>CM053988.1:9556026-14556026 GCA_028641955.1 Protonibea diacanthus | reverse complement strand
ATAATTCACATTACTAATCAGGAATTCTAACTTTTTTACCTTTTTTTTCATAAATGCGCAAAGCTATAAAAACTCTACATTCAATATTTTTGTTTTGTTTAGGCAGAGCCATTATCGGCAGCATTCAATCAGATACCACCGCTTTCATTAGTTCCACATGATCGATTCTTCCTGCCAAGTTCACCTTGCTGGCACACACTGAAAACAACATGGGATTATTACCTGGAAATTGGGTGCAGCATGTTGAAACTTATCAAGCCTGACTTTGTTCTGCAGGAGCCTGAGCTATAAACCTGAAGGAATTAATACCTTAAGTTTCTAGGCCAGTATGCCAGTGGCCATTAATTTCACTCATAAAAGCAAACCAAACTTTAACACCACTTTAAATTTACAAGAAACTGCTTTTAAAAAGAGCAAACATCTCAACTTTAACGGGGTACGTAGAAAGCTCACTAAAACACAGCAGCTATGCTGAAGTGCACGGAGGAGAGTGTTTGCAAAGCCGAGTAGCCTAATGAATCTAAATTATTTAGTGTGCTGCTTTGGTTTGGTTAAGAACTCTGGGTCCTCCGCCTCTAGGGAAACCCTGCGCCAGTGTGTGTTAGGGTTCAGTATGTCATTTCCTTTTCTTGCAAGTCTACACACACACAGACACTACTACCTCTGCCTCTGGGTAAGGGACCAGAGCCATCCAAGCAGGGGGTAGCTTCATTACAGGCTGGGCTGAGGATCTCCTGTCCTCAGAGCAAAATCCCTGTTAACTGAGTGACACTGACCTGAACTCAATACTTTCACCTGAAAGGGCGTTTAAATTACGGCTAAGTGTGCATTGAGAAAAATCTGTTAAGCCCGGCTCTCTTGAGGAGGTACAGTTTTTTTATTTAGAGTAGAGCTGTGGCATTTCGGGGCCTCTCCGCAACAGAATGTAAATGTATCGATTATATGAGTCAGTGTATGTTTTCTTTTTTAAAAACTCTTTCCCCCCTTGTACTCAAAACTCTAATAAAGCTGGCTCGGCATTACAAGAGGTTCCTGTGTGGGCAGCTCTGAAAGGATCACTCGTCAGCTTGCCAAAGAGGACAGCGGCCCTTTGATCTAGGCAGCCTTCTGTACGTGTGTGTGTGTGTGTGTGTGTGTGTGTTTTGTGTGTCTAGCAGGGCAAAGTGAGTTCTCTCATCTGGCCGTTGCAGAGTATGTGCACTCAGAGCATAACATGAACCCTTCAAAGTCAAACTAGCCTCTGCATTGTCCAAAGGATGCACCAAGACGCACCGTGGCAGCTCCTCGACTTTTCCCAATATTCTCCTGCGTCCCTAATCGTGCCTAATGCCGAGCGCTTCGTCTGCACAGTTCACCGGCCGCTCACGTACTCGATATCTATGTCATATCTAGCATTTGAGCTGCACAGTGCTCTTATTGAGTAACTGAATAATAAAAGAGTTTAGATACTGGACTTCCTGTATCAAAGGCCGCTCTGCATGCACAGGCATGCGGACAAAAAGGCCCTCAGTGTGACTGAGGTCTACAGTTGTGGCAGCTGCGCCTGAGAGTCAGCCAGCGAGTCAGCTGAGACTGGCCCTATCTCCACTATCTGGGTAGGACAACCATTCAAAGTCAGCTCAACATGTGTCAGCACGGCATTCCCCCCCTTGTACGCCCCCCGTCCCACCCCCCTCAAACCCCCCACTTCCTCCCCACCAGACGTGCCTGACATTCTAGACGAGCCAGAGTACATTCCTCACATGCTTCCATCGTGTAAGAAAACGACGGAGGAGCAGGCCAGACATGTCACAGGAACATCAGCGCTGCTTTTCTCTTTACGGTGAATGCATGTGTGTGTTAGACTGAATGAGAATTAGGCCTTTTGTGCAGCCTGCTGCCTGGGTGTTGAGTGGTATTATTGGCTGTGAGGGGAAGAGGGGGGCGGGCGGGAGAGAGAGGGAGCTCAGGTGATCACAGTTAAGCTGTCTCACATGGGATGTGGAGGCGTCGCCCTCGGAGGGGCATCGGGGCTACTTTTGCCCACCTTTAGTGGCTGCTGCTACTGCTTGTTGAGCTGGTTGCACAAGCTCGTGTAGGATTCACGTTTGTTTGGTTTTTTTCTAATTCTCAAAGTGCACGTCCATCAACATTAGCCCCAGCGTGCATGCTCATTCAGCCTGCCATATGATGCTATCTAAATAAAAAAAATAAAAAAAATCATTCTACCAGGATTCAAGAGCTAAGAGATAGGTCATGAAGCACGTGACCGTGAACGGGAGCACATGCGGCCTTTTTCAGCCTCGTATTGAGTGACCTCTAGTTCAACAGCCTCTCGGGAAACAGGAAGCTAGAGAGTGTTAGTGCCTCTCTCGTCCATGCTTCAGACCCAACAAACAGTTTATCCTCAACTGTCCTCACTAGAACGCAGTTTCTCACCCCACCCATTTTCCTCAGCGGCGACACCAACAGCAGCAGTGGTGGTGGTAGAGGCAGGGGTGTGGGGAAGAAAGGGGCTTCCTGAGCTTTGGAGGAGCACGTTAACCCAGCTTGGCAGGCAGTTAGTTAGTGTGACAGTAGCCGCGCTGGATGCCAATAGGACAGGCACTGTGCAGCATCTCAATGACCAGAATTCACTGGGTCCACAGAGAGGGTTTATGGTCCTCTCAGCCATACTGCTCCCACCCCTACTCTCCATCCAACCACAAAGGCATTCAGCCTTTTCATTAGGATGATAATGGGGCAAAAGCCGGAAAAGGGCCCCATGTCTGAGCACCATAAGTTGTGGTGATGGCTTTGTGGCGATGTCATGCGTGTCCATGGGAGCACAGTGTCCTGCTACGGTCCAACAAAGACAGTCCAGGACAGAAGAAACAAACAAGGAAAAAAAAAAAAAAAAAAAAAAAAAAAAAACAGACCTGAAAATTTAAATAAATTTCCCCTGGGGGCAAACCAGCAGCCTTTGGACCATGACCTCACTGTGACACATTCATGCCACCACACAGTTAAACCTGAACATTGTTAACCATCACAAGAAAATACGCATAAGCTGGACTTTTAATAATAACCCTGTGAATTACTGCTGCAGTTATCAGTTATAAGGTTGCGGTGCTGCACTCACCTTGCCTGACAGCATTCGCAATGTGTGACAGTGTCAGGAATGTGCAGGCCTGTTATTATCAGTCAAAACATTTGATCCGACAAAGCATTAAAAAAAAAAAGGAAATGAATTGTTGTCATGACGTACACCTGCATGAATGCACCTGCCTCAATTTGTGATACAGGTTGACAACCTGTTACAAATACCAACAACACTCTGCAGGAACTGCAGTTCGAATACGTTGCGTGACACAGGACAAGGCCTCAACTAAGTTCCAGAATGAGCAGAAACCTGATCATGATGGAATGAGATCATATCTGAACGCATCATTTAACTTACCTGCGTAGAAACGTAACAAGGAGCCAATCTCTGTGTTAAGCCCTTCCTCTTGAACTCTCCATGGGTCCTTAAATCCAAGCTTAAAGAGAAAGTCATTCTGGATCTGCAGAGGCCTCTCATCTGGGCTCAGCCTCCTGACAGCCTCGCCATGCAGCTGAACATACAGCGTGGGGCTGGAATCACAAGAATCTCCATTGTGATCTGTTGTCTGTGCTGATTTCAGAGCACTTTGGCCACAGTCCGGATCTTGGATGTCAGGTGTATTACCTGTAGAACAGGCTCTCAACAATGAGCCGGCACTACTGCTGGATGGCAAGCTGCCCAGACTGTGTGGGTTGAGCCTGCTCTCTGACCCCATATTGTTTGCCATGTTGTTTAAATGTTCCATGTTGCACTGCTTGTAGTTGGCAGTGATGCCATTGGTGTGATGTTGGGAGATGGGCTCCATGCTCGCACTCGACGCAGGGCAGTCAAGCTCCAGTTCGTCCGAGGAGCTGCCGTACATGTCGTGGCCCTCTGTGGCGCTATCGAACGAGGGGCTGAGGATGGATGCCTCTGTGCCCAGAACCATATCATCACTGAGGGAGTCCCTGTGCTCGCTGAGCCGGGCCCCGGAGCTCAGGTCATCAAATGCACTGCTCTCCACATCCGAGCCAGAATTTAATCCATAGCTGTCCACGCCGTTCCTGTGCTCCGAGTCATCATCATTGGGGGTATCCATGTTAGAGTTAGAATTTAAATCTGACAGTGAACAGGCTATGTTGTCTTGTGACTCTGATTCTGGGGTGAAAAGTTTGTCGTCAACGTCCTGTTGCTTTTGCCTCTCATCTGCATCCTCCATGAGCAGCAGCCTCAACCTGTCACTCGGATGGCCCCTTAATTCTGTGGATTCCAGGGGTGTCAGGTGGTTGCATTTTATACTGGCGTCTTCATTCACCTTGCACGGGTTATCACTATATTCATACTTCACGCTGCAGTTGCCATTTTGGTCAGTCTTGGGGTTATCTTTACAAAAAATGCGCATAACGGAGCTCGACTTACTGCAGAGTTTACTCAGACGAAGCGCCACCTCGCCGGCTGTGGTGTCCATAGTGCAAAGGACCGGTCTTGGATATGAGGGCGTCAGTCTGTCGTGGACATGTATGGAGCCCCGGTGGAGATCTGCTCTCACCCACTCGCGATCCACGGGCTGCAGCTGCATGTTCTGTCGGTGCTTCATCAGAGTCTTCCTATCCAGACTCCGGGTATGTAAAGACGCAGAGGACAGGGCCGAGTTCATCTTGGCGCCGCAGGCGGCGGTGACAGCTGAGGTGGCGGTGGTGGTGCTGGCTGCAGCTGCGGCGGAGAGGTTCCTCTTCAAGCGCCTCCGTCTCAGCAGGAGAGAGCTGGAGTTGCTGGATGAGCCCCGGCCATTAGACGCCACGGCTCGGTTTGACGCACTAGATCCAGCGGTAGAGGCGGAATGAGAGAGGCTATTCCCGTTTTTTGCCTCTACGCGGGAGGGTGCCAAATGTCCACCGCCATCATCCGCCGGAGTCCCCCGAGCGACAGACAGTCCACTGGGCTTCTTCATTAACTTGGTCGCGCCTCCATCCGACGCGCCATCCTCAGCTACAGCCTGCACACTTTCCATCTGTGCCAATGAAAAGTCCCCCTCGCTAAATAAATAACGGTGCGCACTTGGTTACACCTACAAGCTCTACATTTAAAAGCCCGAATACGTGCCCGCCGTGGTAAATGTCCGCCGACTGAGCGGTGCTGTTGACTTAATCCACGGGTAGTCATTCACTTCTTGCCGTCCTTTCCCCGTCGGAGTCTCCTCCGCTGCTCCAGAAAAAACATTTTACCGATTGAATCCGCTGGAAAGAGGCAGGGCGCTCGGAGACAGCTCAGGGCGGAGACGTGACTGTGCGTCCCATTTAGATTAAAATACATTGCTGGAATATGAAATGAACGTCGGCCGACCTCCTACGCAAATACTTACTGATATATATTCATGAGGAGGACACAAGATGGGGTCGCCAACAACAACGCAGTGGATTGTGGGAGGTGTATTGCGCCGGCCAGCGTCGTTCAGTCGCCGCCGGTGCGGTCACGAAATACATTTCCCATGAAGCTTTTCGTCAGTGCCAGTCAATTGAGGCGGTGAACAGATGAGAGGCGTAAACATAGCTCCTATAAAATGTTTGGTGTACGGCGACAGAAGTACGTCCTCTTATCTGCTGTGCTGTTATCGCCACGGGCTACGTGCATGCGCACATTGAAGACAACGCGCCGTGTCACGCGCTCGCGCGCGCGGTGGAGTTAACCGCACACGCGGGCGAAACTTGTCAGCTGTCAACTGTTGAATCTGAGAGCAAACTTTCGTGTGTTCGTGTTGCGTTCACGGACACACACAGCTCTCCTCTGTTTAAAGCCTCGCTGTTGGCGTGTTTATTTAAGACTAGTGGTGACTACGCAAATAACTTGAGAACCATCTCATCAGGACGCCATTTCACAAGGCCATACCAACCATACAGCCCGGCTCTGTCTGCAGGCTCTTATTTTATTGTATGTCTCGCCATCTAGTGGAGCAGACCGCAAGGTTTGACCCAAACTGTTTTTTTTTTTTGTTTTTTTATGCGGAGGACACAGCGACCGCGGGAAAAAGGAAGCCCAGTGGTTTCAGTTCTTTTGTAGGTCACCCGTTTATTCTAGACTTTTCATGCCAAACCGGTTTAGACTGTACCGCACATGCAGATCCAGTTTCATTGTCGAATTTCACAACATACTTTAAATTAAGACATGACTTTTGTGACTACCAGAAATGTAACTAAGTAGTGTACTTGAGTAGTACCATCTCAGAGGCAAATATTGTACTGTACTGTTTCACACCACTGCATCTGACAGTTTTGTTTTGTTTTTCTACTAGCTATGTTTCAAATTACAACTTTACATATCGAAAAAGTGTAATCGTAAAAGCAGTCAGACGGGGACCATTTTCTATGCAGCATTTTTACTTTAAGCTAAAATGTATGATTAAACTTATACTATTAATTAGTTTATTATTTATTATTAAAAGAAATCCACATTTAAAAGGATCACTGTGTAGGATTTAGTGGTATCTAGTGGTGTAGTTGCTGATTGCAAATCCCTCATTTCACCCTCTCCATCCTACCATGCAGGAGAAACTAAATGAAATGAAAACATTGTTCTGCATATTATAATCCATTTCTGCTATATTCTATAAATAGATCTCACTACACACTGGACCTTTGCGTAAAGGGACTGAATACTCTCCACCATGGGTGACTGCTAATGTAGTGCAAAATGGCGCAACAGTTAAAAAAAAACCACATCCATCCAAAATAGAAAAACTTGAAATATAATCAAATCCAAGGACACATTGCCAGCCCTGTCAGTCCTGTCAGTATGCACTTGTTCTCCAGCTTAAATAAACTTCAATTTCAAACCCAGATCAGCAAAACTTTATTATTGTGACACAGTGATGTTTGAATTAGTGAAAGGCCTTCCGAAAATAAGTAGAACTATTGTCCATTTTTTTTACTTTACAGCTCCCATTATGGAAACTGCTTTGAGGTTAACAAAAAAAGGGATTCATAACAAAGTTTATGGAAACATCAATAGTTAAAGTCTGTCTTTTAACAATACTTATATATTGAAGCATTCTTCATTCTTTTTTGAAATTGTGAACCTATCCTTTAAGTTAGGACAATGAATAGACATAGCATGTCAAACATCAACTTATTCTTACATTACAGACATCATGCTTAGCTGGTTATGTTTTACCATGTAAGGTCTATCTCTTAGTGTTACATTTACATTTTTAGAGTCACGTTTTTAGCATCTAAACAGATTTTTAATATGTCACTTATTTGCAGTCAGTGTCAGATCTCCTTTGGTGAAAATGGGACAGCTGTTCCAGGCACAATCTTTTACTTATGTGCGTCACAACACAATTCTGTGTTATCTGATATTATAATACAGGAGAATGTAAGTAAAATGTGGAATAAAGAACTGAACATACATGGCAAGCATTTTGTGAAACAAGCCAGACTGCAAATACCGGATAAAATTGTAATTGTCTGCAATAAACTCAACTTAACATTGGCAAAATAATCTATTTTAATAAATGTCATAATCATGTGAATCATAGGAATGTGTTTATATCACATGAATTGTAGTGGCCTTTTTTTTAATCTCAAAAATGAGAATTCAAACAATGTAAATGCATTCAGAAATGGAATTTAATTGGCATGACGTATCCTTTACATGGTATTCTGTATTTCAAAAATGAAAAAAGGAACACTTCCAAATTTGTTCAGTTGCTCCGCCAACATGTAAAAGGAAACAGATTATTGCTGAATTCATGTTCCTTGATTCCAGCAAAATGGAAAAACCTCATGCTCAGCCCAGTGGCTCAGGTTTGTTTCTTAGAGCTGAAATGAGAACTGGAGCGTATTTGTATAAATTCATTCCTATGTATGCTCTATTGTACTGAACCTATGGATGGAAAATTTCAAATAATGGCATGATGCTGGAATCATACAGAAGCTGGTTCTAACAAAAGAAACCCCTCATATTTCAATGTCTCTGAGACTAGATGACCCAGTGAAATTTATTTAAATTTTTTTTTTAAAGAAAAATGTGACCTGTGTACCGATTCTGAGGAGGAAACCCTATTATTTTACACAAAAGCCATAAAGTGCAAAACAATTTTCTATGTTGTTGGTTCCCAGGTTGTATTGGGTCATCTATCATCACCGAGAGACCTTGAAAATAAGGAAGAGCACATTTTCCTTTGCAGACAGATGCATTATAGTAGGCGGCCGACAGCCTTTCACCTCTACTACTTTTCTTCATCTGACAATCAAGAATTTCATATTGCAACTTTAAAAGTAATACAGTAAAAAATAATAAAAATATTCTGTGTACATAAAGCTTATGAGCATTGGAATACTGGTGTAGGATCAGTGATCAAGTAACAAAACAGTTAGTTTGTGAAGTGAAGAAACAAATTGGTCACAGATCAGAAATCTAACAATATTTTACACATGTGGGCCCCTGACCTTAAAATAGTGACCATTGTAAAGCCAAACTCTTAACAGTGCAAAGAATTTTAGCAATAAAAATTCCTTAAAAATCCTGACTCAGTGAATTCATTAAAATCTGTAGTCATATTTCAAAATTGAGAATGCATCATCATGTTCAATTATAGATTTGAGAAATCAAATCTTGTCCGAATGCGTTGGTAAGCTGTTAAAGATGTTTTTGGTGGTTCAGTAGAGGAAAAAAAAAAAAAGCTGAAAAAAGTCCTCCTGAATAAAGCCTTCCCAAAGTAAAGTATAAAAGAAAGATAAAACCCTGAAGTGAGGCGTATTGTAGAAGCTCAGTAAAAAAAAAAAAAAAAAAAAAATGGTGGGGAGTACACCTGTAGTTTAACCGTTTCTCTACAAACAACAGATATTGCTTGGTCAAAAGCGCATGAGTATAAAAGTAAAGTGTATAATACAATGCATTATGAGCAAAGATCACAGAAAGAGCACACTGCTGCAAACAACAACAAAAAAAATGTCAAAGAACAATGTGGTGAGCCAGCTCTCAAGCTGTGACGTGTAAAAACGTGTAAATTAATCACTTATGATCCAAGTGCCTCTATCAAAAACAAAAGAAAAATATAGAAAACAGATAATTGTTGCAACAAACTGGAACCAGAATTTATCTGCCAGCTGCAATTTTTACATTAAATTTATAAGATTGTGACATGAAACTTGGTCAAGCATGATTCTTCTTTAAATGCAACTTTCCTTTCTCAGTATAAACAAAATGTACATTTTGGAGAGAGCACAGGCATTTGCCCAGACTCTCAAATTCACAGTTAGCATTTAGATGTCAACATTGTCGGTACAGTGAGAATTGCACATAAGAGGGAGGAAGAAAAAGTCAGGACTACATAGTAATGACACAGAGGAGACTCTAGGGGGTGCTATAGCCTAGGAAAAGCAGAAGAAAAACATATTGCACATGATTTTAATGTTGAACCCCCCCCCCCCCTCGCCTCCTGTGTGTCTTTCTAAACCATTAAGTCCCTGCAGGTGGAGTTAAGATGGAGCTCCTGATCACAGTCAACCCTGCATCCTTGCATGAGTTGTCCATACGGGCTAGAGGAGTCCGGAGTGACAGCATAATAAAGAAGAGGGATAAAAACAAGTCCACTGAGACAAGTCCACTGGGTGTTATTGTTGAAACAAGGTACAGTTGCCCTCGGTTAGATGTCGAAAGTATCAATCAATCGCAAACAAAAACTCTCCCGCTGTCGAATCACAGCGGAACTGAGCGCCTGCCTGAGAGCTCAGCAGAGACGTTTAAGAGACGGTCGAGCAAATTCCATAAGAGGGGTGATGTGAATCAACTGGAGTCATTATGTGCTACTACAGTGGATGGAGTAGTGGGGGTGTCTGCATCTTGGAGCGTAGTACCGACTCAGTTGTGTGGGTCTTGAAAAGGCATTTCAGAAGACATGGCCTTATTGTAGAAACGGGCACCATTTTACTGTCCAGCACTTAAGGTTCTCAGTGGAGGAGAGCGCCAGTTCGGCACTGCTCGAGACAGTGAGTGGTGGTCTACTATGGTCTGTGAAACCTAAAAGATTAACATAAAAAGAATTGTTTCAAACATTTCATTACATTTCATCACCTCAGCCAGAGCCAACTTCTTTATACAACCGATACCCTCCAGCTCCAGCTGTACATGAACTGATATCGCAGCCACATGGATTGTGCACATTACCTGGTTAAATGGCGACTTGACTCGTGCACTTCCATCTCATTGCTCTTGAAATCGTTGAGTTCCTTCCGTATAGCTGCCTGCAGAGGATGAACAAGAAGGAAATTTGAGAAAAGCAGCAGAGGCTCGGTACACAAACTGCTGCCTCTAAGCCCTGACTCTACCTCCTTTTAGCATGCTTCATGCATCATTTAGACTTATCTCCAGGCCATGAATGATTCTGCTGAATCCTCTTCTCACATCACAAGAGCCTTCAATTTCCTCATCTAAGAGCATGAACAATCATATACAATCTGCTGCTGGTCTACTTAGGTAGCCAGCTTGTGTTGTGTTAGCTATAATGAATTGGTGACACCGTGGATTTATGTTTGTTTAAAAAAAATACAGAAAAAAACATTGATATAACATGTTTAGAGCTGACCTAACACCAAAGCTGTAAAGTATATTTAAAGGTGTTGCAGGCTCAAGATAACACACACACAATTCCAGTGTGAAAAAGAACAACAAATCATAGAAAACACTAGAAATAAAGCAAGCATGAGACACTGTGGTGTGGTTTCTTTGTTTTTTAAAATGTTATCGAGTCTTTAGTGACCCAACACTTATAAAACACAGATATAAGTCATATACTAAAATCATTTTAACAATGTATTATAAAACACACAAGAAATCTTTATACACAACTTTTATGGGTCATTTATTTCTCGGAATCCATTAATATATTTCAGTGCAACATGTTTAACTGTAATATCTTATATTCTTCTTATAGACTGAATCCTACCAAACCCAAATTATTTATCGTTAAATCTCTTCTCCACCATTTTGCATTTGAGCATGGATGGACAGACGTGGCATTGACAGAGTTTCACAGCTAAAAAAGCTGAAAAAACCCCCAACAACAAACATTTAGAGCGATAATCGGCTTTTGGAAGTCATGTCACATCGATCCTTTTTCTCCAGCGATGGCCACAACGGAGAAGCGCACCACTTGCGAGCTCATCTGGCTTTCTAAGTTGGAACTTTGGTCAGGAAAACGACTTGTACATTACATAGCAACAAGGTTGAGGTAGCTGAGGTTCCCTCATCTTAACTTCTCGACCGTTTGTCGCATTCAAAGCTGATGTCGTTCAGTGGCATAGAGAAAATAATTCCTCCTCATCAGTGGCCGCACGTCTTTATTCCAAGAGCAGCTCTCAACAAATATCAAAAGGAAATGCTCCTCTGCACTAAACCTGACGCAGCCAGTTGCTGCGCCATCGTGTTACTGTGACAGTAAGCTAATATACACACATTTTTCATCCCTGTGCCTGTATTTATTTATAGCGACAGTGAGACAACAAACAGTACCATCATGAGGCCAAACAGAAAAACACAACTGCTCTCTCTCTTACATCAAGCCCAGTGTGAATAAACCAGATACCAGAACAATGTTAGATATAAATAGTTTGAGGTATATGTGTGAGTTGGGCTTTTGGAGAAGAGATAAAAAAAAAAAAAAAAACAGTTTCCCATTCATGTAGTTACACACACATTTGGGACAATGCCCAGTGGACCATGGCCTCTAAGTAGCATCACTGGAGCAGTGGAAGGCTGAGTGTTTCACCTGAGGGGCAGGACGATTGCAAAAAGATTCTAAATGTGCAGATTCAAAGTTCAAAGTCAAAGTTCAAGAATACAAAATGGTGTTTTGTTCCTTTTTTTTTTTTTTTAACTCATACATCCTCCTCCAAAATGTGTGACAGCGACCTAGCACGACTCAAAGGGACATCTCCAGCCATGGGGAAGATGCTTCTGCCACATGAGAGCAAACAACATTCAAATCTGTGTTAGATGGTAGAAGCAGGAAAAAAAAAAAATAAAACTCAGCTGCGGCTGAGGGGTCCTGAGGCACTGCTCATTCGATTACTCTCTTACGTAAGGGGGAGTTGTTGCATAATCGGAACGCTGAATCCCCGTGATTTTCACATGAGCGGTCCTCAGGTGTGACCCGGCATGCTCGGAGTTGCACGTCATCAAAGCGCGAAGGAGGCAGCGTCGCTGCTCCGTGAAAAATCAAGAAGTCATTAAAAGTCAGGAGCATTGCCCGCCGGGCAGCGAGCAGCAGGACTGCTCCAGGGTGTTTACTCACAAAGGGGAAGCAAACAGCTGAGGTGGAACTTGGCGTAACAAGAGAGGAGGAACACATCCTCCGGCCATTTCTCTCCCGCATTACGGCTTGCATCATATAAAGGCACAGAGGGATAGGATAGGCTTTGTTTGAAGAAATTTGAAAGCAGGCAAGGAGGGATCTTTATATTATTAAAAGATTATCTCAATTTAACTGTAAGATTAGTGTAAGTGATACTGGCCTTGTCAGCTGCTGTGAGCCGGGTCCAGGGCTTATCTGCCCGCCTGTCATAGTCCTGGGCATCTGACACCTCCACGTAGTCACTGAATCGGATGAGAATTTTGGCCTGTCTCAGCTCCTCTACAGTGGGCCGCTGGCTCAGCTGGAACAAAAGCAAAAGAGTTGGAGAACAGAAGACTAGATAGTAAGTATTCCCAGTCACTGCCACGGTTAGCAGCAGAATTTGCATATAATTCAAGTCTTTATCGAAAGATTAGAAAAAAAAAAAAATGCAGGCGCATCAGAGAGCAGTTTAATAACACACTGCCCTGGCATTCAGGACATTTACTGAATCAGTGCATCAAATTAACTTTTTCAGTTCCTGCAGACCGTCTTTAGAGCAGGAGCGCTTTACTAAGGGGACAGACTAGTTTATCACTTAGACGCCTTCAGCTGTGAACCTCATTTGCACAGCTGAATTCACTCGTAGGTGTCACAGTGCACAGCTGAAGCCACGGATTATTTTCGCAGATACTGATCATAATCTGAATGAAAACAAATATCATATAAAACCTACAAACTAAATGAGAAACACTGAACGGATCTTAAAAGAATGTGCAACAAAAACAACACATCAAATGATTTAAGTGCATCAGAAATGTGCCAGTATCAAAATTCTTAAATAAATAACAAATAAATGTTATGTTGTGCACAAAAATGAGAAATATTTTAGAACCAGATTTTTTTTAACTCTAAAATATGTGCATTGACACGTGTGCAACATTCTACAAATGTGGGTTATACAGTAGAAGATGGGCATCGTATTTAAAACAGAAATACAGCACCAGTGACTGGAAGGTTTATACGCTGTAAACAATACACCCTGAGAGCTGGGAGATTTTTGTTTTGACCAGCATGTCTGCTGGTGATCAGAAAGTGCTATAATCTAATTGAACGTGATGGGGACATGCTCAACACCTCCCTATGGGGTCGAAAGATTTGGCAGCCAACATGCTGATGGACCAAGGGCAACAAGGACATCGACATCTCCTGGGGGAGTCCTGAGAACTACGAGAACAGGCCCGTGGCTGGCAAGACTCGCTTCTCACCACAGATGAGTCACTGTCACAGTGTTTGTTTATTCTGGACAACAATTTACCCCCTCCAAGTGCTCGAGTTCACATGTGGCTTTGCACCTTTGGAACTATTTTGGACTCACCTTTCGCGTTAGCCTTCGTTTTATCTCCCTCTTCTCCTCCATTTCCTCTTGCTCATTACGAGCTGCCAAGAAGGAAAAAAAATGAGTGTTATACCGCGAGTACAGACACAAACAGTGTACATGAAATGTTTAGAAATTACTGAAAGGGGGAACAAACACACCATTTGCATAATACGGCTCATTAGATTCACACTAAACTGGATAAAGCGTAAAATAGTTTCCATCATTGGCTGTTTAATACCATTAGGAATGGGTATCAGGGGAGAATGATTGCTTTGTTCATTTCAAGTTGTCCCAGGGCTTTTTGGTCCATGTTTATGATCAAGTGATTGACCCATTTGAGAAGTTTACAGGAGAAAATAAATGCTGATCACGAAGGTCTCACATCTCCCTAAAATTCCTCCATGTGTTGTATTATATTCAAAGTCAATTACGGAGCCAAAAAGGCTCAGAGGAGGAAGTTAAAAGGAGAGACGAGAGTAAACAAAAAGGCACACTGGGACGCTGCTCCTGTTTGCAAACGCTCCAGCAGTCAACCTGCATTTGTGCTCGCGCTTAAACACGTACTGTATCTATAGTACTACTCACAGTTTTGGCTTCCAGACGGTGCCACTCCTGAAAATAAAGCAATGTTTGTTTAACCTTGCTACAGTATGCATTAGAGTGACAGGGAGGACATGGCTTGTCACTCATGAATTCTCCGACTTTGTATTTTCCTCCTGCGCTCTGCCAATCACGCGGGAGCCTCTAGGAGAGCAGGGACTGCTGGTAAATCAGTCTTTGATGTGAGAGCCGCAGAGTCCCAGGCAGCAGAACTGCCTCTCTCTGATACCGCATGCGTTTGAGCTAAGAAGCCAGTCTCCCTGGACATGACTCCTCAGGGAACCTTGCTGCCTGCTTGCCTCAGATGAAAAGGCAGACCGAGGAGGAATAAGAAAAAAAAAAAAAATTTAAAAATGGGAGAGATGTATGCCACTCGCTTTCACATAACTAGGACTCTCAAATCACCAGGCTGCACTGTATGGAGCCTGCATGCACAAAAAGGCTGCGATGTGTTTAATTTTCAGTTCAGAGAGGGCAGCTTTTGTCACCGCGACACGTTGTGATTTGACTCTAGCAGCTTGGAGATAACGTTAAACATACAAAGTTTGAGACACTCACGTTTGAGGATGTTCCTCTGCTCCAGTTCCTCCGCTGTGGGTCTCTGACTCAAGCGCCTGGTTAGAAACATGCATCCATGGTCAGCACATAATCACAGACACTAGGTCAGCAAGGCAACACCGACCAAAAAAAAAAAAAAAACAACCTAAAGTTCCAAATGCAGATCGACCTACTTTACGTGTAATATCATCAACTGTCATTGTTCAAAAGAAATTGTGCAAACATTTCACTGGTTCTTCCTCTGTGAGACACAGCGACACATGGTTCAAAGAAAGCTGCTCAGTCTAGCTTTTTCTTCCTTCCTTCTTTTTCTTCCTTACATTACACATCAGCGTTCACTGGTTTGACAGCAACTCCCAGCAAGGTTATATTATTGACATTTTGACTCAGAGCATGAGTACTTTTACAACTGACAACTGTGAGCTTTAGAGTGTTAGTCCCAAACTGAATTAAATATACATTAACTCAGTGTTTCCTTACTCGGACTACAACTTATTTATGAGTTCGGTGTTGAAAGATTTGCATCTTGTTTAAGCTTTTGCCTCCGAACAGCTTGACAGGCGCCCTTCCTAAAAAAAAATTCAGTCAGCCATGATCAGCAGTCCCCCCACTTCTAATTGAATGACTGCATGATAATACATTGCTGCAATGCAGGGAAGGAGGTCAGCAAAAGAAAGATATTCCTGAAGACTCAGCTCTCGCCCGATGCTGAACAAGGCAAGAGGGACTATGACACGGTCGCACGGTAACTGAAAGGTTTCAACACCAGAGACAGCTAAAATAAACCTATCATACACATTTAAACAGACAAAGGTACACAGAACATGACAGCCAGATGCTGTCCTCATTACAGTTTTTCCTTTTCTGCAACATCCGAAGAGATACATTTTGCACAGATTATCTCCAATTTCCTCAATTTGTAAGTAGCTGAAATGACTAAGATACCCAAAGGCAATCTCTGAAAGGTCACTCTAAGTGCTTTCAACTAGGGACTCTTATTATAGCACTATGTCAGGACCCTGTGGCAGTAGACCTAACTGTAGGCACTGGATCAATGATTGCCTCCATCTTGTTAGATCTGACAGCCATCTGGAGCTGCTCTGCCCTGTGAGCTACTGTATGCAGGATGAGGTCTGTGCTCAGACCGGGTTGTCTCATCTCGTCCTGTGTCATTTCTTCTCCTGCTAGACGGAAAAGTGAAGACACTGAATCACAGACTAGAGCTCTCCGCCTCTCAGTGTGACCTGAGCATGACATCAGCATCATGCCAGCAAATACACAGCCACTGTAAACAAACATACAGCGACTACTCGACAAGCATCCATATGGATGCTCCTTCCAAAATAATCTCTATCACAACCGGTTTATTTAAAAGGCATTGCCATAATCGACCAAGTGCCAGTCTGTCTGGTCTGTCTCCAATATGAAGACAACAGTCCTGAATATAATGAGATTATAAAAAGGAAACAGAAGGATTTTATGGCTAACATGAAGAACAGTTTATTTAAAGCTGCACTAACAATAGTTTATTTACAATGGATCAAATGAGTATGTATGTTCATACATACTCATTTGATCCATTGTAAATAAACTATTGTTGTCACTTATATTGGTGTCACTTATAATGACAAACCCACAAAAACTACTACTCACCAACCTCATTTTCAGTAGCAGTAAGGAGGAAAATAAGCCCCCAAAACTCTGATACCTGTGCAGCACTGTGGCTAACAGATAAGCCAAAGTTAGGAGCTAGCTAGAAATTATGGTAGAACATTTTGAAGCTAAAAGAACCAAATATTTTTTTCAGTTGTTGGTGGGGACAAAAACTAAAAAGGACAGTGAGTATTAGACTTCAATCCACCTCATATCCATACAGTATGTAAATAGCCATCAGTTTACTAATACCATCATCACAACAACTTAATTATATGATTATATGTCACTGCATTTACATCCAAAAAAACAAAACAATTAATTGTTTAACAATGCTTAAAAAATAAAAATGCATTCAAATTTCAGCCAAACTACTACAATTTATTGTCCTTTTGAGGGAAACTTGTTTCCCTGCAGTTATTGGATAAATCAAAAGGATTGTTTTTGAACATTTTTTAAAATGTGGTTAGGTTACAGAAATCAAATACACATTAAAAAAAAAAAAAAAAGTCACATAACCCCCACTCTTCAAAACCAAAGCTTTTTTTACATTGGTTTTTGTACAGATTAAACAAGCAAATTATATGTGAGCTTTACAGGTGCTGATGAATGGATATTCTTTACCAGCTGTCTCATCCTTCTTCTTTATGCTACGCTATGCTACTTTCTCCTGGATGTAGCTTTATATTTACCTGACAGACGTGAGAGTTGAATCTATTTTCTCACCTGTAAGCAAATGCATGCATTTCTCTGTTCCTTTAAAGAGTCATAAACTACATATTTCTTCAAGTCAAGCAAGCTTTTAAAACAACAAGTCAAAGACACGGCGGTTTTATCTGCTTTCTCAAGGGTGAAAGCTCAAACTCTTCCGTTCAGTTTTCACCCTTGAGATAAAAGGGTCTCTGGGGTTTTTCCAGTGAATCAGGTCAATAGAAGTAAGTTGAGGTCAGCTTGTCCTAGAATAGCATTATCATAATCAATCCTGATTGGCTTGGCACAAACAACAGCATTAACGGGACACAATGCTATTGGCAAAAAAAAAAAAAAAAAAAAGCATGAAAATTAGGAATTGTGCATCAGATGACACTGCGCAAAGGACACTGTGAGAGAGCTTTTTGGGAACATGACAACTAAGCAGGCAGGCCTTCTGGGAACATGTGCTGTGTTCCAATCACAGTGGGGAAGAGTGATTTGTGTGCCAATGTCTCTAGATAATACTTCATCCCTCCGTTGCAAGCATATTTCCCACGTCTTGTATCTTATTATACTATCCGGGCTTGCATTTTTTACCCATACACTTGACATACTCTTTTCTCTCAACACATCATTACATCCCCTTCATTCAGACGGGCAAGTCATCTTCAAAGAGAAGAGTGAAATCAAATGAGGCCTGTGATCCGCTGGGGAAAAAACATTATGTTGTTTGATGTGTTCAATTACTAGACCTCACATTTGTGATCTCAACACATGTATACAAAAAAATCATGTGATTTTTTTTGTACGCACTGCACTGCAGTGTAGTGGTGTGTGTTTGTTTGTGTGTGTGTGTGTGTGTGTGTGTGTGTGGATAAACTGCTGGTACGGTATGGCTTGTGTGGTGCTGCTGTGTGGAGGAGTCGGGTGGAGATAGTTTGGCACATGCATCACCGTGGTGATTCAGTCAGCGAGGGAGGAAGTCAGGCAGGAGGAAGAAAGACGAGATAGGGAGAGAGTGAGAGAGCTTTAGAGAGAAGACAAGAGAAGAAAAAAAAAGAGAGGGGGGGGGGTGCATCACTGAAATTAGGTCAGCTCCATTTTCAGAGCTTCATTTTAACAAGATAAAGCGATTATCCTTATCGGATGCTGCGAAGGGGGGGAAAAAAAACGAAAGGATAGAAAAGTGTTTTGATAGAAAAAAGGCTCACACTTGCTTTGGACTGAGTCACAGTTCTATCAGTCAGGATATTGGACCGTCATCAGCCCAAAGTAAGAAAGACGAAATGCTGGATTCGGCTATAAGGAGAACCAGTGCTGTCTGAGGCAGGTGTTGTTGAGCTGGCTACAGCAACGTCACCCAGGCTGACTGAAAATACGTGGCCCATAAATGGTGCATGTGTGTAAATGCATTCAGGTTTAAAAATGCATGCGTGTATCGTGTCTCACCTTGTGAGTTTGGTGCCTATCTGCTGCCTAGACTCCAGCCTCTCCTCATCTGTCTGCATGGGCAAGATGTTTTTCTCCTCCAGCTCTCTTTTGGATGGACGGTTACTCAGCTTGATGGCCAAAGAGTCTTTCCTCAGCACCTTCTGAGCCAGGGTACCTAAACACAGATCCAGGGCCTCATTTACCCAATTCCCTAAATTCTACTGTATGTTAGAATACACAATTCAAAGGTAAACATCCAAGATGACACACTGAATTTGTAGATAAACTAGTGTAAAATGTCACCATTTTTATTCAAATCTAAATTTTATTGTTTTTTTTTATGCTAATACTTCTGTGCAACAACACATGAAATGTTTATATAATATTACCTGTACCTTTAAATATTCCTCATACCTTAAATGCCCCTTAAAGTCATAATGTGGCACATTCATTGATTCCATCATGCATGGCCAATCGCAACCTTTTACAAACTCGACGTGCTCCCATGTGGAAACAAGGATAAAGTGTCAAAGACACGGACAGCTTTGCACAGTTCAGCAGTTTCGCAAAGAGGTTGCAAATGAAAAGTGTTTGCATGGGTGACAGCATGATTCTGGATACACTTCTGTGAACCAAATTTTGGCCCTGCTTTGAAGGTCAAACTACATCTGAGCTCCAGAAGCCTTCGGGTGAAGCTGGCAGGTATTGTCGATCAGGATTAGTCAAAGCAAATGTGGCATCATATCCGTAAACATGAGCTATTCCTGACTCCCCACAACCCACCTTTGTCTTTACCTTTGGGTAAATTCCTCAAAAGGCAGAGACACATTTAAGCATCTTGGAGAACAAAGCTCAAGGTCACTCACTTGTAAATATGGAGTCGTCGTCTTCATCATCGTCCTCGTCGTCATCCACGTCGTCATCCTCGTCCTTATACATGCTGGGCAGATCTTCGTAGTCGGACTCGTTGGGCATGTTTTCCTTGTCATCCTCGTAGTCGATGATCACAGATGGGACTTCTCTTCTGTCCAGGGGAACACACTGACCGACCCCGTGCAGTGCAGAGCTAGTGCAGTAAAAAGGGAGAGAATGCAGTGGGTCATATTTACGGTCATACCATTTTGCCTTGCTAAGAGGATGAGCCCGCTAAGGCAAAAAATTCAGTTTATATGGCAAACCTCACAGTTCAAGCCTAGCTGTATATCACCATATCCCGTATTACTGAAATAAAATAACACTCATAAACCTTCTCCATCCAGAAAAAAGTGATTAAAAACAATAAAAGGGGCATCTGGAACATAATCTAATGATAGCTTAGTGGGATTTTAATCCAAGTATAGAGGGAGAGGAGATGTATAACTCCAGCTGAATGAAACTGGAGTACAAAGAATACACACACACAGTACAATTCTGTACAGGCCTACGCAACACCATGCAATCCTCTCAGCTACACAGAGGCAAAGAGGAACTGATTATACAACTTGTATTATTCAAAACAAGGTGACAGAAATAAACTTTCTGGAACACATCATTTACATGCAAGTCCTATCCGGTGACATATTTGATAGATTGATTAATCACAGTCTGGTTGCAGCTTCTTATGATGAGCCACTGTTATGTAAGCATTTTGAAGCTTTCAGACTAATTGTGAGCAATATCAGGACCATTACTTCCTTATCCCCTGCCCAAATGGCTCTAGTGACAAAGAGATCCTAATGTTACATGTTACGTAATATCCAATTCGCTGTCCTGTCCCTTTTTCTCTAAATATGAAGAAACAGCTCTTGTAAAGAGCAGCTGGTCATGTTATGTCAGGCCAACTGCTGGAGGGACGCCTACTGCATGAGCCTGTTCCCACACATACACACATTTACTTCAAAATTAGGCCATGTTTCCCTATGAGGCAGTGTGCTGATTTAGACCTGTACACCAGCGCTACATGGCAGGACGTGACCTCAATAACGGACATGGATATATTTGAGAATGGCGGACAAGCCACAAAAAAAAAAAAAAAAATCCTTAACAGGACGTTCTAGGCTAATAATAATGCATTTGTTTTCAGTAATTACTCTGATCAGTGCTGTTTTGGCAACGGCTTTTACTGACAGATGAATTTTATGATAATAACTAGAGGCTCATCAAATAAAGGGAAGTAATTCTATAAAAAGAAACATGATTTCACCAGCAACCCTTTGAGCCAATTAGTACAAAGCTATGAGTTCCATCGTTGAAAGTTTCTGCATGCCAGCATGCGACACTGACACATTTCATTCCCCCCCAATCCAACCTGCTCGCTCTCATTCGAGGACATTCAAATGACCTGAGCACCGATAGCTACTAACCTTTCAAACCTCTGCATGGAGAGCGCCAGGGTTTTGTTGAGCTCCTCGATGATGCGGCTGGGCGTGTGCAAGCTGCCGTACTGAAGCTGGAGTGGATGACCGTGGCTCTGGTGCAGACTAGACAGGCCTGCGAGCTGAGAGGGCAGCAGGGTGCCGTGGTGAAGGGACATTCCTTGGGAAGGTGCGCACTTTTGGGAGAGAGCGCTGAGGGGATTGGGGGATGGGGAAGGGGACGTAGAGTCCAGCCCCCCCGGAGGCACACAAATCATCACTTTCTTGGGAGGCAGGGGTGGAGAGTGTTTTCCGCCGGGCATACAGGGCAACTTCATTGGCTGGCAAGAATCTAGAGAGAAAAGAAATCAAAGTATAACAGGACAGAGCGACGGACTGCTGAACACATCCACCGGGTTCAATTTTGTTGTGGCACATCAACTCCACTTTCCACTGCTGCAGAGAGATAAACAGAGCTCATGGACGATCAGACATGGCTCAGACGTCAGAGCAGAGTGGCGGGAACTAGGCCAGGGTAATGCCACTTCTCTCTGACAGATTGACAATGACAGAGCGAGCCCAGCTGACCTAACCACAGGGGAATTTAATGAGACTACTATAATCCTGTGCACATGTGTGGCAACGCAGGTACGAATAAAAGCAACAGCAGTCACGGCTCATTTATCAAAACACATACTTGGTATTAACTGAGAGAAATTCACATTTCTGACAGTCTGACATAGTGAAATAGGGTACATCAAATATTATATATTGGTTTGTAAAAAAAAAACTGAGACCACTGACCTGTGCTATGGTTTGGGATCCTAGAGAAAGGCTTTGGAGGAAGAGCAGGAGGCTGTTTGTGGTACAGTGGCGGCTTGAGGGGGGTATCCTGAAGGTCACCAGGGTAGGTGACAGATTTCTTGGTGGTCAGGACCATAGATGACTTAACAGAGGGCTCCTGAGTGCAGACTCCGCTGTCCATCGAGGATCGAAATTCAACGGTTGCTAAACAAACAAAAAGTCTATCTCAAAAAATGTGTTTGACTGCACAAGAAATACACCTCCCAAGAAGACTGTTCAAACAACATTTAAAATGAGCTTAGGGTGGTGCGTTTTGGAACAATGCGGGGGGGGGGATTCAGAAGGCTAATGCTGTTAAACCACCCCAGAGCATTTTATCAGCACAAACCAGACAAAGGAACGGTGTTAGCCAAGCAGTTCCACAGAACTTTTGCTTTTTAACTCTTTTACAGCACTGGGCCATTTGATGGTTTTTGCATGATCACATTTAAAAAAAAAAAAAAAAAAAAAGGCAGACAGTGCAATTCACAGTGCTACTCACATATTCTGACAAACAATGCATTTATATCGTGAGCTCTCTCCCATTCCCAAATGTCATCTCTTGACTGTCTTTTAAAAAACAGAAAACCGCCCGTGTATGATGCGGAGAGGATGGTTAGTCTCTACACTTTTTAATATTCAGCGAGTCTTTAGTCTAATTGCTGTTTTGTCTACAATTATCGAGATATTCAAGTCAAATGTTGTTATTGTAACCAGAAGTCATACAAACAGACGTCAAAAGACCCTCATTACGAAGTATTTCCATGAGGAAAGATCTAACTGTATCTTTAAATTCAGCCATTGAGATGACGGACCCTGCGTCCTTTAATTCGAAACTAGACTAGACTAGACTAGGCTAGGGTTTGGCTCGTGTGTGCCACATTAAATCCAGGCACACAGTGTGCCAGTCAAAGAATGCGACCAGCTAAAGCCGATTACAATCCAGCAGCCAATCAGATCAAAGACTGGCACGTTTTTTTTTGCCAGTGTGGAATTTCTTTTGTTTTTCAATATACATTTTTATCTTTGTCCCTATGGATCTCTTTCTATTTTGAGCATACCAGAGCAGAATATATTGAATCATATATTGATACATCAGAGCGATGTGAGCGCTGATCAAACGAGACAGCTTTCATAGATGTGGCAAAAGTAAAAATAAACACTGCTGATCTATCAAGCTGTGCACACAAGCTTTTTTTTTTTTTTGATTATGGAAACTAGGCTGTCACCGGGCAGGAGAATTGAGCACACCTGGCCCCATTAATATGCGTTCTATGGAGTGGCACAGTTACTGTACAAAAATAGAGACGAAGCTACTCAATCCATCAGCTTTGACCAATTTACCGAGCTGGACAGCGTCTGTAAACTTAAGGTGAACGTAGTACTTCAACTCAAGGAGAAGTGGCTCGTACTTTATTTAGGTCAGGCTGTGAGACATTTGTTTTAGCTTTGACATCAAAGTGTTCTTATTTCTGAATACTGTCTAAAACGCTCACTTTCTAAAACAATAAAATATGAATAAAAGCCTCATATTCCCTCATTTATTCACATCTTGGCAAGAGTCAATGGACTTTCTCAGCTTCAGCAACTTTGTTTTTGATGTCCTGAGGCATGTAGCACCCTGCTGTCAGACTCAAATATACTCTCTAGCTGTGGATAAGGAGTGTCTAAGACACTTTAAATCAAGATCAAAGACTTTATAAAACCTTACAAAATTTCTATAATGAAAGATTATATCTAGTTGCCCCGTGCCAAATCTTGAAGCACGTACTTCAGAGACTACAGATTAATGAGGAGATGAATAACTGAAGACCTTCCAATTTAGCGCAACATCCTTTCCCCTCTTGCAGTTTCTACTTAAAACCGAGACAGTTCCCGTCTCTGTGAAATCAGACTGTAACTGTATAACATCAGCTTACCTTTTTCAAAGATCTCTTTCAGCACTCCTCTCTTGATCAACTCATCTCTGCTCTGTCGCATGGACATCTTCCTCTCCAAAGCTGAAGGGGGGTAAAAGAGAATAATGTTCAAGCCATTTTCATATTAATCAAACCTTTAGGTGGCACAAAATAAAAGTGAAAAAAAATATTTATCCAGGTCTCTAGAGGTCTAGATTGCTTTTATTTTTAGTAGATGTTCATCGTAATTTAATAGCATTAATATCTAGAAGTCTGTGAGGGGGTAATAAGATAGCATGGCTGCCAAAACAATCGTGATGTTCTTTGCCGGACTCTTTCCCAGTTGTTCTGGTTAACTTTAATACAACGTTTTATAGAGCTGTTTTAGTTGAAAACATGAGGTCAGATTGATGAAAGTATATTTTTGTACTATGAATCAATGCTATGAAAACATTACAATTAACTCTGCGTTAGTCTTTCCTATTCTGTCTGTGGCAGCCAGCCCCAAACCCATTTGCTCCAACTGGAGACATAAAACTTTTAACAAGGTATTTTTAAAAATAAAACTACCTATTTGGGAACTATTAACAGCTGGGCACTGTAGTTTTCAGCAGTTTGGTATCTGTCTTTTTATGGGATGTGACTACAAGAAGACTTATCCTTCAAGTTCACTTTGTAATTCATCATTATGCACAAGAAAGCATGTCCCATACCTACTATTTGCTTCTATTTTTAGCTTTGAAACTAGAGGCACTTAACCTATCTTCTATCAGTACAGCATTTCAAAATCCACCCCTGCATAGAAACCAATTAAGAATGTCAAATGGGGATTAGCAGCAACACTTAAGCACACCGTGCAGGAGCCTCCTTGCAGGCCACCGTAGCCCCTACTTAAGAGGGAGATCACAGACTGTGCCATGTGTGCTTTACATATGATCCAGGAGTCCCGTCCCAGCTCTATCAGTGGGCAGTGTGTTCAATGCTAATGCGTCCTCACTGTGTATTCATGAACATACTGACAGCTTGATCTCTCTGTTCCTTGGCCTTAGTCACAACAGAGTGGATTTAAAAACCAACCACTGAGAGTCCAAAATAATAATAAAAAAAATAAATAAATGAGAGTCATACAAATGTCAGATGGCCTCCAGTGCAGAGATTTCGATACTCTGTTTGAAAATACTCGAATCATCAAACAGTATGCTCCATTATGAGTTCCTTCCGGATACCAGATGTTCAATATCATTCCACACTTCAAAAGTTTTTGGGAAGAAGCCCATTTAAGATGAGCTCCAAGCCAGGAATTAGTTAAGCAGCGAAACATTTCCTTTCGGAAAAAATATGTGACCAAAATATCGCCAATGTGTCACTCAAAGAATCATCTCCACTGGAACCCTGCGAAGCAGTAAATTGAGGGGTGTGAAATGAAAAGAAAATTGTGCCATTTGATGCTATTTGGGATGCTAATGCTGGCGGCTCCATCAAAAAAAAAAAAGCGATTTTTCCCACAGAGGCAGCAAATTTAACATTAGGTCAAGTATATCAAGGGGATAATAAATAGACTTATCAAAGAGTTGACCCAGAATCAACAGAGGAATTTTTCTGTCTGAGAGTGATTGCTGCCAGTTCACCAGATTGTTTCGCCCAGAGCACAGCAGGCATCAAGAAGCAGTCAGACATCAAACACGCTTCACTTCTTTTGTACCTGTTCATTCTCAAACTTCACAAAAAATTTACAACAGTTCAGCAGCTGAAGAGATTTCTATTAATAATGTCTGCCAGCGGAGCAGCACCTGGATAATGGAAAAAAAAAATGTGAACCTTGTAGTACTCTGAAGATTTCATCAAAACTAGAAATCACTGCGTCAGGGAAGCCGATTTTCATAAAACTCCCAGAACGTTTGCTTGTGACTGCTAATGTCAATACCTGAGAATTTTTTTTGGAACATAAAACCACGTTAGTGTTAACAAGTGTTAAAAAACCTGCACATTGTCAACTTCAATTAGACTCTGACATCCCTGTTACGGGTTATTTTTAAAAACAAAACAAGTATTTGTTAGTCATTTGCCTGACAGACACAATCAAAACGACAAAATCATCTTTGCCGAAAAGGGAAAACCTAAGGCTAAAGGTTGCTGCTGGGCTGGCAGTGTCGTAATATGTTCAGGGATTATATGTTGCAGTTACATCCAAAATGAAAAGTAATTACTCAAAGCTTTATGACATAACTTCTATGCCATGGGATGTGTGTGCAATTACGTAATGCCATTAACTCAAAAGCCTTTGTAAGGATATATCCTCAGCTTTGATACTGTGTGCTCATGTAACAAAAGCACAATCATTTGTTAGGACTGAGAGGGAACACGGCAGTTCTAGCACAGCACCGAGTCAGGAGTCAAAACACTGGCTGCTCTCGCAAAAACCAACATTTTGTTTAATATTTAATGGATACATTAATCATGTGCAAGAAGTGGAATTTCATGTTCATTTCATCAGGAAGATCCTGTGCGAGCTATACACACACTCAGTGCACATAAAAAAAAAAAAACTACTACTCACGCTAAATATTTAACTTTGAACCTGAATACGACTGACTGGATCACTAGAATAGCAAATCAATACCAGTGACACTATGTAATCTTCCATATCAGATTATAAAAAGCAAAAACTGTCCTCTAAATCACCTTGAACATCAACCAAGTTCTATTTTGGACGGTCCACCACGCGGCCCAAGTGGTGTCCAACACTCCAGTCAGTCCGTCTGCACCAAGATGAGAAGATTAGACGCTCATCAGGGAGACTCAGCTGAGAGCATATTAAATGAAACTGGCATATCTCAGTATAGCCTCTATTGATCTGAGAACACTACACTTAGTTTTTTTTTTTTTTTAGAGAGAGAATATATTCCGCTGCAAAGTGACCCAGATAGTCAGAACACATCCTACCAACCCCGAGGCTCAGTAGCTTAAAGCGGAGGCTTTTACCAAGGCAATTCTCTCAGCCCGAGCTTCACAAAAAAACTGCATTAAAACTTTCATGGAGTCTTTCATCAATGAGAAGTTCAAACATTAAAGGCTCGCGCGCCAGACGTTTGGATAGGGCTAAACGAGACCTCGACACATACAAAAAATAAGATCCAGCATGTTTGTAAAGTGAAATTTGTTTCACTCAGTATACACTCAATGGGCAGGTAGGAAAATCTATGATTTTCTTTCAAAATTATGCTAATAAGCAGCGAGAACAGTGCATTAGAAGATTGCTGTTCATAAGGAAATCTACTAACTAATTGGATTAGAATTTAAAAAAAAAAAAAGATAACATCAGATCAACACATGAATGCTCTTTTGATGAATCTCTGCTTAGCGAGATCTCTTTGTGATACAGGCGCGCTGTGAGGATGTACTGAGCACGATAAGACTGCATGATAAGGCATCCAACAGTCAGGCCCTCCCTCTTTGCTTCCTGAGGTGAAGAAGTACAGTCCCCCAGAGCTGGCCTTCATCTGCTTAAATATCGCAACACATTCATAATCCTCTACTGTGCTGAGTGTCCAATTATCTACGACAACATCTGCATGCCCAGTGGCTGGTCTGCTCCCTACTGACACGGGAAACATAATCAACAGTAAGGCAACTGCAGAGACGAGACGACGGTGTGCAGGGGCAGGAAAGACCAACATCATAGTGGTGCAGCAGGAAGTACGACTATTCACTTAACCCCTCTGGACCCTCTGGAGATTTCAAAAAAAAAAAAAAAAAAAATCCCAAGACGCCAGCTGACAAATTTGACAAATATTAGTATAATATGTTAAGACAAGTATTGGTCATCATATGGCAGCAGTTAAAATAAGGTCATCCCATTTCAGGCTTTAAGGAAACTGATAAATAGGATCCCATCTCAGTGCGGACTAATTAAATTAGGGCAAATGCACAACAGCATGTGCAATGTTCCATTTTAAAAACACAAATCAATAGTGGGGCTCACAGATCAGCCAAAGTCAATACGCTTTCCTAGATTAGGTAAGCTGAGTTTTGATCCTCTACACACAGCTCTCATCACAACAAAATGCTACTTAGAAGAGGACTAAACTCACTCCCACTCATCAGATCTTATTATTATAGATTCTTATCAATCTTATTTTTTTTTAAACCTGCTCTGATTTAGGACTCAGGATTCAGGTCTGCTGCTGTTGAAAGCAGTGAATAGAATATATTATATACAGTACTGAGCCAGCTTTTCCTTTCATGGGCTGTGGGTGAATTTTTGGAGTAAGGAAATATATACAGGCTTTCAGTTTTTTTGCTCACTTGACAACCAAATTTCAAAAGATGAAAGTTATATTCATCAGACATATTATGGCCATATACGGCTGTGCTAACTGTGGCCTATTTAAACATAGGACAGCATTCATTTAGAGTCACGTTTCTGTCTAGCTTGGTTTTGGTCTTTACAAATTTCTGAGGGAAACATCCAGCTCTTTAACAAATGTTCACCAGCTAACTCTGCCTGCTGTTTCATGCTAAGTAGGGAGCACACAATAATTTTATCAGAGCAATTTCTCTGAAAATGGGCGCCTGCTGTGACTGGAAAAGAGACAGCGCTAAGAGCAAACCAAAACAGAACAGTGCGTGCCATAAGACCAAAACAATGAGCCTTAAAAATGCTACAGTGGTATGAAGAGCTGCAGGGAACAAGCCGAGTTTGATAACTATCCTCTGCCTTATCACTGACCCCCTTTTACATTACACATTTGTAGCCATATGAGTCAGTGTTTATATAAAAGTATTTAATAGTGCAGCTTTAAATCCTCATTTAAGTGTAATGGTCCATGTGTTGACCGCTACAGTTCAAAACCCCTGAAGCACTCTCTGCCATTTGAATTTACTGCACTGACTCATGCTTATGTGACCTCTACTCTTCCACTTCCTACATTCCTGTTACTTAGGACTTGGGTTCATGCTTCTTGCTGCAATTGATGCAAGATTGTGTGTGTGTGTGTGTGTGTGTGTAGTTGTAGCGTGTTGCAAAGCAGCTGGAGATCTTGCCTGATCATTCTGTCCACTTCTAAGATTACCTACAGCTTGCAAGGCAGAAATAACACTTGGTGCATTATGACCTAGGAGCATATTTCACTGGAGAGGCCTCCATCATGCTGCGATCGAAAAGGATTGAACAGAACAATAGTAGAGAGAGAATTATTTGGAGGCAGCAGCATTATGCATCCAAAACGAGTGGATAACAAAAAAGTGATGAAAAGAGGATTTCGACTCAACTCCACTGTGCATTAACACCATTGTAACTGAAAAACGCTTTGTTGCTCAGCTCCTGATTATTGTCCATCACCACAACAGAGGAGATGCAGTTATCACAGAGCATACGTGAATGTACCAAAGAACAGAAAACATCTCTATGATTGTTTCATCGAGTACGCACGTACTATTAAAATACAGTAAATCATCAAAAAAAAAAAAAAATCATCTAAAGCTAAAAAAATAGATTTTGTCAGCACTTTGGTGCCTTACTAAAAATACCACTTAGTCCAGAGAGACTGCTGAGGAGCCTGAGGGATCATGCTGGAACAGAAATACAAACTACAACCAACAGCACTCTGGGAACAGTAACAGTCAAATCCTAGCTGAAAGGTAACGTCAACCTAAAAATCAAATCTTTTGTACTTGTGCTGAAAAGACTTCCCATTAGTCCCTGTGATCACATAAGAGACTGATCGACATTAAGAGAGCAACGAGGCAGACACAGCAAAACATGATCGAATTTGACAGAGCCTGATTCGTTCATCAAATTCGCACCTGGAAAATAATAATTTAATAATGTTTCTGAATCAGAACACCCTGTCCTGTTCAGACCGGACACACGTCTCTGTGCAATTGCTCATCTCCTGCAAAAGCAAGAATTCTGCTTCCAACCCGCAAGACGCAGCCTGACAAAGTGCCTCCTCTTGTCCGCCAGGCTGTCAGCAGAATTCAGGATGTGTCACCCAAAGAAAATAAATACAGCCACATCTGAAGAGAGCATGTCCTTCATTCGCCCCTGACAACACCGGGCTACGAGATCAAAGGAACTCTAAAGAGACCTCAAAACATGAAACTCCAACGCTGCACTTTTGCTGAATCAATTTGCAGCATTTTCAATCACCCTGGAGACTGAACTTCATTTTTTTTTTTCTCTTTTGGCCAAAGGAGATGCACTTAATTTCTTTCCACAACAAGACAGGGTATAAAATAACAGGAAATGTGGTTGTTTATGATGCACCTATATGTGTTTTGTGATAAATAAAATATATAAATGAATACATAAATGAACATATTGTAGAATGGGGGAAAAAAAATGTCATGTACCAGCAGAAGTCTGCTTGAACTTCTCACTCTTCTTCTTCCTCCATTTCCAGGGCTTGAGGAGGCGTCCCAGGGTGGCAAACTTGCTCCGACGACGGATGGGTGGAGTGTGGGTACCAGAGACCAAGGACTCAGAACGCATAGCGGCCAGCCTCTCTACTTCTTCAGCTGTAAGGGAACAAAAAAAATATATATATGTATATATATAGGGTCTAGTTTAGGTGAGGCTGCAGAGGTGGTGATATTTTAGTAATCATGCAGGAGAGCTAGCAGTGAATGCAGCAGACACTTTTGCTTAGAAAGATCCAAGCAGCAAGAATCAGTGCCAAGTGGCCTCATGAATTCCCTAGTAACTGGATGAGGTTGGGAGAGGATAAACAAACCTGCATATCAGATAGCGCTACGCAGAATACGCTCCGAGTCTAAACAGTTTGAGGCTACATCACACTGAGCGGTTGGCATTAGCTTGCCAAAACACACTAAACAGACTGATAAGCACCTCATTAAGGGGAAATCTTTCTACTCCTCATGAAATATTCACACAGCCCATCCCTTTAGATTTTTACGTACTGCTGGATATCAAAAGCAAATGCTAAGCGTTTTATTATCCAACACAAACTATTAAATGAATGGTGAGTACATGTTATGTTTGAAATATACAGTAATCCAGGGCTACAGACCGTCCTACTTCCAAAAAACGAGACACTAGGGCATACTCAAAATGTGCCCATGTGATTAAAAGAATACAATCTAAAGTTTTTACTCCAGAGGGATGAGGTCTCTGATTCAAAACCACGAGTCCACCAGCTTGTGAACAGATCTAAAAACTGTGAACAATGCCAACAGCAAATAGACTACAATGTGCCTTTAGATATCGAAGTTTTCTCGCCATAAAACTGAATGAATAGACATTTAAGGGACATTAAAAGTCTTTCAAAAGTAGCATTAAAAAAATGACAGTACTTTAGCATCTGTACCCTCTAGGCAGCCATTGGTTTCCCTTGCAGAGACTTAACACTTGCTTGACATGGGGAATCCATCATGTCTGCTTTTATTCTTGTCAAACTCACATCATCATTTGCACGTGCAAAGCACTGCATAGTCTTGCATTGCCAGATGTCAAAATTTCTGGCCTCGGGGGAGCAACAATAACCCAACTTTGACAACAATGAAAGCAGACATATCACCTCACTGTCAGGTTCAAGTCTGTGCAGAAGGAATGGACATCAAAAGGTGTAGTGTAAAAAAACATATCTGTGATTTGCAAGTACAAAAACACCACAAGCATATAACACTGATAAATATAATATATATAAAAACAATAGTGTGAGCTGACCTCTAGCACAGTGTGTCAGTTGTCAGTGTCACCACATTGCATCAGATCATCACCCATGACGCGCTGTCAGGGAAAAGTGCTGGTTGCTTGTTTTTAAATAATTACGTCGCATTTATGATGTTTGCCAACATACACATATCACTTTGCCGGCCAGCCACCTCCCCGGGGCATTGGGACAGCATGATAAATAATGTGACAGTAATGCAGTGGAAATCAGTCCCACGGACCATCACTTGAATACTCTGGTGCCTCAGAGCCAACCATCTTAGTAATCCTGCCACCACACCACTCTATAAATAGCTCCTCAGTCAATCTTAATTGAATGTAGGAGAGATTCAAATTACTTCATTAGGAAGTCTAAAAGATAGATAAAGACAGGGAAGAATCAGATGGCAGATACATTGTACACATTTTGAGTTACTTAAGAAGAAAGAAATGCTTACAAACTGAACATTAGTTCACAACTTTGAAGAATAATTTATTTAAATGGATTTTTGCTGCATCCTGTGAAGATGTATACTCTTAAGTGGTTTGCAAAGGATCTTCAATTACTGTGTTTAACAGCTACTATCCACTATTTTTACTGAACCACTTCGAGGCAGAAATCAGAGCAAGAATATCCAAAATTTAAATGTATGATGACGGCATTAATTAAAATTTTTGACAAACTCCTGGCAGGAGAGAGGAGCCCAATCTGTGACACCAGGGACACATATTGCATCTTTGTCATGTTGCACATACAGCATAACCTACATTCTGCACAACTGGAACACAACACACTGATGTGGCTGCTTTTAATTAAAAACACTTGTTTGCATACCAAGATGGCTGAGTGATGATGTAATGACACTGAACTGGAAATGGCTTTGTGCATACAGCCTGCACACCTCCATCCCCATTTTACTGACACATATAGGGTAAACAGGTCAGTTTCCACATAATGATGAAAATAATTCAGATTTGTGTGTGTGTGTGTGTGTGTGTGTGTGTGTGTGCAGCAAACCAACAAGTAGCAACTCAAGTCAGAGCCCATCCCTAGAAGAAGTTCTGATCCAGTCAGAAGCAGTTTCCATAACAGAAACAATGAATCACCGTCGTTTTGTGTTTAAAGGTACACTGACCCACTTCGTATTAAACCAACAGAACATGAGCACACAAGCAGACACATGAAAGAAGACGCAAAGCGCAATGAATGATGCGGTGCATGATGTTGGTTGTCAAAAAAAAGCGCATATGAGCCCAGAGGCAGATAATGATTGGAGTATATCCTGGATGGCAGTACCGCAGGGCTACTATGGGCGAAACCACACACCAGGCTTTGAGAGCCTCATACTCACCGTCCTGCGTGTCGTTCCCGCGACTGCAATTGCTGCAAATGTGCTTTATCTCTTTCCCGATGTGACAATGGATCGTAAAGGGCATGTTGTTGTTGTGGTGCGGATGCTGGCCGTGCCCTTTCTTGTTGCTAAGAGACATTATTTTGACCAGGCTGAACGCTTTTTTCTTAGGTTTCTCCACCGCCACGGGCGTGTTTTCTCGGCACCCCGTTGTAAACCAAGTGCCGTGCATGATGGTGGGCGCAGGATCCACCGTCGGGTAATTGGCCGTCTTGAACATTTGGGACGCGAAAAAAAAAAAACGAGAGCAGCGCCTCAGTGCGCGGTGTTACGACGGCGTGGATTTAAATTAAAGGGCCCATCAGTTGAGTCCCACCTGACCTGCTGTAGCAGCTTCCATCGACCCCAAACCAGTCGCTCCTCTCTGCTGTACGCCCCACACCTTTACCTGAGATCCCAATATGTGCAGCTACTTGGTTGCGCAATGCAAAAAAAAAAAAAGTCACTGCTGCTGAGGAGAAGAAAAAAAAAACCCACTGCTGCCGGATCCAAGTGAGCTAATAATAAAACAGAGGGTGAGTAGTGAATGGCAGTGACTACCTCTCCCTACCAGAGCTGTAGACTGCAGTCGGTTGTAGCTAATCCACGATTAGTGGAGCTGAGCAGGGAGCGCCTGTGATTGGCTGCACGGTGCGCTCCTCTAATAGGCCAGTGTGGACGGCGGAAAAGTTGCTCGTATGATAATATTAGGATTCTAATAACTGTATTCCTTAGCAGGTTACATTATATGACAGATCATTTTCTGTATTTAAAAAAAAAGCCTGCGACTGCAACTAAATAAAACTAATAAAGCCACCAATCATAGACTGCGTTTCATAAGCAACACAACATTTGCAAAATCAGTGAGATATGACGTGCTCTTGGTCTAATGTCCCCAACATGTCTGTTATATATTCAGGAGAGTTAAATAATTATTATAACCTGATCTGTAAGAATTTACTTGGACTGAGTCTGGGTTCATAAAAACATAAAGTAGTCAGTCCATGGAAATACTGATGACACTCTTACTGATTTGGTTACACTGATTTCATGAGGCAGGTTATTGTAGTATTGAGTCTTGACTTCAGACCTGTATGACTATAGCAAGTACTATAAAGGAGACTGGACCAGGGCCATATACTGTATGTACCTGTATGTATATAGTATTGTGTCGGACAGAGAAGGGGCCCTTGTGAGAGACTCTTCAGAAATACTCCTCTGTTAAAAGAAGAACTTACATTAAAAATGGTGCCATTTGCTATATATGCCCAAAAAAATGTTTTTATGGCATATAGGGTGGTTTTGATTTATTTTGGTAGAAGAAGTCTATAACAAAAATAATAATAAGCATGGGGAATCCAAAACAGTGTGCCTTTCTCAGGTGAGGTGTGGTTGGAGGACTGGTGCTGTGTGTCCTCTTTGAGCAACTTCATGGATTCACCTACTAAAGGACAGGCAGACAATTCAATTATGTTTCATTTCAGGAGGGTGAAATGTGAGCATATCACACAGTTGCAGGTTAGAAACAATGGACTTCTGGTCACATGGATAACAATTAATTAAACATTATCCACAAATGACATCAGTGGATACCAAATTAAGGATAAGGCTACAACGGAGGGCATAATAACAGACGAGGAGAATTAAAATCAAAGAAAAGAAACACAGCAAAGGGACCGTAATCTGCTATCAAAGGGCTCAGAACTTCAAATGAAGGAGCTCGGGCTAAAATATTAGCAAAGCATTTAATATTCTGTTTCTACATTTTAAATACCAAATAGCCAATTGCTTGATCCCTGACGTTACTGAGCACATTTTAGATAACTGATAACATTAATGGCCAATTAATGAAGTGTTAATCATGGAAATATACCAAACCACACAGAATCTCTAATCACGTTTCTTACGGAGCAGTCAATGGTCGTGGAATGGGGGTGAGTATCTTTGATGTTCCTTCATGGGCTGCAGCTTATTCCAGTGACATCAAAGTCCTGTCTCAAATGAGGGACAGAGGGACCTGATTTACCCCCACTACTCTGCAATACAGCAGCTGCCCTCAGTTCACCGCAGAGTTTCACTCTCCTGCGTTCATATACCTTAAAAGTTTAGCAAACTGGTGAGGAAGAGCTGTTTTCACGTTATAAAAAAACATTTTGCAACAAAGAGTCACAGGTTAATGGATAAAGGAGACCTTGCCGTGATATTGCTGCAGTAAAGTGCGACTCAGTGCACATTATTCTCCCTATAGACCTTAAATTATCTTAAAATGTAGCACTGAAGTGCTCAGTGCCAAGGCTCAACAATACTGTTATGTAGCATGTTGACTTACATAGACCTACTTTTTGTTAAGCTGGAGGCCACTTTGGCTTCACATCCCTGTTAGATCATTCTTACAAGAACCAGATAATTAAAGCTCCTATACAGGTCATATGTTGGCTGCAAGGAGGAATGGTCACATGTGACAATGTGGTTATGTAAGCGCTGTGTCAGGCAGGACTGATCAGTGCTCCAGTGCATCCCTTTGGTTCTTTCCTAAGTGAAGAATGGGCTAAGAAGGCTTAAAAGAGGTATTTTAAAGTGACTCTAATAATATAAGTGGTGAGCTCTGATATTAGCAAAGGACAAATGTTTTTTTCTTTTACTTTGAAATGTATAGTATTTATTCTTTAATGTCCAATCTCAAATGTATAAATTAAGCCCTGAAACACTTAAAGTCAGACCTGGTCAGATAAAATTCACCATTAGCTTTCATCAGCTTGTCCTGACCACAAAAATCAATTGTCGTTTCCCAGCTTACTCTTCCGGTCTTCTGGACAAACTCATTTGATTAGAGTTATTGGAGAGTAACTATAAAACCCCTAACACTGGATTTTTGTGTGAAACTTTGACACATTCAGCATAAAGTCCCAGGATCAGTGCTGGTTGAAGTAAACTTTTCTGTGGTTGACAACATACCTGACACTTGTCACCCAAAGCTGCTACGAATTTGCTAATCCTCTCACTCACATCTGATGAATATATTGGCTCATAATATTGCTGCCATGAAGCCTTAGTAAATGACATTGTTTCTGCTACACTTATTAGAATATTCTTCAAAATCAAATGGCATTTTACGTACTTTAATATTTTGAATTCTGGTTTGAGCCGGTTTCCATAGATGTGGTGCAGGTTTTAGGCTAAACGATCTTACAACTTCCGACCGAGCAGCCTGTCACTACAAATCTGCTGTTCCCGTTTTCCCTGTATCTCTCTGTCTCTACCCATCTGTCATTCTCTCTCTGCATTATTATCTGTTTTACTCTCTCATAGTTACACACTAAGACACAGTAAGACGTTTCTTTAACAGTCTAAAAGAGAATTAATTAAATGTTAAAATTGCGTGCCTTTGCTTTTTCTATTTTTCTTATTTACTGTAGGGAAACATGATGTTATGCAATTATAATCTTTGAGGAGAGTGATTCCTCGCAAATCTTTTATGCAGTTCTTGGCCCATCTTCAGCATTAAGCTGAGTCTTTCTCCTGACAGGCAGCAGAGTAATGTGACATGATTATGTAAAGTGATGTATTCATTTGGAAAAGAAATTGAACCAGGACAGAGAGCGAGAGACAGACAAATGTCAGACTGAGATACAAATGTATCGTGCACGGTGCCAACTTTCTGTCTTGACATTAATAGTCATTGTGAATATAATTTTGCTCTGAAGCCACTGAAGCTGACAGAAATGTTTATAGAGTACTGTCATACACTGTGGTAAGATGCTTGTGAATACAGTTTCAGAATGCTGTAAACAGATGACTGCTCGCTTTTCATCTCTGTCATAAATCACTTCTGTCTGTCTTTTCCTCTTCTCTTCCTGTCTGCCTTGGCCTGTCTCAATATGTTTTGTGTACTGCTGGATGCATAGACAGTTATGAAGGGGTAAGTTAAATGCAGTAACAGAATATATTGGGTGGTATGTACCCACCTGTAAAACAGTCTCTTGAGTCCTAATAATAAGTAAATACTACAGTGTGGTTTGATAATTTCACTTGTTTCTAATGGATATCAAACAGTGTCAGCATTTTTGTCAGGTGGCATTGTTATAAAGAGCATCTCTCTCTTATTGTCTAATATTTTGAAAGAGGTAAAACTATACAGCACATTCCTGTTTTTAGATTTAAATAGAACCTAATGAATGTGAACACAACTGACTGAGCAAAATTAGACAAAAGTGTGCATGTGATCATTTAAAAAAAAAGTAGTGATGAAGTACCAGTAAAACTACACTTGACATTGTATGTTATTAATCATCATAGTATATATATATATATATATATATATATATATACACCTATTCTTCACCTATAAATCAATGTGGAGAGATGGGCGGCCACGAAGCAGGAGTTAGAGGTTTAGTGCCTTGCTCAAGCGCAACTCGGTAGTGCCCAGGAGGTGAAGTGGCACCTCTCCAGCTACCAGCCCTACCTCTATATTTCAGTCCATGCTGGACTTGAACCGCCCCCCCCTCCAATTCCCAAGCCAAATCCCTACAGACTGAGCTACAGACTAAACATAAAACCTTTAATACTATTGTTATTATGTGCAGCTATCACATCTTGGACGGTATTTATGTTATGAGCTGCTACAAAAGTTCCCTAATGCACACAACATACTGTGATTGTTGCAGTGCCAAATGAAGACACAGACACACTGAACTCATCCCACGTTACAATGCCTCCACCTAGTGGTATAATTTAATAATTGGGCCACAAATGACCTCACAACACATTTTTAAAAAATGGTAAGACAGGGTAGCGGTGAGTCTGTCTTCACAAAACTGAATGTGTCCCGCTACATGCTTAAAAAATATATCAGGTATGTTAATATTAGTTGTGCCTCTGCCTCTGCCTTGCACGCTTGTACGTAATGACGTCATGTGTACGCCCCCCAAAGAGAAGAGTCGGACGTAGCTTCCATGTTCCTCTGTCAGACGTTTTCCTATGGCTGCGACGTTAGCGAGTCTTCCCAGCTGAAATTATAATGTCCATAACGTCACAATGAGCACGATGTTAACGGACCATGGTAAGTGTCTAACACTCAGCTAAACTCACCTCCATTCAGTCCGTGTCTGCCCTAACAACAGGTAGGAAGATGACGTTATGTGATGTAACTTTAAGGCTAACGTTAACGGAAGCTGCGCAATATTGTGGCGCTGCATTAAATGTGTCGTTTTGTTTTTCACTGAAAATAGTTTGTTTCTCCACATCTGGCCCCTTCAGGTTTCCTCCCTCTTTCCTCTCTCCGTCTTATCGTCCCTCCTCTGCAGCTTGTGTCCGCTGCCCTGTGGGAGATAGTGAGGCAGGGGGCTGTGATGTACTACGGTCTGCTGGAGGAGTTCGTCTCCACAGTGCTGGAAAAAGTCCCTGAACTGCTCACCTACACAGAGAGGGTCCAGCTAGTGATGGGTTTACGTGCAAAGGTGAGAATAAGAATACTACATGTATTAATGATGCTGCAATGCTGCTACAAACTATCTACCACAAATATCTGTGGTGGAATGTAACTAAGTACATTTACTCAAGTACAGGTCAAATTTGAGGTACTTGTACTGTATCACACGCCACAAGTTCAGGTAGAATAATAAATTGGTTAATCCATCGACAGACATTTTATTTGCAATTATCAATAATGTTATCAGTAATAATAATTTGATAATACTTAATTGTTCCAGCTTTACAAATGTGATGATTCACTATTTTATACAACATAGTTCAATATTAGCTCCACTGCAGCCAACTCCAACATTAAAATCCTGTTTTTATATTAATGCACGAATAATAATAACATATATTACAGGACATCTTTGTGCATTGAGTTCTTTTACTTGTAATAGTTGTACACTTTTATATGCACATGTCTAATATCAAGTAACATTTTCAGTGCAGGATCTTTATTTGTAACATGTTTCTGCCGTGTGGTATTAAGTGTTCTACTTAAGTAAAAGATATGAGTACTTCAATGTGATATAGAGATGAGAGTTTAGGCGCTTCTCTGCAGTGGTGGAATGCAACTTAATGCAGTTACTCAAGTACTTGTGCAACTTTAAGGTACTTTACATAAGTATTTTCCTGCTACAATACTTCTACACTACTACATTTAAAAGTAAAGTATTGCACTTTTTACTGTGTGAAATGTATTTGACAGCTACACTTACTGCAGAAGATAACACAAATACATTTCTTATGAAATATAGTGAAAATGGTGATCAAAGTAGTTAAAACTAGCTCCACTTGCACCAGTTTTAACAGTAAAATGCTGAAAAGAATAAACCAGTCATAATCAATCAATAAAATACTGTATATAATGTTTCAGATAGAAAAGATAATACATTTTAAGAATAACCACTAGACCATTTAATTCTATGTTTTGTATCTGTATTTCATGTTGAGCACCCAACACCTGAACACACTGTGCCCAGTCTTATGCCACACACCTCCACGTGTGATTATTATTATTCACACTAAATAGTTCTCTTGATGTGCCAACAGGTGGTGCTAGAGTTGTGCCGCAACGATGATTTCGCCAACCCACAGGCCATGGAGCCTCATCTGAGCAGAATAAACACCTACATCACAAACCAGGATAAAGATGTAGGTGCTCTTGTTAACCCTCCATCGCTCTTTGTGCCATTCGTATTTATTTATGTAGTGTTTATTTGTTTGTTTTTTTTAAGACTTCCAGTTCTGAAGTAAAAGCATCAGTGACAAGCTTCCTGAAGCTTATTCACACTCTAGTGGATGATCAATGCCAGAGGGATACTTTTTATCAGGTGAGTTGGTTGTTATATTATATTATATTATATTATATTATATTATATTATATTATATTATATTATTTTGTGAAATGTTATGAGTACATTTTTGTCTTTATCTTTTAGAAAATCTTCCCAACAGTATTCGGCCCTAAATATGACTCAGCTCTACAGGCTCTAATGAGGAAATTCCTCTTCAATCTGCAGAAGCTGCTTCCTGTTCCGAACCTTGAACAAGTAGGTACATAACAAATAATAGTCCTGGGACAAATGAAGAAAACTATAACTAGATCATTAAAATGACCTGTTTCATGAAGTTTATCTGCATCTGTTACAGATTTAGGTTGTTTGAAGTATGTTAGTGTGTGTGGTTAGTGCAGACACAATTAAATGTTTATATTGTATTATTATATTATTCCATCATACTTGTTAGATTGTAACTTTATACTTGATATGGTTTTCTAAATAGAAAATGTGCTGGAGGGTTGCAAGAAAATTAGTTGCGTAATGTTATATTGGATATGAGTTATCCAGTAGACTTTTTTTTTTTTTTGCTTTCATTAGCTTACGTAACCATATCTATATATATTTGTAGTTACTGGAAGAGAAGGAGCAAACAAACAAAGAAAAGCGTTAACTGATTAAGTTAAAACATATTTCCTGAAATGCAAGGGTGGGGTTTGAATATAGCAACATCTGAAATTGATTTCAAATGTTGTGTTTCATTTCAAGACTACCCTGTGGCTCAGTCTCTCCCCTTCTATCTTAAAAGAGTGTGTAGACTTCATGAATCAACCTGAGCCGCTGAATACACTCATTGAGCTTCACAAACGTGACGGGCAGAAAGTTCCACAAGGTAGTACATCAAGGATTTTTTCACACATTTCCTGATTGGCTTTTGTATTATTACATTTCTTTGGTTTATTTCTTGAGAATAATTAGTTTTGTTTGTGTGTGTCTTTCTAGCTTTGTCTTCCACTGGTGATGATTGCATCCTATCCAGTTTGTCCTATCACCTTCCAAATGTGGATGATGATGAAGGAGACGCACTTGTCAAATCAGAATCTACATGTGTCTCACAAGAGTGTCAGGGAAGTAACTTACTTCAGTGTGAGTCAAAAAAGATCAAAGAAGAAAACTTTAAGGGGGTGCATTCACAAGTGATGAGGAACGTAGACAGAAATGGACAGCAGCATGTTGATGCTCTGACTGAAGACCAGGGAGCCTCTGTTGAAGTAATACTTCAATCTTTTGATGAAAGTGGGTCTAATAATGATGATGATGATGACATAGACACAGAATCGTTTCGTCATTTGAAAACTGGCAGTAGGACTTCCTCAAAAACCTTCCGGTGTCTTGTTTGTGGCCAAGATTTTCGTTCTCTTAACAAACTAAAGAAGCACAAGGCTACTCATAGTCGTTGCTCTACAAAAAAAGTGAGGCAGTCAGATTCTGAGAGCCAAAGCAGCTTTTTTGAAAAAATAAATTTACATCCGAAACCAAAGACTTGCATTGAGAATAATGCTTCTCAAAGTAAGGCAACACTGGCAAGTGCCACAGCACATAACCAACCAAATCTGAATAGTCTTACGTCCTTTGAGCAGTCTAAAGATGATTGTAGTCTTGTTTGTCATGCTTGTGGCAAGGGTTTCACTTACCCAAAGAACTTTGACAAACACCAGAGAAATTGTGGGGTTGGTAGTAAACGACAAGAAGAGACAGACCCACAGTGTTCCACAAGCTTAGCTCCTCACTCCAAACCAAATCCTGATGATGAGACCAAAGAGTCTCTCCCCAGTGAAACTGAAACTGGGCCTTCAAATGTTTTACCCCAGGAATCAATATCTTCGGACTCGCCTCAAGAGCAAACGTGTAAAAGAAGCAGTCGTGTCAAACAATGCTCCGTATGTGGGAAAATATTCACCTGTTCTACTGGCTTAATGAGGCACATGAGGTGCCACACTGAACAGAGTCCTTACCTTTGTTCTCACTGTGGGAAAGGCTTTGATAACGACGAAGACTGCAAGACACACGAGGAAGGTAAATGCAGAGTTTTAAGCGAGCGTTCGCAAGACAATTCCCCGAACGATGCAACGAAAAGGAATCAGAAGAATACAGTTGTTTCAAGCGGTACATATCATGTCCCAACAAACACAGAAGCACCTACCAACTCACAGGCTATGGAGCCATGTAAATCACCTCTGACATGCCAGGAATGTGGCCAGGGTTTCACTTACTACAAGAGTTTTGAGAAGCACCAGAGCAGATGTTCTAAAAGACCTCCTCGAAAGAAGACTCGAACGAGAATAAACAAGAACCATTTTGTTATCAGTGCGTGTAATTTCAAAGCAGCTGACAACACCGACAGGAGCTGTACTGAGACAAATTCTGAAACTACAAAAACTCCAACACCTGCAGACCATGCATATGAATCCCAGGATAAATCTCGCACCATGAAGTGCACCATGTGTGAGAAGAACTTTTCTGAAATTATCCTCATGAAAAGACATTATTCCAAGTCGCATAAAGTTAGAGGCTCGTACCCATGTCCTTTGTGCAAGAGAGCTTTTGTGAGGTTGTGCGAATTGGTTCGACATCAGCAAAACAAAAAACTGTACCAGTGCGCTGCCTGCAAGAAATGTTACACCAAGCCAGGACTACTAAATGATCACGAAAAAATACATACTGCAAGCGTGACGCCGCACATTTGTGAAACGTGCGGGAAAAGCTTCAGATATCTCACTCATCTGATTCTGCATCAGAGCAAGCATAGAGACCAGCAGCCCAGTGTTTGTTCCTACTGTGGGAAACAGTTCAGTACGAAAGACTACCTGAGAGCGCATATGGTGAGGCACACGGGCGGCTACCCGTGCCCAGTGTGCGGAAAGAAATTCTATCAAAAAACATACCTTAAATGGCATCTGTATAAACACACAGGGCAAGAGCCTTACCTCTGCGACACCTGTGGGAAAGGCTGGCCGAGCGCAGCTCAGCTCAAGCTGCACATGGTTCAACATACAGAGGAAAGGCCGTTCAAATGTGAAGACTGCGATGCCTGTTACAAGAGGGGATCCCATTTGATGGCTCACCGCAGAGCCAAACATCTGGGGTTGCGGCCATTCGTGTGCGAGGTTTGCAGCAAAGCCTTTAGATTAAACAATGAGCTGAGAAAACACATGATGGTTCACACAGGAGAGCGACCGTTCACGTGTCCAAGGTGCGGCAAAACGTTCACGAGAAAATCTCGCCTTAGGGAACACAGAGAAAAGGCGTGCCTGTAACTTCACGATTCACGTGCCATGTTACATTCAAACACTACAGTTCATACCGTATAGGTACCATAAGTCCTGTCACCAGCTACGTCTCGGTGTGTGCAACAACTACAGTATTTTGTCTGATATTGTGAATGATCCTCATTCACTGAGAATAAAAATGGCCTTGCTGCACAGAATGTGTCAAATCAAAGTCTTTTCTAAAATGTGCTGATGTCTACCAGGTTCCCCCAAGGAATACAAGAAGCTCCAGGCTGTCTGATAGAAGTAGGAGGAGGCACACTCACAATTTGAATAATTCTGGGTGAATCCGGTCCAACAGAAATAGCACAGAAAGAGATTGTTAAAACAACTGGTAAAGCACTCACAGGGAATGCTGTAACATCTGTTGAATGCTTAAATAAACCCAGAAGACACATAATGAATGTTTTCCTTGATAAATGTTTGAATAGGGACTTTGTTTTGCATAGCTTACATGGGAGTATAGCTGAAATGATTTGTCAACAGAAAATAATTGGGCAACTGAACCGTTTGTCATTTTTCAAGCCAAATTACCTTACGTTGTGGGTTTAGCTTCTTAAATGTGAGGATTTGCTGCTCTTCATTGTTTAGTATCATTATTAATTGAAAATCTTTGGGTATGGACTGCTGGTCAGACAAAATGAACACTCTAAAGGTGTCAAGTTGGGTAAATTTTTCGTAATTTATTATGTTTATAGACTACGCTATCAACCAATTCATCAACCTAATATTTTCCCAATGACATTTACCAAAGCAGCTATAAGTTAAATCAAAGCTATAGCTCCTTTATCTAAGTAAACCACAATCTAAAACTGTCAGGTAAAGGTCCTGCATTCAAGCTCTTACAGAAGTTAAAGTGCAGAAGTATTGCAAGCTAAATTCACTTTGCTGAAGTGTCCCAGCACTCCACATGTAGAACGGCCTCATTCATGCTATATTGTATTGTAGTTACAGGATCATATTCACATGATGAAATCATCAGAAGCATTTACACTTTTTTGATCATCTGCAAAAAAAAAAAAAATCCTAAAAATTTCCCACAGCTGTGTATCAACATTTCTTGTCTTGTGTTAACAACATAAGTGGTTAATCAATTCTTAAAACGTCGGTAATTAGTTCTCTGTTACTCCACTGATCGATTATCCAATAAATCGTCTCAGCACTAGTGTATGTATACACATATGTGCAGTAACCTGCTGCTGCAGAAAAAGCATCGGTCCACCAGGGAGCACTCGTACTCCAGGGACTGCATGAATTTCATCAGCCAAATCAGAGTCAAACAGCATTATATGTACAGAATATGTAAGTTGATAGATTTCTTAGTTTCTTAATGCAACAAATTTGTTCAGCTGTCTGAATACTGACTTTTGAACTACCGCAGCTGATATTGTTATGTCTGACTGTAATCGTCTTTATGTTTGAAAGGATAAAGAAACAACTGATGCTGAATCATTCATTACGTCTGTTGTCTCGAGCATCAGACCTGTTTTATATACTGAGCTTCATCTCTGCAGAGGAACACGGTGGAAACCTCGGTTTGGGATTTTCCACTTTGTCTGCTAATTAAGAAACAGTGTTGAAGGCGAGGTGATAGAGGGTGGCATACAGCAGCTCTTTGGGGGGGAAATTAACATTTCTGTAATAACCGCACGGTAGGGATGCAAGGACATTGCTGTTAGTCCTGTTTAATGAAAGGTGCAATATGGCAAAAGGGAACACTGTATAGTTATGTATTTCAAGTCTTTCGAAAAAGGCTATGGACAGGATGTTCTACACATAACCACAAAAGCAAATTATGAAGTCATTTGGTCATATAGCAGTTTTGTATAACCATATTCTCACTAAATCACACCACTTGACATCAATCGAAAGAGAAGAAATGCCACAAAATGAAAGCAACCTTTAGCGGGCTCTGAAACACTTTACTTTTAGGCAGACTGTGCCAGTCCTCTGGGATGTTCTGCCTGTTTCCGTCTGCAGAAACGCTGATTTTTCCCTGACTGAAACCTCCATCTGTCCTGCTCACTCTTGACGAACACCACAGTATGGAGTGGACTATCAACTAAAGAGCTTAAGTCCCCTCTGGCCTCTTCTGGTTCTGCTGAAGTTAAGACTAATATCTCCTGGACTTCAGGCACAGGTAGCTCAGCGTTATATAACATGCCACATCAAAGAGTTTTCCCACTTTCTCATGAGCCGTGGCTGCTGTCATAATTGCAGGTGTTACTACAGCAATGGCTCTTGATGTGACCTCATTCACTCTCTGACCCCAACCACCAGAATTCAGACCCAACAGTTTTTTTCTGAGAATATGGACAGATTATTAGTGCAGTATTTCAGCTTTTTAGACTGATTCACATAGTTAAGCCTCTATGAGAAAATAAAAACTGTCTGGGCAAGACACCTGCACTTATGCATGGCTGGCACTTATGCATGGCAATGCACAAATGTGTCTGATATGTATGTGTTTCTAATTAAAATGATTCTAATTGGATGTGTTTTATGCTACCACTGGAAAATTTCAAAACCTAGAGTCTTTAATTAACTTTCCAGAGAGCAGATACTAATGAAAAAATAATTACAGTGTCTATAGTGGCTACTGTTACCTTGGTGACTGAATTTCATATACAGTGATATACACTGTGTATAGGTAATATAGTGAAAGCAGGATTTCAACAGCTTATTAGTTGAGCTTCAACAACCCAACCCCCACTGTGGTTAAGGTTTTGTAAGCATGAGGCACAAAACATATCGGTTCACATTCATGAATTGTCACATATATTCTATGGATCATCTGTTAAACATCTACAGACAGCAAAACAAAATGTCGTAAACTATCTGAGGTTGGACTATACAAATAAAGTGGTACCATGTTTTCCTTATTGGATTTTTAAAATTCTATATGGGCCAAAGGTTATGTTCACACTGCAAGCCTTAGAGCTCGGTCCTGATTTATTGCTCAGATTTGATTTATTTGTTTGGCTGTTCACTTAATTTTGAAAATGTGGCTAAAATCAGATTGCAGTGTGAACGAGTCACAGTGCTGGACTGAGCCGCATGCACAAAAGAACAATGAAGAAGACAGCGCACTGTGTTCTGAAATAAACATGAAGGTCATTACAGTACAGTTTCATTTATCCATGTCTAAGTTGATGTGCACTGGAAGCCAGCAAATTCACGAGCAGATGACAATGAGGATGGATATGAGAATAAACAGAGCCACGTATTGAGGAGTCATGGCTGTACACAGGTGTGATGGAGAGTCGGAGCAAGCGCATAGTGTTATGATTCCTTTTGCTTGTACACAGTTGTCACTCCAAATACCTCTGACTTATAAGTGATAAGTGAAATGATAATACTTATCACCTCACTGTCTCTTCAGTGACTACCTCCATCTCAGCTGTTTTCCAGACTCACTAAGTGATTCCTACCAGCACAGAGCTGTGACGAATGTCAACCTAGAGTAACTTAAAGTCGCATAAATTCACACTGTGGTTGCATTGCAAAAAGTCGGATGTATCTGATTCAGGATCACAAGTGAAAGTGACCTCAAACAGAAATGATCAGACTCAATGTGAAAATCAGATTTCAGACACTTTTGTATGCAGTGTGAACATAGCCAAGTTGAAAAAGTAATTTGATCACTGCAGTTATTATGTGATGTGATTACAAAATCGATTCTACATTTGGATCTGCGGAGAAAGGATAGGAGCAAAATATCCCTTTAGTTCAATCACTTAATTCCACACTCTATTCCACATTCTCTTCAGATCCCAGTCGTTTATCCCGTAGGCTGTTAATCTGATTATTACTCAGACTCAAACTGTCTGAAAAGAGCAAGCTTAATTTACCATAATTTTCTGTGTAGAGCATACACAGTACATGTCTGTACAGCTTCACTCCAAAATAACATAAAAAACAACATTTATTGACAGGGAAATTGAAAGGGAGACATGGTGTCACAACATGACAGACAGCTAACACTGAAATCTTTAAATTCTAAAAGCTTTTCCAAAATGGAAGTTGGAATATTATTCATTTATGGTTTATATTGCGACAAAACATTTGATGGCATCACGTGGCGTAGATAATCAAATATTGTATTGCACATGTGTGCAATTGTCTTTACCCTCATTTAAATTATGGAAATATTCACCGGCTTGGTCTGGAAGCTGAAACGTATCCTGGCTTTTATTATTAGAAATAGGATACAATTTTGAAGGACTGCTGAGTGGTGCAATGCAGCTTTGATTGAATTGAGTCCCAGGTTTGCAGCAGCGTTGAAGGAATTCTGACTCTGTAAGGTCTCTTACTCAGCAGAAATGTCCTTAAGAGCTGGAGCACTATGGGAGCTGCACTGGTGACGCCAGCAACAAATGCCATCCTGTAGACATTCATCATCTCCACTGAATGGATGCCCATTGTTTGTCCCCCACGTGCCTGACATTAACTTGCTGAGAATATACATTTTGTTGTAGCTATCCGGGGTGTCACCCACCCATCCTTCAGGCGACAGACTGGATACAGCGCTCTGCCTCCTTTGTTTTATTTCCTCGTTCCCAACTAAATTTATTGCATGTTGCTTTAAAACCAGCATTAGGGGAGTAACAGTGATACAGGCGGGGCTCTCTCCTCCAGCGTAATTGGTCCTTGGCAATGCTGCCTTTCAGATTGCAGTGGTATCTTTTACCCCTCTCTGCCCAATGTGCTGCCACACTTACTATAAATATGACCCATAAGCACATCGTCATGCAGCTTTCTTCAGCTTGGGAGGCTTTTGAAAAAGGCGTTATTCTCTCAGCTGGCGCGTGGAAAAGCACATCACAGCCGAGAGCCTTTCCCACACTTTCAAGTGTGGTGGAGAGAGAGCGTGAGAGATGAAAAGAAAGCAGAGAAAGAGAGAGAGAGACAGAGAGAGAGATTCTGGGAAGATGCAGCTTCCTGCGGGCTCTCATAGTCGACACCTGCCTGTCATTTTCTCTGAACCATCTTGCTACAGAGGTTGGCAAGTGTTTTGGCCTGGTGGCACTGACGGCTGATTGAACTTATATGCAGCAGGAGCATCTAGTAAGGGTCCTGGATATAGCATTGCTATTTTTGCTCTGATTTTCCCACTCATGTTTTATTCAGAGCTGGAATGCTTTAACACGAGAGGGCCTATGTGCATCCAAGTAGGGAAGATGGATGCCCGGTTGTCTTTTGAGATGCAGGGCTGTTAGTCCGTCATGTGATGGTGTGAAACGTCAGCCATGTGCTGTGTGTCCGGGAGACAGAGAACTGAAATCTCCTGCTACTAATTATCACCACTTTGTTAAATACTTTTGCTAATAGCCCCTTAGCGTTGCTACAAACAGCTAAAAACAATACAAATTCAACAGCCTCTGCACTGGCTGCAGCCCGACTAGTCAATCTTAAATTCAGATTTCCTCCTTTGGAAAAAAAAAAAAAAACACTGACAACTGAGCTCGAATATGTGATTGCAAATTCTGCTTGTTCTTGACCTTGCAGTCACATTTAGCTGCCTTTTGAATTCCAACAAAATCCGGATCATCTGACTAGACTTTTTTCTTTTCATGAGAGTGAGACACAGTCTAAAATATCTGCACACATCTACTGCTGAGAGAGGGTACAGTTAAATCTGTCCCACCGCCGACATACTGTACATCGTCTCGTAAACCCTGCTGGCACACAGAGCTCTGCAGCAGAAATTTGTCCCGTCCCACCGTGCATCTGGTGTGTATTGATTATACTCTTTTGGACAGCGGCACTTACTGTACACAGGGATTGCAACACAGAGCAGCAGCAGAAAGAGAGAGAGAGAGAGAGAGAGAGAGAGAGAGACGGAGAGAGGTGCAGGGAGCGGTGGGTGGTGAATGAGTTGAGTTTTTTTTTTTTTTTTTAGCTTAATGTGGCTGCAACACAGAGCCAGATTTGAACATTGGATTGTGAGACAGAGAGTGCATGTACAGTACATCCAAATGCTGTGTGTGTTCACGCTTGCTTATTTACATTTTTACTTCCTGCTAAATTTGTAGACACATTTGTATTTTAACAAAAAAAGTATGCATGATGTATATATGCACAAGGATGCAAATACACATCCTGCAACAACTGCAATGCAGCCACATCTTGGCTTCAGCTTTGTCTATTTGCATTCATGCCCGGTGTAATGGCGAGAGCTCCAGCCATCGGCGTCCTCACACCTCTTCACTGTACATAGCATCCCGCTGGTAAGAACAATTAACATCTGTACAGCGGTCGGGCTGTGTTTAATGTCCCATAATGCCGGAGCAGACCTAAGAAGAGCCTCACATGTGAGGACACACTGACTTGTGTGTCGATGCTGCGAGATGCAAAAACACAACAAAATGAATATAAAAATCTATTAGTCACATTCTGAATTGCAGGCTGGAAGCAAGTTCTATTTTGAGAGGCTCATAAATTGTATTAAAAGTAAACAAAGCCTACCCAGACCACTGCTTCATTTGCTCATTTTTAGCACAATTAAAAAATCAAAAGAGGGAAAACTCTGCCACGAAGCTATTCCTGTTTAAATCACAACATAAAAGCATGAATGTGCAGTATTCACAACACAACTGCACCGTAAAAGACAACTGTAATTGCACCAGGCATTCAGTCAGACAGTCTGTTATATTAAGAATAAAATAATATTACCGAAAGGAGTATAAGTATATGCTCAGAGAGAAGGGATTGAGAAAAAATGCTAGGTGGAGTGTGTGTGCAAAGATGTAAGAAAACCCAAGGATGTCTGGTCTTTTTGGTAGGAGGATGTTAGTGGAAAATCAAAAGCGCTAGCTCCTGTAATTGGGAGAGTTTCATGTGTGTGTGTGTGTGCAGACAGAAAGCAGATGGGGCCGTAGTTGAGGTGCTGAATGATGGGAAAATAAAAACAAGCAGACAACCTCTTCTGGTGAGACGGCTGCTGTGTCAGCAGGCAACACATGCACATCAAGGTAACAAGGGACCGATACGCATGCACACTTGGTGGCGCACACACTTGCACACGTCTCTGCCTTTTGGCTAAACAATCCATAGACAAGATCCACAGGGAAACAGTAATGACTCTAAGATCCACAAACACTGTAATCTCTCAGCTGTTAGTCCAGATGACAGTGTGTGTGTGTGTGTGTGCGGGCAGTAATGATTGAAATCAAACCTGTGAAGTAGGTCAGCCATTTATCTACACCTACATCCTCTAATGTTTTATGATGGGTGACACAACCGCTGATAGCTGCACACTAACTGATGCCATTTATATTGTTATGTCTTTGTGACTGTGTGCAGGGCCATTTAACTCGGGAGCAAATTAGATTAGTGCAGAGGCTGAGCAGGTCAATGCAATAAAGCAATGTTTCATACGTGCGCTCTGATTCCATTAGAAGCCCATAGAGTATTTGTCATGCGTATGCTGCAAGCCTCCTTTCTGGAAAAAAATAAAAAAGTCGGCACAACATGCAGCAGAGACTGAATCCCTGCAGACACCATACTGATCCATGTATGGGCTAACCAAGCTCAGGGAGTAAAGCAAAGCATCAGCTGTTTAAACACTGAACAGTGTCGAGTTGGCTTCGAACCTTCAATTCATCTCCAAATGATCACACACTCAAGCTCGCCACACATCAAAGCAAATAACACAACTCTGTTTTCATTGAAAGAGACACCAGACTGGCAGCGTCTTGATTTGAACTGTGAAGTGCATTTTCTGCTCTCTGTGAAGCAGCAGTTCATTGATGAAAACACGGATACAGTTATAAAATTTTCAGTGACTCACAAAGCGTCTTGGCCTCCCCTTGTGTCATCCTTTGCACACTAAATGTAATTGTTTTTTATGATCTATACGGGATATTAAGACGGGTTTAAACATAATAAAGAGAAACCAAAGCCACTGCCTTGTCCACAACTACACAGAGATAATTACTTAGTTCTTGTTTCACATCCTTGGCAGCTCTGGTCATTTATCATTATTAAGCACCTGGGCACACAACCACAAGACTTTTGGTTGCCTTGGTAATAAGCAAGCTAAATCCTGCTCCACTTCTTCAGGTGGAAGTGAGTCAACAGTGCTGTTGTACAAATCGCCCCCGTACCATCCTCATGCTTTGTATGAGCTCTTTGTAGAGTAGGGAAATAAAACACACAAAAAAAGGAGCAGAGAGACAAATGACAGTGTCCTGCCACTGACAACAGGCTTGTCTCCACAGGCCATATATTCATTGGCAAGAACAGCCAAGAACTACAGAGGCTTATCTGAGATAAACACACTGGGAGTCTTTTTTTATTCAACATTCACTCATGCAGGAAAACACAACTGAGCGCTTTCGCTCTTTTTCAGCAGCGCCCTGGTTCACACTGCTCACCTGGGAGCTGTCAATACGGCGGCTACATGGTTGACCACTGAGCAGCTGCACTGGTGAAAGGTGCAGTCACTTTATGATTAAACTTATGACCCTGTGATCACAACCTCTCACCCTCAAGAGTCTGGTCGAACTAGCACAAACTCTGCTTAGTGAGCTTTTGAAGAGCGATGAAGATTTGCCGCCATTCTCTGGTTATATCTGTTTTAAAGTGAATATGTTTGAGATCTGGGACCAGTGGTCAGACAAAAGCTAGCAATTTAAAGATAACAACCTTGTATAGACTCAGTTATTGATTAACTAATTCATCTGCAATCACAGCCCTATAAACACACTGCTTTTTCGTTACAGTAGAATATGTGTACCCTGTGCACCATTCTAAACTTTACTTTAAATCACACTGAAATCATGTTTTTCACATGAGTGCATTCAATAGAGCAAAACACAGATATCTAAAAAAAAAAAAGAAATACCATCTACAAACCATCTCCGAAAACCTACATGTTCTGTAAAAAATCCCTTATTGAACTGGCCAGCATCCAAACACCACAGTAGACTAGGCGTGGTGCTCATCTCACACATTTTGCTGAGTGGATAGATGGGTGTGACTCCAGCAAAGCTGAGATGCTGGAGGTTTGGGGGGGGGGGATCTATAAAGTTGCGATAGGATTAATATGTTTTGCATCCTGTATTTGAGAACATTTGCATCCAGGGGACAAACGGTGTAGGACTTGTGATGCTATTCTAGTCATTACACATGTGGGCACACTCCCATCATCCCAGTGAATGAAGGAAAGAAAAGCAAATTTGTGACTGCTGACCAATCGAGATTATTAACTTAACACGAGTACCGCTACCGTGAGGTCTGTTTCTTTTTCTGTGTGTAAGCAGCGTGTGTCTTGATTACACTGGTGTGCAAAAAAAAAAAAAAAAAAAAGAGCGAGAGAGAGAGAGAGATCTGAATCTGTTGACTCAGTCAGCATAAAATGCCAAGTCACCATGGTAACAGGGGATGCAACACGCTTTGTAAAGGCTGATGGAGACAGAGGACCGCTCACCACGAGCATCGTGTATAACAACTGTTAAATGCGGTGATTAAAATCCACAAAACATTGCCGAGCAAAACCGAATATCCCATCAGATTTTTGTGCACCACAACCACAGCCAAGGCTCTGAGCTACTACAGATCACGTTGGAGCTTCTTCACATTATGTAACTGCGTTGAATTACAGTGGATTTACCAAGCGCTGACGAAATCTAAATTCACACACGAATGACATTTGGAGCATTAAAATGGATGTTTAATATTTAAACTCCATCAGAGCTTTTTCTTTCTTTCTTCTTTTTTTTTTTTTTTTTTTTTTTGCGCCAGACACGTCAGAAAACCAGCAGCGTTAGTCTACAAAGTTGCATAACATTTCAGTCAAATTTCTCGCTGCCTCACAGGAATATTTAGACACTCTCCATGAATAGGATACATTTTGGAGGGGTAAATCTCACAGGAAAACTAGCAGTCCACACGGACAATAACCTGTAGGGATATTGTTGTATTTTTTTTTTTTCATAAAGCAGGAGCATATCTACCCCTCTTCTATCTACCCACCCACATAAAGACGTCTGGCAAATATCTAACAGAAAGATTTTGGGGGGCAGGATGGATGGGTGAATGGGTGGATGGATGGATGCGCGCCTACCTGTCCTCAGGTTGAAGGAGAGTCGGGCTTCAACGAGATATGGGGTGTCGCTCTTGGAGCGAAGTCTCCTTATCGGTCTGCGGTCTGTGCTGCTGTCTGGAGTGGTCGCCATCAATTTTGAACCAGTGTCCGGGGATGACTGCTGGCCGACTGGGGGCAGACGCAGAACCACGGCCACTCACACACCGAGAGGTAGCTATTGATGGAGAGGAGGGAGAGTTCACACACACACACACACACATACACACACACCGAGGCAGGGAGGGAGGGAGATAGAGAGAGAGAGAGAGAGAGGCGTCGGTGGAAATCTGGCATGGTGTGAGGAAAAAAAGAGATGGCTAAATATAATATCAAATCTCACTTTAACACTTAAATTAAACGTAGATCTTGTCACACTGTGATTCAGAAAATATAATCTTATCCTACATATATACAGATGTAGATTTAAAGTAGGATTTTTTATATTAAAAATAGACTTTTATCACAATTAAGTACAGAATTGTTCTGTATCTTTAATGGATGATATGAATAAGTATGAGTATTTATAATTTTGCACTTGTAGGGGGGGAAAAAGACAACAAATGGGTTTCACATTTCTACACTACACAACACACAAACCTACACCAGAGCACACAATACAACACGATATACTATTAAATACAAGCAAACAGCAATACAATGTCACATGTATGATGATGTGATATATAAATTAATACTTAAATGCAGAACCATGGAAGAAGAGATGGCAGATTTCCAGTGCAGTTCATGTGATGTGTAATATGCTCAGTTATGTGTAGATGTAAACATAAACACAAACACAGTGATAAAAGGCACAATTAGACCGTACTATTCAATGGCGTTTCATGAAGTGTTGCTCTGAGGATGAATGAATCATCCTGAATGAACTGCACTTGCAGCAGTCTGCCACTAGATGTCTCTGTTAAACTATTTTTTTTTTTCTTTTCTTCGCTTTACTTCAGTTTATGTGCATTTTTTTTCCACCCCCCCCCCCCAAACCCTCCACAGCACGCTTCACGACAGTGTGCTGCGTTTACGGCCTCTCATGATAATTGCAGTGATAGAGGTAAACAAGCAAACTCGTCGTGTCTTTCTGCTTCCAAAGTGTGAATTATCACCGAGCGAGGTAAGCACGGCGAGGTCGTTTAAATACGCGTGTTTCGGCCCTGTTCTCACACGATATTATTACCCGTAAAAACACGTTTGTCAAGCCAAGTTAGTTCCTGCATGTTTGTGCGTGCGTGTGTGACAGAGAGCACGACAACATTTCACACCGAGCTAACTTCAGTTCACGACGTTAATGCAGCGGTATGCTGACGGGGAGGCACGTCTTCGTTTGTAAAGAGCTTAAAGTGAACTGCTTGTGCTGTTGGTGGTAAAGTGGCTGGTTATTGGTGATTGCATTGGAATAAAACAGACCGACAAACAGCCACAACAGTGAGTGCAACTTAGCTGTAGCTCGTTAAATCAAAGTCGTAGTGAAATTTAGCCTGCTAACTACATTTGGCTGGTGAGTTGTAGTCTTTTAGGCTTTAGGCTAGTGAGTTGTAGTCTTTTATACATCAGGGTAGTGAGTTGGGCAGCCTGTTAAACCTGTTCTGAGTTTGTTCAGGCTTGCAGGGCGCGCCCACTTGTGTTTTTAACAATTTAAGGAAGCTATTTATTGAATCTTCCTCTCCTACTTTTACTTCCAACTTCAAATGTATCGTATGCACAGTCCCTGTTTTAGCATTGCCAACAGGCTGGCTTCCTCACTGTGCTCCCATTGCGCAATCTTAACATTGCATGCATTGTTTGCAGCCATATCTTTACGGCAATGTTTAAGTGAGATATGCATTTGCACGTACACAGGTTCAGGTTTTTTTCTCACACACACAAATCTATGTTTTGGTTACACTAAATGCATATAATTTTATAATATAATATAATTTTATCTATAATTTTCTACACATATTCTGCAGCTGAACCATACATTTTTGGTATATATGAAAACTTTGGAATCCCTGATAGGATTTTTAGAAAAAACCCACATTTAATTCAAGATGAGGTTTCCTTCATATTTAGTGTAGAAAACTCAGAATCCATATAAACCTAGAAAACCTGTTCATATCCTCACCATATACTGCAAATCAATAAAACTAATTAAATTTAGTTAATTATGTGACTTAATATAATCATTTTGTTTCATTTTGTGTTCTCTGTCTTGTTTTTTTTATGCGTTCTAGTGACAATGCTGCTCCAAAATCGAGCCGTGTTTGCACTCAGTCTTCGCATGTGCTCCACTAATGTGACGAGAGGACCTTTGGTGGACACAGGAAGACCCAGCACAGGTAAAACTACAAGAGTGTGCTCAGTAGTGTGCGGATCTCCCTCAGGTGTGTCTGTGGGCACGGGGGTGGGTGAATGAATGGGAGGATTACAAACTGAAACAGTTGTTCATCACTCGAGGCCCCTACAGTTAAGAAGAATGAGGAACCGGCAGTCAATAAAAGTTTTTCAGTGATTGTGAATCACAGCAACCACAAGAGGTCCGTGAGCATACAGTCAAATATGCCCACAAAAATATTGATGGGTGGAAAAATAAATCAAGTACTAACTAAATGAATCAAAACAAACATGTAGATCCAGAATAGGTTCATCCAGAAGCATGTAGTTGATAATGATAAATTTATATGGATCTATTGATGTTAGTGTCTAATGTTTACTTAAGTGTACATTTGCATTTTGACCTCTTTCACAAATCAATTGTTCCTGAGTCCACTAATGCAAAGTTTCATTGATTAAAACCTGTTAATGGACAGTCTGTTTGTTGTTGTCTGACTTAAAATTGTTACTGAATATTAGAATAAGATGTTGGAAATGATCATCTTAAGAACAAAAAACACTGATCACTCCAGTTGTCTTATATTCTTCAGTATTAATAAATATACTAAAAACTAAATCCCTTTAAAAAAAAATTGTTGTTTTTCCCTTTATTTTCCCAGACATGTCTGAATTCCGCAAGGCCTTTTCCAAAGCCAAGCACATAGCAATCATCACAGGGGCTGGTGTGAGCGCAGAGAGCGGAGTACCAACCTTCAGGGGAGAAAATGAGAAGTGGAGGAAGTGGCAATCTCAGGTAATTTCCTAAAAGAAAAAAACACACTGTTGTATATGGCTGTATTATTTATTTATTTTATTTAGGTTAAAGTTTTGCGTTTGGTCTAATTTTCAGCTGTGGTTTAAAGTTGTTGCTGTGGAGTGTATTTTATGTTTACATATACGTTTCTACACTCTTGATTACTACCTCCTTAGCACTTGAGTTTTGACCTAAAACAATCCATTGTTGATGCAGGATCTGGCAACTCCAGAGGCCTTCTCTCGCAACCCGTCTCGGGTCTGGGAGTTCTACCATTACAGAAGGGAGCTGGCTTTGAGCAAGAAGCCCAGTGCTGCCCATCTGGCTATAGCAGAGTGTGAGGCCCGGCTGAGGAAGCAGGGGCGCTCAGTGGTCGTCATCACCCAGTGCATAGACGACCTCCACCGACAGGCCGGGTCCAAACATGTCCTCAAGGTTCACGGTAAGAGGCAGAGTTGGGTTCGTCGCACAGACTATCATGCATTAGACTGAAATATTGATATGAGATCTCACTGCACATAATAATTGCTCATTTCAAAGGAGAGAACTTAGATGTGTTTTACTTCTGAACTTTTGGATTTGAACAAGTTGCCATTGAGAGACAAAATAAATGTAGAGGATTCATTTCTCTATGGAGATAAATAAAATATAACTAAGTACATTATAACTAAAATCCTGAAGCTGCTTCATAGTCAGTGATTACTGGAAAATATGACAGCAGTGTAGTGTGGTATTACCCATGGTTTTGCCCATGGTTTTACTGGGATATGGAAACATTTTGGGATTCATAGATGTTGGTTTTTTAAACAAACATCTCATGATGCCCACAGAGTTAGTATTTAATGCCAGTGGTCTACACTCAAAAAAGTGTCTTGTAATGACACAATTTCAAGTGCTGATTCTCTCATTTCAATCTCAAAGAGACAGTTTGATCTGTTTTTATACAGTTTTAGGGTGGAATGTGGTTAAAAAACAAACAAACAAAAAAAAAAAACAGCACATTGACTTGATTCTTTTGCTAAAAATCTTGCTTTAATTAGCTACAGTATGTGTGAGCCAGGGCACAAAAACTTTCATTGTCAGCAAATTCTGTGGGCCTAAATGACAAACAGCTGTGTTTTTTCGTGTGTTCCTGCAGGCAGTCTGTTGGAGACGCGCTGCGTGAGCTGTGGAGAAGTGACTGTGAACAAACGAAGCCCCATATGTGCTGCCCTGAAGGGCAAAGGGTAAGAGACGGCACCTATAGAGTACATACAAACACTTGATAAACATGCAGTGTTTGTAGTCTGATCTCCTTAGTTTGACCTGAATGAGCTATTTAACCCGCTGTGTTTGTTCTCTTAACGTACAGGGCGCCTGACCCAGATGTTGCTGATGCCCAGATTCCTGTGGATAAACTGCCAAGGTGGGATTACTGTCACTTCATATTAATAACACCGAGGGTCAGATTTACTAAGCCTTTCATACTGCTTTTCTGATGCATACTATGCCTGGAGTTTTCATTTATTAAACAGGTGCGCGAGCCCGAAAACACAGCTTGCCTTTCATCTTAGGTGTATTATGCATGGCAGCAGTTAAGTGTCGTATGCATTTGAGGGAGGATTGTGCAAATACCGGTAGGATTAGCTTTTTGCGTGTGCCAGTTCTACATGAATATTCTCTACCTATAAAGAACAGGTGCAGGTGCGTGTAAGAGGGAAGGTTGTGTTGAGAGAGAAAAATCCTGCATACGGAGTCTTATAATAAAAAGACAAAAAAAAAAAAGTAAGGAGTTGGTTTGTGCTCAATAAACATGAGCTTCATCTTGATTTTAACCGTGGAGTCTTCTCCCAGTAACACTCTTCAGGCAAGAGAGTTTAAGTGGAATTCATTCGATATGCTTACGAGACATTAGTTGCATTAACCACCATCTCCACCCTCCACCTGCTCCGCTTTGAGCCCCTGCTACTGCTGCTCCTTCCTCTGTCCCAGCGCTCCCTCACCACCTGTTGTAGTCACTTGTTATTTTCTATATTTATATATATGAATTCTTTTATACTGCGCCTCATTAAGTTTTAATGCATAAAATAATAGATCATAATAGATAATAGAGCAAATTACCATGCTGGAATAGCATAGTTAATTCAGAGCTTCCGCATGGGGCCGGTGGTGTGCAGCAGTTTAGGCAAGCAAGCGTTACTAAAACATTTGCACACTGACAAATTGAGTTTGAATTCAAATGCACACATTGTGAACATCAACAATAGGAACATTATGGTTTAATTTGTCTCTGCTTTCCTTATGTCTGACCCATCATTTCTACATCATGATTTATTTACATCTGCTTCTTTGCTCTTTATGGGTTTTAACTATCACGCATGTTACACCTCTGCCCAAACAATCTGTGAAACTACGTCTGTGCAGATTTATGCTTCTGTGTTACGGCCAGTTATTCTGTCTTAAGTGCAGAATGACACATTTAATCATCTAAGGATTGTTTGGTGCCGCTGTATCAAGGTGTAACGAAAGCGACTGCCACGGCCTTCTGAGGCCCAACGTGGTGTTTTTTGGAGAAACTCTGGACTCTCACATTCTGACCAAGGTGGAAAAGGAGATGGAAATCTGTGATCTCTGTCTAGTGGTAAGTTATCCTCATGTTTGCGTGCATATGCGTCATAGTCCCCTCTTGTGTAATAATATTATGTAAAACTAATATTTGCCCAGAGTCTTGACTGGACCTGAAATACAATGCTGTGCAGTAGATTTCAAAATAACGCTGTTGTACGTCATTGTCGTACGTCATTGCTCCTTGTTTTTAACCTACAGGTGGGCACATCTTCAATCGTTTACCCGGCAGCCATGTTTGGACCCCAGATTGCGGCCAGAGGCGTCCCAGTGGCAGAATTCAATACAACAACAACACCAAAAACTGAGTACTTCACGTAAGTCAGTCACGAAACCGAGCGAGCATGTTGCAGAAAATAAAACTATACCAACAATCTGTTTCAATAACGAAGGACCTTTTCACCTAAAACTCTGACGCTCTGTGTCTTCTTGTGTTTTTTCTCGTGCGTGATGTGGCACAGGCACCATTTCCAGGGTCCATGTGGAATTACGCTGCCTCCAGCTTTGGCACGACATGAGTCAGAGGTTATTTAAGAGCCACGGGAACAACTTTACACGCAGCAACCAACGACTTCTTCAACAGACAAATGCTATCCAAAGCTGGGTGGGGGGGTCTCATAGCGTCTTTTATTCCAAATGTTTGCCTTAAAATCCCTTCAGCTGTTGATGCTTGGTAGAGGCTGAGTTGTACAGAATATAGCTTTTTAAGACTTTGAGATGAACCTCTTAATACTTGAATATATAGCTCGCTAAACTGGAAATGGGATATTGTAATGTACGTTTTAAGAATGGCCTTCTGAGAGAAAGGCAGGCACTATGCAGCTTGGCGTAAAAAGGAAATGCACTGTGTATGATGTTCTTTGCATAGGAAAATATCTTAGCGGTTATCAGAGGGTATTGATAGTCTTTACATAGCTTGCATATTAAATGCTGGTGAGGGATCCACATATTTTGTGTCCTATACTCTAAAATGATGCTGTAGATCAGATCATATTACTCCTGGTGCCAGTGGAGATTACAACTCTTTTCTCTTTCCACAGAATGACCAGATGTACAGAGCATAACATAATCGTGTGCCTTTCAAAACAGTTTACACAACCTTGACCAAATGTTCGCTTTCAACCTCAAGTGCAAATCAACCAATGTTACAGAGATTTAGCCAAGTGTACAGAGTTAGGGCCAGAGAGAGAGAGAGAGGGTAGTGAGAGGGGAAATCTTTTCAATGCTAGCCTGTAACAGCATTATTTCCCTCTCGTGGGGTCGGACTGTTTATTATTACATTAGTATAGTTACATATCATGAATTATTCATGATACATTTTTACAAATTCCAAATGTCTGTTTGCAAAAAATATATACATGTTTAAACACTGCAGTTGTAAATGGTTAAAAAAAAATGAAAGCAATAATATTAAATAACATGATTATCTGTTTTTAGACAACTTTTTTGTCCATAAACGTTTCATGTAGTTATGTACTCATGCCAATGCAATCATACAGAACATGATCATTAAAACACTAAATGTACTGTTGCTGTTTCCGTGTCTTAATGTCTCCCGTTGTTTTGACTGTGCTGCAATGTGTGTGCCCAAAATGAACAGCAGATGCCAGCATGTAGCTTCTAATCCCAACCTTAGATTATAGAGTAACGTATAACTCTGCACCGAAAGAGGCTCGGGAAAACAACCTTGTATCCACACGGGTTCTTCTCTTAGTATGCATGAGTGAGAGGAAATGCAGACTTAAGTACCCTGAAGCCATCAGTGAACCCAGAGTTGTTAAGGCCGTGCCGAGCTGAGGAAACAGTATGAGCTTCCATCATAATGCTGCTGAAAATGGAAACAGTTTGAAGTGGAAAGCAGTCTGTGACACAAGGTGGCATCTGTTATCCCAGCTGAAAGGGTCTCAAATAATCGTTGTTTTATACTGTTATTATTTTATACATGTTTAATTTTAATTGAAAGTACACGAAAAGTACAAATATACTCTTTACATTGTGCTGTTTGACAACTTTTATGTCTTTTTGACCCCTCCTATCAAAGCGCAGCTGTGTCTCAGGAGATACAGCAGCTTGTCCCTTCACAAGATTGATGTTCAATCGCCAGCTCCTCCTGATCACTCAGAGTGTCCTTGGATCAAGACCGTCAATGATCAGGCCAGCGCCTTGCATGTTGACAAATTGTAAAGCGTTTCTGATAAATGCAGCCACTTAGTCCTAAACAAAAAAGGCAAAGGTGACAGGAGAGGCTTAAAAAATATGTTGTGGAAATATTTGTATTTATTTTAACACTTCATGCAGGGGTCCCAGCATCCGGATTACAAACACTGGCCCAGCGTACCCGGGAGGCAACAAAAATCAGCTCCTAAATGTGTTTGTCTTCATTGACTGACTAGACTAATATGGTTAATTCATTCAGTGGAAATGGGAGAGACAGAGACCGAGAATTCGAATGAATTAGCTGTGGAAGGTTGTGTTCATTAGACATGTTATGATAATGTAATGATAGTCATAAAGGAGCTGTGTCAAGAAAGATAAGAAGTGCGTGTGTGTGTGTGAGGTTTGTAATCCATCGTTGGTATCTCAGGGGAGTCCCTCGGGGTTATTTCATTTCATGCTCACTGTAGTTTAAACATTCAATTGCAGAACCACAAACGCCCCACAGTTGGTCCATATTGCTGAAATGCTATTTCCTCTCAAGTATTATTCTGTCTCCACTGTGGCGCCTCAACACTCGCTTTCTATCATCAACAATTAACATCCAAATCAAATCCTTCTGTCTGCCATATCTCCACCTCTTAATGTATATCATCATCATCATCATTGCCATGATTAGATTTCCTCATTTCCTCCTCTATTACTGCCGCTTCCCTTCAAGGAGAGGTAAGGCCAAGTCCCATTTGTCATCAGGAGAAAAAGTACATGGAGAGGCACTTAAGAGAAATCTCAGCCTTCTGATACAGTCATCCCTGGTGCGCATGTGAACAAGGCTCCCAGGGAGCCGGCAACTCTGCTCCCAAGTCCTGCAGCTCATTCATGAATGTAGTGGGAAGGGATGAAATAGCAGAAGTGGAAAGGTTCCACTGACTGACCCAAAAGCCTTCGGGTTAATAGACTCATCATCATTGGTGGCAGCTCTGCAAATATCGCTCTGTCTCTTTGAATGAGGAGGTAGATTGACCGAGAGATGGCATCTGTGTGTGCTTTTAATGCGAGTGTCTCTGTGTGTGATTGACTCCGTGACTTATTTCGTTGGAGTCTCAGTGTTTGGAAAAAAGCCGAGAGTGGTGTTTGATGGCCAGCTGGATGAGCGCGTGCACGTCTGTGTATGTGTGTGTGTGTACACGCACTTGCACCAGGGGGAGGAATCTGTCTGAATGTGTGTTTGTGTGTGTGTGTTTGTGCTGTATGTGTGTACTGGTGCGATTTTTCTTTCTGTATGCAGACTGGCAGAAGTGTCAGACCTAACCAGGTCAGGCCGGATGAGGAGCCATGAACATTACACAGGTACACATGCTGTAGCATACAGTCGCACAGAGCTTGTCGATGTCCATTAGGCACGGCGTGGCTCATTTTGCCATTTCAGGAGTGCGGCATCTATCAATCTCTGTTTCAAAACAGAGGAGTATTGTTCAAATATTACATAACTAAAAAGGTGAAAATAGAAACGGCTACATTTTAAAGAACAGATAGCACAAAAAGCTTTTTTAAAAGATGGCAACCCATATTATACATTCATTTTATCAGTCAGTTTAGGCTATAGAGCACAGGAGCTATAGTTAGTTGGTGTTTTAAATATTCAGTATGTAGATACAGTGCTAATGGCACATGTTATGTTTCTGAGTTGCATTGCGAATGCCATGAGAGCTGGTGTCCAGTTGCATAGGGCAAGCACAGGTGTATGGGGTGCATGGTAGGAATGACGGAGGCATCATCACTTAATTATACATACTGTACATACAGTGTAGCATCAAAATGCTTTTGAACATTTATTATTATGATTATGTTATGCAGCGTTGCTTTCAAATACAGCAGATCTTCAGTCAATTTGTCAGCTTAAAAATAAATGTAAACCGTGTTTAATTTGGCTGTATGCTTTATAAGAAACGGAAGGACAGGGGCTTATGGTATTTTCTATTTATAGCAACTGTCAATTCACAACACTTGAGAGGAGACAGGGGCTTGTCTCACATGAATACAAACAAACACACACACACACACACGCACAGTGCTAGCAACACATACTAATCTCCTCATGGTCTCCTCTTCCTAGCCTTTCCCTGAACTCTGTGTGTTTTAACAGACTTGGCTGTGATAACAAAGGTTTACAGTTAATCCCTCCGTTGCCATGAGAGCCATCATTATTTAAAAGTAGCGATGGCAGTAATCACCCTGCCACACACCCCTTTGAAAGGCCCCGCCTGTCCCCACCCTACTATGTCATTTTTGTTTGGCCTGAAATAAGGATATTCCCACAGTAGAGACGATACGTGAGGAAAAGATTTCATATACTTACCGAGGTGTTTTTTCCCCCCACCCACAACATATCCCTGAATTCTGCTGATCCTGGTGCTTCTAGGTAGCCTGATTGGAAGCAAGCTGTTGTTTGAGAAAGGCTAAGATAGGGGCTCAGGTGCAAGCTAATCTGCTCTAACCTCGCACTAATTAGCATCAAGGCCAGCGGCCACTTTTTCCCAGTTATTGATCATCAGCCCAGCCTCACCCAGAGAAGTATTTGGCTCCTATGAGCCAAATAACAGCAGCAGAGGACACACATAAGAGGAAGCCCCCCTCCTCCACCTCCTCCCTCCCTGTCTGCTGAATCTTGTTTGTGTCTTTGAAATTCAATATTAAGTCCCTATTCAACACCAGGCCTTTCCAAGTGTTGTTGAGTCTCATCCGTTATGTCTCCAATCAGCCTGCTCTGTTTTTTTTTCTCTTCTGTTTCCCAGATCAGTGCTCTTTAACTGACCTCATCCGAGCCGCTCAATATTCATTGTATAGGTGTCTGTTAACCAGCAGGACGGGCATCTCCATCTGTCCATCTGTCTGGGTTTTTTCTGTCTCTCATTTGTGCCACCGTCTCTCTCTCACGCGCTTTCTCTCCGTCTCATTTCGCTTCACTTTAACTTGAAATAGGTTTTCCTATAACGTATGCTGTTTCCAAAGCAATGTAATCATTTCTTTAGAGTCAGGTTCCTACCAGCTGGCCAAGAGGATTAGACATCCTTTTGAAGAGCTTTACAGCTAATTTATTTTTAATCATCTAAATCTACATATATTTTATTGTTATTGAATGTCCGTGTGAAGGACAAATAGTCTCATCTTTGTCCTGCTAAGAAAGATCTTCCAGCAGAGCTTGTTCAGTCAAACATTTGGCTTCTAACTTTGGAGGAGGATCTGCAGATTTACAGATCTAACAATGAAAGAGAATAACACAAACCAAATCCTAACATGTTAGCAAACAGTTGCCTCTTTACACATTTAACAGAAACGCGGCAAAACGTTAGCATTCATTTTAAATCTTGTTCCCGGCTACCTGATGAATTCAATTCTCAGCTGGTTGGTGCTGTTTAGGTAGCACGCACAGGGTTTATCAAAGCTTTCTCACTCAAATCAGCCGCCTGCTGAAGCTGGAAATAATTCTGGTGAGAATGCTGAGACTGCAGCAAACAAACAAACAGATAAAAAAGTTGCAGGCCAGAGAACTGAAAATAACTGCAGAACCAGGCGGCACTTCTCTGTGTGCAACACATTACATTGGTTCCATTATCAACGTAAAAGTATTGATTGGGGCAGTTTTAATCCAACCAAACAAACAAATGGCTTTGTTTGGTTTTGGCCATTATTCCATTTGGTAATAATGAACCCTCCGCTCATGAAGTAAATTGCTAAGAGCTGGGCTTTAAATATTTTTTTTTTCTAAAACATAAAATGATGAAATGACTCTGACTTGAACCGTTTGTCTCTTCCAAAGAGTCCACCGCATCGAACCACTATGTTTCTACAGTAGCTCAGAATGGACAAACACTGGCTCTAGATGAGCCACTGTAATTTCACCTTCACACTATAATGTTTTTAGGTTGCAGTCAGCTGCTACACCACTAGATGCCACTGAATCCTACAAACTGCTCCTTTAAGTTTAAACCTCGATTTGATAGTGCTTATTACTTTTCATTACTTCACAGCCAGATTTCATGTTCTAGTCTCTGTCCGTCTATCTGCCTGCCTGCCTGCCTGTCTCACCTGCCTCGTGCGCTGCACAGTTAACACGTCTAATTCAGCGGGGCACGTGATACTTTGGAAGACTTTGTGGGAGGGGACAAGGCACATGGACAGGACGCAAATACACAAACACACATGCGCGCGGACACACACACACACTCAGACACACACCGCCTCTCCCAGATTACTTGAACTATCAGAAGCTTTAAGAGGATTTCACAATGGGAGGGTGCTGCACTTGAATCTCATGCACCTGATGGCTATTGATCCATTATAAGCTTGCGCACAGACACACATGCGAAACGGCGCGGCTGTTATTTCTTGTCATTATAAACAAGCTTGTGACCTTGCTTCTTCGTTTTTTCAGTGTTAAGTGTTGTTGATGGAGGTTCTGCTCTGCTGTGGTCTGCTCCTTTGAATTCAGGTCTACAGTACAATGCTTTAAAATAGCATAACCCCGATCAGTCTGCATCGCAAGGTTTAGTTGTTGGACAGAAAGCGTCCAAAACGTTAATCCACACCATTTTAAAGAAGACTGAATACACAAGTGAAAGAAAAATCCTGGGCATCATCACTTAGTCTGGCAATCCAGATAAATGTGTCCGTAAACAGTGTGCTCTAGCTGTTGGGCTTATTAGCAATGCTGATGTGAGTGGAAGATTAGTGGAAGGGTGGTGTTGTCTGTAATGGAGGAGACAGAGATGTGTAGGTTGATAAGCAAAAGGTTGCAATCAGCAAGCTGTCATGCGAGAAAATGAGATAATATCATGTATAATGTTTAGGGGAAGGAAGGACATGCATCAGGATTACATTTGATGATAATACTTCATGTGTTAGTTCTAACAAATCTTGTAACCCAGGTTTGATTCACGTCCATGCTAGCCCCACAGAAAATGGTCAATAAGTCAGTAGTTATCAACCCTCCTCAAAAATTATGAAGATTTAAAGGACCAGCGTTTTACATTTAGTGCCATGTAGTGGTGAACTGAACTAAATACTGTGTGAAAAACTGTGAAAGGCCCTACTTAGAGCCAGTGTTTGTCCATTTTGGGCTACTGTAGAAACATGGCGGTTCAACATGGTGGGCTCCAGAGGAGAGGACACTTGTTGAAGATGTAAATCTTGACTTTTCCTGATGCTGCTTTAAACTTTTAGTTTGATTTCACACAGAACTTGTCTTCTAAAGAGTGCTGCAGGAAATGAGTTGGCATTTTTGCACTTGAGATTCTCTCTCGTGTCGAAGTCACCAGATTTTTGGTTAGACGCCTGAAATATGATCTGTGGTTAACACCATTTTAAGAAATGTTCACATTTTGTCCTTGACATAAATGTCAGTATATACCCCACTTGTGAATGTTGAAGCTTTAACATGTCATGTTTTAAAAAAAGGAGTCCGCTAATAATGGAAAAACGACGAGTCTACAGAGGTTGTTGTGGACATTCAGCGTCATCACGCTGAACACTTTAAGTTTAGCGGTGGTAATGCTGGAGTCGGTGTGGTTTGTTCGCATTGTTTTTTTGTTTTTTTATTGAGGGAACCAGGGCGATGTTTACTTCCATGTTGACCTACATCATCCCTGCAACCCTTAATAGTTCAACCTCACATATATTATTAGAAGGAAAGATTGCAACATGTTCAGGAAGAGTAAAGACATCTATAGTTAGAAGCTGGATAATGTCATCTATTCATTAAGGCATATTTTTTGCATTCCATAAATGATCATGTACGGACACAGTTCTTACTGCAGATGACACTAAAAGCAAAACAGAAATAACTGTCTGTTAAAGTTCTTTCTAACTTTTTTTTTTTTTAGCTGTTCTTACAGGACAAACAGCTGAACTGTGTCACCTTTTTTTAAAAATACAGTCCAAACCCGTTCCACGACCTTGATGTCACTGAACTGACAAGTGCATCAACAGATGAATTATGTTTGAATCATCTGGAGTAACATAGCTCCGACATTTATCTGTTGTGACTGTGGACGTGCTTTGGAGAGGGGACAAATCATTCCCTGTGCTGAATGAAGGATAAGCTTGTGGATTTTTTTCCCCGAGTTCAGTTTTGATTTGGTAATTATGTGTGTATTACGTTTTCAGCCTTGACAAATGGAGTTCTGCAGGTTCCTGCTCAAGGCTGGATTTGGACTCATTTCTTTTAAGTTCATGTGAAAAATAGCTGACTTGTGGCCATATTTGATTTATACTTTCTATTCTTTTTCATAAGTAAAGGGAAAGCAAAAGATTTATCGCCATATTCTGAATGAAATGTAAAAAAAATATATATATACATAATGCATATACGGCTCATATCACCACATCTTTTGCAGTCTTCTTATCCTTCCTATAGCTGTTTTCTCTTAGGAAACCAGGAGCAGCACACCTGACTGACGATTGTGAGAGAAGGTGTTGTTTTTTTTCTTAGCACATTTTAATTAAGGCTGACATTAGCTAATTCACAACATGCATTGCGAGGCCCTCTTGGGTCTGGCTTGGCTGTTTCATTTGCTGGTGTTGAGCCAACGTGTCTGTGATTATAAGACCAGAAATGCTTCAACCACATCTGGACACTGGTGGGACTTGCCGGCTGCTGGGCTATCATTACAGATGATCACTTGATGACAGCGAGTGTAAAGCGCTATTTAGATGTAGGCAGCAGCTTTGAGCAGTCTTTTTTTTATATGGTCTGCTTTTTTTTTCCATTCATTTTTATCCTATTGTGTTCCCCTCCTGGACCAAACCTGTGATGTGTGAGCTATTCGTTTCCACCCACAGAAACGTCCTGCTGGTTACAGTGTTAAAGGGTGTGTAAATCTTTCTTAGACATTTCTTACTGTTTTTGAGGCACGACCAAAGGCCCAACATGTTTGCTAAGATCTTCCATGTTCCATAGATCAGCTTTGGGAAAGGAAGCTATACAACTGACATGTGGCGGAGAAGATTTTAATTGCTCCAGAGAGCTGGAGCTGTTGAGTCATCAAGCTGTTATTCAAATCACGATTTTTTGCGATGTAAATATGTCACATAGATAATCAGCTGTTTTACATCGTTTCAGATTCTCAGCTGCTTCATGTCTTTCAGTCTGAGAGGGAAAGAGCCAAAGACAGAAATAGAAAGTCAGACAGAGGAGGAGGAAGCGAAGACGATTTTTAGTAGAGAGGCACGCAGCAGGGAGCGGGCTGCTGTCTCCTTGTCCGATGCCCTTGGAGTGCAGCTTTGTGGTGTGAACTCCCATAAGACCTCTCTTTGTTCTCAGAAGATGAGGGCTAGCAGAGTGTGACCATGCACTTGCACCTGAAGCCATCAGAAGCGGCAGGAATAACCCTTTTACACCGTACGATGCCTTCTTCTCTCGTCACCCAATGTTCCTGGCCACAAACAAGCCAAGAGGGCCCTCGTGGAAAGGCATGCGCGCCTTCACACAGATTCAAAGGAACTAACTGTCAATCAACTGCGGTCAAAAAAAAAAAGAAAAGTACAAACCTGCATCTGCAGATACACAAATGGCAATTTGAATGTCAGATTTTCATCTTGTTTGAATGCACAGTTTGACATTTACATTAAAGGAATGTGTGATGTTATGCAAAACCGAAAAACAGCAGCGCTCATTACTGAGATTCATTTAGGAGCCGCTACACAAGGAATATTGAAATATTGATCAGGGCGATGACAGAAAATCAATGCCAGATTAATTACATGTCGGTCTATGAATGACGACACTGTTTTGTTTCATTTGCATATCACCTTTGTTACAGTATCCTTGTCAATCACAGGTGAGCCACAGTAAGTAACACGAGGAGCGTTTGTGTGTCGCCTAATAAAGTCCAGTGAAAAGTGACAAGAGTAAAAAAACCTCGCAGATAAGACAGAATATCAACCTAAAAGCAATGTGTCCTACATCCTGTGTCCCACATCTTTCTCTCGGAGGAGCAGGGATAGATAACACAGAGGAGTGAGACTGGCAGGCAGAAAAGAGGGGCAGGTAAGGGCCACAACAATAGAGCTCTACCCTGACAGGTAATTTATTGTGACAGCGAGTGTTTTGTCAAGTGTTTTTAAGATTTTAGAGTTCATATCAACAGGGATTATTTTAAATACCCAAACCTAAAGGTTTTCAGTTTAACAATGATTTAAAACAGCAAGGACAAGAGAACATTTGACATTTTTGCTTGATGATTGTCTACACTAATTAATCAAATGTCAAAATTGGTGCAGATTCATTTTCTGTCATTCGGCTAATCGATTAATCCACTAATCCTTTCAGCTTTAATACTACATCATCTCACTTGAGCTCAGAGAAAATATTCAAGATTAGCATACAGCATGTTCGAATGTCTCAAAAAAAAACACTCACTTTAATGCTTCTCTGTGGCCAAAACTGCTCCTTCATAGAGCACCGCCTCTTTTCATGTCTCTGAATTTGGTCAGCTGCCTAATACTTTACTTCTCTGTTTCTGTTTCCACAACACATCCGTTTCTCTCTCTTTGTTTACCTGTCACACTGTATACACTGATTCAATAGCTGAGTTCGATGAGTGAAAGCTAGAACACTAACAGCTGAGAAAGAGAGGGAGAGAGAGAGAGCTATGGGAGGGGAACAGAAGGCATGTTAGTGTCCTGGTAGAGTGCTGGACTTTGGCATCCATCTGTCACTTTCTTACACCCTCCCTGGCACTGACGGGTCGTGGCAACGGCAGCCGGTGACGGATGACTAATCTTCCCCTGGTAATGAATGAGACACCACCCCCTGAATGCCAAGAGGGTGGCTGATGGTGAGATGGTGGCTGCCTCACTGGCAACACAGAAATCATATGATGAATGGTATGCAAGCATGATGCCCCATGTCTGTGCCAAGGAAATGCAGTGTATCTGCCAGTTTAGGAGAATCTCCAGTGAGAAATTCATGAATCATGGTGTGAAAGCATTGATATATAATCATTGACATTGTATATATATATATATATATATATATATATATATATATATATATATATATATATTGAGCTTATTTCCTTCTCCTCTGCATGAAGGAGACAGGAAAGGGGGAGAGCATAAATGAATCAATATATGTAAAAATTAGATTGCGTATTAATGATGGAAACATGTGTAGGTGGAACAGTAAAGGGCATTATGGATGATGTATGCACTGCTCTGTAAGATTGGTGAGAGGAGCTCTGCAGCCGCGCCAGTCAAATCGTCTTGACTGTGCGTTGAGTAGCTGAGACCTGTCTTATCTTCACCTCATAATGCGCAGGCGTGATCCTATCTGAGCCCCGCAAAAAAAAAAAAAAAAAAAAAAAAAAGAGAGAGAGAGAGAAGAAAAAAAAAAAAAAAGCTTTTGCCATCTGAACTAGACGTCGTGTGCGCGGCTCTTGCTCTCATGTGGCGCACAAACGAAAACATTTGAGGGAGATATTTTGCAGATCGTATGCCTAATATACAGCCGGAACATGAAGCTTTCTGTGGCAGCTGATCTCTCCGAACAACACAATTCAACCTGTGGATAGTGTGGAGCGCGTCTTGTGGCCACCGGTCAGTCTAGGGCTATCTGGGACGCTCTGCCTCCCTCCAGCCTGTTTGTGCGCGTCTCTTAACGTTGGCTCCGGTCTGTGTCGGCGTGGGGGGGATCCGGTGCTCCGTTTGTCCTAAGCTGTGAGCAGGTATTCAGTTTATGAATGGCACTGACATGGAGGAAATACCGTTTCAGAAAGTCAAAACCAGGCGGAAGAGAAGTCACTGTCCACCGGGCGTCCCCTTGACCACCATCGTGTGCGAGGACGAGTTCGACTGCAAAGAGCTCGAGTCCCTCTTCCAAAACTACAATCTGAAACTGGAGCAGACGTCTACCCTCAAAGCCCTGGCCGTCCTCATCTTCATGTCCTCGACACTGGCCGTGGTGGAGTTGCTGTCCGGCCCCAGCCTCACCATCTCCAAGGGGTCCCATCCGGTCCACTGTGTCATCTTCGTCTCCCTGTTCATCGTAACTAATGTCAAGTACCTGCAAGTGACTCAGCTCCAACAGATTGTCAACCTGACGCTGCTCTTCGGCTTCACTTTCTCATTCCTCTGCTGTCCCTTCTCGCTGGGCGCCATGGGGATGGAGCCCCCGACGTCCCCGGAGCAAGGCATGTGGCAGCTCATCCTGGTCACCTTCGTCGCCTATGCGCTCCTGCCCGTGCGGACACTCCTGGCTGTTGTGTTGGGAATAATGGTCTCCATCTCGCATTTGATTGTGACGGCCACTTCTGTCACAGTGAAAACACAGAAACTATGGAGAACGGTACGTGTGTTCTTACATCTTAACTGTGTGGTACCTTATAGTGGGCTTGTTTTACCATCGATGGGCCTGTAATAATCATAATTTAACATCATCTACATAGACATACAGCAGAACAGGATATATTAGAGGCCCATGCAGTGCAACAGACTACTTAAGAGTTCAGTCCAGCACCAAGGACAGCTCCCCGGGGTCAGACTTGATGGGATTTGCTCAGGCTTTGATCAAATGTGACAAAAGTGTAATTCTGTCACGGCCTGTTTTGGCTAACTACTGAAGGAGAATCGCAGACTTTAACTTCTGGTGTCATGTGGTAGACGAAAACGAAGAGAGACTGTGTGAATTTGTGCTTGGACGCTTTTTTTTCTCGCCCTCCCTGAACATTAAAACAGCACACCTGATGAGCAGTGAGCAGTTCTACATATTTATTGAGGGGAGGTAATAGTGGGGTAATGTATAGGTGGTGATGCATACCTGTAGGCTGCTAAAAAAAACAAAACAAATAAACAAAGCGGTCTTTGTATGCTCATGGCTGATTCCCTGGGGATGTGATTCAGCCCTGAAGGAGCTGGCTGGGAATGAAGAACCAGAGTGACATCCTGCTAGCACCAGAAGTAGGGCAAACAGAGGAGCACACACGCACACACACACACACACACACACTTTCACCACACTATATGCTTCAGTTATGAAAAAGAGGACAAAGTCATGCATGCCATTTCCTGAGCTGAAATAGAAATTGGTACACCACTCTCTGTACATTTATATCTTTGCACCTTTTTTTTCCTGTCACAATGAAACACACACTCTTTCTCTCTCTCTCTCTCACACACACACACACACACACACACATTTCTGACTGTCATCAGGTGTGAGGAAAGAAGATATGTCACATCAGTCAAACCCCTCCAGGGGTAATGGAACATTTCTGCCCCCGTGCAGCATATGACATGAAGATTGTGCATTTCTTGGCGAACGAAATTGAGACGTGATCAGTTCATCACACCCTGGGATGATGACAGCAGTATTTGCTGAGGAGATTGTTTTCCTGTACGTAGGCTATGAGATACCTGGATGGCCATGTGAAGGACAGTGTTAGCTGGACTACCAGAGATAGCTAATCCATTAAGCTTAGAGATGAGCTGTGTGGCATGACCCCGCACAGCCCAGGCTTGCACCAACCACCCACCTAGGTCCCAGGCACTCAGCCGACAGCACTGTCTGCTTTCATGGCTCAGTCTCAGAGTGTTGCGGAGAATATTACTTGAAAAATAGGTTATTCCTTGCTCACACTACTCTTCAGCTGTGAGTCTTGTTGTCGTGTACTGTACTGCCGCCTGTCAGGAATACAGACTAGTCTTTTCAGTGCTGCATTTTATTGATACAGCAAAGAGTTTGGAGTTATATGGGATTAGTTTACAACCAACACTAAACAACTGTTATATTAGATTTCCATCCGAAGCACTTTCACTATATAATGACTGCTATAAACAATGTAACCAGGTCCAGGGAGTCTTATTTTGCTGCGCATTAACATTAAGTACAACGGTAATAATATAAAAGGATAGCCCTTAAGTTTCAAATGTTAGCTACATTCAACAGCTTAGCACACATTAAAAACAATTATTTTGCATCTTAAACTTTTCATTTAATGGTTGTAATATCCTCGCTGTGTAACACTACAGGGAGCTACATCATACAGAGAGTGAGTGAGCGTAGCTCAGTAAGAGTCAATTATTGCCATTTGAAAGGAAATAAGGGCTATCGCCACAAATATGCAAGAATCCACTCAACTCAGATGTCCACATTAACTTACTCGAGATATGATTGATGCTCGCCAGCAGTGTTGCCACGCACAAAGACAGACTGCGGCTGCCAAAATCAGTCTTTTCAAGGCAATCCATTATTCATTGGACTGGGAAACATGTCTGTCTGCAGGCGATAGAAGTTTCTTAATTTTGAGATGTTGTGTGTATATCATGCGAAGCTTTGACAGTGTATTAATGCTCGCTGAAACACAAATGCCCTGAAATGACGCTATATATATATTTTTTTTAACAAGTAAAAAGCATAATGTAATTTGTAGTAGCTTTCCTTGGGGGTCAAATACGCCCCAGCATTGACTCTGGCTGTAGAAAAACACTCATGATGAATGACTTGAGATATGAGGAGAATGAATTCTTACAAATATATAATTATTGCCCAGGGTGACAGCTTGCCAGTGTACACTCTAGAGGTGAATATAGGACCTTGTTTGGTTTGTGCACAAAGTCATAGCCAGCCGACCTCAAGTCAAGTAGAAAAAAATGCTCTTTTTCTTTGGTGTCCTGCGCAAGGTTGAAGCAGTCATGCTGCTGTGATGGATGAACCAGAGCACAGATTCACAAACGTTTTAATGTCACAGACCCCAAAATAGAGACATATTAAGCCTCGCCACCCTCTCAGCCATCCGTCACGTAGGAGGATGCTTGCTACTCTGGATTTTTGATTCATTTTACATTATACATGAGGGCATCAATGTGGTCAAAGTAAAATATGTGATTACAATAGTAATCTATATACTCCACATGTAAGTGGGTTAATAATTGGATAGTTTACAGGAATGTTATTCAATTTAATTCAATTCAATACAACTGTATTTATACTTGCAATTGTTTTCAGCAGGTTTCCAAACAAATACACAAACAGTAGATGGGAAAAGAAAGAAAAAATACTAAAATACAGTCAGTCACAACACAAAAAACAAGTTTAAAATGTATTAAAAACGTGGAAATGTGTGGAACTGTTAATAAATACATTATTCAAAAATATTCTCAAAAAATCCAACAAGGAATTGAGAAATTTGGTTTATTTCTACTTAAACCTCCATTTGGGGCACCTAAATCCCAGTTGCAGGACTTTAAAATGAGGGGCACACATATGTAGTATGTGCGTATATTACAATATACTGTACATATGAATAGATAAACATACAAACATAGACTATCAATTAAATTAAAGATGTGAATACATATATGACACAACAAATTGACTTCATTTTGTCATTATTAAGCTTGCATGCATTAAGTAAGAGTGAACAAACCAACATGCCAACCAGCCTCACCTAACAGTCAGTAGATTCACAGCATTTCTTGATGACTTCCTAACACTCTAAGTGTCTTTCACGACTGCACTTAAAATATAAACGCTTGTGTTTCATGATCTTCTTTTTCTTTCTGTTTGCAGCTGGTTGCCAACACGGTGCTGTTCACCAGTGTCAACCTGTCAGGGCTGTTTGTGCGCATCCTGACAGAACGAGCCCAGAGGAAGGCCTTCCTGCAGGCTCGCAACTGCATTGAAGAGAGACTCCGAATGGAGGATGAGAACGAGAAACAGGTACAGGCACCTGTACACTGCTGAAACTATTGGTAAAATCTGATGTGTGTACATTGTTTTGTTTTTGTTTTTTTTTCTGTCTCGCCCCCTCTCTCTCCTTTGTGCCGTGAGTCATTTCGACACATTATTCATTTCTGTTAGATTTCATGCCTTTATGTCTAGCACGTTTCTTATCGCTACAAACACTTTGTCCTATGATAACTTTGCTGTATAAATGTATATTTAAACTTACTTTATCTTTTCTTTTCTTTACAACCCCCCCACTCTCCCACACACACACACACACGGCCAGGAGCGCCTGCTAATGAGTCTGTTGCCCAGGAACGTAGCTATGGAGATGAAAGAGGATTTCCTGAAGCCCCCAGAAAGGATCTTTCACAAAATCTACATTCAGCGCCATGACAATGTCAGGTAGGATCCTCAAATCAACACAACACAACTGCAGACCAATCCCACAGATATTTAAACCCCCCCCTCTTACAGTAGCTGTGAAATGACTTAACATACAGCTTTTAAGAGTGCCATTTGGAGAAATTATATTCTCCTCATGGGAGAATTTTCAGCTCAAATAGTGGCATTAACACTGTCTCTATGCATTACAGTGTATGCTAAAAAAAGGAACCGAATGACTTGACCAAACATGTCCTTTGGAAAGAACACTGAGGGCTACACGATGTGGTGTGATCTGACCTAACAGTGTCCTAAAACATTAACACCGCCCCAGGCTGCAAAAACTAAAATATTTAATTCTCCATGTTGAATATCAGGGGTTGGCCCCTGACTCACTTGTTTGTTATCGGTCCTGAAAAGTCCAGAGACATTAGGTTGCACATTCTGTCGGTTTAAAGTGGGTAGCAATATTTTGAGCAATGAAATGCTATATGGCCAACAAGGAACTAACCCAAATCTGGGCATATTTTTGCCACACAAAGGCTAATATGCCAGTGGTGCATATGCCAACTTCTTGGCCGTCATATCCCAGTAGCCTCCAAGGGAAATAAATCTTTTGGAGATAGCGATCCTACTGGGGAAACAGTAAGGCAGATTAAACAATGCTTAGTGAGGAGGAGATTCCTCTGGCACTTATGCAATGTCCTGCACGGTTGCCAAGCTCCCAACAGCGTTTTGTCTTAAGATCATTACTTTTCTTTGCAGGTTACGGCATACAAATGATCTCACAGTGGGTACGGCATAATTTCTAGCTGTCTCTCTTTGAGAAGTTCCAGTAACTGCTTTTTTTTTTTTCAGAAGACATGAGCTAACATACTATATCTGACACAATTTGGACTTTTAGAAGAAGTTGTTGGAAGACCATGACGACCCTTTCTTGTCTTCCTTTCATCACTTTTCCTCCCTCCCGAACATTCTTACCTCACCCTTTTCTTCCAGAAAAATTCAAATTAAAATCTTTTTACTGATATCGAAAAGTTATAATTTCACAATGTAAATGTCCTCCACAGCTACATAAAGTCCAGCATTCAAAAGGTTCTAGAGGTATGAAGGTAAAGGAACTCATTATGCAGCAGATTCATACCTGTCAGCATTGTATTATAATTTGTTACTGTATTATGATTATGGGTGCATGAAAGCAGCAATTTTTAATGCTCCAACCAGTCAGGACAAAGCTTATTTGACTACTTTATAGTATTATGCAGTTTAACCTAAAGCAAGATTTTCTAAACTGATTTTATTTTGCATGTATATACTGTGTGTAATAAATACTGAAGGTAAAGTACAAGTACCTCCTAAATGTACTTAAGTAAAGTACTTAAATGGACCAGTGCAAATCTGGATATTTGTCTTTCACTTAACCCCCTGACACCTGCAGCTGTAGTTGGCTATGATTAACCTTTTAACCCCTCGTCGGAAACAGTAAAGTGTAAACAGCACGTTTGAAAACGTGAAGTTCGCCGCTCTGTTCTCTGGAATTCATAATTCATATTTTCTCAGTGCTCCTTTTCATCACCGACTTTAATCTGCATTTCTCACTGTATTGCTAAGTCTCCTTTATCACACTCCAACATTTCCTTATTTCCTACCCTTATCTTCTCCCCTTCCTCCTTTCATCTGTGTTCTCAGAGCAGCAGGGAGGCTTGAGGAGGAGAGTTTGCTTAGCCCCAGGATTAAGTTGCTACAGGGGATTAAATGCAATGGAGACTAAATTCTTGTTGCGTAACGCAGTGTGTGTGTGCGCACGGCGGTTAAATATGGACACATCTCGGTGGAGCTCTGCTGATTGCTTTTGTGCCTTGAACTGCTTCAGATAGCACCACCCTTTGAGAGAGATCTAGACTGGATGCAGACATGATTTATGTGATTTGGGTGGACTGTAATTAGAAAGTAAACAGTGGGCAACACAATGTACTCAGAGTTTTCTTCATTATGTTCGGAGGCTGTGGGCAGTGTTTGATCTGATTAAAATCCAGCCTGGGGAATATTGTAGTAATCACTCACTAAAAAAAAAAAGAATAAGACTCCAAAGTAACAAACGTGAAGTTTATTTAACAAGATATGTGGGATATTATAGCCTGATATTGATGTAAACCTTAATTATTTTTAGGGGTTGTAATATAGTAACTGATATATTTATAAAAATGCTATTTAGCTAAAAACAGTAAGAAAAGGACATTTTTAAACCACCAGTAATTCATTCAAAATGTTCTTAATTTATCAAGTCAAGTCTAATAAATTGGATATTTAACTATTTACATGATTAATAATGAAAACAGTGCTAAATTATGAGCATGCGCTCTTTAATATTGCATGTCTGTTTTAATGAAAGTTTATTATCACAAAATCATGTGATTCTCCTACCAAGATGACCCACTTGGGTCACTGACAGGAGGTTTTGTAATGTTCGTAGATGCTCACTCATGCTATTTCAAAGAAGTTTCTCCTTTTAAAATACGTTGTAAGCACCTCGCACAATATTCTGTGCCGGGTTATTGGCTCCACGTCAGCACATACACAGCCCACACATACTGTAGCTCCAGAGGGACCCGTCCAAAGTTAACCCTTGAGTTGGCAAGCGGCTTGCATCATCCACTGTGTGATTAAATTGAAATCACATCAGCCAAAATAGCTACAGTAATGCCTCCCGCAGAGGGAAAAGGGAGATTAGCATAATTGGGGGAATAACTTTCCTCGAATATGTGCCATTGGAGAGGAAGTAATGGATGACGGTGTGAGGGAGGTCAAATTAGACAATATTAGATATTAGAGAAGTTCTTATTACCACGGGAAAAATCATATTTGTATTACATGGCTTAATCATTTGAACTGCAGTGCTCTGCCTGCTGTAGATTATAGAGTTTACTTGCATCGGGGATGAAGTTTTGACCTTGAGCAGTGACTGTGGTGCAGGAGTTTTGGTTGGGGCTAACTTATACTGTAGCTATTGCCAAGAATGCTGCAGTGTTTGTTTTGAAGGTTTCGCCGGAGGACATTCGAAATTAGTTCAAAGTTCACAGTCTGCGATCTCTCTGCTTTTCAACTCATAAAAACATGAGTGCCTTCAAGGTGTGGGATTACTCAATGAAATGCATTCTTTTTTACGCAACTGCAAGCCATGTTATGCAGACATATATATATATATATATATATATATAATAGTAATGTCTGGTTAAAAATAAGCCACAGATGTTTGTGGTATTAATTGCATGTTCAGCACACGCTCGCGTCCTTGTGATTTAGTGTTCCTGCCATAGCACGTGTGGTATGGATACCAATTAACAAGTATTTGTATGTGTTTTCATGTATATCACTGGATTTGTGTAGTTTCATAATGTGCTAAGTGGAACATGCTGCTCCTGTTCGTAAGACATTTAATCATGAACATTTTTAGGAGCTGAATTTGCAGCTACTACCATAAACATTTGTGGTTTATTTAGAATTTAGCAGCATCTTCTGACCCATCGTATATGCTGCCCGCAGAACTTCTCACATCCGAGTTTGTAGGATATACTACCGTACTGACATGACAGTAGATTTCTGTATCTTTGTAAAACAAGGGGACTAAAAGCTCTGACTCTCGTTCAAGTGTTCTGCTGAGCACTCTAAATTAAGGGGCTCTTCTGTTTCCTTTTAGTACGACAAAGCACGCAGTGTGGTGATTCCTGACGGGGAAACTTTGAATGGAACACAGGCCTCGTGCTCCATGCGTGCCTCACGTGAAAGCTGGAGACAATGGCGTGTCCGCGTGGTTTAAATGAGGCCAAAAATAACTGAGTGTGAAGTTCACATGAGGTCATGAAACAGAGGCCAGAGACATGTGGGTGAAAATTATAATCAGATGTGTAACTTTTAAGGCATTCGGGACAGTTTACAAGAAAATGTTCTGGCTCAGAGTAAAGACATAATGCTGTGATAGTTTGAAGGACTGAGCGAGTGGGCATATGTTGTGTTGGCTGATCACTCAAAATCAGTTTGTTTTTTAGCCATCTCTTTTGAGTACAAACATTAAAGCTGCTTCGACTTAGATGCTGCATCTGTACACAGATTCAGATGATTTATTTTGCCCGCTGATATGAAATAGGTCACAGCATCAGAGTTTCAGTGAATTATACTTTAAGTGTTTACGCTAGCAGAGTATTTAACATTTCAAATATTTGTCCGCTACAGATGGTTGCCAGTTAAATCATTCACACAAACTGAATCCATTGCCCCTCATTACGGTGACATCTGTGAGACAACAAAATGACATTTAGCAGCTCCCCCCTTAGAGATCCAGCACTCTGTCACATTGTGAAAACTTCAGCCCACATGCGAGCAGCAGTCTGCCGTCAGCACGGGAGCCACAGACATGCAAGTTGTTCAGGACAGTCAGAGAGTTTGATGACTAATCCCCTTCACACCCTCGTTGCCACCCAGCACTCAGGGCAAATCCTTCACTGGAAAAGTTCCTGCTCGGCTCTGATGCAGATTGATAATGAGCTGTCTCTCAGGGGCAGGAGGACCATATTAAGATACCAGAGCTTTCAACACAAGTAAGCGTTTTTCCTCCAGGGTCTGCTGTTGTTGTAATAACTTACAATGAAACATGATGAATAAGATAATCAGCACAAATCACAAATGGTACAGGACAAAACTGTTCATATACAGTAAGAAATTCAACTCGTGTCAAAATAGGATAACACCAGTTTGGGACATATCTATGGAAACAGTCAGACGCCGGAGATGCTGGTCCTCTACTACAGAGTCTGCCATGTTTCTACAGTAGCCCAGAACGTACAAACTAAATAGCCATGGTGGCCACTGTAGTTTCTCCTTCATGCTAGGAAGGAGAGGGTGATGGGAGGTGGTTGGAATCAGCAACTACATGCCGCTAAATCCTACACACTGGACCTTTAAGACATCTGACCATAAGCTCATATTTCAGTCTTAAAGTGGAAGTTAGCAAACTAGCGTCCTACTACGCGTTACTTTTGGCTCATGTTATTTCAGTACCTGCTGAGCCGTCAATGATATGCTGTGTATGCTGATTTCTCAAAAAAAGAAAAACATTTCAGTTCAGCTTTAAAGTTCATTTTCAGTCCTATAAACCAAATGTCAAAAGGGAATACAAGTTCACCTGGAGACGGTGACAGTGCCTTGATGGTTGCATTATATCCCAGAACAGCTCCTAACAGGACATGTCTCCACCTTGATCCCCATGAGAACGCTTCTATTTTGAGTCGCTCTGCTTGACTGCGCTGCCAGTCAGTTAAAAAGCCGAACGGGCTCTCTCTCTCTCTCTCTCTCTCTCTCTCTCTCTCTCTCTCTCTCTCTCTCTCTCTCTCTCTCTCTCTCTCTCTTTATTTTTTTATTTTTTGCTGCTGCAGGTCATTAATTTGAATGTTTGATTAGCCTGCTGTAAACACATTATCCAAAGAGAATGTTCAAATTGACTTTGGCTCAGGCTTCCTAAATATCATTTCAAACAAAATCCTGAAAGCTAATCTCATCAGGCTCCCAGTAGTGTTGTTTCCTGCGTGTAGTAGAACACGCTGAGATAAATAACATGCATCAACTCAAACACTTTTTTTTTTCTTTTTTCTCTCTGTGTTGCAGCATCCTGTTCGCAGATATAGTCGGTTTCACCAGCTTGGCCTCTCAGTGCACAGCCCAGGAACTGGTTAAACTGCTAAATGAGCTGTTTGGAAAGTTTGATGAGCTCGCCACGGTGAGTCTGTTTCCCTTCCTTGAACACACATCCCACAATTACAGTCGCTTGTTGCCACAAAAAAAAAGCTGCCTTTTCTCTCCGTGTATGCTATGTCCAAACTTTGACACGGCACCGATGTGTGTTGCGTGTACTGTTTGGCCACAGGCTGTTGGCACATGCCACTATTGTACCAGCTTAGCATGATGTCACAGCGAATATGATGCTTAATATGATTATCCAGCTTCATTTGAGGAAGAGTTGACAGAGCTTTTTAATCTAGGCCAGATTTACCCAGGGCTAAACCTCCCCTTCACTCTGGTTGTGTGAATGAACTGAATGAAGGGGCCACTGAGTCAGGAAAAGATTTCAGCTCTCATCCCATCTGCCAATATTTCACTCTTTGTGATTCCGGCGCTTAAAATCCTCCCAACTTTTGCTGTGAATATGGCTGCTGCCGTTAATCTAGTTGCTTTCAGATGTGACACTGTCACTGGTGGTGTTACATACTCTATACACCTTAAGGGGGTGCTTTAACCTAATCAGAATCAAAGTGTATCTTCAGAAAAGATAAAGCTCCTTGTCCAACGCTTTCGGTTTGGCTGACACATACAGTATCTTTGTTTGGTGAGAAGGTTGAGCCCCTGCAGATCACCCTGCCACAGCCTTATCTACATGTAATCTGGCCTCTATTACTTACACTAAGGCACATGCCCTTGTCAAATCCATTAATCCACGGGATTACAACTAACCCTTTTTTTGCTTTCATAGAAGGTTTTATTTGACTGCGTCGAGAGCTTCTATTTTTAACTTTGTTTGTTTACGGGCACAAAATTAGAACTCACAAAAAGAGAGCGCCTCTCATTTGTCTCTTTATTGTCAAATAATTACCATCGCCTTTCTAATTAATCTTGGGTTAGTCATTTTCGATGGCTCTTGCTGTTTTGTACGTCAGCCGCAGTGTGTTTTTATCCTACCAAAAGTTGCATTTTACCCCATGACGCTATTAGCCGAAACGAGATGATTCCATGCATCTTAACCCACACGCAGACATACTTTCATGAATCAAGTCACGTCGACTAGTCAACGCGACTTCAATTGAAGCTTTTTTTTCCCCCGCTTCATTTAAAAGATGCTACAATAAATTTGTTCAGAGGACACATTTCTGTGTGTAGAAGTGGAGAAGAAACGCTATCTTTAGCCGTGTCAGTTTTCGTTTTTTCTGCTGACATCTCAATAGATTGGTCGGATCTCCGCGATGGGTGATAGCTGGGAGACTCGTGTTACACTTAAAGGCAGTCCCCAGCCATGAAACTTGTCATCAAATGTTCTAGCCTTGCCCTGACCCAAAGCCCCACTCATTCTGATCCACTTTGGCAGGAAGTGCCAGTGCCAGTGACTCATAGCTGTGGTCACTGTGGGCACTCATACTCTTCTCGTTCCATACGAAGAGCGGGCGATGCCACATGGCCACTGGGCATCATCTCATAATACCATTCCAGCACCATCCCCACACCACCTGTCCACTCTTTGGACTTGTCAAGCTGCATGGGAAGCGGGCCAGGAACGCAGTGTTCTCCTAAAGTGCTGTCGATGTAGTAGACCAAGTCTCCTCTCCTCTCCTCTCCTCTCCTCTCCTCTCCTGTTTGGCTAACAAACACATTCCAGTTTCTGAATTTCACATGAAACAGCTAAACATAATCTTTCACATTGGATAAAAATATCTAATTCTGTTCATCTGTGTCAAAGAGGCTTTGATTTACACAGATGTGTACCGGTGAGAATTTTAAATTAATGTAAACTATTACAATTTTTCTCAGCTCTTTGCAGCTGAGAACAAGCTGTAAACAAACGCTGACATATTACCTCCTCATAAGGCTGATATGTGTTAGTGTGTTAGCGAACAGTTACCTATTTACACATCCAACAAACATGGAGCAACTCTAGCATTTTATTCAGAGTGGTCCACTGGCGAATGCAAGCTCAACATCCACTGTACGTTTAGCTCTCCATTATCCAATACTTATTATCTATTATCTTCACCAGCTAATTGCTAACTTGGCTGCCTGGCTGCCATTTGGTGCTGATCAGGTAGCACACAGGGTGTGTGACCAATCTTTTTGTTGTTGTTGTTGTTGTTGTTGAAAACAGCTACATACTGCTGCTGTGTTTAATAGGAACGGGGACTGCAGGCCGTATATCCAAGACAAAACAAAACCATGAGCTGCAGATGCTAAAATCTCCATGGACTTGTAGATTTGGGTGATAATATGCTGCACTGCTACAAGCTCCATATTTCACATTACCCGTAATAATTTGACCCGTTGTGTGTCATGCATAACAAGTAAATGTGCAATGCCCTGTGGGAAGAAACCGATGTCTTGCATTAGCCTAAAAAGCAATGGGTGGATTAAAGCAAATTCACAGGGTCTGTTTGGTTTGACCAGTAACAGGTCCAGGCGAGGCTGGGTCTTTAAGTCAAAGTCAGGGCCATGTTGAGGTTCAACATAAGCCCTACTCCTGGAGTAGGGATCAAGCGTGCACGCTTATTGACCACCGTTGCAAATATCTATATGGAGAGGCCAGAAATGAGAGCTTTGCACTGTTGTCATGTTTAGCTGTTCGTTTAAATGCACATGTTGGCAACACCTGACAAGATACTGAGCCTTCCCTGAGATCAGCCACTTACATTAGGAGACAAAAACCAATAGTCTTTCTGTCTTGGATTGTACCATATAAGGTAGGGAGGGGGGAGGAGGAGGGGGTTAGCTTGAAAATTGAAGTTTACAGGAAACCCACTCACACTGATCAGTATTTGCCTGTTTCATTCCCACCACCCACAAGAACACAAGCTGGGAGTAATTATAACTCCTCACCACCAGGCTGAGAATCTGCCGACTACCGCTGAGACCGAAGACAAGGGGCGCAAACATCTCAGGAAAGCTTTGAAGCCTTATCTCTGACCAGACCGGGGTCTGTGTTGAAATACTCAGAAAATATAACACCAATGGTCTGGACCTGACTGTAAGACCTGACATATTTTAAATACATGTAACAAATATAGATATATATATAAAGATTTGTCTAGCCTTCACAATAATGGTTGCAATGAAAAGTAGTGGAAGAGGGAGATTTATTTCAAAGACACACCAAAAACTGATACACCAACTGGTCCCACTCTCACTCGATAAACACTTCCTCTCCCTGGCTGAGTTTCCAACAGTCTGTCCGGCACCCGAAACAACAGTTTCTGCTGTGAGAGGGACTCTGTGATTAATTTATGGTTGTTGTGATGCTATATAACATTAATAGCTCTGGACTGGATGTGCTTTTGTGTCTGTATGCATGTGTGTATGTGTATGTGTATGCATGCACGCGTGTGTCATTGCTGTTTCCATGGCAGAGTTTCACAAAGCTTTTCATTCTTGTCTCTCTTCTTTTCTCTCCTCTCGCAACACCTCCCTGCATCACAGCTTTAAGACTCCTCCGCTTCTTGTTTCTCAGCTTCTTGATTGACATGCAGCAGCCTACTTCCCTCAACTGTGTCTTTTATGCCCCGTGGTTCTCTGCACTCTCTTCCTCTCTCATGTTTCCATTTTTAGGATGGCTCAATGATGTATCTATCTGTCAGAGATCCCTTTTCATTCGCGCGCATGTGACCACGCTAGCTTACAAAATAGCCTGCATCACATGTGCGGCGCATGAATGCATGAGTGAATGTTTATGTAAATCTTTGCCATATTTCTACCCCTGAGTCACTTCTTCTTAAGAGAATAACAATTCAACCAGGGAGCATATCTGACATTCAATTGTCAGAACTATTATTCCCTGTTGAAACGTTATACTCTAAGTACTTCATTAACTGGAAGAAGTGACAAAGCACAGGCTCATCTAGTCATCGAGTAACATGATGTGCCACAATTTTTCTCTGACAAACAATCTCTGTTTGTGAGGAAACTATTTTTCTGTAAAGATTCTGGAAGAAATTTAATTATATTTTCAATGAAGCATAGGTCTGCAAAAAAATGACTGTTCGAAACACTTTGTAGATGTGATCATTTGTACATCTGCAGGTTTATATAATATAAAAGCATAGGCCAAGAAAAATGTCACAAATACAAGTGGTTAGGATTCTAATAAAGAAATGTCTTTTTAAATTAAGCGGGACTGTTCACTGCCCATACTGTGACAGCTGCCTGCTGGAAACCAAAGGCTGGGTGTAAACACAACTCAAATAACCCTGTTTGGGTTTCTCTCATGAGCAGGTGCAAGGATCACTGTCAAGTCCTGCAGCCTGCGTGCGGGAAAATGTGGACTGAAGCAAAAACCCAAACCAAACAAGCCAGCTTGATTCTTGACGGAAGAGTAAGAGAGAAAAAATGCTTCTGTCTCAAGGCAAAAAAAAAAAAAAAAAAAAATCATGATGGTGGTTGTCAGAGGCGGAGATAAATTCATTTTTAGTCACTTATAAGGCTCGCTTACGCTTCCTATAATGCATCAAAGGCGTTACCCCTCTGACAACATTATAAAGCAGTGATTTTTCAGACTTGGCAATGGTTCGTACAACTGTTATACCCTGCACGTGTAAAATCAGTACCACTTAAAATGTGTATTCTGAAATAAATCTACACGTTTTTCGTTTGTCATATTAGAGTAATATGTTACTGAATCTTAAGTATTGTTCAGCTGAATGCTGATTTCCCCGACTGATGTCCCCGACTGTAATTATAAAACTCACAGTGAGTGTTCTTAAGCTGTTTAGCTATTTTTATTTGTAGGTTAAAAGCCATTAGACATTATTTATATAATTACATTCGGCTTCAAAACTTCCGTTTACCATTTACTTATTATTTCACTTCATTATGTTTAATGTTAGACTGTCATATCTGCTGCATTACAGTTATTAGCTTAGTTTGTAGCATTCCTCACACATGTTTTTTTTATATCACTCCAGGAAAACAACACTGTGGTTTACTTCACACTCGCACCAGCCCTCCAGTTTGTGGTGGGAGGAGGAAGTGTTGATGTATTATTCATTTGCTGTTGCACATTAATGATTGCATATTAGTTTTAAATCAATAAGAGAGCTGGAGACGAATCAGGAAATATTTAGTTGGTGGAATGGAGGAAATCTTGAGAGGGCCCTCACAATAAATGTATGTCTATATTAATGAAATGTTACATGAAATAATTCAACAAACCAAGCTAGATTGAAAAGGTTTTTAGACTGATATAAAGTGCATTAGTGGGTTGTTTATAATCTATATAATAATGCAATTAGAGTTAAAAATAGCGTTAAAAATTGCTTTAAGTCTACCTGGCCATACAACTGGAGATAGCCTGCTACATACACACCTTCTGTCTTATGTCCTTTCAACCCTCCAAAGCTACAGGAGTGGAAACCCTAATCTTTGGCCCCATCAATATTTTGCACACAGTACTGATCTTTGTCTTTGTATGAGAGACAAAGCACAGCGTGTACTGCTCTCTCCTTTGGGGACTTGTAGGAAATTAACTGCTGCTACTCTCAGCTGGATCATCTTTTCCTTCATAATCATTTACTGAATCTTCCCCTTCCCTGTCTCCGAGTCCTTTTTGTCTCCGTCTCTTTGTCTATGCGTACTCAAGTGTTTGCTAATTTGCATCCTTGCAGACATATGGGTATACTGTATGTAAGGTGTCTGGTAATACAACTACACCTGCTCTCGTTTCTTGGTTCTTACCTCATTGACAACATAAAAGCAGTCATGTTAAAACTACTGTTGCTTGTCCTTTTTTCCCATAAGAAATAAGTGTTAACTTCTACCTGTGCCTAATACACTGTACCCATCTTTCCTTTATGCTGATGACCACCCAGATTGCCTACAATGCTTCAGTCACATGACGGAGGTAATCCAGTTTGTGACTGAATCAGCTCCTAAGCCCTCACAGCGCAGATTAGCACAGGAAAAGTACAGAGTAGGAGACTCTGTAAGTACAAGGGCTTTCCCTGCTTCCTGTAGCTTCAACCGTGCCTCACTATAGCGCCATCTGCTACTGCTGTACCTTGACCTGGGTTACCCCGGAGGGACCTCATTGGCTTTGTTGTAATAGAAAAGGTTTTTTACTGTCAAATGAAGATGCGAAAGACCTGGAGAGGATAGCATTAACTTGCCATAACAAAGAATTTCACAAGTAACTCCATGAGGGAGAAAGACCCACTTCGCAGTTTTTTTCGACCATCTAAGGTGGTCTAAGGTGGAAATAGAGCTGGGTATGTAGAGTGAGCGCAGAAAGGAGACCGACTTCTTCTTGACTATGATGAAGTGAAAAAAAAAAAGTAGACTTCAAAAAGAAGCTCTGTAATTTCAGTGTTTGCCGTGTTCAGATAGAAATAACAACTTTGAAGCTAAGATAGTCTGTAGTTAATTTTAGCACTGAGCTCACTCCACTGACCATGGGTTTAAAATTTTGTATTTTAAGAAAAGATCAGATAAGATCCCCAGGAAATAAATGAAGAATTACAGCAGGACAAGAAATAAACCAGAGAGGCATGTGAGAATAAAGTACATCCGAATAACTATATATCAAATTCAGAAAGACCTGTGCGCATAAATGTCCATATTATACAGCAAATATGACACATAGACACATTTTCCATAAATAGTAAGAATGTTGTATAATAAATATAGTAATTCTTAGTATCAGTAATTCTTATCTAAATACTGAATTCAATATTCAGGACAGTATTATAACAGACAATGCCATTCTCAGAGCTCAAACACAGGAAGATGCTCAACACACTGCTGCTGGCTGCTTTTTTCTTTTGTGCCCTTGGTGTCTAATAACAGCACATGTGCCTCCATGCCACTGAGCACTCAGAAAGCATGACCACACCACCGCAGCATGTAAAACTACACAAGGCAAATAGTTGCCGTGGACGAGCCCTAGATATCTCCCCTTTTTTCTCAAACTCACATGGCTCGCCTGTTAAAAATAAAGCATCCATCTTGTCTTGTGCCCACCAATGTGCATAATTATGAGTCTTTGTGCTCTTCACATGCATGGCCAGAGATCCCATTACCTCCATGGAAACAATAAAGGGTTATGAGAAGGCGTCCACGGTAACCCGGTCTCCCTGGTAAAATGAACGTCTGTTGCTCATATCCTCTAATAATGGGATATATTTGTAAGCCGCCTTTTCATGCCACTGCTTATTGTCCCTAAAGAGTGAGAGAGTGACTCACCTTATTCCCTAAAGTGAGACTGATACGCTGATTTAACGCCGCATTTCGGCGTTGGTGTAAGTTCAAAGTCTCAAGGGTTTGCATGGGATGATGAATATGCAATACAAATATCAGTCTATATATATGTTGTTTTAACTGTATTTACATTATCGACTGCCTCTGTCTCTATTTTGTGCCTGTGTGTGTATTGAATTATTTATTTATTAGACTACATTAATTTCACAGTATTTGGGTTTGGTACTATAACTGTATATTTAATCCACCAATTTAATCTAAGGTCATTTATGTGTATCAGGATATTTCTGTGGACTGTTTGGAAGAAAGATGCTCCTTGAGATAGTTAAGAAGATCAATACCACTCTCTTATGTCTGTACACTGAATATGAAGCTACAACCAGCCCCTGGTTTTATTAGCTTCGCAGAAAGAGTGGAAACAAGACGTCAGGGTTTAGCTGTTTGCCACTTTTCCCTCTTCTTTGAGTCTTTGAGCTAAGCCGACTGGTTGCTGGCTGCAGCTTCATATTTAGCACACAGGCATGAGAGCGAGAGACCTTCTCTTCTCTTCCAACACTCGGAGAAACAAAGTGATTTCCTGTTATTTTGGTGTTTCACGTTGGAAGAAAAATGATGTTGTGAATATGCCAGTGCGGCAGCTGTGAACATAAAATTAGTACTGGAGAAAATAATCATTCAGAAACCTGCCATCAGCGTTTAGCTATCATTACAAAATGTCCAACTTGTTCTTCGAGCACTAGAATAAATTGTAACGCGCCATAAGAGCACCAGTGTAATTTGCCTGAAATGTTGGGGAGTGACATATTCTGACAAATTATAAACATTACAGTGTTAATGATGACGATTTTCCAATTTAAACCTTCTAATTTTGAAAGGCCATAACTCTTGCACCATAAACTCAGTTGACCTTGGAACTTGCAGCATTGGATAGCTTGAAACACTACTTACAAATTATACTGATGGATATGGATCAGTGCAATGGATAAACTATAATTTAATGTCACTTTTTTTTTTTTTATTCAAACACCATTGGTGCGATTTTGATTCAAATGAAAGAATGATGCCTTTTGGTACTCTGTCGTAACTGGGCTGACCGTGATGATTAAAGGTTAGTTTTCGATCCTGTGAAAGGTGCTGCAGTACGACGTGTTTCGGAAATTTAGAATCATCTGTTTATTGCCAAGTAGGTTTTCACATATGAGGAATTTTCCTTGGTGTATTAAGAAAAATATGAATGACGATGAAAGCGAGACAAGTCAAAAATTATAAACAGAAAAAACAAAAGCAATAATAATGTGAAAAGAATATTGTTAAAGCACTGATTGTCACCGATTTCACTCTCTTTTGCTCGGCAGGAGAACCACTGTCGCAGGATCAAGATCCTGGGCGACTGTTACTACTGTGTGTCAGGACTGACCCAACCCAAGACTGACCACGCCCACTGTTGTGTAGAGATGGGTCTGGATATGATTGACACCATAACGTGAGTAACAGTAGCAGCAATGTTACATGTACAGATTTACATCTAACCATCATCCCTTTAATCTTTGTTTTATTCTTAACATGCTGTTTAGCTGAGTCCTCGTTGAGAGATTTCCTTGAAACTGTAGCCCGATTAGCCGCGTGTGCTGCGAGTGAATTCTAACACTCAACGTCTGAGCGAGGAGAACCACAATCAGTTGAGACAAAAGGCTCTACTGGAGAAAATAAGCCTTTTTATTGAGCTCAAAGGAGCTCGTTTTTCATGCATACCATGCATAATTCTGGAAGTTGGAAAAGAATGACCGCAAGAAAGTGAGAGACTGAGATGAGATTAAATGAGATTAAATCCCTTTTATGGCTTGACTGGAAGCCTGTTAATTAAGTTTTGTTTTTAAACGTTTTCCTCGCCACTGATTACATAGAAATGCTCAACTTAGCAGTCTTTTTTTTTTTTGTTCTATTTTGGTATGTTAGAGCAAAGTGGAGTATTTTTTAACAGTGTTCTTGACAGATTGCCACAGCTACAGTATTTACAAAGAATGAGGTTACATATTTTATATTATTCCGAATTTAGGATGTGTGTGTCACCTGTATCTCACCTCAATAAGGATACATAAAAATGATATATTCTATTTTACATATATATACATATATTCTCCAATGTTACACTGTAATGCCTTGCTAATGTCATATTGTGTCCTATGTTTGTGCGTCTTCTCTGCTATCTTTTTATGCTCTGCCTAATTATATATAAACAGTATAGTGTAGATATAGATATATATATATTTGATCGCACATCCTCACTCCAACACCATATATGTTCTACCCCTGCAGGTCAGTAGCAGAAGCCACAGAAGTCAACCTTAACATGCGCGTGGGCTTGCATACAGGTCGGGTGTTGTGTGGAGTGTTGGGCCTCAGGAAATGGCAATATGATGTGTGGTCCAATGATGTGACCCTAGCCAATGTGATGGAGGCTGGAGGACTACCTGGGTCAGTACTGGACATTTTACATGAATACCAACCTCAACAGCTTTGGACTCAATTTCTGTTTTACTGTTTTATTTACGTTCGGGTGCTTGGAAAAATAGTATCTGATTATGTGATCTGTATTTGAGTTAATATTTCCCTACATATCTTTTAAATCAAGGGTCTGTATTGTTGCTAGTGCTTCAGAGGAAACAAGTGCACTAACCACAAACACGTGTCTGTACATAAAAATATAATTAATAGACTTAAGAGTATAAGCAGAAGGGCCTTTCTGCAGCATTTCAAAGTGACTCTTTTTTTATTTTTTATTATTCTTACAAAATGACAGCAGGAACAGGATGTCAGACCTTATTTTAACAGTCTCCTGTAACGCTCTTCTGCAGATGACCTGCTCAGAACTGTTCGTGCCAAATGCACCTAATTGCTGCAGCAGCAGCTGATGAGACGACTTGTGTTGTGCATTATTCTGTCCCTGTCTGTCCCTGCGTTCCACAGCAAAGTCCACATCACCAGATCTACGCTGGAGTGCCTAAATGGAGATTATGAGGTGGAGCCTGGAAACGGACACGAAAGGAACGCCTTCCTCCAAAAACATGAAATTGAAACCTTCTTTATAGTGCCATCTCACCGACGGAAGGTATTGTATTGTAATTCTGTGCTGAGGAATGTAGAGTCAGTATATTTCTATAAGCCTTTAGCAGAAGAACATGCTTAACATGACAGCATCAGCTGCAACTTCAGATTACACTTTTACAATTACATTAGGCGTTAGCCGCAGTTGACATTGTGTACAGCACTGTACACATTAGCAAAGCTTTTGCAGGTCGCATGCTAATCCATATTAACCTGGACTACTGTACGTGGTAAGTCAGAGTAGGCTAGGTTGAAAAAGCAGCCTTATCTTGACCAGTCTGTGCCAGGATCTATAATAAAAGCATTGTTCAAATAGAAAAATAGTGTTGACTAAAGCATCCAGCATCGTATGATGGAGCTCTCACACATTTGTTGTTGAGCTGATCTCACTTCCAGGCTGTAATGGATTGGACTGGGGCTTTAAAGAATAAGAAAACAGCCAGTGGCATCTATCATCTCAAATCTGCACAGTCCGACAAACTTACTGAGATATGTGTGTGTGTCAGTGCATACACATTAACACGCACATCTCCAACAGATGTGCCACAAGCAGCTGGAGAGGGAATTTCAGTCTTGTCTCTGTACTACTCCATCAGGCTTTCTCTCCTCTTCCTCTCCTCTCCTCTCCTCTCCTCTCCTCTCCTCTCCTCTCCTCCCATCTACCTCTCCCTTCCCTCATTATTTTCTTGCAGCAGGTTTCATGTTATGCAAGATAAGGCTTGCACGTAGGTTACATGGGTCCTTATGTGAACCTGTAACATCCCAGTTGCGTGTTTTTTTTTTTTTTTCTTTGAAATGCGGGAGACTTTGCTAATCCTCTTAATGGAGCTGATGGTTAGACTTCATCAAAGACATGGCTCAGAGAAGATGTGCCCTGACTAAGCTTGTGTTGTATAGGCTTCTACTCATTTTGTTATTGTGCCTTTAATTACTCCTGCTTAGGGACGCACGTCAAACTTTGTTTATCGAACAAAACATATATTTCTTCCTACAAATGAAAATTCCTCAAACGCTTTAACGTCTTCTTAAACTTTAGCGCTCTTTTTAAAATAGCGAGAATGAAAATGAGAGCAGCAAAGTCCTAAAACTATTAAAATCACCTGAGGGATTGACCTTATTTTAACCACTTTCTCACTTCCTGAGCCTGATAATAATGATTGCATGCGTGTGTGTGCATGAGCATGTGTGCACATGCATACTATCCAATGCCTGTGCATGATTTCTAGACCCTTACATAATATATATTACTGTGTGGGGTATCATGACTAAATCCTTGTTCCCGTTTCTTATCTGGTGACAGATATTCCCAGGATTGATTCTTTCGGATATAAAGCCCGCCAAAAAGATGAAGTTCAAAACTGTGTGCTACTTACTAGTGCAGCTTATGCACTGCAGGAAGATGTTCAAGGCTGAGATTCCCTTCTCCAATGTCATGAACTGCGAGGACGGTGATAAGGTATAAACTCTAAGTGTCTGTGTTGACGTTTCTGTGTTTGTTCGTGCTGTGATTATCTTAATAGTTTAAAAAAAAAATGTTTGTTTGAATTACCTGGATTTCTAAATGCCAAGAAAATGTGGCCTGATCTCTTTATTTTAAACAACCCAAACCTTAATTGTCTTTTAAGAATTACAGTTGAAGTTAACGCTACCTTAGCAACGATATCTTCCCTTCTGAGAACGGTACAGCACTTAAGAGGTATTTTGGGCCTGGGTATCTTGTAAGAAAGACACTTCAGGTCAGCTTTTCAATGTGCTTAAACTTGCCTGTTCTACAATGCAGATTATACAGGCTTAAGTTGAGTTGTGGAGGCAAACATTAGAGGGGCAGCAGTGTGCGTCCGTGGATACATTCATGGTTTAGAGGATTTCTTAATGTGAACTGTTGGGCATACAGGAGATATTAGCTTGTGCAAGCGATGCCCCCGTATCAATAGCTGTTACACACACAGCTGTTATTTATCACTTCATTCCACATTGCACTCTTGCAGTGCTATTTGTTCATCTAAAGTCCAATAGTGTCGTTTGATTGCGCTCACGAAATCACCTAACAACATGCATGGGTTCCATAGATACCTCTATTGTGAACTGAATTAGATCTGCAACTCTTAATTGATCAGCTATCCGTAATTTCTTTTAGGAAACATGCCAAACAGTCATTGGTTTCACCCTTTGAATTGTGATGTTATAGTTACCTGCATATTGTTGGGCTTTGGACCAAACAAGAGCAGTTTGGAGGTGTCCCCTTGGGGCTTTAGAAGTTTGGTCACTATTTTCTGATTTTTTTTTTTAAAGATATATAGATAGATGATTAATAATAAAAAGATAGACTGTCTGACAGTTGTCTCTGTGGTGTTTTTATCAAGCAGGACACATCCGCAGTATTCACACTTGACAGAAGTCACTATCCTAGAAGTTCAAATGTTTTTCTTGAATTCTTTAATTCTTTCAAACTGAATTCTTAAATTGTTTTTTTTGTTTTTATATGCGTCTTTGTTTATCTGTAAGCTATGGATTAGCTAAATTAGCAAACCACCGTTTAGAAGAAAATGATTCCAGGTCATTCAAAAGGCTTTACAAACTTGTTGGTGCAACTGTGCGTCTTACTCAGTGAATAAATATATTTCACAGGCTGTGTACTTTATCATAAGAAGATAGGGAGTGATGGTAAGTGATGATCCTGTCAGTTATAATGACCTCAGCATGTTGCTCCTGCCAGAGACCAACATACCATTTGCCCTGCATACACTGTCAGTGACACTGGCAATCTGGCCAAATGTCAAAGAGCTTACTTGACCTTGTGTGCCTGAAGAGAAATCCTGTGGCCTGGCAGCTGTACACTTCTTGAACCAGCTGTTTTAATCCAGATTTTCAGGTGTGTGTGTGTGTATGTGTGTGTCAAGGCAGTAAATCTTATTGTGGGGACGACCATCTGATCACAGCATCACTTCCCCCCCAAAAAATAGTGGTTTTAGATGTTTTTAAAGGGTAAGGTTAAGATAAGGGTTGGTAAGGCATGTAGCAGCTATGGTTAGGAGAGTTTGTTTATGTCTAATCCATGCTCTCATGAGTATAGTAGTTCAGGTTTGTGTAACACATCTTATTTTTGGGATAGATTCACACCAGATCAGAGTGTCATTATTAAACATTAAGTACAAAAGCCTGATTAAACACCATTTTCTTGCTTTTATAATCCAGTGAATCCAGTAGATCTTTACCCAACGCTACATGATCATGTCTCCTCTGAAATCCAGTAATCAGGGGCATTACTGAGTGGTAATTTCACATTCAGAGAGAAAAAAGAAAGATCAGATGGATGGAGAGAAGAAAAGAAGCAAGTAAGGTAGAAAAGATGAAGCCAGGACGTGAAGAAGGAAGTAAGGAAGAATAGACAAAAGTGAGGATGAATGGAAGGAAAAGGGTAGAAGAGAAAGAAAGAAAGACAGAAAGAAAGAAAGAAAGAAAGAAAGAAAGAAAGAAAGAAAGAAAGAAAGACAGATAGACAGAAGTGGGGAAGGAAAGAAAGGAGTCAGGAAGGATATACCTACACAGGTAAGGAAAGGAAGTAAGGAAGAATATATGGAAGGACCACAGAAAATAAGGAAGTAAAGAATATATGGAAGTGGGGAAGGAAAGAAGGAAGTAGGGAAACAAGTAAGAGGAATATACTAAAGCAAGGAAGGAAGTAAAAAAGAATTTAAAGCAGTATGGAGAGGAAACAGGAAGCAGGGAAGGAACAAAAAGAAGGGATGAAGAAAAGAAAGAAATCAAGGAAGTCAGTGAGCTGTACACATTCATCATGTCATGTAATGAACTCATGAACACTCTTAGCTCCCCTACTGTGCTACTGAGCTACAGCATGCTGACTTACATGTACACACACCCACCTGAACACAGACACACACACACACACACACACACGAACATCCACTCTGCCATGTTAACTCTCTGGCTTTGCTCCAATGCCCAATGTTTTGCAAAGCTGCTCACTTTGGCTGCTGAAGACACTCAGACACAGCAGGGTGCATTCAGTAATGAAGTTAAGTGTGAAGGCAATGTCCTAATTTGAAAGTATAATCAGCTGCCCGTGTTTATTGTTGACTCTTATTCACCCTTGTTCCTAATATGATAATATTCCAGTAGTGCAGAGAATACAGGGCGCTGCATTGCAGCTTATTTATCTCACTTTTGTTTTCCAAGTTCTACATTTTCAGTGAAGATTCCTTTTTCTTTTTTTTTTTTTTTTTATCCCACCAGCGGAGAGCCATGCGGACGGCTCCACAGAAGCTGAGGAATCGTTCTAACACAAACCAGGCTAATCTGATCCAGAGCAGCCCAAGAACCCGGGTCAACCGCTACATCGGCCGGCTGATCGAGGCCCGCCAGACCGAGTCAGACACAGCAGACCTCAACTTCCTCACACTCATGTATAAGTGCTCTGAGCGCGAGCAGAGGGTGAGGGACTTTGCAAACACATACAGTACTCTACCTGTGCAGTGAGATGCATGAATGTCGTTACTCACTCTTGCCCGCTCTCTGGCATAACATAGTACCACCAGGTTCCTGATGAGTACTTCACCAGCGCAGTGGTCCTCTCTCTGATCCTAGCTGCCTTGTTTGGCCTTGTCTATCTTCTCATCATACCACAGTATGTACTGCAAATTCTGTTCTTCTATACTTTCTCTTTAATTAACTCTTTTTTAACTAACCCTGCCATCTTCCTCTTTCCTTTTTTTTCCCCCACTCAGGGGCACAGTGGTACTAGTCCTTCTGGTCTTCTGCATCTGTTTCCTAGTAGCTTGTATCATGTACCTGCATATCACTAGAATACAGGTAAATCTCACCTTCCTCTGCCCATTCGCTTTTTATTCATGCGTCATCTTTTACTACTGATAGATCAGTCCTCTCTGATCTAATAAGAGGAACTTTCTTCATTCATTTTTTTTTCTGCTATGATTCTTTTTTTTTTTTTTGCTGACAAAAAAGAAATATGTAAATGTATTTTGTAAAGCCTTGTAATAACGATTCAGTATTCATTGGGTTCAAGATTACTTTTTAAACCCCTGTTCTCTATATAAATTCAGGTGGCTAGCCTATTCATTTCAGCTTTTGTTGAGTTTGATGGGTGTCCTTAAATCAGTTTTTTACACATTGTGGCTTTTATAGGTCCCTCTCTTTATTTACCGCATGCTATCCAAATATCTGTCTTTCATCCTCACATCCTTACAGCTACTAATACACTATCTCGTTAACACATATGGTAGGATATGTGTAGAATATAAATATGTTGATTTTTAATTCATCATATCACTTAATGACCCTCATTCTGTTTCCTTCATCTAACTTTGTCTTTTGTTTTTGTCTCTCAGTGTTTTCCAGGGTGCCTGAACATTCAGATTCGCACTGCTCTCTGTATTCTCATAGTGCTCTTAATCTACGCCGTGGCCCAGGCCTGTGTGGTAAGTGGGGGGAAAAAGCACCTGTAAAAATGTCATCCGCCGAAATTGACCCAACTTAATGGCCGACCAGAAAGAGAAAAATGTCACCAGGATTTTGAGCTGTAATTGTAGTCCCCCTTCGGTTTCAAAGGGTGTGTCTGATTGCTGCAGTGTGCCAGTGCCAGTGTGTTATTGCTACAGTTTTCATAAATATTGTATCAGTTAATGACTGAGTAAATTAGGAAACTAAAAAAGAATAAAATTGTAAAAGTACGCACAGGTGTTTTAATCATTTTGACGTTTGTAATTCCTATTCTGAAAACATCCAAAGTAGGAACCATAGTCCACCCCCTTGTTTATTTATTATGGATATATATTAAACAGTTTATTTATACTGGTGGCTAAAACAACTACGAACTCTTCTCTCCTTTAATATCATCTTCGTGCACGTGTTCTTGTTTGGCTCTGTCAGGTGGGCTGTATGCCCTGGTTGTGGGGTAGTGCCAAGAACAACAGCTCCATCATCATCATCGATTTGGACAGTGGCGCCAACCACACCATGGCAGAGCTGCCTTGTGATGGTGCCCGTTACGCCTTCCTGTCCTGTGTGGTGGGCACACTCACTCTGGCGCTTTTCCTGCGGGTCTCCTGGCTGCCAAAGATGGCGCTAATGCTCCTTCTGGGGGTGCTCTATGTCACCGTGTTGGAGCTCAGCGGCTTTCGCAAGACCGCGGGGTGAGGTTCACAGCACAGCATGACCACAGACAGCACACGCACACAATCACGCACAACACTTTGGCTTGTTTGCACTTTTTTTATTTATTTATTTTTTTATTTCTGTCATTTCCTGGAGTTACATGACAACAACACACACATCCAACACACGCATCCCATCAGAGTGATCTACTTAGGAGTGTGAGTCATTCAAGTGTCAGAAGCTGTGAACGAGTGTTTGTTTGATCTGGAGAAGGAACGGATAACCAGGAGTTTCGAAGAACATTTGCAGTACGTGTGCTGCGATATGTGCGTGTGGAGGAGTCTTTGCTTGTCTGTAGCCCACACGCTCTTTCATTTACCACCCTTTGATGCAGCACATGTGCTCATTAGTTCCAAATCAGAAGCCTGAAAGGACAATGTGGGCTGGATGATGGGAGCGCGTTAGCTGTTTCGACCCAGTACCGAGGGGCCTGGCCAATTTTATTGGAGCTCAGATCAAAAATGTGGCCCTGATGAAGTGATTACATTGAATTTGTCAAGCTTATTAAGACAAAGATCTCTTTTGCAGAAACTCATTTTGTTTAAACCCAGTCATGATTCGGTAAATAATAATAATAATAATATTGTAGGGTCCAAAATTGCAAGCATATTTAAGCTATTTCATTTCTACATTTTCCTTAATTGAATGAGTTTTTATATTTGTTTCCGTCATTTCTTCAGTAAAACTTAACTCCTGATTGCTGTCCACACTGTGGGGGGTCCATTCAACCCTCATGTGTAGGTTTCTGTGTGGTCCAGTCCAGTTGCTGACTTGTGTGTCGGTCTCTTCCACAGTGGGGGGTCCTTCCACATCCGGGGCTATGAGCCCATCCTGTCTCTGTTGCTCTTTGTCAGTGCGCTGGCCCTCCACTCCAGACAACTTGACCTCAAACTACGTTTGGACTTCCTATGGGCTGTGCAGGTCAGGAAGTGTGTGTGTCAGAGTGTGCGTGCATGTGAAAGAGGCTTTTGGATGCTGAGAGGCTTAAATCCTATTATCATAACATAGGTTTTAATAGAAGTCTACTGCAGAAGCTGCCATTTCAGCTTTGATGTATAAACTATTGGGTTATGTATGGAGGATTTATATTTATAAGCTGCAGCTGTCTGTTTGGGAGGGTTGTTTTGGTTCGGTTTCTTTGGCGCCAGGAGTATAAGAAAGGACTATTGTGCACAGTAGGACTGAAGTGCTGAAGCTGAATTCAAGCAACCTAATCATTTAACTAGCAACATTTGCCTTGTAATGCACCCAAGTCCATTATGAATTTGAATATGAGCTTTACAGGCCACGCTGTAAGGCTCATAAGGTTTTTTACTGACCCCATGTGGTGAAAACGTGGGACAGGCTACAGTCCTCATGGTTCTATCTGTGCGTTTTGTGTGTGCTGTCAGGCGGAAGAAGAAAGGGACGGCATGGAGAAAGTCAAGCTGGACAACAGGAGGATTCTCTTCAATCTTCTGCCTGCACACGTGGCTCAACACTTCCTAATGTCCAACCCCAGGAACATGGTGAGCCTCGCTAATAGACAGGCAGACAGACAGACAGACAAACAGGTAGATAAACAGACAGAGGACGACAAAAAAAATCATCAGAAGACATCATAGGACATATTTTATACTTTTTTACTGTGTTCTTCCTTTTGGGTCATTAGGATCTATACTATCAGTCGTATGCACAAGTTGGCGTCTTGTTTGCCTCAATCCCGAACTTCAATGATTTCTACATCGAGCTGGACGGCAACAACATGGGAGTGGAGTGCCTGAGACTGCTGAATGAGATCATCGCTGACTTTGACGAGGTGGGACAGTGTTTTTTTCTCTTCTTGACTTGAGATTTGAACTGTGCCGCATCGTGTATTTATTTGAATGTTTGTTTTTGCAGCTCATGGACAAGGAGTGCTACAAAGACATAGAGAAAATCAAAACTATTGGCAGTACATACATGGCAGCTGTGGGCCTCGTACCTACCATTGGTACCAAGGTGACCAATGTCATTTTGTGTTTTCGTGTGTGTTTGCACGTGTATATGAGACAATGTGAAGGATCGTTTTATGCACAGATACTAACTGCTTGATTTACTTCCTCTCTGTAGGCCAAAAAATCTGTTTACGACCATCTGAGTACAATAGCAGACTACGCCATTGAGATGTTTGACGTTTTGGATGAAATCAACTATCAGTCGTATAATGAGTTTGTCTTGAGAGTGGGTACGTCCGGCCTTTTATTAAACTGTTGACACGATCACAAAGTATGTGACTGTGACTTCAGGTCAACTTTGTTTGGTATTTGTTTAACATCTGACTATTTCCTGCTTGTTTAATATTTTCTGTTTGCACAGGTATTAACGTGGGTCCAGTGGTTGCAGGGGTGATCGGGGCACGGCGACCTCAGTATGACATCTGGGGGAACACGGTCAATGTGGCCAGCAGAATGGACAGCACTGGAGTACCAGGGAAGATACAGGTATCCAACTCCCCATGAATTATAATATTTATTTAAAAATAATTCTATCATTATAGGAAAAAACTTAAAAACTGCAATTGTAAAGGCCTTTTTAATATCATCTGAATGTGCATGTACTGATCTAATATCAGGAGATGGGGTCAGTTAAGGAGGTTTGAATCAGAATCAGAATAAGGTTTATTGTCAAGTAGATTTGGGCGTAGTGTTTTGTGCATAACTAACAAAATTAGCGGGAAAATATAAAGAGGATAAAAAGTAACAGCAAAGTAACAATAAAATATGAAAACATATTGTCCAGGTTTACCCCGCCCCTCTCCCAAAGTCAGCTGGTATAGGCTCTAGCGCCCCCGCGACCCTGCTAAAGAAAAGCGGTTCCAGAAAACAGATGTATGGATGTTACCTAAATGAAAGCGCCGTGTCTTCCCGGAGGCATCAAAGTACCACCTCTAGACAACCAAGTTCTGTGAATTGACTTTTTTCCAATGTAGGCAGCAGCCTTTCACGTACCACTAACCTGCTATCTTTGATCACTAAGATGTCTTTTGACTTCTTTTGCCTTTTGAATTTCCTCTTTGCTTTGGCAGCAGTACAGCCACCGCAGCTCATTTCCCATTTATCATATCTATTTATTGCTTTTTTTTACAGAGGCGGGCAACTAGAAGATGAACGAAGGGCCTCATGTTTGATATATTTTGTAAAATATTCAATGTTAATATTTTAAATACATAGTGTGAGGTATAATAGATAGAGTATAAGTAAAACATTTTTAGTAATGACATAATATCTACATTATATGTTTTATTTTAATTTTGGAATGAATTTTGTTGAGTTTTTCTTTCCTACTGCAATTTTTATACGAGTTTTGTTTTTATGATACAGGTGACCGAAGAGGTCTATCGCCTGCTGAATACCAACTATGACCTGGTGTGCCGTGGGAAAGTCAGTGTTAAGGGTAAAGGTGAGATGCTGACCTATTTCCTAGAAGGGAAAGTTCAGGGTGTGGGCACTGCTACCACGTCTTCAGTGATGCGCTCAGCCAGCCTTGCTCGACGGATCCACTCCTGCGGCAAGACGAGCGTCCCGACCAATCTGGGCAGCGTCTCCTCCGGCGCCAGCCTGACTGCTTTTGCCAGCATGGGCAGCAACATGCAGATGAACACCGCAAACAGCAGCAACAGCCAAGCAATATGCCTGCCCTCGCCCAGCGTGCCTGCAGTGGGTGAGGAGGACGAGGAGGACTTAGATGTGACAGAGATTCAGATTGAGGCAGTGGCAGCTGTTGCAGATGTAGCAGTGTAGGACAAAAAAAAAAAAAAAGACTGCACAGTTCAAGTTGAATGAAAAGAGGAAAGAAAACCCTGGTTGGAGGCCTAAAGAAGACAGGGCTGTCCAGGTATTTCCTAGAAATCCTGAGCTACTGGCACAAGCCAGAAAAAAAGCTCATTCAGGATATGAACATCCGGAGAAATGACATAGTAATACAGACAATCATACTCGCTTTTAGGGATTTTTAACTGCTTGCCACTGTTGGAAAACAAATGTGGAGTAAGGAAGAAAGAAACCCGGAATCTCAAATCCTCTTTTAACATCTCTACACCAGATGATCGGATTTGTGGTGTTGCTGGGGTCTCTCAGATCCAGGTATAATGTGTATCTTTGTTTTGTATGTAGTACATATTCCATGTACAAGGGTTATGTGCATCGATATCCAGAAGAAGACTGATCATGCTATTGCTTTTGCACTGTCTTTTCTGATTATGCCAAGGATACATTGCGTTATTAACAGTGTAAAAAATGGTATTGGTTCTTTTCTTTTTTTTGGTGTATGTAAGCATGCATGTGTGTACTTGTGAGCGTGCGTACGCATGTGTGGTTAATTCTGAATTGTAACGAAACAGCACAAAATACTTTTTTTTTTTTTTTTATACTTGGAGCTCTCTGGATGATATAGGCTTTTTTTTTTGGAGACATATTTACAGTTAATAGTGCATGACTTTTTAAGAGTTGACAGCCATAGTAACGATACTCCTATTGAAAGAAAACCAAAGTATTGAGCTTTCCATAGATCCTAAGTTTTATTGCTCATATTGTCTGACCATACAACAAGACAGAAGAGAAAATGTCGCGGTAGGTTAAACGTATTTGGCATTTGGAGCTCTTGGGCGTCATCAGTAGACTTTTTGAATGTCGGAGAGACAAAATAAGCGTTCCTGAATACCTTCTTACGTTGACCTGATTCACAACAGATTAATATAATGCGGCTTGTGTTAAGTCTACACACACACACGCAGATAGTTGTGGCTTTGACACTGAAGAGGCAGTAAAGGTCAATGAAGGGAGCAAAGGAAAATGTGTAGACCTCAAGCAGCAGTTCTACTGAGCTGGATGTGTGCTGCTATGGAAACTAGTCAATGCCAAAACTGGACCATTCACAGAGTACGATCAACATCGCATAGAGGACCAGTATGTATGGTGCAAACATACACGTAGACATCCAGAAAAAAAAAGCACATACATCACATAAGCACATAGAATAAGCACACAGGTTCTACAAATGCATGATTTAGCCTTTCAAATCCTCCACTTAACACTGATAACATTTCTCTCGAGGCCACAGAAACTTTGGTGCAGTGTCTGGCTACCGTCGTCTTTCAGGCATACATTGCTGTACTCCAGCTTCTTTTCGCTCTCTATATTTAAGCTATATATTTTGAGTTCTCCTCAAAAAGTACAAGCTTTAGCACGTCTCTCAGATACAGTCTCAGGCATGTGAGGCACTTCAGATACGTTTATAGCCTATATCTTTATCATCGTAGGACTTTCACTTGATCTGCAAAAGTGTAAATAAATCATGTTTCAAGTTTTTTGCCTTACTCAATAAGCTTACAGTGATTGCAACCTGCCTTTTTAGATATATTCACTTTGATATGCAGATCATACTTTTTGTAAATAGCCAAAAGCTGTAAACTATGTTGTATCTTGTACAGTGTAAAGTTGGGTTATTGAATATTTTATAATAAAGACAATATTGGTGTATAAAATATTAAATGAGTATGGCTATATATGTCAATAACAGATTTGTACAAATGTTTGGCTACAGAGATCTAAAACAAGTAGGCGTTTGGGATTGTGGTGAGGGTGCAAATGAGGATCTTTTTGTTGATTTTTAGGTACGAGCCATATGAGGATTTTCAATCTGAAAACACAATATTTACACTTTGTCCCCCAAACCTCAAACATAGAGTGCAGCGCAGCAGACGATCAGCAGGTTAACAAATATAGCTTTTTATGTGCAGTTTTCCCCTGTTAGTTCCACTCGATAAAATTTCATCTCTCACACCTTAGTTTACGGCCCTTAAAATAACAGCTTTCACTTTGCACAGCAAAATATGGCAGACAATGACAGATTTATTATGCCAATCAGTGTCCTTTCACAGCACGCGGCCAGATGAACGTCGCTGTGTCCCAAACACTGTGTGGGCGCCAAAAATTGTTTTCCTAACGCTGATGTAGAATTTGCCTGGGGTTTACTCAGTGTAACAGTTAAGTCAACAAATGCCTGGCTTGCTTCACCATTTTCAGCAAAGAACAGCCTTGAAATTATTTTTGCTTTTGGAATGGAAATAACAACAAACTCTGGTCAGTTATTAATAATTTGAGAGGTATTGTAATGTTCTTGTACTCTGAAGGGGGTTCTTACTTACAGAACAGAAACAACAAAACAAAAAGAAAAAGTGCAGCTGAAGAAGTTGTCACAGTCATGGTAAAGTTCCCTGACTCCAAGTTGACATTAAGCAATGAAGGGAATACAAATCCAAGGTAAATGGTTCACAAACAACACTCCCCCGGGTGCCATCAGGGGTAAAAGGGGTCAAGATGAATGAATTAGGAATGAGGCATTTATTAATAGTTACCTTTCATCACATTACATTTCAAGAATAATAGACATTTTTGATAATGCTTCATGTAATCTGTAATTTCATGATAATTTCTAAGGAAGTCTGGAAACAATTATGTAATTTGGAACAAATTTCTGTTAGTTCACAAGCAGTTGTTGATCTCCAGGGGAATTTTCCTCAAAGAACAGCTGAATTTATCCGAAGTAAATATTCATTTATTGTTCACTCATTATCAGAAACTTGAAAGATGGGCCCCGCTTTCTTGTAAACAAACAAAGCTCATGTTTATATTCAGCGTTTCTCGCCATTGTGTTTATCCTCGAGGTCTAACAAATGTGCTGAAAGTATTTCCAGCCTCACAAAACATTTGAAAAGCCAATTCTTTTGCCATATTTTAATATGTGCAGTACTGTGAAAGTGTCGGAAGAATACAAACTAAATATATTATACTGTTTTCACAGACTAAATATTTCTTCTCAGCCGACTGAGTCTTTACTCCAAGGGTAAAGTCTGTAGTGTCCCTTTAAAACAAAGTGGTATCTTGCTTTGAAATATAAAAAAAAGTCATATATTTCAATATCAATATATATTATATCAATATATATTTAATATACACACAAGTTTGATTTTTATAACCTCTGACTCAGATTACATTGCTTTCCTCACATCATGTGTCAGAAAGTACATCCACTTCCACCTGTCATCTGTCTGTCGTTAAGCTTCCACACCTGATTTGAATAAGCGGCTAATGAAACCCTGAAACTGCAGGACCTTCACATATCAGGAAAGCTCAGTCATCCAGTTAAATGGACATTCAGCAGCAAAATGTAAGTTTTAATCCACTGTTCTTAAAAAAAAAAGAAAAAAAAAAAAAAAGCTAAAATTCATCGTCATTAATTCTGCTCTGTATGTAAATGATGGCACAGAGGCCACATCTGGAGCCCATACAGGAAGAGTCTGAGCAGGAAGATGAAATCGAAGGAAGCAAAACAGGAGAGGGAGAGGAGGATTTTAAAGTAGGTGTGGAGACAAAGGAGGTCATGACAGCAGACGAAAGTGAGGAAGGTGAAGATGATGTTCTGCTGAGGGTTCTGAGACCGAGGCGAATTTATCGTTCCCACAGCCAAGTGAGTTTTCCTCAACTGCGGTCTACCAACAAACACAAGAAGGAAACAGATTCCTCTGTGTCAGAGCAGAGCTCGCATTCAGTGGATTTAAATGGTGAAGAGACACTCCAGCCTGTGCAGGCAAGGTTAGGAAAAGAGAAGAGGTCTATTAGTGATGAGCTGAGAATAAAGGTAAGTATCTTAGCATGGTTTACGTTCAGATTTAAAAATCTGACAATACATACATGGAGAGGAGGTGATGCTCTATTGTGTTAAGGTCTCCAAGATCAAATGGAAAAAAGAAACACCACCTGAAGTACCAGTGCAGAAGACAAACAGGAAAAGGCAAAAGAAGGAGTTTCCAAGTGTGAGTGATCATTTTAAAAAGAAAATGTGTTTAAACTTTTAGAAATTCAGAATATAAAATGTTTTTTCTTTTTACTAATGTCCTCTTTTCCAATAAGGAGCCGTTTCCTGAGTGGCTGGTGGACCTAATGTTCAACATTGAAGAGGCAACAACACACCAACTGCTGGTTGAGTAACACTCTTCAGAGGGCTCACAAGGTGAACATGTTACCTGGTGATGACCTAGCTGGTGAAAACTGAATGTGGAACGAGTTCATCACGTCTGTCATGACATATTAAGGTTTGGCAGCACTGCAGAGTAGTTCACGTTATTAACAGTGAATAAACAAATCTGAAACATCATAGTAACCAGGCTGCTCACTACATGGTGAAAACATTTGTTCTTCTGGAGTCAATAAACTGTCATCTTCAGTCTGAACCCTTTTACCTTTCAGGGGCTCTTTGATTTGATTGCCAGTATAAACTTTAAAAGAGCAATAGGAGGAGAAAATAGTAAACCTTAGAAATACTTTTGGAAGTCATATGCAACATGGACTTTATATGTCTTGTGATATATACCTATACATGTAAAAACAGAAGAGAGAAGGTATTTCTATATTTCTATACCATATAGTCTCTTTTCTGGTGGTGGAAGAAATATTCAGATCCTCGTATAACGACTTGATCGAATACAAACAAATATGTTAACATACAAAAACATTACAGTACTCCATTACTAGTAAATATCCTGCATTAGAATACTTAAATGAAAGTATAGCTGTAAAAGTTAAATGTACTAGTGTGGGTGGATGGTTATCTCAGCAGGTTGACCTAGTGCCCCATGTTCAAAGGCTCAGTCTTTGCCGCAGCAGCCCAGGGTTCAGCTCTGACCCGTGGTCCTTTGCTGCGTGTCTTCCCACCTTTTTCCCTACCAGTATCCAGTAAAAATATTGGCACCTATGAGTAAAGTACATTACTGAATTATTTTCTTTGATGTATTATTGGGTCAAAATTACGAAATTCTAACTTTTTTTCATATACTGCTGTGTATTTTAAAGTATAAAGATTTTTTTGTGCAACGTTATTCTGTAAATTGCTGTACAAATAAGTGTAATGGAGTAAAAAGTAGATGTAATGAACTGTAAATTGATATAAAATGGAAGTAGTTAAGTAAAATACCTTATATTTACCAATCTTTTTAACACTAATATACCACACTCTTGACAGTTCTACCAAAATCAGTACATTTATTTCACTCCAGTCCAAACCAAAACTATTTCAAACTTCAAATAACTATCTAATACATGTATCCACACAGCCCGTATGATCGTAATGTGTTTTACACTGTGTCGCCTTCTCACCACCTGCTGACTGGCCATGTATGACGGGTCACGGCTAAATATTCATCTTTATAAACATATCTTGCTGTAATAATAGAATACTTGCGTAAACAGCTGTGATTATTGGTCTTCACTGGTGAAGCATCATGACAGTGTACATGGAGCTTTTTTGTGGTTAAGCATGATACATTTTGAGTTGTTGGGTTGCGTTACAGTACATGTGAGTAATTTGGCTTTGGGTCATGTAGAGTACATAAAGTGTAGCATTGGTGTGTTGTTTATTACACATATTGGAAGTCAAGGTATCTTGGCATTTATGTGGCAAACATAAAGCTATGGCAAATACTACACCAAAGAAACAAGCAGTTACTATCCTCTTTCTTGAGACAAACATGTTGTGATTCTAGCATAGAAATCCATAATGTTAGGGTTATGCAATGCTAAAGGTGAATGATCTTGTTTATCTGTCTGCCTGATAAGAGGAACCTTCACCAAAGAGACTAAAGGGACAAATAAGGTTTTAGTGTGAAAACAGTGTCAAAGCAAAATCTGTCAGCATTACTTCACAAAATAAGCGTCGGCCAACAACAATCACAGTCCGTTTTTAGTATCACCTGTCATTATCTTATAGCCTATAACTCCTTTGATGATGTAGCGTTACTTATTATGGATGTTTTTCAATTCTACTTCATTGAAACGTTTCTTTAAAAAGCTGTATCTATGTCACTGTCATCATAACCTCAAAGGTAAAGACACAGATCAGGTTCGGTTGTCCAAAAACAGGGTTGTTTTGATGTACAATCGCTTTACCTTCCCAAAGTCAATATTGACAACAGCCCTCACCTCTATGTACGCACGTCAAACAAGGTCATCCACCGTTTACAGCAGCTTTGTCAAAAATATTTTATATCTGTCATTATGTCAATCATTAACGCCTCTGGAGGCCAGTTCTCCTTATAAATACTGCTGGTTGGATGAAGTCACTTTAGAAGAACAGTCATACTGAGCAGTTTGCAGAACAAAGTCCAATTTTATCTGAAGACTGGAGATGCCTGGATTATATGAGAAGCTGATATTGATGGCAGCAGTTACATCTCTGGCTGTCTTGGCGGTGGTGAGGTCGTCCCCAGTGGTTGGGCTGGAGCCTATCCGCTGTGCCCCCTGTACGCAAGAGAAACTGAACGACTGTCCTGCTATCCCAGCAGACTGCCAACAGGTGCTGAGGGAGCCTGGTTGCGGTTGCTGCATGGCCTGCGCTCTGGAGAAAGGAGCATCCTGTGGGGTTCACACAGCCCACTGTCGTGAGGGTCTCCGCTGCACACCAAGGCCAGGCGAGGCAAGGCCGCTCCACGCTCTGACGAGAGGACAGGGGGTCTGCACTGAAGATCAGGGCCAAGGTAGTCTCAGAGTCTGATGGTTTTCCCTGTTCACTGTTCACATTCAAGATCATTAAAGAACATTAAAGTATTATGTTCAACATTAAAGTTGTTACTCTTTCCTCAAACTTGCAGAGGAATCTGATGGAGGGACTGGCCACGGTTCCCTGCACTACCTGTTCGGCCTCAACATTCCTTTTGACCCCCAAGACACTGCTGAGGGCCAGGAGAGTATCAAGGCGAAGCTCAATGTCATCCGCAGCAAACTTGACCATCAGGTGAGGGGGAAAAAAATCAATCTGACCCATGATTCAAAGCAATTTACCTTCCTTCCACTAGAGGGAGCACTTGGTTTTGCAGAGCTGTACATTTTTGCTTGAGAAATCGAGTTAAATGGGATCAATCTGATTTTGAAGTGAATATTTGGTGTATTTCTTTATATGTGGGTGTAGTTCTTACTGTTGGTCTCCTCTCTTGCACAGGGCCCCTGTCACATTGAACTGCACGCGGCTCTGGACTTAATAACCAGCTCTCAGCAGAAACTAGGAGAGAGGTTCACAACGTTCTACCTCCCCAACTGTGACAAGCACGGCTTCTACAAGGCCAAGCAGGTGGGGATTTTTGGGATTTCGCAAAATAAGATTCATCCCACCTGTTGAAAGTGATTCATCTGGAGCCGAAGGTGATTTATTCATGCGGTTTCTCCATCTCTGCTTCTCTTGCAGTGTGACTCATCTCTGGTCGGACCGCCCGCTCACTGCTGGTGTGTCTCTCCCTGGAATGGGAAGAGGATTCCGGGATCGAGTGATGTGCCCGGTGACTCAGAGTGTCACCAAGAAGTCACTCACTGAAGGAGTCACTGATTGTTACTCACACACAGACACATAGAGAAAAACACATGGACACAAGCAAACAAACATCATAACTTCATATCGGGGAAATAGTGTGAATCAGCTTGGAACCACCTGATGAACTGACTTCCTTTTACAGAAACAAACTCATTCACACAAAAAGTAACATCCTATTTCAGAGGGGGAAATTTCCTCTCATTTTATTTACATTTATGTATGCATCAAGACTTATTTATTCACTACTTGTATATTCTTACTAGCATCAACCATTTGTCATTTTTAGATTTTTTATATGTTTGCCTATTTTTTGCGATTGTAAATAGGGCAACACTGTATACATTTGTGTTTCTGACTAAATAACTCCATTGCTCAAAACCACAGGTCCACAGCTCTGCCAAGCCCTCTTCAGGATCACTTTTTTTTTTTTTTTTAATGAATTCATTCAAAACTGGAGCTGTGCACGGCACGAAACAACACAGCCACTCATTCATTCAACATGTTGACATTGTCTGAATGTATCTCCATTGGCGTTTCCTCAATGGGTATTGGGGGAAATACTTAAAGTGCCGCAAGTATGTGCACAGTGGCCAAGCACAAACATATCAAGACTCATCCAAGCCACTGTGAGGTTTGGGATGGGTTGTTCTGCATTTGTCTACCTCTACTAGTCTCTGCAGGTCCACAGGTTTAGCAGAGGATTGCTGAGGGCTCTTTTCAGCTACACCTTATCACATTAGGGTTCTTTTTTTTTTTTTTAGCTATTCTTGCATGTATTCAAGTATTTATTATGAGTCACTCATGTGTTTATACTTTTGTTTGCTGCTGAGTTCATGCGCAGTGGAGCAAATTCTTTGTGAGTGCCATTTACCAGGAATGCTGCTATTCCATTATTGGTTTTGTTGAAACAATGTACATATTCTTGTAATTCCGTGGATGTGCATCCAATTAAAATGTTATTTCATCATGATGTGACTCGTGTTTAAAAGTGTTTTCTGCTGTTTTATACATACTCAAAGCAGGAGAAGGCAAGATGAAGAGATATAAAAAAAATTAAGATGCAATACGTGGATAATTTTATACTGCCTTTATTAAGTAAAAAATAGACCTCTGAGGGTTGCATTGTACATGCAAACAGCATATTTACTTAAACCAAGGCAAGTGATGAAAATTATCACCGGCTATACAGAGATCAGAGATAACGGTTTGTGGCCTTTATCCCAAAAAATTCAGCTTATGCAAAGTGACATCAAGACAGTAACAACCACAGTACAGAGTAAAAGGAGGTGTCCCTCTTTCTGTGGCTTGAGATCAAGCATAAAAAAAAAAACTTTATACGCACTGTAGTGTTTGAGCTGCACAATCCGGCAGTCTAACTCCCTGAGGAGCAAGAAGCGACCAGAAAAACGTGGAATTCATAGGAATAGGAATTCATAGTAAGGCACCACATGCTTACTCTGAAAGACATATTCATACATACATACGGTTTATGGTTGTCGTGACCACACACAATGTCTTTATAACAAATCACAAGCATACAAGTTACGGTTACACATCACAAGCATGTACTGTACAATGCCACTTAATTGTGCGTAAAAATGAAGAGCACTCTCATCAATGTTTGTGACAAGTACAAATGTCTCTGTGTTTTCTAATCAGAATAACGCTTCTGAGAGCAATTCTCAAAGTGTATCCTGTTCTCTTAAGTTGTCCTGGTTGAGTCAGAGACAAACAGCTTATGAAGAATCAATCCATCGCAGAAAAGTTCAGACTGTATCTGTGACACGGAGGCTTTTTTTTCCCCCCTCTTGGTACTCTTCCTCTGTTCCCTTTGCTCTGCCTCAGAAAAAGGTCCCACAGGCAACAGATAGAAATAGCAAACATCCATATATCGGCCGAGCCATCTCTTGACCTCTCTCCCAATATCCTCAGTGTCTCCATTTGTTTACAATTCTTCTTGCGCTCACTCCCACCCTCCCTCCCTCTGTCCTGCTCGACTCCTATTGGCTCTCGGAGTTGTAGTACTGGGCGTCTCCTCGCTCCTTCCCATCAAAACCTGGCAAAGGCTGCCCATATTTGTCCACACACCAACAGAAGCCTTGCTTTCTGCCTTTGGATGGACGGCACTGAAAATGAAGGAAGGGACAAGGTGAAGGCGGGGGGGGGGAGAGGGAGGGAGGAAGCAGCTAAATGTGCAAGATCCAAATGAATATGCAGCATTATGGGTAACAAGCCACTTTACTCAATGAAGTAGAACAGCAATAGTTAAGAGGCATTAATGGTCAGATTGTGCTGAGTCGACGCAGCCTTGGTTATCCAACACGCTGTGGTATTTTGAGCTGCTTTTATGGTCTACCTCCTGTTACACACACATATAGAGACCTTTAAGGTAAACAGAAACCTGGTAAAATATTTGCTTAGTCCCGTTTGTGAACAACTGAGAACCAAGATCTATTTTCAGAAGCTGGTGGCCAGTACGAATCATCTGTTGCTGATTATACCCCACAGCTCCAAATTATGGGTACTACAAATGACTTACAGAGTCTGTGGAGCTACCCAAGGGCTGTTATTTTACTGCCAATTTTACTAAAGGTCAACCTCCACTCTAGTAAAACATGCAGCCATTTATTTCATTTCAAGGGCTAAAGCAACTGTGCTGCTGCTCCACAAAGGAGTCGGAGCTGATCAGGAAGGAGGACATCCTGATTCAGTTCAATATTTTAGCGAGGTTTGACTGAGCGGCTGGTCCTAGCTAGTGTATGATTTTCTTGTTGTCTGAACACAGTTGCATAGGAAGTAAAGGGAGGAGTAGATCCCTGTTACGTGTTCAATTTAGCTGCAAGACAAAAGTAGGACAAACTATTACAGCAATCAACATTTTAAGCACAGTTTACTAAAAAAAAAGTGCTCCTGCTTCCAGCATTAAATCTGTTCCTGGTAGTGTTTTTTTCTGTGTAAAGACATTTGATGTTATTAAGAGCTGTAATAAGAGATGTTTTTGCTTAAAATCATGCAAAGGTCCAAATTAAACTGACCAAAATGAAATGTCTGCCACTCCTTCAGCGCCTCAGGGCTCAGCGCAGTACACTAGGCCCATTCTACATAAACAAAGACAATGAGCCTGGCGTTGTGAGGCTGGTTATGAGATGATTGCAGGTCAAGGAGAACACTTCCATTAAGCAGGAGGGACTGCTATGTTATAAGTAAAGTTGCCTCAGTGATGCAGTGGCGCGGGAGCCTTAAGTGCCTCCATATGAATGCGTCAGAACCACTCATTTATTACAACCCGATCGTGGGTGAACCATGTGAGCGTGGGGATGGCTGCAGCTCTATTTCTGTGCATGCTTCTCAAAAGTCCAGCAATTATGAGGGGAGCGCATCGGGTGCCGGTGGCCACCTTGACGTCTGTCTCCCTGGGAGGGTTCCCGTTAAACGGCCATCGTCCCAGCCGTCAACCCCACTGGGGTTTGGCCCCTGTGGTTCATGTCTCCAGAGCCAGTGGCTAGGGTCTACCTCACTGGTGTGGTGGTGCAATGATGAGGCTCTAATAACTACCAATGAATACAAGAGGACAGCTACAAATCTGTAATTGGGCTGCAGGAGACCTAAAGTTTGAGTCACTAGACTTCAGCAGTGAATCTTTCTTAATGCAGCATGTAAAAAAGGATATGCGGGTTTCCTTTTTACAGCCTTTTAAACTTGGAAACAAGTTTTTATCAAGTAGATGTTTAAATGATGTGTGGCCTCTCAGGAAACTGATGCATGAATCTATATTTTGGCATACAATCAATATCAAAATGCTTTTTTTTTTACCTGCTTTTTCTTATAGAAGCCCTTCTTGTCACAGTTTGGTATGCGGAAACCTCTGGGGTTGAGAATGTCTGTAATCTTGAGGCTGCTGAGAATGCTCTCAATCTCTCTCCGACAGGGACCCTACAGTTGAGGGAACACATAAGCAGTTACTGTACTTTGTCCAATACTTAACATCTCCAGTTCAAACTTCAAGAAACCCGCGTGCTAAGAAAGTGTGCTACCTCATTTTGCAGTGTGATTTTGACATGAATTGTTTTTTGCTTTAAATAAACACGTTAACAAAGCTGGCTCACACACTGCTCCGCCGTAATACCTAAACAATGGTGGCTGCAATATCAAAGAGGTAACGGATGAGAAATTAATTCATCTGACCAAGTTGTAGAGGCTTAACAGTTTGCCAAAGCTGCTTAGGACTCTTACACTTTACAAAAAGGATGGGGGATAAAGTGAATTCTAAAAAGCTCAAAGATGGAGCCAAAAGGCTTGTCCTCAAGTCCAAGTACTCCAGTCACTAATCAAAGCAGCCAGTCAAAGCCCATTACTAGTGTGTGCTCACTTCTCTGGCCAAAGAGAAGATCAAAATAGCAGCAGGGCTTCCCAACAGGCACTCACATAGGCCAATCCATCATTCGTTGGCTCCCAGTACACCCGGCACGCGGACGCCTTGTGGCCAAACAACCGCCTGACCCAGGTCAGCCGCAGGGCCATCGTACCCGCTTGCTGCCATGCCATTCTACTGCTTACGATGCCTGCCAACCATCAGCACCGCTACCCAAAACATTTCATCACCCGCAGGGGGAGAAAAACACCAAAACACAGAGGAAGAGGAGAAAAACATTCCTCCAGTATGCTCTGAAGACAGAAAAATATTGGTTGTGGTACTTACATACTCAGGCTCCTGTTTGGTCTCTAGAGAGAAGTTTTGTTGGTCTGTGATGAGTGGTCCTGGGAGCTCCTCCATTTTAAAGCTCTGGGTTCTCTTCTGTTGCTCCCGTCTGAGGACTTCTGACTTGGCAGAGGGGAAAAAGTGGTGAAGCGAAGGTCTCAGGGGTCCTGTGGGTCTGTGGGTGCTGTAAGAGGTTTGAAGGCCTGTAGAATTCCTCTCCTCATCTTGAGTCTCAATATTCTCTGCTAAAGTTTGGAAACAATATGTGGTTATTGACAAAATAGCACACTGGGATAAATTTTTTTAATACTGAGTCACACATATCGATTCTTTTGAGCAAACTTGAAGTCACTCATGAGTGAGTCATGAGTGATCATTTTCAGAAGCATTACATATTATATATATATATATATATATATATATATATATATATATATATATATATGACTACCACCAATTGATTCTGTATGTTTATACCTTAGACCAGTAATTAGGGACAAATTGAATCTGACATGAGTTTGCACCTCTCTTTTGCACCACCAAATTCTAACGAGGACTCAAAAATCTTTCAACCTGTCTCATCCTGAACTTTCTCTTTCCATGAATGAAGATAATTTCTGCTTTCTTTGAATGCCATAGACTTGAGAGGTGATTTTCACTTGCAAACTGGCCGTGCATCATAACTCTGTTATGATTATCTACCCAAAATTGACATGATTAATTCTCAGAGGAGTTTGAGGCTTCTTATACCAACACATTAGAAGCTTGTAGATTCAGTGAGGGTCTTAAATACAAGTCTGCACAGTTTGCTGCACATGTTGCAAGATGCGTGTACATCGCATTTAAGATGCTCTTAAACCTTAATAAAGAGCTGTGAAGTGCGCACAAGGAAACGGTGCACGCACAAGAATTACCTGGCAGTTCATTGACTGGAGGTGTTGGTCTGGCGGTAAGTCGTTTATTAGTAGCGTTCGCACAAATCCCCCGTCCCTCCAGCAGAGCCTGCAGAGGTTTCGTCTCACCGGGCTGATGCTGACAAGTCAGTCCGGAGCCACATCTCCCGGTGTACACGCCGCACGGCTGACCGAAGCTCAGCGCGCAAGTCATGCAGCAGCCGCAGCCTGGCTCGCGGACTTTCTCGGCGCAGTCCTTGGGTAAAGGTTTGCACAAAAGCCGCGCTCCAACATCACATGGTTCGCATCTGATAACCGGTCCGACCGCACCTGACCTCCGGGTGAACGATGCCAGGACGAAAGTCATGCAAAGTGCGCGAAAACAGGAATCCATAGTGGCGTCTGAGCATATATGGTGTCTAAGTGAGGAAGCGCACTGTCCTGCTGTGGTGACTTTTCACTGGGCAGCTTCCCTCTCATTCACATAAAGCCACCGGACAAAACATCTCAATATATAGACCCCAGTGACTGTAGTCACACCCCCGAATAGCTTGTGGTCTACTGATGAATTGCCTCGACTCCGTTATTTCTTTAAAACCATCAAAGCTTAAAGATCCCGGGATGCATAACTTACATGATGCCTCTTTATGATTCATTTTGAATAAAATAAACAAAAATAAAACAAAACAAACCCTTTACCTTAGCTGAGGAATTTAGCTGAGCTCTTAATATGCTGAATATTTCAATATATCATGCAGCCATCAGACTATTAGACACATATGAAGGAAATAATCATGTTATTTAAAAGAAACATATTTTTAATGTGTATAAACTGTAAGTTTAAAGAGCCCACACACAGGAGAAGGTCCAAGCATCTGCCATGCGCAGATTTATTCATAGGGGGCGCCAACAGTGTATGTGTTGTTTGTGTGTGTGGTGTGTCAGGTATTCTGTGTTTTCTTAACCAAGATGTAGCCCTTATTTTTGAGTGATTCAGTGATACTTGCAGTGAAATTAGGAAGCCTAAAAGTCCAGTGTGTAATGTTTAGGAAGATCTATTGGCAGAAATGGAATATAATATGCATAACTATGTTTTCATTAATGTATAAACACCTGAAAATGTGTTTTTGTTAGCTAAAATAAGCTGTTTCATCTACAGAGGGAGCAGAGTCTGCCACGCTGAACGGTCATGTTTCTACAGTTTTTTACTGTTTCGCATGTTTCACAGCCACTGTAGTTTCTTCTTCATGCTGGAGGCGAGGGGTTTCAGTTGGTTGCCACCTGCACTCTTACACACTGGTCCTTTAAATGGCCTCATCTGCTATATGTTTGCTTGGTTGCGTATGTGTGTAGTGTTGCTGCTTATATAGAAGTGTTCACATCGGTTATGTGTGTGTGACCCTTTATCTGGTGTAAGCGCATAAAATGTGACCATAAGATGATTATTTCAAGCTTGGAAATCAGCTACAACAGTGCAGCGACAGATGAGTTAAAGAACTGATACAAAACCATCAGTGGAATTTAACTAAGTACATTTACTCAAGTACTTAAGTACTATTTTGTGGTGTTTGTACGCCACTGAGCCTCGCTTCAAAAGGCTGCAAATAAGTAGCATTAAACCACGCTCAGCTGCGGACTTGATTGTTTGCAGGACTGAGTTTTACAAATGGGGCAAAGGTGATCCAATTGATGGGATTTTATTGTAACAGGTTTGATGTAGGCCAGATGAAAGTAAAACTATAATTCAGTCCTGCTGCTATCAGTCTGCAGCCAGTTTTGTTCAAAACATAAATCCACCAGCCGAGCGTAAGTCAAGGTGACCTGTCCATATGGTATTCAGTGTGCAAAAACTGCACCTCATGTACTTGTTACTCACACATACAGTAAAACAGTGGTCTCTGAACTTGTTGTTCAGATGTGTGACATAGTTGGGCCTGTTCTAGTCATTTGTCAGCGCTACAAAGCAGACCTTAAAATAAGGACACATACCACACATGTAAGTGAGAAAATTCCTGAGTAATTACATCTGTAGTGTTTTTAGCTCCACTATTAATTGGTTACAGATGAGCGAGGGAATACACCGGCACAAAATGTCCAAAATACCTCAAAAGAATAACAGCAGAAAAGTTGAGGTGTACAGTTCCTCTTTGCTTTTGAAATTTCTTGGACACCAACGTGAAATCAGTTGCCAACAAGCCCTGGCGTACTGCCGCCTGTTAACAGACAGGTCTACAGCAGAGCAGTGCGCGGTGGAATGCCAAACATTTGTTTCATAAGATGAAAAAAAAGCCTGCTGATTTTCCTCCCTCTCCTCCGCTCAGAGCTCTTTGGAAGGGGGTCTCTCAGCCACCTGTGCATATTCAGCATAGCAGAGGAGAGCGTCGGGCACGGGGAGCAATGTACTGAAGGAATGTCGTCCCGCAGAGCAGCCACTCAATAAAGAGGGAGTGTGAAGAATTCGCTTTTGCACACACAGGATATTACTGTACATGTGTTTAACATAACCTGCTGTCAAAGGCTACGCTGGCCGCAACTGCTTGTCAAATCCTAATCCAGAGCAATTTTCCACTGTTTTAAGATGATTTGGACAAATCGGATGCACTGTGAGAGTGGTCTGTATTGGCTCTAGTAGACGCGCTGTAGCTTACTGTAGCTTATTGCACTGAAGCCTTTGGAATGCCTGGTTCTGGATGTCACACATATTCTCAGTTTCATCTTAAATCTTATAAATACCATATCTCACTGTTATGCGTAGTTGGAGCAGTTCTATTCGTAATTCTGCTTTTATTGTATTTCTATCCCCGTATTTATCATTACAACAGAGCGACGTCAATTATTAAAGGCTGTCACAGCACTGAAAAATATTATTTTAAGACATGCAACACCGGCATGTGAATTGCATGTGATATGTGTAGTTAATTTGGAAAGTATGTTTTGTGTGTGTGTGTGTGTGTGTGTGTGTGTATGTGTGTGTGTTCGGTGAACTGACCTTTAAAGGTCCAGTGTGTCGGATTTAGAGGGCTCTATTTACAGAATATGGCAGAAATGGAATAAAACATGCATAACTATATTTTCATTAGTGTATGATCACCTGAAAATAAGAATTGTTATGTTTTTGTTACTTTAGATTAGATGAGATGTTGAACTGCCATGTTTCTACAGTAAGCCAGAACAGATAAAGTAAACACAGCCACTGTAGTATCTCCCTTATGCTATGAAGGAGATGGTGAGTTGAGGGGGTTGCAATCAGCAGCTACAAACCTAGATGAGACTGAATCCTACACACTGGTCCTTTAATCAGATTTATGTTAATGTACGGTTCCCTTTAAAAATGAATTGCCTCCTTCACTTGAGTTAATCACAGGCAGGGAAAAAATAATACAGTTTATATTACTGATGTATGGTCACAGTGCCTTATTAGCATTCCTTTCATTAAAATGTCCTGTGATGTATGATATAGAGGGGATGGTGTTACTGTAGTGACAGAAAAAAGCACAAGAATCTGCAGCAAAGGCCAAAGCTCACAGAGTGAAAAGCACATAGTTTAATCAGCTGGAGGTCTGCAGAACATGTCTGGGTTAACCCAGGATATGTGTGTGTGTGTGTGTGCCCCTCACTCTAAAAACACCAGCCAACTCTTTGCCCATTCTTACCTGCAGGAATTTGGAGTGGCAGTGGGGGTCTGTGTGTGTGAGTGTGTGTGAGGATAGAGTAGAGTAGAGAGTGTATGGATACATATTGTATGTAGGTGTGTTAGAGTAAGAGGGGAGGGTTGGGGCTGTTTAGGAATGAGACTGCCACAGATCACATGACAAGTCCAGTACGGTTACTGTTATTCTTTTTCCCCCTGTAGTCTCATGGCAGTCTTTCATATAATTGCCCCTGTCTGAGGGCCTTTTTTGAGCAGACCATCATCACAGATAAATTGGACACAAAGGTCTTTATTATGATTAATATGATCATCTTTTCCCTTTGATTCTCTTCTGCCTGGCACCCACACAAAGCTTCAACAATTATCCGATTATTAGATGTGGTTTGAACAGTGGACAAACTAAGGAGCCAAAAGGGCAAAGGCCACCTTTCATGTAATTCCAGGGTCGGTTAATTATTTTTTTTGGAGTGGTCTTTTCGTGGAACTGTCATGGTCCCCATTTCTGGAGGCTTGGCCCCTGAGGCAGTCTAAGGCTATAATTAGGCCAGAGCGAAGTGGAGGACGGAGAGAGAGGAACTCTCAGCACTCAGCCTGACGGATTGCAGAGTGCTCGGAAGTGGGCTGAGAGTGGCGCCGCTCACTTTGGGCCCCGAATCCCCCCCACCCCCCACCCCCCACCCCCAGACAGTATCACTTCCTATGTCTGTATTTCTCTGTCTCGTATAGTCGAACATGTAGTCACACACATGTATGTACATATCCTCACGTGTGCTAAACATGTTGATTCGCACTCTCTTTCATTCACTCTGTCACCGAGCCCTGTGATTTAAGAGCTATAGTAAATGATTTATATGGTAAACATGATTTTAATGTTTCTAACAGTACAGCTTCATTCATGCTACTTTAATCTTTTTTTTTTTTTCAGAGACCTGCAATCAAATGATTCAAATACAAATGAAACAGAAAACTACATGTAATTTATTCTTGCACGGTCAGGTATCATTTTCTCACGGACACCAACACACCATTACTCATCATAAACAAAGACGAAATTATAGTCGGTGGAGGAGGGAATATCCCTTGTAGATGCAGGGCCTACAATGCTCCATTTATGATACACAAGCGATGGTGGTCTGTGGTTGCAACATGTGGTTTAATGCTGAAAAGACAGAGTTATCACAGTAAGTGGCCTCTGACAGGTTCACCCAATACACCAATATATGGTATCAAATTTCTATTTCTATTATTTAGTATTATTCCTGCTCAGTTGTCTTTGTCTTTCAGGTCAGTTATTCTCTATCAGGAGGTACATCTGCGGTGTCCAGGCAGTATGTGGGGGAAGCTGGTTGGTATTGACGAAAGTGTAGTGAGGTGTATCTGATAGGGCTGAGTGGGTAAATCGAAGCCAAACACCTTCGCGCAAACTACATATTCACATCACAAAGGCAGCACTTAACCTCGCTGCTTATTGTTTCCAGTTCAGTCACCTCACCAGTGGCCTGTTGAGACCCCTCCACCATCAGTGCCAGTGGGTACAGGTGAGCTCTGTAGACTTGTTACTCTCCAGTTAATGGCTCACCTTTCAGACAGAAATACTGTTTTGGTGTCTCTGTGCATGTTACAGAAATGTGCAGTTTAACATACTTTAACATCCATTTTTAGAAGACAGTCCATATTGCTTTACTCAACAACAACTAAAGATCCACTAATGGCATTGGGTGTCATCCCGACCTGACCTTACATGGCGCGATATGAAAGCCCACAATTAATCTCGCAGTGTGTTTTGAGGCTTCGCTGTCTGCTGAAAGCCAAACAGGGGCCTCAAATTGTGCAGCCATCCCAGAACCCACTTTCTATTTTTGCTCCCCAACCTTTATTCTGCTTCTGAGGAAAAAAAAAAAAAAAAGATGAGCTCTGCCCCTCTAATTAAGTGGCCGTAAAAATCCTGTCGAGCTGGGGTGCTGGGGGAATGAGAATGAGCTCTCTCAGCCTGATAAACAGGGTCTTTCACCTCCACATTATTTGCAAAGTGAAACTTGATTGGCTTTAGCCCGCTAGAAGAGACTGGTGTAAATCTGGGAAGTTTATTGGAAAGCTGGTATTGGTTGAGACAGGCATACTGTGACAGGCTTAATCAGTGTCTGTTACGGGTCCTTGCTCCGGTCAGGAATGTCAACACAATAGCAGTGATTATATTACAGAGACTCATCAGCGATCGCCATATGAAGGTTAAGGGTTGGAAAATAAGCCTAACTCTACTCTCTGGCATCTCTTTGTCTGCTTTTCCTCGAAGTCCTTTCCCTCTATCATTAATCAGCTTGGTAATAGCAAATATTAAGACATATAAATCATGTTTGATGAGGAATCATTGCAGTATCGAATTAGGCCTCCATAGCTCTCTCATGCTCACACACACACACTGTTATTACCTGTTTGAAATATTGTCTCTCCTGACAGGTTCCTCTGTAGTCTAATAATGTTGCTTGTTTTTTTTTTTGGACTTTCCCCGGCTTCTTTTATTTCGAGACCACTCTGCACTAAATAACAGAGGAAGACGGGCTCTGGGCTCTCTGCAGTCGCCACACCTGGGCCCTCGCTTCCTTCCTGCCCTCCCCGGGAATTCTTCACTTTCACCACCTGCAGAAGGACAGTAGTGAGGGGGGAGGAGGGAGGGTCTACCCCATTACACCTTTCCTCCTTCCTTGGCTAGGCTCTGCAATTTTATTCCCTCTCAGCACCATTACAGCAACTTGTCCGGGCCTGTGTGGAGGTGAAACTCTCTTTTACTGCACTTCACAAATGAGGCCGTGGACGTGTGCGATTTGGAGCTGTGCATATGCACTGAGAAAGAAAGGCACAGATGCACAGTGTGTGTGTGTGTCAGCATTACTAAAAGATGTAGTAGTGACCCACTTAAGTGTGTCACGGTTATATTTTACCTTTAAGCTACAGTTAAGAAAGTTAATTTTAACTGAGGAAACAAGCCACGTCACAAAAACACTCCAACTTGTGCAGGTTCAGCGGTGTTGTGTTGGTAGTGTCCTCTGCTGGCTGCAAATTGAACTGAAGTTCTTCATTTCTCTACAATAACAATAAAACAGAGTTCCCTCATTACTGACCCCAGGGCAGTTTGTGTCATGATCTGCTTACTTTTCCAATCCTCTTTTGTATGGGGAGATTAGCTACTCTTGGAAGACACTCAAGTTAGAAACCCGTCTGTGACTAATACTCCAGTTGTTGTGGTTGAGATTTGAGACTTGAGATTTGAGGTGTGACCTATGCATCATGTTTTTGGTTCAGCAGTGTGCTTAACCCTTTACACAGCATTATAGATGCAGCAAAACGTGGTCCAAACACACAGAGCTTTTATAAGCTCTTTTATAAAACTCCCCTAAAATGTCAGAAACCAAACTTTCTGGCAAAGAAATGTATTAATATCTGTAGCCAATTTCAATAAAGTAATAACCTAAACATTTAAGGAAAAAATTAATAAAATGTCAGTTATATGAAATAATACACAAGACCTCTTTGAAAGTTTCATTTTGTAAACATCAGAGATCTTCAATACACAAATGTAAGATGATTTTAGCAACCGAAAAGCTAATGAAGAGAAAACAAAAGAAGTGAACTCACATTTAGACGCCTCAGGAAGTGTGCTTCTTCGTGTTCTTGCCAAGTCAACCTTAGCTAACTAGAAATAATAAGACTAATACCACTCTGCCTGACTGCAAGCTGAATATGACGCTAGTACCACCAGCAGAGTGCTAACTTAGCTTAGCTTAGCTTAGCTTAGCAAAAAGACTGGAAACAGGGGGACAAGGCTAGCCTGGCTCTGTCCGGAGGTAACAAAATCCACCAATGCCTCTCTGAAAATGACTAATTATCACATTATAACGTGTTTATACTGACAATGATTGTGTTTAATCTGTAAAAACAAAGTATAAATCACTGAAAAAAGGTCATTTGTCGAGACCTTTTCCGGAGTCTCAAACGGTTGCCTGGCAACAGTCTCCTGGCTATGTAGAACTTTTAATAGATAGTCAAAATTAAATAAATGTTTCATTTTGTTTATTTACAGAACACAACAAACAATGCAATGTCAATATACAAATAAACTGTTCACATGTAGCGTGTTATACACATAAGCACAGTATTGTATGAGAAAAGTATGAGGTACAGTCAAATAATAGGTCATCAAGATGTGTACATAATCAATGGAAGAATATCAACAGAGCTCTGTTGTGGTGGTAGGTCCCTCTCTCTGGATAAAATTGCTGCCCAACACAAAAAGCTGAAAGGAATCAAGATTTATGGTCATCGTCTCATGTACAATGTCAACAAGCACTTAACTGGGGTAATAAACAGCTTAATCCCAGAGCAAGTACAAACTGACAGATGACTAATGAAGAATATGTCAGATCCTAAATTTATTTGTGCAATTTCAACACTGAGAGCTTTTCTTTCTTCTTGTAAAAGACCAACGCATTTACAGCTTTATTTTTTTCTCTCTATATAGCAGCCTATGCATTAAAAAAATATTACATGCACAAAATTGAGGACAATGATACAGTTTTGATTCCGAAACACTGCAGTGCTGTTATTATGCCCCCAAAGAGGGTATACAGAGTACAAATTTGGCAGCTGAGTGGAATACCACTTGTACTATCTTCTACGCAAAGTACTGATGTGTTTTTAACCATGTTAAGTCAATATATATTAGGGTTTAATTAAAAATATTTTCTATGGTTTCTCTCATTTCAACACACGCACTCGCACACGTTCATAAAAATGTTGCAGACAGCTTTAAAAGTGGTCATATTCACATACATCTTAAGGAGGAAGTAACTGAACAGGTTCAGAGAAGCCACATGCTGCACATGTACAGAAGGCCATGGTTTAAAAAAATAAATTTTTATATTGCATAGATGAAATAAGATAAACCTGTATGTGAGGTTGCCGGTCCCATAGTCCAAATTATACATATTTTCTGCGCTCCTTTTCCACATTTTTTTTTAACTCAACAACAAAATACTGCATGCTGGACTAGTGCAGCACAGAGGTACCTCTACATCGGCTACAACTTTACAGACTGTTAATAGCTTGAATGAAGTTTGTTTTGGTTAAATATTAGAAAAAAAAATACATGCAACAAGGTAACATTTTCATGATTTCTCCATAAAACTCATACAAACAAATAAAAGCAGCCTTTGTTTTGTGTGTTATGTCCTTAAAATATGTTGAGATGAATATCTAACCGTATAAGACATTACAGTTTTAAACCAGTAAAAAATGATTACACATTTCTTGTGATTTAGTGTTTTTCTTACGTGGATACTTTACAGTTCATTTTACAGGAAAGAAAAAGAACATAATAGAAGGGAATTTATATTTTTATATTAAAAGAAGGCCTCATTAAATGTCCTGGTGTTGATAAGTGGTCATTATATATGCAACATCCAGTTAAAATCCAGGGTTAATGTCCACATCATCACCATCTTCAGTCCTTAGACTTTTTTTTTCTTGTCAGTCTTTATTTCTTGTTTCTAGTCTCAGTAAAAAAGTCTGTCCAGGTGATCAGCTCAGCCCGAGGCTGGCCTACTTACTCTTCTGTGAGCCAATCATAACCTTGGAGACAAAGTTGACAATGGCGCTCGCCGGTTGCTCGGGGTCATGCTCTGCAAACAGGTGACATACATTGTCCATGGAAGTGCCAGTTTTCCTCGCCACAAAGCCGAAGATCCTGCAGAGGTGGAGCAAACTAGTTAATAGCAGCACTGTCATCTGCCTCAAACAGACTATGTCACTTTAAAAATAACTGCTTTAATGCTGCTCTGGTTGTAGCAATGTAATAATAATAATAATGTACTTACTTTGCTGAAGGGCAGCCATCTTTTTTCCACCTGTGAGCAGTCAAAATGGGATAATGTTACTGATGTTTAAGGACTTGTTAAAGACTCTGAGCCATGCCAAGTTTTAACTGACGTGTTCAAACTTTCAACCAGCAATACTCACTTTCTATCTTGAGGATCCAATGCACAAAATATGACCGTATTGACATTGTAATGCCTCCTGAAGAACAGCCTAAAAAGGAGACAAAGGGGGGTGGTTACTGTGAGGGAAACAGGTTTCCACATGTATGTATACATGGTGTGAATATGCATGCAGGGTACTCACTTCCTCTGGTTGTCAGTGAGTGTGATTCCTTGGGAGGACACCTTGAAGTGGACTACAGTGGAGGCTGGTGGAGGGTTGGAGTTTAGGGTCATACTGGTGGCTTTCTGCACCGCTTGGACGCCTGTTAGTGACTCCATCTCCACGGAGCATAGGTACCACACATTACAGGCTAGAGGAGCACACAGATTCATGTTACACATGGATCACATCTGCTGTGTGCAAATAACCGTAGAGCAAATACATTCGGTGAGTCAGTCCCACGATCCATAATAACAGGGCAAGGAGAAGTGTGTGTGTGTGGTTAGGTGTGGATGCGCTCATTTCCAAAAGTGTCACAGAACTGTCAGTGTTTACGCACAGTGCCGTCATCGATTTGTCATAATGTTTATTCCCAGCAAGTGATCTGATCTTACCTGCCCCCTGTTTTAGCAGCTCGGCGGCAGAGTTGGTGACTGTTTGTGAGGTAGTCTCCACAACATCTTCAAGAGGATCTTTGAGCAAGAAAAGCAAAAAAACGTCAGCAAGATTATTCGGCTGAAACCACAACAGCTACATCGACAAATAAATGTCCAGACAGCTTAGCAGAGCTTAACCGCAACGAACTAAATAATGTTCATTTTCTATTCCGACCATAATCCTCCGATACAAAATTAGATCTGTCACAGTGTGTTTAATGTTTACCTCGGTCAGGTATGATGAGTTTGCAGGGCAGGGCCAAAGGAGTGATTGAATGTTGGCAGACCAGCGCAGTTAAGCTTCCTGTAAAATAAAATATCAAATTAATATTAGTGAGACCTGAAGCTTTATTGACAAATCAATGTCTTGTTTTTAATACTGTAATTCACTGTTTACATTTAATGTCTGCAACTTTTGCATATATAGCTATACAATGTGTATATATATATATATATATATATATATATAGAGGAAATACTGCAAATAATGATCGATGGAATGATGCACCTGTTGATTTCTGTGGATTTGTTGTGGCGCATTAAAAAAAAAGCATAAAAACATGCAACATGTCGTCAGAGAAGAGGAAAATACCACAATTCTGGTTAGAAAGGACATGTCACAGGAGGCCATGCATAAACTGCCCAGTGCATTAATCTGTCATCTGTCTGCAGACCAAATTATCACCAGCCACTTGAGTGGTACAATGCAACACACACCAATAGAGGGCAGTATGACAGCATGACATCTTTCACTTTGGTGCAGTGTAGCCAAACAGCCAGGAAGTGTCACTCTTGTCAACCAGCTGTGAGGGGAGAGGACGTACTCACCAAAATAAGGCTCATTGGGGCAACCCTTCAACCGCACTCCCTTCTGTGTGCACTCAATCAGGAAGTGGCGAACTAATTCATTGGACAGATCGCCTCCTGGTACATAAAGAGATAAGAGAGATATGATTAATTTCTCACAACAGTCTGTGTGATCTGTTTGAGCAAAACTGTCCTACTTGACACCCGAGATGTACCCTGACCTAAATAAGTTCCAGAGCATTTATCTCAGTACGACACGTAATTTCCCAGCCTTGAAGTGTTACATAAAACATATTAAATCGCTACATTCTATCTCTCAAGAGATTAATGGGATTATGATTCAACAGAAGCGCCTCTGAGGGGGCAGGAGGAGTCTATGTGAGGAATGTCTTGACACAAAGGCTCGGAGAAAGGCCTGCTCCTTAAGGTGGGTTGGGTTTCACATTTATAAGAAGCCACAATGCCCTAAGCTGAAAGTATGGAGAAGGACCGTGTCATGATGTCACCACAGGTGCCGTTGGACTACGAAGGGGTGAAGGCAAACAAAAGGACAGGTGTGAGTGGGGGATGAAATAAAAGGGTTAAATGCTGTGGTGGGCCGGCGCGGGAAGGGCATAAGGGCATCCTTTGAGCCCTTGTTTGGGTTTTGACAGAAAAATACACCTCATAAATAGTGCAGCTTGTTTCTGATACACGTTGCGTGTGATTTAACGTCCCCCGGAGCTTTTTTGAATAAGAAAAACTGATGTGTGAATATCTAGCATCACTTGATCAGCCTTTGTTTTCGTGCTGAAACACGGCCAGAGAATGTTTGGCCAGATTCCTCTAGAGATTTTGTTTTCTTTCCCTTCCCGTAATTTCAGAATATGCTTGACAAACACACAAGGAAATATACAACCGTGTAGCCTGTTTTGACCCCAGTCCCTGGATACTACATCTATATCAGTTAGAGTTATGTGGGGCAGAGTGCTTCCCAGGAGAAGGCCCTGGGATCAGCGTAGGCTTATGGACCCAGCACATCCTTTGTTAGGGGGTGAAACATTACCTGTACATCTAAGACTATCAGGCAAAAAGGGGGTCTGTTTGGCTTCATCGCGATGATGCCCAGGAGAGAAACACAGAGTGAAGAGCTCTCACACACAAACAGAGGGAGGGACTCTCATGTTCCAGCATGAAGGTGAGTACAGTGGGCTGTAACTGTATATGGCTTTGTGTGTGACTGTGTGATGTATGATTCCCAGGATGTCCACACTACTGGACCACTCTCTGTCTCTTCTCTGCTGTAAATAAAAGACTAACTTAAAGTGACTTTTCAACTTTTCCCCCTGTAGCGTTTCCAAGTAGTATCACTGTTTGTGTCGCTGTCGCAAAGACCGGATCACTTTCTGTTTTCCTCAGAGCGAGGCTCTGGGAACAAGTGAGCAAAACATGTTCACTGAAGAGGAAAATCAAATTAGTCACATTTTTATATTGGATTTGGGAACAGGCAAAAGCTATAATCATGCATATTGCATAGAAATAACATAATTTGAGCACCATAACTACAGCAGGGGTTGGTGTCGTCGTGGAGGGGAGAGTAAAACTTGAGTTGTTCATTCATTTTGTATATAGATAAGTCTTAAGTGTGGCATCAGTCCTCTCATTGAAGGGCAACAAATACACAAACGTCCCATAATATTAAACTGTTACTTTGATCAGTTATCTCTAAGACAATAAGGCTTCTGTTGTACCGTACCTTTCTTTGTCTGTTGGAGAACTGAGGGAGGTGGTGTAGCGACCTTCATTGCCAGTCCGTATGCCCCTCTGAAGGAATGGCTGTCCCGCACAATGAAGCAGCCAGGCTCCTTGTCTTTCAGGACTGAAATGGCTACATGAAGACAAATGCAATTGTGAGGCAACATAGTTCCGATTGTGAAAGTTCATCTTCTTGTATCACCTCAGACAGTGGAAACTTACCTTGATCCCTTGAGATATCTGGTTTGTACCAGAATTTTGATGTGTCCTGCACAAATTTAACAGTAACCTGCTTGGTGGCCAGCACATCTGAAAGACATACATAAGCCATATAAAGTAGAGTATTTATTTGTGTGTGGTTGTAAAGCTATGTGACACCAATGAGGCTGTCAACCTCATCAGAGGACTGTAACTCACCTGGCAGAGGTGACGCTGTGCCCGGCATCTGAGCCGAGAGGTCAGGCAAAACGTTGGGGAAGGGAATACTGAGGGAGCTCCCGCTGTGGGGACTCGAAAACCCACTGAGGGCTGGAGACGCTGTTCCCAGCGAATGCTCCCCATCTGACGCCCTCTTCTTCTCAGGTAGAAGCGGGGGCTGCATCTGGGCAATCTGTGACTGATTCTGCCCATCAATGGTGGTCAAAAGTTCCCTATCCATGCCTCCATTCCCCAGCAGAGAGGAGGTGGAGTTCGGACAGTCTGTGCCGTAGCCGAGACCCAGGTCATCCTGCTCGTCGAAACTTTGAGCGGGACTGCGGCTGAGAGCATAGCGAGCCATGCGGCTTCGTTGGCTGCTTCGGGGAGAGCTGTGGGCATTGGGGGCAGGGTGGATGTGGGGGTGGTGCAGGGGAGGAGAGTGGCCATAGTCCAATGACATGGAGTGCTGGGGTGGCTGTCTGGCAGAGGGGTAGCTGCTCAGAGAGGAGTGGCGGGTCAGGACAGTATGCTCTGGCCAGGACTGGTTCATGGACGAACTTAAATTGAGAAAAACATACAGTTAACAAATGACTCCACTCAATTATAAAACTTTAACCACGTTTTTTTTGTACTGTTGACCCAAATGGAAAGGTTCTGGATAGGACAGATCTGTACCTGTCTGTTCGCTGAAGGGTCCCAACAATAGAGGCAGAGTGTGTGGCACTTAGTGTCCTGTGGCAGTTGATGGAGGAGTCTGGTAAACTGTCAACTCCAACATGACTGACCATCTCTGAATATCCGCGGGGCTCTGTGCGAGAGCAAGAAAACAAATTAGAAATATAAATTTATTGATTGATTACATTTATTGATCACATTTACAGTCAGGTACTCCTTGTTTTGTTGAATTAAATGAAAGTGAATCTAAAACATGGCTAACATAGCTATACACAAATTACTGAAAAAATGTCTACACCAACAACTGCATGATACGGAAAACAAACGTCCATGGGGTCTGAAAAGATCCTTTTGGAAAGAGCTCTGTAACAATCAATCAATATTGGAGTTTAAATTAAATGAAAACTGTCCACATGGCCTTGAATCCGGCCATCAATCTATATAAAACCAATCACCAATTAACCCTGCCGCAACCAACGGAGTCAACAAATCAGACTCCATTGTAGCTTGAAATTAAAAGCACTCTGGCATAATTATCTAAAAGCTTTATTTTAATCCATCATAGGCCTGGAAACATCAACAGCTCATGTTTCAACTCAGGCTTCACAGCCAGGTTTTCTCTGGGTTACTTTTAGGAATGAGAGGTGCGAAGCTGAAAGAGTTGCTAGTTTCTTCTTGTCCCTCTTTCTCCTCTGTGCACACAGAGACACTTTCATGGGGGAAGAAAAGTTTTTTTGTGTCATGCTTCCTGATCCACAGTAACCATGGAGATGTGGCAGGACTGAATGTTGTGATTCTCGCCTGGGTGTCTGAGGTAGTAAGAGGCACAGCAGGGGCACAGATCTGCTCCCAGGCGCTAAAACTTTCTGTAACACCGTAGAGGACTATGGAAACAAATCCATATGAGGTCAAAGCAGAATGAAAATGATCTATCTGTCTGTATGTGGGTAGTTCCTGACATGTACAATCTTGTGCTTCTATGACAAAACTGATCCAAAAATATGCCAAATAAAACACAGCTAACTTCATTTTAATGACTTCGAGGGCCCGACATATACATCAGCTAAACCAAAGTTACCATTTTTGAGCGATAGCTCCATGATGAAAATTGAGTAACCAACAACAACATAAAAGGATTTTGGAATTTACATCAATGTAAACAGATGCTTGTGCTACAAAGTGCTATAAATGTACATCTCTGAGAAACTTAAAGCCGGGGTGTGTTCCACCTCAGCTAACAACCACAGAGGGAAAAAAAAAACATCCATACAAAGGAAACAAAAGAGGCTCAGTTTTAATCTAAACAACAACACTGTTATGTCTAAAAAAGTGTTCTCTTCAGGCCGCGACCACGTAGACATTCTCCAAAAACCGAAGATGAAGGGCAGATGCCGGTTAGGAATCTCCCTGCTTCTGCATTCATGAGACGTCTTTGTCTTCGGCCTCTGTCTCCAAACCGCTTAAATTCCACAAACAACAATGTCACCATTATTAGGTAAAAGCAAGAGGGACCTGAAGTAGCTCTGTTCTAATGAGGCAGTGGTTCCAAACATGCAGTCTGACAGGGCTGACATGAAAGAAGACTCTTGCAATTACCTCCCACTCCGTATGTGTCTTTTTGTCACTCACTATCTTTAATTGGTGGAGGGGGAAAAACACAATAGAAGAAAACAAAGTAAAAAAGTTCAGTTTAAAAAAAAAAAAAAAGTTTTGTTTAACTTCCTACAATAAGGATGGCTGAAAGGTCAAATCATCCATATTTTTAGCTCATAATGGAATGACATTTCTATTTTTAAAGTTCACAAAGACCACTTTCTCCCCTCAGATGGATACATTTTCATAACAGCCATGTGATGCTCTTTTTTTTCTTTTCTTTTTTTCAAAATAATGCATCCAGAGATCTGAACCTACCATGGTCTGTTCTGTAGCCTCCATAAGACTGCATGCTAGGAGAAGGCGTTTGCCTCAGGTGAGTGAATTCCGACATATTTTTCACTGAAAACAAGAAGGAGACAAGCACGGAGCACTTTTAATTCATCCTGAAAAAAGCAAATCTGGTCGCAAAAACATGCAAAATGAAACGCTCAGAGAGACGAAACCTCTTTACAATGACAGAGGAAACAGTACTGTCAGCACTGACCATAAGGTGTTGGTGGAGAGATGGGGAAGGCGGGAGTGGGTGGAGTCATGTCACTACCGGCCTCGACCCCACTGTCCATGTCTGGGCCGTGGGCCCTGAAGTCAGCACTGTCGCTCCTGAACAGCATGTGATGCTGGAACAAACAAACAGACATACATGTAACCAAACATGAGGCGGGAAAAAGCCATACAAGGCACATAGAAGCATTACACACACACACACACATACACACACCTGAGACTGTGGCACACAGGGGGAGTACGTCCGCTGGGCCCTGTACTCCTCTGTCCCTCCCCACCCTGAGTTACAGAAGCCTGGATGATCCGTGACATCACTTCCTTGGCGACTGAGATTCCGCGTGACACCCACGCGCCCCTCATTGGACTGGACAGCTGGATACACACAGATAGACAGCCGCAAGCAGATCGTTAAATGTTAACAGACTGACAGGCATCACTGACTTCAACGAAGTATATATTAAACAAACAAAAAAAACAATGACCTTTGGTACATTTTAGGAAAATATTTCCAGTATTCTATCTTCTTCTAGTTAAAGTAGAACTTCTTTGGTCGTCTTTGCAAAATAATTGACTAAATCTTAATTCAGATTTACTGTTCTCTGACAATCACGTGTACAGCAGTAACCCGCCCTGGCTACTTGAATAACTCCTAAACTAAAAGGTTTGGGATTAATGGCATATTAATTTAGTCAGTCCATAAAACACCACCCTGGTAATGCCTTCAGCTATGTTTTGAAAGGACAGCTGAGGAATGCTAGGGGTCTGGCTGGTGGGCTGGGAGGTGTGGAGTGTGTGTGGGGTCAATGTTGTGACTACTCTGAAGAGTGCTGCCACTCAGCACCAGGGTGTTAATTTGAGCCCTCCCAGTGAGCTCCGACCTCTCAGCCCTGAAGAATGCTAATGATGTAGAAGTGATAATGCCGGGGATCATTACTCACTTTGTCTGAGGTTGTGTGCGGATGACACAGATAGTGTCGTGCATACTCGGTTTCTTCATGCTGTGCATCATAGTGCTGAATGTCTTTTTTTCTTAATATATCCATGTACGGGTGTTTATACATACATACGCGCACCATTTATCACCATTGTCTGTGAGAGGAACGGGAAACCGTCACGGATCACACAAACTCTTTCTCTGCACTGACTCACTTTCAGTGCCATAATTTCTGTAACCTAATATACCCTAAAGAATGGGCCACGGCAATACGAGGATAAGTACAGTATTGTGTGGCAGTAGAGATTTTGCAATACCATAAGGTCTCCAGTAGTATCGGACCATTAAGTTCCATAATGTATCATGTATTCCTTTCATTGGACTCCCCATCTGGTTATTTTCCGGAAATATACTTTATGCTGATATAAATTACAACTACTTCAAATGAAGGTTTTATCCATATCTTAAAGAGGATTGGGTCATTCGTTTTATTTAACATCATATTATAACCACAATAATTCATCAAGTGAACGTCGATACAACATTAAGCAAAGTAGGTGCCTTTTACAAATGCATTATATTTATGGGTTTTGTGCCATTATGTTTGATAAAATGTACAACAACTGCAAAGTCATAAAACATAACGCACAGAATTAAAATGTAACTAAATGGCGCTGCCTCCTGAAAACCACGAAGATAGAAGATTAAAGATAGAAGAATTTAGCAATGTGCCAAATTTTGTCCTGTAAGTTTTACTATCCTTTAGCCTCAGATGGAGCTCACACCCCATCACCTCTCATCAGGTGCTGTATGTCAGCCCCCGCTGTAAGATTCTTCCTCTGCCTCCCATTTCTGTCTTTCTTCACCTCTTTGATACAGCTGAGAGTTTTAGAGCGAGCTGCTTGGTGCAATGATGTGATGGGCACAAGCAAGAACAGCATGAAAGGGTGGTTAAAATGGACTTTTGCTCCAACTTCATGTTGTAACCCAACTGAATTACTCAGAGTGCAAACTAACAACATTAAAAACAAACAATTCTTCATCATCCTTCATTACTTCCTACAGTTTTCTTTTTTTTTTCAATGCAAATAGCTAGTTATAGCCTTCAGCATTTGTTTCTTGGAATGACGCTTCCATGTAGTTGCACAGACAGGTATGCTTTTGGATACAAATGGAAAAAACATTGCCTCTGGGCTCACTTGTTCCTCCTTTGGAAATTCCTCAAGGCCTCCCCATAATGTGGCCCCCTGCAACCGCACGTACATACTGGAGTGTGTGATTCACGCGCTGCTAACCAGGCAGCTTTCTGTCTGACTGGTTTTCAGCTAAGGAAATCGATGGAGTGACATTGTACCCGGTATGAATATTCCTGAGACAAATATACTGAACTGAAAATATACTGAACCTATGGAAAAAAGGCCAAATCTATGAAACATCTAAAAAAAAAAAAAAAGATCATCAAGATATCTTTGGTAAAATGTTTTTCCCGTCACAAACAAACTTTCATAATCTTGCAACTCCTATGAAATTCTACGGCATGTTGGTAGAAGCAGACAAACAGTTACTGAAAAGCATTCTGTGAATTCTTGTGCAGTGTTTGAAGATCACAGGCTGCATCCTTGAATGTGGCCGTGGGATCAGTTTCAACATGAACAAAGTGGAAATAACGTTAGCGGATATCTAGCGTAAATACAAGCTGTTTCGTTGCGAAACCCCTGTCTGCATGACAAATCTAACAAACAACAATCAGATAAGATTCTAGCAACATATTGATCAAAAGAAAAAAGAATAAAGTCTGGACAGGTGGGAGTGTGATAAACATGAGACTACAATAAGGAGAGTGTCTATTAGAGATGACTAACCATTAAATAAAAAGACGACGTGCGTGTGTTTTACGCAATGCTATATGAAACTTTGTATACACACAACAATAAGCAGTCAGTCTGTGGGAAGGACTTTGATTTTGTAAATATCTGTATTCCTCGGTTTACAATCTCTATAATCAAACACTGAGAGACGACAATGTTCGGATGACAGCTGCTCTATCTCTCTCTCTCCGTGTACTGTACTGATCCCGCAGTCAGATAGCTCTACAGACAAGTCTGGACGGCGCTCTTTGCTCAGAAACATACTGAAAACATCTGAAAACCTGGCAACAACCCTGCTATTTCTGCCACTAAAACACGCCAGGTGGGGAGAGAGGGAGAGAAGGTGTGCTTTGTTAAGTTAACTCTGTAGTTGGAGGAGAATAAAAGCTGATTTTGCTGGATTAGGTTCTAAAATATTCCTGGCGTATTAATGATATAGATTTTTTTTTTTTTACTCTCATCTTTGCCGTGTTTATTAGACTTCTCTAGCAAAACAACCTCTCTGGTTTCATAATGACTGTCACACACTTCTTTTCACGACCACACTTCCAGACCACACCGCACCATCACCACCACACCCAGACTGTCTGACTGTCTTACCTGTCTGCTGTGTGTTTTTCAGGGTTGCTGCGCTATTATCGTTGAATCTGAGATTGATGCCGTTTGAGCATTTGGGGCCTGAGCCGTTCACGTGAGTCCCGCCGTTCCTCTTGATGGAGCCGCCGTGGCTCGACACCGGCACAAATGTTGGATCGAGATCCATGATGAGCTGGTTGAGCTGATCGATGGAGTTGTCGATGTCCATCGTTAGAGATTTGAACTCCTCGTCGCGTTTGTTGTTGTTGTTGTTGTTTGTCGTCGCCAGCTCCTTGTGCGGCGCTGTGTTTCTCAGAGCATCTGTCGTCATGTCCCTTGTAGGCCCCTGTGGTTCGGGAGGCAGGACTGCTTTGGGTGAACTGCTCCCTTGCTTGTTCCCTGGGTATCTTTCTGTATCGTTTCCATCCTCAGGCATGTAGATAAACTGTTGTGCAGCAACCATCTGCTGCTGGCGAACCCAGGACTGTGTGGAATAGCTTCCCTGTCTGTAGACATGCTGCTTGGGTATGGAAGTACTGCTGGGATTAGAGGAGGCCACAGAGTTGCTTCTGGAGCTCAGACAGGGCCTTCTAGCATCAGTGTAGGCTCTCTCGTACTCCTCCATGGGAGGAGGTGCAGGGTGATGGAGGTGGTGCTGGCTTTGACTTTGCTGCTCCTCTCCTCCGGGACTCCCAAACCCATCTGACAGCAGGGAGTTCTGGCTGCTCTTGTGGCAGGAGGATGACAAGGTCCCTAAACTGTCCACACTGTGCAGATCGTGACCTGTAATGACCTCATCATCCAGGATGTCTGTTTCCCTCTCTCTAGGTCTGGGGTCTCCATTGATGTGCACTTGAGCTGGGACTGTCTGCTGGATGCCCCCCCTGGGGCTTGGATCATCCATTTCGTCCACTGAAGGGTCCTCAAGTCCAAAGCCACTTAAAAGACGCTTCAGCTGAACCTTTTCCTGCTGACTCGGGCCCTGGTTAGGCTTGATGGTGTTGGTGGTGTTGGAGGTGATGCTAGTGACAACAGGTGTGGGTCTGTCTGCCCACAGAGAAGTGCTAGACAGGCCCGAATCGCTGCTGACAGAGAGGGCGTGGTCGCTGTGGTCAGGGCTGGACGTAGCGGACGTGGTGCGTGCCCCTCGGCCCAGTGTGGCCTCTCCTCCGATGGGGCTCCTCTTGTTAGCCGCTTTGTCCTGGGTTAGGCCTTGAGAGCGTGGCGCTGCAAAATAGAAGAAATGCAGCGCTTCATACAGTCAGCTGGTACGGGGCACACGTACACACAAGAGACACACGCAAACGAACACAAACAGTACGGAAACCACAGACGAAACACGACTCTGACATGCACAGTCACGTCATCCCACAAACTCCATCATTCAGAATCTGTTATTGACAAAGCGCAACACTTACAAGCACACCTCGACTGACAGAAGAAAATATCCCAGACAACACAGAGCAAACAACAGACGCCAGATAACTAGAACATTAATACATTGACAGAGAAAAACATGTGAGTCATGTTACTGAAGTGAGACAAATCCCCTAATTACAGTAGATGTGTCAGAAAATCGCCCAAATTATTCAGATCCCCTCTTTTTTGATAGTGTAATCCAATCCGATTTCAACCAGTGATATTCTGGCAATTATCACCTCCCACCAGGGCCACCCAGTGAACCGCCAAGGTGCTAGTGTATGCAGTGTGCAGCAGCAGACAAAGGTGATCCTCGTGCACGAGTTACATAAGAGAAGCTAAGTCTTTTATATGCCATTACAAGAGGCAGACGGCTGTGGATCTTCAGAGTCTGACCCCTGCATTCCTCACGCTGCTGTGATTAAGCCACCTTACTCCCTCTCGCCTGCCCCTTGACCCCCAACATATGTCCAAACAACCTCCTTAATCCTCAGAAGAAGTCATTTTTGCAAGGCAGAGGCGAACCCATCACAACAGAAAACTATAAAAAGAGAAGCGAGGAGCCTGTCTAGACTTACGCCAAATGAGGTCTGGATAAAGAAATGCATGCAAGCGTTGTGGTGAAGTAAGTAAAAGTTGCTGTTTCACTGTAATTCTCCCTCTTTCTCAACAAAAGGGGAGTTGGAACATGACTCCTATGCTTCTCCCTCAGTCTACAGCCTTAAGTACTTGCCTTTCAGTCAAACCATGACTAGAGGTTCTGAATACCAGACACGCATGATAAAAGCCCCCCTCCTCCTCCTCCTCCTCCCCAAAGGCTCCTGTATGTATGGCTTTGCCCCCCCCTCCCCTCTCTCTCTCTCTGCTCACACAAACACACTAGTTGAACCTGCATCCGGCCTTGAACAGCCTCGGCTCAGGCCTCCACGCAGGTCAGCTCTGCCGGGAGTTTTTCCCCGACAAATCCCTCTCGTAACATTCCTTCAGGCAAGGTGCAAGCAGGTTTTTAAAGACAGATGCTTCCCCCCTTTTTCTCAATACCGGCCATCTTCACCCCTGTCATCGTCCTGCCTCTCTTTGCCCCCCAACCCCTCACCTCATGGCCACTCATCTGTCTCAAGATAAAAAAAAAAAAAAAAAAAAGAAAAAGAAAGCTCTTACCTTCGCAACCACTGCCAGGTAAGCACAAAAGACAATCCCAGTCCCCGGCAAAAGAAAGCTTGCAGTTAAGGAGAGGCAGCGCGGACACACGAGAGCGGACATGGCTTTCAAGGAGCAGATAATAGCCAGGGTCAAATCAAGAGAGTTGGAATAAGTTGGCCCTGCTCTCTTTCTCTGCTGAGAAGGTGAGAGTGTTTGCACTCCACACAAGGGGGGACCTTGAGATCTCCAAATAAGGACAGAGGAATGTAAACAAGTGAGGCGGAGCTTGAAGGGTGGAGGCGGGACGGAGGAAAGCAGTAACCCGACCTCTTGCCCTGCATTAGGGGACTACCCCACTGGGGAGAAAAGGGGGGGAAAATAGAGGGAAAGAAAGAGAGAGAGAGAGAGAGAGAGAGAGAGAGAAAGAGAGAGAGGGCGGCCCGAGAGGATCAGAGAATGAAAACAACATTCCTGCAGCTCCAGACTTTTTCACTCTGTAAAAAGACACTTTTTAATTAAAGCAATCCTTCTCCTTCTACTCGGAGCTCTGGGCAATTTTCAAGAAAAGCAGCAGTTGTGTTCCTCTCACTCTTGTGTGTCATGAAATTGCACGCCCGCTGTCCTCATGGACGATATCGGCAAAGAAACAGATGTGTTCTAAACTCAATTATGGGCTTCAAGCAATTGTTTTGTTTTACCTATCAGGATCACGCTGACATTAACAAACCCATGAATGGTTAACCAGGAATGTTCTTAGCTTAAGAAAACAGTCAGACCTTTTATATCGAGCGTTCATCACGTCGGTTGTTGTGGTATGGTCAGTCCCTGAATATTCCACCAATTACAGTGCAAGAGAGCGGCGAAACCAGAACTGTTCCTCAAGCTGCTGTCGTATCGAAGGAAGAGGTCTGCTCGTGTTTGGCTATGCAATTACAAAACCTTTCCATTCCTTCTCACTTACTAACATCCACACCTCCTGAATGCCAAAACTGTGAGTCGAAAGCATAATGATGATCATCATCCGCTTCTTTTTTCCGCCCAAGCTTCTACGTGTGCCTCAGATTGTGTGTAGACGACAGCACTTTGGGATCTGGGATGTCTTAAAAATCCTGTGTACAGTTTGCGCAGGACACGCTGTACTGTACATACAGGAAGAGTAGAGAGCAAACTACTGAAGTTAAACTTCATTAAGAAAGAGTTCAGTTGTATAAAACATTTTCTCACGTACCCCTGGCATATCTTGCCATGCAGACAGTTTTATCCGCCCAGGTTTTGAGACATTTAATTCTTTACCATGAATGTGAAACATCAAAACATGGACATTTCAAGCAAAATTTCTTTCCAGAAACATCTCATCTTTTTCCAAATGTTCTCATTGTTATTTTTAAGCAAATTGTGTGGCTTGACATGAGCATTACCCTTGTACGGGAATGGGCGGTTACATCTTATTTGCATCTTATTTGGATTATTTATTTTCATTTGCATCTCATATAGTCGGTTTCCATATTGTTCATATGGCTTCTCAATACAGCTCACTGACAATTACGTTTGTTTATTGTTATGTACCAGTATATTTTAACAAATTCTTCGTATGTGGAAACCTACTTGAGAAAAAACCTGATTCTGACTCTATATACATTTAAGTTACATGTAATGGCTTTCTTGCTCGCGGCCATACATATTTGTTCAGCCTGTGCCACAAGTTGATCTGGGATTTTGCTCCAGTATAATGTGACAAAAGAGCAATCAACTTCTGTTTCCATATAATTTCATTATCTCTTTAATGGCCTCTGGAAATGAAAAAGAGAATAATGGGACAAGCGAAGGAAATATGAATACGAGCCTTCAGCCATTTTTTAACCACACTGCCTTCAACATTGCTTTAATCGCTCAGTAAATGTTTTAATAATTTTTTTTTTTTAGAAACTTTTGGATGCAAAAATATCAGATTATGTTCTTTCAAAAGAACTGCCAGGACTGTAAATTGATTCCCCAGATATCTCAGGGCCTGATGTTTCCTATTTCCTTTTGATATGGACTGTAATTTCTGATGTTTTGTATTGTTTCGTCTAATTGACACATTAGATGTTTGTTGCTGTAGAAACAATCCCACATTTACTGTAAAAAGATTATTTTAAAACTGTTTTTTTAATGATGTGAGCCCCACAAATGAAACTCCATTCCACTACATTGTATCAGGGTGGCAACAGACATCACAAAACAATCTGCATGGCTTTACACTACCAGAGGAAATCAGAAAATAATTCACGTAAAAATGGAATTTGGGGTGAGCTGATCCTTCAGGAGTTACGCCACACGAAGGCAGCAACCAACTCTGACAATAAACTTAAGTAAACAACCTTCTGGAAAAACAATCTTTTAAAATTCAACTCTTTCGCACATGGGGATAAACACACACCATCACTGACAAACCATTGAAGTAAATGAGGTTTTCTTTTCACAACCTTAGCACTACAGTGGCAAACGTTTTTTTAGACTTCCTCCTTCTGACCAGCCTCTGAGTGACAGCCTCTCAGAGACAAACTGAGCCCGCCAGAGGACTGGTGGTAAGTAGATGTAGAATTCCAACAAAGCTCCCAGTCTTCCCTCTCAGATGTAGTGTTTACACGAGAAAACAAGACTGTAAATATCCCACATGAATGCTTTGGAATCAAGGCAAGAGAAAACAAAAAACTGCTCCCTTTGTTGATGTCTTTTCTTTTGCTTTGATGAATTCTTAAATTTGAGTGTTTTGCTCTTTCATTGCATTCCCAGAGGTGTGTGTAAAAATTCTACATGGCTGTGTTGGGGTATTTTAAAAGAAAATTAAAAAAAAAAAAAAAAAAAAAAAAAGGCAGCTCATTTTCATCAAGCTGAACTTAGCTTATAAAAACACTCAATGAATACTGGGAAAGGGTGGATCTGTGTTTTAATGCTACCACCACGTCGCTCTATTCTGGGAGGTTGTTGTGAATTCTGTGGTTGAGTGCAGAGCAACAACCGCAGCTAGGACGGGACGCCCCGACAGGGTGGCTCTGAGTGTGAGTCTCTGTGTGTGTTTGTGTGTGTGTGTATGTGTGTGTGTGTGTGGGATGGTTAAAGCATGCCTATTCATTTGATGAAACAACAAAATAGAAATCTCTTGAGAACCGACCGCTCTTCCTCTCAACCCAGCATTCCCTACATACAACAACTCTCCTCCCTGTCCTCCACACAGAAACAACACTGTTTGTCATGCCCATCACACTGCGACCTAAAGGTACATTTTAGCTTTCATTTCCTTTCCTCGCCATAATAGAATTCTTGTTTCCACGGGGCCGGCCTGCCTGCCCGCCTGCCTGCCCACGATTTAAGTCCCACTTGTGAGTAATAACTCCCGTTAGCAACGATTGAAACATAAACCAAGCTGGTGGTGACTGTGTGTGCATGTTAATGCAATCACACTGCAGTGCCTCAGTAACATGGAGCACAGGAACCTGTCATACCGTGTTAATTCCCAGAAAGGAAAAGAGATTTTGTGTGTTTATGTGTGTCTTTGTGGAAGTGAGAAACAGAGAAAACATGTTGAAGTAATAGCGAGAAAAAACGCCTAAATAACACCATATGCAGCCCTATTCATACTGATACTTCCACTCAGATACCATGAGACGAGTGTCTGGGCACTGTCTGACGAGTCGTGTTGTGTTAATGCGGCGTACTGGCAATACCTTCACCATCACAGATGTTCTGGTAGGAATCCCAGCGGATTAGAGGGTCTGCTGTGTTGTAGTCCACAATAACATCTGCCCCATTTTGCCACCTGTCTGCACCTGGACAAAGATAACATCACGTAAATACAATATTTAGGCGTCTGGTTTCGGCGTAACACAGGATTTTGTTATTAGGTTGTTGTCAAACACTAGATACATGGCTCAAGGGAGGAGAACATGTTCATGTAGCAGTGCCTCAGTCAGCTTTCAGGGGATTTACTGAGGCAATCATTCATGTTCAATTGATAGATCGTTCAGGTGCAAAAGCTTTAAATGTTAAGTTTGACATTTTGGGAAATACCCTTATTCACTTTCTTGCCAAGAGAGAGATAAGAAGTTTAATGTGTTCTCATGTCAAGTATGATGCTAAGACAGTTAGCTTAGCTTAGCACAAAGCCTGGAAATGGGGGGGAAACAGCTAGCTTGCTAGAAACTGGCTTTGTCCGAAGATAAGCTAACTGTTTTGCTAACTGCTGGTGGCCGTAGCCTTATATTTACAAGATAGATATAAGAGTGAGAGTTATTATATAACAGAATAACAACAAATTATAAAGCCCAAACAAGTTTTATTGAAGGTTTTACTTTCTGATGCTGTAGATGGAAATCATATTAGCATCATATTGTTGGGTGACCACAATGACCAAAAAAACAACCATGTTTAGTTTCACCCAAGCCAAAATAATGTAAAAAACACTCAAGAAAATATATGAAGCGCATAATATGTCGGACACACGTACACAGACCCACACAACAGAGCTCCACTCCTGCGGGGCTCTGGGGCGGCACATGCTGTGCTTCTTTACGTCTCTGTCAGCACACACTTCACACTACATTTCCCCTCTGCAGCATTCCACATCCCCTCTCACCAGGGGGCAGAGGGGGAGGAACAGAGCGCAGGACGGCACGAAGGGCAAAATGGAGAAAACAAAGTCTGTGTCTGCTTTTCCGACCTAGCTCTCCCTCTAGCAACTTTCAAAAAAAAGAAAAACAAAGAGTTAGAGATCTACCTGGGATCTTCTCTGGTCCCTCTGAGAACACCAGCTCCACTTTACCATAATCTGCAAATCTGGGATCTGGAACGTAAGCACACAGGAATGCCATTAGTGTAGGCCACTCAGAAATGGAAAGATGAACGGTGTCGTCTGCGAATAGGATTCTGTCAGTACACGTAACATGTTTGGTAAAACAAGATTATTGGTCTCAAAGCGCCAAGTCTAAATTAAGTCCAGGCCGAGCCCTGCAGATGCTGCGTGGAGCAGAGGAGTTGCCGTAAACTAACGGCGGCACGTTGAGACCTGTTCTTAGGGTTTTTTCAGGTCTACCTTTGTTGGCAGTCTCCATGTCCTCTTTTTCAAACATCAGGTTGTAGCCCTGCACTGCTCCCGTGTGGAACTGCAGCCGGAAAATAACTTCACGTTCTGAAGTTATGTCACTCTTGTGATAGCATTTGATCTACAAAAGAGCATACAGAAATATTATGAATAGCCCAATCTATAGCGATATCTGAACCCCTAAAAAAAAAAAAAAGGGCATCTTTTGATTTCCCTACCATGATGTCGCCTTTTAGAAGCTGGGCAGGCTCCAGGCTGATGCATACACGGTCTCTGTGGCCTGGACCGATGTGACTGAAACAAAAACAACAGAGTCAGAGTTAGTCAGAGTTTGAAAGCAATCACAGATATTTACAGAAGGCAGTAACTCCATTCGGATTCAAATCAGCATTAAACGAAGTTAAACAAAAATTGCTTTCATGTGTTGAAGAAACATTCTTTAAAATAAACAATAATGTTAAAAATAACCCACCACATGTGTAAGCTCACTTACTAGATTCCAGATGAATACACTGCTTGCATTCCCTGGTAAACTTTGATGTACGGACGACAAACTTAAAGAAAGAAAGAAAGAAAAAAAAGATTATTCTCTTCTTACAAGTGCATTAATAACCTTTAGTACCACATTATTCACGAGTAGCTTCTCAGACTGTTTTGCTCACAGGTGTGATAAGCTGTTGTTGTGAGAAAAGGATTCCAGCCCCGCTATGTGACGAAGACCTTTGTTGTTTTAGTGAAATTAATGAAAATAGCAATTTACATGCAAACACGGGTGAGGATTCCCATGGGTCTACTGGGAACTCATAAAAAAGTTCTTCTCTTCACTTCTGTTTACGCAAGTGCCTCTATCTGTCTGAGCATGCGAGTGTGTTGGAAAAAGACAAAGATATAAAGTATAGATAAGTCCCCGTCTTGTTTACTGCTTCAGCTGTGATGTGGTTGTGTCTGGTTCTTTTATACGGCCATGGTAGCGGCAACTGAATTTTCATTGGGAGCTGCAGCTGTTTGTATAGTGATAAACAATATGAGTTTAACCTCCAGTGGCGTCGAAGTTTGGTATTCCGTGAAGGATGACGCAGTGCAGGAACAGGGGCGATGCATTGATCTTCATGGATCCACTCAAGAGACTGTTGAGGATCCAAACATACCTGATGTGAAAGCACAGAGTTGGGTGTAAATAATATGCAGGATTATTGTAAATATAACTACAACCAAAAACTGTCAAGTAGTCTTATTTACATTTTTTAAATCAGACATTTACTGACTATAACTTAACTTATAACAACAAACACTGGATCCTACACTTCCCACAATGCAACCTGATGATTTTTTTTTCATTAAACCTTCCCTGCCTGGTAAATCTCCTCATCCTAGCAACACAGGCCTTTCATAAAACAAAACTGTAATTGTCAAACTGAGATAACCCTGCTGACATCATTATGACATCATCAGGGTAATTTTCTCAGACTTAATGAGAGTTCAACATTTTGGAAATAATGCTTATTCGCTCTAGAGTTAGATGACAAGATTAATACCACTTTTAAGGCTTTACGTCGAATAAGCTCGCAGCAGCTGGTTAGCTTAGCTTAGCTTAGCACAAAGACTGGAAACAAGGGGGACAGATAGCCAGGTTCTGTCCAAAGTTGAAAGACTCTTAACCTTCCAGTAAATCCAAAGCCTTAATCTGTACAAGAACTGAAGTGTAAAAACATGCCTGTGTAAAAACAGATTTTATGGTTTTAGGTGGGATTAAATAATAATTGTGTTCTGCGCAGTTTCTTGGCTGGTAGTAGTGACTTCCTAGTCATTCTGTTTGTTGCCTGGAAACCTGATGACATCCCTGAATCTGACAAGCTACAAGATTACAACAAAATATACAGTTCACATACTAAGTAATGAGCTTTAGATGATCTTTTTGGTAAGTAGATTTGGTTACCATAGGACACAGCCAGGCTAGCCGTTTCACCCATTTTCCAGTCTTTATGCTAAGCTAAGCTAAACAGCTGTTGGCTATAGCTTCATATTTATTGTAAAATCATGAGACTGGTATCAATCTTATAATCAAATTCTTGGCAATACTTGCTGAAACTCAGTTATTAAATTTACACCCAGCCATACCAATGTTGCAATTGCTAAATGTTGCTAAATGTTAGGTCGCATAAACTTTAGGACAAGACCGTTCGGAGAACCTTGCAACTAGAGCCATCAGTCTGAGCGATGATGATTCACAATGACACACGGGGCAAGGATTACACCGGGTCACAATGGGGGTCCCAACAATCAACAAGAAGACAAACAGCACCAGGACATGCAGAGTTTTGTATTGAATCAGGTGAGTTCTGGGACATGAATGTGTTTAGATGTGGGTCAACAAAGCACCAGCCAAACAACACATGGATAGACGCATGCTGCTAGACAGAAGGGCGTGCTTGAGTTTTGGGTCTTACCGTTTCTGCGAAGGTGTCATCAGAGCTGAGACCTTATCATCATAGTATTTCCTCATCGCAAAGCGGTCCAACGCCTGATCAGCACTTTGAGGGAGACAGAGAGACACATTAAACACTTTAGGTAATTATGACTCCAGAGAGAGATTACACTCCGCTGCTCTATAATTGAATGGTGTTAACCCTAACTTGAATTAGGACAACACACACATACACACACACACACACACACACACACACATACACACAAACACACACACATGCACATGCATAATGGACAAGAGTGAAAGTAACCGGAGAGACAGGGGATTCCAGCAGAGAGGAAGAGAATGCCAGCCTTAAGTAAACATGTAGGGGGAGAAGAGGCCAGAGTGTGCACAGCTCTGCTATTCAGACAGACCTAAAACCAACAGGCGCTGGAGCCTTTTCACCACAGCTCTGTTTCCCCCCCCCCCCCCCCCCCCCCCCCGAATCTATTCCATTGTAAATCTGCCTCATTGTTTTTCCTATCTCTTGCTCTACCTCTTTTTGCCCTCTGTCTTTCACATTCGCCTTACCGACCCCGGTCTTTCCTCAGCGGGACGCTAAATGGAAAGGCCGATGTGTGCTCATGCCACAGTGGGTGGCTGTGTGCATAGTGGCAAAAACACCAGACCAGCCTCTCCTAACGTTTGCAGCATTTCTTTACTCTGGGGCTCAGTAAAGTCGAATGTGTATGGCTAACAATGGTTAGAAAATTTGGTTTTGGATGAATAGATTTCATGAAACTGACACCGTGGCCGGAAGCTATTACAGTAACTAACTAACATTTTTCAAAGTTGATTCATGCAATTCAATACAGGGTGATTCATGGCTTAAACTGTGTGGTTTTTCTTTGAATCTGAAAGGGGTGACTTTTGTTTTGACTCACTCTGAATCACCTTGACCCTATGTTAAAAGGAGGTAAATAAATCAGCTGTGGTTAGGCAACAACATTGCTTGCGGTCTATGGAATGAGTCTTCATCAACTGTTGTGGGTTGTTGTTGATATCACTCACTGCCAAAAGAGAGTGGGCACACTCTGATTACGATAAATCCAGACTTCTGAGTAAACGACGTCACTTCTAGTAACACAGCATGAAAACACAGCAGGGACACATAGTAGGGGTTACCTGGCAGACACGTCCGTGAAATGCACAAAGGATGAAATGACGACTCCGACTCTGCCTTTGCCGCCCTAAAGTAACGAGAGAACACAGGAGATGATTCACAACTTACAGCACTTGTGGTTTTACTCTGTTTTAAAAGGCCCAAATATTATTTTCACAACAGTATTTGTGCTCTGAGTGATGGGATCCTATGTAAACATTTTAAGTTAGAACAAAGTTAGAACGGTATTGGTTATTTCACATGACACAAATCTGTATTTGTTTTTTTCTCTCCTCTCACTGGTTTGAAGCAGGCATGGCTAAATTGGAAAAAGCTGGTGTCATATATTTGCGTGAACTTCTGTGTCAAAATATGATGACAGTTGGTGGGTTGTTGGGTCAGAAGAAGACATTTGAAGACATTTTTCACCATTTTATGGACCAAATAACTAATCAATTAACCGAGAAAATAAACGGTTGACAGATTAATTGATAATGACAGTAATTGTTAGTTGTGGTTGGATTGTTGCTTGTAAATATTTGACACCATAGAGAAATATTCAATGCACGTTTTTTAGAAGTTTTAACAAAAAAGGACATCAGAAATGTGTCATGCCAAAATAATTACAAGTTATTAGTTGTTAGCAGTAGTTATTAGAGCTGCTTCAACACAACCTGTAGATGCTCACCCTGCAGTGTATAACCACCACATGAAGAGGGTCAGCGTTGAGCCAACTCTCCATGGCCTTACAGATGGTGCAGATCTTGTCCAGAGGTGGAGCATGCATGTCTGGCCACCCTGTATCAAGGGTCTGAAAAAAAAACACATCACTCACTTTAAACAACTCCCTATGCGTTACCAATCAATATTACACTGTTTACTGTAGCTGGCTAGACAAAGCTGATCAAAGAGGATGATATATTTTGTCACGTAAGCTTACCTTGGGGTTCATTCTAGAGAGATCGTGTCTTTTCTCTGACAGGTTGATAATCTAAAGAGAGCACACAACAAAGCAAATGTACATCTAAGATCACTGCATTCCACTTTAACACCGATTCTTACATTAGCACAAATGAAAGATGAACTGTGCACTCTGAGGTCAATACTCTCATGTCAATATCCCATGAAAGCCAGCCGGCCCTGACATCAATACGGTTTGCACTTTGACACTCGACTTCAAGGTGAGACAGCGAGCAGCACACGGACAGAGACACTGACCAGGTAATTATCCGCATGCTTGGACTTGAGCATTCGCGTGACGTCCTTCAGGTTGTGAGAGTAGATCTCTTCTGAGCACCCCCGGGGGAAGGACACGGCGATGATACGCTCTGTGATGTAAGTCAGGTCGAGCTCGTATCCCTCCTCCATCCTGAATCTTGGGACTTCCTGTAAAAAATAAAGCAGAGACACAGGTGGCTGGGGACCTTCAATTACCTCACACCATTCCCGCTACAAGCAGGCAACTTTGCTCAAGTCAATGTTTGACGGTCAAAGTCCCTTGGTTTTAGTCATTGTGTCCAAGTTTCCCTCAGATATCTTTAGAGAATGACCTCAATTCCAGATTGGATGACAGAGAGCAGATTGGGTGTCTTGTTTGCTCAATAACAGTCACAGTGTGCGTCACAAACACTGTACTGGTTGAAGTGAAACAATATATGCTTTTGAACATGTGAGAGATGATGATGCTACTTATCTCCGCTGCGAAACAAGATACGGTGCAGCGTTATCAAACGATTAAACACCAACAATCTGGCACCCCGCTGTCGGTCAGTCAGTCAGTCAGTCGGAGCAACAATAACAAAGACAAAAAAAACTTTCAAAGAACTCCGGTTGAAACCAGTTGCTGTAAATCCCTGAGTGATGGCGTGTCCCTGTGACCTCATGGCCATGCACTTCCTGCAGCGGTGGTCGGGAGAGAGAGCCTGTCTCACTCCACCACATCCACAGACACATCCCTTACTCTCTTATCTAGTCATCTCTGTATGCTCTGTGCTGGTCTGTCAGCCGCAAAATAGCAAAGTGTCGCCTGCTATCTCTAGCGCTGACACTTTAGTCGATTCAGTTAATAAGTCAACTGATAAATAATAGTTTGTTTTTTTGTTTAATCAAGTGGTCATTTACTGAGGATTTGCTGTTTCTCTCTGTTTATGTATATGATTTTAAAAATCCAATCAATAGTTTATGTTTTTTTTTTTTTTTTTTTTTACTTCTGGTCGGAAAAAACAAGCAATTTAAAGACATCATCTTCAATTTTTTTTTTATTATTTTCTGACATTCCATACAGAAAAAAAAAATTCTTTAAAATATTACTGGAGATTGATAATAATGCTAAATTTTAGCTCCCATCAGCCATGCACTAAACAAAGTCACACAGCTACAGCAAAATATGTAGCTGCTCCCTCTGCCTGGAGCCTTCTTCAATAAAAGATTGTAAAGTTTGGTCTCTCTGTAAACTGTGTGTAAATACTTCACACACTTCAAAAAAAAACTGGGTGATCTTTTTTTCTGCTTGCCAATGCTTTGTGGGTATTTTAGGATCCTGATGTGTTAGTCTCAATTAAGTTGTTTTTTTGTGGCATATTTTGTGTTTCTAAGTTGCTGTCACACAGCAAAGCAAAGTGAATGAAGCTTTTCCTGGCCAAATAAATATTATATATTTATGCTGTAAACGGCTCTGTTTGAAGTTTTTACATGGAAGTTTTCCCAGCTGCTTTTCTAATTATCTGAAGGAGGTAGCAGGGGGAGCTAATATGTTGTGGCACCATAACCAAGGGGGCAAACTTTGTTAAGTCTAAACTGGATAAATTGTATCAAGATTCCTTTGTCTATGCTGGTGAACAGGAATAACCGATCTCTTTTATTTAAATGAGAGTTAATGTGAACTATGTCATGCAGCTGTTGTCTTTTGTGGTTTAGTTTTTGACACTTTTTTTTACTTTGTTGGCTTCTTGAAAAAACTGGATTGCTTGTTAATATGACTCAATTGTCTAGTATTCAGTCCCTGTTTTCTAATATTTCTTGGTGTGAGACATTAAACGTCTTTATCTTGGTAAAAGTTGGTGGACCGTGAAACCAAACAGACTTAGTTCGGTGCATAAAAAAGGTTAGAAAATAGTGAAAATGGCAATGTTCAAGAGCCCAACATCACTTCTTCAGATTGCTTTTATTATCTGGATGAATAATTATTAATTATTTACAATAATGTAAAACAGGAAAATGAGCAAATTTTCACGTTTGAGAAGCCTGCAGCAGCAATCTTTGCTTTGTTTTTTTAACCAGAAGATTCACTTTAACCATCAATCACTTGTCAAAGTAGTTGCCATTTAAGTTTGTGCTGATGAATTAACCAATGAATCGACTAATCGTTTCAGCTTCCCTGACTAAATGTGATATATTGAGTATAAAAATATAAAAATATTGGCAATAAAGCAAATGAAACCAAACCCTAAATCCTGTATGTCAATGACTTGAATAACTGATCTATACTTGTGTGTAGCATATAGAGGTCAGTGATCAATAGCGCATGACTATTCCCATTTCACACAAACACGAGCACACGCTCTCAAAAACAGAGACACATTCCTGAAGCTGCCAAAGATATCATCAGCCTTCTTGAATGACTCCAATTGTTTGTTGTGATTAAAATGATCCACAGTCAAGAATGTGTTCATCAATTAAATTTGCAATGACTGCAGGCTACAACCCAACACTTTGAAGGGGACCAGGGAGGGAGCCATAAAGCAGAGACAGTGTAGCCACAGCTTAAACCAACCCTCAGAGCGGAATGAAAGAGGCCATGTGTATGAAGAGGTCATCACTCAGGGAAACAGGGCAGGGTGTTTTGTGAGTGTGTGTGTGTGTGTGTGTGTGTTAGTGGAGGTGGTGGGAGCGGGTGGGAAGAGGTCCTAGGGGATTGTTGGGACTAATGGTGGGGTTAGTCTATTTCCCCTGAGACTTTGAGGAAAAACTGTTGACTAATGGGAAATTAATGAACAGGTCGGCCAGTACTTAGACTCTGTATATCTCCAGGGCAGGGGCATGGGAAGAAAGCTTAGTTGTGTTTTGGAAGTGTCAAAGTACTGTGCTAACTGGAAATGGGAAGGGTATCTAACCAACACTTAACCTCAATGTGACCCAGGAGTGTGAAAACATGTTTATTAACTCAGTGCTGCATTCAGTGAGCATAAAGATCTTTTAAAAAAGACTGTTTTTAAAAAGGTCAACATTTTGACAAACGTATTCACTTTTTGGCCAAAAGGTAGATGAAAAAAACTGATACCACTCTCTCTCTTAAATTAAGCTAACGTTACTGCCAGTAGCACGTTAGCTTAGCTTACCATAGAAACGTAGAAATGGCTATACCTGTGTTGTATAGAGGTAACAAAATCTGTTTTCAGGCACATCTCAAGGAGTCATTAATTAACATTGTTATATCTATATGTTTAATGCGTATGAAATCCAAACATTTGCAATCACACGTTCTGGTTTTTACATGAGTTTAAGTGCTGAACTGTTTCTTGGTTTGGCACAGTAACTGCCTACTTACTAGCTTATGCCAAGAAATAGTCTTGCATATTACTTTGTAAAACCATAAAGTGACTTCTCTCTTTTTTTTTTTTTTTTTTACTTTTTGTTTAGTTTTAGTTGTTGTGGTGGTAGGCTGATTTTGTTACCTTTGGACAGAGGCAAGCTAGCCGTTTCCCTCTGTTTCCAGTCTTCATGCTAAGCTAAGCTAACCACCTGCTGCCACTAGCCTTTTATTTAACAGACAGACACGAGAGTCTAATTCCCCAGAGGGCTAAACATCGAGAAATGTTCCAAAGAAAACCCATAACGATGCATAAAGAGACCCGATATATCATATTATAAAAGCATAAAGCTTATAAATATCAACCTGACGCTTATTAATTTCATATGAATCATTCATGCACAAAGCTGCAGCAAACCAACATCCTTTTCCTATTCAACCTCTCACTTCTACCACTCATCACTCAAGCTAACGTGAGCGACTTGCTCCAGCATGCACTAAAGATAATTGGTCTTTAATTTGCACTGACTGCTTTTGTTCCTGGTTTGAGGTGCAGCATTAGCTCACAAAGGCAGAATAAGCAGTGCCAAGGAACTCAAATCCCGAGCCCACCCATGGCACTGTGAGAGTAAGGCTGGTAGATGAGCGGGGTAGGCAAGGAGAGATTCGAGAAAACGGGTTGCCAGGTCTACTGTGGGCAAGCTGAAACAGGTTTACTAAGGTCAGGATGTTGGGGGATTAGGGTGTGTCTGGCTCCCCCAGCTCCAACCCCTGCAGGTAAGAGCTTGACTGGGCTGCGTGGGTGCTGTCAGCCACGTTCACACATGCATGACCATCACTTGGGACTGGCTCCAAATGCCTTTCTTTCAATTACCCAGAACAACGCTGAAAATAAATTAATCAAACATTCCATTTATGAGTAAAAAAAACAGATTAGGAAGACATATCAAGGTGCTGGGAGGAAGCCTGTTTTTTAAGACGCCACACCCTTCACCTGGCCACACTGTATGGAATCATCCATTTTGTATGAGCAGGTGAACCACTAGATGAAAGAAGATGGAATCGCGTAATAGGACATAAACTTCAAGGAGAGCGGCCTCCAAATCCAGGCATGCGTTAGTCAGGCCCCAAGGGTTAAGCTGTGGCCTAATCATGTGAACAGTGACCTCATAGTTGTTTTCATTTTTGAGTCCATTGTGGTGACAACACTTGGCAAAAACGTTGCATGCTTGTCTGTCGCAAATGGTCCGCCGAGCCTGGGGTTGAGCCGCAGCAACCAAATCCATTTATGCGAAAGTTTGTTTGTATGTGATTAGGCTGGTTGCTACATGTCTCTCTGACTGGATTTTCCATTAGCGAGTTCAGTGTGGCCATCGTCATGCAGATTTCTTTTACATATTTGCACAAACCAGTGCAAGAGGAAACGCACTTAGAGTCTCCAATGAGGGAAGGCGGGGGGGCCTTTAACAAGGTAAAAGTATAAGTGTCAGTCATGAGATGGGGATAAGAGTGTTTATGTAATGACCATAAAGGAAATAAGTTAGGCTTTAATTCTTTAATCATCATCTGGGATGTGACTTTTATTTCTGTTATGAATGTTACCCATTTTTCAAAATAAAATATGACAAATGATAAGTTACTATTAAAGTCTAAAGTCTCACAAAATCTTCCCCAAAGAGTCTTTGTATTTAAGAAGAAATCACCAAACTTAAGTCTGATTTAAACCGAATAAGAAACCTGAATGCAGCTACCTAATTGATTAAAAAGATAAGTTTCAAATTAGTTCGATGCAAAGTTGTTTTTAAATCAATTAAAGAAAACTAAAATATTCACAAACATCACTCTGCACACATATGAAAGCAATCAAGCCGCCCCTCCCCCCCCTTCATGCTCCGTAATCAGGCTGAATTGCTTCTGTTGGCTCCAGCGTCTAGTTTATGATTGACGTGTTGCGGCAACAGCCTCCATTTTGTGACAGCTTAAATATTTTTATAGGTCCATTAAACTGAAATGATGTGCCTGAAATTGAAAAATGGATGCACTGATAGCCCTCACTAATATGAGAAGGAGAAAAAAAAAAAAAAAAAAAGCAAACCCCTTGTTGTTACGCGTCAGTCCAAAATTTATCCGGTGCAGACTGTAGTGCAGCTCCAGTTTAGAGCTCAAATTTAAAGTGGGGTGTTAAAGCCCATCCAAAAACAGCATGTAGGAACTGGCTCCGCTTTGCACCTATGGAAAAAAGCAGCTACACATTCATTACACTACTGTCTCTTTGGGAAACTCTGGACAGGTTAATGATCTCCTAAGCTGTTTGTCTGCAAACGTGAGTAACACCTAAAGTGCCATAAATGCTTCAGGAAGTCTGGCTGCTTGTGTAGGAGGGTTTTTTTTTTTTTTTTTTTTTTTTTTTTACCTGACTAAATTTAGCTATGTGTTTACCCTATTAGCTTTATTTCTTTGTTTAAAGTCCATGAAAAGAACTATTCATTCCTGTTTACAGCTCCATCAGATGACAGGATTTGGACAACCAGAACAGATTTGTTTTTTTGTCCTCTGGCTGTAGCCCCCACTTGGTATTTAGCATTCACGTCTAATAGCCACCTAATAACTTTGATACCATCAGCTTCACTGTTCCAAACCGCCTTGTATTCATACTTGGCAGGAGCGCGTGCCTCATACTGCGGGATAACATGTCCACAGTGACATAACAGACTGGTTGAAGGGCCCGGAGAGGGACAAGGCCACAGTTTGTTCTGGTCTTTTCCTGTTAGGGGCTCTATATGTTTGTGCTGTGGCTTTGACACCCTTTCACCAGTGAAGAACTGAAATAAACAAAAACCATGAGAACTATTGAAAAAAAAAAAAAAAAAGAAGCCACTGGAGGGGGGAGGTATTTTTGGAAAGTTTATTTAGTAACCCTGGAACTCTAACGTGTATTTGTCCCACACTTTCACAAGATATTTTTAAGGGAATAAAAATGACAGCCCTCGTTCTGAGCAAATCTGTGCACCCTTAAGGCTCCTAAAGTACTCCCTAATTACCGTTTTCTATCCCAAGGTCATAGTGGAATGCGTTCCAAAATGGATTACGTTCCCACTCGCTCGCTCTCTCTCTCATTCCCTCAATCTTTCTTTTTCTTTCCCCCCTTTCTTGCTATTCTTTTCCCCCCTTTACTGCTTTCATTCTCCTCCCTTCTACAGGTCGTCCTTCTCTCTGTTTAATGGCTTACACATGTCAGCCAAGTGGCCATGGCACTGCTGTGACAAAGTGAAATGCCCCAGTGCTCCGTCCAGTGCTGTCCCTCCCATGAGTTAGATCACAGTGTTCTGCTTACAGTACACAACCCCAACCCTCTGCCAACCCACCTGTCCAAACCACACTATCAGGATCCCCCATCATCAGTCGCCCTGCCAGTCCTTTGTAATTGCCGGCTCTTATCAGTAAGAAAAAAACGACACTTTGGGGTTTCTGACGCACATTTCTTCCGCCTTGAGGGGGCACATATTGTTCATACAACTCTGACCTCAAAATAGAACCACCAACAAAAGCTATAATTGCCAGTTCAAAAAATGTTTCTCCTGTCTCTCTGGGTCTGTAATTAAAGCTAATCTTGAAAGAGTTTAGCCTGCAAAAAGTTCAGAACAACCTGCATGGTTTATGTTGCTTGAAAGGAAGGTGAGCGGGGCAAGTGTAAATGCAGGTGTGTGTCTGATTTCCAAGCGCGGGGGGGGGGGGGGGACTGATATTCAGGTGAAGAGGGGCTGTAGCCGCTGTGATGTAAGGACGCTTGTGCATGTCATCGGCAACGGCTGCTTGAAGAAACACAGCCCTAAGGCCGCAAATACCACGCAGCAGCTGTAGCTCAAAGAAAAGAGCCAAACTCTACTGTGCTGAGTGTGTCTCCATCATTTATCCACCAACTAGGAGTCAACAAAAGACAAAAAAAAGAGGTTTGTTTCTTTTGGAGCTCTATAGACTACTCTTGAGTACAAGTCTTCCACAAGAATGGCCCCATATGTTTCACATTATAAAAAAAAAGGTCTCCAGTACGCCATAGCCCACAACAGCAAGGAACCCCAAATTACAGCCATTGAAAAAACACAATTCATTGAGCAAGACATTTAAAAGCTAAAGAGACTCAAAGAGGTCAAGCTTTGGGGAGTTTATCTCAAAAGCTGTTTCACTTTTAAAAGTAAAAGAAAAAAAATCACAAGATCGGTGCTTGCTCAGTTTGAATGAGTCCCTTCTCTGTCTTCAGAGTGCTGCTGGAAGAGCTGGAGCACAAACACACACACACACACAAAACACACACACACACACACACACACATCCCTAGTTTTAGCAGGACTCAGGGCCAAAGTAAATACAGAGAGCAGTGGCCTGTTTTGCACTTTGGATAAATGAGCAAACTCAATGAAATGTGACTGAGCAAAGGGCTAAAGGAGAAGGATTAAAAAGTAGTGCAGTGTGTGGAAGGCTAAACCTGCTTTTTTAAAAGTACCCAGCAGCCCGACTTTAAAACCCTCCATGCCAATGATTGACTGTGGAAAAGTTCACACACCGTGCCTTACCTTTTCAGACTGAAAGCGAGCACTGATTCTCCTTCTTCTTCTTCTTTCTTTGCCCCTTCTGTTTCTCTTTGTCAGTCAGAGCTGCTGAAAGGGAAAAGAGTTGGAGTCCTGATCAAAGAGCTCTCAGCCCGTCATACAGGCTTAATGCAGGCTGAGAGGCTCATTTTCCTCTGCCGGAATCTGCTCTCAGGTTGATCACAGCCGAGCTCACTTTGTCCCAGCTGGACCTGGTGTTTCGTCCCTTTCTGTTGCCGTCGGTGATAAATAAAAAAAAAAAAAAATCAAAAACCTTTGCTCGGATCCAGAGCTGCTGCTTCTGCTTGCTTGCTTGCTCCTCAGCCCCCCCAAACACACTTCCTCCAGTCCAGGCTGCCGCTGCAGCCGCCACAAGTCCTGGCATGGGATAGTCCTCCCACTGCGCCGCTAGGGCTGTCTCCCTTGTTCCCTCCCCCTTCCACTCTATCCACCTCCCCTCTCCACGGCCTCCTTCTCCTCACTCTCCCCATTTGTTCTCACCCTCGCTCCTCACACGCAGACGGAGACTTCCTCCGGTGAGCCCCCTCCCAGCCCCCCCAAAGAGGACCCCCCAAAAACCCCTCACATGCGACGATGGAGACCATGAAATGGGTATCAGTAGTTAGTATCAGTATCAGTAGTTAGAATTATCTTTTCTTTTGGTACATATGGTCTATTATGTCAGAATATTAAACGATAAGGCGTTTAAACACCATGAAGTCAATAAAGTATTCTCAGAATATATTTATTTGTAGTTTTTGTATTTTCCCACAGTGCTTCTATGAAAATAGGTAAAAGATTTTTTTTTTTTTAAAGAAAGTTTTATTCTGGTTCAGTTATACTATGACTATTAAGGATTACATTCAGAAAATATGTTGGCAGCGGAAGAGTTTGGTCATCAAGGAATCATAGTTTATTTTTTGTTATTTATCACAAAACTTAAAGGATTGTGTAGTGTAAACAAAATGTCCCATATTCCAACAGTGTCTGGACACACAGTCAAATTATCTTTAGGCCACAAGAGAAACTTGCTTGATAATTTATATTTAATGTCTGGTTAATCCCCATGTTTAATCATATATAGGCACCATTATTAGCAAATTTCATATAAACCAGCCTGTGCATTGCTGCTGAAATTACATTAATATTTCATATTCATACCACAGTCCTGCTAATATCATACTTTAACCAGGATGTACAAATTTCTTTCCCACCTCTATGGTAAGATGTGTTGTGTGGGGCAAACAGGCTTGCAGTATGCAACAGTTTTAGCATGACCATTAGCGCCACCCATAGGTAACAATGGGCACTGCTACAATGATGTACTGTATATCCTAATATACTGATCTGTGTCAACTTATAAACTAGCTATTAAATTAATGAGTAAACCAATGAGTCAAAATATTTTATGACAACTTTATTTTTAATCACTTGAGAATAACATAGTAGTGTAAATGGATTTTCATAGCTGATCATTACATTATCAAAGTCATAATTTCAAGCCTAACCTCAGCATTTGCAATTGACAATAAATGTTTTTTTCTAAGAATAAAAGAAAACATAGATGAGTCAAGCTGCACTACGAATAAAAAATTGCCAAATTAGTTTTGACTGCATGATAAAGCTGAGGTCAACAAATTCTAAAAAAGCATTATATTAATATGAGCTGTGACATTTTCATTTAAAATGTATGCATTAGTATAAGACCATTAATAATACTCAATATTGAAACACCAAAACACCAAAAAACTGCAAAGACAAAATCAAAATACTTAAATGAATTCAGCATCTGATTTAGTATTAAAGCAAATTTTCCAAAATCTCATTGGTAGCAGAAACATGTTTAAAAAAAAAGCAAACTGCAAAGAAACTTCTGGTAGTAACTACGCTAGTTTCATTCTTTGTGCTGTGCTGTGCTGTGAATTAAGATTGAGTGTTGGAGCTATAGGTGGTACTGCTGGAGGAGAAGCTGTAGCTATAAGAAGAGTAATCCACACTGCCTCTACGAGATCCACTCCTGGAGCCGGCAAGAGAACCAGCCCTGGACCCAGAGCGAGATCCTGGGTTAGAGACATTATAAGGGCTGCTTATTCCCTTGGAGGATATTGAAGAGGCCTGCAGCATCTTCATACCATTGCTTTCCTCCACCATGCAGCTGTCCATGGCTTCCTTGTAGGAGATCTTCAGTTTTGTCTTGGGACAGGTCAGATTCTTTTGGTAGTTGCGCGAATCCTGAAGCTTCTGGGCCCCCTGGCCATCTAGCCAGCTTTTGCGGATAGCCTCTTCAATGGTGATGCGACGTCCAGAGCCAGGCTCTATCAGGCCTCCTGTCAGGTACTGAAACTCCAGAAATCTTTGGCCAGCTTCATAAGGCAGCCATGCCTCTTTTACTGCCTCTGCTGCAGACATCTTTCTTTTAGTCTTCACATCCTCAAAACCAACAAAGGCTTTCTGGGCAGGTTTCAGCTTACTGGCCATGCTTTCATCAATGATGCCCTGATGGGCAGCATCCTGCAGGGTCAGTCTCTCACCAGTAGCAGGGTTGATAATGCCGCCTGTGCATGCCTGGGCCTCCAATAGCCTCTGTGCTGTAAGAGTGTCAACTATGCCTCTTCGGAGCCCTTCAAGAATAGTTATTTTCTCCAAGGTCTCTGTGTCGAATATAGCTGCCACAGGGCTCTGATCATCAAACATCTCAGGGGGAGAAACAGTAATAGAAATACTGCTGAAGCGTTTACGGACAGTAGGAGAAGAAGGTGTGGCAAGGGTGGGACTGCTGCAGGTGACCATGTCATCAACACTACTGGCTGTGATGGTCATCTCACTGCTGCTTGTTCTGTTGCTAATGCTATCAGCAAACTGGGTCAGTGTTATTGTTCCTGCACGATAGTCATCCAAAGACTTCTGATCAATGATACCACGTTCCAGGCAGTCCTTGATGTCATACTGGGTTCCTGTTTTCCTATCCACTATCACCAAACGTGCAGAGCCATCAGACCCCTTGATAGTTATTTCCTCCCACTCGCACTCCTGCTCTGACAAGTCCAGGAAAGTGTCATAATCAATGAGCTCCCGGTGATATGCCTCCCTCACTGACATCTCCAGCCCAGTGTCTGGGTCAACGATCACAACCCGCCTCTTGCGAAGGACATTGGTACGGCTCTCCTGTGACTTCTTGAGTTTTTTCTTGTCATAGATTGGCAAGAGTATTAGGCCTGTTTTTTTATCTGTGATGCACCTTTCCTTCAGCTGAAGATATGTCAAGTTATCCTTAGTATTAGGGTCAAAGAATCCTTTTGTGTCATCTCCTTCATATGTTAGGATCTCATTCATCTCCTTATCAAAATATCCCCTGTTATAGGCAACAGCAACATCAATACGGTGGCTCTCTTTGGGGTCAATAATTCCACCACTGGCAATTTGAGCCTCAAGAAGTCGGATTCCATGACCTTTCTCAATAAGATCTTTCTCAATAGCCTGGAAGAGGGAGATGGTCTTTCCTGTGGCTGGGTCTTTGTATCCAGTTACTGCCTTCTCTGCAGACAACAGCTTATTCTTATACTCTGTTCCTACCAGGCCTCTCTTTGTGGCGTCTTCTACTGTCAGGAAGATATTGTTAACTGGATCAACAATGAAGCCAGAAGCAGCTTGGGCCTCAAGAAGCTCCAGTGTGGTTCCTCTCATGAGCAGACCTTCCTTCATTGCCTGATAAAAAGGCAGTATTCGGTCATTGGCTTCATCAAAGATCCCTGCAATGCAGGTACTGCCATGGAGATAATTCTTAAGCCTGTCTTCAATTTCTTTGCAGGTGAGCTGGCCTTTCTTGATCTTTGCCCAATCAGTTTCATCCAGCAGACCAGAATTTCTGAGCTCATCAAGGGTGATGTCACGACGGAGACCCTTAACTGTCATGGGCTTTTCTGGACCATGGAGCAGAAGCAAGCCGCAAACTGGTTCTGCTGTGCACTTCTTCCTAAGGTCACTATAGCTTATCTTTTCTCCTGTCGCTGGATCCAGGTAGCAGGTGGGTTTTTTGTTCAAAGCCCTGTAGAGCTCCTCATCAATAAGATTGCGATCCAAGGCCAGATCCTTTGGAAGGAACACACTTAAAACAGGGTCCAGTATGCCTCCGACAGACTCTTGAGCCTGGAGCAAGCGAATTGCTGTTTCTTTGTCTACATGGCCCTGTTTGTAAGCCTGACCTACAGATAACACTTTGCCAGAGTATGGATCTTTGAAACCTGTACTAGCTGCTTCAGCGGTCACCAAGGTGTCTCTGTCTTCTGTGTCTACAATTCCTCTTGAACAACCTGTATCCACAGGCATCTTCTCATTTAATTCAGGGTCGACTATGTATCCTGTTGCTGCCTGAGCTTCCAGGAGCATGAGAGCACTCTCTGGGGTGAGGAGCTTCTTGTTTTTGGCTTTAGTGAATGGCATTTTCCCTTGAGAACATGTTGTCATGCCAGCAATAACACCAGAACCCTTAAGACTAAGCTGGATATCCACAGCTACCTCATCCACTGTCTTCTTTCCCTTTAGAAGCTGATCTAGGGTGGCTTTACTTATTATACCACAGTCACAAAGCTGGTGGGCCGTGACCTTGCGTCGCACCCCATCAAATATCAGCTTGGATGGATCGATTGTTGGGACTTTCTCATCTGTCTGGGTCTGCTTGTTTAGAGTGCTGGGTCTCTGCCGCAGCCTCTGTATCTCTCTCTCAAGGGCATCTCTCTTGAGAGCCAGGTCTGATGCCTCCTTTTCAGACATCAACAGACGGCTCTTGTACTTCTCCTCTACACTCTTTAGCTCCCTCATGAGCCTTTCAATCTCATTCTTCAGGGAGAGTCTATCTCGATCAGCCTTGTCTCTTTCTGATTCACACTGCCTAATCTGGGTTTCTCTTAGCTCAAACTGGGTCTTCATGTAGTTGAATTCCTTGTGGATGGCATTCTTTTCATCTTGCAGCCGTTGTTTGTTGCGGAGCTCAGTCTCTAGTGTGAGCTTTATGCGGGTGAGCTCCTCATCTAGGCGATGATGACGGTTTTTGTCCTGCTCCAGCAGTTTAACCTTGGTTAGCAAACTGTCCCTCTCCAGCAGCACCTCACTGTACTTGCTATGGGACTCATGCACCATCATGGATGTCTGGGGAAAGAAAAAAACAAACCCACATTATTATATGCAGAAATCCCAATAGGTGATGCACACAGCAAAGAGCCACAATCATTTCGAGTACACACATCTTTCCTTAGCAGCATGTTGTAAGAGCTTATCAATATATAAAATGTTTTTCTATGTATATTTTTAATTTGTGAGGTCACAGGCCAATTCAATCACCTTCAGAAATGTCAATCAGTTGTCAATACCAATATCAACTGATTGATAAGGTAAAGAAAATTACATTATATTTGTTACATCAGTTAGTATGCAGTGATTAATAAAGTGATTATTATCGTATGAGTGTAATTCAGTCACATGATGTGTAAAGTAAAAGGGCAAACAACATGCATATCTAAGCAAAGCATTTGTGAGTATGTAAATTTCATGCATAATTCATCTGACGCCAATATAACAGAGCTGCTTTAAAATCAGTTTCAGTCTTAATGCATCTATAAATAATTCATGCAAAAGCAGAAAAAAAGATGTGGAGATGATCCTTCAGTGCTATCAAATATACCTCAATTGATTGCTTTTGGATTTTGTCTATTTCCATTTTAAGCTTTTCTCTCTCCTTGGTCAGGTCATTGATTAGAGTCTGGAGCTCCACTGTCCTCTTGGTGCTACTCTGAAGCTGGACATGCAGGGATGAGATCTGAGCGGCACTTTCTCCATCAATGGTGTCTTTGCTAATCTTCATGCTATCTCTCTCCTGTCTAACTGTCCTCAGCTCCTCCTCCAACCTCAGTCTCTCCTTTGTCAGGTTCTGCGTCATAGTCTTCAGCTTTTCAATCTCTGTATTGTATTCATTCAGCTGGCTGGACTTTGTCTCAATGGTCTGATACAGGCTCTCATTACGTTGGTTAAGCTCAAGAATCCGAGCCTCTTCCTGTTGGAGCTTAAGTTTAAGGGCCCTCAGCTCAGCTGTGAGAGCTGCCAGTTCCTGCTTGGTGACTTTATGCTCCCGTAAACTCTTGTCCAGAGCCTCCTGGAGGGCACTGAGGTCCTGCTGATACTTTCTTTCAGAGCTAGAAGCCTCTATCTGGACAGATTTCAGTGTGCTAATTGTGGTGGTGTGTTCTCTGCATGTATGTGTCATCCTCTCCAACTCTGCCTCCATTCTCTTTCTACGTGTGAACTCCTCCTGGTTTGCCTTCTTTTGCTTCTCTAACTCAGCTTCCATCCCATCCAGAGAGCACTGAAGTTCTCGGATGCGGCTGTGCAGCCGGGCTGAACCCTGCTCAGCTTTGGTTTTCTCACTGGTCTGCTTCTGCAGCTCTGCTCGAGTGATGTGGATCTCCTGCTCAGACACTTTAAGCTTCTTAATTGTCTCCACATACGAGGAGTTCTTTGACTTCAGCTCTGCCTCCGCCTGTTTCAGGTGATTGATTTCCAGTTCCAGAGCTCTCCTCTTTTTCCCCTCCTCCTCCAGGTTAAATGTTAGCATGCTGATCTGCCTGGACTTTTCTTGATTGCTCTTGGTAGCCTCCTTTAGTTTGAGCTCATCATCTCCTCTCTGCTGCACAAGTGTTCTCAGCTGAATCTCCAACTCACTGCGTATCCTTGTTTCTTGTGTCACTGAGGCCCTCTGCTGGTTGGCCTCCTGCTCTGCTCTGGTTCTCTGTTCTTCTGTGTGTGCAACAGACTGTCTCAGTCTCCTCAGCTCCTCCTCTAGATCTCTCTTCTCAGATGCGAGTCTGTCAATTTGCAGTCTCAGTTCCACAACGTCTTCTTCTTTCTGTTGTGAGGCTTTCAGTATCGTGGTCTTGGTAACATGGATCTCTGTCTCGTATGTCTGCTTAAGTTGCTTAATCTCTTGGGTGCACTGTGTTCTTACCTTTGAGATTTCAGATTCAGCGTTTCGTCGACGTGTCGTTTCCTCCTCCAGTAGCATCTTCATCCTCTGCAGTTCGCATTCCTTGTCCTTCACAGACTTTTCCAAATTAATCTTGATCCAGTTGAGTTCCTCCTGTTCCTTCTGTCTGCGGCGAACAGTCTCCTCATACTCTTCCTGTTGGCTTGTGTAGCGTTCCTCTGCCAACCTTCTTTTCCTTTTTTCCTCCTCCAACTGGTATTTAATGCGTGTTAGCTGGTCATTAAGTTCTTGAAGCTGGTTCTGTATGCTGTCCAGGCTGTCCTTGGTAGCATTAGCCCGCAATACTGTTGTTTGCTTCACTTCCTCCACAGTCTGAAGCTGTTGTTGTGCTTGACTGAGATCCAGCTTGTAGCGAGCCAAAAGATCCTCCAGAGACTTGTATTTCTGGTCGCGATTCTGGATGTCATCCTTCACACGCCTAAGATCGTCCTCCAGCATCTCAATCGTGGTGTTCCTAATCTGAAGAGAGCAATGGAAAAAAAAAACAAATGAAAAGAGCCTCAGTCACAGAACTTTCACATTGTTAACCAAACCAGTTTGTCAGTTTACCTTTTCATTTTTTATAATATTTATTTTATTAACACAATATTATTCACTTACAGAAACAATGATGTTTCAAATCCAGTACCTACCTTTAGCTCTTCCATGTTCTTCTGCAGCTCCCCTAGATACTTGCAGTAGTCACTAGAGCGGGTTAGTAGCTCTATGTAGTTGGACTGGTGGTCAGCTGCCTGGATTTAAAATAAAACAACATATGCAATTACATCTTAAATTAGGTTGTCTCATAATATGAAAAACTTAACCATTGTTTAAAGCAACATTGTGTAACTTTTCTATCATAAAATAAAAAAAATAGGAAAATAGGTTTTCCCATGACGTTATGGAAAGACAGTACTCATACCTCTTGTCTGACAACAGAAGCGGGGGACTGAAGCATTGTTCTCTTGATCGGAATATTAAGCAGAGTTTCCAGGCCTGCACTGTAGGAAGCCAGCTGCAGCTCATAGTCCTGAAAACACACAACACAACATGTCACTTCATTGTTTTGTACCATACTTGCTTGTGCTCATCCGCTTGGTAATAGATATCTTAAAATGAAGAAATCAGTACACATGAACTGACTGCTTACCTTTATGGAGGCGGCACAGGTGTCTGCATTTTTCTGCATGTCCTCTACTTTCTCCTTCTTTCCTTTAATTTCAGTGTGAAGTGCCTGTGCAGTCAACAAAGGGGGCATTAAATTTGCTGCTTTAATTTGATACCCAACTGTGTGCACCTCTTTTTTCTTTCTTATTTTAAGCATTAACTCATTTACCTACACCAAATTTCCCATAAGCATCTAAAGTAGGGATGGAAGTTCCCAATTCCAAAACTCATCTAAGTTCAGCTCAAATATCATTATTGATAACAATATGTTGATGTAAACAAGGAAAGACGTGCCTTTTGTTGGTTGTAGCGGTCCATTAGAGTCTGGATGTCACTAAGCTTAGCTGACTGAAGGGTATCCTGGCGCTTCCTGGCATTGTGTATCCAATCTTCCAGGGAAGTGCTGCACTGCTGATAATGCTTCAGCTGTTGCTCCTGCTTCTCCAAGTCCCGCACTCTGAGAAGGAAAGAGTGGGAGGCAAAGGAAGGATTGAAAGTATTGTTTTTAGTGTAGTTACCAGCAATGATGAATGAAGCATATGGAAAAATATTCATGAAAATGTACATGACTGTCCTACCTGCTATCAATCTGGGTTTGGACCCGGCGCCAACGGTCAGACATCTGAGCCACCAGCTCTGAGTACTTGGACAAGTCTACGTCACACTTGTGGAAGGAGCCAGAGATTTGGTCATTCCAGTGTGTTGCTTTAGCTAGTTCAGACTCCAGAGTTGTCAGCAGGTTTCTTTTTTGCTCCAGTTCACTCTTCATTTGCTTGAGTAGAAAATCACAGAATAGAGTTAATTTTAGATTTTAAACTTTAATTTTAACCATCATTCCCATTTAAATATTTTTACATCAAGAGGTGGATGCTAGGGCAACATGTACATTATACGTCCTATCTGGCTATTTTATCCATAAGCAACGATTATTTAACTAACTAACTGTCTTCATCGGTAAATGGTTATTGCTACATATAGGAAGAAGTATTCAGAATATTGACTTATGTAAAAATTACAAATGAATCTAGTAGAGTTAAAGGGACAATATTTCCTTCTGAATTGTAATAGAGTAGAAATATAAAGTAGTCTAAAATGGAAATACTCAAGTAAAGTACAAGTACCTCAAATTTATACTCAAGTACAGTACTACTAATATCGTATTATTGTTTTACATGTTTTACTGTATTTAAGTTTTGAGACTAGAAAGCAAGTTCAAATTATGTATGTCAAACCTTTAGTATGTTCCGATAGTTTTCCACCTCTCGAAGGTCCAGAGAGGTGGTTTCCTTCTCTGTTAGCCGGGCCTCGTGGACTTTAACGATATCTTCGACTTGGAAGAGGCTCTGGTGCAAATCCTTCAGAGCTGACAGCCTGTTAAAAACACGTAGCCATTACATTAAATACAAATGGACTGGATGAAATTTGCAAATGATTCTTACTACTTTTCATGAGAGAGATTTTATGAGACTTTTCAGTAATACTTTGCCACAAAGTCTGGTTCCAGTCCTCACTTTGTGTAGTTAAGTTTATGTAGAATATTTCTTTAATAATTCTGGGTTAATCTGATGTGATTAGAATAAAATAATGTACCTTTGATGGTAGGCTGTGTAGAGACCCTGCAGGCCTCCCAGTTTTTGCTGGATGATTTCCAGTTCGGAGCGGAGGAACTTGGCTTGCTCAGACTCTGGAGGTATCCCTTCCAGATGTTTCATGATCCTTTCTCTTAAACGCAGGTTCTCATCATGAATGGAGTCCAAATCTTGGTGCACAACCTATATATAAACATATGATAATTAAGTTAAATTGGTTACACCTCACTATGTTTGAAACTTGAAGCTAATGTTTTGCCTTAAATTACCCTTTTTCTTTTTTTTGAGATTATTTTTGGCCTTTTTGAGCTTTACTTGACAGAGACAGCTTGAAGAGTGACAGGAAATGTGGGGAGAGAGAGATGGGGAATGACATGCGGGAAAGAGCTACGGCCGCGGCAAGGACTAAGCCTTTGTACATGGGGCGGATGCTCTACCAGAGACGAGACAGTTAATGAAAATGTACATACCTGCAGCCTCTGGATGTACAATGAACACTCATGCACACTGTTCTCCCCCAGACAAACGTGCAGATGACTGGTGAGATCTGACTCGGACATCTCCAGCCTGCGTCGAAGCTCTTGCAAACTACTGAGCAGGTTGAGGCTGAGGGTACTGGGTGGTTTTGGGGGTTGCTTCGTCTCTCCGCCCTCTTTATTGGTTGGAGGAAAATTTTAACAATGTCAATTTATTGTGGGAAAAAAATAGCAGTATTTTTGCGCATTTAGTTGACGGACAGTTTACTCACTGTAAGTAGGAAGCTGGATAATCAGTGTGTCATAGTGGGTCTGAGCTTTATCAAAGTGGCCCTGGATAGTTTTCTTGTCCTCTTCCCCAAATAGCTCAGAACCTTTGCTGGTACGCAGGAACTCTTGGTAGTGAGTCTCCAGTCTTTTGATGATACTGCGGTACTCTTCAGGGCTCATCTTAGATAGCTGCAAGACAACAGAAAGAGGAAGAGGTCAGGTTAGGCAAAACATACAAGCCCCTGCAGATAAGTTTCTCAACTGGATTCAGCTTGCTTGATATGAAAACAGTAAGATTAGGAAGATAATTGCGTCCTCTATGATATCTTACCATGCTGAGTGTGAGGGAGTTGATGTATTTCATGTCTTGCACGCAGTACTGCCACGAGATAAGACTCTTGATGTTGATGTAGAGCTGATTCCAGATGCCCATGATGGCTTCATAATACTGCTCATTCCTAGGAAACAGAACAAGCAATTACTTACTCTAAAAGTACAATAACATGTCCCTTTGCTTTCATATTTTACATATTGCAGTAATATTTATCACCCCACCTCTTATGCTTAAAACATATTTTAAAATGTATTGAACAATGTCATTTTTAAAATAAAAATATGTATTACCAAGACAAAAGAAAGGCAGTTTTTTTTTTGTGTGTGTTTCTTACTTGCTGGCGATGGAGATGCTGAGCGGGTTTGGTGGGGGGATCAGCAGACACACAGAGGGAATCAACATGTCCAGACCTCCAGGTCCTGTCACAAGCCACTTGCTGCGCTGCGAGTTATCCTTCAGGATGCCCTCATTCCCTTTTAAAATTCCCTTCTAAAGCAGACACAGAGAGGAAACACTGAGTTTTTACTCATGTAATGTAATATTGCACCTCATACTCTATGCCTGTGTGTTAGTGTGTAAGTGTGTGTGTGTGTGTGTTAGAAAGCATATATCCCACCTGGTCATGTTTAAAGTCACATAAAGCCTGCACTATGATGGGGCTGCTGCTCTTATCCTCAGGGTTGCGAGGTTTCAGCCTGACAATGGTCTTAGATTTGTTGACCAGACTCTGGACCTGCCTCCTGTTCTCCACGATTCTCTCCTTCTCTTTCTGTGAACACACAAGAATCAGTGTTTTTAACTGTGTCTGTGTACACTACGACTATCATTTAAAGTTCCAACCTCCACACAAACCGCAAACATTTCATTTAGTCTCTTAAAAACAGGCATAACCAGTTCACCAGACGCACGTCTTGACACCCATTTCACTCAACAGAACAAACTGTTCATTTAAGCTTCATGGTAAGTACTAAATAACAAAACCATGATTTAACAGCGTAGAATACCTCCAGGTTTTTCAGGAGTTCAGTGAGGTTATCCAGTGGGGTGTTCTTGTTACAGGTGAACTTGCTTCGGATAGTGTCATGCTCCTTCTTCAGCTTCACATTGGTCTCATCGGCCTCTTTGAAAAACTGAAGATGATAGCAAAAAGCTTTAGGCAGTGTTCACATGAAAACATGCACGTCTCTATTTTCATGAATAAAAAAGCAGGATCGAGCACTTACTTGGCTGTAGGCAGCATTCTCCTTCAAATGAACATGTATACACTTGGTGATCTGGAGAAGCCAGCTCCACTGGGTCTGCAAGGTGTCCATGTAGGCCTGTGGGCACACAGGAAGTCTTTAGAACAAAACCACAGACTAATGTGCTTTGTTTAGGATAGAAAAAACACAGAACACCTTACTTGAATCTTATCCGCGGCGGGGTGGTTGTTGTGAAGAAGTCCATCTGCTTTCACCTTCAGCTTGTTCAGCTCTTTCTCTTTCTCCTCCAGGTCGCTCATCATCCTCTGTTGGGACAACAGAATGTAAGGCACCCAAAAGAGCTACACTGTGGACTCAACATATGTAACTAAGATTATAGCAGTAAAATAATAAAGCACATCAAATATTAAAGATACAATCACGCCCAGGAACTAAGAAAGATATATTCAACCAGGAGAAGCCTTACTGAGTAGTTCTCTTGCTTCATAGGGATATACTTGTCGATGTTCTTGTCTCCCCAGTCAAACATGAGCTCCTCCTCCTCTCGCTCATTCACCCACATTATGGCTCTGGAGATCTCCTCGATGATGCTCTGAAGCTCACGCAGCTGAGTTATACGGCTGTGGGATAATTTCTGAAACAGGCACAAAGTAAATTTATGAATGTGATGAAAAGAAACAACGGTAGTAAAACACGATCCTGCCGATTTTGACAAACCAACAAACATGTTCGGAAAAGAGTTTGGTTCTACCTGCAGACTGTCCCATTCTTGTTCCAGGATCGAGAGGTTGTACTTGTCGCCCTTCAAGTTCTAAAAAAAAAAAAAGAGATTTTGTTTTTAGGATATTTGGATTTGTACATGAGGCGTACATGACCATCCTTCTTAGAAAACATGATATCTAAATAATAAACATTAGGCTAAAATAGTCTCAACTGAAGTGAAACTAATGGCTTTGAGACGACTTACCAAGTCATCTCTGGCACGGTCTACTTCGTGGCTCCTCTGCAGAGAGCTGTGAGTTTTGCTGTGGCTCATGATTTGCTTTTCAATGGTGGCAGAGTCATCTCCCCATGGAGCGGTCTCAATCATGCGCTACAAGAAGCAAAATTACAGTTTTTAAATTACACATTTTATGGAACATTAGTGTATAAGTTTCTCTGAAGTCTCAAGTTTCAAGTCTCACAAACACACTCACTGAAAAGACCAAAATCAACAATGCATAACCCAGTATGGCCTATTGTTTTTAGTTTATTTTTGTTTTTATTTTTTTGGACAATGACATTCTCGGACATAAAGGAATAAGCTTTATATGCCAGCAAAACTTATTTCAGGAAACAGAACAGATTCACTATTGTCTCCTCTCTTTATTCCCCGACCTTGAATTGATGTCCTTCTCCTGTTTGTCCTCTAGGTGTCAGCATATAATCATGAAGCACAATGTTATGCAGGAAACCATCCCAACTATTCCCCCCTTGTTTGCAGCCCAGCTTTGATAAGAGCTCTTCCAGTAAGCCGACTGCAAGAGGTCCCGACTCTTTGCTCACATTCTTTTGCCCTCTCCCTTCAGCTTTTGTTTTCTTGCCACTCCCTTTTTCATAATGGTTACTTGGCTAAAGCTACACAAAACAGACTGTATATCTAGAGTAGAAAGAAAGCTACAAAAACAAAACTACATGTTAGACTATAGATACAAAAAAGCAAGCTAAAAGCATGAAGTAAGTGCTACATGGAGACAGTAAGTAGAAGTAGGTCGACAGATTTTGGAGTTAAAGAAAAGATACAAAAGGCAATAATTAAAAGGACGTCGATTATGACATGTGGAGGAGAGTTTCTGTGTGATGACGGCGGGAAAATGAATGACAGTATATGGAGGGTGAGGCTGAAGTGGTGACAGAATGACAGGGTGTGTTTTTTGGTTGGGTGGGAGGGTTGGGGAGGTAGAAAGTAAAAGGGCGTTTTCCCATGAGCGTGTTAGAGATCTGCTAAACTCCCCTGTCCCATAACAACTGACTCAGTGGAGTGTCAGATTTCACACTCCTTTACTTCTACTTTTCTTTCTGCCTCCAAAGCGTCTTTATCTGCTTCCCTCTTCCCCGCTCTATGCCTTTCTGTCTTCCTCTCTCTCCGTCTTGTTTCTCAAATGGCAGAGCTCTTTCCTCTTTCTTTGTTTCAATCATCCAGCACCTCTCTTGGCCTCTTTCACTCACGGATCAGGTTTTGGCAGAGTGACCAGATGGTTTCAGTTACAGCAGGTCAGAATAAGTGATAGGGTAAGTGCATCCAACCCCCCCCCCCCCACCCCCCTCACCCCTGCCTCCCTTCACATAAAAAAGAGGTACAAACTAATGCACCGGTACAGGCATGCACACACATGCTGGTGAAACTTCTCACACTTGAGATTTTATCAAGACTGATGTGGTAACAATCCAGTTTTGTCATTTCAAATGTCCAAATTAGTAATTACAATTGTAAATAAAAATAAAAGGAACAAAGTTTTTATTTTTACACGTATGAAATTTGAAATACGTGCCTCTACATGCATTTACCAGATCGCAATGTGTCCCAATGAAGGAAAACACACTTCTTCTTGTTTGTGATGTTCTTAAATGTCTCTGCAGAATGAGGGTCTCACCTTCTGTTGGGCAATCCAGGCCATGGCATCATTAAACATCCTCCCACCACCATCAAGGGAGCCCACACTTCCTCTGGGACGTTTTGTGGTCATGCCCCCAAGCAACTGCTGTTGGATTCCAGCATACATGTGCTGGAATTGTTCCACGCTGTAGATTTGTACAAATAGGCATGATTACTCAAATGTCTATACACAGTCATGAATGAACACATGAACATGCAAATACAGCACACACACACACACACACACACACACACACACTGCATATTGTCTTACTTTCTGAAGATATCATTTTGAACACGCATTTGCTGCAGTTCTCTGCCACAGAGCTTCATCTGCTCTATGACTTCAGACGCCATGATCAACAGCCTCTCTACCTCCATGGTTGGACCCCCCTATAAAATAACACAATTATTATACTTTTCTAATGATCTGATGTCATACAGCATCGTCGTATTGATGTGTAAACATTATAACAGTGAAGTCAACAAAATGGCAACCTTAAACTAATGTATTTCAAACAATGCCACTTACACCGTGGAGCATCGAATTCGCTCTGTGCAGGTACTCTTGACACTGGGATGCCAGGAAAGTTGCTTTTTGCTGAATACTCATTGCGCTACAAATAAAGGGGAAAAAAGATTTTGTAATATAATATTAATGTGAAAATAAAAGAAAATTTTTAACTTTTAAAACTTTTTTCACTGTACATATTTCTATGTGTGTGTAGAGCTAGCTTTGATGATGATTTGGGAGAAGATTGTTGAGAAACATGAAATAAGTCTTGATGAAAATGCAGCCAGATGATTGCTAAGCTTTTAAGGAGTAATGTTTTTAAAGATTTAGCTTTCTTAAAAAAAAAAAAAAAATCACAAACACGCACACAAGTCACACAAGTTTTCACAAGTCTGTAATATTTTTTTCACAATGAGTGAAGAAACCGTAACGCTGGCCAGCCTCTGGAACAAATACACACATCATTATTACAACATAAGACACTTTCGTCATGATGCATGATAGTAGTGGGAGGACGTTTGTAGGGTGTGTGCAAATATTTTAATTGTAATTCAGAATATTGGGCAACAGCTCAGGAGTGACACAACTGGGATTACTTAGATATACAACTTACACAGACATAACAGACAATGACAGTTATAGTAAAGACGTCAATACCTGGGATGTACTCATGCTGATGAAACAGCATTTATGGCTTTTATGGCCAGCATGTTTTTATATTTTTATTTGCAAGATTTCTACCCTACATTTAATGTCTGATTTAAAAGCAACAGGTGACTTCTGAGTTCTCACTTCATTCCACCGCCTGTACTCATGCCAAGCACTCTTGGTCTTTCATGGATGGAGGACTTTAAAAGGATTTGGCTGCCAACCATGTAGTCCCCTACCTGGAAGCCGTCTTGTCTAAAATCCGCCAATTCCAGACGGGAATAACTTCTCTGGACCATGGTGGCTAGTTTTGAACTGAAGCCATACAAACTCATGGTTGTGGGGTTATTTATTTATTTATTTTTTTAAAAAGTGTTGTATTCATTCGTCTGCTCTGCTGTGCACAAACAGAGCACAGACCTCTCTCTAACCCGCCTCCTGTTGCGCAGATAATGGACAACTGTTAATAGACTGGCGTTGAGAGAAACCACACCTTGCTGGGTTTAAGAAACACACTTGCCGTCACTTGCCTGTGTGGGAAGATTAGTCCTGAGGAATTTAATTCTGCAAAATCAGTGGAGAGGTCATGTAACTAACTATCTAATAGGCAACAAACCGGATGAAGTGGCTTTAAGCATGTTAGATTGATATTAAGGAGTAGCCTGTCTTGTTACACGTGAAGGCAAATGTACAATTATAATATCTATTTTTTTATGTATACATTTTTGTAATCACTTTTGCCTTTTCCTTTTGGGTTTTTACATGATTTGTCTTTATTGTTATTTTCATAACTAATGTAACACCTGGCAATGAAACTGTTCTGAGAACTCCCTTTTGTTTTATCGACCCTTAGGGCTCAGGGCGCCACACTTAAACACCCGCTGAAGAGAAGAAGAAGATTTCTTTTTAGTCCCAGGACATTTCTGGTTTCCATCTTCTGTTTTAGCGTCAGGACCAATACAGACTAATTTACAATGTCCCGAGTGTAAGTTGGTAAGGCGAGAGGGTTGGAATCAACAACTACACTGCAAGATGCCACTACATCCTACACACTTTAAACCCTGCAAGTGATAGTGGCACATATCCAGCTGATGAGAATTTGAAGTATAGTAAGCTACGTGCATCTTTTGCACGCTTTTTATATCGCTCCCTTTTACACCACAGGTAGGTGTGTCCACACATAAATATCAAGGAATTTGAACACATGTAAAAGTGTCTTATAAATTCACACAGTGATCGAGCACTTTCAGGTTACACGGCTGATGTTCATTAGTCTTGGTAGTCAAACAAACAAAGCTTTTTAAAACATAAAAATTGATGTGCAAAGTAACATATATGATATATGATACAACGTGTTTACTAACACGACTTCTGCATGTCACCATCATGTCAAAGCCCACTGCAGTTTTTCTCTCTAACTCTCTCTAATTGCTTCCAAAAGTGTTTAGGGACTGGCTTGTGAGTCTAGATGTTGATTGGCTGATTAAACTTCCATCATTTTGTGTCTTGGTTCTGATTGGTGGATTGTTGTTAAAATAATTTGGACGCTGAGATTACTTCATATCTGTTCATAAATTCACACATCTGTTTCAGGTTTAATTTCACAATTCAAACCTAGCTCGATTTTAAAAATCCAGCCCTCCTGTTTACCAAATACCACAGATAAGGCTGCATATTATTATTACATTATATATATTATAGTTTTATTGGACATGTGTGCTGCTACATAAACTAAGTAATTGAAAAAAGAGCTTTTTCAGGCAATTCATCCCAACTTCCAGCTTTGACCGTATTAAATTTTGGCTTCTACTTTTTCTTGCAATGTATTACAGCTTATTTCTGTAATGCAGCTCAGCTTCCAGTTCTTCCTGTTTTACATTTCAGCTTCCAGGCTTGGATTCACACTGCATTTTCTGCAGGAGGGCATTTTCTAATTAGACAAATACGTTTTTAGCAAACAGGTCAAGACCTGGGACACTGATGAAAGACAGTTTTATGTTCTTGTAGGTAATTAGCTCTACAGCGGCCATTTCCTGTCTGTGCTATTTAACATGGAGCTAACTCAACAGTGGGCTTTCTGAAACCTGCTTGATGACCTTTTTCTTTTTTTATGGTTCAAATTACTACTGCTACTACTTACTGCATCTTCTGAAACGTTCCCATACAGTTTCTCATAAATCTCCTTGAGCACGCTCGACTCATTACTCATCAAAAATCCTCATTATTTGCAGATTTGGTTAGAATTCTAGCTAGCATAATGTGTTCCTAGTTTGATTTGTAAGTTTTCTACGTCACATTTTGTACATCAATAAAATACTCATTCGCGTACTTTTTTAGGTTACCCAGTAAAAACACCATAAAACCCATTAGCATTCCATTGCATGACTTTTCCTTTTTTTAAAACGTACACTTTGTACAGGTGCAACAATTGTTGCAGGTCAAAGTTGGCCCTTATCTATTTTTAGATCCACAGGTGTGTGTCAAATAAAAGGAAAATGTAGTTTTAGGGAATCTTGAAACTGTTCAAAGGGGACCTTGACACTGTCAACTTCCTGTGTCCACCCACCTTTGTCCAAGCTCCTACCATGACAGGTACCTGTTGGACTAGGAAAAGAAGCTATGGGGGACTCGAGAAACGGCGAAAAAGTTATGTGGTGTGTCTCCCGAAACCTACAAATAATAGTAATAAAAATAGAATAAAATACACCCTCGTCCTCCATTCTCCGTCAGGTCAAACTTCACCCTGTCGGTGCTTTAAATGTATAAACACTATTTATTTTTATTTTTTTTTTAAGAAAAAGCAGGTGTCTTTACCTCATTACACCACCTCCGCCTCCACCCATGCTAATTTGCCCTTTCTGTCCTCCCCCGCCGGGCATGGAGGTTCTGGAGAAGGTGGTGTAGCTGGTGTATCCTGCGCCGTCTCCCGCTTGGTAGTCTCCGTGGAAGCCGTTTCCACCGACGAATACGTCGTTTCTAAAACTTGAACTAGCCAAATCCGGTCGTGAATTACTTCTCGGGCCCATGGTGGCCAGTTTTTGATTAGAGCCGTACATACTCATGTTTGCGAATTAGTTTTGTTATTAGTTAGTTTTGTTTTTTTTTAGTCGTTTTAGTCTGCTCTGCTGTCCAGACAGAGAGGACGGACTTCTCCCCCTCCCCGTCTCCTGTTGCGCAGATAATGCTCTGCTGTGAATAGACGGAAGCTTGGCTGCTTTTGGAGAGAAACCACACCTTGCTGTGTTTATGACACACTCCTGCACTCGCTTGACAGTGTGGGAAGATCAGCGCAGGGGCTGCCAAACGTACCAAAACGTTATTAGGCAATCCTATCTTTTAATTGTTCACTTCACTTCCTAAGAATTGCCGCAAGATTGTGTAAACCTGTTGGGTTGGTTTAGTGTTTGATAGGCTTTTATATTCAGAATATTCCAGATAGCCTATAATATCATTCTTCTTGATTATTAAGTAATCAAGTTTATGTCAGAGTCAATGTTTACCACAGAGGTGACTGTTTAATTGCCTTTGTGGTGTATTGAAGATAAACTGTGTTGGATTGGTTATATTGTTTATTATTATACCATCTCCCATTATGGTTTGTTATTCATCTCAGTTGAAATTTAACATCTGGCAAAGGGACAAAATAAACTACACTTTTCATTTTGCTGCAACTCCCTGTCACTTTCTTGATAAAGATAAAAAGATAAAGATAAAGATGTGTCATGTCTGTGATGTCATTTCTTGTCAGTGTATTTCTGGTTTGCCTACTCTTTTTTTCACCTCCGTCATAACTTCAGCATTCGTGTGGACTCATTTAGTCATCTAGCAAGCCATAGGGTCATATATACTGAGTTGACAAGAATTAAAGACCGCTGCAGCCAACGCAGTTCATCTCCAGGGGAGTGACTAGTGGTTGCACAAAGAATTTGTCATCCCGGGTTCAACATTCTTGAGGTCAAAAGGAGTCCATCTGAGAGTTCAGTGTTGTGCGTAGCCGCTTGAAGCTGACAACCAAGTGACACCAAGTTCATCAATTTCTATTTTTCCTGATCTTATTCTGTCCTTTACTTCTGTTCTATCTCTCCATTCCTCTGCACACCACAGGTAGGCGTACCTGAGCTTTGAAAAGTGAAAGGGCGTGTGAATGATAGAGAGACATAAAAAGGGTGGGCCACACATACCTAGTGTCTGTGTGAGCCATTGTTTTACAAGTGTGCAGGAGACAAAAAGTCAGTAAAAGGTCTGACGAGAAAACAATTAACCTGTGTGTTGTTTTATTTTATGTGCAGACGTGTTAAAGAAAGAAAGGGAAAGGACAAAACAGGCGACCCGAGGAAGGAAAACATATACCCACAGAACTGACCATAAAATGCCTGAAATATTTTTGGTCTGTTTGAATTAATGCATAATTAAAAGGCCTTACAGCCTTTGTCTTTGCTGACCAACATATCGTGCCCTCTGCTGATCTTTACCCAACTACGACACTGCATCGAATATTAGTGCAAGGACAGAGAGAAAGAGAGAGAGACAGGGGGAGACAGAGGCATGAACTGAACTGACGACTTCATCAAACCAACGCCCCAAACTGGAATTTTCAAACCATTTAAGCACTTCTATCCTTTTCTTTTTCACGTTCAGACTTTTTGAATGCACACGTTTGGAAAAAAAACTTGGCATGGCATGTCCGTGCTGAATGTTTTAGAGTAACTTTCAAACGTATAATGACACTCTCATCTATTATAATGACAATTTCTTGAAAGACCAGCCTAGACACACCCTCCCAAAGACAACACCTTACATTTCTTTCCCACTAGGCTCAGGTGGGTTTGTTTAACTCTCTCTCTCTTTTTTTTTTTTCAAACAAAAGTCACTGCAGGACTGAACATGAACAAACTTTAGCCTGATGTCAGCTCTCATGCATGCCAGAGACACTGATTGAACACTGGGGCAGTGAACCACGCTGTACTGTATAACGAGATAGTGAAGATTAATTGGAATCAGACCATTCATTATAAGCTACAACAGGAAGGGTTTGGTCTGACTTAGGGCTGTGCAGGGTTTCCACAGCCTGCTGACATTTGCATGTAAACATTTTGCAAGTTTCCAATCTTTCTGGTTGATTGGGTAAGGTGTGGCAAAAAGTTTGGGGTGGTTCATTTTTGGCAGATCTTAGTGATGCTCATTTGTCATTCACTGAAACACCCTGCGGTTTATGCATTTTGAAGAGAAAGTTACAGCTTCACTGACTGTCTTTTCACCTGCAGAGTAAATATTTAACCTAATGTTTGCTTTCTGGACTCAGATCTAGTCACTGCTAAGTGACCTAACACCAACACCTGGAATATAAAAGTAAAGCACAAAGGGGACTCACACTAGACATCTGACTTAATGGAAGTGAATTATTCACAAACAATGCGAGGACAACACCAGGTTAACTCTCACAGATTATGTCTAGTGATTCACGGTGACTGTGAGACCTGTTGACACTTGTAGACACACATATGATATCATTTCCAGACACTTGCGCTGACATCATTTAATGAGTGAAAATAAAGCCTGCCAGCTGCTTTATTAACTTGTAGTGACAAACAACAGTGTCTCGCTTATTAGCGTTATGTCCCGATCTGAATTTTACCAACAGCGTGTGATCGTGCAGATGGTCCCTCAGACTTTCCACCGCCTCACAGAACAATAGTGGAAAAAAAGAGATGTTTCTTCAGTGGCGCTTTACAGGGCAGTTAGTGATTCTGTCATTAACTTCAACACAAGTAGTGTCTTCATATTAACTAAGCTGCAATAAAGTTGGTTAAAAAAGAGAATGTAAGTAAACGTAAGTAGGAATACTGTCAAATTTAAGTTTTCAGTGATTCTTTAGTACAATATATCTCTGTGTAATCCTGCTTGAAAAGACTACATCTCCTTATCTGGCTTAGCCTAAACTTGGCCTAAGCTCGGGTCACTAAACCCTCCCAAATTCCCCAGAATATTACAGAGGACATACACACCACCCTCATCTGGGAAAAACAAACATTAGTAGCTGTTTTTCAATTATTATGAGCTAAAAAAAACAAGCCTTTTTGTTATAGTATTCTGTTATCTACAAGGAGATTAACTCAAGGCTTTTTACTGTACGTATATCTTTGTATGGTCACTGTGTATGCATACATTTATTGTTTTCCCTCTCTGTCTAAGGCGACGTTAACTCCAAAGTAATAAATCACACAACTTTGCACTGGTCTATCTCTTGGACTTTGAAACCAAAGTGTACTAGACTGTATGTATTTGGTTAACTCGTTGTCCTGTGGAATGTGGATGTGTTCGTTTTCATACTTTCTAACCTCAATCTGAGCCCAAATCTCACTGTTGAGTGAAAGCTCAGGCACACCTCTGGATTTCAATTCTGTTTTACACCTCATGTGTAACCAGCTGGTTCGGACTCACAGACAGACAGACAGACAGACAGACAGACAGACAGACACGTAGCACACACACCCTGACTCATAGCATTGCCTATGGGTGTGTCTAGGACACGCCTGAATTTGTTGCCATGGGAGGGTCACGGGCAGGTTTGAAAGATAACAAACAATAAGATAGTGTGTGATGGTACAACAGTCAACTGGTTTCTGTTGGCTCACAGCCAGGTGATAAATCCTCCATATACTGCAAGAGAGTGCGTTGTCTGGGTGATGTGTGATTTGTAATGCATGTAGACAAAACAGATTTAGATTTTTTTTTCATTGTTTTCTTTCAGACAGTAGAACAACCAGCAAAAAAAAAAAAAACTATACTAAAACTAAAACTGCAAAAATCCCCACTGCACCTATATGTCACCCCCATTACACCTACTGCTTTGTTTTAGTCAAAACAAGCTCACACATCTGCAAAGCACACACACACAAAAAGCTGTTGATGTTGCATGATTATTGCCAGATAAAAAAAACAAAACAAAAAACATTAGATGAAAAACTGCAATGACAGCAAATGCAGTGCTATTGCTCCAGTCTGCCTGCAGGGGTCATCAGTGTGTAACAAGACAGAGCAAGACACTCGATTCTGTTCTGGGGGCCCCTCAGTCATAACTCCTGGGGCCTTTCAGGATCTGTCACGGTTGCTATGCATGCAGTAATGCTTGAGAGCCACGTGTTAATTCATGAAATGGTTTTTCAAGTGTGAAACGAGCTGGAGGCCCACGACGTCTGGTCACAAATGTAGGCTATTCCTTTTTCATAATAATCATTAAAAAAGAAGAAGAATAATCATATTCTCAAATAGTCAAAAATTCAAGCGCCTCCATTTGCAGATCTTTGAGCTAATATGAATTAAATCTGCATTATTCATCTCCAATGTACTTGCATATTATGGCCGGCAGGGGGCAGCACTGCTAAACATAATGTTCTGCAGATGAGGTCTCCTTGTCATGTGGTCAGATAAATGTAGGCTATCAAGCTGGTGGGTGTAAATCAAACCTTATATTGACCTCTTTGTTGTCATAAATTTTGTTCCATTACCCCAGTTCCCATTAGACTTCCTTAAATCCTTCACGCTGAGTGTTACAGCATAAAATAATCATGGTTATAAATCAAGACATCTGTATTCAGGTCAAATCTGAGTATTTTCATTATAGAAAATACTAAATAAACGCTTGACTAAGTGTGAAGTTTGTTTTTGTATCATATGTCTTCATTATATTCAAAATAATACATTAATCATAGGCATATGTCTTACCAAAAGAGTGGTAGAATTTCAGTCAAATGTGGAAAAAGAGATTTTAAATACAAAAAAAAAAAATCAAATTAATTATCTTATCTGATACTGAGCAAATTGATTTTGTTAATTAAAATGCTAAACACGGTATATGATGGAACTTTGTTGCTATGAAGAATGGACTCTGATAGGGCATTTATTGATGGATAATAAATTATTTATTAATGCTTTATAGATTAGCAATGATTCATTAATAAGGAAATGGTTGGGGTTGCCAGGTTGTGAAAAAATAGCAGGTCGGTTGGTATTTGTCCTCCTCAATCATAACTTACTTTTTTTTTTTTTTTTTAGAATAAATTAAAGACTTTTTTCTTTGCAAATTTCTTTAGTTCATTAACAAGACCCCCCCCTCGATTGTCAACCATTTACCTGCTTGAAGGAGCTGAAGATTATCTGAAAATAAGTCAGTTTATTATTAAAATTTGGATTATTTTTGCATAATTGCATATATTATAGCATAAACAGATCAATTATTATAGCAGGTGCAGTTCATTATTGAATGGCTTGCTGACATTCATAACTGCAGACCTGTTGATTCCTCACCACCAGACAACTTTAACTTTACTTGTAAAATGCCTTATTATTGATGTTTGAATACAGAATCCAGTCATCGTGAGTAAAGTGGATTAAAACTAAAAGTTACAAACTATGACACAACATCAGAAAAAGGGAGTAAGAATGACAGCCTGAGGCATAATTTATTGATCCTTGTAGAGGAAATGAATTTTCACTCTGTTGTTATCTTACACACACAGGCCTAAAATACACACATGCACAAACAGGACCTGTGCACGTGGGGAGGGAGGCACACACTGTAAGAGTCGTTAGTGTCAAGCTCGAGGCCACGCAGCAGGTAAACTGGCACCTTTAGGCTAACCAATCCACACTGACTGACCAGACAAAAAAAAAAAACCCTATGAGACAAACATAATAAAACCTTCAAACATTGTTTTATAATTATAGTTAGAGACCATAAAGAACATATTTTATTTTCCACTTTCCCCTTCATCCAAAGCAGAACTCGTGTTTGTTTGCTACAGAAATGGGCGGGGACAAAGCTAGTTCTTCCTCCTCTTGCTCCTCCTCCAACCCCGTTGGTCGTTGATCTGTAACGTACTTTTCAAATCTTTGTGTTGTATGTGTGTATATTTATTGATTTGTAATTTATTCTTTGGGTTACAATATTTGGGATGGGGTAAAACAACAACAACAACAACAACAACAACAAAAATATCAGATCTATTAGACCTAACCCTAATCCCTAATTCCAATTTCTCAAAAATAGAATTTGTGAGAACGGTTGCCATGGTTTTGGTTTGATTTTACTGTGTCATTAAAAAATATACACATAACATGGCCACACCTCATAGGCAATGTAAGGACAAGACATCAACACTGTGTTTTTATATCTAAAAAATATATATTAATAAAACTACTCTGGATATTATTATAAGGACTGATCATAACGCTCTTTTTCAGTAGGTGACTTTGTGCACTCCTTCACAGAGAATAAGCATTCTCTTTTCACGGTGGTTACCAGTGGTAACAGGTAGCCATATTGGGGTAGAGTCATCAGCACACAGCCTTTATGGGCAGGTGTGTTACCTGTGGCTCCCTCAGGAAGCACTTTCCTGAGCTCTGCTGCCACGGATGACCGACAGAGAAGCCAATGAATCTTAACGACGGACCACATCATGAAATAGTTTTCCTCGTCACTGCTCATGATTTACCGCAATCCGCCTTTTGTTTCGTTGATTCAGCCTACAGACAATCCCGCACGCGTTTTTTTTTCTCTCTCTTTGGTGTCAGACGGAGGGGAAGTGCTTCCTGATAATAAAGAGGTGCGTCTTATTTCCAATTCAGTGATTGACTGCGCACGGCTTTCACCGCCGGGAGCTGGGGGCATTGACGCATTGTGGAGTCGACAGGGGGTAGCACTGCAACCCCGGCTTCGCTACACAAACGGAGGCATCTATCAGGCGAAACCGCGATGGCCGTGGTGCAGCTCGACACGGAGGACCATCAACCGGAGAACGGCTTCGTGTCCCCCGAAACCACGTCGCCGGGGCTGCTGACACGCATCGACGGTTCTGTTCTACCGTTTCTCGGGGGATTTGGGAAGTACCAGAAACAGCTGATCGTGCTGACATGGATCCCGGCGTTATTTATTGGATTCAGCCAGTACTCTGATAATTTCCTCCTCGCCCAGCCAAACAACACATGTGTCCAGCCTTTGGCGAACCTGACTAATCAGACTAAGGGTTATTCCTCGTTGTTAGACAGTCCAAAAAACATCAGCGCTCGACCGGCTCATATGTATACCAATGGGAGTTACAGCACCCACAATGACACGAACAACACGCAGTGTCGGTGCAGCGAGTGGACCTTCGAGCTGCACACGGGACTCGTGCAGAATGTTGTTACCAAGGTAAGCTGTCCACCTTGAGGATGGGGCATCCTTTCCATCATATTGTGTTATGCATATGTGATACCCCATCCGCTCTTTGGATCGATTTGTATTAGTGAGATGGAGGAATACTGGCACTTACGAACACTGCACCCATCGTTAAAAATATCACCTTAAAGCAGCACTCATTAATATAAAACAGTGCCCAAATCATGCTCTTTAAAAGCGTCTGGATGGATAGGTTTTTGCGGTTATGCCTCCGTTATTGCAATGCATGTCTGCACATTAGCACTGAGTGACTTCTGTTCTGTAGAGATCCATCAGAGCCGGCTCACATTGGACCCAAATAAAAGTAGTAGGGTTGAAAAAAACAAACAAAAAAAAAACAGGTGAGAATCTGCATCGTGCTGACACTGAGTCATCACGCACAAAGTGTGACCTATAGCAGAGACACGCCACCATTGGCACACTGGGCAAAAGTGCCATGGCCGGTGGAATTTGCCGGTTGTCGTAATGGACATAATAGACATGGAGCCTTTTGATTTGGAGCAAAGGTCATTATAGTGCACTCTCTAGAATAATGCAACCCCATCCCTGGCCAAACACCACCCGCCCTATAACAAACATCAGTGAGATGGCTTTCATTTTGAGCACATGTGTTTTTTTTTTTTGTTTTTTTTTTAACATGAAGTGATATCTTTCTATCACATCACCTTAATGTTGTGATAGTCCTGTCTGCACAGGCCAGGCTGAGGAGACAGTATAGGCCTGCAGCCATCCATAGTTGGTCTGTTAAGCTGGTGGAGGAAGGGATTTTATATCTCATTACGCCTATCAGCTCTTCTCCCATTGTGGATGCCGCATGCTTATATCAAGATATCAAGTTAGATTTTTTTCTTTTTTTGCGCCAGAAGAAAAGATTGAAACTTTGATCTGCAGGGCTGCCTGAGTAAACTTGACATTAACATTGATGGGGCGCTGTGATTAAATCTAAAGATAAAATACCTTTTTAATTCTTATAACAGACACAATTAAGACTTTAGAAACAGAATCAGTAGACGATCATGTTCAGTGGCTGGTTTTGCTTATAAAAAAGTCTAAAATTGTTAACACGCACTCCGATAACCTCACGATAAATTGCATCTTAATCTGCAGCATCTTCACCTCTGAAGAGTTTGGCATGCATGCCATAATCAAAAGGCTTATCATTAGGAGTTAGATGTGAAGCTGGGCTTTGAAGCTTCTGCTGTAGGAGGGGGTTATGGCACCCTGGGCTTGGATCCACTGCGATGCCAACAGCCCATCTGCATATAACTGATAATGTCCCTATTTAAATAACAGAAATAAAATGCAGCTGTGGCTTTTTTTAATTCAACCATGAGCCAGGAGGGACATTTTAAGTCTTGAGTTCACCCACTGCAGGATCATTTTAGGGGGTGGGGTTGCATTAACTAAAGCCAGGCTGATAAACTGTTTTTATGGATGGAGGCATTCAATATACCCTTAACATGCAGCTCAATATGAAGTCATATATGAGGCAAATCGATTGGGTGGATCCATTTTTACTAAGAATCAAAAAATGTCAGTTCTCTTCTCTTCAGTTCTTTCCAATATGAAGGCGTTAGTGCTGAAACACTGCTGGCCCTTCTGACATGCTGGTGTCGTAACCTGTAGATGTTAATATTTGTGTTGCTTTTGCACGCATACAGAGAATGTCATGTTGATACTACCACCATTCAATATCAGTGACAGGCCTGAGCAGTTGGCAAAAGTGACTCTGGCTGTGCTCGTCTTCCCTGACCCATGCAGTCCACATTCTGACAAGGTCACCGTCAGGAGAAACTGAATTAGATGGCATGCAGACGAATTCCAAAACGGAGCCAAAAATTGAGCAGAATTGACCCACCGACTTGTCTCTTTTGACAACCTGTCCCTCACTCTTCTGAGGGCTCTTTTCACCACCACAGCACAGAAACTAGGATGTGACACTACAGCAAGAAGTGATGACTCGGCAGCTCCACCTCTGTTTGGATTGCATAGGCATAACTGCACACGACTGGGCTCAGCTATCTGTGACATTCGATCCCCTAAAAGGCAGAGCAGGGTGCCAACACTGAGGCAATCTGGTAAAATGTGCCAACACATTCTAACCCCGTATGTCTGGTAACCCTTCGCCACACGACAGAAACGTGTAAATATTATGTAGATGTTTTCACATAGCTTTTTCTTCCAGGGTCTGTATCACAAGCAGACATGGCTGTTCACTCAGGCTGTCACACAGAAAAACGGTTTTGATGGAAGCGGTTGGAGGTTGAGGCGGTGTTGAAAGATCCAAAGTGGTTAATGTGGAGACCCATCCTAATTGAGTCTAAGCTCTCCTCAGGGTCCATCTTAATTGGACTGAGCTTTAGAAATGAGAATGTATCATTACTCAGAGACAGATAAAGTCTCTGTGCAACCTACCCTACTCAGCTCCCATTCAGACAGGTAGCAGCTGCACATGTTGACCGAAATAGTGGCCCGAGAACCTCTTTAACACAGAGATTAACCTCAAACTGATCCGTGTGATAGTTACATTTGATCAGGGACGCTTGCCTTGTAGGGACTGATGATGATTTTTAACATCTAAAACTTCATCTAGGAATCATTTTTTGTAAAACTTAACTTAATTAGAACAAAACTACAACACCATCCTGCTTTTAAGATCTTTTTAACCTAAACTAATGATGAAGATTTAGTTTGTAAGATGTCAGAAAATGGTCAGAAAAAGTTACAAGTTCCTACAGTCCAAGCTGATGTCTCCAGGTTGCTTATTTTGTCCGGCTGACAGTCTAAAACTCAATGACGTTTAATTTAAAAGCAGTAAATCATTATGTTTTAGATGCTGGAAACAGCATTTTGTGCAATAAATAACAGATTAGTCAATGATGATTAATTTTCTGTTAGGTGTTTGATCAACACGAAAATAACTGGCAACTACCGTGATAACTGATTAATCATTAAAGTAGTTTTTAAAGCAAAATTGTCAAACATATCTGCATATGCTACATGTCATGTTTGGCTTTGGAAAATATTTTATAGACCTAAATACAACTAAATAAATAAAAGCTTATCTTATGAAAATAGTCATTAGTTGCAGCCCTGATTGATTAACCGTTTATATACACTATGTCAGTGCCATTTGTTTTTGCATTATTGTTCTTCTAATGTAGGCTGGTGTTTTGTACGAATGTGATAAGGAAGATACGTTGTAAAGGCATGGTAGTGGGTACACCCAGACCCTGTATCACTGTGCTGGAGGTTGCACACCCATAGATCTGAAAGATGATACTGTACTTGAACACCCATGCAGGCCTCTCTGTGTCCCTTCATACTGTTTACCCAGCTGGTCGGCTCCTTCCACAGACCCTGGATCAGTATGGGACACTTTGAAACGGTCTCAGCTGTCGAAAGGCGATGACCCCACTGCAGATACCCAGTCAGCACACAATGACAGCCACTCAAAGACGCTTGTGACTGAAAGATAAAACTCTGCGTGCGTGTGTGTGTGTGTGCGCGCTGCCGGCTTGTTTCTGATAAGTGCTGTTTTGTAACAGGGAGGGGGGGAATATTACGGGTCTCTGACCCTTAGCAGAGGTTTGAGTTTGTTTGTGGGATTGTGTGATGGAATTCAAGTTGTAGGAGTGTTGGCAAGTTGTCAGCACACATCAGGTCTCTCTGGTGACAGATGTGGACTAAAAAGAGGAAATGAATATGATGGACGAAGGTTTATTGGCGTATTATCTGTCTTTGTTAGTCGCTGTAGAATATAACTCTCTTCAGCACCTTGTCAAGCATGTCAGCGTTTTTCTGTTTGATGTGTATTATAGTCCGGATGCTACAGCTGTATGACAGTTACTTGACACATGGCCACACATGACCATGGCCCTCCATAATATAAACATGCTCTCACAAGTTTAGTCCCTTAGGCTACATCACCAGTATCAGATGTCTTTTTTTTTTTTTTTTGAACTTCTAACTTTATTTTCTTTTTTCAACCACAAAGCTGCAATAGAAACTGAGCATGTGTCAGAGAGATAAATCTTTTTGCTCACCCTCCTTTTCGTCGTTCTCTTTTACCCTCACCTAAGCCGCCACCACATTATAGGATTTCAAGCTTTCGGTGAGGCGGTGATGCTAAAACTTGCACTTGGAAGCAGAAAGAGTCTGATAACCACGGTGACGGTCTGTTGCTAGGCAGTAACTATGCAGCAGTCTCTCCATGTGTTTTCTGCCTTCTCCTCACAACTGCTTTAAGCGTCTCTCTCCTTCTCTCTCTTGCTTGTAAATCCTTTCCTATAGCTTTATTCATTTTTTTTTCTGTTCCTCTCCGTCTCTTTGAATGTTCAGTTTCTACACTGTATAATCTGTATTCCTCCCTCCTCATGTGCTTTCCTCCACCTCCCTCCCTCCTTGCCTTCTCCCCCCTCCTTTGAACCCCCCCTACCCCACCCACCCACCGCTCTGTAGTTCAACGAGTGCAGAAATGTGCAGCTGTAGTTGAGAGCGTCTTCATCGGAGCTAATGAGACTTGCTGGTGTGCACCGATCATTGGTGGTCAGTCATTTGAGAGAGGTCAGCAGACACCCCAGGGATTTTCAACTGATTTCCTTTTGGACCTTCATTGTTCTGCATTTTTCTGTCAGCTAATAGATTTCTATGCATCTAAACCTAACTCTTGCACACTGACTTCTATTCATTACTGCCAAATGAGCAGGACAATAGCAAGGGAGCAAGTGACAGAAATAATGGGGGCATAGCAGACAAGCTGCCTGGATTTGACACATGCTTAGACTGAATCACAGTTTGCTGGGATTTCTATTGCTCTGCTATGGCTGAAAATATATTTATTTATTAACATAGATATATATTTTTTTCTTTTTTTTTCTCTTTCCACTTTGCTATTAGCAGTGTGGATGCCCATTAATAAGTGCCTATGAGCTCGGCGAGAGTGTTGGCCTGGAGAGTGAACCTGGTTAATAATATATGTGAATTGATGCTTTTAAATAAAACATATTAATGATACTTTGACTATCAAAATCTGCCATGCTCTGCCCATTTGGCTACACATTTCAACATCCCCGAGGACTTGTGCAACATTGCTGCATTGTCTCTGGCATGTGACTTGGGAATGCTCATATGTTTTACAGCCCTCGTCAGTTGTCTGTAGTCACCCGCAGATGTCTGTCCTGCACAGTCACCAGACTGTCATCCAGCCTTGCCGTGTCCTTCCCTATACAATCGCGGACTCACAGTGTCATTTCAGTGCATACGTTGTTTGGTCACAGTCCTGGGGGAGGGCAGCTTCAGTTTTTTAAACACCCTTGGTTGTGCAGCCATTGCGCAACAGGAACTTGTTTCCCTCTGTCTTTTTCACTGCTGACATCGATACTAAAACCATGACTGAGTGGCATGCATGGATCATGTGATGGCTGGGTGGCTCTGGGTAATCCTGGAGCGTTCCATTCTGAACAGGTCACTATGGTAAAGGTTACGAGAGGTTAGAGCCCCTCAAAGAAAAATGTAAGAACAACGCACACTTTGTGTTTCAAGATGAGGTTGAGCAGAAATAAATGTTTTATAAATAGTGTGTGTGGAAAAAGCAATATATGTTCTGATTTTTATAGCGATAAATAATACATAGTTATGGTTAATGGATAAGGCACAGCTGAAGTTTGTGTTGATCAACCTCCCATACACTATGCACCTGCTATGGCCACCACACCCCTGTCTGCTCCTTCCTGCTGCTTGTGTCAGCACAGACAGCTGGGAGGCATATGGTGCCAAAAAGGAACCCTTATATTTGCCTACTCGCCGTCCTCGCTGAAATTCATCCTTGGTTCCTCTCAGGATCGACTGCACAACTGGGATCATTAAATAATGCCAATGGTGGTGGAAGTAGCAGGATCGGTTAGATTTCTTGGGGTACTGAGTTTCTTACTGCAAGCAGTTCACATGCACAACTAGCGCACATTTTGCACCGGGCTTTACATTTGCTGCTGCACCTCTCTCAGGTCTATTCATCACAACTTGTCGCTACCGTGAGGGGGGGGGGGGAATTCAGGGCATGCTCATGCAAACGCAGGCACACACTGCGTTGTTTGCAGTTGAGGAATCTTGGGTGGAGAGTTTCAGTCACAGAAGGAAAAAAAAAAGAGAGGCAGAGTGTATTTTAATACTATTTCGACACACTAGAAGAGGCATAAATAAATAATAAAATAAGAAATGTCAGCTTATGTACACCCAGTGGTTATTGACTTAGAAAGAAGAAGAAATAGAGGCATAAATATAGATAATTTATTGCTTGATGTTGATTGCATGTGTGCTAGTAGTAGTTACTCCATCTAAATATAATTTTTTGGGGACAACTGAGCCTAAAAATGTCTTTTAAAAAAAGAACCTGCAGTATATTGTGTAAAATAATGTCTGGAATAATAACTAACAGAGACAGGATATCATGTCAATGTTCATATTAGATAAAATACCAGGAAACCCTTCTGTAACAGACTGTAGCCGTCTCACATTTCGCTGCCGCGTGCTATGATTATCAGACAGACCAAGCGAACAGTGCAACCTTAAAAAAAAAAAAAAATGTATTTTTCACTTCCACAACCTGTTTCTAAGAATTAAAGTCTGTGTTTATTTGTCTCTGCAGTGGAGTCTGGTGTGTGACTCAGCATGGAAAGTCCACATTGCAAAATTTTCCCTATTGGTGGGCTCCATCTTTGGATACCTGGTGTTTGGAATCCTTGCTGACTGGTAAGTTCTTACACAACACAAAGTTTTATTTACAAGCATTGAGTCATCGTATCGCGGCGTGTCAAAAAATGATTTTGACCTTACTCCATAGGTTTGGCCGCCACCCAGTGCTGATCATATCGGTGCTCTTCATGCTGGTGTTTGGTCTGACTGTGGCCTTCTCTGTCAACGTGCCCATGTTCAGCACCCTGCGCTTTTTTGAGGGCTTCTGCCTGGCAGGGATCACCCTTTCTCTCTACGTCCTCAGTAAGTCTCTCTCTCAACTAGAAGTTTTTTTTTTTGTCATTGTTTTTTGTCATCCGTCAAACTCATCAGTGCAGCGCTGCAAATCTGAAGGCTCGTGTGGGCAGATTTACAACTCACAATTTGTAGTAAGTTTTGAAACCACACACGGAAGCAGGACTGGCTTTTTAATGTTTACAGCGGATGTGTTTGAAATCAGAACTCCAAGAAAAGTCTTGAATATGCACATGATACAACTAAATGCTAACAGACTGAGGATAATGAAGCTAACAGGTTGCAGGCGAGGAAAAAAAAAAAATCAGCATTTTGCAGGAGAAAATGCTTTGCTACTGTTTTTCTGATTATGATCAAGAAGCGGAGACATTTATCTCGAAGCCTTTGGAAGGTAGCTGTTGCTCTGGCACTAAACAGAAATGCTGATGAGGAATGGTGCAGCAGTAATGCAGCAAGCAATATGCTGTATAAAATGCATGCCTATTCGATGATAACTTGAGCTTAAATTTATCCGTTGGCCAAACTGGTTTTGCTCGGGACTTGGCTCCATGTCTAAGAAGTAGGAGCAGCTCTTGTTGCACTGCAAGTTGTAAGAAGCAGTATTCCTTGTTTGCACTGAGTAAACATTATAATATAACTGAAATTATTATATCATGCCTTACATATCTCATCAATATCAAAAAGATACATAGAATTTTAATTTTAAGACCCAGCATTAACTCTTACAGACTTGACAATATACGTCTTTAAAATAAACAAAATTACCATTCATATGAATGTGTCTGACATCTTTCTGTTAATTACACCACCCACTCTTAGTGTCCTCCCACTAAAGCTGTTCTCATTAGGACCAGATACACATAATCAAAAGGCTATTCTACTTTTAATTCGTGTCTCTAGCTGAGGGTAGCATTCAGCTAAAAGAAGAGTAATTGTGTTGCAGTGACCTCCTAACATTTATTAAACTGAATGCCATTGTCGGGATAAATTCTCATTACAGAACAACCACCAGGCAACCAGCCTCCTTACCCTTGAAGTCAACTCTTTCATTTTCATTTGGGTGTACCAGCATGTGTCTTTTCCTGAGATTTTAATCCTGGTTACTGCTAATCAATAATGTGATAATGGCAGAGGGGATTGGTGGTAGAGACTGTAATGTTCTCAGAGATGGATCCTCTCTGTTCATGTGACCTTCTCTCTGCACACTAGAGGTTTAAATCATTCGTTTTGTGTGTTTAGTTTCGACAGAATGGGATGGAGGGGGGCTTTTTGATAGCGTTCTAATGTTGTTCCATGCAGTTGTTGCATATTCTGGTGTCAGTGGTGGGTGCTTAAAAGCCGGTTCGGCTGCAGTAATTGACCAGTGCAGAGGGCGGTTTGCAAGAGTGGAGGGAAGGGAAGATGAGAGCGAGGGAGGGAGCAAGGGCGAGATGATGAAGGAAGGGGCCCTCGGTGTCCTTGTCATTCTAATTTACTCCACACTGTATACCTTGAAAAGCTTCGCCGTGCTCCCAAAATAGGACTGTTCAGTCTGCGCCCGGGACAAACCAAAGAAGGTGGGACAGAAGGAGGCAAAAGGGTGGAGATAAGCTGTACAGTATGGTGTCGTATCAAATTTAAATGAACTTGACATCTGCGTCTATTGTCTTCACATTAGCCTCCATTTACGGTTCAATGAATCAGTGGTTCTGGTGGTTGCAACCCAATCGGAGGTGGCGGGGTTGCACGATGATTTTGTCAAGTCAAAGACTCTCTACATCTCTGCCATACTAGCTTTAAAAAACCTCTGATTTTTGGCTTTTACTGTGTGCAAAGTCAGTCAAATGACAGAATAGAATCCATAAAATCATTCATTGGTTGAATTACTAAGTTGTAAATGGGTAGCTTCAGTTTAAAAGATCCACTTCAAAATCATACAATTCAATCTTGATAGTCTTTTTTTTTTTTTTACAGTTCTTACGTGTCTGTCGTGTTTTATCTTGACACAAATACGTGTCGGTTTAATGTGTTCGTAATGCATCATGAAAGATAAGATTCAGCTGACATCTGCTCCGCAGAGTGGCGTGGGGAACAATGGAACTTGCTGTTATATAAAGGTGTAATTAAACAAGCATTTGAATGCATAAATCATACGCCTCTTTAACGGCTGAATGCCAGAGCAACTCAGCAGTATTTAACCTCTCTGATTGATAAAAAAAAAAACCCCATTTGAATATATCTGATGGTTTCATCAGCAGCAAAGCTATGATCTAACAGGGCTGCATTCTAAATAAAGTCCAGTCGAGTCATAGTGAAGAGAGGTTTTTCCTCTTATATGTCCTCCTTTACACTCTCCCCATTATTCTTTCTGTGGTTTAACTTTTTTGTTATTTCTCAGTCTACCTTCCCTGCTTCTATCTACCATTCTCTACCTTACATTCTTTGCAGACTGCATGGCGGAGTGGCAAATGCAATCTTCAAAGCAACAATACAGTGACTGCAAAGGAAATCAAGTGGTCACGAACAATCTGTTGTAATTTTATAGCCGCTCTTTTCTTTATTCAGCCCTCTTGTGAAAGCTTAATGCAACGCCTTACCCTCTACAATCATACTCAAGTACTGGTGTGTTTTGAACAATAGCTTATTGCGCTAGAAGTTGCCAAGAATATCTAAAATATTAGGTTTAAAGTTATAGGAAAGTAACTCTAGAGGTAGCAACCTTGTTCGCACTGAGATGTGAAAGCATTCAACACCATGACCAGGATTGTAGAGACTGGTTTGCCAGCTAATGTTGATCCATCCAACAACACAAACACAAGTTCATGTTTCCTTGCTTGAGACTGAAACGGATATCAGGCTACCGGTTTACCAAGCATAAAACAAGATGTCAGCCACTTAAACTGTCATCTAACCAGTCAAAGATATGTCTTCCTTACTCTGTTAATGATATCTACTAATAATCAAACTATTCTCCCCACATTAGCTTTTTTTACTGATCAATGGGATTTTATGGCTCTTTCTATGAGGTGCTTGCTGCAGTACTATGATAAAGTCAACTTGAGCAGAGCTTAGCTGGACAGATGTCTGTTTGAGTTTTGCATATTTGTATAGAGTCGGTCTTGTGTTGCCATACAACCGCCCATATTTCTTATTTTTTAAAGATATTTTTCTGCATTTTTGAGCTTCATTTGACAGAGACAGCTTGAAGAGCGACAGGAAATGTGGAGAGAGATAGAGATGGGGAATGACATGTACAGTACATAGGGTGGATAATCTACCGACTGAGCTAAACGACACCCCCAACCGCCCATATTTCTGATCATGTGTGGCCTCTCGTCACATGCTATTTACCCTGTAGCCATCCTGTATTGACAAAACTCCGCCAGAGCTGCTCCAAGAGTAGGACCACAATCGTTCAATAACGCATTACTGGAGAAGATCAATCGTTTTATTTCAAGACATTCTGTTTAGGGTATTTATTGCATTTTCATGCAAGTTGGGACGTTATAAGAACTGAACAAAAGCTAATATTCCTTATAGTCCTGACACTGAGTCAGTCATATGACATTTCTGCATGTAACGTTATGAACCACATGAGCCTTTTTTGTGGCTTGCTTTGTTTGACTCTGCTTACAAAGGAAAGTTGGAGCCAAATCCCAGCTTCGGCTTTGTTTGCATGGGAGACTGTACGCTAATCCCCCCCTTTCCCATCAATCCATGTGCAATTAAGTCTTAGTTCATAGATCTTGAAGGCTGGGTGCCTTTTGTATGCCATCATTTGAATCTAGAAAATGGCAATATGATAATTGTAAACTGTTTGAGATCTTAGATTGATCTTTGTGAATGCGGTGATGGAGTAATTTGGAGACGTTATATATTACCTGATTGTTGGGGAGGCATCAATCAAAAAAATCCAAAGAGTTTCAGGATACGGGTGAGCACACCTACAATCCGTTCCACCAGAATGGCCTGTTAAAGTCATGCTCACTGCGGGGAACAACATGGCTGATATGATGTGACACTTATACGCTAACTACTACTGAGAGACAGAAAGAATGTTAAAACTGTACTGAGCAAAGAGAAGGCAAACCTGTGATTGACTAAGTGCTATACTAAGAGGCAATGTGATACACCACCACCGCCACAAATGATTGTGATGTCTTTCTGTACATCAACATTAAGCTCTTTTATGTATAAACCAGGCTAATGCATCTTTCTACTAGCAGAATAGCAAAGCCGATAGCTATAGAAAGTCATCTGATGCAGCGCTGCTATTTATACCCCGGTGCTCCATCAGTGTGTGCTAGCTTTTGTAGCATCACAACACCAGGCAGCACAGGCAAATAGTGCCTATAGCTCAGTGTCATTGTGCTGCTTGCTATTGCATTTTTACAGTAAACACAACACCGCCCCACGACACTCACCTACCCCCACCTCACATGCAAACATGCACTGCACTTCAGTTTGCTGAGTCATGCTAACTGGCTGCGCTGGGTGTTTGTGTGAGAATTTTGTGATCAGCTTGAGATGAGGTGATTGTGTTCTGGGGCAGTGGGCCAAAGCTTGCTTTTTTTGTTTACACAAGTTATATCATCTACATGAGTGATTTGAGGCATAAATTGCTTTTCCCCCCAAATATTTACGCCAAATATCAGTTTAGCTGTTCATGTTACACAGACAAGAGTATACATAATGTATAACTTGGTGAGAGAATTGTGAATTCTCTCCATAAAAATGATTGCTAGCGGGTTAGCTCCTTCCCGGTAGAGCATCCGCCCCATGTACAAAGGCTCAGTCCTTGCCACAGCGGCCCAGGGTTCGAATCCGACCTGCGGCCCTTTGCTTCCTGCTGATTCCTGCCACTCTTAAGCTGTCTTAAAGTCTAAAAAAAAAAAAAAGATTGCTAGCTCACGTGTGTGTACGCATGCATGATCTTAATGTTCTTGGTCTCACACCTTGAATTTCCTGAAGGCAACTATCGAGTGTTGTTAAGAGGCAGGATGTTTACTCTGAGAGGTCCGTATAATTGCCTTACAGTAAAGCACAAATGTCTCTACACTCATTTCTGGGTTCTGGCTCACTCCATGTCTGAATCACAGGTGGCAAGCCTATACATGTCATGGGTGTGTGGAAGAGAGAGAGATGTGGTAGACATCCAGCGAGAGAGAAACAAACAGAGACACGCAGAAAGACGACAGATAGACCACATGATTCTGTTGTCGACTCGACAGTTGCGTCATAAAGAAGTTTGGGACTTTTCTATTAGCTCATGACTGTTCTGTTTGTCGTGATCTAATGGAGGTTGTTGAGGTTAGATTCCCTTTGTCTTGAAATTTCGGAGGTGTTACTTAAACTAACCAGGGTGTATTTCCTGGTATCTTTTATGTTTTTGACATTCAGTTAAAAACAAGGTTTCTTCCAGGTTTGCTTATATTGTCACGGATGGGTAACGTAGAAGTGATGTAGTCTAGACACAAAGTAGATTAAAAGCTAGAGGAAACTTGAAACCCATGTTCAGATTTATCGGTACATGTGCTGAACATGTGAAGTTAAAAATATCAATCAAACCTGCATATTTTTTTAAGATCTTCGAATGATTTCCAACACTAGGATGCTAGGGATATCCATTTTTGTGCCGATGCCAGATCATGGCCACATGAATAAATGTAATGACCACAACAGGTCACAGAAAAGTAAACACATATACACATTACTAGATGACAATGGTTGACAGTAAATGGTCATTTAATATTCCCCCATTTGAAATTAATTTGGAAACCCTCACTTCTTCATATGCACCGATGAAAAGCCAATAAGGGGAACTGCTCCCTACCCTATAATGACCTTTTATTCCAAGTTGATTCAGTACTGTGGTTTTGTATGGACTTCTGGCTAAAATACAAACATTGACAAATAACAAATATTATATATATGTATTTTTTTATTGCCCACGGAAGCTTGGATTTTGCTCAGTTAATAATTCCAGTCGCTGCTTATGGAGAGAAGATGGAAGGCGGATCACATTTCTGTCTAGTCCATGAGTGTTGCATCACCCCTCTTAGCAGTTGTAATTTCTGAGGAGGAAAAAGAAGCTGTCCTGTATTTGTGTCAATACGGTAATACGGCTGCTGACACGCCCACTCAGACTCTATTGATCGTGTGTGTTGTGTTTGCTGTCACTCCTTTTGTACATGTACCAAACAAGTATGGGTAGATGATAAGTACACACGCGAATGCAGATGACTGCATTTTCCAGGGGAAGTGCATGTGACATGATGACGAATGGTGTGTATATGCACGCTACTGCATTTTTTGTGCTGAATATTATTTTAATAATATTCAATGTATAATTTGACTACTTTAGTGAGAGTGTGTTAACTACTACCTTTGTTCCACAATGATGCTCTCTTAACACTTTATTTCAGCAATAATCTGTATTTCAGTGGCAATTCAGTGACTCTCCCTGAGCCTACAACCCTCTGGCACAGCCTGAGATACACAACATTTATCAACATATATTTAAGGAGTCAGTGCCCTGGTGCATACAGATTGAATGAGCACCGTACTGTAATAAACAGATCAGATATGAGTCAGGTTGTGGTCATGTATGACAGTTTATAAAGTGTAAAACTATTAAAAAAAAAAAAAAAAAAAAAGATTCTCTGCCATACTCAGCAATTATGATTTTTAAATTTCATTTCCTGTTCTGAAAAAAAGTGTGTAAGTGAAAATGTTAAAAAATAGAGCACAGTAAAGGCTTTTTAGAGAAGTTCCTCTTTTTTGCTGTTATTATTAAAAGGATCATATTCAGTTTGGTAATGTAGCAATCCTTATTTACTGTATATTTCCTTGTTTGAATTGTATGTGGTGTTACATCTACAGTCACATGTGTGTCCCCCAGCTGTCTCTGTCCGTGCTTCTTTCCTTCTGACAGTGGAGTAATGCTCCTCTACTCAGACAGGATGATCTGTGACGTGCGTTTCCTGCTGCGGTGCTATTCTGTGTTTTGTCAGGTTAGCCAGGCCAAGCCAGGTCAAGCCAGGCCATTCTTGCCCTCTTCACTGTTCCTACGTTATTGTGTAATGAGGTGCTTTCTTTCAGTGGTGCCCTCTTAAAACCAAAGGCATTAATCTCTCTGCACACAGGTGAGGCACAAGGGGCAGCGCCGAAAGATGGAAGCTGCGTGTATTTATCTGTGTAAATGGCTTCCTCTCTGTCAATGTCAGACTCATTTGTTGGTACAGTCTGACGGGCGGCATGCTTTGTTTGCATGTGTCCGCTCCTTACCTGACTTGCTCTCTGTGTTTAAACTATTTGTGTGTATGCCAGAGATGGATATCCCTCTGTCTGGCCTGACCCGAGTAGTGCGTGCCAGATCTGGACTGTGAAGAGAGAAGCTTTTCATTTCCCATCATATGGCTATGTCTCCCTGAGGACAGCAGCCAGGTCTACCTCACATCACTGCAGTGATATTGTGCTGCCATCAGATTGGCTATAAGGCAACTTTTGATTCATTCTCAATGTTGAGAAAGGTCTGAAAAAGAAGATTAAGTATACAGAGAGGCAGGGTGGGCCATAGACTGTGGACTGTGTACAGAGAGCCAAAGTAAGGTATTTTCCGTGATACACAAGTTGACCTGTCCTCATCCTTTCCGACAATCCGCTCTAGCCATCTCCTGATAAATGGGTTAAGGTGCAGACTCAGGTTTCTTTCCTCTGACCGGGGTTAAAGTTCCCTTTTGTGCAGAGTTAGCGATTGTGGTTGCTAAGCAGACTTCCTCTCCTAACACGTTAAGCAGCATGTCCTGCATATCCTACCATTTGTTTTTTTTTTCAGAGATCACCTCCCTGTAGACTGGATGATCTAATAGTTGTGTTCTAAGTTTGCCAAGAGCAGGAATCATTTCTAACCCTTGTTGTTTGTGAGAGACATCGCCTGAAGCCCAGTGAAGTCAACGCTGGCAACCTTTGAACTTTCTTTGGACGGGTCTAAAAAAGATATAACTGCTGTTTTAGTTTTTTTCTTTCTGTCGTGTTGGGACATAACTGGACTTAGTTTTACATTTGTGTCAGAGTGTAAGCTGTGTATCGGTCACTTTGTTCCCATTTGGTTTTCTGCTGATCTTTCCGTGTGTGGGAGGAGGGGGGAGGGAATGGTGAGGGTAATTACGACATACAACCACGCTCAAAAGCAAACAGTATCCAAGAAAAATACTTTGGTAGTGGTGTTTCACTTAGGTTTTACTGCTGAGAATTTCAGCACACATGGATCAAAGCAAAGTGCCTGTGGCTAGTCAGGGCTGGTTGGCATTCTTTGCAGATAAGGGGACTAATCAATGACTATGACCTTATTCTTAGTCAATAGCCCCTTTTCAGTGCTTGGAAGAGGGGAGGGATACCTCAGGATATTTGTGTGCTAATATAATCACCCTATATATAAACAAAGACAATCGAAAAGATACTGTGGAATCTCCCTTTGGAGCGTTCTCTGTAAGTCAGAGTAATTGCAAATAAACTGCAGTTTGTTCTCGCCTTTATGTACTCAGAATCTCAATGATCAGCTATCCGTGGGATCTTTTCACTGCTCAAACTCCAAAAGAAATGCCACAATCACTCCACTTGTACCTTTTTAATTGACCCGACAAAGACTGTTGACCTTGCCAGCAGAAGTATTCAATTTATCCTCCATGGCATTGGCTTTCTGCCATCGCCTTTTTTGGGTGATTATGTTCTATTCAAATGTGAAGGGTACCTTAAGAATAATCTGTCCTATTCTCAAATACTCTCCCAATCAGTTCTAGGTATAACAGGGCTGTGCACTTGCCCCCACACTGTTTGATTTGTTTCCCCCCTCCTATGTGGTCACTATGTTCAATATGAGGGTGTAATTTGCCTTCAAACAAACATCTCTTTGGTCTGCTGTAACTCCAGGCCAAAGATCATGAGGACCTATATCGGGGAAGTGCTGTTTGCTGACAATACTGCACTGGTCTGTCATTCCTAGAACTCATCAGCAGCTTTGCTCATGCCTGAATTGAGTTTGGTCCCATCTGTGACCACAACTTTTTGAAGGTGCAGAGCTTTAACAATGTATTGATGAAGAAACAACTGTGGTGGAACGCCTACTCACTAAACCTTGGATGAACCTTACGCAGGCCACACACATGAAAGTGAACCAGGCCTGTGATCTCACCAAGTACATCATTATGTGCAAGCAAGACACATATCAGGAAACAGGAGACAAATTAAAAGCCTGAATTGTGGAGAAACATAACAAATGCAGTTTCTTCTGCACAGGGCTCAAATAGACCGTGGTTTGATGAGTCTGAAAAGTATGTATGATGAATTATAACTAAAGTTACAGCTACCAGATCTCAACCCACTTAAATATCCATGGGACATGGATGGGCAGCGGTTGGCCAGGTGTGCGGAGGTGTGCATGTTAAGCAAGATTTTAACTTCCATCTCAGCCTTTTTCTTTCATTCTTCTTTACTACTTCTGACACTTTTAGTGTGTACAACTGAGTGCAACACCATGAATATCCTCAAGAAGAGACTGTTAAGAACATGTGCACCAAATTAAGCCATATTGCATATCCCCTCTCTATGACTGTAGACTTCTCACCCCACTTTCAAGTGCGGCCATTCGGGATAGCCAGTACAAACACTCTTGTCTTAAGCTGTGGTCCGATGAGACGTTATAAAAACGACTTCATTTCGAGCAGTCCCCACCCTTCAGAGTGTTCTCTGCAATCATCAAAGCACAAAAAGGGGGGATCCTGTTTGGAAAAAAACAAATATTCATCCATTAAAGCATCAGCTTCAGAGACTTCTTGCGGATTGTGGATATCCTTGTAGTGTCAACCCTGTATTGACACAGCCAGATGATCACACTGAATTTCCATTTCATTTTTTTTTTTACTTCATTCAGCCTGACATTGTGTTCATGCTAGCAACATTATGTTTGGGACTGGATGTTATTTTGTTTCGTGACACCGCGTCACCGCCCTGACCTTTCTGTCCTACCAATGTCATCTTCATTCGGAAGATGCAGTAATGATTACGAGGACCTTTTTCACGACCCGTACAGCTGTGTGTGTCGATTTCACTTTTCTGTCACCACCGACGCAGGAGGCTGACATCCCCACCCCTACAAAGCTTTGACTTGTCGAATCCTTTTCTAACCGGAGAAAACAGCCGTTAATGAGCACAACACCCGACCTATTTTAATTTCTGAAGGAATCAGTTATGTGAGCTGTGATTCAGAGGTCTGAAACCAGGGTACCATTGATGCTGAGGCATGGGAATCTACAGCAGTAGAGGTTACAAAAAAAAGAAAAAGAAAGCGTGGGAGGAGAAGAGGGAACACAGCTGAGGGACGGCAACAGAAATACAGCTGCACTTTGCTTTTCACCTGTCACAGCGGCAAGAAGGCCTGTAGCTTCAGTCTTGGACTGTATAGCCACTGCAGGTGTTACTAGATTTAATGCATAATTATGTCATAACAATTAGTCACAGCAAATAGAGTTCTGTTATCTTTCAGTCTCCTTATCATTAAGTTATATGCAGCAGATAAAGTGTCCAGGATTAGGTCATGAAATCATGGCACAGGGCCATATAGACCTCGTGACTAGTAAAAGGTCGTGACTTTATCCTGTGGGTACAGGGAGTGGCTGCACTGAGTGCCTTTAGTGGTCAACCAATCTCTTTCACTTGCAAAACAATGGGCCTCCTTGACTGAGCTGTGTACTCGACAGAAGGCTAGTGAGCTACTGTCGCCTGTACCAGAGTCTGATTCATATTCTTGTTTTGCCAAAGTCAGCAAACCAGCCAAAGCTACTTTGGGGATTATCCTCTTTATTAATTGGCTATTGGCTTGATCATTGATTATGTCACTTCCGCTGTGTAGAGCATGCGTCCAAATGCATTTAAATCCGTCTACTTTTTTTATAGACTGGGTGTCCCGCTTGTTTCTTTGTCACCTCAGAGATCCTCAGATTGGCATTATGCGACATCAAAATAGTGGTAGATTTATGTCAGTAGAACACAAGCTGCAGCAGGGCATTGTGGGAATGCTGATCTAGTGGGTTGTGAAGGATTAGGGTCAGCAGGAGTAAGGAGCTCAGGCCTCCTTTCCTTTCCAGAAACTCTGGGGCTCTTTCTGCAGTTACATCGACGGAGCATGTGCCATATTGTTTATTCACACTGGTTTGAATATCTTTATATTAAATGTACAGCTTGTACTGTCTGCGAGTGTGCATTAGCACTTGTTCACAGCTCACCACAGGATGTACTTTTTCCAGGCACAATGCAGTAGCCTGTTGAGTGCACATGATGCCTTATACATAACTGAAGAATTCAAATCCCATGCAGTTCATAACCAGTGAACCGTTACTTTTCTCCCAGCAGCACACAAGGAAGGGGTCTCGAGGTTAGTTGGTTCAAACTCAGCAGGTCTTGCACCCATCGCCCTGCTCTCAGCTCATTGGCTTTGTCATTCCAGCTGCGATAGTGTCTGTGAACAGAGAGCATTATTCATGTCCTCAGAAGGGGGCAAGTCCTAATTGAAATTCCGGTCCTTTCCACTGGAATGAAGCGGGGCCGCCGACACCCACTGTATTATGCTGGCCTTGTCACCTTGAAAGGCCCATCTGGAGACTGTTCACATTACTGGGCAGCAGAAAAGACCCATTAGGAAAAAACAGTGATGTATAACAAAAAGGGGTGAAAGACGTTGGACAAAAGATTTGGGCAGTGTGAGAATAGCCGGGTTACAGTGCTCTTTACTTTCTATAGTTTGATGTGAAGCCATCCCTTACACTGCAGTAACTAAAGGGCTGGACTGTCTGTGGTTGCTGGCTGCCAGTGTGGTGTGCATGCTAATGGCCGGGTGAATGAATCGGTGCCATTCTGATAGAGGAGAATTGAGTACAAGGAACCTCTTTCTAGTTAGTTCACTCTCACAGCAGCCTACTGTCTTGGTCTGTCTACTGTCTCTGAACAACAACTGTACATGGTAATTTATTGCCTTTTATTTAATGTCACAAAATGTGTCATGCCCTGTAGCTCTAAAAGTGACTTTGTTTGTCACACTAGGATACAGATTCTACGATTACTCAATAAAGAAATGTCATGACGTCCTCAAAAATTCCATAATATACCGAAGACCAAGCTAACACAAATTAAATAAAATAAATTTTTCCTTTTCTCTGACCAACAAGATTCAATTTATTGCAGGGAATCTTCACATTTGAAACTAGCAAATGTGTTAAATTATTAACCATTGTTCACTAAAATTGATAGATTCATTTTCTTTTGTACTTCAGCCACACATTTCCTGTCCTTTTAACCCGTGTGTGACTGGTGTTTCTTTATGTCAAAAGTCTTAATTACAGTAGTTATAACACACACTGGCCTGGGAATTAACAGTGTACACCTGTCTTGATGGGAATCATGGATTCACTGATCCATGTTCTGACCTGTCAGCCTCACCTAGTCAAAGCTGGTTCTCTGTTGAGTTTGAATTTGGATGATTCATCAGCTCTGGCTTATACAAAGACTTACACAAATATAGATTTGTGAATCCATTCCCAAGTTTGTGTGTAAAGTCTCTTGTAATGTTTTAGGAACAGCTAGCTAGTTTGTAAGAAATGCCTTAGCTGATGAAGGCTTTAGGAGAGTTTATAGAGGTTGCTAGGGAACATCTTTAGCACTGACCAATCAAACGCGGCATAGTTGATTTATATAGGGCGACACTGAGTATCACAATCTGTAGCATCTTCCAAAAAGTACAAAGGGGAAAACAATTAATTTTATGTGATAGCCTAGTATCACTGGCATAATGTTATGTAATTTGAAGTGTGTGTTTGTAGCTTAGTGTAAATTTAAAATGTTACTAGTTTACATGATTGTTGGGTCAGAAATGACAACCATATTCCACATTCGCTTTCACTCTTCAATATAAATTGGTCGAAATGTGTCGCAGCAGTTCTAGCTGGTAGTTACTGAATATAAATACTTGACTAACACCTTCTAATCTCTTCCCAAGAATTATTTTAAATGGTCTAATCTTTTATTTTTATATACTCGTGTGTAAATCTCCACTCAGTAACAGTTCTGTTCTAACTTCTTTTGAACTTGCTTGTTTGAAATGCTTTTGCAACCAGCTGGTGTCATACTGAGAAGACATACATGCTCATTTTGTGTTTTTCTGCTCCTACTTAATAACACAACAACACCTCTCTCTCTCTCTCTCTCTCTCTCTCTCTTTTTTTTGCCTCTTCTCTTTGTTCTCTCTGCCAGGGATCGAGCTGTGCCTGCCAGGATGGCGTTTTTCCATGACCATGGTGGCTAGTTTTGTGGTGCTGGGCGGTCAGCTGCTGATGCCCGGGGTTGCCTACCTCTGTCGCGACTGGCAGGTGCTTCAAGCTGTCATCATATGCCCCCTCCTACTGATGCTGTCCTACATCTGGTAAGAAAAATACCCGAGCATCTGCTGCACGTTAGCACTGATCCAGTTTTTGTTTTTGTTATTCCATGCAAGTTTAAAAGGTGTTTTTCTGTTTAAATTCAACATGAGACTCTTCCACTGCTGAAATATGTGGTGCCATCTGCGATACGTGTTAGATTTTAAGAAACCAGTGTTAATATAGTCTAAATAAAACCTTGTTAAACCAACAACACTTTTGCAGATTTACTTTTGCAGGTTTAAACAAAGACGACCTGACCTCCAAGGACATTTTTCAGTAGTAAATTCACTGCTAAATTAAAAGTAATATCTTTTCGTTAACTCAGTTGCAGTGACCTCTACCGTGACTTCAGTTCCTTTTGCTGAAGCTCATGCAATAAATACTTGTATATGCACCTCCATTTATTTCACTGTGATGCTCAGTGCTTCACAGCACTGCTGATGCGTACAAAGCCGGCAGAGGAAAAATCAAGGGATATAGATTTGTATCATAGAGTATCAAAGGGCCTTGGCTTTCTTCAGCAGTGTACCTGAAGAACAAAGGGGGGATTCCACTCGGCAGTCAAAAGTACTCACTAATCTGATCAAACCTCAATACAGATATAATGCACTTTAATCATTGTTGGATACAGAGAGCAGAACCGATGGGGATTTCCACAATGATTCAGTGCAGCAGTCAGAAACGTACGTCAGGGTAGCAATTGTTATCCCGATGAATGAAAAAGCTGAAGAAGGCTGCAGAACTCAAGGACCTGAAACTGATATTCCACACAGATATTAATGGACATTGGACTAGTCAACACTGTAGCCTATGTCCACACATGCAATAGAGCTGTCCACGCAGCACCCACTACTGAGACACACAAATACACCAGTGAGCTTGAGTCAGCCTTCACGAGAGGTTTCAGAGAATTTCAAAAGCGTGAACTCATGACTTTTATGATGAAGCCAGACAGTGTTTATGGGTGCAAACTGGATACATCACTGATAAAGTGGCTGACTCAGTAAATATATAAATACAGCAGATTGGACTGAAGAGCTGCAGGTGATCTAAGTTTGCTGATTTTGGAAAAACAACTTAAAAACCACACCAGTGCTAGGATCATGAATCATGAGCGTAGACATCTGGTCCAGAGAACATTCAACCAATAGGGGCGAATGTGGCATTGTTTTTTTTTTTTTTTTTTTTTTTTTTGCTGACTATCTTCAATTTTACATAATTCTGCAAAGAGAAACCAGACCGCTCAGAGGAACGCGTGCCAGATAATGCAATACAACTACCAGATAATGGAGCGTAACAAATGAAAGTAGGGCTAACAACGGCTCGCTGTTACACTATGTGTTTGTTTGTTGTTCCCACTGTAAAGACATCTGGTTAGGCTAATGTGAGACCTTGCCACCTGCAAATAGTATGCTGGTGTGTCTGAGTGAAGCTGGAATCAACTGATTTCCTGATTAGGAAACGGTGTCTAATCTCACAGTTTCTGCATATCCTTTGAAATTTGTTGACCTTTTCATCAGTCAACAAACGCAAGATTCAATATTGCTAACCTTGATTAATATTATCAGCCTTTTTATGGGGGATTCATTTAGTTTTGACTCATTTTTCATGTGTTATTAAGGACATCCCTTGTCTTTTTTATTTTTTTTTTTGACAGGATCTTTCCTGAGTCACTGCGTTGGCTGCTGGCCACTCAGCAGTACTGCCGCTCCAAGTGGATTATGGGACACATAGCAAAGAAAAACCGAGTGAACATGGAGCTTGACGTTGATAATATCCTCACAGGTAACAAAATATATTGGAATCAGCATTGATGTATATATATTTGCTGCAGTGTCATCTTACAAGCTTCTTGTTTTTTTGCCCTTGTTCTTCACCGTCGTGTCCCCCAGCTGTGCTTTCCTAAATAAGCCAGATTGACAAGGTTATATCAGTTTCCTCTCTGGTTACCATAGTAACAGACCACTCCAGGGGTAGCAGTGGGCGTCGAACATTACATTATGACACTCTAGAAGGTTCATTAATTTCGTTACGGCCTCGGTAGCAGGACACGAGCTGACATGTTGGTGTACAGACGGCAGATGGACGCAGGTCAGGCACTTTGACCTCGGGGGTTAACTGCGTCTGCGCTCCTTTGCCCGAGGCAAAGAGCAAAGTGATCTGTGTCGGTGTTAAGTGTCATAGCAGATTGCATTTGTATTAATCTTTAACGGTGCTGTTTACCGTGGAATACTTTTTTCCATCTTTGTCCTGCCGTTGCTTTACTGTAGTTATCAATACATTTAGAAAGTGCCACTGCTGGGAAAAGGCTTAAAGAGGAACCACTCGGTGTGAAATTGACTGCACTTTTTCAGAACTCAGAGAGCGTGTGCTGATGCAGCACTGGGAAAAGTACATTGCCACAGACATTAATTCATCCACTCTTGTTTTTATAGTAACTGGCTGTCCCCAACCCTTACAGTAATATTTCCTACTTCAACTCGCTCAGCACTAAATACAATGTTGGGCACTGAATGTTCTTCTGCTATGGCAGATGTATGCGTAACTACTGATTAGGTCATCTTTGAAAAGTGAGCAGTGCATTTGCATACAGACTATCCCAGTAGGGATAGTCTTACTCAGAGGTTTGTAGTTCGGTCAGGGGATCACTGGAAAGCCTGAGTGATACAGCCGGAGATAACCTTGAGGCGGCTGTGTGGAATGCTGTCACATGCCTGAGTCAACACGAACGTACAGCACTGCGAAGCAGAGGTGTGTTTCTGTGGCAACCCGCAGTCTGATACCAAAACATCCACTGTGTGTGTGATGTCAAATATCGCCTGCAGCTCAGGGGGTGTTGCCCTCTAAGACACTGTTCCCGTTCTTCTGTGAGCATTGTCATACCTGTCTCGCAAAAGCAGCGGGAGACGAGTCATGTGGGGGTGAAACGTGCTCATTAAAAATACATGTGGAATTTTCTGTGGTTGCAGTGAATCAGAGGCGTCCTTGTTTGACTTTTTAGAGAGCCCAGACTGCTGTCGAACTTTCCTTTGACCTGAAAAGTCCATTTGACATGATGGTATTAACTGGAGCTCGAGGGATATATGCAAAGGCTGATATCACTCATTGTAATCAGAGTATATGTTGGCAGATTTGCAGATAAAATACATTTTTATAAACTGTATTTTTGGGTGTTTTTGACCCTCGTTTTTCCAAATACGTGTGTAAAATATTGCTCACAATTTGTTGGCATTTTTCCTGTCCTGGATAGCAAACTTAATTGTTCAACTATAAATATTCTGCCCCAGTAGATATCTTTGTTACAGACCTCATTCAAGCTAGTTTGATTATTAATTGCCAAACGTATTATAGCTTTTATGTAATAAAACCCCAAAAGAAATGAAAAACTTTGGTACAAATATTAAAAGATTACATATAAGTCATATCATATCAGTCACAATAACTTTTACAAACATAAGCTATATGTCGTGAGGGGAAAAGTTAGAAATAACCTAAAAAAAAACCCAACAAAACACAAGTTACATTTTATTGTACTGGCATACTATACATTTATGTAGTGACCAAGTGTCCAAGAGAAACTGTGGCAGGAGTTTAACACTGTGCTTTAGACAATTAAAAATAACCCTGCTGCATTAAAAAAAAACATGTCTGCTCTAATGTGAAGTTGTTTGCTTCTTTCCAGAACTGCAGAGAGCTCTTCAAAAGAAACCCAAAAAGACGTGCATTGTGAAAATGGTTGGGACGAGAAACCTCTGGAAGAATATCGTCGTCCTCTGCGTCAACTCGTAAGAGTTTGCCTCGTGTTGTTGTTTCTTAGAAAACCCACTGGACGTTTCTGTGTCACAGCATGTGTGTGGGTGGATCTGAGGGAAATGCGTGTGTGTACTTGTATGTCTGAATGGGGCGAGGCAATGCCAGTCAGAGGCTCCATGCAGCATTGATCAGCAGCCCTCGGTGCTTTTGCCTTTCCATATTTGTGCTGCTCTCTCTTTTCATCTCCGATGGGATCTCTCCTCTCTGAGACCTCATCTCTCTAGCTCAGGCAGCCCCAGCTTCAGCTTTCCTCCAGCACACGGTTGTCCCTGGCTCCCTTAGTCAGCATAAATTTTACATGAGCTGTGTCCTGACGAAACATTAGACGACCAGGAGAAAAGGGTGTGAGTGTTTGCTCGCATTATGCTTGTGTGTGGGGTGTGTGTTTGTAAGTCACTGTTTACGTGTCACTGTTTATGTGTGCATAACTTGAAATGAGTGATAAACCTTGAGTTGTCCCTCTTCCTCTTCCGTCCCCTCCAAACTTCTTCATCTTTTAGATTTGCTTTGATCTGTTTTCCTCTTCTCCCTTTGTGCTCTCCCCTTTTTTCTTATCTTTTAACCGTTCACTTCCTTCTCCTCTACTGTGCCGTACTTTAACTGCTCAGATCAGTAACTTTGTCAGCTTACTACCATCTATTGCAAGAGACAGAGGAATAATGGCCAAACAAGACCTAAGGCTAAGCCACACCTTTTTATATCCAGTAGATTTGATTACTGCAATGTTTTGTTCACGGGGCTTTCAAAAAACTTTTTTAATGTGCTGCTGCCAGGCTTCTGATGACAGGAAAACTAGGAAATACGACCACATTACACCAGTCCTGCAATCCGTATATTCTCTACCATTCACTCAGAGACCTGATTTCTAAATATTCAGTTTGTCCACAAATCACTGTGGCTCTGGGCCCAAATATATCTCTGATATACTTGTGCCATATGAAGTCTTTAGGACTTTTTTAGGACATCTGGGGCTGTCCTGAGAGTTAGAACCAAACACGGTGAAGCAGCATTTTGCTATCAGGCTACACAGGCCTCAAACAACCTCCAAGATGACGATAGACAAGCCAAGAATCTGACTAGTCAAAGCTAAAAACCTATCTTAACTTCTTTTAACACTGCCTACTCTACTCTGGCCAAAACATTCCCTTAGTACTTGTCTGTACTTTTGTACTTTTTAATCGTAAATGAATAAAATGAAATGAAACCTTTATTGGATTTTTTTTATTACTCTGTTCAGAACTTTGAATTCCTCCACTGTATAAAAGGTGCTAACAGCACATAAAGTTTTCTTGCCTTGCCCACTAGTCTCCTCTAACCTAGTCACTGTATTCACCCACATGTTCTCTCCTACCTCACCACTCTGCCCTGTGTATGTTCTTTACTCAGGCTGACAGGCTATGGGATCCACCACTGCTTTGCCCGCAGCATTATGGACCATGAGGCTCAGGAGACGACTATGTTCCATAACTTCTATGCAGACTATTACACCATGGCGGGCATTGCGGTGGCCTCCTGTATGGCCCTGTGCCCAGCCGTGGGCCTCATGGGCCGGCGTGGTGGCCTTCTTATGTTTATGATCATCACTGCTCTGGCATCGCTGCTGCAGCTGGGTCTGCTCAATTGTGAGTATTTTATGAAGAATGCAACACAAACAGTACATGCATAACAGGATTTAAGAGCTATTGGTCATGTTAAGCTTTTTTGGGCTGTTACTATTCTGTATTTTTCTAAGTGTCAACACATCCTATGAAAACCCAAAACCAACAAAAGACTGATGCTCCCGAACATTGTCCGCATAGCCAAGGCCTCGTATATCTTATTCCCCTGTGCCACAGAGCTCCATTGTTGTCCGAAAGCCATTAAAAACACATCAGTAAACCTCACTGTTGCACTGATTCATGGCAGAAAATAGTCCCCAACAAATGCAATAGTACTCCTGTGTCAAGAACGCCGGCTAGAAAAAGGGGAATTTATTGAACCTTTTCTTAGAAAATGAAGCAATATATTTGTGACCCAACGAGTAAATGAATACGTAAAATGTAAAATATTTGTTGCTGGTTTTGCACCCGGTTTTAATGAAGCTGATAATAGATCATAATGTACATAACCGGCCAGTGTTTTATTAGGGTGGGACAGTATGTCATCAGTGTTGTTTATTCATTTTCAGTGCAATCGCTTCATGAGGATATTATTATATGATATGATCATCATCTCAGGGCGTCTTCCAAATGAATGACTCCAAGTCAATTAAAAAGTAAAAACAATTTATTGCAATTTTGATTGACATGTGAATACCTTTGCCTTATCTAATGCATGACTCTAATGACACAATTCGTTCAATACGTTGTCCATATGATATGTTGATTAAAAATTCTTATTACACTCACAGTATTCATTTAAACCATCTTTGTACTGTTTGTGTGTGATCTTAGCACCACATATCGAACCTTTATCATAAATGTTTGTTTTTAATAAAGATCATGGTTTACCATGATATAAAAACGGACTTAGACTTCTTAGCAGTCCAAATCCCGTCTCTCCTACACAACATGCTGTAAATGCTAATACTCAAGAGCTTTGTTACCTTTGGTTATTTCTAATGGACTAGACGAATATGATTACAAACTGCTGCTGTAAGTCAATGTGTGCCAAAATGTGATCCAGGTCAAAACAAGTACACAGTAAGTCAGCTTATTCAGTTACAAATGAGCGTGACTTAATGTTTAACCTGAGTCAACACATCAAGGTCATACTCATGTTTCTTGTTCCCATTTGACGTTGTTTGTGTTGTAACAGCGTGTTGACAAGTTCTGCTCAACGTGTGCTTGTTTTTTTTTTGGGGGGGGGGCGAGGCTAACATTTGACTCTGGAAGTCATTTATTATGTTATAAGTGCATGAGATGACTTCACTGTTGTGTAATCCATATCTGTTTCTCTTTCATTCTCCTCTAGTGCTGGGGAAGTACAGTACCCATCTGAACATAGGTAGGATCATCTGTTTATTTACACTCCTTCCTTAGTCTTGTGTTCGGGGTGGGTAGATAAACTGATCAGTAGTTGAGTACTCATGTTTGGATTTTTTTTTTTTTATCAGCTCTACATTCTTTCAAAGTGTGAATTGAATTGTTCAGCTTTCCACGTGTGTTATCTTGATGAGTTTTTCGAAAATGTGCTGCATGCTGACATCCTGCAGTATTTCATTAGGCGTATACAAGCCCTGCGGAGACACATAATGAAGTCCTAGATGTAATTATGGCTAGCGTTTCACTTATTTATCTCCTTTGTGTTGAAGAGGGTGAGCTTCTTTGTCACAAAGCTGCGAATCTCACATGTAGCCTTCCTTTGCTTCTCTCGCCTCTGTTTATCAATGCCTTTATTCTCTCCTCACTAATCCCCCTGTGGGAAGCAAGAGATGATCACAGAGCAGTCTCCTCTGATCCTCTTTATGCCATCTTCAGCATGTCTTACTCGTTGGAAGCACTGTATGCAAACCGTCTTTGGCTAAATGGCCTATTTGTATGCAAAGCGATGCTCAAGAACCAATCAAAATCAACTCAAGTGCTGAGAAAGTTTTATTTGACCAGAGTTTATTTTTCATTATTATTTAATTATTTATTATTCTAAGTTTGCTATTCTACATTGATTTAAAGAATCAGATTATGTAACTAAGGTGATAGAGTATGAAGTATCCCACTGAAGCAAATAAATGACACGATAATTTGAAGTTTAGAAGCAACTAGATACCTAATTTTAAAATGTAACCACCACAGAAATGATGAATTATTATATTAATATTTTACATTGAAATCCATATTTATGTGTCCATAAATTCAACTTTAATTTAAATAGTTCAATTTCAGTCAAATTCTGACTCAAAATTCAAGTAAGGTTAAAATATCACATTGCTTTATGTTCAAGTCCTGAACTATTTGATATTTAAAATTCAAACTTCAGCATCCAGGTTATACTAACGATAATAAACCGAGGCTGAAGGAATCAATTTTTGTTATGTTTTTCAACACTCAAGATTACATCGTTCTTCTAAAATAAAATATACATTTCACAATTACAGTCGCTTCTAAAAAATGCAAACTATTATGGCCTTTCTCTGCTTCCATATTACTTTATTTTCACCATTTGAATTCCTAACAATTCATTGCCTCGCTTATATTTAGAAAATCTTATTTTAGTCATTCAAAATACTATATCTTGTGCTTTTTGTTTAAAAAAAAAAAAAAAAAAAAGTAATCGTGACCCTAACCTTAGATTGCACAAATTGTCATTTTTGTGTTTGTCTGCAGATAGCTATGGCATGCTGAATAAGAACTTCTCCACCGCCTTCTCCATCATCGGCATGTTTTCCTCCCACGCAGTCAGCAACTTGAGCATCTTCTTCTGTGCTGAGATCACACCCACTGTGATAAGGTAAGCCCACTGAAGCACTGGGACTGCACCAGAGGATGATGACAAAATGTGGATAATGTGCTTTTACTACTGAGGAGCGAAACAGCTGTGATGATGTGTAGCACATGCTTTGTCATTACATATCCAAGTGTCCACAATGTCCAGTAGTTTAGTCTAGTTTGCGCGTTGAAATGATAAATTTCATCATTTTAGAAGTTAACTAGTTAAACCGACCTTGCGTTGACAAGCATCTGAAGTGTTCATTTACATGTGTTTTATTGTCCTGATTAGCTTATAATTAATTTAATACAGTAGTTGGTTTCTATTGCATCACATGTTGCTGAGGATGGATTAGCTGCTCCACCTCATGTTAAAGGAGGGTATGAAATTATTGAGCTGCTGAAAAACAACAGACTCTCACAGTTCAGTGTCAAATGTAATCCACATCTTGAACAAATTATCTATACCCTCTGAGAATATATGACACAGCACTGGATGTTCATTATCTGAGATTATGTAAAGGGTGTTGTTCTGCTGACAGTGCTCCTAGTGCGGCCTCTGGTGGTGAATTTAGCAGTTGCCGGAGAGGAATGGCATTGCGCGCAGAGGAGCGCTTTCGGTGGTACTGCAGCACTCTCTGCTGATGTGTGATAAAAATGGCAACGATAAGTGAACAGAAGCGAAAATACAGAAAAAATAAGGGCTTCCCTTCGGATAAATGATTTACGTGACGGTTCTTCTGGACAGCTTATGGTTCACTACTGAACGGTCTTCCCATTTCTCTGCAAGTTCATGAGGTTTTTAAGAATATGTGGTCATAAATCCTTCCACGTGATAACATTTTCTGTCTCATTTTAGGGGTGGTGGTGTGGGCCTCGTCCTGGCCAGCGCCGGTTTTGGCATGCTGACTGCCCCCATAATGGAGTTGCACAATCAGAAGGGCTATTTCCTTCACCACATTATCTTTGCCTGCTGCACTCTCATCTGCATCATCTGCATTCTCCTGCTGCCCGAGACACGCTACCAGCCCCTCCCTGAGACCCTGGCTGACGGCGAGAGCTACACTCGTCAACCTCTCCTTCCGCCAAGGAAACCTGGAGAACAGCGCCTCTTGCTGGCCCAATCTGAGAGCAGCAGGGACTACACCAGGGTGCATGACACACCCCTCCACGAAGCAGCCACCACAGTTGTGTCCACCATGGACTCCACCGCCTCTTCGGCTGTCGATTTGACGGTCGGAGATATGTCTGCTCCCATGTTCATGGAGTTGCACCCCAGCAAGCCCGAGCCTAAAGACCCTAACGGTCACTCAGTTACGTCTTTATCCATGGTCCCCCTGGGTAAAGATGCTATCATAAATGCCAGCAAAGAGCACCTGCTGTCTTCCACTCCTTTACACAAAGCCCCGTGTGTCACAGACCCACTTTTAGCCAATTCTGAAGAACCTCCAGCAATAGTCTTAGAGTCTGTTGAGCCACTGACGGATTCTGCCATTCCTGAAATGAACAGCATTGGACCTTCTCCTTCAAAAGAGTCAGCCCCTATCCCTGCCCCTTCAGTGGACTCTTCCCCTCCCTCTGTCCCTCAAACTGTGCCTGCATCCTTATTGATCTGCACAACACCCATCATTGAACCCCCGCCCAGCTCCACATTAGAATCCCCCAACCCGCTGGCTAATGACATCGACAGTATCACCCCAGAATTCGACCCACCTTTGCCAGAGGACACTCATGCCACTTTAGCAGCCTCCCCTACTCCATCTATGCATGACAGTCCCCCTCCATCCCCTACTCCCTCTCCTGTTCCCATGCCAGACATTTCCACTGACCCTCCACCCTCCATTAGGGTTCACTCTGACATTCCCACTGAGTTAGAAATAGTAGACGAATCTTCATCTGCTCCATCCACTATAGACTCGAGTCCCCCTGTCATAGATTCCCAATCATCACAGTTAGAATCTACCCCTCCCTGTGTTAATGTTATACCCCCTAGCTCTCCTACTCACATGCCCTCAACGGACTCTTCCACTCCCCCTGTCATAGATTCTGTCAGCACCACTGCACCGATTCCTGTCATTCTCCCCGTCACAGACATTGTGCACACATCCACTCCAGAATCAACCACTCTGACTGTCACAGACATTGTTCAGCCCGCACAGGATTCACCTGCTTCCCTCGCCATAGATTCAGTACCAACTTCCATTACAGATTCAGGCTCTACAGAGGCAACTCCCCCCTCTCTAATGGACTGTACCGTCTCCTCCCCCATAGACTCTGGTGTCCTTTCCATCAGGGACAGTGCCAGCACAGAAAACAACACTGTCAATGGCGTGGCGTCATCATGATCCAGTGTTGCAGCCAGTAAAAGAAGCTTTACGGTTGCTGAGGAAGCAGCCTACGCCACATGAATAATGAAGGGGGGGGGGCGGCGTGAATTGTCCTGCTCAGACTTCAGGCACTCAATGAAGACTGTCCCCACCTGGAGTTGAGCAGACATGTCTTACAGAGCTGCTGTATGTTTGTCATGCCCCCCCTCCCTTCTTGCATTTAGCCAATAGATGAGACCACGCACGTGAGAGAGTGCCAGAGGCTGGTTTGTGACAATGTGACAGTATCTTCTGCTCTTTTTGAATGTCACTGGAAATCACCAGCCTATAAACTACTTTGATGTAAATGAATGGAAAATCACTGTCTGTCATTTTAAAGAGACTTACAACTATACCCACAATCACTGAAAGGACTGGTGAAACATGCAATGATGCTAAAAAAAAAAAAAAAAAACAAGAAAAGAGAAACGACAACAAAAAAAATCAAATCACTGGTGTCCGTCTAACATATTTGTATAAAGATATCGCCTTACCTGTATGGACAAAAAAATCTGAATGTTACAAAGTATTTTTTGCCATTACAGAGGTAAAACAATCCAAATTGGAGTGACTTTTCTAAATACAACGCCAAAAACTACTCTGACCAAAATTAAATGTAGACATAGTGCCAAAAAATGAGTACAAATGCAGTATTTGCCTGTTTGGGGAAATACTAGTGCAGTCCCCTGCCATAGACTGTATGTGGTTTAAAGCGAATCAGATGAACCCCATTCCAAAGTTCGGAAATTCGAAATGAGAATTTAAATTATTATTAAATTAATAAAAGACTGAAATGCTACATCACCATTTGATGAATTAGACTTGAGAAATGAGCTTGAGATTGCTAAATTGCTTTCATCAACATGTGGTTCATTGTGTGAACAGAGATAGAGAAAAGAACGACCCATATTTTGTCGGTCTGAAGAAACTTTTATTTTTCCAAATTGTTTCAGTCAATGGAATTTATGGTATGCAAATGCTTTCATTTGTAAATGTGATATTGTAAGTAAATGCATTAATTAGTTGTTGAGCTTGATTCAGTCCTTTTAAAAAAAAAAAAAAAAAAAAAAAAAAAAAAATTCAAAGTATTATTTTGAATAATTTCCCATGGCGTGACTTTAATGTACAAACCTATACTTCATTCTTACAGTATTTGTGGCACCGCAGTTTGGTGGCACATTATTCTTTGCAGTTGGGACAAAGCATGAAAATAATTGTGAACGTGTCAGCAAAACAAACTCGCAAACCTTAAAAAGACACAACAGCTATTTTTTGAAATGAAACCAATGGATGACAAAAATGTTCGATGTGATTGCCAACTGTCACAACATTGCTAACCTTCAGTGTGTTTTCCAAATCCTTGTTCTGGTATTAACATAGTTTATGTATGTCGATGTGTCCATACATTCACATGCACAACTAAGTTTACCTTAAAAAAAATGCAATATTTCATATACTTGTCAAATTGACACTTTAAAATCAGTAAAAGGTCCTTAATTATAGATAGATTAACCTATTCATATTCTTGAATTGACAGACTCTTGCTTAAAGGAGGCACCTTCTCTTCCAAAGCCTGTGTCCATGTGTGGACGGTGTTGTACTTGACTTAAAACTGTGTAACTTGACAGTTGTAGTTACATACTTCATGCGCTGGAGGTTGTAATATTTGTCAGAGAAAGATGTGTGATTGCAGATACAGACCACTGTTTACAACAATAATAATAACCATAAATAATAATAATTACACTTTACTGTAAAATTTAAGAGCCAACTGAATGATGTCGTGTCATTTCAAATGTGATAAAACTCTCTCATGCTCATCATATTAAATTTATCCAGGGAGTTTTGGTGATTTGTTAAGGTGTTTGCTCGGGAGTTAAGGACAACTCTCCTCCTGGTGATTGGCACCTTCTTGTGGTACACCTCTGAGTTACTTCACTCATCAATATTCTCTTGTTTGCACTGGCAAAGGCTACATATCTTTTGGTATGAGAATGATTGATCGACATGGTTATTCTCCTCAAATGCAGCTTGAATCAAAGTATGAAAGCTCTATTTTTTAATTTCGATCGCTGATTATCATGTCAACAAACTTCCATCTAGTGAATATGAACATTTAAATGTCTAACGTGTGTATGCCATGCTGCTAAGCCTCAAAGCACAATGCCCTGCAATCATGTGATGTCAAATTTAGTGGAGCTTGGCGTCTTGACAGTAAAAAGAAAAAAAAAAAAGGGAAAATGGAGTGGGATTTTGAATATAATACAGAAACACATTAACTTTTGCAATAGACTCACATGTAATCTACTTTGTGGGACAGGGTGTTGACGCTGGATTTAATATAGAATTCTTGGCATCCGCAGTAGGAAGTGGGTTGACTGCAGTGGTATTATCTTCACATTACTCTGAGTCCTCGTTGCCTGTGACTGTTGTCTCTCTGTCTTAATGTGCATATTGCAGAAGTTGAACTGTGTATCACCAAAAGCCCATGCAACATCAGTGTAAAGACAGTAACACAGCACAATACATCCAGTGTCTTCTCTGAGATCTGTTGCTTCCATTTTCACAACTCCCTAGCAGCTATTCCACGGTGCTGATCGGAGCTATTACACCATTTGGTTTGACTTTATTTGGAGTAAAGCTGAAGTAAAAATCAGTAAGAGCAATGTTAGCACCAGCGGTAGGATTAACACGAAGACAGTGATAGGTGAAAAAGCAAAAAAAAAAAAAAAAAAAAAAAAAAAGAAGAAGAATGGGCTACGTCTTTGTAAATAGTAAATGTGTGGACACACCCAGCTTCGATAAGATGAAGGATCATAGATGATAACATGGACTGGTGAATAGTTCTGAACTTGCTAGATGAAGGTCTCAGATATGAAGTCCCCAGTGTACACATTTCAGGTTTTGCGTCTCTCGACCGTGTGACTCAGAATCTCTTGATGGGAGATTTGAATGAATGTAAAAACCATGGATTGTACCATTTATAATTTCTGATTGTTTGGTTTCATTTTGTTTTTGTTTTAACAGACATAATGCACTTGTATATAAGCCATACCTGTTGTTAAAATAAAACCACTATTTATTGATCAACCACGGATATCAGTGACTCCTTCATTTCATAGAGTTTCAAAAGGGTTTCAAAAATCACAGGGTTGTAGCCAGGGCTGGATTCCCGACTAAGCATGCCCTCAGGGGCCCTGAAAATGGTCGTGTGCCAGACAGTTCTTGGTGATATGATTAATTAATAATGTCATCATAAAAATAAGCACATTTAACAAGTCTAAGAGTCTGTAGCCTTGTTAGCTATTTAGATGCAGCGATGCTTTGAGCTAAATGTTAGCATGCTTATGTGATCATGACAATAACGACAATGCAGATGTATTTGTTTATAATCTTCGTCCTAGTTTAATATGTTAGCATGCTAACGTTGTCAAATTATTATAATTCATCGATATCAAGGGGAACATGAATATCATTAAGTTTTATTAAGATAGCTTTAACTAAGTTTATTTAGTTAAAGCTATCTCAGTTAGCTTGTATGTAACTAGCCATTCACAGTGGCTCTGTACAAACAGTTTGTGAAATGACGCAAGGTGTAGAGTTTGTGGCGTTAACTAGCCAAGTAGAACAGATGTAGTGTGGAGTGATGCAAGGTAGACTGTTTTGCATTTTGTATCTTTAAATTGTGTTCAGCTTTAAGACATTCAACTACTAATCACAAATGTGAACCTCACAATGGCACAAAAGGAGTAGCAGGGCGTCACCAAAGGATTCAGAGTCTGGGGACCATGAATGTCTATAAACCCATTTTAAAGTATATCTTGGCAGAAAGCATCACCATAATTTGTCCATTCAGTAGTTTTTGAGCTATTTCAGCTTGGACCTAAGTGATCGACCGACCAACTAAATCTACCATGGCTGAAGAGTGAAGAGACCCCACCAAGGATGACTCCTGCTTTTAACCCAGCCTTGACAATGTCTCTTACAGAGCAGTGGTTCCCAACCTGTGGTCTGGGCCCCTCTCCGTGAGGCCTTAAAGATTACGCAGATTGTGTGAGGCTTTGTGCGCTCAAAGGTTGTCAAAATTAGATTTACACATCACGTTGTCCTCACTTTTTAAAAATAGTAGGCTATTTTAGTTGATGTTAGCCGGTTACACGGCTAACGTTACACTCAGTTTCACCAACTCAGCTACAGTAGCTAGTTCATGCAAATTTTTCTAGCAGTTAGAAACATGCGTGAGGAATGCAAGTGTTGGTGACTCAGCAGTATCAAAAAGAAAACTATGGCTACATCTTGAGAGTTATCAACTTCCAATGAACTTTGAATGAACCAACTTTCATTCAAAGAGAAGACAGGCCTCAACAAGAATGTGTCATTTGTTGCGAGAAGCTAGCTAGCCAAGTAAAAAGAAAACAATATTTGTCAAGTGTGTCGGTGCAAGCTTTCCCACACATGACCAACCAAACACCTCATACCTGACATGTTATTCTTTTAGTATGTTGGTGGCCTCAGCTTGAATTAGATAGAAGAAGCGGGAACACATTTATAGATGTTAAAATCTAGTTTTAATATTTCAGCAGATGCATCCTGCACGTTGATCAAATTAACTGAAATGCAGCAAATCTATGACAGGCTAGCAGTGTAGATATAGTAGTTGGTCCTGTAGTTTGTATATGGGGTGGGGTCTCACTAGAGGCCCACAGATAATTCACGCCCCTGGAGTCCCTTAGCGGTTTAATCCGGCCCTGGTTGTAACACTTTCTCAACTCACTTGAGGTGCATTTTTCAAACTAAACCATGAAAATCTCTTATCCAGTGTTAAAATGCCTGATTGATGACTGTTCAACCTAGAGGTTGAAACAACAGGCTCTTTTGTACAGGTGGCTCCTTACCATGGTATCGACACAGATGGAATTAGGATAACTGTATAAGTGCAGCCCTCAGTATTACACTGTTAAAGTTTAACATTTCCTGGCAAGGAAAAACAATTGCTTGAGCTTTATAGAACAACCTCAATCCGAGGGGGAAAAAAAGGCAAAAATTTCCCTGCATGGGGCAGGGTGATGTCAGGGCGATGATGCGGCATGATTCTCTGGTCCACTGCATCAAACCGGGGCGCTCCTATTGGCTGAGAGGGATGCTGGGATGCTGCGCTGTGTGTAACGTCATCTGACCAGCAGCACGTTTATCTATCTCGCCGGCTCAACACTCGTCCTAGAAATGAGGCAAGTGCTGATTTTGAGAAACACAGCGGCAAGACACTGAAGACTGGACGCTGGTGAAGTCGAGACAGGACGCTCTCTGCCTCTGCATCCGTAGCACACCATGAGGGAAATCGTTCACATCCAGGCTGGACAGTGTGGGAATCAGATTGGGGCGAAGGTATGAATGTTCATCATTTAATTTAGGAAAAGGGAAATTAATGGAGTGACTGTAATTTGAATGCGGATCGTCACACGCGTTGTGTTGTTGTTGTTGCGAGTCATACAGACTCGTTTATTAGTTTGACGTCTCTTGGACGTGAATAAATTGTCTGTAAATAAAAGTTTGACATAGATTATTGATTGTTTGTATATGCACAGGGTGCGGTTCAGTCCGGGTTGGGCTTTGCTCCGAGTCAGCAGTGAGCTGCAGTGATGTGGCCCCAATCTGCTGCGTGTCATTTTCTCAGCAAGCAGATGCGCAATTACCAAAAAACAAGGCCGGACGCACCTGCTTTTTAGCTCGTTGTTGCTAAATGACCCTCATATGATCATGTTTCTCCCACCTTAGTTCTGGGAGGTGATAAGTGATGAGCATGGCATCGATCCCACTGGTAGCTACCAAGGTGACAGTGACCTGCAGCTGGAGAGGATAAATGTGTACTACAATGAGGCATCAGGTAAAAAAAACCCAAAAAAACCCAAACATATTTGTTTATATAAAACGTGTTGGAAATAAACCACCTATTGCAAACATGTTAAATAATTTAGCACTTAATGAAGCTTTGTTTCCATTGCTTATTAACCTTGCATGACCTTATGCTACACAGACGTCATTTGAATGCCACATATGCTCATGTCACTAATTTAGCTACAAGGGCAAAGTAGGTCCCACCATGAGTGCAGGAAAAAATGAGGGCAGTGAATCTGCTAAAATCACTCTCTCTCTCCCCCTCTGTCTCCCTCCCTCTCTCTCTCTCTCTCTCTCTCTTTCTCTCTCTCTCTCTCTACCTCTCTCTCTCTCTCCCTCCCTGTAGGGAGTACAGGTATCTGCAGTCTCTGTATAACTGACCCCGAACTCACTGTGCCTTGGTCTCATCTCAACATCAGCAGATTTTTATCCCACATTCCAAATGCATTGCGTGTCATCCCTCACAGCTGCTGTACATTGACCAGTCAAACGACGAGGCTCGGCAATCAGCCTCTGGACTGACACTGTCAGAAAAGGACAAGTCAATGCAGATCTCAATGCGTGTTTAAGCAGGATTGAGATCAAACAGTGCCCAATGCCCTGATTTGGGTAAATGAAAGTGTTGCACAGGAGGCCTTAACAGCATAATACTGTATTACAGTATTACTGTGCACCACTATCCTATTTCCTAGCAGCATGCATTATTGATTCTTTGTTTCCGTGTTGCATGCTGGCATCAGTGTCACGTACAGTGTCACTATTGCATGTGGACTGACTGTGCTTCCCATTCCCATTTATGGGACAGACTGGTAGAAGTTTGCGAGCAATATTAAGACTTAAGCAGACCAGACGATGAGAGGAAGATCAAGTTTGAGCAGTGGTATCTTTGTTTGAACAGATCCTGCAGGGCTCAGCACTTTGAAACCCCCACTGGTCCAAAATAAGCATTGCAGCATGCTGAGGCAGATTACTTGGAAGAAAGGTTACAGACAGAGAGGGTGGAGCACATAAAAGTGCAAGAAACAAACAAAAGAAGGCCTTGTGCTTTCTTTAAATAGCCACTTTGATGGATAGACCCATCGTCTAAACAAAAGCATGTTGACCTAAAAGCAGATTAGCAGATATTAGCAGATTGCACTGCTGTATTAATATCTTTTTAGAGAAAAGAGAAAAGAGTCTTGTCCATGGTTCACTAGAAATGTTCTGACATCATGCACACTGAGACTGTCGATATCTTACTCCACCCTTCCACCCATTACCTCTCTCTATCCCTCTATTCTCTGCTGTTTTTTCGTCCAAAGGCAGCAAATTTGTCCCCCGTGCCATTCTGGTCGACCTGGAGCCAGGAACCATGGATTCAGTTCGCTCTGGCCCATTTGGACAGTTATTCAGGCCTGACAACTTTGTCTTTGGTGAGTGAACAAAAAAAAAAAACATGGTGTCACCAGTCATCCTGAACCAACTGGTTCATACATACATTATGTGTGTCAGCAGCTTCTGTCATATCCTGTAAAGTTGTGCTTAGTTTCACCTGAGAGCACTGAGCACTGCGCAGTACTGTATATTCCCAGCACAAAGCTTCTGCAGCCCCTCAGCGGTGTGCCAGGAGTGTGATGTATTGTCCATGTGCAGCTGTGTCAGACTGAGACAGCTCTCGTGGTGACTCAGCGAAAAAGAAATCTACAAGGAGATGATGCTGCAGTGCAGAGAACAAATGAGGATACAGGGGCCAATCCACCCCACCACAGGATGACTCGCCATTTCTCCTTAACAGAAAATAGAGTTTTATCATAAAATGTCTTTTGGGTGATGAAGGTGCTAACATGTTAATGTTTAGCAGATATAATGTTCAGCATGGAATGTCTTCTTTTCATTTACTTCAGCCATTTTTTCAGGTACTTATGTGCTTGGTCATGGGGATTATCAAAGTTATAACATTTCATATGCCAGCCTGCTGGTGGTGCTAAATGAAAAATCAGGAGGTCATCCTCTGGTAACCATGAATGTGTGTACCAAATCATAGTTATCAGGCATGGCACTAAATGCCAAGAATGTCAACCTCATGGTGGTGCTACAGTATAGCAAATAGGATACCAAATTCATTAGGATACACCTTCTTGGGACCATGAATGACAAATCATCAGTACAGATCGGTTATTATAAACCATATATAAAGTATGCCTTAGCAGAAAGTGGTACTATTATTTGTTCAACATGATTTGTCTGACACATTACATGCATCATGCAGGTCAAAGTGGAGCAGGAAATAACTGGGCCAAGGGTCATTACACCGAGGGAGCTGAGCTGGTGGACTCGGTACTGGATGTGGTAAGGAAGGAGTCTGAAAACTGCGACTGCCTCCAGGGCTTTCAGCTCACCCACTCATTGGGTGGAGGTACAGGTTCAGGGATGGGTACACTGCTCATCAGCAAGATCCGTGAGGAGTACCCTGACCGTATCATGAACACCTTCAGTGTCATGCCTTCTCCAAAGGTGTCTGACACTGTGGTGGAGCCCTACAATGCCACTCTCTCCGTCCACCAGCTAGTGGAAAACACAGATGAGACCTTCAGCATTGACAATGAGGCCCTGTACGATATTTGCTTCCGTACCCTGAAGCTGACCACACCTACCTATGGAGATCTAAACCACTTGGTATCAGCCACCATGAGTGGGGTGACCACCTGTCTCCGCTTCCCTGGCCAACTCAACGCTGATCTCCGTAAGCTGGCTGTCAACATGGTGCCCTTCCCCCGCTTGCATTTCTTCATGCCGGGCTTTGCACCCCTCACGAGCAGGGGCAGTCAGCAGTACCGCGCCCTCTCTGTGCCAGAGCTCACACAGCAAATGTTCGATGCCAAGAACATGATGGCAGCCTGTGACCCTCGCCACGGACGCTACCTCACTGTGGCAGCCATCTTCCGAGGCCGTATGTCAATGAAGGAAGTGGATGAGCAGATGTTGAGTGTGCAGAACAAGAACAGCAGCTACTTTGTTGAATGGATTCCCAACAATGTTAAGACCGCCGTTTGCGACATCCCTCCCCGTGGCCTCAAGATGTCCGCCACCTTCATTGGTAACAGCACAGCCATTCAGGAGCTGTTCAGGAGGATCTCAGAGCAGTTCACAGCCATGTTCCGCCGCAAGGCCTTCCTCCACTGGTACACTGGAGAGGGAATGGATGAAATGGAGTTCACTGAGGCTGAGAGCAACATGAATGACCTGGTGTCTGAGTATCAGCAGTACCAGGATGCCACTGCTGATGAGATGGGCGAATATGAAGAAGATGAAATAGAGGATGAGGAAGAAGTCCGCCATGATGTTCGTCACTGATTGTAGAACGCTGACATGACACTCTGAGTGAACCAATCCCTCAAAATATTTATCGTTGTTGGACAAGTGCAGTGAGATCAAAAGAAGTACGCTAGAGATGCAGATGTTCATCTAAATATTGCAGTGTGCAGATCATGATGAAAGCTGTTTAGCTAAAATTATATTGCATATAGATATGGCTTCTACTGACAAAGATCATGAGTGGTGTTAGAACCTAAAATATGCCATACCATAGTCGCTGGTTTTTCAAGTCATGCTTTGCCAGGATCAAAAACAAATACAGTCTTGTCCTAAATACAGTTTTGTAACATTTACTTCAACACGCATTCACTGTCTCAAGTCTCAAATAAAAAATCCAATCCTGTCAACGCCTCGTCATGTTTTTATTTGATATCTAAATAGGTGTGTACAGGTGTTTTAGTTGTAATTTGTGATATATTTCCCCTAGAACTCTATACGTGAGACATCCTTTAGATAAGGGATAGGTCTGTTAACAAATCCCCCCCAAAAAAGCCCAAACCAACAAAGATTTGATGTTATTTAGGTATTGTATCCATTGATTGGATAGCTTATTCCATTGTGTCATTGTTCCAACTCCATTGTTGTATACTATTAAAACATTATTAAAAACCCATCAATGAGCTGCACACCTGCACTAAATGGCATGCTCCTTCATTACAAACACTGGCTGACTTGTAGTTTATTGTGAGTCATTCCCATATACAGTGCAGTAAATATTTGCTCCCCAAAGCACACCAGATGTACAATTTAGTCCCCTTTGAGTAGCTACTGCTAAAAAACACAGTGCCTGGCATTTAATTTTTTTTATTATTTAGTCTTTCTAAATATTAAGCAATATATTTGTGTTTTTTGTGTACATACACAATAGGAAAAAATGGGCTTGGGGCTGAGTGCCAGAAAGGGGTGTCAGAGAGGCTGCCTTGTAGTTTTTAGTCTTTTTATTTTAATATTGTCAACAACTGTTAAAAATACCGATGCACAGTCCCTTTAAGATGATGAATAGCAACATCTTATAAAGTTTTGCAATATAATAAGTTGAGCAATCATAAAACTTCCCTCAAAAGAACATTCGTTGGTTTGAGTTTGTAGAATTATGGAAGCCGTTGCAAAAACTTAGATTTATTGTGTTAATCTGCTGATCTGTTGACATCAGACTGACACACGTCCAAACAACCAGGGTGGAGCCCAGAGATGAAAATGGAGAGAAGGTGATAAGGAAAATTCCAAAACACCCATTATTTACCGTCAGTCAAAAAAAACGTGCATTTGTGCATTGACACGATGAAACTTGTTGATAACAACACTCTCTTCCAGACTTGACACTTGTAGACACATTACCATTCAGACAGTTCAGGCAGAAACTTGCTGTTCAGCTACTTAAGGGTTACAGCGTTGAAATGTGTTACACTTACGGCCACACCCCAGTCACGGATGTCTAACCAAGAATTTTCTATATGACATGATGATGGAAAACATCTGCTTTGACATGACTGATGGATAAGAGAGCAAATCCATGAAAAAATGTAACCCAGAGAGAGTTGTGAAGCAGCAATTCTTTGCCCCGAGCTAAAGGGAAAAATCTTGGTCACAGCAGTTTTTTTTTTAAGTCTTCAGAAGTAGGTCCATTATTAACTCTTCACTTGTACTGTACTCTAGAGTCCTGAGAGCTAGCTCCAGCCTGATGTATCTAGGTTCATTAATTAATGTCCACCAACACAATGGAACTCTCATTCTTGCTGTGATTGAAACTCTGTATTAGTTATTTGACCAAAAGGAAATAAACCTTAGTGACACTGAGATAACAAACTACTTAGTTTGCTCTGTTCTTATCTATACTATGCAACTGAGCAGCCTCTTTGACATGCAGTTACTCTCTACTACCCTCACCTGTCCACCATTAAATAGTTGTAGAACATGTTCTTTGACCTCTATGTATTTTCCGTCAGGTAAAATTACAACGTGTCAACCACTCCCTTGCCGTTTTTAGACTTAACCTGCATAGTAAATGAATACTAATCTCTCCAACCGGATTGTCTACTTCTTCTAATATGCTGTGCCTCTTCATTCAGATGAATGTGAAAAGTTGCATTTTCACCCTCGCTTTGGATTTGATCTGAATCCGGGCTCATTAAGTACTACTACATGCTGTATACCCCCATTTGTGGCACCAGAGGATGCTACAGCTTTTTAGCAGATGTCACTTGAGTCAATGTAAGTTGGGGCTGAAGATTACAAGTTCTAAAATGAAAAAAAATCTGAAGAAGAAATAAGTTGTTTTCCAGACCTCTAGTCGTCCTCACCTCTGTTTAAGGCTAGCAACTCAAGGTTAAGCTAGCTGCTGCTGGCAAAACACACGAGTGCTATTGTTGGTGGTGTTTTGACAAGAAATAAGAATGTGTGGAATAAAGGTGGGGCTATATCCTACTTCATAATAAAGACGATGGATGTATTTGCTTTCATCTGATTTGCAGTGCAAAAAATATTTGAAGTGAGTGTATTTGAATGATGCCCTCCCTGATGATGACTAAAACATTGAAATTGTAACACTCCAGATAGTTAAATGAGTTGACTTAACCCAACTTAAATCTGCTATTGTGTATCGCAAGTATTTTGAAATAGCCACTAGGGTTTTATGCAAGTATCTGATTTCTGATGTGAAGTGGTGTGAAATCAGAAAAAAGGGTCAATAAAGCAGCACTTTTTATTTGATTTTATTATGACAGAAACAAAAGTTTCAAGCAAAACAAAACATGAATGAAAGAATGAAAAAAAAAAAACAGGAAAGCATCCTCGTTATTATGTCACATATCGCTGCTCTAGTAATGTGCTGTGCTATTGCATAAGCCACAGCATATTAGAAATTAAAAATGAAAACACACGCATCAATATCAACAACATCAATATCAAACAGTGTCATTCCAATAAATGTTTTCAGTGCTCATCGTTGATTACTCTACCTATGCACATATCCAAATTATGTTACCTTTACACCTACACACAAAGATACAATAAAAAATACAAACATACTGTTTATCTGGTACTCATGTTGCAATACACATTAAAAAAAACAAAACAAAACAAAAAACATGCCATAGTGCTATTGGACACAATTTTTTTTTACAGTTTTGGCACTTTCATCTCTTGGAGTTAACACTTGGCTTCTTGTAAAAGTACAATTAAGAGACCCTCACATATTCTGCGGAAATAATAAAAAGAGTGCAACAGCAAAATAGAGAATTTGTGTAATGTCCTCTTTTTCAGTTTACGGCCCGTAATAACTAGGCTGTCTACTGATAAAAATAGTCTCATCCCTTCATGGTGCACTAAATCATTCAAACATTTTGGCATTGGTTGTTCTGCACAGTGTGCTTTCCTCAGCTTTAGACTACAAATATACCATCTCTTGATTAGTTGTAGTGTCACTAAGCATAACTAATTTGTAATCTAACTACTAAATACTTAAAAGTTAGCAGAACAGCTTATGCCAAGGCTAAAGCAAAAACATTACAAAATGTACCCCAAGGATTTTTAGAATCACACCACACTTAAAAATACTCATAGCATTGAATCTAGTGTAATATAGATGCAGAACTACAACATTATAGTAGCCTCACACACTTTGTTCTACCTCTGCTGTAGTTACTCCCAAGATAATTTGCCAGATACCAGAGATATTTAGCTTCTGAAACTAAGTCTTTACTTTGATAAGCATTATTAATAAAATCCATTATAATAACACTGTGAGACTTTAGAAGCAAGATCAGCGTCTTAAATATTAAACGTAGTGTTACAATCTATTATGTTTTTACTTGTATAGGTGTGGTTGGTGTGGATTTATTTCAGCTATAGAGTGGGGTGGTTGATTGGATGTTAATTTTGATGTTGCAGGTGAGCCCTTGCCTGTGATTGCTTACCAATTGTAGCCCCCACTAACATAAGTCCAGTTTCTTTCTCCAGCCTGGCAGGTTAGGAGCTAGAATAGGAAGGGAACTCACTCACCTGATATAGACCTGGATCATCATATTGTAAATAATTTAGCTGACGTATTACTTATGGCTGCCTTCTTAGATGTAGGGCACCTGAGGCAGGTATCCTTTTTGTTTATACTCCTCCTACTGCCTTTTCTGGTTTCTCTTTGTTTAGGAGATATGGTGCAAGGGCTGTCATCATGTTTGATAGGTATGTATACACAGTATTTCAGGCTGGTTTAGTTCTCTTGTGTTTACGTTTGGCTGTTCCTGGCCTGAAGCCTTAAGTACCTGAAATAAATGCCTCTTTGAATCTGTTGCTTTGTCCCAATCCCATACTCTACACTCTAAATTCTGCACATTTAGCTAACGTTGATGGAGAGTCATTTTAGCAGGAAGTGCTTTCGAATCATTATTAGCATGGAAACCAAATGCCTTTCATGACCTGACAGCCACGTAGACAATAGCTCCCTTGTTTTAACTGATATAAGTAATAAGTACTGTTGTCGATAGACAAGGACATACAGTATTGCACTTTTGGTCAAACAGGCTAAACTAGGCTAATCTGTTTATCAGTGTCACCACAATTGATCACAACCTATTGATAGATACATTATGCTTTCATACTAGATTCAACATTTCTCTCAGTCACTGAGACCTTCTTATGTTGCACAACCACTCTCTGGTTTCCTTGCAGCTTGGGTGTGGCAGTCAGGGCAAAGTCTTCATTTGACCCTGTAGTGCCACTTGAACCCAGTGAAAAACTTTGAGTTTTCACCTGCATGCCTTGGCCTCTGACCTCTAAACCGTGCTCTGTAGACCCATGTCCTGCCTGAACAAAACCCTGGGCTAAGTGTGCAACCTGATCTCCTCCTGAAGACCCACCCTCCACCAACAACACCTGTCTGGATCTGGAGGTGGTTCCTTGCGAAAGGCCTTGTGCCACCTGCCCTGTCACCCCACCCATTCCTACTTGCCCATCTACAAGAACCACACCCTGAGAACTTTGGAGGCCACCAACCTGCACCAGTCCCTGACTAAATCCAACTTGGCCTACTTGATCAACTGCTTGCTTTGTGCCCCCTGCCACATACACCATTTGGGGTTTAGGCTCGACAACATACATGGGTGTTGCAGCATAGTACATAGTGGGCTGCTGTATGAGCACTGTCTGACTAGGAATCACAATCTTGTCCTGTACATGTACCTTGGGAATGGCTGAACTCTGGGCTCTCTCAGTAATCAGCTCTTCCTGGAGGATGGTAGAGGATCCGGATGCTACATTGGAGGTGTTGAGGGTGTTGATGTTAATGTGGTCCCTGTCACTGACTGTGTCTCTGTGAGTATGTACATGCGTGTGGGTGGAAGTGGACGGCCTGACAGGAGACACTGGTCTCAGTGGAGAGACCCCTGCATTAGAAGATTCGGTCACCAAGGTTGATCCCTGACAGATCTCAGCCAGGGTTTTGAATTTAGGTCCAAGGTCATTGAGGAATGCAAGGTCATTATCATTCTCAAGAAGACTGCAGCAACCTACAGAACCTGCGGGAGACCCCTGCCCCTCATTCTCATAGACCAGCAGAGCATCCTTTTGCTGGGATTGCTGTGCAGCATGGTTGGATTTCTGCAAACAAATTAAACAAAAAGTTATTAATACCTGCTTATGTGAATAATACAAGAAATAATACTATAGTGAAACCTTTTTCTTGATTTTCATTTCAGCAGACTAAGCTAATTGCTAATTGTAGTCATTGTATTATTGACTCATTATACACACAAACAAAGGAAATGTTATAAAAGGAAACTTCAAAACCTGGACAATGACTTGGATCAGATTGGTGTTCTCAGTGACACTTTATGTACTTACACTTGAATAATACTCCTCCAGGAAGTGGTCAGATAGAGCCATCCCATCAAAGACTCCACCCTTGTATTTGGAGTAAAGATGTTCTTGTCCTGTCATCATCCCGGCACCTGCGTAATCCATCTCACCCTGCCCCAGGAATTGATTATATCTGCTGTACATGTGCATGTTCTCAGTCGTCAAGTTTGAAGTGTTCATGGTTGCTCCTCCACCTAAGGCTGCTCCTCCTCCATCAACCAGTCCTCCTAGGTACCCCTTTCTGTTAAGGGTGTTGACGTTTGTGGTCTTAATTGTACCACCATCAACTTCCAATGGGGTAAGTAGAAGAGGAACTTCCTGTGAGAAAAATGAGAAAAGACTTGATTAATATAATTAACACACAAAAAAAAACTAAATATTATATCCAATCAAACCAAGACTATACCAATCAAAGTACCTTGTCTTCTCCCTGTCCCTCAGTATGATATGAGATCAGCTGTTGTTTCGTATCATATGGAATGGACTTGAAATCTCCTATAGCGGCTGCTCCTCCACACAAGCAGAACAGCAGCAGAAGGGGCACCACTGAAACACATATGTCAACAGAAATTGTAATAAAAGTTTACTCGTCAGGTCAAATCAGGTCGTCAAACAATGAATTACTTTTATTCATCTGAAGGATTTACCTCATGGAAGAAAAAAATACCAAACAATTGTGTAATGCATGCTAAAGTCATGATCTGACTCTTACGCGTCAGATCCGCCCCTTTATAAGTTCTTTAAGCATGCTACAACATGTCTGGTTTGGCAGCTTTCTCGGAAAGGAAATGAGAAGCAAAAATGTAGGTAAAAACAAATAAAGTAAGTCTCTACTCACACAGCAGAAGCAGCAGTCCCAGGAGTAGAAGCAGGACACCTGAAGCTCCAAAACCTGTAATCTTTGCGCTGCGCGGCTTACAGGTTCTAGTGTTTTCAGAGCAAAAACACACGTCTACGTCTATCATCTGAAATTCACCACATGATTTTCCCTGCTGGTCTTTGACTTGCAATTTGACTTTGTAAATGCCAGGCCACAACTTGGCTTGGTCTCGCAGAATGGCTGTGGTTGCTGAAAAAAAAAAAAAAAAAAAAAAGACCCACATTTTAGAACGTGCTGGATGAGTTATGGGGACATTTGTTTGTAATATATAATAATGTTTCTTTATACAGCAATGATAAATCTAAGATGGACTATTTTCAAGACAGACATTTGCTTGTCATGTGTCATTGGAATACTGACTGAATACTCTTTGTCTAAATTGTAGGAGGTTAGGCCATAAGCCCATTTAATGATGATTTACAGGACATTTGTCATGCTGTATTTGTAATCTTACCATTAAACGGCTCCACTGTCCATTCCTGCTTGCTGTCCGTCTGAATCACAGAGTACTCAAATGGTGCTGCATTGGGGAAATCGTCTTTGTCTGTGGCAGTGACGTAAATGGCATTATCCACATTATAGCACATGGTCGGAGTTGTAGAGGTCAGTTCAGGGCAATGATCATTGGAGTCTTTCACCTGAATGGCAATGGTCCCTGTGGCAGTTTTTGAGGGACTTTCTGAAAGCCAGTCAAAAGAAAGATGAATATTAATATTAATGTGGCCTGCATAGCATATTAGTCCGTTGGAGAGTAATTGTCATATGTCATAACTCACCATTGGTGATGCATATAATTTTGGCATAATATGTTCCATTGATCAAGAACTTGGACTCTCTGTCAGGCAGTTTGTTCAGCCTGATATCAGCTGTATTTTCATCAATAATCAACCAGTTGTCATCGTCACGGATTTTGGCGTACCTATTTATATGAAAATCCACATATGTGAAGATAGGACAGAACAAAAATAAGATATTAATGTAAAATGCGTCAGTTCAGAGACACATCAAGAGATATTACACATCTGCTGTTGAGCAACATCTTTTGCTGTCACTGTACCTCACGTTGGTGGCTGTCTGTAGTGTGTCACTGTCGATTGCAGCGTAGGTGGTGATGATTTTGTTGATTGATACGGTAGTGTGGTCCTCAGAGATGGTCACCACTTTGACACTTGGGTGGAAACGGGGGCCTTCCTTCTGATTAATCACCTTGATTTTTATGGGGTAGGATTTTTGGTGGGATGTGGATTCTGTGATGATCGTGCCTAAGTTGTACGCTGCTTTGTTTCTGACAGCCACTTCCAAGTTGAGCACCTGTAGTTTCTCATAGTCCAAGGGCTGCAGATTCAAGGATAATGCACAGGAGTTCACGTTAGACTTTGTAGTGCTTTACGATTTCAGTCTATTAAAATAAGACTACATTCTTTTACCTTGTGAATCATGATAATTCCCTCATTGGTCTTTGAATCAGTAGTGATACTGAAATAGCCTGCCTCATTCCCTGAAATGATTTCAAAGACAGCCAACCAGTTGTCAGTGTGAATCAGATCCATGTCAATGGCTTGGATCCTCAACACTTCCACTCCGATGGTGTTCTCCTCCACACTGGCTTCATACTGCAAGACAAACACCAACAGTTGCTTTAGAACAAGTGTCAAACATGATCATACAAAAAAACAGATTTTTTATTTTTTTTTTGGCTGTAGTAATGTGTCACACCCACCCACTCTTTTTCCAGGGTTGGAATGTTGTCATTTATGTCCAGAATTTTGATGTCAATTGAGCCGGTTGACGTGTATCCTCCCACCGCTCCATTCATGTCTGCGACTTGTATAAGCAACTTATATATATCTTTTGTCTAAAAAAGCAGATCAGAGATTCAATGCATGGTTAATACGTTACAGTTTTTACTTTCCAGTAAAAGTTGTTTGCTAACATGAATATGATTCTGTCAATATTTATATTTTACTACTGTGACTGTTCCATGTCAGTCAAGGGACTCACCTCCCTATCTAAAGTGCTCCGTTGAACCATGACTTGTCCAGTCCGAGAGTTGATGGAGAACATTGCATCCATGTTGCTCTCTTGCACAATGCTGTAGAAGATCGCGGTGTGTGGCGTGCCTGCTTCATCAGCATCAGTAGCTGTTACTGTCATCACAATAGTACCTAGGACATGAATGAAACAATAGATCAGTTCAGCACTTGTAAAAATACTTTAACATCTCACAAACGGTGTAGATGTCTTAAAATACCTGGTGCACTTGATTCATTGACAGAGGCCACTTGGTTTGCTACAACGACCGGTGCGCAATCATTTTGATCCTCAACAAAAATTGTCAGGTTGAGCTCACGCTCAGCGTTGGACCCGTTGGGGTATTTTGCCATACCTTTTAACTGCAAAAAGATATATCACAGCTACTTAAACATTTCGTAACTTCACAACTTGAGGACATGGCTGTAAATGCTTTACATTTGACAAACAGGATGTATTTAAACGATCTTACGTAATAGATGGCTATTTCCTCCCGATCCAGAATAGAGTAGATTTTCACAACGCCGGTGTTAGGGTTAATACCAAACACTCCTACAGGGGGCTGGTCAACACCAGGCCCACTTAGAGAATATGTTATCTTTGGAAAGGTTTTATCGGAGTTAATCTGAAAAACAAATACATAAACACAAAGTGAATCCACGTTCCAATTAGAGGGAAAAGCATAAAGATATATTACATTTACTTACTTATTCACTGTATGTTTTTATTCATTCTAAAATAATACACTTATTTTTAACTATATTCTATAAGGAATCATTTCAAATGAATGCCATTCAGATTGTGTGAATGTGAGCATGTGACAGTCACACATCGATACGCATTACGATTTGTCAACGGATGTCCACAGTGTGACTCATGCCACAAAACTAAAAACACAGTCGCTGAGATACATATCTAGATATGCTTTACACATTACACACAGGTATCTGTCTCTCTTCGTCATGCACTGTGTGTGGACTGACTCATTGTGAAATTGGAAGTTCTCTGGAACAGATCTCTCATTTACTTAGTGTGATCTAATTAATGTGGCAGCACCTCTGTTAAATATTTCTCCTTCTAAATGATGTTTAATAGGCGGAAACAGAACAAAAAGGTACACACTTTAGCAACAAAATCGTAGCCGGTGTAGTCAGTATTCTCAAGCAGACGTTTGGGAGGTGCAATCCATTCTCTCTTCTGTCTGCGTAACACTGCCCCATTTCCTTTTGCCCTCACAGGATCAAGCTGCAGGTAAACAAAGAGGGAGGAAAAACTTATTCATTACTGACGTGTAATTATTCCAAAATCATACAGCACATTATTGCTCGTGACCCGTACTTTGCATATGTGGCATTAGTTTAAACATGTTTTCCTTTACATGTCGCGGATATACACTTATATATAAATATGAACTCATCGGCCTCTTTATGAAGTACTCTATTACAATCGAATGTGACAGCTCTGATATAAATTCAGCCTCTAATAATGTTTGCTTTTACACTATCAGAGGTAATAATTAGCGTCATGTCTGTTATTGAGGTTGTAGTCTGCAGTGGTGTTGAACTGGACTGCATTACATTAGGTGGTGTTTCAAATATTTTGACCACAGTTTGAGGACCATAATATTGGACGCAAACTTTCGATATAATGCACTTCAGTACAAGGACAACAAGAGTAAAAGTAAACAAAAAGCAAAAGTATGACTTTTCTGACACAAAACAACAAAAGTGAAACAATATAAGCTTCATAAAAGTAGAATTCAAGGCTGTTACAATGATGTACCTAATGAAGGTATACCTGCCCATAAAAAAAAATACAGATATAGATACATGCAAAGTACGTCATCATCTATTAGAGGAAGCTCTCCGTAACTATACACAACATAAAGGAACAACAACAACAAAATCTATATTATAATATACATCTCAACTTGTGTCAAAGCTTAAAACTTCCGCTATATGTAAACCTGAGTTAGAGGAAAGTTTTTCCCACATCCAGTACTTTAAGGAAATACTCATGGAAAGCTGCTTTACGGGAAAGAAACTCTTCCGTGGTCAGTCTGGATGAAAACACGGACATTCCGCATTTAGTTTCTTTTTCTTAAACTTCACTACTGGTGGTTTAAATTTGACTATAGACATGAAATCGTCTGATGGGCTTAATAGCCCAGCGGAGAAAAAGCCACACCTGTTTGAGCCCACTGTTATTCTACACTGCGTAATGGACACCTAACAATGTGAAGGATCGTTTTGCCTTACCGTTAGAAGGAACGGCAGCAGAATAAAAAAGCTGCATTTAAGCAGAGGAGCCATCGACTCGAAGGGAAAAAAAAAAAGTATATGTAAACTTGTCAAATCCTCCTGTTCAAGTGAAATCGCGTCAGCTCGTCTCGATCTTGATCTCTTTTGTACAGACTTTGACCCTTCGCTGGGGTAGGAACTCAGCGCCAAGAGGCGGTTCCTCTCTCTGTTTGATTGCTCACCACCTACTGCTGATAACAGGCGGAGAATAGAGGTGGTGTGTCCTGATCTGCATTGCTGCAATACTTGTGAGCCTATTGTCTTTAGCCGTGAAGTAAAACGGACTAGTCTTAGAGGAAATCACACGACATGATGCGCCCAAACAAAGTCAGGTTTCACGAGTAGGTTTTTGACGTGCCATTGCGTTAAGTGATATTTCACACACTGCAACAAAATGAAAAAAAAAATGATGCTAAGGTCCAAGATAAATAGCCCATCTTGTCTTTACAGTGTGGAGTTAAGTCTGATCTTTATTTAATGTGAAATACAGTTTTTAATAAAATGTATTGGGAGTTTAGTTTAGACCAACTTTCCCACTGGTGTGTAAAACTTCACCTGTGCCTGTGAAATTCCCAAGGAGTGCACCTCTGTTTCTGGGTTCAACACTCATAAACATTCAGCTGCACACTTGACTCTCTGTATGTATGTGGGTGTGTGTGTGTGTGCATGCACGCGTGCGTTGGTTTCAGCAGGTTTGTTATAGAGAGAGAAAAGAAAGATAAGGAATCCACACAAAGAGAGTTTGTGTTGCCAGGTTACATGAAACTTTCACTATGTCCAAAGGTGAAGTGGGAGTGGAGCGAATACAGTATCAGTTTTATCTTCCTCATTAGAACATTTATGTCTGCACAGGATTATATATATTTATAACAAGATTTATTACAAGACTGATCTGACATTTCACTCGAACTCTGCAACCCTTGTATTATTATCATTATTATTTCCATTTAAACAATTGCATTGTTATCAGCAATTTATTCTTCATTGGCTTCTTTAGTCTTCAACGTTTGTGTATCAGTATGAGCTCAGTATGAGCACAAAGGTGAATGGGTGGTTTCGAGGACGCTATGTGAGAGTCACTGAGTTGCGCTGTGCAAGATTAAAGCTAAATGTTAATTTAAATGTCCAGTGTGTAAGTTTGGAGGCCTCTATTTTTTCCAACTCTATGTTTTCATTCATGTATAATCACCTGAAAATAACACTTTTTATTTTTAACTTAAAATGACTTAACTAATGTCCTTTCTATCTTCAGTGGGAGTGGGTCCTCTTCCATGGAGGCCGCCATGTTGAACTACAATGTTTCTACAGTAGCCCAGAACAACCAAACTAAATACTACCTTTAGACACGGCCTTTCAAGTGTGGTTTCTCCTTTACATTAGGTAGGTGAGGGAGATTGCAATGCAACGATTACACCACTAGATGCAACTAAATCCTACACACTGGAGACTGAAATGTTGAAAGACCTCCAAAAATGTTAATAATCACTCGTGTTTAGTGCTTTCTGAAAATGCAGCAGAGTGAGTTACGTAACGCGTCACATGTCCGTCCAGTTTGAGTGACCGCACCACTTTTGGAGGATGCACCTTACTGCTGGCGTGTATGTAATGGCAAACTAATACATGTGTAGGCTAGGGGAATTAGTGTAGTAAGGATGTTGTCCTAGGTATTAGTTGCAATTATACAATGCAATCAGTCCCTATTAAAACAGATCAGGTTTTTAAAAACATAACTGAAGGTTGAATTAAAAAAATATCCACATCAAGAATAAATTATGTATTTGTAAGTATTTCTATGACTTAGTGTAAGGTGACAATAAATAATACTACATCTACATTCATCAGAATTATGATGATGTTGGTGTGTGAAAGTCTTGACGCATTTCTTACTGCCAGGCACACCTTGTCATAGGTAAATGAAATTCAAGTTTATTTCTTAGAAAGAAATCACTTTTTGTGGTCATTGTGAAAGCATTTTGGGGTGCTGTTGTATTGTTGCGTCATACTTGCACATCTTGTCCCCACCACTGACACTTGTCAAAAACAGTTTCGACATAACTAGCGTCATGTATGTATCATGTATTGCAGCATCTAGGTGTGCCTGGTCATGGAAACTGGTAAATGAACTCTTAACTAGAACTAACTGCTGTGTTTCGCAAATGTTTGATGTCATTCACCCCACACACTAATAACCACATAGATATTAGTCAGCATCACTTTCTAAAAGAAAAAAACACCAGTGAGCAACTTGTCTCACTCAAATACGAACCATTGCCCCACCCTGTCTCTCGCTGGCTCTCACCCAACGGGAGTGGTGAGAGAGGTGGAGTAAAGAGTAAGAAAACTTACCTCAGGGATATGTGTGTGTGTGACATAATCAGCGTAAACTGCTGCTGTAAATGCGTGATGCAGTAAAATCTGATAGGAGCCCTCTGGCATTTATATTGTATCTTGGCACTGTTTGCTACTACTGTAGCATGAAGCCAGTTTTTGTGTGCAACACTAGACATCACACCTTGCTGCAATCCAGCTCATCATGAACCGTGTCACACTGCAATGACATAGAGAAATCATGAGTATAATTCCTTTGAATTTCAAAGCTATGAAGACTTCTTTTGGTGAAGTTCTTTGAAGCTCAGTGAGCAATTCTCTATTTACAGAACTCAAAACGCCTGAGTGTGAGTAGACAGCGTGGGAGATCAAGGTCAGACACAGTGTCACTAAAAGAAAAAGCAGAAACGTAAAGCGTTTGTCTGTTTACACTTGCGTTGTGTGCTCCGTGCATACACTTTAAGCCTGCCTACGACGATAATTCACTTTCATTTTAGGCTGGAAGTGACACGAGGGTATTTTGCTGAATCTGTTTCACATTTATTCCTAAGACGCTCAGCCCAAAGCCTTTTCATTATGTCCACGCCCATGACTCATAGGCTTCCTGACATTTTTCTCACCTTTCCTGTTGCAGCCACATGTAGTCTGACTCCCCAATGCACTTTTAAACGTCTACCTCCCCCATTACAGTGAACCAGAGAGGAACACAAAGTCCAGTGTTACTGCCTTTGGCCACTCTCTCCCTTTTTCTTTTTTATCAGCAGTTTATAGAGATAGCGAGCTCGTCCCTGTGGGAACAGAGCCTCCCCCAACACCAGGCTCCACTCAGCACACATTCCTGCGGTGTTAAGTGAGGAGCCCAATTCTTGTTTCTCCTACCAGAATGCTTGAGTGGAGCTGAAAGAGGACAGAGGAAGGGGTCAGTCTCCTGTGTGGAAGTGGGAGGGGAGATTAATTACAGAGGATTCAGTGGAAAAAACAGGCACAAACAAATAATTATGAACGAGATGAAGCCAAAAAAAGATTCCTAAACGTGAACTCTGACACACACAAGTGCTCGGCATGGACACAAATCAACTTAACGAGTTTAAAGTGCTTTGACAGGCGTTTGGCACAACAGTAACTTTTTAAAAATGTCATGTTTTGATATCTTGCAACATTCTACAATTGACTACAGAAGTGCTTTAGCTTCTTGTCGAATATCTAGGCAATATTTCCCCCTGCTGGTGGAAAGGAAATAGATATAGCCTCTATCTGAAACTTGTCAGGAGTTTACGTGCCGGGCTCAATAGAAACGGCACCCAGCACAGCCCTAAGGTGCTTCGCCTGCTGTTTCAAACAGGGAGGCTCTCGGTCTGGGTGGGGCAGCCAGGCAAGGTGTGTCAGCCTGTTGACTCACTGTCGCTTCTGACAGATACTAGGGTAAAGTCAGCCCAAAGAGAAAGCGAGTGTGGGAATAGACGAGTTTGTCCCTTTTGCGCTTTTAACGCCGACGACAATCAATCATTAGTCACTCTCTGCTAGATTAACCTTCGGTGGAGCTTCGTCCTGCGGACCGGGACGTCAAAAAGTTACCAAAGAAATGGCGAATGTTTTAATTTTAAACCTCTGCCTGGTGCTGGTGAGTTTGTTTTTTTAATAAATATTTATTCTCTGTGCTTAAATGACAAGTATCGATACATAACGTCATTAACACGTCGTGTTTGAGCTCTAACGTATGTTTTTCATCAGTACCAAAGAGGAGTGTTGTTAAAAAAAAGTCATTATTTCTTATTGAATACGCACTTTTATGTGATAAGAGCACCTGAAACTCACTCACTTAAGCTCGACTTTGTGCCTCAGGTCGTGTCCGGTGTGCAGTCGTGTTTTATAACCAACTCTCTCTACGTGCCTGTTCCTGGTTTAATTCAGCCTGGACTCCTAATAACAAAAGGTACTTCACTTATCGTTTATTTATTAACTCGTAACAGTTTGACAGTTCAAATTACAGCTTGAATTATTTGCCATTTGTTTTTGTGACCACCTTCCCCTTCACTCCTTCCCTTCACAACCTTTTCCTCAATTTATCTCCACTTTTTTTTTTTTCTTTTCTCGGGTTTCTCTCAGTTAATGTCAACGGCTGCGATACCGGATCGACGCACTTCACTTTGAGTGACTCGAGTTTTACGATAAAGTCCAATGGAGAAATAGTAGCTTCGACTTTGGTGTCAGTAGCAACAAGCGGGCGGACATTTTCTGTGCGGGCTCGGGATAACAGTGGACTGCAAAGTGAGATGGAAGTTCACCTTTTCCGCAGCGCAGTGCGGGAAACAGAGGTAAGGCTGTGCACTGTTGTGTCCTTTACACATGTCATGAATGATGAAATATGAAATATTCCTGTTGATTTCCTCATCTGTTTGCATCTTACAGCACAAAGGCAAAGGCGTCCTGGTGCGCACCAAGAGAGAATGGGGTCACCCACCCTTCAACTTATTAGAGAATCATCCAGGACCTTATCCTAAAGACATTGAGAGGGTAATGTTAGTCTTGAAAATATAGAAAGCTTTGGAGGTTTTGGTGCATTTAAGATCTTCATTGCAGGATGAATCACTACAAATTAAATTGCCGCCCGTTGAGCTCGATTGTCTTTCCTCCCATGTTCTTTTTTCCCCCCAGATTATCTGATTCCCACACCCAGGCACACCTGTTAATGACATAACTTTGACTGACATGATTAAATTGTGATTAATCCTTTTGGTGTGTTTATACCTGTATGATGAGATTGTTCATTGGAATCTGCCCTTTTTTTTTTTAATCCAAAAGAGGTCACAGGAGGTTTCTTTAACTGTGAGAGATTGTTTATGAATAACACAATCTGTGTTTAACTTGGATTGTTTGGTTTCTCTTTTTTTTTTTTTTTAGATTGTGTCGGATTCTGAAATGAAATACAAAGTGTACTACACTTTAAGTGGACCAGGTGTCGATAGGCATCCAGTGAACGTGTTCACTTTAGATCGGGATACTGGCATGTTAACTGTGCACAGGTCAATCGATCGTGAGGAGTTCCCAAGGTTTAACGTGAGTGTGAAATAGGGCTTCAACTAAAGATTATTACTTTTTGTTTATTAATCTGATAATTATAAAATGTCTGTCACAATTTACTATTACCCAAATTAAAAAAAAAAAAATTGTCTCCACAGTTAACAGCCAGAGTTTTTGACCGGGTCACAAATCAGCAGACGGACAGAACTTTGCCTGTCATCATAATCATTGATGATGTGAATGACAACGCTCCTAAATTCAAAGACCGCCTGGAGTTTACTGTGCTCGAGCAAAGCAAAGCAGGTGAGCAGCTTAAAATGCACGCTAGGAAATCTGGCGCTATTTGTCCTTTATTTTGGGCGATGACAGACTCCATGGTCATGCTTTAATACCACAGGTACAGTGGTGGGGAAGGTGAATGCTACAGACATAGACGACCCGGCTACCAACCACGTTATCATCAAATACACTCTCTTGGATGGAACTGACAAGTTTACCATCCACCCATCGACTGGTGTCATCAAAACAGTAATTAACACCCTAGACAGAGAGGTGAGCCGCCGCACCATTTTATTAACGATTTACAACGAAATATAACATTCAGATTAGATCATACAAATGCTTTATCTTGGTCTCTTGCCTCATCTATATATGTTTTATTTTTTACTTTTATTTCATTTTGCCACATTTCTTTTTTTAGACAACAGACAAGTATCTGGTCAAAATACAAATCAAAGATAAGGATGGTGCTGACACTGGTCTGTCCAACACGGGTACAGCAACTATTTTTGTGGGCGACATCAATGACAACCCACCGACTTTCCAAAAAACATCTGTAAGTGATTAACAATTACACACCTAAACATTTTGTGACAATAGCATTAAATACAGCAGATGTGTTTTATATAAAGTCTTTGTTATCAATGTACAGAGGGAGGAGGGGGGGACAGCATGTTTTACTTAAACCGTTTAATTAAAGTTTTTACACTTTTTGTTTCCCTTAGTACACAGCGTCTGTCAAAGAAAATGAGAGCGAAAAACTAATCCTCCGAATTCCTGTTGAAGATAAAGATTTAATAAATACACCAAACTGGATTTCTAAATTCGTCATCACTCAAGGCAATGAAAATGGAAATTTCAGAATGGCTACTGACCCTAAAACAAATGAGGGGCTTCTGTACGTCGCTAAGGTGAGTGAGAGTTTGCGTTATTATTATCAAATAATCCGATACAATTTAACATGACACATATTGTGTTTACTGTTTCACAAAACACTCTCTCCCTGTTTTTTCCAGGCCTTGAATTATGAGCAGGCTAAGGATGTTAAGCTTCAGATTACAGCAAAAAATGAAGCTGATCTGACTGGCACCACCGCCCAGTGGCAGTCCATCCCTGTGACTGTCAGTGTCACCAACGTGGATGAGGGTCCAGAATTCACAGCTCCTACAATCCGCCTCAAAGTCAAAGAGAACACAGCGCTGGACACGGTGATAGGAAGATACACAGCTGTAGATCCTGAAACCAAGAGCAGTGATGGCATCAAGTGAGCAGTCTTACTTTACACTTTGTCTTAAATAAATGAACTTTCTGGCAGCTAATCCTCAAGGACCCCAACTCAAGTTTGTGTTACTTCTCTTAAACACTGGAGGGCAGACTTTCACTGCCGAATCAAAGAATGTGCTGCTGCTAAAACACTAGTATTTTTTTTCTCCACTCCCTATCAGGTATTACAAGGTCACAGACCCGGCCTCCTGGATCAATTTCGACAGAAATACCGGAGAGCTGAAGGTTGCAGGCGTAATTGACAGAGAGTCAGACTTCGTCCAGAATGGAATTTACAACATCACCGTGAAGGCTGTTGATGCTAGTAAGTTTCTTGTGAATGTCAAATTCCCTTTGATGACTTTTAGAAGCCGTGGACAGAAATCAAGCTATTCTTGTATCTCAAAAAAAAAAAAAAAAGCACTTATATTGCTCACATAATGACACAAGTTCACGCATATCCCTCTGGTGACACTAATTTCTTACTCACATCAATTACCTGTTTTCTAAGTTGAACCTCTTTCCGTGGTATTGTTATGGTAGTCAAGTTATTAAGAACAGCAGCTCCACCCTCACCAGTATTTGCCAGAACAAAACAAGCAGCGGTCCACCTGTTGACGGGATGTGATCTGACTAGTCCTTAGCATTGACTCGGTGTTCTGTGGTACGAGAAGTGAAAGCTGGCTCTTATCCCAGATGCATGTCAGAATTTCCAACCACGTTGATCTTATTTTTTTCCCCCTGTACCGACATGTCCTTTTATGTTTTACACAAGTACTAACATCATACTGATATATTTCAGGCACCAAGACAGGCACAGGAACCGTCATCCTTGAGGTGGAGGATGTCAACGACAATAAGCCGAAGGTTCCCAGTGAGCTGGTGATGTGTGAGAAGCCGGGAGAGCTCAGCTCTGTGACGTTTGTGGCTGAAGACAAAGACACCAGTCCCTTGTCTTCCCCCTTCACCTTTACTTTGCCAGACAATCATGATGGCAAATGGTCTTTGACAAGGTTTAATGGTAGGTGGTTGTAATTTTACCCATCTGACCTACATCTGTTAAAGAATAGATCTAAAATGCAAACAACAAGTTATGAGTTACTTAGACCATGTAGTGTGTAATGGTGACTGTAGTCGACTAGACACATTTAACAACAGCAATACACTATTGAAAGACTAACTACTACTACTACTACTACTACTACTACTAACTAACTACTAACTACTATTGAAAACTACCTGGAAATGCTCTGTAAGAAATATTCTAACTACTCATAAAGCAAAAAAGTTTTTTTTTTTTTTTTGTGAACGCTGTCAAAACAAAGCACGACCACAAAGTCTAACTGAAACATTCCTTGCCAGTAAACAAGCCAGAGTCTGGCATAAAATTGACTGTTTACAGCTCGACTGATAGCGATTTTTGAGGCTGATACCAGCACCAACTGTGGCGGAAGAAGAATTCAGATCATTTATTTGGGTGAAAGTAGTAATACCACACTGTACAAATTAAGTCCGGCATTCAAAATCTTACGAAAGAGTCGTAGTCATCAGCAAAATATACAATTTAAAGTATGTAGCAGAATGTTTTATACATTACATTATTGGATCATTAGCATTAATGCAGAAACATTAAAGTATCATTTTAATGTTGTAGCACAGTTCAGTCTAACTTAATTGAAGCGAGAGCTTGTCTTGAAGCTATAGCTGTCAATTAAAAAGTAGTGGAGTAAAATAATACAAAAAAGTAGCTCTAAATGAAAATACTGAAGTACAGTACCTCAAAAAAATGCACATGTAGTACATGTATTTACTTCTGCAAATGTAGCTTCTTACTTTCCAGCACTGGAAAGGTATTAAACGCTAAAAAGATGTTATGTTGTGTTATATTACAGAGTAGAGAGTTTTTAACATGAATTGAAACCATTTTTGATGAGGATCCCTTAAATTTATTTTTTGGCCAGGATATGTACTGAGTAGGACAGCTGAAAACTTGAAAAATAAACCTGCTTTGCCTGGTGGACAAACTAGTTTGTACACTTTATGTGGTGATGTTGATTTGTTGTTGTTTAAATGGGTGTAAAAGTAATTTCATCCTATTTGTGATGGCAACCAATTTTCTAAGCTGTGGTCGACGTCTTGGCTCGACAGTCTCAGTTATAGAGGGTCAATAGATACAAAAATGACATCTCCGGGTGACGTATTTGTTAAAATCATCGCGGGGAACACTTTCGTTGATCTGTGTCTCAAGTGTTCTGCACAGTGTTGCGCTACTATTTCTTCGAGGAAAGTACGTCCTCTCATACTTTTTACACGTGTGTTTCCTCCACAGACACAGCAGCTACGTTGAGTCAGCTCAAAGACATGCCCACGGAGATATACAAGGTTGATGTGATGGTTACAGACCTGCAGGGCAGTGGCGAATTACAGACGGTGAATGTGCGGATCTGCGAGTGCAGAAATGGAGTCTGCTTGGCCAAAGCAAGCTCTGTGTCATTAGGGCCACTGGGTATACTGACTTTGCTGTTGCCTCTGGCCCTCCTCCTACTGCTCTGTGAGTCCTCTACTGCTATACTCTTGCCAACAGAATTGTGTAGGCCACACTGTGTAGATAAGGAAACAAGGAGTTTGTGCTCATGAATGTGTTAAGAGTACACAAAGAGTGATAGAAAGTGTGTAACGCCGGTCTCCTAACTCTTGTGTTGCCTAACACTATCGTGGAACACTGTTTATTAAAAACTGTTTCTTGTGCACTAATTTCTAACATACTTGCTTTGTTATTGCAGTACTACTGCTTATCTTTTTCTGTGTGACAAAGAGAGAGAAGTTGGAAATTGATGATGGAGGAGGCAGCGGTGGAATCCTCCTCAAATCAAACACTGAGGCCCCAGGGGAAGAAGTGGTAAGGACGTAATAATGAAAGCATTGCCAGGGCTCACACCGTCGTGAAGCAACTTTTATTTTTCAAAATTTTTTTCTCGTTTGCTTTATTTATTCCGTTGTTGCTTGTTTACAGACTTTTTTTTTTTGTGTGTCTTGTTTTCTTCCTCTACAGGATTCAAGTCTCATCCCTTTTCCCACTCAGGGGATTGAACAAGGAGTGAAGGGCAACACGGTGAACGCAGGATGGATGGGAACCAAGAGCGCCAGCACAATCGGAGGCCATGGCGCACAAGAGAATGGGATGTACAAGGATGGCATTACCACAGCTGATACAAAGGAGTACTCTTCTGCTCAGTACGATTACCAGTATGGTACTCAACAGTTTAATGGAGGTCATCTCCTTGGTAGCTGTGTGGACTTTGACAACAGGCACTTCGCCCATGACGCAGCTCTTTTTCACACCTGGCAAACACATCACCGCTATCTACAGCAGGTAATGTTGTTTTGTAGTTAAAAAGCATGTTAAGATTTTTAAGGACTATAAAACAGCAAAAATATGTCTGAGAGTGGAAGGTGGCACGAAAAGCGAGAGAAGAATTAAATATGTCTACATGCGTACACCTTTCATTCTGTGAGGTTTAATAACGCCTTTGTTATCTGTAAGAGCTTTGCTAACTCTCATGTGTAATATAATCTTGTTCTCTAAGCCGTGATAGTGTCCTGCGTAAACTTTAATATTTCTCAGCTTCTGGGTGAGAAATATTATTTCTCTAACTTGCCATTGAGCTGTTTGTTCGCTGTGTAATATCTGACTGCCAGTCATATCCTGACGCAGCCTTGTGTTATCACGCAGTGTAGTATCTCTCCCTCTTATAGCTAAGGCTTAGTCCACAGCCGAGTAATAACTCACTTCCTCTTCTTCTTCCATTGTGTTTTACAGAAGCTGGCCTACATGGGAACAGAAGAGGACGGACGGTATGCAGATGACGGCACCCACGCCTACGGGTTTGAGGGCCAGGGCTCTGCAGCTGGCTCCATCGGATGCTGCAGTGACTATGGCGAAACTGATGACCTCGGCTTCCTAAACACACTTGGACCAAAGTTCAAAACTCTCGCAGATGTCTGCAAAAAGTCGTGAACAATGAAGCTCCACAATAATGAATGGTGTTTACTTTTCTCTGTACACAATGTCGAGAGGTCGGGGATGTGAAAGCTCTGTGTCCCGCTGACCATGAATGAGAAATAGAACAAGCAGGTGGCAACAGTGCGCGCGCGCTGCTCTGCTAGTGCTTTGCGTTTTTTATTACTTTTCTTCGCTGCTTTTTGGTAAAGAGTCTTTTGCACTGAAAACTATACAGATGCGATCAGTTGTACATACTTTATGTTGTGTGTTGCATGTTGTTTGCCTTTAAGCCGGGCTCAGAATACAGGAGTCTTAACTGATTCCTACTCCTAACTGATTTTGAAAATCAGGTTGCATCATGCACGTTAAAGAGGAACTTCAGAAGCTCTTCTCTCTAATCTCAAACTTACACACTTACAAGACCTTAGGATATTGCTGAGATTATTGTGCTAAAGAAAACAATGTACCGCCCTACCTGATCTCATGTGGTAGCAGGTGTAAACAAAATGGAGGCCGATGTGTTGCTTTACAGTGAGAAAAACAAATAGCAGAAGGCTGACGAAGAAGTCTGGGTAAGAAAATGGTTGGAGAGGTGCGGTTAAAATGTGCTGTCTATCCCTCAGCGAGAGCTTAAAGTGAGATTTTAACTGTCAGCTTTAATATCTGTCAGCAGTAGCATGCTAGTTACTGTTAGCCTTAAGGGCTAGAAGACTTGGCAACTCGTCTGCTGGGCTGTCTCCTCGTAGACTTGACTCTCTCTCTCTGATTCTCAAAGTACTGATATCATTATCCAGATTCTCCTAAATATCAAACATGTTTGAAAATATTGGGGTGGTCCCAGTGAGTATGTAAGCAGTTATGGAGGTTTAAGACTGGATATGTAAACCCTGACATTTACCAGAAAATCTAGGCCGGATTTCTTCTCCGATTGTTTGAAAGGGTGAATCGGCCTAAAACTCCTGCGGTCTGAGCCCGGCTTTAGAGTCTTGGTGTTTTTATCCATCCATCATCCCACTTGTCATTTTCAGGAATGGTGGGTGGAGTTGGTTTTGCAGGTTCATAATGACAGTTGTGTAGATATATGTGGGGAGGAGCTGTGGGGTTTTCTGTTAATTAGTCACGACTTTGGGTATTTTGGTTATTAGTCATAATCTTTAACTATTCACATGAAAGTCCAGTTTTGCATTTGTGTGGCTGATTTTAAAGTATTTGTTTAGATATCTTTTTTTTTTAAGAAATAAAAAAAATAAATAAAACTAACACCAGAATGAAATAAGACAATAATAAAACTGCCATTTGGAATATTTGACATGAAAACACTTCAGTGCGCTTATTGTTACTGTACAGTTGAACAGTTTTAAACAGTAATGTTGACTGTCTTCCACTGGTTTTCCAAATCACAGTGTTCATCTGTGTAAACACATTCCAGCGCCGGCTCTTGACCATGGACCGGGGCGTAGCTTCAGCCCTCTTTGTCACTGAGGTTGTTGCAACATTCTGATCCGGTGAAAGTCAGTACAAGGGCGTGAATGGGCGGAGTGGGTCGTTACCGCCTGCAACCATTTGAGTAGAACAATGACCAGATACAACAAAAAGCTAAGAAGATCATAAAAATGTCCTTGAACCTGCTAATGAAAGGGAATCTGAAAATTCCCATATGCGTATTAAGTTGTTAAAGCTGTAATTTTGCATGGTCATTAAAGAATGTTCCCCTGGTGAACTGCTACTGCAGCAGATGTAGTTTTATATAAGTCTCAGCTTAATTTAATGGACATAAGATTAATATATAAATGTATTACTGAACAGGCTATGAGCGTTTTTAAGTCCTCTAAGTCCAAAGGCTTTTCTAATAGCTGTAATCTAACGCTACATGCTTTTTTACTACACATTAACTTGTAAAATCAGATAGTGTTTTGTCTTTGTACTTTGGCAGAAGGATGAAACAGAATATTCGAGCAGAAACAGTTGTTCATTGTGCTCGGTCTCTGCATGTGTACTGTGGTGAATGATTTACTGGGTGCGGCCCTCTGAGCTTGCACAATATAGAGGGCAAAGTGTTACACCCACTGTCTACTAGCTAATATTTACCTCCTGTCTTCTGCAGATCCAGTCGGTGCACTGTATACAGTTACAGTAAGAACCTTTTATGTGATTATTATCCTTTTTTTGTTTTCCATGCCAGCAATTTGGCAACATAATTATGATCTTTTATTTGGTTAACTGTAACTCTGTAACTTTGATAGCCATCACCATCTTTGGAAACTCCAGTAACAGAAATTTCATTGTCGGGTCCAATCAGCATGATTTTGAATTAATTATTGATATCATATTTAAAACGGTGAGATAAGAAGCTTAGCTACATTATGCACAGTCCTTCATAAATAAATAAAACAAATGTATTGAAACCTAGATCAGTTGAGTTGGTGACCCCTTATGCTTAGACTGATTATGGATTATTCATTTATAGATATTCTAACACAGCATAGCCGCTTGTAAACAATTCGCCAACTTTTGTGTTTAGTTGACATGCAGATCATGCGTCAGTGTGATGAATCTCAAATCTGGGAGCTGGAAATACAATTATAGGATCCAGAAAGGACCATCTGTCATGTGATTGTGGTGATGAGTATCAAAGATGACAGCTGAGAGAAGTTTGGTGGGGGGAAAAAAAGGGGGGGGATTAAATCTTGGAATGAAATTGGTCTCTCGCCACGATCAAACACCGGAATCTTGTTAAAAAATACAACAACATTATCTGCGCAAATTACAATAATACTGTCACAATTATGTGAGGATGTGAACGAGATGTGAACATCAAAGGTTTTCTGCTCAAAATCCCACCGGGGCCAATTAGGACAATCTTGAAAAGTCACTTAACACAAAACAATGAAAATAAGCAGTTAACCCAAATATCTAAAGAAGGCACTCCAAGCACAGACAGCAGCTCCATTACCCCAATTTCACCAATAAACAGTCTTTTTTTTATTTTAGATTTTTAATTACAAATCTCTGCAGACATAAAAGCTTTTGTGTTTGACAGGTATTCTAGAAATCTCTTTTTTTTCTGCAACAATTACGTGCACTGCATTTACCACGGGGCCAGATATTTGGCACATTGTGAACATGAGAGTTCACGCTCTCTGTTGTGCTTGTCGGGAATTTTTTGACTAACACATCGTTCACAGTGATGACACAGCATTAAGACCGAGGAGTGAACATTACTTGAGCAGCAAAAAAAAAAAAAAAAATGATGCACACGTTTATTTATAGACGCTTACAATGCACCCTGGGTGTGAAATGTATCATGGAAGTTCAAACTGAGACAGAGAAGTGAAAGAGTTTGACGGTGGCATATCTTATACCATGAGATTGCTACACTTGGCCCCCTAACCCTGACACACTTTCATTCAAAAACATAGTTACACAGTGCAAAAAAAAGCATCGCTGTTAAGGCCTACTGCACAAAAAACAACACGCTCAGCTGTCCTAACATATGGTGTGTGTGTGTGTGTGTGTGTGTGCACCGTGGGAGCTGCATGACAAAAATACCATAGCAGCAATTAAAGCAACAAACAAGAGTTTTTTTTAGCTAATTCCTCCTTCTTTTTTTAGGATCATCAAGTGCATCCTCATGTAAAGCAATGGCACTGATAAGCCACATAATTCAATAGACCACTTTGGGTGTCCACCCTTATCAGAGCTGCTTGAGCCATCACTTCCAGTCACTTCTGTAAAGATGCAATTAATTCTAAAGCAGTAGCGTGAAATTAATTTATTGCTTGTAATTAGTTTTCGGCATACTGTGAAAACAATCTCTTCAGATAGGGTGTTTTCACCCTCCACCAGAGAGTCTGAGGACACTTGGCTCCATCTGACTTCAATATGGAGTGGCGTCTTTGGCTGCCAAGAGCGTGGAGCTCAGAAACTTCTTAACTCCGTGTTGACGCCGGCCTCAAAGATTTACAGTTTTAAATGACGGCGTGCGAGATATTTTAGTTGCTATCAATGCACAAGACAAAGTCATTTCTTCACGGTGTGTCTTGGGAAACCACAAACCAGGTCATGTATATATGGAATTGAGGTTGGTTTGTGAATAATTTAATCACTGAATGTGCGCGTTTCTAAATGCAACAGGCCTTATTGGAATGACCGGGATGTGTTCGTGACAAACGACAGCAACTATGTATTGTTCAAAAAGATTCTCAGATGACTTATTGTATATGATTCACTTGTGCTTTCCTCATGAATGTTACAAATACAAGCTGTTATTGCGGGCAGTGCCACTAGGTGTCACACTTACCTCTCATCTGAATTGAGCACAGGCTGTGGAGGCGGTGGCTCGGGGAGGTGGTGGTGGTGGTGGTGGGGAATATTAATAGAAGGTGGCTGATTTCAGTCAAGACACTTTCCCTGTCTATCACATGTGTAACCAAACACCTGAAATCACTTCAATTAAGCTGTGAAGTCATGACAGCCCAGTTAAAGCAAAGTGATGTGACAGTTTGTGGCAGGAGCCTCACCATGCTCCGATATGGCATATGGCAGACTGTACATTTATCACATGCTCTTAAGTCACCTTCGCTGATATCTGGTGTCACTTATCCGACAAGATCAGGCTCCTCGCTGGACCTTCTGCGCTCATTATAACTAAAGTAAGAGGAGCTGACCACCTCTTCTCTAGGAGAGTGTTCACACACAGTGGATGAAACTGACAAGACTCTTTTAATGATTAAGATATTTAACCGTCTCTAAAGGATTTATCATATTTTACGCTTCACCACAATTAAATCAAAGTTCAAAGATTACGTTGTGCTTTTGGCATTTAAATGAGACAGTGTTTTATTTACAGTAACCAGGTAACAAAGAGTAAAATAAACAATGTATGTATTTCTGGTAACCAAACCAATCTTGTTACACTGTTTGTTTGAGGTATTGCCTTTCTTCCCGGAGTTGCCGTCCATATCTTTCACACTCAATTGAAATCCGCCTCTTACATATTAATTAGATAAATCTGTTTAGCTAGCGGAAAGCCTCAGTGAGACATCTGGGTCTTAATTAGTCAAAAGGATTCAAGTGATAAACAGTCTGAAGAATGTGTGTATAAATGCTAAATTAACCCATTCAATTGAATCCGTAATTATTAAAAAGTGGAGAGGCTAACATGCAGTCTAAATATTCATAGTTTGTTTTTCTGGTATTTGTTTTTTGCGGGATGCAGATACAGTTTTTATTTTATTTTTTAATTATTTTTTATGATGTTTAATCACATTACAATACGACGACTTTGTGGCGAGGTTTTCCACGTCGACATCCGATCAGTATCTCACGGATCAAGGATCTCATTGTATCTCCAAAATGCTAATGAGCGGAACGACCCTTGTAAACATCATCTGAATTAATACGTCGTTATTCCCCATGGAATTTAAATGACGAGTCCATATGATTATTACTGCACAGAGGCCTCTTTTATCAGTCAGCGGACACGAGGACATGAGTGTGATGCACGCGGCAAAAGCATAGACAGAAATGACAGGACTACCTACTGGTAAACTGCAATTATTATTGTTTTTATTTTTGTTGTATCGATCCTTTCCCCCTCCAAATAGTTAATGACAGCATGGTAGGAATGTAACAAACATAGCAAGCTGAGAGCTTGACTTTCATCTTATTTCTCCTAATGAGGATGTAACATTGGAAGACCAAGCACTCATCAGACTTCACCACCATGCAAGCGCCCACCACAGCAACAGCCGGGCGAAGGAAAAGCCTTAAGACTCATTACTGCATTGAATAAATGGCTGAGGCTGACCACTGCTGAGGCCATTCACCACCTCTGAACCACATCAGAAGACAGTTTAGGAATGTGGTCAAGACTCCGGCTTGTGTTTGTCTCAAGCATTGAAGTGCAATAAACTAGAGGTCAGGGTCCAGCGGCAGACGTGGGACGTGCGGAAATCATAAAGTAGGCTCATGTTCATTAGTGTTCATCCAGCTGAGAGTCACGCAACAGATCACACTCCGGGTTAGGTGGCTAGGCTTTGAACGACGTTCTGAAAGGGATCCGTAGCTTGTCTTGGTCTTGTTGGCGTGAGGATGAAATCACTTCTGCAGCTACTTTATGTCAAAACAGAGCACTGCGTAATACACTCATACAGTGTGAAACAAAACCCCCCCCAAAAAAAAAAAAGATGCAAACAAAAGGATTACAGAAAATAGCTGCATCTCAAAAGGGTGTTGTTGTTGCCAAGAAAGCCTTCAGAGAATAAAGAACGTTTGCTACAAGAGTTTCTGTCTGAGTAAGAGCCTCAGTGTGACGTTGTTGCTTGTAAGAAGCGCCACGTATTAGCACAGTGGCCCCCGTTACATTTATCTGACAGAAACAGACAAAAGAGGGACCTGACAAAGTGTTTTTCCTCTTTTAGTTATCATAATCAAAGTGAGCCCTCTGCAAAAAAAAAAAAAAATCTCACTGTCATGTTTCACCAACTGCTAGAATTTAACAGCCCAACTGCTAGGATTTAACAGCTGAACACGCAAGGATCAGCGGAGTGTGACTTTCCTGAGTACAAAGAGACAGATAGACGAGGTTAGACAGGCTATGTGTGTGAGAGAGATGGAGGGCTAAGGTTTAACAGGTAGATTAAGAAGGTAGGGAAGAGAGATAGAGTGCCTGACACACACACACACACACACACACACACACACAAACAGGGGTGAGATCATTTTCATATGTGGTGTTTGCGACTCGATTTTGGGGACTGATTTGGGGCGTTAAATCAGCACAAAGGTGGAGGCTCACCGAGTGCGAGACCCCCCGCCGCGAACATCTTCAGACCACCTTCTGTGTGAGCTGCTGTTTTTTGCCTCACTGTCAGTCTCTCGGCCGAGTGCAGAGAGAGACTTCAGCAGACTACAAAACGTGGTCTCACACAGGGGTCATGCCCTGATAACCACACAGTCTTAGTGAGGAATTTAATTGGCCCACTGCACATTTGACTTCGGGGAATGTTTTGACACCGTAGATGAGCAAAAGTTTGAAGCTGTAGATACAAAGTGTGCAAAACAAATCTTGGCCCCCTCAGTCCTCTGAGCTCAATGGCCATAACAAAAAATTTGCATATTGATGAGGATGCTTGGAAAGTTTTTAAGCCACGAGCAAAAAAATTGAACTAAACGCAACATTTTCTGCTGGACAAATGTGTGTTTATTCCACATATTCTGCAAATGACATGGCAATGCAGAGCTGTCTATCAGTCACTGAGGATCTGCACTGGCAACAAATCCGTAAAATGCACTCACTGCATAAGAGGGCATGTAAGTAATACAGCTTCATTATCTTTGAATAAATATATCCACAGAGGTAGTCAAAAATCCAATACACCACAGCAGCAAATCTCTTACTAAGTCCTACGACCACTTTGTTGTTTATTTATACCAAAGTCTGGAGAAGTTAAACCACACCGACACCCCTTACATGTTGATCCCTTTCATGTTCCAGCACCGAGCTCAAAAGACATTTTTTATATCCACCAACACCGATGCTAGGGGAATACGTTTTATTGATTTGCTGTCAGACTTGGATCAACATGGTCCTATCAGGAGGCTCGGTACATAACAACACGGGCGGTGGACGGCGAGCGGAGCACAAATAAACCAGCAAATGATGATGTGTACCGTGAAAAAACACAGAGGTTGACCCCACATATCATGCAGCTGGCTCAAAAGAAGCAGCATCCCACAAATCTGCCGTGCTCCGTCGGGTTCACTTGGCTTGCATTTCCAGACAATTGGCAGCCGAGTGATAGATATCAGTGTAGACCTGATTTAACTTTTGTTTGGGAATCAGATAATCAATACGGAATTGAATCACAGCAGCGCGCGGCACTATTATAGATCATTCCAGTGTTCCATATCGAAAAGGATAGCATCCGCCAACAAAATCCATTTGGTTAGCACTTGGTAAACATTTTATACAATCTTCAAATGAAGATCAATCCTAACTCCAAGCAAGGATTTAGGCTACTGTATGTTCTGCTGTGAACATGTGGAAAAGAAGTCCCTCCACGCTACTGTTTTTGTGAAAACATTTAAATCTAAATTTAAAGTATTCACTAAACGCTCAGTGTTTAGTGATGGATAGAAAAACTATTGTTATTATCCATCTTAGGGGGGCAATTATAGCAACATTGGCATTGTCAGAGTTATCATTCTACATTCTGGGAAAAAAACACGTATTCACTTTCTGACAGTCAGAGAAGTTAGATGAGAAGATTGATACCACTCTTATCTGTCAAATACGAAGCTCTAGCGAGCAGGTGGTTAGCTCAGCTTGGAAATAAGGGTGCATGGCTAGCCTGGCTGTGTCCAAAGCTAACAAAATCTATCTACAAGCATTTACATTTAGTCATTTAGCAAACACTTTTATCCAAAGCCACTTACAAGAAAGGGAAACAATCATGGCAAAGTGCGACTAGGACATGTTAATGCAGCAATAAGTAGTGTGACAGTACAAGAGGGAAGTGTCGATTGACATCAGTCGAAGTGTATTGACAACAGTTATCAGCTGGGAGCAGTGACTTCATGCAGCCCCCATGGGGCAAATGCTCAAGAAAGCACGAGTGTTTTTACACTTTTGTACTGATTAAAATGAGATATAATGTATTTATTAATGAAGGACTCCATGTTACACAATAAACTACTTTCAATGTGCTGTTGTGCTACAATGTTACATTCTGTTGGGTTAGCTGACTTTTATAAGGTCACTTTCTATACCGTTAGTTTTCATTGAAATGTATAAGAAGGCGGTGGGTTTGTCACAGTGCTATTGCAAGTCTGAACACGGCCTTGGCGCTTATATACACTGTCACAATGCGGCCACTACGTTTAATTTTTTAACACCTGCTCACAATGCACACCTCATTCAGCAAACAGCCAACCTTGACCCATTTGCTTTACATGCAGGATCACCTGTTCCCCTGCTGTTCCCGGGCTCGCTGTGTGCAACATTGTGTCTGCGATGAACTTCGTGCTACGCCTGTCTCTTTAAATAAGGGGCGAGGTTCTTTTTTTTCTCCCCCCCTTCCTGTTCGTCTGCCCGCCAAAACCGCCTCCTCTTCTTTCTTCATCGATTGCGAGCCCGACATCCCAGAAATCACTCCATCTATTGTGAGTGGCAGGTAAAAGAATGACAGAGGAGGATAAATCAATGCAACTACATTTGGCAGTCATTCCTTTCCTCTAACCTTTCATCCTCTCCACCGAGAGGTCAAATCAAAGCCCCATCATCAGCGATTCCAACAATGTGGAATGAATTGTTGCATGAAATGCTTCTAGACAATACACAGGACCTCTGTATATACATGTTTTTATTATATTTTTTTATTTACAGAATTGGAAAACCAGAGTTTCCATTTCCAGTTGTAGTACTCCAGGATTATATCAGCTATTGTGAGTAAACTGAAGATATTGTCTTATCTTATTAATTGTGATGTATTTCCCGTTACTCTGACTTTTGTGGAATTATTTCTTATTTCTATTTGAAACACATTAAAATTCAGTCTTGGCTCTGATTCATTTAATATGTGCATAGTCATTAACTGGTATTGACTGGAGGAGCCCCCCCTCGATGCATCCTGTAAATACAGGTCTCAAAGACTGACCAACATCTGGGGAGTTTGACCTTTCAAGGGTCACTGTCCAACTCTAAGATCAAATGATTATATTACCAGGCGCCTGTGATTAATTACTAACAGGGCCTGCAGCAAATTGCTGCCCCAGATGACAGCTTTTGTGATAACATTTCTTATCAGTGACCTCCATCACCCCCTCCATAACTCTCATAGATCACACAGCTCAGATTTAGACTTCCTTTCATGGGAAGGTATTAACGGAGCCATTGTTGCTATATGATTAAACCCATGAGAAGAACTGCAACTTTTACTTTTTGTGCATATTAAACAGCATTACAAGTCCAAGGTAGAGGACAGAAAAATGCGAAAAGAAGGTAAGCATGTTGTATGGACACAGTGTAAAGACACACAGAGTTCTTATTTTCTAATTAAACTGTCCTTGAAGTCGCTGTGCTACAGTTGAGACAGGCAGAGTCAAGACTAAGGCTAATTGAAAAATTAAAGGCGAACATTACTGCAGTGTTGAAGTCAAAGGCTTTATATCCTCAACTCAGGGTGTCGCCTCACTTCCTGCGTTGGCACTGAATGTAAACATAGGCTGTCTTAAACCACATAAAACTGTGTGGTCGTATTTCTGGTGCTCAAATATTCTAGACATCTCATGTATTATTTTAGCTTGACATCTGTAGGATCTCTGGACACTCCGGGATCTTCACTAGAATTTAAAATGATTTTTTTCTTGGGTTTGAGCAAAGTTTATCCACACAACATGAATTCAGAATGAGAGAGCCACCGACAGGTCAATGGAGATGACGAGGATCAGATAACGCAACCAAAAATGTATACATAGGCACTGCTGAAGTATTAAACTTCAGGTTGTGTAGCTCTCGATACTCTTATTAGTTATTTTTCATTATTGAATATTTGCTTTAAAAAAATAATAATTATAGATTTTCATTACAATTTATATATATTTTATATATGATAACTATTATTATAACTGTGTGTTGTTTCTAGGGCAGCAAAGGTAGTGTTTACAACAAGGCCACAATATAAATTAATATCTCACTGGAAACAAAGTTACAACGTCGATATTCCTCACATCAAAATACTGAGTGAAGTTTAGAAAGAATGGAGAACACAGACATCAGTCAGGATCAGCGATTCATCCTGTCCTCTGTGCTTTTCTGACGAGATTCACTGCCTGCAGGTACCGCTAGCAGAGAGAAGAGGTGCTTATTTGTCTCAGCCGGCAGCTCAATTTACAAGAATTAGCCAAATTTTAAGACACGTGACAAACTAAGGTACACAGACTACATGCAGACATCTTGTTTTAGCTTGTTTCACAGGTGCAAACTCATCTCATCTGGGATGGAAAACTGACAAAAAATCCACCCAGGGAGGTTTAGGTGGATTTTAAAATATCAGTTTTAACATATGGATTTAATTAATGTAATCTTACTGCTACAAGTGGTTTAGCAGTAAAGTCAAGAGAGTTCGGAGCTGGGTCCAGAATTGTATGAAAGTGCATGGCATCCACTATACAATGCAAGTTCATAAACAAAACAAAAGCACAATATGCACAACAACTGAGTCCAGTCAGTCTAGTAAGTTCAAGCAATTAGACGACTAGTTGTCACCACAGACTGAATAAAACACGGACGTGGGTATACGTGACGTCACCCACAGGTTTCTGAAGAATCGTTGTGAAGCTCAGAGTACGATGGCTCTTGTCGTTGCCATCTTGGCAGTCCTGCCTCAGTTGGCTACCAGCTAATCTAAAAATAGTCAAAGATTTACCTGTCACCTCAAGTATAGTTGTCAAGAACAACAAAATTTTTGTACCAGGCTGTGAACATGTGTGTGGAGGTTGCTGTCTGGTTCTCAAACGTTTACGAAAGTTAAAGAGACTAACGTAATAATCAGCCTTTAAAGTATAAAATTCACAAGAGGCAGCAAGCGAGCCACCTGTTAAATGCTAACGGTAAAAGTGGTTATGGTTCAGTCAATGCCCAGCTGGCATTGGGTTAGAGGCGGGTTATTCTCTGGACAAGTTGCCAGCTTATTGTAGGATTGAAACATAAAGACAAACAAAAATTCACGCTTACATTTACACCTACGGGAAACTCGGACTCACCAATTAACCTCCATGTCTTTGGACTGTGGGAGGAAGCCGGAGTGCCCGGAGAGAACCCATGCAGACATGGGGAGAACATGCAAACACCACACAGAAAGGCCACAGCCGGACAACTTCCAACTTGACAAAAACAAATGCTCACCAGCTCCTCTCAGGTTTCACACCACTGCTGTTCCCACCTGAGCCTGCCATGTCTTCATCGTCTCCAGAGTCAGAGTCCTGGTTGGAGCTACCCTGGCATCGCCAGACTAATTTGCAAATGCCAGAGCAAATGACACATCATGAACAAATGTATTTGGTTCCACAGCTAGCTCAAAGCTGCTGTAATGTTATGTAAGCAACTTTACTGTCATCAAACTCATCGGTCTCGTCTGTGTCCCAGTCCCAGCCAACCACGTTCACAGCGAGGCTGCTTAGCCCTGTTCCACTGCCTTCTTGCCTGGCTCTGGTTCTGGCGCTCATCCGAGCTCTGCTTCCCAACAGCATTCCCTGCTGAGTCCCATGCCTGGGGCTTGAAAACCTCCAACACTACTCCAGTGCTCTGAGCTTTCAGTCTGGGAGCTAACTAACTAATGGCAGCAGTTGGTGGCAGTGCGCCGCTAAGTGACTTCCATGTTCCAAGAGAAAAAGGTCTGTGTTCCTCCGTTTATCCCGGCTATAAAGGTAAGGCGTAGAAGAGGAGGAGAGCGTGTGTATGTTCGGGAGACTGCAGGACAATAATAAGTTACATCAAAATAATAAAAAATAAAAACCTTTTGTGTTGGCAGTAACTAAGTAACCGACAGCACTGACAGTGATCTCTTGCACCCCCATAATCAAAGTTTGGCTTACCGAAGAGTTAAAGCTTGTTTATCATCAACATTGCAGTGGAAACGGCTTCTATTAATACAGCCTGAGGGTTATATGGTGAAAAACATTACATTTATTCCCAGATGCGGACAGTATATTTATGAGGCAGAACATTTTTCATTAATAATCCGGAGACTAATGGCCAAGGTTGTTGCCAGCAGGAAAAAAAAAAGTAAAGCCTTGTAGCTCAGATAGCATACAAGTGTGTGTTTTTAAAAAAAAAAAACTCTTGGTTGTACACCTAGATTATATACCTGACTACAATGTTCCACCGAGTTTAGCTAGAAGAGGACGGCTCATTCTCTAGTTACTCACAGCTGAAAATGTTCTCATCTAAAAAACAGAAGACAACTTTAATTATTCATCTGAATAATTATTTCATAACTTGCCATTATCAAACCAAGTGAAGAGCCTCTAATGTGATCTTATATACAATACCATGAAATAGTAAATGGAAAATTAAGGCAGCATGAAAGCCTAAATGTATCTCTTCAGAGCTTTAGGGGGGATATTTGCGTCTCTGTGGATTCATGCAGCTAATGCACTGAAAAGTCCTTGTGCAGCGGCAGCATAGGCCGCATAGCGACTCCAGTCCATAGGCAGCGAGTAGCCATAACAATAGAGAATAGGGCAGATGAAGGTTGCATGTAATTACACCTACCCTCAGGCTTAATTAGGTCACCCTTAAGTGAGTGTTGTGCGATAGTGTGCCTGTGTGTTCGTCCCGTGAGTCAATGTGTGTGAATGTTATCTCCAAACAGACCGGAGGTTCATGAGTCATAAGATCAGGATGAAAGTATACAGGGGGCTGCTGAAAAGTGCCTCTCCACCAAGCTGAGAGCAAATCCGATAAAACATACTTGTGCAACGAGTGTGTTAAATGAGGAGGAGGAGGAGTGTTTTACATGGTACATACAGATCACTAACATGCCCAGCATGCTCAATATATGAGTGCCCAGGTTTTCGATTATTAGTTTGTTGTCTTTGGCTCCTTCGCATCAGCCAGTCTGTCATATTTATAGGCCGAATGATTGCATTATCTCAGCAGCTGAGCAAAAAGCCACTTTAGTTTATAACTGCCAAGGCGATGCTGCATCCTACTGCGATGTTGTGGATTTGACTTTTCGTGAGCTTATCGTCATGCGGTTTGTTTTTTTTCTGACTAACTGCTGTGCGAGAATGGTCAGATAACAGAGCGTACCAGCTCACTAGTTTCTACAGGCTCTTATCCACATTTCTCTAACTATATATATATATATATATCCCAAACTCACGCGCTGCATACGCTTTAGTACTCCAGTTGTGGCACCATTTCACACGAAATGTATAATGTCTTGTTTCATACACATGTATGGTCATGTTTAAGGGCTAGACTCTATGGTCTTGTCTTGCATGTTGGAGAGACTTAAACTTCACACCCGGCTACTTAGGATTCAGTCGTATTGACTCGTTTCAGATACTGTCATCACAGAGGAATGGCCGAAGCATCTCATTTAATCATGCTGGAATTATTCCAAGGTGACATTACTGCCTGCATTCCACATGTTATGCTGTTTTTTTCTTCCACTGCTTCCATTTTTCATTGTCATTTTAAACTGTCAACCTTTTGTCCCGCTCTCTCTCTCTCTCTCTTTCTCTCTCTCTTGCTGTGTCCTTGATATAAGTACCCACTGCTTCTGTCTGAGAACACCATTATTACCATGCATGGCTGTTTGCTGAAAAAAAGAGAAAGAAAAGCTAATGATGTTGGCTTGAGCTCAGAGCTAATTAAAATTCTATAAATATGGTGGAGGTAGGTGGCGTGATGGATGTAGTGTGTCAGAAGTCCGGTGAGCAGGGAGGTGCGTGGAGATGTCTGGACGATCAATACTAGCATAGTGAATGCATGACACTGCATATGCATTTAATGAACCAACAGTTTTATCTGTTAATTACACACCAGGACACACACCTTAGCATTCTTCACACTGTGCTAAACCTTCCTGGCTGTCCAGATAATGGCCAGCTATTTCACACAACAAATCTGCAAACGGTGGCCACATTCCTCTATTTTTTACCCGCTTGCTTTATCTCTCCCTCTCCTGCCCGCGCTTTCATTTCTTGCAGGTAATTCTCCATGCAACACACTCCGCGCTATATCAGTAAATGTAATGCATTTCTTCTTTTGTCCCTTGACCCGCCTAGTTTAGAGGAGTATCGGCATTCATTCAGCCAACATTGTATCTCTGAAAAAGCCAGCAGTTTCTCAATGCGCTGGGTAAATTGTGCAGGCAGGCAGAGAGGGTTACGGGTTAATTGGCCTAACAGCTGATGTTGTTGGTAAATCGTAGAAATAAAGAAATAATTTTCAGCAACTGAAGAAAAACTCAATTTTACTGTCAAAACTCGATATTTCAACGCCTCCGTTTGCCCATCTAAACCATGATCAATGACGTGATTGGTGGTAGTGGAGGAGCAATCTATCAGGGCTTACTGTATGTTACTCCGTTCTTTCTTTTCAGAAGAACTTTTCAGCTTATGGCTTTAAAACTAATCTTTTATTAGAGAAATCCTTCTGTGAGGGTGAATTATTTTGAGGGTTAAGCTTTGAATATTATCTCGCACAAAGTCGTTTGTTGTGGGGTGAAGAGGTAATATTGTACGCAGACAGTTATGTAATTTACTGTGAAATATGACTAACGAATAGAGGTGAATAGTACACAGTACAGAACATTAACCTTTGCTCTGCCTTACTCATAAGCTGCCACTCATGAGTCACCCACTTTTCTATGTCATTTTTTCCACTCATCTCCATTTACAGCACTGTCCATACATCTTGGAAGTGTTTTTTGCTGCCTCTAGCACATTGGATTGAATACAAATATGAAATGATTAAGAGGCTAAAATGACGACTTTCAGATTAAATCTGAGCATGTTTACATCCACATCTAATGAATCATGAAGACATTTTATCTCCTTTTTTATGTACATGCCCCTCGTTTTAAAAAGGTATGGTTTTGGATAGTGTTGTACCGATACCGATACTAGTATCGGTAGGGGCCCCGATACGGCACTAAAATGCTGGCATCGGTATCGGCGAGTACTAACAAATAACGCGCCGATACAATTTACCGATACTAGTATGGAATATGGAACTTTGAACGCAGCGCGTTGTGTCTTCTCTCACCGCTGTGTGATCACACCTGTTCAGTGTATGCCATGCCAAGAAGCTATCACTATTGGCACACTCTGAGCCGTTGCGGGCTCGCTCTTAACCACTGGCAGGGCAGCTTTTTCATGTTGAGGAAAAACAAACCAGCGTGCCACGGGAGAGAAAATATTTTAACATAGAAACTCCAGCGAATACAACAGCTACATGCAAGATTTGCGGTCTGAAAGTTGCGAGAGATGGAACTAAAATGGTCAGTTTCAATACCTTGAACCTGATAAAATATTTGAGAACAAACATGTGAACGTACACAAAGCGTTGGAGGCGGCGGCAACTGCGAGCAAGACAAAGGGGGATGGATCACAGCAACAAACCTTGGTCAGGTCACTTCAGAGGAAGGACCAGTGGGACGAGAAGAGTGAAGCAGCAAGAACGATGTCCGAAATGACTGTGCTCTGTAACCTGCCCCTCTCCTTTGTTGACAACGGCTTTTCATGGCTCACGCAGTACCAAGATACAAGTATTTTACAAAGTACAAGATTTTACATCCAACTGAGTATGCAGTTCTTTAGTATTAGAAGAAAAAAAGCTCTTATATATTTTTTTCAAACGGCGTGGTATCGGTACGATATCGGCATCGGCCGATACTGCTCAGCCCAGTATCGGTATCGGGGGCCAAAAAATGGTATCGGAACAACACTAGTTTTGGACACCTTCAAACACCTTTAAAGCAGCTTGTTTCATCTGAAATTCGATGTACTGGGCAGAAAACACAATAAAAAACACAAGACTGTCTTCATAATTGCAGACTGCACAGTAAGTTATTCATGACATAGGGTACACACACACACACACACAGACAAACACACATACACACAAGGTACTGGATAAGTTCATGTTTTTTAAGCTGGAAGAGGTAAAGTAGAGAGCACAGGGATGCTAGGACAGTGACTCAGCACCTATGAAAGCCTTAACTTTAGTCAAATAGCAGGGTGCTGGTGAGAAGTTACTATTTTTACTGCAATTCTTTCAACACATCTGCTGTGTCTCTCTGGCTAACATTATCAGAGGAGTATCTTGACAGCTGCCAGAATACCCCCATGTATGATATGAAAGCTTTTTTTTTTTTTTCTACTTTTACATCAGCACATAGTGAGCTGCAGCAGAATCCTAATAAGACTAGATAAAGACAATTTTTCCACTTATCACTGAAATTTAGTCAGTATGCTGGAAGTGCTCCACCATAATTTTGAAAAGTGATAAGCAGATAATGTAAATGAATGAATGAATACTGCTTTCACATCTTCAGAAACTCATAATGTACTTTTGTTCAACAAGATTTTAATATATCTCCCGTTTCATTCTCGTATAGCTTCAACAGTGTTTTGTAATGGAAATGTTTATTCAAGACTTGCAAAATCTCTGGGACTTTCCAAAGCAATTCTCCCTATGTCTCTTTCTCTCTTTCTCTCTCTCTCTCTCTCTCTCTCTCACACACACACACACACACACACTGTACTGTGACCTCTGGGCCTTTAGGTCAGCCTCTCGGTGTTGCTTCTACAGCTCTCACAAACTCACTTCCCGTAAATGTAGTGCTTGTTTATTTTATTTATTTATTTTTTTAACTCCAGCAGCTGTATCTCGTCTTTTCTTTCACTTGTGGTTGAAACTTGGACATATTCAGATTGGGCTCAGACGGAGGAGGCAAAGATAACATTCCTCAGGGTGATACATTCCTCCAAAACAGCAAACAGGTTTGTGTTTGTGTGTGCAGTATCCTGGTGCAGGTAGTTACTCAGAATAAAAGCATTAGAAATATGATGATCAAGTTCCACACAGCAGGTGTGCTGTTGTCTGATTAACTGGACACATACTGTATGAGTCACTACAGGTATCCAACATGTGACTTAACTGATTATGCATGGGGCGTATCCGAAACGGCAAACAATATATGAATAGATGAGAAATCTTCATACAATGTGAGTGAAAAATAGATTTTATATTCAAGTTTATTCGTAAAAACAACAGGTGTGCCAGATTTCCCATTTTGTTAGGAACATATCTGTATGTAATTCAACAATTTACTCAATGTTTTACATGAAGTTATTAAAATGATAATTAAAATAACTGATGCCCTTTTAGTCTCCTCATTGTGGCGCTGCGTTGCAGTGCATCTGCCACATTGTTATCAGGTTGTAACATTAACCTAAAGCAGTAAATTGCTGTCAAAAGCAGTCAAAATAACTGGCCAAAAGTGCCCTTCATGCCAGAAAATCAACCCTGCTGACCATGCCAAAAGCCAAAACTACCTGTCAATTAGGTCAAATCCTTCGCACAGCAGAAATATCGCCATATATTTGTAAAATCGACCAGTTGAACAAGCTGAATCAACCAACTGCATGGTGGTGGAAATTTTGCCCTGCCTGTGGAAAACCAGTCTGCCAACCCATGAGGGAGGACAGGGTGGAGGATTGGTTGGATGATGGTGTAGCCAGAGGCAGGGCAACGCTGCTCTTTTTTTTTTTTTTGGCAGGTCATTTTGCAAAGAGGCAGGGTGAGACTTTTGGCAGGACGGGCAATTTTACCTGGTACTGTAGGTAGATTTGACAACCAGAAGCAGGGCCATATCTTTACCGTTCTGGGGGATATTGTCTGGTTGGCAAGTTGTTTTTCCAGCGGCAGGGAATATTTCTGCCACACAAAGCAATTCTGCCTGGTCAGCGGGTCGTTCTTCCAGAGGCAGAGCAACAGGAAGATTCTCTCAGGGTTGAAGTTAAATTTCCATTTCTAAAAAGGGTTCGGACACTGAAAAAAAAAAAAAGGCTCGCCTTTCACGTTTACTGTAAGTGTCTTGACATCACATTCCTGCCTCACGTAAGTATCTCGCTTAAAATGGCGGTCAGTGGAGTTGATAATAGATACAACAGGCGACCTGCAGAATGAAAAAGCCACAAGGCAATTAGGAGAGGTGCCAAAGAAGGCTTACTGCACTCCATTATGTGTGAGTGTGGTCCAAATTAAAATCTAATTTAAAGTAGCATCAAGATAAAAACAAAAGTGTTTCATTTCTTCAATTTGCACAACTATTCCGTTCCATTAGACATGTAATTTCTGCTCATCAGACACTGGGAGGAATTGGTGCCCCAGAGGAGAGCTTTTTTCATTTAAAGTAATTAGCCCTGGAGAACATGGATGAGCAAGCATGCAAGCATGTGTGCGTTATTGTACACGTGGGCAAGAAGAGGAAGATAGGGAGAGAAAAAAAAAGATAGGGGAGGGAGCAGGGCCATTTTGATAAGAAGACATTAATTATTTAGTGATAAGTATTGATGCCGATGTATTGAATTTTCTATTCAATACATTTTATTTAGCTGACCAGATGCAAATGCTTTCCTCTCTTTGTTGTTCACCATTTATAATCTTTCACAGTTGACACCAACAAAGCCTTTAGATTAAGCTGTATTTTCAGTGTCAACACACACACACACACACACTGTACTGGATTGTAGAGTCAAAGAAGTGAGATCCTGCTGTGATGACCTGACTACTGCCTACTCACTTACAAAGCTTATTAGACTGACTCACCATGTGGATGACCAAGCTCATGCCCATTTACCAGTATCCAGAGGCCATCCAGGCAGGGTGACCATGGTGGGTGGTGGTGAGCTGAGTTTCTTCTTTGTACTCAACCCACCAGCCATAACTCTGATTGGAATGATTGTGCTTTACTCCATATGGGGTTTTCACTGACCAGGCAATGTGATCTAAACAGGAAACTAACTACCTTAAAGCTCATGACTAAAGAAAGCTGTTGATCAGAGGCTAACAAAGTGCACAACAGTAATGGCTTTTCTTAAAATAGAAACACGACCACGGAGCTCTAAAATTGCCATTAATGTGACTCCATGAGGCGATGCACCTCCGCAGAACAGCCAGTGTCGATAGTCACACGAACATATCCACAAGAAACGTGGCTGCTCCACATGCACACGGAGAAGAATCAATAAGATTGTTCCACACATTGTTTTTCTGTTTTCTTTGTTTGTGGAAGCTTCTGGTAGTGCAACTGCTAGAAGGTTTTGCGTCATGATATCAACACAAACTCCTCTGACCTCGCATTCAGGGCACAACCAAACAGAGCCTGCAAGTTCTGAGTTTTATTAAAAGTGATTTATATTGTCCAAATGGTCAAATCAGTGTTTGTTGCTTCATCTTTGACAAAATGCCAGTTCTGCATCTGGATTTGGAAACAGATGCTCCCTTTTAATAACTGCTGTTAAACGTTTTTGTTGATGTTTGTTTGTCAGAATTATGAAAAAGAATCCATTAAATTTGAGGGCGGATACACAAACTGTTCTTCAATTTTGTTAACATAAGAGACAGGTCACTTACAATGGAGAACGGCATGTCTCTATTTCGTGACAGGAAAGGGAGAAACTGTTTTGCTCATCCGTAAACTAACCAGCATGGTCACACTGAGCTAAATTCAATCCAACTTCCTGGCCAATTTACAATAGAAAATATCTCCCCTCTAAAGCATTTTACTATACTCATATGGTAGCTTCAAATGTTCTGATGCTAGCAAGGCTACACACACAAAAAGCAAAGAGTAAAAGAAAAGGATTCCCACACACATTCCTTGATTCAAAAGGCAAAGAACATTCATTTTTCTCTCAAAGGTTTTTATTTCTCGTTCGGCGAGATCAAACAAAACGAGGCATAAAAGGCTACGGCATTTACTGAAACTGCAGGTGAAGAACTGTTGTTGTCACTGTTTAAAAATTCTTTCTTTTCTTACAGCCCAGTTTTCTCCAACTTTGGCATGTCCAATCCCCCATGCACCGCAAGAGTTGTCAGTGCTGTTGGGCAGAGCTACAGGCAGACATGTGGCACCTCTGTTACACGGCGTTGCCAGCCACCTCTTTTCACCTGCTGGCGATAACACATGAGAGGCTCGCACTATCTCCCATGGGTCCACTACCCACTGGTGCAGGCACCCGGACCGAGTACAGCAAAAAAAGAAAAAAAAAAAGACACCCAGCCAGGCTGCAAACACCATAAAATGTTTCCGTTGGAACACACAAGAAGCTGGAGGTACCGCCAGCAGGAATGTCATTTTTAATTTAAATATTCCCACTCAGTGATGTAAAGCACACAGCTCCACAGCGTACACATAATTACCAACAACTACATGTCTGATACTGAAGAAGCCAAACAAAGCAGATGTGACGACCCAGAATAAATAATCAAGAAATGAACGGATCATCAATTCATTTAAGACGATCTGCGTCGTCCTGGAGTGTGCTAGGAGTTGTGTGCTCGCTGGAACTGATGCGCCGGAAAACAAGAAACATGTTCACTCTCTGTAACACTGATCACTGACTCCCATGTTAAGGAAAGCGGAGAGACTGGGACGATCAGCCACAGAGAAAAATGTGCTCAAATAACACACCCTGTCAGCGCAGCCTGCCCTGCCAGCTTGATTAAACTATATACATCAACAGGCCTGCACCCATGAGGCCCCTGAGTAACAGAAGGGCATGGCTCGATGGACTGGGTAAAGGGCGTACACTGCTGCCTTTTAGCATTACTTTTCACTGCAGGTTTGTGTCAGAAAAAAATGCAGATACAGGCAAGCGCAAGTGGTTGGATCTCAAGTTTTTTTCTGTGGCTTCAGAGCTGTGAGAGTGTACCAGCTGGTCTGTGAATGTTTTAGACCCACTGTGCTGCTGATGAATCTCCGCTCAGCTGTCTTACCAGGAAGTGTTTTATCTACCGTGCCACACCTGCGGAACCAGATATTCTCAAAATTCATCTCCTTCTCACCCATGTTCAAGTTAAAGCGTATTCCCTGTAGAATCTCACATGATGCCTGAACCAGGCTGGGAGGCCTGACCCAGATATTGCATCCCAACGTCGCAAACAGCAGCCGGCAATATCAGTAAAGCTCGACATCTCTCTCTTACGCTAGCGCGCGGTTCTTTATTTTCCTTTTTCTCCTTTTTCCCACCGCCGCCCCCAACCCCTTTACCTCTTTTAGAAAAGTGTCGAGCCACAGGGAAAGCTCCCCCAGAGGAATTAGAATGAGAAGTTTGTTAAAAGAGTTAGTGCGTCTGAAGAAAAATGTGCAAGCGTGCACTAAACAGTGAGGCAGTGGATATATTGCTCCAGTTGTTCAGCAAATTTGTTTTTTTTACAGTATATAATTATGGTAATTATAGTAATGTTCTGGAAAACCATTGGGAGAACAATAGTGTTCATTAGATCAATGGCAATGCTTTAAAGAGTTTCAGTCTCCTAGGTAAAAATTAGCGGCTCTAGTGTTCCTCTATAAACGCAATAAACCGCTCCAGTATTTTCCCGTTTTACTGTAGACACAGTTTACCTGAAATAAAAATAGAATATGAAATGTGAGTTTTTTGGGGTGTGAGCAGGTGAAAGTGCCACCTTTGGGTCCGTCTTAAATCACCTGTTCTCGCTGACGTATTCTTGTCAAGTTAGCACTATATGGTGAGTGACCTTCACTGAAACTGCACTATCAGGAACCTTCTTGTCCTTGTGACCGACTCCACAGTGACAGGAGACAGATACTGTGAAGTAAGCACCAGTAAATCCAGCCGGACCACTCAGAATGAGAAATGCTGTGGGTAAGAATGGGCTAATTTATCAGCATTAAGTCAAATAAGGAAGAGATAGAGAGAAGTGGTAGTAGTGCAGGGGTTGGGGTGAGTGTGTGGTGTGTGTGTGTGCGTGGGTTGCGTACACATCAGTAGGACTGAAGCAGTTAAAAGAGACATCATCAATAGATAATGATTTCAACTGTCCCTTCATCTTTGCTAAGTGTACGGCGGCTTGTGGTACCCCAACGGGCTCTTCAGAGTCTTCAAAAGGAGACGACAGAAAAAAAAAGACTTTGAATGACATTTAAGTATGACGGCTTTTAGTGGAAAACATGTGCTTCTTTAAGTTCCCCCTTACTTCTTTTAATTATATCGAAAATTCAAGCAATCAACGGTTTATCTTGTCATGCTAACACAGATGTGTTGCTCCTTCTCTTTCTCTTATGCGTGCACGCACAGATAAATAAAAACGTATGCTTACCCATACCCTCTCTCTCTTTCTCTCGATCACACACACACACACGCACACACACTTCTGCTTCTCCACCAGAGCAAAGAGGCCACCACTGATAGCGTCCGTGACAGATTCGTCAGTGGGTGGTGGGTGTGGGTAAGTTGATGCGGTGTGTGTGGGTGGACATGATTTAGTACACACTGAAGCTTACCGCAGTGAGACATGATGGCACTGCTGGTGGTTGAATTAAAATTGTCTAGTTGAAGTCAGCGCAAAAAATTGTACTTCTTCATCCTCAACTAGTCTTTATTATTCTTGCTTTCGGTGTGCTATTATATTCAGTACCTTGCAGGTCTTTGTGAGCTTCTTCTATCTTTCTAAATCTCTCCTCGTGAAGAGGCTTTAATGCTTGTACAAAAAAACAAAACAAAAGTGGAACAAAAATGCATTCTTGATAACACACTGGCAGCTGTTCGGTGATCAGGACAAGAAAAAAAAAACCCTCCACAAGTTTTCCCAGAATGCCTCAGGCCAATATAGCAACTGTGCACAGAGGACGTCTCATAATCTACATGGAGAGCGACAGTACAATGATTTTGGATTATGACGTGTAATGAGTATCACTGCCTCTAGGGGTCACTAACAAGGCTTTACTTACAGCTGTGATTATTAGATTTTTTTGTTTGTTTATTGTCAGACAGTGTTGATTTTCATGGACACTGAAACTGTAATAAGACATCTGTTCATTATGTTTATGTTCATTTTTAATTCTTTATTTGGTTACCCTCAAATGTTTTTCATTGTTTACAATGTAAGGCGCTTTGAATTACCTCTGTGTTTGAAAGGTTGGCTTACCAGTAAATATAATTACTGTGAGAGATTATTGAAGCGTGTGTACCCCACCTCTCACCTAATGTCAGCTGGGATCAACTTTGCGATGTTAATGGTGAAATTGTAGATGACATGGCGTCAGCGATGAATAATGATACAGCTTTTACACATAACCAACATTGTACATTTAAAAAATATATTAATTGTTCATTTAATTGGCTGATATTTCTGGTGCCGACTAGCAAGAGTAGCAACATTAGTCGAATAATTGTGAACACCCCTAGCAGAAAGCCCGATAATTGTGATGTGGTAGATTAATGAGGTGAATAAAGAGGGATTGATGCGGTGGAGGATGAAGGACAAGCAATAGTGATAACACTTCTCAGTGGCAGCTAATGTTACAGGGGAAATAAGTGGCAGCAGGTAAAAATCATTCATCTGATTCATGACATGAAAAGTGACTGCATGGTCCATTTTTTTCTCTTAATGCCCTAAAATTCATATATCTGTATTTTAAATGTTATTGTGATTGAGTTGTTTTAAAAAAAATAAATGCTATTAAATAGTCTATATGTCTGATTATCATTAAAAAAAATCAAAAATGCATATACGATACAATAGACAATGGTAATGGAATTTTTACAACCCTGTCTGTCGAAATGACTCATGATGATTCATAATATTAGGACAAATTGTCCTACATTTCGCATACTCTGCCCACGAAGGCACAGCTAAAAAAGTAAAATGACTAAATAAAAATCACCAAAATTGAGTGGGTTTCATATGACAGCAGCAATATGTATGGCTGTGCTGTGATTAAAGGTCAACTCTCTCCTTTGTGTCTGTGATAGAGTTTGCTCTCGGCTCCAGCTGGGATTCCTGACACCATCATACCACAGTTTATTCCCCTGTTCAGGGGGGACAATCATCTTTCAACCCTGCAGTGCTTCTTGTAGTAAGGGCACAGAGAATAAATCACCGCTGCCCAGCCCAGAGACATGGGAAGGCTGTGAACAAGTTCAAGAGAGGCCGGAGGACCTGTCCAGAGAGGGAGTCAAAGGTCAAAGCTTCACCGCAGGTTTAGTAGGTCAACTCCTGACCATGTAGGCTGGTATCTGCTAGCACAATCTGCTAGCTCAATCTAACATACAATCAAAGTACTGTGTGAAGATTCTGCGTTATTTTATCAACATCACCAACAGCGGTGCATTACAATGGTAAATAATCACCACATTAGAAGCAACAGGTTTTTGATGGCAGAAGCATCAGTTTTGTTTTTTTATTTTGCACCAAGTTCAACTTTTGTGATACACAATTTCTTGCCTGTGACTGATAGCGAGCCGCCTTGACAGTGCCGATGAATTTGTAGGGAACAGAGGCGAGAATAATGGGAGAAACTACCATATTCATTAGCTGTGTTAGACCATCCATTTTTATGTAACGCTCGCCTGTCAGAGAATAAACTTCTCCACCAAAGAGGAAATGGTTTGCAGGCAGAAGTCGACAGGACAAGTATACTGTTAGCAACTGAGCTAAGGAGCTTGCTAACTAGCTCACAGACTAGTTTCTCCATTTCAAACTCTCTCTTGAATTAAATGACGTACAGTTCTGAGACGGACCAGTACAAACTGAATTTTTAAAAAAGTATAAAGAGCATTTGTGCCTAGCACAACCATGTTTCCTAATGGCAAGTGTGTTAGCAGTTAGCTCGCCAGCTACAACAATTTACAACTATAGCTTTGCCTTCATTAGCTTTAGCTTGATATATGTCTATATATGTCTATATATGTATCCCAGTGAGTTTTGACAGTGGGTCTTGAAACTGAAGCGGCTAAATATAATTCAGCCGTCATTCATTTTATTATTTATATCTCTGCTTTTGTTGCTGTGACACGTTTAACCGTCTTTTGTGGAAAAGGGCCTTTTCATCCAATAACTTTATGTGTACTTACTTTTTGATAAATGTTTACTTAGGGAAAACGCACACAAACATATTCACATATTTTCATTTGTTTACACATAGGAAACGTCTAAATTGATATGATAAACATCTGTGCAGAGAGTGAAATAAATGGCTTTGAGTGGAACAGAATTAAACCCTTGCATGGTTTAGGTTAGTCAGTGTTTTATTTCTTTGTTAGGAGAAACACTTTGTGTTGCCTCATTCAGATTCTTCAAATTATTGCAAAATGATAAACAGTGATAATACGGCACAAAAGCCATGTAATGGCTTTATTTGGAAAAGCAGTGGATTAGTGCTTCCAGCTCTATTTGACCATTAAATTCTGCCTTTAGACAATAGTTTAAAAGCTTTCACAGATAACAGCACATTTTCTCAGATATTCCGATGTTAGCAATTACCAAGGCCCACTTATATAAAAAAGCGGCACTCTGCAATTGCAGGCTAAACCATTTAGAGCCACTAGGCAGTTACAGTACAATCAGTGCCCAGCCATTTGTTATTAAAGTAAAGAAAAAAACTTTCAGCAAAAGAAGACACTAAAAAGACACCAATGAAAGCATTTGCACTGATACATGCATCTTCCTTCTTGTCTAATACCTGGATTAACATTTTTTTAGACATGGCATTCCCCCCCCGCCTTTATCAGCATAAGACAGTGGGAGATAATTACATGCCATAGCCCTTCATTGCCTGTTCTACATCAATCAATATCAGTTATATTGAGACGGATAAATAATTTGCCTGTTTAGAAAATAGGAAGGGATTCATGGGTGTCACGGCAGATGAAAACTTAATTCTTTCTACAGTGTTAATAAAAACGCAGTGGTATGTAGTCAATAACTAGACTGTGGGCAGTTTTGAGGCACCCAGACAGAATACTCAGTATACTGAATTATGATTCTCTCTATAAATATCTGTGTAGACAGATATAGATAAGGATGTATGCCATAGAAACTCCACAGAATGATTAAATGCCTGAACAATAATAGAAGAATTTAATCAGTTTAAATGTATCCGGTCGGTCATACATATGTATCTGGTCTTTCTCCTACTTAACCTTTCACCGTCTGACCTCTGTCTGTCTGGTATTTGTTCGTCTGCCTCAGCTTCACTAACTCTGATTCTGAACACATGTCGTCTGATCCCACTAAAACATTCAGACACGGGCAGCATGGGACTTTTTGATTAGTATTGACTAATTAATTCACGATCAATTTGTTATCTCGCAGTGTGTCTAAACCTGTCAAGGCAATTCAATCATCTTCACTCAAAAAATAAAAAAAAATAAATAAAAAAGGTTGTCAGTACAGTAGAAACACTGATTATAAACCTCTAAATCGCATTCTTATTACTTGATCCTGCTGACGAAGCGCAGCACACTGATAAAGAGTGAAACAAACACGACATATTCAATAGATTTTACTTGTATCCTCTGTGTAGGAGATAAAATTTTGGATGGATTTCTCAAAAATTCATAAAATTAAACCCCAATATATTTATACATAGTGCATGTCTGGATGTGGTTAACGGCTTCTCTTTTAAAAGTACACCATATTAGATCAAACATAGCCTAGAGCCTAGAATATTAGACATACTCATGTATACTGGCTGTGTGTGAAGCTCCTCTTTTGAAGGTCGAGATCTCCTGTTTCAATTTCAATTTAACTGGCCAGTTGCTTTGATGGGTGGCATTAATTGAAATATTGAAATATTAATCAGCAAGAGCTAAAAATGGGATTCTTGTGTAGCGCTGGCTAGGACCCACAAAAACGTCTTGTGGGTATTGATGGAAATGATGTTAATGGATATGTCAAATGCCACTTATAGTGAAACAAAACAGTTAACACATACAATATAGCACCAAGTGAATTAAGCGAAAAAGGCAATTGAATATGTTGCATTCTGCCACGGTTTTTCACTGCTCCGAACGTCACTGTTGTATTAAGCTGCTCTCCTGCGTTTAGCTTGATCTTCTCTCCTCTCGGCTTCTCTTACAACAAAGCAGCGCTGCTACAGCCTGAATGTTTTTTAATGTCTCTTTCTCTGTAACTGCCGGCAGCATAATGCATGAAAATCCTGAGGGTGCTTATGGTCACAGGGTTTCTAAGATTCTCGAGGCACATCGAGCATCTGTCAACACACCACGTTTGAATCACTTAAAGGAGATCACATCTTGCCCATTTGAAACATTTAGTCAACTTGTAAATGAACCCACCAAACCTGTCTGCATACTTGTAATTTATTTACAAGGAGCTGACTGACTGTGGTGGAGTGGCGCTATTTGTGTTGAGGACACTACAACAAACGGTAGCCTATTGCAGCCACCTTCATTTCAAAGTCATTTTCATCGCTTGAGATGTTAAATTACCTCCATTCAAAGCTCTGTAAACACACTTTCAACTGCCCATCATGATGCATTTACTATCCCATGTCTCGTCCTTGGATATGCTTATTTTCTGAAATGTATAAATGACGTATTGAATTTGCCTTGAGACTGAATGTGGATATCAAATATGATCAAATTGCAATCAAGTACAACCCTTTGCAGACACACACACACACACAGATCATCTTCATTCAGAGCAGGTTTCAAATTATTCAACAGATTTCAGAGAATACTAAATAGGAGTGAGGCATCTGTGGGTATACAACATAAAATGAACACCATATCCCTACAAATTATCCTTGTTTCTAATTATTCTCCGCAGAGGAAATCTTTAAACTTAAATGCATCATGAAATTCTTTTTTTTTCTTTCTTTATATTGCCAGATAATAATCCTTTCAAATGTTTCTCTTTCCGAGCAAATAAAAAAGGCACATGCTGCGCAGAAACATGCATCAAGATGTTTTGAACTCACTGTTGGCACAACGTTTATATGATCTGAAAATGCGTTTCTTTAAAACTGAACTCAGAAGCAGGCGCCCAGACGTATTTATGTGATTTTAAGCAACAGGTGACGTGCCAAAACACCAAGTGAGCGAGGTCTCGGTCTACTGCATTACTATGTTTAGAAATTTACAGCAGATTGTGCAGATATTCAAGGCTTGTGAAAATCTGAGTAACAATGCACCCATGATCAAGAAGTGGAAAGCACAAGCAGTCAGCCAAAATCCCCTTCAGTCCAAGAACACATGCAGCCTTGGTATGGCAGAGCTATTAGTATAAACATTGATAATGACTTCTCACTGAGAAACAGGGGCCCACAACGTGTTTTCCACAATAGCTACACCATCCAATTATCCACAGATGTTAACTTCACAGAATGCTGGTTCACCACATCTGTTTGTTGGTGGGAGATCTCATTATAACAAGCCTGTTTTAAACCCCAGCATCAAGCACTGCTTGGCACATTTTATTGCAGCATGTTGAGCATTTACAACAAACATTCCTGACTGCTGTAAAAGTTTGTGCACGTTAGACTCGACGACTTCCAACAGTCAGTAAAATTCCCCTCATCGTTGCCGATTACAAACGACACTTTCCACGTCAACCTTTCCCCCGTGGTGTATCACTCGACAGTCACAAAGACGCTTTTCGCCGAACAGTTCAGTGCTTGAAACAGAATATTTTTGTGAAAAGATGAAGCTGAAATCCAACATTCTGTAAATAAACCCGGGCTGAAACTAACAACGGCATTTCATTATTGATTATTGTTATAGTTACTTGATTAATTCACTCCTCGTCGTGTCTTCAAATTGCTTGTTATTCAGTTTACAAGGACATAAAACAGGCAGGCAACAACCCTTCACACTTGACAAGCTACAGTAGAGCTGCAGAATGTTTGGCAGTTTTTGTCTGATGGATGACTTAAACAATTAATCAATTTCTAAAGTTGCTGCAAATTAATTTTCCTCTGATCCGACCAGACATTTCTGCTCGAAAATAAACTATTTTCTCTCCACATCAAACTAAAGAGACAGTATTAAGTATGGCTATGCTAATGCGTTCTGGCATGTGTGAACCTGTCATTTGTTTTTAAACAGGTGAAAATGTGCAGAGGTTCTCCAGAGTCACTTACACGTTAATGAACAGTAAGCCTGAACAATGAGCTACAACCTGATGACATCTGCAGGTAGGTGCTAGAATCATTTTCTCTCATCACATTGGGTTATAATTGTACTCACCAGAGTAATTAGGACAAGACAGTGTATGTCATTATAAACAATAAGACATATAGGCATACAGTATATGCTCATAGCAGTTTATATTCATTGCTGCAGAATTCTGAGTGCTGCTGCAAAAGTTTCACACAATCATTAATATCAATGGGCTACTAATGATTTCCACACTGTGCGAGCATGATAACACCCCACAGTTGGCTGTCTCCCGTGGTAAAATTCAAGAAGAAGTATTAAAGGAGCAGCCTGGCTTTGGTGTCCTCTCCTTTCCTTTAAGTGCAGATAGAAAGCTTGTCTCTGTTTTTGCAGGCAGGAAAGTCAAATCTACAAGTGCCTGCATGTCCCTGAATCATAGTACATCTATGTAAAAGGTACTGCCTTTGTGTCCAGCAGAAAGAATATTACCCGTGCGAGCCATGACAGGTTTAAATGCTGATTTTCTACAATGTTACACTCCAAAATCAGGTCTTTTGTTTTGTCAGTTATAATTTACCTGTGATTTTTCCATGCATGATATTACTACCTGCTTATTCAGTGTTAACAATGTCAGGTACCAAACTGGTGCACAGTTTTGTCCAGTACACATAGGCTAATATATTTCAATGGTTCCCATGGCTCTGTGCTTAGCAAAGTAAATATTTAATGTACAAATAATTGGTAATTATATGTAATAGAATTAATAAATAATGTGATTCTTACACTTTACCTACCCAAGTGCTAAGTGTTTTACAGAAAGTAAGACTAGTAGTGCAGGGGAGGAAGGAAAGAGAAATGAGAGAGCAGCAAGAAGGACACTGGAGAGGGTGCACTGGTTGGTCATGAGAGAGTACAGCAGCAAAAAGCATCGGCAGGATCACCTGAAGGACGACTCAGGGAGTTTGGGTGGGGATGCAGATATCCAGAAACAAGCCTTGGTTCTACCACATCATGCCCGTGCTATTCAACATGGCACTGAACCTGAATGAACCTCTACTAGAGAGAGAAAAAAAATGTTTCAAGGAATGTTCTGTCGCTTGTGCTGTCAACACAAGATAGCACCCAAAAAAAGGTGTGAGCAAGAGACAGTTTATTGAAACTGGGTGTCACCTTTATGGAGCTGACATCCTGGACTAGCACCTTAACACTCGACTCCATCAGGCAAGTAAAAAGGTAACATAAATGGCCTATCAACATAAAGCCGGTAGCCAACATATTGGACATATTGGCATGTGTTATTTTGTCCATGGGGTCATAGGAGGTAAATGAGAAGACACTGTTTATATTATGTTGCACCATGTACAACAGATCTACCTATGTGCATACAGTAAACATCCGAGTCATATTTACCCACCCAAATCCAGCCTAATAAATCTCAATAATTATCTTACATGAATAAACACCTTTGCACAGTACAGCTAGATTCCCCTCTTCCCATTTGTTGATACCCTCGTGCAGCTAATAATAGGGAGTGATGGCAATGGGGAGGAAGGCACGGGAATGCCATTCTGGCAGAAATCCTTTGGCTGATTTACGCTGCCCAAACAATTATCTCGCCAAAACACCAAAAGAATAGGTGGGAACAGGGCGGGACAGGAGGGGCTCAAGCTGGAGAGCGGTGATAGGGGTCAGGCGTCATAGAGACAGAGAGACAGCAACACTGTAGAGCCAGAATGTTTTTTTCCACACATACCTCAGTGAATTTTGGGTTTATTTCGACAAAATCAGAGTTAGGGATTGGTGGGAAAAAAAAAAAAAAAAACCTTTGGTGGGTTTTATTTTGTCTGTCAACTTTGGATTAACAATAATATAACCAAAAGACTTCTCTCTGACGTGCTGCAGTAAACTGTCTTATTTCTGGTTGCAGGTTCTCAACTAACTGGTATAACAACACAGTTAACTTTGTCATACTCACATCTAGGGTTGGAAAGGGGTGGAAAATTTCCATTAAATTTCTGATAAGTTTCCACAGGAAGTTAAACTTGGGAATTTTGGAAATATTCCAAATTGGAATTATAAAAAAATTATGGGAATTAACTGGAAATTGGGGGTGATTAAGTAATTTAGGGTAAGCTAGCATTATAAGACGGCCTCATAAATGAATCAATGAACTGATGCTAGCTATAGCTTATTTGACAACTAACTTATCAGCTAGCTAGCTACAGTATGATACATTTTCATGTGCTATTACCATACATCGAATATATTTACCCTATAATATCATCAAAACTCACTTCACTTTACTTACTTCGCAAATGTGTGGCTTCAATAGTATTCACGGTTTATTCCCTTAAATTTTGCAACCCTACTCACTTCATTATTCTTCACATTCAAACAACAGAATCCTCCTCAGGCACGCATATCTCTCTCAAAATATTATAAAATATTTATATTATATTTTAGCATTTTTTTGTTAATATTGACTCTTGATCTTAATTAGTTTCACAGGTGAAGGAGGGCATCTTCACAATCAGTTCCTCGACATGATCAGTATACCTGATGGGAAAGCACTGCATCTGCCATCAAAGGGGTTCTGTCCAAAAAAGACAACCCCACCTCAAAATTCAAATCAAATCAAAAGGTTGGGAACAGATGGAGCTGCTGTAATGATTGGTATGCACATAAGGCGGACTCACTGGGATGGAACACAAACGCTTTCTAAAAACTTGACTTAATGATGTTGTTTTTGACTGGATGCAGAGAGACTGAATAGGGTGGCCAAGCAAATGCAGGACGCTCTCCCGCTGGCTGGTGTTTTGTTGTCCATCATGGAAGGATGGGTTCACAACTGTAACCTACATGGCAACATTCAGGTACCATGTGCAGCAGCTTCACCTGTATTTTTGCCGCAGTGCCAGCAGGATTTCAAGTCCTTGGGCCTGTCTGATTTAAAAAGTTGTGCAAAAAGAAAAACAATTATTGCACGCCACTTATAACTTGTACCTGCTGTGCCTGCTTATGCTTTTATCTCATGATTCATAAAATATTTCTTAGCAGGTGAAGGACACATGCTGGCTGTCGCAGCCATAATGAATCTCCAGCGCAACCTCTATGCAGTCCTGGCAGCCTTGGCTGAGGAGTCTGAGGTCAACAGGTGCCCATTAGCGAGGGGGCTGTATTCATTTCTGGCAACATACAGGTTTGTCACACAAGTAGACGTGCTGCCACACCATATCTCCATGTCCAAACTTTTCCAGAAATGTTCAGTTTCTTTCTGTGAACTTCCAGGTAAGATTTAATTTGAGCAGAGTGTATTTCAATCACTCTTACCATCTGCTGCTTTTACAACAGATATGTAATCCCTGTCCTTTCATTAAGTTCCTGTGACAATGGCTGCTCTGAGAAGAATCAAGGATGCAGGAGACAGTCAGTCTCCTGGGTCATTCCTGTCCAAGCCACATCAAACTTGAATAATCCTGCAGGACTACCGGCTTTTTGTATAATTAATAAGGAGGAGAGAACCAGATACAACATAGAACAGCTTCGGGCACGATTCAGGAGCCAGGGAAGTGATAAAATAGCTACAAATAGCTATATATTAAGACAAACAAACACATAAGTCTACTTTTGTTCATTATTTTTGGGTATTGGTACTATTTCTGGATACAGCGGTGTTAAGCCTCAGGCGGCCATAGGAAGCGAAGCTGACAGTGTATCCAACCTGACAGTCTTGTTCGAGAAGTTTAAGACAGGCAACCAGGTGCTGCAAGAATGAGCCGCTTTCAGGCAACACATCCTAATTGAGCATTCTAGGTATTTAAAATTAGACTTTGTGACAACTTGTGTGGCTTAATTAATGTTTTATGTAATTCATTTCTAGGAGGTGCACCAGAAAAAAAAAATATAATGAAGTTGGCATCACAGATTAACAAGATGGGACAGCTCTGTGCTGGCCTCAGTATGCTGACTGCCTTTGGCCTCACGGTACTGGTGTCCAATGTCAACAGTGAGGAGAAGTTCTCTGCGCCGAACAGGCTCATTTTAATCTGATTCGTTATTAATTGATTTCTTGCCTCGCCCTCCTGACTCCAAAAGTCTTTCACAAACTAGGGAAAAACTAAAATTCTGAGCTGCTCTGACAACCGTGAATATGGGCTGATGTTGCGTGCTCGTGGACGCAGGGCACCTCTAGTGAAATGAAATTCTAGGGAAAGCACTGCAAAGTGGGAACGCAAGACGAAGCAAATGAACATACAGACAAGTTGAGGGGGAAAAAAATGGCTAAAACATAGCAAGGTTTTCCGAACGACTCTTCTAACGGTGTAGGTGTACTGAAAACTGTGTGCATGCAGCAAATTTGAACCGAAAAGCTGATTTGTAATGGTTGTGATGGATGTTTGCACAATAATTTTGATGTCTGCTTTTGTTCTCTCTCCCATATAAATCCGTCTAACCCGTGGGTTAATTTAAAATGTCTATGACGTCTACGGTCTGTCTTCAGCCTGCTAAACTTTTATGTCAATGTCGTCATGTTTCCTGAGCCCAGAATTTGACCTTGTGATTAACAAAAGGACCAAAAAATAAAAATGTTGTACTAAACAGTGATTATCCTTTAACTGACCTTGTGATTACTGGTACTACAATTCCTCTTACAGTACAACAATGCTTTTGATTCAGCAATAATATATATAAAAAAAAAAGATGTCCTGATGGGGCTTTGAAAGACCGGCGTGTGGGATTTAGTGTCATTTAGCGGTGCGGTTTCCGACTGCACCTTGCCTCAGCCGTTCCTTCTGAGCGTGAAGGAGAAACACACATAAGAGGCTCTATCTAGAGTCAGTGTTTGTATAATTTATTTCACTTCTGCCAGATTCTGTCAATAGAGCACCGTAAATCTTACAGACTGAACTTTTAATTGGTAATCCGCCAAAAAGCCGAAAGCAGCTTTAACAATGCGAAATCCCCCATTGGAATCTTTTCTCCTTCTCCTCACAGCGTCACCCCCCCCCCCCCCTAAAACTGGAAGATAGGGTTGCCTATCCCCCGCGGAGAACGCTCAACACCATGGTACCTTTGAAAATATACCTCTCACCCAAATTACAGAAATTGCAAAGTAGACATTTCCACACGTCAAGGACACAGTGGGAGCATGCGTGTGAAACCTCTTTTTATTTCATTATATCATCAGGACATGCGATGTCAAGCGGAGATCCCATGCTGATAATATAATTGTCTCCTTGTATGGCAGAAGCAAAAGCATGACACCGTGGACCCCATGAGAAAGATGAGGAAATTGAAAAGGAGTGGGGGGGAGGGAAAGTATGTTGACGAGTGCACGTGCATACGTTTGTGACAAGTTACAGTGTTAGCAAGTAATTACCGCGCGTCTACAGCGAAGGGAGCGCGAGTGAACGGTGAAACAATAGTTTGCACGTTGCTCTCGTTTCCTGAAAAACATTTCAGACGCTTGTAATGTCAGAGCAATTTTAGCAGACCTCTGAACTTTTTAGAATAAAACGCACAGGAATTCAGAGATGCCACACTGCATTTTACTCTCTCATTCGGAGTCAAAGCTGAGGGCCCCTCTGGTTCACGGTATAAATCACTGTTGAGTTCGAGGCTTTTGTGATGAATTTACATACACTGTTTGCTAACGGTGCCCTCTATAAGGATCTTGTAGGCATGAAGGCAGCGAAAACATGACCTTTAAAAGCTGCTTTGTTGAGCAATCCCGTTCTTGCACACACTGCAGTACCCCAGCCTGTGTCCCCTGTAGAATTAGGTTGATTGAGCATGGCCTAAATTGGATCAACCATATCTTGCATGCCGGAGCCCAGGGCCTGTTAAATCGCCTGGAATATGAGGTGGCCAAACACTTGGGTATTTAGGTTGCGGGACGGTTTCCAGACCAAAGCCTGGGAGAGTTATAAACCCATGGGTCTCCGTGACTGACTGCCGTCATTCTGCATTGCTCATTTTAGGTGTCTGCGTATAAACTAAACCTGAACTCAGCCCCGTAGTCATTGTGTGTGTGTATATGCACATTTTTGAATGCATGAAAACTCATTTCTGTCAAAGAAATAAAGCTCAGCAGCAGAACTGGCTAAATTTTCTATCTGTTTATGAGATTTTCAGAAATGTACTTATCTCATTAGTATCGGACATCCACAGGGCAAGTGGAGATGGACAGCGGTGGTGTATCAAAAGCCTCTCAGCCTAACCGCCCTCAAGAGTAACATTACATGAAAGAGAGCCGAATTTACAATCTTACTTGGTGCTGCACTAACAACTGTCTGCGCCAATAAAAAATAGACTCCTACCCTCCCTAAATGTAACCACTGTAGAAGCTATTAGTATCAATCAGATCTCAGCGGAGAAGGCCATTTGAGAGAAAATGAGGCTCAAATCAGCTCTGCAAAATAAAATGGATGTGAAATATTAAGATGTATTGCTGCTCTTCAAAGCCCTCCCTCTCTTGTCTCCCACTCCTTTCCCAAGTGTCCCCCCTCCCTCAATACAGCATGCTAGGTCTGGGTTGGGCAGACAGTTGCACAGCTGGGGGCTAATGCAGAGAGGGATGGCTGATGATCCAGGCTGCAGATGGAGATGTGCCATGGGAGATTAATCCCCAGCACAGTCAGAGGGCTCCTGAGATTTTAATTATACCCCCCAAAAAAGGAGAGAAACAAGAAAAAAATGCAAAGTCATTAATAATTTATGAGCAACAACAGAGAAATGTTATTTTATTATTATTTTAGCTGAGGGACTGTCATTTTCCAACTGCATGGTACTTCTGTCAGACCTGTCCTCACAGTGAGGTTTGACTAGTCGAGGGTTATGGTGTAATGGTGTCATGCAATGCATTAGTCGAGGGGGAAGAGGGAGGCGACGACAGCACATCAGCAGAAAAAGTGATTTGGTGCTGGTAGTGTATTAGAAGGTAATGCCTGCATATGGCTGTATTTTTTATTATTATTATTATTATTATTTTACCTCTGTCTCACAATTGTCACAATTGCCAGAGTGTCTGGCTTCCTAAAAAATGGTGTTTTATAACCTGTTGGCAGTAGAGACAATAATGTCCGTAACATGATATACTGAAGACTGCAAGCAATTTTGAAATGGATTCATGCTGATCATGATCGATCCCGCTTTATGTTTGAATTTTGCATCAGTAACGAAATATGGAGGCCAGAGGAACATGTGCAGAAATAATAGACAAAACATTTTCAAGAAAAATGCAAAAGTTTTTTTTTTTTTTTTTGCCTCAAGCTGACGTTGATCGTGATTCAAAATGTCACTTAGATAAGTGAAGGTCTGACAAACCGACAAATATGCTGTAATGATATTTAGCAAATAGCAAACATCTGTAGATAATGGTGCATAATATGATTTGCAATTCAAAGTTTCATGTTATGACTTTATTTGAGTGGCTAATGATATCCATGCTAATTGTTTCCACTATATGGTGTCTGGTTACATTTTATTAGAATAGAAGGCAAAATCAAAAATAAATAAATAAATTGGAAAATACTTTGTGCAGCACATCTCATCCGCTTGTACGCTGTTTGGGAAAGGTTTGCGAAAAGTGTATTGCATCTCCATGAGGAATAAACGCATGAATAAGTGCTATTTTTACTCCAGTAATTTGTAATATTGGAAAGAGGCTTTCAAGTACAAATGAGCTCATTTGTTTCCCCATTGAAAAGTCACACAAACTGCTGCTTACAGAAATAATCTTAACACGCCTCTGGTCTTTGTGAAGCTATTTGGACCTATTTAGTTGTATCTGTTTGGTCAATTACCGAATTATCTTTATTGTGTTAATAAACCATCACAATTTAGTCAATATGTATCGGAGATATTCCTCATTGTGTAGTATGTGGGTTGACTGCTAAATAGCCTTCTGCATGATTTATTCTAAAGGGCAGCCATGGCAATAATGGTTTAATGGACTGAAGACAAATAGACAAATAATGAGACAAATAAATCAATAAATAAGAAATGGGCATGAAATGACCACATATACACATAATTACACACACACACACACACAGTAAAAAAAAAAAAAGGAAAAACAGACTTTGGAGTTTCAGCTGGCAGACTGCCGTGTCCTGTATTCAGCAGTGTGACGTACAAGACGGACAAAGAGAGACAAAAAGAGGCTGTTTAGCTTGCCTGAGTCATGCAATTACACGTCCCTGCCTAATGGGGTCCACCATTATTCGACATCAGAAGGAGAGTGAGACACGGAGCAGTGTTGGTTTTTGAGATACCATGCGAACAGGTCATCCACACCGTCATCCTCTCAACAAAGGAGGAGAATGTTTGGTTCAGTTCAGTCACAGTTTTATGGGAAAACCCTGAATAAGACCTCTTTGCCTTCAGCCATGGGGAAAAATCACTTCTGATGAAGCCGACGCTGAAGAAAAGGGTCAAAACATGCACCATGAAGCTTTGGGTTTGTTATTCTAAAAGAGAGAGTGCTGAATTTTCTCTGTGTTATTTATCTCTTAAGTTAACGTCCTGGAAATATCAAGCACATATTCATTCTGTGGTAATAAGTATAAAAATCAATGGATTGGAGAAAATGTGACTTATGTATACAGCTGCTTATTAATTCTAATTTAGCACATTGCACATTGTTAGCATCAGTGAGCAGCATCAGACATTATGAAACTGTGCATGTGTGAAAAAAAGGGGATGAACTAGCAATTAAAGTTTTGATGAACATAAAGTGGAGCTTAGATGTATCCAGAGCAAAAAAATTCTCACATTTTCACATTTCTGAGACTGAAACTGACACTGACACTAGTTTGCATAAGGGTATCAAAGCAAAACAGCAGGAAGCACGTCTTTGTCCCTCTTGCCTTGCTGAATCCTCTGATGTTACATGTAAAGGTAGAGGCTATTAATTTGACCGGTTGGCATGATAAAAGGCCAGAGGACTCTGTCTGGTTAAAGTGAGGCTTCAGAATTTAAATTGGCTGAGGGGGGATAGGATCAGGAGCAAAAGGATTGGTTGGAGAGATAAGGTAAAGGACCACTAGATTGGAAAGAATAAGGAGTCTGTGGTTCAGGCTGACAGAGGTGATGGAGTGCTGTGCTGCGTATGATGCGGGCACATACGTCACCTGCCTTAGGTTCACTCTCCACAGAGACAAAACACTACTGTTTTCGATTCCTCCTGGGTATTGGTTCTCTAATTTTCTTCAAAGGAAGGAAATAGACTGTATGAAACATGGATGTAGTCCCCATGATGTCACACATGGGTTTCCTAGGAGCCATTGTCCATTGTCTGCGTGTAGGTGGACGTGACGTGGGCTGGGTGCTCAAACAAGCCACCTGTAATGGCACCCACCCGCAGCCATGCTCTAAATTATGCATAGCTTTAAGCCAAGCCGAGTTATGGGAAAATTCACCCTCAGTACACTATTTATAGAGACCAAGACGGTAAACATATTTATTTTCTGCTGTGAAGTTGGATACTTTAATGGGGGCTGACTTGTTCTGGAGCCAGCCTCAAGTGGCCATTCAGTGAACTACAGTTTTTGGCACTTCCCTGTTGGCATCACTTCACAGCCGCCGTTGCCGCTTAGTGCTGACAGGCTGGGAGGCGGTTAACAAAGATGCAACTGCTACTCGAACACATTGTCTACTGATTAGCACTTTGTTCTGTGAAAGAACCGTTTGCCATAAGGACAGCAACGGGACAATTATGGTGTCTCCTTTTAATCTTCATCGACATCAGTGCTGTCATGACAATCATTATTGCCCTCTTCATCATTACCATCGGAGTCGGCTCATTCTGAAATATCACCAGTGAAATGCATTTATTTTGTACGCTCGTCTCTCCATCCTGCGCTGTACGTTTTACAGCTTAAAAACACTCACAGCTGAACCCTGAATTCATAAAAGGATAAAAAAAAAACTGCTGCAACTTAGCACTGGTATGTCTCGAAGATAACAATGTAGCATTGAATAGTGCTTAGGCTAGGTATTGTGCTGGGGCATTAGTCAAGGCCAGCATATACTTCAGCTGAAAGGGAAAGGGAAACAAAGCATTCCTGGGTCAGGCAGACTCACCCTACCAATGGAAATGCTTCACTGTCAGAGGTGACAAAAGAAACGATTTGGAAACACATAAGTGACAGAGAATTATTTTTAATTAGCCTGGTGACTTGTACAGCGTAACCTTTGTTTGTAGTAGGCTCCTCACAAAAGTATTCAACATTACATTTCACTCTTGATTTCATACAGCTGGCTTTTATTGTTGCCTCAATCAAACGTGAAAGAATTACCTTGCCTTTGTATTTAAGGGCCACTTCTCTTCTGGGAGTCAAGCATGAAACACTGCCTGGCATGATGATTCACTGGCTCTTAGTGGGTTATGTGAATAGATAAACCCCTTATATTTCGTTGTAGCCCTGATCTCTCCTCCTCTGGACATCCAGCTCTACCGTCCTGCCTCCAAGGAATAGTGGAGGCAATCTGTGCAGCCCGAAAGACACCCTAAGGAGATCAGTCTGAACAATGCTGCACTGCTTCTTCGAGAGCTCTGGGTATGGACGTATAATATTTAGTATTTTATACAGCAGCCCACAGCAATTCCTTTGAACTGTCAGAGATCTACTGTACATCACAGCATTGTCTGTTTCTCTTCGTCTCCGTGTTGCGTGATGTTCCGTGATGTTCTAAAAACGACAACGACAGCTATGTTAAAGTAGTTTCTTTGTCTGAAATATAAATGTGGAAAACATGTAAGATGTTTATGGATTTTTTTTTTTGTTTTCAGTTTTATGCTAAACCAAGTAAGATTCACCAAACCTTTTTAACTGCCTGTGGTTGGCTTACAAGTGAAACGACAAAAAAATTTGCCTGCCACAACAACACGTAAAAGTGTTTTGATCTGTGATCTGACGCCCATATCGATGGGATGATATAACTTTATGTGCCTTCCGAAACAAATGATGTGGTTATCAGCTAAGGGTTATTGTTTGGTTAGGTTTTGGCGCAAAAATGACAGTTTCATTGTCATGGTAGCAATAATAAACACAAAGTTAAGGTTACGGAAGGATTGTGGTCAAGCTTTACAAAAACAACATTGACTGTCCGTGAACAGCCGCCTCCGGTGTTTAAATGTAACGTTTCCGCATTCTCTTCATCCCGAAATCCTCCATCTAAAAGACTCTGTCGGCAAGTTTCATATACAAAAAATATCACTGGAGAGTAAAAAGAAAATCTTTTATAAGTCATATTATCCCGAAACCCCACTGGGTACGTCTGTTACGTCACCGTGACACTGTTTTGGTCTGTCCTCTACACGACTTCAAACCCCACCCGGAGCATTTCAGAAGCGGACTTTGTTTACTTGCTCATTTTCTCTGGTTTATGTGCTTCGAAATATACTTCAACATGTGTAAATATGCTATGCAGTTAATTTGTTTTAGTTTTGTCTGTTTTTACGACCGGATTTGTTACCATTATTCTGGTTTTATAACGTGTTTTATTTTGAAAATCAACCAGATTCTCCATGCTGTGTCCAGCTTCCGGCCAGCTCGAGCTGCTCTGTGTAAATTGATGCAGGGTGCTTGCGGTGTCCATCAAAAATAGAACAGCCGCGAAACAAACAAAGAAACAAACAAAAGAAACAAAGAGAGCAAAGCATGGATAAATATTACTTTTCAAAAGTGTTGAATTAAATCTATTTATGTATTCTTTATTCTTTTTTGTTGATTTTCATATTTCAACTCCAAGTTCATTCAGGTTAATTACTAAAATACAAGTGCTTTTCCCCGGGTGCAGGTTCTTGCTCTGGCGCGAGTGCCAGGTGTGGACAACTTGTAAACTTAATTTACTAAAGAGAAAATTCCATGTACCAGGAAATTGGTGAATGCCACAAATTCTGTACTTGTACGCGCCGCTTAGACATGAATCTGTTGGGATGAGTGGTTTTTGCATGAGGCTCTCTCCTTGATGAGAGATTTGCTCTGCTAATGTGTACCACTGTTTTCACATTCTTTCATCACAGCATGTAGATTCCAGCGGGGCCTCTCTGCTTTATTTTTCTTGGATAAAAACACAGGTTTGCTGTTTATCCGTACTATCAGCATCTGGCACTTATTATAGAGGGATGGGAGCACAAGCTTGGATTATTAGGATTACGGGTGGATTGGTAGAAGGACGGGATTCGTATAGCAAGGTTAATAATAGCAAACACTCCTTTTACCCACATAGCAGCAGATAGGCAGGCCTGGGGGCTTTCTCTACATTACAAACGTCTGAGCCTTCCCCCCGCTTTTGGAGTACAGTCCATGAGAAAAAATCCCCTCAGCAGTCTCCTCTGAAGCTGCTTCGCCACCTAAGCAAAGACTAACACGTGTGTACAAAGATGCACACAGGCATGGTAACAAAGCATTCACAAAGGAAATACAGCAATATTTCTACATAAACATGAGGACGACTCACATTTTACATTCTTTTAGAAACACCTCTGTGTTCTTCATTAAGCACGTTTACAGCTTCAACACCTCGCTGTTAGATTCTTCCCGTCTCGCTATCCTGTCAGCACATTTATTTGTATCCGCTATGGTGCGTGTGTGTGTTTGTGTTAAGAGAGTGTGTGCTGTATGTGCTATTCCTCAAGGCAGATATAAAAGGACCGCTAATCCAGAGCGACAGAGGAATAAACACAATCCCTAATCTCATTGATCCCTCACAAAATCATTCAATTATACTCCACCGCTGAGTATGGCACCATACACAGAGGGAGAGGCGGCAAAGGTAACAATCGCCTTTCTCTCATTACAGAACGAGAGACCCCGGAAGTCACTGAAACATGATAATGAAATACCTCACACGAGCAGAGATACGCAGCTCCGCGCCGCTTTCTGACCATGAAATCATGTCGGCCGACGTGCTATATCACCGGCAGCAGTAATACTTGGTGGTGTCACTGGAGAGGGATGTAGTTACTGTTATCAGGTTGGGGATAGGGAGGTAACGGGTGCTAGAGAAGGAGCACCCGGAGCATCGGTGCTCTGTTGGAGGGGGAGCGTTTGGTCTGAGGGATGAGGAGCGAGAAAGAGTGAAACGAGAAAGAGACAACGGATGTGAGAGGAGAGGAGAAGGGGGGGAAATTCAGAGTGCTCCACAGATACACGCACCGCTAAGTGACCCAGTTTAACAGCCTAAAGCCTGCTACCTATTATCACAGGGGAAGCCTGTTTTTCCTCCCGCAGCTTCAGCGTGGAGGGCAGACCCACTCTGATATCAGCGTGACAGCTACAGGGTTGCTGCTGCCTGCTCATTGATTTAGGGGTTGTGTTTTTATCCTGTTCATTAGAGCCTTCTAAGCGGTTGTAGCGCTTGTAGGTTTGTGACATTTTAGCTCGTCACATCAAAGGCTTTGGCAAAGGGGGTGGGAGGGTGGGATGCGCGGATCAGCTGGGGGTATAAGGGCCGGGAGCCGAAGGTGGGATTGGTTACACACACACACACACACACACAAAATGTATGAACAAGCATTCCTATGCCCTCTTTTCCTCTCTCATATTTCCCCCTAAAAACCCCAAACAAGGTACGGGTGCATATGTTGGACTGGCAGTGACCTTTGGAAAACAGGTACAAGAACCTGCTCTGCCTCTAGGACCTCGCAGTCCCGTTTTTTCTCTCTCTCTCCCCTGTAAAGCAAATGTTAGTTTTAGAAGTTAGTTTGATCAGGCCAACATTCAGTGTGTGGGGCGTGGAACGTGGAGGAGCTGGTTTGATGTATGGCACCAGATGCCCGCTGCCAGATGTTGTACAGGCTGACATGCAGGTCTGGCATGAGGCTAGTTTTCAGGGCTGGCCGTGAACTAATTAATCTACTCCCGCCCTGGTTTCACAGAAGGTCACACTAAAAATATGTGAGTTTATGAATATCTGAATGTCTGAGTATGTGTGTGTGCATGCGTGCGTGCGTGCGTGCGTGCGTGCGTGTGGTATGAAATGCACACATAAGCTTTTGTGTCTGAGAACGCGCCCATTTCCAAGCATGCCTCACTATTAATGCGCAATTGTACGAGCATATGCTTAGTATCCTCTTTGTGGGAGTATATAATGGCCAAAGAGCATGTTTGCCAGCGAGAGGATAAATTGAAACAAGATGTGCTGGCCCCTCACTCCTTTGAAGGTGTTCCACATCATACCTCTGATTCTGCGGAGGGTAGGAGTACTACCATAAAAGGACACTCTGTTTACCTTAACCTGCCAGCGTCTGCTTGCCAGATGTTCCAAAGTTTTTCTTTCATCTCCTCACACGAACCTTATTTTTTATTTTTACAGCGAGTTTGTTGCTCTAGATTTCGCGCCGATGAGAAAGAAGAAAAGTCAACTTTCTCCCGCTCGGAGGGAGGAGAGGCTAAATTTGAACATTGTTTCATTTGCCTCCGAAAGCTTGCCGAGATTGAAGGATTTGGGGTGGAGAGGCAGACAAGGTTCGCTGGTCTCTCCTTCAGCCTGCCTGTACTGATGAAGACATTGATACCGCAGGGACTGGAGGCTGGGGCCTATAAACATGGCCTCCATTAAGTCCTCGACTTTGGCGAACTCATCTACACATGTCAGACTTTCTCTCAAAGTCCCTGTTATTCTGACACAAGTGTTTCCTTTGGATTACTGACTAGCTGATTGCTGATGACTCCTAATAGCCATTTAAAGTCTTTTCATTTAACACAAGGGCACATTGAAAAGGAGGTGAAGATCGATGGAAATATACAGTATCAGTGACACGCGGATCACTTGACTCAACCTGGAGCACGTTCTGCATTAAAATGGCAATTTGTTTGAGGAAATAAAAGTAGAAAATAGCATATAATATCGCAATATGAGCTGTAAAACACATTTGCAATGAGCAGGAGTGCTACGTGAAGCCTTATATTTTGTCCTTCTAAAAGATGTGACACATGCTCTCTTTTTATAACATTTCACAGAGCTGACGGCTTATATTATGATGAGAGACCTGGGTTAATGCTATACAGCAGGGCACGGCATCTTGATTTGAAATTTTCAATGATTGCTTTTGAATAAAGGAACATGTGTTTTGAGGTATGGTGCCCTCAATATTTTCCATATTGTCAGACGAGAAATACTGGCACAACCCAGTAGGAAAAGACCAAGGTTGTTTGTCAGGCTGTTATTTTATATGTTCGACAAAAAACTAGGGCAAATAGGGAAATACCACAGACAAACACACGCTCGGTCGTAACGTAAAACAGACACGTTTGACAGAAACTCTACCCTTAACAAGATGTTTAAATACTTACAGCAAATTTTCTCCTTTTCGGTGTAATCAAGAACGCTGTTTGTGGAGATGGTTTTAATCTAATTATTTATAATAAATTCTTAACCTTGAACCTCAAGTTATTTTGGTTGAAAAGAGAGTCATTGAAATGCAGCAGCTGAGACCAGTAATTACGAGGCCCTTAACCGAAGAGAGGAGAGAAGAAAGAAAAAGAATAAGAATAGAAGGTCATTCACTCGCTAAAAAAAAAACAAAAAAACAACAACACTGAAAACACTAATGGAATAAAAGCTTTGCATGAATGAAGGTCTAACAAAAAAAACCTGATTTGATAGTAGACAAAGAAAACTCTGGAATATGTTTCATAAACCGCAAAACAAGTGAATGCCATTTTAAGTTTGGACGTCCTGGTTTGATGTTTTTTGAGCCGATTATAGCACACTTTCAAACAGTTTTAACTCAAGTGTGGGTCGTAAAAAGGGGAAATGAAATGGAGTGTGCAAATTAGTCTGGTGATAAGCCTCAATTAATAATCCACTGATGAATGAGGTTGGATGTTTGAGAGTGAAAGGCAACGGCGGAATATTTGCCGGAGATGAATATCTCTGCTGTCAGGTTGAAAGGTTCATCATTTTCTCGTGTTTACAGGGAGGGTTCTTCAAAGAAAGGAATGTCTGACTATGATCATAAATAGTTCTGCTTTGATCTAAAAAATAATACAAGCTATTCTTTGGTGAAGAAGAAGAAGAAAAAAAAGTACGTGTGCGTACATTCTAGAGAACGTTCAGCCACCCAAGTCTGCTTTGAATTTTCACACGCCGCCTTCCTGTGACACCACTCAGATTCTGTACAGTGGGATGAGGGATGGTGAGTCCGTCGTGACTGTTTTTTCCATCTTAAGGTCGCACAGAGGCAGCATTAATCGCCTGCCGTTCAGTGCCAGCATGACCATATTTAGGAGAAAGTATTTAGAGAGAAAATCTGAACAAAGGCTCTGACAGAACGAAAACAGTCAGCGTTCACCTGGGATCATTTAGTGGTTGCTTAGATGCGCACCGAAATGAAGACCATTATTCTGCAAGGCAGCTTGTACCTCTCGCTTCCTACGCACGACGCTCGGCTGTGTTTGTTTCTCCGCTTTTGCACCTGAAACACCTGAAGAGCGGCTATTCCAAAAACATTTAAAGAGAGGAACGTTCCTCTCCTTCTGTCTTCCAGTTGTTTCAGAAGCCACCTGAAACCTCTACTCTCACCCTCCCCCCTTTGCCAGGAATAAAGTGACAACCGTTTCAAAAGGCTGCTTGATTAGGCTGAGTGCAGTAGTTGCCGGGCCCTGTGGCTGTTGTCAGGCTTCGTCTCTGCACCACTGCCTCTGCTGGTGAGATTTATCCTGTTTGTTTTGGTACAGTAGCAAACATGTTTCTCTTTCTGAGGCAGATATGCACTTTCACTCCCCTCGAAAGAATAACAACGCTTTCACAGGAGAAGAAGAGAAGCGCTGAGGCAGGAGCCTACGCCTGCTTCCAGGAAGGATTTTTCACTGGCAGGCAGTACATAGCACATTTGGTGTTCCTTTATCTGCTCTGCTTTGAAGGCGCTTCCACACCTTTATTTATGTGAACATTGATTCATACAGTAACACCTGCAGTATGATTATACAGCACACGCACAAAATGCTACTGTAGCTACACATCCTGGTCAAAGATCTCGGGTACTGTAAGACTGTGGCTTTGGAAGTTATTACGCTGTTAGGTGTTGGGGGGTGTGTGTGTGTGTGTGCATGTCAGGAGTATTCACACGTACATACATGTGACTGAATGTACTTTGCAAGCATTCATATGTATGCCTGTATAGGTGCTCACCCAGAATATGATTGTGTATACAGTATTTCTCTCACCATATGCACATATTAATGTAAATAAATCAGGATGCTCAGTTAAAGCTCAAATCCATAATGTAAGCACGTCACCTTCCACTGTAACAACAGGAAATTACAATAACAGAAATCTGAATTGTTGAGCTACACTCGCTGTGGATGGTAGCCCGCTATTTATTTAAGTCAGACAAATAAAAGACACACCAGCTAGCAAAGCATGATATTACTGTGCGCATGCAGCTTATTTTGATGCAGGAGAATACAAACATGATTTGAAAGGTGTCACTTTCAGTGCGCTGCTTGTTTTGAACAGACTTTATTGGCCTTGTCAACCGGGACGGGCGCGACCCAACGAGCAGATTAACATTTCTCGAAATGCAACGTGCAAAAAAAAAAAAAAAATCTCAAACTGCGTGTGCTTTTTCATCACGTAAATGGATATTACAATGTATAAATGAATTATAGGAATAAGAATATTACACGTGCTAGCTTTAAGGAGGGCTTAATCGGCTGAAAATAAGCACCGAGCATGTGTTAACTCAATCCGTCTGCTCTCTAAATGGATTCACGTTTCTCACGGAAGAATGTCACATATTATAAAAGGCAAACGCTGAATTCAGCAAGAGGAACGTTAAACTACCTTCCCTATCTGCCATTCTGTACATTTTCAGAATGATGAAGACTTTGCGGCTGATAAGACTAGAATAGATAATTTAAGGTAACTGGTTTCACTTGTGACAGTTGCTCCTAATAGGGAATGCCTCGAGAGAAACCATCTGTCCTCGCCTTCTCTGACTTTCCTAATCATCATTAAAACACAGAGTGCCTTGCACAGCGTGGGAAGGCTACAGAACTCCCTATGATTCATATCACACACGGCTAGCGACTCTCATTAATGCTGCCACCGCGGTCATTGATGTTGCGCTGGGTTGGGTTGCCTAACGGGCAGTTGCCTGCCTGCTTACTGCAGGGGGTCAACAAGCAGTTGAAAATGAAGTACTGTTTCCATCCAATGGCGGACTGATGAAAATGAATGAGAGTGGCTTTAATATCTGGCTTGCTTCAGGAACGAAAGAAGTCTGGCATTTAAGCATAAAGCTTAAAAAAAAAATAAGTTGGATTGCCTCTTTGCATGCATTCACAAATCCAGGACAAGGTGTGATAGACTGAGAGTGGGAAGGAAGTAAGACAGGCTTATTGCTTTGTGTGGCTGATCTTGCGAGGCTGACAATCTGTGTCCACAGAGTGTGAATTGTTATGGCACAGAAAGCTTAGCAGCTGCTCGACGCTAATTGTGGGCCTCAGGTGAGTTGGCAGCTGATGCTTTCTCAGACACCTGAACAACGCAAGTCAGAGTAAAGTCATCATCCGAGTACTGGAGTGGAACTCACTTAAACCAACTTTAAATACAAACGTGTATTATTATCCAGCAGAAGAAGATTAAGCTCATGTATGATTCATTTGAACATCTTATAATCTTAAAGCAGATCAATGCGTGTCTTCTGAGCATGTAGCACCTGTTGTTGTAGCACCAAACTTTAATTTTGACGTTATGGAAATGTTTGCTCAATAGCAGCAGTTGTTTTGTTGGTTTTGCATTGTTCAAAGCCGGCAAATACTGCACGTACATCCGCTCAGTGCGCTTTGAAATCAGGGTTATTCAAACAGGCTACACTTCAAGGTGACATACACATACAACAGAGGTGAAAACATCATTTAATAAACACAAAAGGTATCTTGTATGCACTACAGGAACACCAGCACACACAAGTGTTCAATGCCAAGAGCATACAGCACCAGCACCTATAGTGTTGCGACCAAACAGCAACCTCTGTGGTTATGAAAAGTGTCAAAACACTGAACGGCCACTTGAGGATGACTGCGAAACAAGTCAGTCTCCACAAAGCCCCATATTGAAATGCTCAACTTTACAGCAAAAATAAATAGACCTTGGTACAAAAACAATGTTTGGTCTGTAGCTAATTTGTACTGGAAACAGTGGGCTAAAACTTTTTATATAACTCGCCTGTTCATGTATATATATATTTAAGAGTGTATTTCTTACTTTTTTGGAAGATACTTGTACCTGAAGTGCAGGGTAGGTTCCACCAGTGTTCTAGTACTCGAGATTGGTCTTCTTCTTGAGAGTCTTGTCTTGGAATCAGTTGCATTTTTACTTGGTCTTGTCTCTGTCTCGGACTCGGACTTTTATTTCAAGACCGGCCAAGACCACACTTGGACTACTGAGCGCTCCTTCATTCCAACAGCTATCAGACTCTTCAACCAGCCTTCACCAGCGTGACTTCATGACTTTTTCTATATATTTCTTACTTGTTAATAATTTATTATCAACCACCTGTATATGAGCTACTGTGACAAGTGAACTTCCCCAGTGTGAAGTAATTAAAGTCTGTCTTATCATATCTTAACTGTGGGGATATCACCAGTGTTTCCCATTAATCATCTAATAATGTCTAACTTGTCCTGCCACACTTTAATAATTAACTGAAAATACTTTTAAATTTCAGACGGAACACAAGTTTCACTTTTACTTTCTGGTGATCCGATGTTGGTGAACCGAAAAAGAGAGCAAAACAAATGACAAACAGTTCAAAAGGTTGTTCAACGCCTGTGTGGCCCAGAAAACTAAAGAGAGGACAGAAGAGGTCATGTTGAGGTTTAACCACAAAACCACGAGCCAACAGCTGCAAAGTTCTTCCAACAAATCAAACAGTATTTCATGAAGCAGGTCATTTAAAAAACAAAAAAATAGTTTTGGGACTGTGAACCCTGTGACTGAGAAGGCTGAGAGGCCTCACCCAAAGAGATTTGGTGAAAATTAGCTACATGTTAGCTACTTAAGCTGACTATGTACTGTCTGGTCTGGGTCTTGACTTGGAAAGTCTTGGCCTTAATCACTCTAGTTTTGATCTTGACTACAACACTGAGTTTTCTGGACCATAACTCACACAACAGTGTTTTAGCCATGACAATTTGTGCTTCAGCTGCACAGGCAAAGTTTTTGCTCTGGTTAGGAACGGTACTGTGTCCCACAAGCAGGCCTGGAATGAATTCATCTTTTGGGCAAAGGCTTTGGCCTTCGGTAAAAACATGTATTGGGCCAAAATTTAAAGCACCAAGGCCAAAACTTTGCCAACAACCTATAAACTAGTTATGAGCACAACCATAAACAACTACAACAGTACAAATACAAAATAGACTGACAGGGATCATTTTACTGCACATTGAGAATTTAGGTAAATTTTGCTATAATACTCACATACTTTTACCTTAGTAAGGTTTACAATGCAGGATTTTTACTTGTATTGGAGTATTTTCACAGTCGGGTTGATGGACTTTTCCTTAAGCAATGACCTGAATACTTGCTTAGTACACCCACAACCCAGCCGGACCTGTGTGTTGACTGACTGAGCCTCACCCTTGAGAAAACTTGGCTTGTGGTTAAATTGTGTGTGTGACAGGTTTGTTGAGTCTTGTCTTTCCCACAGCAGACTTTGAAAAGCTAGCTTGTTAGTAGCTGCCAGTCACTGCATATTTTCCTGTGATTTGTTTGGCTGTGGTGAAATCTCACCTTGTTGCGTTGGACCCCACAGTTTCTAGCCCTGCAGCCCCAAAAATGGCCTCCATTTTAAAGACGTCTTAATTAACTTCAGCCCAGAGTCCCAACCGCTAACTAGATAGCATTAGTCAGCTGTGGCAGCACAGGCTTCCAGTAGCTGTCACGCTGCAACCTAAGCTTGACGTTACACCAAAGATATTCTGATATTAACTCTTTGAACCGCTTACAAATATATTTACATTCACATGCTATTGTGGATTTCCAGTGCTATGACAGAGGCACTGGACATGTGAGCTGGTTTCTGTGCTGTTTTGCATCTAGTTTTACATGAGGAAATCTGCAACTTTCTTTTAAAAGGCACAACGGCCAGTTCAAAAGAGTGCAGGCCAGTGTGGGCAGTTAATTTTAGAAGGGGCAGTACAGCCATATGCTAGGGCATCCATGGTGCTGGCTGTTTGAGGGGGCGTTCAGCCGTGGTATAGTCACTGCCCTGCACGAGCACACAAACACACAACATCATACTCTGACCACCATTTCGAGCAATTTTCTCAAATTTTCCATCGCTGCCAAATAAATGGAATCCAGCGCAGTGCTGCGTGTGAGCAGGAGACAAAATGTATAATTGCTTATTTATTTTCAAAATGACAGAGTAAAACAGATCGCATATGCTAAACGCTGTAATAAGCTTTCTAATCGAGTATGACCTTTCCCGTGTGGGTGTGCGTTTCTGTCTGCGTGAAAAAGAAAAGAGGAACAGTCAGGGAGAGGAGGAGGAAGAAGAAGAAGAAGAAGTAATACTGTTTTGTATCCGCTACCCTGTTGCCCTGTGGCGATGACATGGTCTGTAGGAGTTTCTCCATTAGTACGCGCTGACCTAATGTAATAAACATCCAGGGCTGATTCCTCCCAGACCATGGGTACTTTATCACAGATGATAAAGCCTGTTCTGGTAAGGCTGGGGGAGAGGACTAGAGGAGAGGGGGGTCTAGGGGGGATGCTTAGAGGGTGAGCACAGCCATTACAAAGGGCAGAGACGGACTGTCAGGCTTTTGCGTCAGCCTCAAACCTTCCTTTCTCTCTCTCTCTCTCTCTCTCCGTCTACATTCTGCTTCAGTTGTCAGGAAAATTGGCAAGCAGTGGGAATGAAAAAGCGGATCAAGTTGAGCAAGCTCCCAACTCAGAGGCCATGCTCAGGCATTGAAAAAGAAAAGTGAGGGTCCTCCCACTTGACAAAACAAGTGGGGGGAAAAAAGAAGAAGAAACAGACGGGCTATTTTTAGATCACTCTTTACAGCCGTGAGTATTTTATGCCGCAACACAACCATGTCAGTTTCAACATCTGATTGCTAGCCATATAAGGAATCAGGAAAAAAAAGGTCAGGGCCTAGATTTGTTTCTCTGAAATGAGAAGTTAAACTCCCTTCCCCATCGCTGCACTTACAGCAGAGTTCATATGGAAAAGTATTGGCCAAGGGTGGGTGGTTCTGCTCTGTCCCCGGAGCAGCTAAACTTCAGAGTAAACTGTCCTTTACGCGAATGCTAAATGATCTGTTAACCATTATCACGCCGCTCATCTCTCCTTTGTAGCTCTCGCTTCTTTATGAACTCGAAGTGCGATACAAAATGTGTGGTATCTGTCAGGAAGGAAGGTGTTTATCTTAAAAGGGATTGTGCTGGGAAGAAAAAAAAAAAAGGTTTAAACTCACAAACCTGAGGCACAGTGTGAACTTTACACACACACACACACACACACACACACACACACACACACATCTACACTCAGCCTTTGAGCACTGTATCAATAAAAAAACACTCTGCTCTTGTGTTACTAAAGCCTGACCCTTAGTCCTATAAAAAAACAAGCCAGGTGGGCTCGGTATGAAAGCAAAAGAGGATTTTGTGTCCTGGAGTTGCTACAGCAACACTGAGCTTTAGTGATTAGTGATTAATATACCTCCCACAGTGTGCTCTCATTTATCAGACAGCTTGTGAGAACCGTGGGAACCTCTGTAATTCGGTGCTAAAGTACTGCACTCCTCTGAGCGTATTTTCACGCTTACTGTGTTAACGTACCTTAAGTCCACACTGACTAAGACTTTAAATATACAACTTTTTGAACTCCGTCACACACAGTAACCTGTAGCTGGGTCAGTAGCTGTGTCAGCAACTTAAGGAGGTCGCTAAGCATTGTGCAAAACTATTTTCACAGTGGCGTAACTGATGGAGAGTCTAGGTTTTTTTCCACTGTTATGAATTTCTGCCTATCTTCTTTCTTTTTCATATTCCTCCTCTGTCCTTTTCATCTCTTTCCATCACTCATTTATGCTCAGCCCACTCAGAAAATCAAAATTAACAACAAAATCTGCCATTTTCCCAACAATTTGAGCTTCGAAACACAGCTCAGCCAATCTTAATCAAGGACCAAAAAAAAAAAATCTGTTGTGTAATTTGTAATTTTCAGCGTGATTACGCTGGCAATCTTTCAATGCTGAAATTGAACTTAGCCTGAAATAATCACACTGGGAAATGTATTTCTCGTAACTATTTGAAAGTGATGGAAACTGTTTTGCACAGCAGACCTAAAACAAAGGTTATTACCTTGGTAGGCTTGCCAAACGTGGAGTCTAAACCTAGGAGCACACTTCTCTGTACAAGGAAGTTCCAGTGAAATGGAAAAACACTTGTTGGCTGGCTGCTTGTGATCCAGCTGACATCTGCTGACAAAGAGACTCAAGCTGACAGCGGACGTCCGCACATTACGCACCAACACTTACTGATAGCACCTGATAAACGGCCAGGAGTTTTCTATTCTAGCTGTCTGAAGGAAACCGTTGTGGTTTGTATTATTTGTGGCGAGAGCCTAGGTGGGTAATTAGAGTAAGATGGTGCCAGGTAATATATTGTGGTAAACCCATTAGAAGCCACTGGTAACTGATTGTCTGATAGGAGGCCAATGCCCTGGAGGAGCTCACTCCTAATAGGATTGGCTGAGTGTTCTGTACCCCCACAATGTGTGTGTGTGTGTATGCGGCCAACAATCCACAAGCAAGGGACAGCCTTGGACTTTTGCTCCTTCAAATACACAGCCAGTTGACAGGAATGGAGGTTAGGGAGGGAAAGATGTAATTAAATAGATAACTACGGATGCAAAATGTGGAGGAGCAAAGGATGTTCGGGCTTGGTGATTCATTGACTGCCTCTGAGTTTGGGGTGTGTGTGTGTCTATGCATGTGTGTGTGGGTGTGGGAATTTGTTGCCCCCGAGGATAATACAGTAACATAATCTGTGATTAAAAGTTCTCTGAAAAGTTACTTTACGCTTTTGATCAGAAATATAGACAAACACTTAATCCTGAGAAAATGAAGCAAAAAAAAAAAAAAGATTTTAGATTGTATTATGGAAATATTCCCACACCTAAGGGGACATGGAGCTAATTAAAACACAGCCAAGTTCGGAAAAAGGCAACAGATATGCATTTACTGCAATATCAGTGTGTGTTAATTTTATACCCCATTTACATGAATAGTTATGATATCAAAAAGCCAAGTGTAAGTGCAACTAAAAGTGTTTTTACAGACTGGAATCCACCTCAGGATGTGGTTTGAGGCATATTCTAGCCAGATGTTTAAAAGCTGTCTTTTAATACACCCATATTTACCCATATTTATGACTCCCAAGTGTAACTGCAGTCCAGTAGGTCAGTAAGCAGAAGGAAGCCGAGGAAGTAGCCACGCAGATCTGCCCCATGTAATAATGGCAATTGCAGTGACACTGAAATTACACTGACATTAGCTATGATTCGTCTTCCCGTAAAGCGTCAGGAAGAAAGCAGCCCCGGTGATTTCAGCACATGCAAACACAGACCGGGTTGCTGTAGAGTTCATCTGATCAGTAATCTGCGTGGGTGAGAGAGCAGTGTGTTTATGTTAACCCAGTTAAAGAATCGTTACAGAGAACAGCTAGCTAAACTCCTACTGTTCTAACTACAACTAAAGTGCACAGGTTATTCATCTTATGATGTTCTTCACCACCCTAACAAAATCAGAGTTTTGATCTATCATATGGAGATCCATGTAAAGTGTGTTGAACATACTGTTAAATGTTAAATCACATATAAATCTCAGTTCAAATTGTAAGATTAAATTGAGTAAAAATTTCAAAATTCTAACAATCTAATTCAAGACTGAAAACATTTCACACCATTATTACACTGTTATTACACTGTTATTACATTGTTATTACACTGTTATTACATTGTTATTACATTGTTATTACACTATTAACATTTGACAGTTTTATACTATGTTAATAAGTATCTATAAAGCATTCTTTCAATCTTTAACTGAAACCAGAGACACTATTACTGACACTATCATAATAATGTGTAATAACACGTTACTAAAGCCTGCCATGAAAGACTATGTCTTCTAAACTAATGTCAGAATGTCATAACAGGCTTTAATGAACTTTGCATCGAAAGTGACACTGAGAGCTATCATAAAGTTTCATTTATGTTCTTGTCAGTGTATCAGTGTAATGACAGCATTGGCAGCTTTATGCACGTCCCTTCAAATCAAGTGTTACCCAACAGTTCAGTGCTGAAAAGCAGCTAAAGGCTCCCACCTGAGCCAGAATTTTTATTGCAATTCTAACAAATCTTTTCCATGCCGAGAGAGCTGTGTGCAGTTCGTGCTGATATATTTGCATTTTCATACATCTTCTGACAAATCCTGGGGGATACAGGCCATTAGGAACCTGGGCTAAAGGTACTATACATGAATGCTAAATGAGCTGTTAAATAAAATCACCCTCCTCGTATTTCCTATCTAGGGAGCTTGGCAAGCTCTGTCCTACTGCTAGTAGTGACATATTGCTACAAATGTGAGTGAGTGGAACATATGTCTCACTTTTTAGAAAGCCGGGAAGGTATCGCTCGTTGTCTATGTTGTGCATACATTATCTCTTAAAGGTACAGTGTGTCAGATTTAGGGGGCTGTACTTACAGAATCTGGAAGAAATGGAAAATAATAAGTACAAATACTTTTTAATTGAGGGTATAATCACCAGAAAATAATAATTTGTCACCTTAGAATGAGCCTTTTAAATCTATTGATGCTGTGGGTCCTTTTTCATGGTGTTCACCATGTTGTGTTGGCATGTTTCTACAGAAGCCCAGGATGGACAAAATAAACACTGGCTCTAAATAGGGTTCTTTGCTCCTTCATGCTTGGGATAGGAGGGCGAGTGGAGGGGGCTGCAATCTGCAATTACGCACATAACACTACATATCTCTTCCTATGACCAATGTATATTAAGAGATTGTGCTTGAAGTGGTACAATTTCTCAGCCAGGCACATCTCTGTTAGAGGCTATGTTTGCGAGAACTATTTTATTCTCTATCAAGAATGTGTGTGTATATATATATATATATATATATATATATATATGTAGAAACATGAATTTTGTCCAGCACGATTTTTTTAAAAATTCAGCACATTTTTGAACTCTCTTCTGCACTGTGAATCTCCTGATCAGTGTGAATCTGTGAATCCTCGTCCAAACTTTTGAAACAAAACACACATAACTTTGGTGCATCCCTGTGAGCTTGCCCTTGTTTTCATTGTGTTCAGTATCGGTTGCTGAACATCAATAATTAAAGATCTATGAAAACGACCTTTGGCGTGATTAGACTTCTTTAGTACCGATGCGATCTCCAGCGTGATTTCCTCAATGCTGTTCTCAACTTTAAAAGGCCGTTCTTGAGCATGAAAGTGTAAATTCTAACTAACTTGAACTTGCTCTCTCTCTCTCTCTCTCTCTCTCTCTCTCTCTCTCTCTCTGTCTACGTCTCTTGTCTACCAATCTAAGCATACACCAAAGTGCAGGCTGGAAAGGCCCCGTGGTGAGCACTCAAGAGGCCCAACATAGTCCACATCCACCGAGGTGTCTGCATGTTAGATAAGTTTAGAGAATCACAAGGACTTTCAAAAACTTAAAATCTTGTAAAAATGGGATCATGATTCCTGATTCTCTTTTATATCCTTGAGTTTGACAGCGCTGTTGGCCTAATACCAATCAAAACAAAGCAATTGTTGAGTCAACGAACAACTTCATTCTCTAGGCGGTATCACAGCCTACGAAGGAAAGTGCATTTGACAGAATTTCCACAGAATAAAGCTTTTCAGACACCACTGCCAGGGGGTGCAGGTTAATAGTAGCCAGGTTTATATCATTATATTTGTCAAGGGGGTTAATAAAATATTTTTCCATCACTTCACATCGGTAGCTTGTCTTTTGTACACACAGTCTGTACGGGTTGGTGCAGGGTTGTGTATTGAGAGGTCTGTAATGCACTCCTTTTATTTTGCCTGTTACTTGCTAAAAGAAATGTCAAACCCATCTCTGCTTGAGGCGATTCAGGAACTGTTTCGGGAGGAAAGGACCTCAAGACAATTGCATTTCAAAATTGCATGCAGATACAAGTAACCGGGAGGCAACACAACATAATGTAAGAAACATACAGCAGTATGAGGCAGCGTATGAAGATGGAAAGCAGGATATTTTCTTCAACAACACATTTAAGAGCCGCACTGATCATAAATAAGCCAACGTACATACACTGAAGCAGGATATGTTGTAGTCTTTATTACGAGGATGTTGACCATTATCATACAATGTATACTGCACAATAACAATGTTTACATTTTTTAATTATTGTAATTATCTTGGCATGGCGGGTATGAAAACATATACCGAGTAAAACAGGAGAAACAAGGGAGGTATTAAAGCCCTCGTGTGTGCCTTGAGGCTTGCATAATTTTCATCTGTTTTGAAATATTCTGTTAATTGTGTTTCATAAGCGTTTTTCTGCCAACCACACACTGGCAGGAGACAAGAGAAGATTTAATGTATTCGCTATAACATACATTTCCGTTTATGGCTCATATTATGGCACCATATTCCAAATAGACACATAATGGCACCTACAACGCCTACATATACACGTTGTTTTGCTGGATTAAAGCACATAGTAGGTTACATTATGATATTATAGCGATAGCAGGTAAACAAAATACAAAATTGTGGAATATAAATATATATATACAGTATATACACGCATAGTATTCTGTGTGCTCTAAAAAGCCCGTGTTTGCTGACCTGCACATATTGAGTTGTTTTGCTACATTTGTAAGAAAAACATCAGTTAGGATTGCATTCGCTTGTATCTTTAGATGGACAAAAATAGCCAAAAAATGTCCAGAAGGCCTTTTAGACCTTGAAAAGCCCCCGGGAATAGATTATATTTTTCATGAGATATGTTTTCTCTTTTTCTGAGAAGCAACAAAAGGTAAATTATCTAAAAGATACCAAGAGCGACTGTGGCTGGCTCATATATTTTTCATGTGGTTATCTTGGGCTTGTGTCTTAATGCTGAGGGCGCTGCTCTTGTAGTGACCACAAGCAGGTTTTTCAGTGTCTGTCCGTGTGTTTTATTGCTATGTCTTTTGTGTTATTGATGTTTTGTTGCTAAGATAAGTTCCCCTGAAAGGGGATAATAATAGTAGGGTGGAGTAAAAAGAACTACTTAACAATATCTTTAGCGTTTCATAATGTTATCATGGTGTGATGATAATAACATGATGAAGTCACAACTAAAATAAATTTGAATTCTGTATCAGACGGGCATCTCTCTACTCAGGTTTAGTTTTAACGAGCCAAAGTACCATTTCTGACTTTACAACCTGAGTGTGGCTGTTTGTTGTTACAGTTTTTTTCAGTCCATTTTCTCGAGATTATACTTGAATTTTATCTCTGTCTCAATATAAAAAGTAATTGTGTGTATGTGTGTTAAAAACAAAACCACTTTGCTCCATCTTCAACACTTCCTTTATTCACCTAACAAATTTAAGTATTTAGGCCACATTATGCACCATATTCCCAATTTCCCTGCAGGGATTGTTAAAGTTTAATTGAATTTAATCTCAGATGGTTAGGGGAAGAACACAACAAAATGTTACTCCACCTTTCGAGTTTTTTGGAGTTTAGGAAAGTTAAAAGTCATTCATTAATGAACTGCATTCAAATAGACATTATATGTTCTGTTAACAACACTGGGCACAAAACAAATGACTCTGTTGTTTCTTTGTTTCTTTTTCAACAGGCTAAATGTTGTGTGTACTGTAGCATAAAGCACATCACTGAGCAGATTGCTGAAGAAGACAGATTACCATATATAATCCCTTCTTATTAATTCATTACATTAAGACTTTTCATGAGCCAAAAGTATCACCTGTGAAGCTTTCCAGCTCAAATCAGATTTTTTTTTTCCGATGCTCTCATCACACTCTAAATGAAGACAGGCGGATTCATTTATTTGCATAATTTATTTCCTATATTAATTTGTTATTCATTGGATACAGCAAATTGGCAGGAGTGTTTCCTCCTCTGTCTTCGTCAGATATCGGCACTTACAGCTCAAGTGTTGCAGATGTGTTTCACTCCTCGACAGAATGAGTTCTCATTTTGAATTTCTCTGAAACTGACAGGTCTGTCATTGGTCTGCGTTGGTCCACTTCTACCGGCGTTTTTACTCATAGAGAAATTATGCAAAAGGCCTGTTTTCAGGTGCTTCTCTGCTTCTAGTTCATGAACCTCAGCAGAGGCAGCTCAGATGTTTTTTTTTTTTTTCCCCTCTGATATTTTCTCTCCGTGATTCCAGGGATTGAACAGAACGAAATGATAGCTTTTACTAAAATAAGATTTGACTGGAGATGTGCTTGTCATGACTCAATACCAGTAGAAATCACTCTGCTCAGGGGGTGTCAGCCACCATGACTAAATTGCTATGACAGAGAGAAAACTGTATTTAGCAGTGTTTATATGAAACAAATCTAGTCAAGTCTTTTTGCCTTTCGGAGAAGAACTTAAAGCATTTCCTGGAAATAGAAGTGGGGGCCTTTAAAGTTAAAATTCAAATCTATAACAAGACCTCTTTCGCAAGAAAAGGTGTTACAGAATGCATTACAGTTTAAACAACAAAACACAAGTGAAATGGACGCATTCGGCTGTACGCAACATGTTTGTGTTTCAAGTTTCAAAGGTTATAATTAAAAAAAGGCGAACAAGTGTGAAAGCATGCTCAGAGTCACCTCAGCCTTTGTGTGAGCTTATTTTCATCTGTTGGATTGGTGCTAGGTTCACACCAAATTCATTATCAAATTCTGGGAAGGCTCTGAAAATGTGGGTTTATGTGAGAAACAGAAAGTCTTCTTCTCCTTTTCCTTGTTTAATGCAGATAAATACCCCCAGAAGGGTAAAAAAAAAAAAAAAATCAAATGAAATCCAGGTACAGTAGGCAAGTGCCCATCTTTTCACAGAGATAATTCTTCACTTCATCCACATCAGAGCACTGCCTCAGGGGACCTGGATGGGAAACACAGACAGAGCCTGTGTAGTTCTGTTAGTGATGGGTAGAGAGAACCTGAAACCGACACATCAATCATGGCTTGTTTTTTTGTGCACCAATATGAAGCGGTAAATCACACTGTTACCTTTCAGTAGAGACAGGCTTCACACTTTTATACTAACAACACAAGAAAAAAGATCACCAGCATCTAACATCACCATGAATCTCGTAGTACGTATTCGAGAATGCAACACTTGTCAGTTAAAAGTCCAGTTTGTAAGATTTAGGGGGCTCTATTTAAAAAAAATAAATAAATAAATAAAACAGAAATTGATAATAAACTAAGTTTTCATTATAATCATCACTTTACCACTAAAGCCGCTCATTGCTTCTTCAAGCAGCTCTTGTTTCAAGTATTGCAAGGTTAAGACTCATCATTAGTTTGTCACTGCAACTATAAATAGTGGATGCAAACTCTCTAGCAGTTTTGAACTAGGGCTGTACCCGACTCAAAATGTTGTCAGTTGAATCGGATTTGGATTCTTCCTGCTCCCAGCGTACCACAGCGTGTCTCTCCTGCCGGGCTGCTGACAACGCTGTCAGCCGAAGAGTCAATCACAGTGGACGGCAATGGAGGAGGTTGTACCACCGTCTGGTTCAAAATTGGTTTAGCCAACACTCATCACCAGAGCGGAGAGCGTTGGAGCAGCCAACAGACTGGAGTCACGCTTCGCTGTGCGGCGTCACGCTGCCCTCGGCTTTTATCACCTTTCTCCGCTTCCATCACAGTTAGTTTTGAAGTTTGTGGTCATTTTAAAACTTGCTGTGTCAAGCTTACAACCTGCCGTGCTGTTGCTCCTACCTCGCACTGTGAGTGCACTGATCTGATTGATGAGTTGACTCAGTGACTCCGCTCAGCTGATGACTCCAATCATTGACTTTAAGGGATCAGCTTTAATTTGAATTACTAACTAAAAGTACTAAAAGTCAAGTACACCAAGTTAATAGTGGACTTTTTGTAAACACAGTAAGCAGCCGCACTTTTATGGTCCAGCTTTCTATCAAACTCAAAGAGCTTTTAAGTACTACTTCTCATGTGGATCGGTGGTTTTGCGATTTTGTTTTTGTGAAGAGGACAACAGTCGTGGTTTACTCAATGGCCCAAAAAGGGATAGAGTGCATTTTATGAATAGCCCATCCCCCCCAAAAGTTCAAGGCAAGGCCTGTTGAGCTTTAACACTGTGAACTCTGAATTAGAGCTCACCAGCAGACTGATCATGTTACTCATTTTTTTCAAGCATCTGAATGATTTATCTGATTCTGTTCTTGTTTCTGCATAATCCTATTTATATGGGCATAAAAAAAAGCTTGTGTTGAGTTTAATTCAAAAGAAATAACCACAATCATGGCCTTGATCAGAAAAATCACAGTTTCATATTTTCATGAAACTGTTCAGTCCTATTATTACTCTATTATACCTGCAGCTTGTGGGTTCTTTGATACTCTTAAGTGAAAGGTCTACTTTCTGGCACAAAAGATTTCTATATCTGTAACAACTATCATATAATAGAAACTGCATACTGCCAGGTAACTGCATTAATATTATACTAAAGCTTTAGTTCCTTTGTGCTGCACACACATACACACACGTCTGACATAAACAGCAAACTACAGCTTTTGAGAACTTTCTCCAGCGTTTTAATTTTCAAACTATCTGAATAAAATTGAATTTTGTTTTAAAAGCCTATCATCGCATCGATGAAAGAGCACCGTGTTATCAATATTTGACATTCGAGTGGTAGTTTTTTTCTTTTTTTTTAGCATTTGAAATTTCTGTGTAGTGAGTCATGCACTGCACTGATCACAAAGAAAGAATCTGTCACTATTCTCAAGGATTAGTGGTGAATAAGAGTTTTTTTTACAAGGTTTTGTTGCTGCCTTAAGATTTCTATCCACGTCCCAGTCGGAGCAATGGACATCATCAGCACTGATTCAAGGATAATTGTTCCATACAGTCATCTCTACTACTGGTTATACAGACCAGTGGTTTAATATCTAATCAATCTGAATGAATTATGAGCTCCTGTCAGCCTTATTACAAATACAGACTTGACCATTACATTTTTAATTAACCCCAAGTACAACATATTGGAGAGCTGTCCCAGATGTCACCATGTATAACTCTGGGTAATAGAATGAAATGGCTTCACATATTTCACATGCTGAATTTGAGATCATATTGGAAAGTGAATGTCTTCGGCCAGACAAGAGCAGAGTTTGCACTACTTATCAAGTGATTAAGGCGATCTCTTTATTCGACTCTAGTTTCCATGGAGACGTGGCTTGATTTGAAGAGCACAATGTGTGTGTGTGTGTGTGTGTGTGTGTGGAAATATGTTTATGTGTGCATGGGTTTTCTTTAATTTGCACAAAAGTCCAAAGCAGGAAAAGAGATACAGATGAAAGTAAAAACCCCAAAATATTTTCTAAAGTCTAAAATGCACATTCACTATAGAATAAGACTTTAGGGTCTCAGTAACCATGGAAACTAGATATAATGAACAAATACATACACTTTAAAGTTAAAGGCAGCATGTCAAGTCTAAAATAGAATAGTTTGTTTAACTATTTACCAAAAAACACTGCAATTGATTGAATCTAAACACAATCTGAATCATCCACACGGCGTAATTCGCCCCAGGCGATACGCAGTGTCTGGAAAAGCCAGATGTGTTTTAAGTGATAGAGATTTTCAGTGGTACACAAACAAAAAACAACTCTGAGAGCTGCAGGGAAGAGAGTTTTACCAGAGGTAAGTCTTGTTTGGTGAATAATGCAGTCATCTATGATCAACAAAATTGCAGAAATCCTTAACTGCTCATGTTTAGACATGTTTCTTTCACCAATTCCCCCATTCTCTCATGCCAGTTCACTAACTCTCCTGTCATTTCACATCATGTCTTTTCCTCCTCCTGTCTGGACATCGCCCCAACTCCCCTCAAATGGTTTTCATGCTCGTCTCCTCTCATGTGGCTCCTTCCCCCATTTCCCCTCAGTACGCATATCAGTCCCCTTTCACTTCCCAGATTGTCTCGTGTTTTCAGCCTAGCCTATCCAGTGATACCTTGTCCTTGATTGACCTGCCGGTGTTCGATTTCAGACCTCACTTCGTCTGCCTGTCTCTTTTCAGATTTGGTTGCCATCTTTGCCTGCCCTGGAAGAAGCTTGGGCCAAATACTGGACTGGACTCGCAATACCACATCTTACCTCTAGGTGTCACATGTGACTCAGCCACTCTCAAGATGAACGCAATTATGAAAGTCCTGAATGAGAGCGGCGTTGCAAGTTGCACACAGCACGCTATCGGAAATATTTCACAATAAAAGTTTAGTGTGGAGTGTGGGGAAGCTTCTTGTCTCTTTTTAATTTGCCAGAATGACTCATAATGATAAATACTAAATGCTGTTCTAGTCGACCTGAACAAAATCAAACTGTTAAAAAAAAAGTTGTACACTGTACCAGACTGGTAAACTTGGGAACAGACCCAAGAATGGTTGGGTCATGGTTGACCAGTAAACTGAACTTCATTGCATACCTCAGTGTTGTGCTCCTGGGTTCATATCTGGCACCTTTCTTACAGTTTCTCATGCTTGTTGTTGATTCACCATTGTCATTCACGGGGAATGTGAAAAAAATGTGATATCAGTGTGTTGGTTGTGATAAATTAGACTTTTCATTAGTTTAATCAAAAGATGTTTTGTTGTTAATAAAACAACGACACACCTCAAAGTAAACCATATATATTCATGTATATACATAGCAAAACAAACTTTTTTTCACACTCACACACAAACATACTGTACTCGGGCTCACATGCTCCGGACTGGTTAAAGGACTACGAGAGAAAGAGGGTTTGGGGACTGCCTGAGGAGCTACTAAATTCGCCTGATCCTAATTGCACTGTCCTGCTGGGGAGAAAATGTACATCATTATACCCATTAGTTATAATCATAGCCGATTAAGGCCAGAGCTAGCATGCACACGAGCCAGCGCATATCAGCTAACATGGATTGGAGCTGGTTGTACAACCATCATCACCATGTGATGAGCAGCGGCGCCTTGGCTACTTTCAATGCCTCCTTTTAGATGCCTCACAGCATCCAGTTCAGTGACCATTGTGTTACACTTCTGTTACTTGTGCATTATAACAATTCAGAGGTTGATGAAGCTCAGATGTTTCCTTTTTTCTCCCTCTGATATTTCCTCTGTTTGATTCCACATAGCGAGTGGTATTACTCTTGATTTATACCCCCAAATGTTTTCTTAAAGCGACCTGTCCAGAAAAGGAAGGCTGTGTGTTATAAAAGTGACATGTGAGACACTTGCACATTAAGCCCACCCAGAAAATGAGCCACTGGTATTTGCACATTGTCATTTAACTTCAGGGAGTGATTGTTATGAGATTTTGACATTAATGCTGGCCCACAGACAGGTAAGACAACTAAAAAATGTGCATTTTAGGTGAACTATTCTTTGTTCCTTACTTCATCCACTCATAAAAAATGGACTATTACTGTATGGCTTGTCTTTGTTATCCTAGAAAAAAAAAAATCAGCTCACAGAACACTACTGAAGGATGTAAATCAGAAGCCGGTAGAGCCAATTCTGACTGAAAAATAAGTAGGTATACTCTGTATTGCCATAAATCCCGCTACAGCACTACGACACTGATTCCAGGAACTGGACAAAGAAAAATTATAGTGAAATGACATGTAGTAACCATGACAACCAGAAGCATTTACTGCGAAGAACAAATCCATACAATTTTAATGTAGTATTTTAGTCAAAAATAACTGGGACTCCTCGGCCGCTTTCACTGGGTGATGTGACCACCTGCTTTCATTTCTTTGCTCCCATGTGGGACTGCATTGTGCAGAAGTGGCATTGTTTCCACGGGACAAAGTGATTTATGACAGGGGATGATTGGTAGATGGTTGCCACGTGTCACAGGTTAATGACCACGTATGATGGATGGTGACAAAGCTGGGTCACTTTTCCAGGAGCTTCGAATTGAAGAGCTTTGTGGCCTTAACTTCCGTCCACACCGATTGGATTCAACCTTAAAAAATGCCGTAGCTTTTCTTTACCCGTGACCAGGTGTTATCTGCAAAAATCACATGCCAGCTTTAGTGGCAACAAAAGAGCCTAGACTAATCCTCTGAGCACATCCTTCCTTTTCCCGGTACATCTATTACACTGTTCTCTCAGGGTGTACACAAACTGCAGCATTAGAGGTCATCTGCAGTTCACTCTGCAATTAACTTTGTGCAATTAATTGCTGATTTCAGAAGAATAAACTGCTCTGAAAAATAAGGCACACAGTGGAATTTGGAAGGCTATGGTTTGATTGGCTTTCATGGTAGCTTAGGCTGAAACGGTTCATGCATAATGGCTAACACTGCGCATTAGTATGCCATTAGGTCTCCTTTTGCATATGGGGATGAGTATGTATTTGGCAGGAATATGTAATCAAATATGCCTTGTGCGTTCGAATTACTGTGGAATAAGAGGGCTCTTATTGTATTATTTGTCCAGGTTGCCCATTAGTTATCCTTGACTTTCATACAAATTAATTTAGCCTTCAGCACCCAGAGGAAGACACAGCTTTTCAGCATGCATTGCCTGTTCCATTATGATTGTACAGTTTGTGTAGTAGCACAGGTCAAAAGTGTAGGGCAATTAAAACTTCTAGTGGCCAAGTGTTTTTGCCCTGGGTCAACCTGGGTTTGATCTCTAGAGCAGCAGGGAAAAACGGGGAAGAGGGAAGCTGCCTGTCACGGTAAGGTTTGTGATCTGAAAAACAGAATTAGTCCTTGTCTATTGAATGGAAAAGACTTTGAGACGGTGCCATCTCTGTACAATTAGCCCGAGGTCTGGACTTTTTTTTTTTTTTTTTTTTTAAGCAGAAGAAGAAAGGACAGTGTTGATTAATTTAGACAGAAAAGAGTTTGCGGCCTATGAACCATTTTAGAAATGACATGGAGGAAACTAATCACAGAAAATCCAGCGGCCTCAAAGACAAGAGAATAGAAATGACAGGCTAATTAGTTTGGTTCCAGCCTGGATCAGGATAGAAAGTACTGATGCTGTGCTGTGAACCAGGGTGTAATGATGAGAGAGCTGGAGTGTGGGGCCCTGAGACCTAGACGTTTCGTGGGAGGCAGCCGAGCACTCCCCCATGACTTGACAATGTTTGTTTCGCCATCTGATATTTGACATAATGAGCAAAAAGTATGTGTGCTGCTTTTCTTGCACATGTGTGTGCAGGCTAGTAATTTTCAGTAAGCATAGCTTAGGAAGGTGGTAACAAACGGGGAAAACGGGGAGTGCTCCGTCTGGTGCTGGGCACTGCAACTTCCCCTATCAACAATCCCTAATCACTGGAGACAGGCTCTATTAAAGGACACAGACTGAGATGTCCAACCCTCACCAGAGCCCCCTCTGAGTGCAAATCATTACTCTGTGTGTTAAATAAAGAGATAGCTGCGCCCCCCTCTCTCGTCAGCACAGGTCATTAGCCAGTGTAAATATGTAATGCTGTGACATTTAGGCTGAGGGGTTGGGTGTAATGTAAAAACAAACTTAAACTTGGATAATTGGGAGTAAGAGAAATGCGGAGGAAATTTAATGAAAATGACCAAATAAATTCATGTTTACCGGTTCAGTAGAGAGAAGAACCGAACCAAATTTAACCTTAAGCAATAATCGTCTTGGAAGCATCTGAGATGTATAATCAAATTCACAAAGGTCAAATTGGATTCATAATAAGTATTTAATTTCTCTGATTATGGTCCAGCAATCATTTATTAATATTTACTGTATGTTTTTCATCATTTGTCACATACTTTTAATTATGATAACTGGTGTCCAATCATTAGGAGAAACAAGGTTTGTGTGTGGTTGCTAATTTCACACTGGTATAGATACTGCTGCTTTCATTTTAATATTTTTGTGATTAAAATGATGTGGCTACTTTTTATGATACATAAATATTTTATTAATTTTATTTATTTTTATACAGGATCACCAAGGCTGTCTTGATATTTGCATAAAGGTGCATGTGATAGCTGTTTGTCAGTCATCATGTCATAGATAGAAAGCAATGATCTCAGCCAGCCCATGAAGAAACGTACAAAATACCTTCAGTGTTATGGGAAAGAAATGAAAATATAGCTTCAACCTCTTCCACTCCGCAGGGATGTCAGTGTCCTCGGCCGACATTACAGTCTGCCAGAGGCTGTAGCAGGCCATCACTTGTACCAACTAAGTAACACTCCAAAGTTGGGCAAAGTTGTGGAAAGGTAGAGGCATGGTCATTTAAAAGGGGCTGACTTCTCACCTCAAGATATCTGAATGAAAATGGATTCTGTGAGTACCCCATGAGTCCTGCCTTTACAGACATGCCCGCTTTATACTAATCGCATGCAGCTTTGGGTAAAAAACACACACACACACACACACCTTTTTGCATGCAGTATTAATGTGCTATTTTAGCCTAGGGTATTTGAATATTTCTGCATACAGGGGTCCCCAAACAGTATTAGAAGTGCATAAACTGGGCAAGAATGGGAAGCAGATTGGATTCAGTGAGCCAGCTGTATTCCTGTGTGATGACGTTAGTCCCCATAAAGTAGTCTTTTTACTGTAGTGAGGTCATTTTATTTAAAACTTGACCTGACTGTATAATAACCTATTGTGACCTCTTGGATAGTCACAGCCTCACAAACTTCACAAGCACAAACTAAACAGCATTTAGAGGCTATGTGGCTTTGCTAGATATGGTGACAAAAAGGTTTTTTTTTAAACAATTCCCAGAACTCACGATCCAATCACAGAAAAATGCAATTCTGAAAGAAATTTCAACAGTTTTTTATGGTGTTCCTGAGGAGTTTGTGGTATTTTGGGGGGGCTGTTTCAAATCTTGTGGTGGTGGTGGTGGTGGTATCAAACTGCTGTGGCAACTTCTGAGACATACACACAGCATGAGAACGGCCATAATATACTTCAGCAATAACATGCTAAGACCTTATATACTCTAAACCTTCAATATTTGAATAGGAACCTATAAAAAAAAATACTAATTATTTATTTGGGGCAAGAAAAACTGAGCTGCATCTCTAATTAATCAGCAGGTTCTCTCACCACACTTCTACGTTGTGTATACAGTTGATCACCAACCTCCCCCTATAACATCCCCTAAAAAGTATGGGTTTATTTTAATCAAGGACAGAGTGAAAGAGATAAATATTTCCCCTGCAACACATGGACCACAAGTCATTCTGTGTTTTTCACATCAGGAAAAAAAAATAGTGTGTTTTCTTACACACACAATGTGCTGTTTTTAAAATTGATTGATAGAGAAAAATGAAAAAAAAAAAGATTGCTTTCCCTAAGTTGGAGTTAAACTGGGATTTAAAGATCTAGTAATCAGTCATTCACACACATACCCCTAACTGCTTCACAGCATAGTGCCAACGGCACGCAACCGTACGAGAACAGACACTGAAAGCAAAACGGAAAAAAAACATTTCTCTTAATAATCAAGGGAAAATACAGAGCCGGCAAATTCTTCCCGGTGACATTGTACAATGCAAAATCGTTCTTGTTAAGGGGGAAACACGCAGTCAGTGTACGGTGGACATATCATCACATGTAAACATCATCACTGCTTCAGATTAAATACAGCATAAGCTGTCCAGCAGGGTCTGCACTTTGTAAACCTAAACGCAGACAGTCTGTAATGTTACGTACGAGCTAATGCCAATTTGAAATCTAAACTAAAAATATATATTTGATGGATTGAATCTGTACGATCGGTGAAGGATTGTACTTCCAAAGCATCAGTGCGGGTTTGTGTTTTCTCCTCTCGGTCAAGTCTCCCATTTAATCTAGAGAGCTTTTACTTCAGGTTAATGTGTGTTGTTGAACGTAAGAGCTTATTGGTTTATGTGTAAGTGGATTTGGCCGCGACGATGACCAAAGCTCAGCACCAGAGACCTTTCAGACAACACATTTGAGCCCAGCGAAAGCCAGCTCCGACTGCCTGTCAACTTAAAAGCCATTAAAGCAAACAGCACAGTGAGAGATGCAGGGAGAATATTGACTTGTACTTTTACCCAGGGGATGGCAGAGCAGAAATAGAAGAATGTCAAAGAAATCTGAAGAGGGGAGACACAGGTTGTTTTCCACCAACTGAAATACTTTGGTGTGCTGTAAGACAAGACTATTGGAGGAAGGATAGTTATGATACAGCTTCTTCTTCTGAGAGAAAACTGCCTGAAAACCTCACACTCGTTGCAGTTTGCGGTAACCGAAACCTGCGCATTGTAGTCCAGAGGATTTAGTCTGTTTCATTACCAAGACGCTTTACCGACACACACCATATCTGCTCTTGTCCCTCACTCCATCCATCATATCTCTTAATGTTAGCTTTGCGGGATAAGCAATTTAGGAGGACAAAAAGGGCAGCCTGCGCTAATTCCACGAAGCTCCAAACTTTTAATTAGGACAAGCCACGAAACAACAACGACATAAACAATAGAATACAAAACAATAAAAGGGTAATTATCGTGAAGCCATACTCTGGCTGCCAAGAACACCATAAAACTAATTACCAATGTCTGACAGCAGATGGTTTGGGGGTGGCAAGTAAAACTGGGAAGGTATATGTACATCAGAGGATGTCTGTGTACAAAAAAAAAAAAAAAGAAAAGAGTTGCTGATTCCAAACAGAGCCTTATTTGTAGTTCTCCTGAGTCCATGTCTTTATTGCAACAACAATGCACTTGGAGTGACAGAAAATCACAATGATTGACAGTTTCTCTTTAGAATTCAATTAAGGCACCGGGCTGGCAGGCTGTTCAGTCAGCTCTCTCTCTCACAAAAAAAAAAAAGAAACACTATTATTCAGATAGGAGACGAGAAAGCAGACATAACAGAGCACCTACACTGTGGGACCCTCAAGAAACGTCCGACTTCACTAACTGGTCTTACCCGGCACATTTTTAATTGCCTTCAGATGTCGTACAAAGTGACCGTCGCCGTCTGTGAGGACCAGGGCAACACGAGTTCAAGTGGAGGTAAAAAGTTTGGGAAAGGTCACTTTTTCTGTCAATTAGAGAGCAGAACATGCAAACATAACCTAGTCAAAGCAAACATCCTGGGGCTGATTTCCAGCTGACATTAAACAGTTTGATGTACACTGTGTCAAACTATTAGGCCCTGTCCCTGTGACCCACGCAGCTCAAACTCTTATCTGCTGATTATATATTTGTGCATGTCAGGGTAGACTAATAGCATATTGGCAGTCATTTAATGAAAGTGTTTCATTTAGTTAAATGCTGTTGGGACTATATCTATCTTGCTTTTAAACATCAGTCTTTGTCCCTTATATGGCCATGTGCGGGCTGCCTGTAGATTGGAAGAAGGCACTACTTATTGAATTTCAAGACTGATCACTCAGATGCATTTAAAAGGCCGAACCTGGAACATGTTGAGGACACCACTTTATATTCCTGAAAGCATCATGGCTGCATTCCAAAAGCGCTGGAATAAATGTAATTAACAATTATGGGCTGCCCTGCTTGACATCTCATTATTTGAGCTCTTTCTCTCAGCCACGGAAATGTTAGCCAGTCAAAACACACAATGACAGCTGGGGGTGAGACAGACAGGAGTCTAAGGGAATGCTTGTGTTTAAGTACATTTTTGGCCGGGGCTTCAAAAAACTGGGGGTTGAAAGAACTTCCAGCAAACAAGTGGATTAGAAAATCCATTTGTGAGCCCTGACACTGTGCTGCCTGCTGATATTCTGACATAAAAAGAGGAGGTGGGTATGTGGTATGCACACATCAAACGCAGAGTCGAACATGCCTGTCTGCTGCAAGCCATTAGACCCAGGTGAAGTGGCTGATGGATGATATCTCTGTCTGCCTCGAATCGTTCATGTCCAGCTTAGTCCAGAGCGTGACTGGATGAGGTCTTGTAGAACTTCTCAAAGTCACACGGAGAGCCGACTGTCTCAACTAGCTCACCTCTGAGCACGGTGACCGCATAAACATATCTTTTCTTTTCTTTTCGTCACTGAAACTGCTTGAAATTCTTGCGTAAAATAATGATGTGCTAGAATTTTACATATCAAACATATTCAGGAGGCAATAAGTAGATTTCAGCAATGTGGCATCTACATATGAAGACATATCGGCATTCCGGTGTGTAACGTAGACGTCTCTTCTCATTTAAAATATGATTAAAAAATGTCATCCAATATGACAGACTATTGGACTGGTGCAAAAAGATGAAAAGTTATAAGGTTATCTACCTGAGGTGTCTGCAGGCAAAGAAAAACCTTGTCATGGGCATCAAAGAAAAAAATTATACATGACTGATGAAATGCTTGCAAAATTATTTTTTAAGCACGCTACATGACGAGTTGACAGAAAGCAGCGCTGAAGAATGGTCATACAGTACAGAAGGCACTTCAGCACTCCACGCCAGATGACGCTTTGAATTTTGGCCAGTCCCGCTTACAAACTAAACTATTCAGTCTGGAAAAAATGTCAACCATAAGTGGGCCCCCAGAAATGGCACATATAGCAATTAAAGAATAGTTAAAAGAGTAATAAATTCCCAAATTAGCCCAGCATGCTGCATGAAAACATTTGCTAAGAGTGTAGTTTCAAAAAATGGCAACCAGCTGTAGCAGCTGATGTAGCTGTTGATCCGATGAACAAGTACATGGTGTATGAATTTAGTGCCCATATGGAGTATTACACTAGAAAAGTACGTCTCTTATTGTGTTCTGAACAACTTTAATTAGTGTATGACTATATATATATATATATATATATATATATATATATTTCCATGCGTTCTCTTTATGTCCACATAATGTGATCTTATGTTTTGACCAAAGTCTTCAAGTCATTGTAATTAAATTGCTCAGAATCAGAGGTCACTGAGCTTTTTCTTCTTTTTTATTCATTTTATTTTATTCTGATGTTCTTGTTGATGATCTTATTCTTTTTTTTTCTCACCCTGATAAACAATCCGAGTATAATTACTGAAATCAAGGAATTGTATGTTTAATCCAGCATGGCTGGAAATCCATCTTTATAGCAACTTTCTTTTTTTGGCTACTCTGTTTTATACCTTTAAGTGCTGACTCCTCACCAACTGGGACTGCAAGTGATCATCAGCCGACAGGCTAAAAACAAGACTTACCTAGTCTGCTGTATGCCACGTTTGAGGCTTTTTCATTGCTCAAAACTGACATGCATAAAAATGTTTGGTCTCAACTTCAACCTGAGTATTCGCACTAAAGAAAGACACAATACAAGATGAATGAATCTCAGCTGTCGTGAGCTTCTCCACTATCTTGCCTGGACGGGATGTCACCGCTATGTGACGGCATGTTCACCGTATTAGGGAGGTCAAGAAAAGAAGGCATTATTCTCGATCTCATGATTGCATATTTTTTATTGAATATCGGGCAATAACAATCAGTGACCAATGAATCTGACAATCCGTAACATTTAAGGTAAGCCTACATGTGAAAAGCGTGTTTAAGCCTTAATTTTTTACCTGATATATTCGACTTAACCTCACTCTGATTACAATGTGAGAACATTCCTTTAATATACAATCCAAGTATTTGATAGCATGGTGCACATTTGTCTTACTGTAATTTTATGTTCGCTCAAGGATAAGAATTTTGTAATTTCAGCAATTCACTAGTGAGGATAGTCAATGTTATTTCACTGTTGTACAATGCTGCCAAAATATTTATTTTTTAAGTCTCTGATTTTTACCATTCTGTTGTACCATATCAATGTTTACAGCCTGTCTGGATAGAGAATGTATGGCGAGAGTGTATCCCAGATAAGTAGAGAAAGAAGTATTTTTCTGTCAGCGCTACAGAAATTCCTGCTGAGAGAGAAAAAGAAGCTACGCTTAGGACACACTGTATCAATACCGACGCTGACCAAAATAAAATGGATGACACGTCCGACCCGCTGAACTTGTTGGAACAAAAAGTCATCAGACTGTTATCAGAGCATTCGTGCAAGATGCCCACAACGGCAGAGAGAACGAGTACAAGGACCTTCAAGAGCAGCGTGTTCAGGAAACACAGTCAAGTAAAGAAATGTTTCAGGTAGCCGGCTAGAAGCACTGACATTTTATAATGTAATGTGCTCGCAAAGATAATGCATATCGTTGAATTAGAGGGCAGCTGCACTGGAAAAGTGATAACAATAATGCTCACGTCAGAGGAGAATCATTGCACATTGCAAAAAGTTGAATACTTTTGTTATGCGACTAAGTTATTAGCATATTATTAGACTAATGTATTGCATTGCTACGGGTTGAATAATTGTGTCTTAATTGATTTGATGGAGCCTGTTCATGTACTTTTTATTAAACATCCTCATTGTATTGATCAGGTTGAAAATGTACAATTGCCTTGCTCTTCCATAAAATAGGAATCACTCAGGGGAAACTGTCCTATAATTAAGAACCTACCCCAAACCATTAAACTGTTCAGTAGCTCAAGCCTCTTTAGCTTGGCGTGCACCGCTTCCAATAGTCCATTACTTTGATCTACAGGTCACAGAAGAACAAAACTCAATACGCAGGCTTAGATGGTGTTATGAGCTATATCAAGTTCAGGTGGTGTCGGTTGGAAATCCATGACTTTTCTACAGTATATCAGCTGTAATTTCTCAGTGCGATGGGGAAAAGAGATAAAAATAGCTTAAGACTGTCACAGAGCATCAATTCAGTAATACAGCTGAGCGGCTCGATGGTGACAGAATAAATGAATAGGAAGCCCCAACTCCAAACAGCTCCATCTAAATCCCCATAAAAAGATAACTGCATTTCACCACATTTGAATTTCAGTGAGGTATTTGCTGATGGCGTGCCATACTTCAAACGATAAACTGAGGTTCTTGAACAGCGAGGACATGTTGGCAGAGCTCTCCATGACATATAAAAAATTTATCGCCAACTTTGACCATGAGTGTACAGTGCAGAGCCAAAATCTACTGTGCTACACTGAGAAAGAATAAAAACACCAACAAACCGCTGCAACGACCCGATCTCATTTTATAATGTATTAGTTTAACTGTCAGTTAAGCGTAAGTCAGAGGGGAAGTATTTAATTTTGTGAATTGCAATAGTGCAATAAAGCGGCTTTCTATTGACAGATTTCATCACCTCTCTTCCTTGTATTTGATTTACAGTTTACAAGACGGCTGTCTCTGGAAAAGGTAATTTCAGAGATAAATAAGCCCAAAAATGCACAAATTGGATGTCTCAGCGAGGGCCCTGCAAATACCTATCCTTCTTATTTGGAATATCAGGTGTGAATCTCTTTACATCCTGACCACACACCTCCTTAGACACAACTGGTTATTGCCTGTCAGTCACACTTACACAGCTCAGTTTAGTCCAAACATACGATGTTAGGGTATTAGCGTATTGTCAGGATATTGAATATATCATCCAGTTTCACTTTATATGCAGCTGTCGGGTGATATGTGACCTGACAGTATCATTTCCCTAAAAACCTGTTGCACTTGACAAATACTACAGCTCACGTCTGCTAAAGGATAAACATTGTTATATGCTGCTAAGTTACGTACACAGGTTATCTGCTTGATGGAACATATCACTGGGCTCCGCTAGCATTTTGCCAACAAATGGAACCTGAGTCAGCGATGTTTCCATAAACTCCACTGAATGATACTGTGAATACAGCGTCATTGTCATGTCTTGTTAAGTCATGTTTTCAGTTCTCCTTCTATCTCACCTGTCTTGTCTTTTAGGTCTCTGCCTTCCCCCGTGTGTTATCCCTGCTTCCTGATTACCTGCCTCCCTTAATGAGTTTCACCTGTGCCTGACTGTGTCTGAGTTTCCCCTCTGCTTTTCCCTCTGTATTTAGTCCTTTGTTTGTCGCCAGTTCGCCTTGTCTGGTACGTTTTTTGACCACAATTTTTGCCTGTTGATTCTGTACTTTGGCCTGGACATGTCATTAGGAGTTATTGTCTAGTAAACTTTTTGCCTTTTGAACCTCCACCACCGCCTCCGAGTCTGCATTACGAATCCTTCTGTGTGCCTCGTGATAATCATAGGGGGTTTGTGTACGCTCTATGCAAACATTTCAGTACCTCCAATTTGTTGTGATCGCATGAACTGCTACAGGGGCACCAGCGAGGAAAGTAGCTATTGGCTGTCCTAAAAGTCTCTAACTTACAGCATCACCTGATTTGCATAATTGGCAATGATGATTGTAACGGACGCTGTAGAAGAGAGGAACTGTGAGAGAGACAAAAAAGTGAGTAAAAACACCTCAGTATGTTATGTATGAACTACAAATGAACTCTCTTCAGTCGGCATTACATGAATGTCTGAATACTCGCTAAATATAGCGACAAAGTCGCCAAGTTGGCAACACTGGAGGGCACATTGTCCTGTAGACAATGATCTACTGCACATGTGTGGAACACGCTCTCGGAGCAGACTTCAGAAAGTAGTATAAACAGAACTACTATGTGGCCATTGTGTCCACAGCTGTCCGTGTACGCGTCTGTTTCAGAGTACATTCAGGCCTAAAGTCATTCATTTGCCCCGCGGTAACACGTTTGAGATGCTAAACAGTCAGATTTGGACTTGAAAGTCTGCATCTGGACGAGAACTCAAAGCGCGGTTTTGTTTCAATGGCCGTTACTACAGAACACTCAAGTTCCACCTTTCTATGCTCTGTCCAATATGCACTACTCAGGCCCTTGTTGTGTCAGGTTCACACCTGTGGTTGCCAAAAAATGGTTTGACCCTAGTCATGCCCAAGCGTGCACTTGCATTTGACCTCAATCATATTTTCAGTTAAACTCACCTCTAGCGTTACTTCATATATGGTTGTTCTGCTTATGCAATCTATAGTTGTTCTGTTATTTTGCTTCAGATTTCAATTAAATTATAATGAAAAGGATGAGTCATAGTCTAGTGGTGAAAAAGAAAACACAAACTACAAATGTTCACATAAATGTCTTGTGAATTATTACACCTACGACTGTTGACAGAAGTGGCTCCTAGCAGGAATTCACTTAATGAGAGGCGAAAGCTTACACTAAAGAGATATTTGAAACTACTTACTTGAACTAGTTGTTGTGTCAAAGAATGGAGCTTTCACAAACAGAGGAATTGCTGTTGCAGACTCACACACACTCACACACACACACCTACTGATGTCCAGAAATAACATTAACAACAACCAGAAAAGCATTAAAAGACCTCATACATGTTCAAGGTTTCACAATTCTGAAGAAAACTGACTTCACCGATAGAGAATTCACAAAATGAGACACCATGCTCACAAACTAATAAACAAGGAAATCATTACGTCCTTGGTGGAGGGTAACAGAAGGAAACAAGAAAAAAAAGATACAGCCAGGACGCAGAGTCTCTGCGGATTCACAAACTGAGTGCCAGGAGGCCATAAGTAATGACTGAGTGGTATAATTTAGGCTAATGCTATTTCAAGGCAGAATCCTGCACAGTCTAGCATGCGTGTTTACACTTAACGTGCTGTCTGATTAACCCTTGATTTGAGTATTTTTACAGGAAATTTACCATGAAATTGCTCTAGATTTAGCCAAACATTCTAAAATATAGTGTTCAAACCTTATTGCCTGCTGTGTTTTCGCATACCAATGAGAATGATGTAATGCTTCTTTTCAAGCTCTGAGCTCTTGCTCTGGCTTGACGAGCGAGGTGATGCTTACAGCTGTACTTTGAATTCGAACATGAGACAAGTGTCCGAGCCGATCATGGTCCGATAAGGGGACAGCGGTTCGTCGAACTGTACTGAATTAAAAATAAAATACTCATCTTCAAATAGACCAGATGTACACAGGTACAGTAATAATAGTACAGTAAAAGTAAGTCATGAAACTACCAGAGAAAGACCATATTGTATTGCATTGTAAGTCATATTGTATCTCTAATGTCCCATAATACTACAGCATATCCTCCAACAGCATTGCATCTGGCTGAGATATCAACATGCAATGTGTGTACTGAAACCCCTTTAATGTGTTCAGAAATTGGTTTTCTTCTTTTCCCACAGTTAGGATAAGCTCAGGTGATTTGTCTCTGTAATTACCGCCTTAATTCTGCAGCAGCAGTGTGAAAAACCTCCTTGGCCTCCTGTACAGAAGTACCATTATAATATCTGATTTCAATGGTTTTAAAACGCAGGTACAATAAGTGGTAAATGATGCAGAGTTAGTCTCCCTACAGAGAGGAATGCCCTGACTACAGCAATGAATTTGCAAAAACCCCTGTGAGCTAATTGTGTTATATTTCAGGGTAAATTCATCTAAATCAATCAGCACAGAAACAATTGTATCTAAGGCATAATTTCCCCTCTTGTGTCCCCTTTTTTCCCAGATTATAAAAAAGCAAAAATGCCTCCCATCCTTTTAGTTTATCACAATTTCTGCAGAAAAAATAAAAGAGTCCAGAGTAATCCCCCTTTATCCCCCTGTCTACTGAATGTTTAATACTTGCAAAATGCTGCTCCAACCTTTTTGATGAGACACAAAACTGTTTTATTGTTTTAGAGAAGTGGGAACCTTTTTATTTTCAAGTCAAATTTAAGTCTTGATTGAATGTATCTATCTTTTAGGAAATTCAGTCACAACATCTATTAGGTGAGCAGATTTCCCATGTCAGGTGAACAACAATATCCTTTTTCATAAAAGCTCCCTCTGGATCGTAACTGTCATTGCATGTGACAACAGTGGCACTACCCACATTTTAGTCTGAGAGCATCGTTTTTTCTAACGCCTTAATCAGCGCCGTTCAGTGACAGTTTGCCACCAAAAGGTGCCTCGTTTTTTGATATCAAAACGTCCCTTCTCTGCAACCAGACTCTTGTTTTTGTTTCCTAGTATCAGACCAGCTTTGATGATAATAATGCTCGGCTAAATTTAGAATGCTACGCAGCTTCTCTGAGTAAGCCGCATATACCCATTAACTGAACTGAGCAGCGGAGGTGCACACTGCAGTATATCTCTTGTATCCAAGGGTGGCCAGTCCATTCTCCTAAATCTAATTCATTTCAAGTCCTGTGACATTTTATTAACCCGAGCCAACTCTTTGTGAAAACTGTATTTTAAACAGTATCGTTGCTCAGAGAAATGAGTGGTCATAATCCCCAGAATAAAAATTAAAACCAGAGATCAAATGAAAAAAGTCGAGTGATTTGTTAATTAGCTTCTTCTGGCTGTTCTGCTGTCTTTGGAGTATAATGAGTATAATGTTTGGTGTGGGAACACAAGTAAGGCATTTTCAGATAATCCTTAAATGGGAAATGCTTCAAAATACCACTGTCTGTATCAGCTTAGTGTTTTATATATATATATATATATATATCATGTTTTATCATTGCTGACTTAATATGAGACAGCCCGACAACCTTCAAACACACTTTTACACGTTTTACATGTTATTCATGAATCTTTGCTGTTTTATCCCGCTGAGGTGTGATGTTGGTTTCCCGTTTCTCGAAAACCAACGCTGATTTTGCATTACCTGTCAAATGACTATATAATGTCACTGAATAAGCTCCAGCCTTACAGATGATTCACATATTTATGACACATATAATCAATAGATATCATGTTCAGTGTTTTCATTACCAGTGTGGCCATACTATTACTGCCAAACCAACCAAACCGAGACATGACACATCACAGAAATCAAAAGCCTAACAACACATCTCTGTCGTATGACATCAATTATTCAACAACTTGGACCATAGCAAGATATTGTATGTTACACTATGTGGGCTACATACATTTACCCACAGCAAAGTGGCACAGTACTGTCAGAGGGGGGAAAAATAAAACTTTAGATCGCCATTAGCATAACTGAAGAGTGCGGGGGTCGGTGTAGAGCAGGATACATATCCCTGCAGTCATTAGTGCACTTTTAGGGAGCTAAAAGTGTCTTTCCAATGACAGCTAGCTAGCTAAGCATTTATTTAGCTGGCTTTAGCTAACTATCTGTTAGGCACTGAGGCACCGAAGTGTCTATTTAAATAAACCTGACTGACTTTGTTCACATGTTTTTGTTCATAACTTTATTTCTAAAACGGGCGTACCCAGTCAGGGAAAATCTAATGATGTCTTCTTCTTTGTTCTTTCTTCTACTCCTTCTAACATCAGCTAGCTAACTCGCTTGTTTCGCTCGCATTAATTGCCGTTACATTGTGGACAAAATCAGCATAATATGAACTTCACCTCTGTAATTCTTTTTTTAAATTGTTAATTAACTATTTCTGTATAAAAATTGCAGTTACATAACATAGATTTGTGGGTGTTGCTTATATGAAAGATGTAGATGTCCTTTTCTCACATTTCATTTGGAAAGGGCCTTCACCATCTGTTATTTTTCACCAGTTGTTTGAGCCATCCACATAAATGATTTATTCGTCAAACTTTGTGACAAAATGTCATGTTGCAACACTATTAAGATAAAGATAAAGACAGATAACGATAATGGAGACTCCCTCTTTTTCTCTGAAGAATGAATGCTCTGGCACTGCATTACTGTACTGGGACTGCTTTTATTTATATTGTTTGCACTCCCCCGCTGTCATTACACTGAGCTATAACACATGTGACTCTTAGCGGGGCTCGTGCCAGGTCAGGGAGGATGTGTCATTGCCGGTCCAAGGCATTTTCAGTTAGGCTCTCATGCCAAGGCCTTTAGAGATATCGCTGGGTGAAACTGAAGTGCTGCCAACAGCACAGTTAAATCTCACAATCACTGAAGTAGTTTCAGACCAAACCTGAGTCACAGGCCGGTGAGTTATTGAATGTGTTAAGTGTTTGTTCAGCCTATCGCAGATCACTTCAGACTGTTTTTATACATATTCCCAAAAGCTCCAGCGTTTCAAGGAAGGAAATCGTGATGTGAGACTGATATCAACTATTGACATGTCGAGCTTGTGAGTATAAGAACTACAGAATAATAAATACGTGCTGCAAAGGAGATTGCTTGCAGTATCTTTGTTTGTATTCTCCAATTTCCACTATATTGCAGTGCAAGTGGTCATTTCAACTTTACATCTAAACAAAGAATGGAATTGTTTGATTTCCAATAGGCCTGTGAAGTCCGACCCTTATTATGCCCCAACTGGGAAATAATCACTTGGAAGTTTGCTGTGGAGTTAACTGCAGTGCTCCATCTTATCTTAGGGCAGCTATAACAGCTAAAAGGGGCCAAGCACGGGGGCACCTAACTTCTCTATTTGTGGCATGTTTTACCGAGAGAGCTTACAGAAGAAATGGGTTTCACCCAGAGTTTAAGCACCCTCATTCAGGAGCAAACTTTTGTATTATTCCTCCTCCCCTAGCTATAAAGGCTACGCAAATGTGCCAGACACATTTTCATCAAATAAACACTAGATCAAGCAAATCGCTTGTGTGCCTTTCAATTAAATGCTTCTATAATGTCTCCAAATGATGACCACATATAATTGCAAAAACATGGAGAGATGCTATTATAGAGGTCCCTCAGCAAATCAGGGCTGGTTATTGGAAGCGATGATGTTAGTCGCAACAACAGTATGCAAACCATGTAATTTGTTATTGTGCCAGCATTAGAGATATCCCATTTAATGGAGCAGTAGGGAAGAGAACAACAAAACCAACAGACAGCTGCATGCTCCGAATGGACAATGATCAACAGATCAGCGGGATGTTGACGAAATCTCAGCCACATTCCGACTAACAAGGACGCATTCATTTGTTTTGATTTTTTTTTTGTTTTTGTTTTTCAAACGTGTGGAAACATTGTTATTCCTGCCGTAACCCTGGAAAAAAAAATATTTCACAAGATAAGAGGAAGAGCATGGACTTGGGCGTGCATGGGTCGATGATTCCAGAGATGTTGACAAATCAATACTGCTGACAACTCATTTTTCAGTTTGCCTCATATGTCCTGTCACCCTACGCTCGGACTGTAGCCACTATAGAAGATTTATTTTTTGATGAAATGCTGGTTAATGGTGATTAGAGGCAGGATCTTGGCACCAGATCATCTGTGTGTTTATAGACGGATTTTAACAAAGTATAAACAGAATAAGATGCGGTGTTTCGCTAACATCAAGCATCATTTAATAATCTAGAGCGTGCTACAGCATTTACAGATGTTAACACCGCTGGATATTCATTAATACATCTGTTCAGCCTGACTAGTTTAACAAACAGCTTTGTTTACTACTGGAAAAAGGAAATCAGTCCTCGCTGGGAAATAACTTCAGCCTAAATGCTCAGCATCAATAGATCAACACAAATTATTTTTGATATAATTGAGAAGCTTGGTGCCAGCACACAGAGAGCAAGATGTTTCTACTCCGTTTGCAGGATTATTGGTAATCATAAACAAGAGTATGGCCCATGAAGGACACTGGTAGGAGAACCCTGTTTAACATGTCAGTATTCACATAAGAAATCTAATTAGCTATTATAAGATAACACGTTTTCCCCTACTTTGCATGCAGGGAGATGTCACATTGTCCTTTCAAATTGTAGAGTGGGAATACAAATTAAATTAACATCATAATATTGCAAGGACAATTTCCTGCATCCTATTCATAGCATCTGTTATTTTTACCCGGTGACGGGCTGAACACATCTGAGTTGTCTGATGTGTTTGAGAAGCAGATGAGACGCGGTAATGAATGACAAAGAAGAAAAAAAAAGAAAAAGAAGAAGTAGGTTTTCGTAATAGATTTTTCTTCAGCCTCATTTTTGGCATACTTTTCCCCAAGCGAAGGTTGGGAAAGGACAACAAAGATGTCCAGCTTTTCAGCACAGAGCTTTGGCAGGAGCCAGATGATGATGACAGGAAGCCACAAAGTTGCTTCTCTGCCTGTGTGACTAAGAGGCATCATTTCATCGGTGCACTTCAACAGTAAATCATAAAAAGAGCCTTGAAAACAGAAATAACACGCCTTGGAATCATTCTAATCCTATAAGAAATAATGCGGACTGTAACAAGGTGATTCACTGCATATAGAACAGCACATTAATGGAATACAATTGAATAGCATAAAACAAGCTAAAAATAGATTTAATTAACTGTAGTTAATTAAATCCATATGGTACATTTGGACACGAGAGCAAAAGCTTCATTTAAAATGTAGTAAAGGATGACCAGAGTGAGAGAACCTTTCAATAAAACACAGAGAGATTTTTAAAAAAACTTCTTCTAAAATAAATTCCAGGTGATGGGAAGTGGTAAGTCTCAGCTGGGTTCCTCCTCTATTCTGCCACTATATTTTGTGATTCCACCAGGAAGCCGTGGGGAGACTGAATGTCAGACTTGTTCCAAGTTTATAGTGTGGATGGGGAGGTTTGATAAGCACAGGAGCTTTTAGCTTTTATCTGATTGTCGCTGTGTGCCATAAAGGTGCTCTGAGTTGGTGTAGATTTCAAGAGCATATGGCGCAGAGATTTCAAAAAAAAAAAAAAAAGAAAGAAAAAACAACAACTACAAGCTAAAAATGGCACCTCTGAAAGGGGAAATCATGTGGTTCACAGTGAGCGCTCGAAAACTAGAAAGAATTGCTCTCGTCTCCACCGGCGGCCCTCCCTCTCGGTGCTTGAACAGTGTACAGTAAGCGTGAACGGTCTCATGAGCCGACAGCCTCTCTCCACCTCACTGCCACCTTGTTTTAGCCTGATCCGCCAATCTTCGGCAAGCTAATGCAAGATGACACTTTGTCACCAGAATCCTAAGCTCTACCCACAATGCAATTTGTCATCGCATTCAGGAGCCCATGACATTCATAAGAGCGTCTCTGTCAGTATCAATTTCTGTCTTATTTTAAGGGGTCTGAGCCCCGGCATTCTCACCAACAGATGCTCAAACAATGTCCCCAAGGTTCATTGCCGCTGAGTAAGCCAAGAGTGCCCGTGGCCCCGACTAACAGCTGGTCATATCCATGACATAATATCTACATTTCCTCTTGCATATTTAGTTTGTAGCTGATTAAAAGAGTCATTTTAAAACAAACAAAACCCTCCTGTGGTTCTTTCACACGATGTCAATAATTCACATCAACACATGCAATTATAATTGTATATTGATTCCCTCTGCAGTGACCTATGAAGCTGAAACTTTGGGAAAACAACCTCTAATCATCCAGTCGTCTGTCTAATTGGCCCTAAAGGCAAGAGCTAAAATACCGACATAATGATGCATCTATGAACTAATTTGTGAACCTCAAGGAAACAAAGTAAATTAGGCAACAGGGCCGTAACATCTCAGCTCTTGACCTATCCACCGTTACAGTAACATTTACATTAGTGCTCTCTTTACAGTTTGAGAAATGTGAAGAAGGTTTTAATTGAAGGTTGATGTAACCTTTTCATGCGCAAGGCTGGACAATCAGTCTTAATGTAAGGGTTGCAATGCTCAGTTAACCTACTCAGGTTACATCACATCTAATATATCTACCGTTTGCGATCCGCCTGCATTAGAAAAGCCACGTAATGAAGTGAACACGGACATTAAATTAAAAGTTGACTGTGAATCTGGATGTCAAAGGGTCAGCAGTCTCTCTTACTGCAAACTGGACCTCACAAAATTAACCCTGTCAAGTTAAATTAGGTTAAAATTACTCTGTGGCGAATACAGAAACACAAGTATAAGCAACTTTTCAATGAAATCGACGTGACTTTAAAAAGGTGAAGTTGCAACCCTCTTTAACTTACTCCGTCCCACAGCGAGGCCCGGCAAAGTGATTAATTTTTTCTATTTTTAGACCAGTCTCCTATGTATTTATTTCTTTATTTTGTTAATGTAGAAGGCAGACGGCAGCTCTGCCAAGAGAAATACTTTGTCAGCAACTTGATTGCATTTACATGGTAGAGTGAAGCCAAAGCTGGAGCAAATTAGAGAGCTAAGCCATGGGCACTGCTGAAATAACAGGCACTTCAAGAAATGCCATGTGAGGAGACTTCGTAAAATCAACACCTCAAGAACGTACTTTTTTTTTTCTTATCATGTCCTCAAATTATTACTCACCATGTTTGTTTCACACATCATCTTTTTTTTAAAACCATTTTTGCCCTTTAATTTTTTATACACAAGCTCCATACCAAAAAAAAAAAAAAAAAAATACTGTAACAGAAGCAGACAACAGCATGATAAGAACTATATACAGCAGCAGATGGTTCATGATATCAACTAAATATTTGAGAAAAAACACCCCAGTTGGATACTTTCAAGCTGCAGATATTCAATTGTGATGTTCGGGAATTTTAGTAGTACTGTGAATACAGGTACAGCAGCCTAGCCAGTGAGGTGATGAAAACTTAGTTTCTACATTTAATTGATGTTTTTAATGAAGCGGTTTTGCAGTGATGCATTTTCACGATTAGAAATGCAGCAGCTCTGAAAATATCTCAAGGTGACCTCACCTCACTTTTCACTGAGTTTAGAAATGAGCAGCTCTCCACAATAACATAAATACACCATGAAGCAACAAAAGAAAAGGGCTGACTTGTACACTTTCGGATTGCGTTTTTTTTTTCATGGTGGACTTTTTTTTCTTGGCAAACACGACGTTGACACATACGTACCTTGCAAAGTCATTATGGCTAACGCTTTAGCAAACAGTTCCTTATTTACACATCCAGTAGAGACGGAGCAACATTACCACTCACCTGATGAATATAACTCTGATATTCACTCTCCATTTAGCTCAGTTTTGGTCTTCACCCATTATGCTCACCAGCAACCTTTTCTGTCAGCCGTTTGGTGCTTTGGCGGGCAGTTAGTCGGTTCATCAGACCTTTTTTTTTTGCTGCCTGCTGCGACTTTAAATGAGGTTGATGAGAGCAATGAGACTGCATTAACAGTAAAGGTGCCGGCCGTAAAAAACAAAACGATGACACTTAAACTCTCTGTGGAGCTGAGGGGAACTGTTGAGTTGGGTGATAATTGTCTGGGGGTCTGTCACGTCAAGCGACCCCTTCCACATCACACATAGTCACATAATCAATTGTTAATATAGGGATATTGATTAGTGCAGCTCTAAAAATAGAAATATTCCCGCATTTGATGCATTACACATTTGGTTCATATCCTTTAGTAGAGCCCACGTTAAATCATCTTAGAAGTGGAATATACTGACATAAGACATTTTTGCAATTGCTGGAGTGTAAATTATCATGCCTTGACATGCCTTGTGGCCCCCATAGTGCTCTTATAGAAAATGTACTGCTGTGAGGTCTGGTTTTAAGTTGCCTTTTTGGCGTGCGCTCCAGGAATGCAAATCTGCCCATTTTGTCCACTAAAATGTAATAATATCTCCCAAATTAAACAAATCCGAGTTCATGAAAACACCAGTGGCCCATGAAAACCTAAATCAAGCAACAAAAGACCAATTTAAATTGTGAGTTTGGATCATAGCACTGTGAACACAACAGTTGTGTGAGGCTGATTCATGTAATATCCCCTTCTCTCTGGCTCCAGAGTCCCGCTGACACAGCAGCTGTGAGCAATACGTACACGCGTGGGCGTGTGTGTGCATGTGTGTGTGCACTTCTGCTCGAGTATTTGTGTGTGTGTGTGTGCCTGTGCAGGTGGTAAGAGGGAGGGACAGCAATGCCTGTGAGCTGAATAACAAATCTAGCATACTGCACACCTGAGGAGCTGTCACTGTCATAATCAGCCGTTTATAATGCATGGCAGAAGGGGGACAGGAGTGGAGAGAAGGAAACGAGGACACAGTTGGTATCAAAGCTCTGTCTGTGTTAAATCTTTTCCCTTCTTGCCCTTTCTGTTGCTTTATGCAGAATTGAAAGGGTGAAGGTATTCTTCTTCTTTTTTTTTTTTTAATTTCCACTCTCTGCTCAAATCTCCTTCGAGTTATTGCTTAGCTCTTTCTCATCCACTGAGTCACAGTTGTCGCTTAGGAAAGCTGGACAGCTAGCTCTGTTTCCTCTCTGCCTTCATCCTGCCTCCTTCTTCACACCCCGTCTGGCCCAGCAGGTTCGTGTCCGGACACCTCCTCCAGAGAGCTCAAGGTGACACATGGTTGCTCAGGCACAGATGAGCGGCTGTGTCCCCGGGCCTCTTGACGACCGCCAGTTGGCCCCTTCACTTTTTCCCCCCTCTATAACCGCGCTAGAGTCCATGAGCAGTGGGTACAAACACCTCCCCCAGAGCCTTTTGTTGTTTCAGCGCGACGCTAATCTATGGTTCTGCTGGGAGGGCCACAGGAGTGGCAGGTTGACTCACTTCCAGCTCACTGACACAATCATTCACTGCTTATATTGGGAGTGCTGGGCGTGCGTGTGTGAGGCCAGAACAGTGCCTGTTAGACAGCCCGGCTGATATTTTTCTGCAGGGTCAGCAGAGACTTGGCCAAGCCAGCATCATGGAGGAGTAAATCAATGAAACCCAATTAGACACAACGAAAGGTGAGAGAGGGATTGAGCAGCTAAAAAAGCACAGACTGAGACAAAAAGTGATCCTCATGAGTTTTTTTCTTTTCTTTTTTTTTTGTATTTTATGAAAATGCCTGAGAGAAAATCCAACATCTTCGCTGTAGAGAAACATACAAGGCCGATCTTTATGTTTATGCAGAAGCTTCTATTGAAAACGGCATATTTGAAGACAACATGTTGGAATTTCAAAAGTGTTGTGTGAGACATGACTTGTGCCTCTGAATGTGTACTGTGTGACTCACATTGACGCATCATTGTGCTTCACTTCAACCAAATAAAGCTCGGATATGACCATGGCAAACTTTTCAGATCACGATTATCATGAACAAACGTTGGGAGACACCTGAAATAACTCCACGAAAATCAGTTCACTTCATGACCCCTTTGATGCTAGTCTTGCCGAATTCCCCAGCGGGCGCAGAGAGCAGTCATGTGTCTGTGTGGAGGGCGAGAGTAAAGGCAATATGTCTCATGATCACCTCCTGAGCGAGCCAAATGAGGCACCCTTCGCTCTGAGCAACCTGCCACTAACATCTGCTGCTTTGGCCGCAGTTGCCCTTGTAAATTGTAGGAATCCTGTCTGCGTATTGGTTTGATCCATTGTCTATGTTACAAGGTTAAAAACCTCCAATAAAATGCATGCTACTTTCAAACAATCTATCTTTTCCTAATTTTAATTATTCATACTATAGCCGGCAGGACTTTGCCTTACTTAAAGTGAGGACAAGTCAACAGTGGAAAGTCCATCGGTGGGTGTAACGCAGTCAGGATGGCTACAAGTGGCAACAGTGCACTTTAAATGATGCATACCGTTGTTCACGCAGGTAATTCAGATGAAAAATGTAGCATTATTTTCTGAATTAATGCAAGAAAAACAGCATCTTAAGCATTTGATAACCTGCTGACTGCTAATGAGCTGTGGAGATATCATTATGCACCAGATAATAATCCTGTTCACTTTGACAGGGAAAAAAAAAAAAAAAGATACTAATACCCACAGGCAAATGTGTTAGAATAGATACTTTGCCAATTACCATGAATTAGGATCATATTTTAATCTCATTAAAACAGAGTATGTTGTGTCAAATCAACAATACTGTAACCGCAGTGTAATTTAGCTGCTGTCTTTTAGATGGTTTTTCATCTAAAATGTTTAAATATTAAACATGTTTTAGATTAATTGCTATATGCCACCATGATAAAAGAAGCTAATAATAACAATGCATCTTAATATCCTGTGTTTCATTTATAATGGAGGCATATTAACTAGCTTGCCTTATCGTACTTTTCATCATGATTTTAATTCTTTTAATGAACACGCTCTACCTCTTTATGCAATCTAACAAACTCGGAGAGCAAGCCAACCCTTTGCCACCTTCTTAAACCCACAGTAATTATTACCAGATTTTTTTGTAATCAGGCTTCGCTTCCATTTGCATGAAAGCAATCGAATGAATGTGAAAACTAAACTCTGCCTGCTGAACACATTAAGATAACCAAAAAAAAAAAAAAAAAAAAAAAAAATCAAGCATTTATGGAAGTAACCTCTAATCTCATTACCCCTGTGATTACGAAAAAAAACTGCGTCTCATTCCCCGACTGCCTCCAAAATTAAGCTCTTGATAGGAAAGCCCAGTGTGAGGCGGAGGGCAGCACTCGGGTGAATCAGCAGCAGCAACAGCCCTCATATAAATCCATCCAGGTCCCTGCACTCAGACAGGCTGTTGGTCCACTCCTAAATCAGACAGGCCAGGCTGTCACGGCCAGAGACCTTGTCTTCTTGCAGATCAATAGTGATAAGAGAAAATAAATTTCAAACTGCAAATACTGAAGACGCCAAAGAGGCGCTCGGGGTGCCAGCAGCTCCACAGGCTTGTATACAGAAGTTTTGAATGTTATGGTGGGAATCGTTCAGGTGATTGATTGTGTTATGCACATTGCAAATTTCCTGTATGTAATGTAATTCAAAACACGTGACTGATGATAAAAAGCCATTCCAAATAACTCTCTAAATTGTTTACTGGTGGGCTTCCTTGTAAGCGCAAGTGACTGCGTGCGTGCAGTCACTTGACCAACTGACCTGTCATATATAGAAGATAAAGCAATTTATTAAAGCGAAACTTTCCAGTTTCAGCCTGAAAACTCAGATAAGAAAACCACAGCCATTTATTATTTTCTCATTCGGTGCTGAGGAGAGAAACATTTTTTGTCGCTTTTTGCTGTGTCTCAACACTTTAAAGCGAGTGGCTCAATTTTATGGATGGCAGTATTGGTCTGTCAGTTGTTTCACCACTTAGGTCCAGACTAAAATATCTCAACAGCTATTAGATGGATTGTAATGAAAGTTTGTATGATGGAAATGCTGAAGATAAGGACTTCTGTGATTCCATACAGACATTCATGTCCCACTGAGTAACTGTATTCACTTTGGGGATCATTTCCATTTAGAGCCACAACAGGGTCAAAATTAGAATTTGTCCAGTGCTTTGGTTTACGAACAACTAACAAAAGTAATGATTATGAACCAGTTTTATTTCCAATTAGCACAACCTAAGCATGCTAACAGTTTTAACTAAATGGTGGTCATTATACCTGCTAACATCAGCAGTTAGCATTGTCGTTCCAAGTCTGTTATGATGCGAATATTATATTTAGCCCAAAGCACCACTGTGTTTCAATGCAGCCTCACAACATTTAATTTCCTTTAGTGCAGACTGTTATATAATTGCTGCATTTTAATGTTCCAAGGAGAATAAACACTTTATTAATACTCAATATGTATTCATACAGTTTGAATTCAAATGATTAATACATGAACAATAAACAGTTGACATGCAACATAACCTTTTAGACATGGCTTGATTGAATGAAAACAAAAATGGGATAACAAGTGAACAATGAATAATTGAGACAATTGCCTTTTAGCACACATGTGCCATTACAAATCAATAGCCACACTTTTATTGCATCACTAACTAAAGATGCTTTCTTCTCTCCTTGGGTTGCTCTGGAGTTCAACACAATTTGCCTTAATCAGGCAATCAATCACTATTAGATCTGTGTGCCACACCAGCACACAGCAGGCAGATGTGGCCCCCAGCAAAAACTACAATCCCTAAATTGGGGCAGACACACACACACACACACACTTGTATGAGCCCTGCGACTCAGTAGACGTTGCCAGAGCTGCTGCCAGAGATCGCAAAGCAGTATTTTCCCTTTATTTGTCGACAAGGGGGTGGCACCAAGCTGCTTCACTGACATGTCTTTTCACAAGAAATTACAGAGAAAACACTCAGCGGAAATGTTCTTGCATGTCTCTGTCACTGTTTGTCACTTTGCATACAATACAATATAATCACATCCTTTGTAAGGTTGCAAAATTTCAGCAGAGTAATCATGCAATATTTTTTGTCTAAAACACCTGTCATGCACCACATTTTGTGGAGGATGACATGCTGTGACCTTGCCATAAAGTACAAACAGCTTCAATTAACCAGACATGATTTACGCATGCATGGCACAGACATAGTACACAGCATATATTTGCACAAATGTGTGTGTGTGTGTGTGTGTGTGTGTGTGTGTGTGTGTGTGTGTGTGCATGTGCGTGCGTGCCATAATACATGCACGACTCTATTTGGCTTCATTGTTCAAATGGCATAAAAGATTGAATGAGCCGATTTGGCACAAGAGAAGAATAATCAGAGCATTACTGTGGTCTTTAGAGATCCTTTATTGAATGCATAACAATGAAGCTTGATTGGAATTGATAATGGCTTTTGAGGACTAGGTTGCTCCTTTCCACTCACTAATTTGTTCCAAAGCGACCTCTGACATGCACAGGATTGCCAATGACAAGGTAATAAGCCAACGGTTCAGAGGGGTCGAAATATGAGTGTTTATATCAGAAAACTCTCTCCCTGATGGAATACGGACGCTCAGCATCATTTCAAAATCTGATTGTGTCTCTGTCATTTCCCATAAGAAAGCAATACATTCAACAGCAAGAGACGGCATGCGTGTGTGTCACTGAATATTGTTACCTATATTTGGCTTTCAGTAGAATTGACTGAGTTCTGAATTACATTATGAGGGAGCAGTGGGTGGACCGTGTGATATTCCTGTATCAACACAAAGTCAGCATGAACGAGTGCCGCAGATGTGAAAGTGCTGCTGACCTCGTCCATTTTTCTTCCAGTGCCACCAAGGCCACCGTGCTGCAATGCTCCACGCTGCATCCAATTGCGCACAGTAAAAAAAAAAAAAAAAAGAAAAAAAAAAGTGTGGAATCAAGGGCTCCTACAGGCCACCAGCCCTCGGACACCTGCGTTTATGAGAGTCAACCGCAGTGTCAGCACCGCGACCAAAACATGCATCATACAGCTGCCTTGCACACGCCTGCTGCAGTACAGTGTTATCTGTCTACACACAGACAGCACAGGCCAGAGAATATATTAACCATAGACTGCAACAGTGACCTTGATAGTAAATTTCTCTTTTGATTGCACATTTTAACCTATGCCAAATTCAGGTGTACACATAGTTCTCAGGAGGGAGGGTCTTAGATTGGTCTTATGAATCATGTAACGCGATAGTGTTTGATTGAATGCTCCAAGTCCAAATTGGATTCCCACTAACGCCTCCTCCCCTCCCTGCCTAGACAAGTACTGATGAAAGATAACCGCCTCTGCATTAATCAAAGTGATGGGGCATTTTGATCCCACTCTCAATTAGATGAGATTACATAAATTTAACAATTTGTACAAAATGCGATATCAATTATCAACAGGTCATTCAGTTTGATCTCCTTCCCAATTCAGCCAGGGCGAACAAAAGAAGAGCGCACACTGAATCTGACTGACTTTAGTGAAAACATGATTTTGTCATGTTTCTTAATAGCTGTTGCTGCAGGAGACCATGACCACAACAGTGTCTCTTTGATGGGTTAGCACGTTATCTTAATTTCATTCCACTTTCTTTCTTCTTTTGACTGCACTCATTTCCACCAAAGAGACAGTTTAATTATTTTAAAACGTGGACGATCAGGCATGCTAATCAATGGCGAGGGTGTGAAATGACATGAGTCACTTATCACGAGGAGTGAGCCCTTTCAGAACCTATCCAACCCCTCACCTCCTGTGTGTGTATGTGTGCCGACTGTAAGTGGGATGTAATAGCGCTTTCTTGTTTGTTTAGGATTAGAGCACACTCACAGGAACGGATGGTTTGATTTGTAGGGAGGGAGGGTGCAGCATCACTCCCATCAAATGCACCTCAGAAAGCCAATAACCTGAAAAACAAAAGATTGCCCAGGAGGAGGTGAACCAAAAGTCAGCCCTTGTTTATTATTTTGAGATAGAAAAAGTATTTTTCTCGTCTACCAAACTGAAATATCTCTGTGTCACAGATGCAATCTATTCCACGCAGCCATCTCTTGATAGTTAATTAGGTGTCAGCAGCACAACCGAGGTAATTTAACCTTCATCAGGCTGTATCACATGAGAAGATAATGCAAGGGAATTATTCATTGCATATTTTAGTGGAACATGAAAAAAGCTTTACTTACGTACGTTAGACTTAAGTGAGGATGAATAGATAGAATACAAAATCCCAAATTCCACAGTGATAGAGTAATTTGTGATACAGTGAGCTTATTCTGCAGCAATGATGGAGACTCTATGCATGCATATATGTGTGTGTGTGTGTGCGCAAGAGAAAGAGATAGAAACGCACACACACTTAGCACCAAAGCATTGACAATTAATAATCATTAAGATCAAACGTTCAGTAAACAGCAATTATCTGAGGGCAACGTGATCAAAATCTCCTACCTAATGATCAATAGAGTCGGAGCTACTCTTTATGCAGGCTGAGAGACAACTGATTGAATCCTGGATTACTGATGTGCATGACATTTAAAAAGCATATTTCTCAGAGGAGTCTGGAGCTAATAACCATAGAGTTCAAATGAAAAACAATATAGATTTACGTGCAACCTGGTGTATCGTGATCGGAAACAACAAACTTACTTATTTGATAACTTCAAACTTTAAAACATTACACTAAAATACTGACAACCCCCAGTAGTAAGTATGATAATGTCTAAAAGTTGCAAGATATTCACAATGAGCAATGTCTGGTTTGATTATTTATTCGTTTTACAGCCTCAGGTGAGAGTCTCATTTAAATACAATGTGCATGAGTAAGTGATACCAGACAGTAAGCAAATAAACGGTGACCTCAAACTGACCTCAAAATGTTTAACAAAAAGCACTGTAGGGTGTTGTAATGTGAAATAGTGAAACATTGTCTTTCGAGTGTTAATTTGATTTGGACTGGAAGGAGAGCTTAGTGATATCTGTGAGAGGCATACCAAAGCCTTATCAGCAGTTTTGCACTAACCTACCTTTTAGGCTAATAATGTTTTTAAGTATCACAGCCACTTTTAAAGTACTTTACAAATGAAAGATAATAGGCAGTGGTGGAAAGTACATTTATTTAAGGACTGTATAATTGTGACGTACTTCACTTCACATGAGTATCTCCTTTTTGTGCTATGCTTTTACTCCACTACATGTCTGAAATATGTTTCTTTATTCCTCTACATTTTTTGATAATGTTATTTTCTTGCAGATTCGGATAATGCACAATTATAAAAAGTCACGATGCATTAGTATAAATTTATGTAAACTACCCAGCGGTCTATAAAGTAGGTGAAATCAGCCCCACATTGGCAGCTAAGACATTAAAGGGATACTTACACATAATTTATATACATTAATATACATCTCAAAATAGTAACTTTGGTACTTAAAGTATTTTTTAAAGCTCATACTTTCATACTTTTACTTAAATAACATTTTAAGTGCATTTGTGTTTGTACTACTTCTACTTAAGTAAAATATTTGAGCATTTACTTTCATCTCTGATGACAGACTACAACAAAAATATAAAAATAAAACCAAAAAAAAAAAAAAAGAGAGATAAACCCGCCATCGCCGCCACACACTCTGAATGAACATTTCTTTTAATGTGCGAACATCATAATACTCTTGTCATCTGGGATGACTGCTAACATAGGGGACCCCGCTCCCGTCCCAGCAGTGAAATTGGCTGTATGACCAGTAGGGAGAGACAGTGAGATGGGCGGTTTATAGACTAGTGGCTGGGGCTTTTTTTTTTTTTTTTGTTTTTGTGTTGGACTGGATGGGAGGGAGCAGCAGCCTCAGTACCAGGCACTGCTCTCCCTCAGTACTGACTGGATAGATAGAGGAGGAGGCTGCTACATGCTGCCGCCGCCGCCACCGCTCCTGCCTTTTGTCGTAGAGGGACTTTTCTCACCGCGGCTACACTTGAGCCAGACGGATATTCTTTTTTTTTAATTTTTCCTTCTTCGTTTTTTTTTTTTACACGGATTCCGAAGGTGGAAATTAAGCAGTAGCGGGCGTACAAATGTACTCACTACACGAGGGCAGCGGTCTGTTCCTGCTGGCGGTCTTGGCAGGACTGCAGGTAATGTAATTTCAGAGCGGTTTTCGAGCCGGAGTTACACCGGACAGTTTAGGTGCTTGTTGGGCTTAGCGATGCTGTTTGATGAGTTAGGAGCCCGGTCGGGCTGCTAGCCTTCGCACATGCACTTTACATTGCGTGTAGTTTGGAAACAATGCCATGAATGTACCTAAAATTCACAATAAAGTAGCTCTAGCACGGGCTATAAATTATACTAGTTACGCTGCTAGCTAACGGTTCTTTTTTTTTCTTCTTTTTTTTGGAAGCTCACGAGATGCTAACGGCGTCTCTCAGAACTGCGCACGTTCAAATTAACGTTAGGATTCAAATTTCCAATGACGTCGCCTCATTTAAAGAGTTCATGTTAGCTGAATATTTTATTGTCTCGAAGTTGGGCTACACAGGCCCACAATAACCTACTTCTCTCTCTCTTTTTTTCGTGGTTTATATTTAGTTTAGGTTTAGAATATTTATGTAGATTACTGCAGCGTGTCCCTGTCCCCCCGGCGAGTTAATTGCTTCTCTGGTAAAAGCCGTTATGAGCAACAATGAAAAGTAGCCTACTGTAAGGTATTGTGACACTACAAATTATTTATAGTCTTACTATATGTAGAATAATGACTGTTGTTGAAACTGTTTTGGGGGAAATGATTCATTTTCCTCACTGTGTGGCCACTTTATCGAGACTGTGCCCCCCCCCCCCACACACTTCAGTCAAATAATGCAGCTGAAATAGTTAATAAGTGAAGAAGAATCTGTGTCTGTCAACGCTTAAATCCAGAAATGTACATCCTGGTGCCTTTGCTGTAAAGTGCTAGTATTCCCGGCTCTGCTCCTCCTCCTCCTCCCCCCCAGTCTGCAAGCATTTTCCATTTAAATTCCTCTGATTAAGAATGGCAAGTGGCACGGATAGCCACAATGCTCTTTTTCAGCAGGACTCTTCTCGTTTTACATTCTTTTGAGAGAGCGCATGCAAAAGAAATAGGAACAGGCCTCTTGTTCCTGAGAGCTGAATCAATGCTGAGGTTTGTGTGATGATGGAGTATATCTGGACATGCCTGGTCACCCGATTGTTTTCTGCAGTTATGAATGCTCTGTTTGTGATTTCTCACTGTTTGTTGGTCTTTCTTTCCTGATAAATCCATGTCTTTGCGGAAACACCGGCTCCAGCGATTCACCCGGGTTTTTTCTTTTCTTCGCGACACCCTGCCCATTATTCTCTAAATCTTTTGTGTTGAGACCCTAAGCACAGAGTTTTCCTTTTAAAAAAACGAGGAGGGGAGAAAAAAACACTATATTGATCACAGTCACCGCCTTGCAGTTTCTTTAGACATCAGCAGTTGTTATTTCTTGCTTTTTCAGACATTTACACAGAATTGTTCATTCCCACAACAGTGGGTCGTTAGCATTTACTTTTTATTCCCTTGTTCCTCTACTTCAAAGCTGGATGTTTGTCCAGAGTAGTGTGTTGATCAGAGGGGCCGACCAATAGAGTTGGTCATAACCCTTCCCTGTGCTTGGGCCCCTCCAGGGGGACAAATGGAGCTTGTTCTTGCCTAGCCATGCTTTTTGGCTAATGCTTAACCCTTTTGGCCTCATTATCCTAATTGCGGTCCCTGCTATAAAAACAACAGATGCTTTTGTACAACTGCGGGGACTCCAGAACGTGACCAAGAGGTTTTTTGGAGGCAACAGAGTGCATTTCTGAAGGTTGATTTATGACTCATTGTCCCCCCTCACCCCCCTCCCTTTACCCCTTCTCCCCCACCATCACAGATTACAGCGGAGGGCAGGGGCACCCCACCATGCAAGCCAGGCTTCTCTGAAGATGTATACAAGGTTGTGGTGCCAGATATCACGGAGAAAGGACAGCCCATTTTCAACGGTGAGTGGAGAAATATTTTCTAGCTCTGCTCCGTCCTGGATGCTTGTTATGTCTGTGTTCGAGCGGTGTGTCTGTGTCGGCATGTGTATCAGTTGTGCATGCTTGCCTCCATGTGTTACATTTCAGGGAGGATCAGAACAAGCCTGACATATTTAAACAATTAGCTTCAGTGTAGCTGTGTGGTATTGCAAGCCGTGTAGTTTGCCTTGTAAACCAGCTCAAATGTGGTTCGACTTTATATAGCTTCTGTCCATTTTGCTTACACGCTGGCTTTTCCTTCAAAGCAGACACAAACATAAGCAGGTTCTTCCTTTAAATGCTAGCTCATACATTGTGGCTAATTGTTTTTTGTTTTTGTCATTTGCATTTTGTTAGAACGAATATTAACTGGCTGGCTTTGTCATTAAAAGTAGGATTTGTTGATTGCACTGGGGGCAATTCTTGTTGCAATGAATAAAAATCAGTTACAGACAGATTTAAACACTTATGCAACTTTAATCTAGCAAATAGCCTCGCTATTAAACATTCAGTGCCTTGTGTTGCTGCATTGAATTATTTCTACCATCATGTGCTATTATTTTGCATTTGTCTTGTCCTTATTTAATATCACTTCAGTACAGATTCATACCTGCGGGAAGGATTTCTGTTACTTTAAACACAACACAGGTTCCTGCTAGAATAATATGGTAATGTGTCCAATTGCAGTGTCACACTGCTAAGCCCACTCAGTGGTAGTAATAACAGCAATTTAAGTATCTTTCAAAATGTTTGCTACAGCAATTGTCCTTCTGTTGGAAGCTCAGCTGTAGTAGGGTTTTATTTTTTTTCCCAACATATTACCTGGCGCAAACTAGAAAGTGAAAAATAATGATTTTTTTGCACTAGTCCATTACACTGCAGCAGGCATGACCAATACTGCCTCTTTGGTGTTTAATATAGGCAAAATTAGGATGCAGCTACTGCAAAACGGTACACAGGCCTACAGACGGTAATAAAACTGGAATATATCACCAGTGTGCCATTAGAGAGGTTAGAGCCTTGAGGTCATTTGGACCAGAAAACATTCTCACTTGTGTTGGATTTCACAGTGTGTGCCTAAAACTTGCACGCTGCCATTGGTGTGAGTCAGAGAGGGGTTGGGGAGGGGTAGCAATGACGAGAGAATAAAGGAGAGAGGGAAGAGAGTGCTTAGATGGGTGGATACAGCTTTCACTGGGCTTTACCTTGTGCACAAGTTTCTGTTTGATCCTGCAGGTGATGGATTTCCCTCTGTTGGCTTGTGGATGAGCCGTGACCGGGGGTAATCAGGTTCCCTTTTGTTTGCCCCCCCCCCCCCGCCCGCCCCCTCTGCACTACCCCCTCTCCTCTTTTCTCTACCTTCCCCTCCCCCAGTGAGCTGTTGCTCTGTGGAGATTTCCTCAACAGAGAGGGGCACTCCTGTGTCATTGTAATGCAGCAGGGCTCAACAGCGTGGGATGATGTTAATGAAACTGCATTCTCTAATGAAAAACTCCTGTGGCATGTTTTGAAAGACAAAGCCCCCACAGTGTGGAGAGTATGCCCAGAGTTTTTCAACGTTGCTTTCACCATGCTGTTTCGGGATATTGTTTTTGACCAGGAGCTTCTCTTTTCTTCCAAATTGATGCTTCTATAACCGCATGTAGCGGGCTAATGCTTTAAGTTTCCTTGCATTTCATTAACTTTGTCAATTGTGCCCTGAAAGGCTTTAGATAATGAATAGAAAGGCAATGAATGAATCTTGTTGGAGTCATTTTTTGAAAGTCTGAACTTGTTACAACATAACACACATGATTTGCCATGTTAAAAATAACCCAAACAGTTAATTCCAGTAACTTTTTATAAAGTTATTGGATGGTGGTTAACTTATTTGAAATAAGATCTGCTCAGATTTCTTTGTAATACCATCAGTACATTGTGTAAGGTGTCAGTAATATGAGTCGTGCTCATACTGTATTGCTTTTGACCCCAGAGTATGCAAGAGACGCAGCGGGGGAGAGCTGTTAGATATCTTTGTCCCATCTAATTGCAGTCTCTTCTTTGTTATTGATTAAGAGAATACACATCCTGAGGTCTGTAAAACCTGGAAATGGTGGCAGCTCACATGTAAACAGCTGACATTGTCTGCGGTAAATTGAAGAAGAAATTGAAGACATCCTGTGGATTTGATGATGGCAATTGTGGCCAACCATTTAACATAGCTATTTGATTGTAAGATTTAATCACATTGCGTGAGGGGGGGAGGGGTCGTCAGCTACGTCTTTAACTGTTTGTTGGCCAAGTGATGCCCCATTGATTTTCAATGGATTTGTTAAAATGCATTACTTCAAAGTTGCTTGGCAGTGCAGCACAGAGAAATGCCAGGAAGGACAATTATTCTTGTATGTGCAGTCCTCTCCAATGATCCATTAAAGGGAGGTTTAGGTCATTGTTTGCAGATGCAAAACCACATCAGGCTTAGAAGGTAGCCAACTGTCCACACTCTGGGGCTTATATGACCTTGCTTTTAACGCTGCAATATTTGCTCTGGCCTGATACTGAGTGGAGAGAAATGACCAAACATGGTTATTTATTATCAGACCTTCATATAGATGAAAGCAGCTAACGTCTTTAAACATTTGTGCAGTGTTTCCTCTTATCTTGTTTAGTCACTTGATAAAGTGACTTGTTTTACTAAATTGCATTTAATTTCAGGTAGGCTGCGGCTGCGGGTGGTTTGCCCCCGGGTGTCTAATGGAATTCTGGTGGCTTTGGAGAGCTGACACACATTGTGCAGTTTTTTTTCCAGATGAGGCCTTTTAAAGCAGGGTTGCAAAGTGAGTCAGTCGCAGCATTATTCAGCAGAGGTTTCCCTCCCTAAAAACTGGGTTAATGAAAAGCCCAAAAGCCTAATTGAGCTTAATACATTCTCTTATGGTACTGTTCTGCCGTCCCTACCCCCAACCGTCTATTCTGCTTTCATTTTTCTTTTCTCCACCCCACAGCCCTGTGTTTTACTTCGTCTTTCTTGACAATTATGTGAGCTCTGGTGAAGAAAGAGAAGTATGTCTAAAGTCTGCTTTAGCCTCGGTTCAAGTGCTTTTAATGTGCGCGTGTCAAGAGGGTCCAGTGAGCCGACTACAGAGATGGGTTTGTTGGGGGAGGGGATTTACAGTTGACCAGTTTAATAATGTGATTGAAGCAATTAGTGTCAACGTCAGCAATGAGAACACGCACTGGAAAGCTCTCCTGGGCTATATATATCTCAGAATTTTCAGTTAATCTATCATTAAGTATAATTACCCCTCTTTGCTGTGTTTGTTTAAGGCAAACCTTTTAAACAAACTAAATTTCACCCTTTTGACAAGAAAAACACTGCATTCGCGAAAAAGCTGAACTTCGCACTGACTGAACTCATTTTTATGTTGTTCTGGTTCTCTGCACTCTGTTAAGATTCTGATGGCCCTGGGTACAGCTGGGGCCACTCAGATGTGTTTAAGGGGCCCCAGTGTTTGGTGAGACGTGACCCCGCTCGACCCTCTCCTGTAAACTGGGCCAAGTGCTCAGCAACATACTCTTTTTCTTTTTTTCCTGCCCACAGATTTGGTATGAGGCTGGTGTGGGGGTTTCCTGGTTAGGTATAGATGAGTGAAAGACCAGCCAAAGAGGTCCTGACCCATCACCAGGGAGGCCGCAAATGAACGGCACCCCTACCTCATGTTGTTGTGACCTATGAAGTCAGTCGTTCATCACTTGGAGAGACAAAGGCACATTTCCAAATGTTTTCAGGCAGTCTGCTTAGCAAGTTTGTTAGTATTTTTCCTTCAGCAGCATGATGGACAGTAAATAACGATTATGGCCTTTGTGGTACGAGCCAAGGACTATAAGGGACTGTCTCTGAAACATTGCAGAATTTCAATTTTATGTAGCTCTGTTGTTTATTGAAATATTCAGTATAGGTTCATAACTTTGAGGAATAGCCTGGAACAGAATATCTGCTGAAGCCCACAATGTCAGAAAACGAGCGTCTGCTGTTCAGATCTTTATGTTTGAGGTGTATGAGGTCTGCATTGATGTCTGTGCCAATGCTGAATAATTCAATAGTCAAACATGACTCTCTTAATATTCAAATCCCTGTTCAAGATGAGATCCTTGAGCACAGAGGAGCCATCATGCAGCAGATGAGAAAAATGAAGAGCAACATGAGACCCTGTGAAGCTGTTTCTCTTTAATTGTACAGCGGCTGCTGCATGTTTCACATATTCTCTTTGTCATCGTGGGATATCGAGAGCGAGCCCGTGACCATCTTTCTTTTTTTTTGGTGGGATTTCAAACTCCAGCCCGGCTTCGTATTTATAAGCTAAGGCAGCAGTTTCACTATAAGTTTGTTTGTAAGAGCAGTTCATTGCCTCCATCCCCCCTCTTTTTTTTCTGGAAGTGGATCAATGAATCCAGGGTCTTTGTTTGCAGTGATCAATATGTTGTAATGAAGGCAGCGCTCCAATTCCCAGCTAAAGCTTCACTGGCGGGTTGGGTTGGAATTTGTTTTATTCTTTATTGTTATCAGTCTGCATACATTTATTTTCATCACCCTGTCACTGTGTCTTTTTATATTCCTGTGAGCGGCATGGCCTAGATAACCACAATGTATTGTGACGGCAGATTGAATCTTGGCAGTGTATGGTTTTGGGAAGTAGCCTTTGATGCAGTTTGCCTACAGTTTAACAAGGAAGCAGAGTTGGTCCGAGTGCTGGTGGTAGGGCTGTCTCAGCCATTTGTCAGAAGATCACAGCTCCATTTCAGTCCTAAGGCCATATCGTAAAAATGAAATAATAATGTTAGCGTATTAAAGCAAGTGCGCCCATCTGTGGCTAATTTGTGGGTGTGCTTTCGGAGCCTGCTGGGTGGCATGACAGGATAGGACATATTTTATTTATGGCTGACCTTTTAAGGCTCTAAGTTCTTAACCAAACCGAAGGGTAGTCTGAAAATAATCCCTACATATTAGGAGTCAGACAGGTACTTGAACAATGTCTAAATGTAGATAAAGCATTTTGTAAAGAACTGACATTATCCTGACGGCTTCTCGTCACCTCTGTTCATATCGCTCTTATCAGCTATAGGCCCTGCCCTGTGCTATTGGCACTTTAACAGTGTGTGGCTCTGACATTGGGCAGTAGTTAAGGTGTCCCTCTATCGTGCCTGCGCGACTATGTGGGGGGTTTGTCCTTGGCATATAATTAGCTTGTTCAACCCAGACAGCTCTCACAAGTGTATGGGCAGCTGCTGGCAGCAGAGACTTCTATAACTAGCTGTTGGTAAACGTTAATTGACCTAGAGCGCCTCTATCAACACAAGATTTGACTGAAAATCAACAGTCAGACCATGCTGTATAATGTGACGGTGTTAAATGTACATTTGCCATTTGTTTTTCACAAGGTTACGTATAACTAGGTTTGCTAAATCAAAATTTCATTGTCTATCATGATCTACCGGGACTGAAAAGCAGACCATTCGCTGTATTTCTCCCTCACACAGTCATGTGAAGGTTAGAGGGGTTTATGGGTTATTTGGTTCTAGATCACACCTGGGCCCCTCCATCCGTGATGCCGTATTACTAAGGTTTTAAAATTGATGTGTGTGCTTCCATCTAAAAGACTGTCAAAAGAGGAAGGATTTATTTATTCTTCTAAAACAGTCCTTTCCTGTTTGTCATGACATGAGAGGCAGCTGGGATCATTATTAGCCATTGTGGTGTGGTGTAGTTTGCACACTGGTTCTGATATGTCTTATTTAATGTGAAGAACACCCAAGTTGTGCATAAGATGACACCGCTATGTAATGAGGCCGTGTATAAATAGCTGTATTGACCTGACTTTGTGCATATATGCCTCCTTATAACTAGGCTAGTGTTATTTTTCACAAGTGAAATGCTAGAACCAGTGTGGCAAAGAAAATGCCAGCTTGCACCTAGAAGACAATACATCAGCACTATGGAGTGGACTGTTTACTTTTCTAGGGACTGATTTGTGGATTTCAGTGCCATTTGTCTTCTGTGGGACAGCCTTTTTTGGCCGGTAGAGCAAACAACTCCATATCTTTTACACTGGTCCTGCCTCTACAAAGAAAGCTCTGTTTGCAGTGTTGGTCCAGCTGTTTATTGTGCAATAGCCGCGTTCGATTTTGCCCACAGTTTTTCTCTCTGCCGTGCTTGCTTTTCTCTGTATGTCGAGGTAGATCACCTCGGCTTCACGTTTTCCATCAGCAGGCACGTGAAGGGGAGCTGCTCCCGGTCCCCGCTACTCTCGTTAAATCTTTTGTTCGTAAGGCAATGCATTTAGCTTCATTTGGCTGCAGCTTTGTTGCTTTTAGACGAGTGAATTCACTGGCCGCACGGATGTAGATTCAACACCACTGAACGACTGACAGCAGGCAGACACAACGTCTTTGTGCGCAGGGTCAAACAGGGAAGTTAATACTCAAATGAATATATTAATGAGATGAGAATGAGTTTGAGCGAATGTAGAAAACAGCAACAGAACTAGCCTTGTGTTTAGCCTTTTTCTGTATGCAAGTGACACACATAGCGCACATTTTCAAACCTCATGCTGTGTTCAAGAGGCTACATGAATTGGCACACTATTATTGCTCTGACAACAAAAGGGAAATTTGAAGCAGGGACACGTTAATTGACCCAGATACTGTAACCATGTTCACAAAGGCCAATATCCTGCCTGGGAAGAGACGACTACCTCCTGCGGGCCACGCCAACTATTGTGTTCCGGCAGAGGCTTCAATTTCAACGCACCAGCTCCTCTCTGGACACTAGCCTCTGATGAGTCGTTAGGTCGTATCTCGTGACATTCTCTTCTCCTTTTTATCCAACCCTCCATCACCTCCACCTCTTCCCTCCCTTCCCCCCGCCACATGTGAGCTTTAAGATGGAGGAGCTCCCGTGGCTCTATACAATGATTGATGGGACTTAATTGAGTAACGCAAGGACAGTACTGTAGCGTTTATTCCTATATTCGACAAGTGAGTTTGTTCCTTGGACTGACCTTGGTTTCTTCATGGCTTCAGTCATGGGTGTGATGTGCACTTTTAGTAGTGTTGGTAATATTTTTGATAGATAGCTGTCTGAGTTTTTTTTTTTTTTTTTTTTTTACACTAACTTGTGCTCGGTGTGTCCGTACCTCTGAGAGACAGGATATGAATAAAGTCTCATTCACTTTTGATTGATCATATCATTCCAGGAGTGATCATATCGCCCTGGGTGAGAGTTATTTCTATTTTTTGCTTGCCTTACAAAATGGAGAACATCATTACTTTTATTTATAGTGAATAAATCTGTTGGTTTAATCTTGATTGGATTGGTGATTGGGAACATTGCCTCCCACCCTACTCCCCGCTGCCCAAACTGTTGGCTCATCAGATAAGCATATGTAGCCCACAATATTACTTGTCTCAAGTGATCTACTGTCACCAAGCCTTGCTGACACCAGTGTCTGCCATCACCACGCGGATATTATGATTGACCTGCAGCAATTTCTTGCTTCCATTTGAGTGCACACTATAGCAGCGAGCAACATATCGCTCTCCGGCCTGTGTTGTCTGAGTTTATATTATCTCTGCCTCTGTCGATATTTACTGAGGCATTAAAGAGCGTGCAGCATGTCGCCACTTTATTTCCTGTAGCACTGTCTGCTCAGCAGGACAGGGGCTGGAGGGGGTAGAGTCTTACTGAAGGGTATAACTGCTGCTACAAGATGAAGGTCTGCTAATTTCTCCGAACATGTTGAGTCTAGCTTGCATAAAATAACCTTGTGTGTTTGGCAAATTGGCACCAATGGGGTTGCTCTGATTAATGCATATGGCATAACAGTTGGAATGTGATTTTGACTCGAAAATGTTGTAAATTACTTTCTGCCTGAAGTTGTACACACAATGAAATGAAAATCAGTTGGTACAAGTGGCTGGGTTTATTAATCATGTTGCACTAAATCAATAGATGTGTGTATGTGCGTGCAAGTGTCAGCAAGACTCCATCACAAGTGTCACAATTGTGCTACTTTTTAGCCCTTAGAGCTGACATGTCGGAAAACAAGATAGAGTGTTGGCATCCCAGTAGAGTTCTCCTTCTCACCACCTGACAAATGTAAGTCAAATATTCACAGGATTTTAGTATTATCTATTATTCTAAGTCCTGAATAAAATATCTAGCTTCCTAATGGTTTAAACGTCTTCAGTAGTTTCTCATTTCCCCTGCCATTTTATCCTGAGCAGGTAGAATTTGCTTGTGTGGGGTTGTCAGATGGGGAGCTGCTGTCCATTAGAGCTTACACGATTAATTGTACAGGAATCAATATTTACATTCATAACTGAAATGTCGTTTGCACATGACAATTATTTTGCTCTGTTTGGATTAGCGGGAGATCAGCTGCATTAAGCCAAGCACTCCTAATTTCTCCTTAAATTGCAAATTGAGATCAAAATGAAAAAAGGGAACCCTGCTGGTGATGGCAAGGAAGAGGAAATCCATTTATCCAATCCAATCCATGTCTGACATAAACATACAGAAATTATGGTCACATTCTTTTGAAAACTTTTAGATAAAATGAGAATGACCCTCAAAAGAACATTGCAAGCAAATCCTGGTTGCAACACTGGAAGGTAAAAACTACAAATTTGCTCAATCCGATGAAGCGATCAAGGCCATAAAAACGTCCAGAGAATCGTTGCAGCCTGAACGGTCTAATCTCCTGGTGTTTGAAGGAGTAAGAGTCTTGACCAAAACTTTGAAAGTGGTACTTTTGCTTGGCTGTTTTTATATTACAGTGTTACGGTGCTGCTAGATACATAATAAATAAAGCAAATTAAGTATACCATTTCCTCATTCTCCAGTTATTTGATTCAAAGTAGTACTTAATAAAGCCAGAACATTTTTTTTATATAAACTGACAGAGCCAAGCCCCATCTAATGAGTTTTGTGCTCCATCTCATAACACAATGTCTACTAACTCTACAAACTCAACAACAGTGACAGAGGTTTCCAAAAGCGTACCATTTCCCACCTGCGTTCCATCTGATTCCATCAGAGTGCTATGTATTCAATCTTATATCGGTCCTGTGTCAGGCCTTCACTCTCACACTAAGTGTTCTAAGCACTGTGACCTTTGTAGAAGATAAGCTTCCTTCGGCTGACTTGAAGAGTTTGGAATAACGGCCTCAACCATTAATTTATGGCACTGCTAACCATATGAGGGCTATGAGCCAAGGTTATTGACCTTTCACGCCTGTCACTAGTGATAGAGGGAGCCAGACCCAGGAGGAAAATGAATTGGGCTTATTAAAGAGCTCGGCTTTGAATCAAAACCTAGGGGGGCAACTTTATCCTGCAGATTTCGCTCTCATTTAAATCATTATTTTTTTACACAGTTTGACCAATTGTCTTCTGCCAGTACATACGACAGGAGTTACACTGAATTATAATGCTCCCCTGAATGTGCCTGGGAGAGATCAGGGTGCAATGCGTGAAATGCCTGAAGGATTAACACTTGGAGCACAAAACACATTACAGCAGCACATCTTGAACTAAGGTCATTATTATCAGATGAAGTATTCTGTGGACTAGAATCCCTAATCAAAGTTGTTTTTTTTTTTTTTTTTGGCACATGCTGCTAGACAAGACTTTCACAGTTTTCTTTTACTCACAAATCTATTTGCTTTGTGGGTCTCTGCTCGTGATTACTTGTACCTTTTTGTAGCTGTAAGACAAAGGAGGAAAATCGAACAGGCAGAAAAGCATTTAAATAAAATGAAGCATGTAAAGAATGTTGTAGAGAAAGAGAGACGTGGACAGAGAAGATTGAGCACATGTTATTTTAGCCCAGTCCTCCCTCAGAGCTCCCAGTCTGTAAAAACCTGGTGGGAGGCAAGGGAGGCATGCATTTATATTGTTGGATCAACATGCTATGATGTTATTTTTCCAGCTCCACTACTTGTGTTTATAATCATACCCGGTCCCTTATGGGGTTCAACTAAAACCATTTTTATTGACTCTGGAGAAGCTTATCTCTGTCTGATGCATTGTTTGTACATAGAACCACAATCACATCCCTGTGGAAATAAGCAATAGATGAAAACAGAGAACTTGTACCATAAATGTGTTTTTGTTATTAGAGGATGTCCCCAGTGAGGTCCAATTTAAAGGACATTTTTAATACTGTACATTTGTTTGGTTCATACATATACCTCAGATATTTTAAGTGGGCTTAGCTATAACATCATTTAGAGAGCCACAGCAGAGACAAAATCATTGATACTGCTTCAGCCATCCTCTGTAGTATTAATTTAGAGGAGCTTGTTGAATTTTTGTGTTTTGAAAAGCATTTGTTTATTCGAGATAGCCAGAGGATGAGGTAAAAGGACTAATGCATGTGAATGCTGTGTGCTTGAGAGTGCTGTTTGTAAATGCGGATTTGTGTGTCGGTGGGACTTATTTGCGTGCTCAGGTGGACTACTTATCAAAATGTACAGTGGGTGCAAAATGGGAAAAAAAACCCATTATCTTTGCCTGTGGGCAACAGGGGTACGTATGAGTGGGAGGACTATTTTGAACCTGAAAAGCTGCATATCGCAAAAGCTTATACCTTGAGCAGGGACTGTGGACAAGTGGGTGCCAGCTGATGGGGGAAACATGCACTTAGGGTATGATCGCGCTGCAGCCAAATATGGTTGTCACTCAAAAGCTGAGGTTCACTCAAAGTTCAGTTACAAAAAGAAGATGGTAACCAAATACTGAAAAAGCAAAGCGAATGCCTAAAATTTCACAAGAACCAGCTGAATTTGAGCGAGGATATATTTGAGTTCTGCAGCATATACTGTAAGCTCATCTGACAACTAGAAGTCGGCAGCATAATAGTTTTAGCTCACCTTTTTTTTACACCCTCCTCCTCCTCCTCCTTCTTTGAGGTGCGAGCTGCCCTTTTCCATTCAAGATGCCAGTTACTCATAGAGATGAGATGTAACATCCTCACATTTTCAACCCAGACGCTGCCTTTCAACTGGTGTTGCTCCTATTGTGGGCCATTTTGTGGTCTGAGACCAAATGTAGCACTTTACACTGAGCACTTCCCAAAAAGGTACTAAATTCGTTGGGAGGAAAAGCACACAAAGTCACTGTTGGTTTAGCACAACCCGATGGATAAAATCACACCTTTGGTTGTTTGAGCAATCAACGCAAGCTGAAAAAACACTTCATAAAGCTTCTGGTGGCACCATTTCTGGTCTGTACAAGTGTTGCTGTGGCTATAGCTGTTAGCAATGGATAATGACATGAATTGTATTTTTTCTCAATGGCCGATGAGCTGACAGTTATAAACATTGAGCCCCATGTAGTCCAATATTTATTAGTTTCAGGCGACTTTTTTAGTCAAAGATTCTGCTTTGATGGAGAATGAGCGATTAGCCGTTAGTCATCCCTGGAACATCTGGAAACCTTTTAGGGACAATAATGTGTGAGAAACATTTTGACAGATTTTGCAGTTAAATCAGCTCTAAAATAAACTTAAGAAATTCTCTCACGAGCCGACAAAGAACTTCTTCCGCTGAGAGCAGTCCTAAATAAAGTATGCTCCGGACGCCTTGCCAAGAACATAAACCACCAGGTTGACATGGCATTATTACTTCAGTATTTAGTGTTTGTTTAAAGCAAGTCCCCCACCCCCAGCGCACACACGCACAAACAGCTTGTCTTCTAAAGGGGATCTTATTGGATAAATAGCGGAAAAACAACTATGGTGAACCCGTTTGAATGTTTCCCCTCTGTCCTACCAAGAATGTGTTGTCTAGGAGAGTGGAGGTCAAAAGACACAAACATGGCTTTGTTCTGCATTCACCAGGCTTATTCTGTGCACTGACTGTAGTGGGCAACACTAGCACACATTGTTCTTTTATACGTCTGTTGAAAGATTGGGTAGTTGATTGAAAGATAATATTTATTCATGAGCTATAATGCTGTATATTAAATTTATTTATGTTTGACTGCCAGGATAGTCACACGTTCTTGTCTTCTGAATTGGAATGAAGTGAAGTGTGTGCATTTTGAGGTTTTTCATAGACATAAAAACATTAAAAGGTATGCGTGAATCATGACTCACAGGAGGCTACATGTTGATGTGTGGAAGCGATCTGCAGCTTTTCAGTAATAGATATTTGATGATACAAGATGGAGTACAATAAAATCCACTTTTGTTTGAGATTTTAGACGACGGATATAGTATCTGCAAGCATGCAATGCTGCCACGTTTTTATGACTTCAGACTTGAATACTACCAATAATTCACAGTGTTGAATCCAGGGGCACGGAAACTAAAGTACGACTCCGTAAATGAACAACCTCCTGAGTGATATGTCTGACAAATCATCCCATTATCAAGATGAGGTGATGTGTCCACATTATGTGCCACTCCAAAGTATAATCAGTACTATCTCACAGGAAAACAGTGTGGCCGTTGTTGCTTTTAATGGTAGACAAACTTAACAACCGGAGTGCTCTCACGCTGAGCACCTTATGAACAGGGCTGTCGCAGGCATTAAAGGGTATGTGTGAGTGCAGCAGTAGGTGTTGGATCCTGCTGACAGCTGGAACAGCATTCTGTGAAACAGCCAATGCAGGGTCTAGCCCCTGTTCAGCCTATGCTCTGATCCCCAGCCTTCATTTATTGGTCCGTCTGCAGTGCGCTTGGAAAATGCAATTGCACTACCATTGATTTGTGTCTGTTTGAAATAAGGCAGTCCAGATACTGGGCACATGCATAAGAGTTTTTTTTTTCTCCTCTCTTTAGCTCTTTTCTCTCTCATCCTCTCTCCATTTCCATCCCCGTCCCTCTCTCTTTCTCTCTCCCTCTCTCCCTCTCTCCTCCACTTCTTGCAAATCCATTCTCAGCGTGCCACACGGGCGAGACGATAGTTCCTTAGCCGCTTATCATGCCTTCCACCAGACCACCAAGGGGTCTAAGCATGTGTACACAGGCAGCTGTGCACCACTGTTAAACTCCGTTCTGTGCGGGATAAGTGGGGATTGGCATGTTCTCTGCCCGTCAGAGCGGGTTTCATCTGCTCAAAGATGTGACAGCTGGGCAGAGTTTTTTTTTTTTTTTTTCACTCCTCCCATATGAGAAAGACAGACAGAAATGAGACATAGAGAGACAGAATGAGAGGAGGGACATGGGAGTCAGAGAGCGGGGTTGCCACAGCTTACTGACTATGGCTTGGAGCAAAACAAATGTTGGCACATGTGTTATGAGTTAGCGCAGACATAACTGTTTTGAAGAGTGGCCTAACACATTAAAGATGTGTGGCTGGCTCCTCTACTTTCTTTCTTTACTCTTTATGCTGTAAACACTGAGCAGTAATGGGAGGAAGGGCATAAGAAGAGTAATTTATGTGCGGAGGAGAAGCCTGAGATGAGCCCTCCCTCCGGGATTAATGGGAGTCTCTGTCTCTGTTCACAGGAAATATGAAAGGCCCTTTGTTGGTAAAGGGCTTGCTGCTGCCAGCAAATAACTACCCCCTGTCATATCGAAAATCCCCCAACCTCTAAATTCATTGCCTCCTCTGCTGCTCATCCTTCACCCCTTTTTTTTTTCTATAAGCCTATGTGTTTTCTGTCAAAGTCGCTCATTTATGATTCTACGCCGTGCCTGCTGTACAGAAGCCCAGGAGACACTAGCTTGCATTGTTAGTATTCACTGTCACTTCCAAGTTCTGGCCGTTGGGTGAGTAGAAGGAAGAGTGGGAGAAAGCGCTATACAGGTGGTGATTCATACTTTCACCTGTGATGCCATGTTCAGTCTTCTCACTCTTTTCTGTCTGATGTGTTTAATTCCAAGACCCAACACGGTCATACCAGGGAGGGAATAAGCTAGTTTTCTGTGGTTAATGTGTGTCTAGTGGACTGTGCTGGTGGCGAGGGTTTATTTTTAGTGTCGGTGCCGGTGTGTGTCGGTCTGTGTGGCGGCTAAGCATACCTCCTTAGGCTACGCTAAATAAAGAATGGCCTATCAGTGAGGGGAAATGACTGTTTGGCACTAAACTGGCAGTGTGTCTTTCATCAGGTCACACGTTGGTCTCCTCACACCTGCGGCCCAGGACAGGAGGGCGAAAGGCTGTTGGCAGGTGTTAATTGCTAAAAAAGACTGCAGAAAACAAAGCATGATGCTCTATTTTTGTGGCATCTTTTTGCTCTCTCCTGAGCTGATACTTCACACAATGCTAAGAATAATTTCTGAACAGCATTTTTATTTTTACATCCAAACCCAAATGGGAGGAATAAAGTATTTCACAACTGATTGTTCTGTTCTTTGTCTGCCTCGCATTTGAATTTTCTCTTTGCTCAAGCACTTCAATAAAGTACACAAATTAATGTGTTTGTACAAAAATCCCCTTTTCAATGACTCTGAGCATGCTGTCACTTTGAAAAGAGTTTCATTCTTCTCTCTCGCATGTCCAGATTTTCATTTCAGCATGGGGGCTTTAAAAGTCTTTCACCTACTTATACATTGCTGGGATGAAAAACAGTTTACTGGAACATCACTGTCACACCTGAATAAATCTTGATTGATTGTGTGAAGAAATATATATTTTAATACCAGCTTTGACCCTAAAATATATTCTTGCCTGTAGATAGAAAAAAAAAAAAGAATAAAAGAAACGTTACAGTTGTTTTGAGCTCTTCGTGATAGTTTGAGCTGTGTTTGCCTTCCCTGCCTCAGGAGTTCCACAGTGAAAGCAGAGAATCTATTGGCTCCATATTGACTTCCCCAGGCTGCCTCCAATGGATTTGACATGGATAACGCGGTTGTGTTTGCCACGAAAGGGGGAGGGGACTTAATAAAAGGAGGAGACCCCCAACTGAAAAAAAGAGGGAAGAAAAGTGAAATGAAGAGGAACTTAAATGAAGAGGGCTCAACTTGGCAAAAGCCATAGGTTGTCAGGGGCAACTAAAATGGCTCTGCATAACCTGCCTCTGTCTCAGTCTCCCTTCAAGAAAGCTCAGATGCCGGCATGTAGTAGGACTGAATATGAGCCTGACATTAAAAGGGTGAAACAAAATACACACATTGGATGTCTGCCTTTATAAATGATTTATAATTGAGTTTTCCCAGGCTTGGCTTGGAGTGTAGATAGAGTAGAGCTTTAATGAGCTTCATAGTTTCATGTTATTCTATGCTTTAATTGTTATACTGAGGACGCCATTCATTTGTTTAATTTACTAGACTGGGAGCTGATGGCTGGGCTGGCATGGTAGGGGGGAGTTTAATGGCCATCCTCTGGAAAGGATAAGGCTTATTAGGTCTGATGGGCCTCCTGTCTCATATAACCTAATGTGGCAATGATAGACAGAGGATTCTGGGTTTGGATACATTGGAACTATAAATCGAAGCATATTCCCAGGCCCTGGACTTTGTAATTGCCCATTAAGGGCCATGTTTGTAGATGGCGCGGCCAGATGTCCCTGATGTGACTGAGGGTCCAACGTGGGCTTTGAGGCAGCACGCAGTTAAAGTGAGGAGGAACATGGGCTGGACATTGCCACTCATTAAAATGACCTACTCTCTGCTAGCAGACCTATAAAAAAAGCCCCTTAATGTTCTTACCAGAGAAGCTCCACAATTTGCCCACAATTCCACAGCCGTAAAAAAAGGGAATTGAATTCCATATGAATTCTCTGCTGTCATAGCTCACGACACCAGCTGTCTGTCCGTGTTATAATCCAACCCTTTGGCGCCACTCCCTCCCAGTTTGGTCTGTTCCATATGTTACATTGATCTTAAAAGCTCGGCTCCCACTGGTCTACTTGAGCAGAAGACCTTAGCGTGATTGAGTGGGACATATGCAAGGACAACATCAAACATTTCAGTATTTGGTGTAAGATCACATGACCCTGGTGATGTTATTCCGATTGATTTATGATGCAAATGGGGTTTCTCATGTTACCGCTCTCCTCATTTCTCATCCTTATCCCCTCTTACTTTGTGAATATACATAAATGTGTACTTGGTTCGATGGAGCTGGCTGTTATGAAATGGTAATTTAATTTACTGCAGGCACACTGTCAGGGATAGTGTGTCGGTGTCGTACTGTACATGCATGGCAGCACCCATCCCTCTCTCAACACCCTATCGCTTGTTTGTGTTTGGGCTGTAAACGCCCGTGCACAGCTGCCACCACGTCACGTCTGGGGGTTTCTGTAATGCCGGTGACCTCCTAATGTGGATTCCAGTGAGGCAGAAAGGCAAATGTTTGTGCTTCCAGGTCTTCCTGGTATCCCGGGTCGCTACAGCTGTCATGTTATCCCCTTCCTGCCCGAGCTTTCCAGTACAGAATGCAACATAATATTCGCCAGCGTCCCAGCCGTAGACACTTAAGATACTTGCTGTTATTTTGACAGGAACCTGCATACTTAATCATTAGGCTTCCGGCACAATTGCCCCTCTTTGAGGCTCAAGTCCCAACCAGAAAACAACAACTGTAGGTTTCAAGGAAGGAATATGAATAAATTTCTTCATAATGCCATGCTCTTCTGTTAAAGCTGAATAAACTTTATGTGAACTACACATTTTTACGTCAGGGTAGGAGGTAGTAAACTCTCTGCTTAGCTACGCTTGGTTAGTGCGCAAAATATCCACCCTCCCACCATGCCTTTAATTTCATTGTCTTTCTTTGCTGTGGAATGTTATGGCCTTGTTTGTATGCTGGTCATAATGAGTGCCAATGGAAATCTTATTTACACTAGCTGGGCTTAGGAGTGTTGGCCGGCTCAGTGGAAAGTGTCCCCTCTTTGCCAGTCTGCAGGGACTACACTGAGCTCTGTTTCTGACGGATGGGTCTTTTAATGTGACAATTGAAAGAAGCCCCACAGTTTCTGCCACGGACCAGGATACAATAAAAAAGCTACTAGTAGAGCTCTGTTTCTTTTACCCCCTCCTCTTTCTCTTTGTTTCACAAGCCTTTTTTTTTCTGCCTTATTCCGTTTCCTCTCTTCTTTTCCGCAGCTCGTCTTACTCTTGGTCGAAAACTGATATGCAAACCGCTTCAGGTTACAGTGCGGGCTGCAAGATTTCTTTCAAACGGTAAACTGTGTGAATAACGGGATGTAGCGGAGGTGCGGGTATAGGGATGGAGGAACACGGCACCGAGGGAGGAGCCGCTCTCCCCTTTGCCGCAAGGCTAAAAGCATTCAGCTCCTGCCCATTGTGAGTCCTCACTCAAAGGGATTTGTGATGGGGATGATCTTTGACCCCTTTACGCCCACATTATGCAAATGAGCGTACAAAAGGGAGGGATGATACAATTATTTTCCTACACACAGTTTATTTTGAGTATGTGTGTGCTTTGCGTGTTCGGACACAGTGAAGTGACTAAATCCAGTGTGACACTTATACTTGTTTTAAAGTGGACAAAAATGCAAAATTTCAGTTGACGTATCTCGACCATTCTACCGCCTTAACACTCTCGCTTCTCTCCTTTATGTGTGTTTGTGTTTACTGTTTACCACTTGGTTCCCTGAGGCGTCTAAACAGCGTAGAGAGAAATATAGGAAGATGGACCTGTTGTCATGTAACTGTAGCTTCCTCCATATGTTGTTATGGAAGTGGTTGGTAAGGTAACAAGACCCCCCCTGTCAGCCCTGCAGTCACCCCCCCCCCTCCTCCCCCAATGCTGTTATTGTCCCTGTGCACAAAGGATGGGGGGGGGGTGTGTAACACAAGATGGAGCAACACGCTGAGGTTCATGGACAACGCCCTTTCCCAGACTGTATCTGAGTGTATCAACTGACCATTTCTGGTCGTAGAAGTTTTACATTTCACACCAGAGAAAGAATCTGGAAAAATACTGTGTCATCAGCTTCTAGTTACTATAACCATATCGCAGTATATCGTGGTGACAACTTCTATTTATTTCAGCCACAAAGGGAACAACAGAACAACTGATGTGGAAATGTATTTTATTTTATTTATTTATTTGTATTTTGGTTTTTAGTGTCAAAGGGACAATGGTCTCCAATGAGTGGCTTATTGGTTTTTAACATTCTCCCAAGAAAAGCAAGTTAACATTTATTTACCATTTCGCTGTGTTTGCTTTAAGCGGAGACTGAAAACCAGTCACAGCCCTCTTTGTTTGCAGGGTTAATGAATAGAACAGCACTGTTGTTTGACACTTCAGTAATGGAAGTTTCACAGCTGGACTTAATGGCTCTCAATGTTCAGTATTGGGTTTTTTTACACCTTTTCTCAGCTTTTATTTTGATTATGCTCAGTATAGTGATGTACTTTATAACAGAATAATAGATTTGAATAAAGATGGCCTTCATACTCTAATAAACGAAAGATTCAGTTAAGTTTTACTTCTGCATTATTAATAGTTGGTGTTTAATGCATGTCTGTGTCTGAACATGTGCGAGAAGTGGTGGGGAGATTTGATGGGGAGAGGTGAAAATGGATCGTGGTAACTGTATTTAATTTAAACCACTTTGATTTCTTGAATATTTCCCACCTGGACATTATTTTTAGAGGTGGGAAAATGTGTTCACCTCATTATACAGTCAAATCCTTGATTTTAAATGCATGGGAGTGTGCATATAGAGTGAAAGTCACTGTCAGATTCTGTTTAGATTTGAACTTAAAACAGTTGTTGGATTACACTGAACTAGTTGGCCAAGTTTTTTTTTTTTTCTCCCTCTTTTGAATTGTGGTCACATAAGTTCAGCGTCAGCATTTCTACATGTCAAGATGCATTTTATGATGTGTTTTTCAGTGTTTTAATTAATCCAGCATTTGCAAATACATGGGACCTTTGCTTGTTTTTAAAACTCAGTATGACTCCGATGCACTTGATTCAAACCATATGCTGAAGGGGGCTTGAAAGGATTTCTACAGCATCAACAGACACAGCTGGCCGGCAGTCTGTGATCTCATAGCATGCCATGTTTGCCATATTTTGCTCGACTCGTCAGCATTGCCAAAGCCCTACCTCTGCTAACTAATGATTTGCCCTCAGATGCCAAATCGCATGCTGATGAATAACCTTCAAAAGCGGTCAGCGTCATGCTTTCATGAGAGAACAATTGGGGTTTGTGAATCAGACAATGTGGTTACTTTCAGGAATCAGCAAGTTCAGCGGTGACGTCACAGGGCTGTAAAAATGCCAAACGGATGTTATTTATGGGTGCTGTGGAGGGGCATCTCTTCAGTGTTCACGTATAGTGTTAGCATGAGAATTACTGTCTCCATTGGCAGTGAGGTGGCTGTGGACAGTGAGTTACAGCCAAACTGCCCTCAGCGCTGATCATTAACAGTTCTAACACACTGGGATATTAAAGTTTGTTTTACTGCTCCCATCAACAACCATGTAGGGCTATAGACATGTGTTATTGAATTCATATAATGTGAGTTATTAGGCCGTACATCTTGAGCGTCCATGTATATTGCTGGATGTGTCCTGTGTGGTCCTGGAGGAAATAGAGTGGTAGAAGAAGATCATATTGGTTATTAAACAGCTGTGCCATACCTGACCACAGAAGATATGAACAAAAAATAAAAGGTTATTATTATTATTATCACCCCTGGACTGCTTGTTTCAATCCCTGTATTCATGTGTGCATGCTCAAACACCTGGTGCAGATAGACATTGTTCAAAACAATAAATAATAAGCTCACTTTTAGCACAGGGTTTTATCAGCCAATGAAAGTAATGAGATTAAGCTAGTAAAAAAAACCCAAAAAAAAAACCATAATTCCTGTGCTCACTCCAGTGAATCAGAGGTATTCGGTTAAGTGAAGAGAACAGCCTTAGATGAGAAGCTGTGTAAGTAATAAAACCAGCCACAGACCAAGTGATGCAGCTCCCATCATTCCTGTTGGTCTGTTCATGTGCTTTAAAAAAAAATAGGATCAATTCCAGTCTAGGGAATTGCTATTCTTATACCTGCTGGCCTAGCAGACGAGTTTTAAAGAAAATAGGACCCCACCTGGAACAAGTTAACCCTCCAGCTTGACCAACAGCACGAAGCGGTGCACACTTTGCCTGCGTCATGTACCTGCTGGCTAGATGTTGATAACTTAAAATTCCTCCCAACCTCAGTAATGAAAAAGCTGTCAATCAAAACCAAAATTGCATTTCATGATTATGTTAGCGGTAGCTCTACTTATTGTAAATAAACTTTAATAAAAAAGGAAACTCTTAAACACAACATCTTAATATGGGATTAATTCTGAATAGGTTTAGTAATCAGCTCATCTCTGCTTATGCGTGTGAAGGAAGAAAGACAAACAGGGTGGCACATCAGGAATTGGGTGCTGGATTAGGGTGCAACAGTGTGGTTTGATGTTTAATCACTCCTTATGCATAAGCTGTTCTAAGGGGGATAGAAAGGCTTTCCACTAAGCCCTAATGGTAGTGGGGTGTCTTCCTGGTGAATTTTGCCTCAGTTGGCATAACATGCTGTGAATCTGCATTTTTTTTTTTTTTTTTTTTTTGTTTGCCTGAGAGGTTCCACTAAAGCAGAACGACAGCACCGACCAAACATAGCATCTCACTTCTCCCCCTCCCTCTCTCCCTCCCCCCCCCCCTCTCTCTCTCTCTCTCTCTCTCTGTCAGTTAGGGTGACTCAGGTGGAGGCACTGTGACCACTTGCATTTATGACGTTTAAAAGCCCATTTCACAACCACGTCGATGCACTGTCAGGCCCGGCCTGAAAGCATTGTATAATTGGACAACAATTACACGGTTTAATAACAGATCAGGCTGTTATTGTGACATTTTAAAGCAAAGAAACAGACATATGGACACAGCAGGGAAACAGCACGTCACTCACTATAAAAAAAAAACAAACTGATGGTTTCCTTCAGACGCATACAGAGACCACCCAACAGCACTAGAAGCTGTCCGCAGTGGTTCACATGTTTGTGCCACCTGCTTGTTCATGCCACCAATGTCAGTGTTAGTGTGACCCTGACGAACATTGCTAGGGCGACACACTATTTCCACGAGTCCTCGCGTTAAAAACCCAAGGTCTGGAAACATTTCCGCAGACGGCCTTTCCAAGCGGAGACAGATTTGTACATGGCCATGCTTGTGGTTTGGTGTTATAGCTGCAGACAAACTGAGGACAGATGTGTTTGGAACCCCCCTCCACCCTCTCCACCGCTCCTCCTCCCCCATGATCCTCTATTCCCTCCCTCCTTCCAGTTCCCCTAATCTGGGACTCATTGTGTCTGTAATAAAGCACAGCTGCACAGATCCTTTTCTGAACCCACTCAGTTCAGCTGATTACATGGGAGTAAGAGGGCTCTCCTCTCAGAGTCCAGTCACACAGCCATGCTCCCCACATGGTAACGCTCCACTGGTCCCTTAACACAGATAATGCATGTGAGAGGAGAGACTTCCTTGTGCTGGACTGATGCCAAGACTAATTGTTCACACCTGATGTTGCGTTTGCAACTGTTACACTTCAGGGACTGTTATATCCATCGCTATTTGTAATGTCTAACACAGGTTTTGCACACAAAAGGAAAACGTGTTTATTTTTTTTTTATCTATACGGGTAAAGTCTATTAATTCAGCTTTGCAGCTTGCAGATGTATATGCATAGTTTTTAGTCTATAGGCATCTTTAAATGGAAAACTTTTTGGAATTAACAAATACTTTGTGTAGTTTTAATACACACTGCATTATGTGAAGATGGGACTCCAATGCAGTATGTCAATTTGTCGGGTTGGATTGTGTTAAATTGCTTCAGCTCAGAAATAAAAAAGAACTCATGCATATGAAAGTGAGCAGTCCTAATAGAAAGATGTGCCTCTCTTACAAATTGATGCCGCATTGAGCGTCAGAGGCTGAACTTCTGCATTAAAGACAGGAAAAAAAAAAAAACAGTAACAGGGATCAATAACGGCTCTGAATTGTGCACAAGATGTTTCCATGATCCAACTCAGATGAACAACTCAGATTGTCAAAGTCCAGAAACCGTCCGCAATCGGAAAAACGCTTTTAAATTGATTTCTTTGTCTACTGCGAGTACACAAGTTTGTGCTATCAATTTGAAAAATGTGATTCCTTCCTTCTGAGATAGAGACATTAATTGCTTTGCACAGATGGATCTTTATACTATCACCCATCCATAGAATAACCTGCCTCCACCCTTTTGATTGCAAACTATGCGTGGGGGGAGGGTCAAGGAGGTCAAAGCTGTGTTCAGCATCTCCGTTGTAGCATGGTGTCTCCAGGAACCAACAGTGTACAAAGAAATAAGCTTGGCTGACACATTAAGACAGCATTTGTAAATTCATACAAATGCATGCTTTCCTTTCTGTTTGCTTTCTTCGACTCGAACAGCACATAACAAGCTGTCATGCATCTGAAAGGCTGTGTATTTGCTGAATGTGAAAGCTTTTGAGAGGAACATTGGGCTTGTCTTTAATCTTCCCTCTGTGTATTTTTCGTCTTTTTCTTTAAGCGCGGGCTAATTGTGTTTCAAGCAGAATTTGACACGTATTGATTCAAACGTGCAATGGCAGATGTGCACACCCCGTGTATTGGCAGCTGCCCTAATCCCTGTCTTTGAAGAAGAAGCTTTTTTCCATGCTGTCATTGTTTTGAAAATGGATTTCTTATTTATTTATTTATTTATTTTTACATTTTTCTCTCCCCAAGTTTCAAACCCCATTTGGCTTTGTCCATATGTTTGTTTTGCTCTTAAAAACAGGTTTAAGGGGAGAGATTTTTTTATGTGTCTTGTGATGTGTGGCATAGGGCAAGTGAATAAAATGACGATAATGGTTTGTAGCTGTGACTGTAATGGCCTGCCTAGCATGATGACTCATTTGCCCTGTTTACCTTGAAAAATAAGCATTTTAAAGTCCTTATGGCTTCTTCAACAAAAGAATGTCTTTTTGTGTATTACATATTTTCCAGCTGTTTTGGTGTAAGCAATATGGCAGAATATACAGTTTATTCTTTCTTTTTTTCAGTAAATCATTTTTCTTTACTTCGAGAGAGATGCAGAAGCAGCCCCTATCTTACAGTATAATAGTCTCCTCCAGAGGCTGTCAGCCTCATCTTCCTTTGTCTGCCGCTTTGTTTCTCAGCCAAAGAGGATTCACATGCCTTCTCCTTGTTTCTCCCCGTGCCCTGACTTCTCCAAAGGAAAAAAAAAAAGCAGAGAAGCAGGAATTCCATTAGCTTTGTTCTCAAAAACGCAACATGAACTTGTGACTGTGCTACGCATGACATAATGGCCCTGAGAACTGGTCCCAGTTCCCAATGCATTTTTCTGCAGCTTTTATTTTACCTCTTACACTGTAGGTGAGTGCATCGCATCCTCCTATGTCTTTTCTTTTTTTTTGTACAGACACTCTGCTTTATATAAAATCCCGCACCCTTTGAATCTGGCTCAGATTGTTGCACTGAAGGATAAATGAAAACAGTGCATATGTGTGAGAGTGTGTGCCCACACGTCCATGTGTGCATGTTAAAAATAAAGGGGAAGGGAAAAAAAGCGAACAGAAACAGCATGTTTGTGTGTGTGGTTAGGTTTGTAATTGGATGCACTGGACCGCATCAGTCTTTACCTGAGCTAGTCATTTGCATGGGTCTGATTGACAACAGAGCTATGCAAAGCAGGTGCAAGTGTTATTCCTCATGAAGGCAGAGAGGATGCACAAACCATGCCTTTTTCATTAGCTATCACATTCTTGTTAATTAGTATTGAGTCATTATTGCTAAGAAAATGGTTGAAATTTCATTTGCATAAAGGCATATCAACTCTTATCCAGTCATGGTCCATCTGCCGGAGTTTATTTTGGCTGATTAGATTTCACCTCAGGCTAAACATAGTGGGAGGTTTTTATACAGTTGCTAAAGTCATCAAACTTAACGTACTCAGGAGAATCATAAAATTCCACCTTAACAAGTGCAGCAAAGTTAAAAAAAAGGAGGGAGGTATCAATCAAGACAGACTAAAGACATCTAGCTAAAACTAAAAAATAAAACCCTGAAAACTTGTTTTGCTTGTGATGTGCACAGAGCCAATAAATACGCCCTCCTGTTTCACCTTGTACTTAATTTTTTGACATAGTTCTAATATATAACAGCCTATGTAGGATAGTTGTTTTTTTTTTTACACTCGTTGTAATAGGTGGCCTTGACTTCTAGTCGTCTGTGAATGTGTGAATATCACTCTTTAAACAGATAGTGGGAAGTAGTGCATGTAAATTGGAACATTATTCGGATTACTTTGCCTGCGATGTCCTTGCTTTGTGTTTGTTCTGGCTGGTCATTCGTGTGGCTTATTCACCACCGTGTAATGAAAGTTTAAATGTGTTTGAATTTAGTGAGGCGACCAAGATAGTTACATTTATTGCAAGACAGAAAGCCCTTGAAGGCCTTGGGATTAGTATCCATGGGCTGCTGTATAGCTATGCATAGGGTGGTGTCACATATGAAGGGAGAGCGCCTACCCCTGTCACGCATGATGGTTAGCATTAATGGTGGCCGGATCTGCCTCTTTTCAGCATTAAATTAACTCCAGGTCAAGTAATGACACAGAATGTTAGGCAATTTTCAGAATGTAATCATGTCCTAATATACAGTAATTTACGACTGTGATAATTTGATCAAATATGATAGCATACAAATAGCTTCCTCTGTGATCAATCTCCTGAGAAATGACCATTGTCTCCTCGATATCTTCTTCCTTTGCCCAGTGCAAATCAAAGTTTTAATGAATTGTCTGATTTGTTTTGGCCTGATAAATGTCCTGTACGTATCATGTGGAATCTGATATATGTGATAATATAAGCGTATGACTGTGTTAAGATCAAATTATCATCTCTTAATTATTATTTTTTATCATCTCTTAATTTTTTTCTTTTCAAATGGAAGTAATTAAAAGTGATACTTAATCCTTGATACGCATCTCAATAGTGATACTCTATCTAATACTTTAGAATATAATATATGTTATATAAATAAAATGATATATTTAAGCCTGCATACACTTGCCCTTATTCAGACAGTACACTTCTGATTATTTTTATCTCCCATGTCTACTGTTGTTACTGCACCTCATGCTTTTAATGCCGGGCTGACCTGTTTTTCTCATCCACGTTTCATTGTACCTTGTGTTAATCTATATTTGACAAATAAAACTGAAACTGATAAACTGAACTGAAACTAAAATGCTGTTGACTTATAATAAGGTGGCTGTTAAAGGTCGCTAGTTCTCAATGCTTCATGAAGAACTCTGGTAACATCTGGTAAGATTTCCAAGTAAAGAAAAATGATGAAACTTCTCAAATCTCTCCAGTAGAGTTATTAATTTCTCAGCTATCCACCTGTATCATCAAATGACATAACATTATGTCGTAAAATACACCGCATCTGTTTGCTACTGGTTCCATCGCAAGGATGACAAATAATGAGAGTTGGAAGGATTTGATTGATGCAATATGTTTTCCACCCTTTACTTAAAATATGCAGTGTTTGCACACAAACTGCTGAATTTCTGTCTGGCACCAGCCATCTTCAACCACAAAGACACCAATAGTGTGTCTCCTTCAGTGATAACAGTTCTGCTACCCTTCCTAAAATAAGTGGGTATCATGTTGCTCAACCTTTAAGGGATTGTTGATATAATTTCCATAAACATGCTCTCCTGACTCAGTTGGGATGGGAGGAGATACTGTGCCAGAGCTAGTGAAGCTGGACCTGCCTAACTATGCAGGATTTATCATTAGTTTTCCACCTAATGAAAGCAGAATGAGACACTGACATCATTGCATAAGTCACCTATTCTGTTTTTCCCATCAGAAGCACTGAGTTACGATTGTCCCCGTGGAACAATGACTGGTACAGTTCTGTGCAGAGATATATATTTCTGTTTCTTCTCTCAGCAAAAAAATCATAGACAGGACCCACTCTGCTGCTGTGATTAAAAAGTCTTACAAGACCTAGTGAGCATGCCAGCAGAGGTTACCTCATCACTGCTTACTTCCTCCTCCTTTGTCTCTTTGATTTTAATGATGGCATTTTGACAGAAATGATCAAGGGAAAAGGCTAAATAGTTTTGAGTCTGTACTCCTGAGATCAAAAGGACCTAATAATGTCACATTACAGGTTGCAGTGAGGCAGTTTTAGTGCCCAGCCCTCGTGATCAGGCTTTTCAGAAAACATCAGCTCAGCTTAAAACCAGAGGCATAGCAGTCAGCTGATTAGCCGTTGGACTTTTTTTGAACATTAACCAGTATACAGACAGCTATTTCATTCCATTTAAACAGTCATTACATGTAATGCATAGAAGTGATGAAATGTACGCAGCTTTTTTTACTTTAATGAATCCAGGTTTCTGAGTGTGCACAGTCATACACGCATAACACTTGAGCTCTTTCTTTTAAGTAGCAAATTTGTTTTAATCACAGTAGATGTATAATAAATGAAAGCGATCAATATCTGATGTTTATTATTCATGGATATTTCTCACCCAACGAGAGCCTCGGAGATGAGTTACCTTTCTGTCCAGCTGAAAATGCCACAGAGACACAGCAGCGCTGTAACAGCACTATGGCACAGCAGAGATGGATGTACGGTGCAGCGGAGCATTCCCTAAAATGTGTATTACTGCGGTGTATGGTCACAAGAGAATGACCTCTATAATACAGATACAATAAAAAGTGATGCATGTGGACACCTTAAATGGATTATTATTCACAGTCTGATTTCTAAGAGACACCTCAGTGTCTCAACCTGACTCTGGCCTCCAACCTCACATAGATTGCTTTATTTTAATCCTACCTGCTTTTGTTCCTCATCTCTCTCCCCTTCTCTCCTTTAATCAATTAAAGCCTTAGTAGATTGAACAAAACAGCCAATGCCGGCAGTTGTATGGTGAATTAGGGTACAGAGCACAATTAAAAACCTGTGACCTTTCATAAGAAAGCAGAAGTAAGTCAAAGAAAGAAGGAAGGAAGTCTGTTTACGGACATGTAGTTCAACACCTCATTTCATAGAACTCTGATTTACATCTGGAAGGTTCGGCCAACTGGGTGTTGTAGACTGCAGGCTTCAAGATTTAGAGATACCTTGGTATTATATTGTTACATACACCTAACACTTAGCCCCATTATACTCTGCAGTAATTATAAAAAAGTATCAATCTTCTTAAAAAAGTATCAGTTATTGTCCTTTTGAACTTGAAGAAGAAGGGCAGTAAAACCTACTGGAAGGCACTTTTTTCTGGCAATCTATAAAGCTATCAGCTTTTGTCGTTTTAGCAGTTTGATTTTCTATCACATTTTCATAATGAGCTTCACCTGTAAGCATTCACCGGGGTCACAGAGCTTTTCTGAAAGACACCATAAAGAGAGTTCAAGTCTGACGCCCTGGTAATGTGGTCAGTTTAATACCCCACTAAAGCCTCTGTATCAAGCTGCTCGTCTCAATAACTCACAGAACAAAATCCCAGTAGCTATGCGCTGATAACTGCAGAAGGATGTAGCTTAGCCTTATCAGCTCTTGGCTCCAGTGACACAGTAATCCACACAATGCTCGGCTGTCATTGTACTGGAAAACACAGAATCATTTCATTTACCCAACAAAAGCCTGAGAATAATTGTGATGTCCCCATGCGCCTTCCCGTCACTACTAACCCACTGAGATTGCTAATTTTCAAAGGTCAAATATTACTTATTCAAAAGAGCTGAACTGTCATCATGCATTTTTTTTCCTTTGCAGAAAAATCTGTTTTGCCTCTCGGATAAAAAGGCTCTTCCTGAATGTCAGTTTAGGAAGATTGCAGTGCCATGTTGTGTTCGGCTAGCTTTTCCCTCAGCAGGTATCTACTGAGTTCATGTGTAGGCCTGGGACACCCAGTGGAGAGAGTAATGGTCGTTTCCTTAAGGCTAATCATTGCTAAGACACAAAAGAGAACCTTTGCACCAATCAGACACAGGGAGGAGCTTTGATTCCAAAGGAAATGAAGGTGACTCTCTTCTTGGTGGGGGGTTTGCTTACCTTGTAATTTTCCTTTAAATATAATGTTTGTTTCCCTCTCTAAGTGCCAGTTTTCTTAGACCAAAGGAACTTAAAAATCTCTGCATTTGAGATTGAGCAAGCTCACATAGCAATAGCCACTCAGACGCCAATGCTACTTAAGTTTCTCAATGTGTACACCAATGTGAGTGTTTGTGATAAAGGAAGGTACTATCAATACGTTTTTTTGAGGGCCTCTTCATGCATCTCTAATCGAGGCAGCAGTTTTTAGGAAGGAAATAGCTCTAACAATATGCATAAACTACACAAACCAAGTGTTGGGGGAATGGTCAACGCAATCAAGCTAGGAAAATGAGCCAGCTGCTTGTTAAGTGTGTTTATGCTCTGATGCAATTCCTCTTTAGTTTTCTTAATTGCTAGAGACACTGAACAGAGTACAAACACTGCATGTTTTTTTCATGCAAATCCCTTACATATTTTAGGCCCAGCTATAAATGCATGGAATGCTTTGCGCGTTTGAAGTGCAGTGCATTAGTAAAACGCCTTCGAGGGCTTAGTCTGGCAAAAGGCAGTATCGTCATTTCCAGATCCAAGCTTCAGCTACAAACAGTTTACTTTCTCTGAAGAATACCCCATTTTCTCAAAACAAAAATATACCTTAGTCTCATCTCTGCCTCTCAGCCTCTTCAAATGAATGGATTTTTAGAAATGTCTTTATTCAGTACCAGAACATTGCATCCCCTCAATTTCCACAAGCCCTGTACCACTGCTGGTTATTTTGTTAAAACGGATTGATGATGCTTTGACACAACTGATTGTCGTTTTCATCATTTAATTATCAATGTAATGTTTTAAATGTGCGTGGGTTATAAATCTGTAAAAAGCACAAATGCGTCTTCATTAATTTCATTAGATTGGAGGCCAACAAACAATTATTTTCTACTTAAGACCTACATTTTAAGCACCTACATGGAAATAGGCATAATTGTGGAGAACGGGGTGTAATAAGTTGGACACGTTTGTTTACTCACCAGCCTTGAAGCTGTAGAATATGCATTTGTAAAAGTAGAATAACACATGCATGCACAATTATGCATAGCGAGCAGCCATCTTAGTTTAAAAAAAAAAAAAAAATTAGTGTATTGTGCTTTTAGCAGTTTGTGCAATAATTGGCCAATTACAGAATGCGCTGTGAAGGATATTTTTGTGGTTGGGCGAAAAGTCTGTATGCTGACCTTAATTTGGCATGTTCTCCCCAATTTTGGGCTGGATTAGAATTTCATATCACAGCAGTTTGAATTGAGGTACCAGAGTGCGAGCTCCACTGGGGCTTAACAGGATCTTATAAACAGTGGTGCTGGCATAGATTTCTCACACAGCCCATTCGGTTGGAGCCTCTGCTCCATATTGTATTGTCTCATCGCCAGTGCAGGCCACTCTACTAAACCTGGTCACATTCATTTGTGAATAATGCATTTTGTCAGGGGTGTCGTACCATTTGCCAGGGTCGGGTGGTGTGGGGATTGCCACCAGGGTATTTGCCTGGGTCTGCATTTATCCACAGCTACTGATGAAACACCTATGCTGAGTATTTCTCAACTGTCAGTGACCTCACTTCCCAGAAATGAGTGATGGTATATTGGGATGATCTCACATGAGAGGTTTTCAGTCTTGTCACATTTACAGCACATTAAGAGGGACTTCCAGCCAGTGCATTTGGCAGGCATGCGTAAAAGCTGAGATTGTGGAACAGTTTCTTTGCCTCTGTGCAGTCACAGAGTCTGCATTCCATGTTCCAAATTAAATGTATCTCCCTCTGCCTCTCCCTATCTCTCTCTAACTATTTGTGTCTGTCTGAGTTAGAGTTATCACGTGATGGAGCAGACAATAGAGAGGCACTCTGGCACTACGGAGAGGTTAGCTCGGGTTTTTGTGTTGCTTGTCAGTGAGGGGGGGCATCTAAGCTGTGAATAGGATCATTGAGTCGGAGGTAATTTTGGGCCCCAGTGCAGGGCATTAGTTGGACAGGCCTTTCTGCTGACAGGCCTGTTTCTCCTCTCTCTCTCTCTCTCTCTCTCTCTCTCTCTCTCTCTCTCTCTCTCTCTCTCTCTCTCTCTCCCCCCTCCCCCTCCCTCCCCTCCCCCCTCTTTTTCTTTAACCCCCAACCCCCAATCCCCCTCTGCTGCATCGGCATTTCTATCCAAACCAGAGGCCTTTATCGTTGTGCCCATGACGACATGTCTGATAGGGCGTGGCAGCCAAGATCTCTTTTAGCCCTGTACCTTGGGGAGCCAATACATCTAGATATAGATAAGTTGCAGCAGCCAGGGTTTAAGCGGTTCCACACTACACATTTCTGTGGTTTTATAAGCCACCAGAGTGTGTCTGGTAAATGAAGAGACACATGCTGGACATTCTCATTCATTATCATTGGAAATGGTCGTGCCTGCTGGGAGTTTGTGATTGCCGTGGGGGCTGACTGTTGAAGGGCCTCTCTGAGGTGTCCTGATGGCCAAATTTCAGAAGACGTTGAAGTGCTGGAGCTCAGCTCAACAAGAGGCTTGGGCTAAAATAACTCACGGGGGGAAACGCTGCTGTCAAATGCACTACTACACATTTTCACAACAATGAATAGTCAAAACTGCCAGATAGAAAATAAAAAACACATGGCCTGCAGCTTAAATTCATTAAGTCATGGTTTAAAATGGTCATAAATAGTGTCATAATGGCATAATATTACTTAAAGATTTTCAGTCAAACAAGCTGAGCCGGACTGACATGTAGTCTATAAATTACTTTTTTAAAGTCAGGCAAGTCAGTGTTCCACTACTGGTTTCCTGTTACTATTTATTGACATAATGCTTACTGGAAAGATCCTAAATACAGTGAGGGGAAGAGGAAGTGAAGTAACACTGCTCTAACAATTTGTTCCTTTTAGTTATTAAAAAGTATTACCCACATGTGTACCTACAGGCTTTCTTTTTGTCAAATACAACTAATGTATGGGTTTTCAGATTAATGGAAAGTTTCCAAGAACCAAACATGTTATCTTTAAATTGTTTTGTCCAACCAACAGTCCAGTTACAACAATAAAACAGAGCAAGCCAGCAAGAGGGCAACCATGAAATGTTTTTTTTAATTGATTATGACTCTACTTACATTTGCTTGATAACATTATATAGATTTAGCACCTTAGTGGGAATAGTGTGAATGGGACTTCACTGACCTCCAAGTGAAGTTCTTAAATCTATGGACTGTCTTGTGCTATATTGTGAGTTATTTTGACAGTCCCATGCTCTGTATTCTACCTCAGTCCAAGAATCTGCTGACTTGGGCTGGCTGGTGATTGCCTGAAGGCTTTGAGTTTACAGGCGGCTGGCTTTAAGGCAAAACCTTCAGAGAGAGAAGGTCATCTATCTGATGTCAGCTTTGCCAGGTTGAAAGAGAGAGAGAGAGAGAAAAAAAAACTAATTGGTCTAGGGTAATTTAACAAAGGTAGCCAGGAAGGAGATGGTCAATATCAAATGTATTCTACTATAGAAGAAGGATCTTGTCATCTTTTATCTTCATTATTGGAACTGCTGGCTCTCCTGAAATGCAATTTTACCTTGTGGGCTGTTAAGCAATATTTAGATGAATTGCAATTGTTCAGGTAAAAAAAAGAAAAAAAAGTCTAGTTTGCGGTGCAGTTTTCTTATTTTGTCAGTGTTGAAATCGTTTAGCAGTAGCTGTAATAGAAGGCATCACATGGTCCTGGCAGAAAGATTTGTCCTCTGTTTGGGTTTTGATAAAGTCGAGGAAGACCGCATTTTCATTCATCAGGATGATTACATTGTGATTACGTCGCATGTCAGTTTCTCTGGCTAAAGAAAGGAGAGGGGAAATCCAAATACCACATTCACACTTTAAAAAAAAGAAAAACTATTATTTAAGTAAGATTTGTTTCCCCTTTCAGCCATTCTACCTTTAATTGCTCACTAAGAAAACATGTACATCTTTGTCAGTGCTGAGACCAAGGGCATCTACCTGAAAACATCGGCCTTGTCTGCCGTTTTAAGCAACAAGAAAAGTGTTAAATTCACTCCTGTCGTCACACAGAGATTTATTGCTACTAGGGCGTGGTGCACTTTAGGAGAATGGATTGCATGTGTTTGGGTGATACTATTAAATTAAGCCTGGGGGTTAAACTTATGACTTCCTTTAGACCCCAGACTGATCTACTGCATCCTCTCCCCAAGCACAGAGGGACTCGACATGCGAGTGCTGATGATGCTCTGAAGACATCAGTAGGTCCCCAAGGTAGCAGCACAAAGGAAGATTAGACACCCTCCTTGAAGGCTTTTGTTAAGTAATTCCACATCTCCTTTTAATAATTCAAAGCGGCACCCGCAGAGCCTCCACACAAACGATATATGGTAACGTTGTGATCTCCATGGCCAGGAGGAAATTTTATCTTTCCCTCTATTCCGTTTTGTGCGCTATAAACACGAGGGGTGGGCTGCCAGGGAAACATATCCACACAAAAAGATCACACAAGCTCTTAGGTTTTTGAGGTGTGTGTGTACATGTAGAAGCTACACAGGATGTGCTGTACTGTCACTCACTTGTAACGTGAACTGGTGTTGTACCTCTGCCACTGAGGCACCGGTGGGACTCGAGCCCCCCATGAGCCACCTGTCTGCATTGTTTGCGTGCGCGGGTTTTGTTGTGTTTTCTGTGTGAACATGCCGATGAAATAAACATCACGCACGCTTACTTCTGTCTCCCGAGGAGCTGAGGATCGGTAGTCATCCGTGGAAGGCATCACCGTATGTCATGGGGGACAAAGCTAGCATGCGATGGCCTTAGCTGGAAATAAAATAAGACTTATCTAGCAGAATTAAACATAAATGCTGTATATATTTTCTCAAACACAAAACACAGCGGGGCGTTTAGACAGTCTAATTTACACATCAGGTTTTAAATGTAATGGTTTGGGTTTTGGGGATCTTCTTTATTAGCCCTTAAGGGCCACACTTCCCTTTTTTTTCTGTAGTTTTTTCTCTCTCCAACTCTCTCCTCCACTGCACCTGTTTTGAGCAATACCTTTGGGGCACAGCTTGAAGTGAATAATGTATGAGCGAGAAGGAGAATCTGAAAACCTTTGTGGACCCCTCTGTCTGTCTGTCTGTCTGTTGGTGTATGTCTCTCTGTCTTCTACCTCCGTTGACTCTGTCTCTAGTTTTTCTTTTTCGAGGTTTCTCTCTCACACTGTTGGGCTAATTCTTTTTACTTAAATCTATCTGTCTCTGTCTCTTGCAGTGAGGTTTGTCGACTGTGGCCGAGGTGGTCTGCTGCGGTTTGAATGCAGTAACCCATCAGACTTCCGGATAGAGGCCGACGGGGTACTTTATGCTGCCAGGAGTATTCAGCACTCTACTCTCCCTGCATTGCCGGTGCTGATCAAGGCCAGTGACACCACCACTCAGCAGGAATGGGTGACTCAAGTCACGCTGATACCCTCCACACTCTCCAGCCAGCAGGTGAATATACATTAACCACTTCCATAACATTTCTAACTTGTTTTCCAATTGCCTGACTGATGTTGCTGCCGTAGAAAGGTGGAATGATCAATTCTCTCCTCACAACAAATAACTTACGCTTATTAGGCATACTGCACATCCACAGATGACTAGTTCTCTAAATTGTAGCAGGTGTTCCGTGAGATTGGATGGATGCTTGCTAATTAAAACTTAATGTGTCAATTTACTAGGTGCACAAACATATACTCAGCACGGTCAGTGGGTAGCAAGAGCAGATGCAAAATGGCTCCTCATAAAGTTGATTTCAGTGAGCGTGCCTTGTGATTGTGAGGTTATTGCCTTATCATCCAAAAGGGGACATACCTCTTTCAGTGCTTTGGAAGACAGGAAGCATCTGTCTGAGCCGTCGAGCGCCGCTCTAACCGTTCCGCTGGACGTGTTGCGCAGTCATCTGCAATTAGTTAAAATGACCATGTGCACGTAAGTCAACATTGTGGTTGGCTCAGGATCAGAGGAAGTGCACTGAAAAAGCACCGTACATGTCGTATCCGTCTGCATGGTAACCAGGAAATGAAAAGAAGCTCTAAAGGCCATGTTATTGTAGAGGTTTCAACTTCAGTGCCAGTGGATTATATGATCCTGTTCAATTAGATAATATCTGTTGCTTTAAACTGTCGCTACACACACACACGCACACTACTCTCAATTCTGAGCTCCTCTCTATCCTGGCCAATTCTGGAGGGGTATAAGCCTTTATGTGAATTTGTTAATAATCACTGCTGTAAGATTTTCAGTCATTAGCCTTCTTGTGTCTTAATGAACACCCCCCCAATACAATAAGTGTGTTTACTTAACTAATACTTAACTGTATTAGAGGGATAAAAAAGAACTGCACATTGATCTTTGTATAACAAATAGTCACAAGTGGCCATTTCTAAATGTGCAGCACAGCAGATAATCTCAGGAAAGGCAGGCGTCATATTTTATGTTGGCGCAGATTAAAAGTTAATACCGACTGTTATGTGTAGTTACTGTCTGTACTCTGGGTGCGGTGGTCTGCTGGGCCGACATTAAACTTGTAGCCGGTAATGATTTCATAGCTTTTCAAAACACCATCGTTAGCCGCTGACACTCATTTGCTGTAGGGACTCCTGCAGGTATGTGATTTTAATGATACCATCAGTCATTACTGTTGGTTGGTGAAATGCAAATGCATACTTCTCCCAAACAGGTAAACATAGACTTTCAGCAGGTTGTTTTTAATTTTAGTTCTTAGATTAAAGCCACAGCCTCACATTGGCTACAGATGTGTATTCAAATTAACAGCTGTATCATTAGCAGCCATATTCTGATCTGCATCTGTGGCGATGGGGTGTTTGCCCTGATTTGTGGGTATTTAAATCAGGGATTGACTTTTCCCGAATCGTGCCCGTTTATGAGGTCATGAGCAGTTGTCTTCCTCGCAGCATAATTATTGTCATGAATCATCACGCATCTCTTAATCACATCAGCGATTACATTTTTTTTATTAGTCCATGAATGCGGCAGCCTTGGGGAAACATTTTAATCAATGACAACCAAACAATATCCTCATTAACATGAGAGGGTCCTGGCCCACTATCTCCACCTCTTTGAGAACCTCAGCTCAACCGCAGTCCGTGAGGAGAAAACATTTTCTTTGTCTGAAAGAGAGAATTTTTCTAAAAGGGCAAATACACACATGCCTAATCCTTCTCTCACACTCAGGCCATCACTCAGCCTAACACTCTCCTGGACTGAGGAAGTAGACTACTAGTCAGAAGATGGAGGTGGTTCAGAGAGTGTGGATAGGTGCAGACCCCCAGCGCAGCAGAGATAGATGGGTGTTAGGCTGAACAAACCCACCATGCCATTCATCATTCCAGACACAGGTTGCAAATAATTACTGCTCTCACTCACACCCATTTTAATAGGGTAATAGATATTTCTGAAGCATGCTCCTTCGCTATCTGTGCACTTGCCTCTCTGCATTTCCAATGTGTGAAAGCAGTATAATCGGATTTCAAACATGATTAGTGGAAGCTCTTCGACAGCTCCCCAGATGTTAGAGGAGGGGAGCGTGGGATGTGGGTCACCGTATAAGGTGGCAAAGTGGTAATTAATTTCTGTTTGCATCGGACACTTTGTAGTAGTTTGTAGGACTCGACTACTTCACAACCAATCAACATTCAGATGATTAAAGGCAGGAGCAGAGAAAATACTTGACATGACAGTTCCATTGAAATCCCAGCTATCATTCATTGACATTGACAGATTTTACATATTGTTTTTCTGTTTTCCTTCCCGCCTTGTTTTGTTCAAGGTTATTTTAAGTTTTTCTGGCACTACTTCAGCCTCCTCAGTCTCTGGAGCGGCATAGGCAATTTGAGCCATCTGTGTGTTTAGTGTCTGGCTTGCAGGTACCATCCTCCTTTGTTTCAAATCTCATTCATTACAGGCGAGGGAGGATGGCAGATCCATTATGGAAGCTGGTCTGTCTGTGTGGGTGCATTTTATCAGGACATAAGAAGCAGTCTGCCATTTAAAGCAAACCAGCGCTGGCGCTGTGCGGCTGCTGCAGTCACCAAACAGTAGCCACCCCGAAGAGTTTGAAGGCATATCTTGACACGCTGTACTGTAGATATTTTAAGCTACAAAGAAAGTGAAAAAGAATGGATTGTTTGATTGAACACACATTTTGAATAGGTGTTAAATGACATTTGGAGGAGTTTATTAGATTTTTCAGCAAATGGTAGCCTGTTTCCTTTTGTCACCACATCAATTCACTTTTTTTGTGTAATGAAAAAAAGAAAGGTCATTGTTCAGCCCACAGTGCCATTTGTTGCAGTAAGGTGTCACTTCATTATGTTGGTTGGCATGTGGTGCTGTTGATTGTATCTTAATGGTTACATGATCAGGATTAAGGCTTTCATTCCTGCAGGATAAACATAATGAGAGTCTCAGCAGCCATGCTGGCAGCTATGTGCGGCACAGCAGTGCTCTGAGCGAAAGGCTGTCAGCATGCTAACCCTTTTTTTTACAGTGACAGTGCTAGTAGGGTTCAGCAGCTATAATGTTTACCATGTTCACCATCTAATTTTAGTGTGCTAGCATGCTAACTAGCTAATAAACACAAATGACTTGACATCTCATTAGTTTTGCAACTGCTAATCATGAAGCAAAGTACTGGACAAATTAAAATTTAATCATGATTGGGCTAGATACAAAATTTGATGATGATGGCTCAAGATTAAAAAATGACAAATCAATGTGTGTACCTAATTTTATCGCAATCCATTCAATAGTTGTTGAGCCATTTATGACTGTAACTCCAAACCACAAATGTGAGCCTTATGGTGCTTGAGGAAAATTTAGTAGATCACTGAAGCCATCATACTCTTGAGACCACGAATGGACCGTGAAAAAATTAAACGGCCTCCATCCAATATATTTCAATCTGTAGTGGGACGACCAACCAACATTGTCGTACATAGAGCCATGCCGCTAGCGTGGCTAAAAATGTGTGTACCTATATTTTACTTCATAAATGTGATCACTACACAGTTCTTGAATAAATCATTTCCTTTTTACAGGTCGAGGAAGTTGCTGTCCCTCCAGTCATGTCCAAGGATTTGAAGGAAATAGTATTTCCATCACGAAACACAGACAGCCAACTGAAACGCATGAAGAGAGACTGGGTCATCCCCCCAATCAATGTCCCAGAGAACTCACGAGGCCCATTCCCGCAAGAGCTTGTCCGGGTAACGTAGCTCACCCAAGCACATACATGCACAGATGCACACACACACCGCACTCTCTCTCTCTCACACACACACACACACCCATCTCACAGCTTCAAAGAAAATGCTTTTTGCTTGATATGACAACCTTGTAGGTCCCCGTTGCCCTGAGCTCTCACTCAGAGGGTCACAGACATGAGACTCATGCCTTCAACAAAATGCTTCATATTTACAGCACTTTGCTAAAGGTCAGGTCTCTTTTTTCCCCTGTATTATTTATCTTTTGTTTCAGGGGTCGGTCTGTACCAATGTAACCTGGCATTATTTAGAAGTAAAGAGAAATCTGAAGAGCTCACCATCACAATTGTTCCTTGGTTGCCTGTTGAGATATTACACCCCTTTTATCTTGGCTCAAGGACACACAAGGCCCAATTCATTTACATCAATTCTCTGGTCAGGGCTCAGTGTGGGTGGCAAGCAATACTCGGGACAGCTAAGAAATGGATCCTTTTTCAGCATATTACGCTGACTTTTTACAGAGTGTGAAGTCCTGGACATTTGGATGTATTATATTTAGTTCTGCCATATTAGAAGGGATGTTTCAGGGCTCTAGTGGATGATATCAGGATGAGGAAATACTCTGTTTGTTCAGCATGAATCCAGGTTGTAGGCACAGAGGGTCTATGCTTACATGGCAAACAGAATAGACAGCACCGCCAAGGCAGAACTTCAATACTAAACTGACACACTCTTTTGTCTAGGAACTTGTGATGGGAATTTATATTTTTTTTACTGTTTTTAAACCCTATGTACTCCATTGTTAACAGTTAGTCAATGAGTAATTAAAAATACATATGAAAAATAACCTGAACCGTGGTTATTTGTTTGTTTGTTTGTTTGTGTTATGTGTCTTTACAAATATGAATAACCTCCAGAATGCCGTTTTATTGAGGATACAGTTATTGTTTTCAAGCTTTCATCAACAAATCTTTACCCCCACAGATCCGGTCTGACCACGACAAAAGCCGCTCCCTCAGATACAGTGTGACAGGCCCTGGAGCTGACCAGCCTCCCACCGGCATCTTCATTATCGACCCAATCTCTGGAGAGCTATCTGTCAACAAGCCCCTGGACCGAGAGCACATCCCCAACTTCCATGTAAGTCAGACACAATGAATGATTTAAAACAGAACCTCTTTAACGATATCATTTAGAGTTTGTAAAGAGTGTTTCCAGCCTGTTTTATCAAGAGAAATGAGTCTGGTGGTGCTACACATTCCTGCCAATTGGAATGTGCTCAATGGTAACGTGTAGCCCAAACAGTCTCCTCGGACTCAATGAAGACCGAGATCTCCTTGGAAATCTGACTTATCCGTCTGGGAATTCAAAGGATTTAATGTGATGTTTTTGAAAGAATTGAGTGTATGTGTTACGTTTTGATAACCTCTAGCTCAGAGCTGCCTTATTCTTGCTGTAAAATTTAATGCAATCTATTCATGTGCTTTAACAAAAAAAAAAAAAAAAAAAAAAACTGGTAGAGAGGCAAGCAAAGCTGTAGTTAAAGTGAAATGAGAGTGATCCTTGAAGGTCACGAAAGACTTTCACAGCAGAAAACCTTCACGGATGTTCATATCGGATCAGTCTGGGCTGTAAACGAGCTGTAAACTATACATTCGACCCTGTAACATGCAGGATAATTCTTGAATTAGTTTGTAAGGTATAACACGCAACAGCATATGACACTGTTCATAACCTGTATATTTTCAATATATACTGCTGTAGATGTATTTATTCTCGAGCTCAAGATCTAGATAATATAATATAAATACAAAATGTAAGTGTATCAGTGTGTTAATCTTGCTGCTGGGTGTGTGTGTGTTGGGTGTGCATGCAGGAAAGATGCACTTGAAGTTTAAAAAAAAATGCATCAGATCAGAGTTGTTTTTGTAAAACAGAACTGAACTTGTGCTGACCCAGTGTAGGCAACAGTACTGAATAAAATCAGAGTGCACCTGTTTCAGGAGACAACTCTAAAAATGCAGCTAAAAGGCTTGTGTGTTTTTTTTTGTTGAGGGTTCTGATTAAATCTAATCGGTTGCCCTGCACATGCTAGTTATTCGTGGGAAAAATGTGTTCTTTATAAAAGCAGAATTCCTCTCTTGGTCACGCAAGACTGAATACAAAGGGTTTTTTTTTTTTTTTTCTGAATCGTTTTCTCTTCTACATACAGTAAATTCTTTTCAGTGATGAGTAGCTGGGTTAATTATCTCAGCAGTTCAGTGGATGACACTGAGTGAGTGGTTTGCCCCAGTATAATGTTTGAACTGTGGCGAATCATCCGAGCTTGAACGGTGTTACAGTCCAGATGTGTTTGTGTTTCCTCCAGCTGAGAGCTCACGCAGTGGACCTGAACGGCAACCAGGTAGAAAACCCTATTGACATTGTGATCAATGTGATCGACATGAACGACAACAGACCAGAGTTCACTCACCAGATTTGGAACGGCACTGTTCCAGAGGGTTCCAAGCCAGGTAATAATATACTACACAATATACTACATGAAGCCTAGCACAGCTTGATATTGTATGAGCAGCCGATGAGCTGTAGTCTGAGCCTCATGCTGCTATAATGTTAGCAGATCAAACAGCATTGATGGCATTCCTGGGGTGGACTCTTTGTTAACTTTGCTTTTCCTGTATTGAAGTAAGGGATGGTATTCACAAGAAAGAATATTTGATGTCTGTAATAAAAAGCTGTAAATCTAGCAGTGTTCTATGCAGTACTGTTAATTTAGCTTCTAACATAAAGATATTTGCATCTTCTCTTTGTCTTTATTCCCATAGGAACATTTGTTATGACAGTGACATCTGTTGACAAAGATGATCCCAAGACAGCTAATGGGATGCTGCGCTACAAGATCCTGTCTCAGAACCCAGAGAGTCCAACCTCCAATATGTTCACCATCAACAATAAAACAGGAGGCATCATTACTGTAGCGGCAGGCCTGGACAGAGAGGTTTGTCATTGCTTCTTTGTGGCCTTACATTAGTTTTCTCTCTCTTTACCTTCTTGTATCTCAACTTTCTTTCTTTGGATTTTATACAGCTTAATCCCTTTTAAGTGCCCGTGAATGTAGACTTATAATGGTATCGTCACTTAAAGACTTTAATTAGCAAGGCCATCCGTTATGTTAATGAATTTTCCTTTCCGTCTGTTATAGATGTAGAACAACATGCTCATTCTCCATGTTTATACAAATAGGCTATGCATTTTTTTTAAATATGGTGACAAAACACAGCATGAGTATATTTGCTAATATCCAGAATGTCTGAGAACTAATGAGGCAAAGTGAATTTTTCTGATTACCAGTTAAATGAGAAAGTAGAAATGGACTTGGCTGTTTCACACTTATTTACTCCTACAAGGAGGCAGTGTGCATCACCGAGCAGCTAAATGTTTCCCTTCCTTCATTCTCGCCTTCTCTGCCTTTCTTTTTCTAAAGCAGAAGCATTCTCTTTCTCTCTATTTCCTGTGCTGTAAATGCCGCAGCTCTGTCATTTAATTGGATCTCATGGTGGTTCGAGAAAATAAATAAAATAATATAGAAAGCTGGAGCCAGTTGGTGAAATTCTAGTGAGGGCAATCCGGCTAGGTGGCTGCTCAATCACTTCCACCCTGGGGCTGCCGTTTTATGTCCACCAGTTGCCACCATGAAAGTAATTTGCCCGACTCTCATTACCTAGCAACTGGTCTGTCACCTGAATGGCTTTTAATGTGAGGAGTCATTTGTTAGCTTCGTGGCAGTGTTCATAGCAGAGGTGCAAGTTTCACACACACACACACACACACACACGTAAACTCCCCCTTAGAGAATAAATCAGATTTATATAAAAACCCACCATTAGTCATCATAATTAAGAAGCCAGCGAGTTCAGATTTGTTTCATTTTAGGTGAACACATAAATACTGATGTGCATTGAGTAAGCAGCTTATTAAGGACACTTGTGAAATCTGCAATAGTCCATAAATAAATAAATCCTATTGTTGTTACAATGCTCAGTTTTTACTGACAATTTGTCAACTCCATGGTCATTTTGGAGGCTGTAGTTTGTGGCAGTGTACTGTTGAACGTCATTTTATTGACTGTTTTTTCAAATTATTTACATACATGGTGGGGCAGAATAAAAAAACTACATTTGTAAAAAATAATTGTGTTAAAGATAGGGTAGATAAATTATTTTTATTATTATTATTATTATTATTTGATTGGATTAAATTAAATGTTAATTCAGTGAGCAAAAACACATTCTACATGGCAAGAGAACTGATGACATTGTTTACAGAACTGTGTTTTAATCCTGCTATTTCTTCTCTTCCCTTTCCCTGCAGAAAGTGCCTCAGTACACGCTGATCATCCAGGCCACTGACATGGAGGGCAACCCCATGTACGGCCTCTCCAACACAGCCACTGCTGTCATCAGAGTCACTGACATTAATGACAACCCACCAGAGTTTACTGCTGAGACGGTAAGAAACAAACTCATATCTGAGACATCAACACAGTAATCTTAGTGAAAGGAAAGCACCGCAAGGACCCCCATTTCACCTCATTGTGGATATATTCACTCAACCGTCACTTCTGCTCACTTACCTAGTTCTGCTTGCCCAGCGTTTCTGAAGCCATACAGATATACAAGTAGCCAGCCACGCGTAAAGTGTTATATCCCCCTCCGAATGTTGACACATGCAACTACGGGGATGTCTACTGGAGTGAAAGAGGCACTTACTGTGCCTGCGAATCACTGAAATTTGTAATGCCACCGTTGTGCTATCAGGGGAGGACAGGGAATGAGATGACCATGACGACATGATAAGTTACCTTAGATGTCTATTTACCCAGGATTGGTCCTGCTGTGCTGTGTGCGGCAGGGCTCGGTGTATTTTCTGCTGCCACAGCAGTATCACTAACAGTGCGCTGCTCTGTACGTTCATGGTTTATTCATGCAGTTTTTCGGCGAGGTGCCTGAAAACCGTGTGAATGTCATTGTGGCCAACCTGACGGTGACTGACAAGGACCAGCCCAACACGCCTGCCTGGAATGCTGTCTACAAAATCACCGGGGGCGACCCCACCGGCAGGTTCTCTGTGCCCACTGATCCGACCACTAACGAGGGCCTGGTAACAGTCGTCAAGGTAAGGCTTCCTCTTCAAACTCCACCCCTTTAATCCCTTAGAGATGCATAGTGAATGTATGTGAGCTATACTGAAAAGTTTGTGGGTGGCATTATATATTTTTTGCATAGAAATACCAAGGCAAATTTCAAATATGTGGACACCTAATTACTACTAATCCAACTGTCATTTGTTTGAAGAATGAAAGCATTCTGTACTGATTAAAGTGAAGATCACTTCAGCAGGTTTTTGTCCTTTTTTCTGTCTGTTTATTAAAATACAATTTTAAAATCCAGAACACATTTTGTATTGATATTGGTTGGCTGCACAGCTCTTATGCCGGCGTTCATGCTGTTGTATATCCATCAACTAACCACAAAAGGATACAGTCTCTTTATCTCATCTCTTTGTCTATTGTGAGCTTTCACAATAAGGTTTTTCAGACAAGAGGAAGAAAAAGCTTTAATTCTTTTAGTCGCTGTCTCACCAGTCTCAGATTACCAAAGACGTAATGTTATTTCCTTTTGGGTTCTTTCATTCCGCATTTTGATACGTGACTCACGGTGCGTAATACTCTCCTTTGCAGCCTATCGACTACGAAATCAGTAGGACGTATGTGCTGACGGTGGAAGCAAGGAATGAGGTCCCCCTGGCCAGAGGCATCCATTCTCCTCGTCAGTCCACCGCCACCGTCTCCATCAGAGTGATAGATCTCAACGAGAGTCCCTACTTCGAGCCCAACCCCAAACTCATTAGACTGGAGGAGGGAATGATGCCCGAGTCAATGCTGACCACGTTTACTGCACAGGATCCTGATCGCTTCATGCAGCAAAGCATCAGGTAGATTTTACAGTAAAAAAGGAAAAAGGTTGAGTGCTGCGTGATTGAAAGTTTACTCGCGAGTCTTTTTCACAGATGTGGAAAATTTGAAGAATTTGCCGAGCCTATAAAGCTAGCTTCATTTCCTTGAATCTGTTATCCCCTGTTATCCAGCACAGATGTTTAAATCACACGTTTTATCACACATGAGGTAAAATAATTGCCATCGAACCAGCAGTGAGAATGCTGGTAGGTGTATCACTGATTACACAGTGCTCTATGCATGAAACAGGAGTGACATAATGGGTTAAGATGACTTGCCATCCTGGCCACGTTCACTCTTGCTCAAATAACACTGTAGCCAGCATGTCTCCATCTCATTCTTGTTGAACAAGCTCTATTTTTTTCCTTTCCTTTTTGTCATCAGACGTCTTGCCTCACAGCACAGCTGTGGAAGAGTTTATCTGCCAGAAAACAGTCCATGTGAAATAAGCTAGTTTTGTAATTCCACGGTTTGTCCTACAAATTAGTTTGAGATACTGGTAACAACAAGCCAGTTTGGCCTCCCCTGTGAGGCTGCTCTCAAAAGATGGAATAATTATGTAAAATGCATGACGGCTGAAATATTTATTCCGTGTAAATAAATAAAAACAAAAGCATTGTTAGAAGAAAGACACGTCAACATGGAAATTGAGACTAAATTCACCAGCAAGATTTTCTTCTGCAGAAAACAGAATTGAACATTTTTAAACTTTCTCACTACGTTTATATTTCAAAAAAAGAACTTGCACATAATGCCTGACTGAACATTCAGCTTCAAGTGATTACTATGGGTTATCAATCATTAATGTAAACTTCTTTTTTCCCCCCCTCAGATACTCCAAACTCTCAGATCCAGCCAACTGGTTAAGGATTGACCCAAACACTGGCCGTATCACAACAATTGCCATTTTGGACAGAGAGTCACCTTTTGTGAAGAACAGTTTGTACAATGCAACATTCCTGGCTACTGACAGCGGTATGTAACCATTCAACTGGTACTGCAGTTGCCAAAAATACCTTTCTGAGCTCCTCTGATGCACCAGTTACATGGTCTAGGTGTTTTAGCCAGGCTGTTACACAAGCACTCTATTCCAGGCCATTATTGTTAGAGCATTCAGGAGGACTTAATGCTGCCTTTTCAAAAGGAAGCCTAGCGAATGTCTAATGTAGCCTACCTCTCAAAGGTCAATCTTCCACCTAGCATCACTTTGACTCCCTCTGTGATGTTTTTCAACTGAAACGAGTGCACAAATGCGCTGTATCTGTTAAGAAGAGAAAAAAAAAAACTATCTCAGTTACAGCCACAAAGACATCCTCCATGCTTGAAGGTCAACCTTGTACCAGGCACTTGGCATGTCTGGAACACTGACCACCTTAGTTGAAGGTTAATGTGCTAGCAATCCCAGAACCATCCAGCATGTGGATATATTCACCTCTTCCTTGCACTGGCGGGATTTACCTCTGTTCAGGTTTACCCTGTTCTGCGGAGCATAGCTTAGGCCAATAGGCTTAAAAACTCTACCAATAAAGAGGTTTCTCAGCATTAATGGGTCAGGATTGGATGACTAGCTCCTTTGAGCGTGGCCTGAATGGTAAAAAAGCCTCTTAGCTGAGTGAATACATAGAGGAGCCTGAGAGGAGCGACAGTGGGCTCTGTTTGTCTGCTTTAGTATTCCCATCCCGCGTCCTTCGTCAGGAAGACGTTCTTCAGGCGTGCGTGCGCGCGCACACACACACACACACACCTACACACTACCCAAATGTTCTGATATCTCTCTCTTTCTGTCTACCTCCTCACTTGAGATTAGATTCTCAGATCAGTATGCAGTTTGGAAGGGTCTTCTCCCACTGGAGTAAATAGCTGCTTAAAGCATGAGACTTAGAATAAAGTCCATACTTTACTTGTGTGTGTTGACTGCATAATGAGAGACGGCATTTCAATATTATATATTCCTATCCATATATACATTTGTTAAAAATACCTCTTTTTTCCCATAAATATGTATGTTCTGAGTGTGTGTGATTCATCTTTTGACCCATGTAGGTGCGCCTCCAGCAAGTGGCACAGGCACTCTCCAGATCTACCTGCTGGATATCAACGACAACGCTCCCAAGGTTTTCCCACAGGAGGCAGAGATATGTCAGAAACCAGAACCAAATGCCATCAACATCACTGCGATTGATGGAGACCTGAACCCCAACGCTGGGCCTTTTGCCTTTGAATTAGCCCACCGGCCCCCTGATGTTAGGAGAAACTGGACCATCACAAGAATCAGCGGTAAGTTACAGATCACATGCACACAATTATATCGTCTTGGCATTGATTCAGCTTTTAGCCTGTGTTTGTTGAGAGGGGAAGATGGCTCTTTTCAGCATTTTTTAGTTAGTGATATTTAATAATTAGAAAGAAAAGAGTGAAATATCTAACAATATAACATTTAGATGACTGTTGTTTGGTAATTAAAGCCTGAGACTTTGATCTGTCAGCCTTCTGAACATCCCACACACTGCAAGAGGGGATCAGGTAGCACCGGGACAGACATTATAATGTATTAACATTACCAAAATGTCATTAATTGCTAATGCTAATTGCTAATTTGAACTAAAACATTAGTGGAATATCTAATTTGTTGTTTGTTAGCTATTAAGATATTGCAAGTTGAAAAGCAGTGAATATATCTTAATAGGATAATACATATGGATTATCACTGCTGGGAATTTAGCCTAAGCAGCATTATCAAAAAGGTATTCAGTAGATTTATAAGCTCCAAATGTAAATCCTGACCATGTTTTGGATTAGATATGCTGATGCAACTTCCAGGTATAAATTTATGCTGCATATTTGTGGTAATAGGGAGTGTAATCACACTGTGAACACAGTCTATACAAACACATATTCAGTGTTTTGATTTAATCCCCTCTCAACGGCTCTTCTTCTAAAGAAACATGCTGTTTTGTTGTAAAACACACTGAGCAACTTAATTTCTTGTCCCTCTACATATGTATTTGCTCTGATGAGGAGCCATTGTGGATCACTCTCTCACCTCTGTCTTTTGTCCTCCTCATCTCTCAGGTGACTATGCTCAGCTGAGCCTGAAGATTGGCTTCCTTGAGAGTGGTATCTATGAGATCCCAATCATAATCACAGACTCAGGCAACCTGCCCATGTCCAACACCTCCTATCTGCGGATTAAAGTGTGCCAGTGCGACATCAATGGGGACTGCACTGACCAGCAACACATCATGGCTGCCGGCCTGGGCACTGGTGCCATCATCGCCATCCTCCTCTGTATCATCATTCTTCTCAGTGAGTGTCTCAGTGCCTCGCTCAAACAGCACATCACACGAACACAGGCAGGGATTATAAAGAGAGCTAAACATTATCCGAGATAGCGCTAGATTACTGTAGGATTACCAAAAAAGATAGCCTTGATCAGGCATCGCATCCAAGCTCTAAAACATCGGATCCGATTACACTTGTATGAAAATATGTAAGTTAATATGTTTTGTAATAAGAGATATCTCTCTCTGCCTGTCTGTCAGTTCTCGTGCTGCTGTTTGTGGTTTGGATGAAGCGTCGTGATAAAGAACGGCAAGCCAAGCAGCTCCTCATCGATCCTGAGGATGATGTGAGAGACAACATTCTCAAGTACGATGAGGAAGGTGGAGGAGAGGAGGATCAGGTAAGAACGATTTGGTAATAACAAACAGTGCAGATTCCTTAACAGCAAAAAGGCTCTGAAAACCTATTTGATCAATAAAATAGAAAATCATTTTTCCTACAAGCGACCGTTCTGCATTAACACAGTTGTTTTACCAAAGCCTGAATCTCAGTCAGGATTTAGCAACATTTGAATCAGAATTTGATCACACTTGTAGGGATGCTGTGCAATCCTGACAACCAGATAAGCTTACATGTTTACAAACTTTAACTTTGAGTATTACTTAATTGGACAAGAATATTTACATATGTGGAGAAACTGTAAATATTCCGTTCTGGACCTTTGTGGCCACACAGACTTGTTTTTGCACTGCTGCTTCTGTTTAGATATTATTTATTTTTATTATAGGACTTTAGTGGGTTAAATTATACAAAGGTAAGGATCATAAAAAGTATTATTCTGGTTTCAGCAGTGGAATTTGGTCGTCATGCTGGTACTAGTATAGAAAAATGTCCCAGCCCTACGTGAAGATGCACAGTGTTTTTAAAGGGTGACATCAGGCGAGTGTGGGGTCTTTGTTACGGAGAAACATTCAGGTCACATCTGCTGTATGCAGCAGCAGTTTCTGTATAACTGAAGCAACATGGGGACAAAGAGGACCACCTACAATCTTTCAGCAAGCATACAAACACTTACAATGCATTCTTTCCAGTGTTAGTCCTGCTCATTATGCTGCTCCTAGACGCTTTACGGCCATTCACGGTGTGGAGCTTTTCATTGTGGACTGGAAATAGTACCTTTTTCCTAAAAAGGGGGGCTGGGAATCGGAATTTGGAATCAATAAAGCAAACACATTTTATCCAAACAATCCCGGAAATATTGGAAGTATTTCCTCAATTGGAACTGGTTCCTGCTTCACAACACTAACATACACACACACACACACAATATAAATGTAGTGCCACAGGCATCAATAAAGGCACATGTCTTTACCCCCCTGCACCGATCACGCACACAGACACAAATTCAATTGTCCTAATGACCCCTTGTTAACAGAACAGAACCATTTCATAAAAAACGGCAGTAATATACCAAATGGGCTATTTTCTTGCCACTGGATGAAGTGCTCCGGTGGCTTAGGTAGAGCAGAAATGAGCAGGTGACCCCGGTCTGACCCAGCAACGTGCCAAATTAGCCTCGGAGACTTGTAATTGGTAAGCTGATGTCATTTGGAGATAGACATCTGCTGTGGCACTATAATGAAGCTCTGTCCAACGTAACAATATGACTGGAAAGCCATTACACATCAGCCGGTGATTAAGCAGGAGGGATTGCACCCACTTGTGTATTCACTTCCTCACTTTCGCACACAAAATGCACAGACTTGTGAACCGGAACATGTTGAAAAGGAAACATGATATAACACCCCTCAAAGGCAAACGAGCGGCTGCAGCAATTTATTGAAGGAAAACAAGCTTCCATTTTTGAGTGGCGCAGGGGAGGGCAGGGCGCCAGGAGAAAATGGTCTTGTCTGCGGAATCGGGGGAGTCAGTGTTGGGTAAAAAATGGCCCTTACTTTCCTGGCGATGTGGTCTTTATAATGCCCACCTCTGTTCTCCCTATCTCCCGCTGGGGAGGAAATTGAAGTGTCAGACCATTGGGCGCTCTCAGAGTATATGATTTTAGTTGCTCCTGCCATTGCCCTGGTTTGTATTGGTTTGTGAAGCACTCATTTCATCAAAGGCAGACAGCTGATCAGGCTGCGCTCCCCGGACATGGAAAAAATAATGCAGGAATAATAGCAAATTGAGAAGTTGTCGTGCGCAGGTTTGCGGGTGAAAAAGATAAAATGCAAGAGACCGATGAGTCATCTGCTGCTTCAAATAACCTCAGAATAATTTGATGCACATTAACCTTAGACAGTGTGGCTTTGGAGGCATGCTTTGAAAAATGTTTTGATTTGTTTTTCAATCCCATGCAGTAAGTGAAACAAAATGAATCAGACCTGTTTACACACAGAGCATAAGTGCCTCATGTATTTGTCACCGGAGACAAAAACAGGTTAAACATGTCAGAGGAACTGTAACATCGCTAATTTTATCTCAGGATAATTCTGGTTCATGAAATATGGGACTTATTTTTGTACTTTTGGCCATTATTTAAATTATAATAACAATATATACATGTAATATAATAAGAAGAATGCCTTCTTTATATACCATCTTTACAAAGTGCTTTAACAGACAAAGCACAGGATACTCAAAATAACAACAGGAGAGAGCCAGGCACTGCCAAACATCCAGACAAAGGCAAGGCAAAATGAAGATTTAAGGACACAGCAGAGGAAAGACACTGATGATGAACGATAAGGATGGTGAGAGCAATAGCCATTAAGAAACATGACAATATAAATAAATGCCAAAATAGAAGAGAATAAAGGCCATAAAAGCATTAAGATAAATGAATGCATAAATAAAATAAAGCAAAAACAATAAAAAAAAAATGACGAGATTACATAAAAGCAAGTCCATAAAAATGAGTTTTATTCGAAGTCACTGATTCTGCTTTTAAGCTTTTAAGCCTTTAAAATGTTTATTCTCCTTCTTGCCAAGAGTTATATGATATGGTAAATATGAAGCATAGCTTAGCATAAAGACTGGAAAACGTGGGAAACAGCTTTGTCCAAATCTGTTTACTAGTGCCTCTACTTCTATTTTTTTGTGCTAAGATAAGCTAACCCACTGCTGGCCCCCGCCTTACATTCAACAGAGCGTCAGGAGAGTTATAGAAGTGAGTCAGGAGAGTGATCTTCTCATCTAATTCTTGGCAAGATGGCAAAAAAGCAAATTTCCCAAAATGTCAAACTTATTCCACTGAGACATTAGCCAAAAGGGAACTCGCCCAAAAGTCTGTAATAATCTGTCATTGTACAGGAAGCCTGTGTGTGCTCGCAACTAGCCTACAAACAAAGGTCAAACCTGTACCAGGAAGCCTCTATAAAACAAAATATGTGTATAAATATAACCTGCATGATCATCAGCATTTTTAGTGTCGCTGCTTTCCCAGATTCCAGAAAGAAAAAAAAAAAGTGTGTATAAAGTTATTATTTATAGTCAGAATTATGGCAAAAACTATTAAAATAATGACCTCAGCTCTGTTTTAAATTGCTCAGCTGAGTCTCACAAGGCTTTGTGATGCTCAGTCTGCCATGTTTGAATGTGGGTCATGAGTGCCATGGGCAGCCATTTCACCAGGCCGGTGTACGTGTGAGGAGTCAATTCCCTGAAGGGGGCTGGTGTGTCATTAGACCTTCCTGCTTAGTTCAGACATTATACGGCTCTGTTGCAATTCCTGTCACCAGCTCCTGACCCCTCCGGTGTGTGACCTCAGAGAAGGTCGAATCGGGAGTCAAGCTGAAATGGACCAAAGATGATGGATGGCGTTGTTGCGTGATGTGTGATGACCGGCATTCTTCTCCTGTTTGCCTCGAGGGTTACTGTCATTCCCTGTGAAATCAAATTACACATGAATAATCAATGTGTTTGTTTTAGATTTGAGTGGAGACTTATTAGTGTGGAGTTGAGTAGGTGTTTGTCAAGTTCCCACGTTGTGTTTGTTATTCTGAGTTGTTTGTGCATCATCACAGGGTTTATATTTATTCTCATGTTTATTTTTACATTGGAGTGTCTGCAGCCTCTCTTTTTTTTTTTTTTCCCCCTCGTCTGCTAGGGGTGAGTGTGCATGCGTCTGTGTGTGTAGGTACATGTGCAACTGAGCAAAGACAATTTTGAAGGGGGATATTAGAGATGGATGGATTACTGAAAATCTTCTAAAGAGGGACAATCCATCATGCACGCTTATTAGGCACACACCCTGATTCTCAAATGGCATTTTCTCTATCATATCTGCCGTCACCGTGATACCATCCAGCCATTCAACTCCGCTCCTCACCACAGCTTCTTTTTCACTCCTAGCTCCTTTTCTCTCCTCACTCTTTCTCCTCCTCCTTCCTCGCCCATGACTTTGCACAAACTGCGAGCCATTCAGGTTGCCTTGGTAATGTTAATAGGATTAGCAATGGCTTATGCATATCCACCATCCCGTGTCTGGGCATTGATTAGAGCAAAACAGTCGCCTGCACATCCTTCGTGCAGCACGCCGCAGAAGTACAAACACTCTGCAGCGTATGATGTGGTCCTCAGCCTGGTCCCCCTCAGTGCTGGCTCTTTTTAATGTGTCAAATTGTCCCTGGGCTTGTGCTTCACAGACAAGAAGATTAAAGTTTCCCTTGTGCTCCCTCAACTCTTCCTGCTGCAGTCTAACTTTAAAATCTTGTCCACTCAGTTGAACTTGTCTTACTCTGTACAGCACAGGATATGTATTTAAATAAGCACACTCGGTGTGAGGCCTCATCACGCTGCTCAGCTAACTCCCATCTGTCTATGTGTTCCCCAGGATTACGACCTGAGCCAGCTCCAGCAGCCGGACACGATAGAGCCTGATACCATCAAGCCGGTTGGAATCCGCCGTCTAGACGAGAGACCCCTCCACCCTGAGCCACAGTACCCCATGAGGTCAGCAGCACCCCACCCCGGAGACATCGGAGACTTCATCAACGAGGTAAATGCACCGTCCAGCAAGAGCGTGAAGTTATTACAAAAAAAAAAATACGATTGTTGTTTTTATGGGGAATCAGATCCCAGAAGAGCTGAAATGAAAAGGATCAGGGGTGTCAGAAAGCTTGAATTTCATTTTCAAGCTGAATGACTTTCTTATAATCAACTTGTATCTAAATAAACAATTTGGTTCATACGACTCGGTATTAAGCAGTTGTGCACCGCCTTGTCGTGCGAGAGAGAGGAAAAAAAAAAAAGACTTTAAATTAAATCAATTATTATTGGAATTGTTTTCATCTCTTCCCAGCAGAAAGTTTTCTCATCTCACATATATCCGCTCAGACATGCAGAAAGCCCAAAAAGTACATGATGCTAATTCACTTAGATATAATTGTTTTTCTCCTCACTTTCTGCCAAAGTAGAGTTATAGATGTGTCAGCATAGAAATGGAAGATGAGAGAAGCAATACATTGGCTTTCTATCGGAGTGCACTGTTCATAGTGCCCTCGTTTGCCTGAGGCCATCATTGACTCCAGCATGAAGGGAGAATGTAAAATGAAAAGAGCAGTCATGTATTTTTCACAAGCTCCAACAGACAAGAGTTTCACAGCATTACAAATGGAGTTCTCTCCTAGTTTTTGGATGGCGCCCATGTTTTTAGATTAGAACTCGCTCTTTCAGTTCTGCTCCGCAACCATCTATCTCTCAGATCCCTTAACCCAGGCACCACTCATTTTCACCCTCGCCATATCTCATGAATACACCTAATATACACTTGGCTTAACAGCTGATATTGAGTGGAATTAAATTTTCTTTTTTTAATTTTTTTTTTTCTTGCACTGCTCAATGAAGGGACCGTTTCACAATGCGCACCATTCGTCATCGGACTTGTCATTTTAATGTTCTCACAAGACCTCAGAGAGGTTTGAAGTGTGAACGTCCTGACCCAGAAAACGCTCGCTGCAACCAGGCAGCGTTGATCTGTTTTTAGTCCCAGATTTGACTGTCGCTGAAGCTCAGTCATGGTAGCTCCAGAGCTCACATGGAGCTGGAATCTGACCCAACTGATAAGGGATGGCTGCCAGAGGAGCACAGAGATGGGGAGGGAGGGAGGGATGGGGGAGGGAAGAGGAAGGGGGTCTGATCTCCATCCTGTAATGTGCCCACGCCCCGGGAGCTTTTGGCTCTTAATTAAATTACAGGGACAAAAAAAATTAGGTTTAGCATAAGGACTTTAACCTCACAGTCAAACAAACGTCAATTAGTCAGCTACTGGTCTGTTCCCACAGAAGGGGCGGGGGGGGTAACATTAGATACATGACCTCTGTTGGTCACAGGTGGACACAGCTCCGCAAAGCTGAAGTGATTGCCTTCATTGTTTTGCATAGTGCCTCGTTTCAGCCCTGGCAAGGTTGTCTCTGAATAGAAATACCAGTGGGTTTTATTACAGTTCTCTTTTGTTATCTGGGACAGAGTGACTCCAAAAAGTGGGGAGAGTTCACCATTTCACTGAAAGTCGTGATTGTCTCACGCTCAGTGGATGACTCAGTTATAATGAAATTATGAGGCCGAGTTCTGTGATTGACTAACCTTATGAAACTGCCAGCAGGGTTTTGGTTGTAGATGGAAGGGGGCTATAACCAGCAGAGCAATTATGGTTGTAATTGTAATGAACGATCCATCTGTCATATTTCCCACCAAATTATCAGCACCACAGCCCTGAGCAAATACTTAACGAAAGCTAACAAGTGGAAAATAATCACTAAGTGCCCAGGCACTTTAATTCAATCCATCTTTTTATTTGAGAGCATTTCAGCTCTATAATGGCAGCGCAGAGGAAACTATAAATCTTCGACAAGTTCCAAATGAGCTGAGGTCTCGTTTCTGTGTGTTATGTTGCTCCACTTCTGTTAATTCATTTATTATTTGTTGGATACCTCAGTTGTGACGATAAGAGGGAGAAACCAGGCTCGCATCCAATGTGGTTCATAGCCAAAGCACATCTCAACTCCTAGATTAGCAATCCATCAAGTCTCCTGAGTCCCGTTAAGGAATGGGGCTGCAAATCAATAACAGTCCATGAGGACCTCTCATGACGCTGTGAGGATTTCTAGGAATGCCGAGCACAATCTTCAAAATAAAACCACCCTCACCAGCACCACAAGCCTTGAGATAAAACGGAGAGAGTGGCAAACACACTCGCGCTCCTCTCATCTCCGCCTCTGTTGAGCTCAGTGCTTACTGCTAGGGTTTAGGCAGGAGTTAGATAAATATGATATATTAAAGATACCGCTATCTAGATTATAGATGGCAAAGTATCAGTGCTGGAGTTGCACTGGCTGTCGAAGGCCCTTGGAAGAGAGACGGGTGGTTTGCGCAGGGGTCAGTGGGGAAAGTGGAGATGATTCCAGTCTTCTGAGGCTGCTGGTCATGCTCAATCTTGGCTTTTGATCAAGGAGCTACAGCTAATCCTACATCCAAGAAACATCAGGAGACTCTCGACTAAAAACACAGGAAACTCACAGGAACACTCGAGCCTGATTAATCTTATTTCCTGAACAAGCGGAGGTAGAACCGCTGGCGGGTGTTCGGATAGATTAGTTAGGTTGTGTGCAGCAGTAGGAGAGAGGGAGTTGCGTTGACGTGGGCTACGTCCTTATTGCAGATGGTGTTGGTGTGCAGAGGTGGCTTAATTTTCTCATCTAACTGTGCCTTCATTTCCTTCTGTACAGGGACTGAAGGCAGCAGACAACGACCCCACCGCTCCTCCCTACGACTCCCTGCTAGTGTTCGACTACGAGGGCAGCGGCTCTACAGCCGGCTCCCTAAGCTCCCTCAACTCCTCTAGCAGCGGGGGCGACCAGGACTACGATTACCTCAACGACTGGGGCCCTCGCTTTAGAAAACTGGCAGACATGTACGGTGGAAGTGATGACTAGGACACACAGCCACTCCTCGAAGGATGAAAAAGATGAGAGAGAGAGAGAGAAAAAAAGAGGAAAAAAGAAAGATTTCCTGTTGATGGACATGGACAGCTTCTGATATTCCCTGAGAGACGGAACTGTGACAGAAAAGAAACAAAAAATAAACAATGATTCAGAAATTTTTTTCAAAAACAACCAACCTAGGCTTATTGTTGTAGTCTACGCATACATATGCTTGTTGAAAGCTTAGGCATAGGCTGTGGTCCAGTTATGGCGGATGTGGGAGGGAACACTGGTGGACTGTCACCACTTGGATTGTTGGTATTGAATGCGCTCAGTTACACTTGAATTTCACAGTACAGAAGCACTGGGATATAATGTGCCTTTTTGTACATTTTTTTGGATCTAAATGATTAGTTTTATGTTCAAGGCTTTAATGGTACTGACTTTTGGAGTGATTTCAAACAAAGTATGTTACACTCTGGTATGCTTCTACATGCTTTTTTTTTTTCTTTGGTTACACGATGCTCCTGTTTGTTGAAGATTATTTAAATAAACTACAAAGACGAAGAAATGAAGGATCACCTGTTAGCTTGGATTGAAGGAAAAACAATTAAGAGCAGCACTGTACAGTACGCTAGACTTCTAGACTTTTTCACTAAAAAATTAAAATTATGCAGCTGGTTGCAAATAAAGGGAGTTATGAATCATACTTTTGTAGCAGATTTTTTTTTCCTTTTTTTTCTGAAGTGATGTAGTATTTTACAAAAACAACAAAAAAAAATCTGTTCTGGTCTAATCTATGTACACTTCATTTTGCCTTAGTCATCATCTGATATTTTCAAGTTTTACTTCACTGTAAAAAGATGTGTGTACATAATGTTTTTTTTTTTTCTTTATCTTTTTTTTTTTTTCTTTTGATGTAGTATATGAAAAAGTGCAAAAAGTTCCAAACTTGTAAATGTATAATTTGGACTACAAATTCAAGTTTTTTGCATGTTTTTATCTTTTCATGACGGCAAAAATGGAAAAAAAAAAAGTTGTTTCCCAAATTTATTTACAAAGTGAAAAAAAAAATAAAAATCTGGGTGACATTAAATGTGTAGAAGTTAAGAGAGTTTTTTGTATAAAACATGAAAACAAACAAAAAAAAAACACATTGATAAAAATTGAAAAGTAGTGATCTTGTCAGCACAACTGTTGAATTTGTACCAAAAAGGGGGAGGGCGGGGTGGGATGACATGCTAGGCACTAATTACTGAATCAGCTTTAAGACTGGAAAAGGTTTTGAACTTAAGCCTTGTGGATAACCATGTGTACTGGAAAACAAATTCTACATCTCTGACCCCAACCATCCAAATAAAATGCTAATTTTGGAGCTAAAAAACTGCCTCTTTATTTATTTGTTCTTACTCAAACGCAGCTCTGTTGCAGAGGCTTAATTAGATTGCGAATTGTGCAATCTATCTCTCAAAGGACAATAACTTTAAACAAAAAAAGAGTTAATTGTACAACGCTTTACCAGAGGGGAGAATAAATCATTTATACGCTTTATTTATTTGTTGTTTACACATATCGTGTAAACGCTTTAGGCTCTCGCACACGTCCATAGATGATAAGTTGGGTGGCTTGCAGGCAAGGGGAGTAAACAATAGCCTCGTTCTGTAACACTATCTGTGTTCCTAAGCCAAGACAAGGTCAAAAGCTCATGGAAATGCCAAATCCATCCAGCACCTGTCTGCTATCGGGGATTTGTACTGTAAAGTACTGTAGGTCAGATTGGACTTGACCTCGAAATGAAGAATGCCTCCAAAAACTGCCCTGGGGACTCCGCCTGTATCTGTACTCGTGGGACCAATGCAAGGATGAAAATGTGTGTATGTGTGTGTGTACTGTAGATGGCGTTGGTAGCAGATCTGTTCACCCGTCACATGCGCAGTGAATCTGGATGATGAAAGTCACGGGACGTCGGCCGTTTAGCCTTCACCTGCCCTTCCTTTCCCTCCCTCTCTTCTCTATTACCGTGGGACCTGAAATTCACAGAGCCGCCGCTTGCACCCAGTTGAATAAATGCGGACATGGCTTATTAATTCAACCAAATTAGACAGGAGTTTGGTTTTTCTAGTCCTCACACAAAACGCAATGAATGCCTATTAGAGAATAACCAGTGAACCGTACCTGCCTTTTGTTTTTCGGCTGCTGTAATCAGTGTCGCTGTTAAGTGTTCATCAGTTTCACATCCTGTACCTCTTAAGAACGCCGCTGGTTTTCATACATCCTCCTGCATGAGGAGACGGGTTACTCTTACACGGTTGTTTTAACATGACCTTGCCTGCTTCGTATCACTTATCTCCGCGTATGCATAACTGTGCACTGCATTTGCCAGAAGCAACAAGAAATTTTACGTTGCCCCCGTCAGATGAAATGTTAAAAAACAAACCGTCTGACCTCGAGGTGTTGTTTCAACTGCGACTGAGTCAGATTTGTTTTACCAAATCATTTCCTTCAACTTTGAGGTTTTCAAACCAGACGGCTGCTTTTAATGTATTTCCCTTTGTTTCTGCTTGGCTAATAGAAGCATTACACCACTTATAAACCTTTGCCTAACTACTTTCTTCGCTTTGATCTGGAGCAGGCCCAGATGTGGTTCATGACTCAACAGCTCAAAGGAGCTTCATCAAATTCTTTTTATTGCTTAGCCCAAAGTTAACAACTGTGCAGCCAAGGAGGACATACTTTGAGAGGAAGGAGTGCATTAAACATTAAAGGAGCAAGTTAAATGTTCTTTTCTTTTTCGCTTGTCAGATTGAAGATCGATGACATTCACTTATCTGTCCATTGAACTGTTTCTAGCTTGGCCAAGCGCCGGACACATTGGGCTACTCCGTGACAGGATCTGCCAGATTTGACCCGCACAAAAAAGACAATTCGTTGTTTTGCGGTAATCGATTGGCAGCCTGTTTCCCAGCTGGGGAGAAGAATGGTTAAACACATGTATGTTGTATTCAGACAGAGCCAAGCTAGTGGTTGTTTGCAGCTAATAATTTCCCAAAATGTCAAACTATTCCTTTAAAACCATACACAAAAGATGAAAAGCTTTATAGCTGCAGCATGCTGCTACAGCGCACATTTGTCCAGCCCTTAATGCTGCCTCTTCCCTCGGCTTTAACTCCTCTACTGACTCTCCCACCCCGCCGTATTGTCATCTTGATGTTAAGATTGCTCCAACGGGTTCATATCCACCAAGCAGTCGAGTCCTGTTTCATGTTTTAACTCTCAGCGAGGGGAAAAAAAGAAGAAGAAAAAAAAAAAAAAAGAATTGATATTCCGGCACTGCACTTCAATTTCACAACATGGATTATCCCTGAAGGAAAGCTGGCAATCTAAGAGAGCCCAGGACATAAAGGCAAGCCACAGAGCTCCTTCACTATCCACACCCAAAACACACTGCGCCGTTTAAAGATGAGGCGTTAGACAATGTAAAGAAAACAGACTAGTTAGAGGAACAAATGTATTTTGAGGCGTATAACGAAGTGACGCTGACTGACTGAGCAGTGGCTGGAAGGACTATTGTGTGAGCATATTTTCATCATTTTTTATTTGCCATATGGTGGAGCAGGGATGGTTGAAATAATTGCTCAAAATAGGATCTCATTTGCACATTTTAGCTTTAACTGACAAACGGATAAAAATAGTAATGCGAGGGAATTTAAATATGCAGGAAGTGATTTGCAAAGCTAATTAAGCTGGATGGAAATGACAATGGTTTCATCTGCCAGTTTATGTGAATGTCTTTGACATATGCACGTTTAATAATAATAATAAAAAAAAAAAAAGCAAACACCTCAGGAATACAAAACGATAAATAAATAATGAATGTGCTATCGTTTTTTTTGGCTAGCATCGTGGGCTTTGTTGTCTATCCTGGAGTGAATTCTGGCTCGCACGTGAACATTGCATTCCATATCTTTTCCCATTAGATACTACAATATGTGCCGGGCACATTATTGTTTTAGTTTTTATACGAAATATTAACTCCAAACTGGAGGAGGGACTCAACTTATAACCCTGTAGTACTCCCTAGATGTTCTCTTTGGAAAAGGGCTGCAGATTGCTGTTCTTACAAGCACCCCAGGGTCCCTTTTATTGACTGTGAAACAATGCTTTCACCAACACCCCCTCACCATCGCAGATTTACAAGACAGCCGTCCTCAGCTCCTCGGTGTGCGCGCGTGGTGGAGACGGCTGAGCAAGTGTCACAGAGCCACCCAGCCTCCGTGGGGGGACTGTCGGTAAACATGCAGAATACAGACTAGAATCCGATGCAAACCAGCGTCTAAGTTATGCTGCTCCTGACCTTTGGTGGACTTTGGGAAGATGGATGCTACCCAGGCTATCGATAGAAATTTCTGGCCCGCAGCAGCAAGAGCATATTTCTTACGGTTTCCCAGCCCCTGCATGCTACCTTCGAATGAATAAGTAAGTAGGCTGGATGACAGAGTGTGCACACACCGGGCAACTTGCAGTCTTTAATGTATTTGTGTATAGACCCAGTCACTCGTGTGAAATCAATCAAATTCATTTCTACGCCGTTGCCCTCTAAGTGTAACGTTCATATTAGATCAATTTGTTTGCATTTCCCACAAAGAGTTGAAGGGACTTGTTCTTAAGTCCCAGGTTTTTTTTTTTTTTTTTTTTTTTTTACGCACACCAAACATCCAGCCTTGATCTACGACTCCCTGTGTTCTCAGTGACTGCAGGCAGATATCTCTCCTCTGGCTTCCCTTCTGTTTCAGCAGATATTGTTCTGCCTCTGTTTGTGATACTGATTTATCAGCTCTCATTTATCAGGCCTCCATCCTGCCATTATTCTCAGGTCCACACACACAGCCATGACACCGTGGTCGCAGAACTGAGGTGGGGTTGGGTGGGGTGGTGGGTGGGGAGAGAAAGATTGGAGGCTGGAGCGCGCTGAGGAGAAAATGATTTCATATGATGCATATCGGCTGAGCATGAGATTTTCAGCTTGTATATGAACGTTCAATGTCACTTTTTGCTGCCTGCGAGAGGGCGGAAGGAATTTCTCATCCCGGCTGTGGTTCCTCTTGCATGAATGGTTGATGTGCTCCACAAAGGACATGTAATCATAAACCATGCGCACACATTTACAGACACCCGGGCCATCTCTTTCTCCTTGTATTCCCCCCTCTCTCTCTCTCTCTCTATCTCTCTCTCTCTCTCTTTCTCTCTCTCTCTCTCTCATTCACACACACAAACATGCACTTTCTGTCTTTATCACAACCTCACAATAACTAACAAAGAAGAAAAAAAAAAAAAAAACAATTACATTGGGCAACTGTGCTCTCTAGAGAAATAGGTTTTGATTTTTTTTTTTTTTTTTTATCCTCCTGTGAAATAAATATGCAAAAAAGGGAGCGAGGAAAAAAGAGCGGCGGGGGGGAAAAAAAAAGAGAGAGGGGAAACAAAGACTCCCTCAAGAGCCTTTAGATTTATTCATGCTTTTAAACACTTGACATTCCATCACCCTCTTGTCATTAAGGTTTTATGTCCCTTGGTCACAGCCACACAATGGCTAGATAATTTCCTCCAATGAGGACAAATATGTTGCTCCTTCTTGTGGTCTGGCCGCTGACTGACTGAGGGACTTCCACGATCAGCGGCTAATAAATGCGCTGAAGGCTAGACTGCCCCGAGATCAATGCGCTGCTGATTGTACAACTGGGTCGTTATATTACGGTCTATATGGAGGAGAAAAGAGGCCACTGGGTAGGCCAGTGTTTCCCGTCTGCTGACTCTATTGTAGTCACCCATTCGTATGGATAGCCCAGGGCTGGAGTGACAAGCCGTCAGCCAGGCGGGAACAAAACTCCAGAGCGGAGTCGGCCTAAAGAACATCAGCTTTCATTCACACATTGTCAAAGAGCGCTAGATGTGATATGAGAGCGCACATCAATTCGAGTATGTTTTAATCAGCCCATTATTTGTTTGACATCCGCAAAATGCATACAATAACACGAATTACAGCTCATTACTGTAACGCGGCTATGAATTGGTGACTGAGAATCATTACTCAGCTCTGACATATACGTCAAACCATCCGCCTGGCTAAGTAGTGATGAACACAGTGATTATAAGCTCCCTTTAATCCTTTTTACGCTCAAAATTCAATTGACAAAAATTGCCATGCTATAATAAATAGCTCCAACTTGCATTTCATGCTAATATGACATTGCCCCAGCCACTCTCAAAAGGTGTAAAAACAGATTTACACGGCAACTGGATAATGTTAAATGAGTTTTCACCCCTGCGCTGACTAATCTCTCTCTTCAGGCCATCGTCTTTACAAATGCCTCCTTCTCTTGATTTGACCCCTTACCCTCAATTCTAAGTGGAGAGGAGGCTTCAAAAGCAGGGTGGCTTACACTGGGAGCGTCTTTGCTCTCTGTCACAGGAAGTTTTATACAAGCTGTGTGTCCTTTAGAAGTCCAAAGTCCAAGTACAGATTTTACTCAGGGGAGATTTCAGAAGTGTCACATTGGGCCTTATTGCCATGGAGTCCTTGGCTCATCTGCATGTCTCTTGTGGATGAAAGAGATGATAAAAAAAATAAAATAAAATAAAATAAAATACGTTCAGTTATTGCGGCACTAGATGAAATCTTCAGAGAGGTTGATTTATGTTGGTATACAGTCAGCACATTACAGAGCTAAATGACTTTTTAGGTCGCATCCATGAAATACCTTTCTGTAATCTTACAGCTATAATAACACCTTAATAACTCCAACACTGAAGGGAGAAGGAGGAGAAACTGCGGTTGCTCCACAGCCTTGAATATTTCAGAACATTTTCTTGGATGCTTCACGTCTCGCAACAGAATATGTACTCCTTTCTCCTTCTTCCTTCCTTTCTTTCGTTCTCTTTTCTTTTTACTTTCTGTAAAACACAATATTTCTTAGCACCCCGCCAAAAAGAAAAAAAAAAGGACAGGATTGACTAGCGGCATGGAGGCAAAAGGATCTTCAACTAAAGCAGTGAGAGGACTGCCTCATTCCACTTGTTTATAGCATGGAAGAATTGTATTATGGGCAAACAAATACACACACGGGCCAGATGTGGCCCAATTCCACAGTGCTGAGGTAGGTGTGCCGGTTGACGCCGAAAGTTGAAATTATTGCAGCCCTGGAAAATTCAGGTTACCGCGTCATTTACACAATTTGAACCTTCTCGCCGTGGTAGGTCATCCATATTTACAGTATGTGCCATATTACACTTACTGGTCAAACAGTTTATAGCCTCTAGATACGACAGCATTAAGATGCAATGTGTAGATGTTTCCCCCTGCAGTGTGGAGACTATTTCGCCTGTAAAAGAAAAGCAGCACGACAAAAAAACAAAAAAACAAAAAAAAACACAAACAGATGAAGACAGCAGTGCCAAAGCAAAGAACCCCATAAACTCTTCAGTTTATAAACAAGCAGAAATGTATGCCTGCCAAGATGGATAAATCATCTTCATGGCTTTAAAGCCCCAAACACAGAACTCAAAACTCCGAAACCACTTTATTATCAGTATGTAAAAAGGAAGTCTGGAAGTGGTTTTGGTCAGGTGCACATACAATAACAACGCGCAAGACAAAGAGACAACAACGCGAGCGTGTCTTTTCATATTACTGTTTGAATATTGTTGTTTCTGGCAGTGGCGTGCAGCGCCAAGACAGCCAAGAAATACAAATATATACAACACACTGAACACACTGGAAACAGAGCCAGCCCCGGAGTAAGGTAGCTAAACGTTGAATTTATGGTTAAACAAAGTTAAATAAAGAAATAAAAGAATTTATTATTCTGTTAATTAATTTCATTCCCTGCCTTCACATGTTTTTACGACCTCATGAATCTCTTTACATCCACAGTTCCTTGTTCAATTACACCGCCGGCTTTGTAACAAGAACACAAATTCATTCTAATTAAGTGTAAAATATGGCGGCGATGATGCCCGCCATTAATACAGAACATAACAATTTGAGCTCATTATCCTCATATATTGGCACAACAGATGAGGCGGTCATTGTAAATGCAGCGCTGCATGTATGTTTCATTGATTTCCCTAATTTCAATACGGACTACAAATTGCATCACTGCGGCTTTCTGTACACGTTGCGGGTCTTCTTTAAGCTTCACGGCCTGAGCTTCAGATACGCTTTATAACCTGAGCGAAAGACACATCGATAACAAGGCATCAAAGGACTTAGACATCAATTGCATATGGGGCTGAGATCAATAATTAATTTAATATAACACACCACAGTTTGAGATCCGTTAGTGCCCATTAGCGTTTTAAATAGGAACCACGGAGATGTCATTAAGACACGTTGGTCATGGAAGGACTATGCAAAGCCAGTAATTTCTCAGCTGTAGTTGGGTGAGGCGAGTAATGAGGCGTTCATATGCTAAACAGACTTTCAAAAGTACTCCAACCACATTTTTATATAGTTAAAAAAAAATTCTAATAATAGCCCGCGTCAATCTGAGTGAAAAGATTTTGAAGTGTGAGCCAGAAGTGGAGGATATTGCCACCCTGTCGAGGAACAGCACTGCACAATAATGTGGTAGCATGACCTTGTTATCCTGGTGTCTCGATGTGAGCTCCAACACCATTAATGGCATGATACTGTGATCAATCACACCTTATAATAAGAAAGAGGTGAACCTTGTCTCAGTCCTTCACCTGATTCCCTCTTTTACCTGCATCTCTGTTCTATTTTTTCTGTCTGCTTTCTGACACATATGACTGGTTTTATGGTTTCATTATGCTGCAGTGGGTTTTTAGCACCGAGTCGATATTTCTCACCACGCGTTTCTGAGTTCGGCGTGGATTTCTTCTTATGGAGATGCCGGTGTCATTTTGAGTCCTACAGCAACCTGTCATAGCTCTTCAGACTTGCGACTTGCTGTGGCTTCCAGGTCTCATAGATTTTTGCGCTAATGAGTGCTTGGAAGGAAAGATGACAAAAATTTTGTAGGGGAAAAAAACATGAATATTTGGAAAGAAAGAAGGGATGAGTGAGCTCGAGTTCAAAGGATATTTTGGAGGTTTTATTAAACTTCAAAATATCCTTTGAACTGTACAGTGGAATGTGAATCATGCATCGTGTTCAGCTGCAAACTCAAATTTGCAATGAAAATTATAAATTAGGTGGTCTAACTTTGGTCAGTTTTCTTTGAGGAAATGATCCTGCATGTTCTGTTATCAACAGAAGAAATGTGTATATTAGGTATATTTAGTGTATTTTACCTAAGAAGAAAACCAGGAGAAAAAAAGGGATTACTCCTGTAATCATATAATCTCTTTTGACAAAATCTCCTTCAGCTCTAAATCGAACCATTGTACAGCACCACGGATAATCTCATCTCCAACTGAACACACAATAAAAAAAAAAAAATTCCTTTAAGTGCACTGAAGGAATTCAATTTAATAAAACACCCTGCATGCATGAGTGATCCTGAAACGATTACCAATCAACATCCAACAGGTGGGCATGGATATTTCTCTTTATTTATTTATCTGCTTGTTTGCATATGTATTTAATATTTTGCTCTGCTTTCTGTCCTGGCACACAGAAGAAGGACCCGATAAGAATGGTAATCCAGCGCAGCTGATGAGCGCGGACGGAGCAGCGTTGAATAACACAAGGGTGGATCACCGGTCATCTATCATCATTGCCGGACTTGTGGGCACAACCTTATCAAGGACGACATCCATGTTTACACATTGGAAATTACCTCAGATGAATATCTGATATGGCTTTCTCTGGTGTATTGCTCCACACGCTCCACTGATAATAAAGTGTTACGGCCGTAGATTACATCAGAGAAAAGGTTTTCTTAAACCCATGACACAATGTCCTCAGGAGAAAAGTACACACAATGCATCATTAAAACTCTTAGGATTGCTTGTAAAAAACGTCTACTTATTTAGATGCTTTATATATGTGCATTAATTAGTTAGTAGGTGCGATGTGAGGGCTATGTTTGGTGATAAACCATATGGAGACGCCCACAAGCTTTCCACTGAATGAAGGCTATCGTGACAGGTCACTTAGACTGATGCTAATGATGGTAATTTCAGCATATTTTCGATCGACTACATGATTAGAACATTCCCTCATATAAATAAACAACTGCTACCAACTTTAGCCTGTTAGCTCCTACTAGCAAGACTAGAGCAACAGAAATGTCTGAGTAATTCTGATTAAACTAGATAAATAGGCGCAGACAGTTTGTTTAGCAGCTAGCTAGGCTGTGTTGTAAGCTTGATTTATTACTGGGCATTAAAAAAAAAAAAATGAAGCGCCACTGTTAGGCTCATATTTAGCTAGCTACTTAGATGGCTAACTAGGTAACAAGTGCAGCCACGTTAAGATGAATAACAGCAGATTGTTACTGCGCACAGTGTAATGTGTTTATTCACAGCCATGGTGTGTAGTCATTTGATTCAGAATTACTTAGAAGTACGTCGTTGCTGTAGCCGAGCAAAACTTTCTAACAGTCGCTGAGCCCATTGTTCTGACGGCCCATTTTTCCAAAACCCCCCCAAAGTCTGCAAAATGTCCCGTTGGACCGTAAACCCGTAAACAAAAGCCCACTGCCCCGAGGGCCTGTTTTTCTGAAAATAGTCTACACACACTCCCTTGAGTTTTTTGCCCTTAATATCACAGAATAAGCTATTTGTAAGTGCAGGAAAGGATGAAGTCAGGTGACTTTCATTGCCATGGTGATAATAGTCAGATAACCTTCAAAACAATGGCGTGGCACTGAGCTTTCTTGCTGAAAGGTCCAGTGTGTGAATTGAATATAATATGCAAAACTATATTTACTATTACTACTACTACTACTCTATTTAATCAGCTGAAAATAAGAAGTTTTACCTTTGCATGAGCTGTGGGTTCTTCCTTCTTCCATGGAGTCTATCATGTTTCTATAAGTATGAACATTTCGTGGCCATGTATCGTAGTTATGTGTCGTAGTTCTCCTGCATGGAGATGTAAGGGGGCTGCAGTCAGCAATTGCACTGCTAGATGTTACTAAATCCCACATACCGGAGAGAGATCTCGATCACGTGGGCTGATAATTAAGGGCAACACAACAGTCATGAGATGTGACGCTATGAAATGACATAAGTGTACGTAGAGAATTTATTCATGTGATTATTCTTTTCAGATTTATTTATGTAATATTGAACACTTTGGAGATTCTTATGTAAATGCCATGATTGGTCATCAAGCACTGGTCTATTATCTGAATGGTTTAATTGATGTGAGAATATGACTATGGCTACATTCCACCACTACCTGCAGTGTTTGGCAGGAAACAGCCATTGTCTTCTGAGCACTTGACTTAAATCTTCCTCTGAGGTTTGATCGCCCACCATGAGGAAAGAGGAGTACTGGAAGGCCCTTAAGCAGAGGCACTCTTCTCATTTTGCCAATAACAGCATTCTGCATCTCCCCACACCCAGGGACAGTATTAAGGTGGGCACGTTTCTTTTGTGTTTCAGACACTGCGATAGCTGCCAAGACATGCAGGGACTGATTGGCGAAGAGAGGGGAACCTTTGGAAGTGTGTGGGTAGGATGCAGTAGGAAAACCAATAGGAGGCTCCTTCTACTTGAGAGGACACCCACAGACTCCAGTGGGAGATGTTCTGACTGAGCTGCCTACAAAGCTGGAGGTGGAGGAAAGGAATAAAAAATAATAATAATAAAAAAAAAGAAACAGCAACGGCAAAAAAAAAGTAAATTATTCGCCCAATCTACAGAGGACAAACTGTGGGATACTGGATGTTAAAGAATCTCCTTATATCCCACTTAGCTTTCTCAGAATAACCCAATTTAGACAATGTCATACTGCACAAGGGAATTATCTGTTCCCGGGAACCTGCAAATTAGTGGGGGACTTGTACCAGCATGGCAATGCTTACAGTGATACAGCTCAGCATTGAAAACACAGAGAAACACATTAAACAGTTAACAATTTGGGGCTTTTGGTGCAAATGCCAGTTTTCACAGTTTGACACGGTTTTCTTGAAAGAAAGAAAGAGTGAAAAACACTGTTGAAAGGCATATTTGTGAAACTTTGTCTGGATATATATACACCTCTTATTATGAATTGCTTCCCGGCATGGTAATACAACATACTACAAATAATGCTTATATGTTTAATCATTCAGTGCTGTGATAATTAGCAGCAATCATTGTGCACATTGCAGTGTTTGTTACAATAATAATTTAATACTGCAGCTGCTGTTTCTTTAAAACCTTGTCTACAAGACTAGTGGAACAAATGACCACCTATAATGTTTATAGAGCTGGTTTCCAGGGCAGAAACCAAACATAACCCTGTATAGGATATGGTTGTAGAGAAGGTCCTTGCTTCTTTATGGGAGCATTAATATTTCAGGTGTCTCTAAACCCATATGTTTTTCTACAGGTGAACAGAGAGGTGAAGAGGCACTGACCCACTTCAATAATGAGGAACAATGAGATCCATCCAAAAGCAAGCAAGGGAAGGAGTTTGACCATCCCTTGTGCACAGTTTATATTTTATTCATATGGATATTAACGCCGTGCAGGCGTGGGGATAAAGACAATGATTAATATCAATATCTTGACAAAGGAAGTGTCTTTAAAACGCTTGGCTAATTTGTGTCTTCAGAAAGACTTTTATGGAAAAGACAAAAAGCTGGGTGATTAGTTAGGGCTCATTGGTCTCGGAGCTTGGAAACAAATGAGTAATGCTTTATACACCCCGTCCGCTCGTAAGCCCCCAACCCCCACCACCACTCACACACACACACACACACACACACACACACACACACACACACACACCCCTCCGTCCCACACAAGAAGTGGTACCAGCGATTAGAGCGCCATTAGTTGAGCACATGGGAGGTTCAGCTCTGGACTGCACCAGATTTATGATGGCGGGGGCCCACGCACCAGTGACCCTCTTCAAGCTGGCCCTTTGTAAGGTTCCACCATAGATACAGTTAATGGATGCACACAATGAGCCTCAATGGCCCTGCAATGATGGATCTAGGGCATTGTGAAAAGCTCTACAGACAAGCCAGGTATTTCAGATGCCTGTCACCCAAACTTAGAAGTAGGAGGAGTGGGAGAGGAGCGTACACTGCAGAAATGTTGCCAGGAACATTTGGAGAAATATAATTGGGACACAGAACAGTATTCCTGGGTGGTGTTTTAATTGTACATAGAGGGAACAGATTGGATTAGGATCTTGCTGAAGAACTGACCTAGAAGTGTCCGCTGATTCGAGCTTATATGCATATATGTCAAGACCGGTATACACAGAGTGTACACACACACACACACACACACACACACAACCACACATGCTGTACATTCAGGAGATAGCATAATCTTTAACTGAATTTAAATCAGACCAGGCTGAAACAAACAGGTTTAATCTTTAGGTCATAGGTGTAACTCATATTCAGATGAACCCTTTTATTATTTATGTACTGTATAATTTTAGATTTCAGTGCTGTACTTAGTATTAGTGCCCCATGTGGAGTTTTCTAAACTTGCCATGACTCAATCAGATCAATATTCTGAAATACTCTTTTGCCTTTAGCATGAAAACACAAAAATCAATGAGCACAACATATTGACTATTAATCCCCAGATATTTGAGCTTATAGCTTAGGTATTTAAAGTTTAACCAGAAATATTTGGCCATAAAAATTTTAAGCTGTTTTCACATTTATAATTTAAATCATTCACTTATAGATTCAAAACACGTGTCGCGGTTTGCAACTGAAAATGAAAGCCCACGTTAGCGCAAACTTGTAACTGATGTAAACAAAGCTGTCCTGAACCACATTAGCCAAACCGTAATTAATACACTGACCATAGCTGTGGCTTGTGCAATCATCAGAAAAGCCTTGAGCTGCTGCATTCGGAGCAAAAGGGATGACATCACACCGTGTAGGATTGAAATCAGTGAGCAGTATTTACAGCTTTGCAGCCTCCAGCGCATTTTGGCCAAATTACACCCAGTTAACTGCCTGCATTTAATTCCACCAGCCCATTATATATTTTTACTTGCCCTGTCCCCATCAGCACCTCGTCCCAATGTGCAGCCATTAGGCCGAAAAACAGGCGTCGTTTGCTGAACTTTGCCTCCAATCAGTGTCTAATGACGCTGTTTGGCAGGTATGGCTGTCTTTCTCACTCTATAGATCCGGCGATACTCACTGCAGGGAAGAAATGTGATAATTATGGTACAAGTAGGCAGATTGTGAACATGATACAAAGTGAAGGTTGTTACCTTGTCAGTTTGATTATAATGTACAGCGATGACCGGACCTCACATTGTTACATCTGTTTTGTTGTTATTGTTGCCGCCTGTTGTCACGCCTCGGGTAATAATAGGATAACTGAAGAAATAAAAGCTACTGTTTAATTATGCTGCAGTTACAGCTATCACGTCCCGGCTCCCTGTAAAGTAACACAATAGGCTACAAAGCTAATGCTTGACATTAGTATGGTAGTTATGATTAATGGTATGTAACCGCACCCCCTCGATTCCATCCCGTGAACTGCAGTGTCAGAGAAACTTTGTGTTGAGGTGATCTGTTTCACTCCAGTGCCCTCCTCCTGCCCCTCTCCAATCATTGTACACAGCGTTCTCTTCCACTCAGCAGCTTTGATCATGCTGAGATTGTTTGCCCGAGCCTGTCACTGCTCTCTTTCTTTCCTACAATCATTCTCAATGCCAACATTGTTGTCCTGAACTCCGGTGACGTGGAGAAAAAGGAAATCAACAGCGGGCCTCATTTGCCAAACAAGAGAGAGAGAGACACACACACACGCACACACACAAAAATGTGTGTACTGAGAAAGCTGCTAATAATGCGCAATCAAAAATGATTAAACTGCCAGTTAGACTGCGGTTAATCTTCATAAACAATTGGCATGAAGGTTTTGTGCTATGAATGTGTTCTGGCTTCGGATTCTGACGCCTGTCAAGACACCAAACAAATGTTTGTCTTCCAAAACATTATGTAAACACAGATAAATTGTGTGCAATATAACAGTATCATTATACTACCTTGGGTATTACATTATTTATCATTTGTTATTTCTGATCATTCCAAGCTGTGAGACCTTCCAGGGAACCAGTTTTTGCATGAATCTCATATTTTCTTATCTGCTCTATATTTATTAAATTTTCGGCACGCAAGGCCAAAGCAAACAAACAGTACAAAAGCTAGGCTCACATTTTCCAATACGTGTTTCATATTCCTGTGTCGTGATAAGAATATTTTTTAATCAGGTTAAATAAACACCGGCACCAATCAGCTCTTTCCTGGAGCCATTCTGCAAATGTTCTAGTCCAAGGTTCTGGATCAAGAACCACTCTCTCTCTATCTTTTAAAATTTGGTCTTTGTCATCGTACAGAAACACCGCCGCTGCCAAGGACTCTCCCTTAATACGGGTTCACGGTTACTTCGTTTGAGAAAAATACCAAAGCTGGCTGCAGCAGACAGCGAGGAAGAAAGCGGAATGACAGATAGAAAGGTCACATTGACTCCGCAGCTAATCTCCATCCTCTCCAGTCAAGTATACATGCTGACAGACAAATGAGCTCCTCTCAGATACATTAACACCATAAATAAATCCACCATTATGCATCCCATCTCAATGCTACGGCGCCACTGTAACCCCGCGCAACAATATCTCTCCTTTGTATCCCACTGGGCGATCACTCCATTAGCTCCTGTGATTTGGAGTCTGAGGAGTCTATCACAGGTGACAGTGACAAGGAGGTCCCTCATTATACTTCATATACAACTGATATGAGCACAGCTGTGCACTTCAAAGGAATTCCTGCATGTCCTTTTTGCTGCTTTCAGTCACTTTATCATCTCGACACAATGACGCCATGTGGCCAATGAATTACAAGCCTTGGCGGATACTAAAGAAGTGTGTCTCATGAATTATTCTTCACATATATTTAGCCTAAAGAGGAGAAATTGTTCCATTTAACAAGGAAACTATCTTCTTCTTATCTTATGGGCCAAGGGAAATGCCTGCCAGAAACCGGAAGACAAAAATGTAATTTGTAATGCCATAACAATCAAACACCCGGTGATGGAAGAGAGATTCACAAGCTACTCATCTGAACTTAAACATCTAAATGACCTTGATATTGATATTATAGCGCTAAAACTATGAGAAAAACAAGCCTAGATATTGTCAGCCATATGTTTTTTTTAGTCCACATCAAACTGCGGGTTTGTCCGACATTACAACTAGGGGGGCGTGAATCAGTGCGTGTTCGCGTTTAAAAGCAGGAAATCAATCATAGTTCCCCTAAATAATTTGCGTGTGTGTGTGTGTGTGTGTGTGTGTGTGAGGAACTGTTTGTGTAACAAGGAGGATCTGGCACAGAGCATATGGTTGCTCTGCCAGTCCTACTTTCACAGTTTGGTAGGTGCCAGAGTAGTCAAACTGATTTCTAACATGCCATGTGTTCCAATTGTTCTCAATTTGCAGCTACTGAAACACAATGAGGAAAGTAAGAAGGTGGAAAAAAATGTGTGGACAGCGCATCATCCTGTTTAGTCTATCTTTTTCTCCGCTCCAGATTTGTGTAGCTAAGCGTCTTAAATAGTGCATATGGGAAAACGCGTCCTACGGTATGAGCCGTTGTGCTTCTGAGGACGTCTGACAATCCATCTTCGTCTCTCCATTTGGCTGCCGCATTGTGCTGACCTGATGCATCTCCCCCTGCCGCACAGAGACCCAGTAGAGATGAACAGTAATTCTCCTTCAGTTCACTGGATCTGCACTTAAATTAAACAGCTAATGTTTAAAAGAACTCAGTGGAGTTTCTGCCCTGCAGGGATCTTGAGAAACTCACAGGCCCGAACTTAACTTCTGTCAGGGCTATTGCTTTTTTGTTTTTTTGTTGGATTGATTTTTGTACCAGAGAGACACGGTTACTGCCCTTTCCCCCAGCTGACATGTAGTCCATTTTTAGCTGTGTGTGTGGTAGAGTATGTATTTCATGTTTACAAAAAAAACAGTTCAGGTTATTTCCATCATGAAGCGTCAACGTCGGTGTGTGCCACAAAAACATCTCAGCACTTAGAACTCACACTCGCTTCATATGTTTGTGTAGCTCTCTGCCACTGTGGTGATGGGAAATATTTACATTCTTATCAGGAGTTAGATGAGAAGATCAATGCCACTTAATGCCTGTACGGTCAATGTGAATCTACCTTTACTAGCTGCTTAACTTAAAAGCTGGAAATGGGGTGAAATAGCTAGCCAGGCTATCTGTCCAAAGGTGACAAAATCTACCTGCTAGCATCTCCACAATAAGCTGCGTTCATGTTGATTTTGTTAGAAGGTGTGACAACTACATAAAAATGATTTGCTAGCTGAACTGTGTGGTCCATGACTTTCCAAATGCTTGCTTTGATGCCAGCTGAAAAGAAGGCGAGGGCAAATGCGGGTTTCACACAAAAAGCATGTTAAAATTTTGATGGCTTAATGCAGACATCTAGAAATCCTAACCCCAAGTACTAAGATTTATGTCTTGATGATTCAATCTATACAAAACCCAAAGTATAAAAACTGGTGGTTCCCTCCTTGACAGTTTCTCGGCCTCTGGGCAGCTACTTCCATCCTCAAAGTGACAACTGTTACCTTTGGACGGAGCCCGGCTAGCTGTTATCCCCTTGTTTCCCGTCTTTGTGCTAAGCTAAAGTAACTGGCTGCTGTCTATAGTTTCATACTTACCGTACAGACATGAGAGTGGTATTGATCTTCTCATCTAGCTCAGCACGAAAGCCAAGGAGTGTGTTTCCCAAAATGTTGAGCAACTCTTTTAATGATAGATTTTCTCTCCTAGCAGGAAACATGACACAGAACTGATTCAATAAACGTTTGATCGTGTGTCCAAATGATAACAAAGCTAATATCAGCTCAACCTCAAGGACTTTTGAAGTGTTTTTTTTTTTTTAGAGAGAAGTGTGAGGCTAGCACATTGCCTAAGACCCGAGGATCACTGACTGAGCACTCTGAGCTGCTACACTGTCTCTCTCCAAAAATTGTCGTGTGTGCACAGAATGAAATTTAACAATGAATGCGTCTACAACAAAGTATAGTCAGGTGATATGAGAGTATGGGCTGTGTCAGAGCGTGAGAGTATGTGTGAGCAAATTTATGTGCCTATATAGCAGTTAGAGTATAGGTGCTTTTGTGCAGAAGTGTATGCATAATGATTCTCTTTCTCTCTCTGGCTGCTCAGCGGAGATCAGCCGGGTGTCACAGGGGAAATAAACAGCAGCAGCTCAGCAGGATAGGCCTAATTAAACACAGCGCCTCAGCACTGCAGCCAGCAGACTACTGCAGCTTGGACCAGTCTAGACCTGACTGGCCCCACCAAAGACCCGCCGTTGCCATGATCACCGGGTGCCACCGCAAGGGAATGCCAGGGAGGAAGAAGAAGAGGAGGAGGAGGAGGAGGAGGAGGAACCGGATGGCACCTACAGTAGCTCATCTCTGCTCTGTGCAGCAGCTATACAGTAGAGGGCTGGACAGATACTCAGTCAGCACAGCAATGAAGTAGTCCTGAGGAAATGGACCGAAAACTTTGCTTTTTCGTCCTCAAAGACTGGAAAAGAATTATTTAAGGCAGAAGGATAAGCGGCTGAGGAGCCTATAATGTAACTTTGCCAAGTGTTTTAAACTCCAGGAAAGGAGACGGGGACTTGTTCAGATAAATTAAAAGAACCTTTATGCTGTGGAAATGTTCTTTTATTCAGTATACTTTTAAGAATTCCGATGTTTCGCTTAAATCATGCAGCCGCACCTTGTCCAAACCCAGAGGAATTTACTGTCATTTCTAGTAGAGATCCCATAGTTAGAGACAGCAGTCTGAAGTGTGAGGTAATACGTACAAAGTCCTGAGCTGGAATATATCATTTAGTTTAAATGTGTGAACTTTGAGTGGAGATGATCAGATGATTTTCTAAACATGAAGCTACTTTAGAGGATCGACTACAAACTGCACGATACTGGGTTCATTAATAACAGCAGAATCACGATGTAGAAGTTTATTTCAAGTACCAGTCACAATTAAGTCAAAGTACAGAAGTATATGCAACAAAATACTGTGAAGTACCAAGACTAAAAGTACTTATCTAACTAAATGACCTTGTTCAGAGTTATTTTACATATATTACATTGCTAAATTATTATTATTATTATTATTATTATTATTGATGCATTTATGTAGCTGGGAGCTGGGATAAGCGGTTACTGATAATGGATGAACTGATGGAAACAGCATTTAAATGTTGAGGTAAAGCTACTACTACTGCTACTACTGAACATATAACAGCATATATATAACTATCACAGTATAATATGCTATTATACTATGCTACAGCTATTATATCAGTGTAGCGGAGTAAAAGTAAGATGACATGCAAGGGAGTACAGATATTCAGTTAAATAAAAATGATATACTGAAGTGAAGTACAAGTACTGTGCTTGAGTAAATGTACTTTGATACTTCCCACCTCTCTGTAACACCTTCGAAGTCAGGGAATTCTTTTTTAATATAAGTATAAAGCTATTATATCTGACAAAAACGTCACATGGTGTAAGTCCCATTTGCGGTACAGAGTTTGTGTAAGACGTCATGAAACTGGAGAAGATGTTTCACGGGCTACTTTCTCCCACCGGTCGATGAGGAGAGAAATGTTTGGCAAAAATGAAATATCAGAGCTACCCTCGTGTGATTTACAGTACCAGCCTGCAGTGAGAGCTGTTCCTCGCTGTGTTTTTTAAGGTCTCACAGGAAATTACGACAAGCTTGTGTGAATGTTTGTGTAAAGGTGTTATTTGAGGTGGTTGTAAGCCAAGTCTCAGATTAGTCCTATTACAGCGTTGCTGCAGCAGAACTAGCTCAGAAAGCACAGACCCGGGGTTCAGTTCCTCCCTGTTTCCTACAGACTTGCGTCCTTTATTGCAAGGTGCATAACAGAGGATGACAGCAGATGTTCGTGAGACAGAATGACATGCAGCATGGCTTTTGAATTAGAGCAAAACCGGCAGCACACCCTCGTGTGCGCCTCGGTCATCTGATCTACTCAGCGCTGTTTTCGCCTGTTCTAACCTTGTATATTTCATTTGACCTTTTGACTCTCATGGTGTCACTTAAAATAAGCAGCTCCATCTCTAGTGCTATTCTTAAACCACTTATACTGCCAGAGAGAGAGAGAGAGAGAGAAAGAGGGGGAGGGAGGGAGGAAGCTTGTTCTCAGTGTGATGTTTATCTGACATTTTCCACTGGTCCGTGACTCAGTGGGCTGTGATTGCTAGCAGAACACATGGGTAGCTAGCAGGGGCTCGCCTGAGGTTGGCTATAGGGCACCATTTACTGGATGCTGCATTCCTGCATCCTCGCTCACACGAGAGCCAGTATAACGACTAAATATCCCACCAGGATTAGGGCGAATATTTGGAGCCATTCATGGTCCTTGTTTCCCGCATCTGCATATTGTGTGGGTATTTGTTTTGAATGCACTCATGTGCATCTGTGCTTTTTATTGTCCGGGAGAATGCACTGTGAATTCGGTCTTAATCCAGGGCCGAAATGACTTCTCTTCACTACATTAATAATTCACATCATCAAGTATAAAGCCATCCTTGAGCATGGAGATTAAGGAACCGGTAAATATATAAAAAAAAGTGGCCATACAGTACAGCTTCCTCTTGCATACTAACCTGCACTTGTGTGGAGAGATGCTGACAAGTGTGAGCCTCCGCTGCAGAAACTTAAAAGTCCCAGAATGATGATAATTATTCCAAGATTTTAGCTTTCATTCTAACTCTTCTGATCCTCTCACTGCTTGCCTGTTTAATGATGGGCAGTAAGAAGCTGTACAGCTCCCCTGGGATGAAAAAAAAAAGTGTGAAAAACTATTTTCCTTTTTAAAATTATTATTATTTTCAGCTACAGGCTTCAATGCAAAAAAAAACAACCGAACTTATCCCTGAAAGTGAATATTATGTTCTTTATACTTTTAAATGTTTCATCCTCGGGAAGGTAGGTGACAAGCTGTGCCGTATTGTATAAGATAAAAGCCGCGGTGATTATAAATGCTAAATGAAGATGTGCGGGCTGAAAGTGTAGCAGTGAAGCAACCTTGAAGCAACTTGTGTAGCAGCTTTGTGGCAGCGTAATGGCCAGGTGTCCTGAAACAGCAGGTGTGGATGGCACCCCTCCATATTCATATTTCACATCGATTCATGTTTCACAGTGGAAGAGAGATTAGCATACATATCATGTCACATCCACCTGCCAACGTATTTCAAGTTTTGTACCACACTGGTTACTTTAGCAATTCTTTCACCCCCCCCAAAAAGTGAAATTTAATGATTCCAGATGTTGCACATGAATGTATTTAGTAACTGTATATACTATGTGGATTTCAGAACATCTTGATGACCATATTAAGATATTTTAGAGCAGGCGGCACAGCGGAGACAAAATAAACATTCTGGGAAGGACGTTTCCTCGACCCTGATTCAGAACAGCTTTTAAACAGTTAGGGTCGCTGCATTTCAAAACCACAAGGCCTCCTCTAATCGGTGCCACATGTAGACCACGGAGCAGAGCCTGGTCACCAAAAAGCAGCAGTGTTAACAACCCAAAGCATTAGCCTTGACACCTTTTCCATCATTTTGTTTGTCTTCTTTCAAAAGAATGTTCACAGACGATTTTTCACAGTAACGAACTGAAGACAGAGCAGAAAAAAGAGGAGTTTTTTTTTCTCTCCCTCATTCCTGTGGCTCGCTCTCTGCGGGCATAAATTACCAGACCACATCCGTACAGGTCTGCCTGCATGTACTCTGCGTCTGTGATTATACTTTCTAGAGTAAGTCGGTGGTGAATAGACAATACAAATAATTACACTGTTACACTGCGAAGATGACAACAAAGGGAATACTCAAAGACTAGGTATGGGTGCGGCACGGTCCGACCAGATGACAACAAAGCAATAATCAATTGAAAACAGTGGGGGAAGTATTGAGGCTGTTTTCTTCAAGAACATGATGAAACTGTTGCACACACTTTACTCAGTGAAAGCTCAGTACTGGGAACATACAAACACTCCTAATTTTATATATATGTCTGTATACAAGTCCGATCCGTATTAAATATATGAAATCACATTGAGAATTATCGTCTCCCTCTTCACACACAGTGTGTTCATCATCTTTGCAATGCGCTGCACTCGGGTCACTTTATTTCTAGCAAAATAAGAAAAAAAAGCTTAAGCTGTCAAACTTTATGATATCAACCTCATCCTATGCTTTTAATGGATTTAGCTAATAATTTATAAACAGCAAAAAGCAAGCATGAGTGCATAAACCAGATAAAAATGTGCATGCATTTAGTTTTTAATTATGGATTCGTGAGAAAATGTGAGCACGTGAGTGCTCATGGTTTTACAGAAATGTTGAAATGAAGAGAGTCAATCTGAAAGATGTTCAACCTCTTATTATAATATGCATATAGATATATGTACTGTTTATCCATCTCGTTATTGTGCGGTGAAGCTTGTAATCACTCCTCCTAATGTCTCTGCTGTGCATTGTTTTGCATTAGGTTGAGCTCCTGGTTGTGCTCCTATGACATTTGTTATCTCGTTTTCTGTGTTTAATTTAGGAAGAAGCAGCGTGGCCTGCTTTCATCTCTGCCCAAAGCTCAAAACTCCACCTCTATTTTTCTTTTGTGGTGAATTTCCATTTATTCATTCATGTGGCTGCAACAGAGTTGTGCACAGCACGTACAAGAAATAAAGAATAAAAAATGGAAAGAGAACATATCCAACTGTGGCTGTGTGAGCTAAAAATTCAATTTCTAACCAATATTTTTGGTCATTTTTTTGTGAATGTTTAAAGCCAACTAGTTTATTTGAGTTAATGTAATAGTTATATACCTGAAAAAAATAGATGAATATGCACAGTCCCTATATAATACACTAATTATAGGGTATGTCTTCAGTGACGATATCCTCACAGGAACTGATCTAACACCATGAGCCAGTCCGATTCTGCAGAAGTGTATGATGAGAGCTGTTTCATCTCACCAGATTGTATCTTGTACAGATCGTCCCTCCCATGTTGTATAAGGGTCCTTGCAGTGTTTTTATATTTTCATTTTCAGTTTTTATTGATTTATTTATTTTCAAAGCCACTATGACAGGAATGATCTGATATGATCAAAAAAAGCACGGGAAGCCTCAGCTCCTCCAGTATTAATCATAGTGGTGAGGAAGGTTTTTTGGATTGCCTTTGTCCCCCCGGCTCTGGTGTAATCAAAGGGTCAGGCCTTGCTGTTCACAGCCTGAGACACAGCTTTTAATGAGGATGTTGTGTCCTGCCTTCTTCAGTCCCACTAACACCGTCTTCAGTGTCTGCCACCGGACACATAATTGTGCTGATTATAGTATTTTATTTGACACTTTTTCTTTGATTTAATAATACTTGGGCATTCCTCACATGGAGGATTGTTATGTCGCAAGAGCTGGCATTTGAAAATAATTGTTAGTAAAAGCACGACAACAACATTTGACAAAACGTCCCAAAATATCAAACCCACTGTGGATAAAATGACCATTTTAGCAATTAAGTCAGTCAGAATCATGTTGATCATAGTTTCCTGTTAAAGCTATGTCTTGAATGTGGACAACATAAAGCTAAATAACAGGATGGTTGTGACTCATGGGAAATAATTACACCCATAGCCACAGCAAATTGGTCTTTTTCCAAATTGGAACATTTCCTTTTCTGTTTTTAACTGAAAAGCCTGCAAGCAAGTTCAGGCAGGCTACTTAAATTGCATTTGCACACTCCCATATGACATGCTGAAATATACATCCAAAGCACCCTTAGCTACATTGTGATCCACATAAGCTTTCAGGTGCTGCCCTGCTCATTAGCTTAGTCATTAGCGATGGCTCATGTTGCTTGTCATAAGAAACCATCGCTGTTAAGAGTCATGTCACTTCTGGATGGCTTTGCGGAGGAATAATTGTGCTTGCACCTCGCTTGCCATTGCTGCTCAGAGTTCCTCAACTCCATTTGTTGGTTGCCTTTTTATATCAGCTCTCAGCTGGAAACATGCACTTAAAACCAGAGAACGGTTTGTGGCGTGGCAATTTGAGGTTAATGCAACTAACGTGTGTTTTTCTGCCGAGGTGGCAAGGATCACTACTTCACATTGCCAAACACACTTCATCAGACTATTTCCTGCCTGTGCTAACATGCACATGTCATTGTCTTGGGTCTATTGCAATACTTGTGTGCTTGGCAATATCTATTTTGTGTGCTAGCTATTACCAGGACATGTGTGCATTGTTTTGTTTTTTTTTAAACATGGGGCACCAAGGGTGTGTTTACCAGTGCCCTACACTCTAGTAAGAACAGATTGCCTGTCATTCTCATAAGAGATACATCCTCTCTCCAGGGAGACTCCACTGCATTCAGTCATCCATTCATTTTCCATACCAGCTTATCCTGTTTAGTGTCCCAGTAGGCCTGGATCCTGTCCCACCATGCATTGGCCAAAAGACAGAGTAGCATATACCCCGGACAGACCTCAAGTCAATTGGAAGGTTCTAAAAATATAAAGGTGAACACCAAGCAACAGTCACGGACATATATGGAGAAAAACATGGCAAAATATGGCAAGCTATCCATTTACCAGGTCACAGACAAATGCTTTTATAGCTTTTGACACACTTTATTTAAAGTTGTGATGTCTTTATGTCTTTTCCAACATACTTTTTCCTTTTGCCTCTTGGCAATCAGTTTTTTTTTTTTTTTGCAGATCCACTCAATGATAGTAGCTGCTCTTCATTGTGTTCTGACCTTGCCATGTTAGATTAAAATGTAAGACCTGGTAAATTCACACAAACTGCTTCTTGGCTGGAAAAGAGTGTGAAAGAGATGCTTTTAAAGAGTAACCTTGCACTGCTAAAAAAAAAAACCTGACAAATTCAGATTTAAAGGTCCAGCATGTACGACTGAAAATGGAAGAACTAAAATGTAATACACATAACTAAGTGTATAACCTGAAAATAAGAGTTGTTATTGGTCTGTTAACTTAAAATAAGCCTTTTATATCTACAGATGTTGCAGGTCGTCAGTACAGTAGCCCATGACCGCCTGCCAAACCAAACAATGGCCATAGAAAGGACCTAGAGAGGGTGATGTGAGGTGTTAGCAATCAGCAACTACACCGCTAGATGCCACTTAATCATACACAGCGATCCTTTGACGCCTAAACAATAACCTTATGGAAACTATGATAATAATTAGGAATGCTGCGACTGAATATGTGAAGCTACAGATTTAATTTATTCAGTCAAGGCGGAGGAAAATGATAACTTGGTTTGAGTAACTTTTCCATTTATATTTCTCAGTGTACAAATGCCACATACTCTCGAAGGCACGGTCAGATAAACATTTATTTGAGAATCATGTGAAGTTAATTTCATGTTTACTTATTTATTTTCCCCCATTGTTAAATGCGCCATATGTTCACAGAGTCCCAGTGGGTATGGAACTGATGGATCTCAATAGAGTTGCATGTCGTTGTGGACAGGATGGAGGAGGAGATATTGGGCTAATGAGTATAATTATAATTGTAATAGCCTCACTATTGTGCAGTGTTAGTAAAGGTTCAATGTTCTATTAATTCTGACCTCTGTCGCACTCTCCGTCTTTCTCGTTCCCTCTCTCTACATCACCCCCTTCTGTTGTTGTCCTCGCCATCTCTGTGCAGACTGTGTGCACACATACATGTGTGAGTAATGAACTTATGCGTACATATGTGTAGGTGGTTGCTGGTTGTATATGTGATCATTTCCAAGCTGTACCCCTGGTGACCTGTCTTGCTAATATTGCCATTAAGGAGAATTATTATGACCAGCATTATGGCAGTATAATGATTTGCATGGAATGCAAACGGAGAAAAGAAATGGACAGAAAAGCATTTTTAAAGTTTATTATTATAATGAGGAGGCACGAACACAAAGAAGAATGCAAAACGATGTATGAACCTTAAAGGAATATAAATTACGAGTGATAAAACATTATAGAACATTTAAGGTGCTGAAGTTTACAGATAAAATCCTCAGTTCAGTTAATTCGATGTATTATTTCTCACATATAACCATACAAGGACAATCATAGTGAAATGTATTTCCATGAGCTCCTACGATGTGTTTGATTAAAAAAAAAAAAGAGCAAAAGAGCAATAATAAAAGGAGAAACTGTTATTACCAAAGTGGTTCGGCTCCTTCATGATTCTCAGAGCCTTACTTTTGCAGCGTCTGGTATAGATGTATTTTAGGCAGGGCGGAGCACCACCTATTGTGCGCTCAGCTGAATGAACCACACTTTCCTTGCGGTCTTGTTCAGTGCTGTTTCCGCACCAGACAGTGATGTTAGCCTTCAGGATGTTCTCAGTGGTTCCTCAGTATTTGAGTAAATACCTGGAATTGTGTCTGAGGTGAAAGTCTCTGCCTTGACTTTCTTTCTCACCACAGAGTCATCATGCAGCGTCGAGGTCAAGCCCTTGACGATGTAGACACCAAGGTACTTGAAGCTCTCCATTGAGGATCCGTTTATGTTATGGGGAGTTCCTTCCCTGCTTGTTCCAAAGCCCATTATCATCTCCTTAGCCTTGCTGAGATTCAGGAGGAGGTTGTTGTCTTGACACTGGTGGGTCAGGTTATCTACTTCCTTCAGATAGACATATTCATTGTTTTCAGGGATCAGGGCCACCACAGCTGTGTCATTATCAAATTGATGATGGTACTGAAGTCACAAGTGGCTACGCAGTTGTGTGTGTACAGCAGGGGGCTCAAAACACAACCGTGGGGTGCTCTGATGTTAAGGATGAGGGTGGATTAGATGTGTTCAACCACCTTCACCACCTGGGGTATGCCTGTCAGGAAGTCACGGTGTTAAATCCCAGGCCCTTGAGAGATTTGTGGCCAGCCTGAAAGGAACTATAGCATTAGATGCTTAAGTGTAATCATGCATAGCTCCTTTTCTTGTCCGGGATAGAGTGGGCAGTGGGAGTGAGACAACGAAATGTGGGGACAGTAATGTGTCCAGTAGTGAGGAACAGATGTAATCCTTGACCATTTGCTCCAAGCACTTCATCTCTACAGAGGTGAATGTCACTGAACGATTTTCTGGGGTGCAGGATTGATGGACTTTTTGAAGCATTTGGAAATGACAGAGTGAGCCAGTTGAATTCTGTTGTCAACATTGGCGCTAGTTAGTTGGCACAAAGTCTGAGGACCCGCCCAATCATACCATCTGGTCCTGCTGCCTTCCTGGTGTTCACACGCCTGAAAGCCCTCCTGACATCATGCTCAGAAAGAGTGATATATGTGGCATGTGCCTCCTCCCATCCAGTAACCTCTGCTTCAGCTGTTTGTGCTTGCTGGCTGCCGATGGCCTCAAAGCGAACATAAAGGTTGTATAACTCATCTGCTGGAGGCGCATCAGCGGGCGTCCTTGTAATCATGTATCAAACCTCCATTTTTGATCTAATTTATGGCCTGCGTTTTTCTGCAATAGTCATTCAATGTATTCACATTTAATAGTGACCAATCTATTTAGTCATCGGGAGTGGCGGAGTCCACCATTCCCTGGCTGGATTCAAATTGCCTTCACTTGCACGAAGGCTTCATGGGACGCGATGCAGCATGTAATCGGACGCTTCACTGTTTACTGTCACTCGCTTTACATCAGAACCAATAGAAGTTACTTCTTATATAAACACTACATGTTCTGCTGCTGCTGCTTCACATTAAAAGCACTGAACTGCAATGACCCTAACCTATTGTGAGGCAGCCGCAGTGCATCGTATTTGTCACAGCGGTTAGCGCTAACCACAATTGTTCATCATGAGTATGTCGACAAACTCGCAGGCATTTTTTGTTTGGTCTTTTTTCTTTAGGAGAGACTTTGCACAGAGCTGCGGAACAAAGATGTGATAGCCACAGCGAGCTAAAAGATGAAGAGCTGCGGGCAACAGGCTGCACGCCTCCAACTCATCAGCAAGGTAACCAACTTTACTGACCCTTGCTGTTATGTGGAAAACTCCTCGCTCACTGTGCAGAATGAAATGAGATGACGGTTGTAGTGATAATGGATGGTATTTTCGATTTTATTTTAAGATGTTTTCAGTTGATTTACATCTAATTGTTAAGAAAACCAAAGCAGTCCAGTGATATTTTCTTCAATTGTTTATGGTCCAATCCTGGACTGAAACGTGGGTGAATATCAGGAACATTCGACAAGTAGAAAAGAGAGAGAGAGAGAGAGAGAAAAAAAAAAGACAATGTGGACTCCACTGTGATGCCCATGTTGCTCTGTGTTTGTTGGATGTGTAAGCAGCCAATTTTCCACAAAGACTCCAGGCATTAGCTCTTGATAAGCTGATGGTGTATCAGGGCTCTGTTGCTGTGAATTTGTTTTTGGAGTCTTTTTTTCTTCTCTCTAGTGGTGAACACTTAATGCAGGTTTAAGAGACGTTCATTAGTGCATAACAGCATATGACAGACTTTCCTGAGGGATATCTTATTTGTACTCTTAAATTTCATGTTTAATTCATCATTAGACTGGAGGCATTTTGCCACAGTGCTACTGTCAACAGAATACAGTAACTCCAAACACACAAAATTGGAAGCAAAATTGATCCTGTTATGTTCCTGAGAGTACTGCAGAAACAAAAATAAATAAATAAAAAGACGGAAAATGAAAACCCGGCAAATGTTGGGTTTTATAAAGTGCAAAAACTTCATGTGTCAGAACACTTATGATTTATGAAGTCTTCACTGTATTGGTCCACTATAGTTCATGACAGCTAGCAAAGCCATTAATCATGTGATGTGTATCTTTCACTTCCCATGGGGTTGATCTACTGTCATTGATCATTTTCATGTCAACAGCATTGGGCCGGAGACAGAGCCTGGAGATATTAAACTTTAAATAAAGATGATGGGGACATTTCCTAACATGGCTTTGTGGGACTGACTATTATGACTTGTGGCTGGACCACTCAGTACCTCCACAGGCCTCTCTCTGAAACTGAGTCACTGTACCTGTGAGTTGATTACATGAGCGGTCACTCTGAGTCAGTGGAGATAATCCCTTCTTGGATTAACCTGGATGTTCACTGATGTAGCAAATATAAAAAGGCATCAGATTGTGCTTTCATCTTAATTAAAGATGGGGGCTCTGATTTCAGGTAGATTAGATGGAGGTGACTCTTTGGAACACATCACATTTGTCATGATGACCTTATCCTAACTTTGGTAAACAGCAGCACTGAGAAAGACATACATGCATAATCATGCATGTATCATCAATGACGATAATAATTGCTGCTGTTTGATATGTTTATCAAAAGGAACTATATTTCTCTTTACAAACTGCACCGCAGGGCCATTTGTCCAAACCAAATACTAATTTCTAGGCACTTTGCAGCCTATGCATTCAACAGACTACCAATTATAACAACCTTACTCATTATAAACGCACTAGAATTAATCAAAGTATGCCATTAAACAACAATAAATAAAAAAGGCCAAGCAGGTCCAATATGCATGACTGTAAATCACAATGTGTAGAGTTGCACTGAGTATCCACAGTGTAGCGCATTACTTTTGCTGCTGTACAGTATTTAGCAATGCAACTTCTTTTTCAGAAAATAATGTGCAATGAGTAATGGATTACAGATTTTAAGTAACTTGCCCAACACTTGCTGCACTCTATTGTATTGAGAAATTAAAAAAAAAAGACCTCAGGAGGCTGACATGGAAAAGTGCGATGGAACAATCAGTCAAGTTGGAATTCCAAGTCAATTTTTGCTTGATAGATGTTCACGAGAATACGTTACTAGCCTACTCTTCTCGTCTCATTTCTCGTGTGCTAAGCAGATGCTTTCACAGTTCATTTAAACATAAGTTTTCTGCGGGCGTCCACGTTTTCCTGTGCAGTAGCACCGGGAATGGAAGTCGGGAATACGCACTCAGAAGTATCATCTTCCAACTTGCAACAGATTGCAGCATTTGCGCGCCATGTAATACACACGTATAATGCTTCATTGCTACCCAATGCATACTGTAGGTTGCTGATGTTTTCTCATGGAGAGTGGGCTGCAGCCCATCAAGAGAAATAAAGTGTAAACACACCTATTTCATCAGCATGCTTTGAGTCTTGCACTCCACAAAACTCCTGGTTTTCCACAATTTGCCCTAAGCGTAACTTCTTACTTTTTCAAAATAACTCAATATTTTCCTTTTTAAAACTACATGCTCATGTGATCAACAGCTGCACAATCACGCATGCACCGTTCCATTGTGGATGTGTTCAGCTTGGGTAAGCTGGCATGCTTGATTCAGATGAAAATGAAGGGATGGCTTAGAAAGTTCAAATCTTTAAAATTTTCATTTATCGGACCACACTGTAGTACTGTTAATGGTCAGCATTTTCTGCAGTAGTCATTCAATGTATAGATTCGGTAGCTATAGGTCAGTCCGCTACTCCCCAACAGGATTCAGATTCACATGTACGAAGACGACAACGCTGCATGTAATCCAGCGTGATTTTACCTTTTTTTTCTGTTTACCATCACTGCTTTTATGTCAGACCTAACCTTGCTGGCTGCACAGTCCCATTGTGTGTGATATGCATCAACTGGCACATTTGCCAAATGACACATTTAAGATGAATTAAGTTTAAGTGCTGTAGATGTAACCTTTGTTACCTGTGACAAGGAATACTAATGCCAACTGTAACCGCGAGCTATAATCAAGTCCTTATCCTTAAAGTCATTATTTTAAATTCAGTTTTGTACTGCTCACAAACTGACAGTGATTGAACTGAACACTTCAAGAACAGAAACTGTTGCCGGAGACTCGCCTCGCCGCCCTGTTAAAGTTCAAAGAATATCAATAACTTGTAGAAACATGGTAATCAAGTTTCACGCTGTACACACTACAGAGTACAGACTGCAGTTAATTTTCAGAGGAGATTGTGAGTAAAGCCTGCAGCGCTCAATGGCAATAGTGTTTTAATCACTCTGTCACAGACTTGAGGCCAGCTTTAAGAGCACAGAAAGACATGATGAATGATGGCTTAGGCTCAGCACCACTGGTGTAGTCTGCAGGATTGCCATGATGCAGCAATGGAAAAGGCTGATTAGTGGCATCTGGGGCGATGATTAATTGATGCAAACACATTTCAATTTAACGGCTCTTTGATCAATTATTAATGACGAGACCCCCTTTTGCCCCCCCCCCCCCCTCTTTTATTATGTACAACGTCAATTAACAGGCTCTCTGCTCTGACCTATCACTGCCCTTTGCTGCAATTGTGAAACGCAGGAGCTCTGCAAGCAAGTATGTCTGAATGAACAAAAAACTTAAGAATAATTGGCCGTGAGTTAAGAATCCAGAACAAATTCGTGCTGAGGGAGAGGGGCAGCCATTGAGTGCTGTTCAATATCAAGCCTGAAAATCTTTCTATGAAGCAGACAGTTACTCTGCCAATGAAATGTAACAAAGAGCTCGAATCTTCATTTCAGGACGGTTATTTCTCACATTCTTGTGAAAACTGTAAAGTGGAACACAGCTTTCTCTGAGGACATTTAGGTGAGAGAGTGTGCTCATGAATGTGCTGCCAGTAAGTTGGAAATTGTTCCCCTCAAGGCATCACTGCCTTTATTCTTGTAATCTTGCTTGTCTTGCGGACTGGTGTAGTCTGAAAAGAAGAAGAAGAAGAAGAAAAAAAAAAAAGCAAATCAAAAAAACACCTTTTGAGGATTGTCCCGAGGCCTTACTGTTAAAATGCTTCCAGTACAGTAAGGTTTTTATTGGCGTTTCTGATTGCCAGGTAGTCATGGGTAAAATTTGACACTCTAACATTGGAAGAAACCTGCGATTCGATTACCGTGTTTGCACGTGCGCTATCATGGAGGTCAGAAAATGTAGTATTTAAGAGAATGTAATCATTTCTGTTTATGCAGCAGACAGGATTATTACAGTTACGACATTGTTTGTGCGTCACAAATTAATTATGATGGAGTTTACAACACAGGCTCCTGCAGTACTAATTTCCACAGTGTCGCCCAGACCACACCACACGTGCTTCCTGAGAGTCATGTTACTAAAGACTTTGGCTCTTTTTGAAGTTCAAATATGGTGCTTAGCTCATAACACTTTGAATCTCATTTTAGCAAAAGGGCAAATGATACTTTCCATATCATTTTATTGCAGTCATCTCTCCTTTTATTGGTATGTTTACTCCGAGGGATATGCTCTCTACCCCTTCACTCTCTACTCTATAAATAATTCATTAAGAAGCCTGGGATAACAAGGGTATAAAGAAAAATATATGTATTGCTAGTGATCTGGGAGAGAAGCCAAAGGATATGTCAGACACTATTATGGCGAAGGGGGAGAATAATTCCTCTCATGTACTGCTTTGGCCCCACTTGTCCCTTTGGCTCTGTTCTCGGCTCGTCTAGCCAGTGTGGATGGGTGCATTAAGACACACAGGTGGACTGATAGGGGTTGAAAGTGACCCTCTGCTCTCAGCGCTGGCACAGAGCTGTGGAGCATCAGGCTAAGCCACTTTGACTCGCCCAGCTCTCTTAATTGCTCAGTGAACCTGGCTGCAGCATTGAGCTGCCTGACTTACTGGTCCCCCGGGAGTGTATTACGAGTGCTCTGTCCAACTAATCGCCTCCTTTGTCCCCCATCATCCCCACACAGTTTGTCCACACGTAGTGACAGGCCAGTCATGATGATACCAGCGCCATCACCTCTTCCTCTCGCTCCCCAAGTCCCCAATCACTATCTTATTTCCTCCATACACCATCAAATGCAGATACAGCAGAGTCAGCTGATGAAAGGGAATTGTATTTTTTTTTTTTGCAAACAAACACTCTTGCATTTATTTTACATTCTCCCTCTCTGTAAAAGCTACCATCAACACTCAAGGACGCTGGGTAATTCGATTTATAAAGACTGCTGTTGGTCAAAGTGCTCTTGTAAAATATAAAGAGGTTTCTTACTAAAAGGTGCACCGCAAATTAATTTTTTTTTTCTGTACGTTTACCCTTGGAGAAGAGATACACCGCTCAGAATGCTCTTGGGCATGTGTCAAATTAGCACAAATGGCAACTTTGTATGGCAAGAGCCAACACGTCTCATCAGCATCGTAAATATTTGAATGTCGTTACTTGATTCAGATCAAAATGTACGAGGTCGGAAGTGCACGCTCACCATTAGGTAAACTAACATCCTTTATTTATGAAAACATAAATCGTGAAATTGATTATGAGTCTGCTCAAGTGTTAATCAAGTGGACAAACTGCCCAACAGTCACAGATATTTACTGTAAGTGTAAATTATTTTATTACTCAAGGTAAGGATCTATACAGCAAGAACTAAAATCCAGACAAGACTCGGAGTAACTTTTTTGAAGTTATGTTAAACAAGATTTTATGGTATGTTGGCTGACTTTGTGAACAGGCAGTCTGAGCCAGAGAGGAGTAGAAAAAAACATATATTCAGAGGTTATAGCTGTACCTCATTATCTATAAAGTCAGCATCTCTTTCACTGCCAAGACCTTTTCATGGCGTGACCCTTTCTTGTTGTTTTATGATGGGCATTATGGCTTTGTATCCTTGGTTTAATGTTTTGTGAAAGACTTCTTCATGCACCAACTTTGAGAAGAACTTTAATGCGTGCTTTTAACCCTTCGTTTCGGATCACCGTTAATTTAAGATAAAATCAGCGCTGTACATTTGACAGCACATAGATCTGTCGCTAACAATGACATTTAGATGAATTCAATCTATGAACTGAACATGCTACCACTAAAAACCCAGCGTGAAAACAAAAGCTCACGTGTATTGTATTCAGCCACGTGGTTGTCTGTGTGTGTGTGTGTGTGTTTTTTTTTTATGATATACATGTTTACAGGGATTCTAAGTAAGCCAGTAAACTGAAACATCATTAAAGGTGTCACAACGTGATCTGCAACAGCGTCCATCCAATCATAACTTAGCAACTGTAACCATGTACAGCATGCCTGTCATGCTTCTGGGGCTATAATAGGAGAGATGCTTGGCATTTAAGTTATGTTATGTATGTATGTATGTATGTACGTATTTAATTAATTTATTTGTTGTTGCATTTCCAAAACCAAAAACAATCTCTCACGTAAAATGCAGTTTTTATATCTATCTAACTTACTAGCTGCAGTATGTCACTTCACATATATTACTTATATATTTAGATACAAATATTACATACAAATAAGTACCAAACTAAGCAGTCTAACATGAGCTGATCTCAAATTTTCCATTGCATACCTTAACTAGCACTACACAGAAATAGAAAAACACTGCTGTGTCTCTATTTCCAAGTCTTCCACATGGATAATCAGCTCAGCTTAGGATGCTAACTTTTTGTGCCTTTGACGGGCAGTTTAACATCTTTTGCCTTGTATCAAGTATGTAGCCATCACTTGCATATTTAAGGCACGTTTTACAGTGCTCTTGTTCAAAACTGAGTCAGCTGGAAACATTAAAAAGTCATCCGAAGATCATGTTTTCCACCAGCTCATGCATAACGTTAGCTTAATTGGCTAGCTAGTGAAAGCTGAGATCCGCCAGCAACAGTTGTTTCTTCAGCTGTCAAAGTAGCAACAATAACTTAGTGAACATTCATTTTTTTTTCACTTTCAGTTGTTGAAATCACCAAGGGCGACCTTGACATAACACAGCACAGCTCTTTGTTTCTTTACATTTTTCTGTTCTGTTTGTTAGCCACAAAGAAGTTTTAAAAACAACTCCCCCTCAAAACCTTTTTCACAAACTAGTGACTAATTGGAAAGAAGATGAATATTTAAATCTATGAATCACTTCCATAGTGACATTTCAAAGGCAAAAGCATGGACAGCACTAATTTGTCTTGATGTACTGGTGTTAGATGGCGGTAGAGCTGTAGTTGATTTGAGCATGTACTGTACACGGTATATTGGCAGGCTGTAGAGCTCTACATTTACATCAACAAATGAACAAAAACACATTTCACGTCATTTTCAATGACATGGATTATGCCTAGCATAATGAGTAGGATTCAAACAGCAGCGAGAGACGAAAAAAACAAAGAAATATTTGGTCTATTGCAGTTAAAAACATAAATGCTTCATGACCTGCGGGCCTATTCACGGAGATGTAGAAGTATGGAAACGTAAGATGCATGGATGATTAGAAGATTACACATAACAGATACAGCGTATGGGTGAATACTCTGTACAAATGACCTTAGCTGCGGTTTCATTCAAGAGCATCTGCCCTTTTGCATAAGCTATGAATCAGTATTTGGGACATGACCTTTAAAAACAATGAGATATTTACCCAAAGGAAGACGCTGGCATATTATGAGTGGTAAAGCTATGAGAATATCTCCATACAGTATAAGACTGGCTAAAAGCATCATGAGGAGGATAATGAATGTCTCAGAGGCCCTCTAAATGGTTAAATCTTATAATTATAATGCAAAGCCACCATCATATGTCTAATCTGCCAATCTTTTATCCTTCCCCCATATGATCGAGAACTTTATACCCACATTGCATTACAGTGCCCCCTCATATATGCACATAATTTGTTCAGCTATGTTTTCAAAAAGACCCCTCCCCCACTCGGGCAAACACCCGCCACAAAAAAACGCATTTACTGCAGCGGATACGTGCAGAAATTTGTTTTTTTTAATTGAACATGATGTCAATGAAGGACAATGCTGTTAAAGAGGAAATAGGGACGTGATTACTGGCAGCTTTTTTATTGTACAATACGTGGCTGCCTCTTTTCATTCCAGTCTTTGTTGAGCTAAGAGCAATGTTGATAATGCCTGCCAGTGCAAAGTGCTCTTTGTGCTTTTGAATGAGGCTGTGCTTAGTATCAACAGTGTTAATGAAGACTCTTTCCTGCACATCGCCGCACATCAGTAATACATGGTTATGAGGGATTTGCCTCTCCTCATCCCCGCGTGGCTTTCTGAATGTCTCTTTGTATTTCTTTCTTCTCCTTTTCCCTTCCCTCCCTTTCCCTCTCTTCTTCTCTCTTCCTCCTCCTCTTCATCTCTCGCCCACTCCATCTTTCCGTCCTCCTCCTTTGGTCTATCTCTTTCTGCGCTGGCATCAAAGAGGTGCCTAACCTGAAATGAATGCGCGTGTTAATCACCATCTCCTAAGCATTAAATGATCTCCAACCAGTCTGACAATTCATGTGCAAAAGAGAGCTCTCAGTATTCATAAGCACTACACTGAGCATTTACATGGATAACAGTGTCAAAACATTAAGTGGGAGGTTCAGAGAAAATGGCTCTTGCTGGAGATCAAAACCTTTCAGTGTTCTGCATGAAATGGTTTCCCCCTATGTCTCTGCCGCACTTTGTAACCTAGATGTTTATAAAAAATATACTGTTTATGCCGAGTTTTTTGAGTTTATCTTTCCTTCTCTTTCCCTTCTCCACTTAATAACTTTGTATGTGTCGCTCACAATAAACAGCAAACAGTTAGGATGATGAGCAGCACTTTGAGAAAAATAATATATAGTTTGGTACACTGACATTACAGGCCTCTACTCAAACAGTGATGCAACTTTATGAAGATGAAATGAAAATATTTACCACAAAAAGAAGAAGTTTAGTTTAGTTTAAACCTGCAATGAAACTTTTTTTGGCCACTTGGGGGCAGCAAAAGCAAGCTGCGAACACACTTGTGCTGTCTTTTTAAAGTGATGTAGCACTTAGTTGGTTTTTAAAGGTTATTTGCTTAACACAGCTGCCTACTGTAACTAAAAACAACACAACAAGAATGACAAGGGTCAACCAAAACAATTAAGTTGTGGGTTCATTAATACTTATGAACCCTTTTACACACACGTTGCCATGTGATCTAATGTTAATGGAAAAATGTTGATATTTTAGCTTAGAAGCCTATAGCACACCGTATGGAGGACATCGACATTCTTACGTTTTCACGTCCTTTCGATAGTGCTGCCCATGATGTCGCAACCTGGACAGCCAGACCTAAGGACCATTGTGTGTGTGTGTAGAACTGCTGAAACCTTTTCGATGATCACTGAACTGCCTTCAAGACCAAACACCAAGTTTATTTGCCTCAGACTTTTTGATATTTTCAACATCCTGTGATCTGTAAGACAGAGAATCTTTACTGACTGCCGTCTCGCTGTGCGTGGAGATGCACAGATGAAGATGTGAAGCTAGAGTCACTACTTTCTTTCAGGGGCATAGGAGGAGAGTCTCACCACAGGGGTCAACTGTTGATGAGTTATGATGATCAGTAAAACACTCACTCTGTAGCAGGTAAGTATAAAATGGGTGATGTTGATGTTTTAGCCGCTGGGTTTTATATTGTTAGAAAGACACTTACCACTTTGTATTAGCAGCAGTGGGTAAATAATAAAAAGTGTTTATCTGATTTATGTAAATAGGCTGTAAAGAAAGGCAGACGTAACTGTGCACACCAGTGGAAATGTTTGTGCTGTGTGCTTTCAAATACGCCAGACTATTTTGAACCCAATTGACTCAGAAAAGAATGTCGGTTGCAAATGAACATTCACAAGTAGTCGAAAACATTATGTCAATCCATGACATAACATTATGCCATCCACTCTATACGGCTGAAGTGGTTTCATTTAGTCAAGGCAGGGATTTTAGTTGAAGATAATTTCATTTGTAGTAGCAGCAAAAGCAGCGAGAGAACTCAAGCAAGTGCTGTCAAAGCAATCAACAAACTCTTCAGAACCGAGTGGAAGCATTGAAGTAGTAACGGGGAAAAAAAAGCGCTCGAGAGCATCAACAAATAAGCTGGTAGATGCAGGGTTAAAACTATAGGAGCAGGCAGGTGCTCAACAACTGGGAGAGTAAGCAACGACCATATGGTCAGCTATTAACTGATGCGAGTCCAAATGGCGCTTCTATCAAAGATCTTTAGCTTTAAAGCTATTAGCTAAATGAAAAGGCAATTAGGCAGCACAAAATCGTTGGAAAAGTTAATATGTGCAAAATGTTGAAAATATGAGACTTACTCAAGAATGATCTGACTCTTAGTTTTAGGGGTCCGGGACACTCAACAGAAGATTTTGTCATTATTCAATAAGCCCAATTACTCAAATGAGGAGCTTAAAATGAGGAAGAAGAAGGGATACCGTTTGAAATCAATTTGGTGTATAACTGCAACTCCATCAAGATAAGCCTCAATCAATGGGGCAAATCCTGCATCAGTCAGACGCAATTCAATTATCAGAAATCCATAGTGTAAAAGATCAGAGATTGATTTGACGCAGACTTGTGTTTAATTATCCAAAGTCGGCATTAGCAGTTGCAGCAACTATTGGCAAAGAAAAAAGAAATAGAAATGAGTAAAAAAAAAATCAGAGTATGACAGAAGTTATAAAACACACCGAAAAGGAAACACGGAAACTTAAAGGAGTTTGAGCGACAAGTGGAGGTGGATGTTGAAGACCGCAGACATCATGTTAATTAGCAAGGAGGGAATTTAAGAAAAAGAACAATGCCACACCAAACAAAAGGTACCTTTTTAAAAGTCCATTCATCTTTTACTTTTTAAACAGAAAGAGCAAAACTCCAACTAATGTGTAGTATTACACTTACACTTACTTATTCTTTGTTAGCGCCGTGGTTTACAACAACATCCCAATGTCAAATACAATGAGCAGATTCTCTGATAATCTCTAATATGGGTTTAGTCTTGTATAGACAGCGTAATCTGGTCTTTCTTTATTGACATGACTCATCATGACCACCGCTGCGGGGTTTCACCAAAACTACCAAGCATTAGGAAATCTTCTTAAGCTTTTTCATGGTTGAAAAGGTTCCATATCGTGCCATATATCTACGACATGGAGGCTGCCTGTTAAACATTATTTGTTAGTTGCAATTGATTCCATAGGTTCTCACAACCCCAAGGAATAAGTAACCTATACAAGCATACGATTTTGACATATGTTTTGTACTTGCCTCAAGACAACCATGTGGGGAAAACCCCCCCAAAACAGATCAGTCAAACGTGCAGATAGACATGATTTTTCAAAACTTTCTTTGGTGATGCATTCAAGGACTCTTCAATGCTCCAGAACAGGTTGTTGACAGCTGGAGAGTATTGCACTGATGAGCTATACTTCTGTCCAACTTCAACGGCTAAACAAGCAAACTGTTCTGAAAAGAAAAGACGAAACAACTTTTTTTTTTGTCTGTGTGTGTGTGTGTGTGTGTGTGTGTGTGTGTGTGTGTTAAAAGTTTCATGTTCAGCAGCTGACTTGCGAAATGTCATAACATCAACAAGTCGAGTTTTCAGAACAGTTTCTTCTCCCATGTCACAAAAACTTTGCACCCATCCAAAGCGCATTCAAAATCTTTGAAAATCTTTTCATGCTGTAGTGAAATGGATGGAGACCAGCTGATTCTTTATGGGAGCTCATTCATATGCTTTGGAAAAGACTTAATTACACAACTGTAAACTTAAACCCCAGCTTTTGTCTGTTGAGATCATCATCATAGTGATTAATCTACCATAGTTATTTCTCTTTGTGTCTCTTGTATAAATATTATTTTGACCCGAGTTTTACTTTTGCGAGATTTACTTTTTAACCTAATCTCCAAAGTTTGGCGTGTCTGCCAAAGTTCCGCAACATTAAAATGAATAATCGGCTGTTGGAGCTCACAGCCGCTCAGTGTCAGGCTCCTCAGGCAGTGTGTCTGTTTATTTCCCAGAGTGCAGTTTGTAAAGGAAATTGGTTTATACTTATGAGCCATTGATCCACAGAGAACAGTACAGTTTGTCATTCAGTAGGTCTCTCGGACAGAGGATGGAGAGATAAGGGAGAGTCCAGGGAGAGATACATCCAGATAAGTTACTTCCGCAATCACTATCAGCGCAGTCTTGGAGGAGATACTGTTAGAGAGGATATGAATGGCTTACTGTTAAAAAGATTTGCCAGCAATGTTAAATGCATTGGTTTAGATGCTCAAAGGTCAGGACACAGCTTTCTAACCATTTTTTATTTGTCTCGATTTAAAAACAGATTTCTTTTCTTCTGTTTTTTTTTTTTGTTTTTTTTTTTTGCAGTCCACCACCAAAAGTTATGACACCCTGTTGTAAATTTCATTAAACGCTTTTGAAGCTCACTAGTTATGTAGATCACATCATTTAAAAGTCTTCCCTGCTCACTTGCTGAACTAACGATCATTTAAGCATAAATATTTAAAGGTTATGTTACTGCAACGGCTTTGTTAAAAGATATCAGACTATTGTTTTGATGGGAAACAGTTTGATTTTACCGTATATAAGCCAATAAAGGCTATACGTTATGACGAGATCAAGACTGATTGAAACATATTTACAGACTGACAGTGGAGAAAGTGTGCAATGCTGCTACTGCTGCTGCTGCTGCTGTTTGAGACGTTTCTACGACCTTATGATACCCTTTTTTCAGAATGAAAACTTTAAACAAAATTAGATTATTCATCAGTCGCTGTTCTTTACAAAGACTTCTTACAGCTTGAGCCTTTCAAGTGGATACTTGATTCTGAAAAATAAAAATTGGTTTCACCTACAGAATGCGGCAGACATTTAATAAAATATGCATCATTTTGTTTTAATTGCTGTGTAACCACCTCAAAATAATAATTAATACAAATGTTTTTGTTACATTTGTCTGCCGTGTTGAACCGTCATGTTTAGCTCACAACAGACAAACTAAACACAGGCTCTAGATGGGGCGTTTTGAGTTTTTTTTACCCGCTTTTCTTCCACTGTAGTTTCTCCTTCATGCTGGGAAGCGTGATTGTTATTATCAACCATAGCTAGATGCCACTAAATTCTACACACTGGTGCTTTTAAACCAAAACAAGCAATGTCAGCACCCTGTTATAGTTCAAATTCAGGTTTATTTGTGGCATAATGCTTCAAATGTTTGAATTATGAAAAGAGCAATAATCGCAACATAATAATAAAGGGATAACCTACAGAGTGAGCTTCAGTGACATTCAGACACTGGGCAAAGACATGCTAATAACGGAATTAATTCAAAAATGCAATATCCAGTGAAGGCATGCCATCTTGGGTATATTACTGATTAAAATGCAGCATGCATCTGATGCTTGTAGAAGGGGCAGCTTTTTTTTTTTTTTTTTTTCACCTCAGCTTACATTTTACCCGCAAGGATTAAGTTATCTCTGCAGGTATATTTGATTTTTGTCCTGTGATACTGGTGAATTAACTTGATAAATACCTTATTTGCAGGGAGGCAGTGCAGCCTTTTGAAGGAGAAGATTGCAGAGCTCGCAATGCTCATGCTCCACTATCTGCATTCACAATATGTCATTACATACTCGAGCTTCAGAAGAGCAATTCATGCTAATGGAAGTAATTACACAGAAATTATAACCTGTCTGAGTGAAAGACTACAAATGAGCAGGCATGTGACTGAAATAGGTGCCTCTCACACAATCAACACATCTACAGTACGTACGACATACTTAAACACTGCTCGCTGTGTCAGGGTTCTTAACTACTGGAGTTGAGAGGAAGGGAAAAGACTGACATTTCCATAATCTTACATGAACACTGAATTTGACCTTGTGTTACTTAATACCCAGCACGGCTCAGCACTTGAAAGAACTCTTATCTCCATTTTGATGAAGTTCAGAGGGGTGGAAGTGGATTCATCCCCTTTCCCTGTGGAAATCCCGAAGGTTAAAATCTACTCACTCGATATTTAATGTATGATAGTGAATTTGATGCCACTGATGATAAAGCTATCCTTTTTGTAGTATTATCAAGCTCAGACCATGTTTAGGGTACCAAAATTCTCTCCATTGGTACCACATTGGTACTGGGCTGAAACGATCGCTCAAAGATTTAGATTTTAAGTCTCCCATTTAAATTCACAGCTTTAAACCTTCATTTCATCTTGGCTTGGTTCTACAGCACAAGTGCTGACGCTGACTGTGCAAGCTGAAAATTGAGAGAGGGTGGAAGGCGGGAGAGAGACCCACGAGAAAGTGTCACGATTTGCATTTTTGTTTTTTGAAGGCAACAGCGGCGCTAGCTGAGGTGTTAGGTTGCAGCACCGCGTGAGTGCCAGTTAGAAGTTGCATGAAGTTATTCCTGTAGAACAGCAGGGACCAACACATTGTTTCCAAACTAAATGACAAATAAGTTTGTTATTGTTTTCAAAAACAACCCATATATCATTTATCAGTTTCAAAAATGTGTTTTCAACGTGTTTAATATGACTTTTATTTTCTTATTGGCCATAGCTATAGTTCAGGTTTGGTTATATGCACCAACACTAGTTGGTTAACATTAGGGAATGACTGTAGCTTTAATTAAAAGACGCTGACTCATGGTCACAAAATAGTCAGCAGAAGTCACACTCCAACGATGATCTGAAAAAGCAGTTACACATTTCCTCCTCCCTTAAAAAACGACTAATAATTTTCCTTTAAAGTGACTTGGCATCTAATTTCTGACACTTCTAAAACATATTTGTGTCCAGTGACATGAATCTTTGCTTGTAGCAGGAGCAAGTTAAAAAAAAAAAGGAAAAAAAAAAAAAACATATTGTCTGCAACAACAAACAAATGAGCAAAGATCTTCAAATTAAAAAGTAAAATACACAAAAAAGTGGTAACGAACCTGCACAGACTGCATAGAAATGGTTCCAGTGCCACCCACATTTCCTCCTTTTGTTCCTTTGAATACTTGATGGATTACTGTTTTAGGTCAAGAGGGTGTTTTGGTATTTATAATGAGCACAAAAGCCATACATCCACGTGGGATTTACCCATTCATGGAGCTCATTATAATAAAGAAAAATGCTCTCATACTATGTCTAGGTATATATCATGGCTAATTGGAGCTGAGGATACCTTTACTGTCAGTAAATTGAACTGTGACCCTGGCATTTTCAGAGAGAACAATCTCTGAACCTAATCCTGGACCTTTTTGGTGGGGTTATGCAGTGTTTTAAAGAGCTTCATAATGAGCGGTTGGGTTTAAAAGCTGAGGGACCAGGGTACCACAGAACCCCCAACCCTGACTGATATAACACAGTTAAATTATTCATTTGAAGTAATAGTCTTGGTGATGAAATATTCATCATTCTGTAATGAGGGATGTATTGATTTAAATAGCAGCACTTTGTTGAAAGCCTCTGCTTCAGCCAGTAGAGAGAGAGGGGAAAAAAAGAGCAGAAAGAATGAAAGGTATTCTGCAGATCATCATTTTGGATTTTATCAGCACTGAGCACTTGTACTGATTACTAATTAGGCCCTCTTGTGTGGAAACTGTTTGGAGGAAATCACAGTACCTTCATAGAGAAGATTAGAAATCAGCAGTTTCTGATAATGAAAACATTGTTACTTTTTATTGCATCACTTCAATGTGAACTTAATTTTCCTGAAGCACCAAACTGCACAGACTACTTAATGACCACTTGTTACAGTGAATCTATGCTGTATTTCAGGCTCTTTTTTTTCTGTCTCACTTCACAGTAATTCATGACGTCAGAGACATACGTGTTGAACAGGGATGCGGGTTAGAAGGAAAATTTTCATTTAGGAAGATTAGAGAAGCATGCAAATAGATAGACGTTCATGTTAATCTTCCACCTTGCTAATGTTCGGCCCAGTCCAGCCTGTCTGATGAATTGAAATATGCGTTTTCTTTTTCTGTGTTTAAGGAAATTAAAAAAGGGACGTGATAGATTCATTGTGAAGCAAAGCGATGACAAATTGTGAGCAGTGTACAAGAGTTCACGTGTCACTGTGTGTCACTTATTCAATTTCAACTCCAACTCAGTGAAACAGGAAATGCACGCTTCACTTCATCAGCTGGGCTTCAGTGGTGGAAAGTAACTGATTACATTTACTGAAGTACTGTACCATTTGCATTTTATCCAACCTATAATGCCAGTTCACTGTTTTAGAGACAAATATTCCACATTTCACTTGCTTTTCAAATAAATCATAAATATTTTCACTTTCTTACTAAATATGATCCAGTCTTTACAAAGTATATGAAAAAGAAGCAATTAGCCACTTTGACAGACAACAACATTAAAGTACTGCTTATGAATAATAATGCCACTCTGCATTATAAGCACTTTTACTTTTAATGCTTTAAGTACATGTTGTTTGCTGATTCCTTTTGAACTTTTCCTCAAGTGAAATTTCAAATGCAGGGACTTTTTCTTGTAATGGACTAAGTACATAATTGAATACTTCTTCCACCTCTGACAGGCTTCAACTTCAAGTGAACATGTGATGGAGTGAACGTAAGCTGGATGGAAGACCATAAATTTAGATGTAATATCGCTCTTGGCACCGAGCCACATTCAGTTCACTGCCAGTGTTTTATTAACTTTATGTTTTTTTTTTTCTGCAGTGGTGAATCACTTTCTGACGTCTGCTCTATATAAATATATGTCACCTGAGTGTCAAGTTGCTCTTTTCTTCCCGTTGTGAGATGTTCAAGATCAGGAAGTCATCCAGTATGTAGGTCTGAAGCTTCTTTATACATTTGGCAAACATGCAGGAAGCGAGGGTGAGACAGAATGGGGATGTGACCCAGTCACTTGGACGGAAAAACTGTATTAATCTGTTTCATAAATATGCATGAATATTTTACTAGACCTTATACTGCTATACTTACTGGTTACTACCTGTTTAAATCTTCATTTAGATATATTCAGCACTTTGTACCTGCATACATTACAGTATATTACTGACTGTTACAAGCTGTTCAACCATTGCAGTATAAATATTTATGAGTGCATTGCTCATTCTTACCTACATTACAGTTTATTCATACTGTATACCACTGTGTTATATATTATATTATATTACAAAATTTTAACTTCTCCATTATTGTCTGTTTTTTTATTTGTAGATGATTTTATTTGTGTACATTTTCTTTGAGTATTGTTGGAGGGAGCCTGAGAATTAGGAAGAAGTGTTTATGAATCAGTGAAATGTTTCTCTGGAATGACTCATCTGATGTATCTGAAGTGTCCCTCTGGGGGAAATTGTCTATAGGGAATTAAAGAAATAATCGAAGGACAATCAGAGACTTGAAATCTAAGCCCATTCCACTCAATGGATTATTCTTTATTCTTTTTAACAGCATTGCAGTTACAGTAGCAAATACTTACAATGGGGCTATAACAAGCTGAAATGACTACTAGTGAGTTAATTGAGGCTATCATTTTCACGGTTCAGTGGTTCACTGCGTTTTCAGGACTTGAGATAGGTTCGTCGTCGTAATAAAGTACCAATCTGTTCTCCTATCATCCAAAACAGTGTTACCTTGGACTGAAACCCTGACAGCAGCTTCGATCTTTATGCGGTATGGCTGTCATTGTAAGCAAGCTCTGTCAAAAAATTGCTGTTTGTGTGAAACATGATATTGGACAGATTGTCAGACACTTTATGGCAGAGAACAAATGCCTTAGGATCATTTTGTTTACAGCCGTGGAAAAAACATGGAATAGCATGGAATTGCAGCCTTGTGTGCCAAACTTAGAACATGTAAGTTAAGGATGTAAAGAGGCACCATTTGTCTTAGGTAAGCACCAGCCTGCATCCTCTTCATGGCATAAACTGCTGATTAAACATGACATATTGAGGGGGTTGAACGGGGCCATTGAGACTTATGGCACAATCATAAACAAGTTAGAAAATGTGTCCCTGCTGGCTAGAATTAATTAAAATACAATGCCGCTGCATTTCGCTATTTGGCTGAATCATACATAATGTGCAAATTTTGTATAAGCATAACTAATGAAGTATTATTATTAGTATTCAGTGTATTGAACTCCTAGACTAGACTAGAGATATCAGCAATGAATGAAATGTCATGATGGCTTGCTCCTATTTTAAATCTCACGCTGAAAGAAACCTGAGTTAGATTGTGCAAAACTGAACAGATGGCTTATGTGTTTTGTAACAAGCATTCAAAGAATTCAGGAACTTTTGTCTTGTGATAAATAGTTGGAGACAGAGACGATTTTTCCTTGGCTCAGGTTGAATTGAAGTCAAGAGAATTACTTTGAAATATAGCCCCTGCTAACCTTCAACTTTGATAAATATAATCATTTAATCTTCTGTAAAAGTCTAAAGTTAACTCTGTTTCTCTATTGTACATGTGAGTAAACTGTGTTTTTTTTCTTTTATGCACGTGTTTTGACCTTAACATGAACACCCACGTGGTCCTTCATCTGAATTATTGTGGTTTGATAAGAATACACGGATGAATGAAGGCATACTTGCTTCAGAAGTGGGTAAAATAAAAGATGTCAGGACATTTTGTTTTACTGTTCTGTAGAGCATTTGTTAGATTTGCAGCACTGCATGTAGCACTCAGTGGGAAAGGGTGTAAAGGCCAATAATGCTATCAGGTAAAACAGGAGACACTTCTTCTGTTGCTACACTTAACCCTTAACCAGCTGATCCCAGAGTCAGTGTTTACTATGATAATGAGTCAATAATAATTCAATAATTCTTTCCATGGCCCATTACCGCAACTGGAAAATTATGTTCCTGTATTCCTGACTTACAAACTCCAAATAAAAATTTGTAAAACTGGAATTTCATTGTATGAAATATTTCTCTGCTATTGAAATGAGCAGGATTACATGAGAGTTTTGCAAACGAGCCTGTGTAGCCCAAATACAGTAGCAACATCAGTTGTCAGAAAGATCATCTTTTTAATCATTATATATGATTTAGATTTTTAAATGCAGCGCCATGTTACAGACGCCAACACACTTTGACTTGGCAGTGCGGCTCTATTTTTTGGGATGCTCCTTGCTGTATCAACAGAGCAAAACAGCATAAAAAACAATAGCATAATAAATGCAGGGGACACTGCAAACAATCCCCAAACGGGAATAAACTCAGAAATAAAGAGACACCAGGGTGCATACAAAGAGCTGGGATGCAGGAGGCTTCTGCCAATAGCAGCAGAGGAGTTGTTTGGACTTTCAAACAAATGCACCTTTGACATTAACAGCTTGTCAGGAACTTTGTTGATGGCCAGAGGTGTCGGTGTGTAGTTGTTTTGTCTTGCACAGTTATTAGCTCCATGTGGTAGCAGTGCCGCGGCTGAGAATGTCTTTCTGTGTGTTAGAGATGTTCGCAGGTAGTCTGGCTGCTAATTTGGTTGACATTTGAGCCAAAGTCCGTGGGGTGACTCAGGAGTGGTTTAGGAGGCTGAAGAACAATCAGTTGATTGCTTGAGCGAGAGTAGAAGAGGCTGAGTTGAAGGGCCGAATCATGAAGCGTGCTACAGCCCGATTGATTGATATTCTGCAAAGGTTATGTGGTTGCAGGACAGCACAGAGAAATAGCAGAGACAATAGACAACAGCGGGATAGAGAGCTGGGGCGGGGAAGGGGTGGCGTTTGGAGGTTAAGACGCTTGCTGCAAGACAAAGACCAGTATTTGATATCAGCACTTATGTCCCTCTTTAATCAGAATTCTGTTGATGTGTTCTCAGAGATATGTAAGAAGGTTATTATCAATCAATAGGCAAACCATTAAAAGATACATTACACCTCTGAAAGGAACTTTAAGTTTAACTGTTCCAAATAGAATAAGGGGTAGCATAATGTATGTGTGAAGGCAGTGAGGTGTGATGTGAAAAATACCCTCAGCAGACAGGCAAGTCATTTCTAACTGTTAGAGCATAACATGAACCCTTCTCCAATGCAGAATATATTTCACCATTCTACCAGCTCAATAGTCTTTTCTAGAGATTAGTTTTTTTTTAAGGATTTCACCTTTATTTGACATGCAGTGTAGAGAGAGAAAGAGCGAGGAACCATGGGTAGAGAGAACAAATGTCCACCGGGAGTTGAAATATGTAATGTGCTATGCATCCTAACCATCGGGCCACCGGGGCGCCCTCAGCAGACGTTTTAAAGACTGACTCATTTCTCACTGCTGGTGAAGGTGGCGTCTGTTTTGAAAGTAGACCTAGCTAGCTGACCCTCAGTTCTTTCTATATCTCAGTTTAGCTTACCAAAGTGACTTTATGTAACTTTGGAAAGAATAACCTTCTCTTATTTGTTCCTTACAAATGAGTTAAATTCTCCCTCACCCTGCCAGATTCACCCTCACTATACATGTTTAGGTTTACCAGCAGTTTCTCCAATCATCTGATCCAACTCGTCACCATGTGGTGATCAACTGACAGCTCTGGTCCCCTCCTCACTCTAGTTTTCAATACATGTTGCAGATCTGATAATGAGACCACAAAGTTGATCATCGATCTTTGATTCTGGCACCGACTACGCTTATGAACCGCTTTGTGCTTGAACATCTGTTTGTTGTGGCAAATCCATTAAGAGCATTAAGAGAGGTCCAACAACAAAACACTGCTCAGATTCAGATAAGGCAGGCACTTTCTCCTAAGCACCCCCCTCCAGGTTTCTTCATCAATGCCCACATGGATGTTGAAGTCCTCCAGCAGGTAGAGTATAGAGTCCTTAGGCGGTATCCCTTCCAGGACATCTCTGGCAACTCCAACAAGCCTTCCCCGCAGTGCTTTGCAGTGCTCAGCTGGAGGTTTCTGAGTGTCCCCTCACTCTGGTTAACTCTGTGAAACAAGAGAGTCCAGCCCCTCTCCAGGAGTTTGGTTATAGACCCAACATTATGCTTAGAAATGAGCCCAATTATACGTAGCTGGTGCAGCTCTACCTCCTGCACAGGCTCTGGTTCCTTCCTCCTCTGGAGAGGTGATGTTCCACGTCCCTCAAATCAGTTTGTTACAGTGGCTAATGTTGAGTAATACAACATCTATTGTTAGAAAACTTTGGATTATGAGGTTAGACTTATCGTGTCTGTTTCTGCCATGAATAAGCTTTGATTTAATTGGAGTGTAAAGAATGAATAATGATGTGATTTTTTAGTCATTGTTATGTATTGCTCCACAGAGTGCCTGGCATGCCTTCCCCTTATCGGTGTACTAAATGTCATACCTTACCTTTACTTTTATTGCATGTGCCATGTAATTAGGCCTGTTCGTTTACATCCGGTTACTATGGCTAATTGGCGTCTGTGCTCTCTTATTTACGTCAATTACAATTCAAGATATTTGATTATGTGTTTTTTTTTTTTTTTTTATGGGCTGACTTTGTAATTACTGCCACTCACTCACTCACTCACACTTTTTTAATGACTACATTGATGTTCATCTTGCAGTTACCAGCAGCCCCTGCCCTGCGCATATTTCTTTCTCAAAACATCACACGGTAACATTTGGATTCAAATACAGCAAATTTGAAATGATAATTTCTGCCTCACTGCAAATGCGCAGTCAAAAAATTTACAGAAGATCCGACGTGTAAAAAATTACACTTTTGACACTGTCACGTAGATTCACATTACACAACAGTGACACAGGCTGCGAAGCCAGTGTTGCATCTCTGCCATGTTTATGTTGGCATCTCGTGACAATGTGGTGACTGTGATTGTGCTCGCATGAAAACAAAACAGAAATCAGTAGTTTCAGTACTTGGAAACTGTACAATATGTCTGACAGGACCAGAGTGCAGAAATAAGATTTTTCTTTTTTTCTTATCAAACTCAATCTAGCATATTCTCTTCCAACAGCAAGACAGTGTGCCATCTTCGTCTGGTTGGAACCACGATAATTTATGCAGAGACAGGAAGTGCTGCAGATTGTGTCATGTATTCAGTGATACAACACAGGCAGCTGTAGAGAATTTTTACATTTGCTCCATTCAGATGATATACTAAGCTTCATGTGAATTTACGTTGAGCTGCTTGTTAGTTTTATACGTGCCATAAATATAGACATCCAAATTCTCTGCCTAACATTAAAAAAAAAACAACAAAAAAAAACATTTTCTTTTTTTCCATTTCTAAACCAAACTGCCTTGGAAGCAGCTCTGTGTGGGCAGAGGACACAACAAAAGTGCAAAATAGCATTTCATCTTTTTAACTGCTAGTGAAAAGCGAGATGTTATCTAATGAAATCTAATGAAAATGAGAAACACTATTCCCCCTGCAGAGCCTCTGCCAGAAGAATGTCAGAACAACTGAGCTCTTGCCCCCACTGTCGCTCCTGCTTCCTTCTTTCATAATGAATTTAACAGGCTTCCATAACGAGGCTATTATAGACTCCAGCCTCCCAGCCGAACAGAGAATTAGATAAGAGGGCACCTGGACACTTCGGCAGCCATCAAAATAGATGCCAATCAAATTAGCTAAGGTCTGTGGTTCTCCCTTGTTTTCCTCCCGGAAGACAAGACTATACAATCATACCCAGAAGGTTTCTTCACCTCCTGATTTACTGTTTTCATTTTCTTCAGACTATATGCTGCCGTCAGAAATTACTCTATAAAATATTCAAATCGAGATCAATTATTTTTGAAAAGCCTTTAAATAACAGTCCTTGTAGATGTAATAGAGAGTGACGAGATATTCCTAGGAAAGCACAAGCTCGACGGCGGCATCGACTGATAGCCTCTGAGAAATTTAATGAAGAAAATACCCTTAGGATTTGTATCAGCAGATAAAACCTTGGACATAAATGAGAACATAATAGAACAAGACTAAGAGTCTACAGACAAGTTAGTGTTTCTGGAAGGCATTGTTTGGAAAGCTTTGGCTTAAATGCTACCATGGCAACATGCTAACAATGGCAATGTTCACATGCTGATATCTCAGGTATGTTGTTCACCACCTTAATGCAGCTTTTAGTAGCCTACTGTAGAAGCAGCATGCTAACGTTTGCTAATTAGCTCCGAACACTTTATCGTCTGAGAGTTAACTAGGCTAGTTTAAAATATGCACGGTTATAAATCATTGGATAAATGTGGACCTATTTAAAATGTTAAATGGAAAGCCAGAAGTCACAGTTGTTATCTGAAGAGAAGACATTCACTGAGATTTCACTGCAAACCAGTATGTGTCAACCTCATAGAAAAGAGGATCTCCAGAGTCAGTTGGATTCTTCCTCTGAGGAGCATGAACTAGGTTTGCCACCTTCAATGTGGAAAAACAAGGGATACCTTGACAGCAGAAAAAAATCAGCAGCAAAATCTAATGAATTTTATATGCACCAATTTGTTTTTTTTATGCACACATTTCAAAGTCATCTGTTACTGTTTCTCAAACATGAATTTCAGGGAAATAAAAGAGTCAATTAGACTAAAGTACACTTGCATCAATTACATTAACATCAGATCAAAGAAATGAGCAACATGTTTGGTCTCAGAAATAAATGAAATCAATGTACTTAAAAATAAATTCTTACTTTTACTTTTAAACTGATCAGAATAACTCTCCTGGATGTCGGCACTGAAAAAAGATCAACCTGCTCCAGAGTGAGAGAAATGTTTCTTCGTGTGCGACAGAAAATGGCAAACTGTACAGTGACAGCACTTGTGGCCCATCTGCCATTCAGAACTGTATTTGGGCGGACTTGAGATTGAGGTATTTGCCAACGTTTTAAAGTCTCCATAAGCAGGGCGCGATGACACTGAGTGACAGACATCGTGCCTGTCATTCTAGGTGTCATTCTCGCTCTCTCAAATTCAGATTTAATATTTTACGTTAGGTCATGTTTTGGATGTATGATTTCTCAAGTCCTTCCAATCGTGAAAATGTGCATGCAATGGAGAGACATCTGCATTTAATTTTTCCATATGGGATCATCCCACATTATAGGGGACCACTGGCAACCCTACCATGAATCTCTGCACATTATAGTGGACCAGCCGACCAACATGCCTAGAGCTGTGCCTCCAGGTATGAAAGATGTGAAATGTAAATGCTCCTGATTAAATGATTCTTTACTGGCTTCTCTGGTGACAAGAATTAGGAGAAAGAGGGGGCGAATGAGGATTTGACTTTTCAAGCAAAGGCTTTCCAGGTTATCATTAGAGAGGGAAAGGAAACGAAAGAAGGGCGCCCAACAATGGAAGATTTTTTGCCTGTAGGGCAGTACAGAAGCCTACAATCGCATCAACACAACTGTCACATTTAGGAGGCTGTGTGAAGGGGAGCGAAGTGGGAAGACAGAGAGAAGCAGAAAAAAAAGTGAAACAAGATTGGTAATAGAAATATACCTCTTGACAGTGCTTGACACTGCATATTATTAAACACTGCTATGATTCACTCTGTAATTAAGAAAGGAAATGGTCCGCATAGTAGCGTGGTACTTTAAAATGTCATCTCCAACCTTCCAACAGTATCTTATGGAGGATTGTTTCCTAAAGTCTGGATATAGCATTAAATGGGCTTTATCTAAATGTCACTGCCTGAGCGATTGTCGATTATGTCGGCCATATTGATCATCTTACCTCTTCTTCGGGGTCCTTCACCACTTGTCCTCAGCAGCCCTGTAGCCTCTGTAACCAGCGCCCACAGCTTAGTCAGACTCTCTGAAGCTTCTTGCTTTTTTCTGTGTTCAGGGGGACTTGATTTCCTTCCTTAATGCTTTATAACCCTGCCACTGTCTCCAGGCAACTCAAAGGCTGTTGAGCTCGTTAAATCTCTATCCCCTGAAGAGGCTGAGTTCCTTTAAGATTTTATGCACTCCCAGAACCTCTGCGTGTTTCTGTTGAAGATCAGATCATATTCACACACCAAGCACTTTGAGAATAATTAGAGCAGTAATAGTGTTAGGCAGTCCAAGCCCTGATTAAATTGCTGTTAATGTGGCTATTTGAAGCAGTTGGTTTTGACACCGCGGTGATGTCAAAGAGACACGGAGCGAGCTAGAGAGGCATTCACTTGTGTGTGACAGCTGAAAACACCAACCTTTTCTCCCACATTTTCTATTTATAATCTATTTCCGACAAATTACGTTTGAAAGGGACATGTAAAGCCACCTGGAATACATTTTTCTCCTGCATAGCATCATGTAGAACATTCATAATGAACATATCTGCAAGATGTTCACTGTTAGGGTTTGTCAATATTTTATACGGCAACTAAAGTACAGTATGATCGAGCACCAGTTGGAAGAGTGGACAGATAACTGTTAAAGCAGAAGATCTTAGTTGATCTCATGTAGTATGGAAGGATGGTTAAGATTAGAAAACTACAATAACTTGGAGCTAAAGTCTTATTATAAACTCGTATAAAGTCATAATTGGACTCAAAATGAATACTTCTGAATTGTTGCATATGAAGATCTTTTAGGTCAGAAAACAGATAACCCTTGGAAACAGGTGTTTTATATGCTATGTAATTCCCAGGTGTGGTTAAAATAGAAAACAATCTGTTTGTTTGAGAAACATCAAATAAGATTCCTGTAGAGAACACAAGACTGAAAGATCGTGTTTAGGAGTGAAATATACTTTTCTATTTTGTGCCATAATAGAATTTAAACATTTAATGGCTTGTGGCAACGTCTGGGCTTTTGTTTGCTTCAAATGTCCCTCATATAACAGTACTTTTCATCCATCAAGGACGAAGAAGCAGCGTGGCTAAGAGAATGGCTGTAAACCCAGTTTCAAGCTCGACTGACTGAGTGTCCTTGAGCAGGACCCCGATTCTTTACCCGGGATGGAGACAGTTGTTGACACTGCTTTCTGACCTCCCACCGGATCGGGGCAAGCCATAATTGAATTCTTAGGGGATCAATGCAGTGTAAAAAAAAAAAAAAAAAAAAAAAAAAAGAAGAAGAAGAAGAAAAAAAAAAAGAGTCAAGCATCTTGACTGCATGACTGTGGGAAATTGATAACAGAAGTGTGTGAAGTATGAGTGGAAAAAGACTTCCTCTTACAGATACTGATAAATCTTGAGACTAAACAGAGAAACATAAGCACTGTTAAGCAGTCTCCAGTCTAAAAAGAAGGGAAAACATCTATCATGCATAACTGTCATGTCAAGTCGTTTTTACCTAACCGCACACATGCATACATGCACTCACAAATATAAGATACAGTGCAGATACAGCGTGCTGCTTCATGTTGGTTTTACATTTGAGGAATAGAGGAATACTTGCAGCGTTAGTGATCATTCGAGATAGCGTATATAGTGTGATGTTTGGATAGATAGACAGGTTCGCTAGACTTGGAAAGTATCCAGAGTGGAGCCCTGGAAAGAGCACTAAAAATTTGAGTTTTGTTTAAAAGAACATCCATCGTGGAGATAAGCCAGAATAGACCCAAGTCAGAAAATCTTTTGGACACCAGTTGAAGTAAAACTGGTGTAGCATTAGAGTGAAAAATCATCCTACTGCTTTCACCGTAATATGTTTAATTTAAGTAGATACACTCGGACATAAAATAGTTAACACTCTAAGCCGGCAGTAATGTACTGCAGCATATAAAATTAGCCCTGATAAAAAAAATGAAAAAAAAACTACTTGAAAAGTGAAGCACTACTTGAGTGCTGGAAATTTGGTTATGCTTTTTATGCTTAAGTTATCTTTGTTCCTAGCTTGTAATTTTTCATTTTTATTCAAGGGTTTGACAGGTCTCGTGGGCCATTAGGAGTTACCAAAATAATGGTGTTCTGAGCCACGTTGGTATTTGGAAATATGTCACCCAGAACAAAAAGTATGTTTCACAAAAGATATTCATGTGCTTGCTTTGATAGCAGAAATTACAGGTTTAATAAGCCAGGAACCAGGAATCCTTGGAACTGTTGTTTTCTTAAAGATTTTTTTTTTTTTTCAAAAGAAAATGTTTCGAGCTTTGAGGAAATAATGAAACAAACAGCTATTTTGATGTGGAGCAAATAATATTCAGTATTTAAAAGCATCGGCTGTCAGTCTTCCATGTAAACGAAAAATATGAGGCTCGCGTTTCACTTCTGTGGCCACAGACAAATAAAATGTGGCACTATAAGCAGGATTAGGTCAACGCTGTGTCGCTGCCAGAAGAGTGGCACATTAATTAATGCTGCTGAGCATCACAGGATGAAATCTGTTTTCTGAAAAGCAATCCATTGATCACGGTCTATCTCAAGTTACATTAGGTTCCAGTAATGTTTGACTCCTTTTACAGTCACAGTCGTCTGCATTTCTCACAGAAACAAATGAATCCTGCGCTCATCTGTATTTCAGGGAGAGAAAACAAAACAGAACAAGTTAGGAACACACTTTTATATCATCTATCTATATTGCAGATAATAAAAAAATGTGTTTGCAAGGGTTATGTACCAGAAGAAAAGTAGATATAACCAGAATGCCTGAATGTATTTTGCTTTGTCAGACACATTTTTCTTTCTTATCACATCAGAAAGCAACACTTTTACTCATCTGGGACACATTATAGTATGATTCAACAATGTTTTAATGCATGGTTGACATATCCATTTTCATACACAATATCATTCTTTATTCTCCCCCCAAAACAGCTGTGTGATCCTCGCAGTTTCTCCCTTTGTACGTGCCGACACCGAACTGAAACATTCTCCGCCATAACTCTCCCTTTAATCTCACAAAACAGCAACAACAAAGACGCCTAGAACGTACAAGTATATTTTTGCAGGTAGTATCTTTGTAGTTTTTCTGATGTTTGACTGTTCGGCTTGTGCATCGCACCTCCAACATTACACAGAACATCAAATACTTCTGTGCGAATCGATGGCCCACATTTGTTTACACAACCGAGAAGGGGAGAAAAAAAAAAAAAAAAAACTCACAGCAGCGCGTACGTCTCCAGTGGCTTCTGACAGCTCCGAAAAATCAAAGTTCATCTCAGATCACTCATATCAGAAATGCGTGAGTGGCATTGCTATTAAGCAAATATATAATTTCATATAAAATTATTTCCCAGGTTAGACTTAGTCTGAATCTGTTCCCCAGAAGCGGTTGCATATTGTTCTGCATTTCAATATCAGAATACAAGCCATTAGATGAGAGCAATTGAGTGGAGATGTCAAATTCAAGAAGATCTATGGTGTTGATGGAGGCAGAGAATACATTGCATTATTCCCATAAGACGTAAGGGAGGAGAAAATCTGTGTCCCGCTTTGCCCCTGCAGCTTGACGGCATGTGTTGCTAAAGGAAAGATATTATTTAAACAGTCTGGGTGATAACGCAAAAATACATTTAATATTAACCTGAGATTATCGTCCTCTTTAATCAATAACACCAGAGAGTTTTGAGCAAAAAACTTTGCATTCGAATTCAAAACAAAAATACTCAGAGGAAAGTTGTTATGCGACCATATCTGAGTTATCAGATATGCGAGTGGTGCAGCATACACTGGGGGGATGCCTGGAGATTGCATACGCATTGTTATCATTACAGAGATAACATGCAATCATTGTGGATACACTATCAGGGGACTGCTGGCATGCATCTTTTGTGACAACATCACCAGTGCAATTCAGTTTGATTGCTTTCTATTCACATTCTAATTGTGCATATTCAGAACTCGTACTGAAATGCATCTATTGTGATAAAATTGAAGGTGATGAAGAGTTTAAGCTATGAACAATGCTTGATTGCCGCTTTGACTATTAAGCCTAATTAGATCATCAAATTCCCATGTCATGCAAGGAAAGATTATTTGTGGATATTTCTGCAGCTTAGCAAGAGTTTGAACAGTTTCATATTTTATCCCCTGTGCCAGAGTTGCAAACCCTCTTCAGGCGACCTGATGTGATTTTACAGCAAGCTTCTACAGTGTCAGACATATTTCTATATAAAAAGCTGTCTGTCCCACACCTTTCCCAGGGCTGTGCAGTCTGTCACCCAAACGGAGCGTGTCCATCTGTCCCTTCCCATTTACGCTCTGTTGTTCTCACCACGGCTGAGCCCGTCATGTAACGCAGGGATGGTTGACAGCTGTTTGTTGATTCAATGCCATGGCTTATTTCCTCTGTCTGTTTGTTTTGATGTCAGCATTCAGTCGGGATCAGTGGGTGAGTCAGCCTCTGTTTCTGGCCCACTCCTGACATCAGGACACAGACACCACAAAGAAGCTGATCTTTTTTCAGGCATGTCTGACCAATATGTGTTGACCATATTAGCTGAAGGCTCACACACAGGACTGTCCGTATGTTTTATCGTCCTGGTGACCGAAATTCACTTTTATTTGTAGATGCTTAAAAAAAGTTAAATGGTGCTGAAAGGATTTCCTAAATTTATGCAGCATCAAAAAAAAAAAAAAAGGCTGTGCATGTGGGCACGCGCTTATCTGGTACGTCTGTTTTCAAATATCTGCAGAGTGTCTTGCAAGCAGCAAGAGCAAGATGCAAGCAGCTCTATGAGGCTGGAGCTAAATGCTAATGCCGATATGCTGACATGCTCACAACGACAACGTGCTTATATTTAGTGGGTTAACCATATTCACCAGATTTGTTAGCATTCACTAATTTGCACTAAATACAAAACACAGTGGAAGCTGATAGAAATGCCATGAGTTTTGCAAGTATTTGGTCATAAAACAAAGTACAAATTGGACAAATTAATTTGGCATCCGGCGAAAGTGATGTAGCACAGAAACAGGCGATGACATTGAATGACAGAAACATCATTCACCTGATTACAGATTCAGTTTAGCATCAAATCTGTTATTTTATGCTGTCAAATACAGTGACTGTGAATGTTTGTCCAAAATAGTTAATAGTTCATAGTCAGTCTGAACCGACCTTGCCATCCATGGAGCAATGTGTCGCTAAAAGCAACTCCATTCACGCTGATTGTTTTAATATTTGAACAATATGCAAATTATATAAATTATTTTGTCCTTTGCCAACTTTGAACTTTAAATAAAGTTTCCCCACTTTTCTGTTCTCAGCTCCTTAATTGTATAAGTCATGTCTGACATCAAGGACTTACAGAGCTCCCAGATACATTTAAACATTTAAAGGTGGAGGCCCAAGGTAATATTTAAAACTGCATGTGAGTGTATTTTTTATGACTGTTGTTCTGCGTGAAGGATCGGCTGTACACTTGCTATCCACTTTATTAAGTACACACTCTCATTTACACAAACAGCTCGCTCCTCCAGACAGTGAGTCATACTGTATATATAAATAATACATGAGTGTAAAGCATGCAAACAGAGTTGAGAGATTCAGTAAACCTTTGACTGAGTGGTAGAATGGGCAGGATGTGATCTAAGCAACTTTGAATGCAGTGTCATGTTTGATCCCAGATGTGCTAATTCCAATGTAAGCACATACACTATTCTGTGAAGCTCACCCACTTCAGTGGCTTCAGTTTAGTCTGAATAATGCCATGAGAAAAGAAAATGAGCAAACAAATAAAAAGGCTCCCGGTCAGTGACAGGTTTGTGGACAAGAAATCCTTGGTGCCAAGTGAGGTCACAGTGAAACGACAAGATTTGTTCAAGCTGACAGATGGCCCACAAAAATGCAAGTAACAGCTCAGTACCACAGCGATGTGCAAAAGGCCGTCTTAAATCAGACAACTAGTCAAATCTTAAAATGGATGGACCACAGCAGCAAAACGCAATGACAGGTTCCACTCTGTCGCTCATAGCGGGCAAGAAGAAGGCATGGCGGAGATGTCATCAGCGCTGCACAGTGGGAAATGTTGCTTAGTCCAAAAGGATCAAGGTTTGTGTTAGACACGGTCGCAGCAGGCTGACAATTCAGCATGAACTGCAAGAATCCGTGGGTCCATCCTGTAAAAGGAGGCTGCTATTTTTTCGTGGCACACATTAGTCCATTTGCTGCCAACTGAGCATCATTCTAACGCCAGCGTGCCTAAACATTTCTGACAAAATACGTCTTTTCATGTCCGCAGCCTACCCATTTTTAGATGGATTCTTTCAACGGTACAATGCGTCATATCATCGTAAAACAGTTCCAGGAACGTCACAGTGTTGCCAACTTGCTCCCAAAATCTCAAACCAATAAACCACCTTTGGCGTGAGGTGAATCTGAATGTTCACGGCATGAATATTCACCAGAATTGGTTGTGTATTTAGACAGAACTGGACTGTCAGGCTTGGATATAGCTGAGCCTGTGCCTCAGTATACCAGTTTCAGTCCTTCTACAGTCCAGTACGAAGCTAACGGCTGTTTACTGTCGAAGATTTAAATATTTCCCAATGAAATATGTATTCACTCTCATTTTATTCTGCCTCCTATCATTCATATTGCAAGTTGAAGTCATAAAGCATTTGATCATAAGTTAGTCTATCATTATTATGACAGGTGTGACAGGTAGAAGCTTATTGTTACAGCAAATTTACAGTACAGCATAACTGGCATTTCTTCATTACATAGTACTGTCATATGTCTATTGCTAACAAACGGATTTCTTGAATAGCCTGAATAAATTATTCTCTATATTGCGGGAAAAAGGGGGGAGGTGGGGATGAGAAAAGAATCTTTTGAACGTACCCGAGCATCTTGACAAAGGCTTGGGAAAATTCAACTGAACAAGACTTGTCCTTCCTAATAAGCACAGCTAGTCCATCTTACACTTTGAGGCCCCCCGTACTTCATGTGAGGCGAAAATAAAGCCACTCCCTGACTAGCTGCATATCAGATTCATTGTGACGGACGTCCGCTGCATTTAGAGGAACATTCAATCAATCATGTGGCGGAAGTGTAGTGTTTGCACTTTCTTAACGCCGTCTATTATTTCACTTATTCCAACACGCCGAGGAAGAAGTCACAAGCAGAACAATAAACGCTTCGACTTCAGCTACGTTTTATATTAGAGCAGATGATCAGACTTGTTTGGATTCTTTGTTTTATTGTTCTGCATCATGAGGAACACAATCAAACTGATGATTTTAACCTGCGTACCTGATCATTCACCGCTCTAAATGAGTGCACTTTAATTTCTCTGTAATGGTTCTGTAATGTCTAATTTATAATCCACTTATCTGAGAGACTAAAAGAGCAACATGATTTAGATGCTTACCTGTGGTCAAGGATGGATTTCCTATTGTGTTCCTCTTATGAAATACAATGTTGTTTATTCTGCCCTGCTCTCATTGTCATAGCAGATCCTTCTAGTGTACTTTGCAAATATTTTGGTTTATTATAGTCCAACAGGGTGAGTAAAGCATGGCTACTTTATGCCATAGAGGCCAGTTCAGCCTGCTCTCTGTGTTCACACTTTCCACATCATCTTATCTAATGCTCACCATTGCGCACCGTCCCATTTATAAACTTAGACTTTTTACTAGCAGTGTTGCTTGTCTTGCATGAACCCACCACTACTCCTGCTCCACTTCCACCAGATACTTCAAGCCACTGCGGCAGGCTTTATTGCCCTCCTGCAGAGTGCTCAGCCGCTATCTTGATGAGTCTGCAATCAAACCTTTCGTTTGTGCACAGTGGAGCTTTTCTAGTTAGTCGTTTCATTGTTTTGCTGTATTTGAACTTAAATAAGCTGAGCAGGTAGGTTGCTCAACTTGTTTTATTCATTATTTATAGTACTATAATATCATTCTATTGTATTAAATAATCATGCAGTAGGTATTGTGACATCACTCAGGGATGAGATCTGTTTTTCTTATTTTATAATCACTCAAAATGTTGACCTGTTTTACAGAAGCGCATCTTATATAACTGAAAGAAAGAAAAAAAGTTTCTGTTTTCCAACTTCCAGTCGTGTAAATCATCCACTCCGTGAAGAGATAGGTCACTTGCAGATGAAGGCCTCTTAAGTGCAGCCAAAAAAGATGTCTTTGATTTCACTCCTCTCACAAATAAGGAGGGATTTCTTGGATCCACCAACACTCATGCAGACAATGTCTGAAAACATACTGAGTTTTTTTTTTAAATTTTTTTATCCCAAACTAGTTCAGAGTAGGCTTTAACTTGGCAGATGACAAAGAAAATGAACAAATGGAGCAGGTATATACTGTAAGGAAATATACATGTTTAAGAGAAACCCTTTCTGTACAGCTCAGTACTGAAAAAAAGCATTCTTTACATTATATAAATAACCCTTTTTTGTCAGCGTGCTGGACAGATATAGTGCAGTCTTGATGAAGTCATTACTTGTCCTTATTCTTCAAAGCCATTTGATTTACAGTCTCTTTACATCTTCCCCAGCGGGCTTTGTTTCTTGCAATATTAATATGGATTTTACTAATGTTCTCTCTGTCGCTCAGCTCATATAGGCTACTGTATTCTGGTGCTGTATCCTCGCAACCACAAAATGTTTGTAAGTCATGCTGTTGCCTGCGATATGAGTACTTTTTGTCATGTTAGTAGCATGACTGTCTCATTGGGAACCGCTACAGATCTTTTGATGTTCATTTATGATTAGAACTAGAGCCACGGCTGCACAACGCAAGCGAGTCTAAGTAGGCTTAGTTGTGCAAAATTCATGCTAATGATGCTCAAGTTGTCGCGGCGCAGGACAGATTGTGCGTGGCTTGTTTTGAAGTTAAAATATGAGCATGAGAGACATGAGCCGGTAATGCACTTCTGACAGACGAGTATGTTAAACTTTTATAAAAACGTAGAAATAACACAGAAAGGAAGGTTGGTTTTCCAAAAAATATATCATCTATGGGGAATTTAGCTGGCTGGAGGTTAACGTGGATCATGTCATGCCAAGCATAGGGTTGTGTGTGCTGTGGCAAAATCCTACAGAAAAACACGCCATCGCATGGAGACAGGAATAGAAAAATACTGTAGTAACCTGCAGTGACACCACTTTTATGAGTACATATGCTGCTTTTTTAACAGGACAGTCATGGTGATGGTCTGGAGAGGGCTAGGATGCATGCTAGAAGTCATCCATGCAAACACAAAACCGTCCATCATAGAGTTTGTCTGGGCTGAAGAGGGAGGGAGACTCAGGAAAGCGGCATGTCAAGGCTTAGGACGAGACGGGGGACACTGCCGCTGTCTGAGCCATGCTTTGTTTTGAACTGCAATTGAAGCAACGCTCTTGGGAAAATCAGCAGAATATTTAAAGTGACTGAAAGCAGGAGTGGGATGGAGCACTACCATAGTTCACCAGTCAGTTCAAAGGTGCCCTCTTAAATTAATTATCCTCTAAACATTTAAAATATACAGAGGAATATACGGCACAAATGAGCCTCTGCGCTGTTCCATAAGAATGTCAAGGACTTCTGCAATGACTCCTCGTACTGTAAATACACAGCAAGGAATAAAAGTCTATTTGTGTATTAGTAATAGCAAGATCCACATGCCCTGCGGGCTAAAGAAATGTGCTCTGTTTTACACTTAATTACTGCAATAAATTAAGCATTAACATGTTATTCAATGACAGATTTTGCCCTGCTGCTTCTGATTAGTAACAGGCCAACAAGGAGTTACAGTAGAAAGGAGTTTCTAAAAGTGGGAGGCAGGCCTCCCCACGGGGGCTCCAAATAGTTTCAGGGTAAGCTCAGTGAATGGAAGTGAAAACATATTACATTAGTTATCGAAAGGAGATCACACGGAATAGCCTAAATGTGTATGATTTGGTTAAAGAGATAGAGTTGTTGTTGGGGAATTTTACTGTTTTTTTTTTGTTTTGTTTTGTTTTTTTTACTTTCCCAGAGTCAGAAACTAATAAATGCCTTACGACAGACTTTTTATGTTATTGTGTGCAGGCTGAAGTTATGTCAGACAGCAATATTACTATCTGGGCTGAAGTGTGTCTACAGGAAAACAAATAACACAATCATGATCCCATAGACGTCCGGGAAACCAAGGAGCGCTGTGTGGGCTTTGTCGTCCGAAGGGAGGCCCGTAGAGTTTGAATCCCCCTGCCTTGAAACATTTCACTCGCAGCACAGTTTGTTTGTGTCTATTTAAGATAATTTATGTAGGTTTAAGCTGTCCTGTTCCTTTGTTGCTGAACATTTGCAAGCTTTATTGATTCACTTGCCAGCCTGGGGAAAGCGTCACTTTTTATGTGATTAAAATAACATATAATCCTATAACATCACCTGGTCACTGCCGATGTCAACAAATTAATGAATTGTAGTACATAATATGCTAAGCACAATTTGTAGCCACTGGCCATCGCACCATGATGCACATATTGATTTTTTTAGTGTAAAGTACACACTCAGAGGGAATATTCAAACAAAAGGTCAAGAAAAATGAGATGGAACTTTCTTATTATAATACTGACATTCCCCATTACATTCAGGCTCATGAACTGAATCCTTATAGCTGCCACCAGTCCCTCGGGAGTAATGCAACACTTTCAGTTCATAAGCGCTTGTTGCTCAAGGACACTCTATTCCACTTATGTGAGAATTGAGATAGTTATTATAGCTACAATTACAATATCATATACTTCAGTATGTCAGTTGGAAAGCTCAAACTGGACAGGTATAAGCACAAGGCAGGAAAAGAAAGCATAAAGGGAAAATAAGGATTATTAGTGAGACCGCTTTTTGGAATATAAATACAGAATAGGCTCTTCCCTTGATGAGGATAATTACACTGCTTTTTCTTCAATCATCTTTCCAGCTCAGCGTGGGACCCATGAGTCTAACTTGGATAAATTTTTCATAACCTTTCAACAGCATTCAGTAGCAGCCAGTAGGAAACTGACATAACAGGAACAGGATACTTTAACCCAAAAAATCCAACAGGAGGACACGACACTCGGTGTGCTGTAGCTCTACACTAACCATTATGTGCCATGGCAACACGTCTGTTTGCTTCATCCGTGATCCTTTTTGCTTAGTTAACTCAACTCTCCTCACCCTGCATCTGTGTCTCTCAACAAGTTGTCAAATTACCTCTGGAAAGAGTGAGTTTAGGAACACTGCTACTACAGCCAACCAGGAGAAGACTAAAAATCCACCTTGAATCACTCCAACTTTCTCCAACACTCCATTGTAATTTGCAAGAGGCTACGTCACAGTAGCTAGCGAGGCCTTAGGCTAATGTAATTTCAGTTGTTCTGGGTTGAAACACTAAACTAAACAACTAAACACTTCAAACATAAAGTTAGTCCTAACAGCAACTTGGTGGGTTCAAATATTAAAGCTGAAGTACTTTACTAAGTTTAAAATGTTCAGGCTGTTGATGCAGACTGTTGAAACTATCTTGAAATACAAGCTAGCGAAATAGTGATGTAAGCTAGAGCTAGCCCTCCACTGTACTCTGTTTCACTTTAGATGCGGCTCATGTGAGGAACTGCTCTTGACTTGGGTATTGATGTTTCAACAGTAAACAACAGCCAGTACTGACACTTTTGCTCTCCGCTCCCACTAAAAGTGGATAAAATCAAATTTCCAATTTGTGCAGCATCTCTTAGAGCTCAACGCACAGCAGTAAAGCATTAGTTAGTATTAAAGCATTAGTATAGCATTAAAACACAAGCAAATTAAGAAAAGATGAAGTATTTATAAAACAGAAACACTGTAAATAGATAAAACAACCAAATGCAGAAATGCTACAAGTCCAACATTCCTACAATTTAGCTAATTTTCCAACTTACAGATAGCCAACAAGCGTGTCCCAGTCATCTGTCTGTTTATGTATGTGATTGTGTTTTCTGCTCCAAAGTTGCAGTGCCTTGAGCTCTCGTGGCAACTATACTTTGAGTGTGTTGTTGATCCGTCACTCCCATTCATGCGGCAATGATCAGCGAATAGTGAGAAAAAGCTGAAAAGGTCGTTACAACTTGTCGCAAACATGATGTGTAGAAGTCACAGGCACAATGATAAGTACATGCTTTTAGTTCATGAACTGAATTCACGTTGGATGGTAACAACGCTGACGAATACTCTGTGTGAAAAATAATTTGCATATTAATTGTCCATACACTATAAAAAATGTACAAGTACAGTTTTCCCTCAGCTTTCAGTTATTCATCTAAGCGAGTCAGGTGTCATATAGAGGACACTGCTCACCAAATGCGCACCCGTCATCCTGATTGTTTAAAATAGTTTCTTCCACTTTTTGTTAATGTGCGAATTGTGGTCCATTTCATTTTCTTGTAACATAAAAATGAAATGGAAAACTGGTTTATCAGATCACTGCACACAATTGCTCTCATTTGTTTTGACATTATTCCTTGTACTATGTATAGAATTGAGAGTGTTGCCATAATGTGTTGCCATGTGGGAAGAGTCATGAAGCCAGGGGCTAGCAGCCGAGCCAGTCAAAGCCAAAGTCAGAGCCATGTGCGCCCTTCACACGCACCCCCAATACACACATCAACAAGCCTACAGTACATTTTCAGCTACTGACTTTCATTGCAAATGACTGTTCTCTGAATGTTTCCAGGCTAAGTACATTTCTTACAGAAAAGGGGTTTTATACCATGTATTTTACAGATTTATTAAAAGTAGTGATCTATATACTCATCATTTCCTCCCTTTTTTTGCCTAAGAAGCAGATTTTAGCCCATAAATTTGCTTCTATATACAGTAGCTTGTGCCTATGGTGCATGAAGAGGGGGGTTTACTCCTACAGGGACCGGCCTTTGGCAGGCTCACTAATGGGATATGGTCCACAGCTCCACCTGTTCCAATGAATTTCTCTCCTCGGATCAGCTAGACAGCATCACGTGAGAGCCTGCAATGGGGAGGAAATGGGGAGGTAGTGGTTTGAGAGACAGCAACGATCATCCCTGATTTCATGGATATTATTCCGGCAGCCATTTAAAAATCAAACATCACCACCACTCTATCCATGGGGAGGAAGCAAGGAGCTGAAAAAATGACAAAAGGCTTCAAGGACAAGAACCAAGCAAAAGAGCCCTGACAGCCCAACTTGTTGTGGTTTTCCAGAGGATGCAGCGGTGTCAAATATGATTTTTTTTTTTTTTGACCGCAACAGAGTGACAGTGTGGAAAATTCCTCTGGCTATTCTATTCCAGAAGCGTACCTCTGCACATTAAGTAACCTATATTATGGATAAACAGTGTTTGACAGGGATTTCTTTTAAGACAAAATGGAAGGCAAAAGTTGCATGCACACAAGCGCAAAGGCCAAGTCGAGCCTGAAGTGTGCCTTCCACCTCCGCTTGACGCTCATTTGAAATATAGATCATTTTTATTTCAACGCCGAGCTCCACTCGTCTTTTCAAATACACTGTGCATTCACGGCGGCGTACACGGCTTAGTGCAAATCCATCTTGATTATTGTCATACGCTGGGTGGAGTGTGGACAGAGTGAAACATGGTCATGCACCACCTAACATATTTTAAGAAGAAAATTTTGTTTCATCGGCATTCACACCCTCCACGTACTGTAAATCATGTAAAGTGAAAATGTACTCTTTTGAAAAATGGTACTGCTGACTGCAGTGACAAGCAGGATATAATCTAGAGAATCATTAAAATGTGTATTAATATTGAAAGCGTCTGTCAATCTCGTCCTGTCTTATCCTTCACCATATTTATTGTCACCTTACCTAATCACTCCACATTTATGGCTCCTTTCATTTCATTCGCATATTGATTTTATGTGTGTTTGTGCATATCTATATGTGTGTGTGTGTGTCTGGGTGTGTGTGTGTGTGTGTGTTACCCCGGGGTGCTTGTTCGCTAATAGAGTTCTTTAGTCACAGATCTGTGTGACAGGTGGCCCTGCTGGCCTCTAGTGTGTGCTCAGTACAAGTGCTCTCCTGGGTGAGAAGCTGTCACATCCACTTACACAAGGGAGCAATTCCTCAGTCCCCCTTTTCTTTAAACACAACTACCATCCACCTTCTTTTGAAAACAGACCATTTTTACCATTTTACCATTTCAAACTCACAATTTAACCCCATCTCTCAGCAGCATGTAAGTGCATAGCCTACTGTGTGAGCAAATATTCCCAACAAAATATCAATACGCTAAGTATATTGAAGTTCATTGAAATTTGCTGAAAAATAACCGGCACTGACGCACGTATCCGCAACTTGGAGGATATTTCGGCACTCACTTTTGAACATAGACACACGCGCACAAACACCAACTAGCCCACAATGCTATATGTTGTCGATAAATGTGCGAAGACCTTTTTTCTGTTAAGGTCTATACTGTGACAGCAGTCTTAGCAGGGGGAAGTTTTTCTCTGTGCTTTATATTTGGCAGATGAACCATGTGGGGAAGGAAATGTCATTTTTGTTCTGCATCAACTGTATGTCACCATAAGGAAATATTCCTCCTATGCGTGCTCACTGTAGGCTACCAATTATGCAGTTTGAACTCAGGCATAAAGGAGAAAAGAGGCATCTGAATTTATGAGTTACTGCAGCCCGATACGACGTTACACAGTTAAACAAAAGAAAAGTATTTTGTTGAAACGAAGTTATTTATGTGAGGTAGTATGAAGTCTGATTAATGGCTTTATTGAGGTTTCTCAGGGGCAATGACACTGGAGATTGTACGCCTGATTAAATTGTGATTCTATGCCTTGGCTATCCTCTACTAGTGTCACAGAGACATAATTTTTTTTCTGGGACCTGACATTTTTACCATTGATTAAATTAGATTAAAGGAATAGTTTGACATTTTGAGAAAAAAAAAACAAAAACTTATTTGCTTATTCGCCAAGATTAGAAGATTGATACCGCTTTCATGTCTGTGCAGTACAGTGGAAAAGAAGATAACGCCAGTAGCCTGCTTAGCCTGGCACAAAAAGACTGGAAACAGGGGGAACGGCTAGCCTGGCTGCGTCTACACATAATGTTTTCTCCAGTTAATGTTGTTGTTTAATCTGTACAAAAATATAAGTGCAAAAATAACACGTATGTTGGCCTTTATGAGACACACAAGTTAACTCCAGGCAACAACAAGACTATAGGATCTCACTGGATTACGCCCATGATACCACACCGTGTTATTATACATGGGTTTCGTTACCTTTGGGCAGAGCCATGCTCGCTGCTTCCCCATGTGTCCATTCTCTGTGCTAAGCTAAACTGACAGGCTGCTGCTCGTAGTCTTATATTTACCTCACAGACATGAGAGTGGTATCGATCTCCTAATCTAAGTCTTGGCAAGAAAGCGGATACACGTATTTTCCCAAAATGTCAGACAATACACCCTGTATCCTATTGACCATAGTGTGATTGTGCTGCTTTTCCCAAGTGGTAGCATTAATTGGCTTGATACAAACAGTCGCGGCCTTGGGTGTAGTACCTGCATGGCAAAAAGAAAAGTTGTTTGTTAAATTTTAATGCGTTCCGGCTAGCTACCTGACAGTTCTCCCAACCAAGAGCTTGTTATTATTAAGACTGAACTGATGTTTTTAAGTTACCATGCAGCGTTTGAAGGAACAATAGAGTCCAGCACTAAGCCATTATTTTATGCATGCTGTGTCTGTGTTTGTGCACAGACAGTGGTCGTTTGAAAAAGCAGAAGATGAGATTTTGACACAGCCATAACTTTATGAGCATGCTTTCCTCACTAAGCCATTTAATGGAGGGATGAGACGGGCAGAAACACACATAACTTCAAAAAGCTAGCAGGGAGCTCACACTGTGACAGCACATCCACCATTAAGTTAATATTATATAATGCCACTGGAGCTGTCACTCACAGTGTGAAGCTGCGGGTATGTGTGAAATCTGTGGGTGGTGGAGGTCTCTGTGTTTCAAAGCACACTGGCACCATCCTGAGGCACCACACAGCACCTGCATCAGTTTAGGAAACATCAGCAGCGTTGTTCTCGAGACACCTTTTAGAGAGAAAAGGGGAAAATACTCAAATATGCTAAATAAAACTAATTACTTAAAGATCTCATTTACGTTCATTGATTATGTATATGTCATTTCTTTTATGTATAATCTGTTGTTATTTGGTTTTATAATGACACTGTATGTGATTTTTTTTCCCAGTCTCTTTTAAAATAAAAGTCTACAGCCTACGCTTGCAGGTATTCATAATATATACAATAAATAACTTCAAAACAGTTTCTTGTGTATCATGTTTTCAAAGGAACTGTGCTGCTCTCATGATAATGAGGTCTTTAATCTTGGTTTAAAGGGTTTCTTCTTGACAGTTACTGAAACATAATCATGCATGCAAGCAAACAATAGTACACATTAGATAATAAATGTGAACAATATTGCAGGAAATGTATGCTGTGTGGAAGCTCCTGTTTCCTGACCTTGGGCTAAATCTATACTGTAAACAACGTTATGTGCATTAAAATCCTGCATACTCCATTTACTGCACATACACTGGTATAAACGCAACATGTGGATCCTTATATGTGACATTATTCTATTGAAGTAAATATTAGTAGATATTTTACTATATTTTCTATCTGCTTATTAATAATATTCCAAATATTGTACTCATAGTTGGGATATATTTTAAATGGTTATTTTAATAATTTAGTACTGCACTTCCATAAAATGTTGTGACTTTCTTAAGACAGACAAAACAATACTGAGGCTGACATATCCTGAGACCTACAGTATGTGATTTCTGCTGCTGGAGCATGATGACATCATGAAGTAGTGTGGAATCATGGGAGTTGTTGTCTTCATTGTTAAACAACCACCATTTCTGCTGAATCTGCTCTATCTGATACGACCTGGGCATAAGTGGATCAAAGACGAGATAATGTATTAAAGTTTTATTCATGTTATGTTTAGTCACATTTGCTAACTCCATTCCTCATTCTCTGATGTACAGTATCTGACCTGTCCTACGTTTCCCCCAGAAGTTATAACAACTACAGGTAAGCAAAGAAATGCACTGTTCCCTGAATAAAAGTATGAATTTCTCTGTGGTTCAATGTTGTTTTGGGGGTAATCTAAATACACAACTTGATAAAATATATAACATAGATATAGCATTCATACCTTTTTTGATAGAAGTGCACGTGTAACATTTGAATGAATGCTCCTTTAACAGACTGATTTTATGGTGTCAGTTTTCTCACGCTTCATATTTCGCCTGCCTTAGGTGATTTTAGATGTTTCATCATTGGCTTGATTGTCTGGGAGCCTGGGACATCTGTTACCCCGTGGGCAGTTCATGTACAGTTAGTCTGTCTTTGGCCTTGCTGCTCTTTTAAACCACCAGGCGGCTCTACATTCTGTCAACAAGATGATAGATGAAATGAGCAAGTGATATGTTTCTTCTCGATGGCCTAACTCCCACGACTGTCTATTACTGGAATAAAAAGAGAAATAAAATGTAACCATGGGCCTGAGAGTGTAAATGAGTGTCCAACTAAAAGTAGAAGAGTGCACAGAGTGCAGTGAAAAGGACGTGCTTGGCCCTGAGGCTAAAGAAGGAAAGTTCAATGGCTCTCCACTAGAGGCTAATTTGCTAGTGGAAGTACACTAACAAAGGGCTGCATCAATGAATACTATGAAACTGAATAGACATATTTCAATTAATAAGAGAAATAATCAATTAATTCAAGTTACCAGAGATCTGGAACGTCAGTGTGAGATTATATAATATATATATCATTATATATTATATATATTCAGAAACACATTTAATGCTAAAGCAACAAAAGGCAGTATTACTGAAAACACATTGTGCAAAGTGCATGTCCATATTTATTGTCCTGCAGCCTCGGCTGATTTTCATATTTCCAATCAGCTTGAACAGTCCTTGTTCTGCGTAACAAGTGCTTCTGCGTTCCTCATTTTATTTTATCATAACCAAAAATCAATTGACTGGATTTTTAAGTGGTGCTCTGTAGTGTCTAAGTCTGTAACATCGAGCTGTTGTTTCCCTAAGAGGGCTCCCTTCACCCCAGTAACCAGCCCAGCAGAAGATGGAGCAGACTGTGGATGACACTAAAGGGTGTTTGGAGTTTCCTCTGTCTGTTGGCCTTGGTAATCTGAGAGCTGGTGTGACATTTCAGACTTAAAGTGGGTGAGGGCAGAGGAATAGAGGGAGTGTTTGGGGCTTTGGCAGAGTGCTACTCCTCAACACTTCTGGTGTAAATAAGGATTCTGTTCCCTCTTAGCTTTGATGCCTTGAACATGTTTTGCACAGTGAAAAGTACAACGTTTCCAGCTGTAACATGCACTGATAAGGCAATGTGCTGTAAAGGAAAAGATGATTTAACATGGCATGAATATTCTGTTGTATAAATATTCCTAACGTCTACTCGCTTGACATTGAAGATGTTGATTTTGGGGTGATTTATTGTCATTGTGCATCTGAATGCTCGTTATCTTGACTCAGCCACACAACTCTTGTTTATATTATCACATTTGCACATTATTCACAGTTATTTGTATATGATTCATGAACTGACCTTGGCCTAAACAAGAGCATCTCGACATATGGATCAATGTTCATAGTGAGGCAAGCGCTATAGCTCATAATAATAACATATTGATCACATAGGTCAATACATGAGTTGTCAGTGGAGGTCTTGGTGGATTTCTCTCCCTTCTACAGTGTTTTTTTTCCTTCTCAGTGATGAATAGTGGCAATGCAAACTGATGTTTTTGCTATTGAGACATACGGATATCTCGCTCTCTGAGTTCAGCCATATTACTGAGATAGTTAAATCTCTCCACTGGCAGCACTGACAGCAGATTGTAAACTCAAACCGAACCCAATGGACTAACACCTTGCGGAAGAGTCGGTTTCTAATCAAAAATGCAGTTTGAATGCTTTTCCCGTAAATATTTTCTTTTCCCTCTAATGCTGATGCTAACAGACAACCCATTTCCTTAGCTTTGGGAGTTGAGGCTGATGGTTTGCAGCATCTGCAGTAGGCTCCTGTGGGTTTCAACCTGACAGCTTGTCTCCATGAAGGCTTCGTAATGAGAAAGACTGTGTTCATTCTGTCTACATGTGTCAGAATGACACATACACAAGTGTTTTTGGAGCTTCTGTACGCCGTGGTTTTCTTTAAGCATTGCTTGACAAGTATAGCAACCAAACACAAGTAACAGCATCCAGCCATTTATCTCCACCAACTATTTGTTTGAGTTTGAAGCTATGATAGGCAGCTTTTTAAGTGTCTCTGATGTAGGCTTACAGCATGCCTGTGACGAAGGTGTAGTAAAAATGCCAGGCGGCAACTCTTTTGGGCGCTGTTTTCACAGTCCCACTGTTGCGGGTACCAAACTGGTTCTAGGGTAATGGTAATGGAAGCAATTATAGTGATATTGAGTGCAGTTTTAGAGCTATGTCAAGACCAGTTTTGTTGGTTTAAACTTGCATTCAGTGATTTGGGACAGCACAAGAGCACGTAAACAAAATATTAACTGTATTATCACCATGTAAAGTTGAACAGCATGTTAGTTAACCGTTGCTTAGAGTATTAATTAATCCAGCAGACACAGAGGACAAAGGGTAATATTAGGATTTATCAGTTAGCATGTTTCTGTCCACCAAGTTCAATATTCTTGTGATTTTAGCTCTGTTTTGGTCTCCATTCACCCCTGAGGGAAATATCTGACTTTTTAGCTGCTCAGTGCTATGCTGATCATCTGTGGCTATAATTTGGTGCAGCAAAGTTATTGATAAAGTCAATTAGAATGGTTGGACTGAAACAAAACAGTAAAGTTGGAGGCTGTAAAACCAAAATAATGAGCCGAAAGATGTCAAAAAAAATCTGAAGCGATCTGAAGAGAACTGCAGAGTTGGTGATAACTCTCTGTGGACTCATCATCCCCACAAGAAACTCATTTCTCATCCCATCAAAAACATCTCAGATTGTTAAATAATGTTCAGGGAATCCTACTCATTTTGTGTGCTGGGAGCACACAGACTCACACATCACCAAATTTCTATTTGTCATCAAATTATACTTCATAACATCATGACAGTTTCTGTTTTTAGTCAGATAAATGTCTTTATTTGACAAGATGTCATAAGGAAAATCATTTGTGAGCTAAGTTATTAACACAGGAGAAACAAACTTATCTTCTGACTTTTACAAGCGATGGGTGAAAATTAAACCAAATCTAAGACACTGACCAGATATTGAAAGCTTTCCCTGTCTAACCATTATTAATATTTTCTTTAAAACCTGAAGGTCTACAAGAAAACATAGCTAGAAAATTCCCTTTTTATTTTCACCTTTCTCTGTTATAACATGGATTTCAAAATGTGCCTGGCCTTGAGGCTGCTTTGCAATAAAGGCTGAGACTGTGTGGCAGTGTTCACTCAGCGGCCGCTCTGTGTCCTACATTGAACAGGCAGAAAGCCTTTTAATTAGTTTGAGCTCTCAAAGAGAACAGGCTGTTGCTCACTATTCTATTTCAGCTTCTTCAAAAAACCTGCTTGACCCACCAGTGAATCCATCATTTACGTGTTACAGGTCTCAGCTTGAAAGCGCCTACAGCCATGTGTGTGCGTCTGTGTGTGTGTGTGTGTGTGTGTGTGTGTGTGTGCCTGAGAAAACAGGAAAAATAAAGAGGCAGGCTAACGTGTGGCACATCATAAAAAGTATTCTCTCAGCATATGTTTATTAATCATTTGCCAAATACATTGAGTCATTGTCTCTACTGTATTTTCTCATGTTCCCTGTATTCACAACGTGTTTTTCATGTTCACACACACACACACACACACACACACACACACACACACACACGCGCACACATTTATTTCTGTTTCCATACTATGCTCATTTAACCCATTCGAGATTATAACTCGGTATCTGAACCATTCCTGTATGTAAATAGTGAATAGGGTGTATCTTAGCCAACAGGGGCTAGCATAGGCTAAATAACTCATTAACACTTAATACACTTATATTTTAGTAACTCAACCATCGGGCTTTGCAAAAAAATGACCCAATAAATGATATATTTTAAATCTGCTTCTTAATAAAATGTTATAAGATGTTCAGGAGCCAGAAAACTACCCTCTAGCGCAAGGAAATACACTAGCTAGCTAGCTAACTCGATGATAGGACTTGATACAAAAGTAAAACATCAAATCTACTACATGAAACAATCATTTTAACTAGATGAAATGGATAAACATTCGTCTCTCTGTGATTGTATCGTTTTGTGCATTAATTTGAGAAAACAGAAAAAGATATCGAGTGCAGTTTATCTTTCAAAGTCTTTTTAAGATATGTAAAGATGTAGCAGCTGAACGTACGTCAAGAGGTCATGGACACAACAGTAGTGTAAAATAATTGTTTTCTCAAGCACACCTGTACTTTAATTGAGTATTTCCATTTTACTTACACTTTATACTTTCACTCCACTAAATTTAAGTTAGTTATTTTAAGATTGAGGCAATTAGTTTATGAAATACATTATTAAAGATTAACTTTTGTTCCAACCTTTGTTTGTTCGTTCCCCTCTAGTGTGCTCACTCTGCTGAAAGCAAAAAGGGAAAGATGTAGACAGAGTCACTCAACAGCGCTTAGTTGCTGTGAAAGCAAGATATTTATTATCTTTGCTCTCGGTGCAATCACATACTGATCTTGAGAGAACAGGGACAAGCTTGGTGAGTGTTTTTTTTTTTTTTTTTCTCAGGAAGAGAGGCCAAATGGCACTCTCAGTTCACATGAAGACGTGACATACTGAAATAAACAGGTCATCGTTCAGTTTAAATGCAAGTTCGTCTGACAGGGTATTAAAAACTTAAAATGCCACTGTGCATGTTTGTCACATCTTGTAAAATATGCAACACGGGGATGAAAGTGTGTGAAAAAGAGTCCGGTTGCTTGTTTGCCATTTTCCAACTGAGTGATCACGCTGAAACGCTGACGTGTTCCGAGTGGTTGGAGTTCTGCTGATGGATGGATGGAGCCTCTGTTTGTTGTCTTACTCCATAACAGTATTAGCAGTGGAAAATTCTTACCAAGTCTCTTTGAAGTCAAAATGAATGAGTGAAACAGAGAGAGAAAGAGAAACCGGGTCTTAAAATTAAATCCCCAGCAGGTGATGATAACTTATGCTGAAGATGATTTTCCCATAAAGGCATGTCATGACATGAGGTACTGTCACATGACATGACTGTGGAGGGTTATCCAAGCCAAGTAATATATCAGGTGAATACAATGAGTGAGAATCCAAATAATACTTGATACTTTGAAATTAATTTTCCTCAGATGCAACTGGCTCTGCCTTCCTTTATGTTTCTAAAATTATCCCTCAGCTAAATTCCACTAGAAACATTTTCCGTAATCTTGTATCAAGCTAAAACATTTCCTGTGCTGCGTATCAGGAACACGGTGGAGACTGCAAGACTGCAATCCAGTTAGACACTGGACAGAGGACAATATTATCTGTTCTATGCAGTCCTGTGATTACAGGCAAAGCTCCTTAAGCCATCCATAGTTGCATCTGTGTAAAGTTATTAGGTATAGCCTTCCTAAATCCATGCTGGATGCCATTATCAAAGGGCACAATGGTCACACTGTTCCTTATCCGCAAAGAAGTAAGGGACCAGTGAATGAAAGGATGATTTAGGAGCAGGATTCTCCATCTAGGTGGGGAATGTTGTGAAGTCGAAGAAGGTAAAATTGGACGTCCTCAATCAAAGGAGCTCCAGTCAAACTTCCACCACATGCTGTCAGTTCAGACATTGACATTGTAACACTTTTCACTATTGTTATTGTGATCTTTTTTTCATGTGATATATTTAGCTATGTTCAAGGACTGGTGTGCAGGATTCAGCAACATCTAGTAGTGTAGTTACTAATTGCAACTGTCCTCCTGGCCTCACCCTCTCTTTCCTAGCATGAAGGAGAAACTAAGGTGGCTGCAAACAACGGGGAAACCGGAAAGGCCCTAACCAGAGTCAGTGTTTGGTTTGTCCGTCCTGGGCTACTGTAGAAACGTGGATGTTCAGCATGATGGACTCCGTGAAGAGGACCATGAATATGCATTTTCCATATATGCCATATATTGTAAATAAAGCCCCCTACATCTGACACATTGGACCTTTAGGGATAAAAATACCTTGAATATTAAAAAAAAAGATACATTGATTTTTTACAGCTCTACATTTACAGCAATGACGACTTCTGCTGCCGAGTAGAAAATCTCAGTATACTCTCCGGATGATTGAATAGGAGTAATGAAGCTTACATGGAATGTGCCCTCACCCCAGAGCAGAAAACACTGGGATCTTGTCAAGTTGTTTTTGTCCAACAGCACTGTAATCTCAAGGTCTTTCGAGTGCTTCTGAGAGACAGACAGGAGGAAACAGAGTCAGAAAGGGAGAGTGAAGGAACAAGAAAGTGTTTCTGTGTGACTGCCAGCTACTGGAACTAATTACATTTTGGTCATCTGACTCACAGGGAAAAGTTTTATTGATATGTGAAAATGGAGTGTATGCAGTTAATGTTTAGCATTTAGGCTCTGATGTCTGTCATCACGCCCTGCAGCACACACTCCTGGCAGCACACTAGGAGATTGGGATTTGACTATAACAAATCTTCCCCCACAGGAAAACTAGAGTCAGGGCCTAGAGGTGAAGCTGATTAAATACTGTAGGAGCAGCATGCTGCAGTGTGATGCAGTGATGCTTGCAGTGTGAAGTGTACAGGCAGAGAAAAAGAATAACGCATTGACAACTTATCCCATTTTAAAGAATGCATTGAATATATGTTGCTGTGCGTTGAGTCAGTCACACAAAGGTTATTGTGATTTACTGATGTTTATTGTCAAAATTGATAGATCATACGTTAAAATGTCCATATTTTGTGTTTTGATGGGAACAACAGGTTGCACGCTTTTTCTGTTACTACATTTTTACATTGGGAGGGTGATCTACCACCCACCAGAGGACAGTGATGTAAAGTATTATATCTGCTGTCAGAGTTCTGTTGTCCAACTTTTGTGTATGACATTAAACCGGATCAGATGTCACTGAGGCATGTTCCCATGCTGTCACTTTCACCTGAAATCCCCTGAAATTAGTGGTTATTTTGTACAATGCCTTTAAACAGAGGCTCTCCCTGCCCCACTCTTGGCATGGTCACTGACACTGATATTGCAGTTTAAATTCAGCCTGTAGATGGGACCTGAAAAAGGATCCGCTTTATATGTGGCCTTTAGCGCAGCTAGTCTTCCAGGGCTCCACATACTTTGGATTGCAGTCAGAAGTCCCAGTACAGAAAAACAAACTTTACCCCCCCGAGTTCAATTATTGTGTCATGTCAAAACAGGACACAAACAGAATGATAAATACTTTAACTCTAGTTTTATGATCAAAGTTGAAGGCCTGTAATGGAGCTGCATTCAAAGATATACTACACCAGCACATTCATCTCAGTGGTTCTGCAATGATAAAAGGGCAGCCACAAATCCTACTTCAAATCCATTAAATCTGGAGTGAGTGTAATGTAAATCATTAAAAGGCTCTATTGGTGATCATAAAACTGCATTCACTCACAGGTCTGTTGTGCCTTTACAGACCTGAGGTGAAAAGATTAGTACTGCTTAATGTCTCTTGAAAATTGCAGATACATTTTTAAGTTCTATAAGTACCAAAAAAGATGCAGCCAGATAGAGCAGTTATAACATAAGAGCTTGTATGAAAAAAATCATTCCTCGAAAACCATTTTGGATACATGCACATATGGAGTTTTGCCATCCTTTCGCATGACTGCATAATTACCAGAACTTACACTTAGCAGCTTGTTTTTTTCTCTTTGTGTCAAAGGTTAAATTAGCTTTTGTAGGCCGATTGTTCCCATTTGCTTCATTTACTTCAATCAGAATCAACCCGTTAACAAGTCCTGCCTTTCAAGAAGAGGCCTCTGATTCGCCTCCCCTGTCAAACCTATACATTATATAACAGTGTTGGGATTGTCTTCACTGGGGCACGTAGAAAACTTGGCATGGTGCAGTACTAACAAAGGCAGTGTCTAATGAAGCATGGCTGTGTTGCTCAGAAAGGAAAACATGTTTGTTACCAGATACAGGCTGCTTATGCTGCCTTTGGTAGAGCTGGAATTGATTATTAAAAAACGAAAACTCATTAACTAACAATACCGTGATTATCCATGCACAGTCTATGTATGGATAATCACAGTATTGTTCGACCATTTATCATGGTAAATTTTGTGCGTTGTGTATATGTATTTGAATGCTTAGCTGTTATGACAGCTAGTATGTGTTTGTATTCATGAGCGAAAAGCACAAATGCACTGATGTGTTTGGAAAGTGGTGAGCCGATGCTTTTTTTCTCCGCTTTACTCGAACTGTTAAAACTGTACTCTGCAGCAGTAGTCGTACTTGCTGTTATCCATAATTGCTAATGGTCTCAATAACAAATTGGAAATTCATTTTCTTGATAAGCTCCCGAAATGTCTCCAAAAAGGAGAGCAGCGCCATATTAGCATATTAGTATTAAGTGCACATTAAAAAATCCCTTTCAACAAATGACTTCACTTGAAACCAAACAGCGTGATCGGGAAGACGGCTCTCTAATCAAACAGAACTCATACTGTATCAACAAACATTAATTGACTCAACTGTAATTTAAACGCATGCAAATCTGGAGAATTAAGGCAAGCTTTTAATTAGTAAAGAAGAGACTCCTCTGATGTGTGTGATGCCTGGAGGAACGTTAGAAACAGGATCCTCCACATGAAACTGTTTTAGAACAATTTATGTAGCTCATTAATATTCAGGTTTGTATAGTGTGAAGATTTAAAATTCAATGTAAAATGAACAAGCCTGATGGCCATATTTACCATTGTAAATAAAACTGTATTGCATGCATAATTGTCAAATTAAGCATATGGTGCAGGTTGTATCTCATTGTATAGTGAAATCCAGGTGCTGCAGTTCAACTCTCTCATCCATGGTGTTGAGTTTTTTTGTTTGTTTTCCTTTGCTGAAAGTTTAAACTTGGAATGGCAATTTATTTTTAAATTAACCTCAAGTTGCAGCCTGAAGTACGTGAGACCTACGATGGCAAGGATTTATTTCAAAAGAAGATCTCCTTCCATGAAAACTGTGCCCCCTCTGCGCTCTTGTTTCTAACCAAAAGTGCAAGAGGATACAAGTTGGTATTAGCGACTGATGATTGACAACAACATATCTTCCTCCTCTTTCCAAGTAGCGTGTCTTTAAACCCAATTTAAGACGCCAACTCTCCTCTCTAAATGACAAACATATTTCACCCCTGTAATTGATGGCATCGCAGGATGGATCATGTTCCTCCAATACTGATGTGCAGTTGTTTGCAATATGCATTCACAGTATCCTCGCCGCACCTCTTCATGGCCATCCTTCATGGACATAAGGTGAAGAATCCAGAGCAAAGGTTAGGTTTCACAGAACCTTTGGTTGTTGCAGCATAACAAATCTGTTCATTAAAAAAGTTAGCTACTTTCTGTAAAGACCACCTCTATAGTGGGAGCATCCATTGTGAATAATAATGCGCTCATAGTTCTTTATACCTACACTCACTTAATGCACTACATCAATAGTCCAAAAACATAATATAGTGTGGGTCGTGCTTTATTATAACTTTATCTTTATCTTCTGGATGTTCTTGACTAGAGGTTGACTCATGAGGCTTTTGTGCATTATGATCTATATTCATAGACAACAATCAACTGTAGTAAGAACATACAATATGCTATAATTGTCCATGCAGTGTCTTGTTTTTGTTAGTAAAGTGAAGTACTGATGCATCTGTAATAATGCACTCTTCATCACAATGTTTCATTGTTGGTGGTAATAAAGCAAAGTGTGATGCATTTCTGTAAGTTATAACTCATTCAATTCACATCTATAATGCTTAATGACTGTTAGATATATAAATACATTCATACAGTGCATCAGAAAGCATTATGTTTGTGTGTAGCCATTGTGCATTCACTATGAATGCCCCCCTCAGTGCACTATTCATGTGATCTTTATAGAAAGTCTTGCCAAAAGTTACCTGTGATTTCACACATATGCATACATGTGGTGTGTGTGTGTGTGTGTGTGTGTGTGTGTGTGTGTGTGTGTGTTTGTGTGTGCAGTGGAACATGTTTGCTCATATGGAGGACTAACATAGGTCACCACACTTAATTTGCGTCACTGTATTCACCCTCTGACTTCAAATTAGAGTATCCAATGCCAAATTAACGCAGATAAGAGAGGTGGAAAGAAAGAAAGAAAGAAAGAAAGAAAGAAAGAAAGAAAGAAAGAAAGAAAGAAAGAAAGAAAGAAAGAAAGAAAGAAAGAAAGAAAGAAAGAAAAAGACTATTTCTATTTTCTATTTTAATTGTGTCTACTCAAGAAAAACCTCATTTTTACTTGCCTATTTTTCATGTTACTTAAAAGATAAGATGTGCTGAAAAAAGTATACTTTACAATATTTCTCTTTCAGTCCGGTGAGCCTCATGATCCTCATATTATCACAAAATCTAAAATCACCTTCACTTTCCTCTTGACCTTGCTGAAAGGTAAGCATAACTATTGTGTTGGCTTAAAGGAGCATGAAGGATCTTTTAAGACAAATATTAACACACGAAACATATTAACGCATGAATACTCCAGGGAATGTCCTTTCAGAGTAAGGTCACTTGCGTGGTCATTGAATGCACCATTAAGTTTGGTCTCGTAAAAATTACCACGAGCTACATGTATAGTGTTTGTGAATCACTGTACGTATGCAGCCTGGGTCACTGACTATTACATTTATTATTTAGTCCCACTTACAGCATCTGCTGTAGAAGTCATACATGATACATAATAACATTGCTATGCAGGATTTTTATTCTCGTTTAATTATTTAACTAAATTATAGGGCTCTCTTGCTTCTGCAAGACTAGATCCACCTCTCCATCTCAAACAGATAAGCTATTTGACTATGATTGAGCTGTTTTCGGCGCTTAATGTGGGTAGAAAAAGTAACTATGCCAACCAACTAAAGATAATCACTTGTATCATGCATGCAGAATATAATCAAGCCATTTTAATTTAGATTATTAAAGGAATTATGAAAAAAACATCTTGTCTAGTTGTCTCGCAGGAGATTCTTAACAATGGCAGCTCTGATAAGATGAATGGTGTTTATCAGAGCAAGCCACCAAAACAATAAGCAGTCGGCGTGTTCACTGAGTGTTCCGTACGTACTGTGTTACTATGTCAAGTATTGTTTAGTCTGTGCGTACAAGTCATCATAAATCAATTCATGAAATGCATCAAACTTTTCCAAGAATCTCTAGAATCTGATATGAAAACACTTAAACTAGCATTTTTTTTTAAAAGCAGCAGCAACAAGATCACATCCATTCAACAGATATGTGGTGTGTTGTTCACCACAATGCCCAAAGCGGTACAACATGTAACAAATATATTTTTCACATGATCCTGCAGTTATCACTCAAAGAATATGCATTTTTCTAAATGGCTGATATTAAGAAGGAGCGGACTGGAGCACAGTGCTACAATAGGATGGACAAGTAATGACACAAAAGAGAAATGATGACTGTTTTCTTTGTCTGACAACGTACAAATATTCTCTGTGCTGCTTTTTTGTTGTTCATACAGGATTTAACCGAATGCAGGATTATAGCCAGAAAGTGAAAGACGACATCAGATATTATATTTTATAATAATTTATTATTTAAGCTGGGTGTGCTGGATGGATCTGAATGACACAGGAATGGCAGACTTACAGTAAAGTTTTATGATGTCTAATAAGGCGGGGATTTGAATCCCTATTGAAAATTACATTTAATAAAATGAAGCTTTAACATTTTTAGATTTTGTCACTTTTAGTCATTTGTCTAGTTTAATTTATTATAATATTAAAGGACGGCGGCACAGTGGTGCAGCAGTTAGCACTGTCTCTATGTGCCAGGGTGTACCCTGCCTCTTGACCTAAGTCTCAGCTGGGATAGGCTCCAGCCGCACTGTGACCCTGATGAGGATAAGCAGTTACAGATACTAGATGGATAATATTAAAGGCCAATGCACAGCTCTTCTTGGATTTAAGATTTCCAGGTGAAAAAATATGTGCTCGTACCGCAAATACTTTCAGTTTGGAAGCTGTCATACTTTTTTTTTTTTTCTGAAAGAGTTGCTCAGACACAAGGCGGAGGAAATTGCATTATGTCCTCAAATGTTTACTCCCGACCACTGAACTGGGCATTGCTTGTAGTATTATGGAGCTTTTTATGTTTGTGGTATATTTTTTTCCCCTGAAAATCAATATCAGAAGGACACAAGGCAGTTTTTGCAGCAGTACTTGAACTTACAAATAAAAAGAGCACTGTACTTATATCCCTCATGTCATCTAGTACACCTGGAGTAATGACAGGAAATCATCTGTCATAGTTATGTCATAAAAAAAAAACATGTGATGTCAAAAATGTTTAATACATAAATGTATGGTGTTTTCATTGTATTTATTTATTTATGTACTTCACGTGTGGAGGTCAAGTAACAGATCTTACAGAGATCTCTTGATGGATACTCGATCACAATAAGTGAACTTGTTTATTTTTCCATTCATACCAAACAGGCCATGTTTCTTCCGGGAGGCTTATCATGGAACAAATGAAAGAAAAGAAAAGCGTGCGCGTGTATTTGCTAATGTGCAAACACTTCAGCACCTGATGCAGATAAAATAGTAGCATGGAATTTTAATTATTTTTCTCTTTCTTAACACAGATTATGTTTGTTTTTTGTTTGTTTGTTTTTTTTTAACTTTTCAGGGCTGTTACACATCCTCTGAACCTGGATGTCTCTACCAAAAGATTGACCTGCCTGTTTCACAATAACAAGATTCTTGTTTTTTTCTTCAATAATGAGTTGGCTTTATTCAAATCAAGGCACTAATTTGTGCATGTGAGACACAGTTAGAGCATATTTCTTACCAGAGGGGGAAGAAGATCAAATAAAAGCAGTACAAGTAAACCTGTCACATTCAAAACACAAAAGTATTAGAGACAAAGGGTAGTTAAGTTATCAAAAGTGAAAGTACCTCTTATTTAGCACGGTCATTTTCAGAGCTCATAATGTCATAATGTTAATTCATTATTAATTATTGTATTGATTTGATTTATTATCATTCTAATGTTGCAGGTACTCAAGCTGGATCAGCTTTTCACTCATCCTAAAATGACTTGATGAGCATAGTTTGGTATTTTTGAATAGGAGCTGAAATGGTCAATAACTTTTTAAGCTGATAAACTGTTAATTTCGTGTGCAATTCTGCAGGCTCATAAATGTTTTTGCTCTGTCCATCCTGTTTTCTAAGTACGGATATGACTAAGGTGCTGAGGCTGACCGAGTCCGTGTGTGGTAGCACTTTGTGCAACTGTGCTACTGTTTGCACAGCAAGCAGATCTCATGACTCCTCCTCCCTGAGCAGGCTGTTTAATTCCCGTGAGGTGATGCCCAGTTGGTAACTTAATAAAGCTGCTGGATACAATCCCGGGGCACAATGTGTGGATCATATTCATCTGACAGACCTGCTCTCTGCTCAGCTCGTGTGCTCACACTGCCTGCTGCTTTCCTGTAAGTACTACAGGTCACTGTCGTGTTCATTTCAACTTTTAGATGTGATGAAAGGCATAGATGTCTCTGCTGGGTGAATAGCTCACCGGGACTTATGAATGAAAACACGTCACACGCAACAGGACCAGAAAGAGGGAGAACATGTTATGCCATTCGGTAAGTTTTAGGCTTTTGACCAGGGAAAAGAAATGACTGAAGTTATCACTGCAGCTTGCCTGCCTTGGAGGTTTGCTGAACAAACTGTAATGATATTTTTCAACATTAATTTAATGTGGAGTGACTTGGAGATGTTTTGAATGTAAATCATTTTTCTGTTTGGTATTAACAGTCAAAAGATGTAAATGTGTCTTCTGTCCTGGTTAAAGTTCAGTGAGTGACAGCAATTAAACATTGTATGCTTTGACTCTAAGTGTGATCATTGCCCCTATACACAATGTTTAAAGAATGCTCTGTATGGCATTTTGTGATGGAAAGTCACTGGCTTAAATCCCTAGTGGAGTTATAAATGTTGTGCCCAGAGGCAGCCATCCTGATAGGGTTCAGTACATTTCCAGCCACATGCACACACCAGGAATACATAAGTAGGCTAATCATTTTGCTCATTATTCTTTTTGCCAGGAGGTTTCTGTCCTGGTGTAACTGTCAGAGCATAATGGTGGCTTTTAAAGGGATCTGGACCAAGGACTTCTGGAGGGCTGTGTCTGGAGAATACCTGGCCACTCTCATCTTTGTCCTTCTCGGTCTGGGCTCCACCATCAACTGGGCTGCAGGGGAGGAGAAGCCTCCCCCAGCTGACCTAGTCCTCATCTCCCTGTGCTTTGGCCTGAGCATTGCCACTATGGTGCAATGTTTTGGACACATTAGCGGTGGACACATTAACCCAGCGGTCACTGCAGCGATGGTGGTGACCAGAAAGCTCAGCCTGGCAAAGGCATTGTTCTACGTGGTGGCTCAGTGCCTGGGAGCTATTACAGGAGCTGGGATCCTCTACCTTGTCACACCTGCTGCTGTGAGAGGGTCCTTCGGCGTGACTACTGTAAGAATCTGACCATGTTCATTTTTACTTGTGTCTGTGTGATACGTTTTTTAGTTAAGTTAGTTCTGTCTTCTGTTTCCAAGGTGAACTCCAACCTCTCCGTAGGACACGGCCTTCTCGTGGAGCTCCTTATCACATTTGAACTGGTCTTCACCGTCTTCGCCACCTGTGATCCCAAACGCACAGACCTAGGAGGCTCTGCTGGCCTTGCCATCGGCTTTGCTGTAGCTATTGGTCACTTATTTGCAGTAAGTACCTTCCAGTAAGTTAGATAAGAGACTAAGAGGGCCAGGAGAATATTTATAGCTCAGATAACTGGCCCTCTGATTACTCCAGCATGTAGTTTGCCAAGTAGATCATGTAAAAACAATAAAATCTTTACAGTAAGATCATATTCAAGCAGTTCATTTTAATATATGAGCCTTAACAAGTCTTCTGCAACCCCATATCAGCTGATAACAGATGTTTAAATTGTACGCACAGCACATTAAAGAATTGTAGGACAAGACGACGTGCAAGCCTCTTTAGCGTGCACTGAAAGCTGGAGCGCTGATGCTTCTTGGGAAAGAACAGGTGCATTAAAGGATCTATTCTCCAATGTGTGATATTGTACGCTTCTCACTGGTTCACACCCACGTGCGCATCTTTATTTGAGGCTGCCATCGCATAGCAACCAATCTCTGGGGGCTCCCTGAACCCTGCAGAGCAAATGAATGCACAGGGAAATAGATGTTATCTCTCGCACTGCTCAACTGATTTCTCCCTAGGTCTGTTTAGTAAACGCATATATACATATATAATGACTTCCATTAGATGCATTTTGCAGCGTAAGGGATTTTCTGTAAGTAAAGTAAGACTGAATTATAAGAGAAAACACATTTCTGATGATAATCTTATACAAAACCACAGTGTTTTATCATTTAGATTGAGTATAACGCTTTTGTGTGTCTTCTAGATCCCTTACACAGGAGCCAGCATGAACCCTGCTCGATCCTTTGGGCCTGCAGTGGTCACTCTTAACTTTGTGGATCACTGGGTAAGAGATACTTTCCTAACAGGATAATATTTCTTTTAAGAGTTTGTCTATCCAAACTATGGGTCAATTTTACTGGCCATGTGCCATTTCTGTCTTTGCACTCTGTCTTTGTATAGAAAATCTGTTCAGATGATGTGTACCCTGTCAAAATGCAGTACTTAATGAAGATGTTATTTTAATGTCCTGAAGAGGGCAAGCTCTACTACAGTAGGTTAGTAAATGTTGAAACACGGTAAGGTCACATTTTCAGTACCATTGCCAGAACAACAAAAACAGCCATGACCCAAAGATATCATCAAAGAACAACTTGTATTTATGTATGTATTAACTTGTATCAGTAAATGCAAGGAGAAAGCCTAAACGAGGCGATGCTTATTAAAAAAGCTTACGCATGACCCCTGAATTTAACCTCATCCAACGAAAGAAGTGCGAAGGAGTCACAGATTCGCAGCATTTTCACCTCTAGCTACATAATGAGAAGCCACCGAGCAAGGTGTAAAATAGCATTAGCTCTGAATTTTTGCATCCAGGCAATTACTTCCACTGAGCTATTTGCAGAGAGCATGGTGTCATGTTGTGTCTGTCTGTGTGTGTGTGTGTGTGTGTATTGGGTGATGTTCTTGGCTGACACTGTCAGTAACAGCCACCGTGGTTGGTATCACATTCAGAAGTGTCTTCTCTTGGAGGCAAATTGTTGATGATGCCGAGACTGATCCACCTGCCTCAGATGAATGATGATGTTGACCCTCTTTTATTAATAAGACGCCTAACAGAGCAGAACAGTTTAATAGTTTTGGTTGCAGTGTCAGGAATAAAAATCTCTCATGGGTACTGATTAACCAGATGTCTAATTAAGTTGTTTGTCTTGTTGTTTATGGTAGGTGTACTGGGTGGGACCCATTCTGGGTGGCATCCTGGCTGCTGGTCTATATGAGTACCTGTACTGCCCTGACCCCGAGATAAAGAAGAGGCTGCAGCAGGTTTTTCAGAAGGATACATCAGGAAAATACAGGGAAGTGGAGACAGAGGACATTGCCATAAAGCCAGGCTCCATCCACACCATCTCTGATGAGGGGAAAATTGAGAAAAAAGATCCTTTCCAGGACTCAACAGGGGAAGTGCTGTCTTCAGTATGACTATCACGTGCACTGGAAATGGAGACCAATCTGTAGAGCAGAATGACAGTCAAACTTTGGAGTATCAATCTCGAGCCTGTCCCCCCTCCAAAGACAGAATAATTTTCTGCCCATGAGGCATCACAGCGATGCTGAATTACTCTCATTGTCATAAAGATAATATGATGCTATGGCTCAATCCCACAAACATCTACAACCTGTTCAATACTTCTCCTGAGGCTCTCCTTGAACGATTTGGTAGCGGCGTTGGCATGTGGTACGTGTTGGATGCTTCTGACAGCCCGCTATACATCGTGTTAAGGAAGTATATGTCGGGTCAGCCAATTACGTGAGGTCATCACGCTGAATTGGAGGACTGAAGAAGAAAATGCAGCCTTGTTATTTTTGGATTAGTGTCACATTTGGTCCGTGTATTGTATATGTAATAACAGAAGAGATTTTCCTTGTGATTAAACACATTACAGGTCCAAAGCAATCTAAGACAGCTCTGACTTATTATCAGAGTAGTGTTACAGTGCTCTCTATTTTCAGTGCATTAATCGGGGAAACAATCAGCTCATCTTTATGGAAGCACAGTTTCTGTGCTTAGTGTCTAGTGTTACATAATAATTTAGATTGTTTTTTTGTTTTTTTTATTCATAAAATCATGATAGCTGTTTTTATTCGGTAGATTTAGATTTGGCTCTTGTAATACATTTTGTATTTCTCTTGTATGATTTGCTGCGTTTCATACTCAAGTATTTAACTTATTGATGAGACATTTCGCTGCTCTGTCTTTATGATTTTGTGTTCAAACATCGCTCAGTTCTTGTTTTATGCTCGCAAACTGCAAGTGAGATGTAAACAATGTGAAAGATTACTTTGTAATAATAAAGAGACTTGACACATGCAAATATGATCGGTACACAGCTTGCTCACATTCAGAGGAAGAAATCTGGGAACCATGCATACAATATAAAGCTTTTTTACTTGAGTCACTTGATTGTTGCAGGAGGAGCTCGGCACTGGGGAGAGGAAAGGTTCAGGATCGGTGATGGATTGGCTCATCTACCTTTAGATTATGTCTCCCTATGGCCAGATAAATGTCCGTGATGTGTGTTCCTTGTGAGTTAAGTCTCTGAGAATAGCTTCATGTAATCTCATTCTATCAGCGGAGAGCACAGGAAATGATACCACTTTGCGATACGAAATAGAGGTGATCTGTTATGTCTACACTTTATTTCCTTTGCTAAAAGAACAGGTGTGATTCAATCTCCCTGTAATGTGTAGGAAATGATCCCACTGATCCTGCTGCATCAACTGAAGCCGTCTACATGGTGCAACTATATTGCGGTTTCCAAGGCTAGAACACCAGTAGATTTCAGACACTAAATCAAAATTTTGTTTTTACTCCTACTTAGACTAACTTCCTCCCCCCCCCCCCTCCCTCCACATTTCAGCTTCTTTTCCATGGAAGTGCAGTTTTTATGTGTGACAACAGCATCACCCACTGGCCGCAATGGGAATAACCTCATGTGCAACATTACTCCCATTTGTATTTCTCCAGGGGAGGGCAGCCAAGAGCCTTGTATGTACAGGTTACACTGCAAACATGGGGACTACACAAGTCAGTTTTATTCATAAGTCTGAGCCACATTTCATTTGAAATTGGTCCAGGTATTAATTCAGAAATGCACAGGAGTATTAAGTGTTGCATACACCTATAACTGGGATCTAGTGCTCAAAATAGGAGCCTTAGTGAGTTAATACTAAAGTACCATTTGATTTTCTATCTTAGGATTTTTACAATTTACAACAAGGATTCTTATTTTTAACCAAGTTGCCTATCATTTTCTGTATTAAAAGCTCGCTGACAGTTACCGTTATTGAAAACTAGTCGTGTGAGATTGTTGATGTTAATGAATGCTGTTTTTCAAGGCCTTCAAATGGACAGCACTGTCTGTGTTTCTCAGCAGCACTATCCCTTACCGGCAGGTATGCTGCTTCTATCCCTTAAGGCTTCAGTGGCTCGAGGCCAGCACCCTCTCAGCTCCCCTTAATCATCTTTATAGCCTAAATAAATGAGTACATAAATCTGACGTCTCATGCATTGACTATTTCCTCTTGGGACAGACGACGGGGAATGGGCTCACTCAGTTTTGATTTATCAGCCTTTGCCCATCAGAAGATTAAATAGAGGAAGACAGGTGAGGAGAGCGGCCCCTGTTGGATTGGAAATTTGGCTTTGTTATGAATTTCAATATTGGTGGAGGAGAGTAAAATATTGAAAAGTATTAGAAGTGTCTCCTGTCCGCACACAGTGCAAGATATTGTTGAAATTCCTCGTGATGTATCTTCGCGCGCTTACATAAAGCCGTGACATGCCAATCAAATCAACAAAGATTTCATGAGAAGAATGTTCTCTGTGTTTTGACAAACTTCCAAAGTCTTTTCTGCGGGCGCCTCAATTAGGAAAAGGCAAATAAAAAGTGACAGCAAATAATAGACCAACGTGTTTTCGGCTGTCTGTTTGTTGACATCACAGCTTATCAGCAAGATGTTGAGCAGAAAACTGATAATGCACGGTTAGCCTTCACAGTGGCTGCCTCTGTAATTTATTCATTTAACATTCACATGCATTGCAAATGCCAACAATGGCTATATGATGGGAATATTGTTCGAACTAGAGCCTCATTTGCACATCATACAGATGCCAGCAAAGTATATCTCACAGTGCATCTCGTGCTTATCTAACTGAGAACAGACAGATTTCTTGCGACTTGAAAATTCAGATTCTCAATTCCCAGCATACAACAGAAGGGGCAAAAGATAAAACATACACCTTAAAGATCATTAGCAAATAATATTTGGGGATTCGTGAAGAAAAACAGCGTTAAACACTTGTTTAATAATTCATACTATAAACAAGAAAGTCTCCCACTTCCTTAATAATTTAGACGTAAGCTAATGTTGATTTATTCAGGAAGGTCTCTGCCACCAGCACCGCCTGGAGTGCCCAAATTTGAATTAAAGTAGGACAGTAGCAGGCGAGTCTGTAATAACATTTGTATAATTTTATTATTGCTCTGGGCTCAGTTCATTTCCTCCTCCAGTAGCTGCGTGAAATTGTTTGATTCTGGAAACTGCCTTGAGTCTGCGGCTCTGGGGTTGGAGGGTGGTACAGGAACAGGAAGGCATGCGACACTCTCTCTCTCTCTCTCTCTCTCTCTCTCTCTCTCTCTGTCTGATGCTGTCAGACACATAAACACAGACACACACAACTCCGCATACACACGCGCAGAGTGAGAGAGAGATAAATAACTTTGTTATTCTGGGTTTTGTAATACTGTTACATTGGCTCACTTAATAACTCAAGCTGTCTTGAGAATATGATTGATATTCTCACTCACCTTGTCACTTATGATAAATATTTCGCTGCGTTTGTGTGAGATAGCTAGGAAGCAGAATAATTCATTCATTACATTATCAAATCACATAAATATGAGAGTTTGTGTTTACGTCTTTTTCCAGCAGAGAGATTGCCATTTCTCGTTAATATTAGTCAAGGAAAGTCACTTCCACTGTTCCCGTGCAAAGAGTTTGTTTGCAAAGAAGCACATCTGATGAAATTCCAGCTTTTTGTAACTTTACTAAAAAGAAATATTTCATTTCATTTGACCCATGAGGAAGAATAAAACTTCATAATCATTTTTTATACTTCTTGTACTGTGATTTTGTTTACCAATGATAGGACTATCATTTCCAAAATGGTAATTTACAAAACTCTGATTACTCTAACACAAACAATCAAGTTTGGGAGGTATTAGCTCATGTAACACACACCTGAGACCCCGGTGGCTTTGACACAGGAAGGGAGGGTGGAGAAGTTCTGATTGGTTTCCTCGGGGCTCTGCTTCCAACTTCCCACCCGCACACATTCCCTCACTCCCCCCCCCCCCTTCAATTCCTTTATGCAGAGCAGCCCAAACTGCAGTTTGATGAAACACATTTGTTTGACTTAACTCTTGCTTCGCCATCACGGCTTAAATCTCGAAGGCCTGTCGGTGTAATGTGGCCCAACAGCAATTGGGTTAATGAGAGGATATATGTACAAGTGTGGGACTTGACCGGAGGAGCTGTTTTCCATTTGGGTTTGGTCTGCTCGTGTTATTAGGGAAACCTTTATTATTGTTGCCCTCTAGTGGGAACCATATAATAGGATTACATTTTATTAGAGCCTCCCAGCATTACCCAAGCAGCCCCCTCCTCTTGTCTCTCTTCCCCTCATAGTAATGTCACTGACTCCTCTGTCCACTGTGGGCGGGATGGGTGGATTTAGGGCAAAAAGGGAAGCCATCAGAATGGGGCTATAAGTGATCCCATACAATGGGGATCCTCCTCTTTTCTTAGCTACAGTAAGATGTGATTGTGATTATAGAATATTGGATTTTCATCACTTTTGTCACATCGAAAACCTTTGTGAGCAGAACAGAGTCTGCCATGTGTGCCATGCTTGCTTTATAAGCTGTAATAACCCTTAATTGTAACAGCGAGACAAAGACGTGTACTTGCAAACCCAGAAACAGTTTGTGGAGTTGAGCATGAACAAAGACACGACTACAGTGCACAGGCTTGTTGCTTGTCTTCACTGTTTGCTATTGCAAACTGAACAAAGGAGCTCCTCTGTCATATAATTACCACTGTAATGTTTAGCCCCTCAGAGCCATACCTGATGCTATGACTTGGACTACACTGTAGCAGAATCATTTCTCCAGAGCTAAATTTCAGTGTGCCAAAAATAATATTTGATGAACTGTTCTGGCCTAAAACTGCGCAACCCTTCAGGGCAGACTGAGTCAGGCTCTTTCCCTGATCCATCCCACTCCCTTACATAACCACGGGCCATTAGAGGGGTGTGGCGAGTATAGCAGCAGTTATTAACATGGACTGAGGCGAAACCAACATCTCTCTTAGCCCACACTGCGAGGCCCAAGAAGGCCTATGTCAATCAGACGGTTGTTCTACATGCATATAGTTTAGCCACTTAAATATCATCTGACGTGTCCTAAAGGTGTTGCTCCTAGCTATTTACAGTCAGTTACCAAAAAGTCTACACTGTGTTATTATTAGATCAATAATGATAAAACACAGCCTTCCTTTCAGTGTTTTAATGGTGTCAGTCTCCAGTTTGGAAGTGAAGTTTTGGATGTAGTGACAAGAACAGGATCACCCGAAATGCTCAAAGACGAACCACATGCGCATGCATGTGATCATTTGTCATCACATGATCAGTTATACATCAGTATCTATTTAATGTTTTGCTAACATTAGCCACCTTAAGCCAGTGATCATACCACACCAAAGGAAGCTGCAGCTGGGAAACACCCGCGTGTAGCGACTTGAGAAAGGGCGCATTTTTGTTTATGAATTTGACTTTTGTGAGAGGAAAAGTGTGTCACATAGTTTGCTTTAAGCATTTAAGTTATGACCGAAGACAGATAACCAAACTAATTCTTGTGTGTGTGTGTGTGTGTGTGTTTGAAATTACAGCAGTGAGTTTTTCAAAATTCCAGCAAGTAGAACAAGTTTTCCAGGATTCCTCTCTCCTTTCCCCCCGTGTATGCATTTATAGCCATATGATGTCATTCAGGCTATGCAGTTTCTGTTTGGGGCAAACTCACATCTGCAACCCATCTCGATAATTTGTCCACCAAAATATGGTGCAGCCAGCCAGTGCTCGCCTGCCGTTGCTGCTGTAGCAGTTAGGTTTGGATCCAAGGTAAATACAACCCTCTGTTTTGTACAGCTTTGTTTTTTTTGTTGTTTTTTTTCGCATCAAACGCCACATGCATTCAAAGATCAACCCTGGTTACTTTCAACAACATCTGATGCATATTTTGAATACTGAAGAGAGAGGATCCCATTATGAATGGGCTCCATTTGTGTGGAAAATGGATAACGTATGGGATTTTAAGGCCCCGGGTGTTCATTGTTCACTATAGTTTGTCAGACTAATGGCATAAAAATGTGTGTGCGAGTGTGAGTGGGGTGATAGTTGAGGCTTGGTGTATCATGCGCCAGCCAGTAACCCCGGGGGCAGATAACTTCATCGTAACACTTTAATCCTGTGTTTGTTTTCCTGTGGGACATGCTGGTCAAAAAAGTGGAAAGTTTAATGGTCCCTGGATCGGATGGGCAAGAGTTAGCTGGCCTTTCCTCAAAAGCAATTCTGTTTATCATCCACAAAAGACTTTCTGAGAGGGGGACTCTTTTGATGAAGAGAAGTGGAAAATGCTTTTGTTTGCACGCTCGCATCCATCAGTCACTGCTCCCCTGACGTGGCATTCTTATTCCACTGTTGCTCGAATTTCAGAGCGAACTTGGATCCAGATTTCTCCCTGGATGAATGTTAGAACACACAGATCGACTGTAAATATTTATCTCAAAATGATGTTTTCTCTGTGCTTTTCTTATGTGTTCAAGTTGGGTAGTGTTACAATAACGTGACCAAATTGATTTGCTTTCATGGCTGCTGTGAAAAAAGTTGATGCTCTCAACAGTAGGAGGCGCAAGAGAGGGTATTTCAGCCTGTATTCCTCTGTGCATAGCGTGAGGATAACTGCTGAGAATGTAAAGACATCACTGTGTCACTTCTCTGTCCAGATGTGCACAAAATAACACTCACAGACTCAAAATAATTATGCATGCTCACATGAAGGAATTTTACAAAAGGGGAGACTTTAAACATGTAATTCCTTTACTGACTGCATCCCCCAAGTAAAATCTAAAAGCCTCTGAAGTGCCTCAATCTTCCTGAAATCATGCATGGTTGAACATTTGAAATGAGCTCGCACATCACCCTCAGGCACTGATTCAGACTTGATTGGGGCAAGGCAAGCTGCAAGTGCTTATTTATACAACTACGTCATTTGGAGGTTGTCCAAAGGGAGGAAAGAGATTACAAAGGAGAAACTACAGAGTGAGAATTTCATTAACCACATTCCAGTAATTTAATAAGTTGATTCCAGGCTAATCAACAAGTTGTCTTGATGCACATGCAGTGTGTATGTATGCACATGTTAAAGAAGCAGACTAGATAGGTTAGATGTTTGAGAGGTATGGGGGGAGAAAAATCAAAGGACTCCTCCAACAATCTATATAATTATCATCATCTGCTGCTTTTCCTCCCTGGCAAAGAAACACTCCATCCATTTGTAGCAATCGCCTGGGGGAATGTTACATCAAAACTAATCATAACGATTAAAATCAGCTTCTCTGCGAGAGGGAGGCAATAGGCAAGTTGGAGGCAGGAGGAGTGAGGGTGTTGTAAATGCAGAAAAAAAAAGATTTCTTTATTTGATTTTATAAAAACATAAACTCAACAAAGACTGAGGCACTGCTGCTGTGATCTCTTCCTTTGCTCGGAGTTTTATTCTGCAGATTGGTTTAGACTGGGGCAGAGACATGAGCTAATTGTATCCTGATCTTTGCCTTGAGGGGTTTCGGAGCCCTGGAGCAAGTATTCTCTGTATTTTGTTCTGTCTACCTTAGCCAAGCTATTGCATTTCTCACTGGTGTAGGAAGAGAAGCAGATCGTGGGCCAAATCGGAGGGAAAAGGTGCACAAAAAGATACTTTATGCCCCTCTATGTTTCAGGTAAGCGGAGATTTATTTGGTTTGCTATTATTTCCGTTGCTGGATGGACTGGGACATTGAGGCGCAGCAGCTTTTACGCATGTGCCAAGCGATTCGAGCGGTACAGTTCTTAAAAAATATTTAACCACTTCCTGGCTATTGTTCCATAGTTACTGTACAAATGTATGCGCGTGGCTACAATATACGAGGCTTTGGTTCGTGTGCTCTAAACGAACAGCGGATTAGACTGCGCTCTTGTCGAGCAAACACTCTTCTTGTCCACCGTGTGAATTTGCTCCTGGCGCGTTTCGGCTCGGAACACATCGCCGTTTCTGTGTTGCTGTTGCTGTATAACTTGCTCATAACTTAGTCAAACCCGCGTTTTGTCGTTACCCTATGGATTTTTTTGATGGCAGTTTTGTCGTGAAACACTTCTATTTCCTGGCTTGCCCCAGATCTTCTAATGAAAGACGCCATTGTGGAGTAATTTTGCCGCAGGCGTTTTTTCGTATTCTCTCAGACAGGATGTACCTTTTATAAACGTCAGTGCAGAATATGTGAATTATCCTTTAACACAAGCTGTGACGGTGTTGTGAAATTCGTATTTATGTAAACGAAGACAAAGATATGGGCGAAATTTGTCTTCTCCTCTCTGCTGCTCTTGGCTCTCTGACCGCGCCGTGCGTAATCAACTCCAAGGTCCGAATGCGATTCGGCAGATATAGTTTACTAAGTAATAACCTGAACATATTTCACCTATATGACCACGGATTGCGTAGATAAACATCTGCTAAGACTCACAAAGTTTATACTTAAAAAATGTATCTTACGTCCTGAACAGAAAAGAAACAGATTCTGTATGTCATTACTTGAACATTTCTCACTGGACTGCAGGAAGGAGACTTTACATGGCTACATTTCTAAATGTAACATCATAAACAAAACCATCTAAGTTCAGCTTACTTCTTGTCAAAGCCTGTACTCGGTTTCACCGGTTTCAGAGGGCGCAGGGACAAACAGAATTGAGATGTTGGGTTGTCAGGACTGATCACTTGATGGCGCTGTATTAACAAAACCATGCTACTTCACTACATGTACAGCATCTGTACATGTGACTCCAAGTCAAATGCTGGTGGAAGACTAATATTTAAAAAAAAAAAAGAAAAAGAAAGAAAGTCAGTTTTTGTCTACATTACATTTGTCAGACTACATCACGAGCCCCGAGTTGGAGTTGCTTTACTTGCTAAATAAGAGAAATGCTGTTATTATATTTCATATTGTGGCTGTGCCACTCCTGTGCCCTGGGACAGTTTGGTCTGTGCCAGTGAACATGCACCACTGTCTCCAACAGCCTGCAGCAACACCCAGCACTGATCACACCTCCTTATCATACTGTTGTGCTGTAACGGAAACTCTGCAAAGAGTAATGTTGAAGTAGACAAGTAGTGCCACTTGTAATAAAAACTCAGGAAATGATGATGTGATTCTGTTTGATACACGCACTGCTGTGATACGTAACTGGCATGGATGTAAAATCTGAAACTGTACATCAGTTCAGATTGCCCTTTAGTCATTGTTAACAGAAGGGCTCGAGTTCTGTGACATTGTTGATTCTGCGGATTCCCAAACACAGATTGGATAACCATGATCCAGAGGTTAAAAAAAGTAGTTCATCCAGAAAATCGCATTTCTTTTAGCTCAGGAGCAGGCCAGCAAGGTCTCCTTGCTCTGCTAATATATTTTTTTCTACCAGGCAACCTCTTCATCCTTTCACAAAAAGTATTTTCTCCAAACTCAGAGAGCTTCGGCTTTTAAGAAATACACTCAGCTTGAAGTTGTGACTTGATGTAAACCATAGACGGTGTTTTTTTTATGTTCATATCTCTGCTCATTAAACAAACAAACAGAGCGCTTCTATTGCCACAATTCAGGACTTACAGCACGTAAACATGCCATGAAAGAGAGCAGGAAGAAAAGAACACTGTTTGAAGTTTTATTAAAATCTTTAAACACTTATATCTAGATGTGTTCGGTCTGTTGCTGTTCATTCCTCACATCCACAGTGATACACAACCAAACCTACACTATTTACCCATGCCATTCTGTTCTGACAGTCTCACAACCTGTTATTTTTCTGCCTATACAGCCAGCAGTGACTGAAGTTAACCCAAAGTCTGTAGTTGTCTGTGTGTGGACATTTGAAACAAATGGCCATGGGCAACAAAGCGGAGACAACCCATCCAGATTATGTAAATACCAGTCTGCCTGCCTCGAACTGAATGTTAATGCTCTGATCTGAAATGCTAATTGTGTCTTGTGCGATATGTCGAAACACTGAAGAGCTGCATTGTGGGATGGAAAATTGAAAGCTGGTTTGTTGCCGGTGTTGATCCCAACGGACCCTTTGATTATAGCAATAGCAGGCAGGTACTTATTTTAGGAACATATGTGGGCAATACCTTGCAGTAACTTCATACGGATGTAAAGGGACTCATAGTGTTTGTTCACTGAGATGTAAAGGAGATGTCGAAATGATGATTTTGCATAAAAGGCTTGAAATACTTCCAGTGATGGAAAAACAACAGGAGTAACTGGAGCAGCCAGAGTACTCCAGGCTTTGATGCACTGTGCCTGTTTTAGATTTGTTTGTGCATACTGTGGTGCAACAAAATTACACAAGCTGGGTAAACGAGCAAATTCCCTAAACACATACGTTTCGACTTGTTTCACAAAGGCTGGAAACTCTGGGAACAAACGGCGTTGCATGGGAGACTTTTGTAGCACCGTGCCAAATCCAAAATGGCAACAGGTAGGAAAAGTGGCGCTGGTGTATATAAGATCTGCTGTGCACATCTGGAGCTGACGATACACGAGCATCAGGGATCAGACCTACATCACACTGACGGGGGATGCGGTGACCTTTGAACTGTCCTTGAGATGGAAGCGTAAAAAAGGCAGAGGTCTGACGTCTGTCCAAGAAAAGATCCGCACGCACTCGCGCATCTTTTTAACAACTCAGAGTGATTTTGTGATATAAGAGCACATTCCCACAGCCCGCTGTCCCCTTCCACCTCCCACCCACCCAACCACCCGTTCTCTTTCACTCTCTCCCCTCCAATTTTCCATAATGCCTTACAGATTTTACACTCAATCCACCTTTGCGATGACAAGGCTTTGAGGAAATCCAATTCCACCAAGCTGTTTTCAGAACTTACTCTCCACAGGCACACAGCCGCTCTCACACACACACACACACACACACACACACACACACACACACACATACACACACACACACTACCATCTCCACAAATTAGTCAGGGAACAAATTACCTGCATTCTGAGTGTGATCCCACGCACTTTGCCGGCTGCCTTACACAGGTCCCCTTTTGAAGAGCAGCCATGTGATTTCTCTCTCTTTTGCCCTGCAGGCCCCTTTGCCTTCTGCGAGGGATTCTGGAGTTGAATTTTAAAACTATGTATGGCTGCTGCCTGCGCTTATCAGCGCGTGCACAAGCGGCATGCAAATCAGACCAGGATCACACACCGCATTGGAGGCCTACACTCAAAGGCAAGCTTAATTGCTAATTGGGTATCTAGGTGTGAAACTCACACTGCCAATGAGAAGCAGGAATGTGGATGTTTTAAGGCCAGTGGTTGAACTAATTAATTTTAATCTGAATGTTATTAAAATTTGTGGATTCCCTGCATTTTCTATGAAAAAAAAAAAAAAAAAACACAGCCCAAGAGAGTGCTGTGGCAGTACTTTTAACAGCAATTGGACATGTTGTGGTGTGGTTTTATACCCTGTGAAGTCATTAGTGCGGCGGTTTTGCAACGCTGATGTGGTCATCCGAGGTGGTGTTTTTTTTACACGCTGCAGTTATCATAAAGTAACTCTGATATTTGTCAGGAATGTAGCCAGCTTGTGTCTTCTCCTGTCTGAGGGACAGACTGCTGCTGCTGCTGTGGAGGGGCGTGATGCTTCTTTGTGCACATACAGAGGCGGCATTTAAGTTCTTAATATTCTGCACAAATTCTGAAAAGATCATTCGTGCACTTTAACATTAACAAAATGTTATCAGGCCTTCTGGTTGCTGTTGTGTGATTGGAAAGATCATTCTCAGTCAGGTGCTGATGAGTGATGTGTGTGTGTGGGTGTGTGTGTTTGTGGGTGGAGGTTGTTAAAGGGCCTTTTTTTTTTTTTTTTTGTCCAGGTGGTTCAGTGGGTTGGTCACCATTAGGGGGTTCTTTGACTGAACTTTGAGAGTCTGTGTTGGTGTTGAAGGAGGGTCATCGAAACTGCTGCTAAACAATAGGCAGCGACATGAGGAGGAGGGTGACTGCTCGCAGAAAACACTTCTCCAAAAGGGCAAAGGCCAGCTGTGACAGGTCCAGATGTGTGCGTTGACCTGACTCGCATTGCCAGACGATCTTTTCTTTTTCTTTTTTCTTTTTTTCTTTTCTTGTGCCCTGCACGATTTGTATTATTCTGAAAATGCGACACACATACCTGCCTCTGAAACAGCGACAGCCCAAAAGAGCCGCAGGCGCTACAATGCTAATGTTGTCGGGGGCTTTGACTTCTCCCAGCCATTGCGAAGAAGCTGCTCCGTGTGACAGCCACGGCGCCGCTCTTCCCCCGGTGTTCTCTATCCCGCTTTTTACGCCTCTCCACATTTGGCACAAGTGTGTTTTTTGGGGGGAGAAAAAAAAAACAGCCGACCGCCGTCCTATCTGTTAACCTTTGAGGTCTGCGTTGGTCATGGACGAAACGGACATCATGGACTTAACGCATCAGAAAGCGAGGAAGAGACCGCGTCCAATCAGTTCAGTGGATGAGTCCGTGCATGCTTCCCTCAAACGGCTCCCGATCCGTGCGGCGGAGTGCAGGGACTCCTCACTGATGTTCGCAGTCAGAGGAGAGCCCGTTCCCGCAGCGTCTCTCAAGCAAAATGACCACTCGGTGACTTCCTCTCCAACCACAGTGATGCCGGCGCAGGTAAACGCGTAAAGTCCGATATCGTGTGGGGATGAATAAAGAGAGAAATGACTGTAAGACTGGGATCACTTCTGCTGGAGGAGCGGAGTGGCACTTAGGTTTTATTGGATGCAATGTGTGAATAGATCCCTGCTGTTCCGAAACGTAGAGTGCGCACTATTGTCAAAATGTTTGCTGCCTTAATTTACTGTTTGAATTATTTTCAGACTTTTTTTTTTTTTCCTGTGTCTGACTGTATACTAACCTCCAGTGATTGAGATGTTGCAGACTGTATTTTCTCCCATTTGCGCACAGGCTCTGAAACTTTTTTGGGGGGGCTGAAGTAATTTTCGTCTGAGAGCTTTACAGAAATTGTACTGCTAATGGTGTTTGTAGGTTAACAGGAGACAATTTCTCCAAATCCTATTACAGTATTCAAATCATAGAGTCATTATTGCTCATTTCCAAGACTATGAGATTGATGCTCCAAATTAATTTGGTTTTGGAGATTATGGCCCACAGGAGTGGATGCTTGTGGATTGTGGCAACATTCAGGTCAAGGTCAGGCTGCTCTAACTTGCAGAGAAAGAAAATCTTCCCTTTCACTCCCGACTGTGGAGTGTGTTGTGTTATCAAATGTTAAGACTGTTTTGTTTAATCATTTCATTTTTGAAAAAATGTCCAAATCTTAATTATCAAACCACCCGGTGGTTGTAATCTGCAGAAGAAAAACAGCGCTAAATACATCTTCCTATCTGTCTCACCTGCCTGTGTTATAATATTTTGTTGTGTTTTACAGGATAATCGCTCCAGCATGTCCAGGCCCATGATCACACGGTCACCAGTGTCCCCCTTGAGTAACCAGGGCATCCCAACACCTGCACAGCTCACCAAATCCAATGCCCCTGTGCACATTGATGTGGGCGGACACATGTACACCAGCAGTCTGGCCACCTTAACAAAATTCCCAGAATCCCGGTGAGTCTGCTTTACCCTGTATTTGTATTTTAAGTGCATGATGGAGATAAACTTTGCGTTTCGTTTTTTTTTTTTTTCGACAGGCGTGAATGTTTGTGTCGTGAATTAGCAAGGAAGTAGATTGTGGAAGAGTCTGTGTCTCATAGTTTCTGTTCAAATCAGACGTGTTCATCAGCGTCAGAAGGTCATGCTGTTTAATGTTTAATGTCATCCTGTGACATTAAACGGTCAAATGTCACATCTCGTTCAAATCACAAAAATATCTCATGGAGAAACTGAGATGTCTGCTCCTTCCTATCCCCCCTCCAAAAAAACCTGCAGTATCAGTTTTTGGATTTACCAGGTTGTATCATAAAATGTTTCCTTGTGAAGCAAAGCGCACAGTTATTTTGAGCAGTAAACAATTGGGTAGGGGGGGGGATTAAAGTGCCGAATGCAGTGCACAGACAAAAGCAACTTGGTTATTCTGACAGATGTCACAGCAGCAGTAAAGGGCCAAAGGGCATGGGGCCATCTGGAGGCTGGGAGGCCTCACTGTCGCTCTAAGCCCCGGCCCGAGGGTGACTGGCACCCAGCCTCAGGCAACCTACTACCAGCTGGCCCTGACCTTTTCAGAGCACCTCTGTTTTTAATCTTTTTCTTTCTTCCTGTCTTTCTTCATCACTGACGTGTGTGTTGAGCTCGGTAATGCGTGCATGTTGGTGCGAAGGTGTGAAAAACATTTCAGAGCTTGAGAAAATGAGTGAGTCACATCCCTTTGCACATACTCTTGCTTCACTGTATTGTTTTTGCCTCTCTCTCTCTCTCTCTCTGTTTCTTTTTTTCCTATCCCTTCTCTCCTGCTACAGAAGGTGTAAGAAACAGAAACAGAACCTCAAGAGCAGTATATTGATAATGAACTGAATATGAACTTTAGCATGCAAAAATCATAAAAGATCATTAATGTTGACATGTTCTCGCCCCCTGCCTCTCCCCCTCCATCCCTCCCTTTCTGCTTAACCCACCACCCCTCCCGTCTCCGTGGGTAGAATTGGTCGTCTCTTTGATGGCACAGAGCCTATAGTCCTGGACAGCCTGAAGCAGCACTACTTCATTGACAGGGATGGACACATGTTCCGCTACATCCTCAACTTCCTCAGGACGTCCAAGCTCCTCATCCCAGACGACTTCAAAGTAAGTGGATGTCCATCCTAGAAACTGTAAAGTCCCATCAGCCAGTCAGCAGTCCTACAACTTAGCACACACAATGAATGCTAAGGCCATGGGATGCCTTTGGTCACTCGTCCTCCATGAATTACTGAAAAATGGGTCCCACGCTGCAGACGAAATATCAGGGAAAACAAAGTTCGATTATAATCCCTTTACTCATCATGAGATGCAATTTGGTCGCCTCCAGCTATTAGTGACTGCAGATTCTTTTGAGATATGTAAGGAAAACAATAAGCTTGCATGAAGACAAACAAATAAATACTCTGGCGCCAATGACCACATTGCATGTGCTAGATTAGATTTCATCAGTGCTCTATATTCTCGTGCCAAGTATCCATCCTGGGTGAGCCTCACTGTATGTGACACATTAGCATTTCTTATATATATATATATATATATATTTAACTCTTATGTGTCATTCAGTCAGTAATTACTGAGCTTGCCCTGGGAGAAAACAAATAACCACATTATCTGATGGACTGTCCACAGTCTTACTCAATCAGTGGAAAGTATGTCAGTTAAAATAAGCAAAGACAAAAGACAGGCTCAAGTTCAGGCCACATTCACATGAGCAGATTTTTAAGAGAAACACGAGAAAACTTGATTGTGGCGCGATTTAGGCCTCGCAGTCTTGCGAGTAAAAGATCTGCTCCTCTACCCCACGCAGCCCTGTGTTACACGTCGCAATAAATCTCCTCTACTCCGCCGTGGTTTATTGCTCGTTCATGTAGAGCGGTGGTTTTCAGACTTCCTTTTTTTATGGTTTGTATTCGCAGAAGGAAGAAAAACACACTATTAAACTGGTCAGCGTATGCTTTCTTCTTTATCTATGGTGCGTTTAGGCTACCAGCATCCTCTAGTTCAGTTCTTGAGGAGAGGAGAAATTATAGGTTACTTTATCTGTAAATAAAAACATGCAGACTGGAAGTCTTATTCTACACATTAGTTTATTGCAACCGACAAAGTATGGAAAGTATGGAAAGTTTTCTGCTAATCATAATCTTTCCAGCGTTGACCTCATGACCCAGCATGAGTCACACACTGTTCCCATTTCACAGCCTGTAGATCTCTAACCTGAAAACTGATTTTGGGTGGTAAATATATCCAGTTATTTACTGTATTGATATTTGCCCCACAAACTTGGTCAAGTATAAAAAAAATTCATTGGAATTACATCTATATATAACCCTTTATAAGGATTATTTGGGCATCTTTGCCCATATAAGATGGGTGACAGTAAACAGCTGACTGGAATCTCAAACCTACAGTTGGTATTTATGATGAGATTTGTTACTTAACTGGTAAAGTAAAACTTACACGAACAGAATGTAACTCATTTAAAATAATAATTTTTAGAAATTCCACCAACTTTAAAAACTTTTAAAGACATTTCTTTTTGCTGTATCCTAAGATGTCAACACTCTTTGCCTCCACAGGACTACAGTCTCTTGTACGAGGAGGCGCGATACTTCCAGCTGCAGCCCATGCTTGCTGAGCTGGAGCGCTGGCGCCAGGACCAGGAGCTGGGCCGCGTGTCGCGCCCCTGCGAGTGTTTGGTGGTGCGCGTTGCACCTGACCTGGGCGAGAGGATCACACTGAGCGGTGACAAGGCCCTGATTGAGGACGTGTTTCCGGAAATCGGTGATGTCATGTGCAACTCTGTCAATGCCGGCTGGAACCATGACTCCACGCACGTCATCCGCTTCCCACTTAATGGGTACTGCCATCTCAACTCTGTCCAGGTAATGAGAACAGCCGGCTGTTGTGTGTATTTTATTCAGTATTCCTCAATAAGTGTAAACACTGAAAGGTTAAACAAAGTAAGGTTTTCCATTTGATCGGGGAGGTCATGATCTGTTTGCTCAACTTCTTTTCATCTGCTGTTAGATTTTATACTTTTACTGATGTCTGACTGCAAAATCGTATCTTTTTTAATCTAATCGAATCACGAGAACAGCCTCGCAGAAAAATTTGCTCTTTGATGAGTTCATCAAAGTATCAATTTAACAAGCCATCATTACACAAATCTACCACCATCTTTACTTTTCTGCGATCTGACCGGAATAATGATTTCAGCCTCGTCCTCACATCTCTCCTAGTTGCGCGCTGAGCTCCACACAGATGAAAAGCCGTTACAATTAAGTCCATAAGTCATTTCGATTGTGGGCATCTGTGCCAACCTGCAGAAAAGGGGCAGTAAACGGGTTAATAGTTAATTTTGACGCATTAAGTGAAGGAATGGCCGACACCTTGCATCATGGTGGAGAGTCACATGACATGCTGACAGCAAGAGGAAGTGGGCATTTCAGGATACAGTGAAACAGTATTAGACATAAGATGATTCTCCTGAGTGTCTTGGACGGTTGTTGGATCAATGATCAATTTAAACTAAAAAACAATCAGAGAAATGAATCAGTGGAACACGTTTTTTGTAACATTTCGTACCAAATAGTCCGGTCCACAAGACCGTTCTTTGAGACTGTTCTGGTCGTCTACACCAACAGAACGCAAAGTTAGAAAAGTTATCTTGTTGAACCTTTACTGTTGTCTTAATTAACACCTGTAAAGTGTTGGAGAAGTTGTGATATCTTGGGATGTACCAGCCAGAGCTATGACTAGAAGTGTTTTATTATCCAGAGATGGATCTATAAATAAGTTTCTTTTAAGAACTAAAGGCCAGGTGTGGTCTTGACACTTGGTGTTACATTTGTACTGTATGGAAATGATTATCCTTTCATGGGCATAACATTGCAAAATCATACTTCTAAGACATAAACAAGAAAGCTTAAATGAATCTTTTACATTCAGCAAGTATTTGGCAATATTATATTTCCCTGATTATATATTGACATTCCACTAATTCATTGATGCTAAAATCCTCAGATATGCATCAATAAATGATGGAGGAGAGGCATATTTGAATAGATTTCCAAATGATTTGGACTGTGTGTCTTCATCTGAGGAAAGTCAAGTCTCCATCTCCCTCCCAAAAACACACAAACAAGCCCATCTCTGAAGTGTGTGAGTCGTGGAGAGCAAGCAAGAGAGTGAGCATGCTCCCTGGCAGGTTGTCCCCAGGCTGGGCCCATAATCCTGTTTGGTTATTAAAGCACGCCGGCGGTGGATGCTGTATCTGCGGCTAATGGAGACAGGACGGGGAGGGGGTTTGAGAGAAGGAAGGGGGGTAGAGAGTGCTGCCAGCAGTAGGGGGACCTTTGTAGTTTTGGCGGAGGCTTGGGCCTGGGGGCTGGGGGTAGAAATGGGGAGAGGGGGTTTTGCTGAGCAGTCCACACTGAGCCAAGTGGCAGAGAGAAAGCCTCACTGCTCCCTGGGGCCTCTTCGATGGAATGTGATCCTACAGCCCCCCTGGATACGTCTGTAGATGTCTGGAAGGCTGCGAGATCAGGAACAGCTACACACACACACACAGACATGCACACGTGTGCACCAGAAAACAATGAAAATGAGGCATGAGGCAAAATAAATGAGAGGCTCTTGGTTTTGTGAAAGTCTTGTGAAAGTCTCATCCAAATTCCCGTCACAGGCCGTGTGTTGCTGCAGCTTACTCCCAAAGCTGTTTCCAATGCTAGACTTAACACTAACTCGGCAGCATATAACTAGGAGAGTTTCGGATGATTCTGTGGTTTATAGATTTGCAGTAGGAAACAAAAGGTTAGAGGTTACATTAATGTTTTAGCAACACAGTTTGGGCAGAGCGATGGACCTCCACCAATGATTTATTGGGCATTTTGACTTCCAGGGTGACACCGACTATCAAAGATATATGAGCAAACACTGCCAGTCACAACAAAGGATGCTAATGATGCTTCTCCCTCTGTGATAGATGTGCTGTATTGCTCTGACCTCTTCCTCCCTCTGTCCCATTCCACCTCTTCCAGGTTCTAGAGCGTCTCCAACAGCGTGGCTTCGAGATTGCCGGCTCCTGTGGCGGAGGCGTGGACTCATCCCAATTCAGCGAGTACGTCCTGAGGAGGGAACTGAGGAGGACGAGTCAGCGAGGATCCAATTCAAACAGGATAAAGCAGGAGCAGCTGGACTAGAAACCTCCCGAGCAGTAGGAGGTGCTAGACTTTTCTGTGGCAGCCAAACACTCAGCGCTGCAGAGCTCTGTGGACTCTGTTTTTCTTCGTTACCTTGTTGATGTTTTTGTTTTCTTAAACTTGAAAACCATCTAGAGAATTAAAAAAAAAATGAGGTGCAGCAGGAGATTTTTTTTGCCATAAGAAGATACAAGACATTTGATAAGTTTGAGATTGCAAGGACATTTGTGATTGTCTAGCCCCCATCAGCCAATTTTAAAAAAGGATTTATATACGCTGGATCCCCAAACAAAGTTTGTTTTAAAACTTAGAGCCTACATTAGGTTGAATATGATTTCTATTATACCCATATAAATTAAAAAGGCTTTTATTGCTGATGTAGTACGTTGCATAGCTTGTCACCAGTGACTTGATTTTGTTGTCTCACTGGCAAATTGGCTAAGTCTGTTTTTATCCCTCGCTGTAAAAAGGTCACTAATGTGTTGCTTACAGTACAGAATGTCTCAGATGTCATCAACGGTTAGTTTCAACAAGGCATCTTTTTTCACAATTAACATGATGTTTAATATTGTGATACCAATGAAGTTTTTTTTTTTTTGCTTTAATGGTTAAAGGTTATTTTATTGGATCATGCCATAAAATATAGTTTCCATCCTCAAAATTAAACATCAAAGACCATTCTATACGCAGTAAAGAAAATAATTTAGTAAAATATTATGTCATACCATTCGCCTCATTGGGGAGTATGAACTACTAACCCCTATGTGCTACCTTGGGAATTATTTAATTGGATCATAATATTCCTCTGAGTCATAACCTGTAAATTTTTTCATTGTATATGTGTTTGTGGGTTTTTTTTTGGTTTTTTTTACATTGAATCTTTTTAAAGCAAATTTGTTGCCTCCAACATGACTGAACAGATTAAAGCTTATTGTATACCCACTCCAGGATCACTTTTACTCAGCACATATTGATATGAAGTTGGATATAAAGTATTTCTAAGATGACTGACCCACCTACGCTCCCTAGATTTGAGTAAAGAGGAATGTAGCAAAAAAAAATGTGAAATAAATCGCAACTAAAGTTGTCATGGTGTCTGTTCGCTGTTTTTATGTTGCTGCAGGGACTGCTTTCACATGTCTGCCCAGCGTTGCATTTCAAGCACAGTGGTTAAATAATAATTGCCTAAATTTAAAGGTACTGCATCTCTTAAGATTCTTTCTAACATACTGAATGTGTTCAGTGGAAAACAAGAAGCATTTACATTATGTAGTGTTTTATAGTACAACGAGAGAGGTAAAGCTAACTTTGCCAAGGCAATATTGTACCTTGGAGGATTTATGCTGGTGCATCAGTGACTACACGGGCCATTCTTTACTTAGTTATATTGAATAGAGCCGACTTCTCCACGCAAGTCTGTCAGTTGTGCTACCACATATCCCTGCAGGGCCAAAATCCAAAGTGAAATCCCACACGGAGCCCTGTCGTCTTGTCTTCATCCCTTTTGGCAGAATCTCCACTTTCTTTGGCTATCTACGGTTTATGCTATATGTCTCCCTTTCAGGCCTCTTTGCCCTAGATTCCCGTTTGACTGACTGTTATTCTCATAGGCTAGAGGTGCAACTGTGAGTGCTGCACAGCAATGCTTTGCTCTCAATCATAAAATCAAAATATCAGTGCTCGTGTAATTGTATTCATGGAGCAGACATCAAACACAGCACCAAGCTAAAACTGCTGGACTTGCAGACTTAGAATACATAGCACACGTGAACTTAGCTTTCTAGTGTCAGAGGTGATACATCACGGATGGGTCATATTTTTTTAAGAAATGGAAATATTGTCATTCCAATATTCAAATGAGAAATGAGAGTTAAATGAGAAGATTGATATTGACATGTCTGTGCAATAAAAATAAAGCTTCAGTCAGTTAGCTTAGCTTATCTTAGCATAGCACAGAAACTGTAAAAACCACAGTCATTTTTACAGTTTTCATTTTGGACAGATTAAACAAAGAGGATATAACATGTTAGACAGTGAGCTTTACAGGTACTTGTAAGCAGATTTTGCTACTGTTGGGCAGTTAACAAGACTAGCCATTCCAGTGTTTGTGCTACTCTAAGCTAACCATGTTTTCTAAAATGTCTAACTATTGTTATAATTCTATCAGTAAAGATTTTTCACATATATCTGAGTAGCCAGCTGGGATAGGCTCCAGCCCCCGCACCCCTGATAAGGATAAAGAGTAAAATGGATGGATGGATATCTGAGTTGCAACTTTGTTTAGCTATATGAATGCTAACTCATGGCCATAAAAAAAATAGCATTTTTCCTAATTGAAAACATTGTTAAGGATGGTGTAAGATATAGAATGAACATGTGTTTAGTTGAAAATTCTGTACTTTTTGTGCACCCTATGTGATTTTTAAGTTGGTTACCTGTGGGGCAGCCTGAGTATAATGAGACCCTTTCCAGCCCTATCTCTTCTCACTTCCTGCATTCACACTAACTTGAAAAGGAATTAGAGATATCCTCCTCTCCGGACACAGCCTGTTGGAGAAAAGATGAATGGTATTAAGAAACTGACTTCCAGTCCTTTAGAGGACAGGGGTTTTTGAGGAGAATAAAGCAATTTGAGATCCTCCTCTCTTCTGTGGTGTGTCTGTGATCATGTCTCTCTCACTCGCTTTCTCTCTAGTGATTATTTCCAGTCATCAAAAGGCAGAGTAGGGCCTGGAGAGAGTGGCTGTGGCCATCTTTCCCTTGCACCTCAGGCCCTGCTTACTCACCACTAGTGAAGGTCAGTGGATGGACTCATTCACCTCGTCTTCAAATCATCAGCCCTCACAGTGCTCAGTTGTACAGCACTATGCAAGCAGTGGCTCCTGTTCCTAATGAATGTCCTAACTAAATACACTTATTAGATGATTTGTACTCTGGACTTAGTCTTATTCTATTTGCAGTCATCTCTCTTGTTCTGTGTTGATCTGTAGGTAATATTCTGTACTGTAGGTGCCTCCTACCTTTATTGAAAAAGCCTCTTGGCCATTTTATGCCAGCAAGATAATTATAAATGTAACCCGTGGCAAAAAAGCAAAACACAACTCCCACATCTCTCCCTTGCCATTTCTCTCTCTCTCTCTCTCTCTCTCTCTCTCTCTCTCTCTCTCCCCTCCTCCCGCTCCCTAAGCCTCGGGAGCTGATTTCAAATTTTCAAAGATATCTCATAGTGAGGCTGCGAGATTGAAGGCTCATAAATACCTTTATTATAATATAATGGCCATATATTTCTAGCAATTATTTCTAGTGGAAAAATTAGTTCATCTGTGTGATGAATGCCTGCACAGTCTTTGGGGCTTTAAATGTTCTTAGATGGACATCCGCTGGTAGGATAATATCTCAAATGGACAGACGCTTGTAGAATAATATGTCACAGTGGCTTTGCTTGAGTTATAGAAATTCAAGTCTTAGTGTGAAATGAAGCCAGTCTAAATACAAAAAGCCCAGCACCTGGAAAGATGAGTTCTTACACCTGAACTTGTTTGAGAAGAAGGCTACGTGATTTTGTTTCCGCAGTACTATATTAACACATAATCTGTGTGGGGCTCCAAAATGACTTTTAATAATCCACTTTGAATGGAGGCCTATAAGAGATTTTAACCCAGTAGGTTAAGCCTTGGTAACCTGGTGGCTTTGTCAGCTCTGCCATACAAGATGTTCTGGCAGCACCACCATTTTCTTGGAATGTAAAGCAACAGCGGAGGTGGATGTTTGGTGACAAAAGCCAACAATAGCCTTTTTTCATTCAAAAGAACCCGTCTTTTCACATTTTCTAGTCTCGGTGATCCCTCAAAATGTGTTTTTTTTTTTCAAGGAGTACATTTTAAAACCATAGTCACAGAGATCTAGTGTTGAAATTCTATAAAATTGCGAGATTAAAAAGGTAGATTGCTGTCAAAATCAATGTAATATCTGACTGTTTTCTTACACTGGATCTTGCACTTCCTGTAATGTTAACAAGTGAGACTGTATTTAGGCGTGGTGTTGTTTTTTTGCTAAATGCTAATGTCAGCATGCTAACATGCTCACAATGAGAATGTTAATGTGCAGTGTTGTTTAGCTGGCATAGTGTTTAGTGTGTTTACCGTTTTAGTTTAGCATGTTAGCATGCTAACATTTGTGAATTAGCATGAAACACAAACTGATGGGAACGTCGTTAGTTTTGCAGGTATTTGGTCATAAACCAAAATATTGGACAAGGTGAAATGTTAACAGAATGATGTTGCTAGATAAAAAAAAAAAGTCACCAGATCACCAAGGTTATTTCAGTTCAGTCTGAGGGGGCACAAGCTGTGTGGCAATCCATCCAACAGCTGTCAAGACATTTGACTCAACACCATAAATATCAATCTCTGGGAACCATGAACCAAAACCGTGTGCTAGTCCAGCCACTAGATGTTTGATTTTGACATGCTATTGACAGATGTAGATAAGAAAAGTAGAAAAGTCAAGACAATGATTGGGATTCACTGGAGACCGTGAATGTTTCTACATTCATGTTTGGTGTAACCCACCCTAATGTTGCTTAGATATTTCAGACTGACTGACTTACTGACACTGCCTTTATCGTGCATCATGCTGCTAGCATGGCTAAAAATTAGTAATCCCCCAGCCCAAGCTGCAAATACTCAAGTGACGTTGCTTGAGTGATTTCTAGTTTCTCTAGAGTCATAATAGACATTATTCAACTGTATAACTGGCTATATAGTACTCTACATGACTCTTTACTCTCAGTTATTAGTAATTAATAAAGATCCTGAGAGTTTACACTTCCACTGATGTTGTTATACGCCTGTACCCTGCAGCATGCTACAGAGAGACTACACTTACCTTACCTTTAATGTGAAAAACATTCGATTATACGCACCAACTTTCATCAGACCCTCCACTCACCTCATGGTGATTGGGCTGTAATATGTGACAGTGCTCCAAGTGGAGGATTTGAGGTAGTGCTCCATAACATGCTGCGCTTTCCATTGTTTATTTATCAGTCAGGCCTAGAGTTATGGTGCGCTTGCAGTGAGGAATTTTAGACCGGACTATGGTCGCTGCAGGCCCCTTGGCATACACTGTACACTGAGAGGGAATCATTTATATTCTACTCCAGAGGTAACAGAAGAACATGAGATTGGGAAACAGCTCAAACACCACTCTGCTTGTGAGGCTTTAGGCGCAGAAAAGTCAAGCTGTTTTTTTTAGGGGGGGGGCTGCAGAGCATATTCAAGCAAGTTCTGTTTTTCTTTTCTTTTTTTTTTCTTTTTTTTTTTTTTTTAAATAGTTTCTCCAAAAAATCTCCTAATAAATATGCTGTGCTCAGTTCTACCTTCACGCTCACACATTTTACACTGACACTATATGGCTCAGTGGAGGTGTGATGGAATGCTGGCTTTGGTGAAATTTTCAGCAGCAATGAAATCTGACCAGTGAAGCTGCCTGTAAATGCTATAGGTGCCTCATTCTAACCTGTATTGAAAAAGCCTGCAGGGCGTTTTAAGCCACTGAGATAATTGCAAATGTATCCTTTGGCAAAAACAGCAGCAAATACGCCCCCTCGCTCACTCCATTTCTCTTTTCTCTCACTCCCTCCCTCACTTGGTAGAGAATTAATAAGGGCTACCTATCCTTGATTAAAAGGTCTCAACTGTACTGTATTGCTCACCGGTACCACCCCTCCCTACATCAGCCTTTCACATGGGTAGACCTGCATGTTAGGAGTGCTCTAATGATTCTGGAGCTTGCCATTCGAGGGCCACCCATCCATCATAGTGGTAAGGCCAGCGGCTTTATTATAATACAGAGGACAGACATGCTCCGAGGCTATGTGGGACACAATAGAGGTCTTTCAACAGACCTATAAATACATGATCTGTCAGAGTTGCTGTCCTGAGGGCGCTCTCAGCTAGGCTCTAGCCCTCCGGTTGGCCATCACTTATGCTAAGATATGCGCCAGCCCCCAGGCTAAGGCTAAGGCTCAGTTCATTTCAGCCCCTCATCAACCACCACATTCTACCTCCAGCCATGAGAATAAATAAGAACAAGATGAAAAAAAAAGTGATTCATTATGATGGAAAGCAAAACCTTAACAAAACAAACAAATGGAGGGGGTGAAAACAAACAGTGATAGCTTACTATTGACTCTTTGGCAGCCGCATCTGAAAGGCTATTGCTGAAATAACAGGGAGGGATTTTGATCCAAGACACACTTCATGAGAAGGTGGGATAGGAAGAACGGAAGAGGAATAAGAATAGGAGATGGATGACCATATGGCTTGCATTCTGAGACGTGTGTTTTCTCATATCCCTGCTATAAACAACTAGTCAGAAAACAACTCAATAAAAGACGTGGCTTTTGCATGGATGTCGAATATCTCTGCCTCCTATCAGCCCCCCCCCCCCCAAAAATTATGTTTTTGTAAGTATATTTTAAATGATATATGCAGCTCCTCCTCCTCCTCCTCCTGCTGCTCCTCTCCTCACCTTATCTCAGGTGAGAATCTCCTTTTCACTGTTGCCTCCGAGCCAAGATCAGAAATCTGGGAGTTGGGTGTGTTCTTTTGGAGATTAGTGTGGATGGAGGGTGTTGCATGTTAGAATAATAAACAGGTGAACACCTTAACTCTGCATAATTCTCTATCTCTGTGCCACCTTAATGTATTAAAATCACATTCTTCCTCGGGGCAGAAAACCAGCAGCAGATTATGTCCAGGGCACGGTGAGTGGAAACCCAATGACAAATCTCACCACTCGCACAACAATGATCACCTGGGCAGGAGGCTCCTATTTATCATGCTTTTCACCAAATCCTGGCGTTTAGGGGTGTGATTCTACCTGGATGAATTGTAAGTATTGCTAATGTGACCGGTGATGTGGCACTGCCATGTTTACACTGGGACACACTTTTGTCGTATCTGCACAACAACACCTTCCTGCAAGCACATGTTCACGTACATACACCTCCCAAGTTCTTCCTGCTCCCATCCAGAGCGTACCCACTCCACCAGCACCCCCAGAGTACTCCAAGGGTTATTCCGGTCCCCTTGACAGCCAAGCCAGGTAGGGGGTAGTGTTCATAATGGCTGGTGTTCTCAGCTTTAGATTTTAGTGCCCCCTCCCTTCACACACACATGCACACAACAACGCCCCCTGCACCAGTCTCATCCACCCCCCAGCGCTCCCTTCCCAACTCACTCTTCTTCTTCTTCTTCTTCTTCTTCTCCTCCTTCTTCTTCTTCTTCTTCTTCCCCCAGATCTCTCTTTGCCACAGCTGCTGCCTCTTGGCCTTGCCTAGAGCCTTCAGGAGGCTTCCCAGCTCCCTCTTCTTTCCCCTGCAGCCAAGAAGGAAAAGCAGGCAAAGGAGGAAAATAAAACTTCAGGCACACCACGCAAGGCCATCTGGGTAATCTTGTTCAAAAGGCTTGAGGTGATAGCTGCAATTTACACAGGCAAAAAAAAAAGAAGAAGAAAAAAAGAACAGACCTCATTTCCATACCTACCAGCCTCAAGGAGATGAAATTGAATAAACTAAGAATTAGAAAAGAATTACAGTAAAACCAATACGGAATATTCAACATTAGTTCATTTTGTCCTTGCAACACCCCCCTCCTCACACACACACACACATGCATACACACGCATCGTGTGATTTACCAAGAAAGAGAACAGTTGGGTTGACATGAAGGTGCCATGGACAGCTAAAACAGAGGCACACACTCGCAAGCACACACACACACTAACGCAGCTCCGCGCAAATACACACGTGCAGGCACACACACACACACAGCCGAGGGGGGAAACAATATTTGCGATGAAAGCAAATCAAACTGAAATCCAACATGTTAAAGTCAAGTTGATTAGTGTGAAAATGTAAAAGCATCTTCAACTGGCATATCCCACAGTCATAAAGATATGTTAATTTGCAACTTAATGGCTGAAAGCATAATTTCGCTTATATAAACCTTGAAACATGCTGCATTTTTTAAAAATGTGCCTTAATTTAATGAAGTAAACACCACCGCAAAACAATAAATGCCCCAATTAAAGAACAGGCATGAAGAGAAGTGTCTATTTCCCATTTTGCCCCCGCGGACATATGTACCCAAGCGTGTCTGTGCATTTACCCACACGCAGAAGCATATGCATCGTGTGCAGCTCGTAAACATCGTGCCTTCACGTTTCGCATTAGCATATGTGTCGTGTTGTTTAAGATGTAGGTTATCTGGTGTGAGATCGAGGCTACATGTTTATGGCTACATCACATGAGTGTGCATGTACATGTGTGTTTGTCAGTATGTGTTCGGGGTAGGAATATGTGTCACTGTATGTAAGTGCACGTCTGTGGTGGCATGGTGTTACTGTATAATTGGTACATAATGTAGTCAGGGTTACCATTCATAATTGCATGCCTGTTATTGGAACATATTGTGCATTAAAGGCAGGATGTGCCCTCCTCTATTCTTCCTTCCTTCTTTGCTTGGTCCTGTGTCTGTATGTCATCTGGCCTGCTTCGCACCCCTGGGGGGCATATCCCATCAGGCTCGCTGTGCTCCAATGTGTCCCGACAGACCTGATGTGATCTGAGTGGCTGACGGGTTTGTCCCTGCTGCCCGCTGTCTTTTCTCCTCCCTGCTTCACTCACACATGTGCTGAAGAAACGCACAACCTGATGCAGGCTGACTGGAGTTTGCACCTCACTGTGGAAAGCCTCCAATTTGTGCATGTGTAATTATCTGCTGCATGTGCATCCACCGAAACGTGTTCGGCATGTCGGAGTAGCGACCTGACACCTCACAACAATAATCTTGAGTTGAATCTAGAGTTTCACTTTTGCCGTGGATAATTTTAGGGCAGAATATGGTTACGTGCTTCACTCCTACTTTTAGTATCCATTTGAATGAGTGCATAAATGTGAACGTTCAATTATGAAACCCCGCTGGAGAGAAACAATGCCCTCTTGGTTCAGTAGCCATCTTACACACACACAAAAGCCTGGGGGGATGCAGAAAGAGTGGGGGTTGGATACCATGAGACTAGGGCATCAAACTGGGGCTTAGAGACAGAGATATACCAACTGGAACCTTATACCTACAGGGTGTGTGTGTGTATCTATGTGTGTGTGTGTGTCTGCTCGCATCCTTGTGTTAACACAAACACACATATGGAGGAAGCAAGTGTCATACTGAGCGCTGCATAGGGGGAATGCAGTTTGTCGAGGCTCTCTGTGTATGTGTGTTTGAATATAATCTAATTGCTCACTAGTGGAGGACAAAATTGTTTTGCCTGCAGGTATAAGTATGGGTGGTACTGATGAGAACTGGTCTGATATCTCAATCCACCAATCAGCTATGCAGGGCCACCCCACAGCCTGCCTCTTAAAATAGCGGCTTTCATGTACTAATACTGTGTATGTGAGCATAACATTCTTTGCTGATAAGATTTGGTTATTTGTTGTTAATTTTTTCCCCAAACTTGGACAGTGAGAATTAGGATGGTATAAAGTCGGTGTTCAAGTACAGCAGCAACGGAGAGCATCAGGCTTTTAGCCTTTAATTAAAAAAAGATCAGGGGGATTTTTATTGATATTTCTCTGCACACTTCAGGCACAGAACTATAATGCCCCAAGTCCACCGTAATGTTTTTTTGATCAATGATTAACTACCTTAGTCTGGATCTTAGATCACCTTAAGGTGCTCCTCACAAGCTAGTTTGTCTTGTGGCGAAAATGAACCACAAACACAGAGGAAATAGCTGCAGAAATGGCTCAGGGAGGACGATGACGAAGCAATGTTATTATCCCGCTTGTGTCCATTCAAGCAGCGCGACTCAAGTATTTGCCTGAACTCAGGGTAAAGGTCCGATAAGACAGGTGCCTTCTATCACTAATTTGCTCTCAGTGACTGTTGTAAAAAAAAAAAAAAATGATGGATGGCTTCTTAGTTTTACTGTAGAGCTCAAACTTTTTCCACATGAATAATATTGCAGCTGTACTGCTTAAGATGACACATGAGGTTGGCCATTTCTGACATGATGTTTTGACACTGTCAACTCCGAAAATTCTTCCTTCAAAAGCCCAAGGACATAGTCGCCACTTTTTTGGGGGGCGGAGGGGGGGGAAATATGACCCTCACGCGGACTGTGATCATTTTAACTGACTCGCCGTCAGGAGGGGAGGGGTCTCAGGAGGCCGGGCAGGTCAGGAGTCACTCGAGTCATGTGATGACCCCCAGGGTGTTGTTGGGAGTGACAGGGAGACCAAGAAGCAGAGCTGTGGAGTAGCTGCAAGCCCACGGGTGAAAAGGAGGTCAGTGGCCACAGGAAGCAGTGCAAAAGTGCCCAGAGCTACTGTCCTTAATGAGAGCACATCCCCTGAGGTGTATCTCCCAGCAGCCTAACTGCCACATGAAAAACTCCAATCTATATAGAGTGCTGTAGGCACATGAGAGCAGCCATTTTCATGGTCCATTCCCTAAGCCAGGAGCCATCTTGTGAGGTAAACAAACCCAAGTACAAAGATGTGTACCTTGGTACGGGGCCAGTGCTGCTCCATCATTTATACTGTGCTCTATGAGTCTTTGTCTTAACATTTGTTTGGTTTGAAAGATCTTGACTGCTTGAGTCTCAACAGGGGTCTCCTCCAATGCATTGTAAATTGATTTATTAATAAAGTGCGTGTGCTGCTGAGGAACAGAGGCTAATAAAACAGGAGCCCTATAGGGCGAGTGGGAGAAATACATTTGAAAATAAACTTTGAGTAACTCATTAGATTAAGAAAATTATAAGAATAATAACCCTGAGCACTGCCTGGGGAGGGAAATCTCATTAACAGGTTTTTCGATTCCTTCTTTCAATACATTTGTTAAAAGTGCCAGGGAGTGTTCAATTATCACCCGCCCTCTCACCTCCAAGACATAGGGTGACAAGAAACCCCAGAGAAACCTGCAGGGCCAGGGAGGGGCCACGTACACCAGAGCACACACATATCCACACACATGCACACACGGTTTCACTTCATCCCCCTCTGAGTAATGGGCTTTCTGACCATTTGTTTAATACTGTCAACAAACAAGACAAGAGCTCCAGGGCTACTCAGGCAATACAATTCCACTCTTGAATGACTATGAGCACACTGAATTGCACACGCATGTATACTCTCAAGTCTATACATGTCCAAGTGTTCATAACCAAAAAAGGAAACTTTTGTCTATGAAAACATATTTCTTAGAAAAAGAAAATACTTTCATCCAGTGCTTTCATAAGAGCAACTAAGCGCCCCAACAAAGTTTTTTTTTCTTTCATCTGTTTCCAATCTTCTTATTGGCCTTTGGGCTACGTCCTTAAGGCAGGAGGTTTGGAAGGCTATATTTACTCTGGAAACACTTACTATGCCCTCCTCCTTCTCGAGACATGGCAAAGCTCAGGAGGGGGGTTTCAACTTGGCCCACCTGGAGTGCCGTGTCTCCACCCAACCCCCTCTTTCGGTTGTAGTCACCAACACTGTGCAGCATTGGCTTATGCCTCGCAGGCCCCCGACTTCAGCAATTGCTTGGAAAGACATCACAATCTGGAGATCAAGATTGAATAATGCCAGCTTCCAAACACCACTTTGTATGATACAGAGCTGAAAGAATGGATTTGAACCATCTGTGGCCCATTGAAAGCTTGACCACAGCTATGTTATGGTAGCGCCCATTACCATTTACAAGCTAGATTTTCTAAGGCAGACATGAGATGCTGGGGAAAAAAAGAAAGCAGAACTGTATGTTGTAAGTGTACACTGTACTACTCCCATGTTTATTCCTGGTACCAACTCTCTAACAGTTAGCTTCACGGCAGCAGCAACACCTGAAGCCAACACCTCTTGCCAACTAAAATTACTTAAAATAACCCTTGCGATCCATGCAAAGGCGGTGTAAAATGGACTTGTAATCATAATAAATACGACAGCTATGTAAACTCCTAATTAAAAAGTAAGACTTCAGTTGAGCCAACGTCGTTAGACTGTCTATGTGCCAAATTCTGCAAAGGCTAAAAGCTATTTATGTTGTACCAGGAAAAAAAAACAGTAAATGGTTTAACTCGTCGCACACTTGATGCAACCTTTTGACTTTTGATTTAAAAAAAAAAAAAAAATCATGAAATGGTGGGTATACACTCCTCCTTTGTCTATCAATGTGTCCAATAAATATGTAATGGCTTGTGCTTTATATGTGTGATTTACTTTGTGTCGGACCATGATAACACTAAAATACACATATGGAGCCTGATGTGGGGTTTCAATCTGTGATTCTATCAAAGCAGTGAAGTACTAGAAAAGCTAGATCAACCATTTTGTCCTTAGGTAAGACATGAATTATGACATATGGATGCAAACTAAATCAAAACCTCAGAGAGAATAGATATGAATGTTCCTATGATGAAGAATGTCATTAAATAACACACTGTGGATACCCACTGTATGAGTGGTGACTATTGTGTCTTTACACACAGTGTATACATGTGTCTGTTCTTATGAAAAAGAGGGAAGATGATTTGCAGATTGATAAAAATCTAAAAAAAAAAAAAAAAAAAAAAGCCAGTGTTTCAGCCGGAGGCAAGAGAGGAGTCATTTCTCTTCCAGCCCTCTGGCAGCAAACCTGGCGTCATCCATTTCCATTTCTCTGTTGCCTACGCAACTGTTGAAACTGCAGCATGTGCTTGGCTTGTTTCATTTTATATCCAATGGACTGGCATTTGGTGTGACAGAAGCAAAGAGAATAAGTGAAAAAATCAATCCTTTGAAAATGGGTTTTCATCAGGGCTACACTGTCTGATGTTGTGTTAAGTTTAAGAACAATGGCACACAGCGGCATTGATGCAAAGCCCCCAGAAACCAGGACCAGACGGCATAATCTTGAACAGAGCTGCAGTGACAAGAGTTTCAGACCGGCAGTGTCTGTCCGACCTCTGTCACTCATTAGCAGCAATTTCTGACCTGCAGATGTAGACGCTGTAGATGTATACATTAAAATGGGTCCATTCTACTCAAGTATCTCAGTAACTCATGATAGCGTCACAGTGAGCCAGTATGCACAAAACCATGACCCTAAAACCGAAACAGCTAAATGGAATTCAGCCATCATTAATTTTATTATTTACACCTGTTCTCTTCCTACTGTGGCATGTCAAAATGTCCACTGTGAAAAATTCCTACCTGCAGGCAAAGAAAGTAATACCTTCTGCAAGTTGACATTAATGCCACCTACAGGCAATAAATGCTACAACATTTATTTATTAACATTTTTATATATGTGCTGTTTGTGTGCGAATACTGTATATATGTGTGTGTGTGTTTGAGGTTAATACCTGTTACCTGTTGGGAAAAAAAGTTTAATTAACGTTAAACCCAAATCATAGAAGGTTAGTTACTTTTTAGATAAATTTAGTTAGTGTGACACAGAGTTACGTTCGATCAATTATTTTAGCTAACACATGGAAAACAAAGACGATGGCAGCTATAAAGAAAAAAAAGCGGTAACACTCAGCGACTGTAGATGGAGCAAGTGTTAAACATGCATTATTTTCTTTGCCTGTAGGTGGCAACACAAATGAGTCCAACTTTCTGCTGGTGGCACAGGACAGCGTGTGGAAAACCGTCCTGCCCTTGACTGAACAGCTCCATCTTGTGGAGGCTTTGCAGCATGCTAAATGTGAATCACATGCAATTTTAATTGTGTGATTCACACAAAAAAAGGAGAAAAAAAATAACAACAATACCACACGATGACCTAACAATCTATTGCTGCTCTGTCTTTAATACTAAAATATGTATTTGCTATACAAACTACAAGGTAAAAAGCAAAGATTAAACCGAAATGGGTAATGGTGCATTCATGATAGAATGTAGAGCAAAAAACGCAGGCGTACACATACACACACACACACACACCATACTATACACACACATACACAGTCAAAGTTTTAGTGCCTAGTTTTGATTCAGCTCTTCATTAGCCACAGGGCCCAACTCCGGTTAGCTCCAGTATTAGGCTCAATTAGAACAAGATCCAATTAGAGGGCTCCTTTCCCCTGGGGCAAGGAGAGGCAGGAAATGGAGACTGAGAAATGTATAAGTCGACAACATGCGGACACAGCCAACATAAACAAACTTACTTTGTTGATCTCTGCTGTTGCTACGCAGGAGTCCTCTGGGAGTTAAAGCCCTGCTAGTCTAAGCTATGAGATAAAACAAAATAAAAAAAAGCCCTGCAGCAAAACATGAACTCTGTGAACACAAGGGCTCCGACACCATGAAGGGAACGTCTGGGCCCAGAAAATGAAAAGCCCACAGGCGTTTTCCATTTACAGCTAAAAATCCAGCACTAGCTCCTAGCCAGGGTTAGTATCAGACTCTCAAAATGAACACTTACACTACGGGGGGAACAAATGAGTAGCTTTCTATTGTCGCTCTATTAAATCTGTCGGTTAATAGACATATACCTTACTACTGACAGAAATCAATAATGTACAATAAGATAAAGGGCAGGAAAGAAAGAAGGGAAAAAAACAAGGTAAAGGTATAATTGGTGAAAGAAAGGGGGGGAAAAAAAGACAGACAAAGATCCAACTGTGATTCTGAGCTCAGTGTTTCTGTCCTCCTATCAGTATGGTTAGAGGTGGTGATGGCGGCAATGTTGTGTGAGCTGTTTGGGCTTGCCCTTGCCTCGGGCCTCTAGTGTTCCTCCCCCAGGCGGCGTATGAGGGAAATGGTGTGTGGTGCGAGGGTAAACCTTGACCTGCCTGCCAGGAGGCTGCACACGGAATGAAATGAGCACAAACAAAGCGGGGGAGAGAGGAGGAGGAGGAGGTGGAGGAGGAAGAGGAGGAAGAGGAGGCGGAGGAGGAGGGGTGTCAGGCAGCAGTGGAGGAGGTATATGGCTTTACTTGTATCCCCGCTACCCCCCCCCTTTTTTTTGTTTTCGTCTAATGTGACTCTGAGTGGCAGGATACACAGCGTACATCTACAGCGGGACACACACATCTTGCTGATTGGGAGTGCTCAGGTGTTGTGGGTGGCATCCTGGTACGCTGTGAAGATGGAATGTGAAATGTTGCATTTCCCTTCATGCTCTGCCAAGTTGTGTTTCATGGAAAAATGGAAATCCCATTATGTCACATGCCTAACTTGGCCCTACAAACTCTGAAACTCATTTGTGAAATTGGGTTCAAGTCTTAATGAGTTTGTAGCTCTGCAGAGGATATATTTGTACAGATATAAGTGAGTGCGCGGCAATGTATCGGTCCTGATTTTAAGTCAACTTTCTAACCAACTATCTGGAAACCTTAAGTTACTGTTCTGTTCTTAAGTTATTTGATTCTGCTCACAGTATTTGAAGATATCACAATTTGTTCATCCTTATCCCGTGAGGATTAAATAAATAAAACGCATAATTGCTGTGAACCAGCGTGTTGACAGAAGTGTGCACGCCATATCACCCTGCTTACCTGTAAAAAGCCCAGTGAAATCCATTACATACTTTAGAGACGACTCATGAATGGAATAATTAGCACAGCATGCTTTCCGCCCGGCTGGAAGTCTCTCTCGATAATGAACAAAGGAAAGGAAATTAGCTTTTGTCTCATAAAGTCACAACTTCAAAGATCCCTGCCATTGCATTAATACAGCCATAGCCTGCAGCAGCATGGAAGAGAATAAAATAAGCACTCTCGCTCAGACCCCATTCCTATCAAGGTCTTTCTCAGGACAAATACCGGGAGCTTGGCTCTTATAGACCACACACACAGGACTGGATCTGTACAAGAAATTAGCAGAGAAGAAGGAATGCAAATCCATCCAAGCCAGATCTTATGAAACAGAAATAAAAGCAAAGTTTCTTTGTGGATTCTGACAAGAAATATGGTCTACATTATCAAAAATAATCATTCTCCAGGTGTAACACTATTTCCACATATTCTTCCTCCGTGCAGCTGGATGTACACTTAATCACATCAGGTCAACACTTGGGCCTGGGGCATCCCAGCTGTGGCCTGGGCGACCTGCGATCGTCGTCTCGCCTAACTGCTGTTCGAGTCAGCTGCCCGAAGGAGTGTGAGTGGTACACTGATCTGGTGCTGGGTCATCCGGTCTGGCATTACTACATTACAGTACATTAAAAAAAAAAAGGCCTGAATAGTCCAGCCTTTGTGGTTGAGCTGACAGGATTGATAGTGACGGTTACAGTTCAGGTCACAAATTGAATCAATATGAGGGGTTCTTCCAAAAACTTTCCAGTGTAAAACATCTCTATGTTAAGCATTCAGTTGACAAGTTGTATTAGATTTTTTTACAGCATGCTTAACCTTCTCTTTATCAGCAGTGTTCGGCACATAACAGCTGTTATTGTCGTATTGTCTCGGAGCCAGAGAAAGCAGCACCGAAGACCAGTGCAAGGCAAGTATTGTCCAAGGCACTCTCTCCTCGCCTATCTGCACCTTTATCTGCTAGGATCAGTTGTTAGTGCTGGCAGTTTTCCTCTCCTGTCCTCTGGAGAGAGGTGGCTCTCAGCTGGAGAGAGGCGCCAGAGGCTATGCACTGTCTCCATTGTGTGGAGAGACACATGGAGGACTTGAGAGACTCAGTGCAGGTGCAGAGAGGAAGAGTGAGAGGGAACACACCTGAGGGGCTTGATTTTTATATATTTCTTTTTCTTTTTTTTTTTCTCCACCCCCCTCACAAAAGTCAGGCTTGTTTTTTTGAGGGGCCTCTTAGGTGCAGGGACATTTGTTGTCGGGAGGACAGATTTACTGGAGGTACACTCCACTGATGGGAGGGAAAGGGCCCTCAGTTAGAATGCTTCCTCTTTAACTGCCAGAGACATTTGGTTACAGACACGGGCTGCCAGAATAAATAAAAAATTTTAGCACTGAGGACAAAATACAGGACAGTGCTATCACTGCTACTGAAACAACCTTATGAAGCCAATGACTCAAAGCGGCACTTTGAGAGTGTATATGAAAAGGTGTGTGCGCGTGTGAGGTCATACTCTTTAGTCACAGGGTGGATCCTGTTCCCACACGGACAGGACACAACAAGCTAACGCTAGCAACCTCACCTTAGACTGGGAGGTTACCTGTGGAAGTGATCCTTTTGCTAACTGTTTGTTTAAAAGCTGACAGGCTACAAGAGTCTCGGTGACAGCGTCTATTCATCTCAGGGTGTCAGAGAGAGAGAAAAAAAGAGCGAATGAGGGAGAGATAAAGAAAGAGAGAGTGAGAGAGAGAAAGAGCGAGAGGAGGCAGATGAAGAGAGATGATGAGAGGAAGCTCCGTCAAGAGTAAATGGGAGATTGGTGTTTTAACAATAGGCTGGATTTACCTTTAGCTTTGAAACATCTTCAGATCATCGTGGTAGCAATTTCAGAAATTCATCTGGCGAGTGACTGAATGAGTGCTGATGTTTTCATCACTTTGGTTTTAATTATATGTCTCACTCAGCACACTCTTCCTTCTACTCGGCTAATTTAGATTGAGATCCTTCCAGGCTTTCCCCTATCTTTCATTTCCCTCCCCTCCTTCTCTCCTCTCTGCATCCCATCAGCCCCTTTGTAGAAAAAAAGAGGAAGGAAAAAAAAAAACCTTCATGTCTGTGACTTTCTTGCCCTCCAGCGTATGAAGCCCTCTTTTATTTTGATCATCGCAGCACAATGGATTCATGCCATTCTGGCAACTTTATTCAGTATCAGCCCAAATTTACATACTGCTTAACAAGTTTGTGCGTGACTGTTGATGCCTCTGATCAAAGTGCTTTTGGAAATCTTTCTCATCTGATTTTTTTCCTGCCCTTCATTTCAAATGCATGCTGCAGACAGGCATCTTTAACTCAGGGGCAAAGAAAGGTAACCTTAGTGCTGCACAAGCCCAAATGTCATCCAACAAGGAGGGCTCATGTCCTGGGGATAAAGATAATGTAATCTAAGCAGTATACAGTGTGTGACTGTGTGTCTTTGAGTGTGTGTGAGTGTGTGTATCCATGCTAGCCTGGGTGTTTGTTGGAGGCTTGGGTTTGGGGGCGGAGGGAGACAGGGGATGACAAAAGTCAAAGCAGTCATGTGTCATTTTCGGTGCTGAAGGGCTGGGACCTGCCTTCGGGGCTGTCCTCTCTGTCAGACGCACTCACATATCTGCGCTGAACTCTCTCGCTGTCTCTTTTTCTTTTTTGCTCTCTCCATCTTCCTCTCTGTCTTTATCTAACGCACGCGCATATTTGCAGCTGCATATTCGTGCGCACAACGATTGTGTGCTCTCGGTAGCACGCAGTAACAAGGTAGAACAACATTTGTGTAATAGAGGTAATATAAAACAGCACTTTTCAAAATCATAAACATCTGTTTTAGATATACGGCATGCTGTGACTCATTTCAAATGACTAAATTATTGCATCTTGACCACATCTACCACATGGGACTTGATTTGTTCCATGACAATGATACAACGTTTAACCCAAAACACTGACAGGGTGCGAGGGGACGGGTAGGGAGGGATATTTTTTGACAAATATCAGGTTGTAAATCAAGATATCAGAGGCCACGCTACAAACCAATGGCCCATAAAAATTCCCATGGGCGCAGAAGAGGAGGCTCCACAGAAAATGTACTGTGGCTAACCCATTGCAAGAACCCAGTAGCCTTCATTTACAATAACACAGTGCATTCGTAAATATACGTGGCTACCAGAGCAAACAACAGAATTGAAAACATGAAATAACTGAGAAAGGAAAATGGATTCAAAAATACAATGAAAACAGGGTGTGGGTGGAAAGAGAGGAATCGTGGGAATGCAAGATTGCACCTCCCTGAGGCAATCGAATTATCCTATGGGCTGATGGTTCCTCCTTATGCGTCGGCTGACATTTTCCTGTAACCCCATCCCGAGTAATGCTATGTGATGTGTGTGACTGGCTTCTGCCACGGCCCTGAGAGGCCACGGAGCCCCGGGGCCATTTGCTTTTGGCCTGCAGCATCCTGGGAATTGTTTATTTTAGCTCTGTCTGCTCCTTTTTGCCTCTACCTCTCATTTCGTTGCCTCCTTTCTCGTCTCTCCTGTTCTCTCAGTTTCTCTTCCTCTCTTTCTGGCCCAGTGGTGTCTACTTTCAATTAGAGGAGGATGCACTTGTATTCTTCTGTGAGACAAAACCCCTGACAGGTGACTCTTGAGGGGTAACTTAAAACCATGCCTTTAGTCTCTTCACACAAACTGTTAGTATTCCACCACCTTTCACGGGGCACAAAGGTAAAAAAAAAAAAAAAAAAACAAGCTGTCGGTGGTATCTGTTACTCAACTGTATATGTTGCTCTGTGTGATGATAAGAGTGGAGGGTGTGTTCAAAAAGGAAAAAAAAAAAAATACAGTTGAAAATCAAGATGTGTGTTGTGCATGTGTGTGAGGAAGGGAGAGAAGGAGAGAGAGAGAGAGAGAGAGAGAGAGAGAGAGAGAGAGAGGAAAGAGATTTAAGGACAGAGAAGATGAGATGTGTGATATGAGATAATAGAATGATATTCAAAATGTATCCCTGAAGCTAGAAGTTAAAAGAGAACATTAAAAGAGAACATATTTTGATCGCTTATGGATATGTAAGAAAGCACACCAATATGCCAAACTTTTACTTCATACTGCTGCAGAGGCCCGAAGGGTATAAGTGGAGGCGGGCCAATCCGCTATACACAAATAGTGTACGTGTGTGTGTGTGTAACTGTCGACATTGTGACAAGCAGAAAAGGGACAGTGTTGAGAGCGTAGCCTTTTATGACCCAACACACTTTGACAGCTTGGCCATCGCTTCAGGACATAGGCTATGTTGCTTTTTCATCTGACAATTTTAAGCAAAACAACTCTCCCTCGATGGATTCAATTGTTCAGAGCGAGAGCCTTTGTGGCTGCGTGTTAAAGCGCGGAGACAAAAAACATGTCAGCGGCCCGTAGATTCTGCTCACTGTTTGCTAGAGGAGTCATACTGTCAATCTGTAGGACACAGAGTGAGATGAAAGTGTAAGTGATACGATGGGAATGCTGCTTTTATGCAACACTGCGCTCTGCTGGTAGAAGGCGATAACACCTTGAGTAATTCAGCAACAGCAGCAGCAGCAGCAGCAGCAGCAGCAGAGAGACAGTCTTAACAGAAGACTAATGTAACCTTAGTCCCCAAGGGATGCAAATGTCTGTGTGCTTTTACCCTTGAAGCAGTTGCTTTATTTGGACCTAAGGACATTCTGCACTGACAAATTTTAAACATCCCAGGAGGGGCATACTTTGAAATATGGCCACAGGGTGGCACATTAGAATGACAAAAATGTAGATCCTCAAAGTGAAATCTGCCTGTGACTTCAGTTAGGGAGAGGAGTAATGGATATTGTTAAAAGAGGGTCAGCCTATTGGTGTTAGCAAGCAAATACTAAAAAAAAAAAAACAGATGTGAACACATGCAATGTTTTTTCCCACTGTTTGTTCTCTATTAACTACAACACGAGAACACACTTTGCCTAAAGTGTACTGTATGTGCATGACAGATCAAGAGAAAAAGAGATGTGGGCACTGTTTTTGAAAAAATCTGTTGTGTGTTCACATTAATACGGTGTTTGCTGTGTGTATGCACAATTGGCCTGCGAGCTGTGTGCGTGTATGTGTGTGTGTGTGTGTGTGCGCGCGCATACAAACAATGCACTCAGTCGACAGCCCGCAGCAGTGAGCATTCTTGCTTGGAGAGTACATGTCCTCGGGCCTCGTTCCTCCGTCGATGACCTCTGGTGAAGCCATTATTTTCTGCATTAATGATGAGCAGCAGCCAGCGATGAGAGAGATGGACTTTGTCCTGGGGCACAGTAGTGCTGATTATGGGCAACAACAATGCTGGCAAAAATAAAAAAAAAAAGAAAGAAAGAAAACTCTTCCCACAAGCAGTTCAAAAGACATGGGAGTCTTAGCAGCACCACCAAATAAGCTGCTCTAGCTCTATTGACAAGATGGATCAGATAACCTCTGTTGCTAGAGGATTACCCAGAATAAACTTTATTAAAAGTTTACCTATAGCTTCCTGTTTTGTCATCCACCTCTGTGTTTGCACACCGAACATCAACAGAACAACAGCAGTGACAGCGAAGTCATCTCCTCAAACAGACTTGAAATACAAATAGCATGTGGCAATTAGCGTATGGATGAAATATCTCAAGAGTGAGTCATACAAACTCTATTTTTATTGCCCTCCTAGGATTTAATGACGTTATGTATGGAAAGTAATATCAGAGGCTTAATTGATCCTCTGACATCAGCCCAAACACCAACATATAAGACTCACAAACAAGACAAATTGCAGGCAAAGTGCAATTGCTCTAGTCAAGGCAGCCAGGGCACCCACTCAGGAAATCCTGGCTTGGGGAGATGACTCTAAATGAAGGACTTTACCATTCACCATTATGTCTTTGGTGAGAGTCAGAGGGAACCCCCGGGGCTCTTCAGCACAGCACGGCACAACTTTTCAAAGGGCTCCAGATTAAAGTCACTGAAAGTTCCCACTGGGGTCTGAGGCCAGGATCCCATTAAGCAGCCCTACCACACCGCCGGCCATAATTGTGTCGTTGAGAATTCAGAGCAGCGGTTGCTTGATAAGCGAATTTAGGGTGAAATAAAAAAGGAGAGGCGAAAAAAAAAGAAGAAAAAAAAAGGGGGTCTCGCTGGGCCACCATTAGACACTTCATTCGCTCATCACTAATTTGTTTTAAATGACTGAGGGAGAGGTGAGCACTTTATAACGCAATCTGAGATACCTTACCCCTCCCAACAGCCCCAGTTCCAGGTCTGTGCAAGAGAATGCTGATAAATGAAAACCATTGCACTTTATAGCCACACACTATACTGCCGCTAGTGGTGTTTTAAACTGTAGTTATCTTTATCGCAGTACTTGCTTTGCAGTAGGATAATCAATAAAGAGGGGAGGGGGGAAAAAACAGTTAGAAACCTATTCCTCTGCTGTTTTAAGTTCCAACTTCCATCTTAAAGAAACTGCTCTGTGCTGCAATAGTAAAGAAAATATTATCAATCGTGCTTCTACGTAGACACGTGGACACATCTGGGAAAGCCATATTATATTACAGACTGTTAAAACTAGTTTTATAAAGAACATAAAAACATGTTACAAACAAGTCAGCTTTTATTGAGCACTGAGTTTCTGAATGTTGCCAATGGTTTATTTCAACATGTGAGATTCATCACCATCAGAGCTGTTTGGTGAATGATATAAAAACATCATGTGAGCATATTTTAAGATCTAAATCATAACTTGAGATCTATGCGTGTGCTTTTAAACATCAGTTAACTCGACAGCTGGAAGTAGAGGAATTAGGACAGTATCAACAATGGTGTAAAATGTGTTCGAAACATGCACGCATACATCGACAGATCTGGAGTTATGATTTAGCTCTTTACAATTACATAAATGGAGGAGTGAGCCCTCTGACACGGTCCAATATCTTCAACCAGAATATGCTATTGTCGTCCAAGTGCAATAAAGAAAAACCTCTTGGTTAACTGCTTCAAGTGGACTTTTTCTGTTTCTTCTTCTCTGCCTCTTCCTCTTTTTCTTTCTCAATCTCAGCCACTAGGGTCTCAATTTCCTTGGATTCCAAAATCTGTTGACGACCAAGAGGAAAAATTATTAGCTTTTAAATAAATAGCTACACAAAAGCCAAACACGATCTGCAGCAAATCACCTTCAGTGGCTGATTCCGTCTGATAACAGCAAGTTCAATGTTTTTCCCTCCTGACTGGACAACCTGTAATGAAACACATGCTTTAAGTGACAAATCCTGTCAAAGCAGTTTATATGACCTACTGTGGAGTCTGGGTCATGTTGAAAAGCCGAGACAAAGTGGGGAATTTAAATGCAATTAAACACAGCAAAGTAGTCCTCAACTACTGTAATTGTTTTGTTTTTTTTGCCTGCACTCATCACTCATGTGATGCAGGAGAATTATGTCAGATCACTTCATGGATTTTGGAGCTCTTTGATAAAGTCAGGACTGTATTAATTAAATAAATACTTCTGAAATGGTAAATTCTCCAGAAAAGTTTTTGCAGTTAATATTTGTGGCACACTCCAGGTAAAAGGGTCTTTAAAGTAAATGTGTGTAGCAGTGGGGTAAACTGTGAAGCAATTTAGTAATTATTCATTTTCTACATATGTAGAAAATGACAGTGTGTAAGTTCTAATATTTGGTTCAAGTTGACCTTACCTCAAGCAAGGCTTTGATAGCCAACTTGATTGCCTCATTGTCTCCAGCAATGGCTTCATCTGTGTAATTCTTCTCCAGGAACTCTCGCACAGTTTTTGCGCTGCGGCCGATTGCGTTTGCCTGATTTTTTTCCCCATGAAAACACAAAATTAAATTATTAAAATCAGTTTCACTGATGTACACTTGTTGTACAATTGTAACAAGAAAACAAAGAACAAAGTCACTGACCTTCCAGGCATGGTAGGTTCCTGATGGGTCTGTCTGATACAGCCTGGGAGTCCCATCGTAGTCAAAGCCAACAATTAACGCAGAGATGCCAAATGGCCTGCGCCCGTTGCTTTGAGTGTAACGCTACAAATAAGTGATATAAAGACTTGATGTGACTGGTCATTCTTAGCAATAAAACAGCATATCATTTGACTTTTTTCCTTTTTTTTGTATTAGAGAGCTAATTGTGACAGTTAAGTACCTGTTTCAGTGTAGCTATGTAGCGTGTGATGTATTCCACAGTGACTGGGTCCTCAACGGTTAGCCTGTGGCTCTGGCACTCAACCCGAGCTCTATTTATCACGATACGGGCATCTGCTGTCAGACCTTAAACACATTTAGAGACATTAAGTGGCTATGCAACATACAGATATAACACAAAATGTATGGGCCAAAAGCTGAGTATATGGTATAGATATCAACAATGTAGTGTTTGTGACAACTAATCTTAGCCCACTATTCCTTGTTACATAATAAACGTGTTATTCAGTTTGTGAAAAAGTTGCTTGAGATACCTGCAAACGCCATGCAGACATGCTCGTCCAGGGCGCATATCTTACGTACGGTCCTTTCTTCCTGCAACTTTGCAACTGATTTCTTCTCAACACCAAGGACAACGATGTCTTTCCCTCTGATTCCCACCTGTACAGAAAAAAAAAACAAATTAATTGCACTGGCAACAATTGTTGGTATCATGTATTGAGTTGTGAAGAAAAGTAAAACCATTTCAAAACCAACCGGCTTGCTACTGGGGGGTTTCAGTAAGGAGGTTTCCAGATAACTTTGCTAAGTAAAGTTTTAATACAGTTCTTTTTATTTTAGTTCATGTTCGGTACCTGAGGGAGTTCTGAGTTTCTCTGGAACATTTCCAACATAACTCAGAAGAAACTTTTCAGCACAGGTTTCAGGAACCCAAACAGCCTCAAGAGTGCTCTGCACGACCTACCGTGAAACCTTTTAACTTATGAAAGGCCGCAAGAATCTTATGGAAAATGCACACCTGTCAGCAATTTCAGCACCAAATTGATCAGTAATGGATGACAATGTTCACTTGTTCTGCTCTTAAGAGAAGTGTGTGAAACTTATATCACATTTTGATAAGTGCAATTAAGCCACTTTAGGCCCACAGTTAAAAAAAAAAAAAAAAAAAAGAGGGCATTTAACACTCTAAGTTTGTTGGTCAAAAATGGTCTGCCATTAATCAGTTTACTCCTCTTAAGTTAAAAGTTGCTTCTTATTTTTTTTTATTTTTTTAGGGATTTCAAAATTTCAAAAAGGTAAATAACGCAGGATTGGTTGGGTGCAACCCTGAAGTTAGAGTTGTCTAGTTACCTACTTATTTCTTTCAGAAATTGCTATACAAACTACCAACTTACAGTTGTTGGGTACCTGCAACTACAGAGACTTAACGGGCATCAAATGAGCTTAAAGTTAATCGAACTTAGTGCAACTGTGGTGCCACTAAGTAAATAGCTAGCTATGTAGACCTAACCGTACATATCTACGACCATTTCACAGTTTGCGCAATTGGAGAAAAACTTTAATGAACGTGTTAAACTCAAATATTATTTCTATGAACTGATGTTAGCTGGCATCCTTACAATGAAACTGAAACTACTGTGAGAGTGACACAGCGACAATATGCTCGCTAGTGATCTGTTTTAGATGTTCAGCAACTGTTTGTTGTAATCCGTTTGGAGGTTATACATTAGTATTCTAACAAAGTGCTGAAAACTTTCACAACACAGATTGTGGTTTATCTTTACAAAATACACGAGTCAAAAAGTGTTTGCTAGCCGGTAGCTTAGCTCGCTGGCTAAGTGACGTTTGCTAACGTTAGCTCAAGCGTTAGTTTCATTTGAGGACTTACCGCTGTGGATCCTTTCTTTACAGCTTCCTGTGCATACTCTACTTGAAAGAGATGACCATCGGGAGAGAAGACAGTAATAGCTCTGTCATATCGTGCCGCCATTGCACTGCAATACAGGTACAATCACAAGGAAACAAAACGACTTGAGCCAAATGATTCAGCTAGTTAGCATGTATCAGCTCAGTCTGTGAAGCCGCCGTGTGTTGAAAACAGCGCATGCGCATAACCTCTGAACCGGGCGATACCAAAAAATTAGGGTTCGCCAGAGGAAAGTTGTAATTAAAAATGTAGTATAATACACAGTATTTGATTTGCGACCGTACTCTGTGAAAACATATTTTAAATCGGATAGATACAATACAAAAAAAGAGCCTCAAGTTCAATATTTAAATACCAAATTACATTTAATTTGGTCATCGTTGGGTAGTGTAGAATGCGGGTGCAATGTCGGTGAAGTAAACAAATAAAACAAGGGCTAATAAACATTGTTATCAGGTATCATTGGGTTAAAGTTCCTGTAATTTTATTATTCATATTTTAGACATATATTAAAACTCTGACTGTGTTTCCCCTTTTTGTGGAGCGGTCCATTTCCCGTGGCCTTTTCGACTAGATCTAGACTGTTCCACTATATGAAAAATGGGTGAAATTGTAATCAAATTAAGCCAAAATATAGGCGTTTTTAGAGTATATAATTAAATATGTTGAAATAAAATACTTTATTTGAATTAAATTTAAACATCACACGTGTCTGTATAAACATAAATAAACAATAATCATCAAGTACGTTTTCAAAGCCGCTGTATCCCCCCCAAAACGGACCACTGCATTATGAAATTGCATCCTATTCTGAACTGTTTGATCCGAGTTCTACTGATTTGTTAAGTGTGTTGGCTACTTTTCACTTTTATGCTCTAGTTCACTTTTATTTCATAGAGTATCACCATGTCGGTGGCGTTTGCACCTCACAGGCAGCGTGGGAAGGGTGATATAACACCCGCCGGAATACAAAAGGTAATTCATCTTTTTTAGCGCGTCTCAGTCAGAATGGAGGCTACGGCATCAGACGCTGCTAGCCGTTGAAGCTAATCAATGTAGCAGTGCCCGTCCAAGTCTCACAGTGAATAGATCGGGAACAATTTTGCAGGGTCAGAGCGCGGTGAATATGAACCTCTCTGGAGTCAGGCCGCCATGTGTAGACGATGAGTCTTAGGTCGATTCATCGAACTAGCGTATAATTGTATTTATTATGAATGAAGGCCTGCCGTTTTGTTAGCTAAAGACAGCTAGCTAGCGAGACGCGTCTTTTGTTAGCAAGAAACGCACACTCACATTTAACAAAAACGCCCCCCATTTGTACTCATTGTTTTCAAATTACGATGTATTAACCATACGCAAACAAAGGACGAATCGTACGAAATTACCCTGCATCACTGTTTAAGTGTTTTTTTTTTCTGTGACATCTTCCCACATAGCATAAACACGCGATGTAAATCCATGTCTTTACTTTTGCAGTTACTTGACGAAAACAACCAGCTGATCCAGTGTATAATGGACTTTCAGAGTAAAGGAAAAACAGCAGAATGTTCACAGTAAGTCAGCCACAAAACCCCCCTTTGCCTTTTATGTTGAGTAATTTAAGTTGACGTGAACTCAAACCTGTATTGATGGCTCTCCACCTGCTTAGGTATCAACAAATGCTGCACAGAAATTTAGTGTACCTGGCGACGATAGCAGACTCCAATCAGAACATGCAGTCTCTCCTCCCTGCTGTGAGTATTTGCCCTGGCTGTTTATGACTGAATGACCTCTGTCCCTCCATAAGATAATGTTGACCTCCTGTATTAGCTCATGTCCCATACAAGTCACCTGGATACCTGTTCAGATTAATCATCTAACAATATTCACATTTTTTTTAAATGTCAAAAAAGTAAGGGTTCTTAACAAAGATATCAATGCAGTATTATAGTAACTAAGAAACTGTTGTGGTACACTACTAGACAGTGCCATTTCAAATGAACAATTTTAAATATGTTTAACATATTTACAATTTAACTACACGTGTTTTTTCTAATTTGTGTTAAAGGGAAATTCCACCACATTATTACCAGTTTGCTCAGCCTGTGTTGGCCATACGTGGTTCTCAAGTGAGCTTTCCAAATTCTGAAAAATTGACCCCAGTAGTGTCATCAAGGTTATGGATGGTGTAGAATCCATTTGTTTTGGAGCTTTAGCCAAACAAGGGGTTAAAAGTCTCTTCAATGTTTCTTCAATGTGTGTGTACTGATGTGGCGATTCTTTTTATTCCCCTTGTCTCTTGTGAGTCCCCAAACATTATGACTGTTCAATACAAATGCACTGGAGTATTGTTCTTTAAGGATGATTTGTAAAAGGTGCCTATTTGGTCCATTGTTTTAAGAGCTATTACCTCATTGTTTCATATTATTGTACATACAGCTGCAGTAGATCAGAAGTTACTATTAATTAGGTAACAGTCGTATGTGTCCATTTTGTTACATCTTTGAGCTTATCGGCTCTCAGTACATTCTCATCAACACCATTTTAGACATGGATGACTATAGTGGACAGTTCATTCAGTGACTATTTATAGTAGTATTTATTTCTCTTAAAGATTGTGTCATCCCTGATTTACCACAGCACATCACAGTTAGACTTTATTAGAAGTCTTGGCTTTTATCTGCTTGTTTCTTCAGTTCTTTCTTTTGAGTGGCCCAGGCTCAGATGTGTTTCGTGTGCCAGCTGATGTGTGTTTTTGTGTCTATGTTGTGCGCCTGCAGCCGCCCACTCAAAACATGCCCATGGGCCCTGGTGGGATGAACCAAAGCGGACCCCCCCCTCAGCCTCCTCACGGTCACAACATGCCCTCTGAGGGTATGGTCAGTGGTGGCCCTCCAGCCCCACACATGCAGAACCAGATGAATGGACAGATGCCTGGTAAGTGACCCCCCCCCCCTCCACTTCCCTCCCTCGTCTTTTTCGCTTTTCTTTCCCCTTCTTTTCCCTTAGTCCCTGTCTCACTTGGGTTGCCTAGCAACACCACAGAACTGTGAGGGAGGTCGCTCTGCTTAAGGATGATGTCACCCATTTACCAGCTCTGGTGGTCTTGGACTTGTTCTCTGTTTGATTATGATTATGCTCTCCTATTGTGGTTTATTTCAACATGGGATCTGTTTGTTCTTTGTTTGCAAATATATTTCATTATTTTTCCAAAAAGACAACAACATAACAACAGCTTGTGATACTATTTTTTTTTAAAGGCACTGATTGCTGTACCACACAATGATTGTAAATTGTAAAGGGTAAATGTTGAAGGTACCATATTGAAAGCAGGAAAATGTTGCCACCGTAGGGTTGCTTTTCCACTGGCATGATAGTGTTCGTGTAAGCTGTACCATGCTGTGCCACTTTGTTTTTTGGATTTCTATGTGAAACCTCACAATGGGGAATATACATTTTGGCTGAAAGTATTGGCATTACTTGTAAGCTGGGCCTCGCTGCAAAGCTCCCTGCTCAGATCTGAAAGACTGATTTTAGGTGACGAGAGAGAGATGGCACCATCTTTAAGATTGTGGCCAGTTTAGACTACTTCATTAGCTTCCTCGCAACTCCCCATTCTTCATTTTAACAGATGAGAACTTTGATGTTCTCTGATTTGCTCTTTTTGCCATGTTATTGGTCCTTACTTGATAGAATTCTGTCGACATTTAAATGTGAATGTTTCAGTAGCTTTTTGTGGATAGTTCAGGTTTAAGAGAGGAATGAATGAATGGAAGAAGCACACACAAATGAACTACTTAGACAGAGGAGCGGGTGATTAATTACACTTACTTACAGCCTGGGTGAACACCAAACCTCCAATGCATCATCGAGGTAATTTTATTTTTCACATGCTGTTCCCGTTTCATGGAAACACAGCCTCAGACTATAGCACTGTGCACACATAACAAGGTGATGGGAATTACACGCAAAAGTATGTGTGGTTTTTCAAAGAGAGTCATGAATCTCTACTCTTGTTTTCCAGGGCCTAATCACATGCCCATGCAAGGTCCCGGCCCAGGCCCCAACCAGCCCCCAAACATGCCCAGTGGCTCTATGAATATGCCCCCCAGCAGCCATGGCTCGATGGGTGGCTACAATCACACCGTCCCTTCTTCCCAAGGCATCCCAGCTCAGAGCCAAATGAACATGACCCAGGGACAGCCCATGGGTAATTATGGGCCCCGGCCAAACATGAACATGCAGCCTAATCAAGGTAACACAACTCATTTGTTGGTTTTCCACTTGGTCATGCCGATTTCCAGTACCTTATCACCTGTCTCTACTTGTTGCACGTCATTTACCTGCATTTGATGTGCCATATACTCCACTGCATGCGTGTATGGGTTTTCTCCCTAGCACAGACCGATAGTTAACTCTGTTGGTTTGCCACAGGCCCCATGATGCACCAGCAGCCTCCCTCCCAGCAGTACAACATGCCTCCTGGTGGTGCCGGACAGCACTACCAAGGACAGCAGAACCCAATGGGCATGATGGGTCAGGTCAACCAAGGAAACCATGTCATGGGGCAGAGGCCAATGCCGCCTTACAGACCCCCACAGCAAGGTATACCCCTCAGAGTGTGTCTGTTAAGTGTGCAAGTTGTGAGTGTTGGTCTTTCTTCTCCCTAACCCACCCTCCTGCATTTCTTACTCTTATTCCTCTCAATTTCCTCTATTTCCACTTCTCTAGATCACAGACATCTTGATGACTAAACGTGTAACCTAAAGCCAATCATAAAATTAGTCAAGTGACCAAAAGCAAGCTTTCTAACAAGAACTAGCGGCAAGGAATCCATCCTCTCTACTCTTCCCCTCACACAACCGATCCAACAACACCTTGAATCTACTTGTGTGTATGTTGTGTGTATGTGTATGTAGGACCCCCTCAGCAGTACCCAGGGCAGGAAGACTACTATGGGGACCAGTACAGTCACGCAGGACAGGGAGCCTCAGAAGGTAGGAGAACCCTCCAGTCACTTGGAGAAAAGCAACAAAAAAAAAAGAGAGAAAAGAAAATCAACCCAGGAGTTGTGTTAAAACACAAATGATGGAAAGAGACTGTGACAAGACCAATATTTCAGTTTCTTCATTATTTTCTGGGAAATCAAAGTGACTTTGGGCTCTAACAAAGAAACAAATATGGCAACTCATTTTGAGGAAACCTCCACGTGCCAGAGAGGACACTATTCCAAAAGCAGTCAATGGATAAGTTAGTCTTGCAACGCCCCCCCCTCCACCAGTTGGTGTGACAGAAAAGTCAGGGACAGAGTCTTGTGTGAGTCATAATGGTCAAAGTTGTTTTAAAATCAATGTTAATCCCTCAGACGCTCATGACAAAATGCCACGGGATACATTTATAACTGCACTGCAGGCTACTTGTTTGCATGTTTGGAGTAGCAGCCAGAGTATTCAGATTCAGTTTCCACTGACGTGGAGCGGACTGCCATTCTTTGTAAATACACACACACACGTTGTGCACAGACAGTCCTTGTGATTTTGCTGAAGAGCAGCGCTAGTGACTTCGAAACCACCAACTATTATAACAGCTAAATATAACACTCGATACATTGCAGGTTTTCCCCACGTTGGAGAGTTAAAGGGGTGGTATTATCACGTTAGCAGCCACACTGAAAGACTGCAGATCCATTAGAAACAACTCCTTCTCTTTCTTTGTCCAATTAACATTTACTTATTTGTTTTTTGTTTTCTCTACTTACACTATTTCCCCTTTGACCTTTCAAACATGTGTTTCCTTTTGTTTTTTCAAATAAAGTCCTGCCATTTTGAAGAAAATACTTTTTTTTTTCTTAAGACATGACTGACTAAAAAGCTGCTGCCATCAAAACATCAGTTTCATCTTATCCCAGATTACCTTAACTGTATTCAATGCCAGGTATTAGCTGAATATATTGAGGGTATTCATTCGATGCAGTTAGCTTCATATGCTGTGTTGATGTAGGTCAGAGTGATTAGTTTGCCTCCAGCGTATCCTGATCAAGGCATTGGTAGGCCTTTTGTGTGAACACAACACAACCCTCACAACACCTTATACCTTCCTCTAATAAGTGTGCTCATGACAGCGTTGACATGGGTTTGTTTAGGTTTCGCTTTCTTTTTTTAAGCTACCATTTGTGTTCAGAAACAGAGTAGTACCTGAAACTCTACTGTCTGAATGCTCATTATCTTACCCTGCTTAGACTTTATGCACTACTTGATCCTTTCTTTACTCTTACTTGAGTGTTTTAACTGCTACAGTGTGTGTCATTTTCTGTTAGTTGCTATCTATCGACTAGTAAACTTGACTTTTGCTAATAGTATCTTGCTTGGCTGTATATGTCAGCTAATGTGATGCGATTACAGGTGCATCTTAACGGCACCATCTGTATGGACAAATGATTTCTTATGTAGTAGCATATAAAACAGTCTTATTCAACGTCGACCTGCCTGCTTTGCAGTTGCACTGTAGATGTCAGCGTTTTGCTCACATTGCCTGCTGTTACCCCCCCCCCCCCGAAGGTAATGCCCAGTATGGCCAACAGCAGGAAGCATACCAGCAAGGCCCTCCACAGCAGCAGGGCTACCCTCCTCAACAGCAGTACCCGGGTCAACAAGGCTACCCACCACAGCAGCAGGGTTACGGTGAGTTGCCTTCTCTGGAGTAGAGGCGTGTTTTTGTCCTGTAGGAGGCACTGTCAGCTCTCTTTGGATACCCCCTTTTCCTTTTTTTTTTTTAACTGTTGAGTAATAATTCCTCCTGAGTGAGTTGGTGGTTACTGCCCCTTGGAAATGTACCTGTGCCAGATGCATGTCAAGACATCATCAAAAGCACGAATTAAAGGACCACCTTAATGAATGGTTGGGGGATTCGGAGCTCGGTGGAAGACAAATTTAATCGGCAGTGGCTGGCACCACATTAACATTTCTCCTGATGCTTCAGTTTGATATGACACACTGTTCTGAGGAAGTGGGAGAGGAGCTTTGCCTGATGGGCACAGACACTGGGCAAAGTGTGTGTCGACTGCCAGCCAAATATTTTGAACTCCTTTTTAGCATTTTGGATAAACAGTTAAGCAAAGTGTTGATTATAAATACCCTAAAACTAGCAAACATACAGTGCATATTACAGAATATGTTTCAAGTTTCAGGTTTATTTATCATATGCAGGTTTACACAGGGTCAACAACACAATGAAATGTGTTGGACAAGAGGAACCGGGCAGCTCAGCAATTAAAGTGCGTAACAGGTAGAAATAACAGATAGAAGCTAAAGAGGTAAAATACAATACTATAGAAAATGTAGGTAAAGATTCTAAAATACAAATCTAAAATAAAATGAGAAAATATGTTTGACTCTTTTATACAGTGTACAAGGTTGTGACAACTATACTCAAGTATTACTGTGTAAATAGATATGAACATGCTCTATAAATATGTATTACACTATTGGAATACTGATTGCAAGAGTAAAGTGACACTAAATTTTTTCAGAACTTTTGATTCAAGTAGTCAATGAATTAAATTGTAGAAACATTTGAAGATATTATAGCAGTCGTCACAGTTGTGGAACACGTGGCAGGAAAATCAAGCTGAAGTGCAAATAAGATTTTTCAGTGGAACTTTCCATCACTCACCCTCTGTCTGAACCACAGCTCATGTTAGTAATGAGTTAGCGGAGAGGCAGAGGCTGTGAGGTGAGATCCATCTGGTACACACAGACACACACACACACACTTTCTCTCACAGGCCCCCACAAGGTTACGCTCAACAGCATAAGGCATTATGAGCGCCTAACGATGCTGCGTGGGCCTCATTTGACTTCAGCCCCAGTCAAGCTTCGCTCGGTCCTTCGCAGCACCTGCATAGATAGCTACAGTGTACGGGGGCTGATGATTATTTTTTTATTTTATTTTTTTCTCCCTCTCACCCCCTTTTTTTTTTTTAATGAAGACTGCTGCTCTAATGAAGACCAACACAATCCTTGATGTCTCCTTGCATTAGGGAACCACCACCGCCCCGTCTCCAACCTGACTCACTCATTCTCATTCATTACTGAGTCAGGCGCTGTGGAGGCAGCCTAAATAAATGGGTCTGACATATCCACCATCCTCTCTTTGTCATCTATCTAGCTTTTTTTTTTATTTATTTATTTTTTTATTGTAGCCCATTAGTGATAGTAAACTAACAGGGTTTCCCGAGAGTTCTCAGAGTAACAAGTAGGGAAAACGGTTAATGAGCAAAACTTTGGGCCATTTTCACTCTGGGTCCAAACACGAGGTTGATTGTCGCATCTGTTTCTAAGCAGGTGATAAGACCCAAAATTGCACTGTTGCACAAAGAGGCTACTCTTTTAATTTCATGTCATGAAGCTGGGCTCGAATGTTAGCTCAAATAATGTTTGTTTGTTTGAAGTTTGCATCACATTAAATCCACTTCTCAACTTTTGTTGTAGGTCCCTCCCAAAGTGCCCCAGGACAGTACCCTAACTATCCTCAGGGGCAGGGGCAGCAGTATGGGGCCTATCGCCCTCCTCAACCTGGACCCCCACAGGGCCAACAGCAACGCCCTTATGGCTATGACCAGGTGAGTATACCTACAACACCAGACAGTCACAGAGACTTGTTTATACATTCGTCTTAGTTTGTCCCTTTATTATGTTTACTGCCAGACTTAGTTATGTTTTGTGTAGTGAGACCAGAGACCAATGTGAGTGAAGTTAACAACATAAGCATTAAAAGGTAGTATGTTATGCATGCTGTCATCATATTGGGGGTTAAATCAAATCCAGAGGAGTGTATTTGTTACTGTTGTCTTTCACTTGTTACTTTCAGTTATATATCCTGGCTAACATGGTATGCCAATTCAGTGAAATATGAGGGCTTTAAGAGGATTCTTCCTTAAACGTGATGCAGACTGCTCTAGTGTTTAAAGGGAGATCTATTTGTTGCCCTGTATTTCCTGTGGTCTTATGTGGGGGCCACAGCTACACTTTGATATCTTTATCTTTGAATATTCAGGGGCACATGAGGAAATAAAGGCCCGGGGATTTGAACCCCTGACTAGCTCTGTAAGAAGCAAAGGTAATGGTTGCTGTGAAGACCTCAACGTCCAATCTAGACGTTTGACCACCTAGCCTTAATTTGCATTTGTTATGTTTCTTCTGTCTCTCTTTTGTCTTTTATCTTTCTCCCATCTTTCTCTTTTTTTTCTTTCTTAAACTTTTTCTTTCCTTTTTTTTCTTTTTTTTTTTTTTGTTTTGTTTTGGTTTTTGTATTATTTTGTTATTAACCAGGGGTCGAATTGTAAGTCATGAGGTCCAGAAACACAGCATGCTTAGTCTGCAGTGAGACAGCCAAAAGCTCAGTGCTTTGGCTGTGTCCTTCATCTCTGCAATTTTACAACACTGGTTTGGATGACTATTGTGCTTTATGATCATATTTAAATTAAAATGTTATGTATATGAGAACGTCAAATCATAGTCTGTTTCCAAATTTGTCTCCACTGTATTTTTCATTAATACCAAACACATACTTCGACCCCTGTTTAGAAATGCATCAACTACTATTGTTCTTGCACTGAATATGTCTCACTTGAAAGTAGTGTCCACTATTTGATAAGGAATATCGTCCTCAGCCATGCTGCTGCAGAAACCTGAGGTATCAACTTAGAATTTAGAGCTCACGAGTTGTGAGGCCATGCTGCCACCTGCTGGTCAACACCGGCAAATGCAGCCGTAAATCATGGTTTGCAGTAGGACATGGTTGAAACCAAAGATGTTTGTTTGCACCCTATTAAGATTTGTGAATGTAAGCTATTACCCTGTGTTTTTGAGAAGGTCAGTAACATGAGTCTGTCACATTTCTTCCCACAGGGCCAGTATGGAAATTACCAGCAATGAGAGATGGTCACAGCAACCCACACAGCTCTGCTCTGATCTCTGTCTGAGCTTTGACCTCTGGTCAACTGCTAAGCAGACTTAAAAAGATGGTTGTAGCTCACTGAGATCTCTCTCAGACACGAACGTACAACAATCAAAAATACAAGATACGTTTCCCCTTCTCTTTGGGCTCTCATCCCTGCCTATAAAATGTATTCTGTTTATCATGTACATTGACTTGTTAATGTCAAAGTCCATGACTCACCCTCTGATCCAGTATGTCTCAAAGCAGCAATGCCTTAAAAATGGAACTGCCTTATCCTTTTAGCATTGCAGATTGTGAAACAGGCTAAAAAAAAAAAAAAAAATTTTTTTGGATATCAGAGATGATTTAAATGTACAGTTTCAATCTACTGTGGTGCATTGTTTCTCTATCCCTCAGCTCCCTGTTCATAAGAAGCAATAATGCCAGCAGTAGGGAAATGTGTGGGGGCTTGAAATAATGCACCAGACGAACTTCCCGCTAGGCCATGGTACATGTCTTGATGTATGTGATGATGTAAAAATATATTTTATGCTTTTTAGATCAAGCTAACTTTGTATAAGACATTGGAAACTAGTACTAAAGCTGTGTTGTTTATTTCATGAAGTGTATGTGTCAATGTTTTTTTTTATGATCTTTAATGATGATCCCATCCAGCACATTTTTTTTTTTTTATTATTTGTTTGTTGTGTTGACTTGTATAACTATTCAATTGGGTCTGCTACATAGACGGCGTATGAATTGTTTGTGTAAAAATGGAAATTGACATGCACAGAAGGACAGAAATACAAACGGCATATCTGGAATTAGAAAATGTTAAATGTCATGAAAACACATGAACAATCTGTATTCTGTTATAAGCTCTGTATTGAGGTCAGTGAAAAATAGATATCAAATTTGGATCATGAATAAATCTTTTCTTTTTACCACATTACTTGACCAAATAACGGCCACTGGCCTTTATTTGACCCATGTGCCCAAAGAGGTGAAATGTAGCAGATGCCTCTGCAAAATCGTAAGTTAATGCTCTCTGGAGCCTTTTTTTTTTTTTTTTCTTCTTCTTCTTTTTTTTTTTTACTGAAGCACCTCAGTCTTGTCCATTGACTGCAAATTGGTGAATGGGAAAGATCAAACTTGGTATATAATACATATTTCTGACAAGTACTTTGTTTTTGTTCGTCTTGGCGATGCTGGAATCCCCCTTCTCCCTCTGAATAAACGTCTAAGTTGATGTCATTCAAATAGTGTTGTGTGTGAATAATAAAGTTACTGTCAAATATGTAACATAAGATGTGAAAATAATGTTCTGAAATGGATTCCTTAATTTCACAGTAAAGACTGGTTGTGCAGTTTTATATCACTGGCTTGATATCTGTTTTATGGTGCATACTTTATTGATCCCATATGTACAGCTGCATAAAGAAGAGGAATTCATTCCTCTACTAATATTGTTTATATGGCTGTTTTAATATTGCATTCTGCACCCCATCCAAGTGGTCACATTTGTGTCATGGCAATGTATAACTGTACATTACAATAAATTGGAAGAATCTTTAATATATTCTGACTTGTGTTATTTGTAGCGTTTGACCTTTTTATTGAAATGCTTGTTAATTAACGCATAAGCGCAAACTCATTCATCCTGACGACAACATAAACAAGATGTGCACTATTGGTGCTGTCATAATGTGACAGTATGATATAATTGTTTTGTCTTCATCCGCTATCTGGTAATCAGTTTCCAACTGATAATGACCCTGCACCGCTCAGCAGCATGTCTGCTTTGTCCAGATGCATCCAGAGAGGTCCAGAGCACATTTACACCCAAAATTACCTTCCGTGTCCCTCTTTCCCCTTCTGCTCCCTCCAGAGAGGGAGAGGGACTACCTGTCACATTGGGGGGAGTGATACAGATGGTACACCAGATGTGTGGCCGAAGCACGTGATGGGAGAGTGGTGTTGGTGTTAAGAGGGCCACAGACTGCCTGGGTTGCCTTGGTGCCGGTGATGAGTGTTTGTGTGTATGTGGGTGAGTGCAGCAGAAGTGCTTAAAGAAAAGAAGCGAGTGTGAACTTTTTTTTTTTTTTGAGTGTGCCTATATATAAAATTTGTGTGTGCACTTATGTATCCCCCACTCAGGTTTAGTGGCATCTCCTAGTCACCCCACCATCCTGCTGCTCCACAGCTGGCCGCCCCACCCTTCCCAGCTGCCACTGGGGCTCCCCCTGGCCCCTCCGCTTGGCAGAGCTAGCGTTTTGGGCGCTCCCCCACCAGTCCTCCCTGGCAGCTGCTGCCCTCAGCTGCGCTCTCGCAGACGGTATTGGGGTCGGACAAAGTCACTCCTCCTGTGACTGTGTCTGGGGCCGTTGGGGGAGGATGAAGAGGTGGCGAAGGAGACTCTTACCTCCTTTGAAAGATCTCATTTAAATGCTCACGAATTTTAAACTGATGGGCACATAACTGAAGTGTAATTCTGATCCAGTATGAATTTCTGTGGTAGCTTATTAATGGCACGATAACTTAAGCAACTCTGTAAGTGCAGTCGTGCACAAAACACGTCCTTTGCTGTGTAGTTATAAATGAGCTATTTAAGCCTACAGGAAAGCAGCACTCCATGCATGTTCTATGGCGGTAAGGCAAATAGTGAAGTGGCAGCATCATTTAAGAGGATGATTATCTTGTTCAATATTTTGATAATTATAATTCAGGGCACCTTTCAGAGGAGGCTCCTAACCACTGAGGGGAAAATGACATTGTGATCATAGCTGGCAGGCAAGATGTGATCTCTCTCGATCTCTCTCTCTCTCTCTCTCTCTCTCTCTCTCTCTCTCTCTCCCACTAACTCTCCCTTTCACTCTCTCATACCCACACTCTCAGTGTGACAGAAAGTCTATGGGGAGGTATAAGAGGTAGTTATGGGGGGAATGCAGCAGCCTCCACAGTTTAATTGGAGATGTGTCACACTAAATAAATGGTGCAAAAACAAGCGCTGACTGGAGGCTTGAGGGAGGGGCCCTGGGGATGCAGCCTGTTTTATTGGGCAGGAGCTTTGCACCGCTCCGGGGTGAAACTGGGCTATGCACTGCTGAGATACCCTCCAACCACCAAACCACCAGGCCTCCCAAAGACTACTGTGGAGGAGAAGACAAAGGCATTAATTTCACTCCGCAGAAACGCATCCTATTGGTGCTGAGGAGAAGGTGTGGGGTGAACTTGGTGACCCGACTGTTTCTCCACCAATAAGTGGCGTATCATCATCCTCATCTGCAATTTCAATTTCTGCACGCCGGCGAACAAATCCATAACTGTAAAATCTTGAGCGAGCGCTGTCTGCCTCACTTGCTCCTAGATCTTATGTATGTCAATTTATGTTTTGAGAAGACAGCAGCCAACAGCCTCCAGCCAATCCCATTTCCCTGCGTAATCCATACATGACCTTCAAGTTACCAAGAGAATGTGTTTTCCAATATTCTATCAATGTTGATATAACTGTTGTCTCGCTTTGCTCATGCAGTGCATGTGTGAACATGTGTGAGCATGTGTGTGAGCGTGTGTGTGTAGGCACCTTAGATTCCGGAGTTCATGGCACGAGTTTTGATTTACCTCTACAGTGTGCCACAGTAATTGGATGTGACACCATTTTCTCCGCTCTCCCTGGGGGATATAACAGGAATCTGACTATTATGGCCCCAGTCATGAATATGTCACGACAGCTGCAAACAAAGGCCTGTGATTTGGATAAGGCTCCTCTGTATGTTGTCTCTGCGCTGATATATGAGATAAATGCTGCAAGGGTAAATGAGTTTTCTGTAAAGCAATTTGCAGTGTTTACAAAGAATGATTAATTGCCATTGTTTGGGAAAAAAAAAAAAAAAAACCTATGGTAGAGACAATGTTCAATATTACATGTTCATCACTGCGCCTGCCAGATACATACTTGCCTCACAGACATTTGTGTAAGCTATTATATCTTGTTTCAAAACAAGTGAAAAGATTTTTTGGACCTGACATACACAAACAGGGTGATCCCCTAGAAAGACACTGTTTTGCATGCATCTGATGTGCAGTGCTTTGTTTAAATCCCATCGTTTGTTGAGGGTTTAGCCATCAAATCAAATTGAGTGTGCTGTTTTGTATGTGTTCTAGCCTCATAAAAGTAGTCTCTGGGTGAAATAGCAGGTATGCTGATATCAGTATTCCCACAGCCTGCATAATTGCTGTAATTTGCTTTCCCTTTGGGTAATCTGTAAACATGGCTGTTTTGATGTTTTTGGCATCCTCCATTGGCTGAGCTCTCTACTCCTCCAGTGGAGCCCCCATCCCAGCCCAGGGTGACACAAATAGATCCTTCCCCAGAAGGCGCACGTAGTTCCACATGGGCACAATCAATACAGCCCAGTCATCACTGGAACTGTGGCGGTATTAAAAGCACCCCGTGAACTGGTTCTCACCACGCTGGCGTTTTAGGGAAATAAAGCTATTGATCCTCCGAGGCCTCTAGCGGAGCATTAACCTGGGCCCACAAATTAGAACGTGCTCATCTGGACACATCTGCCTGCAATGTTCCCAAAAAGCCAGTCCCAGGGAGAGAAAAGGAGGGCTGTGAGGCCCGCTGCTTCCAATGATGAGTAGAGCGCTACTTGACGTCCATGTCAGAGCAGGGGAGGCGTCTGGATGCCCGGGACTTCCATTAGAGGCCCAGGATGGTGGCATGGGTCGATGTGGTAAGGTTTGGTTGGGGGTAGTCCATCTCAGATCAGTGTGGTTCCTTCCCCCTGATGTAGAGAGAGAGGGGGCTGACCCACAGTAAACCTGAGCTCCTGACTGAAAGGACAATGAGGGAAAAGAGACTGCTGCTTCCAAAGCTTGTTCCAGCAGTATCAAAGACTTTATTTCTTTTGTATGATTTTATATGAAAAAGCAGGATATACATCATCTTTGTCATATATGGCATGTACTCTTGGATTTAGTGCAATATAAAGATGTAATTTCCATTTTCGGATTACATTTTTATTGACATGCAAAACCTAGAATAACACTTCCCTCCATGACACCATGAAGCTATTTGAGCCATTGATTCAAATATATCACTTGCTGGGGTGTCATACAAATCAGTAATTATGTTTGACTAGGAGATCAGAGTGGATACACTGAGACAGAAACACAAACACAGTTATGTGCATCTACGTGCACATACATAGTTTTAGAAAATACCTTCTTGATTTGCGTTCCCCCCTTTTTGACCACATCTCTCTAACTACAACACGCTTGGCGACCCAAGCTTGACCCCATCACTTTTTTTCTTTTGACACAAAATGTGATCGTAACATGAATTTTCCATTTCATATCACCTCTAGTTCACATTAAATGTCACACAGTTACTCGACCAAGGGCTGTTCTGTGCTTAGAAAACATTTGCACATTGATTACTGTTTACCGATCAAGAGAGTCCATGTATCTCTCTTAACAACACATTTCGCCAGCTACGCTTACACAGACAGAGACACTTTGGAAACTTCTGCCTCTTTTTTCTCAGCCTGCCCTACCAGTGGGAAGCCTGGAAGTTCTCTGCCCCAGTTCTCCATGTCCTTGAGAGTTGTGCCTTCGGGCCGGGGCTGGTGGGGTCCCGCGGTGCACAATGTGTGCTTCTCACTCAGGCTCCCGCTGTACTCCGCCGCCCCTGCATGGCTCTGGAGAGTTGCCAAACTCTGAGGGGTTGTCCGTGCAAGTGGGGGAGCGTGCATGTTACCACAGAACTGCTTCAAACATCTCACTTCCTTCCCCCATGACAGTCCACCGGATATAAATCACTTTCCCGGATTGGCCGACTACAAAGGGATGCTTGGGAAGATGTTGTTATGAATAATCAGACTAATTGCAATAAACAGTGTGAAGTGATGTGCAAATGACTGAGGGTATTGTTTTTGCACACCCTGCTTTTGCAAAGGTTAAACCATAGGGTAGAGTGTGTGATGCCAACTTAGTGAAGTCAACAGAAGCCAATCTAAAGTTTGTCTGAAATACGGAGAAACTTAAATTCAACATGAAGAAAATCACAGTAATATTTCCTTTTGTTTTTCAACATTACTTTACTTTTGTTTGATGACTAAATTAACATCATAACAAAAGGCTATTATAAAGGGTGGCCATGATTTGTAACTGTATGTGTTTGACAAATCTCTTTATATTTTATTCAGTACATATGCAATGTTTTTTTTTGTAATTAATATGGATATTGGCCGAGAGCAAAGATAAAGATCCATTTTCTAATATTTTGTCCTTGGATTGTGCACTCAGGGAATTCACTCCCCTTTTTCTCTTTCGTTTCCCTGGCTAAGGCATGGGGAATTGGTGGGATAAGAGGCTATTCCCTAAATAGCCCATGGCAAGAGGTATCCTGATTAGCATGCTGCCTGCTCTCTGGCAGCAGTCCTCCAGGCCACCAGCGCTATCACTTACGTGCTGTTTGTATTTGTAGTTGATAGTGTGTGCTGTTATAATTGGAATGAGCTCAGGAACCTCGTTTGCTTTTGATCCGCTGCCAGCCACTCAGAGTGCTACTGGGCCACAGCTCTCACCTCAACATTCCCAGTGGATTATGGGAAACTGCAACGCTTATGTTCTAAAAAGCGCCTGACAGCATCTCACTCAAGGTCGAACAATACAATGGTAAGTGTGGGGAGTAGAATAAAAAAAGATGGAGGAGAAAAGTTGAACAGATATTTGATGCAACACTGGGTATTGAGTCAGGAACTGGGAAAATGGTATTTAAGAGTTGTGAAAGTGAGAGGCAAATATCAAAGGACCTGTAGGATTGTTTGGGGTAATTTCAATGACACACAAGGATAATCCATAACTCTCAGAAGGCCTTAGCGTAAATCTGCATTTTTATGAACCACAAGCTGAACAAGTGACGTAGCTTACAGGGTCAATCTGTGACACCAAACAAAACTTCAGTTTTGGATGATCTAGTAACAGCTGTGGTTGCTGATAGTAGCTCACTTTTTTATTTTATTAAAAAAAAAAAAAAAGATAGTAATTGATGGTTCTGTTTACAATGCAACAAAACAATGTTTTCCTATTTTGTAGACAATCAATGCCGGCCCTAATATCAGTGACAAACACAATGTGTTTCCTGTTACTGCTCCAAAATAAAAGACAGGCCTGTATTTTGCCGGTTGAGTGCTTTTATTGTGAAGCAGCAATGTGAAATTGTCTAATAGCATTAACAGTAACTTAACACTGCTGATACAGTTGTGTGAAATTCAATAGCGGGGCTATTAGTGAGATGAAATTACAAACATTAACATTGCATTACATGCTGCACTATTTCCTGTGAATCCCTTGTGCGGTAATCTGAATCCAGCATGGGAATGACGGACTCTACCTCTAATGAGAGGTAATTACAAAATGTTAAAATATTGAATAACAATTGCTAAAAAAAAATACAAAAATTAGATTTGATGTCATGAAAATATTATTACAACCTTAAGAACGGCTTTGCGCCATTTAATTAAATTGAATTCGGCCGTGATTAATTACAGTGATCTGCCAAAATGTCCTCCATTAAAAAGATTTATTACAAGAAATCCTACTTCTGTCCTTTACTGGATAATTTAACGTGAATCACAGAATTATGCTGTGATTCAACAGGCATGACTCAAGTTTACTTTCCGCAGTTTCCACATTACTTACTTTCCACATTACTCATCTGGACCTCATCAAGAACTAAAATGTCAGATGTGAAGAAGGCACTCAATTGGTGCATGCTTGTGCTTCTTTTCCTTTCACTCCATGGCATTTCTACAGTTTGATCTGCTGCCTCAGCACTTTTCCAGAGTGGACCAACTCCAGGGACTTATGGGAGTTTGATGCTCCCTTGCTGCCAAATGCCAGCAGGCCAATGAAAAAAGATATCTGAAACTTCTAAGCTCAATATTTAATCAAGCGCTGGGTTACATTTGCTGTTTGATTAGGTGAGAGAATTCCACCTCCCAGAGTCTTTGATTGCTTTGAAAATATTTGGCCGAAAAATTAATACTCTTCTTTAAACTGTGTGCTCTCAGCACCAGTAACAGTTTATAATTGTCACGGTAACATTTGTATTCTGTTATAGATGGCACTGAATTACTTTTTTCCTTTTCGTCTTCTTCTTCTTCTTCTTCTTCTTCTACTTCTTCTTCTTCTTAGATTATTATTTTTAGATGTATCATTATTGTTTGTATTATTATGGATATTATTGATGCTCCTGTTGTTTGTTGTTGTTATTGTCGTCCTATTCAGCAGCCTCATTATTATCCATGTTTTTTGACCATGAGTCCAGCTTGTCGCATCATAATCATCCAGGACTGCAGAAATTCACCTGAGAATAGCCCTGATGAGCTTGTTCCAGGAGGGCATTACCACTGGTTAAGTACAAACACCTGCTAAAATATTGGCAATTAGGACATAATTAGCTGCTAATGTATTTCTAATCCGAAGCGGGCCATAGATTTGTCTTTTTTTGCGTAGACTCCCTTTTTTAATGTTCTCCGTTGTTATTGTTTTCCTCAGGTATTTGTATCCCGAGAACATTGACTAAGTGCCCTAGTTCATCATATGCAAATGGCTTATTAATTACACATGCATTATGCCCGTATTCAGAAGACATCAAAGGGCCTGCGAGTCTTCAGATGGTCCCCCTCTGTACAACACTCAGGTTACAAATGCCTGCGTGTGCACTTTCCTGCATGCCTTTTCGGGCAGAATAACTACATCCTCAATTAAAAATGTTCACAGGAACCTCTTTTTTTTCTTGCCTCCTAATATTTGAGAAACACCTCCAGTGGTCTGAGGTTGTTTGGTAACTGCAAATTGCAAATAATCATTCCAGCCTAGATTACATAGCATTATTAGAAAGCAGTGAGACGGAGTTTATCTTTATAACAAAGCCAAACCAATATTTGCTTTACTAAGTGAGAAATGCCTATAGTCGTTTAGTGTATGATCTGACTAAGTTGTACCAAATCTTTCCATTGATCAGCTCCTTGATCACCATAATAGTGTTTTGCTATCAATGCCTGAGTCTGAGCTTTAGACATTTCTGTTCTCTGTGTCTGCATGTTTGCTCTGTCTATTTCTCCCTTGTGAGTTCTCTGTTAACGACCCATACAGCAGGTGTCAGAGTGTGATTTATACAACCTATAATACCTCACATTGATTAGCAATAGAGCTCTAATGGGATGCCAGCTCTCAAACCCATGCTGAAAAGAAGAAGAGAAAAAACATTGCATGCCACACCTTCTTAGCAGTGCTTTTCTATATCATTATACACCCTGTTTTTTTTTTTTTTGCATTTCAATATCAGCAACCTAACCTTACCAATAAGACTGTGCAGAGGGAATTTGCGGTGTGCAATCACTGTAACCCTGGGCAGTCCTCTGTTATCAGTCTCTGGTGGGCTGCACTGACTGGGTGCTGCTAACATAATTAGCACAGCACTCACTTTGATGATAAAATGGGTAATAGAGCATTCATCACCCCCCCTGCCTACCTGATTTTACCATCATTTATTGATCTGATTAAAATAATTCTGCCGTTAATGGTGTGGATTTTTGTTATGGAAAGGAAGTTTTGATTACAGACACTTTAGACGTGCGAGTGTGTCTACTAATATTAACTGCAGACACAGTAAGAAGACATTTAAATTGAAAGATAGGCGTCTTGTATCTCTTTAAAGTTTGTTTTATTAACACTATCGTTGTTTAAATGTCGCAACAAATGTCTTCTGAAGCCACTTCTGAGCTCATACAACATGTTCAAACCAGCTAAGACAGCCGGAAATAAATCTCTCATTGAAGATACTGCATTAAAACTGAAGTGCTGTGGATCACTGATAGTGATGTTGAACAATTTTTCATTCCCAAATATAGGAGAGTATAGTGTACATCAAAGCCACCAGGTGGGGCTGATTCTTTCACAAATAGATCCCACTTTTGGCATTTTTGTTGAGAATCACAGTAGAAAATGCTTAAGTGAGGTCTTATTCTGAGGTATTTTTGTATGGCACCTCCAAAACTATCATTTCTCATTAGGAGACCAAACTGTTTGTGGTTGTCCTCATTACTAAAAAGATAGAGCTCTACCCCCAAAGGTAACTTCATCAACACCAGAGACAAATCTATCTTAGGTGCTCTATTTATATTTCTGACTCACTGCCACAAAGATTTATTCTGCACTCCTGTCAATCCATCTCTCTAATGGGCAATGGCATCCTTTTTAGTTTAGATGGCTGGTGTGTGTGTGTGTGTGTGTGTGTGCGTGTGTGTGTACACGCATGCGTGCCCATTCTTTAGCACCAGGATTTTTTTTTTTTTTTTTTTTTTTGTCAGATGTGCACACAAAAACAAGTACCTCGAAGTCACAGAGCCCGTCTCATCTCTAAAGAGAGTCATCTTTAGATAGAGACCTCAGATGTCATGTAATTAAGATGATAAAAAAAAAAGCTATTTGCACTTCCATGGGTTATTAATGTGGACTAATGATGCTCAGATCAACTATAAGATGTCTGCTTGTTATGGGGTTAATCTCCTCATTCTCGAAAAAAGCCATAAAGATAAATATCTTCATACAGAAATGGGCTCATGAAAATCCCAAGAGAACTGTATCCCAACTTCATAAGAAAGTTTGAAGGACCAAAAATAAGACTGCACGGTCATTTTTGAAACAAAGCTAAGAAAGCAATGCTAATTCTTAGTAAATAATTACTAGATCCATGAGCAAATACATAATATATATATATGATATATTTATGACAAAAAAATAAATGTGAAATGATGAATATATACAATCATCTAAACATCCTGAATGTCTATTGAATACAGTGAAATATAGTATGGATATAACCAAGACCAACATGAAAGCTACATAACCACAAAAAAACTTTCTTGTATTTGTAATTATGCTTAATGCATGTTTTGTTTTTTGCATGTTTTTAAAGGGTTTCAGCGGCACAAGGATCAAATCATTATTTATTACCTTTAGGGGAGCTTAACAAACATAAGACCGACCAAAACTGAAAATGCAAAAAGTTTGTGTCTAAGAAGTGAAGATATGATAAGTTGTTGTCACTGAAGGTCACTGTTATAAACTCTAAATTCAAATTTATAATCACTTCTGCGTTTCTCGAATGGGCAAATTCATGAGGAGGAACCCGCCGTTCACCTGAGTGTATGGGTGGTAGACATCCTCCTAATACGTCGAATGTGTAAATGTCATGCCTTCTGATGACTTTATCATGAATGCTCTGATCATTACATTGTCATTAGTTAGCAGACATGGTTGCACCTCGTTAATGCGCACAAGCAATCTGAGGAGCAGCAGATAATGTTGTGTGGTGGTGGTGTTTAATGAGGGTCCGTATTTGCATACTGGCCTCCACCCCCACTTGCATTCCCACCCCACTCTCATTTATAAAAATAAATCACATTAGAACATCACCAGCTAATAAAGTCGACTCCGGCCCACATCCCACGTCCCAGTGATAGCCAAGTCTCAGTGCAGGAAATACACAAAGCAGTCTCTCAGGATTAGAGAAAACCTATTATAGAAAATTCTCTTATGGCAACATTCTTCATATTAACACTGCGCTGCTGAAGTAAATTATGCCAGTTGTTGTGCATGCTACAATCAAATGCTTTATCAAGGAATCTCCTCTGGAAGTTGGAGCAAGTGTTGAAAGTCAGCCCATCAAATAATGGAACCACTTAGAGAAGTCAGATTTAATTACTTATCCCATCACTGAAAATAGAAGTAAAATAGGAGTGCGTTTGATTTTGAAGGAGTTTGTAATCTTGATTGCACATAATTGTACAGGATACCACCTGAGGCGAGCTAGTTTCACCGCCATTTCTGCATTATTGAAAAGCTTTGATTCTGTGAAGAAAAGATTGGGCTTTGATTATGAAACAAATGCAATTAATATCAACGCTTGCATTCTGAAGTCAAATAGCTAAGCCTCTTATATATACTTCCCTGATATCATGCGGTGCTGACTATGAACCTCGCTACCCAAACTTGAGAGGTCAAGAGCTACAACCTTGTAAGAGTGTTTTGTCTTGTGTCGGTGTGTCTGTCCAAGTGTGCACACGTTTGTGCCCCCAAGTCAAAATCCGCTAAATAAACAGTGTGTTTCCTGATGCCTAACGGTGTGCACGGCCCATGCACCGCTGATGTCAATCCACCCAGGAGTACCAGTGGCCCCACTTCGCTCACTTACTTACTCTTTGGCTCACTCCATCCTTCCTTCATGCTCAAATTGACACTTGGTGCAGAGGCAGGCAGACAGGGGGCCTCTCCGCCCTGCGCCTCCAGAGATGTGGCCCAGCTGTCAGCCGTCTAATCCAGTCCAACCTCCCCCTGAGCCAGGCAGGAACTCCAGGCTGCTCCCCCTCATCCTCACGCCTAGAGGCACAGCAAACAACCCCAGCCCTCGTCAACACTACAAACAGCAGGCCGGGAGGGGAGCACTTTGCTAGTCAAATCAGTCTTGACCATTCATCATAAATCAAGTACAACCGTATGACGGCACACCCCGAAAGCCTAGTGATTGTGCGTGAAAGACAACAGGTTATTGACATTATGTTGACATTTTGCTGGAATATATTGCATCATATATCACATATCAGTCTGACAAGAACAAATTTGGGAGTTTTTTTTTATACTTAATGATGCTGTGTTTTTATTCGTAGCACAATTTCTAAAGCTCTGCAGAACCATTTTTGTTCAGAAACAGCTATCAGAATCTGAACAAAGAATCCCCTGTCTATTTCCTTTTACATCATAGGTGTTATTGTTGCCATTGTTACTATGGAAACGAGTGTACATATTGGCAAATTTAGATACAATAGTACACGCGTGAATGAGACACTATCCAATGCACCGCATTAGAGATATAGTTATTTCACCAGACTTTCTGTGATTTTTTTATATTACAATCATAGACAATCTGATAATAGCAGCATTTTAAAAATGTGGGTTTATTTTTGTGTGGTTTGTGAGTGCTTGTGGCACGGTCGTGGGCATGTGTATTTTCAGGAGTATGTCTGTACCTTTCGTGGGGGTCCCCATGGCATTCCCAATATCAGTATTCCTGTAGATGTGTTTGATGTGTTTGAAGCCACGTAGCATACCTTGGAACATGACAGTAAACATGGCAGAGGCTCTCCCTCAGTGGAGCAGTCATGCACGTCACCCCTCAGAAGTGTGTGACGGGTGTACAAACCAAACCCACCGGGCCACATCGTCTCCTGGGATTCTCCCTTACTATGCTGCGCTGACTGGCTGCATGTTGCTCAGTGCTACGCTGTTCAGAATAATTCCACCATCAGCCTGGAAAACAAAAGAGCAAACTAAAATGGGAGACAAACAAAAAAAAAAAAAAAAAAAAGGAGAAATGCAAAACACGGACTTGTCTCAACTTATGGAACCCAGTTAACTGGTTATCTGACCTAGCAGCAGTAGATGTCATGATATATCCTGTTCTAATGTTTTCCCTGTGTTTCATCCCTGGAAAATCACTAGTGTATGTTTCCTGCATGCATCCCCGGGGAAATTAAGAGGCACACTATGTATCTCATGAGGATTCCCCCAAGAATGAGAATAAAGCAGGCAGCATGAAAGAGTAGTGTTGGTGTGAGGGAGTTATTGGTCTGGCAAAGGGATTGCCAACACATCAAAATAGCATGGGTGTTGAACAAGACAGAAACTTGCACCATTTACACCTGCCAGAGAGAGAGAGAGAGAGAGAGAGAGAGAGAGAGAGAGAGAGAGAGAGAGAGAGTCACCCCGACACGGAAAATTTCCATAGCCACATACACGCCAAAGAGTTGACGCTTCATGTCAGACTGAATTTCATGAAGTGACATGTACAACATGTTCACATGACAGAGGTGCTTTGAATGTTGTTTTTTGGATTGGTAAGATAAGTCATTCGTATACAGTAGCAGTTTTATAATGTCACACAGGTAAAGCTTTGAAAACAGAATCCTATGATCTGGGACAGAAACATCTTGGTGCATCAACAATTTGACAAAATAGTCAATAGTGCAAGATATTATCAAGCTTTTCTCAGTGCATTTGACAATGAATACCAACAGTGCCAAGAGCGATGTTACAGCATAATGAGACTTTATTACTCACAATAGTGGAAAATTGTCTCCGGTCCCACTAGAGACATACAGTAACAGCAGACATACTGCGCTGATTAGTAAACATCCATTCCCAACATCTTTAAAACACAAAAATACTTTTTTCATGCTTTTAGGAGGTAAATCACATCTTCAAAATTATAAATCAAAGATTTAAGATTTACTTTTCAACCTTGCCGTCTTTATCGAGGGACAGAGAGATGCGGTTGAAAGCTCTGATGAAAGTCCAACAGAAATCAAAATGCATGTTGTCTAGTTGTACAGCATACAAATCTGCTCCATAAATAAAACAAATCAGAAGCCCGCAGTACATTAAACATCACGTGAACATATACATACAAATATCACTTTGCTTTGTTTACATGCTCGTGTGGTCTTTACCTATTTTTCAGTACCACTGCTCACCACACACTGCCTGCCCATGGCCTCTAAACTACAGGGCAAGTTTGTTTACCCCAACTCAGTGTTCCCCTGCAGGGGCTCAGCCTGCCAGCTGCTGTCAATCAAACACAGCCACCCCTCCAGTTGACTGAGAGGAAAAGGAGTATTTTTGAAATAACCCTAACCCTTTCCCTTCCTTTCAATACAATAAATAATATTGACAATGTATTTGAACTAACACTAACTTTATTTTTGACTGCAAAAAGGTGAACTTAGGTACTTCTTTTCAGGGCAAGGATCATGCTCAAATTCAAATAAGATAATAACTAAATAAATGCCACCAGAGGCAATACTTATATATCATCTAAAATAAATCATACGTCTCTCAGTGTTAATCTATGTCCTAATGAAAAGGAGGCAAAATAACAAGGCTTACTTGCTTGAGTAACTAATATGGATAAGCATACTGTTTTTGGAGTCAGTATACAATAAAGAAACATACTTAACTTATAACAGGAAATGATATGTCTGAGAATTTGAATTGATTAATAGACAGCAAAATGTTTTTACAGAAATGTATTCTGAGCTGTTCCTGGGGCTGTTTCACCACCATTCATAATCAGTTTCTTTTTTTTTTCAGCTGTGAGTAGCTCCTCCATTTCCTTGGTGCATTGCATTGTTGGAGAATAGTGTCCATCAACAGCACACTAAAAAAAAACTGTTTTTTTATGGGCATAGTGACTGCTTTGAATATGCTTATTTCCCCGCCAGTGTGAACACACTACATACTCACAAGCTACATAGAATTATATGTAATATGGACATGGGACTCTGCCAAACACCGTGTTGTTGTTATTGTTTACAATAGTAAATACTTCTTTTACTGTATTTATATTTTCAAAATGACACTTAATATTTCAAAAAAAAAAAAGAAATGAAAGCAAGAAAGAAAGCAAGACAGGCTGAAGTGAAGAGATATAGACGAGGTGACGGAGGAGGGCAGTTCATTGAGGTCAGGATGACAGCAAAGAACAGATGAGATGGGGCGGCTGAGGAGTGTTTTGTAGGTGGGATGTTGTAGGAGGGGGGGTGGGGTGGGGGGAGTTGGTGAGTTGTGGAGGGGAGTAGAGAGAGGGGGGGAAACTAGGCCAGTGTCCAGACTCAGAGCACCAAAGGCCCCGCGTCCCTGGATGCCCCGTGTCAGCCCTCTGACAGGAGAGATGGGACTTTAACACAGAGTTTTTCACCACCAGACGTTCCCCGTCTCCTCTGAAGAATACCCCTCCTCCTCGAACACACTCACCAGTCAGAGTTTGAGGAGAGAAATGCACTCGTTACAATAAGGAGGGCACATGGCATGGGACCTGAGGCTTTGAGTGCCGCCTCCTCCACACTCTCAGTAGAATTAGGATCTTTCCTGCAAGTGCTGTGCATTTCCAAAGTTGACGTGCAGTAAATAAGGTTTTTTGAGGGAAGTTCACACTGCTGCATGACCATACGATATGTTTCTGTTTGTTGTCTGTATGAAAATAACAGCCTCGCTGAGCATGAATACATGACTCGCTGATCGCTGAATTTGAATATTCCTGCTCATGCCCTGCAGTCTGTTCTGCTCACTCCTTCCCCACAGTTAAAACAGACTTATTGTCAGCCTTAATCAGGTGGTCCGTTACCTTGGCAATTAAAGCCTTGTTAGAGATATAAAACCTTGAGACTCAAATGGAGAGTCCCTGGCGAGTCAAACCACTGAGCAAATCCTTAAACCAAACAACCTTCCAGTGGGAGCACTTCTTCTCCGAGGATAGATGTTTAATTATCTCTGCTTGTTTGGGGGGGAAAGGAAGGAAAAACTGTTTCACTCCCTCTTGTTTGTCTTGAAAGCTCTTGAGCATTTATTGGAATTAATTTAAGTGGCAATCAGTGTGCTATGTTTGATCGTCACAATGTATTGACCTAAGACAGAGAATGTTGGGAAGCATTTGGGAGAATTTAGAGAGAGAGAGGTAATTGTGCATTGTTGTGTTCACGGTAAAAACAAAAACACAAACTACAAAGGCAAAATCATGGTTTTAAAACATTTAGTCTTATTTCTGGAATATTAAACTGATTTTGTGTTCTTAATATACTTTTAAAATATTGCTGCTAAGTGTGATTCATTTATCATTTATTCCCAATTGATGCAAAACACCTATTTCAATGTTAGCTCTCCTAAACTAGGCCAACTTTTTCCCCTAATGGATAGTCTTTTTTTGAAAATAATGCTACATATTTGAGCAATATGAGGTGATAATTTATCATTATTTAATGATCTCCCACAGACAGTACATCACACATGGTGCAGTCAGCGACAACAGCTGTGCAGGATCTTGATGGGCGAATTCTCAGAGACTCAACTTCTGTGCGCGTTCAGTCCCACATAACCCGTTGACCTCTTCTTTGAAGTCCACCATGACATTTTCTCTCTGAAAGGCCATTTCAGCACCTCTCCGTGTCTCCTTTCATCCCACACTTTGTCTGTTTCTCCTTACCTCCCTGACATACTCCTCTAAATGGGCCTGGCATGCGTCCCACTGTCTAACGAAGGTATGTGTGTGTGGGCGGTGTTTAGGGAGGTGAGACCTTCTCTGGGACACACTAATCAGCTCCAAACCAAGGCCCAGGCAGGGAGGCACTGGACAGGTGAGTGGAACCACTCACTACACCCCCTGGCTGCTCCTTAGTGTGAGGGTCAAATCAGCTCCATCCTTTATGGCCCAGTCACTCCTTCATTCTGGAGTCCCCAATCACCTAGCTTCCATCCCTGGTTGCTGGTCCCTTCCTAGGGGCCTCTGAGGGAGGAAACAGTGAGCAGCTGCTCTACCAAGGGAACCTCCTGAATGTGCCTTCTGCCAGCCCCGTGTGTGTTAACCTTTTCTTTTAATTAACACTGTCCCAACTCCCAACTCTCGCCACCATGGTCCAGAGAGAGGTTCTTGGGGCTTATGCAACTGTCAGGGAAGTGGGGGTGTCATCTGGGAGCAAGAAAGGTGGAGGGCGGGTGGGAGTGATGAAGGTGAGCGGGGTGAGGAGGAGGAGGGATGAATAATGCGTACATGGCCTGGGAGTGAGGGTTCTTCTAATCCTTCAGAGCCTTTTTTTATCCACATGCCTTCACACATCTCCAACGCACCAGTCATTCTACACAGCTGCCTATTTTCCAGGGATGAGCCCGCAGTAAATTGGACATGCTGATGAGAAGATGGCTGCTCTTAATTTGCACTACAGCTCATTACTCTGCAAGAGAGTCAAAAAGCTTTAATTTGTGCCGTAGTCACTGACTGCGCAATTGTTCACATTTGTAAAGGCCTAATTCACAAGGTTATTATAAGAGCTGTGTTTGTTCTCCAGGTTTCAGAGTTTATATATTCAATTTTCATGAAGTTTATTCATCAGTATGACCCAAAGCAGCAGCTACCCAGCTTTGGTGATGATCTTTATCCGTGATATATATGTTTCAGTCTGAAAAATATGCATGACACAATTATTCAATTCAGTCTGCGATCCAGTGAACCCGGTAATCAGACATTAGTACCACTCCGAGGTGAGTCTGGCTGATTGTGTAAAATGTTCAGTATTATAAAGGGGCTCCAGTCTGTAGCACACTTACATGCTGCAGCTCCGTTAACTAGCAGCACATAGAGAGGTGAGTAGGCTTGATCTCATCTTACAGAGATCTACTAATGAGAGAGTGGTAATGAGCAAGGAAAAAAAAAATCACTCTCATTTCAGTAAAAAAAAAAAAAGTGTTGAAAGGTTTGCTATCTTTTCCTTTCATCTTGTGTGGTGGTGCCAAGTGGAAAATGTCCATCTTTCACCGGGAGATTTTTATGTTCTTCTTGGCTCATGGTAATGTCCCCAGGGGATCCTCTTTCTTGGCATGTTCATAGTGGTCACCATTTGCTGGAGACGGGCTGTGGAGGTCAAAGCCATTTGAGAAGGACATAAAACCCCTAGAATGATTTTTGATCACACTATGAAACCATCCCATTGTGGTTAAATGTGATTCTTCATGCCAATAACGCATCTATGTAGAGGTTATTGTCATGACAAGCTATTTAAAGTTGGTCTAAAAGAATAAATGTACAGTCCACGCAGCAGTAGACTTCATAGTAATGCAGCCAGCTGGTGGCTTAAGTTCGTCTAAGAATTTTCTCATGCAGTCATCTTGCTGATAACGTCAAATGGCTTTCAGCACCGGATCCAATGGCGCAAATGATATAACCACTACTAAAGCCATGATAACACCCTACAGCTCGGGTCGTGATGTTGCAAGTAAGGGCTACGTGAATCTAACATCTTGTGACCTCAGTTTTATGATGGAGTAAGTAAGGGGAAAACTGCCAGGACCTTCTCCTCATGAAGACCCAGAGCAAGGGCACTGTCTCCCCAGCCCCATAGATCAGCCAGCCCTGAATGTCAAACCGCACAGCAGCCGCTGCAGTGCCAGGAGTCCCCCTCTTGCTCCCTCTCTGGCCCGTGATCTGCTGTCTGGTGACACCACTGCGCTAATGACCCGGTTTGGGAGTTGCTCCATGGGGCTCCTTGGCTTGGGAAGATGGAAGTTGTGGATATCCAGCTGGAAGGTCACCGTTGACGAGGACCACTCACTCTACATTTCCTCGACTTTGTTGACATCCTTCACTTCGCAAGGATGTTGAGACGCGGAGGCTGTCACTGACCCTATACTGAAACAGGCGGCGCTATTTAGCGCGTGGCAAATCATTCAAATTCACATTGTTCTCGTTATTATATGCACCAGCTCTTGGTAGAGAAAGACACAGTGTTTATGTGAACAGCATACATATGATAGGCTTTTGCTCCAGTGTTTAATTGCCCAACAATTTGGATAACAGTGAAGTTGGAAAGCTGCACTCACCCTCGCTTGCCAACTCTGAAGCCTTCTGATTGTTAGCACTCCGTGTTGTTTTTGTTCTTTTTTTAATCAGTTTACTGTGGAAGTATGTCTCAGTGCTCAGAGAGGGCAATGTTTTCAGTCACTCGCTATCTTGACTTTTTTTTCTCAGCCTCAGGAGTTTGGCTTGTTGGAGCAGAGTTAAAGTCCCCGGGGAGAGCTCCTCTGGTGATGGGGGCACTGCCTCGACCTCACTCATGCCTGGTGTGGGTGGCATCCAACTAGGGAGACACACAATGGAGAGCAAGACTGAAGATGGTGATGCTTCTAGTGGACTCTCCCAGGACTCAGCCTTATTCTCAGGGTCATGCATTCCAGCAATCTCTGTAATTATAAGCAAGTAAGAAAAAAGTTGAATCTTCTGCCTTTCTCAAAATGAACGTGCCCCACTCCTCAAGGGAAACATTCACATCTCGGAGTTCTAGTAGCTGGATGGGTTTTAATGAGGCAAGTCAAGAGCGTGTGCATGTGTGTGCGGTTAGTGTACACGCATGTCTGTGTATCTGCCCTCCTTTAACGAGCGTAATTGACCGACTGTGCTTTTAAGCCGCCGTTTTTCACCATTTGCGAGAGTATTCTACTAAATAGCCTTCAGTGATTATTATTTCTACAAGAGACACTTTGTTGGGATTAAAACTTTCTCTGAGTTTTAAAGTTCAGTTACTACTCCTGTTTTTTTGGTGTGTTTGTTTTTTTTTTTTCTTTTGGACAATGTGCAGTAGGAGCCAAATGGGCAGAGGGTAAGCAGGGCCACAGGTCAGCAAGAACTGCTGAAGGGTCCCGCCATCTGAGGGCCACAGATTCCACTGGGGAACATTTCGCCCTGCTGAGAAGCAGAGTGAAATCTCTGATGCTGTGGCACACACACTTGCTGTGGCGTCTCGATGTCTAACTAAAAGCTATGGGTGGTGAAAAAATCCCCACATAACTGCTCAGTTTTACTACAAATACTGTGGTAAGAAGCTAAAGTGATCTGAAAACAGACTGTGCCTTTGTACGTTGTGGGCTGCACGTAGCATTTTTTAAAGGACAAGACAATTAGACTGATGATTCAAGTGTTTATGTGAATGACCAAATATGAAGATGCTCCATGTAGGTCAGCAGAAATAAATCTATTGCTTAATTTTGCATTATTATATAGTAGGTACAAGCTGGATATACATTTCCTTGGCTTCCATTGTTTTTATACAACAACATATTTTTTTTATTTATCTTTGTTTGATTCCCTTTTCCCCCCACGCTCCGAGGAAAGACTTGAAACAAAAGCATTTTTGTTGATTTTCATTCTGCCTATTTGCTCCCCAAAAATGTATATTTGATTCTCCTTTCCATATTTATAAAGTTATCCCTGAGGGACGAGCCATGTCAGACAGTTTTTGGAGCATCATGAGCAACATTCCTCACATGAGGTTTCTTCCACTTGAAGAGAGAGAGAGAGAGAGAAAAAAAAAACAACAACTTCTGAGCAATAGTGTACTGTAACTTGGAGACTGAACTGTGCAAGCACAGAGTCAAGTCAAGCCTTTTCCCAGTTACTTTGTCACTAATGAAAGTAGCAAAGAGCCCTGGAGGACTGAAGAGCAGTGTTTGTTTGTGTTTGAGAGAGCATTTGAGAGGTACAGGGGGGGAGGCAAGGTGGTAAAACTTTGGGAGAGCCGCCTGACAGAGTGCCGAGACAGAGAGGGGGAACTTTGGAGCATTGTTAAGATTGAAGTTTTAAGGCAGCTGAGACCTCCTGACAGATTCCAAGCACCTACAAATAGATGTTTCATATGTGTGTGTTTACCAACTTTACTGTAGTTTGTGAGGGCTTTGAATTTACCAAAGCACATCACGTCAATCTGTGTCATATTTTGTTTTATTGATCTTTCGCACACATTCTGTGTGTGTGTGTGGGGAGGGGGTTATTTGTAAAGCGTGCAGATAAAAAAAAAATAAAAAAAATTACAAGATACAAATTGAGCAAATAAGGTGAAAAGCTTTGGCATCATATGTAGGTCATAAGTCTCCACTTATTATGATTAAGTCTCACATCTACCAGTGATAAGATGCAAAATAACAATGTCTCTTTAAAATAACAGGCTAATAATGACAACTAATACATATTAGCTCTTCTGTAGCTCTGAATTTGCTATTACATTTACATGACTTCATGCTAGGTGATTACCTTAGATGTCTGTAACAGTATATGGCCTCATTATGAACTCCAAAGTAAAAGGTGGGAATACCCTATGGAATAAGAGAAGCCTTATTATATACTCACATCATTAACTTTTATAGTTATAGTTAACTTTTATAGGGATTTTTTTTCCTTCAACAAAGTAAGATTCCAGCACAGCAAAGGCTATCAAAGGTTGTTGTTAATTTTCTTCTTCTACACCAGTCCGTATTTGGGAGTTGCCCTATCGACTGCTTCTCTCCTCTCCTAGGTGTACAGCGAAAAACTCGGCTTCTGCTCACATTTGTCTCTGTGAATCAGTCAGAATAGAAGCGCACTGAAGGTGGGGAAAAAGCATTTGCGTGACTGTGATTTTTAGATGGGGCCCCTGGCAGAGGCTACCTCCAGGCTGTGGAGGGGCAGAGTGCAGAGTGAGAAGCCCACTGCAGGACTCCTCTCTGGATCTCATTTTCACATAGCAGGGGTAGTATGGGGGCCTGGACATCCACATGCAGGAGAAAGAAAGAAAGAAAGAAAGAAAGAAAGAAAGAAAGAAAGAAAGAAAGAAAGAAAGAAAGAAAGAAAGAAAGAAAGAAAATAGCAATTATATGTCTATAAATTTGGAGGCTAAAATGAGTTACGGTGCATCTTACTCCTGAATCTATACCTGAATTTTTTTGTACAGAAATTATGAAAAAATAAAGACAAGAACATAAATCCTATAATAATATTCTAGGGGAGGAGGCTACATTGTTTCACTGCACCAGAAAAAAATCAATATATTATAAAATCTGAGATATTTCTTGATATTATAATTCATATTAAAATAATTAGGGGGGAGGGCACAATAATATAAATCATACAATAATAATCAGGACGAAAAACACTCTGTATCTGTACATCTGTAAATAAACCGATCATCCCCAAATTCTATGCGTGCCATTACATGTCAGATATGTCAACAGCCACACAGAAAATGTCTTTCTGCTTAACCATTTCTACCAGAAGGGGGACCAGTCCGTCTGCCGTAGACGGAGAGTGGCCGACGGCGAGCTGAAGCAGAGGAGACGCCAGGGTGAGCAAGCCGACTTTGGGTTTAGAGTTCGACTCCGGATCCGGGGACCAGCAGATCCAGCATTCCGCATCTTGCCATGATCCCTAGGATTTTAATCATGCCTCTCTGTCTGTGTGTGAGTGCAGGCAGGCTGACAATGATTTCCTCAGTGATTACGTACAGAGCGAGTCCCTGCGGGGTAGGGGCCCCCTCTGGAGCCATCCTGATGGCTTTGGGGGCCTTGCTTCCATTTTCCATTATTATGTGGACTACCGGAGCGACAGCGCAGTCCAAGACCTTGCAGGTTTGTGATGAGGAGGGAGCTTCCATCTTCTCTCTGCTTCTTCATCCTCTTTTAAGGGCAATTTAGACGTAGACTTAGATCAGATTCCGAACCTAATTCATGATTAGCTGACTGGAGTGAGAAAAAGGAAGAGTCTATAATAGTTTTGATGCTGTTAGGTGGATATGAAGTGAAAAGTGTTATTATCATTTTTCCTCCTTTTTTTGTTTTTTGGTTTTGTTGCCTTTTTTTTTGCACTCTCACAGGAGGCGTTTTGCTGATGTCTTTCTCACGCGGATGCATTTGAGATGAGAGGCGAAAAGCAAATATTCCGCTTTTATTCCTAAACGAACATCATGCCTACACGCGTGTGTGTTTTCCCGGAGAATGGAAGCGCATGACGGGATTACTATATTCTCACACTTTTCCCGATACCCAGCTCAACTAAATAGAGTCGCCTATACCGATCGGGCTAATTGGATTTTATAACATCCACCTACTCATCACAAAATAACAGCAAACTCGTGTTTAGACCGCGCGGCGAGGGCTAAGTTGCATCTTTCTGTAATGGTAAAAAGGCAGCAGCGATTTTGGATAGTGAAATTTAGAGAGACTGTACAGACTATCCCGTCTTACCCAAATTATCAGACAGAAACTGAGCAACTTCAGCGTTTTCTATAGGATGTCGCGCCGCAAGCAAGCTAAGCCAAGATCCCTGAAAGGTAAGTGATAAGCCTATTTTTGGATGGCTCTCAGAACATTTTTTATTTTAAGGTGATGACAAGTCTAGACGAGCATGAACTGAACTTATCGCTCACTGAAATGTAACTGTCTTCTACACCCCCCCCCCTCCTTTTTTTTTTTTTTTTTTTTTACGCATTTCGAAGTGTTCTTCCTGTTATGTTGCGCATGAAATCGACTGCATATATATACGTACTTGGCATCGGGGAAAAGCTGGTCGGCTTCGGTTCACACTGTATTGTAATGATAGTTAAAGTGGCAAGGACAAGGCAGGGATAATTCAGGAGAGCAACAGTGCAGCGCGACGCTGGCAAACATCTGGATGTATTAAAGACGCTCCTGGTCGGAACTTAAGCCGTCTGATGGAATGGGGTGCAGAGTCACGTGACCCCCCCACCCCCACCCCCCCCTCGTCTGATAAACTAAGGAGGAAACATTTTATATGTTGGTGAAAGGGAGGGCTGTGATGTGTGTGTGTGTGTGTGCGCGCGCGTGTATGTGAGTGTGTGTGTGCATGCGTGTACAACAGTTAAGAGAAATTAGAGGCGAGCTTTAGTGTCGACTGCTAATTGGACACGTTCATTAAAAAGTTGTAAACATCTGGATTTATCAATCAGGCTGCCCAAAGCTCGAAAATAATTGAACTTTACGATGTTTTTTTTTTTATTATTATTATTATTTTATATAAAATCTCAGCAGCAGAGTGCCACAGTATGACACAGCAGATGATCAGCCTATATGATTTTTGTTTTTGTTTTTGTTTTTTTAGTTACTTTTGGACTGGTGGTAATCCGATCGTGCATTTGTGTCTGAGTGTACATGTGTGTGTGAGAGGGTGAGGGGTGGTGGGGGGGAGAGAGAGAGAGCAAAGAGAGAGAGAGAAATAGAGACAGAGCAACATGCTTGAACACACACACACACACACACGCACATACGCACACACAGATATTCACACACTACTTTTCTCTGTAGCATTTTAGTGGGGGAGCTGCTGGGTTTTTGGAGGTTGAGCTCCAGTTCATCTGGCAGGCATTGTATTTTGCTCAGCAAATAATTGTCCACAATTTCACATTCCCAGCTTGTGGTCTGTGGACCCCTTTCTCTCTCTCCCCTTTCGTTCTCGGAAGTCTTCATCTCAAAGGAAGATTACATGGTCTGCGGTAGTACTTTCATGCAGCCACCATTTTAAATCAATACCCAGGAGAGGGTGGAAATGTGAGTGCATGCACATCTTAAAATTGTCACATTCTGTTTCCAGACCTGCACTTCTCTATTCATAGTAAACAGGTCTATACATAGATTTCCTATTTTCTTAGACCAGATTGGCATTGACTGTTTTTTTTTTTTCCTCTTTTTTTTTTGTTAGTTGATGTGACATTTGCTATTCTCAAAAGGCACATCACTTATATATAATCGTCCCCTGCCAGCGTGACTACATGCTACAAGTGTGTGTCTGTGCATTCAGAGGAACATCTGTCAGGATTTGTGTACATCTATGTGCGCGGGAAAGAGGGCTAGAGAGTGAGGAAATCAGTATGCAAATGAAGTCAGAGTGATGACATTGTTTGTTTTGAGATTGTCACTAAAAATTTAAATTGGAAAAACGCGGTGCACAAAACACCGCGACTTTTATGTCTTCATTCCGACTGCTGAAGCGGAACAGAAATGCAGATACGTCATAGATATTTCCCTGTTTTGGATCAGACCCAAGCAAGGCCAGGCAGATGTTATTTATTGTTCTTTGTCTATCTCTTTCCTCGGGGACAGAGATGCACTTATACAGATGTCCACAATAACTTTCCTTGTCATTTTTTAAAATAGTTGCTTGACACTGTACTCCTCTCTGCTGTTTGTGTGAGAGACAGGAATTTTCATTTTATTTGCAGACTTTTTTTTTTTTTACGTTGTTAACACAAAAGTGGCATATCCCTTAATTTGTGTTTTTTATCAGTGTCTTCATGCGCATGCATGTGTGTAAGCCTGCGTCTGCATGTGCTGTATGTTTTCATGGACAGACTGCGGTTGCAGAGTTCAGGTTTCACTTTTTATAGGTTGTCTTCTGCTGACTTGAGGCAGTGGTCAATGTGGACGGTGCTTTTTTTTGCGCAGAAAGAACACTTTGTTCTGCGGAAGAGAAAATAAACAGAGGTGCCAACGGTACGTGGAGGGAAGGTAGAACGGGCATCATGTGCGGCGTTTTCTGGGCTGGTATGGCTATGGACAAGTAGTGTATGTAGTGGAGATGAGAAAATAATGCTGTGACAGTTGGCACTCTTTTTTCCCTTGTGTACAGCAACACACACACCCACTTCCTCAGTATTGGCTGCTTGTGGGAGTCAGAGGTTATGTTTTTGGTCCCATCGAGGAAAAGGGCAACATTACAAGTCCCGTTTCAATTAAGTCTGAGAGACAGATCCGGCTACGTTATTGCTTGGGGGAATAAATGGCACAGGACGAGACCATACATCATTCGCTTATATGCAAACACTTCACCCTAGCCACTGACATTTACTCAATCCTGAGCCTTCTACATTTCTCGACTGTAGGCACATTGTAATTTTGTTTTGATGTGCAGAGGCTTTGGGTCAGCACATTGCCTCAGTCAGTGGTGAGCAGCGAGGAAGGAGGATCTCACTCCAAATCCTGCATGTAGCGTGTGATGACTGCCACGTTGCCTGTCCTACAGCACTTCCTGAATAATGTGAGGCTGGCTTGATATTTTCATTTGGAGCACAAATGACACTCTCAAGCCTCAGTCCTGATGTGTTTATTGGCTGAGTTGGAAGTTTCCACGCCTGTCATCCGCATATATAAATATATTTTCTGCGCCATTTACTTTAAGTATAGCGGTCGTCATGAAATCAGCGCTGTGTCATGTACACCTTAAATATTTGATGTTTTTTGGGGAGCTGAAATTTGCCGCCAGATGAGTGAACTTTGCCTGGCTGTACATGAAAGGAAATATTATTTTTACGCTTCTTAAACGTAAAGCCCACAGAACAGGTTGATTTGTGAAATCTATGAAGGGTGCATTAAAAATAAAGTAAATATGTTAGTCTGTTTTAAGTTGAAATTCCTCTGCTCAGACATAAAGAGATTAGACCTCAAGTACATTTTTATTTCCATTCACGTCAGGGAACTGTGAATAAAACTGCTGGAAAAACTAAAATAGATGTGTGTTTTTTTTAAACTCTTGTCATAATTTGAAACATTTCTTTTTGGAGGAAAGAAACTTGACCAGAGATGAATAACCACTCCCCCTTCCACTCCTCATAAGCATTGGCCTGTATAACAAAAAGTGTGATGGCACTTTTAAGTATTTCTGTGGAAAGGACTGCTCAAAAACTAATTTGGCTCTTTGTTTTAGACATACATTGTACTCAGTATGTTTAATGTTAAATGCAAGAAAGGCCTCTTCTTAATCTAAACGATTAAAAATGCAGGAATGTACTCGATTCAGCTCGATTTTTTTTTCCTGCCCTGTTAAAACGTCTGCTAACAGTTGCGTCATTCTTAGTTTATAGGAAGCTGCAGTATTCCAGTCTGTTCACAATTAATGATCTGTGGCATAACACCCATTAACACTTTTCTAATGTGACACAAAAATATGGTTAGTATTATCATTAAGGAAATTATGATGGAGCCGTGGAAAAATCCCATTAGCACGGCTGTCAGTGCTCTTGACATGCGGCTCAGTGTGTTGGACTGGGTGTCGCGGGAGCTGGCCGATATCTCTTCTTACTCCATGGCATGTGTCTCTCTCTTGTTGTCATGGATTGTCTGCCACATGGAGAAAGAGTTCTGACTCACAGACAATGATTGATTCCCACCGCTGCTGCAAATGAAATGATACGTTGCTCGTCTTATTTGCATCTGTCTCATTTTCCTCTATGAATAGCATTAATATATTTTTTTTGGGAAGTTAAATTTGCAATAATTGCATAATCAGATTATTGATTCATGGCATTTTATATCGCTGCTACCGGAGGTCAGTTTTTTTTTTTCCTTTTGAATAAGTGCTGTTATGATTTACTCACAGTGCATGGCAATATATGAAGGATTACAAATATTATGCAACGTGATTAACATGCTCCTCTATTGCAAATTATTTATGACACTAATCACCAGTTCAAATAATGCTCATTAAGAAAGTTATTCATGTGCAGTGTGTGTCCTCCTCCCTCCCTTCCAAGCCCTAATTGAGGAGGGTTGACCTCTTGACCCGAGCTAAATTGAGTTGTAGTCCCTGTGGCGAGCGTCTCCTTCCCGGTCAGTCAGGGCGGATTACACAGCTATTGTGTTCGGCACTGTATCGTCCAAGCTGGCTGTAACCAAGCAGATGAGTCACGCATATCCAGGAACACACTCAGGGCTTTTTTTTTTTTTTTTTTATGTCAGAGAAATGCTGCGAGATGCCCATACACACAAGCACGCACACACAGAGAGAAATACAAGGCAATCCTCAAATAAAAGCAGAAATTACAGTATTTATACACACACATTTGTGTGCATATACACACTCTCTTACGCAACAGGAATTCATTTGATGGATTAGGAAAGGTCCAAGCTGCTGAGAGTTTGTCATGTTTTGCTTATTCATGTCTGTTAAATCATTAGTTTTACGCGGGCACGACGTACCATGAGCTGTGCATGTGGTGATCAGTCTGTTTTTGTGTGTGTGTGTGTGTCTGTGTGTGTCTGTGTGGTTTTTTTTTTATTTTATTTTGTATTTTTATGTTTTTGACTTTGCGTCTTGTTTTGCTCCCCAATCTGTAGAAAATTAATTCATCCCTAAAAAGGAGACATCCTGTCTGGGGGATTGTCACTCTGAATATAATGACAGTTAGTCTACGTTCATATTTGTGTGTGGCCAGTGTGTTAATTAGTGGCCTTTAATGCGGTGCCACTTGTTGTGGGATTATGTTTTTCCTGCTCCGCGTTTTGAAAATCAAAGGAGCAGTGCTGAAATGGTCCCATGTGTGTTTGGTATTGTATCAACAAAACCGAGCGGCATGATTACAGTTTGTCACTGACTGAGTGATACACTGTACCTTGTCAAACATTAATTAACTGATAGCAGTGATGAATTAACAACAATGTGGTCTGAGTTGTATTCAGTTGAAGTTGTAGTCATTATGAGGTGATCATGGGCTTTTCGAGTGCATTAATTAAAACCGTCCAGCTATTTGTATTTGTTCCGTGTTACGACTGTTGATCAAATGTCCAGTTAAAATGAGACGTCGCAGGAGTTTGCCCTGACTTGACAGGTCACTCTCTATGATCGCTCCTCAGCCAACGATTAATTATCTGGCAGACAGGTGAAAATGAGAAAAGAATTTGCACCGCGATGGAAGTTGTTTACTTTAAATGACAAAACTTTTAATAAGTTCACAGTGGTGACAAATCATCACAAACTGCCGTAATGTTTAAGTTCTTATGGCATTGTAAAATAGAATTTTCTGCCTGAACTCCCCCATCTCACCAACAGGGACAGTAATCAAAACAAAACTCCAGCTCCCACCACCAATCTCTGATAGAACCATGGGGGATTTATTAGGACCCCCTATCCCTAGCCCATTTAAATGATCCTAGATGCAAGGCGCTCAACAGTGCTGGAGAAACTCATTAAACTCTCAGGGCGTCAGTCACTAAGGCCTCCTTTAACAGGACAAGGTTTCTGTGTTGGCTGATATAGTCCGCTTTGGTAGCTCAGAGGGATATATCTCCATGGTGTCCAACTATGTCTATTCAATCGCTTTTAATTGATTTAGCTAATTAATTGCCAGACCCGTGACCCGTTGTTTTGCATACTTTCTGTGCGCATCAACTAAAATTGTTACGAGGGGAAATATTTCCGATCAGAGACGTTTTATATGTGATTGAGTGAACAGTGGCATTTCTTTACAAATAATTACAGTATTAATTTGAATGAAAGCTTCTCACAGGAATTTCTTTGGAACTGAGTTTTGGCTGGACGTGGTGAAACGTAGTCGGTCCGTCCGTCGTTTGCCATCTTCATAAGAAACAGCTCGACGCTTTCCTCTTCATTTTTCACTGAGGTTTGACACCCTGCGTGACACTGACTCGTGCTCCCCCGAGGGAAAGGCTTCTGCCACCATAGGATCCTGCCTTAATTATGCAAAGTACAGGATATTTTGTGCGATTTTAAAAGTGCGCCAGTTTCTGCTTTGGCAGTCACTGCCACACTCCCCTACTGGGAGGTCCTGTCAGACTCCCCCTTCCTCTTTGCCCAGGAAAATGAAAGGCTAGAAAAGAAAAGACATAATGGAGAATGCATTTCAACTGCAGGGGTGGAACGCAGAGGCGTAAGAAGTCCTCAGTGAGACCCTCATTTTACATGGAACAGGTGGGAGACTCTTTTGTTCTCTTCCCGCTGTTAAAATCCATTTCATTTCTTGTACTTGACATGCCACAAGGAACTCTCACCAGTTCCAAAAAGGCTCCAATGTAAAAGGTTCGTACCTTTTACTAAACAGAAGTCGTGTTTTTCAAGGCCAGTGCTGTTGTCAAAAAGTCAAAAGTGGTTTAGTTGCCATGCGCCTAATGAGCAGGTTTGAGTGCCGATCAAGCCGTCACTATTTTGTCAGCCATCCTGTTAAAGAGCAAAAGCACTTTGCGGCTGCTTTGGCTATTATGAGACATAGTGTGAATATATATTTCACAAAGTTTTCTTTGCATTTAAGTTTGGATCACAGTCAGCTTTAGGAAGGTCCATATTTATACTGGAATCCACAAATCGTCTTCTTGATATCCGTCTAATTTAGCTCACCAAGGCACCATACAGCCTCCTCACTAATGCAGTCATCAAGGTGTTTTTTACTTGGTCACTGTTGATGTTGGGAGGACGTTTCATGGGAGACCTTCATAATTCATCAAGTCATTACCCAGTCCAATATGTTATTTACGTGGGTGGTTGTTTGCCTTGTTGCCAAACCTCATACATATGAAAGGCTTGTGCGGATTCCCAAACCACAGGTTGAGCTGTCGAAAGCTGTTGAAATCTCTTGGAGTTTCCATACAGAAAATCTCAATAGTAAATAATAAAAAAGAAGGAAATCTCAATGTGTCTAACTTGTTTTTCACTGTTAACTGTTTCTTTCCCTCTTTTTCTCCCCCTTCTCTTTTTCTGGCAGTAGAAGACAATGTGACAGAGGACCAGCACAGTCCTGGGCAGACTGCCATTCCAAGCGGTAATGCTCCATTTCATATTTCATCATTTTCGGCTGGAAAGTGGATCATGTGTCTGTGTGTGCGTGTCTGTCTGTCTGTCTGTAAATTCTTTGTTGAGTCCAGAATGATATAAAGTATGTATTTCCTGTTTTTGAGGTTTTCATACTGTAAACTGCATGATTGCATGTGTTTTTATAAGAGACGGACAGAGCGCCGGAGCTCTTTTTTCTTTGTTTGTCTGTTTGCGTGTTTTGTGTGCATGCATACATGCAGGTGTGCTTATAGCTGTCCTTGTGTTTCTGTGTGTTCCTGCCGTTTTTTTTTTTTTTTGGACTCTTTGTTTCCCAACCCTCTCTATGATGTAGAATAGAGCTACCCAGATGAATGTGTCCTGTCTCCACGCGTGCCATTCACAGTGGCCCTCCAGGAACAGAGCGGTAATTCAGGTCAGGCTAGCAGAAAGCCCCCTATGAATGAAGCCTGCTCCTGATGCACCACACTGTATATTTTCATTTCATTTGTCTCTGGTAAAGGTTAAGTCTCAGGCGTGGTTATTTTAAACCCGATATGGATGGTTTTGCCCAGCAGGCTGGGGACCCTGGGTACTCCTAGGCTGCCACATTAGTCCGGCATTTACCCATAGCTTTCTGAGTGTTCCTGTGTAAAATACAGATTCAATATATCCTGGCTTTTCTCAGCTGCTCATGACTACAGTATTATTGTTTCATTTTTTTTTTTGGTTTGTGATCCCTCTGCAAACCTATGCTTTAGCGTCTAGCTGGTATTTGGAGGAAGATTTGAGATTCTTGAACAGCAGCACATTTAAACAGAAGCAGGCCAATGCCTCAGACATCGTGGGGCACAGGGTGTCATTTCTGACCTTTGTTGTTCTCCATTATCTCTCTCACATGTTTCCGATTGACCCATTAGCGTGTAATAGATCAGATATGCCAGTAAACATTTTTTAACATTTTTCTCTGGAAAAAGCAGAGCAGTATCTATCCACTGCTGTGTTAATGTGTATCGACGGGTATTGGTGGGTGGTTCTGTGGAAAGAAACTGCCTTCTTAGCCCCTCTAACCCCAGCTCAAGGGATGAAGGTCTGGGCATAAAAGGCAGACTTGCCTCGGAGACCTCCTGTCATCCAGAGCCAAAGTAGAGCTAATGAGTGTGCCTGATTACAACGACCCCCTCAGACACACGAATCTCCCCTCTCCCCATCCCTCCACCACCTCTATCTCCAGAGTGAGGGGAGACAGCCGCCACATGATCGATGTCTGCCTGTGGAGAAATCAGGAGGGCGCACAAATTAATTTCTCACTTTCCTCATTTGACTTCGTCTGACTGATTTATTTTTTAACCCCCTCTCAGGATGCAGCTTGACGAACGGTCAATGGGAAAAGCGTTGTTTGCGGCAGTAAACTTTTAAGGATGCCGAGAGATATTTTTTTTTCCGTGCAATTTGCAAATTTATCATCTCCAACTTTTAAAATGTCTAACCGCCACTTGTGTGTCACAAGGTTTCTCTGTCGTGACAGCAGTAATTCATCCTTATGGTTGGTAATGGCCCAAACAAGCTCTTTTTAACATCAGTTTGAAAAGCAGAGGAAAAGCTTACCTGCTTTTCATGCATTTGCCACTTTGACGGACACAGCAACAATAGCCATTAGTCTCCTGACAAGCTAAGGGCTTAATCAGACATGGTGTCAAGATCTGCCTCATAAGTAGACCCCCAGTTGTGCTCTTCTGTGACTCTGCAAGCATTCTGCAGACCCTGCATCCTGTTCCTCATTCACGTTTGATATGTGGCAAAAGCAAAGGAGAAATGCTAACAAAAGAGGCCCTCTAAAAGATAGACAGTATTATGCATAGTATAGAGGGGCAGGAACAGTATGATATCTGAGATTTAATGAGGCAGTGCGCTTTTTTACACAGAGAGTGTTGAGCAGGCTTAAGATCTGCAGCTTGGCTTTACCACTGCGCTGCCTGTGTGTAATTATAACCACATGCTCCGTGCTTTTTCTTCTCTCTTATATATACATCCCTTTCTTTTTTTCTTTATTTCTTTTTTTTTTCTTGCTCTCGGCTATGTCAGATTGAGGCTGTTTTTTTGGATGAGGGTGTCAGCTCTGTCAAAGTGGAGTGGACTGAGGCAAATAGAAGCGATCTGAAAGGGGGTGTCTGGGTGGCAAGGTGCCGTAGTGTAGAGTAGTGTAGCGTAGTGGTGCGGTGTCTGAGACTCTGGCTCTGGCTGAGGTTGAGGCTGCCCACAGATCAATGTACTGCAGGGCTCACTACAGCAGGAAGAGGAAAGGACTCTTTCACTCCACCACTTCAGAAAATCATATTCTCTATTATTCATTTCCTTTGATGTTTTACTGCACTAATGGCATAGCAAGGCGCTCCGTTCAATATTATCACTCCCTGTGAGAGAGCGAGTGAAACGGGGTGAGAGAGAGAGAAAGAGAGCATTTGGTATGTTCAAATGTTGTTTCTCATTCAGCCGCTTTGATTTCCATTCTTCTTTGTGTGCTCATATTCTTTTTTTTTTTTTTTTTTTGGTGCAGAGATTTTAATGGCGTATGATGCCGTCTGTATACCTGTGATTACATGTGCTGCTACCTTCATGTAGGGCTCTCTGTGTTGTCTTCATTCTTCGTTCTCCCTCCACCTCTTATTGTTTGGCACCTTTTCTCTCTCTGTGCTACTCTTATCTTTATCTCAGCACGCATCATAAAATTTTCATAAACATACTGCATGTTTTTTTTTTTTTTTTTTTTTTTTTTTGTATCATGTAACAAGGTAGGAAAACATTTTCTGTCAGCGCATCACTTTGAGCTTGTAATGTGTTTAGCGTTTTAAGAGAGATGGCTTTTGACAAACACCTCTGCTAATCTACTTTCAAATTTCAATGCATCATGCATCAAAATATTAAACAGCAATTAGTCCTTAATATGAATCTGGGGGACTTGAAGCGGATAAATCAAATTGCATGCACCGACCATATGAACACAGACTCTCCCCCCACCCCACCCCTCTAGCCCCCCCCCCATGCAAATTCTTGACGATCGTTAACAATCTGGCAAGTGTCAAGCTCACAGCCTCGTCGTCGGATCATGACATTCTTTAATGATGGGGGATCAGTGGATGTGACGGCCTAAGTGGAGAGCCCCAAATCCCAACCACACAGAGGAGGATACACTCGGAGGCACATGTGGCATTAGAATGTAGTGTGACCTATATATGGCGGGTGCTCTGCAAAAGTTTTAGATTTTTAAATAATGAGGTGCCGGCAACCGTGTGAAGGTTATTCAATCTTAATGTCCTCCTATTTCTGACAGCCTCCCTCACTCTGATAAAGGAGCGTACTCACCTTTGATCAGGCCCGTCGACATGTGTCGACAGAAGCTGCTCGCTGGTTAAAATAAATTCTTAATTCGAACTTGGGGGTGGGTGGTTGTAGGGTGGGTTGCAGGGGAGGGGGCATCATAGGATCAGGATCTCTGGGAAAATATGGGGAAATGAGGAGATGGGTGAGCTGGTAATGATGTTTTTCGACACCATGGTCTTTCATTGCACAAAGAAAGACTCAGGATCAACCCTGATGGAGCTAGACATACTGTATCTACAGGCAAGTAAGAACATAGCCCTCAGTGATTTCACACTTTTCTTGCTCGGTGTTTTGGGGCTGTATTTGAATGAATCGCAGTTTAAAACACTGACATCCATCACATGTTGCATTTCAAAAATTGCTTTGTACCCAACAACAACTTTTCCTTGTTCTCGGCGCTCGATATTTTATTTAATCTTTAAGCTAGGGTTAGACATAAAATCTCCAGTGTGGTTGAAATCAGGGTTCATGGTGAGAGTTAACTTTTTAGATCAAAATTCTACTGAGTTCTGGCTTTGCAGCATGGTCAAACTCTTTACTTCATGTTTTTTCATTTCTTTTTGTGTGAGTATTCCTTTACGTTCAGGCCCTTCCTCTTCTCCCTGTGGTCAGTGTCTCCACCTGTCTCAGTGTGTGGGCCAGACAGTTGGGGGGACAAGCATAGGCTTCCCTGCTAGGGACTAAGGGTCCCTGGTGGGGCTAATGGAGCAGAGAAAAGAATATCAATTAAAAGGTTATAAATATTTAAGAGCAGAAATATTCAATAATATAAGGGTGGGGGGTCCAAGGGACTCTTCAACTCACAAGATGAAAGTTGTGGCATGATAAATGTCACTAGGCGCCATAAGAGACAGGAGTGTGTATGATGGATGAATCGGACTCAGACAGATATTACTTGCCTCTAAAGGTGTCAATCACCATTTTGATTTCCACTTTTTATTAGTACAGTACTAATGCTCTTTTAGTGCCATAAAGATTGAAAATTCATCCTTAAAAATCTTTCAGTCAGATCTTCATTATATTCCCCATATGAATAATTTCTCAGTCCGTGCTATGATCATCTCACTTCGAGCTGACCTTATCAGAATATGGATCAGCAGTCAATGAATCCTCCCTCTTGTCTGAACCTTCTACGCCAACATTGTCAAGCTGATTAACAAAATTAACAAGAGTGCAAGGCATGACGGAAAAAATTCTCAATATGCCACACATCTTCTCCCCATATTCCACATGTGATTGTCAGGATTTCCAAGTATGCTGGTATCGATCTGCTGTCCAGCCTGTAGAGACTGGTAGAAGAGGATGTCCTGATCTGATGGATTACTGTATGAGGCCCAGAGGCACAGGAACCTCAGTATTGACGTGGCGCTTTAATCCCAGGGTTGGACGTGACCTTGCCGTGTCAAGTCCACCCTCAACCCCCTCCACCCTCACTGCTCCTGCTCCCCCAACCACCACCACCACCACCACCCCCTCCCTCACCCCAAACATGTAGCAGTTTACACTTCCAGCGTCGCACCACGGTGGTGCACCGGAGGTCACTCAGCTTGACCGTGAGCGCTGACCCAGCTTGGAATCACTGGAAGTTCCAGCTGAAACTTGTCACTCGAAACAAGGCAAAACAACAGAGTGAAGATCAGACTCACACATGCATGAAAGTTCTTTGGATTTTAATCTCTCAGCTTCTCTGAATCCTTTTTTTTTCTTTGGTCGTTACCGTCGGTCTATTACCCTTGAAACAATGCGGGAATGTCAACGTAATATGAACAGCAGAATTAAATGCATCCGTATTCTGCGCCGAGAAATGTATTTTTATTTCAGCTAAAACATAAAATACTTAAATGTAGCCATCACTTGTTTTCTCTGACAGGAATGAGCTGTAATATTATAGAAATTAATGATTCATAAAGGCCATTGGAAAAAGAATATCAAAGTCTTAACCTCCTCCACAGGCACCCTGTTAAAAAAAAGTGCATATTGTGAATTCTGTGTCTGCCTGTGTGGATGAATCATAACTCTATATTGTGTGGCTTTTGGCCTCAGTCAGAAGTGTTTCCCCCAGAGCAAGAAAGGCCTGCATCTGTGAGGATTGGGTTGGGATTTTCATTTTCTTGAAACACCTTCTGTTCTGTTCTGCATGGTCCCACCAGGGACCACAGTGCTGATATTTTTAGAGGGCATGTTCCGAGAGCCTCAGTCGCCAAGAGGGAAGGACAATGGAGGGTGTGATGTTACATCAATACTTGGCGCAAGAGGGGGGAAAGGAAAAATCCTGGGTGGCCTTGATGAGTTCTGGAACGCCTTTCCTCAAGGAATTTCACAGAGCACCCTACAGGAGGACTTAAAATGGCCGCCTATGTGTATATACACCCGATATATATACACCCACACCTGCACACATTGATGCCACACACTCTTTTGTCCTCAGGCCCTGTTAACTGTGTGCTAGGCAAAAAAAATAGGCTTCCTCCTAACGCTCCCCTCCGGAGTTTTAGGACAAGCTGAGGAACACTTGCATCAGTGGGGCTTAAAATGGCTGCCAGTGAAGTGCAAGGCCTCTTCTCCCCCACAAAGCCTTAACCAGGGTGACATGATTGTTTGATTGTAAGTATGGCTTTTTAATCAGTCTTATTGTGAAGTGTAATGGTCACAGCAGGGGACAAAGAGGGCTGCAGGCCATGCTGCCTATTTATAAGACGCTGTTGCAAGCCGGATTCGATTTACTATGCTTCTGAATGAAGTTGTGTCTGGTTCGCTGCGAGTGAGAATGATACAGGGTTTGATTTCTCGTCCGAGTATTTTAGCATCACAAAAAGAACTTCACATTAGATTGGTGTTTTGAAAGATGATTCCTAGTCCAGGTTCAGGGTAGTCAGTCGCCCACCCCTGGCACTGCTGCAGCACAAAGCCAACAAGAGACAAAACTGCAGATGGATTGAAGAATATTGATGTGCGCAACCCGCGGCTGCCTGCGAGCAAGGCTGAATAATTTAGGGAAGTGTGTCGTGACGACAGCCTAACACACACCAATCTCAGTTTTGTGTGTCTTACTGTGCTACGCTCCATACGTTCACAGTTCTGGCCTAGATGTCTGGGTAATATGGTGAGAGGTCTGTCTCCTTGGATAGACGCTGACTGATGCAATTCAGCACTCAGTGGTGGAATTTCGTATTTCTTTGGTCGAGCCAAAACTGCAATCCAGGATTTATTAACTACACATATTCCCATCAGTCTAGTTTCATATACTGAAGTTTTGCTTGGGTGAAGCAGGGCAAACACAACGTAAAACCATTTCTAATAACAGAGGTGCGTGTGTGTGTGTATGTGTGTGTGTTAGATTTGTGTGTGTGAGCATTGTGCCACCTTGTCTGTGTGTGCCTGTATATCTCTCACCCTCACCTGCCCAACAGTTCTGTTATGGCATGAGTGGTTGAGTTACAGAGGCCCAAATTGAACCTGCATTTTTATTACAGCTTTTATTATTGTTTTTATTAAATCCAGAGTCTAGAAATCCATTTTATTGTCACCCAGAGGAAGCTGTAGTACCTCACTGTGTGGGTCACCCCTCTGACTATGTGGTGCTGTCATTTCCTGTGGCTCGGCAGATCCAGAGTGCGCCCTCGAGAGGGCGGCGGAGGATGGTGAGCCAGGGCGTCTGAGGAAGAGGCTGCTCTCTCCAGAGGAAGGAGAGGAGGGAGAGGAGGAGGACGAGGAGCCTGCGCTGCACAGCTGCGACAGCTGCCGGCAGGTGTTCGAGTCGCTGAGCGATCTCACCGAACACAAGATTAATCAATGCCAGCTGACAGGTAAACAACGTTCAGCCCACCGAGCCTCCCCTCCACTCTGCCACTCAGCTCTTCTCCCACTCCCACACTCGCTCTATGCCTTCACCAGAGAATATGCCACACTATGTGTGTTAGTACACCGCACCAAGGGGAGCACAACACCAGACTACCAGTTTGCTTGGTAGATATCCAACAACACACACACACACGCAGGCCTCACACACACAAGCACATTATTTATATGTGCTGTGCATCAATATCTACAGGCGTGACATACAAATAGGGCTCCATGTGTCCTCATAATAGATCACTGTAGGCTACAGTATGTGTATTTATAGTATGTGCATTGTGTCCTTGCCTGTTTCAGTGTTACATTTTATACAGCACTATACTAATTCTAACATTTCACTAGAGTGTAACATGCAGCGACGAGGTCCCACAGTAACCAGACCACCAACTGGAAACAGATCCTTGCTCCAGGAAAGTCCCTTAGCTGGTCCCAATGCTAGCTAGCTGCAGTAGTAATACATAATGGGACTGAAAGAGAAGGATGCCATTGGCAGACTGTGTCATTGACCTGTTGATGGATGAATAAGGCTATAAATACCCTGACAAGGTGGCAGACAGAACTAATGATGTGAACTGAAGGTTTCCATGTGCTTCTCCTGGACTTGCTGTCCTCCTTTACACGTCCTGATGGGCCCGCATTGAGAAACACCATCTGACACACATTTCTCAATGTTTGGGCACAGACCTAGTCTCTTCTTATCTTGTTCAGAAACAGAACATGAACAGGCTAAAATTGAATGATCATGTTTCTGATGCAGCACAGAAGCTACTGTTTGTCATTTCAAAACAAATTCAAGCGCTGTACAAAAGAAAGCGTGTGTAGTCCCTATTCTGTTTACATTCAAGCACAGTTTGATTTCATATTTTTGCAACCCACAATCGGCAAACCACAAATTATAGGGTAGATATCCCATGAGTTTTACAAAGATTTTCCATTAACTGTAAGCCATTCTCCCAAACCAAGTCTTGTGTTTGTTAGTGCGTGTGTGTGTGTGTGTGTAAGCGTGCATACGTGCATTCTGGCATGCCCCCTCTGGTGTTAATTTAAGCAGAAATACATGCATCTTCATTGTAAGAGTGACTTAGCATGTGCAGGCGTGCTCGTGTACACGTATGTGTGCGTCTGGGGTGCTCATGTGTGCGCAAATACAAAGTGACGCTCGGTCAACCAGAGGTGTGAAAATCAATGTGCTGTTCACTTTCACATTACTGTCATCTAACAAAAGCATTCAATGGTTTGAGGGAAACTAAGTGCAGAACCTCCTGTCACCTTTTGTTTCAATGTAACACTCAAGTCTGTTTGGGGAACCTATGAAATAAAAAACACAAAGGGTATGGTTTTAAGTCTTATTAAAACATAGGAGGACTGTTTGAATTAAAATGATCTTTTAATCATACATATTTGGTGGTGTACCACTCTGGAAATGGTCAGTAATGTTATAAGAGTTGTGTATTTAAATCAGTAGCAGGCCTTTTATGTTCAGCGCCATTGTAATGTGGTCATGACTGACTCAGCCATATTCTTTCTATAATTAAGGCTGGCTTTTATAAATGTCAATCTTACGGACAAATAACTCTTAATTGCTCAATGATGAAAAAAACACAGTTTGGATAAGAGCCCCCGTGGAAACCAAACAAAAGAATCTAATTGCCATTAGGGTATTGTGATTGTGCAGAAACACTCTATTAGTATTCAAACACAGTGGGAGAAAAGAAACTTCTAGATGGCATACTAAGTACTTCGAATGTGTGTGTGCGTGTGTGTGTGTATGTTTGTGTATTTGCTGGAATATGGGAGGAGATTTCCTATGTGGCATTATGTAGACATCCATGACCAATTAATCTGCCTTACATCAAGTCTCTACTCACAGATGGATCCTTTATTAGAACCATTTTCTAATCAACCACCAGCACCTGCTAAACCCTCCATTTTTACAATTTCAAATGTTTTATTTTTGGTAAACAAATTGCAGAGCTTGACTGGAACCAATCCACATATGGAGATTTGCTTGCTGTTCCCTGACAGAACTCAGCTCTTTCTCCCCCAGCTGATGTCCCAAAAGCGTATACAGTGTATTACCAGAACCAGATATGCCCATGTATGCCCACTACCTCACCTGTTTTTTCGGGGCCTCAATGTTCTTTGCATGTTCTACAGCAAAACAAGTTTCACAAGAGGAATGAGACAAAACAATCAAAATAAAGTCTGAACATATTCTAGCTGCATGTCGACCACACCCGATGGACAGAGAGAAAGAGAAAGATGTTACATGTCACCGCGATCAATGGCGGCCATTGTCTCCCCCCCCGTCTAGCAGAGGTGTAACACCTTTCCATGCACTTAAGCCGTGACCACTGCAGTGCGCTAAGGGAGCGCATGGGTATGGATTGCCTCGTGTCCCTGATGCGATCGGTGCTATCGATCGTGCTAATGCTGGACTGCGGAGGAAGGCGAGAGCCTAAGAAAGAGAGTGAGGGAGAAGGAGGGAGATGGGAAGAGAGAAAGAGAGAGAGTGCTGAAGGAATGCGTCCCCAGGGAGCCTGTCTTGGGCTGGGGCAGGGCTTCAGGAATGCTCCCCAGGAGATCCCAGTGAAGGCTAGGGCAGGGCTGGAAGAATGCTCCTCTAGAGAGTTGAGAGTGGAGGCTGGCTGGGGCAGGGCTGGAGGAATGTTCCCCCAGAGCACCCCTTTAACTCTGGAGCAGAAGTGGAGGGGCTCCACGGGGGGAGAGCGCTCCCCCGTCCCCCCTCCGGCTCCAGGATGGCTGCGGATCAGGTTTCCGTGTGGGGATCAGCATCCTGCCGACAGGGCTTTAGGCTGCCCTAGGGAGGAGACAGGAGGCTGAAGGCACTGCTATTCCATAGGCCTTTCCAAAAACACTTCACAAATGCTTTGTCTCACTGTCTCTCTGCATTGTCTCTACAGCCTCGTATTGTTACTGATCCTTCACGGAGAAAGAGAAACAGTGTGTCTGTAGTTTGACTTTTGTTCTCAGTTGGCACAAGACATGTCCATGCGCTAGATATGAGATTGCAATGGTAGGCAAAGAAACATGCCTTCAGACCTACCTTGCTCCGCAGCTCATTTCAACTTGTGTTTACTAGCTAGCCCACACTGTCAATAAAAATAACACATCTAGCTCAGAGTTTAATTCAGAAGATTGCATTTTCACAAAGCCTTTCACTGTCAGTCCTCCAATTCTGTGTCTCTGAAGGTATTTGAATAGCCCAGTGCACACATGGGCTGTCAGCCTGGTGGCCATTCTTTCATTACGGGTCCAGCTCCCTTGAGCAACACCTTTTCTTGTGTCCTTCACTAGAGGAGGGGCATGGCTGCTCCCCTTAGAGAGATCTGTGCCCTGCTATTTTAACCCTCTGTGAGATGACCTTTTTAATAAGTGTCTTTCTCTGTTTTCCTGCCGGCCACTGTGCGAGCAAACAGAGCATGTCTTCTGCTTCCCTCAGATAAAGGAATCAATCAGAGAGGGTGCAACAGAGAGAGGGAGATAACTGGGCCATATATGGATTTATATTATGTAGATTTCCCTTTTCTTCTTCCCTGTAGACATTGCAAAATGCACTCAGCTTCAATAAAATACATTTCAGATTTATGAGAAAAATACAAATGAAATATTAATACTCTGTGAAAACAATAAGATCCCCTCCACAATGCAGAGGGTGGTAATATGATAGAAATAGTTTAGACAAATTTCTAATATGAAGTCTCTGTTTGCGACGGGCAACGAGACACACACATTTTTTAAAACCCACTGATATATGTTTTGCCTCTTCCATTCCTAACCACGACATGTTTGTTTGAAGTGTTTGAATTCATTTACATCAAGTCTTTGGGTCAGCAGCATGGAAACATTCAGTAATACCCTCAACTATGAACAGGCTCCTGGCAGTCCATGTTTTCTACTAACTGTTTCCAACAGGCTCCTATTGGTTGTACTGGGCTTTTTTTTTTTTTTTTTTTCAACTAACTTTGTGTATTGATCCAACAGCTGCTTTGTTGCTGCCAAGAAGAATGTGCCAAACTGCAAAGACTTTATTTGCTTCAAAAGGTCTCACATAAGAGGAAAGCGACATGAGCAAGACCTGATTAGCCGAACTCTGAGCCACTGCCGTTCATCAGAAATTCTGCTGTGTTTTTGCCGGGGCGTCTTGCGACATCCTGGTACAAAGAGCAGCACACTGATTACAAGGCTTTGAAAGGAGGAGAGGCGGTCAGGGGAGAATAGCTACTTCTGGCACAACGCAGCCACTGAAAAGAGACCTCATGCTAGAGTGAGCTCTCAGAATTGGGCTTGAGTCTTTCCTGTGTCTATGTGTTTGTGTGTGTGTGTGTGGGTGGGGGCAATATTATGTGTGTCTATGGGAGCAAGAGAGATAGGTACGGAGAGAGAAAGAGAGGAAGAAAAGGAACGGGAGAGAAAGGGAGTATTAAAGTAGATGTTTGACTCCATGGCGTAGCATCCCTTTGCGTTTCCTCCTCTGTGCGACAGTGCCAGTAACGTTAACAGGAGTGTCATTAGGAATTCAAAGCATATGCCCTCATGAGGACGCCCTCTTTCTCTTTCCCTTGTGCTTCACACAGCACACATTATGCACTGTATAAAGTATTTATTGGTCTTTGTCAGACTAGGGCTGCATTTTCTGCAGGAAAACAATCAAAACAAGACGAGAGAAGCCTCCGTTTCTATACTTGTGTTTGTGTGTTCAAGGCGGAAATGACAATGGCCAGCATTGCAACCCTCATATTCACATCCCCCTCTATCCAACACACTCTGTCTCTCATGCATTTGCTTGTTCAATCAGTCATCCGCTTAGGCATGCAAACACACACACACACACACGCGTGCACACACGCATCCAGACGCATATTAACACGCACGCGCGCACACATGCTCCCTCGCAGCACCTGCATGCTTGCACTTTGCATTTTAGACGACACATAATTCATCGCCCAAGAGGCTAAACACACGCTGTGACTTCATCCAGTTGACCTCTTTCTTAAGTAGGTAGCCACAATAGCAGGGATGACATGTGGACAAAACAGAGATAATCTCACATACTCACCTAGAACTACACGTACTGTGAAAACACTGTATCAAAGACACTGTTGTTATTTCCCCCTCTGCTATGTACCATCCCTTTGAAACTACTGACTTGAGTTGTGTGACAAAGACCTGGCCATGGAGCAGTTGTCTCAGTTTTTCTTGCTCTCTTCATCTCTCCCTGGCCCTGGCTCTGCCTGCTCTTTGTTCACTCTCTTCCTCAGCCTGCAAGTCTTTTTCAGCGGCACAAGCAGAAGAATGGCACATTAAATCTTAATAGGACTGCGTCTGGCCGTGTTGAATTGCAGAGCGTGTTAAGCCGGCGCTTTCCTCCCCCTTGGCACACGCTCGTGGAAGTGGAAAACAATTGAATAAAAGAAACCGCTCCCTCCCTCTGTAACACAAGTGACTTCGGCTGCCCTGCTAAAGCTATGAGACTGCACTGACTCCGGCTCACAAATGGCATAAGCCCTTACTGAGAAACTGTAACATAAATGACATTAGTCCTTTTTCAAAATGCACAGACATACACTGGAAGGTAGACACAGGATTTACCTGACCACCCACAACGTAGCTGTTGCATATTCTCAGTGACAGCTGAAAAATATTGCCATAAAACTCAGTACTTACTGGATATTCTTCAAAATAGCGTGTTGGCTGAGTAGAAGAGGACAAAGCTAGCCAGGAGAGACAAATGAAATGTATTAAGACATGGGGAGGAATGGGGAAGTTTAGAGGGAAAGGCGTGATGGATAGAAAAAAGACAAAGAAGCTCAGAGAGACACAATCAAGGTAGGAGAGAGTCAATCTTAGCAGCAGCAGCGATGTGAGTCCAGGCCTGCATTGTAAGGCAGTCAGAGGTGGTAATTAGCCAGTGATGAGTTGACGGGTTGTGTGTCCAGTGCACGGCACTGCTGGGTGGGGCTGTGGGAGGTAGATAAGGCCAGCAGTGGGCTTATCTCTGAGAAGGACAGGCACCAGGCCTGCCAGGCAAATCCACCCACAGACCAGCCGCATTTTATTAACAACATCATTAATGCCAGACAGGTTATGTGCGGTGGCTCGGAAGAGAGACAGGAAAAAGTAAAAAACAAATAAAGTCTCAATTCCTGCTTGGCCGGCCAGTCTAAAGTACACAGGCACTGGTTGACGTGTTTTGAAAGCAAGGAGCTTGTGGAGATGTTTACCAGGTAGGCAGCCAACGGAAGGGCACGGAGAGCGAGCTTGGATCTTACCTCTGGGTTTTGCTCACTCTCCTCTGGGTCCCCAGAATTCAAATGATTTTCTTTTTTCTCTTTCAAACGTGGGACTGCTCACCAGAATAATGATGAAGCAGATACGGAGAAACATAACTAAACACAAAGAAAAGGCAAAAATGTATTTTAAAAACTTTATGGACATTCCACGCTTGGAAACGTTGAGTTTTTTTATTCTCTCTTCTCTGAATCTGTTCAGTCAGGTGTGCAAGGTTTTGCTTTATTTGCACTATTTTGATTTATAGAATACAGTGTTTGTGATAATAATACAATGTTGTGGTGAAAATAAAAAAAAAGACATATATTGTAGTATTGCAGTAATTTGGTTTCCTTTGATCAGATGATGATTAACAGGTGTCTAGTGTGTTACGAGGCAAATGATCATTCACTGGCTCACGTTTGATTTTTCACAAACAATCGTGTGAAGTACGTAGCATGAACAAACACTTGGTTTGTAATTAACACTCTGTATTAGCATATCAAATGCCAAAGAGCTTTTCCGTGCACGTTTCTCTCCGATGATTTACGCCAGGAGTCGACAGGATGTAACATGGCTTCGAGACAAAGACATGTTCAACCAATCAACGTGTACCTCACATGACACCTACAAGAAACATCCACAGGCTTAGAATCACATTAATACTCCCTAATGAAAAGGTCATAGGATTCTGCTTATGTCTGCGTGGAAATGTACTGCACATTGATCCCCATAGGGCTTTTTCCTTAGATGGCTTTTGCCAAATTCACCAGTAATGGGAGGAAAGGAAGGAGGGAGATGGAGGGCGGTGGAAAGAGTGACCAGTCCGACAGGTTTATGTCTCCCAGCAGGCTGAGCTCCGTGGAGCAGGCCCACAGGAAAGAGCAGAGCCAGCTGTGACGGCATCCTGCTAGCCACTGTGGTTTAGGAACTTTGGGGCTACACTATCATCGACTCAACATTTCCCCCTCTCCTCTACCCCTCCCAGGGGTTGTTTTTGTTGGCCAGGGGGTAGTGTTTGGGTGGGGGCTGCTATAGGGCTCGGTGGAACAGCCACTCCTATACTTCAGGATATGGGGAGAACAGCCACCCACAAGGACAGAGATTCTCAAATATCATATGAAGTAACACATTTGTTCCTCAGTGCTAATTGCCATTTTCGGACTGGAAGGTGGGTTCATAAATTTAGTTTTATGGGCAGGATGGGTGTCGTTTAAGGCCTCCAAGGCCACCAGCTGGACTACGCTTTGGCAGAGGGAACATTGTGTGTCGGTGCAGAATGTAATGGTTTGACAGTAAAGCCATGCTGTCAGGTAATACAGAGATGTCCTCTTAATGTTAAGAGCAGTGGACAGTAGGGGGGGAGTTACGCCGCTGAGAATGTAAAGGTCATCTAATCTATTCCACCTCCAACCTGCCTGGCTGATCGATCATTCTGGAGGAGTCAATCGATTTGATCAGAGAGCCTCTCCTAGGAGATGACTTCCCAATGAGCAGCTGGAATTCTGCGGAAGGCTGCAGAGTATGCCAGCTTGGTACATGTCTCTGTGATAAACCAAGACATTAAAATCTCTGATTAAATAGTAACTCGCCACCTGTGGTAGCCATTCTCTAAATAAGCCACAGATTTAAGACGGCAAAGAACATGTAACTGTTTCTATCGCTTCATCGTACTGTGAGGCTCATTCTATATGCAACGCATGTACACTAAAATCAGATCAACAAAATCCTGCAGGACTGACTGACAGTCAAGAGAGATTGGGCTGCAGTAAACAGAGTGGTAATCTTTATATTAGGACATTATGTGCCCCCAGTCAAAGCATGATGCATCTTTCTCATCATGAACTTGGTTTGTAGAACATACCCCACAAACAAAGTCAACAGACAAAACCATCGTGTGATTGGATTTTAATCCAATTGCATTATTATTCAGGCCTCCCATTGGCCATTCATTACTCTCACATGGAGCCTGTGTGGGTTGTTATCACCCAATCAGGCTCAAGACTGTATTCTGGAGAGCATGCTTTCGTTTGCATCCTTTAAACCCTTTGAGCCTTCCCTCTCTCCGGGCCCGCCAACGGAATACCTAATTCCAAAGTAAACTGATTGCTCTCTCCAACAAGATTACGCTGTGATGATGTTAGCCAAATGAGACCACTATTCGGATGCAACCAGGGCAGGCAAGGATGCTTACCACAAGATGACTGATCAGCATGTTAAGAGAAACGAGGTTGGTAAAAAAAAAAAAAAAAAAAAAGGAGAAAACGAGGGATAGAAATCGAAAGAGTGCGAGAGAGTTGTGCGCGTGGGGGTAAGCAGAAATGTAATTTGCTTCTCACCTCAGGCGACTGGGCTCTGAGGCCAGTAAATATGCAAACAAGCTGAGCCTGGCCATCAATATGAAGACCCTAGATGATTACTAATCTCCACCACAGAAGTAGATTGAGGTCTGTTCAGCAGCTCCATGCAACATGAGGAAAAAAAAGCAGGGAGGTTAGAGTCCAAACTACATCTTGTATTAGCCCCCGACATTATGCACAACTCGGAGTTGTGGGTATATTTGACCTTCAGTTTGAGATAATACTATTTATGAAGCATACAAATGAGCACCGTTAAAAACATAGGTGTCTTAAACCTATGCTGAAAATATTTTGAAAGGACACATTAATCTTACATCATACGTACAATTCAGAAACTAATACCAGAACTTCTCAGTAACTTTGAACCTTCTTCTCAACTCACCCTCGTCTTTTCATCATGGAGAACTCCTTGTCTGATATGAACTCTTAGACGTGAGGCACAGTAGTTTACCAGCCCATTGTCATTCCCCATTCGTAATCCGGGATAAAAAAACCTATGGGACACGGACCAGGCTGGAGTCATTAGGTGTGTGCGTGGCTTACCTAGACAGCCAGATAAACCAGATGCCTCGGGATGGCCAGGGGTCATCTCTCTGTGAGAACACGTTGTTGATGTCCTTGTTTCTCTCTACCTCTTCTTCACCCGCACTCCTTCTCTCGCCCTGCTTCATCATTCCTTCTCTTGCTTTCTTTCTCTCTCCCTTGATTGTTCTGCACAGTCATCTCAAACACAGAGGTCCGTGTTGGAGCTTAGCAGTCGAAGAACCTGTCAGCTAAAGGGAAGGAGGAAAGACAGACAGGGGAGTTGTCTGTGGCCCTAGGTTGAATGCCTGAGGGTGTACTACGTGTGGAGGATAGTTAGTGTAGAAGGACGCACCGCAGTCTGCAGGTGAATCCTCTCATTTTGAGAGACTTAATGCATTTGAATCATCACCTCTAGGGGGGAGTGTTATGACTTTCTGTTACAGAAGGAACCTTGATATAAAATGCAGCAAAAGTTGTCTTTTTTTTATTTTTTTTATTCCTAAATACAGCAGGAGGGCCATGTAAGAGGAATATATATTCTAAGAATGTCTTTCTTGTCCTAAACATAATTGACTATTCCTTGTATTTTAGAGTGTGTTTCCAGCATTGAGCTTTACCCTCTGCAGTGAGCACACAAGGCTTGAGGATGTTTACCTGGCATGGTGCCTGTTGTAGCTGCCCTCCTGTTGAGGAAAAGCAGGTCAGGCTATAGCTTTGTGTTTGTTTGTTTGCGCATGTGAGCATTTTTGTAGGTGTGTATGAGTTCGCAAACGTGTATGCGTTTGTGTGTGTGTGTGTGGGGGTATCATTACGTTTGAAACGGTCGGAGTACATTACGATGAGCCAGGAACAAAGCAAGGTGCATCTCAAATGTAAGCATTTATTTTCCAGGATAGCATAGGACGGGTGAGTATGGGGGTGGTGGGCGGCTGGTAACTGGACTCTCAATCCAAACTGAACCATCCATCTGCTCAGCCATCAATCTTCTCCCTCTCTACCCCTCCGTTCATTTACTCATCCAGCCATTTATCCATCCTTGCCCGTGGCCAAAGGGCCATGTCTCTTTGTGGCCCTGATAATCTGGACCAATTTCCTCTGCAATTTATTTCCCAGCCAACCACCCACCTGGTCAAGCAGCATCAGGCTTCTCAAGGTAGAGCCACTCATCCCAGCAAGCCCCTTCCCACCAATCACATCCTGTTTTTTTCCTCCTCAAGCCACAGATCTTTTGTCTTTTGTGCTTTGAAGTTTCAATTCAGCACTGGAGTAATGCAACCTTTCCTGTCTTCTTTACTGTAAACTCTGACTCTGACCATTTTGTACCTCTAATGTCCTAACCTTTATATTATCATCTTATATTTCTATCCGTAGCGCTCTCTCTCTGCTGCCTCCCGTCTTTCTCTTTCTTCCCTTTCTCTCTCTCCCTCCCTCCCTCCCTCCCTCCATCCTGTCATGGCTCCTCAGTATTCTGCTGCTGTCTTGTGTGGAGTGATTTTGCCCAGACACGTCTGGCTCTGGGTAAAGTGCGGTCCCCAGAGAGCGCGCTCCGCAGCCCCCAGGTCGCCGGCACCATGAATACATTATGATCCCCATTTCCATCCTGTTGCCACGGCAGCACTTTTGGAGCCGCAGGGCGATTAAGACGTGCGCTGTCGATACCCTGATAGGAGCAAAAGTTGGATCTGGAAGCTGGCCTTTGATCAGATTACATCTTCCTACCTGCTATTGGTGACTTCAACATAGGAAGACAAAGAGATCTTTTGGCTTTTTTTATTGGCTTGACAAGCTCACCTGCTGTACATAAGCATACCATGCATCCTCAATGTCTTTTTTTTCCCCACCTATCTGCTATATCTCCGTCTTTCCTGCCTGAAACCATTTCCCTCCCTTATTCGCACTTCCGTTGCTCCTCCCTATCACCGCAGTTCAGCTAAGGCAGCATTATACGCAGTCTCTCTCTGCTCTCTGATATTCTGCTTTCCTCACAAAGGAAGCAACTCCCTTACCTTTTATTGTTTCCTTTTTTTCTTTGGGGGATGATGTATAAAACATGGTGCCTCAGGTAGAGGATGTTGGGTAGGAAGCCATGTCCCCCTAAATGGCCAGCCGTGTGCATGCGCCTAACACTTCACTGAGCAATCTGTCAACATGTCAGCAACACATGTTTTGTAAAAAGCCTCTGGTGGGAGCCAGGGGAAAAAAGGCACTCCTGCCAGACCAGAGAGGAAATGCTTTTTTCTCCTCTATGCAGTGGATTTTCTATTGCTGGTGCTCAGTCCCACGGGCCCCCCAACACCACCCTCCCCTCCCCCACACATACACCCGTTGTCTGCACTTCAGAAATTTGAACTGGGGACCCTCGAGGGGGTTTACTGGGAGGGTGGGGGTAGGCTGGGAGGGAGGGGCTCCCTCTTTTTCAGAGCGTATGAAATTGTGAAGGTATATTGTGGCAGGTCCCCAAGCGGTCTTTTCTAATACCTGAGTTTCTGGCGAAGCTGGAAATTACCAGCGGCTCCCCCGAGGGACGGCTTTATCCACACCAGGAAGGGGAGCAGAACTCAGTGGGGAGGTTACTTAATGCATGGCTGAAATAAAAGAATTTCTGAGAGACAGAGGCTGAAAAGCTAGCTTTTTTTCTTTTTAAACCCCCCCTACTCCCATTCCCTCTCCCTCTCTCTTTTCCTCCCCAGTAGTATAGTTTACTACTCTCTGCCTTCTCTTGAAGGGTTCTAGTTTAATAAACTTTCAGAGGATCCTGCTGGTGCAGACAGCTAGACAAATACCCTTGTGTGTTCTCTTTTGTCGGAGATACAGCTTTTTGTTATGTTCTTGCAAATTTGATTTCTCCCTCTGTCTTTCGTTTTCTCTGCCGCCCTCTGTCTCTCTCCCTTTCTGCATTTGTCTTCATCTCCCTCGTCCTCTTCTCTCTTTCTGTCTCCCTCCTCGATACACACACACACACACACACACACACACACACACACACACACACGCACACCAAGTCAAACTCTGTCTCTTGTGGTTGAGTTTATTGTTTGGTCTGTCTCTTCGTTCTCCCCCTCTGTGCTCCCTTTTGTTTTCTGTATGTTTTGTTGTATTGTGCAGAGAGGCTGAGATGCAGATAGAATGCAGACAGTTTGCCCTGGGTGAAGAGTGTGCACAAGCACTCTTGGTATCTCTCGAACAAAACACATTCATCTGTTTGCACATGACCAAATGCATAAAACGACTTACTTTTTAAGCACAGGGTAGAAGGTGTTTGTCATCAAATACATTTAATGCATAATATTTTGGGGGCAATTTACTCATCCCTAGGTATGGCCTTGTTTTCCACTTACTGTATGCCAGGATACTGTTTTCTTTGGTAATCAGCACCTGTACCTTATGTCCATGGATCATTAATTCTGACTTGTTCACAACCTCAAAAAACAACATAAAATCTCATCCCATGTATGAAATGCTTCTCTCTCTCTCTCTATTTCTTGCTCCCTCTTTCTTCCTCCCCCTCTACTGTTAGTAAATAATTCAACCTTTTCCCTGTAACAAGTGCTGGCCTTAATAGGGAGCTGTACCTGTAGTTGGGATAAACAAGGCAGCCGGCCTCACCAGTGAAACAGAGGGATTTGGGCTTCATGAGGGCAGAGGAATAAGTCGTTTCCTTCTGAAAGGCAGAGTAGACTGGCTGACATTAATTAAACCCTATAGGATAAAGGTTATCTGAGGCCTAGCAAAGCCGAGACCGTGCATGCGGGATGTTATGTCTGCCGAATCCTAATCAAGACCTCTTATTAAAGCGACATGTGTGAGTTTAAGCATGTACAATACGCGTGGTATGTTTGTGTCTGTTGTTTCAAAATCAGGGATCGATTTGATGTGAAGGAATGACAGCATTTCATCTAACAGAAGAAGAGGCGCTAACGCGACTTGACCTTCTTCCTTCGAGAACAGATTCAAGCAAATAAATATTTAAAAAAAAAAAAAATACAAAAGAATAATGTAGCTACTTCCTCTGCTACATTTTACAGTGTTCAATACATTTCTAAAAATAAAGACTCAGGCAAGTAAGATATCCATGTTTAGAAAACATTGTGTTGCCCACCATGCTCTGCAGTGGGAGGTGTGCCTCCTCACCAGAGATCTTCCCGTGGTGCACCTGTGACTGAGTCACCTGACCCGAGCTTCAGCATGGTGCACGGGTGCCATGGCTCATGTTTTACAAATTACCCAGGGGGTCATACACCAACTCTATGCCCATATTTTGTCCCTGCTGTATGCATAGTGCATGGGATTATATTCCCCAACTCCAAGCCCTCTCTCAGACAATGAACAGCCGCAGAGATGACAGTCACCTCACTAACCCAAGAACGCCAAGGAAAATACAAATTAAGGAAGGGAGAATGCACTGCTCTGACCTACTGGCTTCCTCTGTTTGTGCTGGATGCAGGCTGGTTTAAGAAAAAAAAAAAAAAAAAAACAGCACAGATCCTGTTACAAGGCAGGCAGGGCTGTATGTGTGATGTGTGTGTCATCAGGACTCCAATGGTAATGGTAGAACATTTCTTTCTCTCACTCTCGCCCCTGACTCATCAACTTATTTGCATGCCAAATGTAATTAAAGGTCACCTTATTGGTAATATTCTCTTGATATTTAAAGTAAGATAGCCACTGGAGGTGTGACATGGGTTTTATTACCACCTCGTTGTATGCCGTTTCTATATTGGTGATACAGTAATACTAGCTCTTTTCACAGCAATAGCATAATAGTAATGTCTTCCCCTTTCATATACAGATAAAAGGCTGATGTCCTCTCGTCTACAACAGCCCGATGAAAAGTAATTAGCTGATATGGATGGTGCTGTCAGTGATAACTGATATTGGGGGACTATTACGTTCACTCTCTCGAATGATGATCCTTGAAATGAGTTCATCACAGTAAGCTGCTCGCTCAGATAGACGTGAGATTACCGTGTATAAGAAGGAAAACTTCTTATTAGTCGAGGAGAGTTGCATAATCCCAGATATGAAGATACGTTTAAGAAACCGTCACTATCCACAAAAATAAGATTATTATTATTAACGTATGAGTCATCTCTAATATTTGATTTATGTGATGTTGAGCAGATTCCAAATGTAAAGTCATATCAAGCATCTGAGGTCTTTTGCAAGTTTACTTCTCTTGAATGGATGATAACTCATATGGGGGTGTTGGTTGGCAGTCATACCGAGTTCCTCTCCTGAGAGAAACATAAATAGCCTCCCAGGTGGTGGTGTGTAACTAAGTAAATGGTTACTAAGCCAAGGATTGCTTGGCCTATGTAAATAGGGAGAGGAGAAGTATCCATTGAGGTGCTGGTGTGAGAGGAGGGCATTCAAGGGTAAGACGAACCTCAATAATCTCGTTTTTTTTTTTTTCTATGGTGACCCTGAAAGTTTCTCACTGAGTACTTCAGCATGCAAACTTTTAGCAAAACAATTCAAGGGAAACTTTTTTTTTTCAGCTGATAAATAGATAAACAGGAATAAATCAATGTGAAGTGATGAATGAATAAGTAAAATGCCCTGTAGTCATTTGTCTGGTTATATTCAGGCCTCATATTCCAGCCCTGTTCTGCAAATGAAGATGAGGGCGAGGGCAGCGAAGAAACCGCTTCATTCGGTGAGGTGTGTGCGTGTATCAGCGTGTGTTTTCTTAATACTTACTAGTATTAAGATATGATGATGAGCTGCCTGGATACCAGCAGAAAACAATAGAAGGGGAAACAAAGCAAACCCCTAAATCTGTCTGCCATTTGCGCTCACATACTGTACACACATGTCATGAGTATTCTGGCACAGTTACTGGGCCAGGGAAGTGCTGGTCTGGGGCCTGGCCCATTCTCCAGAGACAACCCCCCTCCCTGCCTCCTCCCGCACCGCCCCCTTCCCCCTTCCTGTGCAGTCTGTGGACACAGTCTGAGGCGACAAGGTTGCACAACAGCTCACAAAAACCTCCACTTTACAAACATGATCATAAAAAACACAGCCTGCTATTAGAGATCGGTTTAAGAAGAAAAAATAATTAGAGGACTGTGATAATTGTGTCAAGGGGGAAATAGATCAGACGAATTATGGAAAGAACCAGAAAATCTTGCCGTGGCTTTGTTACTTTGCTGTTGGTTCATTTCAACATTGATCCACCCTTCCATCTGTCATCCTTTTCCTGTGCTCCTTCTTCAACTCTCCATTTCTTTCTCTCTTTCTTTCTCCCTTTCTTGGATTCAAGAGTGGAGGAGCCTTCTGGCTTTAACAGAGAGGGGATGAAGATGTTTATTCATCTGGAGGGTATTAGAGCCATGATTAAGGAGAGGAGGGAGTAGTAAGGCTGATGCGACGTCTGCATCGCTCGTTCGTGGGCCGCCTGCGGGATTCTGGCCAACGCACGAGGAAAACAAGAAATGAAGAAGAATGAAAAAAACTTGTAGTGAAATTTGATTCTCTCGGGAAAGGACAGAAGTTTAAATTTTAGCCGTCTTGCTCGCTCTCTCGTTCCCAGTCTCGCTCCTTGTCCTCACAGCTAAGCTAATTATTAATGAATGCGGTTTCTGTTGAACCTTGGAGAGGTGTCAGCGCTGCAGTCACTGAGGGTTAAGAAATCTTGACATTTAAGACAGGGATGCATGAAAATACATCGTCTTGCTTGAGTTGATGCTTGTTTTTCTTCCCCTCCCGCTCTCCTCTCCAAGATGCATGTTTTCTTCTCCCTCCTGGGCTGTCTCCAGTTGTTTTACCACTGACAAGCTGGGATGGCGTTGAGGAGATATCAAATAGAGCCACAGTGTATTAATCAGGGGAACTGAAGGTCATGGGTCAAAAGACAGGGTCAGGCTTTTTTGATAAATGCTAATGCTAAAGCTAACACACAAGTCTAGGGTTGTTTGTCCATATGCATGTGATTTTCGTTGTCCTATGCAAAAAGAAAAAAAGTGTTGATATAAGACTTTTTTATGGGCATTTGGCAGACTAACCGCCCTTTTCCCCAAATATTCCCAGTGTACTGAAACATGGATCCAAGTGTCTGAAGTTATCCTTAAAAAGTGAATTTTTTTTAGCTGAAGTCTAGCCCAAGTTTTATGGGTCACTATGAGGTAGTTTGATTAAAAAGAATTAGACCCTATTTTCCAAATTCAGTGTGTGCTGTGCTTGGTCTTAAGTAATGGATAGTGCCTCTTGAAACTTGCAGAGCAAACCCTATTTTAATGAAGCAACCGTACAGTAACTCAGCATATTTCTGTATGCACAACAATTTTTTCTTCTCCAAGCTGATCACATAAATCAAATTTCTGTGAGTAACTAAGAGCGGGGAAAAATTAAAGAGCATCCAAGTAAACTCTCGCGCACTGAGAAAATATTAATAGAGTTGCAGCACAGTAGCACAACACTGCAGCATCTCGCACTGTCGCTGACTGACTGACTGACTGACTGGCTACTTGACTGTCCACTGGGTCCTGCGCCTGGTCTGCCGCAGTGTTGAGGGAACAGCACACACACACGCACACACACACACACAGGCTCCCCTGCCTATTGAAGCCCAGCCCAGCCCAGCCCAGCCCAGTCCCGCCTGGCCCAGCACTCCCTTAGAGCCAGTGCAGTGAGGCAGGCGGTGAAGGGGCATGCTGGGGGACAGATTGTCATCCTCCTTTCTCCCCCTGGGAGGCTCACTGTGGCTGCTGGTCCAGCCAAGACCTGGTGAACAGCCTCCTTCCTGTTTGTGTTGTAGTATACCTGAAGTGGTCAACTGTTCTTCCTCTCCACACCACCAGTCGCTCTGTTCTACAGGAGATGACACCATTACCACCACCACGCTCCCACACACAAACTGCTCCACCTACATCCTAAACACAGCTCTGACCATCTTGCATTGCAGCACCAGGTCTCAGGTCTTATAACTGCCAAAGCCTAACATGGCTGCCTGTTTCAAACTTAGATAGATACTTTATAACATACGGACTATCTAAACTATTCCACTTTACTAAAATGTATTTTTGAGATAGTGATTGTACCTATGCAATTTATTTATGAAGTTAAAAAAACACTATGTCTAATGTGACAGAGGTAATGGTGCATGCTGTGAAGTGCATTTTGATTCCAGTGTGATTCACCTCCAATAATTAAAACACTTCAAATCAAGTAAAATGTAACTGAAACAATAAACATGAGCCCTCGGGCCCACCCACTGCACTCTGAATAGTAACCTATAATGAAACCCAAATTCACCTTTCTTGAATAATGGTGTAATTAAATGTCTCCCTTCTCTTGTTCTCTCCTTAATTTCTTTTTTCTATTAAAAAAAGACTTAATTTTAAAGGCAGGTAATGAAGCACTCCTGACATTTTAATTTCTTGTTAACCCCGACTCTGTGACATTGCCCTGCCCTGATTTAACACTTGCTTCTCACACAGAAAAATGCACAGCAGACAGCATGCAGGGCTGAAGACAGCTCTCTCTAAATTATATAATTTATCATTTTTATTTTAAGCCTCTATTCAAAAGAAATACTGACACTATTTCTAACGGCATCTTTGAGGGGCTGGTCTTCCGTGTCTGCCTTTAATATGATGTGTTTAAGTGTGCTGCTGACCTCAGTGACCTCCGTGTAATAGCATGCAATTGTTATGGGGGATAACGCACGTGTTACAGTTAATGATCTCAGACATGCTTTCAGTCTTCAAACACTGCGGTTATGGACTGTCACATGATGCTAATTTTCACACAAGCAACCTCCTTCATTTTAGAGGCCTGGAATTATTTTAAGAAAGATTATTATTGATTGTCATCATTAGTATACTTTTCAGTTTGTCCACATTGGTGGAAAGACGGTGTAACAGGGACATATCTCTGTGATATGTAATGGAATTCCACTTTTCATTGTGTCTCACTATTATGGAAAGAAAAAGCCTAGTAAAGGATGACTGGCCGCCCTACTTTTCCTCCTCTAGCCTTCCATTTGTCTAACTTTCCTGGGACGCCACTGGGGCACTGTGATTTCTGGGACAGTGACCAAGTGCTCCTGTCTGAGCTGGGGGACGTGGGTAATGTGGACAAAGTAGTTGACAGTTTGCCTCTTCCCCATGGTTGAGAGACAGAGCCATGAGGGCCAGAATAATGGACACCCGGACCACAGAGTCAGGACAGCGCTTGATGTTCCAGCTCTTTGTGTCAGGCCCTGTGTGAAAAAATCCCCATTGACTGCAGTTTAAGGAGGAGGAGGAGGGGGGAGGTGAATTTCTCCTCCAAGTGTGTGTGGAAATGTGTTGTGTACATGTTGTTAGGCCAAAGTAACTCACGGCTACGGCCCTGGTACAACCCCGGGAAGTGAATCCTCATTTCATCCACTGTTTTTCTACCTCGTTCAGTAAAAGATAGCTTCCTTGTTCGTTGCTGCTCCAGTCGTCTCACACATCCCCTCCTTCTCATCCTGTAGCATAGTGGATTTGATTGATCTGTAGCAAGGGGGGGCAGGGACCTGACATTTCTCAGTGATGTGTAAAAAACATATTGTGTTTGCTAAGGGAAAAAAAAAAAGAAGAAAAGAGAGAGACAGGCTGAGTATACACACAATACACACACCCACACACGCAGACAAGTATGGGAGGTGAAAGTATTTAATGGTAAATAGCAGGTCCTTTAAATACCTCTACTTGTGCTTATTTGTGAGTGTTAATCGGCTGCATGGTGCAAAAAGCCTCATCTAGCCACCTGGCACTTTTGTTGACAGCTACTGGGAATTATCAGTGTTTCATTTTGACTGGATTTGATGTCTTAAAACAGGGATGTAGCAGGACTACTGTGAGTAAAGCCCAGCACTGGGCTTCTTCCAATAGCTCTGTGTCCTCTGAGCTCTCGGGTTCTGAATCAACCAAGTGATTTGTTCATCTGACTGGAATTAGTCCCAAAAAATCGACCACCCCTCTCTGTCTCTCTCTCTCTCTCTCTCTCTCTCATTCAGGGAGAAAGGAGTTTTAGCTAATGTAAAAATGTCTCTCACCACCTCCTCTATTAGATCTTAAGTGGTTGTGTCACAAACAGGGCCGTACATGATAGCGTGTTGTTCAGACACACATTGCTATTTGGGCATCACAACAGGAAAAGCGTTGAGATGACACATGCATTGTCTCATGGGAGAGCCTCACTACTTTTCCCAGTAACTGTAAAAAGATCCCCTCTCTGAATATGAAGTGGGGTCATGGTGTTACATCAGACAAGTTGTCAGCTTTTTGTTTATTCATTGAATCCCCAATCCCCAATGTGCCACAAATACACTCACACAAACACATCTCTTATGACAACTACTACGTACAGATCTCTGGTACAACACACAGGAAGATAAGGTTTGGTGGCTGAAAGCGTGGCCATGCTTTGCTTCACTAGAAAGGCTTTTGAACAAAGTCTAGCATGCTATAGAAGCACTCAGCAGATGACTGATAGCGAAAAACACTTTTCTGATAAGATAAGGTCCTGGAGCTGGATAAGAGTTTGGCTTCCTACATAGAAGAGATGTACTCTGTTGCTGTCAGGCAGTGATAAGCCATCTTGAACTGCTTCCAGGACCTCAGACGCGAAGGTCCAGGTGCCAGAAGTGAGTTATTCCCATCCAATGGTCCCTGAAAGGTTTTCAAGAGGATATATTACTGGATAAAAACAATAGATTCACAAGTGCCTGTTTAGCAAGCACCATGCTATAGAGTGGGATTGGTCAACTTCTCTGGTAAAAAAGTAACTAGTAATTATATTAAACTTTGTTGATGGATTCATTGCCCTTTTCAAAATATGGTTGCACAATACCAAACAAGCCAGATCAATGGATGGATGGATCGTTATTTTCACCCAACTGAAATAAAAACATTACAGGATGTCGACGATCTAAATCCACTATATTTATTTTTGTGGTATTTTACAGTGAAAAGTCTCTTTTTTGAAGACATCAAATGTCAAAGTGTGTCTGGGTTTGTAAGTACAGAATGCCTATATCTATAAATCTGTTTGCACAGTGCTTAATGCTCAGCTGTGCATATAGATTTTTATGGTACTTTGGCAAAAGGCCATTTGTGTTTTAAAGGGTTTCTTACAGTGTACACGCTGCCAAATGTAAAAACCAAACATCGGAGCTTTAGCCCCAGTGCCTTTAACATGAGAATTAATTATACCTTTTTTTCTCTGTCTCTTTAATTTTTGGCACATATACATAATAGGCATTAAGCTTTTCTCTAATGCCATTATCAAAGAAATTATTCTATCAACCAGCTCTGCACAAGTGCAACAAAAGGAGATTTTACAGGATTTGAATATGTATAACTCCACTCCAGAGCACAGCAGCCATAAATATATGTGAAGAATTAACAACCCAAAAATATGTTGCCTTCTTCCTGATCTTGCTCCGGCTCGGCTCACACTGACAGAGTGGTATCTGTCCGCAAAGAATTAAATTATAATAATTCTTTTCAAATTATGCATATCATTGAGCATTTAAAATTTAGAGACAACATTTGCCACCATATGTATTATAGTCCAAAGGGAGACAATGTCATCAGGAAAATTAATGACTCGCTCTCTTAAAATATATTTATATATCTTGCTAATTCTCAAATACATTAATTGCATAAATCAAAACACTCTTCGGGGGTTTTGAAAGTTATGCTGTGTACAGAAATGGTAAACTTACCTGTTCTTAGCATTAAAGATTTTATTTGAACAGGGGTATTTACTCTGGGAAAGGGTGCTATAAATGAACATAGAGGAAGTGGTGCACAAAGAGTAGTTCAGACTGGCCTAGAGGAAACTGAGACCTGCGTGTGAAGGGGGAATTTTTAGTGGTTACTATGCACTACAAGAAAAAAACACACATTTGTATAGAGCTATTTAAATGTCTTTATTAATCTTACATACATGGTTTCCTTGAACTTGACAGCTTTAGCTTTTTGCTTGATTCTTTTAAAGTTCTCATATACTATAGCTTATGGTATGAGTAAATATGGCTATGGCACATCTCATGCCATTCCCTATAGAAGCACTCCAAATGAGGTTGTTTTGTTCCATATAGAAGACATTTAAAAGAGAAAGAGGGAGGGGGTAGGGACAGAACTCCCAGAGAGGGACAGGCCTTAAGATGGAGGTCTTCCTCCCAGGACGTGACAGGCTGTTGGCTGGAGGATGCTCAGGAAGGCCTTGGCAGACCAACAAAGACAGCCCTTCAGCTGCAGGGTGTAGTTTTTCAGGCCCCAGCATCCCCTTTGGCAGCAGCACAGAGAGTGCTGGCGTGCACAGGCCCCCGGCCCGAGAGACAGGGAAGTAAGGCCCGTTCTTTTATTTACTCAGGCTGCTGCTGAGGCCTGGGCATTTCTTGTCTGGGTGAAGAAGGAAAAAAACAAGTCTCTCTCTCTCTTTCCTCTTGAGGTCTCCTGAGGAAGATTGCTCTTTCATCTACAGTTGTTCACACACTTGTTTCGGCCATTGCGCTTGTATCTGTGTATTCTATGCGCACATGTATGTCTGCACATGGAAATGTTTGTTACTGTGAGTGAGTGTGCAGAGTGTGCGCTCATGCTGTCTTCTGAGTGTATGCGTGTGTGGGTGTGTAAGTCAAATTATAGTCTCACTATGTGGGATAATTATACCCAAAATGTACAGTTCAAACTCTTGCATGATGACAAAAAGATGTGATCTTCCTGTTTTTTTTTCAATCAGGCATTTTGACGGCCATCACAGTAAGACAAAGGACTTACTGAATGTGTGTTGAACAGAAGCTGGGTTTTTGGTCCAGCACACATACAACATATTTAGGTCAGATTGGTATGATGATACCTTTAAGTCTAATAATACATCAACAGGTGCAACTTAGAGACAAATTAATATTAATATTACACTGTATTTACACTGTAATATCAATATTATTGTATTATTTTATTTGATGGCAGCTTCTGTAATATTTGTCAAAACTAAATATTTCTAAATGTGTTCATTCTGCTAGTTGATTTCAAGCAATGCTACGACTCCCACATGTCCCCCACAGATACGACTTTATGTATGAGTGTTATTGGAGTAAATGCACTAAATAAATAATATACATCAAGTAAACAAACCAAAAAAAAGGAGGTTGTCCTGGCAGTTTAGTAATGTCTCAAGGCAAAGACATCCTCATTTAAGACAGTAGAATTTAATTTAGCCTTGTATACGGGCCCATTTATTTGTTTGTTTTATGCTATTGTCTCAAAGCCAATATGTTTGACTGTAAGGCATTGGCTGGGGTCATTCTTCTTGCACTGTCTTCTTCTCCTATACCCTGGGAGGGAGTATGAGAGAGGGCAGATCCGCCTCCTCTGTGGAGGAGGGCATAGCACTGAGTCACCCATCCTCCCTCAAACCAGAGAGAGAGAGAGAGAGAGAGAAACACTGAGGCACGTATGAGAGATAAAGCAAGTAAATCAAGCAAGGTTTGCTCCTTGAGTGAGATGTGTGTGCAGAGTGGGCGCCTTGCCAGGGGTGGGAGGTTTCCGGGAGGGCCACGGTGTGGAGGTGGGCTCTCAATGTGCCGCTTTCAGCAGTTTGGAGGGGCAAGGGAATGGCCTCCGACCCCATCTGTTTCCTGAAGATAGGCCTGATGGGGGTAAGTGCTCAGAGAGGGCATGATATCCTGACAAAGGGCAGATCTCCCAGCAAAAACAACAGAAAGGGGGAGTGAGAGAGAGAGAGACTTAGATTTGTCAGCTGAAGGGGAGTACAGAGGTTGGATCCTGGAAAGAGCTCGTGCTTTTCCTTCGTCCCTCTCATAAATCTTTGCAGTTTCCTCTTGTTTTTCCCATTCCAAGTTTTGGCCTTTTGACACAGTTTTTTTTTCTGAAGGGGTTGGGATTACGTTGTTTTATTTAGGTAAGGAAGTTCACAGCACTTAGAATTCGGCAGCGGGAAGAAGTGGCCTGTAACCTTTTGAACTTGTGGAAAGTGGTGTTCTGTGTTTTCCATTCATATCTCCGTACAGTGAACCAGTCGAAAGGAATGTCGGCAAAGGAGAGATTTGAATAGGGACACATTAAAGTTATTGTATGGTGTTCCCTGGTCATTCTCTGCACCTGCTTGTCCTTGAGTGAGATAGTTAGCCACTCGGTTGTCTTCCCCTATCCGTTTCCCTGCCCCCCTCAACCCCCCCTGCATCAGCACATGGCACATTCATCCATCCAGTATCAGTTGCCTCACGGCTTTATACAAGCCACACAGACAAATATGATAATAATGCATATTCTATAATCTGATATCTATTGAGTGATGTTCTAGATGGCCCACGTTTCATGAAAATCATTTATTTTTCAGAGGGTTCCTAAAGGCTATGCATAGCCGTGGTCTAAATTGTACATTTAATCTTTTCTTTCACTCTTGAGAACAGCTTCTCCCTGTTTTTTCTCTCTCTCTCTCTCTCTCTCTCTCTTGTCTTAAGGTCATTTCAAGGGCTCTTGTTTTTCAAAAATATTCCTGTAATTGTTCAGGAATAATAGAAATGTTCTAATTTACCTCATGCCGGGCTTACATCCTAAAGTACACAAATTGTCTTGTGTTGGCTTTAAATGTCAGAGAGATTGTGTTTTGAGTCACAGTGGGCTAAGCCATTACATGGCCACATACAAGGTTAATTGTAGTAAAAGTATTTCCACTTATTCTCTTCCCTAATTATACTTAAAATTGCATATTTAAATGTAACTTTTTAGATAACACCTAAGGTGAGGTATTGTTTCTGCTGGGGAAAAAATGTCTAAGAAGTATTCTAAATTCACACACCAACACCGTATAATTACTATGACAAATAACACCACAGTGGCCCACCTTTTCTGTTCAAAAGAATGAGACAAATGAGTTGCTAATACAGTCTTACAAACACCTCTCTTACATATATTCTCTTTCTCTCTCCTTCTTTTTCCCCCTGACTTGCCCCTGATACCCTCTTTTCCCTCCTTTTCTCTCTTTCTGTCCTCTTCTCCAGACGGTGCTGATCTTGAGGATGACCCATCATGTTCTTGGCCAGCATCGTCTCCCTCCAGTAAGGATCAGACTTCTCCAGGACACTGCGAGGACTATGATTTTGGCGAGGAGGAAGGGGGCCCTGGCCTGCCATACCCATGCCAGTTCTGTGATAAGTCCTTCAGCCGCTTAAGCTTCCTCAAGCGCCACGAACAGAGCCACGGCGATAAACTCCCTTTCAGCTGTACCTTTTGCAGTCGCCTGTTTAAGCACAAGCGCAGCCGAGATCGTCACGTGAAGCTACACACCGGTGATAAGAAGTACCACTGTGGAGAGTGTGACTCTGCCTTCTCCCGCAGTGATCACCTCAAAATCCACATGAAAACTCACGCCTCTAACAAACCCCACAAGTGCCCTGTATGCCGCCGAGGCTTCCTTTCCTCCAGCTCTCTCCACGGCCACATGCAAGTACACGAAAGGGGCAAAGATGGCAGCAGCTCAAGCCTCTCTAGAGCTGATGAATGGAAATTGAAAGAAACCCGCAAATGCAGCCGTTGTGAGGAGGGCTTTGATGTCCCAGAAGACCTCCAGAGGCACATCGCAGAGTGCCACCCCGAATGCTCCCCATCCGAGGATGGAGGCCTGGGTGCCACCCTGCAGTGCATCTACTGCCATGAGCCCTTCAGTGATGAGGGCACCCTGCTGACTCACATTGACCAGGCCCACAGCCGAGATAGGAAGGGCCACACCTGTGCTATCTGCTCTGAGCACTTTCTGTCTGTTGAGGATCTCTACGCTCACATGGACATCCACCAGCTCCCTGAATCTAGTAACCACAGCAACAGCCCGTCCTTGCTGACTGTAGGTTACACTTCTGTCTCTAGCACCACCCCTGACTCCAACCTCTCTGTCGATAGCTCCACGATGGTGGAGACAGCGCCACCTGTGCCCAAGACAAGGGGACGGAGAAAGAGGGCTGCTCAGAACACATCAGATATGGGAGGACGATCCTCCAAACAGCCTAAAGTATCCTACAGTTGCATCTATTGCAACAAGCAAGTATTCTCCAGTCTGGCTGTGCTTCAAATTCACCTGCGAACCATGCATCTGGACAAGCCAGAGCAGGCTCATACTTGCCAGTTTTGTTTGGAGGTTCTGCCGTCTTTACTAAATCTAAATGAACATCTTAAGCAGGTTCACAATGCAGAAGACCACGCTGCCCTGTTAGCCAGCCTGCCTGATGCTCTCCTTCAGTGTAACTTCTGCCCCGAGGTATTGAGTGACCTCAATGCCCTCCAGGAACACATCCGCTGCTCCCATGGCTTTCCCAGTCCTGTGGCCAAGGAGAGCAATGCCTTCTTCTGCCCCCAGTGCTTCATGGGGTTCTTGACAGAGGCTACCTTAGAGGAGCATGTTCGTCAGACTCACTGTGATGGGGGAAGCTTGCGCTTTGACTCCCCCTTGGCTGTAACTCCCAAGGAGTCTATAGTTGAGGTATACTCTTGCTCGTACTGCACCAATTCACCAATATTCAACAGTGTTCTGAAACTCAACAAGCACATAAAGGAGAATCACAAGAACATTCCACTGGCACTGAACTACATAAACAATGGAAAGAAATCGCTGCGCACTCTCAGCCCTTCTTCTCCAATATCTGTGGAACAAACTGCCATGCTGAAACAAGGCAGCTCACGCAATACCAGTGAGTTCATATGTAACCAGTGTGGAGCCAAGTATACAAGCTTGGACCTTTTCCAGACTCACCTAAAAACTCACCTGGATGGTCTGCAGCCTCAACTCACCTGCCCACAGTGCAACAAAGAGTTTCCCAACCAAGAGTCCCTGCTAAAGCATGTGACGATTCACTTCACTATTACCTCCACTTATTACATCTGTGAGAGCTGTGACAAGCAGTTCACCTCAGTGGACGACCTGCAGAAGCACCTGCTCGACATGCACACCTTTGTGTTCTTTCGTTGCACTCTGTGTCAGGAGGTTTTTGACTCAAAAGTGTCTACCCAGCTCCACCTGGCTGTAAAGCATAGCAATGAGAAAAAGGTGTACCGCTGCACCTCCTGCAACTGGGACTTCAGGCATGAGACTGACCTACAGCTACATGTCAAACACAGCCACCTGGAAAACCAGGGCCGTGCCCACCGCTGCATTTTTTGTGGGGAGTCCTTTGGCACAGAGGTGGAGCTGCAATGCCACATCACCACCCACAGCAAGAAGTATAACTGTCGCTTCTGCAGTAAGGCCTTCCATGCTATCGTCCTTTTGGAGAAGCATTTGAGGGAGAAACACTGTGTCTTTGATGGGAAGACACAGAACTGTGGTGCTAATGGCTCTACTGTAAGTGGTGGGGATGGCCAGCCCAAAGAAGATGCTGAGCTACAAGGTCTGCTAACCAACAGCCATGGTCCAGGGGCAGCAGGAGGATCTGTGGTGGAGTCCCAGAATAGCCATGATGGAAGTGAGGAAGAGGTGGATACTGCAGAGCCCATGTATGGGTGTGATATCTGTGGGGCATCTTACACCATGGATTCACTCCTCACTAACCACCAGTTAAGGGACCACAATATACGCCCAGGTGAGAGTGCCATGGTAAAAAGGAAAGCTGAAATGATCAAGGGCAACCACAAGTGCAATGTCTGCTCCCGCACCTTCTTCTCTGAGGCTGGGCTGAGGGAACATATGCAGACCCACCTTGGGCCTGTCAAACACTATATGTGTCCCATCTGTGGGGAGCGCTTCCCTTCCTTGCTCACCCTGACTGAGCACAAGGTCACCCATAGCAAGAGCCTGGACACAGGCAGTTGCCGCATTTGTAAGATGCCACTGCAGTGTGAAGAGGACTTCTTGGAGCATTGCCAGATGCACCCTGACCTGAGGAACTCCCTGACAGGTTTCCGCTGTGTGGTGTGCATGCAGACCGTCACCTCCACATTGGAACTCAAGATCCATGGTACCTTCCACATGCAAAAGACAGGAACTATGTCTGCCAATCAAAGCATGGGCCGTGGCAATGTCATCTCTCAGAACCAGCAGCAACACCATGTCCAGAAAACTTTCAAGTGCGCCTCTTGTCTGAAAGATTTCCGGTCCAGACAAGACCTGGTGAAGCTGGACATCAATGGACTGCCTTATGGACTCTGTGCATCCTGCGTGACAGCAGCTGGTTCCAAAAGCTCCAGCCCAACAGTAAACGGAGGAAGGCAACAGCAGCAAGGCGGAGCCACCACTCCAGCAACAACTACAGCCGCATGGGTCCAGGGGGAGAGTCTTAGCCCTGGTGATGGGAAAGGCAAAGCCGTCTCTTCATCCTCTTCATCTTCTTCCACATCCTCATCATCCGCTGCCAAGACACGATGCTCTAGCTGTAATGTCAAGTTTGAGTCTGAAGCAGAGTTGCAAAACCATGTCCAGACAGTGCACCGAGAGCAGACTGGGGACAGCAACAGCGGGCAGCTCAAGACCCCCCAGGTGTCACCCATGCCCAGAGCCAGCCCTTCACAAACTGAAGAGGTATGAGGTTGAATAGTTTATGAAAACATGCTGAGGTTCATAAATTGTTCTGTACTGCTATGTTAAATTAGTAAAACAAAAGTGATTTCTAGTTTCTAATATTATTTTTTGTTTAAAGTTGACTGCATTAATCCCTTATCTCTTTGTCTTATTTACAGAAGAAGACATACCAGTGCATCAAATGTCAGATGGTGTTCTACAGTGAATGGGACATCCAAGTTCATGTGGCCAACCACATGCTGGGTAGGAGATAACTCTTTTTGTTTCATTCATTATGGTCTCTGTTGCACTCCTGGAACAAAGTCATAAAAAACAGTGCTTGTGTAATATCTATGTAAATATGATTTTCTACATTTCCCAAAGTATTTCTACAATGTAGCATAGATTTTATCAATGTGGCTTGTAGGTGTGTGATTTCAATGTTAGAGGGAATGATTTTGTGTGACCATCATCAATAAAATATACAAATCATTAAGGAAAATTCACCGAATTTCATAACAAGTATTAGATCATTTTAAATATATTTCAGACATAGTCTTTTCATACTTTTTTTTAAAGGTGAATCACATACTAAGGACTGATGTGATATATGTAATAAAATATTTGACCCTGTCTCATTCAGGCTCACAAGTATCTGGATCACATCACCAAATAGGTGGAATTATTTTAATATTTTGACCATCAACTGCATCCCCAGTGTTGTGCATTTATAAACCCATCATCTTCATTTCCCCATGCATGTGAATGGTATAATATAGTACGTGTGCATGCCTGTGGAGCAGAATCTCTCCACTTCAAACCACTCTGTATGAAGGTAGTTTGAAGTAGTGGAAACATACAGATTATTAAAAAGATTTAAATATCAAAACAGATTTTAATCAAACTGTTTAAAATTCAAAATATTATTCCACAGTTTTTGAAAAATCTCCACATTGCTGCTGTATATTATTTTGTTTGTTTGTTTATTGTGCCTTTTCACTTAAGTAGTCTGTTCAGATGACTGAGATCTGAATACAACATTTGGAAAAAATACTTTCATGCTCTCTGCATTTAATGACGTCAAATCAACTGAAAAAATGGATATTTGATTTTATTACATTGTGTATCACAAAATTATTCCAAATTTCTCATTCTCTTTCACAAGATTCCTAGACAAAGAGTGCTGGTGTAAGACTAACCTCCACAAAATGTCTTTACTTTTGGTTGTCATTTGTATGCAGGCAGAATAATTTGTAGAGAACAGACAATTGGAAAACAGGTTTTCTTGCCTGCAGTAAGTAGGCGTCTGAATTCCGGTCTCACGTTCCTTTATTCATTCATTTATTCAGCTCGTTTGGCGGCTCTTTCATTACACTGCATTATCTGTTGTCTTCAGTGGGAGAGAGACTCATTGATCTGGAACCAAACCGCCTCTCTGTTTGGGACACGCTTCTAGGCGCAGGTGAATTTAAACACGGTGGGCAATTCTATCAGGACCGGTAGGCAATTCTATCAGGGACCCACTGTTTGTGCATAAACAATCAGAAGCATGTGATTTGTGATTTTGATGCTTCGGTGTATTTGCAAAGGAGAGAGACGAGCTGAGAGTGTGTAGGTGTGTATTTTGTATTCATCTTTGCGATCTGCTCACCCACTATTCTACTGGGGGTGCCTAATACAGTACCATGCCAGCATTAGTCCTTTCTCTTGCAAAGGCAGGCACGGAGCACACTGGGAGGGTAGAAAACAAACCCCCCTACTGGTTATTTTATGTCTGTCAGCCGCACAAGCACACAGTTCCCCAATAATAGTGGAATTCAGACAGCTTAAGATAACAGGAGGATAGGTGATTGGGTTATTGTCTGATGTCTTACTTCTCTGATATGCCATCGCTTTGTATTCAACATGATCACGGGTTTCATCAGACTCCTCAAAAAGGTTTCTGTTAGATGCATTTGTTTTGTGAGCTCTAAAATATGGAGAAAACAAAACTCATTATAATGAAAATTTGGTGGAAAGATGAAATCGTCGAGAAGTGACTGCATTTTGTAAAACAAACAAAAACTGAATCGAATAAAGAAAAATACAGAAAAATGTGTTTTACTGAAGAGCTATGAAGAAAAAAAACATGTGCACCAGGTTAGTTGTGTTACAACTCCATTGTTGATCTTATGATTTTAGATCACTTCTTAAGAATTAGCCTGTTTAATATAAAATGGGGTTAAATTCAATCTAGCCTGTAATCACTGCATAGCCAATTTGGGCCAAAAACACAGGGAAAAAAAAATACTAATTTGGAAAAGCTCTAAATACCTTCTCTACTGAAAAAAGGGACACTTTCTCCTTTTAATGGCCATCTGCACAGGAGAGGGGAAACAGGGGGCTGGGGTCATCTCCGCTCAGCTGTCAGCGTTATTAGCGTAGGTAATGGAGCAGACGCTGGATTCATAGGGGTGTTGTTTTCATCCATGCCCCGCTCCATGGTGTCAGTTCACACTGATAACTCTATATATAGTGATGTGCCGTGACATAACCATAGTGCTAAGTGTATGGAACAACAAAACCTGAGCCTGTCTCACCCAGACAAGTCCATATTAGCTGCCTTTGTAATACAATAGTCTCCCTAAACCAAGTGCACTCAGACTCCACCCTCACCTCCTCCCATCGGTCCGAAGTGCTCGTGGATGCCTCTTCTGTACGACTGCCAGCACATTTTGATGCATGTACACTACGCTCAGACGATGGCGGTCCTGGTTCAGAGATAAAGCGCAGCTCCGGTGCCCAGCGACTCAACGTTTACTATGATAATAGAGGTAAATGAAAAGGAAGGAGGCGGCCATGGGTGCAGAAGGGTGTGTTGCAGACCAGCCCTAGCCAAGCCTGTGAACGGCCCCACGTGTTTTAAGATGGAGGCCGCAGCCTGCTAGGGCCCAGATGGATCAGTACACATTTGCTGTACAGCTGGTCGCTCTGTTTGGGGACCTGGTGTGATACTCCTATGGAGAAAAAAATGATATCGCCACCATCCAAGGAGCAATTTAATAGCAGGCCAGAAGACAGCTGGCCACTCTTTAGTTTAGAGTTTTTTTGGCATGGCTCACTTACAGAATTGAGGGTGTCCGATTTTTCTCCAGAGACACACAGATTTATACAGCTTTCAGCTGCTGCAGTCACTATCAAACCTTTTATTTCTGTTTTCCTTTCTGATTAAAAAACAAATCTGTCCATCACTTTGATTTGCAAATTGATCTCTAGTAATTTTGGATTGGAAATTGCAATATATATTGGAAATCACAGTGCTTTCACAAAGTCGTCTGTTTTTTAAGAGGACCTTTGAAGGTCTTTCATTGACACAAAAGCCTGTTTGGTTTTATCAGCATGCTATCATGCCACCCCATTGCTTCACTTTGACCCCACTGTAAACTATGACATTTGGAGCCTCATGGGGGGCACATTTGGCCCATTTATCGCACTGTTTCAAATGTCCCTGTGTGGATTTTCAGAGCCCTGACATGTTTTGAAGCATGGGCTCTGTCTTAAAGGGTTTTAAAGGTGAAAAGGGTTTTTGCTTTTCTGTTATATCTGCTTTCAATCCAATTCTCATCTCACTCCTGTCCATTCCAAGCAGCTACTGCCAAGGTGGCAGTGCTCACAAGGACAATTGTAAACAAACAAACCAAACCACATCCCAGAAAAGTGTTTTTGGGGTCACCTCTACGGATTTTTTGGGTTGGTGACAGCAGTGAGCTTGAAGCCAAGTCAGGGAGGAGCCTTCTCTCACAGAGAGGAGCCGGTGGCCTGGTCGGCCCAGGCAGAGGGGGGCACTGGAGGGGTGGAAAGGTTCGGGGGCGGAGAGGGAAAGGCACATTTGCTGTACAGCTGGCCGCTCTGTGTGAAGCAGGCACTGTGGGCCGTTACAGAGCTGGAGAGGAGAGCGAGTGAGAGGCCTTTAGCTCTCCTCTAGTTTCTCCTCCTCCTCTCTGTTCTCTCTTTCTCCTTTTACCCCTCACTCTGTCTCACTATCTAGCTCTCACATTTTCATATTAACCACGCTCCAACCTGGCAAAACATAGTGCATTGGCTAGTGGGGGAACAGACAGGAGGCACACTGTAATGGTGTTTTAAGCTGAAAGCCTTGTTTTGTTTCTTGCTAAGGGCCGCAAATTATCCTTGACACATATCCTCTTGTCTTGGGCCCCTAGAGCAACTTGGCCAGTGTATGCTGATTACATGGTCTCCATCACTGTCTCTGCCCTGGTGGCAACACATTTACTACTACATTAAGTGCTTTTTTTCCCCCATCCTGGTGCATAAACAGAATATGGTATTTTCATTCTTTGTTTCTTTTTCTATAATCCTTTTTGATTAGGTGTGTCTGATGGTTTCCCTCAGTTTCTGGGACTCATTCATAGAGCACATACACATGTAATCTGCTAACAAACATGGCCAAACACTCCTCATTTGACTCCTGGGGGGCTGGATCAGAGTCAGAACTCAATAGACAACACAGCACAGGAACAGGATCAATCTTATGAAATAAATAAGAGAACAGGCTTGGACCAGCCAGTGGAAACAAAGGAAACCATGCGTGCCTTATACTGAGTGTGATATCTGCCTGCTTTTATTAATTGGTGATTAATAACGCCTCTCTGTTCGTTAGCGCAGTCACCTCCCGTGCAGCCAAGTGTGTTGCTGCTAATATGCAATTATGCGCACCTTACTGCTCGTTACATTATACCTCTCCCTGACTAATGTGGCGTCCATGAGGAGAATAGAAAACAGAGTGAGCTGCAAAAAAAAAAAAAAAAAAAAAAAAAGAAGAAGAAGAAGAAGCTATCAATAAGATTCTCACATTCACTGTGTTACCTACCTGTCTGGATGGAAAACAAAAAAGAAGTTTCTTACAAATTCCTCAATGTAACCAGGAGACTGCATTAAAAGTTTTACAGCATTGCAGAGACTGTTTTGCTCTTCCTGGTGTTTTTGTTGTAAAGCAGAGGTAATTGACATCACCATGGGGATGCTCTGTTGCTAGGCCAGACAAGCTCAGTCTGATGTGGTCCTTATCTATTGATTTTCCTGACATTTCCCCACACTTCACAGACTAGGCCAACATGTGAGAAAATATCTGATGCTCTCAGTTCATACAGCCTGTTTGTACAAACTCGGAGCGAACACTTGCTGCCCCTTACTGCATTGCAATTGGTAGGTTGATGTCACCATGGTGATTTGGGGCAAATTCCTCTCAGTGATTGCCTGAACGGTGCTCATTTGTTGGGTTAATCATTCTAAAGCATAGATAACAAATGAAATACAATAATACAGATTTACTCAAACCCCAAAATTTCTCTTTGAATTTAAGGACATCATCTAAAAACCAATTCACTGGTGTACTTTTTAAATACTCCCATCCAAGTCTAGTTGGGTAGTTGGGCGACCTGAATAAAGGTAGGCTCTTCCTGTGCTTCTGGTTATGTTTTATTGATATACATGAGGGATGTCTCCTTTAGAGTGTTAATGCCAACCCTTGTTCTGAAGTGAAGCCCATAAATACTGAATGATCAGAATTAACCTCTGCATTACTCCATCTCCCCATGGTCTCTGAGATGTCACCAAGGCCATAGGTGCATGCGCACCCCTGGTCTGATGGGGTTGCTTAGCAGTCTGGCTGGAGGGGGGCTTATGGGAGAAGTGCAAACAGACAATCCTGCCTTAGTAAAGGTCAGAGCTGCAACCTACACCTCTCAAATCCCAGCCTGGCCCTGATGGGACCAGGGTTCCAAGCGTGCCTAGAGATGCTTGTGGTAAGGGAGAATTACTCTGAGAGTGAAGTGGTGCACTACTTCTGAAGTGCATTGCTTTTAGAGGTTGTCAGCACCAATAGGAGTGTGACAGATTTGATCTAACTTTGTGTAGTGGCTCTTACTTGGTGTGTTTTTGGAATGACATGCACGCTGGGACACCAGTAGCTATCATATCCTGAACAGGGAAGAGTTTCAGCGATGTTCTGAAAATTGTTGTTAAGTACGGGTTCACAGGCGTAGAGAGGTGTGTTTAAGAATACAAACAGAGTACCCCAAAAAGTTTTAACTCTCTTTATTGAGCACAATGGTGGTTTTCCAAAGTACCATGTAACGAATGACTATCCTCATCGAACTTTGGCTGTGTGAATGGCAGACAGGGGAGGAAAGGGGAGGGGGATAGGGTTCTGAAAGGCCCCCCAGCGTCAAAGCCTTAATAATCATGTGAGCAGCGCTGGACTTCATTACCCTCCTGTTCGACAGGCCGAGTGCCAGCCTGGATTGCTGGCTGGCTGTGGCAAGGTCAACGGCGGAGGAAAAACCAGTTACTGTGTTACTCTGGAGCGGAATGGAGAGGGGCGGCCATCTGTCAGCTCAGGCCTGCCATACCCGCAGAGCAAATGGACACGGGCGGCCAGAGGAGAGGCCACAGACACCCATAGAGCTAAACCCAGTGAGCATAACACTGAGGCATGGACACAGATCCAGCCAAAGAGATGGGCCTTGATACCACTAAAACACATATATACACACACATTGCAGAGAAGATAAGGCTATCTCCAAGAAATTTGGCAGCAGGTTGTGTGTGTTTATGCATGTTTGTTTTTAGTGTCAGCGCACTATTGGGCCCCTACTGTTTTAAGTCCAGATGGCAAACCATTTGATAAAAAGTTGATAAAAGTTTTGCTTGGCTTGCCAACGGTAAATGTTTTAATCATAGTGTTCCTTTATGAAGACAAACTCCTTGTGAATCTAGGTGCAGAAAATGTTATCACTGCCTTTAGACCACATTTTACATTTAAGCACAGACCAGAGGAAAGTTAGGGATGCAATGGAAGCAACATGTTTTCTTCCTAATGACAATACAAACAATGCCTTTATATATATACTTTATATATATATATATATATATATACTCAGATGTCACGCTTTTTCATATCAGACTAGTTTTAGTGTTTCACCTTGCTGGCTGTTTGTCGGCGTCTGAGTCGCCCCGACCCTCTCTGTGAGGACCTTTACGATGCCCTCTGGCCAAAGTGGAAGAACCCTGTGGAATGTTCCAAAGCTCTCTAATAGGTTTCAGGTGCTGCGGGCCATCGGCCAGCCCCCCACCATCACCCCACTCTGTGTGTCTTGTGTGATAGGACTCCCTGCTCAACAGTCAAAGCACCGCCATTTCTCCTCTAAAAGAGAGAGGGCAGAGCTACGAAATGGATACCCATTTATTGTTTACTGTTAAATCTTTGCTTGTCTTCACAAAAGTTCAGTTATTTACCGTTTCTCTGCTTCGCTTTAAGCCTGGTGCCTCGCCTCTAACTGAAAACGGGTACCGTTTAAATACAAATTAAAGTGGAGCAGTTTCTGCTCGAAGTTCAGGCATAAATGCAATTTGCATCTCCGCCATCCCACAACTCAGCACAGCTTAAGTTCCTTCTTGTTTTCCTACTGCACAGAGAATACCGACCCCCCGGCTTGAGCGTCAATATGCTCCGGAAAACAGGGAGATGGTCCTGGGCGATTCCCCCCACATTAATGGAAATCACACAGGAACTCCCTGGATGAAAGCTTTATTAGTTATTAAGGTTTAATGTTGATATCAGTGCTTATATGTTTACTGGAGTGCACGGTGCTGCTGATGTGGAATTGTCAGAGAGGTGCAGATTTAGTAAGGAATTAGTGTACACCCAGGATTTAATTAAGGGGATCTATTTCCATCTTGTTAGAAAGAGATAATGTGAGTACTTCATGCATCATAGGTTACCATATTAAATGCTGCTTCCTGTAACAGCATTATATCCACTACAGTAGTGCTTGTAGATTATAAAAAGGAACAACATTCTATATTTAGCTGGAAGAATTGCAGCTTAGAAGCAGCTTTAAGCTCTCGCCGTATTTTTTGAATCCTAAAAAGTATTTTGTTGTATTTTTTCAGATGTCTGCGTCTTTTCATGCGCAAACACGGTGAAAAAAAACACATATGACATTCATTAGGGGTAAAAACGGTCACACTTGCACTCTTTTCACATGTCTCATTTCATTTCCAGCACGACAGTGGAGTGTGAACGCTGAAGCGACATGGCCTCTTTGTCTCTCCATTTGTCCCACCACTGCCTAGAGACGTAAACCTTAAGCCACTCACTCTCTGATTAATCTTTAACATTTATAATTACTAATTAAGTTAGTAAGAGACTTTTAATGTAGGCCTCCTTCAATGGGGAGCAGAGAGGACAACAGATCATTAGCTTCAATAATGAACGCGGATGAGACAGATAATGGCCTATGATAGGTGAATACTGACAGTTATATTAAATGAGGCGAGTATATGGAAGCGCTGTGAGCAAGCAGCACTTTGTGGATTCAAAGGCACAAGGAGACAAGGTAGTGAAGTACTTCAATAATTACAGCTTTAAAGCATGAGGAAATCTAAGGAGATAGTTTGCACTAATTAAAACATATGTAACGCAGTCAAGTCTATTAGTAGCATGCAGTATGTATCATATAATATATATCTGCAGTGGTAATTACGTCAAGCCCAGTTTGAAATACAGATTTTATTTATTCATTCACACTGGTTTCATTGAGTTTTTGGTCTCCCTAATGTCTTCAGTGTATCTCATTATCACATTATTACATTAGTGTCTGCATTATCCTGGTGGCTGTAAGTTGCTGCCCATTAAAAGAGTCATTTCATCTCAGTTTTTTTACCTTAACGACGATGCTACTCTGGCACATTCCGCGAGCCTTCCCACTTTGGGGAAGGTGCTTATGCCATAATGATTATTATCATTAAGAAGATATTAATGTGCTTAGTGTTTGCGACCCAGCTGCTCATCATGGCCTGAGCTCCCTGCCGGGGAGGGGAAGAGAGCTGCTGCCAAAACGGACAGTGCACGTAGGCCACCGCCCACCTGTCCAGAGGTTTCAGGGTTAGTGGAGGTCACACCTACCTACCTCCCTGCCCTCTGCCGAACTGGAGGAGGGATGGCTCAGAACATAAAATTGGAGGAGATGAATTGTGTTATGTGGAGTGAAGTTAGAGCGCAAGTAATGAATTCAGCTGATTTTTGTAAGCATGTACAATATCAGCATACATATTAATTATAGTTATGTTACTCTGCTGTGAAGGGAAATGTATGTTTTCTCTGCAGAGATTCCTGCCACATAATTATTCATTAGATTTCAATCTTGCTATTATTTCAGGCTATTCATGCAACGGAACACTAACACTAGACTTTTTTTTTTTGCATTAAAGAGTTTGGTGAATAAGTTTTTTTTAAATTGATTTAATCAAAAACAGGTCTACAAAATCTTTCCCTTTTGTATGTTATAAAAGACGTAGCGGCTGGATGTTGGTGTTTTGAAGCCACATACGTAAGCAGATAGATAGTTTTGGGCTGGAGGCAGCCTGGCGCAGCCTCCTCCAGTCTCTCAGTTTCAAATTGCTGCTTCATTAGGGCTTGGAAAAGAAACCCATGGTTACATTTAATCAAACGAATCTGTACGGCAGACCCACATAATCAATCACAATCCTTATCCAATATGCTACATTCTGTAACTACCAAGCTGGCTTGGAGAAAAGTCAATTATGGCCCTCTCTGCTCCTCTGCCGGCATTGCTGTGATATTATACTGTTTCTGCAGTTGTTTTCATTATGCAAACATGGACCGTGTGCATCTCACACATACAGCCTATTCCTATTCATGCAGTCATTTCCTATTTTTCCTTTTCATACTGCTTGTTCTTGTATGATACATGGGCTGAGGGTTTGTTGGGGAGTATGATGTGCCATATCTGGAATAATCAAATTAAGTATTAATGATTTTTGCTCTCAAACTAACACTTGTGTTACACAGTGGGCTGCAGTCAGTGATGTTGTTCATATTTCATATGTTTCGTGTCCATATGGATCTCTTCTCACTGTCTCTCATTTGCAGTTTGTTTCTATACATGTTCTACTTTCTCACCCCCGTATCCCTGAGTACATTTATGTGAATGCACACGTTGCGCACTTGGAAACACGCACGCTCACGCACAAACACTGTAAACATGCTCACGTATTGAATACACACTCATCACTCAATCCATCGATCCTTTTTTTTTTCTCTCTCTCTCTCTCTCTCTCTTTTTCCTCGTCTTGTGTGTTCTTTCTCCCTACGTTTTCACTTCAGTGCTCAGCCTCGCGCGCAAGTCAACGTGCTCCACATAATATACACAAGGAAGGAAACACACACACAAGCACGCACACACAAGGTAGCTAGGTTGGTGGGGGCCATGGCTGCAGCTCTTCTGCGCAGTCCCAGAGTGGCTCCCGGGGCTCGGCTGCCAGTTGTTTGCCAGCGTCTCCGGGTGGAATTCATTCAAATTAAAGCGGTGGAATGAGGCCCGAGTCCCAGAATGCCTCGTCCCTCTCCTTCATCAGCATTCCGCCGATGAGAGTAATTAAAGCAGAAATTAATTCTGCTGTAAGCAGAGGAGCCACAGAATAACTGATATTAGAGGCTGGATGATGAATGCTTGGCATCAAGGGAGGTCTCAGGGGAGGAAGGGGAAATTCACAGATCTCTTTTTCTTTCTTTCTTTTTTCTTTCTTTCATTCTTTCCTTTTCTATCATTCTTCTTTCCCTCTCTTTTGCTCCGTTTGCCCACTCCTGTGTTCGTTTCCTGGCTTTGTGTCATCTACATTTATGTCTTCTATGCATTTCGCTCTATGTTGTCTGCTTACTACTTGCCCCTTCTCGTCTTTTCTATTTGTTTCATCCTCTGTAACAACATTTGTCCTTCCGCGTCGCCTAAAGATTGCCACAGAGAGCCAAGCCATTGGTTTTAAGCATGACTGAGGACATCGCCACTAAGCCTCCTCTGCTCAGTAACAGTATTTCACATTCTGTCAGCACTGGTGCTCTCATTTTCAGTCAACAGGCATATTAGAGTGTACTGATGCTGCAAATGCTAGCGCTTTGTTGTTTGTCAACAGAAGCCAAAATGGAGAGTGCTTCCAGGTGAATTCTATAATACTAAGGCCTCAATAATAAAGGTCTCCAAAAAAATATAAATCAAGGTAATTGTTAATCACAATGTGAGCCACCACAGAAATTCATAATTATTGAATTAAACTCTGTATGTAGAGTTGCTCGGAGCTAAACACCGTGTATTATTTCCAAGACAAACTGTCTTTTTTCTCCGGCATAGTTTGAGACTGAACCTTGAAGCTCTCCAGATGATGTGATATTCTACCCAGGATGATTCAATGATCCCCCACGTCCCCTGACGCTTTATTTTTGGAATAGCACATCTTTAGCAAGAGCAGTCACAAGACTGAAAGACAAACAACTGAACCCATGAAACACTGAGGGTGGATGAGGCTGTCAGTGAGCCTGTTTTCCTCTCTTACAATCAAATGGAATTGAACAAAGGTTAGCTCTATGGGGCTTTATGGTAATGTGATATACGATGCTGCCATGGAATTTGCCAATGCATGTCTTAGCACTGTCTGACTCCAAGGAGGGAGTGAATGGTAATTACGCTGACCTCTGCCCCTCCCTCTCTTATTCTGCCCTGTGGGTAAAAAGCCTGAGGAGGTAATAAACAATAGATAGATTTGTCTTGTTTGTATTGCAGCTGCCGCACTCTTAATGACACACGAGATTGGTCTCTATTTTGAAATAATGCATGCCAAGATTTGCAGGTAGTCGTCTCGCATTTTTAATTGATTTGTGGAGGAATATCTCAATCAGATGTAAATGAATAGTAGCTCAACCTGAGAGTTACTGACTGTTATTAAGAATTTAGCAGGCTTGGCTTGGCATGCAGTTGAAAGACGAAATGAATGATTAGAAACCATAAAGGGCCTAAAATACAGAAGAGATGCAAACTGGAGATGAGAGCTAAACTGCCTACAAACCTGTTGATGAGGCTGAAAAGCTTGAGGAAGTTTTAATGGGACATACAGGCTGTTTTTCCTTGGCTGCTTTCAGCTGGATGTTTTAAAGCTGATTCACCGTACATGACACATGGTAAGAGGCATTAGATGACTCACCATGCCACTAAAGCAGATTATTTCACTCTGAAATACAAGATACTTTTAGGAATTAGTCAGCTAACGAGCTACATGAATGTCATCAGGAAATATTTGAAAAAGCATAACTTAAAAATAAGTAATTTGATAAGCAGCTGTGTTACAGTAATAAAAACAAACTGTACTGTATTGCATGATGTAGCAAATTGTAATACCGGCATTCAATATTGGAGGAAAAAAAGGTGGAATTCATTTAAAGTGGAGGATGTCTGATATTGCAATGAAACTCTCTGAATCTAAAGTATGAAAGCACAATATTATTCCACCCCCAATCTCACATGTCATTTGGCTGTTTCCCTTTCCACTCAAAGTTTTTTTTCTTATTGCTTCTTTGGAACAGATGATATGAAGCATGAAGCAGAAATAGTAATCATACAGTAAAGGCATTTCCTCTAAATTATTTAGTAATGGTGTCTTTTTATAGACACAAGGTTTACCTATGGACCTTACTAAAAGCTTGGTACTTAGCAGCAGTTTTCAGAGTGTATCTCTACAGTGGATCATATTGCTCCTAGTGCATGATATTTCTCTCTATCATTCAGAATGGCGATGCCGTTATGAAAAGGGAGGGTACGTCTTGATGTCTGCCATCCTGGAAATGGCGGCAGCGTTGTTTGTTTGTCTACTTTGTTCCATACACCAATAAAAATACACTCAAAATGAAACCTTGGTGTAACGATGACCTTAAACGCAATGACACTCTTTCCCATAACATTGTCCTGTCCAATAGTCCAGAACTCCCCAAGAGGCTTTACAGCAAGTCTAGGAGGAACCAAATGAGAGAGAAATCGATTACTTCCCTCTCTCCACTGTCTCTGCCCTGGCTGAATTACTGAAACAAGATGCTGCACTTAGAGGAGTCTTTGGAGAGGCAGAGGGAGAGAGAAAGAGAGGTGGGTGAGAGAGAAACACTTTTAGGGACATGGGTGCCATTTAGACTAGGACCATCTTCTCTCAGAAAGCCACTAAAAGCAGCGAATGATCCTCTTCCTGTCCCTGGCTGGGAGGCGGTTAGCCTCCTGTGGTTAGGTGAATACAGAACATACACTCAGGTTTGAGGTCAAAGCAAGATCATTAAAAAGAATATTAAATTCTGGAGTCCGAGCATACGACTGTATCAGTTCATTCTCAACTTGAGCTAAGCATGTGACAGTCATGGTGCGTCAAAAAGCACGAGACCAGACCACACGGACAAAATCTGACGTTGTTTTCTTGATTTCCTAATGTCAAATGGGTGTTGTTTAACATCCACACCAGGTTTTTATTGTCTGAACTATGAAGATGAAAATGAATCCCGCTCGTTTGGTAGACAGAACGTGGTGCTTAAGGGACCCAATCCCTGTAAGTGCCATTAAGTGGAAATTGCCGTTCACATATTCCAGTGGTTTGATTAATTACACTCTCTCATGTGCTTTCATAAAGGCCCAATGAAATATGGGGAGCAAATTGCATTGTGTTCCTGTATCCTGTTATGTAAAAGCAGTTTAATTATTGACACATGTTTTGCCACCTGGCAGGGGAAAGGATGGTTGGACATGAATAGAAATCATACAATAGATATTATGGACGGGTAGAGCTAGCACTTGAGATGCCATGTGTTTCCCTATCTGTGACTCAATTTATGTCCCCGTCTTCACCTCGCCTCAGGTTCTCTTGCTGAATCAGAGCAAAGAGCAGGCGTGATCAGCTGGATGTGTCACAGTTGTAAAGGAAACATTTTGTGAAAATGAATGCACTTTAAAACCTGTTTAACTTTGTGCGGCAGGACGGCTTTTTGAAAGGTCTCTTCTAATAAATATGTAGTTAAGGAGATATTTTTTGAAGGCTACGCTGCCTCTCTGGGGGATTAAAAGATCACTGCTGGCTTTGTGTGATATCTTAAGATAGCTCTTTTTGATCAGAGTACAGGCTTAGACACTGCTTAGTAACTGACACACTGCTACTTTGAACTCAAGGAAGCAGTGTAAGAAGACAACAAGCAAATTTGCCGTTTTAACATAAACGTCTTTATTCCCTTTCTCCTCCTTTTTTCTTTGTTCTCGGGCAGTGTTTTCCGAGAGCAGTGCCCTCTACTGCCACGGAGACTAAACAACACGAGTGTCAGGGTAGTGCATCCCTTCTGTTGTAGCCAGTAGTACTTAGGCTTCACTCTATTCTGTATTCTACAGTGTATGTGGAGGTATTAGCTCATAAAACCCTCCTACTGTCATATGAACCCACTGCCGTCCCTGAGCTCTATATGAACAGCAGGGCTCTGATACTTAGTCCCAAGCTGTTCCTGTTTGCCCAAAACGATCAGGCCTGGCCTCGTGCTCTCTACCTGATCTAGTTGACTGGGCTGTGTAAGTTAGGTAGGCAGTCCCTGTCTCCATACCCCTCCTCCCTCCCAATATGCACTTGGACCCGGGCTCAGGCTGCACCTTTTGTGTTCCACAGGGATAGGGGGGCCAGATGGAGGAATTTGATTAACCAGCAGTGGAGGACCAAATGTTCAATTGGATACAGAACCAGTTGGAAGGCGGGAGGGAGCGAGAGATGAGGCAGGGTAGAGGGAGAAATCTAAAATGGCTGGTCATGTGCGCCGGCCAACACTTTCCAAAGGGGAGCCCAAACAGACACTGAGGTGTAGTAATGCAGAAGCCCTTTTCCAAGTACCAGCTGGGCCTTTTAGGAGCCTCTATCCCCACAGCAGACACTCGGCAGCCTCCGAGCAGCTTGACTTTACCATATGTGGAACTTTTTTATGCTCCACCTGGTTTCCCCAGGGGACCTGTGCCGCTGGGACGCCGGAGGCAGGTGAATTGCTCTTAATGCAAGGCACTGAATCACTGGGCCAACAACATGAGGGAAGTGCCTAGGGAGAGGAAATGGATCTGCAGAAAGACTGGCGCGGACTGGCGCGACCTTGGAGCTAGTGCCCGCTGCGGAGCAGAAAACGAGGCCGCGTGACGTGTCATTGTGCTTCCACTCACCACACACCTCCACTTTAATATCCACACTTTTATTTCTTACATAACATTACGTATCACTCCTCTAAGTGCTTTTTCAAAGTGGAGCTTAATCCATTTGTAAACTGAATGCCTTTCTCAGTTTCCATTTAGAGCCTTTGAGTTTGTCCCTGCCTCTTCCATTTCCCTTTTAGCTGTTTCATTCTAACTGTTTCATATAATAATCTATTGATATTGATTTTGCACTATTGGTTTAGTAAATGCGGCGTGACTGTGTTCTGCTATACAGCGTTTTTGTCACAACCTAATATCCCCATGCAAATACTAATTTACTCAGTGACATCAGTTGTTGTACCTCTGGCTGGTGATAGATTTTTGCCTTGCATAGTTTGAGAGTCCAGACCATCAGGACAGGTAGGTCAGATGAGGGAGAGATTTAGCCCGGACAGTGGGGGTGTGGTCACTCTCCTGCCTGCACCTGTCTCACTGAGTCTGTGGCACAAAGCCAGAGGTCAGGGGTCACCACAGGGGGCTGTCAAGGTCAAAGGTTTATCACTCTCCGAGGGGTCCTGGAGCCATCACTCAGACCCTACAGTACACACGATCTGCCCAGTTGAGTTTTTTCTTCCCCCACTTTTTCTAATCCTTCCAAATGGCTCGGGCAAAACTCCTGACAGCAGCAAGAGAAACAAACTGTGGGGTGTGGAGCTCTAAGCCATCAGCTGGAGATTTCACTTTGAAAAGATTCCCTTTTACTCACTGCCCTTTCCACCAATCAGAGGGCCCGCCAGAGTCCAGGCACCCAGAGCAGCTGCCCTCTGACCCTGCCAGCGGTTGTTGGTTTATTTTGTTTGGGCATTTTAGAGAGGATGGGGCTGCTTTTGACAGGTCAGGCAGCAGGACTTGGATGAGGTCTTTAGCAAAGACAGCCAGAGAGGGAGAATTTCACAGCTCGAGAAAAGACTCAAGCTACCCCAAGCTGGTGTTGCAGTTCCAGTATTACACTCATATTGCAGGAGAGGTTGTCATATTCATTGAGACATGTGGAAAATGGCCCATTTCGGAGGGGGGGGGGGAAGAGGGGCCATTCATGCAAAGTCAATTCCATCAAGCAGACAGAAATTCCTCGATACCCCTGTTTATGCAGCTGTGCCCTCCGATCAAATTACGCCAACCCTCTCGCAACACCCACTCCTCCCTCTACCCCTTATGCCGATCTCGACCAACCTCCCCTGCATGTGCCAGGAGCTTCTGATGGATCTCCCACTCACCGGGGAGATTCGGAGAGGTAAAGGGACAAGAGGGGGCACATAACCCAGTGTTTCACCTACCCGTAGCAGTAATTGGGGCAAAGCCACGGTGCTTCCATGGGTCAGAGGAGGGGCCTGTCATGTGAGGGGCACGTAGGGGCAAGCAAAGGAGGCACATCCCCAGGGAAGTACTAACCGTCATGCTGTAGCACCAACTCTGACAGACCGTAGGGAATGGACCCGCCGCATCGAGCCTGTCAGCTGTTCCAGCAGCGCAGAGCGATCGTGGAGCCCTCCGCTGGGACTGTATTACTGAAGGCTTTTCTTCTCTGCCTCTGTTTTATTTTTTGGGGTGGGGAGGGCAGGGTTGTGAGTCTATGTGCGAGAGGGGGTGTTGAGGGGTATAATTGAGAGCACAGAGGGAGCTTCGTCTCTCCATCTTATGATTTGGAGGTGAAGACAAGCGCCCTCGGGGGCCCCCTGTCAGAGCTTTTGGGCGCGCTCAGTGCAGACTTCAATAAAAACACACAAAAAGAATTCCCCCACAAGGGCGCCTGGCTGAATTGCTGACGCCAATGTAAAAGATTCCGTTTTCTGTGAATCATTTAGTACGCGACCCTGAGCTCTCTACACAACGTGACAATAACAGGAAACCCCCCTCTGTCCTCCTTATCGTGAAAAAATGAAAATTGCAACAAACCCGGAGAATGCCGAATTATTTTTTTCACACGTACAATTTCACACATCGATCACCCACTGCCACTCCTCTATTTTCCTCTTCCCCTCCCACCTCTCACTCCTCTTTTTTTCTTTTCTCTTCTCACTGTATTCCTGTCATGACAAATGTCAAACACAGTCCGTTAGGAGGGTGTTTTTTTCTTTTCGGTAACCAAGAGCTTGCCAAGTCGAATGTGCGCTGGGACAAGACTGCTGCGGAAGCATCACATTGGAGCATCAGCATCAGATATTTCTGTGAAAGTAACAGAAATGTTTGAAGGTGTTGTCACAAGCTCACAGGTTCCTGCTGTTTGTGTGCACCAGAGGGAAATGGCGCCTTCTCACCCCTTTTGTCTCTACCCTCCCTATTGTTGTTTTTAAACTTATTTCTCTGTTTAGTTGTTATCACTTTTATTGTAGTTAAGAATCTCAGCATGGCTGTTTTTTTTTTTTGTAGGTTTTGACAGAGGCGGTCGGTGTTGTAGTCAGAGTTAAAATTAGAGGAGTTGCTTTTCTGTGTGACTTGGAGACATGTCATCTTCTAGAAGCGGTGGGGAGTCTGTCAGTCACAGCCATGGTGTGTTTTAATCATCTCTGTCCCACTTGGAGATGCGCTGACGGTTAGAGTGAGGGTTCCCTCCCCTGGACAATACCAGTATGCTAGAAATCTCATACACTCTGATGTCAAACGTAGGAACCAGTTAAGAAATATGAGACGTTTCTTCCTCAAGTTAATCCTACAAATTCAATGGGGGAATCAAGCGACGTCTGGTGAATTTGAAGACATATCACGAGTGTGTTTGAAGGTTTTTGTGATCTTTCAAACGATATGACAGCTGGAGGAGATTGGCAACAAAATAGCAGGAGTTTGTCACTATAATAAGAAAATGAAGCTGATAGAATAATCAAAACCCAAGACGTCTTAGAAGCTTAATGAGCGAGGGCTCCCCCCAAGCGAGCAATAATAATAGTGTTTTGTAATTCTATAGCCCTTTTAATAATACTCCAAGGAATTTTAAATAGACATTTCTTTGTAAAGCAAAGTAGGTTAGACTGCAAATTATATTTTCCATAATGTAGCAGTAATGATGGAAAGCGTCTTTACAGTAGGTTGTTGTGAGACAACATATAGCCCAAAAAAAGCCCGGAAATGTGCGGCAGAATCGGGCCGCAAATTCCCTTAACCCTGTGCAGATTGGCCACTACGCCGTACCAATCCAGCTCACACTCCTTTAACCCCAACCCCCGTCTGTGCATGCTCCCTGCAGACCTCTCCAGAGATATGGCCTCTCATTTCTGAGAGCATCCTCTGACAGTCTTAATGGACAAGTAGTCTCTCTACAAGACCAGGAGAGCTCTCGCTGAAAAGACCACTCTGGGCATGTCGGGGATAAGTACTGTTTTCCCCTCTCTCATCTCGTCTCGGGCCCATCTAAGGTTGTGTTTATGGGCAGAAATTAAACGGAACCGTCAGACGTCAGTGAAAATGGAAGAGGGGGAGAGGAGATTCTTTTGATGCTGTATTCACTTCAAGCTATAAAACAAGAGCCGGGAGAACTGGTCAAGAGATGCGCGGCAGCATCTGTAATTGTAGAAAAAATATTTAGATATTAGGAGATCAGTTATATATATATTTAAAAGTTGTGAAATATAACTCTTAATCATGACAGTGTTTCTAATTACAGCTGGAGTGAGGAGATTAACATTTACTGTTAAGCAGAATGACGTACACCACTAAATTGAGCTTTAAACAGAAGTACTTAGAAAAATATTCCTACAAGCCCCCAAGCAATTAGTCCAGCTGCCTGCCTTTGTCCACCTACCCATTGTGTTCTTTGTAACAACCATTCTCTTATACCTCCACTTACTCCATCCTTTGAGACGCCATTGGAAATCCAGGGCTTGGAGTTGAACCCACAGTTGGTTTAAGTGTAATGAAATGTATGTCATGTCTCTGGCTCTCTCCCTCTGGCTTCCCCTCACCCCTGGCCCCCTGAAAGCACTGCCTTTGACAGGAAGGCCTCTGTGGCTTCTTCTGCAGTGATCTTTAGCCCCTTCAGGTCCCATTGACTATTTCAGGACGTCCCTGCGATTTGAGGGTGGACTCAACCGTTCACGCATGCTTCAGAGCATCGACTGAGGAGGGAAATAGACAGATAGACAGAGTGGAAGCTTCGTACAACTAAACCAGCCCTCTGGGAAATCTTACCCTGATGCCTGGCCACATTTAAAAAAAGAAAAAAACATAGCCTCTTATTAATGTTTTACAGTATGCTTATTGAAAAACACCAGCTTGGCGGTGCTTATTATACATGCTGTGGACCTTTTACTCTGCGGTTTACACAGTTTTTTTCTGTTATGTGTGTTCTGTCCTCTACACATAATAGAAACAGTCACAACAGAAGTCAGGTGCAGTTTTTTTTTTTTTTTCTGAAATGATCCAAGCTGAGCCATTCCAGATGACGCACATTAAAATTTGAACCTATATTGACTCAGTTGCTAGTATCTGTTTATTTATCATATATTCAATCTTCATGTAGATGAGGACGAACAGATCATGCATGGAACACTTACCTTGCATCCGTATCTGTGTATGTTGATGAGGCCGTGTATGCGATTTACCTGAAGCTTTTGTAAATGTGCGACGGCGTGTATGTGGAGTTTGTTCCCCTGTGTACATCTGTGCGTGGACGTGTGTCTGTGCATGGATATTGCAGCTTGGAGAGAGTGTGCATGTCCACTATATTAGACAGAGCGTGTGAGGGGTGCCTCAGCATGTGTGTACTGCTGTCTGTTCAGAGCTCTCGGCGCCAGCAGGGAGCGCCATTCCAATTTACCCATCAGCCGCGGAGGTAGGGGGTAAAAGCGCGGGGCATCGCTGTCGGAGATTTCACATTCGAGGGACGAGATTACCAGTCAGGGGACCCCTGTGTGGAGGTGATGAGGGAGGGAGACTGCAGGGGCACAGTGTGGGGGAGTTGGGACTGTTGGGGGACGGGGGACTGTTGAGATGAGGGAGGGCAGCACGACTCAGAGCCACCCTGGAATCCGTGGGCTCTCTGTTTTCTGGGGAGCGTAGCTGCCAAGCTGCACATCTGTTTGACACCAGGCGCTGTGGTATGGCAGTCAGGGGCTGTCTGTCCTGATTCACATCTCTTCGCTCTCTAGTTTGTTCTAAGGATCTGGACAACTGCTGAAGCGCCGTCTCTTCAGAGAGTCTTGCAAAACTGTGTGTTTTGGAAAAAGAAAACCCCAAAAACCAAAAAGATGCAGGATTCTTGCTTTCATAATAGCAAGTTATTTATCCGTATGTCTGTGTTTTTCCTTCTACCTACTGTAACAACATCCACAGGAAAGATGTGTTTGTCTTAAAACATTAGAACATAATCATGGCATTGTAAAATCATCTAGAATAGTTACCTCAGACCCAGTCTCCTGTCGGCCGTGCTCACTCAGCCTGTGTTTGAGTGTCGGCCAAGTCAGCTATGGCTGCTCCAGAGGCCCTGAAGCCTGCTGGGAAGACGGGACATTCCAAACAGCATAACTCATTCTTTACACCCTTTCTGGTGCCATTAGTTAATTATATGCAGGTGTTTTCCTTTCTCAGGTTTTTTGCTGTAGATCTAATAAAAATGTAACCATAAGTACATAAAGCCAGATAGACGGAGAAAAGGGAAGGGGGAAACAGTGTGTGGAGGAAGTGGCTGAATGTGCTGTGTGAAGCAAATTATTGCCCCCATGTAGATTCATCAGTTCTCCCTGCTGGATTAAGGAAGGGCCTTTCTAATGAAGTTCGCCCCGTCAAAATGAAGGGACTAATTCTGATTTAGCTGAGGTAATGAACTTCCCCTCTCCTAGTGAGAGCAGCACCATGGGGCGAGGAGAGAGGGGTGGTTGTGTAGGGGGGGGGCAAAGGAGAGTGGCAGAAAGAGAGAGAGAAGGAGAGAGAGAGAGAGGCAAGACGAAGACCAGACAGGAGAGAGACATGAAGGGAGGACAGAGCGATAGAAGGGAGAGAGAGAGAGAGAGAAAGCTAGGTGGAGAATGAGAAAAAAATTATGCAAAACGCCTGTCTCGTATTTGCTGAGATGTATTAAATTTCCAGTGCGGGTGCCTGTGTTATATAAAATTATGCTAATGTCTTGTGGCCCGCTGCGAATGGCGGCTTGCTGGTCCTGAGCATGCGTGGCTGGCCGCTACACGGAGCGCACTCAGTGGGACTCAGCTTTTCTATTAAGGAAAACCTCTAGACACCTGATGATGAATTCTCTCTCACCAAATGTTCCCCCTTTTTTGTGTCGAAAATATGAGCGCTTTTCTAAATGACTTTGGAGAGCCCGGCGTGGCACTCGGCGGCCTGCGTCGAGCAGGGCGGGAGGGAGGGGGTATGAGGTGGGGGGGTGGGGGGGGGGGTCCCTCTGCAGCAGGCTAAGGGAGTCAATTAAGGCAAGCACTGATAATTATAAGCCGGCAGAACGCAGGGGCTGGCTAATTGTACAGTGTTCCATGCCGTGAGCTCAGCCAAGGGGCCTCTCCACAACGCTCTCTTTCCCTGCTCCTTTGTGTGGACCACAGACCCCATAGAGCCACATACCTCAGCCTGACAATGCCACAGTGAGGCTAGCGAAAAAAGCCGGGCATGTGCCCGTAATTAACTTTTTACATTCAGGCCACTCACTCTTTTGAGACCTGAAAGAGATTCCGGTTAGATTCACACCTCATTATTTCTCTCCTCTTTGCTTGCCAGAAAGTTTTTCTTTGCCCATTTTACTGTTTCTTTGCTTATTTGTAATTTTTTTTTTTTTGCAGGGCGACTTTCATTGAGCACAAGAGTCTTGGAAAGTCAAGGCGTAGTCACTTGACCTTTATTTCCTTCTAACAAGAAAAAAACCTTGCAGTTTAGAATAGGCATGTATACGGTAAATTAGAGCATTTCAGTGCAGAATGGTGTTTGTGTGGCTGCAGGGGGTCCTGCGCTCCCATGCAATCCATCTCAGCAGCCTGCACTGTTTGTCCCCAATGGACCTCCATACCTGCCTGCAGCTGCAGCGCCTACACATCATTCGTTAACAAGTATTCGGCTCTTGCCTTTGTTGTTGTGGATTTCTCCCTTCTCTTTTTTTCTTCTTTTCCTCTGCCTCTATGACCTACACACTGTTCATTTGACCGAGTTTTAGCCATTGTGGGTTTCATCTGTAAGAATAGCTGGTAATGTGGTCGAGGCCAAATACAAAATGGCAGACCATCCTTCAAAGCATACAGAAGCGCCAAATCCTGCTGAAACACCAGCCTCGTCTGGTTTAACAGCTAGTTTCCCTTTGGCAGGGTGCAGGGTGATACATGAAATTCAGTGCAGTTTCAAATCTAAAAATATATATATGCGCAAAATATTAAATATACACAGCGTTTTGGCACTTCAAAATTTCTTGCAGTACATTTCTTGATTTCTTGACGTGTCTTGTGTAGCACCTGTCTGTTTTATAGACATATAAAATTAGATGTAACGGGCTACAGTGATGTGAAATTTCCTTAATTTTGTCTTTGATATTATGCTGCTACGTTGCCATAACACAGCTGAGTCATGAGATGAGTCAAATGAGTCATAAAAGCTTGTAAATGCCTAATGTAAGCCATGCATCGAACACAGCAGGTTCTTCAAAAACTATCAGGCTCCGGCTAGGGGAGTCGCACATGCATTCATTTTGTGCACACACCCAGCCTCCGGGTCCTCTGGTATAAAATGGTTTCACGTAATAAAAATACAAGGAAAAGCTGTGTCTTTTGTCTGTGATATCCATAATATTAACGCTTCAACAATGACTATTTGGCTTCTTTATTTTCTGCTACAGAGTAAAGATTCTGAGTATCACCGTATGCATGCACAGGGGCTCTTGGCAAATAACTCAAGTGGAAATGTCTGCTCAGTGCGTTTTAGGGAGAAGAAGTGTCCTTATGTTTTTGTCCCCCATGTTTTGTGAACTCCAAAAGGTGTTCTAGTCGGATAAACCTTTTGTAACATCCATTCAAGCGTTACGCATGTTTATCTCGACACAAAAACCTGTCAGTTTGGTGTTTCTACCTTTGGCCCGGTAGCCAGGGGAGCTGTGAGGCGGTTAATGTAGGCGCTGAGTGGCTGATCCTAGCATGAGCCTAGCCCTGCTCTGATTAGCACCTCCAATGAGCTGCCACGCATCAGAGCTGACATTCTCCCAGAGACATGTTCCCCCAGAATCCTTTGCTCGTGCTGTGCGTGGGCGTCACCACTACTGACATGTCACAGCCAACGATCTCGCCTCAACCCTCCTTCTCCCTCTGGAGGTTGGAAAACAGCGGCATGCATCGAACTTGGGACCCCGACATGGGGTCTTCGCTTAGCTTATCTTTCACTTTTCTCTTTTCTCTTTCAGACACAGAATATGTCTTTTACATGCCCACTTCCCTACAGGCAAACTGAAGTAAAGCTTTTCCTTTCATGCTGTGGTAGTTTTCCAATCTCTTTGATTTTATTAGCTGGCACTCGACCACATTTCCATCACTGTTCGTGCAATATATTAACTCTTTGATAGAATTGGGGTGAATTTTCAAGGTGCTATGATTAAATCTAGCACTTTAATTTTTTACATTTTGCACTTGATTCACTCTGTCCTTCTCAAACTGTGGAGACAGGAAATAGATATTACTAATGTTCCCCCCAGGCGCCAGTTCTCCAATCAGCTTTGGTCCAGAGGGAGTCCATCCCTTTGCGCTCCCACCTACCACCTTCCTACCCCCATCCGCAGCATTCTCCAGGCCTTAATGGGCCTTGTAGTACTTCTGAAATGAGTTTGTTCCTTATGAGCAGTGCTTCTACCTCAAGAGAGCACACCACACGGAGGTGGAGTCAATTTGTATTCACCCATAATTCCCTGGGCCTTAATCACTCTGATTTTCCCCCCATTATCTGTTAATGGATAGTTCCCGCGGAGAGAAGAGAGAAGTAAACCCACCTACTGTTTACAGGCCTGAAGCTGTCTACCATCCACAATCCCGCAGTGGGTTGTATATACTGCAGCGAGTCCGCTGAAAACCAAATCTTCTTGGTTTATTAACATACAGCTCCGACATTATGAAACAGATGGTAGAACGGAAAGCAAACTCTTGATAAAGGTGAAATTCCTCATAAACAAGATTGCTCCAAGCAAGTATTACTGTTTTATGGCAAGGTTCGGCAGATTAGAAACTTGGTATTGCACTGACCTATTAGTTTCACTGGACCAGCTTTGATTACTATGTTAGTTCTGTCTGTGGCTTCTCCAAAACAACCCATTCCTGCCTACTAAATATTCTCAATTTGTTCTCCCACTTGTTTACTCATTACTTTCAGCAAAGAAGTGCCTTGATTGATGTCCTTAATATCATTTGTTAGAGTGTGCTGCTTTGGCGACACAAGCAGCATGGGTCCCTCTAAGAGTGAGCTTCAGAGAACCATTCACTATACCCCGGAGAGGAGTGTAAATCTAAGTATCAGATTTTTCTCTTCTAAAGCCAAATGCTAAAAGTGATCCTGAATTCCCCTCCAATTCAAACTGCTCCTCAGCAGAATTGTTTAAATAGAGTAAGGGGCAGTGGCGGTGGTGGGAGGGGGTGGTGGTGGTGGTGGTGTTGGAACAGAATAAGCTGAGGGAGAGTTTTTAATTAAGCAGTGCCCTGCGTTATACTTAACTACACACGATCATCAGAAAGTTAGACCGTCCTTAGTTACTTTAGTCTTTCGCTCGTCGTCATCTGATAGCTGCGCATTTGCGCTCAAAGCAAACTAAGACATCTCTATCAAATTCACAGACATCTTCTTAAACTTACAGGATTCAATATGCTGCAGCCGTGTCGCTGTCACACAAAGAGTTCACAAAACTACCCAAGCCAGACCTGCAAGCCCCAGCGTCCCAAACAACCTTCAACGGCACATGAACTTCAGCCCGGATAAAAAAGTAAACAGCGCTGAGAAATAAAGACCATTCTTTTTGAGAGTAGTTTTTCCTCTCTCGCTCTCCCTCTCCTGTCCTCCACATGGGAGAGATATTAGGCGTTTGTGTTTTAAGGAGCTGTGAAATACATAAACCATGAGCCACAGGAACGCAAGGCCCTGTGGATATGCAGATGGGCTTACTTTGCTGGTGTCAGGGATGCTTAGAGGGAGCAGGCACAGGAGCAGTTCTCATCTAAAGGATTTTCTTAGGAGTGCAGAGGGACAGGGTGGTGGCAGCGGAGAACACTCGGGAGACTCGAAAACAGAGAGTTGGAGGAGGGAGAAAGAGAGAGATGAGGGTAGAGAGAGAGAGAGAGCTGACAGTCCCCTGTGGCCCTGTAACTATATCCAGAGTCTGCTCAGTGCATAGAGAGGGGTGGGGGCTCACGCAGGGCCTTGCTGATTGGGCAGCCCTGGAGAAGGGCTGGGGGAGCGACAGGAAGTGACCTCAGCCCAATGAGGCAGCTGTAGGGGCGAGCGAGCTGACTTCCTCCCTTGGCTCTCACTAAGAAACAGGCTGCCAGCCTGATTCAACCCCTGTTAGACTGCTGAATACAAACCCAGCCCTACACAGGCTGCATTACAGCGGATAACAGAGCACAATTTACTCATTATAGACTCTCAGTAAAACCTCTATTGCTCTCTCAACCACTTTTCTCTTTCTATCTGCCTGTATCTATTTGTCATCTTTACACACAATCCTTTTCTCATTTATACAGAGTCTAGTACACTTATAGATCTTATATTTATACATATTTTATTTTATATTGTTGATGTCTATTTCATTTATATATTATATTCTACTTTCATTTAAAAATGTATTTTATTCAATTTGATTTCTTTATTTGACCTTTTATGTCTAGCCCTCTTATTATTGCAACTAGTGCTCTTAATGCTGAGCTGACCTGATTTTCAACACATTTCATTACACTGTTGACCCGGCGCTAACCTACATACGACAAAAAAACTGAAAACTGAAACTATATTTATCTCTATATTACCCAGCACTCTTTTAATTCAGCTCAATTAACTTAATTTTATTTGTATAGTAAAGTTATCTTAAGACACTTTCCAGATAAAGCAGGTACTGTATTGTTCGTAATATTAACGACCCAACAGTTCCCTCCATGATCAAGCACTTGGTGACGGTGGCAAGGAAAAACTTCTGTTGAAAGGCAGGAACAGAGTAAAGCACAACCCGGTTCACGGTTGGCAGCCATCTGCCATCTTTCAGGGTTGCATATAAACATATGGACATAGAACTATACTGAATAAAAGATAAACGAATATCACTAACTACTTAAAAATAGTTCCTTATATATGTGCCTTAAAGCTCCCATGTTGTCTAAAAACTCAAACATTACATTTTACAATGGACAATGTAGTTTATTTGCTCACACTCCAAATGTGTATTAATCTGGAAAAATAGTTCCAAACAAAAGCACTACTTTACTCCTGTTTTAGCAATCTTTGGTAAGAAAAACTACAACACCCAGCTGATTTAGGGAATTACTGAGCCTCTTTTAAAAATGAATCAATAGGAATGAGTGGGCTCGGGGCCAAGAGTCACAGTAAGTGGAAGCCAGAAAACACCGAGAGACAGACTAACACATTGTTGATTTTAGTCTATTAATGGTGTTTGTTGGCAATAAGAAAAGAATAACACAAAATAACAACAGTCTCATTCTTTAAATTTGAAGCGTACTGGGTTTCGCCGTTTTCCCTTGGTGCACCTGCTCACAGACATAAACACACACATGCACGCACACAAGGTCAGTCAGGCAGGTGCAGAGTTATCTGCATAATGAAGCAGGCCAGGTCTCCAAAGGGACAGCGTTGTGCACTAGGGTCAAATGAGGGCTGCGCATATGGCAGAAGAACAGATCTGTGAACCCTGCAGCAAGCTTGACCTTAGTGTACACCCTCACACAGACAAGCAAACTGAATGGTGATCAAAGAGGGCAGTGATCCTCTTGCACGGCTGTGTGGATGCACTCGTGCCACTCTCTCCTCCTCCTCCTCCCCCCATTTTGCTGATGCCTGCTGTTACACTTAGATGCACATGTAGGCTACAGAATATCTCATCTGTCAAATGCATGATTGCAGAACACACCATCGACTTGTTCCCTTTTATAAGCTGCCTTAATCGGCCTTTACCTTTTACCAGACAGTCATGAGGGGGAACATAGTCTGTGAGCCTGTGCTGATGCACAACTTAGGGCTTGTTTTTATGTTCACACCACCTTACGTGGTATACCATGCCATATGTTTATGTTGTTGAGAAAAGATTGTAAAAGAACATGTGGTAATAAGTTTCAATATGTATACACTACCACTTGTTTCTTTTGGCACAGTAGGAGTTTCCATTCTCCCCTCGCTTCCTGGAAATATCAGGGGTCATTGGGTTGCAGTTGTCAGAATCAATCTATAGGCACAGACACTGAGATACTACCTTTTTTATACACCTCCAATGAATAGACAAAGTACATCGGGCACACACCAGGCAGTTTGAAAACATGTAAACTGAAATCTCTGATAGGGGTGAATCTTTCTCTCACATTCTTTATATTATTGCACAGTATTTTTTTAAAGTTTGTTAAACTGCTTCTCTCGTGAGATTTTAGTAAAAACAAAAATCTAAACAGGAAAAAAAGAAAGTCGATGGTGAACAAAAGATAGAGACAGTAAATGAGAATTACAAAACAGTTACCCGACATACAAACCTAACCCCGAACAAAATGTGAGTTTCAGGGGAGCTTTTATGGGTCTATAGACAAATAAAAAAATAAAAATGAGTAGTAAGAAATTTACTAGTGCGTTTGTCCGTTGCAAGTAGCCCTTTTTTTTTCATACAGCGCTGTTTTTCAGCTGATATGTTTTGCCAGATTTGCCTAAAGCACCTTCGATTAACCCTCTACTTGGATCCTCCAGGGCTCCAGCCAGGCACAGCTGGTTAGGTGGATTGTGTATTCATGCTTCTGGTACCCAGGGCCTATGTGGTGGGCACTGGGCTGTAGAGACCTGGGGATAAACCCTAGATGAGTCCCCAGTGTATCCACCCCACCCCCCTTTTGCAGTAGCTGGCCTAATGTCAGGTTTGGCAGGAGTTTGATAGAGCACTAGTCCGGCCCCATGGCAGAGTGTATAGGCCTTTTATTGACGCACTGGAGATGGGCAGTTCTCTGGAAGTCTGAGTCAGCAGATCGTTGTGCTGCAAATGAGTGTGCAGGTTCACAGTCTGAACGACATTTATTTAAGCTATCAGTGGCCTCAGCTGGGGTAATGTTTAGATAGACGTGTAGGGAATTCTAATGCCAAGCAGATACACTGGGAATCTGTTGTCCTCTGTATTAAAAATGTTGACATGTGAGCATGTTGTGAAAAGGAAATTTGTTTTCGATAGCAATGACACTGAAGACGAGACATAATGTTTGGTAAAATTTGCGTCTCGGAAACTGTTTCACAATCGTTTTTGTCCTTGCAGTAATAGTAATAACCCTCTGCACCATCTGAATGAGACTCTTTTACTAGTTTTGATTTATCTTGATTCGCCTTCTGCGAAGCTCAAAAGACTTTCCTTCATTTAGAGTTACTTCATGTCTGTTTCAATTTTCAGATACCAAAAATAAATTATTGTAAATGTAAGTTAATCAGAAAGATGTTGCTCCCCGTGTTCAAAGTGCAAGGCCTCGTCTGAGCGATTAGGACCCCGGCTGGTCATCTAATTTATGCCTGATGGGAGCAGATCACACGTTATATTATTTCCTGTCTGGGTCATGAAAATCACAGGCAGGAGTCTTTGCCACAAATTTGTTAAATGTAAATTTCATGTGAGAGACTAAAGTAAAAAAAAAAGAAAAGAAAGAAAAAGAAAAGGATGGAGGTAGAGTGAGACCTCTGACATTCATGCTCTGCTTATTTTCCTTCTTATGATTTTCTGTGTGTTTTTGTTTCTTCTCTGCAGAGGAAGGATTGAACCATGAATGCAAGCTCTGTAGTCAGTCATTCGACTCACCAGCGAAGCTTCAATGCCACCTGATTGAGCACAGCTTTGAGGGGATGGGAGGAACCTTCAAGTGTCCGGTCTGCTTTACAGGTGTGTACAGTTCGTGCGTTTGTGTGCAAGAGAGCGTTTGCGTATCATGGATTTGCAACCCAGTGGAAAGATTAGAAAGGTAGAGTTGTCTTACACATACATGTTCACTTTTCAGAGACATTTACACTCTCAATATGCAACATTTTAATTTTTGTGTGTGTGTGTGTGAAAAGCCAAATGGGTTCTAAATTAGTTGGGAAAGGTCAAGCAAGCAGCTCGTCTAAAGCTGAGAGGAGTTTGCTGCATGTGGCTTTTTATTTAGTCAAATTGCCTCCAAATCAAGGCCAAAGAAGTGTCATGAGGTGAGGGGGGGGGATAAAGAAAGAGAGAAGGGGGGAAGACAGTGTGAGCTGAGGGGAGATGGGGGATGGAGGAGTGGGGAAAGAAAAGGAGATGTGCTAATTGTGGATGGCAGTGGTGCTGATAGCTGTAATGATCTCATCTGTCTCTGTGCGTGGAGGTGGAAGGACCGAACTCCTCCTGAGAGGATAGCGCCCTCCTTCAGTGTCAACAGGGTTAACTATCTCTATAATGAAATCTGCAAAGTCGTTAACTTCAGCTCTTCACTCTTTCTCCCTTCTCAGCTCTTTACTCTTCCTCGCACTTTTTGGGTCCTCAGCTCATTTCCCTCTTTTTGCGCTTCCTGCACCCCCTCCCCTTATCCACCCGTCGCCCCCCCCAAAAAAAACTCATTTGTCTCTCCTGCAGTTATTACATCAATTAACATCATTAGCTCACATTCTGCTCAAAGATCTTTTTTTACCTCTTCATCCACCTCACTCCTCGGCTCCTTATTCATTTTCCTCATTTCTCTTTCTCTCCCCTCTCCCCTCCCTCTACTCTGCTCTACTTCTCCCATTGCTGTTTTGGCCTTATCTCTCTTTTAGCAGAAGCCTATTGATATATCCCCACCCTGAATCCCCCTCCACCCCTCACAGGGGTCTGAGCATTTAATATACAGAGCATGCCTCCTTCATCTGAGCCTTCATTTTCCACCGCCGGCTTTGACAGACAGGTCCCCCCTCTCCCTCCGCGTCCATATCGATCACGGCGCATGAGAGAGAAGGATGCTGAGAGGGAGAAGGGAGGAGGGAGAGACAGAGTACACCCTCAGGACAGTGGTCGCAGAGCAGACAGACAGATGGGCGAGGGCCTATGGCATTGGGGAAGGCAGGCTGTGGAGAGTATGGATGGACTGAAAGGCCTCCCTCTGTTGGGGATGGAGGGGACAGGCAGACTGTAGTCAGAGCACACGGAGGAAAAGGAGGAACTCAGAGTTTAGCTGACAGCTGTCCTTGAATATATTTCTTCAAGTTGAGCCTGGCAGAAAGTCGAGTAAAGACACTACTTTCACACACTAACATGAACTGACAGAGTATATAGTTAGATAGATAGTTAGATCCTCTAAGTAAAAGTACTTGTATCAACAAAACAAAGTTAAAATACTCACAACAAAGACTTTTATTAAGACTATTTATTACTACTTTGCAAAAGCAAATACATTTTGAAGTTAACATGATGTGGACATGAATGATACTGAACGCTTCATGAAAATGTTCGACTGAGTATTTCGTTTGTTTTCAAACAATATCTGCAGGTAAAGCATGATTGACCTTTTATAATTATGTTTAGACACTCGCAGCACTTTGTTAAGATTAGAGAAAGATGCCGTCTTGGTCAAATATTGAAAAAGTCAAGAGTGACTTACAGCACAGGACATGATGTGTTTATTTTAATTACATTTATCTCATACAATCTTTTCTTAACCTTAACCAAAGTGCTTTTGATGCGTAAACCTAACTACACATGTGACCCCTGGTTTCACTGAACAAACTGTGTATAAAACTAATAGTAGTAGTAGTAGTAGTAGTATATGAACGTAACTGAGTTGGAACAAAATTTATTTAAGTATAAAAATATACAAATAACCTGCTTCTGCTTAATGTTTAGAAATATTCCCCATATTTATATTTTACTGAACTGTTGTGAATTCACACATAAGCAGTGTTTTTATGTTGTAGCTTGGTCAAAGCTCAAAGAGATAATCTGAATTACTTTTCCTAGTGTTAGGAAGCTCAGTCCATGAGGATGCATCATATTCTACTGTATTCTTGATATTTAAAGTAGTAAAAAGGAATAAAAAAGTAAAACATTTTTCTCTGAATTGTCACAGAGTAGAAGTAAGTACAACACCTTTTCCAAAGCCTCTAGCCAGGATCTAGCCAGCGTGGACGAGTTGCTGTTGATTAATCACTTTGTTTATCCCTGTTACAGACATAATGAGTCTGAACATAAAAGCAAAACTTTGATCAAACTAGGTGGTGGCAGCAATAGTGGCTGGGTCACTGAGTTCACTCGATCAACAAGGTTACTCTTTGTTTAAAAGATCATCCCCACTCGATGCCCATGTTTTAGTTTGATCTGTCCCACCATGACCCAAAAACTCAGTGGGAGGCAGGGAGCGATTTTCATTCTTTGACATACCTGATTATCCTCAATCCACATTGAAGGGAAGAGGACAAATCGTACCGCAAACCGGACCGGGGGAAGTGTGAGGGGAAAAGTAAGTCGTAGACGGTGGATGAGGGGAGACAAAATAGAGGAGAAAAGGAGACAAAACTTGGAGGAAGCTGAGAAGGTTGCAACTGGCAAGTTTGGATGTTAGATGAAAGGCGGAAAGAGATGGAGGAAAAGAGAACTGTGTAGGGAAGGGAGGGTAAATGGAGAGAGGTCCATAAGCCCCTGGATGATGAGAGAGAGGCTGACTCTCCCAGGACAGATTTGACAGGTTTCAGAAGTGGGGGAGCCTGCAGCTAGAAGTGTCTGCCTGCACCCTTAGGAGCAGTAGTGAGGGCTGGTGTGGAAATTGTGATTGGGAATATGTGCTTAAGACAAACAAAACAGAAGAAAGTGTGCCTGATGAAAGTCGTACGTGTGTGTGTGTGTGTACACGCTTTTTTTTTTTTTTTTTACTTATGTCACAGTATGAAGTACAAACTTGAAAAACTACAGGATGCTTCTGCTTTCAAATCTGCAAGAGTCTGACAAATACAGTGGTTTAATTGGCTTTTTGTTTAGTTGCTGCCCACGTTCTGCCGGTGCGTGATGTTAGAATTATGACATCCTACATCCAAAAAACATAAGCTTAGCTTTAACTCGAAATTAGTGGTTATCAGCTTATAGCTCCAAATGAACTTGCTCGGCCGACTTGTTTGTGTTGCCTCAGACCACTTGGATCAGCCTCTGCATTGTGAACTCTTGGATTAAGCAGAAACGAACACATGTAGGCTAGACGGATAAATAAATGAAAAGGAGAAAGGGGGAAAAAAGGATAAACTTTTTTTTCCTCTCTGCACAAACAGCTTAGTATTGGTGCAGTGCAGCCTGCAGAGAGCACCACCCTGCCAAAATAAAGATGAGCTGGGGCCTGTAGTAAAGGAGACGTCTGCCATGGGCGGCCCCTGAGATCTAATCAGAGGGCTTAATATCCCCCACAGCGAGGAGACCTTGGCCCCTCAGCCCCCTCAGCCCTGACACCCCTGACGCCCAACCCGGCTCAGTGCTCTGTTCAGCTCCGCTCTGCTCTGGCTCCACGGCCAACAAACTCCACAAAGTTCTCTCTCTCTTCCTCTCTCCCTCCCTCTCTCTCTCTTTCTCTCTCTCTCTCTCTCTCCCTCCCTTATTCGCTCTCATTCTCAGCAGGGAGAGACACAATGGCCAGCCACTGATCCTGTTTGGATGTGGTTTTGGATTATTTCTTCTCTGTTTCTCTATGTCCTCATTTTAACCCTCTTGGAAGACATTCCTCTGTCCCTCTAAATGGGCATTGCAATGGCATATTTCATATGTGACTCACGCTGCCAAATACCAGTACATGTCCGCTCACTGCCCATTTCAGCTTATCCCTTTATTACACGTCGCATGCTAATTTGGAGAATGATGATTGAGACAAAGAAGGAGTCTTGATTTTAACTGTTGCCACTGATTAAATGGTTACCACGGTTTATATTAGCAGTAAATTTTCCAATCACCTTATAGTAGTCATAAATATAACCCAAGCCTTTTAAAATGTCAAAACTGAACTATATAAATTAGCTAAAAAAGTTGTTGCGCTTCCATTTACATCTTTGCCTTAAATGTCATAAGCCCATTCAGTATTTATTGTTCTTACAGGAGACTTGTAGGTACCATTAGTGCATTTTAGGCTCTGTCACTTTAAATCATTGTCCACATGCATATGAATGAATGCAGAGCTATAAATTGATAAATGCACAGCTGATTAAATGTGTCTCTTACTGGAGCTGGACCAGATAGGCATGTAAACAGCGAGAATCAGCTAACTTGACATCTCAGTTGTGTTTGGCCCTATTGTACAGTATTTGAAGGCCCCCCAAGTCTCAAATCCATTTTTATTTTTGCTGTATTGACTTTTTCTTCCTCTAACCAAAGACATAATGAAGGCTTCCTGCAGCTGCTGTGACCTGCTTCTGTACAGTATATGCAGACAAAACGCCGCAAAAGAAAAAAGCTATTGTTTATCAGCGCATTTTTTTTCCCTTTCAGAGCTTGTATTTCCCACAAAGAAAATTGTCGTCTTTTCTGGAGCATAATAGAGGAACAAATGTGCATGATAGCCGGGGCCTTAACCTTGAGCGTAAATGTTTTGTAACAGACTGTAAAACCAGCCATCTATCTGAAATTATGTTTGTCTTCATATTGTTGTGGTCATTAGTCTCAGAAATGGACCATGGAGTTGTTGTTTGTTCATTAGAGGAGGTTTGTTCATTTCTGGTTAACATGCTGCCATGTTCCAGAGACAGCTGTCACCCGAGCATTAGCAGTCTGAAAGCGTCACTGCAGTGTGTCTGCTTTGAATCTAAACTTTTATTTCCCAGGTCAGTAGTGTGACATTCAATGAAGCCGAGTTCGTCTCAAGTGTACGCAGCTCAATAATTAATAACCGCTCTCCCAGGTGATCTCAAATTGGGACACGTTAATGTTGCAGAGCCCCCGCCACGGGGCTGCAGCGACCCCAAAGCCATCTCCGACAGACACCTCACCTTTTGTGGCTGTGCTTTCTTCCTCCCTCTCCTTGTGGCCCCACGGTGCATGCATTAGAAGAAAAGTTATTTTGAGCTGTAAGAAATTCAAATGAAGCCCCCACATGCTAACTTTTCCAGAGCATCCAGACCTTTGAGATTAGACAGCCATCCTTAAAGCACAAGGGTCTGGGATAACAAACGGCATGTTTGAAGTGTTCCTTGGAGAGTGTAGACAGACACACACGCACACACACACACACACACACACACTCAAGATGCACACAATTGCATCCCCCTTAGCTTTTTAGCGTGGACTATGGCTTAATTAAAGCACAAACGTATAGTATATGTTTTAAGTGCCAGCGAGTTGTGTGTTTATATGATGGTGAATGTAGTCTGAGTCTGCATGAATAAGTAGCACAACACCATGAATATTTATATTGTCAATATAATTAGCTATGTAGACTAATGGAGGCCATGTTTTGCACTTGAAGCCATGCCAATTTTTGGTGGTTGTTTATTTTCTGGCTTGTTGTCCCCACAGTAGTGCTAAATAAAGAGCATCATTATTCCCCAAACATTATGCATTAACTAGCTCCAGTGCCATGAATATGACCACTCTAGTTTCACTGTTAACATCTAAATTGTTCTCAGCTTCTTTTTTTTTTTCATTTAGATATCTCATAAAAAAAATATAAATTCTGTTGCTGGTGCGTTCATTTGTTTGTAATTAAGTAATTTTTCTTGCCATTTGACATAGTCTGTCTTCAATTTTTATTCAGTCAGACGCAATTATGGTGTTGCCTTTGTTCCCTCAATGCAAGGCTCTGCTCTAATTTACCACAATCAAAAATAAAAAAAATAGAGTAGAGGCATCTTACAGTGACAGTTTTAGAAAAGCAATGTGAAAGTCTTTAAATTGTGTCTTCCCCTCTGTCCCTGTCTCTCCTTCCCCCCTCTATGTGAGCAGTGTTTGTCCACGCCAACAAGCTTCAGCAGCACATCTTCTCTGCCCACGGCCAGGAGGATAAGATCTACGACTGCTCGCAGTGCCCACAGAAGTTCTTCTTCCAGACAGAGTTACAGGTGAGCCCCGAGCCGGTGGAGCAAAAGGGCCACCGGCAGAAACCTGCGACCGCTAATCACACATGACAGCTTAACAAACACTAAACACCACTCGCTGCACTCCGGCTGTCCCCTCCATCCCAACTGGGGTGAGAGACTCAGAAGGAATTATTTCAGTCCGTCTCCAAAACTCATTTGTGATGTGCAGATATGATTTGATTTGCTTATTAGACCAGCAGAGCACTAAAATATCTGGAATTAGAGGATTAGTGGTATGTTCGTTTTTGAAGAGGTAATTACATACAGCGCAGGGGCAAAAACACAGTTGAGTCAATATGCCTGCATCTCCCCCTTCTAATCACAGAGGAGGCCTCGTGGCTAAATATGAGCTTTGTCCACAGGGAGACCATATCTGCCCTTCAACAAAGTTAGTAGTTGGACTTATGAACTCGCAATGTTACAGAGATAATCCATTTTCTAGCAATCTTTTTCTCTGGTCCTTGGAGAACCTGAAAAAATGAAACAGACCTTATTATATTATTTCACTGTGGTGGTGTTTTCAAACAGCTCTGTTTTGTTTAGGGGATTCTTTACCGTACACATGGCACACTTCTCATATCCAGATCTTTTTCTATTACCTTTTGAAACTGAATCATTAAAATATGAGTAGTTTATAACCGCTGTGTTCCATCCAATCACTGAGATTGTTCTTAATTCACCTTAAAGTGCAAAAAAGAAACCGATAGCTCCTGAGCACATCCTTCAAGTACATATCTAAAACTTGGATTAGCAGCTCTATGTATTAACAGGTAGCCAGAGGAAGTATCCGGGGCTTGGCTGCCCATTGATCAGCAACGATTTTCATATTGAGATTCAGGTTGTAAACACACAGGCGTGTGTCTGCCAGGAGGAAGGTGAATGTGATCATTATCTGCTGGTCATTTGAGCACTGCAACCATGAATAAAACAAGCCTCGCTCCAGCAGCATGCAAGACTCGTGCTCCACCAAACTGCCAACATGGAGTCTTTTCATTCATGCCAAGGCCTCCTATTTATCACATTTTCATCTCTCATTGGTACCAGCGTTGGCTATATAGCAAGGGTTGTTGCAGGTAGCTGTAAACAATCTCAAATAACCTGGGGATGTTTTCTTACTTTTTTTTTTTCGTTTGACATTTTTTGGGATGAAGTGATCTCCACCTCCCGCAGGTGTTGTTTCATGCATGATTATATTGTTTTACACTCTGCGTGAAGACACAAGAGTAGAACATGAAAGACCTATGGCACTTTGTTGTGAAACAGGGGGTTATGAAAGGGGAGCAGGAATGAGCTCGGGGGATGAGACGATCATTATGCTCAACGTGTGCCATGCTCTAAAGGCAGTCCCATGTGAGTGCATGCTCACACTCACTCAGGCACATATGTAGTTCATATAGACGCCTGCACATGTGTTTCTTGTTACATTCCTGCAGAAAAATCCGCATCATCACATTTTATTTATATTGTAACCAACTCAAAACTTCCTCAAGTTTTGGGGGTTTTTCACAGATCCATCTTTATTTTTAAAGCAACATTACGCAAGAGGTGGTATTTTTTTTGTCATTTTGGACCTCTACACTTGGAAATATGGATAGTGTTACACATGCACTTTGTATGATTACTCTGCTTATGATCACAAACTAGCAACAACTCTTAACAGCCAAACATAAGACATTGCAGTCAGCTAGTCCAACAGCAAGAAGCTCAGCCTGGCGTCTGTCAGCCAGCCCTTAATTTCACAAAGCTCTCACCAACGACTAAAAGTCAGTCAGAGATTTACTCTTGTTCAGTCACCCTCTGTTTTTTTTCTCTCTTCTTAGCTTACTCCGTCCTTACTTACACCCTGTTCGCCTCTACCATGATGTCCACAGAGCCTGCTGAGCTGAGCCTGGTTCTGTTGCACTTGCCTGTGTCAGGTTCTGCTGCCCATTCTGGCAGTCGGCAACAGCAGCTATAATTACCAGCAATTACTGTGGCAACAGATAAAGCTACCTGCAATCAGGAAACTGTGTAGAGCTGAGCTGAGGCGGAGCAGCAGGAGGACATCTGAGGAAAAAAACAGAAAACATTTAGTCCATAAAGTATGATCCAGTTTCTCCAAAATAAGTGGCATAGATGTATGAGTTAGGGCCGTAAAGCCTTCTTGTGAGAGATCGTGCCCAAGTTACATGTAACTCAAGTTACATAGTGCAAGAACTGGCGGTCAGGGCATTGAGGGTAAATGAAAGAGACACCGTTCTCCCTATTAGTGTACCATTAAAATGATTTTGAAGCTGTCATTTTAAGGTGAAATATTTATATAAATATTGCTTTTGGATGAAACTCCTGAACTTAGTAATGTTGGACATAGGATTTGCCTTTTCCACTGTCTATAGTTAAAGCCTTCAACAAACAGTGCAGGTTGGAGTCTTGTTTTTAGTTGTTGTTTGTTTGCGGTTGCCATTTCCCATGCATCACACTTCAAAATGTCTCACTGACATGGGGCAGTCGTTTGTCAGTCTGTCTGAAGTGGAGCTGTCTTCCAGCAGCGAGAGAAGTGGAAGCTCTCTCTCTTTGCCAGGTCTTGAGTTTGGAGTTTCTCCCTATTTCTCCCTGACACTCTGGCCCACTCACAGGCTGCCTGGGCTCCTCATCTCTCACAGTAGTCGGAGGGGTCAAAGGGCCAGTGCAAGCTGGGAGAAGGAGCGGCGAGAGGGAGAGCTGCCACGGCAGGTAAAGGGAAGCAGGAACGATATTTTATTAATTTGCTGCTGAGATCCTGAAACAGACCAAAGGCTGTGACAGGTATCCAAGTGCACCGCTCCACATCCTCCCCCACCGCCTCCCCCCGTGAACTCTACCCTGCAAGGGGCTAGCCAATTTTCGCCAGCCTGTCGAGATGGATGATGGGAGAGCATCCGTCTAATCAGCCCTCCTAGGACCCCCCGCCCAGCCGCCCCCCTCAGACTGGCCAGATTGACTGACTCCTGGGCCTGTGTGCCCCAGAATCCAGATTCCAAAGGAGAATAATCTCTCTTGCTCTCCCTCTCTCTCCCTCCGTTTCTCCCTTTCCTCTTTCTTTCACAGACAAAAAATAAGCACCGAGATGCATAGACCACCATTCCCCTCGAAACTCTCCAGAGAACTCCCCACTACCATCATACGCGCTCAAACAGCCTCCACCCTGCACATCGCTCTCCCTCACCCCATTAAAATATGGAGCAAAGTCTAGATATTTCATGAGGTGCTGATGGGGAGGGCAAGCGGGCTGGCTGTACAGCGCTCTCTCTGACCCTCAAATACTGCCCACCCCTTGAGCAACTAGGAGACATGGTTTTACTGCATCCTCTCTCCCAAATAAGATTCACTGTCCTGTCATTTTAAAAGCAGCCCACCCTTATGTGGAAAATAAATATCTCTGGGTTGTAGCGAAGGCTACACTGCAATGTGAAACTTAACAATCAACTTTTTTTTTTTTTCCTTCGCGTCGGCCTGAGATATAGTAGCTTTTTCACATTCGCGAAAAGAACTGAGCCACTGACAATGCTGCCAGGCTGGATTAATTAGCCAGATTCATTAACTGATGGATGCACAGTATTAGCCACAGCTTAAATCTGACATTTCTCTGAGTGCAGCTCATTTGTGAAGAAACACACAAGTTCAGCTCCTCCAGCGATGTGGCGTACTGGAGGGCTGCAATCGGAGGCTTCTCTCCCAACGATCCCAATTCCTCCAAAGACAAGACAATGAGATTGAAGTTACACAACAGCGCAGATGACATTTTCTGCACGAGACTCCCTTGTTCCTTTTAAGCTGGGCTGTCTTTTTTTTTTTTTTTTTTTGCCCCCCCTCCATCCTCCAATTTCATTATCATTCTTTGGAAGTGACATGAGATTGTAAGTCATGTGTTAAGTCGACGGAGGAGTAAGGCTGGGGTACTGTATGACTTCTCCCTCTCCTCAGACGCCCGCAGGACACGTACCTTAATTGGAGTGTCTTTTAAAAGGATTCCTTCAAAGACAATCCAAAGCTCCCTGGCCTTAATGAGTGCTGAAAGTGACAAGAGCACATCTGCATCATGTTCTACTTCCCCACACAAATGAGATTCTCCTCTCCCCGTGTGATAGCCATTATTGCCAAGCTGTGACCAATTCCACTGTTTTAATTAAGCATATTTATAGGCTTCACGGTCAGCAGGTGTAAACAGCTATGCGTGTCATAACGTCCATCGAAGACAGAAAATAGGGAGAGAAAGTGAGAGATGGACAGTGGGAGAGAAAAGAGGGGGGGCGATAGGGGAGAGAGAGTGCATGAAATAGGTTAAATGCATCCTAAGCTGTATTTTTAGTATTTAATATAAAACAGTAAAATGCAGTAAATGATTAAAGATCATTTTATGAATGATGGCTCGTAAAAATAACACTTTAGGTCTTATTTTTCTGCCTAACTTTTCATGAAATCTTAAGAACGACGCTCACAGAGACTTAATTCCCCAGAAGTTTTTCTTTCTTTCTTTCTTTCTTCTCCGTGAATTTTAAAATATGCCCCCAAAAACGCCCTAACTGCCCCACGTCCCTAAAGTGTCGCACAAAAAGCAAAGCCTCGTGCGTTTGTCCCTCAGCGGCTCTCAAGCACCACACACATATCTCTGAATATCTTGATCTGCCAAGTATGACAGCTCTTTGCGCGTTTGAAAGTTGTGTGTGTATATATATATTTTTTTCCTTTTTATATGACAACTTGTTTTCTTCTTCATCACCCCAGGTGCTCAGAATTCTGTCACCATTTTCAAAAAGTTGCGCTACCAAATAAAAGAACAATGAATTAGAGAAAAACAGCTGCTTGTGAGGCGCCATCATTAATATTTAAGCTTATTTATAATTGCGTACAACACTGTACACACACTGTAAATGGGGACATAAACACCCTTAGATGACTAGTGATCTATCACGATAGTGGTGTTCTAGTTTTGTAGGTGGATCAGAATTAGACAGCATGACAGACCTAATGATCCTGGGAGGATATTCTCTTTCTCAGTGCGCGTGTGTGTGTGTGTGTGTGTGTATACATCTGTGTGCGTGCTGTATGTATTTGTCTTTGTGTCTGTCTCTCCCAGGGTCTGATATGTGCATGCAAACACATTGTCTGGAGGGAGACATGACAAAAACTCCCAGAAGCCTTTGAGCTGTTCTTTTTTTTCTTTTTCCTGTGTTGCACCACTGGGGAAAGTTAAATCCAAACAAAGAGGAGACGCTTGGCATACTGTGCTAGAATCCATCACCGGATCTCTCCCTCAAACATGTCTCCTTTACTTTTCTTAGTTGACTTTTTTTTTTTTTTTTTAACAACTTTGATAAATGCCATTTTAAGTGCTCCTCAGGAAATTCGCTACAGGTTTAATTTACTGCCTGTAGTGATTTGATTTTCAAGTGTCTATTATGCTGTTGGTGTTAACAAAATGCAGCAGAGGCTAAAATAAACACCATCAGAGCAATTATATCCTCTCGAATGTCATATTCACGCGTCACAACAGCAAAGTAATTTAACTCTTCAGTTAGGATGTTGAATGACACCGGTCAATTAAAATCTAATTTTCTGATTCGCTCCTCCATTTCGGTGGGAAAGCATGAGAGTGCACATCGATGATGAAGCGCCTTCTCACAGAAGCGCGGAAGTGCAGGAGAAAATTTAGTCCTCAAAAATCTCCGCATTTGTGAAGTGGCATATCTAGCAGCACAGGAGAGGAAGGGAGGGAGGAACGGAGGGAAGGGGGGAGGTGGGGGGCGCTCTGTAGCATCCCTAGTCAAAGTCTGTCCCTGACTGAAGTGGTTAAATGTGAGAGTAATTGTGTTTTGTTTCTGGGACTGACATGTGGAACCCCATGGACCCCATCTCCCTCCCAGTGACAGGCAGAGATCCTCCCCCCTCGCTCTGTCTAATTAGAGGATGTAGCCCAGGGCTCATGTCCCAGGAAGACCCATCCCCCTCCCAAGATGGCTCCCCTAAGAAAGCCCTTAATTGGGTTCTTTAGTCATAGTCTTCATTTTGGCTGGAAAGGCATCTGTGTGTTGCTATCACCTCAGAATACAGTTTGTATCGCTCTCGTCTTCCTCTCTCTCTTTTTTTTTCTCCCTCTCGCTGGCCCTCTCTCTATTGCTTTCCCTCTCCCCGTCTCCCACTCTCTCCTCACTTAATGAGGCCCCATAATAACACAGCAGTTGTGCAGTTGTTTTGCTACCTCAGTCAAACAGCAGGATCACTGCATAGTGTGTTTCTAGTACCATTCACTTGTCTACTTAGACAGGGTAATGAGTATCATTTGGAGCTACAAAGCACCAGCCCACAAAAAGGGTGGTCCGTCATCTCTGGTTACACCTCAGAAGCATTTGGTTGGGGTAGTTAGACATCTAATCAAAGCATTTCAGACATTATGGATTTATTATATATTTTTACAAGTGTTCAGTGTGAAAATGACCGGACACAGAATGACACACATGGAAGACATTGAAATCCATCGCTGTTGTCAACTCCACCCTAGCCCAGTGCTGTTACTGTATGACCATGACTCCCCGGGTACCTCACTTCAAACAAGACAGTCTGTTACCAAGGAGACCAGGCCGGTTGTGGCACAACAGTGTTTGGGGTCAACCCTCCCTACGGCCTGATAAGTGATGACTGTGGAGAATGCCAAGTGTTGTATTATTTATTTATTTGATTGTGTTCTTCATTGGCTAAACTAGCCAGCAGTAAGCCTGGCCTGAGGTCAAAGCAGGAAAGGATTACTCCCTCAGTGGACTGGTCAACAGTAGGGAATGCTCAAAGGGAGGACTGAGTCAATACTGGACCGAGTTCAACACACCATTAAACATCAAGGCAGAATGCAGTACTCGTGTCTTTCTCCACAGCAGTTTGGAATGATAAGAAAACACACAGTGGCAGAATTTTCGCAGACACAATGGGGTCGTTATTGTTTGAGGTCCATTGTTCATCTCTCAATCACCACGCAAACATAAATTAGCCTAAATATCCAAGTGATTTAATTTCTTAAAGTCGCCCTGCAGTTTGGAACCTCGCAGAAAAGACCACAGGTTCTTTGTTTTAGCATCGTTTGATGACGTTCTCTTATGCGTTAATTAAATTCCTGAGTGATGAGTACGGGTGCGCACAGGTCTCAGTGGTTTTGTGCACACTCCCCGTGCTCCAGATGCAGCTTTGCAGACTTACTGTACGTCAGCCATGCAGGGGTAAGAGAGAAAGTCGGCACAGGCTGATAAGACTTTTAATCAGAGCTTAGAAGGGGATGTTTACAGTTTTAACTGTTCCTTCAAATTTTTTGATTATAGATAAACTAAATAAGACACTTTAGCCGCAGGGTTTAAAATGAATGTGCTTAACTCTTCTCATTAAACTGTTTTTTTTTTAATGAGTGATCTTTACTGTAAGCCCCACACACTCGACTCACAAAAGTAAATGTATGCTTTACTGTCGGACTTCAACAGACATAAATAAATGCCTTCATTTTTAAATTATTCATGAACTAATGCAAAATGTAAATCATATTTTATATTTTGTTTTGTTTCTGTCAACAAAAAAAAATTACAATTGCAGTATTCAGCAAGCTGTGCTTCACTATGGCATTCACACCCACTCAAGATGTTTATACATCTACAGTATAAGGTCACAAAATGATGTAGCGTAAATAACTGTGTAATAACCTGCTCTATTGTTGCATTTCTTCCAGGCTTACAGTTTCATACAGTTACCTTTTTATACCATGTCTGCATTAAGAGTAGTAGTTACAGATCAATTACATTTTGAAATTGTCTTTGTGATTATGGCATTTTCTATCAGTCTAGCTTAGCTTTATAAACTTTAATGCATACTTATATATACTTTAGATATGTATTTAAGGCTATATTATTATCAATATATTGTTAGAATCAAATGATACAGCACTTTGAATATGAGGCCTATATAATGCAACACTTTCTGCTCAGTTTGCTACACTGCTTTGTGCCTTATAGAGACTATGGCTTAAAAACTCGTTATTGCTCGCTCAGCTCTGCAACCAGTCGATAAAGCCTGGGTTTAATGTTACGTGCTGGATGAACACCAGGTAGAAGAACAGACACGAATGACTAACTGTAACATGTGCTCCGCAGGTATTAACGTTATGCTAATTAAGCATTGTTAGCGCCACGGTTAAGCTCCTCTCTGTGATGTTGGACAATGTGAAGATTGTCTTTTAATACAGCGAGATCAGATGAAAGAGAGAGTGGGTCTGCTGGTCCACTGGCCTTCCTTTGCAGAGCTGATGTAAGAGATGCACCTCTGTTGCCTCACTGGAGACCGGGTGCTATCGATGGAGACCAGAGCAATGGGGAACGACATAAAGAATGATTAGTTAATAAATCAACTCCCCAGCCTCCTTGCACTTTCTTACTCTCTGCTCTTCTCCAATCGTTCCCCCCCCCTTTTTTTTTTCTCACCCTCTCGCTCTCTGCAGTAGAGTTAAATTCCTAAGACATGTTGCACCTGTTTGCATGGGTACACAAGACCCCTGCCGGATGTTCCCCCTCCTCTTCTACTACCCCTGAGGGCGTTGCAGTAGGGTGATGTAATCAGATGAAAGTGGTGGTTTAACGGTGGCACAGAGCCGGTGAAAGAATAGGAGTGGAGGAAGAGGCTCGCTCCGAGCCAATGCAGCCAGTCTTCATAAGGGAGGAGCGGGTGCGCATTATTGATCAGAGCAAAATTTAATTTAGTGGAGAATTGACTGCTATGGTTTACCTGAACACTGCTGGTAACTGGGCCCTGCAGCAGGCCTGTGTGGCCAGCAGGTGGTTGAAAGGATCGAGGAGGAGATTAAGGGTTGGATAGAAGGGAAGGAAATGGATGATAAGGGGAATGGCGGAGTTTCAGGGGGAATAGGATGGCATTGAAGGAGGGAGTCGGGATGAGAGCTAAAAGGCTTAATGGAGGGCATCTAATCCTAAATTGCAGTGATTCTGGTGTGACACCATTAGTGACATCCACCTTGCCGGGCAGTGGACATTTCGGTCGTTTTCTTGTGTTGGATGTGAATTATGTGTTTCACATCTAATTTGACATTTGTGGTGGGGTACTGTAGGTATTTAACTTATACAGCGCTGGTGCAGAGGTACTTGAAGAACTTGACAAGGATGAAGATTGGAAAGTGAATCTCCACCCTCCCTCCCTCACTCCCCTCCTGTCTCCCTCCTTTCCGCCTTCCATACTCATACACAGAACAGTTTATAGCTACTCTGCGGAGTTCAGTATCCACAGAGATAAAGGTATCAGTTTCATTTTCTTTTAACGTTTTTTCCCCCCTCTTCTTTTCCTCTATTTCCCTTTAGTCTGCATGGCTGCCACAGCCACTGAAGTCGTTTAACACCGTCCTTGAGAAAGCCCTCAGTGAGAAAACTCCTGGCATGTTTAAGGAAAAGGTAGAATGCAGTGTGTGTCAGACAGAGCTGGGACATGCAGTGGGGGGAGCCATTCCCCAGAGGGGTTATTTTCCCCTCTAATAGCTGTTACGAGCCCTACATTATATCCAAGGAGCTACGTTCCTTTGGGGTCCACAGACACACACACACACACACACACACCTAGACGCGCTGGCACACTCACACAAAGGCATGCACACTCAGTTGAGCACAAATTTTCGCTCTCTGTTTCTCTCTCTTTTACACACACACACACACAGCCACACACACACACACACACAGGCACACACACTCAGTCCTAGCCGCTTTGCTCTCCTCGTGTCAATATCCTGCCATTTGAAGTCACGTACTGCAGGGGCTTCTGGGAGTCACCGAGGAGCCAGGCTGACGGGTAATGGGCCGCATTCATTAATAAGGTTGCCGTGCTCCTGTCCCTCCTCAGCAACGCCAAGGATGTCTTCACCGGGGGGTAGGGGGTTGGTGGAGTGTGAGGAGGGGGAGGAGGTGAGGTGGAGCAGTGAGAGAGAGAGAGAGCGTCCCGTGGGGAGTCTCCTCCCAGACTCACTTAAAGGAGCTTTATTTCAGCAAGAGAGGAGAGAGGGAAGCAGAGGAGCTGTCCGGGGCCGCCTCTTTAAAAAAGGGAGAGCAGGGCCCAGGCGAGCCACGCTAACCCTTACAGGGGTCACACTCCTGCTCCCCGTCAAACAGCTTATTACCCCACCTGTCGGGAAGTAATCGCCCTAGCTGAAAGGAAAGCTGTCGAGGTGTTTAAATGCTTTATATGGAGGCAGCTGAAAGGGTAAAGAGGGAAGGAATGAATGCAAGGGGGGCTAATAGTCGTCTCCAAGCACAGCCCGAGGGACTCTGCACCAACAGGACTGAAGGTGACTGCTTTGGTAAACCTTCTCACTGAGGTTGCAGTAATCATTTTAGATTTTCCCTTTCTCACTTTTTCCTCTTTTTTTTTTCCCCAAACTAGTTCAGCAGTAAAAAAAAATGTCATTTCACATACTCGCGCGCTAAATTCTCTGCCTTTGCGCTCAACGAAATGTATGTGTGCGCTGGGGTGTGTGTGTATTTGTGCATGCATGCGTGCTGATGACTCTGTGACAGGTGTGTCTAGTCCATGCCAGTTTAGAGAGTCCAAGGCCGTGTTTTAAACAGAGCGCAGCAAGTGGGGCATGTAGTTTGCATTAAAGGGATTAGCAGTCACTTCAAAAGATGACCTGGATTCAGCCCACCAGGGACACCAGTTACACACCCCCTGGTCCACACTCCCTTTAAAGAACCTGGCACAGCTGCCCCACTACAACCACTCTCAACGGTCTGCGTGTGTGCCTGCATAAATTTTGGAGATACAGCAAAACAGAGTGATATTGTCAGCTTGTTATCCCGTCATAGTAAATTGTGCACCATTATATATTCACAGCAGCGCGGAGGGTCAAATCATCAACTGCCTCACCTGCACCTTAAGTATTTCTCAACACTTTTTTTTTTTTTTTTTTTCTTCAGCATGTACATTTGCAGCACATTCAGTGCATGTAGGCGCAGTATAAGCAGGACTCTCAGAATGATATTCAATCAGGTGTGACATTGCCTTTTTATGGATTTGTTTCCATGGACACAGTCTTGAATTTGAGCGACAGGATTTCTGAGGAATGGGCTGTTATCTGTCAGTGGTCTTGTGCTTTTTTTGTGTTAGACCAAGACTTAACTATGCTTAATCCCAAAGCCAACTGCTATTGATCCACACACAGATTTGACTCCTGTGCAAGTTAATTGGATCTGGATGACAGCCTAATAATGATGATGTTTAAATGCCACAATAATCAAAAGGCAGTGCTTGTCAATCATAACATTTGAAATTAATTTCTAGGTATAGCGCATTAGTGCCCTTGGAATGGAAGATGAATAATGTTCCAGTGTCCTTTTTAATGAAAGGGAAGGAAAATGAAAGAGCCATTTGTTGTATGTGATCATAATGTTTCCTCTGTTTCTTTTTGTGTCCTTGCAGAACCACACGTTGACTCAGCACAGCAGCTAACATGGCAAAGATCAACGCCGTGGCCGAGAACAAGGATCACATGACGCGGAGAATAATGTCTGACCGCCAATTACCGTCAGTGCAGTTTCCCACTGACCGTCTTGCACTGAACTTTCGATTCAGTTACACCACAAGGAACCATGCCACAGCAAGAAAAAAGAAAAGCAAAAGCAAAGAAAATAAAAAAAGAGAGGGGGGAAAGAACATAAAAGAACCCTCTCCGATCTTTACTAACCATTATTTCAAAAATAAAGAAAAAGCCAACTTGTTTGTACATAGAATTCTTCATGTGTTGCTTAACTACAGCTATATTGCAATCTTATACAGTATTTGCCAATGTACAGTTCAAAATGTTTGTCCAAAAAAGAAGAAGGGGGGTAAAAAAAAAAAAAAAAAAGATCAATGACATTGTCAATCAGACCAGATGGGACTCAGACAGTTGTGTAAAGGAGAAACAGGGTGCCACTGAGAGCGTAGGAAGCTGTAGGAACCGGCAAGTGTTGTCAGGAGGACTCTTTTCATCAGCGCCACTCCTACTGCGCAGTATGTCACTCTGTATCCTGACATGGTCAATCATTTTGGGGTAGAAAAGCTTGATTCACCAGCATAGGCTGAGATCTTGTCTGTGTCCATCGTAACATGGCTGCCAGAGGACCAGCTGAGAACGGCGGTGCGTCTAATCTGCACTGCCTGCGCTGGAGTTCAGACGAGAGGCGGGGAAAAAAAAAAAAAGAGAGAGAGAGAGAGAAAAGAAAAAAACAACACACAGAACAGAAAAACAGGACAGGATGCTGATATATGCAAACGCAGTGACACAGATTTGGAAAAGGCTAGTTCCTCTGGTTGGCTCGTGAACAGAGGCGTGAAGCTCCCATGTGGCTCTCAGAGCATGGGGAAATCTCCAGCCCACTGACTCAACCTGTACATTTCTGTTGTTAATGTTTACTGCTCGTTGAAGCCTGGAGATTACTGGAATTTATTTTTTTTTCTTTATGTTTTGTTATCTCTACATATTTTTTCGCAGTGGGGGAGTTAATCCATTCGGATTTGGGGTCATGAAGACTGAACACAATTTCAGTCTGTCTCGGGGATATACCGTAGTTACTAAACTCTGTCCCTGGCTCTCCTGGAGAGTGCCCAAGTACTCCTCTTTTTGCTTTGCAGTGTCTCATTGCTCTCTGCTCAAGCTGGAAGCCACTGTGGCATCATACAAAACTTTAAACCATTCTGTTATGTAAATGTTTTGCATTCATTGAACCTGAGATGCACTTTTGTATAAAACTTTAATGTTTTGACATTTTGATTGAGAATTGTTCGTACACAGTTTACAGGAAATCACCATCTCCTGCAGCAAAAGGACAGTTATCTCTGATGTTATTAAAATGTATTGTACAAATATGGAGTTCTGTATTTGGCAGACCTCGTTTTTTTTGTGTTGCACATGTGATGGAAATATTAAAAACTGTATGAGGAAATGGCTTCATTGTCCCTTCATTATCTATCTAAAATACTAGGTCTGTGTTAGTGTGTGTGTGTGTGTGTGTGTGTGTGTGTGTGTGCTTGTGTGAACACAATTAACCCATCAGACAAGACCTATGACAGCATAAACACAATCATCATCAAAAGCTTACACTGCTTTTTTTTCATTGTATCAAATTGCATCCTATTTTCCTCACTCCCTCGTGGCTCTCGCTAACAAACATCTGAGCATCTTAAGGGAGGTCTGTGTTATTAATGACTCCATTACCCATCACCCTGTGCGGTCCCATTCTACACACCCTTGCGCTAGGTCTATTTAGGGAGCCTCCAGCACTCCGGGAGACTGAGGAAAAGATTCTTCTGCCTTTGCCGAATGGGACAAAACCCATGCTACAACATCTGTCTGTCCCAGCAAATGATTCATCAATGGTGACACGCGAGCGCCATAACATTTGTTGAAGCTTTCAGTTTTGTTTTGAGAAGGCGCAGCACTGCGGCTCATATCGTTCTAACTAGGTTATACTGTGAGAAACAAATGACTATAAACTTATGATCCATTTGAAATACACAGAAGATACTGCGTTTCATTAGATACTGTATATGTGAAATATATGAAGCATAGATTGTATGCAAACATAAATGGGGATACTAAGAGAAGCACAATGATGTCCCTATGTATGCTGTTTTGATCTATTATGTGCAGAACATATATAAAAACATATAAATGTGACCCCGCTGGGTGATAATATTGCAGCTTATTTGTCACAGGAAATAATCACATACAGCATTTTACAATACATCTGTGTAATCAGGGTTTCTGAAGCTTGTCTTATTGAATTTCTTATTTCAATCGAATGCGCATGTTGTCTGTCATCTATTAGCTTTTATTACTTTACTATAACGAGGATCAGATGACAGATGGACGGGATCTCTTACAGTGACAGACTTCCACAATGGAGACCCCTCATCCAAGTCAGAGATGGTATGGCCCAGCATTAACTGTCATACTGAATGCAAGCTGGGCATCCATTAAACAACTTTGCTAGCATCTCCCTGTGCCAGGCACTTTTAATAAGCTTCAAGGGCATTTGAACGGGTCCAGAACTTTGCTTTGCCAGAGATGGACTGGCCCACATCATCCATTACATTAAATTGGGTGGCGGCCTCCAGCTCATATTTATGATTTAATTAAATTCACTTGTGAGGCGTATCAGAAGCACTGTGGCCTCCCTTTTAACGCCAGCCTAAGCAGCAAAACACACACACGCAGCTACACACACGAGTGCATACACAAGCGCTGTGTTTCTGACACTCGCCCAAGTGTGAGACTTTGTGGGCGCTTTGGCAGGGGCATTCTCAGGGGTTCATTTAAAGCAATATAATTACACAGCCCCCAAGTATTCTTCCATCAGAAAGCAGCAGAATGGATGGCTTGTTCAGAGATAACTTAGCTTGGCTGATCCTCTACGGTGTCGTCGTCTGAACATAACCTTAATGCAAGTGGCACTCAATGTTGCTAAGAGCCTGGCCAGTCCTTAGTGGAACTGGGCAGTCAGGCCAGATGTTTGGGAGTATCTGAAATGCCATTGTTCTTGTCCAGGATGTGTGCGAAATGGCATTTTGTTTTTTCATTTGACAGGCTAATACTCATAGTCCTCTAGAGGAAAGGAGGCAGCCTGTGTTAAGACTTTATTAAAGAATTATGAGATCCTACTGAACCTGTGCAGTGTGTTGCCATCCAAAAAGCTGCAAATGTGCCACTTTATCCAATATGAACAACCCGCACAAATGTAAGTATGCATTTCAGTGCTTGTCCCTTGTGTTCCAGTGTCCTTGCGATAACTCTTCTTTGGTGCAAAATTTAGTTTGGTGAAAACTCCACATTGTTAGGCTGTGCATTCCTCCCACTGAAGGAGACCTCAGAGACCTCTTATGGCATTCAATATGTGCGCCCAAGCGTGAGATCCAGATCCATTTGGCCGGGAGATCCACTGGGAGTGTCTGGGGTAACCCAATCTCTCACACCGGCACTCCACATCCAGAGAGCCATCTTTTCACTTCAGAACTGTGTCAGCAAAATGGACGCCTCAACCTCAGTATGCAGCCCTACCACAGTGTTTATGTTTTTAGCCAAGGGCATTTACTATTGTTTTTTTGTGTATGTCCTGTGTCATTTTGTTTACGACTATTTTCTGTGCCTTTAGAATATAATTATAGGAACAAGAACAACAGTAAAATATACATCTCCAACTGTTGTCCTCAGAGTAAAGTTACTTTAAAAACATTTCTTCTGCACACATATGGATGGAAAAGACAGTTCACAGGTCATAATTAGAAAAGTGGCCCGGAGCTCTGAATATCACCTTCACCATCGTCCTACTCTATAATCTACACTTTTTACAAAACTATAAAAAGTAAATAAATGTATTTTTAATTAAAACAGTCATTCACAGTTAATTTATGTAGCGAAGATGCATCTTTTGTCCTCCTCCTGTTCAGAGTCACAGGGGACTTGAGCCTATCCAGCCCGGATTGGGCAAGAAGCAGGGTCCACCCTGAACAAGTCACCAGTCTATCACCAAACTAACACACATGTAGACAAACAAACACATTCACTCCCATTTCTTTCTTTGTAGCCCCTCCTAATGATCCCCCCTGTCTCCTGAACTGGGAGAGCTGAAGGTGAGTATCCCCCTCCAGTCATCTCCCTCTGCCTTACCAAGACAAACACTTGAAATAGACAAGACACTATATTCTTTTTTTTTTTTTTTTTTCTTGGATGGAATAGGGGGGGAGGATTTTCAAAAATGTATTAAACACCAAGCAATAAAATATAGACCAGGTGGGGTCAAATTCACTGCAAGTCTCCAGGCTCCACAGCCAGTACGGACAGTGTGATGATATGAGGACAAGGGAAGAGTCTAACAAGTGGAGAGAAGAGGGAAAGAAAGTATCAATAATGCAGCGTACACCGTATACAGCTGACAGTAAAAATGGAAAACACACTGCCTGAGAGAGAGGAGGGCACAGCGAATTCTGGGCTGAGTCGCTTGTATCTAAGTGCCAGAACATGAATTCATTGGTTAAATGATTTGAGTTCATTGGGGCTGCTGAAACCAGTTCAAATGTTTCAGTGCTATGGGTGTGTGCGACCAAATAATCAGAAAAGTCAACATCGATTTCTGCATGATTCATTTCAGTGTCTTTAGTAGTGTTTCATAATGGGCAGAAATCTCTCTATATATGTGCGTATTAATGCTGAACTTTGCTTTGCTTGCTGCCATGTGTTTTTAATGAACATGTGGCAGACAAAAAACTGATATGTGTCGCAAGAAGTGTTAGATTATATTTTTGTTAATGTTTCGATTTATTTTTCTGGAATGTCACTTAAACACATCCTGTCAGTTTCACATTTATGTCCCTCTTATTGGCGATGAACTAAAAAATGCTCCATAATGGAGCCCCCTGGGAGAATAAGGTGTTCACACTCCCAGTGTTTCCCCCCGCTCTTCCTCTTTTCCATTTTCCTAATTCTATCCCTCACTTTTTTCCTTCTTTTTTTTTTTAAATTTTAAAAGCTCTCGCACTTCCACCACCCCTCCTCTCCCTTTTGCATCTCTTGTATTGTAAACAGCTCACAAAAGCATGACAAGGTCTCTGCTCATGTTCCCCCTGCCTCCCTCTCTGTTCTCCCAGCTATTTGTTATTGTCTCCTCGCTATCGTGTGTGTTTGTCTCTATCACGCGTTCTTTATTCTGTTTTTCCTCTGCGTCAGAAAAGCAAAAGTTAATTAAATATGGAACGAGATGGAGCAGCATCTCTTTAAACCATCATGTCATTAAAATGGCATCCCTGGGAGATCAGCTTAAAAGGAGTCGGAGAACAATGTCTTCTCCGTCAGATATTTATGGGCCTGGTTATGTAAACATGCTCCCTTTATTCTCTATGTATATTTCATGTAATTATCACTTTTTGTAGCGCTTCCCCCCTGAGATTCGTAGAGGCAAGAAGTTACTAGGGGAATGTCATTAGAAGAGACTATTGTTACAGTGCTGCTATGAAACTGCACCAGGAAAAAGGCAACATTCCCGTCCTGGTGAAACCTTTTATCTATATTTGACTTCGTCATATAAAAATCATCAGCGTCTTGTTACAGGGTATCTGCAGCTGAGACTAAAACTTGCGGACCTTTCTCTGCAGTTGCCCGTCTTTATTAAAACCAAGAAACACACTGACGAAATCATTCAACAGCATGTTCTCCTCCTTCCAGCATGCGTCTGATCGAGATACCAGGAAATTCACAAATGATTTACAGGTTTGCAAAAACCTTGATGCCTCTCACTCAGCCCGCCCATGTATCCATCTGTTAGAAAAGCTGAAGATCTGGAGTGAACTGGAATCCATCAGCAGCAGAGACCAGTGACTGGTGCTTGAAGGCCTGGGTGCCAGCTGACGGAAGCCGCTAATTAAGAGGGCTGGGGAGCCAGTGGGGTGCCTTATGAAACAGGGGCACCTGGGTTTCACAAGAGGGGGCCGGGTATCCATCGCAACTCATCTGTGTTTCCCAGGGAAGACTAAAGTCCGTTCCAGCGCTATGCCACGTAGCACTCTTTCACTCGAGTGTAATGTCAAATACGGCTCACACAAAAGCCCTCCTCCCCGTGTGCCCTCTCCGTAGCTTGTTTGCCATCACAGAGGGAGATGTTATTGCATGGCATGATGAAATATGTCAAGGTGCATTTCATTCAAACCAAATGCACTTCAACATATGTGCAAAAAAGAAACAGCTTAAATACACATGTCTCATGTAAATAATGTGCACACACACACACACACACACTCACACTCACACAAGATCTGGGCTCCCACATGCATAAATTAATGGCCCTATTCTTTCTATTGTATGTTGAGTCTTCTTTGCTGTAGGGTCAAAATGTCTCCAAGTAATCTAACTAGCTCTGACTTAAGGGACAATATAAGGTCTGCGATGAGCTCTGTCATTACTGTCTTACCCACCACAGGCTGATACAGCTCTCGACCACCACTGAACCTGCCATATTGCTATCCAACCTGACCCCACAGATGCAGTAAACCTAAGTGAACCACAGTTTCGAAAGTCGACAGCAATAACCACTGCAGAATTGCTTTTAATCAACGTCTGAAATGAGGGTGACTTGAAGCGTCGCCCCATGCTGATTAAATGTAATTGTTTAATTGCCAAGTGCTGGGAACCCATCCTAAGAGGATTCCAATGGAATTATTTAATCTCTAGTCAGGAAGTACACTGCAGGAAAAAGGCAGAGGGAAAAACGGAAGAACGGAAAAGGCAAAAATCAAGCAGAAACAGTCTGTTTTTCTTTTTGAGTATGTCACTCATGAAATATTAACTGTGGTTTACATTTGGTTAGCTGAGAAAGTGAACAGCCTACAAATGTACACTAAGTGATAGTACAACTCCAAAAGAGGTCACAGTGTCGACCTGTATCTGCAGACTAAAGTGGTTTGGTCTTCTCTGTCGGTTCACTTTTGCATTCCGGATTAACTTTAAGATATTACCGTAGCACGTTGGTCGCTGGTCTTGTTGCAAAGAGTACTCGCATGTGAAAATGCCTTCTGTGTTCTTCCTGCCAAACATTACAGTGGCTTCATTCCACATCTGTCCCTTTTTATTTATCTACAGACCAGAGTTGAGTGTTTAAAAACAAGATTTCAGCATTACATCATCCTAACAAAGAGTCTCTAAGACTTTAACTATTCAGTGATTCTTATGGTGAAGTTATATAGCACCCCCCCATCCGCTCTGATCACTGACTGGGTCTCTGCTAATGGGGCTCTATAAACTTAAGGGGCACAGGTGTACTCCATTTGGGGTCACAGCTTTTAGATACATTGCTTGGGGTCACAGACATCCAAACCCTCCATAAACACATTGAACAAGATTGAGAGGACACACACGCACCTTTGCATGCACACATAATTAAAATCTCTCATCTGTATTTTTCAATGCTGCAACCCCTCCAAGACCAATTTAAGCTGGCATGATCCCCCAATGCAGCCCAAGTCTGTTAGCCAATTGGTTTGGCACACATGGCATGACATTTCAATCTATCAACAATATCGATAGCAGTAGTCCTCCTAATATAACTGCACACAGTGAGAGTGCTCCACGCAGTGATACGGCTCTTGCTGTCGCATTTAGATACACAGGGAGTAAACCCAGGCTAGCCATTCTGCTGATAAATGCAGTTCTGTCACCCCATGGGAAATGTGCCTGCATCCCTCTGGTCAAAAGTGTGCTTCTGTCCCCCCCCCCCTCCCTTCCACGCCACAGGCAGAGAGGGGAGTGGGGTGGGGGGGCAGTCCTGTTCCCTGCAGCTGTGCCCTTATTCCCAGCACCTGACCAGGGGCCCAGATGTGCACATGGGCAACAGCAACAATTTGAGCAATGTAAGTCCCTTGTGGGACCCAGGCACCTGCAAATGTAACCCCACTATCTAACATGATGGCGTAATTACACGTCTAATAAGTCTACATCTGGAAAGAAGTCATTTAATATATCAAATCAAACCTACCTAGACTAGGGAACAATACAAAAATTGTTTTGCACTCTCAGCATTTCATCTGCACATCAAACAAAATCCACTCTGCACTTGGCACTGACCCAATTAGCCATCAGGTAGACGGCAACTACAGGGCACAATGTTGCTATTTTAAATGCATCATGTAGCTGATTTTAATAATTCATTTTAGATTTTGCATGAAGGTAATCAACCAGTAATAGAGATGTGTTCATTTTTGAAAAACCTTAAATTTAATTTGCTGAAAATAAACACAAAAATGGATTATTTGTTTTTTGTTTGTTTGTTTGTTTTTAGTTAGGATGCATCTAAACATTTTACGTCGCTATTTTAATATTTAAGTCACACAAACACAAAAGTATATGACATAACAGCACCTTGAAACATTTTGCAGTATAGAATATGCTGTATCTGATCAAGTTTTGCAATTACAAGTGACAATATGTGATTTACTGTGAGTAAAGAGAGCACCATCCAGTTTCGTAGACCTGTGATTGTAAGATTACATTCCTCTGTTACAATTTGAATCAGTCACAGAGCTGGTGCAAATAATAAAAATAATAATAACAATAATTATAAAGCCTGTATTTAAATGACAATTCAAACACAAACAATTAAAAGACAGGTAATCGAAACCGTGGCCAGTCTCAAAGACTCACTTCACACTCTGAAGAATCTCAAGAACTGCACACACAGGAAGCAGTAAAGGTTAATGGTGACATCTAGTGGTAAATAAATATACTGTATTGTAAACACGTTAAACAAGTCCAAATACTTTCTGTAAAACAAATTCAAAATAAATAATGATAATAATAATAAGACCAGTGGTGGCGACACGGCTGTGGGGTGTTTCAGTGGCAATAATCACTAATAATGTAATAACAGTCAAAAATAAAGATGAATGTTTACTTTTGTTTTGCTACAGTGCAGTAAACAAAACATTTATTTTTTTTCAAATGTGCAGCGTGTTGATACAGCATGTGATCAATCTATTATATAACAATGCACCCCAATACATTTATACTTAATGGCACTTTGTGTTTTCATCACTGTGCTTCTGTAATATTAACAGTAATAAACTCTCAGCTAACAGCAGAGGGTGATAGTGATCTGTTTCACTTCGGCTCCAGCAAAGATGTCACAGTGAGGGCGACGCTTGTCCTCTTTATGAACATAAATCCTCCGTGTGACGTGTGTGTAAATTCAAGAGGCAAGCCGCACAACATAAAGAACAAGACAACAATAATGGCCTCGCAGCCTGCATGGCACTCATTCAAGACAGATATTAAATCTAGTTATGTTTCGTTTTCTACATTATGTCTGTCACATAACCACAGAGGTGGACAATGGATGTGTCAAAGAACGTGGCAGTTAGTCAAGGACAATGCACTTACCTTACATACAGTACATAAGCCACAACTGGCAGATCTCATTTTTAGACTGTCTGCATTGTGTTTATTTCACTCTTGCATTGGTCCAGTTCTTACAGCATGTGAAAACTCTATTATATGAATGATCACAATACTTTTGTTGGTGCACTTTCAGGCCGGAGACTTATTTCCCTGTCCGTGATGAATGTTTAGTACATAGACGTGAACACAGTGAAGTGATCGCCAGTAAGTTACATTATACCGTACTATACCAACCTTATACAACACATCTATATATCATCTATATATATATATGACAAACTGTGGTGTACAGTTCAACTTCCTCTGCTCAAACTGTGGAATTTATGGGTTAGAAGTGAATATTTCCATCCATAGTTTTGGCACATTGTTCACCCCCATCCATCCATGGGTATCCGCTTGTCACTGGCCAGCACGAAGAACAGATGATGGGGGAGTAGTATGCCGCCTTGGGCAGAGAATCTTGCTAAAGGCCCTGCGGAAACTACTGTGGCAAAGTGGGTAGAGGAATGGGTTAATAGCAGAGTTGAGCCACAGGAGCCAGAAGGTGACCTCGTACCAGTGATGCTGGATGCACCGCCCTCTGCAGGCAGCACGGATGATCATCAGTAGGGTGTACGGTGCCCAGCAGATGGCAAACACACACACTATGATGGCCAGGGACTTAGCAATTTTCTTATCCCTGGACAGACGGCTAGGCTGGGCAGCCCTGCTGGTTGAGGGATCTAGTTTACCCAAACTGGGAGAGGAGGTGTGGGAGTGAATAGAGCCTCTTACAGCCAGTTTCATCCCAAACCCCAAGTTGTTGGACAGAGGGATACCTTCCCCCTGGGCAGATGCAGGTTCGCTCAGTTGAAGGTGGAGCTGGGCCTTCCTGCTGTTGAGCCTCCTCCTGCGTATGCTGAGGTAAATGCTGAGGTTGAAGAAAGCCACTGAGATGAAAGGAGAGAAAAACTCCAGCATGGATGCACTCAGCAGGAAGTACCAAGAGTAATAGAACTCTGCAAAGCACTCATCCTTTGGCACGCGGCTCCTGCCCACCACCAGCTCCCAGAATATGATAGCTGGGCCATACAGGACAAAGGCTAGCACCCAGACAGCAATCATCTTGATTATGGCTTGATGAGTCATGCTCTGTCTGGCACGATAACTTACCTGCAGTAAATATAAGCATAAATCAGAAAATATACTTTGAGTAATATGCCAGCTCAATTTTATGTGCAATTGCTGCATCCTACCGTTATTGTAGAAATAGTTCAAGGGCAAAATTACAGTTTATTCTCCTAACATACACTGTGTCTGTGGTCATAAAAAGATAGGCGATGTTCATTTAACAGCAGTGATGGAAGAGGTTTGATCCAAGACTTTTAAACACAGATGATCAGTGTTGAACACAAAGCTTTAAAGCACCATGTCTAACAAAAATCATTCAGTGAAACAGTGAAAACAGTGTAACGCTTCAAACCTGGGGACGATTTTACAATATAATCAAGTATCAATAATCAATCAAAGTAATAATCATAGATTTGAGAAATGAATGAACATTTTGATGGAGAAACATAATATTTGAACCATTATTTCCAACATCTTGACATTGTACACAGCAGAAAAAGTGCTTGAATGAGAATTAAAGCAACATTATGTAACTTTTCTACCTTAAAAAAAAAGCATCACTATCATTTTGATGCTATATTGACTTATAGTAGGGTGAACGATGCCTTTGTCATTCCCACTATGCGCCTGTTATTGCAATATGTAACTTTGGACACCAGATTGGTGTGAGCTTCCTGATGGACAGAAAGCTTTATTTGTTCTCAAGGTAGGTTTAAGTAACTACTAGTTAGCTCAGTCCATGCTGCCCGCATTGGGAGCTTAAAGCATCATGGGAGTGTTTGAATTCACACCACTAGCAAAAGAGCTTTGGACCGCCGGGAGGAGCAGGTTTTCAGGCCCGGGGCGAGAGGGAGCCAGTCGGGAATGCTGACAGGGAGCAGAGGCTGTATCGTGCCAGAAATGGAGCAAGTGGGCAATGTAACCAGACTCAGCAGCCTCTGTGGACATAACAGAGGGTAAGAGACCCAAGAGGACGTCGATGGAGGAAGATAAGAGGAGAAAAGGAGAAAGTGACCGTGCAAGAGTAAATCTCAGACTGGCTTTTAGTCACTGGCAAGAAGCTTTGTGAAATAAAAGGCTGAAAGATGACAGACACAGAGCTGGGCTTCTTGCTGTTGGACTGGAGAGTAATATTAGCTGACTACCATGTCTTGTGTTGTTACACTTGCTCGATGCTTACACGTCTTACATAATGTTGCTTTAAGTCGATGAAGCACCTCTCATGACCCTTGTCAATTAGTGTCAAATCCTACGCCCCTGTCCATGTTCTTGGTGAACGAGGGGCGTACTTTATGCCCTCTCCTGCTCTGAAGATGTGCCCTGGTCCTGAACGACAAAAGATTAACCGCAGTTCATCTTCAAAGGAGATGAAAAATGGTTCCACTTATGTTTGTATAAATTAATTGGTACACAGTACTTCTTCTCATAAATCCAATCTGAGATTTTGCATTATCGCTTTAAATTGTTAGATTCCTCCTGAGAGCTTCTCGGAAGACCCTTCGCTCACCCTTATAATCATACCTTACACAAAACAGGATCTTTTCTCTCCAACGCTGTGCAGTTAGCATTTCGTTAATGTGCTGACATTTCATCGTTAGTGCCAAATGTATGCATCTAATCTGACTCCATCTTTTCTTTTAAAAGACAAAGTTTGTCATGGGCCTGTTGACGACCTTTTGTCCTTCAATGTTCAGAGAGAAATGCTTTTAGGAAAATGCTACTTGGCTGCCGGTGGCCTGTTTCTGCTATGATTGATCTCTCCAGGTTGGAAGGACCATCGCGCAGAAGAGAATCTCTATGATCAAAGCTAGCTAATTAAAGAAGAGGCTCTCTCTCTCTCTGGTGTTATTTGTATTCATTGCTCTGATGTTAAGTGTTTGCTTGTGAAAGGAAACAGAACACTCTCTTTGTCTACTATGCCAAGCCTCATCCCACCTTTGAGTTAACATGCATGTGTATAGGATACAGTCAGTCGGCTAATGCACAGAGAAGCACCAACAAAAGGTTCAATGGGCCTAACAGCAGCCGAGGTTTGGAAATGTACGCTAAGTACTAGATATGAGCCAAGACACGGAAAATCGACATTATTGACACCACACAATTATATTTCAGAAAAACAAAGCAGTTGGACATAGCTAGAAGGAGATTAAATTATATTAAACTGCTGGTGGAAAATTAAAAGTATTTAATTTTAGCTATCTAATATTAGCTTTTTGACAGACTTGTGTTGTTTTCTACATTTCTTGTTCTGAAGCTCTGTCTGTCCCAAAGTCGAAATGTGACTTTTTTATGTTCGTCATGGGGAAGTGCTATAATTAGGGGTGGCACTGGGCCTGAATGGGTCAGGAATGATTAACCTCTGCAGATGGGCACATTTGGGAGAATGAGGTGCCACTGCCCCTACCAATGACCTGGGAGACTCACCAGTCAGAAATTAAGCCACACACCACAAGCAGTGAACATTTGTATCGCTACAAGGAAGAGAGGACTTTTAAGATTACACTCTGAGAGCTTCACTCAAACGTGTGGGGGGAAAAAAAAAATTACCCCCCAGCTCAGACTTAACTCTGAACATATTTTAGGACACCTTCAACATTTTAGATTCGTGCACACATTTGGCAGGCTTGTGTTTCTGTGTGTCACGATCCTAAATTCACCCTGATGGCTCTGCGCATCACAGACGTGAGGCACAAGACGTTCCACTCACTGCTCTGGTGACTGACAGGAAGCGGTCGTAGCTGATGAGGACGATGTTGAAGACAGACGCAGAACAAAGCAGGTAGTCTATGACCAGCCATAGCTTACACAGTCCTCGACCCAGAGTCCACCTGCCTGTGAGGATGTAAGGGATGTAGACCGGGATGCAGAATGCCCCTACAGAAACAGAAAGGCTCAGCATTAAACATTTAGTATATCGACATTTAGTTATGGTTCATAATACACTTAATGCAGTATAATGTAAGCATATATACGTATGTTTTAATAGAGGCTAGTGTATGAACAAAAAATCAATGGAAGTATAGTAAAACACAGTTAATGACATGAAACTTCATGGGAGAACCTATAACTGTTGCTGAAAACGTTGCCCGTTAATAAAAATAAGTTTCTTATGATTACATTATAGTGTACCATTTATTAGTAAAGAGTCACCATAAAATCATTTTTGTGACCTTTCAGAACTTTAAAGGCAGGAAGCTGATAAATAATGGTGAGTGAAAGTGTGAAAGAACAAATCATAAAGGGATTACATGTTTGCAAAAATCAAGAAATGGCACTGCAAAATAAATAAAAAATAACTAAATTTTTTTTTTTTAAATGTGTAAAATATTCAAATTATTTATTGTTGGTCCCATTATCTACTAATTTAAATGCAGCTACAGAGACATTGACAGGAATATATCAAACATATGTGAAGGATTTCAAAACTTTACCCATCATGGACAGATATCATAGCCGAGGAAATCGACTCTATGACAGAAATAATAGTGTCCAATATTTAAATAAGATGAGTGAGGTCTGACTTACCTACAAGGAAATCTGATATTGCCAAATTCAGGAAGTAGTAATTGCACTGTCTCCTCAAACTCTTGTCCACTTTAAAAGCCAAAATAACCAGCGCGTTACCCAAAACTATCACAACAACCAAAGTCACCATCATCACCATCAAAATAACAAATATGGGTCCTGAAAACACGAAGCTGCTCTGGATTCTAGTTGAGGCATTGCCAAAATAGTATCGACTGGAGTTAGAATCACTTTCTTCCTCCGACATGATCCTGATATATGAGCCGATGAACGATGCTGTCGTTAAATCCTCAACAGACAGGCGCGGGAAATCATAAACCAGCAACAGGTGCCAGGCGAAAAGACAGTGCATCCAACAAGCCCCATATATCCTCTGAAAGCGTCGCTTTCCTGTTCAAACCGAGCACAGTGTCCCAGAATATCCACGAGAGAGCGCACAGTGCCTCTCCACAAAACGCTGTCCGGACACTCCGTGAATTACGCACAGAGGTAAAGCCTTACTGTAATGAGATTACTTCTCCAAGCAATTAAAAAGTAGTTTGTTTGTGCCTAGTTTGTGCCAGGTTGTGATTTAATTGTGATTTTTTTTTTATGGCACAATTAGCTTCACGTCATATTTAAGTAATTATCTACACCAAGAAATAGTGATGATGTTCATTCAGTGGATTTTGGAAGCACAGCACACCTGGTAACTGTCTGAAATATAAACTGAGATATGTGCTTTTAAATAATTTGGCTGACGTCAAACAACATCTATTTTTTTTTTTTTTTCCTTTTTTTTTCCCCTTTCAAGCTGTGAATCAACTCCAGTCTCCAGTCAGATATTTTCCCTGCCGGAATACAGTCATCGAAAACATCATATTTGATGCATGAGCACACCACCACCCCACTCAGTTGTGCATGTGTGATGACCCTTACCTCATCCCACACTGTACAAGGTATTGAGAACATTACCTTGCAGCTATAAACAAACAATAAAACAACTGCTACCCTGTGCTTTTTTATTATTATTATTATTATTATTATTATTTATTTCAAGGCTATATTTCTTGTTTCCACAAAGGTGGACATCCAAGGTCTGCACCCAACAACAGTTATATGATTTATATCTTGCGTTAGAGATATTGTATCCTATAATAAATCTCATATTTTTGTTAACACACTCCGCTTTTTTTTCCCCTCCCTCGCTGCCCAACAGCCAGTACCTTCAATCAGACTGATATACAAAGCCGTGCAAGCCAGCAGCAGCATGATGGACAAAAGAGGAGCGAGTGGGAAGCGCACACACACATGCTGGAGATGTCTGACTAAAGCCTTCATCAACAACGCCTTCTGAGATTAAGCGTTTTTCCAGTTGTAATTAAAGATTCAGTATTCTCGCCTGTGGCACCTCAAAGTCTAGTATGTGGGAATTTGTATATTTCATGTACCTGTTTAGCAACTTGTGTGTGTGTGTGTGTGTGTAACATCCCTCTGGCACACAGTGGAAGAAGCTGTAGGTCTTAATTGCATTCTGATACTATCCTGTCAGTCCCCCAGCTGTGGTCCAAGAAAAATGAGAAACACTACAGAACAGTCGAAGTGACTGAAGGAGCCGAGCTTGAATTACTGTTATTTTCTCACAAATGGAACCACCACTATCTCTCAGACTTAGTAACATCGCGGTTGCAAGACAGGAATGAGTGCAGGCAAACACACACATGGCAAGTGTAGGAGTTTATGTGCAGCTTCATTCAGACTCCTTATCAGTGTTGTTCACAATAAGCTCAATTAAAGTGAAACGTCTGTCTAAATCAGCTCTTTAGAAATCTGACCGTAACTGCTTTTACAGCTTGTCTTAATTAGCCAGTGTCATCATAAGCAGCAATTTTCATATCCAGTGCGTCACTTTTGACAAAAGAGTAATGATTGAGTGTTTCATCAAGTGACAAATGTGTTATAATGATCAAAAACAGGAATTTGTGTGTGTGTGTGTGTGTGTGTGATTAGCTCCTCATAATGACTGACGGGAAATCAACAAAAAGAAAATGTGCTTCTACATTTGGTATTGGATATTTTTGTTTAGGGGAATACGGTTATATATATTTTCCTTATCTTTTATTTGGGTCGTTGAGATACAAGATCTCTTCTTCTGGGGAGTCATCAGGGGAGACGTCAAGAGAAAAACAATTTCATATGTTAAAATACATACATTACATAAAAGCAACACAAGGGGACTAGTAAAAGAAGCTAGGCATGCAGTCCATACCAGCAATATTTTACATACTAGATATAAGCTGGCAGCTAAAAGTCATATAGAGTATGATTAACTGCTCTATATATACTAGAAAAAGGATGAGTGACAAATAAATTTGACATTTAATTAATCTCAAACCTGTTGACTCTTAAGTGATTATATATATGACTGTCCCCTGCTCAATATTCAGGAAGTTAAAAGGCTTGTGACAACAAAATACCTATCAATATAAATGTCAGTTATTCAAATGTACAAACAAATGTTATCTTCTACACTGAGTTGTATTATTCTTATTTTCTTTTGTTTTTTTACATTCATCATTAAGAGCTGCTAAGTATACTATCATGGTTGAGATACATTGTACACTTCCTCCCGCCATTTGGAGTAAAAAGGAAAAAAAAAACTGCAACAAAGGCACCGAGATGCCATGGAAACTGATGTTGTGCCGTCATGGAAACTAATGCACAATTTGCAAGATTTACACCAGTGCTGCACTATAATATAACTGCTTCATAGAAAATGTTGTTTACTTGTCTACCATCACGCAGGTGCTTTTGCCAGGTTATAAATATTCTGTTCCCATGGATCACATAGGTGTCACACATAATGTAAAGATCACGCAGGTGTCTCCCAACATTAATATTAGATCACCACTCTAAAGGTCATGCTAAAGGTGTTTATAGCATACAGAATGGAAAGATCAAATATCGGGAACAGCATCTCCCACGGTGTATTTATTTAAATATGATTAGACTTTGCCTGTGTTAAATATGTTAAACTACGGCATACATATTAAACAGAGTGCAAGAAAAGTGTGTCAGGGAAGCAATCAATTTGGCAGGTGCATTGTCGCTGGATTTGGAAATGCAAGTGCAGTGACTCATCTGAAAATGGAGGGCACTCAAAAACAAAGCAGTGCCACAGAGGGTACACAGAGGCTCTAGTGTTGTCGATTATACAGTGTCCTGCTGTGGCTCTCCATTACTCTAGTACTCAAGTGTTTGTGTTTGGATGCTGGGCTAGAGTACTGATGCTATCATACTGTAACAGTGTGCCTATCTGCAGTAATCACAGCTCAGATTAAATGATAGCATGTGCAGTGCACATCCCAGCTCTCCCAACCCAGAGGAGGGTTTAAAAAACGATACTCATAGTACAGAGTATGCTGCAATTTACAAATTAGTAGTGCAAATTGGATATCTGAGGTAGACATTAATCATTTTTGCAGACTGTTTTATTTCTGTATTATGGACTTCTCAATAATCTATTACTGGTTAGATTTGAGGTTTTGAAATGAAATAGACCGATTTACTTGACACTATTGAAGCTAAACACAAAACTGCAAACACCCAGTCCTGAGATTCAAATAAAATTGATGTGGAAAAAACACACAAAAGACTTTTTCAGTCTTGGTTCTTGTCACACACACAGAGAGAGAGAGAGAGAGAGAGAGAGAGAGAGAGAGAGAGAGAGAGAGAGAGAGAGAGAGAGAGAGAGAGAGAGTGTGTACAATTTAACAAGATAAAAAGATAGAAAACAAGCAAACAAATGTATAAAACTTGTTCAACTTGATGTTGAATAGCAGGTCAGGATTACACTTAACTAGCTGACTATGCTTGATTTGAATAATCCTATTTCCACTGCAGATGTATGAGTCTGCCCTTTAGATCTGAAAGCTAATTTAATTTCGTTCTAGTATTTGGGGTATGAAGCCTCATAAATTCTCAAAATATAATCCTGCACGTCCATCGAGAACACCAAAAATACCTCACTGGATACGGCAAAAAAGCACAATCTTGTGCTCTTTTTGTTTTTTGTTTTTGTTTTTTTTTACATTTTCTAAGTTCCCATCTCTGGCCATTTTTATTACTCTCATGTTCAGCAAACAAAAGTATGAACAAAAATTCATTAATTTGGATTACTTTAGTAATGAGTCTTAATCTCATTGCACAGATTTGCTGTGACTCAGCTCCACACAGTTCCGACTAATGTAGGAGTTGCTGTCTTCTGTCATAAAAAGACAATTAGCAGTGATAATTGAAATTGAAGAGCATTACAGCTATTGTCCCAAACCATAGATTTTCATGAATGCTATATAACATATATATTCAACTGCTATGGAAAGTCAAACATTCAAAATTTCAATGCACTTGTGATGTGACTGTTGAACATGTAGGGTTGCATCAGTATGCTGCCTTTGGACTAACTGCCATTTGAAGACAACAGAAATATCCCCTGGTAGTCTCAGTCGTCACATCACATCAGAGCTGTCACAGTTTACATAATAAATGCTAATCATTAATGAGAGAACTCATTGTTGGATAGCTTCACAGCCTCACAGTCTGTTTGGCAGCGCTGCTTGTGAGATGAAGGGTGCTGGCATTTACCTTATGCTCCACATCCACAGAAGCTCATTGAAATGCTGTGGGTGTGCCTCTTTGTGACAGTATTTTGACTTGTTAAATTTTTCATCTCATTTTCAAAAGCTCCAAGCTGGTTAATCCATGTATCACTGCACCCCACCCTCATATCAAGCTTTATTGAGCAAGTCATCATTGTAAACATCACTATGCAGTAATTATTCCTGTAAGAATTATGTAGGCACTAAAAGCAAACCCTAAATGTTACATAGCCAGAACGCACACAGTGTTTAAGGGAACAGGAAATAAATAATGAATTGCAGCCAATATGTTTTAAGATGTATAATCTAAAACGTAAATTAAATCATATAATCAGTGCTTGTTGTAAAAACACAGAATGGCAAATATAATGTGGTACAATATAATTCTCAAATGTAATATGTAAATGTAATGCGATGCATATAAAACTGGTGGATTATTTTGATTTCTAATGAGATGTTTTGTCAAGATTTGCTGCTTCCACTTGCTTTTCAATAAATTACAGTTATTGTTAGATAAATATTTGTTAAAAATACAAATTAAAATTAGGTTGTTGCTTCAATTCCCATTCTAAAAGTGAACGGACACATAACCAGAGGTAATTCACCTCAAGACAGTGTCACATCTATCCTGCAGTATCAAGGCATTGTTAAAGCAACTGTTTGAGGATAATATTCCTCCCATTAATATAAAAGCATTAGGATCTTAGCACCTATCAGTGTTATTGACAATACCCCTGTGAAAATAATAGCTAAACTTGATGGTGCACTGGGATTAATTCAAAGAAGAGACAATGCATTGGAGAGCTTTTCAGAGAGAGAACAATGCATGTCTGGAGATGAGTCACATTTGAAGTGAATGTTATTTTATCAAGTATTGTAAACTGTGTGATGAAAGTGGCATCTGGGCTCATTTCAATATAAAAGGCTATAACATAAAAGAGGACAAAAAATAATTATTTGCACCATTTATTTTTTAAAACAACTTCCCCATCAGTACTATAAAGTATAAAGTTTTGCCTGATTGGACGTCTTGATATCTGCCTGACCTGCCTATTAGTTTTGTTGGTGGGAGAAGTTACATCTTTAGCATTTTTTTTTTTTTTTTTAGATTCATTAAAACAAACACAGTCATGGTCCACCCACACAGGTGCTTTCACTTAATCTCCTTGATTAGAGCTCTGCGGTGTTTTCAAACAGCACTTAATCGATACATGGTTCCCATTGGTCCTTGAAATTCTTGAATGTTTGTGAATTTAAGAGGAAAAGAAAGCTTAAACAGCCTTAAAAGTTTTGATAATATACTTAAATGTTCTAGTCTAGATTAGTCTGTGTAATGGCAATTCTGAGATTTCTTTCAAAATACATTAAATATGTTGGAAAATAGTTGCTGAAAACATGTGAAAAGACTTTGAATGGTATATTACTGAAATGTGGAGTTAGAGGTTTAAACAGTTTTTCACCAGTTTTCAGTCCAGGATTTTGTGGGCGGTGCTAAAGGGTGGCTCGATGACACGTTGAGGCCACCCTGAGCATACCCCTGCACCCCGAGCAGAGAGACAGAGATGACTTCATCTCGCTCAGTGTGTCAAAGTTAGTCATGTCATTTTCTGAACTCATCTGACACGTTTCAGTCAATTCAAAATTGCTGCTTGACTGCTCCGATGAGTGGACATGGCTTCAGCACATTCAGTGGACACACCCCCACAGTCCTGGAGCTGAGAATACTGCTCAGTTTTACCCAATTTTGACACCTAAGTTCATGAACTTTATGACTTTAAGGTTAGTAAATAGGCTACATTCTGCTCTCTGTCTGTGTGTCTCCTGCAGTTCTGTCATTGTTTCACGTGTCACTTGCCTTGACAAAGTGTGACAGTAATGTGTGTGTGATGAATGACCTCCATGTCCAAACTATGTTGTGTTAGGCCCTTGAATTTGAGGGAACTGGGCATGAAAAATCCTTAAAAGTTGAATTTTATGTTCAGGAAGATGTGGGATCCCTGATAACTTGTTTCATTTTTATTGACAGCGCTTAATTCCCAGCATAGCCCCACCTGCTTAGAGGTCTAATCAGCCAAAGTAATTGCAAACACCTGAGAGGCTGTGCACCCTGGGATGTCACATATCAATGTTGAACTGTGGCCCCATTTACACCCGGTACTGACATGTGCAGCTGCATCTGAATAAATTGTCTGGAGCAGCATTCAATCCATGGACCTCTGCATTTTCAGCATGTAGTAGCATTTCCCATTATTTAGACTCGCTCCACACTTTTATCAAATCTCAATATGCAAATTGCTTAGGTAGGGTTGCCAAACTTGTAAATATGCATAGGTTGTCTGTGGTCAAATGAAGGATTTCCATGCGTGGGCGTCATTCATTTTCACATTTCTTTTTGAGAGGAACAATCTGCTAGCTGGTGTTACTACTTGTAGCTTTTGCCAGGCTTGTTTTAAAAAGGAGAGTGAGTGGGCAGAGTTGGTGGGCAGAGTTTTCTCCTGCTGTACGAGCTGTATGAGATACGATGTGGTCTGGACATTTACACCTAAATGGGGTCAGTATTTCCTGTCATGCTGAATATATGATGGATACAATTACATACAATACATTGGAAATGCTGCAGTGGACTGTTCATAACTCATCTTTTCTTGATTTTTAACAACAACAACAAAAAACAGTTTTCAAGCACTCCTAAGACACTAAAAAAGCAACCGGTGACTCTAGAATAAATTATGTGTTTTGCACTACAGGTAAGCATGCCACATGATGGACAGAGAGAAGGACTATTGATTTGTGGTTGTTAGCTGAACCATTCACTGAGCTCATGCTGTACATCAAGAAATAATAGGCTCAAATGTAATTTATTGCCAGCTATTAGCTTCAAAATACATTTTACGACTACAGCACAAAAGCATAATGTTTTAGAAGAAGACCAGTTTATCAGCTCTGTTTCCTGTGTAGCCAGTCACTTTACTAAGCAGTCAAATAAGCCTCTCCTATTCATACTGCTCCATGTGAAAGGAATACATGCTGTACTTTTTTCCTCTACCTTTCCTTCACTCACTGCCTCTCTCCCTGTCTGTCCCTAAAATGTCCCTGCTGGGGATTCTATCTCCTGGTTCCTTTTGAAGCAGTGGCCTCTCTTTGCCTCCATTATCTTGTAATTTGTGAAGGATTACGCTCTGGAGCACACACAGTCCACCCCGTTGCTTAAGAACTGTGACAGCTTACAATAATTGCCATGCTAATTAGCAGGAACTAGCCCAGTGCGCTTCTTTCCCTCACCAGACCTGATTTGATGAATATGCTTTGATTAATGTCTGTGTTTCCATAACTTCCGCACCATTGTAATTAAATATGTCACTGATGATTATGAATGACTACTGCATGTTAACAAATAAAATGTAGGCCATTGTTCTTGAAGGACACAGAGAAAATCCTGCTACCCAGAAGGTTTTATTTGGAGGTAGGACCGGTGTAAGGAGCAGCACAGAAACTGCAATGAGATCAATACAAACATCCCTAGAGTGTGAAGCAAATTATGATCAGCTCAACCATGATGACTTGAAAACCTTTAACCCATGATGCATTTCAACTGCCTCATATCTGTATGTAGAGCATGCCAATAATAATAATAACAACCAGATATATACACTGGCTGAAAATCAAAATGAAGTTGTGAAGAGGCTATTTCTTCCCCCAGCATGACCGTCTCAGGTGAGAGGCCTAAGATTTAGCACATTTTCTCCTTAATAGTCCACAACATCACTTTGGCTCAGACAGACACGTGACACACGTCAATGACTGCCGAGTGCAAAACCATTATATCTATATAATGTAACAAGTCTATAATATATACATTTTTAGTGCTGCAGTTTGTCTCTGCTTGGCATAATTGTCTGACTGATTTCAGGGACTTGTTACTCCGTGACGATGGATTTTGCAGTTGTTCTGACGCATCTGTAAGCAACACTGAGTTGTTTGTCTCATGTTGCTTTGAAAACTCATATTATAGTGCTGATTTACAGACTTATTTTACAGCTGACAAATGCCTCACCTGTGTAGCACGCTTTGTGCATGTAATTTAGCATCCAGCATCCAAGTCCATCGAGTGTTTCTATTATTTTGTCTACCCCCTGCAGCTCTACTGCATATTAGCCTGGCCTGTGATCATGTTCTTGGTCAACACGGCCACTCAAAAAGACATCTCTCTTCTCACAGGTGACTCAGGAACTCATCTTTGAAGTCCTCTCTGACACATTCATTACAGCAATAACCTCCCATCACCCTCTCTGCCAGATATGCACATGCCTCAGGGGACATAATTGCTCGAAGGGCCTTCAAAGCCACTCACGGAGAACTGACCTTCAATATCTCAAAAATGTCTGCAGCTACATTTATATACACAAAATAGCAGAGCCCAAAATGTCTAGGGTGAATAACCTTTAAAACAGAAGTAAGGCACAATTAAGGGTAGAAGGTTAAAATGTGCCAGTGATGCTCAGGTGTTGTTACTGACAGAAGCATAGAAATAAATAAATACAGCTCAATACAACATGTGCGGACGTCACCTGGTGTAGTAAATACTTCCATCTAGTGTACAAAGGAAGAATTGGGCTCTAGTGAGTAATTAAATTAAGAGTTCATTAACAAATCATCAAGAAAGTATCATATGCTATATTTGACGACACGTGAGAGGATTTTTCTTTGTAATGTAGAGATAATTTAGCACAGAATACACAAGATTTTCTCAGGATATATGAGAAGTACGTGATATGGTTATGATACAGTAAAATTCTCACCAGTGTAGTCGAAATGTTGAAATCTGGAAACACAGCGGCATTGCTGTAAATATTTAAAGGTGCAAACAATAGTTAGGTTTAAGGTTTAATGAATAAATCCTCGGTTTAGCTCAGCTGTGTAACATTGGAATAAAAACAAATGCACCAGAAACGCTGGAGCCGGGAAGTGTAAAGCAATTTGGGTGGTTATAACATTAATGTAAACCTTTTTCTTCATTTGCAAATACAGGAAGTGTTTCAGTTAATGTGGCACATATGGAAGATTTTAATACAGCGTTTGCTGTTGGTGTTGTTGTGTTTTACTAGGGATGTGCAGCTACATCGTAGGCCTATTTGTTAGACCAGGGTTGATAATGTTGTATGCTCCCCTTGTGAAATGTTGCTGTATCATTAGTGAGAAACGCACCCATGGTCACAAACTTTGGTTGCATGGTTAGACTTCTTCTGAATATGGGGTGGCTGTGGCTTAGAGGTAGAGCGGGCCGCCCCCGGTTCTTCCTGTCTGCAAGTGTCCTTGGGTAAGATACTGAACCCCAAATTTCTCCCTGTACAGTAAGTCGCTTTGGATAAAAGCGTCAGCTAAAATACTAAAAAAAAAAAAGTAAAATGTAAAAAAAAAGAATACTATGTGGGCATGTTCTTGACTGACAGCTCCCTCCATTATATGATATGTACATTATTACCTATAGTAGACGGGCCCCAGTTTGGAGGAGCAGACAGAGATCCAGGCACAGAAGCAGAGTGATGCACTGCCGTGGACAAGGTCAACATTTAATACATATTTCTGCACATTAAAAAATAATAATAATAATCAGAAAAATCTATATGCAAAATGTAGTTCAAACTATCACGACAGGTCTTTGACTTTAAAATAATATATAAAAACATTTGTAAACATAAAAAAAGACAGCAAGGTAACTCAGACTTTCCTCCAGCAGGCTCCGACTGGCTGCACCTGTTCAGCAGCTGCCCGGTCACGTGACGGCTGTCAGCTGATTGGCGTGATCAAATTTCGGCTGTGAAGTTTGTTGTGCGTCTCAGCTGCAGCTAAACCAGACCAAAGTCAGCGAAAGTTGGGCGAATAAAGAGTTGAAAGCCCTTAGCTGTAAGTCTAAAGTCTCATTTTAGCAGACTGGGTAGCCTAATTAGCTTAGTGTTCATGTAAATGTCCTGTTGGAAAGTTGGTGTCAAGCTAAAAGAAAGTAAATACTACGCGCCTAAAGACTTAATTTAACTGTTTGTATTTGCCTCTATCTAATAATTAGCGTTAGCTTTTTGTCCCCAGTATGTCTGACGGTGTTATTGAGCCAGAGCAAGCCAAGTGGTGATGGAGGCAGACACGCTTGAGGACCAGCTTCTCCTCTATGCTAAAACGGGCAGCTGTCCTCACATTCAGGGGCTCCTTCAGTCCAGGATCCATCAAAACACCTCTCTGGATATCAACTGCAGATGTAAGTAAAACATATAAGATACTCACTGGACTTCACGTATCACAGGAGGAGTGTTCATGCTGCTTTCTGTCCACTGTAGCGAGGTCTAAAGTCAGCTCAGGATGGACCCCCCTCCATATGGCCTGTTACTTTGGACACAGAGAAGTTGTGGAGGAGTTGCTGAAGGTAAGAGCTGATGTTACTCTGTACGTTAGGTGCAGTAGTTAGATATTTTCAGCCAGTATAATGTGTATAATATGGATCACATCTGCAGGCAGGTGCTGATGTAAATCTGCAGAACAACCTCGGTGACACACCTCTACACAAAGCAGCCTACACTGGGAGAAAGGTAAAACATCACCTGTCAGCTCACACATCGAGATAAGAGGTAGTGTTTGCATTGTAACTTTTGATGGGCAGTATATTTTTCTCACTGAGTGGGAATCACTGTCATAGACCTTTTTTCCTTCTCCTCCATTGAAGCCTGTGAGTAATGACAAGTGACGGTCAGATTTTCCCTTTTTCCTTCTTTTGGACTCCTTCAGGAAATAGTTCTGTTGTTGCTGCGGTATGATGCCTGTTCCAACATAATCAATGGAACAGCTCAAATCCCCAAAGATGTCACAGAGGATGATGAAATCATTACAATGCTGGAGGGTATGAAACGATGGGAATATATATATATATATATATATTTTTTTTTTTTTCTTCTCATTAATATACATCAGTTGCCCTTGTTCTCAAGTAGTGTTTGGTTTGTGCAGCTGCAGAGAGAAGAGAGACAAGGCGACGGGAGGAGAAGCTTCTGGAAGCGGCCAGGGAGGGGGACATCGCTGCTCTGTCTAAGATGGTCAGCGTCTGACCTTTCTAAAAACTTTGGGAGAAGACACAGAAAGAGACATCTGTGTCTTTCATAAGTTCTGTCGTGTCTGAGATTGTCAATATGCACAAACTGCAGGTTTCTAGTTATATTTGTCCAGATTCTGGTCGCAAACATCAAACAAGTTTGATATATTTGCAAAGTGTCTGACGTGTCTGATGCTCAGACAGAAGGCGACAAGATTGTATTAGAGACAGCAACAAATGAGATAGCATGTCCCAGTCTTGTTGTGTTTTAGTAAACCAGAGCAGATTTTTTTTTTTTTTTAAATCGTTGTCATAACAAAATTGCCCTTTTGTCTGTGTATTGTTACTGACTTAAGGTAGATACTTATACATTTATATAAAGATTAGTTTCCATTGCAGATAGATGTGTCAAAGGAAGATGTCTGTGTCTTCTGCTGCGTTAATTTTCTGTTGTTCGGTCTCCTGATCTTCAGCTCAGTGGAAAAGGAGCACCAGATATTCACTGCAGGGACTCGGTGGGGAATACGCCCTTACACTGTGCAGCCTACAGAGGGCAGAAGCAGTGTATTATAAAGCTACTCAAGTCTGGAGCCAGCCCATGTGTTAAAAACAACAATGGTACATCACTTAACTTTAAAGATCACCTCTTGTTATTTCGGCTGATGGGTTTTTAGTGTAGTAATGTTTACCGTTGTGATTTGTAGAGTCCTGCAGTTGGATAATTTATTGCATGGCTGATTGTGTTGCAGACCAGACAGCGTTAGACCTGGCCCGCAGTGATGAACTGAGACTTATTCTAGCAGCCTACCAAGTCAAGGTAAGAACAGACGAGTTAATCTTATGACATTTTCCTCTTTCCAGAAGAAGAACCTGAGGTACAGATACAGAAATCGAGGCACAGCAGGACATTGTTTCACTTCTTCCATGTAAAAACATTTGTGCGTGTACTGTGAGCTGGTGTCATTCAGTCCAACTTCTAGCTCTACACCACATATTAAATCTGGTATTTGAGTCATGGTCCACAAGGATAATTTCTAATTATTTTAGTGAACTCTTCTGAACTCAACTATCATCACTATTGGACCAGAATCTAGTAATGAATCCTAGTCAGAAAAAACACAATCTAATGAACAGATTGCTGTGAAATTCACTGAGCTCATTCCTGTTTACCAGGAGATTAAATATTCTAATTTTGGACTCTCCATGAGCCAATGACTTTTTTTGTACTTAAAGTCAACACTTGGTGTGTCTAGCACCATAATCACAGATTAGTTGTTTGCATTTTCTGTTTTAGGAAAAAGTAGACTTTGCTATCCTGCACCTGCTCTTAAAAATGGGTGCCAACAGCGATCTTTCTGCCCTTCCTCTTTTCATGTATTTCTATACATTTTCCACTTAAGGCCCGGTGACTCTGGAGAAAAGGGCTTGCAAGTCAGCAGTCCTTGCTCTTGCTTAGATGTCTGATTAGTCTGGCACAGCTTCACTGCAGAGCATTGCATAGTCATGGTGGAAATAAAAAATAAAAAAAGCACTACGCTGTTAGGTAAATTAAAAATATTTTTTATTTACCTCTGAAACTATGCAGATCGAAGTGAGCTATAACCAAAGCACTGTCAACCAGGCTCTGTCTGTAATTTATTTTTATTTTTTTTGAAAAGTATTATTTTCTTCCCCACAAAGGATGCGAATAGTGGGGTGCAGAAGATTGAAGGCCCTCTCTGGAAGGTACCCAGATGTTGAAGTGTATTCTTTTCCACACTTCATATGTCAGGCAATGTTTTTGTTCTCACTCCTCCACATTTGATGATATAGACGTATAGAGATATAGATATAGACCTATAGCGACTTATTTCCACAGTATCATCATTATTACATACATTCTGCATCTCTTCAGACACAATTTCCTATTATTCTGTGTTTTAAATTTCATGTCAAGGGCTGTCTGTGAAATGATAGATTCATACATTTCTATTGTTTACTTTTGCTGCATAGTGGATCTGTTGTTAACTTTATGTCCCTGGCAGAGTTCACGCTTTCTCGGATGGCGATCCCACTGGGTCGTGATCGAAGATGGAACTCTATCCTGGTACCACAGACAGTGAGATAACTTTTATATGTATGCATTTTTTTTTTCTTAATAAGTATAGTAGTAAGTATAGTATAGTTTGCATGCTGATGTTGCCATGGTAGACGTCTCTCTCTTGCTGCTTGTCCTTGATTCGCCGTCTGTAAAAAACCACATATAAAAGCATTTCCTCCAGATATTTCTTGTCAGATGGAGCCATGAGTAGTAGTGAAGTAGCTGTAGCTGTAGGTAGAATAATGCAGGGTTCTTATTTTATACAGCGGGTGTCTTGGGTTTGATGTCATGTCAAAAAGGCCTTTGTCTTTGTGCTCTCTCCTGTTTCTTTTTATAGAGCTGATGCACAGGCTGGTGTCAGAAAACAGGGCTCCAAGTCTCTAACACAATCTTACTGCATGGTAGGTAATAGAGGTTAGAGGCTCACTGTCATTAACCTTCACGACTACACAAGGATGCTCAGTCCTGCGATGTTTCACTTGTGGTCACACTGTATTGACATGACATGACATCATCATGTTTGACATTTAGTGCAGCCAGCATGACTGTAGGTAATCTCATCCTGTCATTCTAGGTCAAACCATGGGATCATTGCTTCTTCATGCTCAGGTGCTTTGATGACACTGTACATTATTTTAAGGTGCCCTCAAAGACAGATTCAGTGTCTACGAGAAAAGTGAGATGAGATTCACCTTCTATGCTGTTGCTAAACCCCTTACATCCTAACTAATTTGTCTAAGTGTACCTACAAGGCCGAAACAGCATTGTGAATGTTAATCATATTTGTCCGCTCAGAGATGGTTGGATGCCTTTGAGGCACATTCGTCTTATAGTACCCACCACTGCACTGAAGAAAAGATTATCGATGATGCAGATGGTGATGGTGGCACCACAGTGAGGAATCTGTCACACGCCCTTCAGGTAAAATTAAATTCAGACCCTTTTTTAATAGGGGTGTGTTATTAGGTGACAGTAGGGAGGAAGTGCTAATGAGGGAGGAGGATTCCAGTGTCTAAGTGTGTCTCTTGGTGTGTGGTTTTGCAGGCAGCCAATGCTTTCCAGCAGAAATTGGAGAGCGAAGTGTCAATATTTCTATCGATGGTGAAGAATGAGGAGAACTGTGGTAGGCGTCCTGGAATTGGTCACATATGCATGTAGTTAATGTCTACAAGTGCATGAATTGTTTACTTGGTGGACAGAAAAATAATTGCAAACAATAGATCTGACTCTGTGGTTCTCAACCTGTTGTTCAGGGGTAAGGGGAAAAATATTTCAGCTATTTGTTTCTGCCTTTTATCAAATCGTTGCTTATTTTATTGTGAAAGTTGTGAAAGAATTGGGAAAGTTTTACATCTCTAGTCATCTGAAAATCTAATCTGAGAAGGAAATGTCACTCTTTGGCTTAACTGCTTAAAGTTTATAGTCATATACAACCTACAGCCTAACCAGTTTTATTCTAAGTGTATATTGCAAATCTTCATGAGTAATTGATGAATCCTAAAAAAAAAATCACAGCAACATTAAAAACATAAACAGCCAAAATGTTTTTATTTTTATTTTTTCGAAAGCACTGGCTGCCCCTCTGTTACTGAAAGCCAAAGAGACCGGTGAGCTCTCCAGTGAAACCTGCGCTGCTCTCCATCAGTGCCTTGAACTACTTTCAAAACAAGAGGAGGTAAGTACACATCTCCATCCTACTCAAGCCTGTATCAACCGTACACCAGACAACACAGTTGCCTTTAGGACTCAGTTATATCATTCTGCCGCTCTTGGCCTTGTGACAAATTTCTGCAATATTGTATCTGATGTAATATTCTTGGAAGCAAGTTGCTTCTTTTCACATTAGCTGCAGCCCAGTGAGCATGTATGAATCTTCATCTCATTGACTCCCATACACTCTCCCATGTGCTGCGCTCCTATTGGCTGAATATATTCCATTGAATGATTACTCAAGCTCAACCTCAAGCTCCTCCCCTTACGTTCACTCCCTCATAGCAATCAGATTTGAAGTTTGTGTGTGTGTGTGTCCCTGTCCACCTGTCCCAGTGGCTGTGCTGCGCCCTTGGGGGGGAGCAACAGAACCGTGTAGTAATCACTGGCATGTCTGTCGGAAGGACACAGGCAAGATCCGCTTTTATGCTTAGGTCTGCATTCAGCTCGCAGATCAGTGTAGACACACACACACAGAGACACCCTTGGACTTGGATCCACACACTCCTGCTCTAGGGAAAGGCTGTGTGCATTGAGCGAGTGAACTGAAGCGCATGCATATTCACAGACTCAGCTGGAGATACACGCATTCACCCTCACACAGTGAAAATACACGCTCGCAGGCACACTTCCACATGCCAGAGCATCCGAGCACAGGAGGAAGAAGAGACAGTGACGGCACTCTCATCCAGTATCTGCACAGGTACAAACCAAACACTTGTTCTTGCATCTTCTTGCATCTTTTTTTTATAATCGGTTAAACTGTGTTTTCAGTGTGCTGATCCCTGATGACTTAGCGTAACATGTTTAAAGTTTGGCACAGATGAGATGTTTTTAAGTGTGTTCTAGATATAAGGGCTTGTCTGAAGCATTGGCATATGCAAAATCATCAATATCATCAATATGTGTAGGTCAGTCCTATGGATTTAATGATCTGAATTTAGAGTGTAAACATGTTTGAAGCGCTACTGAACGCTACACTGCTCTTTTCATCTTTCTTTTAACGAGATCAATTGTAATGTAATGAATTGAATCTGTCAAGTGAGGGCATAGGGAGGGATCGATGAAATTGCATCGAGGACATATTTGATATTGTCGTACTTAAAGTTTAGCTTTTGGGATAAAGATCGTGGGTTCAACCGTTTCAACGCAGCGGTTGTTGTGATTCACTGCACCGTAGACGATGATAAATTGGTCTCGCGCTACTTTTTTGTCGCGTAACCAATTAATTTTAAGTTGGCACGCTGTCAAAATGCAACAAAAAAATGCTGAGACTGTGTGTACTGATTTCTGGTAACGGTATGGTTGATGCGCTGCATCTCTCTTATTGCAAAACAATCAGCGAAGCAGGAATTAAGATTATATTAATATCGAGATGCAGTTAAGGACTCCTGTGTCTACATCTGTGGTTTTGTGTAATAACAGAAAGAATCCTGCACCGGATACATGAAAACTCTACTTTGGTAGTCCGCTGGATATAATACTGCACAATAATGCCCAAACGCATTATGTTTACACAGTGATGTGTGCATTGCCAAACCACATTATCTTAGTATAAATTGGCAACAGCTGCTGTCCTGTCACAAGGAATAACCCTGCATTGTTATCACGGGGAGGCTGAGAACACTCACTGCAGTCTCATCAGACAGGAAGCACTCAAAGTGTCATAACAATGGATACTTAACTAATTTCTGACAACCTGATAGGACGATAATAAAAAAAAATGTTTAACAAGCAACTTACATCCATTGGTCTTGCTAAGATGGAGCTACCACATGTACTAACAGGATTATATTTCCTACGCTGCTGAGATTGGCTGTATTATGGCGTATTAACTCTAATCCCACATTCCCATTGTCCCACCCCAGATGCCTCTATTTGCTGCCATTGCAGACATTTGTTTTCCACAGTACTTAATATACAGTGGTCACATGCTGTTGTGAATGTGCTTTGACATCCAGGCAGATGTTTAGCGGCTTTATGGCAATTACAGGGAGAACAGATGAGCAGCACCGTTCAGCAGAGTATATGTGATCTGACCCATTTCAGCAGCTGCTTGAAACCAGTATGTGCCACGTTCGTACAGTACGTGGAGGGCGCAGTACGACTGGATGGTGAGAGATTTGTGCTGCTTCACAAAAACACTGTCATGAAGATTGAGCTGCGGATAGGCAGTCCTGGGCAGAAACTCTCTTGGGGGTTGTGACAGTCACACACACAGATTTATAAGCTCAACCCAGGCAGCAGGCTTCCACACCTGTCAAGAAAACAAATGGAGGCTTACAGCATGAAACCACTTAGTGGTGACACGCAGATAAGCAGATCTGTCAGTTTGTATTGCTCTGAGGGCAGGAGAATGGCAGCATAGTATCTTTTTTTTTTTTTTTTTTTCCCTCTAATTTATTTGCAGATTGTAAAAAGGCAGATTGCCCTTCAAACCCTTGGGGATTGGTGGGAACACAAAGTACCGTTTGACCTTTACTTTAACCATCGCCACATGGGTAACTGACCTACTGACTGTCATCTCACACCCAGGAGAGGCTTCACCGGGCACAGCTAAATGTTCTTGTAGGTCCCAGCGCTGCCTTCATTCTTTATCGGGTCACACGCGATCTGTATAAGAAGAGGAAGTGTATATTCAACCATATCTTTTTGGATTCTGACCTTTTTAGCAAAGGGTGTGTATGTGTAGAGAGGTACCTGGGAGTATTTCGGTGTAATTGGTTACTGAATTGCTTTGCTGCACCAGTACTCACGTTACGCTTGAATGGAAAAAAATGTTTTACTTGCTTAGCTCCCAGCCATCACAGTCATGTACAGTCTGACGTAGTTACAGAGTGCCGTATAGAGCTATAATAAATTTGCCTCTGAGATTTGCTTCCCCTTGAGCAGAGAAAACACCTTTCAGAACAAAGTAAAAGCGCTACCCTTTGGGGTGTTGGCCAAGGAGAAGCCTCCCTCCCAGGCATCAGCAGAAGCTACCGCACACAGCCTCAGCAGGGCTTAAAATAGTGCTGTTTGTGCTCAGAGAAGAGGATGCAGTGAGAGCGAAAAAAGCTGGCTGGGATACTTACACAACAAAGTGTTCTGTCGCTGGATGTGCTCTTAAGCCAAGTGCCGGGGACAGGGAGTGTTATCATAGGCCCCTACACAGCAAGCTCATCTACTATACACTATACATTTAAAAATAAAAGGCTTGATGCCTTGCAAGGACATTTTTTTTTTATATCAAATGTGTCTTTATCAGCGGCGTCAGTGTGTTTTTGTTGATTGGAAGATCATATTTTGGTAAACAAATAGTAACAATACAAAACACTACACTTTCTGTTATCTGTATGGAATAGAACAGAATCTGCACATCTACAGTGATACTGTATTTCTCTTTCTACGCAGAGCGCGACCCAACGCGACTGAACACAAAGTTACAGCAAGTGTGATGACAGCGAGAGCCAAAAGTGTGAAGCTTGCCTTTGATTGTAGGTGCCAGGCAGCTGCTGAACCTTGTGTGAAAGAAGCTTCTTATGAGCTTCTCTCACAGTTAAATGAAGAGTACTTTGTCAAGTACGCAAGGATCGAGGTGTATATAAAGTCATCGTGGATAGCAAGTGTGATTGTGGGTTTCTGGTTATGTGTGTATTTGTAGAAATGTAATATGTGGCAAAGTCATGAGTGCTTCAGTTCGGGTAAAATTAATGAGCTTGAAACATTCCTGTCAGAGATTTTTGTACTGCTCTCTGCAAAGCCGGGATCAGTATATTGTTGCACAAGAGTCAATCTCCTCTTACTGTACTATATGTATAATGAAGTTTTGCTGAGTCAAGCCTTGGGCGCGGAAGAAATCAGGCTTACATTAAGTATTTCCCTCATTTTATATACATAATAAACCCTTAGGGGTGCTCCGATCGAGTATGAATGGATTGGAATCGATCAATATTCATTATAAATGGCTGGATCGGCAGCCTTGAAGTTTGCTGATCAGAAAAAAAAAACAAATCAGGAAATGGATAAATGTGTCGCTCAGTGTTTGCGCTGCCTCGTCCGTCATGTGTCACTGATCTCCACCACACAGGAGTCTGAAGCAGTTCATGTTCCAGAGGTTAAGTTAGAGCTGCTGACTGCAGTGGGACATTATCTTGTACACTGTATATTATCTTATGAAAGTCTCATTAAAATGAGCGTTAAATTAAAAAAAAAAGGACACTAGGTCATATTTCACATTTGTTTTTTTAATGATCGTCTTGGAGTAGAATTCCACCGAAATTTGACCTCGTTGATCACAAAAAAATCTCCATAGTGATCACTGAAACATTGTCTCCATGACGGTTACGGCCACATTATCTGAAAGGGAAACGGGCGAGCCGCAGATACACTTGGTTACAGGTGTGAATTATAACCCGCCTTGAGCACATCAGCAGATGTGATGACAGGTGTTTTTCTGCACGGCTGTGCACCGGATTGATAGTTCCTCAGGCAGTTTAAGAACTTTTCGTCTTTTAAGAGAAGGATTTGGCCCGGCTTTGCAGTCTCAGATTTATAGTGTGATTTACAAGCTCCAGTTTCTTTCAGATCCCGCTGCTTCCCTCAAGGTGACTCTGGGAGTTTTTCTAAACTGTGGAGGCTATACTCCATTTTTATGATCAGTGCAGTTTCTTTCCTTTTGTGAATGTTTTTTTGTGGTCGGTTTATAAAACTTTAAATTTCTTTAAAGTTTTTTATTTTCTAAGAAAAATGTGTTGTTATAGCTATTATCTTACTCTATATCATTTTTAGTAGCATCTGTGGATTTTTCATTTAATTGCCTGACTCCTGTTTATTTAGTAAAGGACAAACGGCAGCAGTAGACAATAGGAAACACTGATCTGGTCTGTTCCACAGTGGCCTGGCTCAGGTTGCTCTGAAGGGACACTCAATCCTGGACTACAGAGCTCTCGGAGGCTGGGGTGTTTGGTTCCGACTGGAGGAAACCAGATCTGTGGGCAGGGTTAGAACAATGACCTGCCATCAGAACCACAAAGACGCACGCACTGTGACAACAGAAGCAGATCAATACCTTCGTATCAATCAAACCATCAGTCAATCACGAATCTACCAACAAGACTTTCTATAATGTAAACATGTTGGATCATCTTTCATCTGTCTGGTGGCCCTGTTTGCAGGTGTGGAGTCTGAAGTTAGAGCAGGAGGTGGAGAAGAACAAAGCTCTGACAGAGGCGCTGCAGACATTGGCAACTGAGCACCACGAACTCAAGCAGTCCCTGTGTAAGAACAGGAGGTCATCCACCCTCAGTACCCTCACTGAAGATGACTTCTATGATGCTGTGTCAGGTCAGCAGCCCTTAGTGAAGTAATCAAGAAGTTAATATACTGGGGAGATCAGTCCATCATCACTGTACATCTTGTTCTTCATGCTGTGCCTTGGTCAGGTCATAAATTAGACAAATGAAATCATAAGCATTATCTGGAGGATTTTCCTCTCTGGTAATATTTTTTTTTTTTTTTTACTAATCTTGCACATAGAGTAACACTGAGCTAAATTTTCTTCAATGGAAGAAATATTTTCATTCATTTCTTCCATTGCAGAACTTCCATTAAAGATATCATGCAGAGATTTTGACGTCTAGTAATGCTGTAGAGCAATAGTTTTACGAGTGGGTCCCTGTTGTGCATGTGAACAAGCATGCGGCAGACATTTCTGCTGCCATTTGACAGGCGATGGCAGCAAAAAGCACAAAGAAGTGCAGCAATTTGCCGACCAAAGCGGGGAAGAAGAAGTGTGCTAGCTTGCATTAAAATGTTTTATGGTGAAGGCATTTAAAAAGTTTGTCAGGGTAACATTGAATGTAGACATAACGTTGTTCTCCACAGTGCAACTCTAAGAACTGTATTTACATACAGCTCTCTCTTTTATACACAGCATAATGAGCAGAGTTAAGAAATACAGCTGTACTCCGTGTGCGTGTGTGCATAGTTACCCAGTGACGCTTAACATTGCCGATGTCCTCTTCTCTTATACTCAAGGGTAATGAGGTAGTGTCACTGTTGCTGCTGTAGTTTTTTAAGTAGAATTCAGCAGTGGTTAAACCAGATTATTTCACAATGTTTACATTTATCATGCACAGTGCTGCCTGTGGTGAAATGGATCATGCACAATTTCCTTTGTCGTATACCCAAAAGCCTCACCGTCTCCAGCAGACTTCCTTCTACAAAATGTTTGTGCACTGTGGACCAATCTTTCTCAGGAATCATTGCATTATTCATAGATAGCCCTGAGTTATCTACTAGCCAGAGACACTCTGCCCGTAGACTCCAAACTGTGCTCAGCATATATATGAGAATCACACGCTGAGCTGTGTGCATAAAGCCCAGTCACGTGTTTTTTTTGTTTATATAAAGGACGTTTATGAAGCTGTGTTGCATCTGCTGCCAACTTGGAACATCGTACATACGGGACAGCCATGCAGCTGATGCAGCTGTATGAAGTTTTATTTTCTATCAACACATTATTCAGTATACATGTACTCACAATAAGCACTCATATCTCAGAGTAACATATACAAATGCCACACTAGTCTCCCCTTCCTTTGTGTATGTGAAAGTACCTGTACTGTCACTAACAGCACTGGATAGGGGAGGAGTAGCATCCAGCAGTGCAGAGCAAACAATGTTGGAGGAAATGAAGCCTCTGTGTGGCCTCTCATTGGAACACAATCCTCAGGTGGGGTTTGGCTGGCAGCAGGGAGGGGGAAGGTTGGAGAGGAACTCGAGCACACAAGTGCTTATTCGCGGACAGTGTACTCTTCAGGCTGCAGCTTTCTCCGAGCCGGGCCACTCAAACCTATATGTATGAACGTATGCGTGCGTGAGTGTTGACCTGGCACACTTGGCATGACCAGGCATCTGCCCCCTGTCATCATCTCACAGAGTCGGAGTCGGAGCTCTCTGTGAGCGGCTTCCTGTCTGTGGCCAGCCACTCCTGTGAAGAGGACGAGGGGAGAGACGCCCCCCTTCTCAGCAGCCTCCGCCATCCCAACGCACTCAGGGGGCCTACCGGAATGTCAGGGGAGGGTGACCATGGCAACCAACCAGCCCAGTACAATGGAGTCAAGAAGCACAGGTGGGACATGCTCCAGTTATGATGTCATGCTTGTTTACTGGCTTAAATGATGGGAGAGAGACGTGTGGAAATGTAACGTTGGGCATGCTGAGTGCTCTCCAGACGAGCCATTCACTGTAATAATAATCATCATCACATCAGGTAGCAGGAATCAGTAGAATATAACTTTACATTGCTGAGCAGCTTAAATTAAAATATCGTACATGTGATTTTTTTTTTTTTTTTGGTCTATTTTTTTTTTGTTGTTTTCTATGCGTGTCTGATGACAGGTTGCAGACCTCAATCAGCAAGTCGATAGACTAGTAAATAGCAGAGCTGGTGTAATGGGATACCACCTTTCCACTCCGGTGTGTTTTTTGTCGTCAGGTGTTTTATTTTTTGTTTGCTGCTCCCAATCCACAGAGAATAGCCTGTTTTGTTTTTCCTGCCGGATCCAACTCTCCAAGTGAACAATCATCGTAGCTCGCTTGGTGTTTGGTGGTGGCAGCGGGGCTTTCGTGAAGATTTGACAATCTCTTTCATTTCCGTGGATGCTGGTTCTGGCTTGGCCGTCTCTTCCTTAATCCAACAAGTGATCCATGAATAATTTAGCATGTGCTGGCTCAGAGTAGGAGTTGGAGGAAAGGGGACTGACTGGCTGACTGGCTAGCTCTGTGTGCGTGTGTGTCTGCGCGTGTTGTGCATTAAAGATTTATGAGGTGTCTGTTTATTTGGAATTACTCCTGTCATTCAAAGATATGTCTGTCCCTGGTTGCCTGCAGTTGGGCTTAGGTCTAGTTGTTTAAGATTTTTTTTTTTTTACACTCTTTACCTTTCTACGATGACACCTTACTTTAAAGTTGCCAAAAAATGTCCCAACAATTTGTTTTTGACTTGAAAGCACAAGTATACGGCAGTGTAAATGTCAATGTCATGCATGTAATGAATAAAAAGACTGATATAGTTGAACCATGGACAGTGTCTGTAAGAAATGCTTCACAGTATTGATTCATCATGTTCAAAGTGATGGAAAATTCTGTCTCTCTTCCATGTTGGCTTGTGTTTGAGTAAGTTCTGCTGAACGAAGCAATTTAGCTTAAAATGTATCTATATTTCAGAAAAACTGTAGCATCTTAAAAAAGGGGTATGATCAACAACCAAAAACTACAGGTCCCATAAATCTTCGGGCATGTACAAATATAGTAGTAGAGGGCAATTACTTTAGAAAATAGAAAACCCCATTGTCATGTTTTGTCCAAGGAACGAAATAGAAAATACATTTTGGGGTCAAGCCTGACGAAACTAGGCCAGAAGTATAGTCTGCCATGCATCACCGCTCTGCTCATCCTACAGATGGAGCAAACCCCCACCCCCTACCTCTCTGTTTATTTAGCTGAAGTAATGGCTTTTATTTGTGTAGTTGCCTCAGCACTCATTTTTTAAACACGGACACCATCTGCCTCCAGCCAGCATACCTGTAAAACAGGCGACACTTCAGTTGTTAGCAAGGCTGGTAGAAAAAGGCAAAGGAAGTTTCCACAATCAATCTAATGGATGTGCAAATGTAATGATTTATCTTGTGCTTTGCATATGCAAAAATACCAATTTAAGGATTCTTATAACCAGTCTTGAAAACCAACACACACACACACACACACACACACACACACACACACACACAGTTGTACATCCATTCATGGGTATTGCATGAGGCCTGACCAGACTGGCTGAAAGCTCATTAGCTTACAGGTGTCAGATGACTTTGTTCCCAAATGGTGGTTCAAGCTATGTTGTCCTCTCTGCAGCTTTTTAAAGCTCTCAGCATGCACTAGACGAAATAATCATTTTAATGTGTGGTTTATCTCATTTGTGCTCAGTGCCATATTAAAACAGTAGACAATTATGAGTGGCATCAATGTTCATCTACAAAAAAAATCGTAAACCTGACACAAGATAAACAATACGATGATTTCCCATGGATAGAGTTAAAAAAAAATTATTAGATCTACACCTGGATGGATATTGGATATTGATTCATTCACATAATTCTGTCTGACAGCTGACAGTGTTTCTCCCTCTCTTTATACTTCTGTCCCACAGAACATGTCTACCGGCTCCTATGTTCTCAAGGAATGACGTCAGCATCTGGAGTATCCTGAAAAAATGCATCGGCATGGTGAGAACAGAGTTTACACTTTGCTCCAATTCGCTGTTTGGAGAAGATAAACGCTGACTTCAGATTCTGTTTTTTTTTTTTAAGCTGGTTTGTTGAAAACTAAATAGAAAAATCGGATAATTGTGAGAAATTCATTTTTATACTTCCTCTCTAACTTTAACTTTCGGAGTATAGTCATTAGTATCAGTGTATTGGAGTCCTAAGGGATCGGAGTCCTCACTCAGCCCCTGTCTGGATTTAATTACATTTAATAACATCTATTAATGCTTTATTCCCCAATTAAATATGGCTAATGATTCGCGCATACACAACTCTGTAGACAGAAAGATGGATATAAAGGGGGATGCGTAAGTATGTTGATATTGTCTTAAACTGTGTCGTGTCAGTAAACTGATTTATGTTATTAGTAAGTAAGAGGAAGTTAGTAAGTTATTACATGACAACAAAATACAATAACACAGACATACACACACTGTTGTTATGCAAGAGTCTGTGTCCTCACAATTTCTTTATCTCCTCCACTTCCTTTCCAGGAGTTGTCAAAGATTGCCATGCCTGTGATATTTAACGAGCCTCTGAGTTTCCTCCAGCGGCTAACAGAGTACATGGAACACACCTACCTCATCCACCAGGCCAATGCCACAACAGACTCTGTCGAGAGGATGAAGGTACCACAAAGGCCGTGTTTACTTTATTAAATAAAGACAAACACTCTGTAGTTCCATCTCTACCTGGAATTTGGTAATCATAAGTCGATGCTCTGTGCTGCTCTGTAGTGTGTTGCAGCATTTGCTGTGTCAGCTGTAGCATCGCAGTGGGAGAGGACCGGGAAACCTTTCAACCCACTACTGGGGGAGACCTATGAGCTTATCAGGTAAGCAACAGCAGTGCCTTAAATGCACAAATGTGTTTCACAAACATGCCTAGACACAAAACATTTTGCATTTAGTGACACTTTATTTTCTCCTGCAATACCAAATACAACTCTGTTCTCCACCAGAGACGATTTGGGCTTTAGGTGGGTGTCAGAGCAAGTAAGCCATCACCCTCCAGTCAGTGCCTTTCAAGCTGAGGGCCTCAAGGAGGATTTCATCTTCCATGGCTCCATCTACCCCAAACTTAAGTTTTGGGGAAAGAGCATAGAAGCTGAACCCAAGGGAGTCATCACACTGGAACTGCCCAAGTGAGTGCACAGTCTTGAGACTGCTTTGTAAGTCTGATTCGATTCCCTTTTGAGTTTTGTGTCATCTTATGTCGCTTAATGTTTTAACCCTTTGCTTCTGTTTTTTTTTTTTCCTCTGCAGATATAATGAAGCCTACACCTGGACAAATCCCACCTGTTGCGTCCACAACATCATTGTTGGTCAGCTTTGGATTGAGCAGTACGGCAGCGTGGAAGTTATCAATCACAAGTAATCACAAGTCCTGTTTGTCTGCAAACGCACGCTCGCCCTGATGCGTTCATGCGCAGAGACTTTGGTGCATGAATATCTTTTCTTTCCGCGCCGCGCGGTGGAGTCTTGATCTGCTTTCAGATTCAGCTTATTGATCATGGGAGCAGAAGTGGGACAGTTGCAGTTAGAATAGAGGAGCGGGATAATTGATGTTTGAAAGCGTCAACTCGCAGAAGGAGAATAGTGAAAGAATTGATAAACAGCCTGTCATTCTGTGGTAGGACCGGAGAGAGATGCAGCATGACGTTCAAGCCCTGTGGCCTCTTTGGAAAAGAGCTCCATAAAGTGGAGGGTTACATCCTAGATAAAAGGTATCTTCTCCCTTTTAATTAGCAGTGATTTAATTATTCATCTGATGTTCAATATTGTCTGAATGTAATGTAAATTTGTCATAAATGTCTGCATTGTTAATTACTTTGTCATAAATAACGCAAGACAGTTTATATCTGAGGAGTTTTTCCCATCAGTGTTGTCAGAACAGTAACACGGTGACGATGTATCGGAAGCTGTTTCATCCACATTTGCTTGTGTGTTTGCAGCAAAAAGAAGCTCTGTGCAATATACGGCAAATGGACTGAATGCCTGTACACAGTGGACGCTGCTACTTTTGACAACCACAAAAAGACAGACAGAAAGAATTCAGACGAAAAAAAGGGCAACAAACAGGTATGCAGTTTTATTGCTGTCAAAGTCACCGACGTCCTGTCTCCATTTAAGTTAAACTTCGATGTGTCTGTCTGTGTCTCTGTTGCTCCAGAGCAATGTGGATGAGGAGCCAGAAGAGATACCTCCACCTGAAGCTGAGACGGTCCAGGTCATCCCAGGCAGCGAGCTCATCTGGAAGATAACGCCTCGACCAGAAAACTCAGCCAAGGTACGAGAAGACAGGATGGTGGTGGAAAGAGAACAATTTGCACACCTGGAAAAAGGCAGATCAGGCGTAATAGCTACGGGATGGTATTTGTGTCATTTTGTCGCTTTCTCATCCTTGCTCCCTCTATGACAGCCTAAAATTTTGTAGCAATTTCATGCTCTCTCTGGCAGTTCTATGCATTCTCCACATTCGCCATGCACCTAAATGAGCTGGAGACAAGCATGGAGGGTGTTGTTCCCACGACAGACAGTCGCCTCAGACCTGACATCAGGGCCATGGAGAATGGAGATATAGGTACAGTGTACAGTGTGACCTTGATTTGAGACCTTATTATGCCACACCAGCTTAAATACACCATCTCTGGTGGCATTCAAGTTTCTATATCCATGTCCTCATTTATAGATTTGGCAAGTGCAGAGAAGAAGAGGCTCGAGGAGAAACAGAGAATAGCCCGGAAAAATCGCACCAAATCAACAGATGAATGGAAAACAAGGTTAGTCGCTGAGTAACATGATGTAATGTCATCGCCCCATCGCTAATTTGTTTTACTAATTGCCTCACTATCGTCTTGTGTTACCAACCATGCCGTCCCCTTTTATTGTACTTGCAAAGGAATGCTGCACTCGGCCCAAGGTTTGGTTCAAAGTAGTGCTTTTTTTTTTTTTTTTTTTTCCTGTTCTTCTTTCTTGGTGTGAAGTGCTGCACTGTACCGCCCTCCTCAGGACAAAATGCACAACTGCAACCGTGCGTTACTGCATTTGTCAAAGACGCTGGTACTCCTGAAGATACTGGTGTTTGATTGTGATTGTTTGATATTTAGTTTGAAGGCTAGCAACTTTTTTTTTCATTGTCTTGACACCACGAGTGTGACGCTTTTTGTGTGCGTTTTGATTTGTCTTGTGGTTCTTTTGTCTCTTTGTTCCTAACTTCTGAATTCGTATTAAATAAATCTTCTTTGTTGTCTGCAGGTGGTTTCAGCAAGGACCCAACCCTCACAACAAAGCTCAGGACTGGCTCTACTTGAAAGGCTACTGGGACAGGAACTACACTAACATGCCTGACATCTACTAAGTATAAATACACACAAAAAGAACATACACATGGTACAACACCTTTGGACTTCATCTGCTGTACTGGGGTTTGTTCTAGGGAACCCTGTTCTTTAAGCAGTAGAAGACTGAATGAACCCAGAGGCATATATTCTTCAATAGATGTGTGTGAACAATAAAGCACAAAAACTCTCTTTTTGCTTATTTATTGTGGTCCTTGGCCACTTAAATATGGTTATAGGCATGTATTGGAAAAACTAGAATGTATTTTAGAAATATTTATATCATGTTAGATGGAGTGTTTAAACAGCAAACTTGGTTTTGTTGTTGGTAGTCTGTTCATAATTCCTGCTGGTCATGAAAACATTTTACTCATCAGCTACAGTGCAGACATATATGAGACAACAACACTACAAACAGCTACAACGGAGTGCATGATGCATCCTGAGCATTTTGATTTTGAACTCTTATTCTACTTGTGCATGCATACTAATGCAGTGCAAAGTATTAAAATGGACTGTTGGGGAACATTTGCCTTTTTTGTTCTTACTTTCTAGTTAGTACATGAATTAGTTTAACTGAGGGCGGGGTTCAAAATTGCTTGTTTGCGATTGATTGTAAATCTGTGTCTGGCTGTTTCTCTGCAAAGATGATGGCAAGTGAAATGTTAGCACATCTGACAAGAATCATGGCCACTACTACAACAATAAGACTTGGGTTTTTACAATAAAATAAATGTTTAAAATATCATTAAGCCCTGAACTATGTACTGTATAGATGTGTATAGAGACTAAAATAGTTGCACATAAATCTACCTGACTTTGTTGATATAGTAGCACTTTTTTTCTAACTCTGCTGAAGCAGGGACACTGGCTCTGCACTTATAGATTTGAGTGTGCGTGTGTGTAAAAAGGTCTTGCAATAGTTCCAAGTATAATTAGTTAACATTCCTAGTGCTGTTGTTCTAATTGAAATCCTAACCATCACAATAAATGCATGTGCATCACTATAACTATGCAAGCCTTACCTCCTTCACAATCAAGCACTGAATGAATATTTATTTTCTCGTGTTCTGGATAGCTGTTGAAGGTTTTAGTTGTTTTTTTTTCTGTTACCACTCTTTTGGGTATCAAAACGGAATTTCTATTGTTGCTAAATAAAAGCTTAATGTTAATTGAACTTTTTTTTGGTTTTGTGCAATTTGCTTTTATCTTAAGAAAGCCTGCTTGCATTAGGTGGACATCTGTTGGATTACGGTTATTAAAAGATGTGCAGCTTTAAACATGTTTATATATTGTACTGTATCCCATCTACCACGGGACATGTCCTACTTATTGTGCCCCTAGTGACCCATTATAACATTTATCTTGGCCTCCTACATTAGTGATTTACCACCAACTTATGCGGACTGTTTCACAATTCATCCACAGATCTCTAGGGGATCAGATGGAAATTCCAGGCAGGAGTTAAATCCCTATAAAAAATTATTTCTTTACACCTAGTTGCCAGTTTATTAACAAAACTTAGGTGGATTAAATGTTAGGATCCTTATGGAGGCTGTAGTTTGTGGTGCAGGTGTTTCTAATATTTTGTCCAAACACAATATTAATGTGGAGTAACTACTGTCTGTGTGTTTTAAATTGTTGGAATCATAATTTATTAGCTGTTACAAGATTATTTTTTTTGTTGCACAATGCAGTATATTTATCCAGGATACCTTTGTGTCCCACACTATGTTACTTGATCAAGTGTAGTGGATATAAAACAATATTCCATTTTACAATATTCATTTTAATTATCTTAAACAAACAATAAAAAGGAGAACCAGTTTACAGCCGAGAGTAGCACTGTGTGTGCATAGTGGCACAACATGATGTTGGCATATCTATTAAAACTTGTGTGCAAGACATATTTACATTTGATTTTAAAAACAACTGTGCTTAAAAAAGGGACTACACTAAAAAAACACTGTTTGTACTCGTGTATGAATTAGCGAAGCCTTTACAGCACAAATGTCAAAGTCAACAACCAACACGGAGATGGTAAGAATATTGGCTTCTCAAATTCATTCACTTTGTCATAAATACTTGATATGTGCCATTACTTTATTTGACCTGATTTGACTCCATATCAGAGGCAAAACTGTCCCTCTGTGGAAGCAATATTACTGATGCTTTTCAAAATGAGTCCATAGATTTTCACCTGATTTAACTGGAATCAAGTTTTGGAATTAATGTAAACAATAAAATTCAAATGTATTAATTTATAGTAAATAAAGTAACATAATACCCCTATAGTAACTGTTCTCCCATGAAACATTTACAGTATATTGCACACGTTTTAAAATGATACATTGGCTCAGAATGTGAAAATAAATTAAAACAGTGTAGCATTAGTGACCAGAATGATGGTGTGGCTCTCATAAAGACATTTCTTCCAGTTCTTTCTGAGGTGCAGATAAAATGTCAAGGCTGAGCTTCAGCCCTCATCGAGGCGAAGGCTGAATGAATACGAACGTGGAGCCTGTTTTCAAAGTCGTAGCCGGAGTAGTCCTCCTGCATAATCCATGAAAAAAGACAAAGCAGTGAGTAAAGTATTATTTTTTATTTGCGTTCTGCCTTCTAACAAGCTTTGCAGTCAGCACACTCAGGCCAATCGATGCACTCACTGCCCAATCATTTAGCAGCAAACCCATTAAAGAAGCGGAGAGCCTGCTGCCCGGCTCCTGCTGTGCTCCTGTCAGACACTGCTGCATCTGCTCAGGCATGAAGAGTTGGCCAGCAGAGACTGTGAACTCTGTGCTCCGTCAATGTCAGTTGTCCATCCACTAACAAAGTCAATGCTGCGGCAGCACCAGACAGCTCCGATGCTAATTCAGGTGGGTGAGGCTGCACCCAGTAAACTTCATGTAATGCAGATACTGTTTACTGTACAATTTACTGTGCGGTGTACTGATGTGACCTCTTGGAACAGCCTTCATTACATTTGGAACAGGATGTCACCAGGTAATCTTCTGTTATTAAAAAGGTGTTCAGCTCAGTCTGGATGAGGTGTGGCCTGCTTTGTCGTTTCATGACCTCAATGATATCAGACAGCACAAATGCACATTACCTAAAACAACAGGGTGAAGTACGAGGTCTCCCTTTCCCTGAGGTTGCAGAACATGGTTGGTTTTCTCAACATGGGGCAGCGGCGCAGGGGAAGCCTGATTCACTGGCCACTCTCCAAAGACATTGACAAGAACCTGGCATAGCTTCAGCCAGCCACACTCAACAATTTCAAGAACATAAATGTCTCTGTGCTTATGCCTGCAAATGAGCATCAGCCCTCCATAAGATGCAGTGTTTTTGTTTTGGGCCAGAAGCAGGGTGGGAAACAAGCGTCTCTTAAAACATGCAGGCTACATTCACAGTCTGTACAATTTGTTGGCAGCCATTTTTCCAGCTGCTGTGACAACCCCTGACCCAGACAAGCCACTGTACTCAGTTCACTAACTTCAATGGGAACCAAGCAACAGGATTGCCGCTCTTTTATTGGGTGTGCTATTGTCTGATTAGGCAGTGAGTGTATTGATCTGTCAGTGGGTACATCCCAAGAGACCTTGTTCAAAGATTTTGACTGAAGGCAGAAATAAGACAAAATCAAAAACACTTCATCTAAATAAGTTTAATAAGGCACGTTGCCTTCATAAATTTATTTGATCTTAGATCTTTTCCAGCTCTGTCAGATGTGAACCAATAATGAGGCCTGTTAGAGAAGAACTTGCTACCAACCACTTTAAGTTTATATAGTCAAATAAGCAAATGAAAATGAGTGTTAAGCACAAATATGTAGAACGCATTAAGAAAACAAGCCAGACAATGAAGATATCTACTGTACTGTACCTTGGCCTGGAGCATTAGCATTCTGCCCTTCGCTACAGACTGAAAAAGAGAATAAATTGTTTAGATTATGTAGACAAGGGAGTCAGTCTCCCTCTCTCTGTTACACACACACATGGAAAAAAAACTTGCCTCTGGTGTGTTCAGCAGCACACAGCCAAGTTCATAGCAGGAGTAGGGCTGCACATAAGAGTTGCTCAGACGACCCACCTCATCCCTCGCAGCCAGACGGAAATACTACAAAAGAAATGGAAAAAAAAAATCAGTTGATACACCAAATAAAATCAGTTATAGCTCTTCACAGTACTGGCTTTTGTGTAGTGACTATCAGTCCTATAACTACACTGTATCTTGCAGTGCCTTGTGTTTCCAAGCCCCAAACATTGTATTATTAATTACACATGTACCTGAATGGCATCTTTGGTATTATGAAGACATTTGTTAATGGCACCAAGAAGCAGGTTTTTCAGGCCTGCACATGAGGCATCGTCAATCCCCTGGAGGACTAAAAAAGAAGAAGAAGAAAGTTAACTACGCCCAGTGACACAATAACAAATGAAGGTTGCAAAACACACACACACAAAACCTTGTACCTTGTGTCATCATCTGCAGCTTGGCGGTTGAGCAGTTGGACAGAGCCTTCCACAGATAAAGAATCTCGATCACAGACAGGATGCAGAGTTCTTTGGACAGACTGGTGCTTCTTAGCTTCTCAGCCTGATAACGTGTGTACAAACATACTTCCCTGATTTTTATTGTATTTTGCACCAAAAAAATTTGCAATAGAAACATCAGCTGGGTCCATGCTCACCCTCTTCATGGAGAACAACTCTATCTGATTGTTCTTGCGTTTGAAAAGTCTTTGAACATCCTTGAACACGTAGACGGCTCCCTCCAGGTCACCCGTGGCTCCTTGGCACACTATGTAACACAAAAACACATAACGATTAGAATCCAACAATCCAAACTCATAAGAAATGCCCATAAAATGTATTCATTTGTACTGTTATCACCTCCAGTTAAATAGGCGTAGTAGCACTGGGACCACCGAGACTCAGTCATCAGTCGCTCAAAAGCTTTGTAGGCCTCTCTGTAGTTCAGTTCGATCATGCTGCACCAACCTAAAATGTTCAACAATCAGAAATTACGATGCAGACTTGTGCTGGGTATGGTGGTTTGAAATCTGAGAGGGGAAAATAGTACCTATTTCATATAAACACACGTGCTGAATCTCCCTCTGGTCAGAGGCCAGATCTAAGGCATCGCGGAAGGACGTCAAGGCACTAGTGATCTGGCACTAGAAAGGGGGTTTTTGTTGAGCGTGAGTTATAGGCATTATTATTGAGCTTCTTCAAGTCAAGTCAAGAAAATAGAGAACATTGATAATTAGGTCTATTCTTAACATGTATTTACCTCAAGGCGTTGAACTCTGCCTTTGAAAAACATGAAGAGGGAGGAGTTTGGATAGATAGCCTCCCTTTGTTGAAGGATGGATTTGGCTTCCATGAGGCCTGCCTGTGTATCTGCGCCGTCTAGAGCAAAGAAGGGCTGCACTACTGTGTGGTACCACAAGAGGGCCAGGCTGTAAGGGAAGCACAGAGACTGTAATAAGAGGGATGTTTTTTTGTTTTTTTTGTAAAGCTGACACCATCTGGTACAAAATTAGAACAAGTTGTAATGACTTTTAACTTCATGCTCAGCATTCCACAGATTTTGTATTTGTAAATATTTGGTCAATCCCATATGGCTGAAAAGCTAATTAAACGTTAAATAATGAATGTTCAGGTAATTTAAGATCAGTAATTTTCATTCATGGCATGACTCATAGCAGCAACCGACACAAGACAGATCATCTCACAAAGTAATGATGCTTCCATTACTTTGTCAAACTGTTGTACAACTGAATTAGTTGGATCATGTTTCAGTTACAGCCAGAATACAGATACACAAACATACTCACTCACATACTCACGTAGCTAAGGGGGCCTTCATGTCCTTACTTTCACTGGCGTATGTGAGCGCTGACAGGCCTTGAAGGCGGTCGCCTGGGAAACCCAGCAGGTTGACGATCTTCAGTAGGTGCGGCGGCACCATCGAGATGCAGAGGTGGAAGAGGCCGTAACCGAAGCTGACTGAACCTTTTAGCCGGTCCAGAGCCTCGGGGCTGACGCCGTCCAGTCTCTGGGATGGGCTCGGCCCGGGCGAGGAGGAGCGGCTGTGGTGGGACAGGTCAGAGGAGGAGGACAGAGATGGAGGTGGTGTTGCTTGCTGTTCAGACGCTCTACGTCTGCTTCCCTCCTGCAGCTGTGTGATGTCGCTGTAACATTTGTTGTACATCTTCCAGGCTTTACGGAGGATCCAGCCTCCTTTGATGTACGCTGTCATGAGATTGAAACTGAGGTCAGAAAATGTGCTATCCTTTGTAATGGCATCTGGTAATATTAAAACTCAGCGTACAGATCTGTAAAGTTCAAAATTATGTGCAGTATTCATACCAACAACTACTAAATGTTCCCTTACATGACAGCTCTTGTTTGATGAAAGACAGCACTGCAAGGTAAACCTGGCAGTCTGCAATGATAATCTGCCTCTGGAGTCGGTCCACGGCAGCCACCCCCGACCTCTGAGAGTCCATCTGCCCACACAAAAAACTCACTTATGATGTGACAAACAGACTAACAAGCCTGGACATTACAGTCCAACATAAAATGCTCCTTTTCAAATTGCATTTGTTCTATACGTCATTTTAGTACATCTAATCACATTAAGTGTTAAAAAAAAGTTACTCACGCTCCTCTTGATCTTGTTCTTAATGGTTTCAATGACACCAGTGTTTTCACTCTCACACAGTCGCTCTGTCGCTTTGAGGTCCTCAAAGGCCATCTGCATTTTCTCCTCTTCAAAGGTCATCATGGCGTTCTACAAAAACATATCCAGGGTGATCACTTATTACATAAAACTACGCTAATATAAATGCTGGCGATTTGCAATGACCTTCTTTTAGAACCGCTACATGAAGCCACCTGCACAAAACCAAGAACCACATGGCCACTAAAAAAAAAGAAAAGCTACATTTAATTTTTAGGTGCGCATATGTATCTCTAAATTATAGAGAGTTGTCTTTAAGCTGAAGTGATCATGAAATAGAAACTGTAAATGTCAAGTTAAATATAGTGCGAGGTTGAAAATGATAGGCAGGCAAATAATTAAATACAAAGTTCAAATAAATATTCATTACTTGAAGACAGAATAATAAGTAGAGTTGTTAATTGGCAGATTTAATGAACTTTTTATTGTTCTTTTTTTTAACTTTGAGTTTTATGATGCATCGTTTACATGCTAGTTTAATTGAATAGCTAATAAACAGCTTTATTAGCTCTAAATTAATTCTAATTAATAAACACTATAAAATCTGGCAATTTATTCCACTGGCATGCTCCAGGCTTCAGCATACACACACAAAGGGATTTCTTGACAGTTTCTATTCATATGTGCAGAGTTCTGAGGTTTCTTGTAGCCTTGGCCAACTCCAACAGGTTATTGTCTGTTAGGTGCTCTAAGAGATAAAAGAGAGACTGTATAGGCATCAACATGCAACATTCAGTAAGAGTGACGCAACCATTCAGGCTATACATAAGTTGCAAACAACCAGATACAAAAACTGACTAAATACTACTAAGTTTAAGGAAAAAAGGTATATTTGTACCAAAAATATGTTCATCATATTTCATCTGCTGACAAAGACCTCGTGATATTGTTAAAAACAAAGTGAGTTAGGGTTGTTTTTATTTGGGAGGGTTTCACTTCCAACTTTTGGTGATTTCTTGTCTTTGTCTTCTATTGCATTTGAGTCCACTCAATGTAAGTGGCTATGGATATTAATTAATTAATTAATGTAATTTAACGTCATAAAGGGTGAAAACTTTTTTATAAAAACGCCATTCGATGTGAAACCTAATTCATGATCATCAAGTCTGTTTGTCACACCTGTTTTTGTGCTAGGAGAAAAATAATGTCTCTGTCTCTCTAATGGCTCTGGCAGGGAAATTCCTTGAACCTCATAACGAAACAGAAGTGGTTATTAAGGGCATTTTACAGTATTTCTTGTCAGCATTTTGGGCCACAAAGTGAATAGAAAATTGCACAAGACGCTGACCCTCCAACTTACCAGAAAACTCACAAAACTGGCCCCGAAACTCATCAAAGGACTGTGGTTCCTGAAACAAGACAAAGACGGGTGACATGGTTAGAGATGTACTGTGTGAACACACGTCATATCTAGAGGGCATAAAAGGAGTTCGTGGGTGGAGCAACAAAAATGTGTTAAGCCTGTTTCACGCATTAACCACTGTGGAACAAGGTGAGGCACAAAATAACAGCCAGACAAAAATAACTTGATTCAGTAGGAATGTGATCATTTCAGTGGGTATGCGTGTCCTGCCTAGGCCTTGGTTTGTGATTTAACGCACTGAACCCGAGTCACAAGCTGGTTGACAGTTGCTCTTTCACATCCCTCCGTATTTTTTGCTGAGGCAATCAAAGCAGGGTGACACCTAGTGCTAAAGGCAATTAGCCGACGAGGTGACATTTAGGTTTTCACCGGGGGTCAGGACACATAGGGGTTTGCCCTTCTGTGGCATCAACATTCAAGTTGAAAGCCTAAGCCTGGAGGTAATCAGCCCCTTATAATGACAGAACAGCAAGACTTAAGGATGTATACACAACCCTGCAACCAGCGAGTGGACTGCGGTCAGAGTGGTTCCTGACCTTTTTAGCTTGTGACCCCTTTTAATGAAGTAATGTCTACTTGTGACCCATCATAGTTTGCTTATTCTTTCAAAAACACACAGAAAAAAAGTGGAAAATGAGCATTATGTGTGACAAATTGGCTCGCACCCTTTCAGATTACGAGGGTCCTGACCCCCAAGGAACTTGCAAATTTAATCTAATTAAATGAATCCAACAAACGCAACTAAGTTTCCTATAACGTAGAAACAATAGACAATGCATCCGTCCAATAGCTGACGTGTGGTTGTGGTGTGAAGAAACAACATGCACCAAAGATGACACATTTAACTGTTCAAAGTAATTGAAAGCCAGTTGGTTGCATGGCTTGAACCCTGACCCGCTTGAGCACTTCTACTTTGAGCAGCCACATATAAAGAGCAATATTGCCATAAGTCAATAGACTGTTTGTGCATCACAAGTCACATCCTGGGTGTAGACATTTGCTCAGGGTATTCAAACAAGAGCCATCCTGCTTGTGACTTGATCATACGGTGCTTTGCAGTGTGACAGGGATGTTGAGGTTTTGTTTTGCAAATTAAGCAGGCAAGTGCTGTGGGGAAATGATGGACTTCATGGTTCCTACTCATGTTACTTTAGAAAAATCAGCTACCCTTGTCATTACATTCATCAGCACCCCCCTGTAGAGAATATTCAAGTATCCATCAGTGACACACAGAAGCAGAAAGATAGCTTAATGCTCACAAACCTGTATGTCCTGAAGAGCTCGTCGCTCTCCTTGAATCCATTGTTGAGCAGCATATTGATTCCTTTCAGTGCCAGCTCTGCGTCGTTGATACGGTCGGTCTTCTCATCGTCCACCCTACCCGGGGCTGGTTCTTTGGGGTCCGCCATTGAGATACCCGATACCGGAGGCGAGGAACTGTAGAAGGAGGGGAGGGGATGCGCTGTGCTGTGCCGTGTGTGTCGTTTAGTTTACTTACACTGCAGAACAGTCTCAGCCGGTGGCGCACTTCTGAGCAAACGCAGTCATATTTATAGTCTCACACGAGGTGAGTAATAAACGGACAGGTTCAAATAACTAACCGCAAACAACATGAGCGCGCGGGCTAGTCGTTTGTCCAACGGTTGTGTCGCTGTTCCGTATTCTGCCGCCTGACCGGTGGCTCGTGTGTTCCTGAGCAGACAGGAAATGTGCTGCCTTTCAGTACCGTCGGAAATATCGTCTCTCTTATCAGATGACACATATTCTCCTGGAACACTTGATATTATATTTACGTAATATTTATACTGGTAAGCTGATGTTTTAAGGACATTTCATAATATCCGTTCTATGTTTATATTTATTTTTCACATACTTTTACTTTGATAGCTAAAAATCGTATATTTGTGTCAACGTCTGTATCAGTGGGATTCATTTGTTTTTGTTTTTTTTACAGCCATTAGAACTGACAGTAACTAACCGCTAAGGTGGCATCATTTTAGTTGTTATAAAAATAAAGTATGTGATAAATATTATATTAATAATACCCAATTAGGTCACAGAATCTGATTGGTCAATAATTTATTTTTAACGCACGACTTTTGCAACTTTTACACACCACTTAAAAAAAGTCCTTGAAGGCAGCATCGGAGTGGGCGTGGTTGTTTCTGCAGTGAAGGAGTCAAGGCTGCAAAGGATCCACCAAGTTTATTACTTGTTACTTACTTGTCAGAGCCCAAATGATTTTCACTTAATTAAAACCATTCTTAAATAGCCAAATGGCAAAAATAAATAAATAATAAGACATTCCAATTACATTTGTAATAGTCTAAACGGGGGCGGTAGTAGCTCAGTCTGTAGTGATTTGGTTTGGTGGCCGCCTCAGGTCCAGCATGGCCCAAAGTATAGAAGGTGGGCTGTTAGCTGGAGAGGTGCCAGTTCACCTCCTGGGCAATGCCGAGGTGCCCTTGAGCAAGGTACTGAACCCTTCCAGAACTACTTCCAGGGCACTTCTAGAAGCAATGCTGAAGATATGACTTGCTATGCTCTTTTTATTTTTAAACATATTGGGTTTATATATTTATATTGTCACCACTTAACCTCGAACTTTTTCTAGTTCAGGCTGAACCACTCTGCTACAAAAGTGTATATCAAACATGAGACCTTTTCAAAAATTCCGAAAAATGTCTTAATACATATAATAATGTGAGTTGTTATGATCGCCTAATTGTGGCACTGAGAAGTATTTATAAAGAACATTATTAATAAAAGAAATCATCATTTAAAAACACCATTTTATACCTGCTTGGGTTATCTGTGTCTAATATTAACATTTGTTTGATGATCTTAAACATTTAAGTGTGATAAATATGCAAAAAAGTAAAAAATCAGGAAGGGGGGAAATACTTGTTCACGGCACTATACCTGGGGCATTTTTACTTCCTCTGCCTGTGTCTCCTCTCGATTTAGGATGACATTACAGAAACTTGTCTCCTAAAATGATTTCAGGATTTGAATATAGCTGATAATATCCTAAACTGAATACGAAAATACAATATTCATTCAAATATTTTTTCTGCAGTTAATTGTTTATGCTAAATTCATTTTTTGTCCTTCACAGTCATCATGGAAGGTTTTTTTAAAGCTACGTTACAACTAGTTCACCTATTAGCAATAAAAACTGATTACAGCATGAAATTATTACGTAGAATGCCTCAGAATCTTACATATGGAACCTTCAAAGGTATAGTTGTGGTATTTTGAAGTGTGGCTGTATGGGGTACTTCTAGCTACAGTAGAGAAGTAGAGCTATGCATTGCTGTGGACAGGGTCAGCAAAAAATAGATTTTGTCACACAATAATCAATATCCGTCAGTGTACACCATATTAAGAACATTTTCAATGCTTAGCCTTGCTGTCAGACAACCTTTTAATTTGGTGCTAACTTTAGAACTTCCAACAGCTGTCTGATGGCAAAGCAAATATTACAAGCAATCATCTGACAATGAGGGGTCACAGAGCTTGTGGTAAAGACAACTTTCCCAGTAAAATAACATGACATGTTTGGTATCAATAGATTCGTAACTTAAAAACTGGGCCTTCAAAAGACAGTTACACTGTCCACACCCAGGCCTGATCACTGCCAGACTGAGATCATGACTATTTCACGCCGTGATCTCAAGAAGTTCAAGAAAATATGAAAAAACAAAACTATCGACATCTGTCAGTCTGGAAAGAATTACAGAGTCATTTCTAAAGCTTTTCCAGCAAACCACAGTGAGAGCCTTTATCCACTAATGGAGAAACCCAAGAGTGTTTGACTTTAAGGTCACGAACTGACAGCCAGACATTCTCTTTCAGGATTTTCTGGTAGAGACCAGAATTCATGGTGCCATCAGTTACTGCAAGACGTCCAGGTCCTGAAGCAGCAGAGCAGCTCCAGACCATCACCCTACCACCACCACGTTTAACTGTTGGTATGATGCTCTTTTTATGAAATGCTGTATTAGCTTTACACCAGATGTAATGGGATGCACACCTTCCAAAAGTTTCAAAACTTTTGTCTCATCAGTCCACAGTATTTTCCAAAAAGGCTCAGGGATCATCAAAAAGCTTTTTTGGCAAAAGTGAGACAAGCCTTTGTGTTATTTTTGGTGATTTCTGGATTCAACAGGTCTGGCAGTGATCAGGCCTGGGTGTGGACAGTGTAATTGAACTCAGCTTTCAAAAAAATTAGACAGTTAGTTCATGATTTAACAAGGGGGGCAATTACTCTTTTTTTTTACAAAGGGTCAGGTAGGTTTTTATAGTTTTTTTTCTCTTAATGAACAGATTACAAAATGGTTTACAAACCAGTGGTCACAAGACAGGAATGCATGTAAAAATCTATCCAATCGTCATGCATATATATATATATATATATTTTCTCATATCACACAATTCCACAAATGTACAAAGCAGGTAAGTAAACATTTTCTGGGGAGTTTCAAACACATCAAATACATTTTGGTTTTTTATTATATTACTTTCAACTTTGTGGGCTAAGTGGTCCCAAACATGACTGACCAGACTTATGAGACTCATATTGGTTTTTCAACTCATAAACATCGCTCCATAATATTCAATACATGCTGTTTTCTGGTGTAACTGATGTCAGCAGCCACACAGAACATCCTCATGCATGAAAAAGGAATGCAAAATGGAAAATTGAGAATAACAGTAATACAAAATGGGAAAAAAATATGTGATTTTCATGGCCTGTGTGAAGACTCCATCTCTGTTAAACCAGTTTCAAATCCAGATTCTACATGCTGGCATGTGGATATGAGGCCTGAAATGTTACTGAACTGAGCACCACGGGTGTAAACTTAATTATTCTAGTATAAACTTTCAATAAAACAACAAAAAAAATCAACTAATAATGTTGATCTCCATTAAAGCACCATCACAAAAAGGCATCATTTGTTTTCTTAAAGTGCTGGGTTGCTGAAATTGCAGCCCTGACCAATCACAAGCATATTCAGTAGCATTTGATTGTCGACAGGAAATGAATGGACCAACACATCAGATTGTAAAAACATCTGTTAGAATAGGCATTTGTGAAATGGTGCCGTGATACATGATTTTATCACAAAATAAATACAGAAAAGTATAACCGAGCAGCAAATATTATGAACCTGTAAGCTGCTGCTCATATCTCTATTACACATACAGTCTCACACACTCGCACATTGAAACACACTCCTCATAATATATACATTCTTACAAACAAACACATTCTCTGTCTTGGTAACAGATTGCACATGGTTGGCGGTGGACATGGTCCCAGGGTTTGTTTTAATGATGATGCAGTGCTCGTTCAACCCGGACACTCTTTGAGGTTGACTGGACCGAACACACCAGACAGCCTGTCGAAAGAGACTGGCTCACTGTTGATCCTCATGTCCTGGATGCATCCCACAAAGGACGACGTGACAGGGATCATCTGTCGCGCTGACATCTCTGCAGAAGAAAGGCACATGTGGTGAACTAGTAAGCGATTACATTGTTAGAGCTTATTTTTACAAATGTATTTGATATTCTTAGATAATTGCACGTTAATTAACATGAACTTAAGGGACATTTAAATCCTTGTCACTTTTTCTTGTTATGAAAATGAAATCCTGAAATGCTAACTATAACTATAGAATCTTTTTATTATGCATTTAAAGTAAAGTATTGTGTTTTAAAAGTATTTTACATTTATTTTAAAGATGCAGTCTGTAAGATTTAGTGACACCTAGTGGTGAAGTTTCAAATTGCAACCAAACAAATACAAATCTCCTCAAGCATGTAAGAAAACTCTGGCTGCCAAACTGACATTAAAAGCAAAAGGCCATGTCTAGATAAAGGTGTGGTTTGTCTGTTCTGGGCTACTGTAGAAAAATGGTGGTTCAACATGGTGTACTCCATGGAAGAGGACCCGCTCTCACTGTAGACTGTAATTTGTTTTCTTTTTTTCTATTCACTGAGCTTGCCCTGAAACAAATTTGAGCCCCCCTGAGAAGGCCTGCCTCCCACTTTGAAGACCTCGTATCATCATATCGTCATATCATATATTATTTTGCTGTGGTATTTTAATGTGTGAATAAACATATCTAAAACTAAACAAAGTAGATTAACTCACAGATTAACAGATTACTTACCAGGAATGCCACCCACATACAAGGAGTCTTTGGTCAAAGTATTAGTGGAAGATGGTGGTCCAATTTTGTAATTGTCTATTGTGTCCACATGCAGTTGTATGACATTTTTCCTCTTGATTACTAGAAGACACCAAGACAGTGATTTAATGCAAAAAGAATATTTATATTAATGATCTAAAATGTTCTAAATGTAGTTTTGGTCTTTAGTGAAGTGACTGTGTGCATTTTACCTGAGATTTTATGAAATATTCCATCACATAAAGAAGCTTTTGGCTTCACCGACACCATGAAATCCCCTTTTCCATTGTTCACTTGTGCCACTACCTGTAAATTTTAGCCAATCACACTGCATTTAATCACATGTCCAGGGATGACACTTTTAAGTAAAGACACATTTTTACTCACAATGATATTTTGGATCTGTTCTGTTACGTTAAGGTCTGCAGTTCAATAAAATAGAAAATAATAATAATAATAATAGAAAATAAAATAGAATAGAGTTCAATAGTAGCACAGCTATTATTATTAAGACACTAAGAGCTGTGTTGTTCCAATTCAGAAAAGTCAACATTTTGGGCTTAGGATTCAGGCCTCACCTCTCCATTGAGCATGTAGACACTGAGATAGTGGCTCAGCGTAATTCCATTTTGGCTCCTGTTGAAATCACCAACATGTAGCAGGAGTCCAGTCGGACTCCGTGGACGAATATTAAACAGCAGCTCAAAGCTGGGGTCCACAGCAAAGGAGTCATCTGAAATACAGAACAGATATCATCAGTGGCATTGTTAAATATCATACTTCAGACTGTAAGTATCAAAACGATGACAGCCATGAAAAGAACACATCAAGGAGAATCTTTCTTAGAAGGAACTGACATGTAACTAATTTCCTGGGAAGTGTCCTTGAAAGGACTTTCTAATTTGGTACTAATTATAGAGTAGCTAGAGACAGCGTTCTTTAATTAATTAGTTGCAATTAATATCGAGTGTGTAACTTGCTTCACTCAGTGCACAGCAGGTAAGTTGGATGTGCAGAAATATAAAATTCACCTTCCTGTGTTTGTACAACACTAGCATACCGAAAATGTATCGTGTTAATATGTACACTAAATATTAAAATATATTCATACACATTCATATTTACTTGAATTAAACAGATCCTTATTTTATTTTTTCCAGTTATTTTGGCAGTTTTTTGTTTTGTTTTTTCAAAGAAATTTCTGTGAATATTCACAACTGCTTATAACCTCCAATTTTGCTCTTTTCTTAATGTAACTATAATTTCCATTTTCCCTCAATCATTCAAATAAATGTAATTAGTATCAAATTTAATTACTCATTAAGACATATTCCTTTTCAGGATATTTCCTAGGAAATTAAGAGATCACTGAAATAAGCTTTAATTAAAGAAATTAGGCTAAAACAACAGTTCTGTGAGAAATTAATGGTTTTATTCAGTCACTTACATCCCTCTTCTTGGATATACCCACCTTTTTTTTAATTTAAAAATTAAAAAAAACCCAAATCTATGTTCAAATCTATTCTAGCAACTTTTCAGATATTTCTATAACACTACCACTTTTATTTCTTAGCATTCTGTCTGCACTTCCTCCTGATCACAGATAGAAGCTGACAGAGATCAGTGTAGTCATCAGAAATGCTTCTGCGTTATCATCACAGAGTTATTGCAGAGTTGTACTCACTGATAATGACATGTGCTCCATTCCCTGAGAAATAGACCCCTCTTTGTGTCTGTCCCTCGAAGCAGGGGCCAACACCATGGTTTGTGGTTGGATTTGACATGGCTGCCCCGTTCATTTTAAAATTGCGGATACAGCCAGACACACTTTGCTTTGGAAGGGCCTTCGACTAAAAGAAAAAAATATACATAGACATTATAATTTGAGAATGAATTGTTTGTGTGTATATTTGTGAGAATTGGCCAGTGTGTACTTTTTTGTCTTTGTTTTTTACCTTCAACTCCTTGTGGAGAGACTCTGGGACACTGCCGAGATACATAGGTGACACAAATTGCTGCATGGATGTCAGTTCAGCATTTGTCAGCTGGCCATCCTGGGCTCTGATCCCATCCACAACCAATCGAAATTTCTTCTTCTCCAAACTGAATATGACCTACAGGCAACAGTCACCATACACATAAATAATAAAGTATTTAGCTTAATAATACACGTGATTAGTATGATATGAGTCCACTGACCGAGTGCCATTTCCCATCATTGTACTTCTCCCTGTTGAAGATCTCCTTCTGTTTGCCTACAGACAGTCTGATCCTGCCTTTGGATATGTATAAAGCAAGATGAGAGCGCCCCCCTCTGGTAGTAGCAAAGAACAGAAGGCCCTCAGGAGCTCGAGTCCTGACATCTAGAGAAAAGTGAGGTCTGGGGAGGTTGGAGGAAGGCATCATATTTAGTTTTTGTTTGTGTTGTCTCTGACATAAGTGTGCTTTGTTCTTGAAATGATAGACTCTGCCAACCACATGCATGCATGTGTAAAAGGTTTACTCACCTTGGTTGCAGGACCTGGAGTGGAAGGCTGTAACTCAGGCTGCTAACAGGGCCGCCCATGCGATAAGCATGTTGAACGAGGGCTGGTAAAGCACACTCTGATAGACTCTCATTTTTCACCTGCATCACACCATCCTAAAACAGCACACGTAAACAGAAACTCAGCACAAGGTTCAAAATTAACCCTGAAATCATTGTTTGTTCAGACATCTTTGGGAAGTCTCCAGAGGGGTTCCGCTCTGTCAATAAATGAAGATGAAGGGGTACAACAATGTATAAGAATTACATAGTTAATATATATAAAATACTATACTGTTTTAAATTGCAGCTCCACAAACAGACAATGAAACAAAAGATAATTGGGATGTGTTGTTACACTGAATAAATAAACACAGGGCTTGAACTAATTATTATTTTCATCATCAGTTCTCCTAAAGGTTATTTTATAGGCTAATGAACTAAAAGATTGATCAATTAAATTTTAGAAAATGGTGTAAAAAGCTCATCACAAATTCTGAAATCCCGAAAAGACCTGAAAATTATTTTGTTCATCCAAAGGTCCAAAACCCAAATGTATTCAGTCTACTGTCATAGAAGGCAGAGAAAACCAACAAATATTGTGAACATAGCTAGAAAGAGGGACCTTTCACATTCTTTGTTATGTCTAATGTTATGTAGACCAGAAACGTCTCCAAAAGAGAGTTAACTACCAGCATGTAATGTAAGTTTTAGATGTAGGTTGGATAAATAGCCAAATATAACCTGCTAGTTATGATTTCATCACTTATGTAGTTAGCAGATGTTAGATATATTAGATATTATGTAGTTAGTTGATGGTGGGTTAATTTGTGGGTCAGTGTGGATTCTATATTTACAGCTACAAAATAATACATTAGATGCTTTATTTGAGTTACACTGAGGTTTGTAACTACACCATGGAGTCTTTTTTTGTAGTAGCACCATCCCAGCAAACGTTCTGTTTACTTAGATGTGTGTTTTGTTTCAACTAAGTCAAAATTTTGAGTTGTGCTTGTTAAACTGTTGCGTAGAGCGTGAAGGAAAGGGGATGCTTATGTGATCTCAGTGATTTCAGCTGGGCATACACTCAAGGATAAAAGGGATGAAGAGCAGATTTTTTTTTTAAATGGCTCACAAAGGCCTGATACTATAGAAAACACAAATATTGGACGAGGGTTGGCTTACATCAAAAACAAAAAATCACTTTACACACAGATATTACATAATAATAATCTGTAATATGAGAACTCCATGAATTATGACTGAATTTCTCATAGTAGTGTACTGTGGCGTCAACTGACAATTGCTGAGCTCATGCAGCAGCTGAAAATTCATTAATTATTTGGGCAATCTATTGTGTGTCAGGGATAGATTGTGGTAGTGATATAACCTCCTTAATCAGATCCTCCAAATCGAATATATAGAACTTAGTGAATTATGATGGGCATGCTAGATCCACAGCGATCTGAAGAAGTTGTGTAGTCATGCATTTGTGAACATAGAATTAAAATGTGTCTCGACCTTAATGCTGGGATCCCATTCAGAGTCTCAATAGATGGAAGACTTGGACTTGGTTGTTCAGCCAAGACAAGTTTATTTGCGTAGCCCAGTATTACATACAAAATCCCACAAAGGCTTACTGGCCCAGTCTCCATTTGATATGAGTTTTAATTTGAAATAATTAGACAAGTTTAAAATATATAATTTGTATTCCTCTATGTACCTAAAAGTAGAATATAAAAGTATGCCAGTAATCAAATTACATGAATCTTGTCTGGTAAAACAGGACAGAAAATGGTGAAAACCTGTTTTGTTTATTGAATATGACTGAAATGATTAGTACTTAAATCATTATATAACCAGGCATGTGTTTCCATTAGGTGTGACAATAGTGAGTTAGACACGTGCTTGTGAATGATGTTAGAAAGTGGTTACATGAAAGAAAGAAAAGAGACATGAGTTGATTTCAAGCTTGTTATTCACAAGTTTGCAATTACTGGATTTTTAAATAGAATAGACAAAGATACAATACATTTAATACTTATTATGATTATTGGGAATGTTCATGCAACTTTTTTTTTTATTTCAGTACACTGCAGATGAATGAGCGTGTACATTAGCAACAGAGCATTGTGGTGCGAGCTGCCACTTTTTCATGTCAATATCAGATTCTTGTCGGCGTCAGCGGGCTCCTTCTTCTTCATCTCTGGAAATGAGGCAGCAGAATATAATGTAAACAATGTTAACACACACTAACAATAGCATCCACTGTACAAACACATGAACGTTACAAAGATAAAGGTGGGTATGACTTACTGCTAGTGATTGGACTAGCGCACTAGTGGACTGAACAACTCACCGTATACAATGGACATGCTAGTTTTTTTGACAGTTACACCTTGACAAACAGTAATATCACTTCATTCAAAGAAAACAGAACCACTTGCTTAGAAAAATCAATCTTTGCTGTGGATTACAGTATGTGTGGGCACGTACTACAAACACTCACCCTCTTTGAGCTGCGATCCAGCATCTGTTGAGCAGGACTGTCTGCAGTGCACACATCCACGAAGACATCCCCATTAGGACTGAAGTTGCTGAAATCTTCAGGCTTGTACAGACTTTCTGGCCTGCAAACAGAACAAATAACAGATACAATATAAATACCATGCGTCAAAGTACGTAGATATTTGATACGCAAGCAATCAGTGTGTGACTCCAACAATAAAAGCTGCACATTAAATAAATCTCGTAGTAATTATGCATCTATGTAGCGAGAAAATTACCGTCTTGTGTAGAGGTTGGAAATGCAGCCTTTGAAGTCATTTTGTCCCAGGACCAAGGAGTCCGCTGTGTCAGCTGTGGGAAAGCTGTCACTGTACGGCTGAGCCTCGTCTTCATCGTCGATAATAATGTCAGTCCTGTTTGGAAAAAAAACAAAACAATCATCATTCTGTATTTTTTTGTAAACTAACATTAGATTCAAGCAGTTATTGAGCATGCCAGAGTGATTTGTTATATATTTGCAATCAATTTCCTCTTTCATACCTTCCAGCTCTTCTCTTTGCAGTCAAATAATGCCACTGGCCATCATTATATTGTTTGTTTGATCTCCACCGGTTGCTGCTCAAAGTGAGAATCACATGGCCATTTCGTAATGCAATATTCATCAAGCCTTCACTCTGGAAAACAGAAGAAAAAGTTTAAAACCTGACCAATTTCAACCAAGAATCTGATTTCAAAAGTCACAGTTAAGTACTGTAAATGTTAAGTAGATGTGAGGACTGACCGCCTTTTTGTACTGAAGAATGAGACCCTGATTCTCTGTGCTCTTGAACCCAAGGGAGACAGTAACATCATCAGCCAGACTAAAGCCTGCAAGGTCAGATGACAGGGAGCTCCCCAACTTAAACTCTGCTTTACGTGTAACCTAGACAAGAACATGGACAGTTAATTAGATGACACACATAAGTCAAGTTTGGACAGTGATATAAATGTTGGTAACTGGTTTGGGATATGGGGGTTAATGTCTTACCAAGGACTCCTTAGGACAGCCGTTGCTGATGCCCACTTCCTCACCAAGAGTTTTGTGGTTTCTATTCAGCTTTAAGTCCTTCATGCATCCTTTGAATGGCTGCATGGTGATGTTGTCTCTGTGAGGAGGAACAGAAACTCAAGTTATTCTCGACAAAGTGTGAAAAGGTTGACCACCTAATTCACAACACACAATGATTGAAAGGAAAAGTAATGAGCACATACCTCTCCCTCAAATCTTGTGGGGCACCACCAATGTAGCATTCTTTAAATTTGCTGAAGTCGTAGGGAATAGGGACGCTGACTACATTTTTACCGCCCACCCGGACTAGTATTCTGTCACTGGAAGCAAGAAACAAGATTTCTGTCCAGCCGTCCTTCTGAAAAAATGATAGTGGAGCAAGATGCAGTTGAATAAATGATTCTTTATTTGTTAACTGTTATCTGATTGAGTAATGGAAACTGCCAAGGAAGAACATGAGTGATTGCAGAAAACAAAAAAAAGCTTCTTACCGGGAATATTTTCACATTATCTGTAGCAGCTTCAATCAAATTACTACGTAGGAAAATGATGCCCTTCTCCATCGTTAAGGTGAAGTAATTGCCCTATTTTGAAGAGAAAGAAGAGTAACCGCTATTAAAATACCTTAAAACATTAAGAGTTATAGAGTAAGAGAAGATCATATAAAAAATAATTTACCTCATTTTCCAAGTATAAGAGCAGACCGTTTTCTGAACGACTGTAGACATTCAGAGTGATGAAGAGTTTATCATCTATTTTCAGTTTGCCATATCCAGTGCCTTCAAAGTAGCTAGCGTCCCCTCGTGATTTATATCTGGATAGAGAAGAGAAAAAGTCAGGAAATCACAGCCTTTGTTCATCTTTAACAATTTAACACTAAACATGTTTACTTGAGCAGGTTACATGTCTGTTTGTGTTCAAAAAATTAACCATTGCAAAAAAATGACTACCCTTTTTCTATCCCCACATATTCAGGGTCAACTCAGTAGGGCTGGGGACCACTAACAAACTGACAAACCAACCTGACCATTTGCAAAAGAAAGACTCAGATCACTACAGGAATCAGGGTCGTAAGTGCCACATAGAACGCAAACGCAAATTTAAAACTTGTTCGATCGTATTTGTTGATCGCTTGTTCAGGCAGCGAACAAAAAGAGGTGGGATGGGAATCTGTGTCCATTCATGCCACAGGGGCGACATCAAAAACTGGGGTTGGGCGAGACTGAAAATGTTACTTGATGGCAATAAAATGAATAGACAACCTATTTTTTGTTGTTTTTTTGCGTAATATTGAAATAGTATCACAGATTAGAAGCATGTTTTTAATATCTACAGTAGTTACTCTAGTCACTAATCACACCAGGACCCACCTCTTGCATGGAAGCTCAGGATTGATCTTCTCTGCATTTTTGAAGTTATAGAGGCTGATGACTTTGTCGTTAAAAGAGGAGAACTCAATGCAGCCATGGTACCCGGGGTAGTTGAGAGAAGCTGGTGGCTGAGGAGAAGCAAAAGATATCAATAAAACCCATGCTAGCTAAAACAATATAATGGTATTCCTGTTCTTATTTCCTTGTTGCTTACAGTGAAGTTGCTAGGGTAGCCTCCAACATAGAACACAATATCACTGGGAGTGAGATCCAGGAGGTTTTTGTTCTCTTTTCCTTGCTTAGTATTCACAATCGGCTCACTACCTGGGGCGTATTTGGTGAGGACCATCTCCGCATCTTGATAAATTCTAAAATGTTGAAAAAGGAACAGACAGAGCTTTGTAGTAAGTCGCAGAGTGAAAATGAAAAGTATACATACAACACTGAATACAAGAGAATTCGGTTTACCTGTGAAGGTCCACTTTATCAAACATGGCCTGCTCAAACGGCGATTTAGTGATCAAACCGGTTTTCATCTCCATCTCAACTCCGTTAAGCTTGTACACCCCGTACAGAACGTTGCCTTTCAGGACCATACCTATGTAGTTCTTAGAGGACTACAAAACACAGTTTGTTAATGCACTGTGTGCAATTACAAACTAAACCATTATATCAAAACATTCACATACTTAAGTCACTTACATCTCTGTTGCCAAGGTACATCACAAACATGTCATTTTTGAGACTGGTCTGTCTGCGTCGGCGTCTTCCATCTCCCCTATCTCCACGGTTAAGAGGTCTCTGCAGTGACAGAGACAGGTCTGTGTAGGCCTTCAGATCATCCAGATTCTTTGGTGGATGAAGCTCCACATGGCCATCGCCTGCGAACTTCATTGGGACCACAATCTGGAGACGAGACAAAACCAAGGAAATTAGACATGGAAAAATAGAGGACAGGTCGATTTGAATGAGAGTGGGACCTTACCCTGTTAGCTGCATCCCGGGCTTGTTCGATGAGTTCTTTGATCTTCTTGATGTTCTCAGTTATGTTGCCAGTGGAGAACTGCGAGGTCAGGTTCTCCACCTCTGAGATCTTATCATCCAGAGATGGGATAGTTTTCAACAAGTCCTTCACTGAAAGTACAAAGCAAGAGGGAGAAAACAAAATGTAATTTAATTGGTTATTCTGTACCGTAAAGCACTAAAAAAACATTAACTAATGTGCCTGTAGAGATCTGTTCAAAATCTCACCTGTCTGGTCCACACCATCCAACACATTTTTCAGGTTGGGGTCCACACGGGTGACATTGATCTTGTCAACTTCTTTTCTGATGTCATTCAGTTTGTTCATGGTGTCAGTGGCCGTACTATTGGCTGAAGCTGCCTTCCTCTTGGCTTCATCAATTATTTTACCGATGTCATCTGAAGAAAAATGAAGAGGAATTATGAACTAGAACTACAGAACAGAACTATCAGTCAAATAGTCACGCTAATCCTACAATGCCTTGACTTGTCCTACCTCTCTTGATGTTTTTTAATTGGTTCTCTGCATCAAGCAGGTCTTTCTGAAGAGCTTTCTTCTTCTCCTCAGCGTCCTGCCTGCGCTCCATCAGGTCAGTAAGGTTCTTTGCGGCGTCTATTTGAGAAAAAACAAAAATTAGCGACTGAGCTATTGTGCTGTTTTAAAAACAACAGTTTCATAGTAGGACTGGCTTACCTTTGAGATCTTTCTCTGCCTTGTTTGCATTCTTCAGCAGGTTTTCGCCGTTCTTTTTCAGGTTTTTGGCTCTTTCTGTCAGGTCCTGTTTTTTTACATTCTAAAAGAAGAAAAAACTATTTGGTTAAAGGGACTAGATATTCTCAAAGGTTATATTCAAACATCAGATCGATATTAAATTGGACATCATTTCAAGAAGCTAGCAGAGTTACTTAATGTTTAAGGTATCAAGTTTGTGACTTACATTCAAGGCGTTTTCTGCTGCATCTTTGGCCTCCTTAGCTGCAGCCTCAGCAGCATTAATTGCATCTGTGATGTTCTTGTAGGCATCAATAGCATCTTTGGCGTTACGCACTTCACTGCGTCCACTTGCATTCTTCACGGTACTGTAATACATGACAACAAGGAAGAAAATGAGGCCAAGATACATGGAGAATGGACGCACAAAACATAAAAACATACATTTGAAAAAGAATTGAACCAGAATCAACCAAATCCACTGATTGAAGCTTGTGTGTTTATTTATTGAATGCACAAAAGACTTACTCCTCAAGTTCCTTTGCCAGCTTGGCGAGGTTCTTAGCATGTTCCTCTGCTTCCTCCACCTTTTTCTCCATGGATGCAGCCTTGGAAATCTCATTCACCTTCTTGGTCAAGTCAGTCTTGGCACCATCCATTTGTGCTGCCAGCCGTTCATATTCCTGCAGAGAAGAAGGGCAGATGCAGTTATGTCATGAGAGCGGGAAATGCCATTTAACTCATCTCAGAGCACAAGAGGCATTGTAGTCATATTAAATACAAGGCATGTTAAGACCTGACGACTCAGTGTGAGATCAGAGATGAGTCTGATCATTACAGCATAGCTACTGTACAGTGCATCAAAATGTTTTGGTTTCTTTGGATGCAACACAAGATATGCTAAGAGTGCAGAGGATATTTTAGGTCAAAAGAACGTGCAGGCTATAGTTAAGCGTACCATTTTGCTGTCGGATAGCATCTTCGCCAAATCCTCTGCTTTCTGCAGCTCGTCTTCTGCCATGGCCATCTGGCTCTCGACTACCTTCCGCTCCTTTTTTAAGTCATCGATACGTTTCTGCAGGGAGAAAGTAAATTCAGAGCACAACTGTGTAAACACTACGCTATACACTTTGATTTTATAATCATGTCATCATTGCTGTGCTGACATACATAATCCAGTGTATAAATATGACCCTCATTGCTATTTCTTTCCTAACCATTAACCAACAAGCCCGCATGATTCTCATAACTGATTAACTACTTGTGAGTTAATACCTGCAGATCTCCCAGTGCCTGAGCATTCAGTCCATTCTGGGTGTTGGCTTTTTTCACCAAGTCTGCTGCCTCCTTGATAGCCTTGTCCAGGTCCTTCAGCTTGTCCTGATAACCCTTCAAAAGGCCCTGGATCTTCTTTGCTGCAGCCTCATTCTGGTCACACTGCTTACTCACATTAGTTTTGATGTAGTCTAGCACTAGAAAACAGAACAGAATAGGTGAATGAAACTGTTATCAGCCGGTGTGCCGTGATGTTTAAATTTTTCGACATCAGAGATTTATGTATCTTACGTTTCTTGGCCTCGTCTCTTTCTTTGTCAGCAGCTTTCTTTTCAGGGGTGAAGTTCCTGTTCTCCATCTCATCCACCATGTCGTGAGCATCTTGTAGCATTTTAGACAGGTTTGTTTCACCAGGTTCTGGGGCACCACTTACACCGCCCTCGTTTAGTTTGTCCAGCAGCTCTTCAAACACACACACACACAAAACACTTGTTAAAGCAAATATTTAGGCTCTGATAGTCAGTGCCCTTAAATTTTACTGGAAACTATTAGACTAAATATAAAAATCAGCTACATATGGTGATGAACCAAACATAAAATGGCAGAAAACAGTGGAAAGTGGAGATTAAGATAGTTAAAAACAAGATATTAAGTCAGTACAGGATAGAGTTGTGCTGCTAAATTAAAGTTTCCCTTCACCTTGGATTTTCTTGAGAGTGTTTCGAATCTCCGAGTCCAGATCTTTAGCCCTCTTGTGGGTTCTTTCAGCATCGTCCACAGCCTTGTCAGCCTCATTAGCCCTTTCATCTGCCTAAATTAAAAAAAAAAGCAGACCGACAATACACATTTACACACTTATTACTATATGCTGATATTTCAATGAAATGCCAGGCCTCGTCTCCAGCACCCTACCTTGTCTTTGAGGGAGCTGATGTCATCTGAGAGATTCTCTGTGTCATCTTTCAGCTGGTTGACTCTAGATTTTTGGGTGTTGATGGCGGTGCTGTATTTGTTGACAAGAATCTGCAAAAAGCACAGTAGCAGGAAGGTAAATGAAGCTGCACAATGAAGATGAAGATTAGTGTATCGGAGCTTGAGGCTGATAGGGGTCATTTTCAAATGGTGCTGTGGGAATTATATTTGTGCCTCAGAAGGCACACTCAAATGAAGAGGATGTAAAAAAAAAAAAAAAAAATAGATTATAAGATTATAAGAGAACAAGAACCGGCAAGTCGGTGTGACAAACATCCAATGGCATCCAATGGTGTGGTTTCTAACTTGTGTCGACACAAAGGCTGTCGGACAAAATTCACTGAGACTGCATATTGGCAGGAATCCCAAATGTTTGAACAAGCACATCCATCCTGTGCCATACTGTTTATGTGTATGTGTCGGAAACATGTGCAAAGTTCAAATTATAAAAAAAAACAATGGATCTCATTGTGTTAGCGACAATACATTTGGCATTGAGTTTTGGCATAATTTCTTGACTTTTATGTCTACAGAGAATCTGTGACTCTTAAATATCTTTACACGCTCTTCTTCCTCTTCATCTTCACGCTTATCTTCAGCCTTCAGAGCACACTGATATGTTACCTTGGTGTCGTACAGGGCCTGTTCCAGATTCTTCAGCCTGTCCTGAGAGGACATGCTGGCATTGGCGTTGTCCAGTTGGCCCTTGATCTTTCCCAGCTCATCATCCAACTTCTCTAGATCATGTAGTAAAGTCTGGGCACAGTTATCACACTCTGGAACACGAAAGAGGATTGGATTAGCAAAGGATCATTCTCAATTCATTGTAAGCTGCATGTCACGACGGCGGACCTCAGTTGTTTTTTTATCACCTTGGCAGTGCTCATCGGTGTTTGTGTCGCCTGGCTCCAGTGTGTTCTTGCAAACTGGAGAAAGAGTAAAAGAAAAGAGCATTTCAATGAAATTTATGATGATATACATGATTTTAAAAACACTGAGAAACACAACTGAGCTAATTAAAAAGTGGATTCATGCATTGTTAAGTTCGCAAACTAACCTCCAGTCCTGGGATCACAGTTGTTACCATTGCCATTGCAGTTACAGGGCCGACAACTTCCTCCTGGTGTCAGTGGATCACCATAGTAACCAGGAGCACAGCTATGGGAAAGACAAATAAGAGAGAGTGAGTGATGAACTCAGGCTATTCTAAAATACACAACATCTGCACAATTTTTCAACATCATTTCATGGCTTGTTAAACCAATGTGTCCACACTCACCTCTCACACTTGTCCCCAGTGTAACCGGCTCTGCATATACACTGGAAGTCTCCAAACACTTCTCTGCAACCTATAGCAAAACTGCACATTGATAGAAAAGATCATGATTTAATTCTTGAAATCTTTAATTCTTCTATTTAATTATAGTACAGCTGTTTGGACGTGTTTTGTTTTTTGTTGTTTTTCACCCACCTGTTTGAGGCCACGCTGAATGGGCAGGGGCAAACTCTGCATGTCCTCTGAGCCGCGTTGCCATAGTAACCTTCCTTACAGCGTTCACATCGATCCCCAGCAGTGTTGTACTGACAGTTCTGAAGATGATATAATGTACTCATTAAACCACTTGTAAAGCATATGTAAAGAATGAAGTGAGCGAAGAAGCAAAATACCAGACAGAGAATGTATTAAAAAAAACAAAACTCAGGTACTGAGTGTGCACTGCGGCTAGCTTTTTCAAACACATGCTGTGCCAACTCAACCGAACATCAAGTCCTTTATTACACTGAGGCAGGAATGCAAACATCTGAAACCAAAGAGGAAAAGACATTTCCCTGCCAATCAATCAGAGAGAGTTTGTTCAGCCTGCTTGTGTCCATTTGGCTTTGAGCTGCTAGGGTGTAGATCCATGCCTCACAGGCCTGGTCTTGAGTATGTTGCATAACAATCACACAACCGAGATGGCTGAAATTTTGAAGTACGTAAAGAATTATCCCCCCATCAAGGAGAATAATGAGCGAGGGGGGGCGCCATAACGGGAAAACAGGGAGCCATATCAAATAATGCTTTTGATGCGCTGATATAAAACCCACAAAGCTATGTGCCCACAGATGTACCACAAAGGTGAGAGGTCTAGACTCTGACTAAACTGTGGCTCACACACTGGAGCAGCTGGGCCAGGTGTAATCACTCTTGGTTTTAGGTGTGTGTGGGTGTCTGCACTTAGGGCCTGTGGTCACAATGCCATTAATACGGGTGAAGAGTGAGTGCGTTTCTTACCAGGCACCTCCCTGTCTTCTCTTCACATTCATCAGCCAGGCCATTGCACTGACAGGGCACACAGCGGCCCAGGAAAGGCCCACTGCCATCTCTGTAGTAACCAGGAGCACATTTCTGGAAAGGAAAAACAGAAAATAAATGATAAATTAAATGAACTTTATGTTATTAGCACAACTGTGATGCTAGAGAAACATTTAATAGATTAAATAACAGGAGATTCTGTTTTTGGCTAATCCACTAACAAATTAAATAATTAAGTTTGTTCATTACAATGATGTAAAAATCATGTAAATTACAGTATAAATGTGAATAAAACTCTCAGATCTTTGACTTCTATTCAAATGTACACAACACCAATTATCGCTGCAGTTTGTCAGACAGACTAAACTTTTAAAAGCCCAAACACAGAATGGGTTTTATTTTCCCTAAACAAAGCAGTGTTTCCAGAGATTCAGCCTTCAGAGCGGATGATTAGAAACTGCTCCCCCGGACAGGGAGAGTCTGTTTGGTGTCAAGAAGTGTGAGAATCTGCCGAGCACAAAGCAATGAACTTGACCTGAAATGAATGCTATTGCAAATTAACACAGAAGAGCTGAAGCGTGCCCTTTGCTTCCAGAGATAAAAGTCTTCAGGTCACCAACAAGCCACACCTGAGACATTGTGAAATGTAACCTACAGCTACAGTAAAACAACAACATCCCCTCGACAGCAAGATAAGTCAAATCTTCGCTGATTTTTACCTGAATCTGAAAACCGGCAGAGCTGTCATTAACAGAAGGATAGAGAATTGTCTGTCCTCTGTCGTGTACCGAGGGGTAGCGTACCACCTGGGTACCTTCATCGTTCATTGATGGATACACTATCCTCTGAGTTCCCTGGTCCTGAAGTGAAGGGTACTGTATCCTCTGAGCCCATCTGTCATGATGCCTGGTGTAGCGTTGTCGCTCCCCTCTTTCATAGGGCCTGTGTCCAGCGCAGCAAAGTTCAATAAAGATCCAACATAGCAGGGTCTGTAACAAAACCCCTGTACGCCGCCGTCTATCCATGCACGTATGTGACATTCCTAAAGTTTAGTCTGTGTGAAATAATGCTTCACACTCCTCTGCCTCAGCCTCTTAAACACCAATCCTCACACTCATGCACACGCACACAAAGAGGACACGCCCCATCTCGTACCTGAGTCAGTCCTGCAGATCAGCATGAGTGTATGCAGGCACACAAGTACATACACGCAAGTGTTGACATGCACTCTCTCAACTTTTTTCTTTATCTCTCTTGCAAATACACACACACACACACACACACGCACAAATTGAGACACACACAGACAGTGAAATAGACAGGAAATACACTATCAGGACTTCTAAATAGAGAAAAGGAAAATCACAATATTGTAAATGCTGCTGTGTTTACTTAAAGATACAGAGGGTGGTGATAAAGCCTCTACTTTAAAATGCTTTAGTTGAACATTCAACAGTGGATTAATATTTTGTATATGTGTGTGTGTGTCTCTGTGTGTGTGTGTGCGTGTGTGCGGTTTGTAACACTGCCTGTGCAAGCCAATGTGACTGAGAGGAAAGTCAGACATCCTCAGACAACAAACTCACACCTGAATCACGCTCCTCAAACACACATAACAGACACAACTGGGTGTGTAGGCTGTACTTTCAGACACACGCACACGCACCGTGGGTGCACTCGGGGGAACGAACTCGAAGGTTTATGAGTAACAGTGTGTTGCCAACTGCCACACCCCATGCGTCAAGGTGAGGCACCTTGTCATACAGCCTCTGGGCACATAAAACTTCCTTTCAAACACTCCCAGTAAGATGATGGCTCATGTATACACAGGCAGGTTACCACATCTATGGCAACAGCACTCACTCAAGACAAACATTTCAAACTTTTCTTGATATTACTGTTTCTGGCTGCGAATAAAATGATCTCATACATTAAAAAAATCCTTTTAATTAGTGGCTGCTCCATTCTCTTTCTTATTAGCTTTTGTGGGCTGCAATCATGTACAAACAAATCAGATATGAGACACACAAACACACTCAGTCAACTCAGTGCCATTCCCAGGATAAAAAGAATTCAAGTAAAGCTTTTCCTTAGCAACTACATCAGGGTTGTTTGCTTTACATTTCCCTGAGCTGTAGCTACGCCAGTGATTATGGCTGTATAATCACTAATATTATGTCTGCATGATTGTGCATCACATCCCAGCCTGGGGCTACACAATTTGGCCGTTCGTCTCTCTGGATGGTATTTTCCAGCACGTTCCTTCGATGATGAATTTTTCCTTTAGGAAAAGGGTGCGGTGCTTTGTTCAGGCGTGTCCAGACACCCTAAAAATATGAGGAGGAGGTCCAAATTCTAAAACATGACAACATGCCTTTTCATTCAACGCCTTGCGTCACTCTGCTCATTAGCTCCACTGCTTCTCAGACCTGACAAAATGACTCTAATCTCACACATATTTTCTCTTCTCTAACATTTTTTACACATCTTTATGGATACTTTTTTTGAAGTCTAAAAGTTTATTTAGTCTGGAAGAGTCAATGAAACTCTGATTATAAGCTTTTTTTCTCTAAATCAGTTTGATTTGAAGAAAGATACACAGGTTTGTGAATAATCATACGCTCTTCTAACGTTTACCTACAAACCTTTACACCTTAGTTTTATTCAAGAAAAAATAAAAAAAATGAGCGGTAATGAGGGATATCTGATCGCCTTTGAACCCCTCACCTCACAGGAGTCTCCGGTGTACTGAGGAGGGCAGGAACAATCTTCCACAGTGTTTCCAGGACCACCAGTCCCTGTATCAGTCGCCCCTTCGAGGCCTACCTCGCCTAAGCTGAGCCGCTGAGTCTCAGTAAAGTACAAGGCTCGGATCCTCAGACCAACCAGACCGGCTAGGACCATCATCAGCTCCTCTCTGGAGACAGGTCTGTTGGTGATAGCATGGCGCCAGTTTCCCTGCAGAACGGATCAATTATTTTGTGACTAATGCTGGATAGTCTGTAGGGGGATACTATCAAAAGTAACAAGTTCATTAGATTTAACAGGATATAATGCAAGATAAGCATATATATATATATATATATATATATATAAAATATATATGTATGTATTATATTCTTCTTAAGACAGGGCAAGTTTGAAGTATGAATATTTATGATCGTCTGAGGATGAATCTTAAAGGTTTTAGTAGAATAAAATTTAACGTAAAGAAGAACAAATTCTAATGGCAGACTACTGCAAACTTGCTACAGAAAAATCACATTCATTCACTAGTTCCACTTTCAGTGCATAACCAATTGCACACAAACTGGGAACTGATGTTTACTTTACCTCCAGGAGCTGGATTCTGCCCTGATACAGCCTGTCTGGAAGTGGGACTTGTGGAGCCATGTGGATCAGGGTCATATTCCGACCCTAAGGGGGAGATAATGAGATGGATAAATAAACTGTGTTTCTGCCAAAACAAAATAAGCAAGGCCTAATAGTATAGAAACTTAAAGCACTACGCACAGTCAGCACAACATCAGGTCTTCTGTCCAAGAGTGTCATCCCCTCACTGGGAATCCCAAAGGATTTGGACTGGTAGGTGAGGAAACCACCATAAGAAGAAACCTAAGACAAAAGGAGAAATATCTGTTAGCTTATCTGAAAGGACTGCAGACACAGAGCTTAACGGAAAACTCAGTATGTATACAACCTGGGTCTAATTTCACTGCTAGGAAGTAATAGTTATAATAATAATAATAATAATAATAATAGAAGCTGTCATTATAAGTTCATCAGTTATAATAGCATTTTAGGTTTTAGTGTGTCCACAAAAGCAAAAGAAAACTGAACAAAACAGTGTGTACCCTTTAGTGGCACCTAGTGGGGCAGTTGCTGATTTACAACGAACTTGCCTCACCCACTTCTTCATAGCATGAAGGAGAAACTATGGAGCAAAAAATGCCAAAAATGCCAAAAAAAAAAAAAAAAAAAAATCTATCGAGACCCTATCTCAATAGTATTTCTTAATAAATGTTTTAATTTTTAATATTGCCTTTTATATTGACATGATTTTGTAATAAAGTAACCATAACATCTTATCTCTGTATACACTGCATCTGTTTCTATATTAAAACATACTTAGAACAGTATTCTCATTGCCATGGTGCTCTCTCCATCCTTTGACTCACTCTGTTTCCCAGGTAGGACGATGGTGCCACCCAGTGTAGAGTCTGAATTGTGGGAGGAAGCTCCTGAATGTCTGCCACCACTGTGTTACTGGCTGTGTTCAGCACAGAGTTGACCTCCTCCTGGTCAGGGCTTTCCAAACGCCAGGCCTGCATCCCAACAAACTAATAACGGGGAATATTTAGGGGTTAAAGTGAAAAATACATCTTAAAACGGTATTGTGTTCACAATTCATAGGTGACTCTGTGGGGTTAAAACATATACACATACTATTGCAAATAAATTAGCTTTACGTGAAACAGAGGTGACAGTGTATTAAAGAATGTACCCAGATCCCATCACAATCCTGAGCAACATGTTCAGCTTTCAATAAAAACACATTAAACACATACAGTAACTGCTATCAGCCAGAAAGCTTTGCAGGCGTAAAATTTCCGAAGGCATTCACAGACATGCAGGGGCACGAAAATCAAACACACCTTCCCCCTGCGTTTGCTGGAGCTCTGACACCGGTCAGTTGCTCCGAAGCAGAAGCAGCTGGTACAGCCATGAGGGTTGTAAGGGTCAAAATAGAAGGAACCTTGCCGACATGTACCACACCTGACACCAGCAACATTTCTCTACAAACGTGGCAGCAATAACAGAGAGACAGTCAGAGCGAGGAAAAAAAAAACAGACAAACAACAACAGGCAACAAAAAATAGATAAAGATGACTAAAGAGACGTTTTTAAATCAGCAGTTTGATGAAATGAACTCACCTTGCAGAGACATCTCCCCGTGTCTGGGTGGCACACCTCTGGTGTGACACCGCCTGGCTTACAGTTGCAAGGTATACAGTCAGGGAAGCGATAATAACCTGGAGCACAGCGATCGCACTGCCGGCCCCCAATCCTCGGCTTGCAACTTCATAAAAATACACAGAGTGTGTTTTATAAAACAGTTATATGGGGTGCATGCATTTATAAAATCAGATGTCCAAGAAGAAGGAAACTAAGAACCCAAACTACAGTTACGCATTAAGATCAATATGAAAATAAAGTATAATCGCATTTTATGCATTACTGTACAGCATGTCGCTTTATGTTGCTATTTGTTCGTTTATTAACAGAGACATCAACTGAGAGCTGGAGCTGATTTTGAGCCTCAGAACATACATGACAGAAAAGACAATTTATATATCAGCACGACTGGACTGTGAACTAATGCCCTCATTTATCACGTCAAGTGGTTTGGTGTCATGTTTCACTTTCACCGTTCAGAGGCTGCAGGCCTCACATTCCAGCCTTTTTCATCACTCAAAAATTAGAGCATGAAAGAGAGAAAGTATTGGAAAAGGACAACCATTACTTGTTAAATAAACGACAAAGAAATGATACACAGTGGTATATCTGAGCAACTTAAAATGAAGTTACAACTTAACTGTACAGAAGACTACAGTAAAACTAACTAATTAACATAAAATAAACAGAAATATAAAACAGAAACATTGCAGGATATGACTGAGTTTTATAATGATATGGATTAAGCAAACATGTTTTATTTTTTAAGTGTCTCATAAGGTGTGACTGTGTCTTAGCCTTGTAGGTAGGAGGTTACCACTTACCTGCATTGTCCGGTGATGCGGTCACACTCAGGCCCCGCGTTGGCTTTAACGCCGCCTGGAGAGCACTCGCAGCCTTCGCAGCCAAGCAAAGGGTGATAGCTGAAAGTCTGACTCTGACACACATCACAGGCTGGTTTGACTGTCTGAGGAGGGCAGATACACCTTCCTGTCACCTCGTCACACAGCCGGCGGCCACATTCACATGCTGCAGAAAGCAGACAGAAGGTGGACAAATAAATTTAGATCAGAGAGATAGATCACATTCTCACCAGAACAGGAAGAAGCAACCATTCACTCACGTCTGCAGTACGGAAAGCCGTAGTATCCTGTGGCACACTTTGTGCACTGCTGACCGATGACGTGCTGCCTGCAGGGACACTGTCCTCCTACTGGGTCACAAACGGACCCTGTGGAGCCAGACTTGTCACAGTTGCAAGGCAGAGCGCCGTCATTATAGGCTGCTGCAAGAGAGCGGGCAGAGTCTCTGCAGAACTGTGAAGAAGCTCTGGGGCTGAAAGGGCAGAAAAATAATTTTTTTCATATACAGATGTGGTTTTATACTCCATCATCACAGCCAGAGGGCACCATTTCCGTGAAGTATACTGTAAAACTGCTGCACTGATGAACACAGCAAACAAAATAACAATATTTCAGAGATAATAAGAGAGAAGAAGAACAGAATCGTGTCTGATCACATTGTCAAAGTTCAATTTCAGCTGAATTTGACTCCTTGTTTCACACATGGTGGATACCTACTCAATATAGAAACCTTCTCCTCTGCACTGTTGTATGAAATCTGCAGATTTATCCAGCGGTTTCTCTCTTAGGAGCTCAGGAGTGTAACTGCTGTCAGGAACCAGCAAGATATAATCCTAAACAGAAGATAAAAATCATAGCAAACAAACACCAGAAACGTTCCGTTAAGTTTGTGTTATGTTGTGCGTACAACGTATTTATCAGTATGATGGAGCGAGTGATAAACAGATAAATGGAGGATTTGAAGCATTTTGGCCACATTCTTCTGCTTGATTTTATCTGAAGATGTAAAAGTAAAGCAGGTGGACAAGAAAGCAAAGCAAAACCCAACCTGCCCCCTCCCTAAAGAGGTTGGGAGCTTTGCTTTTATAAAGCTGTGTGGGGCTGCCAGGTGGAGTACAGTCCCTTCATTGTTGTTGTTGGGCATATGGCATAACACTGAGGAGAGAGGACCTGAGCATGCCAAGCCCTGAACCTGAATAACTCTAATACAAAACAGACTCCTCAAAGCTGCGTGCAGCTTAACACAGAAGAACGTCTTATTTATTTGTTTGTTTCACAATTCTATTATTCATTTCCCATTTAATTTAGCGGATTAACATAATTTGGGCAGTGTTTGACTGATCGCATAAGCCACTGACCAGTATAAGCGTTTTCCTAGGTGGCACGATCACAGAGATGGTGGGCTGCTGCCAAGAATTCTGGTCAAAGTCAAGGGCAATGCGATCATTGGCAATCACGACCTCTCTACAGCCTGTGACCGCTGGGCAGAAGGATGCATTTATTGAACCTGTAAGACAAGTGAAAGGAGTTAGAGTTGAGTAGAGAAAGAGAAAAAATGCCAGCATGCCTCACAATAATCCATTCCTCCTTTAAAGCCATGTAGGGAAGTGTGTCTAAGGTCTTTGATCATCTTGTCAAGAGCACAGGGACTTAATCTGCTATGAAGGAGGAGTCACCCCCTCACTTTCCCAGTCACTGCCTGATAAACCATGCTTATATCCAGTGGGAGCCAATAAACTCTTTAATTGTATTTCATTAGACAGGAGTAAGCCTACAACTCACCCTTCCACTCGCGTCCTGCGTTCACTCGTACCTCCACAGGGAAGGAGGTATGTTCAGGCTGGTGATAATGGACCACAATTACATACCTGCCCGGGAGGGGCACATTGGGAGTGAAACTTATCTCCGTCTGGAAAAAAAAAATGAGGAGAAAGCTTAAGCTCCAAACTGTCAGTCATGGTGAAATTGAAAATTAATGTCAGGGCAGAGGTTGCTCATTAAATGTCTCTAACACCTAGCAGCAGGGTGAAATCCAGAAAAACTCAAATTATTCAACAAGGTTAGGAAGGGCAGAGTTTTTACCTGAGGGAATTTGAGCAGTATTCCATCACTCTGAGGTTCATGGACAGGGAACACCCCGGTCTGTCGTCTCCATCTGTAATCCTCATTCTCTCCTTGTTGGGGAGAAACAGCTGGTGCTGAAGATAGCTGTCCGTCACGGGCAGCATACAAAATCCAGGCTGAGGCTGGCTTGTCAAATTGCCTCAGAATGCAGTGCCGACTGCGGAAACGTTAAACAGCAACAAGATGTTGTTACCTCGATAGTGTTTGAGGTGTTTGCCGAGTGCTATCTTAACAGAGCAATGTGAGTTTTTAGAAAAGGGGAAAACTGTCGCCTGTCAGAGGTTGCAACCAATGAAAATACATTAATCTCCAATAATCCTTTTTTAAACCATGAAATCCTCTGGTTATCACACAGCCTCGCATCAATGTGCAGAAATGCTGACATCAGGCACTAAATATACACACACCACACAGGGAAAGCTTTAGTATTACAGGCTAAGTTCTTCCTATTTTCACTCCAATATTTGGTCAAACTCACTTCCCTGAATTTTCCTCTTGGCCAGAATTAAATTGGTACACAAACATGTCAATATCTTTCCTACTTTTAATCTCTAGCCCCAAAAAAGATCTTTCATATTCTGTAAATATGGACGCATTGTTTTGTAAAACAGAGAATAATATGACCCAAAAAATCAGCATAGAAGCACATAAATATAACAGCAAACATTTTAAATGCTCAGTAGTGCACAAACAAACACAGTTTGAAGGCACGAACACAGAGCGTGAGTCGACTGCATATTAAACCATCACTGTATATCACATATCAAAAATTCACCAAGCTTCAACAAGTGTAACTACCTCTTTGTTTACATTTTCTTCCCTTTTTGCTTAGCCTTGTTGTACATTGTTCAGGGTGAATGACAGGACTCACACCGACAGCTGGACTCACATGTAAATTTAACACGTAACATAGTCATTAGGTGCAAAGTGAGAGTAACTTTAGTGTGACTAGAGTTTGACCCATAGTCCAGCCTCAGGTATATGACCTTGCCCAGCTGGAGGAATGTGCATGATCACAGCTGGAAAACAGATGTGTGTCTCCATACACAACAACACAACACAACACAGAGGTCTCATCCTGTATTATCTTCTTAACAGCAGCTTACATTCTCTGTGTGACCATGTTATTAAAGGCATGCAATGAAGCTTATTAAAGGTGACATACCTGTTCTCGGTGAAGCGGCCATGAGTGGAGACACAGAGCACCTTGGGGTCCACATACTCAATGGAGAACTCTTCTGCAGGGACTGCATACACTTTATACTACAGAGAGACACAGATGTATATATTAAATTGCAAGCTGCTGTCAAGTTAGTGAGTTATTATAAATCAAACACTTCTCTCACCAGCAGGAATGATGCAGTGGAAGTTTGCAGAAGGATCTCTGTCTTGTGAGAAAGCTGCAACATCGTCACCTGATTATTGCTGTCCACTGCCACACTCCGGCACAAAAAGCTGCAAGATTTAAGGCACACAACAGCTGAGAAACACTTAAATGTTTTAACTTTAAACGCACAAATCAAACAAAATATTAGTACAAGAGATGAAGAAGCAGCAAATGTAGGGACTCACCTGTAGGCACAACTGTAAATGTTGGCTCTGGCTGGGATGTGGCCACCTGACTGGCCACTGATTAGTATGTTGACATTCTGGACAGTGTCCACCTCGCTGGCATACTCCAGGACAAGGGCGTATGGACCAGGATGAGGCACACGTAGACTCAGCTGGAGTTGCGACTATGCCAAACATTTCATACAAAATTGTTTTATTTCATTTTAATGAACTTCAATAAAAAAAAAAGAATTAAATGAGGTAAAAGATAGTCAATAAAAGATTATTCTGGACTTTGAAACAGCTGATAAGAACCTCTCCAAGGACCTTTGTCTGCTTTATAACTTTGTGTTCAACCTATTCATGCTTCAAAGTTAATTCACTACAATAATGAAGCCAAATTCTGAATCCAACAGCTCGGTATTTTATGTACACATGTAAGCAAATCCAGGCCTACTGCTGTACCTGTCTGCCACTGAGATCGGCCATCTCAGGGTGATCCGAGGTGGGACGCCGCACACGAGCTTGCCTCCTTTTGCGCCCGCTGCGGCTCGAGAGTCTTCCTTGTGCACCAAGTGCAGAGCTGAAGCCATCCATGGCTACGTGCTTATACAGCAGACAGCTGAGACAGAGATACACAGGTACAGGCGGAGTCAGCATGGACGATGAGAGACAATTACACGATCATCCTGTTTTATTTTTATGTGGAAGTTAACATATTCATAAAATGTTGCCTAGCACACTCTGTAATGCAAGGAATATTTGAAATTGATGACATCTATCGCAAAGAAACCTACTTACTTGGTGTCTCTGTTTGCAGTCGGTAAATATGTGCAGGGCTGAGTGATCTTTTCCTGCAGCAAAGGTGCCTCATAATAATCCCGGGGCAGCAGCACTAAATAGTCCTGGAGGAGGAGGAGAGTGACAGTGTGTATTTAAGTATATGGTCTGTTGCACATTTGTTTTTCTCCAGTGATCAAATAACAAAGGAATGACTTAATATTAGACAGGAAGTACACAGGAATTCATGTCCTTTCAAAATTTTATATGACTTCTAAATCTTTGTCTTGATTAAAAACGCACCAGCAGAACCCCCTCTGCCTTTATGTGAATGATCCATTTCCCAGGTGTCAATGCAAAGGGCTCAGCGAAGCCTTCTCCTGGGACAGTGAGGAACGATGGGGAGGGACTCTCGGGGAATATTACTTCCTTACTCTGATCTGACCCTGCTGAACAGCAAAGCAGAAAAGTCTGTAAAGTTACACTGAGAGCGTACAAAACAAACGACGAGTGGGACATCATCAGCATACAGTAAGACACATCACACAGCTTACACATAAATGCAATAAAGGGAATGGGTTATTTATTCTATTTCTTTAATGAAAGGTTAAATTTAAAGAAATGATATGAAATGTACATGAAATGTAAGAGTTGCTTTAATGTCAGAGGCAGCCTTACCTGCAGTGCCTCTGTTATTGGTAGCCTTGATGCTACCTGTCACACTGGTGCTGCTCGGGTTAGTGTACCGCAGAACCACACGGAATAAGTGCTGCCTCCCATCTTTTGGGTCAACATGCACTGTTACTCTGACCTCACTCTGCAGGGACAAGAGTGACACACAGCTGACTGCAATGGTACAGGTTTGAGTAGACGATGAGGGTTTAATGTTAAGAGAAGGGTTAAAAATCGTGTCAGGCGGGCAGAGAACTTAAGCAAACAGAGCGGGTTAATCAACAGACAGCAAGCAAAGGTGAAGTCGGGGAAAAACACAGCCAAAGGAAGGCAGACCCTTCACTTACAGTCACAGCAAGACTGAAAGCCAGCTTCGTCCACCACCAAGATCCTTGCTCTCACACGTTTTCTACCCTTTTGGTGAGGGGTGGAGTAGCGCATTACAATATGGAAAGGGCCAGGAAAGCCAGGGGTAAGCGTTAGGATCACCTCTGGCTGAAGAGAAATAGCATTAGTTCTAAGAGAGCTGGTGTCCACATTCTCACATCAGCTTGTTGGTTGTGGTTGTGTGCTTTAAGCAGGGACATCAGTGCAGAGGTAAAAGCAAAAACAATCACAGTGGTATCAGAACAGACTGAAAAGGGAAGCTTTAAGCTTTAAGCTTTAAAGTGGCAGATAGTCCCAAAAACAGACTTTCCACAGCCATACAGTCATTTATTAGAATAATAGCATCAGTGTATCTAATATATCAAGATACTGATGTGAATATGTACGAACCTGTGCAGGAGACATTACGGCATAACCTCTCCAGCTGAAATCTGGGAACTCTTGGGGGTTATAACCGAAGCGTACTGGTCTAGCATTTGGTGCGGTGCCATCTTCAACCTCAAACTTTAGTTGGTGTAGAGTGGGAAAATAGTAGCTCGGTGCTGGCCTAACAAGGTACGTGGAGATTTAAATCAAAACTAAACAGGTTAGTAACAGATTTTAAGAACATTGGGGAAAGTAAAACATATTAGAATCTTGTCTGAATCTTAATGGATGGTGACATTTAAGATATCCATATCTTACTCGGTGCATTTAGGGCCAACTACATTCTCCCGACACTGACATCGTCCCGACATCTCATCGCAATCCATGCCAACGGCACCACCTACATCGCACTGACAACCTATCAGAAAGAGTAAAAGTCATTATTAAAGAGTAAGTTAGCTGAAAATCAGCGCAAATCTTGTCAGCAAAGACAAGATTTTCAAGTGAACCTGGTTTAAATTTTCTGTAAAATGTTGAAGATAATCGCCTGTTATTCATTAAACCCAATAGCATATTATCCTATATATATATATGTAATTGAGATGCAACGTTAGATGTTTGGTTAAGAAAGATAACTTACCTTCACAACCAAAATATTTCTTTTTCTGCAGCAGAAAGTAGCCATTCTTACAAGTGTCACATGCATGTCCATGTACGTTAGGCTTACAGTGACATTTTCCACTTTTCTAGACAAACAGATAATCAGAAGAATATGAGACAAACAAAATAATAAATTGCGGCTGAGCCATGCAGTCATAACTCATGATAAGATGTCTAGTCTGAAGAGTCTGACAGTTTGATTAATAGATGTATAACGGAAGGTAGAAGGTGGTAAAGAAATACTCACCTGTTCACACTCTCCAACACCACTCAGGGTGCCTTTCACATCACACTGACACTCTGGTATGAGAGGAAGACAGAGAAAGACAGAGAGAGAGGGAGAGAAGAAAGGTTGTGATAATATAAATCTACGGTGAATAGGTTCTGATTACAGGATTTTGTCACTTTCACGGGTGAAACACAACAGCACAAAACCCCACAATCTCCAGAGATCTCTACATCAAAGGTCCGGAGGAGATTTACTGCCACTGCATGCTTTCAACCCCATAAAAAATCCTTCCGCTTAAAGAACGTCTACAGTGAACCAGAGGCATTCTTCGGATATTAAAAGCTCTTTTTTCCCCCCTCGTTCTTGTGTCTTCAGACAGCGTGGTAATGACAACAGAGCAGAAGTGTAACATTAGACAAGTATCTAGACAAAGCCTGAAACTGTTCTCTCGCTGGCTAGATAATGGGAGCCAAGTTATATTTTTCGTGTTTAGTATTTTCAGTGGATTAGGATGGAGTTGTTTTTCGGCAGGGTTGGCAAAGGGACAAAAAAAAAATAAGTCCAGAGGTATTGTTTTTAATGTGCTGCTGTGCAGCTACTCATTACTGCAAAATCGCAGCGTGAAATCTCACAGATTCACTTGCAGCTCCAAACTCAAAGCAGTTATCAGGAATTTGCCTGCATTTATGTGATACTCCTCAGCTCCCCACTGAGGGACAGGAAGGCAGATCTGGCCTTGTTGACAGGGGTATGTTGACATATCCTCTGGGTAAGAGGGGCCAAGACCCATATCAGTGCCTTGTCAGACAGCTACTGGTGATTTAATGCAGTGGAAGAAAAATGGGGTCATTGACCAGAGCTAATACATCTGGAGAAGAAAAATGACGGCACTTTTTGCTGACAGGAGGTCAAGGAAGTACAACTATTTTTTTTACAGTTTTTACAAAATGAAGTTAATAACAGTTTTATGTTCACGTTAGACTTCCGGTTTCTTACCTATACAGCCACGAGGGTTATTTGTGGCCAGATTCCAGTGGAGGGGTTTACACCTGTCACACAGGGTTCCCTCTACGTTTGGTCGGCAGCGGCAGGAGCCCTGAAACAACAGATAAGGAATCTAAGGATTGTTGAGACTACTGTAGCTACAGCTGAAAGCCAGGTTATATTTGTTTACAGTCTGAAAGATGGAAATCAGCCCTAAGCTGTTGCATATTGTATTACAGTACCAGTTTTCTGAATGACTGGAACATGGACAGTTTTTTTCTTCTTTCAAATATAGTACAGGGTCCTTAAACAGAGGTGGAAATGAACCCCAAAAAAACCCTTCCAGAAACTCACTGTTGTTTTTCTTCCTCTTCGAAATGGAAGGAAGTCTCTTTTCCTTCATTTTAATTGCATATACAAAAAAAACTTCCTTTTGAAACCTGCTGGAAGACGTTTTGGCAGCACAGCTGTGTTATCAGTTTTACGACTCTGAGGTAACGTAAATCCACTCGCAAAGGGCCAGCACTGCATTTAGACTGTGACCACTTCTCTTATCGAAGCTAATAATAAAAACATGATCAAGGCTGAGCTTTGGTAGACAAAAACTTTTATTACAAAGTTTATTAAGAGTGACATACCGTGTGAGGATCAGCAAGCTCAGTTCCTGCTGGGTTGCACGCACTGATGGGGGCTAGAGGCACACAATGAAGTAAAAAAAAAAACATTAGAAAATCAAAGTTAGTTTCTGCAGCTGACTTTAAAGCATGGCCCAAATGTAGTCAAACATTTTATTTTAAGACTATTAACACAACAAATTATATCCTTCAGTAACAGGATATTACTGACCCCTACTAAAAAAGACTGCCACCTGTTTAGTCCCAACTTGGCTTCATATATGTGTATTATTATTCCTGATGTGGTTACCTGAACAATGGGGGAACCTGAGTCCAGAGGCACAGCGGTCACACTGCTGGCCCACCACCCCTGGGAGACACAGGCATTGACCGGACAGTGGGTTGCATTGGCTACCATATGAGCCTTCCTGTGAACACTGGCAGGCTGGGGACAGGAAACAAGAACTTCGAATATAAGCCCATATCGTCATTTCGGTGAAGTGAATCAGTTATGAAATGTTTAAAAAGACTCCTGTCTTCCGAGATTCCCAGCTGTCTATTCTTGGGAATATCATTCCCTTGAAGGAAGATTTCCATATATGTCTCATGTTCCAGCTCTCTGTGAAATGTTCTAAATAAATCAACGTGGATGACAACAAAGGGTTTTACATGGTACTGTGGGAGAATGAGGATGTTTGTTCCACAAAGTCATGAGAAGAGGCCACAGTAAGCCCAGTGAAACCAGCAGCAGCATTATATTTTTCCCATCACCCCTCGTGAATCCCAACTGGTTTATCTATCATAGTTACCCTGTGGACATACAGGCATCAAGTCCACTCACCAGCACAGTCTGGGTATCCATAGTAGCCTGGTGAACATTCATCACACTCCTGCCCCCCATAGTTGGGAAAGCAAACACACTGGCCACTTGGACTGCACACACTGTTGGCCACACCGGCACCATCACAGAGACACGCTGGGGAAAAACAAAGAGGATCATGAGCTGCTGCTTGAACAAATTAGTTTTTAAGAAACTGAAGGATGCTGGCTCCGGGAAACTAGTGGAAGCAGGTTGGTGCTGACAAAGAGACACTTTTGTGTAATAATAAAGACCTTTCTGTGTAAATGTCTGCAATAAGGTCAAGATATTACCACAGACGACAGACAGACTACTCTGCCATGTGGAAACATATTCCCATGTCCTTTTCTGGCTTGTTGTCTTACTCTTCATCATGCATCTCTTTCAAAATAAAGGTCATGTTTCATAACCACTGATGATGTCAACACTGATGACGCTGTGTTTTTATAGTCTATGGGGGAGGTGAGTGCTCCTTGGCATGGCGATTCTTTCTCACCCTGGCAGTTTGGGAAAGAGTGATATCCTGGTTGACAGCGGTCACATCGCTGCCCCTCCACACCCTGGCGACACAGGCAGCGTCCTGAAGCATCGCACACCCCGTACGTCGTTCCTCTGTAGTCGCATATACACTCTGTGCACAAACACATTAGAAATGTTTATTCTAACAATAAAGGCAAACAAATGAAACCCTAAGGAATAGAAATTCAAATGAGTAACCCAGCTGAACCCTGAGGCCTGCTTATAAATGAGTCTGAGCTCCTTATTTTGGATCCAACAACAACGAATGACAAATACTTCAGTCAGTTCAACTGTTCTCATATTGTGGCACACAGTGGTACAGGGCTACAATGGTGCCCAGGTCTTGCCAAGCCTCTCCTGGTATTGCTATGTGAATAGGCTTGGCACAAAGACAGGACGGCAACCAGACAGACTGCCACCGTTTTCTTTGCCCCGAGGCAACACTAAAATCAGCTTTTCAATCAGTTTCCTCAGTCAGTTTACAGAATGAAAGACGTTTTATTCAAGTTAAAGGAAAGTCAATGTTTGCCTACATTCTTCAACAAATGATAAGACAGAAAATGCCAGGGGCTACAGGATTTAATAAAAATGAAATAATACTAATAATGGGTTTCCCAGCTTGGAGGAAACTGGGGGAAAAAAGGCCTGTAACTAAGAATAGACTGATTAGTTCTCACTGAACAGTCCCAACTGACTACTGATATCAGGAGAGGACACTTGAACTTAAATCCCCACTGATGCATGTGAAAATCATCAGTGTGCAACAGTTGCAACAGAGATCTTCTGTCACTGAGCAGCAGATTTACTCATTTTGATGATTTATTATATGAGTACTTTAACCATCCCCTTGAACCTAACAATAATATATTGCAAGTTCTACAAACATGATCTGACCTTTAGCCGTGTCCACATATATTAAACATTTCCTTGACCTCTGCCACAGGTTCTTAACATTTAACTCTGAAGAAGTCAGACTCAGTGGTGCCTTAAATGGTCCTTTAAAGCCCCTGTAAAACAACCTGTGCTGCCTGTAAATAAACAGGATTTAGGTGACCAAAAAAAGTCGAGGACTGTCCTGTAAAAAAGCTCTTCAAGAGGACACAGCAGCAGCAGGGTTTTTAATTTAGATGTGGTGAATGCAAATGAGAAAACGCTCTAAAAGTAGTGAACATAGCATAGCCGTGTCAACGACCATATAGTAGCACAACACATCGAGTCTAAGCACACTCACGCTGACAGCTTGGGGAGCCAAAATAGCCTGGAGGGCAGGCAGTGGGCCCTTTACAGAAAAGAAAAAAAAAAAAAAAAAGAAAGAGTGACAGCATTTTAAATGATTGTTAAAAAACCTCTGAGAAACTAAATTGTGGTATGAGACACAAATCTTGTTTACTGAACTCACCCACAATAGGTCCTGCGGGGGATTCGGTGGTCGTCTGGTATACGGGATATCCTGATTGCAAAGAAAAGGCACGAAATTCAGACCTCCACTGATGGGAAATTGTGTAAGAAAAAAACCTCAAGTGTCGCCATTATTTATTGCAGTGTGGAAATGCTTTTGCTGATTAGATTTAGATTAAAATGTCACATTTAAAAAAATACCCATAAACAACAGACAGCAAAGCAATTTGCGGAAAACATTGTTGGAGAAATAGTTTCACAAATTGTGCTCATACACGCTTTTGTTGACAGGTAGATGAGGCTGTTACATCAGTACTGCTGGAGCCAGCAGTAAATCTCCTGTTAAACCACAACTTGTCATTTTTTTTTTATGCTCTTGTTTTTTTACAGATTAAACAAGCAAGGTAACATAACGTGTTCATTAGTGAGTTTTAGGGGTGCAGTAGGTGGACTTTGGTGCCTTTGGACAGAGTCAGGTTAGTTGTTCCCCCCTTTATGCTATGCTAAGCTAACTGGCTTCTGGCTAGTAGCAGTCCTGTCATTTCTTGTCCAGTATTTCCCAAAACGGTCAAACAATATCTTTAATTCATATATTTAAATGATCATAGCTGTCTACCAGCAATAAAAGTTATATAGTGACACCCAGCAGAAAAGAACAGTCTCTTGAAACCCAGACGGCCTCCTAATAACTGTGTCAGCATGTTTAGACTAGTTTGTCAGTGCGGCCTGAAGACGAGAGAACTGTGTTTTAATAATAACTTCTAGTAATAAGTGAGTCTGTTACTCATAAAATGCCAAGTCTGAATTTGTCATTCCGCAATTAATATCACACTTATAATATGACATATAAAACAATACGCCTGAGGCATATATCAGATTTATTGTTGTTTTTAATGTATAAGGGCCGTAAAAGAACAGAAAGAAAGCAACATACATCTTCACATGGACAGAAAAAGTGAGATGTTTGAATTCAAATTCCAGAAACACTGGAATTCTGTAGCAAGTCCACGCAGAAACCTTGAGAAGCCTTACAGTATGTCAATCAGTCTGACAGAAGAAACAAGGAGAAACAAAAGCAAGAGACAGGGAAAACAAAAATCACTTAAAAAGCTAAATGAGCTGATGAAAGACTTATCTCTACGCCCTGCTGAGCCCGTAGCCAGATCAGAGTGGGATAGCGAGATAAGACGGGGGAAATTTTGTGAGTCTTATATCTGCATCTGCTGTATTTGTTTGGATGGAGGTATGTGGAATGTGCGTTAGTCTGTACCTTTTTGCTTTAGCAATAAAGGCATATTTCAAAAAGGTGGTCTAAAAGGATTATATTTTTCCCTGAAGAAAAACTGAAAACTGACACAAAAGGCTAAAAGAAGGGCAAACATGAAACTGAGTCCCGTCTTCAAAGGGTGGATTCGGTTTCAGCTCACAGCGTACACCTTGACACACTGAACTCTCAAACACAGTGATGTCATTTTATCGTGATTCAAACGGACAAAGGAAGACTCATTGTAGCTTTCTTTTAGACACTGCTTAACTTGTAGCTATCACAGACATTATTCATGGCACATGACACCAAAACGGCTCATTTATTACTCCACTCACCCATTAGGTAAACAGGGCATCCAGTACGTGATAAAAAAAAAAGAAGAAAGAACTTACGAATACACTGTGGGTAGTAATAGTATCCATCAGCACAGCGATCACAGTTTCCTCCAGTAAACTGCGGCTTGCAGATACACCTTCCAGACCCCATTTCACATCCGGCTGTAGTCCTTTCATCACACCTGCAGCCTGGTGGGGTCACATGTTTTGTTTTTATTAACATATATAGACAGACGTGCACACATGTCAACAGATACATCGACATAAACTAACACGGACATGCATACACATAAACACAGCACATAATTATTGCTTTATTTACTGTACATAACAGATCAGTACCAAGCGCGGGAAGCTTTCAACTATCAATCATCTGAAAATAATGATTACTGAACCTTTAGCGACTGTGTTTTTGCCAAAATGAACACCTTCCTCTGCTAAGCAGACTTAATTGAGTTTGTGGATTTTATGGTTTACTTTTCAAAGTGCGCAGGGCAACCGGTTTAATTCCACTACTTTCTAATGTCCAAACACAACTGGCAGCTATTTATACGCCGAGGAACAGCCACGGACCATTAAAGTAATGTAAACAAGAACAGAGCCCAGTTTAGCAATAATACAAGCAGCGGTGGTGCCAGTGGAGCTTGCGTAGTGGTGCCGTTTGTGTGTCCGTCTCAAACATGACGCTGATGCCTCTCTTTGAATACAACCCTGTTTTGGCTTCACTTGTGTGTCATGCATACAGTATGTCAAATGCCTACATGGCGAGACACTGTTGAGAGACACTATGGTGAGACCAAACTCATCTACTAGTGCTGTTTTGACAGATGCTAACACCAAAACAAGATAACATTTTTGTAATGTGCATTGTTCATTGTATTAATTAAAGCAGCTGCAGAAACTGATCTGAACTTGCATCTGAGGGATGTTTTGTTACAGATGTCACAAAATGAAACGTGGAACACGCTGAGAACTGTGCATGTTTTTGCAATATCTATTTTAGTTTCATATTTACACAGTCTTTTATTTTGGTGCAGACCACCATAGCAACAAATATTCATCATCTACTGGAAATGTTTGCAAGGATGCCGCACACACATCTATACACTTACAGCCTCAATGGGTATTTCAACTCTCATTTGTTTAATACAATTTCCATCTCTATATATTTAGAGATACAAAACACCCACGCAGATCCTTGTCATGCAAAGTTCTTTAAAAAAAAATTAAAGTAGCAGCAACAACAACCAAAAAGTGAAGGAATAAATTATGTAGAAGAAATCGCAACTCACGTATGCATCCAGTGGGTGACTCTGGAGGTACTCCGTAAGGTCTGTAGAAACCTTCGAGGCATTGCTCACAGTTCACACCAGCTGTGTTGTGCTAAAGATGAACACAAAACTCAAGTGTGAGCCATAAATCCTGCATAATTGAACAGGGACAATGGAATAAAAGACGTCCTTGAATGAGCACAAGAGTCCTCTGTAAAGGAGAATTTTTCAAACCCACATTGATGCATGTGACGGGAATGCTTTCATGTACTCTGCATCAGTGCCATGTTCCAGAGGGATATTACATCAATATAATACTCCATACAACTTTGTTTTGGTTAAAGAAAATGACACAATACTCATTTCTTGGAGCGCTAAGTGGAAAGTGTTTTAAAGCTGACTGTTTGTTTTGGCCTTACAAGCCCGTTTGCACAACTTGCAGAGTAAATGGTGCAGTATCAAATGCTCCATGAACTGTATAAAGCTATACAGTATGCAGACAACGTGGAATTTTTTTTTTCTCCTTTTTTTTTTTTTAATACCCTCCACCTCCCCTTCAACCGCACACACTCACACACAGGAATCAGTTTAGACTTGACGTGCATTTCATACCTGGCAGTTGATGCACACTCCTCCTCCGTTGAACCTGCCGAAGGTGTCTAAACTTGCTCCCCTCCTTTCCACCTCTGGGTCGTAATAACAGTCAAAGGCATGGGAGAAACACTGGCAGGCTGAGGAGGAAACCCCCGAGACAAACACACACACACACACACAACGAATTATTCTATATGATTCAGCAAATTACCTTTCACTCCCCTGTCTGTATTTAAACACCTTAAGCTACTCATTCTCCCAAAAGAGGTTGTGAATCTGGTTGTTAAGTATTAAGAGGAACTATAAAATCCAAACTAAATAAGATGGCTCACCCTCTTCCTGTATACCACCCCTGTCTCTCATTAATCTTTATGAATGGTTAGGGTGCATTTCCACTGTACTGTGCTCTGCACTGATTACATTACAAGTCTTCTTCATCCGTCCCTCTCTGCTTTTGTGGCTTCTAGGTCAGATTTCATGAAGGGAAAATTTGTCAAGAGTCCAAAGCAATTAGATTCCAGCTGACACAGGCTCTGCTGGCTGACTGGATGGCTCGCAGATAAACCTCCATGGGGGACTATCTGGTGGGACTGGCTAGCTGACTCACTAGCTGGCTAAGATGACAAAAAGCAGTTATCCTGGAGCTAGTTATGCACTGTACTGTTCATCACACATACCATATGAGGAATGTCCTTCTCGACTCTTCACCGAGGCTCTCTACAATACCATATGAGGGCATCCACAACAGGGTTTAAATATCAGAGGACACTTCAGTCCACTCTGGGGGTCGTAATTCAAGGAGCCAGCAACACGGGGAGTATGAGAGTGTGGTTTGTTTGTACTTTGAATGAACCATTATACGTGTACACTTACGTTCACACTCATTGGGGCTGTCAACAGTTGCAGCACGCCAAGGCTTCTGGTTAAATCCCGGGCAGCACCGGTCACATGACTCACCGCAGGTGTTGTGTTGGCACTCACACTGGAGTCTACAGACAGGAAACGAGACACAGGGATGCTCTGATTTGTAGTGAAAAATCCCAAAATTTTCAACCTGTATTAATACATTTTTTAACCGCTTGGTGACGGCAGAACAAACTTTAAACAAACTACTGACATATTATTACCTTATAAAGTGATAACTGTGTGCATGTTCATCACTCCAAGCACATTATAAACAGTGATATGATCCATTGTTAGTATAAAAATATTGATTGGAGGAGCTTTAGGACAATGGGAGCATTCATTTAAAATGCCAAAACAATAAAACACAATGAAGCCTTCATGAACGCCATGTTGTTCTGTTGTTTATTTGTTCAGGATACAGAGATCAACAGTAATTCAAAGCAGGACTTTATCACATATCTTGCCCTTTTACCAACTATTTACAACATCATAGCCTGTAATCAGAGTAAGCAAAATAATCTGCTGCCCTTTACAATGGTGAAGTCAATGTACAAACACATGAGCTAACCCTCCCCCGAAACACCATCATTCAAATCGCTAGATTTGGCAGCATCTCTTTGTTCTGTATCACATCATTTTCAGCATTAAGTCATCTCAGTTTACTGGATATACAGAGGAGGCCTTTAGACAGAAAGACTATTCAGCCACGTTAATGAATAAACAAGCGAGACTGATTTACTGGTGGAAATTCAACTTCAAAGTCAACTTTTGAGCTTTAAGTTACAGTTCAGTTTGTAATTAGGTGATGACAAATCCTTTGACCACACAACTTTGTCAAATATGTACGCTGTGCTGAACATAAAGAACGTTACTAACCTGTTTGGGTTGTCCTGGTTACCTGCCCCACCACACACCTGTGCATGCCCATGACAAACGCAGCGTCCTCCGATACTGATGTCTTTGATACTGTAGTAATACTGTCAACAAATGAGGAAAATGTTATCACCACCATGATTTCAAAGCAAGGGCGATTTTATCAGCAACACTTGCAACATCAGCCACACCAGAACAAATGTCTGGCAGCAGAAGTGAGTCACACATGTTGACAAGTACGAACTTAAATCATAATTCATGAGCTAAGGCTAGTTTTATGGGTGAATCGGTGCATTATGTATATAAAAAATGAGATACAAACAGCTGACATTGCTTCTTTATTTTTATTGAGTCAAATAAAGAAGAATTAACGAGCTGTTTATTGAATCTTGAGGATACATTTCTGGAATTGTATCTACTGGAGATTTATTTTATCCAATTTCAGGTTAACTAAAGCTGTTACAGAATAGACACTACTCAAACACAGAATAAGTTGGTTTTAGACTCATTACTTGGATGCTGCAGGTTTCTCCTGCTGCATCATATTATCTGCCTGCTGCCTGCCCTGTCCAAGACAGTCCTCGCTGTCTCCACCAAATGAATTACCATGAAGATTGGACAGGTCTGGCATCAAGCCTTGACAAGGATGAATGTGTGAGCAGGAGGGAGCAAGTCAGTGTGTTTGTGTCAGCAAAAAGGAAGCTTGAGGGTAGGTGGTGCAGAGTCGTAAATTTGGCTTGCCCAAATGGGGAACAAGAGTCTGCCAGCATGACACCTCTGTGTCAGGTTGTACAGTATGCGCCTCACCCTGCGTGTGACGGTGGGATCTCTCTGGGCCTTGGAGATAAGGTGTCCCAGCAAGGTGCTGGTGCGGAGGAAGCGCAGGCGGATGTTGGTGGCCTTCGTGAAGTCTCGCAGAACTGGCGAGTAGGTGAAGTTTTTGGACCCCGGCCGACCATTGACCAGAGACACCACAATCTGGACAACACGTACTTATTACACAAAGAATGTTTTAGATACCTCATCAAATATAGCAACTTGATATGATATTTTACCTCTCCGTTCTCCAGAGGGACGATCCGTGAGTATTCTGTGGTGCAGACTTGGTCATCATCACTTAATATACGAGCATTGGGCTGCTTTCCAAACTTTTCAATACATTCATGCTTTGAATCTGCCAAAATAAATAAATTCATTTTAACGTGATAGTAATGTTTTATTGTTTTTTTATTATTCATTTTATGGATGCCTTTAGCAAAGCTACTCTCTATCACCAAAAACACACCAAGGTTAAGGCTAGTAATAGTAGTTAGTAAAGTAGTAGTTAATGAAACATGACAATTGTTGTATTCAACAAGCTTGAAGCTTCAAGTCAGCTGCCAAAATACCTCGCATTTACAAATCATGTTGTTGGACAATCAAACCCAGAAGGCAAATAAGTATCACGCTAAATGGATTAAACTGAACTTTAAACATGAGAATAAGTCAAATCTGTAATATGCAAAACATTAAAAAGGAGACAAAGCCATCAAGAGAATTGAAGTTAAGTGAATGAATCATGAGAGTTAAGAAGTGGCGACCGTGCTAGACTCTCAAAGGATCATTAAATGAACATCAGCTTGATGGCAAAAAGAAGCTCTGACTGTAAATCTGTTGAGTCACAGTTGTGCCTCTGGGCAGTCTGTGTGCACAGGTGCCTCACGAACGTTAGACATCATAACTCAGATTTGCCAACTCAGCAAACTAAATTTGAGTACGTAGTTCAAGTTATATAGAAATGACAGGGTTTGCAGTCAAGTTTACATTTTGCTGAATGACAGACACCACCTGCTACTTTCTACACAAAATACTGGATTTCTTTTAAAGCTCGAGTTGTCTGTTGGTTTTGATTTATTTTTAATTCACCGTAAACACACACACTTCCTGAGATAAATTCTTAAGCAGTCTGATCGGTGTGCCAGGATTAGACTAGGATGTTGAAGAAAATTCAAATACATCGCTCACAATGGCTCTTTTTCAGAGCAGGCTTGTCATAGCAGGGAAAACACGGGTGTTATTAATAAAGATAATAACATTTCCATTCAGCAGTGCCAGTTCCATGCTCTGTGATTGATTCCAGGCATGGCATAGCAGGACATGACATTATTAGTTAAATCTGTGCATTTGTGCTAACGAGTCATGGTTGCATCTAAAATCCGCTAACTGTGATTCAATAACTGTTTATCACGAAGACACAATAATCCTCCGTATATATGTTTTGGAGATTCTGTCAGGATTTTGTTAATGAGTGGTTTCTGCTGTTTTCACTCTGCTCTTCTAAGAAATATCTTTTCTGTTTATTCCAAACACACTATTGTTGGATCTGAATAGAAAACCTGCTACAAGGTGCTCTGACCAAAAAGCTTTTGTCAAGAGGAAGATGAGCTAAATGACTGTTGTGTTACACAGTCAAAAACTGAGAATTGCTGACATTTATCTGCAGGAAAATGAATGACTTTAAAATACCGACATGCATTCCAGATTCACCAGATTTACTTACAAATCACTGACAGCTGGGGAACTGCTATATTATATGTACAAACAACTGGTTTGGTTTTACAGCCCATAATAAGAGCAGTTCCAGAGGGGAATTCAATCATAATGTTTCAACATATGAGTTACAGCACAAGCAATGAGGCAGTATGCAGGAAGTGAATTAAAACATTGCAGAATACAATCACATGGGATCTTACGTGCAAAATACTGCCAGGGGTTAAAGGTTCTCCCGTTGTCTACGGAGCGCTCCAGGACCCAGAGGTCAGGACGAGGTGAGTTTGCAAACTTGATGAGGACGTACGCCACATGGAAGAGCTAAAAACCAGAACACAAAGAGCAGGCAAAACAAAAAGCAGTCACTCCTCTGAACGGATTTTGGCATAACATTGTAATTTCCTGTACTCCCCTTGCACCATCAAGTAAGTGTTGGCCGGCAGCTCTGACAATACTCTTATTTCCTTTCTTGGGAAAGCCAGGCCATAACATCAGTTTGATTGTTGTAGATCTGAAAATAATCACCACAGAATTACAGAATTGACTTTTATGAGGATGCAGCCATTAGCCAAAGTCAAAGCTTCCTCATCGGAGCTGTTACTCTTGCAGCTTCTGTGTGTAGCCGTATAGCGGAGTACAAACAATTTGCCAACATTTGTCAGCATGAAGTCAATAAAAGTGGTGCAGGTGCAGCTAGGTTAGTGAAAAGACATGAGCTAAGCCCACATGATGCACGCTCTATCTCCGTCTTCCATCAGAATATGCAGTCCATACAAGGGCAGAAAATGAAGCCAATGATTGTTTCTGCCAACACGGAGCTTTCTGTCAGGCCTGTGATGCTCTGAGCAGTATGTTTCCTTTGCAGTTCATCAACAATCCTCATCAAGCCCTAAAAGCGGGTGACTTCAGCATGATTGAACATCGTACAATGGAAAGGTGATTGGTGGAAATCAAAGCTCTCTTTGTTATGATCTGGAATGGACTTGGTGTGGCATGCATTTTAAACCCTGTGACACCAACCTGCACATGGCATCTGCAGTGTCAACAAAAAGCCTCACCTATGCCTGACCACCACGCCCCTGTCTTATTTTTCTGAGGCTAAAACACACTTCATCTCAGTTCAGTTTCAGCACTGGTGGGAATCCTAAAGCAACTTTGAACATGTTTTAAAAACACAGTACTGTAGGCATATTTGCTGAAGTTACAGTCCACGCCATCAGGATTGAGTGATGAATGAAAAGTATACCTAAATATTGTGTGCTATTTAAATAAAAGACATCTCTATAGACAGGCTTCTCTTTGAGAAGAATGAAGGCAGGCCCGCACTCGTCTAGCATCCCTCAGCTCCTTGATGAAAACCCCCGCGGGCATTTGAAACAGTCATGTTGCTATCTCTCCTTGCATGAAACAGGCTAGGCTAACACTCATATCAAAGCAAAGCAGAACACAGCACTGTCCTGGACTGTGTCAAGAAGGATCCACAATTATCCTGATGGATTTCTCCCCTCTAAAAAGTAATGGCCAGAAATTCAAGTAGTTCTCGGCTTGATAGATTGTGAGAGAGTTTAGAGGTCAGCTGGGGAACTATCTGGCCTCTGAAAACCGCCAAAAATCACGAATAACAAACAACAAAATACGTTGCCAATTAGCCTTTCTGACTGTCCTTTCATCATCATTGCCATTGACCAAAACAGTCACTCTGTATGTAAATAAAGTGGCCTAGAACTGCTCTTTCTGGCCTCAACTTTGAATGGGGTGTGACTTGAAATTAATCAGAGAACACTTCCACCCTCGTGCAACAGGATGTGCAAAAAAAAAGATGAATGGGGCACGCAAACAAGATGTGGGCTGCCATCCAGCTAAAAACAGAAGCAAGGATTTTCCAGATGAGCTGCCCTCTATCAATATGTTAGTTCTGCTGAGGACCAGGAGGATGTTTAGTTCACACGGGCCGCGATGACGTTAAGGGAGGGCCGGCAGGGGGAAGGGAGGCTGGAGCGTCAGATGGGGGGAGGGTAAAATGGGTATGGGTGGCTAGAGACGTGCTGGCTGGCATGCGGACCCATCTCAGATTCCAAACATAGCGCCACATTCCCCTTCCCTCCTAATGCCCCCAAAGCAGAGCATGCCGCTGCTTTCAGGAACTTGTCACAGACAGCAGCGCACAGCAGTGAAAATCTTCTCCACTTGTCATGGAGATACAGATAAAGATGGTAACTATGAGAAAATTCTCCCTTTTGCCAAGAATAACAACATACTCACTCATAAAAACTAATTTGTTCCAGTTCTGGTCCAGCCTAACACCAAAATAAAAGTGCCCTCTGAGGATTTGTGGGGTTGGTTAATGACACATTTGCATTAGCTCACCCGAGTGTTGTCAAATGTTAAAGATAATCCTACACTAACTAACACAGGAGTCTTCTGTAACTGTGTAAAAGTCTTACCCTGTGGACTGGTGAATAGAGCTGGATATGAGTCAGTATGTTAACTATGAATATAACAAAAGCATTCGCTGGTAAAAGATATGACACTGATACCAGTATTTTGCTGCAATCAAAAAGCAAACTGCATGTCTGCAAATAGTAAAGTCTTGTTTGAAAATTGACCTCAGTTTCATCAGAAAAGACTGAAATAATCCAACCACCTCAAACCATGCGTCTGTTATGATGGGGAATATAAGATTTTGCCCTAATAAGATGGAGGAGCTAACAGCGATAAGAGTGTAGCATCATGTGCCTCACAGAGACGTGGCTGAATGGACTCACTTTGGACTCTCTGGTAACTCAGCAGAGCAAAGACCAATTTCTTATCCACCTTGCGTGCACGTGCTGCTGTAATAAGTTAATTTCCCCGTTGTGGGATCAGTAAAGTCTATTTTATATTATCTCATCTTATCTTTTATGGTTCCCAATCACTTCTATGAAAACAATAAATTTGGTTATCTACAAGGTAGCACAAAAAGTCATTGATCCAACTTTACTTCATTCTCATCAAGCCTGAATGTGGTGATGCCAAACACGGTTGTATCTGACTTGATGCCAGTAACTGAGCGATGGTTAAAAGAATCCTCCGGAAACAAACCCAGTCAGAAACAGACAGCGTGATCTTGGAAGACAGGGCCTGTTCTGGCACGGCTTTCCTTAATTTCAGGCCTGTCTCTCCAACTGTGTCCTGCCAGTCTAAACACACACTCTTGAAATATGTCCAGCACCTACATATTGTTTGCAGAGAGCCTGATATATCGTCATGGCATGCTAAGCACATCAGCACAGGATTCCAGTGGCGTACAAAGACATGAAACAGATTGACAAGCTTGTGGCAAAAACACTTGGAATAACACTTGAGAAGAGCTATCCTCTGCCCCGTCCTGCATCTGCAGGATTTAGACAAGAGTGTCATGCCAGGAGGTTTAGTGGAGGAGGCTGTGGGTGGGTGTCAAAAAAGGTCAGGGGTTGAGCTGTGACAGGTATGGACTGTTTGACACCCCCCCCTCTCTCTCTCTCTCTGTCTTCTTACCCCATCTCAAATTCCTGACCTTGACCCTCTCTAATAGTGTCACATATACAAGGTATAAAGTATCCAGATCTCCTCTAACCTTCTAATTAACACAACGCAGCCAGCACAGCCAACAAACTCCCTCATGACCAAACACCATTTTAACAACAGCATGTTAACATTTTTCCTTTCAATACGCTTGCAGCAACATGTAAGTGCATTTCGACGAAACACACACAGTCACATTCTTAAATCTGTTGACCCATGACGCCTCATGCCCTCAGTGTGTTTTCGTGTGTGTGTTATTATTGCTGGATTATTGACCTGACAGTTCATGTTGTGTTTGTGTGTGTGTCAACTCAAGAGTGATAAATGTGCGCCCTTAAGTGTGAACTGCAGCCTCTACACAGAAGTCCTCCCCTCTAACTTCATACATGCCTGTAATTCAGGTTATAGACTGGAGCTCAGAGAACAATCAAAGATCTCAAAAAGAGGCCCGATTGCGTGACCCTTTGCCGGTTACTCTTGTTGTTGCGCTGCCACGTGGATCTCTTCAATTATAATCTCTTTGTGTTGATTAAATGAAGTGTACAGTAAAAAAGACTGGTTAGGAATTTCTCGCTGCCTTCTCGATAAGAAACTATAGTGTCTGCAGCGACTGTTCCTTGATTTTTATAATCCATGTTTTTGATATTCTAATGCCTTAATAGTAGGATATGTGTGTTATTATGAGGAGTTGAGATGGGTACAGCACATAACTTATGAAAATCCAAGGGTGAAAATGACAGTATGTTACAGCATAAGAGAATGTAATTCCATTAAATATACTGTAACACGGTTGTTTTTTGTGTACTTGTGTACTTTTGTGAGTACAATAAACTCCCTAATTGTTTGTAAGAGAGGAGGATGTCAAAAAACAGTGTGTTGTCCAGCATTAAAGCGCTGCATGTGTGTGTGGTACATGGTGTGTAAAACTGTGTAGCCTCCTAACGTGTGTTTGTGAATTGAATACCCCTCACCTCACTATTTCTTTCAAAGTGTGAAGGGGAAAACGGTGGCTGCGAAACTTACAAAAAAATGCAAAAGCCCCTATCTAGAACCAGTGTTTAGTTACATGTTTGTTCAACACGGCAGACAGAAGAGGACCAGTGGCTGTGGAGCTCATTCTAAGATGACAAAACATCTTATTCTCAGGTGTTTATACACTAATAAAAACATGGTTATGCATATTATAGTCCATTAGATCCTCCTAAATCTCTCACACTGGACCTTTTATAATGCTTGTTGCACCATGTGTCTATACTCTTCTTATGGAGTCTATCATTTTTGTTTTGTTCTGATTAATTCTAGTCAGGAGGAAGGCGGTTGTGTATTTATAATCTGCTGTATGCAGAGACTGCACAAATCAGAATGTGCCTCATGGGGCTTTTTTTAAATGTATTTAGAATTTAACTGTATTTAGCCTAGAGGTATTCTTTAATTTATCAGTAGTTGATTTAAAGAACACGTTTTATAAAAATGTAATACTTTAGTGTTTGTACATTATAACTAATCTCCTTTTTACTTTTATTTAAGCACATTAATACGCAATGATTTCCACTTTACTTGATTAAAATGTCTTTAAAGTAATAATTCAGGCAGAGCAGCAGCAGGTAAGCTAGCAATAAGTAAAATTTCAGCAAGTGCAGTCAAGAAGCAGATATTGAATACCCCAAGCCCAAATTCCAACCAAAGGGCACTGCATAGCCAAGAGGGCTAAATCTATGAGATCAGAATCCTGACAGATAGAGGCCATCTGAGCGAGCTCCTGAGAGGTTGATGTGAGATCAGAGGAATGCAATTCAAAGGAGAGGAGGCATCGCCTTCTGTTAGAGTGGATCAGCCCCACCAGACAGGGCATACTGGAGCCCTCCGGTTTGTAACAATGCAATGTACAACTGTTTGTCTGTGTGCAACAGGTGGGCGGGGGAAGGGGAGCGGGGTGGTCTGGTGTATTTCTCTCTGTCTCCATGACAGAATTAGTTATACGGTAACAGAGAAAGGTTGGGCAAACGTCACAAGACAACTGTAGGTGTATCAGAAAACATACAGTATAGGTTTCTGCTTGTCAGCACTCTTCACGCTGTAAAAGCCTGAGGTGCTTAATAATCGTCTGTTTGCTTTTCTGCATTGAACTCTGCATGTTTTCCTCTTTACGAAATGTCATTCTTAAACTTATTATATTCTATTTATTATTAGAGAGCCTTGAGAACTCATGCAGGGTTCAAAATTGTCGATAACATACAGTATTCAGCACTGATGTGTTCAGGTTCTTATTATTAAATTAAATAGTATTATATATAAATTAGGCAACTCTCTTACAATTTTTTCAAGACCTCCTTATTAAAAGATCCTGAAATTAGAGCACAAAATATAATGTTTCTGGACACTCACTTGTACTGATTATACTGATGCAGTATTTCCTTCCACCTCGATCAATGACCTCAATTCATATGGGTATATATTACAATTCACCAAACACCCATATCAAATGGGCCTAGGAAAACTCCTGCTCTCCCATTGCATCAATGCCTGCGTCAGTAAACCTGTGGCCACCGATTAGCATTTCCATGTATGAATTGATGTCAAAGGCATTGAAAAGGTGACTAGATCCCCCATTAACCCCCACAAGCTTTTCCACATCGGAGCTCCAGATTTAGGATGAACTGCAGTCCAACAATCACCCGTGATGCACTCGCCAAGCCAGACTGCTATACTGCTAACTAGCATGAGGTGGCTGTAGTAGTAAATATCTGCTGGGTTGGCCTGGCGCCTGAGGCAGCCTGGCTAAAGACAGGCACTTACATCACCTCCATCGTCACCACAGCAATAGGGATATGTCAAACAGCCAGTCTTGTCACTAGGGTCGCTCTGAGCCAGCTGCACCGTACGAACAGATCTTAACTACCAAGCATATACAACATGATAAGATTAGGATCAAGGCCTCTGTTTGCTAAACACTTAACGCATGATTTGAAGAGATGCAGCCATGCACAATTCATCTGCGTACACAAAAGCATGCACGTATGCAAACAACATACTTGGCGTGAACTTCTACTTTATCAGAGGGCAGATATCAAGGGAAAATCGAATGTTTTCAGTCTGAGACTTGTGTGTTTGTGTGCGTGTTTTCTGTTTAAGTACTTTCTCACCACCAAATTACACCACCTCTCCATTTCTATCCATTTATATAGTGAAAAGAGAGGACCGGGTCACTTTCAGTGAGGCTTAGAAAGAACCAAACCTTTGTGAGAGTCTGAGAGCGCAGAAAGGATGTCACACAATACCGCCTAGAAGGATTCTAACACAAAAGGGGGCGACGGCTGCAAATAAAACATTCAAACCAACTTCGGTGGGAGGTGGACCCCTGAGAGAGGGGATTAGGTTCCAGGGGAATGTCTCTAAAATTGAGTTCTTGGAAGCTTTGTCTCTTGACGATTGCAGAACTGTCTGCAGTGCCAAAGCCACTGCGTTAACCTGAACCAGACCATTCCCCGTCTTCCAACTTTGGCATTCAAAATCATTGTACTTGCACGTATTCACATTCCCTATAAAGTGAAAAACAAGTACACCCAACTTCACAGTCTGCTGAGCAAATAACCTATAAATCACAGATAAAAACACGAGATCTGTCCATTTAAAGCCACAAAACCACCACACAAATCTCCATCATCAACACAACAAACACCTGTCACCCACAGAAATAATCCACAGCCTTGACCTTAACATAAAAATATCAGTTAAGTCCCTCGAACATTAATCCAGCAACTAATCAGAGCTTCATTTAAACCAGTAATGTCCAATAATCATTCAGTGACACTTAATAATCAAAATCAACACAGTCTCATCAGATGAGAGACAGACAGCGGTAAGCCCTGGTATGTTTGTCTCACATGGTCTACTCTGGGCTCACTCAGGCAGATAAGCACATGTGGTCAGGGCTCCTAAAATACATTCCCCAGAAAAAAGGAGTGACTGGCAGTCTGATGCATGGTGTTTAGATGTTTACCAGAACAATGGCTTGCCTACTGTGTCCCGTAAATAGTTTAACAAGAGCAAAAGTTCTTGGAAAAGTAGCCAGTATTTTGGTGTGGACAAATGTAGAATCAATTTATAATGGGATGGTCAAGAAATGCTCGACTTGTTCTTGACATCTGAGTGCACTTGTCTAAATAAAACAGAGGTACACATATACAAGGTAAAAGATATGACATGATCTGTGCTCCCATAAATATATACTTAAATCAAATTCACTAATTTGGGCTCAATTACTCTCAAGGTAAACAAAACATTTATACCAAAAACATTGTTATCATACAGAAGCCAACTGAAGATCACTGAGGTTATTTCCTGACTAAAGGAAGGATTTGTTATGGGTCATGGGTCAAAAGCCAAGAAGTCACAAAAACAGGGAACGTCTAACCTGCTCACATTGGCCTGTCTGAGACACAGGGCTCACCCAGAGGAGATTTCAGAGCTGGAGGCAATCTAGAGAGCGATAACATCACTTTGAAGATAGAATGAAGACAACAGTCTACAGCCTAGCCAGCCACAGCAGTGCTAAGAGGCAAATGCTAACATCAGCACACTGAAATGTTGCATGAATACTTCACAAAACGAATGGCAGTAGTTTTTAGTCGTAAACCAAAATACTGGATGATACAAAATTGTATTTTATGCCCAGTTTTGGTGTAATTTGTCTGACAAACTATTGAGTTCAGCTTTAGTCAGATTAGTCCAGCTTTAAAGTAACTTCAAACTTCAAACACCTTTACAGAAAACCCGGAAACAGCTCTGTCAAAAAAGCCTCTCTCTTTGAACCTCGCTATTTTAACATAAACATCAGCGGTGCCATTATCTAAAAAATCTACAGAGAGCCGTACAGATAACAGCAGAACAGCCACCTGCTTTGGTCTTAAAAGAAACCACAAAATCCATTCAGCTCGGTCTAACCCACATATTTCACTGAACACATCATTTTTCTTGCAGGTTTAAAAAAAAACCCTCAAAGCTATCAAAGTTTTATATGAACCAGTCAAACAACTTGACAGCTCTAGTCCTTCTTGGATAGGGTGGAGAAGAGTGATATAAAGCACGCCGGAGGGCAAGTGAAACACTTATTTGAAGGTAGACGCCTAAAGAAAACCTCCTTCCGTACACAAATCACAAGCTATTTCAGGTATAAAGAGTGATATTTTCTCTCAGTTTGGACTCTTCCGCTTGCATTTTGTCAGTAAACAGGAATACTGCGTTTGTTTTGATACGAAGAGATTAGAAAATTGTTCTCATTAGTTAATCACAAACCTGCTCTTCCAGATGCCAGATCTTTTTTGCCCCGCAGACTGATTTTTATTCACAGATGATCTGAGTGACAAAACACATGTATGCCCTAAAAATGCATTGGTGGCAGGTGAGCATTGTTTACACTCTTGGCGATTGCATCACATGCCATGAAAAGAAAGAATGTTTGTGACAGGTGTGTGCATGTGGTTGAGGTGTTGGTGTTGTGGTGAGGGAGGGCAGGGCGTTGTGTCAGAGATCTCGCCATGCTCTTTTTAGCACGCCATAATGCAATAATGCTACTTTCCCCCCCTCTCGCTCCCGAATAAACTCAGTATTACCACGTATTAAAGTCAGACATCCCTAAAGGCCCTGCATGTGTCCATCCTCTTGTAAGTGCGGGCTATATTTAGCCGTGCAGGATCTTTTGCGCAGCTCAGTCTGTCTAAAAACAGAGATAGAAAAGCCAACACCCATTGTCTGACACAGTGCCCACTGGAACCAAAATATGCAACACGTGTGGTGAGGAGCTCTTTTGTTACTCCCTAAGTCTATTCCAAAACTAGTCAAAACCCTCCTCAAACAAGAGGTCCAGGCCTCCACCTGCACTGCTCCAATCTGATTTCACATCCTTCTGATCCCTAATCCCAAGACAGAATTCCTCTCTTTCCTCACATGGATAATTGAGCGTGAGGTGCAATTTTATGGGCCGTGAGCCAAACTCCTGCCAGAGACACGGGGCATGATAGAAGCATATTCGCCGGACCAATGGGGGAGTGAATCTGATTCCTGGAAAGCAACCAACTGCAGCACATTATTCACATGATCAGTGCTAGCTGAGGTGATGAAGCTCCTACTGAAAATAATAATCATGTAACACCTTTGGAATATTTGGTGAATGAACCCGTAGGTCAAACAGGTTGCTTCCTTGCATATCCAAAACAATTGAGCAGCAGCAAAACACAGCGCCGAAGAAGAATCTGGTGCAAAAAAACATTTTCCAGTTTCACACCAGCTCACACAAATGACATATCTCATCCCAAGACAGCAGAGCAAGGACCAAAGCAGAAAACACTTTCCTTCTCTTCCCTCATTAACATCGAGGTGCTATATTTCACTGTCACCACACAGCAATCATTATTCAAAGTGCAAGCAGCAGCAGGTAAACAGCTGTTCATAGCAGAGTAAGGTATGATAATCTCACCTGCCCAAGGTCCAGGGTAACATTCACTTCATTGTGGACCAGTCCCCTGGAGAGAGGAGGGCTCTGCCACCAACGCTCTGTCCCGTCGATGGCGTTGGTCACCGGGTGGGCTTTGTTTGGTTCAGCAGAGTTGCAGTAATCACAGAACTGACCCTAAATGGTGTCAAACAGTTGGTATTCAGACACATATTCATTCATTCATACACACCCAAAAAAAATTGCAACAAACGGCATGTGGTTTTTTATATTGGAGGCAAGCACTGGCAAATGCCTAACCTAATAGAAATATGAAAGACATGCAACCACAGTCATAAGTTAAAAAAAAAAAAAAAAAAATTTAAGTGCTGCTCTTAATAGCATAATGTCGGGGCTTTCAGAAGAAGTCCTGAGGGGGCTATAGAACACTTTGAAAGAGGATTTCCTTTAGAAAACTCAACTACAATGGCATAACACTATGTTTGGCACTTGGACAAGTTGGTCGGGGCGGGCAGAGTTGTCACAACTTTTACAAAGACATATACAACATTTATAAAGGAACACATTCACTCAAAACAGCTAAATATGTTTTCTGATAACAGTGAATATAGGTTCACATGTATGTATCAGACTAAAATCTGATTTTTCTATTTCAGTTCCTGCACACTGCTTGTTATACGCACGGACTTAAAACTTTAGCGTAACCTCATCCAGATTTTTCTTACCTGTATATTTTGAGTAAGAACTCTGTTGGTTGGTCCTCCGACAAGTTTGCAGTATAAATCATTTCTCGGTCTCCCAGCCTCATCCTGTCCGCAGGTTGCTGTGGCGGAGATACTAGACCCGTGAGCGAGGTTGAAATACGGAGGACTCAAACTAAAACCTGTTAAGTCGTCAAAAGTTTCTTGGCCATCCGCGTCCCTGAAAAGTGTTGTTGAAAGGGTACAAATTACAGCGAGGAGATGAGCTGCCCTCATCCCCCTCGCCATGTTCCACATTAGTAGATCCCAGTAGATGCTGAGAGCAACCCGCAGCGCGCAGGTCTTGTCATCTATGGATCTCCATAAAATGCGCCTAATGGGCTGCGCGAGTTACGCGCGGGGCTCCTTCAGTAGGACTAGACGTCCGCTAATGTCAGAGGCAAAGCTTTAAGTTGGTCTCCTGCTGCTGTTGACGGTGTGCTCTCTTCCCGCCGCATGTTTCCAAACTAACAACGCCAGCTTTCCGTCTTCCTGACCATACTGTGCGCCAACACTGGAGCTATCAGGTGTCAGGCTGTGGATGGTCTGAGCGCGACGCTAATCCACCGTGTGGGGCCAAAGGTCTCCTGTCACAGTGTAGCTACGCTGCGTTTCCCAGCAGCACATCTTTTCTTTTCTTTTCACTTAAAATACTCTCTCACCTACAAGTTTAAAACACACACACACACACACACACACACACACACACACACACACATAGGCTTAACGTGTTTATGCGCTTATTACTTGTAGAAACTTGTATATACGTATCCTATAATTTTAGTCATCCTCACAGATTTTTTAATAATGCTGTTGTGTTATTTAAAACAGAAAGTTTTCTGCAATTCATCTGGTTGAGACGTGCATGAGTGCGAACAGAAATGTTAGATTTTCATTATGACATGAAATGTGTGCGCCTTAAACATGAAAGCTGATTAGGAAGCCTACTATATCCACATATACACTCTTTATATTCTAATTATTTTATATACATTAGTTTAGATTTTTAAAGTTTTGATATCAAAGTATAGCATCATGTCTTATGGTTGGATCAGAGAGGCCCCAAACTTGTAAAACACCCCACTAGTAAGGCTCCTTTCATAGTGATCCTGGGGCGACCTCTAGTGGAGCACACACTCATCACATGAGACTCATTAGTGAAGGGGGGATTTTGGTGTCGCGCAGGCGCACACAGCTGAACTCTCAGGTTATACATGTCACTTGGCCTGTGTGTAATAACACCTCCCAGACCGTGTTACAGGTAAGTCGACTCCTCTCTGTTGTATTTTACTCACGTTGTTGCGCACAGCATAAAAAAAAACAAAAACTCTATTAATTATCTCTAACTCTATTTTTTTTTTTTTTGGATCATTAAAACTTGTGTTGCATATGAAACTCGCACGACAACAATAATGTGTTGTGACTCACTGGCAGGACTGTGTCCCGGCATCTTTGTCATTCCTGAGACTGGGCAGACCGCTTTCCTCGGCGCGTGTATGTCATTGCTGAGGGAGTGACAGGCAAACAGGAACTTGTTGTGCTGGGACGCCCGACTTGTAAAACGAAACAGACCGGACTGGGATCATCACGGATCGACTTTGTTGTGGTTTTGAATTCCCACGGGACTCCATATGGAGCCAACAAACCTACAGGTAGGATGGATAATAATCTATGATTTTCATATTTGTCTGTGGAGTGGAACGAATGTATAACTGAGCTGGGAACACACCTACAGAGTGTTATTGTCTGTATAAATCTGACAGGTTTCAGTCTGGCAAAGTTTGATTCGGTTATGTATTTCTCAGGGTATTGTGTGCTAAATTTAAACTACTTCCCGTGTTTTATTAACAGAATAAGCAGTTCCTAGTTTGAATGCAGGATCCATTGTGCCAGTATTTCTGTTGAGAGCTAGATGAACTCCATCACTGACCAAAGATAGCGATTCACATCAAGTTCACACATTCAGTGTCAGCCTGTGAACGGATTCATCCACGGTTAATTAAATGTTTTAAGTAGGAAATGTGATCAGAGACCACATACTGTCTGTGATCTGAGAGGGTTACGTAATGTTTTTGCATCCACGATGGCAAATCAGGTACCCTTAATGTGCTGAAATAGATGGGTGCTCACAGATCAGGTGGACACGTACACTCTGCTACTTTGTTTCACTTTCATACAGAAAATAACCACATAATACTGTTTAGACACTGAAATCATTTTGTCATATAAAAAATGACCTGTACTGTTTATCATTTATTACTTAATAAAGTAATAAGTAAAAAGGTTTGCCTCCCCATGGGGGGCTCCAATCAGTGTCAAGGGAGGCTCAGTGATTGGAAGTTTAAAATATATTATTATATATTATATTTTATTAGTTAGCAGATCATGTAGAATAGCCTAAATGTTTATGATCTGGTTAAAGAGATATATTGAGTTTTAAAATAAAGAGTTTTTCCTCACTTTCCTTGACAAATAAACTATAAGGTGCGTATTTGATGTAGTCTGAAGTCAAACAGCAATATTAGGCCATCTTAGCTCAATTGCTGAGTGTCTGTGGGATCAAAGAACATAATCATGATCCCATTGGCATCCAGACAGTGAGTGAAAATAAGCAATTAAACTAACAGGGGGCGTGGGTGGCATCTTTTTCCAAGCTTTGTTTGATGGGAGGCCTGCAGTCTCAGACTTTGAACACCCCTGCTCTATAAAGTTATTACTGATAATGCATGCATCCATGAGCAAATATGTGGGACAGGGCCTTCTTCACAGGAAACATTTTGGCATTTAGTGCAATTGATAACACTTAAAGGAAGGGAAGGCAAGGAAGCATATCGGGAGAAGCTGGAGCGAAAGCTCCAGGAAAACAGCGTGAGGGATGTGTGGTCAGGAATGAGGACCATCACTGGATTGAAGGCAAGGGGGAGTCAACCTGAGGGAAGCCTGGACAGAGCTAATGAACTGAATTAGTTTTTTAACAGATTCAGTGGACCTACAGGAGCCTCAGTTCACCCCACCCTTAGCCACACAGACCCCACACCCTCTTCTCTCCCACACCTCTGATGACCAGACTGATGACCCTCCATATCTCCGGACCCCCACAAGAGACCTCAATATTTCCCCATCAACGCCTTCCCACGCATCCGGGATTTCTGACCCCCTCGCGTCATCTCCCCCACCCGCCTGACTGTGTCCAGCAGCCAGGTAAGAAGACAGCTGGAAAGACTATGCCAGAACAAAGCTTCAGAGCCAGATGGTAGTCCTGAAGGCCTGCACGCACCAGCTATGCAGGGTTCTACAGCACGTATTCAACCTCAGTCTGATACAAGAGAAGGTTCCGGTGCTGTGGAAGACATCCTGCCTTGTTCCGGTACCCAAGAAGTCACATCCAGCTGTGCTCAATGACTACAGACCAGTTGCCTTGACATCTCATGTCACGAAAGTCCTGGAGAGACTGGTTTTGGCCCATCTGAGACCTCAGGTGACCACCTCCCTAGACCCGCTGCAGTTTGCCTACCGCCCCTCGGTTGGTGTCGAGGACGCGATCATCTACCTGCTTCAGCGGGCCCTCTCTCACCTGGATAGAGCTGGCAACACTGTGAGGATCACGTTCTTTGATTTCTCCAGTGCCTTCAACACGATCCAGCCTACACTGCTGAGGGAGAAGCTCCAGGTGATGCAGGTGGATACCTCCACAATGTCCTGGCTAACTAACTATCTGATGGAGAGTTGAGGCTGAAGGGTTGTGTGTCTGATCGAGTGGTGGTGGATCGAGTATAATGCTGCTGCAACGAAAGAATTTCCCATCTATATGTCTAAACAACTTCATTGCATTTTAGTAAAGTAGGCCCATGGCACTGGGATAGTCTGTGTGAGCTCACTGGAATGACTTACTTGTACACGTTGCCATAATTCATGTTATTAATTACACATGTACTTTTGCTGCAATGACAAGTCCAAGAAATGTTGTGAGCCTGGTCTGTTATTATACAATAAATGACTAAAAATATTGGATTACCAAAAGTGGAAATAATTAGTTTTTTATTAATCAGCTCCTCTGTGAGTTGATTTATCTTTTCAGCACTAGAATGAAATAATGACCTATTTATAATCTAACTGCCATTAGTATAACAACAATGGTGTGATATGATATGAGCTTAAGGTTCCTTTACAGACTCATACATAAGGTATGAAAATATTAATTAATTTCCTGCTCTTTCAGAAAGCTATTGCTATAGCACAGAAGGCCTCACAGGAAGACCGAGATGGGAACTATGAGGAGGCCATCCGCTCCTATCAACATGCTGTCAAGTACTTTCTACACATTGTAAAACGTGCGTCACCTTGGGTGTCAAAGAAATGCATCTAATGTCACGCTAAAACACCACACCAACAATAACTGAGACATTTCTTAGTGCTCATGCCGCTGACTGTTAGCATCAACAAGTGAAATTACTACTATTAATGTTTTTTTGTGTGTGTGTGTATGTACTGAATTTAAGCTGTGCCATCCTCTTAACTTCTTAGAATAGATCATTTATAAAAGGTCCATAATGAAAATCAATAACATTACAAAGTGATATTGAATGAATGTTCTCCTTCCCTTCCCATCAGGTGAACCTCAGGGTAAAGATGGCAACCAGAAGATCAGAGATCAATGTAAACAGTACCTGGACAGGGTGGAAGAACTACAGCAGTACCTCATGAATAAAGAGGTTGCTACATAAATTCAATATATTATTATTACAGAGATAGATATTATTTTTCTGTAATAGTAATGTCATTTGGTCACATGCTGTAGGATGACTCTTTAGTTTTTAACTTAATTCAAGTGCCCAAGAGATGATAGATGTTAAACTGTTTTGTGTTTGAAGGACGTTAAGAAGATTAAGAAGAACTATATTAATAGTGTTATTAATGCTAGTGTTTACTGCTAGTGTTTTATTTTGGTAAACTTATATACCGTACATAAAGAGGTATGAGCTAAAAATACAAACCAAAGACATCACCATAGTATAATTAGACTGAGGTATTAAATTTGACACAAACAGGGGGCAAATACAGTCCCAACAATTGAGCCCCAATGTTTACTTCATAGATTTAAAATAGACGCAGGACAGTCTTGGGGCTACGTCTTGACGTCATCACATTCCGTGCACGCGAGTATCGACTGTTAATGCGGAAGTTCCCTCCTCGGTTCTTCGGGAGCGATCCACGAAACGAAAACAAGCCTCAAAAAAACATCGACCGTCGACTTAAAACTCAACCCGCGAGGTTAAGCTCCAAAGCAGTGTGTTTAAAAAGTGATTACTCGCGGCGGCGTTACATTCATTTCGATTATTGGACGAGTGATCAGCCGTTATGGCTACCAACAACAATTTACAGGTAAGTTGAGGACCAAACCCAGAGAGGAGGCTAAAGCGGGGATAACTTCACTAAATACGCTCACAAAAGTTGTTCACGGCGAAGACTAAACTGAGAAAGTACTGCAGTTGTTAACAATTGATCCGTCAGCTCTAGTTTTGTTGGGTGGAGTTCGATATAACCTCTCCTAACTACATTAAACAGCGTGACATTAGCTGCTAATTAGCATGGTAGGCTAACGTAGCTAACGTGAAGTCGACAGTTATGTTGAGCAGCCAAAGACCACCAAAGGGTGACATTGTGTCCAGTATGTGATATAAATAGCTCCGTTAAGCATTGTTACGGTATATGCAGCTGTGGCTATTGTTATGTAGCTATCGTTAGTTTGTATCGACGAACAAGTCAGCTAATGGGGATTAATTCTGTCAGCTAGCTAACTTTATCTGGCAACTAAAATGACATCCATTTCAAATAGAAAGCAAAATTGCTCTCGTTTTATTCTGTTTAGATTGTGTTACAAGCTCTAATTGTGTCATAGTTGTATTTAATAGCTACGGTAAACAAAGGGAAGTGAAAGTGCCTTTTAAATTTAGGTTTAGGCACTCCTACCTTGGTGTCATGTCATCATCAAGACAGGTGTAATATTCAGCCTGACCTTTCAATGGCTTACATTAAGTGTGTGTGTATACACACATATGAAAGGTGACTGACATATTAACTTAAGTATTTATCTCTTTGATTCCGTTAATTTCATAACTTTATGCGGTTACATTTGTAATTTTGTTTATATGTTTTGTGTCAGTTGGCTTAAACGTGTCATGTCATGGATCATAAACATAGTTCCTCACCTGAAACTAACTCCATTCTGTGTCATCTTAGAAAGCCATCGATCTCGCCAGCAAGGCTGCTCAGGAGGACAAAGCTCAGAACTATGAGGAGGCTCTGCGTCTGTACCAAGCTGCTGTTCAGTACTTCCTCCATGTGGTGAAATGTAAGGCATGAAACAGCACATTGGCATGAAGTTTGGGTCTGTTTGTAACAACAGGAACCATGGACTGATAATAATCTTTCTTCACATGGCTGTAGCTTGTTATGAATTCATATCTCTCATATGTGTCATAGGAGTGGAGTAGATGTGATTTTTGTTCTGTTCTCCATATACCAATCACAGTACTAATGCTGAAATTTTAAGAGGAGGGTGATGATGCTGAATTAATTTTTGTGTATCTTGTGCTTATTTTTGACAGATGAAGCCCAGGGTGACAAAGCCAGACAGAGCATCCGTGCAAAATGTGCAGAATATTTGGACAGAGCAGAGAAGCTGAAGGAGTATCTAAAGAAGAAAGAGAAAGCTCCACCTGCTAAACCTGTCAAAGAGTCACAGTCTGATGACAAAGGGTATGTTTATGGGTGGGGCGTTTAGCCATTCAGACCTGGAATGGCCAGTGTTCCTTTTGTTATATTAATCTTATAAAGTTTTTAAGATGATATGTAGACAAAAGTTTATAGAGTTTTTATATTTATATGTTTGCGTTTCCAGGAATGAAAGTGATGATGGTGAAGATCCAGAGAAAAAGAAGTTCCAAAATCAACTCTCAGGTTTGTAATGTTGCTTTTAGGGAATATTAGGCCTTTTGCAGGCTTTGTATTTTTTTTTTATCTGAACTGGGTCATAACAGTTATAATAACATAATGATTTCTTGTGAATTTGTTACATGGAATATGACATAACATAACATGACATTAAGGCATTATTTAGACTCCTCAGTTATGCATAGTATTTTTTTTTCCAGGTGCAATTGTTATGGAGAAACCAAACATCAAATGGAGTGACGTTGCTGGTTTAGAGGGAGCCAAGGAGGCTTTGAAAGAAGCTGTTATTCTTCCAATCAAATTCCCCCACCTTTTCACAGGTATTAAATCATATTTAATAGGAAGGTTACCTCATTATTTTGCTCTTAAATGGTAGAATTAAACATCTGTATTAAATGGAAAAGTTGTGTCACAGTGCAGATGATTTGTTTTTTGGTGACGTTAAAGAAACAATATGCAACACTGACAGTTAGCAGATAAAAGGGGCACTGCAGCCTAACGTTACGAGCTCAATATAGTTTATTTCATGTACCAATCTTCTACAGCTGAGCCAATATTGCAAAATAGTGACACCAAGAAGTTTCTGTCGGTTTGAGTACTGTTTGTATGAGAGAGAAGGACAGAAAGGAACCTCTGGTTGTGTAACATAGGGGATGACTGAGGAGAGGGAGCACTGACAGTCAGACTGCCTGTCAAACAGGGAAATAAAATGTTGTTTTCTCATTTTTTTTCTCAGCACAATCTAACACACCTCCACCCTCTGGTTATGGAGCATTTTAAGCAGAATTGTTGCCAGTATTTTAATTTAGCACAGATTAGATTAGGTTATATTAGATTATACTTTATTCATCCCACAGCAGGGAAATTTACTTGTCACAACAGCAAGAAGAAAAAGTGTAGTACACAATACAGAAATTTAAGTAGAAAAAAATAGTTACAACACCATGGACAGACAGAACGGACTAATAACCTACACAATAAACGAGAACAAACTGACATATGGCAAACAACAGACCATGTGCAAAAAAGTACTTGAGGTAAAGTGGTATGATATGAAAATATTGCACTTGTAAGCATGAGTGACCATGTAATAAATAATAGTGCAAAAAATGGTAACCAAGAAATAAGTAATATTGTAAAAGTAGTAACCATGATGTAAATGTTTCCTTAATCTCTATTCCTTTAACACGGACTAAATTACCGTCTTGCTTGACTGACAGGGAAGAGAACTCCATGGAGAGGGATCTTGCTCTTTGGGCCACCAGGTACAGGAAAGTCATATCTGGCGAAAGCTGTTGCCACAGAAGCAAACAACTCCACCTTCTTCTCCATCTCCTCGTCTGACCTCGTCTCCAAATGGCTGGGAGAGAGTGAAAAGTAAGTCATGTGCAAATCACAACAGTAATCCACAAAATCATCAGCAGCATGTTTGTGTTTAATTTCTTTAAAAAAAAACTCTCTTTTGCTTCCCAGGTTGGTGAAGAATCTTTTTAGCCTTGCAAGGGAGCACAAGCCTTCGATCATCTTCATTGATGAGATTGATTCCCTCTGCGGATCAAGAAGTGAAAATGAGAGTGAGGCTGCTCGTCGTATTAAGACTGAGTTCCTGGTTCAGATGCAGGGTAAGTCTGAAGAACTAAAAATATAAAATAAAAATAGTTCTAAAAATCTGAAGGAGCCAATGAAACACTGCTGTAAGTGATTTGAAAGTGAAATTGATGTTTTGTGCACTAAGGGAAGCAACTAAACAGACTGATGTAAGGTGCTTTGAAGTCTGGTACTGAAAATAATAAAACCTTTATCAGCATGCTGATTCTGGTCACACCTATAAACAAATATGTGAGGGAAAAACAGCTGCTATGACATCACTGAATGAGGTGTGGCCAGAAGTGCAGCTACAGCTACTTTCTTCTATTAATAACTATTTTAGCTCAAATAGATGATTAAACTGCAACCCTGTTTAAGTGAATAATGTCTACAATAGAGTTATATTTCATATGTAATACATCTATGGACCCAAACATAATGCATTCCATTATCCGGTGCAATAAACTTTATTAGTGACATTTGCTTATCAGTGAGCAATTCTAACCTTTTTATCCATTGTTGTCATTGTTATGTGTTACATGTTCAGCAGCTTCACTTCTTATATGTGCATACTCTGTAATAACAAGTTTGTGTCAGCATCAGGGCTGCTGCCCCTTAAATGTAAAAAGAAAAGAATAGCTGTGGGGACTTCTATGTGTCATTTAACGCAGCAGAGTGTCATTGTTTAAAATGTTATGTATTTAGGTGTGTATTCACCCCACGTGTTTGTTTTTCATAGGTGTGGGTAATAACAATGAGGGAGTGCTGGTACTTGGGGCAACAAACATCCCATGGACCCTAGACTCAGCCATCAGGAGACGGTAATTGTTACTTTGATGAATGTTGTTAATAACTATATTATCGTTCACCTGCGCTCACTCAGCTCCAATAATACTTTGTCAGATTTGAAAAGAGGATCTACATCCCGCTGCCTGAGGAGCATGCCCGCTCCTTCATGTTCAAGCTCCATCTGGGCTCGACCCCCAACAGCCTCACCGACTCTGATTTTGCCAGCCTGGGCAAGAAGACAGACGGATACTCCGGCGCAGATATCAGCATCATTGTCAGAGACGCTCTAATGCAGCCTGTTCGAAAGGTCCAGTCAGCAACCCACTTCAAACGGGTATGTCTTTTAAAAAATGTTTGTCTCTGTTTTGTCCCTCAGTGTTGTTGTTGTTGACTAATTTTCACTTTGGTTCCTTGTTTATGATTTAAATAAGGTACGAGGTCCATCAAGAAATGACCCCAACATGCTTGTAGATGACCTCTTGACTCCTTGCTCACCTGGTGACCCCAATGCTGTTGAAATGACATGGATGGAAGTCCCTGGGGAGAAGCTGCTGGAGCCAATAGTATGCATGGTAAGAATGTAAAATACAGCATAGTATTATAAATTCATATTAGGGCCCTCGCTTTAAGGTCATATGACCATAACACTGTTTTTTTCTGTGTTTTCAGTCTGACATGGTGAGGTCTTTGGCCAACACAAAGCCAACAGTCAATGAACAAGACCTGGACAAGCTGAAAAAATTCACAGAGGACTTTGGACAGGAAGGCTAGGTGGGATGAGTGAACCAAGCCAAACCAAAGGAATTGTGATTGTTTCTCTTTCCTGTCCTTGTCTTGTTTTGTTTTTCTCTCTCTTGTCTCATCATAATCACACATCAGGCCTTGTGGTTCGTCATAAATGGACAAGGTTACTGCTTTGTTTCTCCAATCTGATAACCACACAAAGGGTGGAAAACTTATTTTATATTCACAAATGTCCAAAGAAGTTTAAAACTTCCCACCTGCAGCTGACTTGACAAAAGAATCCGTACGACATAGGGAACTAAGAAGGTTGTTTAACTTATGCACTAAAGACTAAAGGTATTAATGAGAAGAACATCCAAGCAACTTAAGGAAAATGATGGCAGACATACACAACAAGAAGCAAATGAGGCTATTGAAATCAAGATAATTTATTTAAAGTCAGGACTTGCTCATGTGTCCTTATTTCTAGTCAGCAACTCAAAAGACTAATAAATACCCCTCATATCTATTTTTATTAAGAAAAAACAAGCATTTTTATAGTGAATACTGTACTTTGTGGAATGTATAAATCTTGGTCTGGGGGAGTGAAGCAGTGGATGTTGAGGTGGTGGATGTTTAGAGACAGATACTCAGGATGAGAGCTGCATTAGGCCCTGTGGAAATGTTGGATTGTTCACTAACAAATGACAGTTGTATTTGTTTACCATTTTCTGTCATTTGAAGTAAACTCAGCAATTAGGGTGGACCACCATTGGTGCCAGACCAGCATTATTTTTCAAGGACTCAATAGCGTTTTATTGCTTTTCACTCAGCTCATGGTTTGTTTTTCACAATCTACTGTACATATTTTCCATTACTATCCACGGGTTTTTCTGAATATCCTTAATACAAGCTGCAAAAAACTAAGCCTTATACTAAGATAACGTCACATTGCGAGTTTTGATTGATAACTAGACTGAAGTGTTGACGATGGACACTGATGTCTCAGGTGGAGAGATCATCTTCTTGTATACTTTACTACATAGGAATGCATCTCCAAGCATGAACTTTATGTAGCCATAAGTGGCAGTGTGCACCATGTGCCTTCTAGAAAAGCTGCAGAGTTATGTTTTTTTTTTTTTTTATCATTGGTTTATTTTCTAAATTGGTCATACTGCATATATCCAGTGCTTTGTCACTACAACTAAGGCAATTGTATAATACTTGCACATTTCTTGTAAGCTCTTTTAGAGATTGTATACAACTGTACTCTTTTGCTCCAACGGTGTGAAAACTGTCTCTTTTTGAGTTTCAATGGGGAACATCTTTTGTCTTACTGTAAATGTCTATACATATAGTCACCTGTCGAGCCTTTTCTTTGTGAAGAGGTCAACCATGCATTCGATTTTCTGTTTTCCATTTCCATAATGTAAATAAAAGTTATAGCTACGTCAAGAAAAGCTGTTTACTTTTGTTTAACAAATTCAAGACTTGTTATTGACTTGACAAATATTTACAATGTAGATTCCAAGAATAAAGATTATACAAGTTAAGATAGTCAATGTTTACTGTCTTTTAAACACAATGTTTTCAGTTTTCAGTGGTGGTCCAGAATAAAATTCTGTTTTTGTGCTTAACTAAGCACGCACAATACAGCTGTTGCCACAGAGGCAAAATAATTCAGCCTTCTGCAGTTCTTCGTCTCACCTTCTCTCCAAATGGCAGGGGGAAGAGTAAAAAGTAAGTCATTCATATCAAAACTAATCCACAATCACGGGTTAAGCATTAAAAAAAAACTGTAGACAGCTGCATGTTGTTGTGTAATTGCTCTGTTTCAAACCTCTCTTTGCTCCCCAGGTTATTGGAGAATCTTATTAGCCTTGCAGAGAAGCACAAGCCTTCGATCTGATCATCTTCATTGATGAGATAGATTCCCTGTATTAACGCGAGTTCCTGATTCAGATGCAGGGTAAGTCTGATGAGCTAACAGTTATTTGTAATTACTGAGTGTTGTGGTCAATGAAATTAAAAGGTATGCATGTCCCCGGTTTTTACTGGTATGTAGTTTAAAAATCTGTGGAGCCAAGGAGGCACTGCTATAAATGATTTTGAATTAATTCAGAATGAGTTATCAGCCTGTAGGATCAAAAATGGACGTTTTATGCACTAAGAGAAGCTAAACAACTGCTGTAAAGCGTGGTCTTTACATTTCCTGTAAGCTCTTTTGCTCCTACAGTATGAACACTCTCTTTTGGGTTTTGATTGAAATAATCTCTCTCTTGTTTTACTGTAAATTGAGCCTTTTTTTATGAAGTAGGGACTAATGCATACGAATTTCTGTTTTTCATCTCCATAATGTAAATAAAAGTTATAGCTACGTCAAGAAAAGCTGTTTACTTTTGTTTAACAAACTCGAGACTTGACAAATATTTACAACAAACATGGAGGGTCAAGATAACACAACTTCAAATAGCTAATGTTTTAAACTTTAAAACTAAGTTGCACAAATAAAGGTTAAAAACTGCCTGAAACCTTCAAAAGGCACTCAAATTTTTTCAGATGCTCTAACTACAGTAATGCATCTGCTTCAATTTCAGAATTCTATATTTATATGTGCAAACAGCTGACAAATGACGCCTTCTCAGCAGTAAATTAATTTTTTGACATTTTCACAGCACTAACTTTGACCTTAATATAAACAGAAAAACAAACGGGTTCAGATGTGTTAATGTGTGTTTAATGTTCAGTAATCTACAGGCAGCATGTCGTTTTAAAAATCTGCAGACGTGTCAGAGTTGTGCGGGCGTGTCAGTGTTATTTCATACCTGTTGGCTGGCTGGGTGGGTGTGAACCACAGACAGTATAAAGTGTGCCATGTACAGTACGTGTGTGGCGTAGCTAACTGAAACGGATACGACGAACAAGGAAGCGGAGCGTTGCATTGTGGGGGTTGCTGTTCATGCACACCCAGGAGACGTTAGGATTCCAGAGGAACGCTCTCGACTGGAGAACTACAAGTACCAAGTGCACCACTCGGCCGCCCGTTTATAGTGCACAGTTCGATTTGTTTTGGTTTATGCAGACTGCGCTTTGTCACGGGGGAGCCAAAAGTCCACCGGTGGTACTTTAACCTGGCCGATACACACCTTTGACTCTCTGACGAACAACTCCTCCTCCTGGCTCTGTGTTTCACCACCCCCCTTTCAAGCCCACCGCCTCCCTCGTAGCTCTGTTATCGGACCCCAGAAGCTGGCCTGCTAGTTAGCAAATAAGCTAACGATTGCCTGATTTCACCCATGTCCTCTGAAGAAGGGTTGAGCTCAACGGTCACGGATTGGCTTTTCATCAACTCCTGGTGGCTCCTTCTGCCATTCATAATGCTTCTTGTAGTCGCTGCCTTCATCGTCGCTTTTGTGTTGCTGTTATACATGATATCGCCTCTTATTAGTCCCAAACCTTTGAAACTGAACGGGTCCCACGTCGTGGTGAGTGCTAACTTATTCGCTAACTGGTAACGGTCGCTAACGTCTACTCATGACTGTAGCTTTACAGCTAGCTTTAGCTGAGTTTACGTTATAAACTTATGGTACGCAACGTTAGCGTTGACGTTACAACTGGTTACAACCTTTAGACAGAACAATATATTTTTAAAATATACCATTTAAGACGACAGACTGTCAGTTGTAGGGAGTGACACGCCCACGGGGGCAAACAACGTTAAATAACGTCACAGCTAATTAGCCAATGCTAACATCAAAACTTACCCTAGTCAGCAGTTTTTAAGGTGCACCGCGATACAACATGATAATATAGCCTACCTTCATGAAGGCTACAATGAGTTTTGGTGAAACAGATGTAGAGAGGGTTCATTTTTATCTAGGTGTACCTACTAAACAGTTTAAGTGTGCTTTGGCCCAATTCATTACAGCAGAACTGACTTTCACATCTTTATTTTTATGAAGTCGCATAACATTTTACACAACTTACAGTTTATACCTGTGCCACAGCCTATGAGTTGCAGATCAACTACCCTACGTTTGACCTTTTGATTAATGTTCTTCCTACCCTTTCTTTCAGGTGACAGGAGGCTCAAGTGGGATTGGGAAATGCATTGCAATAGAGTGTTACAGACAAGGAGCGTTCATCACTTTGGTGGCACGGGATGAGGTCAGCACAAACTGCATTCAACCAATCATTCCTTTGTTACCTAACCTAGTCACGACGCCGTCAAGCATGAAGTGGATTTTACTTCCTGTCAATTGAAGGATGAACTCCATTCATGTGCAAAACATAGTTTATTTTATGTAGAAATGGTTTGCATGCCTGTTTTTATTTAGTTTGTAGGTGGAACTTTCTGGCATTGTGTGCTTAACATAAGATTAACTAAACACTTTTCTCCCTTAGGCTAAATTGCTTCAAGCAAAGAAAGAGGTGGAGAAGTTTGCCATCAATGACAAGCAGGTACTTATTTCAATGAAAGATGTTACTTTAAGATATTGTTTTAAAGAACCTGTTATGACTGTATACATGTTCATATAGGGCTTAACAACTGTTGGCAAAAATGCATTTCCTTGCATAAAGTCACACCCAATTTCCTTCCTCAGGTGGTGTTGTGCATATCAGTGGATGTTTCCAGTGATTATAGTCAAGTGGAAAGTGTGATAAAACAGGTAATGTTACCCTCTTAGCAACAGTGAAACATCTCAGATTCCTTTAATAATTCAGTTGAAGTAATGAAGTGACTTTTTCCTGTTGTGCAGGCTCAAGAGAAGCTAGGCCCTGTTGATATGTTGGTGAACTGTGCTGGAACATCCATTTCTGGAAAGTTTGAGGATATGGATGTAGATCGCTTTAAAGTACGTGCCTGGGAGTGTAACCAAGACATGGCCATGTTCTTGTTTATGTTTCAAATTAGTTTAAGTAGAACCATACATTTGAAGTTATAATGGGAACAGTACTTAAACCATTCTCCTGAATCTTTCTTGGGATGTGAGATTGGAATTAATATTAATCCATTAAAATTGCCTTTTAGCAATCAAACTAATGTAATTTAACCATTTACTTAACAAAAACTAATCTATTTAATCTAGACAAATATACTAAATTACCCCCAAGGATCACATAATTGGTCTGGCTCTATATGAGATTTAGTCACTGTTGGATAAGATAAAGATGTATTTAAATTTCCAACTAATACTTAACTAACTGGTTAATTAATACTTAATGCAAATTACAACCAGTAGCAAATATTATATTAGGGAGATATGCAGTGTTACACTGTAGACAACCTCATTATAATATGCTTGAATCTCGGCCTTGTTTCCATCAGAAAATGATGGAGGTGAACTACCTGGGCAGCGTTTACCCGACACGGGCCGTCATAACCACCATGAAGGAGCGAAGAATGGGCCGTATCATGTTTGTGTCCTCCCAAGCAGGCCAGATTGGCCTGTTTGGATACACTGCATACTCCCCATCCAAGTTCGCCCTGCGTGGCTTAGCAGAGTCGCTGCAGATGGAGGTGAGTTTTTGGCCTCCACAGCACACCAAGCAAACATGCTGCATTAAGTCAACTTTACAATGCTTCTAGTTAAATGAATACTCATATCTATTATAGTTTTTCCACTACTCTGTTGAAGTATAAAGAGTTGCTGATGGGAAGTCCCTAGCTAGCTATTAATAGTTTATTTTTGAAGACCTTTTTGTGTTAAATGTTATCATCAATGTCAGCTGGTAGGAGATGATGCTCAGTGACTGTTGTTGTCTCTCTACTCCAGATAAAGCCATACAATATCTATGTGACTGTGGCCTACCCCCCTGACACTGACACTCCAGGATTGGCTGAAGAAAATAAAACAAAGGTAATCACCTCTTAAATACAAGACATAGTAACATAATTACACAATCCACTTCCCTATTTAAAGCCTTGTCCTTCTTTGTTCTTTCCTCTACCAGCCTCTAGAGACCAAATTAATCTCTGAAACTGCTGGAGTGTGCCAACCAGACCAAGTGGCCAAAATCATTGTTCGCGATGCAGTGGTAAGAAATCTAGTTCACCTGCCACTGAACCCACCATGCTTCTTGTCTAGTTTTAAACCTAGATTGTAAATCTACCTGCCTTTACTCTTGTAGCAGGGGAACTTTAACAGCTCTGTGGGACCTGATGGTTACATGCTATCAGCCCTCACCTGTGGAATGTCACCCGTCACCTCCATCACAGAAGGTCTCCAGCAGGTAAAGCTGTCTACATAATATCATCACATCGGCCGGAGTACTGTTGTGCAATATACACATTCCAACATCACTTTATTTTCTGTACAGATTGTTACCATGGGATTATTTCGGACCATCGCCCTCTTCTACCTGGGTAGTTTTGACAGCATTGTGCGTCGCTGCATGATTCAAAGGGAGCAGTCGAAAGCAGCTGACAAGACCGAGTAACAGCAGCCCAATGGCCCTCCTCCTTCTCCACACACCCCCATCCTAACCCCTCCTCCTCCAGTCTGTATTAGTGCACAACCGTAGGTGAGAAAAAGGCCAAGCTTTGAGCGCATTTCTGATATCACCTTAACAGATGGGATGAAAGAAAGTGGCAGATGTTTACTGTTTGCTTGTCCAGTGATGTAACTCACTTCATAGACTTCATAGTTTGTTTTGATTTTTCCTCTCAGAGGATTCCAGTGACTTTTCAGTTTAATGTGTCTGCCTGCTTTTGTTTGCGGGAGCAGCCTCACTTTAAGGGAATGACGACAGACTAAACATCCCACAGTCTGGTTTTAAAGTAGGTAGGATTTTAAACCACTGACACTGCAGATATCAGGCCTCCCTGTCTCCACTCGCACAGTGCTGTTTTTTTTTTTTGTTGTTGTTTGGTTTTTTGTGTGTGTGTGTGTGTTTTTCTCAAAGAGGAAAAGCGACAGATAGCCTGTCTGACCGGTTGTGCCAAATATGGCTCCTTCCCATCAGGGGCTAGAGTGAAAACCAGAACAGTGACTTTCAGCTTTGCATATTGTTTCATGTATCTCAAAAGTAGGCCCACCTTTATAAGAACTTGACAGTTTTCACTAAATAAGGCCCTCCCTCTTCAACTTTTCATACCACAAGTCTTTGCAGGCAAAGCACCTTCCTGTTTGACTGAATAACCTCTGTGTGTGAAACCAGTCGTGACCCTCAGCGTTTTGCTTATGCTGTGGGATATTTTTGTTTTTGTGCTCTGCGTGTGATCTGAGATGTGATACAGCTCTACTCTTCATTGATATCAGAGAGCGAGAGGGAGCGTGTGTTTGGTGTTTTTGATTGTTTCTTAAATTTTACTAATGCAAAAACATAATTTCCAGAAAATAATAATTTAAAAAAATGTTAGACTCATTGTCAGGGCAAAGATTTTTGGGTGAACTGAGTGCAATGAATGTGTGTCTGTGTTTACTGTGACTGAGCCAACCCCTGGGGAGAAAAAAGCCATTAGATTATATTGTCTCGGGAATAAAAGCACCAAATTATTTTCTCATCTTCCCATTTTATTTGGAAAGCAGGTACTATGGGTCAAAGCCATCTGTGGGTCAAAAATGTGGGTGGGGTGGGGAAAGACGAGCACAGGTAATTTCACTTCTCACCTGTGAATTTGGACAAGTTAAATACGTTTCTCTTTTCCATTCAATGTGTGAACTGAACCGTATCATTTTTACGTACAGTTCTGTGTGTCAGTGCACATATTCAGCCTCTCCCTCCTTCAAGATCCAAGTAGGATCCATAATCTGTTGGGGTGGTGCAAGTCAGGGCACGGCAAGACTTGCTGGTTCAAGTCATGTCCCTGTAGGTCTAGTGGGGGCGCTAGAGATTTGTTTTACATAAAGGCCAAAATAGTCGAGGGACTATCACGGAAGTGTGATCCTTGCCCCTCTGCTGTCATGCACAGTTGGGACTTTGTAGCTCCCTCAATATCGATTCCCTCCTGATTTCTGTCATGCCTTTAAAAAAATCTTATTTTCCATATGTTTTCTTTCTTTCTTTATGTTTTGCATACAGTGGGATTAAAAATACAGTGTTGAACGTCTTCCTTTGGTCCATCACAAATGGGGAGAATGTACTTTAATATAAAGCATACAAATCAGAACACAGGAATATTATTTTTAAAATAGACCAATATTTGAATGCCAAAATGTGTTAAGACAATTTCTGTAGATGCAATTCATTTATTTGAGATTGATTTCGATGTTGCTGCTCTGTTGATCTTTAGAGTTAGTTCATCAAAGCTGTGGAGCAGCGTAGGGACCCATTCTAAGCCTTAAGACTACTGATGAAGCTATGAGAATGGGCCCATCCACAGAACAATGTGGCTTAACCCACATGTTGTTTACCAGTTCATTTAAAACTTAATCTTTAATACTTTTCTGTGTAAAATGCCAGCTGTTTTTTTTTTTCTTTTTTTTTTTTTGGTGTGTATTTTGTCAGTTTCCGGTCTTTCTATGATTAAAAAGAAGCCTTACTGAGATCCAAGATATGAAAGTGAGAATGGATGACTCATGTTGGATGATGTTCTCATTTGATATTGGTTAAAGGCATACTGTCCTGCACCCAAGCTTTTCATTATTGTATATTTATTGCCATCAGAAGTTCTCTTTTACCTTGAGGTAGCAACACATAGTTGATAGAACATGTAGCCCATATAAAAGCAGTTTTTGTTTTAACCTTTTAAGCTATGCAAATGAAGCCTATGCTTACAGTATGTTTGAACATACAGTCAAGATGTAAATTCTGTCAGTCATGCTAGTTTCCCCTATTCAGCAGTGTCATCGTCAGATACTTAATGAGTTTTTAAGTATTGAACATGAAAGTCATAATGCACTCGTTTCATTGTCCTTTCTTTGCTTTTTTTTACTTTTTTTTCTGCCAAAAAACTTAACACCTTCACCTTGTGTGCCATTGAAAGAAAATGTGAGAAGTGGAACGTTTCTTTGTCTTATTTTCTTACATGATAAACTAAATAAATACCTGTGACGAAAAAACAAACTTCTAGTCTATCATTTAGTTTTGGGTGTTTGTTTCTTCTTAAATTGACCCCGATATGCTTCGTGACAGCAAATGTTCTACTTCATAGAGCTGCAGGGAGACTGGAGCGATTTAAGTATTCTGTTTGAGGAGATGAGAGTTAAATCTTCCATGAAGGGACTTTCCAGGGCTGCATCGCTCAGATTTGAAGATCACGGCATGTTAGATGCTCTTGTTGTCTTGTCAGAGAATGAGATTCGGGTTAGATTGATAAAATGGGTTATCTGAGAACACAGGGAAATTTTATACAGGTGCATCAATCTTGTACTGCAAGGTTGGATCTCCATCCACAAGGGGGTGGCCGGATCACATCAAAGCAACCCCTCAGCAGCAGAATGGGATGCTACTGTGCTCCTCATGAATTACCCAGGATCCCTTTAGGAAAGGGCTCTCCCTGCACATCTCTGGGTGAGCATGGGTAAAGTTGTCTCGATTTCACTCATAAAAATGATGGTTTGGTCACGCGATCGTGACAATATGGGTTATTGACATTTTTTTAGTGCAGTTCTTCATGCGCACTTGGAGTCTCCGAGCGCAGCCAAAGGAATTACTTTGCGTGGCTGACGTCAGGAAAATACCTCACCAGCAGCACAGTGCGGCCAACTGGCGGCGAGGAGGATATGAGGAGCAATCGTGGAAGAGGACTCAGTCCGACCTTGTCTGGCTGGCTCACAGTTTCGCGCCTGCTAAAATAGTTGGCGGCGTTTGAAGCCGCTTCAACTTTAACCCTCATTCATGTTTTTTTATTCGCCACCCATCCACGTCTGGGTGATGTGCACGGGAATAGAGCAACACTCCTCCAACCTCTTCCGCATATTGGATTTCTATGCAAAGAGAAGGTCGCCTATGTCCCTCCAAGGATTCGGGAAATGAAGACTGCTTGCGGACACGGACTCAGTGTTTTTTGACTTTTGAACCACATTTTACGCAGTTTTAATCAACTGTTGGTTTTTTTTTTCAACTCACGAAGCATTTGCGTCCTGTGCGGGATTACTCGCTTGCATTGCTTATATTCAACATACAATCGCGTTGTGGATACGCCTGTGCTGTGCATTGAACAGTGCACAAATTCGATCATAATGCATTTTATGTAGGATAACCTCCGTGCGTACAAAGTGCCAAATCAAACCGGGATGGCGAACGAGCGTAACCGCAACATTGTGGAAAAGTATATCTGCCATAAACTCTCCAAACAGGGCTACGTGTGGGGGTTTGACGATGTCCGGGATGAAGATGCTGCTAATAACGGGTCAATAGTTGCTCCTCCACCGACTTTAGTCCGCCGGTGCCGTGAGGCCAGCACCGGGCCTGACACCGAGAGCATCCCCCACCTCTGCAAACGTCCCCCCCAGTCCGACCCGCACGCCGCCATCCACAGAGTCCTGCGCGAGGCTGGAGATGAACTTGAAAGACTGTACCAGCCGGACTTCACGGAGATGTCACGGCAGCTGTATCTCACCTCCACCACGGCGCAGAGGAGATTCGCCGAGGTGATAGACGAACTGTTCCGGGACGGGGTGAACTGGGGCCGGATTATCGCTTTCTTCGAGTTCGGGGGCACGGTGTGCGTGGAGTGCGTGGCCAAGGAGGAGATGACACCGCAGGTGGACAACATCGCGGAGTGGATGACGGAGTATTTAAATGGACCTCTGAACAGCTGGATACAAGATAACGGGGGATGGGTAGGTCTGATTCCGTGTAGTTGAGCGCTTTGCAGTTGTGTGCCACGGGGGCGCAAAAGTCCTCCTTTGCTCTGGTTGAAGAGGCTTGAATCAGTTACATTCAGTGAGTGTTTACATGATTAACGCACATCAAAACGCGCCTTCTGATACATTAATACATAACAATAATAATAATAATTCATAACATCCAAACAACAGCTGCAGTTGATCATTAATAAAAATAAATCTCTAGATGCGCCCATTAGGGCGACAGCGCCAACGCTCGAGATGGACGTCCTCACTTATGTGCCGCTCTGATTGGATGTTCATGGTGGCTGTTAAACTCACTCGACCAATCAGATAGCGTACTGTGTCACACCTCCCGACGCTCTAAATAAAGGCCGCCCTGTCATCCGCAGACACGGTGGTGTCCACGCTGCTGTCATGGAGAGGAGGGGGATAGTCCGGTATAATGCATTGGGGATGAAAGATCACAAAACATTATTTAAAATCTAGAAAAAAAAACAAAAACAAATAGCCGTTTCAATATTTACCTGTAAATGCTGAAAAGTGCTCCAGTGCTGCTGGGATGTGATGTTTTAATGATTAGGTCATGGATGTACCAGGAGGGAAGAGGCCAGACACATGTCAGCAAACAGAGAACTATTGAAATAATGTGTTTAGGCCTCTGGGCATAGCTGGACAGGGCTCAGCTATCAGCGCTGTTCGCTGCACATCTAAATGACACATAAACTTCAGGTACTAATGAGGAGAGGCATCTACACTCTGCCTTTACCTGTTACTCATCCACAGAGAAATAAAAGGAGGGTTTAATCAGGAAAGAAAAAAAAAAAGTGTGCAGTATCATATCAATTTTTGCAAGATTTCTACCCTTCTGCAGCCACCGAAGAGCACAGCAGTCGATTAAACCAATCCGCCATGAATTAGCCCCTAATTAGCAGAGGTGCTGTTAATGAGAGCATAACATTTGTGTTGCTGGGTTGCCGGAAGGTATCAGAATAAGGTGTGTGTGTGTGTGTGTGTGGGGTAGGGGGTCATCAATGATTCATATCGAACATTTCATCTCAAAGGGAAGGACCGTTTAACATTCCCCTTGAGTCTGGCTTGCCCCTGGAGGTGGCAGGTTGTGCCACATATCAAAGGCAGGCAACAGAGGGAGGGCCCTCCAGGAACACACAACACTAATCTGCAGCCACTGTGATTAACATACAATCCTCCGTGCATCTAGGTTGGAACTCTTTTGTCTGTTTTTTTTTTTTTTTTTTAGACCTGTGCCTTGAAGCTGGCGCAAACTAGGCTGCTCGGGGTCTCTGGAGCCTGTGCCCACTGTACAATAATGTAGGTCATCATAGTGTGTGTTTTCCAGCTGGGCGGAGATGACTGCATGTCTGCTGCTCTAGGTCCACTTTAAAGAGAGGGAGAGAGAGAGAGAGAGAGAGAGAGAGAGAGGAGTCTTTTAATCCAAAGGATTATTCAGGATTATTCAAAAGCGTGTGTTTCCAGTTTGGGTCATTTTCATGGAGCTCCGCTCCCAGCACTTAAGAAACCATATACACATCATTTTTGGCTCAAACCTAGACTCTAAAACCTAATACAGTACATATTAACACTGGCTCATGTGAGCTTGTTGAGTTTTTTGGGCTTCAGCCTAGACAGATAGGAGTCTAACAGACAACAGTGTTGATTTATATAATCATTTGAATGCCCTTCAGGTGGGGAATTTCCTGAGGTGCATGTTTGTGTTTCAGTTATTACCTGACATTTAATAACTGACACTGCAGACGCAGAGCTTTGTCTGCGCTCTCAAACGCTTCTTGTTTTTTGTTTACCTGCTGGCAGTTGTTTGAAAATGTAGAAAACTCCCTGGATAATTCAGTATGTGCTCAAAAAGATAGTTTTACCACATTGTTTGTCGCTACACTTGGACCTAAATGGTCTCATATATATACTGAAGAGTCTGGGATGTTTCTTTAGTGTGTGGGGCAAGTAAAAGTTTGTTGATTTGGTTCTGATTTCTTCCTGAATTATACATCCACACCCCAAGTTCCTGAGATTTCTTATCAGGCACTTCCCTCCTGAGTGGTCTCAGAGGTGAAGCCAGGCTCTTAGAGATACTGAGGTATGAGGCCCCCTCACCCACCACCAATACACCCACTCTAGGAATCAGTCTTGTTGAGTCATTTGTTCATTTTTAATCAATTTTTCTCGCTTTACAGCAGTCACATTGAACTATATTGACCATAAAGCCAATTAAATACCCACCACATGTACATTTTTAATTGTAGAAGGTTAACACCCCCAGTTGCTCAAACAAATTCCCAGAAAAACCGAGGACGTGACCTTGGTGTCCTCAGCAGTAGCTACAATTGAGCCACTGTTTGAATATAATCTCGCAGCCAATCTGTTAGTGTCTGTCTAGACTGTTAAGTGTGAAAACGTTGAGTGAATGACGCAAATGTGCTACATTTTTATGCCTAATCTCCTCATGATGGACTTTGCTGAGGGCCTTCCATCCATTTTGGGGTCACACATTTTTTTTGAAGAGACATATAGGTCATAAATATTTTGTTCATATAATCCATCATCTGTCAGGATAAAACAAATTTTACGCTTCAGTCACCGCAGCCTTCTGATGAGCTTTCCTGTGAGGCCACACGTTATAATAATGAAGACACTGAATAAACCTAGTTATACGTGTGTTTGGACAGGTTGTGTTTATAGTCATGTACACTGTCCATTGTGTTATTGTGTGCTAGAGGTGAGTCTGTTTTCCACCACTTTTAAAACAAAGGTGGGGGCTAATCAGCCTACTACTGACATTTTGACATGTGAGAGTGGTGTGGAAACAGCTTTCTATCAGCCACCCTCTGTTTCCTGTTGTTTTTGAGACAATTTGAGCCCAAAATAGGGGTGCCCAATAATCGTTGTTGAGTCTAGGCATCACTGATGAGTCAAATAGTTTAGTTAAATAAAACTATCTGCCCTCTTGAAATAACAAAGCAGTTACTGTATTTGCAAAACCCAGCTGAGGGTGTAATGGCTCCCATTATGTACTGATTACTTCCCACACTCCAGTATGTAAAACACTGTCCTTCCATTGTCCTTAACACTCAGTTTCCTCTACCTGTATGAATTCATCCTTTGTGGTGGCAGAAATTGCACCCATCAGGGGGACGATTGCATTTAGGCAGCAGCCTCACCCACATACGGTGCACCTGTGTTTATTTGCACGCTTTCACAGTAAATACCAAGTGATTGAACAAAGTGGCAGACGGCATCCAACTTCTGAAATTACATGCTTGACCTCAGACATTCAACCGGCTGAGGGGGTGGTTCGAAACGAAATGCCAAAATGTGCTGCAAGAGAAAAACAGTGGTTTCACAACTTTGGAAGGCCGACTGTCAACAGCTCCAGATATGGTGCTGGGACATTAATTTCATTGGTCCAACTGTTGGGTGGATCGCCACAAGATTTATTGTCCTGAGAATATGAATCCTATTTATTTTGGTAATCCCTTTACTTTACCTGTAGTGCCACCATGAGGTTGGTTTGGTTATCTCTTGACTTTCCATCCAGCACCACCATCATGTCAACATTTTCATGTGCTCTATACTTTACTTTATACCTTTAAAACGAATGATATCAGCATCTGTTGTCCTTTGTGTTTACGGCTGATGAACAAATGTTAGCATGCTAACACAGTACACAAAGATGGCAAACAAACTAAACATACCTGCTAAACACCAGTATGTTTAGCATTCTTACATAAGCACTTAGCTCTGTCCAGCCTAATAAACTCATCTTCATGTAGCAGATGAGGAGAAGGAGTTGAATCTCGTGTAAACCTTTTTTTTTTGAAGTCTCAAACAGCAGGATCAGGTGTCTGAGGAATGCTGCTGGCCAGGTGGCCTATTTCTCTGTGTGTTACAGGTGTGTATGTGTATGTGTGTCTGTCTCTGTGTACATACATGTGTGTGTGTGTGTGTGTGAGGGAGAACACAATGTAAGTTGGCTTGGGTTGGGTCCATCCTGTGGGGGATTCCCTGAGCACAATCTGCTCGTCGGCGGGTGGGACTTGCATGTTGCTACGGTATTGCGGGCATCTGGCTGAGCCCCTCTCCTCTCTTGTTGAGGTTGAGTGGATCTGGGACAGCAAGGAAGTCATTAATCTCCATATAGGTGACATGTCTGCAGAGTAGAGGAGGGGGGGAAAAAATCCAAACAAACTCGCTCACAAAGGAGGCACATGAAGCCACTCATAAGGAAAATCCTGATGATCTCACTTACATCCAATTTGTGTCTCCTAGATGCAAATTGGGTCTGTTAAACACAAATACTAACCGTGGAAACGATCAGGAGGTATTCGTGGCTGCTCCCCGTGACTTTGAACTGTTCTCCCAACAAAAAGAAGAGTGTGTTGACAGTAAAAGGCGAGCTATGTTTGAGGACACGTGCTTTTACAGTGTGATGAGCCCTATAACTCATGATTGATCCCTCCATTCTGCGCTGGAAATCCTCTCTTTTCATTTGTATGTTGTTACAATCAGTTGTTCCCTTTTTTTTTCATTTGTTAATTTGTAGTTGTTTATCAGTCTGGCCTCACAAAATTGGTGTGCAGGATGAACAGCAATCAGACAGAGGAATAAAACATTACTCATGCAAATAGCATCTTGGGGTTTTTCCCTCCCACCCATCATTTCAAAACAGAGACATAACATCATTTCACTGCTGGAGAAGAAAAACATCTGTAGGTTTTGGGAGATTTTGACAACAATATTATGTGTTGATGTGGACTGTCAGCTCTGAAATGGAGCCTGCGCACCACAAAAAGAGCTCGGCGTGGAGAGAAGCAGCCAAGAACCCCCCCGTACTGAACTCTTTTGCTACGCAGTCCTCGATCGCTCGCCATCTGCCACTGTGTTTACACCCATCAGCCCAACAACTGTAATCTCAGAAACATTTCCTACAGACGCAGGCAGCTCTGGGCTGTAACTTTCTGAATCAGTCTGACATGAATACTTTCTTTCAGGGACAGTCCCAAAGAGATATCTAGTCTCTCTCCTATCTGGGTATCTGAGGTGCTCAAAGCACAAAGACCTTTGTTCCAAACATTCAGTCCTGTGTGGGGAAATACTTTGGAGAGCAGATTTAATAACCATCTATAGTTTAGTAGGTGCAGTTTCAGTGACAATAAAGACAGTTTATGCTGAGATCAGTTGTGTCTGAGTCACTGCCTGAATGTAGGTAGTTGAGTGTTTCCATGACCGTCTTAACAAAAGAAATATGCCAAATTTGAAACTTCCTGTGGCCAATTTAACCAGAAAAACTATTTGCTTACAGCAAGTGCAATTTCTGCACATTGCACATTTTGTTGCAGCTGGATACGATGCAATGAATAATTTAGGAAGTTACTCAGAATTTAAACTGGAATTCTTTTTATTTTCCGACAATAAAATCAAGTCTATCCTCAAACTGTAGCCGTGCTGTCAGTCTTAATTATAGAAACGTCTGGTATCATGAAGACAGCATATCACACTGTCTCTCTGAAGCTAAATTCACTCAAACAAAGGAGTATTATCATACTGTTGACTAGAAGGTAAGGTCAGACATTCACTCAAACATGACACTCCTTGCTTTTTACCATTCCACACATGCCGTTCACGTTCACAACAGTTCATGAACACGCCGGAAATGTGCACCTTTGTCATGAATGGATATCCCTTTTAGAACAGAAATACACTTCTGTCACTGTCTCAGGAACATAAATCTGGTGCTCTGTGAGTGCCACGACCTCACCTCTCTCCAGAGACCTCCCACCCTGTCCTGTGTGCTTATTTCTGGACCTCCTCAGGAGAGCTGGAGGAATGTCTGCTGGGGAACAGCGACTGTAAATAAATAATGGAGACGACCTGGGTGTTTCTTTCCTGAGTGGCCGGTGAAGGGTGTGGGTGATTTTGTCATTGGATGATCATTTCAGCTGAGTATACAGGATCATCACTGTAGGCTGTTTGAGTGCTGACGTCTGTGCGTTTTTTGTTTATTTAGTTTTTTTGCTAATACTCTATGTATGTAGGCCTCCGGGCCTATGCGAGCTTACAGATCGGTGTTTGTGTGTTCAGCCATATCATTGTGTTTCCTTGTGTTTTGTTCAAGTCAGTAATCACCTCAACCTGCTGTTTTCCTGTTTCATGAGGGACACGTGCCTGAGCTGTTTAAAAGCACTACTATCCCAGTCAGAACACACACTGATGAATAATATATGGAGCAGATAAACTCGGACACTAAATGGATGTCCCTCAAGTACAACCCCAAAGGCTGTCTGCGCCCCAGTCGAGAGCTTACCTCTTCCTTTTCTCGTCTTTTTTCGCATCTTCTTTCTGCCTCTGTCTGCCTATTACCCCACCGCCATACACATATGCTCATTTACACGCCTACACGTGCCCAGTCCCTTCACAAACGACATGCTAATACCCTGAGACCTGACTTTTAGTGTCAGGTAACGTTCCAGATTCCTGAAAAATGCAGGGACATGTGAGAGGCCTCTAAATATAGAAGCGTTGCCATCACTGCTCCCGTGTGGTCCTTTAATTGTCATGTTACACATAAATCCCTGCCCTGTTTGCTTCTGTGCTATCATCACTTTCACATCACAAGCCCCGCCGCCAATCTGCATGAAAAAAAAAATGTCCTAATGAACCGTTTGAGACGGCGGATAAAAAGAGTTTTCCACCTTTCCTGTCATGGTGGGAGCTGGATAATGAGGAGCCTACTGAGACGCTAGTTGACTTTGCCGCTGGGCACACCCTTGCAAGCTGCGCGGCATATCAATATAGGGCAAGGTTAAACGGTTCCTCCGATTGTCTAGCTACTGTAGATATTTTTGGGACAAACCCCCAAAAGGGTTTTTAAAAAAGGTTCGAATTTCTCAATTAATTTCTAGGGCAACAATAAATACAGCTGGGAGTGTCTCCTTAATGACTTTCTTGTTCACAAAGAGAGAGCCTGTTGCATGCATAGGATAACACGTGGGAACTATTTGCTACCACATTGTTTCAGGGCAGAAAAGATCGGTGATGAATTTTCTTTTTAAGCTGACAAGAAATACGTTTTCATGCATCTCCGCTGTATTGGGGTTGTGGCAGAAGACTGAGCAGCAAAGATTGTAAAACAGTAATTACCAACGAAACTAGCTGTAAACTCAACATTGGCATAGCCTTGTGGCTATTTACTCATTTAAACAAAGACCAGTATTTGCCTTTTTTTAAACTAATGGTTTTGGCAGCTTGGCAAATTTATGTTCAGTGTTCACTGTGCTTTTGTTTCCGGTTTGGTCTGAATCGTTGCCTGGGGGAAATATCTGTGTGTTTAGCTGTTGAATAGTACGCCATTCACCAGATCATCACTAACTTTGTCTGCTGGATAAAGGAGGTTTTTGAGAGTAGGGAGTTGGAACCAAAACAGTAAAGCTGTGGGTTATGAAACCGAAACAATGAGCTGAAAGTAGTCAAAATGCCCCGTAGAACTAAGAGAACCTGTAGTTGGCTGATAATTCATAAAATAATAATTTCATCAATGGTTAATATAAAAAATACAGTCTGTCATATCTTTAAAACTTTACATAATGAAACTATCTGCAGGGCCAGATTTGTGTGAACTGACCCTGTATAGAGTTCATATATACACACACACACACAGGCAAACACAAAAGCGGATGTACTAATGCTAATCAGTTCTTTGCTGTCTGCAAAATGGCCGTGTACACAATGACACACATCTGCATACACACATATACTGCGGCACATTCGGCGTGTACACACAGAAGCGGATGTGGTGGTGTGAATCAATAATGCTGTGTTGTCACAGGGTGACATGTGAGCCATGGCAGGGAGCAGATGGCCCCGGGGTGCCTAGCTTCCTGTTAGCCATGCCATTCAGCCTGAACACACATACACACAAGCGCATGCACATGCACACACACACACACACACACACACACAAACACCACTACCATCTCCACTGGGATTTCCCAGTGCAACTAGCCACAGCACTGGCCATTAACAAACAGCATGCCATTATTGGCTCTTCTCTGAAATGCTGAGTACATGCCCTCCCAAAAAAAAAAAAATGACAACAGCCAGATAATGGTAAATAGATTTCTCTGCCTCGTCCATAGAGGTCTGGGGTAAATAATTCTCTGGACCCCCTCCCCAATGTGATTTTTGCCAGCAGAGCAAACAGCCCACAGGAAATCTGATCTGTTTCAGTGGCCCGCTGAGTGAGGTCAGCCATTGCTTGGATATCACTTTGACTATGTTGTATTGATTGAGCATTTCCGATGGTTTATGTTGGCATATCTGAGCGAAGGCTCAATTAACGCTGTGAACCTGCGGCTGCAAATGTCAGAATGTATATGAAGGTGATTTATTGATATGCATGCTGTAGGAAAGAGTGTCTCCATGGATAGACCATGACGAGATGTTTTAGCACTTTTATGCTGACAGGCTTTCAACTGGTGTGTGCGTGTGAGTGTGTGCAACCAGGAGCTCTCACTCCTGGTAAGACAGCACCACCCTGTTGGCAGTCACCTTTGATGGCAACTGATTAGGTTTGAAGTGCAGAGAAAACGATACTCCCCTGATGTTTGGAAGATAAAAGCTTTGCCAAGGGAATGTTACTGCATTGTTTCAGGGCAGCGTTCAGCGTTCGTGTAACTCCACGCCGTCCTGATCTCTTGATGTCCACACAAACCTACGACCAAATTCTGTCATCATGCTGTAGCACACAGACGTTTTGTCGCCCTCACAGATAACCCCTGCTGTTTTCAGAGGACTACTACTGCATGCTACTTCTGACGAGGACATCTCGCCGGCAGTGTTGTACCCCGTGCAACGCTATGGCGTTATGTTACATCAATTTCATCGGGTCGGCTCGGAAGGTGTGCTGCCTTTAATTGGTTGTTGGGCTGTCATTACAACTTCAAATAATGACAGATACTTCAAAGAAAACAGGGAGAATTGAAAAAAGGAGAACTGGCAGCGATGCCTTTTCTTCTTAAGTATTTTGTTGAGTGTTTTTTGGCATTTTTTTGACACTACACTTGTGCTTTAAGCCCGTGTATGTTCTAAGGATGCAATCATCTTGTGACTTATGTCAGAACTAAATTTTTATGATGCCTGGATTCAGTTATGTCAGGCGCCATTTTGCTTTATAGAGGAGTGTTAACTGTGACATGTCTAGACGAGTCTCATGTCGGCAAATTTAACCACCAGAGCTTTAATTAACTCTGCAAATTGACCTATGAAGTGCTTCATTTATCTTTCATCTTCATTTGGTGGTGAAGGACCTGTAAAAAAAAAAAAATGAAGCAAGGAAGATGTACTTTCTCTCATTAAATCAACAGAATTGCACCATATCTTTGATTTTGACTGTGCCAAATTATCAGCTGAGTTTGCAAACTCATTTTCTGATACCACCCAATCTATCAGGACAGGCACTCAGACCCCTCGACCTTCAATGTTTCCAGGTTTGAATTAATGAGAGTCCACATTCCTGCACTTCTGGGAGGAAAGGGTGTTAGAAAATATTCCTGGATGAAATGACCAGACTTCACAAGGTGTCTTTGATCAGGAGGTGAGGCTAACAGGGTTTAGGAGGACGAGGATGAGGATGAGGAGCAAGCAAAAGGAGGAGGCTTATAAAGTCCAAAAACGGCCAGTCCATTCCTTCTTACTGACACGTGGGGCAGCAGCCAGGTTGAGGCGAGGTAACTGCTGGAAAAAGGTACGGATGATTGGCAAAGTACAATCAGATGGTTGAAAGACCAAAGCAAAACAGAGCTAATAGAGCAAATGATTTTGATTTCATTGGAAATTCATGTTGTTTGTAGAGAGTTGGAGAAGTAGGAATAGATTAGCTCACTCCATAGAAATTTACAGAGCAAACTTGGATAAGGTTGCCTGTTAAAGTCATCTGACTCAACAATCATCTGATTCTCAGCTGATCCATCTGCTGACTTTGAAACAGAGGAATGTACTGATGAAAACATCCACATGGGCATTACATAGCACAAAAAGAACATTTTAACCGCCAAAGCTTAATATAGGCCTATAGTATGTATAAATTTTTCCATGTGAGCTAAGGTTTCAGGCAGTATCTTCTAATATTCACTGCACAGCAGCATCAAGGCCCCTCAGCTGACAATAGGAAGTCACTGAATACCACTAATGACATTTTCCACGGATTATTCCACAGGGAAAATGCCAAAACACAAAAAAAAACCCTACTCTATTATGAAACTGACATGTACCTTATTAGCTTTCTGCACATTCTCTCTGCAGACCTTCAGTGTCACAATAGGCAACTTATTATCATTCATCAGGTTGCCTGTGCTTGTTTCCCTTTGGTCTCTGCATACAGACAGGGAAGGTCACCCAGCTCCGAGTGAGTCAACCTGCTCCAGATAGTTCAAACAATCGGTCGTTTTTAAAGCACGCTCCTCAGCATAGCTCTCCCCAAGGTCTCTTTAAGTCACGCTGAACTCAGACCAAAGAAAGGATTAAGCACCAGGAATAGAAGTGGTGTCCACCCCCGCTTTTAGCTGCTTTATTAGGCTCAAATTACATGAATCTATATCTGAAAAAAGGATTTAAATGCAGTTATTATATTACATAATGCGAATGGATGGTGTAGCGAAGTTCCTTGCAGTCCACTTGCTTATCTCAAGGTTCATTCCTTCTCATATCAGGCCTCTCAGGCACACACAGTGCAGTTGTTTGTTTCCACACATCAATGCATTCCTCTCATTCCTCTCCCTCTGGATGAAAATCAGCTGGTTGCCTGAGAGAGGTCATTGAACTTTTCCCCAGTGTTCCCTGAGAAGAGAAAGAGAAGAGGAAGAAAAAAAAAGTCTTCTCGGCAGAGTTCATTGTGTGATTGCTTATAATAGAGCTGACAAACATAATGTATGCTGTGGATACAGTCATGCTCAGCCGGAAGTTAGATTTTGTAAGAATGATTATTGCTTCTCCTTCAGCCCGATTTCAAAATGACCTCATGCTCCATGCAGGATGGAGAAGTTTTGTTGTGCATTTCACAACTTCAGCCCTCAGCCTATGAAAGCTCCTTTCCGTCCCACATTGAGCTTTGCTTTGTCTTCCAACAGTGTAGCTTCTTCTTTTAACGCCTAAATATGACAGCCGTACACTGGGATAGAGGAAGTTAAGAACGCTGTATAGGAAGTCGAGACCCTGCATTTCTTACTTAACTTCTTACTTTAAGTGATGGGAGAGTACATGACTTTTTTTCCACACAATTTCACACAAGAGATTTTATTTTGAGTTGGGCAGGGCTTAGGAAAAGATGAAGTCACACATTTCTATTGCACCCATCAGGATAAATCCACACCCACACCGTACTGATGATTTCTGCAACTCAGTTGTAATACACAAAGTTTTCAGGGGCTTACAGAAGTATTATCAGCAATATGTTCTTTAAAGTATGAAAAGTAAAAGTACTCATGCAGAAAAAGGCTCCTCGTGATTGCTGTATTAACATAATTAATGCTGACTGACATTTATCAGTGGAGGAAGAGCTAGTTGTAACTGCTTTACAAACTGTGTAGTCGTTTAGTCCAATCAATCAATTCAGTTTTATTTATATATCACCAAATCATAACAGAAGTTATCTCATGACACTTTTCATACAGAGGAGGTCTAGACTGTACTCTTTCTAATATTATTTACCCAACAGACCCAGCAAGTCCCACCATGAGCGAGCACTTGGCAATGGTGGCAAGGAAAAACCTTACACGCTGCTTGTATTTTATAGATTTATCATCAGGTTATTTAAGGTTTTAAGTAACTAGAGCTGTCAGGTAAATGTAATGGAGTAAAAGGTACAATATTCCCCTCTAAAGTGCCATCAAAGTGTACTTACAGTGAGTAAGGCACTTGAGTAAATTCACTTTCAATCGCTGGCAACAGATTCACTTTGACTTTGTGGAAAATTTTCATTGTGGTTCTCCCTTACTGTGCCTCCGCTTCTCCACCACTTCAAAGGTGTTCCTGAGGGAGCTGCACCTCAAACAGATTATTGTTGTCTACGACATTATCGGACATCTGAGATCGTCAATCTGGTCTGCTCACAGCATGCCCTGTCCCAGACTGCGGCCTCTCTCATTAACATGGGTACACGGAGAACACTGCTGAACCTGAAACCTGGCCCTGTGTACGCCAATCACGTAAACCGCTCCAATATCTTGTTGCCAAAACTGACAAGCCGACTTTACAAGACGTCTCCTGCATGAAAGAGGAGACTATGAGAGGCACCTTGCATCTAGCTTTGATGTTCTAATACTTTCTCCTTCGCTGACATGTTTAATTCTCTATTAGATGCTATTACACGGGATTTGTTTGGCGGTGCTTCCTAAATTACAAGGGCAACTTGGGTCTTCATCAAAGGAAAAACAACATTCTTGCGTTTCGTGATCATAAAAGTTGCCAGTGTGTAACAGTTTGCTTTTTCTTTGACTTGGAGCTAGGATTTAGGAGTCTGTTAATGGTTCCAAACAAATACAAATCTCTTAGTTACAGTGTCTAACCAACTGTAGCTCTCTGCTACTGCTCCCCCTCCCTTTCTCCATGGCATTAGTATGACTACATGTTTGGCTTGCCTCTAGTCTTTCCCTAGTTACCCGCACAGAGTCTGTGATTTAACCATACTTGGCTCTACCACAGAGAAGCCATAGTCTCAAACCAGACAGTGATGTCATCCCCACAGCATCTGGCACAGGAAGTGACTTAACACTAACTGAAATGTCAAGCTCTTTTACAAAGACCTCCCCAATCATTGCTGCATGACAAGCTCCTTTTTTTTTTTTTTGAACATCAGGATTGTGTCATTTTGTTACATCAGGGCTTGAAACAAAAAACCACTTTGACACAAGCTTGAAAAAACCACAACAAGCTGCGCCATTTCAAGAAAATTCGAGCCCAGATGACTTCATATCTTGGGCAAGTTGAGAACAATCAGCCCCCACACGTGTTGCACATCAAGTATGCTGCAGATGGTGTTCCCATTCATTACACCGTATACAGTAGTCATTTTTTGGCTCAGATCGCTCGGTCTATTTTGAGCACCGCTGCATTCGAGATGGTGGTTGTGTGGTCTGAAGGTCTTGAGGGGTCAGTGGATATGACTTTTAAGCCTTGAAGCAGCGTGCCGCCCCTGTCGCAGGAAATGAGCTTCTCCCATGGGCTCTGTTTGTCACAGGAGAAGCAACAGGCCACCTGGGAATCCGTTGGTTCCCACGCTCTCTATCAGAGGTTTTTATCTGAACCAATCAAGCAGAGCAGCTCAGCTATGATGGGGCGGGTGGGGGGGGGGCTCCCACGAGTCAGTGTTTTGCCAAAGTAAGAGGTGCTCTGGTTCCTGTATATAGCCATTCAAAGCTGATTTAAAGCTGATAGAACAGCTTGAAATGTGAAAGTTTTACCTCTGTGTTCAATCATTAACCTAAATTGCAGGGTCAATGAGAAATATGGCATTGCCTTTTCTTTTCTTTTTTTTGCCAGCTGAGTGCCTCGGCGTGTTTTAAATGCCACAGATACTACTCCAGTTTACCAAGTGGCTCTTTGCACAAGTGGCCCTGCATTCCCGAGTGCGAAATTTGAACAAAACACGATTATCTCAGGAAAAAAAAACACTACAGCATTCTGGTTTTTGCACATGCTTACATGGTTTTCTGAAACCACAAGCATGTCACCAGAACAGTCGATGTACTATGCAAGACTCCCATGGAGAGAACACAGAGCTATTAGACAGCCAAGTGGCAGACATCCTGTCTTTACTGGAAAGCCACTCAAGCCAGGTTTAATGCACTCCAAACACACCAGCCTCCACAAGTGTGGACGATGACTCAGTGGCCCTTTTCCATTCTCTCCTTCTGTTCTTGCGCGTCATCAGTGGCCTTTTAAATGGGCCGAGCAGCGGTGGTGAGAGTTGTTTTATTAGACCGAGCAGCCCTGAACCAGGAGCTCATATGAAGCCTCTTGATATTTATAGCAGCACAACAGTCTTGCCACTTCTGTCCGGTTTGAGTATTGTCACTTCCTCCTCCGCTGAGGGGGCCGGATGGGCTCTGTGCAGACATCCTCAGACGAGTCAGACATCCCTTTTCGGCTGCATTGTTATCTATTTGAAAAAGCCATTGTGCCAAGTTTTGGCAAGAGCGAAGGCTTTTGGATGAATTGTTGAGGCTGAAATAGTTTTCAAGGTCAAAATCACAGGACTGGCTTCTTTTAAACGAATGAAAGAAACATATTGACTGAGCTGTCTGATTTATCGTGAGAGAAAAAGGATTGTCTCTCTGTGGTATTGCTTTGATGTCTCTTTGCTCTGCATGCAGAAGTGGCTGATTGTAAATGATACACCGAGCTTTGGTAAAGTGTGCAGAGGTGCAGATAAACCAGGAGAGCAAGTTAAAGGAGAGCAAACACAGTCTGTGTCCATCCACTCGCCCTTTACGTCTGTGAGGCTGCAAGGTCACCCAGTCCTTCGTTTCATGTTGGATCAAAGCTATTCAATACAAGTCGATGGGCTCAACAAGAATAAAAGTCCTGCAAGGATCACATAACTGCTCAGTCAAGGTTGAGGAAATAGATGAGGAATGTTTGTCTAATCAAAATCTGTTTGTGCTATCCAAAAAATCTCGATGCTGCTGCACAAATTGGATGGTTTAACGGCAGCAGTTCTCCTCCTCCTCCTCCTCCTCCTCCTCCTCCTCCTCCTCCTCTGTCTCCTCCCGTCTCCTTGATGGGATAAAAACCAAGTGAAGTGTTATTCATCTCCAAAGAAACTAAAGTCTCATGTGTAAAGTTACAGTCCTCATTTATCTGGCGGTTCAGACAATGAAAAATGGAGACAATAAAAAAAAAAAAAAAAAAAGAGTGTCATGAGGAGTGTGGGTGATTTACTGGCGATCACGTTTCATGTTCCAGTAGAGCAGGCTCACTCCCACGGGAGAGCGTGCTGTTTTGTAAACACACGAATGCTGCTGCTGCGGCTGCTGACGTAAATTTGAATATTTATGAACCTTTAGGGTAGCATCCCAACGTTAAATCCATTTCTCCCGTTACAGTAAGTAAAGTGCACTGCCAAGTGTGAAACCTGAGTCTTCAAGGGCACCCAAAGCGAAAGCAAATTAAAAAGGTTTCGCATTTCCTTTGATTTGAAGTCCGCACTTACTTTTTGTTCCCTTTTAATCAGCCCTAGTTACCATCTTGTCTAGCCATTTAAAGGGCTGTTAATTCCTTTGGTAAATTTATGGGAATACTTAAAGGGGCTGATATTTTAAAGGCCATATGTCATTACATGAACTGAAAATGTCTTGCAGTTTTGTAGCTGTAAAGACCGAATTCATGGTTTAGTTAAAACAATTACTCATCTCGCTTCTGAGGTTTTCAGAAGCAATTTAATGTCTCCAAAGCAGGTTTAAGCTCTCTGTGATTCATTAAATGAATCATACATTGGATACAGACTGCATTTAATTACTATTTACATTATCGATAAACCTGCTGACTATTTTGATTAATTGATTAACTGTTTGGTCTATCTAATGTCACAAGATGCTAAAACATGCCCATTAAAGAGCCCAGAGCCCAAGGTGACATCTTAACTTAACTTATTCCTCTAAAATTCCCATTTATTCAATTTTATCTTATTTTCTTCTTGCTGAAGAGTTAGATGGGAAAATTGATACAGACTTCTGTCTCTGAGCTAGCAATATGTAAGATGATAGCAAGCAACCAGTTATCTTATTTTAGCATGATGACTGGAAACAAGAGTAAACAGGTGTCCAAAGATAACAAAACCACCTACCAGAACCTCTAAATCTCACTAATTAACACATATCTCTTTATTTTAAATGTATCTGTATAAAAAAGGTAGAAAAACAATTCACACAGGACTATGGTTTTATGTTTTTTTAAGGGAGAACTACTACTTGACTGGGACCAGTAACTTACTGGAATCTCTGCCAGCCTGACAAATAAGGTCTATCGTGTTAATTAGTGAGATTTAAAGGTGCTGGTAGAGAGATTTTGTTACCTTTCCTGTGCCAGGCTAAATATTTCCCCCTGTTTTCAGTTTTTTGCAAGCTAAGCTGGTGGTAGCTTCGTATTTAGCGTACAGAGAGGAGAGTGCCATCAATCTCCTCATCTGACTCTCAGTCAGAAAGTGAATGAGCATATTTCCCAAACTGCCAAAACCATCCCTTTTGCAAACATGTAATTTACTGTTGATCACCTAATCAGTAATAGACTATACAATAAACCAAGGACGCCTCTCAGACATTTAAACAAGCATCACGGCTTTGTTTGTCTGAGCCACCGCTGAAAGTTTGTACATTCATTGGGTGCATTTTTCCAGATTTGTACAGCTTTCCACTCACTTTGTCATCACTTGGCTGTGAGGTTGTTGTTTCCAAGTATTGCAGTATTGTCACAGCATAGTGAAGGGCTCAGTGCCCTCAGCTCCAAGCTGTTTTGCAGTGCTGACACAGGGGGATTCGCTGGGTAATGAGTATCGCAACAAACTCCTCCGTCATCTCATTTTTGCCAGGCAAGTCGATGAATGACACTCCAGAGATTTGATCGAATCTGACCTTGCTGCCAGACGAGTGCTTACTGTCCTGTCACCTATTGTGTCTGGAAAGAGGTTCTGTTTTTTTTTCCCCCTGCGTCTGTGTATGCATTTAAAAAATCGATTGCAAAGGGCATTAATGCCTTCCTTGCATTTTTTAAATCTCCCATTACCCCACCCCTCCCCCCGACTCCTGAAATGAGAGTTTTGTTTGACTTTAATTAGCTGCAAAGAAATCTGCAAGAAGCTCATTAGAAAATCAAAGAGGGGCGGCAGCAGCAGCAGTGTACGCGATATTATAAGTATGTTACCATGTGAATGCTTTGGAAATAAACAGAGCGTGGGGAGAAGCTCGGTTCAGGGGTGAATATAGCAGTGAAGCCACAACAGGCACTTTAATTACAAGTTGAACTTTAACCCACATCCCTTTCTCTCAGCCTCAGTCTGCCCGCAATTACCCACAGAAACGTCCCAAAACAGAGATGACTGCCTAATCATTTTTCTGTTTTGGTAAAAGCGCTGCTCTGGGTTTTAACTGAGCTAGTCAAGCGCACAAGATGACTCATTATCTTCCACACAAGTCGAAGGATCATTCCCAATAGTAGGGGGATACCCAAAGGAGTTGGCAAATGTTTGGTATTTCCTGTTGAATTTAAGACAGCGTAAGGCCAGCCATCCAAGGAAAAGTGTAGAATCTCTTTGTGTCCGTGAGGAAGACACTGAGCAAAACCCAGCGGTCTAAATCATGTGAAAAACAAATCAGAGGTCGAGGACAGTCTCTCTCCCGCTGGTGGGAAAAGCAAATCATGTGTGAGGCTTCCAGTCCGGGTAACCATGACACTCAGGGCAGCAAGTTGTCACCCTATGGCTGAGTATGGCATCCTCTGAAGTCCTTGCTGTTCAGTCTGACTCCTTTACTCTGTATGTCTCTCTCAGAGGGATTCATTGTGTGAAACAAAAAAGGAAGGAAAGGGAGTGTGTAAACCTGGCTAGGCATTTTCCCATTGGGTTGTTGGCTTCTGTAGGGCGGCTGTGACCTTTAAAAAGCCATTGATCCAAAAAACTGAATACTGCAGAGAACCACAGCCTGGACTTTATTTCCCAGATGCACACCTGCTGTCAATGGCAGATGGTTCGCTGCAGGGCAATGAGATGAGTTTTTGAGGATTATAGTCTTTTGTTGATGTGATGAATGCAGATGTTTTGTCCTTACCTGTCCCTGTCAACCTTCTATGTCCTCCTTTGCCACCTGCTTATTGTTATTTTCTTCAAAGACTAAGGTTTTGATAATGACAGCAGGAGAAAGAAGAGAGGAAGGAAAAAATAGAAGGTACCAAGGTTTGTTTTTCACACTACTCACATGGTTGTGGCAGGGCTGCTTGCTAACGTGTGAGTGAAAAACTTCCCGTAGCTGAAGTGGAGCATGCCTCAGTCTCATGATATCCACCTGACACCCTCCCTCCCTCCCTTCTCTATCTCTGCTTCCCAGCCCTCCCTTGGGTCAGTCTGGAGTTATTACCGTCCATGCCCTTGTGGGATTCTTTCAAACATCCATCATCGCTCTTATGAACCTCTTACAGTAATTGGCCCGCTTTTGTTTCAGACTTAAATAGATGATAATCTATGCCGACTGTCTGGGACATATTGAGGACGCGCATCATGAATTTGCCATTTTGTAAAGCCTTGCTAGCGGTCAGTGACATGCACGTGCTGCTGAATCCGGTGGCTGGTTTGTGTTGTTACCTCAGCAAACCGTTATTTTCCTAGAGTAGGTGGTAAAAAAAAAAAAAAAAGACATGGAGACAGTGTTTTTGCCAACCAACACATTCCCCTCAGCTGGAGGTTTGACTGTGGAGCTCTGTTCTCTAATTAATACCTGGATCCTGGAGAGAAGCAGTGGATGTATCATCACTGACTTGCTCAGAGTTATCTACAATAAAGCTACCTGACATTTTAATGTTAATTTTTATTTCCCGTTTGAAATATCTCAAAGATGGAAACATTTTGTTCAGACATTCATGATCCCCACAGGATCAATCCTAGAGGACTCTGGTGATCCCCGACTTCTCCACTAACACCACCAACAGGTCGATGTTTCCATTTATCCTGTAAAATATCTCGACATTCATTAGATGGATGGGCTGAACATTTGGTGCAGACAGTCATGGTACCCAGAGGATGAATCCTTACGATGCTCCTCTCTTCTAGCGCCACCATGAGGTAAATGTTTGTGTTTTTGAGTGAAATATATATTATTTGATGAGTTTCCATGAAATTTAGTCAGACATTCATGTCCTAGAATGAACCGATGATCCTGCATACCCAAGCTCCCCAGCCTCAGCTGTAGCCTACTGTGTTTAATGCTGATTAGCACTTATAGGCATGCTAACATGCTAAACTATGGTGGTGAACGTGGTAAGCATTATACATGCCTACATTAAACATCCTAGCATTTCCACTGTGAGCATGCTAGCACGCTGACATTAGCATTCAGCTCCAAGCACAGCCGTGCCTGTCTCATAGAGCCGCTAGCACCACGTTAGCATGGATAATTAAAAACGCTCAGTTACAACAAAGGAAATGCTATGCGGTTAAAGATATTGCTGGCTGATTTAAGAGCGCAATGTGTTTTGACACCAGAGGGCCTAAAGTCGGAAGAAATTGCTGATCCTTCCTCCTCTGTGACACCGACAAGCCCCCAGCCTCAGGAATGCGACAGGACGGAAAGGGAGGAGAGGGAAACAGGAAATACTTTTGTCTCCCCACAGCAATTCAGAATGGATGATTCCTTTTTTTAGTCCTGTGTGGGCTTTTGTTTGATAAAGAGGAAACTGTATATTAAAATGTGACACCGAATGTGAAAAAGAGTATAATGACCCAGATTTGTTTCTGCTAGATCAAGGTCGAATAAAACATGTGTACCCCAGTTAGAATTACACAAAACATAATTACTGTAGGTAAATGGAGTTAAATCATGGCAGATTAAAATAGAATGATAATGCATTCCCATGGGAACTGACACAGTAATGTTGTAGTGAATTAAACTTAACAATTCACCATTGTTCACAGATAGGTCAAGTTACAGCACAAAAACAGGCATCAAAGGAGCTCAAGTGTACAGCTCGACGACACTGGTAATAATGTGGTTGGCGTCATAACAAAAGAGTTGATATTCAATAGGAAACTGTTGATATATCCGCGCTAAAATACACTCTTCATTCTAGTTCAAGGTAATTTTCTACTTGTGTGTGTGTGTGTGTGTGTGTGTGTGTGTGGGGAAGGGGGGCAGCTTAGCACCATGACTTCCTGTCCAGCTGTTCCTGCTGTCACTGCCTATAGCAGATGCCTTTATTTCCTCGTCTAAAGACACACAGCCGTGGTTATTTTCTCCACAGATCTTGCGCTCACATATTCTCTCCTCAACTCCTAGCTGCTAGCAGCAGAAAGCACCGCTGAGTAGCAATAATATATTTATGCTCGAGTGCTGCGGCGCTCATCCTGAAAAAAAAAAAACAACATCTTTATTCCCATGTTTGTTTAGTGTGTTTCTGGGCGTGTTGTGTGTCTCTTCATGACGGACATCTGAGGTTGCGCGTAGGAGGGTGTGAGAGCCGATGAACGTTAATGGATCTGCTTGTTGAATGGGTGTAATAACACTCTATTTCCACCCATATTTTATTGGTGGTGGCCAAGGGATTTACATCCTAAAGGGTCAGTTCACCCGAAATACAAAAAAAAAAAAAAACCCACAATATTTCCTCACTTACCTTGAGAGATATCCAGCCTTTCAGACAATTTTTGTTTTATTTACTCTGTTCTGGACGTATCTGAGATGTTGCCTGCAATTCGATGGTGGGCTTTTGTTTGTGGAGCTCTCAGCATTTAAAAATTAGATTTAATAAATATAGAAACAACCTTTACTAAAAAATGAGTCCCACTGTGAGTTATTGAAGAGTTAGCAGCATACTGTTGCTGGAATAAAATGTTCCTTTTAACATTATTTTTCATTGATATGATTACCACAAATTCCATTCACCTCTATTGTCAAATATCAAAGGATCTCAAAATCTGGTGAAATCAAAGTGAAACTAGCTCGAGCTGTATGACTAGAAACCACTAAAAGAAATTAAAATCCCAGGAAAAGATCAAAACCAAAAATGAACTCGGTATTGCATGTGTAGTCAAAGTCTGATATGTCCTGTTCCTTTGTGCCAAAGAGCTCCATTGTTGTCCAAAAATATTAAAAACACATCATTGAGCCACACTGTTGCACCAGATGAGTTCATTACAATGAACATGGAGTCAGTCCTACTTACTTTTAACTGTCCTGCTGCTGTAAATAATGACTGGAGTACAAATGTGTATTGATCTGTAGCTGTATATAATAGTCCCCAACAATTGCACTGTTCGCTTCATAAATAATACAGTGCAGCCTTTTATATCAATAATATAATATAATTGTGGCTTGTTTTTAAAGATATGCATCTCCAGGATCAGATGAGATGCCAGTCTTGGCCTGTGTGGTGTTTTCTTTCGACTCCACCCATCAGATAACCAACTGACGCAAGAACACACACATAGGTAAACACATATTCTTTAACAGCCCAATTAACTGTCTCTCTTCCTCTTCCCTGTGTCTCTCCCAGGATGCCTTTGTAGAGCTGTATGACAGACAGAGGGACTCCGTCTTCAGTTGCTCCTGGCCCTCCATTAAGACGGTCTTCGGTATGGCTGCGCTCGGGGCAGCCAGCCTCACCATCGGGGCATACCTTACACAGAAGTGAACGAGCCCTCGTTCTACCAGCGTGACTTTATTTCTCATCCTCCTCCTTCTCCTTCGCCTCGTGCCTCTTTCTTTTTCCTTTTTAAATATACCCCTGACCCCTCCGAGACAAACCTTCAGACTCCAAATCTGGCTCTCTTCAAAGCCCTCTCTCAAGAAAACTCCCTCTTCCTCGCCGCCTTCATGTCAAAACAGACACAAATCAAAACAACTGAAGCAACCAGATGAACGGCCCATACCGAGCAAAGGATGTCTTGAAAAGAGGCAGCTTAGATGTAATCACACTAAGCTGAGTAGAACTGAGGAGAAAGGAGGATTTTTATTGTTCTGCCTGCTTCTGTACTAGTTATAGCATGAATGTTGAGTGTTAGTGTAGACGTTGCATGTGTCAGAGCTCATGCGGGACCTCTATTTGGGAGGCCTTGATGATGGGGGGTGCAGGGACAATGATGCTACGCGCCAGAGAGGAAACGGCCGCAGCCCCGCCCCTGCTTGTTAGGGTGAAGAGCCCCCGTTTGAACTGTGGACTCCAGTTACCCCCCTCCTCCTGCAGCCGTCCTTCAAAGCACTTCCTCCACAGAACAGCTGCTCAGAATGTATAATGGAAACATCTTGCTACCACCAGCAAGTTGTGTGTCTACTGCTTTCACTCCTCAGACAGCTTCAGTGAACTCTGAACACACTGCACCATTATACTCCCCCTGGCCTTTAATGAGTAGAGAAAGAGCTGGTGGAAGACTGAGGTCTGCTGATCTTTATTTTGCAGGGTTTTTTTTTTTTTTCTTTGAAAGCTCAATGATTGAGATTTGTATGTTGGTTTTAATTTTTACAGCACGCCAAATCCTAAATTGTGTCGCGTTGCTGCAGAAAGAGACAATGGGATTTTTCTCAAGGAGTGAAAAAAAAAAAAAAAAACGTGCAGAAGAAGCTTTGAATAGAAATGTCAAATGTTGGTGACAGTGCTGGGAAGAATCTTGAGCGCAGCACAAAAGAGTGAGGTAGAAGTAAAAAACAAAACAAAAAACAAAAAAACAAACAGCAAAAAAAAAAAAAAAAAACATTGCATTTTGCATTTTAAGAAGGGAGTAGGAGTATGTTGCCCCTGCAGCATAAGACGGACAAGATTTTTAAGCGTGCATTCCTCAAGCAAAGTGATGAACGAGACTGCTCCTCTGCTAAGAAACAACTCCCCTTTAAAAGCATCGTCAGATTAGCACCAAACAAAGAAAAAAAAAAGAAAGAAAAAAAAAAAGAAGCTAAAATCAGTTCTTTTCTATTTTCTACCTCTGTTGCTTTCTTACTCCGTTTGTAGTCAGACTGTTTGGGCTCACGCAGGTTTCAGAGCTGACCCTGTCAACATGTGTCCTCCAGCTGCTGGAGGCCCCACAGCGACTCTGTAATGCTAGAATCCACTCTGACAAAAGCGCCTGTTGACGTGGACTGTGGAAACCTCGCCTGGCCACAGATGACTGAGTGGAACACCACGGCTGCCGGGTTTCAGTTCAGGTCTAGAGCCAGTGTGTCCCGAATGCTGGAACCTGAGATGTCCCTTCTCTCCGGTCTGCAAATGCATTCAGTCATTGATTTGTTCCTTTCAGCCTGTTTTATTGATGTTTGTCTTGTGTTACAGTCTGATAGAAATTTTTTTTGGAAATGCTCACGGGCTCCTAAATATTTTGTTGTACACAGTACTTAGCAAGTTGGTTATGGATTTAAAAAAAAAAAAAAAGGTTTCTGTCATTAAAAATCTTCTTCTTTGTTGCATGGATGAAAGATACTGTCGTCACACAACAAATATTCACTGTGTGTAACCATATTTATAAAGAATAGGGTAGAAGATAAGAAATAACATCAAAGGAGTTGCATTTTCTATTTATTGAGAGGTACCAGATCACAGATTTTTTTAACAGTACTTTAATGAAAACATTTTTTTCACTTTTTTCTATTCTATGGAATCACACTGTAACTACATTTTTTTTCCTGGCTGCTATTATAACAAGAAAAATGTTTAAAAAGTGAATTTCTGTGTCGTATTAATATTGGCTTAAGGCTGCTATACTGTCGATTTAACTTTTACTTACAGCTTAAACTGCCACAGATTTACAGTATAGTTATAGAGAGCTGGAAACCAAAGTTAACTTGTATTAATCTTTAATTTAAAAAAACAAAAACAAACAAACAATCAAAAAAAAAAAAAAAAGTAGCTTAACAAGAATACACATCGCTTCACTTTCTGATCTCCCTGTGGAGGGTTTGTCTAGTGTTACTGTACTATATCAGCTTAACCTTTGTCAACGTTGTGCTCCCATGATAACTCAGTGCTTATCTGTAAAATGTTGACCTGCCACGCTTGTCTCTGACATCACCATAAACCATCTCATTCTCACTACAGGTCACAGTGTGAGATATTCCTGGTGAGGTAGAGAGACAAACAGAGGGTGATTTATGAGCAGGTAAAGGAACAGTTTAACAGCAATATACTGTAATTTTTTTTTTGTTTGTTTTTATATTCTCTGTGCATATATGAATGTAGGCATTCTGGTTGCTGTACTGTTTTATGTCTATAATCACAAACCTTGTAGCACTTAAGAAAAGTGAATTGTGTTCTGTTGTTTACTGCTATATTCCACGATAAGCTAGCGGGATCACATTGTTCCTAATAAACCAGATTTCTCAAGCAGCTGCAGTCCAAGTTCATGTTGAGTCTGCTTTATATATATATATATCGATTCTCAGCTTCATCTCTCAGCTTGTCAGCAAGACAGAAAGAGAATAAGAGATGTTTAGATGGAGAACAGTGTATCAACCGTGCTCTTTTGATTATCTGTTATCTATCCACGGCTATGAACTGTAAATAGGAGCCTGTGACAAGTCTCCTTGTGAAAGGGACTGTGCACGAGGAGCAGCCGCGCCCCATCAGACATCAAAGCTGTCCCCAAACACTGCACTTGTCAGCCTCCCTCTTCTGCTCCATGCGCTGCTAAACACGAGTGCAAAAACCCAAATGCCCTGCGGCCAGGTTTTTTACACCCCCCCTGCCTCTGTTCTGATCACACTTGTCTTCAAAGGCTACGGCACTCTTGCTGCTTGGTGGAATTTGTGAAAAGCATGATGCAGTAAAACTAATGTTGAAAGAGTTGAGCGGGTGCGAGAAAATTAGGGGAGTGAAAGAAAGTGGTAGTGTATGTGTGTGTGTGTGTGTGTGTGTGTGTATATATATGTATATGTGTGTGTGTGTGTGTGTGGATATATCCCTGAGGAGACCAACATCAGCGGAGGGAAGTTCATTTGGGCTGGAGCCCCACGCAATCCCTCCTCTTCTCTCCCACTCGCCATGCATATAAAATGCATGACACGCTCTGAAGAGGAATTTTAAATCAAGCCCTAGACTTTCAAAAGAGAGTCCAGTGTGGGTGTGGATGGTGAATGTGTGTGTGTGTGTAAAAAAGAGAAAGATGGGCAGTGAAGAGAGGGGGAGAGGATAGTGAAGCCCTCCTGCCTCTTCTGCTTTAGGGCTACAAGGTGTAGAGGAGGCTTTCCCAGCGCTGGGTATCACAGGGGAGATTGGGAGATCAAAGCAGATTGTCTGGGGTAAGTCTGGTCCAGTTTCACCCCTCATTTGGAAGTCCATCAGATCCACTCATGATACCTTTCCCTCATTTGGGGAAAACCTTCACTTGCATTGAAAAACTTCCTGCTGAAATCTAGCAATTTCCTTGAAAGAGAGGGGGAGTAAAAAAAAAAAAAAAAAAAAGCACATCTCTTATATTGGAATGTAAATATTCAATGAGTAAGAGGTCGTTCCTTATTCCTTACTACACCAGGATGAGATCAACTGTAGAAAGTGATCCCGGTTTTGTGCTGAACGAACTGTGTACTACAGTGTCACCTTGTGGCAGATCCACAAACACCCCAGCAGGGTTTTAAAAAGACATCAGGCCTGCAGATTTCTACCTCATCTACAGGAAACGACAGCTGATTTCACTGAGCAGGTCATCTTCAAATATAGAGGATGAACCATCAGCTGCTGTAGCGTTCAACTGAAATAAAAACCAGCCTTTTCTCAGCACACTCTCTGGCACATGGTTGCCTATCCCTGCACTAAAATATCCTCAGGGCAGCATGCCATGAAGAGAAAAGGCTCCAGGGCTGAAAGCTCAGCAGCTCACAGCTTTGGTGATGACTGTTCAGCCGTCTGTAGTTAAAAATGTCTAATGAAAAAAAAAAAAAAAAAAAAAATGTGTGAGACAAACATCTTAAATCTTGTGCAATATGGTAATAAGCAGGAAAGAAGGCATGCAAAGTGTTTGGTCTAACTACGAACTACAAATCATGTCTGTGATCAAGTGATCAGCAGCAAACCCGTACAGACGGTGTGTTCAAAGCTGAGAAAAACTCAGATAAAACCCTTTAATGCCTTTTGTGGAGTATGAAATAAAAATGCAAAATTATGAAACTATTGCAACACTGTGACGAGTCCATCACGAAAATAACTGAAGGTTTTAAAGGGTCATTGTGTGTTTGGCTATCAGGGAGACAAAAGGTTCTTGGAAAATATGATTTTTTTTTTATGATTTATTATTTTTTGTTTAGTTGAAACGCACATTTGTCTGGTCAAACACTGAATAGAATAAATATCAACTAAATCTCTACAAATATATAAGGCTGCAATGATTATCTTTGTTTTTTTATTAATATGCCAATTATTCTAATTTGGTCTATGAAATAACAAACATTTTAACAATTATCTTGATCAGCAGTCCAAAATGCCAAAGATATGCAGTCAACAATGTAAATAAAAAGGTACAACCAAAGAATATTTGGCATATTTGTATACGTGAATATTGTGGACATATAATATGTATGAGTATATGTATAATATGTGTGAGTATATCCACACCTTTGTGTTCAGGAAGAAAAAGTAGGATTACAACTTTTGTGAAAGGCAGCTGTGAGTAATCAGGACATGCCTTGGTTTTTCACCCTAAGTGGTAGTTTGAATGTTGACTCAGCAGGTCATTAATTTGCGTATAAATTCACATGCCACAAAGCCACCGAGGGGTTATTTGAGACCATCTGCTGGGGCCTGATTGGGAATATTGGGAACCGCTCAGCAACTTCCTTTGACCAGTAAAATGAGGTACACACACAGTTAAATAAAAACTTACAACCACAGCTATTAAGTACATTCAGTGTCCATTTATTTTTCTGCAGCCAGAAAAATAGAAAAAAAGTAAAACAAAGAACATTCATACTGCTGAAGTGTAGTTTTCTCATGCTTGCACATTTACAGTACATGTTGATCTGATACAAAGTCTCTTTGAACCGGACATATTGCCACAATATATTTACAAAAATAACATTAAAACTGCAGTCTCTTTAAACATGTTGACACATTCATAAAAATAAAGTTTTATGTGACACGTTTCCCGAAAAACGATCCTATTTACAGTCAAAGATGGAGATGAGTCCTGTCGAGCTACAGCTGAGATAGTTTTTTTTTTGATTTGCATGTTTGAGTGTCAGATTATCTGAAGTATCAGTACAACTGAGAATAAATGTAAAAAAAACCAACAACAACAACCACCTTTTCATCATTTCAAACACCTAAAAAGACATTTCTCCATCGTGTTATACCGTTAAAAGCAATGCTTAAGTCGCAATGACTCTAACCCCTCTGATGTAAAATGGTACTCACTCTTCTTGGCTGAGAGAATCCTGATTCATGTGCAGGTGTATCTGCCTCTGGCCATTCTGTTGTTATTCTAAAATGACTGATTTTATTTTAGGATTTTAGGATCTTTTTAGAATGAAATCTATTGTTTGTTATGTCTCCACACCTCCGACATGGTTTAAAAATCACCCCAAATACAACCAAATAAAGAAAAATATTTTTTTCCAGGTACGGTTTGCCAACTCCTAAAACATTACACATTCATATCTAAAGATATTCCAAATAATTGCACTCGTCTGACAATAAAAAGTCAAAGGACATAAATACTGCCAATTGTTAACTGGTTAGGGAAAGGCAAACAAAAGGCACAAATAAAGATTGGGCATCAATCCCTCCATATTGGCACGGTTTCTCCTTTAATGACACCAGTCATAAAATGGCCACATTGTAGGTGAAGTGTAGTCTTGCTACCAGACAGTAAGTTGCATCTGTGATGGTTCACCTTTTCTACATCAAATACTGAGAAGAGCGCAGGTTTTCCTGGAGGTTCAGTATTGACTACGCAATGCAACAAAAAAATAAACCGATGATAGCAGCGTGATCATAACTACACACCCAAAACAGTGAAGCCCCGATTTGTTCATCTCGACTTTCTCACCTTTGTCCCTCCGCTGGTGACCATCTCTTTGTATGTTTGCGTATGTACGTGTGTGTGTGTAAATACAATACACCGTGTATGCGTGTTCATCTGATCAGTGTTCAAACAAAACAAAAAAAAAAAAAGAAAGAAAAGAAAATCAATCCTCAGTGCAGGAACTCCACTTCATTCAGCTGTCTAGCTCTTTGGTTTCTAAGCCTCTATAGTGCATCAGTTGCAGGCGTCTCTGGGTCCTTCAGACTGACTCTGCTCAGCCTCACGTTCCCTACCTCAACCTTCAAACTCATTTACTCCCACCATGTCACCACTTTAGCTGAAGCTTTCCCCCCCTCTCACTCAGTCAGGGTCTCCTCTTTACAGGCGTCTGCGGAGAAGAAGAAAAAGCACAGATTAGGACACGACGGGGAGGAAATGAGTAAAAAACAAAACACCGCAACACAGGCAGGGTTAGTGTTATTTAACCAGCTGCAGGATCTCACCGAAAAACACACAATTTAAATCTCTAGTTAGGCGTATTTGAATGCATTCTACCAAAACATTTTCACAAATCAATGTTCCAAGCAAGTTTTGATGACTCATTTTGCACGTCTGAGAGGATCAAACTAGCAGGAATAAAGTCAATAATAGTCAGTAAGCATCATTCTGCCCTTCTTTTTTACTGTACGACACGTAAACATGTCCGTCTAAACTGAGATTCCCGATTTCAAAACACCAGATTATTCATTCTTTTTGAAGCCCTGCCCCACTGGACTTGTTTAACTCCAGCTGCTGCAGACTGGTTAGTTTCACAAAATTCAGGTTGTGTTACGCACAAATAAAAAACGCTACACGTTTCAATTAAGCCCGTGTTGAAAGACTGTGAACCATGTGCAGGCACGTTTTCCTTCAGACCACGTTGCTCTGCAGGCTGAACACACAGCAAACCTCCAAAACTGGAATCACTAAAAATATGCACATATCTGTTATTTGTTTTCGCGCATATCAATACAAAACATGTCAAAGTAGAGCCCACTACCGGCAAAATGCAGCTACGTTTACTAAAAGCCAAACATAACTAATACACCTCCGTTTCTGTTAAAACCGAACATTTATGAATTAAACCACTGTGACACCCGTTGTTGACGCTTTGCATTTTATTTACCTGCGACCGCGGGTTTTCAATAAAGTGTAACTAATCTTGAGGGATGGCCAGAGTTTGGGTAACATCCTGATAAGACCTATTCATGAGTTTGAATGAATAGTTTGAATCAGCACAGACAAGTTTGACCTCAGGTCATGGTGTTGAGTTTGACTTTCTAAGCATCACTGCTGCCTGTCACATGTCAGCTCATCTCTTCACATTCAAAGCTCCACTCTGAACATGCGTGGTGTGACCATGCTCCTAACAAACTTTAAGCTACCAGTGAAAGCAACACACGTGTCGGCCAAGTTGATTTCTCTCATTCTGTTTTATCTATGGAACTATGAGCAGACACAGATATATTTCAATGCACTGCGTTTGCTTGTGAACCATCAGCAGTGGCTCTTCATCCTAACACAAAAGGCCACACAGCCGCAACCAGCAGGACAAACAGGCATCATGCCATCTTACAGCCAGCTACAGACGACAACCGTCCGGGAGTTCAAATCCATGTGTTTCCTACCCGGGACAGGGTTAGAGGGCGGGGTGGGGAGAGAGCTCAGGGTCCAGGACAGAAGGGGAGTTGAGGCTAGCGACGCTGAGCATCTATACCTGCGGGGCTGAGCACCAGAGCCTGAAGGATGTCCGACAGGGAGACGATGCCCTCGATGCTGGACAGCTCGTCCACCACCACCAGCCGATGCACCTGGAAGAAAACACGATGACGGAAGAACTTTATATCAGTCCCGATGGGTAATTAAAAGCGTGCATGCGTGTCTTTGCATTATAAAAGTCTCACTTCAGCTTTCACTATTCTGTCCACAATGGTCTCCATTGTTTCCATTTTGTGGCACTTCATGACTCCCTCAAAGTACTGAGAGCGATGTTTCAGAGCCTGTGTCACTGTGATGTCCAGGTTGTTGTACGTCTTCTCAGCGGCCAAGTTCTACACGCAAATATGAAAATGTATAAATGACAGAGCAGCTTAAAGTCTAAACTTTGGCTTTTCGTCTCTTCAAAAACACAAACGGTAGAAATTTCTACTTACGATCACGTCAAACTTGGAGTAAATATCCACGACTTTGCCTGTAAGAGCACATAAAGAACTCCAGTATGTAAGTAGGTTGTTTGTTTTTTTTTAATTTAGCATTATTATTTTTATACTTCTCTCACCAGACTCGTCCACCACGGGCAGGGCAGACACTCGTCTCTCCACAAAGATGTTGAGCGCTTTGATGATGGGCGTGTCCGGGTGGATGAAAGCGATGTCGTGATACGTCCCAATGCCCAGCTCCCCGAGAGTCTGCTTCATGAAAGCTGGCTTTGGCATTTCACACATCTGGAGAACATAAATCCAACAATGAGGCACTGACGTGTTTAGTGTGACCACTCTCCACCCAATTCATTAATGTCACATCTTATTAATCTCCACGGCGACCACTAGGGGGCAGCAGACAAGTTAAAGTAGGACAAGTCCTCAGCTTAATCAGCCATCATGTAGATTAAAACGCTATGCGAGCTAAACACTCATTCACAGACAGGCTGGCGGTGAGTGTGTCGGACTCACAAAAAGCTGGAGGAACTTGAGGATCCTCTTGTGTGTGAGAATATAAAGTGCATTCCCCGTGACAGGGTCGATGACAGGCAGGCGGTGAATTTTGTTTTTGATGAGGGTGTACACTGCATCAAACAAGCTGCAACACAACAAACACAGACACCGGTTACAAGAAGCACAATAACATCGGCACATACGCATCCACGCAGAACTGTGTAAAAGCATCAAAATTCATTATTTATAGCCGGATAATGTACCTTGCATCAGGTGATATGTTGACCAGAGGTTTGAATGTAGCTTGAAGGTAAACCTCTGTGAAGAAAGAAATGAAATATTTAAGTATTTTACATTGTGCTTCGAAAAACAGCACTAAAATCTTACATTATGCATGTGACAGAAACGTGACAGTATGCTCGTGATGCTAACCTCTCCACGTCTCAAGCTTATGTTCCTCTAATTCATAAATTTGCACCTGAAACACAACAAGAAATAAGAGTTTGTAAGAAGAAAACAAGCTCGCCATGCAACCCCGTCCCAACAACATGATCTGTCGAGTGGACCCACCATCGGCGACTTATAGTATCTGTGTAGTATGATGATGAAATCTGTGATTGTCAGCATTCCTGCAATGAAAACAGTGATTAAATCATTGAACCTATACACAACATACAGCACTGCGCCTGCAGGCACTGTGCAATTAGGTAGAAGAGACAGTGCTTACAAGGGCGTGCCCCCCTCCCCTCCCCTCCCCTCACGAGCTTTATCCTCACGCTGACTTGGCATTCATTATTCATCACACGCTGACTAAACTCTCCGCAGGAAAAAAAAAAAAAATGACACAACAAAGCCGATTCACAGCTGGTTTGGCTTTTGACACCATCTGACTAATGGAAAATTTATTTGTTTTAGAGCGTGTGCTGCTTTTTTCTTTTTTTTTTTTTTTTTTGTCTTGATGTAGTTAAATATTATCTCCAACTCTCTCTAAGCACTGGTCAATACAGAGGAGTCATTCCTGTGTTTAATGGTTTATGGCCGCTCTAATGATTTCTGCTCAATATAGCACCATGCTCCACTAGCCATGACCAGCAGCACTGATACAGTTTCCTCTGTGTTCATTTAGCGATGGCGCACCAGCAGAGTGGATATTTTCCATCTCTGTTAAGAGATATTATCGACCGAACACATGTAGACTGCACACTGAAGTCTCGACTAGTCAAGAAGAAGTAACAAGAATAAAGGCATCAAAACATATTTCCTCTTGTTTTCTTACTCTTCATTGTGTGAGTGTGGAGCCTTTCCTTTTCCTCTTATTCTGTAAAAATACTTTCAAGTATTTATGGCTAAAAAAGGTCCATTGTGTAAGATTTAGGGGACTGAATTGCCAGAACACAAATTAACTGGCTCTAAACAGGGCCTTTTTTCCGATGTTTGTTGCCACCATAGTTTGTCCTTTAGGCTGGGATGGAGTGACAAGATGGGGTCGCAATCATCAACAACACTGCCACTAAATCCAACACACTGGTCCATGAAAACATGCCTAACTTTGACCTGAGCTACAAAAATCAGAAACAAACTTTGAAAACTCTAAAGTATTAAAATATGAAAACTACTTTTCGTATGTGATGAGAGCAGACAGGAAAAGCCATGAAGTCAATTCAGTGACAGGTGGTTTCGGGGTTCTTACCCACAAAGCTTTGCTTCTCTGTGTCCCATAGCGGAGCAGCTCGCACACCGTTGGCTACCAAGGCAAAGAACGCTTTCTTAACCTGTCAAGCAGCAGATCGATGAATGAAAAATCTAATTAGATTAGACACAACAATTCATAACAATATGTGAGTATCTCCTCTGGAGCTGAAGCACACTGATATATGTTATTTGACAGATGGAAAAAGAATCTGCAACAATTCTGATCATCAATGAATCCATTTCACTTGTCATGGTAAACATTTGCTGGTCCACGTTTCTGAATTTGAAGATTTGCACACTTTTGTGTGTTTCATATGATTTGGAACTGAATATCTTTAGGTTTTGGTCTGTTGGGCAGATAAAACATACACACAAACACACACAAACACACATTTCATAAACTAAAATCTACAAATGTATGACTAACTGAAAATGATCTTCGGTTGAAGCCCTCGTCTGATGACTTATTTGTTACATGCTCGTGAGTAAAAGAGCCACTTGTGATGTATTTCTGATGAAGCACATTCTGGTCTCTTGATGGCTTCGTGTTGGCTCGAGCATTTCCGTTTCTTTCAGATAAGGACTCTTAACTCTGACCTTTAGTGGATTTAGCGATTGAAGATCTACACATCAAAGAGGTCAGGCCTCTCCGGGATTACTGTTTAACAGCTTTATGACAATTTCACCACCCGACTCACAGAAACGTCCCTGAGGTTTGTTTTATTGAACATTAACTCAGGCCGAACGTCTCTTTCAGCTCTCAAGATCATATATAGAGGTTAGTCTGCAGGCAGGATACTAACTTGGAGCGCTGTGTCGAACACAACCAGCTTTGAACTTGTGGGCACGATGTCGTAGCACTTGTGGGATTTCATAAAGCGCATGTAAATATCACTCTCAGGTTCAGCAGCTGTAAGGAGAAAAATAAAAAATAAAAAAAAAGAGCAGGAAAACACTTTTAGAGGAAATCTCACAGGGAGTATATATATAATGAGAGGCTGGAAACAAAACACACTCTCTCTCTCTCACATGGAGCCTAAACAACCATTACGGGTCTGGACCACTTACAGCCACTTTAGTGCTCCATCTTACTGATAATTATGCTCATCAACGAGCACAGAAACAGTGGAAAAACACGGACAGCAAAGTACTGCAGGAACTTAATGATTACAGTATGTTTCCCCTCCCATCATCAGTTTACTGACAAAAAGAAATGCATATTTAATTACTAATGGTAAAAATAAAACTTGTATATGATTTTAAACTTTAAAAAATGGTTGTTGGTCAGACAGAGGAGCAATATGAAGACATATCACTGGGATCTGGGTACTTTTTTTGTGATATATTACAGATTTAATGCTTATTGCGTCAAACATATTTGAAATTTTATTGTTTTAAATCTTTAGTTGCAGCCTGACATGCAAGACAATAAGTTTAAAAAGCTGTAATTATCATGACAAACTGTAGTCAGGAGGCCTGTTGAATATTTAAATGCAAGTAGTCTCCCCAGCGTTTCACAAATAACGTTATCTGTCATCATTCAACAGGACCGCAGGATCGCAAAATTAACTCATTAAAAAGGGAATTATTCAGATAAACAGGTCTGTTAGAATGACAAACCGGTAAAGTGAACCGCTTTTAGAGGAAACCCCTCACATTTCTGACACAATTCAGATCAGATGTATCGTAGATCTCTGAGGAGAGGAGCGAGCAGACGCTGCGCACCACGGACACATCTTTAAAAAAAAAAAACACAGACATCCGAAGCATGCTCCGACTATCCTTTGAGCTAAAAAGCCTCATGATGTGAGTCACCTTTACATTACAATTGCGTGGAAGGGAATAAACACTTACCATCATCATCTAGTTCAAGTTTCTCCAGCATGCCTTCGAACAAACCGTAGACCTGGGAAGAGGAAATAACGCACAAGTTTGCAGTGAAGATGCGCAGCAAAAATCCTCACCAACAACAAGACGCGGCAGCGCCACGACAAAACTTTGCTCTAAATTGTGAGTGATCAGCAGGGTGAAGCGACTTTTCCCAACCCCGGCGGCTCCAGCAGACCGTGATCACACCGAATGCGGTGCGCAAAAAAAACACCAAAACAACCGCAAAAGAGCAACAACAACAAAAAAACAAAAAACGTCGTGCGCCACCGGTGTTTTACCGATGACATGAAAGTTCCTCCAGGTCCGCTATATATACACAGGTAACGTGACAAAAAAAAAAAAACCCTGTGCAGTGGAGCTGCAACTTTAGTGGCACATTATTATTAGACTACACACACACCCCTTAAAACTTGGAGTGGAACAGTCCTGATCCATTTGCTGCAGCAGGGGGGAACCAATGCCAAACACGCTGCCCAGACAGCCACTACCCATGCGCATGAGGAGTAACCCCAGCACGATAAATGAGCCCAATCCATTGTTATAGTTACAGCCTGCCAGACGACACTCACCACAGGAAAAGTCTCTCACATGAAGAATGGGAGAAAAAGCAGGAAGCTCCTGCACGCTGTGGACACACCCCTCCATGCGGAGCAACCTGGCTGCTTCACCATATTAGGAAATCCCTTGCGTTGCTTAGCAGCAAGAAGCTGGGGTGGGTAGGTGGGGGGATGCCTTGTCACATCCTCAGACTTAATTTCTTGCAAGAAATCGAGCAACGCAGATGAGCTCTAGAACAGCAACTCTTCTGGGACCCTCTCAGTGGCAGTGACATGGGGGAAAAAAAAACAAAAAAACAACGACATGCAAATTGTGCAATTTGCATCTTGCACAAAACCCAGGCAGGCAGTTCCCAGCATGAAATATGCTGTGTCATGCTGAGATTTTGCCTACGCAGAGGGTGCTTGTTGATACATGATTTCCCTCTGTCCCTAATTTGCAGGTAAATCCAAGACAAACCACTGCAGCAGTGTGAGAAAGTCTGCATACCTGCTCCGGGATACTAAACAGTCCCCAGTGTCGCTCCCCCCCCCTGCAATGGTGACACAGCGCTTCTCTTGCCAAAAAACTACTACTGCGCTTTCATAAATCTGGCCTCGCTGCATCCCGGCAGGCACGCAGCCCGCTTTGACATTATAGCAAACTCCAGAGAGGCATACACAAATCCATTAATTTAATTGCTTCTGAAATTGGATTTGGCAAAAAAGAAAAAAAAAAAAAGTTAACTACAGCATCGGAAGATTATTTTATGAGCCTCCCTTACGTATGAGGGAGGAGGGATGTGGGGGAAGGGGCGCAGAGGGACTGAAAGGCACTGACTCATCGCTCTTCAACCATTTGCCATGAGTCCTTGGGTGTAATATCAATAGTATACAATGTTGGTGATGAAATATTGATTTATCCTCAGTGGCTAGAATCCACAATCACTCAGAGCAGACAGGTCGAGACAGACCTTCAGATAATTATTCATTACACGGGCACCAGAAGTACTTCCTCGTCAACTGTTGGAAATCTGGTCTCACACCCTGACTCAGACTGAATCCTAAATAAAACCCACAATGAAAAACCCTTGAGCTGCTTTTGCAGTAACAGTCAATTGTGCACCCACTTAGTCCGTCATCTAACACTGCGTGAGATATTTCCTCGACGCCGAGATAATATTTACACCCTCCGCTCTGCCACTGTTGCAAACACAGTCCTGCTGATACGCAGCATGCTCAAGTATCAGCGCTTGAATGAAGGAGATTTGCATCATCCATGCTTTCTGAGGCACATGACTCAGACAGAAGGCCATTGTTGTGTAAGGAAATACAGTTATTAGTTTCAACATCTTGTGACCCATGCAGTATTTATTAGTATTTTATGACTTAGCATTCTTGCTACTGAATTGGTGCACGGCCACAGTCACATATTCAGAGTACTATTTTGAGAATTCACATGCATATGTTATTGCTGGGCCTCAGTCCTGTGAACTCACACCCCTCTCTCTCTCTCTCTGGAGAGGTGACCTTTAAACTAGATTTGTACCTGTGACGTGAAATCTCTCTGAAACAATGAGCGTTGCACTGACTTTGATGTTACGTCTAAACCAAGCAGCAGTCCCTGTGGCTGAATGAACCCCATGTGAAAGTGCAGTTCTTCAAACAGCCACTTAAGCCTGGCTACAAAACAAGTCACTCTCCATAAGCCTCCATATTAAAATGCCAAACTTAACAGCAGAAATAAACATGTTTACAGCCTGGTACAAACATATTTGATCTCTAAACAAAGTTCATTGATCATCTGATCTCTGTACTTGGGATGAATTTTCATAAAACTCATCCATGAACTGAACTGAGCAACCAGGCTTCACTCAGCCAACCTCAGCTCCACTTATGATCTACATCTTTGCCCATTTTTGGGATTAGCCAGGAGCAGGAATGTCAAGATAACAGCCCGAGCCACTACACTCTGATTGTCGCCTCTTTACAAAACTATAGGTGACGTCACCATTGACGTCTATTTGACTGAGTCATAGCCACATTTATTCATTGTTCACAAACAGTGACTAAAGTGCCCCAAGGAAAATAACATGAATGTTTAAAAACAGTTGGCATTCAACTTTAGATAGCTTTTTTTTTTAATTTAAATTAGTCTGCAGTGTGACTCACTTGTTGTGAGGTAGAATAAGATGGCACAGGGCTTGAGGAAGGGATCGGGGGTTTGGCGGAGGGAAGGCTGAGGCGCTGTCCTGTGTCCGGAGGCGTGGAGAGTGAGCGGGATCGGGAGGTGGGCTCCATGCGTTCGGGGCTGGGCCTGGTCATCTGGGCCTCCTGGGTGAACACGGGTTGGCTGGATGACTGGGTTGGAGTGGTGGGTGGTGGCGTGGAGAGTCCCGAGGCTGCGGAGAAATAAAAAGATCCAGAAAAGATACCAAAAGTTATCTCTTGTTTTCTCTCGATGTTAGTCCATACTGCGTTCGCGGTGATGCAGTACGGATTGACCTGGTTGAAAAGCTGGCTGTAGTTGTTAAGGCCGAGGTGCTACAATTGTGACGGCTGCAGATACCATCAATGCTGTCACATGCTATAACAGAGAAGGAATGCATATCTGATCCATCAGGGGCTGAGAGAGTCCTGGGTACTGAGGAACAACACAGATACCAGAGATAAAGCCTCAGCCCGCTCGCTGACAGACAGGGATACATTTGGTAAACTGCCATCACAAAGACATATACAACAGCATTAAAGCTACATAGCATTTGGTATTTTTGCGATTTAGCGCTGCCGGTTTCAGGGATCAGTGCTGTTGTCATAAATATAGACAGTTGTACATGTGCATTTGTTGTGCATGATTATATTCCTTATGATCAAATCTAGCGCAGCAACCACACTGCTAACACAGCCAAACAAGTGCAACAACACAAGGCAGCCTAAAAGCAGCTAGCCACTATTAGCAGCTAATGTTAGTTCAACAGCAAGAAGCCTAGCTCAGTGTCTGTCTTTCCACCTTTTATGTCATAAAGCTCTCGCCAATGACTAAAATTCAGTCCTACATTTACTCATGTCCAGTGGCCTCTTGCTTGCTCACTCTCTTTTCTTCTTTCCTTAGCTTCTTTTGTCACTAACCTCTTCACCTCTGCTATTATGTCAATAGATAGATACTTTATTGTCCTTGCAAGGAAATTTGTTGCCGCAGTCTGTACAAAGCCTCATGTACATACATAAATACATAGAAAAATAGAAACACCACACCATAACCACAGAAATAAACATTATATAGAGGTTGCAGATCCCGGTTATATTGCCCGGCTTCTTTTTCTGGCACGACACAGGTGGCACTCCCATTCAACATTCCCCCGCTCCCTAAGTCTGAACACCTCCTCTTTCTGGTCATTCAAAACACCTGTGGTACAAACACCAGCAACCCCTCTGGTGCTCTGAGCTCACAGTCCAGGCAGCCCGGCTAACAAACTAACACTAGCTAACAGCAGCAAATAGATTACAGCAGTTTGCTGTCCGTCAGGAACCTGTAAATCACCAAGAGTTGAAGCAGAGTAACCGGAGGACATCAGAGGGAAATCAGAAAACATTCCTAAATAGTAAATAGTTGGTGGTGTGTGACTAAGTGCCGTAAAACGTTACGTACTTCTCACGGCAGATTATACCTGGAGCAGAAAGTTACATAGTGCAGAAACAGGTGTACAGGGCTCAGAGTCGCAACGAGAGAAGCGAGAGAAGATTAAATGATCCATTAACTGTTAATGTTGTAAAATTGTATTTCATTATGTCTTTAAATGATCATTAAATCTACAAAATTTACATTTCAAAAATGCCCAACACGTGAGTATGTTTCCACTTAATTAGCCTGATTAGACTTCTTTTGATGACTGTGTGGATGTAATTATAACACAGCGCCACCCATCTACGAGTCTAATTAACCAGAAGTGACTATAATTTTTGTTAATCCTTCCACTTGTGTGCGTTCCAAACTTGCACGTCTTGTCTCTTGTTTTATTTCATCTTTTAGATTAGAGACACTCCTTAGCTCGGGAAAAGGTGGCTCAACTGCTGTGTGGAGTCAGGGAGCAGTCCAGAGAGCTCCTGTTACGTCCCTGTGAGTTGGGACCTCATTAAAGTTTTAGTGTGACAAATTGCCTGCATGTCTTTATATTAAAATGTGGACGATAAAGACACTGTGAAGGCTAAAAAGCCTTATCATTTTAAAAAGGGAATAATATTATAAAAATATAAGATTGAATGTTTAATGATGGTTTGATTTTACTGAATATATTTATGGAAATGTATTTTTTTTAAATAGTTTTTAAAAATGTATTAAGAAATTGATTACATTTAACCGCTAACTCTAGGCTATAATAATTCCTGTGGCATATTCCTCAAAAACACTGCAGTGAACTGACATCTGCATCACTCTGTGCTAATGAAAAATCCCTTGATGGCACTCCAGAGCCCAACTCATCTATTTGAATGCTCTAAAACTGATCAATATTGAATCAATATTGAAAAAAGAAACACAATGAATCACCTAGGTTGTCGTTTTCCTGTTCCTCCACAGTAACAAGACCGATTACAACCTAAGCGGCCGCATTAAACTCAACCCTGGTGTAACAGTCAGCTGTCTGTGACGCAGCTCCTCCTGCGGCAGAGTCCGGTTGAAGGTGTCAGTCACATGACAGCCCTCACATGCTCTCTCACATCAGGCATTACAGTCCTACGCAGGGTGACATGCGACACTCACGTTGCCCCGGCTCCACCCTGACATATTTCTGAGGCCAGACAAAGAGTGACATGGGTGATGTGGACCAAATGTTTCACATCACAAGGCCTCCACTGTGAGACATCCAACACTGGTGTGACAGTAAAGCCATGATTATGTTGCATGACGACCCAACCACCGGCATGAAAATCCAAGAATCACTTGACTTGATTCAGTCATATGAAACAAACATGATTGAAAAATAAATCATCAAATCAACAAAAGGTTAACAGGTTGTGCATACTCCTAAATATAATCTTCACAAAAATATAGTTAGAAGACATTCTTCAGAAATTTATCCCCGTGTCTTGACTGAACATTTTTCTTTAGTCTGTCCGAGTGCACTCTACACTATCTCTTGACATTTAGTTGGCATGCACCAGCCCTCTTTGGCGTACCCTGCTTCCGCTGTGTAGCCTTCTTATTTTAGCCACGCTGTTGTGGCACATTCCACAGGAGGAGATAACAGCAGGGCTGGGAGCCCTCTCTGCTGCCTGGTTAATAGGGGACAGCTAGACACCACCCAGGAAACAGGAAAGGGATTGGAAGTAGTCCATCTCATCTAACTTTACATAGATTTAAAAAAAAAAAAAAAAAATGCTATATCGTACATAACAGAAAAAGACAAAAGGTGCATTGATTTTTAAGGTTAAAGGGACAGTTCACCCCAAAATCAATAATCAGATATTGGTCGTGAAGATGTCTGGCCTGGCTTGTGGTGCACAAAGTGCCAAAAAAAACCCCCAAACATATTTGAATAACATCAATGTCTCTCTCTCCAGAAATCATAACAACAATATTTTGTAACTATGTCCATAATCGTTTCATCATTTCAGTTAATTTTAAAGCCAAAAATTCTCTGGTTCCAGCTTCTCAAATGAAAGAATTTACTGATTTGTTTGTATCAAACTAAACTAATTTGGCATTTATGACAAATTAGTTGCCTTTATAATGGCATTTATAATTATTTTTTGACATTTGATACACTAAATAATCAAAAAATGTAGCACACATTAACATTATCACATTAACTGCAGCGCTATTTGAATCCTTGGAAAATAATCTGAGATGTAGGCAGTGATCCAGAGGTGCGGAGGCTTCACAGAGGTTAGCAGGTTAGCAGACGCTAATCACACTGTTTTATCAAATTGTAATTTATTGCAGGCTTGTTAACGTAGCGCCCATAAAAGCAGATCCTCTCAGTTTGGGTTCCCCCCTGAGGAGTTGACATGGGGGTTTTCAGTCACGTTGGGCTACGGTGACTCTGGGAGCAATGTGAGCCTCCTCGGCTGACGTCAGAGAAGTAATGAGGCCCAAAGGACACGCTGCCGCAGCTTTCCTCTGGCCGGCCGTGTAACACAATGAATCACAACTGTGCGTGATTATATTTATATAGCCGCACTGGTCAGAACTGATGTGTGGATAGGGACGCAGCGGGGGACAGGATAGTCACCGACTTCAATTAGCAACAAGGACTTCAAACACTGCTAGGTACACAATAATGCAGGCTCTCTGCAACAAAGGACGTGACTGTGCAGCAGTTCAGTAATGGCAGATTCACACACTCACAGAGGTGTGCAAACTGCACCGTGGCAAACAATTGAAAAACTGACACACACGTTTGAATATTCAATATTCATTGGCAACTACTGAAATTTCTCACATAGACGTCAGCTTTTTAAAAAGGTTCAGTGAACAAGGTAAGCGACACAGTTATGCTGTCACAGCGTAGAGAAGCTCTGGATCAAAGGAAGTGTGGTTTAGGCTGAGGTGTCACCACGTCGTATACTTCCTTTACGATGAGCTCTATATCTTATACAGCCACATATGGACGTACATCACTATGACAGGACTCCGCACCTCTCATCTACTCCACCGAGGTCAGAATGGCTCTAAGTCAGGAGCTGTAAAGTCTGCGATAAAGTCCCACTTGAGCGGCACACAGTTGGCCTCACAGTTTATGATAACTGCGTTAAGTCTGCATGGTGGTCGCTGCTTTTTGTTTGGGATCCATCTTCTTTTCTGTCACTGTTCAAGGCCTGCTTCCTGTCATGAAAACCTAAAGGGATATTATGTACAGAGATACTGTCCCCCCCACACACATACACACACACACACAAAAAAATGTCCCTCCTTCAGCTATAATTCTTCGTGTCAGTTTAGTTTTTAGTTTTCAAAATGGAGCAGCTATTCTGAAGTGACTCCCTCAGGATATGAGACAGAAATAATGACATTGAACTGACACAGTCACAGTCATTATGAAGTCCTTTTCCATAATAACAGGGTTACTACAAACAACTTTCACAGATATTAATTTTAAACACTCCGTTGACAAGCTGCCGTCACAAACCACTGTTTCAAATAACACAGCTTTAACACTGTAATAAATGGAGACACGTTACTGTGTGCAGAAAAAAAAACAGACGCATCTCCATGAATTTAAGCAAAGTGATAGCTGACCTCCTGCTCCAGATCAACGTCTCACAGATAGCTTTACCACTTTGGTTTGTGTCCCACCGCTTCATGCAGATGCACCGCATGCATTTGTGAAACCAGAGACCGGCGATGTAACCAGCACCTAAACTATATAGAGCACCTAAGGCCACAAGGAGCAGCATTCAGTGCATATATATATATATATATATATATATATATATATATATACATACACACACAGGCTGAGAAGAAATTCAAACTAAGAAATATTTGCCTGCTCTTTATGACAAAAATAACTTGCATCTTAAGATATTCCTGCAGGATTTATTGAGTTTATTTAAAAATATAATATCCTTAAAATGTGTTCTAGATATAAGCAATAGATACGTAGATCGGCCGCTGCAGGAAAATGTTAGCATAAAGGAGCAATGGATCAGGTGAAGAGCAAACACAGTTACCAGACAAACATGACGCCTCGGACTGATGCCTCCCTCCTAGCCCATCTTGCTCCTTCCGTTTCTTGCTCCTTCGCAGGCTGCCAAACCGCTTCATGGAACGCGCTGGGTTGTGGGTTCAAAACTAAATTTGACCATGACCATCCGCATCACGATGGGGGTGCAGAGATGTCTCAAATCCGTCCGGAGCGACAGTTAATCCATTTGCTAGATCAAGAAAGTCCGTACAGAATCTGAGTTGAAGGGGTAAATCCAATCTGTGTCTTGAAGCTGTTTAGACTTCTTTCAGAGAGAGATGTTCACTGGTCGCTCGTCAGTCGATGGACGAAGAATATATATTAATGCTGTTCTGGCTTCTACACAAGAAAAAAATATTTTGGCTGCGCATGAAGTTGATTTCACTTTTTCTTGGAGCCTGCAGTGCTACTTACAGACAAAACTGCAGCAAGGCTAAACTTGCATATCCAGGCAAAATCATAAAGAAATCCTCCACGGCCACGGAGCAAAGCGTCAGCAGCTGTGTCAGCTTATACATTTGATGGAGAAGACACGGAGAGTGTGAAAGCGGTGAATCCCACAGAGCTTCAGCTGAAGGTATATACCTCTCGCAAGTGATGCAAATAACAACTGGGACCGGAGCGCCTCCCCCCCCCTCTACGCCGGTGTCAGTGCTGTAAAATTGTCAGGTGCAGCTGTGGGTGGCGTCTCTTTAATATAGCACGCATGTCAGCAGCCTGTAAAAGGAGGCCAGTCTATGAGGGACACACCAGTGATTGGTGCAGGCGCCACATCTCCCCGCCCTCCCCTCTCTTTCTTCCACTGCCCTCCCTCTTCCCACAGAGTACAGTCAGCACAGGCACATCTGTCTCACTCTGTCTTCACACAATGTAACACACATGCTCTGTCTCCTAATAGTGAATGTCTTAATGTCTAATTTCTCTTAATCTGTAGTTTACATTTAGAAATGGACTACAATTAAAGACATGAAGGTTGTGATTTTAAGCTAGGAGTCCTGCAGCTCTGTCATTTGCACAGTCACTTGTCTGTAACTTTTGGGGGCCTGACCTTTAAGTGTGCTGAAACCACCCCCTGTCAGATGACAGCAGGGGGGACATCCCATGTTCTGTCAGCTGATCAGAAAGTCACCAGCCTCCCCTGTCCTAACAGATGGCCCACTCAGTATTTGTTGGTCACATTAACTCCAGCACATCCAGTACAGATCTCAATTAACATGTTACACAAGTGTTCCCCTGCGCTCAGCGGGTCAATGGCCAATATATGAGCGTGGGGCTGAAACATCAACGATAAAAATCAGTCACCTCAAATAACCCGCGATGTTCACAGTGATAAAGTTTTCATTATCCTGATGAGATGAAGTAGCTTCAGTTTGTCTTGAAGGTTGCCAAGTTTAAGATCCGTGAGGATTTCAAATGCGGTGTCCTTGGGTGTATTTTGGGAAGTTCTTCCCTAGTCTAGCTTAAAGTTCTGCCCTTGCGAGGCCTATGTTTTGTGAATTTGGAAAGTCAAAACTGCCAAGTTCCTTTATTTACTGACAACATCAAGCACACAGTAACAACAGAGAGATACAGTGAGAGAGAGAGAGAGAGAGAGAGGGAGAGGGGGAAAGAAAAAAAAAAAAAACTCATGGTTGTATGACGAGCTCCTGCGAGTCTGGTCACTTCCAGATAAGGATATGAAAGCGCTTCAGTTGCCTTCACTGGTGAGAGACTGACAATGTCCAGGCGATGGGAAAACACATGTTTAGAGCAGATGAGGAATGAGGAAACATTCTGATCATATTTGTAGCAAATATAAAATATAAAAAATTATACAAATCTGATGTTCAGGAACTTTAAAAATGCTTCTCTGTTTACTAAAATGGTACTAATAGAACATACTGACAGTAATAATGTAGGGGCTATGACACTGACAGCATGTTCAACACTAGTTTGAAAACTACTCGACTACACGTATGCCTTCAGCACACCCTTGTGGCGAAAGTAGGGTGCCTACAAAAACATCCCACTAATAAAAATGGAGAAGAAGGTATGCCCACTCAGCCGCTGTGTCACATTCATTTACGAACATGCCTTGTTGATATTATCATTGGCCCGTCATTTGAAGCCACATCATTAGTCAGAAAATGAAATGAGAAGATGTAACGTCTCAGACCACATCAGACTCTAGAAATCTTAAGCAGCTGGCAGTTGGCTGGAGCAGTCGGCATGTTTTGGTGTGTTTTAGTTTGGTTACCATCAATAACAACCTCCAGAGGAAACAGAGCATGCTGGCTCTTGAGGTCTGGCCCTAAAAGAACTATTCCATCAACCGCTGCCAAAGTGACCCTCCGTGAGGAAACAGAAGAATAGGCGTATGTACGAGCCAAAAAACATATGACTCATCTTTGTGCTGTTTGATGCTGCTTCCAGCAGGGCTGTTTCCGCATAAAACAGGCTGGTTTTTGTTATGTAATAATCAGCCACCCAAATACATGGAGACATGAGAGCTGAAAATCTGCCCAGGTCTGTTCCTTATAAAACAAGACCTTGTTCTGCCTAGCCTGTCTCATTCCCAGTGCTTTACAAATGCCAGCATTGCCATTACGTCATTAATGACTTTTAATTTTAACATGGAGAATGTACTATGGCTGGACACCACCACCTGCAGCACGCCAAACCTGTAACTCAATCTAATAAACTGGTTTTGAAATGCACTGCTCAATTTTAGGAATCTGGAGCTAAAAAAACTGTGACAATAAACAAAGCAAACCATTTTGCTTTTCTAGAGAAAGTACACGTCACCTCTTAATAAAGGAACATTTCTCTGCAGTCTGCAGGGCATCACCAAACAAAAGAGTGGACTTTTTTTTTTTTCTTTTTTTTTTACCATGAGGAAATGCAGGCTTCTACTTCCTCCTACTCCCATGTGTTGAACACAGAAAATGCTGCAAGACATGTTTTTAGGTCAGTGCTGTCAAAAGCTTGAAATGATCTGAACTGGTGAACTCAATCAGGTAGACACTGGTTCCTGTGTGTGGCTTTACATCGCGCATACAGCAGGAAACCCACATAATCTCCGAGATACCATTGTTTCATCGTTTGTGTCTCATTTCCTTTAGAAGAGCCTTCTCCCTTGATGTGCTCTTGCACAAAAACAGCAATAAAAGCTGTGGTCAGATGACATTTAACAATGTTCCTATGATTGCGTTTTTATAATATTGCAGTCGATCTATAAACTGACATCACAACAATCACGCTCTCAGTTTTACACCAACAACAACCCGGGTGTTCATCCCGAAGGGGCCACTTTTTTTTTTTTTTTTGACTCACCTCTCCTGGTCCTGGAGAAGATTTTGATGCTTGTAGGTGAGGAGCTGGATGAGGAGCGGAAGATACCACTGATGCTCAGGCGACGGGGGGACTTGGGTGGGGAGTCCTGATGGGAGGGATAGGGGAAGATAGATTTGGGTGAACCTGAGCTGGGCTTTGCAGGCACTGGAGCAGACTGAGGACATGGCGGCAGAAGGGCGCTGGCCGGGCTCCTCACTGACACTCCTTTGGTGGGGCTGGCTGAACGGATGAGGCGCTCCCCCTGAGAGACAATGAGGAGGCACTTTTACTTTCTTGCAGTTTGGTAAATGTGTGGTTCATGTTTGGTGTGCACCCACAGTGCTGTGTGAGGCTGCAGAGTTGTGCTGCGAAAAACAGCACGTGCACACAAAAAGATCCAAACTAAAAAAGGGCCACAGTGAATGAGAAAAGAGTAAAGAAGAGATTTATTGCGAAATGACAGCCATTGATTGCATTTTTTGTAGGAGTTTCCTATTTTGATTGGCCTACTTCTTCTTTCTCCACATGTGAAATGCTGCTTTGGTTAGTTAGCCACACTGTAATTTTTATATTTAGAGAATGTTTGTTATGCACCAACGACACCAGAACAAATTCGTTGTATGTGTAAAATCGTACTTGGCAATAAAGTTTTTTCTGATTCTGATACTGTTACTCTTCAGGGCATCTCATAAAAAGTGAGAGTATATGAGTATCATGTGCAAAGTGCAATTAAGCAAATGTTTAACCATGATCTCGCTGATAAACAGGGGAAGGCGATAAAAGGTACTGAAAAAACAGCAATATAAAATAAGAAAAAGACAGTCGTAAGCATCTCATTTTAACTTTGCAGCTCAAGCTGCATTCATGATGTTAATCAACCGAAAAGATTTTCAGAAACAGTGCACAAAACCAGTCTTTCGCCATTTCAAGACATAATGCCATGCAGCACAATGCACTGACAGGGCATCATGTTGTATTGCCTCACCCTCAATACAAGCACGATCAGGTTCATCAGTGCGTCTTGCACTTGTGAAACAATGGTGGCAATATTTTCCAACATAAATGTGTTTATAGGTCTGTTTTTGCAAGGTCGATATCATGTAAATAGACTGAGAAATCCTTCTCTATTCGCAGTGCAGATACCAAAACAAAACATGAGAGACGGCAGCCAATCTAGCTGGAGACAGAGAGAGCCTCCTCCCACCGCTGACTGCTGCTAGATGTGCCAACAACAAATCTTTTAACCATTTGTGGGCTCTGATACAGTGCAGCGTTATAATATGCAGTGATCTCCAGCTCGGAGGTTTGTATTTACAGAAAACAATAAAATGTAACAGGAGTGTTTTGGTAACATTACTGGTGAATAAAAGCCTGCATAATAACCGGTCTCAACAAAGAAGAAGCGCAAAAAGAACCACTGCTGCTCTGCAGGAAAGAAAGTGTGCTGGTAGTAAAACTGACTTTGTAACGATATAAAAATCAAAAAAGGGAAGAGATGTGTTGTCCAGTTTCCTCGACACGAATGGTATTTGCTCAAGGCTGGCCCTACTCCAATCGCACACTTTTGTTTAAACCAATCCTGTGACAAATCTGAGGGAGCGTGAGCACACGCCCATCTTTTTCTGTTTGCCAACAACTCTCACTCTGTCATTGTGCAAGAGCTTGTTAAGGCAAGTGAACAGCTATCAGGGTTTTGTCTGGGTATAAATCAGCTCTTTCAAAACACAAGAGAGAATGCGGACTTGTTATCAGCATTGCTCAAATATTACAGACGTAAACCTGATATATGTATCCTGGTGGATAAGAGGTAATGATTACTCCTATTCTAATCAATTAGAGCAGACAGTAAGAAGAGGCTGCTTTCTTTTAGAAAAATCAATTTCCTGTATGCGATCCTGCTATGCCTGGTCACAGTGGGCGTAATGTTTCTGTAAGCCAGTGAGGGTTGGCAGAACAGGAGAGACGGCCTTGTGTAATATTTTGCTCTCCCATATCCACGTCTAAATGTGTTCAAAGCCAAACAAACAAGAACCAAAGAGACAAGATAAATCATGTGCTGGGAAAAAAACAAGCTCGAGAAAACAAACAATTGGCAAGTAAATCAAAAAAAAAAAAAAAAAACATGACAGAAAAATGATTAAATGAAAATAATTTCTGTACCGTCTGAGCACCACTTTTGGTTGAGCCACTCGTCTCCACTTGTGGGGAAGTAAATGTACCAAAGTCCTGCACATAAAGGGACGTCAAGTGTCAAGGTTAAAGCTACCTTCCAGGAAACACAGCAGAAAAACAAAGTGACATGTCACAACAGGTAACAAGAATGCCTACAGAGTGTTAAAAATGCATAAATCAACACATGTCGCAAGGCATTTTGCTTTTTCCATCTATAACACGGAATGAGCGCCGCCTTTTGCCGGCTTTTTGCATGTCAGTCAAAAAGAAGAAAAACATGTTTCACCATGACGGAAGCCTTTGCTTAATCGTATGAAGGGTTGGGTTTTACATTCCACTTTAGACAAATGATGGTATGCATCCTGCAGCAGAAAGTCAGTCTAATCAAACAGACATAATGAAGTGACCATGCAAACCTGTTCTGTTATAATTTATGCAACTGTATTAGAGTTGAATTGGAAGTTCACGTGGCGGGGGAAAAAGCTCCATACAGCTGCACATGATTGGAGCATGAAGATAACCTTTGACTGCATTTTTTTTGTTGTGTCATTTTCTAACAAAATTACAAAAAAAAAAAGAATGGAGCACAGATTTGAACCAACCCATTCACAAAGAAGAAGATGGGCAAACATGCCTTAGGTGGATCTGACTGGATGGCGTCCAAAAAAAATACACATGCTTGTGAGCTACAGTGACATGGCTGTTATCCATGCTACAAGACAAAACAAATGAGTTGTCACCAAAACTGTGCTCACAGTATCCAGGACCTTGAAAAACAGAAGGGTTAATGAAGCTTTACAGACCACAGTGGCATCATTCAGCCTGCGAAGCAAAGACAAACACAGTCCCAGACATTAACTGTCCAGATTGATGAATAGAAGCGTTCTGTGGATCGGCCTGAGCTACTGAAATGAAGTCAAATAAACAAAGGCCTTCAGTAAAGTGGCCATAATGAATCATCACTTGCAGGTTTGGAGCAAGTTTTTTACCTTGATTTACTTAAATGCAGAAGCTAAAGTAGTTTGGAGCTACAGTGATTATTGATTAGACTGATTAGAAGTTAATCTGCAGCCATTTTGATAGTATTTTCTCTGTTCTGTACCTCTGTCATCTGGATATCTGTGGGGAGGGTGTGTGGGGTGAACAAACCTCACCTTTGTGTTTGGGAATGATCAAACACTCAATCGCTTAACCTAGAAAATAATCTGTAGATTCATCAATAATAAAATTCAGTTACAGTCTTGTGCTAATATTAAAACAATGACATCACATTAAAGGGTTACTGCAAAGCATACTGATGAAAATGCTTTAAAAGGAGTCCAAATATACATTTAAAGCAGCTCAATTAATATTTGTAGCCAACGTCAGATCAGCTTGAAAAAACTAAACTGCATGCACTCAGTGTATTTATTTGCAGACGACGTCAAAGGTCGCGACAAACAGACAGCTGCCAATCATGCACGTTTTTTTTTTTTACGTCGCGTGTAAGATGCAACCAAAACGGTTAATAACGGCTGAAAAAGTTGACCGTTTTTTACCGGTCACACCAAGAAGTCAAATCAGTTGATACTTCACCGACTCACTGGCATGTTAATCCGCAGACTTCTCCTCTTCTTTGGCATTTTCTTTGAGCTCTCCTTGTTGGACTCCATCACCGTGCTTCCCATTTTTTTACCCCCCCCCCCGTTCTTCAGAAACAGAAACTCCAAAAAAAAAAAAAAAGTGCGGTAACTTAACTGCTGTATCACGACTGCAGACCATCAGCGACCGAGTCCACCCTCACTTCACAGCTGCTGCCCAGTCTACTTACTACGACAACACTGAGGCGCTGTCTCATCCACCAGGAAGTAGGTTTGGCCACGAGAAGAGGCAGGGCACCCATCTCCAAATTAGTTTCGACCTCATGTGGACTGTATGTTTACAGGTGTTATGTCACAGTTTGCACCCCCGAGAAATGTGTCCCCCCCCCCTCCCCTGCTGTGTTTTCAGCGCCGGTAGAGGAAAAAAAGAAACACAGCATCACTCCTCCGTCTTTTGTCCGCGCCAATGTGCGTACTGCTTCTTTAAAATGGGAGGTGATTATAGCCACGAGCTGTTGTTGTGTTGTATAAGGAAGTAAGGCTGTAAATTTGTGTCATTTTTTTTTTTTCGTGAGCGCATTTCCTTTCTCCGCCACAATCGTTTCCTTGTAAGGTGGCAAAGCAAGAAAGGGCAAAGCGGAGGGCACGCAGCCAGGGAAAGACGTTTTTTTTTGAAAGGGAAGCTATATTTGACATAACACCAGGCAGTGTCACGTGTGTACAGATGCTTCACCAACAGATGTCAGTACGACTCAGAGTTTAACTGATTAACTGGACAAAAGGGAAATACACAGCAGACCTGCTGTAAACACACTGGCAGAACATAATAATAATAATAATAATAATAATAATAATAATTGAAACCTACAGCACAATATACAGATTCCCAGAGTGCCACTAATATGCATGTAGATAGACTGTGTTCATAGTTTTTCAATTTATATTTTTCTTAATTAAAAAGAACTACAAATTAAAAAAAATTATAATTTTATTATAATCACTGACAATATAAAGAGTAGTGTATGCATGACATCACCCCATAGGTTTCTCTTCTGCCCCCTGGCTAATTTAAAAATTGGCAAAGACGTTGATCATCTGCAAACCTGAATGAGTGCTCAAACAAGCCACCTGTAACAGCACCTACCTATCACTTAAAGTGGCCACGCAGTTAATTATGCGTAACTTTAAGCCTTAATAAAATTTGAACGGGTGAGAATTCAGCCTCAGTACAGTTGTCATGAACAAGGAAATTAGCTATAGAGACCAAAACCTCTTTTTGTACCAGGCTGTAAATGTGTTTATTTCTGCTGTGAAGTTGGACGTTTTAATATGTCCACTTATGGAGACTGACTCACTTCTGGAGCCAGCCTCAAGTGGCCGTTTGAGGAACTGCCAGTTTTGGTGCGTTGGCTTCATTTCTGAGCCATGGAGGCTCTAATTTATCCTAACAAATAAAATGAATGACTAACAATGATAATAAGACATTAAAAGTACACACTAAAAAGATCACAGTAAATGCATGGTCACCATTGGTATATATTTATTGTACTTCTTGATAACAGGCTTTTATGAAAAGACCCTAAAATGTACAGTTTACAGTAGTGCCAGTATCTTTTTCAGTGAAATCCAGTGGTAGCCAGTGCAAGGCGCAAGGATGCAAAAGTGGGGAGTGTGACCAATTATATAATTATATTATAATTAAATATAATTAGCACAACATATGTTTAAAATTTTTAAATATGTAAAAGCCATCAACAGCTGTTAAGACATTACTTTAATGATATAATTAGGTGTGCAGGCTCTAATACAGTGACCACACACTGCTTGTGTGTAATGAGCAACTGAGGAGGAAGTGAAGCAACAGACACTTCTATAAAGGCTGAGTCAGCAGCTTTCATTGAAAAGAGTGGGTTCCTGTGTTTAAAAAGCTAATCCTTTATTTATTCCATCTGTTTTTCCAGTTCGTACAATCATATATGACAATGAAACAAAAGGATTGACAACACAAGAGGACCCAAAACAGAACCTTGAGGAACTCCACAGTTTACCTCAGAAGGGGAGGAGGATTATTCTTTTTGAAAACCCACTCCAGGAACTGCTGTGGTTACATAATCTGAAATAAGGATATGAAACAAAGACACATGGAGCCACTGATAGACTGTTGACAAATATGATATTGATAGCTTCTGGCTGTAAAAGTAGTAAAATATCTCGTCGAACAGCTTGGGCTGCAATTTAGTTTCAGCCAGATAAACCTGACTTGCCCCTCTGGAAACAAATGAGCTGTAGGTCCTCCTGCACTGTACATGTAACCTGTCACCATCTAGTACAATGCACATCAGACAATATGTTGATTTAATCATACAGTATTTGCCCCAAAACTTGCTAATAGTAGCTAACAATAAAATATGATCTAATGCAAGGTGTGCTATGTGTAATGTAATTTAAATGCACACGAAGTAAGTACAGCTTTAACTGAAGTAAGGGAAGTCAAAGAGGCTGTGCCTCTGCTCTTTGCTCAAAGTGCATGTAAGATGTAAGATGATTTATAAATTTTCCGTCTTACCGTAGCAGTGTCAGGTATCTAGAGGCAGCAGCAGTATTTTTAGCTAGACTCAAACCTGCAGTGAGACTCTCAGGAGTGTTTCTGGGATGCTTGATAAACATCCAGGCCCAGCACACAGAGCAGACAGATGAAATTAAAGTTAAGGTTTAGTTTAGTTACATTGTATCCAAAATTCTCATGTATCTTTGTACCTGTGGGGTCAGGACCCTCCACGAGGTCTCAAGATGAATCTGTAGCATCTTATGACGATTGAATAAAACATAGTAAACATAGATCTTACACCAAAATATGATTCTCTTTTTTAAATATTTGCTTCTTACTTATGAAAGTCCTTCAAATGAACCAAAGTTTGAAGGCAAAATGGCTTAACTCTTCACAACTCATACCTACATTAAGGTGATACTGTAGGTGATGTGTAGAGAGAGAGAAGAGATAGCTTCATACAAAACAATTGGCAAATTTTGGTTCTTAAGGAGTTAGATCCTCAAAGTGAATATTTTCAGATTTTCTTATTCTTATACGATAATAAACTTTGGATTTTTATCTGTTGGTCAGTTAATACACAATCTGGATGTGTCAGTTTGAGCTCTGGGAAATCATAATGGGCACTTTCACCGTTTTCAGACATTTCATAGACCAAATTATTGATTCTTATAGTTATCGAATCATTAGTTACATCCCTAATAACGCTGGATGTATTTGCTTGCTCCTTGGCAATAAACTGCATCTAAAAGGTTGCTCAGCTCTACCAACAACTAGACATGCTAAATCTACCCCTTTAAGAACTGTCACAGCACTTAGTGCTGCACTAACGCATTATTATCGCACTGTACCTTGATTGTTCCCTTCTCTGTAAGTTGCTTTGGATAAAAGCATCAGCTAAATGATTAAATGTAAATGTAAATGCTCTTTTCTTATGGAAATAATTTTCATATCCCCTTGATCTTAGCTTGTTTCAAAGTTGAATATTAGTAGGTATACAACACTATTTTAACCACCAATGCCAGGGGAAGATTTCTTATGGCTTCATTTCTTCATATTTATTTACAATTTAAAATGTGTAATTGTTGATATCACATACACAACTGGCTAACATGTAAAATAGTTTATTTTTGTAAATGTTTCTAAATTCAATTCCACAAACTCCAAACCTCATACTCTGTACACTTCAAAAGGCATTTTCAAAAAAAAAAAAAAAAGAAAAAAGAAAAAATAAAGGAAACAAAAGAAAGAAAAACAAAATCTGACTACACGACCAAGAAAATGTAGCACAAACACACTGGCAGGATGATGTAATATCATACAAGAGAAGAAAAATATCCAAGAAACAATTTTGTTACAACCATTCATTGAGAAAATATATACAATTGAGTCTTCGGAAAGTTAAAAAAATACATGCCATATACATTACAAGTTCTAGGACTGTCTCCAAAATTTTACAGTCAACTTGAAATTGTGCACGCAAAAACTCTTCCGTTTCTAAGCATGTGACTTGTGAAGTGTCAGTATAAGAAATATTTCTGATTAAGGAGAATGCCATTTCTGTCTAAAAAGGTAGAACAACCCCATGGTTTCCAAATAGTTCGCCATACGATTCTTTCTGTCACACAATGGTTCGTCTAACTCACATCGTCATTAGACGTTTTGCACCTTTAGTTTAAAAGAAATGTAAAAACAAAAAAACAGGTAAATACATGTTGGTGTTCCTATCTGTGTTAAAAAGTTAAAAAGTTGTTTTTGGGTTTCAAAACCTAATTCACAGTTCTTTAAAATCAAACCTGATTAACAGCAAACAGATCACACTGATCTCTTACTATTTGAAGTCTTTTTTTTTTTTTGTTGTTTTTGTTTTTTTTTTTCTCTCTCAATTCTGTAACCGATAACCTGTTACGTTAGTCAACAAAAATATTTCTTTTTTGAGTGGTCAAAGTATGTGTAAGTCACAAAACACTACGCTACAATACCTTACTTTTAATACAACAAAAATACTTTGTGAATTATTGTGGTTATATTACAAATTCTGTACAGAATAATCATAATATATACTCTCAAACTGAAATAACGTCCATCTTAAATAAATTTCAATGACAAACAGAACAAAAACAATTTAAAAACACCCAAACATCAAGAAGGTTAAGGTAGTATTTGGTCGGTTATTCCTATAGTTTTCTTTATGTACAATTTATACAAAAGTAACAGCATGTCTTCCTCAATCTTCAAAAACAATAGCAATCTAGCCTTCTTTAACTCAATCTCATCATTTTGAGAATAAAATTCATTCACTCAGTAATAAATACAAAACCTCTCGAATTCCACACAAATCACATGACAGAGACCTATGATAAAACTGACTCATGGAATCAAGTATTTTAAAAGTTTTTCGTGTGTGTGTGTGTGTTTGTTTTTTTTTTGTTTATTTTCTTTTTTTAGTGCAAGTTAATATTCCCTTCGCAGTATTCATTGCTGTACATTCCTCATTCAGTGATGTCTACATTTAGTCATACGGTATACATTAACAGTATGAAACAAAAGGGCCTGCCCTTAGTAAGCAATAAGGCCGCACCCTGCACAGTGCTTTCTCATTCGCTGGTGGATTCCGCACCCCATGTACACCAAACACACGGATACATACAGACAGACAAACAGAGGCATCTCATACAACAGAGCCTCCCACATATGGCACAAGTCACATCCTGCTACTGTGTTACATTTCCCTTCCTCCGCCCAGTTGTTTTCCTTGCTTTTGATGAACCAACATAAATTCAGTCATCTCTCCAAAGGGTTCAGGCCTTCTGCTCATTCATAAAACGACTTTTTTTTTTTCTTTTTTTTTTTTAATAGTGTGAAGCCTGTTTTTTTCCTCTGTGCAGCATCCACACTATATAGCAAGGAATGCGTTTAGATTTGTTGTTTTCGTTTTTTCCTCAGTTAATCCACTTCCTGCATTCGGGAGCTCCACAGTGGCAAGCGATCTTGTGCTGACCCTCCGCGGCGTCAAACTGGTAGTCGAAACACAGCTGGAAACAAAAAAAAAAAAAAAAAAGGGAAGGGAAACGTCAGTGTCTGAACATCACATTTACACTTCACTTTAGACACGTATGTTCATTCAACTGCGTGTGTAGGAAGTCTATACAAAGAAAAGATATCCACCTCCTCTCCTTTTTCAATTCTGCGAATGCAGCTGATGATAATTTTGTAACCCCTTTCAAATGTGACCACCTCAGCAACACAGTTTGGGCCACAAGAGTGGTTGATATATCTGGAAAACAAAAAGAAAGAGATTTATTTCAGAGTACACAACATGTTATGCAGTACTATAAAGTAATTGTTCAGTTTACGTTTAAAAATCATTTTCTTGCATCTGAATTTCAAAAAACGTAAATTGTTTCGTTAATGGGCACGTTTATAGAAATTAAAGAGGAATTTCACCTCTGTAGAGATAAAACTGGGCGAGACAAGACAAACATTTTTGAAATTGGTGCTACATGGTCAGAGAAAATGGGCTGTGGTACTTTCTTTTTGCTCCTATCCTACAAGAACTAGAATGCACTGGGCTTCAACAGATCAATAAATGTTCTGGCTGGTGGATGACGTACTGCAGGTTGGACAGTGCTTGGTCTTTTCTGTTTTCAAGCAGGGCAGCCTGGTTGTACATTTTATTGTTTACAGCTAAAGAGTTCACTAAAAATGTGTTTCTGAAAACATCTGAGGTGAGAAACAGGCAACGCAGTGACATAATCTTGATTCATATTTGAATTTCGTTGTGCGTCATCTGGCATACATTTGCATGATTGTTCATTAGCATATACTACCCACATTGTAATGATAAAAAGGTCGAAAATCAGCAAAGTTTCCATTCAACTATGGCTTTTTTTTTTTTTTTTTTTAAACGAGAAACAGCGTATTGGATTTAGTGACATCAGTGGTGTAGTGGCTAATTACAATCCCTCACCTTACCCTCTTGTTGCTAGCATGAAAGAAAAACTACAATGGCTGCGACATGAGCATAAATTTCAAAAGGCCCTATCTAGAGCCAGAGCATCTAGTTTGAGTCTAGTTTGAACATTCTGGGCTACTGTAGAAGCCGGTTCAACATGGAAGAGGACCTGCCATGTCTGTAGAAAGGTCCCAAACATAAACATTATTTTTAGGTGATTATACACTCATTAAAAAGCAGTTATGCTCATTTTAGTTGATTTCTAACTCTAAATAAAGCTCCCTAAACCTTACACACTGGGCCTGCTTGTAATTTATGGCTCCAGGAAGAGTGCCGGGCTGTGAGGCAATGTTGGCATAGCAGAGTGAACATGGTGCCACCCTGGAAAACAGTATCCAGTTTTTTTTTTTGTTTGTTTTTAAGATGAAAGACATTCAGAGCTGCAGGACCATGACAGACTTTATCCCACAAACATCAGTTGCAAAAGTATCATCACGCTTTGAACCATTGTGTCCAGTGTACTGTATATTTAAAGGCGGAGTCAGCAGTTTCACCAAAACGAATGGGTTGCCATGTTTGAAAAGCTAATCCTTAATTTATTCTGACTGTTTTTCCAGAACAATCAAACCTTGATTAAATATTATTATTATTCTTATATTCTTATTTTAACAAAGAATGACATGGGACATTCTGCTTTTACGACTGTATTTTTCCTGATTGGCTGTTTGACTATATGTGACATCATGGATATTGAATTTGAATCCCCAAAATTTAGCTATAAAAACACAAAGTCTCACTATTACACATGCCCATTAAGAAAACACTTTATATTTAGATCATCCACATTTGAAAAACATCAGATCTAATTAAGAACAAAAACTAATGTTGTCAAATAACGAATTCAATCTCACAGTACCTTGCTAGCCCTCCAGTTCGAGTGGCATCAACAACATGTTCGCTGTCGATGCGGAACATGAACACTGCTCGGTTCTGTCGGGGTAAGAGGATTATTTACTTGCTGTTTGTTTTGGAAAATGTAACTTCACACACAATAAATTTTTGCTAAAAAGAATCTCCTTATAAGTGAATAATTAAAAACAGACATTTACCTGAGATCTGTAGATCTTCTCCTTGCTGATGGCAACCTCATTTCGGAGGATGGTTCCATTGTACTCAATCACCATGGTTTGTTTTTCAATGTCTCTGGCAGCAAACAGCCCCAGGCCCTGTGAAGACAGTATTCAAAGCAGATATTCATCATGTCCACAGAAAACATCCCAGCCTTACTCTGTCAAAACTGAGAAATAAATCAAATAATTAATGTTAACACTGACCTGGATACGGGAGCGGGCCAGATAGACATTGGCTCTCCACTCACTCTTCATCCAACGGTACTGAGAAGACCTCGGGTGCACTACTGGAGGCTTGCTATGGGGGGCACCGCCCTCTCCTTGAGCTACATTCTGGTTAGACCTGGCACTGCTGCTGGAAACAACCTGTGGTTGTGGCCTTTATGTTGAGAAACAACAAATATATTTAAAACAATTGTTAATCAAATTAAATTAAATAATGTTACCCAGACAAAAGACCACTGAAGTAAGCTTTGGTCACGGTTACCTTATCACCAGTGAAGTGCAAGGAGAGCTGGTTTTTGGCTGGGCTCGGGCACAGCCAGCTGGGTTGAACATGAGAGGCAACTCTACAAGAGGGTTGCGTCCATAACGGAACGAGTACCTGTCACACGCCTCCACTCCTGGGAGCTGGAATAAATGAGTAAAAAAAATAGGGTTATATCATGCATCCTCTTCAGAATATGCTCCACAGCTTTGTTTTAATTTCATTGGAGTAAAACCACAAACAGCTGCTACAAACCGATTCAGTGATCTTTGTGACTGCAGGCACTGTGAGTCCAAACAAGTCCTCTCCTTTCAGGTAAACGGGGAAGAGCTTTAGAGTTCCTGATTCAGTTCTTTTCTCAGCAACAGGACCCAGAACCTTATCCCACACTCCTGATTACAGTGGAAGAAGAACACGTGATGGTTAAAAACTGAACAGAAATGTGTGTTTAAGTCATTTCAGAGTACAGAATCAAGGACAAACCTTTAGCAGAGGCGTCAGTCAGGACCAGGTCTTGGTAGCCCTGTTCGATGACTCTGATGGTAAACTCTGGCAGTCCTTCTCGGTCCTCAACAGAACAGACGTAGCGGCAACGGCGGTTGCCATGGCGCATGCTCCAGTAGATGCGGCAAGCCTCATAGCCAACTGGAAAGATCGCTGTTGACGAATGGAAGGCCGCCATTTGTAGAGGGGTTAGTTGGCCAATTGCATGCGACACCAGGCTGCCGACTCGAAAGGTGTAGCCTAACTCGGGCTGCCGCACAGCAGTGGCAATCTGACGCACTTCGTCTCTTTGAACGTAGACACGACGGAAGACGGCGAAACAACGCAGCTCATGCTCCAGTGCTTGTCCGGCTGTTCCCCGGGGCCTATGGGCATGACAAAGCATGGTCTTGTCCTTGAAGAAGGTGCACTGAGCTTGCAGAGCGCAGGTGAAATGGTAGACGTTGGTACAGCGCAGGCGGTGGCAGCCACTGGTGGCTCCAGTCTGTTGGCAGTAGGCACAGCGTACTGTTTGGCCGCGACGCAGTGCAAGCTCGACGTTGATGAGGGCGCCAGCCTGCGTCTCGTACACCTCGGTCGACCACAGGGCACAGTTTAGGTGAACCCATACATCAAGATCTAGATTAAGGAGCCTAGCGGGCCCATCAGTGACCCCGTCTCCAAACTGGTGGCAGAAACAGCACCGCCTCTGGTCCCGGAGTAAGGCAGGAGGCCGCAGGGAGGCCCCGAGTTTCTTTAGGAGCTCATCAATCTTATCCTCATCAGGGAGTTGGGAATTCCCTCTTGGCACCACCACCTGGACGGTCCACTTCCTCCAGCGGAGTCCTTTCTGTCTCTTTCCCTGATGCCAGCCGTCATGAGACCTTGGCCGGGCCTTCAGCTTCACTGTCACTTTGATGGCATCAGACTTGGTCTCTGTCTTGGATGTCTCGCCTGCTGTGGGGAAGGGAATAGGAGGAGTAGAGGGGGGAGACTGTTTGGGCTGAAGCTGGGCCAGGCAGTGAACATCCAGTGATGACATGTTGTTGCTGTACTGGTGCACAATCTTATTCAGGCTCTCTGTTTGCTCCGAGGCAGGGAGAAGAGACACCGATTCCTGAAAAGATAAGATGAGATCCATGACGCCCAGCAAAAAAAAAGCAAAACAGTCATTATGTAGATTTCATTTAGTGGTCTCTCTCTGCGTTACAACGCTACAAACCTTAGTTTCTGTGGTTGATCTGGATTGCAGTGGTGATGAACAGTAGAGAAGGAAACAGCTGTGACTGCAGAAGACCAGGTCTTCTTCAGATTTCAAACGGCCTTCAGATTCCTAATGAAAGAAATCAGTAGTTTTAACAGACTGAATACAGAATGAGGCGTTAAACTAACCCTGGCCAATGTGAACTGCCTGAGCTCAACTGATGGTAAAAGAAGCTATGAAATAAACATCAAACACATACAATATTTAAATAACCAAAATACTCTGAAGACTGGAGTCATAGGGTATGCTGTTTAACCCGCTAATTGATCTGAAATGGATTCAACGCCAGCAGGCAGGATTTACATAATCAGAGGATATAGTAGAATTACTGCAGCGCTGTGTGTATATAAAGTTGTGCATGGCCCCTCAGGCTGGAAGTATATGATATATCCTCTAAAGTAAGTCTGGGCATCCAGTCATGACTCATGTAGCCCCCCCCCCAACTGTGAAATCGATGATGAAAAAATCCATAGTTGGCTGGCAGAGAAGATTTTTTATGAACAGGTATCTGTTTAAAACATGCCGTACTTTATTAGCCTCCGAATTTTTAACATCAAAGTGTTACAGCTGAAAGTTGGCCTGCCTACTTAAATTACCACCCCGACTTCTTCAATGAGTTGTATTTAAGTCTAATTAATTTGGTACCTTCATGTGAGCGGGAAGATCTTTGATGGATTTCTGCACTCCGTTTCCCAGAACTACCACCTTACAGTGGCAGCACCAGTGAGGTTTACATCCAGGGCTGGCGGGGGTCTTCTGATCATGTCCTCGGGCGAGAGCTGCACCTGCAGCAACAGAGAAAATGTTTTTTAAAATGATATCAAATTCATTTTAGCTCAGATAATAAAACTAGAAGAAAAAACTACCAGAAGTAAAAGAACTAAGACAAGATAATTGAGGAGACTGGCCTTGGACTGAGTGTTCCCTTATCCAAAACAACAACACTCATTATGTTTTTACAGCGATAAGCAGGAGTTTGTTTGCCACAGTGTCCTAAAAAAAAATCATTTACTGTATTTCATTAGCTGAGAGAATCAGTGAAATCAATAAGGATGCCTGTCAGCACCTGTGCTATACGCTCAGCCCCAGACTAATAATGATATGCAAGACAAAATGGCAGTTTGTAAATACTGTTAAGAAAGATAATTGCTCCTGTGGACGTTCAAGGATAAACAACTGCATACTGTGATTACGTTGCTGCTTTGCACTGAAAGTCATTACGTTTAGCTTAAATCAGACATGACATTTCAATTACAGGCTGTATTACAGTACTTGGGGGAATCAGAGACGCTCTTGTTTAATTTAGTTTTATTCCCTCACCTGGGCTGTTGGGATGGAAACGGAAATGATGTGCCTGCTGCTGCTGCTGCATCATCATCGCCTGAGCTCCGGTGGGCCTTGTCATTTGCCCCGGACGTCCGAGAAGCCCACCATTGTCTCCTTGCCCTTGGAAGAGCATGGGAGGCCGAGACTCCATGCCATGGGGGCCCACCCTTGGACCACTGAGTATAGACAGAGATCCCCTGTCTGGGGTGCTGCTCACCTCGTAGCTACTGGGGATCTTAACACACAGTAGGTCTGAAATGGCTGCCACTACACCTGTGATGTTCTGAGAAAACAAACAAACGTAAACAGTGAATGTGTTAGTTCATTAAATCAGTCATCAAAACTAACATGGGCAGTTCCAACAAGACTGGAATTGGAATTTACATACTTTTTACATGCTTTTTTTGTTTTTACATAACACTTCATAAGTTCATAAATTTGGTGTTTTTCTCACGTTGATATATATTTGCAATAACCATGATGAAGTTTGGCAGAACACAAGTTTAGAGCAGCTATCATCTCATCCCTCACTGACTGCCCAGATTTTGCTCATTTTTAGCTCGATGTCAGAGACAGACAGCACTAGATGTACAATGTTTCCACAGAAATTCACCATAAAGTCAAGTATTCCTACCTCTGCTGCAGCTGGTCTCAGTGTGATAGCTACAGACACCAGCCCTTGTTTGGAATCATTCGACATGGGGCCAAAGGGGGAGCCGAAAAACATTGCAGAAGGCTCCGTTTTGATATCCTGCAGTTTGATTTCTGAGCCTAGACAAAGAAAACGGGGGACATTCATAAAAATTTGCCACACTGTTGCTGGAGGCGTGTGTTCCAATAAATCCAATAAATTATGATGAAGTGTTGATTAGGTATGCTGGAGGTGTGTCTTTACCTTTCCCATCAGGTGCAGGAAGCATGGGCAGGACAGGAGACAAGCAGGGGGACGGTGGTTCTTCCTTTACCAGAGACAGGTCTGGGTAGCGACTGATCTCCATGCCAACCACGCTCTCAGGAGATGAGGATGGAACAAAACTGTCAGGAGTGTCCCTGTCCTTACAAGGCTCCTGTCCTCTATTACTGTTAACACATTTATGGAGAGAGAGAGACTCAGTCAAGGCTGTGCAGTCCAAAATGATTAAAGTAAAATGATTACATGAATACTCGACACAATCAAATGTTATGACAGCAGTAAATGATGCAGTAGCCCTCCAAATGACTGATACTGTTATTTATATGCTACCTGAGCTCCTCCTGGTTGTTGTGAGGAGGGGTGGGGAGGGAGGCTGGAACATCCACAGTTTTGGGTCCTTGTGCGATGGCCCGGGCTAGTAGATCTTCCTCAGTCCTAAATGGGACATGTAGTGGCTTTGGGACCAGGCCTTTGGACACTAGGAAAATAGGAGCACAATATTTAAAAAAATGCATGCCTGTAATGAGAAATACTGCATATTTGATTTGTGTAATATTCCTTAAGATGGTAGTGTGGGGCATTAAGGGGTTAAATGTGACATTGTGACACATCTTCATGAATGTTTACCCATGGCAGCAGCTTTGCTGGCAAGCTCTTCTGTTGTGGCAAATCCATTGATCATTTTCTGGCGGTTCACAGGTGGCGGGGTGGGAGGAAGAGACGCAGGTGGTGTCGGTGGATTGCTCAGGTTACTCTGCTGTAGTAATCAGAACCGATGCAATGTCAGCACATCATGCTCCAGACACACTTAACACGCATCACACTGTTTACACGGCTCCAACTTAGTAAAGTAAGCACATCTCACCTTATAGGCCAGTTGGGAGTAGTAGTCTGAGACTCCATCGAGTGAAGCGCTGCCAAAGGTACCAGACAGGAGGTTCTCTCCATTAAGCTGGCCGCTGCCATAGGGAGCGAAATGGGCAAAGTTGACCCCAATCAGTGGCTCCATGAGGGGCAGCAGGGAGAGCTGCTGTGTCAGGGAAAAAAAAACAGAACCAGGGGAGGGGAGGGGAATGAAATTAGAACAAATGTGAAAGTATATTATCAACCTGGCATACCCAGTATTATTTATCTTTGATAAAATGACATGTAACATAATTACAAAAGCAGAAGTCACAATTATCTTCTTACAGTAATGCAGCAGTTGCATTTTTTCTTTCTTTTTTTCCCTTTTAAATCAAATAAACCTTTAGTTGTTAAGCTAACAAGCATTAGCAATTCAGAGTTTTGTCCTGTAAATAACTCAAATAAAGAAACCTCAGATGTAGCTAAATCATATCTCAGTTGGTATCTCTAAGAATGAGGCCTTGAGTTTGAATACTGGAAGAATAAAGCCTCTGGTCTGGTTATCTACCTCGCTGTAAATGACAGAACAATGCAGGTAAATGGGGGCAGAAAGCCACACCGTTACAGCCACGACTTCTCTTTTCCAAATTCATGAAATACTCGTGAGAAACTAGCACGCTACAGTACCTGCTCATCAAGTTCTGCTGTGATGATGAGATGGTATTATACTGTATTTCTAATGAGTGAGTCAGCTTCATAAAGTTTAAAATCAATAAGCCTCAATCAATGAGGGACTTGCAATATAATCATGAATCCCCTTCCATTCTCCCGAATAACAACAGCTTCTAATACCTGTGTGTGCAACTGTGTGTGTGCCTAATTACAGTAATGTACTTATGATATGTGAAATAAGTGTCTGTGCGCTCGGTGGAGACAATTTTCTATTCTGGCAGTAATTGATACTGTAAAATTCTGAATAAAGCATTCAGATCTCAAGCTGCAATCTTTCCACCATCCTTTGTTCCCAAAGACAGGAAGTGGTGCAGCTCCAACCAATTTCAGGAGCACGTTATAAAAAGGTGCTAAAAATCAATCTTACCTGTTTGATTTGGGTCATTACACTGTCAGGACCAGAGTGCATCAGCTGCCTCTCGTCCCCTTCCTTCTTCCTCTTCTTGTAGCGAGAGGCAGGTTTCTCCCCTCCTTTTGGAGCCCTCTTGTTCCTCCCTTTCTTCTTCTCCTGTTCAGGGAGCAGAGGTCCAGGAAAGTCTGGGATGCCATCGGAATATGCCTGGACATGAAAGAGGTTGTCACATTAATAAAAAAAAATATTTAAAAAAAAACAAAACATAAATAACCTTCTCATTACTTGAACAGCAGTTTGGCTTCAAGTTGGATGTTTTTAAAACACGTAACTGTGAGTCATTCAACAACCTGACAGCTATGACTCATTCTAATTTAGCTATGATGTGCCTCCCATCTGAATCACTTGGCATGTCTATGACTCACTATGCTGATCACCCCCTTAGCGCTCTAACTGTATGACTAACACAATGACTGACCCCGTTGCTGTCCATGGAGCTTTGCCTCAGCAGGGATTTGCAGTCTGTGGGATCCTCCTCCTCTGAGCGCATGCTCTCCTCTGACCTCTGTTGGGAAAATCCAGGTGGAGGTGTGCTCTTGTTCTTCAGAAGGTGTTTTAATAGTTCATTGCCAGCCTCCCCCTTGTTTGGACTCTGCCCTGTGGGGAAGGGAGACACACTCCCTTTGTTACCCTCTTCCTTCACAGAGCTAATTTCTGAGCCCATGTGCCCTTCTCGTGGCCCATGACACTCGCTGACATCAGTCTGCTCCAGCTTTATGTTGTTAAGGATCCTGTCATGTTCCTGAGCCTGGGTTCTTGCTGTGTCTGATGAGAGACCAGTATGTGCGGATTGGCCACCAGAAAGCTGCCTCTCCAGCTCTGAGTGACTGGGGGTGGAAGATCCCAGTAAGGGGGACCTTGACAAGTCCTGGTCACCAAAGAGATGGGTGTTTCTTGTTGGAGTTGAGGAGGTGTCTGAGACACATGGTGTGAGAGGGGCTGTAAGGTCTGAGTGTGGAGTTGAAGGTGTCTTGACTGAATCTGCATCATCATCTTTCTTCTTCTTGCGGTTCCTCTTCTTTTTCCCTTTCTCATCTGGGATGATATTGGAGTAAAGTTGGATTAGAGACTGACCTGAGCCCGGAAAGTTTGATGGCAGAGGTGTAGCTGAGTCACTTCCAAACGGTGGACCCTCTCCTGGCATCTGAAGCATCATTCCTGGTCCACTGAACTGACGAGGTCTGGGCTGACCCTGGGGAAAGTTAGGTGCTTGTAGGGGAAGATTATCAGGCCCAAAGTTAGGCCCCATGTCACGGGGCATCATTCCGTTGCCCATCATGGCTCTCCTTTCACCTTGCATAAACGTCCCTGGTGGTGAGCCCATACCCGGCTGCATGCCCTGCTGCTGGGGGAACATTGGTCCAAGTTGTTGCTGTTGTTGCAGAGGAGGCCTCTGTGGCTGCATGAAGTCCTGTGGCAGCTCTGTGTTAAAAAAAGGCATCTGAGCGAGTGGTGCCATGTTCCCGTCTGGGCCCATCATCCCTTGCTGCTCCATTTCCATACGGTGTTTCAGGGCTCTCTGTCTTTCAACTTCCTGCATTAGCTGCACCCGCTGTCTCTCCTGCTGCTCCCGAAGCCTCTCCCTCCTCTCGCGCTCCTGGAAGCCTTCACTGAATGGGTTGTTGTCATCAAACTTCACACCACCTGCCTGCATGGGTTTTGGACCACCTGGTGGAGCTGGTGTTGCCTGGGGATCTACAGGCATTTGTGCATGCTGAGGTATGTTACCCATTGCCATCTGATGAGGCTGGCCTGGATTTACTACAGGTACCTGGGGGGGCATTATAGGTGGCATTCCTGGTCCACCACCAGGATGCCAACCAGGTGGTGGGTTGGGCATACACTGAGGGGCATTTGGCTGGCCAGGATGAAGTGGCATCTGCATCATGGGGTTCATTGGAGGTTGGACCATTGGTGGCCCACCGGGGCCTATTGGTGGCCCACCAGGGCCTATTGGTGGCCCACCGGGGACCATAGGTGGCCCACCGGGGACCATTGGTGGTCCACCGGGGACCATTGGTGGTCCACCGGGGACCATTGGGGGTCCACCGGGGACCATACCAGCAGGGCCTGGCATTGGGTGCATCCCAGGCATTATGGGTGTCATATTATTTTGCTGCTGTTTCACTCGGTACTCCTCTATCAGTTCAGCATGCTCCTTCTGTTGCTTGCGGATCTGAAACAGAACATGAGACATATTCACAAAAACTGCAATTGATGATCTCTATGAAAATTACAAAGAAATTATGTATTGCATGCAAAATGTTTGATCACAATTACAAGACAAATTCATGAGGATACGGGATTACCCAAGGGAAGAAATTAAATATTTTACTGTCAAGCAGTAACTGAAGAATTTAACTTTAAAGCAGGAATTGAAAAGTATGATCAGCCAAGGGCATTTGTTTTAGTTCGTTTTTTTAGGGAGTCAAAGCAGGTTGACGCAATGTAGACACAAGGCTGTGTGTTTTGAAATCTTCGGTTTGTTTGGATATTTTTCATTTCTACTCAGAAAGAAAATACCTAGATGCATATCTTTCAATGCGTACCCTATCTGTTAGATCAATTAGACCAATTATTTAATACAAATTAGGTCTGCTACAAAAAAGTATGACATAGTCAAAGACAGAATCTCTGCTGCCAATAAAACAAAATAATCTTCAACTTCATGTTAGAAAATAATCCAAGTCTCTTTGGTTAAACAAAACTCATTACATTATATATATTTTTATTTTTAGCACCACACTGCCACACAATATGTTCCTAGGTACCATGGTATTTGCTTTCATGTGGGGACAACTACTTCTGGTACAAGGTCAGATTTGGCCCACAGGCTGTAATTTGCTGATCCCTACTTTAAACATTAAACTCTGCTCGCTGGACCAATGAAAGGACAATGCTTAGGGCAGCCTTTGTGAGGAGAAGGGCTGAGATAGAATTAAGTGGTGGAGCTTGACAGGCCGAACATTTACCTGCTCCAGTTGTTTCTGCACTACACCCTGCTGCTCTGTGACATGTTTGAGCTGCTCAGCGTCCTCCTCAGGGAACTCTCTCCCTGCCTTCTTAGCTGTTCTCTGTTTGGCAGACAGGGCTTTCTTAGACTTCCTGTGAGCTCCAATCTTCTCTTCCAGAAACTTCTGCTGCATTTGAAGTAGTTGCTGAGTCTCCTGGAGCCACTCCTCGTACTGAGCCCTCTGAGCATTGTCTGAAAGAAGAAAAAGGCTCTTTTGTTAGCAATCTTGACAGCATAAAAAACAAACATCTTAACATTTCTAGGCCTGACAAACCTTCAAAACAAAAAGTTGAAGATGCATATACATTTTCTGAGAACTTACTGACAAATCCTGGGCCAAAGTTAGGAGGATTCGGTCTTGCTACTTGTGTCAATTTGCCATCCTGAAAGAAAGGTTGACAAATGTTATTTTTTTATTTGCATGATATTTTTCAATATATCATTTTGAATAACATCTAAGCAGATCAATGATTCAATTACCTGTCCAACAACTTGTGGAGGAAGCGGTGTGCTTTCAGGACAAGGTGGTACAGGACCAGGAGGAAATCTGTAACACAGCGATAATACGGCACAACACAGTTACACAGTAGTCATTTAATCAGCCATAGTCGCAATTCATTAATTATTCAAATAGCTGCACCATATCTTAGTGGCTGGTTGATTAGGTTGGTATTACAATGCTTTAAAACCAAAATTAATACATCAGATCCCACTACCAGTATTTTTACTCTGGAAGAAATTGTATTCAAGCAATAAGAAAGTGACCTTTTTACCTGTTCATGGCTATTGGGGTCATTCCCATGTTGTTCTGAACCATGACTTTGTTGATGCCTTTCAGGGCAACCATTTTAGCTTTCATGATGGGATCAGTGATGGCATCAAAATCTGCAAATGACAAATGATTCGCTCTCAGAAATAATCACTTTGCAAAAAGTCTGGTAATCTCGAATATGAACCTAGACTGACAACTAGAAATTGGTCTAAAAAGATTTACCGATGTTGGGGAAGAAGGAGTCACTGGAGCGCTGTCGTATCATGGCTTGCATCTGCCTCTGCTGCTGTTGCTCCTGCCTCTCCTGGTCGAGAAGGTCCTGCAATAGGAGCGGCTGTTCCTCTAGCAGAAGAGGACGGTGCTGGCTGTGCTGGCCCAATGCCTGGTTCAGTGCCGCTTGCTGGGCCTGGCTCAGATTGCTCTGGTCCACTCCAGGGGCTAGGCCCACCTGGTGGTCTGCCCCAAAGCCAGCCATAGAAGCTTCTCCCGCAGTGGTGGCGTCAGGTATTGTTTGAGTCATTGTAAGTCCGGAGGTATGTGGAGCGTCAGTGACTTGGTTCTGCTGGGGCATGAGGTTACCTCCTTGATTGACAGATTCAACGATTGGATTTAATGACTGCTCTTCAGGCTGCTGTTTAATGAGTAAACTAGACAGGACTGGGGTGGAGTCAGAGAGTACTCCCTGCTGGTTTGCAGTTAAGGTGTTTCCAGCGGCTTGCTGGTCTGACACCTCAGGGGGTTTCTGACAGTCCTTGACCTCTGTTTTAATTTCCTGCCCAGGTGCCGAAGAAGCAGAGTCCTGACTCCCAGTGGCTTCTAGCTTGACTTCAGCCGAGGACTGCTCAACTGAGGCCTCTGACTTTGCCAGTACAGATGCTGAACTGGATGAAGCCTCGGTACCTGTGTTTGGATTTTTGTTGATATCTGCGGTGTCAGCATGATCATCCATAGGATCACTGAGATCCAGCTCCTCATTAAACATGTCTTTCTTGATGTCATCTAGGTCAGGGTCTGTATAGGCAATGATGTCAAACTTCCCAGATGTCAGAAAGTCATCAAGGTGTAGGTCATTTGTCTCTAGATCTAGGTCTTTGCCATCATCAGGATCCAAATTTAGGTTCTCCAAGTCAGCATCCACCAAGTCTTTTACCTCCACGTCCTCAAGATCTTTGACTGCTGATTCTTCTGCATCCAGTTTCTCCTCCACAGCATCACTGCTGGCTACTGTCTCAGTCTGCCCAGCAGGGGGTGCAGTCAGGATCATAGATGCTGCCATGTTCTGGGTCACACTTGAAGCAGGCTGGCTCATGGATCTCATCAAAGATGATTGTTTGAGTGTGTTGTTTCCTGACATTTGGGCTTGCTGATGAAGATTGTCCATGCTGGCAGATAACTGTACGGGGCCAGTCTGGCTGGCCATGGGGTCTACCATCCTAAGTCCCTGATTTACAGGAAACCTGGAATCGGGAGCTGCTGGAAAGCCTGGGAGCCTCTGACCCTGCATGTTAGGATCCATGTTGCTTCCTTGCATAGCACCTGGGGGAAATGGCATACGTGGCCTGTTTTCTGCTGTTCTGTGACGCAGCTCTATGAAAGGCTGACCCATTATGTTGTGTTGCTGCACTGGCATACCACGTGGTGGGAAGTGCTGGGACAGCCCCATAGGGTTGCCACCCATATTCTTTGCCATTTCGGCAGACATAGACCGTCTCATTTGCGGAGGAACATCCTGCATTGGGTGCTGTCCCCGGGGAAAGAACTCTTGGGCCCCATGAGGTCCAATAACCCCAGATGGAAATGCAAACCTAGAATTGGATGAAACATGTAAATAAAGTAGATGGGACTGTGCTGTCAATTACAGAATATGTGAAACACAAAAGGTGTAATAAAAATAATGTCACAACACAAACCTTGGTCCCTGATGTCTCAAATTAGGATCTCCAGGATGTGGGCCCCGGAGGATTTGTCCCTCATTAGGGAAAGGGACACGCTGATCACCTGGAAAAGGTCCAGGAAACCTCATTGGCCCTCTCATGGGTCCTTGTCCTGGATAAGGTGGAGGAGGCCGGTTGAACATTTCCCCTTGTTGCCCAAGTCCCTCTTGGGGCCAGGGCCGTGGTGTTCCTGGGGCCATGTTACCAGCAGCCTCCTGAGGGCCCCTCTCCTGTCGAATAGCACTCCTCTGTTGCTGCTGCTTGAGGATTAATTCTCTAATTCGTTGTCGCTACAAAACACAACAGGCATACAGAAATTTAAGCCTTTTCAGACACAAGGTGCATGAGCCATTCATATCTTACAATAATACTGTATTTTAGCTCTTCAGAGAGAGTTAGTTCATTTTGGTCGACTAAACTCCACAGCTAATGGGTATCAGGTCCCCTTTTTTAAAATTTGATTGTGACTGAATACTTTCAATTCTGCAAATGCACCAAAGTTTTCACTTCCTCTAACTCACTATTTATATAATGTAATCTGTTTGTAATCTGTATGTAATCTGTTTTTTAAACAGGTGTATGTAGATATAAAGATTAGAAATTTAAACTGACATCATTTTTAAACACCAGAAATAATAATAACATGTTTTTAAATGTATGTAATTTTAGATCATTAGAAAGGGAAATATTCTTCGTCTCAGACGCCTAAGAAAGGGACTGACAAGCCACATGCAGAGAGTGTGTTGTTAGCTGTGGTACTGAAGAGTAACTACCACACCAGCATTTAAACGGAACCAAGTGAAATTTGCAGGTACATTTACATGGTATTTAGTTTGCTGCAGTTGACCATCTAAGTAGCTATCTAGTCTGCTAAATCTAAATCTTTTTTAGTAGAGCACTATTCCCAGGTGAATGTTTGTTTGGTGGCTCATTCAACAAGCTGAGGTGTAAGACAAGACTGTAAGTTAGATAAGAAGCAGGAATACTAATGTGGTTGTTTTTCAAAGCAGGCTGTTGTCTGGCTGCTAGACAGTGTCACTGTCCGCCTGTGACAGATTGGTGATGTTACCGCTTTATGCAAAGATTTGACTCTCTGTATGGCAAGAAGTTCGCCATCTACATATACTGAGAATAAATTTATTTTTGAAATTTGTCCATGATTCCCATTTGATATCAAAACATTATACTTTTCATTACATTTCTAAGGTCAAGGGATGCAGTGCCACTGAAGAACGGAGTAAAAACGGGGTTTACAAGTTTGTTTTATATACCGTTTACTGCGTTTTAATTTGGTGAATATCTGGACATATATCTGTGTTATGTATTGGTTGCAGGTTCAAACCATCTAAGAGCCATCATCAGGTATATAGACCAGTTGTATTTTTTTTTTTTTTTGGAAAAGAAAATGAAAGGAAACAAAACTATAACCAAATCTAGCTGTGTTAATTATCCAGTACATTATGGCAACCAAGTTCCTGATCCAACTCTGACCAATAATAGTTGTCCACTCACATTTTTCTGTGGAATGAGGGATTACACCTGATGTTTCAGGTGGGCTCACTTAAGATCATCTGACTACTTAATAACTGATAGCAATGACAGTAAAAACTATGACCCAGGATGTTGTTAGAATAAAGAAAAAAAGAATAAAATAACTTGAAAACTTGAAACAAAATCAAAACAAGATGTTAATAGTAACATATGAATGATGAGATTTAGAATAAAGTATAAATAATGGCATTCATGTACCTGTCTGAGTCTTTCCTCGCTCTCAGCAAGAGCAACACCCTGAGCCTCAGAGGGAGCACCAGGCATTTGTGGGTTGTTGGTCAGTTGACCTGGGTCTTGAGGAACAGCTCCATTGTTACCTACACCTGACTGATCTTTCATTTCCATTTTGTCTGTTGACTGTGGACGAGGGGTCATGGGGGCCTGTTCAAATGGATCATGGCCAGGTGTCTGACTGGGTCTTCTCGAGGGTGACTGCGTAAATCCATCATCTGAAACGCTAGGGTGTTTTGGTGTTTGTGAACCTGGATGAGGGAAGGGCTCTTGAAGCCTGCCTTGAGGTGGGGAGAAAGGATCCTGGTTTCCCATTGGTCCCATTCTTGGCCCTTGTCTCGTGAGCCCATCAGGTCCAGGCCGTGGGGTCCCTGGTGGCTGGGCGTAGGGGTCATTAAGCATGGGTCTCAGGGCCCCAGGCTGGGAAAACATGTCACTAGCCCCTGGCCTTGATGTCCCAGGTGTACTAGTAAAAGGCTCTATTGGTCCCCTCTGGCTACCTGGTGACTTGGAAAACCTCTCTCCCACAGATGGTCGCGGAGTACCTGGTGGCTGTGCATAAGGGTCCATTGAGTGTGAAGGTGACATCCTCTGTCCAGGGTGTGACTGATGAGCGAACTGGTTCATCCCACTGGGCCGAGGAGTAGAAGGAGCCTGTGAGTAAGGGTCTGAGGATGGGCTAGGGGTGTTTGAAGGCTGACCGTAGTTATCATGTGGACGTGGGGTGCCGGGAGGTCGGGCATAGGGCTCAAAAAATGGGCGAGGTTGAGCATTGGGTTCGTTGATGGATCGTTGGTTACCTGCAGACTGAGAGAAAGGGTCAGTGGCTGGCTTGCTGGGACCAGAGGGCTGGGCAAAGGGGTCATATATGAAGTGGTCAGGCCTTGGCGTGGAAGGTGCATGAGCATAAGGATTTCTAGACATTTGAGTCATTGGTCCTGGCTGAGCAAATGAGTGCATTTGATGCTGGCCCATTCTAGGAGGACTGGTGAAGTTGTCATTCCCAGATGGTCTTGGAGTATGTGGAGGCTGAGCATAGGGGTCATTCTGGTGATTCTGGAACCTGTCAGTAGGATGAGGACCTGGTCGGTTGAAGGGATCCTGAGTCTGAGGAGGGGGCATAGGTGTTTTGAACAGAGGGACCGAGCCAGACTCATTACTTCCAGGGATTGGTGCTAGTAAAGGCCTTGAGTAAGGGTCGGACAAGATCATCCTGTTCTGGGCCATGCGCTGATAGGCTTCATTTCTTATCATGGGCCTCGAGTATGGGTCTCTGCCTGGAGAACCCATTGGGGGCCTTCCCTGAGCAGCCTGACTGACCCTAGGGGGACCCATGGGCTTCAGGAAAGGGTCCATTTCCCCAGTTGGCCTTGGGGTGTCAGGAGGTTTGGCATAAGGGTCGCTGCTCATGGATGTTGGAGAGCCAAAAGATTCATGAGCCGGAGAGGGCCTCCCTCTGTCCTGTTGGTCCATCAAGGAGGTGGGAGATTTACCAGATTCCACGGGCATTCTGCGACATGTATTTGGCCCAAGAGTTGGTGGTCTTGGGGTCCCAACCATCTTGGCATAAGGGTCCCACGGAGAAGAGGGTCTGGAACCGGAGGAACCTGGCGAGAATACCTGTGGGGACTGAGGTTGGGAGGAAGGGCCAGATGGAGGTGGAGGAGGGGGTCGTAAGAATACATCCTCTGGAGGACATGAAGTGGGCGTCCCTGGTAGCTGCGGTCTTGCAAAGCCTTCTTTAGAGTTGAACTGCTGCATGGGGGACATGCTGCCATTGCTGGGCTGGGAGGCTGGGCTCTGGTTACCACTGTTATTGCCATCTCCCTCTGACTGGCTGTTGCCTTGCTGTTGCTGCTGCTGTTGTTGCTGCTGGAGTTGTTCATTCTTAACTTGCTCCAATTTTTGAGTGGCTTCAATTTTGGCTTGCTGTTTGCTTTTCTGCCTCATTTGCTGTTGGAAAAACACAGAACAAAGTGGGATTAGACATCAAAAAGGACACAGCAAATATCAGTCTCATGCCAAAAATGAACTGGACCTACTAACCACCAATGTCATCAGGGTTAATGTGGAGGATAGTGCAGTTGTTTAGGGAGCTTTACTAAACCACCACTTCTTAGCTGTCTTAATATAAAGTGGACCTGCCGCTGCATTCGCTGACTTCATTGCATACACTCTTACCTGTCTAAACTTCCACTCTTGTTCATGCTCTGACTCTTTTGGTTTCAAAGGGTCTTTAAACAGCAGTTCTGTGTCTAGTGGTATGTTGGGATCAAACACCTCAGGGGGCTGTTGCTGTGGATGGTGCCTCTTCACCGTCTCATTCGACATCTGGACTTTGTTGATGCGCAGGGCTGCTCGGTTATCTCTTGCCTTTTGCTAAACAGCAAATCAATCACAATTGCAAAAAAAGAGAAAAAAAACATAACATATCAGACATAAAGACTTAATAAACAGATGATTGCAGAAAAATAAGGTTCCCCTACAACAATGATTCACTTTATTAATTGTGATATTGCAGAAATTTTACTCTACTGCTACAAAACTAGTCTATGTAACATTAAATTCTCTTTCATGGCGTTTGCTTTAATATCTCACAGTGATATGTGGAGGGTTAAATATTGGCAAATATTGGCTTTTGTTCATATCAAAAGACTTCCAGCTTCCCTCAAGAGTGCAGCTACCAGTCAGTGGACCTCATTCTCACAACAGCTCGATGTATAAGAGCCATGACATTCAAATTTCCCACATGTATGAGTTGCTGACGAGCATCAGCACATCCCAAATAGATACAGCCTGAAAGTGCTGGCTGTTTGTGAACATTGCTAAAGCTACGGCATCCACAAAGAGAAGAAAACAACTCTCTTCATACCATTTGTTATCGAGTAACAGGGTTCTTTTTAGGATGGAGGTTCCCTCCTCATTGGCAAAGAGCTGACACAGTGAGAGAGGATTCTCCATACCTAAGGCTAGGATGGTTTGCTATACATGCTACAACATGAGAAGAGCATGGTTTTGATAAAGAACTCCATGGTCCCATGGATATGAAATTTACAATTCATATTTGATTTTGACTGATCAAAGCTCTATATAACTGAAAGTGTTCAAAGCATAGTTGCTCAATGCTGCCAGACTGCCATTTACTAAGCCGAATTACTGAAATACAAATATTTCTTCTTTGCTGCATATACAGTACAAGAGGGTCATGCCAAAGGATTGAGGCCTATAAACTGGGTTTTTCAATAGTGGCTTTATCATGAATAGGATGTTTAAATGGGATAACAAAAGAAAAAGCCATGAAAGAGAAATGACAACATGTAACTCGTGACAAAATAGCCTTAAATGCAGGGTACAATTTTAAATCAAGACTGGGTCTCTGAAACTGGCCTCTGTCAGATAAAATTACTTCTAGTGAACTTAATTACAGAGACCATAGTGAGTTCTAACACTGAGCAGGGCTTCCTATGTTAATTAGTTCATCTGTGAATGGCTGGATTTCAAATTGCATTGGCAAGAGGCAAGAGGCCAGATGCGATAAAGGAGTCTGCCTTCTGCATACTAATATGTCAGTGCAACTAGTAGTGACAGTTTTTGATATCTGGTATTATTGTACCATCATCTGATGGTTCAAATTTAGACTTTGAGACAGGAAGAAAAAGAAAGCAAATCTGACAGTATGAGTGATCTTACCACATATGGGGCCCTGTCTTGTGAACTAGCTTTCCTCCAGAGTTTTGCAATTTGCTTTACTCTTGTAGACCAGTCTGTTGAAAGAATAAGAGGAGGAGTTGTCATGCCAACAGTCTCACAGAGCATACAAGGTATTTTTGTACTATGTGACTGACACAGTTCAGTGAGTACACCCAAACAAATATGCATAGATAGGCAAAAATAACTGAAATGATATAACTAAAAAGCATGTCAGTGCCATGTACAAACCTGGGTAATCTTCTCTGAGGTTGGGGAAATTGACATTGGTATACAAGACGGGCGCTACAGTTGCTAGCTCTCCAAGTGTCTCCTCCTTCTCCCACTTGAGTGTGCTCCTTTGGGCGTTTGACATGGCTTCAGTCTCCCCTTCAGGCAGAGATCCAGGGGGTGTAGGGCCGGAGCCATGGGCAGGGGATGGCCATGGGCCAACTGCATCTCTAGGCATCTGATTAAACTTTCTATCCCTGTAATAACAAAGGAGACAGCTAATCTTTAATAACAGCATTCTGGTATTGCAGAGAAAGAAAAACAGATATATCTAGGAATATTCAATAGTTTAAAGTAAGGAAGCAGTACATTACCTTGGATTGTCAGTGAAAGGCATACGGTTAAGGGGAGGGAAATTTTCTGGGATGCAGGGCCCTGCTCCTGGATTTGTAGGGAAGCGTTGGTTTGGTCCCATCATACCGTTGATCATTGGCATCCGTGGAAACATGGAATTCCCTACACGCATGATTTAAAAGGTGAAGTAGATGCTTCAATTTTCAAAAACAGTGAAATACCATCTTGGACCAATGACAAGGTAATTAATAAAGTACCTGCGTTAGGATGAGGCATACTAGTGCCAGGTGTGGCAGGGAGGGGCCCTGGACCCTGGGGGTGAGGCACCTGTGGTGGTGGAGGTGGTTGGCTCGTGCTGGGGCTAAGGACTGCTGTGAATAGGTCCTCCACATCTTTACCCTCCAGCTCTGTATTAGAGTCCAACAGCAAAATGTTTTATACACGCGTATATTGAATATATTACCCTTTTTGGTAGGAGTAAAGCTGGATAAAATTAATAAATTGCAATGTCTGTATTGCATTTTTCTGCATAAGTTGGAGTGGAACTGGAGTTCACAGCCACAATAAACAGACTGAAACACAATGGTGGATCAAAGGTTACAGTTTTGCAAGACAGGATGAAATTACAAACCTGGAATTTTGTAAAGTTTGCTGAGAATTGATTCTGAAATGAAAGAATTGGAGAAAAAAAAAAGATCATTAGTCATCTTCTAAGAAGTTTCAAAATAACAATTGAAAGTGTCTGGATGACTCATCTCCCAAACTGACCATCAGTGACCATCTTGTCTAGCTCTGGGCTGAGAATGCCGTCCAGGGGCTCCTCTGAGAGGGTTCGAGGTGTCCTTCGCCCAGCCTGCGACTGGGGCGCCACTGGGGAACTGTCTGTCAGGGGCCCAATGTCCAGACCAGCTGTGGAAACACACACAGACATACAAAAACAAATCACAACATGCACACACATACGCAAGCACACAAAGCAACAACAACCCAACCAACGGACAAAGGGATGTGATCATAAATATAGAACGTTTATTGTCTTAATAGCCTGTGGAACGCAATCAAACACAACAATATATGATTACAGCTCCTTGGGGGTTCCTGTGTTGTTTAAAAGGAGTGTTTTGGGAACTGTGAAGAGACAGACAGGTCATACTAATTCTCAGTATGGTAACACTTTAATGTTTGCGTAGGAAAATACTGTTAATATTTGTCTTCTGTACTAAACACCTATTCCCATAAAAAGGAAGCCATGCAGCCTTCATCTTCATCTTTTAAATAACCGATCCCATCAAGATTAAATCAAAAGTTGTGTTGGAATTTCTCACGCTTGAACAGCATAACTATTGCCGCAAACAACCATTTTCCTACTCTTGCTCTTTCTTTCTGTTTCCTCAATACTTTCTTCAACACAACATTTCTATCAACATACGAAAGGCTGCAGCCATTAGTTGGCAGTCTGTATTAAAACTAAATTCTATCAGCCCATGAAGCATTTAAGCTGAACAAAGTAGTTTTTACAAAGAACGAAGGACGTGTACTGCAGTGCTTTTTGTCATCCAGCCTTCACTGTCTTCAGGAACTGAAAGGACATTCGCCAAGGCCTCTTCTTCTCTAAATTGACAAGGACATCCAGGCATTCAAGAAATGAGCAGTTTAGAACCAAGCGTTTCTTTGCTATCCTGAAGAAATTTTGAAAGCTATGACTTTATTATTATTTTTATTCTGTCTACATCTTATAAATTAAAAAAAAAAAGAAAAAAGGTTACCGCTGTGAAAACGTTGAGGAGGCTCACAAACAAAGACTGACACAGCATATGCATTTAGGTGAATACTGAGCACTGGGTTAGGTTAGCACTAAGCAGTCTATGAGTGTTAAAACAATCTGAAATGGTTGAGAAAAGCTAAGTATGAAGCAGCTTATATACATGCACACTCAAATAGAGACACACACTGCAAGAGAGGAAGAATGCATTAAAGCAAGGGATTAGTAGGCCATAGCACCCTTACCAAAAGGAGGAGGTGAGCTGTCAACCTGGAAGGGGCAAAAATCAAGACCTACAAGAACCCAAAACCAGATAAAATGAGTGAAAAAATAGTGAAGACAGAACAAGCACAACACACTTCAGACAATGCAAACAAAAGATAAAACCAAAGATGAATCAAAAGTATTGTTAAAGAATGTGACTTTAAAAAACCATTAAGTGGTGAAAGCAAAATAAACTTGCTGTCTGAGGAAATTTCTGAACCACGAGGAAAAGATTTTGTTAACCCACGACTAGGTGACTATTTATAAATTCTTGCCACTGTGACTGCCTGTGAGATATATGACGCACCAGAGTCACTGCTTGGCTTTCCGAGCATTCCCAAGATGTCTGCATCAGTGTTCAGAACATCAGATAGATCAACTAATGGTTCCTCAGACGTCTCTGTAGATGGAGAAAAAGGAAGAAACAAAAAAAAAGAAAGAAAGAAAACCAAAAAATCATAATCAATGGTGATGTTGAACGGACATGAGAATATGATTTGGAACCATTTATTTTAGATGCCATACGATGATTGAGTAAACAAGAGAAAACTGCATATATTTGTACGTACTGCATATAACTGTATGCATCGATCTTAGACATAAAGGATTTATTCAATAAAGTCTTTCTGGGCTTTGACTTGGCCTTGGCTTCAAGCTTTGTGTCACTTTCTATTGTCAAAACAGGATTCTGAAGATTTTTCATATTCACACTTGTAAAATGTGCCTGTCCTGTTCTGCGTCTGTTCTATGTTGTGTATAAAACAGAATTTCATTATTTCAATCTATTATTTGATTAAAAAAAATCTAATCACTGTTTGAAGGTCACAGCTGTTAGGAATTCTTTTAAACACAGTAGTGAACACAATCCCTCTAAATCAAATCTACGTCTGTTTAAGGTACAACAATTTCAAGTACTTAATATCGAGATCAGAAATTCAAATTAAAGAACTAAAGTTCAAGTAACACAAGATAAGTGACACAAGATATATTTCAAATTATCTTCTTAGCTTAACAACTAAATTAATGTTTTGTACGTTGGCCAATAAAGGTTTTAAGTTCTCTCCGGCTCTCTGCCGGAGAGAGCTCTCTCTTTAATTCTATGAGGAGGTAAAAGTTTTGATAAGAGAATTAATGGAATGAGTTTAATAAGTGCAAGTATTTTAGCAACATGTAACTAAACCAAAGATTTCAAACCAGCTACTGGATCGCCATCATCACCTTCTACTGCAGTTGAACCGCTGGATAAATAGAGTAAGAAATAATCACTCGGGGTATAATGGTTTTCTACTGCTTCATTGATAGACCGTGCATCGATATAAATCAGTGTTGCGATGACAAACAGTGGCTGTGGCTCTGCTTCTCTGCCGGTGCGCTGCGCCACAAGTCGGGCAATCTAGCTTGAATAAGTGCAGAAAGCAGGTGTGATGTGAAGTCTCTATTAGCTAATGTTAAAACAGTAAGTGGCAGCAGTGTAGCTAAGTGTAGCCTCTTGTTGAGGAAGTGATGCACAAAGTATAAAAATTACAGGTAATAATCATGTTCTGTAACATTTAAACCACTAGAGTGTATTCAATTTTCATTTCAAGCAAACTTCCAGTTTCAAAGTGGTGACAATGACAGTATAACAGCTTTTCCATTTGGAACCAGCCTCAACAATTACACAGTTACTATTCAGTTACAGGCATACGGCATTTTTTTTTTGTTTCATTCAGGGAAAGGTTTTTCAAGTAAAGTTGAGAGAGGGGTCAAGAGAGAGGAAGAGATACAGAGTGAGTGGGTGGGTAGAGCGAGCTTGCAGAAATTTCACTTCGTTTGGTACTTGTAGAGCTGACTTCTGTGTAATTCTTTAGTGTAGGAGTAAAGTGAATGGAGCTGAGTGAGTGAATGCTAATGGCCAGAGATTAACCGTGACACCTTGACTTTCATTCAGTATGAATGGGTGAAATGTAGTTTAAACTTAACTTAACTTAACTTAAACTTAATGTTTTCAGTGGACTTCTGTCATACCCATTCACTCCTGAATGAAAAGGGTTAATACTCTCGTTGGGCAGAGATGAAGGAGAGAGATGCATGGAATAAAAGTCATTCTTATGAACCAAAATAAAAGTGAAAGATACCCCTGTTGTGTAAGGCCTTTCCAATACCTGTGCTTTAATGTAAGCCGTTCTCAATTCTGGTCATATCTAATATTTAGTCCAGCAGGTCTCTTTCAATCAATGAATCATTACATCTCTGTCCTGGAGAACTGAAGCGTATACGTACGTCCTACTGCTGGTCTGGTGGGAAGAGATGTTGTTGATGCGCTGAGCAGAGGGTCTGATGAAGGGTCCAGGAAGCTGGTGGTGGGATGCTTCCTCTCTACTTGGCTTTGGCCTTCTTCTAATAAGCCTGATTCGACCCCCTGCTGCCTGCTTTGCTTGCTTTTGTCCAGTAGGTCCTTTCCAAAGAATGCCTCCTGAACATGACAACACAAAGCACTGGGTAAATTCTCTGTGTTCACACTTTTCTTCGAGCACTGTCAGTTTACCTTACTAACTAACAGCCGTGTTGCTGCTGGCCTCACTTCTGTCAGCGCCTACCTCCCCCAACCACTTATACCCACAAGTCATCTACGATCCTCAATGACATGCAAGTGCAGCTCCCCGCTGCACTGAGACATTAAAAGCCCAATGTGTTGCTATTTTAATAATTAATGAAATGTGCTTCACTGTCTTAGATCTTTAGGTCATACTGAACATCTCTCTACCGTGGTGGCATGGGCTGACAGGTGCCAGTGCCCTATGCACACCACATATCTATGTTTTGGCCAACAAAAGGTGACACTGAGATACTGGCTAGAGACAAGGGAGCCTCGAAGTCACCTTCAGTTACGATTTTGTACATCAATTCACAGCCCAGACAGGAGCCATTTAAAGAGGATGATTACAGACTAGTATCCTCTGCAGTAAGCTCCTCTAGGCTGTTCTTCTTTCCAAAAAAAAAAAAAAAAAGCTCACAGAAGGGGCACTGTGCACCAAAGTTCTGTGAGTGGTTTCCAGGCAATGTACTTTGGATTCCCAACCTTCCCAAGGGTGGCATAAAATGCATTTTATGAAGATATGGCATGACAAGACCAGACAATCTGCGCATATGAATGGGAGGCTTGCATAACAATAAAACAAAAATAGATCTGCAATCGACTGATGAAATAAGCTGTATAAAGTAATGCAATATTTCTTTCTCTTTCAAAAAAAAAAAAAAGGGGCACTTTAAAATATGCGAAGTCAGAAATATGATACATGAGTTGCCAAAATGAATTAAATAAATAAATTAAGTGTTGATTATTATTAAAGCTAGTTATTTTTTAGATATTTCAAGTTTGGTTTACTACCACATGGCCAGGCTGGTGTGTAAAAATTAAGAAAGAATGGTTACATAGAGAGTGGTTACATAGTTATATAATGTCTATATACCGATAGAAAAATGTTATGTTATGTTTATGTGAAACGGTAAGAGTGTGTTATCAAAGGTGGCAGACCTGCAGGTAGGTGGGAAAAGCTTCTTCCAGTTTTGTTTTCTTCTTTCGGTAGCGTTTCTTTATTTTTTCTGGAACCTCTGGTCCAGGCGGTGCCTCATCCACAGGGGTATCAGGCAGAGTCTCAGTCCATCCTACAACAAAGAAAAAATGTATTATAAAATCATAAACTGACCAATCAGAGGACATTCTAATGTAAAATAGATGTGTGTGTGTGTGTGTGTGTGTGTGTGTGTTTTATTAATGTACAGACCTTCATCTTTTCCAATAGGCATCTCTGTCACAGAGCCAGAGGAATCCTTTCTGCAGAGGGCTCGTTTGGCTTTGCCTGGACCTTGACCGGGGCGGTTCCTCTGGCGAACCATGAAGCCACCAATGCCTTGAAAGGAGTAGGTATTTATTTGTTAGGAATAGGTCAATACATGCAAAAAATACAATACAATCAGGGAGGGGATGTGTTTTGAGATGTACTGAGTTTGTGCGTGTGGTTCTACAGTCCTGTGTGTTCAGAATAAAAGCTCAGAAACACTAGATAGAGCCCTTTGTACATCAGAGGTCCTGAGATGGCAGTGCATTGCTACAGCATCGGGCATGTACTGCACCATTTTACGCTTCAGAGGAGCTGTCTCCTTCAATCAGGTGCCCTACCCGGCCTGTACGGTTTCCTCTTCCTCTTCTTGCCACCATCGGCCCCCTTGGAGTCGTCTTCTGCTGGCTCGCGCTCCAGGCTCGAGTCAGACTTTGCCTCACAATCTAGGAGCTCCGCCTCTGTAAGAGGGAGAGAGCGTTGATGTTGAGTGACAGGCCTGCAGCAGAGCAAACCCCGACCAGGCCCCTCAACACAGCACCGGGGTCAATTCTATCTGAACTCCTCTCAGTGGCAGGACATTAGCCTGATTGAAACCCTTTCCATTACTGAGGACCTTCAATTACAGGGTTTTTTTATTTTTTATTTTCAAACACATTTTTAATGGCAAGTTACGACATTTTATGTATTTTTTCTTTTTTTTTTTTTTTTTAAACACTTTTTCTAACTCCAACTTAAGAGAAAGAATTGTATCTTTATTTTAGCATAAGCATGCTGAAGCCTCTAATAAACAGTCTAAGAACGAAGAAGCTTGTGCGGGAAGACAAGTACCTCTGTTGTCCTCCATGTCTTCATCACGAGAGTGCTCTGAGAGGGGGTCTACAGGAGCCTGCAGCACTGCCACACTGTTCTGATTAATGATCTTCAGCTTCAACTTGGGTTTGGGTTTCCTGCGGCGTGATGCTGTAGCAGACAAGCTCTGGAGCTGGCAAAGGCCGGACTCTGTCAAGCAAACTCCATCCTGTGTGTAGGTCCTTGACAGATCTGAAGAGACCAAGAAGCAACCATGACTCTGAGCATATACTCTATAAACTTAAGGCAAATCACGATCTCATAGAAAGAAATCTGTCATTTATACTGTGAACTTACCCATTTCTTTAGCCTTTGTAACAATCTGCGTCATAAGTACTGGCTCAATGGCATCTCTGGCCTTGGTCACAACTGCAGCAGAACAAGACACACAAAAGCCATTAAACACAAACAGCAGAAACAGAATGGTCACATGTCATAGTTAAGTCTATTCACTCTATAGCAGACACACACAAATACACATTCAGAGGAATCACTGAGCTCTAACCTTTAGTGGTCTTGAAAGTTCGGCACATCGTGCAATCAAAGCTACTGTCCGCAGCTTTTTCTACATCTTCCTCTGAATGGAGACCCTGACAAGACGCATGGAACCACCTATGGATAGAAGAGAAAGTTTAGATGTTAAAATATAGTTTACAGACCACTTCCCCTGACCTTAGGTTAGGTTTTGTAGTATTGCTGCACACCTGTCACATTGGCGGCATTGCAGAATTGTGGTGCCTTCGTTGTAGTCCACCAGGCAGATGGGACATGTTGCAAGGCTGGCACAGGGGGCACACTGGGTGTAATTATTCTGCCACTCACACCTTAGGCCTGGGGTGGTGGCGCCACACTGGGTACAGGACACACACCTGCAGGACACATGGAAGACAGAGGTCATTATACCCAGGCTATTTCAAAGAGGATAACGCAGATTAACTGTACTGCAAAAATCCTGGCTACCCACTTCACGGTCCACGTGCTGCAAATATTAAAATATTTATTAAATCTTAAATTCAGTTTGTACACAAGACACTGACTCCAGATTTTTGTTGCACTTATTGTCAATTTGATTTTGGTGCACCGCTTAAGTTTTTATTATAACAACAAAGCAACAGTTCTTAATATGTACAATTTGTTTCATGCTTTAAAACCTAAATCTAAATCTGAATTGAAATAATTGCCTACTGGACGCAAAGTTGGGTGAGATCAAGATAAAGTTACTCACCATTTACACTTCCAACTGTCCTTGGGCACGTTCTGCAGTGGAGGGTCCAGGCAGTAGGTGTGATAGCTGATGTCACAGTCATCACACAGCAGCAAGCGGCCAGGATCCGTAGCCTGGCCACAGGCCTCGCACACTGTACACTCCAGGCAACGCCAGCCTTTACTCAGCACCACCTTGGTGATCTGTGAAAGTTCAGATGAGACATTCATATGTCGGCCTGTGTATGATAGGACAATATTTCTGCTATGTATTCAAGATGCACAAAATCAATAAATGTACCTTTATGCCAACACAGAATGGGTGGTAGCACTGGCCGCACTGAGCACAGGCCAAAAGACGGCCCTCAGCACCGAGGCCAAAACTCCCACACACCACACACATGTCCTAAAAGAAAATAAGACCATGAGTTACTCCATTTCCTTGAGGCATTTCAGTTCAGACAATATAATTCTAAAGCTAGAGTTAGAAACCCCCTTCGAATCTGATTTTCCAAGATAATATCATTTGTTTTTCATGTTGAAAAACAAAACAAAGAAACTAGTCAGTTGGTGTCAGTTTCAGTTGTGCATAGCGCGCACGAAAGGACTTTCAAATCTTAACCTCAAATCTTAAACGTGGGAGACCACAGACATAACGTCAGATTTAACTGTTTTTTTTTTTTTTTAATCTTTTAAATCACACACGCACACACAAGACTGTTTAGCGCACACACACTTTGAGTTTATACTAAATGATTTCAGAACGTTGATTCCAGAAGCTTGTTCTTTTTTCTACTGTCCACCTGACTCGGGGGAGAAAAGTCCTTTTCGTGTGGTTGGCAGCCATTTTCCTGTTCTGCACATGTATGCAACATCTGGTTGGTATTGCGGGTTACAGCTCATTATTCCATTGTTGTTCCTTTCACACTACAGGATTTAAACTTGTAAAAATCATGTTCGATATGACCCATTTCACTTAATGCCATTCAGGGTTCAGCGCTGTGATAAGCAGCTCCTCAGCTGTATTGTTAGATTGTTTAGTCAGTTTAATTGAACAGTTATTCTCTAACAATACGGGGGTACCATCCCACACTGCTAGCTTCATTGTTACAGCTGTCTCTAAAACCTTGATGAATAGTTGACAGTGGCTATCAGTCAGCTGTTGTGTACAGAATTAAATTCAGCACAGGACCATTACTTTGAAGGCAGAAAGTAAGAAACAATAAAAATTTCAATATAATCCTGTGTTATATAACCGACTGCATTTCCTGCAGGCAGTTGGCAGTTATCTCCACAAGAATTAATGATCTCCAGTGGGAGAGATCTTTAAGCACAGATTTCATTTCAGACCATCTAAGAGAATGGAAGAATTCACGGATGATGACTTAAAATTAAATACATCAGCAAGAATTAAATAAAACACACACACACACACACACACACACACACACACACACACACACACACACACACACCTGTTTTAGTGTGAAACTGTCATTGCTGGAAAATATGACCACTGTGTTGTGCATGGCATTCTCCTCCTCCTCTTTGACTTGATATGGTGTTTCTATTGTGGTGACCTGGAGGTCAGAGAAAAGAAACACACAAACAAAACATATAATGTTAGTATTATCGTTTTTCACCATGAAAAGATGCTCCCTCTGGTCATAAGAACTAATATAACTAGTTAGGATTCACATATTACATAGGCATAGTTACTAACAGCTATTATATAATATTCCCAACAGCGGAGTCACTATTTGGAGATATTTAGGAACTGGCCCTCAAGAAATGTGCAGCCTTCACTTAGGTAAGCACAACTATCTAACAGTTCATACTGTCATTAACATTAATGCTGCTGACAATATATCAGCTGTGTCTTCAGCTGGAGGGAAAACAAACACTGCTTTGCATATAGTTCAATATTTGGCGAAGATGTCGAGATGTCATCCAGCTGACAGCACATACCCCAGGGTTGATACTGGGGCTCACTCCATTCTTGCCTCTGGCTCTTCCACGGCCAGCTCTACCTGACAGACCAGCCCCTCTGGGCCTCCGCCTCCCAGGGAAGCCTGAGCCTCGACCCTGTAGAGGCAAGACAAAATAATAAAAATCAATCAATCAATCAGAAACAGTGCAGTCTGTCACCTAAAGGGTGGGTGTATAGACACACTGTAGGTGGAAACAGGGCCACTCCCCATCTTACAGGCTGAAATGGGCAGCTCCACTTGTTTATAAGAGTTTGCTTCTCTCTTGTACAAGCTCAATCGGTCAAGTCATAGTTTGCTTAGTGGACAGACAAAGATTTACAACGAACCTCTCACCTCTTCCACTTTTTCGCTTTTAGGTTTGTATATACTCTTGACTGTGCAGATTGCACAACAGGAAGAGCACTGTTCATGCAGTTCTAGAAAGCTAACGTCATTCTGCAGTGCTGTTTGCATGGATACAAGCTGCTCTCGCAAGTATAGGCTGCATGACAAGTGATTTACCTAATGCATTCAAGTATTTATATTGGCATTGCTATGGCTTTGAAAAGAAGTGTTCAAGAACAATTGGAATTTGTGTTTGCATGATGTTCCAAATGTTAATTTTAAGTTCATTTAAAAAAAAAAAGAGAGAGGCATCAGAAATCTGGCCATCTCAATAGTTAGTGGAAAATCCTGTTATTTGAGACGCGCACTGCAGTTTCTGCCAGACAGCCAGCGAGTGAGAGAGATAAGTAAGGGCGTCTGAGCTGTTGTTCTAGCAATACGAGTTCCACCGTGCCCTTGGCAGCGTTCAGATAGGAGGCCTCTGCCTAATCATGACTGTCAAACTTAAGCGTAAATGAAGCTTCCAGCACCTGCCCCAAAATCCCTTCCCATTTACCCCACATCTGACACTGATCCCAAACCAGGGCCCTTTCCCCCCCTCCCCCATCCACTGTGCCTCCTGACAGACGCACTGTAAGATGGTGTTTTTTAACCTGGACTGGACCCCTGCCAAAGTGTACAAATTAACCCTCACCAAGCTTTGCTAAGAGTAATGGCTGTCACCATGGCAACTAACTGCCACAGACAGTCAAAATCAAAGAAGAAGAAAAAGGGGGGCAGGGGGGGGAGAAAAAAAAAAAGTACTTGAACAGGTTTGACAGAAAAGAAAAGAACATAGCAGAGTATGGCTGACAAAGAGGAAACAGAACACTTTTCATTAGTTAAAATTATTACCAAAATATTTGTGCAGACTGTGGAATGTCTAATTACACCATACTCTCGGTCTCTCACTTCCAGAGCCAGAGCAAAGCCAGCACTGTCAGTATAGCCATATCTTTCAGTTTCAAGTCATTAGTTTAGCCACTGGTGTATAAATCTCTTCATCTCACTGTAAGGTGGTGGTAATTAGTTACTGTCAGTGGAGTCTATGATATACATCACACAGTGACATTCAGGAACACTCGGGGAGTGCACGTCACTAGGGTAAACAGAGGGCTGACAGAGGGCAGCTGCTGCCCTGCTGTCTCTGATGAGCCACAGTATTTACCACTCTGATGCTCCAGCCGGGGTTGCCAGAGAACTGCCTGGTCTTTGGGACGTCCCACCCCTCTGGCTGGTCTGGTGACCAGGACAAGGGGGAGCTCACACTGCTATGGGGGCTCCATGCACCCTAAGGTAAGGGAGGGCGGGTGAGAGAGTGAGAGAGAGGGAGGGAGGAGGGCGACAAAATGCAGCAACTTAAAAACAAAGCCAGCGAAGAAACAAAACATACAAAGAAAGATGTTAGAGAGATGTGGTGAGCTTCTAATGTAGCCATTTGGGAACTACTCAATACACATCCATTTATGCAGAGCTACAGTATTAGAAAGCATCAGATGTGCAAAAATACAGTTATGAGGTTATGTTCTATGTTAAAGCCAATCCTCAAGGTTTTTCATGCATGAGTCCAAGAGGCATGTTTCTAATAGACTGTTTATAAAAGGCAAAATTGGAAAAGCACAATTGTGTTAGTTGCATTTAACGCAGCATAATTTGCCAGGGCATCATGGCACCATACAGCAGCAAAGAGGCCGCGCAGCCTCTTGCCATGACAACCATGTACGTTTGGCATGTTGACAAAACAAGAGGAATTGCGTCAGCACGGCAGCATGAGCGCATCAGACAAAAGACAAAAGCATGCTGGACTAAAGAGGAGCAACATTTTAAATTTCTGGAATAAAATTTCCCCTGGCCTCGTGGAACAAATTAGTTCCAGCCATATAATGTTTATTTAAGAGATGAGATAATGTGGGGGGAAAAAAAACATTTTGCAAACTAAATTAGTCTTTCCTCACCAGCATCATTCATAATATATTATAGCCATGGGTGTAATTCAATTCCCATTATTATTCGTCTGACAGACTCTACATTCAATCTCTCCATTATAATTCATTTAACGACACTTGGATACTAATATTAGGAGATTAAAAGTTTCTTCAGTCATTAGTAACCCACTGCAGGTGATAGTGATAATATGGAGATAACTGGGACATGATAATGGTCACTGTAATTTGTAACTTATTGGGACAACAAGGTGGCGTGTGTGGACATGTGGACATGAGAAGAAGAGAGTGACTGATGAAAATGTCACTGAGGTGGATTATGGTGAGAACTGTTTCAGCCATTAAAAAAAAAAAAAACACAATTCCTCCTAAAAAATAATTAATACTTCATCTCAGCTCTGCATGAACACTGTGACTAACTGGTCTTGTGGTGACAAACACGTGAAGAGGGCACAGGGAAGCTGAGAGAAAGCGTCATTAGCCATACTGTCCTCCTGCTATGCTTGCATAGTGTGCTGCAAGGTGTAACTCGACTGAAAGAAATAAAATAAAATAAATAAAAAACAGAACTGGAAAAGATATCTGAACCATATACGCTCCTTCAACCACCAAAAAAATCCTGATCCACCTTCACGGAGCAGGGCCCACAGAACACATACATCATTTAGGAACACACAAGGTATGAGCACCGATTATTGGCCTCTATTGATGGGTTTATTATTTAGGCTGGGACAGTGAATAAGGCAGAACAAGCCAGACAGTGACACAAAGTGAATCAGTGGTCTTCTGTGACATGATAATCCAGGTTCCTACCTGTTTCACTCGTGGCCTCCCAGGAGAAAACTTCCTCTTGGTGATGGCTGGCTTTCCCATTCCAATCTTAGGGGTAAGTGGTATAAGTGTGGTGGTGGGTATTACACTGCTGTGCTCAGACAGTGAAGGTAAGATCTGGGTCTGGGGTGGTTCTCTGGGAGATGTCCCTCGGCCCAGAGGGGAAGAGTGGGACGGAGAGGAAACCATTTCAGCCAACCTTTCCACAGATGTCTTCAGTGGTTTCTCCTCTGAAGATAGGCTGGAAAGTGACAGATTAGGGTTGGTCTCCGGTGTAGTGTACATCTCCTCTGATGTACTGGAGGCTGAGGGCTTAACAGTCTCTGCCAGGGTCCTGTGAAAAATACCCTCATTTCTCTCCTTGAGAAGTTCTTTTGGAGCAGTTTCCAGGAAAGAAGCCCCGACTACATCCATACTCGAAGGCTGGGGTAGTGAGATCTCCATTGGTTGGTCCGTGAAAGGTACTGATGCAGTACTTGGTTCTTTGGTGGTTGAGATGATGGCCTTAAAATCCTTTGTGCTGGGGTTGGCCATGCCCTCCTCAGGGCAGGCCTCTGTCTTTGCTGGTTTGATTTTTAATGTGGTGTCCTGTGTCTGTAGTGACTCCATAGAGAGCTGGGCTGGAAAAGACTCAGACCCCTGGTTGGGAGTCACTGAAGACAGGGAACTCTCTGTAGGTGTAAGCTGGGCTCTTGCTGCTGGTTTTGTTTCTGTAGGAGAAGATACGCAGTGGTCAGAACATATTTGAATCTCTTTACATCATTAACAGATGAAAAAAAGTAGCATAATGTTATGCTATGCTAATGGTTTGAGGTAATGAACCTCACATCATGAGACTTTACAAAAGCAATCACTGTTACATTAATGCAAACCAATACGAGGTTCCACAATGCTGATTCAGTCGTAAATATGCTGTGTGAACAAACCTGGTTTGAATTCTGTTAGAGTTTTGTTGACAGAAGGTTCAGTAACCTGTCGTTCGACAATGTCTGCTTCCACTGAGACTTCTGAAAGAGAAAAAAAAATAATTATCAAAAAGATTATTCGCCAAAAAAAGGATATTTGTTCATTAGTAGAGCCTGGAGAGACTGGAGACACATTAGGATAGAGTGGTAAGGGAATAAAACAAAGTGGACCATAGGGAAACGCTTGGATGCCCGGCAGTCAAACTCGCTGAGAGAAAAGAGATTTCTGCCTGTATCAATTTTACCCAAAATTTAAAAAGTAAAACAAACAAGACCATGCTATGATGTGAGTCCCTAGGACGTAGAAACCTTTTTCCCCCTTTCATAAAACCACTGAGCCTTTTTCTATGAAAAAAAAAGGGTGAACGTGGGCGATAATCCTTTATAACCTGTAATTTAACACACGAAAAAAAAAAACTTGTGCCAATAAATGGAAAAGGCTTCAATAGGTTCAATATTAGCATAAGTATAAAAAAAGGTTATACATTATACATATGGGTGTGTTATTAATTTCACTGCTAGGATTTAATGGACTGTGGCATTAGCCTTGAAAAGAATGTGACAGGAGACTTGGTGAAAAAGGATGTCTTTTGAGTAACAAGCAGTCACAACACAATGCATAAAAAGACAATGAGACAAGCCTTTATCATGGCTACATTTTAGCATTAATCTAGTGTATCCAGCCTCCTCTCTCCACTTGGTTTTGTAGTGTCTCCTATCCCCTCTCTCTCTCTCCACTTGGTTTTGTATTAAAGACATCAATACATTTGGCTAGTCTGGTATGAATAGAACTAGTCATTCCTGGCTATCAGGCATCCACACATCGAGCCAATATTCTGCCAGACAGCCCCTGACCGTACAGATAGCCTAGTCTTAACGAGACGCCCACCATTTCAATCCACAAGTTCCCATGTCACACTGATCCTGACACACACATGCACCTGCTAAGCATCTCTGCCAGGGAAAGGGGTAACCATGACAACCAACATCCCAGGGTCTGTGTGCTCTGGGCTCATGACTGTGCAGCTTGCAGGTGCTCATCCGGTGCCGATGCCAGAAAGTCAATTAGGAGATGGGCCTCCAACCATCTCCAGCCTTCAACTATTGACCAAGCTGAACACACATTCTCATTCATATTAACACCCAGCTTCCTATATCTCCTACAGTGAATAAGGTGATGGTTGAGATAAATACACGGCTTTGATTAATGCAGCACATGCCTAAAGCCAGGTCTAACTTGCAGTCAGAGAATGGATTGAACAGCATCTGTCAGTTGAGTCACGGTAAGCCTGCTGTTAAACTCCGAGTGGTGGAGAATCCTGTTAATGACTTTAATTACATTACATGTGCAGGCGGTTGGCAATAGCAGCATAGCCGTGATCTCACATAACAATGAAGAATCTGGAAATATTTAAGTAAATTTCAGCACATTATTAAAATAATTTTCCTCCTCTCATTTAGTACAGGGTTATCAAATACACTGCAAAAGATGAATTAAAAATTTAACTGTTTGTCTACAACAATATGACACGTGTATAAGGGGAAAAGAAATAAACAGGTAAAGCTCGAGTCAATCATTTTTTTTGGTGGTTCGCATAAACCTCCTCGAGCTCCTCTTAAATATATACACAGATCTCATGTACACTCATCTTTAAAACCACAGTGGGAAAAGCATCGCCTTGCCAGTGAAATCCAAGGATGAAGCTGTTCATGACCACAGGAAAAAGCTTGTAAAATGAGAGCACATGTGTACGGTGAGCGAGGCAAAGCAAGCTGTGCGAGCAGTCGTGAATGAGCCAGTGTAGCTCCAAGGCAGGTTTGCAGACGGGGGATCTAATATCATCACCATCATGCTACTCCTATCCAGTCTCTCCTGCCAGTGGAGTCTGCTGTCTAGACAGAGTGGGCAGCATGGCTACCACTGGCATCCCCAGCTCACCGTTAATTTCCTTCATACTCCACGCCACTGCAGGCAGAACTCACGTGGACTCAAAGCGGAGATGCAGCCTTGAGCTTCATACAAGCAGATATCAGCATCAGTGTTGGTACAGCTCGTACCACAGATCATCACAGAAGCATCAAGACCAGCAGAAACAACACACACCTGTTGTGAAGGGTGAGGTTTAAATAGGAGTACTTATGCTACTAAATAGGAATGGAATGATTATAGACTTTGATAATTTAAAAAGTCCCAGCTTCATAAATGTAATGCATTAATTTCAAAACCTTCAGGAAGTATAGAAATCACATGAGCATTTCTGTTTGCCTTTTTGCAGTTTTAGTGAAAATGAACAAAGAATTGAAAACATCTTTTATGCAGATGTTAAGCCCTTGAAAGGATCACATGCCGTGAGCGTTTTTAAAACTGTGCAATGCTCCTTTTTACCGCTTTGCTGCCACTGGTTTAAGTCGCACTGAATGCCCAACTCATAACTCACCACCACTTCATTGATTATAAATGACAGAAACGCTCTGTGTAGCTGGCTGAGCCTGTCCAGTTACAAAACCATGACGTTTTAACCATGGTTAACGGTGAAATCAGTTAAAGGCTGCATCCCTGCTCTTTGACATGGAGCTCAGGTTACGCCCCATGTCTCCATATTGGTTCTGACTCAAAAATAATATGGCTAGATGAAGAAATGTCACTGTAGATTAGTGACACTGTACTTTGTCATTCTCAGGGTATAAAAAGGAACACAATTAAGCAACAGCTCTTGAATCCAATAACTTATGTATAATATATGCACACATATTACAGACATGGTCACAGTGCCCTAACAAAATCACTCTCCGTTAAGTAGAATTAACAAGTCTGGTCTAGTCTGATGTTAAGAAACTTCAAGTCAAGTATGCGCAGCCAACTCTCTGCCTCAAGTCGCACTGTGCACTTCCTTCAATATGCACTTAAGAAATTAAAATAAATAAGTGCTCTCAAGTCTCAATTTGTCATTTATATAGACAGGCGGCACGTACTCCCTCCCCATGAGACAAGAAGGAGACACAAAGTACCGTTAGTTTTCAAAACACAGAGTTACAAAGACAACAGAGTCCCTTTAATCTGTCGCTAGTAGGACACCATCTGGTTATTGGAGAGTCCTCAGAAACATCCTCTATATGAAAGAGAGAGTGCTTCTCTCTGGTCTCTCTGCTCCAAACAATCCTTTCATTAGCAACAACTGTGACTTTCAAAACTTCATCAGCACTGACACCATGCACCAAATTTCGTGTTACATGGCCAAAACTTTCAACTGCTTGTGCATAGCTAGAGGCTAAATAAATGAACCCTGAACTACAAAGATTCTCTTTCATTTTCAAATCATATAACCTGGTACTTTTGTGTATGATTTTTTTTATGATCAAAAAAAAGTTACATTCCTTGGCTCTACCTTGGAATAACAAAATATGATTAATATGCTGATAAAACAGTTAGTTTCTCAGGAGGGATGCTTGGGCATAGAGGAAAATAAAGACTTCAAGATGAGATAAGGAAAGAGATCAGAGCCGTTATCTTCCTGTGAATAATCTAACCTTTTTGGAACAAAGACCCACCAGGCTTCTGGGCTGACGTGGCCAGCCTCTCCTCCTGGACGGTAGCCTGAACAGGCTCTGGATCTGAGTGCAATGGAACAGCGAGTAATTCCGGTTTGGGGTCATTGTGCATTTCAGGAGGCAGCTGAGTGCCAGGTTCTAGGTCCGTGTGCTTTTTAGCCAGCTGTAGGCCAGTCTCAGAGTCTGTGTGCATGGAGGCTGACTGAGGGCTGAGCTCTGGGCCGGTGTCCATATCCTCTGCCTGTAGCGCCTGCTCTGCAGCAGGAGACCTGCAGTTGGAACAAACATAGTCCTCTCTGGGGTGGATTTCTGCTTGGCCTGAGTTCTGACGCTCGCACTCCAGGTGTAGCCATCTGAAAGGAGTGCACAGGAATTTTAAAGGACTGTCCAACAGGGATTTCTGTGAAATCTTGAAATGTGACTTATTTATTACTGTGGTTTTCCTAGTGTTTTCATAGTGTTACCAGGGAACATACATTTGCCACAGGAATTTAAAAAAAAAAGGACAAAAAAAAATCTCTGACTGCATTTGAAGTATTAAGTTACAAACTCGTGTTCCTTACCTCTTACAAGTGTGGCAGAGGAGTAAGTCTTTTTGATGCTCAGGGTCCAGGATGCAGGCACACATAGGACAGCATAGAGCAGGGTCCTGGTTTTGGACGCAGTTCTCACACAGCAGACTGGTGTGGTGCCATTGCCTGCTGGTTCGTGTTCCACATTGGATGCATACTCTGCAGTTCTGAGGAGCAAAAGGAGGGCTTCTTTACAAACATGACACTGGAAACCATTCAGAGCCAGTGTAGTATGAATACAGCGTTTCTGCTATACACATTTGGCACTTAAAGTCATGGAATGGGAAACAAGCATGAAAGCTGCCCAGACCCACACTGAATGTGCCTATTTTTATGACCATGATTCTTTTTTTTTTAAAAAAATCACAACATTTATGAGGTAGAGATGGGGAATATAACAAAAAAATATATCAATATTTTTAGACCTTGATGAAATGGATTCACAAGGACAATTTTGCAGTCAGAAGAATCATTTAGACTAAATAGTTTTGAATAAATGCCATCAAGTTTAAACAGTACAAACATTCCATTGTTGAATATTACTAAGACTTAACTATTTTTAAGATTAAAATGAATAAAACATTGGCATCAAATTAATCAGGTTCTGGCTACGTGGCTGCATGACAGGCTGCCACATACTGCCAAGTAGTGTTACAAACAGCTGACACTTGAAATCAAAGCAGGCTGCTAATCAAAACATGGAGCATATCTATGAACTTTTGCGTTTTCCTGCTTCGTCTTAAACAATTTTGGGTTATTTTTAAATAGATCAGGATCAGCTGTGTAAAGCCCATTTCATCTGCTCTTTTTGGTCAGTTTGGCGTACACAGAATATAGAAATGCCCTGCTGTTTTTCAAATAAACGGCTTTGTTGAGCACACAGTTGTGAACAACAGAACCACAAAGCAAAGGGCGGCGAGCATATTTCACAAAATATCCACATCGACAGCGTGCACCAGCAAGCGGAGCTGCTTTGTGTTAAAAAATTCACAACGATCCTGTTCGTTCAAAACACTGTTAGGACGACTGTCTTCATGCTAGGAGTGAAGGCTGAGACTCAGGCGCTGTCCAAATTTCGCTAAAACCTTCATGCGCAATTATTTTCCACGCACAAAACATCATAAAACATGATAAAAGATTAATGAAGAAAAAATAAAAGTTAATGTTTGGTGTGGGCTGTGTTTGCTTAACACACATTTTGTTAACTTACTCAGCTTTCAAACATAATTAAATAGTTGAATACATTTTTAATGCAGGGCCACTTTAGGCTAAATGTGCTCTATGCCACTGTATCATGAATGCAAGGGGGAAAAAAGTCATATATTTATATTTGATATTTTATTGGTATTTTAGTCTTCAGTAAGCCTGCGATAAAATTACATAATTTTAGGAAAAAGCTAAAAGGAGATTGAACATAATGATGGCTGTTTAATAGTCTTTATTTTCCTCCTAGTCATGGTCATAAAACCTGTTCATGAAAAGTGAACCAGCACTCGCTTTCTCTCTGCAATTTATTGACTTCACTGAGTTGAGTAGACTAGCCAGCCACTCAGTTGAAGTAAGCTTGTTTTTCCAAGAACACCGTGCCACTCTCGATCATACCCTCGTACACGACAAACAACATTTAGAAGAACATGACAGAGCACTGAAACTGGAACCATGACTTATTTTTCATTGACTTCTCCTTCAGCAAGATGTTCGCACTCAGAACAAAACTCCCATGTGGGCAGGCAGTGGGAACAGGGGTTGGTGGCAGGCACCGAGGAGAAGCAAGAGACAAGGATGTGTGTGGGCTGTGTTCCTCCTGTGCTGAGTCACATAGAGAAGCCAAGTGTGACCTTTCATCACCTGCTGGCTCTCTCTTGCCGTGGCCTCCTCTGCGACCGCCGCAGAAAACTGCGTGGTGTGTTAACCAGCTGCCTGAGTGACAGGCACACCATTTACTGGTGCTGGTGGTGAAGGGTGGAGCTGAACCAAGGGATGCGTCTACTTAACATGCAGATGCATGTACACACACACACACACACACCATTATCTTATGGTGCTGAAGCTGAACTGAGGCCTTTGAAAGATCAGCTGGGGTGAGTCATTTCTCAACCACAGGATGCACAAATACAAACCACAATCATATTCTCATAGGTGGTAGACCCAGACCTGATGCCAGAGCAAAGATTCACATCTTGAATATGTTTCCACTGAATATTAACATCCAGACACAATGCCAATTTTGTGTTGCCATTTGCTGCAAGAACACACCTGGTGGAAACAATCTAGCCATGTACAACAGGGCGGCACTTGAGTGAAAAAAACATAGCACTTTAACACACCGATCTTTATTTTATATTGCCTTGAATAAACCATCCGGCACCATATGAAGGCTTTCCTACCTTACATCTCCATCCGTTGGTGGGAAGAGAGTCCATAGCAGGTTGCAGACAGAAGGTATGGTAGCCTTTGTCACACATGTCACACACCAGCATTTTAGTGTCCTCTCCTGGGTTCCTACAAAGACAGAGGGAGACGGTTGTGTGAAATGGGGCAGCGTAGAACTTTGACACACTGCACATAAACTGCAAAAGCTACAGAGGATTTTATTTACAGCCGTCACATGGACGATCACAGTCGCTGTGTTTCTCTTGTTTGAACTGTCATCTTAAAGAGCTTTTTTTTTTTTTTTTTTACATAACGCTTTAGTTCTATGTTGTGCACTTGTTTCCCTTTCATTTTCCAAACCAGACAAAAGCACCTCAGGTGTTTTCTTTGAGACTTTTTCCATCTTTTGTTTGAACTGATTTTTTTTGTTTCTACAACTCTGGATGTCAGTTTTACAGCAATCCTATTTGTTATCATGTTCATGAACAAATGAATCAGAAGAGAGATCCAGCCTTTTGCTGCCATAACCAATATGTGCTCCCTGTTCTTATATTTTAGAAAATGGTGGAAGAGTTTCTTGTTTGTATATTTTAGTGTATCGCTTGCTAACTTTAAAATATTCTACTTCAGAAAACAGAACAGAAAAATACAGTCACCCACAATAAACACCTTCCAGCTTGCCAGACCAGCTAGAAGACAGCCTGAGCACACCTACTGCGCCTCAATGACTGACTACCCATTGTTGATAAACGCATACACCAGATGCATAACTTATAGAACATGAAGTAACTTGAGGGGTGCAGCTGTGCGTCACAGTGTGGGGGCGCTACTTCTGTAATTGTAGGGTTGGCAATGAGTAAGGTTGAAGAATTGGTTGGGAAACAAAATGAGAGCTTGAAGGTTAACACACTAATGGCCATTACCTGTGAATCACTGGATGCATTTGAATTATTTTTACATCTTTAAACACAGGTAAGATGTAAGATTTCCTATAACATTCACAATAAAAGCTACACACAAGCAATGACAAATTCATTTGTGTTGTCAAACCTAAACAATTCTAGGGAATGGGAAAATTTGAAGCCAGTCTCAGCTGCCATCCCATCCATCACAGTTTGGGACAATATCATATGATCGTCATATAATGAAGCCCTACTCATCTTGAAAAAAACACCATGCTGTGTAGAAATAACTGATGGTACTAGGGTTTCTATGTAAATACAGCACTGAAAGCTCAATGGACATTGTTCACCTAAGGCAAACAGGCCTGGTTGCTAACAGAGCTCCTGTGCTGTTTAAATAAGGTCAGAAGTTACAAGACTGAGCTTCAGGGTACAACATCCAGTTAGCTCCTTGCAAAACCACAGAGGTAAACAAACCAGCAGTAAGCAGCATGCCTGGTAGCTAAAAAGAAAAATACTAACAAGAAAAGTAAAAGAACAGATAGAGAGGACAAAAACATTCAGTCCGAGATACGTTATTTAAGTGGGTAGGAAGGTGACTCACTTGCATGTCAGGCAGATTTTGCACTCAGGGCACTGCCAACCTGCCCTCCTTAGAGGGGTCACGGCCATGTCCAGGCATATCCCATGGTAATGCTGACCACAACTGGTGCAGAAGAGCTGGTCCAGTAGGTCCCCTGGGCTATCGCATAGCGCGCAATTTACATCATCTACAACTACGGGCAGGAAAATGAAAGAGAGAAAAGGGCTTAAGTCAAGGAAATAAAAGAGACAATCGGCTATTAGACAGAACAGCTGATGCAAAGTCAAGACTTCACTTATGTAAATGATTCTACTGTAGTTTTTACATACTATGTATCTAATTCTGCTCAACTTACATTTGTGAATGGCCAATTCAGTGTGTTCTGGGCAGAGGAGTGAGAGACTCCTGATATCCTGAAAAGTCCCAGCTGCCCCCGCACAAGGGTAATGGTAGAGTTGAGCACATCCTTCAGCACAGCACTTAATGGATGCTCCAAGGCGCTTACAGTATGCACAGTGCTGCAGAAACAGAGAGCAAGAGATCATTAAACATGCCTAAAATGTCTTCATCTGCCACAAAAAAATCAAAATTAATATATTCCATGAACAGCCAAGGAAACAACAAACTCTAAAATATGTGCATAACACATTTAGATGAGTGACTTAGCTGATAAAGATAGGTAAAGACAGACTTTATTATCTTTTTTGGAAAAATGGTAATTTTATACCTCTGTTTTAGCGACCAGATGATCACATTCATTACAGACCCATACCCCATTTCTCTCAGTTCTACGTGCATGCACTAATAGCCATTTTGGAGATGAAGTGGAAGACTTGCTGATGGGCTACACCACCAATGGGCTGCAAACGCAATCGGAGAGCTGTGAGCTGTGCCACTACTAACACTGGGAGCTAAGCTGCCATGAGAGCTCAGCCCTGTTGAGTGGCGTGACCTTTTCCATTTCACAGCTGAGAGATCCACGCTGCCGGGCCGACCTTTACCAGCCAGTCTGATCCATCAGCTTTGCCGTGCCTCAATGAAGCAGTCCCTCCCTGCTGCCCCAACACATTAGGATGGTGTTAACACCTATTACTCCACGGATGTTCTCCGCTGACTCACCTTTGTGCTCCCTGAGTCAATGGCTCTGTCCACATTAAGCAGAGATTGTCCCTCGCCCTCACAAACACCTTCGGACCACAAGGCACAACTCTGATGTGCCCAGTATTGCCCTAAAATTTGAAGACATAAAAGAATGCGACAATAACAACCAGTTAATTAAATAAAGTACACCATCGAGAGCAGACTCTGCATCAACATATTGAGTGTTTACAGATGGTGCATTCTTGAATACTCTCCATTAAAAGTGCTAACAATCCCTGATAAAAAAACAAAAACAAAAACAAAGTAAAAGTGTCTATTGATCTTACCTGACTCAAAGAGAGACTGGACATTAAGATCTTGTGGAAGGCCGACATGAGAAAGCTCATCCCAAAATCGACTGGCTGGGTCTGGTTCTTCCTCAGAGTTTTCAGACCCACTAGAACAAAAGAGGTTTGCAGAGAAACCGGGTCAGCACAGGGTTTTTTTTTTTTTTTTTGGTGTTGTTCTTGTTGTTTTTAAAGCCAGCTTTAAGATATGCAATGCAAGAGAAAGACAGCCTGAATCAATTTAGGAATGTATCAAGAGTAGAGGCGTAAAGGTAGTGGACGATGTGCAGTTTTTACAAAAGCAGAGAGATGAAGACCGAGAGAATGAGCTGGGGGAAAAATGTTAGAGAGCAAAAAACAAAGCTGTGGGGGAAGAGGGAGGAGGAGAGGAGGAGGAGGAAGAGGGCCATCTTGTTTGGTGCGTGCACAAGAGGCTGGCTGTTCTGTCTCATAAAATCTGTTGAAAAGGATGCGTTTCCCCGAGTCCCTGGCTTGCACTAGTGAGCTGCATAGCATGCGGAAAATGTGGAGAGGGAGCATTAGCATTTAAAAAGGACTTAAGTTCCAGTAAACAAACCAACAGCCAAAATCAAGAGACTGGTTTCTGGAAGCCTGATGGCACACTCATGACAAACAGCCTTGACAGCTTATTGTTTGTAGAACAAAAGTTTCATCACCAATTATGAAATGATCTTCTCCTGCTTTCTCAAATTCTCCCCCAACCCCCCATCTGTCCACCAGCTCTGCTCCTCTGACAAATCAATATACGATTTCTCCTCCTGCCCTGTGCTCCCTCCTGTGCCTGTGTGGCACAACTAAGGAATGGCCCCAATGACCAATCACATGGCAACAGCACAACAGCTTCTGGTTGGCTTGGCATGCTGCCAGACCAATATTGCTCCCACTGCCCATTACGTCACCGGGAGCCCAGAGACGCCCCAACTGGTTCCAAAGGACCAAAACAAATTAGGCAGCCGTCCAAAAGAGTCCGATGAGGGTCTTTTGTTGGCATGGTGTACAAATATGTGACACACACACACACACACACCCCCACACATACAGCAGAGGTTCATATGCACCCTACACCTGATGAGGCATCCCTGGGCCTGGGGACACTGACTGCTGAGGCAAAGTGATAATTTAGCCTTCAAATGCAGGATGACAACACAACCTGCTAACGGAAAGAAGCCCTTTAGCTTGTGAGGTTTGTGTGTTTGTTTTGTGTACATGCAATTCCTGCAATTCCTGCAATTTACCTCGTGCATAGGTAAATATGTATGTAAGAAGTATGTGGCCATTCAGGCATGGTGATGGTGCTTACTGTTTTCTGGGGAAAGGGGAAAAATGTAATGTAATTTCACCCAAAATGGAAGAATACATTTTTTAGCCTAAACAGCTAAAAATTTGGTCAACACACCATCGGTTATTTCTCCACTAGTATCTGGTTTGCACAGAATCAAAAATATCACTGAAGTGAGAGCCTAAGCAAACAGGAACTCATCCCAGATGCCTTTACTGTTGTGACCAAAACCGGCAGCCAAAACATTTGTAAGGACCGTGTCTGCCAGGCCTACTTACTTTGACTTCTCCCTCTGTCCTGAGGTGGTCTCTCCGGCCATTTTTGGCTGAGTGGTTTTATCACCATCACCGCTATCGCTCGTCGAGCCTCCTCCACCCTTGTGGCTGAAGAGTGCTTCAAGCTGAGGAGTGGTGCTGAATACTTGCAGATCCCCCTGACCCAGCAGGCTACGACTACCGCAGTAACAGAAGGCACAGAGACGCTCACTGAAACAAAGAAAATGGTTGGAAAGGGGTGTTTAATTATATATACCTACTGTGACTTAATACAGTGCCACGGATGTCACAATGAATTAAGGCCTCGTACTTCTGGCAATGGGTCTGTCTGGGCAGCAGTATACGTGAAAACGGTTTATTTGTGAGGCAGACACACACACTGTCTACACATTTATTTAGAAAATAAACCACTCAATAAAAATACGTAGTATACAAGCAGGAGCCCACACCTTTTCTCACATGTACCTATAAGATTAAATGTAACAGTAAGCAAAAGAAGTTGACCTTACAAAGAATAACTGGACACGGCAGTGTTGCAGATTTTGTGTGAGAAAAGGATTTTGGAGAGAGCCCAGTAAAGAAATACGAAGATAAAATAGTGGCTGGAAAGTTGCTAAATAACATGGATGGTAAATATTTATCACGTTTTTAAGGGATAAGATAGCCTTGTTAATAAGATCCCAGGAGATGCTGCTCGTCTGCTCTCCATCACTAACATCGATAGCAAAGACAGGCCGTGAGATTGATTACAACCTTTTACAGAGTGGCACCTGGGAGGTGAGCGCTGCCTCTATCAGCTGATGACTCTATTCCAATTCACCCGTGCATGTGTACACAGCGAGGCGAACAGCGTGACACATTGCACAATCGCGTACTACGGCTTTGCACTTGTAAACATTCATATAAACACAAGGATCTTGATTTCTCAAACAGTTATGGTTCAGGGTAAGTTTAGTGGTTCTAACCTGCTTTTAACTTCTTTACTCGCTGGGACAGATGGTCCTGCTGAACTCTCAGCTGGAGGGCTCTGGGCCAGAGGGGAAGAGGGTTTGTCCTCCTCTGGCACCTCAGTGTTCACCACGTCCATGGTTTCCACTGGCTGGATTGGCGTTTCTGATGGTAGCAAAAACAAACAAATAAATAAATAAATAAAATCATTAGTTGGTTAGTAAGAAATGACAGTGCATTCAATCCCTCCAGAGCATTTGTGAGATTGCTGCCCATTCAACATTTGCCTCCATGCTATTAGGTGCTCTTCAATTCATTGCCAATTATGACTGTCAGCATGCAGCCTCTGACAGATACAAGCTGTCACAGGGCAGGTTGATTGTATTCTAGTCAGTTTCCTCCAGGTCAGAAACACAGCCTTTATTAGTGAGATGGATGGTAAAATATGGGGACCATATGCTCAAGCGCTGATTACAGTAAACCCACTGGGAACATCAACCTCGTGTAGAGAATAGCAACAATGGAGAAAGGGGAAAAAGGAAAAAAAAAAAAAAGAATCATGGCATGACAAAATGTCTCAAGAAGAAGGGTTTAATATTACCGGGGAAGATTTTGCCAAAAATACAACTACACGTAATTTTGTTGCCATAATGAGCGTTTTTGATCTAAATTACAAAAAAAAAAAAAAGGGGGCTCAATTCACTGGGCTAATCAAATAAAACAACTCCCAAACGTACCTCTCACTGAGACTTTGGGCCATGCAAAATTTTTATTAACATTTCATTGAGATGTAATTAGGCTAATACGGCAATGATTCAGTGTCATCCAATGGAATTACACAAGGACAAATTCAAGCTCATTACCTCCTAATAACCGAACATACCTGTGTAAGACTTCTTATAGTCTTGGGATGAGAGTGACGTGTTGGACATTGAATATCCTCTTTGTTTTTTTTCTAACTAAATTTTAACAATTAAGCTTGTTATTCTGCTAAGCATTTAATATGTCACTATGCTGCAATTTCCAAGGCACACGTGTGCTTGATTATGTGGTTTGTGCGGTTTGCATAAAACACTTCAGTTACGTTGTACAATGACACAAACTGAGGGTCATTTTAAACCCATGTTTTGACCTTTTCACTGCACAGATATACTCTGCTTGACCTCAGCTGCACACACATCACTTTAGGGACGAGTCCGTATGGAGGATATATAGTTCATTTTGACATAAGCCTTGAGGCAGACAGAGCTACCGAGGGAACCGCTGTGGTTTTAGCAGACACAGAAGCAGACTGAAAAGGCGAAACTCAAGTGCATGCTCTGTTCTTTCAAAACAAAAATAGCAACAACATTTTGTTGAAATGCCCTAAAACACTTAATAATCACCTATAGTTTATGTAATATGTAACCACTGCTAGTAAAAGTAAAGCTAGCCACAGGCAGAATCTCATTCCCCAATATCTCTGGCACAGAAACAGGGCGGCACTGAGATGTATGAGAATGGGAGGCATGGTCACATGATGTGATGTACACACATAAAAAAGCATATAAATGGGTCTGGAGAGACTGATGGGATTTTAAAAAGCTTTTAGAGGGCATTAGCCTTGGGCTCTTTCCCGATGCACCTCAATGCCAATCTCGGAGCAGAAGGAAAGATGGAAGCAGTAAGGGGAGGAAAAAAAATACACACCCACTGCAGCTTCACAGCTCAAGCTAAACCCTTTCAATTATAGTCCTGAAGTAGAAGCATGGGGTGCCAGAAAAAAAAAGCTCTCATCCATCCTTCTCCAGGAGAGGGAGACTCCTCTACCTTTACTGAAATACCCATTTGAAGCACTCTCTGCATGAGGCTGCCTGGATGAGCAAGTTCAAGTCATATATCACTCCCTACGTAACCAGTGTGTACATAATGGATAAAAAAAAGGGGGATTGTGAAGTCTCACCTGTGTCCTGAGGGCCTATGGACTCTGTTATCTCAGTCCCATCCATGCTGTCCTCCTCATCCACAACAACCCTCCCTCTGGTGCGACCCCTAGGGTGAGGAAGAGACACAAACAAATAAATAAAAGGCAGCGAAAAAGAACAAGACAAGAAAAAAGTGCCTGGGTTTGCCTCAGAGGAGGATGGGGGTGGTGGTGCGGTCATGAATTAGTTAAATATAGTCACAGCTGTCACTGATTTTTAATGGAGGCACTCAAGCCGCTGGGCAAGGCGGAAGGGTGGTAGTGGGGGGTTGTACAGTACAGACTGGTAGTATGTGGATTTTAAAGATGGAGGCAGGCCAATTGGGATCGCAATGTGATTCAGATTCAGGCTGGAAATAAAAAAAAAACAGTAATGGTTTTAATGTAACATCGTCCATAAATAAATGACTATGCCTATGTAGGGTTATGCAGCATGATAACGAATCAACATTTATTGTTGCTTATACACCATAACTGAAATGTGCGTGTTCATCTTCAGAGTGACACGGAACAAATACCTTCATCACTGATAGCCCCCTGAGGGATGACGACTCATTAGAGTCCAACTGAACATGTTCTAATTGAATTTCAAATCACAATACAGACATTACTTATTATATGCTAATAGCTGTGTAATTTAAGACAGCGAAAACAAATATCTCATCATGAATGTGCATGACTCATGTTTGGTATCAGGGAGACGTGTTGTTTTATGCAATCGCTCATGGCTGGGATGTATATCGCATCCCAATAAAACGGGCATTGTTTATGGAGGCTTTGAACAAAACCGATGATGTGGAGTATACACAACAAAGATAATTGAATTTACGTCTTTGTAAACATTGAAAACATGTTAGTCTTTTTTTGTTCTTATTTCAAAATTAAAAGCACAAAAACACAGCACAGCACATTTTATTATTATGGTGCTTTAAGTGAATTTAATGGATAGCTACGATATCAATCCTACTGTTTTAATGATTAGTCCAAATGGAAAAGAATTACCATGGAATACACACAGAGATTAATCTCTGAATAGATGGTCGAGCCCATCAATAAAAAAAAAAATTAAAAATGACACAGCTACAACCTCTTTTTATCATATATAATCAACAGCTATTCTATAAAGTATGTTGACAGGAAATTACTTACTTGTGTGTAAGAGAAAGCACACTGAACCTCTAAAAATAAGGCTTGGTCTGTCTCTACTTGAGGTTTAGGTCAGAAGCGTCACAGTTGGGTATGTATGTATGTATATAGGTACATTAGAAAAAGGGTGATGGTTATGTTTTCAGAACAGCGGGTTTGTGAAAAGGTCAACGCTCTGTTTCATTTTTCACTGACTAATGCAAAGAAAGTCGTCATTGGCAAGCTGCACGATCGTCATATACAACACATTTTTGAAAGGCCTATTTGCAAAATACAACGTATAAAAACCAAAGAAATATTTCAAAAACCCAACACACTTAAAAATCATTAAGATTGTTTGATTTAGTTTTAAAAGCAAAAAAGTCTTTTCAAAACACTGTTCATAAGAACCTTACTGCATTTAAGTGAAAACTCACGAATTTGTCCTGAGTAATCAGTATTGGGCCAAACTGTTTCTTTTTAAAAATGAATTTAATTCATTTGACTAGTTATATGAAGCTAGATACAATTTATCACTTACTTTATGGGTGGGTGTATGCATTTTGGTCCAAATTGGTGAACTACACATGATGAACCAAATAATAACCGTGTTATTAGTATAATACAGCTGTTTACAGGTAGGCATGTACGAAACATAACTTAAAAACATTTGCAAACCTCATCAGCATTGACCTAGTGTCTGGTCACATTGGTAATGTTGTTTATTTATTCTTTAATAAGAAAAATGTCCTTGTAAAAATATGAATTATGCCCATTTTGGATGATTTTTGGAGCACATGTCTTGGTTAGACAACGAGTCACTTTCGTTTGAAAACTTTGGCTTCTTATTTTGAATGTTAAAATGAATTTTGTTGAAAAAGAATTTTTTACCTTTTGAGAAATATTTTAGTAAAAATAACATTTTGGTAACAGTACCAGAAGTAGGTACTGTACTGGCAGTAGTGTTAAAATAATACCCAGTCCCCACTGATTTATGGATAATTTTGATTTATGAATAATTTTGTGATAAACCTGAAGCAATGCTGACTTTTTTTAAATTGTGTTTTAGAAGCTTTTTGCCCTGGTAAAACACTACAAAACATTCCTAACGCACAATGTAGCAAGCAAGTGAACCATGGCACAATATGTTGCAAAGATAGCTGAAAAATTCAGTAAAACTTAAGTGCGCAGGTGACCAACAAAGGCTGTCCAACACTCAGCACACATAATGATGGACACAATGCAAAATATATAAAACCATCCAACCAAAGATTTAAATCTAGTTACATATTTTAATGCAGAGCTGAGGTGCTGGACATATTGTACAGTGGTAAATTCGACTGTACTTTGCAGATGTGGTTTGCAGGAAGACATGGAAGTACTAGATCAGAACTGTGGATTGGCAAATATTCATTATTAAAAAGGACTGGATTGAGATCTAAGGCAAAAAAAACTTGATCGGGATATCCCTTCTCACATGTCTACCTCCTGTTGAGTGACCCAAAAATATCTCATTACTGCTCCTTTTAAAAGATTTTCTCTCCTGAGTGCCATGTTAAATGTAAACTTAGCCTTTTCACCACTTCTCCCCGTCATCTCATTAAAGACATCATCACTATTTTGAAACAAGAAAAAAAAAATCTATCCATTATACAGAAAGTGAAGCCTTCCCATATCTTACTGAATGTGCCCCGTCAGCATATCAGACTTCCATATGCCGGTGTGCCAACTCATACAGATGCATGCACACACACACACACACACACACACACAAGCACATGACTCTCTTTTACGTACAGTATGGAGAGATCTGTCAGTGTCAGCATCCTCCAATGGGAGCTCTGTTAAACTAATCTTGGAAGCTCCATGTGGAGGGGATAATTGTCATGGATACAAATTAAATAGCAACATCAATTGTTAGCATGCTAAGTGGGGAGAGCAAACGCAGGCCAAATGAGACCAGCACGTCTCAGGGGTAACTCTCTAAGGAGGATACAGTGGCTTGGCAGTGAGGGAGGAGATGCAGTGACGGGGGTGGGGGTGGGGGGGTAATTTTCAGTGCCACTGGAGAGAAAAATCACAAATGGCTAGACGCCAAATCGACCCCTCCCTCTAAATGACTTCCATATCAAGATAAGGAACAACCCTAAAACCTAAGAATGACAGAAGAGGCCTCTAGCAAATCTTGGCTTAAACTTAATTACCTATAAGCCTGAGTCAAACATAAATATCTTAATAAGGTGGAAACAAACTCTAAGAGCTAACAGCTGTGAAGGTGCAAACAGTAATTGCTGAGCCAAAGATGGGCTGCCTTACTGTTTTTTAGAGATATGAGCATGGAGCACAATATAATTTGCAATAATAATAATAATAATAATAATTTTCAGTCTTAATTTAAGTCATTGGAATTGTATTTGCAAAATTTTCCAAAATGTACTATCATTAAAATTTAAAGATTTACTCATTTTTGAAGGTCTTTGTTAAAAAAAAATAAAAAAAATAAAATAAAAAAAAAAAGTACATCTGATAAGACTAATTACATGCATTTTCTGTATGATACTACTCCTGGTTAGTATGAGAAAGAAATAGAAATATGTAAAACTACAGACAGCTATACACCAGGACCCAGTTCAATGGGTTTACAGCAGCAGAGATACAAATGTTTCGAGTCTGTCTTGCAGGGTTTCCTTTACATGTTCGCAGCAGGCTGTTTTACCATACACAGCTAATGACATTCAAGTAGTTTTTCATTCCAGAAGGCAAATCAGAAACAGAAATTAGCTCTCTGTGACATTTTCATCCAAAACCACAATCCGACGCATATACACAAAGTAGCTGGTGGTGGTGACGTTTTTACCTAGACTGCTAAACAACATTCAACTGTAATTATATATAACTACACTAAAGGCATCAAATTTCAGCACTGACACAGTCAGTTATTTCACTGACAAACGCTCAAGACTAACATTCAACCCCATACCCTGCACAACTTATCCCCCCCACAGTCCCACCACAGGGAGAGAGAGAGAGAGAGAGAGAGAGAGAGAGAGAGAGAGAGAGAGAGAGAGAGAGAAAAGAAAAGGTGAAAATAATGCTGTGGTAAGTAGTCCCAGCTAGCACGGTGCTGCCTGGAAAACCCGGTAAGGCTCATGCTGCTCTGAAATGGATTCATTAGCAGATGGAGCGTGGGCAAATCTAGTAAATTCCAACAACCAGGTCTTCAAGAGCGATTTCTGACACATCCTCCTTTGTCACAAGCAAACTGGCTTTTAACACTTAACATGGGTAATTTTAATATTTATACACACTGCTCATTTCCATCAGAGGTGGAAGCCAGTTGGTCTGAACACAAGATCGTTCTTTACAGATAATTAATTCACAGCTCTGTTAAGCTGTTGTGCTCTCAAGTGTATGTAATTGAGATTAGTGTGTCACCTATTACCCTACAACAGTTACTATGGTTTGGTTTTCTAATCTGCCAAACAGGTAGAGTCAACCAGTCACCCATTTGCCATGACCAATAGTGAGATCACAAATTAGGGTATACTGAATTGGCTGAAGGTCTATCCACAAAGCTGATCACTGAGTCAGTGGAGGAAGCTCTATGGAAAATGAACTCACTGTAGAGGTTTCTCAAGGTGCAGTGGATCTATTTCAGTGAAATCTAAGATGGGATGTATAATTGTGTATCAATATTGAGCAACGATAGCTGTAATTATTTTAGCTCTGCAGCCCTACATAAGCAACTAGTCTTACTTCTGATTATGGCAACCATTGCACCAATATAAATAGCTGTAAGAAGAGTAGAAGATGAAGAAAAACACATTTCTGATGATGGTACGTTCTTGACCAGTTCATTAACATGAAGCAATTCAAGTCTGTCCCAGTTCATCCTTCCACTGTGGCATTAACGCATCGTCTGGATGCCTGCAGATTAAACGATTCATTGGGAGCAGGGTATTATGATTGATTGAGAGGACACTAAGGAGAGAGTTAAGAACCTTGCAGGCATTATATTACAGAGTAGAGGTCTAAGCTGCATTATGTTGCTATGGAAGTCACAAGGAAGCCAGGACAATACCTCACAAGACATTTCTGTGCTGGCGTTACCTTAAATCAAGCTTTTCAAGCTTGCCTTTGAACTGTTGAAATTCCTATATACCAATCACTTTAATTAAAAATCTTTAGTCGTTACCAGTTAAATGACCAGAACATGACGTGTTTTGAACTAGCAATTGGTTTTTGAGATTTTCCATTCAAACACAGAGATATTTTAAAAAGATACTTCTTTGTTTACTTGACTATTTAACAATAAAATGTTTAAACATCTAAGCAAGTTTTGTTGACCTACAGTTTAATACAGTTTATAGTAATCAAAGAGTGACAACAACTATATTTAAAATATCATGATATATCAGTCTGATGGATACCTGTCTCTTATCTTTGTGGGTAATGCACAAGGTTCAATTAATTCACTCATTTTAGGTAACGTGTCTTCATGACTGCATACATGAATGGACCATCTCAGTGGATCAGATGCACCATTGCCTACTCTTATTCCTAATGGACAAAAGTGGGGACAAAATATAATGGACCTAGCACCTTGCCACATGATAATAGAGACTTATTTTTAAGTCTCCATTATATTGGCAGCTCCACCAAGCTGCATCTAATCCAAGCAATGAGACAATTCCCTCTGGCATTAAAATACAAAGAGATTATGTTGGATGTCAGAGGTAAAAACTTACTTCTTCCTGTTCTTAGATGTAGATGAGGGTGGGGCCTGGGGTAGGACGGGAGCAGCATCCTTGCGTGGCCTGCCACGTGGTCGCTTGTCTGCGTGGGCAGGGCTTCCTGTGGATGTGGCCCCTACACTGCTTGAGGGCGGTGAGGGTCCCTGGTCAGAGGGTTCCACAGTCTTATCCTCTGATGACATTCTGAGAAAAGAAATGTCAGAAAGATGAGACAATGATAGGTGTCACACAGTAAGTTTTGAAAATTAACTCAACACTTCAAATTTTGACAGAGAAAACGGGTGCTGAACCCCCGTGCATCCTCTTAGTAGTAGAAGAAATCCAGTTCTGATCATACACAATGGGACTGAATCATCTTGGATACAGTTTATTTGCCTGGGGTGCATTACTGTTTTCCCTTCCCCCCACAATCCCTGCCTTTCACCTAACATTGAAAAATGTCCAACTCTGAGCACAGAAATGTTCATCAACTCAGCTTTTGCTGATGTGAGCAGGAGCGGTAGCAATTTCCACTTCTTACTCATTGCATTCTGTCATCACTCCACATCCAGCCACTCCAGGTTTTCTATTTGCTGCAACCCACCCACTGAAAGAAAACCCACTACAAACCGCTCAATGGTAAATATGGGGAATGCTGCCCTTTAGTTGCATATTATATTGTGAGGAGAAATGAGGTGGCATGAGTGCACTGTTGAAACAAAGGCAAACAGCAGAGATGGTAAAATGACTGTATACCAAGCTAAAGATCATCCTATACCATTTTACCGATGTGTCTATGCCTTTAATTTCTCTGGGTTAATTAGGCCATTGTCAGAAATGGTGCAAAATGAGTGAACAAGGAAAAAAGGAGAAAAAAAAAATTGATTCACTGGATACGTCAAAAATGAACATTTTGATCCACATTTTTACCGAGAAACAGTTTTTATATAATAATATTATGTAGCAATATTGGGCTATAAAAAAATCTTATACTGTGATAGATTATCATCGTCATACCGCCCACCCCTAGCAGGAACTCAGGCAAAGACACGTCCACAAGCTCACTCTTGTTGAAAACATTTGGAAATTCATGGTTATCTTTCACTGTATTTCCAAACTTCATTAACGTACAGGCAAAAAAGAAAGAGCCTAGTGGAAAATAACCCGGTGAGCTTTTAAAGCAGTTTGAATGACTGTACAGTCGGCGTAAAAATATCCATTGGCTATTTACATCCAAAAAACACAATAACACTCCAGCAGTCAAATTCCTACAAATATAGCCAGACAAAACATTTATTCACAGCTTGCTCATGAGACGTAATTGTGCCCTGAAGTGACAGAAAACACTCCTGCTTTTAAAAAAATGTCACGTTTTATACTTTGCACCGCTCACATACCCTAGTCCAATCAGATATCTGAACAGATACAAGCATTTCTTCCATTAGATCATTGGGGGAAAAAGGAAAATTGAGGAATGGTTTATGTTTTTTCTTGTTTTGACAGTGTGACTGCTCTACATTTTAATGATCTATGTATGTCTAACACCTATCTATTCCTTACAAGTTCAGTGACAAAGTGTTGTGGACCACATGAGGGAGTTCTTGTGGTTAGAGGAAACCGCAAAATCATCGCCTTCACAAAAAAAAAAAAAAAAAAGTCAACGCTGTACAACCTATCGTTGTTGGCGAAACTTGGTTCTACTAGTGGCCAATGGCTGAACAGCCTCCTTCATTCATGCAGGGGCATAACTGCCAAACACCAGCCAAATGAGGAATTATCTAGCTGGCATATTTTTTAAACCAAAAAGGGCGCATCTACTTACCAGGGGAAGAGGCTCAGTATATCCTCAGTGTGATCTTCCGTAAGTTTGCCAAACCTTGGCAACAAGCCAAAAAGGCTGTAATTCATAGTTAGGGAGCTGACAGCAGAGCACTGGCTGGACTACAGGAGGCAACTCTGGAGGTGCCTAAGCTTGTCTATTAGACGCAAGAGGCATCACTTGGGATTGTTTTCGTTGGCCAGTGGTTGTGTGTTGAGTCTCAGGCTGAGTATTTTTGTCTGCTTCCTGAAATCCTGAAATCCCAAAGAGGAGGGTTTTTTTTTTTTTTTGTTGACAGAAGGATTCATTTATTGTTAGTTGAACTGTGGGTTTTGTATTATGCACTGACTGCATAATACACTGAGGTGGACTTCAAATCCTTGTGTGTTTTGTGCTTTTTATTGTCTGCCAGTGTCTTTTGAAAAACCTGGTTGTTAGTGATTGTTACGGGGTCATGTGCTGAAAGACATGGGTTGACTGGTACATAACTAAAATTTCTATCTTTGTCAGACTTTCTCTGACTGGCACCCTGGCTCCTAGTCAAACCACAACTACACATCACCATTTTACATCCTATCATAATATCAGGGTTCGGGATTAATTGGCTATCAACTTTTCCTGCTCCAAACAATTGTAATTACAATCTGCCTTTAAAAACTCATTTTCAGTCGAGTTGTTGTTGGTGGGGAAACACACTACTTTCTTTTCCACAATGGTTTCCGTCCTGCATAACTCTGAAATGTGTCTTCAAAAGGTCATTTTGCTTTTTTACTCTGTCAATGAGAAGACTCTTAGTTAACCGAGTTTCCATTGGTCGGTTACTCACAGAAAAAAAAACAATCATCCATCATTAGAGCCAGATTTGACACACATTTCAGAGTTTGCTGTTACTGCACCAGTGGGAAGCAATGAATGCACTAAACTGTACTTCGACTGCTGGAAAGAAGATGACAAAGACAAAAAAGACGATGAAGAATGGGGATGGCTGCGCAGACCTTTTCTCTTGTAACACGGAAGTTAGACCAGCGAAGTCCACACAAGTTTTGTCAGAGTTACAGTATTTTTCTACTGACTAATTTTTCACTTGGTAAGTACAAAATAAAATTCAAAAAGGGTTTGTTTATTTGATAAAAACGGTAAATGTTAGACCTATGTTATACTATGTTGAAAGAAAGAAAATGTTCTCTTTGCTGTTTTTTCTGATACATTGAGAATACCGGTTTTGCCATTACCACTGTCGATTACATGCAGCTCACTTCTTGTAAGCACTTCAAAAATCTATGTTTTACATTCTTTCTCAGCACAGTGGCAGTAGGGTTATGCCATGGGTCGGTATAAGCTACAGACAACAAACCCATGTGCAATTTATTGATAGCAATTTAAATGCATACAGATACAGTTACTCGATCCTGAAGCCCATCGCCTCATGCAGCGACATGATAATGAAAAGCCCCATGTTGCAAGGATTCGTCACAATTTGTGGGAGCTCAAAATATCCCAGTTCTTGCATGGCCTGCATACCCATCAGACATGTCACCCACTGAGCATGTCTGGGGTACTCTGGATCGGTGTGTACAACAGTGTGTTCCAATTCCTGACAATGTTCAGTAACTCAGTAGTGATGGGTCATGATAGGTATTTGAAGGATGGTCAAATGGGTCACAGGTATTATTGAATACTAGTTTTGCTTAAAATGCCCATTTCCTACATGTTGGTACAGTCACTGAAGAGGAGTGGGCCAACAATTGCAGGATAAATAGCCCAAATTACTATTTTTGTTGGGCCTGTGTAGCAGTTTGCGACCAAGCGAAACCAGATTGGATTTAATGTTGATGCAACTGAGGTAGTGCATTTACAGGAATTCTGCCATAAGTTTGTTACATATCTATAGTTCTTTACACAAAGTGGGGGATATCTGCGGCGTCAGAAATTTGGCTGGTCCAACTTGGAATTACAAGACGGAGGCTGATGTGAACAGTTTTTCCCACTCTGCTGCTCATAATTACAGTTAGACGATATGTCAACATGATGATGAGAGACCGCACCTAATGTTGACTATTGGCCATTTCCTATGTATTTCTTACAGGAAGCAATTCCATTATGAAAAGCTCGCCACTGCAAGTAAAGCCAAAGATAGGTGCCAAATTTAAAAGAAAATAATAAAGATGTCATAATAAGATGTTGGGCCACCATGCGTTGTCATAATAGTTTCAATGCTCTGCTTGGTCTTTCGAACTCAACTGGAGGGGAGAACACCATTTTTACAAAAGATATTCCTTCATTTGATGCTTTGCTGATGGTATTCAGCTGGGTTGACATGTGTTAAGAGAGTACAGGGTGTGATTCGTTTAATTTTGATGCTCAAACCATTCAGTGACCCCTTGGGCACTGTACAAAAGCATCTGCTATTTGTGTATGTTTCTCCATTCATTCTGGTTTTTATTTGAATTTGTTATTTGTTTGTATGTTGTTTGTTAATGTGATGCACAAGTTGTTTTGAAAAGTGCGCTTGCCTGCACATGTGTGTCTTGTCAAGCCTCTCTCAAAAAGCCAGTGCTTTGACTGTACTGCATAGAAGTGATGCAGCACGAGTGTTTTCCTCATCACTGACAGCTTAACTGTTGCACATTAAAAAGTTGGTAGAAATAAAGATAGGCCTTTTTTGTTTTCCAGGCTGAAAGCACTGTCAAAATACTAATATCACAGGAGCACTGTGCATGCATCTAGTTCAGACAGCAATGGCTGACTGCAGCTGCTGCTGTTGTGCTACTTTTACTATGTGACCAATGTACACAAGGACAAAGTTAAAAGGACCAGTACGTAAGATTTAGTGGCATCTAGCTGTATAGTTGCTGATTGCAACCCCATCTCCTCACCCTTTCCCTCACAACAAGACAAGAAATGACATGCTAAATGCCCCATCTAGAGCCAGTGTTTAGTTTGTCTGTTCTGGGCTACTGTAGAAAGATGGCGGTTCAACATGGCTGACTCCATGGATGAGGACCCGCAGGATCTGTAGATATAAAAGGCTCATTTTAAGATACCAAAAACACAATGAATCTTATGGTGATTGTGCACTTATGAAAGCATAGCTATGAATATTCTATTTGATTTCTGCAACTAAATATATATAATATTATATATAATATAGCCCCCTAAATCTTACACACTGGACCTTTAACAAACAGTTGAATACATTTGGGTTAGCAGTTGGTGGAAAAAACAAACAAACAAGCAAACAAACAAAAAAAAGGACAAGACTGAATTTACATTCAGTAACATCCAGCATGTTGGTTTATGGCTACTGGACATGTAAACAGGTCACTGTTTGCTAACATAATAGTTAAGTGTTTGACAAGCCCATATTGGTGTATATGACGGCTGTGTTTCAGTGAGTTTATTTTCTCCCTCAAACCTTTTTGGATGTGACGTTTAAGATTATACAGTCAAACATACACACTTACTACACTTGATGGTGAAAATGTAAACATTTGATAAAAATCAATCACACTACTGCTTTTAACAACGGCTTAACCTTTCCAGGTTCAACCTGAAAATAAAGAAGGAAGACAAAGTACCCCATTTTTATCCACATCCTTTTTTCAAAAGCAAAGTAGTGCCATGTTTTCACTCAACAGTAATACTGATTACTGGTTGCTCCTTTTACAAAATATAAATGCAAAAAAAAAAAAAAAAAAAAAAAAAAAAATCTCACTAGCTTGTTTGTCTGTATCACAATGCAATTACATCAGACTACATTATGACTATGGATGAGTCATGAGAAAGTCAACTTTGCTGATTTTCATGTTTGCAGTAAAGCAGTTTCTAAACCACAGTGGGCCGGATTTGCTGCATAACAATACATGCTGTGTAACTTACTGCACATCTGTAAAATGTAATGTCGATGCTGAGGTGATGTGTCATCTAACTTTACATTATATAAATGTGCTTTTAACATGTGCCGTTGTCTTTAACGTTACTTAAAATCGCTGCTATAGGGAACCAGTCATGCTGGTTTTTCTGATACATAGGTCTTTCGCTGCCGATCTGTGGTAAAATCACTCTTTCTCTTGTGTGTATATTGGCCTCCACCAGCCTCCAGGCTCTATGGACAGATGGTGGTCCAATAACACCAAACTCCACAAGAAATATTAGTCATTACAATGGGTAGACTGTGTGTACAATTATTCAGAAATTATGAATCCGAGCTTAAATCCTTGGATGAGAAACAGAGACTTACACTGTTCCCCCGAAAAAACTGTAAGTGACCAGTGATGTAACAAAAAATTAGCTGGATAAGGACCATTTTATAACCAGATTTACAACCAGGTAAGCCTGAACTGAAAGTAATGAAAATAACGTTGATTGTTAGGGCATGTGAGGGTTAGGATCCGGTGACTGCTAGGCAGTCACGACCACCACAGGCACAATTGGAGGCATGCTAACGTTAGCTTTTGTTAACTCAAGCTTGGGCACAAAGCAGTTGCACACAGCTAACGATAGCTAGCCTGTTGTGTTGAACTCTATCGCCTCATCTTTGGCGACCACAGACGAAAAGTAACACTGACATCGTCCAAACGTGAGCAAAAAATGCAGAAATAAATGTATCAATCTTTCAGAATTAGCTGGCAATGGCTAATTGGCATGGGCTCGGAGATACATTAGCCTGTAAGACAACTTTGAAAGGGGCTCACATAGCAAACAGGTTACCTATGGTTGCAGTTAGTTGGCCAACTCATCGTACTGGCTTGTAACTAACGCCTACGCCAAAACACCAAACATTATAGATAACTAATCACCTAATGTTTAATATAAAAGTCTAAAGGGGTGATGGCAAACTTGACGGGTAACCCTAATGTACGCTGTTCGTTAGCCAACTTACAACTGGGTACGAGGCAATGGTGAGCCCAACACATACACACACACAAAGGCTCGGTCTATTCAATGAAACGGAACTGTTCTGGGGAACTACAATGCTCCACAAAAAGTGAAAATGATACCGTATACGATTACGTAAGCCTTTATTTCAGCCTTTCGGTGCAAACTAACGTTAGTTATGTGCGTGTATCGATCGTATACGATGTGGTAAACCGTTAACATTTAACGTTAGCTCTGTATTTGTGGTTACATAGCACCCCTGAGCCTTTCTATTGAATGTTCCGTTCCGTTGAATAGTCTGAGTCATGAAAGCCAAGGCGGCGACAAACCCCCAACATCAGACTGGAGGTGGATAATGTTGGCTCAGCTTTACTTCACAAGGTGAATACCAAACGTAACCAAGCCTGCGCGATAAACACATTTAACATCTCACCGTGGCTTACCTTCCAGCCCTATGAATAGCGAATTATCCTCTTCATGTCCAAAATACTGAGGGATGAAACGTCGCACTTTTATCACCCAGCTAGCTAGCGAGCTAATTTAGCTAGCTAGCCTCTCTCCAATGAAGCAACACTGCAATTCTCAAAAATGCATAACGCATATCATTATATTCCAACGTTGCAATGTTATTCCCAACTTTGCCCATTTGATGCAAAGGCAGATGATGTAAATCCAACAGAAAACCGCTTCACTGGCTCACGCATTTGAGGGGGATCACTTTCCTTTCTCCAATGACAGCTGTCGTCGCACGAGTTCGGCTTATATAGCTAGTTGGTGTTAGCCACCCAAGTCTACGGCCAACAATTTTTACCATTAAACGTATATAAACAAATCAAAGCCGAAGTCCAAGCGGCTTGCAAAAGTCAACTCTCCGTGAACGGCAACTTTGAAATGTGGATCCTCCTCAACGAATGTACAGCGACGCGCAACGCAAATGTTGGTTGCCGACCGCTTGGTTGGCAACTGGTTCTATTTTCTTCAGCATCGACAAGCTGCGGGACCAAGCGGCCAGTTAGGAGACTCTCGCAGCCAGCCTGCCACGCAGTAACAACCGCCTCCCAAGACAGGTAAAAACAAACATCAGCTTGCCAAAAATTACATCCCGCCTGCCACAGTGGCCGAACAGCGAAATTACTATGAAATATCACAAAATTAAGTTGAAGATGACGCTTCGGTGTACTCTATAACGGTGGCCATATCTAATGATAAGTGGCACCGTAGCACAGCCCCTCTAGGCTCCTCAAAAACTAGTTCCACCTCCCCCTACCGCAACAACGGCACCCAAATCTTTACAAAACGGCGTGGCCGGTGGTGAAAGGGACGTTTCGCGAGCGTGACAAACGTTTTATAGCATCGATAACGAGACATAAAGAAAATATCACGTAAATCGTTTGACAATTTCTTCAAAATACTCTCTGACCCTGCGGAGGGATATGGGCATTTGGTAAATAAAATAATGGCTAAGGATGGCGCGAAAAGATGGAGTCTGGATTTGAGGCTGGCTGGAGCGGGATTGTCAAACGTTGGTGCTCCAGCTCATGCAAATCTTCTCCAGCAGCAGCAGCTGTAGTGACTCCAATAGTCGTCAGCCTTCTCCGGAGAAGGAGAGGAAACACACAGATGGATTAACTTTAATACGCGTGTACAGTGGTGGTTGTTCCAGGCTCGCATCCATTCAGATAAGACCACGACTACATGGAGCTCCACCGGGCTAGCCCATGACAACGTCCCCCTTTCCTGCTTTCTTTCGCACACACACACACACACGCACGTAGGCTGGTGCAGGCATTGCGTTGGGTGTTGGGTAGTAGGGAGGTAGCTTTGCAAATTGGCAGACATGCTGTACACGCAGGGGTTAAATTTCGGAAAAGCCCCCAGGGGTCGGCTTCCAGCAGCTACACATAATATGTAATGTAGCCGATGGGTGTTACGTATTTACGTGCATTTTGCTCTTCTGGGGCGGTTTTAGTTACAACTTATTGAGTTTCTTCGAGTGAAGCCCTGAGAAAATTAACTGGAAAATAAACACAGCCCTGTCCCTTTCAATGGTAAACCTTTGCACCACTTTCCCAGACCATGAGCTCCCTCTGCTGGCCGATATAACACAAGTTACACAGTGCAATTTATTATTATTATTCTAATTAATATTGATAATTTGGAGGCAATGCAAACAGAGCAAATAGCAGCGTACAGATGATTGACAAATGATGCATTTACATGATAAATGCAGAAGGCACAAGTATAAATATTATCTGGAGAATTACTTTATTTTACTATATTGCATTAATGGAGAGATACCAGAGTTGTGAGCACTTAGGGGTTTGGTGCCTTGCTCTGTAGTGCCCAGGAGGTGAACTGGCATCTTCTAGTCCACACGCTGTACCGACTCATCCATGCTTGAACCAGTTCCCAAGCCAAGTCCCCACAGACCGAGCTCTTGAATCTTATGCCATGGCTTTTACAGTCATCAGATCTCAACCCAAATGGACACCTATGAGAAATGTGGGAGCGATGTGTTAGATAGTACTCACCACAACCCACCACCAGCACCAGATCATCAAATGTGGGAATGGTGTTCATCATCCCTCCAGTAGAGTTACAGAGACATATAATCTATGCAGCACTGAAGTTGTTCTGGCAATTCATAACACCTTAATAAGATGCTTGACAGTACACGAGGGAACCTACAAACCAAAATATATAATAATAAAAAATATCTTCACCTGCGGTTTTGAAGTTTAACAGGAATGATGTCAGTAAAACTTGGATTTTAAATAAATAAAGTATATTAATCTATATGTCAGTGAGCAGGATGGATCTTTGGATGTATGGTTGTAAAAATGTAGTGTCACTAAGGGTTTGATGGTTAGTAAAATTTGATTTTTTGGGCAACTTCAGTGGCCACTTCAGCTATTTTGCTTTGGAAATCAATGGAATAGGTGCAAAAATATTTATTTATTCATCAAATAATTCATCATCATCATCATCATGCTTCATGATATGGAAAGAACATAAGTAACTATGCAGACTTCATCAACATTTCTAAAGTATCCATTGCATGCGTGTGGCATCAAAAGACTCATTTTTGGTCAGCAGTGACGCTTGATGTCAGCGCGTGAGAAACTGTACGTACTGGTGTCACTTTCTAAATTATGAGCTTTGAGCTGGTGTACTTTACACCACTAACCATTGACCTAATTAACTTGACCCACGTGAAGCTGCTGTTTAGTGTTGTATCTGTGATACTCTTGTACTCTGATACAGACCTGCTGACCTAGACTCAAGACGGTAATTACTACCAAAGGTGACTGCATACTTAAATTTAAAGGGACTGGATACTTGTATTTAAAAAAAAAAGTTTTATGCTGGAACTTAATCTAGATAGATTTACCTCAGTTATATTTGTTTTCATTTATATTAAAAATCATTGTAGGCCTTTGTCATGGACAGCATGTACACATACACTTGATTTGTATATACATGTGTTGCTGGTCATTGTTTCATTTTCTATGAATTTATATACACCTATTTATGTATATATGGTATATAAGCTCTATGTTTATGTTTATCTTAGTTGTCTTTAGTTTTAGCTGTATGTCTATTTATATATTTCTGTAAATTGTTCTTTGCACTGTGTGTAAATTTACAACTTAAAGAGCAACTTTAAACCGGTGGAGTCAAATTCCATCTGTGCGATCGCATACTTGGCCAACAAAGCTGAATCTGATTCTCGAGTTGAAGCATGCTGGTATGTTACAGACAGAGGGCAGCATGGCTCTATTTTATACAACACAGGGAATAGTAATCAGATCAAATTGCCCATTACAGTTCAACATGAAAAATTCAGTCTGCTGTTTTTCTGCCTGTTCAACATGCCTCCTTTCTATCTCTTTTTGTGTTTGTTCATCTGGTTCACCTGTTCGTTACTTAAACATTTTCTGTTGTGAGAGATTTCACTGTCAGAAATGAGATGAGCTCTCTTGTCAAGAGGACTGTGAGAGCTTAGAAACTCAAAATGCATACGATATGTCTTTACTGACCTGACACAATATGTTTACACCTCACCATTTATTGACTGATGTTCAGGCTCCTAGTGAAAGGTAACCCCAACTGAATATAACCAATACGTACATATTTCTGTTTAAGACTGTTTTCATGCTCATCTGACTCTCTGTGGTGTAAATTTATGATGTAGGTTGGTGTAATTATTAGCAGATAAGTGTGTTTTAATACAATAAGTCATTTGAGCAAAATAAAATACAATTACATGCCGAGTGGATAAATGCTTAAGGAGCTCTTTTCTGGTTGTTGAGTTTAATTGATGCCCTTTGGCTATCAGCATTAAGGACTCATTTTCAGGAAAATACTAAAGCACTCTGAATAGGAGATAAAATAGGCTTTTTCAAGGCTAATGACCTACACTTTGCTAACCATGCGAACCATCATGTGGGTGTTAGGTCTTGAAAAGCAGCGTAACTACTCTGCTATTCCTACAAAATAATTGCCTTCTGTTTATGTTGTTGGTTGTTTTCCTTATGGTAATTTGAAAGCATGCCATACATGCAGCATGTTGATGATTATGTGCAACCCTGAAACTGTTATGCGGTGCATTCATAAAGCAAGGGAAACCATAAATATAAACATGTATAAAAGATGTACTGTATAAAATATGCTATTACTGATAAAGGGGATCATTATTTTGCTCCTGCAACAAGAATAAAACTGCTGATAACATCAGAGTTTCAGGTTGACAGCTGCTGTTCTTTTCAGGTTCCCTGCATATCTCTTATAGGAGGCTTTTAGAGACAAAGCGCTGATGCTGCTCAGGGTAGGGCAAAAGGCAGCTGTATAGATAGTTGCAGAATAACAGGACAGGCAGCTGCCAGGTGAGCAGATGGATGTTATTAATATAATAGAGTAGAAACTTGAAACCAGATGCTGGCTGGGCTCTTTGTCTGCAGAAGAACAGGTATTATAGAATTCAGCTCATATTAATTCACTTCGCAGACAGATAATTATTTTCTGTAGTTACATGCAGAACACATTTCAAAACTTTAAGTATGTTATAAAAATTAAACTCAATGTGAGTGCACAAACTTCAAAAGGCTTCAGGATAGGGAATCTGTTTTAATCTTTTATTTCAAAGAGCTAAAGTGTTTCAATATTTCAGGGGACAAATTTGCATCATAATTTCATCTGCCAACAGGGAGTTTTAATGACTGTTACTCATCACAGCCTAACTAGAGAACAAAAATTCAAATTTTTAAGAGCAAAACTCTGTAAAGGACTTTGTTTGATTGGGGTACATCAGACAAGCAAAATTGGAAAAAAGTGAATATGAGGGAGAAGGAGAGAATGAGTATCGTCTCTTCTTACCGGCCGTATCTCAGAAATCAAGTCTTTGGTCTTGACAAGCTTTTAGCAAAGTGGAAAGTTTTCCATGTTTTTTAGGTTTTAGTTAAGTTAGAATTAGTGTAGTGAACCAAATATGCTGAGATTTTATCAGACAGTACAAACACTGGCAAAGGAGACGTCAAAATCAGTTTATTAATTATCACCCACTTGATACAGAGACACAGAGTGGACTGAGGGTCAAGTACTGACCCTGACCCATTTCAATCAGGTAAAGCAGCCCTAAATTCCTAATGTATATATATCTTGATAATTGACTGCATTTATTTCAAAAGCTGTGCACATTGTGTTTCATTACTTTGTACCACCTCCTGTCCTCTAATTCTGTGTGACTTTCAGTCATATGGTTGGGTTGACCTGAATAGTCCTTTTGACCCATGAAATTGATTACACCGAAGAATTATTTTTGAAGTGATATAATATAAGAAAATGAATCCCTGCTTTGCAGGGGGGGGGGGTTTAATTGAAGCAGAGAAAGGATTTGCTATTCTTCTGACTTTTGCACAAGCTTTAATGTATAAAGGCCTCAGAGTGCAGTCCCTACTTGATGAACAATTCTATTGCCCATGGCTGGAGGAGCTAATTAGAATCTATTTATAATCATAGGGGAATATATCCAAAGAGCTGAGAGTGTGAAGAGGATAGAGAAAGAGAGAGGGGGATAAAGGAGGGGTGGTTGTCATAAAACCAGTCAGCAGACTGTGATATCTGAAACCAAGACATTCACATCCAAGGAGCCAGACAAAACCAAATTAACAGGTTTGCACAGACAGGACAGAGTTTCCCTTTTTTCTCTCTTCAGGGTGAAGAAGAAAAGCAGCAGCAGTTTATGGGACACTCCTGAGTAACACACAGGTATAAGTGGAGCGATGAAGAGGAATCGCTTGATCCTAAAGTTTCAGAAACTTCTCACAACACCGTTTGGTATTCATGTCTTATGTAAAGTACAAAGAGACCCCTCTCATGAGGACAAGAAGATGAGAAAATGAAGTCGCGAAATGTGTTAACCCTGTGATCAAACTGCCACAACTTGTTTGTCAAAATAATATGAAGACACTTTTGCATATTAAAGAGGAAAAAAAATCTAATTCTGTTTTGCGCATCTCTCTATTTAACCTTCATTTGCACTCAGCGGTTGCATCATCAAAGATACCAACCAGGAGCCGGCTGTGCTTCAGTACTTTGTGGGGGAAAAAACATGACCGTGCTGTCAGCTCTCTGCAACCAGCCACTTATGTTTATGCAACGATATGACCCAGAGCAGACGCAAAGCACCCAGTTCAATGTGGACCACCCATCATCCACTTACATTGAGGCATTAACAGGGTGTTTTTACTGGACTTGTGAATCGCTAAAGTACCCAGCCACATGCACATAGACAAAGTAGGACACAAGCATGAGCAGGCAGGTCAATACACCATGCTTTAGTTGTTATTATATTAGGTTTTTCTCAGCCAGTGTATATTTAAAGCCAAGGATACAAAAATAGTAAAAAAAAAACTCTGATCCACTTCTAACCACATGATTCCCTCCACACTGAGAAATCATTGATTAATGCGACAGGGTGAACACATGTGACCAGAATCTAAAATGTGACAGTTTTATTTATTACACTCAGGCCTTTCACTATTCCTCTCTGTTGCATCATCTCCGTGGTGTCATCTTTTGTCTGCCTTACTCAAACTGTCCCTTTCTCCCCGCCATTCCACTGAGGCGAGACTCAGCTCCTCTCCACTTCTTTTGAAAAAGCAAAGAACTGCTAGACAGTGGACTCCTTTACAGGCACACCCAAGAGGCCTTATTAAAGCCAAGGTTAAATCCCACCCTGCTCTGTCTTACACTTCAAACTAGTATCCACTCTAAGAGTTCTCTAATATCCTGGATTCTCTGCTGCACTCTAACTCCTCAGAGACACTCAAAGCACTGTACAGGACGGTACAGTAATCCTGGTAGTGTTACAATGAGCCAAGGTGAGATACTTCACTGTTTCTGCTCTGAATACCCAGAGGAGAGGAGAACAATAGGCCATCTAAAGCTCGTGCTGCTTGGGTCAGAGATTATTTCACCTCATTATATGTTATTACAAGTTGTTTTTCCATTTCACGCAGCTGTTTTCGATATAAGAAGACAAACAATGTTATTGCAATCCCACGTGAGCCGTCAACATTGTAACTTCTCCTGCAGCGATCTGCTCACTCGTAAAGAAAGCTGCAAAACAAGAAAACCTTCGATATGAGATGATTTTGTTGCGGCATTATCTCCTGTATCTTGGAAATTTTCACTTGATCATATGGCGCCATCAAGCAGCTTCTTTGCTCCATAAATCAGCTGTCTGACTCAGATAATGTCTTATGGAATTTCTCAGGCTTGCTGCAGCAATAGAGGAGATGAATTCATAGGGCTCAAGTTCCCATATAAACCCGGGAGAAAAGGTAGTGGGCCGTGAGACACCAGAACTGATGGTCTGTCCTCAAGTCATATTGGGGATTGAAGTGAATGTGACAGAAAAGATTGAGGTGGGCTTTAGATGAGATCCAAAGCCTGTTGACATATAGGGCTCAGTCATTCCTTGCAGGAGAGAGTAGAGAGGGGGTGGACATGGTTGAGGGTGAGGCCACCCTATCTTGTTATCTGCTTCATGCAGAGGATTTTTATGCATCAGCATATAGATAATGTGTTGTGTCATAAAACCACAGCAATAAACAATTTATGAATGAATTCCCAGCTGTAGTAGAGCTTACACTCCTTCAGCTCAGTTGTCATGTCTATTTGGGTTTAAACGACCACATTTAAAGGATCACCTTTGAGAAATTCAAACTAGGTACGTTAGGCTACGTTAGCGCTAACGTTTTCAGTATCTTGTTAGCTTAATCCAGCTTGTCAGTTTTACATTTTAGATTGTGTTCAGATTAAAGAAATTGGATTAAATATGTTAGTCAGTGGGTTTTAGAGGACAGAGACAGAGACAGACTAGCTTTTTCCTCCTGCCTCCAGTTGTATGCTAAGCTAGGCTAACTGCCTCCTGGTTATATCTCCCAAGTGAATGCATAGTCACGAGCGTGGTATCAAACTTCTCATCTAAATATTTACAAGAGAGTGACTAAGTGTATTTCCTAAAATGTTGAACAAATTCTTTAAAAGTAAAGAGTGGATTTACAGATCAGGAGGTTTGTTGTGTGTACTTTCTTATTGTGCTTAATGAGACGAATCAGATTCCATAATGAGATATTGATCCCCTTAGACAAATTATAAAGGGGTCCATATATATTTGATAACTCTTCTCATTTGGCAAAAACTTTCAAACTGGATATTCATGAACACTGAATCTTGATACAACATGTCCTCTCTCATATGAGTCACTGCATATTTGTATGACAAAATGATCACAACTGTCTATTTACTACTATTTCATGTTCACTACTTTCTTTCATTGTTTATTTTATTACTCCTTCCCCAAGGTCAAGCATTAAGTTGCTCCAAACTGCAGGTTTATTGCATAAAGTTTATTAAAACTAACTAAAAACGTCCCCACTTGTAGGAATTTGAAACAATATCACACAGTTTAGCATATTACTGTATGACAGTCCACTGGGAAATAGTCAGAAAAGTCAATTCATCATAACAATATGAGACATATTTGTGTTTACAATGTCTGTTTTCCATGACAATGAGCGGCCATGCATTGCCTATGCACTGCACGGATTCTTGTCAAAGCTATTGCAACAAGGCTATAATATTATAGCACAGATCACACTTACCCCAATATCAGTGTTCCAAAAAATGTCAAACCATCCTTCAATTTACTTCTGTTAGATTGCTTTCTTTGCCTAGAAATATGAATCCTGGTAATAAGGGAGAAATCTGTGACAGTTTGTTGCAAGTGTGATACTCAATACTAGACAGGAAATACAGCCACTCGTACTTTGTGGTATCAAGTTGTCATGTTGTTTGTTTACATAGCGATGTGCTATGATGAAGTGTGGGTAGTGTTTTGGAAGTGATTTACAGGCAAACATATTTCCCCTCATTGCTGCTTTTCACTGGACACTGTCAGATGTCATAAAGAAGATTAATAACTAAATTGTTTGTATAAAATTGGCAGGTCAACATGAATTATATCTAATAAATTTCCTTGAGAAATGCAGCATAAAAATGTATGTATCCCTTCCTGTTTCATGATTTAATAACACGGAATATGTAAATGCCATTGGTCAGTATTCTGTGGGAAAGACAAGCAGTCAAACAGGAAGATCTCAGTATCCATGTATCCATCTGCTTGTGGATGTTATCCCTGCACACATTGGGTGAGAGATGGGGTACATCCTGGGCAGGTTGCCAGTCTACCACAGGGCTAACACACAGACCTCAGTAGAGCCAATTAAAATCTATGTGTTTCTGTGGTTCATCAAGCCTCTGCTGAGAGTCGTAGCCACAGTTTTAAAGATGGCCTTTTACATTTGAATAATCTACAATTTTCCACACAGCTTTGGTTCCACTCTGTTATCTGATTAAATGGTTTTCCTTTTGTGTCTGTGATGGAACATTTGGATTTAAGATTGTAATGAACTCTATGAATGTTCCAAGTAATAAAATATCAGAACCCAGCTGATTAACTAAGTGCATTCAGCAAGTTACAGTATGTAGCCAATAAAACTGTATTTTTTGCATTTAAATAAATTAAACCACTAATAAAATGACGTCAAAGCAATACAATGTTCTGTATTTTACTGTAGATAACAACACCTTGGAAGGCAGGGTTGAGGAACAACATGCAATGTCAAGCAAAGCCAATCCAGGTTTGTATTCATCCCAGGTTTAGCAAAGTACAAGGCTGGCAATGTCTGTCTTTTTTTTAATCCAATGCGTTTGCCCTAGACTGAAATAGTTCAACGAACAACGATTAGATTGATTTACATTTTGTTCAGACATTCATGGTCCCCCGAGGATAAACCATTCAATCTTTGGTAGTCCCTGACTTTACATCAGAAAAATGAAACTATGGGCTAGATTGCCATGCTATTACAGACATTCATGTCTCTCTCAGCATGAATTGTAACATTTGTCATGCACCATCATCAGGTCAGATTTTGTATTTGCTCAATACTTCGGCTTACACCCAAACACCTGTAAAACTAAAGATATTCCATGAAGCCTCCGTTGTAATTTGTCTTTCGTAATAATTAGTAAATATTTGCATGCTTACATGTTAAACTATGATAGTGAGTACAGTACACAACAATACACCGGCTAAAAACTTGCATTTTAGCATGCTGATATTTGCATTTAGCTTAAAGCACCACTGTGCCTTTATGCATATCCCTTTTTTTTTTTTTAAAAATTGAGCTAGTTCAGTGAACACTTCCTCTTGTTACTGAAGGTGTGCCAATCGAGAAAAATTTTGGTTGCACACAGACCTGCGGACCCTCAGCCAAACCTGGCATGACTCCGTGTTCTTCTCGCAGGTTGTTGAAATCTTTCTGAAGTATGACCACAAATTAAGGAAGACATTTTGAGGGAATTTCATTAAGTTTTTCATTAACTTTTGCTCTGTCTGGTTATAGTCTGATCCTGTTCCACTGTGGGTCAGAGCACACTAATCAAGCCCAGCCCTTCACTGACAAGATGACAGTTGTAGGACCGTAATGAGTGTTAAATTATGTTTCCACTCGTCGACATTTTGTTAACTTTGCCTTTCCTTTACTGATCTACTGATGTAAGGGTCCAGATGGATTTCTTCTAAGGGGAACAAGGCCACCTTCAAAATAGGCCAGTTTCTTGAACCAATACATCTGATGCATTTGATGCATCTATCCTAAATCTCTCAAGTGGGAAAGAGAGCGCAGCGTGGATCTGTCAATAATTAAGTCTGAACTCATAGGAAATTAAGTTTACAGATGGTATTTAGGTTACTGAAGCATTGTACATCCATTGTACATCTTTCCTGCTACTGTAATCTCAAATCACAATCCATTAAATTCATGCATGGTAGGTGAGAAATAATGAATTTGCAGCCAACTGTTCTGCAACATTGTCCACCGTTGTTTTAGTATTTGTTGTTTGTTTTACACAAAGCTACTTTTCAAGGTCGGTCTCGACAAAGGTGCTGAGGTCAGCAACCCAACTCAGGAACCCTTATGAAAAGGAATAGATGCTGCTTTACTCTTCCTGCTGGCTATACAACATATAAATCAGATAGGAATAAAATACATGTGTGTCTGCCTATCTGGTTTAAAATTAAAGCTACATGCATCCTTGAAGGCATCTGGAATTATCAAGGAGACTAATTAGGAAAGTATACAAGTGGTCTACGTGAGGTCACTTTGGGTATTTGTACAACTCTTCCAAAGATCCAGCCAGAGGACCACAGAGCAGACCTTCATGTTATCATATATTTTACAACAGTGTATTTGACAGTCCAGGGAATGATGCAGTGAACCGACATGAAATGAGTGAAAACTATCCCAAATTCAGGTGCTGGGCTGAATGTGAGCACTGCTGAATAAATCATGGCATCCAAGTCCATTAGGGAATTGACAGAATTCTCTTTGCTGGCTACCATGGGATCACTTCAAAGTTTGATGAGGTAGGCGATGAGACTGCAGGCGTTACAAACCAGACCAATACTTTTTCCCAGTGTTGTGAAGTAATCTACACCTAAGTAAAAAGGTATAATGATTGTTTTCTCTTCTGTTTTTATCGACTTATGTACCCACGTGTGGAATGGCAGAATTAACGCTAAATGTGATCAACAAACAAAGAAAGTTTGGTACCTATGTGGGCAGCTGTAACCCACAAACAGAAAGAGAGAAAGAGACGCGCCTTCTCAGATTCTCCTGCAAAGGTGCTGTATGTTGCCTGAAAGCAGTGAGAAGAAAAACCCCGCAGTTTGGCAGATCACAGGCTCTTTGAAATGTTAAATATAATCTCAGACATAAAACAATAAAGGTCTTCTCTAATCCTCAGCCAAGCAGAGTGGTTATCAGGCTAAAAATAGTGCATGAACAGTGTCAGGTGTAAACACTCTTTGGCTGAGCTATATGTAAACCCCAAGCAACTGATTCAGGTGAAATATCTTTTTTCAGCCAGCTATGATTTTATGTTTGAACAATACATGTTAGAAACAGTGGTTCCCAACCTTTGTGACTTATGGCCATTTAAATTCAGCTATGCCTACTTGCAACTCCTCTCACATATAGAAAGTCTACATGTTCAGTTATTTTCATTGTTTTATTAGAACATTTTATAGTCCTGCGGAGAGTTTGTTTGTCAAAGACAGGCTCTAAAGTGGACAAATTAGACTTGTTTATAGTCTCCTAAATTATATATATCTGGTCTCAAACAGCATACATCTTTGAAAATAATTGTGAATAATGGGCGGCTGCAGATTGAATTTGAAATTAGTTAGGGCAATCCATAAATATTAAAAGATTTGAGTTAAGTTTGCAAAGTGAGGTTGAAAGAATACAGAATTTGTTGCTTTGTTTTGAAAATGTTTTTTACGCATTGCTGGGTTAAAAAGACAAATTTTGTTTGTTAGAGAATATCCTTAAAAGATGGTGGTAATATTATACACACTGTGCTTGTGGTCATGTACATCTCTCATGTAATTTTTTTTAAAGGATGACAATAATGATTGCATACTTAATGGTGGAAATCTGGAACTGCCCCTCTGATGAAGACAAGATAGATGAAACTATTTGGCGAATTAAGTTTGTTGTACTGGAGAGATGAGTTGTGTTTTAACTTTGATGAATTTGCCTCCACACTGCTCTGTAGCTCACTGTGCCTGTGTGTTTTCAAATTGAAACACTGTGGGTTCCTGAAGAAATGATTGAATGCAAGCGATAAAAAATCAGCATAACTTTGTCTTGCAGAAATATGTCTCTCTTAAAACTCATGTAAACATTTCCCAACCCCCTCAGATCTGTCTTGCAACCCCTTGTGGGGGTCCCAACCTCCGGGTTTGTGAAGCATAGCATTAGAACGCCCCTTCAAACTTGTTTGTTTGGGCAGCATGATTGTGATCGTGAGTGTGGCTCACCGATTAATTATAACAGCAGTAAAATGTGGCGCAAGGATGCTGATCTTTGTAACAGTGAACAGTGTTATGGAGCACCAACCCCAGCCCTTTTTTTTCTGTGAAATATTTACACATGCAGGACAGGTTTGTTTTCCAAGCCCAAAGAATCATAAATCATAAACCACAAATCATCACCATCTGAAAATCAAAGATCCGGCAGCGCTGACTGTGGCTGAATATGCTGAGGTACAGTGCAGTGAAACTCACAGTGTCTCCCTCCATTCATAGTGATGAATGGTCCCTCTCTCTTTGTCAAAACAACAAAGCACACAGAGACAAAAGGCTTTGATGATGAGTAATTGTTTTTGTGCTGGAATATGTAGACCTTTGTGTGTACAGAGTATTTCTGTCAACGTGAGATATTTGGCTCACTTTTCCCTTTATAATCCCTCTCATAAAGCACATAAGGCTTAATGTGCTGCCAGGGTGATGCATGAAGGTGGGTGTCCCCAGAATAATGTGATGGAGCAACACTATCTGAATGATCATTTCCTTTCTACTCAGATCTGATTGGAGTGTAGAGAAAACATCTCGACCTATTGATGTCTGTAATTGAGAGCGTTTCAGAGACATTGTAGCAATGGAAAATTACTGAAAATGCAGCTCAGATGGAAAAAAATGGAGAGCTTTGTCTGTGCTCCATGTACCACATATGACAGCCACTTGCTCAGAGAGCACGCACCTAATGTTGTTAGCTTACCTCTTCAGTACAAAAACACAATGTTGTGAGCCCACTGAAATCTGTCCAAATCAAATCTCACGCTGGCTTATTTTGTGTACTATCTGTCTCCTTTCATCCTTATGTTGACAAATTCCGTAATAAAATATGACAGTTTGCACATAGACCGTGGAGGTTATTGAATTGTTGGCTCATTTTGGAGATTAATCTGGGCCAACATATTTCTTGTGGCGTTTTGAAAGTGCATAGCCACTAATGGTATGATTTATCCCTCTAATACAGCCACAACACCGACTCTGGGTTGGAAATTTCTCACAAAGATGTGAGATTGTCACATTGCACACCATGTGATGAATATTTACTGTACAGGCCACCAGTGATAACTCTGACAAAATCACATAAACAAATTTCACTGTGCCTCAAAACAAATGGGCATACTGTATGCAAGTGAGCATCTCTAATGTCCCCCAGTGACACAGATTTCACGTTACAAATACATTTGTTCATGTGAGTTGTTTTTTCTGAGTTGCTTTTCTTACTCCAAACTGTTTCTAAGAAGTAATTTTAATACAGACAGTCACACTTCCCATCAACTCTGCAACAAATAGCTTATACAAGAGGAGAAGAGGTTTCACTATCCGCCAGGCGCCAGAGAAAGATGAAGATGCATAATTCAAATTTAATATACAGATAGGATATATGGACTACCTCCTGCACAGCCTGCACGCAGTCTGTACACACTGTTTCTGTGTAAATTCTGAAAAGGTGGTTCAGTTAGGTTCAGGTGTAATTACGGCATGGATGTCAGTGAACTGGTAAACAGAAGCTGCACAGATCTGCATGGCTGAAAGACAATCCGACAGGAAGTTGCTCTTGACCACAACCTGAGATTAAGTGGCTGGAAGTCTGAGACCTGCCCCTGAAAGCTGATGCAGTGATGTGGGTCTTTGCATGTCTGTGTGCGTGTGTATGTGTGTGTGTGTGTGTTCTTGTATATCTGTCTAAGTGAGGACCAGGTTTGAAATCTTGGGAGTGAGGACGTTCTGACTGGACTGTTTTAGGAAGACTTGGGTGAAGAGTTGAGGTTGTAATCAGGTTTAGGGATAGGATTGGGCATACTGAATGTGTTGTGTCTATGATTAATTTTTGTAACTGATTAAAGAAATAGTGTGACCTTTTGGGAAATATGCATATTTGCTTTCTTGGCTGGGAGCAGTAACTTCCTGGAGTCCCAGCTGGTTGCCTGGCAACCTCACAGAAATCACAAGACTCCAGTTAGTCACTGTTTCCTACCAAAGAATAGTCCAACACATGTAAAACTGTAACTTGCTGCTTTTTTTCAGCTTGGTGTAAGAACATGTTAATTGGTGAGCTTTAGAGAAGCTGGTAGGTGGATTTATTTTATATTTTGAAACAGAGCTAAGTGAAAAATTGTCACAAATACCTGCCTACCTTTTTTTTTTTTTTTTTCATTTTTGTCAGTCACGGTCAGCCATTGACTACAAAGTATGCAGTTTGAGTTTCCTACCTCCTCATGTCCACATGCCAAAGAGTCCTTGGTGAAGACACTGAACCACAAATTGTTCTCAGTGGGCAGGCCCATACTTTGCAGGGTCTGTGAGTATGTGTCAAAAAGGTTGAATGAGTGGCAAAAAACCTTTTAAAGTAGTTTGGAAAAGTCACTATACAAATGTAGCCATTTATCATGTCTTGAGTAGGAAAAATGGACTTGTGGCTGAGACGCGTAGTTGGTTTGGGGCTTTCAGTGAGATTTGTTGACAATAAAGGTGTATTTTCTTGCAAATAAAGTATATTTGGATTTGAACAGTTCAAATAGCTCTTTTGGCTTTGTGGTTATTCCTCATCTTTGTTACAAATAGGTTTTTGGAATGTGGCTCAACCTCTAAAGTGCTATTCACCAATAAGTCAGGCACTACAAATGTATTTTAGAGCTGTCATATGACCCATGTTCCAAGAGGCAACTGTGTTAAGTAATTCCAGGCGAAGTGGAGGAGTGAAAATGAATGTCAAGGGCTGGGGTATTGCTGCTGCTGTCTGTGTTCAGTCTTATGTCACTCCAGCCTCATGTCAGCCCTTCAGCAGCCCACACATCATTAAGTGGAGGAGGTTTTTAAGCTGATAGTGGTGCTTCCCCTGGTCATTCAGGTCATTATCACTACAGGGCTTGGCTTTCCACATGCTGCCAGACTTTTGGAGAAGTGTACTGCTCCGAAACGTACACTTCCAACCCCTGAGATTCTCAGGTCCATTAAATCAGTGGCGGCTCAGAACAGAGATTTATTTATCGCTCCACAGCCCATGTGGTCAACTTTGTGATATTCTAATGTGGAAAGAGGAAGGCCAACTGGGAGAAAAATTGGATTTCCAGCAAGAAGTCTATGATTTATTTTGCGTCTAGATTGCTGTTTCAGAGGTGGTGATGGAATAAATAAGTCATATGCAAATTTGTAGATCTCATTTTGAAATAAACTTTTGGATTCTTGCCTTGTTAGTATTAACAACAATACTGTAGGAACTCTGGATGCTTAGGCAGAAATCCCAAAATCTTGTTAAATCAAGTCAAACATGTTTTCAGAAGATATAAAAAGCAATTGCTGCAGCAGATTACAAAAGATACCCCAACCACTTAATGCTGACCTATATCCTGCCATGCTGCATGTCTATTTTTTGTATGTCCCAAGTGAATTTAGCTTAATCTAAATAAAGTACTTATAGACCACAGAGACTGAAACGCGATCTGAAAATGCAGTGCAAGATTCACAGTGCTCTCACATACCATCTCAGAGGAAATGCTTTATTGATAACAGGATCCTAGGAACACTGATACTTACTAATGGTCAGCTCATTTCTTGTTCTAAAGATGTAATTCGGTACAGGTAATCATTCAGCTGACTTGATGGCATAGAGAACAGAGAGCACAGTAATTATAAATAAACTCTTCACCATTATTTCCACCACAGTTCTGCCCCATTTGTGCAGAGAAAGCACAGAAATAAACAATGAACCAATACAGGAAGGGATTGAGTGTAATTATAGTGAATCTTTCTTTTCGAAATTGGATCACGAGTTTAGTTTCTGAACATTTTATGTTTCCAAATGATTTATCACACCAGCAAATTACTAAAGTGATACTAGACTTTGGAGAAAGTTCACCGAAAGCTGTCTTCTTCTTCTTCTTCTTCTTCTTCTTCTTCTTCTTCTTCTTCCTCCTCCTCTCATATTGTAGGTTTGTCTGTCTGCTGTGATGAAACTACACAGCTGGGTCATGAGTGCATTCACAGAAAGACAACAACAACAACAAAAAATGTCATCATGAAGCATATTTGCCATGCAGATTTCCCTCATTCATCTCCCCCCACTCTATTTCATCTTGCTGATTTCCAATTGATTTGGGTTCAGTGTAAGCTCCTGGTCCAAAACCTCCGCTCCACTTGAGCATTCCCACAATGGTATAACAACTGTAATTGGTCTCCTGTGGCTTCAGAGCCCCTCGCCTGTTTCTTCCATTAACACCACCACAGAGCTGCCAGGCTGCTGTCCATGGTGCTGATCTGTAAATGATGGCTTTGTGATGGAGGATGCCTACATGCTGCTCAGTCCTCCATCACACACACACAAACTACTTTATACTTTTTCCTTTCTTATGAATAACTGCTTTTGTGGAAGTCACAGAGACATGTTACAAAACCATGGAATGATCTTTTTGTAGTTATAAAAAGGGAGACAGACAGCTTCACCTGAATGTGACCCACAACAAGAATGGCTGTGTGGCGTTCTTAGCAAAATATTGACGCACATTTTGAATCATTTTTTAACAGTGACGTTGAATGGACTTACCACACACTATACATGTCCTCTTGGATACAAAGTGCACAGATATACCTGGCTTTTCTGTTTCTTTATTATGCCTCCCTGCCCGCCTTAAAGGGAGGAGATATGTGTGTTTTGTGTTCGTGCCTCGTTCCTATTTCGCCAACGCAGCCCAATGGGGAATTGTCATACCTAAACTGCGTGTCTTTGGGTATTATACACTATATTTCTACTGCTCAATTATTTATGGCCCTCACGCCAGTGCAATGCGGCAAAATAAATAAATAAATAAAATAACAGCAAGAAAGAAGGTTGGAGGTTATACCACATTTTCTTCCTATATTCTCTACAGAGAGCTGTGTCAAGGTTGCCTTTACTGTCATCAGTCCTGTTTCTGGGTGTTATGTTTGATTTGTGATCATAACACAGGTCTGCAGGAGAAAGGAGGAGGGAAGAAGTGGAGAAAAAAACTGTTCTACTCCTGAAGTTTACCCAAATGTCTTTGACTAAATATCAGTCAAATTGTTCTCATTAACAAAAGACACGTCTGTCCTTTGTTCGCTTTAATTAGCAGCTGCAGCTGAAGTTAGAAAAAACTCCCCAGCCCCGGATCATTAGTATTTGCCAAATGCGCCGCCACTTTGCTCCCTGTGGTTTCACTAAATTCACACTAGTTTCTGTAATGAACTCTTTTGCATCTCTATCTCATTAGGCTTACGGGAAAAAAAAAATATTAACCGCTGAGGGGCCAGAAGGTGACATAGTCTCATCTTTGATCACCATCCACCCTTAAAAGCGTCTAATTGCTGGCTTGATGCGGAAGTTTCTGACCTGAAACAGCGGCAGAGGGCAAAAGACGCACAGGCTTTTTGGACACGCTGCTTTTTGAACTCTGTGGACTGATTGTGTTTGCCCCTCTTAACTTGTCACAACCCAAACTGAATATGTTCTGACACACTGAACGGGGCGTGAACGTTTTTAAAAAAAGGTTCCTATTCAACTAAGTGGATTCAAACTGGAGAGATAAACGTGGACACTGAAGGGCTCCTGCAGCGGCTCCTCACTCCTGGGAACTGAGACACATATGTAGTTTGCTGATAAAGCTGCAGCTTCACGTCTCCTCTTTTTTTTTTTTTTTTTTTGTTCACTTTTTCTTCTATGAATGCGTTATTCTGATTCAGAGCACCAAACTGGCTGATTTCAAGCAACACCTCTGCACACAAAAAAGAAAGAAACTCCGCTTCGTATTGACCAGAAACTTTCTGCGTATCATCCATCTTACTGGCTGTCGGCGCGCAGGCACAAAGCGCACAATGTACAGCCCAGCATACTCCGAGGCTGCGCCTATATAGCGCTTTGATTCACCATTGGACAACTCGTTTACATAGCTTTACTACAGGTGGGTGGCGTTTCATGTCGCTCGGTGCTGGAATAACTCTGGAGCTCAGCCGCATGCAATTATGAGAACGTCTCCACATGAGGCTTTTCAACTGGCAGGTTATAGGAGAAAACGGCTGTGTGTGTTAGAGAGAGAGAGAGAGAGAGAGAGAGAGAGAGAGAGTCAAAGTTGTGTTCAGTCGGCTTCAGGTGAATATTTCTGTATTGCAGACCTTTGCTATAAGGGACCATGAACTCATCAGCAGGTGCAGGAAACTATCGCAGGGGATCCGTCAAAGGAGAAAAGGTAATTTATATTTTAAAACCTCCTCTTTTCACTTCTTACTCACATACAGCCGGCGTCTCTTTTATAAGCACGAGGTTTAAAAATCCACCGTGGCCAGTTGGCACAGTGTTATTGGAGTACTTCTGAAGGAAGACGATTTTATCACCTTTGGCCAGCACTGAAAAGGGAGACGGTCAGAGTCGTGTTACGCGTTGTTTGGATGCTGAGGTGTTGCTGTTTTCCGGGTGTTTTATCTTGATTTTAAACTTTGAGGCACTTTCTTCTAATTAGATCAAGAGTTTCCTTTCTGTGCCTCGTTGCACAAATGTTTCAGTATTCTGTATTTAAGTGCAGGGTCACATTTATCTGGGTTTTTTTTTTTTCTGGAGACAGTTAGTGTCACTATTCTGCAACACATCCTTCTGCTTGTGCCAAGGCAGGAAATGTGTCTTTTTCCACTTACTTTCAGAAGTTAAGGCTCAATAGACCAAATCGTTTGATGCGATTGTTTTCATGACCTAAATTGAGTGTCTGTTTACAGCTTGTACTGTCAAGCCGATCGGGTTGTCCTGATAAGAGCATGGTTATCATTTTCTATTCCCTTACAGCTCTGACTTGATGTTTCTACCAACTCTGTACATCTGCCAGATCGTGTATTACCTACTCGATGTTCTCACAGAGAAACATCATAAATCAACCCATAGGGGTACAGAAAAAACAAAACAAAAAAAAAAAACATCTTGTCTGCCAAGTAATGCCCCCGCAATAGCACTCCCATAATACCATTTCCGAGCAACGCTCACATAAAAGATCCAAAGTTATCTTGAATTACTCAGGCAGACGCATCGATTGCGGTTTCAATAAGGGACAAAAATATGGTGAAGCATGAATCACTTTCCCTGCGTGCGTTAACTCTGTATGAGGAGGAGATGTGAAAAATTTAAATTGTGACAAATCTGTCTGCCTCTAGGGGGCATGTCATCCTCAAAAATGCTTTCAGACTTTCAGATCCCAGGCTGTATATAGTAGGCTATTTCTAGGTGTTTCTGTCAGCTGAATGAGACCTGTATTGCCACATGCACATTTCACTTTTAAAAAAACATATTCTTTGTTGTCTTAGATAAAAGAACAAATATCTCCCTTGTCACTAATGTCCTGAGAGCAAGTAGTTAGGATGTAGAAAGCTCAGTGTTTTGCCCCATCAGTATGCCCCAATCATATTTGGATCGCACAGTTCTGTTGTTATGTTATGATTGGCGTAATAGTGTGTCATTTAGTCTGGTCAAATGAGAATGTGTGGCTGCTTTCCGTGAGGATTCACTCATTTGTCAGTGCAACTGTGTTTGACTGACTCTTGATCATCTTATCATCCCATGCTGGAGTTAGTTTGCCCTCTGCTGGAAGCTCAAAGTTGCACACTGACTGCAGATCAAGCTTCCTTCTTCTCCAGTTTGTCGACATCTTGACAGGTTTTTCTCTTCTTACTTATAGGCTTTACAAAGCCCCCAGTCAGTTCTGTCTGTACGTTCCACATTTCTGCTGACACCATTTACAACTCAAAGTTGCTGGGCTGACGGGCACGGCCTGTTAAATTCTTGCATGATATGTGGTCAATTTGCATAGAAAAGAAATCATTAAGTCTGGCTGTGGATATCTAAGCTGCCCTCCCCTTTCAGAGAATAGAGCAAATTTGGAGAAAATGCAGACGTGGCTTCACTAAAATTCATTACGCCTGATTGGATGTCATGATCTTGCCCCTGAGAATGAGAGATCTCTGACTTACAGAGACTTACCAGCTGAATCTGCACGGATAGTTTCATGGATAGTAACTGCAGCAACTTTGAATAGAAGAATAAAAGTTCATTTTTCAAGTCAGTTTTTTAAAGGGCCTTTACTATCTGTACACTGTACAACTTCTATCAAATAAGGGATCTCTCTTCTTGGATGGGGAGACATGCAATGGATGTTGTGTGCAGAATAAAACAATAGAGTAAAAATACATTAAAGACAATAAAGATGACAAAATTATAGATAAATCATAAACATATATGAGGAATATAATAGCAACTGACCTGAGCCACACAACCTCCTTTCCAACACGGAGACAGAGGAGGAGGACAGATCAAATAAACACATAAGAGTGAATCTCAAGTCCACCATTCACACAGGTAGGCGAAAAGAACAGACACACAGAGGGAGGGAGAGAGACAGAGGAAAGGCTGAATCCCCTGGAGGACGAAAGTCTAGATCCAAACAGCTGAGGCCCCGACAGCTAGAGAGAGATCCCAGGATGGCTGATGGTCCAGCACAGAGAAACCTGAGTGAAAAGAGAGGCCACTGAAAAGAAACTAGGGAGAGGAAGAGAGAGATACCTACTGTTTTTTCTCAAAGAGATCTCAAAATCACAGGACATTACAACAGTCATGGCATTTCAAGCTTTTAATCCCATCAGATCACCTAATAAACCACCACATATCACTTATACTCAAACATTTTGATGATGCTTTGGTAATTTATAATAAAAAAAAGATGCAGCTTTAGCAGGGAGATGCACTGATTAAGGTATTAACTACTTTAGATTAGTGGTTGTTACCAGAACTTACCTTGCGATATACTGTGCACTAAAATGTGCATGTTCTACCTTTACAATTTTTAGTCGAGGTGCATTACGGTGTCGATGACTGTTGTCCACAGTTATCCTGCATTTAGCCTTTTGCATTGTTTGTTGTCAGATTGTACGATGCTGCTGCTGATGTGGTGGAGTGTTTCAGACGTTGTCTGTGCTGTGTCAAAAGTGCTCTGCGGAAACAAGGTTGTTAATCCGCCTGTATGTTTGCTGTTTAGGATGCTGTGCCTCTTTTAATAGAACAAACTCCCATCAACAACCCTTCATCCATCATTTTTGTTCATAATTCAAAGTGTACTTTCCTTTCACGATTTTTAAACGCATTTAAATCAGATGGAAAGGTTACTCTGTATCATTTAATCATATTTAGACATGGCCCAGATTGAATCAGTGGCATCCATTTGTACTTCCTATACCACAGAGCAGAAAATACACTTCATATTTTGCCTCACAGTGACTTGTCTCATCTGTTGTGGTGGCTGCCTCTGGTGTCGCCCAATGTTTGACGTTTTCAAGGCCAGTACCTTTCTCCTGAGTCTAGACTTCCATCATTTGCATTTACTAAGAAACTGTGAGGCGGCTGACAGCGTTCTCTGTTTCCAAGTTACGGATGGTATTGTTTCATTCTCCGCAAATATATCCACATTCCAGTTACTGTCTAAAGTGTTCAGGCACTCGGTTGTTTGAATCTTCTATAAGCGTGTCTGTGGGCTCATGTTGCGTGTTCTTATTCAAGTATATTTTGTGTGTTATCGGGGAACACAGTCATAACTTTAATCTGTTTGATCAGGTAAGTTTTGCGTGAACCTTTATCAGAGCTGTTTGAAAGTATGTGTCAAAGAGTCACTGGCACCCTGAGCTGAATGTTAATGTTCCCTGGAGTGGGATTGTACAGACAAACTTTCACTCAAACTATTTGTATGCAGCAGGAATATGTACGGATGAAATGCCTTTCAAATGCATTCTGTATTCATCTGGTGAGCTTCTGTGTTTCTGCATTGAACCATTGCACTTTGAATCGGCTGCTTAAAATGTTTGTATTGCTGCCCACAGCCACTATTAGCCGTGAGAAAATTACTTTCATTTTCCTGGTGTGTGCACACGCACGTAGTACGTGCACATCTCGGTATCATCTGTTTATTTTATCCAATGACCGTATTGAGAGTGATAATGCAGTGACGAACAATAGCACTTTGTTCAATGAAATGAAATTCGGAGACAGAGAAACAAGCAGGGACACACAGCAGTTAGGGACAGGACCACTCAACAGCAGTCATTTGTCACCACTAACTGCTGTGCCTAGGGTTTGGCTCTCCGGGGAAGGTTTGCTGTAGATGAGAACTATGTTTATGAAAGCTGTCCAGGTTTTGCGGCTCCTGGTCACCCTGGTGCACCTAAAGTTCTTCATCCTGGACACAATCATGCTCTCGCATTGCTCCCTGGGGTGCAAGGTTCATTTGTAACTGTCAGTGGTAACAGATGACCCGATAGAGCTCTGTCTCGAGTGAAGCCACTTGCATCTTGCTGATAAAGACACATCATTGCCTGATATGCACGTCTTCCTGGACTCATTCCTATTCCGACAAATAGCGTTGTGTTCTCTATTCATATCTTTGCACCGCTGCACTTCCCTGAGCTCAAAGAGGGGCTGGTCTGAGAAGCATACCAAGTACAGCAGTGTGAATCTTTGGGATCTACAGGGAGGAGCATTGGTGGAGGATTCTTGGGGCCTTTGAGTCAATTAGCCAGGGAGGGTGCTGTGGTCTGGCTGAAGGTCGAAATCAAAGCTGTGCTGAGCACATAAAGGCTTGGCGGCGTCATGGGACATAAAGTTATAAACTGAGGTGAGATTATACTTTCATGCTGCACTCTAGCACACAGACTGAAACACTAATGCACATTGCTACACATAAATCCTTTGAAAGTCCATTTGGGTTTGGACCTTAGACCCTATAAGTTTACCTAATCTTTGTATTCATTATCTATTATCGCTTATCCTTTGAAAGGTTGCTGTGGGCTGGAGCTGATCCTAGCTCACATTGGGTGAGAGGTGGTTTACACTCAGGACAGGTAGCCAGTTCAGGCTGAGACAAAGAGACAAACAATTCATGCTCACATTCACACCTACAAGCAATTTAGAATAACCAATTGACCTATTAGCCTGCATGTTTTTGGACTTTGGAGGGAAGCCAGAGCACCTGGAGAGAATACACGAGGAAAGGTCCAAGCCACAGAAAAAGCTGGTGGGTTCAAACCCAGAGTCTTCTTGCTGAGAGGCAACAGTGTTAACGCAGTGTTGCTGCTCACAGGAAAAAAGCAATAGGAACACTCCATTAGGGATGATTTGCTTCTTGCAATGCACATTGAGCTGTTTGGTATTTACCAGCCTTATTTATTGATCAGATTATGATTTATCAGTTTAATTCAGCAGCTGTAGACACCAGTTAGGCAGATGCTCTTAGATAAGCCAAACCTAAACTGATGATTTCATTATCCCTGTGGTATCTGGTAATAAATCCAGCTTTCTCACTGGAACTTCAGAGCCATATGTGCTTTAGGCATTTCCTTTGAAAATGCTGATATGCATGATTTAAAAAGACCAAAATCCTCGCTGTCATTGGGATATAAACCAATATGTCTCCTTCACTTTGACCGTGCTATCGATCATATAGATTTTATTAATGGCGTTGTTTTGACATCAGCTCTTAAAACGCTTTAATGGCAGCTCACGTTTTGCAAAATCAGCAGGCGGTGACAGATGGAAGAAATTAGTAAACCAGTGCTCTGTAGTATAAGTAAAGAAATCTGAACACGCGTTGTTAATCTCCTGTCAGCATGATAAAACACCACATCACCTACATGCTTTACAGCAATAACAGCGCTGACCTTTTGCATTAATTGCAATTACAGTGACTTACTGTGCGATGGGCGATGTTCATAATCATACAAGTGTATGTCATGGCTGTAAATGTGACAAAAATGAATGCGGCGGATGACCAATCAGGGGCTTGTTTAAGGGACCTTGGGAAAATGCCATGGCACAAAATCAGCTTGTTAACAGCAACAGCTATAACCGCAACCACCACGTCCTATATTAACTCAGAGGACCAGTCACCAGAGCAATTATTCTCTCAGATGAAACCTTATCCCCCTGTGCTGTGCATGCAAATATGAACTTTAGCTCATCTTTGTCCTTGATGTAGAGTATGGCTTTACATGGTGGTCAGGCTATCATTAAAACAGCTCTAACTGCGCAGCTGTTCTCTTTTGTTTTTGTGTTTTTTAATTTCAACTTGTCTCATGTCACCGGATTACTTTTAACTAAGTGTAGCTCTTTATCAACTGCTGCTGTCATCGCGGGTTTCTTGTCTGTGTGCAAATCAAACATGTAAAATATGAGCTGAGACCCGGCAGTCATTAGTGATAAACTGCTGCAGCTGAAGGGGAGAGATTCTTGCTTCAAACGGGTCCATGAGTCACAGTCAAAAAGAATTTCAGCCGACTTTAAATATAAGTATTTATGAAGCGCCATGAAACCTCAGACTAGTTCCTGCCACAGGGTATAAAACATACCTCTGTCCGTGAAATGAGAACATAGGCATTTCATTATTTTATTCACATTTCCACTGAAGAACTGGCAAGGTCATTTTGAGATAGTGCACACTTTGCTCATGAATGTGAAATTAGATACCGGCTTTCATAGCTGTGATGTGTAAAAACTTGAGGCAATGTTCTACGATGTGATATGCTTTAATGACCTTGCACCTCATATGTTCAACATTCACACTGCCTGGGCATGTCGAGTTCACACACAAAGCAAAACGTTGAACAGCAGCATCAATACGAGCCATGATTCAGCCCCTGAGCCCATATCTGACCGGGGCTTGAGTGTAGGTAGCCTTGAGATTCACTGCTCTTCTCCTCGGTGTACCAGTTTAGTGAATGAGTTATGAATGCTTTCCTATACGAGCTGTCTGCGCTTGTCTTCTCAAGGTTTGGTGCTTCTTCCCTCCGGCTTTTGTCATATCCACTTGAGCAGATTAAATTCAGAAACAAGAGGACGGTTTGGATATCCACTGAGAAATATGGCTAGTTTTCTAAAAAGCTATTTCATTCCCTCTTTCCTATGGCTCCATGTTGTGGTTTGGTTGTATAAACTGGTAACTCACTCTCAGCTTTGGGATTCAATACACAAGGCACAGACACTACATAAATAAAGAAGCAGTGTGTGGCTCATGCCAGACTTCTGTCCTGTTAGCATGGCTTGATGGGTGTGTGTGGGTGTGGGCGTGGGTGTGGGTGGGTTGTATTTTATGATGTGGTAGACAGGCGGCATAAATATTACTCGCGCTTAATCACAACCCAGCTGCAAAGACGACTGAATTGATCCATCTCTTGGTAATATGTGTGCACACTCAGATTGGAAAAACACACACCTACATATACACACAGTCAAAGGGAAAAATGCCTAGCAGGCAGTATTGGTACTGATGTGCTGAGAAACAATTTGTGTTTATTGTTTATATATACAGTATATATGTGTATATGTACGTGTGTGTGCGTGCGTGTGTGTGTGTGTGTGTGTGTGTGTGTGTGTGTGTGTGAGGGACTAATTTACTTACACTATTGAACTCTTGCTGGGAAAAAGTCTTGTTGAGATAGTTTAAGTGCGTGTGAAAAAGAGGGAGCTTGCAAGTGAAGGGAGTGAGCCAAGGAGGGAGGGAGTAATAAGGACGGGAGAGATAAGTAGCTGTTTGGAGCAGCCGAAGAGGAGGAGATGCACCCCACCACCCCACCCCTATCACACACCTCCTATCCAACCCCATCGCCCCCCCTGTGGAGGCGATGCCAGTCTATGTGATTGATTCACCCCGAGAGAAGAGAAGGAGGCGCTCTCTTGTTGGGCTACTGGACCCCCGGGTCATCCTCTCCCTTAGCTGTAGGGGAGGGAGAGAAAGGAAGCGGAGGAGTGTGTGGGATGTGTGTATGTGTGTGTGTGTGTGTGTGTGTGTGTGTGTGTGTGTGTGTGTGTGTGTGTGTAGACAGGGGGGTGGGGGGACTTCTCAGACACCTCCAGCAGCTCCAACTTCTCAGCACAAAGGTGTGAGCACAGCGAGGGGGAAAGGCAAGTGGCACTTTTCACCATGTCTGTCCTCATAGCCACCCAGCTGAAGATAGACACCAGCACTGCTTCCAGAAGGGTAAGGGGCCCTTTTAGCATGCATGGCACGCTGTGGGGGAATGTCTGTGTTTATGGGTGAGTCTCCTGCTGCTGACAGAAAAGGCTGCTGGCTGTTTTTGATAGCAACTGGACAGGCGGGAAGGGAGCGGTGGGTCCCGACGTCCCTTCTAAGGATCATGACAGACAAATGCTTCTCGTTTTAATTTCAATTTCTGACTTCTGGTGAAGGATTGGTTGCATAAGCTGCGCAGAATGCTTAGTGCCTCATTGTTATTCTTTGTGATGAGTTGCCAGTTAATGACTTGAGTGTGAATTGGGAATTGCGGGGGAAAAGTTGGATGGAACTATGTATGTATTGTTGTCTGAGATATTTTCCAAATGATTGATTTGCAGTGCTCGCTGGCATGTTCTGAATGCAAACACTTTGTTTGCTCTTTGTTTATGTGGAAATCATTTTGAGGTCAGCTAATTGCTCAGCTTTGGCTCAATGCTGACTTTATGCCGCGTTCATACTTTTATGCAAATGAGCTGCGAAAGAGATTGATGAGGAATAAGAAGTTTAGCATAACTTTTAAATTAATTAGGATCATGTAAAATGTATGAACAGCCACAGTCTGTGGGTAATTATTGAAGGTTTTCTTGTTGTTATTAGATAAAGGAATGGCTTGCGGCTATGGCTCCAAATCTATCTCTTGCAGAGGAAGTATTCTCTAACACAAATATTTTGACATTTCTCTGTAGATGAGATGGTCTAAGAAAGATTTATGTATAGTCAAAATGGAATATTAAATGACCAAAAGGGTGTTGCGGTATATATTTGTAGCAAAGAAATCATGCCCACAAAGTGAATGAAAAAGAGCGAGAGGGTGGTACAGATTATGTCTCCCACTTCGCATGCAATAACCACCGTCATTTCATTCATCACAGCCCCCTTTCAGCACTTGTTTTGCTACCCACGGTATCTATCCACACACACACAAACACACATGTGACAATAAATTCTTACTGACACGCTCTCTTGTTCGGGTCCTCCGCTCCCTATCTCCCCCTTCCTTCCTCCTTCTCCTGCTCATCATCTGCTGCTGCCACAGTCCACAACTGTACTCTGCTGCTCCCCTCAAACGTAGCCACAGTCTATTCTACCACATCAGCCAGTATTAAACTCCATTTCCTCAGTGACTTATCTGCTACCATTTCAATTTGGGCTCAGTACATAGCTTCCCTTCATCCGTAATGTATTGGAAGATTCAGCACTTATTATCTGTAGAGGATAATAACGCGCCAGTTCCAACAGGCAACATGCTCAGCTGGTTTCAGTCTAGCAAAGCAGTTAACAAAGTTGAATTTTACACACTGCTCAGTGGAAAATGAGTTTAGAGCAAATTCGAAATGTGCATTTACTTGAATGTTTACCATAATGTGAATTTATGAACATTCATGAAACGGATAATTTACAAGAGAGTGTGTGTTTATGCTTGGTACATTAGCATATTATCAGGTAAAAAAACTGAATTCAGCGACTGTCTCTGTGATTTGTGGAGACTGCTTTTGTGCATTGGGCGGGGCCACAATTGTAATAAAGTGCCATGACTTGCAGCACACAGTAATTGAATTTGCATCCTTACATGGGCCAAAATGAACCCAGTGTTCTAATATAATGTTAGGGTGTAATTCATTGATAAGGGATGTATTCCTCCGCTCAGTCCTATTGACTCTAGGCTTCAGTGAGGCATAATTAAATTTTGATAAAACACTGACAGAGGAAGATGTTTCTATCATGGAAGTAAGAAGTGTGATCTCTAGACATGTTTAATATAACACTGTGAACCCTGACTTTTCTCACCATTAATTTAATAAAGGAATACAGACTTCTATCAAAAACATAACAATTCTTATTTTCAGCTGATTATACGCTAATGAATACAACACTAGTGATGTATAACATATTCTATGGCTGCCAAACTAAACTAGAGTCCCCTAAATCGTACAAACTGGACCTTTAAAGCAAGATCAAGATTTAGAATTTTTTGTGATTTGACACCTCTCCAGTTTGTACTGTACTTTATTTATACACAGCTGTCATAAATATGGAGAGCTGTCTTATTACATTACTTCCCATCAAAAACTAGCGACAGTCAGCAGCTTTGCTAACACAACTAAACATCAAACAAGTGTAACAACACAAGAAATAGCAAGCGTGCTAATATTACTTACTAGACCAACAGCAAGAAGCCCAGCTCTGTGTCTGTCTTGCAGCCTTTATTTCACAAAGCTTTTGCCAGCAACTACAAACCAGTCAGAGATTCACTCTTGTCTGGCAGCCCAGTAACACTGACTGCCAGATCAGATCCGGTTGTGGCTCAGCAGGAACAAACTTTAAGTCCATCAGGATACTCTGTAAATCACAGAGAGTTGACAAAAGGACTGGAGGACATCAGAGGGAAAGCCAGAAAACATTTCTTTGTAAAATATGATCAAGTCTCACCAAAATAAAATAAAAAGTAAAAATAAAAATATACCTTGTCTCTGTGATGTCACCCATAGGCATGAAGCCCAAAGTGTGGTGGCTCTGGTCGTTGCTATATTGGCAGTCCTGCTTTCGCCGGCTCCCAGCTAATCTAAAAATGGGCAAAGAGAGAGGGAGTGTGGGTGGAGCTGATGTGGGCTTAATGAAGCCTGGTTACCGAAACCAGCCGTCTGTGGCACGTGTAAATCAATACGGCCAAGTCCACAACCTTAATCATGCACAACATTAAACCTTAATATGATTTGAATGGGTGAGTTATATGCAATTTTTCCCCATGTACAGTGGTTGGGTTTAAATTAGCTATAGAGACCAAATTCTTTCAAAAATGTTTATTTCTGCTGTGAAGTTGGACATTTTAATATGAGGTTTTATGGAAATTGACTTGCTTTTGTAGCCAGCCTGAAGTGGCCATTAGAGGAACTGCAGTTTTTGGCACTTCACTGCATTGGCTTCATGCACTTCCCCCGACCCAGGGGTGCTGAGTGGAAATGATAGTCACCATTCACTATTATCCATTTTGAAGTTATCATTTTAAGGTGCAGGGTTTGAAAGCTACAAAATGGGGTTTTAATTCATCAACTCAATGTGAAAATATTCCTACTTCCTCTCTGGTGACTGACCTCTTTCTTGCTCTCTCCCACTAACTGCCGTTAGCAGCAGTTATGCCTTTTATATGTTTGTTTGGAGTATGAATTCAACAGGTGGAACATAGGCTATTGCACCTTTAATGGAGTTTGTCACTCCTATTATTATTCCCTGACTTACTACTATTTAGGGGCTCATTTTGCTCTAAGAACTACAGTTCCCATAAAGTGGGGTCTCTAAACAGGAAGTGCAATGTTGCCATGGAGTCAGTGAGTTATCTGTGGGCTACAATTTGAGCCCCGTTTTTTAAAAGCTTATATTTATTTACAAATGGGTAAATTGGCCCCATAAAATATATGCCGAATTAGCTATTAGCAGTTTTTGTTTGCAATTTATCAATTCATGTACAGACAACTATCAGTGGTTAACTTTGATACTCAAGAAAAGTTTAAAACGTGGTGATTCTTAGGGAAGTTCAGGAGTCATAAGCAGCGTCTTGTTTCAACGATTTCTACGTGGATTTATGGACGTTTGTTCGTGAGATAATAATATCATCGGAGAGTGTAAGTAACCCTGAATCTAAAAATGTGTGTATTGTGTGTCTATCTGTTAAAATGTGTGTGAGTTGTGTCTCTGAGAAGGAGTACGGGTTTTGGCGCAAAGTGCAGCCATCAGCCTTACCGGTGTTTCGGTTAAACGAGTGACCGTGTCAACTGACGATCTTTAGCCGAAGGCGCCTGTGGGTGTTGTAGTTACAATGGCTTGAAACAGGAAGATGATGTGTAGCTGTCAAACGAGACAAGAAAGACAAGAAGATTTATTATTTTTGTCAATGTAACGTTTATGAAAGTAAATAAATACATAAACTAAGAGGCTAAACCGAAACACCGGTGAGGTTTTTTAAAGTACTAACTGTATCACAGCTACCTCTGCTGCTGTTGTTAATCGAGCAGGGCAAATTACAAACTTCCAGAGCATGCACCTGCTCCTTTCACCTCATGCAACATCTCCTACTCCTCTTCCCTCTTTCTTCACAGTGTGAAAACCAATGATTTAAAGGGGTTGTCATGATTTATGTGTGTGCATTTCCTGCTCGAAGTCTGGTCCTGATAACTGGACAAGTTTGATGTATACAAACACAGTTTAACACACTAATGGACTGTCTTGAGGACAGATTTAAAATGAAATAGGCCCACATATGTCCAGTCCACATCAAAACAGGGGCATGTAATCCGACACAAGAATAAAAAAAAAATAAAATAAAATGTTGCCTCAGTTGGCTCTGCTCAGCATCAGTGGAAATCATTACTGCGCACCTAATGCCAAATGGAAAATGGTGGGAAATTATGTAATTATGGTGGGCTGTAACTAAATCCATTCTGTTACATGCATGTAGAAAGGCGCAGTAATTTCCTTTTCTCAGCTGAGTGATGTTCAGGGGAAATTAGATATTACTGCACTCCCACCAGACATTGATTGATTGATCTGTTTGCTCTTCCAACCAATTAATTTGTGTGTCATTTTGTTGTGGTTGTGCAGCATGCTGATGGAAACAAGTTAGCCTGTGGTGGCATTTAAGTTAATGCAAACACACGAGTGTGTGCATTACATTATATATAATGTATGACTATACTATGGAGCATGTTTGTGTTGCAACAATGGGCTGAGCCTCGAGCTGTTTGACCCAGTTAACATATTTACGCCTTTATTTGTTACAATATACCAATTTTCACTGTGTTTTCTCACCATCTTCGCTTCTCGGGTTCTAGTTTAGTCTTTCTTGCCGACACAACTAAAGTGAATCATTTACTCAGTGTTGAGATTCGACCTGCAGGCTGCCTCAGAGTATTCCTACACTCTGTGGAGCATGTGAGCACCAGTATTTTGTGATTATTGCATTTCAGCAATCAAGTGAAAACAAATGACTTCCTTCTGGCTCAGTTTCTTATATAATGAAATAACATCTGTGCATTTTCAGTTCAATTCTTTGTGTATAAATCCCTCACTGGAATCAAATGTGAACTCACCCAGGAGAGATTTATGGCACCCTAACAAGTCATCACTCACAGCATCATAAACTGCATCATATAATTCAGATTAAAATGCGTCTGTTATAAGCTTGAAACATAATTACAATGCCCCATATTACACCTGAATACATTTTAGCTCGTGCTGGCTCTAACTGCAGCGTTTAGCTACCCGCAGAGATATTAGGTATTCTGCAGCGATCATCATCATCATTATAGCTGTTATTACATGCCTCTTCAATTTTTTGCCCCTTATAACACAGAGCTTGACTCCAGCAATGTTTGTGAGAGTGGGGGGAAGGTAGTCAGCTGCTGTATCTGCGAGGAGGCGATAGGGGAGTCAAGCTGAGCCCAGGCTCCCCGGCACGGTCCTGAGGGGAGCGTTAAAGCAGCCAGGCGCTTCACAATAGCTCCCCAACAAGGTGAGGGAGATTGGAAGACATCTATCAGAGAGGCTGGGATGGATGGCAAGTGACTCGGACCTATTTCCCCGGGCGCGCACAGACCCAGGGAAGGCATTTATGAAGTAGAGAAACAAATGATGACAGGGACCAAGGCAAGCCACTGTATAAGAGGAAGCTGCTGGAAGCCCACATATTCAGCCCGCAACATAAATCTCTGCTGCAATTAAAAAGCACGCAAAAGCACCCAGTAAACTTGTGGTTCAACTGATTTATATTATACTCACAGTCAAAGGGAAATTGATTCAAAAGGGAAAAAAGGAAGTATAGGGATGAGTTTTAATTAGGCAAAGGCAGTAATGTCCTATGTCCTTGTTTTTGAATGAATGTCCAAACGTTTGAAATCAATATCTGTATTCCAGATTCATATCCTATTATAGAGGATGCATTTATAATTCAAGCCATGAATCAGTGAGCCTCCAGCAGTTCTTTCAGCGCTAGAATTGCCTCACCATTTGTAACAAATAAAAAAATAATAATAATAATTGAAATTCACCTTTTGTTCAACATCAAATATAAAATATTTTAATTTCTGCCGCTTCAATCAGTCAGCCTTGATAAATCCAACAGTTACAGGATAAATGTACAAGAATTTCATGGTATGATAACTGTCTCTAAAAAAAAAAAAGATTTCATAGTATTACAAATTGACCCTGAAGGACAGAAAGCAGAAGTTTTTTTTTTTTTTTAAACAATTTTTAATATTTTTTAAACTTTGATACTGTGGATACAAATGAACATAGTATGATAACCACAAATTTTCTTACCATGCTTTTAAAATAAACTTGATTTGACTGAATGGGAGATGCAAAACAGTGCGTGGGGCTGTTTGGTGCTGTGCTTTAATGCTGCTTTTGAAGTTGTACCCCTGTGAAGATGACCTATTTCCAAGAAATACAGCTCGGCCTGGTGGAGTGAGTTTGAGCCGTCACAGTGTGAGGCTGAGGGGTGTTCGCCTGTGGCATTCATGACAGGGGTGGCAGAGATTTTAACACTTTGACTCAAGAGCTTTTCCCCCCCCTCCCCTTCATCACATATAAGCCAATATTCTGCATTTACCAGAAAGCTGCACTGCTTTGGCCTCTGTGAGAATCTCAAGCATGAAATCACTTGCAATGTAGTGTACGAGCTGAATAACAGTTATGGATGTGGACTGACTGGAAATATATGATTGAAGGAGAGGAACTGCATAAATTACAGGGAGGAAAAGGCACTTTCATGGTTTAAATTATGACTGTAAGATGGGGTATTAAGGAGTAGTAAGTATAAGACTTGTAGATGCAGGAGAGAAGTTCTTATAAGGTATCTTGTATGAACACCAAAAATAAAATCCTTTTTAGACTTTTTCAGGGCTAAAATATTGTCTGCTTATGTTTTATTATAGGAAAATTGAAAGAATTCATGTTTTTTTAGCTTTACAAAATTAACTGAGTTTGTACGAGCTGAATTTTCTTAGCAAACATGAACAAAAACAAGAATATTTGTGGTTTTACACCTTAAGTAGACCTCTTTATAGAGGTATGTGGTCAGCCTGCTTTAATCCAGTGCGCCACAGAGAGGCAGTCTAGCTCCGTCTCGGGACCAAATACAATCATTTAGGAGAAAGGGGGGAAAAAAACATGACCCCGTTCATGAAATCATAAATGAGTACGACTTGTTCGTTCATCAGAGGGTATACATGAAGGTGAAAACAGGTTAAACTTCTGCAGTGCTGGCGCATGGGTGTGCGTAAAACAGCCACCCAGAGAAGCGCAGTGACAGTAACAGCTTCTCTCTGGTCACTTCTCATGCAGAGCGCGTCTGCGGAGAGTACCGCCGGGGCTCTGTGCGTCCTTCACACTCTTGATACGTGAGGACAGTCAGCCAAAAAAAAAAAAAAAAAAAAAAAAAAACAGAGCTGAAAGTGTGGAAACATTATCTTTTCGGTCTTGGTATTTTTGTGGACAATCGCCCGGAGTGTGGTGTGGTGGTGGAGGGAATTGAATATCTGATCGGAAACTCAGCGCACCCGGCTGCTATCACGCTGTAAGGAGGCACCAGGAAACTGAAGAGGGGGGGGGGCGAGACAACGTGTTGTGAATACAGATGAGAGCAACTATTGACACCTTCAGCCCACCAGTCTGCTGCGCGCTTGGACAAAGCTAAAAGGGACATCGCTGCGAAGGATCCAGCTTTCTGTCGGTCTATCAATCCAGGCTGTGAGTCATCCACTATCCATAGATGCTTATTTACTAGCTCAGTGTCTTCACCTTATCTTTTTTTTTTTTTTTTTTTTTTTTTTTTTTGCTCCATCCCGGAGGTGAAAACTGGCTGCCTGCCATCGGTTCTCCTCGAAGCGCGCAGAAAACCAATAGATCTACCCCCTCCAAAAAAAAAAAAGAAAAAAAAAAAAGAAAAAAGAAAGAAAAAATCAGGCGAGACCCGTCTGTGGCTCTGACATGCTGTAAGTTGTTTTCATCTGGACTGGACCTATATTATGGCTTCGCTGTATCAGAGATTCACTGGGAAAATCAATACCACCAATTCCTTCCCGCACCCACCTGAGGCCAGTCACCTTCTCGGTGGACAGGTTGCAGACGAGGAAAACGCAGCGAAGACCCTTCAGCAAGTCGGCGACGGCAGACCTCACGTCCAGTACCGCAAAAAATGCTTGAAGGAGGATGAGGATGTAAGACACTTATACTTTATTTGCCAACATAGCCCCCAACCCCCCTTATGAAAAATCTCCTGATGTGTAGTTTAGATGAATTCCCATTCACAGACACACACACTCAGTCATAGGCCTGTATAGTAAATCCCTGGAGGCATAGAAGCTCTTCACGGGTTCACTGGTTTCAAGAAAGTTTGTCTTTTATTCTATGACCACTGCACTCTTGCTCGAATTTGTGTTTTGCTGCATTGTGATGTTTTAGTTCAGTTTTTCTGTCACGCTGTCTTCAGATTCAGTTGGATAAACACCTAAAAAGACCCTTTTTTTTTAGAGTATTGGCAGATGAAGATGACGACGAAGATGATCTTTGTCTGATGTGAGCTGTCCGTGGTGCTGAAATTACAAACCTGACAAGGTTTTGGTCAGGAGTCTGTGATGTTCTTTTGATTTTGTTTGGTTTTGTGTGCTCATCACCATCTTGGCAGTTATGGTACCAGAGCCAGATAATCTAAATTTAGCCAAAAGCGAAGATGTCTATGGGAAGTAAGGCCTCTTTGATGAGTCGCGAAATTGTCTCCAGCAGCCTTTGACCTTTTTGGAGAGAAATCTTTTTATAATTTGACATTTTTGGAGCTTCTATCAAGCAGCAATGAGAAGATCTGTAGCTTAAAATACTTATTTTGTGTTTTTTTACTCCTCAGAGATGGTGGCTTTTCGCTTGGTGTGTTCATGTTGTTGCCTGTACCTTATTGTCATTATAGTTGTTCAAATGTTTGTCTTCAAGTGACACAAAATTAAATTCCCTAAGTATATGTGAGGTAAATAGTGAGGGCATTGAAATTCTTTGACATATAATGCTTCAATCTCCAAATGTTTTTGTCTTTCTTGCCTTCTTCATGGAGGTATCTGGGAATGTTTGCTGTTTCTTTAAACCATCAGTAGCAGATTTCCACTGATTAGCCCATCTCAAGCCAAAGAGAAGACACCAATTAGTGAACCCAGCTGCTTTAGTCTTTGGTTAACCTGATGACACCAGTTCAGACCTACAGCAAACACCACCGTACTTGACCGGCCTTTTATCTTTAAATAGCTGCCGACACTGTGATGTTTCTCTGAATTATTGATGTCTGTCACATCAAGAATGAAGTGATAAGGTTGGCAACAGGCTGAACGCTGACACTGCTTGGGCTGTCAACAACAACACCTATAGGCTGGACTCAGCGCTCGCCATCATCCCTCTTTGCCTTTAAAAGCCTCTGTGTTCATTTTATGAGGCTCTTCGTTGCTGGAAAGTTCCAAATCATGATTTTCTCTAGCAATTAAATGTCAGGATCACAATTTAAGAGTGTGACCAAGAGCTGTTATTATACTGCTGGGTTTCCAACATATTTATAAGGTTTGCACTGTTAACCTTGAGGTCACCTTTATTTCTGATGTCCCCCTGAGTCGTGCTGGAGCATGAAATTGCCTTTAGCCTCAGGAGATGGGGAGACCATTTCAAGGAGTGCTATTTCCGAACCCGTCCTGACTCAGTAAAAGTTTGAGTACGCTATTGTTTGTGATTCCATTTATTTTGCAGACAAATAGGACAAAAATTGATTTGGAAATGCCTTTTGGAAGTTAAATTATCAATAAATAATCCAGATATTTACTTGCACGGGTGTTCAGCTGATTTCTAACATCCCTCTTTTCCAGAATCAGGTTAAGCCTCTTTTTTTTTTAAACCGAAGCTGGTAATAGAAATGGAAATAATTAGTTTTTTTTTTGTAAACAACTATTTAATTCGTTTACTGCTGCGTTCTCCTGAGCTTTTAAGCTCACAGAATGCAGAAACTGCATCTTTGTTTGTAGGAAAGATGTGTGTGTGTGTGTGTGTGTGTGTTGTGGGATTGATTAATTATTGCTGTGCTTTGTGTGTATTTTGTGGCAGAGTTTGAGTCACCTAGGGAGACATCAGCAGTAGTTCTTTCTCCTCTTCACTACCTTTTACTGCAAATAGAAACCCGGGAGTGTGTTTAATTGATTGTTGTTGTATGTAAAGCTAAATTACGCTGACATTTTACCTTCAGACTGGAGCCAAGGGGCACTTTCATGACCCGGCCTGTATTGATTTTTCAGCAGAGAAAATGTAAACATTTCTCTCTGTTTGTGTAATGAAAGATGACGCGAGTCCACACAGTCTAAAAATGTATATCGAGCAGTTATTCATGCAGGTTCTCTTAGCAGTGTGGACATGAAGGCTCACCTCTTCCTCAGGATGATTGACAGTTCTCGTAGGTTTGACTTCATTTTATAATTCAGGTTTCAAACAACATAAAAAAAGATAAAGATAGAATAAAAAGAAGATAAAATTGAAGAAATAGATGATAGAACAATTTAGTGCACAAATAATGAAGGCATAAAAATACATAAAAAAAAACATAAAAATAGTTGGAATATTTACTTTGAATTGTGTTTCTTTCTTCATATAAATCAAAATATCATATTAATATTTTTTTTAGTATAGTATATTAGTTTTTACAATGACATTTAAAAGTTGTAATTCAGAGAATCAACGTCCATCTGACTCTTTCAGTGGCAGGGAACAGTCATCCCTTCAAGTGCCACTAAAGATAGTTTGACTTCTTGTTTTACAACATCAGATTACAGGTATATTGATTTTTTTTTTAGTTTATACTGCTGATCATTGGAGAAATGTATGTTTTATAAGCAAATATAAAATCTTTACTCCAAGAACATTCCTGTTTGCTTATTGTGATTTTGTGATGGCTAATCAACTCTGAGCTCTGGGCTACCTTAATCTGAGGCTGGCATGCTGCTCTATAATGTATTAGTAAATTCTTCCTCTGTCTAGGCTACAGATTTTTTTTTTTGATTAAAAGTACTGCAAAAAATATGTTTTACTTTTAATGAACAGCTTCTGATTAAAATTTCCTTAGCCCACAACAATGGCAAAGCCGTGGCTTTGAAGCATCAAGGTTACTCTTGGGGATGAACACAAAGAGCTATGAGCACTCTGAATTCTCTTCAGAGATTAGCGCAGTGTTTTTATCGTGCAACCATTGTATTTCAGGGTGTATTCTTGGCTGGATGTTGCAAACGTTCAGCCTGTAAGGCATCATTACTCCTGAATGGCTGTCATCTTTAAATTAATTTGATTACATTTCCCACTGGTGAAATTGTATTTTATCAAAGGTAAATTCCCTGTCCGCATAATTGTGTTTTTCTATTTTGGATCACAGGAAATTGAAGTTCAAAAGCAGTGAATCATAAATCACAGACTGTGTGATTTAATTCACATTGGATACCACTGCCCAGGGCACACGCACACACACACTCATCATCACACAACATCCTGCCAGCCCTCATATGCACTTAACTGTGCCTTCTACTTAGAGATACTCCAGATCTGAGTAAGACAGTTTGGCCCTGTTCCCGAGTCTTAGTTTAGCTCCGTGCTTCCTTTGAGGTCCAGGCCTCAGATAAATCAGCCAGACGGAGCTCAACAAGAGCAGCCAGATAAAAGAAAGAGAGCAGCGAGATGTGATAGGCTGTCCTAATTATCTCTGTGCAAGGCTAACTGTATGTTTCAGGTGACGACCGCTTACTGAAGGCTGCCACTGGCTTTGTTACCTGCTGCATTCATCCAAGATGACCCAACCCTGCCCTCTTACAACACAGTCCAGTGTTGTCAAAGCATGTGTTCGGGGACAATTTTATGGCTTTGTTATAGTCAACAGTTGGGAGATGAGAGGAAATGAAAGGAGAGAGATGCAACAAAAGACCATGGATAGATTCAGAACAAGGACTTTGCTTTTTATGTGTGGAAAAAAAACAAAACATTTCAGTTCTTAAACCTGCATTACCTGATTTTGTACGAGTACTAGTAACGCCACAACTCTTTTCACATAACATGTACTTATTCTATCCATTGTCAATCTAAAAATATTGATTATAGCAGCTTTAAAGTCTTGGCTCGATCTAAAAAAACAAAACTAATTTCAGCTAAAAAGCAGGATGCAAAAGTGTTTATTTTCAGAGCACTTACCAAAAAGCGAGGTTACAAAGTGCTTCATACACAGTAAACAAATTAAAATCCAAATATTAAAAACTGTTTATAGGTAAACAAAAGATTGAATTACTGGATGAAATCAATCATAAAATAACTGCATCAGTTAAAAGAATGACAGGTTGTTGACCGTCCAGGCCTACATGAAAGGGCAAACAAGGCAAATGTGCTGTCACCCAGCGCTGCTCCTCCCCTCAGGACAGCACAGCATCCTCAGCAGGACCTCTTGCTCGGCGTTGCCATGGTTGCAAAGGTGGAGAGGGTGAGGCTGTAAGCTCTGGGAACACACACACACACACACACACACACACACACACACACACACACACACTGCTACTGGATGGTGGCTCTGACTGCCATCTGGAGATGACGCAGCTCTCACATGGCACAGCATGAGTCCTGTGGTCGTGTCATGCAACATGTTACGTCCATCGTAACGAGCTGGTTTGTTTTCGTCGTCCTCCATTCTAAAAACAGTCGTTCCCCTTTTGGCTCCTATATTATATATTCAATCAGCCTCTACTCCTGCTAACAGACTTATTCACTATCGACTTGTTTTTTTTTTTTTTCTTCCCTTTGCTCCTCTGCTCCCAGAGGGCATCTCAACAGGTCATCCATCCCCCACCCCGCACATTGACGCTCTGTTGACACGCCATCGATCATACCCCACCACGCTGCTCTCTCCCCCCACCACCTCCATGGACCTGTCAACAGAGCGTCAGCAGGCCGCTGCCTTGCTCGGAGACTGTCCTTCTTCCTCTCAATGATTTACTGTATTATTACACAAGCTGACAGTGGGTATTAGTCAGTGTTTAAATACAGAGAAGCCTTATTGCTCCCCGATGAGACAAGGATCTTGTAAAATGGTTGATGCTGAGCTTCAGTCTCTTGTGGTAGATTTTCTGCTCTGAAGATAATGTGAAGTAACAAGCACATGATCGGCTGTCATTAAAACTCCATGCAGGCATTTCGATTTAAGTTTTGTTTATGTCACATATTGAATTCCCTTCCTGCTTTTCTCAGATATTTTCATTTTAACAGTAGCTGTGTGTTTGAAATTTAATCCATTTAAATATTAATGCAGTTATTTAAAAAAAAGACTCCTTTTGTGAGCCTTCGTTTTTTGATCTTCTGCTTCTTGATGACAGTCACGTTGCCTCTCTGCTTTACACCGGAGATTAGCTCATCCCACAGATGTAACTTCGCTGTGGATCTTAAAGATTTCTGCAGCTTTTTGGAACTTTATGAGTGTGCGGCTAAATATAACCGTCTTTTAACTCGGCTCGTTCCCATTTCCTTCCCTCCCCGTGTTCATGTCTCTCTTTTTTATTTATCAGTTGAGACGTCTTTCAGGCCATCTTTGCAATGTTTGTCTTTTGAAGATTATCTTTATTAGTTGCGAGGTTGATAATCAGCAGTGCACCACTTTAGAGTAAATGTAGTAGATCAAGTGTTTGTTGTTAAAGTGACCGTTTCTTTCAAGTGGACTGTGTCAGTTCATTGACGTTTAAAATGCCAAGCACATGCAGGAAAACCATTTTTATTGCTTTTCCGTGCACTGCGTCTGTTTTGCCACTAGAGACTGTTGTGTTCCAATCAATGCGCCGACTCCACACTGTACTGTACACATACTGTACAGCAGGTGAGCTCGGGCTTTGTTTCTAGTGACTCACACAGCATGTTTTCCTCTGCCTGCGCCGTCAGCACCAATAAAGCCCAAAAATCCTGCTTGTCCCAAAAAACAAACAAAAACCCAAGTTGCTATGGTTTCCAGCTTAACTAAAACCAACCAGCTGTCACAGATAAAAGTGTCTCATCCAGATCCAAGAAGAGGAACGTAATGTCACCACTCATTAGGATCGGAAAGGTTATTTGGTCACCTTGATAAATCAGCCACATTTAGGGATTTCTGACCTGTACTAAGTGGCATCATGAGTGCCATCGCTTAATTGCAACATTTAGTTCAAGAGGGGGAAAATATCAAATTATCATATCAGCTGCGGAGGCTGTGTGTTGAAACCTGAGGGTGCATTTCAGCTGCAGCTTTGTGTTCTGTCTTAGTGTTTTTGAGCAAGGCGTCGGACCTCTGCTAAAACCGAGACTCCATCTGTTGTCACTGCACAGCGGCGCTTCATGTCTGTTCGTTTTCCTAATCAAAAAATAAATAAGTACGCAGTTAATAATGAAGGCAGAACTTTCAAGCAAGTGAAGCAAATTTCTTCTCTATCGTTTCTGTCAAGTAGAATTAGAGCAGCAGACTGGAGCTGCCATTTCTCCCGAGTCCTCTCGCAGTCTCTTTCTGGGCTGAGACCAGGCAGCAATAATCCGTTGTGTCACACAGGCAGATTCCTTTATCGACCACGCCATGATACAGCAGCGACACACCCCTGGGAGACACAAAAGCACACAAACACATCATTTAATTGGGACACACAAAGACACAGAATGGCCAAAGAGAGGTAGCACTGCAAAGTCAACAAGGTCATACAACAGGCAGCGTTGTAAATCCTGAAGAGAAACAACAAAAGAAGCAACAAGTAGTTGTAGCTTTTATACATCTGTAGTGACTTGAAAAACACACTGAAATAGCTTGTGTTAGTGTTTAGAGCTCTGTCCCGATGCTTAAATATTGAATCATTCTTGAGGCTGAGAATAGCTGGTTAGATCCATCATCACTGTTTTTGTTTTGAGCAGCACCATCGGCCCAACTGACTCAGACAGATGGAGAAACACGGTGAAACTTCTTTCCTGCCTCTGTCCAAAGTTGTAAAAAATCAGCCTTGCAGCACCTCAAAACCAGATTCATTAGCATCTTATGCTATATATATATATATACGCTCATTTTTTATTTACTGTTGAACAAGCTACCTGAATCCCTGTTTATGGTCAGACATGAGTGGTTAACTCTATATACTATACTTTTGTTGAATGGTGACATCTTGACTTAACTTGTCACTGCAGGAAAAGCACAGGTGCAACTAATAACATTAATGATGGCTGTGTTCCATTTAGGTGTGTCAGTAATCCATGTCATTAAATTAACATGTTGATACACCTACGCCCTGAAACCAGAAGCAGCCATCATACACCTGTTTTTTGACAAGTCAAAATGTGTGCTGTGAAACAAGTCTGTTGCTACTGGGTCACTCACAGAATGATGCCAAGATAAACCCGGTCCTGCCTCCAGGCTCTGGTTTAGTCTTCTGATGAATAACACATGAGATAGGTTTTCATGTTGCATCCTTGCAGGACCTTTCTGTGCATTCTAGTCTGCGAGGAGCGGCAGGAGAGTAAAGTTGTGTTCCTCCAGCCATGAAGGTGAGTTTGTAGATGGTGCTTCTGTTAGAAAGCTCAGCTTGAAGGTTGGCCGTTCAGACTCAGCATGGAGTAACAGGTTGTTTGCTCTGAACTGAAGGTGTTTGCGTGTAACTAACTTACCTCTTGTACAGTCATGTGTAGGTCATTGTCATGGTGGAGAGCTTTTTTTTTCTGTCTGGCACATCCTGTATTGTGGTGCTTTTCCTGCATGTACATCATCATCTCCAGTCAATATTTCTCCCATGTTCCTCTAAGTCAAGAGTCAGAAGTATGAATGAGCGCCAGAGCTCCAGGGACGAGGGAAGAAGATTGCTTCCCCCTGAGCTGGGAGTCGAGCGCTGACTTCTGTGATGCTCGTTGTGGTGCTCGTGTGGAGCAGAACAGAGATGGGGGAGATAATGATTGTTTGGTGTAGCGGAGGTGGAGAGAATGGGGAACGCTATTGAGTGATTCACTATTCTGGAGCTGGCAGCCTGTCAAATCGTACCCCACCAAAGACAGGAAAGCTGAAACAGCGATGATTGATGTTCCTCCCCTCGCTAGATTGGCTCTTGCATCATGGGAATACAGAGACTTTAATGCTGAATGTGTTTAGGACGACATCTCGCTGTGCTGACATTATGGTTTATGTGTTGAGACAAACATACACACCATATCAGCTTCACCGAGATGTTTGTTTTTCTGTCAGTCAGTCGGATTCTGTCAGTTCGATATCTCATAACATGTTTTATTGTTGTGTAGACCTCAACCTGAACCACAGTTGACTCAGTGCGTCTGAAAATCAATTTTTATTTACTTTTTTAATTATTAGATTTAGCCATTTTTAAAATGTCTACAGCTATACTTTGGGGTACAGAGAATATTGTTTGAATTTGCATTTATTGTTTTCTCTTGAGGGCAGCACAATAAGCTGTAAATACAACACTGGCATATCATCACCTCATGAAGGTGTTTAATATGGTGAATGCGTTCACAAACCGTCGCCTATTTACTCATTAAGCAGAGGCAGAACAACATTAAGATTCATCTGAAGTAATTTCTGGCCACTTGATGAATGAAAGTCCAATACTCGCTCTCTTTTATCCCATTTTTGTTCTCTACAAACTCTTGAAGGAAACGTCTGGTTCTTTAACAGCTAAACTCTTCAGTAGTTAACCTTCTACTAGTTAACTTGTCTGTCACTTGATGCTGGACGAGTAGTGCACGGTGTAATTTAAGGGCTTGTTTGCTGTGGCTATGAACAACTGTGATGAGAATGATGAAAGTGAACCAAATCAGTCAGCTGAAAAATCCAAAATAAAGAGCTGAAAGATGCTAAAATGCTCCGTAAAACTGAGGGCAACAGCAGAGTCAGAAGACATTTATTTGTCAGTCTGGCTCTATGAGCGTCAACTGTCATGTTCCATATATTTTTAAGATATTGTTAAGATTTTATAAGTTCAGACTTTATTGATGCCACACCAGGCAAATTCACTTTTTCAAGTGGATCACGGTGGATAAGAAAAATACTTGAGGCTCAACTGGCAGAGTGGGCTCCGCATGTACAAAAGGGTAAGTCCTGTGCTGCTTTAAGTCATATGGATGACTCTGCAGTTGCAATTTCAGAAGTCTGTGATTCCTGAATATTTTTTCGTTTTCAAAAACTAAAAAGCATTTCCTACCTTCAAATTTTTTTAATCATTCATGAGCGAAAGAAGCTCAACAGGGAGGGAATGTAGCAGCTGTGACATTTTGACACTGCAGCTGGCATTCCCGCAGAGCCATGAGGACACAGGTAGTATGTGAACTGTGAAGTGACACCTTACAGGTATTGGCGTCACTGGGCCACGGTCTTCGTCTGTTTGACCTCTTTGAACCTTTATGAAATTCTAGCCTGAATCAGCCTGTAGCCGTGTATGAGGAGTGCTTTTATCAGTTCAGAAAGGTGCTGTTGTGGGTAAATTGCTCCTGGGAGAAAAGTAGAGGGAAGACAGGATAAACAACCCTGGGTAAAAAGCGCCATAAAGTGGCCCAGCTCTGTGTGTGGTGTGTAATGCTGATCTGTGCTGAACAGCAAGATGCAACTAATGGCCCAGGTAAGTGGTTCAGTGCTGATTGTTGCGAAGGGGCTGAGCGCTTTGGCTTCATCTCCTTGCTCCCTTACCGGGGTTGTGTTTCAGAGATTAGTATGGTCGTCAACAGTTGTCGGACACCCTGTCTGATTCTCCCTCCGGGCTCTGACGTGACCTCCTCCGGTATGACGGCAGAGGTGTCGAGTTCTTGTTGGCAATCTGCGGGCTCCTTGATGACATGGTCTTTACTTGAAAAAGCAGTGCAGTGTTTCAGTTAGGAAAAATCCGTGCCAACACCCACAGGCACGCACACGGACCCACGTGGGCACTCACTTCAACTTAATGTGTGGAACTTAGTGCTGAGATGCTGACTATGGGATTATTCTCACTGAGAGCTGAGGTGTGTCTCGTTTATGACTAGGTCATTATTCAGCGTCTCTCCCTGCATCTACATCACTCCTCGCTCTCCCACTTTCTAACGCTGACACTCTATATGCAGCCGCTCCGTCACAATGCAAACACGCAAGTTATCCCGGGTGGAGAGACTGTGGAAGGTGAGTGTGTTGAATATTTTCAGGGACACGTGTAACGCATGTTTGCCAATTGTTAAATGTTTGCCATGTAAAGCTTTTGAGCGTCTTTCTTCTCTCCAGGTATGATTTTAATCAATCTGTCATTGAGCACCAAGGACATTTTCAAAAGAAATTACAAAGTGAGGAGTGAAGTGTCAGAGCCGTTTATTTATTTATTAAGCTTTCAAACTGCCTGATGTTATAATGAGCACCTCAGATGACAGCCCGCGTTGTAAGTTGTTAGAATTTGCTGCAAAATCATAGTCATTATATCTAAAATCTTATCAGCTGGTAAATTTGTACACTGGGCTGTCTCTGGGGATATTCTGAAGGGCAGCTATAAACATATATTAAAGTATGATGGAGTGAAATAGATTGTTGGATCCACATATATCTCTACATGTGTATATAAATGGAATTTAAAATGCGTTGTCTCACTTGATTGCTGCAGTGAGTTGTAAAGACTCAAACCGGACACACAGGAACCAAGACAGAAGTACGTTAATGCACTTTCCTTATAGGCATTAATTGTGGTTAAGCAAAAGCTGCACTGTAATGCACAGAGTGCTTCGCCAGTCCCATCATGCATTATCAGCTTTTTTACTACTATACATATTTAATATACACCCCACTAGATAAAGTTAGACCGCAGAAGCACAAACATTCATTATGAAACAACTCTCGACGGGATTAGGCAATTCGACTTTGTAATTGATGTTTCGAATGAAAATAAACTTTTGTTGAGTCCTAAAGCATTCGTTTATTTAAATTTGTTGCAAGCTTTGCTTGTTTAAGACATACTGAAAGTAGTTTCTGAGTAGACTAAAAAAGGGTTTAAGAAACTGATGATGAAATCTCAACCGTCACGATTTGACAGTTTAAGCGACCCTGACCTCTTTATTGGTGAGGGTTGCAGTGTCCCACAAAAAATCCTTGAAGGTGCAGTGAAATGAAAAATACATTTTCATTTTCTCTCTTTTGTGAACATTTTCATATCAGAATCTCTGTCTTGCCTCTTCCTGTAAAATGTCTAAGTATTTTTTGATGACTCATTTTGAACTCGGCGGTTACAAACAATCAAATCCAATTCAGGGAGTCTAATTAACCTCGCCTGTCATATGAAACTGCAAGTTCCTAATCTATTGACGTTAATCCTTATCCCTTTCCTGAGTTAATAACATGAGTGAGGGAAGTTTGTGTGGAGGTGAATAGTTGACATTTAACATACATTTAATTTACATCCCTTTAGTACGCTTATAGATTTGTCACCTTACAAAAGTTAAAGATGCTGCCCTTTCCCTGTGACTTTAATCGAAGTCACATTTAAATCAAATGTCTTGTTTGTCTATAAAAAAACAGCCTAAAGGAGGCCATTTTGTGTTGGATGAAGGCTTTAATGGCTGTAAAGCGTAGGCATAGCTGCCACTATGACAAAATAGCCATGAGATATTAAAGGCTTTTTTAAATCTCTTCCCTCTTGAGTGCCTCGGGCTTCTTGAATTAAAGAGCACCACAGCAGCACTCCATGCAGACTGTTTTTCAAATGAAAATAATGAATTTGTTTACACATGAAAGTGTACGTGTGCATTCGTGGCGCATTTACCAATAATACCTTGTTAAAGACGTAATACATCCTCTTGTTGGTCGGCACTTTGGAGCTCAGAAGGGCAAGATGTTTCCCTTGATGCTATCAGCGTCACGCAGGGAGCGGGAGGCAACAATGAGACACTGTCTGACTTTGATAGACTCGGGCTACAGCTTAGCAGCTGATACTGATCTAGCTGTGCATCCTGAGGTTTTGTCCTTGTGGCTGTCTTGATGCCTGAAATATGCATTCGTTTTGACACGATACGAGTTTGACACGACTGTTTCAAAACTGCATCCAAATCCCCTGAGAGGCTGAGCTCTGGCAGGGAGCTGACAGTGTACAAGCTGTCACAATATTTGCACATTTTCTGTTTTTCAGAAATACTACTACTATCGTGATTACTGCTGATACTACTGCTACAACTACAACAACTACTACTGCTAATAACGATATATGATGTATAGTTTCAAGCCACATTAGAGATGTTTCTCCAGGAATGGTAATGTCAGTGGGTTAGTTGGTCCACCACTTTGGTCCAGATCAGCTACTGGATGGATTGTTGTGACATTTGGTACAAATTATATGTGATGAATCACTTTGGCAGTCATCTGACTTGTCCTTTAGTGACACTGGTGGTTTTGTGAAATGTTTCAATACATACCGGATGGAACTTTTAAACCAGCACCGTCAGGGCAAATTTTAAGTTGTCCAATACTTGTGTATGTTTTATAAGAAAAAACCTGCGGTACAAATGACATTCCCATCAGCCTCAGCTGCCCAGCTGCTAAACATCATCATGTTGGCACACTCGCCTCACAAAGCCACCACCATGGCTATAGACTCGTATGGTATGTTAACACAGAAAGCATGCTTTCACCTTGCATTACTCGCTTGAGTGTGCTCACAGGATCATTTCTGTTTACTTGTGCCTGTAAAGTGAGTAAATAGAAATGATATTCTCAGAGTGGCTGCAAGTGGAGATGGCACCTCCATTGCTCAGGGCTGCAAAGATAAATCTACGGCTCCAGATCAGAGCAGAATCCGGAGTGACTATGAGGGTTTGTTCCTCCAGAATCTGCGGGGTCTGGGTCTCTCCAGCAAATCTCAAGCAAAGCAGCAAATCTGTCCCTTCACCCAATGCTCCCAACACAGCACTCTGCAATGCTCCGCAATCCATTTAACGCAAAATGACACAAATTCACACCACCCAATTTGTGTCTATTTGTGTTGCCTGAATTGAAGTCTACATGTGTGACTTTATATTTAATGCCATTGCACAAAACATTGCTTTGTTTTCTGTGTTTGCATACTATTATAGTCTTGTTACAGCGTTTTAAATGATAAATTAAATTGTTTCTCTCCAATTACATAAAAAAAACAAACATATTCTCTCACCTAGTGTTGTCAAGCTGTGAACATACTTTTGGCTTATTGGTCCAGATTTTGAGATATCTGTCTCTGATTTCTGCATTCAACCCCTATCCAATGGAGGTGAAATTAATGTTTGGAATTTTGATTTTTATTTAAAAAAAAAAAAAAAAACATTTGAAGAAATCAGCAAATCAACAAATCTGAGTGGGCAGATGCCTGGATTTCTGTCTTTATCTGCGTGTATGTATGTGAGAGAGATAAAAGGTAGTGTGTGTGTGTGTGTGTGTGTGTGTGTGTGTGTGTGTGTGTGTGTGTGCGTGTGCGTGTGTGTGTGTGTGAGTAAAATGCCTCATGAAGTACTGATAAAGAAAGATATAGGGAATAATTAAAATAAACTAGATTGGATATTTTGTGTTAGATGGCAGGGGTCCTTTGGGACGTGGAGCAGTGTGATGATGAAAACCTTTTCAAAGCCGTAGTGAATGGCTAACGATGAAGCACTATTCATTCAGATGCTTCTAATTTGCTTTTAATCACTCCCTTCGGTATCTGTACTACTCCAGTCTTAAGAAGAATAGAACAGCACTGATATATTAATTATACTATCCTTGTATGTGATGTCATTATCGTTCACATTTTTACACCTGTGATTTTTGTTTATTTGATGATTTGTCACTCCCTGATCTGAATTTATAGCCCAGGTTGCTGCTCATTCATTGTTTATTGCCCATGTGGCTGTATTTTCTTCCTAATTAATGTCCAGAACAACTTGCCAAAATGCAGTGTTATCTTTAAACTTTGTTCTCCTTTTTTTGTTTTATGGCCCTCTTGTAAGCCTTTGATGAGTACACATAAAGTTCATGAGGCTCCTAAGTCTGCTTTATGAGATCTAGATCAGCAGATGGGTTAATGCTCCATAAATGCATGCTGACTCACCCTGCTCATCTCTTTTTTTTTTCCTTTTTTTTTTTTTTTGCATATATCCCAGCTGCCCATGTGCTCAGCTTCACTGTTTTCTTGTTGACATAACAAGACTCATGACTACAAAATGACTAATTAAAAACAACAGCGAGAATCATCTTCACTTATTAGAGCTGCACTCAGTTTCCGATTGCTTCATTCCTTTTTGACCACAGTTACATAAAGTTGCCTTAGGGTGTTTTTGTAAATTACTGCAATCATCAAAAGAAACTTTCATGGAGAGGAAACTGAGATGTTCTTTTAACCTTCCCGTCCCCCTCCTTTCCAAAATGTGTTTTGCATATTGTTATTGCATGATGTTTGACCCTCACTGTTCAATATGATCCACGTGTAGAGTCCACTACACCCACTGTGACATTACTGCAAGTTTGAAAGCCAGTATCGCAACTGACCAATATAATATGGACACTTAAACCCTCCAGTGGACATTCACAGAGATGTGGATTAAAAGACTGATACCAATGTTATTATTGATTCTGCTTATCAGTCCGATTCTTTATCAATTCCCTTATTGTTTCCTGAGTAGTTTTCTGTGTGGAAAAAAGTAGGTCTACACAGGTTTTCAGCATCAGTGCAACTGTTTTTTTTTTTGTTTTTTTGAGTCTGAGCAGAGTGTAGAAACAGAAAACAGAGCAGGGTGGGTCGAGAGCGAGCTATAGGAAGTAAAAATGGATGAAACGAGAATATTTGTACAGTATTCGTTTCCATAGAGCGTGGTAAGCCTGCCTGCATGGGGCGTGTATTATTCATGTCCGTAGCAGACATGCGGACACATGTTTGGTTGAGAAACAGGTGTGTGTGATATTGTTCTTTGAATTTACACCCATGTCACGTAGAAAGATGTTTCAGCATATTGCTGGTGTTTCTGCCTTTACTTAATGATTATTTTGCAGACATGTATTAACACTGTTGTCAGTTGCGTTTGTGTAATGAAGCCACACTTTGGACTGTTTCTTCCTCTCCGCTATGGCTCTACTTTGTTTCAAGTTTACAGCAGTGTAGATGAACTGGCGTTGACGTTTTGCAATGTGCAACTGTCAGAATAAAACAGCGTTAGTTAAAAAGGAATTGATAAGCTTGGAGGTGATTCTCTACTGGCTCTCAGTTCACATCCCAATACTGAGATTGGACTGTTCAGTGAAGTAGCAAACATTGCGCGTCGAGCAACGAAACCTTTGAAATGAAGATGTTTGCATATAGAGGGAGAAGGAGGATGTAAGTTTAAGATAATTGAATAAAAAGATACAAATCATTAAAACATGTCAGGAGGGTAATTTCTAAAAAGCAAAACATGATATGTGAAATCAGTGACGGGTGACAGTCAAACCCAATAAAACCAGTTTAAATGAACCAAGACAAGAAATCTATGAGATGTCTGTGATGGCTGCTTGTCTTCTTCTTCAAGATTTTGGTTGCAGGAGCCTTAAAGTGAGACTATGTTCAAGGAAACCTCTTGTTACACTAGCAACAAATGAAGGGGTGAGGGTTTGAAGGTCGTATCAACGAATTACTGAGCTCTACTGTGAAGGTAAAACTGAGACAACATTTTTAAGCCTAATCTGTAATTCTGTTTCCCTCAGTTATTTTCTGTTTTTCCTTGGAAGAGTCGCATTTTGGTCCCCAAGGCTGTCAGACAATGATCTGTATGGATCTCTTATTACTGTTTGAGTTTGGAGGCATTCGCTGAAAAGCCTGCTCCGAGCCTCTGCGTGTGGTGTTGTGCAGTCGATAATCTTCCCTCAGGAGAGAGTCTTGGGTTGAAAGTTGTTGTTTAGGCTCCACAGGAGGAAAAAAAATGGGGTGCACAATAACACTGTAGACTTCGGAGCATAAAAAAAACAACAAATAATGAAACTGCGGAAAAGAAACATTAAGTTTCATTCTCTGTGGTCTTGTTTCTCTACACTCAGCACACAATGTGATTTAAATTATAAGAATATAATGTGCAAGTAAGTAAGCAAGTGTGTAAGTGTCCTTTTTAAAAAAGCAACTAAAAATTAAAATACTGTATAATAATCATAACAGCAAATAAACTACAATCTGTAGAAATGCTCCACATCGTTGGAAGATTTGAAAAAGAAAAAAATCGTTCCTGCATAGGGAGGTAATTATTATAAAGTTATAAGGTGGAGGCAATAAACAAATACAGAATAAGAAGACAGTGATATTAATACACTACGCTTTGTGTAAAGAATATGTTCAGCTTCAAATGAAACTGACTACATGGTGTAAAAATAAAACCATAAAACATTCTTGACTTGATACAAATTTGAGTGAGTTGAGTTGTACTGTACCGACTGGTTCTGTTGTTATAACAAGTCAGTTGACCAGCAGGGCAGCCTTCCCAGAAAAACAGTTAAATATTGATGAGGGTCAAAAAGTGAGGTTCAGAGGCGAGGGAATGATTCAAAGTGAGTGTAATTTTTTATAGTGTGCATGTGTGTGTGCGCGTGTGCGAGTCCAAACAATTCCAGACAAGACAATGGTAGATTAATTGTTTCCCCCTGAAAGTCCTCTCTTGGTAGAAGACCAATAATGAGTCTGATTAAAGACTTCAGGACTTGTTAATTACCCCTCTGTAATGTCCAGACAATGAAAAACTGCCTCTGTCTGCAGTCCGAAAACTTCTCTGCCTTTCATCACTCTGAGTCTTAGGTAGGCGTGTATTCGGAGGCCAAATTCATGACCTTTAAGTACAGTAATGATCAGTGAGGACCCGTGAGGCGCTGCCCACATGCTGGCTCTATCCTTAACCTGTGATTTACAGTGGCAGCACTGCAGGCCAGAGTGGAGATGCAAACAGCAGTATTTACACTCGGAGAGGCAGGTGTGCTGGCAGCTGGACAGCTAAAGGAGTCATGGCAGGCCAGAGGGCGAAGGGGACGGGACTGATGATTGAGTTGGCCGGGTTGACAGCTGGGAGCACGGCTGAACGGAAACAGCTTGTTCCTAAATCAGCAGCCAGCGTTGATTGATAGGGTTTTTATTGGCATTGTGCATGAGGACAATTTAAAATTAAAGTCAAGCTGTTTTATTTTTATTTATTTCCTTTGCCTGTTTTATTAATTTAGTGTTTCATCATCTCAGTGCATCATTTCAGAGGGCCAAACGCTGTCTGAGAAGCAGGGCTGTAGCCAAGATATTCAAAATGCTGAGGTCCAAGTCTCCCCCTACACAAACCCCACCCCTCAGAACATTTTGATCACTAGATCACTACAAATAAAGTGTTTCCAATGTTTTAATTATTTATATTTGTTGGTACTTGATGCAGTGTCACACATAGTTACCGTGGTAACAGCAAGTACACTCGTTTAGCAGCAACTCTGTCAGAAATACAACAAAAGAACAACGGGTACATTGCAACCAAACAAAGTCATGTTCTTTTAATAAACATGTCAATAATATATTTAGAACCTTGATCTGAATTTATGCTACGAGCGCCATGAGAAGTTCTCCACAGGAGAGCAGCACACAGTAAAAAAATAATCCGCTTTTAAGAGATGACCATTTTGTTTTACAGATGCTTTTTTTGCCAAACGATTCCAGCCAACAGAGTGACGAGTACATCGCGTTTCCTGTGACTGCTTCACAATAAACACTAGCCCAGGTTTAGCCAGCTGAATGCTCTTAATGTGAAAGAGCAGTGGTAAGACGTTCTCTTTGCATTAGCAGCAATTCAATATGGCAGAGATACAGCTGCGAGGAGAGTGAAGAATAAACAGTGAGGATGTTGTCAGTGAGATAAAATTACACAGAAGTGCATGCGTTCACACAATCCCTTGTGTATTCTGATTCCAGAGCGGGAATGGCGGACTCCGCCACCACCAATTAAAACTACTTTATAGAGCGATAATAACTGAATTTAAATACACTGAAACATTGACACGATTGAATGTTATGATTTAATTACATCCTTAAACTGCATGACACATTGCTTGCATAATAAACATTATTTACTTATTATTCTCCTTGTATACTGCTTTTAATTGAACAAATCATAGGAGCTTATGGAAATACATTTCGCTTATACCTTGATAATATACTGCACCCACCATGCTGGTGTTATTTTCATTGAAGTGTGTAATTTTCCTCGGCTGCTAAAATCCCCAAACTCCCAGAAGAAATACTGAAAAAGTGACCTCAGTGTCCTCGATGGTAGCAAATGCTCTGCCAAGAGGCGTTCCAGTGCCAAATATGAAATGCACAAATGTCTCTACGTGCAGAGGTCAAATTTTAACATGCTGACAGTTAGTACACAATATTGACCATTAGAAGTCAAATCCAAAATCGTGGGCGTTGCTGATTAATAATGTATGAAACATTAACAACACCACTAGAAAAACAAAAAGTACCACAGTTGACGTAGCACCTCTCTGACACAGTTTATACTAAATGCGGTAATAAGCTGGTCTTTATTGCAAAGCTGTTGTATTGAATTGCATTCGATTGCACAGGTGTTGATGATATTACGTGCGTCCCGTGCTCATCACCGTGGCATTATTGTGCTGTGTGTGTGCGCGCTGGAAAAAAAAAAAAACTCCTCAGGGACGTATTTATCCAAAAAAAAACATGGCGGATAATGGTGTGCTGCCTGGCATTGTTGGTTTTAAGTGGCTGTGGCTGTATGAGGCTTTCTGCTCTTCTGTTTGGACTGTGGAGTGAGAGCAGCTGATAATGATCGGTTATCAAACAAAACTGTCCCGGCCTTTGTTCGGTGTCCTCATCGCTCTCTCTTTTTCTCTTTCTCTTCAGTCTAAGCTGACAGGACTGATTCAGGCTCACATATTCTCTGTCCACAATCTCCTTCAGAAGAAAACATTTCCTGCCCTTTTTTCAAAGGATATTATTTGCTTTTTTTTTTTAGTTTTTTTTTTTTTTTTTTATCACTGCGTAGCTGCAACAACTTCCAAGTTAATGTCTTCATTATAAGCCCAGATTTATGTCTTTGTTTTGTAATAAAATAAACACAAGCCCTGGAGTGCAAACAATTAAAAGAGGAATTGGCCTGGTGAGAAATTTACTGAAGATTTAAAAAAATTAAAAAAAAATTGACCAACATAAAGATGCCAGACAACTAGCGATCACTGGGGGGAGCTAGCATGCAGTTGAAGACTTTCACACAGTTTATTGACAGTTTAATAACTGGCTGCTTGTTGGTCCCCTGGAAAGAAAGAAAGAAAGAAAGAAAGAAAGAAAGAAAGAAAGAAAGAAAGAAAGAAAGAAAGAAAGAAGAAACTTCAACAGTGCACATTCATTGCTTGGTGTAAAGTGCTTGTTTAAGGGCCTTGGAAGGCAGGATTTATTTGACAGGTGCTGCCTAGAGATGCTGTCTCAGGCAGCATATTATCTGCTACATGATAAAACAGAATATAAATGAAAATTATGTCAATTAGCTGATAAAAATGTAGTTTAAAGTGGAGCGTGTGTTGTAAAAACAAAGGCTCTGCTGGCATGCTCTGACCCCATGTGGCTGCGTTTTCTTTTGCTTCTCCAATTAAGTCTGATTGTCTGCTGTTTCTTTGGAAGGTAATTGTTGCCAGGAACCTACGTGCATTGTGTTGTGATGATCAATCATTGTACCCCTCGCTATGTTTGGGTTTCTTCTCATGTTTACAAGAGCCCGGCCGGCCCCTTAAGCTCTCTCCATGTTTGCTTTTTGTTTCATGCAGTGTTTATCTTGTAAATGCCGAATCGTTGCCTTTAACCTCCCTTAAAACTTTTTGTGTGGCTAATTGTCAGGAGTGAGGTGAGTTTAATCTGCCATCGAGCGACTTTGGAAAGCACATCGGTTTGAGGGAAGACCGATAACAGGGAGAGAAAGAGCGACTTGCTCGTTTGTGGCTCTTAAATTGGGAGATTTGTTTAATTCATTGCTGTTTTCTTTGCTGAGCCATTTACTCGTGTTTCATATCTGCATTATTTTGTGAATTTGTTCTCATGAAACCGCTCATGTGTCACTGGATCTGTCCACAGCAGTGGTGCTGAAATGAGTCTTGGCAGTGATCTGGTGGTGCAGCTCCCTCAGGCCATGTGTGGAGCTGCACAGTGACAGCGGTGCCAAAGTGTTGTGTTTGGTGCGGTGTTTGGTGTCCTTTTAAAGTCAACTCACCCTGCCACCGACGTGTGAGTTTCATCTGCAACAAGTGCAAAGTGTTATCAACATCAAACTTCTTTCTCCCTATATAACCCCTATATCAGATCTGTTTGATGGATATACTATATTAAGCATATGTTCATAAGCAGCTCCTATAGCAACAGAAAGGCAGGTCCTTTGGTACAACAGCTGTCAGACTCTTTAACACCAGCATGACTTTATGTAACACATGTAAAAGTTACTCAAGTACTTAAGTTAATTATATTTACTGTCATATAGTATATATGTGCATTATACAGATGATCCAACATGCAAATCTGTACACTTGACTATCTTACCTTACCTTATCTGTATAATTATGAGTCCTTGTTATTTCAAACGTGCTTATCGATGGGCTGACAATATTTTGTTGTTGCTTACATGACATGACTTCTTCTGTCTGATACTGATTCAATACCAGCACTTTCTTTTTCCACAAATTTTAAATCTGCGTACCTCACTGTGAGGAAGCTGAGATGAGACATGGCAGAACTCTATTTATCCTGAAGGAAACTGTGGCGCCGCAGTTGCAGTGCGAAGTAGAGAACAGGTCAAAATTCAAGATATACACAGTGCTTTTGAAAAATGTAACCAAAGATTAGTATTAAGGATCATAAATGGAAACTAATGGCATTTAGTGCACATTGGTCACGTTATGGTTGATACCAGATTAATTTAATAATTTAATGTTGGTTCAGATGCCAACTTGGCAGATTGGATCAGTGCAGCCGTACTTAACGTGGGCTTGAATGGTTAAGGCATCTCGATATGCCACTTTTTTTTTTTTTCAAATTAGACAAGACACATTACAGTATGTGTCTCTGTACATAAACAAATCTTACCTTCCTGTCATGCAGACTGAGAAACCTGCGATAAGTTTATTCATGGAAGATAATTAAACCACTTAATTGACTTTGTTATGTATGAGCCTGGCGGTGATGATGTTCTGAACACGTACGAGTAAGTGCATCCTTAAATGTATTCGTCTGAAGAAATCTTTCAAAAACAACAGACAAAAAGGAAGAAAATTCTGGACTGGTAACAGCTACAGTTGTTTTCCTAATTTGACTATATGATCTGGCCGCACTTCATGTCTTTATTCTCATAATTCCCAAGCAAGCAATGAAGCAAAGTGTACTCTGAGAATGAGATAGATTGCACAGTTTAATTTCCTGCAGCAATCAAAACATTTCATGATTCACTGCATAATTTATTATCATCATCGTGCACTCTTATGATTTTAAGATAAATGGAAAATTTCACTCTGAGGCTCGGAGTTTGCTCTGTTTATTCCTGTTAATTTATAGATCTGAAGTGGCTCTGAGAGAATATGCCATCATGTAACCATAATTACCCTTTAAGATGATACTAGATGTAGTGCTGTGCATTAGACATTAGACATTACTGTAACAAGGGTATCTTTCCTCTCGTGCTGATGCCAAACACATCCTCCTCTCAGCTGGTGACTCACATCATGGACTTTTTTTTTCTTTCTTTCTTTCTTTCTTTCTTATCTGAGATGGCTCAGTTCCTTTCCCTTCAACAGATGACTGGTTCAAAAGGCCAGGAGCTGTGCAGAGACTGTGCATGACTTCTGAAGAAGGAACGCTCTCTCTAGAACCACACTGCTGTGAGTGCGCACATGTGTGTGTGTGTGTGTGTGTGTGTGTGTGTGTGTGCAGCACAAATAGGCAGACAAGCTGTGCTAACAAGAGTGTGGATTGTGTGTGCACGGAGATGTGACATACGGTGAGAGAGTTACAGCACAAACAGTGTTTTGTTAGGAACTGGAACTATTTCTGCTCTATGTGGGAGGACGGTAGCGCCGCTCCTCAAGAGCCAGGCCAGCAGCAGTGCTTTGTTTTATTGGCAGACAATACAGCAGCATTGGCATACAGTACAGTGGAGTAAATGTGATTTTTATGAAATGGGTATAGACACGCTATGGAAATATTTTTCTTCCGCGCTCTCCAAACTGCCATGCATGGACCATTATTAGGCATGAATGTGCTGTAACTTGTGATATCACTAAAAATCCTCCCAAAAAGAACTGCACTGATGCCTAAAAGTATTTTCTTCTACTTGCATTGATTCCTGTTTCCATTTCCTGTGTAATGGACTTGCCAGTAATGAGTGCCCATAGTGATCTGATCCAAACTGACAGGTCTCCATATTATCAGTTGCTGCGCTCCTGAGCTGAGCTGAGCGGTGGGAAGTGCAGCCTGGTATGACTATATATAGGTCCAGGTGGAAGGACAAAGCCTCGAGTCCTCCCTTTATATTATAGTGGATGGGGAGAAAAGAAATGGAAAAGCTTTGCAGTTTCAGAAAAAGTCTGAGAAGACTTTTTTTCACCACCTGGAGCTGCTGTGTTTTGTTAACGAAGCCAGTTTTTGCTTGTTTTTGGCCTCATTCTTCTGTTTAGGTTTGATTTTTTTTTCTTGGTAGTTTTCACCTTGCTATAAAAATATTAGTGACAGAAAGTCTGATATGCCTCTTGACATTTGTTTTCACCGCTGAAAGGACGTCTAAGCCTCCAAGTGTGTGCTTCCATCTGTGCAAATAAGTGCACCTGCGTCATAAATAGCGCAAAATCAAGATAGGGAAAAATAAAAAATAAAAATCAGGTAGAGTTTTGGGCGCACATGGAGCTGTGGGGTGCTGACACCATGAAAGGCAAACTGAACCTCCCACATCGCAGCAGCAGCAGCCGTCCACAGCGCTTCCTGCACATCAGCTGAACCCCGCGCTGTCTGCACCCACGGTCTCTTCATTGTTTCAGCAAATCACTGGATATCCTTGAACACTTTGTACGTCTCTCTCTCTCTCTCTCTCTCTCTCTCTCTCTCTCTCGGGTCTGCATCTCTCTCCGTTTCATTATTCTGCACCTGTCAGCAGCGGACGCCGGCTCTCTCTCTCTCTCTCTCTCTCTCTCTCTCTCTCTCTCTCTCTCCCTCGCTCGCTCCTCTCTCCTCCTCTTCTTCCTCTCTCCTCTTTTTTTGTTTTTTAATTCACCGTCATGACTTCTGCAAAAGACGCGAACGGGCCGGTGAAGGCGGCTCAGCAGCAGGATCAGGTAGGACAGACAGATGTTCCCGTCGGTCTTTATGTTAGCGTGTTTGACCGCATCGCTCACATCATATTCATTATTTTTTATATTATTTTTTATTTTTTTGCAAGATATCCATAAATATCCAGCTCAGGTTGATCTCTATTTGTGCGATTTCTCTTTTTTTTCCCGGCTATAAATGCTCGAGTGCTGCAAATTGAACGTCAACAACAACTTGTAAACTTCTGCTTAAATCTTTAATGAACTCCTATTGTAACCTCAGCCCACAGGTGTAGCATCTATACCATAACACGCCTGTGTGGTGTCCTGTTTTCATGAGCAATTTGAGTTGGTGTAAACAACTTGGTTTCAGGGATTAAAAAAAAAAAAAAAAAAAAAAAAAATCTCTTAAGATAAAAGTTTTGCACAGCCACGGAGAAAGACAGAGAGTGGGTGTTAATTGCTTGTGCATTGTTCTGTCAACTCACTGAGTTGAAATTGTGCTCTACATGAGGCCACAGGGAACACTCAAGTGAAGTGATGTAATGGCGTGTAGACACATGATCCACTTCTGGCTTTACATAACTGAGCTTCTGGCAGTGCTATGATAATTCAGGTTTAGAGGTGCTTCACTGAAAATAAACTCATGTTTGCTTTATGAAGTGGGAACATTCTGACAATAAATCCACTTGGATAACAGTCTGCGTGCATTTGGCGCTTATAGTGCGTTTTTAAAAGCTGAAAAAAACTCTCTCTGTTTCATAGGTGGAAGTGAAGGCTCTTCACTATATTTAATTGTTGCATGTGCGGGATGTAATTAAGTTTGATATTTCCAAAAGTGAGAAAGCAACTTCACCTTTCCTGTTTCCTCCTACCTTGTACTCTTTCTCAACTGCAGGGAGACTTCTCTCTCTCTCTCTCTCTCTCTCTCTCGTGTCTTTTGAATATTTCAAGTGTAAAGTGTTTATTTTTTTCGTCTCCTATTCATACATTTATGAAAGCTGGAGTGCAGAGTCAACAGCAGTACAGCAGATCCTTAACCATGTTCAGATCACAGGAAAAAAAGAAGGGGCGAAGCACGAGCTCTTTTGAAGGTTGGGAGAAAAACAGATGTCAGACATGACGGATGAAAACTCACAGAGAGAAATGCGCACATGTTCATCTGCACATGCCAGTGCAGCATAACGCAGCACGTGTGTCCACGTGCAGCTATTATTTCACCTTTGTCATTGAGAAGGAATGATGCATCTTCATTCCCTCCAAGTGATTTTCATCCAGCCTTGACTTCTTTTCTTTGGAGCAAACAGCATTTCCTGTTGGAAGAAGGAGCATGGAAAAGATACTCCCCCCTTCTATCCCTAACGCCGTTGCCTCAGCAATGACCTTGCTCATTGCTAATATCAGTTTCAAATGCGAATGCCAGGCTGTGCGTCTACTCCTGTAATGATGTGGAGACAGAGGCAGAGAGAGACGAAGATATCATAGCACAGGATGCACATCTGAGATTTGAACTTCAGCTTTCTGCTGCTGACAGTGGTGGTTTTGGGCAATGCGTTGCTCTCGACTCTATCCAGCTTGAATGTGAAGATATAAGAGAATAAATTCAAGCTATCTACATTAAGGAATGATGCTGTCTTCATTAGGGCAGTCACTACAGGCTCGGGAAATGCACCGTGTTCTTTATCTAATACAGCCTCACTGTATACAGCCTTCACATTGTTGCTGAGTGTGGGGGTATAAAGGCACTCAGATGCTGCTGCAAAACAGTGTTTTGTTACTCTTATATTCAAATTGTTGCTCATGATCACGTCTCCTCCATTACAGTACTCACTGCTTTTCAACTTCAGGTCATTGCCTTGTTCAAGGTAGCATCCACTTTTACTGTACGTCATTTCCAACGACAGGCTGCTCGTAGACTCTCTTTTAAAACACAAAAGCCCATCCAGACTTAGGAGATCAAATATGACTCATACAGTATAAAAAGAATTGTTATAAAATGGATGCAATGGGTAGACCTGCACAACAACCAACTCTGTTGTGATTAAGACTCAATTTAAAAAAAAAATCCACACTTAATTACTCTGGAAGGATAATAGATCTATTATCTTTGCTTTGACTCAAAATGGATTTGATTTTCAAGGACATTTTGAAGGAAACATTCAACAGGAAAAAAAAAAAACAGCAAGGGTTACTTCCAGCTGATCCATTGAGTGATTCAACTTCAGGCATGTTGTTGTGTGCTACATTATTCTAAAGATTAAGAGATGCTGTTCCAGTTTTGTCCAGAGACAGACGGTAATTTATATCCTCTGAGGAAACACTTCTTTTGCTCAGCATTTCCTTTTTCCTGTTGATAGAGTCAGTGGGAGTTAACGCCACCTCATTTTTACTTTTCTCCTCCCCCACGCCAGTTTCACATACTCGGTACGACATGCTATTAATTCTTCCAAAGACCAATGAAAAGCTGCACAAAGCCCAGAAGATATCTACTGATAACTCCACGTTTTGTCTTCTCTTGTCACAATGGCACACATTCCTCACTTTTATGGATGTCTTCCCGCAGATTCTCAATCCTGATCTCTGAAGCAAACGCTCATATATTTCTTTATTCTACACCGAGCGGGATGGCTTTCCTCCCCATCTGTATTTCAAATAATTAACTTCAGAAAGGGTCAACCAGGAAGATGATAAACTTTCAGTTATGGCAGCACACTATAGCAATTATACCAAGCCTGTTATTGAGCTTTACTGTTGGGATAACAGTACAGATGAAACTTTAGGGTTACCAGATCACAGGCTCATGAATGGTGGTGTATGTGTAACTGCTCAGGCTCCAGATGCTACACAGAGACACTCAGGAAAGCTGTAATTTGGTGTTTGTTAGACTAGTTTGATTTTTTTTACTGTGCCAGTAGCTCAATGATTACGTCACGACATGATGAGATTTCTAGGTTGTCAAACTTGCCCCTGCTTTGGAAGAGAAACTCTTCATCCGTCACCCCTACCTGCAGCTAAATGTTGGAGGACAGTGCTGCTGCACAAATGAGGCGCTCGCTTCGGGAAAACATGTTGAAAATAACAGAGCAGTGTTGTTATTCTATTAATGTGCCCAGTGCTTTGTGGTCACGCAGTTGTTTTTGTTGTCTTGCTGCCATAATTACTCAATTACTCCTATCTATTCTGAAACATTAGTGTTTTTAATGTCAAACAGAGGATTTCATTTAGCAGCATTTACCGTAGAGTCACAAGCTTTTGTTATTAAAACTGGGTGGAAACAGTATGAGAGTTATTACCTGCCAGCTGCAATGCAGAGCCAATTCAGTGTCTTTCACATGCAGATGTCGTATGCTTGTAAACATGTCACACCATGTAATGTTGTTTGAGACATTTTCTATGTACTAGAAAGCTCTCTTCATGTTACAAAATGATTTGTTACATCTGGAGTTTGTTTCTCTACTGAACTGTACTTACTTGTGGTTTACTGTAACTCATTGTATATGCAGTGTGTGTGTGTGTGTGTGTGTTTTTCTGTATGTTTATAATATCACTACTGACTTAAACGTTTCTGATGTTTCCTCCAGCGTCATATCACATATCTATAATGTCTAGCCCCATTTTAATTTAGTCTTTGTTTTGTGACTAAAAACCTGCAAAACTAATGACATTCTCGTCAGCGATACTTTGTACATCCAAACACGCACACACTCTATATATGGAATAGATCCCTTGGAGCGCGCCTCCCACTCCGGACATGCTGACCGGGCGTAATTTAATTTAAGATTGTCAACCTATAGAATACTGAAGCTGAATACTGGAAGAATTTAAGTGTCAGAGCCATGGAGGAGTAAAAGCATCTCATCAGATATTGAATAATTTATTCCCAGGTGAAATCAGATAATGGCATAAAAGGCAACAGCCTAAATCATTTAATATTATTTTGACTTGTTGTGAAGGAACAACACAATGCACTTGTCTTCTTTGCACTTCCCCTACTGATATATCACTGGTGCTATTAGTAATACTACTGCAACCACCACTGCTACTGCTACTACTTCTACTACTATTCATTCAGAAAAGTTTGGTGGACTACAGAAGTTTTGAGGAAGGAAGGAGTTGCTTATAGTGATAAACACACAGAGAATTATTATTTGACTCTCCAGATCACTTCAGCTCTGTGGAGAGTTTAGGCGTCTTTCAGCACGTTGTTTTGGTTTTTATGGCCTTCGCTCTCACTACTCTCAACAACCTATTTTGTCTAGCAGCAACAGGAAGCTGTTTTCAACAAACAACAACAAAGTTAGCGATTATCTGGAAAACATGGCGCAGCATTAAGCAGCTTAAGAGACAGATATTTTCTTCAGGAATTGACAGAGACCAAAAACAGATTCTTAAACATGACTCAAATGAATGCGAGTCTACTGATGTCATTCATCATATCAACATTATAAAGTTAGAATATATTCAGCAATTAATGAATTCAAACCTTAGTCTTGTGTGTCTTTCTGTAAGCTCTGCAAAAGCATATATATATATATATTATATACACAAGTGCTCCTTAGCATTCCTCATCTCTTACACAACTGTACAGAACACCACTGGACCTTTCATGTAACTTTATGTAACCTTATTCTCAACTTACACGTTACATGAGCAACAGCAACCAAACTCTCTGTCTCCTCTCCTATCTCTTATCCTTCGGTTACTCCACTATAGCAGACCACAGTATTATGTGTCCTTTACCATCTTACAGTATTTTCCTCACATGTTTCACATGTGATCTGTGTGATTTGGTTTACCCTACAGTGTCTGTAGAGGTGGCTTAGCATGTTGTTATTTATCAGAGGCCATCTCTTATCAACAAATATGTGAGCAAGTCACATATCTCATCCAAACAATATTTAGTTTTCTGTGTCTGACCTCAGTTCAGTGTAACCTTCACACTGCACATTTTCCAAAGTGGACAAAGACTGGACAAACAGAGACAGACTGATGCCCGACTATCCATGAACCAAAAGCCAGCTGGCATGAATTCTTAATCTCACTCATGAATGCTCATAATTTATTGATGCTGTTCCAGAGGAAAGGTTTACCCTCATGCCCAAAGGCTACTGCTTCACTCTCGAGTTTGACTGTTGTTAGACAGCGACTACGTTACAGTGGAGTGATATATCGTGTGTCAAGTGTCCGGTGTCTTTAGACAGCTGAAGTTTGCTTTTGTTTCAAATGTCTATATTCCCTCGTGTCATATTTGAGACTGCCTTGTTTTCTGACTCCTGAGTTAATTTTGTGAGCCTCCAGGGCACATTTCCCACATGACACTCAGCAGTAATATTAGTCCCCACTGTACTGTACAGCAGCCGGCACCATTTTCACTGCAAATCTGACTCAAATGACTCTCTTGGTTCCCTTGGAAACCAGGTGCTCAGAGATCAGGAAAGATCCATTTCACACTTCAGCAGCGAGACAAAGAGATGGTTAGACAAAGGGAAAGTGGGAGGGAGAGCGGATTAAAGAGAGAGAGTGTGGTGGGGGGGGATAAAGGAAGCTTGACCTTAAAAGATGCTTCATTCGTATACGTCTTTTGTCTCCAAATAGAATGAAAATAGAAACAAATGAACTATGAAAATGTGTTGTTTCCTCTCATGGGATTCTCTACCCTTTAGAGTCGTCAGCACCAAAATGCACAGGGTTTGTTTAGATGTGTTGTCTGTGGAGAAGAGGGTGAAAATGGCTCCGGTTGTCATTTATTAATGCAGCTTTTATTGTTATCAGCTGTAAGGCATGCATGCCTGCTCTTCACGCAGACTAACAGAAGGAGACGGCTTAATGCAGACAGCCCAGTAATATTTCACCATGTCTGAAAACACTGCCAAAGGTCAGGATATCCTCTCACACACAGATGCACTTTCGCCTCGTTAAGAGCTCTTCAGAAAAGTCAGCGTGCGGGGATAGCTAAAGTTTTACAGCCGCACAGTTTGTTATGGACTTACAACACACTGAACGTCAGGGAAATCAAGTGATCCACGTAAGTTAGTCTCTGTATGTATCATCAGGGTTTTAATTTGTTGGAAACAGCAGAGGTGTTGATGATTTTCCTACATTTTATGTAAGTGAATTCAGCCTTCAGAGTTTGAAGCTCCCTGTTCAATTGTGGTTGAGTAGGTGGGCGAAATGTTCCACATTTCATACAGGGATGAAGCAGTCTGCAGGGATAAAGCAATCAGAGCTAAGAAACGGTAATAACAGTGGATTGTCGGTGCTATTTTAAAATATACAGCGCTACTTTCGAGTCTCGTTTTTAAATACGTGGATTCAGTGTGGGTACAGGATGTTATGTATCGAGAAAGACAATGCATTAATCAATTAATAAAAGAAAGAAGACTTGATCTAAATCTAGGTACTTGGTAGATATGTATTTAAGAGGTATACGAAGGTTTAACCAGCGGAGCTTTCTAAAGTTTTTACTGACATTGATCGGGTATTTCATCATAAAAACCTTCCACAGACATACCAGCTACGTTTTCGTTCTCATTACTCATGCTTTAAAAAAGAATTAAGTGTGATAGTTGCTACAAATGGCTGTCATTATTAGAAAATTAGGGTTTGTTTTTTTTTTAGCATTTTTCCTTTCCCAACCCAGTCTGCAATTATTTTAATGTGAGGCTACACGATCAAAACCAGAAAGTCTGAAAAGCCTGAAAGTTGTGTTTAATCATAGCCTTGTAAGATTTAACTTCTTGCTGAAGATAATAAAACACATGCATACGTGCTCACAGTGGAAGAGTAAGTGAGTAAACACATTTACTCAAGTATTGGACAGGTTTAGTTGCAACTACAGATTCAGATTCAGTCAAATCTTTCTTTCTTTCTTTCTTTCTTTCTTTCTTTCTTTCTTTCTTTCTTTTTCTGCAACAGCTTTTAATTGAGTAGGCGGTTTAAATATCAGTTTAAATATCTCTGTTGACCACAGCTTAGCTTGTAAACATGTCACAGGAAGCGCGATAAACATCGCGCTTCCTGTGACATAAAGACATAAGACATAAAGCAGTGGCTGGCACAGAACTTCTTGCACCTAAATGACAGCAAAACTGAATGCATCTTGTTTGGTTCACCATCTATGTTGAATGCTTTTACCACTAACACTGGCACTCCGGCCCCCCTTTTTAAATCACACGTCAAAAATCTGGGTGTAACTTTCGATAATGGACTCAAATTCGACAAACAGATTAGCTCTGTTGTCAGCATGAGCTTTTTTCAACTCCGTCTCCTGGCAAAAGTGAAGTCATTTCTCAGTCAGCAGGACCTCGAAAGAACTATCCACGCGTTCATCAGTTCCAGACTGGACTACTGTAATGCCCTCTACGTTGGTCTCAGTCAGTCTTCAATTTCCCGTCTTCAACTTGTCCAGAACGCTGCTGCCCGATTTTGCCCGTGTTCGCATCTGGACAAACACGTCCAGATGCGAACACATTACCCCTGTGCTGTTGTCACTCCACTGGCTCCCAGTCCGTTTTAGAATTGATTTTAAACTTCTGTTGTTTGTTTTTAATGCCATTAATGGCTCGGCCCCCTCTTACCTGTCAGAGATTTTAACTTTTCGCAATTGTGGCAGAGCCCTGCGCTCCTCGGGTCAGGTTCTGTTAGAGGTCCCCAGGTCAAGATTTAAACAGTGGGTCGATCGTTCTTTTGCAGTCGCTGCTCCCAGACTGTGGAACAATCTGCCACCTGACATTCGCGCCACTACTGATCTCAGCCTTTTTAAATCTAAGCTTAAGACCCACTTTTTTAGAGCGGCGTTCAGTTCTGACTAGGCCTGTATTGTTTTGTTTCTTAGGTGCACTCTCTCTATTTCTTTAAGTTTTTTTTATTTATTTATTTTTATTATTATCTGTTTGTATTGTTTTATGACCTTGTTGTAAAGCACTTTGGGTACCATTCCGGCTATTGTAAAGGGCTATACAAATAACTTGATTGATTGATTGAAACATCGATCACATCATTCTCAAGTCAGTGTTATGTATCCAGGAATATTGACAGTGAAGGTTAATGGTCGCATCCTTTCCAACTGGATGCTGTTTTATTGAGGATTTTCACAGTGGAAAAGGCAAACATCCGAGAGTATTTGATTGTCTATTGATTTGAATTGTGGAAAAGCTCCCTGACCTCTGATTGAATAATCGGGTGTCTGTTTACAGAAATACCAAGCACCAGAGGGAAGCTACTCCTGCTCGTCAAGTCGTCTGCATCCTACATTTCTGTTGCCTGAATTAGCCCACAGGGCCTGTGGGGGATGTGTTTAAGATTCGAAAAGTAGGCTGTCTGAAATCATTTTAACTTGGGGCTCTTCTGCTTCGGTTACAATAACTATGGTGAATTTGTCACGGGTGGAAAAAATTAGTGGAACTAAATATTTACTCACATGCCTCCCGGGCTGGCATCAAAGTGTCTGGAAACATTCTGCTGAGAGACACATTTCCTCTGTTTATGTGGCGTGGATCCAGCTGTCACATTTATGGATCTGTGCCTCTCCGTCAGGTACAGACTGCGCTGAACTGGATACCGGACAGGGCTGCATTTAAATCACCTGTCTGCTCTGAACGGTTTGCCAGTTTCTGTGCAGATATACGGGGAAAACAAGCAAGCAGATGCAGAAACAAGACTCTTATCTGCATGCCTGTCAAAGCATCTCATTATTTTATCTCTGGCTCGGTCAGAGGTCTGACGTGATTATTGACATCAAAGGCAACTTCGGCCGCATGTGTTTCCTATTAGAGTATGATAACACAGGGACATTAATATCTTATGAATCCAGAATACAAGACCATACGCCTTATCACGGTAAAATCCTTACCTCTGCAGCAATAAATCAGCTTATTGATGTGCCTGCTGTTTTTCTATGTGTACTCACTGCCTTCAGTATTGATTCACTTCGCTGTGAGACAAACTCTGCAGAGACAGTAGGTGTGCAGGCACAGGAAATGCACACACACACACACAGGTACACCTTAAACATTTAAATGGAAAGTAATTTCCACCATAGCAATTTAAAGTCTTTAAATATATATATATATATATATAAAAAGATCATCTCTGCGCAAGATTTAAGCCATCTCATGTGTGCACACCCCTCATTAACTTCTGGATGGTTCATTGAGCTGCTGCATGCTGTATAACCGCTCACTGTAGGCAGCCAGAGACCAGGTCTAATTGGTAACAAGGATATCAACAGCTGGACTGATACGGGTGGCTGGAGCTGCTCACATTCCTTGCAGACATTAACATGCGTGAGTGCGTGTGTGTGTGTGTGTGTGTGTGTGTGTGTGTGTGTGTGTGTGTGTGTGTGTGTGTGTGTGTGTGTGTGTGTGTGTGTGTGTGTGTGTGTGTGTGTGTGTGTGTGTGTGTGTGTGTGTGTGTGTGTGTGTGTGTGCGTGTGTGTGTGTGTGTGTGTGTGTGTGTGTGTGTGTGTGTGTGTGTGTGTGTGTGTGTGTGTGTGTGTGTGTGTGTGTGTGTGTGTGTGTGTGTGTGTGCGTGCGCACACATGTAGTCTCAAATATGAATTACACCTGAGAGAAACCCCGATTTCACTCATTCATAAAATATATCCTCAAACACATATAGTGCTACTTACAGGCAAGTCTAACCTGTGCTGAAAATAATAGACGAGAAATGTAGCTGAGACCTAAATTGGCCGTACCACAAGCCTTACAATCAAGGGAGTGAGAGTCAGTCTGGAGTTCATGAGGTTGACCTACATCCACAGTTATTCCAGAAAAATGACCGTTCTTGTTGCTTTTGTGTGTCAAGGACTGGGTAATGGTGTGTGTTTGTGCAAGGCCCAGCAGTTAAATCATACAACCAAACTCCCCCCAAAAAATGCTTCTTGATCCAAAAAGTTTAAGATCTGCATGTTGGAGTATTGTGCAGTTTTCAGAGGCCACCTGACTGCTGCCTCCCGCACTTTTGCAGTTAAAATGTTTTGTATGTCCTGTGGATTTTTGCAGTACACGTGCTTCAAATAGCGCTGATTAGCCATCTACCATCTGCTGGGTCGTGTGAGGAGAGTGGCTCATTATTCTGCCTGTTGTGTCTGCGTTGTCCGTTGCTCCACTCCAGCTATCAGGCAAAGCTGCAGGGACTCTTCGTATGCGAGCGGTGGGGAGCAGCTGGAGGATACAGTGTTACTGCACACAAGAAGCTGAGTTGTCAGCATCTGTCTGACAGAGAACGAGCTGTCCTCTGGCCATTTTCAGACTCCAACTGTGACAGTGCAAAATACATCTGTCTTATGTATGACACGATCAAATGCTGTGTATGCATTCTGAAAGTTCTGTAATTCAATGAATAGATCCAGTCTGTCGAGGCAAATCAATTAATTACTCAAATGTTCAAAAAATTATAATATTTCCCCTGTTTACGTGTGTGTTTGTGTTTGTGTGTGTGCATCACTGTAATGTATTGTGTAATTTGTTTTTCAGGACCTGGTGGGAAGTGCTCCGCCACAGAGGAACTGGAAAGGAATAGCCATCGCTCTGCTGGTCATCCTCATCATCTGTTCCCTGATCGTCACCTCCGTCATCCTGCTGACCCCTCGTATGTACAGCGCACACACACACACACACACACACACACACACACACACACACACTCACAAGCACATATGCTATCAGTGTATGGCATTCCTGCAGCGATGCACAATCCTCTCTTGCTTCAAAATTTCGCAGTCCGCATGTAGATCTGTATCATTCATACTGAATGATTTTGCACCTCAGAATTTACATCGGATGTGCACGTTCACTGACAGTGCCTGTGTGCTTTTTATGGAGCGCAGCAAAAAGTGAGGGTGTAGCATCATCCAACTGTCATGCAGGACACCGGAGTTTGCTTCTCGTCGCAGGCAAGCAATTAAAACTTCCCAGAGTGTAACCACGATCTCTTCCCTAACCAACCAAATGTTCTTGTTGCATAATCCCAACTTTACCTTAAGCATATTAGCCACAACTATAATCTCCCCCTCACCTTAACCATACTGTGGTTGGCATGTTAAGATATTGTGGAAAGCAAGCAAATTTAAAATGCTGGCATTGGACGTAAGCCAGGGTTTTGCACATTGCATTGCAAATTGAAGACCTTGTCGGGCAGAAGGATTGCAGAAAACTTGTTTTTAATATTCACGGGAAAACAGCTGAAATGGTCAGAAATGCTCTGTTTTTCAATCTTGCAGGGAAAATCCTCGACTGGATCCTCACCAAATACTAATCATTGTAACTTGGGACCTGACCTAATGCTCCACCAGATTTCACTGAAATCTGTTTTTTTTTTTACAATTTCTGACAACAAATGGTCAAGGAAACGAGATATAAATCATGACTTCTTTGGCAAAGGTAACAACATGCTCAATATTCACTCACTTGCACTGTTGAACAGTTCTCTGCCTCAGATGAAACTCAGAGACCACGGACCTCTGCCAAGACAGCACAATCATCTCAACTAATTATTTTAAGAGATTTGTGATTTATGTCTGGATCTGTAGCAAAATGCATATAGTGCTATAGACATTCATGGGATGCAGTATGACAAATGTTGCACACTTAGAGAATAGTTGTATGAGAAAATAGGAAAGTTTAAAACACTCAAACTCATTAAAATAATATTATGGATCCTCACCAAGAACAAATCAGTCTGTTCTTGGACCTTAGCCTGGTGTTCCACCAAATTTCATTCAAAATCTGTCAAGTTATTGAAATAGTCTGCTAACAGACAAACAAATGGACATAAAATGTGATTTTATGGCGGGGGTAGCACATACACCTGTTTGGCTGCTCTCTGCTGCAGTATACATGTACTATACTACAGTTAGTGCTAGAAGGTCATGGCATGTACCAGATGTTGCAGATGTTTCATATTGGATCCATGAGAAAATGCTGAAAATCTTGCAAAGAAATACCTAATAAAAAACTTCATTAAAAACTACTTGTACGTTATAGGTCATGGCCTAATTTCAGAACAAAATTTGCAAAGAAGAAGACTAAGGCTAACTATCAAACTTCCCTTTTCTCCTGTTCTGCTTTTTCTCGCAGCGCAGGCAGCTATTTTAATTTGATAACCTTGTTTCAGGGGGGCAAAGTTTTACAGATGACATGGTTGGTGATGGTGTACAGGTTTTACACAGAGGTTGGGTCATCATCTCACTACATAATGGGCCTTTTTATGTGTAATGCCATTCAGGCCTGTTTAATGGAGATGATTATGCAGTAATAACTCCAGCCATTTGTCAGATTGGCACAGCATCAGAGCTACCATTTGCCTCGTTTTTGGAAATTAGCTTTCTCCTCTAACTCTGCAGCTTTTCACCAGACAAGAGAATTTCTCCCAATTTTTCAAGTCGATAAACACTTTAAAATGTCTGACATGATATTTACACACTTAGATCTCGCCACTCTGTCACAATGTGAAGCCTGCAATGTGAAAAATCTGTCAGTGCGCTGTTTTGTACAGTATCGCCGGGCTGTCAACCATCTTGACAACTCGTGTCTAACGGTTGTTTCCTGAGTAAATGTGTGGTAGAAGACCGTTATAATGCATCTCTTTTCTCTCATCCGCACTAACTCACTCGTGTTCCCCATGTTGTCTGCTCCACCTGCAGTTCAGCTGTCAGCTTCAGATCTCATTTTGAGTTCTGGGGATGGAAGTAGTCGTCCCCCCGCTGCTGAAAACGAGGCAGGCAGATGTGAACTGATGCTCTCAGATCAATAGTGCAATACCAGGGGCTTCTTTCTTGTTTGTACCTTGTTTTAAATTGCTCTACCTACAGCAGTGAATAGTGGTTGGAGGTGCTATCTCCAGAGATAGAAGAGGAGTATAATTTAGTGAGTTGATGGCAGTCTCTGGTATGGAGGCTGCAGCCCCCTGAGCAAAACAACATGCTGATAGAAAAAGTCAAAAGATTTTCTTCAGTTGAGTTTTTTAGTCTGAAACCAGTAAACTCACTCGCTTGAAATGCTAATAAGCCTCACAAGACTGAAGGACGACTTCTTGAAGTTTCAAGAGAAGCTTCCAGAATCACATGTAAATTTACACATGAGCTGCTGTATGTCAGATTTAATTTATGCATGTCTATGTTTTGGTGATGCACTCGACAGGTGAAGATGACAGCCTCGCCCTTAAGAAGAAAGTGACTGTGGAGGATGTTTTCGGTCCAGATCTTCACATCCATGATCCTGATGCCAAATGGCTCAGCGGTGAGTGATCAGTTTGGCATTTAGTATCTGCCTCCTACGTTAAAAAACGCAGGACATATCCAGACACATTATGTCAGACGTCATTCATGACTCAGAATATATCATCAGTATTAAAATCTGACCTGCTGGCTTTGCATTGTTCATTTGAGTTGATTGTGCCTAGCCCATGTGGACTTACAAAAGACTAAAAAAAGCACAGTGCAGTGTCGAAAACCATTTGTCAGAAAAGAACATAACTCATTACAGAACATATAACATTACATTGCAAACAAATCTTTTCCTTTTCTTAATATTTAATTATAATTATCCAGCAAAAAAAAAAAAATACCAGAGATGGACATTTTACTAAAAAGTATAGCCTTTGAATCATCTTAATAACTCTATTTCATTAGGTTATCTCATTGAGATAACAAGAAACATTCATAGTCAGACAACCAGCCTACAAAAAACGAGTCAACAAAATTATCAGACATTAAGCTTTACAGACTCTAGCTTGAGGGCTGTACTATCTTTAACTAGTTTTTCTGACATTGATGTGCATATGGAGTATCTAAGGATAAGAAGTTATTGTATTAAATGAGGTTATAGTTAAATAGAGTGAGAAAGAGTATTAAAACATAAACTTGATGATATCACACAACAAACAACACATTTTCTCTGCTATTAAACCTACTTGCTTGTATATCTGAACATACATCTGAACACAGATATTTGACGTTTGGGAAATTCTTGTTCAACTGAGGTTCTGCATCAAAAACGTCACAGTTGTGAATTATTCTTCAGCATAATTATTCTCTTTCAGAAAGAACACAGATGCATACAAACCCGCTGTGTTTCTTCTTTCTTCTGTCTCTATGGCATACAAATGCACCAGTTTTCAAGCTCATCTCGCATGCATGTGCTAAGCGTTCAGTAAGACAGTCTAAACTGAACAGATGTACAATAGAGTCGGTTTGCTGTGGCCTCCGTAACCTTGACAAAGTAGCGAGGAAGCTGCCACCTGAGCTCATGAACGCTGGATCAGCTGACTCAGTGCCCTCTGGTGTTCAACAGGAAGAGTACTTGAAATATTTTTTCAGCTTCTGCATGACAAACTGAATCAGTGATAGCATAATTAGATTTTATTGTGAACTATACAACAGTCTGAATCGAGGGCATTCTGAGGTGGCAGCAATTATTATTATTGTATCTTTTATTATTTATCTTAAATCTTACCCCAAAGTCACTTAATAACTATTTTTGGTGCTTTGAGTTCAAAATGTGTTGTCAAACAACTGTTTCCAACTTTTAGACTATCCAGTGCTGCTGCAGAAAAGATTATATAATAAAGACTATCATTAAATGTATAATGCATCGACACTAACTTACAACAATCTAAAAGTTCAATTTTAAAGCTCTTTCTTCAAATTTAAGCGTTTTTATTGACCTTTTTTTATTGACGCACTAAACATTATGGATCCAGTTATACTGTTTTAAAAGAGCTTTTAAATATGAGTTATAAAATTGTGCAACTCTGTGTGGAACCACCAGTTGGTTGGAAAAAAAAAAACGTGCCAGACAGCCAGACATAGTTATTATGATCATCAATGCTAGTTGCTATTATAAAAAGTTTTTGTTGAACATTTGAAAGTGAACCAAACTTCAAATCTGTTCAGCATCTTTCACTTCAACCAGACTGACACGTTTACATACAGACAGTTTACACATGCAGTCGCCTGATAACTTGCACACATTTGAATACAGCAGAAAAAAAATCCACATCATCACCTGCACACATGCAAACTCACATCTCCTACTTGCACAACAGCCACGTTACGACCTTACATCTGTCCTTTTGTTCCACGGTGTCGACTGTTCCCCCGATTACTTACATTACCGGCTTATTAACGTTTAATTAGTTAAGTTCCCGTGTTTCGGTGCCCTTCATTCACGACCATGATGAAAACGTCCTCGGCACCTGACGAAACCCGGCAATCAATTGTGCGACATTGCGTCTTGTCAGTTAAGTTAATGCAATCAACTCCCATTTGGTGCTAATGACCTTCTGATAAGAAACCCAATGGGACAACCTCACACTTCAGTAGTCCTCATCAATATTTTGTGGGCTTCATTCACAGCAGTGCGTAATTGATCCCCGTTGCTCTTTGATCACCGCTTGCCTCAGTAGTCTTTGGACTCTCCTCTGAGTTTCTCACACAGTCAAAGACAAAGGATTCAACCTTCAAATTGAAGTCTAAAACAAAGAGCCGCTGCCGTCTGCCTGACGCATTCATATTTCTGAGATATAACAGAATATGATATTGTCCAACAATGAAAATGAGTTATCACCAAGAAACATCTGTGGCTAAATCTACTCATAAAACTCTTCTTTGACGATAGAGGAAACAAAACAACCATCTTTGGTAACTCAGTCACTATCACTTTTCTTTGTGACTCCCAGAGCATCTTCTTATGAAACCGCAAAATTACAGTTTCCATCTTGGACTCTACATGCACTGACATTTTCAACTCTCATCATTAAAAAAAAAACTGGCACTAAAGTGAAACAGAACAAACTGTGCAGTTCTACAAGATGAACATTTTAATATCACTAAACCAGTATTACTTTTGCCTACAGTGCCATAGCCTGAGCCAGACACCGTAACAATCACATTTACTGAACATTTCTTTTGTCATTTTAAAGAAAAATATTTATGTTTCAATACAACACAACATATTTAAGATACTTCTGAGGAAATTTTTGGGTTATAAGGTTCAATCTGACGAGTGTTTATGTTCCAGAGAGTCAAAAAACACCTAAGAACAAACTCTAAAAACATGCACATGTACCTTGGCTTTCAAGGCACTGGCTTTTTTATTGCTTAGGTAACCAGAGAAACCAATTCTGGCATTTAATGGGATCTTCTCATAAAAGATTAGAGTGTTTTGTTGTCTAGAGTGCAAGATGACAAGGACAACAGCATTATAAGACTCCACGGGGCAGAAAACACTGTGCGGTGTGCTACCAGAGCCATATTATCCATTCTTTGTGGGCAAGGTTTGGGTTTGAGGTAACTGTACTGGCAATTTAAGTTAGCACTGTTTTTAGCCAAAATGCTCAAAAATTAACTGAACGCTGTCTGCTCAGCACCAAACGACACAGACAAAATTAGCAGCTAGCTGGCTAACATAGTGGCGCATTCAGCAGGTAAAGTCCCAGCTATTTCCCTCAAGAACTAACCAAGCCGAGCTAAAAAGAGAGTGAATATCTGACAGGTCATCCACCAGCCACCTGACAGGTGGATGTGTGCTTGATGTTTAAACAAGCAACTAATATGCTATGAACTTAAAGTAAAGGAATGTAAAGTAAGAATAAATATGTGTTCTGAGTCTGTGAGACCAAAGAAGAAAGTTTTATTAACCACCCAGCCAAGTTTGAATGATTAAAAATAAAGGAAAGTTTATGAAATTAGGTGTCAAAATCAGGTAAAGATGAGCAGTATTCTCAGCTCCAGGACTGTGGGGGCGTGTCCGCTGAATGTGCTGAAGCCACGCCCACTCACTGGAGCAATCAAACAGCAATTTTGAAGCAAATGAAACGTGTCAGATGAGTTCAGAAAATGGCATGACTAACTCTGAAACACTCTGAGAGAGATGAATTAGTCTCTATCTCTCTTCTGGGGGTGGAGGGGTATGCTCAGGGTGGCCTCGGCGTGTCATCGAGCCATCCTTTAGGACCGCCCAAAAAATCCTGGACTGAAAACTGGTGAAAAAATGTTTAAACCTCTAACTCCACATTTCAGTAATATATCGTTCAAAGTCTTTTCAGCAACAATTTTCCAACATATTTAATGTATTTTGACAGAAATCTCGGAATTGCCCTTACACTGGACCTTTAAACGTGATAATATGTCAATGTTGTGTTCACAGCTTACTTCCACTGCCCCAAAAAACATCAGTTAGTGTACGTTTAATCACACTTTGGTTTGATGAAGAAGGAGGTCAAGAAACTATAAAGACAAATATAGAAAGAATAAAAACTATAAGAGTACAGTTTGTACCGTCTCCCCCTCTCATGTTTATGTGTCATTTACAGGCAATGAGCTGCTGTACCGTGAAAGAGATGGAGATGTTGTCAGGCTTAATGTTGACACACGGGAGAGAATTGTTATCGTGCCGAACCAGTTGTTTGTGAGTATAATCTTACTCCGGTACAGTATTTGCATCAATAGCAGTACTGTTTACTGCTGTTGTACTGGGTGTGTCATGACTGTGAGTTTGTTTGTGATCCCATCCAGGACAGATCCAGAGCTGCCAAGTACCAAGTGTCCCCTGACATGCAGCACGTGTTGTTTGCCTTTGAAGTGAAACCGGTGAGAAGCCCATCGATCTTCCACTGTCATTTTTTTTTTCAGAGGTTGTCCTTCTTCACTTTAATACTGTTTTTCTCTGCAGATTTACCAACACTCCTATCTGGCCAAGTACATTATTTACAGCCTTGTGACACAGTAAGAGCCATCTCTGATTGTGTTTTCTTTTCATTGTCTGTCTGCCTGCCTTATTCCACTCATAGATCTGTTACCAGACAACAAAATGCCCTCGGCCTGACCTTATGCGCACAGTTCACTGACGTCAGCCCCATTTACCTGTTTTCGCTGCCACTTTGTGGGAATGCATTTAAGTTCAAATTTGGTTTTGTGCTCTGCATCCAGCCTGACCTGTTTTTAGCCTTTCATCCATCTATGTCTGCTTATTTCCCTACTGTTCTGTATTTGCAGTGAGCCAAGCAAAGTCAGCTTGTGCTAAAAAAAGGACGGGGATGATTGATGAAGCCTATAGTTAGGGAACAAGCCAAAAAACACAACTTCTTTGCTCTGACTCTGCGTTTGTACTCCGACATACGCTGCGTTTTGTACGTGTTGTAGGGCTCACACAGACAAATGCTGCATTGATTCTTTCATGTGTTGTCTCCACAGGGAAACTTGGCCTCTCAACCCCCCTGAAGTGCACGAAGCTGTCCTGCAGTTTGCTGGATGGGGACCCCGAGGCCAGCAGCTGGTAAGGAGGCCGTACCCTCGAGATTACACTCATTGAACACTGGCACACTGTTGGCGATGTGTCAGGATCATCCTGGCATCGCAGACGGGGCACAATATTGATTTATTGTTTGTCACACAGATACGTTTGTGGTGATAAGAGATTTATGTGCACCGTAATGACCGCTTTAAGGGTTCCACTGTGAACTCTCCTTGTTTTGACCTCAAACCATGTCGCTGTGAAGCCAAATCATTTTTTGCTTTCACAATTTTGTTTGCAACATGTGAGATGGTGAGAGCCACGGTGGCAGATGGCATCTCGGCGGCACAACCTGGGGCTTGGACAGTCTGGGGTTGCTGAGAGGGAGAAAACACATGGCACTGACTAAAGTGTGTGTGCGCTCGCGTGCGTATGTGTGTGTGTCATTTGGGGACAGATTTTGTAAAACGCACCAATTGATTGGAGACAGTTTGTTCAATTGGGCAAACAAAATAGTCGCCTTCAATTTGGTTTCAGCGCAATTCTATTTGGCACTCATTACTTTTTTTTTGGTTGGTATAATCGTTTATAAAATGAGAAATAAACTGTATTTATACAAACTAAAATGTTTTTGCAGCTTTGATAAGCTTGAAAAAGAACAGAATAAAGCCCTGAACTATTCGCCTGAAGTTCTGGGGTTCAACACAGTTCTTCTATCCAAAGAGTGACTTTTTTTTGTTAATTATCAAAGCTGCGCAGAGAAATTAGTTAGAATAGTTCAAGTTATTCTAAATTCAACAGTAGCAGCAGACCAAACTATGTTTTGGTGAATTCAATAGAACATCATTTTAAAGTTTTAAATGGACTCCACTGGAGGTCAGCTACATAGCGAACATAGCGGAGCCCAGTCTGTAATTCCTTTAATCAAAGAAAGTACTGCATGTTCACATGAGCCGTGATTCATAGGTGAAAAATATGCAATTCTCCGACTGATTCGAAGAGAACATGAAGATATTTCACTGCCCGTGATCTTTTTTTGATGCAAATAAACCCCAACAGACAGATAGATACAAGGAAATTTGTTGGCACAATCTGTACAAAGCTTCACATAAATACATACATAGATATACATTAAACCCCACGCCATAACCATGAAAATAAATATCCAGTACAGCACAGTTTTCCACACATATCCCATCCATGAAGCTCTCAGCTCATGGCATTTACCAGGGTCTTTTGTTAAGTGATGCTATGGCAAAAGGGACAAATCTCCTGGCCTGTAGCGTGCCCGTCTACAAGCCAGGGACCTGTATCTGCAACCGGGTGGGAGCAGTGTAAAGGATGAGTTGAGGGGGTGGCTGGGTTTGTGTGCTATACTGTGTGCTCTGCGTATAATGGCTTTACTGTCGAGGTCTGAGAGGTTGGGGGTGGGGAGACCAATGATTCTGGCTGCGTGAGAGCTTGTTCAGAAAAAAAATGAATAACTAAAATGTGTCTATGGTTTAAAGCACGTGTCAGTCGATGTGGGAGGGAGAGCAGATTTCAGTCCTGTGTTTTGAGTTTTGGTAGTTGAATGGCATTTTTCATTCGAGACTTTCCTCTCAAGAAAAATGACTTTAGTGAATGGCCATTAATCACATATGTTTAGGTTAAAGTGACAAAGACCTCTAGCAGCCAAAGGCATGATGATGACACTCATCCATCAGGAGCTAAGGAGTAAAGCAGTGTTACGTTTGCCTGGGTTCAGACCATCAAATCCACCCACTCCACCAAGTTGGCAATTCTGTCTGATATCAGGCAAGTATTACGCTGTTAGAGAGCCACAATGTCTGCACAGAGAGAAGGGTGGGGCGAACAAAACGTGACTGCAATTGATAAACACAGAGACAAAGGTCCTCAATATAGAGGCTGTTTTAACCCAACTGAACCACAGTGTTGTCACATGAGAAAAAAATGATTTTTGCAAACTTGATTTGTAACAAGGCGACAGATTATAAAACAAATCATTTTGATCAATAGCTGGTAATTGCTTGGTGTTCATTATTAAAATTATGCAGTTTTCTTGTTGTCAAAGCAATAAATTCATCCTGTGTGGCCAAAGCTTGATATAGCTTATTCCTCTGTCAGTAACCTCCATTATTTACATTACAAGCCGGGCAACATGTATCTATTACAATAAACAATACACACTGTAGCTTGTTTTGAGTTGATCCCACTGATGTAAATACTGACTAGCGCACAAAATATATATATTAATGCGCAGCTGAAAATAGTCCCCAAACAAATGTACTATTTACTCCTGTTTGAGGAACTCTATTTTTATTATATAACTGTTTTAAAAGGTTTATACCTCCAGTAGAAGCCAATGGGTTTGGAGCTGCCACAGATTATTGAGAAACAACCAAAGCACTATTAGTTTTGGTCTTTTCATGCGATTTGTTGACACTAAGAATAATGACAGCTTTATCCATTAATGAGCTTGGAAGTACCATTGACCCGAGCATTGATGATGTCTTGTTTTATTCTCTCCGATGCAGTACGCCACTTTTATTTTTACCTTGTTGACTTGAAATTAGTTTCTGTTTGGATTGCGGTGCTTAGACAACATACAGGCCCGTGTTTCATCAGCTATTACTTCAAAGCTTTCTTTTCCTCCGTAATTGCTCTTATCGCATCATTTGCTTAAATTACAGATACATCGCTGTGAGAAAATATTAACATTTCAAGTGTGCGATGAGACTTTGCCTGCCGAGGGAAGAAAGCAGATTAATTTGCATATGGTAATAGCGTACCTGATTGTTCCTTTCCAGTGCTGTTACTGTAGCACCGTGTTTAACTAAACGAACAGCTGAGGTGATGAGAGAAAAATGAAGCGGGCTCTCATCTTTTGTCTCTCTCTGACCTGCCGGTGTCAAACCTTCTTCTCTCTCTCACTCTTTCTGAATATAATGATATTTCAGGTTTATCAGAATCGGGCCAATTTATCATCGAGTGCTTCATCAGCATATAAAGATGAGAGAAGTGTGTGTGTGTGTGTGTGTGTGTGTGTGTGTGTGTGTGTGTGTGTGTTTGTGGCAGTATGGCGGTGTGCAGCGAAGCGTCAGATATACTGTACAGTGAGAGGAGAAGGAAGATGAATCCTGTGACGCTCCCTTCATTAAACAGTGAGCAATTACTTTACCGTGACAAAGTAATCAGTGAGGCTGGGTCAATACACACACACACACGCACACACACACACACACACACAACAGGAGTTATATTAACACAAAATGAAGTAAAAACATGAAACCAAATGCAACTATTGTGTCATGAAATTGAACAATATTTCACAACTAAAAACACCCATGCACACACACAAACACACCCACCCACCCGCGCGCGCTCACACACACACACACACACACACACACACACACACACTGAAATAAGGACCCCCGCTACTCGAGCTTCACAGGTATCTTTGATGTTACTTTCATCTCTCCACCCGTTTGAAATGACTCTTCTCTAGCCTTTTGCTCATTTTCTATTTTCTCTCATCTAAATCCCACCAAGATTGAAAAGTCATCGAATAAGCATGCTTAAGTCAAGAGATTACCATCTGCTGTACAAAATATTTCAGTTTTCAGAGGCCATTCAGGATTATGTACTGTGTGTCTGAATGCTATAACTGGTTCTTTGCTGACAACGAGTCCTTTGAACCCGCAGGCCTGATGCATCTCCTGTAATCATTTGCTGTTCATATTGTGAAGTTTTGAGGTTGAAAGTGCAATTCACGATAATTACAATACTGAGAATTCAATTTTTATTCAACTATTTGAAAGCCGTCTATGATTGTTATTATTTCCTGTGGCGGTTTTGCAACATTCGGCAACCACCAGCTTCCTTTGCCTTACGCAGCCCTGCATTGATCTGTTTTTCCTCAGATGTGGATCGCACAATATAAAACTTAGATTCTTGCAACAGCCGCCATAGGTCAGAGCAAGAAAAAAAAAGAAAAGAAAAAGGAGCCACATCTTTCTCTCTTTTTTTTTTTTGTGCCGGCGATTTGAGAGATTAGATTTAACTGAAAGGGTTTCAGCTGACAGCCCAGTCACACCAACATGGCCTGAGCTTCAGATACAAATCAATCCCACATTCATCTCCCTCATACTGGCACCAGACGAAAGCAGCGAAAACACTGGAGTGGATTGACAGAGGGTTTTAAGTGTCACGCACTCATCTGCCAGCGGTGTGTCTTAATTCCTTCAGGCGATGCCATCACTGCTTCTGACGACTGAGCGCTTAAATCAGCAGTTGAACCTGCAGTTTAGCTCAGCCCACAGCAGACAGCATAATGTCTCAATAAATACAAGAGGGAAAAAAAATGGTGTGCTTGTGCATGACTTCAAGGACGTGTGTGCGTGTGTGTGTGTGTGTGTCTGCAGGGCCTCAGCCAACTCCAGCGCCTTGATTAGCAGTAGAAAAGGTTTCATACTGCTTTGGAGAGGAATCCAGCTCGAACTGTAATTAGGCAAATATCTGTTAATACAGTGCTTGAGGCAGGTGTTGACTGAGACTGCATTAGCGTGTAAGTGTCACTGAGTGGGAAGCTGTGTTTCTATCTGGATTAAGATGAAGTCGTGTTGAGTTAAAAAAGCCACAGGTGGGTTTGCCGCACAGAAGATAGAGAGATGTGAGACGCAGATGCTGAGAAAAAGTAGTCCCAAGCGCCACAGCAACACACATTCCAGGCTACCGCGATACAGAGACTAACGATGGCTCCTCCTTCTGCATTTCTCTGTCTAGATCTTCATATTTGAAAACAACATCTACTACAGAACAACAGTAGAGAGCCGAGCACTCCGCCTGGTTTCCACCGGTAAAGAGGGAGTCGTCTTCAATGGCCTTGCTGACTGGCTGTACGAAGGTAAGACAACCACAAAACACGGCCCAGTAAAATCGGACTAAAGTCTGGAGACAAAGCCAAAAGTATGGCCACTTGGGCATTAACATGCTGTTGTAACACCCTTCCACTCTTTCCACAAGATGTTGGAGCCTGGCAAGGTTTTGTTACCATTCAGCCACAAGAGCATGATGAGGCTGGGCAGTGATGTTGGGGGATAAAGCTTGGCTCGCCGATTGCTTTCCAGTTCATCTCTGAGGTGTTAGATGGGGTTGAGGTCAGATTTCTGTGCAGGCCAGTCATGTTCCTCCACACCAAGCTCAGAAAAACACATTTCTTTTCAGACCTCATTTTTTTGCCGGAGGGCAAAAGATGTTGGAACAGTTAATGTCCTTCCCCAAGACCAACAGCACACTGTGGTCTAAAATATTACTGTTCTCTTAAACCTGCAAAAACTACATCAACACTGACATATAATTCAGTTTTAAATCAATAAAGTGAATGAGTGCTGGCTCTAAACGCAGTAGAGCTGGAGCAGCGTTCATTCGGAGTCAGGTTTCTGTCTTTTAAGCTCTGTTTTTGGGTTTGCCAAGGGAAATATCCAGCTCTACCTGAGCAGGTAGCATACAGCGTACAGTTCTAATGTAAATGACCGCTAAGTTAGCAAACATTCCCGCTAAATTCAGTCGTTGTTCTTGGTTTCCGTTTGATGCTGGCTAATTTGCTAACCGCTAGATCTGTCTTAACGCCTCATGTTCCACCAGCTAGTTGCTAAATTTGTTTATCAGCTGTTTAATGCCGGACAGGTAGCATAGAGTTTGAGAACAGTGAAACTGACATGAGTAAAAATGAAGGCCCAAAAACCAAAATAACGTATAAACAATGTGTGAAAATGTGATCCATTGTTGAAATAAAAAAGGATTCCAGCAGCACAGACCAAATCATGAAAAGGACAGTAAGTAACTACAATGGTGTCCACAAACTTTAGGACATATAGTATATTTAGTCAGCTACATTTGAAGACCATTTTGGTCCAATACTTTGGCACCACCCGCACCTGGAGGCATGGCGGCTGTTTGTTTGCATGATTTCATCTGAAAGGGCACAGCTGGTGATGTTTCAGTGCCCCTCCTTCACTACACTGCTCATAGCTCATCTTTGTGTTCAGGCAGTTTTAATTAATTCATGTCTGCACCGCTACAATCTCACTCAGCAGATGTTCAAAAGGCGACACACTTGTAATTTAATATGAGACGTTTTTTTGATTACTGCATATGTGAGACAGACATTCCAATTACATACCACTTGGATATGACTTTGTTTACAGATGTGCTGCCGTGTTTGAGATTACTTCCTCCACTGTGAATTCATTTAGAATAAAGTAAATAATAAGTAATAAAATAAGTAATAAAACTTCTGTTTCCGGCATTATCATAATTATTAATTTTTGAGTCATTCAGAGTGTGGGTTTTGGATAAAAATTGCAGTGTAATTTTATAATATAATTGCAAAATGGCAGTTATTATGAGAGGAATTCTCTTAGAGTGCACAAAGTGCTTCAGGGTCGGCTCTAATCGTTTTTTTATTAATGGGATTATTTCTTTGTTGCAGACACAGAACATGATGTGAAAGAAGTAATCCATTTTCAGTGCTAAATAAAGATTTGTCGTGCTCTGTTTTCCTGCCATGTTTCCTGGATTTATCATTGGACACAGGCTGTCTCACAAAAACACACACAGGTTATATACGCACTGCTTACAGCGTGTCGTTGAGGGGAGATTTGGTGAAACTTGTGTGAATATGGTTCAAGGTGAGGCTGCCTCGTTCCTCTAAGGTCTTTAGTGTTCTCCCCAAACACGAGTGAGAGAGGATTTAAACTTTGAGCAGCTAATGTTTCCATCAGAGTATTTGGAGGTAAAACAGGTGATTTCAAGCATTTGGATCCACACATTCAATTTTTTTTAGTATAATTTAGATGTGTTTCATCTCTCTGCCATATAAATGCCTAGAGGGGATCATGTGTTTGGGTGTGCGTCCACAGCTCATCAAGTACTACAGCACCCATCAGCCCTAGTTTTTGTGCACATTTATGACAATGTATGCTGATGAACCTCTTGTTATTGCAGTGATTCATAATTTTAAAAAAATATATTTTATCGACTGCTCTGTTTGCCCTCTTGCTGACACCTCATTCCTCTTAAGCAAGTGATCAACAACTGCTTCAGTTTATCTTCCTTCCTTTAGGGCTCACATGTGTGGCGGCCATGTTAGTCTTGGCAGATTCTTTCGTTGGCATTTTCACTTTAAATATTTTAGGTCGCTGGCGTTTTGAAATTGTTCCTGTCCAGACTTGCGCCTCGATAATGTAACCTGCATATCGTCTCCCATTAATTACACTGTTCTCATGCTCTGGACACACAGCCTGCGCTGTAATCCCTGTTCCCCACCCACATGGCCCCAGACACACCTGGCAGAGATCTGCACTCTACTGAGTGCAGTCTAGTTTCTGCTGCAGTCAGGAGCAGTCCCTGGAAAGGCTCAACTAATAATAAATTAAAAATGAGAAACTTCGAACAAATTAAAAGTTTGTTCTGAGCCTCTAAAACTCAAATGTTTTCTTTACATTTCCACTTATGAAAGTGCCACACGGTGTGTAAATTCAGAATATGCTTGTTGCACAGTTCATTCAAGTTACTTGTTATATCATATAGATATTGTTAAAATATTCAACAAAGTGTTTCTATGGCTGCACTGTTACATCAAATGGAATATTTTAGAACACTTGTGTATCAAACGATTCAGATTTTTCCCAGACATTGAGATCCCAACTAAAATTTTAAAAACCAGTCCTCAGGGTTTGAACAATACTCGGCCAAAAAAAATATATATATATATATATCTGTTCAGCTTTGATGTTAATCAGAGCTAATAATTATTCCTCAGTTGTCATAATAACGCACCAACAAACATGTGAGCTACAACTTTGATCAAGAGATTTAAAGATAGCCATGGGATTGAAGTTGGGATGATGCTTACTGTAGAGTAGCGCGTTTGGGATCTGGAGGAGATGAAAGATTTTACAAAAATTCAAACATGTGTTTGCATGTGTACTTATCTGTACATGAGGGTTTCTTTGGGATTTAGTCTGCGTGTGCCCTTTCCTCGGCGGATGCAGGTTTAGCGGCGATTGTCATGGATAGGAGACATCAACCTCAAAGCCGATCCATGAACACTGATTCTTCAAAGTGGATCGGCGAGGATCTTCCTCATCTTTTCGTGCAGCAATATGAATACAGTTGATGTAAAATGTCAACAAATCTTTGAAGAGCAACGTGCCAGGAGCTTCATAGAATAATGGATAAAATGTATTTTTTTTTGTTGTTATGGAAGAAGTTGTGTTGGCTGATGTTTAGTGAGCACATTCCTTGAAAATGTTGCTGCACTGCATCAAACTATTTGGCCTTAGAGTGAGAACTCAATCAAATGTTGAGAATTCAACACTGAATAGTGTCCTGTCGCTGCTATAACCCATCAGCCTGTGCATTCACTGGAATGGGGAAAAAAAAGTAATTATAGCCTGACAACATCAGTGATAAATCACATTCCGGATCAGGGTTGATCCTTTCTGTCAGGAAAAAGGTTGTTGTTTGGATCTTCAGGTTTAGGTACAGTAGTGCGTGCTTTTCGTAGCGCTCTTCTGCCCCCTGCTGGATGAAGGTCACAAAAAAGGGAGGGGGAGTGTTTTTAAGTACAGAGCTTTTCAAAATAATCAGATTTTTGTTGGGAAGAGGAATTTCTGCAGTTTTTGTCTTGATTTCTCCAAAAAATGTCAGCCCATTCGGTTCTCGTTCAAAGCACAGGGAATATTTCAAAGCTGTGTTTTCCACAAGGCAGAATGACAACTGCTCCACCTTCATCACAGCGTACGCATAGATCTAAATGTACAGACATCAAGGCTGTGTTTTCTTTCACTTCAACAATTGAACCAGACAAAGCAAAGAAAGCTGTGTTGGTATAGCATTTTTCATACAGAGGGGAGAAAGGAAGGGGAGGAAGAAGGTAAAATGCAGGGACAGTCTTTGATTGATAGTAATAGTAATTAGAAGTAATAATATATGTATAATTATTCATATTAAATGTCATTATGTGATTCCCAGGTATCAAATTTACATCAATAAGGTGTATCTTACTGCAATGAGAGCATCAGGTTTCATGTTTTTGGATGTCAAACTGTCAAAGGTGAATATGAGTAATTGATTTATTTTTCTGCGGTGAGAGTACAGGGAATGGGCACCATAAATCACACATGCTTTAAATATTAAACTAGTGTCTGTTTAAATGGTGAAATATTGGAAATGTCTTTATCAGTGTCAGAATATTAAACACCAACTAATGAGAAAGCCGCAGATTGAGTAATACAAAGTTTTTATGTGAAACATTTTAGGAACTTGGTAGTGTTGTAGTCGAACACTTTAAGTATCAGGAGCCAAACATTTGATTTTTAAATGGATTTGATCATTTTTTTCTAGAATACATCCAGAAAGTCAGTCCAGTTAAACATTGAACCTATTTTGTTCCACATCTTCAAATGTTGTATTCTTGTCCTCATTCTTCACAGTGTGTGTGATAACTGGTTGTTTTGTTTTACAGAGGAGATCCTGCAGACTCATGTAGCCCACTGGTGGTCTCCAGACGGGCTGCGTCTGGCTTACATGACCATCAATGACACGCTGGTGCCCAAGATGGAAGTTCCCTTTTTCACAGGAATGCCTTACCCTGCCAGCTTGGAGTATCACTACCCAAAGGTAAGTCTCCAGTCACAGTCTCACACACATTCTTGTGCAAATTTAAAGCAGCTTACAGAGTTGAAAAATCCTACGGATAATTATTACCTGATTCTGCGGAGCTTATTTAGTGAGCTTCGTCTCATAGGTTAGCTGGCCAGTCAAATTTTATGTTTTGGTCCTCTCTCAGCAGTCTCATAATGTCATTTTTGGCCACAGCAGACAGCTGCTTTCAGTTAGGAATTTTTAAAAACCCACTGGACACCAATCCCAAACAGCAGACAGACAAAGTTAGAGATTAGTTGGTGAACAAGGTGGTGCATTTAGCAGCTAAAGAGCAGTAGATCATAGAGGCCAGAAACACTAAATGAATGATGATGTTTCTCCGTAACTGCATGATGTGTACCCTTGGTTTGTGCCTCACATATAGTTATTATCAGTTTCTTTAAAATATATTGAATCGTCAGTGCTTTAAAAATCCAAAACGTCAGGTAAGGTAAAGTAAGAGCACTGGTCGCCAACCCGTGGGTCCCAATCCCCATTAGGTGTCATGTCCCATGTTTGCTCTTGTTTGGCGACTTCTTGCACAGTCAATCTTTCCTTTTCTCTTCTTAGCTTCCACCATCAACATCCTCTTCGGTCTATTTGCCTCTGTCATTATGACGATAGAGGCTGCTAAGTCTGGTTGCATTGCCCATTTTTACCAGCTCCGGTTCTGGCACGACACAGGTTCGGCTAGCTGTCAGCTTTCATCCACACCCTGGGCATGAAAACCTCCTTTTACCTTCCAGAACACCTGTGGTAGAAAAAGAAACACTCCCCTGGTGCTCTGAGCTTACAGTCCAGTTGTGACTGAGTGCTGTAAAGTATGCAGAGTGGGAAAGACAGAGACTGAGACACCATTCAGTTCAGTTATTTTATGGTATAAAGTCACACATCAGTGTGTCCACAACTTGTTTCCGCTGCCCCCAAGTGGCCAAAAAGAAAACAGTTATTGCAGGTGTAAATATTCTATTATGTTGAAGTTGTTATGCACTGAGGACTTTGACAGACTGAACTTGTTTAACTCTGAAGACAATAGAAAAACAATTCCTCACTGTCTTAAACTGAAATCCAGTCTGACCTATCTAATTTCCACCTGGTCTTTGCAGGCTGGGGAGGAAAACCCTGTAGTGCACCTGTCAGTGGTAAGCCTCAACGGTCCCTTGCACACCGTGGTGATGAAGAAACCTGATGACCCCCGAATAGGGTGAGTGACAGCCCAAAGGTGTCTTATTGTGTATGAAGTAACTAACAAGCAAGGAAGCCAAGACACATGTCAGTGGCGGTGATGTATTCTCACCTTTTGATTTTCCAGGAGAGAATATTATATCACCATGGTGAAATGGGCCACCAGCACCAAACTGGCTGTCAACTGGCTGAACAGAGCCCAGAACAACTCTATCCTGACACTGTGTGAGGCAACAACTGGAGTCTGTATTAAGGTGAAACATTAGCTGTGGACTCTGCGGTCACTGTGTGTTTTGTGTTTGTTAAACGATAAATGTAGTGAAGGTTCATCTTAAAAATCTTTAAATCACTTTTGCAACAGTGTGGGACATGTTCCTTCATTAACGTGAACATGGGTATTGTAGTTTTCAGTGAGTCACCGCTTTGTTCAACATTTTGTGAAATATTCCTAGTCGCTTTCTGGTGTTAGATGACACAATAGCACTCTCTCCATTAAACAGTCTGGCACATAAAATCAATTTTTGTATGGATTAAAAAAACACAACGCATTGTGTCAGTAAGTGAGTTTTAGAGGTGCTAGTGTGAGTATTTTGTTACCTTTGGACAGAACAAGATTAGCTTAGTTCCCCCCTGTTTCTGGGTGTTTTGTTATGCTAAGCTAACCTGTCTCTGGCTGTAAGCCTATATCTAACAGACACATATAAGAGTGTGTTCTGTCTTCTCATCTAAGTCTGCACTAGAGAGCAAAAAGCGTATTTCTTTCAAAAAATGTCCAACCTTTGATTTAAAATTTACATCCACCATAGGAACCGTCCTTGAGGCTCAGCGCTGAGAGCCCTCAACAGGTTATGAAAGTCATAAAGTATTTAGAGATGGACTAACTTGTTTTAGGCCTTTTCATATGATTTGTTGAAAAAAACTAATTAAACGTAACTTTCATTTTCTTGTGATTTGTTAGACTCTTTTAACTCCCCCTCTCTTATTGTCCTCAGAAACACGAGGATGAGAGTGAGAGCTGGTTGCACAGACAGGTACGTGATGAAAGCTTCCCTGTTGTTGTGCTGCAGTTAGTGGTAAAAAAAAAAAAAAAAAAAAAAAAAACAGACAGGTGTTTGTTCCGTGTGTCTGAGCTCGAACAAGTAATAGACAGAAGCGGAAAATAGAGAAGCCCTGCAGCCCTGCACGTTTTGGGACACAAGCAATGTACAGACATGCTGATGTTTTTCTCTCCTCTCTGCAGAACGAAGCTCCACTCTTCTCCCAAGATGGACACAAGTTTTTCTTCACCAGAGCAATCCCCCAGGGTGGGAGAGGAAAGTTTTTCCACATCTCTATGTCCACCTCTCTGGTAAGCGATCGCAGAATCATCCTTAGGATATTTGTGTTGAAGGTTTGGGTGTTTTAACGTTTAATTTTCTTCTAGCCTAACACCAGCACGGACATACTTCAGTCTCTGACCTCTGGAGACTGGGACGTCACCAGCATCTTAGCCTACAATCATGAAAGGAACCTCATGTGAGACATTTTGAAGCTTTTGCATGCACATTTTAACATCCGTTGCTGCAAAATCTTTGCATTTGATGGTAATGTTTGGATGTTTTTCAGATACTTTCTGAGCACAGAGGATGATCCCAAACGACGGCACTTGTACAGGTAGTAGAACTTAGGAGTACTACTGTGTTTTCTGCGAGTGCTATTTAAAGTACACAATAATACTTGACTCTCATCCCACAGTGCTGACACAATCCCTCCATTCAACCGCTGCTGCCTGTCTTGCGAGTTCAACTGCGGCTATGTGGATGTTTCATTCAGCCACAACATGCAGTACTTCTTGCTCTTCTGTAAAGGTGAGCGTCCTCGACCCTTCTCCTCTTCTCTTGAGTCAAGGCTCTTTTTATAGCAGCACGCCGAGTGTGTTTTTACATCCCGGCACTCCTGAGAGTGAAAGTCTTCTGTACAGCTGAAAGCGTAATTGAATTAGCGTCAGGGTGAGAGCTTATATCGAACCGGACATTAGCAGATAACCTCAAACTGCTGCTGATTAGCCACAAACACAGTCATGCGAGCGCTGCTTCCTGCTTTTTATTTGCCACATGAAAGTGAGGCCCGGTGGTTAGCATTGTGTTGTTGTTCAGTGGATGTTCTTTGTGCTCCTCAGAGACGCTCTCATTGTTTTGTTTCATTTTTTTGCCCTTGTGGCTTCAATACAGGGGCACACCATTGTGGTTTCTATGGAAGTTGATTTGTTTAGGCGGCTCACTCCAGAGAGGAAAAAGTGCCAGTGGCTTTCTTCATTAATTGGATCTTTGGAGAGTCGCTCCATTGTGAAATAATAAGCTAGTCTCTCGTGGGAAGGAAGTAGATTATTAACTGTAGAGCTGGCTGAGAAGACGGTTTCTGAACTCTAAGATGAGACAGGGAGATGCTTCTGTTGCAGAGAGGGATTGGGTTTCAGAGGATTGATTACTGGTATGATGGAGGCCTTGTTTCATTTGAAGTATCAGCTTCTATTATTGCATTCATGTTAACTGATGTCTTTTTTTCCCTGAACTGTTCTGTGTAGGTCCATATGTGCCCAGTGTGGCTATATATAGCACGGCGGACAAACAGAGTGAGTGTCGTCTCGGTGGTGTTGTCCTCCTGTATCAACATGTTCAATAAATTCTCTGCGAGTATGTTTTCATTGATAAACAGATTTGTCATTGAGAGACTGTAACAAACAAAACCCGTTTAATCTCCTTAACTGCAGAGGTGTTCGACGTGGAGACGAATGAAAGGGTGAACAACACGTACAACAACATGCAGATGCCCAGAGTGGAGAACAAGACCATCACCATAGACGACTACAGTACGCGTTCACGTCAAAGTTCACATCAAACTAGAGGATGAACAGTTTTCGATGTGTACATCCCAATGCTTCCAGTCATCTTGAACTATAAGATTCAAATTAACCTCATCCTGTCTGTTGCAGCTCTGACAATGCAGATCCTGAAGCCAGCTGGATTTGTGGATACGGCTCATTACCCCTTACTGCTGCTGGTGTGAGTGTGAATTACTCTGTTTTTATACTGAAGAGCACAGACATTTACACATTTAGTATTTTTGTTATATTCAGGGGAATTAACATGAGTTGTGTTAAAAACTTGATTTACAAGAATTAAAGAGAAAAAAAAACTACATTTCCCATAATTCAATGCAAAGGTGTCTCTTGTTAGATCCTGCCTGCCTGGTTAAGGCCTATGTGTTTCAGACTACGGCATCCATTTTGTAATGTAGTCTTTCCCTTAAGAAATAATAGTTTCTGAGATAACCCTGATGTCATCACCAGGACTGACGAGCAATCCGATGTTAGTGTGTGAAATCGGTGTCCCTTTTAATAATCTGTCTAATTACCGTTTTTCAAGTAATAGATTGCTTGCTCTATTAAAATATAATAAATGTTGCCTCTCACAGTTCCTAAGGGCTCAAAATGAAGTCTTGTTATTAACCAACATTAATACTGAAATAAAAAATCCCATCTTGTGTGTATTTCACACAGGGACGGCACGCCTGGCGGGCAGATGGTGTCGGAGCAGTTCCGGGTGGACTGGGCCACAGTTCTGGTCAGCAGCTACAGCACCATCGTTATCCGCTTTGACGGCCACGGCAGCGGCTTCCAGGGCACCAACTTCCTCCACAAAGTCCGCAGGAAACTGGGTAAACTCGAGGAGAGGGACCAGCTGGAGGCACTCAGGCAAGACTTCTGCTTGAACTGCAGGCGTGACAGAAACCACAGCCTCAAAACATTAAGTCTAACCGGTTTTCTTTCATTTTTAGGTTCATATCCAAAGAGCCTTACATTGATAAGACTCGAATGGGAGTTTATGGAAAGGTAAGGAAGACGCATGCTCAAAGAGGCTTCTGTAATTTTGAGTTAACTGCGTGTCTTCAGAGAGACACACGTGGAGATAATTCTCATTAAGTATAATTAATTTGCCTTCATGGTGTGTTTCTGTGTCCCCCCCTGCCTTTGTTCAGGCCTATGGAGGATATTTAGCCACGATGCTTCTGAGCTCTGAGGAGTTTAACCAACTTAAATGTGGAACAGCAGTCTCCCCTATCACAGATTTTGAACTATATGGTATAACTTTCCAGATATTCTTCTTCTATGGATGTGTTAAAGATGATGTGCTCGTCTACCGAAGTCTGACCGATCTTTTCATCTCTTCCAAATACAGCATCTGCATTTTCAGAACGATACCTCGGCTCAAAGACAGATTCCCGAGTATATACGGTAACGTTTGAACGTTTCTGTCTCGTTATCCAAGATGATAAAGCTAAAATGGAGGTGGAGGTAACTTACTGTACATGGTGGATTTTCCTCTTTCTCTTTCCCTCAGATGGCAAACTTAGCACACAGAGCCGGTCAGCTTCTGCAGAAGCAGTATTTGATAATTCACCCAACTGCTGACGGTAACGGACATGTTTTATATTTTATTTTATTTTATTTTTATAACACCGCAGTGATTAAAACTAACTGTGCTCACAGCCTAACGTGTCTCTCCAATCTTATCTTATCCGCCACCACAGAAAAGGTTCACTTCCAGCACACGGCCAAATTTATCAATCATTTAATCAGCGAGAAGGCCAATTACACTCTACAGGTGAGCTGCAGTTTCCTGACAAATGTACCTGTGATGTTTATTAATGTGTTTCTGCTGTTGTGATGAAAGCTTGTTTCTTAGAAGATTAATCTAGTGTTGAAATAATAATTATATTTTGAAGTTTGAAGTTCTTTTAAAGGACAGGTTCACATTTTTTTCAAGTCCTCTTAAAACACAAATACAGTACATGTCCAGCTGTACATTGAAACTGTGTTGCTGAAATAATTTGTCCATATTGGTTCTGAAGAGATCCTTTCCTAACAAGCAAAAATGAGGATTTTATCCTAAAAAGAGAGAATTCACCATATTGATATATAACTCAGACTGCCGAAGCCTCATGTTAGTTGTGGCTGAACATAAGATTGTGTTTTTGCACAGAACATGGACTGTGGATTTTGATTTAACACGAACAATTCCGACAACCAAAAACTGTTTCTGTGTTAGCTTGCAAAACGTTTTCATCCATTAGTAACCTAGTAGCCTTGGATTCTGGAAAATATTGATGTGTATTATTTTTTCCAGTTTTCTCACATTTTTAAACTAAACGGTTAATCGATGAACAAAAAAAAGAGTAAAGATGAACTGATACTGAAAACACAGTCAGGTGCAGCCCTGTATGAATCCATTCCTGGGTGTTTGTTTACAGATCTACCCAGATGAGGGACACTTCCTACACAGTGATGGGACACAGCAGCACCTAAGCCAGTCCCTGGTTAACTTCTTCGAGGAGTGTTTCCGAGTGCCGGAGGTACTGACGGAGCAGCAGGAAGAAGAAGAGGACGACAGTTAAACCCGCCCCTCTGAGCAGCCCACAACCAGCTACTACAGCACAATATGCAACAGATATTTCTAACCCACCCAATCAACCCACGCCACCTTGCTGTCCAATCCGATTTTAGCTCCACTCTGATGTGCAGCCACCTGCATGTGCAAAGAGGCCTCGGCCTACATCCCCTCCTCTCTCTCCTCACCTTGTGATGGCTGCTGGCAAGGAAACCAGCCGGAAAGACAGAATGAATCTCAGACATGAGCAGTCCCTGTCTCTGTCTCTGCTATTGGAATATACGGACTATCACTCCCTCTGGTGGACAAATAGAGGATCAACCTAACGTTCATTGAGCAGCGAGTCTCCAAATGAGGCACATTAATCGAGCACTTTGCAGCACAAAATATCCCAGTTCATTATGTTGAGATTTAACTTTTCAAAGGCTACTTTCCGGTAACCTTGCCGACCAACTTACTGATTATTGTGTTCATGAGTATGATTACCGCTACTTGTTTCTCTGAATTTCTCTGTTCAGTGTCGTGTCTATGAGTGGATGTCTGGCTGCATCAGTTCTTAGTTGCTTTACAAAACGAGGGCACAACGTTTAACCTGTGTTGTACTCCAAAAAAACAAAGTGTCTATACAAAACTGGTAATGAAATCATATTTTCCCTCCTCATATTTCTGAATTGAACTCTTGTTCTTTTAGTCACTGTGCCTTACTGTGGGTGAAATGTTCATGTTAGGAGCCCACACGACACTGAAAATGGGTAAATATGGTTAGGCCATGTCTGGACTGTGTGTACTCCGCTGATAACTCAAAACCAGATCATGATTTCATTTCCCTCCAACGATAGCCAGTTTTTTTTTTAGTGAGGGGTGTTTAGATCACAAGGTGCGGCACATTTTATCTTAAAACATGGAAAGAACTGAGTACAAAATAATTGTGTGTCTGCTTGAAAGACTGACAAAAAAAAATGTAAAGTGTTTAGTTTGCAAATGCAGTTCTTGATATTTACCGTACAAACTGGCATACTGGTGAGTTAACTGCTGAATTTTCATTATTTTGTGAATTACTTTGTGTGTTAAATGGCTTGACTCTCTCTCCCCATGTCACTTCTGTTAGTATTGTCAGTGGTTTCTAGTCAGCTGATGTACAAAGTGTATAAATCTTATATTGTTTAAGTCTTTATGTTGTATGTGCAACATGTATATAAAGCATTTTGAAATGTATCTATGCTCTGCTTCGTTTGTCACTTTACATTAGGGTGTGACTGCCCTCTTGTGTGCAGCAGAAGTGATGCAGTGCCATCAAAGGTTCAGATTGTTTTTAACTCTAAAGAAGCAACTGAAAAAGGTTTTTTCCACAGCAGACATTTTGACTTGTCATAGAAGGAAAATCACAGCTGGAAATAATGTTAACAAAGGCGCACAGTGTCCCAGGAAGCCATGATAGTGTGACAGTGAGACAGCATGCACAACACCAGGAACCTGAAACCAAAGCAGCTAATTTACACCTGTGCTGTTCCAACAGCGGTATGTCAGAATATCCTCCTTAAACTTCACCAACCTGACCAAGCCTGAATACTGAAATGCTTTTACTTTGAAAATAATTCATCTGAATGTATGTGGTCTGAATTTTCTTTCCAATTCCCAGCTCATACATTTGCAAAAACATGTTTGGTGGTTTTAAAATTTCAGAACACAAAACATAAAATGTTCAAATATGTATTCAAGTTGCTCTAAATCAGTTTTTGAGATGTACAAATATAGGTCAAGTCCAAACATCAGACTGTGTACATAACACGGATTAGTGAAAACAAACAATCAACCCTGAATCAATCACACGTCTTTCCAAGTACCTAAAAAAGTATCCAACTGACTAAAAGTTTTTATGACACGGACCAACAGGAAAAAGTGAAAACAAATCTAAATGAAACTGTCTGAAAAGCTACATTAAATCAAGCTACATTGATTCAATGCAGTCAGATTATAAAACGAATAAGGGAGGTGTATAGATAGCCACCAACATTAAATATTCAGTAGTGATCCAATTAAATTATGTCTTTCTTTTCCATTGTACTCCTGTGATTCTTTTCTACAATGCAGTAAAAAAATAAATAAACAAACTCGACCATTTGCCATTGACAAAATTTATTTCCAGTGTTTCAGGAGTCTGTGCACACCCCTCTCACAATCAGAGGAACACAGCATTGGTACAAACAATCCAGCTCAATGAAGTGTTTACTCATGCAGGGTCCCCCTCTCCACAGAGAAGTACCAAACTGCCCACAACACCCACACAGGCCACATGAGCATCATCATCATCATCATCATCATCTCACAATACTGTACTTAATCCTGCAATCTGATGGAAATGAAAAGTAAAAGCAGCTAAAACATGGCATTTATATGTACATTTAAGTTACTTATTTTACAAGGAATATTTAAAATTCAAGTTCTGTTAAAATCAAAAAATGAAAAAAAAAAAAAAAAAAAAAAACAGGAGAGAGGAAAAAAAAAAATGTATAAAACATGTTAAGACCAGAGTGGAATGCCTAAGGAATGGAAGCTCGGCATTTTGTTACATAACCTGTAGGATGACTGAGAGTCGACAATAAAAATGTCATTCACAGTAACATCTTCGTGTGTCTCAACAAAGACAATATGGCACCCTTAACATTTCATTGTGAGGCACTTCCTATTGTGAAGAAACATGATTTTTCTGATTTGATTTACCCCCATTTTCTTTTTTTCTTCAGAACGTCCTCTTCGCAGTCTAAACCTCCGCTCACTGACAGATGTGTGAACCACGAACACTAAAAACACGGCATAAACGCGACTGCATCAGAGGGATGTTGTTCACTGCTCTTTAAACCACATGACTGGGATGAATAAGAACTCTTTTTCCGTTTTTTTTTTTTTTGTTTTGTTTTTTTTGCATAAGTCCAGTGTCTCCTCCTCATCACCTTTGTACCTTTGGAAAGGCCCCTTTGACAGCAGAGAGCTCGTAGGCAGTCCACACACAGGCTGTACCAAAAAAACACAATTCAAGTACACAGAAAAATAGGGATATGTACACTTTAGAGTGAAACACAAGCATCTAAAGCTTTTAGTCAGTATTACAGCAAGCATGTCTGTACATTCTTCATTTGGTTACTGAGAGACTCGCTGACTCTGAACGTCGTAACTTTCTTGACACAAAAATAGTTCCTCTGCAATACTAAAAATCTGAACTTTACTACTTCCTATTCATTCTAAAAGTCAGGTAATCCTTAAAGCCACATAGCTAAACCTTTAAAACGTAACTCGAGCGTCGCCGTACACACTTCCTTGCACAGACTTCACAGGCTCATTGTTTTAATGAGCGACAGGTCCTCTCAGTCTTCAGCATAACAGGGATTTGTATTAGGAGGGAGGGAATCCTCCTGCTCAGCTATCCCAAAGTCATTTGTCATTAAAAAAACAGAACAAAAAACAAAAGAAACAAAAGAAATTAAAAATGGTATAAACAACATTTTGTTTCATGCCTTCTACATGAGCCTGTGTGCAGTAATTCTCGTTTCACAAGCACACACACCGGTTACAGACACACACTCCAGACATTTTTTTTTTTATACAACATGCTCATTCACTAACATTGGTCACACAACAGACATTATACGGACAGACTCCCAAGTACGTACACATCTCACAGACGGGGAACATACACAGTCACGCACGTCCAACGCTTCTCACAGGTACTGATAGAAGCGCGAATGGACCACCTGGGAACTCGTGAGTTTATGCGGGTGAGCGGTGGCCGAAAGGCTCAGATTTTTACTCTGGGGGACGTCCCCGTTTAACACCTCAGCTGGACGATGTGGGAGTTCAGAAGAGGACGAGGCTCCGAGGTTCTCAGAGTTTGCGCTGCACAGCCCCCCCTGCTGTTCTGAGAGGTCCAGGCTGACCTCGGGATTGCTGGTGCGGTGGCGCTCGCGGGCAATCCAGTCCCGGATGGAGAAGTCTTGAGAGCTGCACTTCGGCTTCAGCTGGTCCACAGCTGACAGCTCAGACCGAGAGCCTGAACCGATGGCGACCTGCCAGTCTCCCAAAACAGACAGCTCTGCAAAGTCCCTCTGACCGCCCATGGTGTGCCTGCGTCTGATGTTCTTCTTCTTACTGCGGCCCTCCGGGGACCGGCTCCTCTGGCTGCCCACACCAAACATGTCATCCACAGACGTTCGCAGACGCACCTTCAGCCTGTCGGTGATCTTCAGCTTCCACGCAGGCTCTGCTTTATCCAATTCGCTACGAGACGAGGAGCTGAGGCTGCCTGTGGAGCGACCCTTGACTGAGCCCAGCACTCGTGTGAACCTGCTGGAATCTTTATCACTCCAAGCTCCTTCCAGTGAAGACTCGCTGTTTGTTTTCTGCTGAGCGGCTTTCTTTCTGGACAGCGTATCGCACTCGATGAGTCTGTGGGAGGGTAGGGGCCGAGGAGCTTCCTGCAGCTCTCGCTGATCAGTTTTTCCGACTGTAAACACCGACAGGTCGCTCTCGCTGTCCGTCTCCATCGCCCTGCCTTCGCTAATGAGCTCGCTTCTCTCGTCGTCTGCATCGTCTCCACCCCTGCTTTCTGCCACAGACTGCACTTCAGGACTGAGGGTGCTGATCTCAGCTCCAGTCAGGAACGTCATGGAGGAGGTGGTGGAGTAATCGGAGGTGATGGAGCATACCTCTGCACCCAGCCCGCTGGGGCCTGCTTCTGGACCCAGAGCCGCCGTCCTGCCCCGCCTCATTCTGGGCACCGACGCCTGAGAGCTGGTGCTGTTCATCGTACCGAGGTCGGACACTGTGTCGTCGTAATTCGAAGGCGGGTCTGACAGAGAGGACTGGTGGGCCATCGGCATGCGGTAGCTGAGGTTCGGGGAATGGGAGGGTGAGGTGTAAGGGGAGCCGGTGTGAAGGGCAGAGGAAATGTGGTCTGGAGGCAGGGAGGGAGAGGGCTGCAGTATCAGGCTGCTCGAGAGAGACTCCTTCCTGTCAAACTCTGAGCTGTTCCTGTGCTTCTCTTTCTCACCGGTTCCATCCGTCTCCGCCTCCTCCTTGGTCCTGCTGTCTGGGGACCACTGAGGCTGCTGCTGGCTCTCCTCCGGGAGCTCCTTCTTGGAGAACACAGCGTCCAGGTCGTCGTCTGAACTACTGGGATGAGCTTTGTCCTTGGGCTTCTTACGCTTGCGGCTGGCGAAGAAGGAGGAGCGCAGCATCTCTTTGCTACACTGATCCTTCCCTGACCCCCACAAGCCCTGCCGACACAGAACCAAAGCAGACTCGTCAAGACTTAAGAAACTAAAAAATAGCAAAGACAAAAGGAATGAGGGATTTATGTGGAGGACATTACCTTTGATTTGGAGGAGTCACTACATGCTGAATCTGTATTAAAGAGAAGAGAGGCATTAGTAAAAGTCCACCAGCTCTCTGACTCGCTAAAAACAGTCAACAATATAAATAAAGAGAATAGACAAAGAAGTCTGTTCAGAGTTAAAGTGACACACACGATGAGTATGACAGCAGCTGAATGAAAGCAGACGACACATTTTCAGCTCAGAGACAGAGAGAGACAGCGGGACGAGTACCACACTAAGCAGTATATGAGGAAGTGTAGGAAGCGTCAGACGAGGCCTGAGATGAAGGATGAGAGGAAAGGAAGTGAAAACCCAGCGGTAAACCAAGACACGGAAAAAGCGGCTCATGCTCATGTATCGATGGGACGACGGCACATCACGGACAAACACGTCAGTCACAGAGCATCACATGTAGCCACCAACCAGCTGTAGGCATTCTTTCCCAACTCAAACACATCACAGAGGAAGAGGGAGTGATGAGTTTCGCTCTGACTGAGAGACTTGAGGGGCCTGAGCTGAACAGATCAGTGAGTGTGTGTCGTGCTCGATACAGCTGGCGCAGGCAAGCCTCAGTATAACGGGAAAGATTGCTCTTACTCCAAAGCTAGATTAACTCCTGCGGGAAAGCCCTTTAACATGTAGCCTGATGTTCTCAACAACATAAAAAAGGTAAAATAAAGAGTTCACCAAAACTTTCTCGTCTCGCTTGGCAAAAGGAGAAAAGAAAAAAAAAAAACACACAAACTGCAGCTAACAGAGAAGCAGACTAATAGCCCACTTTGAAGAAATAGTTACAGGAACCACAAGAACTAGATTCAGGAACTCAATCCTCGCGTCTCCATCACATCTGAGACACCCTGAAGATTTATCCATTGACGGATAAAAACCAGAACGTTTGAGATTTGTTTGCATTTACTGTGTCTGGAATTCAAACGCACGTAATGGGCAGACGGAGAGGTGAAAAAGGAGCACCTGGTTTAAAAGCAGACAATCTGCAAGCTGAGTTTTTTATACTTTTCAGATTCAAAAACAAATTCAGAAAACTTTCATTTCAGACTCATCAGGAAGCCGATGGCATAACTTTTGTGAACATCAGACAAGAGAAGAAGTGTCCAATCTTCATCCTACTATTGTTACTAGTAATCCGGTGCGTCCTCATTGTCTGAGTAAAGTTGTGTGTAAGTTGCATAAGCAGCAGGGTCGATGAATCAGCGACATTCTTCACTGCAAATGCATCAGAATAATCTTGACGCCAAGAGCTACTGCGGCGAAACTAAATTTAGCCACTTGATTTTTTTGGTTGAAACGCATATATAATTATTGAATTCCTGAAATGGTTTGTGGACCCCTGAAAGCATTCCCGTGGTGGAAACAGCCTATTAATGATCTAAATATAATGTGTGTGTCAGTGTGTAAGGCAGGGCTGGGTAGGGAGACAGTGTGAGGGACATTTTAGAGACTGAAGGTCTTGTACATTATGTGGGAGATGTGGACGTATGTGGCGATGTCCGTCTGTAGTTGACAATGTGATGTTTTTAATGTTGAATGAGGACAAAGATTTGGGAATTAGGACACCACAGACAACAAATCAAACAAAAAGACACAAGAGGAAGCACTTGAAACAAAAAAAAACTAAAATAAAAACAACAACTACCTGTCGCGGCAAATACCACTACTACATCTACATGCTTGAAGTCCCGCCACAGTTATCTGACTGCATGTGTGGCCTCTTTATCAACAAGCCCCTGCGTATTTAATCGATCTGGCACGTGGTTGTATGTGTGGGTTTGTTTTGAGTGTAAACGCATGTGTGCTGGTGGAACATCCAGCTCAGTCCCACCACTACGACCCCACCCTTCAGACATCATGACAGATTATGCCACATGACCGGGAGAGAACCTGAGGTTGACCGTACCATGCTACTTGTCCTTGCGATCAGCTTTAGAGACAACAAGAGACAGCAGAAGGGCTTTCAGAGAAAGTACAGCAGCATCGCTCTGTATCCCCTCAATTTAGGGTATTGGTTTAAATATGAGACGTGCACACCACAGGAAAAATGACAAACATCGACTTCTCTTTCTTTCTTTTTTATCTTTTTTCCTCCTTTCGCCCAAATTTAAAAGAGCTGCGGGTTTCTGCAGACTAGGCAGCTACACTGGGCACAACACTCGTCCTTCTTCCTACAGTCCCAGCTGTCCATCACTGACAAAACAGAGTCCATCAGTGACATCATCGAGTGATAGACGCCGCCCACTTGGCCTGTGTCAAGATTGGGTAATGTGTGAGTGCTGGACAGGGATAAGGGAGAAAAACAACACACTACACACAGAAGGGCAGAGGTCAGAAGGGTTAAAACTTCCATCGTTTCTTTTTGTCTGTTAGATTTCCTTTGGGAAAGAACATGCCGGGATTGTGTGAGAGACGAGGAGGAGGGGAAGAAAAGAACTGAAAGAAAAGGAGTCGTCGTCTCAACACAGGTAAAGCACAGGGAGAAATAAAACTTGACTTGAGCAAGAGGAAATAAAGAGTAAACGCAAACAAATGAACGGAAATAAAACTTGAGGACAATTTTATCTCTTTGGGCAAAAAAAAAAACTAAAAAACAAAACGTCAACATCGAAACAAAACAGACTTTTATCCAAAAATAAAGAAACAAATTTAAAGAAGGCTCGACATACTGCAAGGTGTTTTTCAACAATTTTCCAATGGTTAAACCAGAAAATGTATTCATTGAAAAATAACTGAAAAAGCTTGCTTTAACAAAAACAAATAAAACTTGAAACATTTGATGCATTTAAAATTATGGAAAATAGGCATGATGTTCATCGTCTTAGCATTAAAACTGACACACTGCTAACACTTAATCTTACAGTAAGGCTACAGCACAAATATTTCAAACAATTTAATCTACTGTGGTAATATTAATGAATATATTATTGCCGTCATGGTAATATCTTTGCTGTGGCGATGCTCGAGTGCTGCTGCTAAGAGAAAACTCTCTCGGATTTACCTGAGACTTCGCCCGGTGAAGCTGCGGTTCGTCCGATGTTCGAGAGCAGGTGGTCGATATTGGGCACAGGCTGAGACTGCACTGTGCTTTCCTGCTCAGCTGTGGTCTGGAGCCGCACATGGAGGGAAAAAAACACACAAACAGAAGAGAACGCATTGGGAAGATAAGTGACTGAACACATGAAAGGGAAAGAGATAACCACAAAATAGGCAGGGGTTGAAGTTAGAGTTGTATTAATTGATTAAATGTAGAGAGTAATTAATTCAATTAGCTCTGCTCTGGTTTTCACCAACTCTTGAGAAAAATATCTGGTTTCTTAGCTACTGAATGCACTACTGTGTTCACTAAAAACAGATGCATGCTGGGGATGGAGGCAGTGAGACTGAACCAAAACAATAAAGTCACAACCCTTAAAACCAAAACAATGAGCTAAAGACGCTAAAAGGCTCTGAGCAGCGCAGTTAGTGATAATTAGTTCCTCAATACAATTGACATCCTTCACATTTGAGCCATTGTTCTTTATAAATATAATATAATAATAGCCATACGTATAAATAAAACATCACAAGAAGAAGATTGTTCATATTTAACATGAGTAGAAGGAGGAGAAGTTGCCACATACAACAGGATCCTCGTCACAGTCATCAGTGAAGAACCAGTCATATTGCTGGATAAGGTTCTCAACTATCTTGCACTGGTCCGGCATGTGATTGACCATGTTGGCCATGTTGTCCTCAGAGGTTCTAACCAGCGTTGGACCAAACACGATCGCCAGGTTACGAGGCTCCATCTAAACAGATGAGGTTAGGATAAATTGGGTTTAATGGAATAATCCTCAGAGGGACGCTGGATTTGCGAAAGGATTGGAGGGTGTTACCTGATGACATTAACACTGACGGATCCTGTTAACGTACCTTATTCTTTTCACAGTTGTCAGAAACCTTCTTAAGGTGAGCACAAAGGAATTTCAGTGTTTCAAAGTGATGATCTGGTAATTCCTGGATCTGCAAGAATCGACAAAAAAGGGACAGTTTCAGGATTAATCGTACGGCTGAATGTAATGCTATGCAATTAATTGCATATCACATTTTTCACTCACCAGCCTCTTGAGCTCCTTTAATCTCTCCACAGAGTCTTCTGTTCTGTTGGCTTCAATAAAATCAGCGTACTTTTCTGTGAATAGAGCAGGAAAAGCTTTACTGAAGACCACAAAGGGAAGAACCAGACAGAAATCCAACCTTACTTCAGTTTTTTTCTGCATCAGGACTTTGGGTTTATTTACAAGATCTCACCATTTGTAAACAGAGGTTCTGGAAGTTTTCGGAAAAAGGACTTCAGTAAACTGCTGATGACATTGAGGTCCCGCCATTTCTGCGCAGAAGCGAAAGATTGAGACAGCATTACGTTAAAGCGGTCCTCACAGCACAAATCTGTCGCTGCTTATCGATGTTGAGTGAGTAGCACAGCGTCCTGTGCAACCCGACTGTCAGTCACACTCACGTCTTCCTGGATGTCGATGTCAGTCATGCCTTTGCTGTTGAGCTCCTCCTGCATGTTGGAGATGGCGGCGTTGTTCCCGGGCACCCTGTAGATTCCTGTGTACTCCAGACCTCTCTCCTCCACCACCTTACAGCACACCTCCACGATCAGAGGAACAAACTGCAACGGGAAGACATTACAAATGAGAAATCACTCACTACGTTGAATCTGAACATTTAACAAAAGAACGGCATGTGTCGTACACTTGTACACCCCTACATCGCAAGAATCTGATGGTTATGGCTGACGAGTTGATGCAGAATCAATATTTTATGTGTGTTCCAACATGCTACTCATGTCATCTAAATGCTAAACCACACAGCATTTTCTCTCAGATACATAAAAAGGGGTTGAGACGCACCCTGTTAGTCTGTGCAGGCGGACAGTCATCAAGCCGCACACCAAACGTGACCCCAGCTGGAGTCTTCTTTTCAAAGGGCTTCCTCATGATCCCTGCGATGCCAATTTTCCAAGCAGCTCTGTCTCGGGGTGGACTGGAGTCATCTGACAGAATAAACACACATATACATACATAAGCCATCTGAAGGTAGAAATAAACTCTGACCACATCAAACTGAGTTGTCGTCCTTTACCTTTTAGCGCCCTCCGCTCCTCTCCTGTTTTGGGCGAGTGAGGGCTGTGGATCCGGCCGTCAGCTTTACCTCCCAGGAAGGCTTGTTTGATGCTGAGAGACTGGCGGGAGGTTTTTGGGGAGGGTTCAGACCTGCTGCTGGGTGCACTGAGCAAAATACACAAATATTAACATTAGGCTGCCATACCATTAAAATAGGCAGATGTGTACAGTGGACAAAGTCCTGCATACCTCATCATGTTGTATTCTTTGATCTTTCGACTGATCAAGTCTTGACTTGTTACAGCAGCATTCTGTAAAGGCAGCAGAAATACAAGGACAGTCATTAGATACAGTTTTAAGTTTTTGTTTGTCTCTATGTGCCCTGTGATGAGCTGGCAACTTGTGCAGGGTGTACCCCGCCTCTCGCCCAAAGTCCGCTGGGATAGGATCCCGCCCCACCTTGACCATGACGAGGACAAGCAGTTACAGATAATGGATGGATGGATGGACTAAGTTTTCACACACAGCAAAAATTTAGATTTTCATTTTCATGTTTCAGAAATTGTTACTTACTTCATATTACTTATAAAGCAAACAAAAAAAATGTCTTAAGAGGGCCTTCAAAGTCAGTGATACACAAACGGAAATTTCTAAAAAGAAAATGTTTAACTTATACTATGTGGCAATCAGGAAATACTGGCTAACTGGCTGACTGGGACACAGCCCAAAGATACAAAAATGATAGTAATGTGCAGGCAGGCCAAAAAAATGTACAAACAACACAAGTGATATCAGTTTGCTGTCTGAGCCTGCTATCCCATGAAACCAAGAGTGTATATAGAAAAGTATTAACTTCATCTAAAGTAGACTGTAGTAGTCTGTATAATCATAAAAACTCAAATCATGACAAAGAGAATGTGAAATGTTAAAGACCTAATGACAAAGACTACACTCATTACAGACATGATTTCAAAACATCATTTTCTGTCATGCATAAAATATTTATCACTGGGTTTCATGTTTGAATCAGTGGTAAAACTGGTTTCTGTTGACAATAGCATCCTACCGTCAGTTATAGTTCAATACATGCACTTATTTTTTCCAAAACTATTCCAGTCCTATTTAATCATGTGCTGCCGCCCTCTATCTCAGAGACTTGAGTGAATTCCTGTCAGCAGATATCATTTAACAGAGACGGGTAGTTTACGGCTTCGGCTTAGTCTGAAATAAATTTTCTCGCACACTCAAAGACAGCCGAGATGTGTCACCTGTGTTTTTTTGTTCTTCCCAGGTAGAACAAGTTTCCAATGACACCTTATTTTAGCTTTTGTTAGGCATTTTATGAATAATGGCTGTAATCCTCTCCATTTCACTGACGCCTTCATTGTGTTTTATTCAAAGACAGACTTTGGTTCACTTTGTTGTTAACCTGATGGGTGTGCCTGTTATTCCTTTCAAAACTGCAATGACGTGTGGTTTAAACTTCTTTTTTCCCAGTAACCATCAACAACTGACCACAAGTGGCTACAACTGACCACAAGGGACTTTATGACTTCTGACAAACAATTTAAATTTCCCCAGATATCAATCATTGTAACTGGAAATTAGGCTATGAAAATGCATCATGTGGTTGTAATCTTGGCTTTTCAAAGAGCATGAGTCTTGCTAGAACAGACCTCTTCGTCTGGGTTACTGTTATCCTGGATGACTCGGATCCAAGTCAGCATGTCGTCTCTCCCTTCGGCCTGGAACAAATACTCGCAGTCTGAGGTGGTGAGTCGCAGCACGTTCTTGCGCCTTGTTTCGCTATAGGAGATGTCAATCAGACAGGCCTTGATGCTGATTCGCAGAGGGTCCTCATCAGATTGCGTGGAAGCGTGAGACAGTGCATCCTTCCTGTCTTTGTAGAGGGCGAGGGTGTGACCTTGTAAAACAGCATACATCTGCTTCCAAGATCTCATTCCTCCACCAACACGCTACAGAGGCAAAGGAAGAGATAAAAGGAAATACTTAAACATCAAAACATTGGGAATATACAGTATATATCTGTTAAATCAAAGCATGCGTGTACAGGCATACCTTGTTTTTATCTGTAGTAAGTTGCCTAAAATTGAGAAACCCTTCTTTGGAAGAATCAGCAAAGATATCCGAAGAAGAATCCCTTCGAGATCCAGAATCACCAGATGATTTATGCCCGTCTAGAGCCTGCAAGAGTGAATTTCATGACATTTTTTCTGGCGTTATTGGATGAGAGAGTAGAAAAGGAAGACGACGTGCTACAAATATCTCTGAGTAGACTCAAGCTGGAGATCTCACAGTTACACGGTCATTGGGACATAAAACATTTGTGTCTGACTTCCCACGGAAGCCAATGAGGTTAAACTGAGAGAGCATTAAAGCCTGACTGACCAGAAACACACACCATGTCAGCGATATTAAAAGACTACTTTAAATCCATGGGACCTGTAGGCTGTGAAGTTAGTTCCTCATTTTATTTATTTTGGTTGTTAAATTAATGGTTACTTCCTCAAATATGCTCAAAACAAAACTAGATCCATGAAGTAACACCAAATAATTTAATTTACAAATGGTCATCTTTAGCTTCTTATTGACCATCTGCTCAGACGTTTGTGGCTTGCTATCTGGTCATTCCTGATGCATTAAATGCAAGGTAAAGTGGAGAATCGTTCAGAAAATAGGACCAATGTAAAAAATGCCACGTCTAATGCCTAATGGCATGTTGTGAGTAGTTTTATAGTTCCTCACCTTTCTCAGGCCCCTGAAACTGGGCATATGTTTACTGGAAGATCTCCTAAAGAAGAAGAGGAAGAACAGAGGCATATTTCAAGTCAGAGACGAGGTCAGACTGCTCCACAGCTCCAGACAAATAAATAAATAGAGCAATGACCTAATCCTAGTTTGCACTCACCCTCTGCTCTCCTCCTGGTAGTTATCCAGACCCTCATCGTAGGACTTGGACCGCTCTGTTTTGCTGCCTGATTCAGACTCCAGTAAAGCACTTCTCAGGGACTCTATACAGGGATTAAAAAAAAAAAAATTAAATTATGTCATGTAATTTATAGCCAAAGTTATTAGAGTTAATAAGGTTCATATTAAGCTCTCATTGGTGGCTTAGGTCTAAACAAATTTTAAAGAAAACCAGTGAACTTTGAATACTTGAATGCACTTTTTAATAAATACATTTTAACTAAATAGTAAACCAAATATTTCAAAAACTAGACCTAAATCAATGATCCGATTAGTTGACTGAAAGAAAATCACTCGATGACAGTACATTTATAAAACATTTAAGAAATGTAACTGAAATATAAGACAGAATTTCATTAATCTGTACTTTGTCCTTTCCAAAAGGAGCCATTTAGAGCCAAGCACTGAATGACACATCTTTCACCCAACTAACCCAATGCCATTTACCTTGGTCATGTGACAGCTGACGACGAATGGTAGGGCATGGTGAGCCAGGGCTGGAGGGACCTGTAGTTATGGATGGTGCAACAGATATCACAGCGGAGGGTGGAATAGGAGCGGCCTCTCGATCAACGCTGGGGCTGGTTGGTTCATCTACAGTGACAATACAACGTTCAGTGTGAGCACAGATGAAATAGAGCTTTTGTCCACATTGTGTCTCTGAATGGAAGAATGCAGGCCCGCTCAGTGTTTATCCCTAACATCTGTATATCAAAGACAACTTCATTAAAGCTGCTGGATTTAGGAGAAAAACAGTCTCAAATAGCTAACATGCCACATCACAGCTGAGACTCGAAACAGATCATCTTTGACAGAGAAAGAGAGAGAGAGGAAGTTCTTAACTCTTCAGTACCACCCACTCCTGGCACTTCAAGCCTGAAACAGCTCAGAGTACAAAGCTGCTCTCTGCAGCCGAGGGGCTTTTGGAGCTAAATTTAAAAAGGCAACTGTCCTAGTTCCAGCCTGTACCCAACTTTCAAACGGGGCAAAAGAAAAAGGATGTCACCATCTCCCTAAAAAGGCCTGTGAGGGTACTTCACTGAGGTAAACATGATTTAATAGAAACAACTTTAAATTCACCCATCTTTATTTGCTCCCTCCAAAATATGCGATGACCAATGCAGTGGAATGCAATGCAGTGGAACTTTTGTACATGAGCCACAATACATGAAAAAGACCAGAACAACTCTTTCTTCAGCTGTTGGGTAAAGACTCACACTCCTGACAGGCCACACAACAGGCAGCTTGCTACAGAAACATTTCCTCCACCCCAAGCCCAACTGTTTATCATTAACATCCTGAAGCAGATGTGCTCACTATGGTCCTACATACAGCTACATCAAGTATGATCATTCTTACTGTAAAAAGACACTTTACACAACACTGCCGCTAAAAAGAGGTTTCAAAAAGTGTATCCAAAATTAGACTGCATAGTTTAACCAATTAAAATTAGCAAGCAAGGACCAAATTCCAGATACATGCAAAATAGAGTCAAAAATACCAGCCATCGAAAGAAGATATAAGATTAAACATATATGACCTGCCTGTAGATTAGCTAAATAAAACGATGGTTTGGACTGAGGCCTAGACTGCTGGGCTTTCTAACCGGCCATTGATGGAGGCCGAGTGGCCTGCACAATCAGGGCACTGTTCTCCTGGGCCGGGGCACCAGGCCCAGAATGGTGGTGTTGCGGCATCATGACTGTCACTGCCTGCTTTGTCTGCACCTGGCCTGTCAGGCCTCCTAAAAAACCAACATTACATGGACATCTGAAGGAACGGCAGAAACACTGTTGGTAAGCTGCAAGTGTAGTGATCTCACTCCTACTCTGTGCATCCAACTTAAAATTGTCACATGTTCCCTTGATTCAAGACCATAAATGTATACCTCAGGTGTATTCAATAAAGTGGGATACTAAATCTGTAAAATTAAAAGAGGTGAACAGTCCTCTGAAGAGAGATCTGTCAATCAGGAAAATTTATGATTTATTTATGATTAAATTTATCTCACACTGAACTGCTTCAAAAGACCCAAATTTAACTCAGAAACTAACTCTTCTCCCATGGGTCAAACTAAAACTCTCCAGTGCCGTCACTGCCAGTGACCTAGTTCCTCCATACAGGCTACCTGCAAAGTACAAAAAGTTTCCTTTATGTCCTTCCAAAACATAAGTAGATCAGAAGTTAAAACTACTGACAATATGCTGACCTGGGCTTTTCAAAGTAAAAGCAAACAGGACTAAAGTTTATTTTCGCTCAGGGACAGACCACTTTTCTGAAGAACCAGCCTAACCAAACAGAAGAAACGCGAAGACCAAGACAAATACATAGAACTGTAAATAACAGATATTCACTCTTACAGAGTAATTTTACATCACAGCAGGAATGGTATTCAGACGGATGAATAGACAGACACCAGTAAAAAAAACATAATACAGACATGTAGAAAGACAGAGAGAGACAAACGAACAGAACGGTATCTGAACATACAATGTTTGATAGATTCTCAATCTGACAAGATTTTAAATGACATGTAAGAAATCTAAATGGGTCGCCCATCTGCAGACTTAAACGCTTGCCCACAGCAATGTTACTATAGCTATGTTCTCAAGGCACACCAAGATATATGCTGAGAGTTCCCATCAATTATGAATACTGTCTAAGTGCTGAACTGATTACAACAGATTCTCTGTTTGCTGCGTTGCTTGTTATGTGCATGGTAAGACAGTTTTTTTTTTTTTTGTGATGACACCAATTTAATCAACAGGAAACGCATCATGGGACTACTGAACCATAAATGTAATCCATCCTGAAGCGAGACTATTGAAGAAAGCAGTGTATTAAGAGGAGAAACATGATATATTCCAAAAGGCTTAAGCCATCCTTCACTCTGCCCCAGTTAATCTGAATATCCCACAAAACCTCTCTGAATGCCACAAAACCTAATTAATAACATCTTCCCAGGAAGATTAATTTATTTTTGAACATCTCCCCAGCACTGTATATACACACACACCAGTACCATGCTGAATCTGATTAATAGTGAAACTGTAGAGGTCTGCAGCTTTCCAACCATCTATTTTGAATTGATTTCTATTAGCATCTATCGTGGAAGCCCTTCAACTAGCTACAGTATCAGCACTGCCAGTGTGCCTCATGTTACTACTGCCTGCCTGTCGTTGCCATGGAAACGATGGGCGGCAAGACTTACAACTGCTTGTTCTCTTACCGATGAATGGAATGGAGTCCAGAGACTCATCCAGGTTGCTGGAGCAGGAGGTGTGATGTTGTTCCCCAAGGCGGCGAATGTGTATCTCTCGACGTGCATCGTTGGGAAGCCAGCATGCCGCCACATCTGCTGTGGAATCTGCTCCGTCGTCGGTTACAGCCAGGATGTAGGAGGGGTGCCGCAGAGGGCTGGGGTTCTTTCCAGAGGGGGGCTTCTCTCTTAGAACGACCCCGCTCTCTGTTGGGCTACGCCCGTTGACCTGACTCTGGGGGTCTAGGGGAGGTGGTTTGAGGATACTAGGCCTTTGAGGCATCAGTTTTGTGGTTGAGCAAGAAGATGACCTTTGTCCTACCAATGCTATATCTCTTCCTGCCTCAACAGGCTGCATGGTTTCAGCACGCATCCTGCTAAGGCCTTGTTGGGTAGTGTGGGCTGCATGGTTTCCTTTGACCGCAACTCTTTGGTCAGTGAGAGAATGTTCAACACTTGAGCTCTTTCCGAAATGCGAAGGTCTGTCTGAGAGCATGGGTGAGGAGCGAGTCTGTAGAGAATCTGGACCTTTAGAGTACATAGAGGGATTGGGTGCCGCCCTCACTCCACCGCTAAATGCAGCAGAAGGCCTGTAGAGCATGGCATGTCTGGGGACAGACTGTCTGCTGGGCCTCGTACCTTGGTCCGCCCTTCCGTACCCTCCTCTCCTCTCCATGGGCCGAGCCAGCTCTGCAGGGTCAACATAGTCTGTGGAGTGTGCCCGGGCTTGGTGCAGTAGGCCATCTTGAGACACGCTTCGAGGAGGCCAGTTCCTGCTTTGGCTGATTCTGTCCGCACTGCTCACACGGTCCTGTGAAGCGCTGCGTGGGGCAATCTGAAAGTGTGGTGGAGGTCCTTGGTATGACCGCTCATGGGAGGTACTCCTCCGTCGTATCCCCTTAGGTCCCCAGTCTCCCCGGGTAATGTGATGAGTAGGACCAAAAGAAGTCTGACTGGTGGCTCGCAAATTGTCAAGCCTCTCCTGGATAGTCCGACTAGCATGGGAATGGATTCCTTTGTTGTCAATGTACTCCCTGTACGTTTGGTAAGTGCGCCAATCAATGTTTTGATGGTTGGCCGTGTAGTGAGGTGCCTGACTTCCATATGGAAGCATTCCTGGACCAGTGGGATAGACATCAGCCTTTCGAGGGTGAGGATACTGCGCCAGTGACCCAGGCCTCCCCCTTGCAAAGACAGGGTCCATGTAATCTATCCTATGTGCTGGACCCATGCGTCCCATATGGGCTGCATCAGGAGGAACCACCACAGTCCTCACGCTGTCGTTGCGCATGCACACTGCCATCTGGCTTTTTGGATATGACGGAGGAGGAGGAGATGGGGGCACGGTGATTTCCTTGCGATACCCATGGTCAGGGGGTGCGGGTGGCCCTCGACAGACCTGCTCTGCTGAGTCTGTTGCCTGGGCCATGCCCGTAGGCTTACAGTCTACTCTGGGGTAGCATACTGGAGGTGGTTCAGGAATGTGACGGGCATTTCCACTGTAGCTGCTGTGGCCACGGAGGTAGGCATCCTGGGAGTAGGCCTGGAGACAGAGCAACAAAGCAGTGTCACAATATATACAGTACAAGCTGCATTTCCAAGTGTGTGTAATATTCAACAGTGTACTACTAGATGCTTTCAGAGAAGTCAAGCGTGATATTACAAATGCTACCGGATGCATGTGTGTGGGCAGTGCATGTTGCAGTATGAGTGAGCGGAGGCGTTAACAGTTCAGGGGTGTCAGTGGTCTTCATCTGCTCCTTATTTAGAGTCCTCATGGTAATGTTCACTCTTCTATGACTGATGATAGTAGTCAAAATAAAAAAAGATTAGACTTAATATGGTGCCTCAAACAAGATTTTTAATGGTACGGCCGTCTTTTTTAATTATTCCCGCCTGTGTTCTGTGTGTGTGTTGCTACCCAACAACCAACGTGAAGAAAAATGGAGGAATGATCATCAGCTGTGACTGCAAACACCATAAATAAATATGAAATGGTGTTTATTTTTAGTGAACTCAATATTTAGCCTTCACTGTGACATTTTCAGCAAAGGTTGTGTAACAATCAATACACACGTTTGATAAGGCAATCGTGTGGACACACATATTGAACAAACATGGTAAAATAAAAGTGTGGTAAAAATGTATACAGATGTTGACAGGTGACGAGTATCTTTTTTCTCCTGCCTCAGACTGACAGACTAACCTCAGACAGACAGGAGGTCGCCCATCCCTCATAGAAAAGTGCTATATTTAGCGTGCCTGATTATCGTCCATGGATTGGAAGCCTGTGTACATTTCACTGAAGATGCTAATCAAATCCTTTTCAATAAATACGATAATTAAAGCTGGAGGATGCTATGAGCTTGTAAGCCTCACTATATTTATATTCTTTACTCATAACATACTGTACATGAAGCAAGCAAAAAGGCGTGTGAAGGTATGAGGACTTTGATCCTGCTACCTGGTGTCAAATTACAATCTTACATAAAGCTGTGTGTGTGCCACAGCAATCAGTGCCAGGCTCTGTTCCTCCCTTTGTAAGCATGAGTGTGTAGGAGAGTTCAGAGGTCACTGGCCTTTATCACACTAATGACATCTGGCAGAGAGGATGAAGAAGGGGCGAGGCTTTGCTGAGATGCCAGCTGGACGCCAATTCGAGTGCTCAATCTAACAGGTACTGCAGGCACAGTCCATCGGCCATTTCTTCAGTCTACACATCTTGAATCACCGACACAGAGCTGACCGTTAAACAGTCAACCATGGCAACTGAATAGCAATCATGTAAACCCTGAACACCACATCCGGTAATGACGATGCTGACATGCATGACATATGCAAAATGAGACGGCAAGCACAACATGTCAACGTCAAGTGGCTACCCAGTCTGCTGTTTGCTTACCAGATTAGTAGTTTCCAGAGAAAAAGGCTGCCGTTACAGCATGTGAAAACATCAGTGTTAAGATATCAAGGGGAAAAGATGCCAGCAGAGCAAAATGCACATATTGTAAAAAAGAAAAAAAAAGAAACAGCCACAGCAATGCCTGGGCTTGACATGCTAAAAATATACTAGAGCTGCAGCACCAGTACAGAGGGATGAAGAAGCAGAGATGTAGCAGGGGTTGCCACGTTACGACCTGCCTGTGCCAGTCTGTCCTGGGCGAGGTGACAGGAGCAGGAGCTTGTCCCTCATGCTGCTGTTAAGTCTCCATGTTTCTATCCATCTTCAGCCGGAATATTACGCTAACTGAACAAGGTGCCTCCAGTCTACGTCTCTCTCTCCCTCCCTCTGCTATTGCTCACATGACAGAAGCAGCAGCTGCTGATTATACATTCAGCTCTGATGGTACAGCTCCCCCTCCCACTCCTTCCTCCTCTCTCCTTTTCCCTCAGCATCAACCTGTTCAAAACACAGGGCAGTCAGCTGATTTTATCTGCTGGTTTCAGCTCATCATTCATACTGTTCCCTCTTTTTTTTTCCCTGCTCTGTATTTCCTCCGCTTTCCTGGCGTGCAGTTCCCTCCCTTTTTTTTTCCTGCTCCCTGAATGTACACCCTCTCTGTCTCTTTGCTAAGCAACTGCTGCCTGTCTCCAAGCAGTCAGTGTGTGCTGCCTCCTACAGTGTAATGTCATCCTGCTAGCATCGCTAATAAACCTCTTGTTCTTTAAAGGACAGCCTTCGTCAGTTTGCCTGCCCACATCGATAAATATTTTTTGTGTGGCTGCTGGCCATTCACTGTGGTCGGTGTTATCATAACACACGTGTAAGATACAGCCGACTGTGTAAAAGGGTACAGAGAAAACATGAGGAGAGGGGGAGGACCTAACAGGGCAGAGGGGTGGAGAAACAGTCCATTGATTGTAAGAAAGGAGAAAATGAAGCGATAATAAATGTAAGAGGGTTGTGTGAATGTGAACAATATTTTATTCTTCTGTGACAAGATTATTTTTTATTGACTCATGACAGAATGTTAGAATCAAAATAAATAAAAAGCACTGACACCATATTTCAGACAAATGACTGCATATTTGTGACAGGGTGTGGTGCTTAAAGAGAGACTACTGGTTGTAACCACAACCCATATTGATATTGTAATTCAAGATGCAATACTCCTAAATGATTAATTGATTTACCTATAATTATGGGGATTTAATGTGTACATAAAAGGATCCACAAGGGAAAATTCCAGGTACAACAAACAGCCAAGCTCTTTCATTATATAACTTGTAAACAGACTGTCAGATAACAATAACCCCTTGGGAAAAGATTCATGAGCATCCTGACAAAGCACTTAATGTGAATTACTGTAGATATGGAACAGATGAGTGCACTGACGCTTTGCACTGAACGTGCAGAACGCACAGTGCAAACAGCTGCCTGCAGCTTGCATAAAAAGTTAATGAGAAGATCTAAAGTGCTCACAGGTACAGACTTTTATCTTACTGCAAATAGTATTTGGGGACGTGCAAACTTGAACTTGAAATTAAATTTTCACAGTTTTTGGGCAAAGTAAGGTCAGGATAAAGAGACAATTTAAAAATGTACAAATCACAATATAATAATACTGTAATACGACTCAACTTCAGTTTTTCACATCCCTAGTAGTCCATGGTAATTAGACATGCTTGACACCTTAAATTGTATTTTTCTTTTTATGAAATAGATACCCATATTTCCAATGATCAATCAATAGCCTCAAGATTCAGAATCTCGTGAACACACAGGCTATTTTTAAGAAGTCATGAAAGTTCAGCATCATCGTCACTTCTCTTTCTGTACTCTAATGTCTTACAAAAGGCGACTGTATTAGCCAACTGCTTCCTTAAAATCTGTCGTAGATTTCACAGTCATAATGGAAAGAGCACGTCACTACACAGTCACCTGATTAAGACACAAGCATTACACTTACAAGAAATAGAAGGAAAAAAAAAAAATCTAAATCTCACTCTTGGTTTCTATCAAATTAGTTTTGGTAAAGGAGGTCCAGTTAAGGTGACTTAAGGCTTACTGTACATCTGAAATACATCCAAAACAAAACTCCCTTCAAACTTAATTTGTTCTTTTGGTAGTTAACGATAGTTGAGGCAGGATCACCAAAGCATGTTGAGGGACTCGATGACGCAGCCAAAGTAATAAGCACAACAACTTTTCTTCAACTCAGCTGTTCAGTGTAGGTCTATCCTGTTTGTTTGAAGTTTGAAGACAACTTTTTAACAGTCTTACTTTTGTGCCTTTGTCAAAGCATAACATAACGTATGCAGATATGTCGGTATGCGTTTTAGTGCTTGATCTACCAATCCAATTAGGACATTTCAGCAGTAGTGTCAGCAGCTGGTTGAGGACAGAAATGTTGCTATGGCCTGATTAGGAGGCCTAGATAGAGAGCTCTGATGGGATAGGCGGGCTGCCTGCATCTTATGACTATGTCCCAACACCTTAAACTAGAGCAGCTCTGTGAGATCAGACAGAAATGATTGTGAGAGTGGAAAAACAGGGAACAACTTCTGCTTTACAAACACATTCAAAACAGTGTTTTGGTTTTAAAAAAGGGTGGAAAATGTTGAAAGTAAACCCCATTTAGAAAATAAGATTGAGAAACTTACCAGCTGCAGTATATCCTCATCTTTTGGCATCACACAAAGTTCAAGAAAGTCACCGCTGTCTTGGATCAAGGATATAACCTCACAATAGGCTTTCCCAATGATGCTCGCTCCATTCACCTTCACTAGTCGATCACCTGATAGGTGTTAAACAACAGCAGTAATGACATTAACAAACTGAAGTAGGACATAAAGAGACTCTTAAGAAAGTTTCTAATTATTGTGCTGATGGTTTCTTGTACTCAGAGTATCATACATACAATAAAAGTGCACAAAAAGGCACTTTCCTACAACTACGCGGCCTGGCTAATGTTTTGCATCACAGGAGAAATACTGTCAGGACACTTGTGAAAACTGCACGCCTTGCAATTTTTTTCCCCTTTCTGCTTGCAACACTCAAACTTCAGCACAAGAGGAGATAGCTTAGAGGAAGTATGGCATCATTTACAGCGTTATTCCTGGGATGTTGTAATCTCATGACATCCAAATGCTTATATCCCCGGTCAATGTCTAGTTGGTTTTGGTTAACGAAAGAAAAGAGACTGATTGTTTGATGATTGATTATTACCTGTGCAAAGCCCAGCTCCATGAGCGGGACCACCTTCCTTCACTTGCTTCACAAAAATGGTGTCCATCGGTTCTAGCCTATTCCTTTGTCTCCCTGATGAAAAGAAACAAACCAGAATAAATTAACCACAAGCATACAATACAAACACATAAAATCATATAAGATGCAAAGTAAATCTGTTTGTTTTACCTACTTTTTAAAAAGAGGCATTTGGTTTACAAAAACTACAAATGAAGCAAGAAAACCCCAAATAACAACTTCATATTCTGATACAAGAAGCCCTACACTGAAGTTTCATTCACAACCTGACTTGCACCCAGGCTGAAACTGAAATGTGGAAAAACAACAACTACAAACCTTACCAAGAGTACCAGACTGTGCAGTAAATTGTTCCATGACATTTAGGTGAGAAGAGGGAATGGCTGTGTTTGAGAATGAGAGAAACTGGGAGGACTGTCACGAGATTTGGAGGCATGTGAATCAACATTATGACAGCAGAACAGACCGTGGTTTGGCCAATGCTTGCCCACGTTACTCCAGTTTTGAATAGACGTGATCATTAATTGGTTCAGAGAAAAGACCAATCTCAATAGGGGGGAATTATGTGGTTTTGGGGAGGTGGATAAAAGCAGCTAAAGAGAGGAAACCTGTTTGCTCATGCTGCTCCTGTCTCCTAGCAGCTGCATGGCTGCAGAAAAAAAAGGGAAGAAAAGAAAGAGGGAGGGGGTGAGAGAAAGAGAGACTGAGAGAAGGTAGAGTGACAGTGTGTTCAGCTGCACAACTCCCACTCTTTCCTTATAAACTGAGAAATAGCTCTGGGCACAGCCAAAGAGTGGCTAAAATCCTTCCTCAGTAGTTAACATTCTGGTAGTGAGTCAGCACACGCTCACAAACTACAGTGGATAGAAAGGCTGGTATGATAACACGTGTGATAGTTAAAAATATATAAAAGTTGTTTTAAAATCTTGGCATTCTCAAAGAAAGTTTTATCCTTCTTGGTGCCACAAAAATCCATGAGAAACCCTGTGAAAGACTATTATCAGGTAGTTTTGTGCTTTAGGCACTGGCAAAGAGAACACAAGAAACAGATGGCTTAATATGACCCTGAGGTTAATTAATCAATAATTAGAAGAAATAATCTATAAACCACTGAAAACCTCACAACACAGACACAATTGTGGCTCCATTTTTCTATCTTCCACACACGAGATTACTCGCATCAAATCACATCCTAGGGACTCGCATTATGTAATACTGCAACAGGAGTCCCATAACTACAGCAGCAAGACATGCTCCCTCCTGTGGCGTACCACAAAACTGCATCACCATCTCCATAATGAGGCTGTTCATAAACCCATACATGTACTACAGTGAAGTATTTAAATGTATTGTGAAAGCTACTCACTGTTTTGTTTTTTTAATTTGCCACCTTGTGCTTTATTGCACTGTATTCTTTAACATTCACTTAACAAACACCTAAAGTACAATGTGTGCAATTGTGCTTTCTTACAGTACTCCAATTCATCCGACTAGATTCATCTTTGTTCTGTAAGACTTCTCTGTCTAATAAAGACGTCTTAATTTTTTATACTCTGAAGCACTGCCCCACCATAGATATCATACATAAGTCATTTTTAAAAAGAAACAAGTCCAAGAATTTAGGAAATGCTTTTGTTTGCTAGGCTGCTCAAAGTTCACAGATCAATATCAATTTCATCTCTGGTTTTAAAAAGGAACACTTTTTGTGTCTCTGCACTGAACACACAAAGAAAAACCTGGCAGAGCGAATTAAAACACTGCCAGGTTTCATTTGCACTATTTTATCACAGTGAATGCAGGGAGATAAGGCTTGGTAAAGAGCATGAAATGCCTAAAGGGCCTACAGTTGGCTCGTGTTTATGCTCATTCACTGTAACACTAATGAAGACTACTTCTTTATTATTGCAGAATGAACAAAGCTTTTATTAAATTAGCTTGTTTTAAGATGAACAACAATGCTTATATACAATAAGCACTAAAAGCAAAAGACCGGCTAGATGACAGCTGTGATTGAGGTAAAAGACTGCCTTTTTCAATGTGAGAGTGAAGAGTTGGCAAGAAAATATTGGATCACAAGTGCACTCAAACTTGACCCCAGAGTTGTGACAGAAGAGCTTTGTCTTGGGAGGCAGCAGACTCTAATACAATAAGAGAATTGATGGTGGTGCGGCACTATGGTTGGGATGACAGCGTAACACTTGTAACTCTCCATAAATCCATGTTTTGGCACATATTGGGTTCTTCTGATCTGAATTATCAGTTATGTCAAAGGGCAGTCAACATAATGATGTCATGGTGTCATTAATCTTTCCAGCAAGCAAAAGTCAAAGCGATGGTTTATATTTTTTCCCATGGCTTAGATACTGCTCTAAAACAAAGATAGAGCTTGTTGTTTGGAGGAACAACATTAACTGAACATTATAAGAATATTTTGCACATTAACAACCCAAAAGCAGTAGGTCTGAATACACGCAGGAAACTTTATAAGCAACATGAAGGTAAACTTTTCTAGAATCTAGATTAGACCTGGGCAAACTGTTCCACAAAGGGCTGGTGTGGCTGTAGGTTTTTGTTCCAACCAACCAAGAGCACACACTTTGGCCAATCAACTGTCTGAAGACTGAGATCAGTTGATTAAATGAGTCAAGTCAGGTGTGCTGCTGCTTGGTTGGAAAGAAAACCTGCAGCCACACCGGCCCTTTGTGGAACAGTTTGCCCAGGTCTGATCTAGATGCTAACTAAAGTTAGGCTGAAGGACATCTCCTATACACAGACTGCCAGAGTGTTTGGAGAAAAATCTAGGCTGTCCCGTAACACTAAATATATCATACCAATAAAGTGTATTTTTATTCTGAAGAGGGCAATAAGTGCTGAAAAAAACTGATTCATGAATAAAAAAAAATCTGAGGTATGAGTGGTCACTTCTTCACTCTCCTTTTGATATCTGCCCGTTAGCCAGTATTTTTTATGTGTTTCTATGTGTGTGGTGATGTGAACAGGCAAGCTCCTTCTGGACTTCAAATCATCCCAGGCTGTCTTTTTTAGCTTCTTTAATTCTGGCTTGCTGCCTATGAGAACCTGCGTCCTGCATTACACAACCAGGATTCTTTAATATTCTCTGGCTTACTCTGACTGAAGCAGCAAAGCCCCACCTAAAGGCTCTATGTCTACAGTGATTTAGTTTTTGGGTGAAATATAAATTATGAGTGCTTTAATGGGAGCTGGCTCTCCTGTACGGTTACATCACCTTTAAATTTGGACGATGAGCAAGCTCTCTTTCCAGCATATCCCTGTTGTTACCAAAATACCAAAGGGGTCACCTTAAACATGAAACATAAGTAACTTGCACTGTTGAGCAGTCTATCAAGATAAAAAGCTATGTTGTGAGGTTAACTGTGAGGTTCGTGTCTGTGCACATCTGCATGATTCACCCTGTGCATTCATCATATACAGTCCATTCAGGGTTTCAATTGGACGAAAGCAACAGTGATCATTAGTACCGGACTGCAAATGAATCGAAGCATGTGTTGGCAAGTGTGTGCAGATGACAGCGTGACTCTGTGATGTCTGCTTTCTAATGAGTCCTACCACATGAGCCCACATGTTCTGCTGCACCAAATAGTTAATCAGCCCACATCTACAGCTGAGTGTTATAACATCCTCACTGTGATATGACACAAGATGTCGTCTACAGCAATACTGCTTAGTGTTGATGACTTAAATGGGCTGCTTCATGGTCACGTGACATAAATATCTGAGCTTGACTGACTAGTGTTGTGTGTGAGTCATCTATTATAAATGCCTCTACCTGTTAGAGTCACCATATCACATTACAAATGTTTTCCTCTATCAATATTCGTGAAAAAAATCTCTTGTCAAAACCACCACTAATCCTACAATTTAATGGTGTCCATTAATAGTGAAGTGTTCTGTGAAGTGTACATGATGAGCAGGAAGATTTATAGGGTTTCCCTGTTTGTAATGAAACAAAGAGAGTACTTGGTTCAAATAATAATTCACGTCCTGAACATGCACGAGATGAATTACAGTGTTGCTTTCCTGTACAATTTTCCTCCAAGAAAAATAACTGTCTAATAGAATTACGGGCTGTGAAGCTGGATGAATTCCAGTGAAAGCAACATCCCCATGGTCAACAAATGGCAGCAGACTAAACAAAGAGTTAAGCCCACAAACAAGCTACTTCCTATCAGGACAATCTAAATAAATATTCTTGGAACCCCCCACGAAGTACAGTCCATCTTTTTCTTTTGTGAAGAATCTCAAATAAGCTTTCAGTGTTTAAAGTTTCCTCCTTGGCAACCAGACAGGGTTAGAAATTCAATTCAGGCTTTCAAACATAAGACATAACTCAATTTTGGCATCAGACGTGGCACAGGTCAACATTAAAGTTCACAGACATTAATCAAAACATATCACCCTCATATGTCCTCTGAATTGTTCATTGCCAATATTTTATGCTTCAACTTTTATGGGTCACTTTCATGGATTTAAGGGCCTTTACACAATTTGGGGAACATGACAACAGGCTACTACCTTTGCTTGTGTTCTTCTTGTGAAAAATAACAAAATGAGTCACAACAACAAATCAGCGTTAACTTTTGTCAGGAGTTTCATGAGAGGTTTGTACGGAAGAAGAGACAAAATAGAACGGTATGAGAATAACAAGGGGAAAGAGGGTCAAACACGCACAACCCAGTAAAATTGAGGCCATCTCGTTCTGACAGCCTTTTTATGGTGAGGGAGAAAAGCAGCAAGAACAACAAAGTGAAACAATATGAAGAGGTGGGTCAGTGCAGGACAGAAACAGGTGGTGCTGACCAAACCTTTCATGCATCCACAAAGGTCAGTGACACACAGGAGCGACATTGTTCTCATTGCATAAGGAAGCAAAAAGAGCCAGAGAGTGCATGGATTAAGAGTCATTAGAAGTCAGAGGCACTGCTCTGACTCAGCAGTGCATGAAGAGGAAGAGCTGAGTTTTTCTGCTTACCTCTGCGGCCATAATCTTCCTCCTGTAAAAACACAGAAATACTCAAGTGACTTTATTGTTCATATAATCTAGGTATAAGGCTTTTCGTTGACTCAGTGTAATCTTAGGTGATAATAAGCAAATAATAATCAGGTGAGGTGCATGAAACTCAGGAAACCACATATTTACCGGGAAGCAGTGCACGGTGGACTCCGGTGGGTACACGATGAAGTGGCGCAGGGTGAAGCCGAACCCTTGGGAGGTTCGACGCAAAAGCACGGTTTTAGGTCTCGGCCATGCAAACTCCTCGTCTGTTGGGTATTGTGCTGCAGCAGAATCGGCCAAGCCTCTCCACTCTGGAGATTCATTCTACACAATGAGACAGAGATAGAGAAAGGAACTGAAATTAAACCGTCGCTTTTACTTCACTTTCATACTGACAGAGATTTAAAAGATATCTGCTAACAATATAACTGTGAAATCTTGAAATTGAAAGTAGAAATCCTGGAAAACCCCAAAGCTTAAATTTGAAAAAAAAAAAAAAAGCCACATAACCACAAAATGACCTTTTCAGTAATTCATTAAAGTCAGACAAAGTTTAGGGGGGAGTGGGCTTTTGGAAAACATTACTAGCTGTACAGTGTTTACAGTCAAGTCATGATATCCTATTTTCACAGCTGGAGAGTAGAGCATGTCAGGCTTCAGGGCTTTAGACACCCACCCCTGTGTTTACTGGCTATTTATAGCCTCACACCTTTGTGATATCGTGTGTGCAGCAACACCCCCCCTCCTCCTTTTACTCAGATCTCCACATATCATATTCCCTCTTCCAGTAAGACTTTCAGGAACACCTATGTATTTTTTTTCCCCCCTCACCCAGTCTCAAACAAACTCTCCCCCTCCCCCCATGAAGCATAGACCATCCCCACAATGTGAGGAATTTGATGAGCTTGCATTCACGCTATCTCTGCCCGGGCAGATATGTTGAGTGAAATGTCATAAAAATCAGAGTGAGTTACCTACGTTAACATAAACAGTGCTGAACTACTTGTGTCTACTTGTAACTACTGCATGTTGCAAAACCAAACAAAAAAAAAATCTGACCTGTATGTTTTGATAGAAGAGATATAAACAAATTTGAACAGCGGCCCTACTTGATCCAGCTGTTGCAGGGAGTTACGAATGAGCCAAACCACATTTAAAAAAATAAACATGAGCAACAACACCAACTTCAAGCCACTGAAATCCCGTGCAATTGCTCTGCATGTGTCACAGGCCCAACATTCAACCTCACACTCAATGCTTCATTAGAAATAGATTCTGTGCCCGCCTGGAGGTCTGGACCAAGTTAAAGCATGTTTCAGTGTGCTCTTTGCAGAACGTTTTACTGCTTTCTCAGCAACAAGGAACCTGCTTTTCAACCATATATTCCAGAAAGAGGCAGTAATTTACACATCGATCAAAGCGTATTTTAAGTGGCGTCCAGAGCTGTTGGACAGATAAGTTAAAACATGCACAGTGTAGAGGAGTATGGTCTCACAGCCTGACGCTGGCTGACTGGGAAACAGAGCTGCAGGTGCAGCTGACACCCATGTAGTTTGATGAAACTTGCAAAACAGGTTTTACTGTGTATAACCAAGCTGTTCTGTGATACAGGCACTTCCATGCTGTAGTCTGTGTCTGTACTAGCTCTGGGCGCTTTAAACGCAACGAGAAACATTCAAATCCATACCCGGAAAAGCGCTTTTGGTGATATGACAATAGATCAACTGGATGTTTGAAATGCCTGCACAGCTCCCCTCATGTCTCCAGGTCAAGCCGATCCCAGTCTACTGGAACTGATTTAGCAGCCAATGCACGGGGCAATTTCCAACCCTCTGATCTTTATATGTGGACGACAGAAGGAGGGGTTTGGGGGGGGCCTCCTGACGGACACATGCCAAGCAGTGTTATCATTGCATAGTTAATGCTGCTGCGACATTCCAGGTCAATAAATTCCAGACCAGCATTTCCCTTATGGATTCCCTTTCGCCTTGAAAAAAAAGAATTATTATTAAAAGGCTGGAGAACAAAGCGAGGATCCGGTGTGAACCTGGTAGACCAGATTGAAGGCGCATTCAAACAACAAGAGGTCAAAAGGGAGAAAATTATGAGATTACTTGTCTCAAAAGGGGCGACAAAGAGACGCACATTAAAGGTACACCCACATCAAAACACGCACCTATCCTCTCCTGCCCGCAAATGAATGCCTCTCAGCCATTTATGAATCACCAGAATGCTAGACTGATATTTGCACTGGGTGAGGCAGTGGGGAGAGAGTTCTCAGAAGGCATTGTTCTGTAGCTCTTGGATTCAAGCAGTGACCAGGCCTCTCAGTGTGTGAATACTCATTTTTAAACCATCAGATCCAAGTACATCTGGTGATATTTTCTTTTTGTCAATAAATCCTCAAGAAACAGCAAAACCAACAATGAACTGATCCCTGAAACAATCGCTCTTTATAGGAAGAAGCTTGATACACTGTGGCTCGTTCCTCTGTGCCATAAACATCCATTATTGTCCAAAAACTATTAAAAATCACATTAACAAACCAGTGCAGTGGTGTGCTCTGGTTGACATGTTCCTTCATTATGATGAACGTGTGCACTGTTGTTTATTGTGTAAATCCACTTAAACCATCCTGCTGCCATAAATATTCACTAGAAGACTGAATGTGAATTAATCCACAGCTGAAAATAGTTCCCAGCAAATGCAACATTTACTCTTCTGACATTTACTAGAAAGGATACAGTGCCCAGATTACTGAGCCCCTTTTCTTTTAAGTGAAAGTATGCATTAATGATCTGTTGTTAGGGATTTACGTCTTCTGTGTGAATTAATGAGCTTGGGGTTGAGGGTCACAGACAGGCTGGGAAGTTGATTTGACGTCTTTTCCTGAGATCGGCTGAGTTTTATCTTGCTAACACATCCCTCAAATAATAAATGAAGACATGATGGCACCAATACAACATTGTCTATGGTTGGTGTTTTATCTTTTTTTTTTTTGCTCTTCTTCTTGCATGGTTATCATACAGTTCCACTGAATTTTGTGAGGTGTTTTCTTGCATGTGTTGCACAGCGCAGCAATGTTGAATGAGCTATGACGACAAATCCGGACCCATTGAGACTGAAGCTCTTCAAACTCTATTCCCGTTTAACAAATGGTGCAACGTTTGTACGACGATATTAGGTGACATGTTAAATCCAGAGTGCATGTGGTCATTTTCTGAGAGATTGTAAGGTGACTACATCTGTGGTTCACCCACCACAGAGATTAGAGAGTAGGCATACCAGTACCTCCCACTAGCATCAGACATTTTAGTGGAAACACTGAACATGCACAGCTGTTTACACACCACAAATGTTGATATCTAGAGGCTGTGTGTGTAGACTGAAAAAGAAACTGGAATTTCCACCTTGTTCTTTTTTTAACAAAATATTATGAAACCAGACAGCATGGCATGTATGCTTTAACAAAAAAAACCTCTGCTGACATCACCAAATGACACATTACAAGGACCACATGACATCAGCTCTCAAAACATCAGTACACAGCCTTAAAATGTGAGGAAACCTAGTTCTCTGTGGGCTGCTACATTCTACACCACATCCCGTCCAAACCAAGCACTTAACTGTGAAAAGCCTAAGATAATGATACAGAGGGCCACTGGTGCGCCCTGGGCGTTCCAGTCTTGTAGGCAAGGTTAGGGGCATCATTACTCAGCCTATGTAGACACGTGGTGCGTTTCTTGCGTGCCACACTTCCAGTTGTAACGTAGAGATAGGACACAGAACAGTCCTGTGGGTACAGCTCCTGCAGGATGTCTTTCTAAAAACGCCTTTTCATTAAAAGTTTTCAAGCGTCATTCTCCTGAAAAGCACTTTTAAACTTCTCCGGTGGCTCTGTAACAGTGGAGAAAATTACATGTATTTTACCAATTGCAGAGTTGGGCAATAAGCAGTTTCATACCAAAACTGATAAGTACGTTCATAATTTTTGTTTCATGTTGGTACAGGCAGGGGAGTGAATGGACACAGTATTACGAAAAACCTGTCCAGTATGGTGCAATCTAACACAGTAGGTCCGAAATATTACCTTCCTGGCACTTACATAATGTACCTTTATAATGTGTCAGACAAAGACTGATTCAACTCCGTGACCATTTCTTTTCCTGGAACACTTTTTCATCCAAAAAAAGATTTTCATAGGAAAAAACTCAAAGTAAAACTGTGGGCTAAAACATAAGCTGATTATCTAATTATCCTTTGTGTGAATAAACACAACATTTTTTTTAAAATCTATTGAGATAACTCAGAAAAAAAGTCATCCCAGAAGCAGCTGAATAAAGCATATGGATGACATGCTGCATCTGCTGGAAACAGTATCACTGAATGAATTAAAGCTGTGCATCATCCCTCCATATAATATAATAAAATTAAATAAAAACCAAAGACACCAGCGACCATCCGTTCTCAGGAAGAATTATTAGTGCTGTAGTGACAAATCAACTGTCCACAGCAGCGTTTAACCATGAGACTGGCCTGCTTAAACATCCCACTCTCATCTGTGGGATGAAATTACTATTTCAGAAACAGCTGTTTGGTAATTTCTCTCACAAAGCTTGGTCAAAGCTTGAGCACGTTGATTGGAAGGAATGAATTGGATATTCTTAGTGAACAGAAACTGAGCAATGAGGAAAAGCTGAATCACAAAGCCCATCTCTTATGGTTTCCCCTGAGACACCACAGACACAACCATAAGGCCACAGGAAGTAACAGACTTCTTCTATCCAATTGAAGGTCAATTTTCCCTTCCGATTGCCATCAGTTAGCCATGCGATGCCTGCGCAGGGGGTTCTGTAAAAGGCAGCCAATGAGATAAACACTGAGCTTTAACGAGGCCAAGATTGTGGGGACAGCAGGGTCTGTTTGTCAATAGCTCCCATACAGTGCTAAATATGGATCATGATTCATCATCCCAAACGAGTAAATTCATTTCACTCCACTCTCATTTCTGTAGGATAACAAGCTGATGTGCAGGTATTACAAAGCATGAAAGGTTTGCACTCATCATATAGACGTATACCAGCAGCAGACACAACAAATCTCTACTGAAAACTCAATATCTGACTAGAGGAATCAAGTAGATGAAGGAGACATTAAGCTAACTCTGTCTGCCATTTGGACTCAGCTGCAAGGTTTGAATACCAGGCACTATTCAAATGATAAAGCAGACAAACAGTCCAGTGTGGAGGAAAAAACAAACCACCAGATAAATTATTTCTCTATCTGGTTGTTGCCGGCACAATATACACAAGAATTATCTACCAGGCCAATCCGTTGTAAAGGTTGTGAAAAGGTCAAAAGAAAAGAAAGACTGCATGACTAGTACAGTATCAGAAGAGAAGGAAGGCTAAATGTTGACTTACATGAAAGTAGCCACCAAAGGGAGACAATCAGGACACATGACAGCTCATGTCATCTCATCTCATATATAGATCTTTTCTAGAAAGACCTGAAGTGCCAGTTTAAGAGCATTTATTTCCACTGTTTTGTTGAAGATCTCTCTCTCCACATCCAAGACAATAACTCATGCTCTTAATGCAACAAGGCCATGCTTTCTCTGATTAAAAACAAAGGCACGCCCATCACACATGATGATCAAACTCTAGTCAACTGAGGACATCACAAGTTGCTCCGTTTTTCTTGCAACGACACATTTAAAAAAAACAAAAAAAAGTGATTAAAAAACATCTACTTAGGAAACTTCTTAAGTCATTAAATCCACAGTGTCATCACTTCCAGAAAATCCCAGGACCAGAGACTCCAGGGGGTTTCCGGCTCAAAATTAGCACATGAATTGGTTTGTGTGGTAGCCTTATTAGAAGGACTGCTAAAAAGAAGGATTTCCACTGACTGCACTGTGGTTGAGGTTTTCCCTCACACAATACTAACATTGAAAAAGGGAACATCTAAAACATGTTTCTTGTGTGTTTAAATATTTTACATCATGTAATTTAACATTTTTTCATAGTAAATACTGACACCTGTATATTGCCTGGAGTTATGAGCACATTTTCTGCATCAGAATCGTTAGGTGCCATTACATGCGTTCATTAAACTCGGTTTCAAGTTAAGAAGCTGTATCCAGATGGTAAGCACATCATCTGAGTTTGTTGTTTTAGTTGTGACACTGAAAAAGACGAGGATTCAACGCAAGCTGTCTCTGCAGGATGACTTAATCTGGATGAGCTCTGACTATGTTTAAACACCAAAAATGTATTTCCAGGGCTCTGGAGAGAAACTCATGAATATAAATAAATAAAAAAACAAACCTAACACTGAGTCTATTACTTGCTAATTCAATATCTTGTTGAGTTTGCTCTATTTAATGACCTAAAAATCAGTCAGTACATTTTGTCCATTAAAGGTAATAACATAAGGAGCCTTACATCCCTCATTAGGAGACTATACACGGAAAAGCGGGGAGTCTTAAGTGGAGAGCTGAATATTAGATTAAAGGCAATGGAGGGAATGAAAGAAAACTACATGTTCCATAAATAGGTGCCCTTCTATTTCCCACACGATAGGTTGCTACCTAGTTTACCATGAAGGTCTTCATTCAGCCAAACAAGCTTTCAGAGGAGCAGATGGTGTCCTGTCTGGTATTACAGGGGTCACAGCTTACAAAATCTGAAAGACGGGTCTTGAATAAACGGGTTCAATGCCATTGTCTCCTCCCATTTCCTCCAGTGATGAGTTTGATTAAAATTTCAAATCTAATTAAAAGCTGTTCTGCAACAGAAACCTGTCTTTTGAGATATCTTCATCTGTGATGATCAACCCAAGAAAAAAGAAACAAGCTCATGGACGAACCATGACTATAAGGGCTAAAAGAAGCAAAATAAGGATCACTGGTGATTTAAAGAGCAAAACAATCCAACAGTTGTTACAAGCACAAACAGCTGGGCCAAAGTGTCAAACACATTACTCCCCCCACCAACACCAAACTGAGAGAAGACCAGAGAGTCAGTTGCCCTCAAAAATCACTTTCATGATCACCATTTGAAACATTTCATTCAACATTTTACAAGTAATGTTACAAAGCGTGCGGTCAGAGTTGTTGTTGTTGTTTACCTCGCAGAAAGAAGATCTTGCTTGTTGTCTCTCATCATCTTGAACCCAACGTGATGCCATCATTCAACTAGACTTAAAATCCTGTAATCCGTGAACGCCCACATCGAAAAAGGTAGCTACAGCAGGATGCAAGAAAATATGTTCCACTTCGTCTGGTTTACACCGCCATTCCTGCTCGGCTTTCTCAGTCCATCTGTTACAGAGAGAGAAAGAGGGGGGAGGGAGAGATATTTAATTTTGTTGAATTACAGGCTTATTTTTAAACAAATTACTCAGATGTGACACCTCACACTGCTTAAAGGGGTCTGTAAAACATGCACAAAAGGCTCAGTTGTTCAACACATGTGACAGTAGACCATCCGTGTTTGATTTTGGACAACCAACATTATGCAACAGGTGCTGACATGAAACTTTCCACCTGATGTTTGTGTGACTTAACAAAGCTTTACACTAAGCTATGGCTTTGATAAACAGTGATATAACGTGACCATATGTTTGATAACAAGTACTCCAAAGCTAAGTGTGCACTTAATTTGAGTTATTACCGTACGTTTTGTGGACGTGGAGGACAGCGATGTGACAAAACCCAATCACCACCGCATTATTCACGCAACAACAGTTTAGGCTTGTTGTCGTCAGCTCGAAGCACAACAACGTGGATAGTCAACACTGCATAATGAATGGCCAGCAACAAGTGGACCACAGACTGGAGCCAGGGGCGAACACTCACGTTTGAAATTAAGTTGCAACACACCTATATAATCACCATTATAAACCACAAGTGACCTCAGCTGGTGATACTGTTTGTGTTTCGATAAGAAAACCGCCGCTCGTGTGATTTAAAGATGGTGAATTTGAATTTCTCTTGTCTGAGATCGATGGTCAACTGGAACAGAGCGTGTCGTGCTGTTGTTCTCAAGCGACCCACAAAAAGTACCTTTTTCCTTTGATACTTTCAATAAAATACCAGCATGAAAAAGTCGAAAAGTGCGACATGAGACGCCCTATCCACCCTCCGTGTTATATACCCAGTGAACGCTACCCGTGGAGCTTGTAAAGTGGGCAAAAGCAACAACCTAACAAACTGCGGTTAACAGGCTGCTAGCGCTGCGGTTAGCATCCGTGCTAACGGCTGGAGTTAAAACAAAGTTACCTGTGTGTAGTTGTGAAGAGTCACTACAGGCAGGCAACAGCGGCGGCGGTTGTCCATAAAAGCGACAAAACAAAGTGAAATCATAGCGCGGGACCTCCAAGACAGTCAGGCGTTGTCATAATTTAATATAGTTTGAGTACAAACGGCTTCCCGGTGATTAATCCAAACCCACTCAGGGGAGGCGCATGGTGCAGTTTAGAAGCTGGAATTTTTTGCTTCCAGCGTTCCCGACTCTCAGGGAGTCCACCTTCGGTCAACAGCACCCTCTCGGCCAATCACAGGCGGCGTTGTATTTGAGCGGGCCAATCAGGCACGAGTTTACAAAAAAGTCGCCGCCGCTGCACTGTTAAAAAGGTGGCGTTTTCTAACCGTTCCAACGGAGTTCAACGAGTCGAGGAGGGCGCAGAGACACACACACTTTCTCTCTCGGGCTGACAAAGTTTTAACAGTCACTCTGTGAGAGAAGTCCACGTTTCATATCTTCATATTTTAAATCGCATTTACTCGTGTCATTTGAACAACAAGGCTGAACGAGGAGTCACATGTCCTGGTTCAAAGTGAGGTCGAACACGGCTGGCATGTGGATGGCAGTGGATGAGGAATGCGAGTTCACACATACCACACTGCATATAATCTTTTCTCTCATCTCATGCTGCTATTGTACACTGCCCAGAAGCAGATTATTAGAATTAAATGCTCAAACGCCGACAGCCCTTTACTACATGCAATCTTGAACAGATTGTAGCTGTAGACTAAAATAAATGCAGAGATCCTCAGAGCCTTGACAAATGTCCCTTTTATTCCTCTCCAGCATAAGGGACCACCTGTTCTTGGGATTGGCAGCTTTTGTTGCAGAGGTCAGTTTAGGGAGGAGACTTTCACAAAGCTGTCCTGTCCAGCCAGTTCTACTTCCAGTGGCTCTACTTTGGATAAAAAGCCTTGGAAAATAACTTGTAGATGTTACATACAATGTGTCTGTGAGCTACTTCCCCCAAAAGTACTGTAAATAACCAATTTACCATCATTCCTTTTTGAGATACTTTGTATTTGATGGCATTTCAGGGTTAGCTAACAAATTTCATAAGAAAAACATAAGATCAGCTTATAAAAATGATGTATTGTTATGAATTTAACTTTCAAACACTTCAAAAGTAGTTGAAATCAGCTACAACTAACCAGCCAACTACTACTACATACTACTAAAAACTAATACAAATATATAATAATTAATTGAATAATTAATAATTGACAAGGGACAGTTTTCTGCACACCATATTGTCATTTTTATAGTTTACAATTTCCTAATAATACTTCTTTACTTTTTTGAAGGACTTTTACTCATAATGGCATATTTTTACAGTGCGGTAATGCTACTTTTACATAAGTAAAGGATTTGAATAAGTGTTCCACCTCTGGCAAAAAGTATTTACTAAAAGGTAGGATGGTAATAATGTGCAGTACTTCACAAAGTCTTAATGACTTTGGAGCTAAATTCTGTTAAAAGGTCAGAGTCATTCACTGTAATCCCCAGCAGACCTCAGTACCGAGGGAAGAAAAAACGGTTTTGTCTTTATAGCACTTTGTGTTCCCTGCTTAAAGACTGGGAGTCGTATGTCAGGTGTATACAAAGAGGACAGCAGCTCAACACAACGGACTCTCTTTTGTTCCTTTTACTAGTTTTGTTTTTTAATACTAAAAAATGGTAACCTGATGTTTCAGGATGCGGTTTTGACCGGTTTGAAAAACAGAAAGATACAATCATACATCCGTTTACAAAAAGGTGTGTTTGAAGGAGCCATTTAGTTTTTGAAAATCTGTTTTTCTCCAGTGCGCACAACGGCCGAGCAGCTTAGTACGGATTGTATAAAAAGAAATGATTAAAACGTCATTCAACGTTATGTGTCGATGACTCAGAGCCTTCCTTTGTATGTCATTAGCCTAAGAAAAACATGTGAGGTACACAAGGTTTTTCTTTCCAGTGAGCTCAACCACTGAGACACTTTAAACAAGTTTGATCTGGAAATGTATTTCATAAGATAACACAGAATGTAAGAATAAAAACACAGAACTGTTAAAAATACTTTACTGATATGTTAATTCACAAAAGGAAATACAGAAATGACAATCCCACCACACCTCAAATGCTAAAAAACAGAAAGAGGTAGTTAGCACACTTAATGTTTACAGAACTGCTTAGTTTGCTCCTGAGCATTAAAAGGTGACAGCAGGAGAACTACTTAGAGAACATCAAACAGACCACGAACAGGTGAAGAAATGTAAACTACTATCTCAAACTTGCTACTAAAAACAACTCCCTTTTTTTTATCTCACCACACGCCTACTTAAAAACTCACATTCATACAGATTTGTCACGATTATCAAAGTCTTTGCATTGCATACAAGTAGTAAGAAGTAAAACTGAGATGCCATTTGTGTTAAGAGTCAAACTAACAAAGGCAAACAGTGGCATTAAACAGTTTCCAAGTGAATCAGTTCTGTAAACACGAAGAACAAGGCTGCAGTGTTAAAGCGTGTTCCAGCTTTGCTAAAATTAACAATTAAATGTCATGTGTCTATTGTTAAAACAGATAAATGTCTCGTAGTAGGAATGTTATAACAAAACCGCTTCCCAGTGATTGAGATCAAATGTCACGATAGCAGCTGTGAGTGAGTGGCATCTCAGGGAAAATGTTCAGGCTTGCTGTCAGATGACATCTGTGTGACAGTTGCCGCTTTTGTAGTACTTTTTTTTTTTAAATCTTGTATTTAATCTTCCCACTTTCGCTGATCACGCAGATATGCTAAAAGAAAAAAAGGAGGACAAAACAACAGTCAAAAGGCAGAATATATTTTATCTGATGCATGTATCACGGTCGGTGTTACTGGACACCCATTATGAGCTTTTCCTCTAAACAGAGTGACTGACTAACATAACAGAGTGACTTACATTTAGATCTCTGAAATACTCATTGTAGTCTAAGGCATAGCCAACCACAAATCGATTGGGTATCTCAAAGCCGACATCTGAAATCAAAGATAAAGAGGAACATGAACTGTTAAGTATTTCCATAGTCTACTGACTCATGGAGTCTAACAAGCTGCAACAATCGTTTAACCGTGAAAGAGGCAGTGAGTCAAATATATACAAGGGTGGGTCAGGTACATACAGTCAGGAAGACATGCCGAGTTATGTGGTACTCTCTTCACCAGCAGTCTGCGGGACATAAAAGCAGACATTGAGTATGATCATGCGATATCCTTTTCTACTGTTACATGGGACATCAACGGGCGGCATTCATTTTAACAACAGTCGCTTATTCTTTCTCTTTCGGTCTAGACTGGAAGGAGGAAATTGAGTGATTCACAAAGCAAATCAACTGGGCTGGTTTTGTTTTTGAGGTCTTTGCAGCCATAACCTACCCTGCTACTTTGATCATTTTGGGCCTGAAGGCTTCAACATGCTTCAGGAGAGTCTTCATTGTCTTTCCGGTACCTACAATGGCCTATAAAAGGGAACGAGAGAAAATCTAAAGTGAGAAAGCAAGAGATTGCCAGTAAGGGACTGCAGACTAAAAACAGATTCATCTCACACTGTAGAAGTGAAAAGGAAGAAGTTGGTATTACATAACTGTTTGAGGGCCTCCTCTAAAAATTACTTGACCAAAAAAAAAAAAAACAAAAAAAAAACTGTGATGTTTTATACAAGACCGTGACCTCTTGCATTAAGAAGAGGAGAGAGAAGTGGTGGAACGAGGCCACAGAAGTTTGCTTTGTCATGTTGATAGGTAGGTAGGTCAACATGCCCTTCTTCATCTAGAATTGACTGTCCTTACACACTCACATGAAACATTTTTCACTTGTAACAGGATATGGAAGCAGGTGAGAAGAGCACTGGAGTGTCCTGGTACTCATGTAAAGCTGGTTCTTAACGTAAATGTAACCCAACTATGAACAGCTAATCAAATAAAGAAGAAAAAGAAGAACAAATGCAGCTCTTATTTTGCTCTGTTTTGTTTTTAAACGTTGTTCTTATGAATTTCTTTGCCGTGTGTAAATCACTCTAAGCTGCCTGCGTTTGAAAGTTACTACACAAATAAACACGCCATGACTCATATATGGTCATTTTTCAAAAGACAGCTAGTCATCCGGATTATCACCACATCTGTATAAATACACTCTAACCTTTATTACTCTGAAACACAGGGAAGATAGTCAGTATATTTTTTATAGGAAACGTTTTGACAGCTTGTCCTATCGAGGAAAGGAGGCTTAAAAAAACAGAGAAAAGACAATTTATCCTGATTGTGATGTGTCTTCCATCAAAAGTAAAATAACTGATTTTAAAAGTACATACAAGTTATTAAATTATAGTATTTAAAGTACTTAAACTTGCATTATTTGATTTTATTTTTTGGCCACTTGGAGGCAATGCAACAAGCTGTAAACAACTTTAGCATTTATTCCGAGGGTCTCTGTGGCTCTATGTGTTGTAGCTGAAAGCAGCTAAAAAGCAAATGGCTGAAAAATGCAAAAATACATCTGTGAACCTAATTACAAGTGAACCCTTTTACCTAAATTTGTTAGCCAATATTAGTCAATGAATAACAACAAGGCCATAAAGACAGATGTGTGAGCACTGACTAATCAGTGTTGTTTCAAAATATTTTATCATATGATGTCCACGTATAGTAAGGAACGATGACTGAATGACTGTATTGAGAGATTTCCTGTAAACGTCTTCTTCTTTCCTCATGCACTTACTCTCACTACAATACTCAATTATTGTGAAAGCTCATGATCATGTTGGAAAAAAACAGCTCATATTCCCCAAATATAGGCCAACCAATTAAAAAGTTTCCTCAACTCCTGAAGAAGAAGAAGAAGAAGAAGGAAAAAAAACTTGAAATGGCTCCTCTTGACCTGGATAGCCGACCACAGCAAGAAATACAATAGGCTCATTTGGTGGAAAGGAAAAACAGAGAGGGAGAAACATGGTTGACTCACCTCCACAATCAGTACGTTCTTATGGGAGCATGTTGGGGAGCAGAGAGAGAGAGAGAGAGAGAGAGGAAAGCAAACAATTACTCTTGGTTAGGAACAGATAAGAATCTTCTGATCAACCACACGCACATTCCAAGATAACAGTCGCACAGACATATGGAGCAAAAGCTGGGTGTGCTGTACAAAGTACTTCCAAAACAAGTTAACGTACTGCTTTTTTGTTGTTGTTGTTGTTGCACAGCACAAGAAAACTAAAAAGGAAACTATCTTCTATAACCCTCATTGACATTTGATATCTCTTACAGCCAGTCTTTGAATGTCACAAATAGCGGCGATTCTGCGAATGTTTATCTAATCAACTGGAGACAACTGGCCCCTATTTATATTAACAGTCACAATCTAAGCTTCAGTTCATCTTTGCTAGGTCAAGATAAAAAAACTTTTAAGTACCATGTAACAATGTAGTCTACTTTTCAAACAAAGGATTTAGCCAAGCATGTAATCATGCTTTGTGTAGGCCTCATTATTCATTCGGATTTATTTAGAGTGCAGTAAGCCCCTGAGAAATGTAAAAGGAATAAGCTATGTATTAAAGTCCACGCAGAAAGGGGAAGCTACTGTCTGTCAGAGACACTGCAGGGAAGCAAAGGGGGTAATATGAACTGTGTAATATATTTCTTATTGCATAGTTAGTTCACTTCTTCCAGCAAAACATCGCAGCATTCTGTTACAAACAGGCGACTAAATTTAGTTGTACATCACAGGGAGCTCTGGGATTTCACAAGCACACTTAAAAATACTGTGAGCAAAGCAGCCGGCAATGACTCAAGCTTACTACCTCATATCCTATTCATGTTTCAGGCATTTATGCCACGCCTGGCTACAGTGCATATTAGCGTGTGCGCGCTGGGCTAAAGGGTGTGTGCATGTGTGTGTGTGACTGGCAGTGTTCAAATCAGCTGATTTATATTACCCAGAAATACTCGTGAATTTATGACTGTTGTAGTGGTTGAGTAATTCCTCCCTCTGCATGCATACACACACACACACACACACACACACACACACACACACACAAACATAAATAGATATGCATACATGAGTTGTGAGAAAAGGATGAGCGTGTGTGTAGACGTGCACACTCGACAAACAACCTGTAGACCCTGTGTCAAAGCGTGAACATCAGGTGTGCGATAGTCGTGCTTGTCAGCTGAAACAATTCATGGATTAATTCAGGAGAATGATGTTGCCGTGGCTTTTTTGGCGTTTCTGCTTTGCTGAGATAGCGACAGCTGGAGAGAGACTGGAGAGGAGAAAGTGATGGGATGACACGCAGCAAAGTGGCCAAGTTGCTACAGTAAGGATAAAGCCTTGAAACCAGGGCATCCTGTAAAACTATGTGTGCAAATAAACTATATACTATGTTGATACTTAATAACTCAATAATTAAATGAGTAGCTAAAGTGTTAAGTATTAAGTAATTAATAAAATGAAAAGTTTAAATCAGTATTACTAAAGTATTGTTTTGGACAAAAGTATTTGTTGGACAAAACAGCAATTTGAATACACCTCGGTGGGTCTCTCGAATATTCTAGGATGGGCATTTTTCACATATTTCTGACAGTTCTGGCAATCATAGAACACACACTCATCTATTTATCTAAATAATATTAGATGGAGCCTTAGGGCAAAAGCAGGGCAAGTTCTTTCATTTCAAACATTTTTTAGAAGCCACAAAGGAAAAAAATGTAAAATATTTCACTTTTATTCTTGTTCGGAACCTTAAAAATGATCTCACTACCCCTTCAGTTCATCTCATGACTAGCCTCAGTTTGGGAATCAGGTTGTAAATGTCACCTATAATAAAATTTTTATACACTCTGTCAGATCTGGTATCAGTCTCTCTCTCTCTCTCTCTCTCACACACACACACACACACACACACATACACCTACACATACTCTAGTCCAGTGGTTGTACTGATTTTGATTACATGATAAAAGCAGATGAAGAGCGAGTCACAACTCGACGAGTATCATCCTCCTCATCTACTATGAGAGCAAGTACATCCCCACATTCACACAGATTTTCTCCACCGAGATAAAGTGGGAGAGGCCTTTAAACAATTACATTACAATGGTCGGTATCTGATCACTGCTGGGTTTGTCAGAAACTGCCATCTTTGATCTCCATCACGGAAGCACTGAACCATTTCCTCAGGATGGAGAGGGAGATAGCACATTAGAGGGAAGGCTGCCCTCTTGAGGCTGCCATCTATCAGTACCCCACATCTTCTCCATGTCACTTTTCAGTTTGTTTTATTGTAATAGAGATTATAAAAATGTCCCACTGGGCTGAGACGTTGTTCTTTATTAAAAGTCGGGATGCTTTAAATGGCATAGATAAGAAGAATATTACCTTTCCAGCTAAAAAAGACAAATCTTCTGCTCCGAGTATGTGAAGATCCTCCGTTGACTGGTCATTCTGAGGAAATCAAAATACAGAAGTGAAAAGAAACATGTTTTTTCTGGTTTTTAAAGGCTAAAAAATGTGAATATATTTACAAGTTAAAAGAAGTGATTCCTTATTTGGTACAATGACAAATAAAGTTAAGCCATTTTGTGTTATTTCTCACAAAGATTTCCATATTTATAGACAGAAATCACCTCTAAATTCGAAACAAATAATACATTTGAGGTCAAAGTGTATTTTATAGCACAGCACAATCACATATTATCATCACTATACTCGTTCATTATTTGTCTTCATGGTGGCCACATATAACACCACATTCAAGGCCAACTTACACAAAGATACCACTGTCATAATGTTGTACAAAACGTAACTCACGCATCTTCTGACTGAGTCATGGGACTCATAACCATCACAGCTGATAATATGAAGTATGAAAGAAGAGGGCCTCTCAATTCTCACACACGGCACTTAGTTCAAAACTGTCAGCACCCGAGTGCTGCCGGTGCAGAAGTGGGCAGAGGCTCACCAGGTAGCTCTTGAGACGGATGAAGTGGACCCTCATGGGGATTGTGCGGTTGGAGTTTCGGCTAAGAGCCTTGATCCTGTCCACCAGGTCGGCACAGAACTGGTAGCCTCCTTTCAGCACGCACAGCACCACGATGTCATGGTCCCCCAGGTCATCCATGATGTTTCGAGCCAGGCGTTCTGTCCTGAAACAAAGTGAAGAGTGAACTTCCTCTTTAAACTCTCCGAAGAAAAGTGGCGTGTTGTCATCTAGCAGTTCATGTTTGTAGGCTGACATATCCCCTGGGAGCATCTGCCATGTTTTATTGTTTGTATATTAGCATGTTAGCTCAAGAACAAACAAACTGCAGGGAGATTTGGTGGAAGGTTAGGCTACAAGCTGAACAGTTTTTGGTGCAGATTTAGAAATCTTTTAATAGTTTCTTAACAATGCAAAACACGTTTAAACATTTTCTCAAGAACTATTTCACTGCAGCTAAACTGAATAATATTATTACAATATGAATGTTTTGAATCACAGTTTTACTTATGATGACGTAGGGCTAATGATTCATGATTCATTCTGACTGGAACCATGAGTCTACTGACAAATAAAGTCATTTAACTGCCTCCAGCTTCTCAAATGTGACAAAGTCATACATGATAGTAACATGAATCAATTTGGGTTTTGGACTTTTGGTCGGGCAGACAAGACATTTGAAAAAGACGTTGGGGATGTGGTGAAGTATAAACAGCATTTTCTGACGTCCTACAGCCAAAACAATTCATGGATTAGTCTTGGAGAAAATAACAGATTAACTAAGAGTGACTTAGTCAGTTAGTTAGTTAGTTGCAGCCCTAATTATGAGCATTTTACACAAGATTTTTTTTTAGATATGTGAAGAGTTTTGTCTCATGTAATTTACACTAGAAAACAGTTCATTACTTTGACTGAATGCTACTCTAACTATAGGAGACTGTGTGACTCTGTGATCATCTTATGGAAGATATACCAAAGTAGCAGCACTTTCATGCAACAAAACACTGAGATTGAGGACAAATGATATCCCCGGCCTAAATCTTCCCAAAATCCTTCAGATGTGTCAAAAGCCACGTGTAACTTTTTGTGCAACCTCAGAGGAATCTCAGCAGTAACATCCGAGGAGTTCAAACATGAGTAGGATTTGAGTTATTAGTCTGGTGCTGTACCTGTCCATAATCACGCCATGAGGAATGATGACACAGTCTAAATCTCCGGAGTAGTGAGCCGGATAGCTGAAGAGGTCTAAACTGTAGCCTGTCCAATCATCGTTAATCTGGGAGGGGATGGGAGAAAAACAGATAAACGCACACATTATGTTGCAGTTTGCAAGCAGTAAAACACCAAACAAACACGAGTTGTATCACAAAGTTGCAACACATCAGTCACAGAGACACGCGTGGCGCTGCAGGAAATACATCTACAAGGTGGGTAAAAGTTGTTTGAACGCGCGCCCGTGCATCCATGAGTGAGTTAACTTTTCTCGCCATGCAGCACTTGTCCTGCATTCCCTGTCCTTTTTTTTTTTTTTTTTTTTTACTTAGATTAGATTACCACAATCCCGCCGCTTCTTCCTTCGGATTGGACAACAGCGTCTGCCATGTTGTTTTTCTGCCGACACAAAAAGCCTCTTGTCTGAGGAAAGTGGTAGTGCGAGTTTTCAGGAGGCTTTGGCACCGTGAGAGGAGAGAGGAGGAGCGTCGGAGTGAAGAAATGCTCCCTGTAACCACTACATTGACCCCCCTCTGTGGTGTGTGTTATACAGCTCTGCAGCCACCAGGGGCAACATAACACTTATTACACATGTTGGTTTTGTTGTACTTGCCACAGAGCTGCCAGTTTCCACTGTTAGTTTCTGTGGGGGCCAGAGGGGTCAACAGGCGGGGTTAGGTAGTTAACACATGCTGGGTAGTGATGAAAGAAGTACTCAGATCTTGGACTGAAGTAAAAGTAGCACTTTACAGTGTAGAAATACTCTGTAGTATTCTGTTACTCTGTTACAAGTAAAAGTCGTGTTCAGTTTTTTAACTAGATGCATCTAGTGGTGTTACTGCTGCATTGCAATCTCCCCACGACCCTCACATTCCTAAAGGAGAAACCACACTTGAAAGGCCCTGCCTAGAGGCAGTATTTAGTCTGTTTGTTCTGGGCCACTGTAGAAACATGGTGTTTCAACATGGCGGCCTTCGTGGAAGAGGACCCACTCCTCCCACTGTAGATATAAAAGGATAATGTTTAAGCCACAAAAACAAAAAATATTCTTATTTTCAGGTGATTATACATGTATGAAAACATAGTTATGAATATTATATTCCATGTCTGCTTTATTCTGAAAAATAGAGGCCCTCAATCTTACACACTGGACTTACGAGGTGGAAGTACTCATTATGGAGAATGTCCCCTTTTAGAATAATGTATATTATCCTACTGGATTGTAATTATTGATGCATTGATGTGTACATCACTTTAATGGTGAAGCTGGTCAATGTGAGGGCAATTTTAACTACCTTTTTAGAACTACTTTATGTACTTTGTTGTTGGGTAGCTTGTGAATTTCCCTCTGCGATCACTGAAATCACTTTTATATTACATTACATATTTCTTTATTATTTCTGATTATATTTTGTATTGTTAATCTGAATTTACAAAGTACTCAGTGACTGAAATAGTCCTGCATTCAACATTCATTCCTGCATTAACATCGAAAGTTACAGAGTTTTATTGATTTATATATTATTGGTGTATTATTACTGAGGCATTGATGTATGAGCAGCATTGTAATATCATAGCCACTCAAGGTGGAGCTAATTTAAAAGACCTCACATACAACTGTTAAATAGTTACATGTTATAACAGTACTTAATCTTTTGGAGGCTCCTGATGTCTTAGATGCACGATCTTGTGGAATAAATTTAGTGGAGTAAAAAGTACTAAGTAAGCGTAGTGTAGTGGAAAGTACCACAAAGTACCTCAAACAAATGTATCATTCAACCATGGCTGTTTTTCAAAAAACAGAAACAGAAACCAAAATGTGAGAATGAGAATGATCTGAACATGCACACACAGAGGAGGAGAGGAAAATAGGGAGAGATCATAATGGAAAAGTCCAGCAGAAGAATGTCATCACCCCGGGGACATAATGGATGTTTGCAGAATTACACAACACAGAAAAGCAGAATAGTTTCAATTCAGTGCCAAAATTTCCAGTAAACAGTCCTTAAACTTACACCTCCCACTTTAATTTCTTTGTCATGTGGATGTGAAAGCTTTGAAACAAACGTTTTAACATCTCGCCATCTTGTGGACAGAGACGGACACTTCTGGTTTGTGTGTCTACTGCTTTTGTTCTGGTCAGATCACTTTGTTTGTCATGTGATTTCATATTCCCGTATTCGCGATTCATACATCCTCTTGAACTGATCTTATCTGCCAAAACAAGTAGAAAAGAAAGACTTGACGGGCTGTAATTTAAGAGATCCAGATGCCACACCCAGCCTCCTGTGTACAATACAATCTGTGTGACAGTGTGTAAATAAGTGAATTCAGGATGGACCGCCCATGTGGTCAGTTAGTCCAGCAGCAGCAGCAGCGGGATCTGGGCTGCTGTGTCACTGCACATTAGAGCCGTGTGCTGGGCTCTGTTGAGAGAGGGGAGACAAGGTGTCTGGGCCACCCACCCTTTCTCATCCTCGGCAGCTGTAATTATAAACAGTGGTACAATGACAGCTGGGGAGGCAGATGTCAACAGCAACATTAGATTTCAATCAGCCCGCACAGTGTCAACACTCCTGAGGAATGAGGAGGTGTAAAAACCACGCAGCATGACAAAATCCCTCAAAAATGTCAGAAAACAGTTATTATTCTCTGCGCAACTCATTTCACAAGATGCTTTTTTTTTTTTTTTCCTTGTTTCCGATGATAATGCAGGAGGCTTTGATGTTGTGGTAATCATGAGCGTCCAGCACTGAGCGATGCCGCACAAGCCAGGAGATGAAGTCTCGTCTGATTGTTTTTGATGCCCTCTCTGTTGGTGAGGAGCAGGCCGGCTCCTTTGCTGCCCTCCAGGCGCTGTAGAGCAGTCTGGCTTTGGCATTTCACACTCGCTCAGCAGTCAAGGCCTGTGACTGTCCTCAGACTCTACGGCCAACTGCTCCCCTCATACCCTGTTGTTTGGCCAATTATGAATATTCAGCTGCTATGAAAGTAATTCTGTCAGACATGCAACTGTCCAGCCAGATAGTGTCAGCAGTGTTGTTTGGGGTATTTGAAGGGAGAATACCACTGGGGCGTGTCTATTCTTCTCCATTTAATATCAGATTTTGCGTAAGGTGACCTAAATACAACATATTGGATTTTTCCTTGTCTCCCCAAATTTTGATAAAGATTGTATCTGAGATGGACCTCCTTTGTTTCACGATGGTCGTGAACATGGTTTATTTTAAATTAATCCCATATTCACCATCCTGCTGCTGTAAATACTCACAAGAAGAGCACCAAATGTGTATTAATCCACAGCTGAAAATAATCCCTAACAAATATAATATTGAGGCTTGTTTGAGTGATTTTTGCTAAAACTAGTGACCAGCTGTGTTAGAAATATATTTTTTGTTCTTTTCATGTGATCTGTTCACCATAAATACAGAATATAATCAGCCTTATCCTTTAATCAGTGAATAATATACTATATCACGATGGTTTTTAAACATATTCAGTAGAAAAAAGTTCAGATAAAAGGGTTTTGGATCGGTTTGTTCACTCCTAAAAGTAGACAGATGAAAATATGAGAGCTTCTCCAAAAGCAGCGATATTTGTCCAGCTGTTAACATGAAAAATGTTGTTTTTAAGTGACTTTCTTTTCTTCACTGTGACATAAACTGGATTTCTGTGTACTGAGCATTTCTTTCTGAGTGCATGTACACTAAATATGTTGGCCAGGAGCCATAATGGAAGGGAGGGACGCGCAAAGCCATAAAAGGGTTGACTTCTACTGGCAGTCACTAACCTTGGTTGACTTTCAGCTATCACAACAGTGACCGCGACCAACGTCGTGCCACTGGTGTCTTCTCGCGAGGCCGAGCAAAACGGGGAGTCTTTGCTCTCTCGTAAAAGTCCATAATAAAAGATGCTGATGTATGATCTCGCTGTATTACATATCATTTTTAATGTGTTGAAAACCCTTTCCAACAAAGCAAGTCAAGCACAATGGTGCACATAAACACATGTTGAAAGTTCATGAGCTAATTCACGAGAGTAGGAAAGCAAACAAACAACAACAAAAAAAAAGTAATAGCCTAACATTAAGCATACCATTAAAAAAATAACAAAATACAAAAAAACGAACAAAAAAATAAACAAATAGGCCACATAACATAAAAAGTGTCTATAAACAAGGTTAGACTGCTCAGAAAACACATTATTTGACATAATGACTTGTCCCTTTCTTTAGTGCTTAATGGGTAACATTTACAACGCTCATAAATGTTTGATACTGAAAAAAAATCAGTTTGATAGTACTGAGACAAGCATGAATTCAAAGGTCTACATTTGTTTTGGTGTCAATTCTAGGGTTACTAAAGCAGTACCAGAAGAATAAGATATTGACTTGAATGATTTATGTGGAAATAAACGCCCAGGACAGGACACAATGCATCAGAATGTGGAACGCAACATTATCTTTACATCAAAAGTGCCCTCGTCAGAGCTCAGCAGCAGTTCAGGTACGTCCAGATGCTTATTTCATGGCAATGATCAGTGGCTCCATGCTAAAGCATCTGCGGACCTGTGCTGTAGATTCAGGAGCAAGGATCCACTGTGTAAGCATGTAAAACTCTATTAACATAATGACTTCCCTGTTTAAGTGGATTGTGGTTCACGTATTGAAAAACAAACTCAGTTAACAGATGTTCTTGACAAACTTTCATTTCCGCGGGACATGATAGTTCTTCTTTTGTTCCTCTCATTGTTCGCTCGATTGTAGCACCAGAGCTGAATGACAGAAGACGGTGGTTTGAATGAGTAGAAAAAGACATAATGCTGTTTATATTTGATGAAAGAATATATTGGAGCTGACTTTATGATGGCACTTTTTTTTTTGTTTGTTTTGATTACATCAGCATTTTGGCATTGTCAAAAACGTTTGTTCTGTGGTGGTGGTGCTGGTGGAAAACAATACAAATATCATAAAGGTTTCAAGTAAATTAAGCAAAAAAAAAAAGAAGAATGTTCCCCTTGTCCAGCATAGATTAACAGAAAAAAGACTGTAATTCTGTGACTGTCACTCTACCAATATGCTGCAGAACCAAAACCAACAGAGTGAAAAATAATTAGTTTTAAATTCACTGATATATCCTCCATCTTAATGAATGATGTCAAGCTTGCCCGATTTGATGACAAGTATTTATTTATTGTTTTACAGATAACATACTTCACAGGGTTACCTTAGAGGTAAAATCTCCTGACAGAACTCTGTTTTGACTTGTCGGAGACAGAGGAGGGGGGAGGAAGATGAACATACTTTTTTTATCAAGCACACATTGTAAACAACTGAGCAATATTTAAGTCTAAATGGCGTACCATAGAATAGGTGAGAGACAACAAAATGTAAGTAAGAAGATGTGCCTCTTGCTTGCAAAGACAAAAGTTTCATTTTTACAAAACATATAATGGTCACTGACATTTTTTCTACTTTTTTAGTGGCTGAGAGGTAGAATGACGTATTTTCAGTTAAAACCAATGATTTGATTTATTTACTTTATCATATCATTTCATCATTATGAGTGAAAACATTATGAGTGAACAAGTAACCCCAGCCCTCTGAATATAATGTGAAATCTGTACAAACGTCTCCATTGACTGCGGTATTGTTTGAATTTTTATTGTGAAACTTTTTATTTGTATCCCAAATGTCCAACGTTATAAGCAGAGGAAATATCATTTCTTTTTTTTTTTTTTCTTTTTTCTTCTCGTTAGGATTTCACAGTACCTCTCCAAACTGTGGGACAGAGATTTCCTTTGTTTAATACTGTGAATAGCAAGGTCAGTCCATGTTTTTTTGTAGATGAGGCGTAGAGATGGATATGTTCAGTTGGAAGTATCCGAATGAACGCTCCCGGGTCCTTCTGTGGGCGATGTCACTGACGAAGGAGTCGGAGCATCTTGCCAGCCACCATTTGTCTGTGTAGATAAGACAGGAAATAGTTTAGCTTCATGGTCACACTATGATACAATATTGGCATAGACGTGTCTTTAAAGATAAAGTTCAATATTTCTCTTACTGGCGGCAAATCCCATGAAAAGAGCAGAACAAAGACTCAATGGATCCTGATAACTATCGCCTGTGGAGCTAAGGCCTGATATATCTCATTGATATCGGCATCATAGGGCTCCATTGTTGTCCAAGAACCATTAAAAACAGCATGAATGAATGAATGTGAGGACTGTAGTGTATTTTGAATCAATCCCACATACATTACACTGTCCTGCTGCTGTGGTAATTCACAAGAGCACCAAATGTATATTAATCCACGGGTGAAAATAGTGCCCAACTGATGCACTATTTGAGTAATTTTACTATAAATTACATCCCATTTGGACAGATTGGACGGAATAGAAAGTATTGAAAGGCGGACTGACTTTCTGTCTTTGTTGACAGTAACATAAATATAGAATATCACCAGCCTTATCCTTTAATTAAAATGAATGAAACAAGAGTATATTCTGCATATGGGTATTGCTTTTGATAAAATATTAAAAATGTAGAAAGCAGCTTCTCAGATAGGTAGTACGTTTATTTTGGCCCTTACAATCATGAAAAAAAACCTACATAAATCCATATTTCAAATGCAAATATGAAAGCTACCGCGCTTCTTTAACAGCAGCAGCAACTGCTACTTCACTTTGAGGAACTGACAAACACTGTTTTTAAGAGACTCTTCATTAAAAATATTATAGCGCCACTTCCCTCATTTTCCCCTTCAAGTGGCTGACATAATGTGAGATAAACAGGAGAGATGAAATACAGAACATGCAGACCTTTCATATATCTCCGAATATACCCCTGAGATGGTTGATAAAAGAATAAATTATCACAATAAAAAAATAGCTCTTTAAAATGGAGGCCTCAAATCATGATAAAAGGTTGACTAAAGACCATTTAGGACATTAATTGCAATTTCCACGCTATTAGTGAGAGCTCGGAACGTGCTTTGGCAGCCTCTTATTTCCAAACCCTGTTATTTCGCGTAAAGACTGTCTGTCATCTTATTCAGAGGAAAGAGAAAAAATAAAGAGGAAAAAAAAAAACCCATTTCCAGCCTGCGAGAGAGGCAACACCCACCCACTAGCAATTTGAGGGGTGTAATTGCTGTTCAAGGATAAAGAAGGAGAGGTGAACCACGAGAGTTCAGTCAGTAGATCTTAGGAAAAAAAAAAAAAAAATTCTGAGCTAAATAAACACAAGCACCAACACTTCATTCACAAGCTTCAAGTTGAAAGTGTATTTATTTTAAAAGAACTAGAAGAGAGTCATCATCATCACCAAAATGCACTGTTTGTATTATTTTGTGAATTTTCCAATACGCAGTACGTATTTCTGCCAATGATGGTAGCCTAAAATATTTCAAACTAAACTCTCACAAATCATTTCATCACGATACACGCATTCTGTAAAATAATTATAACTAATGATAAAACTATTTTTTAATAGATCACTGCATGATATTTTATAATACAAATATAATATTTATATTTTATTGTCTCTTTTCTGATTTATTTGTCCTGATCACGTGTCTCTGTATCAGTATCTGTCTATCTATTCAAATATATTATTATTTATTTATTATTTTTATAAATGCAGATTAGTAGGGAATGTATAAGCCCTAGTTTTTGCATCTTGAATAAAAAACATGAATATATTAACCATTACGTCCAACTTTCTCTGCCATCTTTGAAGAACCCAGAAGGTCGTTCAACAACACATACGGCTGTTCTTAAAGTAGTTTCAGAACCCTAAAAGAGTCTTTTAACCATCTGGATGAAAAAATACTAATAAAGATTTTTAACATACTTCACAGTTGCTCTCAACGTACACATTGAGCAAAAAGATATTTGATTTCTGGCTGCCATCTTTGTTTGGATTGGGAGCAAACTGAATATTTTTTATCATCATGATGGTCAGACGAACAGTAATATGTTTTGGTAAACTACATCACGGCACAAACTGTTGTAAACAAATCTATATTAAATCTATACAACTTCCTGCTACCACTTAGTTTACTTTTGTTTTTCGTAAAAACAGTTTTGTCCATCTTACACATCTGAACAGCGTATTGAACACGTTTTTTCCAGCTGATCCTGCTTTATGTTGGAACTGGCTTGATGCCTCCATGTTCTTATTTTAGCACGAGGAGTGTTACAGCCTTGGCTGTCAGTGTCGCTGTTCCTGTGGATGAATGATCTGACCAATGTGCTTGGACTGTTAGCCCAAAGCTCCACTCTTTCTGTCCCTGTGACTGTCTGTATTGATTCTGTTCAGCCCTGCGCGGCCTGTCGCTATGGATCTACATGCTAACGCACTGCCTCCAGTGTTGACTGTCCCGCCCAGCACAGCCCAGCCCAGCCTAGCAGGGAGACCTGGAAAACTGGCCCAGCCTTTGACAAGCTAGTTAAAGAGTTATTTTAAGAATTAGCAACTGAGAACTTTTTTTTTTTGTGAAGTCAGTCTTGAAAGGGGACGGGAGGTATGACTTGTCCTATGGTGCCAGCTTTGGGAGGGAGGATGACACCTGTGTCCTTGTTCCTGTCGTCTGCAGGTGTCTCACTAACGCTAATATCCTCCGACAGACTAGGAGCGTGTCCAGCTTCTCAGCCTGGTAGCTGCCTCATTGCCTGCCACCTAGGGCACGACTGGATCAGGGGGGCAACTGGCTGGACAACAGCCCAACCCTGGCAAACTCTGCTAAGTGGCATCCCAGCGTGCACACAGAATTACACAACAATAGACACATCCTGCAACTGGGGGATCATTGCACAGTAAGACAGCAGAGAAAAACGTTGAGAAGGACAGAAGGAGACTGTTTACAGGTCTTACGTTGATGCCCTGTGGACTGTACATCTGGCTGGCTGCGAGGCTGTCACTGTATCCTCCGGTCTGGCTGATAACATGGCGAAGGGTATCCACCTGGAACAGCGGGGACACACAGACAAAAGGCCTGGTCAGACAAAAGCTCTGGATAACAAAGACAGCCATGCACAAGGAAAGGTCAGTCTGATAGTAAAAGGGTACCATAAACAGGAAAAGGTTACAAACGGCGAATCACAATGATTTGGCTGCTATTACAAGCTTGATAACAGACATTGCAAAAGGACGAAAACACAAGAAAAACAACAAGAGGTGACTAATTGTGGATGTATCTGTAGGTCTTCTGAATAATCAGACACAAAAATCAGACATTTAAAGCAGCTCATTCCACTAAATGTAGCTGCACGCTACTGACTTTTTTCACACATGACACTTAAAACAAATGCTCTGATGAATCTTCACATCGAAAACATGTTCACCCATCGTGGCCAATAAAAATATGGTGCAGCTGAGGTCTTGTATTATTTTCTTCGTAAAGGTTTTTATTGGAATACGGCCATTTCCATGTTCTTCACAGATTCACTGGAAGCTGCTTCGTAGCTTTTGGCAGAACAGCTCGCCAGGTTATGCATGACAACACACCTGCCATATGGATTTCACAACAAATAGGACCAATTTATTCAGGAGGCCAATTTAGTCAAAGTTGTACTTTCCCTTTCCTTTTTCGCTTTCTTTTAATTGTACAGCCTTGAGAACGAGGCCGTTCTGTTCATTCGTTTAAAAAAAAAAAAAACCCTTTTAAAAGAACATGAATATTACTAATTAGAGTCTGACTCTGAAGACCTCTTTAGGGTCGGGTCTTTTGCATATTCATGAATGACCTAAAGCGTTTGGAGAGCTGATCTGAATAGAAAAGGGTGGCGGTGGAGGGAGAAAGAAATTATGCCAAAAGCACTGAAACCAAATGAGAATATCACATCGGGTGGTGATTCCTTAATCTGTGGTGAGAGTTATAACACTCAGAAACACTGCGCTGGTCATCACTGTCCACTGGGGCAAGGTCAGGGAGCTATAGTGCACCAGTGGCTATGTGAACTCTTGTCAGGAGGGCTGATGAGTGTTGCACCGTTTCCAAAACTGTCTGCAGTCGTCTACTCAACTATGGGTTGACAATGGCTTCTACGTTAATGTAAAGCTTCAGGCAAAGGATAACCTCTGTTTAACTGTGTAGGTCAACTTATTGTAAGCCTCCGCACTTCCACACTGGACAGCGGTGTGTGATGTGGGACGCTAAACTTGAAGAGGCGCCTACCTGGGATTGTATGTTGGCCCCAACCTGCCCCCCTTGGTACGAGTCCCCATTGAGGGACTGCACACTCATGAACAAGTCTCCGGAGTTTGACATGTTAAAAGAGCCAGCAGAACCTGAGAATTCACAGAGGCGGAGAAGAAGAAGAAGAAGAAGAAGAAGAAGAAGAAGAAGAAGAAGAAGAAGAAGAAGAAGAAGAAGAAGAAAGTGAGCAAGGAGAGTAGGACAAAGATAGAGAGGAGAGAGAGAGAGAAAAGTAGCAGGGAAGAAGAGAGGAACAGAAAAAGGAGTTAAAATGATCATGCATAAGCAAAAGTGCATTATAAGTGGGTTAGTTTGGGAGAGCAGCTGGCATTATGGAAAAGGTTTTTTTTTCTACAAACCTGCATGCTACAGATGCAGAACATGCACATTAAAACATCAACAAAGCATAATTTAAAAGGAAAAATCAGCCAGCAAGAACAATGAGACAGATAATCATCATAAAACTGTTTAAGTCCAGTTTAAACAAGCCTTATGGATTATATTATAGTTAAACGTCAGTGCTGCTAGTGTTTCATTAAGGAAGTAATAATTGATCTGCAGGAAGACCCAAAGAATCGTCTTCGTCCTTTAATGGACCCCAGCTCCCCAGATGTAAAGAGACCATCGCGTAACTTGATTTCAACACCCGGTCCTAATCCAATACAGTTGCGAAGTCTCTATATGACAAAAGACTCCGCTTGCCCTCTGAGCAGCTTAATGGCATGCACAAGGTCAACCGGACAAGAGGCAGGAAAAATTAACGTCCGCGAGACCAAGAGGTCAATAACAGAGACAGAGAGGGAGAGAGAGAGAGAGAAAGAAAATGGGTGAGAGAGACAGACAGCAGAGAAGAAAGAGAGGGAAAAGAAGAGCAAAAAAGCCACTCTGTAATAGTGGGTTAGTTAAGGAGAAGAGGGACCTCCTGTTAGTCTACATCAAACAGCACCAGAGACTAAATTCTTGAGTCGGGGCTCAGGTATGAGAACGTTATTGTGCTCTATCTTGTGCATCTATCTGTATCTGCTCTGCTCTAAGAAGAATACTCTCTCTGTAGAGCTTGTGTTAAAATAACCCAGAGGTCTGTAATCAATTTGTGACTGAGCTCACCTGCTGAATTGGGAGTTGATGGGGAGTTTGCCTGGCTGCCGTGAGCGGACACACTGGTCGCAGTGACCGCGGTCCTCGCTGCATACATGTTGGCCTCTTCTTGGAACTTGCCGATGTTTTTCTTGTATCGGATTCTCTTGTTCCCAAACCAGTTTGATACCTGTCAACAAAACACCGACAAGACACAGGAGCTGAATTACGTCACTTTTAAGATTTATGCAAACAAAAAAAAAACATTAATTATAACTTAACCTTATTAAACCTATTTTTGATTGTCGTGGATCAGACCTGTGGGTAAATATAACTATAATACTGTTTCCAAACGACCATATGGAAATAAATCTGCAATAATAAGTGCTGCTTTATTTTCATAATATTTCTTTATTGACAGTTATTAACTAAGTGAGTTTTTGTGAAGATTACTGTAATATTCCCATTGTGCTCTGCTTGTTTTCGTCTTGTGCACTCTGTAAAACACTTATTTCCTCTTGTACAGACACCTTTTCATTTTGTGAGGAGTCAAATGTGAGGATGAATATTATCACATATATACCATAAACTCTAAGCTGCTGCTTGGAAACTAAACTCAATCTTACAAAAATAAGGATCTATTATGAACTGAAAAAGCAATGTTTGGTACTGTATCACAGGTATGGACATGTTGATATTTAGTGTCATTGCTAATAACTCTTTCTGTAACACTCAAGCTAATGTGAGACACGCTGATGACAGACAGCACTGTTAAATGAAGAGCCGCACAGTCTAAGTAGACAGCTTTGTTTATTCTGGTTACCTGTGACACTGTGATGCTGCATTTCTTGGCCAGCTCTTCTTTGGCCTCCTCGCTGGGATAAGGGTTACTGAGATGGGAGTAGAAGTACTCGTTTAGGATCTCTGTCGCCTGTTTGTTGAAGTTCCTCCTCTTTCGTCTGGGCACAGAGCAGATAAGAGACAGACAGATTAGAAATTTATTAAAAAAAAAAAAAAAAAACTTGTTAAACATACATTTATTCTTCACTTGCACCAACAGTGCTGAAACATTAAATTGCGTTTAGAAAATAAATTAATCAAAACTTAAGCTAATTAATTCAGTTGTTGAATCTCTCTCTGACAGCAACAAAATTAAAAAAAATACCTTTTTTAAACTATATTTTGGAGCACAGTGGGTTAAAACTAAAGGACAATGTTGTTAGATTTCATTGCCTAGATGGACACACACAGACCTGGCGTCGAGGAAGCGTGAGCGCAGGATCATGACGGCCTCGCAGGTGCTCTGTTTCAGCTGCATCTGGATGGAGCTGAACTTGCGGTGGATGATGCCGACCATGCGCTCGATCTCTTTGGGCGAGATGGGTCGTGTTCGAGACTGCTCCCTCAGCAGGTTCATCACATGGGTGGTGAACTCATTGCACGCCTGGATGCACAGACAGACAGGATTCATAAAAAGAATAACTATCACGGAGGCTGGACAGCTTGCCGACAGAACAAAAAGGAATGAAATTGGATTCTGGAGAGGCTGCACTTTCGCTGGTAGGCCTCGGCCTCATAGAAAGCGGCGCTGCCACTATAACAGCGGCAGCGTTAGAGGTAATAAGAACAGTCAAAATTAAAGCAGTAGACACAGTGCGATGTTTCACGCCAAACAAATGCGGTGGTGGAGTCATACAGTGGAGGCAGCGAGACTCGCGGTGCTCTGAATATTAAAAAGACTTCTCTTCAATGGAAGAGAAAATGTGACAAGTGAAGAGAAATCTAAAATGACAGCAGGCTTTCAGTCCCGTTAACGTTCAAGAGGTTTAAACTGTCTCCCTCTCTTTTCACTCCATCTTTCAGTCTACCTCGTTCTCCCTCTGTCTGAATCAGTCACTGGATATGACTGCATTCAGAGTCAAGGTGTCTGTTGCTTGTCAACACCAGGGTTACGTCAGTCAAAGTGATGCACCGAGCAAGCCGTTCTGCTTGCACACACACGCCAGACACTACTCACTCATACGCGCGCAAGGTGTACGTAGTGCGGTGACACAAAAATGCTCAGGTGTGTATTGACTGTGACAGTTAGCGATGACTAGCCTTCCTCGGAGAAGATGACAAACCCAGAACGCTTTGACTTTCCGAGGGAATGACAAGACGTTACAGTCTTTGGAAAAGAGCTGGTGTGTGACTGATATAATGGCTGCTTGCCGGCTGAAGATAACATCTCTGAAAGCTTGGCTTGTCATGAGTTGGCCTGTGAGAGCTGATTTCAAGAGAGTTATACTTAGTTTAAAAAAAAAAAAAAAAAAAAAAAAAAAAATCCACCATTTACACCAACTTATTCCTATTTAGGCTCGCAGACGGAGCTTTTTCCATAATGCATTGGACAAAGAGCAAGAAAAACAGAGTCGGATACATTTCCAAGCCGAAATGGTGGTAAAACATTTAGAGTTTACATTTACAGGAGGTTTGTTGTCACAGGATGTGTTTTCTTATATGGCGAACAAACATCCTGTAAAGGTGACAAAAAAAACATAGGAACTTGAGGGAGAACATGTACACTTCACATAGGAAAGGTCAAATCTAAATCCCTCTTTATTTTTCTCGCATTTATTAATTTTATTTTTATTTTTCTAGAAGAAAATAATCTCTTTCTACTTGCTTCTCGGTACAGGAAGAGGTCAGAGGTCAGGGTTAGATATTAAACAGTGTCCCCGGGAAGTTGTTTGAAAACATGAACCACTCAAAAGCTCATGAACGCGAAATTTAACATCCACTTGCAGAGCGGCATATGGGATGCACTTTTGTATTTACTGATGAAATACTCAATAAAATGCATAAAAAATATGTTACAGGAACTGAGCTGAATAACCGAGAATAATTATAGCTGAAAAATGAGAGCTGGTGGTACAGCAATATTCCTCCTCCCCACCTGTTCATACTTCTCCAGCTCCGTGTGGTAAATTTGTCGGATCTGAGTCAGCTTGGCCCGGTAGTCGGAGTGTTCTGCTGAGTTGTCTGCACCGACGCCACCGGTGGCCGCCGCTGCCGCCGCTGCAGCTGCCGAGCCACCACCTTTCTCCGGCCCGGCCACGCCCTCCGCCAGCAGCATGTTGTCCAGTCGCATGAGCTGAGGATCTGGAGGCTCTTCCTCCTGGGCGCCACGGATACTGAGCACTGTGGAGGACAGGAAAAGAAGATGATGTAAAAACAATGATACATCTCATTTTACTACGAATAAGAAAGAGTCTTGCCTGCTCTGGCCTAACCAAGTGAACTCCGTGAAATATGGCCGTCGTTTTAACAGTTCAAGTCTGAGCCATAAAAACCTGCAGCCTCACACTGGCTGGCAGCTCGGCAGGACCATAAAACTATAATTTTATCGATTCTGGCTATCATTTCATGTAAAAAAAAATTAACACAGCCTTCCACCAGAGTTCATCTTTCATTGCTCTCCTTATGCTCAGACTATGTTTAGTTTCTGGCTGATGGCTTTATTATCTTGTCAGATGCTATCTAAACAGAAAAACAAACTAATAACACGAGTTAGACACAGCATATTAATGCAAAGACACCTGGCTCAAATAAATCAGTCGAGGAGATTACAGAACTGGAGCTAAATCAAGATGAAGACACAGAAAATGTGATTACTTTAATCGAAAAAAAGTATCATAAAGGTAAAAGGTATAATAACCGTTTGATTCGTGATCATAAAGGTTAATTATTTTCACACTCTGAGCAGTGATCAAACAACATTTCTGTCGTCACACAAACAACCGCTAAATTACCATTCTAGCATCACATCTGGAACATCAGCGCGGCGTTCACAGTGCTGTAATCTTATTTTAGCAGGACGCTTTTACAACTGACACTGAGGTCTGTTTACACGCTTGTTTGGGGGGTTTGAACCTGCACGTATTCACACACCTACAGGCGCTCTGCTCTCAACTGACGCTCAGCTCCCACAGTGTGGAGAGTGAAGTGTAAACACAACAAAGACAGGCCTGCTGAGCTGGACATGCACAAACAACATACACACAAAAATCAGCCTGATGACACACAGAAATTTTGCATCATCTCGTCTTGCACGCACCCATACATTCTGAGAACTCGTCCGAAAACTATGCAGTGGACTATTCGAAAAAGTTTATTTTAACGATGTTCCCGAGAAAAAAAAGAAGAAGAAGAAGAAGAAAAAAAAACGCACAGGTGTTTCACCGTGAATTTTTATTTAAGGATCAGTTGCATTGCCCTGCCTCTTTCTGCCACCAGAAGGCTCCCTCGGTAAAGCAGCAGAGCGTCCTGCTTTTCTCAGAGGTGCTGAAAACAGCCGACCAGGTGCAGCCCTCCGTTCCATCCACTGTCTTCAAGGACAAAGACAAAGCTCACGCTGCCACCAACATTTTTCATACACACTTTAATCCACGCATCTATCAAAATGTTTCAGGAGGACGATCTAATACTACATCCTGAATGTCTCTTCCATGATGACTGTGGACAGTGAGGGTAAATGACAGGCTGTGTGACAGAGCAGTAAAGCCATATTGTAGCCCACAGTCTCCGGTCACAGCGTCGGCTCTTTTGTAATGAGGATGTAAGGTTGAGTCGCCCTGTGACCTTTGCTGGTGAGCAGGGGGGTCCAGATGGATTCCCGGGGGCCGCATGGGCAGCTTGTCTACCCTGGTCGTCTTCTTTTCAATCCACCCCCCCCCACACACACACACACACACACACACAAACACACACACACACACACTCTCTCTCTCTCCTGTTTTCTTTCCTCTCTTTTTCTCCTCCAGCAATAACATCATCCATTCCCATCAGCTCCAACACGTGAGCAAGCTCAGCTCAAGAGGCAAATGTCAATGGCTATCAGACGGCTGGAAAAGGTCAGGAGTTCAGATTGGGAGCAGACGCGTGTGCATGCGCTTGTGTGTGGGCGCATGTGCACACGGGCTGGTAGATGAATATGTGGATATTTTTCATGTGAATCACACCAGCGGGAAATTATAACACTCGCCAATTTAATTCTGACAAAATAGTGGCACATCCCAACCAGAGGGGGAATCTAATGAGCCTAAGAGTGATTTATTCATTCCCTCCAAGTCCCAGAGTGCACAACTAAAAGCATGAAATGGATTAAATAAATACAATTAATAAGGAAAATCAAACAATTCACTGTGCTGTGGTATAATTACCCTAACCACAGCCATCAGCTTTATTTATTTCTGTTCAGTAATAGCAATGAAATCGATTAGACCTCAATGCCAGTCAGAGTGCTCGTTGTGAACTCTGCAACCATGGCCTATACATTAACATAATCACCTGACAGAGGGAAGCGCCCTCTATTACAATACATCACATGCTCCCAACGACAGAAACCTTTTGTACACACTTTCAAGTCCACTGTGGCAACAAAGGCATGGAGTCCATACTGCTCTGCGATTCCCTTATTCCACGGACAGTCACAGATTAGTATCTATAAAAGGAAGATGGCCATCATCTAATCTTGATCATTACCGACAGACTTAATTGAACAATGAGAGGACACAATTCCCCTCTCTGTCGCTTCCTCCCTCCCTCGCTCCCTCCCTCCCTCCATCCTCCTCTCTTCTCCTTTGTGCACGCTCTTGTATAATTCCCTTCCCTGAGATGTGGGGCACTAAACCCAAAAAGGGAAGAGCATAAAAAATGAATACGTATCATAAACAATTCTCGAGCCGCTTCCTGAATAAATAATGGAATTCTAAGAATAAGCCTTTGTTTTGGATATTGACTAAATTAATTTCTGCTGTTTTACTTCCTTAAGAGCTGGCTCATACCCATCGCACACACTGCCTGCTGTTTGCAGACAACAGGAGTGTAAATAAACATGACGATTAAGCCGCCCACTCAGACAGGGAGAATCAAGGTGTACACACACACACACACACACACACACACGCAAACACACAACGCAAACGTACACTCTGTGCATGAATTTAAGCACTCACACACACACACACACACACGCGCAGGAAAAATACACAGCTATGCACATTGGCAGATTACCCAGAGCACCCAGCCTGGCGCCCTGCAAGTGCTTTTAAATGAAAACATGTTTAATTAATGATGTTGAAGTATTCTGTCACAATTAGGAAGATTTACGGTCAAACAAGGGAGCAGTGATGTCCCTGACAGCCATGATGAAAGTTTACCCTTCTTGCCTCTGACTGGCAGCTAGCAGCCAACGCTGGACTGGATCCATTTCCCATCGATACAGTAATGCAATACACCGCAGCACTGTAGTGTATATATGTGTGTGTGAGCGTGTGTGTGTGTCCTTCCTCGCCTAGCTCTTGTCCACATCACATGACCCAGGAGAGGAGCAGGCAGTGGCTGTGCTCTCTATTGATTGTGTGGGCACACGTCATCTAGGGTTTCAGCAGTTAATAAATCAGGCCTGCTCCTGACACAACCGTGTGTGTGTGTGTGTGTGTGTGTGTGGGTGGGTGGGTGGGTGTGTGTGGCTGTGTGTGTGTGTGTGTGTGTGTGGGCCTGTCACAGACCAGTCAGCAGGAGTGAAAGCGACAGCCACATGATAATGTAACATCACCACCATTCATCCCTGCCACACAGCATTCTGAGACAAAACAACAACAACCTAGGAACCTGAAAAAAAGCAGCGTGATTTACAGCAGACATGACAAGTATCACTAATACAAATCCTCCCCTCCCCGCTGCTTGAAGGAGTTCAGCATCCTGCTCTCATCTGCATTTGATACAAGCCCAATAAAGCAGTCCTCATGCGACGCAGCACTGTTACATATTTCATACTGACCCACACACTGGAGGTAAACTAGAGTGCTAAGCAATGCTATTATCATAAGTGAGAACACTAAATGAATATTATGTTGCATTACATCCAACGTACTGTATATGTGGTCATCTCTACTGAATTGAATTTGGATTTTAATAAAGAAAGGACGATCATTATGACAACAAAGTCGTTTCCTCCAAAACAATTTTAAATATTCTGTTATTCAAATAGTCTTAAAACATTCTTTGCTGTATTTGTACTTAATCTGTTGAAAGCTAGATTGGTGGTGGACTCATGGGGCACTTTTTCAGGTCCAAAATGTTCTTTCAAAGAATAGATAATGGGAGGCTGTTAAAAGAGTGCTCCACCAACTTAGCATTACACTCCAGTGTAACACTTAAGAGCAAAATCGATGTAGCAGAACCAAAGAGATCGTCTGTTTTGTCTCACGCCATCTTCTCCTTGGCAACTGCATTACCCATAATGCAACTGGACAACCCACAGTTCAGTTGGAAATTTTGGTGCGGTATGCTAGATGTGGCTAATGTAGCCACTAGTCTCGAGAAGAGATAAGGAGCAGGCTAAAGAGGTCTGGTTACCTCCACACCTCAGGATTTCTTTTTATTTTTCAGATTTGTAGCCTTGCCTTATGTGACATCACTTGAGGTCAGATTTCCCGTACAGTTCTTCTAAAGCCACAAAAAGCTTTATACAACTTTAGTTACATGTGCGGTAGTTTTCCACAAGATCTGTAAGCAGACGATATGGTCACATGTCCAAACACAAGCAGCTTTACATCAATAAAAAAAGTATAAAATTGGCAAAAATTAAGATTTCAAATTACAATTTGACGAAGACTAGTGTGACTGCTATCAAAACATGTCACAGTCATTTCAAAGAATAAATAGACCTTTAACTATTAATTGTTACCATTACTAATTCATTTGTTTTTTTTAAATATGAATCCATCAGTGATTTCGCATTGAAAATGTCAGAAAATTGTAAAAATGGCCGTCACATTTCGGTGATTTTGTTTAATTGTTTGTTTTGCACTTCAGCTCTAAACACAAGTATGAATCTGAGCAAACATCCAATGACAGTTTTCAATACTGAGAGCTGCAGACATATTTCAGATGGCACCCAAAAAGTGTTGAGGTTCAAACCTGAGCGCTACCAATAACGCAATCATCATAAAACGCAGCATTGTGCCATATTTCATATACTGCCACATATAGTAGAGGCAAACTACAGTGCTAAGCAATGCTATTATCATTACTGAGAGCACTAAATGAATATTACGTTGCATTACATCCAATTTACTGTATATGTGGTCATTCCACTGAATTGAATCTGGGCTGTAATAAAGAAATCATCATTATAAAATTGCTAATTGTAGCTTAAGTCTATGCCATGAAAACTATCGTTCTAAACATTGTGTTGTTTAAATAGTCATAAAATGTTCTATTCTGTAAGCTGAAAGATAGATTTGTGGTCTATCCATGAACTCATGGGAAACTTTCTCAGGCCCAAAATGTTCTCTCCATCACCAGATAATGGGAAGCTGTACAGCCTCAGTACACAAGGGCATAGTCATAAAGTACCTCTAAAACAGCTTTATGTTTTATCAGCTATCTCGAGTATCATGTGCAGAAAGGGGGCAGAGTCAGGGCGTTGTATCTGACACTGGGTGGGGGGATGGGGGATACCAAGGACAAGGAAAAACACCAAAGAAATACTGGAGGGACAGGCAGAGACGAGGAGATGTGGACGGTTCAGGCAAGGAGGGAAGAGAGTGATGGAGGGAAAATGAAAGGCGAAAAATAGAAATGGAATAGGAAAGCGAGGTGTCAATTAAAAAAATGAACCCCAGTGCATTTGGGAGGTGACAGCTGGTGGGAGACGAGCTGACAGGCGTCACATTAGGCGGATTTGGTGGCCGCTCCCCTCATCCCCTCCTTTTTTTTTTTTTCCTCCTCTCCCTCTGTCTCTCTGGCTTTCTCCACTGGCGATCGGTAGTTTCTCATGCGGCAGTAGTGGCGGCAGCAAGCGAGGCAAGAACTCAGCTTGGTGTTTTTCAGAACAAGTTCCCCCTGCAGCTACTCCTAATAACGGTAATTATCGTCATCATCTGAGGCTTAAGCAGGCCAGTTTGAGGCCTGAGGGGCTGGCCTGATAATGAGGCAGCCAGCGCCAGAGGAGAAGACCATTCAGAACACCGCCCTGCCACCAACACTGAGCACTCCCATTTAAAAGCCTTCATTAAAATAATTCATTATTCAAAACAGGCAATACATTAGCCCCCTGGCTGTCAGTCTTTCTTAAGGTGTCTTAAAATATATATCTTCTTGATTGAATCAAACTCATGTTCAGCCCGTGCTCCAGGCTGCGCTGGAAACTCGGGTGGCTGAATAGCTGAAGAGAAGTCACAAGCTTGTGGAGCTGCAGTCGACCTGCCAGCAGAGAGACAAAGACATCTCTGTGGAAAGAGGACCATGCAACCGAAAACACAAAGCGCTAACAAGTCATGCTAACTTTTTGATAAAGAGTGGGCGCGGCTTGATAATGATAAACAATTTATGATTTTTTATTTTTCATTTCACAATAGACAGGTGACAGAAAATGAGGGGAAGAAGAAGAGGGATGACAATCAACAAAGGTCCTCAAACCTCAGTATTCAAACCTGAGACTGCCCGCCCAAGAAGAACAACATGTTCACGCTAACATGACAGAGCCCTCTAGCGGCTGTAGTAATTAAGACGGGAGTAAAGGAATAGACTAGAGTGACCAAGTCTGCACAGGGAAGAGGTCAAGTTGAACAGACGGGTAAACAAAGCTTCATGACCAGGATCGTTTCACAACCTTAACCACATATTTGTTACACCATCACAACAAAGCTCAGCTAACCTGAGTGAAGTGGCCCTTTTTAAATTTAAATGGTCGCAGTGTTGTCACCATGAAAAATCATTAAAAAAAAACCCACAGATTTATTTTTCATTTGTAACAGCTTTGGAAGGCACAGACAAACGATGTCAATGTAGCAATGTATTTATTTTGGTGTTTAATTTAGAGGACAAGTACATGGTCAGTGTCTTTACAGCTTCAACAATCAGTTGGTCAAACAGCTCTGGAAACATCAGAACTGGAAACATTTCTGTAACTTTCCCATGCCAACAATATGACATTTACACACACACACTTTACGCAGCCATTGGCCAGGTGTGTGAAGGTGAACTTCTCCCTTAAGCCTTCTTTTACACAATTATTTCTGTCACTTTTCATCCGCATGAAAACCAACTTTTCACTCCGCCTTTGAGTGTAGCCATTCAAAACAGCTACAGATAATTTTGCCTTTCTGACATGATGGGACAAGACAATATATGAACTCGTTCTTAAGCATAATCCAGTCCCTGAAGCCCAAAGGCCACTATGAAGCCACTTGTATTTTGTATGTATTTTCTGAGTTTTGGTTCTGATAGCACATTTTTCATCGTATCAAGCAACATAAATAGAGTCTAAATTTAGCAAAACTGATTTAGACCAGGGGTGCATTTGATGAAAGAATACATAAACAAGATTCTACTGACACATTTCAGTCAGTATTGCAGTTTGATACCCAGTCAAAAGCTAGGAAGGTTCGTACTTAGTGTAGTATTTCGTCTACATGCTATAGAAACACTTAAAATAGCTTATTACTGCAGACAATCTTAACAAGGTTTCCCTAATGTATCAAATTTGTCATCTACTTTTCAGCAAATGAATGCCAGCCTCTAATCAAATGACAGCCAGCATAGTGATGCTGTCCCGGGCAACAGTTGGTGAGGAGGTGACGTGTGAAGCATTCGGAGCCAGGAGGAGATGGTCCATGACAGTTAGCGTCCTGCCCTAACTGCTGCCCTACAAGCCCTCCCTACGCAACAGGACAAGTCATGAAACAAGAGGTCCAGTAACACAATCCTCCTCAAGTCCCCGTGGTGTGTGTTCCTGTGCATGGCACATTTCATAAGGCTCCGCTCTTTGACTGGTGATGAGTTTATGCGAAGGTAATTAACAGTAATTAATCCTTAATTACAGCAATTAGCAGAGTCGCAGTAAATTAAGCCACATCTGGAGGCATGGAGCAGGGCTAGACAAGTAGGGGTGGGCTTTTTGACAAGAGGGAGTAGCGGAGAGCACGTGACAGAGATTGTTTAGATCTACCTGGGATGTCCAGGTTGCCATCCCTGCTCCAGGCCGCCTGGCGGGACCGGTGATACACTGTGTGATCTGAGAGGCGGGTGATGGGGCAGGGTCTGATGAACACAGAGGGCTGAGAGGGGAGGTTCATTTCTGAGCAAAATTGCTTCATCTCAGGGAGAAAGGCTCCCTTAAGCTACTACGCAAGGACACCCACCATATGGCTGCTCATAGACAATAGTGCTGCTGGTTCTGCTTCGCTGTGCTCGGCTTCTCTCGACAACATGTGAACATGCATTTTATACAGCGTGGCTGGATAGCAAAACTTGCTCGCCGTTTGTCTCTCTGGAAGAGCAAAATCACACCCGCCACGTACAGGATGAAATACAGAGAAGAGAAACACACAGTGTGATGCTGCTGGTTCATTCAAAGTCACATGGTTCAGTCTGTGCGATACTATTAAAAAATATTCTGAGTGGTTACTTAGATTATCCCATGATGCATTGCATCTCCACTGGGAGCAATATCTTCCATGATGACAATGCTCCTCTCCATAAAGCACAAGTGGTCACTGAGTGCTTTGAATGGCATGATAATAATGTTAGCCATATGCCAATGCCTCTTCTGTAAATAGATATGATCCTATTGTCTTTTCTATATATAGACACGATCCAAACTGAGCATCCATGTATAAGTAGATGTAAGTAAATATCCTTCTAGATGAACAATGCGAATTGACAGGTAATGTCAGCTGTGATAAATGTTCAGTCTTGTGTTCTTCTCAGCTGCTCAGGAGTTGGTTGGTTGGTTGGTTGAGCAGTGATATTTCTGTACTGCATCTTCGGCTTTACCTCTTCTGTTTCGCAGAGTAACTCCGGTTAGATAACTGGCAGACTCTTTAGCTTCCCTCATGGCTGTCATACAGCAGAAGCCCCGCAGCCTTCCACAAGTTCGGATCACACTTCCACCAAACTACAAAGGGCACTTTTGTTGTCCCATGACAAACCATGGAAAAGCTAAAAATATCAGTACACAGTCAGTGTGGTGGGCAGAGCGACATTCCAGGATTGAAAGAACCGCTGTGGATGTTTACTGCTCTGATTATTGATTAATCTCACAATGTTTTCTTCGATTGATTTATCAACTCACTGTTTAGTCCGGGACGGCAACTCATCATTATTTCCATTACTGATCCATTTGCAGATTATTCACTCAACAATGCTGATCATAATGTCCCAGAGCCCAACGTGATGTATTTAAATGTCTTGTTTCCTCTGAGCGAAACTCTAAAACACAAAGACATTAAGTTAACTAATCATATGACACAGAAAAATAATAAACACATTTCAAAATACAGAGCCGTGAAGGGACGTCTGCAAACTGCCGGTTTTGTCCAACCAAGAGCACAAACTCCAACAATATTCTGTTTGCATGCAAAGTAAAGAAAAGCAACAAATGCTTATATTTCAGTGTTTTTTGCTTGATCATTAAGTCAATTGATTAATCAATGAATCAAGCAACTGTTGAAATAGTAAACATCATGTACTGGGCGGCAAAAGTGGCCCTATCCTCAGCACAAAGTTCCAGCGCAGAATCTGGCAGGTGGACGGATGCCATCCGAATGTTTGATAGGCTTTAAGGGCCCATTAATATTGTAACAGTTGAGAGATTTGCTCCGGCTGGAAATACAATCTCTCCCTGCATTTATCAGGGAGCTTCCCATCAAGGCACACTAAGTCACATCGGCTTTGTTTTGCTACGTGTGCAGTTTGTTCGGACGCTGTCACAACGACGGAAATCCCTGTGAGGTTTACTGTTTTGCTGAGGCCTGGTGCTCAAAAGACTAGTGATGCTTACTATGCCCCTAGCTGTCAGGAGAGAAAAACAATGTGAGGGATCACTGTCCATTAGTGAGACCAGCTCCAATTCATACGCTCAGAGACATTTCTTGGTCAGATATCTTTGTTAACATCCGCTTTCCAACTCACTCGGTGCACCAGAGAAGTGACAGTTTGTTATGGATAAAAAGAAATATGTGCCATAAATTTTACATAAACAAAATAAGCACTTAAAAGACAAATGAAGGTAGTTTTTATGCACGATGCCTCACTCAGCACTACTGACACTGTCCTAATGCAGAAATGATGCAAATAATATTTGACTATTGTTTGTTATGACAACCTGCAAAGCAAAGGTTCATGCCGATGCTGTATGGATGCATGTGTGTGAGCTGGAGGGGGGTCAACTTGGGACAAAGGTTTAGAGCTGTAACAATGAATATGACAATACAACGCCTGTAGGCAGAGAGAGATCGACATAGGCAAAGAGAGAGAGAGAGTGTTTACAGCAGAGGTAGTGGTCCAGGCAGTCTAAGTGGCCTGGCTGGCAGGCCTACCACACCACTAGCGGATAAAGCCTAGTCATTAATCACAGGCCTGTGGGATCGTCCCACTGTAGCAGAATAGTGGGTCAGCTGGAGCTCCTGCTGTCAATCAGCGCTCAAATGTGTGTCTGTGTGTCTGAGTAGGGTGGGACTGTAAGCGGGGGAGTGTGTTTTTGATGAGAATGTGTCATTTTGCCTCCAGCTAAAAAAAGCATATAGTACTGAGGAATTAATGCATTAATGCAAACACCAGTGTGCAAGTGCTAGATGTCATTTACATGAAAAGCATATCGAGTCATCCATTGGGAATGAAAGCAGAATTTTCTGCCCTAAAAGCTGAAGCTTGATCTTAAAAAATAAAGACAACGCCTCTCTCTGTAACGCAAAAAATACTACTATACTATGCAGACAGCCCTGTGGCATCAGCAGCACACGCCAGAAACACTAATAACCCATTCAAATGAGACAAACGTGTAGGATGAGGGACTACTGAGCGCATGTTCAATTAATCAATCAACCAGCCAACCAATGTTTGACCCAGTTTTTTTTTTTTTCATGCTTCTGTTGCAGGTTAATACACTGTCACCACCGTTCACTAACACTCCAGTCTGCAGCTGCAACTTCCATAGATTTTACTTCACAAAAGCGCAAGCTGACCCATTCAAGTCAAAAATCAATGCAGGTTAGCCTGAGTCACCGTGATCGCTCTGAAATATTGTCATGTCAAGTCTTTGGACAGCAAGTGGACCTGTGTGTACTTTTAAAAACATATTTACATATATACATTTTGGGATACTTCTGTACTCTTCGGCAAGTGGTAGACATTTTGTTCATCCAACAAGAGAGCCTGTGCTCACCTCAACCCGTCAGAAGACATGCAGCACATTGCATTGATGCTGTGGTCAGCTCTGTCAATATGCTAAAGTGCATAATGCAAAGATAAGGATGTACCTGTCCGGCTGTGTTTCAAAGATCAATAAAATATATACTATACGTTTATAAAAAGAAGTCAATGAAATGTAAAACTTCAAATAAGATCAAACCGCAAAAACACCAACGTAAAGAGTCATGGAGGAAGTATTTACACTCTTTTCTTATGTAAAAGTACTGAAGCTACACTCTACAAATACAATAAATAATATACTATAATAAAAAAATGTACTTAAAGTATTAAAATTAAAAGGACTCAATGCTGATTAATGATTAATTAATATATTTTATTCATAGTATATGTAGTAACTAAAGCTGCCAAGTAAATGTTTGGAGAAGAACGTACAATATTTCTGACAGAAATGTAGAAGAAGAAGAAGAAGAAGAAGAAGAAGAAGAAGAAGAAGAAGAAGGTGGTCTATTATTGATTGAGTCAGCAGCAGAACATTCAACAGTCAAACGGCTGTAACCATGGAAACAGCGCCAAACGTTCAATCAGTTCATTGTAACCAAACACTGAACGACAGAACTTAAGTTGCATTAAAGTTATTTTTTAATTATGAGATTGCGTTCCTATATATTCTCTCGTTTTGGTAACGTTATTTTCTTCTTGCGTCTCATTTCTCACACCTTAACGTTACGTTAAGTCACGTTAAAGAGGGGAAAATGTAAATCTTTTTTTTTTTTTCTTTTCACTTCTATCCTGCTGTTATTGTACTCAAATAATTATAAAATTATTTCTACTTTAGTACATTAGGACAAAGCTTCAACTTCAAAGCAAACTCATTTAAAGAAGTATATCTCTGCTTTAATGTCATAATTTCTTTTAAAAACTGACATTTCAAAATAAAAAAAAAACTATTATTCAGTGTCAAGGACTAAAGAAAGGCTTTCACGGGGGCTTTTCTTTCTTGATCAAATCCTTTGCTTTTCCAGCTGTGCATCACTAAAACAAAGATATGGTAAGCGTAGATTTTTTTTTCTTTCCCCCACCAAATTTTAATTTTGTCACATGAAAGCATTCAAATTTCTGATCAGTCATGTGGGGAAGGTTTTTTGTAGTCACATAACTATTAAAGCTGAGACTGTCTGCCTGTCTGTACTTTTCCACAGTATTCCAGCATTATCAGATATTTGTGAATTTAACTTTACATTATGTTGAAGTTCTCCACTTTTCCAAACTGGATCGAGCCACAGCCTCTCCTCCTTCCTCCGGCCCCCTGGGTGAGACAGCAGTCATATTCTGTCGGTCAGCCTCTACACACCTGCATCCCCAGCTGGACCTCTAATCCCTCCCCCCCTCCTCCTCCTCCATCCCTGCCTCCCCCCCTCTGCTCTACAGTGCTCTACTCCCAGCTGCCTGGGCTATTTATAGGCCCTGTTTCATTTCCACACCTGCAGGGAGGCAGAGTTGTCACAGTGGGCCCACAGAGCCTCTCTGGAATACTGCATGGGAATGAAAATGCACCTTGCTGATGCAGGAACTTATTCTTGTCACTCTCTCCCGGCGGACTCGCATGATACTGTTTTGTTGGGGATGTGCAGTGCAGTATGTGGTGCAAAGATAACGGATAAAAAGGAATCCATGTAAATAAGATTCCCCTGTGAGGAGTGTGAGGTATATTGACAGGGATTACACTTTTTGGATAATCACGTGTGTGTGTAGTCACACACACGCACACTCACAGAGCTGGATATGCTATCCGTACATTTTCTCACAATAGGCTGCATGGATATCACCCCTTTATGAGCTTGATTAATTAGAGCCAGAGAGGTAATGCTAAGTAAGTGCAACAACACATAAAAGTTCCTATTTTCCACCTACATTTCCGTTTTTTTCCTGTCATGCTTTTCTCTCTGGATGTAGTGGGCTGTAGGATCCAGTCAGCGGATTACATTATCAGTCTGACCTAGTTGCCAGCTATCTCCTGAGACCTGAGGAGCCAGGCTTTCTGCACAGCCTTCCGCTGCTACAACACGCACACTGTGTAACTTTAATTTATCAGGGGGAAGAGGAGGGAGAAATGTGACAGGTTGACAGTTCTCTTTGCCTGCCACTCCGAGCACTCCCTCTCCCCACAGCGTGCCGGTTAAGGGTCCTCGCTATGGAACAGTGCATTACCGAGAGTGACTTTTATTCAGCGTGCTGGAAACTCATCAGCAAGGTTGGAACCTTCTTATTAACGTGGACATTTAAGGAGAGGCTTGCAGAGAATTATGTGATTCGGGATGTGGGCGAGCAGCTGAATTTCACTTTTCTTGGTCAAATTTTTTACTTGACTAAAACACCAAAAAAAAAAAAAAAAAGCAAATACACTGTTATTCATATTCATACTCAACCAGCTCCAGTAGTGGAAGAGGCATTCGGGTAGTTCACTTAAATAAAAGCAGCGATGCATCAGTGTAAAAATATTCAGTTACAAGTAAAAATACAGAAGTATTTATGGCCTCTTTCAGTGTCATATTACTAAATTATAAATCTGTGATCTAAATAAAGTAGCAAAAATGATAAATATTCAAGAAAATTACAAGCATCTCCAAATTGTATAGTACTAATGTATTTAGTTACTCAGCTAACTACTGATCAATAGAAAGTCATATATATATACAGTAGATATATATATGATATACCAGTAGGTACCTTTTCCGATTTTCTTGAGAAATAGAGTCTCCATACTGGGCAACAAGTGTTGAATTAAATTCATAAAATCAATCATGTAGCAATTAGTCAAGGAAAGGCGTAATTTAGTCGTTCAAAAGAAACAATGTGGAGCTGTATTTTGGGGGGAAAAAAGCACAAAGGACTTAAAATCACAAAGCAATGGCAGAATTAAAATCATGACACACTCAGTCATGTGAAAGGCAGTACGATGCCTATACTATGAGAACAAAAGACTGAACTAATCAGCCTGTGGATTAAAAAAAAAATGAAAGTGGAGTTTTACAACAAAGGCTGACGTCCACAAAAGGGAAAAGAAAGGTGAGTATAGAAGTGACTCTGTACAACTCAGAATAAATCTTTCAAAGTAGAAAAGAAGAACATGTTCAGCTTTAGAGCATTTATACTCCACGTCGAGTATATGGTGATGGATGGATCACCCAAAATAGCAAAACAGGCTGGACTAATTTTACACCTGTTAACAATCACAAACTGAATCATCCTGATACTGTAACTCACATCCAATTTGACAGTTCAACATCAACAGCCGAGCAGAACCAAACATGCAAACGAGAGATATAGGTGAAACACTTGAGTCTTTTTGGGTTATGACTGTTTCCCTCAGTTCAGTTGGAGAAAAAAATAGCCAATATGGTTTTTCTGCGAAAAATTTCAGAGGAGGGGGTGGGGGGGTGGAGGTGGGGAGAGATGTGCTGCTGCCAGATTAGGCTCCAGCCTGTGCCAAGGTTATAAACAGGCTGTTATCAGGCCTCCAAACAGAATAATCCTCCCTGTATCAGCGCCCAAACATATGGGGCCACACAAAGCAGCAGCAGCCCCTGACAGACACCCCCTTTTAATTACACAGAGGAGGGGGGCAGGACCTTTCTCCCTGTGCCTTTCCCTTCTCTGCTTTAGTTTCTCTGTGTCTGCCTGTCTAGGACAGACATTTGATTTTAAAGGAGGAACATGTAAAGATTAAAGCCAAGCTGAAGCGACTTTGTATCACATCAACATTTCCAATATTGTAAATTAGAGCACAAACGACTGGTCGATTAATGTATTGGTTATTTGACAGAAGAAGAAAAAAGAAGCCATTATTGTTTGATAATCGGTTAATTGTTTAAGAACACAATTCAACACCAATACAAGTTTGTGAGGATTTGCTGCTTTTCTCTCTCTTAAGTGACAGTAAATTTAATATTTTGGGGGTTGTTGTGGGGGGCAGTTTTTACTATTTTTAATAATTTTTTATAATCTATATTTTCTAGACCAAGAGATGAAAATAACCAGCAAATTAATCAATAAGGAAAATAACTGCTGGAGCTCTACATTTGGGTTTCTGGACCTTTACTGACACAAAACAAGTGATCTGAAGATGTTAACTTGAGCTCTGGGAAACAAATTTTTCAAATTTGTGGACTGAATTTGAGTAAATGATAACGAAATTGAGCAAACCTAATTATTAACAAATAAAAAAAACAATTTTTACATTTTATTGTGAAAATAATTGACAGATTAATCAATAAGATAAATGCGGCCCTATTATAAATTAAAAATACAAAAAGAATAACGTGTATACAGCAAATACAACTATTCTAAAATATACTTTTAATTTTAGAAATTATTTGATGTAACAAAAACACGTCAATCTGCTCCACTCAGGTCTCAACTGTTGGGGGACTCTTCTCCCATCTGAAAGAAATAAATCCCTCGATCTTTTATATACTGCCTACAGATTTTAAAGTCTTGTTCAATAAAGTTTAAATGTCACAGAGGTGTAATAACGAGGATCATATAAACGCTGGGCTTGGAAAAGCTATGCAAAAATGACGGCGTCCCTTTCCGCATGTGCTATAAAGTTTTATTTGGCTGAATCGGCCAATAAAAGTGGGTTTTGAAGGTTGTCAATGGGGAGTAATTGGTCCGTTTTACAGGAGCGATCATATTTCTCAGAGGCTTTTTTTCATACAGTGAGAATGAGTCTTGACAGCGACACAAGGAGATTCTTCTTGTTAGAGATGTGACTTCCTCGCCAACCTTCAGCTATAACAGAAGGGCATATATAAAAACTGTAAGAAGGAAAAAAAAAAAAAAAAACATCTGGAAAACCAGTACAGTGTAGGTAAATGACACCACAAGATGAATATGCAGGTCTGCTCGTCGAGGCCTGCACACGCACGATGGAGACACACAATAACAGTCCATGCTTTTGGCAGCAGCAGAGCCCATTTCACACACGCCCAGACAGCAGAAAGAGTGTAGACCTTAATGACGTCCAATCTTCTCTGTCACGCCGGGCTGGAGGCTCACCAGGGCAAAAATCGACCGACAGCTCAAAGTGCTGTTAACCGGTTTTGAGGAGTCCTCGCTGAAGCACAAAGCTCACCTTTATTTCGAACACGGGTCACAAAAAGCTCCGCCGCTACCATCTTTCGCCACGATTTAAAGTTTATACATCCATTCTGCATATTGGAAAAACAAACATACATTCCCAAACATTCAACCACACTGTGGTGTGAACACAGCTTTTCCAAATAAGATGTTTGGTCTGAAGACAATTCTTGGTTTTGATGAAAACATATGTGTTTCATTGTACCTACTGTAGTCAGACATAAATGTCAACCACTGTAATGATTTGTAAACCAAACAAACAGACCAAAGGCGATGATAACCTCGAGGAAAATAAAAGGAGGGATCTTTATTTCACCATAGACATTCACTTTGAGATCTGAAAGCTTTTTTGTCTGTTTGCTTTTCAAACTATCTCTGTCTGAAGTCGTCTTCTCTTTTTGATCAAGACTTGAGTTTTGAACTATAAATATGTTACGTTGCAGCTTGTAACATAAAATGTATGACTACAGCTTTGATCCTTTTAATTAATCAAAGCCAGAACTACCCCTGATGAAACAAAGCAGTGATGAGTTTTCACCTTAAGATCGTTTTTAATCTTTATTTTTGAAACGTCAAATAACTGAATTAATATCAGAATTAATAACGGCAAAGGAGGAGTCAAGGAGTCTTGTTTTTGTCATCAGGTCTGGCCTCGCTCTTTGATTTAATTTCACAGCTGGAGAAGCATTTGGTAAGGAAATATCCGAGTGCAGCTGTAAGCCAAAGTGTCAGCGTCTATCCATCCCGGTAAGAAAGGCCCAAAATAATAATCAAACACTCTTGCCTCTTTGGAGCAACGCTGCCAGCGCCACAGAAAACAGACAGACAAACACAATGAGTGTCTCCACATCCCTGCTCTGACAGGAGACGCTGGCAGAGTCGGGGTAAACGGACGGCGCGGTGCGGCACGGCGGCCCCTAATGATCTCCCCTCTGTTTCAGCGGACTGAGAAAAGCCATTACCTCCCGCCACATTACCCTGCCATCCCTCACATGGTGGATGGCTCCTCTCTCCCATGAGCACCTTGCTCCAGTTATGGCTGGCAGTGCTCACCTCCTTACCGCCTCCTCCTCAACCCCCGTCCACCCTCCTCCCTCTGAAACCCCCAGCTCTATACATCACATTTAACACTTTGACACTAACAGTCTATAATGTTTCTATTCTACAAAATCACTCTGCCAACTCCAGGATAGCAGAGCAGAGTCTGAGGAAAATAAATACCACTCTCAGCCGCTGGCATTAAATTCTAAAGGAAAGAAGAAAAGTACAAAAAGAGCCTCTTATACACTCTACCCCCTCGCCCGGCACCTGAGAGGTCCTCTGGCTGCAGTGGAAGCGAGGAATAATTTCAATCGATACACATTACAGCTTCTACTGACAGCAACAGCTCACACTTTACATGGAGGATTGTCCGCGCCGTATAAAGAAGCCATATAACCATATTTCCAGAGACGTCAACACTCCTTTGCGAGCACTTTAAAGCTGTATGAAAGAAACATTTCACTGCATTAAATTATTAAAATCAAAAAGTGGCATGAATAAATAAAACCAGCCTGAATAAGTGATGTGACAAGACAGACTTGAGGCATGACCTTTGAAAGTGTCTCAATGTGTCAGCAGACGAACGAGAGGGACTTTAAGTAGGTGGCAGAAAAAAAAAAAGATAAAAATGAGAATGAAATAAACGAAAAGCGGCCGAATTGCGGGAAAAGAAAAAGAACAGAGAATTAAAAACAATAAATGAAACATGTCAAGACGTATGAGTCTCCTCAAAAGCAAAGAAGAAACAATAAACATGGAAAGCGCCCACACCTCATTGCATTACAATTGCTTCTTTTGTCTCTCTCTTTAATATAAGTGTTTACTTGGGCGAAATCCAATCATTTCATTCTCTCCGAGCGTATTTCATGTATATAAACAAACATTTGCTCGACCTCACTGGAGTATTAGCTTTAATGTATCGTCAGCAAGCCTGGCTTTGAGAGGGCATTAATTTCAATTCGCCGATTTAAACACTCCAGTTTGTCGCAATCCTTCATCGCAGTACGCCACCAAGTCAACACACACAATGGGCCTATTTTTCAATCTAATGGTGGAGCTTACTTGCCATTAGTGAAAAAAAAAAAAAAACGCTTTTGCCTTTGAACAAGCCACTCAAAATGTAACCCTGCATTTCAAAATGAATTTGAATAATTAATTGCTAAGCTAAAACAGACATGAACCCCAAGAAACGGGGGCTGGGGAAGGGAGCTGGAAAATGTATTTTTTTGCCCCGAGGCCAGAAGATCTCTCATCTTAGAAAGCTGGAAAATCTAGTCTTTGAGGATAGAGTGTGTAATCTCCAGTGAATCTAATGAAACAAAGTAAAAGATAACGCCACATTTCATCACATCGGAGACAGAGTGCTTCCTCTGGCTTGCCCTTGAGGTGGCAGAAATCCATAATCTGAGGAAATCATTCTTTTTATGTAGTTGAGGTATCACAAGCCCCTGTTTGACCCGACTCTCAAGACAATTGATTTATGAGCAGACACGAAGCCAAAAGTCTACACCTCTCCCTCAAATGATTTATTTATTTCTTTTAAAAAGATATTTCTGGGCGGAAAAAAATTTGAAGACGTACCACTCTCACAAAGAAATTTAAACGTGGTTTAATTTAGCGGCGTGCAAAAACAGTGCAGCGCATACGTGGATATATTAACCATTAATGTACGTTTGGTGATGGATACAGGATTTTCTGTCACCGACTGTTATTGCAATATCGCGTATTTACAGCGCTGCATTCTAATATATGTCAACATGAGACATTTAGAGAAGCCACTTCTCCAATCTGACTCGTCCTTGGCCCATTCCTTTGCAGTGAGCTTGTCTTTATTATTTAATTAAGCCACTACGGCCGTTACATTAATAATTGAGTGTGAGAGGAGACCCAGGGCAGCCGCAGGCTCTGGCGCATTGGGCTTCCTGGTGAGGAGTGTATTAAAAATGTGTGTGTTTATGTCCCCAGGGCGTCTGTCCTGGCTGCATAAAATTGAATTGGTTATATCTAATATATCATCCCCTAAGGGTGGGTGGGTGGTGGTTGGGGTGGGGTGGGGGGGGTGGTGGAGGGAGCTGAGATGGTCGCATCCTGCCAGCAGGGAATGAGTCGGGTCTTAGAGATTCAGAGAGACGCATGAGGCCGTGACGTTAATGTCCCTCAGAATCAAATCGATGGCTGTCCGAATCCTCAATGTGCATGGCCTTAAGCTAGGAGCACAAGACAAGCCCAGAACCAGATTAAACCCACTCGTTACCGCAGTCTTTGTTCACTTCTGGTGTCTGGTGATGCATTCAGTGCATCAGTGAGAATGGGTGGAGGATTTCTTATGAAAACGGATTACAACCAGATACCAAATACAGGCAAGAGGAGAAAAAAAAAAAGCTTATGGCATTCATATAGATACTAAGAGGATGAATGTTGGTGACAATGTGAGTGTCTGAATGTAGAAGCAGGAAAAACATCACTCATGATCCCTCCTTTCACACACACCGAGGGGCTGACTGCAAATACACTCTCCCCTCTCTGTCTTTCTCCACCTCTCCTCTTATCTGCTTCTCCCACCATCCCCCACTCCCACCTCTACATCCACGCCAGCTCGCGTGGCTTTATCCAACTCTGCACCTTTAAGGCCTCCAGACTCCAGAGGAATGAGCGTTTTAACACCACCATTAAGGTCAGGGCCTAAATTATTGATCTGCCACCTCTATCAGCATAACGGTCACGTAGCCAGTATCACAATCTAACCCTGCCGCCCTCGGCCAGCTCGCTGCAGCTCCCTCAATTAGGGAGAGATTCTCATTACAAAGAGAGACGGCAAGAGTGAAAGAGAGCAAGGTAGAGGAGAAGGGGGAAAAAAGAGAGAGGGAGAGAGAGGTCCATTTCAGACGGGGGGTGGGAAGAGGGACAGCAGGCATTCTTTACACCCACCCTCCTCCCCTCCCACCCGCCTCCTCCTCCCCCTTGAAGTCTCCCATCATCTCCCCAGACAAGACCCAAAGATGACAGGTCTTATCCTCACCAAAATGCGGGCGATAAGGCAGCTGTAAAAGAATAATAAAAGAATAATGCATGGAGGATGAAAGAGGAAGGCAGACAGGGAGGGAGGCAGAGAGAGAGAGAGAGAGAGAGAGAGAGAGAGAGAGAGAGAGAGAGAGAGGCAGGCCAGGGAGGGGGCAGCAACATAAATAAAGATGCAGCACAGTTGTGCTGGATCTCCTAATGAATTCGGAAGGTCCCGGATCAATAACATCAGCGCGCTGACGACACATCACAAATGCCAAAGGAGCTCTCTGCTTTGAGCCCGGCTCGAAGAAAAACAGACATTTACTGCATCCTTCCGCTTCCACGAAAACGGACTGAAAAATGACCGAACGCATAAAAAAAAAATCGTCTTTGCAGATTGAGTAAAACGGGGGGACGGTGTGTGTTTGTGTGTGTGTGTGATGCCGCTGCGAGGAGCATCAGGAAGCAGGAAGCAGCCTTGATGCTTGGTAATGGGGGATGATTTCCACCTAGGAGATGCCGTGATAGTGGCCGTGCTATCAGTGCTATTAGTGATGCTGATGACAGATGGTTTCTTTGTCTCTATTCGGATTTATTTTCACAGCCGTCAGAGAAAAAAAAAAAACACACACACACAGAGTACATTATTACCAGTACAAATAGCCTCAAATGAAACAACCTCTGACACGACGGCCGACCAGAAGATCTATGAGTGAAAATTTACAGAATATATTGGAAAATGTTTTGGCAAAGAGGCTCCTAGAAGTGGATCAAAGCAGACATTGACTCGGGTCTCTGAAAACGCGCCCTCTCTCCCCATTCGCTCATACACAATCATGGCCTAATGGCATTCCATTAACATAATTGCCAACATAACTAGTGTTCCGTGTCTGAGAGCCATTCCCCAACTACACGGGGAAAAAAAAAAAAAAACAAAAAAAAAAACAGAAAGATGAGAGGAGATGAAATCGAGCCAAACTAGGACCATCCCCAAAAAACATATTGTGGGTGTTCAAGCTGGATCCCCCTCCTCCTCCTCCTCCTTCCTCACCCCTCCCTCCTCCTCACCCGCTTTTCAAAGCTACAACGCTTTGTGAAGACCCCCTGGGAGGGCTCTGGCATCTCAAGGAATGTGATGCCAGAGTGTGTGTGTGTGCATGCGCGTGCGTGCGTGCGTGCGTGCGTGTGTGTGTGTTCAGGGGCACATGCACACATGTTTGTATGCAGCACAGATAGCAGGTGGAAGAGCAGAGCTTCCTTCACATGTTGGTTGCTGCCTCGGCGTTCAAAGATTGGGCCCCGGCGCACGCTTCACACCAAACACAACCTGCCAGGCGAAATGAAATTCCCATTATTTTTAATTAATCCCTAATTAAAATATATTACTCCACAGATTCCACAAATCTCTCTTAATATGCAAATGTGGCCAATTCAAGGATATTTACATATCATTAATTAAGGCAGGCACATTCTCTTAGTCTAATGAGCTGTGGCCTGGGTCTGCCAAGGAAAACTAAACGCTGGGCTCAGGAGTGAGTAAGCACAGCCACGGGGGGATGCCGGCTCTCTGTTGAGTCAGGACTATCAACCGTTAACGCCGGGGTGAAGTAGACAACAACAACTCTGCTAGGCTCACAGGAAAAATCCACCCTGAAACACTTTAACATCATTAAAAACTGCTCCCGGCGACGTACCTCACATCTTCGCGCCTATTGGGCCGGGCGGTGTGTTTTTCTCATTGCTGAGGATCAGCAGGCAAAGAGGATGTGACATCATGCAGAGGTGTTTCCTGCAGAGCTACGAAAGGGTCTGATATGTTATCACTGTCACTACCAGTATTACTCTGCCGTGAAGGAAACAAGTCCATGCCCTCCTCTCTGGAGACTGTCGAAACGACTTCTGTGGACAGAAGGAAGTCATGAGCTGAAACGAGGCGAGCAGAGGATCAGCCCTTAACATCCACTTTTCCCCTTTGGTTTCCCCTGAAGCACCTTTAATTAACAAAAAATCATCTTAGTCCACATATTCTGACAGCGTCACGTATATTCTGCATCCGTTTGTTCGCACCCATCTTTTTGACGGCTGCACTCTTGTATCAAATCGAAATATTCTGGTTGTCTTGTGCATCATTTTATCCATATTTTCCTCAGATCCAGCCTCATGTATTTTATATCCTTTGAAAATTCGCAGTCTCTAGAATCTAGAAATAGAAGATTTGTGACTACAAAGTAAGACTGCGACAACTGGTTGAGAAATTAAAGAAACTATAATCATAAAACGCACTGAAAATCACAGAAAGTAACTCAAGTACTGTTCTGAGCTACTACTACGTCACTTGAGTATTTCATCTATATACTGCATAGCATTTCATTATCGTATCTTCCTTCCACTTACTTTATTTGACAGCTTTATTTACTAGTTACTTTGCAGATTAAGTTTTTAAAACCAGCATATAAAATACAATGCACTGCTGTACAGTAGATCAGTGGTTCCCAACATGTGGGTCAGTGCTCCTCCAGTGAATCAGAGGAAAACTCTTCAGGGTCTTGAGATGATAAATGAGATGGGAAAGCTGCAAAAATGCTTTTATTTATTTATTTATTTTCAATGCTTCTCTAACTTATGAAACAACTGACTCCGCTTTTACCTTTTTTTGGCCGCTAACACTTATTCAAATCAAACAAAGTGAGATGTTTAGAGGGAGAAAATCGCTCTTTAGTGGAAGTGGATATGTAACATGGGCCAAGGGGAAGGAGAAGTAGACACATTTTAAAGGTTACAAGCCAAGAAAGGCTGGAAACAAATGCAGAGGATTAAGCTCAACAGCAGTATATAAAAGAGATCAAATTAGCTCCAACTGGTCCAGCTACAACATTAAAATGCTGCTTATATATTAATCTTTCAATAATAATTATCTGATAAATAATACATTATGATATAAATCTAACAGGGAGTTTAGTTACATTTAATTCTTTAAATGCAGCGTGCAGACAATACTTAATCCTGAGAAGTAAACAAGGTTGTTGCACTACACTGTACAGAATATAAAGACCTTAACTTTATTTTCAGTGCAGATTACTGCACGAGTAACAATTTACTAACTGCAGTAACAGCTTCTTAATCATTAATACGTGGAGTGCATCCAACCATCTTTGCATAGTTGTTACAGAGATACTATTCATGAATATCATGTTATATTAGGTGCTTTGAAGGAGAGTGAGGAAATGAGGTGGGGTGAGATGTACCTTGTCCATCTCCTTGTTCTCCCCTTTTCCAGCTGCTCTAATTTGACACCTTGAGCAGTGGAGGGGGGTAGGGTTAACTAGGTGGGGGAGTGCAAAGACACAGTGGAATTCATTAAGAATAGAAACCCCTCTCTCCCTTCAACCTCCCTCCAACGCTAATGACATCAGAGGTTAGCAGAGAGCAGACTAGAAGAGAGATGGGAGGAGGAGGAGGAGGAGGAGGAGGAGGAGGAGAAGAAGAAAGATGGAGCGAGAAACCAAGAGAGAGGGACGCATGAAATTGATAATATTTAAAATAGCTATTTTTTTTTTCCCCAATGGAAGCGAGTGAATAGCGCCATGTGCTGCACTCCGTATGCGCCCCGACTGGACAATCTCACCGAGGCCTTGTTTGCCTGGTTTGATCCAAGTGTATTTCTGCATCCTTTTAACATTCACATGAAATGAAAGAGGTTTCAAAAACTGCCATTTTGCTTCTGACAGTCCTAATGCACTATGATGACATACCAACAACCGACTTCAGACCTTCGAAAAACCCATTTAAGCCACACTTTGTAGGTTGGATGGAGTGCAATCAGACTTTTTTCAACATTGTGATTACCACGTACTGGCACAGTAATCTGTGGCTGAGGAATTGGCTGGCTAATGGCAGTTTCACATCAGCCATCTATAGGGACCTTGAAGACAGGTAAAGTGGTAGTTCCAAGATATTGAAATGGCCAGTGCCACCTGGGATGAAAGGCCTTTAAAAAAAGTATTAAGAACTTGTTTTCTCTCTCTCTCTCTCTCTCTCTCTCTCTCTCTCTCTCTCTCGAAGCAGCAGCAGCAGCACTGTGTGTAAGATGAGCAGCTTTATCTTTGCAGTCACTTAAAACATCAAACACCTTGCTTTCCCCTCACAACCACTCTGAAAGCTGCTGCTTGATTTTAAACCTGGAGGGAAAATGATAGAGGGGCAAGATAAAAAAAAAAAAAAAGTTTCTAAGCTGAGCTGAAATCCTCGCTGAAACAGTGTCCCGAGACCTTTCAAATGCTCATTTCCATTTATCTACCAGTGACATTTTTCATGACGTACTCTCTGGCAAACTATCTGACTCATAAATCCAATTCAAGCCTATTACTGAAGAACTTTTAAAGCTATCCTTCATTAATGTTAATGGGGTTTTTTAGTGGAGGCCAGTGGTGGTTAGGACTACATGGCTGCTTTCCCAAGCTTGTTTAACAGGCTCCAGACAGAGATGGATGCTTCTTGCAGTCCGATAGGCTCTCCGAGCCATCTATCACCCGGAGGACCCACCCACAGAGCTGGCGTTCCATAACAAAGGGCAGCCAGGAAAGCTCCTGATTGACAGCTTTATGTGTGTGGTGGCTAGTCAGACAGCAGAGAAGAGACATGGTATCTGTTTCTGGCCTCAGTGCTGGCCCCCTCTCTGAAAATGAGTTGTGAAGAACAGAACAAAATAATGAGTGAGCAGGGGAATCAATCAATATGCCGACACATGAGATAAATGAGAGAATCAAACGCACACACAAAAACATCCCTAATGCTGCTGAGTAGGTACAAAACTAATCAGGCAAATGAAGCTGCCCGAGCAACGTAAACTGTGAATGGAGAGCAGTGTTAAGGCATAAACAGTTATTATCATAAAGATTATTACCCTTACACCTCCAGACTCACTAATTAGCGCAATAAACAGCCATATCTAAAATGTATGGCTGGAGCGCGCAGTAAAACCGGCTGCAACATGTAAATACAGATACTGCACACACACACACACAAGACACAAATAAAATGGATAACACACTGTTCTGCAGTCACTAAATTCCAGCTCAAAAACATTAAAATCTGCACAAACACATGTACGAGCATAAAGTGCTTTGATTCTGCCACAGCTGTAATCATTTTACAAGAGGCCACAGTTCCTCTCAGGGCTGTATATATTCTTGAAATGCAGACAAAAAGGAAGAGTGGGGGGAAGGATGTTTCAGAAGAGACACACTAAATTTGGACAGTAAGTAGTATCACCCCGTCGGCGCGGTACACCGCACATTCGCAACGCCCCATTTAACCGCACACGGCGCTTCCCTCTACTGCCTTCATTTGCATACTTCAGCGGGGCCCTGACGGATGAAGACGGATGGGGCAAAATCAGCCTCACTGAAACAACTGTTTTATCAAGGTTAAACTATCCAAGAAGCTCTTAACCCCCGCGCCTTTATCACACTACAGCTCTCCCAATATCAATCTATCAATATGATCTTATCAGCAGGGAGGGGGCTGAAGACGCTCTTCATAAACTCAAGTAATAGGAACATAAAGGAATTTTATGTGTTTAGGGGAGGAGACTGCTAAACATGGTGCTGAAGGACATGTCCAATAAAACAGGCTACAAGGTGGTGCCAGCAAGCCAAATAAAATATAATAGAAGAAGAGGAAGAGGCTCGCCTGGAGGCGTAGGAGGCATGTGTGTAGTCGCAGGGTCGTCGCTTCAAATCTCATGAACGAGTGGTGAAAGCATGAATAAGAAAGCCTAATTTTGCAGGCTCAAAGTGAACTTGAACAAGACACTGACACACACACACACACACACACACACACCACACACACACACACACTGCTTCTCCAGTGAAGGTGCCTTTTATCTAAAAGCAAGAAACTAAACTGGACATCTGCCATTTTTATAACGTCTAAAAGTGTCTGAAGCAGGTCATACGTGTGCTTGGTCTATTCTCATAAATAAATAAATAAATAAAAAGATAAAACACAGCAAAACTTTAACGGGATATCACTGGACGGAAAAAGAAAAAGAAAATATTTTTTTCAAAATTAAGATATTATTGTTATAAAGATAGATAACTCATATATGTTCACTTAGGGCTACATATTTAATTTGAAGTTTACTTGCCTTCTTGTGGTGAGTACAGGAAAAAGCAGCAGTCATGAGTAACGTCAGTGAGTGTGCGGACAAGCACATAGTGCATGTTTATGATTATATGTGTGTTGCGTGCTTTTTGGTCAGTTGCAGATGTTCAAACGTGCAGATTATAAAGAAAGCCCATAACAAATCTGCATGCAAATTGTCAACATTAAATTCTGCTATTTCCACGTCACACCTCTCATTTGTTCTTTGTCAGCGGGTTACTGCCTTTTAACACACATAAAAAAAAAAAACACATATGCATGCGCACACATATACATACTAAGCGATTAGAGCGGATTTCCATAAACAACGGCGGATTCACAAAACAGCATAAAATCAGAGATAAATATGACAGCAATAAATGGAATGAAAAATTGTGCCATGCTTTGGAGAGGATTCCTTCATTTCCCTTTAAGCTTGAAATGAGGCGTTTTGGTTAATTTGTCCATGTTAATTCTGTAAATTCCTAAAACTCTAAAAAAAATAAAAGATTCTTGTTATAATATGATACCACAAAAACGGCCTCAAATGATCTCTCTGATCCGAAGGCAACACAAACTTACAGCCCTTTTTTTCCCCTTGCATCGCATTTTAGGTGTTAAGATTATAGTGTTCAAGCATTGTGCAAGTAGCAATTGCACAGCTCAGGGTATTAATGCAAACATTACAATACTGAGCTGTCATATTTTTGTTCCAACTGACACCATACGTGCGTCCGCTCAACATTTCATGACACAGTACGCCTAGCACAATGACAAACTGTTGATAGCATACATATGCGCACATAAACTCACATGTATGCGCAAGTCATAAGAGCAAACTACATACTAACTTTTGATCTTTGAAGGGTAAAAACTCTGTTAGAAGTGGCTCTGTAATAAATGAACAGAAGTATATAATTTGCTGATTATGCTCAAGTAGAAAAAAGAAAATGACAGCAATTAACATAATTTCAGTTGGAGTTAACTGTCCAGAACTAACACCGCCAAAGGCAAGCTGGCAGACAGACGGCAGAGAGGAAACCCACAGCTTTCACTCTTTGGGTTGGGATACGGATATCTACAGTACAGGGAACCAGCAAGGAGGCATCACTGTTATTATCAATCCTCATTGCTGTTACTGTGAAAAATAGCTGACATATTACACCTTGTTAGACTCCAGAATTAAGGCTACGAATTTAAAAGTTTGGTTTGTTTTCACACTCTAGTAATGAGGCATTTAATATATAAACATAAAGTAGATTTTACATAATAATAACAAATTGTCTAATAAGTTAAAACAGCTGCTGAGAAAATCTACAGTTTCTGATCCAATTTAAGTTTAATGAGAATTTGCATGATGCAAGTTAGAGTAATTTAAACAGATTCACAGATCTTAAATTATCTCACCCTAATGGCAGCTTTGACTTGCTAATTTCTTTTTCTTTTTACAGTCACTGCTTCACAAAGCAAACAAGATCCACATTACAGTGCCTTTTGTGGTTTTTTTTTTTTTTTTTATTCATATGCTGAGGTTTCCGTTTTTCCCCGAAAGATCCGACGCTACTTCAGAAGCGAGATGGTCTTTCCACAGCCAGGCAGCCAGGCCAAGTGCTGACCTCTGCTAACGCTCATGCTCTCGCCCCACTGTGCTAAATGCTACCTGTGGTGTCACATCTGCCCCGGGAAGTGATCCAAAACTACAGCACCCCATGTCTCTATAGGCCCCACGGAATTAGCAGCGACAATCCCGAGAGACTGCCTGCCTGCCTATTTCTGCCCCTCCGACACACACTCTGACACACACGCAGAAACAGTAGATGCCACACACCACACTGAAGATTGCCAGCATGAGGCTGTTTGATTTTGCAGCCACAAAAACAACTCTTTGTGTGGCTAAATTTATCATCGCTCTCCGCCACAGTATTTGTGTCTTTCTCTACAGTTCAATATCTCTTCTCTCTTTTTCTCTCTAAGTGTGTGTGTGTGTGTGTGTGTGTGTGTGTGTGTCTGCATTGTTCTTTGTCTACGCCTTCCCTTCCAGTGAAGGTGCCGAGGTTACCAAGGCTCATCTGTGGCCCCTTTGTCTCTCACGGCAACAGCAAGGTTTATTAACATAAATTAGAATAGCTCACCGAGAGAGTACCTTGTCGCTATGCGTTACCCACGGCAACCTCTCCTCCACTCTCAATCCACCTGAACGTGTGTGTGTGTGTTTGTGTGTGAAATAAAGAAAGAGAGAGACAGTGAGAGAGACAGTGAGAGAGAGAGAGAGAGAGAGAGAGAGAGAGAGAGAGCACACTCCCCTGCATCTAAATGTGAAACTACTCTGAAACGAGGGAGACACATCCACACCCATCTCTCCCCCTGTCCTGATTAAAATAAATGGTGCTATCTGCACTGCATGACTCACTACACCATGGCATTACTATCAGTAATTGAAACATCCAATCACTACTGAGCCATCAGCCTCACTGCTCTTCCCCATCTGACTTTGTGGCACCTGATTGAACACCCCACTGTATGGGAAGTAATACAGGATATGCCTACGAGTTTATATGAAGAAATGCTGAGGAGAGGAGCAAAAATACTGCATCAACAAGGGTGCAATTCATGTTTTTTTTTTCCGTGATGTATTTGTCTGAATGTGTCTGCGCGTACAGGATATATTTAAGTGTGCGTGTGTGTGTGTGTGTGTGTGTGTCCCACTCAACATCCTTAGCAGATATCCAGGGAGAGTCGGGTAGCCTCATTGATTGGTGTTGATTCCATCTGGGCAGCGAGCAGCGACTGACAGTGGATCTAAGCCGCTGCGAAAGGCAACCATTAATCTTGGTCCTGTTTAAGCAGCATGTATTAATTTATGTCATTTTTACTAAGTCAGCCAGGGAAGAGCGCTTGCCATTTTATGTTTGACTGTTCATCGCAGTCAGGGGGGTTCCTTTGTACAACCCCAGCATGCTGCCAACACGCCACTTACATCGTAGTGGCAGGGTGCCAGAGAAATGAGATCCCACACCTCGAATTAACAACTGCCAGGGCAACCACCTCCATCAAAGTGCTCAAGAAAATCTGAATGTGTAAGATGCATTTCTGATATAAGAAAGGATATGTCAAACGCAACAGTGAGGAGTAAGGTGATGTGCACGTGCAACCGATTTAAAGCTACGACAAGCAGAAAACTAAACAGTGTAATTCAGAGGTAGTTGGAGCACTCAGTTGGAGCCCCATGAACATATCAGTAATAAGATCTGCAGGTGTTTCAACGCCAACAATATGAGGATATATACACGTCCAGCGGTCCTACTGCGTGAGGCAATTCCACGAGACTGCGGAAAATCCAATCAAATCCAAACAGCACCAATAAGAAAAACAATGGCTGAGGCAATTGCAACTGCAATAATGTCACCAGAGCTGTTTTGTAGACACTAAAAGCTGCTCCAGAGACAAACATCTGATAAAAAAGAAACTCCACTCCGCCATAGAGCAAATTTCCTCTCTAAAGCAATTTTATATTCGATAAGTGGGAAGGCATTCTTAGCGTAATGGATCTGAATATGATCTCTGTCAGAAAACTAAGAACACAGGCTTGTATAAAAGCCCGGTTTGCAGAATGGCCAGTACTGCTGCATCAGATAACCAGATTGAGGAGTGCAGGAAACTAAAGATAGTGATGCAAAGCATTCATATCGCTTATGAATAGGTGAGCTGATAGATCTCTGTTTCTCTGTCATTCAATGCTGCTTCCATAAAGGTGAAAATGTAAAAACACGTATGAGGAGGGAAAAACAGTTCCCGGACACACAGTTACACGCACTCATGTAAAGATTTTAAACTCAACTGATACGGCAACCTGGATTTGTTCTTTGTTTAAACGCTGGAAGCGACACAAAGTAGCCGCTTAAAGCGCCAGAAAACAAACGCAAGACACACCTAGTGACCTACTACCTATGCCCTCACAAACAAACAAACACACAGACACACACACACACACACACCCTGCGCCGCCACAGATTATGACCATTCTACAGCCAGATCTGTTATCACGGCTAATTACTACTCCCACCTCAGATATACAGGGCTGTAATTAGCCTCTTAAAACATGATTAACATGTCTCAATTAAGCCAGTCAACATTTGCATAATATATTAGCTGTCCTAATTGCGAGTGAGTTTATATCAGAGGACAGGGAACAGCAAAAATGCGCGCTGTTGCTTCTGAAGTGCGCTGATAATGTAGTGAATATAAATATGAATATAGAGGAAATGTCAGTGGGTAAAGTTGAATCCACTCTATTTATGTTTGATATAACTCACTTTAAAAGCAAAGATAAACTTAAAATCAGCACATCCCTGCTCAGACCGCTTATAAAAATATATTGCATGTTTGTTATTATTCACTTAGAGGAACGTTTCTGGTAAGTGGAGGAAGAGTTTCCTATAAACTCGCAAATCAAAGCCCAGCAACGTTTTCTCAGGGAAACTTCGCACTCGTTTTGAAGTTATTTATTTGAAGTCATTTATGGGAGAACAGACAGAGTCCTGTTCGGCCTTATTTCCGTGGAAACTAAAACATGGGGGATAAACTGCTGCTTCGGCACTTCCAAGCCGGGGACAGATATACAGTCTCCCAGCTAGCGCGGGGAAACCAAGGACATAGCCATTAGTTTCAGGACAGCGCCACACTGGAGACTAATGCCTCCATCTGTCACTGGAGATGAGAGGAGAGTAACAAAGAGAGGCAACACTAACCCCTGAACTCATCATGGACAGCCATGTCAATTAAATACTGAAAAACAGCAGCACTGGGGGCCATAGTGACCAGTCTATCCACTGCTTCATGTGCGCTCAACTAGCACCTCCATCAACGTTTAATGTTAATGTTGCAGAAAATAACATAAAATGTAATTTGACATTTTACCACCATGCATCTTCTTTCAAAACTAGAGCAGAGATGATCGGTTGATGTAATAAAAAATATGAAAAAATGAATTTGAAGCTACTTGATAATTGATTTTTTCAGAGCAAAAGGCCAAACGTTTGTTGTTTCCAGCCTCTCCAGTGTCAGGATTCACTGCTTTTCTCTGGTTTATATCCCTGCAAATTCAATATATTTGTATTTTGGACTGCTGATGAGATAAAACGGAGGATGTCGTGTTGCCTGTTTCGCCATCGTTTTTTCAAATTATGGACTAAACGATTACTCATTTAAACAGGAAGGTATTGGCAGATGAATCAATAATGAAAATAATTGCAGATCAAAAGAAACGTCTTGGTGTTAATGATGACTGCGACTTGAAAGTGACCACAACAACACTGCTGTGAATATCTAAAACGTCTAATTAGCGGTGCTAAGTTTGGGGAGCGGGTGGCCGCAGTTAACAGGACCAACTGATTCAGCAGGTCTTCAGCTTTGATAAGTTCAAGCGGTGTAATGCATTATCCGTCTGATCACATTAGTCATGCAGGAGCTCTCCATCTGACCCAAGCCTGCAAGGGGGTAATGTGAGGCTGCTGACACAGAGTGGCCTGACGAAACAGTCCCAGGCCCACAGATAGACAGACACAGAGCGGGAGAGGGAGAGAGAGAGAGAGTAGGCCTGAAATCTGACACCCAGAAACACTGACTTAGTGTCTGGCTTCTCTTACTTAGTCAACCTGTACGTGCCAGCTTCCTTTGCAGTCATGGTTCCACACAAACAAAGACGCTCTCCAAACCCTCTTCACAGGATGTGAAGCAAACACAGGAAAACTAATTCTAAGTGCTCTCAGGAACTGCAGAAACAATGATGATAGTTTAAAAAAGAAAAAAAAAAAAGCAGAGAGGGGCCAGCATTTAGGGAAAACATTTTCGTGAAACACTACACTGGCGGCCAAAACGTCTGTAAGAGGTAACACAAGCCTCCACCGTTGGTTTTCCATAACCCAGCATGCGAACCTGAGCTTGTTTAAGCCTGCTAAATACTCTCCCGCTGTGACACGGGCCCGACCCCGGCACAAATATACAGGGAGAGGGGCGGGGTGGGGTCATCAGTTAAGGCCTACTCTGTCCACTGTTGGCATGCGCTGCCGCCTTGTTTGTCAGCTGCTTGCCAATGGACACCTCGCTGCTGCAATGTCCCATATTTCTGCTGTCAACACTCACACCCACTGATGTACCATGGAAAGGAGGTTCGTGTGACACACACACGTGAATAACTACATGCAACACATGATATACGATCTGAAGAAATGCTTCCTCCCTTCAGCAAAAGGTCGAGGAGAAGGGCTGCTTCGAGTCTGAACCGCTGTACTCATCTCCTCCTGCTCGCACTACTTCTAAAAGACACTCTGACTGCAACAATGTAAAAAAGCAAGGAGGAGCTGACTCTTTATAAAGAATATAAAAAAGACCTGACAAATTACAGGCTGTACTCCGCTCGCATACACTGCACTCAGCACATTTGGCTGTAAATGCCATGGTGAAGGTTTGAGTCATTTTCTCTGTCACTGCAGTGAAAGGATTTTCAGTTTCGTCTGCACAAACCTCCTATGGGCGAAGATGAGCCGCAGCTCAGCTCTTCAAACGTAGACAGCGAGGACACAGAGAGGCAGCCATTAAGCCCCGATTCTCTCATAAATTTGGGTTATTCTTAACTTTTAAATGCCTTTCTGTGTTTATGAAAACAATGTAGTTATTTAGAGCTCCCTGATTTGTGCTTTTTGCAACCACACTTTGGGCAAAAACAAGCGAATCAATACATCAAAAATGATGTTGAATTATGTTCATTTCCAAACTTGGTTGTGAACCGAGGGAAAGAGAATTTGCAGGCCGAGGGGGAGCCTCTCTCGTCAGGAGCTCTGTGATCCCAGTTGCCAAGAACGGTGGGAAGAGAGGAGAGGCAGGGGGAAAAGCCAGGAAAAGGTCCAAGTCACTTTGTTCTTCTTTTTGGAAACGAACTCTAGTTGAACCCAGGGAGACGCCAGACAGTTTACAAAGAGCCAGGCATTACTCTCTCACTTTTCCAAGCCTTGCAATTTAGAAACAGGGCCCCAACCTACTATAGCTTCCTCCTCACAGATTGCACTCTTTAACCTTTGTAAATCTGGTGAAAATCCCAAAGTGTCTGCTGCTTCCTTCTACTTTATTTTTTAGAAAATCCTGTGCCAAACTCTGACTCATAGGAACAAAATGTCTCTGAATAACAGTTCATGTAAAATTAAGGGAAATGGCATTGCCTCCATACCAGCCCTGTGTTTATTTTCACCTGTCATGGCTGTGAATGCAACAACGCCAGACAAAGTGACAAGGCACTCTCGATAATCACAAAGACAGCTTCAAAGTTGTGCTCGCAAATAAGGTCACATTGGATATTTTGTTTCATTTCCTCAGCTCTCTGCCACCTCCCTCACAGCATATTCACAGGCTTTCATCATGTGAGCCACTCTTCATTTAATCTGCTGTTAAGTGAGTAATAATTCACACATTCCTTTTCATGACTTTGACCCTCATCGCAAACATAAACAGAAAATCCCTCTGACCTGCCTCTGCGTTTTAAAACAGCTCGCTTTCGGCCAAAGAAAACAGACAGAGAGGGGGGTGAGAAAGCCCAGGCTCAGAAAGGCCCAAATGTCGGCATGAAACCACTCCAGTCCAATGACAGCACCTCATCTGGGGCCAGCACTGCTCACATGCATGGCGTGTGACGTATGTCAGGGAAAACATGTCATAAATCATAAAGAAAAAAAAAATGCCATGCAAAATGAATTCACGGTGGTTTGAAGGAGGAATGTCACGACGATCTCTGCTTTGTACAAATGATCTATATTCTTATAAAAAAAGTCTTCAACAATACAAGATTCAGAAAAATAAAGACACAAAGTGATGCTAAGATAGCGTGAATGCACAGTTAGGCCATAAAATGGACAATATATTCTCAACAGTATCATTGGTGAGCGAGCAAAATCCAGCAAACAAAAGAAACTAAAACAAAACGTACCTGTTTTCTCCTTTATTTCACACAAGACGTTGAAGAGAGCGGGTTTCATTCTGTGGCAGTTCAGTGCATGTTTCCTAAAAAAAAAAAAAAAAAAAAAAAGAGGACAGGGCATCACTTTCCACATCAGTATTCAAACAAGTGGCAACAGTAACAAAGCCACTTTAAAGAGTCTCAGATCACAAAATCTCATTGATTTCCCCCAAATGTTCCTGCTGCTGGTTCTACTGCCAGAAGTGAGCTAATAGATGAAACATGCAGAAACCAAACAAATAAATATGTTATTAATATTAACAACGAATTTGTAGGATATTAAATTGAATCATTGTGTCGCACAAATGCACAAAAAGAGACTTAAAACCAGATTTTTCTCACATGCAACCAAATCCAGCCAGTTACACCACAAATGTAACACCCCTCAAATGTATTTGTCATTACATTTTTTTTTATTTTTATGATTGCTGATCATGCAATGGGTCAAAACAACAGGAGAGGATCTGCAACATGTTATTATAGGCACAGGATTACAATGTAAGCTCCTTTGTAACAAGGTAGAAGTGTCTGTGAAACTGAGTGCCAACTGCTCCACAGTTATAAAAAACCTCTCAACAGATCATCCTGATCTACAGTAATCGCACAATAATTAATAGTTTGGATGAAAAATATTCACTCGAAAGTTGTTTGAAATAATCATATGTGAAGTTTTTCACGGTCTTTTGTCGCTTTCGCGCAGTCACGGCACTTCAGTGGGCGTAATTGCTTTCATTTACAGGCAGTCTTGATACGAACCACAGTGTTATTATCTCCCCCCTCCATCACCAATAACACTGCCCTAATATTTCCGCTCTCCGATTAATAATACACGTGTTTTTTTCTTCTTCTATAGCCTCACCTCGCCTGTGCTTCGTCTAAGCTTTGGTCTGTGATGGTCATTATTTGTTGTAATATGTCTCCGATGTCCTGCTTCCTTCCCTCTCCGTCCGTCCCCGCCGTGCCATCCTGCATATGCTGCGCCAGGCCGGGGTGTCCGGCCATGCCTACCCCGTGGGAGTGCATCAACCGAGGCTGCTCGTCCATCCTTGACCACGGTCCCTGCTGCCTCGCCTCCAACTTTTAAATTTTAATATCAAGAAAGGGGAGGTGGGGTGAAAAAAAAAAATAAAGAAGGGAAAAAATATCCTCGGAAATTCCTCTGGATTCCTCTGCGTCTCTCTCACCCCCGACACTCCTCCTTTTTCCTTGGTAAGATTTTCTGGATTTGGGAGGAGGGAGACTGACAAACCCTCTCTCTGCTCTCTCTCTCTCTGCTCTCTCTGCTCTCTCTCTCTCTCTCTGCTCTCTCTCTCTCTCTCTCGGTGTCTCTCCCAGCTGGTTTAGGTGAAATCTGATCTCAATCGCTGTTTTTGGCTTTGGCCACTCCTGCACAACGCTACTGTAGGGAAGAAGAAGAAGAAAAAAAAAACACAGGATTTAACATTAAAGGCTCCTAATCTGATTAAAAGTGGAGCGCGTTGAGCTCCTTCTCATGAAAACCTCCGCTATAAACACGAGAGCTTGACGCGCTAAAACGCGCTAAAGACTCAACTTGCCTGTGAAGGTTTTTGGATAGAAAGTAACCACCAACTGTTATTGTTTCGCTTATGTCTGGTAACTGACTCATAATCAGAGTATGGATGGAAAAGCCTCCGCCCCTCGAGCCACGATTGGAGAAGAAGGCGCGCGCAAGTCCCACCTCGGTCCTCTCCGAAAACGTCAATCATCCTCCTCGGGAAGGTGGGACACCGTAATAAACATAAAGAGATGTGACCGGACCGGGTGGCCACACAGTGATGGATAGAGAGTGAATATGTAGCCTAATAAATAATTGTGAGTGGCAGGGTAGCTCTGACCCAACAGGACGGCATGGTGGTGCTTGGAAAAGACACTCTGTCACCCGGACTATATATTTTACTGCTGAATATTTACATCCATGTAATCAGTCAAAGGAACAATAAATCAAGATGAATTTATTAGAACGTGCAGCAGTTTGTGGGGAGCCCTTTTACAAGCCTTATGTTGTAACACAGGACCACAACAGTTGTTATAACAAATTTACTGATTCCTCAGTCTATTTAAACACGCAGACACTCCCTGCATCAAAAAAGCATTTGTTTTGCGCGATTACAACAACAACGATTAGTTAAATGACAGAAAATTTACAAGCAGTTATTTTTATAATTGATTTAAGCACTACGCTACTTATTTCGCACATCAAAGTCTGTTTACAGGTGTTGGAAAGTATATATGTGAAAAAAGTCATATTTGTGGCTCCAGAGGGAGCTGCATGAAAAAAACTGCCTCAAGTGATGTCACTAGAGGCTACATTAGCCGCTGCTAGCATAACACATCCAAATATCTGGCTGAACTGTTGGTGGACCAAGCGGCAACCTCCGTGCCTGTGAAGTGCCAAAAACTGCAGTTCCTCAAACGTCCACTTGAGGCTGGCTACAGAATGAGTCAATCTCCATAAGCTCCCATGTTAAAATGTCCACCTTCTCAGCAGAAATAAACATGTTTGGAGCCTGGTACATAAAACAGTTTTGGTGTCTATAGCTCATTTCCCTGTTCATGACAACTGCACTGAGTCTGAATGTCTATTTAACGCATCCATTCAAATTATATTGAAGCTTGAAGTTATACATGATTAAAAGCATGAAAACATGACTGACAGGTGGATGCCCTTACAGGGGGATGTTTGAGCACCCAGGTGTCATTCAGCCCACCGGCGATCCACGTCTTTGTTGACTTGTAGATTAGCCGAGAGACAGAAGAAGCAGGCATGCCAAGATGGTTACAGCCAGTGCTACCACACTCTGAGCTTCACATACTGAGTGACGTCACAGATATGACATCCATATTTATACTCTCTATTGTTTTAACAGGGAATAAAGAAGACAATATTTCTATTAGTTCTGTTGCTCCAGTTTTGGTCCGTTTTCTCTAAAAAACAAAAAGCTCTGTCCATTGTGAGTCTGACATTGTAATAGGAGTTTAATGCGAAACCAAAGAAGCCCTTTTTTAATCAGTGACTGGCTTTATTAAAAAGCAATTCAAAGAATTCACTGGTTTCATCAAATGTAAACAGCAACAAGAATATTTTGCTCTTTTGTGATGGTTGGTCAAAACAAGCAATTTGAATGTCAGCAAGGTCTCTGGGGCAAATTGTCAATTTATAGACCAAACAATTAATTAATTAATCAAGAAAATAGCCAGCAGATTAATCAATAATGAAAATAATTGCTAGTTTCAGCCCTTAACAAGACCTGTATTTAAATATCTTACCACTCTCTGCATCCAACATGCAACACTTGTTATTGCATGTCAGTCATCTCCCATTAAGACCTAAAAAAATATAAATTGTATTATGTATATGCTGCAGTCCTGTGCCTCAGAGTCTGAGCTGTGCTATATCCAAATGCTTACTTCCCTTCTTTTACTGGCCGGACAGAAATCGATCAGTCAGTTTTCTCATTACGTGCTGAATAGGGAGGTAGGGCAGTAATTGTCACAAGGGGCAGGGTGAGGTTGAGGGTAGTGGTGGTGATAATGTCTGACACTCAGGAGCTGCAAGACTGCACAGCACAGCCCTGAAATGGAAGCCTGCAGTCCAACAGCCATTCTGCTTGATTTTATTCCCTATTTAACAGGGTCATAATGACGGAGGATTATCTTTGTGTTGTAGACCTTACAAAGGAGATGGTGGTTCAGTTGTAAACATGCATACTCTGAAATGTGAAAAAATATTCATCAGACGCAACAAATGCTGAGTTTTTCTTATATTTTCAGGGAATATTAAATCACACTCTGATGTCAGGTCCCTTCATCAAATCTCAACCTCCCACACATCAGTCTTCTTAGGTCTGATTCAAAAATCAAAGGCTGCATTGATTAGTGTGAAATGTGATTTAAAGAGCTCATTCTTTTTGGTCTAAATTCAAATTGATTCCACTATAAGCCAATAGGCAGAAATGACCGTATCGCTCATGGATGCTTTTGGGAAACTTAACTCTGGATAGCATAAATAAGACCTTGTTTGTGGCTCTGTTTGCTGTAGAAAAAGTGGCAATTGCAGCTTTAATGAAGGGGGGGGTGGATCATCTGACATAGCATATTTTCCCTCCATTAAAACCAAATGTGTTGTTGCAGCATTAATAATCCTGCAAAAAAAAAGAGTAAGTGGGATTTGATTATAATTGCAAATGAATTTTGATGTAAAAAAAAATATTCTTATAAATAGTAGATGTTTTTCTCCAGAAGTTGCAGAGTTGTTTTTCAGACACGGAAAATGTTAATGCCAGGCATGTCGGTATTCCCACAAGAAATGTGAACTAGTTGAATTTGTTGAGTTGGGTTGTGTTTACCATCATCCAGTGAGGCTGCTCTGATAAATATGGAACAAGACAGAGTGTACCATAGATTATAATACATTTATGATCGAGAAAATGAGCCCCCTCCACTAAAACCTACCTACTTTAACACTGATAAGCAGCATATACATATTTGATAAATGGTGTTAGCAAATATGAGAACATTTTAATAAGGTTAGATTATTTTGATCCATTCCTATTTATGTAAGCCAGTAATACTGTATGACCTAACTGTATAACACATCACCTAACTTGTATTAACTCTAGACACGTATGTGCAAAAAAATTGATTCAGTCTATGGGTGCTTTATAAGGGGGGATAGGTTGACAAGATACACAAATAACCACTTAAAATTTCCTTATATCTGCTTAAACAGCATTACAAGGTGTTATAAATAATTTATTAAGTGTTTACAATCTTTTTTTTATTATTTATCTGTGTTAATAAAGTCCTTACGAATGCTGGGTGTAAAATAAAGTGTTACCAGATATCAGTACTCAAACCATGTAAACCAAACTTCAATATTTCACGCTTCATAACAAACTCCTGCTGACTCCACAGCACATGTTCGCCTATCTGGACCAGGGTCAAACAACTCCTCCCAGAGAGAGCTGCGGGTCAGAGCAGGGTAAGTTATGTATGAGCTAGGAACACACTGAGGGAGAAAGCAGCAACTGCATGGCACATCTCTCCAGGAAGTAACCTTGATGAAAAATTCAGTTGTTTGCAGCTCCTGGTGTCCCTCAGGCATGAATAAAGTGAGGCCCAGACAGAGAGAAAAGACCTGGGCTCAGCTTGAAACTACTCACAGACCCACTGCTGGGGAGCACACACATCGGCTAGCATTAGGAGATGGGCACGAATTAAACTTTAATCGCACCTCAGATAGATTAAACGACAGGAGCCAAGTCAGCATTTCCAAGCCCTCACTCTGCCTCTGTTGACCATCCTCCTTTGAACTCCTGCTAAATTAAATACCCACAAGTCCCAGTTTCTTTGCACCGCAGATTAGCTTTTAAGCAAAAGAGGTACTTGAAACAAACATGAGGTAGGAAGTCATTTATGTGATATTATATATAAATCATCTCATTAAAGGGTTGCTCCAGAGATATGCAGTAGTGCCGCACTTCTGTAAAGCTGGTGCACTTGCGAAAGACATATTCATCAATAAAAGTGATACAGCAGCGGTCGAGATATCCTTTCGGTCTTGTATGCTTTATACTTTAGTGTAGGTCAAGGTCCAAAAATATGCCGGATCCTACAATAAACCTTTTCCACTAGAGACATGTCACAGCAGGAGGCACAGGTGTAAATAATGAAACCAATGATGGCTGTATCCCATTTAGCTGCTTCAGTTTCAGGGTGCTGGTATTGTGCATACTGGCCATGGATGTATCAAGAAAACTGGATTAGGTGTTCCAAGTTAGCGCTCATATGAAAGTTGTTCATGCATGTGGACTAAAGTTTTTTAGGTTCCCATGGACTGTTTTTAGTCCGTCCTTCTCTTGTAGGTTGAGAGACTTCCTCTGGCCAAGATGGCTGACTCTCTCTTGGTTCCCCGCTCATGTGAATCGCATAAAATAATTTAATTAGATCGCTTTTTTTGGTATTTCATTAAATGGAACAAGCTCTGACAACAAAGAGCTTGTGATGCTCAGAAAAACGTATTCATTGCCGTAAGTTCTGTGCATGCCACATGATCCTGCGATACCAAGCGTGGTCACTATGCCAGAACTTGATGGTGGCTCACTGTCACACTGCAAACGCATACCTCAATAGAACAGAGCCATCGTTATGATGTCATAACGTGTATTTATCCCACTGTCTATCTCTTTAATAAAATTATTTTTTCATTAGATTAAAGGCCTCCGAAGACATACAACTGTTTTCACAGAAGTCCACTTCATGATGAACATACTTAATTTTAACATTTAAAATCTGCGTCTGGTAATGAGCATAGTGACAGTTTTCTCAGCAACTTGAAGAAGTTTGTAACTTTATCTTTTCTGAAACTTTTTTTTTTTTTTAAATAAGATATTTTTTTTTGCTTGAAAACAGGTGCACCTGTTTTTTTCACCTTCATTTAAAGAAATCCCATTTGAGCAGTCAGGAGTAGTCTGGTTAAGATGGAGATTTTATGCAGTGTTTCCTTGTTAGTTTGAGTAAACAGACTCCTGCCTTTAACCTAGCAGGACTCGCCTGTATCTTGTAGCTAATGATCATTTTTAGTGTGCAGGAGCTGGATGTGTCTTTGTGCAGCTGAGGCTGGGTCAGGGTGAAGGATGACTGATATGAAGGGGTTGACCTGTCACATAGCATTTGACTTACCATCCTTGGAACAGGATAAAAGGGAAGCCAAATGTCAAGTGATACAAGTGACGCATCCTCACACACACATGTATATACACACACGGAGAGGGTTGAGGAGATGAATGTTTCATAATAAAACCTAAAACCCACCAGCCATTCTGTGGATGGCATGTAAAAACAGTAAGCTTATAATTTTCATGAAAATAATAGTCACCGGTGGCACTCGCTGTGTGTGTCAGCCACAGGATTTCCATGCCCTTTTCTCTGAGTGTGTCTGTTCTTGCTGTAGGGCCCCTGTAAGCCCTTAGACCTCTTGGCAAAGCGTGGGCTGTGCCTGGTGGGGGGAGATGTGACGGATGCCGGAGCCTCGGAGCCCGCTAGCTGCTCTGTGAATTTTCCCAGACTCATTTGCATTCATAAAGAGCCTACCCCTTGTCACAGAGTGTTTTCTTTTTTAGTCTGCCTCCAAAAATCCTGCGCGACTCCTGGTGGGAGTGCGCCGGGAAAATCCGACTGTCAAAGACGACAAGACGAATGAATCCCTGTGTCAGACAAGTGTGGCTTCAACGATGACAGATGGAGGAGAGCTGTCCCTCCGTCGATCCGCAGGCTTCATTTTGGAATAAATAAATCTGAATTTCACCCCCTCCCATAATTACAAGTGTTGCTTTATTTGACAGCTCTCTGTGTTTGTTGATGGGAGTGTGTCTGCTGATGTGTGAGTGTGTGTGTGGTGGGTGGTGGCACTGACCAGGTGACAGCTTGATTTAATTCCACATGGGAGTGAACGCCGTGTGGTGCAGTGGTTTTCAATTCGGGCTTTTCAATCTCTAGCTTTTTAATCAAGCACCGGTTCACACCTGAAACAGCAGGTGAACGTAAACAGGCAATTAAATGCAATTAATTTCCGAATTATCCAACATGCATCTGCAATGCTGAAGTGTCCTTGAGCAAAATGCTGCATCCCTTCCATCATTAGAGAATTATTCTTTATGCAGACCTGCACTCTGACCTCTTGTAGAAGAAGGGCAGTGGCGCCTGAAGGAATAATTTGGGTTCCCACTTCTTGATGAAATGAATCTCAGTGGAGTGTTTGTATATTTCCAGCTGTGGTTCCCTGAAGTCATCACCGCCTTTCACCTCACTAGCAGCATGTGCTCCACTGGGGTCATGCAAAAAGATATTTAGAGAATTATGATAATCTTGTGATTAGCTGCGCAGTCATCTAATGCTTGTGTTACTCTAACTCTTTATTTGTCAGGCGCTTCTGATCTGAAATCATCTTGCTGTGTTCGAACTCGACAGGAAGGAGGTCGGTCTGAGGATAAAATTTAAAGCGGCTATAATTGATATTTCTATAATAACAGTACATCAAATGACAATGTGAAAACAATGTGACAGTGTGAAAGGGGTCGCTCGTAGTGATGACTCTACAGACAATTATCACCTGAATCTGCGGCTCCTCTAACAGCCTTACACATCTTTATAGTGAGTTAGCAACTTTACTGTTTTGACACCGCTCGCTCAGTGTCATTTATGGCCACAGCAGGTATGTTATCTTATTTTAAAAAGCTCTAAAAACCGGCAGACAGATCCAGTTAGTGACTAGCAGGTTAATATAGTGAAGCATTTAGCTGCTAAAGGGCCTGATATTTAGGAGTGTGTAGAGACCAAAAACAGAGCTAAAACAGAGTAACTATTGGACTCAAAAAACGGGAGTGCTAATGCTAATTTTGCATAACTGCTGGCTGTGTAAATAAGAAACTGTCTGATAACAAGTCTGCGTTATCAACTTAAAGGGTGACGGTATGTCAGTGGGTCATGACTTGTTTCGTTACACCCTGAAAAAAATCAGCTGTTGTTGCTGTTTAAGACACAGCGAAATTAAAAATACATTTCCTTTAGCTCTATGTTGAACGTATTTTTTATTATTAGCTTGTTGTTAGTAGCCAGCAAAGTGTTGCCTTGCATGAGAGGTGTGTGTTCAGATCAGCAAACAGTGTCGTTCTAATTAATTCTCACACGTCTTTCTCTGTCGACAGTCTGTCTTCACATTTGTTAGGATTCTTAAAGCCGTGCCACCTTTTGAAAAAAAAAAGATAAAATCTGAAGGATTTTTTTTTAAACTATGTTTCTCTCATATATTCTGCTTAACTCAGATACACATATTACAGAACATTACACATTACAGAGGACAGAAATGCTGGAACGACCATGTCAGTGTAACTTTAAACGTGTGACCCAATGTTCTGTTTAACGTTTGTTTTATGTACTGTGTAAGTGCAATTTGTTGAGTTCCCCCCTGATAAGAGTAGTAATTACTCATTAGTATCTAAATAGACAACAAATGTTAGCAGTTTACACCAGTTACAGTACCGTTACAGAAAAAATAAATGGATCAATCACCGAATAAATAAATAAAATGCCCCAAATGAATACCTTATCATTATTTCCTCCTAAAATACAAACCACTGGACAATAAACTGCTACTACTGGAGGAACCAAAACATTAATTTCACAGATTTTTTTTTTATGTAAAAGGAAAAAAGCAGCTATGCAAGAGCTTGTCATTTCTCCACAGAACAGCAGAAAACAAGTGAGCAAGTTGAATGTGAGCGACACAGATTCCCTAAACCTCAAAGAACACGGTGCAAGTGGAGGATGATAAAAAAGGAGAACATCTGGTGAGCTGAGCACGGTGCCAGGACAAGACAAAGCCATGTGTCTGGCAAACACATACCTACTACACACACACATACCTAAACACACACACACACGCGCATGCACAAACATTTATTCATGCATGCACACTCAAACCCGCCTGCCCCCGAACTTGCAAACAAGCAAAAAAAAAAAAAATCCCCCCTACACACACAGTTACAATCACACACATACATGCGCGTTAAACTCATTGTGCCGGCGCTCACGCACAGCAGGATGCAGTTAGACAGAAAGAAAAAAGAAAAAGCAAAAGTAGGATGTGATTGGAGGGTCCCACTGTTCAGACAAGACTAATCTGCATACTCAGAGGCTTAGAAGTGAATATGCATGAGGGAATAAAACGATATGCCTTCAAGCAGACCACCCGCTCTCTTTGGATTACTGTACCCACCTCCGAGCCTTTTATCTTCTTGTTGGCATGCAATCAAGCTGATTTAGTGTGCAGTGGCTGATGGTTTCACACAATGGATTGGACCTTAAGAGATGTTAACCTGTTGAGAAAGAAAACACTGTCAGCAAATCAAAAGGAACATTCGGAGAAAAAAAAAAAGGGTTTATGTTTACAATTTCACCAAAATATGTACTAGAATTAGTACTAGAAGGTGTTTTTTGTGCATATTTTTCAGGCTTGATTTGTTGAACTGTAAGACGAAGCAACCGAGGACAGAGAAGCACAACAGAATGAGAGGGAATATCTGGAAGTACTGTTCAGTATTAGACACAGAGCTCTGATGACCCATCAAATATTGAAGAAATGTCTGCTGGAACCATGAATTCATATTTCAGACAGACTTCCTCTAAGACTGTCCTCGCCAATGAATGAATATTTCATTTCAGAAAATAGAGTGGCCCTGAAAGGCACCATTACCAAACCCTAATGTCAGGGGGAAAACATTCTCCACATTTAGTTGAAAGTTAGGGTGAAATGATAAGAGCTGTCCATGCGTAACACAATCTGATGGGGTAATGCATTGGCATCACATTAGCATGACTGTATTTGACTGCATGGAGGCGTGTGTGTGTGTGTGCTGGTGTGTGTGTGTGTGTGTGTGTGTGTGTGTGTGTGTGTGTGTGTGTGTGTGTGCTCGTGTGTGTGTAGGTTTTCTCAAATGACTCACTTGAAAAACTGGGGAACTCGGAGCACAAGGGTTTTTCAATTTATCATCTCGCTCATCTGCTGAGAAGGAACAAAAGTCAAACATGTTTAAAAACTCAACTACACACGCTCAGTGTATTAACGCAGAGCAATAAGATGACACTTTACAGTAGTGATCTAATTTTAGGCTGTGAAAGTAGGTAGTTTTTTTTTCCTTTTTCAGGCTAAGAATATCCCAGTTAATACAGTTAGATTCCTGCTGGAATACCGGGCACAATATGCATACGTATACGCGGGAAAGGCTCTTGGTCCACAAAACAACATTTTTGCAACTAATAAACAGAGGACAAGGCACAAGTTTGGTTACAGGGGCAGGCAGTGGTGTAAAGTACATATTTATATATTTCCATTTGATACAACTTTATACAACTCTACTACATTTATCTGACAGCCACAGTTCCTTGGCTGAAGATGGGTAATATTTTACTAACTAAACATATGATCATCTTATAATATACAATTGAACAAACAACATACCTATATAGTAGTTAAAAGTGGCTTCATTTTTTGGATTAAAATGCTGCTAACACAGTAATGTATTAGTGATAATATTCCATGCAATGATAAAATGTTAACAGGAGCCATATTGGTACAATATCTTGTAACTTTATTGAACAATAATGTACAAAATCATATAAACTAACTTCAAAATAAATAAATACAAAGCATAATACCAGAAAGTTAGAATGACGACACTGTGTAGCTGAAAGTTATGTCAGACAAAGCAGTCTTAACTCAAGCCGTCAGTTCAATGTGCTAGCTGGGTAGCGACGTAGGATAGAAACTGACGCTAACAACATCAACAACGAGTGATGTTGTGATATTGATTCATGCATGTGCAGTGAGCTTACACACACACACACACACACACTCACTCTGTTGTTTCATCTTTGTGATCACAAGCCATAATATTAGTGTGTTTATTTTATTCTTCCTGATATATCACCCCTACTGTATGTACATGTTTACCTACATGCAGCAAACATGAATTGTTGGTGATGTAATGTCTCTTTTTTGAGGGTGTAGGAGCAGATACTGATTACACTGCAAGTAAACCGGCGTTACAGAGTAATCAGACTAATGCGACACATGCATTTTAGTGCGTCCATTAAAAAAAAAAAAAAGAGTCACTGACACTGACATTATAGCGCACAGTCTATACTAAGAGGAGCAGGAGAGGTCACCCTTGAGTAACAACACCTGCAAAGCCTCTGCTTCTCTTCCTCCCTTGAATTTTTCCCTGCTCAGAAAGAAAGGCAACGAGACGGTGAGAGCTACAGACAGAGATGTCCGTGGTGTGGAAATAGTTAAAGCCATAAAGACGTACAGTACCTCAGCCCTGACCCCTTGCCCTCCTAGGTATCCCCCTGCGTAGAATTCTTATTCCCTACCAAACTGACAAAGTGTTTTTAATCTTTTCTTTCCCTCTCTCCTGGAGATTGGGGAAACAAAAATCAATAGCTCCTGGCAGGCGATCTAGCAGGCTGGTGAATTACAGGGTCTGCGCTGCAACCAGAGCGCTGCATCACAGGGGCCTTGGAATGAGAGACCTTGGGAAAGGCATCAGAGACACGGAGGTTGCAGGGTCACTCTGGGTCCGCAGTCTGAGGAGTGGGGTATTTACTGCCTCGGCCAGCTCGCCGCAATGAAAAATAACCGCCACGCAGCACAGAGAGAGGGATGGCCGGGGTGAGAAAGGATGGCGAGAGAGACAGATAAGACAGACATGAAGGAGGAGAGTGAGGCAGAGAGAGAGGTTGGTGGTGCATATATGAGCAGCTGAAGTCTTGGGAGAGTTTGCTGTGATTTGTGTGTGCTCCCGTCATGGGCTATGTGCAGTACAGGTATGATGTCAAGCAGAAGACTAATGCTTTTTTCCCTCTCTCTCCCAAATGGGAAATGATTCATTAGCGTTTGGTTATTTAGAACGTGGCAGTGCTGGCCGATCAATATGCATGGGCCCATCTGTCAATACGTGATTTCTGCTGGTAATTAGCTGATGTGGGCCAGTGGTTGTGAATATTGCCTGGCAACTGACAGCCTGGTTGTTTCTGTCATCACTGGGGGGGTGCACAGGTGGTAGTAGCTCACTGACGATCAATAAAATACTGTGCTTCAAGGCCCAAACCAGGTTCATAAAGACATCCTTCATGATAAAATATGGAGTAAAGAGGCATTTCTAAATTTTTATTCATCTCGGCATGAAGGAGGGTTTGGATTTATGCTCGAAAACCAAAGTCGTTCAATCATAAAATCATAAATTATAACGATGAAAGTCAAAGTTTTACATAAACTTTGAACAGCCATTTCTGTAAACATACATTTGCTCCAGAGGTGGAGGCTGCATCTCAGGCACCATTGAGAAAATGTGCCAGATCACTCAATTATAACAACTGGAGACAGCTGGCAGCGAGACAATTAGGAGTGTGAAAATGATAATGATGATTATGATGAACAAAATTTTTAATTGCTTTGTTTTCAGAGCTAGCAGATATTAACAGGCTAGTGTGCAACCTCCAGTGTGTCTGTGGCTAACGTCAGTTTCAGCACTGGTTCAGTTCAACAAGTGGACTGATTTTAACGATTATGAGATAAACTAAAAAGTTAAAGGTTTCTTTATGGGATGAGAAAATCATCTTACTTCTAAGATAAACAACTGAATTATCTGAAAAATGTGTTGTCACCCCAGATGGATTACTAAGTGGGCCTACCGGGAACAGGCAAACAGAAGAGGCTCTCGCCCATGGGCCCCTTACCCCCTTGGACAGGGGCCTCTGTTTGAAGTGACAGTTAACATTTGTTATTGGAAAGTCAATCAGGCGAATACAAAGTGACACAAAACGACCACAAAGAAACATAGAATGACCATGTAGAGATACAAAACCACCGCGAGGAGACAAAAGATGACTCAAAATAAATACAAAACAACCACAAAGAGACACATGACGACAACAAAGAGACACAAAGCAATGACAAAGAGGTGCAAAATGACCACGAAGAGATGGGAAACAACTGCAAACCACCGTGTCAGTCCCGGTGTCCTGCTTCAGTAGAGGAGGAGTGGGGAGCCTTTTACATATCTGTGTCGAGGAGGCCACAATCAGCGGTCACAAAGCAGAGTTTTCCTTCACCATCACTCCATCCAGTCATACCAGCAACATTTTGAACTTCTTACAGTTAATCAACTAAACCCAAACGCCAAATTAGACGTATTGACTTTGTTTTGGCTTCTATTTGTTTTCTGTTACGCGAGTTACAACACTATAAATAGTTTATTGAACTGCACCATCTCGTGTCAATAAACCGATGCCATTCATTGAGCTCCAAACATTAAATCCGGTGAAATTTGCCTTTACTCGAAAGCAATTTCTCTTCGAGTGCTACACCTGAGCCCTTAAGTGTGTTATATTCCTTAATTTTATCCTCATAAAATGAGTCTAAGTTCATAAGTTCACTCAAAGAGAGAAGGCAACAAGCAGAGGTTGTGTAAGCGCCTGCAGAAGGATGCCTCTCTGTCTCTCATTGGCATTTGCATATTAGAGTGTTTTCTGGGGAAAATGAGCTGTAGAAATTAATTCAGGATTAATTGGTGCCTTTATCTCGTTAGGACAATCTAATTTAGGGGATGATGGAATTGTTTAGACTCCCTTTTGCATAATTGGATTGCGGTGAATGGCTGTCATTACCGTCTTTTTAGCATCGTCTGTGGGCCCCCTCTCTCTCTTGCAGGCCCCAGCCTCATAAAGAGCGATGATGTGTTACGCCAGTGTTTTGCTAACCCCTGAAACACACCAACCATGCTGCAAGAGGCAAGCATGTGGCTAACCACGCAACAGTGATTAACTCTCCTTTCAGAGCCATTAGCATTACAGCGAGCGGCACGCTGTTGTGGAGATTTTATATGAACACATAAGCATGTGGCTAACAACGCGGCGATCATCGACTGTTAGAGACTGCGATTAGTCTCCGCCGCTGTCATGCTCTGTGGTTTGTGGTCCTGACAGCCTGAGGACCCTGAGGACCCCCCCAACCCAGAGGAGCTGGACATAACATCTCAAAATCTCTCAATGCTTTTTGAGAGGCTTTTATTTTATTTTATTTTCTTGTCCAGCACATTTCCGACAGATTTCGCCCTTTCATTATTTCCACAATATCTCTGAGACAGCTTGCAGTGGGCTGATTTTTTTTTTTTTTGTTGTTGTTGTTGTTTTTTTCAACGTGGGATGAAAATCAATAGGAGAAGAGCAAAGCTCATGTAAAGGATCACTCACTGGAATACCTGATCTTCTCACTTCAACAACATTGATGTAACTATGGAAACAAGTTCCCAAGATGAACAGGGATATGCCCATCTCCTGACAAAAGGCTTTCTTATATCTCTCCCAGCCAGTTACCCTATACCACAACGCAGGAGAAGCTTATATCTGCTGCTCCCCGCTATGATACCATCATCATTTTTCTGAAGGCACAAATTGTATAGATATTATTCTGCGGGCCGCTCTCTGGTAAACAAGGCAGAGTGAAATCTAATCTATGGTGCTGATACTCAGGCTGTGCCAGGCTAATTGAGTTGATGTAGTCTGTCCCTGGAGGAGAAGGACATACAGTAAAGACAGACTCTATCAAGTCATATAGCTCATGTACTGTACTTACTGGAGGTGACTTGAGTTTATATTGTCACAGCCGTCAATGGTCGGCGTTGCGCATGAAAGTGCAGGTTTCCACTGATTAGTTGCATGCTTGTATGAGGGATAAACCGCAGAAGAGAAACAACAACGCTACTGTGTCTTTTCTTATGTCTGCCGTCATTCTCTACGCGCTCCCTCCCCATGTTCGTGATGCATACTGTGTCATGCTTTTGATGCATTTTGGCCCCCCTCTTCTCGTCTAGTGCCATTTCCATTCTTTGCATAAATGCAGTCTAACAGTATTAAGTATTCATGCGTGTTGTGGAAGGTGGTGCCTGTCCTTCAGGGTAAGTGTCAGGCCTGCGTGCGGCACAAGAAAAGCCCCGGGGAGAGGAGAACATTAGGATCCATCAGCCTGACAGACAAATCATTCTCTCATGTAAACATAAATATGAGGGTATGTTTCCACCGCCATCCCACTATCTGTTGCTAGGCTACCTTGCATTAAGCAGTGTAGCTGTCCCTGTTCATTTTGCTCCAGGGATTCCAGCAATACCATCATATAACCTGCTGAGTCTTAATGAGAAGGCCTGCTCATATGAGTGGATATGAACATGGTGAGATGTGAAATTTATTCAAAACACAGGAATTCAGCTGTCTGTCAGCGTAGAGTAGCGGCATGGAAATGTTTATGAATCTGAAGTGTTTTGGAAAAGAAGCTTTGAGGGAAATATTTCTCTGCCTCTGCACAAACACACCTGACACAAGAAAAGGTCACAATGGATCAACACACACACATACACACACACATACACACACACACACACACACATGCATGCATGCATGCACTGATGCAACACACACAGGCTTATACACTTGCTTAGGCACGCACACACACACACACACACACACACACACACACACACACACACACACACACACACACACAATAAACAATATGTGACGCTGAGCTCCATAAAGGTCATTTGTTGTTGAGAAATCACTGATCCCCAAATGCATTAACAAAGTCAATTAACTATTCTCCGCGACAAAGAAGAAAGGAACCCATCTCCAATAAAAATAGAGCACCGAGCGTCGTCCAAGCACCCCCACAATTACAACAACTCTGCGTCCCCAGATAATTATGTGAGCCATAAATGGGGAGAGAAAGACAGTAGAAGGCAATGGTCACTGAGAAGAAAGAGCAGGGAGATGAGGGAAAGGAGCGCCAACAGCTGGTTTGAATAGATTGTGTGCGGGATGAATTAAAAAGTTGAACCTTTCCCTGGCCGTATTCAGATGTCTGCCTCTGGGTGATTAATCATGGCCGTCAGGACCTGTAATCCTTTTCACAGGGAAACAAATGCAGCCACTGTCCTCTCTTCTCCAAAGCGCCCAGGGCCCAGGGCCACCAGCCCGCCTGCCTGGTCACAATACCTGAACCACAGAGAAGGCACCCTGGGGAGCAGGAATATGTGGACACACTGTAATCTGCTCCAAACATGAAGCGATGAACAAAAACGCCGGATTTCAACAAAATTGTATGGCACCCTTTATTGGTTTTCTACATCCTTTTTGTATCGCGCAGTCAATAGTTGAGGCAGGTGGCACAACTGCAGGTCCAACTGGTGAAATGTAAATGGGAGCAGCTACGGGGAGAGAGAGAGAGAGAGAGAGGGAGAAAAAAAAACACCTTTTGAGCTGCAGCATCCTTTAAAGAAGAACGGATTTAAAGGAGCCTGTGAATGGATTTCGGATGACAGAGGAGCTTTCTCCGTGACTGTTATCAGACCTCTTCTGCTTGCAGCTGCTGTAGTCAGTGAACTTCATGTCACGTTCCTACATGGTGGTAAACAGCTGATCTAGTTCAGAAAAGACAGTGAGAAAGTCAAGAGCCAGCAACATCGAGAGCCCGGGAGAAGAAAGTGTGTCATCAGCATAAAAATAGAAGCCTGCTAACGAATTCCTAATCATATCCCCCATTTCCTCGAGGGGCTATGCTAAAGAGGTTAAAACACCAGCCGGTGGATGAGAATATGTGGCATATTAGCTCTAGAGATTATTTCTTGGCATTCCAAAGGTTTTCCCTGTTATTGATTGCTAAATTCACCATTATCTCCACAGAACTACAAAACACGACTACTCTCCGTGCGGCCATGTATCCTTTCTGCAAATGTTAAAAGCCCAATAATGGAGGGTAATTTCTCCTCAATTTCTAACACTGGTGAGGATATCAGGGCTGCTTTGCGCCTACTTTGTCAATCAATCAAGTGAAAATAATATCTTAAAAGCAGAATGCACCACTTACACATCAAAGGCAAGGGAAAAGCATCAATCTCGACTTAAGCTCGACTGAATCAAGTAATGCCTGTGTGGCTTTTACGAGTAAATAAATTGAATGCCCTTCAAAAGAGAGCCCCCATACCGATTCTAATGGTGTATATGGCCTCAGAGTAATCACCTAAAAAAACTTAGTATTAAAAAATCCTTTGTATCCAACAAAAAGCAAATGTCAGTGTTCCCACTGAGTGAAAGAGTGCTTTTATATGTGTGAAAGGTTGTGAGGGTAGTAATTTAGCGCGCCTGCAGAAGGTGGTGTATGTTGGCAGCATGGCAGACTGTGGAGAATGGGCCATGGCCAGCCGTTTCCAGAGCCTTTGTGTGTCTCTGTTTGACCAGGCGTCTCCTGGTCCACAGGAGCACAGCTTCAACACATCTAGCAAAGGAACAAAGCAGCCATTATCAGCCCTATCTCATCCCCACCCTGCCTCGACTCACTGACACCCAGGGACAAACAGTGGCAGCGCTCAGCTGCTCAGCTTTGCTGGGGGACTCTGAAGCGGACACTGAAGCGGACTGGGAGGTCCATTAAACTCATAGGCGACACCTTAGCTGTGGACAAACATCAACACAATAGCATGCAGCGCTGGTTGCCACGGAGATGGGAGAAAACAGAGTACAGCGCCAGCGGTGACAAAGAAAGGGAGGGGTCAGGCATCATGGGCCACTGGCAATTGAAAAGCCTCTGCAAACTGCCCTGCGAAACACAACACCCTTTTAATGTTGTGTCACAAACACTGTATACTTAAAGCATCCATTCAGTTACACGTAAAGAATTTCATTAGCAACAAATCAGCTGCATACAGGATCTCCATCAAGAAATGAGTCTACAATAACGGTGTTTGCTAACAAGAGTGAAAAAGACTGAAGCATATGTGCAGCTTCAAGCTTGATGTAACTCTACTTTTATACTAGACGCTTTAAATATCAGCGGATCTCATGTTAGGTGATAAACACTGCACATTCCTTCAGTGAGTTAAAACATGCCTGCTTTGCAGCAGACTTATTGTAAACCCGATAGAGCCGTGATTCAAACACTTCAGCACGTATTCAAACATTTACATTTCACTTTTCTGACGTCACCGTACAGTGAAGACCGAGGATCCCTTAGATTTATATTACATTTACATTGTGTTATTTGTAAGGGTTAAATAAATAAATTATAAACACTCCTCTGGGTTTTCCTATGGGTACCAAACAGCATCACAAGGCAAAAAAGCAAGATGAGGTGCAAGATGAAGAATAATAGAAAATTAATTTCATTCAGGGTTGTTCTTTTCTGACAGTCAATATGATGGAAAGCTGAATAAATTAAATATTCGCGATGAAGGCAAGTGTGCAGATGTTTTGATTTTTTTTTTTTTAATCCAATGAAAAAAATTGAAATAAAATAATTGTCAAACTGCTAAAAATAAGGCAGCTTTTTTAGACAGTTTGAAAAATACATACATACAATACAAAATACATACAATACAATACTGACATTATAAAGAATGGCATGTTCTGCATGTTTGATGTCACTCACAGGTTTCTGAAGAGCCGTTTTGAAGCTCAGCGTGTACTGGCTCTGGCCGCCGCCATGTTATTGTTAGTCCTGCTTCCGCCGCCTCCCGGCTAATCTAAAATCTAATCTAAAAACGCCTGTTTGCTCAAACAAGCCGTCTATAACAGCACCCACCTGTCAATCAAAGCGGCCACGCTGTTTAATTCTGTGATTGTTGTGTGGTGTAATTATGCGTAACGTAAAGACTCAATATAATTCAAACGGGTGAGTTAAAAAAAAAATAAAAATTCACCCTCAGTACAGTTGTCATGAACGGGCAAATTAGCTAGAGAGAGTTTTTTGTACCAGGCTGCTTATTTATAACATTTTATAACATTGGACGTTGGATTTTTTAATACAGCCGTTTATGGAGACTGACTCACTTCTGAAACCAGCCTCAAGTGGCCGTTTGGGGAACTGCCCACTGCACTGGCTTCATTTCCCAGCCATGGAGGTTGCCGCCTGGCCGTGACAAACACACACGCTAATGTTGTGTCATCAGTCTGTTAACGAGAGTTGTTTTTGTTTGTTAATGATGCATGTCGTACATTTCCAACTGCTCTGACTTTGTTCTGACCACAAACGCAGCTCAGCATGTGACATGAATGATACTTTCTGATTTTATACATAAATTGTTGAAGTACAAATGAGTGCGGCGAAGACAGAAAAGCTCAAAGCCATTTGCTGAAAATGTGTGCGCACGTAGCGTTTACATGTTCCTGTCGTTACCTTCAGTGTGTGTTTGATCTGAATGTTTCAAATTTAGATCAGTGAATTACAAAAACCTGACATTCTCACAAACAGACATAAACTAAATTAAAGGCTGTTTGTTGTCTATTTGGTGTCACAACATTGTGTTGACGGTTGTGTTTGTGTAATGTGTTTCATGTTCAAGTTCACAAATCACTTGTTATAAGGTGGATATTATTTGCAGATTTCACGTCCAGTAAATTATTAGATTTTCTTGCTGAATCAAGAAATGCTAATCATGATATCAATATATCATGAAGTATTTACACATGAATGTAGTTTTGGTTTTGCCTTTAGATGATCATTCCAACTGTAAATCCAATTCAAAGGATGTGTGGGCCAAATTAAATTGGACGTGTTAGCTGAGAAAGCAAATATGCTGGAATTGATGTGAAAATTGGCCACATATTCAACGTTTCATGCTTTTATTCAGCACAAACCCAACTGTGGTGATTTATGGTGCTTTTCTGCATCACGAGCCTTTGCTGTTCAAGCCTGCTTTCTTTCTCTTTTTCACTTATGACCGGCAAATAAAACCCGTTGATACAATCATCACCTCTGACCTCTGAATCTGACAGCATGTCTCCTAAATGCTTATAAGACCCTTAAAACCGAGTCAGTTTCTCTCTCTCTCTCTCTCTCTCTCTCTCTCTCTCTTTCTTCCACCTGCACTGCTTATATGCACAGCTCTTCATTCTCTCCACCTGCCTGAGCTGCTGTGGCCTTGTCTGAATCCTCTGAATTCCCAGTCCACTGCAGTGTATCCGCCTGGAAACACCACAGATGCCAGCACTTGGTATGTTGCAAAAAAAAAAAAAAAAAAAAAACAAGGAACGTGATGGGATGAAGATGTCAGTTATGGCAAATAGAACTCTGTCACACTCTTATAACATCTCTGTCGCTGATTATCAGACCGGAGACTCGAACACACACACACTCACTCGCACACCAACAATGTCGGGCTGATGAACAGAGGCGCGAGAGGAGCTCTAAAGGAACCAGATGACGCAGACTTGGAAATTAAATATGATGTTTTGGTGAAGAGATATCGGCCTCTGACAACGTAAACACAACAAACAGTCTTTTTGAGTTTTCTCAACTTTGAGGCCCGCTAGTTGTGTTCGGACATTGTCAGACTCAGAATTTGATGCAGCAGAAACAAAGATATCGTCTTTTTTTATTGCATGCATTCGTCCTTGTAAAAATCTGACACCTATATTACCCAGGATGCAACTAATTCGCTGACAGTATCATCGGAGATTTGGGTGTGTTACGACAGCTAATGTAGCCTCAAGCCGCTAGCCTCAATCAGAGATTGGAGCCGTTATGCTCACGTTTTTCTCCCTCGGCACCTCCAGATTTTATGATGTGTAAAATCTGGAATTTCCATTTAAGTTTTCTAACATTTTATTATGATCCAGACTTGAAAACGAATCTTATTTTTAAAATAAACACTGCTACAACTGCATGTGTTAATTTGTAGATTCAGGTACAGCGGATTTATTAAAAGGAGAGGGGGGTCTTACTGAGGCTGTGTGTGCACATGGCCCAGATTTCTGTGCTACACCGCTGTGAAGAGACATAGTGCAGCGTGCTCTGAAAAAACAACAACCTAAGGACCCGGCATTGATTTCATATCTAATTTATTTCAGTCCAGACAGGGGTTTGAGCGAAGGGAGGGTCTTAAGCACTTGGGTTGTTTTTCTTGAGTCCTTCGGGGTGGGAGGGAAGGATCATGGGGTGAAGAGTCAAGGGGAGGACAAGGTGACTGATTGAGCTGAGGCATTAGGTCAGCGTCGGGCAGCTGAATCAAACCCAACCAAGACCCTCCTCACAACTAACTATGATCAAATACATCATCCGGCTCTGTCAACACATGTGTCCAGCTGGACGCTATATCACTTCCACATGTGCGTACGGGCTGAGCTACACAGCAACACACATTAGCGGGCTTATCAGCATGCAGCTCAATGCAGAGCACTGACAAAAGCAGCGTTTCGACAGAATAATGGATGCATGAAATCAATCAGTGAGTTTCAAAAGGTCGTCATGTGCAAAGAAACCATATCATCTCTAAAAGGGTCCACAGAAAAGAAATCCAACAAGAGGACATTAATTGGAAACGGGTGAACACGAGTTAAGTTGTTTTAAAATTCAAAACGTGTGTGCTTTATACATTAGCCAGATAATTAATGTGCTGCAATCATCACTAGTCGCTATTGGGATGAGAATTAATCTACACCAATAGCTTCATTTCAAAGAAAATGTATCACAAAGTGTACCATTTCTTTTCAGTGTTCTTCCAACATTCATCCACAGTATTTTCAATACAGAATTCAATTATGCGGAACACCTGAGCAAACAATATCTCACAGCCAATTATTCAGCGCCTTGGAAACCATTGGCAAACAAATTAGCAATGTTAATGTGAGAGACTGTCTTGATATTTTTGGCTGTGTGTGCTTACAAAAGGCAGCAGCACAGCCCCCCCCACCCCTCGCACACACACACACACACACACTCCAGCTTTTTTGCGCTATTGTTGACTGATGAATTAAACAGATTGGACTTGATCTGAGAATAAAAAAGGAAATTTCAGGTGTCAGTCTGCCCCCCTCTTCCTCAGACGAGAGTCATCTTCAGACTGCGATCGCCGGTTTCGGCGTTCATTATTGTCAAAAAGCTTCTAGATCATAAAAAAAAAAATGATGTTTTTGACTACAGACAGCCATATTTCAGCTTCAGTTTGAGCAGTGCTATTCTGGTTGACATTTCAGCTTCCAGATAGAACAATGAAAAGCTACCATGAGATATCTTGGCAAGGCTATTGCCCTGTGTATTGATTGGGCAGAGGCCCAACATCCCCTCACTAAAAAGAGATTAAAATATCAGACTTGTCTAAGACATTTATGGAGTCTGTGACCTCAGCCAATGCTAAAGTGGAGTACATACATCATAGTCCATCTCTGTGAGCTACACTGAGTCTTGAGTAGCACTGACAAAGAGAGGAGAGAGGCTGTACATTCAACTGCACCTTCATGGGCTGATGCAGGAGGGATTTAGCTACAAATCGTGGGTGTAAATCAACTTACTGTTGCTGTTTCATTAAAAATTCACACCACGTCGTTGCATGTAAATGTTTGACACTGTGAGCTGTTGTCTGGGATGCTTCTCTTACACCTTCTTTTTTGGTTAAAATGGATGAGAATAGATTCTGTGGGAAAGGCAGGGAGACAAAAGCGTGAAAGATGTGTGTATCCATTCACAGCTCCAGAGGACCTTCATTACAGAGCAAGCAGGTCCTGTCAACGTCTTTTCATTACATGGTCCCATATATCCACCCCTGGTGTCCAAACGGTCCGCTCTGTCGCCTGTCAAGAAAAGGCACTCTCGGGGAAAGTCCTCCTATCTCCCCGATCCCCCTCACCACGCCTGATTCCAGACTGCGAGGCGGGAGAGGCCAGGCAGAAAGGGAGGAATCGTGTTTGCCATCAACAGCTCAAGAGAGTAGCATGGCAGCAAGATTGATGACACCCTCCCTGAAAGTAACAAAAGAACTCCTGTGCACGAGGGCCCGCTTATGGGGCTTGATAGAGTTGTCATCCTCTTAATAAACAGCTCTGATATGTCAGCGGCAGTGGCAGCAGGGACTACGCCATGCTCACCCACCAAGCCATGGGCAGGACCACCTACTGGCATCACAGCACACACAACCATGGGCAGTCTCTCCATGTGGAGACCCCTGTGGGCATTAGCAGGGCAGTTACAGGAGAAGAATAAATAAACGTCAAAAACATCCCGGCCTCTTCATTCTTGCGCAAGAGAGACTGGGAAAAAAATCCTGTTCTATCCGTGTGAAATAAACAAGTGGCATTTTTTGCATTTTTTTTTTTGCATTTTTTTTTTGTAAATTTTGAACTTCACGAATACGAGAGAACAGAGTCGACTCCAGATCAAATTAAACAGGCAGACAGTAAGGTTATGTGCTCACAATACAAATAAAACCCACAATATTCTCAGTTTACAGCAGGCATGCACAAAAGTGCTACTACTGTAAGCATGACAAAAACAAACAGGACATCACAAGTTGACTGTACACAATACAAAAAGCTTAAACCTGATGTCCACTGAGATCGACACACTGGCAACAAAAAACAAAGAAGCATTATGTAGTAGATGGTATTTTTGCAATTTAGTGCCTCAAGTTTCAAAGTGTAAAACCAAAGTCGTGAATATAAACAGATGTACACGTCCATTTGTCATGATCATATTACTTCTGATCAAAAACTAGCGAGTGGACAAGCAAACAAGCAAACATCATTGTTGAGGTAATCGTTTACTACCTGGAGACTGTGCTAGGTTCATTTAACTTGACTGATTTGCACACAGTGCAAGTATTTTTGTTAGATTAGGTTGCTGGATTATTTAACTGTTTTTTTTTTAATTAAACTGATTTAATTTCATTAAGATAGACTGATTTTTAAAGAGTCCTCTTTTGGTTAGATTTACTTGTTGGTTTGAACAGCAGCCACTCACCCTTTGTTCCTCTTGTAGATACCTCACCTCTTTTTGTTGTTATAACTGATCTGAAATCCAGAAAATAAATAACTTTGTTGAAACCAAGAACAACTGGTTTATGTTACAAGCTGGGGCGAACACATACTCATGGAGCAGTTTCTACATTACTATCATAATACAGCCTGGTAAGTGACCCATGCTTATTTAAAATGCTTTGATGACATAGACATATGACAGATGACAACGTTAAAAGCTGAACTAATCAGCCAGCTGACAGTTACTACATTTTTTACTGTCAGATCATAATGTGATTCACAAATGTGTGCTGTGTGTTGAAATGCTCATTCTAAAAAGAAACCGAGGCGGTTAAAGTTTGACATGTTCATGTCTCTCTGGTCAAAATATGAAGCTGGAGCCAGGAAATGTTAGCTTAGCATAAAGACTGAAAAACAACAGGTTAAAAAAGAAAACTGTCCAGCACATAATCCACAGGCTAGCTGTTTTCATCTGTTTAGGTTAAAAACTATGATAAACCTAACCATGTTAATGTTGTGTCAGCTTTTACAATTGCCTTTAAATTTCTAATTTAAACTGTGGTTCACAGGAGCAGGATCTGCGGATCGGTGGATACGAATCTTAATTTAAAAAACAAAAACAAAATAAAGGCAGCAAATTTTATCAGCTGTTGACATCCTGTATGAATCCAAGAGACCAGCATGACACAAACACACAAATTCATGCCAAGAAAATGGAGCAAAAAATCATTTTATATATATAGTCTGCCACTTACAATATTCACTTATTTTTCACCAGAAATGTTGTTGTCTCTGTCACGATTCAATCTGCAGCACACTCCCCACACGCTGTATAATACCTAGTTAAAGCCAGCAGGGTGTGAAATGGTATTTGGAAGTAAATGAAACTGACTATGAAACAGTGGAGTTGGGAGATATTGCCATGTCAAGATGACAGACAAGTCCTGGAATGGAGCAAAAAAGTTATTATCCCAAAGAAGAGCAAGGCTGGATTAAATATAACCCATGATGCCTCACGCTGCTCTGCCTTCATCCTCGCTGATACCGGAGAGAGAGTATAGACAAAAATCACAAGGAAGGCAACAACCAGAGCTGCAGCTCGCGCTCCTGCTGATTTTCATTTGAACAATCAATAGCATTTCATGCTGCCGTGCCAATAAGTGTTATTGCAAAGTGTTTGGTTATTGATGCTCCATATAAAGTGTTTTGAAGGAGCTTTAGAGGAACGCAATCCCTCGAGGCTCCTCCTGGCCTGATTTACAGCTGAACCGATGAGTCACAGAGGACATGCTGGGCATTGAAATAGCGACAAGTATGTTGTCAGCCTTATTAATTTTTAAGGTAGAGTGTTGTCCTGTGGTTTGTAGAGGACATGATGATATATGACGGCCAAGGGATCGCAGGGGTTAGGGTCTAATTGTTAAAGGGTTGAATGGGGTAAAAGCGAAAGATGTGTGAAGGGTTATTCATCAACTCTCTGTGCTGCAAACCAGGAGGTGAGTTTTAAAGTTTGTTGTGCACTTTACTCAAAATCCTCTTCTGAGGATATACCGTTACACAATGCAGCTCCAGTGGAGGACTCAAAAACATCATCTTCATTTGTATATTTCATTTCAAAAATCCCTCCTTTGTACATTATAGTGATATCATTGCTAAAATAGCACCACTGTGCCCTGCACTGTCTGTTCAGCTTCCTCTGGAGGCTTTCACTCATGATTTGACAAGTGTGTGGTGAATAAATATACTCTACTGTTAAATCACAGGATTTCACTATAGATGTTGGTTTTGTATGAAGTGCTTTAGCTTTAATATTTCTCTGTTGGGTGGATGTTGAGTCCAATAAAGAAAAATGTACAGATTAAAGGGGGGAAATGACACTTTGGCTGCCCAGTGGTTCAAAATAGAAACCGTGGAGCTTCTGTCAGATGAAGTCCTATGATTGGTAGCTGCTGCCCTCTGCTGGAATATCGAGAGACTCTCTGAAACCAAAAAAAAATCTCTGTTTCACAACAATACCATCATCCCTGTTTCATATTTCAAGCTTTATCTGTAGTTTTAATTAATAATGAGACTAAAACTAAAAATGTAAAGCTGCACCTGCTACTTAACCTGTAGCATTGAGAAACCTGTAGACCATCTACAGGTTTCTCAATCAGCGGTTCATCACAGGGCTTACACATCGAGAAAAACAACCGTTCACGCTCACGTTCACACCTACGGGCAATTAAGAGTCACCAGTTATCCTGCATATTCAGCCCCAGCTGGGGTTTAAACCAAACTTTGGTTCAGATGTTCATGTTTCCCATGAGCACATGAACGCACCAGCCAGGGAAAGCTCCTAAAACAGCTCCTGCTTTCACAACCATGTGACGATAATGTAACCTTGATGAAGTAAAAACTAAAACAGGATTTCTCACTGCTGTGGATGGTTGCTGTTTTTCAAGCCTCAGTTTCAAGGTCCTGCATGTTGATTTTCATGTTGTTAAATGATCACGAATAAATGGCTTCATGGCACGAGGGCTGGAGCGTACAACCGGGCTAATTATTGACTCGAGTGAATTAGAGGTTAAATATAATCAAAAAATAAATATGTTAATAAAACGCTTGATGAACAATCTGTAAAGTGATTCATTTAAACTGCATTCGAATCATGCAATGCAAAATAAAATACCAGTAAAAAGATAATAGTAATGATGATTAAATTACCAATAAATAATTCATGACTTATCTAATTACACAATCAGATGTCTTAATGCCTTCTTATCATATTGCTTTCATGGTTTAGTCACGGCTCTGTTTACAGAGGGTGTCACATTAAAAATAAATCAATGTCCCACCCAGAGATGTAGCAGGAGCTCTTTTTCTGTCCAGTCATCCCTTTGAGTGCTGATTAAATTAGAAAATACCGCATCATTGTCGGCATCAAGAGGACTCTCTCATGAAGTCGCTCATTTTCTTTGATATGTTTATCTGCTTCATGATAATCAGTAAGATAAGGTGAGACGGGGACAAATTCATTGCAGGAAATCTCCTTAGAGTCTTTTCAGTTTTATTATGAAATGAGTGCCATCGGGCTGATAAGACTTGTCACATCAGACTCCTATAGTATCGCAGTCTCACACTCTGTACTGACACATTCTGGCTGAAATGTCTACAGCACATTACACTGCCCTGACTTTGAGAGATATTTCAGATAGTCTCAGAGTATTTCAGTGATAAGTGTCTCAGCTTTATGACGAAGGCTGGTTACACACACTGCAAATTATCCCGTTGATGTCATTTTTACACAAATAGCCGCTCACACCCTTTAAACCCCACCGCTAACTGTTATCTCCATGAGCTCCCCATGGTAAAATGTCAGCTTCAAACCTTACAGCAGAAAAAAACATCCTACTACAAATGGAACATTTTGGTCTCTACAGCTAATTTCAGGACGACTGTACTGAGTCTGAATTTCAATAGAACTCACCTGTTCAAATTATATTATGGCTTAAAGTTATAAGTAAAGCTGCTTTGACACACAGGTAGGTGCCATTACAGATGGTTTGTCGGCATCCAATTTTTATGTGGGAAATGAGGAAATGAGAACTCTCCATATACATACATATTTCTGTATGTAAGAGTATGTAAAAGTCTCGTCGCTTTGGTTACCAGTGGTATCCTCTCTCTATAACAGTCCACAATTCACAGAAAACTCACGACAGACTGGTGGAGCAGCTTGCATGGTGCCTTCAGGCAAATGTGACAATGATGAAGCTGTGAAAACTCAACATGTTTTGTCTGAGAACGACAAGTCGCTTAATATGAGCTGTGATTTCATCATCCGGCAGGAACACAACCTGACACTTCTCACATGTATGTACTTAACAATGTGTGCTTTAGTTTCAAATGGAAAGACAAACTAAGATCAGGTCAGATGTGGTGAAGATGTGATCATATGGGTTGTTATGTAACAATCCAAAAAGAAGATTGTAATGAGTGAGTTTTTGTTTGACATGTTTGAAGTATTTGTATAATGTAATGCATGCAAGCATAAAACAGTTTACCGCACTGAAATTGATTTTGCCAAATAATCTCAACTCAAAGTATATTTTAACCCAAAAGTCAAACAACTTAATTTGCTTCGCCATTGTCTCCAAAACACGTGTGCACATGCGAGTAAACACAGATGTACAGTGTTCTCTGGATCAATCTCTGGATTGTATTTCAATTTTGCATTTATTTCTTTTTATTTTGGGGTGCATGTTTTGCTGTTTCTATGTTAAAAATCTCTGCTATCGACAGCAAGAACTGACAACTTGGCAAGCCGTATATTGATGATCTTTATGAGAAATAAATATTATGAAACTTTCCATCAACCGTACTTTGTCTTTTGGTCTTACCTGTTTTTGTACAGAGCCGGCAGAGGGAACATCCTCATCCAGTCCGGTCCCCTGATGATCCAGGGATGCCACAGAAAACCTGAAGAAGAACTCCATCTTCATCTTTGTGTGCTGCTCTGGAGGCCATCAGGTGGTGCTGTACGTCCACTGAACTGCAAAACAAAACAACAGCAGACGGATGCTCAGTTTATTTTAATTTTTTGATGTACTAATTTATATTGCTATAGAAAGCAACACATGTATTCACATTGGACACAAAGGAATTAAATGTAATTCTGTGTCAAAGTCAATATTAAAATAGCAAAATATTGTGTCACTGTATTCACCTGGCACACATCCTGTTCACCAGTTTGAATCCAGGCCACAACGCTACAAGACGGCTGCAGGCTGATAAGATGCATGTTTGCAGATTTTTTACAGTCAATTTCTGCCTCTCATGACTCACAATGACACCACGATACACTACAACAACATTCTTGGTCAGAGCCTGCTGCAGAGCTTTAGTGGGGACATCCTCTGTCATTAGAAGCAGGTTTAAACCAGCTCCTGCCACCGGTCCCAGATGGTCCAGCGTGGTATTTTAGCCCAGGGACCTAAAGATCAGACAAACCCCAGTCAGTGAACATCCTGGGGAGTTCATTGTGAACTAGGACAAAGTCTGAAATGGGAAGAAAAGGAAAACACGTGGAAGAATCTCTGTCACTTCATCCAAGCTTCTTTGATATAAAAGTGTGTTGGGAAGGTCACTGTGTTTTCACTGATGCACTAGCATCAATTTCCTTAACACCATAGGCTGATGTAGGTCCCTTTACTCCTGGTGGTCCTTGTCCCTGTCCAGAGTAATTTTATAATGGCCATGTAGCAGCTGGACTTTCAAAAGCAGGAAGCTTGAGGCAGAGGTGAAGTTCAGACCAACCAGGTGTTTATTTCACCCACAATGACATGAAGACAGTACTTACTACATACTTTTCCATGTAAACCACTGTGGTCCACGGACAAAGTGTGGTCCTGACAGCAGCAGCGTTTGTTGGAAACTGGCAACCTTATATAACCCGCCACTGGCAATGGGGTTCAGGGGAATATGTCCCTCACCTGACATCAAAACGTCACACAACACAACTGGCAATTAGTCTGCATGATTTTACTCTTTGTTAGGAACCACAGAAACCCTGATCAGCAGATTAGAAGTCCACACACACAATAATTAGCACATGGTATCTTTAAATTAGCACTCACGTAGCCTGTGGACTCTTTCAGGCCGAACACCTTAGAGAGGAGACGCAAAAGAACACAAATATTGCAATTTATAATAATGCACAATCAAACCACAGTTAACACCATCATGCTGGTTTAAATTTACAACAATGAGCACATTATGTTAAGGTCACCAAACTGGTTAAAATTACAGGAGCAGCACAAAATCTACAAAACACATGTTAGTATATGCAACAATCTGAATTAAACATTGACCCCTTTGCTTTATGCCTTATTTCTTTTAACAATTACTACAAAATGCTAGTAAAGAAGTAGACCACAACAACAGACCTGTTCATTCATGCCTCCCTGCAGTATCACCCTTAAAGTTATCTAAAAGTCAAAGCAAGCTTAATGCCACAAGGTTGATGGTTCTCTTGCAGAAGAAGGCCGGAGGTGACCGTCTTTAGCATTGATCATTTCAGGTTGCTTTGCAGCCACAGAAGGTATCCAATCGGACCGGTGCCACCTTTAAGCTTTAGATCTCAACTACATCTGTCTCCTTAGCTGATGCCATCATGAAATGAACCAGTACCCAAATCTTGTCTGGGTGTTTTGCATCAGCTCTGTACGAGAGCTGGGAAAACAAAACACTAAGAGGCTCACTGCAAATCCATGATAGTTTCAGGTGAAACGTTTCTACCCTGGTGGAAGTGGTCTCCTCAACACGCACCAGGCACTGAGCATGAAAGTAATGTGACTCATATGCCATGGCCCTTACAGTTACACACTCCCAACCCACTTATGGATCATTTTGGACCTTTGTTAGACAGCACTCCATCATCAAAAAGCCCAAATGAGGGTATATCTTATGGAAAAACAATGTTCATCCAAACAGCGTTCAGAGACATGAAAAATCTTTGCCAGGAAGCTCTGAAGTCTCATTTAGACACTTTTCATTCATCCGTACTACCCTACCACAAAAAGCAAGCGTTCACTCAAAACCGAGTTCAGACCAGATGTTTGTTGATGTTTGTTTTACCATATCAAATATTAATATTCCACCTACTTGCATGACTTCAATGTAGAACTTGACAAAAGCTTGTAAAAGCTAACAAGCTAAAGATAAGCTAGCTGGTGAGATAGCTACAGCTAGCTGTGGCTAAAGCTTATTGTTCTCCTGTAACAGAAAACTATATTTTAGTCATTCTAAAATGACATGGGACAATTAGTAAATAATTGACCCATGTTAATGTGACTGTAAATCCAACTATAACAAAGGTAACAGCAGCTAATCTGACTGTTAAAAATGACTATGAAAACCACTGTTAGCCTCTGACCTCTTAAAGCTTTACAGGATTTCTTCTGCATCCTGAACATTGCGCCGAGGTTAAAGGCTTTAACTTCACAATTTATACATTATTTGATTTATCTTACTGTTACATCATTTGTCTAACCAGCTTTAAACCATATACCTGATTTTTCTTTGGTTGCAGAGCTGTCTTTGTAGGGCAGTGTGGGCCTATATACACACACTGGACACAATAAACAATTATATTTAACTAATAAAGTGTGATAATTGTGCTGTTAATAAATCAAACACATCTGTCTCAAGGTCACATTCCTTGCGTGTGCACACATTCCTAACCAATAAAAGTAATACTGCACACTAATGAATATAAAATCACACTAATTAATGACAGAAGATGGTTGGTGGTTGTTTAAATTGTGATTGTTATGGATGCATGTTGGGTATAATTTGCTCACGTGGTCATCCATGCCAAAACCAACAGCAGACCAGTGAGATTACATAATGTCTCCCATTAAAACCAGTACCCTCTTGCAGTAACACTTTCCGCCACCAGGTGGCGTCTTGCACCGAGCTCTACCTGGTGGTGTTTTTACGCTGCGGTGTGAAGATGTTGTACATTTTGTTCCGCGCGGTTGAGTCCCTCTCTCCTCCAACAATGAAGCACATTTGCCAAACGTGCATCCTCGTAAGGTTTAATTGTAAATCTTCATCCCATCGTGTGAGGATGAGGATGCACACACACACACACACACACACACACACACACACACACACACACACACACACACACACACACACACACACACACGGACAAGTTGCAGGGCTCATCACGCACAGTCACACGCGGCTGAGCTCCCGCTAGAAGGCGTTACAGCTCCGCTTACCAGCCCCGTCCAATGATAAGTCTGCATGCGCCCTTCAATCACCTTGAAGGAAATCTCCGACCAATCAAAAAACGCGACGTCCCCGTTCTGCTCTTATAAATGAGGCCAGATCCAGCGTTTCGGTACCGGAGGATGAGAAAGACACTAGCGAAGCTTCAAACAAGAAGACACTGGACCCATCCGTCCTTTAGTTTTTATTTCAATTTCCTCGTTTCTCCAGGTAATTTTCTGGTTTATTTCTCTTCTTTTGTTAAAGAGCAGAAGTTCATTGTCAGACTTTCATTGTTACAATGAACTCTTACCGTAACGTCCGTACCGTGATGTCTGTCGATCACCTAACTTAAGGCGGTCATTTTGTTTGTTCACTAGTGTTTTTCTTGTGTGACTCTTATGTTTAAACGGGTTTTTTAGTTTAGTTTAAGGAAGTGGGCTGATGGATTACCACGAGGAAGCATCTGATGTAATATTACCTCACTCCGGTGTTGTAACCATGACTACAACAACAGGCGTTTATCACTAGGATGTACTGTAGAAATGCTTCTTCGTCACTGTTTGTTTTCCATGAGGCATCTTTTGTGAGCTTGCTCGACATATTTACTCTATAGTAGCCATGCGCACGCGATGGCAAGTTGTTTTTTTTTTTTTTTTCCCCCCCTTTGTTTCCAAGTGGAGAAAGGGAAAGGGCTGGAAATGTCTCCTTATTTTACATCCTCAGCGTGTTTTTCACCCCCTTCTTCTTTCTGGAAGAAGAGACAATGGAGCTGTTTTTGTGAGGGTTTTTTTTTTTTTTTTTTTTTTTTTGCGCCCCATCCCCCTGTTACGCAACATACGATCCAAACCGCGCAACGTGGTCGCAGCGTCTCATACCTGTCTCTCCTCTCCTCTCCTCTGCTCCCTTTCCTCTCTTCAGGTGTGTTATAGTAGGAAATAAAAAAATGGCCACGTCCGCCAGTGCCACGCTGAGTAAAGCTGTAAAACAGCAGTACATGGACCTCCCTCAGGGAGTTAAAGTCCAAGCCATGTACATTTGGATTGATGGCACCGGAGAGGGGCTCCGATGCAAAACCAGGACGCTGGATAGTGAACCAAAGACCATCGAAGGTAAGCGAGCCGCATCCTTAATCTTCCTGAAACGCTTTCTAACGAGGAGTGCTACAAATGAAATGAATCTGACTCTCCTTCCCTTGTAGATCTGCCCGAGTGGAACTTTGATGGCTCCAGCACCTACCAGGCTGAAGGCTCCAACAGCGACATGTATTTAGTTCCCTCGGCCATGTTCCGTGATCCATTCCGCAAAGACCCCAACAAGCTGGTCCTGTGTGAAGTGCTGAAGTACAACGGCAAACCTGCAGGTAACACCAGCTCACAGTCAGCAAATTTAAAGTAATGAATGGAATAATTAGAAGCAATATATAAATAGTAACACGCAAGTTCAAATGTTCCCCTGTATCTCTAATTTTAGAGATACTGTAACTTTAGTTGAAATATTTATTGTTCAAGAAACAAATGATTTGAGTATTAAGCTGCAATAATCTTGAATTAATACATTCATTTCATCTGCTTAACATGAACCTGAGGCACAGTCTCAAAATGCATACTAAGATCAGATGTAGAGTGTGAATTTCCATGTGGAAAGAATGCAGGTGTAAATGCTAATGAACAGCCGTGCATATAGATGCACTTATTTGCACATGCATGCACTCATTTATTCTCATGTTAATGCACACATAGGCAGGCATTTTAGAAGGTGACAAAAGTACAAGTTAAAGTAAGAGTTGCATCTGTAAAGTAGCCTTAAATCTAACAAAATTATGGCAACCAAAAGATGGAAATTTACACTATATGCCTGGCTAATTAAATTAGTGTCACTCCATCTTACAGTCTTTATCTTCAGGGGACAGCTAACCCTTGCACAGCTCTGAGACCACTAAAGCAATTTAAATTGTTGCATAACTTCCAAGAGGGAGACCAAAGTACTTTTTATTATTAGAACGTTTTCTATAATTTGACTTGCTAATACTGTCTCGGCTAACTGGACTTGACTGTACTGGTGCTGGTCGTCTAATCTGGGGTTTTATTCCTGCAGAAACCAATCTTCGTGTCACGTGTAAGAAGGTGATGGAGATGGTGGTGGATCAGCATCCCTGGTTTGGCATGGAGCAGGAGTACACCATCCTGGGCACAGATGGACACCCATTCGGCTGGCCTTCTAATGGTTTCCCAGGACCACAGGGTAAGCAGCTAGATCAGAGGTTTTTGATTGACTGTGCATGGAAACGTGCATCAGAAGATAGTTTGTCTAACTTTTAACATATACACAGGTCCATACTACTGCGGTGTGGGAGCTGACAAGGCCTACGGTAGAGATATCGTTGAGGCTCATTACCGAGCTTGTCTTTATGCTGGAGTCCAGATTTGTGGCACAAATGCGGAAGTGATGCCTGCTCAGGTAATGATTTAAAAAAAAAAAAAGATCGATGATATTTGGACTTTGCACGATTTTTATGGTTAACATCCAGTCAGTGATTGTAAACTTATAATGGTGAATTTGTCTGTCTAGTGGGAGTTCCAGGTTGGACCATGTGAAGGGATCAACATGGGCGATCATCTCTGGGTGGCACGCTTCCTCCTGCACCGTGTCTGTGAAGATTTTGGTGTCGTTGCTTCATTTGACCCCAAGCCAATCCCTGGTAACTGGAATGGTGCTGGCTGCCATACAAACTTCAGTACAAAGGAGATGAGGGAAGACGGTGGATTAAAGTGAGTGTCAAATGCATCATGTTGTTGACTTGACAGATCTAATGTGGTGTTTTGCATGATTGATCTCAAATTTCTGATGGGAATCTTGTCATTTCTGTTTTCAGAGCCATTGAAGATGCCATCGAGAAGCTCGGGAAGAGGCACAGCTATCACATCCGTGCCTACGACCCCAAAGGGGGGCTCGACAACGCCCGCCGTCTCACTGGCCACCATGAAACCTCCAACATCAACGAATTCTCAGCCGGTGTGGCCAACCGTGGCGCCAGCATCCGCATTCCTCGCAACGTTGGGCAGGAGAAGAAGGGCTACTTCGAGGACCGCCGCCCATCTGCCAACTGCGACCCGTACGGTGTGACTGAGGCCCTGATCCGCACCTGTTTGCTGAACGAGGAGGGAGATGAACCTGCGGATTACTAAATCCACAACTCAGACTGACTCCCACTGCCCTCCTCACTCTATCTTTTCTTTTAAACTAGTACTGTATCTTTTTTTTTTTTCTTCTCCTACTCAGATGACTTTTTAACCTGCATTTTAATGGTTTAAAGTTGGCTGGTCAACTTAAAACACGACAAGGTAATGGTAATCCTTGGTAGTCATGAGCTGGTAATGGCAGGGTACATCTTTCCCCTCATCTTTAGAAGGGATCGACTTTTGTAACAGTTTTATAGTCCATGTCATCTTTCCCTTTTTGTCTGTTGGTGACTAAAATGAACTAAAGCACACGGACACTGAGTAGAGCTGCTAAGGCTGGGCAGCGTGTGTAACTTAATAAATCTGACTAGTCCATGTACTGTTAATATTTTGACCTGCCTTTACAAATATCCAGTCTTCAATGTTACTAATTCTTTGATTTTAAAGTGTCTATTTTTAAATGGCAAACATTTGTCTTCAGATTTTGACACACTGGGTCAACTTGTGTGGTACACTTTGTAGATGTCGGTATCCAGACGTATGTTGTTCAAATGTGGTTGATCTGTCCATAATGCCATTTGTAGATTTCCTCAAGGAGTTTTATCCTTTGTTAACTGCGATATTGTAATGCACCTGACTTGGTAAAACATCATGTTTACTGAAGCTGGTGTTTTTTATTGATATTAAAACTTTTATTTTTATCACAACATGGCTGTATGACTTCAAGACTTTAAAATAATAGACATTTTGAGAAATATGTTTGCTCTCTTTCTTGCCAGTAACAAGAACAATAAGACTGTCAGGGGAACTATAAGGCTACAGCCTGTTAGCTTATCTTGGCTTAAGGACTGTAAACAGCTAGCCTGGGTCTATCCACTGTTAACAAATTCTCCCAACCGTCACCTCTTAACCAGACTGAGCCAGACTAGCTTTTGCAGTCCTAATGCTAAGCTAACAAGCTGCTTGCTCTGGCTTAAGTTACAGGACTGAGTGTGGCAATGCCATTAGCAAACTCTAAAAGAAAGCAAGTAGGCACATTTCCCAAAATGTCAATTGCATCAACAGCATAATACATTGGGACATGTTTTGTTGCTGAGTAGACTGGATGATTCAAGACTCAAGCTCAACACTCAGGAGTTGTTTTTTTTTTTTTTTTTCCCAGCACATGACTTTAATAGAGCAGACAATGCATAAAACTCTGCTTCTAATTTCTTACAACCTGATCTGAAGACTCGGTCATGTGAAGCCAATTCAGTAACTGAAATCTGCAGTTTCTTGTTGGCTTGCAGGAACATTTGAGGCTAGGCTGTAGCCTAAAATATAAACACATTTGCACAAGCTGTTCAAACAGCTGGTGACACAGCAGTTTGCTGTAAGCAGTAAACGTAAAGACACAGTTAAAATGAAGTGCACCTGAAGGTATCTCTAGTAAACGCTCTCTGGCTGTGCTTCCTTTTGCCAAGTGTTCTGATGTTTCAGTCTGGCTGATATCTTGGCAGGAACTCAACGACAGCTTTGTTCTAGCTGTTTTTTCGGTCCTCGTGGGAAGTAACTGGAAACTAGTGTACTCACACAACAATTATTATGCTCCTTCACTGCAATGGCCTGAGGCCACAGTTCCCAGAAGTGTGTCATAACTATACACCACCTCTGATTGGTGTGGCTGAGAACTAGACTTACCTGGTCTGGATCCTGTTATTAACTTAAAAAAACAAACCTGACAAGCAAGTTGACGCACAATAAATGCGCTTATTTTTCTGATGTACAACTATGTGGGACTTCTGAAGACGGAATCCGAAATTTAAGTTGAATTTTTATCCATTTTCATCCAAATACAGACAAAATATATCCATAAAATGCTATTGCAAATATGTCCTATTTATAGCACCTGCACATGATGTTTGCGACCAGGCTTTTGCAGTCTGTCAAGAACAAATGTGACAATTCAGCAGTATTTATGTCAGAGCTGGCTTTAGGAAAGAGTTGCAAGTCAAAATTGTCACAAATACAAACACAATGAAGGAATTCTTTGTTTTTCAGAACAAAGAGACATTTCAGCCTCACTCCACAAGAAGTATCAAAGCAGGAAAACATCCTCATTTCATGGGACATAAACATTTACTCCTGGTGTACTCTCTGCACTTGGGGGAAGGGTAAGTTAAGTTTGTTTTGAGACCTTTCCCCTACTTCCTAGCTGCCCTCACAACAGAACATCAGTCAGCTCACTGATTGGCTTTGCCAAGAAAAAGTTAACCAATCATAAAGTTGAGGGCAGGTTCATTTTTAGAGGATGTCAGCTGGCCTGAAGTCAGCACATGTACTCTGACTTTGTTTTTGGTCGTTTTTTTCAGTTTTTCTTCTGCAAATCTGCAAACTCACTGCCCTTTAAACTTTGTTTTGTACACGCTTTTGCAAGTTTGAAAGGGTTTGTGTTAGATTTCCAACTAAAAAACTTGTGCAGAATGGAAAGAATGAAGAACAGCTAACAAAAATGCTGTAAAAAGAAATAAACAGGACTAAACTGGCACAAAATCAATACAGAAGCTGTTGTGCAGTGCAGCTAGAAAAGAACTAATAATACTAGCTTTATTTATATAGCACCTTGAGTCTTAAGGATCAGAGTTTTGAAGGAGGATGCTGTCTGAGATCTCGAGGTTTAGAGTTCAACAGCCGAGTGGCCTGAACAGCACAAGCTTTTGTTCTTGACTGGTGTAGAACCATCAGTAAGGCCCTTCCAGAGGATCAGAAGTGGTGATCAGGCTCAGAGTGGTTAGCAAAACACCAATACAAGCAGACAATTCAAGGCTTTAAACAACTGATTTGCCACAATAAAGTTCATTGCAAGTTCGGAAGAGATAAAAACATGGATGGTTTTTCTAAGTCTGTAGATAAAATGAACGGCCTGATCTTGAGCATGGCTGCACCATTTTAGTCGCCTGAGCATTAACACTCAGGTTGCTGGCCTATTTTTGAACATTATTAGATACGGCGTCCAGACAAGATTATTAATTATGTTAGTACTGGAGCTACAATGGTTATAATTAAATCTAATTCAATCTAATTCAATCACAGAAAAACTTTTGATAGTAAATTTCCACAAGGCAGGTCTTAATGCAAGATGCAGCATGGGTGCTATGCTTTATTTGGACTTAAAAGCAGTGTCATGCCTACTCATGATTTGCCCCTGAGGTAAGTATATATTTGGTAAATGTGCTTGGACCCAAAATAGATCCTTGGGGGACCCCACAAGCTAGAGGGGCACAAGTGGAGGAGGTATTTTGCAAGCATCACACCAAAATACCAATTTGACATATAGGAGATTAACCAATTCAGAGCCATGTCACAAATGGTAACACAGTTCTTCAGATGAATGAGTAAGGTCCACTGTGTGAAAGGCTGAGCTGAGGTCAAGGAGAATTAAAATGGAGTACAGGCTAGTGTCGGGTGAAAGGAGTAGAACACTGGTAAGCAGAGCAGTCCCAGTCCTGAGTGGAAAGCAGATTTAAATCTGATTGCTATGGGGAGGCGTTTAGCTCAGTTGGTAGAGCAGCCGCCCCATGTGCGACGGCTCGGTCCTTGCTGTGGAGGCCCAGGGTTCGGCTCCGACCTGTGACTCTTTCCCACATGTCATTCCCCATCTCTCTCTCCCCGCATTCCTCTTGCAGTCACTCTTCAGCTGTCTCTGTCAAAAACAAAGCGTGAAAAGGCCATAAAAAATAATCTTTGAAAAATCTGATTGTTATTCATAAAAGACATCTTGAAGATGGATATTATATTATTTAAAGCAGAGCATTCGAGACAGAGGTTCTTTAAAGAGTTTAAACAGTGACATGTTTAAAGTTGGAGGGGAAATACCAGCAGACAAAGCTGCTGCAGTCTGAAGGGCAGGTAAATCATTTTAAAAGTGCAACAGGGTTGACAGAGGCTCTCTGTGTTAAATGTTAAAGTTCTGCCGAAAGCAATTAAGAAATTCTTGACCTTTATTCACAGATGGATTCAATCGGCTGGTTAGGCGGGGGAACAATCACAGAATTTACAGTTTAGAAAAGGATCGATTGTGACTCAGTTTAGCACTTATTCTGAAGAATAGGCATTCCATTATGACATTAGATATTTTAGACAAGTCAGGGAGACGCTGTGAGAGAAAGGGTGGGGAAAATGCTAAAAGTTAAACTCCCTCCTACACACTTGCAGCAAAAACTGAAACGAAATTGAGACCCTAAAAAGATTCCACAGACCCACATCCAAGACCTCCAGCTCCCAAATGCTTCACACAATTATAGAGGAATTAAAGTGGCCCACACATGCTGCATTACAGTCTATTATTTCCAGTAAAACATCCTACATTCCCAGAGGCAAACAGGGACACAATGTTCTTTTCCCCATCCCACTCGTTCATTCCACTATTTTTCTATATTCTTATGGATGTACAGATAATTAAAACAAAAGCCAACATTTTAATGGAAGTTTACCTCAATTAATTACCTCTTTTATTGATATATCATACATGCATCAGCATAAAACTGTAAGGATCTGTTGTATGCAGCTCATGATTGGGCGTTCTCCTCCTCTTCTTTAACACTAGAGTGTCGTAATGCCACTGCAGGATATGTAACCACCTCCTTACTATCTGTGAAAAGCATCTAATGACATTCAGTCACCATTTAAAATCCCCTTCCACTTCCTCAGCTTCGACGCTCAATTAGGGTGTTTTCGATTTGCATGCAGAATCCAAATCACCTTCCGCCTGGGAAGCTCAAACGAAGGGGAGACACTGGACAAAGGATGGAGAGGGATGCTGCCCTGTTGCTATGACAACCACCGGAATGTACAGGCTGGATTGTGGCGGTTCTCTTGTATGGAGTCGGAGAGAGAAAAAAAACCCACATGTTATGTAAGGAGGGGGAAAAAAAGAGATGAAACGGGGTCTCATAAGTGGAGCTGCATAATAACCCCCTGGCCAAACACAACGTTAAGATGCTAGTCAGTTAGCATGCCCTCGCCCTATGGCATCAGGCAGTGCAAATGCCCTCAGACTGCCCATTTCTTCATAAATTATTAAAAATAATGACAGACATTTTGGTCATTTAACATAAAATGGAGCTGCAACAAAAACAGCACATGCACTCAGACACTAAATGTTGTGGTTGTGGCTTGTGGCTCACTTCTGCTGTGTTGTTGTGTAACACATCATACTAGTTCAAACCAGTACTGCCTCTTCTTTCTACAAAGTGGAACAGTCGAGGGGAACTCTGCATTAAAGCCATGATTAAGGGCCGATGGGGGAATGGTGAAATTTCCAAAACAGCTTAGAAAGGAAGCTGTAGCTCGGTGTTTGGGTAAAATGCTGCACATGAAAGCTGCTGAAAAGCTGATGAAAAAGAAACATCATTTGAGGACAAAGTTGTCTCATGACTAATTTCTTGGCAAGGAGCGTGTGTAATCCTATTAATGAGAAGAAGAGGATGAGTTTGCTCATATCTGTGAGGGGTTTTGAATGCCCTATATAATAAAATGAAAGAAAATGTTGCTGTTCGTGTGACTGTTGTCTTTTCTGAGAACAGATCCATCACATCTCTCCCCACACATACACCCAATATTCACCATCACATGTAAACACACGTGCTCACGTTACCTTGCGGAGAACATATGTGCTCACGCAGCCCTGTCTGCAGGGGCTGAGAATAACAAGCTGCTGCATGTTTACATCCACAGCCGTACATTCGCACGGTTTGGTATTTTCACACACAGACAGATGCTGTGGACTGACTAAGACCTGCCACGATTGGCTGAGCACTCTGGAGTGATTGGGCTAATGCTTCAGCTAGTCGCGCTTACCTGCATCGTGATTGGCCACACCATTACGTATGACACAGTGACACAGTTTTGACTGTACTGCTGCAGCACAGATATGTGCCTTGTTTCTCTGAGATACATAGTCACATGAGGTAAACGAATAAGCCGAAACGGAAAGTTTTACAGAGGATGGTTCAGGGTATGACGTGTGTTTGCAGCTTGCTTTTCCAAATAACAACTCTGTACATGTGGTTTAGAGTACAGACATGTTTTCTGCTCAGTTATTTATAAACCAAAGTAGCATTCAGCATTATAACCTGAAGGATTATAACTACCTAGCAGGAGTAACACAGTCATACTTAATCTACTTGGATTTCTGGGTAGAGTTTGAAAAATTCTTTGCACATGATTAAATACGTCTTTTGCACACGTATCCAGAAATGCTGAACATTTTTTACTTGTTATTTGAAGAACTGTTCATCCACACTCCTCACACAGAGGGGACACTCACAAACTGTTCCGGACATAAATAGTTTGTGCTCAGTTGTAAGCTCAAACAGTCCACATTTCCATGACTTGAATAATCGGGAAAGTGGATGTGGCTAGAAGCCAGTGCTCTTTCAACTTCAAATTCACAAGACGTTCTCCCCTCCCCCCCGAAAAAAAACCTCCTGCAGATAAATCAGCAGGAGGTTGTCCCTTCTTTAAAGCACAAAACAATGGTTGACCCACTCACCCCCACAAGTCCTCTTTCTGTGTGATTTTCCACAAGACATGCAAAAAGCACCAAGGTTTTAGGATGGTGACAAGAGGTTTTGATTGTGCACTTTTTGATGTAATCTGAAACTTTATTTCTTCATGTGGGGGCGCTGGATCACTGCAGCAGCAGCAGACAGTAAAAAACTAAAACAACAAAAAACGGGAGGTGGGGATACTCAAAATGTATTAAACATTTTAACATTTACACAATGAAAACACAAACATTTTATTATTATTGATTCTATTACATACATAACGGTTTGTAAATGTGAGTTTCCTGAGTTTGACTGAAACTTGATCACACGTGGTGTAATTTCAGTTAGGACGGATTCAGGCAGAATCCAGTGCTGCATCAAAAATGTGTGGATAGCGTGTTTCAGCAGCGGCTGTGTAGCCCACAATCACAGAGACAGGCGGCAGAGACGTTGAGCCAGAGGCAAAACATACCCTGATGTCACACTATGGCATCCAATCAGGTGATCCAACCGTCAAACCGCTCCACAGTCAACCTGAAACTGAAAGTTAATGTTCATGCACCTTTAGTTTGTGTCGGATTGATTGAGAGAGAGAGTGAGCACTGGTAGACAACATAGACAGTGAATGAGAGTGAGGGAGCACTGGTATCAATAAAGCCGGTGAAATCAGCAAAATAAAAAGTTATTTTTTGATTGTTTCATAGCAGTTACATTCAGCACAAATAGACACACTGCACACAACCCTGAGGTGTGTGCCACAATGTGTAGGATTTAGTGGCATTTAGTGGTGAGGCTAGAGTTTTTGTAACCAATAAATACCACTCCCCTTTCAGGTGTGAATGACAGACTGGCTGTGAAACTCACAAACTAACACAAACACTGCTGTAGAAACATGGCGGTTCAACATGGCGGTTCAACATGGTGGACTCCATGTAAGAGGACCCGTGCCCTCTTACTGTTACCTTAGAAAACCTTTTTACCTTAAAAAGGTTTTCTAAGGTAACAAAAACACAATGATTCTTAATTTTAGGCTATTATACAATGATGAAAACATGGATATGAATATTACACTCCATCTCTGCCAGTAGATCTTCCCAAATGTTACACACTGGACCTTAAAAAGTATAGTATGTAAGTATGTTTTAGCATATAAAGTATGCAAGAGCATTTGTGTAATAAGATGTATGTTGAGGTTTTCAGCAAGTCATGCTGCATGATCCTAACAGCTGCCTCTCACATGGCTGTCATTATATATTAAAAGCCTGTTTGTTTAAAAGACTGACCCACTAACAGGTCAACGTTTTGGGTCAACTTTAGCACTGAATGGACACTTCTGCCAAGCAGGCGCTTAATGAACAACACCACCGTAACGTGAGTCAGACGTAAATTCCTGAACACAAGGAGCTCCTTCCCTCACACCCACTCTCAGGGTTAGTCATAGCTATACACACCTTTAAATAAATTAAAGTTGAATTACATCATAGCAGCAGACTCTTATTTGAGTAATAGGACTAACTGGACTCATTGTTTCCAATATCAGGAAAGGGCAGAGGTGGAAGAAGTATGTAGTTCCTTTACTTGAGTAAAAGTACCAGTATAGTATTACAAAAATGTACTTTAGTAAAAAAAAAAAAAAAAAAAACTACTAGTATTAGCAGTTTATCAACATTTCAACCACATGCAAAGTACACAGTGAAACAGGCCGCCGTTTGCCAAGTACCATGGTGCTACATGAAACATAAAACATAGTGCAGACAGGACTACATTAAAGCGCACACACATTACAAGACAAAATACAACACAGGCTACATAAAGAGCTGGCACTGCATAAAGTGCAGTACGCTTTATACACAGTACGTTTTGACAAACACAACAGACAGACTGTGAGTGTACATACATATGCTACACGTGGTTATATGTGAAACTATAGTTGGTATATATACAGTAAATATACCATAAGTAAAGTACTACTACTTGTTTCGCACCTGACTGACATAATACATTTTAATCATTTGATTTTTCATACTGATACTAAAATTGAATTGTGGGATGTTTTACTTACAAAAACTACTTCACTACATATAGGCAAGTTGTCTTCATTAGATATGTTGGTAGTTTAGTCGGTTGTTTTCAAACTAAGGGGTTAAGATAAATCTGAGGTGGTGGTAGAGAAGAAGAAAACTATGTTCAGAAATTTGTTTTTGTTTCTTTCTCTGGTTTTGGTTTCTTGTCATTCTGTTTCTGGGAAACATCTTTGGTGTAATTGCTAACAGCTCACAGACATCTGAACTGTGAATCTGACATAGACACTGTTTTTCTCTGAAGGACCACAAGTCCAGATTATTGAGAACCACTAGTTTAATATTTAACAATGTATCATGTTTTGTTTTTGTTTGTTTTTTTTAGCTTGTTATGTTTTTAATAGAAGTGGAGTGAAAAGTTCTCAAGTACGACAAATGTACCTCAAATTGTACTTCACCAGCTGTAAGCTTTAGAGGCACCTGGGGGTGTAGTTGCTGATCGCAGCCCCCTCGCTTAGCTAGCTCCTCAATCGCGAAAAGTTCCTGTGGAGCCAGTGTTTAATTTGTCCGTTCAAAGCTACCGTAGAAACTTTGTAGAGGAGGCAAGTATAAAAGGCTCAAAAAAATGAAAAAAAACAAACATAACAATTCTTATTTTCAGTTGATGACAGACAGAAAACATACCTATGAATATTATATTGTATTTCTGTGAATAGATCTTCTTAAATGTTGAACACTGGACTTTAGTCTCTTCTAGAAGCTGTAAAATGCAAGGTGGTGAACTTAGACACTAAATATTGACTTTTACTGATGAGGCTTTAAATATTTAGTTGTTGTTTTACACAGTACTTGTCCTGAAACCCAGAAAATCATTTTTACACTCCCGATTCTCTCGCCTTGAAGTCTTTTTTGTTAAATGAGACCACAGAGATTGTCAGGGACAGTAAATGCCATCACACTGAACACTTAAAGTTTAGTGGCGATCATGTTGAAGTCATTCAAATGTTGTTAGTTTGTTTATGGCCCAGTATTAGCTTTATGATGAATATATTGCATAAATCCTAAACACTGGACCTTCAAGTGGAGACAGACAGGGGAAGTTGTATGCTGTTATAACAGCTCTGGTAACAAATGGGAACAATTAAGAAATGATTTGATGCATAAGCATGAATATTTGTCATATGACACTTCCACTGGTGAACAGCTTCTTGACCTGGATCCTGTTGCCACCGTGGATTCACTCAGCACTGGTCATCATTTTTTTTATTCTGGCACCACCAAACACCACACCACACACACACACACACACGCACACACACTTCAGCCGTTCGCAGGCTTCAAGTTCCTTTTGCTGCCGTCTGGTCGTGTGTGTTTTTCAGTCTTTCCTTCCCTTTCTTTCCAGGTCCAGCATGCTACTATGATATGAAAAGAGAGTGATTAGTCAACAGGATGCGGGTGTACCAATCACTCTCACCTGTCGCTGCCTTCCTGAGCCTTCCCCACAGCTCTCTCCTGCAGCTGATGCACCACGCCCCCCTCCACAATCCTGTTTTGACCTTTTAACGCACAGCTGTCTGTTAACTGACCTTAGTGGAGACATGAGACATGTTTTAATACACTGACACTCCTCTCTAAGGTGAGACCCATCAGCAAATGTAAATATTCTCAAGAAGCACAAATATAAAGTAATAGCAATCATGATTATACACTAAAAAATAAATACACTCTGTACATCTCATAAGAGAGTTTGTGGCTGCAGGGATCATTTAAATAGTCTATTTGTCTTGCTGGACAATATGGGAAAAGAAAGTATGAGGTGAGTGGCTCAACGGAAATACTGAATCGATTTATTGATTTTGGACACAATTGGTTGATATAAAGATGGGAAAATAACGTCCATGTCAAAAATAGCAATTATACAACCTGATCAGAACAATTTCCACATCGCTGTTTGAGATCAAATGTTAATCTCTACCCTTTATATGTTATTGAATATGTACATATTTCTCTTCATAGGCTTCATAGGCTTCCTGTCTTCTCTCTGTTCATATTTAAAGACAGCCTGGTTGCACTCAGTCCATCAAGATCATCAATAATAGAAGTGACTATTGTCATGTCTGAACAGGTCGTATGGACTCTTATTGTAATGTAAATCTGAGATGATCTACCACAGCAACATATGCACGTATTTATGGAGGTGATGAGCACTAATCTTCTCGCGGTCGAACGTTTCTTGCTGTTTCCAGGATCATGATAATAAGTGCTGTCAAGATATTAAATTGTTGGATTTTTGTCTTCATATTTATGCAGCAAAGCATTCAGACAATGATACTTTTGATTATGATCATATCTGGACATAGCAAGATATGCAAATACAGCCTGTGTGTGATCATGAAGCACTCTGTAAGGCCTCTCTTGACTGAAATCGTTCCACTCTTCACTTTCCGGTGACTCACAGTGCATTACAGAGAACCAGTAAGAGAACTTGCAACATCATCTTCATTTCCTCTTACGTCAGAAAATAAAGTCTGGACTCTAAAAACATGGGAAAAAAAAGATCAGATGAACGTACATTGATAGATTAAACTAGTGTAATGTTCCTCTTTCTTTGAAATGAAAGGAATGCCTTTGCTTAACTTTAATGATCGTATTCACTACTGAACTTCCATGATGTTTTACTAGCAAGTCTAGCAGCAAGTCTAAGTATTTTACACGTGTGATTGAGGTTTTCAGTTTTGTACGTGGATGAGTTTGTGTGCATGAGAGGAACGTTTTACTTGTATGTATGAGAACTTTTCAGTCGTTTTCATGAGAGCTTTTTAGTTTATTTCCCTTACGTACTGTAGCAGAAGTGCTGCTGGATGAGTCGTCATCCAGCAGCACTTGGACATAACTACAGTTAGGAAATGACTATGGTGTGGTTGCGGGTATCTGAACGTTCTGTGCTCTAACTTATTTCTATTCTACTTCCTCTGACGTCTGTCGAAGTTTATGAGGAAATAAAACAAATGGAAAATGTTACTGTAGCAACAAGGGAACAAACAACATGACGGTGCAGTTATATACACTAAAAGATTCATAAAATCTGGGTAAGGCTGAAATAATCTGAAGGGTAATTGGGCAATAAGTTGGTTGCTTTCTTACATGCAAATGATCAAGGGCATTATTTCTTTCGTACAGCTTAACTCCAATCCTACCACACACTGACACTGGTGCTGGCACTGGCACTGCGCTGCACAAACAACATACCACGTCCTGAGGATATTAAGACAGGGCTGAACCCGGCATAGGGAAACCTGGGTAAAGTCCGTTGGTGGTTATGGTGAACAGGCACAGAGAATGGCAGTGGGTCACAGAGTAAAAACACATCTGCTTTGTGTTCCTTTGTTCATCCATCCATGTGCTTCTAGTCCTGACCAGCTAAGACAGGAGAAGCCCGTTTGTCATTTCTCTATTGAACACCTCTCACTCTATTGTTTATCTGTCTAACAAAAGGGAAAGGGAATGCTTATTCCTCTAGGATTCACAGTGGCCTAATTCTCACCTCCCTTTAAGCACACACATACACGGATGTTATAAAGCACACACGTCTGCAGCCACAATGAGGTGTGTCCATTAAAGCTCATTAAAGGTTCTCTAAACTGAGGGGACAAACCACAATGTCAAAGTGTTTTCTCATCGTTAAATAACATTATAGAGTGTACCTGACCTGATTCTTGATAAGGCACATACCAGATAGATGGAAAACATGAGAGATTATATGTTTAATCTTGATTCTGTTTGTTTTGGCCTTAAGACGCAGAACAGCAGGTTAATGTTACGTAAGATGAACAGATGATTGGGTGAGGCAGAGACGTAGCTGACGTGACTTTGCAATGTTTAATGTTTAATAAATGTTCATCAAACTAGCTGCCACTGACAAATCAGCCAAAAACTAATCACTTGGTGCTTTTAAGAATAATCTCGTTCAATCTAACTTTTAATTTTATACTTTTTATACTTTTAGTTAAGTCACTAGGTCCACCACTTTGCTCCAGTTTGAAATATCTCAACAACTGGATGGATGGATGCATTGCCATAAAATTCAGCAGACACACTCATTGTCCCCAGAGGATAAACCTTAGAGAACCCACATATATCCTTAGACTCTTAATTTGGATAAGAAAAACTGACCTCAGGAAGAACAGGTCAATTTTTTAACCATTAAGTGAAATATCCTTACTACAATCAATCTACTCGATAGATTGACATGTCATGTCCCTTTTTGGTGATCACCTGACTTTTTTTTATCTCGTTGCATCATCAGGTCAAAATGTTAACTTATCCAATACCAATGCTAATGATGTCACCATGAGTGAATTACGTTTGTGCTAATTAGAAGATATTAACACATTCAACTTTAGAGGGTGGACATGTTAGACATTATATCTTGTTAAGCTTGCTAAGATTAGCATTTAGCTCAAGGAACCACTGTATAGCTTCACAGAGCTACTAGCTTAATCACACTGCACTAAAAATTAAAATACTCAACTTGAAGTACATCAGATGAGACACATAAAGTTCCTAAGTAAGTTCTCATTAGACCACAGCAGTTAAGCAAAAGAGGAATGAAAATCATGACGAGGGCTCCTCCCTAGTTAGTCATAGTGGGGACGATATTTCAGGCCAAGATACATATCCTGATAGTCATGCCAACTGGCTCAACAAGGCTGACAAATACAGGCAGTCTAAGAACGGCCCACAGTGTGAATAAAGACTGAGCGTCTAAACCTCAGATAAGCCTGTGGAGTAAACAGGTGTGTACTGGTTAGATTAGTTATTACAAAAATAAATGTACTGTGAATCATATTCTGCTCATTGCTTTTTATGGTGACCTATACTGGGATTATGTAATCTCCAGGATGTATGGGCTCAGTGCATGGGTGTGTGTGATACCACACATGAGCAGATTTTGCACATGGTTGGGCATGCAAATTACACTGACCCTCTGTGTAAGGCCGCTGGATTTGTACCCATTCACATAATTAAAGAGTCCCCCGCCATTCATGTTTACATAACGGGAAAAATAATAAATCAGCTGTTCTGTAATTGCTCATGTGTGAGACGGCATAAAAAGACAAAGCTCACACGATGGCTATAATTTGATGATTACATAATGATCGCGCTGAAAACAGCTCATTCTAGTAATTTGTTTCTGTTACTGGAAGTTCTTGTCATCCTTCCTGTGCTTTGGCTTTTGTCTATATGTGTGGGCTATAGGTATCAATTTAATCCAAGTTTTCAAACACAATAACTAACATTTTCATATTTAAATGGGCTTTCCATCATGGCATGGTAATGTCTGATGATTAGTTAGTTGTTTTGTCAGACCACCGCTGAATGTCTCATCAAATATTCTGTTAACATGAAATTAAAATTTTACAGTGCCAGTACATGAATCCCAAAGACTCTGATGATCCTCTGTCTAGCGCCACCATCAGGTCAACAACAGCTGTGCTGATTCAAATCACAGAAAAACACTGGTTGCTGTTGTTGCATAATCACCAGCAGTGTGCCAGGATAAGCAAGCCATCAGACATGCACAAACACACACACTGGCATGCCAGTGCAGTCATGCAACTTACTACATCTGCTTTTCAGATTCTTGCAATCTGCCTGCACAACAACAGCGGATAAATTGCTCGCTGAACATTTGAGGCCTCCGTCTAAACCAGAGATTTAAAATTGATTACACGAAAGCAGCGCCCTCTCCAACCCCCCACACCCCCTTGAGCTCCTGTAAGATTAAGAGCTGATCATGTATCTGATGGTGCCACAGCAAGTTTCCTACTGCCTTTAGTCGGTTGCAAGGATGTAATCCCAGCAAATCCTTTATTTTCCTTAGTACATCCAACACACACATACACCAGACTTAACTGAGACAGAACAACAAGTAGGGTAATGAGTGAAATAGAAGCAAAGAATAAAAAACGGCTGTGTCACTACTCAAAGGATTGTCGTCATGGTGAATCGACTTTCTTATAATCCATGACCAGTAATCAAAATGCAATGGTGCATAGCAGAGGGGAATGACGCATTTACCCATACGGGCGTGTTCTTGATGTCTGTCTGTGACCTGCCCAGTGTAATAAGATCACTGCAGTTAAGGTTATAGGTTTTAGGGAGGTCATGGAGCAGTGGGGGTGCAGCAGGCCGCTGAGAGACAACCGATTAGACAGATGAATGTCTAGTCCTCTTTGAAGTTGAAAAACATGTGTCAAGGCATGTGTGGAGAAAATGAGAGCCACGCGTGTAAAAGACGCTCTGAAGCCACATTTTGGCAACGTGAGTGAAAATGTTATAATGTGAGATAACGGTGCTGTTAGACATCAAAAGGTTCATGATTGTTTTAATCTTATAAATTCACATTAATGTCATAACAATCTGTAATTAACCGTGGTCCTAATAATATACTTCACGTTTTTTGACAGCAAAGTACAATCGCGGAATAACAATATAAAAACTAAAGAAGCACAGATGAGGCAAATCATGCGTAAAATGTAATAAACTATAAAAATAAATGAGCCGTTTATCTCTGATTAGTGTAAAAAAAAAAATTTTAAAAGTACTTTTAATGTGATTTTTAAAAATGCCAATGATACACAGGCGTGTATTAGCCTTCTGAGTTGTTTTTAATCATCAATAGTAATAATAATTTCACAGCCAAGAGGACGAGTGGAGGGAGTTTCAGTCTGTAAGTACACCTGATAGGACTGAGGCCCTGCCTCTTCCTCTTCCCTGTGTTTCCCTGCTGTTTCCCCTCCCTTTTGTGTCATGTGTCTTGTCTGTTTCTCTCTGTCTGTCTGCGTGAGCGTTGCTGGGCATGACGTCCTGATCCGTCTCACCTGGCAATCTATCAACACACCTGCAACCAATCATCTCGTCAGCTCCAACCTGTGTAGTATAAAGACTCAGCTCACTCACTCATCCAGATCATTCACTCTCCTTTGGGCTACAAACGCTATGGTCAGATCTCTGTTTTTGAACCTTAAAACTTTAACCTTACAAACAAAAGTAAAGAACTGTCATCTTTACTGTCATAATGCTCCTTTTCCTCATTTCATATGAGACAGGCTTTTAAAAAAAATGACTGCCTTCCCACCACTAACTGTGCCTCTAAGTGAGGCACTAACCTTGAAGGCTCCTCTGAATGTACTGTAAACATTCAGGGCTAGTCTTTGCAAAGTAAATAAAGTACATATCACATTGATAATCACTCTTGTGAAAATGCAGGCAGTGCAGCTGTCTCTGCAAGACAACTTACGTCAGCAGCAAGGTGAAAATACTGAGATTACAGGGTGGATAGACGGACCATAATCTTTCCCACAGATGTTTGACTTTTACCAGCTCAAACAGCACACTCGGGAGACGGGGACATGTAACTCTACCCTTTAGATAAAGAAATGTTATCAGTTTATTGTTTTTATAACACAAACATTATAATATTTTCATGTCTCATAACAGTATTTATTGCTTAAAGGCTAATTCACACATGAATCGCACATACGACACATACCAAATTTGTTCATGTTAATTTCATTGGTTCAAAAACTTTATTCACACGGAAAACTCTTCAGAGCTGCAGGACTGATAAAAAAAGAACAGCGAGGGCTTGTTGAATCTATTTGCGCCCCAGAGGCAGGGTTTGTTGTTGCACCTGTTAGCTGTTGATCTGTCACCAGGACATCTCAAAAAATTTCCATAACATTTGCTGGAAGAGATTTGCATTTCTGCAATCCTTGTTCTCAGCTAGTTAGTTCATGCTGTCATGAAATAAACTGAGGTGGACATGAGTGCACATACCGAGGCCACATCTGTATTAAAATATTTCGATTTTTATATATTGATATTTTAACAACAATTTCAGACCTACTGATCCTGCCAAGGCCAACAGAGTCGTCCATCTGTCCATCTGGGTATACAGATATACCCAAATATTAGCTCCTGAAAGGCGCTATAGTATGTCTATAGTATGTTCTTTACCACGCCCAAAGTCAAAAGCAAACATTCGTCTACACAACAAACATGTTGGAGACACTGTGGGGCAGTGAATGTATTTTAATTTTGTCCATTGTACAGTTTTGGGGAGATGTTGACATTGTTAAGATCTGTAGAAGATGGTTATCTGCTAAAAATCTTATTGGCATCCTGAAAATAGGCTATTCCAAGGATGTGGTTTAAAACTGAAAAACCAACACAAGATGAATGGACATATAAAAGATGGAACTGTTGACTAATATAAGAACTCAGGAGGAGAAGTAGTAGCATCAACAATGTTTTTCCAGGTCAGTATCAGCACATAACAACAGGACAATGAATCAGTGACATAGAAGCTGATATGATGATATTCTATCTTTTTCTTTTACCATCTTTTCTTTTGTGTGTTTTTTGTGTGTGTGTTTTGTGTGTTTTGTATTGTATTTTTATACTAATGGAAAATCATTAAAAAAAGATAATGTGAGATATAGAAAGGTTGATACATATAGGAAGAGATCATCGGCATATAATGACAATTTGTTCCCAGCAAAAGAAATACCCCTCACCCAGCCAAATAGCCAGTGGTTCAATGGCAACTGCAAATAATAAAGGGAACACTGCGGCCTTTTGCCACAGTGAAACTGCAAGGGAGATGACATTATATTGTTTGTTTGCACTGACGCTACTGAGGTTAAGAAAAGAAACTTAGCCACTGAAAGCAGGACTTCCCTCAAATCTTGCCATTTCTTCAAAAAGATATTTATTTTTCAGCATCCCACGACACTACCACGGCCCAAACCCTGCAGGATAAATAAAAGTCTGGTGTTGTGAAACCTACCCAGTCTAATGAAATGACATGTTGATATGTGGCAGAACATGCTGGAGGCAGAAGGAAACTTTAACAGGATCTTGTAATCTACATTTAGCAGTGATGTGGGCCTGCAGCTGCTGTACAGTAAGGGATCCTTTTCAATAGTAGAGCAATCATAACAGTTGTCACAGCTTTATTTTACATCTTGCAGAGCAAACTTCTTGTAGAGTTCTATAATAAATCTGTCTGGACCAGGTTATCTGCCAATTTGCAAAAATTTTAATCGCCTCTTCAGTCTCATTAGCTGATATTGATTTGAACTTCCACAAGGTTACTGTGAATTATAGGGAATTGCATCCAAGATATTTATGTTGGCTTGAGTGCAATCAGAAGAATATAAATCAGAGTCAAATTTGGCAAATGTTTCATTAATGATGTTGTAAAAACAACAGTACCAGTAATAAGCCTGGCATGCTGAGCCAGAAGCTTGCCAGCTTTGTCTCCTGATTGAAAACTCTAATTCTGATTTACTTCCAGTTAAAAAGCCAAACTCTTCCTGGAGCAGTCAATGTGTTTTGAATTTAAATTGTTTTTATATTTTTGGGTGCGAGAGAAATGCTTAGTATTGGCAGAGGACCCTCCAGATGGATTACTCTGGTAATAGCTTCTCAATGGTCATTTAAAAATCTGTCTGAAAGATTTGGTCTTTAAAAGTTAAGTTTTCTGAATGTTTTTATATAAACATTTAATGCACTTGTTTACTCACCAGTTCAGTGCTGTTGCACTTGAGGACTAAAGTGATATTTTGGCCAAAAAAAACAGCTGACTGGTTGGAGTATATTGAGCAGTGAACAAACAAATGAACAGTTGGGAAGTACATCATGTTGAGAAACTCACTGCTCATTCACTGCAGTAAAACACAGGCTTGTGACCTTGTGACAAGAGTGTGGCATCTCTAAACGACATATTCATGTCTATCAAATTACTTTGTTTGTCTATCAGCTGACAGAGGCTCCATTTTAGACTTAACCACACTGTCAATTTTCACAGAACTTAGAGTAGAAGAACACTAATATGATTAAAACAACCAACCAAAAGACTTTTATTCACATTCATAATAATTTGTTTGCTACGAGTTAGTAGTGGGGTAAGGAAGAAAATATAAACCTTTAATTGATTCTGACGATATAAATGACAGCTGCATCTAAGAGTTTACAGATCAGAGCTGTTCCTTGCTACGAAATATTCATATTGTACCTGATGGTGTTTGGAAAATACAAATTAAATATTAAATTCAAAAAGTCCCAACAGGTCGTCTAACAGAAGACCCCTCATTCCAGGACTCAAACTATTCACCGCACTCAACTCAATATTTGAAATCTAAAAAAGTTCCAGTGAAACCACTGTGAACTCTGAAGCTAGGGATTGCCCTCCAGTGGCCAGAGGAGAGGGGACTTAGCAGAAAGGGGTGACAACCTCAAGGTTCAATGTAATATTCCTGAGCAATGCTGTATAATGGGACCCAACAGCATTTCATGCATCAGGGCATAAGCAGTTATAAGTCTATAAATCAAATAAAGCAAACCAAAATATGGTCAAAATATAGTTTAATGAGCTATAACTCATCTGTTTAACTAATATGTTGAACACCAGAATACTCAAATAACAAACACAAGCCAGAGACCAGAACCAGTTTAAACGGTTTATTGAATAAGAAGATATTGTGCAGTGGCAGGATGGGAGATGTGTGCAGGGATGGTGGTGGCAAAACTCCGTGCAGGGCTAGATGTGGGGTGGGGCATACTGGGCAAGGTTCCTCGAGCACAGGAAGATCAAGGTTCAACAGAAAAACAAGTTCCAAAGAATTACTAGGTTGTCGCCACAAGGGAGACTGAATGCTCTGGGGGAATCAGAGGTTTGAGCAGGTGGTGACGTAGGTGTGAAAGAAAACCAGAGGCCATGCCCAGCAACACACACAACCGAGATAGACAAGACAAAGACAAGCCAGACAGATACACACGGGCAAAATTACAGGAAACACCAGGGAGGGAGAAGGCCTGAATCCTCAATCATGACATGAACTATTTAACATTAACATGAACAGTAAAGTTTATCAGCCATTAAAATACAAGATATGTACAGTGGCTGTTCTGGGGCATCAGTACAGAAAACTTCTTGTCCCATCTTAAGTGTCAAAGATAGTAAAACTATATTTCTATAACAGAAACAGTTCTTTCTGTCTTGTCTTATCTCACACTTCCTGTCATCTTTTAACTTAAGAAATTCAAACTCTGTGTCAGTGGAGGAGAGATTCTCCCAGCCGGACGTTCAGATGAATTTGAGCAGATCACCCAACAATCAGCGTTTCCCATGCAAGATGATGTACCTCCTGTGCTCAATACGTTCCACCAGTCAGTTGTGGGGTTTTTGCCCATCTTCAGACCTAACAACAGCAGTGCTGACATTTTTAGCAGTTCTTTTGAATTTAGGACAGGGCAGGACATGCAAAACCAAAAATCATAACCGCCATCCAGATAAGATTGCATTTCAAACTTAGTTTCTGTAATAAGGCCCTTGGATCACTGCAAGAGATCAAGCTAGGAAACCTTCCAGCCAATGTCTGTTGTAATTGAAAACCGCTGTACAACGATTTAAAATTTCAATATCATCTGGATCTGTTCTGTGGAAATTTTCTCTGGTACATATGAAGCCAAATGTGCCTTCAACTTCCATGGAACTCCAATGGAAAGTGAACATTTGATTAAATTTCATGCACACATTAGTTGATGCATTCAAGAGTTTATTTACTCCGCTGATGTTGAGTCAACTTCAGAAGATTTAGAAGTCCTTCCAATGTAAAGTTGCCAAAAAGGAAATTCTTTATGTTCAACCTTGAAGCAGCCTTGAAACATATGTGTGGAAAAACATACACCTTGGCCGAGATGAACTTTTTTTCTTGTTTTCTTTGTCTGGACCAACTTCCTCTGCAGCGTTTTCACATCTTCTTTGTCTTTTTAGGTTCCCAAAGAAGGTTTTCACAGCAGCATGCCAAAAGAGTCATTCTTGTCCACCTATAAAAGCTTCACCTCTCCTTTGAACTCTCATTGTGGCTTTTCAAAAAAGGTGTTATTGTCTGTTTTTTGTTTCCCTTTTTTTGTCTTTAAAGTTTTCTACTTGTTCTCTGGGCATCATTTATCATCAGCTCCCTTGCATGCTAGTCTGCTAAACAGACACTCAGGTAAGAACATATTGGTGCTCTCTTACACTATTAACCCGCACAGTGTGTCCCAGGTTGCCCACCGTACCGTGGGAACTGTATCTGTGGAGAGTTATGCATTGTGGCGCAGGAGCTGTCAAGAGGGACAAGGGGATAAAACAGGAATTGTCCTTCAGAAAGGACCCAATTCATTTAGCTGGCACACAGCGGCCTGTTCGTGTAACATCACCCGACTCGCCCCGAACCGAGTCAGGCTTAGAGGCATCTGATTGTTCCTCTCTGGGGTGTAACACTGAGCACAGACTGAAGGCACTATTCAACTTTACAGTGCAGAACATGCACACACCGACGGAGACATTTAGCTGGGAGATCTTAATTAAAGTTCAAACACAAAGACAACAAATGGCCCCTTTATGTTTGGAGAGCAGTGAGTTTCTCTTGAACAGGAAACACGGTTAAAGTTTACTCTCTGACACCTGTTTTCTCTGCAGGGGTTGAAACTTTGACAGTACTTTCACAAATGTGAAAAAAGGCTTCATTTAGAGCCTTGTTTCCAGTTTCTCTTTTATTGTCACTTCTCTCTCCTTAGCACATTGAGAAGATGATGATTAACTTTGAAAATGACTTTGAACTTTGTGAGACCACTTACAAAATGTTGTTCGGTTGTAGATGCACTCTCGGGGCGATATATATCTATATTGCTGATAACAGATATTATAGTGATAATATCAAGGATTATAAGTGAAGCTGATCCGAGCAGTCAATTAGTCCTTCATTACACTTGTTCAGTGAAGCAAAAATGGCAAACACTGTCTGGTTCAGGGTTCTCAAATGCAAGTGTTTGCTTCTTTTCCTTGATTTATATTATTTTAGTTCAATATTTTTAGGTTTGGGACTGTTGGTTGGACAAAACAAGACATAAGAAGATTTCTGGAAGTCGACATTCGATAGTCTAAATGATTCATCAAAACAAAAATTAAACAGAATAATCAATAATGAAAATAATCATGAGTTGCAACTCTACTTGGAGGTTCAATCATCTCATAATTGCTACATTCATCATGTAGTTATGATTATACTTAGGGATGCAATTATTTTCCAGATTAATCAATAATTATTGATCTCTTGGTCTATATGTCCGAAAATAGCAGCAAGTGACATCTTTAATAGCTTTTTGCTGTGGTCTAATTCTACCTTCACCCAGTCAACACTGAGGACAGTTGACTGTGTGCACTCTGGTTGACTTGTCAAGAGGTCAAGGCGAGGTGAACAGCATGAAAAAGTGGTGCTAGCTGTATAGGAAAACTAATCAATAACTTGGTCTTGGCTCTTGGACTACTGGACTAAGCATTACCTGCAGGATGAATGACGACCTTGTGGTCATTGGACTGTACAAAGTGTGCAGAGAGGTGCCCCAAAATCCTATTATTGCTTTTTAACACCAGATCAAACTCATACATGTGTCCATGCTTAGATGCATCATTAGCAGCTTTGATTTCATAACTATATCACGCTGCAAGGCGATGTCACAAAATGTCCAAACCCCATCATAAGACAAAGTCCAAACCAATTCTGACACCATAAAATTCAACTTGGAGACCTATTGTTTTTGCGGCTGTATGATAATTAGAGTTGGCCTTGCGAGCAGTTTATGTAAGAGGAGCTTGTTTATTCATAGCGAGTTCAGTTTGTGTGAAGCCCCCACTGGATCTCAATGGCTCCATTATTAGGCGAGTGGTTAAAGCCTCTTTCAAACTTCAAACATAAGAAGCTTCCTACTCGGGCACACTGGTCGGGTGATCTGCAAAAACTGAAATGTAATCACCCTGCATATCTAGTAATGTGCAGCAGCTCGAGAAAATTTGAATGCATGTGGCCTGTTCTATATTATCATGTCCCCCATTTGTTATGCAAGTTCTTTACCTTTGATGAACAGCCTGCAACACACCTGAGCGCGCTGCATTCCTGATGCAGCATGTGTATGCATGTGCACGTATTACACGACAAAAACATACAGATAAACAGCTGAGGACTCATTGCATATTCACTGAGCTGCTAACAGAGCTTTGTGTATGCTCTACGACACCAAAGAAAAAATGACCACACACAGCTGGGTCATTGTTCTTGACAGGGGGTCCTAGCGTGTGCAAAGCCTCATTAAGAGCGGATGGCTATAAGCCTCTTTGACCGTACTCTCTGCACCGGCAGCGAGCACAGGCTGCACGGTAAAACCAGAAAATTGCATGTTCAAATCCTGGTTTAAAGGGGGGAAAAATATTAGACGGATATAACTGAAATCTTTAGCACAGAACATTCCAACACCAGATCAATATATTAGCTTTATTGTTGGGCTCTGTATGGAGATGGCAATACCCATCCCCTATTCATCGTAGCGAAAGTTGGTGGAGATTAACTCGCTGAGAAAATTTAAAAAGTCTTGTTTTGTGGACAAGTTGTGGACACTACTCTTCTCCATTGAAATAGGATGGCACTTCCATCCTATTTCCCTGTGCACAGAGGACACTGGTTCCCAATGGAGTCAACTAAATGCCGAAACAGAACATCACACAGTGAAGAACAACGTCTTCAAACAGACTCATTTTCTATGACACGCATAAATCTCTCAGAATCAGTGCTGGTGCATTTTATCAACTCAAATTGTGTCATGTTGTCAAGCTGTTTGACTTGTAATGTTGTATATCTGAAGCTGAAATTACAGCTGCTTGTGCGAAACTAGTGTCCCTTTATGGCTTGATTACTCTGATCTCACCATCATGCTGGTTGCGTCACATGGGTTGCCATATGCCAGTCACAGGGTAAGCGGCACGGACACTGGGCGCAGTTATCCTGGCATCGTGCAAAGCCTTTGAACTCAGCTGACAGGGAAAGTGTTCAAAACTAAATCTCGTTTATACAATTATACGAAACTGCAAAAAACTCTACAGTACAATAACTGTTTCCAGAAAAGTTTGCACGCTGTGTAAAACATAAATAGAAACAAAGACAACTTATTAAATATTTAAACTGCAACATGTCTCAAAAACATTTGGACAATGGCACCAAGACTGGAAAAGTTGTGATGGTCTGGTGGACCATCTCCCAGTTACTGAGGTAAACTGGCAACAGGTTAATAACATGATTGGAAAGAGTATTCCATAGAGGCTATATCTTTCTGATGTAAAGACAGGAAATCCCTGTATGCAAGGGACAAGGCTGAAAATCAGTATTGGACACCTGTGATCTTTAGGCCTTCAGATATGTGATGACCAAGATGGTGGTGCGTGCACAACCCGAGGTTCAGTGTCTCTCCAGATTCTGCAAGCTAGTAGTTATCTGCCTTTTTGTTGCAAGTCTGTTCACTCAGAACAGTCTTGCACACATCACATCACAGCCAACAAGAATCTTATCTGTTCAGATGATGATACTGTATCAAAAACAGAGGCAATTCTGTCATGGACATCACATATATGTGACATCACCCACAGGTTTCTGAAAAGCTTGGAAATTGGCAAAGACGCAGATCATCGGCAGACCTGAGCGCATGAATGGTGCCTGGGTGTTCAAACATGCCATCTGTAACATAGATAGATAGATAGATAGATAGATAGATAGATAGATAGATAGATAGATAGATAGATAGATAGATAGATAGATAGATAGATAGATTTCTGCTGAGAAGAGAGATAAAATCCATTTTATATAAAATTCTGAATCTGAATTTCTGCACAAACTTTCAATTTTTCAAGTCTCAAAGTGGCCTCCGTACTCCCTTCCCCCTTTTAAGGTTTACTGTTGTACAGTAATGACAACAGCAAACACGTAAAGGAGAAAAACCGCCACCTCTCGTGTCTTCACAGTGCCAGACACCTTAGTAAGCAGTATGTTAGCATGATGCAAGGGAGGGCACTTTCCTCATGAGTCAGCTGTGTCAATGCCATGAATCAGGGAAAGTCAAGGAAACAGCTGCTTCCTTGCGTCGCCTGACTTTTATTTCCACTGTGAACAACGTACCATGGCAGCCCTTTAAACCAGTTGTAAAGCTATATTTTGTGAAAGTTAAGTCTTTCCAAGACTTTGACCACTGACTTATCACGCTATGCAACATTCTATGTCTTATAGAGATGATCAAATATCCAAAAACGCATTTGGGTTGACCTCCGTTCAACACTCCCCAGGTGTTAAAACAATAGTCTATTTAGGTATTCTGTCTGAACTTTGACTTGTTTTCTTTTGCAGTCTCTGCTAGACGTCCTAATGTGTGGTTTCCAGTTTCACGCTTTCTTTCTTTCCTTCTTTCACTCAGTCTTTTTTCAGCTCAGACACCGACCAGTGAATACATGTAATCAGATCAGGAAGAGAGGAGGAGTCAAGTTTTGTTCAGTCTCTTCAAAACAAATTTGAGTCTTTGATTTCACAACTTGTTTTTCAGATATGAACTTCTCAACTCTCTTGGTTCTGTTTCTTTTATTCTGGTGAGAATGTAGCTTTCAAAGCAAAAATGACTTTAACCAAAACGTCCAGGAACATCAATGTCCCTTCAGTCTTTTTGTCTTTATGTCCATAGAGGCTGCTGAGACTGATTACACTAGCTGTTTGTCCAGTTCCCAGCTCTGCTCCCCTTCATCATTTGCCTGTGTCCTGGGCCTGAAAACCTCCTCTTCCCAATGGTCCAAAACATCTGCGGTGTAAACACTAACACGCCTCCAGTACTCTGAGCTCACAGTCCAGGTTGCTCGGCTAACAACCTGAGCTTACATTAGCTAACAGCAGCTATAGTTCACAACAGTTCACAACAGTTCACAGCTTTACTGTCCATCAGGAAACTCTGTAAATCACAGAAAGCTGATGTGCATTAGCGAGAGGACAAAAACAGAAAACATTTTCTCCATAAAATATGACCCAGTTTCATCGAAATCAGTCAAATAGTTGGTGGTATCTGCCGTAAACCCTTACATACTCCTTTTGGGTGATCATACCTGCAGCACAAAGTTACATAATGCAGAAACAAGCTCAGAGTGGGACTGACAGAGACGCCATTCACCTGATTAAATGTTACAATGTTGAAAAATATTTAAAAAGTTATTTTGTGGTCAAAATAACACGTTGTTTTAAGCTAATACCGTGGCAGATCGTCCATCCAGACATTTCAAATTAGTTGTCTTCATACTCCGAGGAGCATGAAATTTAATTTCCATGCCACTAGTTTGGGCAAAAATACTGAAACCTTCATGAAACTATTCATTGTTAACTTGCATATACACCGACACCGACAAAAAACATGTATATAGTTAATTAGTTCATCATTTTGTCATTTTGTCTTAGTACTATTCCTTCTTATTCTGGGCGAAATCCAGTCCCGGGGCATTTCCCTGCATGCATTAGGCAGATCACAGAACAATCTCCTGGACAGGTCACCTGTCCATCACACAGGTCTGTAGATTGCAGTATCACAATAATTAAACAACCTACTGACTGCAGCAGGAGACATAAGGTGACATTTTGTTTGTATTAGTATCACTAGGCAGCATTGCATATTGTGTGATGCCAGGGTTTTAGAGAAAAGACTAGACAGCGTACCTGCCCTCATGTTTGGTTATAATGTACACAGGGACACACACACAGCAGGCTCAGTGAGGATTTATAGCTAGAGTGGAGATTAGATTTTATAACACATGTCATCACTGGCTGTAATCCACTTTAACAGGGCTGTGTTTGCTGACATCTTGCAGATAGAAATGCAACTGAAAGAGAGAATTATTCACTCAAAGTCATGACTAAGATTAGCATTGTTAACTTAAAAAAAAAAACTGACCTTTGCATCAGTTAGGACAACACACTGATGACAGTAATGTAGACTCACAACACGTGCAAGACGAGAAATGATCATGTATCAAACCAGCAGTTTAATGCTGCCGAAGCCTGTTTTGTTCCTTAGAGGAGTTTGGTGTCATTATTTGTTTGCTTACTCTCGTAATGAACAGGTGGCTCATCTAAGGTGTACCCAGCCTCTCACCCAGTGCCACCTGGGATCTGCTGCAGCCTCCCATGACCCTGATGTGGATAAGCAGTTATAAAAGATGAATGAATGAATGTTTTCTTATTTTGTACCTTGTCTTTTAGTTTTTTAGAATTAATAAATACTTTTATACACTGATCAATCAGTCGTGGAAATATTTTTGGCCCTTGCTTGCCAAGTTTTAATGTAATTTGCATAATTAAGAGGAAATATTATAACAAGATCAGAGCAAAAACTGGTCCTCAGACTCAACATATCCGAATCTTTTATGTATGAAAACAACATGGTAATCTATTTTCATAAAGTTCCAGACGATAAAGTCTGGAGAAATACACCAACTCTGCACAGTACTTCATACATCTCACATCAGTGGTTACGTAACTGTCTTTGAAATCAGCATTTATCTTGCAGAGCTGGCACATGTAAGTAATGTTAGGTTTGGAGCAACTATTGTTGACATTGCTTTCCTGATTTTTCGTTTAGTAGAAATGTGTATATCACTCCATGTACACTGTTACGTTGGCAGTGTCACAGTCAGCTCCAAAAAAAAAAAAACAGATAATCCTTTACAAAAGACTTTTTGGACGGAGACAGTTACCATGTGATCATACTAAGTCACACAAATTACAGCTGTGGATATTTACTTTTATAAACCTGCCAACAGAAGATAGAAACAAGAACAACTACCTGGAAATAGACTGTTATTAGATTACATGTGAGGGAACACATTGCCTCATCTGTTTTCTTTAAAGTGGACATCCACTGGCTGAAGGTCATGGTTTGTTAGGGGAAGTAGATGTACAAACCCTAATTTGAGTCGTGGGGGTTTCGCAACATGACCGTGTGTTGGATCGAGAGGAACAATCAAACTGGGATGAGGGAGGGCGCCGTGGGGACAATACAGAGGCTGTCCCGAGTAGGCCCCATGCCACATAAAGACCTGATTATTCCCCCCCTCCCCTTCTTGTTGGCTGGCCTTGCAGAGTGGACAGACAGTGGACTCAGTATTTCCCTTCCTCTGTTAAGCAGTGGGGACTCTCCTCTAGTCTCAGCCATGGCACAGCAATTTAAGGGGTACTGTTGTTTTGGAGAGCCACTGTGGGAAAGTCATTAAAGTGTAAAGCATCTCTCTTTTATTTATTTCTAAAGGACTCCTGGAAGAGGCATCCACTAAGGCGGTGGATGGTAATGAGTGCTGACACAGACCGGCCACCCCCACAGTGCCGTGTGCGCTGATAGCCGCTGCCATGGCAAACCGATTCTCTGCTGTGAAACCGGCCTGACGCACGGCAAGAAGGGCTTCCTCTTTTCTACAGGTGGCCAGTGTCGTCCAGAAAATCACTAAATCAGACCTTTTCATCCAAAGGGGAAGCCCAAAGAGACCTGTTGGCCGTTGGTAGTGGGTATTCTGCCATGTCTCCATAGATCTGCCTGTCATTATTTATTTAAAGGAGACTTAATGAATACCTAATACGCAACACGTGGCTCTTAGGGATACTGAGATGAGGCCTTTAATTTAATCAAGGGTCATTCCTCAACTGTCTCCTCTTACTGTTCATATCATTATTATTCCATGCAATGTATATTTAAGTGGTGAAGCGGACGGTGCACAGATAAGTACAAAACTACCTATCATCCTTTCACCTGTGAAATGACCCACATGGCAGGTCATTATCGTAGCATTACAAAACCACAAAAGGGACACGTAGGAGCCTTCTGGGACAAAGGCACAATAAGTAGCTATTTGCGCTGCTTTGTCATGACAGACAATTGCCTTTACTGCAAAAAACCATCACAGGAGTTTATGCAACTTGCAAGTGCAAGTGCTGCACATAAAACAATAAGAGGTGAATCACTTCATAAATGATCAACAGGCAAACCATGATCGGCTCACTGTGGTTGCAGATAACGGCACAGAAAGAGCTGAGCAGTCTGATGTTGGAGATCAGAGTATGACAACCTCTCTCAAATGTGGAGCACAGAAACCGGTCTGAAGCAGTCTGCTGTGGAGAAGTGTTTTTTCATTCATTGTCCCTGCATTTCTTTGAAAAACGGGGGCCTCTGCTGGAATAGAGTGGTACCACATGTTGTTTACCAGCCCTTTCGCACCACAGGACATCCCGATACGGCATTCAGTTGGATCATTTTGTTCTGTAACCATGCAGCTGTAACCCTAACCCTTCAAACATCATCTAATAAGTCATAAACATGCTCGTCTTCACAGAATATCCTGACCTGACAACAGGGATGTAACATTCACAATCGCCTAAAATCATCATGACCCTCAGTAAAGTTTCACAGTTGACTCAAAACAAAATATTATTTTGGCTCATTGGACTCAAGAGTTGAATATTTGACCAGTCGTCAGCCTTAAACATTGGCACACCGCCTTTCTATTTTCAGACCATCTATCGATTTGCTTGGTTAAACAGTGGGCCACATGAAAAAGGATAACATTCACAGAACAGGTCAAAGACACTCAGTCGAGGTACAGAGACACAGGCCAAACTATCCACACAGAGTGTGTATGGTAGCCAAGCATTACTGAAGCAACATTGATCAGGTTTGTTAATGGCTGGATATAGGAAAGAGTGATTGATTTGACCAGCCCTGCATTAATGCTATTCACATCAAGCTGGTGGTCACACTGTTATTTGTTTTCTTGTGCTTTTATATTTTCCCGGAACCTCACTGGGATCCTCTCTCTGTACACTACTGTGTATGTTTCCTTCTCCCAGGGCCCACATATAGACTTGTGAAAAGCGAGGTTATGCAACAGCCCGGCCACTTGAATAAACTGCCATTTACTGAGGGTGAATGGAGGAGTTAAGAATGGCAAGGGACCCATTGTCAGCTGTCATTGGTATGCAGGGCAGTGTAGCAATACTATTAGGACCCTCAATGGTTCTGATCAAAATCTGCTGCATCTTTACACCCTGATCTGTGGGGAGCCTTCTTCTCCATGTCGCCCCCAAACTGCTCCTGTCATAGAGACCAACGGGAATACGAGGCCCGCCAATGCATGGCACATTGGAGGACCAAAACATCTCTATCTAAGCCAACACTGATATGTTTTCTAATCGAATCATGTGTTCAAAGGTACACACCAATTTTGAATGAACATTTCACGTGCAGGGTTTCAGAGAGAGCCTGAAAAATGCTGCTGTAATCACCAGTGCAATGAAGCAATAACCAAAGGTGGACACTCAGTCAGTGACAACAAAATCATTAGCATTTTCTCCTGTGCTAAGTAAGTCAATGCTTTTATTCTGGCAAAGCAATTTGTAACCTCCTTGCTGACCTGGCGAAACAGTGTTTCAATAAGACTTTGACGCCATTGTCATCTGAATCAACAGCACATGCCGATAACCAAGCGGTCTGGTTCATTTTACTCTAAACACAAGGATTCAATCCTGAGTGAATCCTCCTTGTCCTCCCTCCCAGCCGGTCTTTAGAAGCGGAGTGAACTGGGTTAGGGTTATATAACCACTGTCTGCGCTCATAGATCCTCAGCAGCTCGTCTTCCCTTAATCTTTTCAGCTTGATTACACCCTCCATCCCCCCCCCTCCTCTGCCGACTCATTCAACTGACAGCATTCTCACACACACAGGCACATGAACAGAGCGTCGGGATCCGCCACGCTCCGGTTTAGAGCGGATGGAATGCTTGAGGTTGCAGGTGTCAGTGTGTGTTTGGATGCAGTTCGTTTTGGTCAGTGTGCAGCATCTTGTCATGACAAACAAGAAGACATGCGGTGGCCTCATCCGAGGTTACCTGTGCATGTACAACCTCTAATTTCCAGACCTTGTTGTTTACACTGTATCTAAGCATCACGTACAATCAGCCTCAGTCATTATTGCAGACTGATACGTGTGTGAACAACAACGATGTTACAATCTGCTCAAAATGTCAACAAAGAGAGACTTTGCACTGATCATATTTAATGCACCAACAGCATTGTCAGTTTTGTAACACAGTCTTGCTGAGCGAAGACGGCTGATACTGAACGCGTCGCCTCAGTTAATATGGATGCAACATGCAAATAGAGTATCAGCATTCACTTCTGCTTGTTTACAGCATGTCTAGCATGGCTGTGTTCCCCTTCGCTAGAAGTGTCAAACAGAAAGCACACACTGCTCTGTGACAAAAGTCAGCATTTTGCGGTCAGTGGGTGTAAATGATAGCTGCTGTGATAAAGGAGAATCCAGGTTAAAGGCTCAGACGGTGTGTCTGTGGTTTATTGTCGTACCTAATAAGGTTTCCAAGAATTGTAAATGTATTTTAGCAATAAGGAAGTCTCCTTCTGTGGAAAACAGTCACTGAACCGGATGAACAGGCCAAGGGATAGTGATCTTTAGACAGTACCAGTACTGTTCTCGTGCTCACACGGTGAGACATGGAGACTTTTTGGTTGTGACAAGTAAGCTTAACTGCAGCGGTAAACCATGACCCCTCTATCTGACCTTTGCTCACCCGAGAGCATAAACATGTAAATATTCTCCTCAGGACACAGCTCACCTACAAACCTGTTCACCTCCAGAAGGCAGTAAATCTTCCAGCCTCCAGCTGGCTAAACATTTAATATGTTTTATGAGTGTCTTCAGTGAAGGCCAAGAGGCAGAAGATGCAGGGAGTAGGCATGTTTGACAGCCGCCCAGTGGGAAATGTTTTGTGTAATGCAACATAAACCTGGAAGCAGTTGAAAGGTGGACAGAGAGAGTGGGAGTTTGAGGTGGAATGGTGGTCCAGTAGTTTTCACGTTTTCCCAAAATATTAGCTCCTCCAGTGCAGGCTTAATCAGAGAAAATCCCATTGTATGCTGCCGATATGTGACAGCCTCAGTGTCTTGGCTGAGTTCCCCGCCTGGCTCATACAGTAACCAGCCTCAACCCACCATCTGCTGCCTCAAACTCCTTTACTGTAAACTTATGTAAAAATGCATCAGACAGCATCAGGACCAGAACAGAGACACAATCTTGTTTTTTTATTATAAAACCGAAGTAAACAGGATTTTTATATTGTCGTCTTATAAATGAGCGCCTCTAAATCCCACATTTCATTTTTTTCATTTCATAATCTTTCTTTTTTTTTTGTCCTCGCTAGCACGACCAGTGGATGCCAAAATCGTGCTGCAACTATAAATTTCGACTTAAATTCAGCTGTAAAATTGAACGTCAGTAGTCTTTGAAGGCTCTCTGATTCCCCTTTGTCATGTGTGTCTGAGAAAGTAGGGCACCGCAGATCTGTGCCCTCACTATCTCATTGAGCACAAAGGAGCTTTATCAGCATTTTGGACAATCAAAATGATGCTCTCATTCATTACTTTGATGTACAGTAATTTGTGCTATCAGATTAGATTGCCAAAGAAAAATGACTCTTACGTGTTAACACAGTGATAAGAAATCTTAAAAATAGCACATAGACGTCTGACGTGTTTGGCACGTTTATCTTGCAAAGACACAGCAAACAGTTTCTGATGAATTAGCACACCAATAAACCATATGCACTTTACAATGTCACTTAAATATAATCTACAGCATTAGGTCTCTGACAGCATCAACAATAGCCAACAGCGGTTTGTTATGGTCTACTGACATCTATTGGCTTGATGTAAAACGCCACATTTATGTAACCTCACTTTGCCTCATAGATGGGGCTCTGGCACCCTCCAGTGGCGTCAACCTTAGACACACCTAACCATAATGAGGTTGTCTATCCGTCTTGATGTGATGAGTTGCGGGATACGTGAGGGGATTTCTTCTTCTCCTCTTCAGACCAGATTTTTAACCATCACCACCAGCCTTGGATTTTCAGTCAATTAACTGAAAATTAATCAGCAAATATTTTGATAAATGATCGAAAAGAGTCATTTGTAAAGCAAAAAAACAAATGGTTTGCTGACTCAGGCTCACATATGTGAAGATTTGCTGCTTCTATCGGTTTTATAGTCCCCTAAATTGAATATATTTGGCCTTAAATTGTTCTAAAATTGTATAAATCGAATGATAAATCTATTATTTAAAGGAAATAATCAACAATTCGTTGCATCCCTGGATGTGACACCGGAAGGAGCCTTGCCTCATGTGGACAGGATGCTGGTTTGGCATTGAAAGATAGACTGAAGTGTAAAGTTTTTAGGTTAAAACCTTCTTCATGACACATCTGGGGAAATATTTATGTTTCATGTTGAGTCTTTATAGACTCCCTCTGGGATAAACAATAAAGACTGTTATCCCCGAAGATCACACTGAACTCTTTTGAAATGTTAATATGTAACGTATCCAGTTGGCCATTTTTATTCATTTCACTTCATGATGACACAAAATGCAATGTTGCAGGAACACGGTGTCATGCCACGCATACATACATAATGAGCAACCTCATGTTCTACTGAAAGAGCCTTTTTTTATTTATATCTCTCGAAGAATTCACATTTGATTCAGTTACTTTTAAAATAAACAAATTATAATCTTCACAAAAATATTCTATCCTTTTCCCAGATTTGTGCTACACAAATTAGAATACACAGATTAACACCAAAATACTTCACAACAGGGTGTTTGCATTTCCATGAGTCAGTTCTCTGAACATGCAGAAATAAGATCAGCACAAGAAAGAGCTTTGACAGAGAAAACTGGCCCCTTTGAGGAGCTGTATCACTGATAATGAAGGTTAATACTGTATAAGGGAACACTGTGGTCACTGTATGCAGGTCTTCGCTCTCCTGCTACTCCATAGAAACTTCTCAGATGAAACATTTAAGCCGTTTGCATGCATTTGTTACATCCACAAAAAAACTTGTTGATGTGTTCCAAATATGGAATAGAAATCCAGAGCCAAACAAAGGCTTTCTGAAGAAAAATGCTATTGTGCACTTCTATTATAGCCCTCATTAGTTTGATCCTGATATCTCAGTCTAAGGCAACTTTCCTTTCAAAGGAAATCAGGGTTTGAATGTCTCTTTTGACCAGTCAAGTTCATAACTGACAAGAAGACATCACAGTGATGGGGAACAGATACTTTTTTGTTTGTTTGTTTTATGCAATCTGAATATCTAAACTCTGTAAGACTTCTTGGCTTGTTGTGTATATTAGGTCCAGTGGAGGTTTACTTCTGCTGAATATGACGTCAGAGTGTGTGATAGCAGACGTTAAAAAAAAATGAGAATTCAGTACTGTGAAATTCACATGTTTCACAGGTTAAGTCGCACCTGGATCATGACCTTTACTGCATTAAACTGTATATAAATCACTGAAAATATCACGATGGACGTGACCTTAAAACCTTTTTACCTTCATGAATGTGCTGAGAAACATAATATTCACAGTGTTACTGTTGGTTAACTGCAGGAATAATGCTTCCACTATCCAACAATGTACACAGATGAATGTAAATACGCTGTAACACACTGTTCTGTATATGCATTATTGTCCATTACAAATGTATTGGCTGTAGACATAGTAGTAGTGTGCAATCACTTCCTTGTAAAAATGCCAAAGAATTTAATCTCAAGTGAGAGAATATTGCTTTGGGACTCCTGTGACCTATAATATTTTATGCCCACAAAACAAGTTCAGCACTGAGAAATGGCACACAAAATGCCAAATGTCACTACAAATGTACCTGCACGGTTCACTAATGACCTTTCACATCGAATCCTTTAAGTTTTAAGAACAAATCAACAATCACATTCTTCAGGCGAGTCCTCTCGAATCACTGCTGACAGCTGAGAGTAACAGTGTAAGATAAATGTTTATGGTTTCCAGACACTTTGTTGGATTTCCATATGAAAACTCTTCATAATGCCCCACGTTAAGAACAAAAACTTGTAGGAAAACAGCACAAGAGAGGTAGGAATTTGAATTCCAAAACCTAACACACAAATACTCGGATGTTTCATTAACTTTGCATGCTAATTACCAGTTGGCTGCAGAGCAAGAAAATCAAAAGCATAACCATTGACAACTTGTCACGACCAGAAATATGGCACTACGTAAACTAGAGGACACAATCACACTCAGCAAGCCCTCAACCCAGACGATATTTACACTGCTAGCACTCCGGCCTTGGAAGAGTTTCTGTGCTGCTAGGTGACCACTTCTTCACGTGGCAGGTTGAGCCTCACCTCCCCTCCTGCTGCTGTGGAGGCTGAGTAGACTGCGGTGGCGGAAACAGATGAAGGGCCATTGGTCTCCATGGTGAACAGCTTGCAGGGCCCTGGCAGGGCCACATCAGGAGGCTCCTTTTCTGGACTGGACACCTGGGATGATCCAGGGGAGGATGTGGGGCTAAGCTGCACAGCTGTGGTATCCTGTAGTGTGTGCTCGCTGGTCTCTATTTCAAACGCTGCCCCACCGGCCAGCCCACCATGTCCCATCAACCCCGAGCCCCTGCCACCCACCTTAGACCTCCGAGAGCTGTGGGGTGGAGGGAGGCGGCTGCACACGCAACAGGCCCCAAAAAAGGAAAAGGCCACCAGCAGTAGGATAGGTCCGATGATGATTGGGGGGTTGGCAGAAGGCACCAGTGTGCTGAAGGCGAACGCTCCCACCAGGGTGATGTTGAGTCCAGCCAGCATGATGCATAGGCCACAGGCGCAGCAGAGTGCTGGAGAGGGCAGGCCATGAGGGCGAGACTTCCTCCTCGTCTTCTTCTGGGGCTCCTTTTTAGGTACGGGGGTGCCGTTGTTTCTATCAGTGATGACCATGTCTTCACCTCCAGGCTCTTTCTCTCTCTCTCTCTCTCTCTCTCTCTCTTCTTGTCTGTGATATCAAATCTCCCCTTGACTCAGTCGAAACTCTTCCCCATAGCAACGGTTAAATAAATTCACAGCCAGGAAACATTTTTGTCTGTGAATGACAAAACATAACACACAACAGCTGTAAGAGTTTTTTTTTTATTTTACATTAACACTGCCTCTGATAAGTGAACCGCTCTTGTTCTGTGCACTGCTATCACTGGACAGATATCTGATGAGCACCGTGGGCAGAGTGAAGTGTCCTCCCTCAGAGTTTCTGTGCGATCCATCAATGAGCTCTGAACATTTATCACTCTGCCAGGCATCTCATATAAATTACAAATATCAGGAGAGGGTGCAGACGCCGTTAAAGTTGATCTGTGCTGATGGAGCTGCAAGAATACAGTCCTATATTTATTGAACAATAATAATAATAACAATGCAACAGTTGAGAGGTATCTGTTGCACCTTTTAATGGGGAATTCAGCTCAGTATGAATGATGCATCCTGTGTTTGAAAAAAAGTCCATGAGCTCTTACTCAATGATTTAAGCTATTTATATGATCTTGTTATGTGGATTTAAATATGTGCCATCGCACTGCAGCTGCTTCATTCGTGCCAGCTAGGCCACTGGGGGAAATCATTTCAGTATTTAGTTGCAATCAAATCAGCTCTTTCATTCCAGCATGCTCTCCATTCAGGAGCAAATGAAGAGATGAATGTGAGGAAAGCATCTTTTTTTTTTTTTTTTTTTGTCAATGTGTGAATCAGTAAATGTGTGAACCTAAATATATATATCACAAACAGCACGTTTAAGTGTGAATTACGCTCCATTTAAATGCATGCTCACTGCCCTGGTGTGTTGCATTTCTATGAAATTAAAGCATGATGATCTTACCCTTTGTGTCCATTCACCGAGGGTCTTTCCATTGTTTCATCTGAAGATTTTCTCCGAGACCCCCCCCCCCACTCCGCTCTAATTACCAGCTGTAATTACTGAGAGGTTGAAAGGACTCATGAACGCCAAAGAACGAGGCTTTTTCATCTTGGTTTCGTGGCTTTGCAGTCCTGAGGGCACAAGTCATGACAGCCATTCAATCAGTGGCCGCGGCAAACAAAGCAAAAGCGATCGGACCTGCTGAGGAGCGTTAAAAAATCCGAGGGGCAAAGAGGGAAGATCACTTAGGTGAGATGGCATTTCCTCTGAGTTGACACACACAGACGCAACACGGTGCGCTGCTGCTGCTGCTGCTGCTGCTGATGTGCACCGAGACTCATGTAGCACCTGGCAGGTCGTCTTGCAACGGAAATGGAGGGAAACCGCTAATATATGCGAGGCATCTCCCCGGGAGTCGGTGCGAGGTCGTCATATTTTTTTTATTATTTCATATTTGATGCGCCGCGCAGAGCCTCCTTTACTCCCTCTTCTAGTCTGTGGACATCTGGATGCGACTGTCCTGCCTCTTCCTCACAGATCCATCCTCAGCCTCCAACACGAGAGCTCAGCCTGATGTGCGTGTGTGTGTGTGTGTGTGTGTGTGTCTGTGCTCACCTCTATCTACTTGTTGCTTTACATTAAATTGATAAATTAAATGTTAATTGTTGTTTAAATGTTAAATTTAAATGTTATTTGTAACCACCACCAGCCTATTCTAATCCCTTAAATAATATTTATGTAACTGTATACAGTGTCACGTGCACTCCCTTTGCAACCACCCTGTTTCAAACACCCATAATATTTATTCTCACTGTTTTTCTTCTTTAAACATGTACATGTTATCACTCATACATAATCGACACGTACTGTCCATACTGTATATAATGTATACTGTCATCATACTATACTATACTGTTGTTGCAAATGTTACTGTTGTTTATAAAGAGATCAGCACCTTTACATAAATTTGTATCTGTACATACTGTAGTAGTTTAATTTTTATGTTTACCTTTTTGTTTTCAGCTGTATGTATGTGTATATCTATATATGTACACTGAGAACAAAGTGAAACAAATTCCTCATATGTGTACACATACCTGACCAATAAAAGTGATTCTGATTCTGACATGAGAAACTCTTTATAAATGATTTATAATTTGTAACTAGTGGCCTGAGGATTGCCAGGCACACACATGAACAGTATCTAGAGGCATGCCTGTCTGGATAGGTGTCACCCGACTGAGCAGTTATGGGTTTGGTGCTTAGCTCAAAGGGCCTTTACGGTGAACTGGCAGGGTCATGAGTTTCTAACTTTTCAAAGCAAATGTCCTAAAACAACTCCTGACCAAAGGTTGTTCTCATTAAGTGCTGACTCACTGTATAAGAAAATGAAAATTAGAAAATTAAAAGCTAAAAAAGAGAAAATATTTATTCTTGACTTTGGAAAGAGTTCCTTAGAAATGATCATAACTTAAGATGAACTACTAACTTTTCCCTTTAAAGGTCCAGTGTGTAGGATTTAGTGCCACCTGTCTGCTCAGGGCTATTGTAGAAAAATGGCGGTTCAACATGGCGGACTTCATGGAAGAGGACCCGCTCTCTCTGTAGATATAAATGGCTCATTATAAGGCAATGAAAACACAGCAATTCTTATTTTCAGGTGATTAAACACTAGTGAAAACATACTAATTGATCCAATCCAATTCCTGCCAGTATTTCCTCTTAAATCTTACTCACTCAGCCTTCAATGTATTGAAAATGCATTAAAGCATTGCATTTCAATTGTAAAGACCTGCTGACAAAACAATCCCAGTACAAGGTTACTACTACAAGGTCGCACTACAATGCTTTTGACCATAAGACCATGAACATGTAATAATGGCAGATTAAATGCATGAGTATGTTTTTCCTACTTACTGCTAGTGGTATCTTGATTAGTTAATCAAGAAATTCAGAAATTCATTTTTAACTACAGGAAGTTTGTGGATTTTCACATCTGAATGTGTTTTATCTATTGCATTGCACAGTGATATGCTTCTCATGGATGGGCATCTCAAAGCTTTTTAAATTTAACAAAATAATATGTATGTGGTTTTATCTTTAGGCAGAGAACCTGGATAATGTGGGTTTTATTTTTTTATTTGGGTGAACTGACCCTTTAAATCTTCCCAGTTCTGGTTTTAAGGTGAGGTCGAGCATCTTTCACTGCCTTTCTGACAAGTGCATGCAGTGATAGGTAACTCTGTGTCTTCTAAGTACCCATTGTTTGATTCTATACAGACACAGAGGGTTTGCGTGATTGTGATTTGAGGCCTGACAATCAAAGTGCTGGTTGTCATCAAGGCGCTGCAGCCTCATTGGGCTCCCGTCGCCTGCATTATTCAGTCTCACAGCACGGTTTTGTCAGAGCACAGCGTTCTTCACCACACCGCTTCCCATGCAGCAGCCATTCTACCTGGGCTGTCCTGAATATCAATGTATTATGTTTCACTGCGGGGGTGCCGTTCACTGTATGCAGGCAAAGGAAGTAGCTATTTGTGTGCGTGTATGTGTCTGTACACATGCATGTGTTCCCATTTGCTTTGCTCATGACAAACACAAGCAGGGGAACTAGAGCTGAATGGTGTACGAGTCCCTTCATCACATAACGACCGTAATAATTTCTTAATCGCTGGCTGAGAACATTGTGTGATGATGAGATGAGCTGCACACAAGTGAGACTACTGGGCTTAATTTGCTTCACAGTGTCAGAAAGTATGGAAGTACTTTGACAACAATTACAACTGAATCTTTGGAGATGTTTATTACATAACATAAGAACATCCTCATGAGGTGAAGTTCAGTGGGTGTAACAATTAAACAGAAAAACATAACGAATCAGAATGATTCAAATCAGCGTCTTCGGCCCCACATTTGAAAGAAACCTGATGAAGAAGAGTCGTTGAATTAATATTGGTCAGGTCACGTGATGTTGTCATGGCAGGTCCTGATCAGAAGGTGACTGCTTAAGTTTCCGTAGGTTTCCGTCGAGCTAAGACGTCCGGCATGTCTGCAGATGTCCTGCAACACACCACAGTATGACTTAATTAGTGCGGCTAAATCTCAATGGATTTTTCTGGGTATTTCCTAATTAACTAGAAATGAGTCCCACACAGTTTATGATCTTTTTGGATCACGCCTGAAGCCGACACAATAAGATAACTAACTTTGGCACTGCAATAAACATGACCTTAATTAATCTCCAGTCAAGATAAAGTTGAGGAATCTTGGGATATTTTATGTCACCAAATCACATCATCTTCTAAACTATGGCATAAAAAATGGACATATCATATGATTCATTAGCCATCAACTCATACAAATCAGTCCCTACGAACTCACACGCAACTGCCTCAAATACAAAAACGAACACTGTGAGATGAAAGCAGAGCCACACTGTCGTTTCAACCTGCTTTGAAGTGGCACAGAGTCTCTGTCTGGCAAGTCATCATAACCTTATAAATGAAATAAAAGCATCACTAGTGAACATTATCCTAAAAAAAAAAAAAAAAAAAAATCTCTGCTATAGTAAGTAGCAGTGATTGTTCCACTTGATGAGTGTAGCCCAGTGTTCACACGAAGCTTTATGGACTAGAAAATGTGGCTTTGAAGTTTCCTTTAATTAATCTCTGGGCATTTGCATGAGACTTTGTGATGCACCCGAAAACAGTCCTGCAGTGTTTGTTGTCAGATAGCATAGATTGGTGTGTAAAAATAGTAAACAGTGCAATAATTAAGGGCGAAACAAGAGGGGCTTTGGAAATTGGGCCAATTATGAGGGTCACAGAGCTGTGAAGAGACAAAACCATTTCAGAAACTGTTCATATTTTTTTTTATCGATCCCTGCAGTGAAACAAAGCTTGGTTCTAGAAAAGAAACACTGTTTACAGCACTACTACACTTGGTTCAGCTGAGGCGAAGAAGCCCGTCATGGTTTAAAGAAAACAATGTGTCTGTAAGAAACAGACACTACGTCTGCCTGTGCTCCTGATAGACAACGCTCACATTTCACACGGCCGCTGGAAGTTAAACACAAAAACAGAGAAAAGACAACTGACGCTGATCTGGTCACACTGCACAAAGAAATGCTAATTCTGTATGAATGTGAATTCATACTGTAGGTGAGAAATGGAATAGATAGCATGTAAATTGAGAAAGAATTAGGCCAAGCACTGACTACTGCTGGATCACAAAGAGCTCTAAGATGGATCATTTACTCTTACTAAGACCTGCCAAAGAGGCAGGGCTTGAATTAATAATAACCCTTTGTTGGGCTTTCCACTTTGTAATTAGGGAAACACTTTTTACTCACATCTTTAACCTCCCCATCCTGCACATGTTTACCTTTCTAGTCACAACCACTTCATGTGTCTAAATCAATAATCCACATTATTATTATTATATTGGTTTCATACCCCTCATCTGGGCTGGTCTCGCCCACTGGTCCGCCTTCCACAAAGGTTCCCATTCGACTCTTAGTACGTTCCAGGTTTAGTTGACTCTGAGTTGCTGCCAAGAGCACAGGAGAGCAGATAAACACACTGCACCATTCAGCATAACATCACATGTTTCACCAACCTGTAGAAATCTAACAGTTGTGCTGCGAAGGTTGGCAGGAAAGAAAAAAAAATCTCAAGGAAAAAGCCAAAACACATTAACACACACTAGGATTGTCCATTGTAGAGTCACCTGAACTCACCTTCCTCCTGAAACTAGATAAAATGAAAAGCTCTTCTAAATGACTGTATGAGTGCAGTTAAAATAGAGGGAATGGACTGGTTGAACAACAGAAAGTCTGACTTGTCAAAGACAGAAAACACTGGTGGAATTTTATTTTAGTATGGCACCTTTCACAGAACATGAAAACAATGGACAGCACGAAGCGAGAGAAAGACCAGTTTGAATACATTTTCCTAAATGGTCTTCAGCTGAGACGACAGATTGTAACATGCACCTTTTACTCTCAGTTGAGGGACAACCAGTAAGCCCTGGTCAGCTGATGATATGAGGATAGAGCAGATCAGAGATGTATACTGATGTCTGACTCTGCAGTGCTGAAAATGAATCCTGAACTTGATGGGGAGCCAGTGTAAAACAGATAAGATGGGTGGGATGTGAGTCGTCCTGCTGGACCTAGTTAACAGCCTTGCAGCAGCCCTCTGGAGTCCAGAGATTACTTGCTGCGGTGAAAATGGAACAACAATCTTAAATTTGGCAATGTATAATAATAGTAACAATGGCTCAGTTCCAGTTCTCCTCCCCTGCTGTCATTTACAAGTTTCCTGCTATGAAAAGTCAAAATGTCTGCTGTGTAAACAGTGCATTGATCAAGTCAGCCACTGTCATGATGACGAAGTTTCCATCCCATAGTTCTTTACTCCTAAAATACTAATTCACAATATAGGCAGTGAATTTTGACAGCAGCATCTGGGTTTGATAATATTAGTGCATGATTTACTAGAGCAGTAAATCTGTTTATTACATATTCCACACAGAGTTTGAGAACACTGGAGAGTCAGTGCTTAATCATGCATGTTAGATTATTACCAAATAATAAAACGAAACTCTAATACATGCACAGAGATCTCTCTTTTAGACATTTTCAAGTAGAGTTACCTTTAAAGGGAATCTCTCAAATGAATGCAAACTAAATGTACACTTAGTTAATACTTAAAACATGATTACTGATTCATGATTCATGGTTTGAATATGCATATTATATTCTTATTTTAGTTCTTTTCATTGGAGCATTAACATGTAGCTCTTCTTTTCAAATGTTAATGATGTTTTCATGTTTTCATACTTGTATGGCGAGCTGCTCTGTATTAAAACTGTATCCTGTGGCTGTGTAATGCTTATATAAAGTTTATTTTGGCCTTGATTTTTTTGATGACCTAACACTGCCATGAAAAATTTTACAAGGTGTTACATAATGATGTCTCTTGGTCAGATTCATTCAGCACCGTGTCTCTTTTCTCTCTTACATCAAACCTTGATCTCATAATGTTTTCCATTCGAGGTTATATAAAAGAAGAAAGCATGACACTTTTTTTTTTGTTGGCACTATTCAGCTGTATATATTAGAGAGGTGGCTGATGCTCTGCAGTAACCACCTAGACATGACACCTTTCTTACTGGTGTTAACTATTAGCTCTCCGGTGTGCAGACTGGTGTCAGCTTTGTTATCAACAAAACAAAAACAGGATGTGGACGTGATGACTCACTATCAAGTGGAAACTGAGCACAATAACTTTGCATGTTACGTGATATCTGTAGTAGCTTGGCTTAGACTTTGAGGAAAAGGCCGGCTCACACATGTACTCACCTTCTCTTCTAAGTGTCTCTACAGGTTGCTCAGAAGCAGGATTGGCAGGTGCGGGGTGGACTCGATTTCCTATATTCATATTCATCACAGCATGGCACATGTGATGACACAACAAAGACTTTAAAGTGCAGTTCAGTTTTAAAAGCATATATAATTGAATTTTCAGAGGGTTAATTAAAGTGTTTAAAAAGTTACCAAAGGATGGAAGAATACGGTTGATGTTCACCCAGGCTTTTATGAAGGGGAAGATCGATATGAGCAGGCCTGGAAAGCAGATGTCATTATTAATTTTATGAATGAACATAAATACACTGCTTTTACTACAGTTTCCTAGTCTTTATTGGTTGAATAAATGAGAATTAATAATACACTCTTGCCCATAACGTTGGAATAATTTTCAGACACTGTGTCTAATTTTCACTGTGATATTTGCCCTTTATGAGTAACTTTAGATTAAATGCAGCGTCAGTGTGAATATTTGTCAACAGTCATATTTATTATTTGCCCTTAATTTGCACTATTAGACTGAAACAAAAGGTGGAAAAAATATTGTGAACTGCAGAAATATCTCATATTATTATGATACCAAATGCCATGTATTAAAGCATAAAGCTAACCAATTGCATGTTGTCATTTATTGTAATCCGCTGATTTCATTTGGTTTTAGCGACTTAGATTTCTTCTGAGCCACGCCAGAAGGTACAAAAACTCTTGATGTTTCTTCCTGTTCAACTCAAAGTATTAAGTAATATCTAAACCACAGGGCTTGTGTGCCTCACTGTGGCACTCCGGTCCAATTCAACACAGTTATTGATTTTCCCTTACAAGCCACAAGAGCTGGCATTAAAACCCTGGCAGGTCCTGAGGGTGGCTGTGATGCATGCATGTGCTTAAAATGTCATGAAACTGCAGAAGGAGTGAAAAGAATCTGCCGAGAACACGCTGTTCATACTCATTAGTCAGCCTATGTGTTGGAGGAGGCATCAAGGCACACAAGCCCCAAAACAGCACAGCATGAGTGCTGCCAGAGTGAATGTGTCACAGTTTTAGATTTGGCAAATTCTCGTATACATTAAGAAGTCAAATTAATTATTTAATAGCTGATCAAATATAGTTCACATTAACATTGCATGCTGATGTTGTCTTCCTGCGATCAAAAGCCCTGGCCTTTGCTCTCTCTCTCTCAAGGAAAGCAGTTTATCTTGCCAGTGCAACTCCTCAGGCTGTGGGCTGGTTCCAGTTACAACGTTGTATCAAATGATCAAATGGTGTGTTCATCCATCAGATACGAGTGAGTCCTTCTAAAACCAGACATATATACATATATACACATATGTGTTTTCTTCTTGCCTTATTAAAACACAACATGTACAACAAAGTTGTTGCATCGAATGAGGAAATACTTCACGTTTTAGGGGGTATGTATGATAAAACTCATTCCACAAACGGATGTAGACTGATGTAATTTTATATTTGGGATCAGTAATTCCCCAAAGATGTCTCCCTGTTTGACCTGTTATCAACAAACTGCTACAAAGCTCCAAAAACTGTAGTGTCAAGTACAAAACATATGAGAATCCATACGTGTATTTAGTCATGTTTTACAACTGAGACCACAAACAGAAGCAATAGTACCTCCTTGAACATGTCATCATGTGAAAATTGTGTTTAATATAACCTGTCATGAAGTAAAAAGATAAGAAAACAATGTTAAGTATTTTTTTTTAAATCTTTTAAAGAGGATCAGGGCATTCAAACTGAATATTATGACTAAAATTTGGGTTTAGATGTACAACAAATGTTTTTTTTTTTGTAACAATCATTAAGAATATTTCACGAACTCACCGAGGCCCCCCGCTCCCAGGAAGATACCTCCTATAGCGTCAGCATCACACTCCCTGGACACCCCAATGAGGATACAGCCTGCCACAATGCAGAGCAGGGATGCGCCCACCCGTAGCCCATGGTACTCCCCAGCGCTGACGGGGTTCATTCAGCAGGTGGAGGCCCCCCCACCTGCCCTTCTTACACACACAGTGTACTCTGCTATGACTTGTCCTCGCTGCCTTTGGAAACTTTACTGTCGCCTGCACAAGCCTCGCCCCTCCTTTTCCTTCACTCTCTCTGACACAGAAACACTTTCTCTGGCGATGCTTCCATCTCTCTATACTCTGTTGCTTAAGACGTCTCATACATCTTTAAAGATGGAGCTCTGGTTTCAGTTGCCACTGAAAATTAGAGCGCTTGGGGCACTGACTCTTATGACAGCGATACTTGTGCCACAAATCTGATCACAGCCCTCTTCCTACCAGCACTGGCATCTAGTATCACATATGCCTAGAGTGTAATTTAGGAAAAATGTGCACTGAAACACCTGATGTCTTGGACATGTGCAGTGTGTAAAGGACTTGACTACAGGGGCAGAGCAACACAGAGACACGGAGACAGAAGGGGGGACGGCAGAGGGACGACAGTCAGAGAGACAGAGTTGGAGTATGTGCTACTTGTGTGATTTGTCTGTGAGCTTGAAGGGAATGTGTAATGAAAGGTTCAGAGAGTCCTCTACGGTGGGAGCCCGAGGCCATCCATAAAGGCCTGCAGTTGCCATAGGAATAGCATATCCATGGCAACAGAGGGAAAAAGAGGGTAAGCAGGATAAACACCGGTGAATAGGATAACAAATGAACTTACTGGGAGGGGAGAAACAGTGACACTTTCCTGTATAGAAAGTAAACTCCTCTCTTTCTAACACATGTCTAATGCCGCATCTATTATTGATCACTGATGGTGTTATGGCGTGTGTGTGTGTGTGTGTGTGTGTGTGTGTGTGTGTGTGAGAGAGAGAGAGAGAGAGAGAGAGAGAGAGAGAGAGAGAGAGAGAGACATACGCAGCATATACCATCTGAGTTATTGTAATCTTTGTGGCTTCAAACGAAGCAAAGGTGTTCACATAATGGGTGGTTTCCTTCAACCACCACACCTTGAGTTATGAGTATGGGAGGATGAGCCCACTCTTTACCTGTGAAGCAATAACCACAAATGTTAGTTAATGACTTAATGACTTGACATTTTTCTTTTATAGTAACTGATTTATTCTATTCTTACTTTAGACAAGTTTAATTTGTTTTCTTTACATTTCTCTGTTTATCTGTGCTTATTGTGTCCATGTGCTGCTGTCACACTTGAATCTCCTGAATCTTATCTCATTAAAACAAAAAACAGACCTGATGACATCGCTGCATAATTTTATTCCAATTATTGCCATCTCTCTGCGGCACTTCAAATATCAAGTATCACTTGTTTCCCCGCACTTAATTGTTCTCAGACTTAATTGTTCTCTCATGAAATAAGAAGGATCTAACTGTGCAAAAACATTAGCACTGACTGATATATTTTATTTTATATATTGATATATGATATTTTATATCATATTTGTTTTATTTGAAACAATTTAGATTTGATTGCTGGCTTCTCGTTTATCTAAATTAACTGCATTGTTGTTTTTCTAAATTACCATTGTGCTGTTTACTAGTGCATTAAAATATACACTAAATTAGGTTCACGTGTACAATGCAGTGTGATCCAATACAACAAGTGTACTTAATGAAGTGGCCAGTCGGTGTGTGCACACAGTGCATGCATACAGTAAGTAAACAGCATGTTTGAATATGTTGAACAGTTACATCTAAATATTACAATATATCATTAACAACTACAGTTCTGTACATATACAACAGTTAATGAAAATATAATGAGTGTAGGTGAATGGGAAATGAAAAAGTGATTGCGTTGGCCGGGAATCGAACCCGGGTCAACTGCTTGGAAGGCAGCTATGCTAACCACTATACCACCAACGCTTGTACACTGTACCTTGGAAGGCGTCTAATCCGTGTGATCTGATACGGGATTGTGAAATTTATGAAGACTCGCTCTAAGGATGCTCGAGAGAAAGTCGGGAGGATGAGACGAACGACAAAAAAATACACAGTATGTAGAAAGTATAAAAAACCCATCTCTCATGAAGCTGTCAGTCGCATCTGTAACATATTATAAGCACTAACAAACCGATTAGCTGATTTCACAGTGCAGTTTACTTTAAATAGCAGATTTCTTATTATTATTTCTTAAGATCATTACCTCATTTGAAAAGGAACATTCATAATCCAGTCACAATCCACACATGCATGTCATGTCATCACATAATTTAAGCGATTATCCAATAATAACAGAAAAGAACTAGTGGCCCGTACGGGGATCGAACCCGCGACCTTGGCGTTATTAGCACCACGCTCTAACCAACTGCGCCTACCGTGGATTGTTTAGCTAAACGGCCCTAAACCGTTTCCCATTCATTCTCTATGGTAGTGCTAAACCACTACGGATGTAATGCGCCCTCCGGCCACTGCCACCTTTTGGCGCTGTAACAGTCTGAGCGCCCGCCTCCCCCGCTACAGAATGAATGAAGATTCAGTGACGGGAGCAGAAGCGAGCGGAGGTGAGGTCGAGATAACACATCCACTTTGTTCAGCGCCGCATTTGTTTCATCCAACAAAGGTAAGTGACTTTTATACGAAGAACTAAATAAAACAATAGATAATATAAGATATGATATGATATGACATTTGATAATATGTATGTTGTATCGGAGTTTTGCACTTTGAATGACATGACAGGAGCTTCTCTCTCTTTGTTAACGAAACGGTAAACTTGTAACGTTAGATACGTAAGACTTTTATTTCTTACTTACTCCAGTTTAACTTTCATCACTGTCATTAATTAACACATTGTGTAGGTTTATACGTAAAGAAACGATGCATGGTAGTGGGCTAGCAGTATGATATATGATATATATGTCGTCATTGTCACGTAATTGTCATTGGTGTATATTGCTGTTGTTTTTTACTGTTCGTTTATCTTTATCTTCTTGACTGTATTTATTTTATTGTATTATTGTATATACTTTGTTTAAATTTAAATTTATATTTTTGACTCTATTTTATATTTCTATATTTTATATTGTATCGGGCTGCTCTGGGACCAGGGGAATCCAATTTCGTTTCATCCTATGTTTAACGTGCTGAAATGACAATAAAAACTCCTTGAATCCTTGAACAGTACAGTAACGGGGGGCATAGGGGGAGGGTCAAGGGGTGAAGTAGAGTTCAGATCAACTTGAAGGTCTTTGACTGTTTCAAGTTGCCCATAACACCTCAAAGGCCCAAGGTTCCTGCTTAGATGCTTAGATGACTGCTTAGGTGACAAATCTCTGTCCCCACCGCTGTCCTCCTCTATTTTAAGGAGGGGGGGGGGGGCAGAGGAGGGTCAGGGGGTGAAGTAGGGTTCAGGGCAATTTGAAAGGTGTTTTCGTAAGGACTCTTTGACTGTTTCAAGTTGCCCATGACACCTCAAAGCCCCCCCACACACACACACACAAACCCACACACACTCACTGCTCACATGTAAAAAAAAAAAAAAAAAAATTTACAGTTACATTACATAAAAGGTCAAATTTTACACATCACATACATGTCTAATATGTTTTTTCCTCATATGTCACAGGTCAACATGGAAAAAAAGTTCAGTTTTTTCCCTGGGAAGATCAGTGTGGTTTTCCGCAAGGGACCTAGAGGGTATCTCCGCCAGGATCCAACTGATGCAGCTAAGCTGCTGAAGGACAACCCTTCTCTGCAGGACAAGTCTGCACCTCTTAGGGAGGACACAGTCAAACAAAATGCCCAGACTGTGGTCCGCCAGAGAGGAGGGGATGTCTCAGACAGGAAAGAGGTGCTGGGGGAATACATCCTGCAGTTTGGAAAGTATAAGGGGAAGTCATTTCGGTGGCTTTTAGAAAATGATGTTGGCTACACAGTCTACCTCCTCAAACACAGAGAGAAAGAAGAGGCTGCAGGAGTGTGTACAACAGAGGGGCACAAGAAGGCCAGCTTGTTGTCTTTTGTGGATTATGCCCGCAGCTTTGAAGAAGTCATATCTCTCCTGCGTTTTGAATCAGAAAAGCCCACATCTCAAGCAGCTTCAGAGGACGATCAGCTGGTTGGCTTTGGCCGTCGTGCCAAGAGCACTTGGCGGGAGGTGTGGGAAAACAGGGCTGATGGCTTTGCAGCCTTCATCATGAGGGCGAAGTGTTTTCCAGGATCTCAGATGTGCAAACTACAGGTGTACCTGAGAAAGAAGTCAGCGTCTCTCCCCTCTCCACCTGTTCTTGCCTCAAGTGCACGTCATGAACCCATGAGTAGGTTTTTTTAGTATACATAAAATGTATATATAGTGTATTTTTTATACCTGTTTTATACCTGTATACAAAATACATCTCACTTGTGTATTACTAAATAAGCATATTTCTAATTCTTTTTGTTGGCATCACAGTGATGGAAGATGATGAGGAGCTGGAGAAAGCAATGCAGAGCATATCACCCACCAAGGAACTACAGTGCTGTAAGTGCATTTTTGCTTGATTTTTTAAGTGAACATTCAAAATACTTTGGGTCAAAAGGTGTTATTAAGTGTGAGTCTGCTAAACTATTGAATCTTTTTGTCTATTGTCAGCTGCTACTCCATCATCATCTTCTGTACCAGGACGAGCTACAGGAGTGAAAACAGGTTTTGTGAAAGTTCACGCGTCATATTGAGCCACAATGAATTGCTCTCCAAAATGGAACCATGAATTAAACTGTGTGTTTTCTGTGTTCTGGCCACGTTCTGGCCATGTTCTAATGTTTGCATGCTGATTTTCCTACTAACCAATAGACTTCATGAATTGAATTCGTCAGCAGTGAGGGTAAGTATCTATTTTTTTCTTCATGCATGTTATTTAAAGTTGGAAAAATCATATTGCTTCTCCTGCATAGATTAATAAAGGCAAAAGAAAATGATGATAATTAAGCATCCATACAAAATTGTGCGTATGAATAAAATGTATTACAATTATTATATTATTAAAATATTACCATCAAATTCATGTAAGATCTACCCCCAGGGTTTATAAGACTTAAGATTTTAAGTAAGATTTTAATGGTTTGTGCCTTTACCAAGATGATTGATTATTGATTGTTTCAATGTCTGTTTTAGCACCATCTGCTTCACTGTCAAGACCACCTGCTGACACCAGAAGGAAACTGTACGAGCCACAAAGTAATGGTAATTGCAATTTAACTTGTTTCGTCATCTGCAATACATTCTCTCATTAAATTAATTGTCTTATGTAATGCAGTAATATCAGTTATCTTCAGTCATTTACTGATGAATGCTTTGTGTTATCTGGTTGTCTGTCTGTCCTAGTAGTCCCCACCAGGCCTACAGTGAAGAAATCTGTGCCCCTTCCACCTGAGCTGCAGTTTCTGGTGAAAGAGCTTGCTATTCCCCAGCAAACTGAAGGTACTGTCTCAGCACCAGGTATGTATTATTGCCTAATTTTAATATTCAGATTCACTTTCCCCCAAAAAATCCTCACGACTATTACACACAAGATAATAAAATGAAACAAATAAATACATTAAAGTACATTTTCAGGAACTCTGCCACCTACTGAGACCTCCTCTTCTGCTCTTACACCTGAACCACCACACAGTAAGAACTGTTTTCTTAAGTGTTACTGTGTCTCAGAATAGTCTATATCATACAGTCTATAATAAGGAGAATAAAACGTATAAATGTTATGACATCCCACAAATTTACTTTTTCATTTTTCATCTATGTTTTATCAGCTGGTTCTTCGGTTGTTGATGTTGTTCCCCCATCAAGACTCAGACCAACACCTCAGACAACTGATAGTACGATATTTTTTTATCTATATCTTTTATCTTTTTTATCTTCTTTAAATTATTACATGTCACTAATTCTGTATTTGTTTTTTTCCTTGTTCCCACAGTTGGGTCTTATGCTTGTGGTGCCACACCAACAGAGAGACCAACACCTGAAACACCCGAAACACCTGAGACACCTGAAACACCTGAGACAGCAGACAGTAAGATGTTTTCTTTAATATATCTAAATACTCTAAATATGTTACTACACTCTGATAATATTAAAATGTGTGACTTACATGTCACTAATTATGTTTTTGTTTTTATCCTTATTCCCACAGTTGGGGCTTCTGTTTTTGGTGCCCCACCGGTACAGAGACAAGACCAGGACATAAGCAACTGGACCTGTTCTCATCATCAGAAAGTGTGGATGAGGACAGAGCTCCAGTCTCTGGGACTGTGGCCTGGGTTCCATCACATGATCAAGCCAGGAAATGCTCTTTCATTATGGCGTTTCCCTCCACAACCAGAGCTTATAGACACTGTTTCTGAACTCCCATCCTGCAATTTCTATCAGCTGCACCCATTTTTTATCTGGAAACCAGAGAGTGAGATCATGGTGAGACTCAGAAACAATTATATACTCCCATGTCTTCATGGTTGTCTAAAGCCAGAAGTAGTCTCAGCCGGTGTGGGTAGGCCTCGAGTGATTGTTGGCACCAACGGGCAGTACTACATCTTTTCCTCACGTCTTCGCTGCAGGACATGCCAGAGGGTCTGGTTTGCTGATAGTCCTCGATGGCTGGATAAACTGCCAAAGAGGTTTGCAAACATGGTGCCAGCATTCCTGACATACAAAAAAGCCATCTGCAAGTCTGTGCTTCATGAGCTGAGGCGCACTGGCAAGTCACCTTCGGACATGGCGAAACAGGTGAATGAGCTGATGCACCTCAAGTATGAACAAGCACATCTATCATACCTTCACAGCATTCAGAACATCTGGGATGCTGAGGCTGGGGCTTATGGGCAGAAAACTCTTAGTCACCTTGTGAGGAAGGATGACACGCCACAGTCTTTTGGAGGTTATGATGATGCAAATGGATGGTGTGGCGTCTCTGTCTCCGCTCACTACCTGACTGACTGCCTCATTGATGAGTACCAGCGCCAACAGTCAGCCATAACACTACTCATGCAGGGAACTTTTGGACATGTCTTGCGGTCCGACCACACCAGGAAGGTGGCCCGAAAAGTAACTTTAGCCTCTGGCACCATGTCAAGTTATGCCATAATGAATGAAAACTGGATGATTTCCTCGTGGGTGATGGTGCAGTCTGAGGCGGAGAAGTCCCTTGAACCCATGTACCAGGGGTTAGCCAAGCGATACAGCGATGCAGGGGTGGAGAAGGCTGCTTACCACTGGGTAGACAGGTGAGAACGATATGCATCCCCTTTTACTGTCACTCATAACATGCATAATATTTGTGAGTTTCAAAAAATTATTTTTACACTAATAAGTCCTCTTTCTTGTATTCAGGGATTGCTGTGCACCATTCAGAATCCCGGACCTTCACCACGGAGAGCACCTAATCTGGGATGCCTGGAAGACCACAGACAGTATTGTCACCGAGGCCACTACTGGGACTCTGGAGAACACCTGTGCATCCCGTACACAGTACAACTCCAACATTGTGGTCAAGTTGGATTTGTTCCACTGTATGCGACGTTTCACACGGGAGTGCACTTCAGAGCACCATCCCCTCTTTAGCACCTTCTGTCAGCTCCTCTCTGCTGCCTTTTCTGTGGTGGATCAGGAGGACCTGCAGAAGCTCAAGGATGCCTATCAGTTCTGTGGAATTCAGCCACCAAATCCAACAAAACAGCACATCCGAGAGCACTGTAGGACCAGAATTCCACTGCCAACAGAACTGGTCGACAGAGTGGAAGAAGTTCTTCACCATTTCCACCTGACCACAGACCCAAATGATGTACCACTGTTCAAACCATCTATGCTGAAAACATGGCGCATTCAGAGGGTCCACATTCTCCGTGGGTGCCTCAGTGACCCTGTGGTCACAGAGGGAATACTGTATAGATATGGAGGAACTCTACAACTAAATCATGTTCCCGGAGAAGGTGCAAAAGTCCCCATCTGGATTCCAGTCAGAGGGACCTCACAGCAAGAGGGGTATCATTTCCACCAGGCCCAGTGGATCACTGGTACCCAAGTGTCCTGCGAATTGTTCCAGGCCCAGGGCATGACAGGTGTGGCAAGGTGGAACTATCAAAGGCTTCTGGACCTTAAGCAGCCAGATGTAAACCTCCCACCTGTGTTTGATCCTTTGCTCATAATTGAGTTGAACTCTGCCTCTAAGAAGGTGACAGGAAAGGAAAAGTACCCTGCGCTTCATGTCTCTGACAGGGACACAGGAGAGAGGTTTGGTCTGGAGTACAGAGAGCCAGGGTGCCGTCCAGTTCAACTTGATTGGAGTAAACATAAGGTGCAAAGGAAGGAGGACTCATCCGTGCTTGTGCCTCTCCCCCCTGGTACAACACCATCAAAGAACCCACCGCTACCCACTGCATCCCAGCTCTCCCAACCTGCTGCTTTACATATGCAACAGATGTTGTCTCAAGGAAGCATGGGACCTCCGGCTAAAATGGGTGAGTAAATCACTTTTTGTACTGCTGAACTACTGTACTGATTTTTATCTGCTGAATCAATATGAGTAAAATACCTTAAAACCATGTTCCATCTTTTTTCCAGAAATCTCAAATATCCCACCCATACCACTGCACTCCTCTCCAAGAAGTGCCCGCACTGGACCAATTAAGACTGGTGGACGAGTGTTCGTCTTGGACCACAAGCGCTGGACATCAGCAATGAAGGAGGCAATTGACAGCCTCCTTAACAAGCACCGTGGCCAAAAGGACATGCTAAAGCTTGTGGATCAAGACTATGCAGCTATGGTCCATCAGTCTGCTACAGACCCAAACAGTTTACTTCACCCCACAACAAAACACCACATAATTCAGTACACGAAATACCTGGCCAAACAGGTAAACACAAGCTCATCACTGAACACCACTGCTGAAAAACTTTTGGAGACACAAAAACTGTGGCAAAGTTTAACTGAGGGAAGTGAGACTGTCCACATCCCAGTTTTAGAACTACCACCAGTGATTGTTAATCCAGTTGATCCAATCTCACAGTCTGCCCCTGAAAAGCCCCTAACGCAGGAGAATGTCCAGAGAATGGTGCAGGACATATTGCTACAACAGCAGCAGCAGCAGCAACAACAAAAACCCAGACAGACAAAAAAATGTCTTTCATGTGGGCAGCCAAAATCCCGCTACCAAAGTGATGGTTCATCCGTTCATCACTTTTACCAACAAGGGCCCATCAGGTATTATTACTGCTCCAGAAAGGTTTTTAAATCATATTCTGCAGAGGGTCTGACAAATCCTCGGATGGCCTTTGAGGAGTTTTCTCAGACTGAGTTCTTTCAGCGCGAACTCCAGTTGACAAAAAACAAAGTGGAGGAAAGGGCTGAAAAGAAGAGGAAACTCTCAGAAGCGCCATCACAGGGGAGACTGTGTCGATTTTGCAGAACGCCACTGAAACAGGGGCCAGACAGTAAACACATCCACACAGGGTTTCCAGGAGTGGCAGGGAAGTACATATACTGCCCTGCCAAAGTCCATGCCTTATACAAGGACAGAGGAATGCTGGCAGAAATGACATGGAGAGAATTTCAGGCTTCGTCATTCTATGCCATGGAAAAGGAGAGGTGGACGACAGAGAGAAACAAATAGAAATTCTATCTTGTGTCAATCTTGTTAATAATTCTAGTTGTTCATATATATATATATATGTGGGTGTGTGTGTTTGTGTGTGTGTGCAAGTATCTAAGTGATCTTATATACTTCTAATCACTCGTGTTATATATTTCTATGCATGAGAACTCAGAAACTTATTTTTTCCTTTTTTTCTGTTTGTTTTTAGTCCTTCTTGTTTTGATCAATATTCTTGTTTGATAAGTTAATTTCCCAAGTTCTAAAAATGTAATAAAACATTGAAATATAAGATTTCGTTTTGCTTGATTTCATCTTAAAATCACTGGCCAACTAATTTTGCAATGGTAGGTCAAATATGATGATACTATACTTTTTTGTTCATACAACAGAATGAGTTATAGTTCAAAATTATTTTAGCAGTGCAATATATATTCCTCTATAAATATTATAAATATTTTATGATATATATTATAGTATTTCATACTAAAATGGTGTACCTTTGATCTTATATGTGAAATTTTAACTGGTGCAGCAGTTCAGTACTATTGCCAGGGAAAGCAAATTCAGTACCAAGGACAGCACGTAAGAAAATACTGCATTCTGATTGGCTGTCAGTTCGGTCCAGGTATTCACGGCTGGCCTCCGCGAGCTAACCGGCCGTGTGTAGCGCATCTTGAGGCCATATTTTAATATCACAATATACATGTCTTTTGAACAGTAGTCTATCATTATTTTGCCTTTTGTAGATGAATTCATAATACCGTGTACTGAGACATAATATGTTTATGCTTGTACGTCCACTTTCCCAAGTCATACCGCTACCGCATAAAGGTGTTGCCACGCCACACCACACTGCACACTTTTACTCATATATCCTCCCTACCTCTTCCATGTTTCAGACCTCGTGGCGCAACGGTAGCGCGTCTGACTCCAGATCAGAAGGTTGCGTGTTCAAATCACGTCGGGGTCAGTTCTTTTTAAACACGTCCTTCATTCAACAGCTTTGCTAATGTCATGACTTTTCCTCTATATATTTCTAATTTATGAGTATTTCTTGCATATACGTGCCGCTGTGATAAATATATTTCTGGGTTGTGGGTTAATTAAAGTCTCTCTTATCTTTAATCGCTGTCCTCTGGTGAATTAAAGCACTTTTTGTTACTTACATTTACTTGAAATTTACTTGACTTTTTGTTTTATTTATTTCGATTATTTGGTAGTGAACCATGTTACATTTTAAATATCCATGCAGAGATGTATTCATTTATTCAGCACAGTTTAAGCTTTTTTAACTCATTTATATTTTATGTTAAACTGCATAAACTAGATAAGATAAGATAGACTAATGATCCCAGACAGGGGAATTTAACTGACACAAACATTAATGCCTGTGTGAATATATACAGTGAATATACTATATATGATATGTAGTATGGTCAGTAGGTCAGTTCCCCACCATATCAAGTAGCCCAACAGGCAGAAAGCACAGCGATTAATGTAGCAGTGCAACAGGTCCGGTCTGAGGTCAGTCCAGTGCATACAGATCATTCAGGTCAGTACAGGATCTTATGCCAAACGGGGCTGGTAATGGGGCGTTAAGCGTTCTGACTGCTGTGGGAAAGAAGCTGAATGTGGACATGCAACGCCTTCCAGGGGAGAGAAGCCGGAAGAGATGGTGGGCTTGGTGGGACGGGTCACTGGTTATTGCCCAGTTAAAGGTGTGCTGGGGGGGAGGGGATAACCAGTTATGCTGGGGGCTTCCTCTTAATGTGACTGTCTGAGCTCCCATGCCAAACAGTGAGACAAGATGGATTTAGAAAAGTGGTTACCTTTTAACATGATAGTGAGAAAATACAGTGTTTGCTGGGCCTTTGTGGTTGTCATTGAAGCTCCTTTTTAGTGCTACTACTGTTTATTAACTTTTGTACTTTCTGTCTTGTGCAGGCTTTTCCCTATACTCCACTTTCCTTCAAACGAACGGACAAAATAACTTATACAACAAAGAAGTGACAAAGGAAGTACAAAGTGGAACGAAAGAGAGGAAAAAAACTGGGCTCGTCCGGGATTTGAACCCGGGACCTCTCGCACCCTAAGCGAGAATCATACCCCTAGACCAACGAGCCACTCTTCATCCCGGCCGCCTGTAAGACTCCAGAAAATCCACGACTGTTCCAAAGTTTTATGGTTTATGGGATATTTCATCGTACATGGGTAACACACTATTATTTTAAAGTACCCACAAACACAGACCACAAATTAATGTCATTGTAGATCGTCTGTACAACAATATTACAAAAGTGAAAATGATGATTAAACCTACAATTACCAGAAAAACACCCACAAAAACAACCTAACAATTTTCTACAACCTATTGTCTTTTCCGGTCTTTTACCATGGTATGTTAGCTAGAGACAGTATGACTTGCAGGGTATAGCATAATTTACTTACTGATAGCTAAATGTTGTGCCTATTCTATGTTAGCAAGATTACATACCTAACATGAGTTTGTTCTTTAGGGTCAAACCGCAACAAAAACTACAGCCACTTATTGTGACTACAGTGCACATTAGCGCGACATTAGCTGTTATAGTTCTGATATAAGCAGCACCCCCCAGTGCTGGGAAATGAAGCCAATGCAGAAGTGCTAAAAACTGTAATTCCTCAAGCGGCCACTTGAGACTGGCTGCAGAAGTGAGGCAATCTCCATAAGCGCCCATATTAAAATGTCCAAATCCACAGCAGAAATCAACATGTTTACAGCCATTCAGAGCTGCGATGTCAGAGGAGCAGGAGAATATTACAACTGCAATGATTTGATAAACAACATTTGTTATTTCTTGATGATGAATGACATAAGTAACTCAAGATATTGAGAAGAGAAATTAAATTAACTCATTATCACGAAAAACAGAGGAAATAAAATGTATGAATGTATGACCGCTCGGGGCTTCCACAGATTGGCAAAAGCAAGTAGCTACATTAAGAGCAGTTAGCTGAAACATCGAGGCAACAGCTCAGCCTAAAGATAAACGTATTGTATCGTAGAAAGGTTATGATATTATGGGAAGCTAACTAATTAATGATTGACTGGAAATAGCACATCAATAATAATAAGGTATATCTAATGATTAGAAAGATTTATTTAGAGATCTCTAAATAAATCTTTTATAATAAGTGATATATTATTATATATAAATATTATTATATTGATGCTGAGGGAAATTTAAGCATCCAGTAGCTGCATGAGACACAATAAACATACATTAAAATTAGAGCTACAAGATAAATGTGAGCTGATATTAAACCTGATTTCATTTTCAGATTTTTACAAATAAAAAAGATCATATAGAAATAAGAAATAAAAGTATAAATAGAGGTAAAATGCTTGAGATATAACCAAAATTGTCATTTATATTGCAGATTTCATTACTCATCTACAGCAGTAGTCTGTACTGTGATTACATATGTAAATAACCATATAAATATTCAGAGGGTGTGTATGTAAAGCTTACATTGTAATGTGTACATGAAGGGTAAGTCCAGTCCTAAATACTTCTGATGTGTAAAAGCAAAGTAATACTTTATTTAAATACATTTTATGTGCCATGGTTTGTTATTCCCGAGTGTACTGTGTGTACACTGTGGCGCATATAACATGAGAGTGATACATACAGTGGTAATATTCACCTCGTTGATCGTGAATACGTAGCGACTAGTCAGCAAATCTTTGTACTGCATACGGGTTTTTATATCTGATGTCATGTGACTCGTACTCAGCCATCTTGTGGAAAACGAAGAGAGAGAGAGAGAGAGCCCAGAGAGAGCCACACAACTCGCATACAAACCTTGTGCTGTCAGAACAAGCAGAGGTAAGACAGCCAAAGTTTAATACACTAGCCGAGAAAAAATCGTACATTTAAGTCAAGTTGCCATGTCAGAGAGTTATAGTCTGACGAGCTGGGATGCTTGGGACTGTTGTTAAACCAACATGTTTACTTGGCCTTGCAGCACCGGGCTCCAGTAGCTCTGTGTGCGGGTCCGGGCCGTGCGAAGTGCGGCACAGTCTGACAAGGAAATGTTGTTGTGGGGAGCCTGGCTGCTCGAAGGCCGCGTGTAGCTAGTTAGCCAACCTGTTAGCGTGCTAGCTACAAGTGTTGATGATGATGATGATGGGGGATTAACTTGCGCCAGAGCAGCGTTACATTTGTTATATAGGTTACATGACAGCTCGTCTTTTTGGTTGGCAAACCAAATTAGAGTCAACGTTAGATACGTGGACATATTTCCACGCATGACAGAAGTACATTAGCTACGTGGGGATAAAACGATGCTAGCTGGCTAGCTGACGTTAGTTGGCCAACTGCCGTTAGCTAACGAGCTAGCATAACCGCCGTTGGCTAGCGAGAATAACCTGGTGTGGCACCCAGCGTGTAGCAAGTGGGACTTTTAACTAGCTACAACTCGGCTGCTCCACCTTTTAACATAACTATAACTCCCGTGTCAACTTTAATAGGAAATATGTTAGCTGATGGGAGTTACCAACGTCCGGTGGTCACGTTAATTAGCCGTTGTAGTTGGTTGTTTATTAACGTTAACTTGCTACGTTAGCTAGTTGGTAACCGATTTCCACTTAACCTTCCCGAGTGACCAGCACAGCCCAGGAGGAAGAAGCACAGCGAGCTAACTTTTAACAACAATCTGTAACGAAACTAACAATTAGTTTCATTATTGTGTAAAACAGCAGAACAGGTCTGTCTGGCTAACGTTAGGTTAGCTGTGCTAGTCCCCGCTTTGCTGTTAGATTAACGTTACACGGTGGACTCAACGCTTCACGGAAGGTAACTATCCGGGCAACTTTGCAAGAGCATAATGGACAGTCATGTTTTTCCGCTGACTTAAGCCTTTTCACCCCTTATCAAAAATCCCAGAGAGACGTTATCAAGCTGATAAAAGTTGCATTGTTGTGTGCAGTTGCCGAGCTTTGTCCTTTTTAATAAATCAAACGGGTCATGTTCAGTTTTATTGAGCCAATGTGCGAGGCGTGCAGGAGAGTTGCCACAAATGTCGCCAACTTGAGTTGCTGTAGTTATTGCGTTAACTACCAACTTACACGTGGCTTATCCCGGCTCCCATATGGTCAGTAGTATTGTGAGTCGCCTCTTGCGTGTCGTGATATTTTAAGGGTGAGTGTTTAATCCTCGCCGTAGACGGCGGAGTCACTCAAGTAAACAAACATTTGTTTGCAAAACGTGATTTATTTATTTGTATCAGTTGAAGTAAAATCGCCCTCCAAGTTGTCAATTACAGGTGTCTGACATACCCTCCTTCCAGGCTGGGAGACGTCCTAAAATAGCTGTAGCAGATTGAAATTGTACACTGCGTGTGTGCTGGTGGGATGGGCTGTATATCCTGAGGAGTGTGAATATATTAAAGAGAGTGACAAAGTATTTTTATAAATTATGCTTTAGGTAGATGCCTCAGGGAAGTAAAAACATTTACTTGATTAGGACACTGATTCTCCACCTTCTTGAAATGATACTTGGATGAATCTGCAATAAATAAATAAAATATATAATACTATCAAAGTACTACACTACAGGTTTTTTAATTTCCTGTAATAGTTTGTGTCAGTAGTCACCTTCAGCCAGGTCCTGCGTATACGTCCATGATAAGTTCGTTGTGACAATAACATAGTGAGTGGAGGTAAAATGGATGGTTAAAAACTGCTGCAGTCATGGCTCCAAACAGGAAATATTAACAAGAGAAATGTGGATCAGGAGTATTTCAACCAAATAATCCCTGAATGGTTCTTGAATCGGTTATGTTCATGATTCAACAGAAGTCAACAATAAATAATCTCATTATTAGGAATAAAGCTGTTTCCTGTGTGAACTGTCCCGAATAAGGTCGGCTCACGCTGCTTTATTTTAACATCCGTCATGAGGGCGGTACTTGGACAGACAAATATTTTTGTAGGCGGTATGCAGAGCTAAAACTCCTATTTGTATAATAGTTATTTCAGTTATCCTGATTTCAGCAGGACAAATTGTTTGATCACGTGACATTTAGTAATTGCAATAGCCTAAACTTATTGTCCTAGTCCTAGGCCTAGTTTTTCTCTTTTTTCCTGGTTTATGTGCGTCTAAGTATGGTAATATTCTACATAGTCAAATTGTTTTCCTTCTTAGCTGTTTTTTTTTTTTTTTTTTTTTTTGGAAGCTTGCACAGGGTATTTTATTTTTAAAATCGACTGGATTCTCTACGCTGTTTCTGTTTCTGATTCCAGCCAGCTCGACTAGAAGTACTGCAATAAGCTCTGGTGGCTGCAGCGTGCACCACGCCTGGTGGATTCGGCCATTATGCTAGTAAATATTTGTTAAACATGCGTTAAACTTTTCTCTCCCCCTTCTGGCAGAGAGAGTAACGACACAAAAACTGTCAACGCGTGTTCATGACATTTTCCTCCACTGTTTTAGTTCTAGCTTCTCCGTCCCTACACTTCCACCGCCCTTCAGCTCTGGCAAACCAATCACTACTGGTTGGCGTGTCACTACTGATGCGCCAGACACCAGATTTAAAAACTCTTCTATGTCCTGCAAATGTTTAACAGGCGGTGATTGATCAGCATTGTGTGAAGTCATTTAGCGAGGGCTTGAATTTAGTCCTGCACTGCAGCTTTAAGCAAAACACGCTGCATAAGTAAGTTGAGTGAAAGCTGCATCACAGTGGAGATGTATACTTTTATTATCTTGCCTTTGGTTTTTAACAGCAGTACTGTCACGCTATAACAGTTTGAGTGCGAGTTATAATAATCTTTTTTCCTCTCTTCTCATATTTGCAGAATTTCAAGGAAGAATGGCCGAAACCCAGACACTTAACTTTGGACCAGAATGGTAAATGAGCTGGCATGACTTCTTGATTAGTCTGAGAGAAAATGATTTGTAGGTTGTGAAACTGGTTTTCTGTTGAGGCCCTCAGTGTATGTTTTCCATACATGTTCAGACATGCAAACTGCAACCTCAGCTTTTAGCGTCGTCTCCCCTTACCCCGTCCCTTCGGCTTTTTACCACCCCTTGTCTCTCTCTGCAGGCTCCGTGCCCTGTCTGGAGGTGGAAGCAGCGGCGGCGGCGGTGGTGGAAGCGGCTGCGCGGTTGCCTCTCCACCTCTCTCACCTGCATTGCCAAAGTATAAACTTGCAGACTATCGCTACGGGAGAGAAGAAATGTTAGCACTTTATGTAAAGGATAACAAGGTAGGAGAGCCTGTAATGTCTGCATCATAGCTGTTGATGCAGGCTTGCAGTGATTTGCATACAAATGACGTTACTGCTGAGATTAGATCTTTACTCTCAACAATGAAGATTGTGACTGTTTATTTCTCTCCTGCAGATCCCTATAGACCTACATGATAAGGAGTTCCTGCCCATATTGCAAGAGGATCCCTTGCCGCCTCTGGCACTTGTGTCTTTTACAGAGGAGGAACAGGTAGGAGTACATGTCACAGTGCAGTTTCTGCTTATTGCCATCTCTTGGTTTATATTTTTCCTATTAAACCCAAATAGAGAACAAGCAGATAATAAAGCTGAGAGCCTGCTTTCTGTCCCCCTCACTCCCCTCCCCCTGTTTGTATTTGCAGAGAAATTTTTCCATGTCTGTAAACAGTGCAGCTGTACTTCGGCTGACGGGGCGAGGAGGCGGGCCGATAGCAGGGGCACCAAGAGGCCGAAGTACCTCAAGGGGTAGAGGTAAGAATTAAGATCATACATGAATGTGTTGTGTTTCCTTTCTCATTTCAAGGATAAGTAGCTGCAAATATGAGCTTTTATATTAGCTGTTCTGTCCGTGATGAACTGCAGACCGCTAAGATGCCTTTTGAAGAATCCCACTAATTCAGCCACAGCTTGAGACAAGCGGTGTAATATTAGCGCTCTGTAGGTGTTGTGCTTACTCAGCGTACTCTTCCCCAGCTGCTTGAACTCATGAGTGATGTGCCTCAAACATGTTTGAAACTGGATGGCTTGTGGTACACACACACACACACACACACACACACACACACACACACACACACACACACACAGTCTGACACCTACACACATCCTCCAGTCAGTTAAAGCTGCATACTCTCGGTCAGCAAGTGTTTAGAGAGGTTGTGTAATGACACTGGTTTAAAGGGTGCTACAAGCTGTGTGTGAACCTTTTCTGAGCTGCCTGAGTTGAAGTTTGGTTGAGAAAGCTACATGCTACTGTGAGAGGATACATGCATTTACAAACCACAAATGTCTGTTTATTGTACATCTTCTGGATCAAAGGGAAAGTACAGCATCATGATTCAGCAGATTTGTGCGTGATGCTAGTTCAGGTGTGTGTGTTCGTTTGGTAAAGAAGATATTTAAAATTTATGGTTTGTTAGCTGCGGAACGTTGGTATAGACCTTCTCATCATCTGTTGTGAATCTTAGATGTTTTGTTCAGCCTTCTGCTGATGTTTGAACTACATTTGGTACTCCACTGCACAGTGATAAATATCCTACTTAAGCCTTTGCAGTTGCATGCAGTTATTAGCAACCAAACCTGTCTGGGTCATATCAGGTCATGTCAACCTGTGATTGATTTCCAGGCCGGGGAAGAGGAGACGGAGGGTTTTACCAAAGAAGTTTTGATGATGTGGAAGGTTTTGGTCGCGGAGGGAGGGAGATGCATCGCTCCCAAAGCTGGGAAGAAAGGTATTAGAATACCCATTTCTGGTGTCAAGTTTTGTTGCTACCCATTTACACATGCTCAATATGGGTTTTTGCTAGACTTCACATAATGTGTGGTTTTGTTTTCTCACCAGGGGAGATAGAAGGTTTGAAAAGCCAGGTCGAAAAGACCCAGGTTGGTGTACAATTTCGTTGCTTAAATAATAAATACATGATGGTTCTCATTGGCAAATGCACTGGCTTATCTACTGTTTGCTCTGTCTATCTAGTCGATGCTGCTCCAGGACATTTTCAGATGAATCACGGTGAGTAAAAGTTTCGTCTCATTTCCTTTTTAGAAGTTCAGATGTATTTCTTTTATTTAAAATTGACCATGAGCACTTATAACAGAAGTCATCATTTTATGCAGTTTACCAAATTATAACTTAACTTAAAAACTAGGTTATACAAAACAGGAGCACACAAGACAGGCAATACAAAGCCACTCATCACAAATGTATGCCTGTCAAATAAAAGCAAGTTTAAAAAGACCATAAAATAAAATTCAAGGTCATTGAGTACAGAGCTGAGCCGCCTTTAACAGACTTTTTAAAGTTGTTTTTTTTTTTAAGTGCTGATGGAGCTGCAGCTCATCACATCGTCAGACAACGTTTTCCACTGATTTGTGGATTTTACAGAAAAGGCTGACTGCCCAAATGCTGTGCAGCGAAATGCTCTGTTACCGTGTCGTATAGAGGATATTCTCGAGGATCTAATTGAATTTAGTAGCTGTAAATGACATCTGAGCGTGTTTGCTAATCTGGCTTTAATATCAACTACCAGTATCATGATGACAGCTTTATCTTTAACCATCCCTCTCCTACACTATTCTGTGCAGCCCGAAGCAACTATGAGGACGGTGTGACGGGCCTACCGAGGAAGCATGAGTTCACACGCGCAGAGAGTGAGAACTGGCGTTCTTCCCGTGACGATCAGAACGGTGAGGATGATGAGGGGGGCTGGCGCCTGGCGGGGTCTCGACGGGACGGTGACCGGTGGTGCCCCCCGAGCCCAGGTGGGCGCTGCACTGACCACATTACCAATACTTTTATCTTCGATACTGTAGTAGTAGTACAAATGTACTTGTAACCTTGTCAAATAAGGGCACATTTTGAACTGAACACCTTAATGCACATTTGGTGTGCATTTTGAGAAGTTCACAATTCCTCTTGATGAAGCAATGTTAGATCATGAGATTAACATCGGTTGTACAAAGCTAACTATTTCTGCATTTTCCTCAGACGGTCCTCGGTCAGCAGGGTGGCACCCAGATCAGCGTCGCCGCTTCCCATTCGATGCGAGAGAAGACGAGCGTGGCTACAGGAGGCCAAGGTCAGGCAGTGGCAGCCTGGAGGATGAGAGGGACAGCCTGCCAGAATGGTGCCTGGAGGACGCAGACGAAGAGGCGGGCACCTTCGACTCGTCAGGGGCCTTTCTCTCGCTCAAGGTAAGACAAGAGTGGAGGAAGAGTTTTGAATGAATCAGGGAAGTATTGATGTGACATGTATTTATATAAATGCACGTTACTGTAATTGTGTTTTGTGTTGCGTCCTCAGAAAGCTTCCAAGGAGCCAATCCTGGAGGAGGCGGAGCTCGACTTCAAACCCTTGGAAGAGTGTGAAGAGGGCTTGGAGGAGGAGGACGGTCAGCCCAAGGAGACCAAAGAAACAGAAACTGAGGCCAAGAGAGAGGCTGAACGAAAAGGTCAGTAACTTCCATACATAGAGAGCCTTTTTAATGTTGTTTGATAGATGTGGATATAAAGTCAGATGAGCTTTGTGCAAGAACTGGGTCTCTACACACTTCATCTACAGAAAAGCACCACTGAAGCTGGTATATATTGTCTTGATAAGAAACACCTAATGCAAGCTGTGACTCAAATGGACACAAAAAGACAGAATAGATTATGGAAGATAAAATATTGATGTCAGTTTCAAAGAACTCAAAGCAGCTGAAGTTTGAACCAAGAAAGGGAGAGAGATGTTGAAGAGGTTCTTTTACTGCAACATCAACCAACAAGACTTCTTTTTAATTGAGAATAGTTATAGTCAAGTTGGTGGTAATCTCATCTCATGTTTTACCCATTTTATTTTTGTCAGAAGAGGCTCCACCTGTTGCTTCACCTGTCGCTCCCCCAGTCTCGGAGCCCCCCGCCCAGTCTCTGTCCCAGAGCCAGCCCAGCAGAACAGAAGAGTCTGAGAGGCCAGCTGAACGGCAGCCGCCCCTGGAGCTCCCACCAGAGCCCTGCAAAGTCCCCCTGCACATCCCCATGTCTAACAGCATGCTCGAGTCCCACATGACCCACATTTCTACCACTCTTGCAGGTACAACTTAGGTCTTCAGTTTGATTGTAGACAGGACAGTTGTCGTGATTCGGTATTTGGAAAATCTCTTTAATATCTGTTAATGTTCTGTGCAGAAGTATCAGCTCCATCGCCCAGTGTCCAGCTACAGCAGCAGAAGCCAATGGAAGTTCCTGTGGCGATGAACAATCCTTTGCCCTTCCCTTCAAGTTTATTGGCACCTATCAGCAGGCCCACCAGTCTACCACACGACACAGATGAAGACGAGGGACTGAAACACTTTGAGCAGGTAAGCTAGACTTTTAGCATGAAATTCTGTCATGAGATGGTCAGGCTATCCTCAACTACAATTCTACAGTCATAAGATATTTTTACTTAAGAGAAGAGCATGTTGTGAACACTGTGATACCAGATATCTGACTAGCCTTCAAATGAAACCAATAAAACAAGCGGTAACACAATCTCTTTCCAGTAAAACAACAGCAACCAATTAAGTGACTAATGTCAGATTGTATTTCTTTAAACATGATTATAGGTAATGTAATATCTTTTTAATGTTCCCCAGGAGGCAGAAAAGATGGTAGCATATCTACAGGATGGTGTGGTGGATGACGACAGACTTACAGCAAAGACTTCAGAGAAGCCCAAACCTGCGGGGCTGCCGCTCACCCACGAGGCTGCTCTCAAGTGGTTTTACAAAGATCCCCAAGGGGAGATACAGGGTGAGTTTGGAGGAGGTTTTGTACCCTATACTGTAATGTAATGATCTAAATACCGTACACATTATTTGCCTCTGAATCTCCTCCTCTGCTCTCAGGTCCATTCAGTAACCAGGAGATGGCTGAGTGGTTTCAGGCTGGTTACTTCACAATGTCTCTGCTGGTCAAACGAGGATGTGACGAAGTATTTCAACCGCTTGGAGAGATCATGAAGATATGGGGCAGGGTACCGTTCACTCCAGGTCCTGCACCTCCACCTCTACAGGTGTGTTTGCTAAATGTGGCCTGTTTGATTCCTCATGTCTGGAGATTTGCTTAGTAATCAGCACTAGTTGCCATTGCCAGCCATGACCTGTAGGTGGTGTGGTAGTCCACTCTTTTTACCAGTAAGATGCCTTCATTTACCAGTGAAGTCTTTGTCTTCCACTCTCTCTGACTTAGTGCGTTTTGTGGTTTTAACACTTGAGACTTTTTTTTTCTCTTTCCTGCAGTTCTTCAAAGTCATTTGAAAATGAGACGCTTTCGATTTATACTCTCACTGCATGTGTCTTGGGCATGTCAGATAACTGTCGAACTGTTGAAGTTCAGTTCACACAGATTAAAATGAACTAGCTCACGCCCGGCCTGTACTATTATCAGGGAAACGTTGAATCAACTCCTACCATACTGTAATGATGTCAAGATGCAGTCTATGGCAACAGACACACACTGTCTTATCTTTCCTAATGCAGACGTGACCTGCCTCTGTCTTTGTGGTAACAGCAGCTAAATTTGCACTGAAATTAGCCGTTTGTTCTGTGTCTTTGAAGCAGCGAGGAAAAAAAACACTCCAGACATTTCTACACATAACCAAATACAAGGCGCACTGAGCTGCTGTAGAGTCAACCAATGAATTATCTGCATGGATGAGAAATTATTGATCTGTATGTGTGAGTTACAGCCTGTGAAGATGAGAAAACTTTTGTCTCAGCCGTAGTTCATAAATACAATCCATTCATGTTCTAGGCTGTGGATAGTTGTTAGCTAACGCTAGTTAAGTTGTTATTGCTGTAACTAAACAGCGTAAAAGTTATTATCCCTCTGGCAATCTGGCACTTACAAACAACTTCAGGTGCATTACAATCTGTTTATGCTAGATGTGAATCAAAGTGTCTTAAATGTCATTTGGACTTTATCTGAAGACAAGACAGCAGTAGTATTAGCAGATGGAGAATCCTGCCCCGACTTTTATTTGAATAGAAGTTGCACTACAATTTATTTAGTTCCGACATTGTTCTGGTGACAGTGGATTTGTGTTTGTTCTGACTGATTTCAAAATAAACTTTTACTGTTCTGTGTTAACTACAAATGAAAACAAGCACAAAACAATCATCCGCATAACTGAAGTTGATGTCTAGTAGATGATCCTTTTAGTGGTAATTGCAGCCTTTGGTTAAATGTGAAAAGTTTTAACATCTGCAAAAGTGGGTGCTGCTCCAACTTTGTCACATTACTCAGAGTGGGTGAACAGCAGTTTTGAATTTATTATTCAGCTCAGATGTCCTGTTCTCTTTGCTTGACGTCACATGTTTGTAGATCTACTTTTTGCTTGTTCGACTGCTATGATTTATTCTGACTGTGTCCTCTGTGCAGGGGGATGGTGATCAGGAGAGGTTGAAGAGGCAGCAAGAGCTCACTGCTCTCAACCTTTACCAGTTACAGCAGCTCCAATATCAATACCTCCTCAGGTACGCCCAGCTCAGATGCTAATGCTCATGTGTCATATGACAAAAATATCCAAACACATTTATTTATTTATTCCTTACAATTAAAACTACCCTCCACCACACCTAATACAACTGTAAAAAAATCTAGCATGCATTGTGTGTGATTCCGACACTGATATTTATTCAAATGTAACTTCTTTTTCCTGTTTTTCTCTCATTCTTCCATCATATTTCTTCCACTGTGCAGGCAGCAGTATGCTCAGGCACTGGCCCAGCAGAAAGCTGCCGCTCTTAGCTCCGCTCCTCTTCAGCAGCAGCAGCAACACCAACAGCAGATCAATCTGCTTCTACAGCAATACCAGGCTCTCAAGATAAGGTGAATAACACACACACAGTATAATACAACCAGGTCTATCTCTAATACATTGGTGTCTGTGCTTCTGTGTAGAAATCTTACTGATTATTCTTGATGTTTTTGTAGAGCGTCTGAGAGCCTCCTACCTCCTGTTACTCGGTCCCTGTCTGTACCAGATTCTGGTTCTGTGTGGGAAATGCAGAACCCGTCCTCTCAGGCTTCCTGCACACCAAACCTCCAACAAGCTGCTCCAAGCTGTGAGTTTCTGCCTTTATTAGAAACAATTCTTTCACAGATTCAAGAAAAGGTCTGTACCTTGTCATAGCAGGTGTAATGCATCATATCTTGTCACACTCCACAGCGTGGGATGGCAGCAGCGTGTGGGATTTACCTATAGACTCCATGGCACAGGCTCCAACCATCGAGCAGATGCAACAGTTAGAAAAGTCAAAGTCTGCAAAGGTAATCAGTTTTTCTGCTCGCTCTTCTGCCTTTGTTGTCAGTGTAAAATGCTTTTGGTAAAAATTTGTCTGAAAAATGTCAGAATTGTTGTTTGTTTCTACATTGTCTTTCTGTCATGTAGAACGATTATTGATGGGTCACCAGAATTGTAAGATGAAACCAATTTCTGTCTGACATATTTGGAATTATTTCCTTCAACAATCGTTGTTAAACACAGATTAACAGTGTAATTCAGACACCAGATATATTTCATCATTTGGGCCACAAAATAATAACAGTTAAATAATTTTTGGGCCCTCGGCAGTCTACTTACATTTATCAGTTACTGAGACTAAGCTTCAGTTTCTGTTTTTAAGTTTTAAGAATGGCTTTGAGTGACAAAGCCTTGTCGCCTGTTAATTCCATCTTTTTATAGACATTCTTCTGCTCTGGACACTGAAACATAAACCTGCTCTTGTTTAAATCTGATGCTAAGCGGCCAGTTTCTTTGACTTTACTCTTTTTAAAGATGTATTTTTGCTCTTTCTGCTCTTTCAGCCTGGTTGAACTGTTTTGTTCTTGTACAAAACATTACTTTTTTTTTTTTGCAAACCCTTCATACAAAATACCATCTCTCTGTAGAGATTACTTTCTAGAACCTGAAAACATGAAAGATCATTCAAAAATTTAGAGCAGTCCTCTCAGCTGCACTGAGTCAAGCTTTTGTGGCAGGTGATCTTAGACTTTTGAACGTTAGCGTACGATTAGTCAGAATCGTTCGATTCTCACGTCTCTGCGAATACCATGAGTGTATTTTATTTTCTCACCCGACAGTTGGAGTTGGAGAGACGTGAAGCAGAAATGAGAGCCAAACGGGAGGAAGAAGAGAGGAAACGGCTGGAAGAGGCCCTGAGGGCCCGACAGGAGGAGGAACGCAAACGTTTGGAAGAAGAGGAGCTGGCACGGCAAAAACAGGTGGAGCATTTTAACAAAATTGATTTGAAGCACTGAAAGCCTTCGAGCTTCTGTTTCATTGTGAGTCATTTCTCCCTGATGGTATTGATACTGACCCGGTGTTGTAAATATTCAGGAGGAGGCATTAAGACGACAGCGAGAGCAAGAAGAGGCTCAGCGCAGACAAAGAGAGGAAGAGGAGAGACTGGCACAAGAGGAAGCTCTCCGTAGATTAGAGGAGAGGCGGAGGGAGGAGGAGGAGAGAAAGAAACGGGAAGAGTTCCTTCGCAAACAGGTGAGCTAATGACTACTACACCACCTTACTACTTCACCACCTTACTGGACTTGTGAACTGTCTTCCTGAATCGCAATGCCCTTTCTGCCTCAGCAGGAAGAGGAGCGCAGAAAGCAGGAGGAACTTGAAGCATTGAGGAGGCGTGAGGAGGAGAAGCGCGCAGAGGAAGAGGCGGCAGCTGCTGCAGCGGCAGCTGCTCTAGCTCAACAACAAGAGGAGGAGCAGAAGAGGAGAGAACAGGAGGCCCAAAGACAGCAGGAGCGACAGAGGCAGCAGCAACAAGAGGCCCTCAGGAGACTTCAACAACAACAGCAGCAGCAGCAGCAGCTCGCTCAAATGAAGGTGAGGACACAGAGGATTAGTCTGCAGAAATAAATGGTACAAAATGTTTTAAAAGTTGACAAAACTGGGGTGTCGCCTAGCTCAGTTGGTAGAGCACCTGCCTCATGTACGAAGGCATGTCATTCCCTGTCTCTCTCTCTCTCCCCGCATTCCTGTCACTCTCCAGCTGTCTCTATCACAAAATAAACCCTGAAAAGGCCAAAAAATATCTTTAAAAAAAAAAAAGTTAACAAACACTTTGTCCTACTCTTTAGCTTCCATCATCTTCAAAGTGGGGCCAGCAGTCGTCCAACTCTATAAACCAGACTCAGAACGCCCTGTCGCTGGCCGAAATCCAGAAACTGGAAGAGGAGAGAGAACGACAGGCGCGGGAGGAGGTAAGGACAGCGAGCAGCGGTCAGGCTGGCTATTTGGCAGTGCCACCACCAGCAACGTTTTTAGTGCCTATCTCGTTAAAATTTGACTAATTGTTGTCATACAATCCTCGCAGCATCGACGTCAACAACAAGAGCTCCTAAAGTTACAGCATCAGCAGGCGTTACAGCTGGCTCAGCAACCTCAGGCCAAGCTGTCTGGTTGGGGTAGTGTGGCCAAACAGCCAGCTATTACCAAATCGTTGCTGGAGATTCAAAGGGAAGAGGCTCAGCAGATGAAACAGCGGAAGGATCAGCAACCACCACCACAACAGCACCCGATGGTCACCCAACAGATCCGCACTCAAACCAGAAACGTACGTGACCAATTTTGTGATCTTTTTGTGGACTCAGCTCTACAGCAGCATTTTGACATTAGAAATGTTATTTGGATGTGGAAACTCTGTGGGCAGTTTATAAATCATAGTCAGTCCTGCTATATGTCTGGCTTTAAATGTCAAAGTCACTGTTTCTGATGAACTCTTAAATTCTAAAAACCTCAAGTGAAGAAGGAAGGCTGAAATGATTAGCTCAGTCCCTTGTTCCAATTTTGTGATGATTTCATCCTTTTCTGTGATCAAAAACTGAACATCTTGTAGACATTTAGGAAATTGCGATGAGTATTCCTCACCATTTTCTGACATTTTACAGAGGAAACAACTGAAAGGAGTTGACAGATTAATCAGTAATGAATAAATTGTGTTATGTCAGTAACAGTATCTCACTCTCGTCACAGACGTCTCTGAGTAACTCGGTGTGGGGGTCTGTGAACGCCAGCTCCTGCTCTAATTGGGGCTCAGACTCCAGCAGCATCTGGGGTGACACCCACAACTCTAACATGGGCTTCTGGGACGAGGCTGTGAAAGAGGCTGTGCAGCAACCTCCCCAACCCCGGAAAGCTAGCACACAGAAGAACAACAAAGGCAACGCCAACCTCAGGTATTTATCAAGACTGCCGAGCTAGAAAAAAACGTCTTAGTCACAACATCCGATGAAAGGCACGACTTAACACATGAAGGATATGAGTAATAAATGCAGAGTTTAATGACTTCTTTTTTTCTTTGTATCTGTTAAAAGTAACTCTTTGAGTGGGCGGGCCAATAAAAAGGTAGAAGAGGAGGAGAAGCTGCTAAAGTTGTTCCAAGGGGTCAGCAAGAGCCAGCAGGACACCTTCATGCAATGGTGTGAGCAAACTCTGCACACCCTCAACACAGCCAACAATCTAGATGGTAAGACTTTAAAAATGTTCCTCCCACATCTATGAATGGTCTATTTCTGGAAAGCCAAACTCACAAACATTCTTCCGTCCGCCTCCCTGCCAGTTCCAACGTTTGCGTCCTTCCTGAAAGAAGTGGACTCTCCATACGAGGTGCACGACTACGTCAGGGCCTATCTGGGGGACACTCTCGAGGCCAAGGACTTTGCCAAGCAGTTCCTGGAACGTCGTGCCAAACAGAACGCTAACCAACAGAAACAGGCACCGCAGAACCAACAGCAAGCCGTCAAGCAGCAGCAGCAGCAGCTGCAGCAGCAGCAGCAGCAGCAGCAGCAGCAGCAAGTGAGTGAGACTGTGGAAGTGGAACCAGTGAGTTAAAAGCTCGGCATATGGACACCAAATGTTTGGGTTTCATTTTTGCCTTGCAGAAGCCACGTACGTCTGGTAATGTGATCGGAAAGAGAGACATCTGTCCCTTTTCTGCACCCTAAAAATAGTTTTCCCTCTCTGGGGATTTTCTTCTTGGCATGTTCAAACCGATCAGAGGAAGTCATCTGACGTCGCTAATGCCGTCACGCTCCATAGCCGCTGATGTTATTTACATTTCTGGTGTGAATGTCTCCTGCGTCACCCCTTTGGATCAGTCCCAAAGCATGTCACTGCTTTTTTTTTTTTTTTTTTTTTTTTTTTTTCCGTTTGCTATTGACCAAATCTGTCCATGCCGCAAAACTGGCCTGACTTGTTGAAGCTACGTGTTTGTCTTCAGTGTTTTTCTGTCACTAATAATGAAATCAGGTCATCTCAGAAAGTGATGTCATTTATTAAATGAGCTATAATTTGGAATATCAAGAACACAACGAGGTTTAACTTTACATAACTGCACACCACAAAAATAAATAACCCAAATCTATAATAACTAAGCAAACCAGAATACATAAAATATTAAGACCAGTTTGAAACACAAATGTCTGAACTCTGATCTGCTGATAAATATTACAGAGCTGTACACTAAAGAAGAACATTATAAGAGCTTGGATCACACTCATCATTAGTTATTACTAGTTAGTTTTTGGTCTGAATCCGCAGTGAGAGGCTGATCGAACAACTCGGACTCATTAATCTAGTCAACACACTCAGTTGATGTCTTCGTGTTTCCACAGGCAAACTCAGCTTCAGTTCAACAGTGTCTGGATAAAGTCTGACGCTTACCTTCGTCTATTTTCACTATAACTAACCAGGGAACAGTCCGCACAGTGGACCAGAGGCACTTCGTTAGCTTAGCCCAATAGCATGCTACAACTGGTCCACTGCCAAAATTTCTCCAGGTAGAACGTGTGGTCTAGAATTTCTGTTCTGAGAGTACGAGTGTGTGTGTCTGTGTGTATATTTACAAAACACAGCTGGTACCGAAAGACGGAACTGAGACTTGAGACCATGGACGTTTGTGTCGAGGTATCAGTTTCAGAGCCGTCACACCCCGTCCTGCCCTGTGGTCTGCCTCCCTTTAACGTTTCAGGTTGTGCTAACACTTTGTGCTGCACATCGCCGAGGATGACCTCACGGCAGGATGAGATCACACACTGTAAATCACTTATACTGTTAGGGATGATTGGATGCACCTACTGTAGGTACTGTTACTTCAGAAGGCGGCATTATCTTTATCTTCAGTGTTATGACTACTTTATCTCTCTTCAACCATCAGCCCGTTCTATTTGATTGGCCTGAGTAACATTGAACTTAAAGAATCACCTCACCACCGTGTAGTGGCCATTTTAATGAGCAACGAGTATGTAACATATGTAATATGCAAGTATCAGCATTATAAAAGGTGATCTAACTTCATCCACTATATTTAGTGGACCACATTAAGTCCAGTGGTAACTGAGTTTTCTGGCGTCAGACCAGATTATCAAAGAACAGCTTTTTCCAAAAGGTGAATGATCGGTGAATAATCCACATTTCTCTCTTGTCCAGGACTCTGTATGGGGTGGAACAGGATCTTCGTCGCTCTACCAGTCGAACCATACGAGTGGCCAGCAGCAGCAGCAGCAGCGCTTCGAGACAGTCACCTCAGGGAAGAAGAAAAAGAAGCAGAAGATGGTGCGCGCAGATCCCAGCCTTCTAGGTGAGTATTAGACCCATCTGTTAAATGTGAAAACGATGAGTCACTTCTTTTTAAATCTCATCTCATTGCATCTTTCTTTACTTAATTCTTCAGGTTTTTCTGTGAATGCATCATCTGAGAGATTGAATATGGGAGAGATTGAGACTTTGGAGGACTTTTAAGGGACTGCAGCCAAGCAAACTCCACTGACTGTATCCGATTTGAACAGCAGCTGTTTCACCCGAACCCCTGCTGCGGCCCCTCCACTGCTTCCACAACTTTTCACCTTTTTTTTATTTTCAGTTTTCCATTTATCAGACATACTCTGGTAATCCCTCATTAATTCCTAATTGTGAACAAACGGTGATCTCTGAGGCAGGGTGTGTTTTCCTGTTGCTTACGGACCTATAATCTGATGAAAACCCTCCAGAGGAGACGGACTGGAGCAAACTGGCCAGTGAAACGAGCGACCAGCCAAGAGAGCCACTCACCAAACAAACTCAAGTCTCTGGAGAAAGCCTGCAGAGGCGTCGTCGTATATTCGGCTACTTGAATCCAAATCATGTCCTGTTGTCGAAATTCAACAACAAATTTCAAATTTGGCCTCCATTGTATGGGATTTTTTTTTAAAGTGTGGATATATGGGTGGGGTGGTTGGGGTATTATGGGAAAGGATAGAGATTATATCCATTGTTTTTGTTTTATTTATTGAAAGTTTTCACCCCCACACTTTAACCCTCCCCGTTCTCTTCTCCCTCCCTGTTTTCTGCTGGGTGTTCATGGATAACGATGGCAAAATAGAGCCCAAGGATTCGTGCCCACTTATGTCCTGTTTTAAGGACATGTTCAAAAGCTCCAAGTAGTTATCTATTTCTTGTAAAATACTAGGCTGTTTAAAGAATAAACTTTCAATTCTGCATCTGTATTATAATATATGAAAATGATCTGCTGGAGTCATTACTTTTTTATTGCAGTAAGAAATAATAAAACAGTCTTATGTGTGGGCTGTTCACACCTGTGTCTGAACTATTCAGAAAAAAACGCAAATGTGCAGAATTCATTTGATTCACACACATTCCCAGTCACGCTCGGATAAATCGCGTTTTACAGAGCTCCTGTTAAGAGCTGGAGATGTATAAATGAAAAGGAATCATTGGCAGGTAATTACAGAGACCGTGAGAGCGAAGTGAGGCGTCGGCATTCACGATGTTAATGAACTAAACATTTTAAATCCTTTTAAAACTGACAAGTTGGAGACAAAACTTGAAGTGAGTAATCGTATCACATGCCTTTTTCCCTGGTGGCGTGGTTCAAGTAGTCTGTTGAATGCCAAGAAGATAAGATGCTTATTTGGGTTTTTTTTTTGTGCAATAGATCAAATTAGAAACTAACCGTTAAATTTTAACGTGCAGTCTCGAAAAACACAACTCATTTATGGGAAGTAAAAGCTTATTCTCCCACCACTTGGTTGTAGTGCATATTTGACTGAATCTGTCATGGTTTGTCAGTCCGCAAAGAGGAAATGAAACCCACCGATTCCTTTATAATGAAACAACAGTATATTTCTAAGCACGCACACCAATTATCACCATACTGAAACTAAAACCTTATAAAAAATCTGTTATTGTTGGTGTTGACGTGTGCCAGGACTTCCCAAAACATTGAAGTGCCTCTTAGTAAAACACCAAACCCTTATTTTTTTTTTTTTATTTCAGGCTATTTGCTCTTCTCTCAAACTCAAGCCAGAACGTTGACTCAGCTAATTTAAAGGTCCGGTGTGTAACATTTAGGAGGATCTATTGGCAGAAATGGATTATAATACTGATAAGTGTGTTTTCATTAGTGTGTAATCATCTGAAAATAAGAATTTGTGTTTTTGTTACCCTGTTGCACCGCCATGTTTCTACAGTAGCCCAGATCAGACAAACCAACAACAACAGACTGCAACATGTAATCCTTTGTACACTAATAGTGGTTGTTTTTGCCACTGACAGGCTCAGATTGTCATTATAAAGTCTTGACAACACTGTGGAAAGGAGACAGAGACGGATTCATTCGTTAGAGTATGATCCTTTCTTTATTTAACCAGAAACGGACGTTTTATCTCTGTTCAGAAAAACAGATTTTACATCAGAGAACATGGGAGCTGCTGGTCTAACGCTGCCCCACTTAGTGTCACCGCGTCACTGATGAGTTCAGACTAACCTTCGTTCAACCTTTATTTACATTTCAAGGAATCATTGAAGGTAACTCCTCATTTTGATACAAATAAACATACAAACAATACATTCGAGGATCTGGTAGTTTGTAGTCGGTTTCAAATTCACAGATAGGTAGCATTAGTGGTTACATAAATGAATAAAGACAATGCCACATCTTACTGTTAGAGATAGACAACCAGAGTTTTCACGTTACACAATAACACAAACTAATTGACTGAGGCAGCGGTAGACTAGCAATATCTTTGTACGATATAATTAGTGTTTTTTTCAGTGGTGTCTGCTGGCTTTGAATTGAGCGATATAACAAACATCTATCTCTGCAGGGTTTCTTTCTTCTGTAATGTGACGCTGATCAATAATTTGAGCCTGTAAATGGCAGAAATAAGTGCGTTGCCCTGAAGGATTACACATTACAGCCCGTTTCTCTGCTTCGGCGGCAGCACGTTTGCTCAATACTGGACGGGAATTTCAAAGATTATTGTCCCCATTAGTCACTCAGACACAGAAACATGGAAAAATATGATCCAGGTTGAAATGCTTTTCCTTTTAAAGGTCCAGTGTGTAGGATTTATCTAGAGGTGAGGCTGCAGACTGCAAGCAACTGACCACAGCTCCAGTTAGGTACATTTCTGTCACTTTATACTCTTATCTATGTAAATATTGTGCTTTGTAAATGTAGTTACCACTTAATTTAACTATCAAAACATATAACCAGGACGTCCACTAATTTAAAACAAGTGTTAGTTTACTAATGATGGAGAGAGAGATGCTTAAAACAGCAAGTTAATCATTTCATCTGCGCCTCAGAAGAAGAACTTTGTCAAACTGAGAATATAAATCAGATGATGTTGGTCTGAAAAACACTGTTTGCATTACATCCTGATTCCAGGCATCTGAGTCATCACCCACATTTCAGATTAGTTCAGCTGTTTATGTAGCTCTGACGTCTTTCCTTTTTACAGATTGTAGCAGCTTCCACGTCGACTGAAAAAGACATCGGTGGGACGGATACATCGCTTGCTGCTGATTGCTCCCTGATCTCAACAAGAAACATGAAAACAAAGTCAGGCTGAATGAATGAAGTGGAACATAATCTAAAAGTCAGAATATCTCAGCACCTCCACCTTTGATTTACTCATACTTAGTCTAATCATTGGCGATTCACACAACTTTTTTTTAAATAGAAATTCTACGTATTGATGCATCAGTAACAACAATCCAATAATCCAGTATCTAAGACTTCTGCTGCTTCAGGAGACTTTTATGTGTAATTAATTGGTACTTTTATTTCCCTCATGAGCAAAATGTCCAGCACAGACCTTCGTGATGTGACCTGGCCAAGGTCAGCGGCTACCGAATGTTTACCCCTCACACCCAGCTATGTGTCCGGAGGAGTTTGGGGAGGGTGTGCCCTGCGATGATGTGCTCACAAAGTCCACACTGTCCAGACAGTCCTGTGCACACCTAGTCCCCACCCCTTCTCTCTCAACCCCCCTCTGTTGCCTACCTCTCCCCGCGCTCTCCTGTGCTCTCCTCCTGCTCCTCTCCCCGGGGTCAGTCACTCGTTTGAAGTCACCACTCGAGGAGTTTTCGGAGACTCTTGGTCTGAAGCTCATCCCTTGCAGCCATCATGGTCCACAGCAGCAGTATCTGCAGATTCCTCCTCCTGGTCCTCCTAGGCCTCATGGTAGCCTTTGTACACACAGGTAAAACCTCCTTTTGTGTGATGATTGATATTTTTATTTCATTTCGCTGTGTGCTGAATTAATTATGGTAGAAATGTTGCAAGAAACAGAGCGCAAAGTTTGACTTATACCAGAAAATATCGTGAAATCAAAGGTGTGACGTGAGGAAAATCATTTTTTTGACAAATACGGTCGCTAGCCTCTAAAAATTAGATAACTGTAAATAATTCCTGAGCTTTTTTTGCACTCTTAACACTGTCTTTACATTTGAGGAACGTTTCAGAACAGGTCGATTTAAGTTTTCATATCCTAGTATGTGATTCATGGGCTGATCCTATGCAGGTATCAAATCAAAGATGTGTGTATACGTGTCATTTTACCCCTCTTTTCCACACACACACACACACACACACACACACACACACATACACACACACAAACACACACATTCAGAGGCCTGTATGTGTGTGTCTGCAGCCAGATCTAAATGATGCAGTTGTTGAGGCTCTGAGAGCTGTGAAAGCTGCTCTTTGACAAACGGGATGACTCAGTTGCTTTCATGATGCCTGCCATGATGCTCATATGAAACTGAATACCTGCTGCCTGACTCAATTCTGAAGTGATTCTGTGTAGTATCACTTTGGGGTGGAAATGTCCACAGGTGGTGGGTTTATTTTATGTGTTTGCACCGATTAAATGATCCCGTCTTCTTATGTGAGGCGTTTCTTGGTTGTAAGGAAGCGTTTACAGACCGAGAACTTCTTCTCAAGAGGAGTGCTATTTAAGATTTTACAGATTAGCAGACACTCGCTGGTCTTTCTTTCACTTTCACTTACTACTGTCTGTTCTCTGTTCCTCTTGGCTCTCAGATCAACTTGGGGAAAAAAAAAAGCTCTGGACATAGTAGAGCAATTCTCAGGCCCGAGGGTCAATGCAGAGGTCAGGGTGGGGGCGGCAAGTTGGCGACGTCCTCTGTGAAAAAGAAACATAGCTGTGAACTGTCACCTTTTACATGATACACAAAACCTACTGTGATGCTGTGAAAAAAAAACCTCTAGACTAGTGGTCAAAAAATATCTCGCGGCCTCGTCTTGCTTCAGACTGCGCAAGTTTAAGACGGAAACTGTGGAAATTTACATTTCCAGAGAGTTTAAACACAGCCGAGAGAAATGTCCTGCATTCTGCTTGGCTGTACACAAATTCTGCACTTTGGAGCCGTCTATTATTTGTCTTTTTTGCGAGTTATGTTATTGTCATGCAATTGCATTTCTCAAGTACTGTCACCATTCTTGACCACCAACACCAACCGACCAAGTGACTATCCCAGTGTGACACGCACCCCCAGTCGTTGAATCAGCTTGGGAAAACGAGATGTGTGAAAGAAAAAGAAAAGAAAAAAGCTAAAGCAGCAAAGTGTGATAATTGCTCACACACTTTCTCCTTGAACTTTCTCAAAAATGATTTTATACAGCATGAGAAACTCAAGAGTCTTGTACTGCAAGTGGAGAGAAGCGTTCGTCGCTTGTTTTGGGACTGATTCTCGCAAACTTAACGCCCCGCTGACGCTGTTTCGGAATAAAATCCAAAACACACCAGACGTCAAATATTTTACATGGAAAATGCAGGCCACCACCTGTGGTGGTTAAAGAGGGTGAAGCAAGGACACACAACACCACCGATGTCATGTTTGGGCTGTGTTGCTTGTGGTTTCAATGCTTGGCCCGGTTGCTTTTCACACACACCCGTCTGCGCGCTTTGTCATCTCTCCGGCTGGTGCGAAATCCTGACCAGAGAGGCCTGAGGTACCAACAAATGGCCTTCTGTGTTATTAGTCTCTGAAATGAGCCTTCCTTTCCCTGCCAGGCTTTTATAAGTCTGGATTTGTGTATAGAGAAAGGACAGCTCATGACTGACGCGTAGAGTCTCGTCTTTTAAAAGTGCTAAACTAAGTAAAACTAACTAAACTCAACTGAATTAAAGTACTTTCAGGCTGTCAATGTGCGATACATCACCCCACGGTTTTACCTCACATCACTCCACCAATCTTCACCATCACTTAGATTACAGGCAGGGTGTACCATCAAATATAGCTCCTGTTCTAGATCGTACAACAAAATCCATCCATCCATCCATTATCTGTAACCGATTATCCTCATCAAGCTCACGGTGGGGCTGGAGCCTATCCCAGCTGACTTTGGGTGAGAGGCACAACAAAATACAAATAGTTATTAATTAAATTATACCAACCTATAAAATAAAATCTTCTTACATCCTCTTATAGTCATCTTTATTAAGTTTACAATAACCAAGCTGCTAGACCTGAGTCAGTCCCAACACATTAACATTGTTAATGAGCATGAAAACTAGTTCAGGAACGAGAAGTTGACATGGTTAGCTAGTAACTGATAAACAGTAATAGTTAGCTAAAAGTCATGAAAAAAGAGTTAAAAAATAATAATAATCAGTTAGCTAAGAGTTCAAACTGATAAAAGTAATCGATAAGTTGGAGCACGAGGGCTGGTGTCGATGAGTTAATCTGATTGGGCAACACCGAGCTGGGAACCAGCGACTTGGCGGCTAGCTGTCAGCTGAGATGAAGTCTGTTATTTCGAGACGCTTCAGTTATGTTAATTCCATTAAAAAGAAATTTCAAGCTTGAGTAAACCCCCTCCCCGTGGAAACAAACACCAACGGAAAACATCGTGTTATTATTTTTTGCCTTCTTCTTAAATCAAGCTGTCCAGAAGGCCCAGCCTTTTACACACAGGGACTATTTAATAAACAAGTTTGTTTGACATGCAGTGCCCAGCCGGTGCCTGGTTTGGGCCTGGCCGGTTGTTACTGGTTGCAGCCTGCCGCCCTCCATGACCGCACAAGCTGCCTTTTGTGCCCTCGGCTGAAGGCCTCATTGATGGCTGAGCTGGCCGGAGGCCCGGGCCTCCAAAACCTCCAGCCAGCTACAGGACAGGAAGCTGCACACGAGTCAGAGTCAACACAGCAGCATCAAAATACATCAGAAGTGCCTATCAGAATACAGATAGGAAAAGCTGCAGCCAGCTACCAGCTGACGTTTGAAGATCTGAGATGGTATCAAACACACTAGATTCTTCGTAATTGTGTCAATGCTTTTACACTGAATTATAGAGATTAATACAATGTTCCTCTGATAATGACTCGGAGAAAAGATATGAAACGGTGAAGGAGTTTACCGAGGGCGTCAGAGGCTACAAAGTAAATACATAGGGTTAAATAAACTGAGTGTAAATATGTTTGGATTACGGTTTTGTTGGTATGCGTAGAGTTGCGGATAGGATAAGTGAATCAGTGAGTGGGTGGGCTTGTGGGTGAAGAGTTTGTTTTTTCAGGGGTGATGAAGATTAAAATGTCCCCCCCCCCCTTTTTTTTTCCTGTGGATTTCAAAAGAAAAGCCCAAAGAGCCGTTCAATTACCACCAAAAGACAGCAGCAAACCAGCAATCACTGAGTCGTCGTTTTTTGGCGGTTTAGCTTGAACTGAGCGTTTCCAGAGGCTCGGTTCAAAAAAAGTGTGTGTTAGAAAACAGAAATGTGGCCCAGAACGAGTTTCTCTGGCTACTGTAGAGGTGTGAAAAGTCTCAGGGCAACTTCATGCTCAGTTGGGAAGGAATGTCCGAGGATAATTTGGGGCGGAAAGAGAGCGGACGATTGATTGGCAGAGGACAAGGGAAGCAGGGAGTTTGACAAAACCTGAGCTTCGTGCACAAGTTTGTATTCCTGTTTGTGCTGAAGCATAAAATATTTACTACTCCCCTGCAATAACCAAGCAAAGGTTGGTTGAAGTAGTTTTTTTTTTAGACAACAAATGATCTTGGTTGAGGTCTCAGGTAAAAGAGAGACATGTTGAGAGGTTACCTGTAGCTCAAACGGACAAAATGTTCATCCTCTACAAAGACATCCTTATGCCCAGGCCCGAGCCGTTAACCCAGTGAGACAGAGGGAGGCTGTTGGGAGTCATTACAGACGCAGCCATGTATGCAGCTCTCTCTGCATCCCAGAGGCCTCGGCGTCCAGAGAAAAGTCAAACAGAGCCATTAGCAAAGCTGAGCGCCTCGTCAGTGAAATTACCGCCTTAGGAAAACATGTAGTCAGTGCTGCACAGCAGGCCATCTTTGTCGGCGTCAGGGATTAAGTGACTGTATGACTGCGTCTAGATGCGCACAAGCACAAGTTGTAAGTTGTTTTTTTTTTTCTCCGCAGAGACAGTGGCGGACCCCGCCTCAACAACCAGAGACAACCAGGACACCATGTCTGGAGAGGCACCCAGTGACGTTACCACCAAGGACCCTTTCCAGGACATAACGGAGCAGTCATTCACCTTCGACTACGAGGACACCACACACTCTCAAGCCATGGACGAGGAAGAAGGTAAAACTGACACACGCGTTCAGAAATTGTATATCAAACTTATATATCGAATGATTAAAACGATCTTTATCTGTGTGTGTGTGTTTGTGCAGGGGTGCTGGGACCAGGAGCCATCACAGCCATCGTTATAGCAGTCTTCCTGGGAGCGTCCGTCCTCCTCGCCCTCATCGTCATCACGCTCAGGAAGTTCACCGCCTCCTAGAGTGAATACATCCCACCTGTGTGTGTGTGTGTGTGTGTGTCTGTGTGCATGCGTGTGTGTTTGTACAGCATGAGTGTTGTGTGCGTTTCTCTTCTGCATCTCATCTCGATCTCTCGACTCTGCTCTTTTAAAGATAAAGTTGTTTTTTTTTTTTGTTGTTGCTTCGCTTTAGATGCTGAAAAATTGTGGCAGGTCCCTTGACTGACTCTTTACAGATTTACTCCTGTAAACACGCTCGAACTGTTGCTCCACTTGTTACTGAAGGTGTAATGTTAGAAACTGGCTGGCTCTTCCAGTGGAAATCGTAGCACGTCCATGTCATTTTTAATTTTGTTCAGCATTTTTCCAGATCACACATGCATGCTCTTTTTTTTTTTAATGTCTGTGAGTTGTTTGCTTCTTTGTCTTGAGAGTGTGACGCATCCTGCATGTGTTTGCTGTGTGTGTGTGCGCACGTGTGTGTGTCTGTACCTTTTTCCTTCAAAAATTTATGTACTTAGAGGTTTTTATTAGTCTTTCACAATTATTTTTACCTTGTGCCAAATCATTCCCATCATTTCTAAAATATTCCCTCGGTGTCACCCGTGTACAAGTTTCCGAGTTTGTATTGCACCATTTACAAACATTTGTCGAGTCAAAATAAGAAGAAAACATTTTTAAAAGAACGCCTTCGATGAATGTAAACAGGGTAGTCGTGTTGTTTGTTTTACCTGCAGAGCAAATATAAAGTTAGCGCGCGGACGAATGTGTGTGTGTGAGTGTTTGTAGTTTTTTTTTTTGTTGTTTTATTTGGAGAGTGGGGGTTTTTATTTTAGTAAAAAATTATTTTGTCTTTTTCAATCCACCTCAGAGTCCTCAGCTGGATGCCACCGCGGCAATGTCACTGCCCAGATTTAGGCTGAATAAATAAATCCAGCAAATCACGTGAGAAACGTCTGACTACTTTCTTTAACACGTGACCACTGAGTCAACTTATTTTCAAATATTATAAGCAAGTCTTGATTAAGAATAGATTGATACAAACAAGCAATAAAAAAGCCGTGTGTTGCAAAGAGGGGTGCAGGGAGGCAAGGCAGACAAGCCATCACGCCGGCCAGGAGGTGTGTACTAATCACGTAACAATACAGTTATTTCTCACGTTTAATTAAACCGAAAGCAAACACCAAGCCAATTATCAAATATCAAAATCAACCCACTCACCACATTTTCCATTGCCAGTGGTCTGACACGTCATGCTACTCTGAACTTTACTCTGAGCCAGTGACATACATACTGGTACTTATAGGGTTGCAGAGATATACAGAGACTGAAAACAGGTGTTTTCTCTGCATTATATCATGTTTCTAATATGTTTTGAGAAATAAAGTTAACACCAATGTTGACCACAATTCTGTGTCTCTTTCATATAATATGGTGACTAAAAGTCAAATACAGAAAACTCTAAGACACTAGTTGGCGCTTTTTTGCCTGTTGCTAAAACAAATACGTTATTACTCTATGATTGTAATCCCTTCATACTACTGCTATGTGTTCTGCTAAAATGTACTTAAATACATGTATGTAAAAAAATCAGCAGCACATGTTAATCCTAAAAAGATGTTTGTCTTAAATAACTGTAAACAAAACAAAACAATCTGAGCTCTTATGGTCCAGTGAGTGAGTGAGACTACCAGCATCACTTCAGTCTCAACAGTAGGTGGCAGTGCAGCTGGAAGCCCTATTTACATTTACAGAGAAACAGTCATTGGTTTTCCTGAGAATAAAACAAAAGCAACAACAAAAAAACAAACAAACAAACAAAAAACAAACAAACAAACAAAAAACATTTCTCCTGATGAGAATTCAAGATAAGCGTCCTCCATAAACATCATTAACATTTTATTTCTGTCCAAAGTTAAACTTTTCTCGCACCATAAATACAGTTAAGCCATCTCAGCACCTGAAACCAGGAAACCCTCAAACATAATCACAGCCTATCTGACTGTCAAATCTGTCTCTGCAGCTTCCCATAGAGAAAAAAAAAAAACCAAGACGCCGTCGAGGCTGTAGCTTTCAGTCTATCTCGATTACGATAAGACACGCTCAGACTAATACAAGTATGATCCAAGTAAGAATATAGAAACCACAGTATGTCATGAAGGAAAATAACTACAAATAAATTACTTAAAAAGTCCAGACATATATGAATATGCAGGACCTTTTCTTCAAACATGTTTCAACATCCATGTCCGTCCACACATTCAAGACAGACGGTCAAAAATAACCATCCCAACGCTAAGTTTAGCAAACACCACACAACACTACATTCAGGAGATGCAGTGAACAATCATGATCAATGTGACCTAATTTTTTTTTTTTACATATAGGAATGGAAACTCCACTCTGAAGCAAACCCACAGTCTGACACGAGTACTCATGAGACCTGTGGTGTTTGCCAATACTTCAGTTTCCTCAATGTTATTTCATTTCACCCTGTTGAGGTTTGCATCAGCTTTTCACATTTGTCTTTTTAGTCTTCCAGCTCATCTCTAGCCACGCTCGGCACGCGGTTGTTGGTCAGTCTGTCGGCACACCACTTCAGCACTTTGGTCCAGACTGAAATATCTCAACAAGTTTTGGATGGATTACATTTTGTATGGACATTCGTGGTCCCCAGAAGATGAACCAGACTGACTTTTCCTTTAATTCGTCCAATACTTTATTTATACATACCTGCAAAACTACATCAGCCTCAGCTGTACTTTGTTTTTAGTGCTAATTAGCAAAAATAGTGAACGTGGCAAACTAACATGTGAGCATGCTGATTATAGTATTTAGCTCAAGCTAGCACAGCTGTGTTATTTTTAGTTTTGCAACTAACTAATTATTTTCATTATCAATTTGTTTTCAGATTACTTTTTGATTAATTTAGTACTTTACTAGTTACTACTACTAGTTACTAAGTTTACAACAATATGAAACTGGAAAAAGCAGCAAGTCATCACATTTTAGCATTAATCAGTTAATTGTTTCTGCTTTTATTATTGTGTTTTTATGCTGTTAAATGTCTCTTTTCACATAAAAAAGCACAACATGAACAACGTATTTATCAGTATGAGTACCACTTACATAATGCTCATTTCCTCAGGTGTTATAAGTGTAAATAAAATCCTCTGATCTACCAGTTTGCAATGATCATGTATGCTTTTATGTTTAAAAGGCAAAACCCGATGGGCGAGTTTACTTCTGCGCTGATTTTAAACTGATGAAATACACATCTGAACACACACTCATGATGTATAGCATGACTCAGGAAGTGGTGTTGAAACAACAAAGGTAGGAAAGCAGAAGTGTGTCTGGCACATTGCAGACTGTCAGTCAGCCGCAGTGAACATGGCACTAGAGAGGTAAGAGCACAATTAGATTCCTCTGTATAAAATAATATTAATATTAAAACACTGTCAGGTGAAACTTTTTAACGGTTGTAGCTAAATGTTAACAAGGAACCAAATATGTTTGTAGCACTTTTGCTTAATTATTTAAATTACAAGTCAGACCTTTTTATTTTTAAATACTCTTAAATAAAGAAAATAAAAGCAAAGGAAATGTTTTAGACTATTTATTTAATTAACATTGATCAGTCATTCCAAAGGCCCTTGATCTGAACATTATCTTAGCAGTCGTACGTTTAAACATCCGGCTGGTGTAGTGAATGATTTTTGATTCTTTTGATTGTCTTCTTTGCACACTACCACAGAACTGAGAGATGTGTTTTGCTCTGGTGATCACTGCAGATTCAAAGGCCTGATTAACCTGGTTAATCCTTATGGGGCTCTTTACAAGAGTTTAAATTAAAGGTAGCTGCAGTGAAAAGGTTAGACAGCAATGGAAGTTAACACCTGCAGACAGTGAAACACAGAGCTATGTTCCTGCAAGTGCTGTGTCTGATAGATGAAGCTGTTTCCTTTAAAACCTTTGTAATTTCCAGTTTCATCAAAACTCTAAATAACCTAACAATTTACTTCAATTCATATCTGACTTATTCGTTCCAATTTAAACTTACACTGAGCGCACAAAGCATTTGATTTAAACTAATATGGCACACGTTTTCTTAGTGTGTTTGGCATCTACATCAGAAAGCAGACACAAAAACAAGTTCCCAGCTTTGAAACCACACGACTGAAAGGTTTCAAGTGACTTGGCACAGCGGCTGATCTAACAGATGTTTCTGTGTGGGAACAAAGAATAATGACAGGAAAGACATATTCATTTTGAAATTGTGACAGAGCTGTTGAAATTAAATCAAATCAAACCAATCCCTTTTGCAGCAGCAGCAACAGCAGCAACAGCAACAGCAGCAGCAGTGGCAACATGGCAGGCATCTGTTTGTTTGAATCTGTGGACAACCTGATGATATATCTGGAGCTGCTTATCTACATCCCCATATTCATCATTGGTTTGATCCTCAATATTGTAGCTCTGTGTGTGTTCTGCGTCTTTCTGCGAAAATGGACGGAGTCAACTATCTACATGACCAGCTTGGCTCTGATGGACCTGCTCCTCCTCTTCCCTCTTCCCTTCAAAATGCACGCCGCCAATAACTGCTGGTCTCCCTCCCTCCAACCTCTCTGTTCGTTCTTGGAAAGCCTGTATTTCATTGGGATATATGGCAGCATTTACATCATCATGTGCATAGCTGTGGATCGATGGGTGGCTATCTGTCACCCATTCAAAGCCAAGCAACTTCGTTCACCCAAAGCGGCCCTGGGGACCTGCATGGCGGTCTGGATGCTGGTTCCGGCAGTGTTCTTCCCAACCGTTTGTCGCTTCAGGGAGCCTGGGAATAGTGACTTTCAATGCTTTCACAGGTTTTCACGAGATAGCTGGAGCCCTCTGGTGATCATCTGTCTGCTGGTGTTTGGATTTCTCGGGCCTGCGTTGGTGCTGGTTTACTGTTCGGTCAGGACTATCTTGGCACTTCAGCAGTCCGGCCAGAACAGCCTGCAGAGCCGGGCCTGTGTGAAGATCATCTACAGCAGTCTGAGTGCCTTCCTGGTGCCCTTCACCCCAAGTCACCTTGCCATCCTCCTGCAGTTCCTGGTGAGATCAAGTGTGCAAGTTGCAAGAGCATTTCAAACAAACTGAACTCAAAAAGTGAGAAGAGTCAAGAAGGTTAAAGTTGATGATAAATAAAGGCGACAAAGCAATCTCACCTGAAGGTCCATTTAGTAGCTGATCTATATCCTATAGTCACATGATCTTCATCAGCAGACACAGTTTGTGCAGCAGTCATCAGATTATAAATTTATAGATTTTTAGACTGTAGATTTTTTCTGATCACTTACATACAATATTAATAAAAAATGTATCACGCAATGACATAAAAATCATAATTAATCTCAGAATTAACTATCTAAATTACTGTCATGAACAACATTTGCCAAGCCGTGCATCAGGAGTAAATGCTGTGTGTAACATCGTGGCCACAAGTAGTGCTTCCTGTTTTTAAACAAAATCAACCATAGCACTTATCTGCCCGAGACGCAGGTACCAAAACCTGTAACAAGGTTTTTTGAAATACTTTAAATATCATTTTGTGGCTGACTCACTTTACTTAATATTTAGGGTTACTATTTGATCATTTACAAACACAGTTTCTCAAAAAGAAAAAGTAGATGAAAAGTAGAAAAGTAGATGAAAAGTAGAAAGGTAGATGGTATAGCATATAATGCACTATTAATTTGATATTTTATTTTAGTATCAAACATAGCATCTGTTTATTTCAGCCTCAAAAGGGCCATATAGAACTATGAAAGATCCTTAAATCCTGGAGCCGAAGCATAAATTAAATAAATAAGGCAAACTAAACAGTTACATTATCCTGACACAGCTGACTTTTAGCACCTGTTTAACATCAAATTGAAAGTAACTCATATTAACAAACATTTTTAAGCAAAGAAATGCAGAGGTTAACCACAGTGTATGGTAGCTGCATTGAGGCAATGACTGATAGGAACATACAAAACTGAACACATAGTTTACTGCTGGGTTACGTCTTGTGTTACTGAGTAATCTTTCTCCATCCTCTCTTTCAGGTGCATCAAGAAGTGATTGGGGGCGGCAAGGAAAGCATCAGCCTGTTCATACAGGTAACTATGTGCCTGTCTAACATCACCTGCTGTCTGGACGCTGTGTGCTACTACTTCATCGCTCATGAGGTGAGGAGCACCAAACACACCATCAGGCGGTCACTAACCAGCCAAAGAAGAGCCACTTTCAGCACTTCAGAGCTCTGAACAGCTCTGTACAGTTCAAGTGAAAATATAATTTGTCTTCAGAGAACTGCTGGTAGAGAATACAGTGAGCGACCTTTTGAGCAGTGAAACTGAAAAGGGGGCCAGTATTTTCAGTGGCTGAATGGTGAACGTGATGTGCGTGACAAAAGTAGATGGAAATGAAGCAGGTCAGAGTGCAGTCTCAATTAACCACAAAGCTGAAGGTGAAATTAAAATGCAGCATGGGAAGATTTTTTCAAGCACTGATACATGATTTGATCCAACGAGAGGAGGCTGCTAGGCATCTACATAACCTCAAAGAGGTCTGATACCCAACGTGCAGGCTGCAAAAATGAAATGTACCAAGGAGCCACATTGTGACCTATTTCTAGAATAATTTAAGCACAAACTTGTCATCAATTCCCACGCGGTGACTATGGGTGAGAAACTGATGTGATTAATTTTAAAACAGTAAAACTGGGCACAAGGAGCTCAAAGCAGTCTATGCTTAAGAAGTCAAAGATGTCTAAAAGCGGCTCGTCTGAAGCCCTCATTGAAGACAACAACAAACATATAAGGCTGGAGCTGATACATTTCAGACCACTATGGTTCAAAAGATACAGTTAGTAAATTGAGAAACGTTTCATAATATATCTAATCTATTAAATATTTAAACAATAAGCATATGTTTTAATATATAGTAACATATATGAAATGCAGATTTAAAAGTCAGTCTTTAACAAGCAAATAATTAAAACTGACGATCTTGTGTATTAATAAATCTGCACATTTTCCAAAGACACCAACTACCAACCTTGAAACACATGAATGTAATTTATTATTATTCATTAAGAATGATCTAGAATTACAGTCTCAATGACAACACATTTTTACAAACCTTAAATGACACAAACTAATTTTATAAATATTTTTGTTGTTGACTTTTTTCTTAGTTTGGTTTATTGGCATGTTGTGACTTATCTTAAATAAATAAATGCATACGACTTGTAATAAAAGTAAATTTGTCTTTTATTAGCATGCAACTATAAATCTAGCATCAGAAAGTCACACTGAAATTTCCATCTTGTAAATTTTATATATATATATATATATATATAAAATGTAAGCGTAAGTCATTTTCAGGGGATTACACCCAACCAACACATTTCTTATAATTGTCATGATATGAAGGAGTAGGCTGAAAGTTTGATGACTCGCAAACCAGCTGACTGGGTGTTTGTTTTTATTTGTTCCTACTTCTGAACTTCCTCATCACAATGTATATAGACAGTAGTCATGCTGTTGGTCATGTACAAAATATACGATTTTATATGTACTTTTTATATGTTTTTTTTTTTTCATTTTAACAATGTAGCTTCAAACATGTGCAATAATTAAAATTGTTTAAAGCCAGCGGGGCTGACCTGTGTACTACAAGACTGTAGATGAGATTGTTTTGATATTAGTTTGTTTACAGCAGGACATTCGATTCATGTGAATGCAATGGAAGCTAAACCCAAATGGAAAGTTGCATACGGTACATTAAACTGCATTCTGTTTTATTTTCACTCATGCTGTCACCTTGTAATAAAGGTGTTCATACGTCTACACAGCAGTCCATTAGAATTTCCTGTATATTAATGTTGTTTTTATTGTATATAATATAGTCTCTCTTCTAAAAGTGGAAGCATGACATGAACTCTGTCTTATTTTGCATTACATGTGAGTACTTTCATTTTGCACTCACCTCGTTGAGTTTCATTGCTCAATTCCGTTCAGTTTCTGTTATTTTAATTTCTGTTTCTGTATTTTTTTTTCCCTTTTGTGATTTGTTTTTATGAAACTATGGAGCTTTTTTGATCTCACTGCCAAGGCTTGCAGGTCTGATGCTTCTTTTGTTTTTCTGTAAATTAAAGTAAGCTGATATAAAAACGTGATGATGCAACATGATTATATATCAGAGCAACACTTGACAGGTATTTTAGGGGGGTTTTGTTGATCCACAAGATCCTTTTTTTTATACACCATTTCTTTACGTCTATGTTTCATGTCTGTTCTGAAACTTGAATTTCAGATGTGTTAGAGGGCATGATGTGAATCAACTTGACCGAAAATATCGAAACATCGAAAAAAATGTTTCACAGCAAGTTGAAACCAAATCATCTTCATAAGAATGATGTGTGCAATGTGTGACATTCACCACAGTGACAAGACAGTTTTGTGTTATGTATAAACAACTGTCCACAGATCCTTAGCAACACATTAAAATACGGGTAGCCTGCACTGATCAGAGCTTAGTACTTTAATTATGTCTGTATTGTGAGGAAGTTAGCAAAGGAGATATATAATTTGTTTCCCTTTGTAAAGACCAACTGCCCTTTTACAATGCTTGGCATAATCTCCATTTATTCTAACCCATGTATGCTTTAATCAAACTGATAATGATGAATACTCAAAAGACAATAAAAGTTTGATCGTTTATTCGTAAAGCAGCAAGATATTACAAGAAAAATCGACTGTACAGCGAAATAAGGTATACAAGACGATGAATTATGAGCACATATCACAGGTCCCTCTCAACAGAGACTTATTTGCTCCAGGTTGTACATTAGAAAGACATCCCAAATCTTTTTTTTTTTTTTTTTTTAAGTTGGAATGAACCAACATTATAGAGATCATAATGCCAAGATAGGGAGGATTGGGAACTGTCAAGAGCTAAAGACAACAGGCAAATCCAAGTGAAGAGGAGGAAGAGCAAGACAAAGTGAGTTTTAGCCTTTGATATCATCTACAGTAAAAAGCATTCTTTCTAAATGTTTCAGGTATCCTTAACACTAAGCATAGCATCGCTGGCTGCAAACTTTGGTTCCTTCTGTCCCTCTAAAGCACTGCTACTAATTACAGTCTAAAGCCATTATAATCCAAGGAGTAGGAAAAGTGATACCAAAGGAATTAAAGAGACAAACCATAAAGAAATGATTGTTCACAAAACAAGTCGATTTCAGATAAAAATCTATGCATGTAACAATATGTTCAAAATCAATTTACAGTATATATTGCTTAGGAACAATCAAAGTTATATACACCATTCATTAATGATAGAAACCAGCAAAGAAACATTTAAACTACATGAGGTATGTTTTGCCATTTTCTGACATTTAAAACAAAATAAAATAACAAAGAAACAAATATTAACTTGAGTGCACAGTGCAAGCAGCTTCCAAGTATCCTCAACCACCGCCACCACCCACAGTGCACTGGCTTACTAACTAATAAGGACAAGTCTAAAATAAAATTAAGTCTTCCGATGATAATGTCACAGACTGACACACATTAACATCTTATGCACAAATGGACAAGCTACAGATATATCCAAACACATTTATAACATCGTCCAAATATACAGACTGCCTGAATAAAAAAGACACAAAGTACATGAACAATAAAAGAGCATTTCCAACTTGAGACGAAAAACAAACAAACAAACATTGAAACTGAAACTAAAAACTGTTGGACGAAGACTTGCTCTTAAAGTGCAGTTAAAAGCCTAAAGAATTCAAGAGGTATGGTTTGAAATTGGCTTCAGTATTGGATGGCTGTGATTTCTGCCTCAGATTTAGACCCTGTCGCAGATGATGGTCTCAACCACAAAAGTGTTCTCGAAGTGACGAATGCTGTGGCACTTCTTTGTCTCACGCCTGTCAATACCTGGAAGAAAAGAAAAGAAAAGACAGATTTAGAAAAGTGGAGGCTTGCAGTGTTCATAATCGTACCACTGTCATGACTACGAGCATCCATTTTTAATCAGCAGCCGTGATCACGGCAAAATCACATCCATATATGTACTCAGGGGAAGTTTGTTGCATCATTTCTAAAACCCTCACTCCAATCAAAGGCAGCGACGACAGAGATATCACTCATGTGCATCACTACCTCCTCCATAGTGTGTGGATGTGTCCACTGCACTACGAATGACTCACACAGCAGGAAGTTCCCGGGCTGTGCCCACACACACACACACACACACATACACTGACATGATAATCAGGCTTCTAGGCTGTTAGAGGAGGATTTTACACTGCAGACACGCTGTCTGTCTGAAATGTCCATTAGGAAGCCCCTATTTGGTTCTGGTTATTTCTGCATGGTCACTCGCTTTCTGTTTGCTCCTACACACCAGAACTGAACACCGGATTTCCCTGTGACTCACTGGAGGAATACTTTCCTCCTTGAGTGCAGGGAGAGATCGCAGTGACCCAGCACATGTCACATGACTCAATATCTCATAAGAGTTGGTGTGAAAGAGGGTGATAAAACAGCGGAAGTGACCCAGCACTCATCACCCATTATGCAGCATCACACGCGGATACTTACGTCGGCGCTGGTTGCGGCGTCTGAGGCGGTAGGTTTCTTTGCCGTAGCAGAGCCTGTGGATGAACGGGCCCAGCTGCCTCATGTTCCTCACCCTCCCTGTCACCATCATCTCCTCCTGGATGATGTAAGTCTGAGGAAGGTACGTCCCTCTCTGTGGCAAAGAGACACAAATGAATCACTCAATCTGTCAGTGGGAGGACCACTGCAGACAAGAAGATGAGGACGTGCTGTCCTTCACTCTCTCAGACAGCCATTCATCTCCAACAATGCTTTTACGACGGCTTCATCGCTGACGACATGAGCGAATAACGAGTGCCTCACCTTGACATTGACGAGCAGCTCCCACAGGTTCCTTGGAGGCATCACCAAGGTTGTGTTCAGTTCGGTGATGTAGCATTTGTCCAAAGCAATGTCGTGATAAGCTGTGAGGCCCTGGAATACATTAAAAGAGAATTTAATACCTTACCTAACGAGAAAATGTAACAAGAGCAAACCAGCGGACGTGTGGATGAATTAACCTACCCTCTGAAAGTCGTGGATGATATCAGCGGGGTCGCTGCCTCCAAAGTGTGGCACGGGTACACTGATCTGCTCGTAGTTGTCATCAAGGTAGATGCCGACATTCTCCTCGAGCTCTTGTCGGCCCCTCAGAGGAGCGTACACGGAGTCCTCATAAACAACCCGGCAGTGAAACAAGCTGTCTTCTGGGATCTGCTAATGGGGGGGCAACAGAGCTGAGTTAGCATAGACAGTTACTCCAGCTTGTATTTATTTATTTATTTATTAACATCCTGTGCCACTGGGTTCGGGATATAATGCAAGAAAAAAAGGAGGCAGACTGAACTCACCTGAGGTATAAAGTAGTAGCGATAGACGTAGATTGAGGCCAACACCAGTCCTGACATGAAGATCACCAGGCCAAAGGTGAGGCAGCAGAGACCAGTTGGAAAAGGCTTTTTGGGCCTGACAGGAAGAACCATCTGCTCCTGTTAAGAAAAAAGCAGTTTGGTTAGAAGACAAGTTTTCCAATAATACAATATATTTGCAAAATGATGGACGTGTAGTGTTTTCTGTTTCATATCAACAAACAAACAACAAAAAGAAAAAACGATTTATCTCTGAAGCCCCTTGAGAGAAGCTTTTTGAGTAATACTGGTAACATGGCATAATAGTTAACTTGAATATTAATCATATCCACTTCTGTGATGGAGCATCAGTGGGAGTAAGTCCTTTTACACTGCCATGCATTAAAATAAAATACCAAATCCAGATCGTAACAGAAATAATTCTGACGAGAGGCGACTGCCAAGTCGTTAGTCAGGGGAGGAGATCTGGTAGACGTAAGACTGGAATGAGACATGCCAGATGCCCACCCACAGTCTCTCAGTCAACCTGCTGCCTCTCCCTACTACTGTTGCTATGGAGAGCGGAAGAAGGGAGAACAGATTGTGCCAGGCTCTGACGAAGATGCTGGCACGTGGACGTCTGGGTCTATAATTAGAGGCCTACTTCCACGCTCCATATTTGCAGTTAGCTCTCGCCCTCAGTGGGAGTCAAAATGAGAACAATTGCGTGGAGCAGGAGTCCCTTAGCAGAGGCGGACATATTAATAGATCTACACACATTGGCTCTGACGCCTAGCCTGCTTGTTGCAGCCAATCTGAATCCACACAGACTTTGACATCACGTCTTATTCTTCTCTTGACGTAACAAACAGGTGAAAGGTGTTTGAGGAAGTGATGGATGCGTCATCATTGTGTACATTGTGTACATTGTGTTAGGGGGGGAAAAAGGCAAGGCTTAGAGAGGCGTACATCTATTGTGTGCCAGATATCTAATTAGGTTTAACTTGTGGGAGGAAGTCCAGAAAGGAAGCTGGACGTATCGTGCCTGACTGCCTAAACATAATTCACATTTCAGCTATTTTACAATCACAACTCAGGAATGACACGATCACACTAATTTAGGAAACAAGCAAGATACTAATACATGCACAATAAGCTACCATATATGTTAAAATGTTATTGAGCCCTGTGTATGAGAAGTGGAGCCTAACAATGAAAGGATCGACCATGCTGCAGATTAGTTCAGGGAATCAGGCGCCATTGTAACACAATGAGATGTTCAAGTCATTTCTGACGCGCCCGGTCCTTCAAATGAACTCAGATCTACACCTGTTCATAGGCTACAGGAATGTAACAAACACACTAAGCCTGGAGAATTTTCTATCATTTGTGGTCCTGACTTTTGCATCCTGACAATCTTGATGAATAATAAGAGGCTTAACCACCTTTAGACCAGGCCCACTGTTTACATACAACACACAGTAATCCTGGAATTAGCACTTTCACTCACAGGGTCACGCTCTCAGGCGCTACCTGCAGGACTACTCATTACGTCACTGGTGACTGGTGCAGTGACCTTATCTAATAGCTCTGCTTTCCCCATCTTGACAAAAACGACAGTATAATTTATACACCTGACGCCTATCTGAGAGAGATGTTTGTTATCTTTCTGAACCACCTCATAGTAATTGTGTCATATTGTGCTGAAGGCACACACACACACACTGAGGGCAGCCATCTGCAGTCTGTCCTCGAGGTGGCCAAACAAGGTGACGTAATGTCAACATCCCCAGGCTGGGATGGCCTGCAGTGTTGGGTTTATCCCCTTGTTATAATAACATCATTACACAACATCCTTTAGAAATAATGTCCAGTGACAGTAAGCGCACCAGCAAAAGCAAGATAATAAACTGCGGTACGAGTTAGATTTTCATTTAGTTGCATGAATAAATACAACTTTGCAGCTAAAAACAAACATATAAACGTCATTATACTTAACTATAACACATGCAAAAGGAGTATGTGCAAGTGAAAATATACTGAGACAAAAGACAAACACCACAACATGAAACAAAGAGAAACACAGTGTGCAAACTCACGTGAGCCTGAGGTATAATGATCTTGTCTCCATCGCTCTCCTTTTCAGGCTTCTGCGCCGAAACTGTCTGGAAAGTGATCTTCACCATGCTTGTTGTTTAGTTCAGTTCAATTATGATAATATTGATAATTGTCTTTTTTCTCGTATCGCTGATTTCAGTGCGCTGCTTTCATCCACTGAGTCGGGAAGATTATATAGTGGAGAAGGAGTCTCGCCCCCGGGACTCAGTGACATCAGAAGAGCGTCTTCTCTGACGAACAAGCACTGTGTGGGTCTGAAGGAAAAGCCGCCTCGCAGCTGTCAAAATAAGAGTCCGTATCCGGTTAAAACGCTTAGATGTAACACCAAGTACACATATTGTGCGCTTTCTGGCATGCGTATAAACATATTTCAATCTTTCGAGTTGTTTAGGATGACAAAACCCATTTCTTGTCTCCTGTTTGCTGATATTAGACAACGCCGTGCTTTTATTGTGAAGGTGAGTGCCCGATATGGTAGTGCTTTCCGTATTTTATTTAAAGCTGCATGTCCTCTTCTTTACCATGTTCTCAACACTATCATCCGGAAACGTAGGGATGTTTCAAACTCTCAGCCAGCTACTACACTGCAACAAAAGTGGCTTTAGGTCACTACTACTGACACTCATAATCATTATAATAATTATTATTGTTACAACAGTGATTATACCAACAATAATGATAACTTTGTGCACTCCTTTGTTGGGTTATCAAGGAATATAAAGCATACTGTACTGCATATAGTACACTGTGTACTGTGAATTATGTGTGCCTTGGTTTATTTAGTATTTAATATAATATAATGCAATGTAATCTGAGCATTTAGTATATTATAAACCTTTTTAAACCTTTAAGTTACTGCATGTGGTTACAAAGTAAAGTATCAGTATTAATTCAAGATCATTTAAATATTTAAGAATTGTTTTACAACATTTAATTTCCAAAACTATGAAATGTCAGCATCAAATGATGTTATTATTTTTTTTTATTTTTAACTCACTTCATGCCCCAACAAAGAGCAGCCAGACTGAAACAGCACAGCTCAAACTACTAAATCTTCACCACATGCTAATTACACCACACATGCAAATGTGCACAGACATGCACACAGCTCTCATCACCATATGTGAATAGCCATGTCAGAGTGTCTGTATGACTCACTGCAGACATAAGCAACACAGTGTGTTGAATTTGAATAATATAGGAAATATGAGTTGATTATACAACAATAAAAGTTTCTGGTGGGGAAAAAGGATCTCTAGTTACAAATTATACTAGAATAAAAGATGGAAACATGTCATCATCATCATATACAATAGAGCCAACACTGTTTGAGGCTGCTTCAGACTGAAGGCTCTTTACACATGAGAGAGTACTGTACTTGACAAATGGCTCATATCGTCCAATTCACATTTTACAGGGGGGAGTGGAGCACTACAGTACTAGTCCTCATAAGTGGACTGATGGCTCACAATCAAGCATGAAATAGGCCTGGCTGACTAATGATACAATGTGAGAATTGGCAGATATATGCACACATTAAAAGAGTTAACATTAAAAATGTTAGATGGAGCTGAAACGTGAAAAGTGTTTGTTGTCATCGAATTAGTTTCAGTCGTGGCTGTGACCATTTTAAGTTTCATTGTGGCCTCAGCTGTTCATGTTTTTACTCAGTGTGTAGCCTCAGACTGAAGTTTGGGACAAAAGCTAACAAGACCACTAATGATTGGTGAGCGGGTACGAGCGTTGCGCGTCCTCGCTCTGTCCTGCTCTCGTAGCCAGTTCACCCATTCACATGTAAATGAACCGTCATATATATTAGTACATGCCCCCTCGGAGAACCAAAGGAGCCCCAAGTCTCTCTCTCCCTCTCTCTCTGTGCAAGCTTTGTTGGCCGCTGGGATCGCCCGGCCATCTGTCCCCCCCATTGACGAGCTGTAACGGCTCTCTGGATTACACACCGCCAACCTCCAGTGCAGTGGGCTTCTGGCAGCGCCTGGGTTAAACTTCAACAACATGGCCCCCATCCGTAACAACACAAACGGAATGGACAGAGGTGATAACTGCAGTGGGATCAAGTCTGACAGAAAGGTAAAGGCCCGTGTGCGCTAGAAACGCGAATATTTGTGTGTTTAACTCGATTCGTAGCTGGCAAAGTAACTCCATTGTTCTTACTGTTTTTTTGGCAGATAAGGAAACCTCTGGTCGAGAAGAAAAGAAGAGCTCGCATCAATGAAAGTTTACAAGAACTCAGAGTTCTCATCGCGGATGCAGACGTAAGATAATATGTTTTAAAATGTTTTTTCAGGCCTCTGTTTTATGTTGTGTTGCTCCTCAAGATGAACTACACTCAGGTCTTGTTCAAGCTAGCTTGTGTTGCCATTAACTTACGCTGTTTGTTGTCACCCGCTACAGTTGCAGTCAAAGATGGAGAATGCCGAAGTGCTGGAGATGACAGTGAAACGTGTGGAGAGCATCCTACAAAACCGGGCTCAAGGTAAACTAAATATGTCTACATCTACATGAACCAACAGTTTATTGAATATTTATTTGAACCAACAGTTTAATAAATAATTATTAACCCAAACTAGTATATTAGTATTAGTATGTAATTCCTCCGCCGAACAATGTAGTTCTTTAAAACTAACAGAAAAATTAATTTGTAACGGTTAGCGCATTAATATCCTAATCAACTGTACTGCGGCCACAGGTGCACGTGTGCATCCTAGAACGCGGCTCAGCCAATCAGGGCGGACCTTTTTGTAACTGACCGTTTGTAGTGTAGCTAACGGTTGTGCTCCGTCTCCCCGCAGAAGTGGACGCCGTGAACCGGGAGGCCTGTGAGCGGTTTGCGGCCGGCTACATCCAGTGTATGCACGACGTGCACACTTTTGTGTCCAGCTGTCCGGGTATTGACCCAACAGTAGCCGCGGAGCTGTTGAACCACCTCCTGGAGAGCATGCCCCTGAACGACGAAGACCGCCTCCGGGTGATGCTGCCGGACACGGTGGCAGAGTGCCCCGGCAGTAACAGCACTTGGTCCCTGAATGAGAGCATGTACACGGCTCTGGTGTCCCCAGCACCCTCCACCACTTCCAGCGATGACCTCTGCTCTGACCTGGATGAGACAGACTCAGAGCAAAGTCATGTTTCCTCTTCAGAGGAGGCTGACAGCCAAGATATGTTGAGCTTGCCTTCTTTAACTTACTCCAAGTCAGTGTGGAGGCCATGGTAGATGATTTAAAAGAGGAATAGCATGTTTTTTTTTAAACTACAGTAGATGATTTAATGCATTGTGTTGTGATGTTTTGTGGGGTAGGCCTCAGTGCATGACAGAAACACTGCTGAGATGATATCTTTGAAACTTGTTGAAAGGCATCGGAGAAGCTCTTTGTGTAATTATTGGGGAACTACGATTAAACTAAAATGTATTTAATAAATAAAATAATGTAATTAAATCTGTTTTGCAGAGGTCAGAGACCTGTAGGGTCTTCATTTGGAAGTGTATTGGCCTCATACGGGCCTGCCTTCAGTGAAGGGGTAAATGCATATGTAAATATTTACTTGTTGAATATGACTGGGCTGTATAGATGATAGGCATCCCATTAGGAATACATTGTAGTTGTGTGTAAATTATTTTTTATTTAGGATGTCTTTTAACTTTGTATTTATAAGTGTCAAACGATTGTTAGTAGGCTACCTCACCTGATAAGTTTCAATAAATATCTTTTTTTTGACAAATCACTTCTATTTGTGCTGCAGAGTTTTTCAAAAAAAGACACATTTCACACACAAGGATCCCACTATACGCCCACGCACGGCTGTTTCCAAGATATTAGTTATTACTCTGCAATTGTGGGCCATTTGTGTGCTCTCTCTCTCTGTCGTTCTCTCCAAGATCCCTTAGCACATCGTAGGCATTTGTGAGGTGTGAAATGAGTAATCCACTCACTCCTTATATAGGCTTAGTTGAGAACTTGGCAAATGGGTTTTATAACTCTACTTGACTTCAGCGTTTTTGGTTTTACAGTTTTAAAATAACATGGGAACAAATAACTTGCTCGCTCATTGGATTGTACTCTTGGCTGACAAAGCCACTACCGTGGAGTATTTCTTTACTATAGGGGGCTTTCATGAATTCGTGGTTTTCTATGCATTTATTTACTCAGACATCTACACTAGCAGAAGAAGGAGGTGTCCAAAGAGTCCCATGCTAATTCACAGACACACATTGAAAGCCTGTGTCTGGATCCTCAGACATGACCTCTGTGCTCCTGGTGAGAGCCACAGACACTGTTCTGCCGCAGCACCATCAACGACAAATGAATACGAATAGACAGCAATCCTGAGCCCGGTCTCTTAATCCATCTCCAGTCAGATGCCTCCTCTGGTGTTCCTGTGATGTCCACTCCAAGTGTCACTTCTTACACTGTCCACGGTCTTAAAAACACCCATACTGAGAGAGATCTTTGGTGAAACGACAAGAAAAAAAGATTAACAGAGACAGAGAGAGCATTTATCACATTGAGCATTAGATATCTCCAGCATGGGAAAGTAACTAAGTACTCAAGTGCTGTAATTAAGTACGATTCTGAGGTACTTTTGTGTACCTTTTTATGACAGCTGTAGTTATTTACTTTGCAGAATAGTTAAACATACGTTTAACTTTATTATCATAGATTAAACTTTAAAGTTGAAATAAGTTCTAGCTCATCCATCTACAACATAGGCTACTCATTGACTTTACTTGAGTATTTTTAATCTTGTTCTTTTTGGTCCACTACAGTTATCTGACAGCTGTAGTTAATAGTTACTTTAAATATTAGAGACTTTTGAACATATGCAATGTGGCCAACACTTTAACAATAGTATTGATAATCCAAAAATATAACATATGATAATATAAACTTTAAAAAGGGGTACATATTTTAGATTGTAATTACTTTTACTTACTTTTTATTAGGCCTACTTCATACAAGCTAAGAATGTTATATGTGTTATTCTTTTAACTAGAAAGAAAGAAAAAGAAAGAAAGAAAGAAAGAAAGTTCTGCTTATTCCAGGATGACGACCTTGATACAGTCCGCTCACATCTCTGCATGTCTGTGTGGTGACTAGACCGGATTTGCGGGTCCGCAGAGGTGCAAATGACCGCTGCGGGAGGGCAGTTTGTGAATTTTAAGGTGTGAACAGTGGGGAGTGAGGTCGCTTTGATCAGGGCCTGCTGAGCCGTGCCCTGCAGGATCTGACTGTCTGTCTGCGGAGAAAGACACCAGGATACATCTCAGCTATTGTTTCAGTGGTCGGCCAGACATCCGTTTGCACCGGGAAGGTGAATGTCATGACTTCAGGAGCAAAAATATAACGAGTAATTGATAAATACTTTCATTTTTTAGGCGAGTTTGAGAGTTTGTACCTAAATATAAGAATCCTCCTTATGATTTGTCAGACAAGCATCGATCTGTCTGCAAACAAGCGGTGGTGTCCTACGTCGTTTATACTCATTAACTGACCCATTAACAGCTTCAATCTTCCACGAGTCCTGTCCAGTTTAACCTAAGATATGCTGCTTGTGTCGAGCGTTCATTGAGGTCTGTGCGAGAGGAAGACTTCACAACACACTTCACTGTAAATGAGGCAACATTTTATTTCAAGTTTAACAAATATAACAGAATACCCCCCATTAAAAATAAGAAGAAAAAAAGGGGGAAAGAAACTAAAAAAAAAGTGCGTTGTTGCCAGTGTCTGTTCAAATAACAGAAAGACAAATGACAAATTCAGGAAACGTTCAAGTTGCCAGCATGAGCACTATTTCAAATTACAGCATAAGCTTCAAAGTGTAGGAAAGCTCTCCACACAGTCACTTGACATCTGCTTTATACCCGTGCAATAACCCTAAACTTTGACTTCTGAAGTGACCACATGTTTGTTCTGAACAGAGATGAGCTTCAGTCACTTCCACAGGATGCTCTTTTCCATATTTATGAGGGGCCAACATCAGACCATTTCAAGTGTTATGTGGCACACTTTTAAATCAATATTCTCCTCACTTTATTTTTATCACCCCACCATAAACAGCACAAGTATTTTCCAGTCCATGGTGGGAATTGTCCTATTGTTGATTACACAACTCACATTTCTTTTTTTTTTTTTTTTTCGTAAAATGGATTTTCCATCATAACTTAAAAACACTAATTACTGTATGTAAAAATATATTTATATATCTGCTCCAAGTCAAAGACAAACATTCACACGAGCATCGATATGAAATAATCTTTCTTTGAATGAAAGGCATTTCAAAAAGTCTGAAAGTTTCACAGCCGATACCGAAAGATTAACAGACACAGACACAGAGAATAAAAACTGCATTAGGGAGCGTGAGACAGGGGCAGCTCCATCACAAAGAAAATTTAAATTTTGAATTTAAATTCTCAAAAATAATATAACGAGTAAATGTAGCTTATATTATGTGATGCTACATCCAATTTTTCCTCAGTGCAGTCTCAAATGTTTACCATCTTCACCATGGTATCAGTCATATATACACTGGAGAATTTACATTTCATGCTACTTTATACTTTATAAGTATATTTTACTGTTTATTTCCCCTCCTAGTGACTATTTGCATCACCAGAAACAAACACATGTATAGGAGTCTGATTGATTTTGCTCTTCCAGTGAAGCCCACAAAGTGCACTTGTGCTTGATGACAGAAATGACTGAAACCAAGTGTACTTTACACAACCTATCCTCACCACATGCTGAAATAGTAGTAGCTGTTGTTGCTCTTCTGTTGTTGTCACTAAGGAAATTGTGTCACACAATACTGAATTCATTCATTAACCGCATTCAGAGCGCCACTGAGCCACATCCTGGCGAGTAACTTAAAGGTGTCAAGGTAACTATAGGATCTCCAGTTGGTTCATGTTTGTTTGATCTCCACCCTGTTGCCCGACGTGCAAGCATATACTATATTTCCCTTATTGGGTTCCTAATCAATGCCTTAAAAGGCTTCCACTAAGTACACAGAAACAAATGAATGAGCATATGTAGTCAGAGAGCCCAGCAACACATGCGAGCACCAGGTAAATGTTGCAGCTTATAAGCATATTAAAATAAAATAAAATGTTTGATGTCATATATTAACATATGTTCACATTCTACACAAGTCTTCATCGTTTGAGCCAGTTTTATCCTGACATCTAAACAGGTTCAACATAAAAAAAAATAAAAAAATAGTAACGCAGAGACAGTAATGAAGAGTTCTGAGTGAAGAGCGTAACATGTCTTCACAGTCGTGCAGTACAAGAGGTCGATGGGTAAGGAATGTCACTCTGAGAGTCAGTTTATTGTCGAGCTTGTTGCGTCTGAGAGCTGGAGCCAGGAGAAGTTCCGTGGCAGGAAATGACGATAGTGTTTGTGGGTTCTTCTCTGGGCCTCCGCTGGCAGCCGACCTCCCCCGTCTCTGTGTCACCGATGTCTAGGTCTGGCTGCTCCGCTGCTGCCGCCTCTGCAGAGCTGTCACAGCAGGAACATACCTGGACAGCACAGACATATTCAGATGAGATGTGAAAATAAGAAAGTGCAGCAGAGATGTGTGTGAAACAAGGAGAAAGTTAAGGAGTGTACTGGTTTAATATAACTTAATGATAACTGTTTTAAAGAGAAGAGTATATGAGGGTATATGAAGCAAGAGGATAAAACCATCTTGACTAAAAATGCACTAAAATGAACATTTCAAGCATGTATGTAAATGACTTAAACTAAGAAATAGTCATTCTACCTTGATGTCTATCGCCTTGGGCAGACCTCCCTTCTTAATCCAGGGGTGGACCTCGATCAGCTCCTTCTTCTGTTCCTCTGAAAAGCGTGGCTGACTCTTCTGGAGCAGCCTCAGCTTCTCTCTATCCTCTCTGAGCACTCTCTGGATGTCACTGCAGACGCAGCAAACACACAAACACGGCCACGTTCAATACTCGTCACATCTGGCAAGACAGTTATGAGATATTTACAATGTTGGATGATGACTAATGGTAAAAAAAAAAACACATCAGTTTTGACTTTTGTAATTATCTTATCAAAGTGTGTAAGCGACAGTGCTGATGGCCGTCTACAGTGATTCAATGTCAGTGCCTCTTAACCATTGACATCTAGTGGTCAAACATGGTCACTGCAGTGTGAGACACGCTCTCTTGTTTGTATCAAAAGAAGACCACAATAAAAAGTGTGCTGTATCTAATGCACGAACATGGCAACGCGACTTCAAGGAAACACAACATGCTGTACAACAGTTGAACCTTCGGCTGTTCGCGCAGGACAGCAACAGTGTGCAGGAGGTTTTTTGAAGGGGGTCTTTGAAGGTTTAAAAGTCTATTGCTGTATTGTATTGCTGCATGAAGACAGTCCAAATGGAGTAACAGTACTATGATCACATTTCTGAAGCTCACAGAGAGCTTTCCCAGCGACTCCTTTTTGAGATAAGTGTGTACAGCCAGGGGGCAGAAAACACACAACAGCACTGAGGAGTGGAGTTGAGGATGAGCTGTTGTGCAGTAATCTACAAGGAGAATGTCCCTTCAAGCACAGAGACCAGGTTGACATGCTTACTTGCCCTCATGCTTCTGTAGGATACAGTAGGTCCATATATTGGGGATACTTTGGCGTGAACTGCTGAAAACACAGATGGTGTTGAACCCATGTTGCAGGATTTCTTCTTCACGGTTTGTCTTTGGTTTAATTGTCACAAGACAAAAGAGGTTAGAGTCCTCCTGGTTGTTCGTTCTTTACACTGGATGTCCCAAATTGTAAGACAGACGTGGTCAGAGCACCAGATTTCTGAATGATTTTGTCAGAGAAAAAAAAGATGGAATTTGCAGTCTCCACAATCAGTGCTTTGTGTACTGTAAATCATGTCAGGCTCTTTAGAGTTTCAGTGCAGTTTTGTTGTAACTGCTACAAGTTACCATGACACCTTTCTGATGTTTTCTACCTCCTGGCTGCACACACATCCTCCATTAATGAGGAATAGGTTTGCCTGGACGCATTCTTACCCTTGAACTTCCATAAGAAACTATCAAAAAAGTCTACACTATCCTACTCCTCAATGTCCCTGTCCTCCCACTCACCGAGAGGGCAGCTGATAGGTCATCATGACCTTGTCATCTGTGTTGGCCATGAGCAGCCACAGCGGGTCCTGCAGTACATACTTGATGAAGTGTTCGCTCTGCTCCATCTCCATCGGCCTTCCCTCACCGCTCAAATGACCATTGACCTTCTGGCTGTTCTGGGACGAGTCCACGCTGCCAAAGTAATTGCTACTGTTGTTGCTTCCTGAGAAGACCCAAAGAGCACAGTATTATACGCTTAAACAAAAACATGTGACCTACTGCCACTAGTATTCAGTTTATGCCTGCTCATTTACCCTTGATATGTGAAGTGAACTTCATCTCAACACATACACAAGATGTTGAAACAGACCTGTTCCACTGCCGGAGGTCCCGCTGGCTGAGGTTCCACTGCCTGACGTCCTGCTCTTCGATGTCCCACTGTTGGATGTCCCGCTGGCTGAAGTTCCACAGCCGTTGGACCCTGAGCCCATGGACCCCGAGGTGGCTGAGCCAGTACCCGAGCAAGAGTCCTCATGGAGAATAATGTCCAACATGTCGCTGGACGAAGAGTTGACGTCACTGTTGTTCCCGTCGCCACGTGAACTTGCCTGGGAAAACAAAAACATTAAGGCGGAGCCATTAAAGAGGAGCTTGACTTCATAGTTCTGGCCAGCAGACTGTAGCATTTCCTCCATCTCCTGCATCTTTATAACACAGGTGTTATCGGCAGTGTGGCATCTCGCCTCTGCTTTTTTAGACTCAACTGCTGGGAGTATATTTCTGCAGTAAGTGTGGAAAACTGTCCACCTCAAGGTTTCCCTCCCTCTCCACCTGAAGCTGATGTGTGGCGAGAGCTTTGGCGCAAAATGGATGCTGTGCATCACCCAGAGGGGTGCTATGCGGTGGTAGTAGAGTTTACCCCCCCGGCCTTCACTGTGATAAAACGCTATATAAATGTTATACTTTACTTTTTTGATTATGATCCACTATTATTAATATCATCATTATCACTTGGTACAATGAGGCAGCGATCTTGATCCTTCTGCAGCTGATTTAAAGGAGGGAAATCATTTAAATCTTGGCAGATGGCCGCCCACCATGAGTCGGGTTCTGCTCCAGGTTTCTGACACTTAACGACGTTAAGACGTTTTTCCTTGACACTGTTGCCAAGTGCTTACTCATGGTGAGACTATTTATTTTCTGTGTCTCCTCAACTAATATAAAGAGTACAATCAAGACATGCTCTGTATGAAAAGATTCTGGTATGATTTGGCGCTCTACAGATAACTCATATTCATATGTAACAGATACAGTTGTAGTTGTTTCTGGCCACATCTTAGTTACAATGAAATTATATTTAAATGAGTGAAAACAATAATGTTTCTTCACTGTTTCCTTTTAATGATTGGGTTCGGTCTGGTTCTTGCATGCAAAAACAAAGTGTGTATGTATGTGTGCATACAGTCATACATACTGTACAGGTGTGTACTATAAATCTTTTATAAGGAATGCAATGCATCATCTGTTTATCATGTCTTTTTGAAAAAGTTCCCATGCTTTAAAATCAATGTCACTCTTGGTGATATGGTTTACTGCAGAGACAAGAAGACTGCAAGATTAAAATAATGGCTGATCATGAAAATAAGAGAAAACTGTTACAGTTATAATTGACATATGGAATCGGGGAGTAATGGGATTGGAGAAGTGTGGAGGTTTTCTGATGATTCGCCTACCTCTTTGCTGCAAGCCCTCAGTCTAGAGCACACTTTATCCCAAGACAAACGCTCACAGACACAGGGCGTGCCCTCGCAATACAAGGGTCCACGTGGACCAAGGAGACTGAGAGATGGCTAAAGGGTGTAAGGGATAATAACATCATGTGTTAACACCCTGGGCCACATTTCATCTGAGGAGTCTAGACTGATCTTGACTTTACACATGGCATAGCAATACACTACAATGCACGTTAATACAGTGAATAATGTGGAGGAATCACTGTGATGATGGCATTTAAATCCCGAAAGGCTGAGAGACATATTACTTAATGTCTTGGGTGGGGGGGGGACATGCCACAGCCTACCTACGAGAGGTTCAAACAACCCACAATGATAAAGTTCAGCGAGGCATTGACATTTTTATCCTGGCAATTTAAGAATGTTACAAGTGAAGATATGAGTTACAGGCATTAGGAGGCTTACAAAAATCTAATAAAAAGAGGTTTGTTTCCTTGTTTACCTGCTTCAGCTCCCTTTCCTTGGCCTGGTTGCCGCTTGCTCCTTTCTCCCTTTCAGCCGTGTTATTCGCTTGTCCTCCAGAGGAGAGCGCTGTGCTGTCTTGCCTGTCCACAGACAGCTCCAGCTCCAGCAGGTTGAGGGGTGAGCTGCAGCGAGACTGGAACAGGGGCGGGGATGCCGGGGGCCCACCTCCTCCAGAAAGCGGGGTAGAGGAGCGAGACTGGCCCTCCACGGGTGCCTTCGGGGTTTCAGAGGATGGAGGGAAGTAGAACGAAGGGATCAGGTAGCCCGCTTGAGGAGTGAAGTGGTTCTGGGAGTTGAATTGGTTCTGGGAGTTGAACTGGTTCTGGACATTGAAGGACGGTGGAGCTGCAAAGGGCACCTGGCCTGGAAAGGCAGCTTGACAAAATGGTTGCGTTTGGGGGGGGAACCCAGCAGTCTCTGGGTGGTACACTGGCTGCGGCGGTGGTGGTGGCATCCCGGTGGCCATTGGTGGGTACACGTAATTGGGCAGTACTAGAGCCACAATCGGGGTGACCATGGGGGCGGTGTAAGAAGCAGGATGGATGGCTGGCGGGCAGGGAGGGGCTTGGGTGCCCTGGTTGTCCCTACAGTCTTGTAGTGTGGCATCTGCGCAGGGAGCTACAGATGTGGCTCTGGGGTAAACCTGGAGGGGGTACCCTGGCATGACAGAGGGGTAAGCCATGGGAAAAGCTGACTGTGAGGTCTCAGAGGGAGACCAAGAGGTTGGGTTAAGGCCATGGTTGAGACGAGGAGGCCGTAGCTGCTGCTGTCTGTGATGGGACACCGTGCTGTCCGAGGACTCGATCTGCTTCGCTCGTTTTGACTTGGTCTTCTTAATCCGCATACCCCGCCGCGTGGTGGGCTCAGCACTCGGCTTGCAGGACCGAGCAGCAGGTACAGCTGGAGGTCAGAGAGGATAAAGAAGACTTTGTTGATTTGGTGATTTGTGAATAAAGGCAAGTATGAGGTAAAGTCAAAGAGAGAGTAAGAAGAAAAAGTTCACATGGATCTCATCATTGCTCTTGTTTAACATTGCGCTTTTGTTCTTTGATCATTTTATGTTTGATCAGTTTATCAAATGTTTCTTGATCTCAGAAAATAAACTGCAGAGTAATTTATTATCATTACAAATAAAAAATAACAAAGTTGTGATAAACTGGCATTGTCCTTTAAAGGCTTTAGATACGATATGTCAGTGTGGTGGTCAGTGGTACCATCGCTGGCGATCTGTTCTCTCTGGCGCTCCAGGTACTGTGAGCAGTTTGCTTTGAGTGCTGTGAGTCCCCGAAGCTCTCTGAAGCGATACAGAAAGGCCTGTTCCTCCTTCTGCGTGTGAGCTGCCAAAACCTGCTTGGTCAACCCCAGTTTCTTGTAGGACTCCCTCTCCTGACTGGGAGGTGAAACAGCAGTAGCAGGAGGCGCCCCGAGGTTCTGGCCGGATTCTACTGTCTCTCCTGCTCCCGGGATGTCCTCTATGATCTCTGCACAGATGACAGCGGGGGAAAGTTCAGAAACTTCAGACATACTAAAAATCAATGTAAGGTGGAGTTTTATGTAATAAAACGGCTTAACATTGCAGTGACGACGACAACAACTAAATTGGAACATAATTCGCCATTAATAAAAAAAATAAAGACAGAAGAAACTGTCACAGGATCACACACGGGGACCACAGGCCTTAGCTCGTAAAGGGGTTTACCCTCTTTCAGGGCTATCGGAGGCCTGTGGTCAAATGACAAGACTGTGAAACAACTGCACAGTTACAGTAGTTGTAGTATAACATAGATATGTGGTTGATCATTTGGCCTGGAGTCTGGCTCACTTGCTGGCTACAATGATTACTACAGTGCCTATTGAAGTGATTTGTGTTTTATATATGTATTTGATATGTTTTGTCTTTTTGTTTATCGTTGTTTTTAAGTTTCAATGTGCTTCAAACGATACTGACGCTTTCTATCAGATCGTACAATGTGCCCTGAATTCTGGTTGCTCGCCGCATCATGTAAGGCAATTATCGCTTATTATCACTGCCGGTTGTGTACAACTTCATTACTTGTGTACATAATACAGTATGTATCGGACAAGACGGGACCCAATGACCCTGCAAACGTTCGTGCTCACTGAAGAGTAACTAAATATTTTACATAGTGGGACGAGTTGACTTTTTTCTGTGTTTGAGATACAAACATCCACTGATAAACTACACACATGCACACACACACACACACACACATACATACACACAAAAACACAGAAAGAAGTGAGCACACATACAAGTATAAAGTTTCATTTACAGTGCTGTGAAAAAACATTTGCCTCGTCCCCTGATTTCTTCTGTTTGTGCATATTTGTCACATGGAGTACGGCTTCAAAATATTAAATTAGACAGAGGAACAAAAGGATGAAAAAACAAAGTAACAATTAAATCTACTAATCTAACACTAATCTACTAACTTTTAACCTTTTTAAATGGGTGATAACGTTAGCTTAAATAAAGCTAGAGACTTACTAGAGTTACTTATCTGATCTCTTTGTATAACAACTATGCAACAATGGAGGAAATCAGGTTGGAAGGATATTATTTTTCACGGCACTGTACCTGACTCTGGTTGAGGTTTCTTGTCCCCAACGTGCACTATGGTGCTACTGTAGCTACACTGGCTGGTTATGGACACCACACTTTCTGGTTTGTTAGGTACAGGTAGGGGCAGCGAGGTGCCCACTACCGCTGTGGCCGCGTCACTGGACTTTTTGTCTCGAACATCCAAAGCGGAGAGACCAGACTGATCCTTCAACAAGGCTGGTTCTGCCAAAGAGAACAGAGAACAAGAGATACTGACAAGGAACTGGCATTGTAGTGTCTGAGAGAGAAGTTTAAAGGGCAGAGTGTGAAGGCCTCAGGAGGCTGTATCTTTCTATGATGAGGTGACGATAAGTGTCTGCTATCCTTTTGTCGTAGGAACTGAAGTGGTGAAACATACCTTCAGACACCTGCATGCTGTTAGAGCCTTTATTTTTGTCGTCGTCCGAGTTAGAGGACGTGGTGTTAGAGGAAGACTGGCACTTCCTCTTCATGGTGATGGGGACATTACAGGTCTCCAAGTACCTACAGGAATCATAACCACACACTGATTTCAGTTTCTGAACTTTCTATAAATTATTGTCAGCGAGAAATGTCACAAAGCAAGTGGGGAAGCTTATTTTGGGGTTTAGTTTTCTGTTAAGGTCAGACATTTTGGTCGACTTACTTGGCAAAATACAGGACATGAAAATGTCCCCCTTGACATTATTAAAGTATGCAGCTAATAGAGAGGAAATGAGGCTTGCCAGAAGCTCCATGATAAATATCTTCATTAAGTTTTGTGGAAAAACACTGGCTGGAAATCTCATTTTTGAGTCAAATATATTCTTTAGGTCTTTTGAAGGAAACCTTACTTTTGTAGCATTTCGTTTGTTTTTTATGGCTCGCCTGTACCACACTGATTGAGTGTTACAAGGTGGATAACCTTTAAAATTGAAGTGTAAAAGGTTGGGTATAAAGTGTGTCCTACAAAGGGTAACATTCTTCAAAATCACATCTGTACCTGACAACACTGTCCAAACAGCTGATCTGCTGGTAGGAGTAGACAGTCTGCTCATTGAAGGACATCTCCTCCTGGAAAGAGGACCTACTCTCCTCCATAGTGGACCCGGTCTCCCTCAAATTAAGAGGAGCTGCTGAGTCTTTGGGTCGCACCACCACTGGGCTCTTCTGTACAGACTCTACTGAAGGGAGACCCGGAGTTAGACACATTTTCTCAACTGTTTACACAGAAATATGCAGATTGTTTTCAGTTAGACTTACTGCCGTTGCTTTTCTTGTTGTCTGGTCTGGTTGTCTGCTGCTCCTGGCTCTTCTGAAGATGAATTCCCTTACAGATCTCCTGAAAAGTTCGCTGTGAAATAGAGACAGTACATCTGTTAAAGAAACTGTGACTCCAAAGTCTGTTGTTGTATCCAATTTCAAAATATGTTGATGGCACATTTTATCAACACTTTTCATGTAATACACTGGACCAGAACAATCAGGTCAAGGTTACTATCCTGTACAAGCGGGACCACTTCGGATGTAACACATTGTGCTAAACTGTAAGTGGGTTTGGGTTTACTCACAGGTCTGGCTTTGCCGCTCACTTCCTCCTCTGCTTGCTGAATCTTGCCCCTGCTGCCGTTGTCAAGGCTCTCACTCGAGGAGGTCATGCCCAAAAGGTGGTCGTTTCTGCTCAGACTACCGTAACCACTGGACCCACTGTTGTGAACCGGCTGATCAGAGATATAGAGAAGGGAAGAGGGAGATTAAAAAAGAAACGCGCAGCTGTGGGCAGAGTTAAGAAGGCAGAGATGACGTAGTACTAAAATAATCCATGCTCTATTTTTCTTGTTAGATGTTCAGTTTCTTCCTTAAGGTCTTAGAAATGTTTTTACAGTTTACACCCTGTTGTGCTCTTTTACCAATCTGTTTTTTTTGGGGGGTGTAAGATGTTGCTCTAATCCCTTAGTTGTATATATTAGCACTTGTATCTTTTCTGTGAAAAGCTTCTATGATTTATGATGGCTTATTTAAAATCTAAAAATAAAACCTCTTCTTCTATAATCGGTACTATGTGTCCTTGATTTCTATTCCTCCCTATCTTCCCTCACCTGTAGCAGGAGCCGATGGATCTGCTCAGTGACCTCCTGGATGTCAGAGTCCATTGTCTTCATCTCGGCGACAGTGGAGGCCGGGGCCAAGAAAACATCTTCATTCACGGGGCCCCTGATAAACAAACAACAACAAAACAAAACACAACAGCAGATCAGCTACTGCTTCATCAAAGTCAATGTCACTCAAGAGAGTGACATAGTGACAGCCACTATGACAGACCTCCTACCAGATTCAACAAGACAGTAACACTCACATGCGCACTTTGTGTCTTCCGATAACAAAGGAGACCTTGCGGCTCCAGGGATTGACAAAACTGGACCAGCTGGTGTCAAGAATGATGTATTCTCCGTTTCGTGCACAGAACCGGATGGAGGAGTGGTCAAACGGTTGCCCTGCATACTGAAGAACTGCAGAGAAAGTAAAAATAAAATAGTCAGACCATGAAGGGGATTTCCTGTGCAGACTCAACAAAGTCTTCCGTGATCTGTTTTTTTATTCTGTGGACTCACTCTTTCTGTGAATGGCCAACATGATCGGCCGGTCGTTGGGATGCAGGTGGAGGAGGACAGGCGTGCCGATGAGGTCTTGTGGGAGGTAGCCGAGGAGAGGAACCGCCCTGATGCACAAAAAACACATGACAGATCAGTTTGTTATCGCTTGTTATTATTCTCCAATAGTTGGGTGAATTGTGGGGAAATACTCACAGAATTTCACAGTAATAGTAAAAACACACCGCCACGGCTTACCTCTCATCCACATCCTGAAACACACAACTCGGAGTGTGTGTGGTGGTGAAGATACGTTTGTCTGTTGGTATTCTGGGTGCTTTAAGAAAAAGATAAGATAACAATTATTAATTATTAATATCTATGCTCTTCCAAATACTATTGGGAAGAAGTTATGAATCATCAGCTCGAAGGAAGTCCTTAAATAAAAGTTTTTAATACTAATTTTAATACCGTAAACCGCCTTTTGGGAAAACTTGTAATATGTAGTATTATTGGGTTATATAAATGAGATAGACAGATCTTAATTACTTGAATTGGTTTCTTAGACCTGCAGTCTGGGTCTTACCATCGTAACCAGAGTGAACTCTCTCAGCCAGCAGGAGGCAGCAGAACTGGTCCTCAGCATGTACCGTGTCTTGGACCTTCATCAGGTAGGGCGTCATGCGGAATGGATAATACTGCAGATCACCCTCACACTCCTTGCCACCGCTGACAATTAGTTAGAAGAAGAGTTGATTTTTAACCACATCAAATAATGATGGGGATAATAAGGATAATAAGGATCTTACAAGGTTTTCTAAACAAACTGTCTACAGGTTTACAAGCCATTGAACACAAGGGGGCAGTGTTTAGCTACTTAGAGATAGAGATACTACACTCAGATTTCTGCTCTTGGGAGCTTAAGACCTGAAAGTCAATGTACAGTCTCAACAGTACAGTAAGGTGTGCATGTGTGTTTTAAATGTAAGTGGCTCTCTGCCTATATGTACAACACTGACCTGGAAAAAGCATCTGATTACAGTTTACAAGCGTATGATGTCACAAACTAATTGAAAAACATCTAGAGTGGAACCAAAGTATGAATATAAACCACAAACATGGACGAGCGACAGGTGGTCTGACACCATGTTTCAACCAACGCTCACCTGATACGACAGAAAAAGGACTTCTCCTGCATGCAGTCAGACGGGGATGACTCTGAAACGGGGAAATGAGAATATTTTAATTCAACAGCAACATGATCCAGCCGAATGCTGATCAGGGTCTGGGCTCCAAGCAGGCGATCGAGCTTTGATTAATTCCATCCAAAAACATCTATGAGCGCAGGTTAGCATTTAAATACAATGAATTTAAACAGTCATTTTGGACTAACACAACAGATAAGGTGCAAATCTGGGTCTGATGTATAAAAAAAGATGAAAGGTAACTGACCAACAATTCAGTCTTGGTATGACCAGTTAAACTGTAATGGATATAAAGAGCTCTCTGATAGGCTGAAACAACAAAATGAAGCCATTTTATCATCTGCATCTTTTATCTTGCTTTCCCATTTTTCAATTAGGATCCGTCTATTCTGCCCAGCTTAGTTAAAAAGAGGCAAACAGCTTCCGTTTTTATGAATGACAGATGAAGTCAGGACAACTTGAACCTAATGTGCCGTGATGATGGCAGCCTTTGCTTCAGTGACTCGTTGCCTAGCAAAGTTGTTTTCCATGGATTCATTCAAAGAAATTTATTTATTTATTTTTCCATTACATTTTCCTATGAATGCAGAGTACTTAAAAATAATTTTAGAGACTGTTTGAATGACCTTAATGACTCTAGTGATCAAGGATGTGCTCCTCATTAGTATAAAAGTAACCCTGTGTCTTTAGAGAGCTCTGTGGCTGTCATATTTGTACCTGCTCCGGTGCACATGCTCCAGGAGGGCAGGCGGTAAGGCGTTGTGAAGCTGTAGAACACGCTAACATCCTGCGGCGTCAGGAACTCCACAAACTTGGTGTTCTTGAACACATCTCTTTTGCAGTTGAGGATGGACGCAGCCTGATCAGAAATGTAGACTATTCTCCCCGTGTTGAGAGACACCGCTACTGCGAAAATGTCCTGTGGAGACACAATCAGTGAAGGTGTACACAACACAGATTTACACATTTCTGTTTTATTTTGGATAAAAAATATTGAGATATTTTAGATTTTAGATAAGATAATTCGATGACTCACATTATTTTTGAGGGTGTATTCAGAGGTGATGCTGTCTATCTCTTCTATTGTATACGAGGATACATCCAGGCCTGAAGGTTGACTGTCATTGATCATCAGCAGCTGGTAATACTCCTCATTGGCTGCAAGACAGTGAATTTAATAAAGTAAGTAAAATATGGTATGGATGGTATGTGGAAACATTCATCCTGAAATCACAGACATTTTAGCAGAATGAAAAATGTCTCAGATCTCTGCTAAGATACAAACAAACTGTACTGTTGAACCACTACCATCTGTAAACATTTAGACTGGGTATAATTAAACCTCTGCAGACCATTACCCATGGACTATCAACAAAACATTCCTAAGTTATGTCTTATGTCCAAGTTTCTTTTTTTGGATCTCATTTAGCTACTATGCTTCCTCAATTTGAGGAAAAGAACACATTCTTCTGGTACAAATAACAGCTAAATTCATGGATTTACTTGTGAGTGTAGAATGAATTATGAAAGTACAGACAGGTTTTTAAAAAATCAAGTCTAAACTATGAGGAGAGGTTGGCAGTAACACATAAGACATAAGCCAAAGAGAGTGAGGAGAGAAGAAGAAAAAGCTCTTCACCTTCCACTTGCTTGACGCAGCGCAGCGCATATTTGAGGGTGTTCAATGTGGTCGACTTGTTATTGTGTCTCTTCTCAGCAGGCAGGTGAAGCTTCAGCTCCTTCAGAGTTTTAATCACCTCTTTCTGGGTCTTGGCTTTGGCGGACTCCTGACTACTGCAAGTTGCACAATCAAACACGTGCACAGAGGCAAGTCAGATATTGCAAAGAAAACAGTCGCTGAGAAACAGATTAAATAAAAGGAACTAACAGATAATTGGGGGTCCAGTAAAAATGAGTTACAGTTGGTGGTCGATGCACTAACCTGCAGCCGCTGGTTGACGGGTTGTCCTGCTCTGAGCTCAGCAGACTGAAAGCGTTTGAGCTGCTGGGAGGAGACGGACTGTGGGAGTTTGAGCTGCAGGGGAGAGAAAAACAACTGAGTATTTCACATCAAAACAGAGCATTAGGAATTACTCTAATTACCTCAAAGAGATACACAAACAAAGCGAGAGAGGCCTGCAACTGATTCTTACCCAGTATCCAGTCAGACTGATTTTAACTCGCCATATTTTATAGTTTAATAATGATACACAACCAGACAGCAGACAGACTGGGTACAAAACGTTGCCATCATTGTCTGAAGCACCAATTTCACACGCGCATCTTCTTCTCACCCAGCTGAGACACCTGATGTTGCCAACGTGCTCAAGTTACCTAATAATAATAAGAATTTTTTTAAAAAACCACAAGTATCCTCAACTTCACAGTATGGGTGCTGTCAATGTGAGCCTAAAAAAGATCTGCTGGTTTCTGCCTTTGTGGAAGTGAAAAAGGCTACAACTCTCATTTAGAAGCGAGGCCACAAAAGAAAGCGCACTCCAATGTCACACTCACCTCCTGAAGGACCTGTGTCTGTAGCTCAAAGGGTGCACAGCAGGACAGCACCAATACAGCAAGAATTAGGGGCCTAAATACAACTGCTGGTGATTTATCTTAAATAAGACTGTACCGGGTACAAATATAAAACACACTCGTCTAATTTCCTAACAGCAATATACTAAACCATAAAATACACTTGAAAAAAAAAAATAAATAAATAAAATAAAATAATAAAAAAAAAAAAAATATATATATATATATATATATATATATATATATATATATATATATATATATGAAAGTTCATACTTAGCATCAGTAGTTTCGTATATTATAGCTTACAATGCATCTAATGACCTTCCACAGTTGACAGTTTGCTTTTGTGTGACGTTAACTCTGTACCTCAGCTGTGTGAGGATAGCTGCTGAGAAAGGCTGTGAGGTGGCTTTGAAAGTTCTGGACTTGACATGTAGTCCTTTTAATGCGTCTCAACTTTCTCCCGAATGTTTCTGTATCTGCATGTCCGTCAGATCCGTTCTAAAAGAAAGACTGGTGTATCTTTGGCGGAAACATAATGAAGTAAGACTGTAAAAGAGACCTGCATGCAGGTGGACAGTGTCTGTGTGATCCACATTATTAACCTACAAGCTTAACACACTGCCAGAAAACTGATGAGGATGACTGAGGGATTATGCTGCCAAATTTGGATCTACAGAGACAGATTAATGAAGAAGGCAAACAACATTTTGGGTGACCAGATGCACCCCTGCATTCAAACATCTGGGCCTACCTACTCCATCCATCAAACTAATGGACTAAAATGACTCGCCACAACTCATGTTACTATGTATAACCTGCTTTACCTGGCTTAGAATAGAAATCGCCTTTACAAATAGCCTCTCTAAGTCAATCAAATATAGACTTCAGTTCTCAAGAAATTAACAGCAGGGTTTAGATCGTGCAGTCTGGACATTTATTACATTGTATTAGTGAGAGAAAAACAGCAGAATAATTTACAGTGTGGTAGTAAGTCTACATCCACCTTCTGTGAACATGTGTTACTGAAAGAGTGTTGTTGGACGCATACATTTATTTACATAAATTGAATTAATCCTGGCAGATGGACAGATTTGATGTTTTCATTGAGAGCACTTAGCTTTCTCTTTGCGAAGTTCAGTTCACGCCCCACGTTGACGAATATCAGCGCACATACTGAATCATTTCCTGTTAGTGATATCTAAGATTTAAGTGGTAATTTCATTGTTTCATTGTTGTGGGGCTCTGGTACTGTGCATCCTGGATCACACTCACACCTAATGAAGCCGTCATTTATGTGATTGGTTGCATCTGTGCTGCAGAGAAAGGCGTTTCTCTGACATGTTGTATGATCTATAGATGTGATCGTTCCTTAACAAGAGTGTTTTTGTTTTAATTTCTTCCATTTAGTTTAAAAATGACAACTTTACTTTTATAATCTTACATTTTTTAATGTAAACGATGTCCTCCTCAGCAACTATCAGTCCTTATTATTTCAGTATAGTAACTAAAATAGTAAACAAAGAGATAGAGAGAGCCACCCATAGTTTGAATTAATTTAATCTAATTTAATTAAAGGCAAGGAACTTGTGCGTGTGTATCTGTGGTAGTAATACAACACAGCTCAGGGTATGTGTGTATGTCGTCTACTCTCTTAGCTTACAAGCTTATTTTAACACCATTAACACCCGTGAGATACTGACTCTCCTGAGCTACATCTCAGGGTTACTCTGTATAACCCGCTTACCTGGCTTAGAATAGATAACACCTTTACAAATAGCCTCTCCAGGCCCAAGAAGGTTTCTAATTGTATCAAATATAGCTTTCAGTGCTTCAACAGCTGGATTTAGACTGGGCAGTCTGAGCATGTATTAAGTGTACAGTGGGCTAATTCACACCGTTGCAGTAAGTCATGGAAACATGTTCCCAAACGAGAGCTCCCAAGGAGGCAGAGGAGTTTCTGCTTTGGTTTCTCTTTGGACAGGATGTTTCTCCCCTCAAGGTGAAGATCAGTGAAAGGTGGCTCTGTTTAGAAACCTGTGGGAGAATTTGAACTCTTAGCTCATCACTGGGTGTATGTGTGGATATCTCGTTACATTTCGAAGAATAACAACCTATGCATAAGGCAAAGAGGAGCTAAGGTGGTTCATTTTTCCGTACTGTATAATGACGGTGCACATCCAATAAATAGTTCCCTTAATCTGAGCTGAAGCCACGAAGAATCTGGTGAAGTCTCTGTAGTCGAGACTTTGATTTCATAACGCTGCAGCGCAGGTGAGTGTGGCACACAGTATTAGCCTACAAGCTTATCACTTCTTGAATACACAAACATCAGCAGCTCTCGAGAGATACTGAGTCATCTTTAAGATGTTGCCATAAACAACGGGCTTAAATGACTTAGTATAGTCACAAGATCTATAAATACGCTCCTTGTACAACCTGAGACCTAATTCTAGCCTGAGTCATAAGTTTATAAAAGGTATAACTGCAGTTTGAAGCTGCCCAAAGCTCCGTAAAATTGTATGGAGATCTTTCAAGTCTGACTAAAACATCTGGACTGGACTGAGCTCTGGCCTCTGCGTTGTTTTGAAGTAATACCTGTGTGTCTTTCTCTTGCTGAAAAATAAAATGTTGCTGTAAGTCATTTTTCTTGCACACTGCAGCAGATTGCACTCCAGATTTCTCTGCATTCATTGTGTCCTCTTGTTCCATACAGTGAGCATTCAAGTGATTGCTGCAGACAAGCATCCCCGCCTCAGCATGACGTTATAACTGCCATGCTCCACAGTGGGAAAGATGTTGTGCTTCTGGTATCGTGCGGAGTTTGGCTAACAGCAAGTCTAGTGCACAACGATCGCCAGAAAGCTCTCTTCTCGTCTCATCTTCTCCTACATGCCTTCTGGTAAATGCTAGGACTTGCGTCATGTCAGTTTTCTCTGTCGCGCATCATAAAACGCTTCATATTTGTGCACTATTTGGATCCAATTTCACAAAGATATTGACGTACTGTTTCCTCTGGTGTCAGAAAAGAGAGACGTTTGAGTCCTTACAATCTTCGTGGGAAACACGTCACGAGCAGAATGCACAGACAAAATGACTGATAGAAATCTTCTCATGTGGCTGTACATGGGGTAACAATCAGCCATACAATGTGAGAGTGCTCCTGTAGGAGGTACATTAACCTACTTTGTTCAAACACTGATATGAAGAGATGAAGCTGTTTTCAGGTGAGTGAGACTGAGCGAGAGAGAGCAAAAGAGAGAAGGAGAAAAAAGTTGGAGTGAGAGTCAATTTGTTGAGGGAGTTTCTTTAGAAAAATAAAAAATAGTACAAAAGGTTAGGAGTTCAGCTGAATAAAGGGAGGAGTAAAGGAGACAAAGAGGAGAAACAATCGTCCCATGAGCAGAAGAGGCAGGCAGATGGTGTGTTAGATCAATGTATGACACAGGCAGGAAGAAGGAGTGGTTTAAAAAAAAAAAAAAAAAACGAAAGAAAAGCTCTGGATTAAAAGGGAGTGAGGTAAGAGAGGCTGGGAGAGAGAAAGAATGTCAAAGTGCGTAACTCTGCTTACTCCGCCCCGCGATAAACAAAGACAAACAGAGTGTCGCTATGGCAATAACAAGGAGCAGGAGAACCTGACACAACCCATCTGGCATTAAGAGAAAGCCAGCCTCCCTGAATGACATCAATCCCGTCTTCCCAATGGGAGAGACGGTCAGTTTATGTTTTTCCACTGTGGTTGTCTAAGGGCTGCATTGTGTCCGGAGATATTTTTGGTCACACTATGGTCACGTCCAGACGGTTTTGGAGAATTTTGGAAATTGTTCATCATGATTCAACCACAGCCCGCTTCAGCAGGAGGTTTTGTCTCGTCTGCCATAGCCGCCCTGAAAAAACCTGTGACGCTGCTGCAAGCTGCAGACATATAAGTGTAGACACAGAGATTTTATGTACGTCTATATCTGTATGATTCTGTGTCATATTGTCTCCCTCTGGGACATTCATTTTAATCAAATGGCTACCTCTGTCATGGAGCTCATATGCTCCCTATGAGCAAGACTGGAGGGACGGAGCGGGCTGACGTGTTCAGAGCTATACAGTTCACTTTGGAAATACTCTGTCACCAATAAGTCTTTCAACAAGTGTTCTCAACAGGCTAAATTAAGTTTATTCCAAGCTCAGTTGAGTAAAGAAGTTAGCCTTTAACATTTAGCACACGCACATGATGAAAGTCTTACTCAACGGTAAACAATACACGGAGCACACCATATCCCCTCACTCACACTCTCACTCCAGTCCAGTCACGAGCCACTTGGCACTGTGTCAAACATTCCTGTGTGATCTCTTATCGCGATGAAGATATAACCTACCACACAGAAAACAATCAGGAAACTCAGTGAGATTTAGATGGAATAACTTATGGACTTGCATATTTATGTTACGCATGTATCATGTTTGTGTTAAAAATGGAACGATGCTGACGAATTCAAAATGACTAATCTGTCAGGCATTTTTACTTTTACTTTACTTTACTTCGTCACTCAAGTGCTCAGCTGCCAGGAAGCAATACAATTTAAAGCTATTATTCAAATCAGTCTACATTCATGTTTTTCCTCATGGCCAGAGGAAACAGACTGAGTGGGTTCACTCATGTTTCAAACTGGATGGCCATCGCTTCAGTCATCTAATGACATTCAACACTGATGCTGGCTATATTCATCATGACCAGACTGGTGATGGAAGGCAAAGCGGACATGATTTAATGCATATGAACATGTCAAGGATAATTACAGGGCCTAAAGGAAGGGAAGTGAAATGCAGCAGAATTTTAAGACAGCATAAGCGGTACAGACATGTACATCAGAGATTGGACAGATGTTTATCAGCTACGACGCATTTTTCGGAGCTGTGACTGTTGTAATTTGAGTAGAGATTTCCTGTGTGGCTTTTTGTCGTTTCTACTGTCAGAGGTCTTCAGAAACATATTGGTATTGGTACTGCAATGACATATCCATGCATATTTAATGCTCTATACTGCTTATATGCTTAAGGGCACTTCATGTTTGTGTGGCAGAATCTGCAAATCTCACTTTACATGCAGCTGTTTGATCACAGCAAGGACAGTACTCAGCTTACAATACAGCTTTCCTGCCAGCTATGTAAACTTTCTGGGCCTCTCTAGTTTGATCCTGTTTAGTAGATGAGTGTGCCAACCTTTGGTCTTCACCCCATTCAATATCTCCTGCTGCTGACTCCTCATTTTGACCGACCTGTTCTTGTTAGCACAGTGTGCAATGGTAGATGTCCTCTTTCACATTCATAACTACAGTAAACATGACATTTTATCATTTCCACAACGACCACTGACCTCTTGTTGCTTTCAGAGGATTCCAGCAGTGCCGAGTCTTTACTGTTGCCATTGGAGCTGCCCATTGACTCATGGCCGTGGCTCTCATTGCCGTGACTCTCATTGCCGTGGCTTTCATTGCCGTGTGATTCAGTCCCACTGCCGCTGGACCCACTGCTCTTCATCTCCACGTCCTCCTCGGGGAGTGATCGGGAGCGGGCATTCTTGCGATGGTTGTGCGGTGTGGCAGGAGGGTCCTGCCCACTGCTGTCGCTGCCCTCCGAGGGGAGGCCTAGGTCGGGCCCACCTTGGTTGTAGCCACCCATCCGATGCAGCTGTGACATGGAGCTGCACCCTGAGGCCCCCCTTGGCATGGAGCTACATGAGGTGGACACTCTGCTACCTGATGCTCTGTCCTCATTCTCCAGCACCGGGAAGCAATAGGGCTTGGAGTCTGAATCTTCGGACATCGGGAGAAGTGCTTGAGCTCGTTCCAGTTTAGTTAAATAGATGATGAACAAACACAATTACCCCATTTTCACAAGGGTGTTGCTGAATGAATCACAGAGGAGCACAGATTGATCTGTTGAGAGAAGGAAATTACACGTCAGTAATGAAGTAATGCTGGTTCACTGCAAGTAATGTTTTTTTGTTTTTTTTTAAATATTTAGAAGATGTACAGCATTCAAGACTTGTGTCTGTACTCTGCTACAAATGCATACATGCTCTGCCAGGACAGGTAACAACATGTTGACTCAAACAAATCTCCTACATCAAGCAGCTTTAGGTCTCTGCAAGAGCATTTTAATGCCTCACTGACATGAACTGAAATGCCTGGAAGACAGGAACAATAGAAACTTCATAGCATGCTTCTGACAATGGTCAACAATCTGCCAAGTCTCCATGATTTGTATTAAATGTAAACGCATGCAAAACCACTGGCACTGATTCTTCAAAAAAAGGATGTATTCATTAATTTGCATGCACATACACACACACACACACACACACACACACACACACACACACACACACACACACACACACACACACACACAAGCATGCACAAAGAGATGTGAATCGAGGCTTTGCCAGTCCTCCTTCAAAACGGCGTCTGTTGTGTTATCAGAGCACACGGCAGGGTTTAAAACTTGACCTCTCGAGAGCCCTGCAGGTGCTTCTCTGATGTACAGTGAAAAAGGCTCACTTGTACAGACAGTATGGCCTTTACAAATCAGTGGGGCTGTCCCATATGAGCCCTCCAACCCTTTCAAAGGATCATCCTCCCAGGGACACATAAAACACCAGACAGTGTTTATCTGAATTTCACCATAGGTTGCTAGCCACCAGTGTGAGACTTTGGCCCCATTTTCTGTGGCTTTGCATAGCGGTGTGATGCTGCAAGCAGGGTTTAAAACTGTACAAAACCAGAGTCATCTCAGGTAATGATCCTATATAAATGTGACTATGATATATAAAAATGTCATATGTAACTATATGTTTATTCTGTGTGTACATTTCTTCAACACAACTGCCCTAAATGAGTGTAAACTGTGAGTAGAGGTGGATTGTATCGTAAACGCTAGACATCAGCGTAACAACGAGGAGGCATCTGTTAAATCCACCAAGTGTCGGGTAGATCTTTCCTAAAAAGGAAATTTCCTCTGGTTACAGGACGAGACAGGCATTACTTTTTTGGGAGCATCAACAATGCTCTGGTTGGAATAAAGGCAAGGAAAACTGGAAAGAAATCGTAATCAGAGAAACATTTTTTAAAAGATCTACTACGGAAAAAGAGATTACAGTGCAGTGGCGGGGCTGTCGTCCAGTAATCACAAGAAAGCGCAATGAGCAGTGACATCAGAAATAAACTAGGGAACAATAGAAATATCTGAGAAACCAGGAGACTCTATCTGGCAAGAACCAAATAGAGCGTTACTAAAGTGAAAGACCATCTCGTGGTACTTCGTCCCATAATGATATAACATTATTCTAATTATACCATAGTGATGTGCTGTAACCCATGCTTCCTATGATTGTCTCTGTGTGGAATACTCTTGTGCTTGATCCTGGAATCTTCACAGTAAAGTCAACCAAACTGAATTTCACATTTACTTCAAACTAAACTGACATAAATATATATTTGTGTAATATATATTTGCCTGGTCAAATTTGAGATTGAGAGCACAGGAAAGGAAAGCATCATCTCCGACATAATCCTGTTCCTGGGCAACGCGTTAAGGTCACAAGAAAGCCACAAGCCCAAGTCTCTGTGTATTAGCCTCCAGTCTGGCCTCCTTCCAGGGCCAACCTCTCTAAGCGGCAGCATGCCTGACCTGCAATGGAAAAAGTCCTATTTTCTACTTCGACTGAGGACACACAGCTTTATGCCCTCTTTAATTCACCTGATCTCTATAGGGTGTGTTTATTTAGTCTGACCAAATCAGTCTTAATCATCAAACCCATTCAAGCATTTATTCATGCAGGCGGCGCACACATTGTGCTTATCTGCTAATGATCTGTTGAAAGCTGTGAGTTTGACTTTGTGTGCACAGTATGGGTGCATGTAATGTCGGAAAAGTAGCGTCACGGCAGACAAATGCGGCTGACTGAAGGGGAAATTTAAAATACCATAGATGGCTGTCATGGAAAATGTCTTATGACCAAATGTTCAATGGTGTCTCCACTCATTATGGAGCCACAGAAGCATATTAGAATCTTAGATTTGACATTCTATTATGTTTTTATTGGACATTTTGTAGTATAATGTTCATATGCTCTGAGAAATTTGTGAAATCCCAGCTGCAGCCGATGACCAGTATCATCTGGAAGTCAGTGGCCCTGAATTATGCAACATGATTCATGATTACGCCAAACCTTTATGACAAAATGACAGAAGTAAAATATTTCCATTAATAATTAACCAGCCTGTCTGTCCTTTCAGACAGCAGCAAGTTCACGGCCACCAGTCTGCTTATCACTGACCTCCTGCAAAGTAATTTTTTTCCATCATTCATGCTACTGTGTGAAATGGGTCAACTTGCTTTGAAATTACTATCAAGATATAAGTTAGCAACTTAAGCTCCTATAGTCTGCATAAGATAAATTTGAGCACTGAGTTTGTGAATGATTTGTCTCGGTTACACAGTGCAGCACTTAAGCTCTGCACTGTGGTTCAGCTATTTTCAGCAAAATAAGATAAAAATCTACACTACAAAGCCTCCTATTGGAGATAATAGACCACTATTACTCTGCCAACATACTGTGCATACTGAACATTCTGAGCAGACCGCTGACCGGGGATTTTGTTGCAGGGAGAAGTTTCTTGGCAGCTGCTTTAACTGCTACACAAAGTGTGGTTCAAAGTTTAAGAGCTGACTGCCAATGTGGCCGATATTCATAAAGTCCTCATAAAGTTCACACGAGCTACCAACTAAAGTAACTACTAGACGTTCACCTCATTAACTCGTTATCACACCAAATCTGTTGGCTCGATATCAGCGGACAGGTCAGAGAGAGATAAAAAAAAAAGACTATTTAAACACGGATCCTCTAGTGATGCTGCAGGTCCACCAACACTACCTGGTCCTTAAGAGAGAGCATCAGCTGAGGACCAATCGGTATCCAATCGGTAATAAAAATTAAATTGAGTGGCACGTAACGAACTTTTTGATGCTCTGAAGTTGTTTGAGTTGTTTCTTTATGGTCACATTATTTCACACCAATAAAAATGCACTGAACTGAATTTGAACTGATTGAAGAGAAAAAAAAAACACAAGGTAGAGGAGATATTTGTGCAGCCGCAGACCAACAGTTCTGGTGTGTGTTTGACTGTACAAAGTTCATGATGTTCCAGCATTCAGAATGGACAATCAAATATTTACTCTCACAACAGTAAAAGTGAGATGGTTTCATATGTTTATTATAGATTTACCTACGTTCTTCTGATAAATGTCCAATTTGCCTCTACGCTAAGGGTCACCTGAGGTAACTTCAACAAATGTGATTATTCTCTTATTATACTCTTTTTTGTTCCTGACGTTAAACAAATTTATTTCATCCTGCAGACAAGGAAGTGGAAAAGGGAGTATCTTGGATTTCCTGTGTTCCGCCAAGAAAGCAGTCATAATTTTAAACAGAGTTATCTCACTGGGAGCATGAGCTCTTCACTGGCATGTGATTCAGTAAACCACTTTCACTACTTTTGTATGAACTTTAAACACAAACCACAACACATTCAAACGTCAGAGATGATTCTTTTTTAGACTGGCAGCACATCCAGGAAGCAGTTACTTCCAATGCTGAGGTTGGTGCAACGAGCAACAGGTGGCTAACAAGACAAGATGAGAAACATAACACAATTACAGGTTATTTATTCCTCCTATTGACCAGGTGGGAACATGTTTCTCACTTGGCCTTTCTGAATATGTCTAAGAGAAACAATTTAGAGAAATCACGTTTTCAGAGTAAAAAGGACAGAACAGTCCATTCTCACATGGGGTTCGGGTAAAATTGTAATCAGGGAGGGAAATTAAAACTTGATTATGTTTGGACAACATGTAAAGTCTAGGCACTGCTGTTGTGGTGAACACAGTTTATGTAAACTGGTGGAAAGACAGCCTGTGAGAGATTTTCCAGTAATCTTCTTCTGTCTTGTTCTTGGTTCCCAGCTTGTTGCTGTTCTCAATCAGTAATACCAGTGACGACTTCAAGAAATACCAAGATGTATGTGGATTAGTCATGTCATGTCAGAGGCCGCAAGAGCCACAGTCTTTCTAAACAGAACACCTCTTGGTTAAAATATGTAAGACTGGGTCAGAATTAGTTCAATAATTAAATTAATTAAAAACTGACATTATTAATAGAATGTAACACGGTAAGAGCTTGTTGCAGAGATACTGAAATTAGCCTACTGAAATATTAGCTGCCCCACTTGAGGTAATAGTGAGCTGCTGTACATCTAGTCTACCCGACATGAGGATGAAGACGTAGCATACTTTGCGGAGGGGAGGAACACAGCTGCTGGTGTTCCAGGAGTCATGTCCAACAGACCTTTTTCACAGCAGCCATTTTGACATGAAACAGTATGGTCAGGCCAGGTGTTTGCAATGATACTAAATAAGGTTCCATTCCATTTAGTGCAGGAGAGCTTTTCCTGTGAGCCGACATGCACCACAGCAGCACCCTGACTCTGTTTGACCTGAATTGAACTGAACCTTAATCAGTGTCACTGGTAACACCTGTGTTTACTTACTATTTCCTGTCAAAATGGCTGCTGTGAAAAGGGTCTTTTCTACTCTGATCTGGAGCTGTTTGCCAGAAGGAAGGGGGCCACTTTATTTCATACTATTTATTGTTTACTGTGGGTGCCTGGAGCTCTATGATACAATTTATTTCTCCAGAGACTGGACAAAAGAGGAGATTGCTTGGAGTAAATCAGGACTAAATGAGCTCTTTTTGACCGCTGTTAAATATTGACTGCTTGATGTCAGACAGACCTGACTTTTGCCAAATCCCCATCATGAAGTACTTATTTCACCATCCTTTTTATTGCAATCAAAACAGAACAAACTCTGGGTTCAAACACTGTAAGTTAGTAAGTGGGTTCAGATGTTCATGACAAATAACACAAATGATCCCATGGTCATAATCTGACCACTTGGCATTACTATTATGAGAGTTTGGAAAGTTTCCTTTATACTTTTGAGGACATTGCACTTTATTAAGTCCATTTAGCATTTCATGCAAGTTTATTAAGCGTGTCTAACTGTGAACAATCTTGAAGAGTGTCTCACACTGAGAGTGTGAGGAAGTGAAATGCTAATAAATAAATACCTAAAACATGTTAGGTAGTTATTTACATTTCATTATTTCACATTTCTGTCTGTGCTCTAATAAATGTGTTCGATTTTGATTCAGCAGTACATTCTCAATAGTGGCCTCCTGGCTTCCTGAGGCTTTCATGGATCAGTATCAAAGAGTTACTGAAATTAGGTATCACACATTGAGCCCTGAGTCCTGTCTTGCCTGACTGTTTTGCGTTTTGTGTTCATGTGAGCCAACTCCATTCACTGAGATGCGATTGAAAGCAATTATTGCTCTAAAGACTGATTAGGGCTGGGATTCTGGACTACTACTCCATTCAGACAAAATTAAACTCTGAAACATCACATAAATGGTAAAAAAAAATGTTGCCTGTAGATTTCTGTCAAAGAAACCTTCTTACTAGAGTACTAATGATTACTAAACCCAAGTCTTTGAAAGGATTTTCAAGTGTGTGTAATGCAAATCTGTTAATTGACCTGTAATCTGGTGTTTTATCAGTCTATAGCAGCACTCTTTGATATGTTCCCTATATAATGAGATTTCTTACAGTAATCTGGATTCTTGAATGAACATAGCTGTTAATATCCAACCATTATGCCAACAAGTCTTTTTCATGCCCAAACATGCCTTAGTATGTTTCTTTATTCACTGACCTACATATATCTTCAATGATATCTTAAATAGCTGTAATGGATCAGATGCACCTGACACACTGTCCTGCACCATCCAAGACCATCCAAGGCATTATCCATGTTCCTGCTGACTATAAAAATAACAGACAAAGAAAGAAATGTTCCGTTACAGAGTGAAGATCACCGTTTTAGTCTTCAATATACAGACCACCAGAGATAGTGAATTTTACAAAGAGCCATCGACACCACCAACAGACAGGAAAGTAAAAAGCCAATGTCAACACAACTGCAGCACAGATGCTGGGGCACTCTTCCAGTTTTAGATACAATGTTTAAAAATGTTTGTTTAAGACAAACCATAGTTACGCTGCAAACATGAAAAAACATGACCTGATCTGAGGACGCTCAGCAAAACCTTGATTAAAGTTCGCCTGACAAGGAGTGGGCGGGGGAAAAAAAAGCACTCCTCTCCTCTCGTGCTGCAAGTATAGGCGGGGAAGTTTATACTTGGCATGTTGCCAAATGTTCCACTTGATTGCTACAGTAAGTTAAACTGGTAGAAATGACTTCTCCCTTGCCAGCCTTACATGCGTCATTCACCCTATCTCCTCCCACTACACTTGCTGCTGGTATTCTCTATAGTGTTGAATCACTTAATGGTCTCTCAGACACAGATTCATTGTTAATTTAAGCTCCATGTTTCACTGCTAATTCTGAATGTTTTACCAAAATCATATTTAATTCTGTCAGCTTTTACATATTTTCACCAACACCTGAATAATGGATTGCTTCTTCCTTAACCTTTAGTCAAGGTTATAGCCAGTGGCCTATAACCATTCATAACAATGCCATGGTTTGAACTCTGACTGGTACCAGCTCCATTTAAAGGTAGACCATTTACAAAAGTACAGTTAGAGGTCACATTGAGTCAGGTGTACTGTTCTCCCTTGTGATGGTTGAATTACAACACATGATACAGGTACATACCACGAGGGGATTGATGACGTGCTGCACAGGTTGAGAAAATGTTTTTTAACAAAAGACGTTACATAATGTAAAAGATGTATTGTGTCATCAGGATAAAAAAAAAAACTGTTGTCCATATGAAGGTGACATTTTTGGAGATAACAAGATATTTCAATGACATCAGCATGAGGAATCAACAAATTGCTTGTGAGGTTGTAGCTGACATACTGACATAAAATAAATGCTCTGTATCAAAAGTATAATCCAAAAACTGCACTACAGTAGTGGACTAATAGCGCTTAGTTACTCTCACCTCTGCAGTGGAGAGCTTACACAGAACTGTCAAAACAAATCACAATGAATCAATGCTTCCAGCAGGCATTGAATCCTTTATGGGAGGATTTTCCCTTCATGGCCAACTATGCAGACCGCCTGACTCATTCAACAACAGGCTGACAAACTCCTCGGGGATAAACCTCAGCTCGCACCCCTCTCATTGGTTCAGCATATGAACTTCTGCCATGTGCTTACAGCAGCGGACTTTTTATGTAAGGTGTTGCATGCCGGAGTTTTCATGTCACTGACACCAGCTCCCACGTCCACAATGCACCATACGTGACACTGACAGCTCCACCAGTTATTTCTGTCAACTCTGCACTTCCAAACAGCCCAGCAGCGTCATCATATGGGTTACATTTCATTGCATAATGCATTTAAGTGTCGTTTGAGCACGTTTAGTATTTCAGCTCGCAATAGGAAAATGTTATTTCCTCGCTGACTGAGTCACGTCCCCGCTGTCATGTGGGCAGGTCTAGTGGCCTGCTGTAGTCTACTGACCGGAGCTGACCCTCACACTGACACAGTTATGCAACTTTTCACGCATCACGCTCGTATAGTATGTTACATATTCAGAGGACGGCTCACTGTCACATTGAAAGACGTCTTCACGCAACAACACCGATATGATGCACGTATCGCACATTAATAAAACTCCACCAACCTCACACAAAACGCAGATCCTCTCCTGATCCAAGGGTGAAATAAAGCCTCGTTGTTTTCTTAGACCTGTTTATGGTTCAAAGACACAAAGTGCGGGCGCTGACGGTCCTGGTACGCTGTCACACACTGCTCTCTCCCCCGTTCAGGTTTTCAGACACACCGGCTCTCTCTGCTCTGTAGCTCCAGCTCAGGCAGTGACCTCATTTCGAGCTCCTCCCTAAGCGCCTCCCCTCAGCGTTACGCCTATTGGCTGAGAGCGCCGTCCGTCTTGACCTCACCGCGCTCTCAGCCAATAGGCGCTGACCGCCTTCACGGGGGTGACGTCGCTAAACATCGCTCCGCGCTCTGATTGGTCTCCGGGGCCTTCACTCTCTTTACATAAGGGTGTCATCGCTTTCACGTGGAAACTCACGGCTATCTCCGGCGTGAGAGAAGCGGGAGCAAATCACTACGGCGCAGCTGCCGGTGAATGAAGCGGTACCGATGGTTGGCTCACAGCGGCTCAGTAGACCGACTGTTATCTAAACGGTTATACAAGTGTGTGTGCAGTCAATGTGGGTGAACCGGTTGGTGCGTAAGCATAAAAGTTCCTTGAGAAAAAAAAAGTGATATAACACAATGTGCCTTTGATCGTGGCTCTAATTTATATAAGTCACCCTTATATAAAAACAGTGCCATGTTGCAGTGATGCTTTTTTTTTTTAGCTGTATTGAGTCTAATATATGTTGTGATACATAAACATATCGCACTTTTTGTTATTTAATTCTTATTTTCACATCCCAAAACATTAAGATATGTTGCAGAGTTGTGTCCCATACCAGAGCTGGGTATCTTACAAGAAACATACAGAGATGCATATATGTATATCAAATATATTTGTCTTACAGTTCTATTAATGTTGTAAAACAAAGAATATTTAAGCATCATCTCTCTCTCATCTGAATGTTTGGGCTGGCTTTGAATTTCTTCTGAGTCATTTTGTGATTAAAAATGTTATTTGGTTTCACTCTACAATCATTCAGATATGTTGCAGAGTTGTGTACTGTCCCATACAAGAGCTGTGTGTAATATACTATGAGTCCAATAGACAAATATACATAAAGACATACATGAGCGCCTTTACACTCAAAGCTGTTTCATGCACATTTGTCTTGTAGTTCTATTAAACTAAAGTTTTATTAATCCTGAAAGTGCCAAAGTAAATTAGAAATAATAAAGACTGTTCATACATACATAAAATGTTTACATTTTCTAATTACAACAATCTTATTATCACAATGACATCTGGATGCTTGGGCTGGTTTGGAGTTGTGCCCTTCTGAGGAGACAGTCAAAAGTCAAACTGTCCCCCTAGTGGCTGGGTTTGGACTCACCATAGCTGCTGGTCAAAGTTAAATTTATGACCCAGCTTTGGCACCAAAGTTTTGGTGACTGATGCCAACACTCATTACCCCAATTACACAGTCTAATAATGCATGATGAACAAGTTTGACATTCCTCACTTAATCACACTGTCTGGCTGTGTTTACACTTGGATTGTGACATTATTTCCTTCTGTCTTCTGTTTGTTTTAACATAAAATATATTTTATTACAAACATGCAGTAAGGTCTGAAATCTGAAACATGTCGCTGCTATACTAGCTCTGTCTTTTTGTTCTCTTTGCCACTAAGTGCTCGTGTGTTCATTTAACTAAAGCTGACAGCTTTTCACATTCTTCCCTTTGTTGACCTAGTGAGAATCCTGGTCCCATGGTCGATACAGATTACAGCAGCTTAAATATTACGTTGATTTTATCAGTACTATTTTCACTTTCACTTTAGCTAAATTCCCATTCAAACAATGAATAACTTTTAGAGGGTTTACGGTAATAGGAAGCAACACTGATCAAATTTGACATTTGATATCAATTCATCTGTTTCCCTCTTTTGTCCAAAATATCAAGGTCTACACCTGAAGTTGCAATCAAAACTACTGTGATAACACTATGCTGTGTGCTCTTATTTTGGTGTTCTGTTTCAACTATTTGCAATTACAGCAAATTAACAATGTGGATTAGAAGGTAACTCCAGTTTTGTTGTAAAGAAACAAACTTTTGAGCATAGAATAGAGTGTCCATCACTAAAAAGTCAGATTTTAGGTGGAATAATCATCAGTGATGACTTCAAATTGCACACGTGGGAAAACTCTAAATCAATAACACAGCGCATCATAAAAGAGAGACCACACATTAAAATTAAATACGCAAATGTCTCTACCTCCCTCTATCCTTTTTCAAAATCCATTAGGCAGGATCAGGAATGCCCTGGATAGGTCTAACGTGATCAGCTATACAACCTCAGTCTCAAATAACCTACATTTCAGGACTGTGTAAGGAAACAGGACCACCTGAAGGAAACCCACAGAGACACAGGGAGACACATGCAAACCACCCTTCCACAAAGGTCTGGCTGGCTGAATTCAAATCCAGGAGACATTTTGAAGCACTAAGTGACCTTGCAGTCCTCCCTCATAGTTCTACCATAATAAATACAATTTATACAGCACTTTTCACAAGCGTTCCAAAGTGTCTTACAGACACAGAGAGGTTTTAACTGCAAATATACAGGTATAAAGGTATAAAGCACGACCTAAAATTAAGTGTATCTTTCCTTTAACCAGTCGTACTTCCACCCTGACACACTGGTGAGAAATTAACACATCTCTCACACTATATTGACCTCCGTTCTCACATTTAGAGAGCTGCTATGACACGGTCTTACCATCTGGTCTAGGCAGCGACGCCTTGCATCAACTGAAAGAGAGTGATTAATGGAAAAGAAATGATCACCACAATTATCACAAAATGCAAAAAATAGTTTCATTGGCATTGATCTGTGAATGTGATGATTTTCTGTGTTGTAAAGCATGACGAAACGGTTATGTGATCTGTGTGGCTGTGAAGGTCAAAAATATAGAAACTGACTCAACTTACAATTGACTAGATGAGCTCAAAAGTCCTAAGGAGCATACTAAATACTAAATAATAATAACTAATATAATCATCCTCCAGCATCGGTGATAGATTTTGGCATTTTAATATAAAAATTCTGTGATTCTAGAAATAATCAAAATGATTGTTGTCTTAACTTCTTCATCACCAGGGCCCACAGATGGAGCAGTATCTGTAGTGCGAGCTATACATGCACAGAAAAACAAGTCCCAACATAAGGAACAGAGCACCAGATGGTAGAACGAAATAACCAGTCTTGGTTGGTGCTGGTTGCCTTGTGCTCAGCGTCAGCCTGAGCCAGTGCAAAGAGAAAAGGTGAGAGAATGGGTGAGCAAGCCAAGCATGTGCAGCCCCAAAAACAAGTAGGATGCACATATGTTTAGACTCCCATAGCCTCACATCCTTATTCACATATACATGTGAGATGAATAGATTGATAAATATATATATATATATAGACAGGGTATAGACAGCATTTTTATAGCAGTGTAAAGAGACACTGCATATGTGAGGAATTTGAATTGTTTTTTCTGAGCCTTTGAGTTTATTTAAAGTGACAAAATGATGCTGAATGTTAAGTAAAAATCTGTCTTCAGTTGACACATAATACATAGCAAAACTAAGTTGCTATGGCTTCAACTATTGAGGTATTTACATATTTCATTGGATGTCATGAAATCTTACCAAAACAGAAATACTATACAGACTGAAAAAGGCTGATTCTGAGCACACCATCAGATTAAAGTGAACAATAAGATACTGTAACAAGACAATTGGAAAGTCATGTATAGTATCAGTACTCTGTCTTCTGGATGGAATAATTTTTACCTTTCATTTACTAGCAGAGCCTGATATTTTTAAAACTGGTCCTTAGCATTTACTTAAAACAAAATAAAAACAAACCTCAGATACCTCCAGCTACTTCCCCCTTGTGCAGTCAATGACGCAGATGTCTTAATATGTCAGTGAGTGAGGATTAATAATAGCCATTGATGGCTCAAAAATACGATGAGACATGATGATGCAACTGAAGTATTTTCCGCGTCTGAAATAAAAAATGTGAGGGTGACGCAAAACAGCCCGGCAGACAGTCAAGGCCTCAAGAAAAAAAAGAAGGGCATCCCCGGTAAGAGGGGTGGAGTAAGACAGCTACCATATAATGATCATCAGTATCTCTATTAGCATCACACCAACTACATGCTCCAAAGGTAATACTCTGAGTCTGTGGAGGGTACTGACTGCTGGAGTCATGTGGTGAAAAATATTTTGTAGTAATCCATGTGTGAACAGATTAAAGCAATTTAATTTGGTATATCGTTGTCAAATAACTAGAAAGCACTCAGAAAAATGCACCAACACATCAGTCTTGTATTGACCTTCTGGTCAGGGTGCCATAATTGGGCCAAATGATCACATAGCGTTATAAGTGCTTAATAAACGGCCATATGGTGACAATATCTGCATCAAAAATGAGTCAGTTCTATCATGGCCTTGGTATCTTTCTGGAGGATTTATTTGAAATCTGTTGTATTTAAAGTGCATTTAAAACATGACCTTCTTGGAGTCAGTTTTTTTTTGACATTTTTGAAACATTTAAAACCTTCTATTTTATTCAGAGGTACCCAAGGATTCAATAAACTATAACACGGTAAGTATATGGAAGTAAAAGCATATTACTTTTTCCAGGCAGAATACCGCTAAAACTGGAATCCCAATTTAAACCAATATAAGTCATATTTTGACACTGAGATCTTGACTAAAGTGACATAAATTATATGGTGAGTGGTAAAATCTGTTATCATTACTCCATGATATATTGAGGTTGTGCATGCAGTAGGAGAGAGAGATGTTCACTCCCACAGAATAAAAGTCTGCAGTCTTTCTCCCACTCATCCCACATGCTGTGGTGCTCATTTAATGAGCCATTAGCAGCTTCACTGTACCGGCCGTGTGTACTTAGACTTGCATGGCTTAATCTTTGTGGCAAGCATATGCTACTGGCAGCCCCAGGTAGCCCTCTGGCGCCGGACTGCGCGGGGACACAGGGGCAAGGACAGGATAAAATTGTTTGCAATCTTGCTCCCACTCTTCCCACATGAAGTGCTATTTCCACAGTAACAATAGTTTGAACTACGTCACTAGTAGCAATTCAGGGACTGCTGCCAGATAATGTGGGATACTTTCAAGCTACAGATATTATAAGCACTATGGGATGGATTGATGCCAGCTCCCGTTCTTTCTATTTTACACTGCAGTGCTCATACTGAAAATATGAAAAACTGTAGCTGACCTTTTACCAGAAATGTCACTTTTCAGACCCTTAATGATGATAACACTACAGAAAAGTTGACAGATTAATAGTTAAACACACATTGGAACGTGAAATGATGCCTGGTGACAGTAATAGTTTTATCACTGGGCATGTGAGGACAACTAGGACGAAAACACAAACATTAATCCAGGTTTGACCGTCATGGAAAAACTCAAACCTGGATAATCTGTTTAAAGAGAGTTCAAGATTATGTGGCAACAGTGCCTGCCTTAAGGGCATGACAGTACGTGGGTGGACAGTGCAGAAACATGCATTACACTATTCCCTTTTCCTGCCAGGAAAGTTACAGTAAGGTGACAGATTTCTTTTTTTTTTTTACATTTTGATTTCTCTGAAGCGAGCAAATTTAATCTGGCGACATGCTGAGGAAAGAAATAGCATAATGGCGCATGACCACATACACCAAACAATCTTTCTCCCCTGGTTTACTACAGCAATACTGAAAAGCACTATGATCATACTAGATCATAGTCATGCTTGAAGGACAGTGTTCAATACTTCAATTTGCTTCATTCAGTTACACACACATCTATGGTACATCATTTCTGGTTCTAAAAGCAGAACATAAAGTGCCTGAATGTGGAAAAACTCAGCAAATTAAGCCAATGGGGAGAAGGGAAGTCAAAGCCAAGTGATTCTGAAGACACATTTTAAAGATCTCATTAACAGCCAGCAGTTTTGAGTATGTCTGATTCTCACACAAATGCTCAGCTTTCAATGTAGTTTCCATATTTTTATTTTTTTCAAAAACATGCAGGTTATTAAACAGTGTGTAAGATTTGGAAGTATTTCTTTACAGGAATTGAATATAATATTCATTTGTATGTTTTCATTAGTGTATAATCAGCTGAATGTATGAATTGTTGTGTTTTCGTTGTCATATCTACAGTAAGAGTGGGTCCTCTTCCATGGAGGCCGCCGTTGTACACCATTGTTGTACCATAGCTCAAAACAGATGAAATACAACTGGTCTAGATATGAACTTTTGCTTTTTATGTGATTTTCGCAGTCAGAATTTTTCCTACATGCTTGTAAGAAGATGGTGAGACGCGGGAGAATATCCATTTCATTACAATCTGCAACTTCACTGCTAAGTGGCACTAAATCCTACACACCGGACCTTTGCGTATTCTTATATCTACCCCTTTGCTGTAAAGTCAGAGATTAGATCACAGTTAAAGTTATCTGACAATCAGTGAAAAAGAGTTCAGTGGCAAGTAATAACACTTTATATAGAAATATTTCTCCAAATCCTTCAATTAAATATTATATTTGGGTTCATGACGAGCTTGGACGTAGGTCTCAGGTGTCTGTGTTTGGGATCCCATATCTGTTATGACAAATGTGATTTAACAGATATGGCAAGGCCACAATATGATTGGACGGAAGAACAAATTCGCCGTATTCGCCATGTTTCATATTGTTTATTGAATATAATCCATGTGAGCTGTTGGTGTGTGTCAGTGCTTGTTGCCTTTAATTCAGTGTTTTCATTGACACATTGTCCATTGTATTGAAGATAACTTTTGCATTAGTGCCCACTCTCTGTCAAGTAGGCACTAATGCATCCCCCACAACAACAAATAACTAACAATACTGTTTTGTACCACTCAACACAAGCACGAGCCTAATAAAGGTCCATAGACAGATACTGTTCTTCACGCTTTTCATACATCAGCAACTCTCCATCCCACAGCCAATCAGTCGGAAGTGACTCAGTTCCCTTATCTTGTGGGCATGGAGGGATCACCTTCAAACTGACACCTAGTTCTGTCGAGAGGTGCATTTGATTTATGAGCACAACAGAATTTTGCTTTGCGTAGGAAGTGTGTAGGACTGCTGTATACTGTATTCAGTCTTTCATATTTTAACGGGAGTCTAGGTTACTAGCATGACTGTGAACGTGGTATCCCTTTATAGTACTTGGAGACTGCCTCCGCCTGTGAACACACTCCCTCCCACATGCAGTTTGTTAGTGAGATGTAGGCGGGTGTCAGTTCTCCTACATGAAAATTTGTGGAAATCTGCCGAAAACTGACGTATGCCACAGATGGCGTTGTCTCTTCGTCAGAAGGCAAATTGTAGCTGTGGCCCACTGCCACCAAACCCAACTGCCAATGATATTTTGCATCAGCCAGGTTATCTTTCATGCCAAACTCAGCCAGCTTATACACTAGACTGTGGAAAGTGGGCTATGTAGCCTGGTATTAGGTTTAGTGATCAAAATCTGGGGGGTCCTTGTTGGTTGGGTGGTGCTGAAGTGGGATGAGGGGCAGACAACCACCAGGAGTGGTCTGAGACGCATGTCAATTGAGCAAACATTCCCTTTTTTAAGCCTTAATATATTTAAAATCGGAAGTCTTTTTCAGCATAATGTTAAAGGTCCAGTGTGTGAGATTTAGGGGGCTGTAATTACAGAATATGGCAGACATTTAATAACAATAACTTTCTTTACATAACTTTGTTTTTATTAGTGTATTATGAAAATAATAAATATTATGTTTTTGTTACCTTAGAATGAGCCTTTTGTATCTGCAGATGCCACAAGTCCTCTTCCAGAGTACGCCACATTAAAGTGCCATGCTAGTTGTCACTAAATCCTAAACACTGGTCCTTTAAATTGCTGTATTTAATAAATATGATTGTTATGAACGAGGGTCAGCAGTTCAGAGTAGTGATTTGTTATTCCTTTACCAAGGAATACCAAATCTAATGGTGAGTTATTCATTCTTTGTAACACTCCTAGAGGCAGACGACAGGATGTCCATGTCCTTTTGATGTCTCAATTCTTCCAACTGATCAGTGCATGTTCTCATAAAACATGCAAATCAGAATCATTTCCATGTCCAGATTCTAAGGATCCCAGTCCGAACATGGTAGTCGGAAAGATGTTAGTCAGCAGACATCACTTCACACCTCAAACTCTCTCTCTCTCTCCTGTTCAACGCCACTTCTATTACTGATGATGACGCATGTAAACTATTTTCTAGTACTTTCAATGCGATCGGTGAGGCTGAATTAATGCCATCCATTTAGCATAACAAAAGCAAGGGTGGTTTTGAATAAAGTGCTTTTGATCACTTCACAACAACAGTTTAAACTAAGACTAATATTTTCTGAATTTATTTTGAACAGCCAGCTGTTTCTACTTCTTCAAAATTGGTACTGGAGGGGAAATTAATGTCTTGGCACATCAAGAATACTTCTTATTCAACTACTGTCTCATACAGATACTGAGTATAAAACTTGAGTATAAAAAATCTTCCATTTCCGTCCTGTCTCCAAGTCTGCCTTGGATAAAAACTAATGCTCCATCTATTTAATTCAATATTTCATGTTGTTCATTTAAATTGAGATAAAAACACTAACACAACCTGCATTCAAGTACCTGGTAACACTGGCTCCTTCTCTCACAAAACACAAGTACCAATCTAGCAGAGGCCAGAGTGATTTTAATATTCAGAGCTCATTATGCTTTTTCCGACAGCAACTCTCCCTCTCCAAACCAATCAGCAGCCGGAAGTGATTCAGTCCCTCCATCTTTCCACTAGTTGGCTTAGACGTAGAAGATGGATAACCCTTAATCTGACACAAAAGGCTATTCTGACCATTTGGCCGCATCTACAGGTACACTACTGCTTATTTATCATCCAAATTGTGTCTTTTAAAACGTGTAGCTAACAGTAAAGATTCAGTCCATTATGTCTTAGATGGCCACATTTCTTAATTGCCTGTGAATGTGGTATTCCCTAATAGTACTTGAAGCCCAATCTGCCTCCATCTGTGAACACACTCCCTCCCACATGCAGTTTGTCAGTGATGTGTAGGCAGGTGTCAATATCCCTCTGTAAAAACTCATGGAATTTTCTCTAAGCAAACGTGACATATGCCACAGATGGCGTTGGCTCTGTCAAGTACAGAGTCGCCATTGCCTACCACAGCATTCCTGTACCGCATTATATCCTGCTTCATTCAGGTAGTTTATAGGTAAGAGGTTGCTTCATTTGTCAAATGACAAAGCAGATTATGTGGATAACAACTAGCTACAAGTATACAGAACATATTATCCTCTACAGAACTGAAAGGTGGATTTAGTAGGAACGTAATTCAACATTTCCCAGCCATGGTAATATTGAATTTCATGACTATCTTCCCATTTGTAGGTGCTGGAATAAAAATAAAAAAAATAGTATCTATGTGCACAGTGTGAGTATTAAGTTTATGTATGAAACATGAACTTTGCACCTTCCAATCTTTGTAATACTTGAAGGTTTCTTCCTTCCTAAAATGAGCACACAAAATTTCAGTCTAACCACAGCACTGATAGCCGGCATAATTCGTTCTCCTTTAACAAAGTAACAGGAAGAAGCCTCACATACACACATATTTACAACAAACTGATTTTGTGCCATTTAGGACACACAAACATAATTATGAAACACTGTCCTGCAAACAGAGTGAAATATTGTTCAGTCCAGCATGAGAGCCACTTACCAACAGGTCAACCAGTACTGGTCTGTGCTGAGTCAGTCATGGTGAGGCAGCAAGATTTAGGTTTATTTTTAACTCCCATTGGCTCTAATATTACAGTACACCAGCAGCTTCGCAAAAGCCAGACCTGGAAAAGCAACCATTAATACAGCCTCAGCCTGATACTGAGCTTTTATCTCCCCCTGCTGGCATTCGACAGGCATGACTCAGGTATACCTAAATAGACCAAACTGGATACAATTTGTACAATACATGACTTGTGAAGAATTATTCACTAGCAGCGCATTATTCAAAATAAAATTGTTGGAAAGCAATCTCAAGTAATACAACAATTAAATTTATTTATGTATTAACATGTACAAAAAGTCAAAGTCCACAATGTTCAATAACAGTAACAGTATTTTAACAAATGACATACTTCTTGCTGATGTTAAGATGGAACTGCAAGGACCTTTCCTCCTTTCACCCCACAAAATGTGCAACTTTGCATGCCACTACATCCATGGTGGTCATCATTTTCAGAAGTAAACTTGAGGACATCAAATCTATTCCCTATGTGTCATAATACTTCAAGGTAAACTTTCAAAATTTAATTAGAAATGCAAAATTTGGGCATGATTCAAGTATAAAACTGGTCTGTCAGGTCTGATACTGTGGTTGACAACTTAAATATCAGTTGAGTAAGTTAGCGGTCCCTTTGACGAACAATACCAGACCAGGGTGGTTGACAGATTAAGAGTTGATAGGAACATTTTAGAGGTCAGTTGTGACCACAGGAGTGACTCCATGAATGAGCAATGTTGGTCCCAAATCTTGACTCAGCAGGTCCAAGTGGTGTAGGTAGGCATGGTAACGGCTTAGGTCTGCTGGTGGGCGTGGCAAATACAGGAAACGCACTGCAGGCTGAGGGGCACCGTGTCTACGAATCAGACTGTTGACAGCACAGATATATTCAGCGGTCAGCTGAGCAGCATTACTCGGAAATTGCTGGACGCTATCTTCCTTCTCAGGGTCCTCTTCGTCTTGTTTCTCCATCTTCTCTTTATTCTGTGCGGACTCCAGATTTGCACTCTCCCCTCCTTGTCTCTGCCAGTGCAGAGCCACCACCTGGTCCCATGGCACCATTTGCACCTGAGCGGATATCCTGAGCTCCTTTAGCATCTCCCGGAGCTTTGTCTCCTCTTCTTCCTTTAGGCCACAACCAGCTTCCACACACAGAAATAAGCGGAGTCTTGCCTGGCTCCAGGCACGGGTCTCATGAAGCACGCTGGCCAGCTGCAACATAAACAGCGAGCAGATGTCCACATAACCGCGACTGTCCGGTCGAAGTAGATTCAGAGGCCACACGTCAATAAATGGCCCTGTACTTCGGTTGCCCCTGAGCTTTCTTCCTGACCCCAAGACCTCCTTCCGGTCAAACTGGTTGAAGTAGCGAGCCAGTGCCACATTCTTCCCCATTTTTACAGCATCCGCAATCACTGACACATATTCCTCTTCCTGAAGGTCTTTAGGTTCCTCAGCACCCCGTACACTGGGGAAGAAGGGAGACGGTTGCTCTTGGGGCTCTATAGATGCCCTCGATACATCCAAACTGTGGTTTGTAGATAGAATGTTACTCTGGAGGTAGTCTTCAGGGGCGCAGTCATCATAGAAACCCAAGACAAGGGTATTAGGCCTCATTCCGCCTAAATACAGATGTAAAAAGAGTAAATCATTGCACATTTTGTATGGGATGTGTGAGACTTATAAAGTAATATAAATGATGATTCAATAATGGAAAACCAACACCAATCATCATACAAGCAATAATGTAAACTTGCCTACCGAAGCCTGTGATAAAAAGCAGGTTCTGAACTCCGTGCCGTACTGAGTCAGCCAGCGTAAGGTTGACAAATGCTTTAATGTTTAGATGGTCCACTAGAGACAGCCATGAGTCATAACTGTTTTGCAGAGGATCGGAGGGCAACCCATCTGCAGAATCACAAAGACACACAAAATGTCAGATGTGTTGGAGAGAGATGCAGCTCATTCCTTCGAGTACAGAGATGTGACTTACTGCAGGAGGGTTTAAGGAGTTTTTTTTTTGTACTTTTGACACTCTTCTCCTCATTGTGAAAACCTGCCAGCAGTAGAAATAATTGCAACTGATTGCAGTGTTACATTTCTTACCTAATAAACCCAGCTTCACATGTCCCAGTACATAAAGGCCACTCTTCTTCAGGTCATTAATGAAAGTCATAAGACCTATACGGCTGCGAGGGTTTGCCACCATCAGCAGCACCTGGGGCCTCCAGAATTTCACATGATCTTTGCGCACATCCAACAGCAGCAAGTATTTGCGCACCTGAGGGATTAAAAATTGGGTTAGAAAGATGCGATGACATAGCAATTTATTCAAACTAACATCATATTGTTGCTTCATGTTTTTTTTTTGTTTGTTTTTTTTTTTTTTTTTACTGTGCACCTGGTGGAAGATAAGAGCCTGGCTGATGTAGCCCCAGTTGCTGATGGGACCGAGGTAGTGGATAAGCATTAGGAGCAGCAGCATAAAGGCTATGCTGGCAAATGCATAAATGGCATTGATGAGGAACATCATGACCAGGCAGCCAAGAATGCCCAGAGTGCAGGTATGCCATGTAAAACAACGAAAAGAGGGTCTGAATGAGAAAGACAGGACATGGAATGAAAATCACCTTTGATTGAATGAAATATTAAAAAAAAAAAAAAAAAAAAAAAAAAAAAAATTATTGACTCACTGCAATATCTCACACTGTACCTGAAGTTTGGTGCAGAAGCCCATTCAAGAGCCAAGCAGGCCAGGTTCACAGCAGCATAGACCAACAAGAAGAAGATAGTCACAACACTGGCAATTGTGTTTAATTTACCAGCAAACAGCACCACCTAGTGGACGCAACAAAGAACATTCTTACTTACATTCTATACAAAACACCTCTTAATATGTAGAATAAACCAAAGGTTCTCAAACAATTTAATTCTGTTAACAATAGAGACAAATATATAATCAGTTTGTACTGTGTGCTTATTGATAATTAAATTATGTAATGAGTAAGCAATAAAAGCGAGCAGGATTTGGCACATCACTTTACAGTTACTGAGAAAAATGTATACAAAGAATAAAACTGCAGAGAAGCTTCAGCTGCCCCTTGACCCAAATACAGCTAAGCTGTTTTAAATACACTTGTCCATGACATCGCTGAAACAATTCAAGAAATATAAACTACCGGTATAACAAACCACCTAGCTAATATGCTAATAAAAAGTAGCATGCTAGACAAATAAAGAGTTCACTTACTAGTGTAACAGGACGGTACCCTGCTCTGTCTCCCTGGCAAAACTTTTCAAGCTTTTCGTGCTCTTCGTTTGACAAATGTTTTGTTTTGTCAATCCAAAGCAGATCACAATGATGCACAAATGTTTTTGCACTGCTGTGCTAGGTGAAGGATCAGTAGATTGTAATCTGGCAGTTATACATTGAGACATCAACTGCTAATTTATTTGCCTCCATTTTAAACTTTACCCAAAACAAACAAAACATTCATTTGGAAGGTCAACAGTCATATTTCACTGGCCAAAATGTTGAACTGGGTCACTGATCTAACATCTGTGAGAGCAATATGAACAGGAAGGGGCTGACAGTGAGGGCAAGGTAAGTGACTGAGCTTTAGTAGACTTCTGTGGAGACTCTAAACTCTATGCACAGAGGAAACCGTAACCTCTTCTCATATTCAGTATACAGTGTACTATCCTACCTGTACAAGCAACCAGGAGACAAGAACTGAAGCCCAGGGGTTCCCATTTCGAGATGTTTTCCTCGTCACAGACAGGACACCACCTATAAAGATGTAAAACATTTAAAAAAAAAAAAAAAAAAAGCAAAGTCACTGTTATTGCTCATGGTCGTAAATCAGAAAAACAACTGAGTCATCCTGCATTTGTTCTTAAGCCAAACACACAATGAGAGGATTTTTTTTTCTTCTTCTGAGAAAGTCAACACTGCAAGCCATCTGTTATCAAATGATGCTTTCCAAATTAACGTGCCTCCAGTAGGAAAACGAGACATGATGAAATTAATAACAAGTGTCAATTTCTCACATTTGAGATGGATGCCTCTTTCAACAGATGGCTGGTTATTAAAATGTTGACTCAGCTTTATAGAAGACCAGCTGGATTTGGATATGCTTTCATATACAGAAATCATATCAGATCAAATCAGAGGACAGGTCAGCTAAAAGCCCACTCTGTCAATAAACAATGTCATGATTTGCTGCTCTTTGAGTGTAATTCTCAATGTTACAGACCACAGGGGAAATTATTGAATCTCACCAAACAGGTTGTCTTTGGACAGAGCATACAGGATCCTGGAGGCACCGATCAGGTTACTCATGGCAGCAGACACGGTGGAGGAGTAAACCCCAATTGTCACCAGAGGGGGCCATATATTGATGTCTCCCAGGAAACTGTAGTCTCTTTGGAGAAGGTGACTAAAGATAATGGACAAAAGTCCAAATATGAAATGAGTCGAAATAAACTGTGTCAATAAAACCACATTATTTTTAATCACTTATATCATGTGTATGTACAAATGGATACAGATATTCTATCTGGAACAAGACAGCAAAAATATATATAAAAAAAGAAAGTGCTTAAATGCAAAAGCAGCTTTTGAAAATGTTTTTAAAATACTGACGTGACTACTGTGTTTCTCTTTTATATTTCAGCATGTTTGACTGTGTTTGTGTGTCTAACCGGTCACAGGACCACGCAGCCAGCAGACTAAGCAGATTGTATGTAGTAAAAGTTGTAAGAACAGCTGCAAGCGTTCCTCTTGGGATAGAATAGCTGGGATTTTTCAGGTCGCCTAGAAAACACACACGACACACATCACTATTAAACAAAACAAAATGCAGCAACACCTTATTAAAGTTCTGTCGAAGACACACGGTCTGTGTCAAATCAGGAGCTGGATCCACGACAGTCTGTGTAATTGGTTGTTAAAGGCTCCTCTTCACATGTTGCTAAAAAAAAAATTCAACTATCTATCTAACTTTTTTGAAGTTTGAAGAATTCAGTTGGTGTATCATTTTCATCCACAGTATCTCATAAAGCATCATATGTGCTGGGTCAATTGTTTCCTGGCGGATCAGATGATTCTCTTCCACTTAACCAGATCTTCATCTGAGGAAGGATCATGTTGGTCACTGTTAAGTATGTCACAATAAGTAGAAAAAGTAACTAAAAAGGCATAAAAAAAAAAAAAATAGACTTCGGGCATAAAGTACATTTAAAAATTAAAATGTAGTAGTCTGAACATGTGGTTGATCAAAGGATGAAGGATGTAATGTAGATACATTTCTTTTAACCTGACACACCATTTGGCCATCAGGTTAATCATCTTAACATAACTAAATACATGCGCGCTTACTTACTTACTCAAACTCAGACTAGTCTGAGTTTGGGAGGAGGTAAATATTCAGCTTGGCCGTCACGTTGCGGGATCCAGCCCCTGAATTAGGACAAAGCTAAGGGTTCTCACCTGACATATTGGAGCCTGCCATGATTCCAGTGCAGCCATTGAACATGACAGCGAACACGGTGGCAAAGCTCATCATGGTACCAGTGGTGTAATCTATTGTGTAATTAGCTAGGAGGAATGACAGGAGGTTTGATCATTCATACAAATCAGGGACCTGAATTAACAAATCAGAGCTTATAATACAAATGATGTTTTATCATACAGGTCAAATGTCATTTAAAAAAGGTGAAAAGACTATAAAATGCCCAACCATGACATCAGACAACATGACCAACTCACGCAATAGGTTGCTCTCCAGAGTGTGGAGCTGGAAGCCAGAATAATTGGCAGTGCTCAGGCCGGTACCATTTAAACCAGATCTGCCTGGCAAAATCACCACAACGGGCCGCACAATGAAGAAACTAATGAAGACAGAAGCCAGGACTGTCGTGACTATGATGAAGATAATAAAGGTGGCTTTGGCATAGATGTGGGCTCCCACCTGCAATGACAAGCCACGTTAAATTTAGGCCCAAGATGAGTTAAAAAAGTACCAGGCACAGATTTGAACGATTCTCAATGTCGAAATCTGAAATCTTCTTGTTGTTGTTGCAGGTGTTTCTGAATATGTAGTGTTTATGTAGTGTCTTGTAATCTGTCTTGTCTTGTGTTTTTATACTGCAGTTTTAATTTTCTTATAGTGTTAAGAGATGTTTTTCTCTGTTCCCTGCCCAGGGCATACATTAAAGTAAAAGTAAATTAGCTCATAGTTAACTCTGTCCTTGTCAAATAAACAAATGAATAGATTATATTCAACAACACATAACACAGCTACACAAAGCTTTCCTCTCTGACACCATGTAGCAAAAAAGGCAACTTTGTACTCAACATCTCTCTGGCTAATAGGCAGATTGCAATTAAAATTACTGATATTTTTTCTTCTTCTAATTTTTCATTATTCTTGCATTAAAGACAAACTTTACATTTGTTCACATTTGTAATGAAAGTTTATTTCTAAACAAAAGCAACATAAACTCAGTGCTTTTCTATCCAACTCTTGTTTTTATTCACTGTGTAGTGTAATCAACCATACAGCCTGCACAGGCGACCAGAGAGGGATTTAGATTTAGCACTCCTTTTATTTTAAATGGTTATGTATTTAAATGTAGTTGTCAGAAAAGGAAGTCACAAAACTTTCTCCATTAGTATAGACCACAGATGAGCTGACATCTCAATATTTAAAAAAAGGAGGAAAATAAAAACAATGGAGTCTCACCAAGCAAACGATGAAACACAGGAAGAGCAAGACGGTGCCATAAAGCAGAGACCACCAGTATCCTGAAGGCAATACCTGATGGAGATTTGCAACACCGTCTGAGGGACAGCCAACAGGGTTAATTAATACAGCAGCACACGCAAACATACAAACATTCCCAAAATGTTGCAACGGACCCTACCTGCTGGGACACCAAAGGACGACAGGATAGCTTCAACCAGACCCAAAACGTAGAGAGCACTGCCACACACATTGGCAAAGAAAAACATTATGCCAATGCTGCCGCCAAACTCTGGACCCAGGGCTCGGCTTATCATGTCTGGGGATCAGAGTTGAGGAGTTTCTGATTCCAAATTCACCCACCATTGCAGACTGGATAAAAAAAAAATGTCACCTCAATAAAGACAAATAAAAAGACCATGAAATAAAAGTTCAACCAAAAGCAAATCAGAGCAGGTACAAATACTTTTAAACAACAGCGTATGTCTCTCTTAGCAGTAAAGGATACAATAGGCACCTCCAGCGTCTAAAGCCCCATTGGTGGAAATGGCACAGACAGACAGCACAGTCATCGTGATGATGAAGTAGGCCACCAGAAACATTGCAATGGATTGGTAGAGTCCTGCTTGACCCACAACAAATCCTGTAAGAGGGTAGGAGGAAAAATCTTATAACATGGCCTAAGGTTTACCTCAGGTCTGCAGCGTTGCAGGAACATTATTTACATTACGGACACAACATATAGACTATAGTAATGTTACAAACTACGTTGAAATTGTTCAACAGTTTGAGAAATTATTCATTGTTAGTCAAACATTTCCTGCAGCAGTTTCTTAAATTGAATAAGTTTGTTAATATTCACAGTTTACAGATAATTATATACGGTAATAGCTACAGCCCTTGCCAAACAATAACAAACCATAATAAATGTTTAAATTGTAGGATTTGAGATACTACTTCCGTTTTTATCAAGGCTCAACTGGAGGATTCAGGGAGTGACGACTGGATTGTTTCATCCATCTGTTAGCATCATCTGCTAACCTGGCACACATTGAATGGAACAACCATTTTTATGACGTTTATTTATTTATTTATTCGTGTTTAAAGTTTACTTTGGGACAAAACTGTAGTAACGTTACTCACCAATCCGCAGGAACACAACGACGCTAAACATGGACAGTAAAGTTGGTATGACCACGCCTAACAGTATTCCGAGCTTCGGGGCGGTTTTTTTCTTGGCTCGTCGGCCGCCTCTCCCCGCCTTGTGTTGGCTGTGTTTGGACACATCTCTGGGCTCGGTACCGGAGCTGCTGGTGAGTCGGTAATGAAGAAGAGGAGACTTTTCTGACATGGCGGCTAAAGTTAACGGTAACGGCCCTGCGTTAACTGAAAAAGCACGACTTGAAACCGCACGCGCTCAATTTGTGTCTGACGTCCGGTCTGTAACTATGGTGACACGTGCTAACGTTCGAATAGCATTTAGCTAATTGAATGGCCGCCATTCACCTCCTCGCCACCTCTACACTGAGCCCACCTCACCTGGCGCAGGTAAGGTTTGTTAATGGGTGGAAAATGACGTAAGTGACTCAGCCAATCAGTGAGTTTCTCCTTGATTAATCCACCTGCTAATTTGTTTGCCTAGCGAAAATATCAAATAACTATCCGCCAAACTAACCAAATAAATGAATGAGTAATAGTAAAAAAATATATAGTATGAAGTCAAAGTTTATTGCATATGATATTGCAAAGGTTTTGTATCAGTATAAAGTGTAGCAAAAAGTTCTCTTAAATGCAAAATCTGGGTATTTATATTTATCTTGTACATTCTGTGGTAGCCTATATACACAAACAACTTCACAAAGACACCTAAGATAGATTTCCTGAATTGAAAAAGGCAAAACACAGAACCATGCACACATCTACAGCAAATCAATAACCTTTAAAATAAAAATGTAAACAGAGATATGATCTAAATGTGCAATGAGAATAAAATATGCTTACTAAATTCATTCATTCATTTTTGTCAGATTGCATGTTCCAGAGACGCACAACTACATTTAAAGCGTCCCTATGTTTATATAGAACGATAAAAGAAATGCCTTCATACATACATTCATTTGTTCATAATGTCCATTATTGCAGTCACATTGCTTTTTTCCTCTACTTTTCCAGCTGTAGTTCTTCTTAAAGGCCAACAGAGAAGAGAGTGAGTCTATGCATCATACTACATAAAAGAAAGTAGACTTTTCACAAATTTTAGCAGGGCAACAAAGGTAAGGAGAGAATGCAGATCACTCTGGCTGTTTTGCTCTGGTGAATTTCCATTCTTCTTTTATTGACCAGGGGTTCCAGCTGAGCGTATACCTCTTTTGGTAAAGAACAATGGATCCAAGGAAGTTGTTTTTGTATTATTGGGAAGGGCAACTGTCTTCTAGGTCAACCATGAAACGCTCCAGTTTGCCTGAGATCAGATGGTTGTAGTTCTGCAGGATTGTGCTCAGACTCCTGGTACTTCGAGGAACACAAGACAGTGCTGGACTCAACTCTGGCCCCTGCTGGTCCAAACAGAAAACAAGAATGTAAATGGTTTTAGAAGTGAATTGCAGAAATACACACGAATAAAAGTTAGGAAAAAGGAGACTGGAAATTGTACTAAAAGGTAGGGTGACATAAGATCCAACACAGAACTATTTACTGATAGAAACACACAAAAACTGATTCTTGCCAACAGAAATCCACAAATAAACTTCCCAATTTTAGGATATTATGTAAAACGTGGATCACAGGACATTCTTTTTGCACTCTGTCTCACTGGGAAAGTATGCACTGCTATCTTCTTCTTGTCCTGAGGAAGGAAGACTTGGGGTCACGCAACATAACATCATAACATCACACTCCCAGGGCACAGCTATTCCAGAAAGCCAGAGATTTATGAGAAACCAGGATATTTCCACACCAGAGGAAACTGATAATGCGTCTAATTCAGATTCAAACCAGTAAGAGAGAAGCCTATCAACACATTTTCACTCACTTTGTGTGAATGTTCATCAGCACACTGATTAATTTTACTTGGCTTGGCTGTTTCTGTGTGAGTGAAGAAGACAGACGGAGGTTTGATTTTGTTATTTGCAGGTCAAAAGGCACGTTAAACACGTTAAAGTCAGTGAAACTTCCTTAGAAGCCTGGATTGTTTCAGAAGTCTATATTAATGTATATTCAGGATCTTTTAATGATCGTATGTATCCAAGCCATCCACAAACTTTTGAAGCCACATTTAGAGTGATTTTCGGCAACAAATCACTAAAATCAGTGCTTACTGGGAGTGCTTGCATGTTTGTTTGCATGCAGTTTATCACTGTGACAGCTTCTTACACTCAGCTGGAGGCGTACGACAATGAGCAGGTAGTTGTTGATGTTGTTCTCCAGTCTCTGCATTAGCGAAGCGGCACATCCTGGCTGGCTCTGGGCCCTCACAACCCTCACACTTTCAATAAGAAGCCTCAAGGACGCAGTTATATCTCCTCTCTTCTCCTGATGCTGGGGTAACACACACACACAGAAAGAAAGGTAATATGTTTTTGAGGATATTATTAAGGGCAAGATAAACGGTAAGTGAGAACTCCTTTGTGGTAGAGGATTTTGGACTCATGCACGTGCTAACATACTGATTTGTTTTTCCAAGATGCTACATGAAGCTCGGCGCAGGGTAGCTGAACTGGTGTGGAGAAGGTTGTGGAGCCATTACAGTTACTCTGCAAGGGACAACACATGGAAGAGACAGATGACTACAGACAGACTGACTGGAGACAGGTAACAACACGCAGGCAGGAGGATTAGATATAGCAGGAGAAAGAGAGACAGACACAGTCATATCCTCACCAGTGCACTCTCCATCTCTGCCACAATATTCATAGCCCTCCTGGCGCCTTTATTACACATAAATCGTATGGGTTTGGTCTCAGCATCCCACACCTCAGAGGCTACCATACAGAGCAGCAGGAGACCTGGACGGATACATAAACATACATATTGAAGCCATGAGCCGCTTTGTTCGGCTGAAAAATCCCGATAAGTCAAACTTTTCAGGCTCTCTACTCACTGCTTAACGCCATGCCCTGCTTGGCCGCTCCTGTTGAGTCCACATTTGTTCCATTAAGAAATGTGCCAGGTGGAAAAAGCCCTGTGTCCACTGTAGAGGAGCAGCGTGTCCTTTTTGTCTTCTCACCACTTGATTTCCCACCTTCTCATTCAGTAGTGGGAAGTGCAAGTGTTATCTATCTGAGAGCAGGATGAGCTCCAACTTCCCTGCTGTGCGGCATAACAAAATGTTATAGACCGAAAATGGTACTTCATTGATATTAGCTGGACTGTTTTTTTGCCTCTCGTGTTCAGGGGAACAGCATGCTTGCTGACAAAAAGGTTAATGATTTATTATTGTGAAAGACTCAATTTACACAGCTGACATCAATTCCATTCACTACTGCTGCGGGCTATTTACCTTTTGTCAAGGTTTTCTTTAGTCAATGGCTTGGGTTCAGAATAATCAGGAACTTGGTCTGGTCTGTCTGGTGGAACTACACAGTCCACACTCAGTGGGTGTGTGTGTTTAAGCTACATGTGGGTGGGTGTACTCTGACTTTGTCTGACATAATGCACAGTGTGTTTTTTTACTCTTTCAGGCACCCACAATCCCATGTAGAAGGATGTTAATGTACCAGCAAGCTAGATTAGTTTAATATTTTGTGCCAAACATTTGTTTTGTAATTTTTTAAAAATAATAATAACACTTAAATTTAGACTTATCTGCTCCATTTATTCTTACAGGCATGTGGTCTTTGCAAGGAGGACAAGGTGAAATCACTGCCAACATGATTAACCATCCGAGGATCGTTTAATAGCTTTTTTTCTCTCTGTATTTATCACCCAGGAGGAGAGGTGAACAAGCGGTCTCCACCCGGACACGTTGCAATCATCCATCGGGTCGTATTGCCTGTGGGGCGCAGCTGGAAGACGCGGTGTAGCTTCAATTCAATTGCCATGTGGGGGGTTGAGGAGGTATAATAGCTGTCAAAGGCTTCGATAAGAGAAAACATGGGGGAATGCACCATTCATCTTCATTTCAGACACACGTGTCCACCCTTCATCACTCCAGCCAGGACAGTGACGGAGCCCCTGTCCTCTCTTATTTGCGCCCAAGCTGCCATGATCAAGGCGCATGACGTCTAATATTAGACCCTAAAGTGTGTGCGTGTGTGTGTTGTCACACACAAGGAGAGATAGAGACTGGGTGCAGGAAAAAAGAGAGAGAGGGAGAGAGAGATTGGGAGAGAATGAACAATCAACACGTTTTCTTTTTCCCCCTCCAAGCCTCCTCCTATCTCTGCAGACAATCCCGCCGCTGGTAATTAAGACGAATGTGCGCCGCGGCTCCGCAGATAATGACCGGAGCGCCTGGATTTCTGCACACAAGGAGAAAACTGCGGGCCATGGCACTGGCGGTACCCGCATTGCATCACGGACACGACACCCGGTATCCCGCTGTCTCCCTCCCACCTCAACTAGAGCCGATGAGGAGATTGTAGCATCTTATCACAGAGTTTCTTTGGCTCACAATCCCATGCAGCCGCGCTCTCAGACGGCTGGCTGTTGTCGCTCCTGGTCTCCAAAGCCAGCCAGCAGCTGCCTGTTCCGCTGTGCGCTGCTCTGGAGGCGCAAAACCGGCAATTACGCGCCGTGCTGACAACTTTGGCGCGGTGCTGTATGGATTGCGCATCAGCAACAGGCCGGTCTGTAGGATCTACTGAGATTTCCCTGGGGTGAAGTGTGATCCCGGCCAGTGATCTGCTTCCCAATCGCATCATCGATTAAGCCTGCGCTGCAACCTGTAGCTGTGTGCCCTTTTCTTTTTTTAATTTCAGTCATCGTTACGCCAAGGCGCAATGGAGGAGAACACCTGACGGTTTTGAATCCGTAGCCCGAGGAGGAGATAAGAAAAAAAGAGGAGCAAAGAGGACTCAGGGGAAACCGTAAGTATCCTGCGTCCTGACAAGATGGATCACTGTCTCTTTTCTCTTTCCAAAGTGTCAAAACCGTGTGTGTCTACTGAACTTTGTCCATATCTGGCTCAAGGGCAAATGGTTATTGAAGGTCTGATTGTGTTGTGGTGTATTTGGCTGGTTTTGTGGTGCGTTTTGTGGTTATTGCCGAGACAGCCATAGCAAACAGGAACAGCAATGACAATAGAGAAACTTGCCACACAAAACAAAAAGGGGTACAGGTGGTTGCATATCGTAATGTTGCGCATCAAGTACTCAAGGTCCTTGTATCACTGTAGATGAATTGCAGTAAAATCTAAATATGGAAAAAAAAAAATTAGGGTATGTCAGATATTTTTACTGTTACTTTTAGGCCCGTTACTTTAAAAAAATGAATAATGACAGGTATGAAGTTGTCTGGGATTTTTCTTCTGATTTCTCTAAATTCAAAAAATAACTTTTCCTACAATGGCACACAATTTATTATTGCACTAAATCAAACCTTCACTTCATCATCCTAAATGCCTTAAACTATTTTTATAGGTCTGTAGAATCCATGCCATTTTTTCATCATGTGGACGTTGAACCACTGATCTTTCTCTTCACTGTCACGCAGGATGGGAGACATGTTGTTTTTCCTCTTGTATTTTGGCATGAAACTGGCCTCCGTGCAGGAATGGGTGGTATATTTCAAATTTAAAGAATCCTGTGGAGATGGAGAGATGTGGGTCAGTGTGCTGGTGCTCGGGGCTGCAGAGCACCCAGTTCCTCTGCTACCGGGGCCACACCACCCCTGTCTGTCTGTGGCTGCCAGTTCACTGATAAAATGAAGTTGGTGACGCTCTTTACCCCCGGCTACCCGAGAGAGAGGGAAGATGTGACTGCAGGCTGTAAAGGCCCCTGGCGCATATTAACCTGAACAGCATGAATGATGAGATTTATGAATGAAAACATATTTGTGGGAGTGTGCAACCCCCCCGAATCCCTCAGTGGTCTCAGAGGCCCTGGCTCATTCCGGTGCCTGTGGTCCAGTGCTTTGAACTGGTTGCCTTGCCAACAACCAATCAGCTGCAGTCTTATGCAGGACCGTTTTATCTGTCAGAGGCTTTGACTCCCAGAGGAATTAAGTCTTTTAACCTGTAAAGGATCAGAGAGTTTGATATTCAAATGCATGCTGGCCTGTGTCCAGTTAAATTGTTTAATGTGATGCCATTGATATATCTTGAATTCATTAGTGACCTGCTGTTTTGGTGCTAGAGTTTCAAAACAATGCTAGGAATGGGGAAGGTAAACGTATCTGCTTTGGCACGTGAAAGTTCTGAACCTCCTGAATTTCCCCATCCAACTGAAGGCGTAACGACAAACATGAGGGATGTTTGGCTCCTGACGAGACAGCAGTGAGTCCTTGGAACAGCGGTTATCTTTCAGGTGTGAGTCTCACTTGGCACTGCATCTTTCCACACTGTAGATTCCACTGCCAGTGAGTAGCACCTCCGCAAATCCCTTTAGCGAAAGCCCAAAGATACAATACATGTGTCATCTGAGGAAAGGATATGATGTGAGAGAATCTTCATGTGTGAACTGGATAAAATCTCTTCTTCTGTAAACACACAAGGCAGCTTTATGAGCCTCAACTGTGATTGTTGTGGTGCCCATGAGCACGGCGCTTAGCTGTGAAATGCTTCCTTGTAGGGCTGTTTGGCAGCCAATACTAGAAGACTGTAGTTCCCCTGTTTGAAATACACTTGAATATGACGCAATGCATAAATCTTCAATGCAATGCAAAAATCTGTAGTGATTAATTAAGTGTTTTACTAAGGTGTTGGTCCACGATGAACCTGTAGCACAGCTTCAGTGCTGCTTTGCATATGGCTTTCTGAACTCTTTTGATGATGATAGTGGAGAGCCAGTTCTAAGATATCTGTCCACAATCTGGAGTCTGTGAAGACCAGTGCATGTAATTCACATCATTTTCATACTCATTCATGAAAATGAGTGACCTGTAGCTGGGAGGATTTGCTGGAAGAGACCACTCCGGTGGAGAATGATGAAAGCCTAGAGAAAAGGATAGAGAAAAAGAAAGCAAGAAAGTAAATATGAGTCAATTGTTTAAATTTTCTTTTTTTGTTGTCATTCATGCATTCATTTATCATTTATATTGTCCCCTGAAAGCACTGAGAATTTATTGCTTCCATCCTTCAAAAAAGGTTACTGTCATTTCAGTTTAGATTGCATCGTAATGAGAATGATTTTTACACTTGAAATTCAAATGAGTTTTTTTTTAAGTCTGAGAATATAACCCTGATGATGTCAACACATTCACTTGCATTATGGGAAATATAAGATCCAGTTTCTGGAGCTTGAGCCCAGCGCCTGCTCGGTCCAATGAGAATTCCTCGCCTGGTACAAACATCAAAAAAAGTTTTCTAGCTTTACTTCCTGGTTATACAGCCGACTGAATATGCGCAGGAGTGTCTGTGATGATGTCACAGAAATTATTGACTTGGGGAAAGTTTTATAAATATAAAATCTCCATGGCTTAAAAATTCATAATAGAAAGAGTCATGTATATGTCAAGTATTTGCAGTTGGAGGTGTCCTGTCAAGAGTCTCACAGGCGGCTTTTATAATTGTGGTCTATGGAGAAAATCAATTTTTATCTGTAATACCACAAGTGGCCACTGGGCAAAAATGGAAGCAAGGATGAGCAGTGACACCATATCCAGGTCTTATTGTACTATGCATCCATCAGCCTGACCCATAGCACCCCGGTTTCAGAGTGCATTGAATACCACTGACTTTTAACAGCAGCTAGCTAATATTACTTACTAGTCGAAAAGCAGGAAGCCTAGCTTGGCTTCTGTCTTTCAGCCTTTCATTTCATGAAGATCTTGTCAATGACTAAAAGTTAGTCCCAGATTTACTCCTGTCTGACGGCTTTTTACTTGGTCAGTCTCTCCTTTTCTCTTATTAGCTTCCTTTGTTAATGTCCTCGGTCTCCTCTCCTGCTTGCCAAGCTCTGGTTCTAGCACGACACTGGCTCTGCAAGCTGTCAGCATCCACCCACGTTTCAGGCCTGAAAACCTCCTCTTCCCGGCGGTCCAAAACGCTTGTGGTACAAATGCTAACACAGCCCCAGTGTTCTGAGCTCCGGGCAGCCCAGCTAACAAACTGAGCTAACATTACCTGACAGCAGCTATAGTTAATATCAGTTCACTGTCCATCAGGAAACTCCGTAAGCAGCTGAAAGACGTCAGAGGGAAATCACAAAACATTTTCTACATTAAATTTGATCCAGTTTTACCAAAATCAGAGAAATATTTGGTTGTATGCGTGGTGTATTGTATTCATACATAAATAATGTACTAATGACAGCCAGAGATGCTCAGACACCTTTCTTTATTTCCTCACTAAAGGAAAAGCCTGTTATGGTGCTGTTGTAAAGATTTCTTTATGACATGGACAGAGCCATATATCCGCCTAACACAGCCTCACCCTTGTGAATTACTCATCACACTTGGTCCATCCAGTGATGACTCAAATCGGGAGCAAAGGACAGTTCAGAAATACCACGCAAGAATTCAAATAAATAAATAAAATAAAATCACCCTGCACGTCATAAATTATGCAAACAACCACATATTACACCTGAACACACCACCACCGCATATAAAAATAAAAAATAAAAAATCCCCGAACATTATCAAGTCCGGTAACTCCAGAGAGAGGCAGCAGCACAGAGTGGAGGAGGGAGGCGGTGTTTTGCAGTCAAACCGCAACAGCGCTGCTGCGAGACGACATCCAGCTACAGCTGCTCTCATCTGGCACACACGCACACACACACACACACACACACACACACACACATATCCACGCACACACACACCGCGGCGGCGCTTTGCATCATGCGGGAGGGCTCATCATGATAAGGAACCTGTTACACACGCTGCACATGTGATGGCAGGCAGCCGCGCCGAGTCGCCCTCCTCATCTTCCTCCATCACCTCCTCCTCCTCCTCCATCGCAGATTAATTAGCGGGCGATTTACACTCCTGAGAGTCTCGGGTGTCTTAATGAGGATATTGCGGCAATGGTGAAGGACAAGGCCGAAAACCGGACGCTTCAGTACCAGCAAACTTTGGTGAGTTTCGGATGAGGTCATAGATTAACGTCATGTGTCGGTGCATGTTCGTGGAGGCTTGTTCAGCTGTGCAGCTGCCGGTTGCTCAGCTGTGTCCTGTATAAGGACAGAGAGGAGACTGCACGTGTATGACTGTGTCATGCTTTTTATTGAATATTCCCGTGTATAAATCTCAAGTAAAATAGTCTTTTTATTGGCTTTTGTCCTGCTTTCCGTCAAGTTTCTGTTCACCATCACCCCCTATTCCCATTCACCGTTCGTTCACCTTGATCCACAGGTGTTGCATCACTCTCAGTCTCTGCCTGGCCCACCATCCATAATTAATTCTTATCAATTCAGATTTCAAACCATGTCAGATTCATTTGTCTCGCCTGAAGGAATGCACGTATGGCTATCTCTGATCACTTTATGTACGGACTAATGGGTCATTATTAAGATGTTAATATCCCTGAAATATAAGATTAGAGTCTCCCTCCGCACACCGAGCTCTAATATATTTCGCTCACGTCCTGTGTCTTCCTTATCTCCTTCTTATTCTCTTGCAGATCTTGTCCCTCCTCGTGCCCCCTCGATCTATTCCTGTGTCATCTCCCCCTCACTCCTTCCTGTTTGCTAGAGCCACCCCTTTCTACTTTATGAATCAAAAGTGGAGTGTTTCTGAATATTAATTGCCTCATGCACCAGTTTTCCCCACTCGTGTCATTGCAGGACTGACAGTGATCCCCTGGAGCACTTTGCACAGATATATATTCAGATATTCAGGCACACAGAGAGACGCACAGGCAGGCGAACCCGTGGCTTACAGTGTCCTTCCACCCTGATTTGTATGCCTGAGACTTCCTTTTCTCCCTTCCCTCTCTCTGCACGATGTGTCGGTCGGTCCGTCTTCCTGCAGCTGTGTCGGGACCGAGTGGTACAGAGGTGTTTTTTTTTTTTTTTCTCTCTCTCTCTGATCTTGTTGGTGTGAGGATCGATGCTGTGCTGTGTGTCTCAGTGTAAAGATCAATAGTAATGTAAAATGGCAATCGGTGTCTCTGAGGATTGGAACGTGCCGTCTGCCCCCTCCCTCTCTGCTGACCATAGCTCTCAGATCAATGGCTTTATCATTTACTCTCAGCATACTGGTCTATTATCCAAAAATAGATACCTGTGCGTGTGTGTGTGTGTCTGTGTGTGAGCGTTTCTGCACATGAGAGCAATTGTGCAGCTCGTGTCCAGTTACTTTCTGAGTACAAAGTGGCAGCACTATTCATCAAAACCCTCAAAAAAACTGACTGACACGTAGAGATAGATATCAACCGCACCTTTAAATCAGATAAGTGATGGCTCACAGAGTTTCTCAACGATGTGGCTGCGGTCTAAAATTGGATTCTAATGTTGACAAAAGGATGCTCTGCGTTTTATTGTTTGCCGTTCACTGGAGGATTTTCAGTCATGTGGTTGCTTGAATTTTGGCAGCCAGAGTACCACGGGTGCCGTAGCAGGACTGAGCAGATGACACAGAGCAGATAGAGAATAATAGAGATCTGTCTGATAACTTCTCCAGGAGGGCGAAGCGGCACAGAAATGTCATCTCTTCATTCACAGCTACTGTGCTAAAAAAGGGAAAAAAACACACACACACACATTTCCCTTCAGTATTTATACATTCGTGACAATCTTTTTATAGAATCAGCAGCTGATTGACTGTAGTGTGTTTTCCAAGACGATGGAGCGAAACCAACCCTTTAATTTATGGCTCCTGTTGGTGCTCGAGTTTTACAGTCAGTGAGCATTTTCTGTGACAATCCATTAAGATAAATTGTGCTGGGGTATCATAAACGTATCATATAAATGAGCTAAGGACTCAATAATTGATAATTACATTCCAAGTGGCCGTGATTACATTTCCCTCTGTGCAAAATCAACCATAAAGAAAACAGTTATTTGATATGTAAATGATAGCCATCGCGTACAGCGGCACTGATGCTGCATTTTCATCCGATGCACCAAAAAGATTTCCTAGAAAGCACTAACCTCTCTGAACTCATTATCCAAAGGGGGATAGTGAAGAAGAGAATAAACAAGCTATTTATAACCACAAAGATGTTCTCAAGTCGAGCAGAGTGTACAACTTAGGAGGCAGATGTTATTTTACGGGTCCTGTGTGGAGATGCAGGAGACATCCTTTGAGCGATCGACTGACATTTGGATAGAAACCAAGGTCTGGTTCATGGGTCACTGACTTCTACAACTGCTGTCAGGTGCAGTGCATGCTGGGACAGCGGGCAGTAGTTGTTTGCCTCTCGTGGGATGGAGAGATGGAGCAGGTAAAGCGGTAAAGAAGGTGCAGGTCAGAGACTGAAAAGAAAACAGACAGAGACAGACGGCGTTGTGGTGACTTGGTGTCGAAGTGTTGCAGCCTCCAATCTGAAGCTTTTTCAAAAGCTTCTTTTTCTTCCAGTGATGTGGGAGGTCTGGATGTGTCACAGGGTTTTGTGTGTGTGTGTCTTCTCTCCTCATAAGCGTGGGCTACGTAGGTCTCGCATTCAGTGGCTGTGTGTACTGCACCTACGCATATGTACCTGCCCACACAATGGTGCTTAAATGAGTGTGTGTTAACTCTCTGTCAGAGCAGATGCTAGAGACGGCATGTTCATGTCCTTCCAGCAGCGGGAGCCTTGAGGATTTGGCTGCTGCAGGGATCAAAGCCATCATCCACCTGAAGTGGAAAAGCCACCACCCCACACCTCCCCCCCCCCCCCCCCCCCCACTCCAACCCTCGCCACAGGGCACTGCAGCACCGCGGAAACGATATGCACAGTACACAAGCTGCAGGTCTTTCTAAATATATGCATATATATGTGTTTTGAGCAACCTGCTGCACTGACTGTTAAGACACAATGCAGAGAAGATCCAATTTTTACTCGGCCATATGTCTGTGGTTGATAAATATTTAAAGCAATGCTACTGCAACAAAAATGTATGTAAAAATACACAAATAGTGGTGCAGGAGAGGAAAACGCAGTCTTATATTCCCTCACTGACAGAGAATTGGAAGGAAAAATGCAAAATATGTTTGCAGGATGGATACATTTTGCAAATACAGTATCGAGACGGCACATACTTACTGTTAGTTTGCAGCATGCAGCATTCGGACGCAGAATGTCTCAGTGAGAAAGCGCTCCGTCCTGTGAGATCTGTTGCCTCGCTTTTCTCTTTTGTATTGTTTGTTGTAAAGTGTCAAAGACCAGTTGGATTGGCAAATATGAGCATGCTGTTTGCAGTTTACTTCACGTCACTTTGAAGGTTTTTGAAATTACACGGTGTTACCGTACAAACTGACTGCCATTTGGCGCAGCTACTTTGAGAAGTTTATGAAGAAAACTCACATATTTGTCGATCATACATATATCTCTGTTTCTCAGCATCTTTCTCTCCCTCTGTTGCTGTTACACACACACACACACACACACACACACACACACACACACACACACACACACATAAAAGCGCTGTCTCTTCAGGGGGGTCTAGTTCCTCATAGTCAGCATTTTATCTGTTCACCCACACAGAGGCTGGCGCAAGTCCACTTCAGGTCCTGTCACTTCCAAATAGTGCTGTTACCTGCACACCATTGAACGGATCACTGCAGAGGCTGCAGACAGGAAAAAAAAAATCTATTTTAATTCATTTGACTGTTAAAGCAGAACACACTTACTGTCCTGTGCAGAGCTACATTTTTAAAAATGGTCTAGCTACCATTTAGAGAAGACATTATACTCAGTTATAAAACCCCTCAGAGGATGAAGGGCCTAATCATTTGTAATAGCTTTACAACATAAGTTGACAAATCCAAAATTAATATGTAGTATTGTGAAATAAACAGCAGTGGAAGAAGCACTGAGATCTTTAGCGTATGTAAAAGTAAGGAAGTATTATCACCAACACACACAGTAAAAGTATTCCCATGATGAACTGGCGACTTTGTACCAGTATGTACCTCTGGCTCAAAGCCAGCTGGGATCGAGTCCAGCTCCCTGTGATAATGATAAGAATAAACAGTTACTGGAAACTGATGGATGGATACACTTCTATATTCCTTCTGCAGAATGCGTATCATATGGAGTATTACATATGATATTATTGTTGTATTATTGCTGACTACTATTGGTATTGATGTGCAGACAAGCAGTATTTCAATGCTGAAGTGTGGAGTAATTTGAATGCTTTATGCACTGTAGGGTACTTCATTCTATAACAATTCATTATATTTAATAAAGTTAAAAAAAATATATATATATTTTATGGAAGTAATTGTTGGCCTTAGCTGTTAGCTGGGGTTACCACCATTATTCTCATCACTGATTAATCTGTGCAGAATTATTTCATGAAAAATCATCAACAAAGTGTCAGAAAATAGTGAGTTAGTTAGTTTATTATCATATAAGACAAAGAGCTGGAAAATGGAGCCAGAATGATTAAATATAATTAAAACAATGAATCAAGTTTCAGGTTTGAAAGAGGAACCAGTGAGCTCAGTGTTAAGTGTGTAACAGATAGAGATGAGCTAAATAAGTAAAATACAAAAATACTCTAAAAGTTTAGGTAAAAAAGTGTAATATAAAAATATAAATCTGCGTGTAATACTAAAAATAGAATACACAATATACTGAAACAGATTATGAAATATATGTTTGAATCTACTGTACATAAATTATTATCAATTATTAAAATAGTCTGCAATTAATTCATGAATAGATTGATCATCTGATAGGTTCAGTAAAAAAAAAAAGTTGAATATTCTCAGGAGGTAGAGCGGGTCATCCATTTAATGGCATGGAGTTGGTGGTTTGATGTTAAAGTGTCCGCTGTGATGGAAGGCGCTGCCATCAGTGTGTGCCTGTGAATGAGTGAACGAGAGGCAGAGCGGGTAACAGCAGTGTGTAACTGAAATGTAGTGGAGTGTAGAAGTAGAAAATTCTGAAGTACCTCAAAACTTTAAATTACAGCATTTCAGATTTAAATCACCACAGGACAGAAAGAGAAATACTGTCATCTTTAAAAAGCACAGACAGACTCTGTCAGTTTGTCTTTTATCTCTCCGCTCGGTCTCCTTTTTTTAAACCTGTTGCAAACGTAATCTCTGTGGATGAGTGTCATGATGTACACGACACCAACTGCTCACCCCTCAAGTCTTTTTCTGACAAGAAGCTTGACATCATCTGCCATCACCCCCTCCTCCAGCCCTCCCCCATTTGTTCTATTAACATGATCAGTGTGTGTGTGTTGGTGTATTTTGTCTGGGTTTCGCACGCGTGCACAGGTCTGCTTCGACAGCATCAAGGTTTTTCATATTTATTTCACTGTCTGTGTTTGTGTTAGAGAGAGAGAGAGAGAGAGAGCTCTGACTCATAGGTAACTATTCTAAAGGCAGCCTCCGCTACCTATATTAATGCAAATGTAGACAGCCCGATGAGTCAAATTTGTCACTTCCTCCTCTAATTCAATTTTCAATCTTGTCCCTGGAGGGTTCAGGACTCAGATTAGCCCGAGTGCTTTAGTCCTCCTGCTATTCCCCCGGTCTCATCAGTACACACTCAGCGCGCATTTAAGTAATCACAACGCCACAACAGCATGTAGGAGTTTAAGGGTTTAGAGGGATTAAAGTTGTCTTATGAATATGCATTACTAAAAAGTTTTGGATGTTCAAGACTTCATCATTAGAGTGTCTGTCAAATATTTGTCCTTGCTGTCGCCTCACAATGATTAAATTATCCCGCGGGGTCTTGGGAATTGCTGAATAATAAAGAACTTTTTATCTCATCTGTTGTGCTAGGCTTGCACATGGTCTGACTCAGAAAGGTGGCAAAGTGAGTGATGTAGCAGTAAAGTGGGGGGTCTTGTGCAGTACAGAGTTGGTGGACATGTGGTGCTCTCTCCATGTTACTGGAAAGTTTTCAATCTTGTAAGTGAACCTGAATGACAAGTAGACTTGGAGAGTGAAATGTAATTGCTATAGGAGAGCTGGAAGTGATGCAGGTGTGTCCTTTGTGATGGGCAGTACATGCACAGCCGGCGTGATACTGGATATTTTAGGCAGATAGTACTATCATTTCAAACATAAACACAAAAAAATGACAAACAGACTTGTTGCAGATACATTGGATTTGTTTTTCAGCAGGCATTTTGGACGTTTTACAATTTTAAAATCAAGCTGTCAGTGTTTTCTGGTGACAAAACATAGTTCAGCTGCTACTCATCAGCTAACATATACACAAATACCGATGTATCTGCAATAAGCTCTTGCCTACTGTGCATACAGCTTGTACATACAGTACATGTGAGGCGGCTGTGGCTCAGGAGGTAGAGCGGGTCCGCTAATCAGGTAATTGGTGGTCTGCATGTCAAAGTGTCCTTGGGAAAGACACTGAACCTCAAATTGCACCATCGGTGTGTGAATGTGTATGAATGATTAGCTCCCAAGTTGCAGTTATCCTTGCGTGTCATCCACTACATTGTATGAATGTGTGTATGAATGATAGAATGTAGCGTAAAAAAGCCCCTTCAGTGGTCAGAAATAAAATAACTAGAAAAGGAGAATCCAATGAATTCAGATGTGACAAATGAAGGTTTTTCATCACACTGATGTAAACCAATATTTTCACAGTTACCTAGTTTTCTGTCAACACTAGCCCAACACAACAAAAGATATCAAAGAGCTGAAGCTGCTACAGTATAAATATCTTTATGTTGCACCTCTACAAATGATCGTTGGCAGTATTCACATTTGACGAGGACACAAGACTTCTCGTCATTATTGTGAAAAAAAGTCTCAGGCTGCAGTTTCTCACCAAATGCAAAGTCAGTATTTTTTTTTTCCGCAAGGGACTTAAATTTATTTTTGGCAACTATGAGAGTTATTGTTCAAATATTGAGGAAAAGAATGTTGGCTTCTGCCGCTTGCTCATCACCTCTCTACTCCACTAATGCTTCCTCTCCTTTTCGTGGTGCTGGTCGTCCACTTGAATTAGTTGGGTGCATGTGAGTTGGATCGTCTTTCAGTTTTTGACACCAGTTTATTTGTGATGAACACAACTTCTTCCCCTCGTGAAACAATTTTACACCAAACTGGAACATTACGCTCAGCAGGCATGACTTTCTATGAAAAACCAGTCAATAGCAGCCAGTGGGAGGCAGGAGTTGAACTGGTGTAGAGGGCTGTGATGTGGGAGGTAAACTGACTAATGTCGATACAGAAGTTGGTCATGTGGGAGGTAAACTGGTTACAGATAACAGCTCATTTAACCCACAGGGTCCCACCTGCTGCTCTCCCAGGGGGCCGTGCTCCAGATGGCCAGTGATTGCTTTCATACAGGCCAAAGACAGAAACACTAACAGGCCCTGCTTATACTCGTAGTGGGTGTTTGGTACTGGTTGTGGGTTTGTGTGCGTGTATACTGTATGTGTGGGTGTATGAAAATTCACTTGCAAACGCACAAGATTCAGGATGAAAGTTGGAATTCAGTGTAGACTTTAATATCCCTGCAGAGATGATAAACTGTAGACCAGTAACGGACAGGAAAACCACTTTTCTCCATGCATTCCTTTATCGGGCAAGATTACAGTCTTAGGAAATTTAGGAAATACTAACATGACCATAGTGGAACTCTTTTTGGTAAAGAAGATGTGGCAGTATTTGTATGTTTATTAACCAAAATAACAAACTTAAATTGGCATAACTTGGCAAACTAAACTAGATGAAACTATATGATATGTAACAACAACATGGTCAACAGAAAATATTGGAGCCTGTCAGCCTCTTTGTCTAACCACAAAGCGCACAGGTAAAAACAAGGTGTAACCACAATCACACACCCTATGCCAATTACAGTAAATAAAGGCGATCTACAAAATGTGTGTGATCGAAACAAATAACGCAAACTTTATACACACGTTTTGGCTCCTACAAGCACCTTTCAAAACACAGTTACAAAGTACTTTACAATAAAGCTTAACATCCGCTTGTGGAAGACAGTTTAGCAAGTTTCCACCATTCTGGAAGTGATGGGTCACAGCTTAGATAGATCTGGGTATCGTCTGCATAAAAATGGACCAAGTGGAAGCATGTGAATTGAAAACAGAAATGGACTTAGCACTAAGCCCTGAGACACCCCACGGTGAACAACAACAGATAAACTGTAACCTGCAACCTGTAATCTGCAGTTCCAATGCAGTAACGCCTGTCTTTTAGGTACGACGTAAACCATTTGAGAGTAGCCTGTAAACAGTTGTCATTTGGAGGGGTTTAGGTTCTGTGTAGATGCTTTTTGTATTGAATTTGGCAGTTTTACTCGCAAAATTGAGAGTCTTACTCATTAAAAGCTTGCTGAAATACCACAAAAGCACAACAGCAGTCCCTGGAGGGGACACAACATCCTTTGTCTGGCTCTGACAGGAGATCTTTGCTGCTCTCTTTCCCTGTTTCACACATCACTTTCCAAAAATGGCAAAAAGCCAAAAATAAGCAAGATATGTAATTACTAGAAATTTCAAAATTACATTGTTGGCACATTTTAATGCCTTACTGAGTTTTTTAAAATAATGCTGACCAGCGTGGTGTGAAGGTTGTGTTGTCTTTGCATTAAAAAACACAAAGCTGAGCTGAATACTTCATTTTTCTATTGCAGCTTTTAGACTCAACAGAATCCACTTCATAAATAGCTCCAAATAAATGCAGGCAGATGGCTTGAAGGCAAAAATTGTCAACATGAGAATTTGCCAAAGTTCCATTTTATACATTTATTTTTATGTAAGAGACAAGAAGATCCACATTTAAGACAAAGTGATAAACAGGTAAAATGACTGAAGAGCCCAGTTTTTCCTGAATACTATCAGTTTCCACTGTGCAACTGATTATATTCCTTTTCCCCGATATTTGACATGCCGCACATGCAAACTGCTGCTGCTCTGCATCCACCAATTTGCTTTAATTGACAGTGGCAAAATTTCTCATTCCACTGACATGTTTATGCATGTCCACACAGCAGCTGTTAGTGTTTGTCAGCACCTATTGGCTGATTCCTCTGAGATTTCACTGTGCGGCTTATAACCGAGGCTGCCATCTAAGTGTGATGTATAGCTTGTGTTTTGCTTAAATGCCTCACAGCAGGTTGGAGGTTAAAGTGGAGAGAGATGAGCATCCTGACAGCATGGTCCTCCCTTTGCTCGTCAGACTGAACCTATACGGCTGCTCCGCTTTCCCTCTGCACCTCCTGTTCATGCGGGCAGAAAGAGCAAGTCTGGTGGAGTCGTGATGCCCATCTCAATGAGGGGAGGGGGGGGGAGAGGAATTGGAGTGGGACAAAAGGGAGGCGGTGCGCAGAGCAATGGAGGAGAGATGTTGCAAGTTTTAGCATACAGAAAAACCAAGAGACGTTATCAAAAAATAAAGGGTAGAAAGGGAAAAGAGCAGTGAGCCTGGAGGAGTCGTGATGCACATCTTAATGCTGCATGCTCAGATTTGAGAGGGGAAATAAAAATAAAGATGTTTGAGTCATGTTCATGTCACCAGTGCTGCAAAACTGTAAAGAAATGCGCCTTAACTAGAATTTTACATGTAGTACATGCATGCATTACTGATCGTGTTTCAGTTAGCCTTGCAAAGTAGCCAGTTGTAATGCAACCTTGTGATTTCTCAGCACAAATCAGGACGCAGGGTTGCATTACTTGCTTGACCAGACTGCCTGTGCACAAAATCTACATCAGCAGGAAGAAAAAAAAAAAAAAAAAAATGAAGTGAATGACCTTCAAATACCAATTCAGACAAGACCCACTTGTAATCATGAGCTTTTAACAAGCTTTTATTAAAAGTCAGGGCCAGATATGGCTGCCAGTGGATTGTCATCTCGATTTCGTGTTGGGAGTAGTTGGAGTCTTCCGTTCTGTCATGATCACTTCTCCACTTGACACAAGAGTCTGCCGATTTGAGGAACTTTGCCTCACTGCAGCTCTTCCTGCAAGAGGGTGGAAAGCACACCCGTCAGCCTCAGATTGGACAAGTTTTAGCAGTTGACAGACACTTATCAGATAAGTGATTTGTTAAGTAAAAACACTGCCTGGTTCTCCAGTCTGAGGATTTGCTTCTTGTTGGAATATTTTCCATCTTATAGAATGTAGCCTATAGATGAACCATGTAACCTATGACCTGTAGGACATTCATCATGGTCAAGGCGTCCTCTGTCTGGACAAGCAAACCTAGTATGGAACTGGCTTAGAGCGGTATCCCAAAATGTTTCTACATGATAGTAAACACTGTATAAAACAGCTAGTAGTGCATTCTTTGTTCATTCCTATCACATGTAAGGATGATTCAAGCTCGTATTAAAGTGCTACTACATCTACTACAAAGAAATCATTACTGATAAATTCATGGCATCTGCAGATACCTCATCTAATTGATTTTTAAACCTACCAAATTTCAAATTCATATACTGACTGTGTGGAATTTATGTAAAGGTAACACAAGGACAGGGACTGTGGTGCCAACAACCTATTTGGCAGGCTGCCATGGCTTAATGAAGCTCATAGCTGGAACACTGAATTTAATGAGTGATGACGAAACCAACTCTGGATTGTCTCAGGCATTGTTTGACATTTATGGACTAAAGTATATATAAAATTAGGAACCATATTTTACGGCTAAGAGCTACTCACGTTGCCGGTGGCATGGCTGCTCACAAGAGTTTGCGCTGCTGGGATGACACACTGCTGTAGCACAATGGATGTACACCTGTAGGAGAGTTAAAATGTCAGATTTGGTCAGGGAATCTACAGTTTGTGTGTCACTTAAAAACTAATGTGAACTATACCGAATCTTTGTTAGTATTGTAGGTGTTTTGATCCACAAACGTGAACATTTTCATGATGAAACGTTTGTAGTGTGTTGGGTAAGGGAGTCCAGAGGAGCTGCCCACAGGAACCACTGTGGTCAAGTAACGGTCATCTTGGTAGGGACACCTGGAGCCAGAGAGAGCTCATGTTTTAACAGATTACAAACTGAAATTTATGCAATATATAACTAAATGCATGCTTTTATATACCCATCAACCAGAAGGTCCCACTGTGGCAGGCTGTTAGGACTGGGGGTGGAAGTGGCCCAGCAGTGTTCCAGGTTCAGGATGATGTTTGGATCAGACCTCTCCAGAATGTTCACTTCAACATAGACTGGCTCCCTCAGCACTTTAGTGATCGGGTAGTCGTCTGGAGTGTAGAAGGAGCTATACGCTGCCTCTTCTGCAAACAAGACAGTTTTAGTGTGCACAAAAGTTCCACACTAGCTGACATCTTTACACAGATCCTGCGCTGCTCACCTTCCACACAACCCTTTGAGTGACACTGTCCGTTGCCGATTTTCAGCGCCACTCTGAGGAGTCCCGCAGCAGCGACGGGCACAGGTGGAGGGACGCCGTTCACCTCCATGACAAGGGCCTCCACCGCTGTGGCAGAATAGCGACACTGGAATAATAACCTGTTGGGAGAGAGCAGAGGCTTTTACATCTCAGGAAACCTCAGTGGGTCACAAAAGCCATAAGGGAGATCGATTTTACAGAAACTCACTCAAAATGGCTGTCCCTGGTGATTGCTCCTCGGGGGCCAAGTCCCACTTCATACGACGAAGACATGTGGTTCTCATACACCACGTAACCCTCTTCCTCCTGCAGGCGAAAGAGATCCATGTGCTCAAATGATGACTTACAAAGCAAAACAGACATTTGTTTCAAGCTTCAAAATGTGAGAAGAGAACTTTTCTAGATGTATGTCAGCAAATTGACCGTTAAGTCATCATGGGCTGGCTCAATTTAGCATTTATAGCATAAATATTTAGTCCCAGGGTTTGAACCATGATCGGGTTGTTGTATGATAGCTAAAGCAAAGGTTAACCACCTTGAATGTAGTACCACATGCAGTCACAGGGAACTGAAAGATGGCAAAAGCAGAGGTGAAGTCGACCGGGGTACAGGAGGGGTCGTTTGTTTCTAGCAGGCTGACTGAATCCACATCTATGTGGGGCACAGTGGCAGCACGGGCTACAACTACCACAAACTGGCCATCCCTGGTACACTGCACAGTCACTGCACGAGAAAAAAAAAAAAAAAATCTCCTTTGTAGTAGATGTTACACTCAGTGTAGAGCATTTGCATGAGAAGCACTAGATACTACTCTAGAGAGTACAGATACCTGCTTTCCCATAGTAGCACTGCCACCCATCAAAGCAGCAGTTTATGTTTTCACACTGCTCTGCAGTGATATCTTGAGGCCCACACTGGATCCTCTCACCCCCGTCCACCTGGCATTTATCAAAGGGAGCTGCAGGTGGAGGGACCTTCGGCTGTTGCGGAGGGAGTTGAGAAGGATGAGGAGGTTGGTGCTTCTGCACAGGCAGCATCCAAGGACCTTGCGCAGTAACGTCACAAGCCAAAACAACAACCACCACAACAACACCAAACAGACACTTGAAAAGCTCCATTATGGTATTAGTAACTACAAACTACACACAGGCCAAAACCGCAACAACTGCACACACCCCTCAGCCGCAGGCTTTATACATGATTGATTGCGTGTAGTTCGCTAAGAACTCCGCCTCTCATCGTTAGGAGTCAACAGTGTGGCAGCCCTGCAGAGTTAATCAGCTGGGAGCTGACAGGTGGAGCTTATTGTCTGCTCATCTGTCTGAAAAGAAGTCATTACAGACCGTTGAGTCAAAGCTGAGTAGATTTCTTCTTTTTTTTCTAAAAGAGACTTGAGAAGAGCCTGGCGAGAAAAGAGTTGCAGGCAGTCAATTTTCTGACACCAGCCCCGAGTTTGAACCTCGGCGTGTTTACAGAGGCTGAGTAGCTTTACTGTGACCCAGCTGTATATTTTCTTAAGTGAAAAACCTGCTGCCTCCCACTGACATTTCTTTCAATGCCTCCCACTTGCACCACCTTTTATAAAAGCTGTCTTTTTCTTACACAGATGTATGGGCGGTACACCCAGGAGCTGGGGGTGTATGCCAAGGAGGAAGCGGCCCGCCTACGAGATGGAGGAGTGCGGGATGGTGGAGGACTGCGGAGGAACACCAGTGTTCGTAGTCGTGCTGCAGATCTGCTGGAGTACGAGAAAGACCCTTGTGCAAAGTGCCATTGTAAGTGATGATCGTGCGACAAGGCCTGAAATCTCTCTGTGTGCTTGCAGGGACAAAATGTGCAGGTAGTGTAGTGCTCTGACATGTTGTGAAGGTCAGACCAGAGTGCTGTTCGGTGCTCATAAACAAAGTGGATCTGATGTGTGTGTGTGTGTGTAGTGTGTGTGTGGTGTGTGCGCAGCAGATTGTGACGCTCCACCGAGTGTGAAAGTTGTGTGAAAACACTGACTTCTTAAAGTCCAGCAGAGCAGGTACGTTACACAAGGGAGCACAAGACGATTCAACGTGGCTGATCGGAGCAATGACCTCCAGCCAACAAGGGCTGTCTCAATGTCAGACAAAGACAGCCCCCTCTGCTGGCTGCCAGTGGCCCACCGTGTACACATCTGTGTGTGTGTGTGTGTGTGTGTGTGTGTGTGTTTGTGTGAGCAGAACTCTGATCTGAACTGTCAGATTATTTTATGTCTCGTCTTCCCAGATGACTGCAGATAAGGGAGTGGCACAAGAAGAGCGCTCCACTTCAGACTGATGTACTCAACAATAACAGAGTGATAGATACGCTGCTGCATCCTCCAAATGTGTTCGCTTTTTATTTGTACTTCACTTCAACCTTCATCTGTGCATGTTTCTGCAATCAAAGGGATTTTTTTTCAAGTCAACAGAGCAGCAATGCATTTCTTAAAGAGTCAGTTCACTCAAATTGAAACATTAGAACAACTCCTCGCTGTGGAAATAGTCCCTAAACAAACGATTCACACACTAACGTGGACACTATTTTTGGAAAGACACATTGTCACTTGACACGTTACAAATTCTCTTCACCTGCATTGTATTGATGTGGTGGATGAAACTTAGAGATTTATATCCATCCATTTTCCATAACCGTTTATTCTCATCAGGGTCACGGGGAGGGCTGGAGACGATCCCAGCCGACAATGAATGAGAGGCGGGGTGCACCTTAGACAAGTTGCCAGTTCATCACAGGGCCGACACAAAGAGACAAAGAACCATTCGCGCTCACATTCAGAGATGCATATTTAAACCTAATTCAATAAAAAAACAAATTATCCACCTAAACAGAGAAAATATGTTGGGTGTGTACTGTTTACGCAGTGGCACAGGGTTTGTTTCTGATCTTTGTTTTTAGGTTGTCTTCAGTATCGGAAAAATCCAGAGATAATTGTTTGTACGTCAGTGGGTACGTTGCAAACTGGAACTGCTATTAGTTAATTCGGCATATTTTCAATGGTGCCAATTTGTCAGAATGTGAGCAAAATGAGGCTAAAAAAGACGGCTCAAGTTTTAACCCACAGTGCCACTCACTGGTTGAACGGACCCTTCAGATTAGAAATTTAATGCATAAAGTCTTATTACATATTAGATCATTTCAGTGAAAGTGAGGAAAATGGAAAAAAGATGAGAAAGGCAGCGCGTTTGTTTTCACATGTGCTTGCACAAGTGAGCCAATGTGGCTGTTTTCCAGGATCCGTCTCTGCCTCTTTGCCCTTGTGACTAGTGATCTGATTAAAGCTCAATAGATTGCACCATAGGTGAAAGCTACACTATATCAGCCCGGCCTCGCTCGCTGTAATGGAAGCCATTTAAAACAATCACTCTCAGATCAGGAGCCAGTCGGAGTGATTTGTGCGCTCGCTGTCTGTGTGCCGTGTGTGCTCATAGATCAGGAGGTGTTTGTATTTTTAGACTTGTCTTCAGATAGACGCTAAGGCTGGACAGGTTCTTGTTGTTGCCCTGTTAAGTAATGTATAAGGAGAGAGGCTTCAGATTTGGTGGGAGTTTTTAGTGTTTTCCTCTCATGTATCTGTGTGGGAACATCATCTCTGTGGGTGATGGACTACGAGTGTGTGCCTCGGTTCAGATCAGTAACTGGAGCCGCAGCTTTTGAACAAGGCAGCCTACACTTGCTGCCAAAGGCTCTGCTGTCGGTCGTGATGGAGAGCTAAAAACATGCACTGCCTCACTGTGTTTATTTTGACTCACAGAGTGAATTTCTGCAGGTTTTCTAGCTGACGTTAGTCGCTCAGGTGACAAAACCTCCAGTATTTTTAGTGTTATTCTTGATTGGCTTCAGGTGATGCAATACAAGACTAACAGAGGTGGAGAAAATGTCTGGCGTTGGGTGTGTGTTTTTTTTTATTTTTTATTTTTTTTATGATGAGATCAGGAGAAGACATCTGTGAACGCTACTGAGCCTGCGGATGTGAGCTCGAGCCAAGATGCACACGGAAGTATGTGGCTTTGCAGGTGCCAGACAAGATATCTGTGTGTGTGTGCGAGAGAGAGAGAGAGAGAGAGAGAGAGAGAGAGAGAGAGAGAGAGAGAGAGAGAGAGAGAGAGAGAGAGAGGGATAATGAAAGAGGAGCTGTGGGAATTAAAATTTCTGCAGCTTCTTCCACACGTGAATGTCCAATGAACTGAAATAAAAATTATGGATCCAGTTAGGTTCGTAGCAGTTTAATCTTTAGATATTTCTCTCTCTCTTTTTACTTGCCGTGTGTCCGCTGTGCGACGAGTGTGTCAGCACACGAGAGTGTTTGTGCATGTACACGTTGCCATCCAGCAGAAGGCCTGGTTGCAGGACACCTTGCCCCGTCATGCACACTGGAGTTCTCCTTGTTCTCTGGAGACTCAGCATCCCCCCGTGACCTGAATCCTGCACCAGAAAAACTGCTGCTATTTATTGTATTGTCTATTGTGTCTATGTGCAAGCAAGGTCATTCAAACAAGAACATTTTGTGAACATGATCATGAAGAACATGAACATGAGTTTGTCCTTATTATTATAAACACGTTGAACAAACAGCAGTCACAGATTTGATTAACAGAAGAGAACACAGAACACAGAGTGACATCATTTAATGGATAACAAAAATAATAATAAAGATAACCAAGGAAAGGGGATAACAATGTGAGATTTGTGTTATATTTTATACATTTCTTTGATTTAATAAATGGTTTGGGGGGTGTTGGTTAGCTCCGTGGGTAGATCTACAAAGGCTCAGTCCTTGCCGCAGTGGCCCGGGGTTGGAATCTGACCTGTGGCCCTTTGCTGCATGTCATTACCCATCTCTCTCTCCATATTCCTGTCACTCTTCACCTGTCTCTATCCATTAAAGCCATCAAAGACCAAAAAAAATCTTCTTCTTTTTTTTTAAATAATTGATTTGGAGTAATTCTTTCATTTTTAAACCTTTTGAAACAAGTAAAATATCCAGACAGAAGAGTTTTAAAAGTAGACAGATATAATGATAAGTAGGAAAGGCTCAAAAGATCCCATGAAAACAAAACCAACAATGTGTTAATCCCTCTCTGAACTATTACTAGTACTCTACCTGTTGTGTTCTGGCTCTGTTTATTTCATGTACCCAACTTGTAAATCTGTATGTGCCTCCCAATTTAACCTACAAAATAGCAGCACCGAGAAGTTTCCTTTGGTTTTGTCTGATAATTTGAGAGAGATAGAGAGAGCATTGGTTAAGAGACATAGACGGTGAATGAGTGTGAGGGAGCACCGGCATCAATAAAGCCGGTTAATCAGCCAATTAGAGTTATTTCCTGATTGTTTCACAGTGGTCACATTCAGCACACATAGACACACCCCCAGCAGCCCCTCTCACACTGCCGAACAACCCTGTGGCGATTCACCACAGTGCTGCATTCTGTCTGAATGCAACTTTTACAACTGGTCACAAATATATAATTTCATTAAACAGCTGAGCTCTGCAGTTTTTGGCATACATTACTCAAACAGGAGTAAAAAGTGCATTTGTTGAGGACTGTTTTCAGCTGTGTATCAATACATATTTGTTGTACAAATGTGTATTTATGGCAGGCGTATTTGTAGGTGACCATGTTTACCGTAAGTTACCAGAGTTGCAATGATTAGTCGATTAATGAGATCGACAGTCAATATCTTCTTTTTGGGATTTTGAAGCGACAAAAAAAGTGACATTTATTTATTTATTTATAGAAAATTGTGACAAGTCATTTTCAGTGTTTTCTGAGCTTTCCGATTAGTTAAGAAAGAGAGTTAAGAGGTGAGACTGAGTCAAAACAGTAGAGTTGTGGACCGGGCAGCTAAACAATGAGCTGAAACTCGCTGTAAAGCTCCATAAAGCCAAGGGCAGGTGATAAAATCTATTTTCTTCTCTACGTTTTCATGTTTTCATTTTATACATCGATGTTATAAAGGTATTGACTCTAGTCGATTTAGAGCAGAAGATAAACTCATAATAGTTTTGGTTGAAGTGTGTCAGAGATTTGTGATTCAGTTTTTTATCACACTGCTCCCCACACATCGTATCCCTCCAGCAGTTTGGGGACAAAATAGCATCTGGCAATCCTGCTTTGGATGGATTTTCGCACCCGCTGGCCACTGGACCAAAAATATCCCCAAAATCAACCGACAGACATCAAACCGAGTCTTCACACCCAGTTTTTTTTTCTTGTGATGTACTACAAAAGGTTTAATGTTTCCAAGAAACTGTGTTTATTTATAGCTAATTTGCAACAGCACGTAAGTGTTAATGAGTGATGTGATAATGAGGAAATGTTACTAATTAAAATATCTGGCAAGTTCCAAAAGTATTGCTACTGATCAGTAAAATGTTCCTGAACAATATCTAATTACTGCAAATCAAATTAGATAAGTGATGGTGATGGTGCAGCGGTGTGGCTCATTAATGTGTTTTTATGGAGGTTTATGACACAGGGGAGCTCTGTCTGGCTTTGACTACGCAGGAAATGCTCACAGTGTTTAATCGGATTAACTCATTGTTGGTTTTGTTCTTTTAATGTACAAAAAAAAAGAGAAATCACCCACCCTGTGTCATCCACACGTCTGTTGCTCTCTTGGTTTCGCCTAATAGTTTTCTCAGTGGCAAACGTCATTACAATACTCGAGCGTATGTGTCGACTGTAGCGTTTTTAAGAAAATATAGATCTGGTAAATGTGTTAGTAGCACATTTTTAGCTTCTCGAGGGACGGGCACATCTATGAATGCTCTGGATGTTGAAGTGAATTCCAGGCTTTGGCAATGTCCGCAGACAAGAAAAGAAGAAATGAGTCCAGTGATGCTTCTTTTAGCTGACCTAGCTCAGAGTTATAGATTATAATGTAATGGTAGCATTTATAACTGTGACCTAGCTTTGTTTTGTCTCATGTTTGAGGTGTAATAAGATAAAGCGATGCTCTCAGCCTTAACACATAATAACCTCTTTCGGTTTATTATTATTCTTTCACAGCTCACTCTCGCCTGGTGAACGGATAACATCTCTCTCTGTCCGACTCGACTCATTGTGTTTATAATTTTTCCATTCTTCTTGAGTGTTCATGTGAAACTGGGTCCTATTCATCAGATGATGTCCTGCCATGATAAACCCTTGTTGATGCTCTTTTCCCAGGTATCGTCCCCCAAAATCTGTCAGGAAACATCGGCTAATGCTAGAATGATGCAGCTCCGTGTTTCTCAGGCTTTTTACACCACGTACCACCTCAGAAAATATTCATCTCTCCAAGTACAAACTATTTTGACAGACGTTAAAATCCAGCAGTGCAGAATGACCGTGATCAGCTAGAGATGGTTCACACAGGAAGCAGGTTTATTCCTAAGAGGAAGATTATTTATTGTTTGCTGGTGTTGAATCCTGAGCAGAACCAGAGCTTATTTAGTGTTAAAGGGATTCTCCTGATCCTAATTCTTAATATTTCCTGTTTGGAGCCACAATTGCAGAGTTTTTGAACAATTCATTTCACCTCCCCCTTACTGTCTCACATCAGATTTTAGTAATCATGGATGTATGCACCACGTGAATGAACGTGTCTATGTGTCAGGCTGATATTGAAACAAGATATCTCAGGAAATCACGTACCACCACCAGTGTTACTTGTACCGCGATTATACCGCAATTATAAAATATAAAATTATGTTTAAATCCCGGCTAAAAAATGATGTCCTTTATGGCCTTTGATGGAATCGTATAGACCCTCTCCAGGCGTGTTTTAAGGGATACTCTTTTTTTTTTAAAATCATAATATGTGCCAGTACTGTGCTTCTCCTCTTCCCGCATTGTAAAACTCTGCCAGTATTTTTCATTTCACATCATTAAGAGTTGGACACAAGGTGTCTCTTACTTCACTGAAAAGTCTCAGCGTGTTTGTGCTCATATACTTGAGTTCAGCTCAAGTTCAAGGTGAGCGCAGAGAAACTTTCCCTCCTCAGCAGATGAATGCGAAAACATCCCTTTAATGTCAAACTCTGTACATACATCAATCTGCACAGTGAAGCTCAAACATCCAAGTGAAGTCACATTCCCCCTCCGTGCATGACTGAGTGGAGGGGGACTCTTTCCTATTTTTCCTTTATTGATCAGAAATGTTTAGATGTTTAAAAGTTATAAAGTATTCATTGCCATAAATCCTTCGATCGTCCATTCATTCCCGTCTCCTCTGTGATAACACATTCACTTTGTTCTTTTCCTTCCTGTCTGACGCCGCTGATTATTTTCAGTCTCACATCATCAAATATCTCTTTTCACACCGTGAAGATTCATTTCAAGATTCATGTCTCTCTCCGCGTGTCCCTCAGTGTGTGCGTCGCGCTGCCAGAAGTTCCTGATCTCACGGGTTGGGGAGGACTGGATCTTCCTCATTCTGCTGGGTCTGCTCATGGCTCTGGTCAGCTGGGTTATGGACTATGCCATCGCCTTCTGCCAAGAAGGTAAGAGAAGAGACAGAGAGCCAGAAAGAGAGAGGAAAGTGTTGCAAAGAGACGGACGGTGAATAATGGACTGGTCTCACAGGGGCAGCAAAGTTGTAAAATTGTTAATCCATGAGGAGTCATGTTTTATAATGAATTATCGGGTTTAGTATGAAGTAGATGGTAAAATATTAATACAAATTGACCATTAGTCTGCCACCAAGTTATATTGATCTTGAACTGAAGCTAACAAAGTGGCTTTCATTAATATTTAAAAGATCAATAAATATGTTTTGTCCTCCCACAAAGTATCAAATGAACCATTTTTAAGACTTGAATGAATTCACCAGCTGCTGATTTGAGATTTTCAAAACTAATTTAACTATATAAAAAAATGATGAATAATAAATCTCTGCAGTTGTTTACCCTTTAACCTTTTCAGATAGCTTTTTAGTTTTGTTTTAAATAAAATACATTTTATCGATGTGAGAAAAAGACTAAATCCTCTTTCTCACGTCAATAAAATACATAGAAATAATGGAAATACCACAGCGCCACAACTGTGAGTCTGTGGGCTGTTTTTCACTGTGTGTAGTGTTTTGTTCAGATGTGTGCTACATAAAGAGACAAATGGTAACAAGAGACAAGAGAGATTTTTTTTTCCCTCCATTCTTGTAGAGGTTAAGAGCACTTTTACATCCAGACAAGCATCAGCTGAAAACAGGGGAAAACAACAGGACTGTTCATCCCAACAAAAATGGGGCAAAGAGCGGTTACTCTGCACAGTTTTATCTATTTTAATGCACCTAAACTTGTGATCTTCTCGTCGTTCTCATCGACATATTTATCTGTTGTCCAACCAATGAGTGTAAAATGATCATTTGCTTGTGGCTCAGAAGTGCTGCTAGTTTACCAGGCGCAGGCACAAACCTCACTTTTTAAAAAATTTGAGTTACTTTTTTTATTTTGTTTCTTTACACCTCTACTTTTCTACTACAATTCAGACTTTTTACTCTTTACTGCATTCATTTGGCAGCCATAGTTCCTAGCTATTTTTTACAAGTTTTTACATAAAAACACAATAAGCTTATAAAAACAATGAACACTTACTGATTTAAATAACTGCTTGGAGCCCAAAGATGTAAAATGATCCACTATTTCGCATAAAAGCAAACAATAGAAGGAAAAACAACAAAAACACACACAAAGTTAAATAGTAAATGGACTGTACTTTTCTAGTCTAGTCTACTTTCTAGTCTTCTGACCACTCAAGGTGCTTTTACATGACTTATGGCATTCGTACACTTATGGCATCGGCTACCATGCAAGGCCATGCTCATCAAAAGGGAGCTAATTCATTCACACACATTCACACCCCAGTGGCCCGGCGTTCGGGAGCAATTTGGGGTTCGGTATCTTGCCCAAGGACACGTCAACATGCAGAGTGGGAGAGCCGGGGATTGACTTCTGGTTAATAGGGGGCCGCTCTACCTCCAGAGCCCCAAACAAAAAGTACAAATCTCTGTTGAAGAACTTGTTTTGTTTTTTTCTTTCCTACCTCATTAATCATCTGTCGACCCCTCAGATTTATGTTGTAACCCTTCTTCAAGGTTGTGCACACTGGACTGAACTACCAACTGTGTTAAAAAACTTATAAAACTAACTTCACCTCAACCAGCTGCAATAGTCAAATGCTATTGATACATTGTTGCATCAGCATTAACAATCTAATAAAGTCATATGATATTATACTGTAATATACTTTAACATTTGAGGCTTTAAGCGTATCTTTTTCTATAGATTTAACTGCTAATAACAATACTTTTTTTTACATTAAGTAGGATTTTGAATACAGGGGTGATTTTATGTTGTGTTGGTACCTTTACTTAACTGAAAGGTCTGAGCATTTCCTCCTGCACCGTGCTGTCTTCTAATTTATCCCCTTAGGAGAGCATTTTAGAAACTCTCTGCTGTTAGGTGTCAAAAATGGTGGCTTAATGTGGCCGGGGAGCAAAAATGAGAGAAGGGTAAATTCGATAGTAAGAGAGCTAAATAATGAATGAAGAGGTGGAGGCGACTGAACTGCTAAAAGATGAAGGAAGATGCGGTGGTGAATAAAAAAAAGAGAGGTTTAATGAAGAGGAGAGGAATCAGGTGATCGATGAGGAAAACTTGTCGTGCTTCAGTTTCCTGCTGCATTATACTGAGATGAAGTTGTGTGTTTGTGTGTGTGTGTGTGTGTGTGTGTGCAGCACAGAAGTGGATGTATGGTGGACTGGACAGTAACCTGCTTCTGCAGTACATCGCCTGGGTCACCTACCCTGTAGTGCTCATCACTTTCTCAGCAGGATTCACACAGATCCTGGCGCCTCAGGCTGTGGGTAAGACACACACACATATTTATGCATTTTACACACAAACATATGGATTCATATCCGCAATTCACGGTCACATTTCTGTGTTTGAATAATGTAATTGGCTCCATAATGAACCATAAGGCCTCCAAGGACATGTTCTGCGTGTCTCTTAGTGGTCACGTCTTGCAGGAGATCCATAAAATATTCCTCTGATGCAACGTGCATACAGAAAACTATATGAATATCAATCAGCTTTTCCTCTCACCCACTCTCCCCCCCGCTCTTCATTTATTCTCTGCATCCCTCTCTCTCTCTCTCTCTCTCTGTAATTGCTTTCTTTCAACTCATCTTTTCCCTCCACTCCATCATCCCACCGGGCATCTCATTCTTTTCATTTTCCAGGTTCAGGTATTCCTGAGATGAAGACCATCCTGAGGGGGGTGGTCCTGAAGGAGTACCTGACTTTTAAGACATTTGTGGCCAAAGTCATTGGTCTGACCTGCGCTCTGGGCAGTGGGATGCCTCTGGGGAAGGAGGTAGAGGTTTCATTTTTCCTTCATCTCCTCCCGTCACAGTCTTCTCGGCTGTTACAAATTACACATGACCAAGTGCTTGACAGTTTTTGAAGTTTCCTGTTGGGAGGATATAATAATCTTGCCTCTTCGAGTCTCATTAAAGTCATGCCTGGGAAAATAAATAAGTGATTTACTGCTAATGACGCTTGCATTTCTCATATGGATCAGAGGTGTTATAAAGTTGTTTGAATCGGAATCCGAGCAGGGTTTAATCTCACAAGATTTTTGAATAATGCCCCTGAACTTGAGTGCATCATGTTCCAATCAGCGATAAAAATGAGCTTTCATTCATATCCTGTCTGCTAACATCCTAATCCGTCTCCATCCTCTCTCTCAGGGGCCGTTTGTTCATGTTGCCAGTCTGTGCGCCGCTCTCCTGAGCAAATTCATGGCTGCTCTGTTTGGTGGGATTTTCATGATGAGAATGGTAACTATACTAAAAAAAAAAAAAAAAAAAAAAAAAAGGACACACCGTTGCACACATTCAAACTTGTTTTTGAGTTCTGAAACCTTTGAGGACTTTCACAGATTATGTCTCTAACCCTTTAATTAACACTGATCAGCCTTAACATCATGACCTGCCTAATATTGTGTAGATCCCCCCTTTTGCCACCTTAACAGCCCTCACCCGTCGAGGCATAGACTTCTGAAGGTGAGCTGTGGTATCTGGCACCAAGACATCAGCAGCAGATGCTTTAAATCCTGTGTAAAGTAAGAATAAATACATGTTCTGAGTTTGTGAGACCAAAGGAGAAAGTGTTATTAACCACCCAGCCAAATTTGAATGATTAAAAATGTTGACAAGTTTATGAAATAAGGTGTCAAAATCAGGTAAAAATCAGCTCCAGGGCTGATCCAGTCGATCGGATTGAGATTTGGGGAAATTGGAGGCCATGTCAACACTTGTCAACACACAACGCGTGCTTGTATTCCTCAAACCTGCGTCAGGGCATATCATCCTGCTGAATGAGGTCACTGCCATCAGCCTCATACGCAACAAACTGCAACACTGTGTGTTTTGACACTTTTCTATCAGAGTTCTTACATTAACTTTTGCAGCAATTTGAGCTAAAGAGCTCGTCTGTCGGACCAGCCGTTGCTCCCCACATGCATCAGTGAGGCTTGGATGCCCATTACCCTGTCATCGGGTCACTGCTTTTCCTTCCTTGAACCCTTTTTGATGGGCACAGACCACTTCAGACTGGGAGCACCCCAGAAAAGCTGGAGTTCACACACTGAACTGCGCACTAACAGGCGCCATGATTACAAGATAATCAGTGTTACACGCTTCACTCGTCAGTGGTCATAATGTTATGGCTGATCGGCGTGTCTGTATTTTGTGTTTGTGTATGATGAAACTTGGTGAAACGCACTGAGCTGCTGTAGAAATGTTGAACGCGTTTATCGGGTCACGTCTGTCCTGTTGACGCACAAAATGTCTTCAGCTCAGTCTCAGTGACGCTGCGCACAGACGTCAGTCTTACGTCATGTTAACCGTTGCAGCTTTCGAGGAATAATTCACCATTTTTAGACATTTTGCTTGACGTCCAAGAGTGAGAATACTGGTATCACTTTCATGACTAAGGAGTTAAAACACAGTGATACATCTCTGGTCACTATTTTTCAGACTGTTTAACCTTTTTCAAAGCCACCTCACAACAATGTGCCTCATCTACATCGACTGACACAACAACCTGTTCTTAACTTTTTTTTTTTCTTCCAAATGATTGAAAGTGAATTGCGCTTGTCAACACACAACAGACACGCAACAGAAATCAATGCAGTTACATGGTATGGCATACAGTTACATGTATTAAAGCACCTAGTACAAACACAGGGTGGCTGTGAGTTGAGAGCCACCTTCAGGGGAGTATCACACCTCAATCTATCAAGCTTTATAAATGATTGTTTCTATAAAGACATTCTTTTTGTTGACCTGGAGGAAATCACGCTGTTTACCACTGATGATTTATGTTGAAAACTTTCTTGCAGTTGAAACTGATTGTGAAATACTGTGAAAATAATAAAATAAAATAACGTCAAGCAGCAAAATGTGCCCAGGATTTAGATAAATATGACTACGGAGAGCTTGTTTTTCATTTTTCTTTAAACCCGTACCCGTGGAGTAAATAGTTGCAGGATGGACAGCATTTGCCTACACGGGAGGATTTTCTTGACCTTTGTACATTTTCCTTTAGTCCTCGTAGGTGTGGATGGAGCTGCAAGAAAAAACAGTCACAGTTTTAAAGTCGTTGATGTTTCCTTGACTTTTCTGCCATTCCCCAGGAAACACTCACCTCCACTCATGTGAGACCATTTCTCCACTGGACAAGTGTGCTGTGCTTCTCCTCCATGTACCAACAGCACCAGCAGTCACCGTCAGTACGAAGGACGATGGCAGTGATGTGGAGGAAGGAAAAAAAAAAAAAACCCTCTGTCAGCACAGTTAGACAGACTGAAGTAGTCCAGGGGTCGATTGTGCGGCTGTTAAACATAATCAATGTGGGAAAATATCAGTACAGCTCACTGTGGAATCAAGACTGTGTTTGCTGAAGCTCTTTCTCTGCTTGTTTGATTTTGTGTGGTATGGATAATAAGTTGGATGTCTTCCAGGAGAAGAAATAAAAAAGGTAACTTCTACACTTACACAGACCGCACTCACACATATTTCTGTCTATTTTTTTTTTTTTACCTTCACTGCTAAAGGAAGAGCCCTTTGAGGGAAGCAAGGTATGAATGCACGAGTCAGATAGTTTCTTCTATTGCCAATTCCATCAACATTAATAATCCATGCTGTCCATTTCAGGAGCTGATATAGATTGATGCCTTTCCATTTGTCTGCGCTGTATTTGATTCTGTTCAGTGAAGCGTCGCAGCGAGGCATCGATCTGTGCAGGCCTTTGCTTCTATACAAACATTTCATTCCATGATTTCCACACTCAGTCCTGGCTTTTCAATTTATGGCCTTCCATATGCCGCCGCCCTTATATGTAATCTCATCGAGTGTGAAAAGATACAGCAGCAGCAGCTTTACAGCAAAACTGCTGCATTTGTAAACAGTTGGTGACTTTGGTTCTTCATGAGAAATGCATTTCTTGTGTGTGTTTGTGGCATTTGCACGTACACGTACTGCTCACCTGTTGGGATTTGAGTGTGTGTGTGTGTGTGTGTGTGTGTGTGTGTGTGTGTGTGTGTGTGTGTGTTGGCTTGAATGCATGGCTCTGTGTCTGTGTGTGTGTCTATTTGTGTGTATATCTGATTCTTGTCGGACAGAACGAGCTGAGGAACACTGAGATGCTGTCGGCTGCCTGTGCGGTGGGTGTGGGCTGCTGCTTCGCTGCCCCTATTGGAGGTAAGGAAACATGCGGCAGCCTCTGATTGAAATGGTATCTAATTATTGTTAGATAATTGCGGGAGATAATTAGATGAGGAGAACATTTACCCCAGTAGCAAGAGAGTGAGTCAGTCCAATCTTGGTCAGCCCATCGATCTAACTCTGATTTAGACTGGCAACTGTTGGCCACGTTATATTTATTATCTAACCAAACACACCTAGAAAATAGCTGGTGATGGTAGTTTAGTTGCCACAGGTCACAGGTAAAGATCAAAAACAGAGCAAAAGGGAACAAATATTGACTCATCAGGTGGAGACAAACACAACTCCAAGTGAATGATAATGTTGCTCTGTATTGCTGGAAGTTTGCAACTTAAACATACAAGTTGGTGATAGGTCAATGTTGTGTTCACAGCTTGTTTCTGCTGCCCCCAAGTGGCCCAAAAAAAGTTATTTTTATTGCAGGTTTAACTTCTTTGCTGTAGCCTTCAGAGGTTGAATCTTGGTTGGTGGTGTCCTCATTTTTTTCCTTTAATGCTGCTATCGGGTCAAAATTTACCCCTCATCCAAACTTAAGATAACAAACTTGTTTGATGTAGTCATCTGTGATCTTCAAATGACGAATCCTAATCGAAAAAAAACATGTCACTGTGGTGGAGCTTTCAAATGCAGCACATGCTCTTCCTCTGCAGATGAAGTGGATCTTTCCACTCTGTTAAACCTGCAAAATTTCCAATTTAAATTTTTTTTTCTTGTTCATGCTCTGTTGACCTTGAAAGCAGAGCCCTATTTTTACAACATATTTTCACTTTGTATAAATGCATAAATTGAATGGAAAAGCCATGAAATACAGCCAATACATTCATGCTTCCTGCAGGACGAACCTTTTCCATATAAGAGCACTTTTTTGAGCTTTTAACAGCAACATGAGGTCATATATTAATGCCTTCAGTGGGATAAACGGCTTCCATTTTAATGTCAAATAAGAGTAACAAATATCCGTGTGTTGCTTTTCAGTCCAACAACTTTTTGTCTTGTGGGGTGTAAATGTAACCATTGAGGTTTCAGGGGCAATAAGCGCGATCTTAGACTGTAGGTCTTGTAATATGTGCATCTATTCTTGCAGTTAGAGCTGTTAGAAAATGTTTTGTTGGCTCGTTGCAAAGCGTGATACATGTTAAAGATGATGGCGAAGACGTGTTTGTAAATGTGGCAGACTTGAGAACTATGTGTTAAAAGCTAACGAAGCAGCCATGGGTGAAATGATACTCTATATATTTGACTAAGATTAGATCAAAACTGTTTCTTAGACTCTGTGAAAGACTGTGAATGTATCCGTTTTGTGTTTGCTTGTGTGGTGCAGGGGTGCTGTTCAGTATTGAGGTCACTTCGACATTTTTTGCTGTGAGGAACTACTGGAGGGGCTTCTTTGCTGCCACCTTCAGTGCCTTCATATTCAGAGTGTTGGCAGTGTGGAACCAGGAGGAAGGTAAAGGTCCTCATTCCACCTTTTTAAAGCAACATAGAAATTGGTATTTTTGTGGGGGGTTTTAATTAAAAACTAGAGAGTAGATAACAACACAAGACATAGCAGCTAGCTAATATTACTTACTAGTCCAACAGCAAGAAGCCCAGCTCGGCGTCTTTCAGCCTTTTATTACACGAAACTGATCGACTAAAAGTTAGTCTCAGATTTATTCTTGTCTGGCGCCCTCCGATCATTCTCTCCCTTTTCTCTTCTTAGCTTCTTCCGTTAGTGTTCCCTTTGTTCCTTTCGCCTCTAACATTATGTCCATAGAGGCCGCTGAGCTTGGTTACATTGCTCCTATTCTGGCACGACACCAGCTTCGCTCCCAGTTTGTAGTCCCCCTTATCTCGGGCCTGAAATATCTCAGTGATCCAAAACATTTGTACAATCACTAACACCCCTGATACAGTCACAGTTTGAACAGCCTAACAAACTGAGCTAACGTTAGCTAAGTATTTCACAGCAGTTTACTTTACTGTCTGTCAGGAAACTCTGTAAATCCTCTAGAGATCATCAGAGGACGTCAGAGGGAAAACCTGAAAACATTTTCTCCATAAAATATTATCCAGTTTCACCAAAATCAATGAAATAGTTGATGGCGTGTGACTTAAAGCATTACACACTTCTTGCGAGTAATCGTACCCAGAGCATTAAGTTACATAGTGCAGAAACAGACGTACAGGGTGCAGAGTGAGAATGACAGAGACACCATTCACCTCATTACAAGTCAGTGCGATGAAATTTTGAGAAAAGTTATTCAGTGTTGCTTTTATGACAGTTTTGTGTTTGTGTCTTTACTTGTCCTTTGATGCATTTTTTTATTGTCTGGATTGATGCTGTAAATTAGATCTGATAAATGATCTATATCTATACCAATATAAATATTATTTTGTGATTATTTTAACATTCACTCCCTCTCAAAAGTCATATGTGTGTACATATGTAATTTATGCACATTCCTGTGACTGACATTTTGCCATACAGCCTAAACCTAAATGAAAACAATCCTCTTTCTTTTCCTCTTTTTCCTCAGAGACCATCACTGCTCTCTTTAAGACCCGTTTCCGTCTGGACTTCCCGTTTGACCTTCAGGAGCTGCCAGCCTTCGCCATCCTCGGGTGAGTGAGTTTCTCAGAACTGACGCCACATTAAACTGATCTGAGAGCAGTTTGGCGCCTGATTTACTGAAGCGATCGGAGCCCTCATCCGGCCTCTTTTCCCTCCCTGTAGTCTCGTCCTAGTCACATTCACGTTGAGAATCTGAAGGTTGATTTGTGTTTGATGAACAAGGCATGAAATTAAATTTTTACTCTGCCGATTACAAGTACAAGCTGTATCCAGATCATCACATGACAAATTTGATTTGTTTGCTCCCAGAATGTTTTAATAGAGAAAAACAATGAATTCATACTTGTTGGCTTTTTGTCACAGAGTTTCAGAAAAGTGACTGACTGCAGTTAAGGTGTATTTTCACGAAGCTGGTTTTGTTTTGTTACAGGATGGTCTTCTGTCTCTGCAGACATAACAGGTGTGTCTTTGTCCATTTGCAGGATTGCCTGTGGGTTTGGTGGTGCTCTGTTTGTCTACTTGAACCGGCTGATTGTGGAGTGCATGAGGAAACAGAAGACTATTAACAAGTTCCTGCTGAGGAAGTGAGTATCTGATGCCTTACATTACACAGATCCTTTACAGCTTTTGTGGATGGACATTTTGAGAAATGCATTTATAGTTTTTTAGCTGAGAGTTAGATGACAGCACCCATACCAGACTGTATGGTCAGTGCAAGGCTATTGCCAGGGAATGATTAGCTTAGCTTAGCATAAAGACTGGAGTGACACAGCTAGCCTGGCTTTTTCTCAAGGTGACACAATCAGCCTGCCAGCTCTTATGAAGCTCATTAATTAATTAATTACCCAAATTATTTAATTAGTAACATTTCAATAAATATTATAGATGCATCAAGAAAAGATTTTAACCTGTTAAACTTTAAATAAACCCAAGACATCTTCTGCTCATATGCCCCATAGTTTGTATTTAACTTTAGCTTGGTGTCTTGTGTCACAGTGTTAATGTAGTACAGGGAAATGTAGGTAAAGTCCTTGCACGAACTGGGTCGGTTTCACACATAACAGGCAGCTATTTATAGTTCTTCCATCCTCGCCACCCAGAAATCAAGTATGCACATACAGTGTGACAGGCACACCCATTAATGACCCCACAGTCCCTCTCTTCCTGTCAGACGGCTGGTGTATCCCGCACTCGTCACCCTGCTGGTGTCCACACTCACGTTCCCTCCAGGTTTCGGGCAGTTCATGGCTGGACAGGTGAGAAAATGCTTTCACGCTCTTGTGACAGCATGAAAGCACGCCTTCACTGTTGGTGGATGATTGATGGTAATTTTAAATGAAGCGAGAGTTGATGTCAGGCTGCTTAAACTGGCATAAACTGGTCTGCTGTCCTGTTTCTTGATATTTATTACTATAAAAACACATATCACAGTCAAAGAGCATGTATGCAGATATTAAAATATGTTTTTTCCCTCAACAGAAAACTAATATTTATTGTCATGGTGTTAGTATCATTTTATATTTAGGCATTTCTACCCAATTGATGAATGTCAAAATTTGCTAAATACAAAACATTGCAGTATCTGAGCATTGTTCCTCTTTAGATGAAGTGGTCCCAAACACACCGCACTGCCATTTGAAAAGTTTAACAACTGACACAACAAAATGAAATGTAGTTTGAAGCTTTTTTTTTTTTTTTAGGCAGAGATGCAGACCTAACCATTTTTGTCCTGCGTAACGAGCCGTTGGTTTCATTTTTTCCTCGTCTCAAAACAAAACAAGAAAGAAACATCTCTGTTGTCCTCCTTTTCAGACTGTAACTCTCATTTATGGAAAAATCCTGACACGCAACAGAAGAAGACAGGTTGCTGCGCCGGCATCAAGAAAGTTAGACTTGTTTCTAGAAAATATTTGAAAGATGTGCACTTCTGTTGTAAAGCTGTTGTAAATTATGTCACCCTGATAGCAGATTTCATTCTCTCGTTCTCTCAGAATTACCATTTACAACAGTATCTTTGCAGCGCACACATTACAAAAGAAGATTCAACTTGTTATCGCTTATTTCACCGGGATATACATCTTGTATAATTGATGCTACCATTAAATGAGTCCTCAGAAACAAACAATGAAAGTAAAATGCAGCATGTCCACTAGATGTGGCCTTTGTTGCTGACCTTGTGTGACTTTTAGAGCTTCCTAAACTGATCTGTCAGGTATGAGAGGGTTAACAGGTGGACAGATGCACGGACAGATGTTATCTGAATGTTGCGCTCCTCCAATGGAAGACGCCTTGTCCTTGTCATACTGTACCTTGGTTGTTTTTGGATTTTTTTGTAAGTCGCTTTGGTTAAAAGCTTCTAAATGTGACTAAATGTAAAATGTAAATGTAATGAATGTTTGTTTCCTGTCAGCTGACGCAGCACGAGTCTCTGGTCGCGCTGTTCGACAATCGCACGTGGTGCCGTCAGGGCGTGGCGGAGGAATTCGACTACATCAGCCACCACCACGCCTGGAAACACCCCCAGGTCAACGTCTTCATCACGCTCATCCTCTTCATCATCATGAAGGTAGGTCATCGACATACGGATGTCTATAAAATGTGGAAAAATTGGATGATTTTATTTTTGTTACACTAACCATTGTCTCTTTGTCTTTCAGTTCTGGATGTCCGCTGTGGCCACCACCATGCCTGTTCCCTGCGGGGCCTTCATGCCAGTTTTTCTGATCGGTGAATAAAATCTGTCTTTTCTAACGTTTCTCAGTTTCTCCTCCAGTGGTATGAAACCCTTAAAACAACTTCTCGCTCGCTGTGTCTGTGTCTGACGGACAGGCGCAGCATTTGGCAGACTTGTTGGAGAGATCATGGCCGCCATGTTTCCTGATGGCATACATGCTGATGGCAGCGTGTATCCCATAGTTCCTGGGGGTTATGCCGTAGTTGGTGAGTTACCCATCGTACTTAAATTGAACATTTTGTGTCTAATTTGCCTTGATAACAAATTTTTCTGGCCACTTTTCCTCTCGCCTGTGTGATTGAAATTGACATCGCTGCAAAGCTGCAGCCATTTTTATCACTTCGCACCAGCTTTTAGAAGGTGACTGATGAAAATTGAACGTAAAAAAGAAAATCGTTGAATACAAAATTGCTATGGTCGTGACTCACTGGTTAGTGTGACAGGATGGCATTAGATGTAATGAATTAAAATGACATCCTGCAGAAAAGCTTGTTTGGATTTGCTGTCTTGCAGCAAACTCTCCCCTGATTAATAACACACAGATAGTTTGCAAATTTAACTTCACACACTGAGAAGTCTCACTTTTAATTCCTGTTTAAAAATATGCCTGATCTCACACTAAGTCCTCATCTATTAGCTGTATACGAGTGGATTTAAAGAGACTAGACAGAAAAATGATTTTTCTTTAATCCACTTCCCTCCTACGTAGGTGCTGCAGCGTTGTCTGGAGCAGTCACCCACACTGTATCCACAGCAGTTATAGTGTTTGAGCTGACTGGTCAGATCTCCCACATCCTCCCTGTGATGATAGCTGTGATCCTGGCCAACGCCGTGGCCCAGTCGCTCCAACCATCGTTGTACGACTCCATCATCCGCATCAAGAAACTTCCTTATCTGCCTGAGCTGGGCATGGGCCATCACGAGTGAGTCTTTGTGTGCAGTGACCGCTTGTTTCTGTTATGTTTTCGCGTGTTCTCTCATTTCTCTTTTTAATCTCCATTCTTCCATATTTCAGGAAGTATAATATCCGTGTGGAGGACATCATGGTCAGGGATGTGCGCTTCATCACTCTCAACTCTTCCTATCGCGACCTGCAGGAGATGCTGCTGACCGGTCAGCTCAAAACACTGGCCCTGGTTGAATCCAGAGGTAAAAAAAACAAAAAATCTTAACAGGTCTTCAGGGTTAAGTTGATGCTTGTGTAGTAAAATTTCAGGAATGTTTTAAATGTTATGATGCTAGTGCTAATATGATACCTACTTCTCAGATCTCCTTCACAGCAGCCATTTTGGCATGTAATAGTAAACACAGATGTCACCAGTGATACTAATTAAGGTCCCGTTACATTCAGGTCAAACAGAATCAGGGTGCACCATGCATGTTGGCTCACTGGAAAAGCTCTGCTGCCCAAGATAAATTCCAAACAAACCAAGTCCAGAGCAGAGAACATTAGGAAGCATAGAGATTGAGCGTTTACACAGATGACCTGACAAGTGAAAATCAAGACACAGCCATCCATTATCTGTTGCCACACAGGAAAAACCCAACCGAGATTCGAACCTTCGGTCCTCGGCCGTGCCCCACAAAACCAAGGAACACAGGAACTAAATACACAAGTGAAGACAGAACAACAAGAGATAGGCGAACACTAAACTCAACAAAGGCACAGAGTAAAGTTACAAAATAAAACAGGAAACACTAAACAAGAAAATCAAAACCATGACAGACGTAGAAACTGAACCAAAAACTGATACTTGACTATTCAGGACAAAATCAAGTTGTTCCATTGAATTTGATAAGATTCATTTAAAATATTATGAGGGAAATTATGATTTTAAACCTGCAGTACACTCAGTTGGCAGTTCATCGAGTACACCTACTAAAATTAATAACGCAGCAATCCTGCAATAAATCCTACCGCCATGACAGCTGATCCAATTATTCCACCACATTTATATCAATCAGTGAAGACTAAATATGAGAAAAACACCACAAACTACATCCTTTTGGAGATTTTTTTCTCAGTCCCACCTTTATCTCATTCCCTGGCACATTTCCTGTCACTTCTTTTCTTCCTCTGCCCTCCTTCAGACTCCATGATCTTGCTGGGCTCCATCGAGCGATTGCAGCTCCAGTCTCTGCTCTCTCTTCAGCTGGGCCGCCAGCGGAGGCTGGAGTACCTCCGCCAGCTGGCCCAAGACAACGGCACCCAGGATCACCTGCCCAGCCTGACCTCCGACAGCACACCCAGCTCCCCCTGTGCCCACACCCACGTCAACGCCTCTACCAACACCAACGCTCGCCAAGCGGTCCGCTTCCTGGTGAGCACGCAACAGGTGTGAGGCGTCCGGGGGCGCCAGGGCTGGGCTGGGCTGGGGGCGAAGTCTGGCTTGGGATGGGGTTGTAGCAGTAGACTTAAAGTGGATAAGACACAGCATGTGTGAAGCATGTAGCAGTAGGTAAAGGCACAGATGGAGTTTTGGACAGCTGTTGTGGTAAGTGTTTGCAAACTGTATAAATGTCCTTATATTCTTATATTTCCATTAACACATTTCTTCTGTGTCTCTGTCGTCTGTGCCCTTACCTGTGCTGTCCTGTTTGTTTACGTGCATGTGCTCGTATTTGTCTTTTGTGTGTTTTCTGCTGCGTGTGTGTGTGCATGTGCATGTGCGCTTGTGTCTGGCTTCCTCTGTTAATATATTTTCCATGTAGATCTCCACAGAGGAGTCTTCCTCCTTCAGCCCAGTGGTTTCCAACGTTCAGCTTCCTCTGAAATCTGCCTTGAAAACTGTGTCTGCCATCAGTGACACGGAGACGCCAAATAGTATGTACTGCAAAGACACACAGAGGAACACTGACGAGAACAAAAATGATTTGTAAAAACTCGTATTTCAAACATAAATCCAACAGAATTTTATTTTTATTTTTCTCCCCGAGGCTCTCAGACTCTCTCCTGTGCTGACCAAGACAAAGAGCTACTGGAGGTGAGAAACAGCAAAGGCTATAATGTACTGTATGTGAGGGTGCAAAGTGTACAGTATGAATGTGACGTGTGTCGTATGCGTGGGTGTGTGTGCTCTCTCTTAGTCCACGCATATGCCGTCCACCTCCTCCTCCTCTTGCTGACAGGCAGGATCCACCCACAGACAGCAGGGTTTTGCTGTGTGATCTCACGCTCCCGATTTTTGTTTTAAAACTTCTGTGAGTCATTGCCCCCTCACTACAAAACACTGCCAGTCAAATGCTTTTTGAGCATCCTACATTTGAGCATTTTTGGTTATGTTTTATCTATCTTTAACCCCCTCAAACTTCCATGACGCACAGGTGAGTCGGCCATTATAAACTCACGCTGCGCAGCTTAACATTGTTCAAACTCACAAAACTTTGTCCTGATTCTCGTGGAGATCCAAAAGTTTATAAAGATGCCAAATATGTCTGGATTAATTTTGAGGAAATGCATAAAACATATTTACATTTGATGGAGTAATTGTGTAAATATTATATAGAGCACAGTTCCCAAACTTTTTCATCCTCCATTCTTTTCATCAACCAACAACATTGAGTCAAACAACAATCCTAACAAAAGGGAAATTTGTTGTAATAACATTCAGTAATTGTGTGTTTCTCAGCTATCTGTTGTGTTAATGTACAACACCAAGAGTCTAAATCAGGGGTGTCGAACATGCAGCCTGAGAACCAGCCGCCAAACGGTCCAATCCGACCAACCTGGATTCAATAAGATGTGCTGCTATTGCTTGGACAAAGAAATAAGTAAAGTACTATCGTGTACTATCGTATTCAGTTCAAAAATACATGTGACTAAATGTTTGTTGATCTGTAAACTGTAGAGCAGATGTAATGACAGCAGATTGAACGTGGAAAGACTGAGACGTATTGTTGAAATTACTTTTGTTAAAGCTATATTGAGATTTAGCACTCCCAGACGTGACAGCTGTACATGTGTATTTGGTATGAATATATCACTTATGATCAAAGTCTAGCAAGTCGATATCTTTGCTAACAGCCAAACATCAAGCAGGTGCAACAACACAAGATGTAGCAGCCAGCTAATATTACTTACTAGTTCAACATCAAGAAGCCCAGCTCGGCGTCTGTCTTTCAACCTTTTACTTCATGAAGATCTCCCCAACAAATAAAAGTCTTTTATTTACTCTTGTCTGGTGGCTTCTAGCTCGGCCACTCTCTCCGTTTCTCTTCTTAGCTTCTTCTATCATCTTTGGTCTTTTCACCTCTGCCACTGTGCCTCTAGCTGCTAATGAGCCTAGTTACACTGCCCAGCTCCGGTTCTGGCATGACACCAGCTCTACTCCCTGTCAGGATTCGCCCATGCTCTGGGCCGGAAAACCTCCTCTTCCTGGTGGTCCAAAACACCAATACTCCCTCAGTGCTCTGAGCTCACAGTCTGGGCAACCTCTCTAACAAACTGAGTTAACATTAGCTAACAGCAACTATAGTTACATCACAAAACTATAATTACAGGTTAAGGTAGAGTAGTAGCCATAAACAAAAGTGGTGGGACATGAATGTTTGAACAAAATTTAATCCATCCAATAGCATTTCACTAGAAACCAATAATCATTGCTGTGTTGAAGGAACAGTTTGGGAACCAGTGACATACAAAGTAGCTTCAATGAACAGCTGGAACAAGCTGATTTAATATCAGGGTGTGGAATAAAACGTTTTTTTTTTTTTTTTTTCAGCTTTTAAGGGGAAACATAATGGCTCAATTTGGCTAACAAAAATGTTAAAATCTACGGTGTTCAAAAACCTTTCTCTGGCCGTGCATATACCATCCAATGTTGAATGAACATTGGGTTTCTCGTGCAGATTTTGTGCCCTCACCTTCATCTGTGGTGTAGTAATTATACCCTTTCAGCAACATTGTGCTCACATCACGAGGACTTCTCCCAGCAGAAGTCAGACTGGGATCCAATGTTGCCGTAACACCATGTAAGGGGGTAAAAAATTGTCCAGTTTCGCTGATCCTGTGTTAATGTTGTGCTGTGTTGATGCCTTCTCTCCCCGACTGGAAGAGCCCGGCTGGGCCGGCTCCTCCTGAAAAAAGAAAGCCCAAGCCCAAACGAGTGAGGATCTCCATGGCGGTAAGATTGTCTGCCGCCTAGAGACTGTTGCTTAGTAACCGTTGCCTTGCGACACACACGTAGTGAGTACTGGACCAAAATATTTGTGGTGCACCAACCAAAGCGTTAGAGTGGCTTTGCAGAGAGAGCGAGAGAAAGTGTGTGAGAGAGCAAGTGTTAAAGGTTTAATTGTCTTTTTTAAATCAGTGTTAAACCAAATGTTTCATCAGCTTTCACTCTAAACTGCTGGTAATGTTCTGTGACTGTCTGTTTTGTGTTTTATTTTTAAAGTTGTTATTGGTGTTTCTGGGTACTGTGTGCCCTCAGAAGCTTTAGATATATGCGACAGATCCCTGACTATGTATATTTAGTGTACAATCTTACCATATGTATGTAAATCTTGTGTGTATATGCAGGGGCAATGTAGGTCTGACTCCATTTTGTCTTTCAGGACTCGACTGAAATAGAAGATTGCATGACCCCATCAGAGGTGAGACCCACGCTAACATAAAAGATACAAAAATTAGTTTCTACATTTCAAAGTTTAGAAGTTTTATTGTCTTTGTCGTCCTTCTCGTCGCAGATAGCGGAGTGGGAGGAGCAGCAGCTCGACGAGCCGGTGGATTTCAAAAACTGCAAGATTGATCCTGCCCCGTTTCAGCTGGTGGAGCAAACATCTCTGCATAAGGTTATTATAATGTTAACAAAAAGCTCTGAGAAATGAAATTTACATCTGAATCTGAGAAGTTATCACAACCATGTAGTGGAGTAAAAAGACTGTTGAGTAGAAGAGTGAAGTGGCAGAAAATGGAAAGATACATCAAGGAAATGTTACTTTCCACCACCGTTAGTGTGTCATAGTGGAAGACAATTAAATGCAGAATCTGGGATGTCTCACAATGCCCTGAAAAATGTTTGTAACTATTTACCATGATGCCAACCCACAGTTCAGTTGTAGCCATCTAAAATTGCAGGCTGGGCTGTGACAGGATGCAGGCTCATCCCTGCTGGGTCCCTCCCAGGTCCCTGCTGGGTCTTTCGCTGAAATGAGATCCCCTTTCAATGACATAGTGAACACAGCTCAGCACCATCATCGACCCGATGCGCCTGAAATCAACTGCACTGATCATATTTGACATGTATGAGGAAGTGTGTTTCCCTCACAGAGCATACTTTTTGTCAGTTGTCATATCATAAAGTCATGGAAATTATATTCAGGCTTTTTGTACATTGTTTTTTTATGTATTAGCTAACACAACAGAGAGGTTGTTCAATTTTACGGAGCAGGCAAGTGAGCACTTAACTGTGCAGCTGAGTTTATGAGCTGTTAACAAGGCATATACTTTATCTAGACCTACACAGAGGTACAGCAAATAAACTGACCCTGTTTATACCAGTGGAGAAGAGAAAAGATGGAGCCCACCTTCAGCTCAGTCACCTTGTTAGATTTTCATTCATGAAACTGAGTACATACATTGTTGTTTGATGTCCAAAGTGTAGTTCGCCTTGTCTTTTCTTTTTTTTTTTTTTAGATTATTTTTGAGGGCTTTTATTATATAGGAGCAGGTGAAGCTTGACGGGAACGTGGGCAGAGAGAGGTTGACATTCAGCAAAGGGCAGCAGGCCCAAAATTGTCACGTTTAAGTTCAGGAAGTGGGCCTAAAAGCAGATAAAAAAAAGGTGAAGTGAACAAAAAGTGACTTATGGACAAAAGCACGGCACACAAATTAACAGAAAGGGCAGGAAACAAACTGAATTGATGAATTCAAAAGTAGTCTAATGAACAGAATACAGGGAGAAGAACAAAGGACTGAAACATATACACAAGATAGATAACGATAGACACAGGTTAGACTAATGAGTGACAGGTGAAACTGATCAGGGAGGAGCAGATAATCAAGAGTGGCGAGAAAGACAAAGGCAGGAAGTCGAGTAACACATGATACAAGGACCGCAAAACAGGAAACACAAAACCATGACAGAAATTGAACCTGGGCTGCCGCAGTAAGGACTCTCCCATTGTACATGGGATATGTGCTCTATCAGGTGAGCTACCAGGGTGCTGACACAGCGACCACCTTGAAAGGCAAAAATATCATGTTGGCTGATCCTGGTATAATAATGAGCCACAAACCTGATCCAAAATGCAAATAAAAGCACTCCCAGAGGTGCAGAAGCAAAAAGCAATCCCCATTTTTAGCAGCAAAATGCACCATCCCCTCACCATCCTCGAGTAGCTTTCGTAGTCTGCCTGAGTCATCCTCAGATCCTGTATCTGACTGGTTTGTGCAACATCAGTATTGATAAATATTGATAAATCTTTGCCGTGTCAGTGCTGGAGTAGTAGATTTGTCTCACCCTTCTGTCTGTTTCATCTTGGATCTATAGTCTCCTCTAAACTTCATACTATAAATACTCAATTCTATATGGTACCTACGTACTCTGTACAGTAGGGTCACCTTCATGAGCAATGTGTAGCCACAGAAGACCGAGAGGATTATAGAAATATAAGTACAGGCAGCCGTGTGACAGATATACAGACATGGTTTTTAGTATACAGTGTGGGTCATCTCTCCTTAAAAATTAATAAATCACAGACTGAGTCTGAATCCAGGCTGTGACCCATCTCTGTTCCTCCACAGACCCACACTATCTTCTCTCTGCTGGGTCTGGATCACGCCTATGTGACCAGTATGGGACGTCTGGTTGGAGTGGTCTCTCTTAAAGAGGTGAGTGTGCGTTTAGGTTATTTATAAGCTTCTTCTATGAGGATGTTATCTGATCATTAACACTTCCGTTGTCTCTTTCTTCACTTGTTTTCCTGCTGGCTATGGTTCTCCAGCTGCGTAAGGCCATAGAGGGCTCAGTGACAGTGACTGGAGTAAAAGTGCGCCCTCCGTTGGCCAGTTTCCGTGACTGTGGAAACAGCACGAGCGTGTCCGAGGTAACAGAACTACACAAGTTGTGCATCCGCCACAGGGGGCTTTCGTTGCCGCGAGAACCCAACCCTCCCGACGTGGAAGACCAGCCAGATCTCCCGTACAAAGAGATCCCTGTCAACTTCTCGGACCAAACGAATTTGCAGTTTGAAACCAGCCCCGGCGACGCCACAAATCAGTCGTCGGAGCTCCAGGAAAGCCCGTCCTTCACTGAGGACCATTCAGAGTATACTTTTGACTGCAGCCCCTCCCACACTGAGGAATCAGAGCTGGCCTGTGACTATGACCCCCCGACCCAAACTCCAGAGCCAGACGAAACCGAGCAAGAAGAGCAGGGGAGCCCATCTCTGAACAAGGACCTATCAGAACCTGAGGGAGAGGGTAGCCCCGCCAACACTGAGGATCAGTCAGAATGATGGGAGGGGATCCATACTGTCGCCTCATGAATGTTGACGTTTCTTACATTTGTAGAGGTCACTCTCACCTCCAAGTCCAGCCTAGATACCCATGTTTCTAACGTTGTTGTAGAGCGAGTGAGCGAGTGGGAGTGAGTAGACGTGACATTTAGTATTGTGTTATTGTGCAAATGCCTGGATAAAGCGTGTCGTGATGGATAAAGCTGGTTTTATTCTATATTTTTTTTTATCATCAACAAAGGAAAAGACCAAAACCAACAAGAGGTTTTCATCTTAACACGTTGCTCCCGTCTGTAACTCACTCCTGCTGAAGATAGTAATATTTAAAGATGATTTTACAAAGTCTGTCACAGGTCTGTATGCGTATCAAGCTGTATAAAGATGGAGCTGTGCAAAGTCTGATAGACTGACAGCATCAGTCGAAGAATACAAGTTTTGAAAGTGAAAAAATCTGGAGGAAAGAAGTCATCTTACCAGACCTCTGTAGCTCCTCATCTCTGCTGGAGGCTACACTAACCGCTACTACCATAACACACCTGAATCTGAGCAAACTGTCAGTGGGTGAGTTAGCGTTTGGCACGAAAGAAGAAGACGTGGGGTAAAAAAAGGGATGATACCTCTGGTTCTGCTGCATCATTTGTTATCCTCTTATATGAATAAAAACTGTCTTTCATAAGTCAGACATGTAACTCTTTTAGAAGAATTAAAATCTGGGGCAACTGGACTTTGTTGCAGATCCGTGAAGACGTTTTCACATTTTATCCAAGAGGCTTCAGAACCGGAGAATGGATGAGAAATGTCTTCATGGATCCAAGGCCAGCAACTAAGTCCAGCTGTCCCAGATTGAATCCTCTCAAAGACAGATGACCTGGACGATTGAGAACCTTCACAGATTGGAGAACTGTTTTAAAAACAACCATACAGCTTAAACAGTTAGCCACAGCGTCCCATTGATAGCTGTTTTTGGAGCTTTGGATCACATCACATGATGTTCATAAAAAGCTGGAGTTTGCTCAGTTGTCATGGAAATGTAGGCGTTTAAACACTTCTTGCCCAGGTTGGCTTAAAGGTTTGATTGGAACTGCGGTTTCCAACGTCAAGAATGACCTTTAAAACTCAATTTTATATGACAACAAAGCAAACATCTACTAAATGGACCTTTAGCTGAGATTATGTCATCAATATATTTTCATTAGAAACAAAGAGCTGCACACTGTCAAGAAACAAGAATAAATAGAGCATTTTTTTTTGAACTATTTTTTTCTCAGCACAAGGATTTTGTATATGAGATGCTGCCTGTATAGTGGTCAAATTAATTTTGGTAATGTCGCTCAAACACAGGGTAATAGTGAATTTGTTCATTATTTTCAGGAGCCAGTACAACAGTGTGGCTCATTTATTTACTCACTAGTGTTCAGAGAAGAAACCAGAGCATGATTTTGCTACGAACATAACACTAGTTTGGTTCATGGGAATTGTTGACAATCAGAAAAATAATATATAATATCACCAGCTTTATCTTTTAAATGTGTGTGTGTTTGTGTGTGTGTGTGTGTATATGTCTGTGTGTGCGTGCGTGAGTGCGTGAAAGACACTTTTTTGACACTTTCCTTGCCATGCTCAAATCTGGTCCATGCCAAAATAACATCTTGTAAAGACTTCAAACATTACAAGGAGGGAAATAAGTCAGTCGGAGGGCAGAAATAAACGAGAAGGAAGCACAGAAGATGTGGAAAATTATTCTAATGAGCACATGATACTACCTATCCACTAGCACTAACACATCAGAGGGCCAAAATTAACGCCTAATAATATGAAGATATAGCACTGTTGGTTATATGTTGGTCAATATGCAATAAATTTACAGTAATAATGCAGTAAAAGGTGATTTAATAGCAACAGCGTCATCACTTATTCGTCCAGACTTTACAGCACTCTGCAGTCTCGGCCGTGATTATCAGAATATATTTTTTATGTATTCACCTCCCCAAAAATCAGCTGTGATCTTCTGTTCACACGACGTCAGGCAGCTTCCAAAGCTTAGCACAGGGCTCCAAACAATGATGAAGCACATTGTAATTACCATGAGTATAATTTAGCACATGTAGCCTCATTTGGCTTTATAGGGGCTGATTCAATAAGGGCAACGCAGACTTGTCGGTCTTGTCACTTGAACTGCCTCCACATTTTCTGCCGTGTGAATTTACTGTGTTTTAACGTGATAAAGGACACCTGAGCTCCGAGTGGAGGGGAAGGAAGATGCTGGTTGTTGTACAGAGCACACGAAACACACACACACGCACACACACATGCACACATGTACATGTACGCGGCCTGTAGATATTAACACCGTGATATGTTACACGTATCTTTAATCCAGCCTGGCCTCTAATGCAATGTTGAGAAATGTAACTGCTGTATGAAGCACAGCCACAAGTTCAAAAACTGTCGTAGAGCAAAGTGTGTGTGAGTGTGTGAGTCCTTGTTACGACCTTCAAATGGATGTAAGTATTTTAGCTTTCATGCAACAATTTTGAGCCATATTTCAATCTTTTACGTGATATCATCGCAGCACATCCCACTCTTGACTCATATTGGCTCATATTTTTATGTCTGTGGAAACATTTGTGCAACGATTTATTGACGTCTTAACTTTTCTGTTTGCATATAGAATGTGAAGTAGTGCTCGCCATATAAGATAACATATAAGGAGTTAAATGTAGAGAGTGTATAAGCTAATTTGCAGCGTATCTAGTTAAGCAATAAGTCTGTAGTATCTCCCTTTATATGGCACTGGCCTGTATATGCTTTGTACATATGAAAATACATGGATGAGATCTACGTACATGCTACTGTACATAGGAGAATTATGCATTTGAAATCCAACAGCCATTGTTATTTTTCAGAGAACATGAAATTGTTTTTGTACATGAGTGAATGATTAAAATTGGAAAAAAAAAAAACTGAACAAAAACACCTTTAAAAGACGAGCTGAGACGTTGTGTTTCTTCCTCGCGTGTTTGTGTTTGTGCAGGACAGAAAGAAGAAGAAAAAAAAAAAGACAAACTGCTTTGAAAAAAACTAATTGTTTTTTTTTAATATGCAGGACATTCAGACATTCAGTATCAAACATAGCCCGACTCACATGACACAGCATGACCCAGAAAAAACACTACAAAATATCCATAGAAAACCAATGTAATAGCATCACATGACTCTTCACAAAAAATGTACAAAACTCAGTTTGAACAACAGCTTTACATTCTGGTTGGACTCTCCTATATATATATATATATATATATATATATATATATATATATATATATATATATATATATATAGTGTTACAACTGGCGATAGCGGTGGGCGCTTGGATGAGGTGGCAGCGAGAGGAGATGATCGGAGGGAGAAAGACGAGGGAGGGAGGTGGAAGAGAGGTTAACGAGTAGAAAGCAAGATAGATTATGTCATGTTGAAGTCAACTAGGACTCAAACAGACATAATGATGACCTTTATCCCACATCAAAAGCTCTTTCTCCCTCCTTCACTTCTCCTCCTCTTCCTCTTCTTCATTCCTCTCTTATAACTAAGCATGAGCAGTGCCACCAAGAAAGGAGAGGCCGGTCAGGAGAAGAAACTGGCAGGCTGCAGTGCCACACCTCGGACCTCGTGAAACACCTGCACTTCTCCTCTCGTCCTCCTCTCGTCCTCCTCTCCGGGAGACTTCGGGTGAGAGGGTGAATGCGGGTGAACCTGCCATCTGGCCCGAAACCTCCACACTCCAGGCTTATTGTGGATGCAGACCTCGTTCTGTCTCCTGCGAAGGATCTGGCTGCTCTTTGTGATCATCAGCCTTTCCTCCTCCTCCAGGAAGGACTCATGCAGTCGCTGGGTAAAGTAGTGAATTGGTCTGGGATGAATGTGGGTCATTGTGAGGCATGAGCCTACCACTGAAGCAGGCTGCTGCTGCTGGAGCCCAGGGGGCTTCGGAGGCGGCGCCTCGCCACCACCAGCCTCAGGCTGGCATGCTCCTGTGATAGGATTGGATGTGGCGGTGTCTGAGGGAGGAGCAAAGTCCTCACCTGGAGATGGGTGGATGGTGGGGTGAGGGTGGGAAGATGAGGCGTTTTGTCAGTGATGATGCAGAAATGAAGGCGATGAGTGAAATGAGATGAAAATGAACAAAATGGTGGTGACTGTAGATACCTGAGCTCTGGTTGGAGAAGGTGTGAGTCTGTCCATTGGGGTGAGTCCTCGCCGTTTGGAGTCTTCTCGTCCATGCGTCATCTACCATAAACGCCCAGGCCTGCGCAGCTTGGCCACCGGCGATATGAAGCTGCTCAGCTACTCCTAAAAGAAACACCGTCAATGAATTTATGCAGCATCTCCTTAAAATGAAGGAATGATGTTGACGCTAAAAAAGCAAAAAACAACAAAACATAAATCCTGTTAAAAAATATGTGGGTTTTCTGTCGTTTATATCTACTAATTGTCCCTTGATACCTCAGATTTGATGCATGACTCATTAAATTGGATGGAAATCACTGGTTATTCAATCCCAGTGAGACCAAGGAAATCTGATTGTTCGGAGTTTTATTAGTGCATCAATAAATATATTAAACAAGGTTGTAGAGGAAGTAACACTGCAACCACATTTTATAGCTTTCTTTAGGTTTTTGATCCGGTTTTAGAAAAGTGTGTGACATTTTTAACTGTGTCATGCTTTTTGCTTCTATCCGTTTTTAATTAATTTGTTGTGTGGCAAAATATCGAGGAAATAGTGAAAAATGCTAAGCTTCAATTTCCCAGAGCCCAAAGTTGCATCTTGAATTTGATCATTTTGTTTGACCAAGAATTCAAAATGCAGAAATATTCAGTTTACAGTGATGTCTAGCACTAGTACTCTGGAATTTACACAATGTCCTTGTAGTGTTACTTATAATATGAATTATAGAATCATGAAAAAAACAAATTATACCTCACGTTTCTTTTGTTTGATATCAGCCTGCTTCATAGTCAGACTCATGTATGTAGCATTTAGCACGTGCATACATCTATGATTAGCTGAAACTGTGATAGCAGGATTAATAAGCGGAGTGGCTTGAGTGACTCGAAACGTTTGCCAACTTTGCTCCAAATTAGGAAGAAGTACAAGTGAAGTTCTTTTCCAACATATTAGCTCTGCTTCTTGAATCAGTTGTTGTCAGGATTCAAGGACAGTCAACAATAAACAATCTCCTTATGAGGAATAAACCGGCCTCCTGTGTAAACAGTCTGTAGCTGAACAGGACTGACCTACACTGCTGCTTGTATTTTAACACTGGTCTTAATAGTATGGTAATGGAAATATTTTCTGGGGTGGTACACAGGGTAAAAAGTTGTGAAGAGAAACCAAAATATTCCCATTTAAGAAGCTGGTGTGAGCAAATCATTTCAGCATTTTTGCTTCGAAAGTGATCCAAATGATGCATCGATTATCATTAATATTTTGTCCATCTGCAATACGACTAATTAGTTCGCTTTTGTGCGTCTTGTCAGGAAAAAGAAGACCGTGTCGATCACTGTGTACTCTCCCACCCTCTCTTTCATTCTCTTTCTGATCAAACCACCGCTGATGTCACCGGCGCCAGAGAGGGATGAGTCACAGCAAGCAACAGGAGCTGTTGTACCGTTGGTGGGCAGTGAAGTGTTCTGGGAGAGTCTCTAATAGGCCACCATCTGCTGCCAAGACAAGCCATCACCCAAGAGACAGCATAGTGGAAGGCGGGGCAAACCGCTGACATACAGGAGTTTAGGGGGTATTAGGTGTGCAGCGGAAGGTGGGAGCGGCCAGCGGAGATGATGCTGGCGCTAAGCAGATGAATGATGTAAACAAAGAAACATACAAACAAACAGCTAGTTATGTAGACAAAGCTGGAAATAAAACATATCATACTTACTACCTGCAATAAACCGGAGCCTCCTTCTCACCTTCAGTCAGATGCAGTAGAGACTGAAGTGGGAGTGGGCGTGGCGTGTCCTGAGTTTGGGCCAACCTTTCCACTCCAATGAGGTGGGCGACCCGGCCTGAGCCGGGAGGTGGGCTTTGTCACATGGTCCTTCTGCCTGAGAGATGCCTGGAAACACAGAGAGAGAAGAGGTAAGGTCAGAGTCTCGAGAAATGTAAACACATTTAATCAAAGTGAACAAGTGAAAATGTGATTACCACTTAGGAGGATCGGGCGAGCGCTGCAAACTCATGGATGCCGACACCTTTCCTCGAGTCTGCTGGAGATTTTCCTGACTTTGGAATCATTTCACTCTCCTCAAATTTCACCTGAAAGACAGAAGTTTAGATTTGAGATCAACTCAAAACCACGAGGCGGCAACCAAAGCTCCAGCAAATGTTTGCTGCCAATATTTACCCTAATATCCAGCGTCGTGAGAAACATCCTAATAGCATCTAAATGAAAAGCTCTAATTCAAACTTCATCCCCCGTGAAATAAAGACTTTTCCTACCCCTTCCTCTCTTCGTCTCTCCCTTCTCTGTCTACTCCTGGGCCCCAGCCTCATTATTGGACATGCAGAGATGTTGTCTGGCGTAGCAAACCAACCGCGACTGAAAGTCACAGCTTAGGTTCACCAGTTTTAAATCACCGGGCTGACAAACAAGCAGCCTGCCCACATTTTACGCACAGATGCTAGAAACCCGGTAAGCCGGCAAAGCGGTTTGAATGGTGTTGGGGTTGAGACAGTTGAAGGCAGTAGTGAAAGCCTCCATGCGATCTGGCAAACATATGGTGTGTGACCAGCTTCTGGTAAAGCAGCTCCTGCTCACTCCAAAGCTGCTGATCTCTGTTAAAATGATAGTGCTAGCTAACTTAACTCCATGTCAAAAAAAAAAACAAAAAACAAAAATACATATGTAGACACCCAGTAGATTTGGTGGAGTCAGCTAAATCCTGTGCCTGCAGTAGAGGGCAGCTTGAGATATGTCTTATTTTTAGAGCAGGTGAGCATTTTAACAAGCAGGAAGCAAGCGCCTGATCACAACTCTGAGCACGTGCATGACGACAGATATCCTTAAGCAGATTGCCTCCCAAAGCCCAGCTGAGGAAGAAAGTGTTGAGCTTACGTCAAAGTCAAAAATGACAGTGAATGTATGTCAGAGCGCACAGGCGGAGTAGGAAAGCTGGGAGGCAGTGATACGAAGGTGCAAACAGCTCTCACAGCCGGGCTGTGACGTTCAGCGCTCCTCGCGGTGAGTTTCAGCTACAAAAATCTGCCAGCGCCATAAGTCACTCATGCTCGACACTGATAAACACACCGCGAGTTTCTGCAAAGGCTCCCGCTGGGGCTAAACATCAACTCCTTGACTCAACTGCGACAAAATAAGACTCACTTCAGGGAAATCAGGTTTTATTTTGAACTAAATATTTTCTTTGCATGTGTGGAACAGCAATTTTATCACCACCTTCCCAACCTCTTAAAACAAAAGAGTATCCTAAATCCTGCGGGTTACAAATGTCTACGAGTTCTGCCTGATGTTGATGTTCTTTAAAGACTTTTTTTGGGCCTTTATTGTATAGAGACAGCTGAAGAGTGACAAGAGGCGGAATGACATACAGTAAAGGGCCACAGGTCGCATGACTGTGCCTTTGTACACAGGGCACACACTCTATCAGAGGCTTCTGCCACCCCTGAACATTGCTTTTCCTCAAGTGTTCTTAATTGAAACACTCATTTAAGAACATGTGGATCTTTTTAGTGACCAGATAAGAAAGAGGCAAAGTCACCAAATAATTCCACATAAATCAGACAAAAAAAAAAAGCCCAAGCACCTTGTACAGACATGTATGTGTCTGCTGATCAAAGTTAAGATGGGACAAAATGATCTGCATTTATACACGTTGTCTTTTTTTGAGAACTCTTTCCTTCACTCTCTATTGTGATTAGTATCTTGCTTGACCCAATATAGGGATCACTGCATGAACAGAGGGTCGTGCATGTCTCTCCTTTAGCAGTCATGATCTCATGTTCATGTTTGATGCAGTTATCTGTTACTTAGTGCTGAAAAGATGGAGTCATTTATCAAGCAAAACACCAAACATTCAGTAGTTACAGCTTCACTCGTGTCCTGTTTTTGGCTCTTCCTATCGATCAATCACTCGTGACCCAAAGAGGATCCCAAGCTCTAGGTTGGGATCAGTGCTACTGAACAGAGAAATTAGTGCATGGTGTTGTTTGGTATCTGTGATCTCTGTTTATCTGTTGATGCAGTTCATATAAAGTGAGAAGTCATTCACCAACCAAATATTCAAGAGGTTCCATCTTCATCTATCACTGTGAACTGAATCAGTTTTTAATAAACAAATAATTTCAGGCATCACACCCAAACCTCTGATAGATGTCTTCCACTCTTTTCTGTCCCACTTATAGACGACATGATTTACAGATGAATCCATATCCATTGACCAATCTTTGACACTGTTAGCCCCCTCCCCCTTGGCCTCTGTGGATCTGTTAATTGTAGTGATGTTGCTTTTTTAAAACTCACGCACTTCAACACGCTGATTACCAGCTCTCTCCTGCAGCAGACAAATACTGCTAATTGCGTATCCTGATAAAACCTTCCGCAGCAGCGTTTGCAATTGTAATGAAGTCTCCTTCTCTCCTCTATTTGTTATTTATTTCGTTGTTATTAATGGGCTGTCTGAATTATTTTGTCCACTCCTGCAGAGACAGATCGAATCGCCTCACAGAGTGATGTGACTTTATGAGACCAACAAGTGGGATTGAGTTTTGACTGCGAACCGAACATGGGAGGCATGAATCTGGTATGAATGGAGAAGCTGCAGTGCTTTTTTATTATTGTGTGTGTGTGTGTGTGTTCATTTCATTTTTCTTCTGGTGTAATTCAAGCAAACGACACGCTGACAGCTGAATAACATCACCGCCATTGATGGGTGCAGGCCACCTTGGCCTGCAATTATGGGGAAAATAACGCACGGATGCAGCAGCGGGTCTCCTGGCAACCTCTGAAGTCTCCATCTGCATACCAATAGCTTCATACCTGCATTGCATAAACTAATACAAGAGCTCCTCTGCCTTTATGTGCACCTTCGCAGCTCTAACGACGCTTGTTTTTATACCTCTCTCTCTCTCTCCCTTACCTGGAAGTCAGACCGCGGCTCATCATGTGCTTAGTATCTCCAATCCCATCAACAGATGACACCGCGCGGTTTGTCCTCCTGCTGCAGCTCCTGCACAAGATCATTAATGCCACACAGTCGGCGGAAACATCCTCCAAACTCAGCATTAGGTCTCAGCACAGACACCATTTGTTGCTCGTATATGGGTTACATAGGCTGTCAAATGTCTCCCGATGGCGAGCGTCATCAGCATGAGCGGTGTCACATCAACCCTCCCTCTCTCTCCTTGCCTTCGCCACCCCCTTCTTCTCCACCTCCTCCTCTACTCACCATGCAGCCGAGATCAAGATGCTTTGGCCCTTCAAAAAACACTACGCTGATCTTAACTTGTCATTTTGTTTGATGTTTTTAGCCCCAGTCTAATGTCAAGAAAACGCCTTTGCAAAAGATCCCCAAATCGTGATGTGACAACAGGACAAAGCTGCCTTCACATGTGCGGATATGTATTACAACAACAACAAACAAGAGGTTAATTGAAAATCATCAAATATTCATGTGTGGTTCATTGCAGATAAGTTTTAGGTCACCGCTTTGCTATCCTCTTTAAACACTTCGTATTTATAACATGTCATAATGAAGTTGTAAGCAGATATACGGACGTTTTATTTAACATGTTATGTTTAACATTGTACTGTCTTTATATTTGTCAGTCAAGTTGTTATTGCTGCTTAAACTTAAACTACATTATAACAGATAAACCATCTTTAACGATATTTTAAATAGGTTAAATGTGTCATTTACAGTAAATGGCAGAAATGAACTATATTATAACTATATTTTTTGTGTGTAATGACTCCAAGAATCATTGTTTGTTACCTTAAAATGAGCCTTTTATCAACAGACACGGGGGCCCTTCTAGTCAGCCATGTTGAACTACCACGTTTCTACAGTAGCCCAGAGCAGACAAACTAAGCACGACTTTTTGTTTCACGTGCCCTCGAATTACTCCTTCACATTTCACAGCGCAGAGCGGGACATTTGTATTTCAGCAACCACACTGCAAGATGCCTGAAATCCTAGCACTACTCCTTTAAACTCATTATTGCAGTGACTATTAACTAATACAGTATTGTGAAACTCTTTTTTACTTCATATTTGTTGACACAGAGAGCATATTTCTAAAGAATTTGAGTGTTTACTTGAAATACAAGCTAAATTAACATACAACAAAATGTTGAGTGTGAATGTGCTTTTAGTTTCAATCACGGGTTGTATCTGGGACATTAATGATGTCGTGTTGTAGTATTCCACCATTTTAATGTTAAGACATGCTTGTTTTTCTCTTTATACCTGTGTATATTAAACATTTTTAGTTTTGGAGTGCTTCTGGGCTAGAATTTAAAGTCATTCTTGGAGACATATGATGAACATTTGTCTTACGCAGCAGCCATTTTTGATTTGAAATAGTCGTGCGCAGGTGTCTCCAGTGCTACTAATTAGGCTCTGTTCTATTTATTGCAGCAGAGACTTTCCAGCAACACCAGCACTGTTTGGCCACGAGTGGAGACAGAGCCTTAATTAGTATCACTGGTAACACCTGTGTTCACCCGCTATTTCATGTCAAAATGGCTGCTGCGTAAAAGGTCTATTGTTAGAAACGGCCTACGCGGAGAGGGCCGCTGGGTTACTCCAGCCATGATGCTGACCTACACAGGCGCGCAGTTGAACTCTTCACCTCTCCAACGCACTGACAAAAAAGCAGTATCTATTGAAAATCTACACTTCGCATGTTACTTTTAAGAGTTATTTTGATGTAAAGTTAACAAGACTGGCGATTGGCCTGTGACGGAAGGAAGAAACGATAAGCGTGGAATTCTTTAGAGACTTTGACAAACTTGTATTTAATGTGAAACGACATCATTGGCACTCTCAGTATCGGTGCAGATACTCATCAGCTCTTACACAAACCGTAACCACAATGCACACACACGACCACAAAACACTGCGCATCCGACAGCGATTTACGCTTAAAACTCCGCTCAGCAACTTAATAAGTCCTTTATTTGCAATGTTCATTGACCTCAACTTTCCAGTTTCCGATGCAAAAGCAATAATTTCTTAAATAAAGAAAAGCAAAAAAAAAAAATATATTTACAAAATTCCAATACAACTAATAATCAGTGGATTATCTAAAGCACCTCTCTGCATCCGGACAACTGCGGTTTCTGTTGAAAGGACACTGCAATTACATCAGCAATTTATACGTTTCTGTAAAATAAAACTGAGAAAAAAAAAAAAGTTTTTTATATTATTATCATTATTATATATTTACAAGAACTCTCCCCTCAAATAAGTTTCCACTTAAAGTAGAAAAGGCTTTCGGATCATTTCTGTGTGTTTTTGTTTTTTGTTTTGTTTTTAACTATATATAGTATTTCATCAAGTCAATTTTCTGTAGATTTCAAGTTTTTAACGGTGATTTAGGTCATTAAGTGTCTCGACAGCTCAGGTTTAAGTATAGAAGAGTGACGATGAAGAGTCAGTCAGTGTGGTTCACACTACCCAGAGGATGGGAGAGGATGGCTTAGAGGAAGCATTAAGACCACCCCTAAGTAGTCACAAGGTCAAAGGTCAACATGAGTCCTCCGTGTTTCTGTCGCTTTGCAAGAAGTTCATGATGGGAACAGGAAGAAAATAGGCGACCTTTGCTTTAAAAACTCCATCCGTCAAATTCATATTAGTTAGGTAATGCGTTTATCTATGCGACGTTTAGGTCACATTATCATTAATAGAAACACACTTCAGTCATACTGCACACTCCAGTAGGGACAAAGACATAAGAGAGCTGAGTTTGGATCGAAACACACATGGTGGCGTGACGACAGCCACATTATCAGGGAACCCACTACACCACACGCCCGCTGTTTATTCTTGCAGATCAGATCGATGTTAGGCATCATCGTTATCTAGAACCATTTAAAAAAAAAAAAAAAAGCAGCTGTTGGTTTGTATTACTGCATTTATTGTGACCAAAAAAAAAAACCCCAAAGTTTCGTAGTGGATACTTCACACCCGTTAACAAGCAATCCTGCTGAATCAGTTTTCAAGTTTATTTGATGAGGACACTTGCTGTCTGCAGGTGGAAAATAATGAGAGCCAGAGAGGGAAAGTAGAGAGAGAAATGATTGTTTTCTGAGTCCGTCCCTCAAAGAAAAGAAAACGCAATAAACATTTATCCTCATTGAGATTGATTTCGAATCTGCCTCTCTCTGGCAATGTGTCCATGATTTCTCTTGGCAGCCGCCTGCAGAGCCGCCTTATAAGGGGGCGGCAGCTTTCAGTTCAGTCTTTTTTTTTTTTTAGTTATTTATTTATTCCCTTGTCAGACTCCTCCTCAGCCTCACGGAGCCAAGGTGAAGAGAGTGTTTGACGGATTTCAAGGCCACACCTTTGCCTGTTTGCTCCAGCGAGGTCTTTGCTAAGACCCATTTGTAGAGGCCTCCTCCTTAATAACGTCCTCGTGTGCGGAGAGAGAGAGAGAGAGAGAGAGAGAGAGAGAGAGAGAGAGAGAGAGAGAGAGAGAGAGAGAGAGAGAGAGAGAGAGAGAGAGAGAGAGAACACAGAGTTCAGTGCTGATCGAGGGTTGGTAATGAGGAGACGGATGGTTTGGTTGTGCTCAGTTATACCCACAGTTTGCTGCAGAGGAGGAGAATAAAGATAACAAACCTCACAATACAACAGCCTTGAGCTGCGTCACAGGCTTCATGTCAGAGGCTTTTGTTAAATATCCCATTAAGTGTCCTTCAGTCAGTGCAAAGTCATTTATGCTAATGCACTTACCCTGTGTTTGGTGTGAGCCTTTTCAGCCTTTTTCTGATCAGGCTGCATTACTTCACAGTTACAATTAAGAAAGGAGCACTACAGCTAATCACAAAAATAAAAAGGCAACTGCACTGGTCAAATCAAGCACATTTAAATGTCCTTAAGACAATCTTTCAAAGATCAATTTAAATTTGAAAATGCATCTTTCCCTCCTTGTTTCATCTTCTCCTCCAGACTGAAAAAGAAAGGACTGCCTTTCAAAGACGAGGACGTGAGTCTGCACGGTCACAGTTTGAGGTTAAGTTCAGAAGTTTCACTGTTGAGTTTCATTTTTAATGTCAACACGGCTGATCGCACAGCTGCTGTCATCAACTTATTTATTTATGTTGATTATGTGTTGTTTTTTTGTGTTCAAGTCTTTTCAAGTGGGCAGAAGTCGACACAACTAACTAACTAAGCTGTTTCAATACGACCACAAACTATGGCCTAATAATCGCCTTATTTGCATATCAGTCAATTATCTGAAAATGATTAGCTCCATCAACGTTATCATTTGTTCAGCTCCGACACATTACTGCTGTTGCCCTACAGGCGGCTCAGTAGCAGGACACTCACTTGCTGGCTGCTCCATGTGCACCATCAGAGCCTGGAGGGCGTAAAGGGCCTGCAGCTCCTTCTGCTCGTCACACAGGTATCTCTGCAGCAGACTGGCCCTCAGGTTGATCTGCCGTGCGTCCACCCTGTACGGGGTGTCACCTGAAACGAGGAGTGACAAACCATGTCTGATGTTCACTGCATAATCAAAACATTATATTCATTATGACACTTCTGAAATGAATCATGGGAGATGATCACTATGTCAGGATTCAGGCTACCGCTGTTAGATGATGGTGGTGACTAACAGACAAAGATACAGGATGAATTCAGCCCTGTATTAATCATACTTACATACGATGGCAGACTGACATACTGATGTCATCAACGCTCGTACAAACTGGTTGGAAGCAGTTTGCTGCTCTTCCAAGTTAGCCTGGAGAACAAACACAAGTTACTCATGTGACTTTTATGTTGGAAAAAATAACACTGCGTTGAATATTCAAGTCTGAAATCACAAATAATTACAAGTATGTTAACACACACACACACACACACACACACACACACACACACACACACACACACACACACACACACCTCGACCCAGTCTCTGATACGCTGATTGTTGGCCTTGTCCTGCATGAGTCTGTCCAGCTGTTTGCTGATCTCCTCTCCAGTGAAGACCTTCTTTCCGACTTCCTTGGACTCCATCTCCTCTCCTGTGGTGAACTCCACCTTCTATATGGCACAACGAGGAAAATTAAAGATACTTGCTGTTAGGTGATCGATTTGGGAACTTTTGCTTTAAATTCTGTAAAAACTAAAATCAAAACAACAAAGTTCTATTTTTTTTTTTCAACTGGGAGGAATTATAATATTCATTCATATGTCATTTTCTATTTTTATCTGTTTAATCTTTCTTCTCCGCCCTACTTCTCTTACAGATGTAGGACATAAGGGATAAAAGTGGGTTTTGGCATTTGTGTTGATATTTTGCTGCAATTAAATATCTTTATTTTTAGCGTTAGAATATTTAAGACATATTTTTTTTAAAAAAGCAAAATAACAAATTCAACGCATCCAGATCATCAACAGCTTCAGCTTTTACAGCCTACAGACCTGATGAGAGACAAACTTGTTGACGTCTTCATCCTCTGGTAGGAAATCGCTCCAGTTCAGCCGAGCCTCTGTCCACATGGCTCCAACTTTCTTTGGAGTCTGAAGAATCCCAAACATTCAATGTAATGGATCCAAAATGTCAAACCGCACAAAGTATTTTGTTTATGTACAACAGGATGTAATGAAAGCAAAGCACTGCCGTCCAGGCGTTTGTTGGACATACCATTCCTTTGCAGAGCAACTTGAGGATCTGTACCAGCAGCATGCCAGCCTTCCCCAGAGGCACAAGAGGCTTCGAGATCTCCCTAAAGACACAATTACACTGAATTAGACTTCCCACTTACTTTGAACTACATTACTCAGTTGCTTTCTTTATCAACATTGTTGACAAATCCACAGGGAGGTTACATGAATTAGCCAAAATGTATTAAATATATCCATAAATCCTGCTCAGGGAGAGTGTGACCCTCCAAACAAACAAAATGGTGGTTTAGGTCTCACTGGCAAAGAAATGAAGGATGTTAATCTGTGAATAAAGACGATCCAATGCCATTTAAGTTTGGCAGTCCTTACTTACAAACTTTTAGATTTCCCAGCATGTTCTCACCTGAAAAGCTGTCCCATAGGGATGCCTCCCTCATGGATCATGGGGGTTATAAGTTCAGCCAGGTAGAGCCAGATGTGAGGTATATCTATGGCGATGTCTTCCGCAGCCTCCAGGGTCTCCTCTAACCTGCAGTCCCCACCCACAAAAAAAACACAGCACTGAATCTAACTTGAAAACACACACCTTTGTTAGCTTCAGCCTGTTAAGAGTAAAATAAAGATCCCGTAGAGGCGACACTGAAAACACGGCGCGATGATGTTACATGCTCACCCTTTGTAGTACTGCTGTGTGGGCAGAGTTCCTGCCTTTACAAGTTGGTGCAGCAGCAGGCCCACGTGCTCCCGAGCGATGGTGCTGCGTTCAAGTGTCGACTCCACGGCGTTCCGCACAAACACATAGAGCAGCGAGGCACTGTTGAGCTCTGCCACACACTGCAACGCCTCCTACAACACCAGAGGGAGAGGACGCAGGCCATCAGAGAGGATTCATGCTCCAAAATGTGTGCGTTTGAGGAAGATTTATTTTCTTGCATTTGAGCGTGCACAGTCTCGTGTTTGTACCTTCAAGTCATTGATGTGGAGGTATTCTTCGATAATGGCGTTCGACTTCTTTTCCACCTCCTCTTCAGTCAAGGTCGGTTTTGGAAGAGAAGGAGGAGGAGTGGGGGCGCTCTCACGCTTAACTGCAGAGGCAGACAAGAAAAAAGGAGAGAGGACAAGTTAAATGTTACTCCTCTCATATTTGTCTGTACAACACACACCATCAGTCTGTCGCGGAGAGATATTCACCTGGGAGATCTTTGCTTGGAACCCTGTCCCGGCTTCCTCTGTCTCTACTTCCCCGGTCTCTGCTTCCTCTATCTCGACTTCCTCTGTCCCTGCTTCCCCTGTCTCTGCTTCCCCTGTCCCTGTTGTCTGTCATGCTGGCCACGCGACGCACGGGCTCGGTTGATGCCCGGCCGTCTCCGCCTTGCGATTCTCTGCTGAAGCTTCTCTTAGTGATTTGGTTCTGGCTGCTCCTGTCGTCACGCCCTTCCCGTCCTTCGCTGCGATCGAACCGGTCAAACCGATCCCTGTCGCGATCACCCCTGTCTCTGTCGCCCCCACGCTCACGGCTGGAACTTGACCTAAAAAGAATTGTGAGTAAGACAAGGTCTGATAAATATGGCGTCTGGTGAAACGGACAAAAGAGTTCACAGGTGAGAAAGTGCAGCTGGTGAATACCTCTGAGGAACTCTGCGATCAGAGTCTGCTGTGGACAACAACGAACCAGACTGCTGCAGCGCCGAGAAGCGGTTGAGGGTGCTGGTGGCTGGACGGCCAGAGTCTACAAAGACAAAAAGGTCAGATTAACACTCCACTCGCTAAAAACAACTTCAAAAACTACACTTGTCTTTTTGAAGGTGGTGTTTTTACCCTGCTCTCCACTTGCTGGTTTAGCTCCAGTTCCTCCACTGCTTCCTTTGCCCCAGCTACCCCACATGCCTTTTCCTCCTGGAGCCAACAGCTGATTGTTGAAGTCCAGAGCGCCAGGCTAAAAAGGGAAACACAAGAGTGACATTTAGTCCCAAATCACTGGCTTAAACTTCAGACAGTTTCTCAAGGCTCCAAACAAATTTGAAAGAAACTGAAATCAAGAATAAGAAAACTAGCAGCTGGTAGTTTCAGACAGCAAAATTAAAACAGTGACAACTCCCATATTCAACTTCAGCTTCACCTTTGTGATCTTGCTAAGGCGGGTGGTGTCGATGGGTCTGTTCTTGGAGATGGGCACCGTGTTCCATCCCTCATCCTGAGGCTGGCTGGTCCTGCCACCTCCTGGTGTGTGAGGGCCCCGGCCGCCCATGCTCCCTCCCATCCTGCCTCCTCCGCCTCCTCCACCTCCGTCTTTCTTGGACATCAGTTGCTGGACTTTGATCTGTTCCCTGTGCTCCTCCATCTCCGCCTCCTTGTGGATCTGGTCGATTGTTTTAGGACCCTGGTCTCCTCTACGAGGCACCCAGTTATTCTGTGGATCACGGAGGGAGGGACGGTTATGAAAACAGCGTTAAACTTGAACAAACGCTTGTTATGGGTTATTGTGTTATCTTTTCATAGATGACTTAATATTTACCTTTCTAAGGTCCAAGACGTCTTGCAGCATGAAGCGGATTCTGGATGAGGTCTTTCTCTCTTTGATGATCTTATCCATCTGGTTGAAGTATTGATCCATACGAGGCTAACACAAACAAAGCAGCTTTTATGATTCTGTCCCACAAATAATTCAATGGCATAAAGCTTTTTTTTTTATATAAAAATGTTTAACAGAAAACAATTCAAGTGTGCTCCATCAGTTCCTAAAACCATCATGGACGCTCAGCGGCCCAGACACTCGGCTCCTTAATACGTCACTAATAATCAGTAGACCAGATCTAAAACTTACCTTGGCCTTCTCAAAGTCCAGGTCTTTGCCAATCGTGGAGAGCAGCCTGCAGAGACACTCCAGAGACTCTTCATCATGATTCTTCAGTAGTTTCACTACACAGTCGTGCATGATGGGCTCTGTCAGCATCTTCAGCTTGAAGAGCTCGCCTATGAACTTTATGTTGCCTAAAGAGCGGCGGCGGGCCTGGTCTCTGGCCTCCTGCAGCTCCACTCTCAAACGCTCTTGCTCCTCTCCCTGTGGGCAGATACATAAGTGGGTGTTTGTGAGTTGTGGGTGGTGTAAAATGGTCTTTTTGTTCTAAATGAAACAGCAGAATCTATGGTGGCTGAGTCAGTGAGAGTAAAAACAAAAGATATCTTACATCTTTGGCAGCTTCCAACTCTTTTTGCTTTTTCTCGAAGATTTCATCATCATCCTGGTCCTTCTCAAACTCTTTCTGGCAACGGTTGAGCAGCAGTTTGCGGAAGTTCACATGATTTCCCGGCTTGTCTGAGGTGGGGACTTTCAACTGAAGGAGGAAAACATTAACAACTGTTACATTTTTTTAAACGAATATACATTTTCAATCTCACAAATGAAGGCTTCTTTATGAACATGTGAAACAGAAAATGAACAGTGACTCAAGTGTGCTCCATCAGTTCCTCAATACCATCATGAACATTCAGTGGCCCAGACACGTGGCACAAAACAGAAGTCATCATTGGAGCAAATGATAAAAACACAAGATCTGGACTCAGTCACACAGCTTACCCCCATAAGGCAGCGGCACATGTTGGCGTAGGCCACAGAGAAGTTGGGCTCTGAGATGGCCTTTTCAAAGATGAGGTCAATGGCTCCCTTCAGCCTCTCCTCCGTGTCTATCGCCAGCTCCGTCACCTGCTTCATCAGCTCCTGAAACTTCTGGGGGGTCAGCTTGTTGAGGATACTGCGCAGACGCTTGAACAACTCTTGCGTCTTAGTCTGTTCAGGGTCCTCTTCTTCGCCTTCATCGCCTCGGCCGCGAGCTGACTTCTTAGCCTTGGGCTTCCAGGCCTTCTCGGCCTTGTTGAGCTGCACATCGTCGCTGAGGGACATGCTGCTGATGATTTTCCTGGGCTCCTTCCTCTGACCCTGCTGGGAGCGACGTGGCCCGGGCGGCTAAAAAGAAAAGAAGGAAGGCATGTTTAGAAATGGAAAAAAAAGCAATTCAACAAAACAAAGAGAGTGTATTATGATGATTGCCAGAAGGGTAGAGACTTACTGGGCCTCGTGGTCCTCCCACTGATCTGCTCCCAAGGTTCCCCAAATATGAGGGAGTAAAATCAGGACCAACATTCATCAGTCGAGCTGGGTCAGCAGGTCGCAGTGGAGTCTTGTTCGCCTGAAGTTAAAATAAATGACCTCAGTGCCCAAGACCAAAATACAAAACACCGACAAGCTTCTGTCTCGTGAATGATCAGAAATACTTTTACTAATGAGGTCAAAACTTAAGTAAAATAAATGCGTTAACATCCACGTATTTATCATAATGTCACACATGAATGATTTTATTATTGCACTCCACAGCAAAATGATGCGAAACATCGCTTACCTTATCGAGCACCACATCACTGATGATGGGCAGGCCCTCGGGTTTGTGCATACTGGCGCCGATAAACTGGCAGCCAAGGAGGAATTCCCTATCGTACCGCTTCTTCTCTTCTGGGTCAATCGGCTTCCATTGTTCTGAGAGACATATGAGAGAATGCAGAGGACTCAATTTAAACATAGAACAAAGCTCAGCGTGAGGTGTGCTGCTTTGCACTGATGAATGGGACACTCCGAGAAGGCTTGACAATCTTTATGTAGGAACCTGCTGCATAATGAGTAGATCGAATGATATCTAGCCCGATATTCTATCCTTGCAGCATAAATCATTGAACATATCAAAGGAAGCACACAATTCTGATTTGAAATAACTTTGACATTAACTTATGAACAAAAACATTACATTTTTTCTGTGTCTCTTTTAACATCAGCTGCATGTGGGCCTGAAAAAAAAAGCTTCAAGTCAACATCAGCTGTTACAGCAGTTCAACCACAAACAGAAACTTTTCTGCACAATCCTAACCACAACCTACCTCCTTTGTACTGGTATTTCTGCCCAGTTGGCTCAGGTGTGGCTTTAGGTCTGTCGGGTTCTGCATTCTGCTTGTCCTCTTTCTCCTCCCAGGTCTCATCTGCAACCTCAGCGGGAGGTTCAGCTGGTGGTTCAGCTGGAGCAACAGGGACTGGGTCGGCCTGAGTGGACGAGGGTTCAGAAGTGGGCTTAGCGCCCTGCTCCTGCAGCAAACAAAACAGGAAGAGATGAGTTATAGTGTTATAATAACCCAGTTATTCTTCAGAGAATGTGAAATAGCCTCAGAAATATTATTGATACAGCTGAAACCGCTGAGACGCTTTAACACCACGATGGTGACTCTCGGACTTCTACACACCTCTGTGAAGGCATCCAGGAGGTCTCCAATGGCGTCCCTCTTATTTAACTCCTTTATGTTCTTCTTCTTCTTTGGCACAGACGTAGCAGCTTCAAGAAAAAAAAAAAAGACACAGACGTTAAAATCTCACATGACACAGAGGACGTGCAGGTGAGAGTGGACTCCACCCTACCTTGCATAGTAGTAGATTCCTCTGTGGGGCAGCTAACAGGGTTGGGAGGGGCATCCTCACTTTTCTCCTTCTCTTCCTCTTTTTTCTCCACCTCCGCCTCGTCCTCCTCCTTCTCCTCTGCCGCCTCCTGGGCTGGCATTGCCGTTTTAGCCACAGGTGTGGATTCCTGAGATTGAGAAGCGTCAGGCTTGTCAAGGGGTGTAGTGTCTAAAAATGTCATGTCCTCGGGGAGTTCCTCAGCGTCCTGAGGGAGACCGTTGGAAAGGAGCTCTGTTGTTTCAGCCGGTGTGGCTTCAGGTTCGGGGGCCGAGCTCAGGGCAGCGCTGTGGGTCGATGGAGCAGCGGGTTCCTGTGCAGAGGGTGGAGGCTGAGAGACATCGGTTATCGTCTTTGTGGCCGTTTCGTCTTTCGCCACGATAACGGGGGTAGCTGTCGCAGCAACCTCAACTGCAGGCTCCAATTTGGCGCTGGCCACCTGCTCCTCTTTTTCCGATTTCTTCACTTCCTCCGTTTTCTTTTCTTCCTCTTCTGGTGCCTTCTCAGCTGGAGCCGGGGCTGCTTGCGGCTCCTCCATTTTGACAGGCACCTCCTGTGCTGCACATGATGCTGGAGGGGCAACAGGAGCATCTACTGTGTCACCAACTTTAGGATCTACTTTATTTACTGTCTCAGCAGGAGGAGTAGTAGATGGTGCTGCTGAAGGCAGGGGAGAGGAAGACTGCTGGTCCTTTATTAATGGGGTTGGCACCTCAGTAGCAGCTGCAGGAGCTACAGATTGTGTGGCTAACTCAGCAGGTGGTGTAATTTGGTTGTCCGTTTCCTGTTTGGCCTCCACCACGGGCTCTGTATTTGCTGTTGCAGGGAGTGGTGGGGTTTCGGGGCTCGCAGGAGGCTCCACGTTTTCATCTGGGCAGTGAAAATCATGAAATAATCACAATAAGGAAAACGTGGCACACAACCATCTTCTTTTTTTTTTTTAATGTAAAACCATAACTGGGAAACCGTACTCACCTCTTCTTACTGTAGTGACAGGCTGTGTAACTTCACCATTGGTCTGTGCAAGACTTGAATCTGCTATGGAGGCCTGCAGTCACACACAGATGACAACATTTTTACCATCTTTACTAAATCATTCTCACACTGTAACTCAAAGACATGATTATAAACTCTTATTTTGAAGGCTGTAGTTCGCCCTGTTGTTGAGTTGGATTCCATTTTGTTTGAAAGGGTTTTGCCCAGTCTGACTGCTAACTCAATGTACTTCAATGTCATAGCATAAAAACATAACCAAAGCTCAAAACACCGGCGCACATTTGTTTGTATTTGCTTCGGCAAACGGTGTTAGATTTGTACTATGCTGATAAGACGTTAGATGTGAAAATATGTAATCACCTCGATGAAAAATAAATAAGCTGGGAGCCGGTGGGAAAGTATTCCTAAACCGTGCTTTGTTTTCTCTGACAATGTGTCCTTTGTTAGTATAACGCGACCAAATGTCACTGCTTCTCTACAAAATTACAATACAGCATACAGAAAAAAAAAAAAGAATTATACTCTTATGTGTAATTAAATCGTAAGACACTGAACTTTAAATCATACATTTTTGTTCTACTTTTGGAAAAAAATGCTACATTCTCAGACAAGCCACCTACCAATGTAGACAAAATAAAAGTCAGAACTGGAGACTGAAGTCTTTCACAACTCGAGCTCCAACCATTCACACTTAACACTTTACTTTTCCACACTACAGTACCTGACGTCAGCACCGAATAACTGACAATTTCGATTTTCTAAAATAAGAAACTACTTTAAACCCAGAGTTGCACAAACATGAGTCATTATTAGCGCTCAGGACTTACAACCAGTAATACAACCAATAAAAACAGCTCTCTATTTTCAATTCTGTCTTTCACTATGTCCAAAATCAAGCTTGTGTCAGATCAGAGTTTAAACCAGTCTCTCCAAAAGCTTCCTTACCTGTGGGGGAGTTGGTGTGGTGGTGGATCTTCCACCTGACATGATCTCCTCTGTGATATCGCGCCCACCCTGGTTAGGGTCTCGTATTCTTATCTATCAGGACGCAGGGGAAATACTGGTTAACATGTAACTCACATTAAAATACCGACAGTATGTAATGATCCTGCGGCTGCTGATCTATAGCTGACATTATAAAGACTATTGTTATTTTCAAAAAGAGAAAGTTCCACATTGAACAGACAAAACAAATTTCTGCCCATTCAATATCTTTTGACCTCAGACAAGAGGCACGGTACCCTTTTGTTGTGACACACTACCGGTATGCGTTCCCTCTTTGGTGGGCCTTGTGCCTGTGCCGGTGGTTGCTGGGGAGGTGGGGCTTGTTGCTGTTGTTGTGCGGGGTTGATCATGACCGGTGCCGGCTGGACAGACGGAGAGTACTGCGGCTGAGCTGGATAGTATGCTCCTGCTGTAAGGTCAAATGAATACATGAAAAGAAAATAAATAATAAGACGAAACTTCACATTAAAATTACCAACAATTCGGATTACCAAGATTATTTCTTAAAATTGTGTTGTCCTGAAAACCCTGCAGGGCTTTATGTGGGCTTTGTGGGTGTAGGTCCTATTGATATTTCGACCTTTAACACCTAATAAATCTTGTAATAACAGGGTGGAGATTCCTGCAGGAACACAAAAACAAGAATCCACAGCAAGAGCTTACATGAGGTGGGTGAATCATGAGATAAACGATACACTCTTGTGCACATTTTTAATATATAGACCGATCTGAGGCCCGATTGATGTGTCGTACTCAGTTGAACTGAACAAATGAAACCACAGACGCTGAGGTCAGTCATCGGACCCTGCTGCAGAGGAAGGTAGCCTGTGCGCGTGTTAAAGTTTTTTCAAATTTTTAAAAAATTAGTACGAAATTGTTTATGACGCAGGCTTTTGTAGTGATGACCTTCACAACCAGATTGTGAAGGTCGGACAGAAGCTGCATGTTAAAGTCCCGTCCAGTAAACTTATTATCTATGCTTCTTCCACTGTAAATCACATGAACTGTATCATTTAATAAAAAGTCATACATATGAAATTATAAACGTGGAACTGTGTTTTGAGTACCCAGTGAGCAAGAAATCTGTGGCAGCAGCCATTTTGGTAAGACTTCCCTGTGTATTCATGACAATATTAATGTTTTTTTTATGTGACCTTCACTTTGTTTATTATTTGCACATACGTACACGTGTGGGAGTTACCAAAAGAAACCAAATCAAACATTTACGACACTATTAGAGACAGGAAGTGCAACAGAGATTTTTGCCACTAAAGCCTGCTGACCGACACACACAAGCAGACACACACACACACACACACACTACTCACCAGGGTAGCGCTGGGAGGTGAGAGGAGCACCGTGGAGAGAGAGACGGCCGTTCTCTCGGCCGCCCCCTCTCCCCCCACCACCCCGCCTCTCCCTCGCAGCAAGAGAGGGCTCTGAACCAACGCAGCAAACGAGAGGAAGGGAGTGAGGGACGGGAGAGAGGGAAGAAAGAAGGAGGGAGAGAGAGAGAGGGAGAGAGAGAGAAAGAGAGGGCAGGAAGAGACAGATGCAGAATGAGTTAATGAGAGGAACCAGAGGAAGCAGGGTGTTAAAAAGGTCCCATGAAATGAACGACGTCGTTTTACTGGATTCTTACCTCGTGTTCCTGGCTGTGTCTTATTCTAGTCTCTCTTTATTACATCATTTTATATAGAGATCATGTTTGTTTATTAAACAAACACTCAGGGATGTACAGTGGCCAATAAAATTGGGTGTTTTACTTTCACCATATAAAATGAAATCTGTACAACAATTTGCGCTTGAGCAGATTTTTGCAGCGGTAACACAGGTCAGAAATGGCGGCGGCCTTACTTAACGCCTGCCTCGCTTTTCTTTGTCCCTCGTTACATTAAATGCCACCCCAACGTCACGTCTTAGGTGGACAAACATCCAGTAAAAGAACTAAATACTTGTCTCAAAGCCATTTCATGGAACCTGTAAGGCAGTGTCAGGTGAGACTGCAGATAGAAAGAACACAGGCCAAAGCAGAATCAAGCCAGACCAACATGCAACTGGCAGTTCACCACATACAGCAGTGTGTTTTGACCCAGAGAGACACTGAACACACCAACCAGCCAAGCAAAACCACAACACACCCACCAATCTCTCACGGGTAATGGACATCAAACTAGATTCTTCAACTTAAAATCTCAGTTAAAACTTCTCGTTGTTTGAGATTTCACCTTCATTTAACTGATAATCTTCCATATTAAATGGTTGTGCTTGGTTGTTGTTGGCTTTGGGCAACAACCCTTACCATAAGTAGGGTATTCAGCAGGGCTCGTTCCTGGATAGAAGCCTGCTGTGCCGCTGTTCACAGGATACTGCTGAGTGGGAGGCATATAAGGGGCCCGGTACTGCAGAAACGAAATCAAGTGTCAGAAACAGAAACAATAGACTGAACGATTACGTTGTGAGAGCTTCAGGTCAATCTCTGCCGCCTCCACAGTAATGTACCATACTGGCCCGAATGAGGAACCCCTTTTTTCCTCCCCTAATGCCTGGAGACCAGAAACTCCTACGTTTGTGATGCTTGTACACAAATGCGGCTAATCCGTCATTGTGTCCATGAGTCACATGCTCGCACTCTCCTGTCAGCCTCTCGGAAGTACTCACAATGATTTTCTTGGGTTGTTAGTCTCGTTATAACATGTGTGACTCTGGTAATTGCTTGACGGATTATTTAGTCCATGAAACTCCAGCGGGGTAAACTGGGCTTCGTAGTCACAAGGCTGCGTAAGTGTAAACCTGCTAGCCTAGCAACATCAAGGCTACAAACTACCCATGGTGCAACACGCTCTTAATGTTATAAGCTCACTCTGTGGGAGTAGTATGGTATGTGATTTCTTCATAGAAATATTGACGTATATTCAGGCCAGCATGGTAATATGATGAGCATTATATGGGCAGGTTGGCAGACAGGTATCATAATAATATGTAATACTAATGAACTGATGATTATTAATGTGAACCAACCTGTCCAGGGGGGATGAAGTAGCCCTGAGGGGAGCTAGCAAAAGAAAGCTGCTGCTGGGAAATCATCATCATCTGGGAGCTGGGCGGGTAGATGTGAGTAGGTCCGACAGGTCTTGGGCCACTACTCGTCTGTACTCTTGGAGCGTTGGTGGCCATGGCTGGTCGGTTCTGATAGTAATTCTAGAGGACAGATGAGAGAGAACGAGGGAAGAGGGATGAAGAGGTTTATCGCAGCACGAGCAAACTTATTGCTCTGTGTGTACATTTAGTGTTTCAGGTCCTAACCCACGCTGTTGCAGCTTGTGTATGTGTCCTCTCTCGCAAACACAAGGCCTAGACTCAAAGTGAGAAGCAATGCACTGACGGCAACTGCCAATTTGTAGAGCAAGTTCACTTCTTGGGTTACAGAGTGTAAATGTCTCCCTGCTACACTGAAGTTAGCCCAAGTTAAAGAGGGGGTTGGGGGGACAGGGCGGACGAAGAGAAAAGCGGTTACCTGTAACGCTCTGTATCCACCCTTCAGCCGCGCAACACATGAGCAGAGAGCAAGAGAGGGAGTGAGATTAAGGTGAAAATGAGGACAGGAGACAATGTGGAAGGTTACAATTACGTAAGTAGGAAGAGCGTATGAGAAGCAGCAGCAAGATATCTTGCAGTTATGAACAGTAAGCTTTACAACAACCGTAGCCGAGCATGCAACTCTGTACAGGTCGGGCATAGACGTTAAAGATCCCCTGAAGTCCTCTGGGTCACAGTTTTGAGCGATCAAAGAGTCGTTTTACAGGCTACAAGCACATGCAGGTGGTGAAAACAAATGTAAGAATGCTGCAGGTACCAAAAAATAATGTATGTGTGTTAGCTTTATTAAAAAAAAAAAAAAGGTAGACAAAAGCCTTTAAAAAGATGTTTGAAGCACTTCACATTACACTCAGTTATGCTGTCATCATGACGGCAGGTTTAGGATGATGTCTTGCAAATGAGGAGAGAGATGGGGGGAAAATAACTGGGGGTGTATGCAGATGCAGGATGAATTAAGACGACCTAGCTTTAAAAACATCATGACTCAGCAACAACTTAAAAAAAAAAAAAAAAAAAAAGGCACAACTTCCTATAGAGAAATACGCACCTGAGGAAAAGTGAACTCGTCTAATAGACACTACAGCATTATTGAACATGTGGAACTGAAAGCATGCATCAAACTAAAGGAGACAGGGATGTAGGGAACAGTGAGGGGTGTTAGTACCTGTTGGTGTAAAGTACGGGGCCCTGCAGCAAACTGGGAGGACAGCAGAAGAGAGGAAAGAAGTCAAGATTCAAGGAGAAAGATGGCAAATGAGCTTTAAAAAACACACCCACACGGAGATTTAGCCAAAGCCGTATAGCAAGAGAAGCCATGTCAGAAATCTTTGTGACAGAGAAGGGAAAGGGGAGAGTTCTTATACGAGGAAAAAAACATATCACATACCTAACACCGAGAAAAAACAAAACGTGCTGTGAGCAATACCTGTCTTGGCTGTGACGCAGAGTTCATTTGTGGAGGTGGAGGGGTGGCAAAAACAATAGAAGGGGGTTGTCCAGGGCCGTAGGCTGCCTTCAGAGGAGGAAAAAATGATGTTACCAAAGTTGTATTTACCAAAACAACCTCGACACTACAAGGTCACATCAACTCACCTGTGTCAATCCGGGGGAAGGGGCAGGGTTTGGGACAGAAGTGGGTCCCGTTATAGGCTGTGGTGGTTTGTTCATTTCACGTTCTTTTATGGTTCTGCATTAGGGTGGCGTTGTGTTGCCAGCCTTTCTGTGGAAGAAATACAGGAAAAAAAAAAAAAGTGTTAATCAAAAGGCAGTGAAATGAAACCGCTTTGAATTATTTAATCTCCACTGAGCAAGACAAATGCAGCCATACAGGTTAGACATCAGACAGCACCGTACGAGGACCTGAACCTTCTTAGTGTGCCAAGATCTAACCAAGCAGTGAGGGTGTGGCCTGTGGTTTCGCCTATGATAACACCACCAACTCCCACAGTGTTGTTCACTTACATATCACATGGTTGATACACAGCCTCATGAGCAATTATTGTTAATATGCTTTGTGGATTATTGCTCAAATCGTGTGTTAACCTCCACCCAAAACAGCATGTCGGTTAAATACAAAAGGTTATGAAATCACTCCAAAAAAAAAAGATGTGACTTGTAAAAACAATATATAAAAAACAATATTAAATGATCATAACTTGTCTAAACAGCAAAAAAAGGGACAAATACTGACAGTGAATACTTATAAATGATTTGGAGATGTACTCTGAGCTCATATTTGATCACCACCAAATCATCTGGACTGGTCTGGTGTTGAGTGAATGGAAGAAAATGGATACCTCAGGTCAAAGTTCATTTACTGTGTGTTAACAGTGGCTTCAATGCCCCCTGGTTGCGATAGCTACATGTGCAAATAATCCACTCACATAACGTTAGGTCGATATTCATTTAAAACCTTACAACAGTTATCTCACCGCGAAATTGGATGATTGTTTTAAATGCGCCACAACAGCTGAGAGATGACAGGATTAATTAAAAAAAAAAAAAAAAAAAACTGGTTAATACTCCTCGCAGACGTGTCATGCTCCATCCACCTGCTGACACAGGAACTGTCGTTAGCTGCTAGCTCGGTGCCATGCTTCTTTGAAGACCGGGCATCAATGTACGAAGCTACCATATGTTTCTGCTGGGCAGAGACGGCTAACAGCGTTAAGAGTCGACGTTAAAAGCGACAGCGAATCTACGAAGACTTTCGTAATTGTGTCTCGGATTGATTACAGGGGTTGAAAGCATGTTTAGTGGGCCGCTAGCGAGGCAGCATTCACGGCCGAAGCCAACCGCCGGCTAACGTTACGTGTCCCACTATCATTCAGCTACGCTACGTGGCTGAACGTTGGCTCCACATTTAACCTTAACGGACCTCAAAGTGTGATAGTTTTACTGTGTTAGTGAAAGATACGATCAGTGATACAAAGTCGAAATAAACAGGAAATAATAAGCCGGTCCGAGCGACAATGTTGCAACACTTTAGCCACCGATTAGGTTACAGTTAAGCTATTGTCGGTTCATGTTAGCGGGTTAGCCCAGCCCTGTCCTACGAGGTGTATTTAATTACAGGCCCAGTGAAGCTAGGCGAGTAAATGAAACCAACAATATGACATTTAACGTCAAATAATATTATGCGAGCAAGACACGTTGTCACCGGCAAAGGTTCACCTCTAAAATGCTGTTTTTTTGTTTTAAAACATGTGACATTAAGAGCTAACTAGCTTTACCTCACGGTTATGACCAAATGAAGATTAGCCACGAGAAGCGAGGCTGTCATCTCAGCTAACGTGAGGTTAAACTTAAAGCTAAGCAGCTCAGAGATTAACACAGTAACCACGTTTAAACTCTAACTTTTAACATTTAATTTATCCGTTTTAGTATTCTGGACAAGATTAGCTCGCTACCCGTGAGAGTGTGTGGACTGACAGACAGCCGGCGGGGCCTGTTCAGCCAGCTAACATCAGCTAGCCCTGTGTGCCTTTGACAAACATGGAGCTCCGGTGCACTTGAAGCCAGATGATTTTATTCTTACCAGGAATCGATAGTGAATATGTTGTAAGATGGGAACTCGGGGAGTCAGCCTCTGTTCAGTCTTCTGTTAGTGAAAGTAGCAGTGTTGCAGTTTTCCTTGTCCTTTTACTCCAAAAGAAAAGTGATGCCCTTCTTGGCTATTGACTTAGCGAGCTAGCTAGCTAACCGGCAGATGGGGTGAGTGCTACTACTGTCACTTCGGTTTAAATCCCCGGGCGTGCACAAGTGACGGTGCTCAAAATCAAATAATATAGTACTTCTGGAGTACTATTGACAACTCCGATGGCCCCGAAAAAAGCCTCTGGACCGGAGGTCCATGATCAAGGCGTCGATGGTGACGGATTGCCGGTTAGGTATGTACACTGCTGTCGCATCAGGAGGCTCACAGAGAGGCCATAATGCGATGTTTCTGCTCTACGGAGCCGGTGCGCCTCCAAGTCGCATGGGTAACTTCCGGGGAAATTAAAATTTGATGCCGTATCCTTGGTCACGTGATACAGGAGATTCAGCTCAATTCACCAAAACATGTTTCATAATAATCCAGTATTAAAGGTGGAATATGAGCTGAAATAAACACAATATACTCATGACAGGAACACCAACAGACCAATATTATTTATTGTATTCATATTAAAGTAACAAGGTAGATAGATAGATAGAAGCAACCACATACATTCATTCTTTTTCAACCATTTATTATTATTATTATTATTATTATTATTACTCTAATTTAACCATAAAATCATAAAACATTTTTATTTCTACAGTCAATTTATAGTTTCAATATAGTTTTTGTATAGATGTTTAGCACAGGTTAACTTCTTAACATAGTTATATATTTATCTTCTATGGATACTCTGGATTGCAAGGAGTGATACTCACCAAATTCACTGTACATACATCTGGTTTCCTCTACTATTCATGCTGAAAAGACAAAGAATGTAAGCCCTTCCAATCCAGACTTACAGGGTGCAGGGCTGGGCTTCTCCTGCCGAAAAGTGACTGCACCCTATAACTCTTTATTGCAAGGAGTGATACTGACCAAACTGACTGTACACGCACCTGGTTTCCTCTACTGATCATGCTGAAAAGACAGAGAACGTAACCCCTACTAATCCAGAGTTATAGGGTGCAGTCACTTTTCGTTAGGGCTTCGTCTGCTGAAAAGTGACTGCACCCTGTAACTCTGGATTGGAAGGGCTTACATTCTTTGTATGCATGTTTTAACAACGTTTCACTTAAGAGTTATTGATCCCGGAAGTTCAAATCTGCTAATATCTTTCTAACTTTACTTAACTTTTCTCAGCTCATCTGTACCCATGGTTAGTGGATATTGGAAAATTGATATCAAAAATAATTTGGGTTTTCATTTCAACTAATCTGACAGTTATTCTCTTCATCAGTTAATCTTTCTTTCTGTAAAATAAAATAGTAAAAATAGTTAATTATCACATATGACTATAAAAGCAGCAGCTGGAACAAACAAATGTGGCAGATTTTTACTTGGAAAATATGAATTCATTCTAAGAAGTTATTCAGAAAATTTGTTTGGGAATGTTTTACTAAAAATAAATATCAAATAAAATGATGAAGACTTTAAGGTGTGTCCTGCATTATTACCTGTGCAGTGTACATAAATCAAACATGGAGGATGTTTCTAAATAATTTCAATTTGAACCAAACGACCACAAACAGGGTCAGCAAGAGTCCAAAGTAAATTTTTGCCCTGCAGTCTGATAGCGACAGTGTTTGAACATACCAGCAGCTTCAGTCAATGAGAATGTATTTGTCTATTGCCTAACGTTTGGTATTGCAAATACATGATCCACACTGGGTCCATGTACTGTGAAAACTTGCTTCTGTGATAGAGCATTTTATGTCTGCTGACACAGGATTTGAGCAGATTTTGTATTGTGAAGCGCTTTAATGGAGCAAAGAGTACAATTGGGATTGTTATCTTAGTGATTATTTCATTATAAGAAATGTTGGAGCATCTCTTATTATGATATTTACCTCTACCTACCTATGGAAACAACACAATGCAAAATGTCTGGTTGCCTAATACATAATGTTCATCAAGTTCATGTACTTTTTATATAAGTCCTTTCAGACTGTTTCTGGCACTGGAAACAAATTTGACAATATTGTCCCGTTATATATACTCCCTCAAGGCCATATTACTATGTTTGTGTTTAGAGATACTGAAGATTTCAGTGTTACAAATCAAACCATACTGTCACCATGAAAGTGCATTAAAAAGGCTTTATTTGAGAAAAGTCAGGAACGTGTGGAACATAACATTGATCCATTAACACAAGCGATGTAACATTATGTTTCAACAGCTACAGTAGGACATGCTTGATGGTGGAATAGTTGAACTGTAGGTTGTGGTTGGTATGATATGTTGGTTACAGCTTCTAAAAAAACAAAAAAAACAAAACAGGTCTACAGCAAGATCAGTAGGAAAACACACCAGGCAATTTTTGGGTCTAGTGTGGGAAGTGTGGCTAAGGTGCTCGAATCACTGAGGGCCGAATGAGGCACCACGTCGTCGTCGGCACTAGGAAGTGCAAGATTTCTCCAGATCTGTTGGGAAGAGAAAAAATATTTTATTTGTGGTGCAATTTTAAAGTGAATCTGTTGAATTACGGCCCTATTATACTTGATATAACCCACAGCAGTACAAACCTGAGGTGTAATCACTGCACTGCCTGAGGGTGTTCATGGCATTCATGTATTCTGCTCCCAAAAACTGGTCATAGGATGTTCCTTCTTGAACCTCCTGGAGACACTTGGTGGAGTCTTTGAAGAGGAGGTTCTTTTCTGGATCTGACTCGAACAGTTTGAATGAGGGAACACTGCCACCAGGACCAAACTTGGACTGAAAATTGAAAAACACAAGATTTAAAACAGACTTATTAATTTATTGTTTGTTATTTAAACATTTATATCAATACAGAAGAAATTAACTGGGTAAAAATTGATGACAGTGAGCAAAATGCTTAAAAGTGGTGAAAATATTCTGCTAAATAAATGATAAACTAAAGAGGAAACAACTACACACAGAACTTGATTGAGTAGAAATTGTAGGCACAGCTCGTGTGAGAAAAACATTTTACCATCAATAATGTTAATGTATGTAAAAAACAATGTAAAGATGAGTTGTTGGTCTGGTAGATTTTCCAATTTGACAAAATCGCAAAAACACATCCTAAAAATCCAATAAAGCGAGGCAAAAACATCTTTTACACCTCCTACAATGACCCCTTAGTTAATGTAATGGAATATTTTGTAAAGCAAACAACCAAAAACAAACAAAAACAAAAAATCCTCACTGACCTGCTGGTCCTGGAGAAAACCGACCACCTTGCTGTGGCTCATTGGACGAGTCACCACTGCGTGTGCGGGCACAGCACCGAGGTTGCAAGAGGCGTAATCAGAGATTGGCACTGGACCCTTACCGGGGCAGATCAGTTTGTAGTCAGAAGAATTCAGAGCGGTAGCCCATGATGGACCGTTACCTTTGACGAAGAATGTTTTAATTTAGTGGGAGACAACATCAATGTTGTAGAGATGAAAACAGATCAATGTCAGTCTCTTACCATCAGTGTTGTCACCAACAGTTGTGTGTTTGATGAAGGCAACATCGCCGGCATCCTCCACAAGACATCTATAATTATATGCAATTCATAGACTTGAGCAATATGAAGATGAAGTTTCAGGGTGCTCTGGTGGACTATTCAAGGAATAGTTTGATATTTCTAGATATACATTCATTAAATTTGTTGTAGATGAGAAGATTGATACCACCCTCATGTCTGCGTGTTAAGTACGGAGCTGGAGTATTTATGTTCTCAGGGTGCTAAGTTCCTAATACTCCTAACTAAAACCTACTGTGCCCCTAGCTGTGGGAATATAGGAACCTGTGAACATTGGAGTGACCCTAAACTGGGAGGCCAGTTAGCTTAGCATAAAACATGAAGTTTGGGGAAACAGTTAAAGAGCTGGTTCACTCAAAGATACACCAATTAGCAGCCCTGAATCTTACTAATTAATATGTTTCTCCTTTGTTCAAGCCATACACAAGCAGACTTGTTAAATTAACAGGGGAGTTAAATGCTGTAACTCTTTCTTGGTGCTTGGTGCTGAGTGAATGTCTAAATTGTTAGCCAAGGTATGTTAGTATGTAAGTCCCCCTAAAAATATTTTTACATTTTAATCTGTACATGAATTAATGGTCACTTTCTTCTTTGGTCTGAAAAACTCTCTTCTTACTGTACATGGACTTTAAATGAGGTACAATTTGTTAATTAGTGAGCTTTATAGATGCTTATTGAAGAGAGCCAAACTTGCCGTTACAGTCTTTGTGCAAATCTACCTCCTGCGTCAAGCTCCGTACGGACATGAGGGTGGTATTGATCTCCTTTTCCGGTTCTCAGGAAGAAAACAAATGTGCGTATTTCACAAGATGTCAAACTATTCTTTTAACATAAATGCACATAAACATTTTAGACAGAGAACAATTGCACTGTTGCATCCTACCTAAAGGCTCCAGCGTAGCCGTAGTACTGCTCATCAGCACTGGCGTTGCACTTGAACGCATTTCCATTTCCACTGCCGACACACTGAGTACAGAATGGAGAGGTGGGTTCTGATCCAGGAGCACAGCCACTACTGAAGAAGTTAGCTGAGGAAGAGGACGAGGAGAAGACATGGTCAGCATGATATGTTGGTGTTACACTCAGAGGTGTGGTAAAGGCAATCACGTCTTCAACAGCACAGAAGTTGTAAGTAGGTGTTGGCCATACATAGCACCAAACATGGGAACTTGAGACTTAGTGACTTGGACTTGAGTCGACTCGAGTCCCTGTTTTTATGACTTGTGACTTGACTTGACAAAAAATGAAATACTTGAGACTTCACTCGGACTTGGAAGTTTAAGACTCGGGACTTGACTTGAGACACGATGACTTGTGTTATTCACATCATGTTTTTAGTGTGAATATAAAATGTGAATATAAAATTATTATTATTATTTTTTTAATTTTAAATAATGTTGATGATTACAGTGCGGTATGCGGGCTGAGAATAATGTTGTCACTGCCCTGTCAATCAGACACGCCCACTCTGCCTGGGCTACCTTAAACACTACACCCCACGCCACGGTGTGCCCAGTCCCAGATGTCACATCATATCAGCATGTCAACGGTGAGGGTAATGACTTTCGGCTTCAAAGACTACTGCCAAGAAGGTAAACGGCGAACAGCGCAGTGCAAGATTTGCAACATAAAAATTTCGGACAGCCAGACCACCACCTCAAATTTCATCCGTCATTTGTTTCATCTGTTATTTGTTTCCTTGTAAAAAGGGAATGACTTATGGATATACTGTGTGAGTGTGAGCGAGAGAAAGAGTGACTGACTGACTGACTGACTGACTGACTTGATTTGACATGCCCAAAAAAAAAAATACTTGGGACTTACTTGTACTTGAAGGTTAAGACTTGAAACTTACTTGAGACTTGTGTGACTTGGTCCCATGTCTGCATAGCACAGAACTACAAAAACACTTTGCAGTTGTAGTTAGTATCATATAAAAAGAACACTTACTGAAGTCACAGTCGTGAGTCTGTTTGTGGATGTGGCCCATGGGCATGTTCCAGCCGGCTGTTTTGCCAACGCCTGTGTGGCAAGACTTCTTGCCCTGCAGGGTGTCCCAGGTCACCCCTGAACCCATCTTTACCACAGCGACCAGCATAGTAAGAAGGAGAGCAGCTACGGTGGAAGAACGAAGGAGATGGATCAGAGAAAACTAGCAGATAATTATTCATTTAATTTAATAGTTAACTTTAGAGCAGGGTGATACACAGATATGTGACTCGATGGGTTTCCTGAAAAGAACTATGTAATCAATTACATTTCTTTTTGCTTTTTTGTATGTGAACACAGAAAAAGATAGTGACATCAATATTTTAACATTGGTCTATATCATTAAAATTACAGAAGCAGAAATACTGTACTGGCCATTACCTCCCAGAGGTGCGCACAGCCCTGTGGAGAGAGACAGAGATACAGAAATATTACTCATTATGGAAGGTAGAATACAACACAGGATTGTAAGGTGATGTTTTGTGCTACACCATACCTTCATCATACTGCTCCACCATAACAGGAACCAAACCGCATTTCCCAGCAGTGTACACCCTGTACTCATCACTGCCATCGCGTCAGCCTCGTTATGCTGCAGGAAAAATTGAGATAACAGATAATCAGAGAGACAAACCTGCTTTGATAGCACAAAAAAGAAAAATTATATTCAGTGTTTTACCATAACCCAATCCTCTTCAGGCATTCTTCAACTTCAGAGGCACTCTGGCGATAATTTCGGCGCCGTTAGCGCCAGTCCTGAGCTGATGTTCCATGTGTCACGCAGCCGTCTCAAAGTTGGCCCACAGCACACCATTTAATGGCATTGGATGCAGCGGCTGGGGTCTGCTCTAGAACTGAGATTAAACTGCTTTGCAGTTATACGTTTGGCATATTTGAGATTAAATTAAGTAAATGATAATGATAAGAGCTGCTTGCAAGGCATCCGACAAACGCCACTAGGAGAGTCTTCATGTTGGACAGCAGGGTCTCCAGGTCAGTAGAGCTGAGTGTCCCAGCGCTCCACAGGCTTTATAAACCTCTGTGACACAGAGTTTACTCAGGTTTCTTACTCAGGTGTGGGTGCGTGTGTGCGCGCGTGCAGTGTACTTTGGTGTTACAGCGGGAGATGCTTTGAGAGAAACAGAGATTACATATCCGAAATATCCACATATTAAAATTCACAGACACTCTTTTAAAACTATTCAACCATTGTTTGCACTAATCTGGAGTCATCCTGGGAAAACAGGCCAGAGTCTAACATGACATGATTCATCAAAACAACAAAGGTAATTTCATGAGCACAGGATATGTTGTCATGCTTTGTGTTTTATTCTGTGTTTTCTGTTGGACCGCTTCTTCAGCTGTCCTTTGAGGACAAATAAAGTGACAGATTGAATGGATTAATTGTGCATTAAACATGTATATAATGCAGTAAAAACCACTATTAAACTAGTCTTTTGCAGCGTTACCCAGTGATGGAAGAGGTATTGGTACTTTACGAAAATATACTTCATTAGAAGTAAAAGTCCTGCATTCAAAATCTTACAAAGTAAAATTTCAGTATTATCTGCAACTAGTATTTCCAAGTATCAAAAGAAAAAATATGCTAGACCTGATGGCTCCCATCAGTATTATATGATTATATATCATATTATTGTATTCATTTCAATATTTTATGAATGTGTCAAATAGTATTTTACTCTTAGTTGATGGAGCTAATCTTCACACTTTATATATTGTTGGAATTATAGCTGTTAAATGAATGAAGTACAATATTGCCCCTCAGTGCTGCTTGAGTAAAGTACTTAGTTACATTCCACCACTAGCATTACCAAACAAACACATGCTGTCTGTAATTTTCTGCTGTTTCATGTCCTTCTAAACAACAAGACCTGCTGAACCCAGACATGACCTGGGAGGGAGCTGCTGTAAGAGAAGACAAGGAGAAGTTTTGTACCATTATTTGTAAGTAATTAAAGTACTGAACCAGTTGTTTACTAAGCTGCACTGCTTGACCCATGAGTTGTGTTTACCATTGTTACCCAAAATAGAGCAAAGGTTTCTGATTTGCTTCTGATTTAAAATTGAGCTGAAGCTATCATTCTTTGTGCTCCAACTGTCAAATATTAAGACCTCACCCAATTTCTTTCCCAGAATATTCTTTGCGACCCAATGATACTAGATGAGTGGATCGATTTACATTCTTCGTGAGGATATGAGTTACTGGCACTGTATGTGAACCGTTATCTACCAAATCCTTTTATATTTTAGTTTACAAAAAGACAATTCAAGCTTCATTTTTGTAACCAGAGGACTGCAGCATCCAAAACCAAACTCTTGACATAACAAAACCACAGTTAATAAAGAGGCTTTTACTGAAGTCCCATGTCTTTCTTTACCCTGTTTCTTTGCACTTCTTTATATTTTCTTATGTGCTATTGTGTCTGACTTTACAGTAACTTGCAGTTTGCAAACAAATAGAATAAAGTTTTGTAAACCAGTATTAAATAATAGTATAAATGAGATTCATCTTTGCAGATGGAATATCAGAGAATTGAAATCTGCCTACAATTACTTTTGCCCCTGTAATCAAATATTTTTACATAAACCTTGAGTGGAGTTTCTGAACTAAAAAATTGAGCAAAGTATAAGAACAGTGAGCCAACTAGACAGAACTTTTCATTATTTCTGTGCATGTTTTCTTTCTTTTTAGGAAAGTGATAAAAGGTAAGAAGCCACTAAAGATGGCCCCATTATTATCCAGCCTCTGGATTAACGGTTATGAATGTAGTTTACTGTCAGCTGATTATTCTGATGCTGAGGTTAAACATACCCGTTAACATAAGGAAAATACAATCAGTTAGAGGTTAAAATGTGTCAGACATGCAGCTTTATTAGAGATGTCGAATGGCAAGAGGAAAACTGTGGCACCACGCCCCTCTAGATCAAGCTGCAGGTGTCATGTCTTGATAAATTATGTTTCCAGTTCCCATGTCTCACTTGTCTTGTTTTTTAGGTCTCCGCCTTCCCCTGTGTGTCACCTCTGCTCCCTGATTACCTGCCTTCCACATTGTGTTTCACCTGTGCATGATTGTGTTTCCCCTCCCCTTTTCTCTCTGTATTTAGATCTCTGTGCACCCTTTGTTTGCATGTGTTGCGTCTTGTACAGTGCAGCGATCAGCGTTTCTTTGACTTGTATTTCTAGTTTTTGATTGACCCTGATTATTGACCTTGTGCCTGTTTTTTTTTGACTGAATTCTTGTCCGATGATTTTGTACTTTGCCTAGATTTTATTTGTACTACCAAATACTAGTAAACTTTTTGAACCTCTACCATTGTCACCAAGTCTGCATCTTGAATCCTTCCTGTACCCCCTGATAGTACAGACAGCCACAAATGGATTCAACGGATCAGACCCTGTGCACTCCACCATCCAGACACAGGGACAGAGACTGCACACAGGCAAGAGGAGGATCTGTGCGCTCGTCAGGAGCTCGACACGAGCTGGTGCTGGCTTCTTAAAAGTTTGGTGAGCAACTCACCTTTATGACAACTCACGCGTTCAACAGATGGCTCACAATGCCTCCCCAGGAGCCGAACGGACTCCTGTGCCGGTTCAGCCTCCTCACTGTTCTTGCCTGCGGCTGAAACCTTCAATGGTTCGGTAACATCACGATCCCCATTCCAGCTCTCGTCGGAGAAGATTCTCCAGGGACGAGACTGTTGGCCATTCCTCACCCAGTGTGAGCTTCATTTTTGAGCTTCAGCCAATATCCTTCCCTCTGACCAGACCCAAGTTGCCTACGTTATTTTCCATCTGTCTGGTAGAGTGGAGGCATGGGCTACAGCAGAGAAGTGGAGCAGAATCTAGGGTATGTGACACTCAACTCTTTACAAACACATTTACAAAGACTTTTCAGCCAGATCAGGTCAGGAGGCTGCCCGTGCGTTGTAAACTGAGACAGGGAAGAAGGAGTGTCATGATTGCATAACTGAGTTCCATACCGTATCGCTGACACTGTATGATGCTTTCCCTCTCTGAACTATCTGCAACTACGAGGTGCATGCATCCCTGTTCTGCCTGCGATCTCTGTGTTCCTTCAAACATTGACTCTGACTACCCCAATATGGGGTTTAGTGTTACCTGGGCCTCAAAGATTTGTTCAATAAGTCTCGTGCCACCTCTCTTTACTCTCTAGACCTTATGATTGCGCCATAGATCAGGTACCTCTCCCCACTTTGATATCCTCCATTCAAACTACTACAAGGGCGCCAAAGTATTCCACCAAGCTGGACTTGTGCAATGCCTATCATTTGTGAAGCATTAAGGCGGGGATGAGTGGGAAAACTGCATTTACTACCCCAGTAGACACTATGAGTATCTGGTAATGCCTTTTGGTTTGACCAACGCCCTTGCTACTGTTTTTAGACCCTAGTGAATGATATGCTCAGAGAGATGTTGAATTAAGTTTGTTTTTATTATCTGGATGACATCAATCTTCTCCCCCAGATGAGATCCACTCACTGGATACATGTTCGCCAGGTTCATCAACTCACTCCAACACCAGCTCTTTGTTAAAGCAAAATGTCAGTTCCATGTACCCACAGTGTCATTTCTAGGGTTCAGCGTGTCTGAGGAAGGAGAAGGAGACTCAACCCAAATTAACATTTGTTTTCACTCATTTAGCACAACTTTGTGACTTTTTGTCCTGAAACTACAAAGGTGCAAAACCTGTTTCTTGTCTTGAATTCATGATCCTGACACCTCACCTAAGACCCTGAACCTATTGCCTCCTACCTATGTTGTGACAGGGGTCTCTTGGGATATCGAGGACCATGTTCTACCACAGGCCGGAGAAGTTCAATATCCTGACACTGTCCCACAGGACGCCTGTTTTTGCCTGACTGCCTGTGTTACAGGTTATTCACTGAACCATTCCTTCCACTTGTCCACGTCACCCTGGGGTCAAAGAGGACTTTGTCTCAGGTCACACTGGTCTTCGTATTCTCTCACTCTCAGAACCAGATCAGCCCAGTTTTGATCCTTTCCTTCCTCTTCTTGTGCGTCCCTGCCTTCTTGCCATAGCCTGCTGATGTATTATTGCTCTCTGGCTGATTAAAGAAGGTTTTGCCTCTAATTATCTGGCTTGTGTTGAGTGGATTTGAGTCTTTATCCCTGTGCAGTTTCCTGAACCCTCCCAGTGTCTGTGTCGGCTGTCAATCCTGTGATGACACACTTCAGTCAACAACATTACTGTAATGAGCACACTCTTGATAACACGGCAGGCAAGTAGCCAACATACTGTGCTGTACTCAGGCGGATAAACATCATCATTGATCATTTGTTCTGAAACTACACAGGCAAAGGGATTGTGAGCGTGTGTTGGACAGTACACACAAAGCACACTTTTAGTCTGGGACTCGGGGCTCTGTGTGAATTGTGCTGAGCCTCACGTATGAGGAAAAATCTGTTTTGTGATAAACATTTTAAGCAATTTCTTTCAGAAATGCAAAATGTGCAACTAGATGAAAGAAAGATGTTGCTTTGAGAGAAGGTTGTCTATTTTACACTTAGCGAAGATATAAAAGTGGAGTATAACTGCAGGAGTGACATAATGATCCACCAGTGATGATTCATCCTGATATATTTCCTTTAAAAACATCATAGGATGTGTGTCTGTATGAAATATAACTCTTAGAACAGGCGCAGCTTTTATAAAAACACATCAAACATTGTCCGAAACACAGACACTGCTGGTTGGTGTTTTCTCACAGTGACAGCAATGATGAGCTTTTACCACACCTCTGCAGCAGTGGAGGAATTGCTCAGATACTTTAGTACAAAGTACCAATTGTAAAATTGGTTTAAAAAAAACTACATGTGCACTAATAAGTACAAGTAAATGTACAGAAGTACCATCAGAAAATTGTAATTAAAAATAATGGTTCTGCAGAAAAATGTCCTGTGTGTGATTTTTATTATATTACAATACTTTATACAGATCAATCAATATATAGGTGGCATTTACTTGTAGCTGGTGGAAGTGGGCTAGTTAGGCATGTGTTAACAAAACATAACGTTGATCCAATAACACAGCAATGTAACGTATGTTTCAACAGCTACAGTAGGACATGATTCATGGTGGAATAGTTGAACTGTAGGTTGTGGTTGGTGTGATATGTTGAGATTTTAACTTCTAAAAAAAAAACAACAGGACTACAGCAAGATCAGGAAAAATACACCAGGCAATCTTTGGGTCTAGTGTGGGAAGTGTGGCTAAGGTGCTTTCAGATCACTGAGGGCGAATGAGGGCACCACGTCAAATCATGATTAGGCACTAGTTTTTGTTAACTTGAGTGTGGAAAGTGCAAGACTGCTCAAGATCTGTTGGGAAGAGAAAAAGACAAATAATTTTTATTTGTGGTGCAATTTTGAAGTGAATCTGTTGAATTACGGCCTATTATTCTTGATATAACCCACAGCAGTACAAACCTGGGAATTACTTCTGCTGCACTGCTAAAGAGAATTCATGACAGTCATGTATTCTGCTCCCAAAAACTGGTCATAGGATGTTCCTTCTTGAACCTCCTGGGAGACACTTGGTAGGTCCTTGAAGATAGGTTCTTTCCTGAATCTGACTTGAACAGTTCGAATGAGAATCACCGCAGGACCAAACTTGGACTGAAAATTGAAAACCTAAAATTTAAAACAGACTTATTCATTTTTGTTTTGTTATTTAAACATTTATATCAATACAGAAGAAATTAACTGGGTAAAAGTAATGTGACAGTGAGCAAAATGTAAAGTGGTGAAAATATTCCACCAAAAACACACAAATCAGTCACGACAACTATAGCCAATATTCCACTGTAGTAGTTTCACAGAAATAGATGATAAACTGAGAAACTACACACAGAACGTGATTGAGCAGAAATTGTAGGCACAGCATTGTGAGAAAAACATTTTAGCATCAATGAAAAATAAACATCTGCTCACTAAAAAAACAAAAAAAACTTCAAACAATGTAGATGAGCTGGATAATAAAAAATAAAATAAAAAAAACAAAAGAATCCTCACTGACCTGCTGGTCCTGGAGAATACGGACCTTGCTACTTGCGGATCATTGGGCCGGAGTCACCACTGCGTGTGCGGGCCGCAGCACCGAGGTTGCAAGAGGCGAGGAAGAGATTGGCACTGGACCCTTACCGAGGCAGATCAGTTTGTAGTCAGAAGAATTCAGAGCGGTAGCCCATGATGGACCGTTACCTTTGATGAAGAATGTTTTAATTTAGCTGGGAGACAACATCAATGTTGTAGAGATGAAAACAGATCAATGTCAGTCTCTTACCATCACTGTTTTCTGGGACAATTGTGTTTGATGAAGGCAACATCATGGCACCCTCCACACAAGACATCTGTAATGATATGCAATTCATGAACTTGAGCAATATGAAGATGAAGTTTCAGAGACGCTCTGGTGGATATTCAAAGGAATGGTTTGTAATTTTTAGATCCTCGTTCATTAAATTTATTTGTAGATGAGAAAGATTGTTACCACCCTCGTAATATAGCGTGTTGAAATGCGGATCTGGAGTATTTATGCTTCCTAATACTTCTAACTAAAACCTACCCCTAGCTGTGGGAATATAGGAACCTGTGAACATTGGGTGACGCTAAACTGGGGAGGCCAGTTAGCTTAGCATAAAACATGAAGTTTGGGGGGGGAAACAGTTAAAGAGCTGGTTCACTCAAAGATACGCCAATTAGCAGCCCTGAATCTTACTAGGTATATGTTTCTCCTTTATTAAACTACATACACAAGCAGACTTGTTAAATTAACAGGGGAGTTAAATGTAACTCTTTCTTGGTGTAGTGCTGAAGTGGATGTCTAAATTGTTAGCCAAAGGTATGTTAGCATGTAAGTCCCTAAAAATAGTTTTTACATTTTAATCTGTACATGAATTAATGGTCACTTTCTTCTTTGGTCTAGAAAAACTCTATTCTCACTGTACATGGACTTTAAATGGTACAACATTAAATTAGACAGAAACAATTGCAATGTTGCATTCTACCTAAAAGGCTCCAGCGTGGCCGTGGTACTGCTCATCAGCTGGCTTTGCACTTGGACTCATCTCCCACAGCTTTTCCACTGCCGGCACACTGGTACAGAATGGAGAGGTGGAGGTCTGATCCAGAACACAGCCACTAATGAAGAGCAGCTACAGAAGGAGAGCGAGGAGGAGGAAGACATGGTCAGCATGATGTGTGGTAAAGGCAATCCGTCTTAGTAGTGTTGGCCGGTACATAGCATAGAACTGCAAAAATACTTTGCAGTTGTAGTTGGTATCATATAAAGAACACTTACTGAAGTCACAGTGCGTGAGTCTGTTTGTGGATGTGGCCCATGGGCATGTTCAGCCGGCTGTTCTGCCCAGCGCCTGTGGCAAAGACTGCTTGCCCTTCAGGGTTTCCCAGGTCACCCCTGAACCCTTCTTTACCACAACTGACGGCATAGTAAGAGGAGAAGCTACCACAGTGGAAGAACAGAAGGAGATGGATCAGAAAACTAGCGAATATTATTCATTTAATTTAATAGTTAACTTTAGAGCAGGGTGATACACAGATATGTATTTCGATGGGTTTTCCTGAAAAGAACTATGTAACCAATTACATTTCTTTTCTTTTTGTATGTGATTTTTAGGAAATAATAGACTGAAAAAGATAGTGACATCAATATTTTAACATTGGTCTATATCATTAAAATTACAAGCAGAAATACTGTACTGGCCATTACCTCCAGAGGTGCCGCACAGCCCTGTGGGGAGAGAAGACAGAATGCAAATATTACTATGGAAAGGTGAATACAACACAGGATTGTAAGGTGATGTTTTGTGCTACCTCATACCTTGATCATACTGCTCCCCATAACAGGAACCAAACCGCATTTCCAGCAGTGTACACCTGTCCTCCCATCCTGCCATCAGCGTCAGCCTCTTTGCAGCTGCAGGAAAATTGAGACAACAGATAATCAGAGACAAGCGCAGCATGATAACACAAAGAAAGAGGTATGTTCAGTGTTTTACCATAATCTTCTTCAGGCATTCGTCAACTGAGGGGGCACTCTGGCATTCAATGTCAGTGCCGTCATCAGTCACGGCGCTGATGCTCCATGTGTCACACTTGGCCGTCTCAAGGTGGCCCACAGCACACCATTTAATGGCAGTGGACGTAGCGGCTGGGGTCTGCTCTGGAAAGCAACGTAAACATAACCATGAGCGGTGTCTGCGCATTATACATGCATTTTGTCTGATGGTTTATCTGATTATGTTTACTGTACCTCTCTTCAGGAACTGACAATGCTCATGTATTCCAGCACCCAAATACAGGAAGAATCAGTGGTGGCACCTTCACCAGCCTCACTGTTGAGTCCTTGAACATCGAGTTTTTGCCAGATGGATAGCCCTCTGAGGAGAAAGTTCAAAGCCCTGAAAGAGTAAGCAAATGTTATGTAAGTTACAGGTTTAAATGAATCCTTTAAAATCATGAATCACTGTACTGCTTCATCATCTCTATCAGACAATCAACTTCACAACTGACTCTTTGTGCAGTATAAATATCAAGTTATATACCTGCACTGAACTGGGGCTTGTCAGATTAGTCGGCCAGCTGTTAGTCATGGTGACAACAGCATGAGCTGGTACTCTGGCCAGGTGGCAGGCTTTATAGCTGTCGATAGATGCTCTGGTGTTATCCTTGCACAGCAGCTCGTACTTGTCCTTTTCGGCAGCTGAAAGTGGACCACAACAGTGATTTAGACCTTTCTTTCTTCCAGTCTTCCAGTTCTAAAGAAATGTCTTATCATCCTCTCAGAACTGTTTTTGTTAAGTCGATGTTTATGGTTTAACTTAAAGCAGTATTTTGTTCATATAGACAGTGAATCTGTGGTTAAACACAATGGACATGACAAAAACAATCTGTCGAGGAATAACTGCTGGAGCAAAGGATAGCAATTACTTGACACGACAACAAATAATTAGTGATTGACAAAATGGGTTGGGTGAATTTGTATATATAAAACCGGGCTGTTTTGCTCTCCCATCTTCTCTAAACTGTTTGTCTGTTTGTCTTTCTGCTGAATGCTTTCCTCATCATCAGGGAGCCAATTTCATGCAAAATTATGAGAGCTACAGAAAAAGGTTACATAATACTCAGATTGTGATGTAGATGCCATGATACATGGCAACAATGCTGCTGTTTGTGTGAATTAAAATTAATTAAATTAATTAATGTAATAATTTGAATTCAAAAAACAAAAGAAGATTTTGGCATTTACTGAAATAAACTACTGGCCAGCTTACATGGCTGCTGAGTTTGTAAATCAATGCGTTAAGGTAGATGATCATGTGACACTCACCAGATGCGGTGAGATGCTTCCACGAAAGCCACTTGACCAGCATCCTCCACCCAGACACCTATTACCAATCCACAGACACATCAGGCATTACAGGTTTGTTTGTTATCAGCAGTGTGGCGAAGTTGAAGATAAATGTTGCAGGATTACAGACTGAGCTGTGACAGGTCATCGTGTTAGGAAGAGAAATGTGGAGGTTGATAGAGGACGGTGAAGAAAGGCTGATACTGACTGGAAGGCTCCGTCGTAGTCGTAAGTAAGGCTCCTTGTGGGACCTGGAACAGTCCCCTTTGCGCTGACACAGTTTGCTGCCTGCTGTTGCCCCGGGCACAGCTGGCACAAATAATTAGCCACCGCTGCAAAACAAAAAGCAGGTTAAGATTACAGTTGGGCAAAGCCACTAATGTTTAGACCTTGATCTTGTGACATGCTAAATGTATTGTCCTTCCTGCCTCCTGTCCTTTTGTTTGCTTGACTTGAACTTCAGGTCTTAATTCAAATGCCCCCACTGCCCTTTGTTACTAACCCACGGTACCTTCCTTTACCTTTTGTTCCCTACCCTTTTACATAGTGTTTGATCACGGTTGTTTCTGTATAAAAGTGCTTCATTTCATTTGCCCTGGGTCAACTCACTGGCTCACTGTGACTGTCAGTTCACCAGTGTGCGGCATGCTTTTTAATAAACACACACCACCACAGCAAACACCCTCACTTGGACTCGATGATTTCTTCGACAATGGTAGAAATATGAAAGATTAGCTTAGCATCAGAGGAGAAACAGCTAGTCTGAAGCTCTGTCCAAAGGTAATAAAACCTGCTAGCATCACCTCTGAACTTCGGAGTGAAATATTTAAATGTCACATTGTTTTACAGCTCATAATATAATATAATATCTCATTTATCTTTCTATGTTCTCCAAATGATCAAACTTGACAGTGTTGTGCAACTCACCTTCCTCCACAGGGCTGTCCTCAATACTGACCACTGGAGCAGACCCAGGACAGCAAGCGTTCCTGCGGGGAATATTCAGCCTGCAGACTTCCCCAACCCAGTGGCATGTTTTCTTCCCTGGAGGTCTCTGATGCCAAATCCAGTGCCTTCTTCACCACAACAACAGCGTGGTAACAGGTGTCGAAGCTGGATTTACACACAGACGTTAGAATGTGTAGCTCATTTAAAATGTTCAGCATCCTCGATTTCATCAGTAAAGACAACTGATTAAGTAAACATACAGCTACCGTAGTCCTCAGCAATAATGGGGATGTGGAGTCGTAGTTGTTCAGTCCAGCAGTGTAGATGTCTCCTCCATCCAAAGTGATGGCATCTGCTTCACCAGCCTGATGAGGTAAACACAAGCATAATGTTTGATCTCTTCTACAGATCAAAAATATACGCCAGTATTAACAGATTGTTCTGTCAATCTCAGGGTAGTTTGGATGCATATTTTGTGGTGGAAAGGATCAAACATACTCAAGTACTGCCTCTTGAATATTTTTAATTTAAATATTTACTTTATACTTCACTGCATTTCAGAAATATTGTACTTTTGCTCTTCAACATTGTTGGCCAGCTCTAGTTGAGAGTTTTCTGCATACGTAGTCATTATTATATGTGTATATTTGTATATATGTTGGTAACACACATACTTGGAAGTCTTGTACTTGTTTTGGGTGTTTTTCACATTGACAGTAGCAGAAGAAGCACATTTACTTGAGTACAATTACAACTCTGACGTACTCGTACTTCCTTGATAATTTCCATTTGATCCATTTTACATTACAGAGAAATATTTCATTCTTCTAACAGCTACAGTTGCGTTGCTTATTATGATTTTTCGTTCAAAAAGCGCACTCATGTTCTGGTATTAAATGACTAAACTGCAGGCTATATTAAGTAATCAAAATGACATTGAAATCAACTATCAGCAATAATAATTGTAAGTTACATAATAATTAGATCATATAAATGTTGTTTATCATTTCTTCTTTTTTTATCCTTCAAGCATATTTTGCGAGAAATGTTGATAATACTTGTGCTTATGCAGCCGACAAGCACTACTTGTAATAAATGAATACATATCTTACATTTAAATTATTTATAGACTACTTTTACTGATTAAATCATCTGAAACGTTTTCAATGCCGGTTAAATCATAATTAAAACAACATTGCAATATGCATTGACTGTCGATTTAAAGGTGAAAGATTAAATCAAACATGAAGATATTTCTTCTATAAAAAAGTGAGCTCATCCCAGTCAGCGTGTTACTCTCCTCACCTTGATTGCGACGATGCAGTCGATGGTGTTCTTTCTTCACACCAGCCGAACGCAGGGCTTTGGCTTCAGGGCCAAACATTTCTGATGTTCTTGGGCCGATTTGACGCACCATTTCACCTTGCTAGCGGGGGCCGCGGACACGGCGGCTGCAAGTGCAGATGGACATGTGACAAATGCAGTTTAATACGTGTACGTTGTATTTAGAGATATTAAGTAAATGATAATGATTAAAGCTGCTTACCGGGGCATCCGACAAACGCCACTAGGAGGAGTCTTCGCGCTGGACGGCCAGGGTCTCCAGGTCAGCAGAGCTGAGTGTCCCAACTCCACGGGCTTTTATAGCAAACCTCTGTGACACAAGTTTACTCAGGTTTCCCTAATGTGGGTGCGTGTGCGTGCGTGGGCGCGCGTGCACCAGTGTACTTTGAGGTGGTACAGCGGGAGATGGCAGAAGAAACAGAGATTACACATCCGAAATGTCCACATAATGGAAATTCACAGACACTCTTTTGAAACTGACCATTGTTTGCACTAATCTGGAAGTCATCTGGAAAACGGGCCAGAGTCTAACATGACAGGATTCATCAAACAACAAGGTAATTTCATGAGCACATGATATATTTGTCACGTCCATGTGCTTTGTGTTTTATTCTGTGCTTCATGTTGGACCGCTTCTTCAGCTGTCCTTTGAGGACAAATAAAGTGACAGATTGATTGGATTAATGCGAAGTAAAAGCCACTATTAAGCTTCTATCTTTGCAGCGTTACCCAGTGATGGAAGAGGTATTCAGTTACTTTACTAAAAAAAATACTTAATTAAGTAAAGTCTGCATTCAAAAGTAAAATTTCAGTATTATCTGCAACTTGTATTTCAAGTATCAAAGAAAAAGCCTAATGGCTCCCATCAGTATGCGCGATTGTATATCATATTATTGTATTCATTTCAATATTTTATTAATGTGTGTCAAATAGTATTTTTTACTCTTAGTTAATGGAGCTAATCTTCACACTTTATATATTGTTAGATTATAGCTGTTAAATGAAGAAGTACAATATTGCCCCTCAGTGCTGCTTGAGTAAAAGTACTTGGATTTACATTCCACCACTGGCATTACCAAACAAACATGCTGTCTGTAATTTTCTGCTGTTTCATGTCCTTCTAAACAACAGAGACCTGCTGAACCCAGGCGTGACCTGGAGGAGGCGCTGCTGTAAGAAGACAAAGGAGAAGTTTTGTACCATTATTTGTAAGTAATTAAAGTACTGAACTTGATAAAAAAAAAAGGTTTAGTAGGTTGCGCCGTGACCCACATAAAGTCGTGTTTACCTATTGTTGCCCAACACAGGAGCAAGGTTTCTGATCTTAGCTACAGTTTAAAATCAAACTGGTAACCGCGTCATTCTTTGTGTACCCAATCAATTTCAATTGCAATCAATTTCACAGAATATTCACGTTTCACGACTAAATGATACTGGACTAGTGGATCGGTTACATTCTTCACTGAGAATATTGGCACTGCATTTGAACCGTTATCTACCAAATCCTGCATATATTTTTAGTTTATAAAAGACAATTCAAAGTACCCAAATGATTGATTGATCCATCAGCTTCCCTTTTCTTGTAACCAGACATTGCAGCATCAAAGCCAAACTCTTGAACATAACAAAACCATAGTTAATAAAAGAGGCTTTTACTAAGGAAGTTATGTCTTTCTTTTACCCTGTTTCTGTCGTAGCTTCTTTATATTTTCTTATGTGCTATTGTGTCTGACACTACGGTAACTTGCAGTTTGCAAATAAATAGAATAAAGAATATTTGTAAACCAAGCATTAAATAAAAGTATAAATGAGATTCATCTTTGCAGATGGAGATATAAGAGAATATGAGAAATCTGCCTGCAGTATGACTTTTTGCCATGTAATCAAATATTTGCACATAAACCTTGAGTGGAGTTCCCAACAGCAAAATTGAGCGAAGTATAAGAAGAAGTGAGCCAACTGAACCAGAACTTTTCATTTTATTCTGTGCATGTTTCTTTCTTTTTAGGAAAGTGATAAAAAAATAAACCACTAAGATGACCCATTATTATCAGCCTCTGGATTAACCGGTTTATGAATGTGAGTTTACTGTCAGCTGATTGTTATGATGCTGAGGTTAAACATACCCTATCCAACATAAAGAAAAATACATTCAGTTAGAGGTTAAAATGTGTCAGACATGCAGATTTATTAGGAGTATCGAATGGCGTAGAACTGAACCGGTGACGCTAATATCCAGATGATTTGCTACATGGACTTAAATCAAATAACACATTAAAACCTATGTTTGACTCCAAAATAAGTCAAAAGAGAGGAAAACTGTGGCACCAAGCACCCTCTATTCAAGCTACTTGGGTGATAAAAACAGATTTACATCTAAAATATTCAAGTAGAAGAAAGAAGATGTGTCAAAGTGTCAAGCAGAACTAAATTTCTCCTGCAGCGGTGAAAAACTTTAAAAAAAAAGGGAATCAGCACATTATGCAACACAGTATTTGATCTGGTACACATAAAGTGCCTCACAAAAAAAATGACCTTTTGTGGAATCATATAACCCCTGACCTCAGCCTCACCTGCATGACTAAAACTTTATCCCCTTCCCCACCCCGCACACTGAGATAAGCCCAGACACTGAGTGCACATAGCAGTCTTTCCAGTGAGTAATTTTAGTGACAAAGACTGTCAATAGGGAGTATACAGACTAACTGTTAGAGGAGACCATGAAGGGAGTGACTGCAGTTACTGGCAGTAGCTTGATCTCATGTTTGAATGAATTTTATTCACTACTGATAATAAAATTGAATAAAAGTGTGACAGGGTGTTCACAGTTTTTAACATTCCTCATCTGTCCACCATTGCCCTCGATGTGTTTTTCCAACATAGCTCCATAGCTGTTCTTAGTACAGTACCACTTTCTTGAATTATCTGTGTTCCTTTAAATTTCAGCTGTATTTTAATCCTTTCCCTTCCTTTTCTTGTGTCCCTGGCTTCTTGCCATAGCCTGCTGATGTATTATTGTCTCATGCCGATTAAAGAAGGTTTTGCCTCAGATTATCTGGCTTGTGTGAGTTGATTTGAGTCTTTATCCTGTGCCAGTTTCTGAACCCTCACAGATGACTGTGTCTTTGTCAATCTGTGATGACACTTCAGTCAGCAGCATTACTGTAATGACACCTCTTGATAACACGGGCAAATAGCTAACATCACTGTGCTGTACTCAGAGCGGATAAACATCATCATTGATCGTTCTTCTGAAACCTGCAGAACAAAGGGTTAACAAGGCATTACTCCGGTTGGACATTACACACAAGCACACTTTTAGTGGGACTCGGAAGCTCCGTGTGATGCTACAGGCCTCGTATGAGGAAAAATCATTTTGTGATAAACATTTTAAGCAATTTCCTTTTCAGAAATGCAAAATGTGCATGTGAAAGAAAAGTGTTGCTGAGAGAAAGGTTGTCTATTTTACGCCAGCTGAAGATATAAAAGTGGAGTATAACTGCAGAAGATGATAATGATCCCCCAGTGATGATTCATCTTGATACATTTCCCTTTAAATACATCATAGGATGTATTATGTATGAAATATAACTCTTAGAACAGGCGCAGCTTTTATAAAAACACATCTGGCTTGTTAATCGGAAAACACAGACACTGCTGGTTGGTGTTTTCTCACAGTGACAGCAATGATGAGCTTTTACCACACCTCTGCAGCAGTGGAGGAAGTACTCAGATACTTTAGTACCAATTGTAAAATTGGTTTAAAAAATATATATATACACAAATGCACTTACAAGTACAAGTAAATGTGCAGGTGTACCATCAGTAAGTACTGTCAGAAATCTCAAAAAAGTACTTAAAGTATTAAAAGTAATGGTTCTGCGGACCTGTCCTTGTCCTGTGTGTGATATTTTATTATATTACAATACTTTAATACCGACCAATTGATGTATATGTAGCATTTACTTGCAACTGGTGGAGGTGGAGCTAGTTTTAACTACTTTATTTACAGTTCAGTGGTTTGGTCCAAAGAATCACAAGAAATCTGATTTGTGAGATCAATAATGGGAAAAAAAACAAACATACAAAATAAATTTGTATTCATATTTTGAATATTTTCCAATTATTATAAGACAATCTGAGAGGTTTGGAGGTAAATCTGTGTTTACTTTTGCCACTATCAGCTCATAGACATTGCTCTTCTGTAAAGGATCTTGAGATAATCAGGGTACTCAAATGCTATCGTAACCTTTTTTAATGTAAGATCTTAATCTGAAAAGTAACTAGTAGCGCTGTGGTAGTATGAAAAGTAAATCTGTACTTCAGTATAGTACTTAAATGAATGTACTTTGTTACTTTTCACCACTGCAGCTACGTGAGTTGAAGCTTGAGGAGGGCTGAACATCCTTCTCTTTTATCTATCAGGTCCAACCCCCTTAATAAACTCATTAACAATGTCTTAAAACTTTGTTTATTAGGTGTTTGACTTTGTCTGAGCACAGTATTGACTTTGGGTACAAAAAATGATTCTTTATTTATACTTAACACCCATCTGTGTGTTTTTGCAGGGTGGGAAGGCGCACAAACAGATTTCACCGGCCTCTCTCTGGTGATTCACATCTTCCACCCACAAACGTGCTACTCTAAACCGCAGGATCCTGTCATCTGTGTACATTACAGGTAATCCAGTGATATAATATTGCTGTCATAATGCTGGGGAACAAACAAGAGACAGATAGAGATGCACTGAATTTTAGCCTCAAACACTGGATCCTACATTTCCCAAAATGCAACTCGACAGCAGCTTTCATCAGACCTCCTTGCCTTGTTTTTCTTTTGAGCTCTACAACTGAAGTTTGTTACCAAAACAAATAAATGATTTTTTTTTGTCAGCCTTTTAAAAATACTTAAAAAGTGAACTCAGCTGCCACACGGCTCACTGATCACACATTAACTTCCATTGACTTCATTCTGCGAACTAGCTGAAAGGTCCATGGATGACTGGGGTCAACATCCTTCTTATGCAACAGACAAAAATCCCAGTGAAGCCAGATCTGACTGCTGTCCTAGTTAGCTCATTGGCCATTAAGTGGTGATGAATATATTTAGGTTTGAGGAAACATTTGACCTCCACAACATCAACCTGCAATCTTGATATTTTAACAGCTGGGTCTGGAAAGTTTTTATAACCCCAGAGCTCCGACATCGAATAAAGATTGCGTAAACTCTCCATAGTTATGTATATGATGATATGGTGACATTTTGACCTGTGTTTTTGGAAAGTCCAGACTGTATCGTACAAATAATAGATATCTCATACATCTGCCTTATTTCGAAGAATGACCTAGTCTGTTCTGGTTTTTTTTTTAAAGGCAGCTGATCCAAGCAAATACAGCATTTCTGATTTTATTTGGAGGGAGGGAGATGATTTACTCCTCTACTACTACTGATTCAGCTAATCCTAACCCCACCACCACCCCCGCCCCTCATTTTGTCCATGAAAGCAAAAAAAAAAAAAAAAAAAAAAAAAAACAGGTGATGAAGGAACGCCGCTCATGCACTGCAGCACCCACACGAGGACAGTGAAACAGTCAGTGTCCTCATCTGTTTGTACAGCTGCAAGTCCTTTTCCTTCAACTCTGACCATTGCCCTCCGCAGACACTGTTACTATCATCAGTTGGGGCCCTCATTCGAAGGGAAATATATTAAAAAAAAAATGAATTTGATCCTGACCTATTATCATGTTGTTTTAATCCAAGGCTCAGCACTAAAAACACAGATAGGAATTTTGTTTTTCTATATAGTGAGGCACATCTTGATATATTTTTGTCCTTGTAGAGCTTCACACCTGTTCCACCAGACCAATATATTTTAAAAAAAAGAAAATGACCGTATTTTTAACTATTACCAAGAATAATCGCTCAAGGTTCAATCCCATATTCCTTACAGACGTATCTTTATCTAAGGATTTAGACATTAAGTTATACCTCTGCAACACTGAAACAAATCCTTGAAAGACCTGTGAACTTTAACTGTGTCGCTTATTCTGATTTTAATAAACTGACATGGCAGCACAAATCACCTCCATTCTTCCAGGACTGAAGTGTTTGGTTTAAAAAAAACAAACAAACAAACAAACAAAAAAACACTTTTAAAACACAGAAAAGTCGAAAGGAAAAGGCAAGCAACATGACTGCACAGCTGTCTTCTTACGATTTTGTGTTAATTTCCTATTTCATAAAATACTTGTAAAGCTGATTTAACCCATAATTATTCACACTAGTGGTCTTTATCTTCTTCACACTATTAATTGAAGATTTGTTATTTGTTGCCATCTAAGGCACATTACTGCCACCACCTGTCCATATGGCGTCTTATGAAAATCTGCGGCATCTATTTTGATATCGGTTTGGGTTGTGACCTCTGACATTTCTCTCAACACGTCATGACTGTGAAGTTAATTTAAAAAGGACAATCCAGTTCATTACAAACATGTAACAAAAGATCAAGCAGAACCTCTCTCTTGGTTTTGGTGGTTATATTTCAACATCAGCATATTTTCTTGGCAGCATATAAAAAAAAGGAAAGGAAACAATGACTACAGCTAAATATCAGTCTCTCTAACCATCTCTGTACAGTGTAGGTCCGACTGATGAGATGTACCACCCTTCATTCATTCCCTTCTGTATCAAAAGTTGAAATGCAAAAACAATCTCCTAGTCTCTTACCAGCCAATAGAAACTTGAGTAAAAATGTGCAGATTAACTCGAATCCTCTCAGATCTACACAAGTGTCACAGATGTCCGACACATTTTGTTGATTTTTTTTTTCTCTTTCTCCTCTCAGTACCCGCTGCCTTCCAAAGAATTACAATTGTTCAAACAATAACCATGTGAGAGACCAAATTTGGGTCCAAATAAACAAAGATGAATCTCCCTTTACCTGTCCTCAGGTACAGAAAATAACAAGAGCTAGAAAATAAACTCTGACATTTAACAACCTTTCTGGGAGGTAAAGGTCTTTTGTACAAGTCCCTGGTGCCTCATCATCAACTACCGATCCATTATTGGGGGTTTGTTTTCTTTGAGTATGAGCTATATCTTTTATATTCTATCCTGATGTGCCTCGGTGTTCAGAACAAAATGAAGCCGGCATCAGAAAAGAATAAATCACTTTAAAAAATGAAAGAGTGCTGGCATCCGTAACACCTTACTGGCCAATTGTAGAGCACTACAAGGGGATTAGGCTGTCAGTAGAGATGTCAGTATTCAGACTAGTGGAGTGGCGGGTAAAAGTGGTCCATCCACTAAAGAGTTGTCTTGGCAAAAAACGGGGGGCCTAATTCCAGGAGAACAGAAGGTTATGGGATCAAGGCCAGTAACATCGTCCCAGATCATTGGTGAAAGGGTGAGGTCTATTAGAGAGATACAGACAAGCAAAAGTGAGTGTGTCTGACAAGGCTAGTTCCTCTCCTGCACAAATACAGTCTCCTGTGGACAAAGCCCCGCCTCCTGCAGCGTGATGTCATAGTCCAAGTGGGCGAGCTTCCTTCTGGGAAAATTGGTGACGAGTTCGAAGCGTTCATTAGGGTAACCTTTGGACTGGACGTGTCTTACCAGGGCCTTGAAATGAGAGAGTGAGACAACAGAGATGAGACATTTTAAATAACAAACAGTGTTCATGTGAGAATGTAAAGATTGGTTTTATTTACTAACTTAACAATAGTTTGATTTTTTTTTAGAAATATACTCATTGGCTTTGTTGCAGACTGTACTTATATACTATATAAAGCCCCTTTCTAGTCCTCTGACCACTCAGAGCACTTTAACACTACATATCTCATTCACCCACACATTCACCCTTGCCATGCAAGATGCCAACTGCTCATCGGTTTTTGGGAGCTAACCATCTATACGCATTCACACAGAGATGCAGACAGCCTTCAGGAGCAATCTGGGGTTCAGTATCTTGCCCTCCACACAAGGTCTGGAGAAGCATTGGATCACAGTCTACCTCCTGAGCCACAGTTGACCCTGAAGGTAGGTACAACACTTGTATGGTAAATTTAGAGCTAAAAAAAACACGTACCAGCACCTCTTATTTGTTTAATTCAGGTTTCAAATAACAATTTGATGCTTCGTGGGGAGCTCTGGACCAAGCTATTTCTTGGCCAGCAGCAGTAACTTCCTAGAGTGTGACCTCGACTGGTGCAGGCCAATAAACAGTCCGACACATAACCGCACTTAAACTGGTGAATTATCATTTTACACTGATGAAACAACATCAGTGAGCTTTAGAGGTACTTAAAGGCAGAATTTTTTTAACTTTTGGACAGAGTGACGCTAGCTGTTTGCTTCCAACTAAGCTAAACTGAGCTCCTCCTGGCTCCAGCTCCATAATTATTGTAAAACATGAGAGTGACCTCGATCTTCTCATCTGACTCTCAGCCACAAAGCAAAGTAAATTTCCCAAAATGTTTAACTACTCCTTTAAAACAATGATGGCAATTATTATTATTGTTGTTGTTGTGTGGTCTCACCATAAGTTTTGCTTTAGAAGACAAGGAAATCTGCTCTCTTTGTCCATCTGGGTAACGTAGCATCAATCTGGCTTTGGGACCTTTGAGGAAAAAAGAAAACATGGCGATAAATATTTTTCAGAAATGATGCAGCTGCTGTTTTAGCCCAAAAGTTAACCAACCAAACTCACTGTGTTTTATAACCCTGTCACCTTTGGTCAATCAATATAATTCTGGAAAGAATGCAGGGGCAATTAAAATCTGAATTTTAGTGCACGAGAAGTGACACAAAACAAAGAGCATAATGACTGAGCCCACATTCTTCTCTGTCGTGCTTGACATTCCACATCCTGCAGGAGGTTTACTGATAACTATCCACACTTAATATCAGATATATACCATTCATGGTTATGCTCTGGGGAATACAGTATAAATTCAGCAGTATGTAGAGTAGTAGTAGTGAGTTCTCAGTGAATGTGATTATAAACATGCCGTCATGGTGAGTGGAAGGCAGCTATAGCACCGATGTCTAGTTCTGTTTTTGAATAGCATCTCTGTGACCTCTCAAATCTACAATGTTCAAGCTCAAAAGATGTCCCGGTATGACGCTCTGTTGTCGTATCACAACAACATGTGGGCGTGCTCAAGCTCTCAGAGTACTACTGAATGCTTTAGCAGAGGCTGATCTGTACACTTCAAGCGCGCATTAACTGATGGTTAACAAACATTTTGAGGGTGTTTTTGCAGGCTGGAGATTAACTCATGGACATTCCCTCATTATACGACGTTTCAGGGTTCAAATTACCCTCTGACGTACCATTGTCATCAGGACAGTCCACGTCACAGGGTTGGGCAGTGCTGGTCTTGGAAGGTCCTGCGCTTTCGGCTGCTGGGGGACAGTGGTTCCCTCCAGAATCTGCTTCGGAGTGAAGATGACGAGGGGCAGCAGCTGAGGGCTCCAGGTGGTTCTTTTTGCTCTCCTCTTTCTTGTGACTGTGGTTGTTTTCTTTGTACGGAGACTTTCTGTGGGAAGAAGTTGAACTATCGGGATGCAGACGCTGCTGAGCCGCAGTGGCCGGGGGGAGCTGGGTGTGTTTGATGGTAGGAGTTTTCTCTTCGTGGGTTACGGGCGTCTCGCTGTCTGAGCCGTCGACGGAGATGGGACCCTCGCTGTCAGAGAAAGGCTCCGCGTCTGATTCGTCGTCTGACCGGGGGGAGTCGGGGGCTTCGGGCGCATTTGAAGACTCGTAGTGGGTCTCCTGCAGGGAGGCTCGGATAGCCGCCTCCAGCTGACTGTCTTCGCTGGCATCAATCAGACTCTCCTAGAACAGAAAACAGGGCGTGCAGCTGTAGACGACAAATCAACGAGTCGGGAAAAATGTGGTAAAACTTCAAATGCTAGCTGCCGCTGTGTGATACCAACAAAGTTAACAAAATCAACCAGATTTTGAGAAATTATCATTAGCAAGTCTGTAATTAAGCCTTTACAACCAGGAAGAGACAACAATGAAGTTGTATCGGCATATACAATAACCAGAATATCAGATAATAGCCCTACAATTCAGAAATAGTGACAGTGGAAATTCCAACAGAGTCACACAGAGAGCGAGAATTAGAGATGACACATGAGATGAGAGACCCACAGAGCGAGCTCGTTTGGCAGGGGGCGCATGGCAGGACGGCCCATCGAGCTGCCCGTGCTCTGCCAGGAAGCCGGTCGCCTGCTCCAAGAACGATGCCACGTCCAGCTGGTTCCACTCCACCATCTTTTGACCTGAAGTGACACAGAACAAGTTTTGAATGATGCAGGTTAACAACAGACACATCGATGTCAACAGCTGCAGCAAGATCATCGGCTCACTGACATCAACGACACTGTTAACATGGTTACACAGACGACAAAGCAGTTCACGTTCATCTTCATTACTTATTTAGTGAAAAGCCGATTGTTGGCCTCTATTGATCTCATCACTTAATCATGTGATATCTCTTAATTCAAGGACGGTTGGCTTGAAAACTCCTCAAATTTTTACGTCCCATGCTGCTGCTGTCTTGTCCCTCTAAAAGGTACGCACATAGGAGGGATATGTTGTCCCCTCTTAAAAGTAACTACACCCAAAAAACATTTCACTGTGTCTTTCACCATGTGACTGGCGATCAAGCATCAGAACTGTGGATAATGTTGTGACTAACTTTCCACTCACCTGTGCGGGGATCGAGAATAGAAATATAGGGGAACTTGTTCAGCTTATAGAACTGGATGTATCTTTGTCCCTCTTCACTGTCGTGATATACCTGTAATGAAAGAAAATGCATGAAAAATTTAACACACACCAGACACGCCTGAATTGAGTGACATGTATGTGGCTATTAGCATTATGAGACTTCAGGACAAAGACAGTAGAAGGAGTGGGTACAGCAACATCATTGATTCAGTGGAAGCCCTGAAACAACTGCTTTACCTCCAATTTTTGTTGCCGTACCATCTGTGGTTTCTATTTTTGCATCACTGACTAAATGAATCTCTCTTCCCATCAAATCAGTTTAGCAGCTGGACTCAGTTTGCAGGAACGTGAAAGCACCACGATCACGTGTGACTCTGGGATTTGAAACTGCGTACCTGCCAGAATATAAAATGTTCTCTGATGATGGTCTTCACTGCGTCATTACTCCAAACATCCCTGTTCAGGCACTGGCAGGCAAAGTCCTGAACATTTTGAATGTTGATCATTAGCCACTTGTTCTCCAGTTGTCCACAGTCTTTTGCCTAAAAGTAAAATGAGAGGAAATCAGAGAAAAACACAGGAAACCAATCTGCATGTAGGCTAAACGATAAGATTGTCTGGTGCATCTGGATGAAGAAGAGAAGTACACGTGTGTCTGTGTATGAAAACAATCATAAGTATCTACATCATATGTGATTGCACGTCCTGGTAGGTGTGCAGGTTTTCATTTTAAACACTGCACCAGTTAATTTTGTAGATGCTGTGAGTGTACATTCAACCTGAGTGGGAAAATGCATCATCACAAACGAAAACCTGTATGCCCCTGTGCTTCCATACACGACACACCTGGTTCCCCACCTGTGAGCTACATGGTCGCCATCTGAAATTTCACTGAAAGCTCACACAAATTGAATAAAGACGTGAGGTGTAAAGTGTCCGGTGAGTGACTCACCGTCTCAAAGCTGCCTTTGTGCATGAGCTCAATGGGAGGACGGAAAAGGTCTGCCAGGGTGCTCAGTTTCTTATCCACTGTGCCACCGTTGCGCAGCTCCTGTTCCTGGCGAACTAGGAGAAGAACATTCATAGTCATTATAAGAGGTGAAGACAGTTAAGACGGAGCGAAAAGTGACAGATTATCTTGTTCGTTGTAATTACGCAGGATTGAGCTGTAAGCTTTAAGTGTGGAAAGCTTGAATTCACTCACTTGTTTCTGTTTGGAAGTCTCGGAAACCATCGAATATAGATCGAGCAGGTCTTCTTCGCTTTGGCACTGCACGTGTAACAGACACATCAAAAGTCACATTTAGCAGATGACTGAAGCAGCGCTGCCCGTAACAAAACTTTAGTGCAAGATCTGTGAGGTTGTATCAGAAAAGAAGCACCATAATACCTCCAAACAATGGTTCTGGTTCCACCAATATATCCTGCTTCTGGGGAATGGGTGCTCGTACCTCACTGAGACATAAGACAACATGTTCAGTATTATTCTAACATGCAGAGCAACCTACAGCAGCCCAAATCACAGCGCTGCCTTAAACCCCAAACTTTCCTCCACAACTCTAAACTAGGAAAGAAATTTAGGAGCAGTATAAAAAGTGAATGTTTAAGATACTAAAACATGACAGAACAGTTTTTGTGAACAAGTTTGTGAAGAAAAATTATCAGCTTACTCTGAAGGGGGAGCTCTGCTGCTGGAAGCTGCTGAACTGGAGCTGGTGCTGGGCTCCTCTGCGATCCCGCCACCGTCCAGAAACATGGTCACTGCCATCTCCAGGTTGTTGTTGCATGCTTCCAACATATGTTTTCCTACACTCTCTGTGGCCCCTACGAGAGTGTTACACAGAGACGTGCTGATTAAACAACTGTAATGCACATGTGTGAAAACACAAAGCTTCCTTGTGATTCATAGAAAAAAATGAATCTACGATGGAAAGCTGTATCTCATCACTCACATAAAACATTTTAAAAGAACTACAATGATTTCTGCATGTTGTAGCTCATTTACTACACATCATGCATCCATGATCTTACTTTTTTTTTTTTTTTGCACAAGAGCGCCCCTGAATTCAATTAATCTTACCATGTTGTTGTGTTGTGACAAAATACTGGATTTATGGGGTGAATAGACTCTTGAGGGTTTAAAAAGTGATATATTGGGCCATATATATTTTAAAAAATATTCAATAAAGATCCTATGAACTGGTTTGTGACCAAGAATCATGACCGAGCTATATTTAGATATAAAAACTCACTTGTTGGTGCTCTCTGGGGAATAAACTCTGTAAATGGGGACACTGTTTTTTAAAATAACTACAAACACAGTGTATCTTTGTCATTTGTTTTGTTACTTGTGTGTTACTTGTGCGTTACACGTGCCAACATGTAACGCAATAACGCTGCATCATGTCAACATCTGTAACATAGTACACGTGTATTCTTTTAAAGTACCATACAGCTTTACATACGTTGCAACCGGTTTACTACGCATCATGTATACACACTTAAACCTGTCTTTATTGTTTGATTTCTTGCCCATTAGAGGGGCCACTACTTTTCATTCATTTGCACCGAATTAAAGCAGACTTGTCAGACACCTAAGTCCATGTAAACATCCTGTTTGGTGTTGTTTGATCAGAATTATACCCTCATTTTTTTGTGTAAATGCAGAATGAAAGTTTCTAAACATGTGATCCTATGAACAAAGTAACTTAATCATTCACAAATATGGGTTGCCACTTATTCTAAAAAAAAGTGTTGACTGCAACACTGTGCAGAAATGAATGAAACTGCCTCAAAGTTATTTTAGGAAATAAATACATCCGGTTTTATATAAGAATTGTTTGCATTGGGAAAGTAGCAGGTAGTAGCTCACGTATGCTACGTGATTTGTAGTTGAAACATGCAAAAAAAAAAGAAAAAAAAAACAAAAACACGAGAGTTTGTTCTTAAATGTGTTACGGTCATGACTCGCGATGCGTGAAACTATAAAGATGTTTTAAATGTGTAAAAAGACTCAAACTGAGGGTTAACTTTGCTCTTTTTTTAAGTGTACAGCGCCGTTTGGCTACAACGATCTTTCCGTGTGTACTGCGCATGTCCGTTTCACTTTCCAAGTCTAGCAGCAGCCCCCGAACTGAGTCTCCTGTTTTTTTTTAAACCGTTAAATAACTTAAAACCTAAACACTGTCCGTCGTTTCAAAGCACACACAAACTACCGAGGACACATGAGCGACTCGTCGGTGACAGACAGTGCTCCTCTCAGTGTTGTTAACATCACAGTGAGAGCGAAGATGACAGTAACACACACGGAGCCTGGCTGGTGATGAAGAAGGGAAATGTTGTACAGCGGACGTCCATTCCACATTATCAAACAACATGCAGGGCAAAGAGGAGCAGAAAATCAGCTCTCGGCGAAGCGAGGTGGTGTTTGCAATGAGCACCACAAAGAAAATCAGATATTTTTAAGTAGTTGTGACAGATTATATCCAAAGCTGGTGGATTTTATTGTCCCTTTTCTGAGTCTTTCACTTGAGTTTATCAGATAACTGGCTGTGGTTTTTCCCTCTGCAAAGCATTGACAGCGTAGGGGCCAGAGCAACACTTAACATCCGTTTTCTTGTCTGCGCACTAATTTCGTGTTTTGTTGGACAAGGGAGCTATTCCTGTTGGATAACCCAAACATACTTAATAGATCAAACGTGAATTAAAATGCTATTTTTACCTGTTATTGCTGTGAATTGTTGTATTAACCCATTCACCCCCGGAGCTGAGGTGTCTCCGAGCGCCGCCATCTTACCGCCACAAACAACAACATAAATGTGGCGCATGCGCTACGCCGTCCTTTTCCCCTCTTGCCTGGCGCGGCGCGAGCCCCATGCGTCACCAAATGAATCGTGTTGCATTGTGGGATACGTAGTACAGTAAATACAAATATTATAATTCATTCAAGAATGTGAGTATTTCATAGTTTTTAATGCAGTTTCTGTACGAATCAGTTCAACCTTTTTGTGTAGCACATTTCATACAGTTAGTTTAGTTCAAAGTGCTTCAGAGTGAAACAAAAACAGAATAACACCTGTATGCCTGTAGGTTTCCTTCAGTTTTTAAATAATTTTACACTATATACACTATTTTACACTATAAAACTATAAAGTCTTCTACTATTTTTGAATCACGGTTGTTGTACATCTTTGTTGTAAATAAAGAAAGTTAAAAGAAAAGATTACATTACAAGATTACAGTTTGGCTATTCTGTTCCAAAATTGTACTGGATCAGTTATGACAAATATTATATCTGATGAATTAAGACTACATAGACTTGCTGTGTAAGTAGTGTCATTTTATTATTTGCATAATACATTCAGTTTGAAAACAGCTTCAACCAAGCCTGAAACCTGAAGAATCAGTTCTAACAACAACAAGCTACAAGCAATTTGAATAATTGCTCATCCAGTGACCAGTCATGGCCATGTCAAGCTCTTAATTACAGTATCTCACACAAATCTGTTGTGCTGCCTGGCATAAACAAGGGAAAAAAAGAAAAAAAAAGAAAAGGTATTTCACTTTACAAAGGGGAGGTGATGATGGCACTGACTTTCTACATTGTGATATGTCCAAACTATATTTACAAATGCACAAAGTGGCACTTCTAATCCCACTGGTCAACTTCATATAAAATAAGATTATAATCAAGTTTTGTTGATAGTCAATTTGGGCTCATAAATGTTCGACAGCAGTGATTTGGTCAAGATCACTAACCATGAAGAATTTGATTTAAAAGGTTCCTTTGAAAAAGAAAAAAAATTGATAAAGACACCTATAATACAAATCGGCATATTAAGCTGTTGTCTTGTTGTAGCCTACAAAGGGAGATTCAGTACTAACTAGACTGCTTTAACAGTTACTATAGACCCAGATGAAAGGAATTAGGCGATAATGTCTCTTATGTTGCACAGAAAGCACTTAGTTTAGCTTTCTCCATGTAAACCCAGCGATGTGCTGAAATCTGATGCATCTGTACCATGTCCACACATGACCTTTCAGCCCTGAGGTGGGGAATTATTTTCATATAAAAGACATATAACTTTTTGATTGTAACAGGGAGTAAATCAAGTGCACTCAAGCATTATATACAGGGAACTATAAGAATAGGTCACTTAGTTTTGGTTGAAGGTGGTCATCATGAATATTTATTTTTAAGCAATACTAAAGGCCAAATGCGAATATTGCAAAATGTGTCACTGTGGTGTCTTTACATAATCCTTACCAATTTTGAACCTTAAAATATGTTTTTAAAAAATTGCCTGTGCATAAAGTAATTTATCTTACATTAGTTAACAACACTTACTGTGAGACCAGTCCTGCCATTATTAAGTAAATTTACTTCAAAAAACAATCTACATTTTACTGTTTTACATTTTACTGAACAAGTCAAGGGAGAACTAAAGGCTGTGATTAGTGATGCGTTCAAGGTACAAACAGAAAAGAAAGAAGAGGGGGTTGATGTTTATAAATCATATTTATGGACACGTGAGCTTTATTTTACTGCAGAGGTCACTCTTATTAATCAGAAAATGGGTCTATGAGATCTAAAATATCTGGACAAGGAATAGACGAGGCTGCTGGACATCAGAACGTGCCCTTCATCAGTAATGATACCAGTTTATTAACACGAGTCATGAGTTTCTGAGGTTTTCCTTAAAAAGAGTTCAAATTTGCCACTTTACTGGACTCAATCTGCACGGCATCACTATGGCACATTAATTTGAGATGTTTCTGTGACTGTAGAGCCAGGACGGTTTTGAAGCCAAAGGAGATGATAAGAAGTATTCTAATTAAAATATGTAAATTATATTTTATTATGGACTTTCCCTTTAAAATTGATGTTATTTTACCCACTGAGTAGTGTGTCTTGAAAGAACAGTCTCATCTTGTCCAACCAAAAGGAATAAACTCACACCAAAATCCCTCAAATAGTACAAATGCCAGCCTTTCCTCCTGTGTGATAGCAGTGCAACTTCAACAGCGTGATAAATAATCATTTTCCTGATGGGGTACGGCATGATGGAGGAAAGAAGATGTCTCCATACTGTATCCCTCATGCAAAACAATAAAAGAAGTGCAGAGGAGAGGTGAAGAAATGGGTGCGGGGTACTTTTAGGGGAATTCATTTTCACAGTTCAGATCCAGCTTCATAAATAAATAAGCTTTCCGTACAATAGCATAGATCAAAGTGTGAATGAGTGCATACATGCATACATGTATGTCGAGTGAGCCATGGGTGAATTTAATGTTGGAATGTGTATCTGTGTATGGAGTGACTACATGAGGCCAGTGTGGTTTGAAATGAAGTTTGTTCTGTAGGTAGGGCAGGCAGGGCGGTGAGGGCGAACACTGAAGTTGGCAGGTGAACTGTAGGACTGCAGTTTAGAAGCGGATGAAGGTAGCGTCGATCTGGCGTACACTGGGCAGAGCCAGCATGATCTTCCGCCGGTACTGCGGGTCCTTCTGTAGAGGGTTTCTTTCGAGATAGACCGTCTCCAGAGACTTGGCATTCTTCAACTCATCGAGGTCTGACCAGTTATCTATCTGATTATCGTTCATCTGGGGAGAGATTGAAAAAATGTTGCAGTGTTTAAAAAGTTGTTACATCTCTCTACATTTTTTCTGTTACTTTAATACTTTAAAGTGATTTTTAATGATCGGCATATTTATAACACCAAAATTACAGTTCTTCTTGCTTGTGTTCATTTTCTTTTGTTGTTATTTCATACTTGCGTTAGCCTTAGTTTGTTTCCCATGCCAATAAAGCTTCTTTGATTTGAATTGAAAAACAACAGCCGATGCGATACTTGCAACGTACATTATGGAAGATGTGGAGACCATTCAAACAGTAATTGATGTTCACTTAGTCAATAAGAAAAGACTTAAAAAAATACTTCACCTTTCAATCAAGAGATAGTAATAATAGTACAGTAATAATTCTACATAATAATAAACATAATACAGGACTTTAAGTCACTGAGCATTCATTAGGAGTATACAAACATTTCATTAAAGGGTTTATGACACTATAATGTGGTTGTTTGTAGTAATGTAGTCCTTTTCTTTTCCAATTCTTGACTGTTGTTATGATCTGTGCCTCTAGAGTCTTTGCTGATACACCAAGGCTTTCAGAAAGGCAGAAAACTGTAATTTCTGCCAAAACAGGGCCCCAGAGCACTGTGTAAACAGCAACAGAGTTCATAAATAGGACTGTCAACAGGAAACTAGATTTCTTTCCCATTTATTCCCATATTTTTTGAGGATCCAACTTTTTTTAAAATCAACACTCTCACTTAGGCCCGTTCTTCATTACATGATTGTTTAGATATCAAATTCCATTTATTTTTGACCTATTTAGTATTTCATTCATCAACCAATAAAATATCCTTAATTGGTCGTATGTCATTGCAGGACAACCACAGGCATAATTAATCATTTAATAATGGTTGGACCAAATCCAGATCTGTTACTGTGCATGCTGGCTCTTTGGCTCACTGAGACATTGTTGATGTTACTATTCAGACCTCTGCTTTTCCTGCTACGTCAGGTCAAAACATCTGATATGAAAAGATGCATTGGTACAGCTCTTGGTGGTCTGTAACAAAACATTTAATAAAATACCATGATGTCATATTCTGATTTAAATTCACAAATGATCCGTACCCAGAACTCCTGCAGGTCTGTCAGATGGCTGATGTTTTCAATTTTCTTTATTCGATTGGCTGCGATGTCCAGCGTTGTGAGCTTTTTCTGTGAGGGAAAATAAAGTGTTTGAATGCACAGCAAAAACTTTGTTGTTGTTGTTTGAACAGTTTGGCATTCACTTCTTTCAGAAATAACTCACATTGTTTTCCAATCCCTCGATGACCTCAATGCCATTGTGGCTCAGGTAGAGCTCTCTCAGGCTGACAAGGTTCTGTAGACCCTCAATTTTAGTAATCCGGTTACTCTGCAAATAAATGTTCACAATGTTATCGACCTGCTGTTTCCAGAATACACACTAATGCTCACGCAGGTGTTGAAGTGAATGTGTGCGAGGATACCTGAATGCTTAAAACAGTCAGGTTGTGTAAACCTTCCAGATTCTGAAGCTTCGTTATTTTATTGGTGCCAAGAAACAAACTTTGCAAAGAAGAAAGTGTATCCAGGTTCTCTATGACCTGTGAAGAAACCAAAAGACATGAGCGTGACAGGATGATTTCACCAATGTTCCATTCATTTTGACAAACCATGTTTCTATATTTTTATTGTCTAACTCATACCCGGATGCGATTGGAGCCCAGCTCCAGCATCTCCAGGCCCGTCAAGTGCTCCAGGTTGGCAATGTTGCTAATTTTGTTGTGAAGCAGAAAAAGTTTCTTCACTTGAGTCAACTGCTCCAAGCCCTCCACCCTCCTCAGAATGTTGAAGGACACGTCGAGCTGCCTGTGGACCAGGCAAACAAAACAACACAGTCCAACAATCACTTGAGAGTAGTGTACGGAAGTTGGATTTATTGATAATAATGAGACAAAGCCCAGTATTTTCTTCAGACTTACTCCAGCTCTGTGAGGTGGTGCAGGTTCTCCAGTTTGCGGATCTGATTGTCGTAGAGATCAAGTTCCCGCAGTGAGGTCAAGCTGTCAAGGTTTTCTATCTTTTTAATAAGATTCTGTCGTAAGGAGAGTGTCTGTAGAGAGAGATGAAAATAAAATGAACAGATATCACCAAAAGCTGTATTTTAATATGGACCATAAATCCTTCACATTTCAGATATGGTTATCTAAAAATTTTTTTTTTAAATGCTTATTTTTCTCTTAAAAGTTTAAAGGAATGACCCCAGATTGAGCATAACAGACTGCTACTACTGATAACTTACTTTAGCCTTCTGTAGCACCTCCAATCCTTCAATTTTTCCAATACGACAATGAACAAGATCAACATCCTAGAAAGAAAAACAGGCAGCTTAGGATGACATACTGTCTATAAGTAACATAAGTAGTCATTAGGCTTTATTGTGTCATGTACCCACAAGTGCCCAGCCCACACATTGACTTAATACACAACAGAAATACATTTGCAGCTGTGTTTCTTTTTAAAGATTTTTTTTTGTCCTTTTCAAACTTTATTTCTGATAGAGGCAGCTGAAGAGTGACAGGAATGCGGGGAGAGAGAGGTGTGGGAATGACGTGCGGGAAAGAGCCACAGGTCGGATTCAAACTGAATTGACATTCTTTTTTTTTTTTAACAAATAAAGAACTTTGTGTCACTTTCCACTGCAAAAATCTACCACATAAAAGTTAATTCCTCAAAAGAAAGCTGTCCTAACAGTGATTAGACATACATAGACAAAAAATACTAAAAAAGCATTAAAACGTAAATTTTGTGACAGCAGCCAAAGACAAACAGAAGTTAAGTTTCTAGGCCGTCCTCTAACCTCTTCCTCTGGGTCCAAGGTTATGGTGTCCATGTCAACAGGAGACTCTTCTTTACCTTTAATGAAAGTGAGAGTAAATCAGATACGACCATGACACAGAGGTAGAGGATTATAACACGATAAAAATGCCTCCAGGTTGTCGTACAGGTAGACGAATTGCTCTGTGTCACACTGCTGATTATTCATGTTGAAATGATGATTTACTTGTGCTTGTGGGCTGATTGGGGTCCACGTCGCCATTGATACTCCTCCTCCTGGTCTCATCATCACCAGACTCCTCAGACTCACCCCTTCGGTCCACTGCAGTCAGCAGAAAGAGAAGAGAAGAGATGCTTAATTTCACCATGCGGCTGCAGAGTTGTTGTCTGAATTATGGATCAGTGGCACATTTAGCTGATGCACGTGTAATATGATGCGACGGCCTAGGCCCAGCTCCACCTTCATGCTCACTGAGGAGTCAGGGGGGATGTCATGTGGAGCATCCTGCCTCAGTCCTGCTTTACAAACCATGACTGTGAACTAGATCATCACTACAACATGTGCGCCGACACTACATTACACATACCGCTGAATTAAATCGGGCGGTTTTAAATACTGTTGTTGTATTTCTTATCTTGCCAGGTGACAGCCAACTCATAAGCTAAGGTTAGCTTTCTAACATTAACACACAGGCTAACACTGGCTAGCTGGTTAGCTCATTGGAGCACAGTAGGCACGTTTACGAGCTAAATGTGGTGTCGTGTTATACGGGCAGACAATTTATATTAAACATAAAACCCAGTGTCAGTCCTTAAGAGTGAGCTACGCGGCTGGAGAGGCTGAAATGAGCTGTCGCTTAGCGGGGCAGCATGAGTTGACGTTAACTGAATAAGGTCAGCTAACGAGGATTGTTGTTAGCCTGTTAGCCTGTTAGCACAGATGAAGGTCTGGTTAGTATCGAGGAGAACAAACAGCCGGATGTGCTCATATAAAGAACAGACACGCTTCTCTGGATTAACGCCAATTCTCCCAGCTAATACAATCACAGCTCGGCTTCGTCTTCACATATTAACTCACCTTCCATTTCTTGGAGCTCTCCAACAGACCGGGAAGCCATGTTTCCTGTAAACAGTCCTGACAACCGCTCAGCCAATCCGCTGCAGGCTCATGCTGCGCGCGGACACCAGGGGGCGCTGCAGCCTCGCTCTAAAAACTACTTGTACACATTGTACTGTGTATTTAATGTACCATTCAGGGGAGAAGGAAGTATTTAGATCATTTACTTTAGTAAAAGCACTACTACTACTACACTGTAACAATACTCTGTTACAAGTATAGGCACCCAGCTCGTACACTGTTCTCCTTGTTACCTCCCGGCAGCTTTTACTACCAGGCCATCAGATTTATTAAAGGTCCAGTGTGTAACATTTAAGGATATCTAATGACAGAAATTAAATATCACATTTATAACTACGTTTTCATTGGTGTAAAAACACCTGAAAATAAGAATTGTTATGTCTATGTTGCCTCAGAATGAAGCTTTTATATCTACGTAGTCCTCTTCTACACAGTCCATTTTGAACCACTTTGTTTCTACAGCAGCCCAGAATGAACAAATCCAACAGTGGCTCTTCACTGGACCTTTTGCTTTTTACAAGTTTTGGCCACTATAGTTTCTCCTTCATGCTTAAACCAGAGAGGGAGAGAAATCAGAAACCACTAGATGCCACTAAATTCTACACACTTCTACATCTAGCGGTGTTACCACAACTCATGCTGTTGATGCTGAGCTGACTAGTTCTTCTCATCCAACACATTTTATTGTACTGCTGACACTGTATTAACTTAAAACTGAAATCTGAAACTGAAAACTGTAACTGAAAGTAAAAGTGTCAGAAAACACAAATGATACAAAAAATACTTTCTCCAATCATTGTTTGGTTTGTAAAAATTCTGAAAATAGTCAGAAAGGTTGTCACAATTACCCAGATCACACATACCGTAGTCCAGCACTGGTAACAATACCATACAGATAACACTTGTTATATACAGTAATAATACCACTACTCAAATGGTATTACAAGGTTTATGTGCATTTCTTCCATGATTAAAACTGAGAAAAGGAACAATGACAGTAAAATATAAATCATTTAATTCATATAATAAAATAATATAAAATAATTAAAGAGCATTATTAAAGATAATAAAGAGTAAAATCCTTCATCACCACCATCTATATTGTACAGTATCTTCTAGGTAAAACTCAAGGTTAGTTGATCTTTTCACATTTTTAGTACTTAATTGGACCACCGACCACTGAATCACTGTTTCCAACACAAACACCCAGGAAAGGCACAGAGAACCAGTTTGGCTTCCTGATGCAGGTTATTCAGTGTCACAGCCGACTATGATTACAAGAGCTCTATCAGAAAGACACACGTACATTTAAGAAATCTAAAAAAGAAAACAAATATAAGAAATACATCATTTAAAGAGAGCAGGAATACAAGCTTGGGAAAACATAGTCTACAAAAGTGTGGTACATGTAGTTGTATTAGTATATATAACTGTGAAGCAGGGACGCATAAAAAAAAGCTGAACTCTTAAAATCCCCTCTCTCTGTGAAGCTCACTGCACTCACTGCAGATTGTTTATACAGTCACTCCCTATCTGTCTTCCTTACTTTCCTTTTTAAGAATATGCCTGCAGAAGGCTGAGCATAGCATAGCATAACATAACAAAGCTATGCATGGCTTAGTATGTAACATTTTACACACACATATGCAACAGACAGATACTAACTCAAAGTATCTAATCATTACTAGGTTACTATGTCATTTGTTTCTGATAAACATAAACTCTTGAAGCATCAGATATGATGAAACACAAAGGGACACACATGGTGTACTGTTATATTTGGATAAACAGACTTAGAGAGAAACAAAATGTTCCTCATTATCAGACTAATAAAAACAGACTGTGTCAGCCAGGATAATGATAAGAGAAAGTTTAAAAGTTTTACTTTCTCACCAGTGAACAATGATTGACACCATGCAGGATCATGCTCAAAGCATGGAAGGTGCATGTCACAGAATCATTGACGAGGCAGTTAAATTTAAATTTTAAATATTAAATATAGACACCTGTATGGGAGAAGATAGAACGACTAATGTATTGATCAATCTAAAAAATCGATTCATAAAAGAAGATAATTGATGACGGTACAGAGATTTCAAACATATCTTAAATTCCTTGATATTGGTATTTATTCCTGAGGTAATATTAAAGAGGTAAAGTCAGATGAGCAACAACTCTGAGTTTCCCAGAAACAACATTTCCTTTCCAGCTTTTTTGGCATAAACAAATCAAACAATAAAGAAAGCAACCATTTCCTGTTATAAAATGGAGCCTGTATAAAGAGATATAATCTGAGCTATTCACCAAAATAAAACAAAATCATACCACATATCCAATAAACTCTCAGACTGAAACAAAACAACTTTAAACTTTGAAAGTCAACTAAAGTAACAAAATGGAAATACTAAAGTACAATATGTACAAGTAAGCCATTTAATCACAGTTTTTAACTGTTTAAGCCATTTTAATGCAAAGATGGCAAACATTTCTTGGTTTCAACTTCAAATGTGACATTTTTCCTTTTGACTTTGCTATGTTTCAACTGTTGATGCTGCAACACAAGCTTATTATATCTATTTCAATATCTATTTATATGTTCTTTGCACTAGATGCTCAATTGCATTTTGTTGTCTCAGTACTTGTACTTTTTGCAATGAAAATAATAGTAATAATCTGATTTAATCTGATATTTAATCATTTAAATTTATTTTTAATAACGTAAATAGATTTTTGGACTATTGGTTGGACAAAACATCCAAGGTGTCTCTTGGTGGCCATGAGAACTTATGATGGTCATTTCTCAATACTTCAGGATTTTTACAAACCACACGATCAAATTTATTCATCTTAAAATAAAATCACTCCTATTAGTACTTTTTTTTTTTTCAAACACAGGTGTTTCCAATGATACTGATTAGGGATCTGTTTCATTCAGGTCAAACGCAGTGCTGCTGTGCGGCGCATGTTGGCTCGTTGGAAAAGCTCTGATGCAATAAATGTAACCTTAATGAGGATAATTGCTAACACCTGAGTTTACCTACTATTTCACGTCAAAATGGCTGCTGTGAAAAAAAAAAAAAGAATAGCTCCACCTGAACTAACTACGATAAAATCCTTCTCTTACATTAATAATCTGAGGCCACATGTTAGCATGTTTTAGTGTAGAGCAGAGTTTTGTTTACATTATGTTGTTAGTGTGATACTTCCTCCACGGCTGAACATGTGCCTTTAAAGGGACCCCCCCTTCCTCGCCTCACCTGTTGCCATGGTAACCTACTATCCGGTTAGGGTTAGCTAGGAAACGAGTTTTTCCACGCCGGGTTGTACCGTTTGACCTGTTTGTGAAACTATCTGAACCCCCGACACATGTCTGTCTGTCTGTCTGTCTGTCTGTCTGTCTGTCCATTGTGTGCGTCTACGTGTCTGATAAACACAACGTGTTCGCGAACCTCCCATCACAAGTATATAAGCCAATCAGAAGCCCACGAAGCATACTGAAACCGAAGGAAGATGCACACGGAGCAGAGGAAAGTTAGTGTATTTAAAGGTTGACAGGGAACGTTAGCGTTTGTCCACGCTTCTCAGCTGGATGTGTTATTAGCTCCAGCACTGGTTACGCTTAAATGGCTTAAAACAATCCCGGCTATTTATAACTCCGACTTCCGAGTTTTGTCGAACGCTGCCAACATTTGAAGTCGACGACAAGAAAACGTGAGAAATGCATTGTCTTGGCATTCTTGTAATGTTATGGGACCTGACTCTGGCTTTCACTGCTCCAGTGGGTAAGACGCTTGCCTCTTTGCATTGCTTTGCTAGTAACCGAGAAATACAGAGAAAAACTGGATGATAACAGTGAACCACGCGTCAGCAGCTGCACATACTGATGTTCAGTAATTAAGTTTGTTAGGATTCGTGCTACTAGTTTGTATACTTTACGTTTCTAACAGGTAATTGCACAACTGACTTACAAAAGTATCGTGCAGCCGCGCTGGATGTCAAAACCCCGCAGTACATCTTGAGCAAACCCTTCCTATGTGACATTTAGTGTTGCGTTTTTGTTGACACTGTCAGATAATTTCACTTTGGGTTATTTTTATATACATACGTAATGTTTGTGTTCATCTATGCTATCCTCCCACCCTATCTGACAAGACATTTGACACGTCTCAACATAACAGAAATAGTAATAATTAGTCCTTCTGTGACAGTGTCAACAAAAACTGGAAGAAAAAAAAAAAGATAAAATGAAATCAAAAGATATCTTGTGTCTTGTACCAATAAAACTGGTGACACGGTGTAGGTTGCTTTTTATTCTGCTTTAAAACGCAATGACTAGTTACTTTACAGATTAAAAAAATAATAAATAAAAAATCACAATACACAGTGCACACCTAAAAGGCCCATACCTTTGAATAGATGCTTTTACTTTTGGTTTTACAGCTATAATTTATTCAAATTTTTGAACATTGTGGCAGAGCTGGTTAAGATTTGAGTATTTTCTGTTTCGTTCTAGTTTATTTTGCATCTCCTGTTACATGAAAACATTTCTACAGGGACATATGAATCTCCTTTTTATGCATGTTAATGCATGTGTTTTGGTCTGTCTCCCTTTAGACACCATAATTGTGCAGGTCCAGCAGTGGGGAGTGGTAGGTGCTCAGAGGGTCGTGGACCAGGTCCTCCTCAATGGAGTTGCTCTGACTGGCGCAAGCCAGGAAGTTGACAACATTGTGCAAGCAATATCAGCTAACGCCCTCCTTCCAACTCTTATCAGTGTGAACCAGAGTTTACTTCCCAGTAAGAAAATCACCATTTCCTTGGAATGATCGTAATGTGAAAGTTGCTAAGTTGTTTGTTAATAGACTTTATCTTACTCCCAAGAAAACCACACTGTCCTTCATTCACGTGAATGCATCCTGGAGGGGTCGCAGCTGCATTGGACCGACCGTGTGTTCTTTGATGGGGAGGTTTATCTGACTCTAGACCACGCCGATATGTGGACAGCCCACGTACCACAGGCACTGGCCATCAAAGCGCTTTGGGACCAGGAAGTGCAACGCACAAAGACTGAGAGGATCCGCCTGGAGGAGGGATGTGTCAAACTTATGAGAGAGTTGAGACTGTCTGAGGTGCAGTCAGGTACATAATCTTTCTTGCTTTTGAGAATATTTTGAACATCATCAAGCTTTAACAGTAACTATAATAGTAGTAGTAGTAGCAAACATGGTGCAAAATCATTAATCCTATCAATAAGAATTATTTACAGCAATTCCATCCCCATTCTAGCTTGTTCATTCACTTATTCTCACTGCAGTGATTAGGTAATAGATAAAATTAATTACATATTAGTGTATATGTTCTGGGTAGCTTTACCTTTTCTAGTAGTTTAGATTATTTTTAGGGCTGAAAATCAGGAGCTTGAATACTCCTGGTGGTTGTGTATTGTAGAGACAGCTGATGGCATTTCAGAGTCATATGATACAATGGGTGCTAAAAATGAAAGGGTTATATGAAAGTAAGACCCCACTTTGTTCTTGTGATTTCAACGGTCCACCTCCACATACAGTACTCAAATCTGATGGTGATTTCAGTTTTGTTGACGTGCACTTAAGTTACAATATTTGAATTGTTTTTCTAGCTCAAGGCATTCCTTTGCCTCAGTTTCTGATCCCTGTCATGGCACTCGTGGCATTCATCGGACTAGCCTTGATCAGCCTTGTCCTCTCCAAAGTCTATGGTGAGTAAATAAGATTTTTGCTTTCTGTTTGGATAACAGTAAAAGAAGACTCACAGCCATTTATCACAGTTACATAGTTAAAAACAGCCTTCATGAAACAGTGAAATGATTTATTCTCAAGGATGGAATGCAGTCTTGTGCTGAATATCGTCAGAAAACAGTGTGAACTTTGTAATCTTTACATCTGCTTTAGTTTAATGCCTCATTCACCCTGATGAAATGGAGCAGAACCTGGGTTTTTTTTCAAATGTGTCCTGTCACATGACTTTTGGTATGGAGTCTCATAGTCATGGGGAAATCTAAAGCGTAGTCATGTGTTTTGTCTTTCTCACACTCTCTGCCTAGGTTTGAGGCACCCTGGAGGTAAGACAACAACAATCTCTATGTTTTCTCTCAGGTCACCGTAGACTGTAGGCTTCTCAGTTAATAGTCATGGGGAAAGTTTGCTAGAGAGTTAAATATTAAATGAACTTAAGGAACTCCTCATTCATTTTCTTCGTGCTTTTTGATTTTCATGTGTGTTTTGTTCATCCTGAGTCACGTTTGTGATACAGTATGTACAGTATGGCCTCACTTTTATTATTACTCTATGACTACATTTGCCAGGTCAGATGACACAGGGATGACAGTCTCTCAAATATAACGCAGTTCACACACAGTTTTATTGTTAATGATATGCAATAATCCTAAACAGTGACTGCACAGTTCATTGCTGGCTTATTTCTTCTTTAAATTTGTGCTCTTTGATTGCCTTGCAGGTGTTATCGGCTCCGTCATACATTACCCAAAGGATATGACTGACATGTCCCAAGAAATAAAGGACAATGGTTACCGTACCTTGTAGTTCAATGGTCCAGTTGATCAGGTTCACATTTGAGCTTACACTTTCTATTGCTGTATCTCCTCTTGCTGATTTAACACTTTACCTTCTGTGTATGGATAGTGTTGCTCCATGAATGTAACCAAACCTTTGCTACAGAACCAACAGCCTGTATGAGACGCACGTGGCCTGGATTTCAAACTACATAGAAAGAAAGATAATTTTATGCACTTTAATACATGTGTGTCACACTGTACACTGGTGTTTTTATTGTATATGCTTTTAAAACTTAAATATAATATGTTCACTGGCTGCAGGAATAAGCTTCTTTTTGCACAAATCCCAACTGTAAGGGCAGACTTTGATTCATGGACTAAGCTATTCAAATAAACAGTTTTTGTGGAAATATATAATATATAAATGTTCCGTTTCAGACATGCATAGTATTTAACACAATGCACAATGTTACAAACTGTCTTACAGCCTGTAGATAAAACTCTGCTGAAACAAGCGTTTTATTTTTCCACTGTTTGACGGATCCCAGTAAAACACAGCTAAACACTGGATGGACAAAGTGTGTTAAGTTATCCAAAGAGTCAGATAGCGATGTGTTGTTGTTTTGGTTAAAATCATATTGTATATTAAATATATTTCTGTAATTTTTTGTGAAAGTCTATGTTTTCCTGGATTATTTGTAAATATTCAAATAAAGATACTTTTATTGTACATTTAATTTATTTTGTCAGATTTTTTTTTTTTTTTTTTTGATGAATCTGTGTTAGTTGATGTAAGGAAAAATCCAGAATTCTTTTTTTTTTTTTTCCTTTTATTTCTGGACAGTTAACTGATGCTTTTGTAGGTCAGCCTCTAAAAGGAATATCTAAAATGAAGCACTTTTACTGTTGCCTAGTTTTTACATTCACTGTTGTACTCTGCCTTATACACTATTGATGAGGCAGCTTATATTCAACAGACAGAGCAGGACATTTGTGCCTTGTTAATGATTATAGAGTTTTCAAAATGGCATGTTGGTGTGATGGTTTAGAAGTTTAAACATTTGTAGCTCATGTCCATAATTATTGCTCCACAGGAAAAAAGGAAAATATGGTATTTCTCTTGCTTTTTAACACCAGCACAAAGAACTGTATCAGCTGCAGTCTCAGATTATCCTCCTGCTTTCTTAAAATATATTATGACACACACACATTAAGGTCCAGATGTGATGTTTTAGTCAAAGACTGATCAGAGAACATTCTCTTCCTGGCCCCGTGTGAAGCCAAATTTGTCTTTTTGCGGTGCTCAAAAGATAACTCATTTGTCATTTGTTCAGATGTCAGTTCATGTCACTGTATGTATACATTAGAGTGTACTGAATAAAAATCTCCAAAACAACTCCAGTTGTATCTTTTTGGGCTTTGATGATGTTGGAGCACACTTTCATATTAAGCTTTAGGTAAGATTTTCATCTGTTGAACCTGTGTGATTCATGTTATCTTTATTCAGAATATTATTCAGACTTCTATTGATTTTCTTGGTTTGTGTTGTAAGTGTTGGTGCTCTGCCTCATAAAATACTAATGAGATGGCTTTTAGCGATCAAGAAAAGAGTAGGACATGTACACCTCATTAGTGATTATAGAGTTTTGAAAATGGCAGACTTTCAAGTTTGTATTATGGATTAGGAGTTTATACATTTGCAGCTCATTTCCATAATGACCGCTCCAGAAGAAAAAAGGGAAACATGGTCCTTCCCTCAGTGGATACTCACTGTTTTGGTATTTTACGTTTCACACAGGGTCAGTACCACCTTTTCACCAGTAGATGGCGGTAAATTTTATGGGAAGGGAGCGTCGATCTCGCCGGAAGTTCTCTCCACCAATCACGTGAACGCATTCGTAAACGTTGCCATAGCAATGCCAGGGCGATAACGGCAGCTCCTTGAACGAACCAATCACAGGAGCGCTTTCTGGCATTTAAACCGTGTGGCGTCACGTCACGAAATTCAAAATTTTTTTAGAGAGAGAGAAACGGCCAGTGGTGCTACAGAGTGATACACGTTTTTCTTGACGAGGTGAGATTATTTAAAGTGCTACATTTATAATTCAGTTCAATTAGTCATTTAATGAAACGGCTAACTTAGCGGCTAACGCTACTGAAGTTAATCGCTTGTTTTCGGTCAGTGTTGACTTGTGCGACTAGGTTTAGGTTAGGTAATAGCCATACCTAACTTTAGTAACACAATAATGGGCTTGTTGCAAAATAGTTGGAGCTCATGTTAAACGAAACCTTGTTTCATTTTAATGTAACTATTAAGTTTTCTTGGTCACAACAGCTGCTAAAGTAACGTTTATGCTAATGAGCTCTTAGCATTAGCATGGCCAACAGACCTGAAATTCATTCATAATATTAGTCACGTAACTTCACTTTTAAAATGTTTCCCCGGTGTGCAGATCGTGTGGAAACCTGGACAAAATGGCGCAGTTCGGGTTTGAGAACGACGTCCACAGTATCTTGAAGCTGGACATGCCCATCACTAACGCTCCCATGGCGAGGTGGCAGAGGAAGGCCAGTTCATCAAACACGTCGTCCCTGAGCGGCCTGTCGCCTGGCAAATCTGCCAATGTGTCGCTGAGCTCATCAAAAACGCCGAGCAAAACACCAGGTACCCTTTTTGTTTTTATGCAACTTTACGACTTAAAATTCTGCAGTTGTGTGTCCAAATGTTAACCAGTGTGCTATATTTTCCTTTTCTTTTTTTAAATCATAGGCAAAAATAAAAAACAAACTCCCTCTAAGATGGGAGGCGACCGCTTCATCCCCACCAGAAACAGCAAACAAATGGATGTGGCAAGTTTCCTGCTCACAAAGGAGAATGAGCCTGTGGACACAAACAATGCAGCAGGAACATCTGTAAGTTATGTTGATACCTACAAGCCTTTATAAAATTTACACTTTTATTCACTTACACTGACATCTGTGTCTTTTTTATTTTTTAAGGAAAACCAGAAAGCCTGGTCTATGTCACTAAATGGATACAACATAGAAGATGCAAAGATCCTGCACCTTGGAGGGAAGCCACTGAACGCCCCAGAAGGTAAGGACAATTGTGTGCTGACCTGGTAAGGTGCAATAATATCACATGTCTGGGTTATTATTTAATTACATGTTTGTCTAATTTACAGGCTACCAGAACAACTTGAAAGTCCTCTACAGTCAGGCAACAACTCCTGCCTCTGTCAAAAAGTCAAGATACATTTCCTCAGCTCCCGACAGAATCTTGGACGCTCCTGAGATTCGAAATGATTTTTGTATGTTTGGCATTTCAGAGTTTGTTTTTTTCCCCTAATTTCTGTGCACAACTTCAGTGCAATTCATATTAGTCTTTATACCTAGATGTATATTGATCTTTATATTAAGCAAACATTCATTTTGTTGCTTCCCTCCACACAGATTTGAATCTTCTTGACTGGAGCAGTCGAAACGTTCTTGCTGTAGCGCTTCATAACAGTGTTTACTTGTGGGATGCCACTCAAGGAGATGTTACTCTCCTCATGAAGTTGGAGCGTGAGGAGGACTACATCTGCTCAGTGTCCTGGACCAAAGAGGGGAGCTACCTTGCTATCGGCACTCGTGACTGCAAAGTTCAGGTCAGTGACTGAACACAGCATTGTGGTTCATAAAAGACACATGGCTCTCAAAAATATTTCATAATCATATTGGTACTTGTGTTTTAGTTGTGGGATGTTGAAAACCAGAAGCGTCTGCGCAGCATGGCCAGCCATACAGCCAGAGTTGGTAGCCTGAGCTGGAATGACCATGTCCTGTCCAGGTACAGTTACTTCCTCCTGATACAAACTTACACTTCCGATGATGTGTTTTTACTTTAATGTAACGCTTCGCTCCCTTTTAGTGGCTCACGATCAGGACACATCCACCATCATGATGTGAGGGTGGCAGAACATCACATCACCACACTCACTGGTCACTCGCAGGAGGTGTGTGGGCTGCAGTGGTCCCCCGATGGACGATACCTGGCCAGTGGAGGCAATGACAACTTGGTGTGTGTGTGGCCCCGTGTGCAGGAGGGCAGCGTCAGCAACAACAGCCAGTCGGTCCGCTGCTGGAGTGAACATCAAGGAGCTGTCAAGGTGAGCAGACTCATACTTTAACTAGCAAACAGAACTTGAACATTTTCATAACTGGGATAAAATGTAACTAAAGTTTCAACTCACTGTTGTTGCTATTCTAGGCTTTGGCCTGGTGTCCATGGCAGCCAAATATCCTGGCATCTGGAGGTGGTACCAGTGACCGTCACATCCGCATCTGGAATGTAAACAGTGGCTCCTGCATCAGCTCACTTGACACTCAGTCCCAGGTAAGTACACACTTTTGGACTCTTGAGTTTGAATGCACATTCTCATGATATGGCTTTAATTTTTCTTAAATGACACTTTGCTTTTCAGATCTCATCACTGGTGTTTGCACCCAACTACAAGGAGCTGGTCTCCGCCCATGGCTATGTCCACAACAATGTTGTTATCTGGAAGTACCCCTCTCTCACCAGGGTTGCAGAGCTCAACGGTAAGTCACATTTTGACTCGATGGTCTCTGCACTTCTTCACACATAATTTGCTTTAATATAAATAAATATCCAGTGAATTGGACTCGTTGTACTTCATGCTTTCTGCTGGTCTAAACATTATTTTATTTTTAGGCCACGAGGACAGAGTTCTCAGTTTGACTATGAGTCCAGACTGCTCTTCCATCGCAACTGTTGCTGGAGACGAGACTATTCGTCTGTGGAAGAGCTTCGAAATGGATCCTATTAAGAAGAAGGCCAAAGAGAGGATGCTCAAATCAACCAGCGGTGTCATTCATCAGTCGATCAGATAATCTGTCTTGACTTTTGAGGTTAAGATCTATGCTAAATGAGTTATGTGCAAATGTTTTATTTAATCCACAATAAAGATTTCCACCCAGTGTTTTAGCCTTAAATGTAAACTTACTGCTCTGATTGCATGGTTGTGTAATGGGTTGTTAGTCTTAATCATTATACTGGTCTAATGTGGTAAAGTACAAGTGTTGAATGTTGGCTTTTAAGCTGTATTTTTATTTTGATGTATTTAAGACCTTCACTTGGCTTTTATTGCATAATCGGGATGAATTATATACAGTGGACTGGGTTACAAATAAATGGTTTGTTTACCATACGTGTTTGTCAGTTTATTGACAGCTTTTAATTCTGCACATTAGTGCTAAAATAGGAGCTAATAAAATTTATATCTAGTGTTGGCCATTTGATATTTATCTCTAATGGGTCTGCTTATTTAACTTATCTGTGGTTGGTCTGGTTTTAACCTCTGTTTGGCTCAGCGTTTTAATGATCACTTCGATTCTCTTGCTGCATCATCCTGAGATTTCAGATTAAACTACACCTGTGGTTTACTTTAAAGCTTTATGTATCTTCTGTAGAAATCTCAACACCTGTAGAGGTCACTATTTCTGAAGTTTAATTTAAACCTGTTCCAGACCTGGTTTAATTTAAGTATAAAGTCAAACTTGTACAACAAAAATTAACATAGCCAATTAATTAGCCCAGTCCAGTCCAGTCCAGTCCCTGCATGGCGGTGTTTGCCAGTAATGTCAGTTACAGAAACAAATTCATGGATCATCAGACCAATTCACACCACAGCTTTAGTGTATCATAGTATAGTGTATACTTGACAGACTGATTGATTGAAACCAACACAGGGGGTTAATGTGCTGCAATATTATATATGTAGGTTAACATATAATGCTGCTTAATTGTATGTATATAGTTTGTTTACCTGTCAAGCTCCTTGTTTTTTAGCTGTACTTCCGTCTATATCTGTATATGTACATCAAGAACAAAATGTAACTGGAGTCACACTCCTCACGTGTACACATACTTGGCCAGTAAGTGATTCATCCATATCAGGTACAAGTGGACTATAAACAGTGAGATTGGGATTGGAGGTGTCGATGTTGTAGAAACTTGGTTTTGTCCCCTAAATGTAATTAATAATTAAAATCACCAACATTAATTTAAATCAACCACTCTGTCAAAAGACCAAACTCAATAATCGTGCACATAGGATCACTCATGATCTGATCACAATCACCTGCACTGACGTGGACATACTGCAGATAACACCACTAACAGCGCGGCAGCACAGATAAATGATAACAATGATAGGCACCCAGGTGTCTGACTGCCTGGAAGCAATCACACACATCTAAATATACTCTCAGATATTAAAACTCCCTGATGTACCTACCAGCGTGGGCGGTTCAGACAGCTGTTTGATGGCTGGCATGTACTGTATTATGCATGAATGCAGACAATTTGCATTTTATTTAAGATGGAGAAAGGTTCTACCTAAAGAGGACTGTTTGCTGGAAACTGTTTTACAGGAATGACGAGCTTATGTTAAGGTGTTTTGCTGGGGGTAAAAGTAAACAGAGGTGTCGGAAATTATATATATAAAAAAAGATGAATGGCTTTTTGGGTGAAACATTTTTTAAACAGGAAAAGAAATTACAAAACACTTTATTTCTTTTTAAGTAAGAAACAAGTGAATCTGTTGAACGTTATGAGGATCAGTTGTAACATAAAACAGATCCTGGAATTATCCTAAAATTCTATTCTTGTATTTTTTTTTTTTTGTGGCAAATATCAGAGTTTAAAAAGGCTAGCAGTGCTTCCAACCAAAGACCATCTCTCCTGTCATCAGTGCATATATTTAATCAACAAATACAGTAAAAACACTGGTAGGTTTATCAATCAGTATATACATTCTGCAGTGATATTCAGAAACAGGCATCTACAGTGTGCTTTTATTATTAAATCCTAACTTAATTAAGAATTAACTTCATGATTAAATAACAGACTGTGCAGTGTTGCAAAACTCAGAATGGATTAATATGGATGGACATTCTGAAAAAAAAAAAATGTATGTATGTTTGCACACCATAACTGCTTTCCAAATGACACAGACCTTTATCTAAAAATGTTTTAGTTTTATTTTCAAAAGATAAATAAAAAACAGAAAAAATAAAAAATTTGACATTTACAGTGAAAACTTTGGCATAAACTTTATAACAGTTATTTATATGCGCAAGCCTCCAGTGGAAACTCCCCAAAGGTCAACAAGGGTCATGCTAGCGAAACAAATGGTAGTGTAGGTCAAGCTTTCAAGCCTGAGCTGAAAAATACTATCAGTGAGAAAATGAGCACCAATCTTCATACAGTGTTCATCACAGTTAATAGCTTTTTTTTTTGCAACTAACAAACACAATGTGACAAGTAGAGATCACTGGCAAAACACAACATGCCATTCATATCCCAACAAGTGTGCACAAGAAAAACTCAACTTATACCAAAATTATGAAGAGTAGAAGCAGCATATTGAAATCTGTGCCCTTCCAATATGCTTTGAGATATGAACGATGAATGTCATATTCATAGGTAGCTCTAGAGAGCCTCCATCTCAGTTCCAGAGTCACCAAGTTAGATTTCTTTTACTTTTCCCATGACGATTTTACCATTGGTGTGGTGGTGCGCGTTCCCATTCTCCAGGTGCTTCCCATTGGGCACCACAGTGATATGTTCACTGGCTGAGCCATTCAGTTTTGGTTTGTCCACTGAGGCAGGGAGCCGCTTGCCCTTTATGTAGGCCTGTATCCAAAAGTTGGAGAAGAGGAGGAAGAAAAAGACACCATGCATCCAAATGAGATGGATCCAAAGGGGAACCTGGTAGTCACACTTCTCCATGAAGTAGTACTGGCTGATGTGAATGGAGACCAGAATGAACTGCGACTGTAAAATGACAAGGACAGGACTCATGACAATCAAATTCTGACCCAGATTAATGGTAACATCAAATGAGTCATTTCATTATGAATAAATCTTTGAAGGACATACAAGCTGGATGGCAGTCATGTACTTTTTCCACCACAGGTATTTCTGGAAGCGAGGTCCTGCAGCAGAGAGTCCGTAGTAGAAGTACATAATTACATGGACAGCTGCATTCACCATGGCATGGAAAGAACCCATTCCTCCAACTTGAGAGAGAGGAAAATCACACAGGATTGTTTTGTTAGACATCACAACTGAACAATGTTATGTATGTTATGTATGTTTCACATTAATATCATGCTGAGTAAACGTTACCAGGAGTCAAGGTGATGCCCCACCACCAACACCAGGGCATGAAGGAGTGATGGAATACATGGAGAAACGTGATCTGGCTTTGTTTCTTCCTCAGGACAAAGAATACCTTAAAAAAAAAATAAAATAAAATAAAAAAAAAATAAAAATAAGACCAAGTTTAATTTAACATGCACAAAAAATAAAAAATAAATATTTGTAGAGATAAAACAAAAAAATGAACTTACTGTGTCGAGGAGTTCAATGTATTTTGAAAAATAAAACCACCAAGCCACATGAACCATCTGGGAGAGAGAGAGTAAGAATAGCGCTGTCAAATATCCAATTTCAGACACTAATATTTATTTTCCAAAGCATCAGAACAGTAGTGAGTGCTCCTCTGCTCTGAAACAAATTTACTGGCTTACTCTTAAAGCCTCCGGGGAACTTGAGGTATCAATAAGGTCACATCTCCACGTATAGGTGGTGCCCCATCCAGACATCATGAACTAGGTATAAAAAAACAAAATAAAAACACAACAACAACAACACATCAGCAGCTGCTATTTAAACTTCACAAGCTCTCTGGTTTATGAAGCAATATGGTCAGCAAATAACTCATTTTGCCCACCTCATACACCAAGTAGGCATTCAGTGAAACCATGCTGAGGTTGTAGACAATCATGGCTGTGTTGAGACGGAAGGGCTTGCGGTTTGCCATTAGGCGAGGTCCAATGTACACTGAGAAGAAGACATAGGTCAACAGGATGGAGGTCATCTGTACAGGGCTCTGCATCAGTGGGTAGTCTCTGACTCGGGCATCTGGCAGAGAACAAAAACACACACTCAGTAATGGATACATGCGCAGATATCTGAGGCTGATTCTCTTCTCACACAGTATTTTATGATGCAATTACATCATTTATATTTGGACAAAGTTGAGATGGAAATCTGCAAAAGAGATAAAGACACTTACCCGTCCTCAACTGTAGAGAATTGTGGAATTTTATAATGCTTGATACAGCGTCCCGCAGCATGGTGACTGCTTGTGTATTGTCCTAATAAACGCCTGAAAATTAAGAAGAGACAAAAGAGTGAGAAGCCGAGCTGAAAATGAGGTTGGTTGAGCAGGTGAGCTACAAAGCGACCTCTCCACTCGCTTTTCCCACTGACTAAACAAACAGGAGACAGCTGCACAGGCTCATCAAACACCCCTGAGTGCCCTTGTGTACAACCTTTGAAAAAATACACAGAAATCTCTATGAGGCGCTCCTTTCACTGCCTAACCTAAAGTGTAGCATGGGAGCTAAAAATGCTTCAAAAAAGGACAAGCTTTTTTTCTTTTTTTTTTAAGTAAGTTTAGTGAGAAAGCGCTTCAGTATCAACAGAAAATCTATTAATTTTTCATGATGGATTGTGAAAGATGTGAGTCCCGGTGTCAGTCTAGATACAATGAAATACTCTGACAGTGACTAACAGAGCAAGTCAAACAGGTGAGGCAAAGAACTTGGCCCTTAGAGCCAGCCTAGCAAACTAACTGAGCTCAAAGAAATGAGATCATCAGGGATTTCCAGGGAGTAAAACCACAGAACAAGCAAAAGTATAACACTTTGTTTCAAGCAGCTGAATTAATGTTTCTGGCTTAAATCCAGCACCTGACACCAGCCCTACCTTAATGCATTAACAAAAACCTTATGTTTATGTTCTCGCACAAATGATACATGATCTCAGAGCCCTGAAACTGCTAAAATACTTTTCTGTTGTCAGTGACTCACCTGCTGAGCACAAGTCCTCAGCACTCACTCGTTTGTGGGGAAAGCCACTACACAGCCAGGGCAGGCAGCACTTCAAATCAGAGGATCCGACAGCTTAAAAAAAAAAAAAAAAAACCCTAGTGAAGGTGTAAAACAGGATACATGCAAAGCTAGTCTGTGGGTGGTAGTCTCCAGCTGTCCTCAAGTGTCTATGATTGTACTAAGAGTCCAACAAGAGCTGAAAGTCCTACAGGTAACAAATGTAGACAGACTGAGAGAGCAAGCGAGAAGGAGATGAGTAAAAGTGTGAGGCCAGCTGTGATAAGTATGAGACTGGAATCATTCAACTCAATTTAAACCCCAAGGCACTACAGACCTTGCTAGTTTCAGAACCACACCCTGTTTCAATGCTAAGCCCCACCTTCCTAGCCTCACTTAGCCTGTTTGTGATTGGGCTGTCTCATCAGTGTTGGGGAAAGGAAGCATGGGGTCAGAGAGTTACAGGCCCTGATTAAAGAAACCCAGCAGTGACTGGCTAATTGCAATAAAAAGCAATTCATAAGCGCACGAGGAAAAAAAACCAATTTGATTTATGTGAAAGATGAGACCAGTAGGAAACAATTACTGACTAAAATGCTGATTTGATCATTTCACTTGTTTCAGAAATGGTCTTGAAACATGATGTAGGCTAAAGGTGAGATCAGATATCATCCATTCAAGAACTTAACGTCACATTTTGTGTCGCCCATCCCTTCCTGGTTGGGTCCATGTCCAACCCTTGCAGCTATGACGAGTTCTCCTGCGCCTCTGGTTTTACCTGTTCCCCAAGCACTGGCAACGATGGGCGTGAGGCTTGGATCTGAGCTTGAACTGTACTCCTCCACATGTTCGTTAAGCTGAAAAGGTTGGCTGGAATGACAGGAATCTGTGCACGAGAGAAAGAGAAAAAGAGGGCGGGAGGGATTGTTACTGTCTGTTTACATATCATTTGACAGTTTAGCACATGGTGGCTCTTTGAAGAAGTGCAGGCATGAAAATCACGGACATAAAACCCTTCAAGGGTCTGATTAATGCACAAAGTTCTGGTGTATTTTCAATGAAAAAGCTAAAGGAAGGAAGAAGTGACACTTCAAATATTTAGACTTAAATACAATCCTTGCATTAGATTATTTTGTCACAAGTTCTGGGGATAAAAGAAAACAATGTCGTCATGTCATGTCATGCATGTTCTTGGTTTGTTACATTAAAACTTGACCAGTGGCTACTAAATGTCCACTTGAAGGCATGGCTCTCAGTTTCACTTGCCCTAGGTCACCAAAATCTTAAATGGAGTAGAAACTGAGCTCGTTAACATATCCAACAGTTAAGTTTCACTCATTGATCTCTAATGACGGGGATGCAGCTGTTTACACAAGTGTTTCTGCAAAGGAGGAGCTGCAGTGTCTGGGTTAGCCCATCCATAAGTAAAGCCTAAAATTCAATTAAATGCTGCTACTGTTTCCACTAATAATGTGCAGAAAAGAACAAAGAGTTACTAAAAGGTGTGAGTGGTTTGCACACCGACATGTTTGTGGCTGAATGTAAGTTGGTGTCATTGTCTCCAACCACACGGTCAGCTGTTTTTCATATCAGCCATATTATTACACACTACAACACGCTCCCTGTTCTTCTTGGTCTTGTGACAGTAAACATGGACTTAAGTCTAGGTTTTGCCCAATAGCGTAATTTATCACATAGAAACTAACAAACAACGAAACAACACAACTGTGTCTGTGGACCGTAGTTCTCTGCCCGATAGCATAACCAGAGAATAGACGACAGCCTCGAGACACACCGGTCGTCCTCAATTAGCCAATTGTGAAGAATTAGATGAACAGATGGCCCTGGATGTGAAAGGCTGCTGAAAAATGAATGAATGAACATGAACGTGAACATGTATTTCTCAGTGCAGGCTGGCCAAATACAAGAGTTACATGGTCACCTTAATTCATAACGTCAGTTTTCTTACTGACGCTGACATTTTTGGAATTTTGTATCAGATTGTAGCACTGCATCACTCTTTGTAACGAGACAAGACTAGATTCCTGTGAGGCCAGCTATGCTGTCTAATCAGATTAGATGAGTCATCTGTTTCATAATATAGCATAGTTTGCAACCTAGCTACACTTCATTTATTTCATGACAACCTGACCAAAAACTCGTAAAGCGCTGTAGTTTGCTAAAGTTACACACAGCCTGGATCTGACAGCATAGAAAGAGAGTCAGTCTATCTGTGTTCATCTCTGAAAGTTCACTTTCTCAGTTGAACTCATGAATACTGACTCAAAAGAGGTGCAAGGTTTTCTTTTACAGCCACACTGTCCTTTAGAAACTCACCCACTAACATGCTAATTACTGAAACACCAACGTCTCCAAGACGAAAACAAAATGAAAATGGAGAGTTTGGCCTAAGGGCAAACAATTTGAGATTCAGTCTTAGTGATGTGAGCATAAGATGTGGTAATTTGTCTGAGTTTGAGGCAAATTGAAAATATTAATAATGATAGTAATCATGAGAAGGCAAATGTTTTGTTAACCCAACATCTGTGGCAATCCTATCATTGTAATATTAATAACAGGGATCAGACCATGGTGAAAACTGAAATGTATTAATCATCAAAACTATTTGTAAATGTTATTGCATTTATATTTCTCTGTATTAGGATGAATATGTGCCCAGTTTGGAAGAAATATCACATTGACTCAGAAAAGTTAAAAACAATGTTGACCTGAACAGAAAGTGAGTAACAGCGACACTCGGAGGCCAAACTGCTACAACAGAGAACAGTTAGCCTAATTGAGGGTGCATGTAACAATAGGGTGAAGTAATTAATGTTAAGTGCCTATAATAAACAACTGTAATAACTATGATGGGTTCGGCATTGCTTTGTTGTATTTGGATAAAAGGTTGGAAGGCTGTTGTGATAAATATACACACACACACACACACACACACACACACACACACACACACACACATCTCAATCTGCTTATTGAATCTTAGAGTTCAGCTACTGTAGCAGCTCAAACAGGAATGTCTTGAAAACCCAGACTACACTAAAGTCAAGATAACGGCAACCTCCATGGCTGTGCGAAAGCATTTCCTCAAACAGGCACTTTTTTTTTTGCAAAACTATTTACAGCCTGGTTTTAAATGATCAAATTATATTAAGGCTTAAAGTTATTTATAATTCACAGCATGTCCGCTTTGATTGACAGGTGGGTGCTGTTAGAGGTGGCTTGTTTGAGCGCGCCTCAGGTCCACCCGCGATCCACGGCTTTGCTGATTTTTAGGTTAGCTGGGAGGTGGCAGAAGCAGGACAGCCAACATGGCGGCAACCCGAGCTACAGATTTTGAGCTTCACAATGGCTCCTCAGAAACCTGTGGGTGACGTCCCGGATACAACGTCGAAGTTTCAGATCTCTTTTTTTTTTTCACCAGTATGTTGCTGGTACAATGTGAAACCACACACGGACGCCGTTATTCCCGTTTTATCACTTCGCTCAGCATCAAACCCGCGACGAGCACACAGTATCAACACAGATAAAAAAAAAACTGATTCAAAGTACACACTGAAATAGATTTCTGCATTTCTCAGTGCCTCACACTTCATTGGCAACTTTTGTCTCAAAAAGGCTGAATTTATGGAAATTAAACATGACTTGAATCAACCATGTGTATTATTTCTAACCCCACTTTGTCCTGTTGAAAGGTGTACAAATCTCACATCTTGTGCCCTCTTGGATGCCTCTATGGTGCCCTCTACAGTGTTTCAGTGTGCATGAAAATGTGATGTAGCACCATGACAGCTTCCCCTCATTCTGGAAAATGATTCTGGCCTCATATCTCAAAATGTCTACTTATAGTTGTTACAGATGTGTGTAGTAATTATACCTTAAATGTGAGACACATCAAAATTGGAGCTCAACTGTTTTCATTGAATGTCTTGTCACCTGTATGTCAGTATCTGGACCAACAATGACAAAAAAGTCATTTTTTTTAAGGTATTTTCAGGTATTGTGTTCATATTTCAGAGTATATTTTTTCCTGATAAACCATAAAGTGGTTCATGACTCATCCCACACTCAGGGTGCATATACTGACTTTACATCCAATGAAATACTTTCTCGATTATGACACCACCAGAGCTGAGTAATTCCTCTTTCATACATACCTCTTTCATATGAGCGAGTCTGAGGGCTGCTATATGCGTCTAAGGTCAGGCAGCAGCCAGGGTATGAAACAATTTCCATAAGCCCCCATATTAAAATGCTCAGCTTCACAGCAGAGAATAAACACTTATGTCCTAATTCACAACAACTGTATTAGGGGTGATTTTCACCCTCAGATTGTATTAGTGCTTAAAGTTGTGCATAATTAACAGCATGGCTGCTTTGATTGACAGGTAGGTGCCATTACATGTGGCTTGTTTGACTAACCAGGCTTCATTCAGGCCGCCTCAGCTCCACCCTTGCTCCACATCTTTGTCCATTTTTAGATTAGTCAGAGGAAGGACTGCCAACATGGTGACTTTGGTGAGCTTTACAACAACTCTTCAGAAACATCACAGATACGATGTCCATGTTGTACACCAGTAAAAATCTGGTCAAGTCAGCATGTGGAAACAAGTAGCACCCGGGCTTCCTGTTTCATGGGAACTTTAGTCAGAGTTTTGAAGTGTTTCACTATAAATCCATCACAACTTCCTGCAGCTGGTGCCCTTTTCATTTTTTCGCCCCTGTTCCTCAGACAGCCAGAGTCCGCCACTGTTTAAAACAGTCTCCATTAATTATTATTATTTTTTTAAATAACAAAACAATTAAACTGCTTCATGCAAAGAGCAACAGAAAGCACAGTAACCTCAGCCTCGGTGCTATAAGTGCAGAGTAGGACACCTATATTTATCTGCTCTGAACGGGATTAAAGGTGTGACACTTTGGCCTCAGTAAGGAACACTTACATAAACCTGACAAGAGATCAGTGATGCACCTGAACACCTGTACCGGGAAACCCCATTTCAATTAGTCACATGTGCGACTGCATGAAATCTCGAAGCTTTTACGCACGCAACTACGCAAAATAAGAACAAGAAAACCAGCTCTTATGTCAGGTTAACCGCCCAGATTTGTGAATGAATATACAGATGCAGTTGATTTGTCTCCCTCTGTCCGCCGTAGTGAGGTTTGTCTCGTATAAGTGGCAGGCGTTAAACTCCTCCTCCGGGCTTTTCCTCTCTGTAAAACCAGCGCGTCCATTGAGCGCAATGAGAAGGTGGAACAACAGGTAGGCGTACTGTAGCTGCTGCGTCCCTCGGCTCAGTTGGTGTTTTATTGGGAAACAAGTGGACCGAGCAGACCATGGGCTCTGTTGGAAATGAGACCTGAGACAGATCTTTCTCAAACTGCTTCTTTCGAGCTATTTTTTTGTGTGACTTTCGGGCTCCTTTGGCTGGGAGACCTCACAGACGCACACCGAAAGGTTGTCTGGTTAATTAATTAGAGGAGACGTCTCAATGTGGACACACCGCTGAAGGTAAGCGTGGCTTGTTCTTTGCCTGGTTATCTTTATTACACTCTCTGTCAGGTCACTTGCACCGAAAAACGGATGCTTTATGCTTTTTTTTTTTCTTTTGTTTAAAATCACAAATCAAGATAGTGCTGTTGTGCTGCCCTACCAGCACAAAATACTTCCCTTGTCATCTTGTGGTATCAGCTTGGTGTTGCATAATCTAAGAAGTGTAGCAATATCTTGACTATCCACCATGTGACTCACAACAATAACGCCTCCATCATATTCTTATGTAAGTTCCTGGTCTGTTTTAGACCCTGAATGTCTGTAAAAAGTATGAATAAAAGCAGAAATATGTGATGATATAATCACTCAATATTGCTACTTTCTGGCAGTGAGTTGCATTGATTAACAATTCCAGATTATTAATGCTTGTTAGAACTAGACAATCGCCTCTAGCTGCCTCTGAATAAGGGTTTTCTTTCCCCACAGCTCTGATCGTGTCACCACTGTTGAACTCTGTTCCTCTGGGATAAGGAGGACACACTGAGACACAGCTGATCCGAGGAGGTCAGACGTTCCCTGACCCAGATTCCCTCTGCAGGAGGACATGGAGGTCCTGCGGAGGTCCTCTGTGTTTGCTGCAGAGGTCTTGGATGTGTTTGACCGGTCGTTGACTGAGAAGGAGCTGGTGTCCCAGTCCAAAGCCCTGTGCAGAGACTACATACTGTCCAGGCTCAACCAGAACGGACTGGGATGGTCCAAAAATGAACTCAACCTCTCTCCTTCAAATGCAGCGCTCAGCGAGGTGTCTCTAGTTCTTCTCTGTCTCGGTAAGAGAAACCTGAACAAACAGTAGTTAATCAGATCAGATGCTTCAAGCTGAAAAATGACATCTTAGAGCAGCATCTACTCACATTTAAGAGCACGGTCATTATTTCTTTGTGTACTTTGAACCTGACAAGTTCAGGAGAGGATCGCTCATGTAAGTTATAGCGGCCACACTCATTACAGTCTTTGATTTCTTTCAGTGTGCCTCAGTTTGTTCATTTGCAACAGGTGTACTCTTGAGGCATGCCTTCATTATCATTTTATACTTAACCCAGCAAAGGCTGCTCAGTCATCAAACATTTTTTAAGGTATATTTGGGGTGTTTTTGTACCTTTTCTGACTATTTATACCTTGTATAGACAGCAGAGATCTATGGCAGGAAATGAGTAAAACAAAGTTCTCAGTCAGATGACATTTTGATTCTGTCCTCACCCCTAACTTTATTTTTCAATATAAAGACAAAGATAGAAAATGCGTTGATGATTTTAATCTATTCTGTTTTTATTTTTATTTGGGTGTGATCCCAAATACACTGATGTTTCACAGATGGTTCTTTTAATAACGTAACCATCTTGTAATATTAAGATGTGTTTTAAAGATAAAGTTTTGTATCAGCAGCTGGATTCAAACCTGTGCCAAAATCTAATCACGGCTTAACTTTTCATTAAATTTCTTTGATATATATACGAACACATATTTGGGATGTCCTACTAAAAACTAACAAAGGCTGGAGATGAAAACATATGCTCTCTCTGTCGAAGTAATAACATCGCAACGATGAAAGGAGAGAGCTTGTTTGAGTCTTTCTGGCAGATTTTTGTGCATCAAGAATCAGACCAAAAAAGGCAAACTCTCAAAATTAGGTTTATTGTTTGAGAGCAGATCGAGATTAAATCCATATTTTCATTTCAAGAGTTCAAAAGCTCTCATACTTTGTACTCTAACACGGATTGACCAATTAATTGCTTTCAAAGCGATCAGTAAATTCTTGTTTTATCTAGGGTGACTAGTCTGACTGGCGTGACAGTAATACGATTGCCGCTCTTGGGTCTGAAAAGCAGAGTTGCTGCTTTCCAATCTACTTTTAGATAATAGTAGGCTGAGGGAGGAGATGACTCAACAGAGCTGGAATAGATAATTGATACATGAGAAACTAGACTGAAAAACTCTTAAGACTACACTGTTTACTGTATATTTCAAGCTGTGATGAGCTGGGAGTCGCTGATGACAGCAGCTGAAGTGCTCGGTGTCTTTTTAAGAGATGCCAGCAGAGATATGATTTACTTTAACATCCTGGAAGCTCTCCAACAGAATAAATAGTTTGAATTGGTTGAATGGTTTGCATAATTTAATAGTTAAGTTTGTTTAAACTCAATCTATGTTTTGATTTTTGTCTCTTTCACTCACATTAACAGACTTTTAATGCTTTTTTTTGTCTGATGCTCTCCCTCTGTTACCTAGGTGACGAACTGGAGTGTATACAGCCCAGTTTGTACAGGAATGTGGCACGGCAACTCAACATCGCTGTTGCCATGGAGAGCATGGTTTCAGATGCCTTCATCGGCGTGGCAACAGAGATCTTCTCAACAGGTACACGTCTGTTGCTGAAGGTGATGATGACGGTGTAGCACGCTGTATGCTATCCGAGGTACAAACTAAACATGTAGTCTTCGGCCAAAAGAGGTTTCTGCCAGCACAGGAAGTGATTTACACTTCCGCAGTGTCTCAGACTACCGACGAAGGCAGTTACTGTGATTTAACAGGTGTGCCTCTGCAGTTTCCATTAGGCTCTTTTGGCCAAGAGATGCTTTTAGTGAGAGTGAGTGGGTGTGAATTATACGTAGGTGAAGTGAGACTTCATCTAAAACGCGTAATTGCTCCTACAGCTATCTATAGCCACTAAGTTTAGACACTGGTGTTTCCTAAACAGATGGCACTGAATTGTTTATAGTTTTGGGGGATGGATTCAATACCTTATATTTTGTATTCAGGCACTGTGTGGCTCAAACAGTACCCGATTTTCAATCAAGCTGCTGCTAATCACTTCATGTTGTGCCATCCCACACAAAAAACTGATGATGTTCTTTATCATTACTTTGAGTCATCATTATTCTCTTTTCTATGTCACAAATTTCTCCATTGATCTGTAAGAACACTAAAATGAATCTCCTACTAAACTCCTACTAAATAACTAAATGAATCTCCTCAGATCAAGCTGTCTGGCCCCCTGGTCTTGATTTAGGTCTTAGTGTCTTCTTGTAGGTCTCTGGACTTTATCTTGGTCTTGTCATGGTCCTGTGACCAAAGCCATTTAGAGTTTTTTTCTGTTTTGTTTTTTTTGAAGATATTCAGAAGTATTCCCGTTTGCAGATAAAACCTTTTAGCCACACTAGCAGCGACACTGCCGTGCCGTTGGTCGTTCCGTCCACTCCTTTTGTCCAGATTGGAACATCTCGACAACTAGCTGATGGATTGTCATGAAATTTGGTACAGACGTTCATGGTTACCAGAGGATCAATCCTACTCGCTTTGATGATCAACAGACATTTCCTGTAGCACCACCATGTGGCATTCGTGGTTTTTGAATGAAATGATGACTTGGTACCAATTTAATGATCCCTTGGTCTAATACTTTGTTGTACACCCGAAAAACTGATGCGATTATAACCTCATTAGTACTTGTTTAGTGCTAATTAGCATCTGTTAACATGCTAACATGCTAAACTAAGATGGTGAACACGGTAAACATTACACCTGCAAAACAACGGCACATTATGTCATGTCATTTTGAGCATGTTAGCATGCTGACTTTAGCATTTAGCTCAAAGCACTGCTGCAACTAGGTATAGCTGTATACAGAGCTGCTAGCATGGCTGCAGGAGAGGGATGGTAAAGGTCTGACAAGTATGTTAAACATTTCTCCTGATGTGCTGTAGCCTATAAAAAAAATGATAGAAAGTGCAACTAAGCTAAGAAGTGTATTTATGACTTTCCGATGATAGTAGTTTGTCTGATATCGGGCCTGTATGCTGAGCTGAAACTGGAGGAAACTTTAATTTATACTGTGGACTACCTCAGAGTAGCCATGTGATTTCCTGTTCATGTCACATTTAAATCTGCTGAGCATGAACAAAATAAATATGCATAAAATGGTTTCTGGTTAAATCTTTGTTCAGACTTGGTCGTGAGGTTTTGCCATTCTAGCTCACTCTTGACTTTGCTTGACTCGTGCCCTTTTTAGGCTGCATGTCTCGACTTGAACTTGTTTGTTCTGGCTCTCGGGCTTGTTTTAAGTTGTCTTGACAACAGATGTGCTTTGTACACAATTCAAAAGAGCACCTAGATTTTGAAGCACAGCAATAAAAGAGCGACTCTATGTCTTCTATATGTGCCTCGATTAGGTGCTCTGAGCGCAGTGTAATGCACAACTTAAAAACTGGCACATTTCCAGGAAAGATAAAAATAAAAAGACTCGATTTGATATAATTTTCATGGTTGTGTTCTGGAAAAACTTGTGCTTGTTTTGACGTCACGGCGGTGCAGTTTTTGGAAACGGCGTGGGATTCCTCTTGAAGAATAACAAACGGGTGAACCCAAGGCTGCCCTAGCCCTTCTGGGATGGGTTGAAAGTTGGATATAAATAGAAAAGTGCATCTAAGTTTGTTTTTCCCTTCTGTCTGGAATTTGTTTTTATAAGTATATACTTAGCCTTTTGTCATTCTTGATGATGCCTTCAAGTGCTTAACATGAATCTAGAGACCACAAAGGAATGATGATGTCCAGTGAATCTACGTATCATAACCACATACTTCTTTTGGAAGCGGTTTTAGCGGCCATCTGTGCTGTGGTCTCCTTCAGTAAAATCAACATGGCTTGTCTCTCCTCCATCTATCTTTGCCTGCCTCCCACTTCTGTTCTTTCTCTTTCCGCCCTCCTCTCCTCCAGCTTTATCCCTGACAATCTTGTCTCTATTCTTGGCCCCCGCTTCTCAGTAGGGAGTGAGACGTGACGTACGCTGACAGCTTCCGTGCATAGTTATCTCATTTAAGCTTGCCCAGAGCTCTTTCCTCTTATGCTGTAGCCACAGTCAGACGCTGTAGGTCAGCTCTGAGGAACAGTCATGACAATGCAAGCCGGCCTAAGGAGGCTAATGCCATTAGGTCCTGCTATCCATCACTAATGGTCGTTATAACAATCCCTGCCGCCCTGGAAAATGTACTTGTAATGTCCGGATGCCTTTTAATTATCAGACTGGGTTGTTTAGGCAGAAAAGAGGATGAAGAATTGTCTGTTTTCAGCTTTATGACCCTTGGTTGCTTCTGCGTGGTAAAAGTTAAAATCATTATCTGAACCGGGGGCGGCGCTTAGCTTGGTCGGTAGAGCAGCCGCCCCATATGCGAAGGCTCGCTGCGGCTGGCCCGGGTTCGAGTCCCAACCTGTGGTTCCCGCATGTCATTCCCCATCTCTCTCTCCCCATATTTCCTGTCACTCTTCGACTGTCTCTGTCTAATAGAGCTTGGAAAGACCAAAAAAAAAAATCTTAAAATCATTATCTGAAGTTGTTGACCTCCCCACAGTTGAAACTGCATCAGTGTTCACCCACCTGACAGCCTCGCACTCTTTAATTTACAACAGGTACTGTAAGACCTGTTATCAGCCACATTAACACAAATGCACTGGTTTGTTGACTTAAACCAGGTATTTACAGTTTATTTCAGTACAAGGTCCACCAGCTGCCCCACATGCTTCATGCCAGGTCACAGAATATGTAACAGACTCCAACAAGATTAATGCCATGAGAACAGGAAAGGAGTGTTTATTCTGGGATAAATATGGCAGTCTATCGATTCCAGTCAGGAAACTCTGCCACCGCGGAGGCTTGAAGATCAGGTTTTCTCAATAAAGTGTGATTTTTTTGCTTCTCACTTATAACTGCTCTCTGACTGCAAGACAGAATCAATATCGGCTTGAATCGCTGAAGCATAAAGATCCCCTCCAGACACATCTAAAAGTATATAAAAATACTCAGCTTTGTCTCTAATATCATGGCTTTTCCACATGAAAAGTTAGATCTACATCTTCTCCTTCTCGCCCAGTGATAAATCCAAAATGAATATGCAAACATAGTTTAGAAGTCAAACAGTTTGACACAAGATGTCTCCTATGGCATTGAAAAGTTTCAGCGTATTTCAGCATACAGTATTTGTGTAAGTTGCACATTAGACCCTGATTGACTGCAAACTTGTTGTGAACAAATTCCTGTTCTAATGTAAAACTCAGATTTGGCTTTTGATTATCGATTAATCTCTTAATTAATTGTTTATTTGTGTAAATAAAGTGGAGAAAAATGCCCAAGTCTTCAACTGTCTTGTTTTCCCTGAGCAGTCCAAAACCAAAGATATTCAGTTTACAATCATCCAAATAAAGGAAAATATTCATATTTGAGAAGCTGGAAGCACCAAATCTGCACCTTCTTTCTAAACAAAATAATTAATAGATGGTCAAACTAGTTTTCTGTCGCCCTATGAATCGATTCATTGACTAATCGTAGATGAATATGAAAACAGCATCTGCAGTGAGCACAAACACATTTTTGAAAGGAGTAACAACGTTTTGTTGATTTTTAACAACACACTGATGCCTTCACGTTTGTTTTTCTGACTGCAGGTATAACATGGGGTAAGGTGGTCTCTATGTATGCAGTAGCCGGAGCCCTGGCAGTGGATTGTGTCAGACACGGTCATCCGACCACCATTCACATCTTAGTGGACAGTCTGGGCCAGTTTGTCCGCAAGTTTCTAGTTCCCTGGCTGAAGAGACGGGGAGGATGGGTAAGTGTGCAGTGCTGATACTTTAAATTTCTGAAGTAATGAACTAAATAATGGTCCACATGTATATATTTTTTTTAATATTTTGTCATTTCTGTATGGATAACGCTGCTGTTTGATTAGTTTTACTGAGACATTTGAGGATACGTGACTTTTAAACAAACAAAAAAAAAGCTGACATTTGAGCCAGGAAGAAAGAAACACACACACACACACACTGGTCTTCTGCATTGCTTTGATCAATCTGTCCCTACATTGTTATCTTGTTTATGGATCAGTTTGCTTTCATAAGCTCTGAAGAGCCGAGTTGCATAAAAGAGAAAACTCCTCGTAACAAACTGTAGCTTCCTGTGGCCATATCTGATGCAAATATTTGCAGTAATAATATTTGTTTACGTGACTTTTCTGGGTGAAAGATAGAGCCAAAGGTTGCATTTTTACTGAGGTTCTGACTCAATTTCCTAAATGATTGACCATTTGTCTGCTCCAGCCTGAAGTATGTCAACAACTATACAATGAATTGCTGTAAAATTGGCACAGACATTTATTTTCCCTCTCAGACTGAATTTTAATTCCTTTCGTGGTCCCTTAAGTCTGCTTTTACCACACAATACTTTAGTTTATGACCAAATACCTGCACACTAATAACATCCTTAACCTCTGTGCATTGGGTTTAGAGCTAGATGCTAACACATTAAGCTAAAATGGTTGTCAGCATGCTAACATTAGCATTCCGCTCAAACCACTGCTGTGCCTTAGTACAACCTCACAGAGCTGCTAGCACGGCTGCAGACTTCAGCACTGGAGTGCTGCCATTTTATATTTTTGGTAAAATTATATTCAAGTTAATACTTGATGTTTTAATGTGGTCCCAAATTTCAATGTCCTTTTATCAGGCTGAGATCACGAAATGTGTGGTGAAGCAGGATCTCACCCCTGAGCACCACTGGCTGTCCTCTGCCATCGAGTCCCTGAAGTACTTCCTCACTACAGTGTACGTCTACATCATGAAGGAACCATGAACAGCCGAGACCGAGCGCCCGGGGGTTGTCGTCATCACTGTTGTTGGATACGAGATTGAAATCTCAGACTTGTCAATAAACGATGGAGTGGAGATGGTCGACTGAGCCTGCCAGCAGATATCAGTCTGTCGCTGAATGGCCATCAGCAAATGTTTCATCAGCATCATGTTTGTGTGATCACATAAGTCTGTTAAGTAAGTGATTACTCTTCATCCAAAGAGTAGTCACGCTGATATTTAAGAACATAAACGGCAACGGAGAAAGTCCACCTCTGCTACATATTTTCACACTGCTTACACCAGTGCAGTAAACCAGGCTTCTGCGGTGTTGTGACTGTAATGTATGATGGTGTTCAGGTTGAATGTGTGGCTGTTTGCACTCCTGAGATGAACTGTTTGATGCTTTCATGTGACGTTTGTCTCAGAGAATATACCCGGAGTGAGGAGTAATGAAAGTGAAAGCCATGTTTGTGATGAAAATTGATGCTCAGCTGGCTGGGTCTTTAGTTTTTTTGAGTTCTGAGTCTGAATCAGATGAAAGGGTGACGTCAGGCGGTATGAACTGCTCAGACTTCATGGTTTGATTTACGCTATTGTACTTTACCAAAGCACGAACAGTGTCTCTTTCCAAAATGTTGTGACTTATTGAACTTTCTGCTGCAGTTTTAGACACTGTTGATCAAAAAAATGTTTTATTTTCCCATTTTTTGGCCAAAGACCTTAAGGACCTATAGAAGGAGTTGAATGTGCTGCATCCACATATTTTGGTGGTATCGATTTTCCTTTTAAATCTGTAAATAGTTTATTTCTGATTTTTATTTTTTTATTTTGATTACCAATTGAAGCCACTGCAGTATAAAGTCCACCGCTTCGACGGCTTGTCAGGATGAATGTATGGTATACTTGATGGTTGTCACTTGTCACAGTGTTAATTTATAAATGTGTGTGAACATTTTTAAAGAAAAATCTAATAAACTGAACAAAATCTTCACCCATGTACTTTGATTATTTTATGACACTTTATCCCACTAAGTTAAATACTTAAACACAGAACAAGGAGCTCAAAAACATTAAGATATTAAAAGAAGTGAAGTCAAAGTGAAGAAAATAGGTGAAATAACTTTAATTTCTTTTAATGTAACCACATGTACTAGTCGACGGAAAGACACAGATCAAACCTGGACAACCATCACACTAACAGTATCAGAACAAATCTCTGTGACTCTGAATTTTACACTCAAAAACACTCAGAACAATGACTCCAGAAGTTCAGCAGCTACTTTAGCTTTCAACCTTATAATAGTGCAATTTTTAGGTTTAAGTTAAGAGGACAGTGTCCACTGCTTTAATTCATCAGTGCATTATGAGCTTTACAGCTACAAGATTAATTATCTGGACACAATAATAAGATGATGCAAGCACCCATATTCAAGCAAGGCCATCAAGTATAAAACCTGAAAATGCAATATGAATTTTATTAAAGGATCCCTGTGGAGATTTTGATAGAAACAATGCAGGATTCAAAACACTGCAAATGTTCTGTTGGATGGAAATGCACTATCCTCGAGGATAAGCACAATGTGTTTTGGTGAGTGAACGCTGAATTTAAGCATAACCTTTGTTTGTTTACAAGAAAACTCCACAGAGCCCCTTTAATTTTTTTAATATGACGTTACATTAACTTTTTGTACGCTGTCCCACTGCTCTAAACAACGGCCTGGTATTACTTTATGTAGTGTATTATTAGATTTACCTGCAATTATTTTAAATTAAACTGGCTTGCTCAAATTGCACCATGGCTCCTTTGGACAGCTGTATCTTTCATTATATTTATATTATCTGACTCAACTGTGATTATTTATCAAGCCTTTTCAGTTATCTTTCCTGGCCGAGGTATTTCTGTGCACAGGAAGCCTGCCAGCCTGTTGGGTCAAGATGACCGACGGTAGGTGATGTGCAAGTGCTGCATCAGAGCCTGGCTGTCTGTTGCCATGGAAACGGTCTGCTCCAGCCTCCCATCTGGTCGCAGCTGAAACACTCTAGAAATCTGAAAGATTGAAAAGAGCACACAAGGTCACTGAGAGACGGGAAAAACAAGCTCATTTATTTGAAAATTAATAATTTATTAACACTGAGGATGAATGCGTTTTTACCTGCTGAACATACGGCTCTCTGGCGAAAGAGGTTCTGGCCAGAGACTGGCTCTGCAGGTTCAACTGCTGCGCCGTCAGCTCTCCCTCTTCAATCTCCACCAGACCTACACAAAAAAAACAAAACAAAACACTGGACTGAAGATGTGTGTGAAGTGTGTGTGTTGTGTAGAGAAGACAGTAAATTGGCCATTGAAAACACTTAAACTAATTATCATTATTTTATTTAAGAAAGGTCTTTTCACCAGCGAGAAACAGAGCATCAAAACATCAGAAACATCAGAAAGATATGCTTGGGAGGACCAACTGCCCATGATTTGTATTTGTATGTGTCTAGAGTAAAGGATGCAGAAACCGCAAAGCACTACCTGAATAGTACTTGGTGCAGAGTAAAAGGTTAGGAGATTATTTTTAGTATAGGCCAGAAGAAGCACAATTGAAGTCTGTTCGCGCTCCTGAAACTCTGCTAAAAAGCTTCAAAAATGTTCATTAAACTGACAGAAAAACTTAATAAAAAGTAATACAAAGAGGGCTGAATAATTGCCAAATATTCATGTTTATGCATGTTTGACTGAGTGTATTCCAGAGAATACACTGCGTTACCTCTAATATAATCAAGGCACGATAAGTTATGAAAAACATTTTTATATCCATGTTAAGCAACTGATTCCTTTACATATCCCACCACTGCACATCCGGAATGACCCTTTTAAAAATGTGACATACTGAAGAGGTAAAACTGGTTAATAAAACACCTGGACTTTCCAGCAGTTTGATATAACTACCTGAGTTTTGTGCAATGATGAACGCCACTCTGTTGGTTCCTGGCTGCATTCGAATGAAGCCGCACTCCCTGTGCATAGGCTTCTTGGTCTCTGCGTGGAAGGCGTTGAACCTGTCAAACAACCGTGAGGAATCAGCTCAGGTCTGTTGACATGGTTAGTAAACAACAGAAATCAGGATGCTTCTTTATTTTTTTACTGACACGGCAGGTAATTTAACACTGCAAATCTAGTTAAGCTATATCAGGGCCAGGTTGAGTAATATATCCGAGTTAACATGGCTAAACACCATTCATTAAATTCTTTCAATACTGGACTACAATCTTTCAACTGGTGGACTCTTTGGTAGTTTTCTGCTTGCACTGTTTCTACTCTGTCTTGTGCAAAGTCAGTTTATCATAAAGTTGAATCAAAACCTCTTTTGTGAGATAATTCAGCAGTTTCAGCCACAGACACTTTATTAACATAACTCACTGTGAAAAACACTATTTAACAGAAGCTCAGGTGACTTGTTTGAAAATGTCAAAATCATGGATCCACCCTCTTAAGAACAATTAACACTTGCTTTTCTGGCCTCTAATTGCTTTAACTTTTCCTCCTTACTGCGTGTGGTTAAAGTGCACTCAAGGCCAAGTTTCACCTTCACCCACACCCAGGATCACTGATGGGTGTGGTTGGAGGTGAAACATGCTTGGAACTTGGTGTCTAGTTAATCTTTAAAGACAGGAGCTGACAGCATAACTCACATGAAGTTGATGACTGGTTGTCCCACGTGGCTGAAGTTCAGCGTCTCTGTGTAGCGGAAAGGTTTTATGGTAGGAAAACAGCCCTCCCCAGGTTCATCTGACTCCCAGGTACCCAGAAGCCAGTCTAGTGGGAGGAGGGCTGGGTTCAACTCCGCTGATGGTAAAAACACAAACAGTTTACACCGCATTAAAAGATATTCCATTCACAAACACAGTGATATTACTTTACAGTCACAGGAAGCTTGGATTTACAATCTAAGAAAAGACCCCTGACCTTTCATAGTACAGTAGGAACAGCTCAGGTATTACTGATGACTAATGGCTTTTCCAGTGTACAGGTAACTCATGACAGTGTGACAGTGAAGTCACAATACCAGGACGCTGAAACTGAATGAACCCTCATTTGTTTTATGTTTACTGTACCCCTGTGTACCTGTTTCCTAGAGTACGGTACATTACTAAAGTACGACAACATGTACTATTTAATCAGGCAATCACTTTGAGATCAAGATATATTTTGTAAGCGAGACCTGAGGGCTGCAGATAAAAAGAAAAGCAAGCCTAGCCGGAAAAAAACAAAACACACAGCAGCTTTCTCTACTTTACAACACCAATATCAACAACCAAAAAGACTGGTGTGACACAACTTTGTCCAGAAAGTGTTTCTGTTCTTTACCTTGAATTTAAATAATTTAAATGTATCTTTAAAGTCTGTGTAAAGTAAGCACAGATGTGTTTGAGTTTGTGAGACCAAAGAAGAAAGTGTTATTAACCACCCAGCCAATTTTGAATGATTAAAAATAGCGACAAGTTTATGAAATTAGGTGTCAAAATCAGGTAAAAATGAGCAGTACTCTCTTGGACTGTGGGGGCGTGTCCGCTGAATGAGCTGAAGCCACGCCCACCGGTGGGAGCAGTCAAGCAGCAATTTTGAAATGACTGAAACGTGTCAGATGAGTTCAGAAAATGACATGACTACTTTGAAACACTCTGAGTGAGATGAACTGAAAAACAGTTTGAACCTCTAACTCAACATTTTTTCATGTTTTCAGCAACTATTTTCCAACATATTTAATGTATTTTGAAAGAAATCTCAAAATTGCCTTTACACAGTCTGTAATTTATTATAAACAGTGTGTTGCTGTACTGTAAATCTCAGGGATGCTTTTTTTTTAAAACATATCTTTATTATTAATTGTGCATCATGTTTTATTCACATAGACACAATTTTTACATTTATTCCCTCCCTCCTCTAAAAAACTGAAAAATTGTACACGTGGCACAGCACAGTCTTAGTTCACACGCAGGGTTTGAAATCATATGATAATAACAGTAATTAAAATAATAATGATGTTCAAAACCTCTCCTTTAGCATCCAACCATCATTCATTGGTTAGAAAGCAGCTTCCATAATCTATTAGATATTTTAGGCCCTACATAATCAAGACACATGGGGTTCATATATGAGAGAATAAACCAATATTTTCTCTGGACCAGTATGTCAAATATTCCATGGGTAACAGGTCAAATATTAACCATGCAAATCTAAGACTGTTGGTGGCTGAGCCAACAATTTTGGTCTGTGTATTTGTGAATGTGGCATTCAAGGGTTATTAGATTGTATTAGGCATTTATGTACAACATGACCATGTTGTACATAAACCACTTTGTGTTGCTATTTATGCATGAGCTGAGCTGTCAAACATATTATTATTACTATTATTAACAAAGTCATGTACTTATCACTGCAAAACAAAAGCATAAAACTTGGTGCTTCATACATCTCACGATAAATCAGGGGTCTTCAACCAGGGGTACACGGCCCCTTGGGTGGTAAAAAATTAATTAGTTGTGGGATTCCCTGTTCTGTTTGTCTCTTATCCAAGGCGTCTGAAAAAGGTTGAAGACCCCTGATATGAGTAAGAGCAGAGCCTGGAGCTGCCCAGTGTTCACCTCTAGGTGGCAGTGATGCTGCAGGCTGGTCGAAATGTGAAGAAGGAGAAGAAGACTGTGACAAACACAGAGGAAGGTGACTGTTTGTGCCGCACTAAGGACAATTTAAACCTTTAAAACAACTCTCTGTCATCACAGCATCTTTATGTGTCGATCAGCGATCACAAAATCGGGACTGTGTTTCTTTCACATTCAAATGTCACCGCATACAAACAGATAAATATGTCCATTCACTACCTAAGAAGCTAACGCCAGCTACTTTCGGTTTCCCAAATAGTCAACGGCAGCTTTAAAACAGCAGTAGACATACTTAAAAACACACATTACGTTTGCATTTAGTTAATAAACAGTACATTATTTAGCTCAAAGCAAGTAAGTAACTTATACAGCTGAATTATGAATCAACAGAGTTGGTAAGTTGACCTGAAGTGACGTTACCGAGCTAGCAGCAGGCTGCAGTTGACATTTATTTAATATTTTTTATTAATAAATAAAATGTTAATGTATTCCTACCTGAGTGATTCACAGGACACGCCATAAATAAATCAAACTGCCGTCAATCTACTATAAATGTAGAGAGTCCGGCGGAAGTACAAGGTTAAATGTCACGAAATTATTAATAGTCACACTGCTGACGGTGTTGATCCAGTGTGACGTACTTTTATGAAGCAGGGGATCATGGGAAATGTAGTGTATACAGTAAAACAGTAAAGATATCTAAAAATAAACTCAAGTAAATGTACATTTGGAGTTATTTCTGAGTTAATTTCTCACTGATCATCGGTGGAGAAGTGTTTGATAAAATACAGCACACTTTATTGACATCTTTCAGTGCACACAGTTTATATTATATGACAATATCTGCTCCTTTATTTCAAAACTAGCTTTCTTATGCAAGAGAGACACGTGGCCTTGTGTTTTTATAAAATTACTGCAGTCAAAAGCATAGAAAATTTCCTAAATGTATGCACTGGTCTCTTAAGCCTTGCTCTTTTTGCAGTTCTTGAGAGCGTCTGCCAAGGCGTTCAGTGCCATGTCAGCATTCGTCTTCTCGCAGTTGTATCCCATCAATCCGATCCTCATCACCTAATGAAAACAGAGGTGGAGAGTACAGGATATCAGAGCCTGCAGTGACTCAGCAGCATGATTCAGAGAAAGTGATGACCTTGCTGTTCTTATAACTGGTTGAAATTGGTTTGGTCTTGATGTCTGGAAGTTTATTTAAGGTTATAAAGGTAGCTATGATTTATCATGAAAACACGTGATTCTATCCAGGACTGTTTCCCTTGGTTAAGTATTTATTTCAGGAAATAGTTATAAAAAAATCACCCACAGTGGCTAAATTGCTGAGTCTGATGGTTACATAAAGGTCAGCTGATGACCATGATCACAATGCTAAAAGAAAAACTTGGTCCACTGTTTAGGGTTGAAACACCATCAGCAACTCACCATGCCGATGGATGGGCCCAGGCCTCCAGTCATCTCCATGTGGTGGTGTTTCATGATGTAGGCCAGCAGCTCCCTCCAGTCGTAGCCGTCAGGGATGGCAATGGTGGTGACGGAGGGAAGCCTCAAGTCCTGTGGGATATGTCACAAAGCAACGTGGTCACAACAGGGGACAAGTCATGCTGGTCAGTTGTAGTCCTACATAAACAGTCCTGTGTTTAAGATATATGATATACAGGCCTACTGATACTGATCATTTGTGTTTACGTGTATAGTCTTGATCAGTGTTGTGCTATTTGTTTTGTTTCTTGCAGATGTTTGTTGTCCATATACATCTTGTCTGCCTCACCCGCTCAGGGATGAAGAGCTTGACACCCAAGTCCTCCAGTCCTCTGTACAGGTAGCCTGCCACCTCCTTGTGTTTCTTCCAGGACTCCTCCAGCCCCTAGAGGGAGATAGAGATCAATGGAGATACATGATCATGGGTTACATGACACAAAGTCAAAGAGTCTTGTTATTTTTCTGTTCATGTTCTAGCACATTAGAAATGCCCCTTTGTCCTCACTTGAGATTTAATGGTGGTTTAAACAAAGATGTTGACATATTATTGCTAACAAAAGACAAGAGCCTTGTAGACTCCCAACATCATCCTATGAGCCCAAAGCCCACAACTTACACCAAACTCTTTTCTGTACAATAAAGTGTGTATGGGAAAAAGTGCTGGCATGACAAGGATTATGACAAATACAGTGTTAATGTAAAGACAACATAAACAAAGATAATAATTCTACACATTAGGAATGTCCCTTTACCTTCTCAGCAAGAATAGACAGACTCTCCCTCAAGGCGAAGAATCCAGACACTGGACCAGTGTGGTGGTATCTTAAACCCAGAACAAACATGATTAGATATTATTCTTATACCAAACCCTGGTGTTGTAGACTGATGTGAACCTTTCTGACACAATAAAACACCTAAAAAAAAACAAGTTTTCCAATGTTAATATTAAAATAAATCTAATGTTTTTAGTCTCAAGAGATAATCAGCACCAGTCACAATTAAAGTAAGGTTTAGATGGTATGAGGAGAATAATAATACACTCACACTCTGGCTGGTTTGCCATCACAACCCCAGTAGTTGGACAAATGTGTCATGTCAAAGAGATAGGATACTGGTTTTGTTTTCCTGTTAAACATCTTGTGGCTGCGAGGGGTAACAGAAAGACAAAAATATGCCTGCTTTAATGATTTTTTGGTCTTGTGTTTTATGCAGTTATTACAGGACTCTTATATGGAAACACCTCCTTACCATGCTCTGTCATTAAAGGAAATGGGTGCTGTGCCAGGAGGTGCATTCAGAGCCTTCTGAGAGCCAGTGTACAGGATGTCAATATCTGCGAGTGCAATAAGAGGCAGATTATATTACACCCAAGCACATGGTAGCAGGTAACGTTATTTAATCCTTCATCGTTGTCTTACTTTGCTTGTCCATAAAAATTGGTGCTGCACCAAGAGATGCAACTGTGTCAACCAGGAAGAGGCAGTTATGTCTGCGAGAAATATGACAGTGAGCAGTGAGAAATATGACATTATATTTGGTAATTACGTGAAAATCTGCATCTTCTGGTGTGTTTGAGGCTCACTTTCTGCAGATGTCTCCAATGCCATCTACTGGGTGACAGAGACCAGCAGAGGACTCTCCATGTGTGAGGAAAAACAGGACAGGCTTGTGTTTCTCTATGGCCTACAGGAAGATGACAGTTTAATGACTTATGTATTTACCTGACATTGTAACAGATTATATTCAGTCATTTATTCAGCTAAATAGTTCAGCCATAGTTAGTTAGACAGGCTGATTTGATCGTAGTAGCTTTAGTACGTTTAGTAAGTAAGGGCTGCTTCAGAGACGCTGTGCTTACCTGTTCAATTTCTTTATTGCTGAAATATCCTCCAGGTGTTTTTACCATCCTATGTACATTGGCACCTGAAAATTAAAGACATTTGTAATAGATAAATGACATGAGGATAGAATACACAATCACTGTCCTGTTTGGAGACCAAGTGGATGTGTGCGTAAAACCGTGCGTAAATCCCATGCGTAAATACATACCCATTCTTTCTGCAATTTCTGCAACGCGCTCTCCCCAGATGCCGTTGATGGCAACGAGCACGCTCTCTCCGGGCTCCACTGTGTTGAACACGGCACACTCCATGGCCGCGTGTCCAGAGCCGCTCATAGCTATGGTCATGTTGTTCTCTGTCTGAAAGGCGTACTGGATACCTCGTTTGATATCATTCATGATCTGAGAAACACAGTGAAAAACAACGTTTTAGCCACGTGTTGTATTGATTTCAGTGGGTGGGGGTACAACCACGCGCAATTACGCACAAACTATTGATCTGTTTCCCCATGAAAATATTTATTTTGTCTGTTCATAATAAGATCTAAATAAAGTAGAAATTTTAATTGTTAACATGAATAGTTCGTGTACCACAGTAAAGTTTTAAGCTGAATTTGGTTTGAGAAAAAAAACTGTGAGTAAAATATTTCACCAATTTTACTCGAAAGTTAAAATGTGATAATATTACGGTAAAGTACTAAAAGTAATAATTCTGTATTCCACATTTTACTTGATGAACCCGTGTCTCCAAATTATATTCAAGTTCAGTACTTGAGTAAAAATTTCCAGTAATTTTCCAGTAAGTTTCCAGTAATTACAGTTCATCATAAACTGCAACTCACTCTGAGTTTCACACAAGTTGTTTACCTCATACATTTCTTGATGCATGTGACCAATTATCGGCTTGGCCCCTACAGCTAAAATACGTGGGGGAACGTTTGACGGTCCCGGTCCAAATAGGTAACGCAGTGGCGCTTCCAGTGGCCGGAGCATGCATGCCGGAGGCGGGATGGTGACAGAGGACATGGATCGATCCAGTCGCTGCAGCAGCAGCGCGTTCTTCGCGGGCTGCTGGGCGAGCAGCGCGCACCGGCTGAACAAAGCCCGCTGCATCACGCCTGGTGGTGTCCTGGTCCCTGAGAAGCCTGTACGGAGTAAGACGGAGAGACTGAATCTGACTGCGAAGTTTGGGTTGAAAATTTAAAACAAACAGGGCTTTGACCTGTTGGCCACGGGGCGGTGTGCCTCCCCTTAATGCCAACCCAGCATTACACATACGGCCAATAAGAGACACAGCATCCTATTAGCCGTTTAGAGTAAACGTGGGCATCCAGTTATAGATGCGTGGTGAAGTTTGAAACTTTGCAAGATTTAAAACTTCTGAAACTTATAAAACTAGAAAATACTCTTCTGAGCTTCTGAGCAGGTGCTTATCAAGGCCTATTTCCCATTTGGATGAGACTATATGTGGAAATATACAAATATATACAAATATAATATACAAATGAAAACATTATTTCATTGTCCAGCCAACACAGTGTGCATACTTCAAATATCTTGAAGCAGTGCAGTGAAAAAGCAAGATTTAAACGTAAATCTCTATATATCTACATCTCTATAAAAAACAGCACTTTTCATGTTTTCTACAGGATCTTGTATCTATACATCTCTGATGGAGTCATGTTCTCATCGGTTGGAGCCACCAGGACTGGATTTTTGTGACTCATTTCTGGTCTAGACAAGTAACGCTTGACTCTTGAACTCTTTAGGAAAAGTGAGAACTTGCACTATGCTGCTCAGAACCAGTTCAGGCTAGATTGCAGGTGGTTTGTTGATTTTGTACGTCCCTCTAGGCACACAGCAGCATTGGGTTTGTAAAGAGGTGTCTCCCCTCGGAGAGCCAATCTGTTCTTTGAGAGGAGGCAGGAGGCAGGCATACACAAACACACACACACATACACACACATGAATGTTGTTTTTTTTAATCATACAAAGAACATGGATATCACACAATAATCTCAAAGGTTTTAATTAATGTAGAATAATAGGTAGAAAATTGTTAAACTTCTTTGAGTCTGAATCCAGTTGAGTTTCTGGACATCAGAAAATAGATCTTAAAAGATCTGAGCTTAACAAAAAATAACGTTTTCCTCAATTAAAATTAGAGATAGAGGATTGTAGTGGTGGTTATGGGTTTGGTGGGATCTGTAGAAGATGAGGTTGTTCATCTGTTTGGTCATTTTATTTTGAGTGTCTCATATCTGTACTTTGCGCTGCCCTACTGAGATTGTTTCAGATCACATTTCTAATGGTGCAAAAGTTGTTGTGAAAACAACAACAAGACAAGCAAGAGTTTTCAATAAGTTCTACCGGAAGTGAGCATTGAAAAAAAGAGATTCCTATTTCCTTGACTTCACACAGTTGTTTCAAATTTAGCACCATGTAGCAGACAGTTATTTTTGTGAATGTAGGAAAAGATTAAACTCCAAATGGATCTGGTCAACCATCTCACTGTGATGTTAAAGATTTATTCAGATCAAGTCGTACTTTGCTCTATTTTATAAATCTCCTTAAAACCGAACCGGAAACAAAACTTTTGCACCTTATATTAAAAGATGCCGTTTGTTCTCCTGCTGTTTATCAGTCACTGAGTAGAAGCTCACATTGCTGACCCTTTTAAAACTTTGTTATATCACAGCTAACAGAAATGCTCTCCTCTCTGAGTCTGGCTGGGTAAATAATTACACCACTCAATAAATAGGACTCCCTCTCTGCGGCCTTTGGACTGAACACTCAAACAGAGCAGGAGGAGGAGCTGGGGAAGGATGGGCATGATGAGGGGCAGTTATATACAGGTGCATCCACGGGTGGCGTCATAAAACTGTCTCAATCCTGAGGACATTATGTACAAGGCTATGATCCAATTCAACTAAACTCATCCTAATTTAGCAATTTCTGAAAAGCAAATAAGGGTGAATTAGGAGTGGAATATAACAGTCAGTTTTTCCCAGATTGTTTTTCTCTGAGCACCAAATATAAGAGTTACACTATCTGAAAACATTTACTAGTAATCGTTTAAACATTCCACATGGTGTCACCATAGATGTTAGAAATGGTCACTCAGAGAAGATACTGATGATATTTTATACCTCAAAAATAAAACATATTTAAGTTGCAGTCAGTTCTGTAATAAACATCCACATTCATGGTTTGAACTCAGAAAGTCCATCATTATTTTATCACAGAGCTTTTGTGGCAGTAAATCAGAGTCATCGTCACTAAATCCTGATAGTCTGAGTGATCTCAGCTCAACACCTCACTCCCGATGGAACAAACTCAACGTCCCCCTTCTCCCTTGTACCAGAGCTTTCAGCTGCCTCCAATTTATCATTAGGTGCCAGGATAAAAGTTTAGTTTAACTGAACACATTTTACTGAACTGAAATAATAATAAATAATAATCTAGACTTTGACACAGTGATTCTATACATGGCCACACACTTGCCCAGCAGAAATAAGTAAGGGGACTTTGCTATTTCTGATTTCTCCACACAATGAAGTGGTTTCATATTTCTGCAGCACTGGATATAATGTTGAGCTTCAGCATCAAGAAATCGGTTGCTACATCTGTGGCTTTAGTTTGGTTGTTTATCGTTTATTTAAAGGATCTTCATAGCTGTCTCTTGACCAGTTTGTTAATTAATTATATGTACTAATATGCAGGAAACTTATATCAATTATTTTTGATGCATTGGTCGTTGGGCTGGGTACCAGAATATGACCCTTAGTGGTTTATCTGGTGTTGTGATTGTGTGTGTTAATGGTGCAGCTAATAGGATGAAGATCAAGTTATATAACTCTGCTTTTAATCGACTTGTTATTATATTATTCTTCTTCTTCTTCTTCTTCTTCTTCTTATTATTATTATTATTATTAGTAGTAGTAGTAGTAGTAGTATTGCTTGTCTGTTCTTTATTTATTATATGTAATGGTGTCTTTGACAGTTTTTTGTTTAGTGTTATTTATTTATTTGAAGATGGATTTTATGGCTGTTGTTGTTTGTTCTGGTGTATTGTTTATTGAAAATGACCAAAATAAATAAAGTTGTGAAAAAAAAAAAATGGCGCAGCTGAACAATATGACCACACTTGAAGAAATCCCTTAATTAGTGGTGAGCCAAGAGAAGCTCAAGTGTAACATTTGACTGCTGGGTTTAATGAGAGCAGCCCAGCCTTGTTTTGATGCTTGGTCCTTTAAGCAGGTTAGAGCTGATGTGACTGTTGTATGACGGGAGTTTTAGATGGTCTTCTCCTTCAGTCTCATATTTTCACCCACATTTGTCTGTCTCAGGCCTGTTCGCCTCTCCCTCCCCTCTCTGATGTGTCTCTGTGCTGCATCGCTCTGCCTCCACCGTGGCTGCCGATGATGCTCATGCTGATGTCATCACCGCCTCCCAGCATCCCTGGCACATCAGCACCGCCATTTTCCCTCCTCTGCTCAGACTGACTGCCGGAGCAGAGACAGACAAACAGCGGGTCCGCTGGAAGCATCCCGCACCCATCCTCCTGTTTATCCATCTGGCCCTCGCTCCTCCCTCCCTCCTGTCTCCCACTCTTCGTTTCTAGTTGACGCACCGCTGCGCTCAGCGCTCCAGCCCACCCAGCGCCGCTGCTGCTGAAGCTGAGCTTCTCTCTCTCTCTCTCTCTCTCTCTCTCTCTCTCTCTCTCTCTCTCTCTCTCTCTCTCTCCCCCCGACGGATTCTCCATGTATGGATGCGTCAAGGAAAGGGATGCTGTAGGCTGACCAAAGACAGGGAGAAAGACAAAAATACAGCTTGCTGAGGAGATTCAAGAAGGAGGGACCGGAGGATCCTGGCGCTGTTTTGAATGGGCAGAGGATTCACCCTCTGCGGTCGTCGAGTCTGAATTGCTGAGGTAAGACACGGCTCCTTTTGAGATGTTTTTCACGGCACAGCATCGCTTCTGATGGGTGTCACGCCTTGGTGAGGACTGCTTATGCGCGTTGGTGATTTGGAGGCCTTTTTGGACGATAAATAAGGACGCTGCGTCAGGATGTTTGATTCCTGTCAACAATTGTCTTTTTAAAAATAAATATTCAAATCCACCTTTGGAAAAATGACACCACCTGCACTCAGAATAATTCGGGTAAACATATGAGCTGATTGAAGCTGCAGAGGTAATATCAGCCCTGATAATGTGTGCTGACCTCCTTTCTGACGCAGTGTTAGATTATTTGGAGCCTGTGCCGTTTGTGTTTACGTGGCCTGTGTTTGAGGTGCGGCAGGCAGAGCAAGATGGAGGAGACATGGCTTAGAAATAATCGCAATTTCAGCCTCAGATGTTCTTCTCAAATGTTCAGAGTTGTTGTGTTCTGTGAATCCATCCTGCGCAGATACCAGCCTGTCAAAGATGCTCAGGTGAATTTATATTTTTCCATCGATGGAGGCTGAGGAGATGAATGTGCGCCGCGATGTCTCAACTCAAATAAACACATGAAATCATCAGGTCATTAACAGAGGAGGCAGATAAAAGACACAATTTGGTGTTTTAAGGGTAATCAATATGAGTAAGAAGCAAACTGTTGCAAAGATGCTGTAAAAAAAACAAACACAACACACCACAGCTAATTAAACATTCATGCATGTGTGTTATTTGGTGTGAAGCAGTGAGGAGTTTCATCACAAGGCCTTCAGCCAGTGATATATGAGGCCATGGGGATGATGCCCGAAGAATAAGCAGCCATTTTATTGTAGAATAGCAGGGATGCTGATGATCTTCCTGCCAAATAATGACCCGACAATTTAATCAGCTTGTTTTTTGGAGCTGTGTGGAGCCAAGCTCTCTGATTCAGGGCCTGAAAATGGAGAATGTGCCACTGTGTGATGATGCTAACGAGGTCCAGTCCTAAGTATTTGATCATAATAACAACAGACAGCAAATGGATGATTCAGATGACGATAAAAACAAAACAAAAAGCCAACAGAGTTCGTGTTCAACAGATCAGTCTGTCTGGTGTTAAGTCCTTCTCATCGTCTACCTGTCCAGGTTCCAGGTGTGTCTGTGTAGCCACACAGATCTTCAGCTCTTCTTCCGCTCACTCACACACCCACCTGCAACATGGCGGGGGCTTCGGTGAAGGTGGCGGTGAGGGTCCGACCCTTCAACTCCAGAGAGATGGGGAAGGAGAGCAAGTGCATCATTCAGATGTCAGGAAACACCACGAGTGAGTATAAATATCCAGGTCATTCTTTATCGGAGCAGACCGCAGAAATGATGTGGCTATAAAAGTTAACTCTGATGGATGTGGACTTAAATGTTGACATTGTGTTGAGACGTGCAGTAGTGTGGTGTTGTTTGAACTGCAATGGGAGCAGAATAAGTGCGCTTAAGTCTCTCAGAGAGTAACTTACCTCAGTGAGATTTCAGTTATTATATTTTTATACTTCATTGAACCCCCCCCCCGTGGTGGTTTAACGTCTCCCTCCACTCTAAGGGGCTTATTGTTCTTTCACTTGGATGTCTGAGCTTTTCTTTGACACTAGACATCTGTTTTTTCACATTGAGATGCTGAAGAGGGAAAGTTTCTCTTTACTGACTTTAAATCTGTTTTTAAGACGCGCAGGGCTGCAACTAAAGATCACATTCATTATCAGTTTAATCTCCTGGTAATTTTCTCTATTAGTCGATTTATTTTTTGTTCTAAAATGTTAATGGCAATAACGGGAAGCATCCATTAGGATTTCCCAGAATTTAAGATGATGTCTACAGATTGCTCGTTGGACGTGAACAACAGTTGAACTTACTTTTATATAAGACAAAGAAAAGAAGCAAATTCTCAGCTTTAATATGATGGAACGCAAATATTTGATTGATATTTTGTTTGAAAAAAGACTGACATGATTAATTGAATAACAAAATAGTTGCTGCTTAATTCTTGGTAAAAATGGCGACGATAAACAACCAGACTAGACTTGACTACACCGACTAGACAACATGCAGCTTATACATGTGTGATGTGGAAATCTGAAACCTCCAGTGCACAGAGACTGGGAATAGATTTCTCTGTGGAGGAAGAGAGACATCTTGTATCCGACAAGAAGTTAAACCATTAAAATGTAAAATATTTACATATTTTTAGAATACAGAATTTGTAACCAAGTACTTTGATTTCATTTTGTGCTAAATCTATCAGACATATCAATCAACAATCATCATGTATCAAGTATATTTTAGGTCCTCAGAATAAAGACATAAAAAGGGATTAGTGGGCTGAAATCAACACATACTGTCTATTCTTTCAAGAACTTATGCTATCAGACAAAAATGCATAAAGATGATGATAGAGATGAATAATTGACTGAAAAACAGGCTGTATGTAACTGAAACATTTGAAACTATATGTTAGATGACAGACAGTCAGTGAGGCAGACCTTTTGCTCATGTACATTGCAAATAGGCCGCTGGGAATAGGCTACATCTCTCTGTTGTCGAGTCATTAGCCTACTGTAAACAGATCTAAAATCAAAGTAATGACACATTCTTGAAAGTCTTTCTGTCAGGTAATTTTCCAGTCTGCTAACGTGAATCACAACATGTTCATATAAATAACTGAGACAGTCTGATAGAGCAGTTTTAAGGTCCTTTAACTTTTAAAACCAGAAATGCAGCGACTTTCTGCTGCTGTTTTGATCTTATTCCTCTGACCTACATTGAGTTTAGCATTTAACCTCAAATTATTTGTCTTGTGGGCAGCTTTGCTCTCCGGTAACAACAGGGTATGCAGGAAGGCATGCGACATCTTGGCAGCTAGAAGAGAAGGAAACAAAAGCTTCAGTCAGGCCTGAAGCCTGTCAGTGTGTGTGTGTGTGTAGGATGTAGCGACCGCCGCAGCTCTCCTCTCTCATCATACGAGCTGCAGGAACCAGAAAGACCTCGTTGTTCTGGTTGAGACCAGACACGGGGTCAGCTGATACAAGTGTGTGTGTGTGTGTGTGTGTGTGTGTGTGTGTGAGAAAGAGGGAATATGTCACCCTGTGGTGCCTCTCTGTGTTTTTATTGTCCTCATTAGATCCAAACTTGTATTTTTTCAATCCATTAACTTCACCGACTCTGATTGTGAGAGTTCACAGTTTCAGACTTCTATATTTTTCTTTGCTTTGTTCCCCACGCTTATACCCGCTTATCCTTTAGAGGGTATAGCTCATAGATGGATGGATGTTTGGTCACACTGTGTTGTTTCTGGCTGAGTGCATGTTCACACAAAGCGGCAACCTCCATGCCTGTGGAGTGAAGCCAATGTAGAAGTGCCAAAAACTGCAGTTCCTCAAACAGCCACTTGAGGCTGGCTACAGAAGTCAACAGGAGTCTCCATAAGCCCCCATGTTAAAATGTCCAGCTTCACAGCAGAAATAAACACATTTACAGCCTGTTACAAAAAGCAGTTTTGGTCTCTATAGCTAATGTCCTTGTTCAACTGTGATGAGGGTGATTTCTTTATATATAGATATTTAGACTGAGCAGTGTATGCTTTAATTTAAACACAGTGTTATTGCAGTAGTGATTATTTCTATTTTTAATGCACTTATTTCTGTTTTATTTGAAGGTGAAAGTATAGAGGGGACAAGGGGGAAGAGAGAGGGGGAACAAACATCCCAGTCTGGAATTGAAGCATTGCGATCACAGTATAGCCGGATTACATGCATCTTAACCAGTAGTCAACCAGCTGGTCCCTCTATTTAAACATTTTGGTGGATAAGTTCAATAGAAACAATCACATAAAAGCGAATACAGTCTCAATGAACATCGAATGCAGTCACTTGACTCTTCATGATTTCCGGATGATTTTCATGCAAAGAGAACACAACACTGTTTGGAGTACGCATCCGGTAAATGTTTGTGGCACCTGTTTCGACACAGCTGGACTGAACTGATCATGATGGAAAGTACTTGGTAGTTAAGAGTGTGTGTGATGAAGGCTCAGTCAAGGTGCAAGAAAGCTTTGCATCATAAGATGAGTTGAATTGTAATCTGTATGAACTTTGAACTATGAAAAATTTTAACATGTTGCATCCTGCAGCTGATGTTAAACTGACAGTAAACAGATTGAAATGAAATATTAAAATACTCAGGCTGTTAGAGTGACTCAGTCTCTGATGCTTCTGCCGGGTCTGTTCTGTTCTGTTTCAGCGATCCTGAACCCCAAACAGCCCAAAGAAAACAAGAGTTTCAACTTTGACTATTCTTACTGGTCACACACCACGGTGAGTTTCCCTGCATCGCTATCCAGATAAGAAAATGCACGATTTGTGCTTAAACAAGTTATTGATCAAAAATATCGATTAAAAGTCAGAGCCTTCATAGAAGCGGAAACGTGTTCGCTTTTAGCGCAAAGTGTTTTGTCTATTAGAGCGTATTCACGCTGTGAAAAATGCTCGTCATCTCTTTCATCTTTTTCTCTCTGTTTGCAGCCTGAGGACATCAACTATGCGTCCCAGATGCAGGTGTATAAGGACATCGGTGAGGAGATGCTGCTTCATGCCTTTGAAGGCTACAATGTGTGCATTTTTGCATACGGCCAGACAGGAGCGGGCAAAAGCTACACCATGATGGGACGACAGGAGCAGGACCAGCAAGGAATTATACCTCTGGTAAAACAAAATACACTTATGCCATTATAATTAAACACAAACCAGAAATATTCTCCTCTTTAATAACTGTGAAAAAAACAAATAATTCAAAGATGCAGCTTTGACCACAACAATGACAACCTTTGTGTTTTAGCTGTGTGAGGACCTTTTCACCAAGATCAATGGCAGCAATAATGACAACAGCATGTCCTACTCTGTGGAGGTGAGTGACGTCTCACAAATTGTCTCAATCATGATCATCCGAAACTATGACTATTAAAAGTCTACTTAATAAATTGATGTCTGATGTCCCAGGGCACAGATAAATATCTGAAATAGGAAATAGGGAATATCTGTTATTGTATTCCTCACATCAGATGGTCTGAAGCTAATTCACTTGATTTATAAGTGTTTCTTGACCCAGGAGCCATCAAGTAGTAATAATAACTCATGATAATAACTCATTTTACAACATGACTGGCTCTTTGCCTCCTGCAGGTGAGTTACATGGAGATCTACTGTGAGCGTGTGCGTGACCTGCTGAATCCCAAAAACAAAGGAAACCTGCGTGTCAGAGAGCACCCTCTGATGGGACCCTACGTCGAAGATCTGTCCAAGCTAGCCGTCACTTCATACAACGACATCCAGGACCTGATGGACTCTGGAAACAAGGCCAGGTAAACAGAGCAGGACTTCTTAGATTACTTCCTGTAACGATGGATGGAGAACATGAGATGATTTTGAAATGAAACAGTGGCTGGAACAAATGATGGACGGAGCGGATAAATCGTTTTTTTTTTTTTTTTCAGGACTGTGGCCGCGACCAACATGAACGAGACGAGCAGCCGCTCCCACGCTGTCTTCAACATCATCTTCACCCAGAAGAAACACGACATGGAGACGGACAACACGTCAGAAAAGGTTAGACTTATGTTGTTGCTTTAGAAATAAAAGAAACAATGCTCATCTCCGACAAACAGATCAATAAGTGGAATAGTTATATTATTCTGAACCTTGTTTTTCACAGCAGCCTTAGAGGAGATGGACGATTTTAGTACCTTTTACGACCTGAGCGGAGGCCTTCTGTGGCGTTAACTGATGAATGTGTTGTTGTATTGATTGATAACCACATATGAGACTTTACTGCCTGCTCTCACAACGCAGTTTACGGTATGTTAGCTGTGGAGGGTGTCATCTTTTTCATCACATTTTAAAAATGTTTTGTATCATCGTAGGTCAGCAAGATCAGTCTGGTGGACTTGGCTGGCAGCGAGAGAGCCGACTCTACCGGAGCTAAAGGAACCAGACTGAAGGTGAGACGAAGCTGCAGATTTATGGTTGTTTTTATGTTATCTCTGCACACGCGAAGGAGACAGAATCTAGTAAAGAAATGCAAAATGAAAACTTCTCTGTATTTACAGGAAGGAGCAAACATCAACAAATCTCTAACTACTCTGGGAAAAGTTATTTCAGCTCTTGCTGAAGTGGTATGTTTTTCTTTTTTTTAACACTCTAAAATATGTTGTCATAAATTGTAATTTTATGTTGTTGTTTCTTAACAAATGTTTCTCATTTGTCTTCCAGGACTCTGCACCAAACAAGGTCAGTAACACAAATCTGAGAAGACTAATCGATTCATTAGCTTTTAAATTATAATTCTGAATGAGTGATCGGAGATTAAATTTTGTGTACAGAACAAGAAAAAGAAGAAGGTGGAGAGTTTCATCCCCTACAGAGATTCAGTCCTGACTTGGCTGCTGAGGGAAAACTTGGGTATGCACACATAATAAACCTGAACTTATACCACAATAAAATAATATTCTCCTTCAATGTATACATTGTGTCACTTTCTTTGTTTTTAGGAGGAAACTCTCGTACAGCCATGGTGGCTGCCCTCAGCCCTGCTGATATTAACTACGACGAGACCCTCAGCACCCTCCGGTGGGGAAAATGTCAATGAAAGATCATTAAATTAGATTTTTCTGAAGATAATGTCACACTAATACCATGGGTTCAACCTGTAAAATACATTACTGATTAGATTCTGGAGCATTTTGCTGAATACTTTTAGGAAAATGGACTTCATGAAGCTCAGCACTGCACCATAATTTCTACAGTATTTTACCTCGGCTAACTTTCAGTAGCATGCTCCTTATTTTAGGTTCGCATTATCATTAGTTGGTCATTGTAATTCAGTATGCAGAGCAGGAGGAGTCATCCTCATGACCTTGCTGACCTCTATCCCTCCAGGTACGCTGATCGTGCCAAACAGATCCGCTGTAACGCTGTGATCAACGAGGACCCCAACAACCGCCTGGTGCGTGAGCTGAAAGAGGAGGTGGCTCGCCTCAAAGACCTGCTGTTTGCACAGGGCCTGGGCGACATCATAGAGAGTGAGTGTCACACAGAGGAAACACAGCATAGAAAATGCACATGTATAGGCACACACACACACTAGATCTAGATATTTTCTGACTGTACATTTAAGCCAGAGGATGACAGTTTAACTTGGAGTGTGGGCGTCTCTCACACTCATTCTCTTCTCTCCTCTGTCCTATCAGCGTATCGCTGTCCCGACCCCGTCATCACTGGTTTGAAATGTGTGTATAACTCTAGCAAGCCTGCGCTTTGCAACTAATAGAAATGAATCCCGTGCCGGCTTTCTTCCCCCCACCACACCAGAGATCAAACTAACAGAACCAAGAGTCTGTATGTGAGGTCAGACAAACCTGATGTGATTATTTTGAGCAACACAAAAATATTCGGAGCGGTTGTTGCTGCGTTGACTTACTCTGCAAAATGGCCTTCTTTCTTTCCATTAGTTCTGTTTTCCATGGTAATACTGTTTTTTTAAATTCTTTCTGCTTTAGTCTGGGTCCAGCCTCTTAATACTTTCAACACATTTTGGCGCCAAATTGGCCGTGAGAAGCTTTGCACCATGATCCAGGAGTTCATTAACAATCCGAAGCAGACGAAGCCAACTTTGGCAAAAGGCATGTTGTGTTTAAGAGACCATGGAAGGAAGGACTGACTGGGAGGACGCCATTTTAAATCGCTGAGGAACATCCTGGTTCTCTGTGTGTGGAGCTAATTGAAACTACTAATCGGCTGCTTAGTGGCCTGCATCGCTACCCAGGGCTGTGCTGTTGGAGAGTTGGATTTAGGTCATGCAACACATGATTTATTTATTTAGATTCAGGACATGCAACACGAAAAAAAAAAAAGAGAAAAAAAAACTCAGGCTCTATTTATTGCCCTGCAGTATGTATGAATATATCTTTCATTTTCCTTCTCATAACATTCTTACGCTTGCGAGCTTGTTGAGTGTGTCCACATGTAGCCCAGTGTCAGAGAGAAATTTGGCTTTTTTGTGCGCTATCGTTGAATTTGAGTTGCTCTTTTCTCTCTGTCTGCAATGGCTTTGGTAAGCAAGTGACCTCTGCTTCTTTGATCCATTATTTGAGCTTTCTCTTCTTTATTTTTTTGTACTCCTCCCCGTTGTTCCCCTCATTTTATTTCCTTTTCAACCTTCTGTTTTTCCGCGTGTTCCTCTCAATCCCTGATGTCTTTCCTTAATTACCCGGCGTCTGCTCCTACCTTCCGTCCGTCTGTCCTTCCTTCCTTCCTTCCTTACTTCCTTGCTCACTCCCATGCAACGCCTCTCTCTCTGGCAGACCTGTGCGATTACAAGAACTTTGTAAATAATCGCCAGGCTGTCAATCAAAGGGGTGATCTCTCCACAGTGTCCAATGCCATGACAGGAATGAGTCCCTCCCCCTCGCTTTCGGCCCTGTCCAGTCGTGCCGGATCCATCAACAACCTCCATGACCGTATCTTCAGCCCGGCCAGCGAGGAGGCCATCGAGAGGCTTAAGGTAAGACGCATGATGTTGGTCTAGGTGCAGATTTTGGAAATGTGAAGTTAGATATATGCTTGTGGACAGAAAGCAGGTGAAAATCAAACTTTGCTGGAAAGGTTTTTGTCTTAATTTTTCCAACAGGAAACAGAGAAAATCATCGCAGAGCTCAACGAGACATGGGAAGAGAAGCTGCGACGTACTGAGGCCATCCGTATGGATAGGTTCGTCAAACATATTCATGCACAGGCTTGCATTCAATCAGATTCAATCATCCCCCAAGAAATTTACAGTATATTTAACCTTGTAACAACCACCTGCCTTTGGGGTTGGTCCGCTTAAATAAAAACACTATTTTTGACAAGTTTTAGAGGATGTATTACGTTGTTGGACATTGCTAGGGATGGAAATGTCTGTCGGATGGTCAGCTACTGCCTTGAAACTTGGTACAAACATTCATGGTCCCCAGTGGATGAACCCTTACCTTTCACAGAGCTGGTAGCGTGGCTGTGGACTGATTTCAGTTGTGTACTCTGTCTTAGGCTTTCTTTATTAAAATAACCACAAATCTAATATACAATGCATTTTTATATTTAAGTAACTTTGTGTGGGCAAACTTTAACATTCTTGAATTTGACCCTTTTAAATCACTTTGACCTTATTGTTGTCTGCAAAATCAGTGATCTCACGCTAACTGTGCGACTGTCTCCCATAGAGAGGCTCTACTGGCTGAGATGGGTGTTGCCATGAGAGAAGATGGAGGCACTGTGGGCGTCTTCTCCCCGAAAAAGGTGAAGATGCTTGTCACTGTTGCACAATAGTTTGGTGTAGTCCCAATATCTGTATGAACTCACATAAACAAAATGTCTTTGCTTTTAGACTCCTCATCTGGTGAACCTGAACGAAGACCCGCTGATGTCAGAGTGTCTGCTCTACTACATCAAAGACGGCATCACCAAGTAAGACTTAAAATTTTGGGGGGTTTAATCCAGATACTTTTTCTGGGGATTTGTCTCAAGTGGATTATCTTCTGTTCTTTCAGGGTTGGCCGTGAAAATGCTAAGACTCGCCAAGACATTGTTCTCAGCGGCCATTTTATCAAAGATGAACACTGCACCTTCAGCAGCACCACAGGCCCTCAGGGAGAAGGTAGAGGCTGCTCTCTGTCTTAAAAATATAATACAAATAATATAATAAACATTAGACAGCAAATTAAGGCAGCCATATGTGTATATGTACACCAGAATATGTTGTAACAGTTATATAACCTTATCTTTAATAGGATGTGTCGTCCTGGAGCCATGTGAAGATGCAGAGACGTACGTCAACGGGAAGAGAGTGACCTCTCCGATTGTTCTGCGGTCTGGTACGCATGAAGCTTTGGTGGGAGATAAAATGTGTGACTATGAATGTTTCATAACAAAGGTCAAATGTGTAATTAAGATCTTTTTTTTTTGTTTGTTTCCATGTTCACTTTTTAGGGAACCGCATCATCATGGGAAAGAGCCACGTGTTTCGCTTCAACGACCCTGAGCAGGCTCGTCTGGAGCGAGAGAGGACGCCGTGCGCTGAGACGCCGGTGGAGCCCGTCGACTGGGCTTTCGCTCAGAGGGAGCTGCTGGAGAAGCAAGGCATCGACATGAAGCAGGAGATGGAGCAGAGGTGTGTGGAAGTTATTGATGATGACTGGGATCACTATATTACATTGATCTTTACTTACTTTTAATGATATGACTGTTTTAAAATCTAGTTTTGAATCTCTTTCAGGCTTCAGGAGCTTGAAGATCAGTACCGCAAAGAAAGAGAAGAAGCCAGTAACCTGCTAGAACAACAGAGACTGGTGAGCACAAGCTCTGTTTGATACAGTCACTTAGCATTTAAAGTTCATGCGCACTAATTTTGAGCTTATGTTTTCTTTAGGACTATGAGAGTAAGCTGGAAGCTCTTCAGAAACAAGTAGACTCTCGGTACCTGGAGTCTCCTGAGGAAGAAGAAGAGCCTGAAGAGGAAGGTAACACTGTCACTTTTATCTGTAACTGACCCGACAAACAATCCTCTTAATATTTTATCAAAATAAACTCATGTCCTGTGCCTTGCCTTCCAGTGCCATGGACGGCGCGTGAGACAGAGTTGGCTCTGTGGGCGTTCAGAAAGTGGCGTTTCTACCAGTTCACCTCTCTCAGGGATCTGCTTTGGGGCAACGCCATCTTCCTAAAAGAGGCCAACGCTATCAGTGTGGAGCTGAAGAAAAAGGTGTTTGTTACTGTAGAACGTTACACTTCTTCAGCGCTGTGACGTGATATGCCATGTGTTTGGTATTTAGGTAAATATAAAACAGATAAATTACATAGTCCAAAAATGTACTTCTATTCGCAGAAGTTTTTGTTTTTAAAGTCTTAAGATTGACTCAAATCAGCCTCGCACTTGCTGAGAATAACAATTTTTAGTTCAGAGTTTAGAGTTTAGTCACTTCCCCCTCAACTATTTTATTTCCAAACCATGCCAGCCTCATTTGAGCAGATTTTTCCACCCCCTCACCATCCATTTAGTCATTCATTCAACTTCATTAATAATAACATCCAAATTAAAGATAGAAGTACACATTTAGTCTCAACTATGGCACTATGGCTGAGTGTCTCTGTGGCCTAACATCCGACCACGTCACTGCAACGAATCCAGCTGGAGACCTTTGTTGCATGTCATCTTCCCTAATTTCCTGTCTGCAGCCTCTTGTCTGTATACTGCCGGTAAAGGCCAATAAATGCTAAGAAAAAAAGAATTATCACTTCGGTCATAAATAAATATATAAAAAAAGAACAAAACTTTCCACTTTTCATCACTTTAATGTGATGCTGCTGCATGGAGAGTTTTGTTTTTCAGCTGAGACAGAGATTATAAAGTGTCTGTGTTTTTCCATGGACAAAAACTAATTTAATTGGATTTGCATCAGTGTGAGTCTCTAAATTATTGATCGTCTCCCAGTGAGTCATCACAATATTACAGATATTACACAGTGCGGCATAGTGAATGTAAGCTCCGTGCAGGCCAAGCTGCACATGACTTTTGATTTTTTTTTAGGCTGAAATGAAACTTTACTGCAGATTGAATTCTTACTTTCATGTGAAAAAAAACCCCCTCTGATTGTTTGTGCATATTTTGTGTCATTGTTTAATGAAGGCTGATATCACCACATCGACCTCTTCTTTCATCTCTCTTTCGTGTACAACAGATACGATGCAGGAGGATATAAAACAAGCAGTCACTCATGTTTTGTTTTGTTCTTGTATCACCCACAGGTGCAGTTCCAGTTCGTCCTGTTGACAGACACCCTGTACTCTCCCCTGCCACCCGACCTGCTGCCCCCGAGCGTGGCCAAAGAGAGGGAGAGACGTCCGTTCCCCCGAACCATCGTGGCGGTTGAAGTACAAGATCAGAAGAACGGAGCCACACATTACTGGACTCTGGAGAAACTCAGGCACAGTGATTTTGGAGTTCACCTCTTACATATATAGTACATTTAGTGCCCTTAATCTTCTGTCTTATGTGTCTCAGCTCTGTCTTTATATCCTGTTTGCATCAGCACATACTGTAACAGGCAATGTTTTCTTCTTTTAATACTGCCCCCTGCAGGCAGAGGCTGGACCTTATGAGAGAAATGTACGACCGTGCGGCAGAGCTCCCAAGCAGTGCTGTGGAGGACTGTGACCACGCTCTCACCGGAGGCGACCCCTTCTACGACCGCTTCCCCTGGTTCCGCCTGGTCGGCAGGTCCGTCAGCAGCGACAGATGCTATTCCACATCCTCCTGATGGCAGCATTGATTTAAATGTGGCTCTTTTATTGCACAATAGTCGCTAAAATCACTTTCTCCTTCCTCCTCAGGGCTTTTGTGTACCTGAGTAACCTGCTGTACCCAGTCCCCCTGGTACATCGTGTGGCTATCGTCAGTGAGAAAGGAGAGGTGAAAGGCTTCCTCAGGGTGGCTGTGCAGGCCATCTCAGGTACATCATTAGTCTTATTATGTCATTGTAGCTGTTCTCTCTAGTTATTTTGTTTTTAGAGGTGATTGTGATACTGCTTTAACATCTTGTCCTGTTGTTTTGTCTCTCTCTTCAGCTGATGAAGAGGCTCCTGATTACGGCTCAGGTGTGAGGCAGTCAGGCACTGCCAAGATCTCCTTTGAAGACAAACAGTTTGAGAAGGTAGGAGATGGCCAGTCATTTGTACTGCTATTCTCTGAAAGTGTCCTCTACATTCAGTCAAAGTCACATATAATATTAATCTTGAATGTCTATGATTGTTTGTTTTGTCTTGCTCCAGTTCCAGACTGAGTCGTGTCCCGGTGGTCTTTCCCACTCCAACACCTCGCAAGAGGAGCTGCGAATTGTGGAGGGAGAAGGACAGAACGCAGAGACCGGTATCTCTGCCGATGAAGTCAACAACAACACCTGTCCAGGTGAGGCGACAACAGTCTGTGGATCATTCACCCGGCAGGATTTGAATGAGGAGGATGGAAGAGGTAAATGGAAATGCTGGACATTTTCTGGGCCTGTGCTTGCAGTCTCTCAGAGCTGAGGCAAAAGTGTTGAGTCAGGCAGGAAGAGCTCAATGCCAAATTTAGTGGTGATATGTCTTTTTTTGGAACACAGTGTTTGTTTCCACTGATCATGTATTTGTTGAAAAGCAGCCAGAATTGTGTCCCTCCAGGCTCAACCAGGGTGGCCTTATCAGAACACAGTTTATTAAGCTATTTAAAAGTTCAACCAGTTAATGTTAGTGCTGCAATAAATTCCTAAATTTATAGAAAAATGAAATACCATTCCACTGTTCCTTGTAGCGTCCCTGGAGGCTCCCCCCAGCCCTGCCAAGAGTTCAGGTCTCGGTCTGGATCTTCCTCTGGACCTCTCCCCGGAGAAAGCTCTCTCCCACCTGAAGATCGGCAGCACCTTCACCTTCAGAGTCACCGTCCTGCAGGCCTCCAGCATCTCTGCCGAGTACGCCGACATCTTCTGCCAGTTCAAGTGAGTTCAAGCACCAAAGTCCTGATAAATAATACTCTAATGTCTAATCTAATGTTAATGTACCGAATACGACATACAATTCTTGTCAGCATTTTCTCTCTCTCTCTCTCTTAAAAAAAAAAGATAATTTTATTATAATAAATACATGATTTTAATATTTGATATATTAATCCATGCAGACATACACCTTTTAACTGACATACATTGTTATCAAAGCTCACATCAAATTGTTTTGGCACTAGATAATCTGCAGAAATTTAACATCGATAAGCAAATGCAATCACCAAATTGTTGTTAAAGCTGCTGCACAAGGTTGAAATCAATTCAACATTCTCTCATTTTTACAACTATATTTATTAAAATATTCATTGATTATAAATTATTATGGCATTTTTTTTTTACAGCTTCATCCACCGTCATGACGAAGCTTTCTCCACTGAGCCGCTGAAGAACACGGGCAGAGGACCTCCGTTGGGTTTCTACCATGTTCAAAATGTAAACACATTGACACCGATCATTAACAAATATTGCTGACATTACTTTAAATCATTGTTTTATCTTCTGGTTATGTATATGAGTTGCATTTCCTCTCTTCTCTTGTTAGATCACAGTGGAGGTGACAAAGTCCTTCGTGGAGTACATCAAGACTCAGCCCATCGTCTTCGAGGTGTTTGGTCACTATCAGAAACAACCTTTCCCTCCACTCTGCAAAGACCTGATCAGGTCAGGAAGAAATATGACCTTCCACCAGCTGATGAGTTATTTTTAGATGGAAAGAACATCTCCTCATGTTTGGTTTCTTTGTCTTTCAGTCCACTGAGACCTTCCAGGAGACAGTTCCCCAGAGTGATGCCTTTATCCAAACCAGGTGAGGGTACATCCAGATTCATGATATGTAATATATTTTGATGTACATAAAAAGTGTTGTACCACACATCAACCTGCGTTGTTTTTCACTACAGTCACACATGAATCTGTTCTCTCTTCTGTCCTCCAGTCCCGGCCACAAAGCTCAGCACTCTGACTCGCTCTACCGCCGGACCTTGTCACGCCAAATACGACCTCATGGTCTTCTTTGAGATCTGCGAGCTGGAAGCTAACGGAGAGTGAGTCTGTGTTTCTACTGTGAAACCACAAATCGAGGCACACAGTAGATAATACGCAAAAAGAGCACTTTTTTTTTTTCTGCAAAGGGCATTTCAGTCGATTTATTGATTGTTTCCCTGTTGATAGCTACATCCCAGCTGTTGTTGACCACAGAGGTGGGATGCCCTGCCATGGCACGTTCCTCTTACATCAGGTCTGACCACCGAATTGCCATCATGTTTCCAGATTTTTCTTGTTAAAATGACAATATTTTAACCAAATTTAACAAACTTTGCGTGTTTGTCATCTCTCTCTCGACTCCACAGGGCATTCAGAGGAGGATCACAGTCACCATCGCTCATGAAACAGGAAATGACATTGAGTGGAAAGAGGTGAAGGAGCTGGTTATTGGTGAGTAATAAAGACCGACGAAAACACATCTTTAGTTGACCAAGTCGGAAGGAATACAGATTTCCTCTCATCGTGACTTGTTTGACTTCAGGTCGTATTCGAAACACACCAGAGGCCGATGAGACCATCATAGACCCAAACATCCTTTCCCTCAACATCCTGTCTTCTGGATACTTCTGGCCGAAACACAACGACAAGTATGACTTCGACCGACTGGATTCTTGGAACTGAAAACAGCTTCCTCTTTAAATTCGTTAACAAAACCTGTGTCATACAGGCAGATTTTCCTAACATTGCTTCAATGTGCCTTTTATAGTCAAATATGATTTGCCTTCAATGCATTTTTCAGTTTGCACGGATCAGTATTATTTGCTGAGTTCAAACTTTTAACAGCTGCAGTTAAAAGTTTCTAACTCGTGTCCTGTTTCTCTTTATCCTTTGTTAATGGCAGCGTCTCCTTGGGAGTTGATCATAGGTATAAATTGACAATCATTTTTTATCTTATCAAAATTTGATTCTGATAACAGAAATGTCCATCTGCTCTCTGGCTTTTCATCCGGTTGACTCTTTTCTTCTTTAAAAATCACGCAGATAGATGATGACAGTTTTTGTTTGTCACGCTGCAGAACTTTCTACCGATTTGAGGCAGCATGGGACAGCTCCATGCACAACTCTCTGCTCCTGAACAGAGTCACTCCCTATGGGGAGAAGATCTACATCACCCTCTCTGCTTATCTAGAGGTACTGGACATGACATGTAATGCGAGTGACATTAATTTCTAATAAAACATTTTGTTATTCTGAGAATAAATACTTACAAATAAGAGTAATTCAGCCTCATTATAACCAGATATTTGCACCTATGTTTTAACTAGATGGAGAACTGCACTCAGCCAACAGTGATCACCAAAGATTTCTGCATGGTGTTTTATTCCCGTGACGCGAAGCTGCCGGCCTCTCGCTCCATCAGAAACCTCTTTAGCACCGGCTGCCTCCGGCCCTCTGAGAGGTACAGATTTATGGATTCATACAGTCTCAGTCTTAATTCTAGACTACGCAACCCCCTTTATTAAAGCAACGCATTTTTGAAATTTCATCCCTGTCCATCTCAGTAATCGTGTCACAGGAGTCTATGAAGTCACCCTCTGCCACGTGGCGGATAATGGAAGTCCAGGTGAGACCGAAATCAGAGAAAGTAATCAGTAAAAATAAGAAAAATATGTTCTTTTCAGCTGCAGTTTGTATTTGTATTGTATTTATAATAACCACAGAGCATTTTCTTCTTCTTCTTCTTCTTCTTCTTCTTCTTCTTCTTCTTCTTCTTCTTCTTCTTCTTCTTCTTCTTCTTCTTCTTCTTCTTCTTCTTCTTCTTCAGGTATGCAGCGACGTCGCAGGCGTGTGCTGGACACCTCGGTGGCGTACGTCAGAGGTGAGGAGAACTTGGCTGGATGGAGGCCTCGCAGTGACAGCCTCATCCTGGACCACCAGTGGGAGCTGGAGAAACTCAGTTTACTACAGGAGGTGAGTTTTGTGTCCTGAAAAGATGATGGTAGAGATGGTATAAGACATGTAAGATAAGTGTGTTTTACTGGAATAGTTGGAGTTTATTATGCTTTTATTGACTCTCAGCCTCACAATAGCACAGTTTTGCTGCAAGCAACCAGAAGCCAGACTAGACACCAAATGTCGCTCTCCTGTGAAAACAGGAGTTACAGTACAGTATATCCAAAACATCACATTTTCATGAGAAAACCAATCTTATTTACAACTTTGTGGTATTTTCCACGTAATCCAATGGGTTTTTAAAAGTTTATTCAGCTCAAGCACGTAATCCCCTCGAAGGCACAACACCTACAGTTCTCAATTTCCTACGATCAGTTTTACTAAAACTTCAAAACTAACAAACAAACAGTTTTATACATCCATAATGTTGTGACAGATGATTGCACTACAATAATGTAACCTAGATTTTTCCTCAGACTATAATTGTACAATCTTTGCATCCCTGCTGTTTACAGAAACTACATTTGATAAACACTTTATGAGATATATAATATTTTAATTAGAAAGTTGGGAACAAAGTGCATTCATCTTGTCAGGTGTACAAAGAATTTGTACCATTTGTGGACCATCATCTCTGCAACCTACTTGAAATGTCACTGGACTCTGTTTTCAGGTGGAGAAGACCAGGCATTACCTCCTGCTGAGGGAGAAGCTGGAAGCGACTCTGCAGGCAGGACAGGACGCACTCTACAAGAACAACGATATCAGCGACTTTGCAAAGAGCCCCGTCCTCAGCCAAAGTCCCAGCAGCAGCCCTGCCCCTGAGAGCCCCAACCAGAGGCAGAGGGAGCTGGCTGCCAAGGTGACTGCTGGTCTCCGAGGCCTCCAGAGCTTTTGTCTCAGTTTAGCCACCATTTTATTTTAAAATCGTTTTGATCGGACACGGGTTTTATTCAACAATGTTTCTCTTTCTTCTCTCCAGTGTCTGCGTCTGCTGATGCACACCTTCAACAGGGAGTACAGCCAGGTGAGCAGCAGTGCCAGTGAGAGCAAGGTGAGCCCCAGCCTAGGCCCTCTAACCCGTCCCGTTAATCCTTCTGAACCTTTAGTGTTAAGCCCCGCGCTTCAACCACGCTGTCATCAAAATCATTCATTATTTTATCATTTTTCCAGCACAGATTCCTCTTTTTAAGATTTCTTTCTTCTTTATTTTATGTTTTATGTCTCAGTAGACTTGAGTTAAATATTATTCACAAATAATTAGTTTGAACCATGAGTGTATGAGAGATAATATTGACTCAGGTCTACTGCTTAACCCTTAGTGTATTCATTTTTTAGACCTTAAAATAATTTAGCTTCCTCTTCCTCCTTCACCCGGCTTCATCCCTCACTGTCCGTCCTCTTTAGACCCTGCGAGGCTTCCACTAACTAAGTGCATGTCGTCTTTAACATGTTAATCAGCGAGGGGCTCTTAGATAACGAGGATTTGTGATACAGTGGTGCAGAGATGGTTCTACAATACATCGATAGAAAATGACAAATTGTCTGATTGAATTGTTCTCTGAATGCATGTCTTTGTCGTTCGTGCTTAATTGTTTGCCGGTATGTTTTGTCTGTATATGTATTTGTCCCTCTTGTCCTGTGTGTGTGTATGTGTGTGTGTGCTTCTCCATGCATGATTTGTTGTGAATGTGTATCTGTGTGTGATTGTGTGTGTTTTAGCTCTCGGAGATGTCGGCGTCGCTAATGAGAGACACCTCCTCGTCCGGACTGAGCACGCTCACTCCGTCCTCTACCTGCCCCTCACTGGTCGAGGGACATTATGACATTAGGTATGTAGCTACTTGCTGTGCTGATACTCGCAGTATCAGTTTAACACAGCGTATTGGTCTGTCAGGTTTTAGATACTTTGCTCCGCTGTGCCTGAGAAGATAAATAAAGTATACATTGTGTTTATAAAATATACTTTTACCGTTATGATCATGTTATAACAGGTAATCTGCTCAATTTGATTACAGTCTTCTTCCTTTGGTGATACAATAGATGGTTTGTGCTTTGCTCTCAAAATACTGCAGCTTGGCCCTCGTAGGTGTTTTATAAAAATGTTTTTCATATGCTAAATGACTCATAGATTTTGTCACTTGGTGATATCATCATACAACAAACACATGAGATCATTTATTGGATTATTATTACAGTATTTTTATGTAGGAGCAGGTCAATGTGAAGTCAGTATGTACGTTTTATGCTACTAGACAGTTGAATAAATGATAATCTATCATGTTTTATAAGCTGGTTATGTTTTGTATGAAAAATGAGAAACTATAGATGTCATATTCATGTAGTAGAGTAAGTAAGTACAATATTTACCTTTTGAAATGTAGTGAGAGGAAGCATAAAATGAATGTAGTCAGAGTCAGATGAACAAGCTTACTGTAGGCACAGTGTTTTGAACACATTGTTTATGTTGTGTAGACACACTGAACCCGGTTCAGGAGCTTCCACACCAGATCTGGACCCGTACAGCCCAGTGGACAGAAAGAAAGCTCTCAGAGGATGCACCTTTGTTCCTGACATACAGGAGATTCGTGTCAGGTCAGACCACACACACATTTCACTCATCTGTTCTTATATGAGGAGCAAAGATCATTTAAGAAAAGGTCGTGGTCAAGTTTGTCTGAACATTCATATTTCTTACATCGTATGCAGCCCCATCGTGTCAAAGAAAGGCTACCTGCACTTCCTGGAGCCCCACACCAGCGGCTGGGTGAAGCGTTACGTGGTGGTGCGTCGGCCCTACGTCTACCTGTACCGCAGCGAGAGAGACAGTGTGGAGAGAGCTGTCATCAACCTGTCATCTGCGAAGGTGGAATACAGTGAAGACAAACAGACTTTACTGCGGGTACGACAGAGCTTCAGTTCAATAGTAAAACTCATTTTAAATGAATAAATAGTAACCCACTGAACTGGAATTAACTTTTTTTATTTCTATTTCATGTCTCCAGACTCCCAACACGTTTGCTGTGTGCACTGAGCATCGTGGGATACTGCTGCAGGCCACTAATGACAAAGAGATGCATGACTGGCTGTACGCTTTTAACCCTCTGTTAGCCGGCACCATCAGGTGAGTGGTAGGGTAAATCCACTGATTTATGGTGAGCCCATTTTAAATATAACTGTAACACAAACCCCATAATTTCCTGAAGTTTTCCTACAAAGGAACTGAGATGTTCCTGAAGGTTCTTGGAAAGAATTATGTAGTTTAGTACTAATCAACGAAAAAAGTAATTCCCAAGTTGTAGTCTCAGTATTTACCAACCTCTTTGGGTTGTGACCCTTTAAAATGAAGTTATATATACCTGTGATCCCTCATCACGGGTTGTTTTAGTGTGAACATGAGCATTTTAACCAAATAGTTTTTTTTATTAGGTTATTTAATTTTTCTCCTAAAAAGGAGAATAAAATCAGAAAAAAAATGTTCTTCCCTTGAGGCATCCTGACACCTGAGTTGTGAACTGACGTACTATATTGATAGTATTTCAGGAAAAAAGTCCTGATAAGGTGACAAAAAAGTGTAGTATATAATACACACAATATAATTACTACCAAATTATAAAGTTCTTTTCAGAGCACTTCCTGGAAAATTATTAAATTATTAGAAAGTTGCAGGACCTGCAACATAAGGCATGACCATAACTGCTCTGCTCAACTGTTTTTTGGTCTTACTTCCCTTTTCTTCGATCTCCTCAGGTCAAAGCTCTCCCGAAGAAAGTCGATCCAGTCGGCCCTGCCTGCTCAGAGGATGTGAGAGGTGAACCGACCTGGTGGAAAACGACAAACAAAACAAAACAATACAATCTACTCACCATCCTGCTCTAAAGAGCAATAGACCGTAACCTACAACCATTTAAATAACCTTCTGTATGAACGCCCGTCTCAGTCCCGAACATCACTCAATCGCTCACCCCGAAACAAAACTGTCCTTTCTATGTTTTTGCAGTCGCCACCTCAAAACCCTGCATGGTGTGCTCCCTCCTGACCTTTAGAACAAACATAAGGCAAACTAACCACCCAAACCTGATGATTAACTTACCTGTGCTGGGCATTGGGGTTAGTTTTGATTAGTTTCATGTAGAACTCTTTCATCTGTGAGGCTACCAGTTGTAGAAAGTTAGTATGGTCAGTCCCTCCTTCATTTATAATAACTGAAAATAAGTCCCCAGTTTTAAATCAGCCATTCATGTATTTCTAAATAACGCCGTCAGGTGAGGGGGGAAATGAAAACATCATACCAGATGTTTTTCTCTGTAAGTGCAGGGATGACAGCTCCACATGCATCCATCATATACTGTACATTACCTCAGTTTGGATTGGCTTGGTGCTCTACACAGCATAGAGTATTTGTTTCACTGCAGAGGTTTCAGATAGAAAACAGATCATTTTAACATTGAAGTAGCATGAAGGATTTGTTAGGACAAAAGGGTAAATCTTTTTTTTTTATTAAACTGGTTCCATGAAAACTGAGCTTGTTGGCTGGACTAAGATGAAATAATCCATTATCAGGAGAGATAACTCATGTGTCCTTGTTCTTATTATATGCTTCTTTTTTTTTTTTTTTTTTACATGATAATGTTATTTATTGTTGCTATCATAGGTTCTCTGCACTGTTATATGTGGGACCATTGACCAGTTTTGTTGCATGGCACTTTATTGTCTTTAATGAGTTAATGTATCATTTACTCAGTTATTTTAACCAAAGCTTTTGTTTTCTTCACTTTAATTGTTTCATTGTCTACTGTGCAGTTGTGTTAGCAGATTTTTATGATGTTCAAGAAATATTTCAACATTTTGGGAAGTGGGAAGATTGATACCTCTCTGTACGGTAAATATGAAACTACAGCAAGAAGCTGGTTAGCTTAGCTCAGCTGAAAGACTGGAAACGGGGGTAAACAGCTAGCCTGGTGTGTCCAAAGGTAATATAATCCAGTTATCAGTGCCTCTGAAGCTTCTTTGTTTGATCCAAATAAGATAGAATATGTTAGTTTCTGGTCTTTAGGCTAGACTAAGCTAATCCAACATTGGTTATATGCATAATCTCCACATGCAACTTTTGACGAAAAAGTAAATTAAGCTTATTTCCCAAAACATTGAACTATTTCTTTAAACTAATCAAACTGACCTAAGATGTTTTATATGATAAATACACCAGGAGGACAACTGTACTGTAGACGAGTAGTTTTACTTTAATGAAATAAGCACTTATTCTGTCTGTTATAGGTCAGCCGCGTTGCTACATTATCTGATTTTACTATTTAAGTTTCGTCTAGTAGCTAAGTGGAAAGTTGTAACTCACCATGGACCTGTAATCTGTTGAAGGCAGTTACTTTGAGTGGGCAAGAGCGTTGTCCATGCACCAGATAGTGCCTCCCTTTCTTCACCTCTTTTTCTCCTTTCCCTCCTTCATTATTGTTACTCAAGTTAGTTACATGTGTCCAAGATTAAGCTTTTATGTAGAGTAAACGTAGACGCTATGGATCTTTTTTTTTTTTTTATATTGACGATCTATGTTCATGTTTTGGAGAGTGAATATTATCAATGATGCTATTATAGTATGTTGGTATAGCCTGTAACAGTACAGTACAGCATATATCTCATTATCATTGACTGTAAATGTTGCATTTAAAAGCAATCCCCCCTTCTCAGCTTTTGTACTGTAGCTGCTAGATATTTGACAGCCTGATGCTTGTGTCAGAAACCAGTACAGTATGATTAGCTTGGTGTTTTATGACTTTTTAATGTCCAGGGATGGTTTCTAGTTGCTTTTACATGCTGCCTGTTATTTTGCACTGTATCAAGATGACCCCAAATATTGGTTTGAAAGCAATATTATTATTGTAAGGAATTATGTAACTAAAAAAAAACCTTGCCTTTCCTAGAAAGATGGTCTTCTGAAGAACACTTCTTCTGTAAATCTCTATGAAAGACGTGGTCAGCCAACCATTTTGTCTTTCCCCTGACTTTTTGTCAAACCTGAATCACAATCAGTTAGGAAAAAAAAGTATTCCGGACTCTGTATGCCACAGGCCAACCAACCTGTTGAGCCACGGAGCCTAATACTTAAAAAAGTTATACAAAATACAAAGATTGTATTTCACTATTTCACAATTTGTTGCCAATCGTTGCTCCTGTGATTTTTTAAAAAGAAATTCTGTTGGTTAGCAAAGAATTCAACAAAATTGCTGTATATGTTTTGGGTCATCTTGGTATAATCAACTTTGTTTTGTAAAAAGATATATACTGTATGTTGTCTGCTGGAACAGAAGGCAAATTTTATTTATGAAGTTCTGAAGGATGGATTATGTTCTTAAAATATATTGCACTCATGCACAACGCATCTTTATTCACTATGATTTTGTTTGATGATGTTTTAGGAATGTATGGATAAGATTGGTTTGTGTTTAAAAAACTATATTACAGCCCTGTCCTGAAGGAAGAAGATCAGATTCTGAAACTGTGCCATTTTTTTATTTATTTATTTATTTATTTATTTTTGCTCCAGCAATCAAACCACCAACAATGCTGCACCAAACTGCATTGATCTTTTAGTTTCAAACCGGCAGATGACTTGCAATGCTTCCAGCCCTAATAGTTCAAGGGTATCATGTTTAAAGAAAAAAACACTTTGTGAGACAGTTTTAGTGCACCGGCCAATAATTGTTGAAAGGTAAAAATGAGTTGATTATTTTATATTTGGCCGCTTTTTAACTGTCATAGCTCTGGATCGAAGCATGCAGATCCACTTATCTTCTGCTGTACTCTGTCCCTCTCTCCCGCCTTACTGCTTGCTAATGACAACAGCTCCCCCCCTCTGAAGTGCTGCTTGTAAAGTATTGTCATTCATGATCCTTGTAATGACTAACTGGAAACCTTCCTCTTGGCTCTGTCTTGTATATAAATGGAGATTTTCTGTGTTGGGTCTCATCACACAGATGATATTAACTCTCTCTTCCTCTGTATACCATGATGAATAAGAATAGATGGCCTGCTGCTTCCTCAAGTGTCACCCAGAGTAAAGAGTGCTGATCAGGGATCAGTTTTGCACATTTCGGCTCAGTGTGGGATGAGGTAGTCATCGTGGACCTGGGTAGGTGATTTCAGGTCTGCTCTCTTGCTCTGAGCTGCTTGACAGAAGCAGAAACAGGTCCAAGCCTGTGATGAAGTCTTAATCTTTTGAGTGTTCTGGAGTTCTTTCTCATGTCTGTGGACACGTAACAAAAGTTGTCAAGAAAAAAAAAACAAGGCGAATAAATAAATGAGTGTTATGCAACATCTTAGTCTGATGTGTTTTATTGTTGTCTCACTTTTGGTAGTTATTATGTGCAGTTGCTTCACAGGAAACCTCGTGCTATGATAGCTGGACGAGTACATGTTTGAATTTCTCAAGTTTTCAGCACTATTGTTCACAATTTTGATCGTTTTTTAGGACTGATGTTTGATTATATTGTTCCACTGACTCACCAAACTGCAGACATACCTTGACATCTACAAGAAAAAAAGCTATAATACAGGCTGTCACATTTCTAAAGAAATTAATCATAACAATACAATTATATTGTCCACAATAAAAAGTTTAAACTGCCTTATTAAGTTGTTAAATTTCATTTTTCATATTTGTTTGACAGCCCTGTACAATATGAAGAATAGGTTAACTTCTATAACAGAATTATGCCAATCAGATATTGAATTTCTAAATGCAGTCCTGATTCTGCTTTCATTCCACCCTTTCAGTGAGAAAACATGACTGTACATTAACAACTGGTAGACTTTCCCTCAATGTACATCTATTTAAGTAGCAGTTAACCTAAAAGATCTTTAAATCTTAATTATCTTAATTAAATCTTGATTATGAATAAAGTAAAAGTCTTTTGTCACAGGTATAGGCAGACAAACCTGGTCATGTTTTCATCCTGCACTGCACATCCAACTACTTCTGTGTAGCATATTATATTTCTTGGTTGACACGTGATAATGTCCACAGTTTGTACTTTTGCTCAGGGTAAACACATGTGCATCATGTCTGTGTGAGACTGTCCTGTGTCTGGGCAGGTCTCCATTATTGATTATGCACTCACCATGTGCCCAGCTGCAACAAAACCAGTCTGACTAATCCGCTAATAACAGGCAGAAATACCAGGCTCAACACAAAGGCCCTGGACTAGAGTGAGGGGCAGCTGCCTCCCATCAGGCACTGAGGTTACAGCAGACTTGATGAACCTTAAGTGTTGTAGAACAACTGAAGGTCTTTTCTATGTTATGAATGTTCAATATTTAACCATGAGTTGTGTTTCTATTTCCATATCTCTGTCTTCCTATCAACCTGCCCTCACTATGTTTGTACTGTAGGTGCACAGTAGCATGCCAAACACAGAGGTTTGAAGACAGCTCTGTATTAGACTATTAGACAAAAAGAGGCATAAAAACCAAACCTGTTGTAAAAATGTATTAGAACAGTAATGAGTAAACTGTATAGACTAACTGTCAAATTAGCTGGATTGTCTCTTGTGCAAAGAAACAAAAAGATCAACATTAAAAAATACATCACAGTAATTACTTTAGCATATGTACACATACTTCACAATCATATAAGTAAAAAAGAGTAATACAGTAAAAATAAATGCAGGAAGAGTTAGCCCAATGTTGTGGGGAAATTGCTGAAGTCAATAGTAAGTAAGTTATATAGCCTCACATATTAGTCTCAAATAACTAGGCTAGCTGCTAGCTTTGTTAGCAGTATATTAAGAAAACTGTATCAATAAACCACAAATAAACTATCACAAGACACCTAAAATAAAACAAGTACAAAAAGATAATGCTTTGACAAAAGGATTTAAGGAGTAAATAAAGACTTGTGCCAATATTTGCTGAGTCACAGATCTGACAAAATGGTGGTTGTAACGTTAGCGTAACTGCTATGGAACTGTGCCAGTGGAGGTCACTATAGCAACAGAATGTTCAACTGAAATTGACCGTTGTTGGTCGACATTTTTAGCGTGGTTCACCACCGTAAAAGTAAAAAGAGTCAAATACAGTTAAAGTAAATATAGGAGGAGTTAGCCCAACAGTCAGCATATAATGTATTAGTAACACGTATTAGCCTTAGGTAGCAAATGTAGCTGCTAGCTTGGCTAGCAGTATATTAAGAAAGAAGAGATATCAACAAATCACAAAAAAACAAAACAGTTAAAATTAAGTAGAAAAAGATAATGCTTCAACATTTGGGCAGTAGATACAAGATTTGTGCCTATATTTGCTTAGTCACAGATCTGACAAAATGGTGGATGTAACGACAGTTAGCTTAACTGCTATGGAACTGTGCCAGTGACGGTTGCTATAGCAACATAATGTTCAACTGTAACCAGAAGAATTAATGAAAAATGTCTGCGCCACAAAAATCAATATTTACTACATTACTTCATGTATGCTAAAGGAAGTCATAGAAAAGCAGCCGTAAATGTGGCTGTCATCTTGTGTCGTGTGAAAACACCTAATACACACACACACACACACACACACCACCTGACCACGTGAGGAGGAGGTGTTCAAGTACACACACACACTCCTGCCCCACCAGCCTACTGTACAGTATGTAGTCTCCTATACATTCACAGAGCTATTGTTCTATATTTCCAGGGGCAGGTCACTCTATCCCACCTCTTTAATTATGCACACTAAGAAGGACCCCCATCTGAGGTTTTTGATCCAGGTGATGCTGCTCCTTGGTCTTACTGTGTATTGGCTGCTCCAGAGTAAAGAGGCAACAGCTTCTGATCAGGACTCTAGTTCTTATTATATGTATCTTTCCCTGTTATTATTGTATTTTTCTATATTTTTCTGAAGCCTTCTAGCATTCATCCTCTCACGTTGTCTGTGATTCCACAATTTCTGGACCATATTGTAAGTACTGCATGAATTCTGTATGTATTTGGGTTTAGATGACTGGCAACTCTGTGACGTTTGAATGAAAAATTAGGACATCTAGAACTAAAGGGGGAAATGTTGATGTTTTAGCATGTGACAAAACAACATTTTGAATGTATGCTGAGCTATTTGATGATTTTTAACTTTTGTTTTCTTTCTCTTTTTTTCTCTTTTCTTTCAGTGACATTGTGAGTTAGTTTTTCTTTAATCAGGAAAGCCTCATTGAGAAAATAAATAATCTGGTCTTCAAGAGTGCCCTGGCTAAAATGGGCAGACAGACAAACAACGTAAGACAAATAATATTTTAACTGTACAGACAGTATATTGCAAATGGTAGGTGGCATGAAAACATTAGATTGGTAAATGCGCTAAATCAAATACATTTGGCATATGTTGCCCAGCCAGTGATAAAATAAAAATATTACATGATAAGTGCACTTTACATAAAAGATTTTACAATGATGGTAATGTGCATAAAACTTCACAAAGCCACCTCGAACAAAGCATCCAACTTCTTACGCTGGGGTATTAATTGGAAGAAACATTGTGATTGTCCGTGTAGTATAAAGGCTTTTGTATGGCACAGAGCTTGTGAATCAGTAAGGTTATCTGAAGCTGGATATCATGTCACTCCAAACTCCAAACACGCTTTCTCCTGCACTGTGTGTGGGCTTACACTACTTTCATTAACCAGGGTCCTATTTCACCACTTCTTGTTTTTGTTCCAACTACTACAAGATGTGGCCTTTGTTCTTTATATTGAGCATCAAGGGAGTCTCAGCCTCTTAGAAGATCACTTACTATCGTTACTACTAATGGCTGTGTGTTGCTCTGTGTCATATTTCTCTCCTGGATGGTTCCTCCTTTGCTCACTTTATCTAATTGCTGTTGTTTATTGTATGTTGTTATTCTTGTTGTCATTTTCAGAAAAAAAGAAGCTCCTGCTGCTGTGAAACCCCCGACTGTGAATGAGCAAGGCCAACATGGAGAACGGCAAGGTGATCAATCATGAGTGCAGGGACTAAATTAACAGTATGGCACTTTATCCTGTCGCACACAGATGTAACTAACAACATCAGTAATTGCTGGAAAGGAGCGATTATTAATATTACCAGCTACATCTGTGCTTTTCCTGCTATGACAGGTCAAAATTATCCTATGCAGGGCTAAAATTTAATCAGGGAAGCATGACAGTGTCTTTGAGTAATACATGATTGTCTACTGAACTGTTTGCACACTGTAGAGAGCTAAAAAAGACCCAATTTACATCAAAACGGTCAGAAAAAATGCTTTGGCATGAAATATGATGGTGTCAGAAAGTTTTAGCTCTAATTGGCAGAATCTTACCGTAATCAATACAGTATTACTTATGGCAAGGATATTAGTACTGTTGAAGGTTGATGTTTTATTCCATAGTTTACTGTATAAATTCAAGTTTTTTTTTGATCAAAAGAAACATATTTCATTGCCAGGTTTTGCAGTGAAATATGTTTTACTGGATAAGTGGGAAAAATGTTGAACTGTCCCTTTAACCATGGCTCACTCCTGCTGTGTGTGTGTGTGTGTCCCCCAGCAGCCAGTGAAGGAGGTGCTCCCCCTGCCTCGCCACCCTTCTCCACTTCCTGTGACCTCTCCCTCTCTGACCCCTGCTGCCACTTCAAAGAAACACACCCCAGGCTCCATCCAGCACGTCCAGGTGGCCTCCTCAGGTGGTTACCGGGGATTACATATTTGCATTTCACCGTGTACATTAACATATTATTTATTAATGTGACTACAATGGGTTTTTACCAAATTTTACACTTAACTGGCACTTGAAAAAAAGAAAGAATGAAAATAAATACTGATTAGCTAACTGAACTTTGGCCTCGTTCGTTTACAGTGGTGACATCTTTCAACCATCTGAAGCCTCCAGAGAGGGATCTCACCCCGATGTCTCAAATGAAGTCTCTGAAGTCTCTGAGGCAGGCTGGCTTCACTGCGGTCTTTACCGGACAAACAGTGAGCCTGAGGCAAACATAAACCCTATATAAAGTGCCAAAAAATAACATAAAAGGTGGCTGATATATGCCTTCAGGATGAATGGGGATAATTAACAAGGTGTAACATGTGCTGTACATGAGTAAAGAAATGGTGTGCTATGAAGATCTACTCCAAAAAGCACATAATAATATGTTTTTATGATCATAAACTTCACAGGTTTTAAAGGCCCTGTGCACCCATGCAGGTATTTTCAATTATTCCAGCTAATTAACCTTTTGCTAAGATAAGCACCGCCCCCATGGTTAAGCTAATTAATGCTAACTGAGAGCTAAAACCTATTTTAAGATGAGAACCTAGTAAAAAGCTTCCATTCCCATACACACACCGTGGTTTGCCTCGTTAGGATTGGTAAACTATGATTGGACAATCACTGTTCCAGGGAGAGGTTTAGTGAATAATTAATAAAGCCTCTGCTTGTTTTGTAGTATGCTAAGGTTACCATAAGAACATAGGTGCATCAAAGGAACATCAGCAGGACAAAGTTATTCAAGTGCAGTTTGTACACACTCACAAGAGCTCTTATAAGGCAAAATGAGTCATAACGCCATACGAGTTTATGGCCTCCAGTTTTATTTTTAGTATACAGTAATTCATGTCATGACCTTTTTGTACCCACCCCACCCCAGATAAAAAATGTGTAAAGGCTATCAGAAAATAGACTTTGTCTGTGTGATAGGATAATAGTAATGTTATTCTCTGGCTCCAGTTTATCAGTCACTATCTGTTATACATTACTAAATGCTGACAGAAGCTTGACAGTGAGGAGTTGTTGGAGGAGGTACCAATCGTCGATGTGATCCTGGCTGACGTCGACTCCCTGGTGCCCACACATGATGAAGCCGGCCGCCCAATAGCAGAGTGGAAACGACAGGTGATGGTGCGTCAGCTCCAGGTCAGGCTGCAGGACGAGGAGGAACAGAGGAGACAGGTACTCCTCGTTGCTATTGTCCTGTATGGGCCTGTGTGTAAATATATGTGTATGCATGAGCACAAATCACTGTGCACAGTCATATATGATGGAGAGCAGAGAAAGAGTGCTTATAAAGTAGTTGATCTTGAAGGAACAAATGAAAATGCTCTGATGCTATCAAATATATTAAGATTGTCCAGAGAAAGAAGGGTAAGAAGATAATTAGAGTCACTCAATTTTAAATCCTGACAAAAAAGTAGAAAAATGTGCATTTTGTACTGAGTCAAAACAAAAAAAGGAAGGAGCATCTCTTTAATTAGCAAGTTATATCTAGTTTGTCACATGGTGGGGCTTATATAGCCTATAAGTATTGCTGGGAACAGTAATTTCCAGTCTCATGATGGTGAGCAACAAAGAAGTCCAGCACATAGCACATTGTAACACAGCAACATGTCTTCTCATCTAAGTCTTGGTCCATTTCTGAATTAATGAATAATTCCTAAAATCTCTTTGTTCCCCCCTAACAGGACATGCCTAATGGCTACACTCCAGTGGATGGCTGGACATACTCTCAAACCCACAATGCAGTCTTGGGGCCCTTTGGTGAGCTCCTAACAGAGGATGACCTGGTGTATCTGCAGCAGCAGATCGAGACAGTTTCACTGCAGAAGCGTTGCCAGGCTTATGAGCTGGAGCTGACCAGGCTGACAGAAGAGCTGAGGTCGATTTTACCTGATCCAGTTGTAAACATCTCCCTTAACAAAGAGGTCCTACAGCAGATGGACGCGGAGGGGAAAACGAAACAGACTTTGCCAGTGTGGTGCTGTCGTGTCTCGGAGATTGTCAAGAGCATGTCACTGCTGGTGGCTAAACTGACTCAAACCACAGGAGAAAGGGGTGAGAGGAGGGAGGTAGGAGGCATGATGGAGGAGATAGGGGGTTTGCAGGGGGTAAGAGGTAATTTAAAGGTTGATTTAGGTCAGAGGATGGTGCAACAGGGCCAAGAGACAGTGGTAACACATGGTGAGACATCTAGTGGACGTAGGATTCCTCATATAGGGATGGCGTCAACTTTTAGCCATCGACTGGAGAATAACAGCTACAGCAGAGCTCGGAGGGAAAGGGTGGAGAGGGAGATCCAACAGTCTGGGGTGTCTGTAAGAGACCTCAGATCCAACTTTGAAGGTCAGATTGGTGCGATGTATCCCTTTGCTGGGGTTGTGAAAGGAGGTCAGGTAGTTTTTGGAAACTCAGGGGGAAACAACCATAATACCAAGATAGGCATCAGCTGTGTGGTGAGCCACTGTGATCCTTCTAAAAAACTTGTTCCTGTGTTGGAGACTACCAGCTTAAGAAAAGAGCGTATAGTCGTGCTTTTCTTGAGTCACTGGAAGAAATCTGCATATGCTATTTCAGTGAGAGCAGCAAGGCAGAGCCAGGGACAGGAAGCAGTGTTGAGGAGAGTGACAGGAGAATCGCCCCCACAGAAAATCACCTCCATGTTTCAATTCTGCCAACAAAGAGGCGCTGTGGACAAGATGCTAAACTCCTGGAGGAATAAACTAGAACTCAAAGAAGTGCAAATGTCCTGTTTGTCCTCTTCTAACCGCTCACAAAATCCACCATCTCGAGAAACCTACTCCCCAGAGCAATTCCTGCCAGACGTGGATGGTGTTCCAGTGAGCTACGATAGCTTGACCCTCGACCTCTTCATGCTGGGATATTTCCACATCTTAGAGCAGGAGTTGTCACCCGAGGAGAGGAAGATGAGGCACCTCCTTTGCTTCGAAGTCTTCGACCATGTTGGTAGTTTCCCCTGGGAGATGGTGAAGGACTTCCACAAGGCTGTTCTTCAGGAGATCCAGGCTGGGAAGCGACAGTGGAGCGACGGCTTCGAAGACATCAAAGTTCGCTTCTTTGGGGATTCGAGACCATGCCACTGTCCGTCACCATCACCATCACCACTGTTGCTGTCAGATTCCAGACTTGTACCGAAAGTTATAGTTCAAACTGCTACTCCAGATGAGTGCTGTAGTGACACAGACTTCTCGTGTTTTAACAATGAAGACATTTGTAAATACATCGACCGCAGCTTTGCTTTCTGGAAAGAGAAGGAGGCAGAGCTGTTTGATTTTGAACATTAGTAATCAGGTTAAATTTGCCATTTCTGCACAAAATGGTGATACGTTGGTGTATTTATTTTGACTAACTGACATGTGCTGAATAAAATTCTGTTGATAATGCGTTATTGATGCATTATTATTGCAAACTTAATTGATGATTACAGTTAGTTCATTTACATTCCAGTCAATCACAAGCACTGACACACAAAAGCATTGAAAAATATTCATCCATCTTTCTTTATGCACATAATTATTACCATGATTCCATTCAAAAAATGTGTTTTCTGACAGCAGGATAGTAAACAGGGTTATTAAATTCTTATAATTTGTTAGTACTCTATTGCCACTTAAAGGGTTACTCTGCAACACTCTACGTGTCAAAGTCACCGTGGTATTGTTGTCCTGCTTTTCAGTCAGCAGCGGAGGTAGTTACACGGGTGAAATATTGCTCCCAACCTTGGGGTCAGAACCCCCAGTGGGCCACAAGACAAATATGAAGGTTCATGAGATGAATAATGGGGTAAGGAAATAAGAAAAAAAAAACTGCTAACAAGGGGCCACAACCAAGACGGACAGAAACACAAAAGGAGGGGGGTGACAGGAAAACACTGTCTAGAGAAGAGGCAAACAGAGGCTCCTGAGCCCAGTTACATTGCCTGTTTGCCCAGCTCCTGTTCTAGCATGACACCGGCTCAGTTACCTGTCAGCATCTGCATGCGTTGAAGATTGCAATCATACAAATACTCTCCCACATCTCACCCTCTCCTCTAAAAAAAGCTCTGGCTGCCAAATTCACAATGAAACAAAAAGCCATATCTAGATCAGTGTTTGGTTTGTCTGCTCAGGGCTACTGTAGAAAAATGGTGGTTGGTGGATTCACTCTCACTGAAATTATAAAGGGCAGCAAAAACAAAACAATTCTTATACTCAGATTATTATACACTAATGAAAATGAATATTGTTTTCCATTACTGTAGAGAAATAAAAAAAGCCTTTCCAAATTTTAGCCATGCCTATGTCCAGTAGCAATGTCCAGTATGGTTTTGAGGCACATAAATATAGTGGATTATAAAGTATAATATCTATTGGGTGAAGTAGAAGTAGAAAGGATTAACACTTACTTTGACCTTATGAAGTCTACTGTCACTGTAATCGACCAAACTTCTATTCATCTTTATGTAACCGTGCATGCATATATAATGTTATATCTGAGGCTTAGTTCTGTTTCAGGTCCAATAGAAAGGTGACGGACTGAAATAGGTGAGGTCGCGCATGCGCACAAGCCCCATAAATTGACAGGAGGATGCTGAGCTGCATTCCCATCATTCTGTGAGGAGAGGAGGAACCCCTGCGCACCCACAACGGAGAGGAGACGCCGAGCGATAAGAAACATAGAAAATAATCCAAGTTGAGCTCTTTTATCTGCCAACATGTCAGCTGGAGGAGATTTGGGGAACCCCCTGAGGAAATTTAAACTCGTCTTTTTGGGAGAGCAGAGCGGTGAGTCAGGTTTGGTGTTATCCTCCCCTAATGCCAAACATGCGTATATGTTGAAGGCCATGTATGTAATCCTTGTTGATTTTTGAAAGTTTTAGCTGAATCTAAATGATGTGTTGGCTGGCTTTGCTTGATTTGACGCCCCATGTATCTTTTGGCACAATCTGACTGTAGAAAATTTGATTAACCGAGGAAAAGAAAAAAGAAAAAGGAGGGTAAAAAAAACCCCCGCATGAATATAAACTGCACCCCTGGATTGAATATAACCATTATGATGACTGAAAAATAAATGTACTGTATGTCCTTGAGGATTGTTTAGTTGTCGCAAAATGCCATAATTCGCATCATAGCAGGCGATATGTATTCGGATGTTTTGATGTGGTGCAGTGACCGACAAATACGCTCAGCCTGTTTTCAGATTATTTCACCCACATCCCTTATTTAACATTAACAACCATTTATTCCACTGAATGACAGTGTTTAATATTTTCTCCATCACTCGTGTGTGTGTGTGTTTTTCTAATAGAGAAGATAATAAACAGTCCCCCATGTGTCAGTTCGGGACACACCCTAGGCTGGCGATGTCTGTAGCATCTCTAAACCTCGCAGTCTCCGGTTCGCTCCTATAAATAATCAAATAAAAACAGGTTTGACAGCGCCACAACATTATACTATTTATTCAATAATCCATCTATTCGTGGTGGGGATGGCTGTGTGTGTGTGATTTGATGTGATGTGCACAGATTCGGGAGGTGCTGATCGATAATGGTTTAGCGCTGTGAAGCTGCTTGAATACGTGTTCAGACATCAGACATCCAGAGTGGCATCACAGGAGCACACATCCCATGGAATAAGACACATAATCAGGCCTAATAAGACAGCAGCTTGAACAGTGTTTGTGTCTTACATTATGATGCTTCAGTGTGAGTGTGTGCTGCATGTCTATGAGAAGGTTGTGTGTCGACTACAAGCCTCCCTGTGTGTGTGTGTGTGTGTGTGTTTGTGTGGCCTGTACTGCAATGTTGCTGTCCACGGTGCTGGATAGAGGCCTGGTGTGGCCACTGCCCATCGCTGGCTTCAAAACTACTGCTGTCTGCATAGAGGACTCTGCATGAGAGCCAGGGGCCTGCTGGAAAAGTCCTGTCCTCACTCATGTGTGGATCTGATGTAAAATGGTGCTAAAGATGGTGCCGGGTGGGATGTAAATACCAAAAAATCGAGCTCACTAGGCTCACCTTGATCCTCTGAGAAGTCACCATCCAGCTTATGAACGCTGATAAATATCGAATGTGTTTTCTATCTTAAGGGTGGCTGGATCATTTTTGGACACGGTTATAACATTTATTTTTTTATTTTTTAAGTGATCGGTCAGCTGGTCGACAGAAAATGAACAGACGATTATTTTTTAAATCATAATTTATTGATGTTTATATTTATAGGGGACAAGTACGTATAACATGGATTAGTGCCACACACCACAGCATTTATAGCCTAAGCTGGATCCCAAGATGCACCTTTATATACCTACACATAATTTAACAAGAAAATAAGTACAAAACACAGGACTGATGAATCACTCAAATCAATTAAGCAGACCTGTCAAATATTTGGAGGGTGCAGCTTCTCCAGTTAAAGGATTTGCTTCTTTTCTCTGTTCTGTATCGCTGTAAACTTGATATCTTTTGGATTTTTTTCAGTGTTGATCAGACAATACGAGACATTCGAAGTCATCACCTTGGAGTTGCAGGACACAAAAACTGCAACAGACATTTGGGCCTTTTGACATTTCATCGACGAAATGATTAACTGACTAAGTTAATAATAAATAATAAAAATGATTTGAGTTTTAGCCCCAACAGAGAATTAAGAGTCAAACTCAGCTCTATTAACATTAACATTTTGACTCTCTTTTCTTTCTTATTTGTAAAATGTTGTCTTGTGAGCACAGTTGTAGAGGCTGTGTTGAATTATGAGGCAGATTTTGTTCCCAGATGCTTCAGGTGACTTTTACTCTTCGTGTCATCATCTAATATTGAAAATGCAGAGATATCCAACTCATTTTTAATTGTTGAGTTAATTGTCGGTTTGCTCGTGATGGGTACAGTGACAGTGCTTGAATGTTGGTCAGTGAACCCCCATTTTTATATTATTATGTCAAATCTATTCAAGGGATTGTGTATTCATGTGAATTAAAAATCTGCTTCTTGTTCTTTGTTCTTCCAGTGGGGAAAACATCTCTCATCACTAGATTCATGTATGACAGCTTCGACAACACATATCAGGTGAGACCAGAACCAAAAAGATCAGAAAACATTTGAACTTATTTAGAACAACTGAATAAATTATACAATGTTCTCTTTGTATAAACTCTATTACAGCTTGTCTTTTGGTCAGAGGCATATTATATTCACAATTTCTCTACCAATTGTCCTACAATGTCAGATTTGAACCAACGGAATGGAGACTAATCACACAATCAGCCTCCTGTGGTATAATAGTGACTGATTAACAACTGAATATCGTTCATTCATAAAATGAAACCTTTTTGCCAGAAAATGCCCACTTGATATACAAATTACCATCAGGGTAATAAAATATGTCCAAATTTGAATGTTTTCAGTGTAATTATCTAATACAATACAACATGTTACTATCTACAAATGATTCTTTCCATTGTACAAGTTAGGTACATAACAAGTCTGAATGATTGAGCCCAGAGGCCAATACAAATGAAATTAGTTTTTCAGTCTGATTCAATTTTCGGTGCTTATGGCCTCTTTTTTTTTTTTTCTTAACAGCTTTTTGTATTTTCCTTAATTTAAACAGCGGTCAATCTGCCAGAAACAACAGATGGCGCAGGCAGACAGTTAGCCTTTAAAGTCTGGGTAACACTGATGATGTTTTCCCTCTCTTTTGTTCTTTCTCCACCTCAGGCGACCATTGGAATAGACTTCCTATCAAAGACAATGTACCTGGAAGACCGAACAGTAGGAAGCCTTGATTGTCATTTTTAAATGTGCATGTAGACACACGTGTAAAGATGAATTCATGTATTTATACTTACACTATATGTCATTTTAGCCAGTCCTGAGTAAGAAATGTCCCAATATCCACTCCGGTTTCAGTAATCCATGATTTGATTTGCTTAATTACTGCTCTCTTCACAGAGTAACATGATTATCCTGAGGTTATTTCTACTAGTAATAGCTTTGGTGCTTTAGGTTTTCTATCCTTAAGAGGTCAAAGCCTTCTCATGGATCATCTACTTTAGCTAGTATTAATACTTACTAATACTAATTTCTTTGTCAGGATATTGTGCCCTGTCTGCCTGTACCCAAGCTTTGGATGTGTAGTTATAAGGCCTTTACATCTGTATAGTCTGCTTGTAGTGTGATGGTTAATGCTGAAACAGCTGTTTATGTGTGTATGAATGCAGGTAAGGCTGCAGCTGTGGGATACTGCTGGACAGGAGCGTTTCAGGAGCCTCATTCCCAGCTACATACGAGACTCTACAGTCGCTGTGGTCGTCTATGATATTACAAGTGAGCAGCAACCTGCTAATTTCACTGAAAGGACTGATTGTGTGCATGGGTTTTAACACAAAGAGACTGGATCTAAAGTTGTTCCTGGTCTCTCTAGATGTGAACTCATTCCAGCAGACCTGCAAATGGATTGATGATGTCAGGACAGAGAGAGGAAGTGATGTCATCATCATGCTCGTCGGCAACAAAACAGATCTGGAAGAGAAGAGGTGAGCACATCAGATATAGCTCGTAATCGCCTGTATCATTTAGCCGCAGAAGTCTCTGAGATGAAGATATTTGTTACGCGAAAGCATCAACGTCTTAGTACTGAATAAATTAGCTGTCGTGATGCTGAAGTCTGGCCTGATTTTCCCCTGCAGGCAAATCATGATCGAGGAAGGAGAGCAGAGAGCCAAAGAGCTGAACGTCATGTTCATCGAGACCAGTGCCAAGACAGGCTGCAATGTCAAACAGGTGATCCCTGCAGTTTCACCATATTTCACAGTATTTTCAGCGTCAGTTGCTCTCGGCTTCTTTGCCGCTCCTGTGTCCCTCCAAGGAGATCGAGTCACCAACGTGAATGAATAAAATCGTGTAAATGTGTAAATATGTGGAGGAATGTGGATGGTTGGGTGCACATCAAACTCCAGTGTGTGTAGGATGAAAGAAGCAAACACACACTGAATATTGTAAGCTTATTTATTAATGTACTTTACTTGTACTTTGCATAATATTTCTATTTCATGTCACTTTATGCTAATACTCCACTGCAATTCAGAGGGATATATTACTATACACTTTTAAATCCAGCTATACTTACTAATTATTTTATAAATTCACATTTTACATGGAAAACATACATACATTTATAAATATGATCAATTGTCAGACATAAAACTTCTCAACAGTATATAAAATAATTTGAATTAGCTCAGCGTCGACCAACCACAACAGTAAAATGATACTTGCATACTAATGCATCAAGAAAAATAATCTAATAATATTTAATAGTATGGTACACTAAGCTGTTACTTTTGTTATTTAAAGTACCTTTTTCAGATCATACTCGTTAAATTCAGGGCTTTTTATTCGTAATGGAGTATTTTTACAGTCCTCTCTGTACATCTTTTCTAGTTCCTTGATCACTAACTCTCCCTTGTCTCCTCTCCTCTCTCCCCTCCTCCTTCCTTTTCTCTCCTCCTAGCTGTTTCGTCGGGTTGCAGCAGCCCTACCTGGAATGGAAAGCTTGGACGACGCAAATCCCGAAGGCAGTATCCTTTACAGCCGCTGTGACTCACTGTGCCGACAGCCAAACAGCCAAGAAACAGGCAGCTTATTTTTAATCTCTTAGTGGTTGTTTGGCGCAAGTACAAACAGACCGCCCAGCCTACTGTCTATACTGAGGCATCAGCCATTAAACCTTTTTTTTTTTGCTTAATAGAGTGGAAATGCACAGAGCCAGGAAGATAGTGTGGATGTGCTGGTACAGCACCACATAGTGGTTGTCTAGGAAGTGACACACACTGAGGACGTGTGATGGAGGATGGATGTTAAAAGAAGGTGATTGAAAAGAGAGATACTGAACAATAAATGTGAATTAATTCATTAAAAAAAATCAGCTAGCATTTGATTACAGGATTAAAATTTCAGTGTAACTATTTAGTACATACTTACTTATTTACCTTTAGTATAATACTTACTGGGCACCAGAACATTTTTTTAAAATCACTGTATCTATTCAATAGTTAAGGATTAAAGTAATTTTATTATCATCAGGTAACACTTAAACGGAATACACAATCATTATTATTATTTATTTATTTATTTATTTATTTTATATTCATTTATTTTGAGCATTGTCGTCGATTACGAACAAAACATTAGGCCAAACTTTGGCTATGAAAGAGTTTGATTTTAAAACAATTATAAAATGCTGCAGTAATTCAGTTTCAGATCATCTGATGATCGAGTCCTCTGTTAAAGGAACACACAAACCTTTTTGTCCTGTCATATCATCGTATTATTATTAAGGGAAACATCGCCAATTTTACACATCAAAGTCTGTTTATGGAGTCAGTTGGAGCTTTGAAAATGAAAATGAATGAAGTTAAAAAGAAACGAGCGTAGCTGATCTCTGTAGCTCGCTGCTCGTCTCAGCTTGAGGTTGCTAAATACTCTTTTTAAGGAGCTCAACAGGAACCTCCGTGACTGCGAAGTCACGCCTATGCAAAAGTACCAAAAACTGCAGCTTCTCAAACGGCCACTTGAGGCCGAGCCAAAGCTTACACCGTCACCTGCAGGCTGTAATTCAAAGCATTACCCATTTAAAATGGTGGAAAGTAACTAAGTGCATTTATTCGACTTAAGTACAATTTTGTGGTACTTGTACTTACATATCCTGCTACTTCATACTTCTATTCCACTACATTTGGAGGCTAATATTGTACTCCAATACATTTGATAACTTCTTTGCAGATTCAGATTAATAAACTAATAAATTAGGATGTCATATCATAGATTAAGATAAAACTTTTGACCCCCACAGGGACTTCATTCTGCAGATAAAGTATATAAAGTAGTTTCATTTAGCTCCACCTTTACCAGCTGCAACATTAATGCATACATAACATAATAATATTTGACTTTTTCTCTCACCCACCTGACTTTTCCTTAACTGGATGATTCCCAGTGATCGACATCAAGCTGGACAAACCGGCAGAGCCTACTGTCCCCGAGGGCGGGTGCTCATGTTAATGCAGAGCTGAAATCAGACAGCTCCCTTCACACCATAGGCTTGTTGTGTTGCTTACTGGTTAGCTTCCAGTTGACTTCTCTAATTGGATATAGGATATGCGGGCCTTGTATCTGATTGGACAAATCAAATGTTATCTTTCAGTCTTGTTCAGTTGTAAAATATTGTATACTTTGTCAATATGTAAGTGACTGGAGGAGAAAAGGGAAAAAAAAAATAAACAAAAAAACAAATGTTGAAATGAAAATGAACAAAAAAAAAAAAAAAACAGTTTTGGAAACATGAAAAAGGAGAAAAATGGGACAACCAACGGAGTTCTTTTCGCTGTTATGTTTTGTATTTTTTATATATAAAAAAGGAAAGCACCAAAAATGATGCCTAAACATAGAAGGAGAAATAGTGGGGGGCGTCTGCCATTTTTCTAGATGGCACGAACACGTCTGAATGTCTGCAGCACGCATGCACGCTGATCTGATCTTTGACCTTTGACCTTTGACCTTTGGCCTGCCCTCCAAGGTCTCCGCACTCTGGAGGGAGGTCGACTATCTTAGAATGTTTTATAGCATCTCTCTCTCTCTTTCTCTCTCTATAGCATCTCATGACAAAATGTATCTCATTTGATATTCCCACAATGAATCAACTTCCAGTAGGTTCACCTAACAGTAGCTGTGAAAATGTGGCACTCTCTCTATGGGTTTAACTTTTATAGAACAAAATGTACTGTGGTTAAAAAAGAAAACATCAAAAAAAAAAAAAAAAAAAGAAGTAATAAAAAGACAACTTACTATCACAACTCCCTCCTTTCCCTCCAACCACTCCTCTCCTTTACCTCCTCCTCTCTAACCCCCCTCTTCCTCTCCTGTCTCCCCATCCCTCCATCCCGGTAATACACATATAACGATCCACTGTAATGCACTGCACTGTATATAATAATGTAATATGTATGTTGTGAACGTCCCTCTGTAGAAGTGGTCCTTGTTCACCAGTATGAATAATGTAATAATGTTTAATGATTAATAAATTACAGATTAAAGGGCTTCACTCTCCTAACCATCAACATTTACCTGGTAGCAAAATGGTCTACTCTATTTATCTTGGACTTTATTTCCAGTTTTTACTGATTTACACACAGTTTTACAACCATTTGGCATTTACAGAGGTCATAATGGAAAAAGAAGAAGGCAGATTTGATAAGATTGAGCAGGTATTCATGTGTCATCACCAGAAACAACAAAAGATTAAAGATATAGAACTTTAGCACAGCGTATAATTTACATTATACTGCTAAATGAGAAATAATTAAAGAGGCTAACTCTTTTTAGGACTGGAATTTTGATATAATCAAGAGAACATATCGGCTATAATTATCTATTTTATACAATATCTCGTTTCACAAACATATATGTTAGCTAACATTAGTAAAATAAAGGGTAACACAGACATCGCCCTGCTCTACTGACTTACCAGTCTTACCACAACTTGCCGTTTTTACATTTTTGTACAGATTAAACAAACTACATACTTTCACATGCTTAGTGAAATTTAGAGGGCCTGTTGGGTGGCTGGTTGTTTTTCACCGTTTCTAGTCTTTATGTTAAGCAAAGCTAACCGTCTCCTGGCAAGCGAATAAGAAAATAATCCAATAATGCTAAAATGCTGAATATTACTTTAACCTTAATTAAAAGTAGCAAATTTGATAGAGTTAGCCTCAACTGACATTTAATAAATGGCATCTAAAAGTATTTTAGATAGTTGTGTAGCACTTATTTGGACAGATATAAGCTTTCATGTCTTATAAGTCTTATAAATCTTATAAGTCTCTAAGATTTAAGTTTTAAGTCTTTTATCACAGAGTCTTGACACAATAGAGTTGGATCTACTTTGCTCAGTGCCCTGTCAATATCAGTCATTACTTGGATGAGATTCTTCTCATTTTTTTTGGCTGATTTTTTGGAATATAGTCCAACTTTCTGTAAGTAGACACCACTCAAATGGAAGTATTTTAGAATATCACAGTTTTTTGCTGCCCAGACTTTGCACTTTATTTAATGAGAGTAACAGGAAATTGGGCTGAGAGCAGTGATCAAGAAATGATTCAGTCAATCTGTCGATTATACTTGTTTACCGTGTTAATTTTCTCCTGCCTTTTGCACTGCTCTCGAGCTCACTGTGGTGAGTCAGTGTCTGAAAATCGGATAGTCAAGGGGAAGTTGAAGTGGAAAGAACCTTTTAAGAAGGAAACTGTCACTGTGACGTGTCAGGTCGCTTACACTCAGCTCTCCCGATGTAAGAGGACAGGTATTCCCCTAGATGGACAGCACGCCATGCGATCTCCCTGAGGGGTCAGCAGGCGGATGAAGACAGTTGGTGCTGTTAGTGGGCCAATGAACTCCACAGAGAGAAGAGGTCGACGGTGGGCCTTGCCTGAAGGGTGAAACCTTCAATGTGGAGTTTCTGAAAATCTCATAACACGCGGTGTTTTTTGTGACATACCGTATTCACATAAATTAAAAGCAGAACCACTGAATCACACAGGAAAAGACATGAATCTATTTTAAACACAAATTACTCAAGATGTCCTATATATAAGCAAGCATGAAACGACGCACCTGTGCCTTTGATATTTCCTTCCTTGAGAAGGACACACCTCTTCCATCCAAAACACCTGACTATGATCTAAGGTCCTCTCACGTTCGGGTCACTTTGGATCTCATTAGCACGAGAAAGCAGATCATGTCCAGAGCCGAAGCTTTAAAGGACACAAACCTTCGCTCCCTGCTGAGGGAGTTGCGGACAGATATCGCTATGGCTGTAGATGACCCATTCCCTCTCGTCTACGGTCTGGCAGACAAAAACATCATCACAGACCAACTACTGAAGGTAAGTAAATCTGAAATAGTCTGATTATTGGGAGATATTGCAGAAATATATTACTTCACTCAAACCTGCTGCTTTTCTATAGGATACTTTGGAGAAGGAGGACAGAGAAGGGATCCACAAGGCCCTGTACTCTCTCCTGTCCTGGATCCTGGAGCAGAGCAGATCCACTGTCCAGGCTTTCTGGAGCAACCTGTCCAAAGACTACAACCTGGACAGCTACCCCAAGCTGCAAACACTGCTCACTAACCTACACTCGAGTATACCAAGTTCAAGTTTGATCAAAATATTGTGTTTAACCATACTAAATGACTGAACTGTATTTTGTAGGTCCTCATACCTATGTACATAATCTCTTATTTTTCTAGCAAACACCACAACAAGATGAGTCTAAATGATTATTAACAAAATGAAAGAGGGGTAAAGCGTGTACTTCTTCAGTCTGTTGCTGCATTGTGGGGAACCTTCGGTGGGGAATCCAGCATAGCACCAGGGCACGACAGACCCCCTTCAGGACCCTGTGGAGAGTAGGAAGGAGAGAAATAGGAGAAAGAAATGGTGCAGAATACAAGATGTTCATTTATAGGAACCTCAGAAGTGTTGAAGTGTGATCCTGCTCCTGAAACTCTGAGAAAAAAGCTCAAATTAACTGATGTTTCAATACCCAGCTTGGATATTATGTCTGAAAACCAACAGAAGAACCTACATGGTATAGAGCATCTTAAACATTAGATCAAGAACAGACTGAGTTTTAGCTTCAAAACACATTTCCTTTTATTTTTAATATGTTAATAAGTTATATATATTATATATATAAATATGTTACATTGAACAGTTAAATTAGTAGGAAGTAGAAAGCCCTTAACTCTTCTCTCTGTTGCTGTGTTTTCAGGACAGACTTCTCTATCTACGACTATGCTTTGTATTTTGAGTTTTATTGTCCTATCGTTGCTGTTGGCAGGACGGGATGCTGCAGGCTCTAGAGGTGAGAAGAAATCCTCTGGAGGCCATAAAACATCTCACGTGAAGAAGAGGAGCCATGAAGACAGAGAGCCAAACTCACACAATCAGCACCCGCAGTATCATGCCAAGACAAGTGATGGACCAGGTTTTATTTTCCATAATACTCTTCAATAATAATCTTTTTGACTCATTGTGGGGATTTTTTTTATACTCTTAAGTAGAGAAATGAATGGAAAACTGAGTGTGCAACCTATTTGTGCAGCAGTGACAGAATTAATCATTAATAATGACTAATAAATGTGTTTTTATCTTTTCTTAAGGGGGTAAAGTGAAGCTTTACAGAGTGAAGAGTGAAGCTCCAGCTCCACAGCTAACATCTGGAAATGGTACTGACAAATCAAGCATATTTTACAGACATCGCTTTAATACTACGGACATATTTAACCTTTGTCCTGCCACAGGTGTTCAGGCGGTGTCCTCCTCAGTCCACAGACCAGTCAGTCTGTCTTCCTCCTCTTCTGCCTCCACAACTGAGCCGGCAGTCAGCCATGAAGCCAGAGAGAAGATCCACATCAAGCAGGTGTTTGGCTCAGATGATAACTCACTGGGTGAGCATTTCTGTTCTTATCGTTTTTTATGATCAGAAATATCAATAAAACTGTCTTCATAAAAAAAAAGTCTTTGTCATTGAACAGGAGCTGCCAGAAAGTGCATAAAAGTTGGAGGGGAGTTTTACTCCTGTGCTCAATCAGAGGAGATAAATGGAGCTGCTGAGACTACATTTCACCACAAGAGGGAGACAAACACAGCCATGGTAGAGGAGCCACTCATCACCCACTCACACGTGCATATGTCCTGTTGTTCCTTATATATTTTGTAACTCTGAGTGTATGTAGGTTCAGTATAATGATGACGAGTGTGCAGTTTGTAAAGATGGAGGGGAGCTGATCTGTTGTGACGGCTGTCCTCAAGCTTTTCATCTGACCTGCCTGGACCCTCCACTCACATCCATCCCCAGGTGATCTATCTATCTATCTATCTATCTATCTATCTATCTATCTATCTATCTATCTATCTATCTATCTATCTGAAATGAAGGTTTTAATGTCAAATGTTTCATCTTCAGCGGTCCCTGGCAGTGTGAGTGGTGCCGTGGCAGCAGAGTGAAAACAGAGACAGCCCAACTACCTTTACAAGTAAGTATATGAAGGAAACCTACATAGACATGTGAGACATATGACATATGAAAATACATGCACGCCATGCTCAAATATTGCCTGTTTTATATTAATAGGAATGTTTCTTTACTTGACTGAGTTGTGAAGGTGATAAAAAATGACTAGAAATGATCTGTCTCCTGAAATACACCGGACATTTCCAGTGATATTCATGTCTTTAATATAAATCATAGCGATCTATAACTCGATCTGATATCGGCTGACTAAAACCAGCTTACCTGATGTTAAATTGGATAATTTTCCGTCTAGGTCTGATCAGATTGATTGCATTTTCTCCGTGATGGGAAAGGACATCACTATTGCAAGGAAATATTCTGCATATCTTCCACTCTCTGTTATGAGTAGAGTAATTCAGTCACTTGTTCTGTCATACCTGGAGTAGTGCCCGGTCATCTGATCGAGTGTTGCTGAAAAACACCTAAAAAAGGGCAGCTAGACCAGAACTTAATCATTCTTTCCGCACTAATGTGTGTGAGATGCATAAATGATTATCTTGTTCAACTGTGGAGGCAAATCACACGTCTTTCGTGAAAATCTAGTGCATACTGTTTTATGTCATGAGTGTGTAACACATCAGATGAGTACTGGTAATCTGGCAGTCCACAAACTGTGTGATGAGAATTTTAGCGAGCTTCTCCTGCCTGGAATATGTTTAATCGACATTAGACAGATCAAAAACAGCATATTTGTTGTTTATTTTATTTGCTTAGTGACTCTTTTGTTACTTTATGTGAGAGTCATTTCATCAATTCACTTATACTGGCTTATACTGCAGTTTGTTGCTTATTGATATTGTGTAATTTTAAATTGTTTGTGCATTATTGTTATTGTGTGGACCTCAAGGAGACTAGTGATCACTTGTGTGGAAGCTAAATCCAAATAAAGAATATGGAATCTGCAGTTTAACAGTCAAGTTTGCAAAGCATACTTTATGTCATAACATATGAATGTTATTTTACATTACAGCCGCTCATTGCACAGCCGCAGCAAACAAACGCGAGCTCCAGTATCTCCATCACAGACGTCGCCTTCTTCTCGCCGCTGTCATCCTCGACTCTCACCGGCGTCACAGCTTCAATGAATGGGTCCAGTGGCAGAAACCAGGTAAAGACCTGATGTTTGATTGAAGTTCTGCTGGTTTATTTGACCGCTTTGAACGAACTTGTTGAATGATAGCGTGATTCTGTGTTTAAAATATATAAAATGTGCGTACAGTGCTCAGGTGGAGAGCTGGTCAGTTTGAGGGAGGTGTGCGGTGTTTGTCACCTAGCAGGAGGAGATCTGACACGCTGCCTCCAGTGTTCGGGGCATTTCCACGCACACTGCCACTTCTCCAAGTAAGACTCCCATCTCCTCCTCTTCTAGCATGTATTATCTGATGCAGTCTCATAATGAGACAACACATGTACTTCCCACAAACATGACGAATCTTGATCTCAGCCTCGAGGTGATCTACAAATCAGACATACATTCCTACGGGAAAACAACTTCCCGTTTATGTTCCTGTTCATGTTAGTGCTGATCAGCAATGTGCATTAAGGGTGTGTGCTTACAGTGATCATTATGTAGCTTATGATGATTAATCGATTGTAAATGGAGCGCTGCAGCGGGGTATAATGTATACTGTACATGGAGATCAATGATTTTACAAAATGAGATGAAACAAATGAATCTGAATCCATGTGATGATCTCTAGTAACACTACATATATAACTCTTAGTGCTTCATTGATGAATATTTAGGATTTCCTTCACCGTGTTTAAATATCACCTCAATTCTTTGTGTTTTATAAATGTCACATGTTGATAGAGCCCATGTCTCATTTAAACTGTGCAGTTTGCCATCTAAAATGGTCTGAACCTCTTCCTCTGTAATCCTCCTGTGTGCTGTAAGTCACATATTGATTGACAGTAACATTATACACCACGGGAAACAGTCTGACTCACTCACAGCATCCTTGTGTTTGCTAGAGGGAGATCAATCTGCTCATCCTGCTTGAGGCCCTGGGGCAGCTCAGCAGAGAAGGAGGCTGAATCCAGAGGCTTACAGGTGTGTACAGTTTAAACAGCCTCTATGTGTGATTGTACAGATAATATACACACCTTCCGCCTATATGATGGAGTGCAATCTGTGTAATCTCTCCCGTGTGTGTCTCCCAGCTCGCCCCAGTGGTTCAAAATACACTCAGTCATGATCACAGCTCCTCCGTCCCTGAGCCGGTCCTACATAAAGATGAGCTGGACTCCATCCTGGGAGACGTGAGTGAGGTTCGGTTACGTGTCGATACCACAGACATGATATGAATGTGACCATAAGAATGTCAGACACAATATGGCCGCTCTTCTTATCGCACAGGCGGGGGAATGAGTCATCATGGTGAAATGCAGCCTTGAAGACCAGACAATGAGTGATGTGTCATGGTGGGGTTTGTGTTAGTCTGGTTTTCTACAAGAGAAACATGTGTACAGATGTTGAAGTCCCCCTGTGCTGTACGAGTGTTCTTAGTTTGCTCATTAATAACATATATATGTACATATTCTTCATATACTGTACTTAGATGTGGATGAATTTAAAGTAACCAAAGGTTGTGCAGGGGGAGAGGAAGTTAAAAGCTTACAACAAAAACATTTTTTCTTATTCCCGTTCCTCTCTCAGTCAATACTGTCATTGGGAAGTTGCCAGTAAATGATAAATGTTAATTTATGGACAATGACTATGTTTGACTTCCACATAACAGCCCCAGTATCTAAATGAACATTTAACCACAGTACTTAAACATAAAGAAGTTAAAGGGGCTCAAGAAGGTTCCTGGTTCAAACCTCGGCTCGGTGTGTGTGGAGTTTGCATGTTCTCCCCGTGCCTGGTATCTCCGGGTACTCCGACTTCTTCCACAGTCCAAAGACATGGAGCTTAATTGGTGACTCCAAATTACTCATAGTTGTGAATGTGAGCATACATGGTTGTTTGTCTCTATGTACACTGCCTCTCATCCAGTGCCAGCTGGGTTAAGCTTGAGCCCCCATGTCCCTGATAAGAATAAGCATGTGCATGTTTGAATTCCACCAAACAGCCTCAGTGTCTTAATGTTCAATTCAACCACTTTACTGGAACATAAAGAAGTTCAGGCTGTCTAATGAGATATGATTTAATGAATTAAAAGTCCTAGATATAGCAGTGAGTGCTGGAATATGATGTTATAAATAATCATACAAATCTGTAGTTTGTTGATAATAAAGAAAAAGATTCAAGATTTAAAAGATTTAAAGATTCAAAGGAAAAGAGAAGCTGATGATTCAGGACAGTGTGAAGAGGTACTGAATCTAACACATTTATAGTATTTGAAAAAATGATTGGATAATAATACACACAAGTACAGATTGATTTTTTAGTGAGCACCTCCAGGTTTGAAGTACAACAAACTCTTAACCAGGTGGACATTTATCATTTAAGGATTCGACTGATTAGAGCTTCAAATTGACCTCGTCCTTTAATTTTCAAAATTGATATTTGAATACTCCAAATAAAAAAAAAAAATACTTGAAATGTGAACGTGCCAAAAGAAAAAAAAAAAGTGAGAATGTTCCCCAAAGCTGAAAACATAACCTGTAATAATAATAACGATGTTGACCTGAAGTGATGTAATGTGATAATATAACTGGATAACTGGAGAAATAATCTGGTAAAGATTGTCGCTGTGTGATATCATCTTTGTCACTGACATCATACTGTACACATTAGCCAGGTGATGTCATCAGGACTCTGGTGGTCTTTCGTGCAACGACTGATCGAACTTTGCTGTTTGTATCTCAGCAGGGTTCCATTGATGGCATCTTGCAGTGGGCTTTCCATAACATCACTCGGCCTCTTCCAGACTCTCAAGGATGCTATCAGTGACAGACGATCAGCCGTGCACTCATGCATGAGCTCTCAGTCATGTTGTACAGTAACGGTCATTATATAAACATAACTAATTGGATGGTTTTGTTTCCTGTTGTGCCTGAAGTAAATGTCGAATCGTGGTTAATTTTTGATTCTTGAGTCTTACAAAGTGAAAGCATTCCTTTTTTCCATTCTGACCCCTCCTGTGGGTCTGTGTTGGAGATGGATGTTATGTATGTGTGTATGTGTGTATGTATATGTACCGTACTGCCTCCAAGTTCCCATTAAGCCCAGTGCAACCAGCACTCTTAAGCTGGAATAATAGAACATGCACCATGTGAGCTATGCATAAACTAAAATAATAATCGTGCCCTCTGCAAGACATGACCACAGAACTGAGCTAATAATGCAAGACATGCTGTAGCTGACATTGTACTTTAGTGGTACAAAGTTTTCATGAATCAAATTACCAGAACTAATTGACATGCAGTGAACATGGGGCCAGTAGGACGTCTTCTCAGTGCAAAGGTGGAGCAACTTACCCCAGTTTGTGTAGCATGGCTGGAAAAGATTAATAGTGCAGGACATTAAAAGGGCTAATTGTGCAGGGAATGGGGTTCATCACTGATGTGGGAGGGCTGGCACCGAGCCTCGGACATCTCTGCTCAGGCCAAACTTTTGCTAACTTGGCCTAATAAACTGCAAGCTGTGTTTTCATGTGTGGGAATGTGTTTATATCTGAGAAGGACAGGGCGATGATAATAATAATAGTAATAATGAACATTATTTACACTTTTAAAAACAGAGTTACAAAGTGCTCTGCTTGGTTTAACCTGAATTTCAGGACAACAGTGAGGCAAATAAGAGAAAAGCCATGGTCATAATTATGAAATAAAAGTGTTTTGTGTGGAAATTAAGAAGTATACTAACATGAAAAACTTTTCAAAAAGATAAGTTCCTCAGATCAGATCGGGCAGGGAGTTCAGAGCTGAGTGTGACTGTTAAACCAGGTCATCTTTAGTCTTGAAGCAGGACAGCCAGCAGGCCGTGATGCTTTCTCTGGGTCAAAGGAGAGCAGCAATGCAGCAATATAACTGGGAGTTAAACCGTGATTTAAAGGTGAAGTTGTAGCTAATATTATCTTGTCTATCCTGAGCAGCTGCATTTTCTACCAGCCTGAATACAAGGAGTTACAATAATCTAATCAAGATGATATGAAAGTTTGAATGACCTACTTTTTGAGATGCCCCACAGTTGAAACTTGTTTTTTCAGAGTTGTGGTCAAATATTACACCCAGGTTTCTGGCTGCAGGTTTGACATTTATAGACAGGTGGCGAAGATGTTTTATATAAAACGGGGATTGACTTTGGAGGACCAAGAGGAATAATTTCGGAAAGTTTGGGAACATCCAGGTCTCTCATGTACACACACACATGCACATATATCTACAGTGACATGGAAAAAAAAAAGAGACAATGCAAACTTGCACATGTGTGCACAAAGACAAAGAAATGTCTCTCTCGCTGCGTGGACCTGTAGAAGAATTCACATTCACACGTTACACCAGATGGTTTCAATACAATGAGGTATGCACACTGAGAAATGCCTCTGTTTAACAGGAATTCCTTGAAGACTATCACTTAGATGTGGAATGTTGTTTTTGTCATGGGATTCGAGAGTTTAAGCATGACTGCCAGAGGGATGGAGCCCGGCCAGGCAGCACACAGATTTTTCTCCCCTCGGTATTTGGTTGCCATGGCTCCCAACTCCTACAGACCCAAAACAGAGGATGAGAAACATGCGCATTGCAGTGTGTGTGTGTGTGTGTGTGTGTGTCTGTTTGTTTATGAATCCCACCACTTTCTAAATGGTTCATGAAACATCCTGCATAGTTGAGGGCTCTGGGCCCTTGCAGGGAGAGAAATATCACTGACAGAGGGACAATAGTTTACTTTGAATGTTTGCCAAAGATATGAGGGGGGGGGGGAATCAAAGAATATTTCATGAAATGAGATAAACAAACCTGACATAAATTGGTGTCAAAGTGTGTGTAAATAGCAGTAATTTAGCTCTGCGAATGCCTGTTGCAATCCTAATGATTTTTATCATTTGGATATATTTCTGCATATAAATCAGCTCGTATAATTTATTTGACTTTACTGGTTTCAGCCATGACTCTTGCTTTACTATCACCCCCTCTGTGTCCTAGTTCGAGCTACATACCGCATGAGAGACCACATGGAAAAACTGATAAAATACCCCAAGAGCTCGCTCTCTCTCTTTTCACCCTCTCACCACTAGGTGGCATCCATCTGTGACTGATGCAGTAAAAACAATGTCAGGTAAACTCCACTGTATTTCACTGAACCATGATTCTTAAGTAACCGTCACGATTTGATAAGAGGAAGTCCTCTCTTTGTCCAAACAATGTTGTGTTTGTAGAGAAGTGGATGTCTTTTAAGCAAAGTGAATTTATGGGAATGAATGGCAGCAGAATGGAGCATGAAGGAAATGTGTTTTGACTGTATTTAAAAGGCCAGTATTGGAAAGTACAGGTACTCAAGTGCTTCACTTAAGTTAAAGTTTGAGGTACTTGTACTCTGTTGTACTTGAGAATTTCCATTTCGTGCTATTTTATGTGTCTACTTCACGACATTTCCACAGGAAACTATTATACTTTAGACTCAACATTTATTTGAACCTAGAAGCTCAACATTTTATATAAAAACATGATCACCTCAAATGTGATGTATTGCTGTAGATTAAAATGTATTTAAATGAACATCAACTCACCCAGATTCAACATATTGATTACCATCATGGTGTCTTAACAGAAGTACTTTTGATACTTAAAGAACATTTTCAATTCAGTTCAGTTTTATTTATATATCACCAAATCATAACAGAAGTTATCTCATGACATCCTATAGAAAAGCAGGTCAAGACTGTACTCTTTATAATATTATTTACAGAGACTCAACAATTCCTACCACGAGCATGAACTTAGCAAGGAAAAACCTCCTTCTAACAGGCAGAAACCTTGAGCAGAACCAAGCTCACTGAAGGGCAGCCACAACAGGTTGAGTTAAAGAGAGAGAGTGTCTTTATAACATCCATTCAGATTACAGACCTGACATACTGTATGGCTGTTTTTTTTTTTGCGTACTGCTGCTCCTCGGTTTTGAAAACGACAAAACGTATTGTAATATCTCACTTCTTCATCTGTTCATTTCTAGGAAAAAAAAAAGGTTAAAATCCTGAGTATAATCACAATGTGTGTACTTCAAAGTATGGCATGTACCGCAAAAAGTACTACATTGTGAGGCTGATTGCTCATCACCTCTTTTGCGTCATATCTTCTGTGTTATCTGAAATAGCTCGTTTCCTGCTGTGCTGCATTCCGATATGATGTTTAATGAGGCAGAAATGTCACAAAGGTTATCAAGAGTATGATTAGGGCCTCTGTCATTATGTGTGCACTTTCACCAAATGCTGTTTTAGAGAAATAGATTGACATTTGAAGAAACATGTCTACACTAGGATTCCTGTCAAGAGTTAGAAAAGAGGACTGACACCACACTCATATGTAAATAACAGTTAGCTTAGCTTAGCACAAAGACTAAGTGGGGGTACAGCTATAGCCTCCCTCTGTCCGACGGTAAAGCTCACTAATGAGTCAAGTAACTTTCTCAAATCTTCCCTGTTCTCCTAGTAGTTGATCCTTGCCAAGAAATAGTCTGGCACACAACTCACCTGTAAAATCCCCGCCACCTGAGTGTTGCTCAATTCCTTTAAAGACTTGAATACAGAGAATTTCAGTGTAGTTAAATATGGAACACGTTCAACACGTTTAGTTGTTGACCCACACATTTCTGGGAGTGTTTCTCAGATAACTAATGTGGGAAGTGAGTGAGCAAGAGTTAAAAAAAAAAAAAAAACATATATTAGTAAGTGCACTTACAGCCAGTTTTCTGTGTCAGTGTGAAAAGGTTAAATTCCTTAAACACACACACACACACACACACACACACACACACACACACACACACACACACACACACATACATCCTGTTATGACTCTGTTGGTCACAGGCCTGGAATTCTTTGGAGAAATATGTTAGGTGAAATTCCCACGCTTTGGGCATCCTCTCTTCACATTTTTTGGCACTTATAAGTATGGGCTGCTTTCCAGTTTCTGTTGACCAACGGTCTGAGAGTTTCTAGAGGTGAAGTCTGCACGACTTCCAGTCAGGACCCCCACACTCTTTGTTCATGCTATTGTTGTGGACAGGAAACTGCGAGAGGCCCTTTATTATCTTGGCACAAAGTTTTACTTTGATGAGCAATAACAGCAGAATGTGCAAGAAGATACTTCTCAAACCACCCAGCAGAATGTAAAGAGGTCAAATCTCGATCAACTAAAACATTAAACTTCTGCTTACACATTAATACATGAATTATACTTGTGTTAATAGAAATGTAACAAGCAGAGAGGTGCCAATCTGCAAAATGAGTGCATTTACTTTTGATGCAAGTATAATACTTTTATAGTATTTTTACTTGAAAAACATTTTTAATGCAGGTTTTGTATTCGTGATGGAGTTTTTTTGTGTTTACTTCACTGCTGTGAACAAAGAAAAGGTTGGCTCAACACCTATCTGATATGCTGAACATAAACTTCAGAGGTTGTTGACAGTATCTTTAATTACAGTACATTTGAAGGTTTTCATGCTGCATATCTGAGAGGAGATACCTGAACATATTTGAGATTGCAACTTTGCTTTCCTCTGTAATGTTTTGGTGTACTGAGATCCAGATCCAACATTCCTGTGTTACATAAGAGTGGACTGAAGTCAACAAGGTCTGAGTTCTTATTTGTGTTCCCGATTTCACTGATGTAGATCAGGACATAGTGTTAGCTGGGGGTGAACACACTGCCAACACACACACACACCGCTGCCACCACCACCACCACCACCACCACCAACACAGCTGTGTCACATGCCATACTGCCAAGAAGCATTTACTCTCTTCTCTCTCCTGACATGAAGTTTTCCACTTTTAGTAAAATCTTTCCTGCTTTCAGTGATTCTCAATCTGTAACACGAAAAACAGTGATCACTCTGCTCGGCTTTACAATGAATAGATGCCATTCTCTTTCACCGTGCATTCAAGAGCCATCACACTGAGTAACCGCAACACAGCAAGATTAATCTGACAAGACAGCGGCTCCCCAGCATCTAGCTATTTGTCTAGACATCTCTCTAATTTGAAGTGGTTTAGAGCAATTTATTAAAACTCATGAAGTCACTGTCTGTGGTCGCCTCTTGTCTCTTGCCTTTCTCTCGCTGTTTAGAGTAATATGGTCAGCTCTGAAGACAAACATCTAAACCTCTGGTTAGAAAACTCCTCTAACTCTCTCTGTTTCTGTGTGTGTCCCCTGAGGAGGCCAGATAATGATACGCTGGCAGGGCAGATTGCAGGGTTGCCATCGGCCTGGAACTGTAAACACAGTGGAGAAGGCTCGTTAGGACATTCCAGAAAGGTCCTCAACTGGGAATTCTTGGAAGAGCTTCTCGTGTGTTTGCATTCTTCCTTTGGGACAGCAGCGCTAACAGCCTCTCCTGTGATCACTAGCCTGGCCCGAGTGAGAATTATATGAGGAGAAATAAAGGCCAGCAGATGTTGAACATTCCTCTGCAAACTGCGAACTGGACAGTGGTGACGCAGGTACAGCCAATAATCTCACTACATAGATGTTCGTTTTTTATGCTGAAATCTAATTTGACCATACAGTTTTACAGTGTTTGTGGAGGATTGAGCCAGTAAAGTTTCTTCAAAGTATTTGTGAGATTATGTCAGCCACAAGTGACAATTATGGTATAAGGCGAAACCGCAGTTTAGCATTTAGCTAACGTACTACACTATCATCGTAGTAGGACAAGAGTCAGCAAAGTAATCTGCATTAAAGAGAAACATATACCTAAAGTTTGCTTATACTAGCATAGCTATACTAACATTAGCTACCGTAAGCTGCTGGTCATATCAGACCAAATAACTTCAAGCGACCAAGTCACTTCTGAGTTTAACAACAGCAAGCAGTAAAAAAGACATTACAGGGTTTGAGTTTTTAGCAGCTTCTTAAAGCTATCACCTGAGTATATGTTTTTTGCAGTATGAAGAGACCTCTTGCGTTGATGTTCTTGCCATTGACCAGGCCGGACAGGCCCAATTAACTCTACATTCAGATGGTAACCGATGTACCAACCGATTAGCCAACAGTGGTGCAATGTATGACCTACAACGTGTTAGTTAGAAATCATAGCTGCTGCATTTTGGACTTACTGGAGCCGGGACGCAGAAGAATGATTTGGGGTGGAGGACAGAGAATTACAATAATCAAGTTGGGATGAAACAAAAACATGAATGACTTTTTCCAAATCTTGGAAAGATTTTTATGACGGGATTGGACCACTGTCTTTACGTGCCACTTAAAGTTCACGTGTTGGTCGAAGAGAACTCGTCTCAGTTTTTTGTGGTTTGTTTTATGTTTACTGCTAAGGGCTTGATGCACTGCTGGATCTTTTAGGAGATTCTTTCAAGGACTATGAGGACTTCTGTTTAGTCAGACTTAAGTTGAAGGAAATTGTCTGACATCCAGTCTTGCAGGGCAGAGATTTGGCTGAGGTGTTTTTGTCAGGTGCAGAGAAACATGACTCCATCCAAGGTTAGGTGTTGTCCTGTGTCTGCTGGGTGTGTTTGCTGACACGTTCACCTTATTATCTCCATGTTTTCAGCGCTGAAGTGGCTGGGGGAAAAAAAAAATCAGTTATGCCTGCTTTAAACCCTCGAACACTTTCAAAATAAAACTTCCAAACGTGTGACTCTAAACATCTGTAAAGTCAAAATTTGGGTGACTGCTCAACATGCTCAATCTCACTTATTACTACAGACTTTTGATTTCAAATCTCTGCATCAGGATAACCCAAATTGCACACCCAGACTCATTTTGTTGAGCTGAAATGAGATCATTGTAGCACAAAGGTGACCTCAGTGTCATTTGGTGCGTTTGGAGACTGTAATGTCTGGATAATGTCTTCACATTTAATGGATTTGTTCCGAGTTCAAGCAGGTGAACTGTAGCTGTGAAGCTGTGTCACTGTGCAGGCATTTCAAAATAATAAAAAAAATCTTCTCAAGTGTCTTGAATTAAAAAATAATCAGATGTTACAGTTTTCAACCATTCTGACATGTTGGTAGAGATATTGTAGATTTGGATGAAACACTGAGGTTTTCGTCTTTTCTATCTTCTTTTCTATCGTTATCTTCATCAGGCTGAAAGAGATCTTGACATTTTCTCCTCGTCAGAGCAAAGTTACATTAAGATGTAATTTGTGTGAAGATTAAGAATATGTTTTTGGTCAAATGATAGTGCCAGATCAGTGGCAAACATTATAAACAAGTAGATAACAGAGAGAGAGAGAGACAATGGCATTCTGTCAACATCCAAAACATGTTTTCCAAGAACATTAGCTGCTGATCTGACAGCTTTATTTATCTGGGTCAATGCACAATGTGACTTTTCATTAACTTTAAAGTGATTCAAATGATTCTTTCCATTTCGTATCACTGGCCGTTTGAATTAATCTCAGAATAGATGATTTTCCCCTCCAGCCTTAAAAATAGACAGTCTGTGTAAAATAAGACAATGAGCTTCTTTTAGTCGACACAAAAGAGTCTTTGTGTGTCAGCAGACACATCCAGGCTTTGAGTTGCAATGATTAACATATCTCACAGCTGAATCATCATCACTTACTGGTAGTAACACCAAAGCTGGAAGTCATCCATAAAATAATGGGAGTTTTTTTGAGTTGACACTTTATGAAATGGTTTGATTTTCAAACAATAGACTTACAGCAAGCCAAGCATAAAGACAAGCAGCAACAGAGAGTTAACTGCCTGACTAAACTGTTACGGCATGTGTTTGTGTTGAAAGGCTCTTCCCAGTGCCAAACAATCAAATAGTTGTAATGTGTGATACCTAATCCTATTACATATTGATTTATTAGTGAAAATAAAAGTTAGATAAAACATGAAAACATAACAACAAAGTAAAAAACATAAAACAGAAGAAGAAAAAAGAAATACGAGGTAGAAAGGAAAAGAGAAAGAGACAAGATAATAACAGTGATTGTTGCTCTGACATGAATTCATGTGTAAATCATGTGTTAGGAGGTATGATTAACATCACCACCGTGTCTTTATCTGTATTTTAAGAGCCTGAGTAACACTCAGGCAGTGTTGATATTTGAGAGACAAACAAAATCTGACAATTAAACATCAGCCAAAGTTTTATTCCTGACATAAACCTCCTCAACAAGAATCCCTCAAACTTAAGCTAGCATCAGTTTATGGTATCAACCATTGTTCGAGCTCTATAATAACGTGAATTAATCAGTTACCTGTCCAAGTAAGTAATCTATCTAGAATAAAATGAGAGGAAAAACATAGTGTAAGTGTCAAAGTAAGATGTAGCTGCCAGAATAAGCATTGTACTTCTTGACATCACATCACTTGTTTAGAGCTCAACTTAAAGGTCCAGTGTGTAAGAGGGGGCTCTATGAGGGGATATAATACGCATAATTATGTTTTTATTAGTGTTTAATCACCTGAAAATAAGAATGTTTTGGTTGAATTAGCCTTTTATAGACACATAGATGCTGTGGCTCCTCTTCCACTGAGTCCGCCATGTTGATCCGCTCAAATAACTAAACACTGGCTTCAGATAGGGCCTTTAAGCAGCCTCTGTAGTTTCTCCGCCATGTGGGGGAGGAAAGGGTGAGGCGAGGCAATTGCAATCATGCTGCACTGCTAGATGCCACGAAATCCTACATACTGATCCTTTAAGAGATCTTTCATTTGGGTTGATATTTGCTGGCTGTGAAGAGAGCGTGGTATTATTTACGTAGGTTTTTCTCTCACAAAAACATTCCTCTTGTGTCTTATACAAGTAAAAGGATGTTAAGTTAAGTCAAGTATGTGGAATTTATCCAGCGACTGTACAGCAGTTGATGCCTTGGTGTGTATTATTGCACAATATGATCACTGGGTATTACACAACGGCGTTTAATAAACACAATTATTGCTCAATATCAGTAGGACAGTTAGTGCAAATAGCTGAGTAATGACTAAGTAAACAGGCATCCTATTGAGAAGATCAGTGTTTGTAGATCACGTCTCACCTGCAGTCATGTCAGGTCATACAATGACAACGTGGGTAAACATTGTCGCATTTCTTGCTTATTTTAGAGTTGAGGGCTCAAATAAATCCTTCCATCACCTACCTGCTCACCCTTAACTGAACCCTCACGCACAGCCCCCCCCCCCCGTCCCACTCCCCATCCCAGCCCACATTCCCCTCATTGCTTCTGGACCATGGAAAGCCCCTGATACATTTTCAGAGCTGCTGAGCACCGTATACAGACACAGAGCCCTCTCTCTCTCTCTCTCTCTCTCTCTCTCTCTCTCTCTCTTTCCACCGTGCCGCCAGCCAAAGCCAGCCATCAGATCACATGCTATGTGCAGCCTCAGCAGCAGAGGAGCACAGCTATTTGCTGGGGGCACACATGCTGGGGCCCGAATGAATGACTGGCATTCTGGTGACCTCCCAGGATGGCAGCCGACCACTGGGATGGAAGGCTGTTTTAGGACAGGGTGTCATGGCTTATTGCTGTGTCATTCGTCTGCTGTATAGGCATGCTGTCTCCGGAGCAGAAGGCTGAAAAAAAAAAAAAAATTTACACCTCTAAAGGGCAGCTTGGGGTTGGTATTTATAAAGGGCCTCAGAGCTATGCTTCAGTGGTGGTCAGTGGTGCAGTTTCACTCAGAAGATGGGGGTGACTGAGGCTTTAAGAGGATCTCCCTTATGACCGTTTTTTCTATTCTGAGAGACAGATCAATGGTCTATTAGCTACACCTAAGTCTTGGTTTCTTACACAATATGTGACTCAAATGCCCCCGTTAGCTCTCCTTATACAACTTTACGACTTGTTTTCCAGCTTGACACTTGACCCAAAACTCCTGTCGCATACCAGAAATACAGTTAACGTGGGCAAAAGCCGTGAGTGCAGTTCTGCAATATCTCAAAGAGAAGTGAAAGAAGAGAGGCAGGAGGAATAAGGGGAAGAAAATGGAAAAGGGAACATCATTACAGTGACACTCAGCTATGTGCCCTCAGCGCTGTATGAGTAATATGTCTGAGAGCAGAGGCCAAATATTCAGAGTGTTTTGAGACAAAAAGAAACAGCGGAGTTGCCATGGCAATGTCAACATGTAAATCTTATGTGTTAAAGGTGCAACATGTAAGTGTTTTATTACCCAATAGTACAAAATCCCCATAAAATCTATGTTGGATAGGGTTGTTGATGCATACCTCAGCTATTAGTTCACCATGCTGGGGAGATTTCTGGCTTTCAAAACACACATACCAATCTATATTCCTTGTTTTGCACAGCATTTCTGTTGAATATCTGCCCTAATTAACTTGCTTGCTCCCCTCTTTGTTGTACATCTGACTTGTAACTCCTATCTGCCAAGATTACAGACTACACTGTGCTGTGTTGGTTAATGTTGCGGTCATTCACTTGCCAACAGAGGTCAATAAAAGTTTCTTACAGCAGTGCACGGTGAAAGCTTCCAGTTAAATAGAGCACATCTTATTTTAAACTTCTTTTCACTTTCGAATGCTTCTGACGCTGACTTTCATGCAGCAAAGCACAATACACAAGAAGACTTCTCAGATATCATGACTGTGGAGAAAAATGTGGATTTTCCAGTTCTGCAGACAGACAGGGTTGGGTGTATGTGGTCTCTTTGAAAACACACCTGAACATCACAGTCGTGGTCAAGTGAAGCTTTTCAAAAACTGAAAATTAAATAATCATTGTTATAACATCTGCTGCTATTGTAAGACATCCTCATTGGAACATTGTAGATGAGAAGATCAGTTCCACTCTTATGTGTACCATAAATATCAAGCCAGACGCTATCTGTCAAAGGACTGGACACAAAAATAACCATTACACTGACCAAATGTGTTTTTTCTGGCATCCTCCTGTTTTAAAACAAATGATGGGCAAACCAGATGGGATGACATATCACTAAATAATGGTATGGTAGCTATTCTAGCCTTGAATTTTGCCATGCTGGCCTTGAATTTTAAATAAATCACCAACAGTTTCACCAGCAAAGCACCCCTACATCATCACACCATCCTCTCCATGTTTCATGGTGGGAACCACACATGCAGATACAATCCATTCACCTTCTCTGCCCCTCACAAAGACATGGTGGTTGAATCAGAAATCTCTAATTTGGACTCATCAGACCAAAGTACATATTTTCACTAGTCTAATGTCCATTCCTTGTGTTTCTTGGCAAAAACAATTCTCTTCTTCTTCTTGGTCTCCCTCACTCGTGATTTCTTTGCAGCAATTCGACCATGACGGCCTGATTCAAAGAGTCTCACAGATGATGTTCAGATCTGTCTGCTACTTGAACTGTGAAGCATTTATGTGGGCTCTAATCTGAGGTGCCAGTAATTTGCAGTTTGTCAGACTGGTAAGTATAATGAATTTATCCACTGAAGCAGAATTTATTTCCTGGGGCAGTCCTCATGGGTTTCATCATAGTGTTTGATGGTTTTTGCAACTGCACTTGAAAACTCAAAGTTCTTGAAATTTTTCAAATTTATTGACCCACATGTCATAAAGTCATGATGGACTACCATTTAATGTCACTTAGTTTGACTATAGTACTCAAATAAAACTATTCACTGTGTGCTAGCACTACCTCTAGCTGACACAACTGATGGTCTCAAACACATTAAGAAGGCAATAAATTCCTCTGATTATCTTCTGACAAGCTGTTAATTAAAGGCATCCCAGGTGACTACCTCAAGAAGCTGACTGAGAGAAAGCCAAGAGTGTGTGTTGCTGTCAAAGCAAAAGGTGTTTACTTTGAAAAAATCTTTTTTTGTATGTTTTCTTTTTCTTTTCTTTTTTTTTTTTTTCACTTTTTTGTTCAAGACATTATTCCATATGTGTTATTTTATAGCTTTGATATCTTCAGTGTTAATCTACAATGTAGAAAGTAATGAAAATAAAGAAAAACACTGGTTGAAAAGTTGTGTACAAACTGATACTAGCTTAGCATAGCCTAGCTCTTCAAAGGTAATAAAATCTTCCCTAAAGCTCATGAATTAACACATAATCACTATTTGTTTATTTTGTACAAAGACTGAAGTGTTGAACATAAATGTTATAAAAGTATAAAACGTTTTGTTCTGTTTTCAGACGTTTCGCTAAGCTAAGCTAACCAGCTGCTGGCTATAGCTTCATATATACAAACATGAGTGTTTGATTGATCGTCTAACTTTCGGCAACAGACATAGATAAGCACATTACCTAAAATGCTTTTGCTTTAAGGTTTCAGGCGACGTTTTGTGCTCAGAATTTGACTGATCACTTTCATGTCCTTTCTGTCAACAGTGGAAGTCAATACAACAAAACCTGCCCTGGATGTGACTGCACCACACATCTGTTTTGTCATCTTTGCACACTTAACAGATTCATCTCTTGTGAGTCACGTCTGAAGTCTGTTTGCTGTGAATGTCTGGAAATTCCCTTGAATGCAACCTGACTTGCTGCAACATGCAGCGATTTCTCCACTCTTCTCTTTAAATAAATAGAACCAATAGCCCATTTATTTTATTTTATTTTGCTCTTAAAGTGGAATTAGGTTAGCTCATGCTTGCCTGCTTGCCTCGACATAATTTCATCTGGCATCACAATCCAAGCTGTTGAGAAATACGAATACATGGGAAGCTCGTCGTCAGTGGTTTCCTGAGAACAGGATACCACTTGAGTGCAGCGCACCTTGTCCTTGCCTATTGTGTACTGTGTGAATGAGGAAGCCGTCCATGGATGTGAGAGCCAAGAAGAGGAATCCATCCCACTCCTTCCAACACTATCAGTTACATTCCTCACCAATCCTGCCATATTAGATGACCTTGTCTGCTATTCTGTGTCATTCTTTCCCACACAACCCTATACTGTCACATGCATCCTGTGTCCCTTTAACTCTCAATGTCTCGAGCCAGATACAGACATCGTAGTCTCTGATCATCCACGAGTCCACAGTAATCTACAGACTTTGAGATAAAGACAGATAAAAAGAGAGACAGAGTCAAACATTTTATTGTTTCGTCTTCAGTTGAACACAAATCTCTCTTTTTTAAACTATGACAAAGGAAACAGCCTTCAGCTCATAAAATGCCTCCTGATATACAACCCTGTATCAGTTTGAACATTAAATGTCTTCTCTTTGCACGTTAACTGAATATAGGTTGAAAAATGCAAATAATTGCACTATGAATCACTTTTTGGGGGTAAAAACATACAGTTAGGAAGTTTTCTGTCTTCGCTGTAGTTAAATAGGTTTGAGGTTTGTACAGTTAAATACATATCCTGTGTAAAAAACAACTTTGAATTGATTAATTAATTAAGTTAGTTACTAGCAATATAGCAGTCTGTGAAGACAGACAGTTTTGTTTCTTTGCCACAGGCAGGATGTGTTCATCCCTGTTTAATGGGTCTGAAAATGTATTTTTAAAATGAGGAAATAGAAAAAACAAGCCCAAACATGAGTGATGCAGTCATTATTTACAACACCCTGAAAAAACCTTGGAGTGTTTTGGAAAGCTGTCAAATTGGACTTTAAATACTAAACTGAGTGAAACTTGAGAGCTTGCTTGAGTTTAGTTTACAAAGTGTGTTTTGTGCGTGTGTGTGTGGATGTTTGAAATATGCTATAGGTGCATGTTTATTTGTATTTATATTTGAGTTTTTGGCAGAGAGATCTTTCTTTTTAAAGAATTCATGTTTACTGCACTTCAAATCCTTTTAAGTCTCTCTGAAATCTCTCTTTGCCCACAGTTTACAATACAGTTGCCTTGTCTTCACCTACAGCACTGTCAACTAAATAACATAAAAATCAACTTTATCTGGTGCTTCTTCTATAAAGAAACAAACACCAGACAATAGGTCATCAGCATCAGCAAGATAAACAGATTTATGTCTACATGATCTGTTCTCTTAACAAACTAGGTTATCATGCTTCTTTTATGTTTTTAAATCTGCAGCAGACATACAGTGTGCATGCACTATTTGATTCTAGCATTTTATTGTTATGAACTTTGTTTAAACTTTGCACTGGAGGCACATGAGTGAATTTGAAATCAATAAAGTTGCATAAAGCAGAACAAAGAGCTTATTTACAATGACAGAAATAGTTGTTTGTACCTTTAAGGGCTCCCTCTCTGTTAACACACACACACACACACAGATTTTGTCTTCCTGTCTCCCTCCCTTTAACAAAGGCATTTTTATACTGACTTTAACACACGGCTCCGATGAGTAAATTTAGAGACAGACTGTTTCCAATTGTGTAACTGGTAGTTTGACTACTCTCGCTGTTGCCTCATTTGTGCTCATGTTTCCACCAAAACCTCAAGAGCAATATGATTTGACTGTGTAGAGCAACAACACAACTGTGTTTTATTTTGTAGGGTGTCCTCAAATATTCCTCTGTGCCACTCTTCTTTGCACAAACAAGAAATCTGAAGTTATGTCTGCTTCAGGGGGCCTCAGACAGACAAAATGTTTGTGGCACGCCATTTTAGATATTCATCTCCTGTAATGACTTTTTGAAAGCCTCCATAATTTTCAAAGGGTCAGCCCTGCATTCCTTTGGAAGTTCACAGGAAGTGTGGTACAATGGAGGACAAAATGGCCAGAGGCGTTGTCCACCAACAGAGAGAGACTCTCTCTCTCTCTCTCACACACACACACACACACACACACTGGGAGGGAGTAGAGGAAGTCGTGAGGTGGTGTTAAATGACATGACCAGACTTTTAAAAAGGTGGAGACTGTGCTGCTTCACAGTGTGAATCTGTAATGCAAACATGTTCCACTTTGCTGACCAGTCGCCTCCCTGCGAGTGCCGGCCCACAGAGACGCAGTGTCTGCATGTTTTTTTTAAAAAGAGCCCGTTTAAGAATACGCAGCATCCGAGACATGACGGGAATGTGTGTGTGTGTGTGTGATGCATGTGTGTGCTTAATTAAGGAGGGTGAAAGAGCCAGAGACATGACTGTGGACACACACCATATTAGTTCAATACAATTTCATTTGGGCATATAGATTTTTAGGTCTAATGAGGTGATCAGCCAGAGGCCAGTGGACACATACTGTACAATAATCAATCGCTGTGGCCTGCTGTGCTTTGATTGCACTCATTTCTTCACCTATTCAGTGAGCACAGCGTGTTTTTTCTATCGCTCTGGAGGGCAAATGTGGATTATGCAGAGGCAGGATAGCATCTGTACTGTAACCCTCCCTGTTCCTTTCTTTCTCTGTCTCTGTTGCCCAAAGACATGATTGGTCTGTTATGACTGAAATCTCTGCTATTTAAAGGGCCCACAGTAAAAGTCAGAGTCACTGACTAAAGTCCTCAGCATAGCAGCAGTTAGGTCCAAGCAGGTAATAAATAGCTCTGTCTTGTCTTTTGGCTTGGACAGAAATGAAGCCTGTCATAAAGATTTGATTTCTCCCTCAAGGCGCGAAGTTTATCTCATCAAGGAAACAAAAATAGACACGTGTCAAAAAGTGTTGGAAAGAAAACTGAACTGTATGAGTATGACCAATTAAATGTGGACGGAGGGTGGGTCCCATACGTCTTGAGATTTTGTGTGTGACCTTGTCCCAGCGGGTGGACAACCCCTGCATGTTTGAGATTTGAACCTGTAAATCAACAGCAGGAGCAGGATTAGTGCCCATGTGTGGCATTCTCTGGGCTCTCCTCTGCACCATGTAGTGTCATGTTGGGTACAAAGAGACACTGTGTTTGTGGTAATGGGGCATACACGGACCTCAGATTCCAGTGGACAGCTGACACACACACACCACATGGACACAGACACACACACACACACACACACAATTAAGGCATGCGCAGCCCTGACTAATGAATGAATATTTTCAGCAACACTTTGAAGAAATTTGTATTTTTTGTGATTTAGCGCCCCCAGTTTCAGAGTGCAATACCACATGTATTTGTTATGATTACTTATTTATTTCCTTTTCTCTTCTTAGCTTCCTCCATCAACGTCCCTTTTGGTCTTTTCACCTCTGTCATCATGTCCATAGAAGCTGCTGAGCCCAGTTTCATTGCCCGGCTCCGGTTCTGGCAAGACACAGACTCCGCTGCCCGTCTGCATTCCTGAAAACCTAATCTCCCAGGTGGTCCAAAATGCCTGTGGTACAAACACTTAACACTCCCCTGGTGCTCTGAGCCCAGCTAACAAACTGAGCTAACATTAGCTAACAGCATCTACAGTTTGAAGCAGTTTACTTTACTGTCCACCAGGAAACTCTGTAAAGCACAGAGAGTTACTGTAATGCGTAAGGCAACATTTTCCCAGAAGATATGATCCAGTTTCACCAAAAATCAGTCACATATTTTGTGGTGTGCGACTCAGTGCCGTAAATCATATTTCTCGCAGGGCATCGTACCCGGAGCACAAAGTTACATAGTGCAGAAACCGCGTACGAATGACAGACACCATTTATCTGATAATATGTCCGTGTGGCATCAAAATGATTTAAAATTTGTTATTCTGTGGTAGACAAGATACACAATGCTACTTTAATCAAGAAATCTAACTAAATTCTAAGAGCTTTCTCTCATTCAGCTACAACTCGACCACAATTAGTAGCAAATTACTTACAAACTATTCAAGTACTGTATTTAAATACAATCATGAAATCAGTGCACCTTAGGGTCAGCATTTACATTACTGCATTTTGAGTAACTTATTAGATGAAAACTTTACATACACACAGTTGCACATGTACCCATATTTATATCATACATCATATCATACATATAATTTCTGTACTCATTTCCTCCCTTACATAAACATAGAGCCAGTCTATACATAATAATATATTCTAAAATATTAATACTAGTAATGATCCCATGATATACTCATATGTAACTTTGACAGGGTCATTAAGTATATTGAATACTTTGATTCTTTGAGTATATATTGTTATCAATACATCTGTACTTTTAACCTCTGTACTTGTGGCCTATTTAAACCAACTTTTTATTTGATCAAATGATCTGAATCCTCTTCTGCCACCTCTGAATGAGTTAATCATGAGACACAAAAGCGGTTCGAGTACCACTGTTGCCATTGAAAACTTCTGTAAAGTCTCATATAGGAAGGAGATTTTGATGCATTTATTCCCAAAACACACAAATGTCATATACTCATGTATATATATATATATATATATATATATATATATATCTCATATACTTCTTTTTACCTCCTCATTGGTAACGATAAAGCGTATTGCAGCCTCCCTCCTCCCCTCCTCCCGTGTGGTTTTTACGCTTTTGATCCCAGAGGGACCTCGCGTTTTACATTCCTGGCATTCCGACCTCAGTCCCTCCTCGGTTACTTATTATCGCCGCCTGCTCACTCTCCACAATCAGTTCACAGCAAGAGAGAAGCGAGGCAGCCCGTCCGGGGGTGAAAGAGGAAGATGAGACACGTTTGAGTCTTAAAAACAAACTCATGGAAATAGTGGATTTACTGTGAAGTTTACTTACAAGATCGAGAACGACGTCGCGTTAGGATGAGAGCGTGAGCTGGTAAGACGAGCGTCTTTTTCTGCCTTTTTGGCACACAAAAAAAACGAGCACAAAAACACAGACAGTAGCTGCGTCGTAACTTCTAGTTGAAAGTTGTGATAGCGATTTGTGTTATGAGAGGGTTAAATTATATATTCAGCGTTTTTAAAACACGTTAAATGTGTTAAAAAACCAAAGATGAAGTTGTTTTACAATGCGGTTTTGTGCGCTTTTGCTCCCCCGTGAGATTGGAATTTTTGGCGCATGCATTTTTTTTTTTTTTTTTTGCCTGCTGTGGAAAAAGTCTCCACATCTCTGTTGACGCTGTTGGGAAGTAGACTCAAGGCTGCTCTATATATTTTTTTTACACAATACTAAAACTAAAACACTGATGTGCTGCCTTTGTAACAGCAATTTATATGAAAGCAATTGTTTGTTGGTAGTCTTTATTGCTGTTATTGCAAAGGCCTACATGCCTCAAACAGCCTTTTTTCTGTATGTGATTGTATTAAAAGCATGTTCAACTATCAGTTATCTCTGTTCACTTGACTGATTGTACTTTATTCTCCTCTTTTTTTCAGGTTCCCAGTAGATTTATTTAAATACTTTCACAACAAGAAAGAGCACATCTTGTCTTTAGAGAAGATAATAACGTACACAAAGCGATATGTCGTCCACTGAAGAGCCGTCTGGCACGGTCCTGCACCGGCTCATCCAGGAGCAGCTCCGCTATGGAAACCCCACAGACACCCGCACCTTATTAGCCATCCAGCAGCAGGCCCTGCGTGGAGGCAGTGGAAGCAACAGTGGACCCAGCAGTGGAGGTGAAATGGGCAGGAGCCCACGATCCTCTCTGGAGAGTCTCACCCAGGAGGAACCTCCGTTCCCTCAGCTCTCTGCGAGGCAGGAGCCTCAGGGCCAGGAGCACCAGGGGGACTACCACCACTCAGAAAGTGGCTACCAGCTCTACCAGCTGCACGGGGAAGAGCTGCCAACTTATGAGCAGGCCAAGGCGCACTCTCAGTATCTGGCCTCTCAATGGGCCCCTACAGGCCCCATCAGGCAGCTCCATGAGGGGACGCTCCTGCATGAGGGGGCATTCCACGAAGAGGCAGATCTGATGGAGCTGAAGTGCAGCCATGTGCGCTCACTCAGTGAGCATCGCATGCAGATATCTCTGGAGAGGAACGATGCAGTTGCTAAAGCGGAGGCCATCAAGACCACCTCACACAGCTACCCTGAGCTTCCTTACTACACACCGCAAAGCCTCCAGAGCACGGGGCCGAGCCTGGACAAGCGCAGCCCACCTCCAGAGTACACGGCGCCCATCCAGGGCCATGGATTTATCCCTCACCAGGTCCAGGAGCCGATGCAGGCACAGCAGCACAGGTACAACTTAGGAGGACATCATCTTGTGTGTGTGTGTGTGCATGATTTTAAAACTACTTTAACATTACATCATATGGTGTGGTTTAGTTTTTGACCCAGTGCCAGTCTTGTAATCACCTTCCAGGGCTCGTCATTGTGTTTCACATGCGTAAACACATACTTATCTGTGTGAATCACACATAGTCTGCGCACCGCTTCACATTTCCTTCTTGAAATACTTAGAGGAAAACAAGTCCAGCCCTGTAGGTGTTTGCAATGCCTGGCATACTGGAACAGGATAGTTTCACATGCTTGTGTTGCCTTGGATGCTTTGTACAAAAGTATGCTCCTCATATAGGCTTTTACATTCTTCACTGCCACTGGAGTCTGCTTGTCTGCTTGCTGATGGACGGGAATAGAGTGATATTTCAGATTCCCCGTACTTTAAACTCCAGCTGGCTGCTGCAAAACATTTTTTGTTTCAGCTGAAGCAAAAAAACCATTCAGGAACATGCTTACGATATGAGCTTTTTTTTTTTTACTCAACAAACGTCTCTCTCATAGGTATGTCCAGTCCAGTCAGCCAGCAGAAGTCCCCTGCTACAGCACATTCAACAGTCTGCCACCTGCTGGCTTGGAGGAGCCCAACCAGGTGGAGCTGCTGCTGATGGAGAACGAGAGACTGAGACAAGAGCTGGAAGCACACAGGGAGAAGACTGGCCGTATTCAGAAGGTAAGAGGAGGACACATCCACGAGAGAAAATCTTAATTTCACGCAGCTGACATCCCACACATGTCCTGTCGCACAAACGCAAGCTAGAAGGTCAGGTTTTACTTTTCACGAGGAGTTGTCACGTCATCCGTGACTCAGTTTTCTATTTAAAGGCGGTCTAAAAATCTAGGATTAAATTGAGGATTGACTGAATAGTGAGGAAGAGCCAGACAACATCCTCCATCCCAGCCACCTGTCTGTGAAACACAACCCCAGCCAACAGTTGCTGCGACATCCAACTTCAGGCACACTCCCTCATCTGGACGGGACAGATGAGATCAGCAGCTGCTACCTTCCATACCACAGAGGCACAAACAGAGGTCACAGCCTGCTACTGTGTTTACACACTCCTTTCATTGTGGAGCTGACCTGTGTGTGGAGGCCAGTGTGTGTCTGTATGTGTGCGCGCGCGTGTGTGCTTTAGTTCCAGGGAGGCCATAGATTTTCAACGCAATCTAGAGCTTGTCAGGCAGCAGTCGATCGGGTTGTGACCCATGCACACAGCTGATGGGGGTGGGGTTGGGTTAACATGGCAGGTGGTGGGCTGCAGTGTAAAAAGTGAAAGGTCTCTTTTGTTTTTCCACCAGTGGGCACTTTTCCCACTTTCACTTTTAACCCCAATTTGTTTCCTGCCCTGTTGTGATCGACTCTGTCACCAAACAGGCCTAAAAATAATGCTTTCTTGTACAACATGGTGGAAAAGAGCTTCAGGGACATTTGACACCTCAGCCAAATCTTTATAAAAATCCACTCCGCTCTCTGCTGGAGTTATGTCACATGGTCCTTGCCTTGTCTCAGCCTTAAAGAATGATAATTGCCGGGGTTGGAAAGTTTTCTCTGTCAGGCCGCAGCCCTGGGTAAACATGCCTGTGTGACTGCTATAATGGTGGGTTTCTCTTTGCCGTTTCCACAACCCAGGCACAGGCATGCACACCTTCCCTCTACTGGCAGCCTTCCCAGACCTCTGTGTGCGTGTGTGTACTTTGTGTGCATGGTGTGTTGTGTAAATGCACGCTCTTGTGCGTTCACACACCTGGAAACTAGAGCTATCAGCCCTCAGGAATGTAGATATTAATCAGACTCACAGGGAGTGGTGCGAGCTTAAATTCTTCTCAGAATTATACCACACACACACACACACACACACACACACACTGCATGTACTGTGTACACACAGTCTCTTATGTACCCATATTTATACACATACTGTATATATACATATATATATGTACTGTAACAACATGAATCAACATTCCAGCTCCTCCCTGGCATGTGAAGTAGGTTAACCAAAAATTCCTCTCTCTCCTTTTTCTGTCCTTTCTTCCTCTCCTCCTTCCCTCCTCTTCTTTTCTTCCCTTTTCCAGTTGGAGCAGGAGATCCAGCGTATTTCGGAGGCCTATGAGACGCTAATGCAGGGCAGCAGCAAGAGGGAAAACCTGGAGCAGACACTGAGGAGGAGGCTAGTGGCCGAGGTCAGGAGGCTGCAGGATTTCAACAGAGACCTTAGAGGTATGGGCTACTGCCACAAGACACATAATACCACGTCAGAGCACGGCCCTAATATCACAGAGTTGTCTAATTTTAAAACTTTGTTGCATCACAGAAAACTTGGAAAATGCCAGAACGCATGTCGCAAAAGAAGTGGAAGCAGCCGACCACAACCAGCACATCATGGCGAAACTCCTCGAACAAAGTGAGTATGTCTCTTCTTTTGCTCTCTGTCTCCTTTGTAATCAACAAGCTTCACTGGATTGGATCCCGGCATAGCATGAGGCCCTTTTTGTACCTAAGGGCATCCTGTATGCAGGAATGTCACTTGCATAACCTCAGCTTATTTGGTAAGAAGGCTTAATAATAGGGAATTCAATCCACGCACCTCTTTGTAAAGGGAAACGACCCGGGCTCTAAATCACAGAGCAGCACTGAAAGTGGTACAAATGAGCCCAACCCCCCCCCACACACACACACACACACCCCTCCCTCCCTCCCTCCACCTGTTGTTAGTGTGATTTATGTTTAAGGAACTGGACTCAAGCAGAGTGCTGGTGTTTGTATGGCCTTCATGAGGAATGTTCTGTGCTATGTGGGTCAAAGGGATAGGGCAGCTTTCTCGCCCTTCCTCCTCCTCCTTCTTCCTCTCAGCATTCCAGGAGTGCTTCGCTAAATGAGGAACACCAGCCATCATGTAGCAACGCTGGCGCTTATTACTGGGGTTTGACTCAGGAGGTAGAAAATTGGGAACTGACGCCTTTTTTCTAGAGGGAACCTTATGCTTTGATTTGTAATGAACCCAGACTTCTATTAGGATCATGTCATTAACCTGGCCACTTTTCATTTTTCCTTTGCTTCAGATGAGGAGCAGAACTTTGAGAGGGAGCGCGTGGAGCGGGAGCTGCAGCGATTGCGGACAACGGCGGAGGAGCAGAACGTCAGGGCAAAGCGGCTCGAGGAGGCCCTGGATGCAGCTCGCGGGCGAGGCCGCCAGCTCGAGGAGGAGTTGAGGAGGAAGAGGGCTTACGTGGAGAAGGTGGAGAGGCTTCAGAGTGCGCTGGCTCAGCTCCAGTCCACCTGTGAGAAGAGAGAGAGCCTGGAGATGAAGCTGAGGACGCGACTAGAGCAGGAGCTGAGGAGTCTGAGGGCACAACAGGTAAACGTCCCGACTGAGCTGACCCGACACAACTAGGGCTTATAATTCTGATGAAGTCATGTCAGTATTTCTTACCATCTTTCTTCCTCCCACCTCAGAGACAGTCCCAGCCTCCAGGGGTGACCATGAGCTCCCTCCAAGAGCGCCTGCGGGAGCGTGAAGAGCGAATCCTGGCCCTTGAAGCCGACATGGTTCGCTGGGAGCAGAAGTACCTGGAAGAGAGCACCATGAGGCAGTTTGCAATGGAGGTGGCCGCCACAGCCGCTGCTCAGAGGTAAACATCATCCTGGCTTGACTTTTTGCTCGACTTTGTTTGAGGGGCACATATTTTTCAAGCTCATTTGAATTTGAGCTAAACCCAGGACAATGTTTTTGCCTTTGCAGAGACACCACCATCATTAACCACTCACCCTGCCACTCCTCTAACAACAGCTTCAACGAGGACCTGCCAGTTGCTGACTACAGGAATCAGGAGATGGAGAACAGGTGCGTACCTATAATTAAACTCTCTTGTTGTTAAACAATTAACATCACATGAACATTAAATCAGCTTATGTGTCTCCTGACGTGTTTTTTTTTTCTGTTTTGTATCAGGATCCGCGCTCTTTACGCTCAGATCTTGGAAAAGGATGCCGTGATCAAAATCCTCAACCAGCGGCTACACCATGACCAGGGCCGCAAGGATGAGCCAAGTCCCCGCACAAACCTCTTGAATACAGCTGGGGCATCTCTCCGACCCGCCTCCTCTACTCCCTCCATCAGCACCATCAGTGGCACCACAAAGAGTAGAGGTGAGGAGCATAATGTTGCATTTTTTTAATAATTAATTTTGCCGGTACTGAGGCTAACGTTACATACGCGGTACAGCCCACTCGAAAGCACCTCTCTCGATCTTTACGCAAACTGTTAAGAAGTGTGAAATTGATAAGATTTATATGATACTGACATTTTTTTTTCTGATGTCGTCTTTTAGGGAAGAGTCTTTCAGATGATCAGACTCTGCCAAATCGTCAGTTCTCTGCTCAGTCTGAACCTGGAACGCTAGAACGTCAGGGGGAGGGAACCAAAGCCAAAGAGGCTGCCAGCACAACTAAGCTCAACAGTGGTGAGTGATCTATCAAATATGCATGAGTGTGTTTGTTTAGGGGGGGGAACAATAATTCAATAACTCTCCCGGTATAAAACTTGAATGAGAAATGATAATCAGCGACATTAAAAAAGCACACAAAGTAGTTTTGGACCTCGATTTCATGGGAGTTCATATTGATTAACCACGCTGCCGCTTCACCGGCCAATCAGATACCATCTGTTCAGGTCATGGTTCATAATGTGGGCCTAGAGGAATGTGCATGGTTAGGAAATAATGTGGATCTGTTGACTGAGCACATTTACCAGAGTGGTCTGTTTGACTGTGGAAAATCTCTGTTAACCTTTAGTCATTGATAGTTGAGCTATATCTGGGACATTTTCCGCTGTTTTAGCCTTAAAGCATTTATATAATTATTCATCGTCTCTCTCTCTTTCTGCTTTCTGTTTTTTTTTTTTTTTTTTTCCCCAGACAAGACAGCGCCTAAGAAGTTGCTATTAAACCCCTTCGGAGGCCTGGATGAGCTGGAGTCAGAAGCAGTGGAAATCTTCATTTAAAAAGAAAAAAGGACTGAGAGGTGGATTTTGAATGAGAAGAAAAACACAAAACAATTCTGAGAATCTGTGAAGAGTGCAAGTCTTTGAATGGAGAATGGATTAAATATTGGATGCAAGAATGTCGTGGAAAGAGGCCAATGCACGAAAAAAAAAAAAAAAAAAGGACTGTTTTCACATTTTAGAGACAGAGCTGTGCTCCAACTCACTTATTCTCACTAAGCTTGGACAGCTGCAGGCAGTCTGCCCAGCTCGGAGAGAAAAGATGAATCTTCTGAGGTACTCGGACAGTATTGTGGATTGTAATAGGGCAACATGTTCTCAGAGAGTGTATGCCAAAATATTTATATAAATATATATATATATATAATTGCTGCTTTCCCCCCCTCCTTTATCTCCTTTCCCAACCCAGTGAATTAAGAAGCTACATATTTATCTTATCTGGTTTCCACATTCCCCAAATATTAACTTAAGCCTCATGCTCTTCTAGAAAAAAATATTCAATAAAAGTTTATCGAAGTGACCTGCACCCCCCCTCCCCCTCCAACCCCCCCAAAAAAACAAAACAGAAATATGGCGTCAATTTGAATAACCTCATTCCCATCACATGGATCTTATCTGTTCAGAAGACTTCCAATAATTTAAGCTTATAACACATGAAACACTGCTGATTCAAAATGCTCTTGCTGTCCATGTTTCTCAAGCTGAGTAGCTGGTTCTGCAGAAGCTTAGAGGAGTGTGAACAGTGAGCTGCATCATATATAAAAGACAATTTGGTATTTTTTGTTGTTTTTTTTTTGTTTTGCCAAACTGACACAAACCTGGTGTTGTTTGTAATTTTGGGAGGGATTTTTTTTTTTGCATCATGGTGTTGATTTCATCATCTGTTGCTTTTTTTTTTTTCTGATAACTTCTCAAAGTATGTTTGCATGTGTGATTACAGTCTGTGAGTGTGTTTCCTGATGTGGCGATTCTGCTGGTTTTGGAGTCGCCACGGTGGGAGAAAAGTTGAAAACTACACCGTGTTTGCTTTTGTTTGTTTGTTTGTTTGTTTTTGTTTACTGTGAGCTTTGAACTAACAAACAGGTTAATTATTATTATTATTATTATTATTATTATTATTATTATATATTTTATACAGATGTTTGTATTGTTATTTTAGATATAATAGTGCTTTGAGCGAGATGCCAAAGAGTTTATGTATGTTTATTGTAAGTTATGTGCTGACAATCACGGTCATGTCAAGCTGTACACAACCAACCGAGTGTTGACTTCAAACAGACATTTCTGTGAACTTCAAACAATATGAAGGTTTTTACAGTTGAATTCATGCAACATTTCATAAAGCAATAAAATATTCTAATATACATCCCCTTCCTCCTTGACTTGATTGTTTTGGCTGTTTTCTATTTGTTAATATAAAGATGATCTCAGGTTATTCTGGTAAATGTGAATCTCCTCTCTCTCATTGTCACCCTATCTCCTCATTCCCGTCCTCTTGTTCCACTGCAGAGAAGAGTGCTCTTCATTAATGAATACCAGAGCTGCATTCTTTCGGGTTCAACTTTCTCGGGTGGCCTGCTCTCTTGTTCTCCTCTTGCCATGAAGAGCGTGCTTGACATAGATCACATTCTCATCGGGACACGTAACCCTATAAGTGACAAAGACAGGTTTCTCCCAGATTAGCCGCTCCTGCATGTCGCCATCCACCTTTGCTAACGTGTCTGCATTCCTAAATGCTTTTATTGCCTCCGATTTAACTCACACCCAGAGGTGTTTATGAACTATTTCAGGACACGCTATTGGATATGAGGATGAGAGAATGGAGAGCTCTGTTATGTGGTGTCTGTTTCAGGATAGATCTTTTCTGTCTCCCACACACACACACACAACAGAGCCACACATATAGACTTGTTTGGGGCGGCTGAGCAGCCCTGACAATGACGCTTCACAATGCAGAAGGACAATGACGAGGAACGTTATGGTGTCCTCTGTGTCACACGATTCACCAGTCATATGTGTGAAATGTAAAATATGGCCGTGGTAGAGATGATTTCGTGCATTTCAAGTGATGAATGTGGAGCTGAGCGGAGCATTAATTAGTGAGACCGCCTCTAACCTGGTGGATCTGGGTTGAATTACACATCACACTAAACTTCTTTTACTCGCTTTATTCACCATGTTTCCAGCTATCTTGGTTGTTTTGGTTTATTGACGGCATTTAATACAGCCATTTATATGCTTCATAATAAGGCACCATTAATAAGGGAGTATAGGGAGTATAAGTTATAATTAAAACTTTATACAGTGTCTCTTAATGAGAACAAACTTTGGGTTGGAAGTAAAACATCCACTGACTACTTATTTCAGAGAATATTTTTGTTGACAATTTCTGTTGTAGATGATGTGGACGAAAATCCATTTATTAACACTTGATATTTATCTCCCGTATTAATACCATATCAACATGTTTAACTTGTTCAACTGATGAATTATTGCCCAACATGTATAATTGTATACTTATTACCAAACAGAAACACTAGCCACGGGTGTTTTTCACCACATGCCAACCCAAAATGATCTTAATACTAATAACTGATTGGTGCACTGTTTATTAATAACTCATTAAGTAGTAAATGACAACGTATAAAGCCTTCACAAAGGGTTTCTCTTTGAAAAGTGGTATGAATACAGTGTCAGACTTTGGCAGAGAAAGAACAATAAAATCTTGGACTTATTTCCATCTCTGTCTCTGGTGTTTTATTTATTGCGGTGTGAGGGTACTTTCCACTTGTATTCACATAATAAAACTTGTCAGATGGTGTATATCAAAGTCGAAGGAAAAAGTAGAAAACCGAAGATGTCATACACTCATTTGTTTTCACTTTATTAGCAACATGTTGGTCCGTAGATGTTGGCTTATGTGAGTGACTGACATGTGCTGGATTTTCTGGTTCCTTTTTTATCCAAAATACCTGTCAGAAGCAGGTTTACATTTCTAAAATGTCTTGAGTACTATTGATTTAATGTAATTGAAGGACATCATGGGCTCAGTTCACAATCTTTTAAAGTTATCCATTAACCTTCACCCCCAACAAATGATTTATAGGCAGTTTTGTGTGCCAGTTTTGAAATATTTACCCATTCCTATTCACATCCGAGCAAGCAAAGGTCGAATGAATCCAGCTGCATTGTGGTTTGATGATTGGATGGGGAATATGTTAAAACACCTCAGCGTGCCTGGACTTGGGCAGAGAGGATATGAGCTGGTGAGATAGTACGGATGCTTTTGACAGAGAAGCTTGTATGGGAAAACACAGAGCAGGAACTGGTGGTATGCGACGCCATCAATCTTATTTATGAACTGAGAGCTCTTATCTGGCGTACTGACTGACAACATTGTGAAGACTCGCCAACATTCCTGTGTGAATGTGAAAGGCAGCTGACATGTTTCGACTGCGTGTCTCTATTTTTCCCAGAACTGATATGATGGAAGAGGATAGAACGTAAATGGGAGTCAGAGGTCAAATTCCATTGTGCTCAAACATCCAAGAAAATTACATTTTCTACTTTTTAGACAGTTTCCCTCCTCTCTCTGGCTCAGTCACATGGGAGCTTCACACTGACCGCAATCACCATGAAAGGAATGGGTTTGTTGCTGTGTAAACTGTGGAAATGATCTTCTCACACTGCGTGTGTTTGTGTGCGCTGTCGGGTTTATTACCCCGCTGTTTACAGTTTAACAGCACATTCCTACTAAGAATCAGCCTTTGAAGTTTCAGCACATTCAGCAAATTTGTGGTGTCTGTAGATAAGACTCATCCTAAGGTAACGCAAACATCGTTTTCAGGTGATTATACACTGGTGATGAAGACACAGTTATCAATTTTATGTTCAATTTCTGCCATGTTCTGTAAACAGAGCTGTCTAAATCTGACACACTGCGTACCTTGAGTACAATTTCAGGTACTTTTAAGGTACTACATTGTACTTCTGCTCCACATTTCAAAGGAAAATATTGTACTTTTTACTCCACTAGACTAGTTACTCTGCAGATTTGGGTTATTGATGCAAAATACGTAAATCAATTCATAACTTATCATGTAGTATTATAAATTACGTTACCCAGCAGCATATAAAGTAATTAAAATGAGCACTACCTTTACCAGCTGTGACTTATGAGGATCACATATTGTTTAATCAGTAATCAAAATCCAATATCATATATTATATTTACATATACTGCTTTTGGTACTTATATTATGAAGATTTTAAATGCATGACTTTTAATGTCTTTTACTTGTAACAGAGTGAATTTACAGTGTAGTATTGCTATTCAAGTATCTGAGTACTTCTTTCACCTCTGGAACAAACACATGGACACAAACGAATGTTGAGGCTGTGTGATGAGCGACTGATTGACAGGCCTCCTCAGGGGCAGATATATGCAGTGCTGATTAATGGACACACGGAATAACTTGTCAGATACCCAGCGAGCAGACATCCTCAAAGCACCCAGCGGGAAAGTAAATCCACAAAGCCCTATATATCATTTATTTCTCTTGTCAGAACGGCCTAGCATGTTTCTGGACATTGGTAATACATGTGTCATGCCCAGAGGGACACAGGAGAGTAACTTGTCACCACCTGCTACACAAGCCTGCTGCAAACGCTGCAGTTGTGAATGGCATTCCTGTTTGTTCAGGGAGCATATGTTTAAAACCACGGAGATGACCCTGAGCACATATTTCAGACACACTTCCCCTTCTGTGGACTTGAAATGTCAGCATGATTAAATGTTACGCAGGCTTTCATACAGGCAGGATATCTACTGATTTTTAAAACAAAGCAGGCGTCCTTAAGAGTCCAGGTGGTCTACACAAAATAGCCTTAACAATCATTTCACTGAGGAGTTTTAGATAAGATGATATGATTATTTTACTCTTGTCACTCTTATACGTATTGTAAGCATCAAAACATGTTTCATAAGTGTCAGCACATGGTGCATGTTTTTCACCTAACAAGCATTAGTTAATAGTTAAAAGACAAAATTCAGTGACTCTTGAGGATTACTTAGACTTACAGATCCTCTGAGACACAAAACATGAGGCCTGCACTGTAGCTACAGTATGTGCTCCACCCCCTGGAAAACATGTGTTATTTGACTTGGGGGGGATTAGATCTGTTAACTGCTTTACAAAGCTGCACACACACACACACACACACACACACACACACACACACACACACACACACACACACACACACACACACAATGGGGAACTCAATTTGATTTGACAACAGAGTAGGAAACTCTAGGTTACAGCAGCTTCTGGTGTTAGGTGACACCCAGGTAACTCACAGAGCAGGGCAGCGAAGGCAGTGTTTACCTCCACAGTATTATAATAATAATCCACAGTATTGTTCCTTTTTTAGGAACATGCTCAGTGCTTTTGAATGTAGTTATTTATTAGATTATTATAAATTTTACATTTCATGTTCTGTTCGCATTAGGTTTTAATATTCTTAACACTCTTGTGTATTATTTTACAGATACTCAGTCTCAGTCTCAGTGGGACTTTCCTGATTAAATAAAACCTTTCATATTGGTATGATCCCATAACATTGATCATAAGGGAACATAAGAGGGCAATGCAAAGAGAAATCCTGCCAGTTTGACTCATTATACAAAACTTTGGAAGCTGCACAGCGCCACCTGCTGGATATATATGAAATTAGCCATAGTCAGTCTATTTTGAAACGTGTATAGAACTCTGACTTATATTTCATATTTTTCAGTCAGCCATTGTATGGCATTAATTAAGTAAGTGTAATTTGAATCTATAATGCAAAAGCTACAAATTAGTTCTGCCTATAAACACCTAAAATACGATGTAATATTGCTTTATTGACGTTAACATGCTGTCTTCACGAGGGTTTTGAGTTATAGCGATGTCACATAGCAACAAGTAACTAGGCAACTGTTGCCTTGGGTACGCCTGATAGAGCAAGTGGATGAGGCGGTGTACGCCTGAACAAAATCGTGCGTGCCCATCTATGGAGCCCCGCCCACTGAGTGACAACCGCTACCCTAGCAACATCAGCTAGCTAAGTTAGCTTAGCCCCGTTGTTGAAGTTGGAAAATTGACAGCCCAGTCCGTGTTTTGCCGTTTGTAAACATTAAAAACACCACTATAAGAGCTGAAGGGTCAGGACTTAAACCCCAAGTATGTGCTCGGTCGTCGGGTGTGATTCGTGGCGTCGCAGTGCGCATCGGTTCAAGTTGCCGGAGGATCCGGAGAGGAGACTGGAGTGGATACAGTTTATCGCTGAGGTCAATAAGCAGCGTTTTAAAGAGTCGTCCTGGACTGATATCACAGTTTGCAGCGAACACTTTAAAGACGACTGTTTTGAAAACCTGACACCGAGACATTCAGACACGACTGTCAAGGTCCAGCCAACGTTAAAGCCCAATGCTGTCCCATCACTGTGTCCACAGTCGGACGAACCTGAGCCTAGTCTGGAGAGCCCAGAACATACGGTGAGTCTGACAGCTGGAACCAGAGACTCAGTTATGTTTTTCCCTTATGACCTACACAACGGTGATGAATCGGGATTGTTTTTATACGTACAGCCTAATCTAACCAGATTTACACAGAACCATGTGAGAAGTTGTCATTGAAACAAGTTTGGTGAGTACGCGACAGGTGATTGGGTGAACCAACTGTCTGTCATGGTTTCAACCAATCAGATCACATCATGTAGTGAGCATACACAACAAGCCACACCCACCTCCTCTTGTAAACAAACAAAATGTCAGGAGCCTTTATAAACAACACACGAGAAATAGAAGGAAAATGTGATTAAAATAATAAAAATAATTAATACAGCACAAGTACATGAATACATAAAACACCAGACTAGACATAAAAACAGTTTTACAGGCCTCTTATTAGTGCAGGATTTAATAGTATGTCAGAACATCTTTATGAAAAACATGCTGTTTTTCATAAAAAAATGTAGAAATGTACTCAATATGCAGATCCATAAGCAAACTGACAGTAGTGCTAATACACATGTATGTGTACACTATTGACAGGTGCGTAATCTGTCATTATTGCCTAAGGTGCTACCACACATGTTATTCTAATGTCCACACTTACATGCCAATGTGGCAATGTCCAGTTGGTGACACATTGTAGTCCGTGCACACACAGAGCTTTCATATATTTTCATATCAAATCAAAACATATGGAACATAGTCCAGACACAACGTTTAATGTTTGTTCTTTGCAGGAACCACAACTTGATCAAGATGCCCAAGGAAGCCCAATCCCAAGCAGCATGTCATATTCAACTGACACTTCAGATGCTTTTATGTCTGTACATGGACAGATGCATCCAGAAAATGCAGATGGTGATTTGATCAGGGAAAAGTAAGTTTCCTTTAAATTTGTGCTTTGGTTAGTTTTTATATAAAGTTGGTATTTTAATAGAATTAATTGTAATTGATTTTTAGAGCTGCACTTCTACAGAAGAAGGGGAAGTATGTTGTGAATGAAAAACGCCTCCTCCAGTTAATTAACTGCAAGTGTCCCTCGTGTGGCGGTAAACTTCACATGGAGAAAGTCACCAGTGGGGTGCTCATCATTTTGAACCAACAGTGCCTCCAGTGTGAGTACAGAAACCAATGGATAAGCCAAGTCAGTGCACCAACAACTGAAAATCAACACCTGACAAGAGGCACAAAAGGAACTCCAGAGACCAAACAGGTAGGACTTTCTACAACATATAAAAACACACTGGTAGCAAACTTATAGCTTGAGAATTTAAGTATTTAACATTTCACCCATATCCATTCTTGTCATTGCATCACAGGCAATGCCAACAGATGACACCCAGAGCAGTAATACAGGGGTCCCTGAGATTGACAGCTCTGAAGTCCACAGAAACACACAGGTCACAAATTTACACATTGACGCCATAACAAGTGAAGGCTACAGACCACTTTTGACGTCACAATTTTCAAGGGTTTGTTTGTTTTGATTCACAAACAAAGCCGAGCGGACGGAGTTAATGGCACTGTCTAGCTTTAACGAGAAAAGTGCTTTAAATTGCTGAATTTCTCACAAAATGTACACGTTGTATAATGAATCATTATAAAATAGACCAGAAATTCAAATAAAAACCAATTTGGTGTGTAGGTATTTTTATCTTATAGATGAAATGTCACATCAACAAGGATTGTATCAGTGTTATTTTAATTTTAGCCCCTCCCAGTATTAAATAGATAATTAAGAAATATACAGCTATGTTAGGTGTTTATACTGTAGGTATTACCAAATCTCTTAATTACAAATAACTTATTTATCCCATCAGAAACTTGAGTAACAACATGGAGAGTACAGTGTTTGACAGCTGTCTAATGCGCCGTAGTTGTGTAGTATATGTGTACACTATTGACAGGTGCGTAATCTGTCATCATTGCCTAAGGTGCTACCACACGTTATTCTAATGTCCACACTTACATGCCAGTGTGGCCATTTACTATCCAGTTGGTGACTGTACACATTGTAGTCCGTGCACACACAGAGCTTTCATATATTTTCATATCAAATCAAAACATATGGAACATAGTCCAGACACAACGTTTAATGTTCGTTCTTTGCAGGAACCACAACTTGATCGAGATGCCCAAGGAAGCCCAATCCCAAGCAGCATCTCATATTCAACTGACACTTCAGATACTTTTATATCTGTACATGGACAGATGCATCCAGAAAATGCAGATGGTGATTTGATCAGGGAAAAGTAAGTTTCCTTTAAATTTGTGCTTTGGCTAATTTTTATATAAAGTTAGTATTTTAATAGAATTAATTGTAATTGATTTTTAGAGCTGCACTTCTACAGAAGAAGGGGAAGTATGTTGTGAACGAAAAACGCCTCCTCCAGTTAATTAACTGCAAGTGTCCCTCGTGTGGCGGTAAACTTCACATGGAGAAAGTCACCAGTGGGGTGCTCATCATTTTGAACCAACAGTGCCTCCAGTGTGAGTACAGAAACCAATGGATAAGCCAAGTTAGTGCACCAACAACTGAAAATCAACACCTGACAGGAGGCACAAAAGGAACTCCAGAGACCAAACAGGTAGGACTTTCTACAACATATAAAAACACACTGGTAGCACACTTATAGCTTAAGAATTTAAGGCTTTAACATTTCACCCATATCCATTCTTGTCATTGCATCACAGGCAATGCCAACAGATGACACCCAGAGCAGTAATACAGGGGTCCCTGAGATTGTTGCTGTTCTCGGTGAGGAGAATGATCCCACAGATGAGGAAGAATCAAGTGATCCGGGTGACATGGATTCAGGCGAGGATTGGAAGCCAGCAAAAAATGTTTTGCTGGTGAAAGTGCCTAAAAAGGAAACAGACGATGAAGATGAAGAAGAAGAGGAAGAGGAAGAGGGTTGTGATTATCCCCCATTTGTCCCCAACCAGTCAAGTCAGCTCTGCACAGAGTGTGGGAAGTTTTTCAGTAAACGGTGGCGTCACACGTGTGAGCATAAAATTAAACCCTATCCTTGCAATTTTTGTGGTAAGAGATGCGTTAGTGAAGTCGCTCTAAATTCTCACAGCAGAATCCACGATGCAAACTACGAGCACCGATGTAAATACTGCCACATGACATTCAAAATTAAGGTGGACAAACACACACATGAGCAGACTCACGTAACTGAGGGAAAGCCCTATAAATGCACAGACTGTTCAGAGACATTTGCCACAAATAAGGAGCGCAGAATCCACCTGCCGTATCACAGAGGCCCCCCACAGTTAAAATGTCACTTCTGTGGGATTGAATTTTTGTGGCCACTCACTCTCCAGAGACACTTAGCTGTGCACACAGGAGAGAAGCCGTTCAAGTGTTCAGTTTGCCAGCGTGGCTTCAACCAGTCAGGCCACCTGAAATCCCACATGCGTCTGCACACAGGAGAGAGGCCTTACAAGTGTCAGCATTGTGACAAATGCTTCAATCACAATGTGAGCTTGAAGAGTCACGTCCAGCGTTACCACACGCCTAATTCTGGATGCGAAGAGAACACCGAAAAGACAAGTAACACTGCTGATGCCGTGGGAAATGGGAACAAGAGGGGTGACAATAAAGAGCTCGACAATAAAGAGGAAGAAGAGGATACGGAAGAGGATGGGATAATATTTATACCCAATAAAAAAAGGAAAGGCACAGGTAGACCCATTGGAAGGCCTAAGAGGTCATCAGACAATCCGGTGAAGGGCCGGTGTTCAAACACCAGGACTGGAAAACCAAGGGGGCGAAAGAAGAAGAGAACACAGCGCAGTGATGAGAACGAGCTGAGTGACAGCAAGGCATCCTCTGATTCAGCAGAAGAGGAAGAAGAGAGGAGGAATAACACAAGGAGATCAAGGGGAAGACCAAAAAAATGAGTAAAGTGACTCAAAAGAAAAAAAGAAAAAGAGATCCAGTAGCCAGAACAGGTGAAAAATCACTTGAATTGCCTTTGACTGTTAAGAGAAGTTGTTGCTTTGGATTGAAAATACTTCTAAATCTAGTTACCTTATGTGTATACTGATTGAATAAAGGTATATTAAACATGGCTGTTAAGTGCCTGTGATACGTCCTCTTCATAACACTGTCAACAATGTGTAATGATGACTGATCTGTAAGCTGCTTCAAAGTTGTCCTGTGGTGATGTTTAGTTTTGCAGATAATGTTGGTGTAATTAACCCTTGTTTTAGTATTAAACATATATTTTTAAACCCCTGGATCACATTCATTCCTCATAATGAAAGTATTTTTTGTGTTAACTGACGAGTATCAATGAGGTTGTCCCAGATAAATATAGTTTAGCAGCGGTCTTTGTGGTCTTTTAATATAAAAATCGCCTTTCAAACTTTGCCGGGACACGCCTTGTTTAAAACCACGCGAACCCCGCCACGAAGCCCCGCCCATCCAGCTACCAACACCGAGCCGTTAGCAGACACAGCTAGCCGTTAGCTGATGTCTGTTCAGGACGCGGGGATATCAGTCGACCACAGAGGTGTGTCCGGTTACCGTAAACATTAACTGCACTGCCGTCCGCTCAGTTTTACAACCGGACCAAACACAAGCCCAGGATGTGCTCCGTCGTCGGATGTGAGTCGTGGCATCGCAGTGCGCAACGGTTCAAGTTACCGGAGGACCCAGAGAGGAGACTGGAGTGGGTTCAGTTCCTGTTTGAAGTCAATGGGCAACGACTCAAAGAATCGTCCTGGACTGATATCACTATATGTAGTGAACACTTTACCAGTGACTGTTATGAAACAATGACTCCTGGCACGGTCCAGCTGAAGTCTGGTGCTGTCCCATCACTGTGTATCAAGTCAGAGCCAGATGAACCAGAGCCATGCCAGGTGAGGCCAAATGACGTGGTGTTTTTTGTTTTGACAGCTCTGAAGTCCACAGAAACACACAAGTCACACATTAACACATTCACGACATAACAAGCGAAGGCTACGGACCACTTTTGACGTCATCATTTTCAAGGTTTGTTTGTTTTGATTCACGAACAAAGCCGAGCAGACGGAGTTAATGGCACTGTTTAGCTTTAACGAGAAAAGTGCTTTAAATTACTGAATTTCTCACAAAATGTACACTTGATATAATAAATCATTATATAACAGACCAGGAATTCAAATAAAAGACAATTTGGTGTGTAGGTATTTCTATCTTATAGATTAAATGTCACATTAACAAGGATTGTATCAGTTATATCAGTGTATCTGTTATTTAAATTTTCCCCCCTCCCAGTATTAAATACATAATTAAGAAATAGCAGCTATGTTAGGTGTTTATACTGTAGGTATTACCAAATCTCTTAATTACAAATAACTTATTTATCCCATCAGAAACCTGAGTAACAACATGGAGAGTACAATATTTGACAGCTGTCTAATACGCCTTAGTTGACCCAACCCTATAGTACTATTGATACTATATAATGAGCACAGGGCATGTCTTCGGTGTAGAGGTAGTATCATAATACTACTCACCATTTACAGGCTGATTGATGCATTAACCATGCATATCTATCTATCTAATCTTTGATTTAGTTTTCTAAAAAAAAAAATCATTCTTGTAGTTCTGTAGGTGTTTTTACTGGAAATGAACCAAACACAACTCTTGTAGCTTTTGTTACTACAACTCCAAGCTCTTATTTGTTCATTACTTTATATAGGGCACTGTGGGAACCCTACACGTTGCTTCTGAGAGTGATCAAATTAAAACATGTAATAGTCCATCTTCTCATTCTGAAGAATCAGGACTAACTTCAGTGGGTAAGAAACTTAACGTTGTCATCAGTTAATAAATGCGGAGTAAGTATTCACACAAATGTTTTCTTCTCATGTGAATAATAAACATCAAATTTAATTTGCAGCTGCCCAAGAAAGCCCAGTGCACAGTGATACCTCAGATGCTTTCATGTCTGATTATAGTCAGATGCTACAAAAAGTGGTGAACATTGATATGATCAGGGAAAAGTAAGTTCTTTCATAACAACTCGTTGGAATTTGAATTACACCAGGTTAGGTTTTTAACGCTGTATCTCATGATTTTTTTTTTGTTTGTTTAAATCGGTTTTTAGAGCTGCTCTTCTACAGATGAAAGGGAAGTATGTTGTGAATGAAAAACGACTCCTCCTGTTGTTCAGCTGCAAGTGCCCATTATGTGGCTCTAAAGTAAAGGTGGAGAAGGTCACCTATGGGGTGCTCATCATCTTGAACCAACAGTGCCTTCAGTGTGACTACAGAAACCAATGGAAAAGCCAAGTCAATGCCAGTGTCCCGACAGATGACGATCGACCCCTGACAAGAGGCATAGATGTGACCGCAGAGATCCAACAGGTAGAAATAGGCAGACAGGCTGGAACATATCCAATGTTAGCTCCAGAGTTTAGTCTCCTTTTTAACAAAACAGTGCGACCAAGAATGTTTTAAAACTATAATTATATACCCTGTCCAATATTTTGACACATTTCACAGAGATGTGGACGAGTAATTGTGACTTTGAGTTGACTTAAATTAAGATAAGATAGACTTTATTGATCCCACATTGGCGATATTCACATATATACACAATGCGGATACGAAAATCCTCATAAATAAGAAACAAAATAGAAAAAAAATCTAAGATATACTGGAAATATAAAAAGCTTTACACACCTTTCAAGTATACAGACATGCATGTTGGATCATTTCACAGAAATTACTGTGCTGTATGCGGTGTGTAGCATTGTAGTACTTGAGTCACTGTTTTGATGACTTGACAGAAAATAAAAGACTTGAGGCTCAGTCTGGGTAAAAAGTGCGCACTGGGAATGATTTGACTTGGGACTTGCTTGAGACCTGGACCAAGTGACTTGAGACACATGTCTGTAATTTCATGATTTTATATATATTTTTTTAATTTTCATTTATTTATTTGCAATTCTGTCATTTTTGTGCTGGCTCTTAAATAAATAGACAGTCGTGAAAGGATTCATTGATCAGTTGATTGACAGAAAAATAATGAACTATTTTATTAATTGATAAATTGTTGCAAAAATTGTTGAAAAAATGCTACAGTTTCTCATTTTCTGGGAGGTTTTGCTGCTTTTCTTCATCATGTATTGTTGCAAACTGAATATCTCTGGAGTTTGTTTACAGACAAAGCAAAACATTTGAAGCCGCCACCTTTGACATAGTTGTGATTTGAAATTATCATAGACCAAATGATTAATCAAAAAAATAATCCACAGATTCATTGATTAAAAAAATATTGTTAGTTGCAGCCCCATAAATAGGTCAGTTAGTATAAAAAAAACCTACTTGCACCTCTTTGTTTGTTTGCCTTTTTTATTCAGACCTTAAAAATGTTCCTTTCTCTTCATTATCGTTCACAGATGGTGCCAACAGACGACAAACACAGCGCCGTCACAGGCGTCCCTGAGGCTGCTACTGTTAGCGAAGACGAGAGTGATCCCACGGATGAGACGGAGGAGTCAGGCAATGAAGTAGAAATGGATTCAGACGATGACTGGAAGCCAAAGGAGGAGCTTATTCTGGAAAACAGGCTCACACACAGTGATGAATCAGATGAGGAAACCGAAAACGAAGACGATTATTATCCTCCGCTTGCTCTCGAACTCAGTCAGCTCTGCACAGAGTGCGGGAAGTTTTTCAATAAACGGAAGCCGCACACGTGTGAGCATAAAATCAAACCCTTTTCTTGCAATATTTGTGGTAAGAGGTGCGTTACCGAAGTCTCTCTGAATTCTCACAGCAGAGTCCACGATGCAAACTACGAGCACCGCTGTAAATACTGCCACGCTACGTTCAAAACAAAAGTGGACAAACGCACGCATGAGCAGACTCACGTCACCGAAGGAAGGCCATATAAATGTCCTGACTGCCCAGAGATATTTGCCACAAATAAAGAGCGCAGGATCCACCTGCAGGATCACAGAGGCCTCCGGCAGTTAAAATGCGACTTCTGTGGGATTGAGTTTTACCGTAACCAAGCTCTCCAGAGACACTTAGCTGTGCACACGGGAGAGAAGCCGTTCAAGTGTTCAGTTTGCCAACGTGGCTTCAACCAGACAAACCACCTGAAATCCCACATGCGTCTGCACACAGGAGAGAGGCCCTACAAGTGTCAGCATTGTGACAAATGCTTCAATCACAACGTGAGCTTGAAGAGTCACGTCCAGCGTTACCACACGCCTAATTCTGGATGCGAAGAGAACACAGAAAAGACAAGTAAGACTGCTGACGCCGTGGGAAATGGGAACAAGAGGGGTGCAGATTCAGGGCTCGACAATGTCGAAGAAGAAGAAGACGATAAAGAAGAAGAGGAGAGAATATATAGAGCTAATATAAAAAGGAGAACCACAGGTAGACCCATAGGAAGGCCTAAAAGAAATGCAGGCCAGGGTTCAAACACTAAAACTGCCAAAGTAAAGGTTCGGAAGAAGAAGAGAACATGTGGCAGTGATGAAGAGAACGAGGGTGAGCCGATCGAAAGTGACTTATCCTTTGAGTTGACAGAGGAGGAAGAGGAGAGGAGCGATAAAGTGACATCGAGCACCAGCAGATCAAGAGGAAGGGCAAAGAGATCTGACAGTGACTGTGATTTTGACCCAGAGGACTCGAAGAGAAAGAGGTGCAGCAGTCAGAACAGCGGGAAGGGCTCAGGGAAGCGCAGGGGGAGACCAAGAAAGAATCAAATGGTGGAAGACACATAAAAACACACCGAGCTAAGAGAATCTATTTAAGAGAAATACAATGTAGTGTTATAAAGAACTGGACTGTTTCCCATGTATTTGATGATGCACATGCACCCTGCAGTATTTTCACATTTCTTTGGCTTTAAGACACTTCTGAATCCTGTTCATCAAACTGGTTACAAGTAGATTAAACTAGGTTGGCGGAAAGTGCCTGCTTTCCTTTGGTATGTAAATATACAATACTGCCATAATACTGTCATCTACTGTATGTGAACGTTAGATCTGAAAGAAGAGGCTAACATTAAAAAGACTGAATGGTGTCAGCCAAATTTTAACATCAGTGGTCGCTCTTTTATATGCAAGTGTTCAAGTAAGCCGCCTGCCACCGTGCACAACACCATGAAACTGAAGCAGCTGAATAAAATTATTACCCACTTTAATACATATACACCAGTAACACGTCAAAATATCTTGTGAAGGCCTATTGCTCCGATGTTCGACAGACAAATGAAACATTTGAAAACTGAAGGGCCAGTGTGTCAGATTTAAGGGGCTCTTTTTACAGAATACGATAGAAATCAGAATCACTTTTTATTGGCCAGGTGTGTTCATACACACACACACACACACGAGGAATTTGACTGCAGTTACACTTTGCTCTCCATGTACATACGGATATAGACATCAGACAGAAACAAGGAGCTTGGAAGGTAAGCATAAACATAAACATGACATGAAAAACTATGTGCATGTAAATATTATATATATATATATATATATGTAAATATGTATATGTCTTTGGAAAACTTCAGGTTCTATGTTTATAAGTTCGAGAGAGAGAGCAGAAAACAAGCACAAGAGAGTGCAGTACCTAGGCAACTATCCATGGCACCATAAATGTTATATAACAGGCATAACTATGTTATTCATTAGTGTATACTCACCTGAAATGTTGTTTTTACTCTAGAATCAACCTTTTATATCTACAGATGCCACTGGTCTTCTTCCACAGCATTTGCTGTGCTGAACAGTAGTCTGGCTCTAGATAGGCACTTTTTTTTATTTATTATTTTATTTGGCACTTTTCATGGCCACCATAGTTTCTCCATGCTAAAAAGGAAAGGGTGAAACAAAGGCACTGCAATCAACCACTACACCACCAGATATCACAGAATCCTACACACTGCTCCTTTGAATAATGTTATATCATAGACAACAACTGAGAACCGACATGTAAAGAATCTGCAGCATGCATATCTAATATTTCTGTTTCCACCCCAATGTAATAGGAGTGAAAGGACTTTTGTTTTATTTCTGTTGCTGTAGATAGAGATGGATGATTCAAACATGGGGAAATGTGTTTTGTAATTGTAGGTGAACTGACCCTTTAATTTTTGTTGCAGCGTTAAAGCTCAACAGCCTCACCTGTTGGTGGAGCCGCAAATCAGTGCACACCTGGAGCAGTAGTTTATTCTACGGAGTGAGTTATTGTGTCAGGCTTTTTGTTACCTGGCTCTCTCAGTTAAAGGTGTTTTATCTTATAGTGGAAAATTGGGTTCCTGGACCTCGGTAACCTTTATACACCAGGTGTGAGTTATTCTTTGTAAATTAATCTACTGAACCTCAGCCAGGACACGCCTGATCTCAAACCACGCGAACCCGGCCACATAACTCCGCCCGTTCCGTTACCACCACAACCACTAGCAAAAATGGCTAGCCGTTAGCTTGTCACTGTTGTAGGCTTTGCAAACCAGTCCACCCAGAGGCTCTGCTGAACCATTGACGCCTTTACAACCGGACCAAACACAAGCCGCAGGATGTGCTCCGTCGTCGGGTGTGAGTCGTGGCGTCGCGGTGCGCAGCGGTTCAAGTTACCGGAGGATCCTGACAGGAGACTGGAGTGGGTTCAGTTCCTGTTTGAAGTCAATGGGCAACGACTCAAAGAATCGTCCTGGACTGATATCACTATATGTAGTGAACACTTTACCAGCGACTGTTTTGAAACAATGACTCCTGGCACGGTCCAGCTGAAGCCCTGTGTTGTCCCATCACTGTGTATCAAGTCAGAGCCAGGTGAACCTCTGGAGAGCCCACAGCATGTGGTGAGTCTGCTTCAACAGCTGTAACACATGTGATCATCCCCTTCCTACCTCCTCAACACATCCCCATCCATCATACGTGTCAAACACGTACATCATACATGTGTGTTTGTGATACATGTCATTTCATATTATTGTTTCATACAGAGGTACACAAACTTTAGTAACTATGGTCTCTGTGCATTCATAAACAGTTTGTCAACATGCTGTATGATACAGTAATCACAGTGCACTCTATAAATCCCTCATTTACTCTTATTTTTTCTTACATCTTGTGCATCTTTGTGCAGTGAAACCTATGCAGAATAGCTATTCTTATACAACAGTCAATAAAATAATGGTGGTGGGTACTCCTCCACCATATTGTTTGTATTCATTGTACTTTAATTTTCTCTGGATGGAAACGTCAACCAAACACAGATCTAGTGAACTATATGTTATTTCTGTTTAATTACGAGCTTTTACTTTTGTCTTTCGTGCAGGAACCTGTGGAGACCATTTGTAAGCGTGACGACAGTAACACGTGTAATAGTCCGACCGATTCTGAAGAATCAAAACATATTTTAACAGGTAAGAAACTTTACATATCATGTTACGTCAAAAAAATGTAGGTGGTGGATTATTTGTTACGTAATTTCTTTACATGTGAATACTGAAGTTTATTTTGTAGGTTCCCAACCGAGTCTCGAGTCAAGTGATGTCTCAGTGTCGTGCGTTCCAAATGCTGTCGCCTCCGGATCTCACCAGACGCAAGAAAAAGTCCCGATCGATTTGAACAAAGAAAAGTGAGTTACCTCAACGTTTTTGCTTATTTTCTTTACATTTAAACAATATGTTGTTGTTGTTGTTGGGTTTTTTTTTTATCTTCTTTTTGGTTCATTTTTTTTAGAGCTGCGCTTCTACAGATGAAAGGAAAGTTTGTTGTGAATGAAAGCTGCCTCCTCCAGTTGTTTCGCCGCAAGTGTCCGTCATGTGGAGGTAAACTCAAGATGGAGAAGGTCACCTATGGGCTGCTCGTCATCTTGAGTCAACAGTGCCTTCAGTGTGACTACAGATACCAGTGGAAAAGCCAAGTCAATGCCAGTGTCCCTACAGAAGATGATCAGACCCAACAGGTCAGACATACTGCACCGTATCAGTTGAATTAGAATAATAAATCATAATATTTGTCTATAATATTCTGTGCTGTACAGACTTGGAAAAGTTTTACTCATGCTAGATTGTCATTTTTTTTTTTTTTTTTTTTTTACACAGGAAATACCAACAGATGACAACCCCAGGAGGACAGTTTTCTCTGAGACTGTTACATTTAGTGATGAAGAAAGTGACCCCTCAGATGACGGAGAGGAAGGCGATGAAGGTGGGGTGAGCTCAGACCGGGAATGGAATCCAAATGAGGACGTTTTATTGGCTGAAGGGCTCACAAAGGAGTCTGAAGAGGAGACCGAAGACGAAGGCGAAGAGGAAGATTTCGCTTCTCCGGGCGGCCTCCAAATTTATGAGCTCTGCACAGAGTGTGGACGTTTTTTCAACATTCTGAAGCCTCACACGTGTGAGCACAAAGTAAAGCCCTATTCCTGCAATATTTGTGGCAAAAGATGCGTTACCGAGATATCTCTAAAGAACCATAGCAAGATCCACGATGAAACCTACGAACACCCTTGCAAATACTGCCACGTTACCTTCAAGGCAAGGGTGGACAAACTTAAACACGAGCAGATCCATCAAAATAACAAAGATCCCTACAAATGCCCTGACTGTCCAGAGACATTCCCCACCAGTAAGGAACGCAACGCCCACCTCTCAAATCACAGAGCCCCAAAAGAGTTCAAATGTGGAGTTTGTGGCATCGAATTCAAGGACGTGCATCATCTTCGGAGACACTCTGTCGTGCACACAGGGCTGAAACCGTACAAGTGTTCGGTTTGCCAGCGTGGCTTCAACCAGTCAAACCACCTGAAATCCCACATGCGTCTGCACACAGGGGAGAGGCCTTACAAGTGTCAGCACTGTGACCGCAACTTCAATCACAACGTGAGCTTGAAGAGTCACGTTCTGCGTTACCACTCGTCGAGCCCTGGACTTAAACAGGAGAAAAAGAAGACAAAGGAAAGGACAAGTGATGGCGGCGACGCTGCGGACAATGGGAATAAGGAAGGCACAAACTCTGAGTTTGACAATGTAGAAGAAGAACAAGACACAGAAGAGGAGGCGCAGAAGGAGAAAAAAGAGACACCAAAAAGTAGAAAGAGGAGCACAGGTAGACCCAGAGGGAGGCCGAAGAGAAACGCAGCAGGCGACGCGGGCCTGGCGGGTCAACGAAAGACTAAGACTGGAAAATCAAAGGTGCAGAAGTTAAAGAAAACAAGTTCCAGCGATGAGGAAAGTGAGGACGAGCAATCAGACAGTGACATGTCCTTGGACTCAGCAGAACAGGAAGAAGAAGAGGAAGAAGAGGAAGAAGTAGAAGAGAAGGAGACAGCGAGGAAGAGTACAGGGAGATCAAGAGGAAGGCCAAAAAATGACAGTGACACTGATTTTGACCCAGAAGAAGAGACAAAGAAAAAGAGGTACAGCACACAGAGCAGTGGTAAGAGCTCAGTGAAACGTCGGGGCAGACCAAAGAAGAATCTAGCAGTCTGAAAAAATCTTAGAACACACAGAGCTGAAGAATGAATTGGGTGTGAGCGATTGCGGAAAAAGACCGAAGCCATTAAGACTGGAGGGCTGTAGAGAAGTGGAGCGATATCTCTCGAGTTAATCTATTAAAAACAAACGAGAACCAAAACATCCACGCGGAGCAGCGTCGCTCTAAATCACTTATTGTTAAAATATCATGTTGCTTTACTTTTTAAATGCGTTAACTGACGCCAACCATGTAATTAAATCTGAAAAAGTATTCAGGGCTAATGTTAGGTCTTAGTAATCAATGTAAAGAGCAATTCAGCTTGATAAATGCTCTTGCTAGCTCTCACTAATGAGGCCAACCCTCTGATTATTTGATATCACTAATAATGGATGGATGTGTAGTAATGGAAGGTCAGTAAGGAAAGCACATGTTTGGAAAATATATTCTCTATTCATATAATGTGATAATGATGTCAGTTTCCAGCTAATCATTACCCTTATACACTTTAATTAAGTCAGGGCACTGTGGTCTTTTCTTATTCATGTTAAAGCTGCATAATTATGTACCTACAGCCATTTGTCAGTCTGTAAGGAAATCTAGAGGTATTCAGATAGCAGTTTTATGAAGCAGTATGCCTGCTGGATAATACACAATAACTTTAAATCTATAGAAACATGCGGTTGTTTGTTCTTTCCACCTGTTCTGTAGTGTTAAATAAAAAAATATCTGTTCTCCTCTGAAGCCCAAGTTTCATTGATAATCAGTGCGTCCTCAGAGAATTATCAAAGACCATCTCAAAGGACCACATCAATGGTTTTGTATTGTTTACTCCATTAGTTACAAATGAATGTAGATTACGTTGCTCTGCTTTCCAGACAGAAATTGATTTCCGTTTTCTTAGGTACGCTACGAAAATCAGGCTGCTGAGGCTCGAAACTAGTTTGAGACACAGTACGTCGGCTCATCAGACTGAAGAGAAGTCATGGTTGTGTTGTGCTCCAGTAATAATAAAACAGTTATTGGACTCATCCATTTAAGAATGAACTGCCGTCTGAGATTTCACAGTGTTGCTATGTGAGCAGCAACATTTTAATGCAGCAAACGACCAAACCCACACAGATAATGTCAGTGTCTCTAAGGAGCATGAATATGTTTACCAGATTACATGGGGGTCTGTCCAGTAGTGTACCTGTGTTGTTCTGGATCAAAGTGTTAGATCGACTTGACTTGTCCCTGTGAGTGTACCTTCTCTGCTTATGGACAGAGTTAGGTGGAAGAAGCGGCCTCCAACAGATTTCCCTGAGGACACTTCTCATGTCACACTGGGACAAATCAAGGGACCTTGTCCCTGACATTGACGTGAGGCTGCTCGTGATGTTTTCAGACCTCAGACCTTGCCTGAATGCACCACAGAGGAGGGCTTGGCAAATACTTCCTGCTGTATTAGAACTCCAGTATATAAGAAAGTAAAATTCAGGTTAATAAATTGAGAGCTTGAGAGTTCTTCACTGTTTTAAATGATCTATCCGAAGTAAGTTTCAAGTCCTTGCAAGTTTATTGCCATGCTACACAGAAATAAACTAGCACTTGCAAGTGATGTTAAATATTTGCAATTTGCAGAAATTTGTATAAAACATGAAAACTACCCAGTATGGACCTTTTAAGAGATCGCATATTTTTCTACATAAAATGTCAAGAGAAATGTGTCCAACTGCTGTTTTGAGATCATCTCTTTGAGGTCATCTTGTCCGTTAGCTTTCAAAGTGCACTAAAGAACGATTAGGTGATCACATATCTACTCACAAAGCACTAAACCAAACAAACTGGTCCATGGCCAACTCAAACTGCTGCGGAGCTGCTGTGGGTTTAATATCTTGCCCAACTACCTTGCAATACTTGAGTTAAAATGTGCGAGTGTGGTTGGGGGCCACAGTTCCCACTGTGATCAAAAACCCTGAATGAATCCCCCCTGCTTACATATTTATCCTCTTTCTCTGTGTGTGCCAGTGCTTAAGCTCGCTTTAAGGCACATCAAGTCTTTTTTTTTTGTTGTTGCAAACTTCTTCAGCTTTGCTCTCTGGGAAAGAGTCAGCCTGTTGCTCGGTAAGCCCAAGGCTGCTTAGTGGATTAGACATGTGGATGGTTTGCAGATCTAAACGTAGACTAATGTTTGGAGAACTGAAATATGGAGGAATTTTCTTTTGATTTTTAATGAGGCCCAAACCTTGGTGCTTTGAAGATATGCGTCAGAGCAGTGTCTGTGTCTGTGTGCCCGAGGTAGATGAGTTTTCTTAAAGTCTCCCATTTAAATCAGTTGGGTGAATTACTATTTGAAGCTGAGCGTGAACATACTACAAGCCCTCGATTCCACGAAACCTCAACACCATCCGGTTGTGGTTTTGATAAAGATCGAAATAGCAAAAGAGAATGCAAGACGAACCTCCTGTTTGATCTTAATAAGTTGTCACGATTTGGGAAATTTGAGCACAGAATTATTTTGAGACTTAACATTTTATCTTGTAGAATAATTCTCACACATTGCACTTTGGCACTTTTCAATTTGAAACAACAAGAAGACAGAGCCCAATAGCTGATGATACTGTAATTGATTCACTGTGCATAACAGATTTATTCATCAAATTGTATTTTTGCGCTCCAGTGATCCGTTGAGGGTGATTTGCATCTTGTCTGAATTAACTAAGAAGATACAGTACAATTTAATAAGAGTGAGACACGTTAAGGCTTCTGAAATCCTCACAGCCAGGTATAAACTTTGGCTAATCCAGATCGTTACATCCTTTTTAATCATTAGGCATTCACAGATTTGTATATTATTGAATATAGATGACATCTATCTTGATATCTGATGTAAAATGGGAGTTGATCATTAATTCACAGTTGCCAAATCACTGAAGCCGTGGTGTCACAGTATGTGTTTGTCCAGGCTCCCATCACCAGTCATATTGTCCTGCATGATTACCACTAGATGTCGCCCCTGTGCCACAAATACCGACTAATTTTACAGAACGATAAATGAAATGACAGCCGCATCTGACAAAATTACTATGGTAACTGTTGTTTCTGCTGCGTCACTTGAGCCGGCCAGTTCCAAGTCCGTCTGCTTTCTCTGTTTTCTCATCTTTTTCTCCCTCCTCCTCCTCTCTCTCTCTCTCTCTCTCTCTCTCTCTGTCCTCTGCCCTGAGAGACAGTGCAGTTTCTCCAGATCCATTCATATAGGCTCTGTAGGTGATGTCCTGGTCTTGTAGATATACTAAGGCTGTCCCCTCAGAGAGTATATAAGCATTAAATAGGAAGTCAGATGGCCCAGACAGAGGCATTTGCTGAGGCTTGCAGATCTGATGTGATTTCCAAACATCACGACATCATCATACAGCTCTTTTCTCTTCATTTTTCACTTTGTTATTTTTTTTTTTTTTATATCACGGCTGTGTATATACTATTTCCCTCCTTTATTTTCTCTGTTTTCATCCCGAGGCTCTCTTTCTATTGGTATAACTCTCCCTCTCTTGGGCCTGATGATTTGAAGCTAGTCTTTTCAGAATGTCAGTTCAATAATCAGAGCTGCTCTCTGTTGACAGAGGACTAGATTGATGCTGGGAGACTTTAGATGAAGAGCGCATCATGGAGATAATAACTGCTTTGGCATGAGCTGGCACCATCAGCGTGAGGATAATATTTATTTGTCACAACAAATCCACTCAGTAAGGTGTAGTGTTTTTGTTCATTTCTCTGGCAGTGTAAGTCATAGAGTCGGAGACGTTTTAAGAGGAAGAAGTGTGGTGAAATGACACGAGCTGTGGAAAGTTAGGACTATATCCACGAGCAGCTAGAGCAACTACAATACTATTCTGCTTTTGTGGTTTCTGTGTTTGCTTAAGAAATGAAAATGAGTTTCCCGCACAGGAACTCAAATGCCTACCAAATGTCATAAGCTAAACAGATAAGAATCCACCTGGGCCAAATGACATTTTCTCGCTCACCATTTCCCTGGCAACATTACTTGGCTGTTTATTGAAATGCACTTGGCCTTTGGACTGTTCTCCTTTTCTCCCTCTTGCTCTCTCTATCTCTCTGTGTTTTAATATCCATGATTTGTTTTCAAGAGTTTATGTGTTCACCCATTAACTGTTTGACTCCTTCAAAACTGATGTCTGTGTGAGTGTATTATTTTCTCCTTATTGTATATTTAAAGGTAAGGACGCCTAATGTAAATTTACAGCCAGGTTTGTCAGGAGGGGGAATGACATTTGATGACACTTAATGTTAGTTCTTCTTCAAAATCTTTTCATGCTGAGAGTTAGAGAAACTCTCATGTTTGTACGGTAAACGAGACACTGGAGCCAGCAGCTGCTTAGCTTAGCTTAGCATAGCATAGCATAAAGACTGGAAACAGGAAGAAACAGATAGCTTGACTCCGTCCAGCCTCTAACTGGTCACTAATTTCACAAGTTGTTTATGTAATCTGTGTTTAGTGTAACCTGTGTTTTCCCGTAGTTTATGTGTGGAAATGGTACTGTCAGGTGTTTACTTTGGACAGAGTCTCATACTGTGGGAGTCACAGTTCATGCACGCATAAACCATAAACCTCCGAATAAAGGAATAGTTTAGGAATTTTGGGAATTGCTGAGGTTCAATATGGAGCTGGAGTATAAAGAAGTATAAGAAGTATAAAGACTGGAAACAAAGGCACTTGCAAGCTGATTGAGTTAATTTTTGACATATTCACCTGAACTGTTTAAACATCTCATGATATTAAAAAAAAAAGTGTTCCACTGTGTATCTTTAGATGTTTATGCTAAGATATGTTTCTTCCTCTGTAAAGTTTCACCGCAGTAGTTTTCATTGCCGTTTATTGATTCAGAACGGCCTCCACTTCTGCTGACTTTCACAGGGAAGGCAGGGTGCTGTCATACAGTATTTATCAATCACACTGCATTTGTATTCTGTTATTTAGCATAACCCCCCCCCCCTGCCTCTTTCCACCCCCTATCTGCGCAGAATTACCTCCATCAACAGTGCAATCACTTGTCTCCTGCTATCCAGCCTGGTTGACTGGCAAGTATTAGTTTGCACCCTCTGTCACAGTGCAGCATCGTCAATCCAGAACAGCAGGGACTGAGTAGTATGTCAGGGATGTCAGTTCTCCGTGAGCTGGGAGATGTGTTAGATCTTCGTCAGAGATGAGCATAAATTTGATGGGAGAGGGGCCAAAAAAAAATCTATACTGATGTCAGTTTTTGAATTGAAATCCAAATGTGAAAGCAACACTGAGACCATTCATAGCATCTATGTGCCATACGCAAATGTCTTATCAGTTAAATGATTCATAAGCAAAATGTCGAAAATTTTATTTGCAATAATGCAAACGTGCCCGTGAATCATTCATTTTTACATAAAGAAGAACAAGAAGTAAAAACACAACAAGTATTGACAGCCAGCTTCAGTCGACCGTGTTTGTTGCTGTCTACTGCAGATTTCATGCCTCATCTCATCTTTTCCTGTCACTGAAATTTTAAGACCGCAAACAAGTAATTTAATCAGACAGGTGCTGTTATAAGTTTTATGTTTCATGGCAACAAGCTGTATATTTGAAGTCCACACGCCCCGCTGAACAGTCGATGTTCCTGCTCTGCAGGTTTCCAGTGTAGCACGAATGACACTTGACAGTAAATATCAACATACAGGATCTCCAGCATATTGAATCCATTCAGCATGCCACTGCTGGTTGCTCTCCTCAGCGGGGATAAAACCCTCAGACACGAGAAGATAAGGAAATCCAGCAATAGAGAAAATATGCTGCATTAGAATCGTTTTGTGACATATTCATAATGTGAAAACATTTAGCTCTCAGTGGCTCGCATACTAATGCGCCCTGATCACAAGAAAAACAGAGAAAGAGACAGCAATAAAGAAGTGTGAGTTATAACTTGTGTGCACACCGCACCGAGGTGAATAATGGGAATGAAACGGCAAATATATCTGTCATATAAACCATATTTTCCATGTCATATCATTTCAAGTGAGTCAGATTCTTAAAAGCGTGTCGACTTGCTTATGTTCATCCATAAATATACAGTTTCCTCATTGGATTTAAAGTACAGGGGAAGAAAAATATATCCTCCTTTTTTTTTGCACAGCTTTAAGTGAAATTGGGAGCAAAACAGCAAAAAAAAAAAAAAAAAAATCAAATGATAAAATATCTTTGATCATTCAACGACCATCTTTTTACTCTTTTAACTTTATTCTCACTGGAGGGAGATTTGCCTGGATGCAGGAAGATAAACAGACAGAGAGAGAGAGAGCGTGTGTGTTTGCGAGATCTGACATCTGCTTCCTGTTCTCCTCCCATTGCCGAGTTACAGTCATTTGAATCAAAAATTTTAATCAACCCCGTAAATGTTAATCAGTCTGTTGCTCGCAAGTACACACACACGCAGAATAGCAGTCTGTGGAAAATCGGAGGTGACAGAAACCCCCAAGAGGCTGTGACACCGGCAGCCTGAGACAGAGACACTTATCTGTACAAGGCTTCTGTGTTCCTCCAAATCGACACCAGCATATTACATTTCCACTCACTGCCTCGCAGTAGATTAATATGTCCGGATCCACATGCACACAGACACCATTGCTTTTCTGCTTGTACTTGCTTGTGCTTTAAAATATTAATAAACTGGATACAACGCAGGTACATGCCGTATGTCACACTGCAGATATTGTGACTGTGTCACATGCTTGAAACAACGCACTGGCACTTGTGTGTTTGTCTTTTTTGGACTTGCTAGCGGCAGTGGTGGACCCAGCCTGTCTGAGGGGCATGGGCGGGGAAAAAAAAGGGCACCTGCTGTATGTGTGACGCACCAACATGCAGAGAGTCAGGAAGCAGTTACAGTAACATTAAAGCCACTGGAAATGTGGCTTGAAATAGTAAAAATGCATGAATGACACCAAAGTCTCGTGGAGCATCCAAACAATTCTGAGAGAAAATCCATTCATAACTTTTAGAAAATCATATTCAAATACAGGTTATTTAGCTGTTCAGACCATTTCCCAAGAGCATTTCTCTGCGTTGCAGATCACATTTTGATTGACAGCCCTCCCTCATGAGTACCAACACAGAAGCTAAGCAATGCCCTGGCGTGTCTGAAAAGAGAAGCAAAACATATTCTAGCTACCTAAAAACATCATTATCAGTTAAAAGTGTGCGCTATATTTTGAATATTTTCGCCGCTTTACTTTGCAGTCAGACACTCCTTTCTGATGGAGAACTGAATCCGTTACCTACGCTCTCTTCAGAGCCACCAGATCAGACTCCTTTTGACAAAAACAGTAACTGTACGAGAATATTTCCACGTCTCACTCGATGAACTGAGGATTTAAATCAAAATGGTGGAAGGACTGGAGAAGATGATTTTGGTGAGTATTATTTTGTTCCTCTGACACAGAAGTCTGTGCTGTTTTCTTCTTGTTTTCCCTTCCTTATGTTTCATGTTTGTTCTCAGCCTGTGTCAATCAAACAACACACCTGTAACTGATCTTCTCATCAACATCAACCTACACAGTGTAAAACCTCAGCTTATTCATCCAGATGTTGCCAGATCGCTCGGTCACCTTTGCGGTACTTCGCTACGGCCTCTGCTCAGTTGTTTTGCTTACCTGTTTCTTTGCTCTCGACTGTACTTCTGGTAACTCGTGTTTTTCTTACCTCTCAGGATCACCCTGCCGGTTTGCATGTCTGCGTGTCTGCTGCCACATCCAGCTGTTCACAGGCTTCTCTGAAAGATCCCCAGCTAAGCCACCATCCTTTATCCTTAAACTGATTACAGCAGAAACCTGGATTCAGAAGGCGTACAGTTGTTGTTTTCAGTTTAATAAGGAACAGTTAATTTCTTGACAGCTTATGAGTTTATTTATTACACTAAATGTAGGAAAGTTGGTTTGTTTTCGCTTGGCTGGCTTTGAGCTTTTGTATTGTGATTGGTTTGTAGTATTTTACGTAGCATTATTGCTACATAGCTAGCAGGCTGTTGTGGATGTTGCATTGATTATGCAGGTTCAACTACTGCACCTCTGTAATAAAACACAACGGGAACTATTAAGACACACGTGATGGTGTCAATGAGAATGAGCTGTATATTGAGGAGCTTATTCAGGGTCACCCTAAGCTTTTTCATGTTTTATCCATCATAGGGCCATCTGAGAGGGCGGGTTTGTGGCACTGTGAATTTAATCCTGTGTGGAGCCCACAAGCGGGTAATGTTTCATCCCCTCTCCACCCCCAGTAATAATTACAGGCGCATCTTACTGTTTTTGGTCGCTCTGTAATTTAAATCCAGCCCAGCGTGGCATCATTGTTATTTAAAGTGGATCTTGGACCTTTTCGCTTTTGCTAACCTGATGTGTCTGCATGTTGTAATTCTGCGATGGTTAAAACACTGCCCAGGACAAATAAGTCCAATTTTAGAAGAGCACAGTGGATATTTTCTTTGCGGTGAACCGAAGCACCTCTACTCTAAACCACTTTAAAACTATTCTGTCTTTGTAGATTCGGTTCCCTGTACGGGGAGCAGCTCCTGTTTGAGTCGACCCTTCTCTCTTATTCTGTGGAGATATTCAGCTTTCTTTGTGTGCCGCATTTTTTCCTGACCTCAGATGTTCAAAAACAGGCAGCCAACAGAACAATCTGCTGGCCACAAAAGTGGTGTCATCTTTTTTTTTTTTTTTTTTATCACCTTGGCTATAATCTATATATCTGCCAACCCCAGTTCCCTCTAATATCTTCATCTAGATTTATTCCTTTCCTTGTTTCCTTCTTCTCCTATTCTACTACTGTTCTTGTTCCCTTTGTTTTTTTTCTTTACCCGTTTTTTTTTTTTTTTTTTACATTCAGGACTCTCTCTGCTTCTACTTTTTTTATCTATCAGTCACTCCCCATCTCATGCATCTCTGCTCCCTGCCCTTCTTTCCATACCGCTGCTTTACAAGCCTCGCAAGAAATAATTGGATTTGATTGAAAAAATAGACATTTGTTGGCTTCAGTGCTCCGAGGTGGCACATGTTATCCAGATCAAGGCTTTATGTCACTGTGTGTGTGTGTCTGCGTGAGACAGAGACAGACCATCGTCGCCGCAGATGAGTTAGTGATTCCAAGGTCATGAGAGGGATTCGCTGTGGAAACCATGAATATGTATAAAATATAACTCGCTTTCAAAGAAGGGGTTGTCAGGCTAAATACCACCGCTGAGTACAGATAACAGTGATGACGGTGGTGAGGTTATCTTTCCATCTCAATGCAGTCACTCAGATACATGCTGCGCATGCTAACTATATTTAAATTCAACCGCTGCTGTCATTCTATTAAAAAGTATTACTGCTTTATTCTCACGGCAGAGGTCAACCGTGTTTGAACAAGAGGGGATGCAACCGCTCCAAACAAACTTTCAGATGGATTACCTATTTAGAGGAAAGAATGACTCCGAATGATATTATGGTTATTGCAGAACACCCATATGCATGGTGAAAAAAAACTGTTGTCAAAACTCATGGTGCCAACCTTACAGCATACATACTGCTACTTGACTGTCGAGAAAATGAGAGAGAGGAATATGATGCACCAGGCACATTATGGAGTCTGTAGCAGTGACTCTATCAACTTACAGTGCCATTAAACCAAGGACAAAGTGGACATCCTCCTCAGTGAAGTCCATTCGCAGATCATATAAAAGGATATATGGTGTGTGTAATGGCGGTTGATAAGCACTTTAAAATGATTATCATTGGCCCTGCCTGACCTTACTGGCATAACACTGGTTTTCCAGTGCACTGCACCCGGATGAACTCGTACTGTAGGCCTGCATTTTATCTTAAAAGTGAGAATCAACTTAAGAGAGTTGAGTTAAAAAAATATTTATGATCCGCCGCTGCCCGAGTGACAGCAGGTTGAGAGATTATGAAGTAAATACATCTTATGCTATACATAGTGGATAAACCGTGTGGGTTTCATATTACAAAAATCCCTGTTTCCTTCTGCAGTTCTCAGACTTATTTAGTGTTGCAGGCGATGTTTTGCTTGAGTGTGCTGCATAAACAGCAAGCAGCTCCCAGTAGCATAAAGTGCACTTATGCACCACATCTGTTCAACAGTAAAATAACTAGTTAATTCCAGACATAGTGAAGAATTCAGCCAAGACCCAGCTTAGATTTTAAGAGCTAAAGATGTTTGAAAGACAGCAAGTGGCGTTAAATTCAGATTTCCAAGGTCAAGAATTAACGTTGCACAGTTAATTAACACTTAACACTGTCCTGTGTCATGTCTAGGATTTTAGCCATACTAACAGGTACAGAGATAAAGTGTCTTAATAAGGTGTTGGATGGCTGAACATCGCTCTTCCAAAAGATATTCCCTCAAGAGCGCTACACTGTAAAAACAAGGTCAAATGACTGGCAGCAGCCAAAGAAAAGACAGAAAATTAACTACTATATATTTATAAAAATGTAAAAGAAAATATACTATAAACTATAAATTTACTGTATTACTGATTATTTTCATTTATTTTCAGATTTTTTAATTTATTTATTTATTTATTTTTTTACAGATCTTCCCTGAATTATTACGATTGAACACATTTAATAAAGTGACCAAACTAATGGTTCTGTAGAGAAACACTGTTAGGCTGACATCAGGGCACAATCAGCCATACACAATAGTTAGTTAGTTATTTTCTATAAATTAAATAATAATCATATATTTTTTTACAGTGCGTCTAACAGTCCAAAATCTCTCATATGTGTTCATTTGAGTTGAGATGTGGTGACTGCAAAGGCTTTGATATATGTTTCGCATAAATTTTCATACTCATCAGTCTTCATTGATCCCTCATGTCCTAAGGATGGGGGCATTGACATCCTGGAAGAGACCACTCCCATCAGGAGTCATCATCGGATAAAGGTGATCACTCTGAACAACTTTGTATTGATTTATTGATTTACAGTGACTCCTTCCTCTAAGTGGACCTGAACCATGCCAGCAAATGCTCCTCACAGCATAACCCCGCTGTAGGGGTCCAACATTCAGACGACAGATGTATTCACCCACTTGTTGAGAATATGGTGAAGGATGACTCATGTCTGTACCACTGCACTCTCAAATGTGCATTCATCTTTGAACTATAATCTATGTAACAGTCCGATCACACCCTGCACTGACATTCTCAGTTACCCGAAGAGTCGCTCTACTGTCTTTTCTTACATATCACACTGATGCGCAAGCTGTCAAGCACAAGTGTCATCAGATGTCAGCAGATGACACTTTGGTCACTGTTCGTATTAAAACAGTGAGCAGTCTTTGTGGCTGAAGCTCCTGCCATTAGTGCCCCAACACTGAACCTTCTTTCAAACTCACTTAGATCTTTTCCTCTTGCCATCTTGATAAAAAAAAAAAAAAATCAGTATCAGCCGGGCCTGCTCTCCATTTTCATACGTGCCACAGAGCATGACTGGATGTTTACTGCTTAATTGTACCATCTTGTGCCCCTGTGAGGAAGGATCTGCTTTCGTTCTGTTTGTCTGTGAAGCTTTTTCCTTTGTCACCTGTCTGTATGTTTTCACTTATTTCAACATCTACCTGTATTTCTTTATTTTTAAAAGGGTTTTGTTCTAGGATGTCTTGTATATGTTTGCTTCCCACCTTTGTTGTGTTTCCTGCCAGTTTTAAAGATCTATTTAAATATCTTTCACCTGCCCAATAAGTTTTCAGCTGTGTCTCGTCATCTTGTCTTCACTGGTGTATTTAGTCTCTGTGTTTCCTGGTTTCATTTGTCATTGGTCATACTGTGTTCATTCCACAGCACTGTGTACGTTTCTCAGTCCTGTATTCTCTTCCCCTTGTCCTGTTCCTGCTTCCCGTTTTTCTCAGTTCTGAGTTTAGAGTGAAATATCCCAACAACTATAGTATAGACTGTAAATACGTTTTATATAGACATTCATACCCCACCTTGTAATTCTTGTCATCTCTGACTTTTCATGTGCAAACCTGAAGAATCCTGCATATAAAACACATTTACAATTAAAAAAAATATGAACAAACTAAAATATATCAGTCTAAAATAAAGACTTGTACAGAGGAGTGCAAATATCCACAGCAGGGGCGACCATAGTGGGCCATAGTGCACTGCCCTCCTTAAGCCACAAGAAAAAAAGTGTATTTTGCCAGTCTAAGTCTTAATATTATTGTTCAATCAGCAGCCTGAATATCGCTGTACGTGACATTCAGCAGCCTGAATGTCACTTCCTAACCAGCTGCCCCACCCCCTTGGGGTGATTTCAGTCAGGTTGAAAATCGCCCCAGGCGCTCTCATAGACTTACATGTTGAGATTTTTTTCAAATTTTGGACCCTACAATGCATTTCTATGGGCTCCAGAAGGAGCTTGCCCCAGCTCCTCGGACGAGACATACAGCCCGCAGACTGCAACTCCATCATTTCATTGAGGGAGTTATTGTTCTGTCGTCGAAGTAATGTTGATAAATTGGATATTAAAGAATTGGGACCATCCAGACCAATTTTAAATATCAAGCAGGTGTCAACAAAAACGGGGAAAACATACAGTCATGGATTATACTGTACAGTATGTCCAGTTCATGTCTGGTGTTGCCATCTAGTGGATGAACAGGAAAACCAAATGAAACAATGCAATGTTCACTGTAAAGTTAGCTATCTGACCTTTGTTTATTATTTTACCCATTGAACAGGTCATCTTAGCCATCATTGCAACAGTTTCCCCCCCTGAGAAATTTGTCAGGAGCCGCCACTGATCCACGTGTTTTAATCTGATGGATTGAGCCAGACTTTATTATTAATATAATGTGTAGTGTCCATGGAGTGGGATAAAATGTTAGGGAGATGATGAGATTCATCTGTAGTCCAGGAGAAACTGTACCCGATGAACAAGCAAGGGTGGCAACAAACTGTCGCATTTCAGCGTAAATCCTAAATACTGCTAATACCAAAAATCAATATTTAAGACATGAAGGAAGAGAAATATTTAAATGTCTAATCGATTATTAACGTGCCAGTGTTTTAATTACACACAGTGCCACTTTTAAACAGCAATGCCTGAATAGCTACTATACATTGATTGATGTAACACATTGCAACAGCCCGAGGCCTTTGAAATACACCAATGTATTCAGTCGCTCACGCTGTCTTCAAAAAAAGACCAGTTCGTTAAGAGCGCGTGGCTCTAATGGATAGTACACATCTAGCGTTTCAGCTTTAAAAGGACAGCACGTAAAAAAAATATTTCACATCTTATTTTCACTTCTGTCATTTTCTGTAGAATCAAATTTGAACAAACAAAACAAAACAAAACCTCACAGTGCCATTTCAACACATCACAGCATATAAACAAAACTGAAGAGACAAAAACAAGATGTCACATGCACGCTTACAGTCCTGTCATAAGCGTTGCGTCAAAATGGATGTCCCATTTGGTGTTACGAGTGTTACATCAATTCCTCCAACCTCATCCTTTGCAACACCCAGACTCTGAAGTACGAATCTGACTTCAGGCTGGAGAGGTGAGAGCAGAGGAGGGGAGGGAGGGTTGATGATTGAAAACAACTGAGAGGGAGAGGAAGGAAGGGAGGCACAGAGGAGGTGGAGGGGGGGGGGGGGGGGTAAATGGAAGCGATGTTTGAAATTATAATTTAGTTCTCGCCACACGTCGCTTCTTCTCGCCTGGAGCTCAGCGCTGCTCACAGTTTACTATTTGTTACTCTCTCTCTCTCTCTGTGTCTCTCTTATTACAGGGCTCTTATGGTAAATCCTAAAGGTAAATCCCTGTCTATTAAACCAGAGTGTGTAAGTCATACTGATGGAGCCACTTGTGTGCGTACAATGCATTTATGCATGTGCATGTTTATGATATCTCTCTCTCTGTGTGCATGTGAGTGTGAACTGTATATTATCTGAGCCTGTTTTCATAGTTTATTTTCTCCACACTCTCACTAGAGGGTAAACATTCTTGATGAGTAACATTTTTTTTTTTTTTTTAATTTTAGATTATGCACGTTGTTCGGGGGGGCAGAGTGAATGATCCCTGACAAGCTGAAAAGTACCGGTGGGGTTTTTTAAACTGACAAAAAAAAAAAGAAAAAAGCTAAGTGGATTAAGAGCTTGTTATCATCAAGGAGGAGAGCACAGACAGGCAAAATTAATACACTTTAAAATTTCTGCTTGGGTTCAGTTTTCCCATAAAGTCAGGTTGGAAAATAAAGCGCATGCCCACTCTCTCACTTTTTAAAATCCTGTCTTCGGCTGTGTAGCGTCCTACAGGAATATCCAAGATTTACCTTCAGCTGCTGCCCAGGGCGAAGTATTACCTGTGTAGTGTGTTGTCTGTTAGTCAACCTGAAACGTTACAGGCCTGACTGTAAGAAAGAAAGTGTGGGAGAGCAAGGATGAAGGAGGGATGAAGGTAGAAAGAGAGAAAAGTCTCATCTCCATTACATTCCATTATCTACCCTTTAGCAGACGGTCCCTTCAGGACATAAATACAGATACTGTAGTGTCATTGCTGCTGGATGAGCAGCTGGACACTAAGATTGATGGGCTCCTTTCTAAATTCAGAGGAGGTTCCAGGGGCATTTAGGGCATGCATACTCTCTCTGTATCTCTGTCACATGCACGCTCAGACCTTGCTCCATTACCTTAATGGTGATACAGCTCCTAGGAGAATAGGAAGACGGCAACCAGCAGGACAAAAGAGAAGTAGTTCTTTGTAAAGATGAGGAGAAACAAGGTCAGTCTTCACCGTGTTATTTCACTTGGTTTCCTTTTAGAGAAGGTGATGGAGCTTATCGGCACTTCAGGTCGTCCATGTAAGTGCCTGACAAGTTGTTTGTGGAGCCAATGTGACACTCAAAGGGGGCTTCATGTTCATGTAGCCCGAGGAAGTAAGTATGTGCACTCGGCTGTCTGCTGCAGCCGTTACGTTTGAGCTGCCTTCTGTGAGTCTTATAATGAAAGACAATGAGAGGCCCAAGAGTTGGAACCTTAATTGGCATTAACTTCCTCCTGATTGATTTAATTCACTGGTAGGTAGCCACATCTATGAGCTACCAGTTACCAGTTTAGGTTTTATTTGAACAAGTTTTCAGTAAAAAAATTCCTTTATTTGAATCTTTTTAGAAACCTCAAAGTTTAAAGTTTCAGGATAATTTTCGTTTCATTATTCTGAGACACCCATTAATTCATTTAGCTCCATAGTTGGGAATCAACGTGTTAAGTCAAGACATCTGCATCATCATAAATTACTGTTCTTTATACTCTGAAGTAGGTAATTGCTGGTATAAATATCTTAGTGTGATTATGTTGGAGGAAAAGTGAAAATGTTCAAAAATGCAATTAAAACATACGGCACTTCAATTACTTCACGCCACAAGACTTTCATTATAAATCTTACGCCTTCCAGTAATTACATTTGGCACAACTGTGTGAGCCTACAGCTTTTTCCCCAAAGGTAAAAGGAAATTGCCTGAAACTCATTTAAAAACAAAAATAGAAAATATGTACAGTATATATTTAAAAGAACTATTTTAGGGAACATAAGTGCTTAATTTTATAGTCACCAGTTGTGTTTTTTAAGACTTGACAAATCTTTTCTATTTTTCATATCAGTTGAGTTACTCCACAACCCCTGCTACTTGTAAAAGTACCCGTATCCCTGTTATAGAGCAGTTCATTACCACTTATGTTTTGGTATGTACACAGGTGGACCACAAAGTAGAAGAGAAGTAAAAATAAAAGTTGATAAATTTGGAATATCAACCTTTTTTTTTTTTTAATGTATCCATCTGTGTCCTTGGTGGGGAGAGTCATCCCTTTAAGGATTACAACCAAAAACAGTTTGACAGTGCTGCAGCGTTTTGTGCTGCAAAAACACAAACTCTAAAAATCAGAAAAATCACTGCAGACAATAAAAAAAAAGAAAAACATCAGTCAGCAAACACTGATGTGCCAGGGACATTCGGAGCAGATCACTCTCTCTCTCTCTCTCTCTGCCGTTTGTTCTACAGGAAGTTCATTACTGTCCTCTCAGCTACATAGCAGATCAATAGCTGTCTGGAAACACTTTCTCTGTCTCTGTCTGAGCATGTCTGCATGACAGCATATGTAGGTGAAAGTGCTTGTTGTATGGTGTGTTAAAAGTGAGGGAGATAGAAAGTATCAGTTTGAACGACACAGCGCTATCCGTCATACCACTCAGAGCTGTCCTCGTGGCTCAGGATGGGGTTGGAAAAAAGAGACCGATGCAAGGAGAGATGGACGGATGAATGACAGGAGGGAGGAAAGGGGTTTGCTTTCGTGATCAGAGCTTTGACATCTGTAAATTTAATTAAAGCTGTGTGTGAGGGAGAGTGAGAGATGGTGTGTATTTTTGTGTCAGTGTGTGTTTCCTCTTTCTGGCTGCCTGCAGGCACAGCATTGCCTCTGTCGATGGTTTGTCCTTCATCAGATGGCCCAAGGTTGACTAATTAGGACTGTGGCAACTGCACATTTCCTCTTTCCCCCCACTGCCTCAAATTTCCTCATTTATCTTCATTTTTAACTCTCTCCTCTAGCCCTTATTTTCTCCTGTTTTTACACATTGGCAGCTCATATTTAATTTTTTTTCATGATATACTATATAATGACAGCACTCACTCTTGATTACAGCTTGTCAGGACCCCCTCTGGACCATTAGGGGGCACTCTGAATATCTATAATAAAGCCAGAGCTGTTATTAAGTATGGTAAGGGTAGATTTTGAATTTTCATATGAGTGTGAGTCATACCAAGGTTCCTCTGTGGTAAGGGGATGAGTCTAATAGCAATAGTTTTTTTTCCCATTGCAACAAATGTTTTGCAGTCCTTTTTTTGTTATGAAACATGTAAACTCATGATTCAAACAGAAAAATATCCACCTTCACCCGTTTGGAACAAGGTCTCAGTGGGAAGTAACTCAGGCATAGGCATCTTCCTTCAATAATTTCTCTTCCTGAAGATATTTCCAAACCAAACCCCCCAGACACCAAACAAGAACGCCAACATTGGACAGAATAACCCCCGGATTACGTCCAAACACAATATTTTTCAAATCCTTGTTTTCTGCATGTAGCCGCATTTGGTGACTACAGTATAGAAGTTATGGAGAAATCATGGTTATGGAAAATAAACGCAGTTAGAGGGCACTCTAAACACTGAAGTTCAGTTGACACATAGGTATGACTCAACCTGTGAAAAGTGCTGCGTACTATCTTGAAACATTTAGTTAAGGAAGGTCAGGAAAAGATTATACTTAATAAAACTATGATTTGAGTGAAATCAGTTTGCAGCATTTCTTTTCATCCATTGACGTTCCACCTCATGTTTAAGACAGTCCACATTGGCACTAAACATTAACATTTGTTAACGTTTGTTAACGTTTGTTTGTGTTTTGCGTCATCAAATCTGGACATAACATAAACTATTGTCAAATATATTACATTTAATCCTTAATTATCTTCTTTCTTTTGCAGCTTACCATACCCACCAGGTGTTCCAGGGACAAAAGGAGCATGCACCCAAACACTTCCTGTATTTATACACCTGAATGACATAATTAGTGACGTCACTGGGCTGGAACAAGTATGTGGGGCGATATAAATGAGGTTAACAGTTATTTATGTTGATTTATGATCTGTTTATGTATTGTTACGATGTAGGTTTTATAGTGCACAATGTCAAAGTGTTTGTAATTGGAATTCACTAGAGATATAACTTTGTCATTTACCTGTTTGAGAAGAAGCAGTGGAGTTACCCGTAGGAGTCGTATAGCTGAGATTGATGCCTGCTGAGAAGAATCTATTCAAGCAATTGCTTTGGACTGTTGGGATAGAGGACATGGAGTGTAGTTATAGATGCAGGGTGTTAATATAAGACATGCTATTATGAGCTGAGTTTTGTTAAGTTATGCAGTTAAAATTTAGTTTGCTGTCACTGGACAAAGTTGCTCTCTAGTCAGGCCTCCCCCATATGGAGAATCATTCGATATGGACATAATTCCTAAGGATACTGCTGCCTGGATGAGTCACACCAAATGAGAAATCCCTCCAGGGCATCTAGTATCTGCACATCCCAGACATATATATTCGGTGTGCTTCTGGTGAAAAGAGTTGTGGATGTAGCCTCATCAGGAGCCTGAACCACCTGAACTGGCTTCTCTCTCCTGAAGAGGGTAAGTGGCTTGACTCTCACAGATAATGAAGCCTCTTACGATGTCACAAATAAGCCCAGTCACTTGAAGGAATAGCCTCATTTTGGTTAATTTTACCAGCATTTCATCATTATTTTAATACGTATGTGACCCTGTGTAGATGACAGAAAAAGACCAGGAAATACAATGTCCGTATTAATGCAGTGGCTGAACCTATTAGGTGATCATTTCCACAATTGTTTTAACTGTATCCCATGAATTAAACTCAGAAAAAGCTGAACTCTTGTCCACCTAAATGTGACAGGCCAATTTATCAGAGAGACTCTTTGAACCACACCAGATGGGCAAATACGACACAACTGCATCAAAACAAATGCTGTGTAGCCAACACGCAGTGGCATTTCTTATTCCACAGTGTGTAGCCACATTCATTTTAATTAGCTACTCAAACTGTGTTTCTGTTTCATCATGAGAACTGCATCTCTTCACCTTGGACGTATCTCTACATCTGACAGTATCTGCTCGTCCGGCATCACCAGACTAATTTGAAAATGAAACATGAGCTCAGCAGATCCGCCTGGTTCCCAGCCAAGTAGCTGCGGGAACTGGACATTTTGGACGAGCTTGTGGACTTCTTTGAAGTTCGTGGAGGAATGTCCACAGGAGTAGATCTTAGACATTTCCCAGTGGACTCCACAAGATTGCCAAGGTGGACGTGTAGTGGAAGTTCTTGACACCGGTGTGCGGAAATCATCAATGTCAGTTGCGTAATCCGTATTCAACATCATACCTATGGTGGCTGTATTCCCCTGGGGGCCAGAGGCGAGACGTTCCGCATGACTTTGTTGCTCTTTGATGGCCTGCATGAAAGTAACTTCAGACTCCAAGTAACTGAGTGCAGAAAGTGTGAAATTCTTATTTCCAGTTGTAGAGTTGGTGGCAAGAGTATCCCAGCAGCTGAAACATCCATCTCAGTCACCAACAGTAGGAGTAGAAAATAGTCACTGGAAAGCAGCAAGTGTTTCCCCGGATAAATTGAGGAAATCCACACAAAGGCTTTTCATCTGCTCTCTGGATATTTCACAGCTAAACTTTCATGTTTGTGACACTTCATATTCGGCGAAGTACTAGAGAAACATTTTAACTCGAAGCATCACATTTATGTGACAGTTTTCTGTGCTGTAATTACATCTAAGTGCTGAGCTGCTGTTGGTTTGCACTGCTGCTACACTTGGCTGCACTCATAGCCTTATTATATCATTTATTTCCATGTACGGATGGTCATCAACGCTACATGACATTTCATAAAACATGGGCTGCTCCCAGCCATGAATTCTTGCAGAAGTGAAAGCTGCACTAATGAGTATTTTTATATTAAGAATGGATCAAATGACTTCATGTAATATTAGAAGGGTCACACTTTTTTTTTTTTTTAACTTTTGGATTCATGACCTACAGCTTCACTAGTATGGTTCGCCTTCACAGCTCTCAATAACCTAATGTGCAGAGTTTTCATCAAAACTTAGTGTATACTACCTGTCAGGCACCAAACAGCAGACTGACCTTTAGCTAGATGGTGTGCACTGAGGAGGTTCAGTAGCTAAAGAGCTACATCAGATATTTCCCTCTGGGGTTTGAAGACCAAAGCAGTTTGTACACTGGACTTGTATCCAATGGGTAGCCAGAGACGTGACTCCAAATGGTCCAGTGTGTAAGATTTAAGATAAACTATTTACAGATTATGCATAACTGTTTTCATTAGAGTATAATCTCTTGAAAATACGAATTGTTATGTTTTTGTTGGAATCAAATCTTCCTACATCTCTAGACACTGCAGTGCCTCGTCCACAGAATCCACCATGTCGAGCCGCTTTGTCTCCAGACAGCAAACACTGGTTCTTTTGCATTCATTTTGTAGCCAACATAGTTTCCCATTCATTTTAGGAGGGAGAGGCTGAAGCAACACAGTTGCAATTACCAACTACCACTCTAGATGGCACTAAATCCTATGCACTGGTCCTTTTAAGCTAATGTTGCTCCATACAAGTGCTGAATGCTGCTATTCGTTGTAATTACTTCATATGGTCATAACATGTCAGTGTTGCACACTGACTTAAGCCTTAATATAATGTAAATGGGTGAGTTAAATAAAGACTCACCCACAGTAAAGTTGTCTTGAATGGAGAATTTGACTTTTTGTACCAGGCTGTACTATACCTTTTTAAATTTGGGCAGTTTGTGAAGATGAACTCGCTTTTGGCTTCATTTCACAGCCATAGAGGAATAAAGGCTGCCACTTGGTGTTGCATTTACAGCCCATAGCTGTGACCACAAATAGCCCAAAAACAATCAATAAATGATGCCTTTATAATTATCTGCTGCGTGACTGATGCGCCCGCTTTTCAATATCAGGTGGATCTCTGGGCTTGCTTCCATCCTTCTCAATTAACCAGGCAGATACACTTTAAAAAAAAGGGCAGAGGTGGCTCTCTCAGAGATGGTGCTCTCTAGATAACGTGTCTGTCTGAGGTACACGGTATGGAAAAGATTATAACAAGACAGACCTGGGATAGTCTGCCTCGCTTCTTGCTTGCTCTTTCTTTCCATAAAGACATGCAGGTCAGGTGAACCGGCTTCCCCATTCATTCATAGTTATGAGTGTGAGTGAGCATTTGTTAGCTCTGTGATGGACTGGTGACCTATGCAGGATGTTTCTTTGCTTTCTATTCACTGTATCCTGCCACAGGCTGCAGCTCTACAACCCCCCTATGGCCCTGAGAAGAAGGCATGAATGAATTTTTAATAACTATGTTTTAAATTCAAACTGCAGGTCTGCAGAGGTAGAGGATCAATGATGACGCTCGCAGTCTTAAAAACAAGTAGCAAAAATATCTTTATTGAGAACTAATCCTACTGAATGATGTCTTTATGGTGAAATACATATCGGAAAATTGCCTTAAATGAGCAAAACTTATTGTATCTACACTACTTCAAATTCTTGTGTGTGTGTGTGTGTCTGTGTGTGTCAGCTAGCTTATGTGCCCTGGTTTGACACTAATGCAAATAGCCACCTCAAGGGCAACATACAGTAGGAGGGCGGGGGATATGTCATCACTGATAAAAGGCCTACACACACACACACACGCAGATGCGTGCACACACGGACTCACACACACATCCACACACACACGCGCGCGCGCGCATTATCACTGATGCCACCCAGCAGCCAAGTGTCCAAATTAATTACAGCCATCCCACGTGAGAACAGAGCGTCTGGCACAGGCCTTGACTGCTGCTCCTCCCCTCCACTCAACTTCCTCTCCTGTTTCTCTCCTGGCTAACACTTCACTTGAAGAGTAAGAGTGCTGAGCACAGTTTTGATCACTGCTCCTCCTCTGCTTCCTCTGGATATAACCGTCGTTAAGAGTTTGAATCCTCCACATTTTAGCCTGCGAACATAAAGAGCGGAGAACACACACCACTCCGAACTTCATAATATGGACGTTTTATTTGAGAAATCTATTCAAAACTCACTTTTTTTGTCAGCCAGGCATTTGTATAACACACTATATTCCCACATGTAATTACACGGGGCACAGAAAGACTCTAATTGTGTTCCCTAATTTACCTTAGTTTACTTCTGAGTCAATTTTAGAGCTGAATGTGTAGTTTCATTATGTTGCCAAGAGTGCACTCTCTCAGTCTGGTAATTTCCTGGAATTGAAGCAAAATTCTCTCTCTGATTTCATGATTGTCACCTCCTCTGGTCTCCTCAAAGTGACAGACTCTGTATGCAGCAGGCAGCTATAAAAAGAGTTATCATTACCATTATCATTACGAGCTTCTTTCTTCTTGGCAGTGAGCTCTACGTTTTGAACTTAAAGCTGCTTTATGAGCAGATAATGGATGCTGTCACAGGAAACTCAACACAAATTCAAGAACTAAAAATATTTTTTTTAAAAAGACGTACATTTTTTTTGTCTTATGAACGAAGAATGCAAAAGTGTCTTGCTTTAAGTAGGCAAAATAAGAATTAAAATAACAAAAACATTTGATGGATAAAATTCACATTACATTCTAGAAATTATTATTCATATTTTTTTCTTTAATTATTCTTTTTGTGAAGATGATAATCAAATCTTGTTTTTATCTTCATTCAAGCTGCATACCATTTACATTTGTACGGTTGTGATTATTAGTTAAAGGTTAAAAGGTAAGTGGCCAAAATGTCAACCGGCAGAGCCTTGTAGTCTTTACACTTCAGTTTGTATATGAACATGAATTAACATAGCATAAATAAAGAAGCAAGATATAACGTGTTACTGAGTGAGTGATTTAGAGGAACAAGTATGATTCTTTTACCTTTTGCCCACCGTGTAGACGTGTAGATATTTCTGCCTGTTTCCGGTCTTTGTGCTAAGCTAACCAGTTGCTGGCTACATTTTTACCCTACAGACATGAGTTACATTGCTCTTACCATCCAACATACCAAAAAAGGCAAATAATTGTATTTCTAACAATATGGACTTGCTAACTTTCTAAAGTTCCCCGTACTAGTTCAAGTACATCTGCAATTTGTTTTCCATCTTCTAAGCTCATCGCTAACTGCTGAAAACAAAATAAAAGCTATGTGAGCAGCAGGACAAAGCTCTTATGTCCCCAAGACCCTACACACTCTAAAATGTGGCTCTTGTTAGGATTTCAGACATGTCAAAGATAATCCAGTTGACCTTGTTCAGTCAAGAGTGTTTGTCCTGTAAATTTTGTTGCTTTGAGAAGGGTACATGAGGCCAAACAGAGCTCACACATCCACACACGGTCAGTCAGTGCTGAGTGGAAAAAGCCCTCCGGCATTACACGATGGCTGCAGAAATCCCTGCTGTTCATTTCAACACTAAGAGGCAACACAACACCACCAGAACCAGAGCAGCTGTTAGATCTCCATTTCAGTTCAGGGCTGCCTGAGAATAATAACTACAGACTGAAAACAATATTCAGATGCAATGTTTGCTGAAATGTTTAGACTCTTGCAATAGAACACAATGACTACATTTTTTTTTACTGATTTTTTTGTGTTTCATTACAGTTTGTTTCAGACAAAAAGGAAATCTGAAAAAACGTAATATTTTGGTATAAATGTTTTTTTCATGACTGCATATAGTAGCCAGGTCAGATGCTTATTTGCATGTGCAAAGTTTTAGATTTCCTCTCACCATCTGTTACATTACAAATAAAGCCACCCTCCTCCCTTTGATTCCCGCTTACTCATCTTATCCCTGTAACAAGCTATAAACCCAGGTTTCCTATCAGATTTGCACACCCTTGTGTGTTTTTACTAATTACAGAAGCAGACAAATTGCTGCATTCTCAGGAGATGAATCTTCATTCAGCACTTCAGCAGAAATGCAAATCATGTCAAGTTGACTAATTTCTGCTGTGAAGAGTGTACTGATTTCTCCATTATTTGCACACTGTGAATAGAGTGTCATTTTGCAGCGATCAAAAGGGTGTGATGTTTGACGTGTGTGTGTGTGTGGGGAGTGTGTGTCTGTGTGCTCGGATGATGGTGATCAGGTTGAAAGCAGTATTTCTCCTGAAGTTGATCAGAAATGGATGCCTCTAACAAAATATATATATATTTTTATCCCTGATAATCGGACCTGATGATCCTAGTTCTTATTCCTCATTTTCCTCGTCAGACTTAAGTGAATTGTTTAACATGTTTGGAAATATTTGCTTTCTTGCCAAGAGTTGGATCAGAAGGTCCAGAGGGATTCCACTCTTACGTCAGTACATAAGATGATTAGCTTAGCACAAAGACTGGAAATGGCTCTGTCCAAAAGTAAAAGACAAAAATCCACCTACTGTAGCAGCACCTCTAAACTTCACAAATTAAAGTTATTGTGCTGTAACTAGGCTATTCCTCAGTGACCTAGCAGGGGGAGAACACAACTTGTGTTTATATATCAGTAGTTTCTTGTCTTTGTTTTGTGTCAATAGCTGTTTGGTCAATTTTTTTTCATTTATACAGTGTGTATTGCACTAAATAGTGTTTTATCTATATCATTACATTTTTTTTCATTTAAAGTTTAATTATATTTTAAAACAACTGCCCAGTAATGATTTTGTGTCCACTTTTAAAACGACAGACTTGTATTAGCACAGAAACATACTCCACTTCCCAGTAACACCAGGATGCAGGATCCAAACTACAATTTAGAGAAAAAAGAGAAGTTACCAGAAAAATGAAACTCCTGTCTGGAAAATAAATCAAACAGTCTGGCCATATGCTTCTGTTGTTGTGTTGGTGCTCTTATTAATTCATAGTTGGGCCCTAGTCCGACCTTGCTGCTCCGGGATATCCTGCTCTGCTCAATCAACCATCATTGCAGATACACATGATGGGTAGCTGGGATTTTGGAGGTGTGAACATTAGCTCCCTTGCGAGCCTGTGTGAGCTACACATACCCAAACACCCCACCTCTCTCTCTCCCCATAACTAAACCACATAAGCCTGTTTCAACCTGGACACATCTCTTGGTGTAACAATCGGCAAACCTCATCTGTGAAGGTTGCCGTCTACCCTTCACAGTTTGTGAAACCCAACCATTTCTGCGTGCTGATCTTTTGAAACATTTTAATTACGGAGACACCTCTTAACAGACTGGAGCATCTGAATTAATTACAGCCAAATTATCTGCTCTATCAGGAGATGTCAAGTATTCATGAATATGTGCCTAATCTCCACAAACCTGCTGCTTCTTCTTCACTGCCTGTTCCTGCACAGAAGCTCCACGTTATTCTGTGAAATGATATGCTAATCCTATTGGAAGTATGGGCGCGTGTGTGTGCCTCCATGCTGACACCACTACATGCATGCTCGTCATTAGTGTGTGTGTGTGTGTGTGTGAGAGAGAGAAAATGTATGTGCAAGACTGTCTGCTGAACCCAGTGTGTGATAAATGAAAGGAACTAATTGCCCGATAATGCTGAAGAAAAATGAAACAGTCTCTGTGGTAACTTTGCGACGGTTTCCCTCCACATTTTTCATGAATACATTTTTGGGATGGTTACACTTAGTGCTTCTTTGTGACTGAGAGGAAGTAGACACTTTTGTGTTGAAGTGATTAAAAGTTAAGAGACCTGTTTTTATGTTTAACTGGTGTCTCTTAGCGAAGGATGATAAAATGACTGCCTGCCTTGGTGACAGTCATACTAAACATCGTTCTCAGTAAAATAATAGAACAAAAAAAAAAGGAACATCAGTGCAGCAGCTATAGGAAACTCTTCATTGTTCCTCCTGTTTGATAACGGAACAAAATAACTTAAAGTTTCTGCTCTTCCCTCCCAAACGCAGTCATTATTTCAGTCTTCAGCTATGTGAAAACTCCTTCTAATTAGCGCCGCTGTCTAAAGCTTTCATTTTTATTTCCGTTGCGTTTGCCTTGTGCATTTTAAAATCTCTGTCTGCAAGAGTCATAACACCCGGAACATTCTTGTAGAAGAAGTTCATTATTATGTTACACACGTCTGTAATTTTGTGTTTCATTACTCTCCGGTACTTTAGGGATGGTTTCTAACCTTTTGTCTTCTGTTGACGTTTCCTCGTTTTGCTGTACGTCTCAAACATCTCATCAGGTCAAAATCGTGTTTACAAGCAGTCTTCATAAAACTCTTGAAGTATAAAGATGATAAACCAGTAATAAATATGATTTTGAGCTGAACATCTTCACCTTTCTGTCAAATGTCTAACCACAAACCTTTCTCGCTTACTCTTCAAACTCACAACCTTGATGAGTATTCCATTTATGCGCACCATTTGACGGGTTCTGGCATTGTTCGTGCTGGCTCGCCGTTATTGGCTCGCCTAAACGGAAGAACAGTCTTTAATGTTATTAGTCGCACCTGTTGTTATTCCTGCTTCCATGATTCAAAATGTCAGCTGTGAATGAGGTCTGTACTTGTTGTCCCCCCCCCGTGGTTTATTGTTTTGTCCTATAATTGCTTCTCTGTCTCCTCACATTTATAATTAATGTCATCTATTTATTTTGCGCCTCCTGACAAATTTGTCTCCTGCGTGGTCTTGGTACTGTTTTACTGCGGTATGCACCTGAAGGCCCTCATCATTTCAGTTGTTGGGTAGTTAAAGAGTCAGTTGGAAAGTGGGCTTACATGAGGTACTTAGTCAGACAGCGGTTGGCATGGCTCCAGTTTGGGGAAGCAGACAGGAAGACCAGCACGAAACCCAAACAATGCACCCTTGTTGATGGAGGCAGGAACAAAACATATTGTAATCACCAAAAAAAAAAAAATCAATATCAGTTTAGGCGTGCACTATATTTAGAGTATTTTCACTGCTTTACCTTGCTGCCAGAAAGCCCATTCCAACGGGAAACTGGAGCGTTTATATCGATCTCTGTTCTCCTCAAAGCAACCAAACTGCTTTGACAAAAACAGTAATTTTACCTTGCGGGACACAGGAGTTGCCGGTTCTCTCGATCGGTTAGTTTATTTGTGTTATTGTGTGACTTTGGTGTTTTAATGCCACCATCGATGCGGCGGTAGACCAGAAGCTCCTGTGTCCTACGAAGTAAAATGACTGTTTTTGTCAAAGAAGAAAAGCTTCAGTTTCCCGTAAAAGGCTGTCTGATGGCAGGTTAAGGTGGTGAAAATACTCTAAATATAGAGTACAGCTGAACTGATATCGATTTTCCTAGGTTTAAAATAGGTTTTGTTGCATTGCTTAGCTTCATGCTGGTCCCCCTGTCTGCTTCTCATCTACTGTAGGTAATACACTAACTACGGATAAGTACTTCATACAACACCACTTCAAAATACCCAAACTAACCCTTTAAGTGATGCATATATTTACCTTGGACCATTTGACACACAGTGACGTAAATAGGGAGTTTTTGGCCTCAGGAGCAGTCGCTTACTTTACCTGGTCCAGGTCATCTGTCCACAAAGTTAGTCCTCTAACTCACTCTTACTAAAACTGAAGGCTAGGTTTGGTTATTATTTTCCAATAGCATGTAATGTGACATTGATATTTATTGTGATACAGTAAATTTGCACCTGAAATTGAATTGTTAAACCACATTTTTGGGTGGGCTAATCCTTAGACATACAAAAAAAAAACAGAGCACTTCTTCACAGAGATGCAAAAATTCTCTTAATCCAATTCCCCTTAAACCACTCCTGTTCATTGACTTGTGATTGTTGCCTAGCAATTATCTGATACCAGAGGTATTAACAAGAAAGACACCTCTTTATAAACTGTGAATAATTTCTAAAGCTTTACGGTACCCAATCCTATTGAAGGGACCAAGTTGACTCCATGTGATTAGAATTATGTAATCTTTCCAAGCCAAAAGAAAGTCTTTGTTTGTCCCAACTTGAAGAAAAATCACCTATTTTCGACTATTACAGTCCTTTTTTTATTCTGGGCTCACCCACAAGTCAATCACCCGCCTCCAGCTGATCCAAAATGCTCTTGTTAGGCTTTTTATCTAATTATAGGAGACAAGATACTGATTACACCCACAGTTTCCTTTTGTCACTGTCTCCCCGTGAGTGAAGTTTTTTTTTTTTTTTTTAAATGTGCTGATAACAATTAAGACACTGGATGTTTGGGTTACTTTTAAAGATAGGCTCTATCTTTAGGAGCCACTGCACAGCCGGAGATCTTCAGGTGGGCGTTGAACTGACCAGTTTTATGTCTAGTTTTTGGATTCGCGCCATGAGCATCTTCTTACAATTCATTTTATCTTTAAGTCTTTCTTTTAGTTTTACTTTGTTTTTATTGCCTCATTATTTTCTTGTTTTGTTATTTGGCATAATTTGTTTTTGTTTTCAGCAGCACAATCATCATCACAATCATTACCACCCTTACATCATCATCATCCATAACCCATACTTGAACCAGCTGATTAAAATATAAATCAGGTTGTCACAAAGGAGGAGGTACTCTATATCCAACAACAACAGAATACCCATTAATGTGGCGACAGTACACAATGTTTTTATTTGAAAGACACTTGACGCTGGCAGCAGCTTGGCTCTGAATCCATCTCAGTTCGCCTGGCCTTTGATGAGATTGGAAACTATTTGTGTTTATCATCTGCATGCAGACACACTTGTTTACTGTCACCGCTGCTGCGAGTGAGCATTTGAAGTCTCAAAGCAAGCAAAGCAGCAATAACAGCTGTTGTTTGGACATGTCTTCACTGCTCATGAAACTGGAAAAAGAAATCTGTGTATCATCAATCCTGTCGCATTACGACTGTGACAGAATAACGACAAATGATTTTAATGCTTGCTCGTGTAAAAGTGATGAAAAAAAAAATCGCTTTTGCACCAAAAGGGACTGGAAAAGGAAGTGATCTCTTGTCACTTTGGAATAAAAATAACAATTGAGAGGAATTTGGACGTTCGCTTCCAATTAAACGATACCAGTAACAGGTCTAGCAGACACTTTTTGACCCATTTTGTTCTGCTGTTTGTAAAATGTAGTGCAGGTGTTCATTTTTTTGTGCTACGAGCCTCCTGACAATAGAGACTGCAGTGTGCCGTACACCGCTAAACAAGTAACTGTATTGAAAGACAAAGTGCTATAATCTCCTCTGGGGTTACTGAGAGCCTTTAATTATTCATAGATTAATAGACTGTAAAAATGTGTGTGTCCCTAGATGGCCACTTTATGTCCTATAACTCTAAATAGCTATTTTTCTTCAGCTGTGCACCGGAAAATAGTCTGTTTAAGAGAGTAGGCATTTTCATCAGCAGGATTTATTCACTCTCCCATTAATGCTTATTGGACATTTACAATAATATTTATGATATGCTGTTTATATCTACAGTGGAAGACAACTTGTCTGAAGACAGAGATCTGAAACAAGCAGATAAACATTAAGAGGTTCGAATGCATACAGACTCCTGACCACAGGACTCTGAGGAGGAAGCAAAGTTCCAACAGTTCCTATAGCTGAAGTTTCTTTTGGTAATTATCAGTGATTTTTAACAATACTAACCCAAAATCACAGTACGTTACCCACCAGCTCAACATTCTCATCTAAATATGGTCACTTCTGGCTCTGAAACGAAGATGGAGACATCCATAATGCCCAACCTGAAGCTTCAAAAGCTGTCCACACGCCACTCAGTGACGTTCAGTAGGTTTGCATTTGGCTCAGGCAGGATCTTCTCATCGGTATCTCAGCAAAAAAAAAGAGAATAAGCCTGCACCTTAAAATGTCAATATTCCTTTCCCGCTGCAGATAAGCTTCGGGAAAGGTCATAGTTAAAGGGCAACTGCCTCGATTTTGTCTGTTTACTGGTCTTGCAAAGTACTGCTTGATCTGTGAAAGAAGTTGTTTAATGCTGTTTGGTGTCTCCGGAGAGAGATATGCAGTCTAACAAACGGCTTCAAGTGATGTCACTTGAGTCGGAGTTGGTTGGAGTTGAGGACTACAAGTTTTGAAAATGTAAACAATCTAGAGGTGTGGAGTCAGGAAGAAGTGAATTTACAAGACCTCTGAAGCTCCTCGTCTCTATTTCAGGCTTGTGGCTGCTGCCACACATAACACAAACAACACTCATACTCTCTAACTGTTGCCTTGCTTTGTGGAGTTGCGTTGTGGATAATGAAAGCACCGGGTTTTAACAAGGAAGGAACATGTATAAAATAAAGAAAGATTATATCTCTGTCTCTGCTGCATCAAATTTTAATTGCTTTTGTTTACAACATGTCCATCATGAGACTGAGAATGTTAGAGGAGTGACTGGGGTATTCTTGAAGAGTAAGAAGGGACATTTTCCACACCCAGAAACTTCCTTATTATATTTTACCACTTTAAAACAACTTTTTAAAGTGGCTTCTGAGAGACGACGGTCGTCATTTAATGGCCGAATGTAGACTAAGATAAACATAACAATAAGAACAGCATAAGAATCGATGCCTTTGTTTTTCTTGCGAGGAAGATCTCTGCTAGGATGTTTAATTGAGCAGCGCTGCAGTTATATCTCACTCCCATCCTGTTACAAGAAAGTGTTCATCTCCAGGACAGATTGCAAAAGATAAAATACTCTGAGCGGTGTGTGTTGGATAAAACAAATTGCCGCTCAAAATGGATGCTTTGAACGAACACAAATGCACCTTTTTCGGATGCAGCTGTTGTAGCTCTGACTATCTTGTCATCATTACGGGCGCCATTATGGCGTGCCAGCTAATGCAGAAATCCTCGCTGCATACTAATCCGCGACGTCACTGCACGGCCTGCTCTCAAAGTAAACAACAGGTGTTGATGAGCAAATATCAGCTTCTTGTGATGAATTAGTCACCAGAACTGGTGACTGGTGGATTTGACCATAAAGAAGCAGTGAAATATGAACTATGTGTGTTCACAGTGTCATCCAAGAAGACATCTATATCATTTTTCCTATGTGCAGAGAGTGAAAAGGCATTTTTTATGAAGCACAGAGAGTCTTCTATTCCTCTGTGCTTGTCGTAGTATATGAATTCTTCGATGGACTTTTTCTCGGCCTTTATGGTACCTGTAGCAGGAGCTCCGAAGAGACAGCATGCATCTGTTTTTTGATTGTTGTTTTTTTTTTTTTCCTGCGGATCAGAATGAAATCCAATTATTTTCTGCGAGCTCTCTCCTCTGGCACATCACTAAGCTGCTCAGAAAGGCATTCATGTTTCTCTTGAGTCTTTTCCTCTCCAGTATGTTTTCTGATATTTTTCTCACTCGCGCTTCTCACATGTACAGACACATTACACATCTAGAGACACTGGGTTTGTGTCCAGCAGCACGGCTTGTGCAACAGACTGATCAAATCATAAATGAAGGATGTGATCAGTTTCAATGGTTGAATGTTAAAAAAAAAAAAAAAAAAAAAAAAAGACTTGATTCTAGCTGGCACAACCAGTCTGTAACTTGTCCACATGAAATCACTGGATTTCTTAGTTGTTTTTATTATTGACTGCATCTACTCAAGCAGTAACCTTCAAGGCTGTAAAATGAAGCCAACGCAGAAGTGCCAAAAACTGCAGCTCCTTGAGGTTGGCTCCATATTAAGACTCCATATTAAAATGTCTAAAAACAGCTTTGGTCTTCATAGCTAATTTCCCCATTTGTGACAGCTGTACTAAGTATGATTTTCAATATAGCTCACTCGTTAAAATTTCATTACAGCTTAAAGTTATGCATAACAGTGTGGCTTCTTTGAGCACCCAAGGGGTCATTCGACCCGCCTCAGGTGGTCGATGATCCATGTATTTTGCCGATTTCTAGATTAGGTGGGAGGCAGAAGAGGCAAGACAGCCAAGCTGGCATCAGCCAGAGCCACCACAATGAGACCCAAAATGGTTCTCTAGAAACCTGTGGGTGACGTCACGGATACGCCGTCCATTCTTTATACTGTCAATGCGTCTACTCACCCTTTATAATGGTCTTCATCTTTTCATATTCCTCTTCTATGTCCTTTCTTTTCATAGTATCCCTCTTCCTAATTCTCTTCCTTTTAAACTTTCATCTTCCCATCTCCTCTTTCCCCAACCAGTTCCTCCTCTCCTATCATATTTACAGCTCCCGGTAGACGTTTTTCTTCTATCTTCTCCTTTTGATTTCTCCTCTTACATCTTTAACTCCCTTCCTGCTACCTCGTGTAGTCCATTACTTCCCTTTCTCTTCTCGCTTCCTCCTACAGCCTCTCTCTCTCTCTTTACTGAGCTGCACTTTCATGTTAGAGGGATTTATTTAAAGCTTCATTAGTCACGAGCAAATCAAATAAAATAGCTTGCACTGTAAATCATTAGATAAACACAGATGAAATGAATAACATTATAGATGGATTAGCAGTAAATGTGTCCTGACTAGTTGAGGAGAAGTTGCGTTGCTCAGATCTACTGAGATCTATCATGTATTCTGCATGACAAGAGAGTATCATGGACTTGTCCAGGGTGTGCCCCGCAGATAAGCGGTTCCAGAAAATAGATGAATGGATGGAAGAGGCTGTCATGCTGATCTGATTTGTCTGCTGCATAACAGAAGACCTACAGGTGTTGCCCAAGACAACAGCGAGATCATTAGCCAAACATCTGCCTTTGATTTATGAACTATGTGTGACACCGCGCACGCATCGTGCAGACATTTAGTCAGTGGTTTCACACAGGAGAGGTCATCTTTCAATCGACCAGTAAAATTGTGTCATCTCTTTGTACTAAGAGCTGAAAGGAACCAACAGAACTAACCACACTGCCTACACAGGACAGTTTACGTAACACACTCTGCATAATCTAACATAACTACTTTACAGCCGGAACTCAATTTTGCCTTTCTCTCTTTTTCCATAATGCACTAGCATTTAGTTTGCAGAAATGTTGAGATATTTCTCGTATTTATATCACTAACATGAACTAACAGGCCCATCTGAAATCCACGCTTTCAACAATTCCACCACTTCTGCACGTCAGACTGAGCTCGGAGCGAACAGCTGAATGTCGGCAGTTCACCGGATTCACACCTGCACTGCTGCTGAAACATAAAGGCTGATATTGATTCTGAGAGATTCTACAGGGGATAAAGTTTTTTTTTTTTTTGGTCTCATGATGATATTCACATTCGGGTTGCCAACTGGGCAAAGTCAGACAACAGCCCTGAGGCCATGTATTCATCCTGAGTCAGTTGATTTGTGGGTAATTTGATTAGTTGCACATTTGTTTGGGAATATGCACCACAGAAGCACAATATCAATTGGAATGATAAGAGGGCAGAATAAACTGCTACATTTTTGTTGTGTCAAAATCTACACTGTGCATGTTTTTCAGCGCCGTCCGTTTTTGCAACGGTGCACATCAGCTGGTTAACATTACATTACAGTTATTAGAGAGAGCTGACTGTTTTAGAATATATTCTAATATATGTAGCCTGTTGGTAGAAGCACTGAAAATCTATAAAGTAAAAACCAACATTTAAAACTACTTCTACTTAAAGTAGAAATCTGTTAGTTCTACTTTTTAAAGAGTATAAAAGTATCAACAGCACAGCATATTTATTATTCATTATTGACTGATGTGTCATGTCATGAAGAAAATAGAGAAGAAGAAGAAATGCAGCAGACAGTGTGAAATTATTGATGCATTAAGCAAAGAAGTTTTGAAGTCCAGCGAAAACAAGTATATCTCTAAATTTTGTGATTTTATTTATTTATTTGGTTAAAACAGAAAAAATTCTAAATAAACACATATAACTCATAATAAATAAACCACTGGGATTATTTGAGAAATGCATTGTCACAAAGGCCCCCAAATACGCCCTTTTTCCATACTCATGAAAAGTTGGAGATGTTCTTTGCTGATATGTAGTTTAGTTGGGAAGCAGCAGAGGCAGGACTCATGGACGCCACACTCTGAGCTCAGACACCTGTGGGTAATGTCACAGATACAATGTCCATTCTTTACACCATCTATGATGGGGACCGTTGCTGCATTTCATTCCTGTTACTCTTTCACAACACTTCCTGTCTGTCTCTACTGACATCTACTAAAAAAAGAGTGGTGTGAATAGTGTACAATCTCTGACATGTAATGAAATAAAAGTACAACAAAAGCTCAAAACCCGTTTGTGTACTTAATTACTTTTACACCTTTGCCTGTGTGGTTCATGAGGCGATATGAAGTATAGCTGGACTTTAATTAACTAAAAATAAATAAATAACTTGTCACACATGCATTGCCCTTCTTATATAGGCTACCTGAGAGAAGTGAGGCATTACCTTTGTCCTACTTTCAGTTTCCATAACAGGCTAATCTCATACATCTTGTTCCAACATGGCTATAAAAGGACTACAATGAAACAGATGAGGCAGATTTTAAGGTTTTATAAACTTAGAATCAACATGACAAGCTGCAGAACTTAAAGTAGAACACTGCCATCATCTCGTATTTGCATAGTTTTACAGTTTGCCAATGTTCTCTGCAATCATTACTTCTCCTGTATGATGAGTGTGTCGGGTCAAGCTCTGAAGTATTGTATGGCAGCATGTGATTTAGGCAGCAGATCTCATGTTATTGGTGCAGTGATTTTCAGCCTCAGAGTTCAAAGTTCAGTGATCTCATCTTTTCCCACTGAGCTGCCTGCTTACTGTTTGCTATCAGCTCTCCAGTCATGCTCAGCTCAGTTCACTGCTCCTCATGCAGCCGTCTGGTGAAAGCGAATCCTGTGTGGCCTCAGACTGAATGATGACTGGAGAGAGGAGACAGCATCTCTGTAATTTCACCCTCCTCTGTCACGTCCACACTAGTTTGTCCTACTCCCACTTCTTCTCTATTTGTGTCGATCTCTTTCCTCCCTTCACTCCACTGAAATCCAGCACGGAAAAAAAAAAAAAAAAAAAAAGCGTCTGTGAGCGTGTATCTATTTGTGTTCCGTGTGTTTGCTCGAATAATTGCGTGAGCGTATCTGTGGTTGCCTTGTGTACTCGCATGGCTGTGCCGAGAAGTTGCCAAGTCGACAAAAAAAAAGAGGAAAACTTCAAAAGCATCTTCTGGAAAAGTCAACAACTGTGGAAGTCATTGTGTGAGGAAAAACTCTTCCTCTGCTGCTGCTGTCAACATTGTGAACTTCAAGGGAAACGCAGCAGGAACACAGAGAGGAAGCACTCTAATTGGACACAGTCTGAGATTTTCAATTTGCATAGAAACCTGTGCAGGCAGGTACATATATATATATATATATATACACACCCGCACACATACAGGTTGACTGCTGTCACTTCAGTGGGGCTGATTAATCCTTGTGTTTTCTGATTATAGCAGAGCTACAGATCAAACTGTTCATTTCAACGCTTTTTCGGCGTTACAAACTTTTGCAAAGACCTCCGTCGTCTCAGAGGTGAAGCTGTGCATTTGATTTTCCCTTGACAGATACCGTGTACGCGCAATAAATAACAAACAAAAAAAATCTTGAGCAATTACTATTCCAGTTGCGTAAACTCAAAAAGGTGTCAAAACATCTTCTCACCTCAGGAAACAGTATTACAAGTATAGTCAGATGTGCACAGCAAGAGTGAAGCAAGAATTAGCATTTTTTTTAATACAACATACTGTATATAACTCCGGTTTAATTGCAAACTCAGGCGTGATGGTTTGGGGGGAAAATTGAAGAGTTGAGGGTACACTTTGAGGGCAGAGAAAAGAGAGAGAACCAATCTCAGAGCAAGAGAGGGGATTAAATCTGCAGGCCACAAAAAGAAATGACATACCTCCGGATATAACACACTGAGCCACAAGCAAGCAGATAAAACATTCAGGAGTGGGCTGTGCTGTCTGACAGTCAGTGACAGTCGCTGCCAGCTCAGAAGAGCAAGAGCTGAAAACTGGTGTACTGTCCTTCACTCGGAGTAAAGCCTGAGTACAGTCTGATCCAATTTCATTCCTTCTGCTCCAAGATATCGCCGCAATTGAGCATATTTATCTTTTTTTATTTAGCTAGCACTTTTCAAAGGACAGCGACAAAGTACTTTACCAAGGAGGAAATGAATACAATAAATAACAGTAATGAAAGCAAACAGCTATGTAAGCATAGCAACAACTGTCAAAAGAAAAGCACATCAGAGACAGAGAAAACAAATAAAAGCCTTTTATATAAGAGCGACTCCATACAAGAGAGTCTGAACAATATATTCAGTCGATGATGCTGATTTAGCAGATTTAGCAGCTTAAGCTCCTCAGACAGATCTAGTCAGGACTTTTGAACAGCTACAGTGGCTTTGTTCACAATTATAACACACTATTGCCTTTAAGTGATATACTGTACTCTGTGCCTGTTACTTGTTTTTTATAGATATAAAAAAAATGTAAAACAGCAGCAGCTAATAAAGTGAAACAAGCACTGTAAGCTGATCAAAAACAGATATGAACATGTATGAGAAGAGATGATCAAAGGCATATGAGCAAAAAATAAAGGGAGGCAAATGGAATAAATGCAAATCTTCCATCCGCTAACTCTAAAAGACAGAGGTACACACACAGGTTGCCTACTGAAAAACCCAAACTCAAACAGGTTGGCTTAACTTTTGAACCTTAGTCGGTATGAAACATGGACGTAGTATCCGTGAAGTCACCCACAGGTTTCTGGAGAGCTGTTATGAAGCTCAGAGTGTTAGCCATCGCCATGTTGGCAGTCCTGCCTCTGTGGCCTCCTGGCTAATCTAAAAATGGGCAAAGACATGCTCAAACAAGCCACCTGTCAACCAATGCTGTTAAACAGTCTTAATATAATCTGAACATGTGAGTTATATAAAACTGTGCCCTCAGTAGGGTTGTCATAAATGGGGAAATTAGCTAGCTATAGCTAAAACCATTTTTTTTTTTGGTACCAGGCTGTAAACACAGTGGCGGGCATTTCACACCTAGGCCTTCAGTGATGTCCTACTTAATCCGACTTCAATAAATACCTCTCATAATATCATCATTTAGGACACCACGTGACCACGGATGGAGAAATTGTATACAGAAACACACCATAAGCACTCTGCATCGCGTTGCATCACCTCAATTGTGTACAAAACGGGCTTTCTGACGCATTTAAAAATCAATAAATCCGCATCAGCAATTAGCTACTGTCAAAACTTTTTAGTAGGCTATATTTGTCATTTTAGTTCGTCATCAGTGATTTGATATGAACGAAATAAATTATAAAAACATAGGTAAACATGAAAAAATAAATAAATAAAATGTTTGTACTCACCAAAACAGCTGTCCTCCAAAACACTTATTTCAACACAAAATCCATTCTCCTTTCTTTCCTCAAGAAGACCTCAATGACTTGGTTGTACAGTTTATCTGTGCGCTTCAGCTCCAACAATAAATCCCGGACAAACCCTTTCCCCGGCTGGGACAGGTTAGCTAGCTCGGGGGTCGGCCGACCTTGTCTCACGAGACCTAACTTCTCTTGAAAGGTCCGTCTTGCAAATGGCCTTGCAAGTATATCTGCAACCAAATCCACGTTTTGCCCTCCTTCGGAATAAAAAAGCGAGTAGATATTAGGTTCCTCTCTCTGTGGCTCCGATGCGGCTCAGTTGAACTGCGTTGAATTTACAAGTGAAGTTTGTTTTGCGGCGGTAAAGCGAGTATCCAATCACAGGACGCATACATGTCACGTTCAACGTGAGGCCAACTAGAAGGCCTACTGTCAGCAACTCGTGATCTGATTGGCTATCGCAACTGCCTATCAACTGTATGTGCCCGTTCGCTTTGGTTCGCTTACATTGCGCAGGCGCCCGCATTGTTGATTCTGAACGCCCTGGGCAGATTTCGTACAGCCTGGCAACAGCTAGCTGAATTCTGATTGGATAAAAACTCTAACAACACTGGAAGGAGCCCAATATGACATGAAGAGAATATGAAGAATATGAAGTATGCTTTTATGTATTTAGGAAAAGTAAATTAAAAATTAAATGAACTTTTATCAACTTATGATCATGATTTATGTTAGGCCAGCAGAGAAGGCCTTGCTGGCCTTGACGGCCCACCACTGTGCAAACATGTTTATTTCTGCTGTGAAGTTAGGCGTTTTAATATGGCCTTATAGAGACTGACTTGTTCTGTAGCCAGCCTCAAGTGGACGCTCTGAGGAACTGCAGTTTTAGGCATTTTCACACAGGCTTCACTTCACGGCTACAAAGGGGTTTGACCTTAACTTAGATGATCTTAACTCATTGTCAGTCTTTGTTATGGTACACAGTCTGACAATATTGGAACATGAACGTCTTTCTCCCTGTGCAGACAGAATTCTGTTTTATAATGAATATTGTTTGGATAAATTGTTTTTTATACTGTCTGATTATGTTATTTTATGCTATTTTGTTATATTTACTAAACCAACTGACTGGTGCATGTTTCGTTCATTCTTCCAGATATATGTACGTAGAAACTATACATGCAGGGTTCTGTCAGCCTAAACTAATCCACGTAAGAAAAATGCTTTGTAAACAAATGTATACACCCACACAAAGCTCATCTCCTGAAGGTGTTTTCTCCTGAGCTTTTATAATATTGTTAATAATTGTTCCTGACGTACACACTTTTCCTTGCACTTATGTGCTTGTGAGGACCGTCTCTTAATGATTGTTTTGCTAATTCTGCTGATGTTAAGATTAAAATTAATTTAAAAAAAAATCTTGAAGCTAATATGAGAATAAAAAGTTATAACGTTAAACAAAGTGACCAAATGACACTGACAATGAATAATGAGATGTGTCATCTTCCTGCAAATGAAAACCTTTGCCACGAGAATAATTTCAAAGATACTATAATCTCGTATTTTTACACCAAGGGGCCACAACCTGAGGATAATCTCAAATCCAAAGTCCCAACCCTTGACTATGCCTGTCCCCAAGGATCCTGGAAATAGATAAGAGAAGAAAAAGGAGTGCATAAACACACACTCAGACAGACAGACTTGCACTATGCGCTTGTTTGGGTGTACTGACAATCTATTCAAGGTTTTCTTAAACAGAAATGAGTCCGCTGGGGATAAAGCCTTGACCACATTGTGTTGGCCACCTAATTTGCTGTGTCTCTTGCAGACGGTGAATATGAAAGAAAATAAAAGTGATGAAATAGAGGGAAATGTGGAAGCATAATTAGTCATAATATTTCCCACTCTGAACATGAACCCTTTGGCCTGTTCTCAAAAATGAATTAAATGAAAACTCCAGAATGAGAGGACCGGAGAAAAAAGCTAAAAACAACACCATTGTGAGGGCTTACAAAAGCAGGTGGCCTTTTGTAGAGAAACAGATCCGTGGCAAAGAAAGTCATTTAGCTACATGCTGACTGGTGTAATACAAACATGTCTCTAGTCTCTACTCTAATACAGCTGTTCCTCACCTGTCCACTAGGAGTCCTCAGTGTGTCCTCTTTGTTTCTGCTACTGCTCTCGCCTGCTTAAACACATTTTTAATTAGTCTCTCTTAGTGTATTTGTAGAATGTATTCTATAAAGTGTATTTTATGTTTTTTTAGCATTTGATACTCATGTTAATGTGGTCACTGTGGACAGAACAGACCTGGCAGCATGGCCTCCTCTCTACTATGAAGACCGGGAAAAAAACAAAAGACGACACATGCACACAAGAGGCCAAAAGTCAGGGGCATCATCCACATTTATTGTTCACAGAATTTTTGAAAGCATCACAAAGAGTGAGTAAAATATGTGTATTTAAGGAAGTATTCAATTATTTTTCACTGGGTCTCATGCTGACCATGTACTAGAAAACTCTGAGGGTCTCACATCTAAAGACGGTGTCAGAAGTCACAGAGTTTTTAAGATTTTACAAAGAGTGAGGGTCTCACAGGGTTACTTTTTACAAGTGGATTCATTTTGAGATTATTTTCGATCCTACACCCGGTGGAAACTTACAAGAAGAAAAACCACTGAACAGTGGAGTAGAAACAAAAGTAGCTTTTGGCCACATCCGTCCTTGTGTGTCCATTTTGAGGGTTGCAGCAATTTCTGTCCACATTTTTTTTCCTTCTCTACTCCATCGTGGTACAGACAGGAGGACATGTCAAAGAGGCACTCTTGCTCACTCGACAGCTCCACAAATTTCTCCTCATTTTCTGCAGTCCAAGAGAACCGAGGTTTGTGCCTCTCTGGAGTCCCCTCCATGTTTACTATAGCCAGTTGTTCCTGATGAAGCTCACCTATCTGTTGTTGACACTGTTCACATGGTCAAACATCACTATTTGATCTACGTGACCTAGCACGCTGAAACTTCGGTGAAACTTATTGGATTTCATAGCCAAGACTGGAAATTTGTCTGCAACAGTATTACAATAGTATATATACAAGAAATATTTGGTGTAAGGTCAGCGTAAGTTACATTTTGCATTGTGCAGTATCTATATCAACACCATCACAAACATGTTAGTATACCTCCTAAGAGATTGCAATGCCAAAACACTGTTAACAAATAGTGCACACGCTATAACAGGTATGCCAAGTTTATGACAACTTATAAATGTACTTTTTTCAATTACCTACTGAGACTGTCCATATTCTCAGGGAAATTATCTTGGTGCACAGGCAGATGCTTTTTTCAAATCTCTTTCAACAACAACAGCTGTTAACCTATTGGTTCTGACACTTTTTCAGTAATGTACTCTCTTTCACATATTATATATAAATATATTTCAGTTAAGTACTCCCTGGCCCCCACAAAAGAAAGAAACCAAAAAAAAAGCCTATATAAAGAGAAGAGGTACAAATACAGTGACGCACCACCAGTGACTGATTTCTAAAACAACCTTGAAAAACACTTGCAAGATATTTTTGTCATTATGATGCAGTAACACTAAGACGGCGTTCTGATTTCATTGAACTGTGTCTTTTTAATAAGTTGCACTTAAAATTCAATAAGAAACGTCAGCTTTATCTTTATCTTGTCTTTAGCTTTAACATCAGCTTTGTGCTTCTCCGCTGACCTTCGTCATTCTGTGTGGCAGACAGGCGACTGCAGTAATAAAACCTTTTTCTGTTTCATTGCTTTGTTTTGATCAGAATCACAAAGTCAACTTCATGAACTCGATTATATTTGTGTTGTTTTTTTTTTTTTCTTCTTCTGTGAGGCTCAACGTCAGTTGACAGTTTAGAACTGCATTAAAAAAAGGAATATTAAATATAAAATGTGATTTATCAGACTTATATTTACAGTTTTTATAATTGAACTTATTATTGTAGGAATCATGCATGAGCTCACATATCACCTGCAGTATTCCAAAATACCCCTAGGAGTAATAGTACCCCAATTTGAGAATAGTGTGTTAACCAAGCAATTAAATTATATTAAGGCTTAAGGTCATGAATAATTTTGGCTACTTTAACAGACAGGTGGGTGGCATTATTGTCTTTTCCCATGAACTTTAAAACAGCTCTTCAGAAACTTATGGGGGATGTCATGGACTGGACATATGTGTTTTATGTCATCTATGTTGTTAACCCACTGAATCCTTTGGCTTTTTTGCTCAATTTAGACTCCCTTTATTGCAGGCTTCTGTCACGGTCACAGTACTGGACATGTCTTCGCCAGGCTTGGCCATATATTGTCAGAGAGACATTATTCTCCACTGTATAAGTAGTGATTTGAAGAGATTAACTCCAGGTCTATTAACTAGCTTTTCCAGAGCTTTAAACTGCATCTCTTGGTCTCATTGGTGGATAGAGTTTTTCAGCCCTGTTATAATGAAGTTATATTGAATATCTTGTCAGTGGATTTTGAATAAACCGTCATCTACCTACCATCATCTAAAGAGTTGGAGAGTTTTGTTGGAGTATTGTTAATTTTTTGTTTGCTTATATGTCCATCCCTAGTACAACATTATCATTTATATCCACTGGCTAAACGACAAGAAACGCTTAGTGTCTTACTGTTGCAGTGAACAGAATAGTCTAGTCCTTAGTTAAAAATAGATGTGTGGAATTGTCATGAAGGCCACCTCTTGAAGGGCTGACGAGGAGGCTGTTTTCAGCCAAGACTACTTAACAGCCGCACAGTTGGCAACTCTCACTCATCTGGCATAACATTCATACTTTCAGTGTATCCGAGGCTCTCGTTCCTCTTGGATAAATGTGATTCGAAGGAACCGATTTTGGTAAAATGGGAAATTGCTGTTAGCATCCTTATCAGTTTCCACTCACACCTGTCTGTCTACAAGTAGACATGTCAGTCTCAGGCATTATTACAGTTACTTTCATCCACAAAAGGAACTATATGTATGCTTAAAAATGATGATATGTTGAATATGTTTTCAGGGGAATATTCAAAGGATTTTTGTCTGTTTATTGCAGCACATTACTCCTTGTAGATCCTTCCCATCCAGGTTCATTGATTTCATGTTATCAATTATTATGATTATTTATATTTATGAAATCACATGTGTTAAAGATGAGATGTGTTTTTACACGTGCGTGTCAGAGAAACACAGGAAGCGAGAAAATGATCAGGAGAGTCTGGATGTATTTTTAATGTGGCATTGCTGTTCCTGAGGTTGCATTCGCTTTATTCATTTCATATGCAAATCAGCCCCATCATCATGCCACACTGGAATTTAAATTATGTTCTCATGATTAGTGTCATTACATTTAAATGTTTATCTCCCACGATTCGCTCTGTCTGCAGCATTCACTCTGTTCCCAGCAAGTACATAATGTCCATGAAAATATGTGTGTTATCCCTCTTTAACCCTCCATAGTATAAATGTATGATATAGCTGTAAGATGTATGAGTATATTAACATAAATGTAGAGACAGTTGATTAATGATTAATGATATGACAGTTGCACACATACAGTAAAACAGATACAATTGTTTCCTGTCTTATATGATTTAAATAAAAGGAAGCATTGATTTTATTATGTACATGTACATTATAGTGTGAAAACTAATATGATTAATATGATAATTAATATATATTTGATGCTTTAAATAAATGCTAATGGTTTGTGAATATTGCATGATAAATCAACATCAACAAACAACATTTTATACATAGACTTTTCTGCAGCCTCCTTCGTGTTATTATGGAGAAAAAAAAATGCCAGTTTTTGACATTTATTTGTTTTTTATTGTCAATTGTCACTTGGCCTTGCTCCAGCTTGCTTCCTCCATTAGTAATTAGTTTCCTTTTATTTGTTTCCATTCCAGCTCATCTGCAATCCGTCTGGGTTAGCTTTCGTCACTAAAAATATGCAGCCTGAACATCAAAGTAAGGTTTAGTTGTCCTCCCTTTTGTTTTGCGCTGACAAATAGTTAGTGACAGACCCCTCTCCTGGTGCTGGCATGGCGCTAAAAAGAAGTGAAATGAAGTGTGGAGACACCTGAGATTACTTCAGTTGGCCGGCTCAGTAGATCTTTAATTAGAAGAAAGAAAGAACATTTTCATGTTTAATTAAGTAAAGAAATTGATGTTTCCACTTTAATTTAGAGGCTGGATGTTTTCCCTTGATAGTTAAACTCCTGTGACAGATGTTCAGACCCTGTTCCCATTCCTAAAAAACTCTTCTAAAAGTGTCCTAATCCTCGACACTCAATCCTTTGACACAAACTGTCGCACACCGATCTGTCAGTCCTGATCATTTGTCTGTCCTGCAACTGTGGGTTGTGGGTCAGTCCTGAAAGATGATTTCTCAACTTCAAGCAAATCATCCCCTCAGTGGCCTGGCATTCACCCAGACAATATGTTGAATCTTTAATTATGATAAAATAACTTAATGAAGTGTACGACATTTCAAATCATTACAAAAGCTAAACATTGCTAATTGCTGGTTCAGTATTTAGCAGCAATTCATGTGTATAAATGGCTAAGTGGCCAAGCACCAGACGATTTATAGATATAGAGTGGAGAGACCAGCATACATAGTTAAAGTAAAACTCATGCGGTAGATTTAGTTCTTTTGAATCTAATTCCTTTCATTGTGTTGTGAGTAAAATCTGGAAAAGCTCATGACGTAACCAGATGACGTAAAATTCATGGAATATATTGGAGGTTTTTAAAATAGCTGTACAAAACTCTTTAAAAAATCTTTTATCTTCTAGCAAGTCTATAGTAGCAAGTCTATAATGTATCTGAGGTGTAGTAGTCTTTGTTGTTATCATGATTTGGGCAGCCAGGTCCTCTGTGGAAATAAGATATTCTAAAGCATAGAAATGATGGTCTGTTGGTCTTTGATCCAAACTGAAACATTTCAACAATGAATGGATTCAGATGAAAGTTTTTACAGACATTGAGGGTCCCCAATGAATGGATCCAACTGACTTTTACTCTCGCACCAGTATGAGGTTTTTGTCAACCTCAATGTTTTGTCTCTCAGTGCAGTTAGCATAGGTATAAGACTTTTATCTTAATATTCTGGGTTATACTTTAATTCTTGTTTGTGTTATTTACTAATTTGTTCACAGGGTAGGATTCCCTTTTTTCACTATTAAAATCTGTGCAAACTAGACATACTTTAATTGCATCACTGGCACAGTCAGGTACTAATGTTAAGCAAGGGCAAAGCTTCATTGATTAAAGTGTGTGAGGGTTTATCAATAGTCAAGTCCCCTGAAGACACACATATACAGAAAATATTCAAACTGAAGGCAGCACTGAATACCATTTCTTTTGCGATGCCCTTGTCTCTCTTGTCTTTATGATAAACAAAGTTCTTCGTTCAGTCCAGCCTCCGCATGTCACAGGAGGAGTGACAGTCTTTGAATCATGCTGTGCATCTGAAAAGAAACTGGCTCCTCAGACTATAGCTTTGTGTTATTATTCATTCACCGTATGGACTGCATTCTGACTTTTTACTCAACAGCCACTTTTCCACAGCAAAGCAAAACAGGGCTTACAGTGCTAAGGATAACTACGCTGTTGATAAAAAGGGGATTAAAAGCCTTATTTAGTCCAGTATTATATCCAATCTCAAGTAAATACAGACAGCCTTGCCTAGGGCTTCAGTCTAGAAGATATGCAATGTCATAAATAACGAATAAGATCTGTTTAGCCTTGTTTGATGACATAGTACGAAGAAGAATATTGGGAGCAGCTGAGGCCACAACAGAAACAGGCCGAGGTTATCTACATGTGATTGAAATAATTTCTTACCATCAAATTTTCATGAAATAGTACACATTCTCAGGCCCATAAATGACAATGATGAAATGAATGGCCTGCAATATGGGAAATGTCATCGGCATTGCAGTTATTCCTCCACGAACGTTTCTTGCAAGAGGTAAATAAATCGGAAACTCACTGGAGCAGCAGTGAATGCTGAGTTCTGCACAGTGCAGCTTGTGTTATTGCATTTTACATGGAAATGGCTGTTTAAAATAATCAACATCGCCGTCTGGAAATCAAGGCTGCCATTTGCGGCCTTGGTAGAAGAAACAATGTATTACAATGTCGAATTATTTTACAACAGCAAGTCTTAACTTTTGATCGGGTTTCTCACACTGAGTGGCTGCTGTGTATGTGCGTCCAAAGGAAAAGACCTCAAAACATAAAAATTACATTGGAATATTGTTTATTTTATGTTTATGTGTATAGTTTATGGTATGGTAATTATCTTCCAGACCAAGCATGGCAATCAATACATCAAATGCTCTGAAAGAAGAGAAAACAATCTGTGGCTGTTGCAGGCCTGTAAGAAGCTAGCTAATCATTTAATTTAGCCTAAATAAAATTATTGGCTGGTCTACCTGCCTACCTACCTGGGGGAGGTGAGTTTTTTAGTTGTATACTTGTACACTTTCAAAATCTAGCACTAATACTTTATGTAACTGAGCATTACTATAGTATACCATTACTGGGAAAAATATTTATAGACATCACAGTGATGTGAACTTTAATAACTTGCAGTGTTAGTCTGCACATTAAAAGACAATCGACTTGGGAATGTAGTGTCAGACCTGTTTTAAATTCACCTTGTTAAATATTTTTCTATTACACATCTTCTTGACATGCTAGGTGCTAATATAAGAGGCCAACACATGCCTGGAGGTTCACCACCTGTTTTTCACTGTTTTATCTCATTATAAAGCACATATAAGTGACTCCATGCCATGCCCTGCTCGTTATAAAGCGCATATGAGTAGAGCATGGTGCGGAGCCTCATTGAGTTATGCTCAATGAGTTATAGTTATGAGTTATAACTCTTGGGCTCTTATGTTCACATGTTCTAAAAAAAATCTGCTGATCGCTTCAGTGCAAAAAAAGATTTCAACATCCCTCTGATTAAATTAGACAGCGGTCTAACTGAGAAATATATGAATTTGTATGTGAATCATATGCTATAATATTTGTCAGCTATGTAAAGTTCCTCCTCTAAACATAGCGATGCAAATCTGAGCAGCCTAAACCTTAAATTGCTAATGATTTATGTGTACTGGGAAAAAATGTAAGACCACATACCCCTACATACAATCTCCGTCTGTAAGTATTTGATACCATGAGAAAAGCACATAGACATTTATTTTATAAAAACATAGCCCATGCAATGTGTGTTCATCTCTGTTATTTTTATGAGTCGGTAGGTGTGAGCATTGCTTTGGTCTTTGCAGCTGTTGTTCCACGTTATGTTGCCTTCTGTTTATGCAGAGTTGCAATATATTTCAGGCATAACCATTCATTGCATGAAGAGGTTGTTGAAATATTCACATATACCAAGGTCTCTCATCATGATTATTAATTTGTTTTTTAAATAAAAAACAAATTTGTAATCTGTGTTAGCATGTTAGCCAAGTGGTCACTGTAATATTTACTCAAACTGGTGAGCACGCTTTTCCACCGGATGGAGATTTCCGTCTTTAATCAAAACAATGTGAATGTGAAAAATACTTACCAACAACAAGTGAAAACTCTCTTTTGACTTTTCTCACACTTCTGGATGTGTGATTTTATGACTGTGTTTATTTTTTGCCGAGCATTTCTAATTAACTCACCTTGATGAACTCCTGCATGAGCTAGGAAGTGATCTCTTCCAAAGTGTGTTCATCAGCCTTGACAACTCACATCACGTTCTCCTTCTATACCGGGCTAATGGCACCCTATGGATCTCTATCTAGGCCAGTGTCTTTAGCCCACACATTATTCTTTCCACACATACTATCAATTATTACCTATCCTTGTTTGCTTTGTAAAGCCTGAGGTATTTTTGGTTCATCTCCTGTGGTGTGAATACGCTTTGACTCTAGAGTCATTTTGATGCTAAGCACAAGTTCAGGTGCGTGCATGCGTGCACACGTTTCTGACTTGAGGAGGAATAAAACATCAGTATTCCTCTTGGTGTTCTTTCTTTATTGTAACCTGACAAACACAACAACAAACAAATCAGCAGCATTAAAAAAGACATAATTTTCGTCACAATTTCCTGCTAATATTTTGCCACACTGATGCAATGTAGCCCATGGTAGTTCCACACAAAGTCGTTCTTTTTTTTTTTTTTTGCAGTCCAGCAGTTGATCAGGAGTTGATGAGCTCCTGATAGATTCATCCTCTACATCTCCACTGCTGTATTAGTGAAGACACTCAGTCCAATGCATCAAAAAACACTGCACCACTGCACTGATGAGAAAACACACTCCTCAGTCAGGGTTTGCACTAAAGGCTTTATTGGCAAAACTGGTGAGGTAAGTTAAAGGTTAAGGTTAGGTTGCATTGAAATCTTTTCATTTCACTGATCAAACAAACAGGATACAAGACATATAGAAGTGTATTAACTTGAGCATGTGTATCTCTGGAGTTACTGTACCTTCTCCTGTCCACAGTTTAAGATCCTCAGTTTCAGGCAGGAGTCAGTCAGCGGCAGCGTTTCCACTCACTGTCATGTTTGATCCATTAAAATTTAAGGATGATGTCATAGTGATGCCTTCAGAGGTCTAATGTACTGTCTGTGTTACAAACATGCGTGGAGAGATCAAGCAAAGACAGATGCATTACGGCACATGTAGTCTCACAAGACAAAACTAGATCGGTGGAGTAAAAAAAAATTCAGCCTGATGATTGGCTGACACAAACAAACAACTGCATCATGATGATGTCACACAAAATTTAGATCACTAAGACTCCGAAATGAAAACACTAATTAAGATCCAGATGGTGGAGCTAAGCAACAGTTACTAAGCTAGGCTCAGCTGTATTATTTTATGATTGATTAATCATGAAGTGTGAAATGCTGTTACACGTTGATGTGTCACTATCTGTTGTGCTGCTTCTCCTGGTTCCTCTGGGTTCTGCAGACCAAAAAAAAAAAAAAAAAAAACATTTTCATATTCATATTATATCTCTAAAATTGTGACACACAAAGTTGTCCAAACTGCATGATTGTTGCTACGGTAAATATCAGAAATACTATCGTACAAATCAGAAAAATAAGAGTAAAAAAGTGAATGAATTGGCAAGTAAATCAGTCATCATTGTTCTACACTTACATTAATCACTGCAACAATGATACTGGCAGCTGGTATTTCTTTTGTGCTGATTTTCGGAAATTCGGAATCTGATATGAATGGAATACTAAACACATAATTTTACACTCAATGATAATAACATGGAAATGAAATGGAAGAGGATTGTATGAGCGTAAAATCCTTATTACCTTATCACAAAAATAGTTTTTATGTACCAATCAAGCATTTGGAGGTTTGGATGGAAAATGCTGACAGACTAACAGAGAGGGGGATTGTCTAAAGTTCTTAGTTGGCACACAGAGTCAGGTACACTCCCTGTGTCTTAAACATCTACTATACCTGTAAATGATTTATTCTCACTGAAATATGAAACACAATGTTTGTACACTGTCATATCCGCCTGCCTCATGTACATAAAACAACCTGCTACATGAATCCCATTTATTTTTGCATCCTGTGTGTAGATTTGGTTTGAGATATGTTTGCAGAGAGTAGTGGCCCAACTTTAAATAATAATACTACAATTAAATAATAATACGGTATTATTGTAAGGACGTTTTCGTGTACTTGATGACTACCACGTGATGACAGGATTCACTTTACATGTCAAACTCCTACTTCCTGATCAGTTCAAATAAGTTCCTACTTTATCTATATAGTCCATTTGATACCGGATGAATGACCTGGGTGGGACTGCACTGTATCAGTATATCCATACTGTTGCAGTACAGCTTCCAGCCACCAGGGGCAGCATCGAGCATAATGCTACTGAGCACACCTGAGCAGCTCTCAAAGGGAAGACGTCACTGATAGACTTGAACGTCACTCACACGGTTGGAAGTTGTGTTTTTCTTACTAGATTGCTGACATGTTTAGTTTATCTCTGATGAGTCTCCCCCCTTCGTTCCTCTTTAAAAGCAGGACTGTAGGCATGAATTAGGAGCATTAGCTCAGGCGTGTCACCATTAACTGTGTTCATGGTAGCGCTTTAGGCTACTGGTGTTTCGGTTTAATGAGCGACCCTGTTAACTGGCGACTGTCAGTCAAATGTGTCTAGCTGTCGTACGGCTGTTGAAAACAATAAGATGTACCTGTCATCGTGAATACCTCTATATATGTTTATTTATTTAATGTTTGACGGTGCATTGTTTTTTGTTTTTGTCATTGTTTGACAGCTAAGTATTCCCTTCCTGTTGTTGTTGTTAATTTTCCACACTCGATGTTCTTCAAATGTCTTGTTTGGTCCAACCTTGAATGCAAAACAACACAAAGATTCTCAAATTAAAACCAAGTATGACAAAGAAAAGAACCAGATCTTCACGTTTAAGATAAATTTGGCATTTTTGTGTTTTAAAAAAACTAAAATAATTAAACAATTATCAAATTAGTTACAGATTAATCTTCCCATTGGTAGACTAATCGTTTAATCGACTAATTATTGCAGCTACATCTGAAATGTGGTTGAATAATGCATTGATAATAATCACTAATTGTTGTAATTTATCACTCAAGTTTCAAGCTTGGTTCAAGCTCCTTCGATGTAAGGACTTTTATATCGTTGCAAATTTAATATCACTGTGTTTTTTTTTTTGCTGTTGGTGTGACTAAACAATCTATTTTTAGACTTCACCTTGAGCATTGGGGAAATGTAATGAGTTTATATATGATGCTGAAAATAATCCTTAGATGCGACACGAGTCAGCTGTATTTCTGTATATATTTTAATCATTAGTTTATGTTGCTTTGTTTTTTTAGCTGATGTTGATACCAGCTGAAATCCTGGAGTGAGGCCACAACAAAGCGTCCGTCTCTCTCTCTCTATCTCTCTGTTCTCTGTGAGTAAAATTTGATGCTGACTCTATGAGCAGCAAGGAGAGAAGGCAGCCACTAGAGGCTGCACTAGCAAGGACACAGATATATAGATCAATAATGAGAGAGAGAGAGAGAGAAAGAAAGAAAGAAAGAAAGACAGGAATTAATGGTGAAACAGCAAAAAAAAAAAAAGCTGGTGAGATAACATGCAGATCAGTATGGAAAGAAAGAGTGATAGAGTGGAGAGGCAGCAGGAGTGAGCATTGTACCAGCTGACAACCTGAGAGAGAGGGAGAGGACAGAGAGAGCATCTCAGCTCACTAGACAGAGAGAGAGAGAGAGAGAGAGAGGGAGAGGGAGAGTGGAGCGGCACTCAACCACGTTGCCCGTCCTCATATTTCCCTCTGCAGCTGTGCGAGGCAGAGTGAGCGGCGGAGAGGAGAGAGCACATCTGAGTCTTGTGGAAACAACAGGACTGCGTACGACTTGGCTGAGAGATCGATACACTAACGCCAAGCCACACAGGAAGGGTGAACAGCCCATAGGACGTCCGTGTACTGCCACACAGAGAGACAGCGAGAGAGAGAGAGAGAGAGAGAGAGAGAGAGAGAAAAGAGTAGCTAAGAGGACAGAGAGAGTGAAGAGAGCGAGAGGCAAGAAGAAGATCACCCAAGGCCAATTTGAAAGCTTTCAGCTGGTCACTCAGAGCAGGTGAGTTAACTTGTGCCTGTGTGTGGAATGGGCACGGATGTTGGGCAGGTGCATTCTGCTTGTGAGGAGAGAGTGTGTGTGTATGTGTGTGTGTGTGTGTGTGTGTGTGTGTGTGTGTGTGTGTGTGTGTGTGAGTCCTGTACGTCCACTCATGCACAGTTGTATATTTATTTGCCTTTGTGTGTTAGTCCCGGGTGTCTCCTGTTTCCTTTCCTGTTTTTAGTTTGTGCATCACTTGCAAGACAGCGTGCATTTATAGTCGTAGCCAGGTGATTAACTGGGGAACCTTAGTATCAATCAACCCGTTATCATGCTGAGCAGAGAGGAACACAACAATAGCTGCTTAATGACCCCCTCTTTCTGGTTTGCGTGTGCGTGTGGGTGCTTTTGTCATCAAAGTGTGTGTGTGTGTGTGTTGTAGAAGGTTTTTTTCTTTTGTAGCAGGTGAAACATGTCTGAATTACAGCCACTTGGGCAATCTAACAGAGTCATTATAAAGGCTTGCCTTGAGAAAATTAATTGGAGTAGTTGATGCCACAACATGGCAATATGTCACAACCGTCAGGGAAGAGTATTGTCTAAAGCGTCTAGTATATCCTTTAGGTAGGAGGCAACTTATTGTGTGAGTTCAAGGATCTTCTCCCTCTTTTTCATGTTACTGCTGAGTTTCAACCATTTTAAGAGGAGTACACTCTTCCCTCGTGTCTTTTTGTGCACCTAATTTGATAAAAATATCTTGAATTTCCAACCAAAGCATGATGATACTGGGCTGCTTTCAAACTTGTTTAGTCGACTGTAAACACAGCCCTAATAGTTTTGAAAGTTGTGCCCATCTAATGGATCAACACGCATGCAAAATAGTTGTTTTTTCCATCACTGACTGTTATCAAAAAGCTTTTTCCATTTATAAATCCAATTAGCTGCCTTTCCTGCACAGATAATTGAGTGAATTTTGACTGTGGTGACTTATTATTAACCTAACTACGGTGACATTTAGAAAGTCTTTCTCTATGTATGTATGTGCACCGATCTGTGCATGTATTCTCATGCTGTACCTGCTTTTGGAAATACCATGCCATGCTCGATATCTGCCATCATCCATCCGTATCTGTCTCCGACTCTCTTTCAGTCTCAGCTCTTCTGCCTTTCCCATAACCATCCCCCCGCTTCCCTCTTTCCCTCCACGTCATCCCGTGAAGGTTATTGCCATATATCGAGTTGGTTTAATTTGTCAAAGTCAGCCAGACATATTGTCCACGGTCGCAGCAGGGGAACAGGTTGGGGGATTCATTGTTAGGTATTGACACCATATTGGAAGCTGACAGAGTGACAGAAAAACGCAGAAGAAGTGAAACCGAGAAAGACAAGCAGAGAGAAATCCACCAATTCAGTTTCTGAGCTGAGCAGTTAAATCCTGAGACAGTTTTTTTTTCCTGTGTGTGTGTGTGTGTGTGTGTGTGTGTGTGTGTGTGTGTGTGTGTGTGTGTGTGCGTGTGTGTGTGTAGGCTGTGAGTGGGGAGTCTTGAGGTTATCGGTCTCTGGATTCATCATATCTCGCTCAGAGCTTGGCTTTCCCTCTCTCCCATGGCGGGTCCTGTGTCATTAAGCTGAGACACTGAATCTGAGAGATCACTTACTCTTTCCGTCTCTCTTTCTCTTCTTGGATACTCTCTCCGTCTTCGTCTTTACCTCTCGCTAGCTCTTTATTTTTTCATTACTCGGTCTCTTTTCTCTCTTTCTCACACACATTACACATGCAGAAATAAATGCATGAGACAGCCGTGCAAGGGTAACTGCATTTGTTGAATGTGGAGTGAGAGCGTGCAGATATCATATGATTGAAGTCGAAATTAAATACAGATTACTATACTGTGGCTCTGATATTACATTCTCCCCATCTGTAATGGTGAAAAGAAAGATCTGTCCTGATGAAAATTTAATCTGAATTTGGAAGATTTCTCTGGGATGTGCCTAATGCTTACAGCAGATTTATGGAAATGCAATAGTGACACCTTACTGACTAGAACAAATGCAACATTATTCAGATATTTACTCTCACTGTTTGTGGTTTCCTCTTTTCATTTATTGCGAGTCAGTTTGGATAAGGGCCTGTGTTTAGTGGTCAAATTACAAATGCAAATTGTTGCTATAAATTGCTTAAGGAGCAGGTGGTGTTTGTTGAAATTTTCTGCACATCCCCACTGTGTCAGGATTATCTTCACTGTTTTTCCTCTCCTCTGTTTCAAAATCATTCACATTTATTTGAGTGCCAATGGGCGGCTGAGCAAGATTGCAATCGCCTATGTGGTAATTAATAATTTACATAATAGTTCATTCTGGGGGAATTTTTATTTTTCTCCGTGCCAGTGTTAATTGTGTTAGCTAAGCTACCGTCATTACTTATCGTTAGCGAGACAGTTAAATGTGGACATATCCAGCTCTCATTAGCGACCACATCATCCATCAGATAGTGAACAGATTTAAACGCAGTCGCAGAAAAGAAACTGCAGTAAAAAGGACAGAAATCTTTAACTGTTTCTTCTTCAGGTTGTAATTGCTAATTGGATGAGAGCTGTTATGGTTCACTACAGCCATATGTTATTAGTGCTGTTATATTCATGTGAAAACAATTCTTAAATTCTCAAATTGTTTAGTGCTTCCATTATTAATTTCTACTTGTACATACATGTATACATTACACACATTTAGTACAGTATTTATGAAGATAAGTGAACCGAGCATTCTCCTGTCCTTCCACCCATGGTTCATCTTTTCAAGATGTACCTCAACGGCCTCCTGCGCTATCATCTGAGTCTGTGTCATGAATCCTGAGTAGACTGCTTGATTTATGTTTTCAAGGTGGAGAAGCCAGACATGAGCATTTGTCTGAACAAATTGTGTGAGCTTTCTTTTTTATCTTTCTTTCTTTCTTTCTTTTTTTTTTTTTTTTGTTTTGTTTTTCTGCAGTCCCCTCCTCTTTCCACTCTCCCCATGGGACCAATCTCAATGATCATCACAGTATTTTTTAGGGATTTGTGAAATTCTGGACCGATACCGATGTTTAAAATAACAACTTGGCCGATGGCGATGTTTTTTCTTTGTTACATGTATTGCAAGCGTGCATAACGTGGCTCTTTCTCGAAGCGTCTCTACGCTCAGCTACGCATTGAATACACGTCTCTTCTATTTTTGACGCTTGGCGCGAGCAGCATGCGTCGTTATACACATAGCACCACGAGCGAGTGGAAGCCAGACACAGAAAAAGCAAAGAGAATCCTGTGGATTTTCAAAATAAAATACCCCATGCAAACTGCCGGTTGTAAAAACAGACAAAAGCAAAACTAATTAACTACGTAGCTTATTTATACATGTACAGTAGAAGCATATTTAGAAGAACATGCACCGGGAAAATGGCCAAATCTGAGCAAGTAAACAAAGTTTGGCGGGCTAAACACTCGCTTCTGAAACGCTCCCGGTGGGGTTTGAAGTTGCGTGCAGGACAGACCAAAACTACGGTGCGTATGCGACGTGTCAGAGATGTGTGCAGTGGGGTTTCGGAGCCTCCCAAAAAAAAAAAAAAATGAAAAAAGAAAGGTTTCTCCTCAGCATAGCGTTCTTGCGACATGTAAATCAACATATAATCATCGCCCACTGTCATCGGTGAATGTCATCTTTATTTGCCGATGGCCAGTGGCGGTTAAGGAGGCGAACATTGGCTGATGCCGATGTTCAGCCAATGCATCGGTGCATCCCCAGTATTTGTCAAGCTTTCTTGGAATATTATTGCCACGTTTGCCTCTGCGCTTCTATCAGACACCGATAGTACAACTTTATAAGTGAAATATCCTTCAATATACTTGATGTATACTTGATGAACACCTCAGTCACCTCAAGGACAGTTAACTGCTAACTGCCTGTTGGAAGCAGGGCGTCCCTTCTCAAAGCTGAAGTGAAAACTTTACCATAGACAAAGCTGAACCTGACCTGTAAGGAAACTAATATGCTCTTGGCACAATCTTGTTTGCTGACCCTCCTGTGGTTGTTCTGCATCTGTTTGAATGGCTAATCAAAATAAAAGTGTTAATTAGGCAGGAGCATTATACTGTGTTAACTGTGCTCTCGGAAAATGAGGGTAGTAACCATAATGGTGATAAAGTGCTGGTGTTGTTGTTACTTGGAATGTCCTGAGCAACTTTTTTTTGTTTATCCTGATAAAGTTTGTGCCCGATAAACAATCTGAACACGTTACAGTACTTGATCCAAATTCTGATGGTCCTGATTCAAAACTATAAGTTTGATACACTTAAATTCTTGATATGAAATGAATTCACTTTAAACTCGAACTCGACTCCTGAAAGTACAGTATGTGATCAGCTAGAGAAAAGTCTTATCACTCCATTGAATTTGTTTGGACTACAGACTCACTCAGTCCGCTTGTGGTTTCACACCAGTGTTACAGAGTGATTATTTTTACCTCACAAACTATCTTAGGCGGAGTACAGAAACAGGCTTGCAGAGTTCACACAATCCTGACAACAGCCAAGTTTTGTTTTGGCATGCAATCATGTTACTCACAGATATAACATTAATTAACAATAACTTATACGAACTGTTTGATGGTCGCCATTCTTTGTGAAAAAGAAAGGAAAGATAACCGCTTCATTATAGTTGTTGGCTTGCAGATTTGTGTATTTTACCAACCTCAGTGTTTTTTGACATTTTGATCGGTTTTATTCAAGCAGATATAGACTTATTAATGTATGTCTTGCTTGTATCAGCTCGGGACATCTGTAGTTGCTGCCATCATTTTGTCTCACCATGGTTTATAAACTGATGCAGTCTTTTGGTCCCTATAATTTTTTCATGTTCATATAACTTCCAGGACTTAACACAGACTTCCAGGAACAAGAACGCCAACGAACAATGGTGTCTGAAGATGTTTGCATGATACTGATGATGAATTAAAGAAAATAATGACGTGACCTTTCCTCTGTTTCACATGTCCATCTTGCAGCACCGACACACTAGTCTTTTTGTTGGGATGTTGTGAGGTGTAGGACTGGTTATCATCCACTATGATACACTCCTGAATTTCTCTAAAAATGACGGACAAATCTGAAGGCTGTCCAACATTTTGACACTTGTCAATTGTCAGCATTTACACGTAGACTACATGCAGTAGACCTCTCTGTCCAGTTGGTGGTGAGTGTGCATATTAATTAGCTAGCATCTAGCAGTTTTGTCTTTGATGTCACATGCATGACGTTTGTTGTTTAGCTAGTTTTAGCCATTGTATTAGTAAACTGTTACTACATACTGTATCCTAGCTACAGTGAAACGTCATGACAGCTGAGTGTCTGAAGTTTCTTTAGAAAGGCCAATAAATGTGAGGTGGTTGTTAAACAAGGTGAAAAAAGAGGGATTGATGCGGTCAAGGATGAAGGACAAACAAGTAATACTGACAACATTTGTCAGCCAGCGGCAGATAATGTTACGGGGCAGCTGTGTCTAATAGAAATTCCATTTATATACAACTAATTTGCAAGAAATATATTTTGAGGGATTACGTTTGTCAGCACAGTATAATTACGAAAACAATTTAGTAATATACAAACGCAATTTCGAGGAGACAGGGTTACACAGCGGGAAGCAAGGAGGTTAAAATCATTCATCGGCTTTGTCGACTGCACGGTCAGTGTATCTTTTCTCTCCACGCACTAATAAATGCATAAAATATAAGTTCTGTGTATTGAATGTTATGGTGATCGAGTTGTTGTTGTTAAAAATGAAATGCCATATGCCTCGTTATTATTAAACCAAATTAAATAATAGATTATGACAACCCTGTTTGTAAAAATAACAGAGAATGAGAAAATCTAACTAAATCACTGTGCATTGCACGGATAAATTGTCACGCTCTGATATTGTGTAGTCTGCCCCTGACATGAGGCTACTGCCACCTATTTGTTATTATTATTTTGTCAAAAGGTATTTGTATTCTGCGCTAACTAAAGTTGTGACTTTGACCATCGGCGAACATCACAGCTTTTCACCGTTGATCTCCCGACCACAAAGCACTTTATTAACAAAAGATGGATGAATGTGCCAATTATTCGGATCTTATCAAGACACTTGTCTGTCTGACTGCCTTGGGTCTCACACAGTGGAGTGTGTGAGCGCCTCTCTCCTCTCCAATAAAACATAATAGATGAAGAAATGCAGTTGCACTGTGACAGCAGGGCTGATAGAACAGTAAGTTTGCAGTATTTGCTGGATGGGGATGTCTGATCCGGCGAGATGTTGTAAATTTCACATACGCAGCCCCCCAATGGTGCAGAGTGACAGTGCTGAGAGGGGGGAAAAAACAAGAATCGATGGCACGGTGTCCAAGAAAGCAGGTCTCTGCTATATTCTGGACCACTGACGAAGGACATTTGTATTTCAAACCGCTTTGATGCTGTCTGATTTAACCGCTCAATTGATCAACCTGTAGAAGTGGTCGGAAGTGTTAAAAAAAGATGTCTACTGTATATCACAAATGATTTATAGAAGCAGGACAGGAGCTTGGATTGGTTTTTAACCTTCTCTGGGGCTTTGTTTTATTGCGTGTTAAACAGCGAGTGGAGAGAGAGAGAAAATGACAAAGCTCATAGGATCATAAAACGTGGGGAGAAATGTGAAATGCCCACTTGAAATAATGTGTGCAAGATCGGTGAGCCATCCGAGTCATTTGAGCCAAGCGGAGATCTTTTTCTTCTTTCTTTCCCATTCAGCACATCTAAGGTATATTTGCCACATGGGATGACATACTTGAACTGACCTAAGTCTTTGATATAATCATATCATAGAGCACTATAGAGAAATATTCACCTTGGTCTTTATTTCAGTCTGCCAAATCGCAGGAATCTAAATTGGTTCTTTTGCCACCGTGCTTCAAACAGAATCCAGAGTTCACAGTTCAACCAAGTATCCCCGTTTCCAGGATCCATGGCATGTGGTGTTGCATTAAGAAATAGCTTCTGCGACCAGCGTGGTATATCTTTTTCACAAGTGCCCGCCTTATGAATCTTGTGGGGCTATGTGTAAGAGGTTTTATTTTTGGCCCACATTGTACGGGTCCTCCCCAGCGTTTAGAGAAGCTGGGCAAACTATGTTAATGATCCTCATTAGCCAAGGAGCTTGAATTCAAACTGGAATGTTTCCACTTCAACTGCTACTTAACATTTGGTGTTCTTCTCCCTTGCCTGTCTGTCTTTCACACACTCCATCTCTTTCCTCACATCTCCCTCCTTCTGCAACCCCCGCAACATTATTTTCCTCCTTTTTCATCTCCCCTTTTCTCTTTCTCTCTCTCCTCCTTGTCCCACTGGAGTGTCTATACTGGGGAATAGTCTGTAAAGGTCCTCCTTTCATCCCCTTCTTTTTTCAAGATATTTACTGCACACTTGGTACCGCTGTGTACCCTTGTGTTTGAATGGGTGCGTGTTTGTGTTGCACATTGCCGTGTGTCATATCCTGCAAGGAAAGGAAGTGTTCCAGATGACCTCTGATACTGGTTGCTTTTTTTCCCCCCTGCTGTGAAGTAAAAATCTTAAAGTTCAGGTGTGAGCCCCCTCCAGGCTGCCTGTGAAGGATGTTCAGATATACAAACATGTCGGCTCAAGAGACACCTTTAGCTGAAGGGTAAATATGCTCTGGCTCTGTTTATACAACAACAGTGCACCAGTTAGAGGCCTCATTGTTTGATACCTGGCTGACTGGGGATTATCTGAAGCTGCACAGTCCAGGCTGCTACACTGCATCATTTTGATATTTAAGTAAATGTTCAGTCTTTATGTAACCTTTATTTAGGAAGGGAAGTCACACTGCACACAGAGCAAAAAAAAAAAAAAAAGCCCCCCAAAATGTGCCCTGAATACATGAATTATCCTGAAGTACAGGTCCGCTATGTTCTGCTAAAATGTGTCTAATTTGCATTTTTGGAGAAGTATTTAATTGCAGAGTCTCATTGATGGAGGAAAAGGTTATGAATTACAATTTTGCAGAAGGTTTTTTGTGTTGTAATGGATGTTGCCCGTGTGGCCTGTAAAGCTGTTTAGACTTGACATTTGTGCTTTCTGGAACAAATCTAGTTAACACTTTCACTGAGGATACTCAGTGAAACTCCTAAAGTAATATCAACGAAAAACATATTATAAAACAAAGAAGATGAATTCCTCTCATTTAGCTTCCAAACACTTTCCTGTACTCTCTCCTCCTTTCTCTTGTTTCCTCTCAGTGAAAGACAAATGGCAGACAAGGGTGAAATAATAGTTTATTACTTCAGTAACCAAATGATCCGATTGGACATTTAATCTGCATAAGAGTTCTGATATAAACATGAAATAATTATATAATATACTTTTAATTGAGAAGGCTCACACAGCATGCTGTCTGCTCTCCTAATTAACCTATCAAACTGACAACCCAAAAACAGACGAACTGTACTAATAAACCGTCAGCTCAGTTTTTACATGTTTAAGTTGAGCAGACAGAAGTGTAAAAAAAAAACTTTCAAAGGTTAATTTGGAACCTGGTATTTGCTTTTCTACTGTGTTGAGTTGAGGCAAACTTACCCCAACACACCCTCGGCTGAACAAAGACGTCTTTTTAGATGTTTTCAAGCACATCGTCCAAATCCAGCCTGCAGAAAGAAGAGAAGAACAAAGTGTGCAAAGCCTTGTGGCTAAAGCTTTGACTCAAGTGTCAAAGTCATTTGAGACAAGTCCAAAGTCCTGTCATGCAAAGTCAAGTCTTCATAAGCAAATTGTGAATCAGCTGCAGGACATCTGGGACTCTGAATGCAGATCATTAAAATACACTGAAGATTCAAAGATGTGTTACTAGATGAGCACAAAAGTTAATTATCGAACTTGGAAAAAGTTGTTTGATAACAAAATAACTCACTAGCTTATTAAAAAGACAGAGAATGGATCTTGAGTCATGACCTTCTTGTCACATAACGGTGTTTATTTATTTTTTTACAAAGTCAGCAACAAGTCCTTTCAGTGCAAGAAGAACTAACTATGCAAGCTGTCTTATTTCTTTTTTTGGGATTTGAGACTTGAATATCTGTGCTTTAAAATCTTAAGTCAAGTCTCGCAGCAGTCTAGTCTAGGTTTGCAAAAACATTTACGGTAAATTTCCAGAAACTTTCCATGGGAATTAATGGGAATTAACTGGAAATTGGGGATACTCTAGTAATTGCGGGTAAGCTAGCATCATGATAAGATAGCCTCGTATATGGTCGAGTCCAGTTGTATATACATAGCATACAAGGATATACATACAGGTAAATAATGTTACACCACAGCTCTGTGTGTTTACTGAGATTGGGGTTGATGCTGTTTGCTGATTCTGACAACTCAGAATGAAGTTAAACTTTTAGCCCCGTCTTTGAAAGGTGACATCTGTGCGTCGGCTGAATGAAATGGTGGTTTGAGGAAATTAGACAGCGAGTTATATTATACTTACATTATTGGACGTGATGAATAGTATGTGCAAGCCGACAGATTTCTGACAGACTGTGCAGACAGCATTGCAGCTTCTCTGCACAAGGAGCATCATGCCATGCACAGGCTGTACAATGAATATTACACAGTACACAGGCAGCTTCGTCAAATAAATCCATTCTGTAGGTTTTCATGATCTCAGCTGGTATGCTGTGCTGTTCCACCTTTTACTCCCGTAAGTATCACAGTGCGTGTCAGCCGGTTTCCAGCCCTGTTGACAGCACAACCGCACTGCACCTCTGTCTTCCCGTTTCATTTTGATCATAAAGAAGAGAAAACGCTCTGTAGTTCGCTCTCGCTCCAGGATACAGTCTAATTTGACTTTTTTTTTTTTTTAAATGAAACATCGCTACAACAAAACCAATCAAAACGGCACCTTCACACACCAGTTAATTGCACATGTGATTAAGAACTAAGACAGCGATTTGTCTCTGTGAACCTTCCATCTGTCTGCCATTTACCAGAATGGTGTCATTAACTTAATTTGTCCGTAGCTCATAGAAAAAAGCCATTTTCATTCCTAGCACACTCTGAGCAATTATAACTGCTCCAGTTGTCCCATTTGCATAGTCCCATAGAATATGTATTCTGATAGATTAGATTTCCACTTAATATGTAAAACAGAGCAGTTATGAGTTGGTTTGCAAAAGATATACCTAATAATTAGTTCAGCCAAACAACAGCGATCTTTGCGCAACACCATAGAGCATGGATACAATAAAATAATGAACCCGATACATGTAAATTTCACCTTTTCCAAAAGGTTGTCCTCTGTTCACATGCCCACGTCTGTCATCATAACATTATGGACTACCCCAAGGGGATCTGCACTGTTAACTTCAGAAATGACCTTAAAAATCAACCAAGTTGAAGCAAGCAAAAGGACCTTAAAGTCATGCCAAATAAAGGCCACATGAGGTAAAGAGCAGGGAGGTGATGCAGGAATGGTTGGAGGTTGGCTTTGAAGCCATGTGCTGTGTTCAGGTACGATGGAGAATGTAAGCACTAATGTAGGTGGTGACACATTTTGTTGTCCATTGAACTCATTTCATTGTTTACTTTAAATTTTGATTTCAGTGGAAGCCAATGGTCTGGCTGTCTAGTACAGTAGTATAGGGTGAGTTTGTTATGCAGGCTGGCCGGTGTGCTTCCACATAAAATTTTTGTATTGTTCAACACAAAAAATGTAAATTTTGAATCCTTTCTCAGATAATTGCTTTGATGAGAATTGAAATAGTTAGAAAAATGTCAGTTTTGTTGGTGTGTTAGGAGCTCTGTCTGATAATAAAAATGTATTTTTTCGTATGTTTTTGTATATATGAGGTATATGAGTATATACGAGAGTTTCATTAGAATTTTAGACAATAAAAGAAGATTGACCGCTGCCTCTGAATCTCCAGCTTTGAATGCTGCAGTGGAAACTTCCACAAGTACCGTGCTGTATTTTTGGATCGTATTCTGCAATGCTGAACCTACAATTCCATGACATTAATCAATGCAGCATCTATGTCCGTACACCAAAACATACTCTGTATTCTGTTTGTTGTTTTGTTGCAGCCCAAACCTAGATGATATTACACATATTCTACAGACTTTTCATTGATCTCTCCCAATCAATATCTATCTCTTTGGAGAGTGATGAGACATTTTTCAACCTACTTTCATAGGACGGAGCTACCATCTGAAATCCAATAAGGTGCCCTGGGGGCTGTGGAATAGTTGATGCATGATTTGAATGCAGTATTATGTCCTTTGCACACTGTTTAGCTGTGATTTGTCACTGGATTTGTGGCACTGAAGCTGCAGACATGAATCATGTCATTGTCTAGATGCCTCTGTTGCATCAGTGCTTACAGTCTATAAAAGCGTTCTTGTATTATTTAAATGTAAATATTATTTAAATGAAGAGATTTTGAATTAGGGGCTATGAAATTCATGTGTGCCACAATGACGATTAGTTTGTTGGCGTTAAACAAATACTCTCTACATGAATCTTTAATTGTGTACATTTGTCAAACACTCAAAGAGGCTGTTGTTGTTGAATGCCAACACAAATATTCATTGTTTTAACTTCATTAAAGTTGTAAGTTGCTCTAATTTCATTACTAACTAGAGTACTAGAGACCCAGGAAATCACGGTTTTACGTTTAAAGGAACAGTTCGACATCTTTGGCTTTCTTGCTGAGTTAAATAAGAGAGGTGCCACTCTCCTGCATGGATAAACTGTTTGTATGTCTAAATTCTAAAATCATAAAAAAAAAGTAAAAAACAAACTTCTCCACATTACAAATATGCAGGGAAAGCTATTTTTTTTGCTTCCAGCACTTTCTTGTTTTTGGTTATATGGAAAAGTTTTCTAGTTTATAGATAAAATGACAAGATGCATTGTGGTAAATTGCCTCTAGGTTTAATATGCTAAACTAAGCTAGACACTTAGCTATAGCCGCATACTTCTATTTCTTTGATATTTCTTTGAGCTTTAAAAAAAAAATAATGGTAATGGTAATGGTAGAAAGAAATGCTTGAAGTAGGGTAGGTCTTCGACTCTCAGTTTAGAGAAAGTTTTTCTTGGATTGATGTGTCTCTTCGGGTTGGGCTGGGTGTTCTTTTTTTCTTTCCTGTCTAAAAAAAAAAAAAATAGAAATGAAACCATCATTGAAAATGGAGCCAAGATTTTCAACGCTCCCCACTGGAGTAAGTTGAGTGTTTTGGAAGCTGTGTGAAATATGTCATGAAGAGACTTCTGTTGCTTGGTGAAGTCGTTTTTTTTTTTTTTTTTTCTTGTTCAGCTTCACATCGAGAAGCTGTATTTCAGTGTATTTCATCCACAGATGACTGCCTGTAACCTGAATTAATAAACACGGTGTAGGTGAGTGCAGACACAGCGTAGACAAATCAATTGAAATTCTAAATACGAGAACATGGAACGACGTCTGAGGTTTCACAACCTCAGCTAGACTGCACAATCTTCACAACTATGCAGAAAACAAAGCGTGCATGAGCAGTAATCTCAACAGTTTATCTTGATGCTAATGCACTGACTTATTAGAACACAGTTCAGCAGGCTAGACACGTTAATTAAACTGTTTTTGAGATTAATCCAGCCATTATGCATCATTAATCAGCACACTGCTGTCTAGGTCACAGGGATTTGTGGCATTTGTACTGGAGCAATGTTTTTTTCACAAGAACAATTAATATGTGCAGCAGGAGTCAAATACCTGTAGGTAAACAGCTGAGCAAAGAGCCACCACAATGCAGAGAGGCAGTTTTTCTACACCTCTGTAACAATTAAATTGTTGTACTCTTAATTATTGTGGTGGTATTCGAACACTAACCGTTGGAAACAGAACGACTTCCTGACAGCTACTGGGTCACAAGGCAGTAAGTACTGCTGTGCCGTTGATTAAATTCACCCAATAATTAAGCAGACATCATTGATTCCCTGCAGAGAAATGGAGAAATGGAGAGAGTGTGCGTGAGAGAGACTCTGTGTCCCTGTGCTTCCTGTAGCCCCTGCAGCGCCGGGCCAGTCAGATATGCGTAATTTGGGAAATGAGCAGAAGTCAATTCCACTTAAACAGACAGTGGTGGTTGGACACATCGATGTTCCATGCATTGTTGACTCCCTTCATTTTCTTCCTCCCTGATTTCCTCTGTGTAATTGACAGAGCGATCGAAGGGAATGAGAATGTGTGTCCTAGATTATGATTGTCTGTGTGAGTGTAATGTGGTGTGTAAGAGTTTAAAACTAAACAATCACGTACTACTTGAATGTGTATGTGTGCCCCCGCCACGCACCATCTCCTTTTAAAATGAATCAGCTGCTGCAAAAGTAGAGCTTTACTTCCCGGTATCGGGGTATCAGTAAGAATCAATTACCACAATGCGAATAAGAATAAACTTAAGGGGTAGTTAATACATGTAGTGATGAAATTAGTTTTTATGAGTTTAGTAATGCAAATATATGCTTGTGTGGGTGCCTGTCTGTTTCTGCCAGTGTTGTTTTTCTCACATCTGTGTGGGCAGGTGGAGTACACGCTACACATAACAGGCACACACACACACACACACACACACACACACACACACACACACACACCAGAAAGCAGAAGAAGCTGTTCTACTTTTGATGCCAGTGCATGTATTTTAGGTACTGTAGTTACGCTACCACAGCTGGCTTCCAGAGCTACCACAGCTAGCAAATGTGTCACCACAGTCAGTTTCCGCACATGGGGAAGAACCATGGTAAAATCAATAACAGGAGGGGAAAATTAATATATGCAGCTGTTTGCGTTGTAGCTTAAGGGGCACTGTCATGCTGGTGATGTGATGTGGAAGGAGTGACTGTCCTGACACTCTTTGGCTTTAAATGTTTCGGTCCAAAAGATGAGCAACCTCATTATTTGAATAAAAAGTCAAAGACATAAACATGTATGGACAGAAAAAAGAAACCAAATCACTGAGTTTAATGTTGCATACACCGCTAATGGTGACCAGACGTTAAAGACTACACCAGAAACCTGATAAAACCTTCAGCAGTTTAAATTAGTCCTCATACCTGGTAAATTATGAATGAATTTGGCAAATGACTTAGTTTTGTTCCCAGTCGCATTGATTTTGACTTGTTACGGCTCTAATTTGCTGCTCTGGCTGCCTTCGTCTTTATTGTAATAGGAGCTGAGGCTCATAGTAGTATTTAGAACCACCCAGAATAGCAAATGGAGGAAAAAACTAGAAATAAGGTTTGAAATAATTAAAACTGATGGCTATTACATAAACTTCTAGTATTGTAAATTATCCAAGAGACTCATGTTTTATTGAGGATATCATTAAATGAAAACTTTGAAATGAGAATTCATATTGAGCGAAAGTACTTTTTGGGCCCTGTTAAGAGAATCTTTTTTTTTTTTTTTTTTTCAAAGATCATTGCATTACCTACCCACAATACCCATAAGTGGTCTATCTTGGCCTCTGCAAATGCTAATCCAAAATTGTGGGTGAATTGTCCCATTAGGTAGCCACAGCAGATTATATTTGAGTGATTTAACTGCAGAGTTGCTATGAAAACTGTTATTAAACCTTTATCCACTTCCCTGGATGATAGCTTTATAATAAACACTTTCGGTTGAATAAATTCAGACCTGTGAAGGTCCTTGTGTTACTGTTAAATGATTAATTATCAGTAGATGTGAGTTTAGCGAGTCAGTCGGTGACAGCTGATGTTTAAGCTCTTGTGGTTTAAAAACTAGACAACTTTCAAATCGTAGAGGCACTTAAGGTTAACAAACTGACAGCATGATGAGACATCAAATGTAACATATAGCCATCCAGGTCTTTATAAAGTTCATGTTATTTTCTTATTTGTATTATGCTTTCATGATAGTGTTGTCATATTTATGTCTGCAGCAGCTTTGTAGCTGTGGTTAGATGCTCGATTTGACTTGTACCTGATGTAACTCTTCTTCGTTATTGAAAAAGGAACGAGAGAATGTAATTATTTTGCTGAGATTCCTCTACTCTCTTCCTTGGCCTCTAGGTGCTCTTTTGAGGCCAGATGTTTTTGTAAAAACTTCAGTTCCTTCATCTAAATAGATCTAAAAGAGCTGCACTCTGACCACTTTACAAAATGCAGAATAGTTTAAGAAATACTATACATAGCAAAGTTACTTGTACTATGTAGTCTTTGCACCAAAAGGAAAGTTAAAGCTGGGTGGAAATGAGTTTTATTTCCTGAAGAGACTGAGGGTTGGAAAATCTTTTTCTTGTGTCATTCATGGGAGCTGTGAGTGGTAACAATGACTATCTGGTGTCACACACAGAGCTCGTGTTTGATTTTGTGGAAATTCTTCCACTCATTTCTGCACAAATTCTTTGCAATGCAATGCTATCAGCCAGCATTTCAACTGTCTGTCGAGTGTCACATCTATCCAGATATCCATCCGATAATAAAAGACCTTTCCAAACAAAACCTCCTTCTCAATCCTGGCAAGAACCAAAACTTTATCAAGTCAAGTCAAGTCAAGTCAACATTTTTAGGTTTTTACCTTCTATTCCTGTCACTGTGAAAATAAGATTTGCAGTCACATGCATTTCCTTAAAACAAATGAAATAAGGAGTAATTAGAATGAGAGAGTTGCTGCTGCATCGAAATGGAATACCATCTGTCAAAATACAACAATTTCTCTGAGGCGACACTATGATCCCGAAATGTTTCCATTCCTCAGCAGGATGATGTTTCCAGCAACTGAAAAAGATGATGCAACAGACACTAATGTGCATTTAAATGCAACTTGCGATACAGAGATGTTTCTCTTTTTTTTTTGCCACGCAAATGTCAGCCTCACTAAACGCACAACTGTGTGTGTGGTTTTCTGTTTATCATTCACAAACAAACAAAAGCTGGCTATGAGCCTGCCATGTGGTAGTAGATTAATGAATAATGCAGTAATATTTTGTTAGCAAGACAAATGTACATACACAATTTATACATTGTGGTGGAATACAGAGAACAAAGATGTTTCTGTTGGTTCAGGAAAGGATACAGCCCCAAAGAGATTTAAAACAAATATTACAGTAGGTGATAAGTAAATATGTTAATCGGAACAGTGATAGGAGGCATTTCATTGCACCTGAAATTACCGTTGATGATCTTTGGTCTCTGTTTCCACTGTATAGTTTAATTTTATTCTAGCAAAAATAATAATGTTAGATTCACTCATTTAATTTGTAGTGCTGTAAAATCACTAAGTACATTAAAGTCCATGTAAAGTAAGAATAAAAATGAGTTTGTCAGACTGGAGAAGAAAGTGTTATTAACCAGCCAGCCAACTTTGAATGATTAAAAGTAGTGACAACATTATGAAATTTGGTGTCAAAATCATGTAAAAATGAGCAGTGTTCTCAGCTCCAGGACTGTGGGGGCGTGTCCGCTGAATGAGCTGAAGCCACGCCCACTCATGGGAGCAGTCAAGCAGCCATCTTGAATCGACTGAAACGTGTCAGATGAGTTCAGAAAATGACATGACTAACTCTGAAACACTCTGAGTGAGATGAAATCATCTCTATCTCTCTGCTAGGGATGCAGGGGTATGCTCAGGGTGGCCTCAGCGTGTCATCGAGCCACCCTTTAGCACCGCCCACAAAATCCTGGACTGAAAACTGGTGAAAAACTGTTTAAACCTCTAACTCCACATTTCAGTAATATATTGTTCAATGTATTTTCAAGTTTCCAGCAGCTTTTTTTCCAACATATTTAATGCATTTTGAAAGAAATCTCAGAATTTACACTGACTTTAAGTACACTAGAAATTTGTACTTGAGTTCTCCAAATTATATCCCAGAGGGAAATACATTTCACTCCACTACATTATCTGACAGCTAAAGTTCAGTAGATTAATTGAAATTTTATATATAAAACACATTAAAGCCTCTAATTATTTAACAGAGGGTGGACTTTACCGTCATTGTTGGCATGACAGGACCGAGGTGCTTGTGCAGTAATATGTTATATATACTAATACTGTTAGTGAAAACACTGCTTGTGAAAGGAGTCTTTCCGCAGTGAGGTGTAGCTGCTTTTACTTAAGTAGAGGATCTGAAATCAGGAGAACAAAATGCCAAATGGAAGGCAGATGGGCCTTTGTCTGTCATTCATTTTCTCATTTTAAAACTACCTATTAGGAGCTGATGTTTTGTTGTACTAATGTATGTTTCAGGTAAAATGATTAATTTTGCTTTCAATAGGAGTAATTGAAGTGTTATAACAAATCCTCCCTGTGAACTGTATTGCAAAGGCCATTCATTGGTTGGGTGGATTTTAGGGGCACTCTTTTGTGTGAGCAAGATGATTTTTTTTTTCTTTCTTTTTTTTTTTTTTTTTTTTAACAAGACCAAAGGAGTCTGGCAATGTTAATATTTCTCATTACACAAGACTGTCCACCCAGAGAGAGCACACACAATGAACTATTCTTTTCTCATTCTTCTCTGTCCGTCTGTCTGTCCGTCACATTTCCTCCCATTTTCTCCCTCTTTCTGTTTCTTTGTCACACTTTACAGTCAGTTTTTAAGGCTTTTATTCTGCTTGCCAAAATCTGGCAAAGAACATTGTTCTAATCAAGCTTGTTGGACACAGATCAGAACGGCTCATTGAAAAATATTTTTCACTCGCTTATTGAAATCTGAATGAAAAGTGAAGCTTTCTGTAAAAACTCTAATTACTGACTTGATCATAAAACTTGATTGTGTCTGGGTAATTTCATTAATCACAGTTCAAGAATATATTATTTTATTATTCATCCTTTGGGACACTTCAACCAGTTTTTTTTTTTTTTAATATACATGCAAAAACAACCCACAGTTAGAAACTGCAAACCGACAATAGGTCATTGAACCTTAAGGAAAGTTTTCTTGTGAAGTGACGCTTACATTCAGTGTTATTTAGCAAAATGCATTGTGTATGTGTCAAACAAATGTGTCTAGTGTATTTACTTCCTCATAAAACATTTGCAATAGTGATTTTGTATTAAGTACTTTTAATCCAGCATGGTTTGCATCCATTTTTAGTAGTCTACAGTCTTCGTCTTTCCTTACTTTACTGGGGCTTTGCAGCATATCTTGCTGTGATAAAATAATATGTAATATAATGCATAATCATGTTTTATACACAATGGAGGAACAGAGTAGAACAATCTCAGCAAGATGATTAAATTCAGAGTGAACTGATTCTAGAGGGCAAAACCTCATCGGGCAAATCATGCAATTTGTCACTACCTTACATCAGCATCCAGATCTGTAAAAAATACTATATAATACTGTAAATGTACTAATGAAGGTTAGGAAAAGATCGTGGTCATGGTTAAAATAAAGTTAAGGTTTTGGTTAGCAAGGTTTGGGACACAAAAAGCAGGTCCTGGTGTTGAAGTCAGATGCTTTGTATGCCTAACTGTCCACAAAGACTTCCTCTGCTAAGCACTTTTTCAGAACTTCACAAGGACCAAGTATTCAATGATCAATGTTTTCGTTTCTGTACTTAGGATGACCAAAGATATAGTCTGCCTGGTCAGTGTACCACCTACAATATCACAGCTCTATTGATACTCTAATGGTGATTGGCTCTATGGATGTACCGGATATTGAATTTTAAAATGTTAAGCCGAAATTATATTTCTTGATGATAGCACATTTAAAGTCTTCTCCTTTTTGCTGCAAAATCATTCTTGATGCTAATACAGTCATTTTCCCTACTCCTTCCAAATTGCCTGTCTCCGATTGTGTCAAAGTCTATTTTGAAGTGAGACCAAATTCCTCAGGCTTGAAAAGGACAGTGATTCAAAGCTGATCTTTCCCCACTGAAAATCAGAGGCATTCCTCATTAAAACTATCCGTGTTATCACTGCAGGCTTTATCTCTAACCTTAAATGCAGGCAATGTACTGAGGTCATTGCCTGCATTCTATGAGATAATTTTTTTTTCTACTGCTATGCCAGCCAGCCAGTTCAGTAAAAAAAATTTGGCCTTGATCTATGCTACGTGAAATAATTGAAAAGTATTGATGAATGCCAAAAAATAGCACAGGACAGTTTTACAGCTGATGTTAGAAGATTTTATAAAGGAGATCTGTGTCTCTGAAGTAGGACTGTTGATACTTTGGGTTAGGGTTAGAGTGGCCTGTATGACCTGTATTGGTGTGTATCTACTGACACAGTACTTGTTTGAAATATCCGTCAAATCAAACCTTTGAATCAAATCTAATCTTTGTTGAAGGGACTAAAAACATTAACATTAGTTTGTGAAATAATGGCTCAGGGTATAAATAAATAATAGTCCATACCAGTCCCACCAATGCCAAACGCACTCAGCACTGGAGAGCACCGGATTTGTCTTGCCTGCACAACAATACACACTGAATTTCTGTTTGTTTCCCTATGCTCCAAGTGAAAATGCTGCAGTAACCAGAGATAAGTTGTTGTGTCAAAAGAGAGAGCTGTGTTTTGCGATAAGGCAGGGAACCATCGCAGATTACAAGCCGTTTCTTTCCTCCTTTCTGCCTCATCTCCATCCATCCCAAGTTCACGACGGTTTTGAATATAGACTCATTTGAGTTGTAGGTTAATTTGAATTGGGACGAGGGATGCGCACAAAAACCAAAAGAGAAAAAAAAAAAAATGCTGTCATTGTAAGTTGACAACAAAAGCATTGCATGGTGGGAGAGAGAAATATTCCACCTCGAAACAATGAGACAAGGTGGTTAATTACCGAGTTCATTTCTAATTAGCAACACGAGCAGTGCAGGGAATGTAGTGGAATAGGGAGCGTTGCTGTTGTTAGCTGGATGGATTTTGTGTTTTGCCGTGTGTTGCCACTGAGATAGGCCTCGTGCCTGGAAACAGTGGTCGCTTTGCATCCAGTAGCATGATCTGTGGTCACACGGAGGATGGTAATGCCAGAAAAAAAAGAAAAAAAAAAAGCTGAATAAATAGGTGTTTGGCACAGTGAAGTGCTATTCTTAGAGAGTGATGAACAGCAGGTCAAAGAGGACTAAAAACATAAGCATGGCCATTACCTGCATGATACATTAGAGTTAAATGAACACCTGAAATCTTAAAAGGTATCACCTACAGCAAAACCTTTCCTGCTATAACTGTCGCACTGGTGTACGATACACACAACTGAGTACTGCATGTAGCTAGAAGAACATTTAATTTCAAGTCCTTATTTTCCACAGATATCACATTTCCTATATTGTCCAGGCATATCATGCTGGATTACCCCACAAATACGATTGCCAAAGTGGACCGAGGACTCCCTTTTTTCATAGCCTGGCTTTACCTTCAACAATCCAAACTACTCCAGTTGGCTGCCACAGGCATGTGTGAGGTGAGACCATGGAAGCAGGAAGCCATGAAACAAATTGGATAAATGTTATTTCTGGAGGAACGTTTAAATGGGATGCATGAATCTTATTGAGGCAGCCATGCTTGAAATTGGGTGAAATCACACATTAACAGGAACATGGGAGATTCTACATTCACCTTTTGTTACCTCTGGCGCTCGTTCCATCGCCTCCCATGCACTTCTTTGCGTTTAAGACCTGCTTTTAGTGGATTTAGATTGTGCATAATATGCACAGGTTGTTTACACATCTGCAAAAAAAAAAAAAAAGTGCACAGCCATATGCATTTTCCCCTCCCATCTTTTGCCCTCCACTCTTTTCAGCCCAAACTAATTCAAAGGTCACTGATTTTTCCCAAACCGACAGTAATTCTCAACATAACCCACACAAAGGTGCAATCAGGGAGTATTTGCAACCTACGACTGTGTAGAGGCCGTGGCTGTTTGGAGACAATGAAATGAAAACTAGGAGTGTGCAAGTGAGTGTGTATGTGCATTGTGTGTTTTCAGGGTTGCGTAACCCTCGCTTGCAAATCACTTGTCAGGGGATATTGTGTTTGACTTCCTCTTAAGGGACACTTTTAGGTGCATTTGATTTGCTCTGGCTGATGCAACAGAGTCAAGTGGAACACTCAAAAAAGATATGATCCATTCAAATGTTCTTTGTGATGTTCAAAGGAACTCCATTGTTCATAATGTGAATTTAGACAGTTGTTTTAACAGTTAGATTTTAATTTTACCGGAGGTCAAAGAGGAGGCTTGGAGTTGTTCTTTTCCAATGAAGAATAAATTGTTTCATTAAGTTGTCACGCTTCTCAGTGTGTGTAATACTTTTGCAATTTAAAGCAGTGTTAATGTGTCACAGCCTGTTTATTATTATCACTGTCACCTTGTGAAGAGGTTGCCTCCTCTTCTTTTCTTCAGTTCCTATAAGAATATCTCATGTTAATGCGAGACAGCCCTGGGTAAAGAGGTGATCTTGTCTTCTGCATCTCTCGCATGTTTATGCTCTCTCTCTCTCTCTCCATCCTCTGTGTTCAAAGGTGTGATTCATACCTCTAGGGCCATCTTTTTATCTTAATATGTTTCACTCTTCACTCCTCGTGATCCAGACAGATCTCCCTTTTGACACACATCGCCTTTTAAAATGCGCCAAGGTGGTGTTACACATGCAGGCATAATGGTGTGTGAAATTTTCGCTTTTAAATTATTGACGGCGACTTATAGTTTTCGTGATGGATAACTTTGATATACGTATCAGGATGGTACGTTGCACAGATTGCCAACCAGGGCGACTGCACAGGACATACCTCCCACCAACCTCAATCAGTTGTAGCACCTGAGCGCTGCATGCTGCGATTGAATGTGTGTGAAAACTAGCTAGCAGGCAAGCGAGCCAACAAATCTATAAATATATCTTTTGCAACCAGCGCACACTTGACAAATATGATACAAGTAATAGTGCTAAAAAACAAGTTTAAAATCTGTTCAAAAGAACCCGTGGTGGGTCTCCATGAGAGGGTTCTTGAATGCATCTATCAGGGCTGTGGCGGTGCATTAGCAGGACTCAGATATATGTCCTAACCTGTGCTTGACTTTACCTAGCTGCTGTAGTTGTGGGCCAGTCACACGTTACATCAAAGCACGGTTGCGACTGGATGTGAAAAAACATACAAATAATTATTTTTTTTTCTAGATCTGGGTACAAAAAAGATTGAATGCTTGAGATGCTTCAATGCTACTTGATAATGGTTGATATCTGAAAGGTATTGAGTACTGATGCTGCCATTTGCATCAGAGTTTAAAGGTCGGGATGGCTTTTGTCTGTTGTTTTCAGCATTTGAACATGAAAATTAGTTTTTTTTACAATTAAAGTGAGGGTTGAGAATAAATCACTGTATGTGGGGAAAAAAAAATCTTTAAAATAATTAAAATACACAGTGGAAAAAGATGACTGTGAAATGCAAAAGCAAGGAAAACACAGCAAAGATAACAAATTGCTCCAAGACAACAAAACAAAATTAAAACACCTTAAAAAAAAGAAGAAGAAGAATTTGCAGCTCAGTCCTGTCGGACCAATTTGGATAATAGCTTCATGTCTTGTATTAATCACACTCTCTGCTCATATACATACCTGAAACAACCTGTTAATACTGGCCACTGTGGACACTAATTCCCTTGTTCTTTTGTGCCATTTGGCTGTAGTTATAACCGGTGTTAGTCACAGTGACAGCATCTGTCCTCATTCTTTCTCTCACACCCTCTTTTTCTCATTGAATCTTTAACTCCTTGCCTCCCCGCCTCTCTCTCCACTTTTCTGGCGCCTTCTTTCACACTGAGTGTCACAGTTAGTTCTTTGCCCAGACAGGCAGGCGGGCTCATCCAACCACCATCCAAAAACTCGAGATGCTTCGTCCAGACAACTGAAGTTGTTTGGTTCCACTCTGGCTGAGACCAATCGCTTCATTTACTGCTTGTGTGTTCATATTTTATGGCTTTGTCCAACCATTGTTGCTCTTGTGCAGTACAATGGAGACCTGCGGGAGTTGTAAGGTTCACACGGTTCGCTCCTCTCCGCCTGAATGTTTTCTAGTTGCCATGCTTGATTCTCTCTTTCCCTTGTTCTCAGTCTTTCCCTCTCAGACACCCACACTGCCTTTTCTGCCAGAGACTCATCCAGAATTGTCCAGCGCCAGACATAATTCAAAAACAGACAAAAACTCCTTGTTCACTGTTCCATATCAGTCAATTACTGTGTCTGCATTTGTGAGAGTGTGTGAAAGTGAGTGTGCTCGGCAGTATTGGTGATTCTTCTGAATGTGTGTAAGTGTGCCAGAATGAGGGACAGTGTGGTGAATGTGTGCGCGGGTGGGTGTCAGCCCTCACTGTGTTAACTAACAAATCATCAGTGTCCTAATTTTTGTGTCGCTTAGAGGCTTGTTTCCAGTCTATAGACGGATCTGACAGTGATCAATAAGCTGCTGTCTCAGTATGTGTGTTGCTTGCTGTGTTTGCATCCATGGCTATGTGTGTGCGTGCGTGTTTGTGGATCATTAAGCTCCTCTGGGGATGGCACTGTTCTGTTTTCATTTGGCAGACATCGCGGAGCGGGGCAGTCATGTCATTGAAACACACTAATAGATAATCAAAATGTACCGCAGAGCCGGATAGATAGCATGACATTACATGGCAGCCTTCTGAAGTGGGCTGACAGTTTCCTTAGCTGTTGCCACTGAGAGCCTTCAAGGCATGACGCATCATGAATTAGCGCACCTCTTTTATTAAGAGCTTAATCAATCCCCTATAATGCCTCGTCTAGTCTGCTCTAATGTTTACTTCTTAATTTTCATGTTCTTAAGAGGAACCCAAGCTTCAGAGAAAATTTAGACTGAGCCAAGAAATGTAAATGTGAAAGATTTTAGGGCCAATAATGCTTTTTGTTATTGACCATACAATACTTCATTCACTTGTGACCTTATAAAAAGGTTTTGTCTCATTATTCAAATGTCCATGACTTGTTAGCAACATCTCCAGTGGGTTCATTCAAAACTTTTTAAAGGACAAAAAGGTCAGATAGTCGAGTATTTCACAGCCAGGTCTCTTCCTGCCCTACATTCGATCCATGTCCCATCTGTGTTTTTCAAGCACTTTCAAACACTTTATTTATCTCTGTTTTACTGTATTTATCTGATTTAATATAGATATTTTTCAATGGCCGTAATAACTTTTGCAACACACACACACAAAAAAAAAAAACTAATCTGAAAAGGGACAGACTGCCCTCTTTCTTTTATTTTAATAAATCCACGCTACAAACCCTATAAATCAAGACTTTGTTATTATTCTGCAACCAGATATGGATATTTTTATGACTTTCTTGACATGAAATAATATTCAATTAAAAACAAAGCCTTGTACTGTGGATTATTTACAGAGACTGTTTTCTTTCTTTTCTTTTCGTTTTGTTTCTTAAAAAAAAAAAGCTATTTTGTTGTGACACTCCCATTCAGGAATAGATACAGAAACTCTTTTCATATTGACCTTTTTAGTAGGCCTGCTGTATGTGAATTAACACATTTAATGAGGGAAAGAAAACAAAGAGTGATGTGAGGTTTTCTCTTTTGCTTCCTCCTTCTAAGAAAACTCCTCTTCTTGTTCTTTAAAAAGTAAAACCTTGTGGAAGTGGAGAGAAGATCTGATTCAGAAATAACCTAATCAGTGGATTCTGGCTTGGCAGCCCTTCCCTAGGCAGAGACACAGGGGCAGGTGGCTGTCTGACAGCCATTGGCATTCTCTCCAACAAAGTGTGCGACTCAGATCAACTCTGGAGCATACCACAGGGAGTTGGATTAAACCGGGTTAGCTAAGGCCAGAACACCAGTTCCTTGTTGAGAAAAAGTGACACTATTATTGACACATCCCTAACCATCTCCGGATTTATAGTACGCACTTTGCATATTGCATGAGATGGAGCTGGCTCTCCTGTCCTGGATGTCATAGGTGGATAGGGATTGATGTACTGTGCTGTTGTTGTGGCAAAGTGCCCTAACTGTTGTATCTGCATTTTCCTATGAAATAAAAGTTGATTTAATCCTTTCTCCCGAACACTGAAACTGTCGTGACTGCTCATCAATTTGTACCAGATGCAGCTATTTAGAAAGCTGAATATGTCCTGGAAATATGTAACTTGTAATTATAATATTAATTGAAAATTTTCTACGGAAAAGTAACAACACAATCATATAGGAAAAGGAACAGTGCATCCAATTCTTGTCTCATACTTTTTTTTAATTAAAGGGTTATAGTCGAGGAGCCATGTATTGTACAAAATGCCAAAGCCCATTATGCGGTTGCATTCATTTCATAATTATGCTCTTCTCCACTAATCCACTAACTCATTTCAATAAGTGGAGTTCCAGTTGAATAAATCCCTGAATGTTTCCCTTAATTCATTACTCATGGCTGCAGAATTCATAGTATACAAGTATAGGTTAATGCAACAATGAAATTATTCTAATTTATGGTGATGGTGGTGATAAAGAGCCATTTTGACCACGAAGATTTTGGTGCAAAATGCAAAAATATGTACAGTGCATGCTTGTGAAATCTTATTTTAATACAATATTGTAATACATTGACTGTTTTCACTTTTTACTTCAGTAAAGTTTCACACAGAGCTCTGCGTCACCAGGAGGACAACAAGTCCAGTCTAATAAGTTAATGTGTTCATACTTACTCGTACTGTCGTGTCTGTGTATGTGTGTGTGTTTCTCTGAGTGTCGCTTTTTCCTTTTTAACGCGCATGAGTGGAGACAGAGCACGAGAAATCGATAGAATGAGAAAATGTACAACCATGAAAACTGTTCAGGGATGAACAGGTACACAGTGAGACAGAGCTCCAAATGTCAGGACCTGTGCAAAAGAGGACGGAGAGGCGGAGGAGAGTGAACGACTTGCTGACCCCGGTTGGTCCCCCATTGATAGCGTTGCCATGGGAACAGGTGTCAGCACCCAGATGAAGGGCGATGGAGGTTGAAAATTGTGTGTGTGTGTGTGTTGGCGTGTGAGTGACTGGATTGTCCAGCAGTCAGATCATTTGTCTTCAACAGTGTGAACACTGGAGCTCAGAACTCACACCAACACACATGTGGCCGCTACTGATGAGAGATTAGAGGGGATTTGTTCCTACCTGCTGGTGTACCCTTAAGCAAGGCATAACTGCAGAGTTAAAGGGCAGATACTGTGAGATGCAAGTAATTAGTATTGTTTGGCATCTGTTATTTCAAGTTGACTACTTGGACTGTTACGTCCAGTTTGTGTTCAACCACTGTGTAGGGTTAGAGGTTTCCTTTTTGCCATTTGAAGCATCTATTTATTATTGTATATGTGGTCTTGAGAAAACTGTGTCATTGTCATGGCCTCGTCTACAGTGTTTGTGACTGTATCAAAGGCAGAGGAAGGGAAATAGAAAAACTCTGCAGGCTGGTTTGTGTCTTTGTGGCACTGACACTTGACTGACACACTGAAAAATGTATCTGCTAATGGGAAGTACTATCATAAGAGATCATCTGCTAAAAAGTACATTTTGTTGTTTCTGAAAAGTAAAATGTGAGTTTAGTAGCTTCTTGCATTTAAAAAAAAAAGAGCTGTTCAGCGAATGAATGGCATGTCAGAGGTTTCTACTGCTAATGAATGGAATATTAACAAACAAAACAAACTTTCCAAGGCTAGTATGTTAATAGGGTTTAATAAGAAGAATACTGGTACAGCATAAACATGAATAAACAAGAGTATGCTGCACTATATTTACCTCTGAAAGTGGGCTATATATTTCTTCACCAACTGGCAACATTTGCACATAGCAACTGATAGCAGTTGTACAGAGAAAAGGACTTGTCGACTCATCCCCAGAAGCATCCATGAACTTACTGAAAAACCACTCTCTGAACTCGACTCCAGGCGGGGAAGAGGATTAAAAAAAAAAACACATGAATTTAAATGAGGCTCTGTTGCAGCCATGGTGGCCAAATCATGTAACAAATCAGACACTGCCAAGTCATCTCAGCAAGTCCAACTGGCCCTTTCCTAAAGCTCAGCTCTGTGACACCAACAGTGTGCCCAGATATCTCTCTCTGTCTCTCTCTCTGTCTGTCTCTGTCTGTCTGTCTGTCTTCCTGTCTGTTCTCAGGAAGGGGACGACTGGAGCTGGGAAAGTACTCCACCACCTACCGATGCTGTTACTGCAGGGTCGAAGGAGAGACAATCTAGGTTGCCCTGTGGTCATAAACCAGAGCACAAGAGGAGGGTTAAGTGGAGAGGTTGAAGCCCAGTGAGCGACAGCAGAGTTGAATACAGTTCAGTAGCCAAGACTGCAGTTAGAAATCAGCCTGATGCTGATGCACAAAGTCAAGTGAAGCTACAGGAAAATGAATACCTTTAAAAACAAACTGCTTCTTCAAGTTTTAGATACGAAGTCAGGTGATTGGTGAACTAGCTTTTGTGTAAAAAGCTACAAAACAGGTGAAATGTACATCACATCTGCATATTCAGTAGTAGAAGAATACAGGATTTAAGCATGTACTCAAAGTGCTTGAGGCTCACTTCAATTCCTTCTTGTGTGAGAATTCTTGTAATTTAATTGGAGCATGACTTATTCCTTTTATTTTGTTTTGAGATTAAATACTAACCCTTTGTAAATATTTGAATGCCTCAATTTCTATAGCCAGAAGTAAGTATGTTAGGTCCTGGATGGTGTTAATAACTAATATGAAGAAGAAGTTTCAGCTTGTTTTCCCCTGCTGTTCTGAGAACATACTCAACCCAAAACACGTATCAAACTAGGAATGTTTTATCATTTTTGGTAATGTTAGAAGCCACAGTGTGCATGGGCCTCAGGTCTGTGTTAATTTAAGGCAAGAGGCTGAGTGTGTACAGTATCTTGGCATCTAAAGTGATAAGGATGATAATTGTTATGGCCTTTTATGAGGTTACAGGACCAAAGAGATTCATCAGTTAAGACTGAACACCACTAGAATATAAAGTCATCAGATATTTAGAGACAGTCGTCGTTAAATATGGCATGCAATATAACTGTGAAGTGTTTTGTATCCTTGTCTGGTGCATGACAGTGTTAAGATTACATTACGCATGTATTTATGACAGGCATTTTATTCCGACAATGTTTAAAAAAAAAAAAAAAAAAAAACATCGTAAAGTACGGCTGGACACAGTCATAGAAATGAGAGATGCTCTCTCTCTGGATCGCGCACTGTCTCTTTATGACTTTTTCGGAGACGGTGTCAGCCCCAAGTGAAAAATGATGGCTCTCAAAACCGTATCCTCCTGTTCAACAGGTAAATCATTCCACCTGAGCAGCTCCATTTTGTCAGTCTCTGCCCGAGGGGGGTGTTCGATGTGATGAAGGCAGCCCAAAAAAAAAAAAAAAAAAAAAAAAGAGGAAAAGGAGGATGTGTGCGCCTGTGTGAGTTTAAGTGTGTGTTCAACTGTGCAGCCGTGAGTGTTTGTGAAGAGGCGATTGTGCAAGTTTCATTACCTTTTAGCATAGGGAAAGGAGATCTTGGAGCCTGGAGCTTTGCGACACTGAGTTTGGCTGGTGTTTGTTGCAGGTGATATAGCGCGTATGTTTGGCTTTGGAAAGGCCCCTTGGAAAGGTAGAGTAAATCACTCTTATGTGCAAGCAACATTTAACAAGAAGCTCCATTTTAATAGCTGTAAAGTCTATTAAACTGGTGGTGCCACCTGGCTATTTTTGTCAGCTGCTATACTCCTGATATGAGAAATGAGCTGGATATTCTCTATCCATCCACATTTTATGAGCTCTGCATCCTCAAATGAGTCTACACTCCCCCCAAAAAATGCAGAGATAACTTATGCTGTGGAAAGACATTTACATTTAAATCATAATCGGAGCAGTCGTGATTATTTAGTCCTCCTCCTGTTTTATAGGCTCTATTCTATGAATTTATGAATATTACAAAGCGAAATTGGTAATATTTTTTTTGCTGAAAAGTTGGATATCTCTCTGTTGGAGTATACATCACAGCGCCGCATTGTGCCAATGCAGATGAGACGGTGCAAGGGGGCAGAAAATGAGCTCATTCATTGGGCTAGAGTCCTCATTTTGCAAAGCTACAATTCGTTTCTTTCGGTGCCCGCCAGCTCCTTCTTTGCTGCCAAGCAGCTGAATGTTTTGCGGAGTCATGGGCAGCATGGCAGGGCTACGTCGAAGGGAGAAGCCAAATTGATCAGTCTTTTCAACTGTAGCCAAAAGCTGCCACCATAATAAAGTTAGGCCTTGATCATGTTGTTGTGATCCACAAAAGCCCACAACAGAGAGATAGAGACAAGTACACAGATGGGCAAACAAACCCTGCTAACACACCTATCCTCCTCCCTTTTCTCCCTCCACCCCTTCATTGTGCTGTCGCTGCCTCCACCTTTTTCTCTCTTTATCGCTCCCACCACCTCTTTGCTCTCTCTACTGTATCTCTCCTCTTTTTCACCAACCTTTCTGTCTCTGGGCTATCTTGAAAGCAGTAACAGGTGCAGGTTTTCAGCCTCTTGTCCTGGCTGACCACTCAGAGTTTCTCTCTGTAGTATACACACACACACACACACACACACAAACACACACACACACACACACACAAACACACACACACACACACACACACATGCACAGACACCATCTCAGGAGCACATTCATCCCCTGACAGGTTGAACAGTCTGGCCCATGTGTTAGGTCCAGATGGGGCTGCTCCATTACTCTGGCTAGCTGGAGTGGACATCACATGGACACACTCGCACACACACACACACACACACGAATAGGCACATGCGTACACGTGTAAACTATCTCTCAGGATGGACTCTGCTTATTCAAGGAAAGCAGTAGTTTAATTAATGTGAATACCTGCAAAAGCACATTCAGGTGGTTTGGGGTTTGAAACTCATGAGGGGCCACGACTGCTAAATAAAAGCATGCACTCATTAAATTGTAATAATGTAATCCAAGATTTTCTTTGGAGGGCAAAGCCGTAAAAGTAACTTAGTAAAAAAAAAAAAAAACAAACCCAGCCGCACACTTAAGCCTAATTTCGACCGTGAACTGTAAACTGCTTCACTCTTTGAGATATAGAACTTCAGCTCACTGAGCCAGTGAATTGTAAATTGCCTGATAGCAGCGCTTTCTTGACAGTTTGTCAATATATGAACTTTTTATTGTAAACAGTTCACCATATTAGAAAAGTTTTGACCCTCAGGACAAGCGCGTTTTGTTATTGCTGTGGTTTGTTTCATAAAAAAAGGATTTTCTGTCTGGAAAAGAAATGTGCTTTTTTACTGTCAAATTATAAAACCCTTTGTAATGTCCTTCTGAAAGGTGCTACACTGAACAAATAAAGGTTACTGTGTTCATCTTTCAAACTATTTTTGGTTATAATTGTGAGGATTTAAGGATTTAGACGATATAACAAAATAGGTTTGCAGTAGCAGTCTTAATCTATTCAATTAGTAGTTTCTTAAAAATGCAGGATTTTTAGGTGCACCTGGGTGTATATGATCAGTTCTATTACATTCCCATATTGAGTAAAGGAATGAAAATGGATAATATAAGCTATATTAAAAAATGTATTAGTTCCTTCATAGCAGGAAGGAAGCAGGAAGACGCTTCTGCATAGCAGAGGAATGTATGCATTGAAGAATGGAGGAGTGAACTGGGGAAATGTGTGATAATTTGCTCTGTGAGGAAATGCACTTTGTAAAGTTCATCAGCGGATGACACTCTGCTTAAACTGCCTAGCGCAATAACTCAACTTCATGACCATTATGCCGTTCATCAAATCTCTGCGTTGAAATACACTCCGTAGCACTCAGAGAGCCAAATATTTATCAATGGCCAGTGTTGCACAGCTGATTATAAATTCCTGTAATGCATCAGATTGTGCATGAATGTATTTTTCTCGAGGCTGAATTATGGCTCCGCTATAAAGCCGTGCCATATTTCAGTTTTTTGTGGAGCTGAAATAAATCTTTTTGTGTTTGCTAAATAAACCTGTATCTCTCCCTCTGTACATTGCCCTCTTGAATAATGGGTGCCATCGCTTAAAAGCAGCTATAAAACTAGTGAGCATAAAAAAAGTGGAAGTAATAATTATGTTAGTTTGTCATTTTAATCATATTTTTTTTTCACTCCATTTGTTTGTTTTCTAAGGCTGATCATGATTCTGGAGGTCACAGTATAACATCCCATTAATTTTTATAATTGCAGAAGTAAATAAGATTACTTCATATGCAAATGATCAACAGATCTAGATCTACATTTTAATGTTTAACCATATTAGCTAATGAATTTTCTACTGGTAGGTTGAAGATAAACAAGCCTTAAGGTTTGTGTTGCATAGTTGACGAGTTTAATTTTCTGTTTATTTTCTTCACAGTCCTGAATGTTTAGGCCTACAGTATGCAGAGATAAATATAGTATAAATCTATATGTTTGTGGCTCACATAAATAAGTCTAATTGGGAGTCTTTTTATAATGAGCCAGATTTCCTCACGGCGACTGTACTTTTGCATAATATTTCGAGATATTAGGCAGACTGAAAACATTTAATTACAAAACAGAAGAGGCTCTTTATATATTTTAAGAGCAGTTATGTGGTACCCTTGTAGAGCTAAAGATAAAAAGATGTGAAGAAGCAAATATTTGAATGATGCCAGGTTGCTGTAATATGTATAAAAAGTCAGTACAATGAACAAAGGAAGGAACATCTTCCAAACAGTGCTACACAAATATCAGTGCTGATGTTCCATGGGTCTACACCCTAACCCAGGACCTGAAATGGGCTAGGTCCAAATTGTATTCAGTCTAATCAGGTCAGGTCTTGCTGTATTGCAGACAGTCTTGGGTTTGTCTAAGTGGATCATAGTGAATGTACCATTTCAGTTCAGACCATGTGGTGCCTGATAATCTGACCTGAAAATCTGATGGTCTGTTTTTTTAATGCAAGACAGAGATTTGTGAGCCATCAAGTGCAGCCAAAAATGACATATTTTGCAACTCTTTTTGACCCAGTCTGCTTATTAATTGGTGTTGCATCATGCTGCTGTCAGTGCTGGTGTTCCCTCTATTTGAGTCTGTGCTGGTGGATCGCATTTTGAATTGGATCCAATTATCCTTGGGTATATATTCCGAGTGGGTCATGCTGCCCTCAGGTGCATTTTGGATGGAGTCTCTTTTTTTGGAGACTTTATTGATGTAAGTCGAGTTTGGCAAGTCTTCCATATGTCCATCTTGTGAGTCAGTATAGCCCTAAACTCCTATGTTTGGCAGATTTATATCAATTATGGGTCACTCAAAACTCTTAGTAACTAAGATTATTATCATTTTCATTTGATCTGATGATTATTTTGTTGATAAATTTATTAAGTGTACGGTTAGTTAAGGAAGATGAATGAAGTTCCCAAAGCCCAAAGAGATGTCAACAAATGTCTTTCTTTGTTTTAGTGACAGTCAAGCACACAAGATGCAGTTTACTGTGACGTAAGGATTAACAGCTTCTGTCTTTTGAGAAGCTTCAAAATCAATGTTGTTTAATTGCTTAGTCAAGTTATCAAGCAAATGAGATAGTCCTGAAAAATGCTATGGTATGGTGCACACTGGGTAACAGGCAGATTGTTTTCACCGCATCTCAGTGTCAGTAGAGTTGTTAGTGGACCTCTGAGGGGAGATTATTTTGTCACACTGCAGTAAGGTGTCGAAGTGTAATCATCAGAGCTGAGCCGAGCTGGTAATGTCAAGAACGCTGCAGTCCCAACTGCAAATTGATCATACTGCGTCCACCCATCCTCCGGAGTTTCAAGTCTACAGCTGAAGTTGCCAAGTTCGAACTCCCAGGTAAAGAAGTTTGAACTTGGAGTCGTCTATGTTGAGAAAGGCCACAAGGATTCATTACTCTATCTGTGATGACGAAGCTCTCTTTACCTAAGAAGTTATTTTAAGACAAACCATGACATTTCCTGAAATCTAGGTAGTTGCCTATACTTAACCAAAATGTTGTCACATAAAACTTACCACAGGGTCGTCCTGCCAATACAACTCTGTACAACTCTAGAGCTCATGGACCAACAACATATTTAGTTGTTTAATTTAGAGGACTTGTTGAAGCCTGTGTGTGATTTGATATTGCACTTAATGCTTAATTCGGAATAATTATGGATTCATTAAAGTATTAGAAATGTACATTTAAAGGTTCAGTGTGTAGGATTTATTGGCATCAAGTGGTGTAGTTGCGGATTGCAACTTCCTAGCATGATGGAGAAACTATGGTGGCTGCAGAAAGTGTGGGCATAGCTTCAGGCCATATTTAAAGCCAGAGTTTAGTTTGTCCATTCATTCCATTCTCAGGTAATAAAAACAGTTCTAATTTTCAGCTCATTACACATGAATGAAAACATAAACATGCATATTATATTTCTGCCATATTCTGTAAATATAGCCTCCTAAATCTTACACAATGGACATTTAAATCTGTGCCTGAGCACTTGAAACAGGTATGTTGACAATTCATTTTAAAAGCTTAAATGTTTCAGCTCATCCTCAGCTCCATCCTGGAGACTGATACCACTGTCTTTAGCACTAAGCTTGAGAAACGCGGTTACTCATTTGTGGGAACAAACACAATCTAGATTCCCTTGTCTCTCAGCATCCCTGGTTTAAAGTGATAAAACCTTGATCCCTGTGATATTTCATCTCTTTATCAACATCATTTCGGAAGCGCTGTGGACTACGTCGATGTTTACTCAGGATTTCCCTGTGTAGTCTGTTCTTAAGGGGCTTAAATCCCTCTCCTCCACTTCACCCTCCTCCTTCCTGACTCCTATACATTTTTCTCCATCCCTAGCCTCTCTCTCTGATTAATTACAAGGTCAGTATAAACAAAAGGGAGCAGTTGTTCACATGCTCTGCTATATCATTGGCCAAGGCTATATTCATACTCCGGCCCTTCATTTATCACTTCACGACCCTAGTCCGACTGAAGCCATTGCTTGCCATGGTGAGGGCGATTCCAATTAATATAATGGACTTGTGGGTTGATGTTTTTCTTAGCACTCTCAATAACGTAGTCATTTATATGCTGATTTGCCATTTTTTTTAGTGTTGCAGGCAGTTGGACACGACCCATAAATCCAAAGGGGGCCTCGACAGAGCATAACTCATCAAGGACATGTTTTGTCCCAAATCAAAACAACTCCTAGGGTTTTGACATTGAAGATCCAGACGTTCTGAACTGTGGTGGCCTTGTAGATAATGACAGGGTGCAGCATCAAGTCCGCAAAGATTGCTTGTCTCAGCAGTATCGCTAGATAAATCCCCAAATTATCATGAATCATCAGTAGTCTTCAGCAGCAGTAGATAATAAGGGGGACAGCATGAGTGATTGATACCTTGTGTTCATAAACTATCCAAAGTAATCTGGCCAATGCCAGAATTGCTGCCATTATTGATCCTGACTTAGACGTAATAAAGAAAAAATAAGTGTGAGGGGACTGAAAGGCAAACATCTGTGGTGTTTAACTTCACTGAACATTGTTAAAGAGCTTTTATGCTACAAGGATTGATGTTTTCTTCTTTGCTGTAAGCCCGTCCTTTGCTGTCATTTGATGACTTTAATGCATCTACACGCCTCTCTGTTCTTTATGAGGTGTTGATGCACTGAAATATAACACATGTACCATATTCTTGTTTATGAGGTTGCTGACCTCCTGGGAATGCTTAGTTTAAAACCACCTCCCTGTCAAAATACATATCAAAATACATATCAAACTTTTTTTTTCGTATACCCATTATTTTGGAAAGAAAGGCATCTTTTATTGTAGACAATCTCTTACACTGAGATGTAACTCAATGTGCACAATAATACAGCACATGGAAAATATACCTTTTTTTTTTTTTAATGAAATCTTTGGGGAAATTAAAAAAAACAAAACAAACAATAATCAGTTAAAATACTTGAGGTTGATCCCAGTCTAATAACTACACAACAAGTACACACTCATTAAGGTATATACTTCCTTTGTGGATAATCTCACCTAAAACATATGAACCTTTTAAAACCTCTAGAGCTATTTAAAATGTCTCTTTGTGCCTACATGCCTCTCTGCAACTGTTAACATCCACTTATCCTCAGGCAACCCTCTTCTCCTGCTTTTGTGCGCCCCTTGTTTTTATGTGGATTACAACATTTCGGTATAGTATTGTAGTATATGCACATGGAGAATAACAAAAATACACTGTGGATCTCTCAGAGGATTTATAAATGAGGTCTGCTCCTCCAGGACCATTGTTAATCTAGACCAAGGTCACTCCAGTGGCCTGAGAGCTAGTCTGTGTTTTTAGTGTGTCTTTGTGTGTTCATACATGTGTGCAAGCGTATGACAACATCTCTGCACGCACTGTGAAGCTGCAGTACGAAAGTGTAAAAAGAAGATGAGGACTCACACACTCACAGTTACAGACAGACAGAGGGACATGGGGCCCTTGCAAGGTCAGTGTCACCGAGCCATGACAAAGATCCAATGCAATGTTGTAAATAATAAGAGCTCTGACCTTTCAGAGGAGCAAGAGGAGTCATTTATCAGCTCCCTCGACCCCATGTCGACTTCTTTATCTGGTGTTTGTCATGGCAAGTCATCAATGAATCGACATGAACGGTTATGTCTATTTCTATAATGACACTTCATTCGATTGTGATACAGATTATTGAGAAAGCAATGTCGCTTAATGATCACTTTAGTTTTCATCGTATCAAACCACATTTTGACCTTGACAGAATTTTATCCAGGAGCGTAGCTTTTATCGTGAAGCAGCCAGAAGAAATGCAGTGTAATTATCACGGAGGTTAATCGTACATCATTAGCAGTTGTAGTGGTTACTTAGCATTGGTCTGAAAAACAAGATGTTTTAGTGGACTTCAGTGATACTTTAGACAAAGGCTCCTTTAAATGAATGATTGGAGCAGGTTCTTGTCATCCCAGCAAAGATTCTGGAAATTAATACAAGACAGAATAATAGGACGACCTTATAGGTTAATGAATTTGTTAAATATGATCCAGGCACGCTTCATTTTGGTGATAACATTAAGAGCTAAGCATGATGAGACTTTTGTATGATGTGCCTGTCACGATGAATCCTCTCAGTGCGCAGTTTGACGGCATTGCCGTGTACTTTGATGGTGACACAGTCATTCGTCTGTATATCACTAGTTTACACCTGAAATAAGTAATCCTTCCATTGTTTAAAACAATGAGAGGAAGGATCTTTAAGTTTAGACAAAAGCTGAATGTAAATATCTAATCTAATCTAATCTAATCTAATCTAATCTAATCTAATCTAATCTATATATTTACCTGAATTTCCTTGTTTTAATATAACCCCATCATCCCTGCTGACCATGGAATTCTTAAATTTACATGTTTATGCGACATCTTTTTAATAATTCTCTTTAAAGCAACATTATGCTTTAAAGAGGTAACTTTTCTAACTTGAAATAAGTTTTTGTTGTGAATGCACACTGACTCGTAATAGGGTGAACAGTGTCTTCCCATTCTGTGCCATGTACGGCTGTTCTTGCTCTGTGTAACTTTGGTCTCCGGGTCAGGACAAGAGCTTATTGCTTTACTGCACACCACCAACTATTTCACAGATTTTGGTGAAACTGGATCATATTTTCTGAAAAAAAGTGTAGTTTTCCCTCTGATGGTCCCCTGACTGCTCCACATCAACTCTCTGTGATTTACAGAGTTTCCTGATGCTGATGGGTGAGCGGGCAATTTAACCATGCTCATCAGCTTCTGTGGACATAGTGGCAGAGAGGCGTAGAGGACACTGGAGGCAGTGAAGACGAGAAAAAGACAGAGTGACTGAGCATAACAAGTGTAGACAAGAGTAAATTTCAGACTGACTTTTAGTCATTGGCAAAACCTTGGTAGAAATATGAGGTTGAAAAACAGACGCAGAGCTGGCCTTCTTGCTGTTGGACTAATATTATACTATAATATTAATATAGGCTGCTATGTCTTGTGCTGTTGCGCTTGTTAAATGTTTGGCTGTTAGCAAAGTTGTTGGTTCACTAGTTTTCCATCTTAAATAACATATTTACAACAAATGCATGTTTACAGCTGTCAACTCTGAAACTGGAGATGCTAAATTGCAATAACTACCAAATTGTACTGTACATAACGTTGCTTTAAAAATTGGATGCTTGTTCATCTGTAGGCACTGACTAAGATGGCCTGTTTTTTGTTGTTTGCATTTCTTTCCCTGGTTATTGGATTTTGTGGAGGAGGAATCTTTCTGTTGCTCACCTTATGTGACTTTATTTCTGGCTGGGTACCTGTCATCGTCAAAAGATTGGAGAACTTCTCTTATAAGGCCCTCAACCCCCAGGTGCTGCTCTAATAGTGAGTCATAACAAATGTAAACAAAAAGATAAAAGAAATGGGTAAAAAAAAATAACCATCTGAAAGAAGTATTGACATACAGTGAAGTTTTGATTAAAGACTACTGGGAGCACAAAACTAACCGGCACAATTTGTCCCGGCTCTTTTCAAACACTAACACTAGCTCTTAGAGCCATTTCGGAAAAAATTAAAGCCCTCACTGCATCGAGCTGCACTCTTCAGGCCTGAATGGATGAAACCAAGCCACCCTCCATGCTTTGTTGTTGTATTGCTTCAGTGGCGTCTCTATTTAATGGTGAATGAAAGAGAAAGAGAGAGGGGAAAGATGGATGGAAAGACAGAGATGTTGATATGACACAGCAGGGACCTGCACTCAATTTCACGACACCAGAAATATTATGATGCGTGTCCGAGGCGGCAGAGCACACCAGCGAGCCCCAGGCCTCCCATTATATTGAAGGGTAAGAAATATCACTCCTGTATCGCTTGTCAATAAAGACAATGGCCGCTAGGAGACTGGACATGAAAATAACTTAATAAAAATACACTTCAAATCAAGTTTACAGCCGTATAATAAATCACAGTAACTAAAAACACGATATGATAACTGCCCGCGTTATATTAAGTTGAATATTTGTTATTCTGAAAGAGAATTTTGATGCCTTGTTCTCAGATAAGCACCCTATATATATATATCTTTGATTTAGTCATTATTTATCCAAATGAACAGTTGGACAACTTTTGAGCAACTTTTCAGTTACAGTTTTCCTTATGTTGTTATTACTGGTTTTGTACATTTAAGGCCATTGACTGAGAACCATCTGCTTAACAGCTAATGCTTAATGCAAAAACAAGCCAAATTCACAGGATCCTTTGAATGAATTATCTGGATTTGAGTTTTAAAGTTTAAGACTCAAAAAAGTTCCTCGGTTCCTTTCGTTCCTCATATTGTGACATATAAGGAACAAAAAGAACCGAGGAACTTTGATCAATTTGAGACCCATGTACAAAACAAAGTTGAGAGAAGAAAAATGTTGCGAGTGAGATTCTAATATAGATATTTTTGTTTCAGGTCAATGCACTGCTTTCTAAAAGCTGTCTGTTTTATCAGATGTCCTTGAAGGCATCAACAAGGAGAATTTTTAACACTATCCTTGTCTGCAGTCGTTGCCAATTACTAGACGATGAACAAAACTGTGGCCAAAACATAAAACCATTGGCTGCCTTGAAGATAGGAAATCAATCTAAAAACTTCAGCTTTGAAAAATTGTTAACAACATTGTAAAGTATACTCAATTTGCAGTTAATGGTCTAAAACATTACCGCAGTTTACTTCCTTTTCAGGGATAGATTGATGAACGTGCTTGCTTGCTTGTATATTGGGTTTTAGAAGCACGATTTCAACATGCCGTATTCTCATTGTCCATGTTGTTGGTCAAATAATATGTTGTATAATTGCAGAATCAGTACTTCCACAATCCCATTCAGAGTCTAATTCCCTACATTAGGTCTGTATTTAAGATAGGACATGTTCTTTTGCTTACATGCAGCACAGTTAACAATCTTTCACAGTGTTTATAGTTGTTTGAATTATTCTCTAACGCTGGATTAGATACCCTGTTGGGGTGTTTTTATTTAACGCTATGCTTTCATTTTTTTTATTTATTTATTTTTTTTACTGTATTATTAATTTGATTTAACTGCTTGTGCTGAGAGGTGGAGTAAAATTTGATCCGAACCCTTGATATGCTGCCGCTATAATCTGCTTGTCCAAGACCTTTTCCCTGTAACCTTGACATTTCCTCACTTATTAAGTGGTGCTGCATGATCAAAGGCTTTGCGTGAGAGCTGTGGCGAGCAGATATAGCTAAATATTAATGAAGACAAAGCTTCGAAGTGGTTGAAGCAAGATGCAAAAAATAGCCTTCATCGGCATCTCAAGATTAATATGGTAAGATGGATTTTGCAAGTGTACATCTGTATCACTGCACTTGTTCCAATCTGATTGGTAATGTATTGTGTTTGCACAAATACACAGACTTGCAGTATATGGGGAAAAAAAAAAATATTTCCAATGCAGGAGGTGGCATATTTTTGCATTGGTAAAAAAATGTTATTATCTGCTTATATTTTTGTGTATATATGTGCTTTGCACATTGTCTTGTTAAAAATACTTTATACACCTCCTACAGAGAAAGTCAAATCAATGACCCTGCTGCTCTTCAGTCTGTCCACTTGAGGCTGGCAGGTCAGGATGTTCAGACTCGCAGTGAGTTAGATGAATCAGGCAGCAGCTACGCCGATCGATTATGATCTGGACCGCCAGAGGAGGTAAAGAAAGTAGGGAGCAAAGCATAGGCCTAAGGCAGAAGGCAAGCATCTGTGTTCGTTCAAACCAATTAATTGCGAGGGCTTGTAACAGCGCCGATCGGTGAACATTCCCACCCTCTACTCCTACTTTATTAATGCTGCTTGCCATTTCCTCATCTTCATCTTTGCTGGTCTTTTGGCTCTTCTATCCGCCATCTGTCTCTTTCCTCCCCTGCATACATGTCATTTTATACTCTGCATCTTTTTCTATTTTCATGCCTTCTCCACCTCCCTCCCTCCACTTTTCCCTCACCTCTTTTGTCCCCCCCCCTCCCGCTCCCCCCAACTGTGCACTGTGCCCTGTATACTACAACAGTTTCTTCTTGTACATAGTAGCAACACGCAGAAAAGATACTTCACGGATCGTCTTCTTGTGTCCTCCTTTTTTTTTTTCTTCTTTTGCTTCCTCCTCACACACCTCCTCCTCCTTTTTTATCTACATCACCTCTTCGCTGCTTTCATTGCACTCACATATGCTCGCGCACACACGCCCACGCACAACATGTTGAATTAATTCCTTCAACGTTCCGGCTCACCGTCGGTGGTCCTTTATCTCTGGGGGTTGTGGAAAGGTGACTGGAAGGCTCCCCATCATTAAAACCTCATCATCTGAGATGACACTGTCTACTGTTATTGACTTTCACCGACTGACTTTCTTTTTTTTTTTTTTTCCTCGACAAAGGATGTGTCCATAAAATCCAATTGGCAAATGACTATTCAACCGCACTTTCATTAAAGGTGAATTTAACACTTTCATAGACATTAGGAATAATACAGGCAGAATACTCTATTAAGGACAGAAGAATATCTATTCTTGCACAGAATGTCAGAACTTTCTGACCAATTTCACTGCATATACTTCTAAAATACAATAACCGACCAAGGCGGACAATAATGTGTTATGGGTTTCTTGGACTGCTTTCAATATAGTCGGAGCGAGGGAGAGAGAGTGGGAGGGGTGGAGGCAAAAGAGAAAAAATGGAAATGTCAAAGTAGATCATTTCAGTGGAAGACACGTTGGCCCGTTCGCTCCTGTGCAGAGGCATCCCTAAAGGTCACGTCAATAATTCTCCTGTTTCTCCAGCTGGCCATTAATCATTTGGTCGTACGTCTGTCATCATAGGGGGCTAATGAGATCTACATAGATCATTTCTTCCTCTGGCTGGAGGACAACCCTGCTGTTTTTCTTTTTTTTTTTTTTTTTTTTTTTTTTTCAAAAGCACCCTCATTGATCTTGTGTTGCTCCCAGAGGATCCATGTGTGGCCAGAGTCTGCGTTGCCCTGCAGTGTTTTACACTCGTCTTTTTTGTGGAGGGTTTGAGCCAGATGTGTGTAAGTATTTTAATGGAGGCTTTTGAAGTCATGTCGTGTGATTATTATGATATGCATTGTAGTTATAATGGATGAATTGGGTCCAATTTTGTGACCGGAATGTCCTTGTACCAAAACAAAAAAAAGCCCAGAGGCTGCACTTTGACGGTAAATACAGAGACAAACTCAGGATATTTGCCCATGATGGTCATAAAATTGACCTGCTGCCGGCATGTCAACAGAGATTTTCTTAATCGCTGTCAATGGAACAGCTTCAGGTTTTAGTCATCTAATTCTGGCCTTCGGAGGGCACAGGATATGAAGCGTATGGCTCCAAATGAAATATCCAGCCCTTGATTAAAGTGGCATCCTGCCACTTTCACTGACAAAGTGATTGATTGCACAAACTTAGAACAAGCGACGGTTCCTTTCAATTTCTGTCTTCAGTAATTCTGGGATTGTTGAACATAGTTGTGATATTGTGTATACACAGAAGCAAATTTCGGTGGGTACATAAATGGAAAGGTTTTAAGAAGCTGTTTTAAAACTCCATGTCCAAATGTTAAGCCTGCGTGCTCATTAATCATACTGTCAATCAATAAATCAACATTTCAGATCAATGAAACTCCAGTTTAACAATGTCAAAAGAGCCATTCATCAAGCTTTTGTAAATTTAAAGCAGATCTGGGACCCTTTTTTAAAAAGCTGACTGGGTGACAGATTGCCGGTCAGTGATGATTCAAGGGAGCAGCGAAAGCTTTAAACATATGCCTGACTAATTGCCCGCTTGTCAGTGAAAATTTGTAACTCAATTAAAAAAAAAAAAAAAATATCTGTCAGCGCCACTTTGATTTCAGTCAGGATTTTACTGGTTCAGTCCTAACTCTTAATTTATTAATCACAGTGACTCAGAGTGCGCATCCATTTGGGATTTTCTGCTTTTTTGTGGCTGTAAATCTCAATTCTAAATGGAGTAATGAACATTTCAACGTCATTACTGTTCTGACCACTCTAGTCGACAGTCTAAGTGAGTGTTTTCGTTTACAATTTAAACACCTGGATCAGGAATGAGTCCAAATACCCATGGGCTACTCTGACAGACGACCCGGCAGTGATCGTGGCCTGTGGTGGGAGATCCCACAGCGGAAGATCATTGTAGTCAGTGCAGCACATCTGGTTTTTTGAAGAAAGACGTGAAATACAAAGAAAAAAGGTTTTTCTTTCGGATCAAACATAAATGAAGTTTTCAGTTGCTCCTGTGCTGCTGATGTCTAGCAGGAATGGTAGAGTCTTGCTTTTTCTTGACAGCAATTCTGTGTTTCATCTCTGAGCTGATGAGCGAGCAAGCGTCTCTGTACTCATGGCAGGCTCGGCGGCACAGTGTGCATTTGTGTGTGTGTGTGTGTGTGTTTTCTGTTACAAATGCATGTAAAGTATGAGAAGGATTGCTAGCACACCAGATAGATGAATATGTCATTTAATATGCATTTCAGTTAAATTCAATATCCTGCCCCTGTTACTGTGATTACCAAACTGTCACTCGTGTGCCGACTCTGACAACACTGTCAAAATACAGATTTAATGTACACAAAACATTTACATGATGATTATTTGGGTGTGTTTGAGTGCGTGCAATTTTCTCACATCCGTGTCCTGACAAATAATGCACGTACCTAGTTTCTGCCTCCTAATGCATCAACGTATTCAGAATCATTCAATTACAGGAGGGAGATGCACCACAGTCTACAAAAGCTTTTCAGATTTTCCATTTCAGCCGTCCTCCCCCTTTTTTTTTCTTTTCCTCTAAAATTTTAGAGCCTAACCATTGTTGTCATGACCTGATGTTTTCTTTTATATTAGAAAATCAAAGCTCATTATGTGAGTCATAAGAGATCCCCTTTTGTGAAGAGGATGAATCAAATGGTTTTGAGCCTCACTGTGCCATGCAGCCTCATTACTTGCTGTCCCTTCATAATGCTATAATAAATAGCAGAAAAAGTCAGTCACCCTCAGACCCACAAATATAAATACAGAATATGAAAACAGATAAAAGCTTCAGATCCACATTGACATTTTTAGGTCCTCACATACGTTTTTTGTTTTTGCTAGCAATTACTCCGTATGCAGTAAAACTTATATCTTGGGCTACTTTTTGGTCCGTTGTTTATATATACTGTAGTACCATCTTTAAAGAGTGTTGCATGTTAATGAACAAGTGTTCAGAATATACTGTAACATATATTGGTTCAAGACAACATTTTAAATTTAGGGCATGGGTTTGTTTGCACATACAACAAGTACAACTACAACAAGGATAAAACATTGGTTCCTCTAGTTGCAACCCTTCCTGTGTTATGTGATGAACAGAAAATACAAATAATGGATGTAGCAGCCCTACATCCTATTCTTCATGCTTACCAACTTGCTGTATGTCGACCTCTCAAAGGTGCATAATGGTGGCTTTGTGTGTTTTACCCCATTAAATACAAATTGTTCCATGTTCCAGAGAAAGTAGTATTTCCTCAACTCATTTGTGACGATGACTCTACACAGGAAACTCAAAATTATGTAATAATAAAATATTATAGTTTGTAGGGAACATCCAGTGTCTGAAAGAGGAGATACTGATGGACACAGAGAGCTTGGAAAGTACAACAGGGTCTTTTAGGAGTTCAGAGACAGTAATGGACACTGACGTCTATTTATAGTGGGAACAGCTAAAGACAGTGAATAGAAAGCTGAACAAAGAGGGAGAGCGAGCAGAGCCACCGGCAGTGTTTTTATAAAGCTTTAATATAGAGTGGGATAGATAATCTAATGCAAAATGACTTCTTAGTAAAAATGGTTGAGGGGTTTTTACTTTTCTTACGTTTTTTACTTTCATACTTCAATAAATTTCTAAATTTATTCCAGAGGAAACTGTTGCCAAGATCCCATCCAAATTTGGTGCATTTTTTTTCATATGATTTTCCGAAAAATCCACAAATGAAAATTCAAATTTATGCATGTTTCCATTCACTACTGCTGTTTGACTGATTATTCAGGCACATTGAGATAAACAGCTGGCACCATAGACCAGTGTAGAAAAGGCCGACCGAAAGAGATCAGCTAATTCAAAGGCCACCAGTCAAATCCCAAACTGTGACGCAATTGTTGCATTTATATGTGTTTTATGAATTAATTTGAGGAAACTTACAGTCACCCATATCTGAGTTTTGTCCATTTTCTTTATCTTTTCCTGTGAGAAGTGATGGTGAAGTGTCATCACTTCACGTACTGTAGCTGCATTTATTTTTTTATTTACTCGACATTTCCTTTGTAGCCAGAAATACATTTTGTATTTCAGCTTTTGTTTTTGATTTTTTGTTTTGTAAATTGAAAGTATGCATTAAAACAGGTGAAAGGAAATACACTGTGAACATGTATTAATATTTGCCAATTGCTGCTGCAGAATACAGTACATTCTGAGAGATTTTGGATTTTTTTTTACCACAGAGTTTTGGGATCAAGACTTGATAAAGGCTTTACATGGTGCCTTTGGGGGTGTGTGGGGGGAAATGATTCAGGGGTCCCTGAACTGAAAAGGGGCTTTGAAACATGTTGTATAGCAGTTGTTGTGCTTTTCTTTGGGGAGCCGAACTTTTTAGCACAGCCCTAGATATACACAGTGAATGCTTGAGATCCTGACCAACAGTACAACACATTTATATTCTGAAATGTTCTATCCACATACAGACAAGACACATTTGCTTTTTATCTGTTCGGTGTTTGTAGTCAGTCAAGTCGATGCTCTAATCACTATTCTGACCACAACAACTTATACAGTTAGGAGGAGTGAGGAAAACGTGTTTTTGAAATTCATCTTCTCCAGCGCTCTGGGCGATGCCTTAAAGTCACGGCGTGATTTATCCCTCTTTCTTTAGACATATCTAAGAATTATGCCCCATTCTAAGAAATCCCTGAAGGTACTAATTCATATTCTCTATATGATTGGACCATCAATACTGAGGGTAAGTGAAGGTCGCTCTGACAGTTTTACGGTGCGGCTGGTTTGCCTGCCTTCCTGCTTTTATTTCACAAAGCCCTGTAATGCCTCTTTCCAGCATTGCTGATCACATTGTATCGTGACGGACGGCCAGTTCAAAAGACAGCAAATACAATCAAAACTGCATTAGACCGAATGTGACCTCAGCACGCTTGTTCCTGATTGTTGGTTGTTGATAATACCATGTAGCTTTCCCTGCTCGCAACGCAGCAGGTTGTATTCATCAATCTATCTTGGAGATATATGTGATGTGAAATTACTTCTGTCATTCAGGTTGTTGTAACTGAAATGACCAAGGTGACCTATTTGTCACTGATCACAGATCCATAAACAAGCTCTGTGAACATTCAATAAATTCAGGGACTGGCTTCGCAGTGCATTATTCTTCTGCTGAGAGGTTTTTTCTTCTTCTTTTACTGTCAAAAGCAATGAGAGTCAAAAGACCAAAGGCTTTACAAAACGAGTCCATGTCTATTATGAACATTGGAAACATCCAACAAAAACAAAAACTTGCTTTGTGCGATGTGAAGTATTAGATGAATATTTTATAGTTTTTTTCCACACCTGTGTGTGATGTTAATGAACTTTCAGACCGAGCCTATGCTGCTCGCTTGCTAAGTTGACAGGTCTGTCTTCCCACCTGTTATGAATATTTATAATATGCTAGTGGACAAAGGTTAAAGAGGCATATTTAGATTTTGGCTCTCGGGCCCCTCATGAAATGTCGCTGTCCATGGTGCTGAACTGGCGGTGGTGGATCCTCCCTCCCTCACTCCCTCTCTCCATGTTTCATTTCTCTTCCTCTTATGCTTTTGTCCCTGTTGGTTTGGTCCTGGAGCAGTTAACGTCATCAGCTATTCAGGTTGGTTGAAGAGCCACAGGAGAGAGAAAAAAAAGTGTGATTACTATTGTAAGTGATTGAATGGCTTGTTCAACCGCAGCATGACCCCTCACCTTTCCTGCTCTAAAACGGAGAAGGAATTAGATTGGGGAGAAAAGGAAAATATGAAAGCCTCATTGACCTCAACCCCCAAAACAAAGGTTACAAAATGTCTTATGTAAAGGTCTGGAAATGCTGTCTAAGATTAAATGCACTGCTGCCCCAAGTGCGGGCTTACTTGACCTGTGTTGGAGACTTAATTCTTTCTCTTTCTGCTTTTCTCTTTATAACCATGTCTCAGACTAAACGGAAAGCCTCCAGGAGAATGAGTGCCATAAGTATGGCTGTGCATGGCAAAACAATTGCAGCCTGTCCACTGCATAATAGACGGGTTGAAGTGTAAGCACTGTGCGCCATCCCTGAAATCAATGGTCCACTGCTTGGTGGCTCGCTAACTCCCCTCCAAACATACCCAGGCGGGTGCCATAAAGGATGTTTATTAGTCTGACAAGTTGACACTGCAGCTCCTTGTCATGCTCTGATAATAGGGGCCAGGCGCAGACCAACGAAAGCCTTGCTTCAGCTGGTTAGGAGACAGACAACCGCTTCAGGGGTTCAGATAAGAAAAGAGAGGAAATAAGAGAAGAGAAGAAAAGGAAGAGGGAGGGTGTTGTATTAGTGCAGCTCGTGCCTGTTTTATGCAGGCGAACAAGGTAGAGCCAGGAGTAGCTTTTTTCATTTGTAGGCCCATAGAGCAAACGCACACGTGACCTGCAACTCCAACTTTGGCCACTATGACATAATGGCCTCACAACCCAGAGCTGTTCTTTTAAAGGTATTAAATGTCATTCTTCCTCTTCTTACAGTGATGTTTCTGCACACAGTAAAAACTAAAATTGCTGTGGTAAGCTTTCCCAGCATATTTGGTGCACTGGATACACAATAAAATGTCTCTAAGACATTTAGGACATACTTTCTCTTCTCTTCTCTTCTCTTCTCTTCTCTTCTCTTCTCTTCTCTTCTCTTCTCTTCTCTTCTCTTCTTGTTCTCCTGTAATGAGCGGCTGTAGATTCACTGTGAGCCCAGAACAGATGCAAGCTATAAATCAGCTAATCAATGGCACCAAAGTTAGTCCCTGAACAATATTGTAGGAAAGCGGCTTGAATGAGCCTCATTGATTCAGCTTCACAAATCGTTATTTCTCCAAGAAAGACTGACCTTGAAAGACAGCAAGGTCGTCATTGTTGTGTTGTGTTGTGTGTGTGTGTGCGTGTCACTCCAAGAAGAAACTTAAAAGTGCTCCAGTGTGAATGAAACCGTGAAAGAAGTTTTGTTCGCTGATTTCTATTGCATATTTTATATCAAGGGAACCTCTACTCATGACCTTCATATTTATGTTTTTTTTTTACTCAGGAAATCAGGTCAGAGCAAGAAGATAAGGAGGTAGCATGATGTGGCTTTTTTTTCTTGCCAACTCATCATAAAATAGTGCTACACACCTTCATTTTTCCAAGGGTCAGTCTTTTTGAGTCAGCGCTGCACAGGGAAGTTCCCAGCACCATTATGCCATCAGGGACAAGAGGACGGAGAGAGGGAGAGAGGGAGAGAAAGCGTTACAAAAGAAGCTATTTTAATTAAAGCTGGCAGATTTACTCGCCTAGCTGGGTTTAAAGCATAGGCAGCCCGGGCCGATGGGGGCCAAAGTGGCGGTCGTAAAAATGACTCATGTCAGGGAGGGGGTGGAATAGAGCCCCCCCAAGGGACGGGTGGGGGAATTAAGGTGGGCAGTCGGAGGCTGTTCTGTAATGAGGACAAATAGCTGAGAAGTTTGTCGTCTGACAGAAGGTCTGGAGCTGGCCAGGGAAATATGCACAGTGTAATATTTTCAGCTCTTGTGACATTTCGGCTGCACTATGTGAGGGAAGGAGAGGGGATGAGTTAACAACCAGCAAGATGAAAAAATGAAAATAGAAACAGCTGAAATACTATGCAGAAATCTAATGCAAATGCCTTCAGCTGCAAACGTCTGTTTCTCCTGTTAGGTGGTTGATCTGCAACAGCTTCCCGCCATATTAGACAATAAGCTGGAACATCTTGCCGTATGGGGTGCATTCCTCACCCTCACACAATCAATGTCAGGCTTGTTTCTGACAAAGAAAGTAATAAGATACTCATTACTCGCTGTTTGATTCAAAAGTTGTATCATTTACAATCAGTTCCCTTTCAGAATTGGCAATTACATCTCCATCCTCATGCACATCTGTGTGAATGATGAGGGCAACAGCACTTATGAATCCATCCACTAGAGAAAGTAAAGACTTCTGTAACATTTCTCATTTGAACCAGTCCACTGAGAGCTCATGTCTTCCCTGAGAGGATGATGACTGCTTATGATAAAACCGGACCGAACCGAACATCCCCTTTACATAATTAAATGCAAATTGGATATTTTGGTGATTCCAAATGTGTACGTCACAAAAAAAGCATTGAATGAAGATTTTGTGCATATTTTATAGTACTTTTACAAAACTTACCCCAGTCAGTCTTTGTCTATTTTTTTTTGTTTTTTGAGCTCTTACGTCAAATCCATCTTTTCATTTTCACATAATTACATTGTGTAAAATTGTAGAAGAGAGGGATCAGAACTTTTTCCGTTCGTATTTTTCCCTTCCGTAGTGACAAGCACAGGCGATGTGTGACTTGAACTGTGTGTTCGCGTGGGCGTGCACCGCTATCATGCTTTGCGGAAATTTTTTGGCAGCCATCAAACATACTGAGTACATGTGTAAAGTGTGGCACATGCAGCAGCTGCTGTCTACTTCCAGTGCCAGATTTTAATGGTGGTGAGGAGCCAAAGGAAGGCGGTCGTATGATTCTGGGTGCATGCAGGGCACTGTGTTTTCAGGGATTTGGATGGTGTGAAAATCGTCCATCACCAACCATCTTCTCTTCTTTTTATCTTTTAATTTTTGTCTTTGTCTCACCTCCTACACTCTTGTGCTTCTCTCGTCTCCCTCTCTAGTTCTGTCACTCTCTCATCCAAGCTGTTGGATGTCCCCAGGAATGAATGAGTGATAAACTGAAAGCACCACCACCACCACCACACACACACACACACACAGCATCACTCTCTCACCAAAGGTACTGTCTGCTGCGACAGCAGATGTGACTGGATGCATGTCAGCACTGTCACATATTCCCTCTCTCTCTCTTTCTGCATGTGATGGAATTCATAATTTATATTCACCATCTGTAAATTCCCCTATTTATGTCTTTGTCACCCTGAGTCATTTTAGAGGCTCTTTTTTGTCTTTTGTAACCAAACTGAACAAAAACAACAAAAAAAAAAACAGGACATTCACGAACAGATTTGCTGGGCATGGTGCCATCATGAATGCAGCACAACAATGGCTAGTACTTGTAGCCTGATCGTACTGATAAATGGATAAATGGCACTGACAAATTCTAAGGATAAAAAGCACAAAAGTACATTAAATGGATATTTCTCATACTGTAGATATTACAAATGCAAGAACAGATACACGCAGGCACCATATAACTTGTGCTTTTAGCTGTATAGAGTTCTTTTATTCCATTAGAAAGAAATTAGATCTTCGTCGTGACAATTTATCTCCCTCGCGTCACATTGACTCTGTGGTTTCAGCCCACTGATTGAGTTTGCCTTGGTTGTTTTCCATTTTCTCATTTAAACTGGTTGACTTTGTTGACTTTTAAAATGTGAGCTGTCACTCAACGGGACACCTTAGTGTAGCAAGAACTCTCTCTCTCTCAAAAAAATGATGTTTTTCCTAAATAACCCTAGTCTCTCTCCTCAACCTTGGCTCGTTTCCCACTTCTTTTTCTTTCTTTCTTTCTTTCTTGGACATGTTCGCCTACCCATCTTCTGGTGAGATTACATTGCTGGGGAAATCAGATGCGCTCAATATGGAGCTCCTTCTGTGCTGCCTTGATTTTCCTTGTATTCTGATTTGAAGCTTATTATTTGCAACTGTAACATACCTGTATAATTTCTGTGAATGTTGGTGCAGCATTAAGATAAAAATGCATTCTATCTTGCTGACCTAGATGTGAATTATTTGTTTATTCCTGCCTTAATGTACAATCAGACTTTACCAAAGCACCACAGAGTCTATCTTCCTCTCTCTCTCTGTCCTTGTGAATATTCATTTTAGTTGCGGCTTGTTTATTTGTGTGTGTTTGTTTCTATAGCTGTGTTTTTACAAGGGGAAAAACAAATGTTCAGACTCTGGTCTGACCTTGTAAATATACAAATGTAGTGCGGCAAAGCCATAAATGAACTCGGGTAATATCATCAGACTTAACGTGACATGCTTAATGAGGGGCACCATGAATCTTAGTACGAAGCTGTGCGGCATGACCCCAGGATAAGTTAGAACCACTCACAGGGATTGAGGATAGCTACACCTCCTCTTCTTCTATACATGCCTGTGCAGAGTATGCGACACATGCGTTTTAAACCTATGTTTAATACACACTTGAACTCGACCAAACACTGATTTTAAGTCTGAGTGCTGGAACAATGTGGCAGGCTAATTAGGATGACTAGAGGAGCTCATGAGACGAGAGCCTTATGCAACAGGAAAGGTCATCTTCTGTGACGCTAGCTTACACACACACGCGCGCGCGCTTGCATTCACTGCCTATATTAAGAATCTGTATAAAGCGCCAGCTAATGTCTTAAGCGTAACATAAGAGTCAGATTTAGTGTCCTTCAAAACCATTATGAATGCTAATTAATGTCTGTGTACAGTATGTGCTTGCAATGTTGTGATACGGAGCAGTGCTACATTAGAGTGAGAAAGCAGCAAAGGGAGTTTTGCGTCATTGAAATCCATTTAAAATGGATCAGCTTGTTATTTAACATTTTTATTAGTTCAATAAATATAATAAATAAATAATATAAGTTTAATTCCAGAAAAAGGGGTTTAATATTGACACTGACTTACATTTTTCCTGCCACTATCAGCATGTTTGATTCTAGCCTCGTCATCTTTGCCATGTAAAGGAAAATATATACTTTTTAAAAATTTATTTGGATGGTGGTGAGGCTTTGGGTTAGCCAGTGAGGGAGCAATTATACAACACACTTACACACTTCAACTTTCCCTGATATTTTTTTTCTTTTCCAATTTTTAATCTTTGTGTGTTTTGGGCAGAAAATGCAGTGTGATTTAATCATTTAGTGTCCCTGTTCAGGTCCCTTCAGGTTTATGTGGTGAATTTAAAAAAAAAAAAAAAAAAAAATACCAAAGCAGAAACAAAAGACTTGACATGTTTAAAACATCTACACCCTCTCTCCTTTCTGTTTACAGCTGCAACCCAGAAAACCAACGCTAAAAAGGATCAACTCAGGTGCTCTCGGGGTGAGTGGGATTTTCAGATGCATGTTACAGCGTACCTTTGGGCACGTCTAAAGTTTGTGTGTGTGTGTGTGTGTGTGTGTGCATAATGTTTGCTCCTTCCCTCAATAAAACGCACTCTCCCTCTCTTTATGTATGACAGTGTACGCAGCCAAGAGTGCAAAAATATATTCACACTGTTCACAATGAAAAGCGACTCAGCATGACACCTGAAATGTCCAAAAGATGTGAAAAGCACAATAATTTTGTTTACTTTTCAACATGCATATTAATGATCCTCTGATTGAGGCCGCTGAATACCTTCTTTCTGTTAAAAACCTTTTACATTATCACAGCTTGTTTTTTTCTGCTTGAGACTCGGCTAGATATATTTTTGATAAGAAAAGACCCATTTGCTGTCCATCTGTGCCCCCTGGATGCCGCCTTTAGCTGCATTAGCACCGGAGCACATACTTTAGGAGCTGTTCCAATCACTGTGTGCTACATATCTCAGTAATGTAGCAACACCATTGCTCTGCTTGCAGTAGGTTCACTGTGCATCTGACTCCAGTCAGCTAATGTTTTAACGTCCCACTTCCGCAGCAGTATAAAAAAAATCACCCGTGTTTCATTTGTGTGTTTCAGCATTCAACTGATTCTTTTTAGTCAATAATTAGCCTTTTAAAGCCTCTGTACAGTGTGTTCTGCATCCTGACTTGCTCATCAGCTGATTTTGGTCCAAGTAACACCAAGAATAATATCTGACACACACATTTTTTTTTTCTGCTCCTCAAACAGAAACTAAATTTACAGCCCGTTGCAGAGATGGCCCGGGGCAGACAAGCCCTCTCAGAGTTGTCAGGAATTAGCAAACCAAGTAAAAACTGAGGGCTTTACATGGCTTGATTTGCCTCACAGCATAGTTTTCATTTCATTTAAGTGTCTATCTGTGTGTGTGTGTCTCTGTACTCTGTATCTACTGTACAGCAATTCACTCAGAGGGATAAGTGGATAGATTTGTGGACAGGACGGTCTGCACATTGTTTATAGTTATGTAAGGTTGGTAGATTAGAAGATAAAGGATATATTTATATAAAAAAATGCCATTTTTTGCCTTATTCAAGACATTTTTAGAGGTAGAAACCTTTCCACTCAGTATGTCAAACAGAGCACTTATCCAACATCCACCTACGTCACAATGATAATGGAAAATGCCTGATTCGGGTCTAAAAAGAGAACAAACCGTTCAAAAACAAAATGACTAATTGTCATTTGACGAAGACATCGAATTATTCATGGCGTGTTTTCAACCTTTGAATTAATTTGGATGCAAAAATGTAAGAGGAGATATTTAAAGGATCGATGTGTAGGATTTAGTGTCAACTGGCAGTATAGTTGTAGTTGTTCCACCGTCTCCCTAGCTAGAAGGAGAGACTGTGATGAAACGTCGTGGAAGAGGACCCACAGTATCTGTTGTATAGTTACCTCAGATACAATTCTTATTTTCTTATGCTATATTCTGTAAATAGAGTGCTATAGGTCTTACACTCTGGACCTTTAAGTAAAGATTTAGAAGCGGCAGAACAAAAACACTGAGCAGGTTTACAGATCATTTTCTAAAGGTCTTCCAGAAGCCTTGAAGCTTTGACAAGAATGCATTCATTTTGTTTGAAACGTTTAAAATAAGGTCCGTCGAGGACTTCAGTCTGCACTCAAGGATCACAGACATTTTAATAATAATGGCAATTATTGAATGGCAGTTGTGTAATCATATCTCTTCAGGTAACGGTTGTACTTATGGACAGAATAGTGTGACTTGGAGCAGTATTTTGATTTTAACAGTAATAAAAAGGTTTGTTTTCTTTCTTACAGCATAGCGTTTCTTAAATCCTAACTCACACTCATGTTTTTTTTTTTTCATTCATTTTCAACATGTATTACAAATTCATGTATCCTTAACTACAAATGTCACTGTTGTATTAAACTGGATGGAAAAGGCATTAGTTTTGAACTCACAGTGGTAGGCAGAGGGAAGGAAGGAGGGGGCGCTGTATGTTTGCCTTTCTAATTAGTTCTCATAGGAGCCCGGCCATTGATTGTTGCAAATGCCCATTGATTTTTAGCAGGGGCCTACATATTTGACGTTTTTGCCAAATGCCACGGGACGCATGATGTCTGAGTGTGATGCTTGTGACATCAGTATATCATTTTGTGTTTAAGGGGTGCATGTGAAGTGTGTTTCTGCATATTTATGTGTGCATGTGTTAAATGAGAATGGGGCCGGGTAGCTGACGAATAGGAAAGTTGATGCATTCTTTTTGGCTCAGGCAGCCTAATCGAGAAACATTGATCTGGCCAGGGGCAACAGTGTGCTTACTTGCACATCGAAATAGCCAAAAGCTATTGGCAAACTGTTTGTTCTCATTGGATAAAATCACAAGACTTCCCTCCCTGTGGTCTAAACAGATCACTATGTCAGAAGGTCAGAACGAGTGCCACAATTAATCTGCTCGTTTCCCTCAATATTTTTGGTAACAAAATGTTTGGTGATGCCGCAGTTCAATACAGACCCTAATTATTTTTCCATGAATTATGCCTACATTGCATATGTTGAGATGACAATATGTCAAGTAAGTGCAAAAGACTGAGTAAGCATAAACAATTTGCTTGTTTAGCCCAACATGAAGAGCCAGTGGAATTCATTTTATGAAGGGTTTGGAAAGAAAGTCAAAAAATATAATAAGAAGGAAAGTTAACACAAATGTTAATACTTACTAATAACTGAAATCATGTGCTTTAGCTTTTTTTTAATTTTTCACATCGCATCAAAATAGTAACAGCAGAAGTAGCGTGGGATTATGGGAGCTGTTGTCTTCATTGTTAAACAACCAACGTTGTTGAACAGAAATCATGTTGAGCTGTTTTTATACATTTTAGTGCAGACGTGTTCAATATTAAACCTTTAACTATCACAATAGTGTTGACATTTTGAAAAAAAAAACTGAGTTAATTTGAAGAGGCAACCAGCTGCTCTCTCTCTTGAACTTTGAACACCCATGTATGACATGGCATTTCTCAGAACAATTAGCGGGGTCCTGATAGTGTGAATCGCAAACAGTGTTTGATGTGTTTCGACCCCGAGAGCTCCATCAGACTGTGTTACAAGCCAGCATGGCAGTATCCAGGATATTGGTTCCAGTCACTTGTTTTTCCACATTAAGTTTGTGATGTGACAGGTATTTCCACTGAGATTCACAACAGACTCACTGCTACTGCGATCTCACAGCACATGTTAGCCTGCGCTAACTGCGTGGTGGGTAAAAAACTCACAGGCGTCAGTCTTTGGTCATTTTATATAGTGATACTTTAAATGTGCTAATTCCCTGTGGATAGACTAAATGTCTTCAAGTCTTCTAGTACAAAGAAATATGATGGTGACAAAAAATGGTTCTGTCTCATGTGAATGAACTCCTCTCCTGAATGTTGCTGCTTCTTACCTGCTTTACTGTGGTCCTTGGATTTGTTGTCTCAGCAAATGGCCTGCGTTAATGGGACTTTGCCTGTCATTGTTCCCAACTCCGGTTCCTGTGAGGGGATTGAATAATGCAACACTCTGCCCTTAACTTCCATTTGAATACTGTATATCTGTCTGGTCAGCAGAGAGAGAAAGTGACAAAGACGGAGTGACTTAGTCAGAGACCGAAGTGTAGAAAGGCAAAGGGACAAAAAGTGAAAAACGGGCAAGAAGAGGGAAAAGTTAGCGAGAAAACCGCAGGACAAAGAAAGAAAGGGACAATTGACAGAGAGAAAGATGGATGGAAAGACTGATTGTAAGAGAAAGGGCCACACAGTGCAGCATCTATATTAGGCTTCTGAAGGATATCTAATGTGATTTGCTTGGGTAATGAGACAGGCAGCCATTTGTAATTTTCAGTGTTAGTTCACTGCTCATGGTGCTTTTTTTTTCTGCGCTGTGAACCCGTATCCCCATCTTGACTACCGATAGTTTGAAGATGCTTATTTTTAGTTATTTGGAACGTATGTAGACAGACAGTGATGAATGGGGACGGCCTTCTATTGTGGCGGCAACAACAGTAGCAGGATTGACTGTAGGGCTGGCAATAATGCTGTCACACAGTGAGAAAACCAGAGCTTAGAAGAAGTTTATTTGTGATTTGCTGAGTTTACTTGAGGAGAGGAGGGAAGATAGGTCACATGTTACACTGGCCTCACCAACCCTCTTCAAAAATACCAGGAAATTATTATAAATTTGTGCAAATTCAAGCAAAATAATATTCTTTCTAATTTAAAGACTTGTGATTTATTCAAACCCTGTCCTGCCACTGTTAAAACCAAGTGGTCCCAGCGCTGTGTGTGGAGGAGCCTTCCAGTGGCTGCAGCTCTGGAGGAATGACCCTGAGCTGCAGCAGGCCAGGCATGAGACAGCCGGGGAGGACGGTGTGTTTACCGGAGAAAATACAGCTCACAACCTGCTGTATCAGCACTGCTGCAGCCATTTGTTTTATGAACCAACCCGCAAGAAAAACACAAAGCACAATCAGAGCTAATACAGCCATTCAGAAGCTCAGTTCAGAATGAAGGTTTGCCATTTCTCAACGCTATAAATATAAATTCATGAAGCTGCTGTAGCATCGAAGAAACAAACTAATATTTTAATGAACTTAAACATGAAGGAAATAGGAGGAAAATTAAATGCAATCAAACTTGTGAAATAAGAAATGACATACTAGAAATAGAAATATACCTCCTTCCCCAGTTATACTGTCATCGTGTGGGATGTATACATGTATACATAAACAATGTATATTTATGAGCCAAGCGTAGGCTGCTATGGTTTAAGTTGTCTCTAAGAGAGAGAGAATATGGAATATGTTGCACATGTTGCCTGCTAATAAATAAACCATTGTCAATTCAGGACACTGTATAATTTCTTAAAAAATATTAATACTTAATAAGTTGTTAAGAATAGTTAAAAAAGTAATGCTGCATAATTAGAAGGCTTGATCCTGTGATTGGTGATCCGTATGAGACTATACGGATCGCTGCAATTGGGCAATTGGTGATTGGCCAAAAAAAAAAAAAAAAAAAAATTCCAATCGGAGCACCCTTAAATAAAAAGAAATGCTAATTAAGCAAGTTGTAAAATGGCACAGGGGTGCACTTATTTGTTATTAGTTATGAATACAGAGCCTTTTATTGCCAAATATTTCATTTTGCTTAAATTGTCAGGTCGACAGTAAAGCGTGGTGGTTATTGGGAGAAAGAGAGTTGGCTGTGTGGTCAGTGGGACACAGACAAAGATAGATTGGGGTCAGCGCAGTGTATTGACAATATTGAGGTGACCAGTAGATAATTGAAAGTTCAATAGAGCGCATTTTGACCCCTGAGCTTTCTATATTTGGCTTTGGCTGCTGTTTTTTTGCACTTAACGTCCAGTAAGTTAAAAAAAAAAAAAGAGGAAATGTTCTAGGCTATATTAAATGAATCTGTACTGGCCAACATCAGTTTTAATCCATGTTGACATCAGATATATTTTTATTTGTGCGTCTGCTTCTGGTTGCTAAATGCAATGCGCGTCACACAGAGATAGCCAGAAATTTACTGTACATCCCGTAACTGCATTGGCACTGGTCACTGCCTTAGCTGTTTTCTTCAGTTTTTGCAAAATAGATTTGAAAAGTCATAACTCAAAAAGTGTTTTTCGCTTGAGCAGCCTGAAGAGAACATAATATGATTTAAGCTTCCTTCTGGAGGGCAGAACAACAATGCAGCTCTAGCAGAATCACTTCAACTATAAATCTAGTTAAAAGTGGAGACCCTACTGTAACTCCCATGCCAGACTCTACTTTTACTTTCCATTATACCTTAGTTAAAGAGCTCTCTCACGTCCCTTTGAGAACAGGTACTGTATTTCATCAGCTCTAATTTCACAGCTACTTTCACACTCTTTAATTCCTCCTTCTCCGTTTCAAACTACCGACATAAAGATCTTTCTCTCCGTTAAGCAGCGTCAGTTGAGATCTCTCTTTTTGCTTTAACCTCCGCTTTTTTTCCTGCCTTTCTTCTCTCGCTCACTCACTCCCCCCGTTTTTTTTTTTTCTCTAAGAAGACTAAGTCGAATGGCCCAATAGCGTTTAATTGCTGTGGTTTTTATGTGGTCTGCTGAGAAGTAATAGCCACTCAGCACTTCTGTCCACAAGATAGATGCTGCCGATGGTTGTCTGGGAGTTGGTTGCAGCGTGGGAGCGCACCCAGTGGCTCAAGGAAGTGCAGGTGAAGTAATAAAAGAAAATGGTTCGCTGGGGGGGAAAAAAAAAAAAAATCTCACAATGGATTTCATTTCCTTATTGGAAACAAGTCACTCGGGGTCACGCACACAACCACTGACACACACACACACAGATACGCAACCACATAGACGCGCAGCTAAACTCAGCAACACACACGCTCACGACAAGGGGTCAGAGAGGAGCAGCAACTTGTTAGCGGCAACCATTTGCTGTGACCAGTCCAATAATGCAATTTGCTCTTGCTGTTGGACAGGCCACCATATGGAAGCAGTCACAGGGTGTCTCAGACCAAATCAAAAATGGAAACAGCAGGAAATCAAAAAGATTGCTTCGATCCCTCCTGTATTCGGTGTCACAGACCGGGCACAAACCTATTATTTCTTGGCCCCAAACATTAAAATAACACATCTTTCTCTGCAGGAACTGTATTGTGTGAATACTTGCTGATTTAAAAGAAAAATCTAAAATAGATTTTTCAGGCTTCTGTGGAATAATTTGCTGCTTTGGCAACCTGGTAATGTTTTGCAGGATTTAAAATACGGTTTCTGTATTCACAAGGCTTTTGTTTGGATTTTTAGTCACTTAGTTACATCAAGATAAACTTGTCCTCAGTGACAACAATAAATCTCATATCAGTGCATCTTTAGCCTGACATGACAGGAAATGTCAGTGTGTCAGTTCATCACAGCATGTTCAAGTACTTTGACATTGTAATGAAATCAAAATAAAATCAAATATTACAAACGTTTGAGAAACGGGAATGAGAGAAATAAGTGGGAGACGGCGCAACAGTTCTCACAATGTGCAGCGTGGTAGTTTCTCTGTGCAGCGCTACATAACGAGATTTCTATTATGAAATAAACAACACTAATAAAATTGAGTTGAAGAGAACAGAATGTAATCATATAACATTACACAGACATATTTTCGATTACCACTGCTAATGTCATCTTCTCGACGATAACTTTTAATGTTCAGTTCACAGAGCGAATGCGTGACTTTATTTTAGGTTAGGAGTCCAGAGTTGTTGAATGAAGTTGTCTTTTAGTGCACGCAGAGCCGCTGCATTCATATTACACTCCTGGGAACCCCACAGAGAAAAACTACAACTGATTTTTTTTTTTTATCAACTCGGATTTGTTGAATAGACCTGTAATGAACTGGTGACTTTGGGATCGGCTTCAGCCCCCCCACCACCCTGATAAGGCTAAGTGGTTGGATGGATGATTTGTTGTATAGAATTGAAGATGCCGTACATGGCAACAGTACATGGCTCAAACAAAACTTTAGCTATGTTACACCCAGAAAACATCCGACATCCTCGGAGAAAATTAAGTATGGATCACAGTAAGTTATGTGATTACCTTGGAACTGAACCGTGTCAGAAGTTCACTGAAGAGTTTAATTGCTATCCATGTGATTGGATTTTGTTAGTCCCACCACATGATAGAAATTCAGAATCTTGAGTCCATGAAAAAGCAATTACCTGCTTTACTGCTTAACTGTTAAGAGGCTCTCATTATCTAGTTAAAACCATTCACAATTTTAATTCAAGGGAAGCTTTAATTTGATTTATTTACTGTCACACTGTGTGCAGTTTACTCATCTTCTCTGGATAAGAGGCGCTGAAAGACAGGCTTGGCTTTTTTTGACAGTTGTGATAGTCTGTAATTATATTGGGCTCTTTTTTACCCCGTTTTCTATTCATGGTTGCTCGGTTAATATGATATTTAAAAGATTGACTGAGACTTGCACTGTTAAATATGATAGCCCCTTATACTAGAATCAAAATAGAAAATTATAGTGAATATGAATGGCATGTTTGTTATGCAAAATGTGAAGTTAGGCGTTTACCAAAGACAAAATTAACTTTTGTAGGACATTTTGTGTGTAACATCCACACCCTGACTGAAGGTTAAAAAATTTACTTAAGCTATTTAATTATTGTTTCTAATTAAGATGCCCAGTACAGTGTTAACGCATCACCAGTCACCACTGTCATCATCATTTATGAGGTACAAGAAAACCCATTACACACTTACACACTACTGTTAGTTTGGTTTTAAACTTTCCTTTACTCATGATAAAGAGTTTTATTTTTAAAGTTGATAATATCAGGATATGAGGATTCACACGGAAATGTATGAATGTACTTTACTTTAAAGGCCTAATTATAGGCCTGTGTAACTGTGGGACTCCTGCAGGTCTCACTGGTCTTGACATAGATTCTTTTTTTTTCCCCCCTACAGCACCATTTACATATGGGACTTCACTGCAGGCATGAGCAATGAAATTAAATGAATCACAGTAATGATATAAATACTGCAGTGTAATGTCTTTTTATTGTTTCTAAAATGCCAACAGTAGTGAGTCAGGCCATCACTCTTGCTTGTTACACCTTCGCACGTACATCATGGTGTACTGAATGGCTTCGGTAAAAGTGATGAACGCGAGGGGAGCAAGGTGAGGCAGTTTTAGGACCAGGTTAAGCAGTGTTTGTTAGAAACAGCAACTACAGGACAAGTAGAACAAAACGTGGGCAAGCAGACAGAAAGCTACTCATGATTTTTTTTTTTTGTTTGTTTGTTTAATTGTTGTTGTTGTTGTTGATTTTTCTGCAGTGGGGAGAACTTTCTTTTGTTTCACGCCTTGAGTCCACTGGGCATGGCTCTGACGCTGTTTTCGTCCGTTCTCCATACGGCTTTGTATCCCACCAGGAGCATTTAAGAAGTGAGCAGTTGTTTAATTTTTAACTTGCTCAGATTTGGTAATTTTCCCTTGATTTATGTGCTTCTACCCTGGGTAAGCAGGCTGTTTCCTTTCTGTCTGTCTTTACAGTTGTGAGTCTGAAGGGGGTTTATTTTCAAAATTGACTGGATTATTTTGTCTTTTATTTGTCTGACTTCCAATCAGCTTGATTTACTCTCTGCTTGATGCTTATGAAACATGCTGTGATGCATCTGGAATTACATTGTGTAGAATGGCTCAGATCAGCAGTCACATCATCAGTTTAAAGGTCCGGTGTCTAAGATTCAGTGGGCTACCACATTTACAGAATATGGAAGAAGTTGAATATGATATTCATAACTAGGCTTTCATTTGTGTACAATCACTGGGTTGCCAGCAGCAACTACACTGCTAGATGCTACTAAATCCTGCACACTGGTCTTTCAGGTTAGCTTTCCGCTTTCCAGCCCTTCTCTCTCTCCCATGATGGAGCCAGTGACTCATTAGTCTCCCAGCTAGTACTGTAAGTAAACTTGTAGATTACACTGTAACAAGAGGACAATACAGTCTGTTTACCTTGCAATCGTCATAATGAAAGTTAAAATAATTGCTGCCGTAATAACTTTCCAGATTTGTAAAATCCTGTGTCAGTTATTACAAACAAATATGTCACGTTTTGGCATCGTAAACTCATGGCTCACAGGTACAGGTACAGGTAAATATTTTTGAACCCTTGCTTACTACATGTGAATGTCCACCCCCATCCATTTTGGCACCATTAACATCATCAAGAATCTGTGTGTTATTTTCCCTGACTGAGGGCTTCTTCCTTCATTTAACATTACCCGTCTAATTTGTTTTCAGTGATGCTATCAATAAAACTTTGTACTCCTAAACTTCCTGACTGATTGACCTGACTGAAAAATGCACTCAAACTCAAAGCAGTAGATTCATAAATATAATTAAAAAAATAAATAAATAAACAGGACATAATGAAACCTCATGGTCACAACTTGCTTGCTGTAAAATTCACACTGCAGGTTGTTCCAGTAGTAACAAGGCTATGGCCAAGGGAAACATTTAAGCATCCAAAGACCTCAGCTGGGGCTACTTAGCTACTTAGTCTAGGTTACTGTAGTGATTTGTGGAAGAGGCATCCATTTGTCCTAGTTGAGCTGGCAGTGCGGTAGCCATCCTACATGGAAAACAGCCCCTGGTGAAAATGACTTTCCATTACTTGTGACCCCATCTGTAAACGACGTTCCCCGCTGATAGGATAATTCGCCGCCTTACATATCAACCAGATTTTTTTGTTACAAGATAATGAAGGCACATAGTGTGACCCTGCAATGTAGAAATACCTCCCTAAAAATAGAATAATGTATTCATGTTTTTCTAGATGTTTGGATGATGGATGATATTCAGGGGAGCCGTGTGCTTCCACAGTCTGCGTCTGAGGAACCTAAAATATAAAACAATGTCACCTCGCAGTAGTATTCTTGTCATATTTGTCTCTATTTTTTCTATTTTCATATTTTTCTCTGGATCGTGACACTTTATTTCTGTATAGTCAGCATCTTAGAAGATATATTGATCACATCATTAGAATGCAATGAATGGGAGAGCATGTTCAAATTGATTGCTGCAGGGATGCTTCTGAAAGAGATATGTTTCATTGCGCAACTCACAAATCAATAGTCTCAAAATAACAAATGATCTTGTATCAAGTTATGTGCTCATGGCTATCTGTCATGGCGTGCCAGTGTGCGTGCGCGTGCAGTGTGAGTACACCGTGGCTCGTTCATTTAGCAGAGAGCGCTGAAGCAGAATTTAGTGTCATAACAAAGCAAAAGAATCAATGCAGAAGCACTCTTGATCTCTATTCCCTGTAAAAAAACAAATATCACTGGTGCAAGATGACAGCGCAGAAATAGGCAACTCTGGAGAGTGAGTGAAGAGGGACCAGGATTAAAAAAATATATAAATAAATCGGAAGTCATTTTTCATCTGTTTTTTTTGGGGGGGGTATTTTGAATCTGAGTTCATTGCTAAATCGTTAGGGTCAATTTCATGAGCAGAGATGTCTCTGTAAGTGGGCCAGGCTGCCTGACATCACGTCCTGAGAAGAGAAACATCTCAAGATAGTTGCAAGCTCATGAGTCACACTGTATGGGCTGTCACAGTGTGCTATTCTTTAGTGGCTCAACTCAAAATAGAGAAAATGTTGTCCTGAACATGGATGCTTTAAAACTATATTAGTGATGTTGTGGTCTACATCAGGCCTGGCGCCATGAGGGGTCTTAAGGGTACTTAACCCCCCCCCTCAGTTGCTGCCTCTGTTCAGTGTTTCTGTGTGTTAGCACATGTTGCTAATGGAGCTTATCTACTGCTTGTAATCTGCACGAACACAGAGTGTGAGATAAAGCCAATGCAGTCACCTACACCCCATCTCTTTGCCCATTTTTGGATTAGTGGGGAGCCAGTCAATGCAGGACTGCCAAGACTGTGACGACCACACTCATAAGATTCACTCCAAGACTACATTATAAACAAAGCATACTGAAATAGTGCTATGACCAATACTGAAGATGATATTGGAGAGAGCACAGACTCTTACCACACATCACTTCTTGCAGAAACTCTTATTGGCCTTCTGGCTGGAAATATTAATATGTTTTCAGGCAGACTGTTAAACGTATGAAAAGGTTCCTGGGAATCACTGAAACATGCAGAGTTAATTCACTGGTTTTGCTTGAATAACTGAGGTAATAGAAAAACTTTTATCAAAGCACCCTCTTACTTTCCAAAGGCAGTTTGGCTCATCGGCAAGCAGAGCCATCTCCTGAGATTATTGGATTATTCTGTTTTTCAGAAGGGCAGCATTCATATAGTTGAACATGCATCTGTCTTTCTGTGGTTCCTTACAATCAATTCAGGGATTGGCTTCATGGCAGTTTTAAGATATGTTAATTCCACAGTTGAAAACCCAAAATATAAATCACAACCTGCTAGTATGCAGACCACATGAGTTATAGTAGGTGGTGAGATGTAGTAAAACCTTTTTATTGTAGATCTTTCTACTCAGATATCCTCCACTGTCACTGTATAACATTGCTGTAAATAAATATTTAAGCCAAAATTAATCATTTATTATGAACAGTATTCTTTGGTGTCATTGGCATTTGCACTGAATTTAACCAAAATTATTTCCAGGACTTGTTGTGGAATTCAACATGAAGGACTATTTTTAAATACAGTTTTAAACTTTTTTTTTTTTTTAAACAAATTTTTTAATTTTAATTTCTGTGTGCTCATCACGTCTTTTCAGAGCTCAAGGTGACACCCTCAGGTTTCTTGTTTTGTCTGTTGTTGACATCTTAAAAGTCAAAGAAAAGCATCAAATTATCACATCTGAGAAGCTGTAATCAAATGTTTGGCACTTATGCTGAAAACTGACTCGAATAATTATCAAAATAGTTGGCTTTCTTTTTCTTTTTTTTTTTAGTTTTAGTTTTTAGTTTTTGACTAATTTATTAATTTATAGAAGAAATTCTAGCCTTAAATCCCAAGAGGGAGCACACATTTGATTTTGCATAGATAACTAGACTTGCGTGGTCTAACTGTCCCACAGTTATTTACAGATGCTTTGTCTGGATTTATGTATGTATTGTATGTATGTATAGCCACACTGATAATGAGATATGAGGTATGAATATGTATCTTTTCCTTTATAAAACCCAAACTGATGCTAGCAAGATGGACAGTGTATCTTTGTTTGTCCGTTGAATCAGTCAACATCAGTATGGAGACTGGTAGTCTAAATGCAGCCATGTTTCATGGTAGAGTCACACCTGGCTCACCACAAATTGAATTTCAGCTTGCCTTTGAATGCGTTGTAAATTTAATTTGCAGTGTTCAGGTTGTATTTTTTTTTCTGCAGTCCAGATATGATTGTAATCTCCATAACCCCAAAATCAGATTCAGTCTTTTACACTTTCTTCACATCCTCTGAAGTAAATTAATAAACCAGTCACAGCTGTAGCAGTCATTATTCATTTAATTCTTAATTGCCATTTTTAAAATACCTGTCTTTCAAATGTGATTAAGCAATGAATAATTACCAGTTAAGCATTTAATTTCTCAGTGTTGTAATATTGCACTGCCATTAGAACTACACACTTATGTTTTCTAATTTTGCTGAATTTGGAATATGATTAACCTTCCTGGGTCCTATTTACTAATTTCATGACCGCCTTGCTGTGCATTTTACATTTGTACCTGCTCAACATGCAGAGTGCATACCTGGTTAAGCCTACATTTCCATAAATATGAGCAAATTTAAAAATAAATGCCTTTAAGGAATCCTTTTCTTTTTTTTTTTTTTAATTTGTTAGCACAGAGCTAATTTCTGATTTCACTAAGGTATATATAAAATATGTTTTACTATCTGTTGTGCCAGCAAGAACAGAACAGCTGCATGTTCATTATACAGTACTACACCTTCCATTTCTCCTTCTGACTTCACACTGGGTATAATTTAAGCGTTTGAAATGAATCAAATTATGATTAGCTAATAAAAGAATTGCTCTCTAAAATCTGCACTCTCCAAAAGTGTGAGCCCGGCTGGCTGTTTTCCCTCACATATAAAGAAATGCTCAGGCTTGTTATATCCCTTAGGTCTGCATCACTTATCATGTTCCCACTGGAGTGAGATTCAATAGAAATTGATTGAGTGGTGCTCTGCACCTCTCTCTCACGCTCTCTTCACAATCCCAGTCATCCTCTAGGATATCCGCAGCCAGACCTGCAGCTCTAACCTCTCTGCACTGCTCTGACCAGGACTGTGCTGTCTTTATAGGCTGATAAATGTGTGTGCGTGCGTGCGTGCATGCATGTGCGTGCATGTGTGAGGTTGTGCACAAGGGAGATAGATGTAGAGAGAGAGAGGCTGACTGAGTGTGTGTGTGTGTGTGTGTGTGTGTGTAATATGCAGTATATATGGGTGAGAGGCTAAGAAAGTGTGGTTTACTGTGCTACTGCAGCCAAAAGAGAGCAAAGTGACATTTTTTCTCTCTGCAGACTTTTTGTTCACCGCTTTTTAAAAAGGTGAGAGTATGCATATCATTTTCTCAACCTAATTTTAACTCTACATTTTAATATAAATATATATATTTGAGCAGCAAGAGCGGGAATCGAGCCGCCAACCTTGGGGGTTATTGGATGACCCACGCTACCACTGAGCCACAGTCACCCCATGCCCCAATATCATGTGAATATTAGGAGTTTGGCACATTGAGATTATGGTGTGCTAATTCTCCAGTGAAGGTGCAATTAAATCATTACAGATGAAGACAGTGGAACAAGAGGATTTAATTAAGACCATCAGTCAAATATCAAAGAATGGAAAATGTGATGGAAATACAGCCTTTCTTTCTGGTGAGGTCACTTGCGTCATGGTTATAATTTGTATCATGCTCTTCATCTGTCTGTATTTCAGTGTGCAAATTGAGAAGACGCATATAACAGGTGGATGTTGAAAAAAAGGAGAGAGAAAAGTAATGTTTCATTTCATTACTACACATCCACTGACTCGGAACAGCCGGAAAAAAGTGATTGATTGAATGTAACACTGTCAGGCGATAGTCTAGATGTAGCAATGATGTATATTTCCGTATCCTGGGCACAGTAATTTGTTTGGTTGACAGACGTCATGCAGTCTGTCTTTTAAAAGTGTCCTGTTGAGTTCAAAAACATTTTGTTCAATCCATGCTGCTCATAATAATCACGATTGTAACATTCCATGAAGTCAATATGTCAACAAAGAAGTCTATAATTTCCCATGAAAGCAGTCGTCACAGAAATATTGCTAGTATCTTCTGTAGACCCTTTGGAAACAGCATTGTTCATACTACATACAGTATGATTTAGGTTGTGAAGATGTGCACTTACACATGCACCTGAACAAACCTACAGATTGTTTGTTATTCTCTATTTCATCTGCAAGTCGTGAAATCTTGATATATAGCGCATTATTTCAAATGTCAGTTCTTCTGCCCGCCCCCTTTAGATGATAGAGCTGTTCATCTAAAGCAGCTGGAGAAACACGACTCGGAGCTTTAAATCCAGACTCGTATTTCTAAACCTAATAGACCCGAGAATCCAAAAGCTACTAAATGTTAGGTCGTACATATTTTATGATGTCGTGGCTGTAAAAGGTAAATGTGGCTTTTCATCTTATGTATTTACCTTCTCTAAAGGTGTCTGTGTTAGTGTGACAACTTAAATAACTGGTATATTGACCTCTACCTGACACTCAGTGATATAGAAGCACTTCAGAGAGCTGAGACTTAAGAGGCTGGGAAGAAAGGAAAAGACTAAAAAGAAAAGTCAGTGTTCACCCAGTGGTGTGGAGTCCTTTCAGTACTGTAAAATACCTCAGCTCTTTGTTACTGTGCACATTTAATGAGCTTCTGGCCTTTACCATTTCAGCGTTTAATTTCTCTGCAAATGAATATGTCTTGTTTGCAGCACTGCGGCTTTTCAGAGATCAGAGAGATCATCTGCGGCTTCAATAAAATGTTTTTTTTCACTTTTGAAATTGTTGCAAAACTATTACATGTAAATTATAAAGGCTGTTAACTCTTGGATTAAATGGATCTGCCATTATCTCAGCACCTGGATGCTTTATTTTATTGATCTCCTCTTCAAGGCTTTTACTTTGTAACCTGCAGTTCTATAAGATTGATTTGTAGGCTTTTAATTTGTGCTATGACATGCTGATTCATCACGTAGCCCGCGGATCTGCACTATCAAGTCCTCCACTCGGTCTGCATATTCTCTTGTTGGCTTTCTCTCAGGCTGCCTGTCACCTTGTCTCCGTTTCTCTGCCTGTCTCTCCTTCTGTCTGTCTCTGTGGGATCGATTACTGTCATAATTAAAAGTCTAACATGAAGGCCCATTGATTCAGAGGGTCTATTACGGCTGCGACCTGTGGTCTGCTGTATGTCTGCCTGTGGTTTTATGTGTGTTCGGTTCATGGTTCACGGTGTGTGTTTGTGTGTGTGCAAATCCTAATTATATGATTTTAGTCAAGCAATAGCCAATGATTTATGTAAACATCCCTGCAGCAACATTCAGCATACTGACTCACATTTACTGAAGTTAACCTCGAGAAAATATTTGTTTATAGAGAGTTGCGCACACACGCACACACACACACACACACACCTACATATGTACACACATACACGGATGATTATATCATATGCTTGTACAAGTAATGTTTGTGTAAGAAGAAATTAGACACAGTGGATCAAAACATTGAAGTAACTTGTTTTCCTATTTCAGAATTCAATCTTTAACGTTAGAAGCACAAACCTGCACAACTCACACAACATTTGACAGTTATTATATTGAATGTATTGCATTATTATCAATTAAGAAACTGGCAGATTAACTCCGCTTGATTCAGACTCTCCTCTGGTGTGACTAATTGAACTAACATTCATCCCAGCATTGAGATTGGCTGCTCTTATTAAGTAATTGAGTACATACAATATATAATGTGATAGATTGGTTAATGTCACTTTCTGAGCTGGATCACTCACACACTGTAGATCCTGATTTAATTCTACAATTATAACTGATTATGAATATGTGTGATGTAGCACATCTGCTCCTCTTGCATGAAGCTTAATGTAAAGTGTTACATAACGGCTGACAGTGGAAGCGCAGGTACAAATGCGATGTGTCATAGATAATTGAAATACTCCTGCAACTCCTTTTTTCTGAACATCGCAACATTAGGACTAGTACAACGTTTTCAAAGCCTTGCGTCACTACAGTTTTAATACACACAGGCGTTAAGTGACGGCAGTTGCCCTTTTGTAAGTGTAGTTGACTAAGAATTCCATTTGCTGCCCTGCAAAGATAACAAATATCTCATTTTTATTTGTTCTCAAAATGAGCTCATTGCACAGACAGGGTCACTCACAGTGTTGGCTTCATTATTTTTACTGATATGTTGTCTAAACTAATCCCAACATTGGAAACAAATATACATAAATTCAACTACTGACTAATTATCTCAGTAAAAGAGAAAAGCGTCCCTTTAACCTCATCACTGTTGCCATGAGTTATGAATGTTGTTTCCCTAAATTGATTTATCCTTTATCATGTAAATAATTATGCATGGTACAGTATGAAATGTGCCTCAGTTCAGTGAAAAGATGTCACGTTTGTACACCATCAGCTTGTGACTTTTATCACATTTTTGAATTTGTGCACAGTGATTAAATTAAATTAATTAATTATAATAATTTTGTATATATATATATGTGATGTAACTTTGTGGTTATTTTGGTTCATTTGGTATGAAAGGAGACATGGATTATATTAGTATTATCTGTTTTTTCCAGTGATACTTAAAGCCAAATTTATGCTTATATTGAGTAAAATATTTAAACCCAATATGTCCAGTTTATGACTGCAAATAATTGCAATGAATAAATAAATCTTCAGTCAGTTGTATCAGTAAAAATAAGCATTTGTTACAACAAACAAACAAACTTGGTTTTAAATGCGTTGATAAAGGTTTGCCTCCACTCTTCTTTGTGTTGTTTCACTGTCCACTAATGAATAGCAATTTAAGGTTTCCCCTGTTGCCCTTTGGCATCATTTCCCTGTCACTTTGTGCTGTGAGACACAAAATGAAATGAAAACTTTTTCTGCTCAAAAGCTCCAGTAGGACCATGTAATGAAACCTGTTTGATGACACAGTAAACAACTTTTATTTTCTTGGGGGAAAAGACAGTCTAAAAGCCATTTTTCATTGGTGTAAAGGGGGCAAAAGGCAGGTTTTGGTGTGGCAAGTGATGAATGGTTAGTGGGAGGGAATCCATCTGCTGCATCAACACAACGGAAATGGGATCGTCCACTGATAAAAAATTGCACAGAGAGACAAGCCTAATTCACGCACAAGACCCCGACACACTGTAGAGTACAAAAGAGTGTGTGTGAGAGAGAGGGGGAGAAAGAAAGGATGTCTTTCAATCAGTCTTTCAATTCACTCCTCTCCCTCTGTCTCTCTCTCTCTTTCTCTCTGTCTCACACACACACACTCATATACTCACTCACACACACACACACACACACACAGAATAGTATTCACTAGTGGCTGTGAGCCATCCCGACTAAACACCAACTATCTATCATCGAGATATTTCATACTTTTTCAATTCAATAAGCACATATGATTTATGTAGTAGCTCAAGCCGCTTTGGTATAGAATTATGTTGAGGTATAGGAATATAGACAATAATATACATTAAGTTATTTGTGTTTTTAGATTTAAATGTACAATAATATAAAATAAAAATCTCCAGACGGTTAGAAACCACGTTAAGTTTTTTATGAATATCCTTGAAGTTTTACGTTTGGGAGACTGAATTTCATTCTATGCAATTACATTGTTTACCGTCGTATGCTAGCTTCCTGGAAAAGGGCAAGCCTTCCTGTTACTTCACTGGGATCCGTCACTGTTCAGACATATGGATCTGCAGAGTTTGAAACAAAAGTTTTCACTTTCATCTGCTAAAGACGGAAAGTTTCTCTGCGCTCACCTTAAATGTAAGTTTAAGATGTGTACACATAAGCAGCTCCTTTAATCCAAAATGTGCCTAGATGTCAACTTTCAAGATACTGGATACCTTTTTTTCATCATTTGCTGCTGTTCTCTGTCTCCCTCCAGCATATATAAAAGCAATGTTAGTCCAACAGTCCAACACCTATCTATTTCATTCAGGGAACAACGCTATTTATCAAAATGTCATTCATATACTAAATTGTTCTCCGTATTATACTGCACTGAAGAACTTAATCGCTTGCTTAGATTATGTTCAGAGGTTACATGTTTTTGAGTAAATGAAGTGCTACATTTATGGACCAAACTGAAGCCACACAGTAATGGTGTAAAGTTATATAGTGCAGGACATCCGAGTTTGCAGCATCTGTGGTTGAGGTTAGGGGAATACTGTCGTGCATAAACATACGCCACATTGTTCTGTACCACATGAAAAGCGGCGTAAAATGGTGTAGTCATCTTTGTTGGATACAGCAACCAACATGCAGTAATAATAATAATAATAATAATAATAATAATAATAATTTTAAAAAAACAAACAAAAAAACTCAATGTGTCTTTTGCTCATTGCAAGACAAAGAAATGTTATTGAAACGAAAGTCAATGATAATTACATACAGTTCCATAGCGCTACTGTTCAAACAAAATCCAACACTGCATGCAGTAATCTTGTCATACTGTACCCTCACTCTCTCCCGAGTGCTTTGACTGACAGCTTTTTAAATCTTTAATTGTATTAAATCCATTGTTTATACAGCTTTACATAAAACAACAGCAGTTGGGAGCTGTGAAACAAGTCAACAAGCAGAGGACACTTAATCCCTCTCTCTTTCTCTCTCACAGCATACTGTGTGACTTCCCGAGATTAGCATACCGAAAATATGATTTTCATTCTTTCTACAGTACATTTCCATCAGTCATTCATTCTTCCTAACTTTCTTCATAAAACTTACTGCTATTGTTTGGTTAGGCTTGAACCAAGGTGGAGGAATGCAAATTGTTTATGATAGACATTAATTTATGTCATCTTAGTTCATGCTCCGATATTTTGCGATTGCAGCATTTTTCAGTGGCTGCTGGGCCGGAGCATAAACTTCAGGAATATAATATGATTTCCATTCAAAAGTATTCCTTTGTGTTATTTTCACAATTACAATGCCGTCTGAGGAAGCAAACAGGACCATCTGTAACTTTTTCTTCTCTTTGCTGGACAGCATACAGGAGTTATACAAAAGATTTGTGCAATACTTTAGAATATGCATTTGTGAATCAGTCTCTCTGCATCTCCATATTGTGGTATCAGAGTATTTTTATTTTTTTGAATGTGTGTACCCAAAACGTTTGGGAAGACGAAAACATGTCCTCTTAAAGATTTCTTGAAACTTCCAAAGTACTGTCGCATGTGTAATGGGAAAGAACATGCCACTAAACTTGTGAAAAGCCTTAAAACTAAAAATCTTTAATTCATTGTTGAATATTTCACTCTGAAGCACATATCACGGTCAAAATGATCTGCTTTCTTTGCAGCATGGTCAAACGCCAGACTGTCGTCACAAAGAAGAATTACGTTTGCATTTTTCATTCGCTGAAGTGATGAATAGAACCAATGTTTACCTGACAGAGACCTCCAGCTGCAGCGTGAATTATGAGTGTTGTCTGTCACTGACAAAGGTGGATGTTCTCATTAGTGCTGCAAAACCTCTCAGGGTGGAAGTAGGCTCGGAAGTTAGAGTCAACAAAGCCCGTGACACTTGCAGGCTGCCCTTAATTTGCCATTTTCTTCCAATTCTTAAGATTTTCTTTTAATTATAACCGTGAGTTCAGCTCCCTGTTTTGGTTTTTAAGCTTGTAACTTTGCTGTTTTTATTCAGTGTCTCCAGCAACAGAAAACAGTTGTTTTCCCCATTGTACACCACCTGCCCAGCACCAAAACAGCAGACAGACAAAGTTAACAACTGGCTGGTGAACACAGTGAAACATTTAGCAGACTTTTCTCAGTAGTTGGTGCAGACCAAAGACCGAGCTAAGGACAATGAGTACTGGACATTTTCAGGTGGCCAGACACACAACTCCAAATAAATCTTCATGTTAATTGGTAAATAACTCTTTGCTAATGTGCGCATATCAACTTTTTTCGGTAATAATATGTCAGTCTTGGCTTCATAGCTTGTTCTGCTGCTCCAAAGTAGCCAAAACAGATCTCTTATTTATAGTATATTTATAGTTAACTTAACAAAATCTTTTTGGTATGCCTAAACCTGACCAAACTGTAATTGTTGTGGTGGCAGATCAGGAAGCATTCATATAGCATTTATCCTTTTTTTTTGGAGAGCAAAGGTAAACAACATAGTTGGTCAGTTTAGTTTATATGAGAGTTGGTGTCAAATGCTGCTCATACTGCAAGTATCAAATAAATTATAAATACATTGCAATATATGTTGTCCAAAAATGATACCTAAATGTACAAACAGTCCGACTTTGCATGCTGATTTCCCTCATGAAGAGGACAAACAGAGATGAGTATCTTCCCCTCTTACTATGTTTGAAGAACTAACAGCGGAGCCAAGTTCCTTTGTTTATTTAATCAGCCCTCTATTCTGGAAGAAATCCAAGTGAAAATGACACCATTTTCAGAGAATTTGCAATTCCTCTGAGCTGAAAACAACCCGGCCAGCAAAGCATGTCATTTTATCTCTCAGAGGGTGAGCGAGACACCCTCAAGAGCAAACAGGGTTTGGTTTTTTGTGTTTATGTGGGCGTGCGTGTGTGTATTTGACTGAGTGTGCCTCAGGAGGTGTGCTGCAACAAAAAAAAAAAAAAAAAACTCTTAGTAGCACAGCAGACGAGGAAAGCAAATGAGTACATTCCCCTTTTTTTTCCACGTTGATAGAAGAGCATCGATATGTTCCTGTTCTTTCTCAGCAGGGAAAGGTGTATCTACATATGCCACTGTGAGCTCGTATGTGAGCTCGTATGTGTGTGCTTTTGCATGCGCCTGTATCTAAAGTTTTCCTGCAGTGCTTCATTGTTCCTCTGTTGTTATTATGTAAGAGAGGTGTTTGTTTGCTCTTTGAATATAAATGCTAGCTTACAGCACATTGGTAATTGTCAATAACATCTTGGAGCTTTGGCTAAATACACGACGCCAAGGTATAAGAGATAAAGACGTGTAAAGATAAAGACGTATTTTACCTGTGGTTCACACACATCTCAGTTTGTGCAACGTAGAGTGTGGGAGTCTTTACCAGCGAGTGATTTGCATTTCAAATTCTTTTCAGGGAATGCTGTATGCTTAGCAGTTCAAATGTGTAATTGCTATAATGCTAATTTAATCTCTCCCCTCTCCTGGACAGGTGCAGTGTCAGAGGGAGAGAGCAAGAGAGAGGGAGAGTGGCAACAAGAGAACAAAGTGCTCACAGAAAAGGTACTGTGCTCACACACAAATACAGACACACTCCTACGTGTTGAGACGCATTAATGAACATCCATATTTTTCCCTCTGGCTATAGTGTAATGTTCAATTTAATGCTCTAATGTTCCTTAATGACTGCTTTATGTGCACGGGCTTATTGTGCATCTATCAACCTGAAGCACATCTAATCAGACAATTAGCCCTCATCTTGGGCTAATTTCCATGTATGTATTCATCACCACAACTGGCTGTCTAATAGGAACACAAATGCATTGTCACTTTATCACACACATACGCGCGCGCGCACACAGGCATACATACGCACACGCATCTATCGGCCTGTGTGGACAAACTGAGTAAAGCTTAGCATCGAGCTTAAACAAATACCTGCAGTTATGAGCACCCGACTGTAGACCAGCTGATGCTGTTCAGAAGCGTGGTCAGAGACTGTGACAAAAACATCATCCAGTGCAAACGGCATCAGAGAGCAGATCAGACTGAAGTGAGTTTTTTTTCTGCCTGTGTCGCTCTGATCAAACTACTACTACTGTAGGTAACACACAGACTATGGATGAGTGCCTACGCTTCAAAATACCCAGACTGTCCCTTTAAGGAGCTTCCACACTACTGCATGGAACGAGGGGAAGGCGTTAGAGGGGATGTTTCGATCATGGCGGTATGGGGTATGAAGTAATGACCACCCACGTGCATAGGCACCTGCTGCCCAGAGTTCACTTTGTTAAATTTGTCTGACAACATATGCCACTTGCTTTTTGGGTGAGTGCTTATGAACGCTGGCAGCATCCAGGATTTTTCCTGCACGGCGCTTTTAAACATCCTTTATAAATATATATCATTAAGTGCCATAACGTCTACACTTATGAACTACTGATTAAGGCGCTAGCAAAATCCTACTCACCAACAGACAGAGAAAACAAACAATTCAAATGCTATACAGTCTTGCAACACATGCCTGACTGGCTGAGTTTCCTGCTGTCATAATTCTCTTTTGAGTCTCTTCTTTGCTCAGCAGCAATTCGTTTGACTTTCCCCGATACGGCGAATGCTTTGTTTATAAATCTCTGTCCATTTTTTTTTTTTTTTTTCATTTTAAACTTCCCCATCCATTCCCAGCACATTGAGGCCTCCTGTCTGCATTTCAAATGGCTCACACACAGGATCTGAACTAGACAGACCAGCCTAGCAAAAAAAGTTGGATTAGCTGGATGTGTTTAGACCACTAATTTAATTTTCCTAATTAAAATGGAGGAGAAACATTCTCTCTTCCTCTATTTTAATCAGGAAAATTAATTTTCATATCGCAGCATTATTATGCAGAACTCCATTTTGGGCCCTGACTGTTAGTTTGGGGAAATTTCTAACAAATAACAAATGTACATGAACGATCAAATCAGACTATTGAGCTTGCACCATGGCTCCAAACAGACCCGCTGGAATCAAGGTGGGTGGCGCAGCTGAGATTGGGTCTGTATTTCTGTTTTTGTTTTTGTCACTTTCGCACCAAATTAAGACGCCACCAGCTGCTCAGGCCTCCTCTTATCAGAGTGATAAGAGCAGTTGTCTTGGTTTGGGTTGGCAGAGGTGCACAAACCGCTTCCCCTTTGATATTTGATATTTTTATATTGTGAACATGCATTGTAATAATAGGTAAATATGTGATAATAAGTAAAAATGTTCAAACCGGTTGATATATTGATTAAATGTTGGGCCAGACAAAGTGTTGTATGTGACTCAGCTGCTCCCAGGTGGAACATAATGAGAGCTCATGGATAACAGTTGATTTGCAAGTCAATTTTTTCCACAACATGTTCCCACAGATCTTTCACAGTAAAAGCCAGCCACTAAAACACTGCGTTGCTTTTGATTCCATACACAACAGTTGAGTTTGTATCAACGGCATAATGAAGTAACTTTAACAGAGCAAATGGGAGCAGATCAAAACAAGGTTTACCTTTCAACCTGTTACGCGACTGTAAAACAAACTATACAAACTGTAGCTAGCGAAGTACCTCACTAGCATAGCAAACCGATGTGATAAGGGTTAATGACATGAAGGTCAAAACACCAATTTTCTTTTCCTTCAGCGGTGAATTACCACCTTACTCTGTCTCCGACTGGTCAGTACTCATTGCCTTTGTTGATAAGGTTGTTTAGGTTTGGACATGAGGAGGTCCTGGTGGATTGGTTGGTCTAGGTAAAGAAATATTGGTCAGGAATAGGTTTATAATATTATTGAAAAGTAAAAATGATGGGGCCATTTTTATTGTTTTTTACAGTGTACTGTTAAGACATGACTGTGCACCTCCATCTGCTCAGCTGTGATGCATACTCTGCTACACCAAAGGACGTCTCTGAGAGCTGCTGCTTGTCTCTTTTTAATGATCTTGTGATGACCGATATCCCGAACTGACACTGTCCCAAACCTAATGTCTGTACCCATGCAATGCCATGCTTCTTGTTGAATGCATTGCAATGATATGTACATTTGATCTGCATTATCTGATTTGGGAGTATCCTACACCCCTCTGACTAATTAGACATCAGTTAAACAGCAATTCATCGCTTAATTAAATTTTCAGCCTTAGTACCTGACTAAATAGGTACATGACCTACTGTGCTTATTTACACGCCGGGCTGCTAAAATATTCCACACAGATTTTAATCGCGAACAGCGATTGTCACACACACACAGCGAGTGTCATCGGCTCCAAAACTCTGAACATCATTTTCTCTGGATGATGATAATAAAGCTTTTAGTTGTATAAACAAGATTATGATGAGGAGTATTTATGGTCCGTGACCATTGCTGTGCATAATAATCACCAAGACACAATTTAAGGCAACTTATTGTTTAGTAATACGAAGTTAGTGCAACATAATCAAAGTCTCACAGTGGTTTGTTTTGAAGTATATGGAACTCTTTTTCTGTTCAGTTGTGATCTTATTGCACTTTTATTTGGTAATGAACAAATGATGTTGAATAATCAAATATGAGTCCAATACCTGGAGGTTTGACTGTATAATGTTATAATGCTATGTGTGTGTGCACAGTTTGTTCTGCCGGTGGCTCAGAGATTTATTATGTCAGTGGTTTGATCTTAAATATCTGAGGTTAACGCCATCCTAAGGCACTGGTCTGTCTGCAAATATATTCATAGATTTGTTTTTCACAGAAGAGAGCTTGGAATGCGAATGAACAAGAGAAGTTGTTTGGGGATATAGCATCTTCATCGTCTTAATTTAATACTTGGAGAACATCGATTGCAGCAGAGAGACTAAAGGGAATAAAATGGACACGGACAGGAAGTAAAGCAGAGAGAGAAAGAGAGATGGTGGCTGACTGTAGTTTTGTGCTGTTGTTTTAATTCTAACCTTTCCACTGACTAAACTGGTTCATTACTCCTGTAGCCATTAAACAAGTGAAAGCGGGTCACCCGCAGCACCAGCCGTGATTTGGAATCTACTGAACGTAATGTGGTCAAAGTGCGAAGGAAATTTATCTCAGAATGAGCCGGTTTATTCTGATTGAGCATAGCTTCTGTTTCATTAGCAGAAAGAAAGCCTCTATGCCAACAGTATCTATTGAAACAGGTGCGAGGGATTAGAAAGCAAACGGCAAGTATTTTGAAGACAAATTATGGGAACATGAGCATGAGAGGGACGACTTCAAACGCAAGACAAACATACAAACATGGAGGAAGAACCTGGAAGAATGGCAGGGCAAACAAAGAAGCAGCAGAGTGGAGACAGGAGGTGAGAGTGACAGCAGTGGAAGCCTTTGATCTCCGGTTTCTAATCAATGAGGATTATGGTCCGTGTGCCCGTGTCAGTCCTGATTATGGTAGCAACACCAGGAGACATGGTGCATCCAGAAGAGTAGCAAACAAACAGCCTTGTTCCAAAGAGAGGTGTTCTGCACAACCCTGTCTGGATGCAGCTGGTCGTGTCTGAAGTATTTGACAAGATTCAGAAAGAAAACATCCAGATGGATTCCGAATTTACAAAACAGCAGAGAGCGTGAATATGAAGCCGGTGTGGAAATCTTTGCCACACCTAAACATAGTGCTGTCACACCTGAGTCAACCAAAGCGCTACATTCTGACTCTAATATATCAGCAGCGCATCTCCACTATTGGGAGTAAACACTGTGAACGCATGACACAAGAAATGAAACGTCACGTTACAGAAGATCATAAACTGCAACGCAAGGACAGACGGACCCTGGAGAATGATTTGAAAATCTTGAATGTGAATTCTTGCAACTTCCACTGATGGTAGACAGACTTCACCGTGTATGTCTTGGGAGTTAAGATGTCAGGATTTTCACTGACGTTTGACACAGCTTTTGGATGCTGTGTCATTTCACACGACATTGCAATGCACAGAACACATTTTCTTCCCTCTGTTTCCTCCACTCATAAATTACAATACAAATGACAAATATAAATACACCCCTGCTGTCACCCACTGACCACATGAAAATGGCCAATCCTGCAGCAAAACAGAAAACTGCACTAAGTGTGTGATTGAGGTGGACTTTCTAATAATGTGCACCAGTGTATGCAAACACTATTTATATACATACTGTAAGGGTGTCAGTCGGTAAGATACAGGTGCAGGTAGGCTGTAATGCATCCATAGTATTAACTATGTTAAGAGGGGCCACAGAGAGGGGCAACGAAATGCTTGCAATGAAACTGACCCTGGGCTGCTCCATCCTTTATACGAAGGACCAAGCCTTTGTATACGCACACTCTACCAGGTGAGATATCAGGTCACCCAGTAGAGCTATTGTTGGGTTTGTAAAAAATCTGAAAATAATAACAGATGTTGTCACAATTACCTAGAGTGACACATTCATAGTGCTTGTGTTGTCAAACCAGCAGTGTAAACATCAAAATTGTTAAAAATGAATTAAAATTATTTAAAAGAAATTAAAAAGAAAAGCAGCAAATCTTCACATGTATAAATCTGGAACCATCAATTGTTTCTGCATGAAAAATAAGTTTTTCCCAGATGGTTACTTTTGTGTCTGAAAGGTAAATCTAATAGTCTGTAGAGGGATTGGCTTCAAAAGGTTAACGGCAATCCCTGTTGACTTCTGTTAATGTTATCTGCACAGTTTTAGCTCATGGTGATATATTTGAACAGTCTCAAGAAAAACAGGCAAAAATTTTCTGAGCAAAAGATTATGTCATCAGATTTTTTAAAAGTTTGGTGAAAGTATAGCTGAGGAATCTTTTAGCAATGTACAGTTTCTTTTGTAACCACAGGTGGCACCTAGCATGCAATTACACTATTCCACTTACACTATTCCACTTAGCAGTATAAGTATACGGTAAACTATGGTATGTATCTAAGTTTCTTACACTACAAAACAAATCATGTCATCCACTCTTTCCCTGAACTAGTTTCAATGCGGAAGAAATGTCTAATTAAATCTCGGAAACAAGGACTGTCCTTTTAAATTATGCTTTTTATATTTATAGATGTTCCCTTACTGGTGAGATTTTGTTCTATTTCTACTTTTGGTCGGTTAATACCATGCTGCTGAAAACAGTCAGAGCATTCTGTCACTATGACAGGCTCTGCTAATGAACTGGACCTTTGAATCTCCTCCTAACAGCCTATTCCTGGAACTGATAGCATCACAATCTGATGTCCTGGTACAGAGATGTAGCCAAGATAACCGAACACGTTATCTCGGCTACATCTCTGTCTGACCTTACGTCCCTCTGCACTGAAAGCTTTGCCAATTTGACCCTGTGTTCGCACGATCAATACTGGACTGGACTTAACTGTCTGACCTCACCTCTTAAAAATCTGGACTTGTAAAATGTAATAATAATGCTTGTGTGATTTTCTGTACAGCGATTTGTTCAGGTGCAATAAACATACGTATAGTACACATTTTCAAAGAACGTAGCTTTACAAGCTCTGCTTGACTAAAAACTGACTTATATAGAGAGTCAGATTAAACAAGGGGATAGCAGGCATCCGGCACAACGTAAATTACCCGAGCATGCCTCAATGTACAGGTTGTACAATTCTTGTTGAAGAGAAATTGCAATTGTATCTTACAAGCAACAGCAAAACGGACACGAACGCAAGTTGCAAGAAAGAACACCATTTGTAAATTGTGTAACATAGGGCAGTCAGACCGACAAAAACAGATACAGACCAGCATACTGCAGTTCAGAAGCTAGCTGTTCTTTGAGTAAGTTTTTAAAGAGTTTGGCTTGATCTCATCAGACAGGTTTTTCAAAGAGTCTGCCGGGTCCTGATGTAGAAAGCTTGATAATCCGCAGTCGTCTGTCTAGACTGTGAAATGACCAGAGCAGCGTTGCCTCAGGATCTCAAGCTGTGCTCTGGCTCATGAGGGCTTAAAAGCTCAGATACAGCTAGGCACTAGTCCAAGACGTGTCTTAAAGGTAATGAATAAAATTTTTTTAGATCATTCCTTCTTTGCACTGACTGCAAATAAAGTCAGAAAAGTGCCGGTCTTCTATAAAAGCAAACTCAGTAGCTTCAATAAAATCGGGTTAAATCCACCTTTCAAGATGATTTTTTGATATTTTTCATAGTGGAAAGTGGAAATCTAAATTCTAAATCTAACAGCCTTTTTAAACAAGGACTAACCTTACTCCATAGTGGCCCTAAGCCTACTCCCATAAAGCGATTTGTCCAGGGACTTGACCGGATTATTTGCGTTACATTTCCTGGCTGAAACTGTTCATGTCCCTTCGGTGATTAAAGTCTAAGATCCCTTTAGCTTGATCAATAATAAAACCCTTGCGAATCTGTCCCAACAGTTTGTAGCTTAATCAATAATAAAAGTCTCACGAGTTCAATCATACCTTATTCAATAGTTTACATTTTAACCGCGTGACTCAACCTGACCTCGGTCGTTGATGAAGGTCCAACCAATATGACCCTTCTGGGACAAATTGTATGTGTAAATTCTAGGCCGACTCTAGGTACTTTATTGTTATCATGTTTCCCCAATCCAAAGAGGACGCTATATTTAGAAACTAGTTTCTCATAATCGAGACAGTGTCACTGCAAACACAAGCCAAATACCCATAATAATGCTTGTCAATAAAGCAGGCTTTAAAATAACCACCTATTGTGGTTCTCTGCCATTGAGCTGTTTATTTGGTAATTGAATACAATCCCTACTGAGCGCCGGGAGCACTTCTTCCCTCACTGTCGTGCTGCTGAACAGACAGCAGCAACAGAAGAACGTGTCAATCCTTTTGATCCTCCGTAGTTGCTTTATCGTCTCCGCACAGCTTATGGTATTGGATTGTTGCTACGTTTTTGTGTGTCATTTTAACCCACCTTTAAATCATAGAAGAAAGAGAAAGACATCTAGCACAGGTGGAAAGAGGCAGACTTCTTTCTCTCTTTTTTTTCTCCTTCTCTATCCATTTACTGAAAGGTACAGGAGAATACGTTGTCATTTCTGTCCCACAAGAAACAGAAGCCTTTGAAAGGGGAAGATGAAAGGAGAGAAATGGCTTGTTAGAAAAGAGGGGAGACGAACAGACAACAACTGTTCATGAGGTGACAGACGGGGAGGTTTTTGAGGTTTTGCGTCCGGTTTTTGTTTTTAGGTCATGTCTGAGCAAAAAGATATGGGAAGATGAAGAGAAATGAGAGAGAGGCGACAGTGAACTACAAGTGCATGTCAAACTCAGGTACTGCTTGATGTGTTTTATGGAGGTACCATATAGTTCTGCTTTCTAAAAACCTTGCTCATGTTGAATATAAGTCACTTTTATATATACATAAAAGTGACCAGTGGAAAAGTCTGCAATGGGCAATGGGTTTGCTAAAAGCCATGTATATTGTGACAGAGCAGAATAGAAGAGCAGTGGTTATTCAGCAGGCAGAGAGAGAGAGAAAATCCTTTCAGTTCCTCCTGACTCATAGCTGGGTGAACTCAAAAGGACTTAAGTATTTACCTTCACTGTCTAAATTTTTAGATGTTCCCTGTGCCCTTTTGTCTTGATCTCTCTTGCCCATGTATATCTTTTTGTCTGTATGCCTGAGTGTGTCCTTTGGTCTGTCTGCTATCCTTTTATAGCATTGCTTTAAATGTGTAATGAGACCAGTCATCTTTGCTCTGAGGTCAAAGATGAAGGAAAAACTGACTTGAGTCAAGAATGCATACCTTTGTATTCTATACATTTGATCTGGTTAGGTTTGCTTTCATATTGCACTAACAAATTATACATTATACATTATAATGTCATTATCACCCATGTGAGGTGCATATCACTATACTTAGTGTGTAGATGGGCGTGCGTCTGATGTTGCTGTATTGTCAGTTTGGTTGGTAGCTTTCTTTCTTTTAAATTTTTTTAACCAACTGACTCTCCATAAAGTGTCAATAAAAAATTCAGTCTCCTCCTCTCCTCACGTGCTACCGCAGCTCATTTTGTTTCATTGCATTCATTACTCTCTCTGCTGAAAGGCTGTTTGAACCATCTAAAAAGCTGATCCAGACCGAGACCACCTTGTGGTCCAAGGAGCACACTCTCTGGCCTCCTGCCTTGTAGGTCTGTCGATGTTTCAGTGAATAACCCTGTTAACTGGAGATTTTCCACCAATTAACAGTCTGGTTGTTACAATGCCAGTTAACAGGGTCACTTATTAAACCGAAACACCCACAAGCCACAGCTGTGGTGAATTCGGTTATTAGTGGACCAGTCTGGTTTTTCTGGTCGGGAGTTCCAGATGGCATGTTGTGGCAGCTCTGTGACTTTTTCTTTCTCTAATCCTGTCCAAAATTCAGATTGTGGGACACTTGTGATTTTGTAAGAAAATTTCAGTAGCATACACACTGTAAAAGATAATAAGGGAGCAGGACAATACAGTTTTGTGGCACAGACAGTACTTTGGTAGCACACATTTATTGTTGTGTTTGGTATCTTCAGGACAATTACTGATTAAATATAAAAGGATAGAAATTGCTAGAGATTTTTGATCAAATAAAGCAGCGACATAATAATCAACAAATTACTAATGTGTGTCTTAAATAAAGAAAGCTTTTTTAAAAAAAAAAAAAATGACATGGATGATTACAACAACAACTGAACAATTGTAAAGTATCAGTCAATTTACTGCAATCAGCAGAACCCTTGTAGCAGTAATAGTAATGTTGGTGAGGCCATTTATTTTTTGATCGTTGCTTACTATTACAGACAAAACTTACTTTTTTAACAAGATTTTATTATTCATATTTGCTGTGAACAAGTAGGTGAAATAGATTGTTTAATGTAGCTTGGCAAAAGTGTGTCAGCTGAACAGTCTCACCAGCTACTTTAGGTTACATACAGAGTATCACAATGTAAGAATCCAGTCGACGATCCCAAGATTGGAATATCTTTTTCCACTAAATCCTTTGCGGGTGAATTTTTATTTTACTTTACTTTTATTCCTCTGCTGTCTTTAACTGGTGATTAGCAGAAATAATGCAGTAAAAGTCGTCCTGCACTTAAAAAAAATAGAAATCAGAGAAACAGATTAAAAGACAAGTGCTTTCAGAAGATCAACGACTGCTTAGCACTTCTATACTGCATGTTATCTCAGTGCCTCCTGTGAGCATTTGTTTACATCTGCCTTGATAAATCGGGCACTGTGTGCAGCATGGAGCAGGCAGTCATCGGTGGCCTGAGGTTGTATTATTTGCTGTAGAATGGAATCCATTTCTTGGTTCCATCTTTGCTCAGAAACAGCCCTGAGACAGAGGAAAAGACTTGTGTAGCCCTCTGGTTGTGGGAGCAGCCAATGAACAGAGCCCAATGGTCCTGAAAGACAAGGCAATTTGGCCAGAGTGATGGGAATAATGAGAAAAGCATCGTAATGTTGCCAGAGTCCAATTTACAAGGTGGAGAAAGAGAGAGAGAGCAAGTGAGAGAGGGACACACACAGAGAAGCAGGGATGGAGAAGGAAAAAAGAAAAAGAAAAAGGAAGGCAAGAGACGGGAGAGAGTGAGCGATCACCCACGCAAAAAGGCCTGGTATTGGTTTTGTGTTCATGTTGAGGTGGCTGCACATTAACCTGTGCAAATGGAGGTTATGGCATTACTTCCATAGGGTGAGCAAGGAGGGGACAACAGGGGTGCTGCCAGTGAAAAAGAGAGAGAGAGATAGAAAGAGAGAGAGAGAGAGAGCGAGCAATGAACATAAGCAGAGAGAAAATTCAGTCTCTTCATCTCTACAGTATGCGTCTTTTAGCCTGAGAATCAGCCACCGATATGTCATTATACAGCACATCTCTGGAAGAACAGATTTGCCGTGCACTGGGGAAAAAAAAAAAAAAGACTTCTAGGGATGAAGCAAATCTTCAGAGAAAGAGAGAAAATGAAAACCATGCCAGAGAGATAAAAGGAGATTGTGAAAATGACAACTAGAGATAATGAAAAATGAGAGCTGCAAATAAGATAAGATGGACCAGCGGAGAGCAAAGGTGATTTTCTGTAAGAGGCGAATGAAACCATGAGTAGGAGAAACAGTTAGGGCTGCAGAAAAAAAAATTGTCAGCCTGGTCAGTCTCCTCTCTCCTGACTCCATGTCATGACACAGCGGTGTGACGCCGCAGAGCAGTGACAAGATTTCAGCAGATGGATGTTTTCTGCCCCCTGGTACCAGTTCAGGACTGAGGCTGACATGCCGCCTGAAGCATCTTAAACTAGAAGCGAGCACTTTTGATGCCTTCCAATGCGCTGACTGCTCATGATCACAGCGTCTCTCCGAGGGACTGTGTGCCTCAGCAGCTGGGGAGGCACTGGAGATTACCATCGCGGCTGGATTACAGGAGGCGATTGCTTAATAAACGTTTTCACTCTCCTCCTCTGGAGTCATAGAGGGATAGTTGCAGTGAGCTGCTCCCAAGGCTGACTTATCTGTTCTCGCTGAGACCCTCGAGGGCTGCAGAGAGGAGAGAGACCACATACACAGATTGAGACATACAGTATGTCTACAGGGCAGACAGCGAGCACTTAGTGGGGAGGCAACAGTCTAAAGAAGCCCTGTGGCCATGGAAAAAAGACCACACGCACACACGCGCACACACACACAGAAAGTTAATGAAGCTTTTCAGCCCCTATCCATTCCATAATCCAACAGGGATGTTAATCTCCTGTGGGTCCCCTAACTGCTAAAACACACAGATACACACACCTACACACACATTTATTCAGAGAGAGGGAGAGAGAGAGAGAGACTGTGATCATGAGCAGTGTGTGGGAAGGAAGGCATTCAGTGGTTACTTCTTGTTTCTTGATCCACCCGGTTGGATTAGAGAAGCTTGTTTAGCTCGTCTCTCTGGGTTATATATTTTTTTTGTGTGTTTGTGTCTCTTGAACTCTCTTGTCAGGTTTCCTATTTTGTTCATTATTAATTCCCTGTAATCATTTTACTCACAGTCCTTCCTGTAATTATGTTGTGTCATTTTTTTTTGTAGCATACTATTTCTTTCTGTGCACTCCTTTTGTTGTCTTTTCTTGGGCTTTTCTCTTGTTTTTATCTTTATTTGTAATACAGTTTTGTACACCCTCCAAGAGCTGGACTTCCCCGGGTCATTTACACTTTAAATTAACTGTAGTCTGTTTGAATAGACATAAATACAGAGCGTATATATTGTGTAAATATATGCAGAAAATGAGCATGTTTGTTCAGCTGCTCCAAGGATGCTTTGCTAGGTGTAAATGCAGTCTGCGCAGCATGTTTTGAGAGAAAGCCCACGGGTGTGGATGCTTCGTGACCCATTGTGAATTTTGCCATCCACTCAGCTTCGAAGCTGAAGAGCTGCAAGCACAATACACTCCCACAAGTCATGGCACCTTTCACTCATCCATGGTGAAGGAATCATTGTGGATGAAGGAGGGAGTAGCGCTCCCAGCAGCTGTTAATACTGTGGTGGTAATAACAGGCTGTCATCTTTTTTTTTGTTGTTTCCGACGAAGGAGTCATGAGAGACATCTCACACCTACAATGAAAACTGAGAGAACAAGCTGTAAAGCCCCATGAATCACTGTGTAATCCTGTTGACATTAATGCGGCCCATTTTTTGTTCCGCCCAAACCAAAGTTGAATATTCACTAAACTACAACATTTTTCCTCGGAAAACAGATGCATGCAACATGCTATCACTTCCTAGTCAGGCAGCAGCAGTAGTGTCTGAATGTGCTGTGTTGTGCTTTGTTTTGTGAAATTGTTTAATTCCTAGTCTGTTCATAAAGCACTACAAGCATCGACTTTGTAGCCAAATCTTTATGCAAATTATTCCTGTGTGCCATTGTTTTCCAGAAGCTATGAAAAATGGGCAAGCGAGCCACATTGTTGCACTGGGTGTCCTGTTCCTTCACTGTGATCAACATGGGAACTGTAGTTTTCTTTGAGTTGATCTTGCGTACTGTAAATACTTGCTAGAGCACTAAATGTGCATTCACTCATGGCTAAGTTCAGAAAATAAAAATCTAAAGAAATTTCTAAAGAAATAGAAATGTAGACCAGCCTTTTCATTTAATACATCATTCAATTTCAAACATAATTGAATTGAATCAAACACATTATTTGATTGAATTAAACCACGATGCTGTAAAAATCTGCCTCTTAGGTGAGATAGAGTAACCTGGTTCGAAACCCGTTTTGAAAATGCAGCCTCCTCTGCGCCCATCCACACTTTATTAAGTGATGGTCACGACGCGGTCACATTGGTATGTTGTTCGAATGACAAAAAGAAATACAGAATTTTGTCCTGCTCGAGGGACATTTAGTGAATAAATGCTAACTCAAACTGCCAGCTCCTCTAAACACTGAATAATACGAACTGCAGATGAATATAGTAAGCATGCAGACAGGGTCAAGAGGTTCATTTACTGCTTGACTAAAGACTAAAAACAGCAAGGGGTGCGATATATGCAGAGTTGCTGTTATGGCGATAATACTGTACAGTGGCAAAGCTGCCAATAAGAGAGGTCAGGGCAAAACAGCAAAGAAAGTGAGACACAAATAAGGATATAAGAGCTCTTAGTGATAACATCATCCAGAAACCTGATGCCCCCAAACCCCTAATGAGCATCCCAGCACCCTGTGAAATTTATATCTGAAAGAAGTAGAGAATGGAGTCCCGTCCATCACGACATAGGTATACCTAATGAAGTGTTTATGGAGTGTATCTTAAGGTCATATAGGCTAATATCTAATCCGCAAGAAGGGATAAATAAGCCTTTAAATCTGGATCTGTTCATAGGCATCATTATCGCTTTGTAAAGCCACAAAAATGCACAAAACCTTTTTGCAGCGTGAGCTTTTGACCTTGTGTTTGCAACCACAAAGCCCAGTAATCCCGAAGGTGGAATTTGCATTGCACTGGCTGATTGTTATGGACACCCTTCCAACTGTGCCTCTGCAAACACTTCGACGCAGTAAAAGTTCATGGTGAGTAACCAAAATGCCAAACAGGTCCATTTAAGAAAAGGATGCTTCACTGGTGCATCATGGAAACAGCTTTGTGTGTGTGTGTTATTTATTTGTACCATGACTGCTAGTCTAAAGGGCCCACTCACTGTATTCTGTATTACAGCAGGGTTCATTGCCAATATCTTTCTAGCCTGGGCAGAGGCCAGATCGATGAAGCTGGGCAAGACCAATATCCTTCTTCTTTTGCAACTCATCTGAGAGAGTACAGATGTCCTTCTGGAGGTTTGTTATGGTTGGTTTACTGTAGTCTCCTGGAGCAGCTGGCAATCTGTACTGGTAATCTTACTAGATCTGAAAGGTCAGCGTAGTAGTGGTAGACCCCAACTGAAAATCTGTCTCAGAGTGCTATTTGGTTAAAAAACAAACCAAGGCTAGCTAGCACAGATGGCCAGGAAAGCACCGCTTGTTGATTCATAGAAGCAACAATATATATATATATATATTGTTGTTGACCATGAAAAAGAGAAATATGACTCATAATCAAAGGTTGAAATTCCAAAAATGAAGTGCATTTTTTCTTCCACTTACATTTTACTCAAACTAAATATTTTTTAGCCATGCAATGTGTTCCCATTACCTCACTCACTATATATATGTATCAAATACATTACTATCTTTGTTCCCTTGGGGGATAGTTGTGAAAGATGAGACACCAGTGTAATGGTATTAGTCTGTAAATGTTTTTTTTTTGACTCTGGGAGCATTACATTAAAGAAAGCAAGCAGAGTAGTAAACATAGCTAATGTTCCCAACAAGCTGTGTCTTTCAGTATCTCTCATTGACTTTGTTCACCAAGGATATGTACGAGAGGCTGAGCATGCTCCTCAATGATCACATTTATATCAAATCGAATTTATTGTCATATACACAGTCACACACAACGACACACAGTGAAATTCATTTCATTTTACGCTATAAGCAACAGGAGCTGTGCAGCGCCCGGGGACCAACTACTAAGCAAGGAATAGCTTTAAGAGCTCTACATTTAAACATCTACCAACTCATTTATTATTTAGACATAGTAAATGTCATTGTTTTATTATTTTATAACATGCACTTGCTCTCCCGGTGTCCAGCTTTTAGGTATCCACATGACAAAGATTGGATTAGTATCTCAGTGTAATTACACCGTGCATGTTTAAATTCAATTCTCTTTTTCATATCGACTCGTCTGCCCGTAAACCACATTGTGGATAAAAGAGAGATATTGTCAAAGAATCAAGACAAAAAAAAAAAAAAATCTCAAAACCTCACCTCGGAGAATAATGTAATCTAACGAAGATGAAAAAAGTTAGACAGACAAGATGAAAGTGATTTTTTTTTTTTAACATGAAACTTTTAAGCATGCTGGTTTTCATGATTCATTTTATAGTTGGGATATTCTGCTGCGCGGCCTCCTTTGTATAAGCTGAATATTTTACCTTTTTCCTTTGCATAAAGTGCCCTGATGGTTTTTATTATAATTGGAAAAGGCAGTTTCATTTTAGCCCCACAGGAGGCAAACTCATCCAATTTCTCCCAAGAATATCACCCGGCAATATAATAAAGTGACAGCATTGTTTCAGAGCATTCTCCGAAAGTCATTAAATGTATATTTTTCTACAGGCACATAATTATCTGGGAGATAAGTGGGTGATGTGAACAGACACATGCACAAGCAGCTTCCTAGCTAGATTAATTCATAGCTCTTTGTTCTTACACCTTCAGGAAGCATCTTTAGATTGAGACGCTACCTGCTGACAAATCTAATTACAATCAAGGAAGGTGAACCGTTGTTACAGTAACATGAAAGGCTAAAAAAACACTTGATATATGACATCATAGTGCGTTTTTTTTTTTTTTTTGGTGTTTTTAAGTACTGGTGTGTGTTTCCCTATTCATTCCATTTTGCGGATATGACTGTGTGTGCGAGAGTGCTGCAGACTTGAAGTACACTGTGTGTACCAGTGCACTTGTGTTGGCTGATGTGCTCGTATGTGCGTGTGTGTTCTCTCTCCTGAAAAGAAAGTGAGTAAATTAAGCCACTTTTTACAGTGCCTGAAGCATGTTGATTCTCTTCACTCCGAATGAGTGGGTCTGTCCTTAATTGAGCCTCCATGAAAAACCTCCTCTCGTTGTGCGTGGAAATCATGCTTGTGGGCATCAGCCTGCGCCATGACCCAATGACTAAAGTATAATCCTGTGACTTTGAACCTCTTTCAAACTTTTATCACTTGTCAGTGTTATGTGTGACTATGTATAGAATTGTATTAATGTATGGGTCTATTTTTGGTAGACGTTTAAAAGTAGTGTGCCTTACAGCAAACATTTTGCGTACACACATACACAAGACCTTTATGTGGCGAGATAAAGAGTTGCATGACACTTCGGTCTCATGATACATCTATCCTTACTTTTCTTCTTAGAAAAATGGGGTAAGAAACTGGTATAAAAGCCTTACTGGTATATCAGCATCGACAATATTATTAGGCCATTTTAGGCAGTAGCAGATTGATTTATTTTTAGGCTTTAAATAATCAGTATTCAGTTAAGACAGTTGATTTGGAGAGCTGTTCTCTATCACGCTTGACTTGTGACAGGAACGTCCATGTAGTGCCATTCATCATCGTCATCACGTCTTTTAAGCGTGCATGTGAGCCATCTACTGAAGCTGGCCGAAGGAACGCTGATTTAACCAGTGTCAGCGAGCAAGATGGTTCCAGTTGGCTTTTCTCGCTACTTCATCATCTGCATGCTTCTCATTTGTTTGGTGAATTCACCGGTTAAACGGCTCGTGTCGTGTTAGACAGCAGCTGCACGCTTGAGGGGAGGTTTCGAAGTAGAACATTTTCCATCCTTTCCGCATAGAGCAGGATGCATTGGGCGATTCCAGCAAGGCCAAAGCCATTTTTAAAAGCATTAGTGGCACTGTCTGAAACGAGGCATGCTGCAGATTGTAACATATGACCGGCTATCTTTCCCCTATGGGTCTTTTATGATATACTGTATGTGTCAACATTCTTTATATGTGCGTTTCTGTTCACCACACACATACAGAACCTCTCACGTACGTTCACGGCCATTCAACTTTGTCTTGAAATGAAGGATGTAGGCGAGTGAAAAAGATCTTGAAAATGAAGTGTAAGGAATTCGAGCAGGAAGTCTCGGATATTAAGTATGCCTCAATTGGGGGAAAAAAAAAAAAGAAAAAGAAAAAAAGCATTTTGTTTTACTCTCACAAACTTGAAAGGAACTCACACACACACTGGGGTTCTCTCTGCTTCTCATTTATGTGCAAATACACTGATGTTACTGAACATTTCCACCCTAAATGATCAAAAAATAAGCCCAAACTAGTTTGGTGTGATAAGAAGACTTCCATCTGGCTCTCACAAAAGGCGCCAGCTGAGAGCAATAGTCTGCTTCGCCAACATAAGATGCATTGTTGAGATAAAAGAGCCTCTTGAATATAGACTACACAGGCTCATCTGTTTTCTTTTAACTCCTGCTGGATGGTCTTCTGCCCACACATACACAAGCATGGACATGCTAAAACACAAGGGAGCTGAGCATAAAACACATGAACGCACACACGTACCACTGATATAATTGCTTTTTCAGTCTTGTATAACCAGCTGTCCCCATACTCGGATGATGAAACATCTTTGTACGTTGAGTAGACATTTGATTCAGCAGATAGTGGAAAAAAGAAAATTCAAATTCAAATAGCCACATTCAAAGCAAACTTCATCTCTGCCCTGTCTTGTCTTTGCTGATATGTGACAGTACACTTGAAGGATCCACATCAGTTTTTTTTTTTTCCCCCTCTGTGCAGCGTTTATTTCAGCGCGTCCCTCCGCTCTCTTCTGCACTCAATGGAGAGAGGATTAGAGCGGCATCGCTCGAACCATGTCTCGACTGAAATCCATCTATCAACTCTCTCCCTGAGCAATATTTCCGTATTCCTCCCAAGTGGAAAGATCAAACATTTGGTATTGCTCAGTGAAATACATTCAAAGGCTCTTAGCCACTTCCACAACCCCTGGTAGAGCTTTCTTTTTTTTTTTACCCCCCTTCCAAAGCCAATTACTTTACATCACATCAAAGGCATTTATTTATCATTTACAGAGGATCAGGTGATAGAAGTAGGATTCCCCACATGTGCACAGAAGCACACATGAGCAGATATTTTCCCATCCTGGCACACTGAGGATGTACCGCTTTTGAAACACATTTTTATGACACAAGCACCTTCAATGTTTTTTCCCATGAAACATATAAATACCTATTCCTTACGTCTCTCTCTCTCTCTTTCTCTTCTCCCAACTTTTTTCCTTCTTTTCACTCCCCCACAGGTGTGAGTGGACAGGATTGGTGAGGTTTCTTCCCAGCATGCAACTGGCACGACAGCATCACAGGGCCACTGTGCCCATAACAGGCTGCCTTCTGGCTTTGGCTCTGTTTCTTGCACTACAGGTAAAATTTGTTCCGACAAAATAGCCATTTCTTACTGAGTGGAGCTGCCTACGGCGTTTTTTCATATTCATTATTTATATCCAATCTACTATTTTTGGCAGCCATGTTAATCACTTGACTCTGGGCACAAATCCACTCAAATTCTATCCTGGCCAGTTTGAGTATCAAAGGGAATGGTGATTTAGACTACCTGCCTGTTTTCTGCGTGTTTTTAATATTTAATGTTTTTTCTTTGTACATTTTCTTCTGCAAAGTAGATCTTAGATATCATGAGACCAAACATGCCTGTAAGGTTTTCTATTATCGCATATGCATGTGTGAGTATGCGGAAAAATAGTTCCATATATAAATATACAGAATATAAAATGTGCCAATGACGGTAACAGTGCATAATGATGTACATTAAAAAAAAACAAACAAAAAAAAAACGGTGCATTATAAACCATAAACAACTTGGTGGCAGGTTGAACACTCAAAGTTATTTAGTAAACAGTAAACAGTGTGGTTGCTGGAGTGTAAACCTCCCCAAAATCTCCAATAAAGTGCTGGACAGCAGCGCTGCTAACACCGGTATACACTCCAGGCTCGGCTTCTACACAGTGAGGGAACACTGCAGGGTGAATGGAGTCGTCAATGTTTCTTTTTTCCAGTAAACAGTAACCCCACAAACTAATGTAGTTAGTTCATGATGTGCTCCTTGTCCATGAAGAGAATGCTTGTTTACCACTGGACATTTCTGGTACTCAACCAGAAATGCTAACACTTGAGAGGCTGTGGACAATATACACACGTATGATGCTTTTATATACACACCTGAAAAGTTCTACGCTCACGTACAACTGAAAAGCCCTCATGAAAACCATTGAGAAACTGCTGACATATACTATGGTAAAGACCTTTCACGTAAACCTCCACACGTACACACACATCACAACAGATTTTCAGTATAGTATGTGAATGAGTTTTCTTGTGCTTATGTGAGAAAAAGCACACGTACATGCATTGTAAGTATGAATAATGTCCCTAAGGCCCCTCCTTCCTTATATATTGTGCTTTGGCTAACATAATAGCCAAGTGTACTGCTATTTTATTGTTACAGTACTTCAGCCCCATGCACAAGTGCAAGACCAGACCTCCTGTAGTTACAATTGCTAAGCTATGATTAGAAATTGCCATCAGTTGAACCCAGGTAGGGCTAATAATTTATGTACTAATAGCTCTAATAACTTCCTCAATCAAAGCTTTTTAACACAAGTAGTGTTCCATCATTCCTGCACATCATTATTTTTTTACACTGTTTATTACTTCTCTAATCCAGAAAGAACAATCTAAAAACCGCATATTTGCAAGTGACCTTATACCTGACCTGTATATACAATATTTCAGTGTCATCTTATTTTGTGACCCCCTACCTTCTTTTCCCCATTTCATCTTTCCGTAAACAGAAAATATAAAGGACAAAAACAGCTGGAAACCACATGTGGTGTGTTTTCTTATTTCATGTTGTCTCTCTACTCCAGGGTGCCACTCATGCTGCTCCATCAGGAGACAACAAGCTGGTTCGTACCACCAGAGTGAGGAGACAGACACCAGGGGGGGATCAGCCCCCCTCTGCTTCCTCAGCCAACCAGACACTGCGGGAGCAACCCGTGGTCTTTAACCACGTGTACAACATCAATGTACCCTTGGAGTCTTTGTGCTCTGTTGACCTGGATGCATCCGCACCACCTGACCCAGGTGATGGTAAGGTCTCTTGATCGATTGTTTAAATTCACTGCTATCTCATCTGCCGTCTGGGAGGCACATTTTGTTCACATTGATACTTCTTTTTGATTTCAAGGTTCTCGAGCCGAGCTGGGGTCCGGCCCTTCGATGGAGGGTCCAATGGATCCAACTGGACCAACAGAATACACCGAGCAGACGCTAGATACTGACAGCCAGGTTGATGTTTAGCAATATTTTATGTTTGTTTAATATTATACTGTATTTAGAATGACATGAAGAGAGACTTTTTCTGAGTGATTGAGGCAGATTGTCTCACGAGTCATGGAAACTATTCTGACAAACATCTGTGCATTGTCATTCACATACTGATATTTATGATGACATGTTGTTTTACCCGGAATAAATGAAAGTGATATTTTACAAACCAAAAAAGTCCCAGTCACTCAAACACAACGTAGACTAGAACATTGAGTACATGTTGTCCCATAATTGTGTAATGAATTGCTCTAATGTGCTTCATTAATTCCCTTAGGTGTCAACTTTTACTTCTTCACCAGACTGTTGTTGTTTTCAGGTAACGTTTACTCACCGCATCAACATCCCAAAAGCTGCATGTGGCTGTCCGGCAACACCCACAATCCAGCAGCTTGCCACCAGGGTGGAGATGCTGGAGAGAGAAGTTTCCATGCTCAGAGCTCAGTGTGGATCTGGATGCTGCGGGGAGAGCTCAGCCATGGGTCAGTTAACAATGACAACAAAGTATATGGGTAAAGCTGGGGGATGCTTTTGTTTTGTTTGAATAAGCACCGTTAGCATACGGAACAGAAAAGATATGAAAATGTAACGAAACATTCAGAGCAGGCTGCTGTATATGTGGCAAAAAGAAGAAAGGGGATACTATCAGTAAAACAGGCAGAAAAGAACTGTTTATACCCTGAATAAAGAGACAGACAGCAGCAGAATATTGATGCTGCGAGGCAACTTTTTTTTCCCTGTTGCACAGTCTCGGTCTAAAAGGTGTGGAGAACCCTTTGCTACTGGTAAAAATTTAGTTCACTATTCAAGAGATGCTGCCATTATAATATGAGGGGACTAAAATGGATAGAGTTATAGGATATATTATGACTAAAGGATCTGCTCCATTGACACCATCACACCATTCAAATATTTTCTGAAAACACTTCATCTCTACGGTGAGAATATGATTATCTCCAGCAGTCATGTTCTGAATCAGAATGAGGATGATCAGCCGAGGAGGATGGTGGCGAGATGGAAATGCACAAAATGAGACATTTCATTGATGTCTTGACTACTCTTTCTCCCATCAAGGATGATGCCCGTGAACTAAGGTTGAAGGCTTTTCACATGATTACTTCTTCCGAATATGTCACTCTTTTCCCAGGATTACTCGTACTTCTAAAACCAGACCTGATGAAAAGAATTCATCATTGAATTACTTTCATTGTATTGATGTTGTGGATCTTCTCTACAGTGCTTTGGCATGTTATTTCAGTAAGGGGAGTGTTGTTTTTGGACATTTAGCAATTGGTCCTATTGTTTTGATTCAGCTCTCTTTGTCTGATTGAACAACTTGTTGAATCATACGTTGCTCTGTTCATTTCATCCCAAAAACTTTTTGCCATGCAGCCAGAACTGGAATTGAACTGTAGTAAAACTGCAATTTTAGCATGAAAAGTAATTACAAATCGAAAAACACTTCAGGTAAACATTTGAATTACATTGATGTAGCAGCAATTTTAGGTCAGACTAACACTACAATGATTGATGTGGTAGTGATAATAAGGTTTGGAGAAGGTGCCTGTGTTGTTGTTTTTTTCCTTGGAAATGGAACCAGATTATTGTGAGAAATCCCAAGAAATACAGGAAAGGTCACAGCTAGTGTCAGGGGAAGATTTGCAACACATGTCACGCAGGGAATCTGAGAGGAGGGGAACATCTACAAGTTTTAACAGAATATTCAGTCATGCTCACTACGTTAGAATTGGTTACACAAATTATTGGTTATTTTATCAGTATCGGCTCTTAGAAGCAGAGAATTATCGGTATCCGTAAGTCGCAGCCTAAAAGTTAAACTCTGTCTCTCTCTCTCTCCGTCTGTTTGGCTGACTAAATGCCTTGATATGGCTGAACTCTGTTCTCCGTTTCCTAGGCAACCCAAGGTCAAGATTAGCTTTACTTTGCTTCAGACTGATTGACTCTGTGGAAGGCACTGTGTGTAACCTGAAGTGAACTAGTCTAGATGAGACAAGCAAAGCATCTTGTGTTGACGCAATACCAAATAAAAAACTTCACAGATGTATAAATGGGTGAAGAACATCTTTATTCACATGACAAATCTCGGTAGGTCTTGAAAGGATAAATACAAGAACAAGAAACCTTCAGAAACCTTGAAATGTTCGGATTTGGGTGGCTCTGCACTGTGATTTATCCACCTGTAAAGCAAAGTCTTTTATTCTCAGTTGAGCAATAAAAACATCTGTGAAAGTCATTTCTGTCTTCAACTTGAAATTACAAATTAATCAGCTCCCTTCAGATTTCTATGATACAAAGTAATAGGCCTATCACCCCAAACTGAACCTGCTTAACTGTATGGTAATATATATATATTTTATCTTAATTGTTATTCTGTCTCATAATACTGTATATAAAGTAAGTTTATATTATTTTTTCTCCAGGTCGTTTGGACTTTGTCCCAGGCTGCAGTGGCCATGGCAGTTTCAGCTTTGACCTGTGTGGCTGCATCTGTGAGGAAGGTTGGACCGGCAAAAACTGCTCTGAGCCTCGGTGCCCGGACGACTGCTCTGGCCAGGGGGTGTGTGTTGAAGGGGAGTGTGTGTGCGACCGTGACTTTGGAGGCGACAACTGTTCGGAGCCGCGTTGCCCTTCAGACTGCTCGGGTCGCGGGTTGTGCATTGACGGCGAGTGCGTGTGCGAAGAGTCCTTCACTGGGGATGACTGCATGGTGGGGAGATGTCTCAACGACTGCTCGGACCAGGGACTGTGCATCAACGGGACATGCCATTGCCGGCCCGGGTATGTTGGAGAGGACTGCTCGCTGGTCTACTGTGCCAACAACTGCAGCAAGAAGGGTGTCTGCAAGGATGGATTTTGTTCTTGCCAGGATGGCTTTGCTGGAGATGACTGCAACTCTGGTAGGGTATTACTTTTTATCCTTTACGTCAGTTCAATCCTCTTGACTGTTGTCAAGTAAAAAAAAGTAGTTTGTCTGACATGTGTGGTTCAATTCCCAGAAGGAGAAACTCTGAGCGAGGAAGTTGTCCTCCCTTAATACTTGCTGTCACTGTGACCAGGACCAAGTAACTCAGCAGAAATAACAGCCTAAACAGATTTCAGAATGACACTGTGTGACCCTCAGACAGTTCAGTCTGAAGTTTCAAACAGGAGCAGGTTTCTTTTTAAATTAGAGCCGCAACGTTAGATGAAATGCTTCCATTGCTGGGATTGATTTACTGGAATGTAGGCACATTTTCTGTTTCGTGAATCTCTGGCACCATCACTGAGGTTTATCTGAGTACAAAAATTGAATGCATGCTTCAGATTACAGTGCGATCTTTAGAAAAAAAGCATCTTGATGTCTACTTATCTGGTTTACTTACAGTGTGGGAGTAATTTTGAAAAAAATGAGAAAGTGGAAAACAGATTTGTGCTGCATGATAAATAATGCCAACAAACAGTGAGGTTTTCCCTTAAGCTACTTTTTTACTTTTTCAGATCTAGCCTTGGATGCTCTTACACTGTTAGATATAATCAGTATGTTGCATTGAGTACAGTGATGTAGTTGGAGTTTTATAGAGGAAGGATACAAAAGTCCTACATATCTGTGTAAACACCATCTGTCTGACATATACATTTAGGGCTACGATGTATTATTTTTTTTGACCAACACAGAAAACAGAAAAGCAGCAACATTATAGAAGCAAACACAAGCAATGTCTGTCCTTTTTGGATGGAAATATTTAATATTTAAGTATTTGTTGGCGATTAATTTTTTAAAATTTCATTAAGCAACTAATTGTTTCAGCGGTAAATACAATAGATAACAGAGAGGTAAAGCTTACTTTAGGTACCTGCTACAGCAGGTATTGTTTTTTAATTACTTATTTGACTAGGACAGTTCTTGTAGGCATTTTTACGTTTAAATAAAATGAAATGATGCAATGTGTAGCCGTACATAATTTGCTCTCCTTGTCCCTGACTACACTTTTAAGGAATAAAACAGATAATACACTCTACTCAAGGTATAAACAATACAACAGACACAGACAAACAAGTACAACAAAAGCAAAAGAAAAGTATGTTATATATTAACCCACATATCTCAGTGTTCATGTTTCCCTTCGTCTCAGCCATAGTTTTGCGTTCTTATTGGAAGCTTTATCTATCTATCAGTTAATGGATTTATTTCTGATGGCAGCATAGATCAAATCCATGTGCCACGGAGTGCTGAGAGTTTGCAGACATGTAAAGGCCACAGCAGGGGATTTCATTTATCAGCTTGCCTTTAACAAGAATAAAAGAAGTAATTAATTCAACCACTTTAACACTTCTTACCCATGATGCTCCATGACACATTGGTCTGAGCCCTTCAAAGCAGGTAGATAGATCTTTGGAAATGCAAAGCTTTCCCTCTCCCTCTCTGCAATGGCAATTAGCCCTCAGCCCCATCATTTTTAGTAAATGTGCAGCCCTTAAAAAAACACCTCTGTGCTTTCAACACAGGTGGTGGGGCGCGTGACTTGCAGGACAGCAGAAGGTGTAACAGCATTCATTTGTCAAAAGTCACATTCATCCAGGGAGAGGAGTGTCACATTAGCTGCAGCTGAGACAGTTTCTGAGTCATGCTTGCCTTTGTTCAAGCTCGGCTCTCCACGGCAAAATATCAGATCCTCCTCTGCCATTTGAGGCAGCTGTCAACAAAGTGAAGGATGAGGACAGACAGAACAGCGAGCAACAGAAAGACAGGGACGGCAAATCATATTACTAAAGCTGATTCCTCCCTGCTGCCCTTCCATTTAATATCTATAGCAAGTGAGGGAGTCCGAATTGCTTATTTCTTCGCAATTAGAGGCTAAAATAGCCAATGCTTGTAGGGGATAGTTTGCTGAATACAAAACGAAGCAGTTCAATTACCAGAGACCTGTAGGGTGACAGGCTTAAGTGCTTCATGTTATCAAAAGATGAAGAAAGCGGGATGTATTTTTACTTCAATTATTGTGGCCTGTATTTCCCACTCTGAGAAATAATGGAGACTGTTGAATTTAAATGGGATGTTTTGGGCTCGGGGTAGGATACGCTATATATCGTTACATAAAATATAACCGCCCACAAAGCAGAAATCAACTTGCGCTGAAGAGTGGCATTTAATCTTGTCAGCAGAGGAATTCCACAATCATTTCCGATGAGTCCTGATGCTACACTGGAAAAGTAGCGATGACATTCTCGTGTTGTCGAGCGTCTCACCGGTGACAACTGACATTTATGTTTCTCACATAGTTGTGGATCTTTGTGTTGCTCTTGCACAGGGTTCGTCCGTTATTTGTGACAATTTTATTACCTTATTTTATTGTCCCATTCCACTCTATCACATGAATGAAGGTTGACTGAACAGCGCGGTCAAGAAGCCTACAGTGTAAAGTAGCTTTGTTTCAATCAGTTGTACTTTTAGGCAGATTTAATTTCAGCTTTGACAGACATGCGTGTGACTACACCTCATAACACAATCAAGCACAAACCCAAACCTCTAAACCATTCACAGTCTGGTCTGCCTCAGCAGCTTGAGGACACACACTGTTATTATGGTTGTGACTGAAATTGTGTTGCAGCTTGCAACAAAAGTCCTTCAATAACCAAAACCATTCTCCGACACTGAATAGAAATTGATTCTCTTTTTCCTGTATGACAAAGCATCTCTGACGGTATGTATTTTGAAGCTGCCTTTTTGGCAATCAGAAGACATGTGAATGTGGGTCTGATCTTTCGGCAAACATCTCGTGTGCTCCTCCTTTTTGGACGCTCAAGCAGAGCGGAGGATAAGAAACCAAATTTGCATTTCAGCACGGGAAACCCCAGAAGCCTTTTTTTAGCATAACTTCAGTTCATTTATTTCACTAATAATAAAACACAATAGCAGTAAAAGATGTGGATGATACTGGACATCTTAGAGAGGGTTTTATTATATATTATATAGTTATTATATAACTATATGACACAAAACAATATTTTATGGGTAAAAGACAAATGATGCTGATATCTGACTTAAAATGACAACAAATACGACAAAAACAACACACTGAAGAGCACAGTAACTAACATAATTAAGTCATTAATTTCACCTTTAACACTTTATTTCCCAGTGTCATACAAGACCAATAAACAGCTGCATATTAAGGCACATAGAGTTTTTTTTTATATTACCTCTACTAGGAGAAAAACAGTTTGTTCCTGTTTTTCATTTTAATGCCATGAATATTAATATATTAATATATAATATAATTAATATAATATATTAATATAATATTAATATAATATTAATATATTAATATTAAGTCGTCTCAGATACCTGATTTCCCTTCTAATATTTTTATTAAATGCATTGTTCTTGACTCCCCTTCCCTCATCTGACCAAGTTTAAAGCTGGAGTGGTAAATGAGAAGTTACCAAGAGACATTTTGGTTTCTATTTTTTTTTTTTTTTTATACCTGTTATCAAGGATCACCAATGTTCAGCTTAGAGCCATGTAACCCAGCCAGACTAATTTGAACATGGTTTGTGGTTCAGGTTCATGTTTGGTTTGTATGTAGGTAACTAGGAAAAAATAAATTGGCTCAAAATAAACAAGGCTCAGTACTGTTGGTCTGTTTTAGTTCAACAACAGCAGACTGAAAATAGTTCACCATTAAAGATCTGTATTATTCTGGATTTTTTCACTCACATACAATACCCAAAATATAATACTTCACAATAAAGTTTCAGTTTAGTCATTTAAGCAAATTAACAAGAGAAATTCCATTACATAAAGTAGCCCGAAGGTAAGTTAGTCCTCTGATGATGCCCTGACCTCCGCTGTCAGCCGGAGTTTTACCTTTTAAGGCTTTAGTTCAGCAGATACTGCTGTATCTGCCTATGGGTTGGCCTATGCTAGCATACTGATTAGACCTAATGAGACTTAAAGACTCCAGGCGAGATTCTTGAATAACCTTCAGCAAGTTGCCCCTTTGAAACAAACCTTGGGACAGATACATGCCTGAGAAATGGTTTTCCATATATCGTGAAGACAAAAAAAACTTTCAGCATTCGTATTAATCCGCAAGTGCTGTAATGCAAGCAGTGTAACACCACATTCATGTAGACAAGCATTTTAACTCAACTAGTTGTGAGTATATTTCTAACATTAGGAAGCATGTGCACAGCCTCTATCTGGGGCTAGACATGGATTTCTGTAACTGTCCATAAGACTTTGTAGCCTCAGAACAAAATGCGTGTGTTTAAACTGAAATTTGAATAAGAAAGAAAACCAAGGAGATGAAGTGAGGCACTGAAACTGCTGCTGAAGTTGGACACTGGCCCTGTCGCGAAGGTCAGAGACTCTCTTGATATTCTGCAATTTGGAAATGTTGAGAAACTCAATAGAGTAAACAATATATTTGCATTAGGTCTAACTTTCAGAAGGGCGCTCACTCAAGAGTTTACCCTTCACTTTCTATGGGAGCTCTTCATTTTCAAGCAGCTCGCCGTGTTCAGCCTCCTCGTTCACAGTCACTCTTCCTCTATCCCATGGATTATTTCTCCTTCATTTGATCTGTAATTTCCTTCATACAAGTAATGAAACTGAGTCTAATTGATGAAATAAATCTAGCTAAGTGAGTGCTGTCAGAGTTGTCTCCAGTGCAGGTTCACTGTTTCCAAATGAGCAAACTATTGTACAGCATGCGCCCATCTGTCGAGTGTGTGAGGAAGGAGCTGGAACGGCTACTAGAGTGTCCAAAGGATCCCTTAGGAGGACTCAGTGCTGTGCTGAGGCCTGTATCACAGGATGTAGAGATGATGAGGGCGTGAGAGGTTGTTAATCACACAGTCACACCGCTTCTTTTCTCCTCTTTCTGTCTTTTCCTTTCTGTTTCATCCTTGTTGTCTCTCATTTAACCACCATGTTTGTCAGTTAGTCTCCTGAAGCACATCTTTTCAAGTCTTTTTCTCTCCTGTCTGTGAATCTGTCTCGTCAGTTCTCCTAGAAAAACAGTTTGTACCTTCTTCTCCTCCTTTGTGTCCTTCACCTGTCTCTCCTCCTCCTCCTTATGTTTTTGGCAGCGGGAGCTGTAAACACTCTTGTTTATGCCTCAACATTTACATTCAACACCACCTTCTCAAGCTTATGGCTCGACTATATCCACTTGAGCCCGAATGAACGACAGCCCTTCTCCCTCTTATGTTAACACACAAGGCTGTTGTTGCCACAAACAGTGGCTTCTTTTACTGACCACACACATGGTGCAGTCCAGCCTGCCGTTTTGTTTTAAAGATTACGGATGCAGAGACTGTTGTAGGGAGGTTGGCGATAGTTTCAAGCACTTTGCTTATGAAAATTTACTTGACCTTAAATTGACCCTGGGTGGTAATCATGCAGTGAATAAAAGGAGAAAATCGTGTAAAATTCTAAAAATATGTGTAATAACGGAAATGTGCCTTTTTTCATGTTAGAGAGGGCATGTACTCTGACGGATGATTTTAATACTAATGTAGTTCGTTTATGTGTGTCAAAAACACTAAACTAAACTAAACTGGACTCTAAAGTCTTTGAGTCTGAGATGTAGTGAGTAAGTTATTTGAAATTTACTTTACTAGCGTTATGTATATTTATAAAGTCGAATGTGGAGATGTGCAGAAGGCAAATTGACACTATCTCAAAGTGAACAGGTACAAGACATGCCACTATGCCACTGCCAATCTTTTCCCAAAGCGTGCAGCCATATTTTAGTTTTTGCAGTGTTTCACTAAATTTCCTAATTTGGCAAAATACAATGTAAATTTGATACACCTAACTTCAAATGAGAAGCGTTGCCAGCTCACACATATGTCCACAATGTCATGTCAGTTAGAATCTCTCTTGTGAACCGATCTGACTCTTTCCTGGCATAGATACTGCTTTTGTGTAGCTCCATGTTGGATCAGTTGGCAGAAAAGATGTCCCGTGTACACTCAAATCTGATTAGACAGACTCTGCTCCATCTTGCACACCAACACTTAGGGACTACGGGGGCTTATGAATTATGGATGTAAAAAAGCTTGCCATACAAATTAAAGCAAGCACATTTTTGCAGTTTTCCCACTAAGGCAGGATGTAACACATTACTGTAATGGCTGCATTTTTCTCTAACACAGTAATGTAAGCCATTACACTTCCTAATTCTACAGTCGAATTGCAGTTAATACTCAAATGATCATGTGATGTTACTTGCATACGCAAAAAAAAAAAAAAAAAAGTGTCTTCTAAGTGTCTTTTCATGCATATGCAACAGTCGCCTGAGTGACTTCCCTGCCTTTGATAAGGAGGATACACCTTCCTTCAAGTCACAGTACTATAAAGCCATAGTTTGGTTATCGACTCGAGCCTGTTTGTTTGCATGTGTTTAACTTTTTTGAGGAATGACCTCAACGCTGTTTGCAACATACATTATGCAACCAAAGAGCAAGTTGCTTTACAGGTGACTTAGTGCTTAAAGGTCCAATGTGTAAGATTTAGGTGGATCATAAGATTCATAAGTGTGCTTATCAGTGTAGAGAATCGTGAATGTGCTTCTGTTATCTTAGAATGACCCTTTATATCTACAGAAGGAACAGATCATCTTCCACTGAGTCTGCCGTGTAGCACCGCCATGTTTCTACAGTAGCGAACCAAACACTGGCTCTGGAGAGGGTGTTTCACATGTTTTTTTGTGACATAAAAAAAACAAAACAAAAAAGCAATTGTTTAAACGCTTTAAACACTTTGTGCTTTTTGTCTTCGCAGTGGCACCGGCCATGAACCTGAGGGTACGAGGCGTGTCTGATCGGACTATTGACCTGGAGTGGGAGGGCTCTGTTGTGCTGACAGACTTCTTAGTGACCTACACGCCAAGCAGCGCTGGAGGTGAGTACGGAGTTGTGCTGTGTCTTTTTGAAGTAAGGAAGGTTGTAACACACTGTAAGATTCAGCTGATTCAGAATGTCTCAAAACCATGCCCAGTATCTTTAACAAAAAAAGTGTATCCGTGTATCAGAGTATCTTCTTACCTGTCTCTCTGTCAGGTGTCCAATTAGAGATAAGGATTCCAGGCAATACCACCACCTGCGTTATCTCAGGCTTGGAGGCAGGCATGGAGTACAACATCAATGTGTTCGCTGTCATTAACAACAGTATCAGTGTCCCTGCCAGCATCACTGTTTCAACCTGTAAGTGAACTCCTCTGGGTTGTTTTGACAAAATGTCCTCATGGGAGCCTGAAGGATATTCTGAAGCCATGTTTGGTCCATGGCCAACAGAATATTCACGTAATGCCTCAGATTACTACGTCTACAAAAAAAAAAAAAGCTCTCTGTGTCATGCAGTGCTGTACATCCACACATGGATACACACACACTCACGCGCACACACACATACACAACCTGTCTCTCGCTTTTTTTTTTTTTTTTATAGATTAAATCCTCCTCAAGATGTTTCTCACTGTCAATAGAGTGAGAATACCACCTGCTCCTCAGTGCCAACTTGTTGTGATTCCTATCTGTAACACCTGCTTGGCGTCACTCACACACTCCAATACACACACACGCACACACACACACATACTGTATATGAACAGCCTCTGAATGTGTACCTCCTGGCCGCGGGTTAATTTCAGTGATTGCAGAATTCAGAGTAAATAAGTCTTGATGCAACTGTTTTTCAGTCATTGCATGATTTGTTTCGCTGTTGTTGCTAAACTTATTTAGGAGATGTATTTGATTATCTGGAAAGATTTATGAGGACACAGCTGCTTCAGTACTGTAGGGATCGTTGCATATCCAAGCTGGAAAGCATATTTTTCTTATGGCTTAAGTGTTCAAGTATATTTAGGTACATGCCATCGATAGCTTCATAGCAGCATCTCTCGGGATCGAAAGAAAAAACGAGTTAAGACTGAGACAACAGAAGATGAAAACAAATGTAAAAGAGAAAGGTTCAGCATCAGACACCTTCAGCATGAGATGGAGTGGTGATTTATGGGCTGTGTGGGTCACCGAAGAACAATAATATGTCTCTGGCTGCCTCACCAGATCTCTCCAATCCGGATGGTTTAGTCTTCAAATCCATCACAGAGACGTCAGTGGAAGTCCAGTGGCAACCGTTCTACTATTCCATCGATGGGTGGGAAATCAGCTTTATCCCTAAGGTACAGTAAAGCTGTGTGAACACTCAGTGCATGTATTTGTTTTCAGTCTCGGTGTACAACTGTACCGTGGCGTGCTGAGAGAGAAGAGTGTGTGAGAGAAGAACAGAAGGACAGACTCGCCCACCCCTCCCACACACACGACAGCACTTTTCAATTTGCTTGTTGACCGACAAATTATTCTTGATTGAAAAGAATCATTTTCAGATCTCACCAATTCCAACCTCTAAATGACTTTCTCTGCCCGTGCACTTACAGTAAGGAAAATAATTTGATGGATTTGGGTTTTCTTGGGGGTTTTCTCCACTTGAAGCCCGTGCCAAATTAGACAAGAGGATTGTCTTAAGCTTATTGGCTATTAGATGGATGAGCCATTAAACCCATTTCCAGATTAACCCTTTGTAAAAACCACAGCAGGTCCAGGTTCTAAAAACATTTCTATTTCTAATTCCTGCTTTTGAACTCAGGTGCTTTCAGCTCTCTAATCGGGTGCCCTCTAATAGTAATTGGTTTTCTCATTTAAAGTGTTCTCATGGGGGATGGTCCGACTGGACTTCAAGCCTCAAATCTCTTGTTCAAATGCTTTTCTTGTGTTTGTTTCAAGCCCTTTTAGGTCTATAAAAGGAAAAAATCAGTGGGCTTTCTAATTTCATTTCATTGCTTTCAACCCACCTTTCTCTCTTTCTATCCAATCATCCAATGTTTCTCACTGTCTTTCTTCTTCCAGCACTTCCCTCCCCTCACCCCCACCGTCTCCTCCTAATCTCTTGTTTTTGCTTTCCTTCCACCACCTCTCGGTGTAGGATCTCCAACCTTTTCCTCTCTACCCCCGAAGGTACCCTCCATCCCTTTCTTTTTCCTTCACCTCTCTCTTCCTCCCTCCCTCCCTCCCTTTATGTTCTTCCCTCTATCTTTCCTCCCTTTTCCCTCCCTCACCCCCGCCGCAGGGGAAATCATATTATGAGTTGGCAGTCCCGCCCCCTGTGGATTTAATCCAGCAATGGGGATTGTGAATTTTGACAATCTCGTAATGGAAGTAGGCATGAAAGCTTTGGCCTATGCGAGCAAACACAGGACTCGCTACTCTCTAAAAAGGAGCGAGAGAAGGGGGAGCACGAGCTTCGAGACCTGACATTAACACTGTTAGAAACGGCTACAGTTTGTATCTGACGTTCCAATAAAGTACCATGCTGCTAGTGTTTTTGTAGCACATACCTACCACACCATCTGCTATGTTATATTTTTGTCTTGTTATAAGATGATAAAGCAATCAATAAATACTGCTGCCAGTAGGACTGTACTATAGTATTTTATTAGTCATTTTGTATTGGTCCCAGTGCTGTACAGCCTTAAGAAGTCTTGCTAGTATTGATAAATATCATTTGTTTTGCGTTTTCAAAATAGGTCACCAGAGCTGATCAAGTTTCCTGGAGGCTCCCTCTTTAAAAAAAAAAAAAAAAAAAAAACATTCTTCGTGATTGTTGGACAAACTGCTGTAGCTTTCATTAGAAATAAAACCCACACCCACAACGATGCATAACAGTTAGGTTCTCTAGCATTCGGATTCATGTTGAATCGTCAAACAAACGGTCAAAGCTCAAAGGTCGGCACATACAATGAGGCTATGCAAATTTGCAGCCTTCTCCTTGCAGAAAGCGTTTGTTCATATAATGCCCGCCTGAGCTGGAATGATGTTACATCATGCCTGCGGCTGTAACGCTGTTCAAATTAAACTTTGCGACTCACTCCCGCACTCCTGGGAAGATAAGACACTACCAAGCAAAATCCAGGAAGAACTAAAGATCTTGCTTGCTCATCTGAGCCTCTACTCATCTAGTTGAAGAAATCAGGTGATTAAGTGAGAGGCAAATCCCATTCCAAACAGCTTGTAATACATATACATCATTATCTGCTGCCAAACCAGTACGAGGAAAGGAATGCCATTAAATTACTTGTGCTCACAGCATAAGAATGACAAAATATTGTAAACATATTCAACATTTTTCCAGAACCAATGTCCTTTTTTGTCTTGATAATCCAAAGACCTTGTTGTCAGCAGTTTTAAGTGGAATAACTGTCTACTGAATAAATTATCTACAGTATATGTAATCTGTTCAGTGTCAGATAAGATTGGAGGCCGCAGTATTGTCTGTTTAAATGCATTATAAAGGACGGCTAGAGAAGGAAGTGCATAAAGATTTTAATACACAATCAACTCATATCCTAGCCTTTTTCCTCGCCCACTATTTTGGCAACATACTGTATACAATAAATCCCTGTGTATATAAATGTCAGTTGTGTGATTGCTTAGCTGAGAACAGGATAGAAAAAAATATGGACTTTCTTACCTAACAACATTTTAGAAACCAAGTTAACCAAATACACCAAATAAAGTTTTACAGTTATTAGTTTGGAGATAAAGTAATCAAAGAAGTCTAATACATTTGAGTTATTGCTGTAATGTTATTAATATATTGAGCATTGCTGCAATACATTTCAAATTTAATATCATTATATTTCATTCTGTGAATAATAAGAGGATTATTAAAACCACCTCTTGCCAGTTTTTTTTTTTTTTTTTTTTTTTGATAGACGTGCCGCCCTACCTGAAAAACTAAATTACCCGAACAGAAACCAAGAAGCACGAATGGACAATCAAACAGCAGTACATTTTTGTCAGCTCAATTAAATTAAAGTGATAAAAATACCTCACCAAGTACTAAAAAAAAAAAATCTATCTATTGTTCTTCCTCATCTAAGCAACCTTGTCGGCAGAAAGAATAATGACTAATTATGAGCAAACTGACACAAGAGATGGGAGTGGGATACGCTTTTATGGTGATTCATTTTGTACAATTTGGCATCGCCTTCGTTTAACTGTATTATTATTGAGATTGAACACCAGTTGTTATTGGAACATTACTGTTGTGTGTTACTGCCCACCCTGGTAATTTAGTTGAGGTGATTAAATGGATTACATCTCTAATTATAGTTTTAATTCAGGAAAGTAGCAAGCTGTTATATGTTCTGTTTTAATACAAGCCTTCGTAGCGCAGGCTTTTGGGGATCTTTGAGCAGCAGTAGGTGTAACATCTGTCTGTCGGCAGGAAGTGCATGTGCAACACTGGCTCCCCGAGAACAGCTGGGAATAGCAGGGGCTCCATATGGATGAGTGACAGGCCTTTGGAAATGTACAGAGTGCTGCCTCTGCAGAATATGCCCCAAGAAATATCACTGTGGCACACATAGCCATTTCTTCCAAGCAACACCGTTTGGGAATTAAATGTGCTAAACCATCCAAAAGTTTACAAATAAGTCAAAGGAAACAGAAAGTATACAGTTCATGTATAAAATGTACTGCATAGACTTTAACTGCATGAGTCACTGTTTCTATCTCGCGGTGAGTATGGTCTTTTATCTGCCACATCCCTTATCTCCACCGAGAAAAGACATTTATGCCGCACAGTAGATGACTGCTACTACTCAAGACATACAAAATGAACTGGAAAAAAAGACACACACGATCTGTCTTCCTCTCGTCAATTTCATCTCTGTTTTTTTTCCCAGGACAATGATGGAGGCATGACTGCTCAGCTGCCCAGCACCATCACTTCCTTTGTGCAGACCGGTTTGAGACCAGGGGAGGAGTATACTGTTAACCTGGTGGCGCTCCGAGACCAGGGTCGAAGCCAGCCAGTCACTGCTACTGTCACAACATGTATGTATTAATGGAAACCATAAACCTGAGCATACAGTATGATGTCACGTTGTCTGTCTCATTGGTTGGAAGTGGGTTCAGTTGGAGAAAGCTGATGTAAGTGACAACAGTCATGTACCTCGTTGCACCGATCAGGATTTAGCAATATTTGGAATATCAAAAGGTGATTACTGATGTTTGTTTGTGTTGCCATGCCGCTGACAGTCAAAGCTGATCAAACCACACCAACATAAATTTAGTTTTCAGAGGTTTTGAAATAAGTTTCAAATTTGGCTTTGTCTGCAACCAGACAGCCACAGCTATTTGTACACACACATACACATACATTGTAAAATACCAGTTAGTTAATCTGTCAATTAAAACCCAAAGATGTTCAATTTAAATAACAGCAAGTTCTCACGTCTGAGAAGCTGGAAGAATGAAGGTTTGGCATGTTTGCTTGATTAAAGACTTAAATGATTAAATAAATACTGTCAACAATCAGTTTTCATTTCCGTACCAAATGTAGCATTATTGTAGTATTCCCTGTATTTTCAAGACTGCCACACACACACAGACACACACAGACACACAGCTAAATACTGTGGCATAAGCAGTGTGTGTCACCTTGACATATTTGTTGGTCTGCCACCATTTACGTCCCTGATGTAAACCTCACTGAGGTATTGCGCCCACTCCTCACCCAGCTGACACTACTTGGACAGCTGTAATAGATCCAATTCAAACCTCGTCTATAACAATTCAAACTCTGATGTCTGCAGTCAAAACACCATCAATTTCCCGTCAGGTCTTTGTTCGTTTCGTGGGTTGTAATTAAGTATCGATTAATAATTCATGACAGTCATTAATTTTTCACGGCAGCCCACTGCAGGACACCTTATTGGATGAAGAAAGAGGAAAAGACAAATTTGAAGTTGCTTAATTATTCATAACACGGATTTATCCTTCCTCTGAGATGGAAACATGGAGCAGTCCCAAGAAAACTCGAGGGAAAGGATGGCTGATGATGTGGGAACTGGTTCTCAGCAACTGTCTAGGAGCAGTCCCAAGGGGGCAATTTCTAATACATAAAGGATCAAGGTTGACTTTCCGTATGTCAAGCCTGAGTCTTGGGTATCTCAAAAGCTTAAAAAAAGACATGTGTCGCTCAGTGTGTGAAATGCATCATTTACACAAGTTCCCCTGGAGGGCCAACAGTCGAGAATAATAATGCTGTCACACCATGGTATGGTGTTTTCGGTTCAAAACCTGTATGTCAGACAGCATTATGTTGTGCTATTTTGGTCTGTTCCTTAACCTTAAATGAGGTCTGTCACGTTTTTCAGACTCAAATGGATAACTGCTGCCGTTTAAGTTGTAGCTTTGAGCCCCATTTAACTGCAGAAGAAAAAAAAATGTTTTAAAGATCAAAGACATCAGTTAAAGCAACAGATGTCAAATCATGGATTTAGAGTACTTCACACCTTATTATCTTCACTGAAATTCCTGTATATTAGCCATATCAAGGGTGAGCTCAGCCACCCTACAGAGGAAACTAATGTTTGTATCTGTAATCTCATTCTTTTAGTCACAACCCAAAGCTCATGACCGTAGGTGAGGGTTGGAGAGTAGATTGACTGGTAAAGCAATAACTAGCTTTAACCAACTGCCAACCTCCTTGGCTGTTGGCATTCTTTGCCAATTTTAAGATTAGTCGGGAGGTGGACACGGGGGGACTACCAACATGGCAGCAGCCTGAGCCACAGATTTTGAGCTCTTCACAAACCTATGCATGACGGATGCATGACTTGGGATTGGATGCATTATTAGTTGGCAGGCAAAGACAGAAACGTAGTCTTGCTGTGCTAACTCCATGTCTTGTGTCAAAAATCCTATAATAGGTTTTTACTCACACATGATATGCTTTCACTTCTTTGTTTTCCAGCAGTCAGCATGCAGAGACTTTAATCATGGCTTATGTTTTTATACCCCACACAGATAAAGCCTCATCGTGTGTCAGGCCTGACCAAGTTTTACATGCTTGGCTGTCAGAGAACAACATTTTTTTTTTTCTGATAACAAATGCCTGGTCAGATTAGAAATATGTTTATTTGATTTTGTTTAATTTAATCAGAATTTGGCCAAGACAGAGGAAAGGTCATGTAGACAAAATTAATTCTTCAAACTAGAACTTGTTAGTTTGACTTCTGAAACCTCTGATCACAAAACACTGCTTCATTTTAAGGGGTCACAAGCCAAAAAGAAAACATGTCGAAAGATACTCAGTCATAGTAAACTAAATATCTTTAGTGTTTGTTGGACAAAACAAATGGTTTCAGGGCATCACCTTGGGCTTCAGGAAGCTTTGAGGGGCATTTTTATTTTCTTAGTGACCAAATAATTATCACGTGTTAAATTATCAGCAGATCATTCTGATAAAGTTACAAAATATCTGTAATTTGCGTCCTTACCTCAGAGCAAGCTATCCAAGAATGTATATTTTTTTGTATCTAGCCAAAAATCTGGTATTAAATTGGCCAGTAACTGTCAAGAATTGGCAATAGATGCCAAGACTGACAACACTCGGTGGTTCTGTTTTGTTTGTAACAATAACAACGGGACATCCAATAATAATGCTTCTCTCTTCTCTTTCCTTGCAGTGATTGATGGCCCCACACAGCTAATCGTGCGGGATGTATCAGACACCGTAGCGTTTGTAGAGTGGACACCACCGAAAGCAAAGATTGATCAGATTGTGTTGCGTTACGGCCTGGTGGGAGGAGAGGGTCCACGGACCACCTTCCGCCTCCAGCCCACACTCAGCCAGTACTCCCTGCAGGTGAGTGGTGGAGGGTGTGTGCCATTCATCATGTTGCGGGGTCTCAGAATCTGATCATACATATACATTACGTGGACATGCTTGCCATCTGGGGAGCTGTGTGTGTGTGTGTGTGTGTGTGTGTGTGCTTGTCATGCTTGTTAAATTATCTAATCTCAGAGTCTGCCTGCCTTCTCTGTCTGGAGATAAAAACAAAAACAAACGAAAAACATCCATGCAAGGAGATTAAACAGACTAAGCTGTCCATGTTTTTTGTCCCACAGGTTCTGCGTCCTGGCTCACGTTACGAAGTGTCTGTGAGCGGTGTGAGGAAAGGAAATGAGAGCGGATCTATTTCCACTGAATTTACTACTGGTGAGGTCTGACAGCCAGCAGATGTGGTGATAGTGGTGTGTGTGTGAGGGTAGAACAGCTTATGACATATGGCCTAATGTCTACCATACTGTTTGTTGTTTCAAGCAGAAGAAAGTACATTATTTTTGAGTGCAAACAAGTAAACAGTCTTGTCTAAAGTAAAATGTCATGCTTATGATGTCAGGATATCCAAATTAAGGTTATTCAAATGATCTGCGGAATATTGCTAACATAATATAAACGTATACTAATTGATGTTTGAGCTGAATTAACAGTTGGACACTAACAGTACTTGTGTCTGATGTTTGCTTGTTCACAATCCTGAGAATTGGTCTCAGTGTCCCCAACATTGTCAGCTTTATCGTTCTTCTCAGAGATCGATGCCCCCAAGAACTTGTGGCTTGTGTCCAAGACCTCCACGACCCTGGAGCTTGAGTGGGATAACAGTGAGGCTGAGGTAACTAGGCATGCATCAGATTTCCAACCGTTTTGGCTAATCAACAGGTGGTGTATGCATCTTAGGACAACATAATAAAGTTTCAGTTTTGTTTCTTCTTTTGATTTGTTGTTTACCTACCTTGTGACCCGGTACTCAATTACAAAAAATATTGGAAGTGCATTTACTCAAGTAATTTTACCTAGAAGTAGCATTTTGTGGTACTTGCACTTATGATTACTTCTGATTGAAATTTTATAGTAGTTTAGTGACTTGGCAAGATAAGATTAAATATATTATGCAATGAAAACTACCCAACAGAATACAAACTAAGTAAAATGAGCTCCACGTTAGCAAGCTGAAACATGAAAATAATGAATCAGTAATATTAATGAAACTATATAAATCAGATTGGATGTAGATAAAATGCTCTGGAATACTGGAATAGCTCAATATGAATTCTTTTACTTACATTTCACCGAATATAGCTCTATGCTTTTACTTACGTATGTACACTTGCAGGACTTTTACTAATGCTAAGCCCCCTAAAATATTATCTGTTTGTTTGTTTTTAAATAAGAGCAGTGGAGAAACCAGAAATCCTTCATAGCTTGCAGGATCTTAGCACAACCTTAGGTGCCCCTTATATCACTAAGTACATGTTAATTATGTCCTTTTTTTGTGAAAATGGCAACTAATTTCTCCTTAATCCGCTGACCTTATCCACCCTCCCTCAACCCACCCTGCATACTTGCCCTAAAGCTTTTAATTCCTCCTGTTTGTTTTGAGCACTTTGATCTCACACAGGTGGGTCTGCATTTTGTGAGCTTGTTAAATGCCATTAAAAAGAAAGCGGTAAATAAATTTGCGGGATGGAAGGGATCGCTGAATGCTTAACTCAGAATAAAAATGTAATGAATCATGTTCTTTCAGTCAGTAGTCACAGTGATATTCCCAGGGCTCACTAACTACACAATCAGACTTATGAGGCTAGTCTGCATTAATGCCTGTCAGCTACTACAAATGTATTCATCCTCATGATCCTGCAGAGTGTTGACAGAGAGCCAAATATCTTACTTGAGTAATGCAAAATAAACCATTTATTATTCTCTGAACTATCAGCAATGCAGAATAACATGGAAAGCTGTTTTAGCTGTTCGTGATAGCCTCGTCTTTCCTTCATTTTTCTTTATGATACTTTGCAATACCTCCTTCAGTCTGATGGTGGAAATATAAAAATATATATTTTTAAATGTAGGTGGAGGACTACCAGGTGGTGTACAGCACTTTGGCAGGAGACCAGTACAATAAAGTCATTATACCACGTAATGAGGGAGCCACCACTAAGACCACTCTCACAGGTAAGAAGAAGGAGCGGCATGTGGTTGGTGTTGGTGTTGTCAGTTTCTTTTTCTTGAATTATTTATCCTCTGCGTTTGTGGCGTCGTTTGCTCAGTGTGATGGCTTTCCTTATCACTTCAGTATTATCACGGTGCATCTATAATGTGAACTGAATAAGCTGGGAAGTGCCTGTGTGTTTTACATGGCAGGATTATCTCCAGAGCTAACACTTTGGTTGACGGGCTACTGATTGTATCTGTAGAAATGCTTGTTGTCCTGTGGGCATATTGAAAAGCTGTCAGAAAGGAGGGGTCAGCTGCGATGTTGTTTCTCAAAGGCCATAGTGTTGGAAAGGGCACGACCGGCATGAGAATAGAAAGGTCTGTGTGTTATTCTGTTGGGCCATTGCAATCGATGCTGTCTCCACCCTCATTCTTTCTCTGTCACTCTCATTTTCTCTCTTCCCTACTCTCTCTCTCTCTCTCTCTCTCTCTCTCTCGCTCTCTCTCCTAATGATCTATGTCACTCTCTCACTCATTCTTACTGCTCATCTCTTCATCTTTATTTCTCTTATTTCTTTATTTCGGGAACTCACTGTGGACATGCTGAATTAATTAGAAACTCTTCGATAATGCGGTACGCCCGAAAAAGGCAGATTTCTTCAGAAATCATACTGATGCACATGTAAATTCGCCCAGTCCTCATCACTGATGTACAGCTAATTATGCCATCATGAAAAAAAGTCCATCTAACTGACATGTGCTTGTGTGAGAGCGTGAAACAAGACCGTGTGATGTTCCCTCTTGCTTCGTTGTGTGTTAAATTAGTAACCGTTTCTCTCTCACTGTCTGTGTGTTTGTGCGTTAGACCTGCTGCCGGGCACAGAGTACGGCATCGGCATTTCCGCCATGAAAGGCGAGAACCAGAGTACGCCAGCGACGATGAACGCCAGGACAGGTGAGTGAATGAATGTTTTTGCGCCACCGTTAAAAAAAAAAAAAAAAAAAAAGCTGGTGATCCGCTCATGCATGTAAGACACACTAAGCGAATCACAGCAGCTTTGTGCTGCAAAATCTGAGCTTTACAGCAGGTTTGTTGGCCCATTTGTTATAATCCATGTAATTCTCATTTTGTGCTGTTGGTCGGTGCTTCTGTGCCAACCATTAAAAGCCCTTTGAGAGAAATTAAGCAAATCAAATTTTGGCAAGACGTGCTGAATTAGGAAGGTGTGTGGCTGTTTTACATCATCAGCTCGGGTCAAAGATCCCATTACAGCATTTTAAACCTGTATTAATGCATACCATTTTGCTAATGGCCCTCTCTTTACCTCAGTGCTTGATCGGCTATTTGAATTTTTATTGTGTTTTGAGCTGTTTGGCTAAAAGAAAAACATGACCCCATTTAACCTGCTGTTTGAAATGTTGGTGCACGGAGGTGCTTCACAGTCTTTTTTCATCACGTCGACTGTCACATCTTTCCTCCGGTTGAAATTATTTTAATGGCTGAAGGCGTTTTGCACTTTGCGAAATTATGCCTCCATTTTCGTTAAGGACAGGTTCTTTTTATGCCACTATTTTTGTGCGCTCTGTTCGAACTTTGAAATTGCACCACAGCTATCACATCTTTTCTCAAATAACTTTAAATAATATAACAACACCTCCTGTCTGACGCTCATGTTTCTGCGTGTGAGTTACTGAAAGCTGAAAGCATAATTTCCATTAAAAGTGTCTTAAGTTGTTCTTTCTTTTTTCCTGAAAAACTTAATTTGACAAGGAGCTCCAAAAACATTGAGGGTTCAGGCTAACAATGCAGTAGAGGATTAAATAAGAACTAAACATTGATCGTGCAGTGGGCAAGATGGGTCTGCGGAAAAGCAAAAGGACAAACTTAAGAATGCAACAAATACAAAATTAAATACAGACGTGGGACCATTATGTTAATACAGAGGTCCTTTTGGAATTGAACTTCCTGGAGGTTGACTGTTAAATTTTAATCTAACTGTCCCGCTTGTGATGTCCATGCTGCACAGACAAGGAGGATATTCAATAGACGACCATCCAGAAAAAATTTCCATCAACTCACTGACATGCAACAACTGCCCCGTCTGGGCTTATTATTATGCTATTAATATATTTATTGTTTTGAACGTTCTGGTCGAAGGCAGGCATGCAATTGTGAATGGCCACATGACACGAATGCTTTGTCTACAGCAGGAGAAGCAGAAGAGGAAACTGGAACATGAATGTGTATTAGAAAAAAAAAATCATCTTCTCTTTTTCAATGACAGATTTTCTCAGTTAATCGTTTAATTTTTTTTTTCTTGTTTTGCGCAGAAAACAGCAATGAAACATGAGAAGCAGTGTAGCAACAAACATAACATGAGGTTTTAGCTTTAATAGACAAATTGTGTATTAAAGGTCCAGTGTGTGTAGATTTAGGGGGCTCTGTTTTATGGAATATACAGTAATGCACATAACTGTGTCCACCATGTTGAACTGCCATGTGTCTGCAACCTATACAGTTCTAATTGTGAAAATGAATTTTAGAATATCAGCTTTTGTTCAGATGTCTGCTGTTTCAAATCAATGTGCAAACGTGAAATGTGAAACGTGGATGGAAACATAAATGTGATCAGATATGGGATCAGATGAGGAATATATTATTTCCACACGAGTGTCTTGAGTGACAGGTGCACACAGGAAAAAAAAACAAATCATACGTCTTAATATTAAAAGATGCACTCTGTTCACTATACACAGGACTTAGTTATTGGACTTCTGAATGTCCCTGAAATGTCATATAATTATCATCAGTGACTCACCCTGTTGGCGTATACCCACTCAGGTACATTGTCCTGGGTGACAGTGTTACCCAGTATATGTTCATGCAGTAACCTGCCTCGGTGCTGTTAGCTCTTCTTTTCCAGAGACATTTAAGAGGCCCTGTGCAATCTGTTAAATCTCGCTTCCCCTCTATTAGGTCTGGATGTGCCGATGGATCTAACTGTGACGGCTTCTACAGACAACACCATCACGCTGGTATGGGGCGTGGTCCAGGGCCCCATTGACCATTATAAGGTCACCTACACGTCCTCCTCTGGGTACACTACAGAGGTAAATCATTGTACAGATAAACATTGAATGGATAATAGGTACAACGTAGCACACAAAAATAGGCATGCTTGTGTATGCCGTACACAGATGAACCCACACTCATCCTTACAAGCACAGACAATGTCTATGCCCTTTTATCATGAAGCAGTCTAGAGAACTCCCATTGAATTTGTGCTTAGCTGTGACTAACTATTCCAGCTGACAGTGCCTAAAGATGTAACCACCACCATGCTGACGGACCTTGAACCTGGGACTGAGTACACCATCACTGTAGCAGCGAGAAGAGGAAGACAGCAGAGCACTGCAGCTACCATAGACGCCTTCACAGGTAGAGAGAATAGTCACATTTTATAAAGTCAAACAAGTTAACAGTGTTACTTCTGTGCAGCTTTATTGACCAACCGTCCTCCCTTGTCTTTTTCTCTGCAGCAGCTCGATATAAAGTTTTCTAGAGTATCAAGGTTGAGGTACAGCATCCGTTTAGTTCGCTCAATTATCAGACAGAACAAAGATAAATCCACTCCCGAGTGCTTTCTCGGCTCAGATGAAGACATGAAAGATCAGGCTATTACCTCAGAAAGCTGGGCAGTTTTAACAACAGTGGTGTGTGATGAAGTTAAATGGCGAACGTAATGAACTAAAGTGTGGCAGCAGGTGAGTCACACCAAAGGAAAATGGAGGACCTGAAAGACTTTTGAAGAAGCAATTAGTGGAAGTAAATTATTCAAGTCAGCTAATGAGCTTGTTACAAATGTTCCCTAATTGCTCGTCTGTTTTGCATCTAAATGTATTTGTGTTTCTGTTTCTTCGGATTCCTTATCAACACCACATCCTCTCAGCTTCGCTGTCACACCCGGCGCCGTCTGCTTGCGCAGCTCTTCTTCTGTCTTCTAGAATTTCAATCACAACAAAGTTTTCTTTCTTTACAGTCTCTCATCAGTGCGTTGAACTACACGTCGGATTGCCTGTCATTTTACCCAGCACAGTTGTTCTTTGTTATTTTTACACAAAGCCTGATTTTCACTTGTCACAAAGGACGGGGTCATAATGATGGGCATGTGCTTACCTGCTGTCATCCTTTTTTTTTCTTTTCTTTTCACCGTTCTCATCAACATCATCATCATCATCTCTTTTCTTCTTCACCGTGACCATTGTGGCAGTTGTCACCATCATAACCGTGGTCATTGTTACAGAGATCATCATCGCATTCATCATCTTTTGTTATGTGTGGCTCCGTTGGTAACCGCTCTAACCATCTGGACGGGAGAGACAAGAGAAGGATAAAATGACAGATCGAGAGGAATCAGAGGAAAAAATAATTAATTACCTGTCATCTCCTCATCCACCGTTCACTTGGCCATATTGACAACATCTGTCAGTCTGCGCTCAGGTGAACTCATCATAAAGGAAAAAAAAAAAAATCTGGTGAATAAAGTTTGATCTTGAACGAGGATCAAATTTAAATCACAGACTGTCTTTGGAGCACATCTGTCCTTCGGTTTGTTTCTTTGTCACTGAATATGAACTCTGCAGTGGTTATCTGCAAACCTCTCATTATTTATTATTGCAGTCGTGCTGGTACACCACAATACTCAGAGTTCACCAGAGGATTGTCATTTACATACACATTTAATGTATTCATTCTTTTCGTATTCATTCCATTCGGATGAAGGTACTTTATTTCTATTATCTTTACACTTACATAACATTATAGGGCTTCTTTGAGGCAATTGTACCTTTAGACTGAGATATCCTGACTTTTTCGTCCTTAGTAAAGGCCTCCCATTTCCCATAATGCAATCAACAGCATATTTTCATTAGACCACCATGCCTAGTACAGTGCATACCCTTTTTAAAGGCTGTGTCCTCAGTTTGTCATGCAGCTCTCTCTCCTAATTTGAAGTCCTCTAAGCGCAAATCAAGATAAACCCGGTAACACCATCAGGGATTTTTAGAACAGAAGACACTGTACGGCTTTTTTGTGGGCTGGCTAGCACTTCTCCTGACTATTAGACTGACCTTTATCTGTAAAAGTTCACCAACGTCGTCTGTGCTATGAAATCCAGAAGTATCATTAAGACCTACAGAAGGTGACTCACCAAGTCAGTACTGTTCATTTATGCAGTGTTTTAATCACTTCCAACTCTACAAAAGACCATCAGCATGGCCATCACATTACACTGGCACTAACTCCTTCATGGTTTAATCCATAATTAAACCAAAGCCATAGTCCATGTGGAGTTATGGACCACTATTGCTGCTATAAAGCAGTGCATGTCTCCCTGTGTTATTTGTATCACGTCTTCCACCAGCTTCCAACCAAGCGCACCACGGTTATGAGGATACAAATTTCCGCTGGCTGCACAGTGAAGTAATACATGTTGAGAGTTGGTGAAGGAAATGCTCCATAAAAGGTAACTATTCTCCAATAAAAGAGGAGAAAAACATAAATGCGGGTCAGTGTAAACAATGTGGCTTTCAAACGGTGATTGATTATGAAGAAAACTCCGCGGGATGCCTTTAATCTGGATGAATCAGGAAAGGAGAAGTGAATGTCACTGCTTCGTCCCCGCTATTTATACATCTACACATGGCTAATTAAATTCAAATTGCCTTGCATTTGTTGCTGTGTCAGCTGCTGCACTGGTTCATATTCATTACATCATCTTCTGTCCAGATCATACATTTTGACAACAGCATCTGCTGTCATCATCATTTCTCCATTTCCTTGTTGTGAGCGGTCCCATCACATCTTCCTCTTTATGGTGGATAATCTCATTAGTTTCTCCTTTTTATGACCAATTAAATCATTACTTCCACATGATTGTGGCCTGCTCTGACTCTCACCTTCCTCATCAAGATTACACCCAAGGCTAATTTTCTCAACTGTATTATAAACGATCTGTTGCACCATCCCGGACTGCTTCCATCCATCACTGAATTGCTTGTCTGTCATCTCCAGCTGTTTTTTTTTCTTTTCTTTTTTTCATCACTCTTTCCTGCTTGTGGTCGGCTTTTTTTTTTTTTTTTTTTTACTCTTGTACCTGTCCTTGAAAACTCTCCGGTGACCTTTTCAACCCCCCCCGTTCCTCCAGGAATCAGGCCCGTAACCCACCTCTACTTGTCAGAGGTGACGTCAGACTCTGTGTCGGTGGCGTGGAGCGCCCCGGCACCACCTGCTGACCTCTTCATCCTGAGCTACAGCTCTGCCGATGGAACAGACACCTCTAAGGTGACGCTGGATGGCTCCAAGACACGCTCACTGGTCCAGGGGCTGCTGCCGTCCACTCCTTACACCATCAGTTTAATCACAATACAGGGGGATGTTACCTCTGAGCCCATTACAGCATCACTCACTACAGGTGAGCTGCTCGATAACTCAGGGATGACAGATGAGGATACATAAACATGAGCAGCAGCTTTGTATGAGACTTGTCTTAGTGGTTATGCATCGTTGCTTCATATTAGTGTTTGTGTATGCATGGTTGTTTCTGTACCAATGAATTTAGAGTGATGTCATGTTTAAGGCTGCAGCTAGTGATTATTTGCATATACATTACATATCCGCAGAATGATTAATTGTTTGGTCTATGAAGTGTCAGAAAATTGTGAAACATGTCCATCACAATCTCAGCAAATAATGTTTGGTAATGTTTACCTTTAAGACAATGTTAATAATTAATCATTTGTCAAAATAATTGGCATTTTTTTTGGTCAATCAACCAATTAGTCGACTAACTATTTCAGCTCTAATCACATTTATGCATCTCGTTAAAAATTATAGACAAAAAGAGGTTCGGAATAGGGACTAAAGAGTTTTGGGGGAAGAAAAGTGGGGAAATAGCAGCAAGTGCGAGGTAAAGAAATGGAAACACCATGTGATCTTAAATGAAATATGTATTTGCAGAAGTGCTGTTTGAGCATTTCATTTGCACCGAATCTGACTGATTTTTGTAATTAGAGATCTGCCCTGGAGGTTTTTCTTTTTTTTTCTATCTGCCAGACTTAGAGACACAGTTATCAAAATTCGTCTGTACCGTCAGATAGCTGAGGTTTGCAACGTAGATGAAATCTGAGCCAGTGGCCTCTCTGTACAATGATCCAGTGTTATTTCATATTTATTCCAAACTCATAACGAAAATCCTAACATTGGGGGATATTTGAGAAACTGCTGACAAATTGTTCTCTAATAAAGACAAGGACAGAGAGGAGAAAAGTGAGGGAGGGGGAGGACAGATCAAATTGTAATATTTAGTATAAGAGAAGCAGTCTGCTCTGTGCTTTGCACCGTCTTCTGATTTCTGTGTATGCAGTTGAATTGATTCTTTGTCGTTTCCCTTTTTTCTCCTCTGGCTTACTCACAGTTTATCTGTCATTTCTCTCCATTTCTTATTTTATTCAAATGTTTTTTTTGTCTTGCAACACAGCACTGATCCCCTCCACCATTGTCTTTCTTTGTTAATGACTTACACAGTATTGCCGCATATTTTTTCATTAATTGGCGTACTGCGCAAAGGAGCTCTCAGAAACATTTCTTATGATTACGAGCGCATTGTTCACATCTTGGGAGAGAGTGAATGAGAAGAGGGTAAGTGTGATAACCTGCCTGAGAAAAAGACAATGGGAAAGGCAGAAAAAGGAAGAATCTCGTTCGTGGAAATGAGGACAAAAGGGAAATCATCAAAGGAGGGGGAAGAAAAAGAGAATCGAAGACAAATGGAGAAAAGGCAAAAGTCAGCATTGAACAATAGAGATATTAACTTTGCATCAGTGCCAGAGACACCTGCATGCTGTCATCTGACTGCTGTGCCAGTTTCATATAATACCCCGGCAGCTTCGAGCACTCTTTACATTCACCCACACACAGATGAGCAGATTTTCGAGGGTGACACTGTACACTGGCTCTGACAGATGTACAGTATTTCCAGCACCTGTCTGTGGACTGTGGTAATTTTTAGTGTCCTGCTTGTGAGCTGCACTCTCTACACTTTCCTCGTATAATGAGGTGGGCTTTTGCATTTGCCGCATGTGAAATTGCCTGCGTTTTAACCACAGTTACAGTCAGTGCTTTGGTTTACCAGGCTGATACTCACTCTGCCACCGTGGTCAGTTCAAGCGGTGCTTAATGTAGCACAGCTTGAGGGCTACATTCATTCATTAGCTTGCACAGCGCGAATTGAATTGTGATCTTCCAGCTGGATAAAGTCAGAGAGATTTCTCTGACAGAACTATTCTGTAACTGCTCGCATTCAGAAGCTCATAAGGCTTCATAAGAAAATGCAAATGTTGAGCCATTATTCTTTTGTCTACCTTCGCTAGAGCAAATATTATTAAGAAGATATGCATACACGAATAATCGCAAGTTTTATAAACGATGCTACTGTATGTCATACAAGTGGAATTTAAATGAGTTCAAGGCAAGGAGTTATAAATTGCCCCCTCTGCTTGTGAATAATAGCCATTATTCTTTTCAAGGCAAGAAAGAGTTGGTTTACAAGCATTTCCCCCATTGTCTACACCATGAGATGGAAGTGATCTCTTAATCTCCTCCTCTTTTTCTGTCTTTTTCATTCACACTCTCTAACTTCCTCTATCCCTCTTTTTCTTTCTCTAGTAGTTAAGGACATGTCGTCAGTTTAATTGTGCGCTCACATTGTTTTCGCCATAACCTTTTCCATGGCAGCTCGATAGTCTCAGGAGACACATAAAACAAATTGTCAGCGTCTGAGTAAGGCCCACTCGGCCTCAATGCTAATGCCACCAATTGTGTTCTTTTAGCTGGATGGAGCTAGATTTTGGAGGAATATCTTTTGTTGGTTTTCGTTTCACAAGCGTTAAATTAAAGAATGCCTGTGCTTCAATAGACCAAGGTCATGTCTGTTTATGCAAATGTGATGGAGAAGATTTAAAATGGACAAAGCAAAGACTAATGAAGTACCTTGAAGCGCTTTCAAGGGCACTAATTCTTTTAGATTTTTATGAACTTGAACTTGTTTCATAACCCACCTAATAATGCCCTCCTGTTGTACTTCTGGAAGCTGAATAAACTCCCACCATAAAAAGCAAGATCATGCTCATCTGAAACCTTCAGTCTCCCATATTTTCCACTGTAAACTATCTCGATCTTATGCTAACACTCTCTCACCGATCATCTCATTTCTAGGCATGGACCCACCAAAAGAGATGACAGTGTCAGATGTGACAGAAGATGCAGTGACTATCTCATGGATCAAACCATTGGCTCCATTTGAATACTATAAGCTGTCTTACCAGTCAGCCAAAGGTACAGCGTTCTTTACATGCTGTAATGTATTTAATTACAGTAAAATAACGGGGTATTTATTATAGTAGACGCACTGCATTTTCATGTTACAGTTAAATGAACTTGGCATTTGGTGTTGCAGGTTTCTGTGATGTAAAGTATTTTGTAGCAGGGAACCTTGTTACGCAGCCTGCTATACCTAATTAATTGTAACATTTTATCAGTGAAGTTTAATTGAATTTTTAATTAAAATTCTGTATTGATTAAATATTTACTCTGTGATGCAAAACGCATACGAGTTGGCTAGTCAGTGTTCCCTGTACATGAAGAAACGTAAGATGACGGCAGCAGGTCTGATGCCCGATCTCTGATGTCCTCCTGCAGGTCGAGTGGACAGCGTGGTGATTGACAGCGACGTGACCAACTACACCTTGTCCAGCCTTTTTCCTGCTACAGAATATGAGATCAGCCTCAACGCTGTCAGGGGGAGTCAGGAGAGCAAAGTGGTCAGCACCTCCGTCTTCACGGGTAGGTGTCGATAAGGGAACATTATTAGAAGCATGTACAATAGAAGACAAGAGGGCAGCCGTGCTACCAAAGAAACTCAACCCTGACTAGCCTGACAATCAATGGCAGGGAGGGCGCAGGGGGTGTATGTTTTATCACAAGTGTCCACCCACATTATTTTCAGTCACCATGGAAGCTTCAGTTAACTTTTATGATATTTTTTTTTCACACATTGTGGAACAAATGTCAATTTAAGGAATCTTTTTTTACTCTAAATCGATTCACAACAACCCGTGCAGCTGTGCAGCATGTGTCCATGTCATTTACACTTGTCTCTAACCATTTTTCTATTGCTGTTTCTCATGAATGAATGAACTGCTGAACAAATCACAGATATGGATGATGATTTTAAAGGCTGGGCCAGGTTACATTGTGGAACAAAAGCTGTCTCAGATCTCTTCTTGGGCCCTCTGTTAGACACGTGTTGCTTAGAAAACGTACCCATGAGAGTAGATTTGCTTGGAAGGCTGCCTGCGTTTGTATTTCTTGGCTTAATCGCTTGTTAGAACCATGTCCACTGCAAGGCAAGTACACCTATTATATGTACAGGGTGTTGCTGTGATAGAGCCTATACTCATTGATATGAATGGGGTGGACAAAATAATAAAAACACCTGGCATAATTCCACAGCAGCACAAACTGCAGCCTCCAAAATGATCATAAAGTTGAATCAACACCTCTCTGAAACATTATAATCTCTATCAAGGTAAGATTTTTTTTTTTTGTTTTACAGGTCTGCTTTTTTGTTTGAAACTGAGTGTACAGTCTGTTTCCTGGCTAAACGCTGTGATCTACTTTCGTCGCGCTCTTGTCACGTTATGCTTTTGTACAGCTGCAAATCGCACAGCATTAAAACCACATTCCTGAGATTCTTCACTTGAACTACAACTCGTTGATGAACGTCTTGCTGTGAGTGGGCGGCAGGGGGACAAAATGTCTGCCATGTAAAATGAATGAAGACTCTCTGCGACACTTTCAGAGCAATTGTTCTTCCCACAACAACAATAACAGCTGCGCGTTGGAAGATGTGTGCTAAAAAGAGCTGCAGACTTACGCACGCACACACACGCACAGACGTCAGACAGAATCTAACGGTACAGCTGACATTGCAGGAGGTGCAATCTTTGCTGTTGCAATAGATGAAACTGTCCACTCCGTGACCCAGTAATTGGTAACCTACTCCTAACTCCATCTCGCTCTCCTCTATCTCTCTGCTTCCCTCCCTTTCTTATCTCTTTATACTTTTGCTTCACCTTTATCCTTCTGTATCGTTAGGCCTCTCTCTGCCTTTTTCTCTCAGCGTCCTTCTCCCCTCTATCCTCCATCTTTCTGTCCCCTTCCTATTTCCTCTCTGCTTCATCCTTTCTTCCTTTAATCTCCTCTCTGGGTGTCTCTCTCCACCTATTTCTTCCCAATTTATCATTTCAGATGGGAACTCTCAAGCTCCCTTGCGTTCAGACTCATAACATAGCACTGAATCGCAAGTTAGGAAACTTAAAACCTCACTTGCACACACACACACACACACACAGAGTTTTGTGAATATGGGACAGCGTTCTTCTCTCTGAAAGAATTCCACTAACCTAAGATTAACACACTCTTCCAGTGCTGTATGCATAATCTTCAGTGTGTGTGTGTGTGTGTGTGTGAGAGAGGAAAAAGCAATAGAGGTTAAAAAAAAAAGAGCACAGGATAGGGAGAAAAGAGGAGAGCAAACGGTGTGTTTGCATGACAATGAGACCTGGAGAGCAGGAGAGGAAGCAGGAGAGGAACCAGGAATCCAGCGAGGGGGGAAAAAAAAAGAAGCTAAAGAGTCTCTTTCTCTCACTTTCACTCTCTTTCTCATCTCTGTTCCCTTCAAATTCTTTATTATCAGTCCCGTTTTTTAACAATCCCAGTGTACTTACAATGAGCAGAGCCGTTGGGGCTGTAATAGCCTGAAAAGAACATAACTCCAAAGTCAAGCTTGTTAGAAATGGTAAATAACATTTTCTTCACATCGCACAATGCCCAACCAGAGACATTTTAATGCCGCTTTCAACAACAATGCATAAACAGGGGATTTGGAAGAGTAATCCAGCATTGCCTGGCCAAGTATGTAATGACTTGAATGAGGCTGCAATTGCTACTTATTTCACTTCCATAATCAATTATTGTCAGGGGATGAAAAAGCAGGGAGCCATATTTCATTTTGCCAACACAGCGGGCAGTGTTAATCTAAGATGAATTTTGGGAGGGTTGACACTAAATGGACTCATTTAATGGAGGGCGCTCATTAGGAAAGTGTCAGGACCCCGAATAAAGTATCACTCTTGCAAAAACAGAGGTTCAGAGACAGAACATTAAAGTACTCCCTACCTGTCTATTTTTTTTTTCTACAAGCTATACCAAGAGAAGATAGATGAGGCAGAGAACACCTCTATTGAACTGATGCTTTGTTAAAATATCCCATAAAATGACAAATCATATTATATACGAAAAAAAAGATGGGACATGACAGGCAGTGGGGCTGGCAAAAGAAGAGATGCAAAAACAGAGTAGACAGATGTAGATGCAGAAAAGAGTAGAGTGCATGTTTTTTTTTTTTTGAAAACCATTTTCTTCTTCTCAAAGAACTGCAAGGCTTGTTAGGCTGGACTTGTGTAACTTGACATGTCTACTTAAGTGCCCCAAGAGACCGCTTACATTATGAAACATTAGAGGTGAAACACTAGTCATTTAAACTAAGTGGTCTGTTATTTTTCAGTAACACAAAGGACAAAAGTAGTAGTTACTAACAGCTCAAGAGCAAATGTGTCACTCACTGCCAACAGCTAAATTGGTATTTCCAGAAAAAAAGAAAAATGATTATAATATATATAATATATATTTTTTTCTACCTATACATTAAATAATGTACATTCACAAAGTAAAATCTGCATTGGAAAGTTTCCTGATAGCTTTATGGGAGCTCACATGAAGCATAAAGCTGCTGGTGCAGCAAGTTAAATGTTTGTATGGCTGCTCCCGCATGAGTATTAGGACCGTGCACAAACACATTTAGTGTAGCTATGGGGTTAATGTAGAGAACACTCACACACCGATAACCTGTTTTTGTGTGCAGCTTCCACAGTAATGGGAGGGGATGCAGAGATAGATTAAGGAGTAAAATGGCCCAGTGTGTCTTTGTAACTGCACTGCGCTCTGCAGTCTGGTCAACATAATGGCCACAGACTGACCTCATGGCCGACCATCACAGCTGGACTGTCTTTAAAAATAACATATTCAGCAAATAACGAGTGATGTATTCGAAACATCTGATGTTTTTCTGACATATGAGTCAGACATTTACCTGAAGACAACTTGTTATTTAAGCCCTAACAGGGCATAACATGTCTCTACAACCTTCCTGTGCCTGATTTTCTCCAATAAAACCAGGGGCCACAGTTACTGTATGAACTGGTTTCTGTACACTTGGCCAAAAATGTTTTGTTAGAGAGGGAAAACCACTTTTGTAACTTGCATCTCTTTAATATTGATTCTGTCGGTCAATAAACAATCTTGTGTTAGCTGATAATCCAGCTCAATATCTGAAGCTAGTTACCAGTGCAGCAGCCACGACAGCTAAAGCTACCTGGAATCACAATCACCCAGTCATAACTTTAAGATGGTCACATTAATATCTTACTTCATCATTTTTATCAGGATCTTTGGTCGTTCAAAACTGAGCAGCAGCTTTCTTTGTCAGTCTGACTCAAACATTAACTAATGTTTAATGGTGCTAAAATGAGCTAGTCCTAGCTAAGAAGCCAAGAGCTCCCAACATGATCAGTGAGATGATGAACCAAGATCAATCAAGAAGTAGACAAAGCTTTATGTCTAAAATATTATTTATAGCATTTAACAGTTGCACAGTTTGGACCATTACCCATAGAAAATTACCACTTTAACTATTAGACCTCAACAAAGAGAACCTCAGCAAATGCTGTGATCAGTTTCACAAGCGCAGCATTAATTTGTCCTTGTCTAGACTCTTACAGCTTTTATAACAACGTGGATCATGCCAGTGTTTGTGCATGCTTTATCCTGATATTGACACTAGGTCTTGTGATGAGTGTGTCACTGATCTGTCGAAGCAGCGTGATTTTACTAGAAGAGTTGGGCAAATCCACATGATCATTAAATAGATGTTCACGGCTTCCTGTGTTCCTGGATAGATTTTGGCACTATAGCATGTAAATGCAATGCTTTTTGGCAGCTGGCTCTCAAGGATTAATTGTGCGAAGCTTCCCATCAGCGTGTGACCACACCACAGCCCCATATTATAGCCCCGGATTAGCTTTTGTTCCTTTTTAAATAAACCTGTTCTCTTGTCCTGAATCCAAACATATTCCGAGGCACCGGCGCTTGACTTTCAGATACAGATCAGAGCACTATGACGTAGTTGGCTCAAGCCTGTGATTCACCGGGTGCAATCAGGAGATGGAGAGTGATGATTGGATTATCACTAGGCCTGATAAAGGAGGATGACCTGTTTATTTATTTATTTATTTTTTTTTTTTGTCATCTCTGCTCATCTCCATTGCCAATCTAATTGACTTGGCAAGCCTCCATTAAATCCACTTAAACCTTTTAGCAATTAAAGTAATGATTTGATCAGGTTTGTTAATCTATTATAGCGATAAGAAAGACTCAAACTCACTTCGGCGTGCTAATGAGCTCAGTTCTTTTTTTTCTTTTTTTAGCCTGATGGCAACAGGGCAATATTAATTACCTCATCTGGGCAGAGCTTTGGAGCACATGCGGCGTTCTGTGTTCTCCTGCCACGCTCTCGGTCGTGCCAAAATAACACGCCTGAGGAGAAATTGAGGTTGAAACACTGAGGTTAAAGGTATAATTAAATTCAAACTCAATTTTGGCATGTCCAGCGGTCTGAGAATGAAATTAGGAAGAGGGTTGGGAAACAGTAGACTCAGGAGAATATCTTTCGACGGCCTTTTTGTACTGCGGAATTTTTCTTTGATGTGTCTTTGAGTTGGAGAAGCATTGATCAAAATGGCAAAGAGAGTCATTATTAATCAGCGTGAATGTAAAACTGTTCTCTGTCTGAATTTCTATAATTATAAATAATGTGGGTTGAATGTTTTTTTTTCATTCAAATAGTACTCGACTCAAAACTGTTTTGCTGTAATTGATGTTTTACGTCTCTTTGCAGATGTACCCCGATCCACTGTGCACAAAATAACAACCTCTCTCACACCGTGACACCATTCTGTGTACAAATTCATGTAATTTTCCAAAATACCTGTGAAAGGAGAGAAAAAAGTTACCAGACATTGTTTTTCTAAAACTGTTTTTTGTTGTAGACTGATTAATTGAACGAGAAATCCTGCAGCAGCCACTCAAGAACTTTATTATGAACTCTGAGGATTTTTTATTATTGGTATTAAAATAAATTGCTTGATTGAATTCAATCGGTCCATCAAAATAAATTGATATTTTGGTAAACATTCAAAACATTTTTAGGGCAGGAATGCCAAACCTGCTCTGGTTGCTGTTTTTTAAATGTTAGAAATTGCTTCTGTTGCCAGTTTCATACTTTCTAACGTAGCCAACATGTTGACTCATGTCCTGCAGTGAGTTGATAGCTGTGATTTGTTTGTTCTTTCTAAAGCTGTCATACTAATCAGATGCCACTGAAACATCTAAAAAAAAAAAAAAGTCCTGAAAAGGTATCTCTTTAAAAGTGCCTGTTATTTCAGTTTTTGTCAGTGCTTATATTTTTTTTGTTCTTATCCTAGCGATGGATATGCCAGCCGAGTTGACAGCTCTAAACATCACTCCACAAGGAGCCCTGCTGAGGTGGAATCCCCCACTTTCCAGTGTCGACAATTATGTGCTGACTCTCACGCACAACCAGGGTGAGTTGTCAAAACTGTCATCCAGAGGCGTTAATTAATTTGCTTTATTAGACAATAAATTGATTGATTGATTAACTACCAGCAGAAGACAAGAACTAGACATGGTTAGTCTGGTGCTCTCACACCACCACTATAGTCTTGTCCTTATAATGGATACCAATTAATTTTACAGGACCCTGACCCTTACAGATAAGCTGTTTTTACTGACGCTGTCATCTATATGTTCATGTAACTTTAGAACTTACTTTAAGAACTTTAACTTACCATCTTATTTTGTTATTGACAACAGCGTTTTTCTCACTTCCTTACTCTGCACAATTAAATGATTGAAATCTTTCAGAGTCTTACAGAGCACTGACTGCAGTAAGATCTGATCTGACTGCAGAGTCACAGTATGGTAAGCAGGTTTGTTTTAGGTCATTCAGGTGCAGCATATGTAGCTGTGACAGATTTTCAGTGTCATCCTTCGAGGCAATATGGATGCATTTGTCTTGCTTTCAGAGCAGTTCATTATGCTTGGTTGAACTACTAAGCCTTTGCAGTTTTTACACTACGTTTGTGTCTGATGCAATCCATGTCTTGGCTGTCTGACAGCCGTATCCAGATAGGCAAAAGATAACTGCACTGCTCCCCTCAGAGTCAGTATGTAATTTGCTCCCTGAACCAAGTGGATGAATGCCAAGTTACAGTAGGTGGATGAGCCCCAGACATAACTTAAAGCTACCTGACATAAACAGCAAGAGTGCTGAAAAATGAAAAAAAAGTTTCAAAGGAATTGTATTTTTCAAACAAACATCACCCAGTGTTGGCAGTCAAAGCACATTTTTTAAATTCACCAGTCAAATGTTCAACCCTTGATCTCAACCTTTATTTCACTCCCCGATTCTTATAAAGTGGCTGGAAAAAAATATCATGGGATGCATATTTCTCTCATTTACACATAACCCCGCTGACTAAGCCATGTCTTGAATTATCGAGAGAAACCTGTATTACTCAGCTTTTGGAGTCAATGTGTAAATTATGCCTTGACTGACGGACGGGCTGGAGGGCAGCCAGATCATTTAAGTTACCGAGACAGTATCTTTATGCTGGACACATATTTGGAAACCAGCCTCCACCGGGGTTTAGAGAAGTGCAGTGTAAGTTGAGAGCAAATTCCCTTGAGTGTAAGTGTATTAAATCAAGGTCAATAAATCTCATATTTCATTGAGTATTGTCCTGCATTACAAAATAGATTTTTATTGCCAACCAGGAACACCCACATAAAATCCAAACCATCACGGTATCAGTCAGTCAAACTTCATATAAAATAGATTAGGAGTGTAAAAATATGGTTCGTCCATATTCTCCGTAACATCACTGTCACTATGAAGTTTACACATAATGCGGCCCTCATCATCAGAACTATAAATTAAAACTCCAATGCAACAAGATCCCATCAGTGAGCCTTTGACACCGGTTATATTAAATGTCTTTTCTCGTCAATTTGAAGTCGTGTGCTCATGCTACACAATTATTTTCCTCATCAGTCATTTTTCACAGTTAATTCAGAGACAGTTTCTTATGAGTCAGAATGCAAATTGGTAATTGAATGGTAATTTATTCAAATCTGCCCTGTTTAAATTGGTTAGAACGATATATTAGTCATAGAAATACCTTCATCTGAATCTTGGAATATGCATTTAGATAAGATCAGGGGTTCTCGGTCTGTATTTATTACAGAGTACTATTTTAAAGCCGTTTATAATGTTGCTCTTTTTCTGCAGCATAATTAGTGTTCAAAGATGTAGAATTTAAAGTAATCGAAAAAGCTCAAACAGAACTTGAAAGAGATAAAAATATGTGTTTTACTTTTCTTGCTTGCTTTTTTTTTTTTCCCAGTGACAGCTGATACGTTCCTTGTAGAAGGCAACAAGCAGGAGCACCAGCTGTCCAACCTTAAGCCAAGCACCAGCTACTCCGTAGCCCTCTACGCCACCAAAGGACCCCTCACCAGCGGGACCGTCATCACCAACCTCCAAACGCGTATGTGTTCATTTTATTCAGCCGGTGTCAGTACAGCGGGCGGCATGGCGGCTCAGTGGGTAGCACTGTCATCTCGCAACAGGAGGGTTTCCCGGGGTGCTAGGTTTCATTCCCACCAAATATAATATGCATGTTAATCAGGAATTCTCCTGCCATTGTCCTTGACCAAGGGCAATGGCTTCATGTTGCTTCTAAAGTAGCTGGAATGAGTGAAATGCAGCAGATGCATTTCTCCATGGGGATTAATAAAGTGTAACACAAACAATAGAAGTACGTCATGCAGTGGAAAAATAGAAACGGTATTTATATATCATACACGTTCATTACCAGCAGACTGACTGACCTGGAAAGGTCGCAAATAATTGGAAGGATTTATGGATGGATGTAGGGTGATATAGAAAAACAAATTAGCACAGTAATTTTTTGTCATATCAGTGGGTATATATTGTCACAGGCACACGGTTGTCATTTTTCCTACTGATTAGTTGTTAAATGTCAAAGACGTGGGTTGAAAATTGACACCGCAGAACAGCGGATAACTTCTGTGTTGAGGCCGTGATGGACAGTGAATATTAACTGTCATCCCTTGAAGTGATTCGGTTTAGCTTCTGTCTTCATTTCTATACGTTAACCTTAAACGAACCAGGACGAAGTCAGTGCATGGTTGGTGGCGCGCTACAGGATTGCTTGCTGGCAGAGCCACACATTTTCGTGTAAATGAATTCCCGCAGATATAACAACAGATCATCTCTCCAGTGCTACCTGTGCCGTGACAATGTCATGATAGAAATGAAGTTGCTTCTGCTTATTAGATTAGCTTAGCAACACATTCAGAGGTGTGGAGGTGTTTATCTGAAAACTCTGCTGCTCGATCCAGGGAGTGAGTCTAATTGCTGGTGTTTGAGACTGTATGCTTTATTGGATGGTGATATTTCAGGTGATAAAAATAGTTTGTATTACCTGTTTTTGTGAGCACAGTTTTTATATTATCATGGGTTTATTTTACAGTACATCTTTGGTAGATTTATGCTTTTCCTACATCCAAACCTTTGATCCTTTATTTCTGTGTAGCACTCATTGTCACACGTGTCACAGGGGTCAGTCTTGCTGGAGACTTTGACATGGTCAAAGCCGCAAGCTGTCATGCGGATTAAACTTGTGAACCCTGTTCTGTTTCTGCCTGCCTCGCCTCTAGTTGACCCACCACTCTAATTATATTCACCTTTATCGTCTGGGGGGGGGGAGGGGGATGTCGGGGGTGAAGGAATTGTTCCAGTTTAGCTGAGTTGCAGCTCTGTAAACTTTGTTTTTTCTGGAGTTCTTGCAGAAAAAAAAAAAAAAAAAACTTTTCAGTCAGCAGAGGAGTTCATAATCCCCCAAGGAGAACCAGAGCTACCTGTCCTGCACTGCAGCAGAGACGAGCTGCTCAAAACAGAAACAAACTCTGGGCTGCAGGGACTTCAAAACATAAATTGGGGCTCATGAAAATTAGGTGTACCTCCAACCATGTCAATGCTTTGCTGCACATGCCTATAGTAACTCGTACGTAAACAAATGTTCCTGGCAGTTTAAGGTGATTCTCATTTGGAAACAGATGCTCTGCCGAGTACATCACGTACCTTAGCTTCTCCAGAGAACAAAACAAAAAAAAACCTACCCTGGTTAGAGTCTCTCACATGAAAGGAAGAATTTGAGAAATTGCTTTGATAACAACAACGAGTGTGCACAGGATTTTGTTTTGTTTTGAATAACACGCCTTATTGAATCAAGCAAACGCTCGAGTGCTTCCCTTTGCTGCTCTCCTCATCTGCATGGAGAAGATTAAATGTATTGAACTCAATGTCTGTTCTATCCAGAACTAAAGCAGTATTATGAAAATGTATTCTGTAATTACAGAACATATTAACATGCCTGGACACTGCTGCGGTCATTAATCAACACTGATATCTCGGGCTTTACGTTATGTTTTCTGCGATGGAAGGATAACATTCATATTTTACAGTTAAAGATAACGGGACTGGATTTAAGCGATTTAATTTGTCTGAAATCATTTTTGTAACAGGAATTTGTATTCAAAAAGTCCATCCAGTGCACACATACACACAGTGTCATACACAATATTCACCGAGCTGTGTACTCTGTGTGCCCGTGTGCAGGCAGATGTGCTCAGAGAGACCCACACCAGCGGAGTCTTCAGTCCTGCAGGACTAATGATGACATGTTAGACCAGGGGGGTGCCGTAGTCAACCCCAGCTTCAGAGGGATCCTCTCCGGTTGTTAATTAAACTGCCTAATTGAAATCTTAAAGCCTGCTTCAGTTCTGCTCACACAGCTTGTTTTTCTCAGGCTGTTCCGCGTCAGTGGAAAATGTCACATCGCGAACGAGCCGTGAGAGAGGAAAAGACCATTGATTTGTCCAGTCAACTGCTCTCTGGCTATGAGTCTGTCATGTCTCTGCACGCCTGGCACTCTGTTTTGGTCTTCTACTAAGACACAGAGTTAATGGTCACATCTGCGCACATATATAGCTTTTGCAGTATTTATAAAGCTCACTTAAAAAACAACAGGAGTTGACCAAAATGCTTTGCAGAGGGATTTCAAATGCAATAGGTAAGACTGCTGAACGAGCTTTTCAGCCCTCCCAGTAGTCTGGTGTTGTTGAGACCGATGGTGCGGTTGGAAAATAACTCACTAAAAGACAAAAATATTCCAGAGAGCAAGTGAGCCTAAATCAACAAAACATACGACAACACAGCCAATCGTACCCACCCTGCTTCTGCTTGTCTTCAGCACGAGGGCAGGAACTCTAGTTTCTCATCCAGGAAAATGGTAATCGAACTGGAGAATGTCTCCATCTATATTTGCATATGATTTACAATTTATTTCTGTTTGTGCGTCTTGTCTTTCACTTAGCAGGCTCTTAAACTAAATGATGATATCTGGAAAGGAGTTGTCAACTACTTCTGCTCCATGTTTTGTACAAGAGGTGAAGGGTCAGTACACGATTCTTGCTGCTGGGTTTGACTTTTACCCCTTTTAGGTGAGAGTCTATCCGTACATGTATGCTGAACACAGTCCAGAGAGAGGAGGGGAGACTCTTTGTCGTATCCAATAAATGTGTCCAAGACTGACTCAGCCGTTCAGATTTGTCTCTTTTTTTATTGTTTGTTTCTTTCTGATGGGATGGGGTTTCGTTGTTGATTCCCAAGCCTCTTAACCACAGCTGAAAGTTGTTTTGTTGTCTGGCCTCCATGCCTCAAGAGTTCAACACAGAGTAAGGCAGCTCCCCAGAGGCTGATATTTAAGCTATAGGGGTAGAAAATAAGGGATTTTTCTACGGGTGTCTCTATAAGCCTGTAGGCTGCAGCACCGGGACTTTCTTCCCTCAGATGTGTCTGAGCCCACTTGCTGAGAAGTGCTTGGCAAGTTTTTGAAGCAGCGGAGATCCTTGCTGCGGGCGGCTTCACTGAGCTCTGGCTGATGGTTGTTCACGAAGTGCTGAAAGTACTGCTATTACAGAAACATAATCTTAATTCTTCAGGCAATTGAGGCGTCCTTGACACTGTAATGTACTTTGAAGAACTTGTGTTCCCATAAAATCTGTGCTGTTAATTGCTTTATGATAAATGTTTCGAAACTCCTGCAAATGCATCTAAAATATTTATTCTAGGATATTGAATACAGTATTTATAAACTGTAAACTTTTTTCTCACATGGAAAAAATAATATTTGTTTAGAGATGATAGAAAGAGGTTTAGGGTGCATTTTAAACAACCTTTTAGTTAAATTAAAAAAATAAAATACACGTTTTTTACAGTCAGTTCACTTACAAAGACCCCAAAGAATGAAAATAGGTTATTGGAATGACATATTAGCCAGGAGATGTCTGAGGGTTGAGGGCAGAGGCGTGAGAGGGATAAAATTCAGATCAAGCACAAGGGATTAACTGAGTAAAAGAGTTGAATGGTATTGATGGTGAGTGTTAGCTGAAAGGCTTCATGGGAGGAACCCATGGGAGTGGGTGTGGCAGACGTCTGGATTGAAAATCGTAGCTTCATTTTGCCCCCTGTGGTCGCAGCAATAAGTGAGGAAGCAGAAAATGAGGTTTTGCGGTGTAAGGATATGAGAAGTAAGACGCGAGAGGACGGGGTTAGACACACCTATATCTGCAGGCGCAGGAAATTAGATGACAGAGGCGTGGCCTTTGTTCTTGAACCTAACTTACAGTCTAATAACTTTGGTGACCACAAATGGAAAGTGGTTCAGGAGGTCTTGCCATTCAAAAGCACCCAAGACAAAATGTAGCCCCATATTTTGTAGGAAAAACTGTGATGTGATGCGGTGAAGTGCAAAACCGTACGCAGAACTTTGAAGCTTTATAACCAATGGTTACCAATGATAATGATGGTTTGCCTGACTGAAATGTCCATGATGCTAAAGAAAAGTCTTGCATATGCTTGAAATCGCATTTAGTAATCCCTTTGTGTTGTCACAAATAATATCAACATTTTTTTTTTAAAGGAGGTAAAAAGGAACTATTGGAATTGTGCTGGCTGGAGAAGCATGTCAGTGTCTGTGTACGAGTGAGATTATGGGTATTACACTGTAGTAGTAAACTAACTTTGCTTTAGCTTACATCAGACATGCAACCAAAAATATAAAATTTCTTGGTTTGTGCTACAGCAATTCACTTACACACCGCTGTCAGACGTATGGACAGCTCTACATGTACGTTTGTTGTATGATCGAAGTCGATTTTGCTAACTCAGCCAAACATCAAGCAAGTGCAACAACACAAAACATAAAAAGGCAGCTAAAATGACTTTCTAGTCCAACAGCGAGAAGCCCAGCTCGCCATCTGTCTTGAAGCCTTTCATTTCACAAAGCTCTCACCGACGTATAAAAAGCCAGTCTGAGAATTACTTTTGTCTGGCGGCCTCTTGCTCCGTTACTTTCTCCTTTTTCTTTTCTTAGCTCTGTCAACATCTTCATTCTCTTAGCCTCTGCCAATATGTCAGGTGGAAGCTGCTTTCCAGGCTCCACTCCTGGCATACCGACACTACGCTTCCTCTAGATTTTCAAAGCTGCAGAAAAGATACATAATGTTGCTTTCATTTCAGATGGCCTTCAAAGATAATTACGAGGTGCTTTCTTAATTCCATAATTCCATCTGTGAGATCCATCCAAGTAGCACTCATTTAGATTCGACTTCATGAAAACAAAAGAATTACAGATTCATCATCCAGGCAGAATCATTCACTTGCAAATGGGCATGCGATGTGATATCCACTCCAAAAGAATAACTTCCTCCCTCTTGTCTTCCTACAACAAACTGCTGCTGCCCATGCTGCCCTTCCCATCTGCTTCTCTCCGTGTGTGTTTACTTCTTTTCTCTCGCATTGTTTACGCCGTGTGTTAATGAGACATTAGATGTAGCCAAACCTATTCATCTCGATCCCATTGTTCAAACCTCTGCGTGTGAAGATAGAGCTTCAGAGCTGCCAGGAACTCTGGCGGCACCTGCTCACCTGCATGGGCACGCTCCATGCGAAGGTTTAATTGGAGGAAGAGAGCGAGCGCGGAAAAAAAAAAGGACAAGGAGACGGATTTAACTGAACAAGCGAAGAGAAAGGAGGAATAAAGATGAGGGTTCTCGCAAGCCCTCCATTTCTATGAATTGGAAACCCCCCCCCCCCGCCTCGCCGCTCATCCATCCCCCATGTGCACATGATGCACCAACAGTGTTCGTCAAGTTGAGGGGAGGACATGAACAAAAGATAAACTCTGTTCACTCCCTGGCACATTGAGTTAGAGTGGCAGCCTGTCAGATAAGGAGTAAAAAGAGGAGGTGGACAAAGGACACGAAGCAGGAGAGAGAAACAGAAGCGCAAATGGAGATAGGGGGAGAGAGAGGAGGACCCCGGGTTGATGTGGGAATAGGAGGAAACAGACAAAAGAGGAGGAGGAGGAGGAGGAGGAAAAGCAGAAATGAGATGCAGAGGAGGTCAATAAAGATGAGAGAGTGCAGAAGAGGAGGAGATTGGCACATCATGGCAGACTTTAGTACAATCTGCAATGTGCTGCGTTTATCTCACACGGTACTGCTCTTCTTGCGTCTCACTCCAAAACCCTCTTTGTTCCCTTTTTTCTCTCTTCATCTCTCTCTCTCTCTGTCTCTCTCTCTCTCTCTCTCTCTCTCTCTCAATCCCGTGTCACACAATGTGAATCTGCCTATCACTATCTCCGAGTGAAGGCACCCAGCATCTTTCAAGACGGAGAAGAGGTTATCAAGACGGGTACAGGCTGTTAATTACCGAGCTGTCATTGATCTATCCATGTGGGCGCACGCACACACACACACACACTGGAATTTAAAGAATGTATGGAGCTGATGTTGTGGATTTTCTCTGTGTGTGCAGAGATGTGTGAGGGTCTGGGTTCAATTTAGGGTTAGATGTTCAGCGAAACAGTTAAGCCTTGGCCGCTCAAGTCCTCAGGAGAAGTGAAACGTTCAGGCTGTTTATAGAAGCCCATGTTTGTTTCACTATAGAGGGATGAATGGAAGGAAAGAAAAAAAGAAGCGAGAGACAAACAAAGGGAACCACTGCAAGAGACTGTCATGTAGTAGATGTCTTTATCTCATATCCACAGAGGTGACGTCGGATTGCAGAGCAAACACAAAGGGCAGTGCTCCGTTTTTTTTTTTTTCTCATGGTGCTGTTGGGGGCGACCGGCTGATGATGATGTGCCCCGGAGTCATGATGTAACTCCAGGAAACTGATTTTCCCGAATAGAAGGTCATCTATTTTCTATGACGCAGTAAAACGAGGTTGCAGCGTGTCAATGCTTCTTCCACCATGTCGGAAGATCAGATATTGAGTCAAAAAGGCTGATGTAAGGTGGGGAAATTGAGGTGAGTGGTTTAAGTATCAACAAAGGCACTGTAATCAGACCTTGTTTAAAGCCCCGCCGGGACCACGATTATACTTGGATGGCGTGATGTAATGTGCAGTAAAATTTGGGTGGCCTTGCTGATCAAGGCCTTGAATGCTTTTGAGGCTGTGATACATGCACTAAACACGGAAAGGTGTCTCAGCACTCATCTCGCTTCCTGTCGGGATGTTGTGTTACTGCCCCCTCATAGAATACGTGCACAACATGTATGTCCAAAAATGTTGTTAATGTGTAGTTTTGGAGTGTTTCTTAAGATCTTCCTGTGCTTTCTCTTTTCTTTAATTCTTTTCATTGCTTAGAAAGTAGACACGATAAACCTCCTCCCCATTCTAGCATTTAGAAATGTTCCATTTGTTGTTTCACAGCACTCATCTATTTGTAGTTTACAGCTGTCATCCTTTATTAAGGACCAAATTATCCAGCGTGTCAGTGTTTTTTTTACACATTGAAGGATACATCTGCCAGTATTTTCCCATGAAAAGATCAAGTATTGCCTGTGTGGGCCAAGCATAATATAGCTCATCCCTCTGTGTCATACAACTGCATTGTTTTCCTAAAACCATTAGCACGTCAATGAGCCACAGCGTTGTACTGGATGGCACGTTCTTTCGTTACAATTAACGCGGGCCCTGTAGTTCATTTTGAGTCCCTAATATGCTGTCCTGCTTCTCTAAGTACTCACTAGCGGACCAAATGCATATTATTCTGCAAAAGTGTAAAATAACTCCAAACATATGCACTCGGTACTCCAGTTTGAGTAACATTTACTGAAAAATAAAGAGCTTGGTTGTTGATTTATTATGCTTTTTATATTTAGATTTGTGTATAGATTTACATCTATACTATACACATCTTTATCTATAGACTAGGTGCAGGGAAGTCAGAAAGCATGTCCTGATGGTCAAGTCATTTAAGGCTGGATGTAATGTACTGGAACGTTCCTGGTTTAGTTCAACAGGGAACCTTTGTCATATGTCATCACCCTGTAATTCCTGCCTTTCTTTATACTGCCACACAAGGAAAAATACTTTTTTTTAAAAAAAAAAAAAGCAAAAGAAATATTGATATACGGCCTAATGTGTTATTTTCAGCCTTGAATCTTTATTCAGAGCAGCAGCATGACACTTGTGTTGAAGTGGCAGGAAAAAAAAAAGACAAAGAAAAGAAAAGAAATCCTTTCAAAGACGGCCCTCAGAAAAAAAAAGCAGCATTATAGGCTGTTCTACATACAACAAAGGATCACTGCTGTCGCTGTGTTAAAGTCCAGCTCCATACAGGTGTGTGTCGATATTGTGAGTTTCCAAAGACAGACTGATAAACCACACAGTAGTTCATCTGTTGGTCAATTTTGGATCTAATTTCCAAGTTGTATATTTACCAGGCACAAATATTACTTCTTGATAGCGAGTCTACCACAGCTTGTCTTCAACTATTAGATGATCAAAAGCCAGCTGTCTCTGTTGTATAACACGTCTTGAATCACTTCTTTAATAAAATGCTTGTTTTCTGCATGTTGTTGACTCGGAATAGAATAAACAATACAGTAAAATACTTTCATTGTTTTATTTTCATTTTATTTTATTTTAAGATTTTTTCAAATGTGATGCATCGGTATGTCTTGTTTTGCCTTTATATGATGAGGACACTGTCGGCGGAGCAGCAGAAAGTTAACTCGGCCTGCTTCTGTAGTTCAGAATAATGAAGCCTTGAGTTTGACGCCACTGCTTTAACTGATATGACCTGATGTAAGGCATGCAGAAGCATAAATTACTCAATTGACTGTCTTCTGATTTTGCACCTTTACAGTCATTAGCTATAAATTCAACATCTGGGACTTGACATTATAAAACCTTACTCATATGCTGTAGAATTCCAGGAAATTAACAGAACAGTTTCTGCCTAATTAACTCAACAGTGACTTAACACTTGTGTTAATCCTCTGAAGATGTGGGTTATTTTATAAGATTTCTTGCCGTGTTCAAGGAAACACAAAATCACAAGAACCATTCAGCCATTTTCTGTAACTGCTTATTCTTATATGGGGGCCGGATCCTATCGCAGTTGGCACAAGAGGCATGGTACGCCCTGGACGAATCGCCATTTCATCACAGGGCTAACACATAGAGACAAACAACCGTTCATGCACACATTCACACCTACAGGCAATTTAGAGTCACCAATTAACCTGTGACAAAGACACTGCATGTGTTCGGACTTTGTGCAGGAAATCGGAGCACCTGAAGAGAACCCATGCAAACATGGGGAGACAAGCAATCAGAAAGGGAACTGGGAACCTTCTTGCTGTGAAGTGACAGTGCGAGCCATCAGAAATAGGAAATAGGAAATAGACTTTCTTTTGCCCATCTTCGACAGGCTGTAATACACGGCATATTCACATGTACAGTAACTCACTCACTGATTTTGCTCAGCAGTTTTCTCACTTTTATCACCAGACATTCACTCCCCGCATCTATAAAAAGGTGAACACGCTGAGTAAATGAAAATGACCCTGTTTTGCAGAAGCGTGAGGACAAACCAACATCTCGGTGGTTATTTGAAGAGGAAAACATTCTGCAAACATTTCTTGTTTTGCACTGAATGGAAGTTGATATTTTTCTCTCTTTCTGGCAGCCATGGACGCGCCCCTGAATCTGACAGCCAGTGAAGTGAATCACCGTAGCGCTCTCATCTCCTGGCAACCACCAATTGCAGAAATTGACAACTACATGCTCACCTACAAGTCGACCGACGGCAACCGAAAAGTATGTAGCACACATGCATTTACACTCACACAACACTGTTGATATAATGCACACTGTAATTCCACGTATGTGGACGGTTGTATCTTCTGATGGAAATCCTGTATCCATGCTACAGTTGTAAACATGTCTCAAGGAGATAACTATCTTTGAAAAAAGAAATCTGCAGATATTGTAGAATATATTGAAACCCGTTCTTGGATTTAGAAAGTCAAAAATGTTCCCAATTCATTCAATTTATCATACTAGGACAATGTTAAGGAATGGAGAATCACTTTATGACAAGCACTTCAAAATTCAAATTGTATCTTTCAATCATTTAATCCCTTGACGCGGCGCTCGGAAACGTTCAGAGGTATACACACTTATAGATTGACACACACGCACACGAGGGAAGTGCGCAGTGAAATTGCCTGTCTAATGGAGATATTACTTTAATATGTCTCAGTAGAGACATTGTTTATTTTGATTAAACTTTGCGATGTGGCCGAGTAATGGTAATAAAGCACATTAGTAGGAGATGTGTGAAATGCACCACACTTGTTAACGAATTGGCTGGAACTGTTTCCCAAGATGCTCCGCAAAAGATTCACTTTATTGCCAATTAGGTGTGTTACACACACACACATGCAACCAGATGCAGACAGGCTGCCTCCTTAAAAAAAAAAGTCATAACACACACACACACACACACACACATCCATACTGATTAAATAATGATCAGTCGCACGTCTTTCTCTCTCACACTCGCACACAAACAGACACACACTGACCTTGAACGTGTGGTACTGCTGTGTGGTTGACCATCGGGTGTCACTCATGCACAGAGAATACAAAACTAAGAATTCATATTATCCCATTTTCCTCGGTTGATTCCTTTCTTGACACTCTTGCTCCTTTTCATCCAAAACAATTTTAAAGAAAGTTTTCTAGAAGTGTATAATAATACGTCATTAAATATTAAATCAACATATTTCCATTTTCAAGACTCTGCATGAATTTGCATAAGTCAAACTAAAATTAAAGCTTTTTTTTTTCTCCCACTGCACACATATGTCCCTAATACATAAACATACAGCATACAAATCAGTACCCAAAAGGGAGAAATTCATATTTAATACTGTTTGGTTTCATTATGTTGCTCCTTATTTTAGTATTAAACAGCTTGAATATGGCTCACAGAGAACTTGTTTTCATACAACCAATCATATTGTGTTGTAATATTCTATCATAGTCATACAGACTAACGACTAGAGCAGCGTTTTACACACCACAAGCCGCAGGCTATAAACAGTCAGCAACATTAGCTTTTCTGCTAACGTCTCTGTGTTACATTACTTACAAATAAACTTACAAAAACGGGCACATTTCTGTTGTTGTCACAAACCGGGGAAATGTGCTCTGCTAACATCAGTTTGCAGGCTGGTTAGCTTATTAGCTGCTCATCTGAAGTACATTAAATTGCTTAAAAAGATAACTGCAAATGTAATTGGTCTGTTTAGATGTTGGTCTTTATTCCTCAGCACTGCAAATAAAACACTGTTGGCCAATAGCTACTAAGCTAGCCAAAGTTTTACTACACACTGACATGAGTTTTTTATATATATATATTTCTTTAAAGATCAACATTATTTTTTGACTGCTGAACTGATGATGAATATGTGATTTCACTTCACTGCTTATATGTAGGTTCTTCCCATTCCCATAATTTCCCACTTAGTTGTTTCATGGAACACTAATTTTCTTTGGTTACAAATATTAAAAGCTGGAAGATCTTCCAAACCAATGCGGAAGATTTGAAAATCACCACCTTTGTTTATGCTCTTTTCGTTTCAAATCAAATCTTCTTTCACCAGGGTGAGCCGCCTCGACATTGTGCCACATACTGAATTCATATTGTTCGGCAACAAATGAGTCATACCACTCATGCTCTGTGCAAAAAGTGATTGTTGCAGCCAGAGACTGAAGTGGTCCTTGTAAGATTTTTTCTCTGGTTGTCTCCACTTGAGGTCCGGCTTGGCTGAAAACATGTGGCTACATTACTTTAGCTGCAATCTAACCACATTACAGTGAGACTTGCAGCTGTTCAGCCAGCTTCCCTTCTCACAGAGATAATGGATTTATAATTTACACCAAGTAGCTGTAAGATTAATTTCTTACCTGATCAATATTTACATAACAATTTGTAAAGACATGTATCATTGTTGGTTATGATCAAGCCTGGGATTAATAAAGATCTCATATTGACACATACACACACACACACACACACACACACACACACACACACACACACACACACACACACACACACACCCAAGGGTAAATACATTCAACTGCTGAACCATACGATCAGCAGCATTGATATGAAGGTATATATTATCCTTGATTTGACAGAATGGTTTCATTGCAAAACAAATCTTATCTTGACCCTGAAAACCTTGGGGGGAAATGTCAGATCCTCGGAGACATAGACACCATTTACCAGCTGCTTCCCTGCATAATTCACACGGACACATTGCCTGAAAATGTGTGATTTTTTTTTCTCCAAACTGGCTGAATATTTCATTTTTACTTGTTCATATTTAATGTGTATCCGGGGCAGAATCCAACACACATGCACACAATCTCTCACCCTCTCTCTCTCTCTCTCTCTCTCTCTCTCTCACACACACACACACACACACATGGATACATGCATAGACAAGTTCATGTTTCTGTTCATCGATTGAGCATGGGATCATTTCTCATCTAAGAAACTCCTGTCGCAGGAAATACTCAAACATCTTGTCCTCAAGATTGGCTCAGCAAAAGAGGATTTGTCAGAAACAAAGGGAAGTAACTGTACTGTACCATCATGACTTATCCACCAAAAATAGAAACGTTTGTTTCCTGATTGCTTAGGAGCTCGTCTTTTATCTCACTCCTCTACATCTAGTAGTTGCCCCGTTTCTCCTCCCTGCCATCCACACTTGCTTGCTTTTCTCAGCTCTTTTTTTTTTTTTTTGTATGTTCTGTTTCCAATGTCACTTTTCACATGTGAACACACAAAGGCAGCCAGACTCGTCCTGCAGTCAGTGGAAGAGTAACTGCTTAGTTAGTTCATTTTTATTTCTGTGCGACGCCAAATATCTAGCCCATCCCACATGGGATTATAAGACACCACTGTTATACAAAACAAAAGAACAAAAAAAAAGGACATCAGTTACAACATTATAAATTCTTATTTATGCTTTCAAATAACAGATTTACGTGGAAGAAATCCAAGTGAACTGTACACTGAAAAGAACTCCTGCAAGCCTAAAGATTATCCTCCTATTTTATTTTTTTTGCTACAGCCTATGTAGACTTTGCTAATACAGCATTTAAACTGACCTAAAAATCCTCTTTTCATTCCTTCTAAATAAACCTCAACTATTTATGTTGCTAGATTGAGAATATTGTGCTACTGGAAACCAAAGCAAGCTGTCATGTGTTTCCTGAACAAAAATAGCTCGAAGGCTTCTTTGTTGCCACACTGTAGGTCTTTGTAAAACTCACAAGTTCAATTTAATGTTTTATCAGTGACTTGTGGGGGAACTGATATCATTTATTTTTACCCTGGGGTTCATACTGAAAACAAATTAAATATTACTTTTTTAGAATACAATTACTTTATGTAATATCTTTTAATTGTATGTGAATGAATTTGGATGTGTGTGTGTGTGTGTGTGTGTTTGTGTGTGTGTGCTAGGAGCTGATCCTAGATGCAGAGGACACATGGATTCGACTGGAGGGACTGGCTGAGACCACAGAGTACACCGTTAAGCTCCAGGCTGCAAGAGGACTTGACACCAGCGCTGTAGTCTCCACTACCTTCACTACAGGTACAGTGCACACACACATACTCACACATACTCCACTCACTCACACACGCGCGCACACACACACACACACACACACACACACATACACACACAGTATTTGTGTTCTTTGATTTAAGCTTGGAAAGCGATTATAATGGGGTGAGTTTTCGTGGCCTAGCAAATGCATTTTCTCTTTTGCACTGCATTTCACATCACAGTCACCATAACTAAAGCTGCGCAATAATGGGTCCCAGAAGAAGTCAGACACAATTTTCATCTCTCTTCCCTGTAGGATAGTGGGGGAGACTTCCCATTAGGCTGCACCTGCAGGGTGACTGTCTGCAATCCCACAGCTGAACAGTGTGCTCTAATATTTAATGTGCTCCATGCATAATTGGATGGCAGATATGTCACTCATATAAGGGTTAATGAGCATTATGAAGTTGCTAATTTAAATTGTGTTAACATTATGAAAGTAAATATCAATATTCATATCTTCAGCCAAGCAGTGGGCATTGCAGTAGGCTGTATCATGACTTGGGGCAGCAGAAAAACCCCTAACCTAACTCTAACTTTATAAAGTTGACATACCAGGCCATTGCTTTTATTTATAAATCCAACAGACACGGAGAAACATTAACATTCATTCATTAGGTTAATATTTAGCTTTTAGCTCTGTTTTGGTTTCCACCAACTCCTGAGGGAAATGTCTGCTTTTTAACACTTAAAAGCTCCACTATGTTTACCACCTACCTTTGTCTGTCTGCTGTTTGGTGCGAGGCAGGTAGCGGAGAGTCGGCTCATTTGATTTTGTTCAGTTAAAACAGCAGCCTGCTGTGACTTAAAACAGGACCGATCAGTTCCTACAAGCAACTCATTACACAAAAGCATTTCATCCATTGTTGATGTAAAAATATCAATTACTGCAGCTTTGAAAGAACAAAATCCTGGATGTTGCACAATGCCATATAATTTGATAGAGATGCACAAAACTAAGCAGATCCTAACTTGTCCTCATGCCTCCTCTGCTTCTCTCCAGGGAGTCGTCTATTTGCAACACCTCAGAATTGTGCCCAACACCTGCTGAATGGCGAGACGCTGAGCGGCGTCTACACCATTTACATCAACAGAGATCCCAGCCAGGGTGTGCAGGTGTACTGTGACATGACCACTGATGAAGGAGGCTGGATTGTAAGTCACAGTGAAGATAACACCTTCCTTTTAATAGCACATTTGTCATAGGTGCAAATGTAAAAAAAAAAAAAAAAGTGTGCGTGTGAAAATTGTATTTCATTGGATACAACACTAAACACTGCAAGGTCCTTCTGATTATGTCAGCTATTTGGTCTGAAAAAATGAGTTCTGTTTTTCTGATTTTCTCACATTTTGGTGTTCTAGGTATTCCAGCGTCGTCAGAATGGCCTGACAGACTTTTCCAGGAAGTGGAGTGACTATCGGGTCGGCTTTGGAAACCTGGAGGATGAATTCTGGCTTGGTAAGACTCTGAGACAGAGAAAGATTTACCCAAGTTAGACAGTTGCGTTGTCAGAAAATAACTATATCCAGGACTAGTGGAATAGTGGTTCTACTTTTCATTTTTTAAATGACACTGACTATGACAGACTAGGAGTTATATTAGAAAAGTCACGCTTGCATTATTTCAACTTCAGGTCACCCTGTCCATTGAGCTGCATTTTCATTTGCATTTTATGGGCTGCAGGCTAATATTAACCACATCTATGTTCCAGTTTTCTGATGACTGTATTACCTAAGGGTGCTCCAGTTGATCATTATGAGCCAATACTCGCTCTAAATTGTTTGTTCTGTGGTCTCTATAAATGCTGTTCAGAAGAGCTGACCAGATGAAAGCTCTGTCTGTGTACTTGGGCGGGCCGCCCAGGTATATTAACTCCCAATGACCCATTTTAGCATTTCGCAGAGAAACAAAGAGCAAGAGAGAGAGACGTTTGTCTGGCAACACACTAGAAAACAGACAGATTGCCCAAACATCGACCCGTAAAGCAACAGTTTTCTTTCAACAGGCTACGTCAACAAGAAACCTCCTCGACACGCTCATCTGTGAAAACAGGATTGTGGGTGAAAAAATCCAAAAAAACGTGAGCTCTGTTTTTGGGACAGTTTTATAAAACATAGTGCTACTGCTGTGTCTGTCCCTGTATGATATGCTATCACCCCGTGGGAAACACTGTATATTTGTTAAGCTCTCAGCTGCTGTTGTTAGCAAGAGAAGGCTAGGTTGTGTTTCTAAGAGGGGGAGTGGATTATGTTGCACGTTACCTGCCAACAAATAAACAGTTGTCAATTCATAATGCTGAATCATCTCTGAATTTTAATCCTTAATATTCAGTGTTGTTAAGAACAGTGCTCGGTGATCCCTTTGTATTACCTTTTCTATCAACAAACGTCAGTGACTGAAGTGGATTGCAGTCACTGAGGTGTGGCGGTATCTGAGCTTTCCCTTGGTTTCAGTTGATATGTCTCTTTGATGGAGAGGGGAGATGTTTTTCAGTGTCTTGTGCGTGCACTACAGCCTTTCTCGTGAGATTTTTTTCACTCCGTGTGAAGATCATATTTCAGCACTTGACTTCACAAAGTCTATCCGATTCATTACTGCATTCCCTGAAAGATCATCTCTCCCCAAAATGACTCTGTAATTGTTTTTTAGCATCGCTCTGATTGAAAGACAAAACAAAAGAACAACCTCACTGTTTTGATGGACACCCCCCCTCCTTCAACAAAAAACCTCATTACGAAACAATAATTATATTCATTAGAAAAATGTGCAAATGAGTCATGTTTCTTCATGGGCCAGTTTCTGTGTTAGTGTTTTTGTGCAGAAGATTAAAGGAAAATATTACATGAATATTTCATTGTGTGAATCGGGACCTTGAATGTTTTTTGAACTTTTTGCTGAGAGAAATTAAATAACACTGGGGAGGGGGTTATAGCACGACATTATCACCTCATTATAACAGAGGGAGGGCTGCTACTTTGCAGCAGACACATATTACACATATTGGATCATAATACAAGATAGCTGCGGCACGCGCTAGTCCGTTAGTGACTAAGCACACTGTAATAGGTGAGGGCATAAAGAGATTTTAGATCGAATCCCTCATAAACAGGAGCTGACAACATAATGGAATGTGGTATAAAAGCCTGCAATTCTTGTTGAGAGTCAGATTTATTGCTTCAGTGGTTATTTTTAAAGCTGTAGTTTGCTGTGTTGTTGAGTTGAATTGAATAATAATGTCAGCTGCTCCTGTTACTTTTGTGCTCCACTACCAGGAGGGTGTTCAAAGGTAGCTCTTAACATTTTATCACATCAGAAAACGTTGGGATTGCTGTCTGCTGGTATAAATTAATAATTTAGTGTTTTTTTTTTTTTTTTTGTATCTTAACAACAGTGGAGAATATCACTCACTGAAGAGGCCTGACAAAAATATTGGACAGATATATCTCTGTAAGATGACACTACACCATACGGGATAAAAATCCCTCCTCTTTGCACACATCACCGTATGAAGCATAGAGAGAGAGCTATAAAGTGACAGGAGTGTTTTAGCCGTTTCTGACGGAGACCTGAAGGCATCATGAAACAACATCCTGCCAAAGATTTGCCTCACATCTGGCAGATTTATAACAGCTCTATCCGTACAGTGTGATCTAAAGACACCAGTGCATATCTGGTTCAGTGAGTACAATATTTCATCTGACCCGTTTCCATGTGAGCTGAATCAGCAATAATCTGCCGGTGCCCTCTCAACATTTCTGGACCAGTCCAGGGCACGTCCATCTACAGGGTCACGCTTTACTTTTTCAGTACTTCCTAGGATGCACTTTTCCCCTCCAGACTTTCTTCTATCCTGTACTGTACTCTGTCCTCTCAGCGCATAATAGCAGCTTAATGTAACCCCAGGGCGTGAGGCATCAAGGGCTGTTCTTTGCTCCTGTGAAAGCTTCTCCCAGTGATGCCAGATTACAGATAACATGCCAGCAGGGAACTCAGTAGCCACAAAGTGCACGATAAAATGTCAAACCTGCTGTATGAAACTGGCTTGTCTGTTGATCTAGTGGTTTATATGGTTTGGAACAGAGGGCTACATGCTTCCATACACAGATGTTACTCATGAAATTAGCAATGGCTCAGTTAGACCTGACAGTGTGACAGTGAGCCAGCATGAACAATACCAGGAGAGGGGACCCTGAACATGAACCAGCGAAATCAAATTCAGCCATCATTAATTTTATTATTTACATCTGTGCTTTTCCTGCTGTGACACATCAAAATATGTTCTGAGGCAACGCCATGTTGAAGCATCATCTAATTAATCTCACCAAAACATGGCAGAGTGAAGTTTAATTGTACGTCCTCATGATACAGTTAGAAGGTTAGGGCATAGGGACTATGTGGGTTGTACAGTATTTGGAGGAAGTGAAGGTAGGTCATGAAGAAAAACATTGTGCAACACAGTATCTCTTCCTCCATTTTTAACACTCCAGTTATTTCGCCATTTCATTAGCAGCAGTGTTGTAGGCAAGACCAGCTAAACCGAGACCAAGTCAAGACCAAGACCAGACAGTATATAGCGCTCTTAGGTAGCTAACATGTGGCTAATATTGGCCATATCTCTTTCGGCGTGGCACACGCCTCACAGCCTTCTTCAGTAAGCGTATTGCAGGATTTACAGACTGCTGTGTGTTTTCTTTTGGACACAGTTTTGCAGATATCCTATAGGAATATCGTGATATTTTATTACAGGAGGTTTGGCTGATGTTCGCTTTCTATCAGGAACGCAGCAAAGGCTAACAGCAGTTAACAATGACAAAATATTAGAAAGGAGTCGAGTTATTGGTGTCATTTGACATCATATTCATATCTTTTTTAATGACCTGCTTCATGAAATAGTGAGTTTAATTTGTGTGAAAGTATTTTCAGTTAATTATGAAACTGTGGCAGGAGAAACTAGACATTATTAAGTCCAATCTCAAGTACTACAACACCGCTTAGCAGTGTCAGGACAGGTCTTGTTCATTTTGGTGGGTAGTCATGTTCCAAGTTCCCATGATGCTTTGGGAGATTGAAAAAATATAATCAGAGGCGGTTAAGAAAAGAGACAGCTCAAAGAAGACTCATTCCCTGTTCTGTGTCACTGCCACTCCCCTTCAGGAGAACAGCAGTAGGTCTAAAGTCAATTGACTTAAATTAGAAAAGTGAACCTGAGCACAGATTATGAGTGATTTTTTCACCACAGAGTCACTGAAGTAAATATTGGACTCATTTTTCTCACGCCACATATCTTCTGAACATTTTGATGTTAAAATGACGTTTTTCAGGCAGACAAATCAAACAGAGAAAATTAACTTTGGTCAAGACTCGTCTTTGTCACAGCAGCAATACGAGATCTGTCAGCAAAGACATCCCCTCTCTCTGTTAGTGCTGAATCGTTGGTCTGGTTTCACCAAACATGATCTGTAACAACGCAGCTAATATTTAAATTACTTCCTGAACCATCTCTGGCACAACTCAGTCTGCTTTTAGCGATCCACACAACATTCACAACACTTCCAGACAAGGTAGGACAGGAAGTGTATACCGTTTTATATAATCAGTGGAGATTGTCACGCATTATCTTCTGTTATAGAAAATTTGGTATAATGTAACTATGCCGCCAGTTAGCAACATGCTAAGACTTGCTACAACATTTTTTACCCCACTTATTTTTGGAAAATTGGCACCATCCAAAGGATGCCAAATTAGCTATTAGCATTTGCTGTTTGCAACATACCCATGAACATACAGACAACTATCACTGGAGTACTTTGACACTGAAGAAAATTTACAAATCTGATGATTCTCAGGCAAGTCTTGGAGTTGTTTTCCCGCTTACGATTTATGGACATTTATTCATGATGATATCCTCGGAAGTCATATTGAATCTAAATTAATGTATATCTGTATCTGTTTGTTCAGACTGAACTGAGTTATGACTCAGAGAAGATATAAATATGCTACCCTAATTGCCTCCATGAGCTGCGTGTTACAGCCACTGCTGCAGCTCTAACTGCTGATGGTGTTCCTCTGTGAGTGTATCCACTGATCATGGCATCATCATTGAAATTAATAGTTAATTGAAACTCACTGTGCCCTAAGTTTTTTTTTAACACTCATAAAAACACATAAAATATTGCATTTATATCTGCGTTCTAACTTGTTATTGGCAAAACCGTAACACTCTAAAACACTGTCCTTGCTCTAAGTGCTTTTCTGCACTTCAGGTAGCCGTTTTTGTGTTATGTCCTGTGATATCTGCTGTGAATTTTAACTGTTTGTAGCATAAGCAGTGTCCTTAAAACTATCATCCTCACACAGAGGAAATGGTATCATCATACAGATGGTCACCGCAGTTTCAAACAATTTGACCTTGACTTTTCTTTCGACTGAATAGGTTACTGTCATAGCCTTGGAGAGTCGTTATAATGAGCATTTAGCTAATCACCGCCTCGACACACAGAACGGCAATATATTGAGCAGTATGGAACCATAAACATCGATATTAAATCCACTCACACTGAAAAGAAGAGGCACTTAACTGGCCAGCAGTAAAGAATATGGAAATTAAGCTTTCATTATTATGTTACAGTCTGAAAACGGCCATTTTTATTGCCGCTCTAGGGCAATCTATTCTCCCTACTCACTGACCTCAGTCAGTTTTCATGCTTAACACAATGTCAGTTTGATGATGTAATAACAGAGAGAAACCAGGGTGTCTGTGTGCGATACGTGATCATTATCCCATTGTCTTTCCTTTTTTAATTCCCCCCTCTTGTTTCTGAGTAAGTGTGAGAGAAAGGCTGGTAATAAAATGTGACGAGATGGTAATATTGGTAGTATAATAGGACAAGAGTGCAATAGTATGTCAAAATGTATTTTTAATCGCTGCAGTTTGGACTAAAGCAGTCTGATCCCATAAAACTGTTGGAGGAAAAAAACAGTAAAAAATTATGGGTGCAAGATTAATTGCTGATAATACAGTGATATTATACAATGGAAATTAGAGATGACGGAGTGTTAAACACAATTTTATTGCAACAATTGCTTTCCCCCTGTCACCTTAAGTGCCTTTGGGTTGTAACATAGATTGTATCTGCTTTCCATTGACATATTACAGCAGATTTAGTTTCTCTGCTCTCCGGGATTTCTGCTTCCTGCTGCTTATCAGCGAAGGCTTGGGGATTTTTTTATATATTTTTTTTTCTTTCGAATTTTTCCCAGGCTAAAAAGAAAAGTGTCCAAGCGATGCTTCTGTTGGAGGTTAAGCAGGAAAGGAGTCTCTTATCCAAATGGGTGCTTGTTGTAATCTGATAGTGGAGGCAGTTCCAATCTTTCAGGTCAGCGTGGAGCCTTATCGCCTGTCTGGGTTCAAACGAGCCTCGTATCTGCTACCTTGGAGATAGAGAGCAAAGCTGCCTATCTCGGAAAGGTGCAACATGTGGCATTTGCAGTAGGGCTGGTGGTGACAGTGTCCACCGCTCTTCACAATGTCAATCATCTACATCCATATGGCCGGCCTACAAAGACGTCCCAGAGAGTGCTTATTAGGCCTGAAACCTTTAATCTACAGTGCTGCTGATGGAAACGTCTTCTACGTCTACGTCTTCTCTGATTTCCGTGTCACTCCATACTGTTTATTCTGTATACATAACATCTATGGCATGATCCAGACTCTGTTGCTCTTTCTGACATTTTTCCTATTATAGGTTATTTTTTTAATCGACCTAAGACCAGATGGTTTTGTATCCTGTAAAGCCCTTAGAGGAATTACTTGAGTCCTGTCAAAGCCACCTGTGAAGAGTATAGAGACCAAAACCAGGCTATAAATGTGTTTATTTCTGCTGTAAAGTTGGGCATTTAGATGTGGGGGCTTATAGAGACAGACTTGTTCTGTAGCCGGCCTCAAGTGGACGTTTGAGGAAGCTTTTGGCACTTTTTACTGGCTCCATTCCAGCCACAGACATTGCTGCTTGGTTTGAATGTAGTGTTTCTCACCACAATATGTGTATTGTTCACGTCTAACAACCACATTGAATGCACTTCTTTCTTTCTTGTAAAACATTTTCAAAGCATTGTCTTTGAAACACAAACTGAGACCTCCACAGGAGTTCTTTACAAATTTTGTACCAAAGATGGAAATTCATCAAACCACTGTACATTAGCATTCCATCGTGGTTGTGTGGATTTAAATCTGCACCTGTGTTACTTTGTCTTACTTTCATGTCTTGGCATTGCTTTGAAGCCCACTGTTACTGGATTGCACCCAGACTCCACAGAAGTCCAGTCAAAATGACAAGTATAATGACGTCCATTATCAGTACAAGTGTAATTACTTCCATGTCAGTGTGAGTGGGATGACTTCTAAATCAGGTTTTGAAGCTATAACGCTGGTATGATTTAAAAAAAAACTGATATTTCTTTTGTTATCAAGTGGACGAGAGCTAGAGTGATTGGAAGAGAAAAGTAGTTTTTCAGACGGCAGGCAACTGTTGAGATTCGGTTTGTGTCTCTGGAGTCTACAAACATGCGGTGCAATGTCGACAATTCAATATAATGTGTGTCATTTCTCTACAGGTCTAGACAACATCCAGAGGATTGCAGCTCAGGGCCGCTATGAGCTGAGAATTGACATGAAGGACGGACAGGAGTCAGTCTACGCCAATTATGACAAATTCTCCATTGGAGATGCGAGAAACCTCTACAAGCTCAGGATAGGAGAGTACAACGGCACCGCTGGTACGTGGTTGAATACATTAGAAATATTTTTATTTAGTACACATCATTATTAAGCATTTTACTTGGTTCTGTGGGTGACAGCACCGTGCTCAACCCACTTACGGTGTAAAACTGGTCAATGAGGACATGAACATTGAAAGCGTTTTGCTATTTGGTTCTTCTTTTTGTCAAAACACAACTGTATGTACTGTAATGTGGCAAAGTGTGTGTGTTTCCCTAACCTTTAAGTGAAATTCTCTCCCATCCCTCCTCTGCCATCTGTCATTTTTTTCCTCTTTTCCCCTCCATCTTTTCTGCTCCCTGATGTCTGAAGCCCGCCTCAGCACTTCTACACATTTCCACTCTTGTCCTCGCTCTCCATGTATCTCTCAGCCTGTCAACATGACCATATGCCAGAATTACCCATCATTCCTGCATGTTTATAATTATAATTCTCTCTGCCTAAATAAATCCACAGAGCCTGCTGCAGGACTACTTTGCTATCCTTCTCTGTCATGTTTTCCTATCTCCCTCCTGCCTGCCTGGTTGTTTATTATCACTTCATCATGCCATCATTCACTGCAGCCGTATACCAACATTGCCTGGTATACCCTAATGTTTAAGGTTCTCCGTCTCTCTCTCTCTCTCTCTCTCTCTCTCTCTCTCTCGCTCTCTCCTTTGATTGCAGGTGACTCTCTGAGCTACCACCAGGGCCGGCCCTTCTCGACAAAAGACAGAGACAACGACATCGCTGTCACTAACTGTGCCTTGTCTTACAAAGGAGCCTGGTGGTACAAGAACTGCCACCGGGCCAACCTCAATGGCAAATATGGCGAGTCCAGACACAGTCAGGTGAGTCATCTAAAAAATATGCATACTAGATCAGGGTAAATCTGCCAAACATCTTTCGTGGTGTAAGTTCGAAAGAAATTGCAAAAGGACACTTATTGTGAATGAATACAAGACAAGACAACCCCAAAAGGTTCAGACTCAACTTTATGTGAATCATATTCAAGATTCAAGATTTAATTTATTGTCATATTTTCTTGTGTACTTGCATACATAAAAAACAAAAAAGCTTTTCTTCCGAGCACTCAGCAGTGCAATAAAAAAAATTTTTGTTTGGGAATATGAAGCACCAAAGCGCATCTACCGACATTACAAGTCCATGAGGTGGGCATGCTTTATTGCCCTTAAAAAAAGATCCCTCAGTCAAAGTCTGTCTTTAAGACCTTCATTATTTTAGTATTATGCTTACATCTTTCACATTCCTAAATGATTTTGTGTTTAAGAAAATTACCACATAGGAAATGTGCATAGAACAGCTGCAAGGAGAGAGTGGGAGGAATGGATGAATGACTTGTTGATCACAAGATAGCCACACCCTAAAGCTTACTGTGACATTCCTTCTGCAAAACTCCTTTTGGTGCATTCTCCACACGGCGTTTCAAAAGCAGAGCGTTTCACCCTCCAGACTTTGTTTACCTTTTTTTTTTTTTTTTTTACTTTTTTCCTCAATTTATGTGCTTCTACCGCTCCTGTGTCTGACTTCTAGCCAACTTGATCTGCTAGGTGTTGCTTGATGCTGCAGGTCACAGCTTGTTAAAACTAAACCAGTCATGTATTACACGTGTAGCAGGGTGGAGAGGTGCTTCTGGGATGCTACTGAGGGGATTCTTGGGCAATCACAAGCATTGTCATTGTCTCTCACATCAAAAGAATAACAAAAGGCACAGTTTTTGTTACACTGTGAAGTAGTGTGTTAAGATTTAGTCACGTTTGCTGTCTTCTACTAGTGCTAGTAACTAGAGTGGGCATAAGGAAATATGACGCTGTTGACAGTCGACTTAAAAAACACACCATTACTTTGAATAAAATTAAATTTCTCTGGGTTTGAACATCATTGGAAACATTTAGAACAACGTAAGTAAACAACACAATAAAATATATAACACAGATCTAGTGGTTTTTGTTATAAGAATTTTCAAATGACCCTTCAATAAGGAAGACTGGATTCGAAGTATCAAAGTCTTCTTAATTTCCTAATAGTTAGCATTTCCCCAATTTAAATGTATCCTCTCTGACCTGTCCCTGACCCTCGTTCTGTTCTGGACTTCTTCTATTTATACCTTAACCTGACCTTTACCTTACCCTGCCAGCTTTAGCAACAAGGTCATATTAGAGAAGTGAAAACAGAACTTGTGATAAGTAGGAACTCACGTACACATCATATGATTTGAGTCATCTGAATCACAGTATAAAACTCATTTTTATAACACTTTTTCTACATTGCAATGCGGAAACGTTACATATTACAGCTTTAACTCGACGCATTTCCTTTACAAAAATCACCTAAACTGATTGTCTGTGTGATTGTGTCGGTGTGATTAAAGGTTAAAATTTCTAATTTTGAAATACTCATAAATTAAATTACATGAAACTTCTGCAAACCTCCATTTCCATCCATTACACTGCTCTGGCCTGATGGAGGAGCTGTAATGAAAGGTCAAATAAATAAATAAATAAATAAAAGGCTGCTGCACCACTTTTAATGACACTCCGAGATGATGTATTTTAACATTTATTGGTCAAAAGGGCTTGTACTGTCTGTTGGGTAGGGTTTTTAGTTTATCCAAACACTCACAACAGTGAGTTAAATATTCAAATCATAGAAACATGTGGAAGGGAAAGGGCAGACTTTATTCAAAACATGAAGAAAGCATGCATGTTTGAGTAAACACGATGAACAGGGGTACCTAAGCCTGTCTCTGTAATAGATTTCTATATATTTTTTTGCTCCGCGTGAGCTGGGAGTGAGCGTCGAGGGCTCGTCTTTTGACAAGTGTGTGATGTGCTCTCCCTCTCCCTCCTCTCTCTCTCAGCTTGATGCTGAAATGGCTCGAGAAAGAGAGTGAGGTGTTGTGTGAAGCTGTGATTAGACTGAACTACAAAGGCTTTGGAGCATTGCTGCTGCTCTCGCTGTGCTCTGTACCCTTCTCTTTGTTGCCTGATGACGTGAAATGAGACCAGGTGGGAGCAGAGATGGACAGGCATAAAGACACATGGGGAGGAATTGCCTTTCAAAGTGAAGCCATGAATGCCGGGGTTTCGATGGTGATGGGGGATTAGCGGGGCTAGAGTAAGACTATAATTGCACTAATTTGTAATTTCGTTCGCTCTTAAGTCGGGATTTTTTTGCCGTGCTGCTTTGAATGCCTTTCCATCTTCACACTCCATTTACGTGACATTTTCTGTCATTCTTTTTTTTTCCAGACGCTTTTGTTCTTGTCTAAAAAGCTCTGCTGATTCGAGCAGCCTCTGAAATCGCACTTTGTCTTGCAGGGTATTAACTGGTACCACTGGAAAGGCCACGAGTTCTCTATTCCTTTCGTGGAGATGAAAATGAGGCCGTTCAACTTCCGTAGCATCAGCAGCAAGAGGAGGCGGTCTGTCCCTGTATAAACAAAGCCCAGAGTCGAGGATAAATGGAGTTCGGATGGCGTTTAGTGATGAGTCTCTGCTATCTGTGTGCCTCACTGATGTGCTCTTTGATGCCTTTTAGTGAGGCTGCAAAGAAAAAAACGGGGGTTATGACAAAAAGCTACTAATATTTTATTAATACTCAGTTGTAAAATAATAAAAACACATTATTATTAATATACTACCAACAATCAGAAACTGTTATAACCATGGATGAGATTATGAAATAGCAGAGAGGCTGAAACAACGTCCGAACTCTTCTTCTCTGTTCCAGCCCAGCTTTAGCTGTCTTTCCCTGCTGTACTTCTACCCAGACGATAGAGGACACTGTATGTAATTTATTAAATACTTTGAATGACAATGGTTCTATTTGCTGTATAAAAAAACGGAGAGGCAAACCAAGGAGCCTCTTTTGTTTCTTTTAAGTGTGTGACCTGCCTTTCCCTGGGATGCGAGGAAATGTGCTCAGAAATGCCCTCAAGAGCGCAAGAGCTAGCGTTATTTTAACCGTTACGAAATAATAACACTTTTAACGGAAAATATACTGTATATGCCCTTAAACCCCTTAAACTGTAAGATATATATATTTTTATAACTGATATTGTGACAAAAGTCCATCTATTTAATATGATTTGATGACTTTTAATTTAATCATAAAACATGACAAACGCTGAACATAAGATATGAAATTAACATCGAGAAGCAAAACTGAACATCGAGAATCCTCGTTCACAGAGCAGTGCACCAGCAACAGCTTCATTGCCATATATTTTATTTCTCTCTGTCTATGTTACTGTTAATTACAGTATACTTTGTGTTAATTATTAAAGCAAATTCACCCACATTAAACTTTATTATTATTGGTAGCCACACTGAGACAGTATTTGCACTATGAGTGGGAACACAGCAAAGCTATTGTTTAATCAATTATTTCGTTAGTTGTTCGTGGGCATTTCATATTATTTCCTGGGCTTTATTTACAAGCAGAATACAAATGCTTACTATCTGTTTCACCCCCGTAGTAGATGCTGTGATTGCTTGCAGAGATGGTGCTGATCAATGTAATATTTACCAAAGATCTGCATAATAAAGACTCGGCCTGCTGTTTGGAAAGATGCCAGTCAATTTTGTCACCAAAGTCACTGAAACAGCTTTTTTCCTACATTAATAGATTCTCACTTTTCAGAGACTTTTATGCTAATCATGTCCCCTGGCGTTATTTTATGCAATGTGAACACTAAATTCTATGCAAAAGAAAGTCAGGGTGGGCATAGTGCAGATTTTAGTTTGGCCTCACCCCCACTGCTAGCTGAAATAAATTTAACAAGGAAAGCAGAACAGTAGGTGGAGTGGAGCCAAGTCTTTCTTCTGTGCCCTTCTTTTACTTGTTTCGCTATTTAAGCTCCCCAGTGAAAAAAAACAAAAATCAGCAAACATGGCAGAGAATGTATTCTTTTATAAGGGTGGGCCTAATCTGCAGCATGCCCACCAAGCATTTTGTTCTATTCAGTGTTCACACTGTTGCACAAAGCGTTAAGTGCCAATGTGTTTAGTTGACTGCAGTTTTCTGGAAATGGTTTAGTTCCCTGCTTCCTGTGTTGGTGGGAAATTATCTCTGCAGAGTTTGAAGACAAAACTACACACAACCTGGCTAACTCTGCTCTCTGGCTTCATACCATCAATAAAAACTAAACATATTGTCCACTAAAATCCGTTCAAAGTCAACGTCACCATCACTGCAAGCAACATTTGGTCTCGTTTAAATTCAGTAATCCAGATATTAACAGCTAGAAATTTGATTCTTGTGTATTTGTCAGTCATTAGAACAAACCAGCAAATCTGGCTTGTGTCATGTGACTGAGTTATTTTTCATGTGTTTTGTCCTTTTTAGAAAACAATGGTGACTCCCCTCTATAAACTACTACTAATATACTCATGTACAGTAGATATAGAGTTGAACATGATGTGACTTTTGATGTGTTCCCCCTTTAGATGCTAACTAATTCAGAGACAATTCCCTCTTTAACCACCGTATTTTTAACCATCATTGTGTTTAAGGACAGATGGAGCCTTCCGCATGTTGACTAAATTGCAACCAAGAGCCTGATAGTGAATAACAAATGTCCTAAGATGATGTTTTCATTTGATTTGTAGTGACATTTTCTTTGTTGATCTGGATGAAAAGGTGCTCTTGAAATGGTTTGTAAGGAAGAAAATGTAGATGATCAAGCCTCTAAGCTGTTATGAAAAAACAGTAAAATTACCCTCAAAAAGGCAAAATAAAACCAACATAACCTACAATATAATTTATAACAAACCGTTTCAACATGCAACCTTTCCCAGGTCTGATTTATGTTTCATTGTCAAAGTGACTGTTTCAGAGCCTGTCATGCAATCCATCTCCCATAGCGATTTATAGTAGAGTAGAAAACTCTCTGTGTACTTATTTAATTAACTAATTAGATTAAGTTTGTCTCAGTGCATTTTTGTACAAGGAACAAAGGTCATGAAGCTTTGCAGAAAAGGAACAGAATGTTTTTTTTGTTTGTGTGTGTCGTGGGGGATTTATTTCTCTCAAACTATGAGGTGCTCTTAAATCTTTCAATGACGAAAGCTGGTATATATTTAAGCTTATTTCACACACATTTCAAACCATCCTTCATCAATTTAAGCTTTTTCTGCCAATCAATAAAAGAAAACCGCTTGGGACAAACATTATATCCATTAAGAAACAACATGCCTGAAATGACAAAGACGAAAGAGCCTGCATTAGTTTCTTGATATTCTGAATAATTTGATGTCATTCCCTCTAGCATCAAGTTTGTTTTCCTCGCTGCAAGAGAACTGATACTACGTACTTTTGTATCTCCGGAGGAGAGGGAGATATTAAATTGGCATTTTCTTTGTACTGTATGTTTTTCATCGTGTGAAATGTCAACTCTTGAATCTACTGTGTAACATCAGGTTTGAAAAGATCATCTCCTCCATTATTTAAACTAAAACCTCAGTCTGAGTCACTGGAATACACTCACACTGTATCACTGTTTGTTTCTCCTGAGCTTCCTACAGTACAGGAAACCTGTTAACTCTTATTTATTTTACTGCTATTTATTTTACAATTTCTCTGTAAAAAAAAAAAAAAAATTACAGTTAATAATGGCAGATGGTCCTCTGTGGTATTGAAAAGAAAATGCTTTATTTCATTGGTTTCTTTTACAAGTGAATTAACGGATATGACCACCATGTTTGGTGGTATTTGTCTTATAAGCCAGATACTGTAACTGCATTGATTTGAAATCTTGCCATGGAAATGTAAATGTTGACAAAATGTGATCTTGACTGTTTGAAAGCTCATATATGCTGAAAATACGGATTTATTGTTGGATAACCTTGGATATTACTGTCAAATTTAGCTCTAGTTTGACTTAAACATGTACTATATAGTTCCTTTTTTAATACATTTTCTACATATTAATAAAACATTCAAATAGTCTGATATGGTGTCTTTTGTTTCTCTTTTTGTTTACTGTGTTAATTACATGCGCTTTACATACGTAAAGTTTATGGTGAACCGGTAAATTCCACGTGCAACATTTTTGCATGAACAAACCCAGAGTCTAATTTGCTCATTTTTGAAGTGGTTTTATATAACAAGTTGAACTGGGGTTGCTGTAACTACTCCCCCTTTTTACTCTAAATGAAGTGCCAAGAGCCAACTGACTCCATGTCAAACTTTTCAAAGTGTCTTCACCTCTAATTGGAGGCCATTAAAACCTGAAGTGAGGCCAGCAGCACTTAAAAGTGAACAGTCAAAGGTGCCGTCATAAAGGTCTGCCAGTGTGGTTTGGCTCCAGGATCTCTAATTTATGCTCACACACAGAGACATAACAGACCTTCATGGATATTACACACACCCGAAGACTTGCAGTACAATATACTACTGGTTAAACATTCATTGTACATATAGCAATTTAATAACCTTCAAAAGGTCTGTCAGAATTGATGCACTTTTTTTTTGCTCTATGCTCCAATAAACATTTGAACAACCCTCAAAACCTCATTCAACTTTCCCCTTTACTGTACTTAGATATGCTACATGCTAGCCGTCTATGAAAAGACAACCGAATTTGTAGATGCAGATGGTTGAAGATCAAAAAGAGCCAGCTGAGGTGGTTCGGGATCTGATTAAGATGCCTCTTGGGCCTTCCTTTGGAGTGTTGGTAGGAGACCCCGGGGCAGACCAAAAAACTTGCCCATCTGTCCGGGAACACCTCGGGATAGCTATTGTTATCAAAACACTAGCTAGATATCTAAAAAATTAACAATTAATGTAAATTAGTTAGCTAGTTAGTTAGCAATTAGCTAAAATATCAGATTCCATTCTAGAAATGTTGGCAGTGGTGAGAATGCATTGAGTACAAAGACAAGATATTTAATGTTCTGACTGATAAACTTTATTGTGTTTTTTTAAAAACACACTCTGAATGCTGTCTGAATTCCAAAGAAGTTGGAACAAGGACCTGTTAACATCTGCGTTGCATCACATTTTCTTTTATTAACACTTGGTACACTTGGAAGTCGGCTGGAAGACGGCTGCCATTCAGCTGGCTTTCAGCTTGAAGGGGAACTTTTGAGTTGCTACTACTGTAAGCGTTTGGGAACTGAGGATACTAATTGCTGATGCTTTTTAAAGGAGCCGTATGTAGGTGGCATTTTTTAGTAAAGTTGCTGATTGCAACTAACCCGTTGCCTCACTCTCACCCCTTCCAAGCGTGTAGGAAATGGAGAAACTACGGTGGCCTGAAACTGAGCTAGTGATTGGTTTGTTTGTTCTGGGCTAATGTAGAAACATTTCATGTTAACATGGCAGACTTTACGTAAGAGGACCAACTCCCTCTGTAGATATAAAACACTACAATAATAAAAACACATTTGTGAATTTTACATTTCATTTCTGCCAATAGATCCCATAAATCATACACACTGGGCCTTTAAAGCAACATTTGTTGCTCTTGCTTGACAGAGGACTTCAGTTGTTCAACAGTCTGGGGTCTTCATTGCTGTAATTTGTGCTTTATAATGTGCCACACATTTTCAGTTAGACAGGTGCAAAATGTGGCTTGGCATTGTCTTGCTGAAATAAGCAGAAACGTCCCTGAAGACAAAAGACTTTGTCTGGATGGCAGCATGTTGCTCCAAATCTGTATGTACCTTTTAGCATTAATGCTGCCATCACAGATGTGCAACTTATCCATGCCCTGGGTACCAACACACCCCCATCACAGATGCTGGTCACAATCTGGATGATACTTTTCCTCTTTAGCCCAGAGACACACACACACACGATGACACATTTTCATTTACCCTATTTATGCAGCAAGCTTCTTTTGTCACACTTGACAGCCTGACAGCCAATCAAATCAAGCAAGAGGCAGGCTATGGTCCTTCCACTTCCTTCCTGTTTTGATGCCAGTTTTTTTTTTTTCAGCATGTTGTAAATGTGCATTCTTCATCCTGTAGCCCAGCAACAGCACAACATATATGATCATCCAGTTGACACACAGCCCCGCCCCACAGCAGACAATTTTTCCTAACACTACTTGGTGTTTTCGAAGCCACACCTATAGCGATGTGTTTCTGTCTAATCACCCTTTAACATGTCATATCTAATTTGTTCCATCCTCACAGAAACCAAACAGCACGTGGTTTTACAGGAGTTATGGGCCAAAGTATTTCTTGAGTCTTCTTTTCACTGTGAGGTTGCCTGGCAACCAGTGGAGACTACAGGAAGGTACTGCACCTGCCTCCAAGGTAAAACATGCTAATTAAGGAGCTTTAGCTGCTGCTAGGTGGATTTTTTTCCCCTCTTGAACAGAGCCAACTAGTCCCCATGTCCTGTAGGTAGTACAACAGTAATTAGTAAATCTAGTAAAAAAATATACTAACTCCAAAATTCACTACAAATTCGGACTTGTTCATTCTCTGAATCGTCTGATGATATAAAAATAGAATTGAAGGCTATACAATACCAACAACTAGCTTACCCGTCTTGCAGAAAATATATGCACAACTACACACACATGCATTGTAGCTCCCGATTTTATCATAACAACAGATACTCAGTGCAAACCCACAGTTCAGCAGTTTTCAGATTCATTGTTTAATTACTGCACGTTCTAATTATTCATTAATTATCCATTCAAATGTCTGGTCAGCAGAAACAAGTTGGTAAATAATGAGCCTGCGTGAAGTTTGTGAATATATTAAAGTCAGACACAAATAAATGAGCAAGACAGGATTAACAGTGTAGTAAAGGTCAGAGGGATAAGAGCATATTCAGTCTTTATCAAAACAAAACACTTCGCATGAACTGCTGTGTCATGAAGACAATGCTCACAGTTTTTGACGAGGTTCTCTGTCAGTCATGTGGTCGCTCTTGAAATTGTTGATGAAGCATTTTTTGGAGCCAAATCTACTGACGGTAACTTTAGTCGCCTGTCTTACAGTAACTTGCTGTTCCTGTTTTAACTGAATCATTAGAGGGCAAATGTTTTTTTTTTTTCTTCTCCTACAATTTTTTATAAAACTTTTAAAAGTTTTGCTTGCCACAAGTGCGAAGTGTCCTTTAAGCAATGACAGAGCTCCATAGGGAGCACTGGTTTTAATTTGAAACTGGTCAAAGTGATGGAGACATTTTTCACAACTGAAAAGACACAACATGATTATAAAGTATGATTAATTACACAGACTATAAACCCTGCTGTGTTGACACGGCCAAAGTCTGCTGGGTCTGTGTTTGTAGTTCATGCATAAAAGATGCTTCAAACTTTTGCCTGTGGATAAAAAGTGTTTTTTTTTCATATTTGATGAAAATATTAAGATTATGGTCTTGAAACCACCAGATGGGGGTAAATTAAAGTTCTCCTTCATTCGTCTCACTTGCTGAGTCTGATCTCAAAAGGTTTTTCATGTTGATCCAGAAATCTTCCTTTGTGACCCAGGGACAACATTTTGGATTATATCTGTTCAAACCTTTCAATGGTGGCTGAGCATGCAACTTGCTATAGTGATCTTGCACTTTACAGCTGCCAGTAGGTAGCTCTTAGACAGCTGGAAGAATGCAGTTTCAAAACAAAACCACAGACCACACAGTCAGCTGAACCTGCCTGAGAAAACATGACTTAAAACTTCCCAGGCCAAGTTTTCTCATCACATCTCGAAACAAATTAAAAGAAGCCACACGTTAGAAAAAGAATGTGAAAACACATTGTTCCTCATCCTTACATTATGTATGTGTGAATACACTGTGGCAGATTATAATGAATATTTGTAAATGGACTATTGGACACATTAGTTATTAGTAATTAGTAATACAAACTAACAACTATTTCAACTTTATATTATCCTTTGTTTCTATAAAAGATGATTATTCAAAAATAAAATGTAGCTTGTACTTGTACTTGTTAGCTTACAGCTAACATCAAGACCTCAGAGTTGCAACAACATGACCTAAATTAGCAGCAGTGTAGCATGCTGTATTATAGAATTGTTTGAACCAAAGCGTGTAAAGGATTTTAATTTAATTACAACCACTAACTACAACAGTATCCGTGACTGGCATGGCATTGTTTGTTAGGTGAAGAGCAGGACTCTGGGGAGCTTCAGTTGAGCTCTGTTAGGCTGAGGCTATACTATACTATAATAGGATGTCCATCCCATCAGTGTCCCAAACATAAGATGATTTGTTGACTCCAGAAAGTCAGCTCTGTAACTCTGCTAAATCCCAGTGTCTCCTCACAGCGCTTTGTGGATTTTTTTGGTGGATTCGAGTTGAATCCACGAGGGCTTACGGTGGTTTCTCTGCAAAAGTGCTTGAGGGCTCCGATGTGAACTTTTAGGCAGAATTTTAGTGAGTCTCCAAAGCTGCAAAATTTATACATGGACTATTCCTTAATTTCAACATTTTACACACAAAACATTACTTGAAGACCAGGGTGCATCCAAAACTATAAACCCATGAAAAAAAGTAATTACTGATGTTTCCCCTTTTCTTATAGAGTAATTAAAAGATAGAGAATGTTGCACAAATGTCAGAAAATGTGATTTCTGTGCAGCTAAACACAGCCGAACAGCAGAAATGCTAAATATTGCATGGCCAAGGGAACAAGAGGCATCAGTATCTCTTTATCCTCCTCTGCCTCTCCCCTCTCTCTTTTCCTCTGTCTACCCTTTCTCCACCTCTCCTCGCCCGATCCATTCAGTAAAGCCTCCACTATCCCTCTGCAGGATTGAGCACAGATCTGGTGACAGGGTGAAGCTGATGAAAAGCGGCGTTGTGAGCCATCCCCAGTCTCCCATACGCTCATGGAGTTTCTTTACATCTCACTGAACCCAGAAAGTTAACGGGCCCTGGCAGGCATCTGAATAAAAGGGAGGTGCAACCCAGATCTCCCAGTTAGAATCTCTCTGTGATAGTGCTGTAAACACTGGGGCTTAATTGGGAAACCGGCCGGTGAACAGCTTGATTTTCATCAACCATTTATTGATGCTCAAAGCTCCATGAGTTTGGAGTGGGGGAGCCTGCACGGGGCCTCATAGAGCCATGAGGATTTGACTGTTCACGACCTTAAGCAGAGTTTAATCGGAGGTAAGATTTGATGTGTCGATTGAGCGTCACATTCTACATGTTTGTTCATTACAACAGGTGAACATGAGGAAAATGCATGTTGTTAGAATGATCTACCTAACCTTTCAAGGATGTTTTCAGCACTCTTGAACAGAGTTAACGAATGCATGAATCGAAGCTCTGAAGCCTGAACACTGCTGAATGTGTCGACCAGTACTGACCGACCAATCATGCCCTGCGCTTACATATTTTAGATTTGATTCCCTTCTAATTAAGTCTTTCCTTTCAGCAGGAGCTCAACAGTTAAGCAAAACCATGTCTCACTGCCATCATGATTATACCTCCTGATCGGGCTGGCCTGTAAATGCAGATATGAGCTGATATGGTTAAGACAGGGAGGTTATTTAATTTTTTTTAAATATTCAGACTGACAGCTGGAGTATTAACCAGGAGTAAATCAATGATGAAGAGATGTATTTTTTGAGCTGAGCCACACTTGATGTTGTTCTTGAGATTCATACTGTTGAACATTGTTAACAGCCTCTCCTCTCTTCTCCTCTCACTACATGATATGTTGTTATACTTGATATATAATTTACAACAGTGGTGTCCAACCTCGTTTGTCCGACATTTGTCTACATGCCTGATCAAACGTAGACAAGTATTAAACCATTTGACCTATGGGGATGGTACCATAGAAATGTTTGATAGGAATTCCCCACAGAAAAAAAAAAGACTCAGACGATAGAAGATATTTCTTTTTTTCAAATTTGCTGACCCCCTCTACAATCTTTGGATGCATTCCCTGGTTAGTGCAGACACGGCTTCTGAGGTACAAACATCTCTTTTTATAGCAATGATGTGTGTTGTGTTCACCTTCTGGACCTCTTTGTCAGAGTTTGTCTCCAATTTGTTTTTTCCTGCTTTGCCATCTTCTACTCATGATTCAAGGCCAAATAGGAAATGGAGTTTGATTTTTGCAATGTGCCAGCAGCGCTCTTAATGCCCCCCCCCCCCCCCCGCATCATGTTGAACTACAGAGACGTCCTCAGGAGCCATTCAGAGATGAGAGCTGACACACATATGAAAGTGTCTCTCAGGGCTGCAGTGACCTGAGGGATGAGCTCAGCAGAGACAGAGTTTGTTTTTTTCTTTATCACATCACCTACAGGATGTTTCACTTTGGACAGGGAGTTTTTTAGAGAAGGCACAGCTCAAAAAGTGTGTGTTCGTCAGAGAGTTTTTGCTACTTGAGTGCATTTCAACCCCGATGCAGTGCACACAACACACAGCTGCATCGGTGCACAGTTCGAATTGCATCGAACTGAATGGAAATCATGCTGTGTGGGTGAAAATCAAATGTCAGTCACAAAGCTTGCATCATCTTAGCTTCAGTCACACAAAATGCAATCTATTATGAAACATTTTTAAAAACCTGAAATGTCAGTCAATGTTTCAATGTTTCTAGTTGGTGACATTGATTAGTGATTACCGGGGAGAAGGGTTTGATAGTGAGATAATAATAATAAAATGAGAAGATGAACGATTTATTTACTGTCATGTTGATATAAATTGAGGTTAAACTGAGTTTTAAAACAAAAATTGTTGGGGTTTTTTTTCATCACTGCAGGCTAAAATTTTCTAATTGAGCTTACTTGCTGTGCGAAAATGTTCCTGCAGCTACAAATGAAAAATTAAGAATCTGCTTCAGTCTGAATCATTTCTATTATAATTTTTATATAAATGGCTGTGACACTGAATACAAGTCTAGTAATTTTAAACACACACACACACACACCAAACAAAGTGTGTTTTTGTACTTCTTGGTTACACCATGACCACATAAGGTCATTCTATTTTTCTCTTTGTAGGAAACACTAGCCAACGTCTGACTGTAAAAGATAATGACACAGCAATTATAATATAGAGTTAATCTGCCTTAACACTCAACTCGCCATGTCCGGTTTGAACTTTTTTTTTTTTTTTACTAATTACAGCAAAGCAAAAGGTCACTGTGTTGGGAAGTATTCACTGTTTTGTCAAGAGTTAGATGACAAGATTGATACCACCGTGTGAATTGAATGTCAGGCTACACCAAGCAGTTAGCTGCTAGGAAACAGGGGAAACAGCTAGGCTGTCCAAAGGTAACAAATTCCACCTACCAGAACCTCTAAATCTCACTAATTAACAAAAATAAACAACACGTTGTAAGCTGTTTGATTAATCCCTACAGAAACAAAAAAATAACTTTGGTTTAACAGCACGCTATGTGCCAGGCTACTTGTTAGCCGTGACCAGACTTCCTGGACTCTCCATTAATTGCCTGGCAGATTAGTTAATCTATTCTCTCTCTTTTTTTTTTTTTAGTTTCAACAGAAAATAATCCTGACAACAAAATAATTTCACAGAGCACGGACGTGATATAACGTCTTTATTAATTAGCTTCAGGGTTGCTGGCAGGCAGAGTCTATAACCGCTAGACAGAGCCAGGCTAGCTGTTTCCCTCTGTTTCAAGTCTTTATGCTGAGCTAAGCTAATCAGCTGCTAGTTCCAGCTTCATATTTAGCATACAGACAAAAAAAGCCATACCAGTCTTCTCATCTGCTTATCATCAGCAGAGTGAGAGAGTGGATTACCCAACACTCAACATGTCCATGAGCTGTTTGAACTGAACTCTCTATCTGCTGCTTTTTTGCAGTTTATTTATGAATCATCTATTTCCCCCTGTTTTTTTGAACTACCATAAACTCACATAACCATGGTAACCCAAAACGTTGGCTAACTTGAGTGACTTTTTATTCCCACGATGTCTCATTTTGCTTTGCTGTATTTGGAAATACTGGGGAGCAAAGAGGAACTTAGAAAGTCCCCATTGATTAAATTTAAGCACTCTGGAAAATACTTCCCTTACTGCAGGCTGACAGTTATTTATTTATGCAGCAGAAGAGACTAAAGTTCTGCCCTTCACAAGCCGAGGAAGAAATGTTTAACATAATGTCATAACATAATAAAGACAGCCCGTGTCATTTGATAACTATGCTGAGATTATTACGTAATTAAATGTTTAAAATAGCTCAGCCTGACCTCATAGCTGGAAAGTGCAATTAGGTGCCCTTGTAAAACTTGGCCTAAGTTACATGCCAACCGATAGCTCTTCAATAATGGCCTTTCTTGAGAGCAAGAGCCAATTCCTTATATAGACAATCATGTGTGATGTTTTCACAGCACTGGGCCCAAACATTGTACAGCACTGAATCACAGCTAAGGTTCGCCTCTCGGGGGACCGGTTTTATTAGCAGACTATTTCTGGACACTTGTCAGATTCCACTACAGCAACTCTTTAGTCACTTTTCATTAGTCCTCACATTGAAGAACTCACAGAGTGCAGTGCTGGGTTCATGCTCACTCATATTTCAGTGCGCGCTGGCAGAACCAGTAGGTCGTAGTGATTTGTAATGCCCTTCTTGCACAGTCCAGTAATTCCACAAGGCTTTCCTTAAAGCTACTGGTAATGTCACAGTCACTTTTTTTGCTATCATGACGGTACAATCTGTGATCCAGCGTGAGCTCAGTGGTCTTTCCTACAATTTGTTCAGCTCCAGACCCGAGCTAGAATAAAGGGATATATTGTCTGAGGTTTCCCTCAAGGTGCTCAACTGAGAATAAGGTTTCTATAAACCAGGAGGGAGCTACGCCCATTATAGCACAGGGTCAATGAAGTATAAATTGGGAGTAAGGTTTCCATAGAGGAAATGGGTAGCATGCGAGGGTCACTGCAGTGTAAGTTGAACATAAGGTATCCTCAGAGGAAAGGGGAGGTACAATAGGGTCCTTATAATGCAAGAACAAAATAAAGCCTCCATCATGGAACAAAAAATAATAGTTTCCCTCATCAGGCATTTATCCAGCAGCTACTGCTCATTTGTACTGAGGCAGACCTCTGCAGCCTTGTGTTTTCGAATTACAGCAGACCTGAAAAGGCACTTTGTTGCGAAAGATCCAACCACTTTTCCAGATCGTCCCTCGTGTCTTCCCATGGTTAAAAAGCAGATCAGAATCTTAAATTCTTAAATGACCCCTGCATGTATAAAAGAGCATCTGTGCATGTAGCGGATCTTCGCAATGAAAAGATGACTTCCACATGCAGGTGGTTCCGCGGCAGCCATGAAAAGAAGCGAATGGAATACAGTAAAAAATCATTTCCATATAAACTACTGTAAAGAAGGATTTCCATCAAGGAAAGTGCTGCTACACTGAGGTCATTAATCAACACTTGCTCGAGGTGACTGGACACTGTAGTGCCTCAACAGCAGCTGTGATATAGCTTCACTGTGCAGCACTACACGCCCTGCCATTCAGACAGCACCCTCTCGGCTGGCTCTGCGTGTGCGTGCGCGCGTGTTCATATGTGAGTGTGTGTGTGTGTGTGGTTGCTATTTATCTAAGATGGCTCAGACACACCTGCAGACATGGTGAGGCTTGTCTCATCAATTCCCGTGTAACCATGCCCCGTAGCAACGAAGAAACACACTGCATGTTCAGCCAGTCAGATGGTCATGACGCGGGTTTTACCAGACGAAATGTTTCTTCCTAATGTTGCAGTAGATCATTATACAATATCAGCGTTGATCTCATCGTATTTCAGATGAAGGACACACAGTGTCAGTATTTTTATTTGGCGTGTTTTTTACAGCCACTAACTACTTTAAAAAGGCATTGAAAGCGAAATTCCTCATTCTTTACTTACTAATTCATGAATAGCTGACTCTGGAGACTGACACTATAAAAGAAATAAAATAAAGAAACTGTTTGACACCACACTCACCACCCTGGTCCACAATAACCACTTTCTGAGCTCATGTATTAAGGCCTACTATACTATACGCTGACATACTGTTCAAGTACACTTACAGTATCCGAGTCAATGCCCATTAACTCCTAACTTCCTCTTTGAGGAGTCGAGAGTAAATAGACTTCTTTCTTACTTGAATAAAAATCCTCTTTTGCTTGACTGAACTGAAACGGCATTGACCACAATGCCAAAGGCAAAGGCAGTGTGTTTGTACGCGTGCATCACTCTTTTACATCTCACTTGCATCTGAAGCGCTCACCTCAGAATCACAACACACACACACACACACACACACACACACACACACACACACACTTCCCCTTTTTGTTGCCATTTTGAAACTCTGTCTCTGGGTGGAGCAGTGTTTGTTTGAGCTGTAATTTTGTGTTATCATGCAAAAGGCTGTAACCCTGTCTGCACCTTATGGCCGGTGTTGCCAGGTTTTCAGATCAGAGCGTGTGGGCGAGCATTTCTTTTAATATTTGTTCTGAAACACATTTAATATAACGGCTTCCTATAATTATATTTCATACTCGGATTACATAACTTTTCCCCATCCGTCTGACATCATCCAGTGCTTGTGTGAGTAAAGTCAAGCAACCACAAGAATTCAGTTCAACATGCAGGAAACACACAAGTACAGACAGTGGGCCCATTCTTACACGAAGTGGGCAGGGTGCAGTGACGTGACCAAAACACACACTCCTCGCTCGAGCAAGAGAGAAGAGGAGGAGGAGGAGGAGGAGGAGGACGGGAAACACGGGGTAGAGAGGGAAACAGGAACAGAAAGTGAAGACTTGTCAAGATGTCTGGGTGAGGGGGACCAGAACAGAGCAGAACCTAGATGCCAGAAAAGAAACAACAGAGGTTTGAGCAGCTGACTGGATTAGACAGGAGGGAGGGAGAGCTGACCTGCCGCTTCACAAGTGCCTGTGGGGTAAGATGCCGCTTTCAAAGGGATCTTGAGTGCCAGCAACTTGAAATACTTTGAAACTGTTGTGAGTGGTTTATATAATCGGTTGGTGCTTTTTGTTGTGTGGCTGTGTGAGAAAACAGAGGCAAAACTGCTGTGGCCTTTTAAAGAAACAACGTTTTGTCAGGAGTAAAATTTGACAGGATGTTTGACAAGTTACAACGACATGCTGATGAGTTTCTTCCCGCCTTTGAGTGCTGCACAGTGTCACTATAATATGCTCTAGTTAATTCCTCGACCTTTTAAAATAAATATTTTGATTTAGATTTAAGTTTATGAAAAGAAAGAAATGATTTAGATTGATCTCTACATCTGCTGTATCAACCACAGAATAAATCTCCAGTGGATCTTTGCAGAAAATATCCTCCTCTTGTTTTTACTGTAAGGATGTCCTCAGTTTTGTCAGGATTGAGTTGACGCAAGTCTCAACAGTCTTGGGCTTGTGCACTTGTTTTTGTAGAGGACTGTTCTCCTCCAGACTATCAACAGGCCTGTAGCTACCCAAGCGAAACAGCTGCACTTTTAGTGGCTCCAGATAGCTCATGATTTCTGAGGAAAAGCGAAGGAGAGTGGCTTTAATCGTTAGTCGGTGGCTGACTTAAGTGTCCAAGAACTGTATTAATCCTGACTGATGAGGGATCTGCTCTGACCGTGCGCTCGGGGCCAGTCATTAAAAATTCCTGCCTTGCCTTCTGTCACAACGTTGTCTTTTAGGTCGCACATGCTCCTTAAAAAGCAGCAGGGGCTAACTGAGTGCAATCATAACATTTTTCTCAGTCCCTTCCTGGCTTTGTGTGCCCCAGAAATGGCCTTTTCCTGTATATGAATGGTTCCAGGAGAGCACAATGTCATGAGAAAGTGAAGTACCCGGGCAGAGTCTTAGAAAGAACGGCATCTCAGTGAGCCAGGGCGATATTTCCTATCTTTACACAGCTATATTCTCTTTATAAATGACCTCTTCTGTTCTGTGCCTTTGATAATTCACAAACTAACTTCAGCTCAGACATACATCATCGACATTTGTTGGAACACCCTCAGTTACTGCAAACAGCCTACTGAGAAAAATACCCTTGGTACAATAATACTGGCAATCGACATATTTACCTCAATAAAGGTTTGACATCCAAGTAAGAGAATTTAAAACAAGAAACAACCCTTTTGACATGATAAAATTAGATTGTAACATGATCTAAGATCCTGTTTTATTTCCTGGTTCTCTTATTCTTCCTGGCCACAGACTATGATAATAATCATAATTACTTAGTGACTGTTACCACTGATACATTGTTAGTCATCTCTTTTATATAACTAGATCGCACCTCTGTGCTGTTCCTGGCCTCTGTGTCCCTCCTTCAGACTTATTGTTCGGTGACCCTGGGTTGTCGTGTTGACAGTGTTTTCATAATGTGAGGGAGATCAGAGTGAACACAAAGGTGGTGCTGCTCAGCCAAGCTCATCACAACAACATGTACCAACAGCAAAGAAAATAATCAAGAATAATGTGGCAGTGACATCGTGGCTCCCAACAATATGCACACTCTTCAGGATAGATCATAATTGAGCGCAAATTTTAAAGCAACTATGTGTAACTCTGCTACTATAAAATAACAGTGTTTAAAACATCACACTGAGTTGTAATCAGGCTAATGTTTCCTGTCATTTCTGCTCTGCGTCCTGTACGTCTTTTTCTGTACAATGCAACTTTGTGTTCTGGGTACGATTTCCCCTGAGATGCATGTAATGCTTCACAGGACAAAGTCACACACTGCCAACTATTTCTCAGATTTTGATGAAACTGGATCATATTTAATGGAGATAACCCTCCCTGATTTCCCATCTGATGTCCTCCGGCTGCTCTGCCTTAACTCTCTGTGATTTACGCAGTTTCCCAATGAACAGTAAACTTCAGCTGCTGTTAGCTAATGGTAGCTCAGATTATTCGCCAGGTTGCTTGGACTGCGAGCTCAGAGCACCGGAGGATGTTAGTGATTGTACCACAGGCGTTTTGGGGGTCTTTAGGGCTAGGGCGCAAATTCTGACAGAGAGCTAGAGCTGGTGTCATGCCAGAACCGGAGCTGGGCAAACGGGCAATGACCAGGCTCAACAGCCTCTATAGCCTCTATATAATGGCAGAGGCTAAAAGACCAAAGAGGATACTGAATGATGAAGAAAAGGAGAGAATGACTGAGTGAGAGGCCGTCAGACAAGAGTAAATATTGGACTAACTTTAAGTCATTGGCGAGAGCTTGGCGAAATAGAAGCAAAATGTAACCATATTACCACATTTCCATTCACTACTGATGTGTAACTATATATTCAGATTTGTAGTCAAACAACTGTTGGTGCTGATTCTATACAGTGTTTAAATCACTGAAGAACGCAACGACAGCCCACACATATCAGATGTTTTCATCTTCTGCATTTTAAATTTAGTTTTGGCATCTTGAGTGACGTTAAAATCTCATTGTTCATTTATGTCATGCTTTATTCATTAAGTCTGTTTCCATTGCAGTTTGTAACATTTTGATTTTAATGATACATGAAATTTCCAGCTCGGCAAAACATAAAAAAGTCTTTATCTAGAAAATTTAAAATGCAGATAGAAACAGGTGGATGAAAACATATTTCATGACAGTGGTTCCCAAACCTTTTGGCAGTCAGTGGCAGTGTTTTCTTGCAAACCAACAAAGAGAAGCTCTGAACCTGAAGCCCAAAATAACAAAAAAAAAGTATACTCAAAGTGGTCGGTGTACATACCAAAATAAAATTTCACTGTGCTGTCAACTGTTCTTGGACAATGCAATATGCACTACATAACGGAAATGGGGGGCTTTTTCAGAGCTGCAAAAATGTAAGACTAATTTTGGATGGTAGTGAAGCAGCTCCACATAAAATCTGCCAAAACAAAAAAACATAACATATTTTTAATATAATAACAAAAATATGTTTTGTAATTTTGTTCCATTTAACTGGCAGTGACATTCTTAAGTCATAGTTAGTAGAATATAGTATACTAATAAAGTCTAATGTATACAATGACTATGTAGTGTGGAAATTAACTGTATTCAAGGCCTGATATTATCAAGTAATCCACGAGAACAACAAAACAAAGGTTGGAGGAAATTCTAAAGGGAAAAAATGGCCAGAATTTTTTTTTGTGTGTTTTTTTTTTTTTTTTACTTTCCTATCCCATTAATGATCTTTCAGGTTGATTTTGTGACAGCGTGTGAGGGTAAAAGGTCTGTATATGATAATGTTACATAGCTAGCTCACACCTAAACCGTAACATGGACCTTTAAGGTTCACATGCGCTTTTGTTTTTAACTTTTGTACAAAGATCTATAGTCAAAATAAAAGACAATAGCAAAAAGAACAGCTTCTAGTGTGGTGATTTATTTTAGATCAGATGTGTTCTTTTAGCGATGAGACTACTTTCTCTGAACTCTCGTAAGTCGACGTTTTAGGTGACTCTCGCTACTTAGTTTTAAGCGCTCAGCTTCCTGTTGAGGAACAGGATGGAAGTTAGCAGGCTGTCTGTGGGTAAACCAATTTCACACATGAGACACAACGCATGACGACAGCCATGCCAAATCTATTTGCTCTCCACTTGCAGGTGCGTCTTCCTCTCTCGCTCTCTCTCTCTCTCTCTCTCTCTCTGCCTAAGAAGCAGCCAAATGTGAGATGAAAATCTTTTCTCCATCCTGCATCTAGAATACAAAGAAGCTCTGTAGCCGTGAGCTATTCAGAATCTAAAGGGACACACTCGAGTCAAATAGTGTTTGAATAACTATAGTTGTTTAACACCATTTAGATAACAATGTCGCCTCAAGACCTCAAACTTAGAGTCTGGATTCTCAGAGAAAAATTGAACAATACGACGTTTACTTTTTTTTTTTTGCAGACCTAGTATCTCACCTTGTGTTTTCCTTCTCCTGGAGAGCTGTTAAAAGGAGATTTCACCCAAGGCCAGAGGAAAATGTTACAATCAGACGTTTATGAAAACTTAAGCCAGATCCCATCTATCTCCTCCAATGGGAACCATTAGCCGGATATATTCAGATGAATCTCTTGCAGCAGGTCTCTCTCTAGCCTACCCCTCTCTCTTCTCTGTCGCACACTCTCGTCTCAGTGGGACTCTTAGAAAGATTGGTTACCTCTATCTCTGTCTGGCCTTCCCTCAGACACAATCTCCCTCCATTTGTTCCTCTCCTACTTTCTCTCTCTCTCTCTCTCTCTCTCTCTCTCTCTCTCTCTCTCTCTCTCTCTCTCACTTTGCCCCTTTCTTCCTCAGTGGGACTCTTAGAAAGATCTGCCCTGAATCCTGAACGTCTCCTCTGCACTATTAATGAGGGGAAAGCTGAAAATCCGAAGCTGACACTGACAAGAAGGGGGGGGGGGGGGGGGGGGAGCAGGAGTGGAGATGTTAAAGACAGAGACAGAAAGATGGCAGGGAAGGGAAAAAGAGGAGGAAGAAGCCTAGCTGTCTGCTGGAAACCAAATTTCTCTCCATGTTCACGTTCTCACTCTTCGTTTTTTTTGTTTGTTTCCACAGGCACACCCAAATTGAAGCGCCTCTCTACAACTGGATTAAACCAAACTGAAAGCCAAAGGGCACGAGGACGAGAGAAGAAAAAGAGTAAGAAAATCAAGGTGGCTGTAACGCCGAGCAGCTTAAACAAAGTTGGCTAAAGTGCAGATTTTGGCTTTTTCCTCTTCCATCAAGATCAAGATCATCACAACTGGGTGATTTCAAAGAACGCCTTGTCATAAACAAATGAGCTTTTGGATTTGTTTAAAGAATACTTTCGTTACCACCTCGTAGGGCACTTTAAAGGAGGGAGGCATACATAAAGTCACCCTCCATATCTCCAGTGTTTCCATTTAACATAAACAACATATGCCTAAGCACACACCTTGTAGATAGTGCTGTGTTTCAGGGCACCTATCTGAACTGATAATTTTAAGTAGTAATATCTGACAGCTGTTGGGTTGGTGGATGTTTGATGTTTCATTGAACGCTGAGAAAAAAACTTTGTATCTTAAAAGTTAAAAGTTAAAACCAGATTACATAAAAGCACTTTTATCTTAAATTAACACCATATCTTAATTACTTCGGCGTCTCCAGCAGCCTAACATGCACATTTACTGACTTACAAACTTCACAGCCCTCTTAAGGATTTATTAAATCTTTACAACCGCCTGACAGACTCAATTAAAAAGGAGCCACAGCTCCGTATCTGAAAGCCATGGATGGGAAAACAGACAGCATTCAGGATTTCTTCAACCAACTTTGGAGCTTCGCTACAGACAAACACAACCAGGGAGTCTACAACACAGTCTGTCTGGTGATCCTCCTAACTCTTCCCGTGCTGGTACTCCTCACTACTTTGGTGGTATGCTGCCACTGCTGTTGCTGTCGCCATGCCAACGGCTGCTGTTGCTGCTGTCGAGGCAGCACAACGACAGCAAGGTCAGAAACGAAGAAGAAAAAGAATTCGGCCAATACTGAAGACTTGTGGATCTCTGTCAAGACAGGGCCGATGACACCTGACAGGGTCGCCCTGGACATGGTTTAGAAATCTATTTTTTTTAGTCTGAGATTGCTGATCCTGGGCCACTTGGTGCCGTGGAGCTGATGGAGCATCTCAAATGAATTCACATTGTAATGGGCACATGTTTGGTTGAAATATGTAAACAGTGTACAGATTCTTATAGTCATATGATGTCTTTTGTGGGCAATGTTTACAACACTTTGTATGAGCTTTTTTTAGTGTGTGGTACATAAAGGAAGAAATATGCTAGACGGGGCAACATATCTGCAAAAGTGTGTTTGTGTGAGTGGGCAAAAGAGTGAGAGGGTGTGTGTGTGGTGTGTGTTTGTGTCAGTGTACAGTGTTATTGAGAGCACTTTGTTCTTTGAGCTCCCATGTGAAATTCATTGCGTCTGTATTTGGGAGAGAGAGCCAATTTAAGGTCTACCCAGCGTTCAGATCCGTGTAATACTGCCTACTTTTCACATTCAGGCTGCAACAGAGACTGGTGATTGACTCCTACTTTCTAGAGTGGAAGCCACGGACATCACAAAAAAAGTTGAAGTCATGGGATTTCAGGAAGAAAACTAGTTCTAAACTACTTCTTTTTTTTTTTTTTTTGTATATGATGCAGCGTAAGCCACAAGAGAGGCACTTCTCCTACTTTTGGTTTTTGAGAGTGTTGCAGTATTCAGGTCAAGTGAGCCTTAAAGGCACAATTCAATATCCAAATGTAGGGAAAACCAGAAAAGAGCAAAAGTAAAAATGTAGCTTCCCAAAAATGATTACCAGATCTTTAAATTAACACTAGACAACCATATTGAAGTTAATGATGTCTCCCGGGCCTGTAGCAAAATCAAAAGTTATTTATTACATTTCTTACAACTTACAACCAGAAGTTTATTTAGTTGATTAAGAGCAGAACTGAGATGACTGCAGTAAAGAAACAGAGATGAGCACACACCTTTTGACACATGTATGTGAGTGGTTATACAATATCAGCTGAAGCAATATGTATAATTCCTAGTAGGATACCTTTAGCCTACTGTTTGCTGACTGTTTAATTTGATTTGTTACTTGACTTGTACTAAATTGTCTGATGTACATTGGCCTCCTGCTGCAGAATGTCTTTCTTGCCCCAGTTTCATTTTCATTTTGTTTCCATTTCATTTCTTCATCTTAATATATATATATAAAATAAGATTGTTACTGTTGAGTTGCTAATTTCACATTACTTAGTACTAGAGATATCAAGGATACAAATCCAAATGACATATGGTGAAGAATGAACAAAGCAGCATATCCATGTCTTTGATTGGCTATTCAAGCTTTCATGTGATCAATTAAAAGCTGCTCCTACGTTTGAATGAGTCGTCTTACTGCTCACACTCACATAAACTTTATTTTGCTAAATTGCCTCTAGACAGTTCATACGTGTAATTCTTAGATGGTTTGATTAATGCAGGTCCAGTATTGTTTATGTCAGTCATGTTCTTAAATTTTATTGACAAAGTTATGTGGTTAAGTTAATGGTTTAAAGAGTAAATCAAGTTATGAACTTGTTCAACTTAACACATTTTTAAAATATAAAATAAAGGGATAAAGAAGGGAAAGTCTGAAATAGGCAAATGATTTGGGTTTCAAGTAGATTATGCCTGAAGGCTCTTTTTTTTTTCTCCAAGTGTATGACATCTCAAAGCCCAATTAAGCAGAAACGCCTCAGCAGTATCATCATCTTTATGCATTAGCTTACACTGGCACTAAGTTGCTCTTCTTGCTCAAGTGCTACTGGGAAAACAGGCCCCACTCATTTCATTACTGCTCAGACAGGCACATTCCCATGTGGAAATCGGGTTTGTCTCTTTTACTTCATGTTCAAAGAGAGAGGAGCTGTACTTGTTGGGCTTAATTTGAAAGCTTGCCCTGCAAAAAAAAAAAAAAAAACTTGCATGATCACTAATCAGTGCTGTTTTCCAAGAAATGACATCACTGCCGTGTTCAGGGGCTGGCTGAACATGTCAGTGTGGTTTGTATTTGTCAGGAAGACAGTCAGTTCCTGTTCATTATGACTGTGACAGGCTTTCTTAACAACATAAAAATAACGATATAAAATAAATAAAAAAGAAAAAAAAAAAGTGAGAAAATAGGAATACTTCAGCATTTTGATAAATATTCTTATTTGCTGACTTGCTGAGCGTTATATTTTAGATTATAAACTGAATTCCACTGCAGCTAGTCCCAGCAGCTATTTAGCTAAACGTAGCACAAAGACTGGAAACAGGGGCACCAAAAACGAGCCCCATTTATTTTAAGGGAGATATTAAAGAACCAATCATTATATTACAATCCAATAAAATAAAATGCATTACACTGAAACTGTAGCACTTTTACATCTGGTCTGGTTTGGGCACCAAGGTGTGAGCTTCACATACACAGATTCACAGATATGATGTCTTTAAACTGTCCATGAGTGTGACACAGAACATCGTTCAGAAATCATCTTTGACAAATAAAAAAAAGCTGTCAGACAAAGCGAGGCTCACTGCTCCTTCCTGTTTTCAGTCTTTGTGAGGTAAGCTACCCCGGTTGCTAGTCGCCAGTTCCCATCTGACTCACATGTACATATGCTATGAGAAGAAACTTAGATGACTAACGGACGCCACAACACAACCACAACCACAGATCGTAAGCACTGTTGGGTGGTTGAAAATAACACTGTAAGTGTTGACCTAATAGAGAAGTAAAGGCGTGTTTGCTTTTAGAATACTGCCTTATATCTGTCATTGCAGCAGTTTACAGACTGTAATATGAGTACAAGGACAGATGAAGACAAGCAGGAAAATGATGGCTTTCAGACATGAATCCTAATATTTCTTTAATTAATTACATCTCATTCAATTACCAGCTGACCATGAGTTACTGATCCTCATTATCAGTTTTACAATGCTTCATACAGTAGTGTAGGTGTTTTTTTACACCCCTGTGCTATAAATATATATGATGCTGAAGTGCTGGCTGCATTAATGAGATCACTTTATTTTCTGTTAGCATGTTCACACCATCACCGCTTTTCTCCTCAGCACCAGTTTGATAGATTGTGATGCTGACCCACTTTAAACTAATCACATTCTATTTTCTCGGGAGTTTGTGAATCAGCAGGTATCAAAAGGTAGGCGATACAAAATACATATTTTCCCTTTCCTTTCCTTCAGTTTGCTTTGATCAGAAGGAACTGACTCAGTAAGATTTGTCATCTGATTGAACAGCAAATCCGCCGTCCTGGTTTTATATATGAGAGCAGCCCATATTTGATCCCAGCCAGCTATGCATGACATTGTACATTTAGCATATGTTTTTTTGTTGTTCCACAGTTTAAAAAAAAATGCTGAGGTGATTCTTTTTTTTTAATTATATGCCTGGCTGGGCTTTGTTGTTAGCTCTGCATGCATAATTTATCCTGACATAAAGAGATACAATGATAAAGGAGAGCACAATGTGAAAGATGACAGGAAGGGAAATAAAGTATTTTTTTTCCCCCACTTTTTTGGAATCTCATATTTCTATTTCTAATATAATATACAGTAATACTGAAGTTAACGGAGCCTTTGAGACTTTGAGAAAGTCATTATCTTTATGTGTGAGCACGTCATATATATTGCAGAAGCCTCTTCATTCACTGCTAAGACAATATACTCACAATAATTCAATATTTATACAGCCAGTGCATTTATTTTAAGTATTAGTGCACCCTAATGGGAACAAAGCTACTTGTCATTTTTTGCCTGTTAACACGCTGTGATTATTAAAATGACAGGATCTGTGAGACAACCAAACAACAAAGAGCTGCATTTCTTTGCGGTGCATTCACATACAGCATGATGTCTGCTATGCATGGCTCCAAACATTTCCTATTACACTAACATTTTCTTTTACTGCACTGAAGTAAAGAAATAAGCTGATAAAAAAGGGAGGCTAGAGGAAGCCTTCTTATGTGTATATAATAAGCTGTGTAAATAAACAAAACCGAGCCAATGCAATTAATAAGCACTTCTGCCCGCAGTGATCTTCATGAACATGTAATTTTCATCATTGGTTTGATGGCCGTAGCGGAGCCATCTTTGATGCCAGTAATCAGTTTGGCTTGAGGAGCAATTCAAATCTTTGACAATATTTGGGCTCACACATGCACTTTGGGAAATTAGTTCTATCTCACAGAACGTGATTTTTAACCTGCGTGCGACGTTTGCTCGTGTTGCCAAAGTAACTCAAATCCCAGCATGTAAACAACATGCTGGCCTGAGGTAACTTTGAGAATGGTCTTTCCGCAGCTTGTCGTGTTTTCACTGTGACATGTGAATGTGGAAAAAAAAAAGTCTCACATTAGATCAAGAGGTGAATCCACCTATCCGCCGCCGTGATAAATTGTAAAGAATATGCATGACTATGTATGGAATATAAACTAAGCAGACTAGCCAGCTGCTGATCTTGCCTTTTGTATTAAGTGACTTAGTAACAGGTACATCTGAGGCTTATATAAGCATGAAGAGAAAAAAGGCAGGTAAAGGCTGCTTGGCGGCATGCATAAAAGCTTCCCTTGAATATTAAAAGTGCAGCAACGGAGCAAGAAAATATAAACATGATATCATATAAATAGCAAATAAATATGAATATATATGTAAAAGCACACACCACATAACTGCTATGTCCCCAGTTTCATTTGAGCTGGGGACATTTGTTGTACCACGTCTCTGTCGTCTGTCATTTCCTGTCTGCTGCAAAGCAAAGGTCAATATAATATACTAATCTCCTGCAATACCCACAACCCGTATTTTTTTTTCTCATTTGCTGGGTGACAGTTATTCTCTTCTCTTCTCTTCTCTTCTCTTCTCTTCTCTTCTCTTCTCTTCTCTTCTCTTCTCTTCTCTTCTCTTCTCTTCTGTCTGGTCAGTACTTCTCTCTTTCTGTGAACTGCTCACCCTCCACCCCTTTAAACAAACACTCCCTTGTTACAACACTACCAAGTTCTCTCATGGAAAAAATACATCACACTGAACCCAAGGCGTAAGAGTCAACTCGAGTGACAAATTTGTACTGCATGTCTCCAAGTTTATACTGTACTTTATATAACCGCACATAGGCAGACAGAAAGTAAGAAAGAAAGAAAGAAAGTAAGAAAGAAAGAAAGAAAGAAAGAAAGAAAGAAAGAAAGAAAGAAAGAAAAGAAGAAAGAAAGAAAGAAAGAAAGAAAGAAAGGGCAAACCTTTCTGTTTATCCTGCACCGCACAAACCGCTTGCCTCTCAGAGCAATGGCAGGAACCAATCTCCTTAAAGTAATTTGCAATCACTGTGGCTGAAAAGGCCGTTCGCATCAATGAGCTTTTGTGAGACATTTCATTTCAAAGTAAAAAAAAAAAAAAAAAAAAAGTTGAATTATTTGCTGCCAAATTTGAGGCAGCAGCAGCTTTCTCACACTCGTACTTGATTGTGATAAACAAACACAACATTTTTCACTTCTTCATTTGGCCTTTGGGGACGGAATGGCATTTCTGAAGTGGTGTAATGTTATTTGAATAGATCATATCTCATACATGTATTTTGACTTGAAATGGTGTTATGTGCCTTTCATATTGTCTCCATGTACTACAGCTGTGTTATAAATGGTTCCTGCCCCGACAGCTAGTGAGCTGTTGCTGTCTGCAGATTATGAGATACAGAATTGAGAAATTCTGAAACCAGATGGCAAATAGTCATCAGGCCCTTAGTTGCTCAATTCAGTGTGATGAAAGTGTACTGTGGGAAGACTGCTGCTCAACATAAAGAAAATCATGTGAAGAGACTGTTAGACGGCGGTAGAGGAAGTACTCAGATCCTTTGCTTAAGCGAGATCAACCATAATATAAAAACAATCTGTTATGAGTAAAGGTCAGGTGTTTAAAATGATTTTTGAGTAAAAATATTACCAGCAAAATTTACTTCAAGTATCACAAGTAAATTTGCTGACTATGCAAAATGGCCTTCGAGGTCCTGAAAAACACACATTAATAACATTTACACAAAAATATCATGTGCAACAAGATAAAAAACATATTTCTGTGGACCTCAGGGGCTCTCCTGTTAGTGAGGGTTGTTGTTTATCTAGTGGCACTATCAAGTCACATTCTAGCAAATGTGTTAAACAAAGATAGTGAACATGGTAAATGAATATTACATATATATTATATCTTAAAAGAATACTAACAGTTACTGTAATTGTTCATCCTGTCTGTGAAGAGATCTCAGTTTAAGTCATAGTAGACAAAAATCATTGAATGTAAAGTCCAGCTGGAGCTCATGTGAGGCTCCATCGGTCTACAGTTACATTGAAATTGTCTCGGGAAGGAAAAAATGTGAAATCAGTCTTTATGATAGCTCCGTTGCATGCTATCAATGATGCTGATGTTAGCATTTAGCTCAAAGCTCCATTGCAAGTACAGTCTCAGAGCTGCTAGCGTGGCTGTAGACCTGTTAATTGTAGATGGATACAGCACTACAGTAGTTAAAATATATATAAAAAAAATCTTTACTGGCATTCCTATAGTAAACCTCCACCTCTGCAATAAAATATGGAACAACTTTTTTAAAATTAATTACTCTGTTCATCCCATTTCCCTTAAGGCTCTATGTGTCCATGGATGAGGAATGACAACGTGTTCATGTAGCAAAACCTTTATTTATCCATATTATTATGTGAATGTGTGGCTTGAATGAGAAGTTATAACGTTAGCTTGACAATACAATTAGTAAAAAAAAAAAAAAAAGAAAAGAAAAAGTAATATACAGGATTTAAATTCCTTCATTTCTGACCTTGAAAATCCTGACTGAAGGTTTGTTGGAATATAAATCCTTATGGGCCATGAAGGCTTAAAAAGACATTTTAGTGAATGCAAACTTCACAAGGAGCAAGGACTGCAAATCAGTTCTCACAGATTAGCAGAAAGGTTGATTGATGTGCTCTGTCCTTGTCAAATAAACCAACAGAGTTTGTAATAAACGTGTAAAAAGAAAAAAATGTAATCATGTAATAAAGTAAACGTCAAAACAGTATTAATAACCTCTGTCAGCTTTTGAGATTGAAAACAAGATTTTGATCATTAAGCTCCTGAGGATGAGGCAAACAAACGTCATTCTTATTGGAGTTTGATATGGGCGCATCAAATTGATTGATATGCGCTGCCCCTCTTGTATGAATGTGAAGCAGGAGCAGTATGGTCATTCAAAGCAAGCCATCTATTGTTATTCTTCTGTTTGTCCTACAAAAAGTAATGTGATGTGACAGTGTTTGCGGTACAGTGGCAGCTTAATGCAACACAGCCAGCCAGCTTCATAATCAATAAACTCTGGGCGTCCACACATGAACAAAACACACGAGCCAAAAGCTTCTTTTTTTTTTAACATTTATGTTATTCTAACAATGCTGCTATACACACAAAAGGTCGCTACTCAAATTCTTCATAGGACATAAAATAAACAAATATCATACAGATAACCTCGGCTTTTGCCCTGAGGTCTTTAAAAAAAAAAGAAAGTTAAAATGAATGAAGTAATTGGAGAAAATATGTATTTCGGTGCTCCCAATTTAACTTAAATCTACTGTTTCCTGATTTATAACTGAGATTACTACCAGAGTCAGTGAAACAGGAGTTGTTAAAATTACGACTGCATGATAACTGATGGACTAAACTTGTTAATGTTCATCTTCAGTTCACTTCAAACCAACGCTGAGGCAGTTTTCTATTCACCGCTTTCCAACAATCACACCAAAGCTAGGAATTTCTGAGGAATCTCACTGTATAAACAGATAATAAGTTACTATTGCATATGAGCGTTTCCCTTTTTGCCACAAAAGTGTATATATTGTCCAAAAGTTGAGACACACACAGGCATGTAGACCAGTGGGAACCCTTCTGTGGCCAAAGCGCCAAGATATATGCATGTACATATGTACAGAAACGCCCAAATCTAGTGTGATGGCATTGTTAATGGGACTGATGGCGACTGTTGTGGTTTTAGTGGGAGGTGCTCCATTATTTCTTCTGGAGGTCTGTGGTTCTACTCTTCTGTCTGGCCATCAACGATCGCCTCTTCCTGCTGGACATGGCCCCCATGGGTCGGATCTTCATCTCGGTGAAGTCGAGGGACGTCAGGTGACCCTTCCATGGTTTCCAATTCACTCCCTGACAACGAGACAGGCGGGTTGAGCGAGAAAGAGATGGATTATAGAAAAAAGGGGGAAAGCGAAGCACGGGAGGCAAGAAACGGGTGAGTGACACAGAGAGGGGAGAGATGGAGTCACAGAAGGCTCTTCTGGTGTGACAGACAGGCAGAATGACAAACACTAATAAATACCAGCCTCCAGCTTCATTTCATGTGAGTACAAACTTGTTTTGACTGTTATTGCATTTCGCCAACAAACATTGCGGGAGACATCTGCAGCGGCAATATTATGGATGAAATCTCGACATGAGCAGAGATCTCCCCTGGCATTTCCTTCAGTATCAGTCTCCTTTAGACATAATAACTGTTGTTGTTACCCTATCAGCCTGGTAAAAAAAAAAAAAAAAAAAAAAAAAAAAAAACACTTATGGTTTATAGCTGGTGTGAGGAATGTGTTTTCTTATCACTGCTGATGGATTCGGGCCATTTCTGCTTCACCTCAACAATCCAACATAAAACAACCAGAAGTGGGCTGGAGTGAGGCTGTCTTTGATTGTTGACCAGGGAGCAGCCTACTGGTCAGCACTCAGTTTTTTGTAAGTTTAGAAAGAATCTCAAAAAACAATGATGAAGTGCGTTAGTAGGATTTGTCAGGCTTTATCATGAAGTCGTGACAGGAGAAGCAGATTTGTGAGTGGTCGCTGTGAAACTGCTAATTGAATTTGCTCTTCCCCGAGTTTGTAACTGAACTCGAGCGCTGAAACTTTCACTAACGGCTGAAACAATCTAGAACAACGCTGATATTTTGAGCTGAAGAGGATTCAGCATGGCAAACAAAGGGAATAAAAAAACACTTCACAGGTTTGAAATATCAATATTTGGACAGACAGTCTACAGCACAGCTTAATTTAACTAAGATTTAAATGCTAGAACTTCACACAAAGTTGGAGAATAAAGAAATTTACTGTGAAGGATGGGGTGAGGGCGTGATGCCTCATTCCAAGGATTTAAAGACTTGAGCAACTTTGGGTTAGTATAAATCTGCCATCACATAATACTATCAGTGCCACCTGTTGGCGAGAGGGTACACCGCAGGAGTTGACTTTAATACTCCCTCATGCAGGATCCAGTGCACAGAGCTGCCTCTCTGCTCACTCACCACACTGTGCCTGTTGTCTCCCCACTTTCCATTCAGGTTGGCCAGGTGACAGTTTTTGTACCACCAGGCGCCACGGTGGGCCAGAGCACAGTTACTCAGAGCGATGTCATTATCTGAGTCAATGGTAGTCCAGGGCCGGCCTTGGTGGTAGGTCATGGCATCACCTGGGGATCATCAACAATAATCAAGAGAATCAGAATTAGTAGATTATGAATCATAAACATGCTGTGTGCAGTTCAGCCTTCCTCTAGCCACACATATATATTCCGTCTTTTGCCGCTCCCTCCATTTTCTTCTCTGTGTTCCCTGAATTTTTTTAATAAAATGGCAAATATAGAGCGATACACTATATGTTGTTTCAGCACACTCTGGTATGTGTAGACACAGCATCCCACTTGCTGCGTGTCTGTATCTGTCTGGCTTCAAAGCTTACTAAAACCCTGCCGTCTTCAGATACAGCACTCCCCGTATAGCTACTGTCTATAACTCACTGAAGTTTCTGAAACAAATATTCCACCTACTGCTGATGTGTATTTGCTTTCTCAGCACCCCGCAGGATAATGGGTGGGGTGCCAACTATTTGAAACTCCAGTATTCCCACCCCTGTCTATCTCATTGCCCTCTCCTCCCCCTGCAACTCCTTCTATTTGAACAAAGTGTCAGGGAAAAAAATATTAGCCTCTCATGCTGTCTTCTCAGTGTCAGTCTTGTGAATTGCTGGTAGTTTTGCAAAGACTTTAGAAGCAAAAGGCCCACCTGCGTTCCCACTGTATTTGCCAATAGAGAGTTTGAACTTCTGTTTGGCCGGTGCAATCTTAAAGTTGTCGTACACGGCATAGGCTCTCTCTGAGCCCAGGCCCAAGTCAAACCTCAGATCATACTGAGTAGGAGTGTTGGTGAGCTCATATATCTTATCCAGACCTGGAGGAAACAACCAGACAGATATTATGAAAGAAAGAGAAGAAAAACGGTTCATATGTGAATAATTTCGCGCCTGTGTAAAACAGGCAGAACAGTGGAGCACTCACCAATCCAAAACTCCTCTGTCATGTTGCCAAAACCTGCTATGTACTGTTTCCAGCGTTTCAAAAAGTCCAGCTTGCCAATGTTACGTCGCTGGAGCACCTGAAAGCAGCGGGAGTTTCACCGATAGCTGTTACACAAATGTTTCAAACAATTTGGGTTCCCACCAACAAATCCCAGTAGCTACAAAAATCTACTGCTGTCATTAAAGGGGCACTCCAGTGAATTAGTACAGCATTTCCATCAAGTTGGAAGCCTACAATACCCATAAGGCAACTTTGAAAAGCCACAGAAGACATAACACAGTATTCACAGGCTGAGTAGTACATGTATACACTATGATTAATATTCTCAAACCTTACTCATAAGATATTTTTCCACATTTTGCTCAATAATTCATACCAGCCAGCCGCCTCCATCAGTTTCCATGTCGCAGTAAACCTCAATAGGCTTAGAGCGATCATTGTTAATATAGACGGTGTAGATACCACTCGTCTTAAAGCCGTTCTTCATCATCTGAAAGCAGTCCATGGGGAAGGGGTGCAGCAGGCCAACTAAGGATGTGACAACATTATTAATGTTAATTTAATAGTCAGGGTGCCATATGTTCCAAAGAAAAGATGCCATCAGGAAAGAACATCATACAGGTAATGTGCAGAAGTGACTCAGTAAATAGTACACAGACCTGTTTTGAAGATGGTCTCTGTGACCTTGCTCCTCTTGTTCCCCCTGTAGGCAATGATGGTGATAATGTATCTCTTCCCCATCTCCAAACTGGATAGAGATAAACTGCTCTCGCCGGCTCCGAGCTGCTTTTCAACCGCCTGACCACAATAAACAACAATTGCAGTTAATCTCACTGAACACTGTGTAAATTACAAAGTGATGTAGCTGTCCTATAAAATGTGCAGCGTATAATGTGGCCTTCGATCAAGTTTGCTGTATGAGTGATGATACTGTCTTGAAATTTAATTAGAGACAAGCATTGAACGGGCTTCTCAATTCTTATAAAACCTTTAAAAGGTATCAAGATCAATCACCTCGTTTAAGTGTTTAAAATGACTTCCAGTCGATGCATTTTATTTCTGACCACAGGAGGTCAGCGTTCTACAGAGCTTCCATTGAGTGGCCACCTTTAATGTAGCCTCAGCCTATTTGAAACAGTGAATTGAGTTTTACAAATAGAATTTACATGCTTGTAAAGACAAAATCAAGGACTTAAGATCCAGCATTTATGGTTCAGTATTCACATTTGGCCACAGGATCATCAAAACAACTGCAGCTTTGCTTTTACCCAATGCAGAATAAAAGGTTTTTGCATCCTCCTACACACTACACCCCCATTTTACCATATGATGGCAAGTTCTTTGAAATTTAATGCAAAAGTTCTATAATAAATAACACCTAATAATAACACCTAATAATAAGAATTTGATATCACAGTTGTGGCATTATTGCCTTGTAGAAAAACACATGCTGTCTAGACAAACACTGATATGTATGCACACCTTGTATATAGTCTCAGAAAATATATGAAAAAAATAGAAGCAAAACTCTGTAGTTTACTTTTCAAGTGCATTACTTTTTTATTACACATGCGATCTTAACATGCGAATAAATACCCTTTGCTGTGGTGTCTCTCTGTTTGGGTGAGGAAAACATGTGTCAAACATTGCGGTCAAGTACCTTCATGTTGCCGCCCTCATCTCTGTAGGTGAGGATGTACCCCTCAATGTCAGCAAGAGGAGCGATCCAGTTCAAAACAGCAGCGTCCAGCGTCACATCTGTCGCCTTCAGGTCCTTAGGGGCGTCGATGTCTGTGGATTGGAATGTAAATCAGAATGGATTAAAGCTCAAGAGCAAGGCAGCTCGCACTTGAGTTTGTTTACTAAAACTCAGGGAAGAAACTGTGAGTGACGTGAAAGAAGAACTGCGTCTTGAATTAAACAGATGTGTTAATGTTTTTGTTGAATTGCCATTTTAGTCTGCTCTCTGTCATTTGTACATTTTGTTTGGGCTTCAGTTTTTAGAGTGGAAACCTTTTCTCAGACTCACACAAGCACACAACTTTAGGATGGAGTATTCATCCTTTAATCCCTTTATCTACCTCAATGATAAATGCTGCATTAATGTATCTGACGCTGCAGCCTCTCTCCACCTGAAGCGCGACACCAGAGACGACTACAGACGCGCCCGCAGAGTTACAATTTGCCTCTGTAGATAAACTGGCACTTATCCTGCACCTTATTTAAATGCTTTAGAGGTTTAACCTGCAACAGACGGTGAAATATTTTGTCTGACGTGAAGATGCCTCCTGTAGCAGTGGGAGCCTCAACCTCCCGTGGCTCAAGAAATTAGAAGAAGCTCATGTCACCATGAGGTACAAAACCAGCCCAAACAATCTATTATTTATTCAAGAGTCATACTTTCAGTCCTCTTCTTGTAAAAAAAACACCATCTTTTGTTTATATGTAGGCATCATCCAATTGTCAGTTTAAAAAAAAAAACAAAGCACTTTTCTGGTAATTAAATTGTAAATGGACAAAGTAGTGTGAACAGTGACAAATTTAGTAGTACCTTTGGTATCATTAGTCTGTGAAATGCAGTGATGTTTGAGACGGTTTTAACTGACATATTAATGGTGCTTGTTAGGATCAAGTCACAAATGTAATAACACATGCTTTTATGTTTCCCAGATGAGGTCTTCTGACACAATGGCTTTCCTATATGAACCCAGCAATGCGTTGGTCTGCAGCCACGGAGGGTTTCTAATGAGTTACGACGAGACAAGTTTATAATCCAAAACTCGGCCATTTGCTGCCTAATTGAAAAAGATCCAGCTTTCACTTAGAGCTCCCAGGTGATTTTACAGATCATCTGGCTCACACAAAGATACCCCTGTTGTAATCCGTTCACCATGTGTCGCTGCTGCTGCTGCTATTTTTACCCCACACCAAGTTAGACATACCCGATGTCCTGGCCTGGCATGCAAGAAAAATTTCCCGCCAGTTTTGGTGCTTTCGTGGTAGTTTTGTGGTTCAACGTGAACTAATTCAGACTTTGTAAGAAATTTACAGTTCAGTAAATCAAAGGTGATGTGGCGTGAGAATCGGTGGATTGCTGTTTTGTGTGTGCATAAATCAAGAGCATCATTAGCGTTAAATGAATAAATAAAGCGGTTCCCAAGTTCACTTGGGTTGCAGGAGTCTACAAAATGTGGCGGCTTACAACTCAGCGACTGCTTTTGAGACTTTATACACAATTAGTGTATAACCTTTCCCATCAAAAAAACCCAGATTTATTCCCTGACCTGTGATACTCAACCCCTGACCTTAATGAATATCAGCATGTCCAGTATTGTCAAATAAAACATCATTAGAGAAGTAAAATAAACCCACAATTGTAGGAACCCAATGCAATTTTTCAGCATAAATTGGAATCGTGAGATTACGTATCAAGTCTATAGGGACAAAATAACTGTAGCTGTTGTTCTCTTCATCTGAAAAGCAGAGACTTCCCTCCATCTGTTCATAATACTGCTCCAAGTTTTTGCTTATGTAGAACCAATATTCCCCCAAACTAGGACCACATGTAGCAGACCCTGACAGACTGGAAATTCTTATCAGCAATCTCAGACTTAAGGCGTTTGTTATTAACAGTAATCGAGCAGTGACCTGTTTGAGGTTGTGTATGCAAAGATATGTGGAACCGGTTACTGAAAGACAGCTTTGTGCTAAGAGCACAGCATTTTTTAAAACAGTGCCACAGCTGTGGTGCTAGTAAGCCAGATATTTAAAAACAATTCAGATACTGTCAGTGTTACGTGGATTTAAAATCAAATTTTGAATTTGGATTTTAACATTCTCATAGTTGGCTTATAAAAACATCAGATTAAGACTTCACTAGATTGTAGAATACTAGTTTGGGATAAGATCCATTGGTAAATCTCTCCGTATGTAAAGTGCTGCTTTGCTTGTGAGTACTTACATCTGAAAAGAGAAATCTAGATGGTAGACTGTTATTTTGAGAGAAAGGGAACTTTTACCAAAAGAAAACCCTGCCTGTTTGTGGCGTATTAACCTGTCTCAGCTCTTGTTGAAATCTTCCTGGTGGCTTTGCTTCCTTTGATGGCCCAGATGTAGACAGTGTAGAGGACTCCAGGCCTCAGGCCAGACAGCATGTAAGAGGTGCTGTCAGATGCAACTGGGATTTCCTCACTTAAGCCCTCAGAAGAGCTGTAGGTTAGGACGTAGCCATCAATATCTGCCTGGACTGGATCCCAGGACACCCTGAAGCTGGACTCTGTTTCATCACGGGCTAAGAGGTTAGCAGGAGCATCCAGTTCTAGAGGAAGATGTTAGTGCAGTGGTTAATATACTACTGATGCAAACTACAAGATGATTTGTTTCATCTTTCACCCAAAGGTGAACAAATGAACTCTTCTGACATGCAGTTGCTACAAATATTAGTGATATGATGGTAATAAGGAAGAGATAATATATATTTACTTTCATATCACATCATAAAAAAATAAGATACCCTCTATATATGATACAATATATGTTGACCATGATATAGAGGACACAAAGCCCCAGGCAGTAGGCTTGTAAGAGACAGCATGGGATCCCGAAGGTGTCTCTGTCTTTTATCAGAACAGTAGCTAAACTTACCGCTGATTTTTGACTGCACTTTGTCTCATGATTTATTGATGATTGGTCAAGAGATTAGTTCTGCATATGGAGTCACAGTTAAAGCAAGAACAAGAGATTTTTGGCGATTAATCCTGGCAAATGGTTTGAATAGAGCACATTTTGGGGATATGTAACCTATCCATCCCATTTAGACGTTGCTTTTTTTGTGGGTGTGGCAGAAAGAAAGTGAAGCTGAAATGCGTGGTATTAATGACTTCAGTTTCTTGCAGAAATTTCTTGTATCCAGAGAGAAAGACTCCGTTCAATGTTTCTGTCATGGAAGCAGTTTCAAGGAGCTGTTGTTAGAAGGTGAAGAGTGCTTTTCACCGTTGAATCCCCAAGAACCTGGTGATGGACAGTTGGAATGAAGAAGGCTGTCATTTCCTCGAAACCTTTCATTGTCCTCTTCTGGTCAAATGTGTCTTGTCCAGTTCAGATTAGCAGGCTGTTGCTTCAAGGAGCCAGGAAAATTGGAATTTTACACACAAGTTAGAGGCAAGGAGAGCGACAAAGGAGTAAGAGCTGAGCAATTAATTTCCAGAGTCAATCTTCAGTCCATCCTTCAACTGTTGTCACAAACAAACAGCACATGTAACTGAAATGATCCTATTGTGGACACGAGTACAAGAGGCTGAGATGCTGGCCAACCTCTGTATGACAGAGTCAAGACACTATTGATCTGAGAGGAACAATGAATGGATCTGCTGCCCTTCAAGAATAGGTGTTTGGTCATCTGGAAAGAATGCACTAAAGAGAGTGGGAGACCGGCAGGGTAGTTCCAGGTGGCATGAGACTGCTCAGGAAGAGCTGAGTAAGTTATTGGCCAAAAGGATCTCTGGGCTACTGGCAAGTAGATGGATGAACTGATGGATGAACACTTTAAACAAACATGCCGATTCTGATTAGTCTACCATGTGTTTTTCTTATGGGGTTTACAAGGCAGTGGTCCTATCAAAATAACTAAATATAGGATCCTTGACGATATGATGTATTAAACATGAATATAGCCTCACAAGATATGGGTCAAGATATCAGTTCTGCTTATGAAGTCATGGTGAAAACAATAGCTATAAGAACTTTGCCTACCCTTTGTCTAATCTTCCAAAGTAGCAGGTAAAGGTGTTTTGGTCATTTGAAAATAATGTGCCAGAATGCCTTTTCATGCTCTAGGCATGACTGAGGGAAGACTGCAGAGTAGTCTGCTAGAGGCACTGCACCTATTAATGAAAAGGATTGTTGGGCTGCTATGGCCCGCAGAATAAATTGACAAGCAGATGAATGAACTGATGAATAAATACAAACACATGCCAATTCTGATCGGTCTACCATGTGAGAAATACATTTTTCTTTGGGGTCTAATTGGTCAGACAATTGGATTGAACATAAAATGGTAGATCTGAAACCTGTCTCAGCTTGTGTTGAGATCTTCTTGCTGGCTTTGCTTCCTTTGATGGCCCAGATGTAGACAGTGTAAAGGACCCCAGGCCTCAAACTAGTCAGCATGTAAGAGGTGCTTTCAGGTCCCATTGGGATCTCCCCACTAGAGCCCTCAGAAGAGCTGTAGGTTAGGATGTAACCATCTATTTCAGCCAGGGCTGGATCCCATGACACGCTGAAGCTGGACTCTGTCACATCTCGAGCTGACAGGTTAGCAGGAGCATCCAGTTCTAGAGGGAGATGTTAGTAGAGGATATTAACACACTACTGATGCAAACTACTATATAAACTACAGATAAAATGTAGCTCAGCCTACAGTATATCCATCAACTTATCCCAAGACCTGGTCTCATGACATGCTGAAGCTGGACTCACCTTTTACCATGTTTCACAATTGGCCAAGAGCTAAACAGCATCCCGTCGTACATATAGAGCTAATTTTGTAATCAAATAATAGTAGTAGTTGAAATAATAGTACATTTCAGGTGCCTAAATCAGCATTAGACCCCAAATTGGCATTAGTTGGTCAGATAATTAAGAGCTTTGGATTTAAACAGAAAGATTTAGATCCAAAACCTGTCTCAGCTTGTGTTGAGATCTTCTTGCTGGCTTTGCTCCCCTTGATTGCCCAGATGTAGACCGTGTAGAGGACCCCAGGCTTCAGGCCAGTCAGCATGTAAGAAGAACTGTCAGACCCAACAGGGATTTCCTCACTTGAGCCCCCAGAAGAGCTGTAGGTTAGGACGTAGCCATCAATTTCTGCCTGGGTGTGATCCCAGGACACCCTGAAGCTGGACTCTGTTTCATCTCGGGCTAAGAGGTTAGCAGGAGCATCCAGTTCTAGAGGAAGATGTTAGTGCAGTGGTTAATATACTACTGATGCAAACTACAAGATGATTTGTTTCATTTTTCACCCAAAGGTGAACAAATGAACTCTTCTGACATGCAATTGCTACTAATATTAGTAATATGATAGTAATTACAAAAAGAAAAAAATATGTTCACCTTTATATATCACATCTTCAAAAAAAAGCCCAAATGTAGATGATATAAAGGTCACAGGCAGTAAGCTTGTAAGCATGGGATCACAGAGAATTACTTGAGCTTTCAATCAGAACAATAGATAAGTATATATCTACTGATTTTTGACTGCACTTTGTCTCACGGCACACTGATGGGTCAAGATATCAGTTCTGCTTATGAAGTCATGGTGAAAACAAGAGCTATAAGAACTTTGCCTACCCTTTGTCTAATCTTCCAAAGTAGCAGGTAAAGGTGTTTTGGTCATTTGAAAATAATGTGCCAGAATGCCTTTTCATGCTCCAGGCATGACTGAGAGAAGACTACAGAGTAGTCTGCTAGAGGCACTGCACCTATTAATGAAAAGGATTGTTGGGCTGCTATGGCCCGCAGAATAAATTGACAAGCAGATGAATGAACTGATGAATAAATACAAACACATGTTGATTCTGATCGGTCTACCATGTGAGAAATACATTTTTCTTTGGGGTCCAATTGGTCAGACAATTGGGTTTAACATAAAATGGTAGATCTGAAACCTGTCTCAGCTTGTGTTGAGATCTTCTTGCTGGCTTTGCTTCCTTTGATGGCCCGGATGTAGACAGTGTAGAGGACCCCAGGCCTCAAACTAGTCAGCGTGTAAGAGGTACTGTCAGGTCCCATTGGGATCTCCCCACTAGAGCCCTCAGAAGAGCTGTAGGTTAGGATGTAACCATCTATTTCAGCCAGGGCTGGATCCCATGACACGCTGAAGCTGGACTCTGTCACATCTCGAGCTGAGAGATTAGCAGGAGCATCCAGTTCTAGAGGGAGATGTTAGTAGAGGATATTAACACACTACTGATGCAAACTACAAACTACAGATGAAATGTAGCTCAGCCTACAGTATATCCATTAACTTATCCCTAGACCTGGTCTCATAACATGCTGAAGCTGAACTCACCTTTTTATCATGTTTCACCTGTGGCCAAGAGCTAAACAGTATCTAGTGTTACATATGGAGTTGATTTTGTAGGCGACTGATTACAATATGATTGAAATTTCCACCTAACATGTAACCATCAAAATAACATGGTTTTAAAACCTATTTTTCTTTGAAATTATCTTCTTCTGACAAAATGCTTCAAGGTGCCTAACTGAGCATTTAACCTCAGATTTGGCAATAGTTGGTCAGATAATTAAGAGCTTTGGATTTGAACGATCTGAAACCTGTCTCAGCTTGTGTTGAGATCTTCTTGCTGGCTTTGCTCCCCTTGATGGCCCAGATGTAGACCGTGTAGAGGACCCCAGGCTTCAGGCCATTCAGCATGTAAGAAGAACTGTCAGACCCGACTGGGATTTCCTCACTTGAGCCCTCAGAAGAGCTGTAGGTTAGGGTGTAGCCATCAATTTCTGCCTGGGTGTGATCCCAGGACACCCTGAAGCTGGACTCTGTTTCATCTCGGGCCAAGAAATTAGTAGGAGCGTCCAGCTCTGCATGGGGAGTTATGGTTAGTAAAAAGAATATCACTACATCCAGCGCTAACATAACAACAACTACAAACAGTTGAACTGATCAGTACAATGTGTCTCTTACCCACAAACATTCACTGTGTAAGAGGTTAAAAGCATCAAAGTTGGATCAAAGTTTTTGAAAGATTTGATTGATGTTTTTTTGGTCCTATTAAACTTTTAAGAACTGATGAATAATTGTTGAATGTTGAACTAATTCAATTATACCCAAAAGAACCACATGTGTCATTTCATTCTGTTGAGCTTTTTGATCCAAGTTTGATGTCATTTCACATTGTTATGTAAGCAGGATTATTATGAGTTTACTATGAGCTATGTTAATTAAAGAACATGCAAGCTACTATTGCACACAATAGATGCAAATGTTGCGTGACACAATATCACTGAATTGGTTTCTAGATGAATATTGCATTTATCTTGTGTCCGTCAATAGAAAAAAGTAAGAAACACGTTCCTTATACTTTAACACAAAGAGTCTCATCTGTCCTTCACCGTGTCTCTTCCTCATTGTGCTCATGTTATAGTTAAATAAGATCACAACTGCTAACATCACCAGCTAGCAAAGTGAGTTTCAAGCCACTTCAGATATCTGCATCCATGTGCACTTGCACTGGCTGATGTATGAGTAAGGTTACTGGTGCTAACACGTCTGCTTCCCTCATCAAAAAATACCAGGAAAAATCTGAAAACTGAGACTGAATAAAAACAAAAAATAAATATTATATAATAGATATCAGGTGCAGTATATTCTGCAAACGCAGCAACTCAAGCTAAACCAGATTTACACATTTGGCTAAAAGGAACACAGAAGTCTTCCTGCTTACACATACTATCATAAACCTGCAAGCACTTTTAATTATCAATTCAACAAATTATTATGGATAAATGATTAATTACAGTGAGTGAGATTTGTGATGTGGATTTACATTCAAACATGTATACTGCTGGAATTTAACAGTCACATCTCTTTCTTTTACTGTTGAGTGTGTGTAAGTCCTAAATGTTTTTGGTCTCCTTGTTAGAGCCACAACACAAAAGCATTGTTCTGCTGTCTTTTTTCAGTGACGAGCAAGCAGACAGCAACAGCTGCTGAACTTCACAAGAGAAAAGATTAAGAGACAGGAGAACACAGGAGAAACTAAATAGCTGCCTTTACTGACTAAGCAAAATTGGCTCTCCTTAAACTTCTTTTCAGACATTCAGCCCCAGGCTAAACTAAACTGCCTTTAAATGAGGTGTCCAGCCTAATTATGTTAAAGAGCCTTTTTTTTAAGGGAGAGTTCAAGTTTTCCTCTTGGCAGTTAGGCAAAGAGGCGTTAGTGTGCTAAGTGTGAAATGTCTACTGTGATGCTTTTTACTTTGCACCGCATAAAAGACAAAGAAATTGTGCAGAAAACCAGCACGCAGGGGGATCAAAGGGAAATGATTGGTGCATTGTACAGGGCTGTTTGAGGTAAGAGCGTCTTGGACAAAGAAGCTTAAGAAAAAGACACACTTAAAACATCTTCCCCACCAGCTGTAAAGAAGAAAGGGAAAAATACTACCTGGAAACGCTTGAGATATCTGAGAATCACAGGTCCTTGTGTGCTCCCTCAGTCATTCAGTGTACAGGGGATAAAACGTTTATGGTAGTCGTTTATCTCTTATGTATAACATTTGTGGAATTCTTTGTCGCTATCAAACTCAGGCCCATTAAACTTATTTATCCAGCAATTATATAAAGGTCATCTGTGAAGCTCTTAAATTGTTCCGGACACACAAAAGATCAAATACATCAATCCTGTGATTGGAGGGGTCAAACTAAAAGTTTACCTGTTTCAGCCTCTGTTGAGCTCTTCCTGCTGACTTTGTCTCCCTTGAACGCCCAGATGTAGACAGTGTGGAGAACTCCAGGCCTCAGGCCAATCAGCCTGTATGAGGTGCTATCTCGCCCTACAGGGATCTCAGCACTGGAGCCCTCAGGAGAGGTGTAGCTCAACATGTATCCATCTACTTCAGCCTGGACTGCGTTCCATGCAACTGTTGCAGTGTCCTCCGTTATTTCAGTAGTGATGAGGTTGGTAGGGGCATCGATGTCTGATGAAGAAGTGGTAAAAAAAAAAAAAAAAAAGAATAAGAAACAAGCAGACAAGGAGTTTTTGTTCTTCGCTGTTCCTTCAGGTCCATCCACAGAAACTGAGTTGAGCAAGAAGCATAATGTAACTGCACAGAGGGAAAAAAAAACAAACATAAGAAAAAGAACAGTGGGAGGCTGGGTAGTAAATGGAAAAATCCATAGAACTGGCAACTGTACCTGTCAAAAGGAGTACTGGCAGTAATAGGAGCAAAAAGCACAAGCTGTGAGGAACTAGTGGGAAGAATGAAGAGTTGGCAATTTACTAGCGAACCTGCAAATCACCATATCTAAATGACAAAGGTTGTCCATCAGTCCCTTGCTGTAATTGCTAGCATGACAGCATGACATTAAAGTGTAGGAAAAGATCATTAAAAGAGACAAATGTGAACTGCTATAGTGTGTTACACTTACACTTTCACCTAAGTTTTGCTGTGCTCATACTTACTTCTTCCTTATGTTATACAGTCAGAGGACAAATGTGTCCTATGAATGAATATATATGTTGTTTGTCTGTGCCATTTAGAACAACAGAAAGTGCAAGTATCATCTGATCTGATGCTCCTTTGTTTGTGTCTTCCAAAAACATTACAAACCATTATGATAAAACATAAATCAGTTTTGTGAGGTGACAACATTTTGGTTAAGGCACAAAATGAACTTGGTTAGGATCAGGGAGAGATAAGAGTTTGGGTTAAATAAATTGCTCCTTAGTTAGTGAACAGTGTGGTTTCGGAATGAGTGAATGTTTTCTGTTGAACATCTTCCTTATGGTTACAATGATAAACACATGGGTTAAGATTCAGAAATGATCGAGTTCATACTTTAAAACAAAAACAATATTGACTGCTGGTTGGTAACGAAACAAACAGATGTCTGCTTTGTAAAAAATCCAACATGCTGATCCATCCCTCCTCCCCCCGTGAACATTGCTCTGTAATAACATCATCTGACTTCTCCCTTTTCTCCCATCATAATTACTGCAGATACTAGAGATGCAGAGGGCTTTGTCACTTGCATGCAAGCATACGTTATTTTGCGGCACACCCTAAATGGAGTGGTGCAGGGATGATTTTACTTAAATTGAGCCAGTATAATGTACAGCATGGACAGAGTGGGTCTGAGTTTGGATTCTCACCACAACAGCATTAAATTGGTGTGTGTGGATGAAGAGAGTGAGGTGAGTAAAAAGCAGAGCCAGCAACCGCTGTATGTGGAAGGTAAGAGTAAGCTGCCTCTTGTAGCAGTGTTTGGCATGAAGGAAGTACAGTGCACTGATTATTGTGAATTATTGATATTAATTTACGCAAGCTTGTTGTCCATATTTGGTTTATATAGACAATAAAGATGGCAAATGAACCAAAAAAAACCCATCTGTATTCTGTCTTAAGGAAAGAGCTCTATGATACTCTTCAAAAGAGTCACGACTCGAGCAACGAGAAACCCACGGTTCTCTGAGCACCACAGGATGAGCTGCGGTGGGAAGAGAGCACAGCCTGAACACAGAGCCTCTGTTTGTAAAGTCGACAGGCTTGAGGAATCACAGCAGACATATGGAAGACGCAGACGGAGCAGTTGGTGGTGCATGTGTGTGGATGAGTGTTAGTCTCCGTTGCGGGAAATCTTGATGAAAGTGAAAAGAAGAAGAAGAAGCAGCAAAGAGAGGGATTACAAAAAAACTCACAGAGGTGCAGTAAGAGAGACACAGAGGAAGTGAAAGGAAATGTAAAAGCAATCATCATTTAGGATTATTCCTCTGTGGCAGAGGTCAGCCTTGTGTCAGTGCGCAGTTTGCATCATGAAAACTGATTGATGATGCGTCCAGGAGAAGAAAGGAACTATGCAGCCGTCTAACTCTATATCCCCTCTTTGTCTCTCGTCTCGTCTCCTGTTGTCACTCCGTCCTTGTGGCTGCGCTGCTTGACAATCTGTCATGAGCTAAACTGCAGAAGGGATTTATAATAGCTCCATTTTATGAGGATTGAGTGTTTCCTCCAAGGCATGAAAATGAAGGGTCATTCGGTAGTGTAAATACCTTAAGTGGCTACTAAGGGAGAACAGAGTGGCGTCTAGCCACTCATCATGGAGAAAGACACATTCACATATACACATTTACAAGCATGTGCACTTCTAAATCTATACATCTAAATGTTTGTTCCCTATCCTGTGAATACTACACTGGAGACAAAAGAAATCATCAGATGAAAGAAATCAGATGAAACATCAGATGAAAGAAATCAACAGCAGTTTTGTCCCAAATATATTTGGTCCGTTCTAAACACACTGCATTTTTTGCAAGTCTAAACCTTTGTTTTAATATAAATTATAGCATGCTGACTGTTCACACAGCTTTTATTACATCTTATAATTTCACACCACAACTGCGTGAGTATTGCCCGGCAGCACGTGCTACCTGGCACATTGTATTTGCATCTTGTAATTGGACGGCAGCTTGGAAGTGGTTGTCACAAATACTGGCAGTAATTTCATTTTAGCGGCACTAGCAGTTGCTTTTAGGTCCAATAGCAGATTTAATATCTTTGCCAAGGCTAAAACTGCACAGTCAGCCCAAAGAGGACAAACCTTGCTTTTTTCAAAATCAATTATTACACACTTTTTGCTTGCAATACCTAACCCAAAGTGATGTTGGCTACAGATGTCCTCTTATTTCAATAAACCATAAATTAAATGAATGGATTTCAAATTGATTTACAACAGTCAGACAGCCCAGATGAACAATGAAAGTTAAGAGCATTTGACAGTTTGAAGGGGATTCTGTTGCTTTTTATCCCTCACTACAAATTAACTTAAATTTTTTATTTGGTTTGTAACCATCTGAAGAAAACTTGTATTCAGCTATGCCTTGTTCTCCTTCGAAACAAAGCTTTCTTCTTCCTCTTTGGCGTTATTTTGTTACCCTCTGTGGTTCGTTTTGCTCTCATAGGCGGTGCAGTTGCTGTCTTGGCTGTCTGATATATTCTAGATGTTATTAGATTTTTTTTTTTTCCAAACACTACTACTTTCTTGCCTTGCATTTGCTCTGAAGTCACAGCATATGATGGATCAAGTTTCTCCAGACATTCTTCCCCACTAGCCCCATAGCGTCAGTGGCTACCGGGCTACAGAACATGAGCTGTGGCTTTGGCCATTTGGAAAACAGCTTATCTATTATGGATGGCATGTTCAGCAGAGACATCGACCACAGTAACAGGCCATCTTTTATCATTTGCAGCCTCACTGCCTCACTGCACTGCTGAAACCATATAGTATGTCTGTGGAGCGGAGGGAAAATATGTGTCAATAGGCAATGTTTTAGAGACTACAGTATGTCAGGTGTGACATATGTTTTGTTGTGGAGTCCGCTGGCTACCAAAGACTTTTTTTCATGTTTGTCCAACAATCTATTTTCACCCTAAGCGGCTCGTAATTCTTCATGACAGAACTGACTATTTTGAAGTAACATATGATGTGGATGATATGAACCTTTTTGCCGTCATAAATCATCCCCTCGTTATCCGTCCACTGCACAAGCAGCCGTACAAATTTCACAGTTTTGATAAACTCGGCATTAGAGTAGCCAAGCTCTTTATGTTTTTTTTTTTTTAATTACTCCCATACTGAAGCCATCTGTGTCTTCAGGCGTGTGTGTAACCTTACGCAACACCAGCCCCAGACCAATCGTAAACTGTGACTGATGCAAAGAACAAACTTTTGAGCGTACAGTATGTATACATAACTAAGAGCACGTCTGCTCTTCGCTAGCCAGAACATACTGGACTCACTACAGCTTTACAGACTATACCAACCAGACACCTTCACACACTACCTCCACACCACCCTATCCCATCTGGACAACAAAAAGGGAGCTATGTGAGGATTCTTTTTATTGACTACAGGTCAGCAGTTAACATCACAGCGCTCTCCGGAACACACAAAGCTCAAGCACTTAATGGTTGGTGAGGAGGGGGGGAAACACCTCATCCACCCTCAGCCTTAACATTGGAGCACCCCACAGTTGAGTTTTGAGTCCCCTGCTATTCTCCCTGTAAACAGCTGTCTGTGCTGTCACTTTTGACCCCAACACCATCGTCAAGATGTAGTGGGTCTGATCACTGATAAAAATGCATCTGAATGTAGTAGAGAACCTGACCCAACGCTGTCAAGACCTTCTCCAGAACATTAGCAAAACTATGGAGATGATAGTAGACTGGAAAGAAGCATGGAAGGAATTACACCTTCTCCTTAATATCAGGACATCTTCAAGTACCTTGGTGTCCACATAACCAAGGGCCTGGCCTGCACATGCATTCACATTTATGTCCACACACACACATGGACAGGGCATTGTAGTCTCCAACCACACCAACATAATAAACAGACAAGAATAGGATGTAGTTTATAGCATTCTTTTTATAAAGTGTCCCTGCGCACAGCTTCACTTGTCATTTTTCTGGCATCCACTGTGCAGAGCTGGCTCAGAAAACATTGAAGGACAAGTCTGAGCAGACAATGTGCTCCCACTGGGCTTCATGAAGTGCTATAGCATGTCCAGATAACATAGAGACCAAACATTCAGCTCCTCTACCAAAGCCAAGTCCATCTGTTTTTGGTTATACAGGCCTTGGTGGCGACTTTATTGAATCTGAATCAGCAGCAGCAGCAGCCGTGGTATGTTATGTTTATATGCCTTATAATCTTTTGGCAGGTTAGTGACTATGAAATGTCTGCTCCAAGAGGAGATCCCTTTGGTTCTGGTGTTTTCTTAAATGTTAACTGTCATTGAATCATATTACTCTGGAACGGATGGCAGTTAAAGGACGCCATACAGACACCCACAGAATCACACACACATGAAATGTAGATATGCTGTAACGCCAGAATAATTCCAACATACCACCGGCTGAGAGGATGGTTTATGGAGCCACACTGGGTGCATGTATGGATGTCCAGCCATAAAAATTAAACATAGCGACTGTATGTTTACAGTTAAAAGGTCATTGTGGATACCACCTTCATGTTTAGCACCATTCACTAAAACAATGCTTTCAGTTTTGGGGCTCCATTTGTCCTCTTGAAGAGATAGCATAAATAAATTCCCGCAATGGCTCATTACCTTATTTAATTAGATTTTTTTAGTGGTGGCAAGACTGGAAGAAAGTAAGAAACTGCAACAAAATATGATAGAATACATTTGAACGTTGAACTTTGTGAGAAAGAGTGGAGGACAGGCAAAAATAAGGAGGAAACATGATAGCGTCTATAATGGAAGGAGTCAGCTATGGCCTCTACAGACGAGAGCTCAGTTTCATACCATAACAGTAGCCACACAGTATTGCATACTATTACATAATATCACTTATACTGCCTCTATGTGACCCATTATTTTAATATCCCACCTTATTCTTGCTCTTGATTTATAAATATCTTGATTTCTCATTGTATCCTTATTGTCCCTGCGATCATTCCTGCTCATTTATTTATGCTCATTTCTTGCTGTAACTGTAGCACTTACTGCCTTTTTCTTGCTGTTGCTCTTTATTATGTGTATTTTTTTTTTTTACATCTCTTTATGCTCTTGTTATCTTCATTGCTTAGAACCGCGCTGTAGCCCAATGCAAACAGTAGTCCATGGCAGTCATCATAAAACCAGCACATCCTTGCTGGCAAGCAGAGCTGAAGACTATCCTCCTCAATCACCTCTAAGCCTTTTTTTTTTTTTGTGAAACACCTAAAATGAAGGATTGTAGCTACTGGAGTGAGGACAAGCCACTTGTCTGTCTGGTGTAGATTAGCACACACACACACATGCACGCACACAATTACTACATGAGAAGGTGGTACACTCACACACAGAAAAAAAAAAGATTAGCAGTGACAGGGACCCTTGAGTACCTGACTGGCTGCAAAAGAAGAGAAAAGAGGTGAGTCTTGAAAGTACCTAGCTAACACTGATGACTAAAAACCATTAAATTGGCTGCCTCAGGGCCTAAAAAAAAAGGAAGAGCCATCAACTGCTTTTGAACTGAGTGAGCACCAAGGGTGGATGAGAGTGCGAAAGTGAAGGAAGAAAGAAAGCAGAAAATAACAAAGCACAAATGAGCAGCAGAATAATGTGAGTAACTGAAGACCTATCGTGCCATTGTGGACCATTTGTCAGTCACTTAAATAATAACTTTAGAGCAACTGAATGTCATGACCAGCTGTTAAAGTGAAATTGTAAAATTAATTCCTCCTCACGTCCTGAAACCAGTCCAGATCACGCTTAGACCAAATGCATCAAACTCAATGCCACGCCGCTGCAATCCAACATTACCAGATGGGCTCTGTAAATCATGGACCTTCTCACCTCAACCATCAGGGAGCATCTTAAAGTCATTACACTGTTCATATCATGTTACCTCTTGGTGACCACAGCCATTAAGACCCGCCCACATTATTAGGCTGTAAATTCCAGCCGTCGGCCATTAACCCATAATCAAGCTCATTGCTGGCTGTATTTATTATGCTATTATCATTGGCTTTGAGTGGAAGGTAATACCAGGTTTGCATCACATGGCATGTCAGTATTGTGTATGACAGACTATGTGTTTTTTCTATTAGGTTCTGACCGCCGGGGAATCATAGGTGAATCGACAGGAGCTAAAAGCTTTGAGAGCTGCACCCAGTTCAAAGCTAAGTGGAATATGGACACCCTCGCTGTTTCTTTAATGCCTTTCATTTCTACAAGTGGCAATCTGACAATCTGTCAGACACAGTTAGTGTCTCTGCGATTTCTGTCCGCTGTAGTTCATTTGAGGAAATCTGAGCCCATTTTGTGCTTATTGGTAGAATACAGAATCTGCTAAACCACTGGTCACTGAGGAAGACATTAGGCGCTGATGTGTCAACACTGACCTGTGGCACCAGTGACAGAGGAAGATTTTCCCTCTGTGGTTCCTTTGATGGCCTGCACTGAAATTTGGTATTCTGTTCCTGGAAACAGACCTGCAGAAAGAAACATTTTTTTAAATTTTAAAATGGGATGCAATGAACTGCAGTCTGTACTATTATAATACTCACTACCACTAGTTACCAAACTGGGAGTCGGGACCCACCAAGAGCTCCCAAGACGATTCAAATTAGGGCTGTTACAATAACATTACTATGGCAGTATCTCCAGAAAATCAGAAACAAATGATTTCATTAGCATTATATGGATTTTTTTTAACATTTCTGTATTATATAGGGTAAAATATCGATAATTTGATAGAATTCAGGAGTGTACGTGTAATTAATTAGAATTTGAAGCATGTTTCAAAGCAAAAGGTAGAAAATTCTTTGTAATAAAAACATTTAACACAAAGTATCAAATGGGCAAGATAGTAACAAACACCAGAGTAACAGCATACAAACACACAATAGAAATAACATCAACAAAAGTGTAAAATCAGTGGAGAAAAGTAAAGAGTGTGCTTTTAAAACTTTCTTCATTTCAAGGCAAGCTCCAGAACAACATTTCAGAAGTATACTCAGGAGCTTCAGGCGTTGTTACATGTATTTATGTCTTCTGTCCAAACTTGTGTCCTGTTTGTTACAACACTTACCCACAATAGTGTGTTTAGTGCGCGCCTCCTGGCTCATCTGTACGTTCAGCTCCTCCTCCTGTCCTGCCGGGTCAGTGTGTTTAAGCCTGAAGTGATCCAGCTCAGCTGGTGGGTTCTGCCAATCCACCTGGATTGAGACCTCTGTCTGGCCAAGAACTCGGATATCATTGACAGCTGAGACATCTGGGAAGGATACAAGTATTGGACGACAAGGTGGAATCGGGTGTACAGACATGACCCTTTTTGCACCCTGAAATGTGCCCATCCAGGGGAAAGAGGGCCGTACAGGAATTTCCCTTTTTTGCCATTAAGAAAATATCATCAAAATATCAACAAGTTAGTCCTTGTCAAACCACATGGAGATGATATCTTTACTGAAATGTCATGGCATAGTACAACATCAAAGTCAAACACATCAAAAACATGCACATATTTTAAGTGAATTAACTAATAAACTCTGTTTTAACCTATCTCTGTGGTACTGTGAGTCAGAGGTATGATTCGTACAGACAGGGGTGATTGCCAGAGATTAGAAGTACTGAAGGAAGTGTATTTAGCTGGATGTACAGAGAGGTGCCATTTAAAATATTAGAAAGCCAGGAGGGATGTGGAAATTTGCAGCATATGTTTAAAACAGAACAAAACCATAAAACAAAATAAATGGTACCAAATGAAAAGGGTTTTTCACGTCAGCTTCTGTGTTTTTGAAAGAAAAAACATTCACTTAAGCCCTCTTTTGAAGTAGATCATCGTTTGAAGTTGAAAACTATGTAACCAGTGAAATGTCGGCCTCTTGCTGAGTACTCCTCACACAACCATAAGCCAGATGATGGTGTGTCTTCTCATGCCCATATGGGACTGCCATGCTCCGAGAGGTTTTCCATGGCTTACCAGGCTAACCACACATTAGAGCGTAACTCAGTCTCTGTCTCCCTCACGCCCACCATTCCTGTCTAGTAATCTCTTTCTCTTCACATCTGTCTCCACCACATCTGTCAGCAGGTCCGATTTCCATTAAACACATCCGTAGAGTCGTTTCCTTGTAATTACCATTAAATTTAACGGTTAACAACACCGACGCTTAATGAAACACTTAGTAATGCCAGACTGCCGTTGTTAATGGCTTTTTTAGCACAGCATTTGTGTAAAAGACATACGTTAGATTTAAAAAAAAGGTGAAAACTCTCCTTATCTTACACATGTAACTGCAAGTTGTGAGTGTTTATTCATGATATACACCTTGAACATGTGGCAGCCCAACAAGTGACATTTAAATCTGCAATATCTGAAATGTAGTTGGGAATGCCTCACCTCAAAATTGTCTATACTCTTGCTGTGCACTTTCCTATTCCGGACTATCTAGATTCTTAATCGGCAACACCCCCTTCCTCTTAATATCTACTGTAAGAGCTTAACACGTTCGTTTTTTTTCATGCCTCATCACACATGTACTTACATTTGACCTCAAATGTGACCATTTAATCCACAGAAAATCTGACTAAATCCGCCAGACCTGCAGGCCATACCTGGCCTTCCTGCCACAAGAGTCTTTAATCGGTCACATCTGCCTTTGCCCTAAACCACCGACACATTTAAAGGCAACATGTTGCACCCAGCCCCAGTTCACTACAGCAGTAATGGTTCTTATTCTGCGTTATGCTCATTTCATCAAGAGAAGAAGAAATCGCTGTTTTTCAGTCCTGATCGTAGCGTAGTCTGTGCTTACCTGTGGTTGCTTCGATCTTATCTGCTTCACTTTGGATTTCTTTGATGACGGCATACACCTGAACGATGTAGGTGACCCCAGGAGACAGTCCAGTGATGAGGTATGAGTTCTCCGTGTTGGGAACCTGAACCTTGGATACAGTGAGCCGAAACAAATGTGTTTTAGAAAAATATCATTCTCCTTTATTTGATATGACCAAAAAGAAAAGAAAAAAACCTACCTGCTGCAGGGCACTGTTATCATCTTTGGGCTGATATGTCAAAATATAATACTCTGCCCCGCGAACTGACTCCCACTCAACCAGGAGAGACACGTCGGTCACCTGGACCAACCGCAGACCCTGAGGGCCGAGGACTAAGCGGAAGAGAGAGGTGGACAGAGGACAGAGAAAGAGAGAGACAAAGTTTAATGGAGGTTATAGCACATTTTAATACAATTTTCCTTTCCTACTTTAATTGGTTTCTTGACCATTTCCTTTGTGTCACTTTCTCTCTGTCAGTCTTCTTGTCTTTCACCCCCACTTAACACATAAAAGCCCTAAAAAGCCTTTTTTCTTGGTAACACTTAACGTCTCCGTATTTATCATGTATAATCATTACATACAGACGATAATCCAATTACACGCAGGTGTAACGACTTATTAAGTTTTGACTAATGTACAGTATTTGTCAACACTTATAACTTCTCCTATGAGGACACATATACCAGCCTTCACTTATGAGTGTCCACAGGAGGAGTTAACAAATGTATAATTGTTATGAACCATTTATTACATTTTATTTCTTTATATATTGAGTACATGCGATATGTGCTTTAAATTTTCATCAGTCAGCTTATTAATAACAATTAGTGGGCTACATCACACACAGTTGGTTATCTCACATGGGAGCTTTTTCATATTTTTAATTTCCTCTGGTCTTCTCATTGGTTTGAAGTAGGAATGATCTCAAGTGGGAAAAAAAAGAAGCTTTGGCATTTCTGTGCACCAGTCAGGAATTAGCCACATTGAAGTCAAGAAGTGATGACAGATGTGAGGTTATTTGATCATGTTGCCACTTTTAATAGTGAATACTAACGTTACAGAGAGATATTTATAATTGGAAACCACAATTTCAGGGGATTTAAGACAAGTCAGTGTTTTTGCCTATACTTTTTTTTTTTTTTGATGCATCTCTTAATTTAAGTTATGGCAGTCATTTAATTAAATTCAATGGAAGCTTGAACAGACATTCTTAAGATTCTGTAGGTGATACATCTTAATAATCTTTTTCTGGTCACAGTTGCATTAATATTGTGTGGTAAGGCAGTTCAGACCTTGCAAACCAATCTGTGTTAAATCATAACAAAATAATTAACTTAAATTTATACTGTAAAAGTTGTGCTCATCTATTAAAATAACATTTGCTCGATTTCCTTTGCAATCTTGGTACATGAGGCATAGCAACTGCTTACCATGGTCCATATTTTCTAAATGAATTAACCTCCAACAATCAAAAACAAACTTGGTGTTCAAGTTGATGGATTACTTAACTCAAGCAGGTTTCTAGTCTCTGAAGTTTAGAGTATACCAACTTGACAGACAGAAACAAATGGCTGCCTGGAAGGTGAGAAAAACATATAGCACTGCTGTGTTACAGTGTTTTTCGTTTAATAACCTTTTCTCACTTTTATTGCCCTTTGTTCCCTTCTACCTGTCCAGCCTTCTTACGCGGTGTATAGGATCATAAACCAAGCACAAGCAATACATTATTTTGAACACTGTGGTCTCTTCCCAAACCTGAGATGGAAACTGGGAAAAAAAAATAGCTATTCAGTGGTTATACAAGGGCCTCAATGGAGATGATGGAAAAAATATGGCAGGGGGGCGAATAAGAAGGTATATAACCATGGGGGGAGTACAATAACAAAACAGTAGCCAAAAGACAGAAGACAGCAAGTCAGCAGTGTTGGGGAGTGAGGCTTTCCACAAACAAGAAGAACTTTCTGCGGGTAGAATAGAGGGATGGTAGGTGGTGGTGGTGGTACATTTAGAGAAGTACAGCACAGTACACACAAACGTAAGCATATTTCAAGGGGAAAAAGTGAACTGAGTTAAGGCTGGTGAAGGAATCCGCCTTAACTTGGGCAAGGAAGGAATTCACATCAGGTTCAGATGCCGTTCCACAAGGCAAAGTCAGGAAGCTTAATGTTTTTTTTTCTCAGTAGCAATCCTTCTCCATCCAGTAGCAGTTAATATCCCCCTGTTGCTACTCTAGGCACGACCGTCAACAATCTTTACCCTTGAATACTATTTCAGAACAGCTGGGATGAATACATTAACATATTAAAATTGGAAAAAAAACTAATAGTGATTTTTTTCCCCTTCTCTGATAAACATAAGAGAAATATAACTTGAAGAGGGAGGAAATTACTGAAATATCATGTTTGGATGTCTAAAAAGACTATAAATCTACAAAAAAGAGAGAGCTATGGAGCTATGGAAGTATAAAATGGGAAATCAATCAGCTCCTTTTTTGTTGTTCCTCTGTGTCCTATTATCTTCTATAAGTTTCCCATCTGTTTATTAATGTTTAAAATCAACTCTCTGAACTAATTCATAGACGCAAAGGACTTGAATGAGTGGCCATATATGGTGTTAAGCTGAGGCCTAAAGCTAAAGGAAACAGTAAAAGAAGCCACAATAAGAATGGCAAATGTAAAACATCTGCATCACGTTGAGCTCTAAAGAAGTTACTATGCTCACTTTCAGTAATCTCACCCCCATTTTATATAGATTACCTTGTTAGATGTGGTGGCTGAACGTTCCTCTTTTTTTTACTGTAATCATTGATGGATGGACAAGAGTTCAGGCTACAACAATATTTTCATTGTTAAAGCACCTCTGATTCCCTGAACCACACTCTACTCAATGTACGTATATCTAAAGCTGTACTTCGGGAGTCATGTTGCCGTCATCACCCACGGAGCTAGATTGACATCCATCATCCAGGTGGTGAAATGGCAAGTAGCCACATAAAACAAAGAAAGTCTCAGCTGTTTTGCTTTTGTGCTCTTCTTCTCCTGGTGCTTATTACCACTATTATTACTAACACCTAAAATCAACACAATGTGTTTTTTTTTTAATCTCACCTCCCACTTTCCCTTCCTCCCTGACTTTTCCTCTGACACGGTGCCACTATTGATGTTGGACTCCATTCAGCAGCACCTACAAACGAAGTTGTAGATCAGTCTGTTGCTATTCCCTGGCCTCTGCAAAGCAAAACAGCTTGAAGAAACTAAATAGCCGTCATGGCTTTGACATTTCTGACCTGCTACTGTGAAGCCTGAACCATTTACGCTCTTAGTTTAAGTTCTATAACTGTGGTTCAGGGCTTGAAAACTGGTTGTGGAGTTTCTTTTGGTATATCTGCTTGTAGAAAATGTGCCAAGTACTCTGGGTTAAATGTAAGAAGTGATTTTAGGAAAATGTAGGAAGAAATGCCATAGATAAGTATAGATGTTGCCATATCTAGAAGCTTCCTCTGCAGTCCAAGAGACAAATTTTGTGTCTTACACTTGCAGCAAAATCTTCAACATCTCCTTAGAAATGACTGTCACAGTGTGAACTCAGTGAATTAAACTGTCCATGCCTGACTGCTGCTGCTCACCTTTCTGCTCGCCGGCCTTAAATTGCCATAAAATGCAATTTTGTACTCTGCACCTGAGGCAGTACAGTAATAGCAGTTTGGTGAGCAGTGCATTTAGAATGAGGATTCTATGCTAGGAGGTCAAAGCTAGATAGAGGCCGAAAAGACTGATGGGTGCTCTTATAATCCCGAGGTATTACAGTATGTGACCTGATGTCTGGAGGCCATAGCTGTCAGTGGTCATGGGGTCAGCCCACTGACAGAGCCCCATCAGCTGCTCTATCTGAAATAACTGTTGGATAGATGCTTTGAGTTCCAAAGAAGTAGGTCAGTATGGCCATTATGATAACTGCAGTGACTTTAGGTTCAGTCAGAGACAGATTTTTTTTCAGTGGATTGACCATTTATTGCAAAAAGTTAGGAGTTACATTTGGCAGAAAGTTCTTTGGAGAAGCTTTCAGAGTGTGCAGGTCGTAGTAGTTATATCTTCTGAAGTCAACAGTGTCAAAACATAAGAAAGAGTACATTGGTTTAATAGAGGAGGGTTACCAGCAGTAGCAAGTGTTATTGGTGCAGTATGGATTGAGAAATATAAATAACTGCTACGCTTGAAATATCTTTTTGAATCTTTTATCTCTCCTTGTTCTTTTTTTTCTTTGCCAAGAGTAATGTACAAAACATCTAGCTTGAATAGTGCAGCAAACTTTCACAGTTCAAAATGACTCAGCAGCGGCATCGGCATCAACTCTTGCTCATTATCTTCAATTCCAAATAGCTAACGTTTGACTCTTGACTGCGTTGACTGACAAACTGGTGAACTCAAACCCAAAGGTCATTTTTGAGCAAAAATACACGCCATTCTGTAACGTTACCCTATGACTGCATGTGGGTGACGTTTTTGTAGTCCAACAACACAAAAAATACTCTGTGTTGTTCGACTGTGTTGTTCGACTCTTGACTCTGGAAATGATCTAGCTGATGGTGTAATATCAATTTGAGGAGAGTCTTCTCATCTCTCGTTCTCGTCTTTTTCTTTTATTTATTTTAGTTTGTTTATTTCATTTCTCTGCATCTCCAGTATTTGGCACAAATAGCTCATTAAAGTATGAGATGTAAAAATAAGTAGGCTACAGCTAGTCAATTCAATGTGTGAAACATTTGATCAACATTTCAGATCTCATGCCATTTGCCTCCTTTTCAGGTTCTATGCATTGGCTGTCAACATTAATTGCAGATCTTAGAGTTGTAGTTATACTTAACTTCAATTACTTGTATGTCTACAGTGTATGACTGGTCAGCTGAACACAGGGGCATGCTGGGTCACTGGCTATCATCATGTACTCAGACACACAAATCTGAGTAAAATTTAATGTTATTAGTAACACTTGTGCTTTTCCTACTATAAAAGGTTGAAATGTCTGCTGAATAAAGGGCCTGTAGGCAATAGGTTGATGAACCAAGGACGCTGCATCATAAATCAAACAGATGAGAGCAGATAAGCTGATACAAGCACAAATGGATTGCTGTAAGTCCTAAGAATTCATTCAGGTAGATCCTAAAAGTTTTTACTAGATGATATAGGACTGAAATTTATATGAAGGTGACCTGGGCTGTAGGGGCAAGTATTATATTTTAATGGTCCCAGAGCTTCTTGTAGCATCTGTGTTTTCCATGAGATAGCAGTTAATATTCACAGCTTAATGTCAGCAGAGCCATAGAGGTGACTAAATAAAAATGTGAAATGTGAATGTTAATTCCCATGAGAAACACAGATCAAACTGAATGCAAGGGTGGGTCATAAAAAGTTATTATGCCGCACCTCAGATATATAATTTACCCATAAAAAGATCATGATGGAATATGCTTACTCAGACACCATTAATCTCCACGGGACACATCGGAAATGTTGCTGGTAGCTGTGATAAGAACAGCCCACGGCAACAAAACCTATACGAATGATCAATGTCTCTGCAGGGATCAAATAAACTGGAAATATGTCGGTGAATATTTTTCTTTATGAATTCCTCAACAAAATTGTCAGTTATTCCACTTTCCACTTAAAAAATGTCATGGTGGAAATCCATTAATTTCAATGTAATTTGCTGCAATACAGTAGGTGGGTTCAGACACAAGGTGGAGGTGAATCTGAATGAATATGAATATGTTCAACACTGGTGGTGGCATGTAAATTTGTGCCAATAGAACCAGTAGAACCAACAGCAAATGGTGCAGTCCAAAATGGAAGGAAGCTATTTAAGGTTTTTAGCTGTATTTTAACTTTTATTTAACCTAAAAGACTTCTTCTCTGCTGAGGTCAGTTACAGTGCCCACTTGCCCAGCTCCGGTTCTGCCAGGACCTCCTTTGCACGGTAGTCCAGCACACCTGTGGTACAAACACTAGCACTACCCTGCTCTAAACTCATAGTCCTGGTAGCCTAACTAACAAACTGAGCTAACAGCAGCTGTAGATCGCAGCAGTTTACTTTACTGCCCATCAGGAAACTCTGTCAGTAGTAGCAGTTGATACGCAGCAGCTGGAGAACATAAGAGATGAAACCAGAAAACATTTTCTCCATAAAATATGATCCAGTTTCTCCAAAATCAGTAAAATAATTGGTGATGTGGCGTTTTTTGATATAGTATCTGAGTACCACAACTGGAACCAAGCTAACCAGCTTGCTAATCAAAATAAACAACTGTCCTTTATGACTTTATGACTCTGAGAGAGAAAAAACTGTTCGCTGACTGTATTTGTGATGAACTAGTTAGCATATTCCAGTTTTGCAAGCTGTTGGCTCACCCTTAGGTAACTTTGCTCTCTACAGTTACATCACCAAATCTCAAGCATTACCTATTTATCAAGTTTTATGTATACAGCGAAAAAAAAATTCTGAATTTGAAAAGCTTACCTAATGAACAGTCTTCCCCATAAAAGCCTTCATCGCAGACACACTGGCCATCCACACATCGCCCGTTACCGATGCAGTCATTGGGACACTTCTGGATGCTGCAGTCCTCGCCGGTGAAGTGGGGGAAACACACACATTTTCCATCCACGCAGTGTCCCTTGTCGTTGCAGTCGCCTGGGCACATCAGTTGACTGCAGTCGTGGCCTGTGTAGCCCTGATGGCACACACACTTCCCATCCACGCATCGGCCGTTGTCATTGCACTCATCGGGGCAGGAGGACACTGAGCAATCTGGGCCTTCCCATCCAGGGTTACAGAGGCAGCTGCAGGTGTCGTGTTGGTAGGTACCGTGGCCACTACAGCTTGTGTCCACTCCTTGAGAAAGAAGCATGAAAAGATGTTATTGTATGGTTCATAGTTAAATTATTCATAGCTATTGTGCCATTGTAGTTATTAAGATCATTAGTATTTTCCTCCCTTCTGCTAACCCCTCTTTCCACTTGTTTACGCTTTGAATTGTGGGGTCAAGAGTTGACTTCTCAGCTCGGCCTCCCTGCGGCACAGCTTACCTGTAGCACCACCTCCTCCACAACATCCCTGAGTACATTGGGTCTTTAGGTAGTTAACTTCCTCCTCCAGCCCGTTGACTCTGTACAAGAGTGACTTGAAGCTTTCCGACTCCTCACAGTCACACTTTGGTGTCTGCAGCCTGATGTTGTGTCTGAAGATGATGTCGTTCTCTCCGTTCGTAGCCGTCTCTCTCTGCAAACCTGCAAAATATATTCATGTCTAGATGCACTTTAATGGGTCACATTGCTCACACACAATGATGCAGTATATTTAGTATAATATCTCAGGTGAAATATAAGCATTATGTCAAAAACAAGGAGGCCAAAAAAAGGGCGAGCCATTACTTTTACAGTAATGTGTACCTGGAGCTCACCACCAGTATGTGAGGTAAAATATATAATGATGTATGTCCAATAGAAAACTACATTACTTTAACATAATAAGCTTCAGAGTGGCAGTTTCTTTCACTCTCATTATTTATAAATTTCCAGTTTTTTGAGCTTTCTGCATGCACATACTGCACTCTAATAATTCTCAGTTACATTCTCTCCCACTTAGATTTTTATTTTTGTATATGACCTGTTTCGTCCTGGGTTGGCAGGCTCTCAAGTTTACAACTGGAGCTCCCTGGGATGTCGATTTTATAAACATGGCTGAAGGTGACTCCCTGCTCCGGGGCTGAGGGGTCTGGATGGTTGGTGGCAGAGCTGAAGGGTGACATGGTCAGTAAGGCCAGCAGGCACAGGGCCCTCCACGGGAGTCTGGTGGTCATGACTAGAGGACAAGATAAAAACAGATCATTGCTAATTTTTCACGCAGGATACACAGAATGCTGCAGATCTTAAGCTGATCTGTGGAGCCATCAGAAAGTGGGAGGCTAGTTTAAAATGTAACTATGTGCTGCACTAAATACTTTAAAAGACAACATTTAGGGAACCTTTTAAGATGCTGTAATATTTACAGCATCTGTGAACCGTGACTGGAAGGTAATCCTTTAAAAACTGTGATAACTCATTAGGCCTGTTCTAAACTAAAGACCTATCATAAATGTATTGTTTCCATGAAGTAGTAAAAAGGAAAATGGTAGTTTGTGGTTTGAACAGAAGATATTGTTCCAGGAAAGAAAACCAAAACACAAGTTACGATGCCAGCTTGGTGTGGTGCATCACTAAAGGAATAGTTCAACATTTCAAGAGACGCAATCTTAACATTTCTGTATGAATACACACAATATATACACAAAACACATACAACAGCATGAACTACAGGAACTGATTGGCATATTTCTTTAACTAAACAAAAACAGATGAGTTGTTTCCCCGTGCTTCCAGCCTTTATGCTAAGATAGCTTCCTGACTTAAGCTCTGTGCTTAATACTTTAGACATGACAGTGGTACCAATCTTCTAGTCCAGCTGTCAAGAAGATTTCCCCTCTGAAGAAAGTTTCTCTTCAGAAAAAGCAAAATTGTGGTAGAAGTTAAGCTAACAATAACAACGGCTCACCTCATAAGCACATTTGCCAAAAGCTATGATTATTAATTTAAATAAAGTTGTTTTTTTTTTTTACCTCACAGAAGCATCAACAAGAACAAAATTAAACGCCTCACGGCTGACTGTTAGGCACTTTTTACTTTTAAGGTTCTCACAGAGGCAGACACGATGCTTCTTATGGAGATGAAATATATATTCCATCTGTTATTTTAGTGCAAGTTTATACATTTTGTAGAGATTGTATCTCTGGCATGAGCTATGTGTAACAGGCTACTGAAACTGTAGATGTTTGTCGTCACGGCTGACTGGACCAGAGTCTCCGGGTTGGAAGAGGGTCATGTTTGTACTTTCCAGTTAGTGTCTTATAGAGAACTAAGGACAGAAATATGATCTGGACAGGACATGAGTTACACTACATTCAGTCGGGCACACTGCTGTATATTTAATCTCACGAAACCTGGACCATTATGTCACTGCGGTGTGTGTGTGTGTGTGTGTCTGCGTAGGCTCTAATGCCGCAGCAGAAAGTGAGCAGTCATCACTTTGCCAGAGATCTTTTTGCTTTAAACCATAAATTGTGCTCAGTCAGGCGTTTCAGAACTTCAGAGAGCGCAGAGACTTGTCCTCGGTGATGATGTCATTGTGTATAATGACAGTGATGTCATGTGAACTTAAAACCTTGAAGCAGCTTCCCCGGAAAGCCAAATTACATGCTTTCAAAATAGTAAGGCTGTCTTAACCTTTAGGTGGTCTTTTTTTGGACTTTGGTCTGAATTTAACATTCTGGTGTAAAAGTTTGAATTGTGGCAGGAGGAAACTCGGAGCTTGTGTGGTCCATGGAAACATTAACCCCCTAATAGAGTGACTTCAATCTCTGTAATAAAGCGTTAGGGACCCTGCTGTGATGCCAGACAACTGGAAAACCGCTCTAGCAACACATACAGTAGCATACATGGTTCAATAAATCTGTTGGATTTGTTTGAAATCATACAGGATTATTCAGTGGAATATGCATGCAGTGCAAATCCCAAGAGTTGTTACAACATTGCACATACAGTACGTAACCACAGACAGACAGACAGGATGAGCATGACATTATGATGAAAGATTGTGATGAAATCTTTTCCTCGTTCTTTCTTATCTTGTGCAAAGAATATGCCAAAGATGAATAAAGTATCTGCATTTTTGTGATTTAGTCAATATATTATGGCGTTTGCTAAGTAGGTGCGTCTTTGAAGAGGAGAAACGAATAGACTGGAAACCAAAACGTTTACTTGTTAAGCATCAAAGATCAGAACAGATGGAAAAGGAGAAAATGTACAAAGAGAGAAACAGATCTTAAAAATCCCACCGGACACTGTGAGAATCAGCCAGAACATTAAAATGTCAACGAGTGGACATAAAACCTGCCAATCCTCCAGCCACCATAACGATAGCATTATCAGATTAACAGAGATTCTGAGCAGGGAGAATACCTGACCTTTAAGTGGTGAAGCTACTTCGCTTGTTTTCAGTAAAACAAACTTTGGCTTATGAATCTTCTCTCTGGTGATTTGCACAGGATGTAACTCAAGTAGCTCTGTGATTTAAAACTCTCCAGTCTTTTTTTTAGGCAGACAAATAGACGTGTAATTACCATGACCTGTTTCTGACTAGTCCAAACGCAATACAGCTGACCTTGTTTGGTTATTTCAGCTGTCTGTTTGATGCTGCTGCTGGTCAAAAGCTTGAGGTCGGAGGCCGTTGCCAACGCAAGAAATTCAAGCTATGACATCACTAGGAAATTGCTTTTTTTGACCCTATGTCGTGGCCAAAACTTTAGTGAGTGTTTTATCAATGGCCAAGACCAGGGATGAAGTAAAAGAGACATTAAGAGAAGAAGATGGAGAGAGACTGGAAAGTCAAGGAAATAGAGATGGAAAAAAAAAGAGTAAGAGAGATTAAGTGAGTGAGAGAGAGTGAATAGGTGATAGAGGGAATGATAGAGAGTGTGTGTTTGAATCAGTGACAGCCTAGCAGTTAGCCACATTATAGACAGTATACAATAGCAGTGTGTGGAACGACAGTGAGCACCGGCGCACAGAGATGCTTAACAAGCATGTTTATAGCTCCCTGTCAAGGTTTTATTTGATGCTCACCATTTTTAGGCCCTTTTCTTATTTCTCTTGGAAGAAATAGCACCGTGACCTTCCAAGCATAGCAGAAGGCCACTACTGACTGCTAAGAATGTCCTGGTGTGGGAAAGAAAGACAGATGGAGATATTAATGGAGAGAGAAAATGGGGAATAGAGAAGGAAGTGGGGCAGTCATATTTTTGACTGCAGAAGAGACGGATGGATGGATGGATGGATGGATGGATGGATGGATGGATGGATGGATGGTATAGCTAATAAATGGTTTACCTCTTGTCAGTGTAATCAAGACCAGCTAACCCGAGACCAAGTTAAGACCAAGACCAGAGTGTATCAAGATCAAGACGAGACCAAGACTTTGAGGGATTGAGACCAAGTCTGGACCAAGACCAAACAAACCTGACATTATTAAGTGAATAATATTGAAACACTGGTGATATCCTAGCAGTTGTGGTCTTGACCAGTCTTGAAATAAAATTCTGACTCCTCTTTGCCCAAGACCGAGTAAAAATGCAGTTGTTTTCGTGACAAGACCTTCAGAAAGTGGTCTTGAGACCAATCGCGAGTGCTATAACACTGCCTCTTGTATAGTATGTACTGTACAGTATAGACTACTTTGATGTATATTCAAGTAGTTAAAAGACAAATGGTTGCTTGGCAGTGAAATGACAGGAACAATTACGTACCACTGAATAAAATACTGGACGTATGCAGAAATAATATTCACCTGTTCTTTACCTTCACCTGTACCATCATAAAGATGAAATCTGGTTTGGCATCAGTGTTCAGCACATTCATAATCTCAAAGCAGTTCTCAAGGCATAACAGTAGCCTCTCAATCAGCATCCAGATAGCATTTCAACCTGGCTTTCGAACCCTCTCAAGTTTCATGTCCATAAACACAGTCAAAAATTCCTTCCTGACAATAACTCTCTGTGTCAAAGCAGTGCTATGTCAATAGGCTTGTAAAATGTTTGTTGACTTTTATATAGGAGAAAAAAGTGCATGGGACTCTACAAGCAATTTAGTCACCTAGAGACAATACTGTCTGGATCCTTTCACTGAAGGCTTCTTAACAAGCTCCCGGGATTCTCATGTTTGTGTATGCTTCTAAAAATCTGTATGCTTTGGAAACAGTGAATGCGTTAAACATTGGGTTGAGGGGAAGACCAAGTAAAACAAAGACAAACAGCTGCAGAAAAAAAAAAAACTTGTATTGGGAAGCACAGATAAACAGAGAAGAGAAGAGAAGAAGACACATTTGCCCTATCCTCTCCAGAGAGCCATTAATCCTCAGACAAAAGGCCAACTGTTTTGCCAGGTTTCGACTCAAGACAAATCTCATTGGACCAAACCGAGCATGAGGATGACAAGCAGAGAGGGTTTAAAAAAAGAGGAGCAACAATGTTGCGCCTTTATGTGTGGTTGCAAACTTGTGAAAGTTCCTTTCCCTTCCGCTTCCCATTCCCTCGCAGCAGCTTGCAGACAGAGCCGGGAAGCTAAAATTAATAAAACAAAAGCTGAAAGCAATTATCATCTGAGCGCTGAGCTCATATCTTCATGATTCTGTCTGCCTCCTGCTGCCGCGCAGACCACAAGTAGACCTCGATAAGGACCTCACTTCATAAGAACTATAGAGGCTCTTAGTGGGGTTGTCAGATGAAAACCTAACCGACTGAAAAACAACCCAAGCATTATTAAAACAGCACCAAATTCCAATAAAAATATGTTTTGAGTAGCTTTCATTCACCCAGTGGTCGTTTTCAATCAGTGAAAGTAAAGTGAAAAAACGGGAGTTTGAGGTTTCCGTGAAAGGAGTCACGTTATGCGTTCTGAACACTTTTTATAAGCCACCCACTCAGAGTTATGTCTCTCTCTCTCTCTCTCTCTCTCTCTCTCTCTCTCTCTCCTCCTCCTCCTCTCTCTGCCTCCCTCTCTCTATCATTTTGCATGGCTGAGGGCCCACATCTGTAGCTCATTTCGCGGGGGCTTCTGTGTATTCCCTGAGCCAGCACAGTAGCATTAAAGGTAAATCTAGTGGATCGACAGCCCTGTGAGAATATCTATCACCCCAGCACATAGTTATTATTATGAATATTTATGTTGTTATCATAAAGGAAAATTAGTGCTGGCAGCTTTGTTGACAGACAATATAGGATTATCTACAATACAATGTGGATATTAACGGGATATACAAATCGTAAATAATACCACTAATAGGTTTGGACAGAAATTAAACGCTGTTACAGCGGCTCCGGAGGGAAAATAACTTTGCTGATTTATGTAATATTGTCAAATACTGTATGTGTATTTTCTTATGTTATATGACATGATGTGTTTAGAACACACTATGTAAACAAAGTCAGTGCTGGAGGAAGTATTCAGATCATTAGTATCACACTATAAACAAGGATAGCTATACTTAAGTACAAGTAAAAGTTTGTGCATGCAAATGTTACTTTAATAAAAAGTAATATTACACAAGTAATATTATATATAATATCAATATACTGAAGTAGTGTTTTAATTCTGTAGTTGTTTGAACTCTTTCATACCGTTGGGTAGTTTAATCTATAACAATGTATCATATTTTATAAAATGTTTGTGTTTTGTAGGTGAAATCTCAATCTGTAAAGTAGTAGTTGTAGCTGTTAAATACACGTAGTAGATGAGAAAATACATCATTCCCCTCTAAAAAGTGGAATAAACGTATAAAGTAACATAAAATGGAAGAGAGAGAGAGAGAATACCTAAAATTGACTTTGTTACTTTCCCTGACTGAACAGTGCACAGCACACAGAAAAACAGTGCTTGCATAAATTCATTCACAAACTCCATCCCATGTCATATCGATTTATACTATCAGACCGGGATCCCCACAACTTTTGTACAAAGTGCTGCCATGCACACCCAGACTAACACGAGAACAGCTTCAGTCTTGATAAATTCCAGGTGTCAAGTTAAACGGAGGGACGTTTAGATGGATGGAAAGAAAGACAAGTTGAGAAAGAGCTGAGACCGAATTGTGGTGTGAAAAAGATTGATGGATCGAGTGAAAGAGAGTGCCAAAAGGGATGAAAACATGTAATCGGTCCACATGGAATCATGTAGACATAAACAAGAGTACTCTCTGAACGCAACAAAATTAACTTTAATTAACAACTGTCATTGTTTTTTCTCTTGAAAAGAAAGAAATTTGATGACAGTCCTCAAAAATTGCTTCCATTTAGTCAGCAGATTTAGAGGTGTCATAAAATAAAATGAATTACTTCAAATCTTACAAAGCCTCCCAACACAACTGGAACTGTCAAACATCTACAGGTACATTTTATTAATAATGGAAAATAAACTTAATCCTTCAATAAAAAAAGACATATTGAGGACTGTACAAATTAAGTTCAATGATCAAATCACTGGGGACTTAACTGAAAAAATGTTGCCTTACCCTTGAGTGTTTTCTTTAACTTTCTCCTCTTCTACTCTTTCTTTTGCTCTTTTTCTAAATGACTGAATGTCGCCAAGCCTCTCCCTGTGCCACCTGTTGACAGGCCTGGTCCAGTGATTCAAAGAGCTCTACACTGCCAGTGACTTTTGCTCTCTCCCTCCCTCTTCAATTGTTGAAATCTCTCCCAAAATGCCTATAGGCCAATGGGCAGTTAGTTTGGGAGTGTCTGCTCTCCTCCTCTCCTCAAGTGATTCAATGAAAAGGGAGAGAGGGGGGAGAGGAGGAGAGAGATAATGAGCAGCATTTGCGACTCTTTGCCTCTTTGCAAATCACTCTACTTAAACATGCCTCTTACCTTGTTTCTTCATTTTTTAATAACTTTTTCCCCCCCTTCCCCCCCTGTCACAGTAGCAGAGGAGGTTAAAATGAATCTCTTTAGCAGAGGGAGTAGGGCCTTAAACACCAAGTAACCGGATAAAGGTTGGATTCGGGGGGGTGAGATCGTAGCCAAGAAAAACATAGTAAGAGTAAGGCGTAGGATAGAAGGACTGGGGAGAGGTAATATCTGAAAAAAAAAACACATTGTTATAAGTCAAATGGTATGAAACAATACACACAAAGACTTTTAAAAAAGGAGCAAAATTGGATTTAAATTATATGGATGTCATTGTGGTGTACAGATCATATTAGAGTTGGAGAGTAGAACTCCAGGGGCATATTTTTTTGGAATTAAACATTCTGGGGGTTTGCATTCTTGAAAATTGTGATAATGATCACAACAGCCCTTTGAAGCGCTTGTTCTCGGTTGGGTGATTGGCAGTGAGACACCAGAAAGTCTTGATTCGATTGAAACTAGGCCACCGCTAAGCGTGCTGTGAAAACACATAGCAGGCCTTTAAGCCGACAGAACAAAACACAACAGAGCGTCACGATCGAACCTTTACCCCCTCAGACTGAATTATGATCATTTTAAAGCATGCAAAGAATTGATATCCTGTTTCACTTTGTGCGTGCGCACAAACTGGGACAGAGCGTACACATCAGCGTCGACCACCATGACCATCACCAAAGACCCCAGGTGTCAAGGTTGGCAATTCTTTACGCTGACAGTGACTGTTTGTCTCTAAATATATAAGTAAGGTTTCGAGTTTCTGCGGGAACAGAGAGGATGGTGAGCTTGTTCGCGTGAAACTGGAGCCGAGGCTGGTGGGCAGGTGTGGTTGTTTACGCAAAACAAATGCTGCTTGAACTTTTAATTGTACTTTTTCACATTGTAAAGCAAAATGGTTTATTTAAGGAACATTTGAACATTTTGTAAAGCATTTTTGTTTGCTGGTGTTGGAAGATTGATCTCTTTGCATCACAGTAACCTACACTAATCAATTTGGCCACTTGTGTAACAATCAGTAGGGCTAATTTCTTAGCAAACATGGAGCAAACATGGAGTAATAGTATCACTCATTTGAGTTTCGTTTCTGTCCACTTGGTTTAATTGGTTTAATATTCACTCTCACTTGGCCCTGTTTTGCTCTCCACTGCCTCTTAACAGTTCCACTGTGTTGACTAGCTAGTTGCTAACTTTGTCTGTCAGCCCTCAAGTGCTGGAAATGCAGTGCACATGCAACGACTTTATCAGAGTTTTTTGGCTGAAAAAAAGATTCCTGACACATCAGGTAACAGTGTTCATAAGATTAAACAAAAATAAGTTGCTGACAGTAAAACTAAGAACATTGACATCCATTGTAAATATGAAAATAAATACTAGAGCTTTTTCATGGTGTGGTCACAGTATTTTGTGTCTACTCAGGATGCAGTGGCAGTGATGGGTAAGTCATGGGTGGATTATGAATGGGGTTTTTAATAGCATATTTGCCAGTTTTTTTAGAAAAAAAATATATTGTTTGTGCTGAGAAACAACATAACTCTTGATAGATAAAATCTGTCATTCTGCAGCAGTGTCTGCACTGTTTTTACAGGGAAACTGCTCCTTGGACCAGGGACAGAGATGAATGACTCACCGGATGCTCTGTAATGACTATGTCATTACGGAGAGTTTACATTTCCTCTGGAAGTGACCATGTAACGTTGGGACATCAGTGAACGTAATATTCCCCCTGAGATTCGCTCCTGCAGCTGAGCTTTCTACCCCTCTTACTAATTTCCATTGTCAAAGAGCTGCGAAACTAGGGCACTTTCAATTATGCTATGCAGAGAACAAAGACTACAAAGATTAATTAAGTTCCTTGAATTTCATTTTATCATGTTGAAAGATTCGTTTTAACGACTACAAAGCTCTTCAGTCTTTGTCATTAGAGAGAGGAATCTGTAGATATGCAATGTAAATCTGGAGTTGTATTAATTAACTCTGACAGACTGCAATCAGATTTCGAAGGAAGACAAAGAAAGGAAGACTGATTAGATATCATCATTAACAGATGGTAACAAAAGACATTTCCCCTTGCCATATTGGTTATACCTCAGAAATCAGTGACTAAAGTGCACTCTCATATGGCACGGCATTGTTCTTCTCCATCGACCTCCTATAGAGAAACTGCAGTTTGCTGCATTTCTCCTGAAAACTATGACATGTAGTACTTCTACATAATGCATGCAGCAGGAGGAGGTGTACTGGTAGGCAGCAAGAGTTTGCATGTCCAGGATGTGTGCATGTCTGCGTGATTGGCAAGTCCTCTTTGCCAATACTTGTGTTCTTCATGTCCATGTGTGAGTGTAGAGATGTGAGCAGACTGTTAGCTGCTTATCTGACATCAGCTTCAAATGTTTGGACCCAATTACTGGACACAGACAAACTGATTCCAAATCAGCACAGAGGAATGGAGTATGTGTGTGTGCGTCTCTCTCTCTCACACACACACACACACAACACACAACCACACACACACACAGATCAGTCACTCAAACAGCAACGTTGTCATCATGTTTGTCACAAATGTCAACAAGTATTAAGATTCTGTTTCAGCTGACACGTCCACAAGTGCTTTTACTAAATTTGGGAGCATTCAGTCCATCAAAAGAACTTTTTGCTTTGGCACGCTGTGGTTTGGTTGTACTCCTTGATAAACATCCTTCCTCCGGACTTATAACTCCAACTGAGTCAACTCTAGCTAGTTGCTGTAGTTTAATCGTCATTTTACATGGCGTTAAAAAAAACAATGTTTACATAAAGTGGGTGTCCATTCATGACAAATCATCTAAATCTTTATCCCTTGTGCCGTGTCAATTCATCAATCTCTCTTTCCTCTTTTGAACTTAACAAAACGTGTCGATCATTCCTAACAATCTTCAGCTCCATTGGATTTAAAGAATACACACAATGTGAAATCGGTGCTTTGAAGTCCATTCATGCACTAATCATGCCGTGTGGGACATGATGACATTCGCAGTGCTTCATGGAACAATGAGAATATTTTTCAGGCATGTCACTATACTTTCAGGGAAATGTTTCTCATTGTAAGTGCTCGTTGGTTTCAGCTCAATGCCAGGAAACGTACCCCATACCAGCAGCAGATGTAACAGAACTTCTTCACAGCGGGAGGGGGATTTTATATTAGGTTTCCTTTAATGTGATGCATGTCTGTATTTTCTTTTCATTCCCCAGATCTCTGAACTCTTATTGAAGTTCCCACACACCTCAGAATTTCCCCTCAATTTATCCCTGTTCTTTTTCTGCCAGGCAAGAATGAAGGCTGTTGAATGAAGGTGCAAACCATAACAGGACAAGAGGTCAGCATAGCTGGTGTATATCTGGTCTAATCCAGTGGATCCATAATCTGGTGACCTCCATTAGTCAGTTCATTTTAATGTCTTTTGCTTGGAGCTCTCATTAAAGCAAAAGTCATAAGCAAAGTTCTATCAGATACTGACAGATCGACGATGCAGAGAATTAGGGGAATGTCTGCAAAGTACTGATGGATTGTACAATAACAATCACATTATTATAATGACTGTCCTTGTTTCATGTTCTTTTGATGACAGTGGAAAATAATGGCCCAGACACCACTTCAACATCTCCTTTTCAATTATGCTAGGATCTGGTTTGTAGGGTTAGCCATGGCATGTGATTCATGTTCAGTTTACTCTTTTCTCATGCTCTTTCTTTTATATCCCAGACACAATCTTCAAAAACAGAGACAGTGATTATCCTAAAGGGATAATCATTATCAGGACACAAATATTTTTTATTTATGGCTGCAATGCGATTAGTTCAGATCACGTTAATTGTAGATGTTAAATGACTTGAGGTGTTGTCGCTAGTTGATTGCCATGTTTTTTGTTGTTGTTTTTTTAAAGCATCCTGGGAAGCTGAGTTAAGACATGGTTGTAGGGCAACAATAGTTAAAATGTTGCTCTCTTAAGATGAAAAGCATTGTTCAAATCCTCAACACCACAATGTTTACTATGAAGAGAGACAGAGAGGCACTGCAATATTTTTTTAATTACTTCTGAAGATTCTCTAAAATTTCAGTGCATTTCTGTCTCTTACTCACATCGCTTTTATCAGCGATTAATCATGTGCACTAATGAATCTGAAATGAAAATGAGTTTGACGTTATGTCAGTCTGTTAATAATCTTGAATTATGCAGTAGTTTTTGTAGAATGAATGGAGCAATGAGCATTGCTGACATACCTTGATCTTCCCTCCTGACATGGCCTCTTCAGCAGATTTTGGATTTGAAAGCCTGCTAAATAGAGGAAGCACTTTATTATCCACTCCTCTATGTCTGCTGCAAGTCTTTGCTGTCATCTTCTTTTTCCTCACAGCCCAGATAAATAGCAACTCTCCTGATGCTCATATATTTATAGTTACAACAATGTTTGAGAACCTGCAAGCATTGTTTATAAAACGAATTTAAGCTGCCTCATGCCCTGCCATAATTAACATGAAACCAGTTAATTATTAAATTATAATATATTATATATTATCCTTTAACACATTTGTATTTTCATTAAGTACTTCAGAATAAAGTTTTGGCTTTTTCCTATGAATATCTACATTGTTACAGCAAGGTGCCCGTACATCTGCTGTAAAGCATTAGACTGTGGTACATACAAAGCACAAAATTGAATCTTTGCAGTTTATTAAGTTAGACAGTTGCAAACTAAGCAAACCTTTTCAAATTTTGGACACGGACAAGTGTTGACATATACCATTTTGCTATTTGTGTGTCCTCAGAAATAGTTCCAAAGTTTTGGAAAAAGCACATTGGCTTTCTTGCTTAGGTAAAACGATTGACACCACTGCCATGTTTGTATCATAATTATGAATACAAACCGGCTGTCGCAGCAGCCGGTTAGCCTAGCTTAATATAAAGACTGTAAACTGTGGGAAACAGCTCGCCTTGCTCTGTCCAAAGGTACTGTAACAAAACCCACTCACCAGTATCTCTAAACCAATCCCTAAAAATGATGAAATTGTGGTTTTATGAAGGGCTGTGTGTTGGATGGTTTCTTGGCTAGAAGCAGTAACTTCATCTCCTCACCATGAGGGTGCCAGGCCACTGCGTCCAGTTTTTATGCTAAGCTAAGCTAACCAACCTCTGGCTGTAGATCCAACTTACAAGCAGATATGAGAGTGGTATTGATTTTCTCTGTCTTAATAAAGTATGTGCCTTTCCTAAAATGTCAAATTACACTTTTTAAAGTAACCCACAAGTATACAACTTTAATGTTTTAATCAAATGTTAGCACCCATCATGGAAACATTTAGCCGGTATCAGCCCGAGGCTGCTGACCACGTTAGTGTAAATACATTTTGATGGCAACATGCCATTTATAACTACTGCATGTCTATCTGTGCTCAAACAACCACTTTGAGTAATTTAAACCTGAACCTTCATTTGATCCTTTCAAGTAAATATACAAAAAGCACATTACTCTTCTCTTTGGTATATTTAATCACACACAGGCTAACTGTGGTAAGGGGAACTGAAGCATCATTGATTGCGTGTTTCCTTGTGGATCTGGCAACTGTTGATTGAGAAGACTGATTTGATCTGAAGGGTAGCTACGCTATGAGGGGCTGTGTGCGAAATGGGAACTGACAGACAGATCCAAATAGCACCCGCAGATATATAACACATGAAATGTGTTTAAAGACTGACTAAATAAATGTCTGGCTTGTCTGGGGGTTATTAGTCTAGATTAACACAGCCAGCACAAAGCTGACGATTTTCCATCACTGCGGTAAAAAAAAAAAAGTTGTTTTTTTTTCCATTCCTCCAACATTTTAAAATGGTTCCTCATTGTTTACGTGGAATGACAAGATCAGGTTAGAGGAAGTTGGGTCCAAGCTGATATCAATGCCACATTCTGCATGTTTACTCTGAAATGATTTGGAGGCTGTTTTTATTTTTCGCCAGTGTAAACTGAACGTGTGTGACTTCGGTGGAAAGCAGATCAGATTAGACGACGCGGTGTAGATAAAGCCGAAGTCATTTCAGGCGAGACAAACTAGTGCCATATGGAGGTTTGGTGAATGTGTTCTTTTCAAAGCCCTTGTTGCGTGTTGAGCTTTCTTTGATGCCTACCACATTGTGCACACACAAACAAGCTTGTGGCTGCACGTAATGTTCATATGTTCATAAACTATAAGCTGTTTCTCTGTCTCCAGTTATCTTTAATGCAGACCACAGTTAAGTTTTTTTGTGTGTTTTGTCAACCGCACATTATAGTAAAAGGCAGCAATTGTTTGTCTACACACCTGGGTTTCTGGTTGTTTTCAAATATTATTTTTAATGTGGCTACTATTTTGTTAGATAGCATATGGTAAAAACCAACAAAGATTATCTGTGACATTATAAGTACTGCACAATCTGCACGATCTGCTTCAAATCAAAACTTTAGCTAGTAGGAGCTGCCACAAAGTCATTGCCATTTATTGTCTCACATTTTCACAAAAAAACAAAACAAACTGCAGTAACATTTGTTGTATGTACACTACAATTCACAAAATGAGACGAATCTGACGCCAGAATGATAAATAATGGAGTTAGTGAACCACATTAGCACAAGTGAGCTAATTGGAACAGACAAGGCAAGTCAAGCAGCAGTTTGACTGATGAGCTCATGTCAACAGCTGTTGCAGAGCTTCTTGCATGGGCTGATGTGGATACCAGTCCTCAGGGTCCAGTCATCCTGTCATGAGATGCCGTTTAGGGACCTGACCTTGGGTCCACCGGCTGTCATGACCGAGGATTGCTTGTGCTTTTTGATCTCAGGGACTCACCGGTGTTTTTTTGCCACCTCAAAGAGGAAAAGCAAGGTGAGGATTAAAAATGAGACAAGCTCAAGCAAGTTGCATCACTTCCAGCTAACATTTGTGGTTGATCCTCATTTCAGAGTGTTGATAGTTGTTAGTAGTTATGGAGTAGACTGTGTGGTGTAAATGTGGGGACTACTTCCATATAAGTAGATATCCACTGAAAAAAGAGAATAAATGAGAATCGTTATTCTGTTTACCTCATTATACTATATATTTGAGAAAAGCCCATTTTTTCTCACCCTTTTGTGACCTTCCTTTTTCTGAAAAAATAAAATACAATATTTTTTTGAGATATCGTATTTCAGCTCACCGTTTAAACAAAGCAAAGATAGCCTTTGACTGACAGGCCACTTAAAACTAGAGGTACCCAATTACAGACTGACAGTGACAAATTCGTATAATTTGAAATAACCCATTTCCTGTCTGTATTAATACAATCCACGAACACAAACATGGAAAGAGGTCATATGAATCAACACTTCCTCAAACCATGGCAAAAAGGAAATCATTTCAGCTTTGTAAAACGGCACCAGGAGTTACTCTTCACCTGATTCTCGTGGGTCAAGAAAGATTTGTTTTCAAAGTTCGTGGACTTCGCTTCCTAGAGTATTGGTGGTCCCGTAAGTAAGTATAATCACAGATGTGGCTGTACCCCCCCCCCCCCCCCCCTTTTCTCCCTGTTTCTTTTTCTTTTCTCTGGCCCTCCCTTGTTTTAATTCAGACATAATACAAACCAGCTTTGTTTGTTTTGTAGGTTATGTATGAAACATTTTATTCGCACAAATAGTGTGAAACTCTGAATCCGAGAAGAAGAGTTGTTGATTTTCATAAAATCCTCCCCCAGCAGAGCATAAGTGAATGCAGCATATCTGCAGATGGGACTCATCATTTTTACTTGACCCAAAAGACTCAGTTCCAAGTCTTACAATATTGTGATGGATAATATTAAGTAGATAATCTATCTGCCAGGACAAGAAAATGCTAAAACAGATGCTATGAAACAATCACGCATACGACTGATGCCTGCACTGTCTCGCTTTTAAAATGTTTGATGGGCACAATATTCAACATATTAAAATTGAAGAGTCTTTGTATTTGTGAGGTTTTTCTTTGTAAAAAAAAAAAAAAAAAAACATCATATACTATGAATGAAAGCTTTAATAGTCAGACTCATTTATCAAATGGTTACATTTCAGTCTGGGAAAAGAGGAATGTAGGTTCAGAGACATATACACATGCATACACTGCATCCTTATAGCCTATCCATCCAGCCCACAGACTGCTGCTGTGAAACCCTTATATAACATCAACAGAAACTTGCCTGTAAGTTTTGAAAATGTAATTTTTCATATATGATATCAGATAGATAGTTTCTCATCTTCTTAAAACTTTTACTGTATCTGATAAAGTATGATAGTATAGTATAGTATGATAAAGTATGTCCTGTATTCTAAGTTGAGTATGCATTTGAATTACTCAAGAATTTTTGCATTTTTGTATTTCATATATTTGATGTTTGAAGACACAAGTAACATTTTTATGTATAACATATTGTTATAGAGTCCCAGCAAACCTGGTGATATTATTCATTTCCATACAGTATCCATTAAAACAGGTATCTAACCTCCAAATGTGATTTTTATTCATTAATAACTGCTTATACATCAGATGTAAGAATCTGATTTCCAGGAAATGTGTTGAAGTAAAGAGGGTCTGAGTAGCGACGTCTTAAAATGTGTGCGTGAACTTCATTAATCCATGCCATAAATTTGACCAAGCTTTGTGTTTCTGTCCCTCTCTCTCCTGGGGGAATGTTAGGCATTCCTGAGGTCTACAAAGCAGAGACCTCTGAGTCAGTCAGGTCATGGCCTCTCACTAAATGAGCTGTATCTGCTTCAAATGGACACTGATGCCTGATACATAATATCAGCGTGTATGCACCAGACTGCTTGAAATATATCTAAAAAATCTATCTGGATACGTAAGTAACCGATGTTTAAATGTAGTATAAAAGCAAACACTGCAGAGCTAAATTTGGCAGCATCTGTAGTGGTTTAGTTAGAAAGTGCTTGAATGCCTTAAAGCTCTTATTCTCCCCTAATTTTACTGTCTTAGATTCTCCCTAGGCGATTTTATAGAGTGTTTAAATATACTTGCAGGACTGCATGAGTTTTCCATGATCAGAAAATCCAGTCTGAATGCTCTGCTTTGTCAATGATTTATTAAAGCACCTTTAAACACTGTAACATGTGCTTGGTTCCTTTCATGCGGCAGAAACGTTTGTCAGAGACGTCCGGAATAGAATAATGGTCCAGTTGACGGCTTGAAAACTGCGGCTCTGCTTGTGAAGTTTACGACATCTCGAGGAGAGAGAGTTATTTATTTTACCCAGCGAGAGAAATACAGGAAATGTCTCACTGTTACATTTTTCCTCTTTGCGCCAGGTACTGTATGTGTTTGATTATGGTTGAATGGATGAGTGGAGTATTTAAAATGAACAGTAATCACTTCACCACGTTTGTATAGACTGGTCTTTCAAGTCATAACACTTTCTTGACATTAATGTATGTGTTGGGTGTCGATAAAATCTGAAGAAAAAAAAAATATATGCCTCTAAATATATGTAAATATATGACTGATCCAACATGGCGGCTCATTTACAGCACTTAACAGTTCAGCTGTCAGTAAGGTGCTACTGTTTTGCTCATCATTTACATTTATGAAAGTATACAAACGTGTGCTTGTGTTAGATATTCTATCATTTTTCACAATAGAATCATTGCCAGGCTATAAAGCAAGGACTGGGTAGTCCAAAAACATATGGTGCTTCTGGTTTCTGTCCCAAATATAATGACATTATGACCTAATATATTATGTTATGGAATAGAAATGTAAGGAACATTTTGTTTTGGCAGTTATAAATGACTGCACTCAAGGCTGGTTTTAAATATTGGATACTACCAGAGTAATACATGTAATGTCAGACGTGATGTTACGCTCTAACCGCAGTTTTGAACAATATTAACTGAGATCATATTCTCTCCAGGACGCCAAAGTTAAATTTTATTAATATATATTTCACTTCACTATTTTGCTCATGATCGGCGGAGTCTGATTACGTAGGCTGTGTATGATTTAGGTTAACAGGATGGTCATGTTGTGGCCACACAGTTGGGTGGAAAGTGGGAAAGACCACCCGCTTAGAAACACAACAGCTTGTTTATTGTTTTCAAGTTGAATAGTATCCATAAAGATGTCGACCTGACCAGAATTGACAGACTGACCCCAGACCTGTGTGTCTCTTCATTAAAACAGTCTTAAGGCTGCGGTCTACAGTATATGTTAGTGCTGAATATGCCACATTGCCTCCCTCTTAAATCCAAATTGTGTTTTAATCAAACACTCCCAACAGCATCCTATTTTCTCCATGTGGTATGTCAGAGCTCAGTCTAGTTTGATTACTATAATCATCTTGTTTAGGGTGCATGAAAGAATGTCTAAACTACTACAGCAGAAAATATGGTTGATGAACACCAGAGAAGTTAGCTGTCTGTCTATCTGGTACTTATTAGAGGAAACTGGAAGCTTTCCTTCAGTTTCAATGTGGCGGGAGCTTTATAAAGTGTTTATTTCATGTGGTTTCAAATTCTGCACTGTCATTCAATATTACATTCAATCCAGTGCACTCAATTGTTTCAGTCTCAGTTGCATCATGTTGACCATATTCACAGCAGTGCTATCATTTTTATGGATGAGGCCACTTGTTTGCTGTGTTGCTGAGCCCCTTTAACCTACCTCAGTAACAGATTGTTTTTTTTATATGGCATGGCTTTGTTCCCAAATCTCCTAAGTCCCTTGCTATGATCAAGCCTGAGGTCTTGAGCCCCTGTAAGGCATGCCCAATGCACTGCCTGTCTACATGACACATTTATATTCGACTGCTCCTTTGATGCCAACTAGCAAGAGACTGCATTGTTATTCCATTAATATCCACTCGAAATGTCTGAAAGTCCAGGTATCTAAGATCCATCTCACCATTGGTCTCTTAACACAAAGATCTCAGGGCTAAACACAGCAGCTCCATTTTTTTTTCTAATTGTCATTGTCATTGAATTTAGTATGAGCCTCACGCATTGTTTCTTTACACAGTCAGTGTAGCAAGGCTGCAAGACTGTTCATACTGAGGAACTGGGGATAGACACCTAGTTCAAAGAAGCGTGACGATGTGCTGAATAGAAAAGAATAATCCTCTTTAACATCGGTTAACTGCTTATACTGCACCTTCTCATTGTTTTCAGATTTCAGACACAACCCAAATATTAAGAACACAAACTAAGCACCGAGAGAAATGAAACAAGTCAACAGAGAAATGTTTGAAAATCCAACAAGTTCTGAAAGAAAGGCGGCATGAGGATTCACGGTGAGATCCTTCTTTTGGATTAGCTCGCCTGTCTTCTTAGAAATTAGTTTCCTCTGGCTGGCCTTGTTGTCCTTCTCTGTGTTAATCCCAGTGATTCACCTAAAAACAGAATGTAACACTTATACGGGTAAACAAACGTCACTGAAAAATAAGAATAAATAAAAGGTATTATTATTGAAATCGCTTATTATGTCCCAGCTTTTAGTGCACCTTAACAACAAACTGCAAATATCCTTGCAGCAACCCACCTGCAGCTTAGAAACAAATTTGGGTTGAGTGAAGGTATCTTACATATAATCGTGTATGCAATATAAGCAATTATTCTAATCAGTTTCCTTTGTCATGTGCTTAAGATTATAGATTAGGAGAGTCTAACGTTAGCACTGCCTTCAGTGTAGACGTACTCAAGAGAGAGCTGTTCTACAAAAATAATGTTTAAAACAATAAACTACCTGTCTCTTGTGCCTGCCAGACGCTTGCTGTGACTATATCAGTTTATTGTTCACAAAAATTACACCTAGTTCAGTAATTAGGTAACCAGATGCGCAAATATAATTTTATTTTCTCGGTAGACCTTTTGGTTTGATTCCAGGAGCGAGGATGAAGAATGATTGTATATCGGTTTCATGTGGCTCCTGAAAAAATGAAAACAATGCATTTTACTGTCAAGATTTTACAGTAGCTTACTGTTAATGTTTGTTCTTGTTTTCAGCTCCAAAAAGCAGCAGAATGTACAGTATATTCCCATATTTGTGAAGAACAGTACATAGTAGTCATAATTGTATTTTTACAGCAGTTCATTCTCTCCAGGGAGTCTCACCCTTACATCATTTAATTATAGAGCGAGTCTCTTTGTTTACTCCTATCAGAACACAAATCTTTATTCTTGCTGGGTAGACTGTGGCAGCCTGGCATTTATCATACATTTTTACAATATGTGGAAACGTAGAAGGTCACCTTTCAAATCCTCTCAAGCCTCTGACATCTCAATATGGAGGTAAAGAAATCACAGAGTAAATGATTTTACCTGCCTGGGGATCTTGGACCAGGCAAAAGGCAGTTTAACTATGATATACTGCTGCTGTCAAATGACAATGTTGGATATTCCAAACCTCAAAAACTCAACAAAAACATTTTCTGGTTGACAACAATGCAACAATTTCACAGTTATAATGATTTAATTTGTGGCCTACTAACACAGAAAATAAAATAAAAATAAAAATTTGTTTTACTTCAAGGTTTTTTTTTTAAAAAAGGAAATTGCTCCTTTATAAAGTAGTTGTGATGCTGTTTCAATGAATTGCTGTATATTCAATGTCGGGTTTAAAATTCATCTCTAAACGATTATAAGCACTTTGTCTACTGTCATGTTTCATTTAGTTCAGTGCTCTGAGGCCTGTACAGATTTCCCAGCCTGCTTCATGGTGTTGCTCTTTATGGAGGAAGCACTGCCTGAAGTCTGTCATGTGTTAATATTTATCCAAGAATGCATCACCTCGGGGCTCTAAAATAATGGGGATTGTTGAAGAAAACTTAAATGTCATTTCTATAAAGGCTGTCTAAGCCAGCGCCCCTCTGAACCACAGGTTGAAGGACCACATATGACCACGCTGCAAGTGAGTAAGTGCTCAAAACACAAAGGTTTCATTGTCAGTGGTGTCAGGGGAGAAATGGGGGCCTCTGATTTCAGGAGATTTAAGAATATGATTTCAGGCAGACATAAGGTTTACGTTCAGTGTAAAGTAGGACTCCGCTGCACTGATTGGTGGTGAGGAGAGTATGAGCTTATCTGCATAGAGCAACACTGCCACCTGTTGTTATTTACAATAGTACCACCACAAGTCCCAACACTGGATTCCATCCATCCATTATCTGTAACTGCTTATCCTCATCAGGGTTACGGTGGGGATGGAGCCTATCCCAGCTGACTTAGGGCAAAAGGACACCATAGCCATGGAAGCCACCAGCTCGTCACAAGTACAGAGACAAACAACTCACCCCTATCGGCAATTTAGAGTCACCAATTATCCTGTTAAGTGCATGTCTTTGGACTGTGGGAGGAAGCCGAAGTACCCGGAGAGAACCCACGCAGACATGTGGAGAACATGCAAACTCCACACAGAAAGGCCCCAAGTCAAAAGGGGATGATAAAGCTGGTGTTGAACTATAGCATCAAAGTATGCCATCATACCAAATCTAAACTATCAATCAAATACCTCTGACTTAATAACAGTAACAGTATTAACAGTATTAGGAGTTCAGTGCGGTCTAAACTATTTAAAGAGGGTATCTACCATGTTGATTACCCATTATCTGAAAGTCCAAACTCTTAATAAACTAATTCACAACACTGTCAACTCAATTATTTATATTTTATGTGATCATATCATGTGAGTCACTTTAAGTCGTGACAGATGGAATAAAATGTACCATTAACTCATAAGGACTTGTAACATTTGTTATGTTTTTTTTTTTCTTTTTATTCCTCTTTTATTATTATTTTATCCTGATAAGATGATGATGTAACTTTGATTGGAAAAGATGAGGACTGATTCACACACCCTGCGTGTATTCATTCACACTCCTGGTCGATAGGTGGCGACATATTTACTTTTTACCCACTATCTTCCTTCAATATGGCGGCTCACAGGATAGCATGTTTGGGGTTGAATGCCCTTTATTCCACCGTCTACGCTCCTCAGCAGGTAAACTGCTTATTATAACGTGTGTGACTGAAGAGTTTGGATTAGTTTTGCATCGCATATAAATGACCGGAAACTTGAGAAAGCAACGTGTTCGGTATTAGCCAGCTGTCTTACTAGCTCTCTGACGTTAGCTTCGCAGCTAACGCTAGTTAGCCTGCTAACTGAAACCTTTAAATGTTAATGTTAAATAACTGCCTGTTTATTTGTGTTAATAGGAAGAGAATGGTCAGACTGTGAAATTTAAACCGTCCACACGAGTTTTGCCTGTTGCAGCTTACATTATCAAGATTAATTAAGTAATATCTGAGGCTAGCGGTACACCACTGAGCCTCTCACATCAGTCTCAGTAATGTCAGGCTGTTTGGTGCTTCAGGGCAGGTTATCACATCATTAAGAAACACCTTTATCCCCTTAATCCAACAAACAAGTCTCAGAGATTCGTGTATTGAAATGTTAGTCCTTGGGAGTGTATACAGTATGACCCTGAGGGGTAAATATGTCAGTGGGAACACTGTGCAGGGGTCAAATGTGTCATGGAGGTAAATCAGAGGCTGTTTAATGTGTGGTATGTACACCATACTGAACACAAGCATGCTTTCATTTCTTTCTGAATGAAACACAGAGCACTGAAGGCTAAGCTTTATACCACATCTCCCTGGACAATAGCCAGTGCAGAGGAGTTTGTAATAATTTGTCATCCAGTGGTCATTGTAGTATGATTAAATGTATGAACTAATGACTTTACAATCAAGTACATTTGTTCATTTAATATACATGTTTCTCTGTATGATTTATGTCAATAAACTGCAGACAAATTACAGGTTCTTCTCATAATTTTACCTCCATCATTGCACTCCATGTTTGATAGTTGTAAGAGAGTAGAATGATGAGGGAGTCCGTAAGACCATGCTGTCCATAGCACATAAATGATCAGTCTTGTGATCACAAGATAAAGTGTTGATAGGGTTATTCCCGTTTTCCTGTAAACTGACAGGACTCTGTTCTCATGTATTGTCTGTCTGCAAATGTTATTGTTGTTTATATATACATATATAGATATAAATACTTATTCATATACTTTTAATCTGTACATAGTTTTTTATGTTTACCTGTGGAGCTTCTTGTTTTTTAACTGTAGCTGTCTATATCTGTATGTACATTGAGAGCAAGGTGTACCAGAGTCAGGTGTACACACACCTGACCAACAAAAGTGATTCTGATATGGCTATGACGAGTGTTTTTAGTCTATCTGCAAACATGCTTAAAGAACAGCCTGTAACATTAAGCTCGTGTCTCGCAAGAAACTCAGTCGGAGCCATTCATTTCGTGTGTCGTACACCGGGGCTTAATATCACTCAGTAACAACTGTTGTAACAACTCTGTGCAGGCCCTGAGGACCTGCTGGGGGGCGGTGGAGCAGGTGAGAGGTTACTACGTTAACTGGAGGATGCTGAGGGACCTCAAGAGAAGACAGATGGCCTTTGACTATGCTGATGAGAGGCTACGGATCAATGCATTGAGGAAGAACGCCATCCTGCCCAAAGAGCTTCAGGTACATTGCACTATTTCTGCTTTTACAGAGTGTGTCGCAGAATTGAGCAACAATTCACTTCAAACACAAATAAATACTGGATGAACAGTGTAATCTCCCCTCGACCCTAGTGAGGATAAGCAGTTACAGATGATGGATGGATGAACGTTTATTTTTTTATTTTTTTTGCAGGAGGTGGCAGATAAAGAAATTGCAGAATTACCCAGAGACAGCTGCCCCGTGAGAATACGCAACAGGTGTATAATGACCTCCAGACCTCGGGGAGTGAAGCGGAGGTGGCGACTAAGCCGGATTGTCTTCCGTCACTTAGCTGACCACAACCAGATGTCTGGGATTCAGAGGGCAAGGTGGTGACCGGGAATCCTTTGGATTGTATCATGAAAAAATCGGAAGAGCAGGACATCTCATTTCAGTACAGACTTGTTTTGACCTTTTACCATCTGGAGTCTTTAGTCCCACCACTACCCACAAAAGTCATTGTTAATATTTAAAGTGGATCCACTGAGAGCATATTTACAGTATTTTGTTTGCTGAGGAGGACATGAATATATATCCTTTCTGTAGATGATGTTTGTCCTGGTCAGTTTGTCTGTTATTTCATGAAAAACAACAAAATGCATAATATCTAAAAATGGTAATATGAATTCTCAGTGGAGAAAATATTCATGTAACTTACCGTACTCAGAAATGGATGAATAAATATTGTTGTACATTACAAACCTTTTTTTATTTCAAGTTTCTTACTTTATTGTAGAAGCAATGTTTTATAGCGTTATTGGTATATATATGGTTAAAGGGGAGGAAGGAATCAACTCTATGAAAGGTCTAATATTGTATAATCATGAAAGTTTCATATTCCATTAGAATAACTTTCCTTTCAAATACATTTTGTGGTTGTATGCATGACAAACATTAAGAAAAAAAATATAAGGAAGATTAAAAAATTTGCCGGGTAATGTGCAAAGGTTCACATTATGCAGAATATTTTAAATGCGCAAGATATTTAACAAAACATAGTAGTCCAAAAGATGTTAAACAAAAGGTGTGTGTTAATATGATGCACTCAGTGTTAATGAAACATGGAGGTGAGAGTTGCCGTCTGAGTTGCCAGGGCTCTTACTGATGAAGCCAGTGGCAGTCCGGGACAAAAAAATATTGAGGTTGAAATGAGGTTTTGACCTTGATGGGCCACAGCCTCCTGCCAGAGGGGAGTGTATCAAAACGTTTGTGTTCAGGGTGAGAGAGTGGTTGGCCACAGTCTTTCCTGCATGTCTCAAGGTCCTGGAGGAGTACAGGTCTTGAAGAGAAGGAAGATTGCAGACAGTCCCTTCTGAACAGACTGAATGACATGCTGCAGTCTGCCCTTGTCCTTGGCAGTGGCAGCAGGGTAACAGATGGTGGTGCAGTAGGTGAGGACGGACTCAGTGATGGTGGCGAAGAAGTGCTGTCTTTGTACTGTCTTTGGCAGGTTGAAAATCTATAGCATACAGAATATCACCTGCTGCAGTGGGTGTATATATTTTAACAATAAATACACTTCATTGAAAAGTATTTGATCATACACCACATACATAGTGTAAATGATATATGAAATTAGCTATAAAAGTAAAATGTAAATTGGTGGTGGCAGCAAAACCATGTAATTAACTACCCAAAAGAACATGAGACAGTGGTTTAAGTGGTTATATTTTATGGCTGTTCTCACTTCGATCCAGCAGGTGGCGGTAATGAACATTTAGGTTAGTTTGCCAATCGCCATTAATCCAAAAGAAGTAGAAACAACTTCACTGCACAGAGATCCTTGAAGACTCACAGCAGGACGAGGGCAACATTTCTGAACCTGTAAAACATAAAATGGATCTAACCGAACAGGTAAATGTTTGTATACAGTCAAGTGTAAACTGGAGTTTATGTTATTAGCTGACTGAGGTGGCTGAATTTAACTGCAGGATGTCACTGAAGGCAAAGCTACGTTAGCCGACATTAGTTAACTTGGCTACCCAGTTAGCAAGCCAACGCGCACCGGCAAAGTGGTTGTATGCTGTTTTTTATGTGTAGTTTTACAAAATAACTACATTTTTTGACCAAATATAAAACATATATCTTCCAAAGATTCACAACGAGCCTTTTAGTTTTGTCTGGCGGCATGTGTCAGTCACGTTAGCTATCCGGCTAACTAGCAGCTAGCAGCAAGTTAGCTACGACTGTAACAACGTGTGATGTTAATGTGTGTTAGCTCAGGTCGAAGCTCGTTATCTGTCACTGTGGCGTCCAAGTGTAAGTGGAGAGCTGTGAAACAGTGTTTGGTTTAAATTCAAGACCGTGAGAGAAAAGTATTTGTCAGGTTGGGGAACAATCAGTCTCACCCATCTGGATTTGGCATGTTACCCTCGCTTCACTTATATGTAACTGTAATGATAGGGTAATAGACCCCTTTCGAAGAGTGTCACCTTCAAAGAAATGGACTGTGAAACTATAAATACCACTATGAATTTCTAATATTTAGCGTACCCTGATGAGTGCTATTTTATATGGGTGAATGGTGCCAGATTTTGACGCATTACTTAAAATGAGATGCACGGTCTATAAACACGTCTTATTCAGGGATGGTGCATTTCTCAGTGGCCTGTTGTCTTCCTCCATTACAGATCAACCAGCTGGAGGCAGATTTGCAGGAGCTTGGGTCACTCCTGGAGAAGTCGGAGAGGAAAAGGGTGCAGGAGCTGCTAAAGCAGGAGCAGAAGAAGGTGGAGAAGGAGCTTGCGGGCAAACGACAACAGAAGGAGCAACAAGCCAGGAGAGCGGCAGACCCGTCTGCTGCCTCTAAAGCAACGTACACGGTCAAGATCACCAACTATGGTAAGGCTACCGTTGATTTATTGAACAAGTGCAACAGTTAACACATGCGCAAGAGCTGAAACATAACCGTTCACACTTTTGATTTTCTGTGCAGCGTGGGACCAGTCAGAGAAATTTGTCAAAATTTACCTTACACTGAAGGATGTGCACAAAATTCCATCAGAAAACGTGGAGGTCAACTTTACAGAAGGGTAAGGTGATAATCAACACGTACGGTATGTTCTGTGTTTATTATTCATCAGGTGAAGAACCTTACAACTCATTCTCTCTTCTGCAGGTCATATTCTGTGCTTATAAAGGATCTGGGGGGGAAAAACCATCAGATGACAGTCCTCAACCTGTTATACCCAATTGATGAAAAGGACAGCTATAAAAAGGTGAATAAATCCTCTTTGTCTGTTAAAGGAATAGAATATACAATGTTTTTTGATAGAAAGAGGAAAGAAATAATTTTCCAGTATTACATAGATGAGCTGAGGCAGCAAGTTGAACTTATCAGCATAAATTGCAAGCAGGAAATGGATCTTATAGATGAAAATATTTAAGTCATAACATGGCATCTTACATGATTTCTGAAGCTCCATTGTTTTGTTTCATCTCTTAATATGTTGGAACCATTTTGTTTTTAAAGATTGTTAGTGTAATATCACACACCAGATCCTGTTCTGGTTGGACTGGCACTGGGTGCAGTTTGTGACCATGACAGGGCAGAAAGTATGCTCCAGAATAAACCACCCTTCATTCACGACATTGATTTATCAACTGCTTATGGCCGAAGTTCTGTTCAACAATTGCTGAATGTTTCTCACGGAGCCAGCAGCAACAAACAAATGTGGGCATCCAGTAGTCTTGCCAACTGCTGAATCCGAGCTCAGTGTTGACTTGCATTTTACGCTTCTGTTCAATCTGCCAACTTTTGTGGGAGAACAGAGCATCAGCATTGTCTTGTAACCATCTTTCCTTCCTGCACCAGATAAAAACAGACATGGTCCTGGTCATGTGCAAGAAGCAGACGACAAAGAAGTGGGAGTGCCTAACAAAGGCTGAAAAGCAGTCTAAAGATAAAGAGTAAGTCCAAAGAAGTTTGTTAGTTTTCACAAAGCAAAGATGTTGCACGCTTCCATGTTGTCCGTAGTTAATGACACACTGGTGTTAGCACCACTAATTTTCTAACTAGTCTCACACAGCACTCCAATGTGCAGTGTGTCTCAGACTGCTGTTTGAAGTGCAGTACCATGTCTGTGAACCAGGTGTCGCTGTACATAATGCAGTACAGTAATGTTAATCCTACTGTCGGTCAACAGGAAACCCAGTGTAGATGAAAGTGCAGACCCCAGCGACGGCCTGATGAGCATGCTGAAGAAGATTTACTCAGAGGGAGATGACGAGATGAAGAGAACCATCAACAAAGCCTGGTCAGAGTCTCAAGAGAAGAAAATACGAGGAGAAGGCGGCATGATGGACTTCTGAACTGTGCGCACTGCTTTTCCACTGCAGGACCAAGCAGGACGCATGTAGCTGACATGACTTGAATATTAAATGTTCTGAGTTGAGAGTACAGTCCAATATATAAATCATTTCCACAAAATCTAGAAATTTAGTCTACAGCTCATAAATAAGATTTAGGGATTAATGTCTCGGATGGCCTCGTTCTGGGCCTGGTTTGTCAGAAGACATGATGCTGTTGAGAATGTTTCTGCATTCTCCGGAAAATGCCTGCTTAAACACAAGTGCACTGTCCAGCAGATGGCAACCTTAATACAGCAAGAAATCACGTTTCATCACTTTAACTTTGTTTTTTTACTGGTTATCACACCCCAATGCAGTTTGTTTTTCCTGAGATAAATGTCTGTCAATAGTTCATAGTTTAAATTGGACCAGAGTTATTGAAACGTGTCGCATCTTAATGTTCCCGTGCAGCTAAAGATTTAAGACGTTTTCAAATGTACATTTGCCAAAGTCGTGCTCATATTCCTTCAGTGGAGATAACCAGAGGGCTGACTTCTTTTAACATTTTCAGATCTTTTATTTTTTGTCATTTCATAAATGGATAAAGCTGCAGAGACCAAGTACTCTTCGCAGCTTTACTGAGTAGAGTACTTCTTATGCATCAGTCCACTGCCGTGATTTTCCTGCATGGGTCTGTATTTTCCTCGACCCTGTTGCATAATGTAATGCTCTAAAATGTTCGTTATGATTCCTTAATGTGACCAATACCCACTATACTTTCTGATTCCAGTTGCACTATTCAAATGTGATTTTTCCCTCCAACATTTGTGAATATGTAAACATTTTATTTTATTAGTGTCGATTATTTCTCTTTGGCTTTTGTCATCATCTTACATGCTGTCCTCAGATTGTTCATGAAGTTCTTACAAATACAGATCTTCAGCTGACTCTTTGTCATCCGGTTTTCTCTTTGTTTATGTTGTTGAGCCGAATAGATTTGATTCAGCGTTTTAAGCCATCATTTGTTAGACATGGCTCATCGCACTACACATGCTGTCATCGTGTCTTGAAAACATTACATTAAACTTAATCTTAACCCAGAATCATAAAAAAACGACAATCCATGAAAACCTTCACCCGACCCAAACATTAAAATCCACAGTAATATGAACAATGGTCCAGATACTATTTGATAAAAATGGATCCTGGTCACCTTCAGTGTATTGTTTGTGATGCAGCACAGCTTTTAATGGTTCGTCCTGAAAACATGAGCTTTTGAACTGCACGTTTTGACCACCAGGTGGCAGCTGCGATCGACACTTCCCATGTGTTTCTCCGACACACTGGAGAAAAAGCTAAACCAAGATTTTATTGTTGAAATTTTGGCTTTTATTTTGAAGGGTTTGTGGTGATTCTAGCAGTATAACAAACCATTATCTTCGCCTGCGGTTTTTGCTAAATTAATTTTAAGACTCACTGAAGTATTTTATGATCTGTAAGCTCATCTCTTGAATCACACAATAATTCTGGACAAATAGGGGTCATTTTGTATGACCCGTTGTAATGTTTCCATAGTAACATGGCTGCTTGACCGCTCAGGATATGTTGTGCATTTAGATCTGTTCAATTAATATGTTAATCCAGTTGCAACAAGAGATCCATGTGTGGATGTTGTAGACTGTAAATCCTCACAGGTCCCGGAGTGAGTTGTGTTGTGTTATGAATTCATTGCAATTGCATTCCACTGCAATTCATTTCATGGATCAGATGACTCATTAAGGTATTATTTCTTTCTTATTTATCTTCTCATTGCTCGGCTTGGACATGCTGAGGGGGGCTGCAGCACCATAGGGAGCTATTTAATAACCAGAAGATTAAACATGACAGACGCTGGAAACTCCCCCTTTCTGACTGTCTGTCTGTCTGCTGGGTTACATTGTGTCACTGGTCTCATGTCAGCAGACACACACGAGTTTCGTCGTTTCTTTTTTCATGATCAGTTTCATTCATGTTTTTTTTTTTCTCTCTCTGTCATTTCGCATCACTTTTTCTGTCTGAGCAAATCGTCTGGACTTTCTCCACCGGTGCGCTCCACCTCCCACCGCCCTCTTCTCCGTGACGTCGCAGCTCGCTTATAAAGCCTCGGAGCTCCGTGCCCAGACACGCCAGATGGATACAGTTGGACTCATCAGTACGCACCAGACCAACTACTGAAAATATAAAGGAAAAGGATATATCTATATATATATATTTATACACGAACTGATCGTTTACAGCGACGTGTTCAATGGATACTGGTTGTTTCACCGCGGCGCAGCGTATTTCGTGCCACACCATGAATGCGGATTTATTTAAGCCTGTTCCGGAGCGTGGACCCCAACAGTCCTCTGCCCCGGTGAAAACCAACAGGAATAAACCCGAACAAACCAAACCAGAGCTGGCCCAAGTGGTGACAGACTCCAAGACTGGAAGATCCTACAGTAAAGGAAAGCTTCTGGGCAAGGTACGAGCTTACATTTTTCATGTGCTTGTCTCGTCTCACCACAGGGATCCTTGTGAAACGTTTTTTTTTACTGAGGCGCAAAGCTGGATCTAGAAATGATATTAAAGGGTCGCTGCTTGGGTGTTTGATACGGGAGCTGTCGACGATTTAAAATTAATTATGAGCTGTTTTCCAGGTGTGATTAGTAATGCGGGAAATAAGGGGGGGGGGGGTGACCTCGTGGTGGCCAATCTCTCCCTGCTGTGCGCGTCATTGCTGAATGAATCAGACGCAAGGTGTGCCCAGCTCCTGTGCTCACACATGATTGGCAACACCTTAAAAAAAAAAAAAAAAAAAAATCACTTGATAAGAATCATCCTCGTCCCTTCAAAAATCCATCAGCCTGACTCTGCCATGTCTCCCCAATCACCGTGTCGCCGCTGTAATGTTTTTGGACACAGTATGTGCGATGTATGAATGGAGTGACTGTATCAACATGTTGCTCGTCATCGATACGCTGCATCGGGCAGCCAGCCAGGTCTCTCTCTCTCTCTCTCTCTCTCTCTCTCTCTCTCTCTCTCCTTTTTTTTCCCTCCTCTTCTGCCTGCCGCAGAGCTGGAAACGTCTCCCGTCAATTTCACGGTTAATGAATGCAGCAGCTCGGTCTGCCTCATCCCTCATGTCCTCAACCCTGTGTAGTTTTGATTGCATCAAGATATATGCATCAATAAGCAGCAGTAAACACGATATCAGGGGTCGATGGTTGAGTTTAGAAGCATATGGGTGCATCCAAGGCAACAAAAGATGCTTGTTAATTGATTATCTACTCAGATGCATCCTTTTCTAACCCTTATGCTTAATCCAGGATTGGTTATTTTCCCCTCTTGCTGACCTCTTTTGCCTCCACACCAGCCTTTTTTCAGAATTAGCCACATCATTGTCATTGCTGTGCAGCTATCGATTCTCGGATCAAAGACTTGCCATTGAGGCAGATTATTTATGGCCATTGCAGGTTTTCAACCTGCTGCTTTTTTTTTTTTTTTTTTTTGTTAACTGATCATCCTGTTTGTCTCCCCAAAGGGTGGCTTTGCTCGATGCTACGAGATGACAGACCTCACCAACAACAAAATGTATGCTGTGAAGGTGATTCCACAGAGCAGGGTGTCCAAACCACACCAGAGAGACAAGGTACACACGACTGAGCTTGTTTCGTCTCAGTGTGTCTTGCAGAGATGCTCACGCCTAACCTGAATTTAATATCCTTGTCGCCTTTTTTTAGGGTTGAAATTGATACATTGACATATTGTTTTTTTTTTTGTTTGTTTTTTAACAGATAACGAATGAGATCGAGCTCCACAAAACCCTGTCACACAAGCATGTGGTGAAATTCTCTCATCATTTTGAAGACCAAGAAAACATCTACATATTCCTTGAGCTCTGCAGTCGGAAGGTGAGACTTGAATCTCTAGAACAGTCTGCACAGCTGGCATGTGTTTTGCTTGCACGTATGAAGCCCATCTTTTATTGCTCCACAGTGGCACAATAGAAATTATACACACTATGTCCCAGACACCCACCTGAATTATAGAAGAATCCATTTTATATGCCACATTGAGTGTGTGTGTGTGTGTGTGTGTGTGCAGCAGTGTTGTACAGTCCCACTGACTGATGCAGGGTTGACAGTTCACTCATTGCTTTGTCTCTGCAGTCCCTGGCACACATTTGGAAGGCGAGACACACGCTCACAGAGCCCGAAGTGCGTTATTACCTCAGACAGATCATATCCGGCCTCAAGTACCTCCATAGCCGAGGGATTCTGCACAGAGATCTCAAACTAGGTATGTGAGAACATGACCGAAACGTGGCGTTCACATGCGCACACACACTGGCATCCCAGGAATCCGCTGTGACTTTGGACAGGCTCGTGTTATCTGTGGAATGCTGACTGGACAAATGTTTTTGTCTCTTTCAGGCAACTTCTTTGTCAACGAGAACATGGAGCTGCGGCTGGGAGACTTCGGCCTTGCTGCCAAGCTGGAGACAGTGGAACAGAGGAAAAAGTAAGAATTTTTAAACTACTTTCAATATGTGTTTTGCGTGTGTTCTTCTAATGGAGGTGGCCCCAAGCACTCTGATTGAAGAGAAACAAATATTTGAACATTCTAACATTTTTAAGTGTTTTGGGAACAAATGTACAATGATTTTAATGTTAAAACACTGCTACTGGGCATGGTTACTATACATAAACATAACACCCAGGTACCTGAACATGGCAGTCTTAGCCATGTTCAAGCCTTGCGTAATGTACGTGAACATAAAACCATTACGTCAGTTCCTAAGCACATACTTCCTCCCACCACTTTCCCTCAGTAAGTACCTAACTAAACCGGTTTCCAAGTGACGGTTGAATGTAGCACTCAGAGCACAGTTTCAGTACCCGTTTGACACCATCCTGTGGAATACCAGAAGAATGAGTGCGGCAGGAAAAAAAAAAATGCTTCAACCACTACTTCCTGATCTGCTAAATGCATCTAGAGAACAAAAACAACAACTGCATAGTTTGAGGTATTAAGTCTATCCTGTTCTTGTTTTTGCTCAGAACAATCTGTGGGACTCCCAACTACTTGGCCCCCGAGGTGCTCAACAGACAGGGCCACGGCACAGAGTCTGACGTCTGGTCCCTCGGATGTGTCATGTGAGTGTTTTTATTTTTTTACTGCCAGCAATTTCTTGCTTTGTCCAGTTACGTGTAAAATAACGTGTGGAATCTGGACATACAGGTTTTGTCTTGGCTTTGTCATCTTATCTCAGCCTTTTTACCCCACCACTACGGTTGTTTTTAGTCAATCATTATGTTCTATCTTGAGCTGACTAATGGTTGTGTTCTTTTGGTTTATCCCATTCAGGTACACGCTGATGTGCGGCAGCCCTCCTTTTGAGACTCTTGACCTGAAGGAGACCTACAAGTGTATAAAGGAAGTTCGGTACAACTTGCCATCGACGCTTTCCCCTGCTGCACAGAAACTCATCACAGGCATCCTGCAGAAAAACCCCAGCGACAGATTCTCACTGGATCAAATCCTCAACCACGAATTCTTCACCAAAGTAAGCAGTAGTCATTCTCATTGTTTTGAAGAAACGATGCTGGGATCATCATCGTCATTATCATCAGTTTCTGGACTTTTATGGGGGGGGAAGGGTACAAGCACAGAATACCGTGCATCAGTACTTGCCGCATTATCCTTTTCACTCAGAATGAGCTGCATACCATTCTTTGTCCTTCTTGCATCTTCCTCATTCTCTTGTCTTTTTTTTTTTTCTTCTAGGGTTTCACCCCTGATAAGCTTCCCCCAAGCAGCTGTGTGATGGTGCCAGAGCTCCACCCCCCCAGCCCTGCCAAGAAATTCTTCACTAAAATGGCCAAGAGCCTCTTCGGTAAAAAGAAACCAAAAGGTAAGCAGCAGCAGCAGCATAGCAGTGAAGTGACTGACACAGTAGAAGTCTAGGTCATTTGTTTAATAATCATGTGTTAGTTTCATATTTGTCCCTTCCCAAATGTGATTATGCAGCACCTGTCATCTTGTTAATTTGGTTTTGTCTCATGAGAACTGATGCTGAACGTTGTTTTTAAACAGAACAGGATTGTGTTCAGTTTTAGTTGAACTTCAAACATTTCCAAAATCTTTTGTATGTACATAAACACTCCTGTGTTTAAACATATTTGTTGTGACTACAATGCAAAAATCTCTGTTTTTTTTTTTTTTTTTTTTTTTTTTTGCAGTGGAGAAGATTCCATGTGAGGGAAAAGATGACAAAGACATTTCCAAGCTGGTGTCTGGGATCGTTAAATGTTCAATCAACCGGCAGATCAGCTACAAGACAGTGGGACCCAATGAGGTACACTAACGTTTTGTAATTTTAATTTATTTTTCATGTATTCTAAATATGCGAGGGGGCGGGGGGGAAGAAATGTGGGCTTTGTTTATTTAAAATATAAATGTGTTACCCAGGTTATAGGTTATATATTTTCATGGCACCTTTTATCAGTAATAATTGCTTTACATTAATGTTTTTGTGCTGAACAAATTTTTGAAACATTCATTTAAACGGGACAATTATCTGGTAAATGGTGCAACAGTGGAAATTGGGTGAATACATTTATTTTTTGTGTGTTAAATGGTCTTGAAATTGGCAGTTACGGTGACAGCAGCTTAGCCTATTTACTTTTTTTTTTTTTTTTTTTTCCACTTGACATTGTGGTGTTCTGTATTGTCCCGGACGTCCTTCAGCTTGTCAGCAGTCAAGTGAAATTCAGAGGAAAAATGTTGTGCAGTTTGTGTGTAGCTGTTTAACACCCAGTGAAAGCAACGTGCGTTTCGAGCAGAGGAACTCTACTACAGACCTGACGTATTCATTTTAAAAAGGAAAGATTCATAAGAGGTGCTACAAGTAAATGCCACAACAGCAGGAAGCTCAATTGGCCAATCCCTAATCGCACTGGTCTAGTTTCTATTTATAAAGCTCAATAGAAACTACATTGTTTGTTCTTCGGTGTGAATATTTCTTTGTCAGCTTCATAATAAGCCTGTGCTGAGAAACCAGGTCGTAGTCAAGAACCATAAACTGTTTTTTTTTTTTTTTTTTTCCCTCTTTGTCCTGACGACAAAAAGTAGTCATCAGAAGTACCGTGCTTGCTTTTTTTTTCTACACATGTTTGTAGAAAAACATGACGAAACAGATTAGCACCAGATTTTCAGAAACAGCTTTGTGGTCACATGACATTAGAAACTACGTTTCAGATTTGCAGCATGCATGCAAGGAAACTGTGGTACTAAAAGTAGTCTTACCCCAGCGCAGTGGCAGTGAGATGCACACGATTAAACCATTTGGAAACCAATGAAGCAGCAACAGTATAAAGAAAAAGGAAAAAAAAAAACTCACTGAGTCTTTCTCTTAAGCCCACAATCTCTAAGTGAGTGTGCAAACATTAATAGAACACGCTCACAAACTGCCTCGCGGTACCCTTTTTATAATTCTGCGGCTTCTTTAGGCATGCCATTTGTTCCATCATGTTCACTTAAGCTTGCGTTCGTTGGGTTAAATCTTATCTCTTGTTGCTGCTCAGGTGCCGTCTCCCACCGGTCAGCTGGTGAACTCCGTGCCTCTGGAACAGACTCCTGCTGAGGAGGAATCCAGGAAGTCGATCTCTCGGTCCTTCAAGGGCACCATGGCCAGCAGCACAGAACGTAGGGTCCCCAAAATGTTTTCTCTAAATATTTCATTTTAATTCCTTTTTTTTTTTTTTTTTTTTTTTTTTTTTTTTTTTTTTGTCTTTTTTGTGATCAGCGTTTTTTTAAACTTGATTTTTTTGTTTTGTCTCCAGCATGTGAAGACGTCCTGACCCCCGCAGCAGTTGCTGAATCGGCCATGAAGGTCCTCAACAGCTGCCTAGCAACCATGCCTGCAGGTATGAGCTCAAACTGTAAACACTGCAAGAGCACTTTTGGTCTATAGTGTAAGAATGGTTGGCAAATCGCATGGACGTGTCTGACCTCGAGACAAAATGAAAACGCTGAGTCGCATCTTTTAAATCATTCAGTCTCATACTGGGCTATACAGTACCAATAATTCAAATTTAATCAACCAGATCTTTTCCTTGCCTCAGCCATCTCTTTACATCCTCAGTATCTGCTGACTCATGTAACCCAAAGCACCTTTTTAAGCCTGTACTGTGTTTTTAAACTTTATGAGCTGACTTACAGAATTTGTCTGCCTGCTATTTACTCTCAGGATTGATATTGTATTCTTTTGAAATTGTTCCATAATCCCTTAACTTAATTTTGTTATCCTTATCTCTCCAGCCACCAGAAACCCGCCCTGTTTGTCGAGGCCGCAGTCCTTCCTGTGGGTGACTAAATGGGTCGACTACTCAAACAAATATGGTTTTGGCTACCAGCTCTCAAACCAAAGCATTGGTGTGCTGTTCAATGAGGGAACACATCTGAGTCTTTGTAACCAACGCAAGTAAGTACTCATTATTTACATAAGGTGTCACGTAAACATTCACATTGTACCTTGATTACTTTGGCTAGACTCCACCAAGTCACTGAATTGGTCCAATATGTGTAATGTATGTCTTTTACAGGGCCAAGCTAGCCACCCGTCGTCATTTTTTTATTTTATCATTAATTAAACTGGAGGCAATTTGACATTGAAACCAAACAATGTAACATTTTAAATTGTGTTTTTGTTTTATTAAAAAAATGTATTCTCCTCCAAACAGGACAGTCTACTACTGCTTGACCAACAACAAACACTTCACTTTCCCTTCAAACTCTCTACCTGAGCAGCTTCGCAGCCAGAAACAAATTGTAGATCTCATGGCCAACTACATGGAGCAGAACCTGATGGAGGTATGAGCAAATTAAATTTTTTTTTTTTTAGCTAGATGATTGCAGACCCTGCATTATTCTAGTTTGATTTTTATTGATCACATGCAGTTGAATTGATTTACTGAATTGTTCCTGATTAAAGCTATATATACATCAGGCTCAAAATTTACTAAGAGCAGTAAGACTATTTTAACATGATATCCTATAATCTAAACAAAATTTGTCCTTCTCCTCAGGGTGGGGATCTACAATGTGAGGAGCAAGTCTCAGGTCCTCCTCCTCTTCTGCTCCAGTGGGTGAAGACTGACCATGCTCTTGTCATGCTCTTCAACAATGGCACTCTACAGGTTCGAAAAAGCTCAAACTCTCTTGAAACACGTGGTAAAACACTGAATAAAGCAACAAAATGTCATGTCGTGTTCTTAAATTCATGCTCTGTTTTTTGTTTTTATTTTTCCAGGTTAATTTCTACACAGACCACACCAAGATCATCCTGTGCAAGTCATCTGATGACTCCTATCTGCTCACCTACATCAGCCGGGAGCGCGTCTCATACACTTACCTCCTCAGCATGTTGATTGAGATGGGCTGCACCTCTGAGCTAAGACACCGACTGCGATATGTGGTCCAGCTGCTCCAACACCATGCTGATGCCTGAGAGCACACCTCAGTGCCTCCCAGGCTGCCTGACTGGCAGATGCCTTAGAGGCAACCTGACTGGTTAACACCTGTTTTCTTTTAGGCAGCCTGACTGGTTGATATAATTTCTCAAGGCAGTGCCAGGAGGAGCCGAGGCCTGTTCAGTTGCCAGATGGAAGGCTGCTCAGAGGAGTTGAGCAAATATTCTTGTCTGGACTGGTGCTTAGGCAGCTGATTATCAAATTGATTGACCTTGATAAACATCAAGCAGTCAGGAAGTTGCTCAATGCAGCATCTGCCTCCAAGGGTTTGTGCCTGTCCAGCTTATGCCTCAAGGGTATCCACCTGGAAGGTATTGATACCTTAAATAAGAGACTCCTACCTGGCCTGAAATGATGGATCCTTGACAGGCAAATGTCTAAATGAACACCCAAACTCCCAAATACCTTCCCTCACTCACTTAACACCACTGCTTCTTGTCTGGCTCTTTCAAAGCCACCAACCAACCCTGCAGCTTTCAGCTTCCCCTGATAGCCGATAACCCAGGCATGGTTTCTCAAAGGTATCTAAACACTAAAATTGTCCTATTTGCTTGCAACGGAACAACTATAATCTTGCAGTTGGAATGCTTTTAGGCTCAGTTTTCTAAAAGTATTATAGCAGCAAGATCATTTTTAGCGTTGTCTTGCACTGGAACTGTGATCTTATAGCAGATATGCTTTGGGGAGAGCTGTGGTTTGATTAGAGAGCAAGAGAGAGACCCTCCTACCCTCGGTTGGTTTCTGGCCTCTTTGGACTATGGTGCACACATTCTTTTTTTTTTTTTTTTCCTACCTTTAAAAATAAATAAATAAAATAGAGCCAGCTATAGGATCACACTACGATCTTGACCTCACATGCACAAATAACATTCCTGGCCTTATTTGAAGATGGTGATGCTAACGTTTGGAGAAAGTCATTGCTGCTTCTGCTCCAACATCACTTTTTTTTTTTTTTTTTGTTAGTTATTAGAAACAAATTTCACATGGTACACAGCATACTAAAGGGGCTAAGGGAGCAACACAATTTTGCACTTTTTTTTTTTTGTAAATTCATCTGGAAAGCAAAACCTTTTACTACCACTTGTTATATTTTATTTGTTTTTAACTCGATACCAAAAGGCATTTTCTTTGTTGGTTTTTAAAATTCTGTTTTAAATTCACATACAATAGGTGAATGTGTGTGTGTGTGTGTGTGTGCGCCACACGTGTGCTGGTAAACAAAACTGTTGGTTGGAAAATGAGGATTGGGAGGGGGGGATAAAAGTGCCTTTCTGAGGGATGTCTGTATAGTGCAATAACAACCCTTTGTGAATGTCAAGGTGGATACAAACAAGATTTGAGATGGGTTTTACAGGTGGGATTTACTTTTGTACTTTGAGCCAAGTTTAAAAGTAAGTCCAATAGCACTACACTCTCACTACCTGGTATAAGCTTTTAGAACAACTGGTATCATAAGTATATATCCCAGTAATATCTACTATGGAAAAAAGAAAACATTGTACTCTGTTGTACTGTAATCCTTTATTGGTTTACATTGCTTTCTCGACCCAGAGTTGTATCCTAAAAACTGTGACCTGGAATGCAAGTATTACGTACATGTGTTTTCAAAAAACCAACATTGTGAAAGCCATCTGCCAATTCAGAAGAGTCTTTATTTTTTTGGCACATAATGTCCTGTTTATTTATTTTTTATTTATACATGTTTTTTTATTTATTGTTGTGTAAATGTTACGGTCTTGACACGAGGAAATGTTCAATTCCGATCACTTTTTGTATGTAACATGTTTGGGGGAAAATGGGACAAAAATAAAGTTTATTGAAAATGAACTAAAATTGCATATATTATTGCATACTGAAACATGTAGAATTTTTGCTGTCCTTTTTTTTTTTTTTTTTTTTTTTAAATTTCTCAATAGACTGGAGGAAGTAAACTTATGCCTACACCATATTGATTGCAGCATTCACCTACCTCTTGGTTATGTAATATTTGGTGCATAATTTTCTCTCTTTGAAACAAGCTCTAGTTGTCTTTTACATCTAATATAAGAAGTCAGGCAGTGACTGTAAAACTCTACAGCCACATTGAAAGTTATTGGAGTAGGTAATATGCAGATGACATTCTTCTCTTTATAGAAGGCTGCTGTGATCTACCCTTGGTTTTCACTGGTAATTTATGCCAGTACAAAAATTCTGTCCATTGTCAGCCAGTGTAATCATGTTTCATGTGACACAATCGAGTCTCAAACCAGCTTGACTGCTTAACTCTAAGAGACTAGCTGTTATTTACACAGAAGCTTCTAAATTTTGTCGCCCTGCAGCCCTTAGTAGAAACATGACTAACACCCTGGAGTGAGTTTAACATCGAAGCATCTCTACACCGACAAGAATAACTTCATTAACTAAACAGTGTATGCAGTCTAAAGCATATAAATAACTCAGCTCAGCTCAACTTCGGTAAAGAAAGAAAAAAAAAAAAAAGAAAATAGCCTGTTTGCAGTGTCCTTACAGCCCAGTATGACTTCATTTAGAAAAGAGTGTTGCATGATTAAAATTTCTTGGTATTCTCACTACAGTCATATAACACTGACATGAACATTCTTTTTTGTCAAAATTATCAAACAGATATACATCAACTTAGGCAGGGACCTGGCACACAAGATCGGAGCGTCATTATGACCTTGGATCAGCTGATAAAAACACAAGGCAATCAATTTCTAGAGTACGCATTTAACAAAACTAAGTCAAGGCATTCAAAGTGTTAAACATTTGTTTAACAAGATATATACACACATTATTATTCAAAATCCAAATTACCTGTCAAATATCTGGCTTTAATGTTACAAATCTGATGTTTTTATTGAAAGGTGAAGATTTTGTTATCTGTCTAAATTTAATTGAATTGAAATTTGCATACAATATCAGCTGAGATACTCCTACCTCAGATAAGGACAAAATAGTTGTAAGGCATGACGTCAAGAGACTCACACCATGGTATCAAACTTGTCAAACTAGTTATATTATCTATGAAAGGGCACATTTTTCTATTATGTTAAATGCTAACAGAGGATTATTAAACACCACTATCAGCTTTGTTGTGATGGAAAAAAACAGTTGAAAACTTCACAATACTGCTCTGTACATGTGCTGAAAGGAAAGGTTAGAAGTCAGTATAGTTTTCTATCTATCTATTTTTTATGGCTGGGGACACATACCAATATATAGATATAGACACAGACATATGTGTGAATACCAGCAAACCCGTAAACAAGTCACACATGCACAGGCATAGCACATGATCAGCAGTTGTTATGATGCAGTAGTGCTCTTTGCAGCCGTGAACACAGTCACAGAGAGCCAGTGTTGTATGTACACAAAAGAAAACAGCATACAGGCAGACAGGACTCACTTGGTAGCTACTCTATGAAACCCCAAAAGAGAAAGAGAGACAGAGAGAGCGAGCGCGTGAGAGAGAGAAATGTCATCAAACTTTCCTCCAGATTGCACGCTGGAAACTGGGGCAGCAGCAAGAGATCACAAGCTTGCTTTGCTGTGACTCTGAGGGCAAAATGTGCTGATTTCACATCTTTAATTGCAGTGAGACGTTCACTTCACTCCTCTCGGCCAGCTACCTCAGAGGTGTAAATGAGAATCTCTACCGTCAAACTCTATACCATATTACACTGCACATGGCATGGCTTGATACTCTAATATGAAAAACGGAATAACACACACATATCATACCTGCTTTGCATGTAAGTGTTTGGCCTCATCTGGTTGAATGTTAATAACTTCCTCTGATAAAATGTAGAGATTTGGGGAGCAGACTTTGGTGTAACATGATCACATAAATTATGTGTGTGTAATGAGTGTCTGCTTCATATGGAGGTTTATCTATTATTTGAGCTTGGTAATATGCTTTACACGAATGAGCAGACACTGTTGAACTGTCATTATCAGTGACAAAATAGGCTGATGTTGCATGTGCTGGCGTGATTATGGAAAATATGTAAGCAGAGAGACAAACAGATACAGAAATGATATGTGCTGATTTGTGCATATAATGTATATGTGGGAAAGTTTCACTGTTACAGATGCACAGTTATCTCTTCCTAAGGTACTGAAAGCAGGTCAGAGTTGAACCAAGACATTAATATAAAAATGTTGATGGACGTTTGGGTTATAATTTTACTCTTTGCCTTCGTTTCAGCAATTTGGCTGACCTTGATGTTTGTTTTGCATCATGGTCTGACTGCTTGTGTTTCATGTCCCATCAGACTAATTTGCAATGTTGCTGTGCTCCTAGTATCAGAAATCTTGTTAGTATATTATTATGAAGATAACCAATTGCCAAACAAATGAAAATAGATCCAGTTTGTAATATGATGATCCACATAACATATAACTCAATATTTCTGCTTACGTCTTCACAGTAACTATTGTTTCAATGGTTAAAATAGTTTCAAAGTATTAATAACCTGTGACATAACCTGTGACACAGACGTGCCTTTTGCTACTTCCTTTTTGCCGAATGATGTAATGCATTAGCAGTGCCTGTATTTTGTTTATGGAAGCTCTTTTGTTTGTTGAACATCTGCTTGGTGTTTGCTAGGAAAAATCAACAGAAAAGTAATGGTTCTAATCATATCTCACAGTTCACTGACCTTCGCAAGGCCACACAAGAATCCATCTCGCTCGGTTTCCTTCCTCTGAGGAGGTACTGCAGCTTCAACATGACTAGGTGTGTGTGATGACTATGGGAGAAGTGTTTGCTCAACATCAATGGCGGCTGCTAAAGAGGTTAGCATAGATCCTGCTAACATATCAGAAATGATCGGAGCATTTCTTCACAGAAAGAAGAGCAAGTAACAGCGCTGAACACTTTCCTCAATGGAAAAGCTGTTTTCGCTCTTCTCCCAACGTAATATGGTTCATTGATCTTAATGGGTAAAATTCATCCAATCACCTGCGAAGTAGTCTTTAAAAGTGCCTTCCGACAATGACTATAATAATAATAATGTTTTTTAAGGTAATTTGTTGTGCTTTTCTGAAACTCATTGCACATACAGAGAAATAGTTACGATTTTGTAACTGCAATGTGTGTCCTTGGTAAAAGTCATCAGGTAAGTATACAGCATTACTTCTGCAGCAGAGAACACAGTATCAGTAAGCTGTTTAGATGTGTGTGTTTGTGTGTAGGTGTGTATGTGTGTGGCCTACAGCAATTTCAGCATTAAATAATTTACACAACAGTATACCTACTGCACTGTACCTGATGGCAACATGCCAACCCCCTTCAGCAATATGACTGCTTTTTCATTTCCTTTAGCAAAGTCATCTTCTTTCTTACTCTTTTTACTCTTTTTTTTTTTTTTGCCAGCAAATATTTCACAAAACGATGATTAACAGTTAAATGGGTCATCAATTATTACCGATTAGAGATCTGTTTTTCTAAAGGAGGTCACTTTGTCATTGGAAATTGATTACACAGCATATGAGAGTGAGACTGTGACGTGTCCGAACATGTCTGGATAGACCTGCTGCCACTGACTGGTTCTGTCTCTCAAAAACATCCTGACATATTCTTTTGTTTTACTTTAATCTAAGTGCAAATGTTTGTGAGAATTCATTAGTTTGCAAATGCTACAGTAAACTCTATAAAAGCTTTTCAGCAACATTACATTCTCGTTCAAATTGTAATGCATGTGGATAAAAATCACTCATCCTTTCCTTAGTGATTTTAAATGAGGTATTCCAACTGGGAAGGAAGGAGTGAAGTCTGTTAGCAGATGTTACATGAACTCCTTTCAGAACTTGGAGAATGTGTGTGTGAGAAAGGGTATTCACACAGTAGTGATGGGAAGTTCGGTTCTTTTTAGGGAGTCAGATCATTTGACTCAGCTCACCAAGAAGAGGCGGCTCTTTCCGCCCCCAAATGGCTCTTCATTTTACCACTTATATCTTTTATAATTCAGCCAAATTTAGCATTATTTTGACTTATGATTGTATGTGTACACATATATCATGTATATATTCAATACATCCTTTGTACTGAAGCTTTCAAAAGTAAAAATTACATTTTCTAATATCAATAAATTGCTGTAGCCAACTGTTTTCATTGCGTTTACAGACCCTTGTGAGTCTCTGAAACCGCCCAATAAATGCACTAAAGTGCTTGTAGAGCCACTCTGCTACACAAAGCAGATAGACTCTTTGAACCGGCTCGTTCACGACCGACACATCACTATCACACAGTAGTCTCACATCAACCTCCTGCTCAAGGTTTTGTGTTAACCAAAAGATATGTCATTGTCACACTTACATCCGTGAATCGTGAAGTCACACACTCACCTAACAAATCTGAAATGATTTCTTGTAGAGAGACACAGCAGTGACGTCGAGACAAGTTCTGTATCACAGAAAAAACTTGAGTCTTACTGGCACTAAAGTTTTGTGGTTTGTGCTTCATGCCAAGAAGAATAAAGTAATTATAAATCAAAATTGTTTATTTAACCAAATCATCAATATCTAATAAGTATATTTAATTATAGGGTTTCTTTTTTTAGTTAGCCTGTTCTTTAGGCATGTTTATATTCCATAGTTACATTATTATTAATGCATAAAATCCACATCAGACATGTCACTTCATGTTAGTCCCTGACCAATCATAGCTTGTCATCTTTCATGTGATGTCATAAGGAAGTGACTAGTGCTAGGGACCAACTTCTGGGAACAAGAATGTGAACAAACAATGGCATCCTGAGATGTGATACCGGTCGTCTTGTTTTCCAAAAATCCTAAAAAAGACACAAAAAGTGACCTGATCGACCAGCTGCTACTGCCTGAGATGGTTCAAGAATTTCTGTAATATGACACATGAAAGCTGGCCAGACTTACACCAGAAGACTCCTACTTTGTCCACAAACAAAGCACAACAACAACTAATTTAAATTTGGTCTTTAATTTGTGTTTTTTTTTTTCAGATTTATTGATATGTCTGCTTTAGGCCTAAAAGAAAATAATAGATATACAGTACATTCTCATATTACTAAGGTTATTGGGCCTGCAAACATGTATAAAAACAGAATATACAGTCTAGTATATTGCTATAAATTGCGTTAAATGTCCTCATCTCCAGGTTTAGGACCTTAAATAGCAGCGTTAGGTGTCAGATCACAAGAAAACCTCAGCTGATTCTTCCAGTTCCTGCACTATCCTTTATCACTCCCCACTTATGCGTGCTGGTTCTCTTCAGACTGCTTCATTCACAACTCACTTGGGGAACAATGTGTGCCAAAAACTAAATGATAGCCGAGTGAGTTAGCTCTTGAGTGTGTGTGTGTGTGTGTGTGTGTGGGCAAGAAAGTGTGTGTTGCTCACATTTCTACTGTTTGTCTTTTTAAAAAGAGTAAAAGGGCAGTTGTTAAAGGAAATGAAGTGATTGTGTTGCTGTGAAGATTGCTCACTTTGTGGTATTGCCTCTGGGCTTATATATACCGGAAAGAAAATCACTCGTTACTGCTGTGTATCTATACAGTCTTTGAAGATGGGGAATGTGAGGCGAGACCAAGTGGGTGGCATGGAAAAGGAGTTAAAGGAGGGGACATCCTTCCCTTTCTCTGTTACTGTTTCACTGACCCTTGGCCGCGTCTTTTTTCAGACTCTGATGTGTGTTTGTGTTGGCTGTGTGCGGGATCCTGCTGCTGATGTCACATTCCTGCCTGTTAAGGCCACAGTGAGAGCATCGCACACACTTATGTACGTCACACGCCAGTCCTACAGGAAATGTGTGTTTCCTTTTACGATTCTCCTTCTGGTTCCCATTAAAAAGCACAAAGGAGAATGTCATCCACTCTTGAGCTGCCAGACTGAAATTTTCTCTCCACGTTTCAGTGAATCAGCACCACAGTGATTCGAGAAAGAAGAGGACTTTGCTTCCAAGCAAATCTAATCCAGAGCCAATGTACAGAAACATTTTTTTGGAGCTGTACATGCTGTCTCTCTGTTACAGTGAAAATGATATTAATCAAAACTTCATAGATCAGAACAGGCTACATGTCTTACTCTAAACTCTGCTTCACTGGCATACGCGCTAAAACTATGCAACTTGGCTGACAGCTCTGTCTCAGGCTGACTTTTTGATGTTTCCTTTTGATGTTAAGAGGATCTTAAGTATACACTTGATGGCTCCATACATGATGTAGTGTTTAAAGACTGAGGTTAAAGCTGCATGTCTTAGCGTTGATGAATCACGTAGAGGACACGGACTTAAAGGAGCAGCATTGTCCTGGTAGAGCTATTTAGCCCCAGTATTACAGTGCAGTATTCATTTATCAATGAATATGTAATTTAAGTGTCACTGTCTCTAACATAAATTTGAGAATCTTCGACGAGGAGTTTGTCTGGGGCTGCTGGTGGGGTGCAAACAACCCAGTTAAAGAGAGACAGAGCTGCCATTATTACCGTAAACTCTGATACTAGCATCTTTGCCATGTTTGCGGGAACACATTTTCAGAAGGGGGGCTGCCCCTGATACATACATGCTCGCAACCACAGCCAGACAGCGAGAAAACAATGTAGATTCTGCACAAATGCACACGTGGACGCACAGACCCACTCTCACTCTTGGACGCTGTGTTTTCTAGGCAGCTGTTTCATTTGGTCTCAAGTTTTAAGATTCAAATGTTGTGCCATTAATTTGCTATGGCCACTTAAGTTTATCAGTTCCACTAAATTCTGGACAAACATATATGCTTGTCCTTCAGTACTTTTCATGAGTGAACCACAACAAATTGATACATCCACAAGCACTCGAACAAAAACAATTATCTATCTATTTATCAGAGATTATTAAAAAAAGGGAATATGATATTGCCACTGTATCACCCTGGCACCACTAATGAGCTTTGCTCCCATGCAATGGATGTTACAGTCCTCAGTAGGTGTTTTTCTGATGTAACCAAAATAATGTAGTTAGCTAGTAGTGTGTCCCAGTTTTAGAATTTATATGAAGTTTTATAAATAGCACAATGCCAATGCTGTAGGTAGTAAACTATGCTAACATTTGCAGCTTAAAGCAAGTAGACTGACGTTTTTATGTTGTATTTCCGGTTTACATCATTTTGGCGGTGGTTGTTTAGCTATATATATAATATCCACTTCATGGTCATTTTCCTGTAGACTTTCTCTTCCTATTCCAAGATATTCTATAGACAGATGTAGATGTAGATGTTTGAAATCTATTAAAACACGTATCCTGTGTCTGTCCTCTGTTGAACGTATTTTCCTGTTTTTCTACCGTGTCTTTCTTCCTACTCTTTGGTGTTTCAGCTCGGCTCATTATTCATCCTCACTAATGATCAGCCACAATATCTCCTGCTGTGACAACTGAACATGAAACAGCACTAAAACCAAAGTCAATGCATCAGGAAGTCTAACATCTGGAGGGAGACAGACGAGGGTAGAGAGAGAGAGGAAGAATTCAGCCAGACATCTAACTGCTGTGGGACAATTTCATCTAATTAGTAACTTCTGTTTTCTCAAGAGCTTTCTTTCTCCCCAGCCCCCTTCAAGTGTGTGTGTGTGTGTGCAAATGTATGCGTGTGTGTGTGTGTGTGTGTGTGTGTGTGAAGCCATTGTAATGCTCTTTCCTTATATGAATTCCAGCCAAGGCCACAAGCCAAGGCCTGTGTGAGTGTGTGCGGGTAGGTTTTTTTGCTTTTGAAGGGGTTTAGCTCACCCTCGTTTCCTCTTAGGAACAAGCGTTTCTGAGTCATTTGCATGAGTTTCATCAGACCCTTTCCCTTCCCACGACTTTATGTTCAGACCTGGTGCATCCTAATGCATTGTTCAGACCTGCACATTCATTTCCCCGTTAGATTTATTATTTTTATGGTTTTCCCATCCACCTCCTTAACACACAAAAATGATGCCTCCCTCAGGAGGAATCAACGTTCCCAGTTCTTTCACAGCATCTCAGGTGTCACCCACAACCTGTTTCTTGGTTTACGTTCGTTACCGCTTTAGATCTGATTTTTTATTATTGTTATTATCAGAAACTTCAATGTTTTTCTGTTTTTTTTTAACTATAAGTGTCCAAAGCCCCTGAAATGTGGTGGTTTCCCAATGTGTTTGTAACTCATACTCAAACGACACACAAAGACATGTAGGTGAAGCTATGCTGTTTCTAAGATTAACTTGACATGCGACAACGGTCCCAAACTAGGTGACGTAGCAGTCATGCGGTCAGTGATCAGGATACACCAAAACTGCAGGTGTAAAATAATTTAAAAAAATACTTTGTATATGTTTTGTGAAATTCATTCAATATGCAGGCCTCAATGACACACACGTTGTGTTTTATATGGGTCAGTATTTGCTGCATTTTACAGAAACTTTTAACAATGTGCTCCAGATCTTATTCCTTCTAGTACCTCAGCCACTTTCATACTATTTTTAGATGCATTTGCTGCATCCAATAAGTCAATCATAACTAAATCTCGGCTTAAACTGTGGTGGCCAAACTCATTAACCACTTCTGCATTTTTCTCAGATTCAACATCGGATCTGAAGTAAATACAAAAAACCAACGACCAACATCAGTTATTTGAATGAAAGTGATACAGATCATGGATTCGCTCAAACATATGAGCTCATAGCACCACCAGAATATGACACGGCTGCCAACAAATATACAGCCACAGCACATTTTAAAATCATAATAGTAGTAGTTTGACTTCCGTAGAACATTTTGAATGAAACCGTCTAGTGTTAACGGACTACAAAAGCGTGGCTCTTTGATATCTGATACAAGTGTGCTGCTAATGATAACATAACTGTCCAGATGGCTTTGAGCCCTTTGAGCACAGAGCCAAATCAAAACTGTGACTGTCCTTCACTTGTTTGAGAGTGTGTGTGTGTATGTGTGTGCAGGAACTTGATGGAGATACAAATTTAGACACACAGCAAGCTCGTACGTACAAGTGGAAACAGAAAGAAATACTATTTATAGAGTTGAAAAGTCATGGGGGGCTACAGTGGGCGTGTTGAACTTCGTGGAAAGATCAGCTATGATTATCTTACTTCCTGTGCTACGCACACATACGTACACACACACACACACATGCACACACACATACCTTCCTGTTTGTCAGGTGCAGAGGAAGCCAGACACAGTGCCCACACAACAACAAACTTGTGAGACAGAGCAAAACAAAAACACTTCCATGGTGCAGTCTGATTTTTTTTTCCCCCATCAGCTCTGAACATCAAAGATGCAGTCAGTGACAGGTGGAGTATTTCGGTTGACTTCTGTTGGAACATCAGTGTCGCACAGGTGTGAGTCTGACACCAGTTTTACTGCTGATGCTCTCTGAGTTACCACATCTCATTACCTGGAATCTTTTCGCACTGAATTCACAATGAGCAGTGAATTGGGCTGAATCCACATATAAATGGAAAGTGTTGCTAACAGATTTAGTCTCATCCAAAATCTCAATCCTGCCTTCAGTGAGTCAGCGGTGAGTCTGACTTTCTGGTGACACATTGTTTTTCATACTTGACTGCTGCACCACATTAAAAGTGATTTTGTAAGATGTAAATACTGTACGTCGGGTTTTCTATGCAAATGTCTGCTGGGAATAAAGTTGTTAGAGGTTTTTTTTTTTTTTTTTCTATCAGCAAGCTGAACGATGTGAATACTTTACAACATACTCTTACTCTTTATGATGTACAGGCCTACATTGTTACAGGACTTCTGAAATTATTTCTTCAATGCTTCAATACTGAGACAGTGTTTATTCATCTTTTTTTTGGAAACAGGATGTCCACACCCTTGAATGATGTGGAGACACCTTGTGTGAGAGACTGTTAATCTACTAATGTCTTTGCTAGGAAGGGACTTTGCTGACGAGACAGAAAAGCACAGCGCCTGGAAACAGATGGCCAGAAGACAGTGATGCAGAGGATGCACTGAGGCTCCAGATTAAGTTTTCTAAAGGGATTTCATAGGGCTTGCACTGTAAACCGATGATTCATTTTATCTATAATGGTTATTTAAATAAGTCATCGGGCACGAGCTTGAGTGCAGTGAGGATGAGCAGCAGCAGCAGCAGCGTCTCGAAAAGACAGTTTGTAGACATGCCAATAACAACTGCTTTGTTGTTTACAAGTTTGCTCGGTCATCGAGCGTCATCACCATCGGCGTCTGAAAGTGAGGTTTAGCATATAAGAGGCACAAACAAGCTTTCAGACCACACTGTGGTCAACAACATGTGATAGGAAGTATGAAAGGGGACGGACAGCTCATCCCCCGGCTAAATGAGATCATTGAGAATGGACAGATCAGCAGCTCCTCCACTTGTAAAAGACAGCTGATCAAGGTCACCCAGCATCCAGGTCAGCCGCTCACATGACAGACACAAAAACTGACAACATGAATCATCAAAGTCATCAAAGGACAAAGCGAGGCAGCCTTTTTTTTTTTTTTTTTTTTTGTTCTGCATTAACCTGATTTCCAACCGATATAATCATAATCTGACATTCAGGTCATCCTGAAGCTGCCATCATCAGTTTTTTTTTGTCCCAGATCAAAATAATAATAAAAAAAATGATTTAATTACTTAATGACACATTTGACCCCCTGTGAAGAGAAAACAAATGCTGTGTCATCTCACAGTTTGCCCTCTAACCCCAGACACCATATGTAACTTGATGAAAAGCTGCTATTCAGATTCCAGATATAGTGTCTTTACTGCACTGTCCTACTTGTAATGAGTAACAGGGCATCTTTGAAATACACAAAAACCTACAGCTCAGCATGTGATGTGTGACTCAGGCGCTTATCAGTTCTGCTTTATTAAGGTTATATTTAAAGCGATACCTTTTTTTTTTTTAGCTCTTTTTCAGCTATCAGCTGATAGCGAAGGATCTGACAGGTGAGTTTCATCCATAAAACTTTCTAACATTTAACTTATTGTCCATAATATGATCAACATACAGACAACATGATCAACATGATCAAGTCAAACAACTACTTCTCTTTTGGTAAACCACTGTTCCCGAGGTCGAAAATGATGTTTCATACTTTCATTTGTCTTAGCTCAGCACAGAAAAGCCCATATGATTCCTGGGTGAAATTTTCCACATGTGACAGTCATGCGCTACAATCACATGGGAAATATATAGGACATGTTTTATCTTGAAAGCTGTGGTTTTGGGACATTAAAATCTGACAAAGTGTGATAGCAGTGTGACACATAAACTAACATGGGAATTTTGTCTCTGGAACTACCTAAAAAAAATCTCAACTGTAATCTCTGTATGGGTATAATTACTCTTTTGATCAAGCGGCTCACAACATTACAGTCAGAATTAGCTCCAGCCTCTTTCGGCTAAATGTTTCCCCTTTTTTACTGAGAAGTGTTTTTGTAAGCCTCAAGACAAGCTCTTTTTTCTTTTCCATCATACATTTGCTGAAAACTATGTTCTCTGTTTGACAATCAAGACACTGAAAAGCCTCCTACTACAAGTATGTTTGAGCTCCACTCGGCCCGTTGTAGAATAAGAGCTTGTTGTAGGACAAGGCACCCTGGGTCCTCTCACACGTTTCAATGGGCCACTTTGTGCTGTGTCCATTTCTATGTGGGGGTTGTGTGAAACTCCCCCCATGAGGCTTTATTAGCTCCTAATTCAAAGTCAAGACTTGGTAGAAAAATACAACTGGCAAGAGAAGAAAAAAGAAATCTCAAAGCTATGAAGTAATACTGCCAATTAAAATGATCCGGATACGGGGATTAAGAGGAAAGATCAGAGATAAGATGTAGGATGATTTGCTGAGACATGCATATGATATTTTCATTCTCTGTCTTTGTTTCTCTTCCCCTCTTTCTTCTCTTTCACCGTTTCTCTTTCTGCTCCCCACAAACCCAAACAAACATTAGCACTGAAGAGAGATTCCAGACCACGGCGACTGATAAGAGGGGATTTCCCACGCATGTGGATCATTTGACACACATACGTATGCACACACACACACACACACACACACACACACACGCACACACAAAAGAGTCACAGAGAGAGCCAAGTTTCACCATGACACACAAGTTCAGCCTCAGATGAGAAGCTTATGTTAAGACATGAAGTTCAGCAAAGATTTATTCCTGCGTTAGGTTTAATTTTTGGAAACATGAAGGGAAAATGCTTGATTTACAACACGGGAAGTACCTGCGGTGTGATTCCCCCACAAACACAGGTAGTTAGAGAAAAGAAAGAAGACCTGTCTATGAGAGACAACTTCTGTCGATCAAAATCCCCATTTTTCTGTGAATTTACATAGAAAGATAGACGTGGCGGTGACTCTCTTTTCTAGTTTGAAGATAAACCAACGTGATTAATGTATATTAATAATGCTCAGCAACGAATAGCATGACTTATGACAGTACTTATAGGGCACATTTTAAGGCCTTTATACAGTATTGTATACACACTAGGGGCAGACAGGATGGCACACTGCTTTACTGTCTACAAATAAAACCCCAAGGCAAGCTGACAACAATGCACATAAAGAGATAAGAAGAATTTAATCTAATCCAGGAGGAATGAAGGGGAAAAACCCACAACTTGACTGACGGACTGACTGGAAGCAAACCCAGCGAGCTGTGATAATGGGATTATTGTGCTATATTTCAAGCTGTCCTGTGCCGACAGCTAGATTAGTTGTATGACTTTGTTTACTACAGAAAAGGTCTTGGACCCCGTGAGTCCCTAGAGCTGAAACCATGATGGATGATTTTTCTGTCATCCGCCCATTTTGGAGCCCATCCCGGGCTTGTTTGAGAAACAGGATAGTGTAGATGGTGGCGGTTAACCACCATAGGAACCATATGTTCTATAAGTTAATTTCTTTAGTTTATAGTTAAATTGCAAGCAATTTATCACGGCAGTGGAACAACTGACATCTAATTAATTCAGTTGGAATCACTTGGTTATATTAAAGGTGGGGTAGGAGATGTTCTCTGGAACATTTTTTACCATATTGCTTGAAAACCTCTTCACAACCCCATTGCAGCCAGCAAAATAGAAGGTTTGTCAAAAAAACGAAATGTTTTAGTCCAGTCTAGAGGGCGAAATCATGGGAAAACACCGTCCAATCGCGTTGATGGGGCTGCTCATTACGATTGGATCCTGACACGTCCATCAAACTTCAGTCCGCTTCTCCCTCCCCCTCTGCGCGTTCACCCATTCGTGAACAAATAGAGACCCTTCCATTACTCTGAAGGCGTGGTTTCGAGGGGAGGTCTGAAGAAAAGGCATGGGTGTGTATTTTCAAAATATAGCTTGCTGGAACCGTTTTCCCAACATCTCCTACCCCACCTTTAAAGGACCAGTGTGTAGGATTTTATTGCATCTAGTGGTCTTCAACCCCCATGCCTCACCCTCTTCTCCTTACCATGAAGGAGAAACAGCAGTATTGGTAAATTGACTGCATTTATACAGTGCCTTTCTAGTTCTTCTGGCCACTCAAAGCAGTTTTACACCACACACTGATATTCATGGCTACCATGCAAGGTGCCAACTGCTTATTCATCCACACAATGATGGTATAGCATTCAGGGGCAATTCGGGGTTCAGTATGTTGCCCGAGAACACTTCAACATGTAGACTAAGGCCTCTTTATTTATTAGCTATCATTGGCCTCCATAAGTTACTGGTTATACAGGATAAGTAGGATTGTAGAAACAAGCCTGTGACTGTGTATTTTATAGGAAGCATTGTTGTTAGCAAGAAGATGGATGAGTCTGGTTGAAGCTAAATCCAATTGTTGAATATTCCAGAGCAAGAAAACAGAGACAATTCTCTGCACACTAATGAGAAAAATAATTACAGTCAATCAAAGCGATGATCTTTAGGATTAATATTCATGACCATCTCATAGTTGGACCACAGAGAACAAAAACCTCCTCTGTATGTTCTTTGAATGCTAATTCATTGAAATGCCAACAGGTGAAGGTATTTTTTTTTCTTGTGCGCTTATAGTTTCTGTAACTTATTTGACTTTATTTTTAACGGCACAGATGAAACAGGGAAATTCTGCGAGGAGGAACTAGATAAGTCACTTTGTCATTTAATAATACGGTAAACAGTTGTCATAAAAAAGTGAGTGTGGAGGAGGGATAACAATAGTTCTTTTAGTCAGCAAAACACCCAGCTACCCAACTCTGGAGCTCCCCACCACAGCCTCCTCTGCCTTTCACATTGGCCTTTGATGTATTTCAATAAACTGCGGGGCTGTCCCACGAGTGCCAGCCTTCATCAGAACAACCCACTGTGTATATTCATAATCAGTCTTTCAATAAGAGGATCCTAGATAACCTCACTTCTGAACTGTGTATGTTTGTGGAGGTGTGTGTGTGTGTGTGTGTGTGTGTGTGTGTGTGTGTGTTGGTATGTGGGTGAAAGTGAAGTGAGAAGTACTTTATCTAGAAAGACCCAAAGGTTTCACTGCTTGACGTTAAGGGGTTTACCTCTTTTCCTGTAATCTTTTCAGGGTTTACCAGCGTGCAATACCCTGTTCAAACGAAAACAGTGGGCTGGAAGGAGAAATACTGCGAGATCATGGTAGGAAATAACATTAAAGGGACCACCAGAACTGAGATCTCTAGAGGCAATCGAAACAACTCATAGCATAAACAGGCGTTTATGATGGCTGAAAGATAAGTTTGGTATTTATTGCTGTAAATGTCTGCTCATTAAACTTTATTAGTCTGTTTTCATCTGCTCCGATTTCTCCTTACATACATGGGTATAATAATATAATATATAATATAATAAGATCTTATGAAAACTTCATGTGATGTTTTTATATTATGGTCAAACAAATCTATGTAAGTTATTTCTGTTTCTGAGCTTACAGTGTACATGTGTTCAACACACTCTTCAGTTTATATAGAGACCTTTCTCATATTACAGAGATTCTAAGGAATGAAAAGAGGGAAGTGAAAGGGAAGTCAGGGGCTAAAAGAAAACTGAGCAGCACAGAAAAAAAAAACACACATGAACATTTCAAGGGAAGTGTGAATGTCATTAAACCCAAATTAGCAACCCAGCACAATAGTTACAAACACCGGAATCATGGTATTCTCAATAAACACCGACACCACAAACAACAATAACTGATTGATGCTTTATTTTGTTCGAGCGCGACTTTACTTTATTGAATGAGAGGAACCTCATTTGAACTCTCTCAGATTGACAGAATGAGGGAAAGCTCCTACAAACTGACTCCCAAGAGTACATTTTAGATTGGCTGCATTTATTTACTTAGAGTTCTGTTCTCACGAGCGAACAGATGAATTCAGCAGAAAAGTGCCTGCACCCAAGAATCAAATCTCCTTAGTGAGGTATGCTCAAAAATAACTAGTCTGTGTGAGCTGGAGCTCCACCATTGTAGACCATTAGACATTACAGAGTAGGGTGTTATGCGGTAATCCATTACATATCCCATTCATATGCCAGAACTTCATTATTATAAAATAGATTTAAAATACACAAGGATTCAATCAGTAGGTCACAAAAAGACAAAGCCAAAATATCAACAATATGATAATGTCATATGTGGAGCGTGCAGCTTCTTTTCTGTTGGATTTTTTTGGCCTCCAGCTTTCAAAGTTTTGTGGATCTGCACACAACTATTCAAGCTAGTTTATACACACGATGGATTATGTAATTATTATCCCATTGTTGTTCGCACACCATTTAAAGACAGCGTCATGGTAACCGCTTTGGTGAAATGAAAACTGAAAGGATCATCAGAGTAATTTCCACCTACTTGTTATTCCTCGTCCTTCAATAAATCATGTTAATTATTATTCTTTATTGTGCGTCCACAAAGCCTGGTATTTACAACCACGCGGATGTATTTCTCTATAAAAGAATTACAACCCTGCAGCCATGAGGTTACTTTTAGGGAGTGTGTATCAGTCTGTGTCAAGCTCTGAAATGTTCTCTTGCACTTTTTTTTTTTTTTTGTGAGCGCTCAACACTCCCACTCTGCAAGGCTGCAGAAAGTCCAAGATAATCTTTGCTGGGATGAAATCCAGTCCTGCATAACAGACTTCTGTATTCTGCTCTTTTGTGCATATTTTGTCAGGTCATGAATATTTGTGTTTGTCTTGAATATTCATCTAGGGCTGTTATGTGTGTGTGTGTGTGTGTGTGCGTGTGTGTTTTCAGTGGAGTTTGTCATTTATGAATCTCTTCTCACCAAGTCAAGTGACACGTGTGGAATTTATTGCTCCATGTAGTTTCAACTCAGCCTATCTTAATCACATGTCCAGTGTGTATAAATCACCCATGAAGTCCTTACTCATACAGTATGACTTGACACTGAAGCACACACACACACACAAACACATGAGCTGTCTGCATTTACAGCAGCTGTGCTCCTCTGAGTGAGAGCCAGAGATCACAGACAGATACAGACGTGACAAAAACACATACATACAAAACTCAGCAACAAACATCTGAGGCTGTTCATATCAGCGCACAAGATTTGCATGCGTGCACTAACGCACACGAGTCAGTCGCTGTCGCGTAGGCTAACACAAAATAAGTGCATAGTATCACATAGTAGATTCTTGCACTTACGCTCTGATATGCTCACACACACATACATAAGTGACATATCTGTATCTGCCATCAACCCAGTATTCAAGCCTGCTGTACATTGTGTCACAGTTTCATCTTGCAACATTTTTCATTCGCTGACGTAAAAGTTGCACGCACAGTGACAAAAACATAATATGCCCCATGAGAATATAAATGACCCTTTCAAAAAAAAAAAAAAAAACCAACAGATTAGAAAATGCGGCCTCTGAATGAAACTAATAATTTGAAGTTATTTCTGGCTGCAGACGTCTGAATCAGATGTCTGAATCACCGCCAACATTAGTAATCAGTCTAGTGTGCCTGCTGACGGTTGATAGAGAAACAATAGTCTAATCAGAACTTAGTAGGACGGGGGTGTCGTCGCTGCACATAGCTAGCTAGCTTTACCAGTTACTTTAATGAAAACAAAGAAGGAAACTAAGAAACATGGTGACAAGTATGGGCCAGTTCAACCAGCTGTAAAAGTATGCAGGTATAACAACTTTTAAATCAATGTTCATATTCAGATATGATGAAGTTTTTTTTGTTTTTTTTTCCAGAAATCTTTGAAAGTCAGTTCTCAGCTCTAAAATTAGTGACCCACGTAACCCAAATGCATGTCACATAAATGTCAGTGTCATTTTATAGCCACTAATTCTCTCCTTTCACTGTGCAGCCCCCATGTCACAACAAAAATATCTGTGCTGTTTGACTCTCTGCGATTAAGGGCAAGTGTGACATTACAGCCACCTTCCACCCACTGACACACAAACAAACAAACGCACACACACACACATACAGAAATGAGGCATTAGCACATTACAGGATGTGTTGCCATGGCAATGCGACAACCCATAATCACACTGAGTGTGTGTCTTTGGTGAGTCACCCAGTGTTAATCCATATTCACATCCTCTGAGTGCTTCTCAGCTCTACTTTTTTTGTCTTCATGTTTGTAGTCCAGCGTTTTTGTGTGTTCTAATTAATAATCATATTGGAATCATTTGCTTACTTTGATCAATGAATTTATTGGTCAGTATTTGGACACCAGATGCTATTGTTGAATTTCATCCATTGAGCACATGGCTTAGTGTGTGTGTGTGTGTGTGTGTGAGAGAGAGAGAGAGAGAGAGACAGACAGACAGACAGACAGACAGACAGACAGACAGACAGACAGAGAGAGCTTGGGTAGTTACTTTGTTGAGAAGTGTCCTTAATGTTTTCTACAGTGACCACCTGCTTCTCTCTGGCTCTGCCTCATTCTCGTTGTCTCCCTCTCTCTCCCTTTCTCTCTCTTGCTGATGGATTTTCCAGAAACTAGGTCCCCCCGTTTCATCCTGAGGATCCTCCTCCTTGCTGAGTTTTCTATAGTCCCAGGTGCAAAGCTAAAAAAAGTAGCATGGTAAATCCTGTTTGTGCAAACAAAAAGTCCCCTTTTATACATGCACCTCGCTATATTGCTATATTTTACATGTCGGCCTCATACTAATCTTACTATTTCAGTCCCAGTAACATTCATGAATTGTATGCTGTTTAATTAATTTACAGGCTACTACAGCGCAAAGCTGTATAAACAGGGAAATGACTAACGTTAATAAATGCTAACCGAGACAATACACAAAAGCCTCTTTCATGCTAGACAAAAAAAAAAAAAAAAAAAAAAAACACTAACAACTGGCTTTTCTCTTCTGTGTAAAAAGGTTTCAGCATTCAACAATCGGTGTCACAGGTATTCATTGGCTCCAGCTCCGATCAGCAGTGATCGAGCCAGTTTGAGAAGCAAGAGGAGATAAAGAGACAGGTCACTGGCACCGTAAGAGATATATTACAGTGTGAAATACAACAAAAATCTTGCCGTCTGCACAATGTAGGAAGACAGAATCTTGCCAATTAGAGATTAAAACTGGGCCCACACAAGGGAAACTGGGGATGCACACCAACTTATCATGAAAGCACTGATCACATAGACTAACAAATATTTGCACACTTCAGCCGTAAAGACACAGTAACAGTAGGAGCTATCGTTCATTAAAGCAATCACTGGAGATTACAGCTAATTCTGCACTCTGAGCTAACATGAAGGTTTACGTCTTGAGATAATGAAATCATTTTCTGCCCGTTACTTTTGTGATTTGTGCAGTTTAAGGCACAAAAACAGTTTCTCATAAGCTCTCAGACTCTTTGGTTATGACATCATTTGGAAACTCATCTGTAAGATTTGTCATTTACTTGTCATCTATCACAGCCAAAAACCAGGGGATAGTGTGAACGAGCCCGCAGTTAGCATGCAGTCCATGATCTGCTCGGTGTACTTTGTCTAATCCTGTGGTTTTATATCTCCCATTTAAATATTTGGAATGCTTAATTATTTAAAAGAATAATTTGCGTCATATTTAAAGTGTTTTTCCTTGAGACTGGACCGCCTGCAGTCTTTACAATACTGTGTACCCCATACTGTTTTATTACAGAAGGAAGGGGGTCTGTGGGTGTGTGTTGCTGGAGTTTGTGTTGTCTGTGTGTTTGTATTTAACACTTACTGGGTGAATCATGAGCCCTGGCCTCATGCAGGGCTGATGATCTATGGTGGGCTGGTGTGAACTCTTCACAGCGACTCTCTCATGCAACTCTACGCATGTGATGCTAGAGGCCTAAAAGGCGGAAACCACATGTTATAGTTATGTTGTAGTTATAAGGGCATTTTTGCCTCTGCACCGCTTTTCATATACAGCCATGCAGCACAGTGGGGGAAAACAGTGAGCAACATCAGCAAAGGGTTAAAAGGAATTCCTCAGCCAAATTTGGGAGTGGGGATTTTAGACTCCAGCTGTGTAGCTGGGTCAGTTGTCTTGTGAATGAATAGCTCTGGAAAATGTCACTGTAAGTGCCTGTTTTCCTACAGTGTGATGGATGTTTATTTTGCCACTGAGGGAACACAGTGGTGGACGACTGATGCATATAAAATGTGGTATGATTTTAATTTGAAACTAAATTATTGTCACGTTGCAATCATAATAATCAGACAAAAAAAAAAAAAAAAAAAAAAAAAAAAAAAAAATATATATATATATATATATATATATATATATATATATATAGAGAGAGAGAGAGAGAGAGAGAGAGAGAGAGAGAGAGAGAGAGCAACTCTTTACAAATGGGTTAAAATCCTGTTATTATACACTGAATATATAAGTAATTGCATGTTATGGAAGAATGTCTGCATTGTGCAAATAAATAACAGAAAACTGGAAAATAGAAAACCACTACCAAAGAAAAATACATACTGTTCATGCATGTTCTTTACTCACTCATCCTGTGCAGGATCATAGGAGCCTATCACAGCATGCACTAGGCAAGAGGCAATGGCTTGGCCAGGCTGTCAGTCAATCACAGGACAAGAAAATCACAAACATTTTACAATTACAATTACAGTTTTTATGCACACTGCATCCCTGCTACCTCCCTGCTTCACGTAAGTGGTAAGTGTATATTTGTTTCAAGATTACATAATCCAAATGCAGTGACATGTGTTTTCTCTTGAAAATAACCACCTGATTTGTTATCATCAAAAGAAGGCAAGGAAACCTTTTTATGATGCAGTACTCTCTCCAGCTCTCTTCTGAAGACAACTGCGCAAGAGTAAGTTATGTAAGAGGGGGTGGGGAGGTGGGGGGGGTGGAGGGGGGGCAATAATAAGGAACATTATGAGTCACAAAAAACTGCCCACTGAGAATAAGATGTTCCCACTTGACGCGGATGAACACCCACATCATCTAGAAGTGCTGGTGCAACTTGTCACTGTGCACTGATACTATAAAAGTCCTTATACTGGTCCAAAAGAGAAGGAGGGGTGAGACTGCATGTACAGATCAAAATAAATAAAAACGTATGTGTCAGTTTTTTTTTTGTCCAGAGAGGGAGTTTATACAAGTGGAAAAACCATTGGTGCCACAGTACATATAACAGATTTAAAGAGGGGTAGCAGCAGTAGGGTAATTGTTGCACTTAAAGCCAACTTGTGCCCACTTTTAAGTCAAGAGGCTTTGTGCTTGTTGTGAAAAACTACATACATCACACTGTATCTTTTGTGGATTCCTGTGTAAATTATGTTTCTTTTGTTTCTCCCAGAATTAAAAAAATGAAGCTAAAGTAACAAAACTGAATCAGACCGAAACCCTCGTATGAAAGCAAGACACGCATGATGAAGAGCACTGAATATACTGCAGAAACTGGAAACTGGAAAGCAGATATGAAAGTTTGGGAAATGTATCTGAACATCTGCTGCTTTACGTCTCTACACCCACAGCTTGTTCACAGAAAAAGACAAAAGGAAAAAGCAGAGTTATGATCCAGTTGCCATAGCAGCTGTAAGTTGGTCAGTAGGATGCGAGTGTGTGTGTGCAGCATGACTCTACATAATGCATCCAGACACAAAAGACGTAGCATTGTACGTAAATGTTGCCATGTACTGATGCTTAATCATTGCATTTATAGATTGAGTCATGATTGTGCTCAATGAGCTTTGTGCCTTGGGGCACTTTGTACTTTGTAGAAACGCATGACTCATATTGATCAATAACTTCTGTTATTTTAGCATGCAGTGAATCAGGAGGTCAAATACATGGTATCTAGCATAAGTTATATTTTGCACCAGGATGCAAAGATCAACATATTGGCTGTAGCATTCTTTGCAGTGTAGTCGTATGTTTGCATGTTCATCCCGAGCCAATGGTGAATTCCGCTGAGATTGTTGCAGCAGCCCACCAACAAGCTATCCTCACATTCCTCAGATAAAAAACTGACAGAAAATACTAGAACAGAGCACAGCTGTTCAAAGAGTCAGCGTGCATATATTTTAGATTTGGAGAACAAAAGAAGTAGTCACAGTACAATGAAGTTCAGCTGATTTCACTGCCTTTGTGGAATGTCTAATTAATCTCAAACCTGCCCTGGCATTAGTAAAGGTTAATTCGTTGAATGAATGAATCACCAATTGTTTTATATTCTATAACTTTGTTAGATATGCTTGAGTGATCAAATCATCCCTCAAATTATGACCCTAATGAAGCACAAAGCTTAACTCTTATGTCTTAATTGTTCTTCACACATCATAACTGCATTTAGAAATTCACTGCAACTCTGTCTTACCACCTCATTATAGACATAAGTACTGAACCTGCGATAACTGGCAGTGGAAACAAGGTGGGAACACTGATGTAAAGTTTATATAGCAAATCTGTTAGCAAACATTTGCTTGTTTACACATCTAACAGATAGAGAGAAACATTAACATTTGGAGTCATGTTTCTGGCCGCTTACTGAATGTAAGGGAAATATTCACTCTCTGTTTGCTCTGTTTTTGGTCTCCACCACCTCCTGTTAAGCTGGTAAATGTTGTTTTAAAAGGCTAGTCGCTAACGGTTGCGTGGTAGGTTTTTACAGCTTTTGTGCAGAAAACAGCTGCCAGCTGCAGCTGAAAACAACACTATAAGAGCAGCGACGTGCCGAAGCTATAGAGCTCTGTAAAGCTGTGGGTTCATCACTGTGAAAAAAACTGCTTTACATAATAATTTGATTCATTGTTATTAGGGAAATATTGCTCATTTGCTTTCCAAATGTTAACTGAATAACACATTTTGAGTTCTGTTCGCAAAACATATGTTAATTTAGCAAAAAACCATGAAGTCCACCCCGATCGATAATCTGGGAGAGTCACAGACATGTAATCAATACAATCTCCAGATGAAGTACGTCATGCATCTATTGTGTGAGCAGATCTATGCAGGATGAAAATTAGATTAGTCGTGACTGCCAATACGCATTCCTTTACTGGAAACAGTACAACAGTGTTTCTGAACAGTCCTGAGTATAGTGTGCTTACATCACTGAATGAGCTGGTCTTGAGGCAGAGGGCCTTCACATTGTTGTGTGAATAGTGAATACACACAAGAGAGCATCCTTGCTTTTGTGAATATGTGCATATTTTCTTGTCTCAGGGGTGCAGTCAGGCCAAATATGCTTTTTAATATGCATTTTCATGCAATGAAGTAAACTGAGATCAGCATTTCTTCACACCGAGGTCATTGAAATCTAATTGAATATTTGCGTGTCAGTGCTGAAAACTGATAGTACACTTGCGACGACAGGCTTGCCTATAAGGGAAGACAGTAAGAAGGAATGCATGAATGATGTAGTAGGACAAGTATGACAGTGTACATCGTTCCTCTTTCAGCAGAGGGGGACCCGCTGTGCCAACGAGTGAGAGAGGAGAGACATATAATAGCTTCCTTTACAGGGAGCCAGCCGACCGTCCATGCATTCAGACACAGACAGGCAGTTCCCATAGGTACTCCTCTAGTGAATAAAAATCAGAGGCCAGGGTGCATAATTTTCTCTCCCTCTGATTTGCTTCCTGTCTCTCTTTTTTTCTTTGTCTGCATGTCACCTGCAATCCATTGCCTTCATCATCATTATCATCATCGCTTCATTTTCCCCATTTTCCCGCCTTGCATCGACCTTTACTCCACCCCCCCCAGATTTTCTTTCATTCATGGACGTCCACACTCTCTTTCTCACTTTCTCTGTCCCTCCCTCGTTCCTACTTCAAACCAAGCTGGGAATAGAGCGCTGTCTCTTGGACTAGTGGCAGCAGCAGAATACCAAATAGAGGGCAAGATGTGGAGACAGAAAAAGAGAGGAAGAGGGAGAGAGAGAGAGAGAGAGAGAGAGCAGCGCAGTGCAATGATGTCACAGCTCGGACGTGATCTGCCTACATAACAGGGTTACCACCACACCTGTCATCCTCGCCATCATCGTCCTCCGATCAGTGTGTTCTCAATGGGTTTGATTCATTCATGCTTGTATAATTCATTAGATCCCTTGCAAGGTAATACCTTGCAGAGAATAAACATGAATGGGAACAGCGAACAGGGAGGGGAAGTTGTACTGTACACTGTGCTGCAGTCAGTCGATTTACAGTGGACTCTAATGCATTTCAGAGTCTCAAGATCTAAACATAGTTCCTGTTACCTCAGAGTTGTAAATGTCAGATAATGGTTGATACAGACATTTGCGAACCATTACCAGACTTCCTTCACTTTCTCTATTCCTCAAAAGCTTCCGGCCTGTCTGCTCGTACATTTATCGTGCATCCTTTTGCATATGCACATACACAGAGATGGATGACCTGTCCACCACTCAAGTAGCTTTCCTTGTTATCCAGACGAACCAGAACGCGTTGCTTTTTACGCCAAAACTCTGACACAATCACAGTCTAAATATTTCATATCTTTAATAAAACAAACTCTGTTACGTGAGACCTCTGCAGCTGGTGCGTCTCTTTGCTTTTAGTCACTCCCTGCGAGAAGAGTGACTCATCCAAGTCTGTGCGAGACGCTGTGGATTCCTGTGCTCAAATTATCTTTGAAAATGTGGTTTAGAGTTGGCTAAAAGCATAACTAGTGATGAGATGGTTTTATTTATGTGTGAATGTGGCTGTGTGATACATCAGACAATTTCAGCCAACATTCCCCAAAGTCTCGCATTCAGATTACGTCTTCATTTCATCATTCATCTCTCTCTGGTATTGCAATTAGATGATTAATCATTAGAAAACTAAATGCATGGGACTCACGCCAGAAGGAAGGTCAATTAAAGTCAGTTTTTATTTATATCACCAGAAATCTCAAATCACAAATACAAAAATACAAATTTCATTCTTGATCCATGAAAAAATCTAAACTAGGAAACTAGGAAGAGCTATAGAGAAGCATGAACTAACATACAAAAGATGATGTACAGAGTAGATGAACATGGTCTAATCATACACCCTAGTAAAATTACATTATGTAGAAACAGTGCTGGCAGTGTTAGGTCATAAACTGACATGTAGTCAGAAGGAGAACTGCACACGAGGCCTCACAGCCCATTGTTTTCTCTTCCTCATCTGCTGAGGAACCGCTGTGCTAGTGCTACTAGTGCTAGTGCTACAGGCCTACTATCAAGGCTTGGGCTAGCTTGCTAACTAGAGTTAGCACTCTAGATAAACTGTTCCAACTTGGACATGTCTCTTTAGAACAGGGGTTCTTCAGCTTTTTGGGGCCAGAGACCCCTTACAGAGAACAAGATAGCTGATTAAAAATGTTTACTGCCACTTGTACTCCTTTTATTTATATTTAGTATTATTTATATTTTATAGCTTAATATATTATACCTTTTATAGCTTTATAGACTTAATAACTTCATTTGCTAGTGCCTGAAGACACATGACGCATTTTGGTCTTCCATCGTTGTTCTCAATAAAACCAAAAATCTAAGTTTAGCCTGTTTGGCCTTTGCATCGCCTGATGCATCACAATCATTTCCAGGAGTTTTTAATCGTTAAAAGTAAAGTTAAGTTAAGTTAAGTAAACCCAGTTTGAGAAGCGTGAATTTAGAAGACAAAACAGTTAGCATGAGCCATCATGCTTAAGTTGGAGAGGCTATCTGTGCCTAATCTACAAGCAACAAAGACTTTCTTTAAAAATGAAGGTAACAAACCGAATATGATGACCACAGAAAGAATTACAAAGCAGTTCATCTCACAGTCACATGGTCACCTCGACCACCATAACACATAGTTACAGTACCTTTTAACACACTTTCATAGGTTGGCAATACACAAACAACGTTCCTCATAGCTGGCATTTATTTAACATTCTCTCAGAAAGAACAGGCAACTATCGGGGCTGTAGTGGTTTCAATAGATTGACCTTATAACTAGTGTCTGTGCTTCAAGCTGCAAAGGATTTGGAAAACCAAGCTAAGCTTTGTAAAGGAGGATGCATTTGGTGCCACTCAAGCAGCAGTAGGAGCAGCAGTTGCGTGTGCCATGTATTAATATTCATATGACCCCTGGCAGATTGGGTGTAGAGATCCTTTTAGAGGAGTGTTTATTATGGTCGCAACTGAAAGAATCTTTGAATGGAGCAGGCTCCGAGGCAGCAGCAGGAGCAGCAGCTTTGGGCCATTGTGGCAAGTCGACACTGCAAAGCTTTGTATGGTCCTCAGCAGGTGGGATCAACCAGAGTGCCTCCCCCCAGCCCTGACCTCCACACACACATATACACACAAATACACGCACATATGCACGTATATTTAGAGGGATGCTAGCAAACGAGCTTATTTTAAACAGGCTGACAGTGTATAGGAACAGTGAAATAAAAAGGGTCCTAACAGTACAGTGGATGCACCGCCGACACACAAAGACACACAAAAACTCCATCTGCTATGACGAAAGCAGCGAACACTGACTTGACACATGACCTTAAGCCTCGACGGCTGCCACCGTTTCAGGCCTACAAAACCGTAACCGCCACCGCTCCACCTCCTTTCCCTCCTCCGCCTGCCCCTCCTGTCTTCTCTAAGTGACTACAGACTACAGTGATTACCACTGCAACCCCCCCCCCCCCCATAAACCCACCAACCGTCTCCTGCTCCACCTCCTCCTCTCTGCTGAGCGATCCGGGGCCCCTTGGCTCAGCACAAAGACACGGCTGCTCGTCTGTCAACCAGAGGCGCAGGACAGAGCGGGGCCCCTACTGACTCCTATTCAGCTCTGCTGAATGACATTATTGAAATCCCAAACCCGCTGTGTGCATGTGCGGAGGCAATAGGCTCACACCTGTCCTCTTAGCATGCCTGCCTGAGAAGACAAGATAGAGGTGGGGGGGCAAAGGAATGTGTTGATGCACTACCAAACCAGCTGTTTTCACTGAGTAGTTTGCAAATTAAGCTCTTCTGCTTTTGTGCCAAGTGAGGGTCTTTTGCTTTTATTGAAGTACTATTTTTAATGTTTGGTTCAAAACACACAGTAAACAGTAGTAAAAATTGATTTTGGTGAATGTAAAAGTACAGACAATCTCAGCGTTCTTGCTCGAAACGTGAACATCTTGGGCAGACTTTGTCAGAATATGGCAACGCACTAAGAAGCAGCTTGAAACTTGAACTAAACTTTAACAGCAATACAGTTCAAAAGGACTATTTAAACAGGCTGTACTGGCCAAACCAGGAAATTAAATACCTAAAAGTACAATTTTTATTCTTCTTTTAAGGAGAACCGAGATGAGTCATTGTCACTGCAAACTGGTTGAAAACCCACCTGTTTATTGGCTGGAATGCTGCTTGTCAGTAGGTGAAGAATGTGGAAAACTTGTCTCGTGCCATTGGTCCAATAAATAGTTTAAGAGTCTGCACATGTTGCGGAAATGTGAGAAAAAGGTAGCATTCTGCAGAGCTGCAAGGTCATTGTTCTAGGTAATATCTAATTGTTGCCTGTGCAGAGTGTGTGTACGGATTTAGATATATCAATCATCACATTCATCTGTGCCATCAGAAAGTAGTCTGCAGTTTCCTCATCTGTTACACCGCTCTTCCATGCCCGGAGATTTATGTGATTATCGTCTTTCTGCGTTGTGTGTTCATGTGAATCCCAGTCGAACTTACCAGAATTTAAAGAGTCAATTTGCTCAACACTCCAGATAAGAAGAAACCACCTGTTTAAACAAGTCGTCTGTGTTTGCGATATTACCACATCCTTCAAGGGGCACACTAATCGTGACAAATTCATCTGTGTGCTCCTGTGGCTGGTACGCTGGAACTCACACTGATTTCCAGGTTGGGACAAGTCTCAAGGAGTTCGCACAGGATCAAGGGCAATCAATAGATGCTTGTCTGATAGACATCAGTTAAACACACCAGACAAAGGAGCTGACAAAAACAAGTCAGATTCTCACGTTCATATGATGGGAAACTGGTTTGCTGCCATTATGAAAAACTCTTTTATCTGAAACTGTAGCTTTTCACAGCGGGAATGTTGATTTATTGCTGCTGTCATTGTCTGCCTTCTTCTTTATCAATTTCACTTTTGTCAGCGTTCCAGTATCAACCTTGTGTTAAAAGATTTTCAGCGCCAAACTTCTTTGACCTTCTCTGTCGCTTTCTGTCTCCGACATTTTGTTGCTGTTGTAATGTTACCTTGCTGCTTTTTAATGTTAACCTTGAATTAGAATCCAGTTCTCTGGGCAAACAGAAACTTTTCCCTCACGCCCATAAAGCACACACACACCCACAAAACACACGCACACACACACACACACACACAGTACAATGTTATTGTTATTACTCATATAAAACAATATGTGAGAACACCTGAGGTCATTTCTCACGTGTAACTCCTGTTCCTGTTCTGCTGACAAGTGTAGCTGTGCCTGTGCATGCTTAAAGCTACTTTAATTACTCTTTTAATCCCTTTTTGGTAACTTTTTTGGCAAAGGAACGTTCTAACAGGCTTACAGGCATGGTGAAGATTGTTATGGCTAATGCAAGAGAATTATTCACACAGAAAGTGTTGAAAAAGTGTTAGGGGCTAGACTGGTGTGGGCGCATTGCTACAGACATCAATGCCTGGATGAAATATGACTCAGGGCATCTGCTTGAGTAATACATCCATAAGTTTTGAACTTGTCATACACCAAAATTTACAGTGATATAAAACAGGAATTTACGGTCATTATAGTTTTTGTCTTTACAATATCATTTTACTTTAAATGTGCGCTTGCATGTATTCAGTTGTTCATTGAAGTGTGTTGGCCAATGATGACGTGTTGCATCGCAGCAAAAAGTTGAACCAGGTTAACATCTTTTCCAGATGCATCAACACAGTCGTTTCGTTGAAATGCATGACAGGGCCGTGTATTTTATAGTGTTACTATAAAATATGACAAATGTCAGCTAGATTGTGTGACCACTGTAGTTTATTGGGAGGTGAAAGGTATAACACTTGGTTTCAATATGCAGTGTCACCCCTAGACGCCACTAAAACTTACACACTGGACCTTTAAGTAGAATTTTGAATGCACTTTTACTTACTTAGTTCACTTAGTTGAACTTTCCTTCAGAACTAAAGGTGTCAAAAAGAGATAAGCTCCAAGGAGTAGAAGTGAGTGGTTAATTCTCTGTGGTTTCAACACTTAAAATGTCACCTTTCATGTAATTCGCTGGTTGGCGTATAAATATTGATTCCTGGATCTAATTGAGTAAACTCAAGACTAGCATATTTTTCCGCTTTTTCCTGTTTGAGAGTAGCTTCCCTAGCAACATAAAACATTTATAACCTTTGTTGAGTTTTAGGGAAGTAAAAAAAAAGAAATAGGAGGGCACAAAATGCTGGATTTAAGTGTGTTTTCTATATTCATTCCTGAGAAGCAGTTTTTAAAATAAACACACTGCTATATATTGAGCATCTGGGTCACCAGAGGCACTCAGTTGGTCCCAGCAGTTCAGCAAATTTTATTTGTGGTTTTCCATTAGCTGGTGGCAGAAGATATGGACTCCACAAATAACTTCTTCAAAATAACTATAAAATGACGCCGTTTTTGGGGTGGTAAGAAGATGGAGTTCAGATATATTTTGGTTCAGCAACACCTTCATGCATTTATTTTAGTCCTTTTTCAAGAATGATCCACATTGTTGGGCCAAACTATACAAATGAATTTCTTTGCTTGTCCTGCCATGTACATAACAAAAGAAATCACAGAGGGCTATCAGTTAACTTATGGTGTGACTTTATACTGTAAATATTACCAGAATAACAACAGAATTTAAATAAAATACAGCAAGTGGTGAAGACAAAATGACAAATTCAGTCTGTGTATGAGTTGACAGATTTCTCTTATCTAGCTCCATAAAGCCAGACTCCAACTTACATTTGTACAGTCAGAGGTAGGATTCAGTCATCTACTTACGGTTTGGTAGAGAGAAATGAAAAGAAATCAAGTCTTTTTTAAACATATAGTGACTTCAACAACTGAGGCCAATTCTATATGTTGTCACTGCCTGTGTCAACCCCTCCCTAAAATGCAAGGCTGGCTGAAGAGAAGCTTAAGATTAGAAGAAAGTGTGAAAACTGGTGTTGACAGCAAGGCGTAGAATGGTCTGAAGATGACTTGACTGTGATAACTACAGTCTTGCTGCATAACTTGGCTTGCCTTTCTCTTTCTCTGATCTCCCCCCTCTCTCCCTCTCTGTCTCTCTTCCTCTTTCGAACATGCACAGACATGTCCAGAGTCCAGACCGGGAGAGAAGGGAAACCCCTGCACATGGTGGGGGAAGCACTGTGCATCCTGAATTACAGGACTGACCTGCATGTACACACCAGTTTGGATTTGGGTTATTGTAGTGAAAGGTTTAAATGTCAGAGATATTTCCTGCTTTTTCCAAGCTGCTGGGGGAAGCCCAGACTAATCAGGGCGAGACAATAGCCTGATTAGAGAGAGAGAGAGGAATGATGACGGGTCATGGAGGCAGGCAGATGTACAGACTAACAGAGAGCGTCAGACAGAAACATTTATGAATATGGATGTGTCTAACATGAATGCCAGATTAGGCGCGAGCTCCCGCCTGCCTGCGCGTGTGGCGCTTTGAACACGTCCATATAAATTTGCGTGTGCTTCAGTTCTTTCTTCCAGGGAATGTTTGACCTTTGACCGTCTCCCTGCACCCCCCCCCAACCCCAAAACCCAACACACACACACACCCACCTCACCTCCCTATATCCTGGACAGCTGTCAGCAGGGACCTGGCCAAAGAAAAAGACCCATCTGTCGCTTTCCTTCAAAGGTCAGGGCTCAGGGCCGTCTGTGTGTGTGTGTGTGTGTGTGTGTGTGTGTGCGTGGAGGGAGGAGGGAGGCTTCTTTTCACTCGCTAATCTCTGTTGTTGTTCTCTCTCGCGCTCTCTGGCACACTTATCACACTTATGGCTGTTTTAAACGCAGACACCCGTCACGTGTGTGTCTGGTGTGTTTAGTTCGTGTGTGTACGTTGAAGGTGTGAGTTCCCTTGCGTGTGTATGTGCGTCATGTAACTGATACCGTGCTTCTTCATATTAAGAACAATACAGTGCTGATGCATATTTAGCATGTTGCCTATTTGTTATTCTATTGGCTTTTTTTTTAGACTTCATGCAAGGCTGCATAGATGTTACAGACTTATTCAGACTCTTATTTCCTCCTGTTAAGAGGCCTAAATGTTATGCACACTTGTCTTTGATCACACTAATCAGATACATCGCATTTGAAAGCCAGACCACTTTTGTTTTATGTGAGAGTAAATTAATAATTCATTATGGTGATGAGTATAAATATATAATGGAAGAACAGATCTATCTGGTTCTTGTAGGCTTTATATCAATCAGGTCATTTTGAGGTTACCACAGTTCAGTCTGAAATGACAATGTAAATGTAAGCAATATAATATATATATACTGACTTTGAATGAAACAAAATGTTTATTTTCAGGTTGCAACATACTGTACTTTATGTTTTATCAAAAGTTTGCCATAGTAAGAAACATCCTCTCATCCAGCCTACAGAGGCCTGACTCAAACCTTAAACTCGTCTTCCTACTTTGACACGGCTCCCCCTGTTGGTCCATATTGGGATGACCATCAGAATCACTGTATGATGTTGTTACCAGTCACACTGGGCCCTGTTGTATGAACAAAATTAGCTAATTCCCCAGTTTGTATATGATTTTAAATGCTTTGATTGTGCGCTAAGAATGTCCAGTAAATGTGTTTTTAATTGAGCAAGCCTCACATGGGATTGTAGGTTGTATATTTGATTTTACAACCAATAAGTCTTCGGGTCATGACAAGAATAATCTTTGGACTTTCATTCATGCTGTTTTACAACATAAATGTCCAAACATTCCTCTGGAATTACAATAAGGGCGACAACATAATGCGACTGCGGCTGATTTGTAGAGTTCATATCTTATCAGGGCAGCAGGTTATACGCTTTGAATTCATTCCAAGTGGTGCAGTACAGAGTAGTTAGCCGGCCAATAAAACAATTTGACGGGTAGAAACTCGAGTGAATTAGAGAGGGAGATTTAGACTAATTCATTAACATTATATAAAGAGATTTAAAGAGAAAACAAAGCGCTCTCTGTGTGATTACTGAGGATCATGCGCCAATACATAATCTACCATGTCCAGCTCTGTGTAAATACACTGTTGGAAATAAAGACAAGAGATTAGAGCCACGGGGGTAACAGGAAAGCAGTAGTACAGTAGGTCAGCACAGACCAATCTAATCGGATGTGCAAAAGGTTGTGGGCCAAGCTGTGTATCTATAAAGTTATCATTTTCTCATTTTAGTTTAGTGCAGATGGACTCGATTCAAATCAGAGCCTTTCCTCAAAGTCTGACCTTCTTTAAATCAGAGGCCATCTTTGGGTGGGTACACACAAAATTCTAACCCAAATATTACTTGCAATACGCTACAACCATCTGATATCACGTTGCTGAAGTTCCACACTTATGTGATCATGTGATGACGACTGAGCTATGTTAAAAACAAATGCAGCCTTAGTGTATCTACTATCTTTTCAACGTTAAACTGTTTTTGATTGCATACTCAGCATCTGCCAAACCTCTATACAAATCTAGCCGTTTTTTCAGCAAATACTAAGTGTAGTAACAAACATAGGGCGCACTGACTAGATTTTGAGCAGTGTTTATAGTCCGTATGCTCATACTTACTGGTTATTTGGATGTTTAATAAAGGTTACCGTCATAGAAACCTTACATTTATATCGCGCATTGAAAGAAGGGCTTTGTAATTAAGAGAGTTGTTCTTCTCATCTACCCCAGATGCTTAACAGTAAATGTTATGAGCAATAATATGAGGCATACCACAAAAACCATCCATCATTTGACACACCCAGAATAGGAACAGGGCACACACTATGTGGTTAGACAGCACACGCTGTAACAATAGACACACACGGCAGCATCTTGCCAGCAGCTTAAGAAACATCATACGTGAGATGAGTTGCTGCCTCCGTGACCTGTCTGTCACCACCTGCCTCCAAATGTTCCAGACTTTGATGTTGTTCCGTGTGTCAGTCTTAGTGCTATGAAACCAACTCACAAAAGTCACAGATAAGCAGCAAATCAGCCCAAACGCTGTATGTCAACATAAATTCACAGAAATGACTGATCCATTAAATACGAATTAAAGGTCAAGTGTGTCAGATTAAGGGGGTCTGTTTACAGAATATGGCAGAAATGCAATATAATATTTATAACTCTGGTTTCGTTAGTGTAAAATCATTTGGGTTTTTTTTTTGTTTTTTTGTTACTACAGACACTTCCACAGAGTCCACCATGTTTCTACAGGAGCCCATAATGGACAAACTAATCACTGACACAAATAGACGTGATGTTGCTATGCCTGTCAAGCTCCAGCATCTTTCATAGTTCATTGTAGTATATTTTATAGTATTAATGCCAGTGGTGGTAGACCACACCAGTGGTAGACCAGCCACACCAGCTGATGTTACATAATACAGTACTATAATATAATACGTATGTTTAGGCTTACATTTGTCATACAAACCAGTGTATATGGCTAATTAAAAAATAACAACTTTGACTGGGGTTGCTGGGGTAATTCATGACCATGGTATCCACACAGTGGGTAAGATATGACACACCCCACACAACGAAACCTAGCTATAATGAAATATTCCTTATAGCCATTGCTACTGTATGTAGTAAGCTAGTTTACTGGCCACGTTTGCATCTTGCACTAGAGCAGATTAACATGCACACTGTGGAAATCCAAGGCTTAACAGGTCTAACGAGTTACAGCTGCAAAGCGGACTGGACAATCGCCATTTGGAGAGAGAGAGTTTATCAAACGGCCAATTGTCAGATGTCAAATTTAGAAACTAGGGAATAATACTCTTGGTAATGCTGCAGGGTCAGTATGTAGTGTGACAGATGGATGAGGTGTACAGGCCTGTAAACACATGTGCACAAAGACATGCTGACACAACCATGTCACTAAGAATCATAGATGAATGTCAACTCAGAACAAAAGGGCTTCCTAGGAACTAGCACACACACATGTGTGCGCGCACACACACACACACACACACACACACACACACACACACACACACACACACACAAACAATCCATTTACTGGAAGTGGTTTTGCAGAAGGCTGAGCTGATGAAAGATAAATGAATGTAGAGAAGAGAAGGAAAGAATAACAGGGGCAGTAGACTGGGAGAAAGAGAGGGATGAATGAGACAGAGAGAGATGTGAGGGAACTTGTCTGGAGGGTAGGAGAAAACATGATGTAGTCGGACAGCCATGGGCGGTTTGTGAAATGCTGGGTGATGGTTTGAGGCAATTGCATTGTGTGTGTGTGTGTAAGTGGTTGTGTATGCATATGTGTGTATCATCTCTCTCTGCTTGCGTCATTACTTTGATTAGACTGCAGAAGGGAGAGGCAAGGAAACCCCAGCCCTTTCTTTCCCCTCCCTCTCTTCCTCTCCCTCCTCCACTTTATCTCTCTCTTTGTCTCTTTTTTCTCTTTCTGTCTTCCTCTCGGTCTGAGTCTCTCTCATTTCACATTATAGTAAGTATTTCTTGTAAATAGGTGTGTTGCTTTGCCCAAAGTACCTTTTTTTGTTGTTTTGCTTGTTTTCTCTTTATCTGTCATTCTTCTGAATTTCTCTTTCATGAAATACAATCATGTCATGACAGTAAGCACTCGTGCTAAAAAAAAAGAAAAAAAAAAAAAAACACTCCCAAACCAAAATATGCAAAAACATGTGCTTCTTCATGTGCGGCCAGGTGTTTGCAGGCTGCTGTAAACAGCACAGAGGAAGTCAGACTGTGCCCTGTTTGATGCTCTTGTGGTCAGATTTCACAACTGCGCTTCGGTGCAAGTGTTAGTCAGGTCGTCTGTTGTCTCAAACCTGTCACTATAAAAAAACATGTGTCATTCAAATATCGTCCTGTGAAAACTCCCCTAAAGACTGACCTTTGAAAGCTTTTCAATTATTGAATAGAAAAGATATAATCAGCTGACTAGTTGTAATACAGGTGCTTCAGATAAGGAAAGGAAAGATAGATACTGACTGATGGTTTTGTTTGTTGTTTTGTTTGTCATTTACCACGAGGCGAGCCACAAGCTTTTATTATACTGGTCTTTTCAAATGTTTTATAGAAAACTTAATTAAAAAATATATTATAATAGGCATCGGTTTACCCTGATATGAAGTGTTTACTGTAAAAACCGGCACATATGCATATTGATTGCCGTTTACAGTAGCCAACAGTGTTGAGTGTGTGTCTTCAGGAAACTCTGTAAATCACATAGAGCTGAAGCTTGGCAGTCAGAGGGCATCTAAGGGAAAAATCAGCTACTATTCTGTATAAAATATGAACCAGTTTCCCTGAAATCACTGAATTGTGTTATGAACGTGTTCTTTTTGTACAGCAATCAGTGAGCAGCCCTCAGAATCACTCACAGGCTGTATCAAACAGGAAACACTCAGCTCTGATGACGTCAAAAGCGAGAAAGCGATTCATTGGATGCATAAATAGTATACGCCCCCGGCTCAGGGTGAGTCATCAGCCACTTTTTATTGCTTATCAAAATGACAAACTGTAAAATACCTGAAAATATTAGTTTTGATCTTTGTTGAGCCACATACTGGTGAATAACAGCTGAGCAACTTGGTCAACTTTCTCCTTTCATGTACATGTATTATGCCACATCACGAGGAGGATTAGTGCCACATGTGAAATATTTATTTGAGTTCTGACTTTATTAGAGCTCGATTCTTTTTTTTTTTTTTTTTTTTTTTTTTTTTACTTTAAACTCAGAACTCAAATAGTTTTTTTTTTTTTTTACATGGGGCCCTCATCAATCTTGTCTATGTTGAAAAAAACAACCACATTTTGAAGATGGTGAAAAGGTAACAAGTTAGCTAATGTTAGCGAAATGCTAGCTAACTAGTGACTTGCTACAGATTAGGTTGCTAATTAGCTATCGTGCTATCATCAGCTAACTATCTATTGTCCTTAATCATAAGCAACATTCGCATAAAACTTTGGGCCTGTTGCAGTGAGAGAGAGAGCTCACTTTAGACCATATGAAAAGCAGACAGAGGAATCTTTAGCTAAACAACTTTTAAGTCAGCATTTTCGAAGTAAAAAAAAGAAAAAGGTTTTTAAATATCTTTTAACAATCTGCAAAGGAAGATCAAACAAACGATTTAAATATTTACAAGATCAAATGAATCATTTGCATATTCATAAGCTATGGGAACATCCTTATCCAGACATCTGGAGAGAAAGAGCGAGAGAGAATGCTCAAATCTGCCGTGGCCCACACAGGAGAGGGACAGACCCTGGCACTGTTAACAGGCGGCGCGCGTGGGACAATATGAACAAACGGAACAAAATTATTTTCAGTCTGATCATTGGGAGGTTTAAGTGGCCCTAGACAATCTGGAAAGGCGATCCGCCACCTTTGGGATCCTCCTCACCCCAAGGCCCCCAGGAAAAGCACCAAACTTTAAATATGACATAGTGGCAAAACCATATATTGACAAGCGTCTGTCATGTGATGCAAACTGACCCCACAATCAGTAAAACAGTGGACACATTTCTTTGAGTGTTTGAGCCTCCACATACTGATTTTTTTTTAATTATCAGAATTTGATCCATTCAGTGTAATAACATTTCGAAAGTTTAGAAGAGTCATACATTTAAACATGTACATTGCTGAAAGCCCAATAAGATATGATATAGTGAGTGTAAGGATTATTAACATTAACTGCACAGGCTGGTGTAGTTTTATCACAAAGGTTAGCTTCAGTGAGGTAGCTAGTTAGCTTTGTAGTATTATTGTATTATTAATATTATTGTTTTGCTTTGTTTCTGACTTGCTTTGTCTGGCTGATAATACTAAACCCTCAAAACATTGAATATAAGACTTAAAATAGATAGCTGCACACTCTGAGCTTTCACACTCTGTGAAGCAGGAAACAGATGCCCACCCCCAGCCCTCCTTCCCGCTTGTCGCTGCAGTACATAGGGTTCCACTGAAGTTTGAGGTTCTCACACCTGCCATACCCCATCGTATCCTCTACTGATCACGCTACTGTAAAGTCTCTCATTATTGCTCTCTTGTTTTGAGGACATTTACACCAAATTAACCGTTCGCAAACCGCTGAAAAACTGCTCAAACAACTCTCTAACCTGGAAAAAAAAATTCCTGATGTAAACGAATGTGAAAGAAAGTGAGAGAAAACAGACGTGGGGAGAGATTGTGAAAGTGATAGAACCACTGTATGACCTTCTAACATCCTGTCTCCTCAACCACATTTATGCATTTCACCTTTAACAAACCAGAGAGGAAACAAACATAACCTTTCACTATGGAAAAAGTCTGACGTTACAGCAGCATTTCGTTGCTCATCAGTCCTTTTTTGTAGTGGTGACCCATTAAATACTCAAGTATTAGTTGCCCCTGCGCGCTCCCACTGACTCTCACTTTCAGATTAATATCGTCTTTGAGAAAACATTTCATGTCTGTGGCTTTGACGCGGCGCATCTTTCGCTCAAACCAGGCCAAATAAATCTCCCGGATGACATGTCATCGTGCCCTCCGCGTAATTGTTCATCACTTTCTGTGGTTCTCACAGCACATAATGGAATGTCTTATTACACTGACATTAAGAGTGGGATTGAACAAGACTTCTCACAGTCTTTCTTCTCTATCTCTTTCTTTATGACTGAGGAGACAGACAGACAGACAGACAGACAGACAGAGAAAGCTGAGGTTGCTAGCAGTCTGTTTAGTTTAGTGCTGCTGGGGTGCTGCCAGGCAAATGAGAGACCAGCAGATGGCTGGAATGTGGAAAATGCCAAAGATCAGAGGCCAGCAGAGACACAATGAGATTAGAGGGGAAACAGAAAGCAACCACCCAAAACTGAGCAGTAAACATCCTTGTAAGCTGTGTGTGTGTGTGTTTGTTTGTTAGAAAAGATGTTGCGTGCAGAGAGATTTGTGTTGTTGATTCGCTCCTTGGATTGTCCCCACATGGTCATTTTGTTGAGGAGGCACGAAACTTTTAGTTGAGGTGTTTTTCACAAGTTTCGTCTTTGTAGGTTTAAACTTTACTGTAAATTGTGTGCTCGATGTAGTCAGGATAAGGATAAGAAATACTGCATGACATCTCTACATGCTCCATTTCTACAAGATAAATCTATATATAAGCATGGGAAATTAAAAAAAAGAAAACAAGAAGTAGGCTGTGTAAAATAGGTGCATTATGCTGCAATATATAACAACAATACAGTATATATACAAAAGAGTTTCCAAACTCAGCACAGACAGACTATAAAAGGTAAATGTGCAGATTTTGCACGTTAAAATCTGCTTACAGCCCTGTGTGAACTGGTGACTTGTCCAGGGTGTACCCTGTCTTTTGCCCAATGTCAGCTGGGATAAGCTCCAACCCCCCATCACCCTGATAAGGACAAGTAATTATAGAAAATGTATGGATGAATGAAAGTCTGCTTTCAGGTCTTGGAGAGTACTCCAGCATATGTGGGAAAAGTTGTATAAAACCTTGTGTGGCTCCAGAGGGAGTTGTGCAATGGTGCAGATAAATTGCGGATAAATTCAAGTGATGTCACTCAAGTCAGCGTCAGTTGGGACTACAAGGTTGAAAATGAAAGAATTCTGGGGGTGTGGAGTAAAAAGACACGAGGCCTCTGAAGCCCACTCCTCTGTTATCGCTACAGGTGTAACATACTACTATCTCCAGTAAACCGTCTCCCTTGTCGTACTTGTGGGTTATGTAGGCGCCAGGCTTTGAGGATGAAAAAGAAGCCAAGGGATAAAAAGTACAATATCTCCGGTTCCATTGAATCAGTGTTGATACTTTTTTTTAAAAGGTTTCCAAGGAGTCCAATAATGTTACAGAGATATTACGCTAAATAGGTAAAATAAAGATAAAGATAAATAAAAAAGAAGCCACTTCAGTCTTTTTTATGGTCCTTTTATGGTAAATGGTACTGGATAAACTCTAAAATACCTGGTAACCAAAATAAAAAAAGACATTTTTCTTCACCCACTTTACACAAGTTCACCTCAAAGTTTTTTTCATCTGACAAGCAATCACATAATTTTATCCTCAAAGGCTCCAAGTCGAGCGTCGTGCACAGCCTATAAATCCACTCCAAGTATATTTCGATGAATTGCTATAATTAAACTCACAGATGCACTGAAGAATTACAGTAACACAAGGGCTGAATCTGTAATCAAGAAACTGCAGCATTACTTTCAAGCAAGGTTATATTAAAAAAAAAAAAAAAGCTCCAAAGAAGGAACCTTGTACTTTCAAGAAACAAACATGCAACGTACATTATACTCCAAATAGATATGTCAGTACAAACAAGGAACATTGTAATTGTTGTTGGGTCTAATCAAGTACAGTATACAGCTAACTAACTATATTCTAAAGCTGCGAGCAGAGTGCGTGTGAGAGAGAGTGTACAAAGGTGTTGCACAAATGCAGTAATGTGTAAATGACTGGTGGAGCATTCATGTTCGAAGGGTGTAAGGTTGTCACTCTTTGCTCGCAGTATGGTGCTTTTTTTCTCCAGACAATGGCAGCAGCGCAGAAGACGATTAAACAAAGGGACATTTTGCATGACATCTGGACAACAAAGTAGCCATTTAGTGGATTGGCAGCAAAGTGGAGGCTCAAACACGTCTGAAAGTGAATATGTTTCATTTATCTTGCTGAAAGTAGATTTTTATAGCAGATTGCCGACAATGTTTGAACACCAGCTGCTTATCTGCCTGTGAGTGGACCTGTACTGTGTCAGCATGCTTGTGTTTGTGCGCTTGTCTGTGTTTTTCAACTATATCAAGATAGCGTAGCGCTAGAGCTGTTGTGTGAGTACGCACTCAAGTGACAACGCTCTCCTTTCATTACAAAATTGATAAAGGGGCTTCTACAGTTTCTATTATCTCACCCTGTATTGGATCAGCTAAATTACCTGCCAACAACAGGGCACAGCGGGTACATTCAGTTGAGAGTGTCCAGTCATCATTAACTGTGTTTGTGTATCATCATAATGTGGTGTTTTCTAATCATAATGATTCATTGCAGAGGTGCAGGATTTAAATGTCAGCCCAGATATTTCACCGTGCAGCTCACACGATATAAACAAAGTGTACAGCACCATTTTTATACAAAATCTTTCAAATTAAGCAGAAATATATATTTATGTATGTTTAATAATTCAGACACATCCTATGAACTTGGGGATCACAGCCATCTCAATACATGCTACAGCTTTCATTCTCAGCACACAGCTCAAACAGAAAACTCCATGGTGCCAGTCGTCCCTTGATGGAGAGACGGAAGACTGAAGAGAGTGGAAAAAAAGAGTTCATTACTTCAAGAAATGTAGTGCTGTTAAGATTAGTTTCCCTCTTCAGTGTTCAGTACATAAAAATGATCGTGATACGTTTGTTTTGAAGTAGCCAAAGTAAAGATGTGTAACAGCGTGTGTGTTTTTTATCTCCAGGTTTGTTGCTTGTCGTCGCCACGAGTACATAACTACTGAACTTGGGTTGCGACCCATCGCATCTCAGAGCTGGCAACAGCCACTTAGATGTGGATTTGATATTTTTTAAAGTCCATCAAAAATTCATGGTACAACATGCGCTCAAGTGAATTAAATTGTCAAACGACACGTAAATGCTATCTAAAACGTGAACAGAATGGATGTAACCAGAAACAGAAAATGACAACAGATGGTGCATCGTCAAAAGCAGGACTTTTTGACTAACACAATTCTGGCACACTGGCAGACTGAACAGTCCCCAGAGCACTGTAAAAAGGCCTTTAATACAATTGTACAAAGGCATCTGATAAAATGACTTCATGCTGTATTATATAACCACAGTTTAGAGAAAAACTGAGTCAACATGAAATGAAGGTAGAAGATAAGAATTTTTACTTCCTCTACCGAAAATCTTATTGTCACGGTTTCCCAGAAATCTACAAATATTACCCAACAAAAGGGTTTGGTCGTAATGTATTCAAGCACCAGATTTACGATGTTGTAACATTACAAGTAAACACAGCTCTTGCATAATCAAACTAAATCTGCAGTTTTAGTAAGTCACTCAGTATGGTGCTATTTTACAATGGGGTTGCAGGGTGAGACACAACATGACTGTATATTGTTCTATAGATGTATGCACACAGTTCACCGACACAGACGTACACAGTCTCTATCCCTATCACACTGCTGCAGTCGTGGGATAATAGAAAAGGGAGCATGCTGGAGCACAGCCAGCTGAGCGATCAATTGAACACAACTGCGGCTCGATTGCGGTGTGTGCGTGTTAGACAGAGAGAGAGAGTGTGTGAGATAGGGAGTGCCTGTGTGTCAAGACATTGAGTGTGGCAGGGTCGACCTTGCACGGAAAAGCAGCACTGTGTTTATAGTGGAGCAGTAATGAAAGAGGATGCAGTGGTTTTGCTGTACAGAGGAGATAAATCACTCAATCTAACATGTCCAAAACGGCCAAATAACCAATAACAAATCTGAATAACAAAGTGAAACTAATTTCTAATCCGTGAGATTGAATCCCTAAGAGGGAAAAGTTAAAAGAAGTGAGGAGCCTAACATGCAAGAACGCAAATGAGGAGTCAGCTGACTGAAAGAAGACAAATAACAGCAGCAGAAGGTGTGGTAAAAACCATAAAGCAGTGAAATTCTCTGAAATTTCCAAACAGCATAGCAACGACTTCCTGTTTGCCTTTGTGCCCTTCACTGCAGCAGCATCCCCTGCATCCTGTTCATACAGACTAAACAAAGATTTAGATTGGTTCAGTGTTATTTCTCAAATCAGTACTTAGCACCATGTGTTTCATGTACTGTATATTGGTTATTTATTTCACTTGTTTCTTGGGCTGCATTTACAAAGTAAGTATGTCGTTACAAAATCGAGACTACAGGGTATAAAAGAGTCAAATAAAAGAGGTATAATACCTTTGATCAGAAGTTAGCTATGTAACTGAAATATAATATGAGGCTGTAGAAGATTAAAGCTTTATTCTTGTCAAGCCTTTCTACTAAAATCGCAGAAGTAAACGTGCAACCATTCAGACACACTAAACAAATAAATGTATATTTGTTTGAATGAATGTAAACTAGCTTTTTTTAAAAAATGTTTAATTGTTAATCAGAGACTAATCCACGCTGTAACTGAACGTTTTCTGGTTTCAAGACAAACAAAAGAAAAGCTGCTAAACATATATAAGTTATGAGACTGTGGTTGCAGACAGAACATAATTTATGCTCCTGAACTTTGTGCGTTCCCATGGTAATACGTCTCATAGTAAAATTTCAATAAACCAATTTGTAACGCGGAGCCAAATTTAACTATCGTCTTATATTATAACAATATGGCATCATTCTGTGTTCCACCTGTAACTCACTCTGCCTGTTCACCCACTGAACTCACATCTATGTCCTCTTCTGTCACTCCATCTGTCACTTCATGTAGCACTCTGTCCTCACTTCATGACTCCATCTCTCTCAGGGTATCTGTGTCCTGTGAAGGACACAGCAAACAGGGGAAAAACATTTTTCGGATGTAGACACAATCCTTCTTCCTGTCTTGGTCATCTGAAATTAAACCGCACGTAGTTCTGCAAGCACCTGTGAAGAAAATCCTCCCTAAAAATAAAGAGCGTTCCTTCTCTCTGTTTTACTATTTTTGCCTAAAACATCTGCCGACCCTTGTCTTTGCAACTAATGACACAACCTCTTTCTGTGTGTGTGTATTTTAGCTTGCCCGTGTGTGTGAATCCCTGGCCTGCTGTGTATGTTACCAGAATAGAACAATGCATAACTAAAAGTAGGACGATGACGCAGGATATGAATAGATTAAAAGCGTCGAGGAAAGGCAAATTTAACACACAAAAGTCCACTTTAAAATAGTCCGAAAGAGAGTAACGCATCACTGATTACATCACAGCACGGCACAGTAAATCTGCAGATAATCTGCAGGCGTAAACGCATCTCGACTTACCAAAGTGCCAATTTACCATACAGTAAATAGAACTGCTGCCACTCCTAACTGTGGGCACTTCAGTCTCCCAACACGACAACATCTTTTTGTGACAGAGCAATAAGTTGATATTTATGAATATTTGTGAAAGAGTGAGAAACAGACAGATATTTCAAAAGAGCCATACAAATGATTGAGACATCTTATATACGCCATATAAACGGAGAAAGCGTGTGTTTGTGTTTGTCCATGTGCACTCTGCTTCTGCCTCATTCTGCAGGGCAACAGCCAGATAATCTCCAGAGTGGGTGACTGACTGGATGCTGCTATTTTAGCTTTGCACTGTCTGCGTCTATGAATCACTGTGCTGGGTCAGAGCAAACAGAAGGAGAGCGGTCATTACTGTAACGGTACAAAGAAAAAACGTAAGAGGGCTTTCCTTTTGCTCTTTTTGAGTCCAATTACACACGAGTGTGACTCTCAAAGGACAAGTAGGCAGAGAACATGCAGCTGACATAACTGGATCTCATGGCGTGATGAAAGCCCGAGAGGAGCCTCTGATATAACTGTGATAATCTTCTTTTCTCACAACCGTGAACATCATGTACATATACGCACTTAGTGTTTGTACTGTACATTCCTCTCCGCCTGCTTTACATCATTCAGTGTCATCATGACATGATATGGTATTATTGTTGTATTAGATAGTGATGTGCATAGAATAGCAGAGGAGGGAAAAAAAGCAAAAGAAATAGCGTTCGGACTATTAATATAACTGCAAACATAAAACGATGTGCATATTGCACCTATATCCATGGACACTTCACACCTTTTATATCTGCTGCTACTTAATTTTATTCAATATCTACCTCTCTACTGTATATACTACCATGGTCCTTAACGAAACACTGTCTCGTTTCATTGTGTACTTGGTGGAAATGAGAAATATAAAAAAACATAAATAAATCTAAATTAAACCCACTTGACTTAGACTTGGCTAATATTCAGAATCATTTTCTGAGAGTAATTAAGCATGCGAGGCAAACTGTACATGTAGGCCAGTCGCACTGGCAACATTGATTAGACTCTCATTAAAACACATGAGGGGAAAAAGCGGGCAATATAATGAGACAGGAACTGAGCGAGGTCTGATGTGATGACATGCATGTTTCGGTGCTGGATGTTCCCAAGCTGAGCTCGGGCTTATCAGCAACATCTTACAGTAGATGGTCTCAGCTGTCGCTGTTTGGGCTTTTAGGTTCTGGATCAGTGGAGCAAATAAAACAGATTTTTGGGACAAAAGCTGCAGAGGAGCAGACACTCCATCTCCAAGCTGCAGAGGAGCAGAGGATGTAAACAAGCCAAGAGTGGGGGTTTGGTCACAAAAACAACATTGTATCATATGTCCTTACATCCAACCACCTCGCTGTCACTTCACTATTCTCATTTGGAAAGCTAATAAACAGTTTATTAGAGGAAGAAGTGAGGCCAGGGAGGAGGAGATGGATGGTGAGGGTCAAGCAGCACAGCTGCACTCACAAAAGACGCTTGGACAGAAATAACTTGCTCAATGCTTCCCCCCGATGGGTAAAAAGAGCATGTTGTTTTAAAGAGCATGTGGAGTCAACATTTACATGATGAAAAGAAAAAAAGAAGCCTGAAGCAGTTCCTTTGAAAAGAAATCAAACACAAAGTACATGTTAGTTTCCTCTGCGTCTTCCTGCTGTGCCGTATATTACAGCTTGGGATTTCCATCAGAATCCATAATACTAAAAGTCTTGGCCTGAATACAAAATAGAAAACATTGCTTAGATTTTAATGATGTCTCTCATTAGTTATCATTAAATTAACATTTGTAAGAGAACAGCAGCTTGACCTGAATACTCACAGATGACACAGTGGATGTGGTTTGATTCCCAATGTGGTTAGTAAAGGTTTTTATAAACTGGAAAGGGCATACGACAGCAACAAGGCAATGCAAACATTTTCCTTTTCACTCTTCATACTGTGCCACATATAGCTATATGATTAAACACATCAATCCTATAGTTTTCATGTACAGAACAAACAATACAACAAACCTGACACGGCAAAAAATGTCTTCGTAAACTTGAACAAGTACAAACATAATCTTTTATATGGTATATCATTTTGTTTTGTTTGTTTCAATATATCAACCATGAGTGTTAGGACTCTCTTGATGGCTGTTAGTTAATGATCAGTGGTGGCTTCCCCTCTGCTGTGAGTCATTTCTTTATTGGTGTTTTGCTGACATCTACTGGACAGAATTAAATGTTACGTTAAATGTTATCCAAAATGATTAGGTCATTTGTAAAAAGAATTATAATAGGGATTCATGAAATAACATAGTCAAATGAAACAAAGTCAAGTATAGACAAAATAATCATTTCTTCCTTTCATGTGGGCCTACAGACAGAGGCAGAAGAGCGATCACTGAACTGACCTTGGATTATAGTTATCTCAAGTTTGTTCAGGGTTAGAAATGATAAGTAGCTTCTCTATCACTCACCACTTCCTGTCATGTTGAGTGTTTGGCAATTTAGCAGAGGCAGCATAAGAAATATGTTGCAACAGTATCAATGACAACGACAATCCCGCAGATGATCTTATTAAGGGAAGTGACAGCGTGTGTATGACACATGTCCATTTGCGCCATTTAAAATATTATAAAATGACCCAACTCTGCAAACAAACCAACCTCCTAGCAACAGCATGCAAAATGAGTTATGGATCTGATAATGATTACTAAGGGTGACAGGGTCTTTACACTCCATGACACTCTGCCTGACTGAGGTTAACCAATTTAGTATCATATCACTTCTTTAAAAAAATACTTTTATTTGAAGACTTTCACTGAATTGATTCAGTTTATTTTTACCTTGAATTTGTATTATCTTATTACTTTTATCTTGCTTGGACAGTTTTATATTTAGTTTGTATTAATAATACCTTACTCTATTTTATTTTAACCCAGAGATTTGTTTTAAAAATGTGATGTAAATCCATTTATTAATGCTACAGAAAACTTGACTTTTGTCAAAGGCATTGACAGTATATAACATAATTTGAAGGACAGGTCTGAGTTGTCTCTGTTATCATTATTGTTAACTATTGGTTGAGAAATAAAATAAAGCTGCCCCAAGTAAGTAAACAGTGCTTATACCACAAAAAAATTCTCAATTGCAAATGTTATTAAAACTGAAACTGTGTGAGCATATTCAGAAAAATGTACTTTCATTATTAAAAGGTAAAGCTTGTTTTGTCCAACTAATAGTTTAAACTTCTAAATGATCAGTTAAATTAAATAAATAAATAAAAAACAATCACCAAAAAAATCACCCCATTTGAGAAGCTGGAAAATGCTTTTGTATGAAATTGGCATAACAATTATGAACATTTCTAATAAATTTTCTGCCAACTGATTAATGGACTAATTGTTTCAGCTGTAGTATATATTGATGGGTATATCATCATATATTTAAGCACTTTATTGTCGTTGCTTGTGGCTCACTGACATATACTTGTCACCCTGGCCCGGTTTCACCCCACAGTCTGGTATTTCACTCCTCGCTTCTCAGTGAATGTAGGTAATGGCTGCTAAATTTAGATCTGAGTGTGACAAATGAGGATTTCCCTGACAGCTGAGAAACTTCCTGCAGGTCAGCTGATGTGTGTTATCGCAACCAACATGTAAACTTCATGGCAACCCGGCTCAAATGTCACATCTGGAAGTTTGTCATTATTACTAAGAAAGGAGGCATGAGGATATGTGAATGCTATCTAAAACTGATTATCTTTCAACAAAAATACATGCAGTACAGAATGACACTAAGAGGAAATAATGACTGCAAGATGATAATGCCGCTCTGTGTGGGATTTTGAAACTTGGGTGTCCCCCAGTGATAGTTTGAAGGCACTGTGGTAGTCAGCAAGTCACACTACATATTTTTGTACAGAGAAACAAACTCAGAATGAATGAGGTTAACTAAAATTTATACCATTCTTCACTGAGAGAAAAAAAAATTAGAAAGATCATATTAATTGAAAAGAAGCGTAACTCATAGCATCTTTAAAAAAAAATGTAGATGAATGTATATTTCTCTGTCCTGTTTTGTAAAATCAGTCAATTGTCAGTCATCTTAAAGGTCCAATGTGTAGGATTTAGTGGAATCAATAGACTGCATAAATCAAACTGGACATAGTCTCCATAACATCACCCAGAGATTTCTGAAGAGCTGTTGTAAAGCTCAGAGTGTGGTGGCTCTGGCCGTCACCATCTGCCTCTTCTGACTCCACACTAATGAGCAAAGACATGGAGCGTGAGCAGAGCTGGTGTGGGCTGAATGAAGCCTGATTGCTGAAATCAAGCCGCTTGTGTCAACACCCACCTGTCAGTCAAAGTGGCCACACTCTTAATTATGCATAACTCTAGGCCTTAATATAATTTGAACTTGAATTTGAGGTATATTATATAAAAATTCATCCCCCATACTGTTGTCATAAACAGAGAGAGGTGAGAGATGGGGGTTTCTGGAGATTGACTCACTTTTGTAGTCATCCTCAAGTGACCATTTGAGCAATAGTAGTTTTTTGGCACTTCCCTGTGGCCACTCGCAGTATTGCAGCAAAAAAATTCACTGCAGCCTAAAAAGCATTTTGTCCATAGATCACTATTATCAAAGAAACACCAAACTACAAACAAGGTCAGTTATGACTCTTTCTATTATGACTTTTTGATCCATGGAGTTTTATTTTTGTAAAACATTCCTCAAGACTTGGCGTCAACACAATGTAGTCTATGAGCTGGGCAGGAATTCACAGTCGGGGTCAGAGGGAGAAACACCGATCTGCCTATTCACTGCGTAACCAGGAAGTACAGTAAAACTGGAAGCTAGAAAACTTTTTTGACAAATGTGCCAGACAATTATTCTCATTGGATTGAATAGATGTCATATTTGGGACATGTATCCAGTTCTATAATACCTCCATGAAGAGGACCTGTGGCATCGGTACATACAAAAGACTGATTCTAATGTAACCAAAAACAATGGTTATTGTTTTCAGGTGATTATACACTAACTAACTAACATTATATATTTTTTTTACAATAAATTTCATACAGCAACCTTACTATCATATATTACAGATTCAGATTTCAAATTAACTTTCAGATTTAATGTCATTTATATTTAAACTATGACCTCGATCCACTAAGCTATTACTGTTTGGCAAAGCAAGACCCTAAAAAGTTCTATGATCTATCGCCACTGACTTTGATAAACACATAGCCTATCATTTGCCCACACACCCACAAATACACCCACACATGCAGGTCAATACAACAGCCCTGAGGGTCTTTTGCAGCTGAATGGTATGCCCTTTACAAAAGGTAAGTGCTTTACATGCTGCCTCAACAAGTTTTGTGCCACCAACAAAAAGTCTGCATGGTCTATTCAAACACAGGACACACACACACACACACACACACATACACATGCACAAAGTCACACAACTTCATAAGCAGACACACACATGTACAAACAGACACACACACATACACGTACACCTCCCTCAAACTGAAAGACCATTGCTTTTCTCCTTAAAGGGGCAATAAATACTTTGTAGCTGTGCCAGCAGACAGCCTCTCTTTCACAGTCAGCCATTGTCTGAAAGAAACCGGTAAACAATGACAGGAAGAAAATATAAAGTAGTAATGTAAAAATCTAAAAAAAACATATTTTATTTACAGAACTGAATATGAACTTAGATGTTAGCCTTGAAGCACCTGTGTTATCACCTATAGGCAACAACTGAAAAAGAGAGGGGGGAGTTGTTTTTGGTCATACCCACGCTTGGCAACACACTTGCAGTAATTGGAAGAAAATGAAAAAAAAAAAGTGTTCATTTTACTGCTGAGCTCATTTGTCACTAAACATTACAATCCAGATACACACACACGCGCACACACACACAGACACGCACACAAAGCACACACAAAGAGGGAAGTGAACGCTTGCTGAAAGCTAAATTGAAACATCTTGCAGTCATGATGCCATGACTCGCCATTGTTTCCGGGCCCAAAGAGTTGTAGCAGAAGAATAGGAGAAGCGAGAGGAGATGAAGGAACAAGGGGAGAAAGGAGGACCTTGCCACCCATTGGCAGAAGAAAATGAGAGGAGACTGATATTAGGCGGTCTGTTTTGAAAACTGGTAGACACCCCTTTGCATACACACTCTCTCTCTCTCTCTCTCTCTCTCTCTCTCTCTCTCTCTCTCTCTTTCTGCCTCATTTTCTCTTGCTCACTCACCCACCTTCCACCCCCAGCCTCTGTCTCTCTCTCTCTCTCTCTCTCTCTCTCTCTCTCTCTCTCTGACCCCCTCCTCCTTCCTCCTGCATCCCCCCTCCCTGGGAAAACAGGGACAACAAATTAGCCTTCTTTTCTCGGCAAGGCCTGGGGAGGAGGACACTTGGACAGCCCTCAGAGTGTCCGCCTGGAGTTCCCATGGACCCCTCTTGCCCCTTCCCCTTTCAGCCGGCGAGGAAGCAGTCATTGTGCCAGCACCTGTCTCTGAGGAAATTGGTAAAAGTGATGGCTTTGTTAGCCGTCTCCATGACAACCAGGAGAAAAGAGCGGGGCCAGCTAGCAGGGATTGGGGTAGAGGAGAAAGAGTGGGAGAAGGAGGGAGGGAGTTAAGGGGCTTTGACAATAGAGTAGCAGTTGCATCGCTTTGGCTTTGCCAGGGATCTACGTGAGGATGCTGTGACTTGCTGTGCGTGTGTGTGTACTTGGGAGGGGTTATTGTGTGCGTCTATAAATGCAGAACTTGTAAGTAGCGAGCAGTATAGGAATGTCTACCGACCATCTCTCTCTCTCTCTTTCTCCCTCTCCCTCATCCCTGTGGGTGACACTGTGACATCCACCAGTGAAGCAAGGCAGGAGTGTGAATGGGCTGAAAGCAACAAGGTCAGTCACATCATGTCCAGAGAATATCCCCCTCGGAGCAGACAGTGCACACTTTTAATAATTAGTTTCTTTGCTGTAGCCCAACTCAGACACTCATGGTAGAAGTAAATGAGACATGCAGAAGGATTTTGTAAATCTAAGTCTGATTTCTGACATTCCGATAAATAAATCTGGTCTTATGCTTAAATGACTCCAGAGGATTTTGTTGTTTTATGTTAAAAAAGGAAAGCACCCGTCTCCCGTGTATTTTATCTACTGCAAAGGAGAGATTGATGCAGACGTCATTTTCAGCCTTTAGAGCTGCATTTTATTGCTTCACCTAAAAAATGGAATTCTGTGAGACGTCAGTATTACAACACTGAAAAAATGCCCTGACAGGAAGTGAACTGATATAAAAAGACAGAGTAAGAACAGAAACAGGTACACACACCTCATGTCCACTGAAAACAGAGTGCAAGTCATATCAGTGTTTTAGCCTTGTGCTAGTTAATGGCAATACTGCCGCTCGACCAGCAGATGGTGATCATTCACTGGTTCTTGCAGGAGCAGGATGTCTTCGGAGGCCAACAGCAGAGTTTTATGTCCACATTTTTAACAGACCCAAGGGAGTTACCTATTACTTACTTCAGTTATGGTTCCATGAAATGTTTAGATTAAATATTAATATGATTAAAGGTCTTCTGAACAAATGGGTGGGTGGGATGAGAAAAAAAAAAGGAAAGTTCAGCCTTTAAGCCATTCCAGCCCACAATGTGGGTAAAATGTTTTAAAAAGTTCTGTTTTAATTGGTAATTGATTTGCTGAGTTTATCAGTGGTAACCCCTTCATCTGCATTGTATGCTTTAATCAGATTTACTACACAGAGTTCTTAGAGGTTGCATATAACGCTATTTGCCTAGCTTTTAAAGCTCATTCCTTTAAAACACACAGAAATGGCCATAAAAAGTAAAGAATTCCTTTAAATCTTACAAGGTCACATAGGAGATTTGTGTGTCTGCGTGTGTGAAAGAGAGAGAGAGAGAGAGAGAGAGAGAGAGAGAGAGAGAGAGAGTGACCGCATCTGAATATATGATTGATGACGCCTCCTCTGTTAAAAAATGCTGCATATCAAGATGAGAGGAGAAACAACTATATTAGTGGTCAAGGCCAGGAAACTGCTGCCACTCACGTAACCACAAAGGCGATTTTGAAACCCCCACTTGAAGGTCTGAGGCTTCACCACTGGTGTCTCACATAGGCTAATATCCAATGGAGGGAGTCATATTTTAGCTCTCTGTGTCGCCTGTGATGTTGGGTAGAGGAGAAGAATAAGAACAAAGTCAGAAGAGAGGCAGTTTCTTTTAACCGTCTGATAAAATTTGAACCTAAACATGAGTGTCAGGACCAAGGGTGATGATGATGCATGTGTCTCGCTGTATATCTGGGATTTTGTGTCAAACATGGTGTAATAAACTTGATAGGCACGTGTGGCCTCTACCTTTCTTATACAAGCACAAAGACTGTCATGATATCTTTATATACATTATAGTTAGGTATATATGTACAATTTAACATGCACACATTTATTTCTGTGACCAACTTCAGTCGCTGAAGGCACAACAGTGCAGCCCCGATCGAGCAATAGAATCCAAATATCTTCCCTAAGTACAGCCGTCAGCAGTAAGTTTTTTAAGGTCTGTTTGTCGTCTTTCCCTATCTCCAACCAAACGTCACGTATAGTATTATCATGCAGATACAGTTACAGTCAAAGCAAATATTGGACTTTCATGCTCAAACTTAACTTTTTTTTATTTAACCAGGAAATGGATGTGATATTTTTAGCTTGTGGTTCCAAACCTCGGGGTTGGGATCCTTCACAAGATTCATCTGAGAGGTAATGAAACAATGAAGGGACAAGAAGATAGATTATCTTCATTTTTGCTCATTTTTTTTTTTATTTCTTTTCTTGTAAAGTATACAATACATTCATCTCACAGGGCCTTTAAAAATCCTAAGAACTGCTCACAACTCACATCTGCACAGGGGGGTCACAGGTAGACTTTGCTTCATTTTGAGTGCTCACAAGTCAAAAAGTCTGGGAATCGCTGTTCTTGGGTATTCAGTGTGCGTGGATGTGACTTCACTGAGCACTGTACGTCTGATAATCTCATGACTTTTAGAAACAGCATGAACATTTCGTCTTTTATGTGGTGCAACATTTCCATTTCATCTCCTCCAGAACAGAAAATAAAATTTGATGAGTAGCCTTGAAAATAATTGGCCCGGTGCACAACTACTCCTGCCCTACTGTTCTCTGCATACAAGTGTCATTCCATACAGCATCTGTGAATATTGCCATATGGGAACAAAATGAACGTGGTGGGTTTACGAACGCCTCTAAAAGTGTCTTCACTGCTGTCCAGGGGCTGTGATTTATCCCCTCTCTGACGTGAGGCTGCACTACCTTCGCTGAAACAAAATACCCTCAACATCTGGAGGAGACGTGTATATCTGTGTGCGAATGTGTGTGTTCAAGCATATGCGCCGATCTTCTTTTTGATACAGAAACCCTTGAAATGATACCCAGCCTCCCCACGCAAGATAATGATATATTTCACAAAAAGACAAGAAGTCACTTAGATGTTGTTCTTTCCTCCCACTGTATCTCATTCTCCTTAAAACACACACATTTGCACATATTGTTGTGCATCCCTGTGTGTTAGACAAAGGCGTGGGCTGATACAACCGACCCACAGCACACAGATACCTTTGTCATTGATTTATTTATTCACAGGATACTATTAATTGTGGAGTGACCCTCTTACATTTTATATGATTGATTTTCAAACTACCTGCACATGGTGCTTACTAATGCTGGCCAAAATACACAATGAAATATTTGCGTACACTATTATGTCTTTGCACTACAGAAACACAAATACACACAGACACAGACTAAACCCGATACTGTAGCTATTTTTCGTTCCTGTAAGAGCTGTATTTCCATAGGTAACCAGTTTATCAAGACTAATATTTAACAGCCTTGCTAGCAGCTCTTTGAGGCTGTGTTTAGGCACAGTGGTGCTTTGAGCTAAATGCTAATGTCAGCATGCTAACATGTACACAGTGATAATGCTTATATGTTGATGTAGAGCAGGTATAATATTTACCATCCATCATAGTTTAGTGTGTTAGCATGCTAATAAGCACTGGACAGAAGAAGATGATGGGAAAGTTGATAGTTTGGCCATGAATTATAATATAATACCAGATGATGGCACGGATTCATCCTCCTGGGACCACGAAAGTCTGCATATAATTTAATTTCAGACCACCCAACAATACACATTGAGATATCACAGTCTGGACCACAGTCGTGGACTGATCAACCAACAGAGAGACATGCAGTACTAAATATAAGATGAAAGAGTGTACACTTTCAGCGACAGTTCTCTTTTGGCACTGAAAGCGAATGAGCCGTCAAAAAAAAAACTCTTACGCTAGCGAAAGTAAATCAAGATAAAACACAAAGGCTCAATTCAACCAGCTACACTAAAAGTACAGGCAATCCTGGGTTGACTGGTTCTAGTGCTATCATTTGCATCATCCTTTGTGCGTCCTTGCAACGACAGTTGTGCGTGTGGTCATGTGTATGTGTGGATATGCCCACAAGTACAAGTATGTGTGCTGTGCTATTTACTCAGCGCAATAATAGTCTTTAAATGCAAACAACTGTTTCCACATAGTTTATAGTGCCTGGCGTTACAGTTCTTTGGGGAAATAACACAGAGATTTGTAAAATGCTGGGAAGGCATGCTGTGCTATTTGTTACTAAATGGCTTTACTGTTATTGGGGCTGGGTTATTTTTGTTTTACAGCAAAAGTCCGTTTTATATGCAAATAAAAACATGGCCATTGTTTAATTCTTATGGTTCATACATGGTGTAAATGTATTTAACATATTTATTTCTATGGTTTATTTTAGCAATAATAACTGTTGGGGAGTGTATCGTCACCAAGCATGCACAGGGTGACTTGTAGTTAGTCCGCTACGGCAGCTAACACATATAATCAGACAAATACGTTCACACCTAAAGCCCAGGTTAAGTAGTTCACCTTGCCTGCATGTCTTTAGACCGTGGGAGGAACCTGGAAGAAACCCACAGAGATATGGAAGAAGATACAAATGCCCTCAGAAGACCAACTGGCTTGAGATCTGCAAGATCACAGGGGTATGTTACTGTAAGTTATGACACTTTCAGATATTCATCTGTGAACATTTACAGTTTCATGACCACCGAGTAACCTTCCCCTACTGATGAAGACATCTGATAAGTTCCAAGGCTGCATAATGAGCAGGCGAGTTGAGATTTTTTCGTCAGCTTTTCAAGGCTAACTGTCAAACTCTAATTTCGCTAATTTCACTTTCTCCAAATAAGTGTCACTGCAAAATTAACACTGACAACTGGCTGTGAAGGGATATAACCAATAGTGCATGTGTGTGTTTTTGTCTGTCCACCAGCGTCTCCAGCAGGGCCTCCGTCATTGCTAAAGCTGTATGGTTTCATTTCATTGCAAATGTGAATACATGGGGTGCTTTCAATGGGCAATCAGTCGCATACCTTTGATCCTCTACAAATCTGGCACGCATAATTTAACTCCCATGATTAAAAGCTCAAAATATAGCTGCTCAATGATAATGGTGTTTTTTTTTTCTTCTTTTATCTGCCAAACACATCTTGTGTATATGACTAATGTGCCAGCAGTGCCCAAATACCAGCCTTTAAATATTTGTACTGTTTGATTCTATACATATGAGATATGATCATGATGATAATCTGTGGAAGCATATCACAGTAGAAAGTATTTTTGCCCTTTGTGTTGTATACTGACCAAAACATATTTTATTCATCGCTTTATCCACCAAACATCATCAACGTACTGCGTTACCTGCCCTCAAGATTCATCTCTGTACTAACCACTGTGCCACAGTGTTCCCCAAACAGCTTGGATTACCCCAGACATTGTTTGTTTGTTTTTTTCTCATTTCGCCATCTCATTCTCCATTTTTTCAAAACACAGACATAGAACCAAGCATGGGTGTCCCTCACTTCATCTTTCTCTCTCTCTCACTTACAGACTCTCACACACACACATACACACACTCATGCACAGACATCACTGCAAACCGTGCACACACACACACCAGCAGACAAACACCTTAACCTCAAACCTCAAGCTAGGTGCAGACAGGACCACACATACTGTCTCACACACAAAATGTTTGGAATGCTATAAACATTTATTTCGGTTAAAAAGAAGATTTTTGTGTGTGTAGGTGCATGAGTGCATGTGCGTGTGTGTGTGTGTGTGTGTGTGTGTGCACTTTGTTTTTGCTGAAAGAGAAGGAAAGTTTAACTACACATGTAGGCCACCAGATAGAGAGAGATCAAACATGACCAAATATTTTGGGTGTGTTGTCCATAAAACAGGACAGGTTTATATATAAAAAGAGCTAAACCCGTTGCTGAGTCATTGCTTATCCATGAAACATTTCAGAGGAGAGAGATGTGAATTACCAAAGCATCCTGAATTTGTGCTTTTAGTTCCTTTAGACCTTTGGTATTAGATGAGTTGACTTTCTCTCTGAATTTACAATAATGTTAAAATGCTAGTGCTTCAATTTGTTTGTGTTTCTACATTACAGTACATATTACAATGATTCCCAAAATTTGTGTTTCAAATGCATCATGCTTTTGCAAAAAATGTCCCAGTGAACAAGTTGCAGGTCATGTCTATCTATTCCAAATAAATTGTTGTTGTTTTGTTTGTTCATAACTTCATTTTAAGGATGAATGTGTAGGTTTTCCATTTTGGGCTACTGTAGAAACATGGTTCAACATGGTGGACGAGGCCTGTAGCCTAGGCTCATTCTAAAACATAACAATTCTTATTTTAAGGTGATTATACACGAACATAGTTATACATATAATATTCAATTTAGAGCCCTCTAAATCTTACACACTGGACCTTTAAACTCGTAAAACTACCACTACTTCCTGTGTCCAGTAAAATGTTTCCTGTTAAATCTACAAAGCTTTCCTTAACATGGAATAATATGGACCTTTATTGTGTTACAGCCCAGTAAACCAGACTTGAAAATAAAACAGATTCCTGTAATGTCATTTTTTCATAAATTTGAAATTATGTGTGTGTGTGTGTGTGTGTGTGTGTGTGTGTGTGTGTGTGTGTGTGTGTGTGTGTCTGTGTCTGTGTCTGTGTCTGTGTGTCTTTCTGTGGCCATATTCTGTCTTACGGACTGTCCACTGACTGGGAGGTCCTTCAACCACACAGGATAGACACACACACACACACACACACACACACACACACACACACTGAAGACAGGGAGCCTGTTGTTTGAACTGTGTGATCAAAAAAATAATGAGATTCTTTTCTTTTACTTATATCATCTGCTATCCCTTCATCTCATGTTGTTCCTTATGTTCTGAAGTCTTTATATGTGTTTCTTTCACTTTAAACCTTTCACTTCGTGAAATATATCAATAACACAATAGAACTTACCATCTCCACTGCCTCATTACAGGTGGCCAACCACACCTCACTTTTACAGTTACAATTAAAACCAACCCATTTTGCAACACCGTTAAAAAAAGCACTTAATAAAAGAAGGAACACAGAGACAAGAACAAGCTTGACTCTGTTACACAAGAGCCATCACACCTACTTTATATCTGCGATATAAATATGCAGTCCTCAGATATACGATGACCCAAGTCTTCCTTATTAACTCTTAATAAGTTAAAACACAGGTAAATGGACAACACGCAGTTAGAAAGTCAACTAGACACACGGTTAGACAGACAAGTAGCATACAGAGAAAAGTGCCAGCGCCTTGCGGCAGGGAGTTGCCCAGCTTTTCCCACTCTGGCTCTTCAAAACCCAGCCCAGATATTTCCTGGTTCTGACACCAGCTTGGCTCTCAGATCATTCCTACATGCGAAGAGAAACAAGAGAAGAATTAGTCCAACTGTGTGCTCAAGTGAAAAAGAATGAATTTTAAGGTCTGGTGACGCAGACAGTTGAACTTTTGCAAGAAAAAAAAAAGACATGCATTTATTTGTGAAAGTCCTTGGAAAACATGCATCATATCACAGTTGTTTGGGTCGATGACACTTAATGTTTTGCAGCTGGTCTCGAGGAGTTATGGTGAACAAATCTATTTGTTTTTGTTCCAATAAGACCATCGCTCATATCTTGTAAAATCTTAAATGACAAAAATCTGGTTGCACAAACAACAGAGAAAAACACATTCAATATAATTAAAAACTATGAACCCTAGCCAATCAGGTGATTATTTACGGTGTCAACTGTGTAGGAAAATCGAATGAGCGTCTCAAAAAGGAATATCTTCTTACAGTAAAAGAATATCTGCAGCATTGTTAAGCAGCAGCGCAGTGAGACATCTTTATCTGTGTCTTTTATGTGTATGTTTGTGTTAATCTCTGACATTGGGTGAACGGGCCTGTTTTGGTTTCCACGGCAGCGGTGAGGGCCCCACAGTGCACTGGCCCTGGAAGTGGCGCAAACACAAACCACAGTATAAGTATGTCTGTGTGTATGTGTGTGTGTGTGTGTGTGTGTGTGTATGTGCAAGACCACATTTGAGTGCGTATATGCTGCAGTGCCCACCTCTAAACTCAGAGGGAGGCTTCACACACACACACACACACACACATACACGCCCATGCAATGCACGCTTACACACACACACACACACACACACTTGCCTTGGCTCTGCTCTCTCCCTGGGTGGTCTGTGCTGCAAATGTTTATGATCTAAACCAAGCTAATCCAACTGGCTTGTTTCAGTGAATTGAGAATGATTTACAAGACGCAGCGACATGGCCAAGGAGGGAGGAGGAAATCGGAGGAAATCTTGCTCCATTTCAAGTCACTGTGTGACTAGACCTGCACACTTGTCTCTGTGTCTGTTCTCATGCCTATCTCCATCTGTTTCTGTCTCAGAGCTGTGATATCTGAGACACCCCCCCCCCCCACCCCCATCTCAAGGATGTCTTCATTTGACAAATTAGCCGGGCATTGACAATATGCAAAATACAAGGGGATCAGTGGATTTGCAGTTGCCTGTGAAGACTCTTGCCCTCACTCTCAGCTTTTTTCCCCCTCTAAATTCCCACAGAAAAGGGAGAAAGAAAATCCTGACAACATTCTGTCTTCCACACACACTTCTCTTCCTTACAATGAACATGAAGACATGAAATACAAGATGATGCAATAAGCAGCGAAGGGTGTACCTATCGCTGCTTCCGCTGCCAGGGTCTCTTCTTTCAAGTGAAAAGGAAAAAAGGACACTGTCATCCACTTTTTCTATCTTTCACAGACACGTTTGCATCTTGTCATGTGAGCTTTCAGTGACACCAGTAAACTTTGCAGCCCAGTTTAGCTGAATGTGGAATGTCTTGCACACATCAGTGCTCTGAGGTTAACCAGCCAGGCAGTAATCTCTGTGAGTGTCAGTGGTTTAGGTTGACTTTTACTGCAGTTTCGCCTTTTTGCCAGATCCCCCTTTTTTATGAAGAGAGAGGGATGCCACCTGCACACTGACAACACCTTGTAAACTGGGCGGGTGAAGAGGAGAAACAGAAAAACCTTTTATAGTTGGGGGCGTTGGAAAGTATAACCTGTTGCACAGGAAGCGTTCATCTATAACGATTAATATTTAGCAGATAAATTGTTTCATCTGGGTTTTGCTTTACTTCTATTTTTTATTTTAAATTTTATGTCTATAAAATATTACCAAAACAATGCTACAGAGTGCACAAAGAGTTAGTTTTGGTGATGTTAGAAAAGCAGGTAAGTTAATTGCAAAACCATACATGTAACACAATGGTAAATTTATTAGCCAGACATGCAAACATATCTTCAGTAACCATTGAAGAACTTAAAGAACAGAACGGAAATAATGCATCACAAACTGGAGGTGTATGTTTTAAAAGACTTACACTGCACATGGTTGCATTATAGTAAATGAAGGATCCAGTGGTTTAAAAGCTTGACCAATATAGGGGAATACAAGTCAGGATATCTTGCCCTGATTCGATTTTGACTGTACTTTTTAAATGTCTAATGGAAATGCAATACTAAAATGGCGGGGCACCTATTTAAATGTAACACAACACTTTTGCTTAATTGTGCCTTTAATGCTTGGAGTGGAAACTAATTCCACAATCTGTTGTTTTGTCAGCAACACACTGTACCAGTCGGAGCATCTCTAATTAATAGGGTTATTAAACATTAGAAATGAATGTACTTTGATGAGTATCATACATTTGTTTTAGCTCTTAGCAGTAAGCTAGGATTACTGGCTTTTTTTTTCTCAGATGGATCATTTGAGCACTGAAAATGGAACTACATTGTTTTGGTTCTAATGTATCTATTTATATATGTTTCGCTGCTAAATGAACTTAAGCTGAGCATGTATCTGAACTCTTACAGGTAAGCACATCAGCTGTTCACATAACTGTTTGTGACACCTTACACGACCCCGCTCTCTCATTGTCTCTTTCTTTCATCTTCTTTCCTTCTCTCTATTCTTCTGCACTCTGCTTCCATCTTCTTCAGCTCTTTGTTCTTACCTCTGCTCTTTTCTCCTCATTACTTAAGGACCTTTCCTTCCAAGGACCTGTTTCTCTAAGCTATTTTCACTTCCTCTAGCTTCCTCTTCCAATATTTCAACCCACCAGGCTTCTTCCTTCCATTATTATTTTATCTTATTATTCTGACATTCAGGCAATAACAGACAGACAAGCTTGTTTGTCTCTTTCTCTCTTTTTTTATCTCTCCTTCTTCCCTCCTTTCTCTCGCTCTTCTGGGTTTCGAGCAAGCAGCAACGAGCAGTCAAGCTCATCTCCTGGCCAGAGCAAACAAAACCAAAGCCACATTCCCCAAGCTCAATTTGCTGTTACGTCTCAGCTCTGTGAATTGGGAGTTTTCAAGCTTGAAGTCTGGAGGAGCAGCTGGGTGGCTTCTGGCTGCTAATCGGCTCACACCACTTTGTGTGTGAGCATGTGTGTGTGTGCATGTGTGTGTGAATCCTATAGGAATTCTACGATGGCCAAAGGGGGAAAAAAAAAATGTGTGTGTGTGTATTTAAAGCCATTTTAAAAAAAAAAAAAAAAATAGTAGTCATTTGGGGAAAAAAATCTCCAACATATGACACATAAAAAAGTATGTTAACATCATCAACAACAACTCATGAAACTAGAATGGCCAATCGTCAATCATCTATTATGATTACGTTTTCTATTATGTTTACTTGTCTGGGTGAAAAATAGCTTCATTTTTCACGTCATCAAATTGTTAAATGCATTAATATGTAAGTTAACGATGTGTCATATATGTGTGGTGATGATGTTTTTAACCATAGTAATGGCTGGCTGTGAATGTACTCCAGATTCCTTTTATATGAGCTTATGCGGTAGGTTTGTAGCATTTTTAACTTTTAGCATCTGCTTATTTTATGTATTTTCCAACTAATAATAATTACTTTCATCACCATTATAATCACATTGACAATCAAAGCTAAATCTATGAGAGATTCCTTCAATGTTTTCGACTAAACAACGTTCAACATCAATATTACCACTGTTTTGTTTATCAGCAGTGATGATGAATGGAAGCAAGATAAGCTATGTCGGTGATGTTTAAAAATGTGGCAGGTGTTCTAAGATGCCAGAAGACATGAAAGTGTAGCTTATGTTATTTTATTTTCATTTATTTTGTATTAATTGACTTTTTATGTCTTGTTCTGATTGAATAAACCAATATTAGAGACGAAGCTGTTGTTTGTTGTTGTTGTTTCTGTGTTCTGTGTATGTCAGATTCAAATTTTCACTACAGTGGACAATAAAGTTGTAGCCAGCCGCTTGTACTGTAAAATGCTGTAGGAACCACTGTACGGAGGAAGTAGTTTCCTACACGGACGTATTTCACTGGAAGCACACAGGTGTCATCATACGATGCTAGCCGTTAGCTTCATTTACGTGACCTCTGTCAAAGTTTTTAACGAGTAATTTAACTTCTGCCGCCGCCGCTTGTCTGAGCCGGTGTTTGCTTTCTCAGAGGACGTGTCCGGCTGCTTGTGAGTTGCCGCTGAAGCCGCGGCATCGTGTGCCGCTCCGTGCTAATCGTTAGCAAAGTGCTAACAACAGCAACCAACTTTACATGCGTCTGCCGCTGCTGTCATTTCTAGTGGCAGCGGAACAACAGGACCACTGACAGGTACATTTAGACACATTTCAGCGGGTCAGCACGACATTTGTGTCTTCTTGTTAATGCCATGTCTGTGGATTCAGTTGCCAGTTGACCATATGCCAGTGTAACGATACCGCTGGTTGTAACGTTATCAGATGAGTGTCAGAGCCGTGTGGGTGACTCGTCTAAATTTGACATGATGTAGAAAGAAATGCGGAGTTTCTGTCGATTTGTGAGCAATAATATCCAGAAGAACGACCATGCTTTAACGATATGATGCGATATGAACCTGTTCACTGCCGTACACTCTTGTACTCTCGTCGTTAATGGTTAAAACGTGTGAATGAAACACATGTCCACACACACAGTTAACAAAAGTGTGTACCACTTTGTAACGCAGCCCACGATTTACAGAGCAATTATGGTTGTTTTGATCAGGTACCAGTAAAATACTTACAAGTAGGATACTGGTACTTAAATGTAAATACAGCAGGAGAAAGAAAGACTATGGTTAACAGGGAAGTATCAATCATTTTAGAACAAAGTAATCGAGTAATCAAGCATGTATGAGAAATAAGAAAAAAATTATACTCTTATTATTGTGTATCTAGCACTGGGAAACAATATGCATATTTTGTTCTTATGAACATATAGATTGATCGATACATAGATAGATAGATAGATAGATAGATAGATAGATAGATAGATAGATAGATTAGTAGAGTACTTTATTGATCTTCAAAGGGAAATTTTGTAGCCATTACAGCTGCAGTTACACATATTACAACACAAACAGTAACTTTTCCTCCTTGAATGACATCAGAACTGTATTTTACATGTTCAGCAATGACCTCGTCATCTAGGTTTTGAGAGATTTTCAAAATGCCCCGTACCCTGTTTGAGTAGCCTGTGGTAACTATAAAAATATGCTACTCATAAATTACTTTAGAGGTTTGGCAGAATATCATTTATCCCAATATTTTGTTTCCCAGCACTGTTGGTACCTAGTAAGTATAGTCATAGTGTTTACTATAACTATGCCTATTTGTTAACCCTTTGTTCCCCATAGTCTTGTTTTCTTCCACTATAAGTACATTTATGACAACAGCTAAATTTCACTGTGAATCACTCTGGGCTGTATTATGAAAGGCTCATGTCAAAAGAGGGCACTACTCATATGTGTATTTAGTATTTTGATAGTCTTTTATGTCAAGAAGAGAAAAGTAGAGAAAAAAACAATTCTGTCAGTGAACGATAAAAAGGGGACAAGACATTTTAGGTATGTTTTAACTGTCATCAAAATTCAGCAAGTGAATATCAAAATCAGTGAAACAGAATACTGTTTTGACGTCAGTTTCTTTGTTCAGCACAGGGGAGCAAAAGGCACAAATGGTTCAGCAACATATTCTTTAGCATACAATAGTCATTTAGCTTTAGTGTTGGGTCACCAGCCATGAGTTATTCAGTGCATTACCAGCAAGTGTATCAAGTAGCTACCTTTGGTAAGATAGTAACCTCAAAGCTGCCTCATCGAAAGTCTGGCACTGCCACATTGCATCATCTGAACAAAAGTACAAACCCATACAGATTATACAACCTCGTGTCTCAATACAACAGCAATCCACTTACAAGCCTTTATATACATAAACATACATTAATATGAATTATGGGAAATTTTCTTTCTTAGCCGTTCCCAGCAGACATCATGGAGCTCCAGGCGGTGCTGATGGCGGCTGGTGGGGGTTCTCGTATGACTGATCTGACATACAACACCCCAAAAGCAATGCTGCCTGTCGGCAACAAGCCCCTGATGTGGTACCCGCTGAACCTGCTGGAGAGGGTGGGCTTTGAAGGTGAGAGCTTGGTTTTTTCATCGAAGTACTTCTACTGTTACAACAACTACATCTAATACCCCTGTTATTACTACATATGCCTCAATTACTGCTACCACCATCCTCTCCTTTTAGTATTGTTGCACCCCTTATGGGGGGGGGCATCTTTAGTCGCCCAGAGAAATTTCAAATGTATGTGGGGCCTTTAAATGAAGGTCTTTCTCTTTCAGTCTTACTATTTATTATCATTATGATATTTTTACTTCATCCATCATGTGATTAACATGATAAAAGATAGCTGAAATACTTTTTTTTTTTTTTTAATGCAATCTTCTGTCAGCCAGGTCCGATACTGTCACAAATTCCTTGTTAGAGCTTCACATTAATTGGATCTGATGGTAGCAGCTGCACCGAGCTGTTGGCCCTCTGTGTGTCAGTGGCAGAGGTGGAAAGTGTTACAGAAGTGCACTGGCACTTCTTGGTTGGTTTCCACATAATATGTAAAGAAGCCTCTAGTGTAACTTTATGTGGTCCACTTGGGAAAAACTGGAATAAAACGTGCGCAAACTACATTTTGGAATTTATGTGGAAAGAGGGCCAAAGATCATCTCCTGCTCAAACACAAAAACTGTTACTGTGTTTTTCAGTTTAAACTCAAGTACTGTACAGGTAAAATTACTGGTTTAAAAACTCAACTGAGACACTGAAAGACAAACTTTGTTTCATGCTGTGATACAAAGAAGACAGAATGATGGAGAGGATTTTACAAAGCACATTACTTTGACAGGTGTAAAAATACACCAAAGAAATTCACATCAACTGCGAAAATCAAAATAAAAAACGCAATTGACATTCATTGCAGTTATTACAGTGAGGAACCAAGGTACTACAAACGTTGGTTCTACAGACATGATGGATAAAGTTCAGAATTTAATGTTTTAGGTAGGTCACATTAAAAACATAAGCAGTTGTTGGCCAGCTCCCGATGTTATGCTGAAAGAAAGACTACAAAATCTGGACTTTGATGGGATTTTAAATTGTTTAAGAGTGTGTGTGTTGAAACACACTCAAATAAAAAGGAAAAAAACTGTCTAAATTTGAAGCAGTTACAAACATTTAAAATTGGAAACAGCAAATGTGGTAAGAAAAAAACAAAACTTTTTCGTTTTTCGTAACAAAACCAAATGGTTAGTTTTTTTTGTTCCATTCATGGTCAGTGACCAGTGTAATACTGTTTGGTACCATGAAAAAACTTTCAGATTGCCTCCAGCAACATGCGCCTGCTCCTTTCAGTGCATAAAAGGTATCGAGTTTACAAGTTTGCTGCTTTTTCTAGTTGTACTTTCACCAGCTTGTCATCACTTCAGCAGCCATTGTCAGGTGTGCATTTCCTGTCTAGATTTACAGTCCAGATCTTTTACTCTTGTGCTGCAGCTTGCACTGAGTCCAGAAACTCTGGGCTTATAAAGGGATTTGTTGCAGTACGCTGTTCTTGCCAGTAAACAGGGCTGTTTGTTATAAAAGCCTGTAGGTCCTCACTAGCCTAAATAAAACTAGCTTTCTATACATAATCATCCTGTGTGGCCAGCACTTTACTGTGTGCAGCCAGCTAGCCAAAGCCCTGCAATTTGGTTTTACTAGGCTGACACAGCTAGAGTGAACAAATGCCCGGTAGAGAACATTTTATGCAGACAAGGCTAATTAAAGCAGACGGACTCTGCAATGTTCTAGATTCATAAACTGGTTTAGTTATAACCAACTTTATAAAGTGGAGCACTGGTCTTAGCCTGATTTAAGGTTTAGGATGTGTGAAAGTTAAATAGACATCTTATTTAGGCTTTTTTGGGCCATCTTTGGCGGCGTTCTGCTCAGAAACTGTTATTAGTTCTGTGTGAGCAAGAATACAAATTTAGGTTAACCAATAGCTCCTGATGGCCTCTCGTTAGATTATAGAGCAAGAACAGCAATTCTTTTTTTCAGTGAAAATAGTTCTAGTGAAATGTTCTTGTTATCATGAAGATTTATCTTCGTATTAGGATCAAAATATAGTGCACATAAGATTTAAGACATGACTGAAGAATGCACATTTTTTTCTGCTTTCGGTGTGTAAATAATAATTTTAGAAGCAACGATTCAGAATTTATTTGCAGCAAATGGATCCTGTAAAAGAAAACACGCAGAGCTCTGCAGCGATGACTTATCCTGACATTTTTTGCAATATGTGACCTAACATTTATTTTCTGTGAACTGTCCTGTCAGAGGTGATAGTGATCACCACCAGAGAGGTCCAGAAGATGATGAGCTCAGACTCTAAAAATAAGTTGGACGTGAAGATGAAACTAGATGTGGTTTGCATCCAGGAAGACGGAGACATGGGAACTGCAGACGCTCTCAGACACATCCAGGAGAAGATCAAGGTGTGTGTATTTTAGTGTATGCAGACTCGTGAGTACTACAGCGATACTATGTTGTGCTTATTAAGCTAAGAGTGTAACCCCTTTGCCCCTTGGTGTAATGTTACTTGGTATGTTGATTCTGGTTTATATTTTGTATTCAAATGGCAAATGGAAAAAAAATCCATTCTCCATTGGCCCACTGACATACAGTATGAAATCATATTTCTCCCCTTATTATTTCCATTTAAATACAGCAGTGGTTCTCAAACTTTTTCTGGCACGTGCCCCCTTTCAGAAGCTGGAAAAAATTCACACCCTAACCTCACAATATTTTTATTAATCATTAACAATAATTGGCGACACAGGTAATAAAAAAAGATCCAAGTTGAATTGTAGTGAAATAAAGGTCAGTACAATACTATCAGCAAATTCTTGTTTATTTTCCCTACATAAAACTTATTTTCACTCCATTTCTTTCCCCTAGTTATGCGATTTTTCAACCTACAAATCAAATGAGCCATATTAATTGCTGAATCAATAATAGATGATCTACTATTAGTCAGATAATTAACTAATAAATACATAAAATAACACAAAAGTAGAAGATTTCGATTCAAATTCAGCACATTTACATTCAGAGAGCTTGATTACTTTGAATAATTAGTTTTTTGTTAGTGTATTTGCTGTAACCTTACTGCCCGAGTATTAATTAAATGTGTTCTTGAACTTTTTTTTTTTTTTTTTAACTTTTTGTGCACACTAATGTGTTTTAGACCACAAAGTAAATGATATAAGAGTATAATGGGAAAATGGAGAAACTGCATTTGTGTTCATCTGTTGGTTGTTTTTCATATTGGGTAATTCACTTTGCGCCATAATTCATGCTTTATTACTTGCAATGCTACTTTTAACAGAGCCAGTTCACTCTGACCTTTTATGCTGTGTGTGGTGAATCAAAGCACTAACAGAAACCAGACTGAAACCAGACTGTTGTGAATTAATAAAAGAGTGCTGGTTCCCCCAAAACACTGAAGTATTCCAGTATTGTTAATGAATTACTGTTGACTCATTATGACCTTAATGTGACCAAGATAACGTGGTTTAGTTGTTTATAATGAAAGCTGCAACAAATGAGTTCCGCTTTATTATGTAGTCCAACAATACATTATATACTCACCAATACCATTAGCCAGGGTCTGTATGCCAGAGTTTTGTAATGAAAGAGACTATTTTCTTGTGTAACATCAGCCCCCTCGAAAAAATTGTAGAGTTTGAAGGTAGACTAGAAAAATGACAAAGATTGCAGGGGAGGTCCTGGTGGGTGTTGTGTGTACTGCTGGGTGACCACTGATCCGTGCCTTTCCCTCCCCTGAATGGTCAAGGCTGCTGTAGTGCCTCATTTCACCTTATTAAAATACACACAAACATGCACAGGGACACACATTTACACACGCTGACATGTTATCCATGACCCCCAACCCCAATTTCCAGACCTCCCCCCCCTGTATCCTGCCTGCTGATCCCTCCATCCCTCCCTTCATCCAATTCTGTCTAAACAGATGAGGTCATGCTTAAGACTCAAACTCCCCGTGCTGCCAGTTTACCCGGTGCACCATTTATTCTCATCCTCTAGTCATGCACATCTGTGCAACATTTGTGTTTGGGTATGTTGGGGTATATGTCGTCCCTCTGTATATGCCTGACTGACCTCCCGTGACGTGCTTATATGAGGGTTTGTGTCATTTACAATCGTATTTTTGAACCAGTTGCTTCTTGGTGCTCTTGTTGTTTGACTGTCAAAGATTGTAAAGGCCTAACTTAGCATTGTTGATCTTATAATTTATATATCTGTACTTTAAGATTACTTTTCTATGGATGGCGAGGAAATATTGATTTACTTTAACATTACAATTACAATTATTATTATTATTATATCCTCTGATTCTGAATTAGTTTACAGAATAAAATAGTGGAATACAGCATGTATTTTTATTACCACAGAAATGGAAAAGACAGAAAATACACACAACTGTGATGCTATGGAGAAGGAAAAATTAATTCAACCTGCCCAATCTTCAATGAAGCCAAGCTTTCAGATGCTTTTTCTATTTAATAATGTCCTGGGGAATGAGCTTGACATGACTCATTCAATATGCAAGCTTTTAGGGGTATTTTCAGGCTCTAACTTAATGCTGTGCAGTGTGCGCTAAAACAGTAAGGATTTACTATAGTCCAGTATGAAACATAACTGGCAGGTAAGCCAAATAATGATCGTCAAGGTCAATATCTGGCGGAAACTTTGACCAAAAAGCAGAGAATAGTGTGTGTGGGGGGGGTGTTTTAAAATTTAAATACAAAACTTGTAGACTAAGACATACTAGACCAAGTTATGCAGCTAAAACTGGTAACATCTTTATTGAATCAAGAATCCATTTTTGGTTCGAAGATCGATTTTGAACCGCGATCCCAAGAATAAAAAATCAAAATTTCCAAGGATTTCCATTCCAACAATCTTAGTTCTCTAAAATATGCTTCCAGATACCTTACCTATTGAGAGCGTACCACATCAAACGTACATTTGAAGATATAAATGTCTTGCCGCTGCAGCTCATTACATTCTTCACAGCAAAATCAGTCAGTTTTGCTTTTGAAAAAAAGATTTATCAGGGATTTGAAAAGCTGAATTTGTTGTGACAAGTGAGCTTAATGTTTTTTCCTCTGGCAATTGAATAGGTCTGTGCAGATTCTTATTCTCATTGCTTGAGAGATTTTTTTTAATAGATGCGTAGTGTAACCACACAAAACACGCGCGCGCGCACACATACACACACTTAAACAGGACTAGCTCCAGCATGCTCCCATTGAGAATCGTAGAGTTCCTAATCCTTTGAGCAGCCAGCTAGATTAGAGGCATTGAGTTACACACACTCACCCACTGGAGGGTGATGAGTGAAGAACTGTAACCATGGCCTGCCAAATCCCAGCACAGAAATCACTCAAACTGTCAAACTGATGCATGAGTACAGTATAGACACACACACACACACACACACACACACACACACTCACTCATCTCTTTACACAAACACCCTCCCATGAGGGGATTTGGTGTAACCTATCAAACAAAATACTTACAGGAATCAGTGTACACTCTTGTGAGCAGAGTAGGTCATTCTTCTTGATTATTGAAAAGAGAGATTACAAGCAGCATATTTTATTTTGTTCACTCTTCAAACAGTAAAGTTGCACAAAAGTGGAGGGATATGCCTGATTATTACTTAGGTCTTTCACAAGAAGCCAAACCAGTGAAAGGAGTACTTAACATGCACTTTTTGCTTTGTATGCTTTAAACCCTCTTTGACGTTTTTATTATCATTCGGGCTTAATCACCTGGCAGAATGAGCGTATACAGGCTAAAAGAACTATATATACATTGGTGCCGTTGATTCAGAGGTTCACCTTTGGTCTACATATGTTAGTCAGCTTGTAAGACTCAAGACAAAAGGTGAATAGAGAGAGAAGAGTGAGAGATGGAGCCGAGGCTTTTCATTTGTGAGGGACACAGCAAACATACTTAGATGAGACTTTGTTTCATTTTTTTTTTTTTTTTTTTATTTCTTTCCAGCTTTTAACCCCATCAGTCCATTTTTCTCCTTCTTGTGACACATAATAGTTAAAGGTTTAAGGTTTTGACACAGTTCACGTTAAAAGTGGCATGAAAAATGTTTGAAGGTCTTCTTAGTTTGGTGCACAAGTTAATCAAATGTTCTGTATTCATTAAAAAAAAAACTTAAACTTAATTGCCTGCCCATGTCTGACAGCCAAACCATTCATACATTCTGATCTAGATAAATTTGAAGGTGGAAAGTTGTCCTTACATGTGAAGGGAGGCATTATTGAAATACAGTTAGCATAATTTCAAAGGATCAGATTGTGGCGAGGTCTTGTTTCTTTCCTCCATGTGGACATCTTGGAACATGGTATTCAGTTCTCATGATACATCCATGAGTACACCTTGAAAAGACACATTCACTCTCATACTCAGTACCAGCAGGGAAAGTGTTCAGACCCTCTTTAAAATATATGACCAATTCATATGTACATTCCTGTTCTTTATAGGTTTGCATATGTAAATTTATGTATGTATACTATGTATGAATGTATGTAGACCAACCAGTCAAAAACAGAGAGAAAACAACTGGAAAAGGCATAAAGTCAAAGACTTGGGTGTTGATTCATGGTGGGATTTTGGTTAACACCAGAAATATTGTTTGATAGAGCTGTAATTGGGAAAATGTTCAACTTGAGTGATGAAAAAACCAAGATCGAGAGAAACTTAAAAGAACAAAGAGGAGACAACATTATTTGACGATCACAAAAAAAAAAAAAATCTTCATCAGGAAAGCTCACAAACAAAAAAAAAACAGCACAGTCACCATACATACAAAGTTTTCCAAGTTTTGTTAAAATGGTTCAAGATTGTGTAAGCAGTAGTTTGGATTGATGTCAGCCACCACAGGGACAAGTGTGTGTCCATGTGTTTGTGTGCATCAGTGTGTGTGGTCCTGACCTGTCCAGAGATCCTGGCTGTTGAAAGGCCAAAGTGTCTCTGCCTCTCCAGCTGACTCCACTCTGCTGTCGCCTGTGTGTGTGTGTGTGTGTGTGTGTGTGTGTGTGTGTGTGTGTGTCTGTGTGTGTGTGTGTCTGTGTGTGTGTGTGTCTGTGTGTGTGTCTGTGTGTGTGTGTGTCTGTGTGTGTGTGTGTGTCTGTGTGTGGGGATCGTGCAGGCGCATGTTTTTTTTTTTTTCCCCCCTTCTTCTATTTGTGTCTATGTGTGCATACTTGTGTGCTCTGTTTCTGAACATGTGTGCGAGCTTGCCTGTGTGTGTGTGATAAAGGGAGAAGAGAGTTGAAAGGTCTCCGAGTGTCAGTGTCAGTAGATCTCCTGCAGACACCTCCAAGTTGCCGCGGCTGCTTCCTGTCGCCAGGTCCAGACCAGGTTATGCTGGGAGTTACCTCTAGGTCAACTACATGACCTTTGACCCCACTGATACTAGCCCTCGCCCCACACACGCACGCACACACACACACACACACACACACACACACACACACACACACACACATACAGAGACATCCACTCAGCTAAACATTAAACCACAGTGTTCATTTCTTAAAAACTCAAATGAATATTTTACAGTTTACACTGTATACTATGCATATATATTGCTGCGCTTTAGTGAATGCAGTAAATTATGTTAGATTATTTTTTTGTTGTTGAGCACAAGTTGCCTCCCATATTGCCTCACACCATCCCTTTTTTCTTCAGTCCGCCCTTCATCCCCCATCCACCTTTATTTTTTCATACTGCCTTTTCTTTTTCCGTCTTTGTTTATGACAGTGGTTGCTGATTCTCGCTCATTTAATGCTCCCCCCGCTTTCTTTTCTGTCTTCCCTCCGTCACAGGCAGAGTAAAGATGTCTCTGTCATTAAGGCGGCTGGTGCTAATGGTGGGATTAGTTCTCATGCTGACAGCCTTCATCACTGGACAGACAGATGGATACCGCACACAGACACACAAATGTGGGCGCACCCACATGTAAACACACATACACACATGCAGACACAGTATCATCAGTGGAGGCCAGTTAAAATGACTGATGTAGGTTTTGTGCTCCCTGCTGTTGGTGGTAGAGTAAGTGATATGTCTGTGGAATTCACAAGCTGTGTTGATATACAGTTTAAAACATATATTGGTCTGCAGATTATTACATAGCTGTAAATACTCTGAGTTTTAGTTCATGGTGGAAATGGAACCTTTGGAGGGCAAAATGCTAAAAGAATATTCGTTCTCTGTCCTTCTTCGAAATGATCAAGTGTTTCTTTTAAACAAAAACTTAGAGTTTTGGAATTCAAGCACCAAGATCCTTGTTTTCTCTGTGTCATTGCGATGTTAAAGTGGTTGCTGTTATTGGATCAGTCCATAAAATGCTCAAAGCTAGCTTAGTTCTGGGTAAAAGAGGAAAGTACAAGGTTATTTATGTGATATCATGTCAGTTTCTGCCAGGAGAATGATAGAAAAATGAACCTGGCCTGGAAACCAACATATTTGAATATTTGCAAGGTTCGGGGTGGCCTTGATATGCTTTGCTCACATCACTCACACAGGATGAAAAGTAAATACTTCAGATATGTCATCTGTCAAGCACTTAAATGGTCCTTAAAACAATAAATGGAAAGTCTAGTCCTGAATGTTTCAGATACATTTAGCAAACACAGGCGTGCTGTTTCTTCCAACATGTTGTGACATTCACAGACCCTAACGCCATATTGTATTTCTCTTGACATGAATCCAAAACTTTCAAACAATAATCATTGTATCCCTAAACGTAAGACTGCAGCCTGAGATGCAGCAATCGCACAATCAGAGCAACGTGTAAAAAGCTCACCAAAGGAGCTGAGTCATGATATGGATTTATTGCAGTTTTTTATTGAAATTATAATTAGAAATGCATTGCTGTTTATTGAAGCAATATTAAATAATGTAGACGTGCAAAGAATTAACTTTAGGTCATCTGTGTCATTAGTGTGATCGTTGATTGGTAAATATACCTGAATATTTGATATCATGTTTCTGCACAATCTTCTGTAATGTCGCAACTATTCACTTGTCATTTGTTTGCATTCATCGCTGTGATATTGCTGCACATATAGCGATATTTCTGCAGCTAAAGGGTGGCAAGGCAACTCGTATTTAAACCTTTTTTTTTTTAATGAAGACCACATTCAAACAACAAATTGGATCATCTGAGGAGAAACAGACACATTCCTAAACAAAAACACTGTCACTGGAGTTTCAGTCACTTTAACGCAGGGCCTGCAAGTGTTTGTGTGGGTTTGGCTTCTATACAAGCAATGCTAAACTTGGAAGAGCTCACTGTTGACCAGGAACAGTTCTTCCTTCGTTCTCCTCTCTCTCTCTCTCTGTCTGTCCATATGTCTGTCTAAAAAATCCTGCTTAGTGAGCCAGTTTCTGTTGTGACTGTTGAAAATAACAGACCAAACTCTCGTGTCTTGAGGTGTTTATGTGGAGCATTGTCGCCACATTAATTTATGTATAGTCTGCATGCATGCCGAGATGACTGTTGTGAGGGAACAAACCTCACTTTGTAAACACAACTCACCCTTCAAACTGCATTTCATGCATTTCTGTGTTTTTGTGGGGTCTTGTGTGTGTGAGTGCGTGCACGCCGAAATATTTGCAAAATCACAACAGGTGGGAAGATTTAGTTCCAAAATACAAGTGCAGGCCAAAAAAAATCTTTTTGAAAGCCTGAAATCTTTTTTACTGAAGCAGTCTTAGTCAACACAGCACCGCAGATCCAGTAAGTTATGGTCATTTTGTCCTAATCTACTCACTTTTCTTCTTCTCTTTTCAACCTCCCTCTTCAGACAGACATCCTGGTGGTGAGTTGTGACCTGATAACGGATGTGGCGCTTCATGAGGTGGTTGATCTGTTCAGAGCCTACAATGCAACACTGGCTATGCTAATGAGCAAAGCCCATGAATTCACAGAGACAGTCCCAGGTCAGAAGGGCAAGAAGAAGACAGGTAACAGGAAAAATGACTTGTAGTAGATGAGATTTTTGCATAGATGACTGTAGTCATGGATGACATGGTTCTGATATGAAGAAACAAGACTTCCTCATATGTTTAAAGTCTGTGTAAAGGCAATTCTGAGATTTCTTTCAAAATACATTAAATATGTTGGAAATTAGTTGCTGAAAACATGTGAGAAGACTTTGAACGATACATTACTGAAATGTGGAGTTAGAGGTTTAAACAGTTTTTCACCAGTTTTCAGTCCAGGATTCTTTGGGCGGTCCTGAAGGGTGGCTTGATGACACACTAAGGCCACCCTGAGCATACCCCTACACCTCTAGCAGAGAGGTAGAGTTTCAAAGTTAGTCGTGTCATTTTCTGAACTTATCTGACACGTTTCAGTTGCTTCAAATTTTTTACCTGATTCTGACACCTAATTTCATAAACTTGTCGATATTTTTAATCATTCAAATTTGGCTGAGTGCTTAATAACACTTTATACTTTGGTCTGACAAACTCAGAACTCGTATATTCTTACTTTACACTGACTTCAAGCTAACGTGTTAAAGAGTGTCTTATTTTGTGTTAACACTAAATATTGGGTTTGTTTTTTTTTCACCAGCTGAGCAGAGAGACTTTGTGGGAGTCGATCAGTCAGGGAAGAGGCTGCTGTTCATGGCCAATGAGGCCGATCTGGAGGATGGGCTATCGATCAGGAAGTCTATCGTGAGAAAGTAAGTAATTTAAAAAGCCTGAAGGTTGGGTTCATCCAAATTACAAAAAACATTTTTGTCTCTGTACCTCTATTTTACAGTATATCCTTGCAGATAAGTTTGGTTTAATTTGTTCAGGTTTTGAGGTATCTCCATTCACACCAGTACATCAGAGGTGAAGAGAAATGTCTCTTCAGAAACAGTATCTCAACAGACCTTCTCGTGTTTTCATTGGGACGTCTTCAGTAGAAAGTAGTTTCAGTGAAATCTGTTCACATCAAGGTCTGGTGGATACCTCTAGTGCAACTTTTTCATATATTCGTGGCTGTAATTGGGTGAACTAGCCCTTTAACAATGAGCACAAGACAAATTGCACTGCATGTTGACTGATTTATAAGTTGGATTATGTGAATTATAATAAAGCCATTTAATGTTCAGATTGATCTAATCTTCTATTTAATCTTCTAACACGAGTCTAATTTTTTACCAGCCACTGCTGGCAATGTTGCCAGAGGAAATTATATCTGTCATCTCAACTGTTATCACTCATATCTAATTGCCATTAATTGCCTATGTTGCTAAACCTGTGCATTATGCTGTCAGTGGAGGATTCTCAATGGAGATCAGTTACTGGCGTTTGACTGATGGTAAATATGTCCTGCACATCTGTAGTTTCTAGTTAGGAGAGCAGATGTTTTGGTTTCTAATCAGAGTCGGTGTGTTTTAGGCTGAAGGTTTTGTGGCGGGTGTGTGGGATTTTTGTTACAGGAAGAGTACTCTAGGTAGGTTTTCGTTTCTGAGTCCTGAAATGCATGTATGTGTGAGAGCGGGTGTTTTGGGAGCTCGTAAATACTTCATGGAGCCAAAGCCACTGTAAATTCTAGCCAATAAGAGGGGGGCCTGAGCAGCTGCTTGCATGCTTCCCTGCAACGGGAAATCTTCAGCCACACACACTCAAAGACATATATATATATATGCACATACACACACATTCTGCCTTTTCCACACACACAGAAATGCTTATATGAGCACACACAGACACACGACCTCGAGATGGACATTGATGGAGAGAAAACACTCACGCTTTGTCACAGTGTTATGGAAACACAAGCCCACAGCTAAACATTTATGGCTTACATCGAAAGACTTATAACATTTAAATCACCTCTGATCATTTATACACACACACCCGTCACACAACCACACGAAACAGACTGAAAAAGTCTCTTGACATGCAGTATTTACAGCCTAACGTAGTAACAGAATAAATATCTGGAGTTCTGGATTTTTGTGACCCGCCCAAGGTAGTTTGAGAAGACCTGACTGTTCAGCACCAGTTCAGTCTGTTTAGTCAAAGATCACCTTGTTGCTGCACACACACACACACACACTACAGGCATCTGCCTTTGTAGTTTGTATTTTCCATATGCACACTGCCTCATTTGTGAAACCTTTCTACTCAGCAGTTTGATCCTACTTCTCGTTGTGCAAAAAGTTCAGTTTCCAAAGACATTGTTGCCTCAGGTCAGATTTTGTGCTGACACAGCATTCACAGCACCTGACTCTTCTCAGTCAGTCCACTGATCCAACATGAAAATGTTAGGTTATTTTTATTTTGTTATCTCTGGAGAGTCATTTGTCCCTCTTCACTTCATTCTTTCTTCAATCTTTGCTCAACCTCCGCTCTGGGGCTGCAGCTATCGATCGATATTCTTTTTGAAGTCGAGTATTCTACAAGAATATTTCAGCGATTAATCAAGTAATCTGATTTTTTTATTTTTTTTAAATAACAATACTATTGCATAATGTGTGACAGAAACGACAAGCCTGTTAAAACCGAACAATTGATCCCAAACTTCTTTTGCCTTTTGCAGACGGTCTCTTCACCGTCTTCCATAGCGCCAACTTTTTGAGTCGCGTGCGTCACTGTTTATCGTCCGTGTAGAACACGATCCCCAGGGCGGAACACAAGTGACTACTTAAACGAAATTAATAATTAAACGAATACTCAAGGCAAAAAAAATGATTTGAGATTTGATTGATTTTTTTGTACTTGAATTACTTGGGTACTCATTGCAGCTCTACTCCACTCCCTGTATTTTTTTTTTTTTCTCCTTTCCCTTCTCTACGGTTTCCACATGGTTGGAGTGTGTTAGCTCAAAACATTCTGCACATGTGAGATTATTTGACCTGGAAATCGCTTAAACGCTGTGAAAGGACTCCAGCTGAGCTTCCCCTCGTACATTACAGCTCCACCTGTCAGAGTCTCTTGTTCTGGAGGAGTGGTTGACTGGGTATTAATATGCCGATTCAAAATCAGAATTATTTGGATCATGAGAAATATTCAAGCAAAACTATTGAGGTTCCTGTTATTTGGGTAATGTCATTAGTTACAGTTATTAGTTACATACTAAAGCAGTAGTTCTGCTTCATGTGTCTTTACGAACACGTTAAACATGTTAGCTTGTGATATTGTTTTGAGTTGAAGTTCAAATCCTAACAGCCAAGGAATTTTTTAGAAGCATATCTTAACTGCAGTGACCTTTAAGATATTGGAGCTGGATTTTGTCTGCATCTGTTAGCAATGATGGCACAAGACAGAGAGGCTAAAACCCAATCAACACAAATACCACATGTGCTGTATCTTCCAAAACTTCCATTGCAGTGCAACAAAGGGGGCAGGATAACAGACAAAGTATATTTCAAAAAGATACTGCATGACTTATGACAGTGCAGTACTCGGTTCGGTACCTTGTAGTGACAAGCATTATCAGTATGAGCTACTAATGTCAAGCCATGAAGTGATATGTTAGTAATTACTATCTTTTATTTATATGCTCGTATATCAGTTCTTTTGTGCATCCGCTTAATTTGTTTTATGGATATTTGTTTACTTGCTGGCTCTTTACAGTTTTTTGAAAATGTCAGGACCTCTGAATCATTTGGCAGAAAGCTAAAAAATAAGTGCCTGATTACTTACATGTCTGTCTGGTTTTCATTTCCTTTTTTCTGCAGCCTGTCAATTCTAATACTTAAAACATTATGCCTAAAATGATCAGTCAAATAATGTTCGACGAGCGATCAAACTGTTTGTCCGACAAAAATGCAGTCTTTGTAGGCCGAGCCTTAGGCTCTGGCGAACTGCGACTCTTTTACTATTTTCTCACCTTTTTAATAGACTTTTATAGAGATGATGGCATGATGTGTCAATGGTCTCACACACCGAGAGTGCAGGTTTTATCGGTCATCAAGTAACCTTAATATACCAGCAGGACCATGTGCACTTAAGGCTTATAGCACAGGTTCAGATATGTGAGTCAGCTCAATTAAGAAAGCATCTATTAGACTAGCATGGTATTAAGGGAATCAAACACATTTTATTTTGGAGGCGATAGTTGAATGCCCTGAATAAGTCGTAAGCCCTTCAGCCCTGTTGGCTCTGTAGTGGAAACCTGACTAATGAGGGTATTAACAGTCAATCTGGTGTGTCTGAGTCATCGTCCGCTGTGGGGTTTTAGTTGTAACTAAATAAGACATTATGCTGTGTGTGTTTGTGTGTGTGTGTGTGTGTGTGTGTGTGTGTGTGTGTGTGTGTGTGTGTGTGTGTGTGTGTGTGTGTGTGTGTTTGTGTGTTTGAGAGCAAGAGAGATGTGACTCCTCTCTCCCACTGAGGACTTTAGTGGTACTTTAGTAGTCAGTCATTAATCCAAGGGTTGAGTCATCCTTGCCTGCAGAGGCACTAAATTCCTGCTCCCCTTGACACCGAGCTCTACAGCACTCGCAGCAACCAGAAATCACATGGTGTTGCTGTCAGGAAAATCAAGATGTTTACCCTTGTTTGGGAAATACAAGATGTTTGTTGTAGTTGGATTCTGCAAAAAGTGTAAACTAATAAAGTAGCATGTGGCCGGCACTCAGTGTTTTGAATCAGAAGGGCTAACGACGGTGAAAAAATGGAAAAAATGTTTAGCTTCCAAATGGTCCACGTGAATACTATTTTAAAAATCCCATTTGATTTCAAGACCCGAGATGAGATGGAATGGATTTTAATGTCATTTCAGTGAAATAAAAGGTTGTAGAGTTTCAAAAAAATTATATATATGGTGCAAGTAGGTTCAGTGTTTTGTATTTCCCTGCCCTTGCGTTGTGTGTTTTCGGGCTCTGCCTCCACAAAGCTCTGATGTATAAATCGTAGCATTTTGGAGAAAATTGGGTGTCGTTTTTTGGCACATCTGTTTAGTAGGTATTAACTGTGTCATTTGACTGACTGAGCTCATGTATGATCACCACACCTTCTGAGATTTCCTCCATAGAGTGCAACACCTCGACCTTGATACTCCCTCAATATCATCATGCATGCGACAGCAATTTATACCGGGTCGGTCGCTCAGCTAAAATGGAGTCCTTTGACGTCATAAAAACTGATGTTGGCAAAGTGTTAGTTTGCATTTTTCTTTAATTTTCAAAGATCACACAATAATCATCAAAGACTCATTGTAGTAGCGTTGCCAGTGCAGAAGTTTTGAAGAAGTTTTAATGTGGAGGCGCCTGGCCTCACCTGAATGAAATTTTATAGAAATGTAATAGTAGGGTTATTAAACGTCTTGGAATGTGAGGAGACCCCATATCTAAAGGTGAATTATTATAAACATCATCTAATAACTGTATTAATAAGGGGTGGAGGTGAGTCAGGGTCTGTCTGGCTCAGCGGGTAATTGGTTGCTCAGTCACATCGTACTTTTGCTTCACTGCGATTAATCAGAGCAGCTTCTTGCAGTGTTGGGGAAAAAGACAAACCTTCTGAACACCCCTGTTAGTCCCAATTAAGTACTGATGTGTGACCAAAAATGTATATACTGTATAAATCACTATATCAGGTAAAACACCAGGCAGAAGTTAGTCTGACAATCACCAGTTGTACACAATTTTAACCAACAAAATCCAGCTGAATTTATATCTTCAGTGGCTGTGGTCAAACTAACATTTGATTCTAAAACTTCACTCTACTGTAAACCATCGCTTATACATGACCTTCACCATGCTGCCCCTAGATCTTTAAGGGCACCTGTACCTCCTCTTGCTCTCTCTCTGCCTCGCTGGCTCTCTCCTGCCCACCTGCAGGTGCCAAACTGTGATGTCATATGCTGGGTGTTCCCATAAATTCCACTTTAAGCCCATGATACATACACACACACACACACATACACACACAGACCTGGGGACCTGTTGTATGAATAAATACATTTGACAAACACCCACAGAGCGTGTCTGTGTGTGCACGCACATGTGTTTTTATGCTTTTGAATAAAATACCTTAACACAGACGGACACACACACAGTTTAATTTATGGCTTTCAGCATCTGGTTGTAAAATATGTGTGACCAAGCAATCCTCCTGAGTCACTCTAGTTATAGTGCAATCCTTGTGAAGAGAGAGACAGAGAGAGAGTTGAATGGAGCGGAGAGGAGAGACCTGGAAAATTGTAGATTTTTTTTTTTTTGATGAAAGGGAGAGGAAGCATATGAGGAGAGGTAGAGGAAGAGAAAGAGGTTTAGAAATCCATAATCAAAGTCAGGTGTCATCATTCAGTTTTCTTTAATTGCCATACTATTTTCAATGTTCTGTCCTGGATCATTGCAGATCATTTTATTTGACTTTTATGTGTTCATTATTGCACATTTCTATTTAGTTTTGGAAAAGAAGAATTTTGAAATCAAGTAAAATTAAGATTTAGTTTGGGTTTTTCAGAAATACAATACTCTTATTGTGTAATGTTTCCAACCTTGAATGATAGTCGTTTGTACAGAAGCAGAAAATAACTCAAAGACCAAATACTGTCAGAAAGAAAACAGTACATCACTTACAGTGATGTTTATTTAACTGTTCCTGTAGACCAATACTACTGCTGCCGCTGGGCCCATTACTGGTACTTCTGGTATTGATGTCTAGCCGGTTTAGTTTAACCACTTGTGGTGGCTCTGGTTTAAACTGGGAAAAAAACAATACCAACAATAAGAGAAACAATAGAGGAACCGGTTTGCTTGGGAAGTGTTTCCATAACTCAGCAATATGTCAAATTAAAGGGTGACGACCTGAAGGAAAACCTTAAACAACAAGTGGACAGACATAACAAACGTAGGTGATTCCATTCAGGGATTCAGGCATCACGTGCGATAAGGTCGACCCGGTTAAACACCAATGAGAAATTTCAAACCAAATCGATAGAGAATGCTCTCCACTGCCATTGTAAAAGCACTAAATAAGGGAATATCAGATGGGATAATTAATGTAATATCCATCTCTCCTGTAGAGATTCAGAGACTTGTATAATCAATGCCTAGAAGTGCTAAAGCAGTTCTTCCGGCTTGTGGTTGCCCAACACCTTACTTTACGACATTATTTTATGTGTTTGTCATGCAAGCAGAACTTTGGCTCAAACCTTACCATGCTAAGATATTAGCCACAATTGAATTGTTGAACACTTTGGCTAGAGAAGGGAGAACTGTTGTCATTTTCAGTTTTGTCTACAGCCCAGATTGTCTTGATTTTACAGAACACAGAATCTCTGATTTTTTTTTTTTTTTCCCCAGGCAGCTGTTAGTTTCTATTGATTTCAATATGAAATTATAAATCAGCCTGCTCAGATCTGAACATAATGGTGAACAGTGAACATCACGTCTGCTTTCAATTTCGTCAAAGTTACGTTATTGTTGTGCAGTAATGAGACACAGGCTTTTCAAATCAATCTGCTTTTACAACTTTAAGAAACTAAATCACTGCAGCCTGCTTTTGAAAAATGGTTAGCAGTAATGGAAGGTATATGTGATTTGTAGTAAATGGCCTAAAACATGTAAAGTAAAGTGGTATGGTCCTTGTAGGAACAATGCGCCCCGCAGGTTTTATTATGTAAAGACTGAAAGGGCAGAGGAAGAGGAGGATGGGTAGTCACAGAGGATGAAGGGGTGAAGGTGGATTTATTTATTGAAACCTGGAGGATAAAATGGTTTTCTTTGGCTCTCGCTTCATAAATGTCACATGTTCAATCTCAGGCCACCATGTGTGAGTAAATGCGTGAACGGGTAAATGCATGGATGTGTGTGTGTGTGTGTGTGTGTGTGCGTGTGTGCATCTGGGCCCCCCCCAGTCAACATAAACCTGTCTCATGGCAGCAGCACAGTGGGGCGACATCTATGGTAACTGACTGAGGACAATAGACAGATGTCACTATTCTCTGACTTTTATGTAAGTCTACGGCCGTGTCTGGTTTCCATCAAATGTTCCTGTCCTATGTGCAAAGCGGAGGTAAATTAAAAGGAGTTTCAGTAAATGAGAAGCAAACATGATACATAAAAACAGCAGGTGATGAAAAGAATCAAAGCAAATTGTCCTCCAAGTAGCAGCCAGAGTAAAGCTGTTTGTCATGAAATTGATGTGTGTGTGCTGTGCGGTGGGACTCCACAAATGGAAATTCTGATGTATCCTTTCAACCTTTTCCACGACAGTTTCTTTTTTTTTTTTTAGCGCTTTGTAAGTTTTCGCAAAGCGAGCTAACTCGATGAGTATGTGAAAAGTACATTTTGTTATATTATGTTTATTATTTTTCTTCTCTCTTTTGACTCTGTCTGTCTTTTACCCGCAGACATCCGAGGATGCACATCAAAACAGGCCTCGTGGATGCTCACCTTTACTGCCTGAAAAAAGCAGTGGTGGACTTTCTCGTCGATAACAAGTGAGTTCTTCACTTATTTCTCGCTCTGAATGCAGGAATTATCAGATAATTAAACAATTCGTTCTTCGAATCTTTCAAAATTGTCCAGAAAATGACCAGTTTCCTTCTGTGTTGTGGGTTTGACGTACACACACACACACACACACACACAGACTTGGGACATGAACCCACACACAGTCAAACAGACATTCACATTTGCGGCTTAATCTGTAGCAAGTGTTAAACATGGCTACATGGTGCGTAAGGCTTTGAAAGGTCCCTGTTAGCAGGGTATTCTAGCGAGGTGTTAATTTGTTTTACTATGTGCCACTGAGGCAGGCTGTTAGGCCTTTAGCCTCTGAAGTGGAGCAGTGTCACAAGGAGCTTTCTGTAGCCACCCAAGGCAATAGATGCAACGTTAGACTGTGGAAAATCAAAATAAAATAATGAGAACATAAAAAATGTTATCTGCTCAAATTAAAACATTTGCACTTGAAATTGGTGGATTCACATTATGGTATTATGTAAGCGTGTTAACGATACATTTTATATACATACATACATTTTAACAAATGTAGGTTCAAAATACAGATCATCCTTAAATGATTCAATAAATCACACGCAGATTCTTGCCTTTTAATAAAATTAACTCAATGTGAGACATCAGTCGGGTGAAACGCTTCAAACTCGCTTTGTAATTTTTAAAGTCAAGATGGTAATATGATCTTTAGAGGCAGGATTATTGCCAGAAAATAAAGGAAAATAAGTCTGGTAAGTTTTCAGATCAGTGTGTCTGAGCTGTTTGTCATCACAGCAAACAACAGATGAGGAGCACATCCACTGACTGGCCAAAAACCACAATGAAAGGCGATCTACATGCAGCTTTGCAGTCAGAGAGAACACCAAAGCAGCAGCTTTGGAAAAAAAAACTCTTCATTGGAGTTCACTCTGTGCTGCCCATATAGCAGAGGAGATTCAAGTGATATTGCAATAAATACTGAAGCACCAAAATTTGTATTAATACATCTTGTATCACACAATATTCTGCCACAGTCATATTAAATAGCTGTTAGTTCTCCCCTGGATGTCTTACCTCATAGTTTCTGACAATTTTTATAGGTTTTTGGCGAACTGCACCCGACGGGAGCACATTAAAAGACTGCTGACAAAAAAATCAAGATATTTGATAAGGACAGGACCAGATCCAGATGCATACCAGACAAGATGAAGCTCAGGAACAGCATGTCATAAAACTTTTCAAAACAGGCTCGTGATGAGACTTTGTCGACATGTGTTCTGATATTTTTGGCTAAAGGTTAGATTGTGGAAACCTGTTATTGCCCAGTTTTACATCTTAACCATTTTAAATGGAGCGTGCCTCCATTTACCGTACTGCTTCGAGTTGACAGATAAAGCCAAAGCCAAGGCAAAAGAACACAAATCCCCTTGCCATACTCTGTCTCTTCACCCCTGCTGAATATTTTTGGTTAAGGCAAAGGACACAGTTGAACAAAGTAATTAACCATAGAGCTGTAGATATAAATCTTATGTCATTACATCACTAACGCCTCCATATATCATCTCTCTTGTTGGATGACTCATTTCTTTCTTTAGCTCTTTTCTTAAGCTTTCTTTTCACAGCTCATCTCTCTCTCTCACACACACACACTCTCTTCCTTTTCTCTGTCTCTTGCTCAAGGAGAGAAATGGACAGAGTAACTGTTGTTTTTCTCCTGTCATTCAGATGGAAATTCTAATCTCCCTTTTAAAAGAAAGTAAGAGAGAGGGCAAGTGAAGGGGAGGAAGGGGGTGTGTGGTGGTGGTGATGGTGCAGAGGGACACTGAGCACAGCACAGTGCAAAGAGGAGGAAGAAGAAATTAAGATGGGGAAGTTACCTCCTGGTTTACACAGTGAGAGACTTGAAAGCAGGTTCAGCTTCATCTGCTTTCGTTTTCAGGACCTTTTTAATTTTAAAAGATGTACTGCCAGTAACAATAACTACATTACACATCATCACTGCAATTTCTTTTAATTACTTGGGTTTTTTTTTATTAGTTTCCTTTATTAACTCCTACTCAGTCACAATAATCAAACCAGGATCATTAATTTTATGTTTATGTGTGCTACTAATGATTTTGTTAGGATGCTAAGGATCAGTGGCATGTTACAATCTCTTTTTTTTGCTTCTTGTATCGTAGGTCTATCTCATCAATCCGAGGTGAGCTGGTACCGTATTTGGTGCGGAAGCAGTTTTCCAAAACAACCAACAGTCAGAAAATCAAAGACGACGCAGAGGACCAGAACCAGAAGAAGAACGACGGCCCTACAAACCACGGTCAGTGGTTAAATCAGACCATTTAATCTGTAACCTCTTTAAAACAGCTCTTGTTCTCATTCATAAGACATCAGCATGGAGAAATCTAGGTTTCGCTTTCGCCCTAAATAAACAGTGACATAGACTTTGTTACAAGTTGACAAAGGAGGACAACCCTGTCTATCCAAATCCTCCCAAACAACATCATCATGTCAACTCCTAACTCCGTCCTTGCTGCCACTCTTTCATTCTTTTTATTGTCCAGAGCTCCTCATCTCATCACGAGACGAGCCTCTCCTCCAGCTGGCCCAGGAGCGCTCCTGTTGGAACGACCACCGCGGTGACATGAGCGAGGCGTACCACGGAGGAAAGCTCCGCTGCTACGTTCACATTATGGACGAGGGCCCTTGCTACCGCGTCAACACGTTAGCCGCTTACATAGAAGCAAACCGACTGGTGAGGCGGACATTAGCCTTGACATTAGTGACGTTGGCATCATTCAATGAATAAATTGACTAAATGGGAAAATAATCAGCAGGTTAATCAATATTGAATAATTACCATGTTAGAATTGTTTTTGCTACTGTTTTACCACTTGTAATGCTCAGTCTCATGCTCATTTGAGTGATGTATACTTGTTCCAGTTCCTTCAGATGGATCCATAAAGTCCATTATTTATCTATCTATCATGTATTTAATCATTTTTCTGTTATTCTATAAGCTTGTCATCTCATCATGTTTATTACTCTTCTGTCTTTTCCATACCAGGCTCCCAAATTGTTTGAGGAGCCAGCAGTCCATTCATCTGCTCTCATTTCTGAGAGGTGTCAGGTAAGAGTAATACACTTTATCGTCACTGGAGAGGCGAGGCTGTGCGTGTATTTGTGTCTGAGTAATTTTACCTTTTGTGTGTCTGTGTGTCTGTGTGTGTGTGTGTGTGTGTTCTCTCTGCTCAGATGGGATCAGACAGTATCATCGGAGCAATGTGCCAGGTAGCAGATAAGACATCAATTAAGAGGTCCACCATCGGAAACTCCACCACTGTCAAAGAGAAGGTCAAAGTCACCAACTCTATCATCATGCACGGGGTTACCATCGAGGAGGGGTGAGAACATACGCATCTGAACACACACACATCTGAACGCACACATGCACACACTCGTTGATGATACGTACTTTGAAGTGCTTTTGCAAACACATTAATTTAGCCTGAAAAAGAATTTCACCTTCGAGGCATGTTTATGAATTAAAGTTTTAAACCTTCATGTCAGCTTTTGTTTGGTGTTCAGTTAGCACACGCATGCAGTGCGAGACAAAGAAATTTAATACAAACAAAGATTTCAAAATAAAACCATGTTGCCAGGAAAAACTGGTAATAAAAATCTTTTATCTCCATTCAAATGTTCATATTTTACATGACTTGACATTATGTAGAGCCATTTCTGTGCTGACTTCTGTTAACACTGTTTGCTTTTCACATACGAAAGCAGCTGGTACGCCTACCTCTTCATTAACTGTGTATCTTTCCACTGAATTTTCTAGGTGCTCCTATGTGCAAATGTGTGTGTGTGTGTCAGGCAGACGCTTGTGCATGTGTGTGTCCGTTGATGGGAGGTATAGCAGGTTTTGTTTTTTGTGCTCGATGGGGGTCAAACAGGGAGCGCTGAGTTAACAATGCATCTATTGGTGTGCAACCAGCCAGAGATCAGTTCCAAACAAACACAAAGCTGCTGAACTGAAACACACAACATCCATATATTTCATTTAGCCACTAATTTACTCGCCTATACCAAGTTTCCCACTGGTTATGGAATTTGTGGATCACCATGGAGGATTGAACAGTGAAGTCGAGAAAGCAAAGGTTTGGCATTGAAATGATTCATCGGTTATTTAGCAAGTTATCCCCTTAACAAACAAACCTTTTCCCATTTTTATTATCTTTAAGGATAGCTACAAGATATTTACAGTGACCTATTCAAACCTGAGACTTTTTGTTTTTTATGGCAGTACCAGTCCATCAAATAGAAATCTTCTAGAAATCGTCGTCATCATCATTTTGTACATATTCAACCTATTTCATAACAAAACTTTGGGATTTCTACATAGTAGAAGCAGCAAGGTTTAAGGGTATACAAAGCATTTTTTTTATCCTATCTTCACAAATGCACATATTTGCTTGTCTTTGGGTAATGTTGTTATAATATGGGTGTTTTTTGTGATGGTCACAAGAGATCTTTGTTCAACAGAAAATAGAAACTACCAAAGGATGTGCTAAAAATTCTACAACCCAGCCACTTTTCTTTGCATCGTTTGAAATTCGTTTCAGCTGAAATCTCACCAGGGGAATCAGGGAGCAATGGCAATTGGTGGTAGCATGGTTGAGGAAACCCAGAAGTGCCTGCAAGACATGGCAGATATTGTGTTTGCCACATTATGATTTCACTTGGGAGAGCTAAAACGAGACGATGCACCATGGTCAGCCACATCATTGCACATCAGGACTGTCTAATGTAGCCAGTAGTTAAAGTAGTCAAAATTGACTGCTTTGTTGCAACAAAAGAGGATTTGTATAGAGGGGCGCCAGTAGCTACTGTAGAATTAGCATGTAGATTGATGTGCTCAGTTCCTTAGCCAGAATCCCTGGTGGAAAGAGACTCATCTTGGCCTCAAGTCTGGATTTTAAAGCACTCATTCACGGGCTCCTTTTCTTTTATCTCCATTTCTTACTCCTCCCTCTCTTTTCTCTCCATCAAGGCCTCAACGCCATCTCTTTCCTCTCTCTCTTTCTGTCTCCATCTCCATCTCTTCTTAAGCCTTTCAGGGACCCCAGCCAGCCAACATGGGGACCCTCATCATGCCCATGTAGGTGCACGCACAAAGGCATGAAAGAACGAGAAGAGACGGGAGAAGAGAAGAAAGAAGCGAGGGGAAAGCAAGCTAGCACGCAAGAAAGAAATTGCAATTCTTTCTTTTCTTTTCTTTCTTTTTTTTTTTTTCTCTTCGAGGACATAAGAAGGAAGGAGAAAGAAGGAAAGAAAGAGCCAGTGTGAGGGGATTAGCAGACCCCGGCCATGTCGCAGAAACCCCTCGCATTTCTGGTTTCTTTGTTTGGAGCTGACCAGAACTTGTTGACAAAGCGCTGCGTGTTTGGGAAGGGGGATAGTAAGGGTCAACTTTACAGGGGGGTTGGCACAGGAGGTGGGGGTTGACGTGTGTGTGTGTATGTATGTTTCTGTGTGTGTGAGAGAGAGAGCGAGCGAGAGAGAGAGAGAGGGAGGATGGGGGGGTCATGGCAAGGAGGAGCCCTGGTGTTAGTAATTAGTGGTGTTTCAGCTCTGAAGCTTCTTTGGTGGTCTCTCTCTCTCCCTCTCTCTCTAATGTTACAAAACTCTGAATCTTGTAATCTCCCATCACCAACTACCACCGCCACCTCCTAGGTAGTCGCTTACACACACACTCGCACACACACATTCGTTTCTCCCTCTCCCTCCAGGCCTAACCACCTGAATAGAATGGGCCAATACAAACCTGTCTTGTGTGTGAGGTGCAGAGGGCCAAGTGTGTGTGCGTCACTGCCCGGGCAAGACCAACATGTGTTCTCCACCGGGCTCCCCAAGCTACTGAAACGCACATTCTCCCAACACACACACACTGTACATACACGCCCTCCACAGTTAGCCGACACAGGACACACACTGTCTGTGTCTCCCCTCCAAGAATTTTATGGTGATGGTTTGGCTGAATGAGCGCGCACAGTGGGTTGGCAGCGCCAACTCAGGTGGGACTGCAAGCAGAAGGCCAACAATGTCTCAACCTGCATGTGCAACGCAGGCCGGGCTGCTGTTGTTCTTTAATATATATGCTAATGTCATGTCGTTAAGTCCAGTTGATTGGATACGTTTGAGTCTTTGGAGCAGGTGGGAGGATTCCTGATGGGGAAACAGGCTGAATGTTCCTACTGTCAGTTTGACCCTCCAGTGTGGCACTCACTCCACACGGCTGTGCGAGTGATGAAGCTGAACAGCCAACAGTGGAAGGCTCTGGCTACACTGGGCAGCTCCCAGTATGAATGTTCTTAACTGTGTCTATGCGCCTTGTGTGTACATAAGGTACAAGGGAGAAAACAGAATGTGAACCATAAACATGTTCGAAACTCCAGCGGGGCCAAAGAGCAAACAGTAGAGTCGGAAAATCATGTTTCAACATTACCAAACCTCTCCCAGCAAAATATTAATCTTTAATTACTTGGGAGTTTGTGGACTACCAGTTGGTACCAGAAATGAACCACCGACTCACAGCTCTCAGGTCTGTACGTAGGAGACGATTGAATGGCTACGAATGTTTCACTGTTGCGTATCTGTTGATTGTTTTTCTTTCTTTCATAAAGTTGGATCAACACCTCACGGCAACAGTTTAAAGAAAAATGGAAAACATTAAACCTTTTATGAAGATAGGACTGTTTTATTAGACTGCCTTATATTTTAGCTAGGTGTGCTGAAATTAAATTGGCATCTGAGTTTTCAGAGACCAGTGGCTCCCAATCTTTATTTATTAGTAATGCATTAAAATGGAGCAATGTGTTCTCATGGCTCAACATCACTGGTATTAATGTGGACATGACTTATGAATGAAAATGTCATTGGAAGCTTTAGAATCCGAAAGAAGTGAAAGTTTTCACTATTTTACCGTGAAGAAAAAGGTTATCTTACTTTTTTTTTTTTTTTTTCCGATTCCCCTTTCTTATGTCAGGACACCACGTGGAGTCCCGACACTCACTGCTATAGAAAATATAAGCTGAATCTGAGGTCATTCATGTGTTTGTGGTCTCCAGGTGTAACATCCAGGGCAGTGTGATCTGCAGTAACGCCGTCATCGGCCGAGGAGCGGACCTCAAATACTGCCTGGTGGGGAACGGACAGCGGATCGAAGCAGAGGGTGAGGTCCACCAGCATAAACACACACACGAAACGAAGGCCATAAAACGTTTGATTTCTACTCTTCCTTTATTGTATTTGATTCCCTCTCTCATGACGCCTCATCGAGCAGTCTCTCATCTCTTTAGTCCAACTGATGTACATTTTAGGCGTTTGAATGTAGCACCGAACGGAGTAGTTGTCCTTTTTGCACATAGACATGGGACAAAATGGTTGGACAAAATAATAACGTTCAGTACAACAACTTCAAAGACATTATAACATTATGTGTTAAAGCTCATAATGTTCACGTGTTGCTGTTGTTGATGTCTTGCTGCTATTTTGTCCACCGCCAGCACTTTTCCTACAGCTGATAAGGTGTTAATGTGTGTGTGCTGTATCTGGTTTTTTTTTTTCAGTGTGTTCAATCCAACTAGGAACGTCTCTTAATTCTGAAGTTTCTGCAATAGAGAAATTTGTCAGAGATTTTTTTTTTTATTTCCTTAATCCTCTTGTCCCCAAGGCTAGCTCGGTGTGTGTGTATATGTGTGTGTGTGTTGTGTGTCACATTGATGGAGAGGTTAGAGAGCAGGGCCAGAACAGGACCACCCGGAATTCAACAGCAGCAGCCTCCAGCCACATCCAACACACTCTCTCTCTCTCTCTCTCTCTCACACACACACACACACACACACACACAAACGCACACACGTATAGAGAAAGAGAGCGCAAGCTCGGCTACCAGACTGAGCAGCCTAATTGAGTGAACAACAGGGTGCTCTAAGTAACAACAGTGTGAATTTGAGCTAAACTTGCCTAAAAATGTTGAGGTTTTTTTTTTTTTCAGGGAGTCCAGTGAGCGATCACTGCAACAAAACTGATCTCACTTCAGCTTTTTTTGTGTGTGTGTGTGTGTGTGTGTGTGTGTGTGTGTGTGTGTGTGTTTGGCAAAGGTTTGTCCCACTGGCCAGCAAAAGAGCTGCTAACATTATGTTATTGAACGCTGGAAACTTGGACCCCTTGTTGCATAATTGTTTTGCATACACTGTATAGCCAAAGTTCAGTCACACTGTTGCAAAGTTCCAGCCTCTTTTTGTGTTTTGCCTCTCTGATCCTTGGTGTCGCTCTTACTATCACTCAGACGCACTGTTGTTTTTACTGTTTATACTCTCTTTGATTACTTTTTTTTTTTTTACAAAATGCCTTATTGTCTCATTTTTAAAAGGCACCTACTGTATAAAGTCAAGTTTATATTTAAATAGCCCCCAAAACCGCAGCTTTTTCCTCAGGGCTTTACAATATGTGCACATTAAAACAGTCTCTTTATTCTTATTCACAATCTGGATACTGATACAAACCTCAGGAAGAGCAACAGGAGAACGACCCTTCTGCCATGACCGAAGAGTCGTTCATGATTCTAAAAATTTGCCGCATTAACTTTCTGGCACATGTGGAGGATATCGAAATCCATTTCACCCTGAGCAGAGTCAGAAAAACAAACCTGACTCGTTTTTCATCCTCATTTTCTCATAATCTTGGATCGTAGACAAGTCTGCACGGTCAGTGTCATGTGTCTGTAGAATACACTAATAATTGGCAAGATGTCCTCGTCAGCAAATTGGAGCAAAAGGGAGTAATGCATGTTTTTTTTTGTTTTTTTTTCCAAACACATTTTAATTCAGCTTTTGGGTTCTGTTGATGGATCAGTTTATCTGCGTTGGGTCAGATTAGATTAATCTTAATCCGTACACTGTAGCAACGATTAAACTCTTCTGCTTTTTTATTATATTGTAACAAAGCAGAGTATTGTTTCTCGCCACCAATCTAGCTGTGCTGCTAAAGACATTACACACCCACTCTACTGTTGAAGCTGTTAGCAGCTAAAGACCACCCTGCCAGTTAGCCTCAACGCACACACACACACACACACACACAGATACAGGTCTGTCAGGTGTTGATATTTAAAAGATCCATACCTCTCCTCTGGGTGCTTTTATAAATACACACACATGCATGTATTAAAACAGTGAACATATTAGACAAATACAGACTGACACTGAGTTCTTATCTAACGCCACGTCACGTTACGAATGCATTGAACTATTTACAGTGACAACCAGCTATGTCTGCCTAGAAGAAGCACTTACAAAACAATTCCGTCATGAACATGTGTTTTTCTTCTCTCCTTCATTTTTTTGGATCTGTATATTATCACAGGCCCGGCAGGAGAAATGCGTAAATATATTGTCTTATAACATTTAAACACTGTGTTAGTCACTGAAGAATCAACAGGCCCAAATTGAGTAACCTTTCCTCCCTTTCTCTCCAGTCACTCCCTCTCCTTCCCTCTCCGGCTGTCCCATGCTCCATTTGTCCTCCCCTCCACACAGCAGAAGATGAACTCGTTCTGAGCAACAGATTCCTTCACACTAAAACCTGTCTGTGTGGATGGAATATAACTCTTTGCCACCGTTTGCTTTGGATCAGCACCGCTGCGCGGAGATGGAGGGATGTAGGGAGGAGCGGCGGGCTGCTCTCCTCATGCTGCACTAGCTTTGGGTTGAGAGAGATAGAGAGAGATAGTGAGAAAATGCTGGCAGAGTCCGCTTTCAAGCATCATCTATTTCTTTTTGTGAGGTTCAGGTAGTGGTCAGGGTGACCTAAGTCTTACCGCACGGAAGATTCCGGGACTGATTTCAAGGAAATGAAAACACCATACAGTGGGCGTGCATGTTGTAGCCCATTAACTCCAAATTGCATATACGTTTATTTCCTTTATGCCAGGCAGCCGTTGTTTTTCCTTCATTTCAGTATCAAAACCAATATACAGAAATGACTTCATGTTATTCCCTCAGAGTAAACACTTCAGCGCCTTTACGTTTTTAGCAAAGTTAGCTTATCTGTGTCCTGTAATAACGTGAGCAAAAAACTATCAAAGGTTTATTTGCTGACGTACTCTTTCCATAAAATAATAATATTAATAATGACAAAAACGAATACATGTTCACAATATCCATGTTTGATTATGGCTTATTCCTGTTTTGTGATGATGCAGTGCTGTTTGGCAGCTAACTCTTAAAGTTAGCATTTCCAGTTATAGTTTATTAATTTTTGTTTACCACCATATTTAAATACTATCCGTAATCAGGATGCCCAAAAAAAAACTGTATTAGATTTTTTGCCTTGTCTGAATCTCTGAATATCTACATATGGTTGAAACGCCGCTGTGTGAAGTAGAAGGGAATGATTGAACACTGTTACTGAGGTGAAGACAGGGCAATTTTGACCGCAGCATGTTTGTAGAGCATCGCTTGACCACTACGCAGTTTTTGGTTTATCGAGTGTGTTTTGGTGGAGATTTTGTTTTTTAAAGCTGAAGTGTTTTACAGATTTCCAAATCCTCAGAGAAGCCTCAAAAAGTTCAAAGTCTCCAGAGATTGTCACACAACAGAAATCAAAGGCAGGTGCCTTTTGATATTTTCTTACACATTTCTCTGTCTTCCTCAGCTGAGAGGACTAACGAGGTCATCGTCGGGACGGACCAGTTGATGGAGATCTAGCTCCCACAGGGAAGGTGTGGCATCGCCCATTAATTAACCAATCAAAAGGCAGCAAAACACCGAGGACAGCTAATTCACCAGATGACTGACCAGCCGGAAGCCTGGATGCTGCTTGAAGGTCCTACACTCTCGTCTCATAAGCTTTTTTGTACATTGTGTCCAAATAAAGAAATGCTTCAACCCATCAGTCAAGTCTGTCGGTGGTTTGTCTTTTTCATCTTTTAGGAATTTTAGTGATCCTCGTCGCTTTGACTGCCACTGTAGATTTTTGTAATTGTGTTACCACACTAGTTATTCATTATCAGATCTTTACTGGCACCTAATAGCAGATCTCAATTACTCAATTTCCCCTGTTCGGGAGGGTGGAGCACACGCGCACCCTATGCAGCTGTGAAGACTAGAGATGGAGGAAAAGAGCAGTGGGAGGGGTGACCACAATGGCGTGGGGGTTAAGTTTATTTGTACACAAAAATGGTGTATGTGTAGGCCCCGGACCACCCAGCTTGATCCTGTATCAGTTAACACCGACACCCCACCCTCACACACACTCACACACAACTCACACGAACACAGCAAAGGAGGAAACTGACTCACGGCTGACACTTTTCTTTCTTTTTTCTCCTCTCCTTCCCTTCTCTTCTCCCTTTGCTGTCACAAGATTTATTGCATTCCTCCAGCAGAACATTTCTTAAATTACAGGTTTGAAGTTCCTCAGTCACGAAGGAAGAGGATGAGGACAGGGATGTCTGTGGGGGTGCTTTGTGTGTGTGTGTGTGTGTGTGATTTACTGTCCTCTGTTTCCTATTGTGTCTGTGGCCTTGCAGGAGTCATTTAGACTGTCTCTTGTGGCCTGATTATGTGACGATGCTGTGTGTGCGAGAGAGATTATGATGTCATGTCCTCCATCTCTACTGTCCTTTAAATGTCAGTGAGCTAGATGGACATATTTTTGTGATTATTCCTTTAAAAAAATGGCAATTACTAATGTGGCTTTCATCTATTGTTTATATTTATGTACAGTATACCACACAAAAAAATTGTAACAATGCCAGGTATAGAATAGAGTTTGTGTCATGAGCTCACAAAATTATGTTTTCATCCCAAATCCCTGCAGTTGAGTGTTGTTTATGATTCTTGAGTTACTTTGGAGTCTGCTCAACATAAATTCTTGATGCAGGGATCTGTAACGACGCAACATTTTTCAATCCAATTCAGTCTCCTAAAGCACGTTTATACATAACTAATGTGCAACAGCAAGTACATTTTGGAGTCAACATAATGAACAGAAGATAATCAGAAAACTGTTGGGTGTTAATGTACTTGCACGTTGCAAAAATGTTCAGTAAGAAGAGTTTCAGTTCTTCTGTCAATATAATATCTGCCCTTTTTTTTTTTTTTTTGGATATGTTTATGCATAGCTGCAACAAACACAAAACATGTTTATTAGTATTAAACCAAAACTACAATCATTCTCAAACATTTAAAAAAAAAAAGGGGCTTTTGTTGCCTCGAGCTAACCATGGGCGGGAATCTCAACATAGTTTAGTCATACATAAACATCATTTCTGGGAGACAGCGTTGAACTTTCAGAGGTTTACCCGTTCTAGCGGCTACAAATCGGGATATCAAACAATTTCCCTTTCGCACGTTCAAGTCTGAGCAGGTTTTGAGTGTAGTATTCACGCTGGGGAAAAAAAAAAGGACAAAATGAAGTAAACTAAAACCAGACAGAATGCTTACTAAAGTGTGTTGTTGATGTACACGATTTTCCCACAATGCAGCGCACAAAGGGAGAGTTACTCACAGCTGGAAAAATTTAGATTGTGTGCGGTGGTGGGACAGCTCCACCCACAATCCAAAGATCTTGGAAAACAAAGGGACAAAAAATCTTTAGGAAGATATTCTGCCTCTCTTGGTTAAGTTTAATTGACAGTGACACGCACATATGATCATTTCTCAGTTTTCTTTTATAGATGAACGGCTTAAACATGCAATAACAATTAGTATGTAGATCTGAGATGCTGTTTCTCTCTCCTAGTTGTTTGTATTCAGCTGTTTAGAATATATTTTATAGAGTATAAAATGTATACGTTATTATATTATGACATTGTGGACCAGAGCAGGTGCAACCCAAAACCTTTTTTTTTTTTTTATAAGTTCTACATCACAGATTTAAACTACACGTGGAATGCAAAACAAGGAGTCGCACTTTGATTTGACTGGTTTCCTTTACAATAATACATTCCATAAATGTGGGTCCCAGTCTGAAAGATGAACTGCTCCAGAAACAAAGTATTCTTTATATGGCCATTTGGGCCCCACCACAGGACTGTCTTCCCAGTGTGTTTACTGTAGATGTGGCTTCAGCTCACAGACTGAAATATACTTCATAGTTCTGTACTTTTCCATGTCCCTCGTCTTACCTGTGTTCATCTTCCCGATGGATTGTTCGGTTACAGATTTTATCCTTTAATGCACTTTAATGCAAAACTACTTTTGCGTCTGAAATCACCTCATTTTTCATGCTCGCGCGTTTGTTTTTGTAATTTTGCAACCTGGTATGGTCATTTTTCCTCAGACGACAAGAATGCCTAGATGGGAACGACCGTATTTGTTACCTGAGTTTTGAGCTAAAAATGGCGAAAACCACAATTAAGGTTCACTTTGTCCACGCTCTTTGTCTTGGCTGTGTTAACCTTTTTAGCGGTCTCACACTCTGACCTTTCTTTTCAACCACATGATGAGATCTGGCAGCCGGGTGTGTTTGGGTAGAGGTTTGTATATTTATACAAAGACCCCAGAGTCCCCTCAATACAACGGCACCATGGCCGAGCCAAACCTACCAGCACATACATGTGTTTGCTGCTGGTTAATGTGCACACATGTGTGCGCAGGCTTACCTGTGTGCGACCATTGTTAAATCCTCTGCGACACAAAACTAATCAATGCTGTCTCACACCCCTTTTGAGTGAATGCATGCATGCGTGCGTGTGCACACATGCGTACGCAAATGTGCGTGTTTGCTTTGCAGATCTGGAGATCAGATGTCAAGCCACAGATCATATATCAGGCTGTCTGTCGCTCTTTGGTTTTGTAACCTCGTGGAATTTTCTGACATCTCTACAGAAGATTCTCATCTAATTGTGCATCCCAAATAAATCTATCTAACACCAGAAGAGAAGAGAAGTCGTCTGTAAAATAAAACATTTTTATGCACAGATTATCATCAGTTAGCCATTTTGCTGGCGGCACATGTGCCCACAAGATTTGTTTTAACGAGGGTTAAATTTAGCATGTCAATAAGTGAAGATGCTCTTGAACCGTTCGCAATGGCAGTTTAACACTGTCTTCCTTCACTCCACGTCAAAATGTGAACTTAAAAATCTGTTTCTCTCGCACTTACTTAATGCCTGAGCACATTTCCGTGTCTGTGGTGTGTGTTCATCGTAATGTGTAGTTTTCTTGTGTGAGTGAAACATGAAGACATCACTATTTTGGGACATTAGTGTCATAGAAGTTGACAGAAGTTGACAGAAGTCTGGAGATCGAAACGCTTGTTCACAACAGAGTTTTTTTTTTTTTGTTGGTTTTTTTTTCAGAGTCTGGGAAGGAACCCAAAGCGGAATGGGGGAAAATTCAAATGGATGTCAACATTAGATGCTTTTAGTCAAGATAAATACATTTTATGACACCCTGGACGTGTTATCTTGACAATGGCTTGTGTCTCACATGCACCTCCAAAAGACAATTTTCAAAATCAAATGCAGCTGGTTGGTTAGTCGCTTAAAGGGTCAGTTTTCCCAAATCACAAAAGCATATTTTCCCATTTATCTTAAGTGGTGTCTGGCTTTAAAGGCTTTGGTTTTGCGGGCCACGGTTTTGAGATATCTGCCTCCGCCACCTGAATACAATGGATGCGAATGGAATTTCTTTTGTGGTGCACAAAGCATTGAAATATCACATTTTTAAAAATCAGTGTTTTTCAGGAAACAATGTTTCAGTTACTCTGGATAATCCAAAGATCCAAATGTCTGACTGAAAATAGTTTTTCTTGGAACTACTTTTTATACTGAGGAAGAAGTTTGAAAGAAACTGTCCAAAGTAAAGTCTGTGGATTATCTAGAGAAAGTCAGAGTGTCGGGGAGTGTTTGACCTTCCTCAACATTTTGATTTATGAAGTGAGATATGGACTTAGAAACAAGCAAACAACTCAGTTTAGGAACAGAAAATGTGCGACCAAATAGTTTGGCTGACATTTCTTCTTCTTTTTTTTTTTTCCAGTCAAATAAGCAACATTAACCCCTTAATCAGCAGCCCATTGGTGGGGCAGTCAATACAAAGTCAACCTTTGCAGCCAGACATTGTTCTAAACCATCTGGGTAAAGTTTTTTAATGGAGATCCCAAAAAAGTTCCAAACATACCAAAAAATATGTCATGCTGAAATGAGTTCTTTTCGATTTGATGGAGCGGTGCAACCACAAAAATATGGAGTCTGTTTAGCTCTTAGCTTAGTTTAGTTGGAACAAGCATATACAGAATGTATGTATACGAGAATGTCAATCCAAGCGATGGTTCTACCGACCATAAATGTGTGTTAGGGGCTGAAACGTGAACATCTTGAGTGCCCGCACACATGCTGTCAATACATAATGTCTCACTTTAGTTTCTGCTGAACCTTAAGGGAATAAAACAGAAAATAACGAACCATACTATTAGATAGATGGATTTGACGGATGGTGGAGACAAATGTGCAATACTTAGACGTACAGATGCACAGAGACGTGGGGTAGAGTCTGAGCTCTGGGTTGGGAGTGGGGGGGGTGTCTGAGTAGCTGGGTGGCTTCATGGCTTGAGGGCTGATCGTGGGTGAGCGAGAGAGAGAGAGAGACAGAGAGAGAGAGAGAGAGAGAGAGAGAGAGAGAGAGAGAGAGAGCAGGCCACCCAAGTGGCAGTCAGTCAGAAACCTGTGTGTGTTTGCTGCTGACCCCTACACATTAGCACAACACTTCCTCAATTTGTCTTCTGTGTTCTCCAGCCACAAATGAATTTCCTCCCTCCCTCTCTTTTTTTTTTTCCACACACTACCTTTCAAGATGCCACCCCCCACCCCACTTCCCCGACCAACCCCAACACCCCAAACACACACACATACAGACACACCAACACCACCCCATCTCTAACTTAAACATTTGAATACATACACACACACTCTTTTAGAGATACAACAGTTGCTTAGCCAACAAAGAGTGTGTGTTTGTGTGTGTGTGTGTGTGTGTGTGTGTGTGTGTATGGAGACACAGATCCCATGTATGGGATAACAACCTCAGTGACATGCCTTACACACATACACGCACACACACTAAGCCAGATATCCCTGTCTGTCACTGTGGAGGCCCCCCAGCTAATTAACTAAACATTGACTGGGTGGTTGATTGGGATCACATCTTAAATTGCTTTCACAGTAAAATCACAGGAAGAAGCAAAAGACTGACCTGCTTTACACCCTCAGGTGACCTTTTCTCTCTAATCTTATTAGTCTGAATGTTTAGAACATCTACAGCTGTAACTGCTAACAGATTGACTATTCCAAATCATTAAAATAAACATTTTTTTCTCAATCTCAATTATGTTTTCTTTTTCTTTTTTTTTTGCACTAGAGAACTTTCAAATCACTTTATTCTGTTCAAAGTCACACCAGAGCTTGTAAGGACCTGAAATGAATAGAGAGATAAAATATAGTTCTTACTGCATTGTGAGTTTTTTTAAATTTAAATGTTAAACTAATTAAAATGATTGGAGAAAGTTGTATATGATGAAAAAAAAGTGCTATATGTCTTCAAAATGTATCATTTCTATGTATGAAAAGACAGCTGTACGTTGCTTGAATTTGAGCTTTTATTCATCATTTGTAACAATAGTGGGGAGGTTTTTTCTTTTTTCTTTTTTAAAGCCATACCGCTTCAGCTATGTTTGTTCACATATACTTATATATGCACACACACACACACACACACACACACACACACACACACACACACACACACACAGAGTTGCTGCGAGGTTCTGCTTTCTTTTAAAGCTACAGGTCTGAGTTTGCATTACCACCTGCTAGCTGCGTCTGACAATACCTCTGTTACAACCGCACAAACAAAGACTTAAAGAAAAGTGTGTTTCTCTGTCTCTCTCTGTGTTTTGTGTGTTTTTCCCCCAGAAAGGCAACCATTCATTACGATGACAAAGGGGTAAAGAAATGCATTATCATAATTAATCTTGTGTGAGACTGTGGGTGGCAGCTTCAACTTTGCTCTTAGACTGACAGAGGTGCTCAATACAGAAAGTGTCTGTCTGCTACCGGGCAACTTTTTTTTTTTTTTTTTTTTTTTTTTTTACTGATATCTGAGTAACATTTGTAATTATAGTCTTGTGAAGTTGAAAAACATCTCACGGGTTTTCCCAACAATATGTAAGATGACTCTGTGAACTTTAAATCAAACACACGGGATGAAAATATTTTATGGCTGAAAAAGTACCAGGGTTTTGGTTCGTTTGGTGCGTGTTTCCTGCAAATCATCAAATCACGCCGCTCTTTGTGTGTTTTTAGAACAGCTTTATTTGTACAGTCAACCGGCCTGTAGCCAAATGTTCAGTTCAGTTATCACGAAAATGATTTGTTCATTTGAATAAGACTCAGCCTGAAATGTGTTTGTGTTTTGTTCTCTCTTTATTTTTAAGAGGGGATTTCTGTGTTACATCTCAGCCTTTTTTTTTTTAAAGAACTTGGTGTGATGTTTGATGCTTTTAAGTGGTTTGCATAATGGAAATATTGTAAATTGCCCTCACACATAGATAAGTATACACAGGGTGTAATGAGAGGGTGAAAAAATGATCATCATCATACAGCCTCAATCACCTTCTTATTGCTCAGAGATTATATAGTTTGAATATGGGTATTTATCTTTATTCCAGACCTGCAATAAAAAAAATCATTTATTTAGACTTTTCTAGATTTTTGGAGCCAGATTGGTTTTCTATAGAGAAGGCATGAGGCTTTTATTCAGGACGTAAAAGCTTATTAACTGTGTATTACATTGTATATATATATTTAGACAAGCATGAGCAAGAGTAGAAAAGGTTCTTCTAGAATATATTTGCATGATCTTGGTTCCGCTGAAAAACAAAATAAAACATGTAATAATAATAATACATGATGCTTAAGTGTGATATCTTTGTTATCCGGGCCAGGTCTAACTGGGCATATGAGGGCTCGCTGCTATATCACACAGCTCAGTGAGGGCTGACATTAAAAGAGGAACGCAGTAGAGAGAATGATGTAGCGTTGTGCTTTTAAAGTTTGATCTTCATCTCTTTATTTTATCTGGAAGCAGCACATCCCAACAGCGCAAATATAACATAACGTATAACAAATAGCTGTCATGCGGGTAATCGGACATGTATAAAAGACGTTCTCGTTTCCAGTTGTTCCATATTTAATCAGCTAAGTTACCCGTTTCCCAGTTTCTGTCAAACATATTTCCTTTAACTTTCAAAAAGGGCTAATTTTTCATTAAGCTAATGCCCTCAAAAATCCTATTATAGTTCTCTGTTTTGCTCCTCACAAGCTAAACTTTTGTTAGCTGTTTCTGCCTTTGCCTTGTGTAACTTCCTCAGTGTTCCCCAGATACACGGCAGTGTTGTTTTTATTAACATATCCCGTAACATTGCATTTCATTTTTACCTCACTTCTTCTGCATGCCCTGAATGATGGCAACCATCACTGCTGTTCCAGTAAAAAAAAAAAAAAAATAACTGTTTTATCGTAAGACTTCTCGTTTTTCTACTCACTCATCCACCTTTACTTATTCCTTAGGAGAGAAAAAGAAGAAATGTAGTCGTGCGCAGTCTCATAGCCTCTCTCCTCAATAAATAAACACTTTCTGGGCCTGAACTCTGGGCGTCTCGGCTGTTGTGTGACGCCTGAGTGCCAGAGCGGTTCCGTAGCTCTGCCTATAGCACAGACAGAACCCCGGACGGACAGCCAGCCATGCATGCATGGATGAACGGATGGATGGATGGAGTCACTGGGGAGACATGAAATGGAGGAATGGAGATAGGGGGAGGAGGTAGGAGGAAGAGCAGGAGTAGAGTAGCAGATGAAACAGGGGGAAAGATGGAGGTGTTAAGGAGAAAACTCGAAATAAAGGAAGAGTAGTGGAGATAAAAATGGATGAAGGGAGAGGATAAAGAGTGGGAGAGATGGATGGTGGGAGGGGGGGGGGACCATGTGAGACACAGGACATGGGAGAGAGGGCTTGGGCGGTTTGTGTTTGGAGGCCGGAGCGGTGTGATGGCAGATATCTGCACAGCGCATGGTCATCTCAGATGGTTTATTTATCCAAGGCCTCCAGACCAGGCCTCGGACCTCCCTGAGTTTGTTAGGCTTGAAGGGGCCCCCTACCACACAACCCAATTCCTCACATTCCACATTAGCTCCCATTTCCAGCTGCCTGTTTCCCTCTACCACTCAACCCGACCCAACCCAATCCAAGCAGACTATACCCAATTCCAGCAAAGCGGAAAAACAGGCCGGCCAGTGCCACTCTATCTAGAAACGTGAGCAGGTTATAAGAGCGTATGGTCGGCTCCGTTTGGACAGATGGATGAGTAAGTATATATGGAGGTGTATCACTGAACTGCCGCATTATCTGCAGCATCTGTGATCCTACATTTCATGTCAAAAGAGCGGACTTATCCTGTTTTATAAAGATGTAAGACGAGATCTAAGGAGATTACCCCATACCAGCAGAAACACTTGACTCCAGTTTTATCTCTCTGAGACATTTAAGGCCTCCAAACGTCGCCTTCAGCTGAATCTTTGCTGTTTTTCTGTAACCACTGAGTGTTAGAACTCCCACATTTACTGTATTTGTTTAGTGAAGGATCACTGAGGAAGATGAAGATCTGACAGAAAGTTTCAAAGAGGTTCATAATGATAAAACAAAACTTGTTGAAAAAGCCTTTTTTATTTTATTTACTAGCCCAACTTGTGTGACCATATTGGTCAGCCTTGATTTCAGTCAAAAAGATAAAGTACTTCAAGTATCAAAGTAAAAACACTTATTCTACAGAAAAAAATACTCCTGATTATATCATTAGATCGTTAAATCTGAGAAGAATACAATTCACCAAACTCAGTTCTGACAGACATAACACTGCTGTTCAACTTTTTATAGACGCCAGTCAAAATAGTTCATAATATGTGCATTTTGTTTATGAAAATACAGTACTCATCTTCATACTAACAGATACTTTTGATACAAATTTCACACGTTTGGTACTTTATATACTCGTCTGATATGTAACATCCTGGACAAACATGTCATACCACTAAACACCAGTATCAAAGAAACATTTCATACAAATGGTCAATAACACATGAGACAAAATACATACATACCTCTATATAGGTTTATATATAAATATAAAGATACATTATATTTTGAGCATATTTTCTTTTTTTTCATTTTTAGATTATTGGATTTTGATCTGTTGGCCAGATAAAACTGCTGACTTGTCATTGCATGACTTATCGCCTTTACAACTATATAATCATTCTTCTTTCTCGCTATCATTCAACTATTTTGTATTTTGTGACTGTTTGTGCTGTAAATGTGTCATAGTGTCGATGCACTGCAATGCATCACATAGACACTTCCCCATGATGCTGATCCCCAGTACCTATGATCACCACACATCCTCAGTCCGCTGTCTCCGTGTAAACAATGATGATGGACGTAACAGCTCAGCAGCAGGTTGTGACATTCGATGGAACCTGCTGTCACAAATCGAATGAGCTCATAGCACTAACGCCTGCATTCGAATTGTTTTACCTCGTCTTCAAATTGTTTTACAGTCACCCAAAGGGCCTCAAATTAGCACCAGTCAGCTGACAAATGTTCTACGCAGCAGCAGCACAGGTTGGTGTTTAAGGCAGAGAATGATGTGTAATCTGGTAAAGTGTTTGTTCTTCACCCTCATACTGTCATGAGTAGGGCCAATGGGGGCTTACATTAGCAAACCACCGAGACACCCCTAACCTCTTTTTTTTTTTAGAGAGAGAGAGATCTGGTCTGAGAACCCCCTTTCTTTCTGTCTTTCTTTCTTTTTCAGATGTTGTTCTTAGGTGAACTGCTTTCTGAACTCATGAAATCATGCATTACAAGACATGGAAACTTTCCAAAAATCTCCACAGAGATAAGGGTGTCACACTTGAACCAGGCCGCTCCGATGCGTTGATGAAAGAGACGTGCCTCCGATCCTTGAAGGTGAATATTTTACAGGGATGAGAGGTTGGATTTTCTAGGGTGTAAGAAAGCCCATCAACCTACTTTTAGAAGCATTTGGCCACAAGAGCTGAGGTTACAGCTGTTAGTGCTAAAAACCTACACACATATCTTCTCACAGCTGCATATAACAAACTGCAGCGGCAGCAGAGGCCTGAGAGGTTAAAAATGTCTTTTTAAGGGTGTTCTGCAACAAATGCGAGGCTCCGAAACCTCATCAAACATGAGATACCCTGAAGTGATACGAAAAGTGTTGAAAGATCTGTAATTCTCCCGTACAGAAAAAAAAAAAGAATCATGTTTACATTCTTGTCTAAAAAGCTGAATTAACTTTTTTTTCCCTCTCTCTCTCTCTCACACACACACACTGATTGGTGTGTGCTGATGAAACAGAAAAGCTGAAAATTGTGTTCGTGCCTGCCGCTGTGATATCAATAGATGGCATGTGCGATTGCTTCTTACAAACTGGAGGGGCCAGGCCACTGGGAATAATGTTCAGAGAGCAAGTGAGGCGGGCAGGCAAGGCAGCAAGCTGTGTGCGTGAGTGTGTGCGCGCGGTGTGTGTGTGCGTGCGTGCGCGCCGGTGCAGAGTTTATTGAAAGAGTTCCTCTCTACCTCCCCCCCCTCCTCCCTCCCTCTCTCACTCCCTCCCTCCCCTCCTCCCTCCTCCCTCCCTACCTCCTCCTCCTCCTCCTCCCCTCCCTCCAGCCCAGGCAGCAGCAGCCTGGGTGGTCCCCCTCTCTCTCCACTTTGGTGAGCTGTTGCTTAGCAGCTAATAATAGGCGATGTTTGCAGAGTAATTTGCCTCTTCCTTGGCCAATGGGAGCCGGAGCCCTTTTCCATCAAACCTCCCTTTTCAGGATTTGCCGAGAGGCGAACTTCTCCAAATGTTACCGCTACGGGATCGGAGTTAGACTTGACACGGACGGCTCAGACATAGGCTACTACTACTACCACTACTACTACTACTACTACTACTACTACTACTACTACAACTACTCCTCTCTGAGACGTCGTTTCATAAACTATCGGGACGAATGAAGACTGAAGGATCTATACGGATTTCGGCGCATAATGTTGGGATGGAGTTTCGAGACTTGTTTGGCTCCAAGGAAGACTAGAAAACGTTCCTCTAACTTGTCGCCGGCGCTGCTGGATGCGCTCCTCTTCTATGTTGGATTATTGTCGCTTTTTCTGAACTCGCACCGATTCTCTGTCGCTTCGCTCTGCGCCCCGTTTACCCTCTTAGGACTATGGCCTCGGATCGCGGGGTCCCAGGGGCCGGCGTCTATGGAGATTTACCCCCGAGTTATACGCGTTCCCAGCCGCCTGCGAACCCAGACCTACTCCGGAGACCCAGCTACTGCCACGCTGCTTTCGCACTTAAACAGATCTCAAAGGTGACACAATGCTCGCAGTATAGTGTGGATTTACTATGAGGGCAGCTTTCATTCAGTCGGTAAACGTGAATGAAAGGTCTTCAAAGGCAGCTTGTGATTTAGCCGTTATCTAGTCGTGAGTTGAGGGCGCATGTGGGAATGTAGGGTAGGCTGAAGCAGCAGCTCTCAAACTGGGGTCCGGGGACCACCAGAGCTCCCCCGAGGGAGTCGACAGCGAAACCAGGAGCAGTTCAGTTTAACTGTTTATAAGGGAAAAAGTACATACATTGTCATCAGGTTGATACAGACAGCAGCGATCGTGCATGCGTTATGTTTACTGGGATCAAATCTTGTAGAAGAAGTAGACATTTTTTTGGAAACCTCCTGGAATAAAGTGATAACAACTTAACAAGCGTTTACATATTTGGCAGTTAACTATGCTGTTTGTTTGAATGGACACCAGACTCTCATTCATTTTTTTTTTGTTGTTGTTAAAGCCACCGGGAGGGGAGGGAGCGAGGGTTTGTTCTCATATCCCAGCCGTGTTGTGCGTGTTTTTGGCTTTGTGCAGGCAGCGGAGAGCGCACTGGCCCGGGGTCTGTTTGGAAATGTGGTGGGTCCTGTAAAGGAATTCACTGATTGAGTTTGATCTGACAAAGCATCTTTGGACCGCCCGGATGCTTGGACGTGTTTCAGCACTGCTGAGAGAAACCACAACACCAGTGCAATGTATTCTGCTGCAGTGACATTTGTAGTAGAGGGACTGAATGGCCTAAAGTAGAGAATCTAACATTTCTGTTACAAATTAGAGTGGAAGAAAACTATATAATGTAGTTTACTGTGAAGCAATACAAACTCTTTTTGTAACCAGCTCATTCTGTTTGTGTTTATCAGGCTGGACAAGGCTTACCTGAATAGTTGCAACAGTTACCAAGATTCAGGAGATATATGTTTATAACTTTGTACTGCATAGTCACTAAAGATCAGATAATCAGACAGTACTGTTGTTTCTCTCTTAAATGGTACCTGTAATCTACATTTTCAGTATTTCTGCAGCTTTCATTGCATCAGTGTGTTCTTTATAATCTTGTTTGCTTGTTTCTCTGCAAGTTTAAACTGCTTGGAAACACGTTAACCCAAAAGCTTTAGATCAGTACAAATTATTGCCACAACTGTGCAGATTAAATCATCTCAAATGTGGGAGACCCTATCCTAAATCTGGTCTGAGTTCAGGTGATAGATGTGAAGTCTTAGCATGAATCTGACAGCACACTCAGGGAAAGACAGCACTGGCATCAACTATGTGGTTTACTAGTTAGCACACTGAGTTGTCATCATGTTATATAGAGCTTAAATCCCACAGAAAGACCCATCTCTCTGGGTACGGACGCATGCCTTATCCAGTGTCTCAGATATAAGTTGTTGCTGTGCTTTTTAGATTTCTAAATTCTTCACACGTGAGAGACAGATAGAGACACAGCCACGAAACCTGCCTTTGTGGACAGTTATGCATTATTTATTCATTATTTATGTATCATAGTAATAATAACGCTGTCCTTTTGTCGCCCTCCCTCCTACTTCGAATCCAGGGGAAGGCGGTAGGTCAGAAAGCTCCTCTGTGGATCCGGGCGAGATTCCAGGCCCTCCTGTTCTCTCTGGGCTGCCACATCCAGAGGCACTGTGGGAAGGTCCTCTTTATTGGACTCTTAGTATTCGGGGCTCTGTCTGTGGGACTCCGAGTCGCAGCCATCGAAACGGACATCGAACAGCTATGGGTGGAAGGTGAGTTTGTCTCTGTTAATCTTTGCGGATGTTCTTGTGAAGCACCCAGACTTTAGTATTGTTAGTATGTCTCACTCAGATACATCACTTACCCTTCAGGTAAGCTGTCATTCTGTGAGTTCAATCTTCGATCTGTTGCTGGATTTATTGACTTTATGCTCATAAATACTCAGCTGAGATATGTCTGTATATTTTTGATGAGCTTGTATTTTTCCCCAACTGGAGTTTGAATGACAATAGTGGCTGGTGGGAAGATGCAGGGTGGCCATGTTAGTGTCACCTCAGTGCCATGGGAGGGCACTAGGTGTTCAGTGACTGGCTGCTGCTTGTCTGACTGAAATCTGACTGAAGCAGCAACATGGAACGTGATTTGTGGGCGCTGGTTTGAAGTTATTTTATTATGTTTGGACGAAAGAAGCTTGCAGGTTTAACTTTGAATATTAATTTTGTTTCCCGTGGCTTTGGGGGTGGGAATATACTGTATGTTGTATCCTGCAAGCTCAAGTGTTGTTTGGTCGTGTCTGTTCATGTCTCAATAAGTCACTTTACCTGAGAAACCCAAACACATCTCACACGACTGCATTACAATAGTATCTTTCCCTCCTCTGTCACTCACACGCTCGCTATCTTGTGTTTGTCCTAAAGGCATGACTGTGTTTGTGATTCTGCGCTGACGCACAAAGCTTTCCGCCTCGTTCTGTGCATTTTAGATGTAAGTTATCTGTACATTTTCAGGGTTAGAGGCAGCTTTATTTGGTTTTTCACACTGGCCAAATTCCTTTTAAACCCCCAGGCTTTCAGTGCCGGGGCTGATCCCCGCAGCAGATGGACTGTGTGAATGGTTAGCCATCTTTGAGGGCTCTGACCCCTCCCCCCCTTTCGGCTCCCTGTGTGGTCCCTAACTATTCTTGGATTCCATTCAACAAGAGGCAAGCAGGCAGGCAGGCAAGCAGGCACCACCTCCCTAAACCCCCCCCACGCCCCCCTCCTTCCCTTCCTCCCTCCCTCCCTCCTCACAAGAAGAAAAAATATAAGTGAATGCAGCTGAAGTTTACCCACCTGTTTTGCACACTCTAAAAGCGCTACAGCAGTTGGTGAATATAAACAGACTCTATGGGGTTTTTTAAGCCCACCATGTCGCTGGAGGACGGGGACAAGCAGCTCCCACAGGAGCTGTGTGCGGAGGTGTTGGGAGAAATCACACACACTGCTGGTGTCAGAAGTGTTTGTAGGCTCCGCGCTTCATTTGCGGAGGAATTTAAATAAGCCTTCCCGTATCGGGCCCAATTTAAATAAAATATAACAAAAAAAACAATCTCCGCAAATTGGGTGCTTGAGGTTTCAAAAGCCCGAATTTGATACAAAAGCAGGCAGCAAGAGTTTGAATTTCCACAGTCTCTCTTTTTTTTTCCTTTGGTTTCATTCTGGTTAGTGTAAAGCTTCAGGATTACCTCTTGAGCTAATTGGCAGATCCATCTCTTAAAGGAGATGTTTAGATGTTTGTGTGCCAGTTGTTTTGCTGTGGGATTGAGAGAGTTGAACTGGGGGGGTCTGAAAAGGAATGCTGTGCCTTTAAGAGGCCGTGGCCATGTTTCTAAAGTTTCTGCCTGCCTTGTTTCCACCAATAGCCCATTGACAAAGCTGCTAGGGCCTCAATGGAGAGTAAAGTGGTTCGGTAACAAGGAGAGGTTAGTTCTCCCTCTGTCTCTCACTCGCTCTCTCTCTCTCTCACACACGCACACACAAACACAGAAGAGCGCACACACACATGCACCATTGTACATAAGCCAGAAGAGGGAGGAATGATATGCTCTCTAATAAGACAAATTATTTCATATTATGGCACGCAAAATATTTCTCTACATTAACTGTTTAAGTTTTATTGGACTTGTTTTGGGGTATATAATCTAACTTAGGAGAAATATAATTTATAACACATACTTGTGAGTCATTTCTTTTGTAATCTTATGAAGCAGCTCTTCCTGATTGCAGCATAAACAAAGCATTCACACTATATCCTAATTTGTTCAGAATAAACTAGCTGTGAATTGACACCGTATGTGTTAACACTGCCAGCGGGGTGTAAGATGTATGTGTGTGTGTGTGTGTGTGTGTGAATGTGTTAGGGGCATATGCTTCCCATCATATATTCATACTAGAGGCAGCCCCCACACTCTACCCACGCATACGCAAACACACACACTTTGTCATCTTTGCCACCTTCGGTGTGTACAGCCTGCCTAGCCGTCTGTCTGCCCGCCTGAATTTCCTGACTGCGTGCCCGTCTGTCTGCCTGTGCTTTGTGTATGTCTGTTTATATTTCTACCTGTCTGTCTGCCTGCTCTGTGAAGTCAGGCCACCAGGGCTTTTTTAATTGCTTCCTCCCTCCTACAGCACCAAAACACTGTGAAGCAGGGCACAGCGGCGCAGTCTGTCTAGAGAGAATAGACAGAGAACAGGGAGCTTGAAGTTAGTACCTGCATTCCCAAGGAAAAAAATACTTCCACTCTCTCCTTTACTCATCATTTCGGTTCAGCTTGTGCATTTACAAAGAGGATATGGGACAAGAAAGTAAAAGGGTTTGTCATGCCTTCAGCCATCACACCTGTGTTTGCGAGAATAAGAGCCCCAGAATCAGGGTGTTTAGTCTGACAGGGGGATTAAGGACTATTTGTGGCTTACTGCTCAATCTGAGATAGAAATTACCCATCAAAATGCCCTGAAATGACTCACACAGGTCTTGTTTAGTTGTAACAGATTTAAGTATTCTTTTGGAAAGTGACACTGGAAGTTTTCCTTATTATTTAATAAACGGCCAAATGACACCATATTTCTTTCATTTTCTGTCTTTTCACTGTGAGCAATGTTTGCGTACTGTAAATGTAACGTTAAACTCTCCTCTACATTTATATAGCTCGCGCACCTTTGAAAGTGTGAAAGCTGGTGTGAGCCGGGCAACGTGTGACTCAGTCTGTATTGTCCACGAGCAGAAAGGAGAGAGATCGTAAAAGAAAAAAAAAAAAAAAGAGGTGCAGGAAGAAGAGAAGGATGAGAGGAGACAGTGGGGGGTTGGGGCAGGAACAGGGTGGAAGGTTTATGGCTAGCTGACACTTTTTTTTTTTTTGCCCGTGGTTTTGCCTGTCCCACTTGAACAAACATGAAAAGTGTGAGATTGCCTGATGCATGTCTTTTTCTCACCATAAAGAACTGCAAGAGAGTATACAGTGTCTTGCTAGAGCTTGAATTTTTTTACCCCTTAAATCTGATTTCTTTTTTTGCAGCGTGTTGCATTATTATATAATGATCCGATTCGGATCAGATTATTCCACTTTTCACAGAGCCCCACTTGAAAAGCTTGTTTTGGGAAAGAGAGGAAAGAAATGGCCTCCATGTAAAAGTGGTGGTGTTTACTCTTACATTAACTAAACTCATCCTTCTTGGCAGAGTTTGGGTGAGGCATGACAGACATGTACACAGACTCAAGCTGTCCAAATATGAGTGCAGTGAGACAGGGCCTATCCGGATAGCAGGCGCACCACATGTCCCATAAAGAGGCCATGTAGAAAGAGGATAGGAAAGGGGGAGGTAAAGACCATACACACTCCACATAGCATGAATGCATAGAGAGTGAAGCGCTAGCTTAGCCAGCTAGCTATGAAATCAGACACGGTCTTTTGCATACATGAAGAGACCAATAAACAGATTGATTAAAAGAGCGAGAAAGATTCGAGAAAACACGCCTGAGTTTGTGCAAATGAGCGAAAGCACACGTGGGCATTTCGGTGTTTGGAGCAGTTTCTCTAAACAAACCTCAGAGCGGCACAGCAGGTAAATGCTATAATTCATCGGAGCGCACACAGCGCCCCAGTTCAGACAGAGAAAGGGAGCTCTATGAGGCATTATTGGAGGTGAATAGTGCGCGGTGGTGCCCCAGCTAGATAAATAAACTCCCAGTGCTCAGGGCCCAGGACCTCACTGGTAGAGAGAACAAACAAGACCAGAGTCAACCTGGGTCACTTCTAAATGTTTATTTCACCCCCCCCCTTCCCGCCATCCTTCAGTCCAAGTCTCCCTCATTCCATCCCCTTTTTCAGCATCCCCCCCAACACACACACACACACACTTTAACAGTGAGACCAAGACCACCCCCCAACAAATAAACACAGATTGAGCAGCTATAGATACATGTGCATATGACAGACACATGGCTTTTGCTTCCATGATGCAGGAAACACAGACCGCTCCCTACCTGTAGCGAGTTTAAAACATCAAGTATTCCTCATTTCATGTGGATTTTGAAGTTACAGCTGCATTTACAATGACAACGTAAAGCTGTTGGTGTTGTTTGGTGCCAAACCTTTTATTAAAAAAAAAAAGGGCACAGGACTGTCAGTCTTTGCAACATTGAATGCAATATACTGTGAAAGGCCGCAATGCAAGTGAAAACAGGATAATGAAAACTCAATCAATATAGTGTGGCACCCTTTCTCTCCTCGCTGAAGAGCAACCTTTGTCTTTGGTCTGTGCGAAAATAAAGCGGCACCAGTCACCTTAGAGTTTGCATCATTTGCCTCTGTCTTTGCACCGTGAAAGTATAAAAAAGTAAAGGGCGAGGGAGATGGAGAGAGACTGAACATTTTCTTGGTACTTGGGAGGGAAAAAAAAGAAATGGTTCTTGGGCTCAATAAATTCATTTCTCGTCTGAATGAGACCAGCAACGTGGAAAAATTTTGCCTTTCAGGCAGGGATGAATGTATGTTTCAACCACACATTAAGCAGTATTAGCGGTCAGTGGAGTGTCTAATGTGACTATTTTTCACAGTGGCCAACTCTGCCCATGATTAGCATAATTAGCAGAGGCAAGCCTATACATATGGAAATAGAAAGTGCCTAAATGCCAACCCTGGTGGAAATTTATGTGTGGTGGCTAACACCACTGGCACATCTGAATAGAATGTAAGTGAAACTGATTTTTCATGTTGTTTTTCGCTGTTTTATACTGTTTTTAAGGTGTGATCTGAGCGGCGCGTTTTTTTTTTTTTTCACGATGGTGGGAGGGTGCAGGGTGAAAACGCACTGTAACTGATCATTTTTGTTTTCTCGTGTCACACATTAATTAGGATTTTGTCCTCCCAAAATAATGCAACTGTCTTCGACGATTAATGAACTGATACAGGGTGCGCGTGAAGACAAAACACACGCACACTGTATTTCTATAGGTAAGATACCAAAGTGCCAGCTTCTCTTTCTTGCCCCCAGCCTCACCCTCCCACAGCCAACTCTGGCATTGTTTTACAGGCTGGGAAAGTTTTGGTCCATTTGCTTTTGTTGTGAAAAAAAAAAAAGTTCCCTCTTTATTTTATTCTGCTGTTTGTTGGGAAACATCTGAAAGAAATTGAAGGGTTGAATGACAAAGGGGTTTGCATTCAGTCTGGAACTGCTGTATTGAAGGATTGTATAGAGGAACAGCCCATCTGCTGGGGGCAGCCTGCTTTAGGTGGTGCCCTGGCTAGGGAATGCCATAGGGCAGGGCTGGGTTGAGGACCCAAAGTGGGTCCTGAATCTGGTGTGTCCACATGTGACAAAAGGACAGAGAAGTTTTTTTGTGATGCTGGGTGCCAGGCAAAAAGAATGAGTTTCTCATTTGGCTCTTTGCTGAAAATCTAAAGACATAATGGACCGCTATTGGAGGACATTGTGAAAAAAAAAAAAAGCGTTGAGTGAAAAAGTAAATGATGCAAGATGGCAGCCAAGGAATAGCTTTCTGTCTTTTCTTAATATTGTTGCTTCTCTCTGGTGGTCGGAACTCTATTTTCCTTAAGCCTATCTTTTATTAACAGAGGTCCTGCGTAGAAATCAGCGGTTCATTTCTCCGCATGCGGTCATGCTGTGTAAATCAGGAAAAGGTAACTTCCACGGCACTATGTAGCAAGTAAAAACATACATGTCATTTTCAACCCTCTTCGTCTTGGGTCTTCCTCCATAGCAGCGTGGGGCCTTTCAGAGGCCCCCTAATCCAGCTAATCTACCACACTGAACTTTGAAGGTGGCCTGCTCTGACCTAGCATGGCCTGGAACTAGGACTAGACCTGTAAGCCATGAAGATAGAATAGAATAGAATAGAATAGAATAGAATAGAATAGAATAGAATAGAATATAGAAATGCAGCATTTTAAAGATGGCCTTGCCTCCGTCCTAGAAGCCAGATGTGAGAAGCCGCACATATTTCATTGAGTTAGGGGATTCTGGGTGTTCGGCTTTTGGGGATAGAAGGGTCAGGTGGAGAGGAAATGACTGAGGTTGGCGGAGACAGGGTCCAGTGTTTACACCGGTGTGCACACCCACACCCACACACACAGAGGTACATGTACACACATATTCATACAAACGTTATATTTGTACACCCACAGCCACGAAACCATGTCAGCGCTTGTTATGACATTTTTCATTTGCTTTTCACTTTCCCAGTGTCGTAACTGTTGTGAAAGTGCTTTTAGTGGTGAAGCTAGTAAATGAATTCACATGTTGCACCCAACAGAGTCGAGTTGTTTGCTAAAATTTGTAAGATGGTGGTCGAGTTTCTCAAAAACATCCAATGAAAGAACTGTGGATGTGATTTAAAAGAAGTTGTGATCATTTTATTTTCTCTCATTCCTCATTTCATCATGTTGCCAAACACGGACTAATATTTCATGTTAGAAAATTGCTCATGTAATAAAATTACCAGCCACTGGGGTGTTGAAACCCCAACTTCCACACTCAAAGGCGCTTTCTTCCCAGGGTGGGAAAATTTCCGGGAACTGTCTCTTTAAGGCTGAGCGGAGCGCAGGCTGAGTGCAGGGAGAGGGTATGGGGGATTGAAAAAAGAGTGAGAAAGAAGTAGAAAAGGAGAAAGATGGAGCAAAAAGACACGGGAAACCGGGAGATAGAGGAGAAAGACAGATAAGAGAAGAAAAGACAAGGTTGCTTCTGAAGTGAGTGGTGAACTGAGAAGAGTCGTCACGAAGCTCAGAGTTGGGTGGTTGGGGCCGGACCAGGGGTTGAGGAGAGAAGGCGAGAAAGAGAGAGAGAGAGAGAGAGAGAGAAGAGAGAGGACTTGCTGCCTGGGTGGTCCAGATGGGAGGAACGAGACACAAATAGCTATAATTTACTTCAGGAGGCCTGTAATTACAGAGCCAGAGTCTCTCCGAGCCACCCAGTTCCTGTTGGGATCAAAACCCCACACTGCAGAGGTTAACATACGAAATGTCAAAAAAGGTTTAACAGATGTCAAAGAGGTCCACGAACAGAAAGGGTTCCATTTTGTAGTACCCTTTTTTGATTGGAAATCTGTGTAGCAAGGAAACTGTCCTAGAGAACTGTACTTCTGAGCACCGTTTTCACACCAAGCCAGGTTCTTTGGACGTGTACTTGACAGCGCGAAAGTAGTTTCAGTCAAATAAACTCAAAGAACCAGCACCCTGAAAAGAGAAAAAAAGTCTCCAAAATTTTTGAGGAAATCTTTTTTGTTGTGGTTCCCCTGGAATAAAATCCTTATAAAAACTTCACAAATGTTGTAGGACCAGATGTGCAAAGAACATGTCCCATTTGAGTTGTTGTTGTTTTTTTTTTTTTCTTTTTGGGATGCACTGAGCCAGACACTTAAAAAAAAAAAAAAAAAGACACACATGAATGCAAATAAACGGGGTGACCTTATATTCTCAAGCCCCTGCGTAGGTAATTAAAGCCTTGAAAGCGAAGCCTAGAAATATTGGACTGTGTCTCTAAGGCCTAGAGTTTCTAACCTGATCTCACACTTTCGCGGCATAGGCTGAATAGTTTGTTTTTTCTTTTCTCCCCATCAATTATAGGAGCCTACTCCAGGCTGGGGGGAGGTGCCAAGAGTGTGGGGGAAAATGAGAGAGAAAGAAAGAGTGAAAGAGGGAGATAGATGCAGAGAAAGACAGAAGCAGGGGCTGTTGAGCATATTACGAGTACGAGAGGAATAGACGCAGGCAGGATTGAGTGCAGCGCGGGGAAAGTGAGTAAAAGAGTGACGAGAGTTAGAATTAAGGAGGTAGCCCTTGTTTCCAAACTTCCCCCCCTCACCTCCTCCCTTCCCTCCCTCTCTTTCTCTCTCTGGGGTTGTCATGTAGTGGGACAGCGAGAGGGGCAGACGGGCCCTCTGTGATCCAGCGCGGCATGTTTCATGTCCACTTGGCACAGGCACAGATCCCCCCGGCTGGCAAACTCTTTTCAGGGCAACCTCCTGTAATTAGGGGGCTGGAGTCTACCGCATAGCACAACATAGCTCTCTCTCTCTCTCTCTCTCTGTTTTTTTTTTTTTTTTAATCTCTTTCTTGTTCATCACCACTGCTGGCATCCATATTTATCTCTATATGAAACTATTTACCTTTCTTTATCTACTTGTATCTCCATGTTCTTTGATGTCTTTCATTCCCAGCTTCTGTGTGCCATATCAACACCTCCACTGCCACTCTTCTCTTCTCTTCTCCTCTTCTCTTCTCTTCTCTTCTCTTCTCTTCTCTTCTCTTCTCTTCTCTTCTCTTCTCTCATCTGGTTCCAGAATTATAGTTTAATGATGTAGTTTCGGTCAACTTACTCTCATCCAAACTACCTCAAAGGTGGACACGGCATATAAAGATCAAGGATGGCAAGTCAGTATTCAAAACGTCTTTGTCGATATATATCTGCTGCCCTGAGAAGAGTGGCAGAGGATTTTGGGGCATCAGAAGGCTGGTTTTCCTAACTAACAGGGCACATCTGTTTCACAGAAGGAGCCAATGAGAAGCTGTATTACTCATTTCTCTTGGCCAGACGCTGCCTTGTGTGAAGTGCCTTCAAAACCAACACTGGCGAGGGCCAAGGGCGTTGGTCGATATATGTGTGTGTTCTTGTGTAAGTGTGTGTGCATATATATGCACGCAACACACTGTTATAGGATCCAAATGTGTGTCTTTGTGTGCACTTTAAAGAATTTGTATGCTATTTATGAATACTATCTATCTATCTATCTATCTATCTATCTATCTATCTATCTATCTATCTATCTATCTATCTATCTATATCAAGAATTCAGTATTCATTTATCCTTTATTCTTTGTTTTCTAGCTGGTAGTCGGGTGAGCACGGAGCTTCGCTACACCAAGGAGAAGCAGGGAGAGGAGTCAGTATTTACCTCACAGATGCTTATCCAGACCCCCAAAGAAGAGGGCACGAATATTCTTACCCAGGAGGCTTTGCTGGTTCACATGGAAGCCGCGCTGTCTGCCAGCAAAGTCCAGGTGTCCCTGTTTGGAAAGTGAGTGCACCGTGGATGTTTAACATTTATTGTGCTTTGTAAAAGTTGTGGATTATTAAGTCTTTACTAATTATTGTTTTCTTTCTTGTAGATCGTGGGATCTTAACAAAATATGCTATAAATCAGGAGTTCCTATTATAGAAAATGTCATGATTGAAAGGGTAAGTTCACAACAAATTCTTTTTTGTTTTTTCATTTTTTATTTACCTGATTTGTGTAATCACCCTTCCTTTCTATTTCCTGATCCCAGATGATTGACAAGCTATTCCCCTGTATGATAATCACCCCATTGGACTGTTTTTGGGAAGGGGCCAAACTACAAGGAGGCTCCGCCTATTTACCGTAAGTCTTGGAATACTTGACTCAATTTACGTTTGTTTTTTTGTTTTTTCGCATATTAAAACATTTCATAGAAAGTCTTGGCTCTCCCTTTGCTGTCATTTCTTCCATCTGACTTGCGTTGCAGACTTTTGGAGGAGTCCATAACATTTAACACATGCTCGATGGAGACATACAGTTGGGCTTTCAGTAGTCTGTCAGTGGGTGCTGTGACTGACAGCGGCGGTCAGTAATAGAGTTCTTTTAGGGCCCAGAGAGGGACTGGAGGGGGGTGCCCTGACAGAGAAATTCAAAGAGAGAAAGTGAGGGGAGAGATGCAGCGAGCGAGGGAAAGGATGGAGGGAGAGAGAGAGGAGATGGCTGCAGCAGCAACTGGGTGGTGGGTTGGTAGAAAGGAGGGCGGGGAGGCAGTGGTGGTGGTGGTGGTGGCAGGGGAGCCCTTTGGGTCAGACAATGGTAAGCATTCTTTCAGTTTACGAGTGAGTGTCCATCAGTGCAGGGGCCCCGGAGGAGGGAGGGGGGCCGGCTTTGTCAGCTCACGGCTAACACTCGGCATTCTCATGGTAATGCCCCGGGCTCCCAGCTCCCAAGTTGTCCAACAAATAAAATGGGCAGTATTCAAGCCTCAAGTCCCTCGAGAAAGACAGAGAGAGGCTACAAGACGGTTAACAGTGGAGTCGGGGCGTATTTGGGCATTTGCGGATTCAGTTGTTTTTTTTTTTTCTCCTTTTTTTGGGACAAAGTTCTCTTGAGAAATTGAGTTACTGAAAGAGGGCCCTTTTTTGTCATCAGAAGTGATATTTCAATTGAGTCCTTAGTTTATAAAAGATAGTTTAGATCATAGCAGATGTTTCTTTGCAAACAAATTATTTGTTTATATTTCTGTCCAGAGCTGACAGCGGTATGTTGCATGACAAGCCAGCACACACAGAAACAAACACAAGTTTCCCATCCTTAGCATCTCCCAGTTGGCTTGTGTGAAAGCGGAGCGACAGAGAGGGAGAAGGGGGTCTTTGATGATTCACACGTCTTCCAAGTATTCTCGTAAATCACACAAAATGTTCAGCATCTGTTGTTATTTATTAAATGTTTTCTACTCATTTTGTTTCATGTGGAGCTGAAGGGAACTCGCGGTGGTCACTGAGGCCTGCGTCCCCCAAGTCAGCTTCCGCTTCACTTCAGCTCTGGTTTTAAATGCAAAAAAAAAAAAAAGAAAAGAAAAAGAGCGAGATAGAGAAAGGGGAAGAGGGAGAGAGGCATATTGGGAAAGAGAGTTAGAGAGAGAGAGAGAGAGAGAGAGAGAGGGAGAAAAAACTTGGGAGAACAAAGAGCAGCAATCTATGAAAAAACAAAAGGGCCCAGGCCCGGTTCACTCAAGCAAAAACTAGCTGATAAAGGAGTGTGTCTTTGCGAGCAGCAGCAAAAGGGACCCTGGTATGTGGGAATAGGAGAGGAGCTCTCTTCATGAGCCATTGGAGAGAGATTGGGCCCAAAGTTGAGATACTTTGCGATTCTTTTATATCCCTCTCTTTCTGTCTGTCTTCTTTCTTACTTTGTCTTAAATGTCCAAGAGTTTTCTTGCACTGAATCTTTCCAACAATGTAGCGTTTTATTTCTTCTTTTCTGTATTTTAGTTTTTTTTTTAAAATGTCACGTGTAAGAAACTTGTGCCATTCTGTGGATGGGAAATATTTCTTTCCTGGTGGCTCGAACCAGGAAAGCAGTTAAGCTATTTTACTCCATGCCAACTTTGGAGCGCTGTACATTTTTAAGCAGCAGTAATCAATACTTTGAAAGTGGATCGATTCATTTCCTGAAAATAAAAGCTTCAAAACTACAGAAAGCTTTTGAGGGAGGCCAAAACTCCATATCCAGCTATAAATCAATGCTAACTTATTAGTCAACAAATGTAAAATACTCTAGCAAGTAGACTATAAAAAAATGAAAAGCATTAAAACTGTTCATTTTAATAGTTCAGAGTAGATTTATGGACCTATATAATATAAATTGCAAATGGATCTTAAGGAGAGGGAGGATGGCTTTACAGGTGAATTAGGTTCTTCAACAGACATCAGAGTCCCCCCTTTTGCCCCCCTTTTTTTTATCCCTCACCTATTTCCCTCACGTCCATCTTCCCAACCTCTCCCTTCCCCTCCTCCTTATCAAGATGTTTGGGAGGCAGAGGTAATCGTTATGACTCAGTGCAGGACATTGAGGAATGGAAGTGAGCAGGCAGCCACCATGCCTTTTCCCCAGGCATTGTGGCAGCGTGAAACAGGATAATAAACGCTATTTTATCCTGTATCTGCAGCTAGCCTCCTGCGTAGCCCTGCACAACGAGGCAGAGAGAATTAAACTAAAGTGAAAGAATCATAGTTTTTTTTTTTTCTGCTCACGGTAAAGATTAGCAGGAATGCAAAGCCATGTAGCCATGCGGGCACAAAGTGCTAAAAGTTATTCAAGTTTCGGATATGTTTTTAGCTGATATCTCATCATAGTGTGTCTTTGCTCTCCAGGGGTATGCCAGATATCCAGTGGATGAATCTAGATCCTGTCAAGCTGATGGAGGAACTGAGTCAGTTCACTTCACTGGAAGGATTTAAAGAAATGTTGGACAAAGCCCAGGTGGGACACACACAAATACACACTGACAGATTGACTGAATGAAAGGCTTACTCATATGAACAATTAGGCACTCATCGAGTTGCGTACTTTTTCCATACGCTAAGACTTTTGTAACATTGTTTAATTCCTTAGGTGGGACATGCCTACATGAACAGGCCATGTCTAGACCCATCAGACCCTGACTGCCCTCTCAGTGCACCCAACAAGGAGCAAGGAGAGGTAAACTAACCGCCTTTATATACAACAAGAAGCTGCAGGTAGATGAGAGTAGAACCCAGAACTCCACCTAACGTATTTCTCTCCGTTTGTTCCTGCTCATGCATTCAGAGTCCCGACATTGCTGGGCGTCTCCAGGGTGGTTGCCATGGTTTCAGCCGGAAGTTCATGCACTGGCAGGAGGAGCTGATCCTGGGAGGGCGGGTCAAGAACAGCCAGGAAATTCTGCTGAGGTGTGTGTTTATTAAGACATGTAAGGAAAGATGAGCGATTTCACACGTTAAGTAAGTTTAAGTCTTACTGGACGGTGTATGAGTACGGACGGGTTGTGTGATCGCTGCCAGCCAAGCAGGCAGCCCAGCAGCTTGTGAGCCGCAGTGACTGTGGAATCTGTGTAACCCCTAATAACCCATCAGACACATGCTAGGAATGCCTCGTACCGAGAGGGATCGGTTTCCTGCATGACCCTGGTCCAGGATAGGCCAATTAAAGATGATTGACAGCCACATAAAGCCCCCCCCACCCTGTTACACATTTGTTCTATAAGAGACCAAAGCAGAAGAAGACATAGAAGAAGGGGAATGAACAACTTTTTAAAAAAAGACTTATTGACTACAACTGGATTTAAAAGCATTGGCGTTACAAATGGAGTGACAGCATTGAGTCAGAGCCCAGATCATGACCCACACAGGGCTTGAATGAAAGAAGATTGTAGTCCCATCTGTAGGAGCCACACTTACTCTTGGATGTGATTTATGATCATTTCTTTCACATTTCGAGCAGCGCTGCTGCTCGAAGTGGCTGTGCCAAGAAAACCTGAGGACATCTGGGATCACAGCCGAGAGACCGGCAGACAGACAGACTAGATAACACCTGCTTTTGGCTGTTTACATTGGCAGAGAGACAGACAGGCAGGCAGGCGGACAAATCCTAGAAGAAATGGCACCTGCCTTTAGCCATTCACAGAAAGGCATGTTACTGTATAAGTTAAGGGAAGAACATCTAAACAGTCCGACTGGATTATTTTTAATGTACTAGTTGTCAGACGGATGATGCCGTTGATGTTTCAACTCGGCTTAACACACAATAAAGCATGTTTGCAGGGGGAGCCTGACATCTCTGATGTATCTCAAAGCTTACATTTGTGTATCTTGCAGTGCGGAGGCTCTCCAAACCATGTTCCTGTTGATGAGTCCTAAGCAGCTGTACGAGCACTTTAAAGACGACTACGAGATCCATGACATAAACTGGAATGAGGAAAAGGCCACTGCTATCCTCGAGTCCTGGCAGAGGAGGTTTGTGGAGGTATGAACACACACACACACACACACACACACACACACACACACACACACACACATTTCATGTATATATCACATACACACACACAAATAAAAAAAAAATCATAAAGCTGGACAGAAGAGTAGTAGTTTATTGTAGCCACCAAGAAGTAGGAGGGGGATGAGAAAAGTGAGGAGGCATTTCCTTGTCCCTACGCCGTCTTGTTTTGCTGACACACACACACACACACATGCACACACACACACTGCACTGGACTTATTCCGCAGTGTCTGAATTCCATCAGTCTTCAGCTCCCTTGTAAAGCGAATCGCAGGGCAGACCAGGGCAGTAGGTGTGTGTATTTGTGTGTGTGTGTGGTAGGCCAGCCATCTCTCTCTGTCAGAGCCCTAGTTATAGGAACAAGCTGTTGCTGTGATAGCTGACACCCACCCCGGTGAGGGTAAGGAGGGAGGGAGGGAGGGAGGGAGGGAGGAGAGCGGGGGACATGTTGCAAGGGAGGAGGGGTAACAAAACTCAAAAAGTAAACTGCGAGAGACGCAACACCTCCTCGTGACACATTATAGAACGAGAACAGATCTATTTGAGATTGCGAACGATGACTGAACGCGGACAGGTAAATAGCTTTGGGGGATCTTTTGTCCATTCATGGCACAGAGCGGAGAGAGCAGCCTTCCTGGGCCATGTGATCCCATCCTTTTCACCTTTGACCTCACAACCTCTGGCATCTGTGCTCATTACTCCTCAGTTGTCATACATACACACGCACTCACACACATGCTAGCACATGTAAGAACACACACACACACACACACACACACACACACGTTCATACTCACTTTCACACACATGCACATTTCGAAGGGAGAGGCTGCTTTTTATGTTAGTGGGTTCCAAAATACGGGGCTGGGAAGTGTGTTTTCATGTGGAAAAAACAAAAGTACAGCTCGCGTTACTCAGCATTTCAGCCCCATCATAGTGTTATAGTAGTATAATACTATGTTTGACAATGTTATTGTTAATTATGTAGGTCATGTGCTGAAGAATATATCTTTTAGTGTAACTTTCCTCTCTTATAAGCGGCAGATTACATCTTATTTAGTTGACTCTTTGATGATTAATTGATCTTTCTCCTTCAGGTGGTCCACCAAAGTATCCCAGATAACTCCAGCCAGTCCATCCACGCTTTCTCCACCACCACCCTCAATGATATCATGAAATCCTTTTCTGATGTCAGCGTCATCAGGGTGGCCGGTGGATACCTCCTCATGGTGAGCGTAGTGATAGATTTAAGTCAATAGATTATGGCAATTGGCAATTTCATGAACTTCACTGTAAAATAACTTTTATGTGGTTATCTCCTCTTTAGCTGGCCTATGCCTGCGTGACCATGCTAAGGTGGGACTGTGCCAAGTCCCAGGGGGCCGTGGGGCTGGCCGGGGTGCTGTTAGTGGCTTTGTCAGTGGCTGCAGGCCTGGGTCTCTGCTCCCTGCTCGGACTGTCTTTCAACGCCGCCACCACACAGGTACAACACAAAGGAAACAACATACAGTGCATTCACTGTGTTTCATTACTGAAAGATTTATTTTCAAGGGGCAACTTCAAATGCTCATTCTGACCCTTTCCCGTCCCAGGTGCTTCCCTTCCTGGCATTAGGGATTGGTGTGGATGACATGTTTCTGTTGGCTCATTCCTTCACAGAGGCTGGAAGTAACATCCCCTTTAAGGTACACTCCTCTCCTCTCCTCTCTCCTCTCCTCTCCTCTCCTCTCCTCTCCTCTCCTCTCCTCTCCTCTCCTCTGAACGTTGTTTTCTCTGTTTGTTTTAAAGGAGCGGACAGGAGACTGTTTGCGTCGCACCGGCACCAGCGTGGCTCTGACTTCCATCAACAACATGATCGCGTTCTTTATGGCCGCTCTCGTACCCATTCCTGCCCTGAGAGCTTTCTCTTTGCAGGTATGTTTTTCACACACGCACCGCCTCACACGCATGCGCACAGACATAAACACATGTACACAATCGCACACCGAGAGGCCCGAGGCTCCTTTGAAAATGAAAGAGATAACTTAAGAGAGGTGACACTTATTCAGAGCAGGGAAAGCCTTTGTTCGCGGTTTTATTGCCGCTGCACCTACAGGGCCAACATTTTTGTGTGTGTGCGTGTCTGTGTGTGTGTGTGTGTGTGTGTGTGTGCGCGTGTGTGTAATGTGGAATAATCAGAGCAAAAAGGCTGATGAACAGAGAGAAAGAGGCAGACAGAGAGAGAACGAGAGGGAGAGGGAGGGAGGAGTGGATCAGTATATCACTGGCCCGTCAAGGCGGTTTGCTCTGATCTGTGACTAACTGTGGGTGGTCTGAAACACACAAGCACACACATAGACATACACACACTGGAAACCACAGCCAGTTAGAATGTCAGCTTCAGGGGCTGGGGTGAGTGAACGGTGATGGTTTTGCTCAGACTCGCAACATATATATTCCCTCCCCTGCTCCCTTCTCTCAGTCTTTCTAGTAGTTCTTTCATTCTGGCACTCTTTTCTTTTCTCTCTCTCTCTTTCTCTCTCACTCTCCCCTTCTGGCTTGCTTAGTATTCCTGGCTGGTGATTTAGAGTACGGCTTTTCTTTTACTTTCTAGGCTGTGGTCTGAGATACTAAAAAAAAAAAAAAAAAAAAGAGAGAGTTCTGACTCTCCCCAGCTGGGGTAGGGTGTCTGTAATTTCACATACTGTTCTCTGTCTTTTCTCACATTGGTTTTCTCTCCCTATGTCCCTCCCTAGGCAGCCATTGTGGTTGTGTTTAACTTCGCCATGGTGCTGCTCATCTTCCCTGCCATCCTCAGTTTGGACCTCCACCGGCGCGAGGACAAGCGCTTGGATGTCCTCTGCTGTCTGTACAGCCCCTGCTCCGACCGCGTCATCCACCTCTCGCCGCACGAGCTGTCAGACGCTGGAGAGCAGCCACACACTCCTACGACCGCGACGGCGCACACGCACCAGTACGCGGCGGGGTCCACAATCACTACCAGTACTCAAATCACCACCACGGTGCAGGCCTTCACGCAGTGTGACGCAGCGGGCCAGCATATCGTCACCATCCTACCACCTACCTCACAGATCTCCACCAGCCCGCCCTCTATCATTGTCTGCTCCACTTCACAGCCTCAAGGTAAATAACGCTATATTTACCTTCTGACAATCATTATTTTCTACAAAGCATTCACTTGAATCAGTATTTTGAACATACACTAATTTGCTGCTTCAATTTCCTTCCGCTAGCCATCACACCTTCCCCCACCACCACCTCTGTGCCAGACCCCTATGGTTCTCAGCTCTTCACCCCTACCTCCAGCTCCACACGGGACCTCCTAGCCCAAGTGGAGGATTCAAAATCAGGAAAGAAGTGCGTCCCACTCCCTTTCCTGCACTGGAATCTGTCCAGCTTCGCCAGAGAGAAATATGCCCCTCTGCTCCTCAAGCCCAAGAGCAAAGCCATCGTGGTGGTTCTCTTTCTGGGCCTCCTGGGCCTCAGCTTGTACGGGACCACCATGGTGCACGATGGCCTCTATCTAACCGACATCGTGCCACGCGACACCAAGGAGTACGATTTCATCGACGCCCAGTTCAAGTACTTCTCCTTCTACAACATGTACCTGGTGACCATGGATGGATTTGATTACGCCCGGTCGCAGAGGCTGCTGATCCAGCTGCACAACGCCTTCAACTCTGTGAGATACGTGGTCAGAGACAGCGACAACAAACTGCCCCGCATGTGGCTGCACTACTTCCAGGACTGGCTCAAAGGTATGAATTCAGGCTGAGTAATGTTGTCCTTTTTAATGAGTCAGGTAATACGTTACCCTCTGCCCTCTTGGAGGTTTTTGATAATGATGTCATAATCCGGTAAAGGGTGCAACTCGTTTTTTCAGGTGTGCTTTTTGACTTTCTTTGGACAGGCGTGAATCTGTGTGTGTGTGTGTGTGTAGGGGTGAGAATGTGGGAAGGGTGAGTGAAAGTTCAGTCAGGCTGTTTACCCTCATCCACCTGGGCTCAGGGGTGGCGCAGTAGACAGTTCAGGTCATAGGTTATCTTTGCATGTGTGTGTATGTATGTGTGTGTGTGTGTCCTCAGGCTAGGATGTGTCAGAGGCCCAGTCAGGAGGAAGTGATACCTAACATTTCAATCAGAGCCAGCTGGAAAAAAAAAAAAACGAGACATGGAAAAGGAAATTTGATATTTCACATTTTCGACATGACTCCCGACGTAGACAGACGTGCAGGAAAACACCTATAATTTCATGATAATAGAAATCATAATATTTATAAATAACAACCACAATAATCCTTTCTTTTCCGTGTGCGTTTTACCTCACACGCAGGTCTCCAGGCTGCTTTTGATGCTGACTGGCAGTCAGGCAGGATTACTGCTGACAGCTATCGTAACGGCACAGAGGACGGAGCTCTGGCGTACAAGCTCCTCATCCAGACCGGCTCCAAGAAAGAGCCTTTTAACTACAGCCAGGTATGTGCACGAGCTACAAGAAATACTTGAAAACAGAATCCACATGTCAGTCCTACATATGACACTGTGTGTGGCCTTGTGGTCAACTACAACATCAGCCGTCTTTTCACCATTTATTCTGACACAAGGTCACTACAAGAATGGCTATTAAGTCTTTGAATCTTTTTTTTTTCTGCAGTTGACTTCTCGTCGGCTGGTGGATGCAGAGGGTTTGATCCCCCCGGAGGTGTTTTACATTTACCTGACAGTCTGGGTCAGCAATGATCCACTGGGCTATGCTGCCTCCCAAGCCAACTTCTACCCCCATCCCAGAGAATGGATTCACGACAAGTATGACACTACGGGGGAGAATCTGCGCAGTAAGTATCTTATACTTATGGTATCTACTCTTATAATTATTGTGGAGTGGTTAGGTTGGAAAATACCTTTCAGTAAGAACAGACAAAAAGATTTGGTCTTATGTCTCACCTTTCTTCTCATGCAGTCCAAGCTGCAGAGCCCCTGGAGTTTGCCCAGTTCCCCTTCTACTTGAACGGCCTTCGCCAAGCCGGCGACTTTGTGGAGGCCATTGAGAGTGTGAGGTCCATCTGCGATGAGTTTAGCCGCAAGGGTGTGTTCAACTACCCTAACGGATACCCCTTCCTGTTCTGGGAGCAGTACATTGGCCTCAGACACTGGTTCCTGCTGGCGATCAGCGTGGTGCTGGCCTGCACCTTCCTGGTCTGTGCGATTCTCCTGCTCAACCCCTGGACTGCCGGCATCATTGTAAGTCCTCCAACTCTTCAACGTGTCCTCCTCTTCCTCATCTTTCCTTTTGCTTTTTTCTTTTCCACCCTTGCCTGCTCCTGTCTTACATTTTCCACCTCATGCTACCTCAACAACATCATTAGGCCCTTCCTCCCTCTCCTCTTCCTCTCACTTTCTTCTCACCCTTCTCAGCACAGCTCAATAACGCTGTCTAGGGGGCCCCTTTTTCTCCGCGGAGGGCCAGTACGCACACACACACACGGGGACCTTTGTCATTCTAATGTAGGCTGGGCCGGCCTTAGAAAAGGAAATGCAAAGGAGCAAGAAAGGCTTTGCCCTCCTGAAGCCTCTACCTCCAACTCCCTCACGGCTTTTGTCAGAGGAAGAGGGAGAGACTTGGGGACAGGACAGATCTGCCCAGTTGCGACCTTGGCCTTCTCAACCCATCCATCAGGCATATACATGTGTGTGTGTGTGTGTGAGAGAGAGAGAGAGAGAGAGAGAGAGAGAGGGAGAGAGAAAGAGACAGTCTGAGTGTTCAGCAGTTGGAAAACATTTCACACACAAGCTGGTGGGACCGGTGGTCCTTAAGGGCCCCCCAAACTCACACACATACACAAATCCACATATCCCCAACCACTGGGGGGGCTTAAAGTGTAGCACAATAACAGTGCCAGTTTCAGCTGGAATGTGTTTAATTTAAGTGGCGGTCCCTTAGCAGCACTGATTGAGACAGCAAGACAACACAATCTTCACAGACACAGAGAGAGAGAGAGAGGCACAGCTACATGCATGTACGGTTTCCAAGCATCAGCCCGCCTGTGAAGGTTTCACCCGACCCGTATGTGGTCGAGCAGTAAAACGGCTTTTATCATTTCCAATTTAACCGTGCCCCAGCTCGGAGCCCCTGCTGGGATCAAAAGCTCTCTTTGGCCGGGAACCGTTTTCTCCTCCTTGTTTTTTAAGACTTGTTGTTGCTGTTTGTATTGCGGTTTACAGTAACATCACAGATTTACTATTAAGACATCAGTAAACTGAAACACCGCGTTGCTAAGATGTTGCATTCAAATATCGGAAACAATAAAATGAGCGAGCAGGCCGCTATCTAGTTAAAAACAGGAGGATTTGTTTTACGCAAACAGGGACAGATGTATCTGAATGTGCGGACGGAGCGCCCGCACACTGTTGTCTCGGGCGCTGTCAATCATTTCAACCACCTCTGGGAAGGAAGAAGAGAAAGAGAGGGAAGGAGGGAGGGAGAAGGGGAAGGTATTAGCCTCAGGGTGGGTAATTTGATGCCATGTGGTTGAGCTCCTGAGCACAGGGTCAAAGATTGTGTGGGGTGAAGAGGCAAAAGGGTTCAACTCAGTCACTAAGGAAAGGCGTATTCAGTTTTATCGTCTACATGCTTCTAGTTTTTTAGTATTTACTTTCTTCTTCATCATAATACTGTTCCTTAAGCACTGCCTGTTGAATACACTGCAGTTTGTAACGCTTTTTCTTTCTTCGTTTCAGGTGTTTATCTTGGCCATGATGACGGTGGAGTTGTTTGGCATCATGGGTCTCATTGGCATCAAACTGAGCGCCATCCCCGTGGTCATCCTGATCGCCTCCGTGGGCATCGGTGTGGAGTTCACTGTTCACATCGCACTGGTAAGTTAAGACTCGGCACAAAGCGAGAGCACACACACGGATCAACTGTTAGGGGGGACTGAGCTCCTACAATTAAACACCTACTTTACTTGAAACCTGATGCTGTGGTCAGACTACACACAACGACATGTCACCTCATAAGACTAACTATTACCTAGCTCGGGTAACTAGTAATATGATTTTTTGTATTTTATTGTCACAAAGATAATTACGCAATAAGCTGACCTTTGAGAAAACATTTTCGTCCTTTTAAAATTAGTACAAAACACAGACTCCTGTGGCTTAATGCCTGAAATGGAAAGTGATAAAGGCTAAATAAGTGTGATTAAAGATTTACTAGGAAGCTTGTGTAGCATAGCTGATCCCCAACAAAACCAAATGCAGGAATTCTGAGGCGTGCCAAGCCTCGCCACAAGCACAAGTTTTGTGTGATCGGCAAGATTTCCAACTCATTTCTCCTCTCCACCTCCCACTCCGCCACAGGGCTTCCTGACAGCGATTGGCAACAGAAACAAGCGCTCCGCAGTGGCTCTGGAGCACATGTTTGCCCCGGTGGTTGACGGAGCGATCTCCACACTGCTGGGCGTTCTCATGCTGGCAGGATCAGAGTTTGACTTCATCATGAGGTGAGACACTGTGTGTGTGTGTGTGTGTCTGCATCTGTGTGTGTGTGTGTGTGTGTGTGTGTGTGTGTGTAGTCATGCTGACTTTGTGCTGTGTGTGAGAGAGTGGCAGTGCTCACTCTACACCCTTCATAGTCCATTTGTTACCTTCAGAAGAAGCAGTGTTTTGGTTTTACGCCATTGGTGTGCGTGTATGTGTGGAGCCAGTTGTCTAGCCTCACTTGGGGACGGGAGGAAGCCTTGTGGGGGGTCAGTGGTGCATGCAGGTGGAAATGTTATACCCCTATTTATGCACACACACACACACACACACACACACAGTGACAAATATGCACCTGGTTCTGTCACTCTGGGCACACACACATCCGTCTCCCCAACCTCAGAGCACAACAAATGGGGAAAACATCAAGGGTGTGTAGCAGCTGCTCGTAAACATGGAAGTGTTCTGCTACCCACCGGGTGTCTCTCTCTCTCTCTCTCTCTCCCACTCTATTTTGCAGTGTCTCTTTCTCACACACAAACACACACGCGAGGGAATCTGTAAAAATTCCTATCATCCGTTTGGCATTCTCTCCCTCCATGTTGGGTGCTGTAATAAAAAGTCGAGCTAAATTTGAACTGGTCAGCCAGTCAGATGGTCTGAAGCCCACCAACAGACATCACTCTTGTGTGTGTGTGTGTGTGTGTGTGTGTGTGTGCATGCTCGCACGTAAATTGTGCGTACTTGTGTGCATGCGTGTGTTTTCTACCACTGTTTCATGGTCAGAGTGGAAAAAAGGCAAATAGCTCGATGTTTTTCAACCGAATGTGGTCCAGGCCCAAAACCCGAAACCACAACCTTGAGCTCACAGACTGCAACAGGCTTCCATGACATAAAAAGCACAGTTTTTCTGCAGAAACAGAGACAGAGGCAGAGAGAGGAGGAGAAATACTCCGAGGGTGGCTTCCTTGCAAGGATATGAGGTCCTGGTGGGTGGGTAGATGGATGTTCGATGAGCGGATCCTCCACGGTGTTGAACTGGAAAGATAAAGAGAGGTGTAAATATGTAGAGAGAAAGAAAAAAAATAGGAATGAATAGGAGGTGGGAATGGGAAGAATAAAGTCACAGAGAGCATCTTGTTTTTCTCTTTTCCTCCCGTGGCTGTGCGAGAGATCATTTTCAGATGACGGGGTGAGAAAGAGAGACAGAAGGGTCTAGTATCTCTGTTGGAGGTCTTGTTTAGCTCTAGCTGTAGCTGTGGTCGGGTGAATGGGGCAAGCCAGAGCTGGCTAGCTGGGGAGTAGCATAAATATACTGCTGTAAACATCTCCTGGCCTTGTAATGCACTGAATAAACAGCAAGCCTAATTCAGCTCTGCTCAGAGTCCTCACACACAAACTTACGTAGTATGCATGCACACACATGCTGGGTGCATATGCGTGCGCACGGACGCACACGAGGAGAAATGCACATATGTACCGGCATGTAAACACTTACGCTCTCTTTCTCACACACGGCTCCCCAGGCCCTGACAACGAATGGAAAAGATTACAGTTTATATAAACAACAGAATTCCTAACAGTGAGACACTGTTGGAGGTCCCACCAACGTCTCACTCTCTTTTCTTTCTGTCTCACTCTTCTCTTGTTTTGTTTTTGTTTTTAAAGAAGCTGAAGCGTCGTTTCGGAGCACGATGCGCACTTTGCGTCTGCATGTGAACGTGCTTTCAGCTCAATAGAGCGTGCAAGATTAAATATCTGCGTGTGGTTTTAAAGACAGTCACGGTTTGAGCAGACAGCAAGAAATTGAAAATATCTCCCTCAAGTGTTTTGTCAAAAGTGGTTAGGATGATAGGCGTTATGCTTCTGATAAAGGAAGAAAACAGGGACAGTGGTTAAAGAGGAAAAGGGAGAATATGCCAGAGAGAGTGGGGGGGGGGGGGGGGGGCTAACATGGGTGCGAATATAAGTTGTGAAATCACACCCAACATGCAAACCATGAACTTTTCCCTGAAGGGTGACCTTTGTCAAGTGAAGCAGTAATAATCATTGCAGTAGTCCATTCAGAGGGGAGAAGCATGTTTCCAGAACACTACGCAGCTATTATCCCTGTCCTTGTTGGCTTTTGTTTCTTCATTCCAACAATAATTTCTTTTTTTTTCCCCCTCCCCTTTTCTCTTTACCTCTTTAAGTCTGGCTGGCGGTTAGCATCTCACTGTCTCTCTCTTTCTGCTTTCTGTTAGTGTTTAAGTGGAGTCCTCTCTAATTTTCTTGTGGAGCTCTTTCTTGTGGCCTGCCACCACCCCTGGCCTCCTCAGAGCTCCGCTGAGATGCACGCACACAAAAAAACACACACACACACACACACACACTTACACAGTGTGAGTGAAAAACAGAACGAGAGAAAGTCTTGTAGCAGCAGCAGTGGAGGCATCAAAGCATGTTTTAGTTGGACTGAGCGGGGATTCAGATTTGCCCCCCCTCCCACACCCCCCCCTGCCTTTGATACACAAACACTGGGCTTTCCCTGACTTCTTCCCCAGAGCTACTTCCCTTCCTCATGTGCCAACTGTGTGTGTGTGTGTGTGTGTGTGTGTGTGTGTGTGTGTGTGTGTTTGGAGCCGTGCACATGCATGTGTCTGAGTGTGTGTTCTTGTCCATATAAAACATTACGCTACTTTGGTCACATTAAACGAAAAAATCGAACAGGAATCTGTCAAATGTTAAATGTCGTCCAGTTTGTGTAAAAGTGTCACGAGTTTGGCTGACGCTCTAATTCCATCTGACCTTTTGCCAAATCCCTAAAAACTTTAAGATGCAAAAGAAAATACGATTAAATGGATTGTGGCTCTCTGTGTGACTGTGAATATGTACTGTGTGTGTGTGTGTGTGTGTGTGTGCGTCAGTGTAAACACAGAGGTGCTTTGGTATTGCCTGACCTCAGCTAAAATCCAACAAGCAGTCACTACTAGCTAACAAGAAAGGTGTGAACACTCTTATGGTTCTTCAGTGTCTTTTTTTCTGTTCACGTTCAAACTAACACGCCTCATTTCTTCATCCTTCAGGTATTTCTTCGCTGTGTTGGCCATCCTGACTGTTTTGGGGATGCTGAATGGCTTGGTTCTCCTGCCAGTTCTCCTCTCCATGATGGGCCCTCCGGCTGAGGTCACCCCGGTTGACAATGCCAGTCGCCTGCCAACGCCTTCCCCCGAACCCCCGTTGCCCCCACCGATGACCCACCATGGGTACTACACAGGCCACCACAACCCAAGGTCGTCTCATCAACAGGCTTTTTCGGAGTCGTCCGACTCCGAGTATTACTCAGAGATGACCACAACGTCAGGGATCGGGGAGGAGGATTATAAGTACTGTGACCGGAGCGCGTACATAGCATCGCCCACCAGCGTTCCACCTGCAACATCTCACATACTGCTGGAAGCCAGCAAGAACCCCAGCTTCCCCAAGCTTACGGTACGCTGCACAACCACAGAGATAAGATTTAAAAAAAAAAAAATGTTGCATATGTTCAGATGTTCTTCAAACTCATGTGTTTCTCAAAGTAACTGATGAAACTTTATTTGTTGTAGGTGGTGAAGCCGTTCAGAGAAAATGCAACAGGCACTGGTGGAAGGATAGAACCGTTAAATGAATCTTCTCACAACGCACCTCTTGGATCCCAGGTTACATGCTGGGACGGGAACAAGCGGGAGCAGCAGCAGGGTTTCCAGAGGCCCGGCCAACACTTACCCAGCGACAGAGCTCACATCCCTGGGAGGACTTATCAAAGCGGCCCCAGGCTGCAGAACAGCAGAGGGCCTCAGCCAAACAGGACTAAAGGGCCGAGCTATAGCAATAACAGCTCCGCCATACCAACGCAGCAAAGCGCTGCTGGGGGGCCCGTTACCATGGTAACGGCCACAGCCTCCGTGACGGTGGCTGTGCATCCGACCTTGCCTGGGGCGGCATACCAAGGCTACATGCATGAAGGTTTTGACACGGACAGTGAGTCGGACTGTTTTGAGGCTGCTAAGAGGACTTGTGGTGACAAAACAAACTTTTCTTCATGTAAGAGAGACTCTCTAGAGCTCCAAGACTTGGAAGCAACACAGAGCCAGACAGAGCATCAGCTCAGCAAAACACAAGGTGAGTTAGCAACCAGTCAGTCAATCTTCTTGAGTTAGTTAATCTACTTGACTTGTAATTTGAAGATTTTGAGATTTTCATGCAGTCTTCCAAGCGATGTCTAACCTTGTTTCTCTCTCCTCTGTTTTTCTGCTGTAGGCGGGTTGAGGATCCAGGCAGCCAAAGATTGCTAGACTCTCTCACACGCCCTGCCTTCTCTCTCTCCAAGCCTCTGGCTGCTTCCCAGAGCACCTTGATGCCCACATGGCACGTCTTGAACTCTCAACTGTACATAGACTTCTCACAAAAAACGGAGAGGATTTATTAAGGACATATTAAGGAAAAAAAATGACGTTTTAAGAATTATATAAATCTATGAGTATATATTTTAATACTAAAAAAGAAGGAAGCTATTTAAAAGAGTACTGTATAACTTGGATATACTCTTGTGTAAAAGTTCAGATGTAAAAGATTATTTGTTTTTGTGGGGCAGTTGATTTTTCCTCCCACTGTGTATAGAATAAGAAATGTGCTATATGTAAAAAGTGTTCACAGAAAGTGAGATGTTATTAAGATATAGGCTATTGAACATACATGTCAGTGTCAGTGTTTTTATTTGTATTGTTCTTTTCTTTTTCTTTTTCTTTTCTTTTTTTTTTTTTTTTGCTGCTACACTTCAAAATAATTTTTAAGTGATTTGCCTTAAAAAAAAATGCAGTACCCCCTCTTCCCCCTCTGGTTCAAGTCAGTATAACGTTGTACACAGTATTACACTGTGAGATATTCTGCATCTGACACACTCTGTGTTGTATTTTAAGACACAGCAGATACAGTAGTAACCATTGTGCCTTCAATTTGCCCCCTAAATCTTTGTCGTCACAGCATTCAGAGCTCAGTATTATGTTTTTTTTTTTTTCCTGTTGTGTTTCATTCAGACACAGAATGTTTGTCAAGAAGCAGTAACAGACTCATGTCAGTTCTCACCATCGTCTGTCCATCTATCTGGAAATGATTGAATATGCTCGGTCAGTCAACATGCTGGCAGAGTCACACTTCATTCATACTTCATGTTAAATCTTTGTCTGGGTGTCCCGATGTCCTCTGCAGTTTTAAACTACTTGAAGGAGCTGTGATAAGATTTTTTTTTTTTCTGCAGTTTTTGTAAGCTCTACAGCGGGTGATGTTCACATTTGTCACTTTGTGTTTGACAACTGTGTTGTTCGCCTTCTTGTATTATTTTGAAAGGGAATTCTAAAATCCAATGCAAAGGGAGTGATTATATTTTATTTTAATTATTATTATTATTATTAATATTATTATTATTATGTTCTTTTATTTTCTTTGCTGGCTGCTTTAGGGTTGTAACACATTCAACCTGCTCTGACTCACTTTCTAATTTCTTCCTGCTAATACAAACCTCATATATGCCACGTTACATTTTCTTACATTCTTAGGATTCTCATGTAATTTGCTTTACAAAGTTTCCGTTGTTGTTGTTGTTCAGTATTGGTCTCATCACTGCCAGGTTAAATTGCAGGGAAAAAAAAGAAAAAAAACAAACTTGCAGATCTATTTTTTAAATGTCATTTTGTCAAAGTGGCAGCTTTGGTTTCTTTTGTAAATATGAAAGAAAGGTTAAGTAGCTACTGTGCAGTTGTGAATAATTAAGCAAAATGAGCAAAGCACCATTTTACAGTTTGATCAGACCATAGACAGCCAGCAGGCGCTTGTCGGACAGTGGTGAGGAGTTTAAAGGAGGGGCGGGGGGGTCGTGGGAGCTCCTACTGGTTTGTGTTTATTTCAAAAAATTGTTAATGCCATGCCATATAAATTATTTATATTAAAAATTTATTTTTGTAGTTTGTACAGATGTTAGTATCTAGACTGGAAAGTTCATTTCTTTAAAGAGTGAATATATATTATATATGTTATATCATCGTTGCCGTAGTTTGTTTTTGTTTTGTTTGCATTTTTGGATGGGGGTGGGGTGGGGGGCCGGGAGGGAGGTTGACAACACTCTTAGAGAGCAGGTTTTTTTTTTTTTTTTTTTTGTGGTGGAGCAAAGGGGGGCAGTTGGGGGTGGGGGGGACCATGAAGGAGAAGGTGTGTAGGATTGTGTTACTGTTACACCTTGTTTTTTTTTAAGTTTCCTCTTGGCCCTTCCTTCTTCATTGTCATGTTTTAAAAAAATGTTCTTGTCCATGTCTAAAACACTGTGACTTCTGAAAACTATGCTCAAGAAAAAAACCCTTGTGTGACCGTTATGTTCCCTCACCTGCTATAGAAATTTAACTAACAAAATAAATTGAATGGAAAAGTGCTTCTGTTGTCTTGGCCAGTCTTTTGGAGTGTGTGTTTGCCTGTGACTCTGCGAAGAGCTAAAGGGTCGGTGTTGTTATCTCAGATACGGATGAGCCAATCTAGAAACTGGAGAATGTGTTTGCTAGTTAAATATACCGGTTAGATAGGCCTGCATTACTATCAAGGTGGACTGTTGAAGTGTCAAAAGTGGATTTAATATGTTGATGTTTTATAGTCATGCATCCGTCCATCTATTATAAGGGAATTTATTTTTAGGGCTAAATCTCATTGAAACGATCAGACAAATCAGCTAAATGCTCAAGATACTGAAGATCTCTACTTGATTAGTCATTAACACACAACTCTTCCCATTCAAGAAGAAGTTATACAGGACAACTCACAGACATGTGGGAATCAGTAGGCCTTTATTATCAAAGTATTACTGCACAAGCAATAAAAGGTATGAAAGGTATATCCTTACAACAACAGCAGCAGGGTACACTGGATTATAAGAAATTCAGCTGTTACACTGATAAATGCGATTAGTTCCATTAAAAATACATAATAGAGAATGACTTACAGAAAGCTGTTGAACTGCTCTCCACAATAATAAGTGAAACCGAACTCACAGGATGAAAGCTATATCCAATATTTTTATCAATGAAGCTTCATCTGACATTCATCTCTTGTGCAAGCTGTTTGAACAAGTTTCTGCCTGATCCATATATAGTCACAAAGTCTTGCTTAATAGACTTGTTCAGGAGTGATGTTATTTCCTCCAGCACTGTGCCCATCTAACCACATCTTTCCTCCGGCGCAATGAGTCTTCAGCAACTGAGAGGGGAGTTCCCGTGGTCCCCAGAGGATGATCCTTAAAACTTTGGTAAAATCTTTGACCTTTAGTCCACTGCTGCTAAATGTTCTGTCAATTGACCAACATTTTTTAAACATGACAAATTATTTCAAAATATAATCCAGATTTCTAGAAACCGTTTGCTGTTGATGTTTATCGTCACCAGAGAATGAACTATAACTATAATTTTACACTCTGGAAACTTTCCTCTTGCGCCACCCTCAGGCAAAAATGTCAACTTTCTATATAACATATCTCATAATGATGATAGGCAGATTAACATGAATTTAGATAAGAATATTTATGCTGCCTAAAATTTTAATGATGCCTATTAAATTTCCTCTGCCTCCACCATCAGGATGAATTTCATATTTTCATCTGCAGTACTGTTCTTATGTCTATAGGAGTACCAAATTGTTACTTAAATTTTGTAATATTTTATGTGAAATGCAGTAGTAATAGTTATAGGGTGGCATGACACAATGTCAAGAGTTTGTTACATTACACTTTTTTGTATAATATAAATGTTTTGTTTTACTGACTTTAGCATTGCATAAAATATATCAATATAATACTTTAGAAATTCAATCGATATCGTCATATCGTATCATTTCAGGATATAAAGATTGGTTTTCTGTTTTGTTGTGATTTCATTGCACCTGAGGTGAGCGTTTTCATCTTGTGTAAGTGTGCATTACAGTCTGCTTCCTGTCAGTCACCTGACACCCGCCGTAAGACCCAGAAGCAGGATAGAAAATAATCCCTCCAAAAGTGTTACCTTACACACTTTACTGTCACATTCCTGATTGTTTGGTGATATTTCTTATTACGCTGATAAAAGCAGAGATTTGACAATATGTGTTTTCTTCATACATCGTTTAAAACGGCTCCACTTCATGAACAATGAATTAACTCAGAGAACCACTGAACTGGAGCGTTGAACCACCTGGAAAGTGTCTGGGATCACTGGCTTCCTGGATCATTGTTGTGACTCGTCTGTCTAAATCTCCACCATTGTGAAAGCACACACACTCACGCTCACACACTCACACACACACACACACACACAAAAGCATATGCACTCGCATCCACACAAGTATGACTATGCTTATGTGCACCACACATTCTTAAAAACGCAAACACAAAACAAAGTGCATACTCGCACACATACACACCCCCTTGCCTCCTTATACACAAATACACACACACACGTACACACAGGCCCACCTGTGTAGATGAAAGGTGGATGCTGTAAATTCCTTCGCTTCTCACACAACAGCTCCTCGTTTGTCAGCCCAAGCAAAGCAGCCCACGTCTGAATCTGATACCTCCGCCTTTTGAAGTTACTGTCATGCACGTCCACCTCTAAACCAAACCCCATACACACACTCTCACACACACATAAAAGCGGGCAGCACAACACAATGTTCATACCTGGCTATGTGGTTCGACACAAGCTAAACTGTAGTCCCATTTATTTAGAATATGATCTCACATTAAGCCCCAAAAGCAGTAAACAGCGCTGGACAGATTGATTTAGTTTGAAAGTTGTACGTTAATTAGAACTAATTTTCCCCCTAAGTGATGTCATCCTGGGAGCATGTGTTCTATTTAATGTTACAGCTCAGTGATAAGGAAATGAAAACATGCTGTCCAAGTTATGGGTCATAGCAGGGCTGGAGCCTATCCCAGCATGCGTTTGATGGAAATCAGGTAAACAACTGTTCAGATTAATATTTAAACGTATGAACAAAGCAATAAGAAACTCAGAGGGACAAAAGTGCAACAATCAGTCAAAAAAGGACATTACATTACTTTGTGCGTCCTAATCACTAAGCCACTGTACCACATCTTTATAATCAAAATACTTATTCTATTTTATGTGGTTGTAACACTAAAACATTTTAATTTTAGAGTACACTGAGGCAAGACATAAAAATTCTTCAGCACCCATTCATTTTCTTCTAAATGGCCCAGAGAGAAATTAATGAAATAATTAAAAACAAATGGGATCACACAAGCTGGTTTCAATTGATTTAACACACACAGACACAGACACACACACACACACACACACACACACGTGAACGCACACATGCAAACTTTTGGTATATTAGAGTTTCCCACAGGCATCAGGCATTGTATGGAGGAATATCAGATAAGTAGAGAGAGATAACTTTACACTTTTTATGGGGTTGACCCGAACGTTTCTTTGTGTTTGGGTTAGGAAAGGGATATTCAGGTTTTTGATGGCACAACAGGACGGTGTAATGAGTCCAGACATACTTAATCAAAAAACCTGAGACCGAGAATCAACCTCCCCCTAGAGAAAGTCTCTAATCCGTGCAGGTGTCGTTGTCTGATGTCTGATCTCAGATTTTCACGAGAAGTTTTGAGAGTATCTCAAAGAGCGTGTTGTAAATGAAAGACGTCAAAAACTTTCTGCCATCACATGTGTTTTTTTAATGACTGTTGTGTCTTGCTGGGAAGCTCGGAAAGATGCGTCTATAACGCCATCCGCATTGTAATGATTAATTAATGTGTACGTGTGAAACGGTTTTGATCACATTAATTTCATTTCTTGTCATGACTGAGCAGTACATGTCAGAGAGAAATGATCCCTTTCTGTATTTATGAATCCAGCTTTCTTGGCATTTCTTCATCTCTCTTATTTTATTGGAAAAATGATTGCTAAAACACCTCAGCCAAGAAACAGAGTGAGTGATGTGGTTTGATGGTTTATGGTTTTGATGACTGTCTTTTTATGATTATTAAAAAACACATAGGGTTTGAGAGGTGGTTTCCTATTCAAACATTTTACACAGCGTTGTTGCACTTTCCTCAGGCGGATTATCGGACGTTTTGAAAGTGAAACAAGGTTAACGCAGAGAAAAGTAAGTACAAGATAAGAGTTATAGAACCATAGACAGCATGAACATTCGACTTCACTGTAAATGTCCTACGCGTGCGCCTCAACACAGTAATGTAAGAGGAGAGGATGTAGCTGGTTTATGGAGCTCACACCCTCCCATCTGTGTGTGGGCCCAGATAGCAGCTGATAGTCCAGATAACACGATCTCCCCAGTGCCAACTCCTGACCTGTGTGTGAAGGTAAGATCAATGAAGGAAAAAGAAAACACAATGAAGGAACAAAAGACTGAACTCGTGATCTGGTGATGCTTGCTGGTGTGTATGCGTGTGTGTGTGTGAGTGTGTGCACTGCTTGGGTGGCCTGAGGATGAGCGCCCATTGTTGCTGGAATTCAATAGGGCTGATTAGTAAAGAAAAGTTGTGTGTGTGTGTGTGTGTGTGTGCAAAAGCATGCACTGGCATGCGCGTCTGCGTGAAGCAGGGGGTGGTGTATGTGTTTGTACTTTTGCACTAAGCGCAGCAGAGAAGAATGGGGGAATTAGCTGTAAGGCCAGTGAGAAAGCAGACTTCAGGGTGACATACCACACAAATCTGGGAAATGGGGATTGTTTCTCTCCGCATGCACAGCAATACTGTGTTTCAACAGAAAAACTCTGCTGCGGCTACAGATAGAAAAAGATTTATCTTGGGTTTTTTGGGAGAAGAGACACTGCTCATCTCCTGAAGAGTTCTTGCAGGATTTGAAACAATAATCCAGAAGTCGACCCAAGTTTAAAGCTCAAATCATTACTGGAATTTTACTGTCAAGCCCATGAAGTGACCCCATTTCCATTTCCATGTTTATTAGCGCTTGAATTATTTTTGTCTCCTAACTTACCCTTGAAAGAGGATGAGTTTAATACCTCAAAAGGAAATCAGAAAAGCCAAAGCAAGTTTTTTTTAATGGAACATTTCATTACAGGTAGACACCATGTGCTTTACATTACGGCACAATACTGAAACATAAGGAACCCACTTCCACACAACAGTTTTTTAGATCTATACTGCGTTAGAGATGCTGGTAGGCCTCTTTTGTTACCTTATAGAGGCAGGCTAGCTACTTCCCTCGTTTTCAGTCCTTATGCTACACAAAGTTAGCACGCAGCATTAGCGTCATAGTTAATGCACAGATACAACGGTGATATTTATCATCTGATCTAATGCTTGGCAAAAAAAAAATCCATAATTACTTTTTCAAAATTTGTGATACAAATGTTGTCTTCACAATGAATACTTCATCTTAAACCCTCTGAGACGAGGCCAAAGCTCTCGTACGCTTTGTCCAATTAACAAATGTAGTGACATCATATTTAATAACTGCTTCTAATCATGCTTGGCAACAGTAAAGTAAAGAAATATGACAATAACAAATCAGTCTGCCAATAATGTATACGACTGTAGTGACTAATAGCTCAGACTTTTACTTAAGTTACCGTTATTGGGCCATTTGCGGCCTTTCTCAAAAGTGGCAACGTTGCAAAAAAAAAAAAAAGAAGTCTTCTGTCAAATCCTTTTATTAATTTGATTTGATGATTTAATCATACAATCATCTGCTCTCTCACCATTCTCAGCCTGTGGGAAGCTCCTCTGAGAGTAGAGTTTCTCTGCTGACTGCCTGTATTTATATGTCTTCCTGCGCTGTGATTGCACACTGGACCAGATTGTTCCTCTAACTGAGTTTGTCTAATCATCTCTCGCAGAAACAGAGGAAGAACGAGATCAATATTTACTGAAAATGCTCCTCAGCCTAACAAATGTGTTTGTAATCTATGCCCCCTGTGTGTGTGTGTGTGTGTGTGTGTGTGTGTGCGCGTGTGTTTGTGTTTGTATGTGTGTGTGTGTTTGATATACCTTGGCCGTGACCGGGCCTATTGAGGGGTGGCAGGAGGAGAAGGAGGAGGAGGAGGAGGAGGAATACGAAGTTCCAGGCAATCATGCAGACAGGCGGGAGGGCCCGTGTAGTGTAAACATGTTTTAAATAAACAGGAACCAGCGTAATGCCCTTTTAATTGATTCATTCTGTGCTTTGCTGTTTACAGAAGGGCCTAAATATGAGCCTCGTAAGGCAGAGGCCTTGTGTTTATAAGTGGTTTGTTTAGTTCAAACAATAACAGTTTGAACACCAGACGTAGTTGTGGATCAGTCGTGATGCGTTGCACTGCGGCGCTCCGCTGCGTTGCATTTTTTGTTGTGTTTTTCATGTTCTCCTCATCACTCTCTTTGTACGTGTGTGTGTTTCCATTTTAGGGGAGAATAAAGGAGCTAAAGCAGCTCTTTGCAGTACCCCACTGTCTCCTCTTTACAATTTGCAGGCCAGCCAGGGTATGCCGGGGTGTGTGTGTGTGTGTGTGTGTGTGTGTGTGTGTGTGTGTGACTGAAGTTTAAATTGTAGCCACAGTGTAATGATATGGTGGCATGGCATTGAGGGGTACTCCAAAGGGAGGGCGGGGGTTGGTAATTAAACATATGCAGACACAGACACATACAGAGGGTGAGACGCACACACACACACACACACACACACACACACACACACACACACACACACACACACACACAGTCAGACACACAGAGAGGCAAAGAAAGAGAGCAAAGCTAAACACATCCAAGTGGGGTAGTAAAAGCTAATGAAGGCTCAGCGCTAGGCTGGCACAGACAGCCATTTCATGTGGTGAAGAGGAGAGGAGGAGGAGGAGGAGGAGGAGGAGGAGGAGGACTGGGCCAGGCTGGGGAGCAATAAGGCAGAGCCTTACTCGAAAGCAAGTTAGGCCAGCCAGAGGAAAACTATAATTGACACCATGCATAAGGGTGGTTTTTCAATATAGTTTGTCTCGGGGTCTGCCAAATCATTGTCTATGCAATGGAAAAGGCAAACAATGGCATTAACACATTTGGGGAGCCCTAACAATAAAACCAACACTACAGTGTAGCTTATTACAGTACTGTAAGAGCTAGCAGTACATTAGCCAACAAGCTCACGTCCATTTAAGAAAATGAAGCACACGGTATTTTTTTCGAGTGGCTGACAGTGTTAATGTTTGGATAAATCTGGAAATAATATAGCAAAGTTAGTCACTAGGTCATTCATTAAAGCACTCAACAACACTTAAAATAACCCTGTGTCCCTCTGAGGTTAATGTGGTAATATGCGAGATGACTACTTCCAATCTTTTGTTTTTTAATGGCGGTGGCATCTTTGATGCTAAACCAAAGTTTGCTGTGTTTTTTTTTTTTGGTTTTTTTTAACCACATTTCAGAACTCACTGTGTGGCCGCCGCTGTGGTTTCTTTATTTCTGTCATTTTTATTGATAAATCTTCAGTTCTTTAGTTCTTTGTTAGTTCAGCTTTCTTGTTCATGCTAACTACTAATCTTAAAAATCTCTGCTGCTTGCTTTCCTTAACAAACAGCACATTGCTTATCCTGACTCAAAGCAGTTTCGCTCAAACTGTTTTGCTTTGCAAGTCATCAATGCGGGGTGAATTAATCCCGAAAATCTTAATCCTTTTAGATATTTATTTATTTATTTATTAGATGACTTCAGTCTGTTTCCAATGTATGAAGATTTTTGTAGAAATTAGTGTCAGCATCTTGAGGGAAGACAGGATAACACAAATCGCAGCACTAGATTAAAGGAAAATGACACACATTCTAGAAATGTTTGTCAGCACCAGTTGTGCATGTGTAAGGGAAACTTTTTGCAAGTATCTCACCACGCTGTCTGATTTCTTTCTCTTGATATGAGAAAATACTGCTCTTAAGTTGACAAAAACGACTTGATAAGATGGGGATGTTTGCAGGGCACCCCATCACTGTGGTTTCAGGGAAGGCTGTAAAACTCTGGGTATAAGTGTAGTTTTTCTTTGAGAACTGTGGGGTCCACATGTTGTACCCTGCACTATGCAAGCAAGCTTCTCTGGTGTGTCCCATAAAAGAAAAAAAAAGAACACTGGTGGGTTTTAAGGATTAATTTCAAAAGCACACTGACACATTTCTGCACTATTCATGGTTTGTGGTTTTGATTGGTGTTCCCTTAAAAAGGTTGTATGCAGGCCTGCAGTATCTCAATCTTTATGGTTCATATAAAGGAACTTATTGAATTCAAGAATAGAATTTATGGGCTAATTTCTACATTCATGGATAAAACACGTTTTATTTTATCGCTCGAGTTTCAATGGAAAGGTTTAAATTAAAGTTTTAAGATGAAAAACTCGTTTTTGTTCGTATATTTTGCCCCGTTGTCGTCTTTTCTGTACTCTTCTCTGTATAGTATGACACGGGAAACTGATGAAGAGCAACAGGAAAACTGTAAGTGACACAGTGGCCCTGTGGATTATTTACTAAACCAAATGGAGAAACAGAAAAGAGTTGCACTCTGTGACTGAGCATGTGTACGTGACTACGAGTCTAAAGCAAAAACACTAATGGCATTCAATACTGTAGCCCACAAGACCTTAATGTCCCAAAGTTTCCTAAAAATAAGCTAATGGTGTCCTACTGTACATGTCTAGTTATTTACTCAGTTTTTACTGTCAGATTATATCACTTTAATGTCAATATTGGCATTGCCAATTTTGCAGTCTGTTATAAAAGTCCTTGTTACTTGTGCAAATATTGTTCAAGCATAAAAATGTTTTTTTTTTTTTAGATATATATGTTTATATGTTATGGTCACTGAAGCTCTATAGATAAATATATATAATGCTGAATGATCTCCAACATCTGACCAACATGCTCTGACAAACAGGGGGCAGATTTACAATTAAACAAACACTGGCAGCGATTGTGGTCTGTAATCAAAGAACACACTGAAACACAAAAGAGATTATACATTTGTTTAAACAGAATGAGGTCAGCTGAACATATTCTATGCTGCTTGTATCAAATGAGCACAGAGGCCGGAGAGGAGGCCGGTTTTGAAAGTGGCCATATTTTCACAAGTATGATTCATCCAATCAGAGTCAGTTTCAGGAACTAATTGTTTGGTCTGGGGACAAACAATCAGTCAGCACTGCTGTTATCTGGCTGGCCTGAGTGTAATCTCCTCCGCAGGGAATTCACGGCGTGAAGGAACAGTCACTCTATAACCATGTGACCATGCTGACATTCATATGTTATGACATACGTTTGTGACCACACACACAGGCATGTGAATACTCACAGACACGCATTTGAGAAAGCTCAAGACGCCACTGAGTCATTAAAATAGACACACAGATGTGCACAGAGTATAATACAGTATTTCATAATCACCAGCGCTACTAGGCACACAACACACTGCTTCTCTCCTGAGTGCATGAGCTAACAGGCCGGCCTGTGATGACAAAACGGAGGTGATCCAAATTCAGGTCAATCTCACCTGCACTCTGGGGAAGAATACACAGTGCTGCTTAACACAGCAATGATTTTAAGATACAAACCACCTCACTGACATAACTTTGTGTTTTAAGAATAATTTCCATATTAGATAGCACGGAGTTGTGGTCTCCAAAGTGCAGATAATGTGGATTGACGTGAGGTGCAGCAGGCTGCATCAAGCCTTACTTCTGTTTAATTAAAGATTTAATTTAGGCCACACAACATACCAGGGTAGGCTATTTTTTGCTTGATACTGTGATATAAGTGAAATGTATTGCTCGCAAATCTTGAGCAAAAAGCATCTGTTCTCTGCATCTACTATAAATCAGATAGTTATAATAACATATTACTTACAGTAGAAGTAATCAACCTGTGGACAGACAAGCCATTCCTGCAGTGTAAGTGCAGCTGCGTGTGCTGCCCCTGACTACTCTTTACTGCAGACCAAATAAATAAACAAAATAATAATAAAATTCGCCAGCTGCGCAAACTTGGGTGGGCAGGTGAGCTATGTGGCAGAGCTCAAAGGTGAACAAACTATTTCACGGCTTCAAATCATGTATTTAAAGCGTGAGCTTATAGTCTATATGGCAGTTTTTCTTAAATGATGGGCTGGGAACCAAAATGGGTCACTGGTATGTTTCAGTGGATCCCCACATGCCAAGAATACTAATATGCTGTAATGAGTGAATGTTCCAGACTCTCTCTGTATTTTCTCAGTTTGGGCTGCTTGGCTGGAGAAGTTTTAAATCCCTGCTGTAGCATGTTGGACGCACACTAAGTTCGGTTATGAAACAATAAATCACACCAGACCATTAATTAGTTGACACCATAGAAAAGGATACTTAGAAAAGTTATGTTCTAATATTGGCTCTTGTGTCTTGTTATTGCTTTTATTTCCAATCCCAGAATTTGCTATGTGTTGCTCTTTCTATTTGCAACTATATTGCTCTCTGCTGGCCATGTTGTATACTGCAACATAGGCATCTTGTCACAAAGATTTGAGATTCCTTAATATAAGACGCAAAATGTTTGGCAAAGAAATAACTTTATAGAAATGTAGTGATTAATTCAGTAGGGAAAAAAAAACAGACATCATCTTATTACAATCTTCCTTTACTGTGTTTTTAGTCCAGCATTAGTGTAGTTGCTGTTAAATGTCTACTGCACATTTAAGACCTGCTTCATGAGCCAAAATGACTAATGCTGTCTTAGAACTAACCCCTTTTGAGACCCCAATAGTAAAGACATAGAGAATGGATATCAAATGTTTGGCAAAGTTTTGTGTAATTACAACTATTTAGTCTAATTAAAACCAAAATAATGTGACAGGAGATTAAAAGAACCAATAGTTCCATACTGTTCTTCTTCAGTCTTCTTTTCTTCCTTCGTCGTTCCTCTCGCTGCTCCTCTCCAAGTCTGTCGACCTTCCTGGGTGGTTTGTAAGTGCAGCTCACGTACTGTATGCATGTGTGTTTATTTAGTCTGTATAGGGGAACAGAGCCACGGCCTCTGCCAATTTTCTTTACACTGAGAAAATATGCTTTTGGACAGATGGAAAAAGAAAGCAGTTAAACAGACTCAGGGCCAACAGATACAAGACCCCTTCTTCCTCAAATCAACCACCGCCACTACCAACCCTCCAGACTGAGAAACCAGCAACTCAAAACTGTGCTGCCACTTTTCAGTGACTGTAATCTCCACACAGCATGGTGGGACTATATATTTTAAAAAGAACTTTTGCCACACGAAAGTGTTCGTCCTCACCAGTACTAGCAAATCACTGTGAAAGAGAGTTCATCTAAGGATAATTGCTATAATTTTAATAATGAGTAAGACCAGTCTTATGAATCTTAAGAGTCTTATGAAATACCCAACGAAAGCGCGCACACAAAAAAAAAATAGCCTTCAGGTAAGAAGCTGTGATAAGATAAAGATCATCCCAGTGTTCAGACACATGGAAGCACTTTAATGACTTGAAACCAATAAAGATATCATGATTCATTATAGAAATTCACAAACACAAACACCATAAAGCTTCAAAGTGGCATAACAACGCTCAAGTATGCACGCAAATCCGCAGATATTTCATCTCTCTCTTTGTAGTCTCTAATTTAAAACAGGAAGTTTGAGTTTTACTCCTAGATTGCATTGGATATGATTTCAAAGAGAAACATAAAAGTGATATATTAAAAGCTTGAGTAAGGAGAACACCTGAGAAAAAAAAAAAAAAGATTTTCCTATGCCGGTTTGTAATGATCAGGTGCTTTTGGTGGATGTAATCAGGCCAAAAATCACGCCTTAATAACAGTATTTAACAACTCGAGGTAATGATGAAGGTATACCGAGCTCAAGCACCCACGTGGCTTCATTTCAAACAGTGTCATCACAGTTAATATGTAGAAAAGAAAAAAAAAACACGCAAGACGGGGCCAAGTAAACACGCAGATGAGAGACAATTTCGTTTAAATGCCGCACGCAGAAGTTTAGAAACTTGTTTAGCCTACTCCATCCACTCAAGGCCGCTGAGGAAGTGTTTAGCCAAAGGCTGAAGCTGTGAGAATGGATGGACTGACTGACTGGAAGAGAGGAAAAGGGGGGAGGAGCGCTTGGAGTAGAGAGTATTGAAGAGGAGAGGAGGGTTTGAGGAAGAGAGGAGAGGAGGGTGTAGGAGTTAGGGGGATGTGAGGAAAAGAAGGAGGAGGGGAATACCACCCACTAAGCCAGTTGTGGAGAGGTTCTGGGGGTTGGGCTGCTCACAGGAAACAGTTGTGGCTCCATCCCAGGCCTCACACCGAGCAGCCCTGGGCCACCCAGTCATCGACAGACAGACCTACCAAATGGCCTGGCCGGGCCAAACCGACAGGGATTTGTTTATTTTTCATCCTTTGGCGGTGGGGGGAAAATTGTTCAGCACAAGCTGTTTATTAGACCTTTGATTTGTCATGTGTCAGCGTTCGCTTGCGGGGAATGTGTATACATAAGTCCAACTTGTGTAGTTAGAGAGGTTTGGAGGCTGAGAGGGTGTGGGCATGGAGGAGCGGGGAGGCTGGGGGGCAAAAAAGAAAAGAGGAAAAATGGGAAGCCTCCCACGCTGAAGGCAAGGCTGAACTGCATTATGGGTCATTCTCCAGCTGTCCCTGATTGTTGATGTCACGGGGGACTGAACTGTTGTGCCTAGTTTGCAATGGGTGTGGGGAGAGAGGGAGCATGTGGACAAACATGGGATTCCTACGGTCACACGGATGAAATGCAGTATGCTAAATGGACGAACGTTTAGGAGAATTTAGGGACTACTGTGCGCTCATCAGGAAACGGCACTAGTTAAAAGTTACTGTGTAAATGGATTCACAGCAGCCGTGTGAATGTTATATTGTCATAAAGCAGGATATTATAAAAGAGGCTCCATACGATGTATATATTTCTTTTCCTTCTTTGGCAAATGCCAACTACAAAACAGCGAAACAGCACATTTCACTGAGAGCGCAGTGCAGTGAGACGAGTACACAATATGATATGATATTAGTCAAAGATGTAATAAATCAGAAAAAAGCCCTTAATACAAACTTAATACTATCAATATTTGATTTTAAAAAATGTCAGGAAACTGGTCTTCATCAGTGTGACTGAGAACAGACTACTGTGCAGCCTCAGGGCTTTTCACTCACTTTGTCAGCTTTCACCTCCAGACTGCATGCCAGCTGGACTGACCGAAGCAGTGCAAAGTCCAAATCTCAATCCAGTTAGTCAGACTCGTGTGTAAACCCAGAAGGAAGAATTTAGCTAAAGTGATTTATTTAATACACATCCTGTTAGTAGCTGAGAACAGGAACAGTGAGACCACTGGGGAAATTGTAACTACACGTATCCATTATTCTGTAATGTTAATCCTATGTTTTTATAAATGTAATTTTCACTCGATCTGAAAACTGTCTTTCTGAACATATTTCATGAAGTCAGACTGCAATCTAAGACAGTAAATAGGAATTATATTCAACATACTATTTTTCACAGAACAGATGAATAAGCTTTCTCTATATACATGTAAACATATTATTATATACTACATATTATATGATTGGTATCACGACTCTAAACTGCCCGTAGGTGTGAATGTGAGTGTGAATGGTTGTTTGTCTCCATGTGCCCTGTGATGAGCTGTTAATTTGTCCAGCTGTTAATGTTTCCCTCTGTGGTTACAGATAATGAATGGATGGATAACAGGTATCACAATACTGTTACTCCTACATCTTAAGTCTGAGAATATTACAGTCCATAATCAATTATATCAGCTGTAAAACATGCTTTAATGTTGTTGGAAATCTAATTACTCGGCATGGTGGGTAGTAGCCTATAAATTCTTCACACTGCATCAAATATTATGAGCTCGTCATATGTTTTTTTTATACATAACTTCTTTCTGACTAAGCCGTCAAAGAAGTATAGCAAAGTAAATAAAAGTATGCTGGAGTGTACCCTCGTGTGTCTCTAAATGTGTAGTAGACATTTTCAGAATGGTTTCTGATGAATAGATACTTTATTTGATCCCTCAAGGGGAAATTCTTTTTTCACTCACACGCATTTTTCCAAAAATACACTGTTGCTCATGAAGTTTGAATAATTTTGTTTTCAGACACAGTCCTCCTTTTATTCCTATTTATACGCATCAGGTTAATGGTGGTTTAATTTTCACCTTGATATGTTTGGAAAAGAGATTGATGTTTTGAGAAGATACACTTCATCTATCAAGAACAAATATTTTATTCTAACTTTATGGGCAACAGTGTACAACCACACACAAAGGACTCATAGAAGATGTAAATGTGGAGAGATGGGCAGTCTATTTGTATAAAACATTTTTATTCCTACAGTTACTTTCTACTTTTTATATAGTTTTTGTATAGATGTTAAGCACAGGTTAACTTCTTAACACAGTTATATATTTATCTTCTATGCAAATGTTTAATTCTCCTGCACATTTTTTTTAACTTGTAGAGTTTCTATCTATCTATCCATCGGTCCATGCTGGACTTGAACCGGCCACCCTCCAGTTCCCAAGCCAACTCCCTGATGGACGTCTACCGTTTGTGATTTTCAGTTGATTTTCATGCGGTGTAATTCCCAACTGAACCACGTGGTGGCGGTATAAGACCAATGTGGCGCTAACTTTAAAAAAAGCCGTAGAAGAAGAAGGACGCACACGATGACACGATGAGAACCAATCAGATTCTTTAATATCCGGAAATAACGCAAGTTTAAATCTTGGGCGGCGCTGAGTTTGGCACGTAGGTAAGTGCAGTTTGGTCGTTAGCTGGAAAGAAAAGATAAACAAACAAATAAAAAGAATAGTACGATAATAATTGGATTATATATGTGTTTATTTATCGACTAAAAGTAGATATAACGTTAGGTTTATAACGACCACGACGTTAGAGGGGTAGATAGCGCGGGTTAGCTCGCTGCCAAAAAAAAAAAAGCTAACGTTACCTGAATTTTCCAGCACAGAGAAGATAAAATGGAGAGCAGCCTGCACAGCCTTCTTGTTGGACTCTCTGTACAAATCAGTCGAAGTGATGGTGAGCTAATGTTTTATTTCTTGAAAGTCCACCTTCCAAATAATAAGTCGTTAACAAAGATCGACTTTGAGTTGTCGTTTGTTTACCTGTAAACCAGGACGGGTGCATCTGGCGACGGTGAAGTCCGTTGATGCCGTCAAGTCCACGGCCATGGTGGAGTGGCATGAGAGGAAAATCTGCCGAGGAAAGGAGGTCAGTGAGTACATAAACACATAAAAGACATACTGAGTCAACCAGCCACCTCATAGATATCCATTATGTGTGAATGTACTTTGAAATATCCCATATATTTAATATATATATTTAATATATTTCAAGCGAGCTGACATGATCCATGTTATTCTTTACTACATTTGTCCCCTTGGCTGCGTGTGTTTGTGATTTAGGTTGACGTGAGTGAGTTATATACACTCAATCCAGAGCTTTTGGACCATATAAACGCTGTCACCAACAAAGCTACTGACACACCCCTTCCTGCTCCAGACAAGGTCAGTGTTATCTTACTTTTCCACATAACGGCTTGTTGTCACATGTTGGACGAAGAATTTGAACACTTTGACTGAAACAGTTATGATCAAATCTCAGCTACTTCTGTTCTTTGTGTGGATTACATTGTTGTCATGAATTTGATTTTAATCATTGCTGACATGCTGAACATTAGGCCAGGATGCAAAGTGTTTATCATTCTAAAGCCTCTCTTTTTCTCTCTCTCTCTCTGTTTGTCTTTTCTATAGAAGTATGAAGGTCGACTGCGCTCATCCAGGATTCCTGCCCCTGCCTCCTGTATGTAAACATATTGTATTTTTTTGTTTGTTTTAGATGACCATGTCCTGTAGTTTGTCTCCTAACTGCTTGTCTTCTTCCAAAAGCCTCTGCTCCAGCAGTCACCAATGCTGAAGAGTCAGGTCGGCACGGCATGCATGTTTCTTTAGATGAAACTAATCGTATTTTCTAATCATTGTTTTTGTTGATGGGATCGGGGTGTGACAATCCTTTCGAGAGCTGATTTCTGCCCACGGGTTATACAAAAAGTAATCACCGTCCTAATGATTAGTGGTATAGGGACGCAAATGTACAGCTTTTGGTCATTCTTGGCACACAGCACATCTGTTTTTATTTGTACTTATTAATCTGCTCTAAACTGGGAATAATGCAGGGGGACAAAAGGAGTGCTCTGGGTCATCACTGACATACACTGCTTTTTTATGTTGTTAATGTAATATATGTATATAATCAAATAATGAATCACCTGCTGCACTTTAGCTTAGGCTTTTCTGTACCTGTGTTAATCTCTCATGACTCACTTCTGTCACTCTGGGTCTCTGAAGAATTTTGTTTCATCGTAGAATGGCAAACTTGTTGCTGTGATTACTTTTTTGATTTGGTAGACTAGACCAGAGACTTTAACTAGATTAAATGCTAGAAATGTTCCACAATACTGTGAAGACACTGATGCTCATCCTACAGCTGTCTGATTTGGATCTGTTTTACTTTCAGTTGCCAGTCGGTCTCAGGTCAGGCAGACGTGCATGTTCCAGGCCCCGGCCCCTGTTCCAGCACCTGTCCAGGCCTCTGTGTCTCCTCAGACAAACCCAGAAACAATCCACCCTGATCTCCCCTCTTCATCAGTCCTCAAAAACTCTGGTTGGTAGCGATCTTCTGAAAACTTAGTTTCATTTAACATCTGAGTATTGTTGTTCCTTCCCAGTGGTGTGTAATTAATATTAAATAAAAATATTAATATTAAATAGAACTACAAATAGGGATACAAAAAACTATATATCATATAGTATATAGTATAGTATATACATATAGCAGAGGTAGTGCAAATAGAGTCAGAAATGACAATGACAAGTAGACTGATTTTGTCCATTGTCTATTATCAGTATTTTTAATTTATTTTTCTGTCATTTTGACTGAATCTGTCATCTTTATACACACACATTCTCTATCTAGCGATTCCTAATCAGCAGAACAGAAAGAATGAGGTCAAATCAGCATTGTCGCTTGTCCGTGAGGCAATAAAGGAAAATGAACCAGAGAGAATGCCCCCGCCGCCTGCAGTCAAAGGTTTGTAACACATTTTACACCGACATGATATCATGTGTATCCACTAATTGCTTAGATATATATTGATGTCTTATACACAGAGGAAGAAAGCTAATGTCACAGCCGACCTTTTATGCACATGTAGATGGCATTAAAATCAATGTTCAGTGATTTAATTTAGTTGGATATTGCAATGATGAAAAGAGCATGTGATGTCATTGGGTGTTATATGTTTTGATCTGCTGACGTATACGTCATCTCTGCACGTTAGGCAGAAGAAAATCTGTGGCTCCCCAAGAGCTAAACAAAGGCAGCAAAAGGCTGTCTTGTGTTGTAAAGCCCCCCGACATGCAAACCAAGAGGGGAAAGGTGAGATTTTTTTTTCTTTTACTCAATCTGCTATTATATCATTAATTGGAAAAATGTTCTTTCTCACGTTATTATTTACATTCCCTTTGATTGTCATTTATTTTCAGTTTGGAGAAGCTTCTCGACCAAACCAGAAGTTCTACGACATGATCCAAGACTTCAGAGAGACCTTGGAAGTAACCCCGTTATCAACTAATGACCGTGTAAGTTTGGACTTGATAACCACGTGGCTTCTCTGAAGTTATATACTCGTTTGCCATTATAGCCCATACTTACAGCACGTCTTGTGTTTTTACAGATTGAACCGCAGAGGATTTGTGTGTGTGTTCGGAAGCGGCCACTTAACAAGCAAGGTATATTGGGAGTGACGTCTAACATTGTGATGCAGTATCATCTGATTATAAAATAGTAATTAATGACTTTGCACAAAAATATTATCCATCATACATTCACTTAACATTCTTGTCTTTTCCAGAGATTAATAAAAAGGAGATAGATGTGGTGTCTGTACCGGGGAAGGGTGCTCTGCTGGTTCATGAGCCAAAACAGAAGGTGGACCTTACCAAGTACTTGGACAACCAAGTCTTCCACTTTGACTATTCCTTTGATGAGACCACCACCAATGAGCTGGTCTACAAGTAATGACCCCATTTGTGCTTTTATTTAGCCACAAGGTAGATAAGATTGTACATTTACATGCTCTAAGTGGTCAGGTCTTCTTTTAGAATTTGTACTTTTCATACATGCTCTTGTTGTCTTTTACTTGTTTTTAAAGAGTTAAATTCCTGACAGATTTTTTTTTTCTTCAGATTCACAGCTAAACCTTTGGTGCAGTCAATTTTCGAAGGTGGCATGGCAACATGTTTCGCTTATGGCCAGACAGGGAGTGGGAAGACTCATGTAAGTCTATACTCAATGTACAGGATAAACTTGTCTTGAAGCTGTATTAGAATTTTATTTCTTTATTTTGTTGCGCTTATTTGGCACTTCTTCTCCGTAGACGATGGGCGGTGATTTCATAGGGAGGCAGCAGAACAGCACTAAAGGAATCTACGCCTTGGCAGGTAGGATGGAAACCATTCCCAGTGGCTTTCTATGCACATCACTTTGAAGGAAATCTGGGTTTTCTTCTTAAGATGAATCAATCAAAAGCATTCTTCGAATTAGTTTTTAGTCCCATTTTATCTCCATTGCTTTACTTTAAACTACAAAACATTCAGGATTCATTAACTTCAAATAACTTGAGTCTTTCCATTTTTAGCCCAGGATGTTTTCACCTATCTCAACCACAGGAGGTATACTAACCTGGATCTCTCTGCTTATGTCAGCTTCTTTGAGATTTACAATGGAAAGGTAAGGGGGAAAAAAATCCTAATCCTACTTCCATGAACACTTTTTTTGAGAATATTTGACTGAAATATCAGCTTATTTAAGTAATCCCAAGGTGAAATATACTTTTTGATTTTAGGTGTATGACCTGCTGAACAAGAAGGCCAAACTCCGAGTTCTGGAGGATGACCGTCAGCAAGTTCAGGTTGTAGGTCTGGAGGAGGTCTATGTGTCCACAGCAGAGGACGTCATCAAGATGATACAGATGGGTAGTGCATGCAGGTACTTGTGTGTATGTTGTAATCTGACAGTACATATATAACATGTAATGTTCACCAGTTATTTTAACATAGCATACTATAAATGCTTAAAACTGTATAGCACATTAAAAGCATTGTCTTACCTTTCATTAACATTAACATGGCTGCTCTCCATTTGTCCTTCTGGGTACAGAACATCAGGCCAGACCTCCGCCAATGCCAACTCATCCCGCTCTCATGCCATCCTGCAAATTGTCCTACGACGCAATGACCGCACCACCACGCTGCATGGCAAATTTTCATTGGTCGATTTGGCTGGCAACGAGCGCGGCACAGATGTCAGCAGCAACGATCGCAGCACTTTGGTTGAGACTGCCGAGATCAACCGCAGCCTGCTGGCTCTCAAGGTAGAGTGTGGCTGCGCACACGCACACACTTGATAAATGACTGAGAAGGCTGAGAATGAGTCCATTTGCTTTCTGGCACGACTAGGGTGCAAATACATGATCATGTCCACTCTTGTGTCCTGTAGGAGTGCATTCGTTCACTGGGAATGAACAGTGATCACATTCCTTTCCGGATGAGCACTTTGACCAAGGTCCTCAGGGATTCCTTCATTGGAGAAAAGTCCAGGACCTGCATGGTATGTGCATGCTGTCACTGTTTGGTATACAGTGACATGACAGATGATGCAGATGCACACAAAACAAACGCAAACTGCAGTGTGTGTTTAAGTTCAGAATGTATGCACTCATATTCTCCCTTCTCTTCTATAGATCGCCATGGTCTCACCGGGCATGGCGTCTTGTGAATATACAATGAACACACTACGTTATGCTGACAGGTACATATTTAACTTGTTTCCAGTTTTTTTGTTCTTGTACTATGAAAAAAAAATCACGTTGTGAGGATGAAACTTGAAAAATGTTCTGCTCTTTCGTAGAGTGAAGGAACTGAATGGCAATTCCACAACCAGCGGAGCAGCTAAGGCACAAGAGCCTATTAACAGCTCCACAGAGGAGGTGAGGTTGCACAAGATGAGTCCAACATCATAATAAATTTGTATAATTTGCTAAAAGTTAGCTCTCTGTTCATAGGAGTCAGTTGTGGATAGCAGTGTGTATGATGCCATGGCACGAGTGGCAGAGCTGGAGGAGAAAGCTTATGTAGAGCTCAAGGTACAATTTTCTTTACAGTATACACGTGATAATGTCTTTTTTTTCCAAACTGGCTTTGTGAGTCCTCACATTGATAACTTTTTTGTTTTCAGAGGGTCGATGATTTTGTCAAGGCGATGGAGCAAACCTCGTACAACATCAAGGAAGAACTTCCCGACCTGGTGGATCATTCCCGGAAGATACTGGGTTTGTACATACCACAGCTTAATTTTAGTCCAGACTAATTTAGATTGACTAATTGTATTATTCTCGCTTGTAAGTCAGCCCACGCTGCACGCTGTGATTACTGATCAGCCTGATCAAATGTCACAATGAAGTCCCAAGACAAGACTGCATAAAGCAAAAAGCAAAAATCTGTGTGGACATGTGTGCTTTCCCTTTTATTTATTCAGTCTTATCTGTCCTCCAGACACGTTACTGGCTTTGCAGTCTGCAGTGGAGCAGGAGAGCCTGGCGATGATGAAGCACTGAGACGAACCCACCCACAGTTTGTTTAATGAAAGCGTCCGTTGTGAAGCTATTCGCTTTTGGTTTTATTGTATTAATGGTTTAAATAAAGAAAATGTATCCAGACACTATCTCATTAAAAATGTTGCAAGTCTTGTAAGAAGCCACTTTTAGTTAGTCTTGTTGTTAGGAGCTATTCTTATATGTTGTTTGATACAGCACGCCTCGCCGTGGATGTTTTAACATGAGCAAATGCTGTGTAAGGGTAAATTCTACTGAAAACAGTAAATGGTTAAACCATTTTTTAATAATAAAAACACAAAGCTTCTCTCAGTAGCATTTATTTTGTCAGGCATTTAAAATTAATTAGATAATGTGCATCATCGATAACCAGTGAATGTGTGGTGTGTACAATTTTAAGGGAAGCAGAGCCTTTAATCTTTGGGCTCAAATAAATCCATCATTGAACACTGTTTGGTCTGAGTGTATCAGCAATTACAAATTTAAATTGAGATTCATCATGGGGGAAACCCTGTTGTGGAACATTAAAGCTGAGTTTGGAGTTTGTGGATTGATCATTGCCTGAGCTAAAGCTGGAAGTGGGAGGACATAGCTGAATATTCAGTTAGTTTAAGCGTAGTTTAAATAAATAGTTTGGAAACTCACCCAAGTTGATACAAAAATGAAAGGGTTAACATTTTAAATGTAAGTTTGCGTACTTAAGTGCACACTTGCAAACACAACATTTTACAGAGTATAAACTAAGATCTGTAACAACATAACATGCCTTAAAAGGAGCAGGGAGAAGAAAATGGTTTAAAGTTTTCCTAGTAATGCAGGGATGTCCAAAGTACAGCCATTTCACATGGCCCAAAGCTTCTCCACTTGACATAATGAAGCATTTAAATGCACTAAACGTTAACCTCTAAGGACATGACAGCTGTTTGTAAATGTGACGCAAAATATTACTTTCTGAACGATCTGGTGAAAGACAAGAGTGATACATTTTAAACTTAAATGTTAATAGACTTTTCATCACTCATAATAAGTCATGTATAAAATGAACACAAGGTTAAGATTTGTATCAACTTCATGCAAGTTTAACATATTCCATATAATTTATTCTTTGTTATCGGACTCTAGATGTGAAAGAAAGGAAGAACTGGTTGTTAGATTTGTTCACACCTGATTGGCTTAGAGTTGATTACATTGTCATTGAAAAACTATATAACTGTGACAACGAAAACAGCATTTTTAAAATGTTATTCTTGGCCCCTGGGCATCTTCACATTGTCAACACATACAGTAGTAGTTTACTATAGGTCAGTTGAGCAGCCGGAGCGGTAGGTGGCGCTGCAGGTGGGCGCATGCCGTGTTTCAAACCCAGTATTAACGCAGAAGGAAAGGGAGGGACCAACCAGTAACGAAATGTACAGATTAACCAGCTCTCAATCTGACTGAGTGAGGAAACAAAACGCCGGAACGGGATGGCGATGAGGTGGTTGCGTTTTTCGCTCCTCGCTTTGGGGCTTTTCTCGCTATGCTGCGCCACGTCTGGCGACAGCAGCGGCGTGAAGAAGATGAAGATGCAGTTTGCGACGGGACCCCTCCTCAAGTTTCAGATTTGGTAAGCAAATGAGCGAAAATCTGGCGAGTCATTGCAGGCTAGCACAACTCCCCGGCTAACAACAACGTAGGCCGGAGCCGACAGACGCTAGCTAGCTAACTGACTAACATGAGGGGTGGTTTGTGTTTAACTTGGCAGGAGGGGCGTTCACACTGTGCTGGTTATTTATTTATTTATTTATTCGCGAAATTACCGTCGGGGGGTGAATGCTTGTCAGGGAGTTCCTGTTTTTCATGAGTATGTACATAACATGGCCCCGTTTCCGCTGTCAAACATGCGACGTTAAACCACAAACGTTAGTGGTTTGGTCTCTTTACATCCGCTTCTGTTTATTTATTTTTTTTATGTGTTACTAATAGCTTTCTGTCTCATGTAGAGCACACTAAATTGCCTTGAAAGATGATATGCAAATAAACTGACCTCGTGTCCACAGGTTAACGTTAGATTAACGTGCTCTTTGCCTCGTATGGACAGTGAGATTACTGAAAATCCCTGTAAAATGCTCAGTTAATCTGCAATAATTTCATTTAATTTAAAGGTTTTGCTTTGAAAAGGTAGAGCTAGCGCAGCTAAATGCTAGATAAACTGAAGAAAAATACATACAGCCTCAAGGGTTCATGCTAATGTCACGTGATTTTTAGGTGGTTATGTTAATGAAGCAAATATTTACATACACTGACTGCCCTGTAGTTGACATTTGAATTTGCCTGCACCGCTGCTGAAACTTTCCACAAAGAACAAAAACAATGTGGCTGATCTCCAGCCTGAAGCCACAATATACCCTTGAGATCTTCGTACTGGCGTGGCTGTCCTTTGTCTCTGTCTGTTCTTGCAAAGGTACACCGTGTTTGTCTTTCTAACTGTCCGTTTGTCCTCATACAGCATTTCCTGAGGGTACAAGCGGGTGTTTGAGGAGTACACGCAGGCCTTGTACCAGCGGTACCCAGACATCCGCATTGAAGGGGAGAACTATCTTCCTATACCCCTTTATCGGTAAGACAGATTGGCTGCTTTGTTACAAGTGGATTAACTTTATATCCAGCTTTATTAAGGCTGGGTGAAAGCTGCCTCGGATTAGCTGTGAGGAAAAGGAATTCTCATGCAGTCGGGCTTATCATGCCGTGAACTTGACTTTTATTGATGTAAACACAACTACTGCCCATAGAAATGAGCAAATTTAGCTTTCAGAGTGCTTTATATCACAGTTGTCATTTACTAGGTTCACCACACTGAAGGAGTCTTAGCAGCATAATGCATTAGTGGGCAACATTAAAGCATTGTCATTTATGATTTGACTTCTCAGGAATGGTCACATGATTTTGACCACTGTTGTTTTTCTCTAAAGCATTCATGGGCTGAACTAGTTCTGTTTTGTTACAGACATTCAAAATACTGTTAAAAAGTGTTGAATATATGTAATAAAGTCAGTGCACTTGAGATCCATGCGACTCTATGTGACAATTGGTCGTGCGGTTAAATCCCAGGAGTCACTTAAACCCTCAGGTCCTCATCAGTTCCAGTCCTAATAAACACACCAGGGATTTGCTCCATTAAAGAAAGGGAACAGTAGTACACTCTGGGTTTCAAATTCTCTCGTCAGTGTTTGTGTCTGTCAGTGTAAGTCCACTGAGAGGCTGCAGTTCAACCAGTTGCACACCTATTTAAAGGCCGTACAATTGAAATAAACAGAACGCAGGCTCTGTGGATTCAGTGTATTGTTTTAAAGTATACAATTGCCTTGCAGAATCATAATCACTGAAATGGAAAGTGTTTGTGCAGGAGGAAGGTACGAAGCTACGCAATTGATTCGACGCAGTGAAGTCTGATTTGAATAAATGGAGCCCACACCCTTCTGTCTCTGGAAGTGACGTGGTTACAGTTTTCTCAGAAGTGAAAACATGCCTAAGATGTTAATTAAACATGACCAACCTGCCTTAAAATAAACTACAAGCCCACATCGATCTATATCATTGTAGTATATCTCGAAGGCTCTGGACTGATTTCATAATGGACTGCATAATGCATAACACGTATTGTCTGCTTTGTGTTTCCATGACTAGGGTTTGTATTAAAAGCCAGTTTCTTGTTTTATTTCCTCAGACACATTGCTTCCTTCCTGTCTATGTTCAAGCTTCTGGTGATTGGGGTGATTATTATTGGCAAGGACCCATTCGCCCTCTTTGGTATGCAAGCCCCGGGCATCTGGGAGTGGGGCCAGGGAAATAAGGTATGGTTTTCATTTTCACGTGTATCCGAGTGTAAGGGAATAGAGTGTGGGTTGTCAGAGTGACGCAGCTGAGCATTTGTTTCGCAGGTTATCACCACAGATAACACTCATGGATTGAATACAGAAATACAGGAGAGTGGGAGAGTGTTTGGCTGTGTTCCAATACATACATACACAAAGCAGTGTGCATTCAGACCCGTGGGATTTCATTAGCTGTTCATTGAGGGTCTTCAGGTTGTTGTTACAGTATTGTTTTGCTCGGATCTGTTGTCCCCAGGGTGACAGACATGCCAGAGGCTCAGCGGAAGACTGACCATTGACTGCTAACATGAGATATTTGCAAATAAACCAATTGTGTACCATCAGCTGTGTTTTAACAAAAAGCTGAGGCTGAGCAAATGTGGTGCAGTTTTTGGTAGTGAAACATAACAATCGCACTATGTCAGTTATCAATATATCAAATGACTTGAGAGAAGAAATCCAATCTCATTAACTGTTCCAGACTCCGTAATTTGCCACTGCTTAACCTGACTGCACCTTAATCTCATCAACCAATAAGGAGAGCGCCATATGAGAAGGTGTACCTATGTCACAGATACACCAGTCCATCCATTTCTACCCTACAAACTGTAGAACAAGAAGCAAAAGAGCAGGCAATAACATACAAATGAAGCAGAACTGAAAACTTGTTTAGTGACAGTTATTTTTATCGCATCAGATAAAGGTGTATGAACAAAATACCATCCACCTGCTGCTGCGTCAGCTGCACTCTAATAACCACTAAACTGTGCAAGTTGAGATGTGCTTTGCATAGCTACTTTGCATCAACTACGTCTAAACCTCTTCTGGAGTTGTCGGTTAATAAAGCACCACATTCATCCTGTGGATCTTTGTCCTTTTACTGTCACAGTACTTTACAGCATGTTTTCAGTGCACTGCTCTGGTGATTCTAGTGAACTCGATGCAACGAAACTTGCAGACATAACACAGTGAAAGGAAAAAAAGAAAGAAAATGAGGAAAACTGTTTTGTGCAGAACCATTTATCTAAAGTCTCTCATGTTTCTTTTAGATATATGCCTGCATGATGGTGTTCTTCCTCAGCAATATGATTGAAAACCAGTTAATGTCTACAGGAGCTTTTGAAATCACATTAAACGGTGAGTTGTTGTTTTTTTTTTTTTTCCAAGTTTAAGGGGAAAAAAAAGTCTTTTATAAAATTGTAATAAAAACTTGTGTGGCGAAGAAACAAACTGCAGTGAATTACAATAAAGTGAGTATTGTCTTTCCGTAGATGTGCCAGTGTGGTCAAAACTGGAGTCAGGTCACCTCCCCTCCATGCAGCAGCTTGTGCAAATCCTGGATAACGAGATGAAGATGAACGTTCACATGAACACAAGACCACACCACTCCTAACCCTACTCTTCACATCTTGGCTGGAGCTAAAAGCCCCTCCATGTGAGTGTTCACAGCACAGTTTTGTTTTTCTGTGACTAGTGGAAATCTTGCTGAGTTGTAATTTGATCTTTTGACCTCCGCTGTTTTAGGTTTGAGGTGGGTTTCTCACTGGGCCGTGAAGTGATGTTTATGAAGGTCTGCGCTGAAGGCAGGAAGACTGCTAGCACAGACTGGATGCCCCCATCACCCTTCACCATGCCCCTTAGAGACGTCCCGCCCCCGACGCCAGAGTGGGATCCATGGCAACAGTGCCGGCATTTCTGTCATTTTCTTGTTCTCATACTACTGCAGATTTCATCCAGTTGACATCAGTGGTCCCATAAAGAGAGATTTAACCTTGATTACTTAAAGTCTTTAACTTGTTGCATACAATTGGTCTGTGTGAGTAAATAATCGTGTCATTTGTACCACTGAGCCATATGTAGAATTTTAAGTTTATTATTCTAAAAGTAGCTTAGCTGTGTAGAAAATGCATCACTTAAAATCTGTCATCACTGTTGTGAAAATAACATTGGGAAATTGTGTCTTGGTATGATTTCTGAATAATTTTTATATTTACATAACTTGGAAGCTAAGATGAATAAAACTATTGTAACTATTTAACTGTGACGCTTTGGTGTGGTTTACTGATTGATGTAGTGGAATAGTTTTATGAATGATGTCTGAAGTGAATCAAATTAGGGTTAAGACATTTTACTATCAGAAAGATTGAGGATTCAGGTGGATGGTGTGCCTGCTGTCAAGGTTTTCAGCTCAGTAAAACATTAGACAATCTGATGTTGCAGATATTTTTTATTGTTTTGTCACACAAAGCAGATATCCGCATCTTTGAACCATCTGCTCAACCTAATGTAATTAGGACGAATTGATGATCTGCGCTGATTCAATTAGAAGAGACAAATCAGATTAAGCACGAGAACAATGCAAGACTAAAACAGGTGAAGCTACAGTGCCATACACACTTGTTGAACTTTGGATATTCCTGACAGTAAATAAGCTCACATCCCTTTATGAGTTGTACTAGTAACTGCAGAAAATCTTTGAGATAATGTCTGTAATTGATAGGACTATTCCATGTGGGTGATTAAGAAACCTAGCTTCACTATGCAGTAAAATGGAGGCATTGATGTCTATGATGTCTGATGACTATAATTTTCACAACTCTTTTGCTGTTACTTGATTTTATATTTTCTCAGATCCCATTGGTGTGATCTCAAATATTATTTATGATTGAAAAACAACGCCTCCTAAGTTGGAAGTCTGAGCATTGCGATGACGATATAGCAACACATTGGTACACACAAGTATCCAGTTAAAGGAGATGATTTAGTCTGTCAGAGTCCCGTTACTTTCTAAAAGTATCACAGTAAAAGTAACAGTAACAGTATCATCAGTAAAAGCTTTGAAAAATAAGTCAAAATTTAAAAACCTGCTGTGTGGAGTTTAATACTCCATAGCAGAGCTGCTGTCGTCGTGTAACAGTGTGCTTTATTACTGTTATATCAAAGACACTCTTGAAGACACCTATGGATAAAGGCTTGTTCACTTTCACTCATCATCACACCAGCACTGACATCCAGAAGCCTTTGGGCAACAACGTGGAGGTGAGGGGCTCGTGTGGACTTTGGCAGCGGGGGATGCGAGGGCAGCCTCAGGTACTGGTGAAGATGCTGAAAGGCCAGTTGGATCCTAATCTTAGCTGCCAGCAATAACAGCTCCTCTTTCAATACTGACGGTCCTGAAGCAGCCATATCTGTTTGACATTCACCCTGGGGAGAAAAAGTTTTCGCACCTTACTGAAAATGCTAACAAACAATACTGTGAAGTGAATTTAACTGTCTGAAAAGCTACTGTAAGGAGAACAGAAGTTCAAGATGCACAGACCAAATTGAAACCACACATGTCTGCAGAAAAACTGAAAGCTTTGCACACAGCATGTACTGCAGAGCTGGAAATGTTAAAAGATGAGCATATATACAGATAAAAATAGAAAACAATGCCTCACCTGAACACAGCAGGTGCCCACACTGAACTTTGCTTGTTGGCCTTTTGCAAGGAAGGAGACAAACACTTTTTCTCTCCCTAGGACTCGAACCCCGATGGCTTTGTTGAGGGACAGGAAGACGGGGTGCAGCGGGGTGGGAGTAAGGCTCGGGCTACTCCAGCTCCACCGACGAACCCTGGCACCCTCCTCATCCAAACACTGACCACCTGATCTGTTTAAGGCCAGCCTGCAACAGAAACACACACATGCATATGTCAGATATCAACGGTTATTGCCGTTATTGTTTTGTTTTGCACATGCCTCATTCATCAATCATTTTGTCCTAAAACTATACATTACATTATGGTATTAATTATCCTAGTTTTTATACACTACATCTAAACATTTCATAAAAGATAAACATTGCTTTGTACCATATGTTTCCATTGCTGTGATAACAAGTCGCCCTGCCGTCAGACTGGAACATGGCTCTAAATGGTTGACAGGGGGCATCACCATCATCATACACGATGCAGACCCTTCCATTTTCCTCAGTGACCACCACAACGAGAGCCAAAAGGCCCGAGGGATAACTGTTACCATGACGATAAGGATGGGAACACATAGAGGGTGGAGTACATGCTATATTGAAAATCTATTCACATTGCTCTTTTTTTTTTTTTTTATTAGATTTGTGCTAGCTTGTCTCTCTCGGTCAAAACCCTCTGAAAATCTAATCACACGATAAAGATCTACAGACATCACACTGTGACTGGATACAAAACCTGAGCAGAACCGTCAGGGAACACAGTCAGAAATTTCACACCATTGGAATAATACTTCTGTCGAAATTCTTCCCCATCCTGTAAACATAAAAGATTAAATGTCAAAAGGTGTTCAGTGGCCTTGTATTGTTTGCATGTCTGTTAAGTGAAATGGGAAAAAAAGAATAAATAGCAATGGAGGGTGACCACATGGGGGCAGTATATATATTAACACACAAAGACTGCTATACAGTATTACACAGACAAAGCAATAATGATCTCATGGTGTCATCAGTGTTGACAGAAACAATTACTTAAGGTGTTCTTAGCATTGCACTTTAATTAAAAAAAAAAAAAAACTGTAGTGCTATATGGGTCATGACTGAAAACATGGTAGTAATTGCTAGGTACCTGATGATGACACATGCCAAACTGAAGTGGCTTGTGGTCACAAGAAGGAACCAACACCTGCTCCTCTTCCTCTTTCATTTTCAAGTGCGTCTCAGTTGTGCCACAAGGAGTCACTGTCCAGCATCCGTTTACCGGAGCACAGGAGAGCCGGAAGATGAACGGCTTTGAGGCTGGGACAACTAAACAACACAGAACAAAGTTTATCGGCCTCACAAAGCTATTTGTGACAGTATGCACAGTTCATGATTTCTGATCATGGCCGGATGAACAGATTGAAAGCACTCACAGGTTTCTGCTACAGGTAGTTGGAAGGAGTCATCCTCATAGATTCTCACCTCTGATAGTTCTCTAACAAACGATACAGATGACATTGCTATTAGTGCTGTTACATTTTATTAAGACTACCATCTTATTAATCTTAGTGTTTTTCAACAAATTTATACCCAAGTCCACTTGGTAAGTCCAACATAAACTTGTTGTGATCCTCCGTCTCCCGGCCTTGAAAGAGAAGCTCCTCCATCTCAGTGGCTGGCTTGTCTTCCACTGATGTTGGAGTACCAGTCCTCAGGTCACATCTACCCCCAGCCAAACGTCTCTGCTTCATCAGCATCTTACACAGCTGCTGCCACTGGTTGCAGCAGAAGCGCGGGACTGTCTAAGATGGACACAAAAGAGGATGCCTGGTATGTTGTTTAGTATATTTTGGTGGGTTGTTGCAGTACATTCACTCTGTTCCTCACCTCAGACCGCTGTACCCATGCTAGATCCAGTGAGGGTTCGGCCTTTTCTCCACAGTACTCACATTTCACAGCGTGGTTTGTCAGATTCTGGGACTGGACAACAGAGTGTTAAATTTAACCAATCAGAAAGCCATGTTACTGTAGATGGGATTTGAAAACAGGTCTTGGTACCTCTGGAAGAATGGTTGTTAAGTTTATCCTGTGGTTGTCAGACTCCCTATTGTACCTCAGAACTCCTGCTGCTCTGATACAATAGGTGGCTGGATCACTGATAAACTGTGTACAGCCATCTGATATCCTCTTAGAGAATCCAGGGAAAAATACACATTGAAGGAAGAAAACAGGTAGTTAATAAAAGATATATAGTCATTAAAAAAAAAAAAAAAAAAAATGTCTTGTCTTACATGGTCAGATAGTGGCTCACTGAGATCATGGTTTAATGTACCAGCAGCAGCGGCATCTAATGGTACAGTGAAGGTTACTGTGGTATCGTTGAATTAAGTTCCACTAAGAGAAGTAAACAATGGCCTGAATATGATAGGGAAATCTTCCCTTATGTTGTAAACTTATTTTTTATTTCATTTTAATTGCACTTGGAGCAGACTTACAGGAAAAGCTGGACCTCATCTTGTCTTCACGGACGTGACTGGAGTAAAGTCCTTTGTACCAGGACAGAATAACAGCATTCACTGCTTGTGTGTGAACAAACATGTACAGTATATAGATAGACAGAGAGTATATAGACAAGCATTTAGATGAAAAAACAACTAAAACTCTCTGTTACACACACGTATACATTTAAGCAGCATAATCACCCTTTTTTACAAATGAAAGAAGAACAGGACAGATAGACAGAAAAACACAAAGACAAGATAAGGCAATACACGTGTCACATCTAACTGCTCAAGAGTCCCAAAATATGGGCCTTAGATTGTAATTTGAGTGGAGAAAAGCAAAAAAAAATAAGTATACACAAGGAAACGCTCTCACCTCAGTGTGTCACACGTCAGTGTTTCCGTAACCTTGGAGATGAAATAGCTGTCTACAGGAATGTCTACATGCAATAGCACCTAATTATGGCTGCAGGCTGACTGGTTTTTAAAACCCACAAATATTTATGCAATAGAGCTGTAACAGGCTACTACTGTAGGCTAATACTGGATAATGCAATGCACACTCACACAAGTTGGTCTGCAGAAGAGAAGAAAATGGGATCCTGAAATCTAATGTAAAGTTTAATGTACATTTTTATGTCTGGTTTTAAAAAAAAAAGACATAATTTAAAATCTTGAAAATATATATATATATATATATATATATATATATATATATATATATATTTTTTTTTTTTTTGCAAAAGATCTAGTAGACAGACTCTGTCACAGTTTCACAGTGGATATTGAGATCTGGAGACAAAAAAAAAAAAAAAATTACAAAACAATCTCACCACTAGGTCCATTTATGAGCAGTTCTTAAACTTCTTCATCTGCATCATAGGTCAAGAATGAGCTTCACCAAGTGATCATTACGTAAAGCTATGAAAGTTGATATAGTGTACACTGAAATTCTTTTAGATGTTGTTAAATAATGTGCTTTCCACTTTGTCATGCAGTGACAACATGTTTTAACACCATTTCTCCAGAAGATGGCAGAGCGGTTGTGTCTTTTTTTTTTAATTCCTCAAACTACTACCTGAATCAGATTAAGCCTCTCTGAAAGGCGACTTGTTTTATTTATTTATTTATTTATTTATTTATTTATGAACCAGGTAGTCAGGAAAGAAGTTCATTAACCGAGCAGTCAGATGACTAGAGTCTGGTTCTGCACTAAACAAAAACAAAAATCGTGTCTGCCCTCACAAATCTCCCTTGGCCCGATGGCTTAACATCACCCAGGTGAAACTGATGTCGGATGATTGGAGTATAAATAATTAACCTACTTTTTGCGGCTTGTGATTGGCTGTCGTGGCACCTGGCTCCAAGTGCTGACAGAGAGCGTCACAACTCAAATATCTGCCAGCGCTAAACGTTTCCGGGGGTCACAATATGATGATGCCTTTAGGAAAAAGGGAAAGCGTAACGATGCACTTGGCTGCAGCTGTCCTTTTCACGTTATATTTGGCACAAACGATAGACTGTTCTCGACTGAAGAAAACACAGAGACGAGAGGGACGAAAAGAAGCTGACTCAGTCAAAGCGATAGGCTTCCAAGAAGGGAAAATACTGTTTGGTAGCTTTTTTGAGAGCGGAGCAAGCCTTGAGTCACAAGTCACAGATGGGACCAAGAAGTCTTCGAACTCTTCTGTGGAGGATGAAGCAGCTTATCAGGCGGACTCTGCAGGTAAATTCAACATTAACTTATAACTGACTTGTGGGAATTCCTTAATTGACTTGTGCCATAGCTCCTAAAATGACTACAGTGGGTTGTAATTGGTGCAATGTTCCCTGTCAGGCTGGTCAAAAGGAGAAACACATAATGTGCAGGCCAGTCCCAAAGAAGCAGCATGGAAACGCATGGCGCCTTCTCTGCAGTGTGCTGGGGACCATTTGAAGTTCAGAGCAGTGGGACCAGGAGCTTCACAGTTTGCATTTGAACAAGGTAAAGAGAATCATTAGCTACACTGTCAACTCTATTCCCACTAATGATTGTATAGTCTCTAAAAAAAAAAGACTTTCTCCCACAGGAAATGGATCGCCAATGCTTCTGTCCCAGGTCCCTTCCACCTGTGGCTACACCATGCAGAGGAACTCCCTTGCACTTGTTATGTTGGTTCCCTATGATGGCTGCAACATTATTCAAGAGGTAAATGTTGTTTAGTGAAATGCAAGATGTTGCTACTCCCAGAAAGTTGTCTGACAGCCCCGGTAATCGGATTCCTGTGGTGAATAGCAACAATTTGTGGAAACCAACAACTATAATCAGAATTCAAGCAACAATACTAAACCTTAAATGATTCCACTTTCTCAAATGTGAGGTTTTTCTGTTTTCTTAGATTGTAAAATATACTATCAGTAATGCAAAATACATTAGTTGCAGTCTTAGTCTAATTTTGACTCTTGTAACTTTTTTTTTTTTTCCCTTCAAAGGGTGGAAGTTATGTACTCCCAATGCGATGGCAGGGAATTCCAGTCTCTCTCTGCTGTCCAAAACCTGCAGCACCCACTCCTGCTGCACCAAAAAACCCTGTACCACAGACGCCCCAGAACCCTGGTTACTTCCCTCCAGTCACAACAGCAGCGGCATCCACCACGGCTACAAAGCCAAAACAGCCTCAATTGCCTCAATTTCCACAATATCCACAATACCCAATATATATTCCTCCTGGTATGTTCCATCCAGTCACAACAGCACCGCCCACCACCAAAATGACTACTGCTGCAAAGCCAAAACAGCCTCAATTTCCACAGTTGCCTCAGTTTCCACAATTGCCTCAATTTCCACAATATCCACAATACCCAATATATATTCCTCCTGGTATGCCTCCAGTCACAACAGCACCGCCTACCACCAAAATGACTACTGCTGCAAAGCCAAAACAGCCTCAGTTTCCACAATTGCCTCAGTTTCCACAATTGCCTCAGTTTCCACAATTGCCTCAGTTTCCACAATATCCACAATACCCAATATATATTCCTCCTGGTATGCCTCCAGTCACAACAGCGTCACCAACCTCCACCACCAAAATGACTGCCACTGCAGAGCCAGCAGCCCCTTTCCCCCCAATATTCGATCCTTACTTTCCCTTCCCATGGAAATTCCCACGACCCCTGCCGCCATTTACGGCTCTGCCGCCAACTACAGCTGAACCACCAACTACAGCTGAGCCGCCAACTACAACTGAACCGCCACAATCCACGACTCTCTATATTCCTCCTCACTATCATCCTCCGTATCCTTTTCCCTATCCTCATCCTCTTCCCTATCCTCATCATCCTCCGCATCCTCTTCCCTATCCTCCTCACCATCATCCTCCGCATCCTCTTCCCTATCCTCCTCACCACCATCCTCTTCCCTATCCTCCCTTTCCTCTATCTGTAAAATAAATGGGTTAAAAATATGGTCGTGTTCATGGCTTTGTACTTTGTCTTGGTGAATTGAATTTATGTGGAAAAGTTGTCACTCATTGCTTATGAAGTGGTTTTGTGTCAGGGATCACCATTTTATACCCAAATGTAAACACATCAGGAACATTGTCAGAACTGTTCTATATGGCTTTCCAGTACCTTAATGTCATTTGAAAAGGTTAAATTTCAGTAATATGGATAATTTCTGGAAAGCCTGGAATCAAAGGTAAAGTAGGTTCTAAGAAGCAACTTATTTACGTTAACAGTCATCCCATACAACTCTGAACCAATACAGCTGAGAGTGTCCACATGGTGGCACAATGGCACAACAATTTCTAATGTCAAATTTGAAGTCAACACACTGTTAGGAGCTGTGCTCCTGCACATCCCATGTCAGATTAGATGATAAATGCTCATGCATTTTATGTGTGTACATGATGTAGCTGGTAAATGTAGGACTGACTCAAATATGGGTAGCTTATGAATTTTCCCTCAGGCTAAAAGTTTTACAAGATTTGCCTCTGAAATTCAGATAAAGTACAATACTTAAATAAATGTGCTTACTTTCTGCCACTGCTGGAAAATAAAACAAAGGTGTACGAAGCAGTAAACACAATAAGAATAGTTTAAAATGGAACTAAACATTTAAAGGTGTGATTTCAAACTTAAACTTCACAGGCAAGTCAGTCGAAGTCCAAATCCTGTGGTTACCTGCTTGTTTTCATTGAACTGAATATATAATTGACCTGACCTGTTTTTAGAGTAGTAAGCCACTAGCAGCACTGGCATGACTGTCATGTAATGTGTTGTGCGTTTCTTTTACACTCATACATTCCTCCATCAAGGAGGATAAGGTTTTTCCACTGAACTACCTGCCTGCCAGTACATCTTAAAAACTAGGTGACTGGGGTTGACTATGAAATGTAATGTCCCTGGTCAGACTCAGGTTGAGACCTGTTGCCTGCCATTCCCCATCTCTCTCCCCTCTGATCTCCTTTAATCTCTCTACTGAAATAATGCACAACCCATGAGCTACATCTATGATTTATGAAACTTTAAACATAAAATAATCTAATGAAACTTAGATTTAAGTGAGTGAAAAACATTACACAACACAAACTTATTAACATTGGAGGATTTCCCATACATTCTTGGTGTATTTCCATCCAATGTTTTATATCTCCACAATCCTCTAATTCCCAGATTTGTTCTAGTACTGCAACAATGGGGAGAATATCACCTTTTTTAACACTGTTTTGTAGAATGATAGTAATTGTTAAGGGAAAAGCTCATAATATAAAAACTGTATATGTTTTATATTGAAAACCTTAAGCATATGAAGTGTATCACAAAAACTGAAATGTAAATGTAAATTACCCCTATAAAACTCCATCAACAGTTATTTCAGATATATCCAGGCAAATACTGCTGTCTCATGTTTGGTCTGTATCAGCATATTTACTCAGGTTGGCTATGAAATTAAAGGGCAGCACTGAAGAAACAATATTGTATGTCACACATTCCTGCATAACATAACATAGAAGTGAGGAAAACAGCAAAATATACAAACAAAGCCAGCAAACTCCCTCAAACCTTTAACTGAGTACAAAGTCAGAACCAAACAACACTGGCACATGTAAATATTCTTATAACCTCAACCAAAATAACCTACAAAATCAAATAACGTCTTCTATTTCATGCCATCTGATAAATATGCAGAGCTGACTGTGTTGACCTGAGACAACTAATTGCCCACCAATGGCCACATATGGCGCTCTAACGAGCCCATATGTTGCAAGTGAAATGAACACAGGTGAAAGTTGTAGCTGGTTGATTACCTGCTGCCAGCGTGTCCCCAGTATTAAAAGCTGTGCTCTTCAGTTGCTCTGCTTCACAGCAGAGTGTTTTGCATCTGGGCAGCTTTAGTATGGCAGGTGAAGCTGGATGGGGATGCAGATCATGTCGAATTGTAGTAGTCATATTAGTCCTGTACTCTATAGCCCAGAGTTCAACTTGTTTTAGCTTGCGAGGGCTGGGTAAAGAAACAAAACAAGACAAGGTAGTTGGTGAGGCCACGGTGATGGAAGTAAGGACAGGAAGCATTCTCTTCAATGGGAAAAAGCTCGACTCCCAGTCAGGATTAGCTTCTGCCACGGAAAATGATGAATTGCTGCATATCGACTTGGATCAATTAGATGGCACAGGTAAGGTTTTCCTATATAGTTATCTGAATTTGATGCACTGCATGCAAATAGAGCACAATACTCAAACCAAGGCATAGTCATTAACTTTATATCTGGACTTAATACCTAAAGGGATGTTGCAGCAGGTGCCAGGGCTGGAGACCAATGAAGCAGCATGGAGGCGCTTGAATCCTTCACTACACTGTCATCAAAACAAGATGAAATTAAAAGTCACAGGACCTGGAGTTCATGACTTAAAGCTAGACATGGGTATTTTTTACACAACCAAGCTTATATCGGTTTGTTAAAGCTGTAAGTGAATGACAGATTGGCATAGAATGATGATTTTTTTTTTTTCCCCCCCTCCATCTTTTAGGCAATACACATCCCCTGCCTTTGTTTCAGGTGCCTGAAACTTGCAGCTACACAATGAAGCAATATGCACAGGGCCTCGTTTTAGTTGTTCCCTATGATGGCTGCAATGTGATACAAGAGGTATGCCATTAATCCTATTTAATTGGCTAACATGGTGGCAAGTCTAATCTGTTGGAAGTTGAAAGGCATTTAAGTAAAATTGGTATCACTTACTTTTTATTGTAGCTGTCAAGGCAAAGTGAATTAGTCTGGATAAGCCTTGTAAAGCAAGAAGCTAATTTTTACAAATGAAAAAGTGAATTTGTGGTATGGTATCAGATACTCAGCTCCTTGTATGATCTTTCAGAATGGAAATTATGTGTTGCCAATGAGTTGGCTGGAGACTCCAGTTAAATTCATCTGCCCCATATTGCCAACTTCTGCTACAACACCTGCTTCAACTACTCCTAAGCCTGCTCAGCAGCCCTGGGATCTGCCAATTCCTCACAGGCCCTGGAGACCATCTCGTCATAAGCGTCATGTGCCCCAGCCCCTGTCCTTATATGACCCTCATCTATATTCTGCTTATTTGTACTCATATTACATGCATATGACACCAGCCCCTACCACTGCTACAACTACCACTGCTACAACTACCACTAAGCCTGACACGACTACCATGACTACCAAGCCAGCTACAGTGAAGCCTGTATATCCTTATCCTTATCATTATCATTATCCTTACTATTACCCCTACTACTATTACTATTACTACCACTACCATCCACAACCAACCACTGCCAAACCTACTACAGAACCAACCACTACAGGTTCTGCCTCAACCACTACGGGTTCTGCCTCAACCACTACGGGTTCTGCCTCAACCACTACGGGTTCTGCCTCAACCACATCAACTCAAATTCCACAATACCCCTATTATCCAGGCTATCCCTTTCCCCACTACCATCCAATTCCAGGGTTTCCTAACGGTTCTGATATTTACTACTACCCAATTATTCAGTATTACTATGGAAAGCCTCCATACCCATATGTAGCAACTACCACAGCCACACCAAGTAGCTCAAGTCCCACGACCGCCTCTTCTGCCACGACTGCTTCGACTGCCTCCCCTTCTGCCACAACTGCCTCTTCTGCCACGACTGCTTCGACTACCTCCTCTTCTGCCACGACTGCCTCTACTGCCACGACTGCCACGACTGCCTCGACTACCTCTTCTGCCACGACTGCCTCCTCTGCTCCTACTACTCAAACAACAAAGCCCAGTGGTGTCTATCCAGGCCCATTTAGTCCATTTGTTCCTTACTACTTGCAGCCCTTTACTCCATTTGTTTCATACAAATCCAAGATTGGGAAATTCCCAGATGACCAGAAATACATGCCTCAAGCTGGCTACAAATCTGGATTCCAGGTTCCCGCAGACCCACCCCCACATTGGCAACCTGTGCCCTGGTTTCACCCCTTAATGGGCCAAGACAATCTTCAATTTGACTGGAGAAATCTACAGCCCAATGTTTAACTCCAGATGGTAAGGATTGCCTGCAATTCATGGCTGCATTGATTTTTAGAGTTTCTTAACCATAACTGTCTTTTCTTTCTTACAGGGACTGGTGTCCCTGTCTCTGCTGTTATACTTGGCATCCAATAAACTTTTACTTACAACTTGTCTCTTGGGTTGTGTTTTTTTTTTTTTTTTTTTTTTTTGTACCATGGTGCCTAAACCTTCTAGATCCCAGGATAAAGTAACTTCATTATAGACCTGGTAAATTGCAAAGATGACGGTGAAATCATCTTGAAGGTCAAGTGGTTATTTTAATTTGCACAAATTGCCACACAGACAAAAGTCTCAATAGTTGCAAGTCCAAGTTTGTTACTAAGAAACCTAAATTCAGGTTGCTAATTCCAATAGGCCTTAAGTTACTGAACATGTCGACCTGTACGAGTGACTTCCAAACCCTTTAAAAACAGTTTAATCAGAGCTAATGCTAATAAAGAGCATAATGTAAATGTGAGATATGATTCAGAAACAGTGCTAACTTTTTGCAATCTTTAAAGACTTTTTGCTTTCTAGTTCTCTGAAATGCGTGTTTTTATATATAATACTCACACATGCACTAATACAGTGCACAGCCACCCCATTCTGTCTGTTCCTATATACTTCCACATGGTGCCCTCCTCTGGGCACCATGTGATGATAGACCAACACACATCACTGGAACTAAGCCACACGTGACAACAGAAAGGATGCCTCCTACTATTTTTCCCTCTTTTTTTCCCCCTTTTCATTTACTCCAGATCTTGAATGTGGGCACATGGAATTGTGGAGCACGAAGCTCAGGTATGAACTATTCTGCAGAGAAGCAAGAAATCCCAAAGTCTGTGCTTTAATGGTAATCAGTTGCTGCCCAGCATATCTGTTTTATAATTGCTGCTTTTGACTTAATTCAAGCATCTTAAGGATTGGTTTGCACTCTACAATGGTGAGTCCAATGTACGGCTACATATGGTTTGACTTTCGGGGGAGGCAGTAGCACATGGTGTGGTAGCTGTAGAGGTGCAAGTTGACCTCCTGTGCATTGCTGAGATGCCCTTGTGCATGGCTTCCATTCAGTTCACCATCTTTCCATATCTGCATGCCTGTTACCTATTTGTGTGTGTGTATGGAGTTGTTGAATGACTTGCAGAATCGATGTTTTGTGACTTCTGTTTATTCAGACCAAATAAAAAGAGTAAGAAGTATAATCAGAGTCTGAAAGATCATAGAATAGGAATGTTTAAGCCTTTTCTGCAATTAGATTAATCTATTTTATTTCTTGGTGATCATAGGAAGCATAAAGATACCCTGGAAATGAAAGAGACTGACACAGCCTGCATTCAAGCGGGTTGATTTCAGTCAGAGATCCGTGTTCTACCTCTTAATATCTTCAGTCCATCTGTGGCCATATTCCCAGCCAGGACACTTAATCCCTCCCCCAACCCTGAGATTTGCTCCACCCACTCCATACAGTTTGTCTTTATGGAGGACTATGATGTGGACATGGATGAGGAAGAGGAGGGAGAGGTATTCATGAGAAAGGCCACAACAGGCCCTTGGTGGGAGGACTGTGGAGATGATGGCAACTGTGACACACAACACCAGAGAGGAGGAAGAGGCTGCATGGTAAACAGTCGCAGTTGGGCAGAGGAGCTCCAGGATATCTTTGCACCACAGTCAGAAGACTCTTACATTGGAGGGCAAACCAGACTGTCCAGCATCTCTGTGAGTGATTGTCTTTCTCTCTTTCTGCCCGGGCCACACAAGCACTGAATTCCTCCCTCCATTTGTTCTGACAAATTCCATTTAATCTCTTAACCACAAGAAAACTGACTGAGGCAGGGTGAGAAAGAGATTCAGCGCAACTTATCAGAATAACAGAACACAAACAATGTCAAGTGAAAAATTAAATTACCTAAAAGCTGACAACATCAAACAATATGAGTAGAACAGTAGTTGCACTCTGAGGCTATGTGTATCTGGTTTCTGGCTGTGTGAATACAGTATATGATTATAATGGTGTATACATTTCCATTAGAGAAATACAAAAAGGCTGAGAGGCTCAGGATATTTGGCCTCTGATGCTGATGATGGATGAAAGATGACTCAAAAATGTAATCAGCCCACTGCTGCACTGTGACACAGCAATGTGGGGACTAACTGTGGATATGTGTACGCACTTTTGCGTGTGTGCATTTGTGGTTCTTTTTGCACGTGTGGTCATGCGCACGCTGCGATTCCTTGTCTCTCCTTTACGGCTCATCACCCTCGAGTCTGTGATGTGGAATGGGGCTGGACGAGATTCCTTTAGGAGGCAAAACAAACAGAGAATGTGCAATTAAAAATTCACTGCTCTGCTTTGGGCCGACGAGCAGACGCAGACGGCATGTCAGTGTTGCTCCGAAATGCTGACATTCATTAGAGGAGCTATTATTGATCAGCCGTGGTCTCTTTAATAGCCTTGTTTTCCAGTATTGCAGTCTCATTTATCAGGCTATGTTTAGCCTGGTCTATCAACCCACACTATCGCTCACCTTGTCATGCAGCAAATCACATGCCCTTATTTCTGAGAGTCTATTAGGTCTGTCTCCTCTTATCAGGACATAGATGTTCCTTTCCTTCCATTAAAAGAAAGATGAAGGCAGAGAGAGAGAGCAAGTGAGGAAGATGGAGGAACAGATAATAGATCTGGAAAGCGGTGGCAGCACTGAACAGCTCTGTCTCTCCCCTCCCTCCCGCCACCATTTCTCTCTCCTCCTCTGCTTCCGTCTCTTCCCACTCTTTCCTCTCCTGCTCCCACATTCCCCCCCCTCCTCCTCCCCCTGCTGCCTCCCTCCCTCCCCTCGCTGCTCTCTCCTCCCTTCCTCCCTCTCTCTCCTGCTCAGAGCTGCAGTATATGAGAGGGTCTCCTGGGTCTAGCTTCACTGCAGTGTAGAGAAGGGCAGGGCGGCTGTTTTAGTACGATGCGCTGAAGGATGGTGCACCAGGAGAAACGCGTTTACCAGGTGTGTGGATTTGTGTTTGTGCGTGTTAACGGTTCTGAGGTTGTAGTGTATGCAGCACACTGTTTACAGGTATTCATGATAGGCATCCATCATGGGTGAGCTGCTGTAGATGAATCAGCCATAATGGAGGTGTGATTGTGAGGTGGCGTAGGTGTGTTCATATGTGATATTTGTTTTACATCTTAGTACAATGTGAAAAAATGTCATCTTTCATGTAATGTGTGTAATCATGCTTTGTTTTTGTTTTTTTTCTAAATGAAATTGATTATATATCTATACAGTGACCATGAGGTGCTTTCGCTACAGCACATACCTTCTTTTGGGAGGGTAGAAAAGGTTGTGTGTGTGTGTGTGTAGAGACTCTGTTGGTAAGGAGGAAATCCGCCTGTCTGAAGGGGGTGAACAGGAGGCAGAGCGTTGGTTGGGCGAGTAAATGCGATCAACTGTGATTTATGCTCTTACATCAGAGCCTCATCTAATGATGCGTCACACAAAAAAGAGGGAGAGGGTGTTGGTGTTGGGCTGGTTTTGAGATTATTTAGAGACAGAGAGAGAGCATTGATACATAAAAGAAACATTCCTAATTTTGGAGGTGTTATTCAATGGTTGTGTGTCGCACGCTCACACACATACAAAAGCAACCTTAGGACATCTGGGCACAATCCCATGTTACAAAAAAATACTATGTCAATGAAAAATACTATATCAATGGTGCCAGAATAGGAAATCCTCTAATAAAACATTTTGTTTAGTGTTTCTCTTCAGTATAACAAGAGAAAAACTGTGATATTTCAAGACTTTGGATTTTGTGTACCAGAAAACAATGCAGAAAATTGTCTGTAATTGACAAAAGGAAATAAGCTCTAATGGCAGCTACAGAGAAGAAGCTGTGAAGTGAAAGTGGTTAATGATTCAGGGTAGGACATGAAGAAATAGGAAATGGGAAGAAGAAGAAATAGGAAATGGGACAACAATCAGACAGACAGTGACATATCTAGATACTGAGAATGATGTAAATCAACATTTCTGGTCTAAAAAAAATAAACAGGACGGGAAAGAAAATGTCTGCAAAGAGAGAGCAGCCATGCATTCGAAGTTTGCTAAACAGAGAGCAGAATGACACGGCATTTTGTACCATTTCAGTATAGATGTTGACTGCTGTCTTGATGATAGACTGTGAATGGACAGTGAACAAAGGAAGATCGTTATTAACGACGTATAGAAATTATAGTCCTGAGGTTGCAAGTGATTATCAAAGACCTTAAAGATTTGTTGACTGCTATAGAAAAGAAATGTCATTTACTTCACTGAAGATAACTACAACGATAAATACTGCATTTTACAATAAATTGACATACTTACATATATCTTTATACACTGGATCATATTTAGCTTTTTTAGGTCTTGACCTGTGTTTTGTGCATACATTCCCTCCATGTTGAAAAAGGATGTTATGTGGGCACTGTTAGCGAGCAGCGAAGTTGCTAGAATAATTGATTCATCCATTTTCTATACCAGTTTATCCCTATGGAGGCTGTAGTCTACATCCCAGGATGCATCGGGTGAGCTGCAGGGTTCATCCTGGACAGGTTGTCAGCAGGTTGTCAGTCTATAACCGGGCTAACACATAGCCAGACAAAATGCATGCATACTAACATATTAACAGCTGCAAGTTTACATCTCATCTGATCTGCATGTCTCTGAACTGTGGAGTAAATCAGACCACCTTAATCTGCTAGACGTGCCATTTTAATCAGGTTGCATATGGAGCCCAGTATTTATTGTAGCACCTGTATAACAGGAGAAACTGGATGTTCTGTGCTCTGTGTATTTTGGGCTGTAAAATCTTACATGGACTATTTAAACTTGATATTTTTGGGTTAGTTGATTATTTAGAGACAGAACAGGAAATGAGAGGAGGAGTGTTATATAAGGAGTGATGAAGAAGAGAAGAGGAGAAGAGAGGGCCAAAGAACTGTTTCCTATAAATGTATTAGCTAAGTTTTACAAATATATCTATACAACTATAATGACAGTGTCACGTGTGAGCCCACGAGTGAATTATATTAATTGGTAAAAGGCAGTAAATTAAATTTCATGACTTTGCTACATTCTTTCCATCTTCCTTTACCTACATAAATCCATATTTGTCCCTCCTCCTTTCGACTGTTTTCCCCTTTCATCCTCCTCCCCAAAAACCACAAAGTGCATTATCATTTTGTACAATACACATACTTACAGCTTTAATTTAACCACCCAGCTTAATATTTCTCCCCATGAGTTATGTCCCACTTGGTCAGTCAAGCAGAGATGGAATTACAGCAGAAGCACTTTTATTAATATTCTTTATATTCATGTTTTTTTTCCCCCCTCTCTTTTCTCTGGCAGGCCCAGAGGAATGAGAGAGAGTCCATCAGGCAGAAACTTGCCCTTGGCAGTTTCTATGACGACGAGCCAGTCATCTACACCAGCTGCAGCAAGAACGGCCCGTCCTCCCGGTGGGTTTGGATTGAATGTGTGTGTATGAGTGTGTTACAGTTTGATCAATGTAGCCATTTGAAGGCCAGCACCAATATCTTTGTGTTTTAGCTTCTGACAGATGATGCTTTAGATCTCAAGATAGATTTTATTCTTGGATGGATAGGAAGTAAGAACAGTGAGATATGCCCCAGATTTAATTAATTATAGATTCTCGGATTATTCATCTTTTTTTAAAGCCTGAATATAAAATGAATTGTGGGTTTGTTACCTCCTCTTATAGAACAGATGGCCGTCCAATATACTGTAAGGCATTTAATTATATACCCGCCCATAATATTGACAAACCAATATATCAATATCATTATCTTTTGATTGTATATTCATGCTTATATGTGGCACAGTCTTTGTATTTGTGTCTTTGTAATTGTGTCCAGTGAATAATGTGTATCTCTAAATTAGTTTTCTTTCAGATAAACTTTAGAATTTCATGTTCCTTTATGGGAAATAAACAAAACAGGCCTTTTTTCATAGCTCTTGTAAAATGTTTAGAGATAAACAGTTTTTACAGCGCAGCATGTGCGTAATTTTCGCCATTCAACTCAGTGGACTGTCTGCTTGTTATCATCTGCAGCAGCTAGAGATCGGCCTACATGGTGAATACCGCTAGTTACTTAACAGCCAGAAGAGGAAGTTACTCAGCAGTTCACTTTAACCTTTTATCCATTAACTAAGAAGTAAAAGCTAAAAAAAAAAAAAAAAAGACACAAACCAGAAAGATCAAACTGAGACTGACTTACAATATACTGTAGATGTCAAGAGCAAATGACGGTAAATAAGAGTCGGTCATTTGTGGAAATCTATGCAAAGATGGTGAGTCATGTGGATGAGAGTGCAGCATGGTGCAATGGCAAGATTAAATTGTGTCTGTGCGTATGTTATCCTTGGCAGCAAACAGAGGAAGAGAAGTGAGTGACTCACATAAGAGATAGACATGCAGATGGAAAACGAATGGTTTCCCAGAAAAGCACAGTACATTTTTAAATGCAAAGGAATTGAAATCAGACTAAACAATAACTACTTTACTATCAGAAGCTGAAGAAAGAACTTCAAGTGTGGAAAGGGGGTGGCACAGTGGTTAACCTCCATTTCACAATACGTTGCTGAGACAGAAACTTACTGATGCCCAACTTCCTGAGTCAGACAGATTTTCTCACAGTGGGATATAGTTTAGATATTATATATCTATTGGCAAAATGAGATATCTCCCATTGAAATTTCACCACCAACTGTTAAAATAAGCTTTAAATGTGAAGATCATCGTTGAACGTTTTTATATGTCCAAATTATATTTATTTTTATTATTATACCCTGTTTTTCTCTTAAAATTAACACGCAGTAGTCTACCATTGTCTTTCTGTTTGTATTTTTACTGCCCTAATAAGTCTTTATTCCCTAAATTATTACAAATTGATTGCATTTTAAATATACAATAGGTCTGACATAAGGAAATCAAACTAAAGAAACTCATCTTCCAAAGAAATTGATATTTCACGTTTGTAATTGAGGTTTAGGACGGCCACAAAAACTTGCACGCACATACGTAGGGGAAAGAATTGCATTACATCAGACAGCTACAGCATGACAGCTTCGACATCCAGTAACTTTCTGGCACTTTGATTTTGTCATTTGAGTAGGCGTTTCTGGCGACTGATTGAGGAAGTGCAGTGGTGTGTCAAATGTGTCTGAAAGAGGAAATGATGCCTGATATAAGTCTGTGACTGTGATTGGCGAACTTGTCATGTGACCTCCAGTGAACATTACAAAGTTAGAGGTGTGACAGAGGTGTAACCTCTGGAATTTAGCTTGGGGCGGGGAATTCCAACGTCACCCTGTCCAGATCGTGAGATGTTGTATTAGTTATTGTTCTCATAGCAGTATAGGGGGAGGTTACTTTGGGTTGTTAGGTTCTTTCAGTCAGTATCATGATCTGGAATTGAATGAATGGTGTTTTGAGCTCTTGGAAAAGCTGAGGTTGGAGGTCTTGATGTCATGTTTGTCGATTAAGTCATTTCATTGAAGTCAATCGTTTTAGTTTCTACTTGATTAGGTCATTACACATATCCCATGTGTAACTGTAACACAAAAGCATGATTGAGGTTGAATTGGACACTGCTCTTGGGTGATGAGGCCGAGGACTGCAGTCAACATTCTAGTTCATCCTAAAGATGCTGAATAAAGATCTTGAAACAGGACTGACTTGTCCTCAAACTGTTGCCATGAAACTGGAAGCACACCACTGGATAATGACAATTAATTTTATGCTGTAGCATTAGGGTTTACTTTAATTGGAACTAAGGGGTCTAGCCCAAACCATGAGACACACTCTCAGACCTACAGTACACAAATCTATGCAGACTGAGGTGTTATATATTTATTTAGTGTTTTACTGAACAGCCACACTTTTTGACATTATCCACATCAACTTTTTAGCTTTATGGCACTAAAATGTTGCTATTGGTCTCCGATCTCTGCCATCATTCCCATGTTCATTGAATATTTAATATTTAAAACATCCATATTAAATAGGAGATCCAGCGATTGTGATAAAAAAAAAAATCAAATGAAAAAAAAAAAACAAACAAACGCTTGGACTTATTTTACACTGAAAAAAAACAAACAAACTTCCTGTCTCTAAAAAATTTTAAAAATCCAGCTGACGCCCCATGGAATCTGGCACATGATGCACGGTGCAGTATAGAGAGCTAGTAAACTTTTTGAAGATAGTTTTGCTTTTTTCGTGTGGAAATTACAATAATCACCTGAATTGAATGTGTTTTTTTTTTTTTTTTTGATTATTCTTTAGAATTCTGCAAATGCCTGAACCTTGAGTCCAAATATTTCCTGGCTTTTCCACATTCCACTCCTTTCTTTGTAATTATACATACACCGTTTATTGAAACACTTTTAGGATTATGCAACTGAGGATACATGTAAAGACTCCTACCACGTCATGCCTGCGATGTTTTTTTTTTCTTCTTAGAATGTGTTGTTTCCTGAGTATGAACAAAATAAACACAATCACTGTGATTTCCCCCTTTCTCTCCATGGGTTTCACTCTGACTAGCAGACAAAGATCAACATTTTGTCTCTCAGTTCCACTGACACACTGTGTTTTTTTTCCTCACAGATTGCAGAGTGGGGTAAACCTGCAGGTGTGTTTTGTTAATGACAGCAGCAGTGACAAAGACAGCGATGCTGAGGACAGCAGGACAGAGACCAGTCTGGACACGCCGCTGTCACCTGTGGTATGCACGGCTTAGATAATCTCTGACTGTGTAGGCGTTTGTACATACAGCGTGTTTCTGTCTCGTCCCACAACTCTCATTACTCTTTAACCATGTGTGAGAACCACATTGGCTGTTACATCATTATATTACTTATACCACTTCCTCACCAGAGTAAGCAGAGCTCATCGTTATCTGACCGAGACACGGCGGAGGAGGACTCAGACCCTTTAGATGACTGCGGCGGGTTCTGGCGGGTGCAGCGAAGGCTGCAGGAGGAGGCCCGGGTGGCGCTGGCTCTAGCTCGACCCATGGCACGCATGCAGGTGGAGGTGGAGAGGCAAATCCAACTGCACAGACGTTCACCTGTGGCTGACTTGGTTAGTCAGCGTGTGTGCAAGAGAGAAAGAGAAACACAGATCACGGGATTTGTGGTTGCGTGGCGATGTCTTTATTTATTCTTCAATAAAAAATACATCACAGGGGATGATCCAGGACAATGAAATATCTGTATGTGTGGAGTTGGGGGGCTTCAGCAGAGAGACAGCAAGTTAGAACTGTCCTGTCGTACAACACAATACAAAAGATGACAAAAGGGAATTACATGACCTGAATACAAGATCAATCAGGGTTTGTGTGCGTGACCAAGAAAAGCCCCTGACGACAAGCAAATCTGTCCCACTGCTGAGGGATAATAGATATTTACGAACCCAGATAGATACATACTGTACATCTAACTGACTTTGATCTGCATTGAATAAAACTGTTTTTGTCTTCATTCACATTCTGCACATTTTAACATGCAATGATGTCCTGCCTGTGTGTATTTTTACATTATGCAGCTTCCCCATCTGCCCCACATCAGCGAGGGTTTGATGAAGAGGAATCTAAGGCGAGGGGACATGAGAGACATGAGTCTCGGACAGCTGCAAGTCATCACAAATGACTTACACTCACAGATTCAGAGTGAGTATATCACACGCAGATGCACACTCGGGTATGACACAAACACCACTGCAAGTATTCGATAAACTCAACAAACATATCAAGCAGAGGTTAAAAAAAAAAAAAAAACGGGGGGGATTTTTTTTATTTCTATTTTCACAGATCTCCTCCTGAATTCTCCTCCTCTCTTTATAAATCTAACGCAGGTCTAAACGAAGAGCTGGTGCAGTTGCTGCTGTTGAGGGATGAGCTGCATGTGGAGCAGGACGCCATGCTGGTGGACATAGAGGACCTCACCAGGTGAATCTCCCTTTTTCTCTCGTCTGTCTCTCTGGTTTTAATCTTTCTATCAGCACGCTCACCCTAACATACTTCTCCTCTTTGTCGCGATAGGCACGCTCACAGCCACCAGCGGCACCAGGCAGACAAAGCTATCTCTAAATAAAGCGCCCCTCTTCTCCACGTGTGTCTGTCTGCACGCCATCTTTACCTCCTGCTCCGTGGACTTTCACCAGTGTTACTAACGAAACTCTCATCTGTGCTGACTGTTTCTGGAGAAATTAATACATCATATACTGCAATATTAACACACTGACACATTCATAATGTATCACACCAGAGGACGTTTCTGAGAGACAGAGAAGCCGACATCTAAGAGAAGCTGAGTCATTCGTATGGACACATTTGAGTTTGTGTAGGCTTTTTATGCCACGTTTCATAGAATTAGGGGAATCCTCTCAACTTAATTCCATCGCTAACCCTGATTTACCTTTTCACGATTTTGCACGCTACACTCGTGTTATGTTAATTCTGGGTTGAAGAGTATAAGCCTTTTTTCTCCCTCGTCTTAAAAAAGATGATGACTTTTCGGGGCCACAGCTGACTGAATCTAATGATCAGTTAACTTTTGTTTGTCTCTATGAAAATCAAGATGATCAGTCAGTTCCCCTGTATACATGCTCTATTCTTCTTATAATTTCTTTCACTGAGAGCACTGTGTCATTGTTGTTTAACACTTGAATTCACTATTAAACATCTACTATCTGAGCTGTTGCAATAGAAAATGAGAACCACCCTGTGCTGACCTGCAGCTTAGCTTTGGTGTTTAAATGCTGCGGCAGCTTCACAGAGGTTCTTGGATGTAACTCGATAGCTGCTACAGTTTCCATCTGCTTTAAATACGCATTTAAAGCTTTACTGGACAACATTTTGGACTTTATTCAGACAAATTTGTATTGTCAAATGCTTTTGTCTACTCAGTAGAATGGACAAAATGAGATGAAATAGGTTTAAAAAGTTCTATTGGTTAATATTAGGGATAGGAAAAAGTGGAAAAGTGGAGGCATGTTGACATGAAGAGCCCTTAAATAAAAGTATGCAGTCATTTTTATGTTCAATTTACTAATGCTAAAAAAAGGGTAAAAAAAACATAAATAAATGAATATATGAATAAACCACAGCCTAAACATATATCTATTTTATCTGATCAGAAGATTTATGGACATATTGTATGTAAATGTTAAAAGATACTTTATTAAAAGGATGAAGAACATGCCCTGTCATCTGGCTGTGTTTAAGTGTTTTCACTCTCACCTTTTTAAGAATGTCATTTAACACAAAGTTAAATTTTCTTTTTCTATTGTACGCTTCATTGATAAATGTACTGTATGATTGTAAAGAAAAAAAAAAGAACTCCAGTAATAAATGTTTCAAGTTCAAAGTTTCAATTTTGTTTATATTTGGCTTTCTTGAGAGTTCATTTGCATCTTATGTCCCAGATAACTGTGTGTGCATCAACATTACTGTAAAAATCAATTATTAAACACACACACACAAATAGAAATGTTCTGCTGAAGTGCAGCTTGGTAAAATGAGTTGTTCTCATTCACATATTCAGAGCTGTACGAAAAGGCGCGTTTGAGTTTTTCTGCTTATTCACACGTCTTGTGTTAACACTTATGTAACTGAGTTTTGTGGATTTCCAAAAGCGACGGGGGAACAACGAAAATAAAACTCAGTTTCATTCACGAGTTCGGCCACATTAATTATTATTCATCATCATTCATTCATTATTCAATTATTCATCATTATTAAGTAATACATAATATGTGTATATATTGTACATTGTATTGCTCATACATACATACATTTTATATATACGTAGTATGTATATGTATATTAGAGAGAGAGAGAATGAATTGACAAGAAGAGTGATGCGTTTTTATATTTTTATACATTTTACACATACTTGAACACTATCTACTGGAAAAGTGAATGAAAAGTATACTTTTCTCTAGAAGCCAAATGTTTAGCCATACAATACAAAACATTTAATTGACAGAGCAAACTAAATTTTAAGTGATTTTTTATGCATAATAAAAATCCATCCATTGTCTAATTAAAATGATTTTTAAACTTCTTTCAGATTGTTATATATGTTGTAGTTATTTGATATATTTTTCTCTGTCTGGCACTTAAATAAAATCTGTTTTTGTTTGTGATTGTTGATACAGTGGACATGGTAGATACAAATGTTGCTTGTGTTCAGATGTATGTATGCTTTCACTATGCCCTCTTTGGAAATGTCAACAATGAACACACTAACCAGGGTGAACATACATTACTCACTAATAGTTGTGTTATTTCCAGTTTCACCAAAGTATTGAGGCTCTAGGGGAAAACTACACTACCTTGACTGAGCACTTTCAATTTACAGTCAAGTGTCCACACATAGACGCTGTAGTGTGGGGGAAGTCCCACATCTGTATGGGTATAAAACACTTAAGGATGTCTGAGTTCAGTCAGTTACATCAGAGAATCTGAATCAACAGCCTTACCCAAAATGCCACTCGTCAAGCTCTGTGAGTATAACGTAACCTGACTGTATAGTATTTTCCTTCTGTGCAGCTGAAACCGAAGATTTACAAAGGCATCTGTACCTTTTTTCCCCACAGACTTCTCTCCTGCACTGCTGCTCCTGGTCCTCACCTGTCCTCTGTGGCAGGTCAGCCAGTCATTGCCAGTGATGAGTAATGGACAACTAACAGACTCCTGTGTTTTATACGCAAAGACACTTTTACAGAACATCACTGTTACACTCAAACAGGTAGGTCTGCTAAAAATGAACAAAAAAAATGTCTGTTTGCTGTCATCTTTAATCTGTCTTAAATTTACAAATAAATCTCCTGGTTGATCCTTAGAATAACCTGTTCAGTGGAATCGACTGCGCAAAGCAGGGTGTTGAGATGAACACGGAGACTAACACGGCATCTGTGTGTGCTCCAAAGGTAAACAACAAAAGTTCCACTTTTTCTTTAAATCAAACAAACAATACTATATGTTGTGTGTGTGTGTGTGTGTGTGTGTGTGTGTGTGTGTGTGTGTGTGTGTGTGTGTGTGTGTGTTGCAGCCTATATAACTATTTTATCTCTAGATACTCTGAAGCATTAGTACTTAATTTGTAGCTGTGCCTCTGTATTAATTAAAACTGTGTTTGTTCCACAGAAATCAACATGCTCAGGAATCGTTAAGTCAGAATTTGATCAGGTAGGTTTCATTCATATATGTTAAAATGCCTGTCTTGTATTGTTTGATTTTATAGCCTATGAAAGTCAAATTATTTGTTCTCGTTACCTTTACCATCAACTTTAGTAACTGTATTTGCTGATAGTTTATTTAGACATTATTAGATACACTTGTAGAATGCAGCCCAATACAACACTTCTGCCATAAAGTTTATGACGACATAATGTTCCGTTTTTGTTGCCACTGTCATAGAGGTGTGTTAGATATGTTTGCACTAATGTCACATTAGTTAATGACGGTGCAGTACTGGACGGATTACATTAAAAGGTGAAAATAGAAACATCAATGACCTGATGATTAACAATGACATATAATTGAATTTACATACTCATCAAATTATGCGCATATGTTGTTTTTATGACAATGATCACCTTTGCTATTTTTCCTCTCAGGAATCATGCCTGACAAACATCGGGGAGGATCTACAGCACTACTACAAATTCCTGGCCTCTCAGCCGGATCCTGACAGTTTACTTGGTCCATCGGTTCTGTCCAGCCTCAGAGAACTCATGGAGGTAACTCATTTCACAGCTACAGTATTCAGCTTCACTGTTGTTTTACCGTTTGCACCAATACTATGACCATTAACACTGGCAGGATGTTAGCCCAAGTCACCCACAAGCTCTTCTGTTTGTTTTAAGATATGATGTTCTTATGTAATACATAAGAAAATTGAAAATTGAAAGTTAAGTGTCAAAGATGTTAAAAATGATTTGTTTGCTCTCAACAGAACTGCTTTTCATGGACTCTGACGACTGACATGGCCTCCAACGAGGTAAGAGATCTCTTAATACACACTGTAATCATGATTCCTAACTTTTCCTGTCTCAGACTTTTGAAAGAACAATTATAGTCTTATTGTACTAAGTAATTTATAATCCCTCCGTGTTTCTTTAAGGTTGCTGCAAACCGTCGGAGCACCTACGATGAAAGACTGCGTCTCTGCAAAGTGCTGAAGGGCTTCCAAATCCGCACCATCACAATCAACCGAGTCATTTCATACATAAAGTCCGGTGAACACACTAAATGAATCACTGAGCTCTAACAGATCAGTAGTTTTAGAAAGCTATACAGAACCACGTTGCATACAAATTACATAAACTACATTAACAGTTCAGGTTGGAAAACACTTTCAAAAGCTACAAATTTCTTATTTATGTAGTGTGTAACTAATATTTGACATTAAAATGATGTGTTAAATTACTTTTTCATAAAGTGTATTAACAGGTAATGCTATTTATTTATTAATGATATTTGTTTTATTCTGGACTATTTATTTCAACTATTTATTGTTATATAATTCATTTGTTTTTAAGAATCAACTAATAAATATTTTTCCTGCATAAATCCTGCTGAGTTATTGTTCATTCATTCACCGTTTTGCGGGTTTCTTCACTTTTTTTTTCAAAAAAATGTATTCCTGATTTAAGTAAAATTCTCCGTCATGAAGATTCTATAGAGACACTTCCTAGCCACTGCAGGGGTTGATTGTTGCTGTTGGTTTATCTATTGCAACCGTGTGACTTACAGGAAACATTTAATTTGTTTTCATCAAAAACAATTGTTGTTTATGATGGTCCTAAAATCCTCTAAATGTTTCCTTTACTGTATTTTCCTGTAACCAACTCAGGCTCACCAGCTGACCCTTGTGAGAATAAACAGGACGCAGCATGGTGTTTGTTTACACTTCATTTGGAAAGTCCAGTGCTAATTGTCAACTTACTGTAATATTGTCAGCAAAAAAAAAGTCTGTTGATATTCAGAAGGATGTGAAAGTCAAAGTTAAAAAGACATTCAGTATATGGTTTAGATCTCTGTTATTTAAGGCCTTATCTCCGACTGATGTTCAGTGCAGCATCTTTTTAAGAGATTATTAGCACAGAAATTTAAATTCTATCTGTCTATGTGTTTTTTCACTTCCTAAAAATAACTTCCTCTTAGTAAGCTTCAATTTCATACTGTTTTACACTCGTATTGGAATGTGTATTAATATAATTTCCTTATTTCCAAATGGTTCTTTTCTTTTTAATAATACAGTATCACAACTGATATTCAGTATAACATGACGACCTCAGTGCGATATACAACAATTCCCATCTTGGACTGGGAATGCACTGTTGCCAAGCAACACATAAACATTTCTTGAGCACGAGCTGGTAAGTCTTTGTGTTACAGCACGCGTGCTTTGTATCATGTACTGCATGCGACCTGAAGAGTCCTCGGACGGTCGCTTTGGTGGAAATATCGGTGGAATTTTTCTTAGGTATGATAAAATCAACAACATGTTTAATAATATCAGAAGGTGGGTGCACTTTCTTCAGCAACAAACAGGAAGCAGGAAACCGAGTAGTTAGTTTATGTAACAGCCGAAAAAACTCCTAAAATACCTTCACACACAGACCACAGATTACAGGCGGTGAACTAATAGCGTTTTGAGTCAGTATCTGATCTACCAAGAATTTTTTTTTGAATTTTTGTTATCCCTCATTCCCAACGAGTTGTTGAGATGATGAAGTCCACAATTTCTTTGTACATATTATAGATCATAGACAGACATAGATCTCTTATCGTGTGTTTATAGGGTTATGAGTTTTTACAGAAACGTAAGGAATAATTAAAATGATATTAGGAGGCTTTAGTTTAATTCACACGTATGGTACATTAGGTAATCGTTAAGTATGATAAGGTTGTTGACTGTTGTTAGTTATTATTTTTTAGTTATTGATGATCAGCTAATCTTATTCAGTTTCCGGTATGCAGTAAATAGTGTGTGTCACTAAACTACTTGTAGAAATGTGTTCTCCTTTGTGGTACAAAGTTGGATACAAGCTAAGATTGACGATGACTACGGTCATTGGAAACCCTGTAAAGTGGAGTGACACATACAAGGTCCCAGTGCTGATGTGCTCTGTATCAGCACTCATGGAATGACTCCTGTTCAAAGCTTTACTTCAGTTACATCCATTTTTGTAGTTTTGGTGCCACCTAGTGGAACAGTTAGCTCAAAGCTCATAATATAAACGCAGCTCTTTTATTTCTGCTCTAATTTTTCATGAACAGAAATAAAAGATCGCCTCCTATGCACAGAAAAGGACTATTTCTCTCTGGCTGACAAAATGATTAAATTATGTGTTAGTGAGCACGTCTCCTTTACCGAGATAATCTATCCACCTAACAGGTGTAGCTTTGGACTGATCACAATAAAAGGCCACTTTTATGGAGAGAAAATTACATTTATGTCTTTACTGCATTATTATAGATCACAGGAGGCCAAAGTCGTGACCCGCCCTGCGCTGTCTCTGATTGGCTAGTAGCCGTCGTTGTAGTATTAAGGGAAGCCAATCAGAAGCAGAGTAGGGCGGGTTTAATCAGCAACTTCATATGCCACAGGTGAGGAATGGATCATCTTGATTGCGATTGGAGGTCTCACTAACACGGACTTTAACACTTTTAGGCACGAAATTTTACAGAAATAAACAATTTGAAGTCGTCTGCTTCAACTCGTGAAAAATTAGTTGAACTTGTTACTGCGTTTACATTATTGTTGAGTGTACTTTAGCCAAAAGCTACCAAAATGCGCAGGTCTACGTGTAAAGTTGTTCATCCGAAACATTTTTATGTCGACACATTTCAAAGCAGACAGTGAAGCAGGCCTATAATCAGTCCACCCCTGCGGCCAGGTGTGTTTGAGGAGCTCAAATCAGCACAGATTACTCACAGCTGTGGTGATATGTTCACGGGTTGTAGGACTCCGCCACCCCAAGCCTGCTCCAGGCCAAAAATGGACCTTCAAAAAAACTATTTATGGTGGATTATCATCCTTATCTCGCTTTTCACACTCACAGAAAGCCGATTTTTGTACACCGCAACACACTCCCACACTCCAAGTAGGACTCATGCTAACATCCAGCCTGAATTAGACAGCAAACAGCAGCAAAATGAGGAGTTCACTGCTGGGCCACGACCTATCGTGGTTAACTGTTACCCGGACTCCATGGAGGTCGTGGTGCAGGCGGACATGTTTGAGACAGGCCTACAGGTGGACGGCAGGCATCTGCGCCTGGGCTCGGATTCAGCTATTGAGGGGGGTGCATGTGGAGCAGTCCCATCGGGAGAGGCGGAATTCACCATCAGGGCCCATCTGACGGACTGTGGAACTAAACTCTCAGTAAGTTGTGTTGTTTTTATGGGCTGCATCTAAAGTAAACATGTAGAAATGCATCACAAATTCAGCTGTTTCGAGACAATTTATAGTCTAAAACTAACTAAAAGTTTGTCTTTTTATATTGCTGTGTAGAATTATATTCTGAAAGACTAACATTGTTTTTTTCAGTCGACAAAAGAGAAGATTATCTATTCTAATAATCTGATCTACTCACCTGAACCTTCATCTGATGGTTTGCTTAGACTGGATGGAGCAACTATTCCAGTTGAATGTCATTATGAAAAGTAAGTGATGTGTGTGTATACACAGTTGGAACCAGTATTAGTCCATCTTGAACATTTGGACCATGCTAAGAATTAATCCTGAAATTTTCTATTTTCCAGGAGGTATGCTGTGGATGCCATTTCCCTGCATCCCACCTGGGTTCCTTTTGTTGCCAGGACATCAGCAGAGGATCAGATAGACTTCAATATGCTTCTCATGACAGGTAATAAAACAGTTTTCTTTCTGGTCTCATGCATCTTTAGAATGATGTAATGCTGCATTTTCATGATTAATGCACGGTGTCCGCAGGGTATTAAAAAGTATTTAAAGATAGTAAATCAACTTAGTGAAAATGAAGGCCCTTAAAGTATTAAAAGGTATTAAATGTCTGATTGCGAGGTATTTTTAAAAAAAAAAAGAATAGCATGTGATTTGTTAGTTTGTTTGTTGAAAGGTGCATTAGCATCGGTGCTAAAGTTATGTATCTGTGTTAACGTTTATAATGATTCTCAAGAAGTTTGTGGTTAGTATGACTGTACAAAATCACTGACTGAAGTTCTGTACATGGTTGATTGTTGGAGTAAAACTTGAAACGAGCTTTACACAAAAAAAGTTTGATTTCATTGACTGAAAATTGCACTGAAAAGACAAAAAAGAAAAGTGTCAATAGAACAGCTGTTCACAAGCATCCTCCTGCAAAACACTGTTGATCAAGTATACTTGATGTCTTCATTAGAGAACATGATTATGTGTGGAGTGGTACTGCACTCTTAGACATTCTCATTTCTTTAGCAGATGTCAAGTAGCATAACTCAAATTATGTAGTTGATCTATCTACAGTGTTCACTTGGCTGACAGCTTGATGGGAGAGCAGCCATTAAAGATCCAGTGTGTAAAATTGGTGCATCCATTTTCAGAATGAGGCAGTCATGGAATATAATATTCATAACTGATTTTTATGCATGTATAATCACTTGAATCTGGAACCCAATCTTTTTGTTTTGGTTACTTTCAAATGAGTCTTATATATTCTATATCTACAGTGGGAGCGGGTCCTCTTCCATGGAGGCCGCCATGTTGAAACACCATGTTTCTACAGTAGCCCAGAACAGACAAAGTAAATCCTGACTGTAAACAGGGCCTTTCGAGTGTTGTTCCTCCTTTTACACTAGGTAGGCGAGGGTGATGTGAGGAGATTGCAATGCAGTGATTAGTCCATTAGATGCAACTAAATTCTGCACACTGGACCTATCAAATTTCTGTTCTGCTAGTATGCCCAGTACTCGAAGTCCCACCACCAGTCAAACTTCCACTGCAGCCATTGTATCTTCTCTGAAAGTCTTTGGATAAAAGTGTCAACTAAATGTGAATAACTAAGGGATTGACAGTAACCGTGCGTGTGCCCTCCCATTTATCTATCCTGTTTTTGCTATGTGACTAGAAGCAAGTTGTGTTGAGGTTTTAAAAAATATTTAGAAGGTATTAAATGGTATTAAATTTAACCTCAGGATTCCTGCATAAACCCTATAATGAAAATTCCTACTGTACAAGTATTTCTTGAATGTTTGGGTTTCTGTTTTTTTTTTTAATCCCATCACAGATGATTGGCAGTTTGAGAGGGGATCTTATTCTTACTTCCTGGGCGACCCCATTCATTTTGAAATTTTTGCCCTCATCCGTAACCACATGCCCCTGCGAGTCTATGTTGACCAGTGTGTTGCCACAGCAACTCCTGATGCAGAGGCTACATTAAGATACAACTTTATTGAGCATTATGGGTGAGCTCCATAACCAGATCTTCCACCATTTTTCAACCATAAAATGGAGATTGTTGTAGTTAAAATGATCAATCTAGCTTTTGTAATTCCTTTTTAACTTGAAGTGTATTCCCAACATTTGTTATCTTTTGCCCTAACAGATGTCTTACTGATGCTTACCTGACGAATTCAAGCTCCCATTTCCTGCCAAGAGTTGTAGAGCACAGGCTGAGGTTTCAGATTGATGCATTCAGGTTCTACCAGACGCCCAGCAATCAGGTTGGCTCATTTTCCAGAAGAACAACAAGGAATTGCTTGTACACAGAAAAACTAGGAATGGACATTAGACGAGTGGAAAGCTGTGCTTTGGTCTGGGTCAAACCTGAGATTTTTGTGTGAGACAGAGGTGATCAGATGGTATGTACATGTGTGGTTTCCACCGTGAAGCATGAAGGAGATGATGGGGGTGCTTTGCTAGTGTCACTGTTGGAAATGTATTCAAAATTCAAGGCTAGCAAGGCCACCATAGCATTCTGCAGTGACATACCATCCTATTTAATTTTGGGCTTAGTGGAACCATCACAACACACCCTCCCGGCTATGTGAGGATTATTTGACCAACAAGGGGAGCAAAAAATATAGAGAAAAACAGCAAAAAAAGTGCTCAGTATGTATGGTAACTCCTTCACAACTGTTGGAAAAGCATTCAAGATGACTACCTCATGAGCATGTGTCAAAGCAAAATGCGCTGACTTTGTAGAATATAAAAACATTTTGCTTTGTTTACCGCATAATTCCATATTTAATAGTGATGACCTCTTCAGTGTTGATCTAAAATGTAGGAAATAATAAAAATAAACCATTGAATGATACAATGTGTCCAAACATGTGAAGTATAAGATCTGAAAGAGGTGCTTGATCGTATTTCACTCTAAACTCTCCCACAGGTCTACATAACCTGCTACGTTAAGGCTGTTCCAGTCATGTCAACTGTGAGCTCTCAGAACAGAGCATGCTCATTAATTGAGAACAGGTATTCTGCTTGAGATGTTCTCGCACAGTATTTTTAGAAAACAAGACGTAAACCTCTTTGAATGTCATCTGAAAATGTTCCCTTCTGCAAAACATGCTACAAAGTGCAATGATTATGTCATTAAGCTCACTTATTTTGAAAATTGCTTCCTCATCCAGATGGAGGTCAGTTGATGGGAACGACCAGGCGTGTAGAAGCTGCGATGTCTCCCTTCAGGTTGAGGAGCCTCTGGTCACTGAAGCCCCTAAAACTACCATCAGTACAAAAGCATTGCCCTCCATGACTCCACAGGAGAGTTTAGTCGACAACAGACATGAACACCACCCGGCCAGTTATTTACGGTTACGTCCAGGACTGCACCCGAGCCAGCACAACAAACATCAGCAATCCTCTGCTGGATTGATGAAGAGAGGAGCAGAGTACAAAGCAGGTAAATCTAAGTGACTTGTTTAACAGTCCTAATGTTTGTTACCATAAATTCTGAATTGATTTGAGTATACCTGTTTATTTACATAGCTTGGTGCAGCTGTAAGAAACCCTTTCACATTTGATTTTTGATTTCTCTTACAGCGCAAACTATCCAGCTGGGACCCATTACGGTCATGCCTCCCAGCAAAACTGACACCAGGCCATCATATTCCAAAACGGTACTTTCACCAAAGGACACGACCACCTGAGACTCAGGATAGCACACTGGAGAGTATTTTGAATTTAAAAGTATTCAATGCTGGCATGTACAGGACAAACATACATATTGGACCCAGTTGACTGCCCCCGTGAATGCAGAGATTAATCTTGTTGTTCCAATTACAGTCTCACTTTCATTTTTGTTTTTTTTGTTGTTTTGTTTTTTCTCTCCTGTGAACTCTGTCCTCTGCACACATTTCTACATCTTTATCACAATTTTTGTATATTCTGTACAAATGGCAAACCTTTTTGTTCTAATAAATATTTTACTTTAATGTGGCTTTTTCTTTTTCTTTTTTCTTTTTTTTTTTTTGCCTTACACAGAACATATGAGCATTACAGTGATCTCAATTAGTTGATATCTGATCTTTATAAAATCCAACATCCGGTACCTCTTTACCAAGAACTTGATACATCTTTAGCAAACAATGTAATTAGTATTGGGTTTCAAGCACTCATTAGACAAAAGCAACAGAAGTGGATGTCAAAAGGCTGCTGTGTGTTTGTGCGTTTCAACACAAATGACGCATCCTTTTTGACATCCACTGTAAAGATTGATCTAACAGAATACCACCTATTTTGAACTGTGGGGGAAAGCAGACGTGCTATTAGAGAGCACTTCCCTCCATTACTACCCACAACCTGCTTATCTTGTAGTCCCTATTGATTAATCACTGTAAGTGTATGTTTGCTTCACCTTCCATATCCAGTAAAATAAGACACCGCTCTCTTTGGTAATAGATTATTTGGAAAATCGTATGTAATTTCTTAGCATCATTTAACTATGTATTAATTTCATAAAAAGGTAGCTATTGTGTTTACCCAAGCCTTTCATTGAGACTTTTGACAAAAATCCTTGCTGATAGCCGCAGCACTTTGCACTTCTAATATCATAATCAGCTTAAATGGACGTCGACTAAAAACAGTGAGGCCTTTTAAGGAAATACCTGACCTGACCCTTTAATGTACATGCGTATTACTGCTGCAAATGGAAATTCTTTGTGTTCTTGCCAGCTCCGAACATTTAAGTTATTTGGGTTGTTTGTGTCAGCACCTCGGACAGCGCCCCTCATTGTTCCCCCCAGTGGGTGTGTTGAACGCTGTCCAAAGTGCTGGAGCATCAACGGTGGCTTCTGTCTGCTGTGGTTTGGTTTAAAAGTCCCCATTCACCTTCACGATTAGTCATTGGCCATTTCCCAGTGCTTCTGACACGACTGGTCGATTTCTCTGGCGCCTGTTTACTTTCATACTAAATGAATAAGCAGTTGTTTGTAAGCCTGTGTTTACGAGTTCAATATACCCGCTAAGTGCACAATAAATCAAGGGCATACTGAAGTACACACAAGAGTTAACGACAAGCTTATTGGCATAATTCAAATGTTTTAGAGAGAGACTGACTTTTCAAACCGGGATGGACTGTATTGTTTTGTCTGTTTCTCTTCTTTTTGTCAGTGTCTCCGGATGTCCTCTGGGCATGCGGGTACGTTAACGATGGCTCTGCGTCATCGTTTCAACCAACGCATCTTTCAGCGTCTCCTCCACAAGTGAATCGGCTCACCTGCACCCTGTTTCCCAAGCCCAAATATTGATTCTCTGGATCATTTATCGTCCTTTTGAACACAACAGCGATGTTTTTCTGCAAATACCAAACTCTGATTCTCTTTACTGCCTGCTTTCTTGTTCGCACGGTTGTTTATTCCATCCGAAAATGTGGACATGACTTGTGTCGGGATGAGCAGGTCTGCTGCGTACAGGGTAACAACACCACCGCGGTCACCTGTTGCAGGCAATTCGTGGACACTTACTACAACATCGCCATGGTCACCCGGAAACTTTCCGGGGTGCTTATCATGCTGCTTCTGTTCGCTGTGGGATACTTTATCCAGCGAGTGTTGTGCTCCAGATCCAGGCAGCTCACCCCGCCACATAATGGACAACCCACTGTCACCACATCACAAGAACCGCTGGTGGAGTGCAGTGCACCGGAGAGCTCGATGGATCCAGCTCCTGCTGCTCAGCTGCCGTCTTACGAGGAGTGCAAAGGTCTGCCGACATATGAAGAAACAGTGCGGGATGGGAGCAGAGGACGGGCGGAGTGCAGCATGGGACAAACTACATGACAAGGACGTTGGCTGGATAAATTGGGGCTTTGCAACCACAATAGATTTAATATTGTATTTTATATCATTATGATGGGTTCAAAGACAAACCGTCCAGGACTGTGTTTGTTATTTCTTCTGCAGCAGACTGAATTTTTGCCTCTGTCTACATGGCCAACGATTTTATCGCTCATTGCTCCAGTTGTTTCACGGAATGTATCCGCTATTGCTCAACTTTGGTTCCATTTTCGAACAGGGCGTGCTTAATTAAAGGCTTACTGCTAATAAATCATCTATAGCAATGCTTTATCAGAACTTTTGGGTTGCCAGGACTAGAAAAATCTCTTTGGATGATGTGTATTGTCCTCCAGCATGACACTAATTGCAGATTTGTTAGAAATTAGAACGCAATTTATTAATGAATACCTGTTTATAACTGCAGTGTTTATGGATATGGCATTATTTCCATGTCAGCCAAAGAGATTTTTTACTACCGTAGCAGCACTCTCTGTATCTCCAAAAACCTATATGCACTTGTTTTTGTGACTTATCTCGCTGATGTTGTTGCTCTATCAGCCTGATGCCTCTATGAACCCGAGAGTTTAATGTAAACGACAGCGTGAGTTAATAGAGTTCTGTTTAATAATTAAAAGAAGCCATGCATATGCTGCTTGTGGTACTCAGCAGTGGTTTTAATGCACAGTAATAGACTCCATAGTATCTTGTGTTTCCTGTGGTATCATAAGAACTGGACTAACACATCCACTCACTCTAAAGTAGCTTGCTGACACAGGCGTTGTGTTTGAGTTTGTAGAGGAGGGTCGATTTTCCAGCGTTGTCCAGACCCAGAAGGAGAACTTGGGCTTCTGGTTGTTTGGAACCTCGCAGTCCCATGTCGATGTGGACAGATAAAGACAGTCAACACAAGTGGGATAGGCACATCTTCCACCTGCAGTGCTCTTTTGACGCAGTGTTTGCTTAGTGCGTTGCCTGGTGTTTAATAGATAAGCCATTATCTGACAATGCTGACCATAAACTCGCAGTTCGCCGATAAGGCACAAGGGGGCAAAGTTTGTGACAACCAGAGGATATCCGTGTGTCATGAAATGACATGCTAATCTTGTCATGCAAAGGCCACAAAAGGTTATTTAAGTGATTTTACTGAAAGACATTCTGCAACTTGTGTTATAATTTAAGAGGGAGTCTTTGTGAAAGGATAGAAAAAACAGGAATGAGCCAGCAAACATCAGCAATCCTTTGCTGGATTGATGAAGAGAGGAGCAGAGGACAAAGCAGGTCAGTACAGCACCTGGTCCTTTCGTGCAGAAATCTAAGTGAATTGTTTAACAGTCCTAATGTTTGTTGTCATAAATGCTGCATTGATTTGAATATGCCTGTTTGTTTACATAGCTTAGTGCAGCTGTGAGAGACCCTTTCACATTTGATTTTTGATTTTGTCTTGCAGCGCAAACTATCCAGCTGGGATCCATTACAGTCCTGCCTCCCAGCAAAACTGACACCAGGCCATCATATTCCAAAACGGTACTTTCCCCAAAGGACACGACCACCTGAGACTCAGGATAGCACCACATCACAGTTGTTGTATGTTCTGTGCAAATGGCAAAACCTTTTTGTTCTAATAAATATTTTACTTTAATGTGGCTTTTATGTTTGTTTGTTTGTTTGTTTGTTTGTTTTATTGAGCCTGCCTCACACAGAACATATGAGCATTACCGTTATCTCAATTAGTTGATATTTGATCTTTACAAAATCCAACATCCAGTACCTCTTTACCAAGAGCTTTATACATCTTTAGCAAACAATGTAATTAGCATTGGGTTTTAAGCACTCAAAGTCATTAAACAAAAGCAACAGAAGTGGATGTCAAAAGGCTGCTGTGTGTTTGTGCGTTTCAACACAAATGACGCATCCTTTTTGACATCCATCGTAAAGACTGATCTAACAGAATACCAGCTATTTTGAACTGCGGGGGAAAGCAGACGTGCTATTAGAGAGCACTTCCCTCCATTACTACCCACAACTTACTTATCTTGTAGTCACATTATTGATTAATCATTGCAAGTGTATGCTTGCTTCACATTCCATATCCAGTAAAATAATACACCGCTCTCATTAGTAATGGATTATTTGGGAAATTGTATGTAGTTTCTTAGCATCCTGGTCATTTAACTCTGTATTAATTTCATAAAAAGGTAGCTATTGTGACAAAAATCCTTGCTGATAGCCGCAGAGCTTTGCACTTCTAACATCATAATCAGCTTAAATGGATGTCGACCAAAAACAGTGAGGCCTTTTAAGGAAATACCTGACCTGACTCCTCAATGTACACGCGTATTACTGCAGCAAATGGAAATTCTTTGTGTTCTTGCCAGCTCCGAACACTTGAGTTATTTGGGTTTGTTTGTGTCAGCACCTCGGACAGCGCCCCTCATTGTTTTCCCCAGTGGGTGTGTTGAACGCTGTCCAAGGTGCTGGAGCATCAACGGTGGCTTCTGTCTGCTGTGGTTTGGTTTTAATGTCCCCATTCACCTTCACGATTAGTCACTGGACATTTCCCAGTGCTTCTGACACTTATGAGATCAATGTAGATCGGAGAAGAACAAAAAAGTGTTGGCTGATCTTTATTGGCAGGTTGTCACACTCTTCAGTAAATGGTTTCGTTTACGGCGTGTGCGCGCCTGACCAATGACAGTGTAATGACCCACACAGGGCGGGATCTAAACACGGAGCATCAGCGCTAAAGTTTAGCTGCTCAGCTAGTATGGGCTCGTCGTGACATGCATCACAGAGCTGTGACGTCATTTTGAGACTCAGTTAAAGTTGAGTCAACACGTGAGAACTTCTCTGACACAGAGAGTCTCCTGTTGTGTGTAAGCCTGACTGTGAGCCTGACTGTACCTCAGTGCTGAAATCTTGCATGATAACATATATAACAAATGTAAAGCCTCAGAACTTCTTTGATTAGTAACTGTATGTAGTGATGGCAGAAAGGTGAGAGCTCACCATCACACTGAAACTGTCACAAGGCTGCAAAAGTTGCTCTTATTGTTATTTAGTCCTTGTGCTGTTTGTTTGATGTATTTTTACAGTTAAATGATAATAGGCTCACTGGAAACAATATTAAAAAAATAATAATTAATGATGATGATGATGATGATGATGATGATGATGAGAAGAAGAAGCAGAAAAATAACGTAGTGATAAGATCTGTAGACGGTTGATTACAACTTGAGACAAGCTTGGGAGAAAAAAAGTGTAAAAAATTACATTGGAAAAGACAATAAAGAAAAGTGTGAACAGAACAGCTCTTTCTAGCATCAGCCTGTAAAACACGGTGGGCCAAGTATTTAAACTTGCTAGCTGCATTAGAGAACATGGTTACGAGTGCAGTGGGGCTGTCAAGTAACGTTACCTGTAACATCCTTCACAAATTGCAAATGGGGAATATGACTTGGCTGCAGCTTGAAATATTTTCAGTCAAAAGATTTTGTTTTGCTTTAATCCATGATAGAGTGAATTTGATTGTGATTGGATGAGAAGTATAAACATACACCATTGCAACACACTATTGGTCTGTACGTGATGCATCGCCCCTGCACATTACAAATCATGTCACACACAAGCAAGGAGCTGACTGACTGTCGACTGACTTTATGTGACCTAGTGCGAAAATGTCTGTGGCAGAGACTCAAGAGAAATCTGAGTTGTTGTTATTGTTTTTTGTTTGTTTGTTTTTATCAGAATCATATATTTTTGATTAATCACTTGGATTAATCATTCATTTTGACATCTCTATAGTGTGCTGTACAGTGCTGTTATACAAAACATAGCATGTATACCATTACAATACTTATAGGCATATAAGTATTATATATATACATGAAACACATGTTGATGCTCAGTAGCACACACACACAGTGTGGTTCTTTAATGTATTTGCATTATACTAAAACGCATTCATTTTCATTGGGCATATATGAGGCTGAAACAGGTAGCCTAGTGCATCCCAAATTTTTCAACATTAACATTTTAATATAACATTATTCATTATGGCCTTTAGAAAAATGTTTTTTGGGGGGAGGTTGTGTAGTGCACTATAGGCCTCTGTGGCGTGGGGCCTATAACATTGATGGATTTTTTTCCCCCTTTACATTAGTTTTACTTCTATACTTTAAGTAGTTTTGAAGCCAGTACTTTTACACTTCTACTTGAGTAAAAAGCTTGAGTTGATACTTCAACTTCTACAGAAGTCTTTTTAAACCATAGTATCTGTACTTCTACTTTGGTAATGGATGTGAATACTTTTGACACCTCTGCTGAAGTACACACGGGAGTTAACGACAAACTTATTGGCATATTCAAATGTTTTAGAGAGAAACTGAGACTATTCAAACTGGCATATACTGTATTGTTTTGTCTGTTTCTCTTCTTTTTGTGAGTGTCTCTGGATGTTCTCTGGGCATGCGGGTGCCTTAACGATGGCTCTGCGTCACCGTTTCAACCATCTTTCAGCGTCTTCTCCACAAGTGGATCGGCTCACCTACACCCTGTTTCCCAAGCCTAACTATTGATTCTCTGGATCATTTCTCGTCCTTTCGAACACAACAGCGATGTTTTTCTACAAATACCAAGCGCTGATTGTGTTCACTGCCTGCTTCCTTGCTCGCACGGCTGTTTATTCCACCCGAAGGGTAAGGGGTAACAACACCACCGCGGTCACCTGTTGCGAGCAATTCGTGGACAACACTTACTACCACACCGCACCCCGGAAACTTCCCTGGATAGCTGCTGGTCTGCTTCTGGTCCCTGTGGGATACTTTGTCCAGCGAGTGTTGTGCTGCAGATGCAGGCAGCTCACCCGGGCACAGAATGAACAACCAACTGTCACCACATCACAAGAACCGCTGGTGGAGTGCAGTGCACCGGAGAGCTCGATGGATCCAGCTCCTGCTGCTCAGCTGCCGTCTTACGAGGAGTGCAAAGGTCTGCCGACATATGAAGAAACAGTGCGGGATGGGAGGAGAGGACGAACGGAGAGCAGCATGGGACAAACTACATGACAAGAACGTCGGTTGGATAAATTGCGGCTTTGCTACCACAATAGATTTAATATTGTATTTTATATCATTATGATGGGTTCAAAGACAAACCGTCCAGGACTGTGTTTGGTATTTCTTCTGCATTTTATCGCTCATTGCTCCAGCTGTTTCACGGAATGCATTCGCCATTGCTCAACATGGCGCGCTTAATTAATGGCTTACTGCTATTAAATCATCTATAGCAATGCTTTATCGGAACCTTTAGGTTGTCCGTATTTATTAATGAATATCTGTTTATGACTGCAGTATTCATGGATATGGCATTATTTCCATGTCAGCCAAAGAGATTTTTACTACCGTAGCAGCACTCTCTGTATCTCCAAAAAACCTATATGCACTTGTTTTTGTGACTTATCTCGCTGATGTTGTTGCTCTATCAGCCTGATGCCTCTATGAACCCGAGAGTTTAATGTAAACGACAGCGTGAGTTAATAGAGTTCCGTTTAATAATTAAAAGAAGCCATGCATATGCTGCGAGTGGTACTCAGCAGTGATTTTAATGCACAGTAATAGACTCCATAGTATCTTGTGTTTCCTGTGGTATCATAAGAACTGGACTAACACATCCACTCACTCTAAAGTAGCTTGTAAGATTCACTAAAGACACTAAAGGCCTGTATGTGCGTAAAGGACATGTAAAGACGTAACCAGAAGGTCTGAACTCTTTAAATATGATTTATTGTCTGTATGAATGAGTTTAGATTGATTTTATATCCTTCTAATTTAATTTGTCTGATTGTCAATGATTTGAAATCACATTTTATATAATTAAAACTTAATGTCTGGTAGTCGATCTGATGTAGTGCACTGTCTCCTTAATATTGTCTTTCATCGCCACAGTGTCTGATGGGAGTCTGACCATTTGGACGACTCGTCTGAAGGCTTCCTCAACTCCAACTCCCGTCGATGCGGAACAAGGCTGGACGAACCAATCTCGAGTTGTGCAAATCTTCTTCAAGTTAAATCTGTCCTTGATTTCGGTGACGGTCAGAGCGCCGTTCACGTCCTGTTTGTTGGCGAGAAGTATCAGCGGTCGTCCTCGCAGCTGATCGCTCCTCAGAGTGTTCTCCAGCTCCCTTCGCGCCTCCTCCAGACGATCCACGTCCGAGCTGTCCACAACAAACACGACAGCTGCTGCGTCCTGGTGGAAACTCTTCCAGTGTTCGCGCATCTTTCCCTGACCACCGACATCCCACACGGTCAAAGCGATGTTCTTCCGGTTCTTTTTCGCGTCGAGCATTTCCACGTTGAAGCCGATGGTAGGCACGGTGCTGACACACGCGTTGTGTTTGAGTTTGTAGAGGAGGGTCGATTTTCCAGCGTTGTCCAGACCCAGGAGGAGAACTTGGGCTTCTGGTTGTTTGGAACCTCGCAGTCCCATGTCGATGTGGACAGATAAAGACAGTCAACACAAGTGGGATAGGCACATCTTCCACCTACAGTGCTCTTCTGACGCAGTGTTTGCTCAGTGCGTTGCCTGGAGTTTAATAGATAAGCCATTAGCTCCATGCTGACCATAAACTCGCAGCTGGCCGATAAGGCACAAGGAGGCAAAGTTTGTGACAACCAGAGGATATCCGTCCATTTACCCTGAGTCATGTTCTTCGGCGTGAAATGACGTGCTCATCTTGTCATGCAAAGGCCACAAAGGGTTATTTAAGTGATTTTACTAACCAACTTGTGTTATAATTTAAGACGGAGTCTTGTTGAAAGGATAAATAAACAGGACCATGCGTCACAGTGTTTCGGTTGATTGCATCACCGTTGCACACATGAGATACAATCATTTGGCTCAAAATTCATTTTAATGTTCATTACATATTCATTTATGGATCAAGTGTGCAAGTGACAATAAGGCGAACCTAAAGAACAACATCCAGACTTCACCTGCCAAAGAAAGAAATGCAGTTTCCTGCTGAATCAGCGTTAGTTTCCTCAATAGCAATAAATAAATAAGTAAATTAATTAATTAAACTATATTTATTAATATACGTTTTTAGTCCATAAATTAAAAATCCATTTCAACATACACTCCTACCAGGCCGCACAATCCAATGGTGACATTCTCGTCATAAACATGAAATATCAAGTGGATATTGTATCCACCACTTCCACCAAACTTCCTCAAAGTTTCCAGAACTTCTCTATTCTTGACATCAACATCCTCCAGTCATACACATCCAAACTACCATCACCTATAAAAAATACATTTTATTTTAAATCACTTTTTTATGATATAGTATCACACAGTAATAATACAAAAGGATGAAGTCAAATACAAAAGAAGGAATAAATAAATGGAGGTTGGTCAGCCGTTGACGCAGTTTACGCTTTGACACGGTGGCCAGTGAAGCGCACTGTGTGTACAAATCACACTGCAAATTTAAATAAGAGGTTGATGTTAGCCAGCTCTCTAGCCAAGACACAAGCCAAGCTCCTTCTTTCATTTGATCTGCTCCACCTTATTCTGAAAGAAAAACATGTTTCCGGAGAAACATCATCTCAGTGCGCATGGCGCTCTTCGCCTCTTCTCGTCATCTTCCTCTCGTGCAGTCTGACACTGAATGTATGAATGTCTCATATAGACTAAATTAATAAATTACAGTGGTCAGTCCAGCCAATTCTTCCATATCGCCGAGAGGATTTAAATCCACCTTGACTCCACGCGTTATCCTGTGGATACGCCACGGAGGCTCTACTTAGCGCAGGGACACAAATCAGCGGCATCCTGCTGCTCTGAAGACGCCAAAGCTTAAGGACACACATGCATCCAGTCAAGGGGTGCTTGACTTAATTCCATCAACGAAATCGGTTGCATTTCGCCTGAAGATTTGATTTTTGCATCAAGATCTGGTCCATTTCTCTCCCGGCTTCACCCACACGCCACCGGTTGGATTATCCATCACGTACACCAGCCCGGTGTCACGGCGGCTTTGAGGCCAAGAATGGGGTGTTGACTTCTCCAGTGCTCGGGTAGAGGAGTGAATACAGGCCGCCTGACTGTTTACCCTCTTCTGGATGCGGACAACAGAAGCAGGTGTGGAACATGCGTCCGTTTTCGGACACATGTCCACTGCGCCGACGCGCTGGAAAATAACCCGCGCTTCTATGGTGGATTTTGAGCCTTGTTGTCCCATATTGTAATGTAGGTTCAAACTACTCCTTTTAAGGATCCACGAAACAAAGCAGAACGGTTCAAGTCTGTCTTATTTCTGAGTTGGCCAAATGACAAGTTTCGTCCTCCGCTGGCTGAGCGTACTTGTCTCACTTATAAGGTGCCAAATCAATGTCAAATCGGGCACAGAGTTCCCGTAATCTTGTTGTGTGACGCACTTCACTTTATGGTTATTAGATGCCTGAATGTTACATGCACGGGTCTTGGCATTTGAATCAGTCCATGTCCGAGCTATTTTGAGTCTCTCCACCTGGTACAGACTGTCACTTAAGCATGACGGAGCGCTTACGAGCTGTCACCCCCCCCCCACCCCCACCCTCTTGAAGGCTGCAGCGGGGTTGAGTTGCCTCGCAGGCGACAGCTCTATGGCATGTAAAGAGCTATTTGTGGTCCCATAGAGCCATCCCAGAAACACTCAGAAGACGTCACGTATTCTTCCCCTAAACTCACTATGATCTCACCAACTCATTCTTTTTATCATGATGTGTTGGTTGCTACTTTTATAACAAACAAAAAAAAAGGGTCCATGAGAGCCGTGGTTGGTGGAAAATCAAGAAGAAACGTGCAGGTAAGAAGGGAAGAAAGTGAGTCATTGCTTAACCCTTTCCTCTGCATCTATTTTTGTTGTGCCCTTGAGCAAGGCACTCAAAGCTCAGCTGTTTCAGAGGCCTCTTCAGCTCACAGACCTGCTGTAGTGAGTGTGTCAAAATGTACCTATGTGTATGAAAAATAGCAAAATTTAGCATAATATGAATGAATACATGGTGGGAATTCATTTAAATCCCGAATTAAGTGCAGAAAATATGTTTTACTCAGCTCTAAAAACAGAATTTGAAACAGAACCTTGTTTTATAGCAGTTAAATTGATGTGGTGAGCATGCTGCACGGTTATATTGTGAGATAATAAAGACTGAAAGGGGAAATTCATTCAAGATGAAAGAGAAATTTCTTTAATACTGAGTTTACATACAGATTTTTTACACTCTTGTTGTTGTTGTTTTTTTTACACTGAGCGTCAGCTCAACATTTGTGAATCAAAATCAAAGTGATGGGTATCTTATTTATTGTAAACTTCTGCTCATACACAGAAGGACAAAAAAAAAGAAGAAGAAGAAGAAGAAGAAAAGAATATGATTTGGCAAACACGCCAGACACATCCAAAAACTCAACAATAAATAAGGCATTGGGTAAACTGTTAAATAAAAAAAAGGCTCCTGTGCACTGATACAGAGATCATGAAACACAGTGGTTAAAAAGTAGTTGAACATAAAACAGTAGTAAATCAAGTATGGTTTTACTGTAACTTCCCTTGACAGGTTGTTGTTGCCGCCAGTGACACCAGTTGTATTGCTTCACGAGCATATCATATTACTAGCTACTTGCATTCAGGCTGCGACTGTACAGTTCATGTTGTGTCATCTTTTAGTTTCTCATGGCAGCAGAGGCGTGCGAGTGTGTTGCACCTCCTGTTTCTGTGTGCTTCCCGGGTCAAAAGGCAGCCACCAGTGTGTCCATGAATACATGTACTTTGTTCATGAACATGGATAAGCCAAAGCACATGCCCTGATACAGATGGTGTAAAACAACTTGGACGGAACGATTTACATTAGCTCCATAAAATTGCAGTACCAAGAGGTGAAGGTTAGGAACGTAATCAGGTTCTACATACATTAAAACCCTCTTGTATTACTGAGGATATACAGAGTTTACATTGGCTGATATGTATGAATTTTCCATTCCAAAAAATAAACATCTGAAAAGTGCAATTTTTTTTAATTTTTTTTATTTTTTACAACTGTTTGTGTGTTATGTGTGTATGTGGCGTGTGTTTAAGTAATACTCTACCCAAAGTCTGTCTTCTGAGTATCACTAACCTTCTGCACACTTGAAAAGTGGCTGTAAAATTTTGCAGTTTCGGCCTTCAAAGACAAGAGAGACCATTCTTTCCAGAAAAAAATGAAAGTATCCATAGAAACTTTTCATGACTCACTGGTTAGCCTGAGGGACCACCCTCCTTAAATTCTTAATGCATTTCAATTGTTACAGTTCCATCCATTTTAAGACGGATCATAAAATAAAAAAATGTAATTATATAAGCCATTACTAATTCTCTTTTTCCATCTTCAAACAATTATTTTGCAACTGCATCTTAACATTACTATAACATTCATCTCATTAGTTTCCTGTTTAAACATTTAGTTTTTATTTTGTATTTGCTTTATTTCAAACTTGGCTGTGTGCAGTGGTCAGAGCAGTAGCAGGAGCTGTGATTGGACAGAGTCCTGCCAATATATAGCAGCTGGCCAATCAGAGCTCCTGCTGTTTAATTCCATATCTATGCAACTTTTTCTTCCGCCATGGAGACTGCTCGCTTTTAAGAAAGGCATCATAACCAGCGTTTGAAGCCGACTGCTGCCCGACAATAAAACTACAAATGGTTAACACCTATCTCTCAAGGAGTCTACAAGGAATGATTGCTTGATACTCAAAAGTAGAGTTTGGGTGTCGCATTGCTTTAAGTTAAACAAAGGTATGGATCCACTAGAGTCTTTTTTTTTTGTTTGTTTTTATAATTATTAAATATTTTCCAGGTCAAAAATGTAACAGATGCATATACAATACTCGAGAGCATCATCAAAATGCAGCAAGCAGGATGGAGCTTTTTCGCGAATACATTTTCAGTAGCTTCCTGTACTGTTGCACAGTAATTCTTGAGTAGGCACTAGTTGAAGCCTCCTCTGAAGAAGCCTCCAGTGGAGCTGTACCATTCACGTGCATGTACAGTAAACAGTAGTAAATCTGTCACAGTCTAGTGTGTGCTGGTTAAGAGAAAATCCCCCCCGTTTGGTGTGTGTATGTCGTGTTGATTCGGTATTTTAACGTATTCGTCATTGAGCTCTGTGTTGTGTTCAAATGCCCTTATCTCAATCAAAAACCTACAAATAAAACAAAAGCTAATTTGAAGTATCTCTGTATGTGCGTGTGTTCTCATGTCAAAGTTCTTAATGTTCATACTAGTCCTCCTGTGATACCACACTCGCTGCTCCATCTAAAAGATGGGGGGAAATCATAGAAAATATTGATCACAATGTGAGCTCTAAGCTTGACCCTGACCTGCTCTCACGCCTTGCTACTCCCGCCGGCTCCACTTTTGAACTTCACCACCATGACGGTGATGTTGTCGGGGCAGCCGCGGTAGAAGGACTGGAGGACGATGCTCTTGGCGCCAAAGTGAGGCTCGTCCAGACGCTCGCGGACAAACCGCACGGCCTCCTCGTTGCTGAAAGCGTCCCACAGGCCATCAGACGCCAGGATCATGAACTCTGGCTGCAGTTTGTCCAGGTCAAAGGTCATGATGTCGGGGTCGGGGATGACTACGTTGAGGTTCTTCAGCGGGTAGTCCCCTAGAGAGCGGGACATAGCCAGGATTCCCTGGACTCTCCAGGATCCATTAAAACTAATGAAACCTCCTGGATGTGAAGAAATAAGAAGCAAAAAATTTTGATTGTGTTAATAAGAAGAAAACAAGCTTAACGGGTATTCATGGACAGATTGCATCAATCCAACTCGTGCTGAAGTGCTGAAAACCTGAATCAATTTGACTTGATTGGCAAAGCTCACCTGTGAGAATCCTTTAATCGAACAGCTTAAGTATCTATTTCAGTCATCACAATCTGACCCTTTGCTTCGTTTAACACAATGCTGTTCCTAAATCAACCACCAGATGGTAACCAAGGACCCCAAATCCAACCCCACAAGAGCATAGCGCAGGTGCACTCAGTGTGCGCTTAAAATAGCTGGACAGTTTTCTCTCATCATGTACCTGCCCTCTTGATCCTCTTCCGCTCTTTGAGCTGATACGGCTTGTGGTCATGGGACAGTGCAACGGCGTTCCCGTCCTTGTCGCACAGCACACCACGAGAGTCTCCAACATTCGCCACCGTGAGCTCTCTGTCTGACAGCAGCGCCACAAGGCATGTCGTACCTGCGCGGGACATCGAAAGAGAGAAAGAGGAAAACGGCTGAGAAAGCGGTCAATGAGGATCCTGAATCAGATGTGTTTGAGTGTGTGTGTTATTTCAAACAGCCGGGAGTGACGGAAGCTTCGGGTTTGCCACATTTGAACATTTCTTGTAGCCTGTGATGATGGCGCATTTAATTGTTTTGCTGTGAATAAACATTTTTCATCACACAGCCCTGTGTTGCGAGAGCTTGTCTGCCAGATGCAATGTATTAAAAAAAAAAAAAAAAAAGAAGAAGTAGCATTGTCTGCGGTCGCTGTAAACCACCGAAAGGTTCAAGACTAAACACGTCAAGGGAGCAGTTCTCTGGTATGATAATACCAGTCTCCACGCTATAATTAATACAGTGATTTATGAGGATTAGACTTTAACAATAAGCTTAAGGGCTGATGTATAGAAACGTTTGACCTTTAAGGCTTGGTCCAGACTGCAAACAATGGAGAATAATGGAGAATTAAAAAATATAATAAAATAAAAAAATAAATAAAAAAGAAGCACAACAAGAGTCAAAAATGTCATCAGTGGGTAGTCTTGCATTCTGTCTTTCACGTGCCAACAAACAAATCAACAATGAAAACAACGGGGAGGGGGAAAAATGAGGAGAAAAAATGTTTCTGGAGGTAGACGTATCAAATGTCACCAACTGATCGATCCGGACTGCATTTCACATCAGTGCAAAGAGTATCAGTTACAATATACGGTACTACAGTGTGCAGTGGCGTAAAGGATATCATATTATACGGAAAGTTGTGACAGCACTTGAAGTCAGAATTTCTACATCTCCGCTTTGAGCAAGAGGTGCAGAACACAGTAAGATAGGTGCGCTTTATTTTTGTAGGGGATATTCCAGGATGTGTTTTCATTATAAACCTCAGCTGGTTATTTTCATTTTCGATCCATATATATGTATATGTATCCGATTCCCACCACTCTACTCCCCCCCCTCCTGACCTGCTTCATCATGGTTGGCAGAGAGCTTGTCCAGCATCTCACGATCCACAGTCAGGATGCGTTGCTCGAGGATACTGGCATAAGAGAGAGCGCTCTCTCTCTTCTCTCTCTCAAAGGCCTGCAGCTGCTGCTTCAGGCTTTCTGGCAGGTGGGCCTTCACATAGTCAGCTGCAGCCTGGGAGAAGGAGAGGGAGGGAGGGAGGGAGGGAGGGAGGAGGAGGAGGAGGAGGAGGAGGGGGTGGGAGAACACAGGGAGGGTTAGAGCCGAAGGTGGATATGTAAGAGCGCAGCACAGAGCTGTTTTTGGCGTTGATGACTTCAAATCAGTTTAGATGTCAAGCCACACTCGTTGCATCAAATCATCGTCTAAAGTTAGTGCAGTTAGGTTTCCGGCAGCGTGACTTTAAATCATACAATAGTCACTTTCTGTTTTTACACGATGTAGCAAAGCTTCACCTCAGACCTTTTAGAAAAGCTTGCTTTGGTCTAAAGCGATGAACAGAAATGATTCGGATCCTGTTTCTTGATCCACTGTGATCCGTGAGCAATAGGCAAAACGGTCTTGTTTTAATTGTGCAACACCACCTCAAGTGAAATTACAGACTACAGCTGCAAGTTCTGACATTTATCCACAGTGGCACAATTATGCAAGATGTCATAAAAAACAGCATTTTTCTTATGTGACAAACATCTCCTAAGTGTCAGAGAGACTGACACACGCCTTCATTTATTTAGTCTTTATGTTTTCTCGCAGGGTAGACTGCTGTTACACTCTTGTAACACTCTCCTTTCTGGCCTGCCTGAGAAAATAATAAATCAACTACAACTAATTCAAAATCCTGCTACATGAGTGCTGACTAAGACCAAAAGGCGAGCATACATTAAGCCTATTTTTTTTTTTTCATATCGATGTTTAAAGTCCTTCATTAGTTTAAAAGGCATTACATAGCCTTGCGCCAGAGTACTGCTCATAAATGCTCTTGGTTTATAAGCCGGGAGTCCCCCCTCAGATCCTCTGGTTCTTCTCTTTTAACTGTTCCACACACCCTTACCCATCTTTTGTTGCTGTCTTTTCAACTAGCTTTTAGCTGTTTTGGTGTGCATTAGTCCAATGTTGCACTCAGTGGTTTGCGATGCACTCTAAATTGCATTTGATTTGTTTCAGAAGGCACTATAAATAAAGACCGACTGATTGATATTATGGTAAATTCTCCCCAAAAAGCTAAAAGCTGCATTGATTCTCATGGATTAATGCGTAATGTGAAAGGGTTTCTCATACGCACAAACCCACAGAGAACGGTCATGTGATTTCCCACAGTTCTCCGCTGCTCTACGCAAAGTTTACCACGTTTCAGCTCTCAATTTTAGGTTTTTCAGCAAGCAAGCTGTTCTGGTTCACGCTCGCCGCTCTCGTCAGCGTTGTTCTCGGCTGCAGCTGTTTTTAGCTCATAAAAACCTGCTCTAATAAACCTGCTGTAAGCCACCGATGCAGCATCAAACAACAGACCGACGCAGTTAGAAAGGAGCTGGTGAACAGAGCGAAGCATTTTAGACACTTAGTGGAGATGAAAACGGAGCTAAAAGGAGGGTGAATATCGTCACGGGGGCCAAAAATGTCACGTTGCTAGGTCTGCATGTGTAAACAGGCAAGTCTTCACTGTGTGGCAGTATGCATGTGCACACACAGTATCTCAAAATGTGTTTACAGTTTGTTCTGTTGTCCCCAATATAATAGCAACATTACATTCTCATATTACATATACTCGCTTTGACAGGTCATCAGCATAGAGAAGCCGTTACCACTTAACACTTCCCACCCGTGGTTGCCAGGTAATATCATCCAATATAACTCTAATTTAGATGAGTGCTTACTTCGTTTCATGCAGCAGGTGCTCTGTGCTGAATTATTGAACAACCTCCTCATCCACCAGCCCACTTGCCCTCTTCCTCCTCCTCCTCCTCCTCCTCCTCCTCCTACTACCCTTACTTATCTGCTTCTTCCCTCATTTTCTCTGCCAAGATTTCCATTATGCTGACGCTGTCCAATCAAATATAAAATGGAACTATTCTATACCATCTTAATACCGCGGCTGTAGACTATGCCGACTACATATTACATATTCACACTTCCTATGGAAATGAGGGCACTTCGGGCCATTCAGTCTACACGGTTCACTGTTTTGCTGCTTGATGTGCTGATGACGTGCTACAGCAGTTCTACCGCCTGAGTACGAATTCAATTTGAGTTTTATTTGAATTTTGACCTTTCTGTACCAAATGGATAGTTCAATTTCAGTGGACACCTACTGAAACACAGCCAACAAGCCGAATGTGGTGCAACGCTGCGTCTTTAAACCCCTCTGCTACATTTTAATCTTACGCAAGTTAAACTGTCTCCATCAGCGCAGTGATCAAAATCCGATTATTCAACCATCTCTGGAATGAAACCATCTCTTTCTGCACCCCCCTCCCTCCCTTCTTTCTTTCCCTTTTACTGGATAAGTGCACTGATTCATTTATTTAATTGGGGGGGGGGGGGGCACTCAGTGAGCCTTGATCAGGAAAAAGAGCTTCAAGTGTAAATTTTCCATTTGTCCTAAACTGCTTAAAAAAACAGCGTCAGTGCACTTACGGACTTCATGAATGACTCAAATACTTCACTGTCTGAGGATTTAATGAGTGAACGCAAGATATTAGGCCGACTTTATTCAAAGTTAATTCATCTGTACTGTGGATCTCTGATTTACATGATTGCCTCGCGGACTCTCTCTCTCTCTCTCGAGCCAGTGTGGAATATATATATAAATTCAATTTTTACACAGCAAGTAGTGTGAAAGCCTGTTTAAGTTCCTGCTTCAGCAGCAAATAGTTTCAGTAAATCATGTTAAAAGGAGGAGCTGCAGCCAGCTTGTGCTGACTTTTATAATTCTGGGCCATAACTCACTGGCTCGATATGAAACCCCCCCCCCCCAGCCCAAAACAAACTAACCAAAAAAAAAAAAAAGACATAGATGTGTTTGAGAAAAGTCTAATTTTTTTAGAGCCAGAACACACCGCAGTGCCAGTGACGGCCTGCTCTATCTGCACATATTTGGTTTGGCGGCATCGCTTCATTTAATATTGTGTGTGTGTGTGTGTGTGTGTGCTTGCAGTGGTGCCAAACTGCATAAAAATGCAGGAGCAAATAAACGTCCAAGGATATCCACACGTGTGGTAAGTTTTCCCGACAACATCATCATTTGCACTGAAAATACCAGACGGTAAACACAGCTTCCCCTCAACCCATAACATCAGACTCACGTCCCTTTGATTTACTGCATTTGCTGTTCGCGTTCAGATGGGGAACTGTGTTTATTGGACTGAGCGTGTTTCCATATCTCAGGATGAGATCCATATATTGATGCTAATGACCCCATAAATGATGGAGGTCAGTGTCAGTGACCTGTTCTTTCTCAGTCTAAAACAAACTCTAAAAGTCTTAAAGAAAGGAGAGAAAGAGTGAGATGTCAGAACGGACGGAAAGGATAAATATTTGTTTATGGGACAGGAATAGACGGAGAGATCTAGATCTGTAAACAACCCGAGTTTGAACACAAGCCAACGGCAACTCTTGCAGCTAATCTTTTTTTTTTTTTTTTTTTTTTAAAGGGAGTGGCAGTTCCCTGTATGTTCCCTTATGTTTCTGTATCCAAATGACAGGATGTGGATGTACAGCATGCCTGACAGAGGGATGAATGCTCTGGTGTGGGTCAAAGGAAAACGTTTGGTCTAAGAGATGAAGCTCCAAACTGCGACAAACTCACTGGACACGGACTGCTGTAATTTTCAAGGCACGGTTAAATTTCATGTTAAGCATGTCATTACACAGAGCATAAAAGGTATATAAAAGTATTAATATACCTTTATGAATGTGTTTTAAAAATGCCCTGGAGCAACTGCAGAGGCTTTCTTTACCCCAGTCTAATGAATTTCCTGTAGTCAGCAAAACTTCATGGCTCTCAAATTTGCGTAGTTTTTCTCCTGAATTATAACAAACTGAATATCTTTGGGCTTTCGGATTTGATTACACGGTTTTCACAAACAAATGATTGAAAGACCATTGAAGTTATGCAGCCAGAGTTTAGCGCAGCGCACATCTGCTACATCTGCATCTACACAGTTGTGACTCAAACCTCTGTTTACTTCTTAACAACCATGACAGAACTGCAAGTTTATCAAGAATATAATCCACTGATAATAACACGCAGAGTTCTTGTTTGAGTAATCGCGGATCTAAATATGTGTTCACATGTTGTAATAATGAGAAACCAGTATCATTCAGTGAAACCTCTGGGGGACAGTTGTGACAGATGGCGTCCAGGACACGTGGTCTGAAGGCAGCCATGAGAAACTACTGACCCTTGACAACACAGGGAGTGGAGGCAAGATAGACAATAACACACACACACACAGACACACACACACACACTCAAGCTCAAGCTCTTTGTGATGAATCCCAAGTTAACTCCCTGATTGGCAGGGAGAAAGAGGAGGTGTTGACACAAAGGAGTACAATGGTGGAGAGGGGAGCAGGGGGAGGTGGTGGTGGTGGTGGTGTTTGAAAATGGGGTGAATATGAAGTGACTAACAAAAGTGGTGTATGACTGTGCCCCAGTACAAATGATCATGTTCCCATGGAAACCTGCCATCTCCATGGTGCTAAACAGAGTTTATGGTGATATGTTTTATGTGTCTTCTCATATTAATTTAATGCCCCTCTTTACAATATCAGTTATGATCTCACATCATGTTGAGTTTAATCATCTTCCTAAATTTCATGACGGGACTAAAGAACTTTCTGTCTGTCTCTACTCGCTGCTGTGAATCCAAATGATGCAGCCTCACGCGCTGCAGCAGCTCTTTGGCTCCAGACAAAACGCATTGTGATAAAAAAAAAAAAAAAAAAAAAAAACTGGCCCCTCTCCCTCCCAGCCTACCTCTCCACCATGACCGTCAAATATCCCGAATATGGACGGGTGGCTCTTGTTGGTGATGTCGGTGAGCACCTCAAAGCGGTCCTCCATGTGATCTCGCCTCCCCTGTATGGAGTACACGGCCACGTTATTGTTCTTGAAGTCCCAGGTTTTGGAGAACTCTGCATCCAGGATACTGAGGCCTCCAAGCCGGTCATTCTGCATCATCTCCGCCACCTTCCCCTTCACCATCTTCACGGCATCCCGGCTCGACTTGACGATGGTTTTCACCTCGTCGGTGTGGAAGAAATAACTCCACAGCGCCAGACTGATGCACAACAGAAACAATGTCTCAGGCCTGAGGAGAAAATAGCGCATGATCCGACCCAGAAGAGACAAGAGCGTCATTGTGTCTCCTATCATCACACGCACCCAAACTGCAGTCACTCTCTCTCTTTTTGCTCAGTTCACTCCATCCGTTCAAGCGGGGCTGTGAGGAAATCGATTCACTAGCACGATGGCTGACAAAGACTCGGTTTCAACATTTGAAGTGCACATCGGAGGACACTCTTATATTCCCCGAATGCATTTACGCACTGAGAGCGGCTGGCTGCCTGACACCGGGCCGAGAGACGCAGCACAAAAGCGGACGGGCCACCCTCATTGACTCGGTCCGATGTCTCGGTCCTACCCTCGGCTCTCTAAACAGCTGCAAGAGGATTCTCCGAGCTGAGCCGATCTCCCACAGCCCATTGTTGGATGACGGATTTTTTGGGTTAGACCCACCCCGGTGAGAGACATGGAAGTCAGCGGAGGAGGGCGAGAGTCGACGATGTGACTTAAAGGTGTCCTCCTTTTTCCGCCATTGACCCCGTTTCCTCTCTATGAGTCTAATCTGTCCCCGCATCAACATTACAGTCCCCGCACACACACACCTCCATTTCTCGGGGCTGTGTCAGAACACCATGGGAGCGTGAGCACGAGACCGGAAGCGGGATGCGATTGTCTAAATAAGGCCAAACTTCCACGTGAGCTTCAAAGGATGTTTTTGGAGTTGGGAGCTTTATTTTGAAAGTCTGGGGGCGGAAGTGTGTTGTTACCGTGGCCCGCTTGACGCTGGCACGTTGTTTAAATATAGTGGGCGCTGATAAGAGTGCGCAGCTGCAGACTCATACAACGGACAGGCGAAGCGTTGTAACCAATGACGCTAACTGCGGAATCAAATGATGAGGTCATCTAGTATTGCATGACACGACACTCGTGTCAAATCTTATTCCACTCCCATTCATTTTTTTGTTTGTATGGCCCTGATATCTTTTTATGAGCAACTAGATTTAAATCAATATAAAACAATATAAACTAATCCCAGAATAAAATCCATGCTTTCAGACACACACCTTAAGGAATCCAAATACACATGCAATTAATTAACATCCAATTAAAAATGTCCTGACACAATAATAAGTAATTTTAGATCATAATATAAACTATTGTTGCCCAATAATTCATGTGAAGACTCGAGCTTTGTTGAGCACTTATTACATCGACTAAACACTGCTCTCTGGTGGCTCTGTGGAGTAATACACCTCTGACAGTCCTGTCCCTGTGTTCATCCATCCATTGTCTGTAATCTATCCTCATCAGGGTCACAGTAGGGCTGGAGCCTATCCCAGCTGACTTTTGCAAGAGGCGGGGTACACCCTCGACAAATTGCCAGCTCATCGCAGGGCGGACAGAGACAAACAGCCATTCACCCTCGCATTCACACCTGCAGACAATTTTAGAGTCACCTATTAACCCGTTAAGCGCATGTCTTTGGGGTGTTGGAGGAAGAGAGAGAACCCACGGAGAGAACCCACACAGATACAGGGAGAACATGCAAACTCCACACAGAAGGCCCCGGCCGATGGAGTGTTCATTTCAGTTTTATTTATTCATGAAGTTTCATTGAGATCAATCAGCTGTAGTCAAGAGCTTCTTTGTTGCGTCCATGACCAGGACTAAATCCAAATGAGATTAGACAGAGTCACGACCTCTTACTTATCTGTTCATAACTGTTGTGATGCCAGAGAGACAATATTTATTTCACAATGCTCTTTTATTTGTAAAATATTAAAAAGCAAGTGAAGTGTAACAACACCGTAGGATCAAATGTTTTACAGACACCTCCCATCTCTCTATTGTCTACTGGGTGAACAGCTGAAATAAAAACACATAAATAAATGATGATTTCCTGGCTTCTCCTGGAGTGCCAGTGGAAAATAACAAAGCCAGACATCTGTTAAGAAACGCAGAGTCGCTGTTTTGAAGGAACTTACTTCATAAAAACCTGAATATACATTCTATAACACTAAGGCCAATAGAGAGATACACACACACACTCTCACATCACATATAAGAATCCAGTTAGAATTTTTCGATTTCCAGTGCGGTGTTCAACAGGAGTTTTGTAGGACTACTATTTAATCAAATGATCAAATGTAATGCTGTACTGAAACTATTAGATTTCTGTTAAGTGTATGGATCAGAGACACAACTACTGCTTTGTACTTTTGTTTCCTGATAACTGGTAGCAGGTCTTAATAATTTCAGCGATGTGATTATGAATTTTAACAATGACATGCTTGAAAAGAATGCTTATGCAACTAAATCTCAATAATTCTCAGAATTTTATTTTAGTTTGCTCGTATTTCAAACTTATTTACAGCACAGATTACATTAAACATGTCTATAATAAGGAAGTATATACACTCAATTTGCCAGAATATAAGAATATAGCCTCAGCTCGATAACTGTAAATGTCCGTGGTGACCTTCTCTGCCTTTCTGCTGTGTCGGTCTTGTGCTCTTCTGAGTTATTCATGTATTATTTTGCCACATACAGTATCGTAAAGCTCCTCGTCATTTTGTGTGGAACCTTGGCAACCAATGAGAAATCATTTGGCGATGTCAGCGGCTGAAACTACATCCAAAGGCATGTAAAAGCTTGGTTCAGTGGGGCCAGGTTTCCAAGAGGTTTACTGGGTTTACTGGGCTCTTTCGGTTGGTCAGATCAAGGAAAGGTTGGATCAATGTTGCCACGCCGTCTGATTTAGGACATTGATCCCTGTCCCACTGGGTGTATGGTGATCCATTTTCTGCTTTGAGGTACTGCCAAACGGTGTGGTCACTACAAGGTGTTGCTCTCAGTAACTCTCATATGAGATGAGTTATTCATTACCAACAATGTGTGAGCTTGTGTGTGTATATTCTGTATTAGTGTACACATGTTCTGCAAATGTGTATCTTTGTGTGTAACCTTATATTTCTCCTGTTTGTGTACAAAGCAAGCGTGTGTGTGAACAACACTTTAGCAGCATGTGTACTCTTGGGGGCCTGGAATCATATCCCATATCACAAAGGATAAAGTCTTGCCTTGTATACAACCTGCTTTATTTCCTATCCCTCAGGAGTCATGTAATCTGTTCTTACCAGCCCACCTACCTCCTAAAACCCCCCAGTTTTTTCTGTCCCTTGTTCTCTCATTGGCTTTAAGGTGCAGAAGTTGGGCTACAGGGGAAATATAAAGAAGGACGCAGTCTGCATCAATCACTCGTCGGAGGGGATGGAATGAGAAAAGAGTCAACACCATCTACATCAGCAGGTAAGACGTACTTGCTGGTTTATTATACCTCCAAAATGCACTGTGTTGCGATAGAACAAACCTTTTCTGTAGTGCTGCATCTGTTTTGTTTGTGTTCTTCAAACTTCTGCTCTTCTCCCTTACAGATCATTGTGTTAAGACCTCACTATGCCACCGGTTCGCCTAGTCTTCCTGACCACTCTCCTTGTGGTGCTGATGGCCATGCTGGCCTCCAGCGGCAGAACCACGCGCTGGCCCAAACCTCAGACCACCAAGAAGCCCCCTCGAACTGGGGCCAGTGGATTCAGACAGACCACCACCACGACAACGTCTCCTTCCAGCATGCACACAGATGAGACCACTGAGGTTACGATGGACTCTTCCTCCCTGTCCCCTACAGACAGTACCACCTACTCCAGCGACACTTACCCTACTGATTTCCATGCTGATGCCATAGCAGCTCCTGGGAACCCCGATGGAAACTATACCCTCGACTACAATGAATGCTTCTTCAACTTCTGTGAGTGCTGTCCGCCAGAGAAAGGCCCCATAGGGCCCATGGGAGAAGCAGGGCCACCAGGACTACCAGGAGAGAGGGGCCCTATAGGTGAGATGGATCATCATTTTCAGAAAAATTACCTTTCGGATGTCAAAATCTGTTCTTCATCATGCCCTTCTCTGGTTTTCAGGGTTACCGGGGGAGAAGGGAGACATAGGGCCCAGAGGACTTCCAGGACCAGAAGGGTTACCTGGAGCCAACGGACTCAATGGCGACATAGGTACAACGGGGCTTAACACCAGGAGAGTTTTTGAATGGCTCTCTGTTTCTCTCTCTCTATCACTCACTCCTTTTTTACAAAACGCTGTTTTGTATAAGTTCTTTGTGGATATCATTTTCTACGCTTTATTTATCAAAACCAACACAGGTGAAAAGGGTGAACAAGGACCTGTAGGTGCACCTGGTGTCCCAGGGATCCCAGGAAAGCCAGGAGATAGAGGTTGGTAGTTTTCTAGAAGTTTTCTTCTGTAGTAGTTTATATATAGTTAAATATTATATAGTAGTTAAATATTAAAAGTGTCTATATTACACCTGTTTTTATAATGATAAATTAGATTAAAATATGTATAAACTAATTTAATAAATGTTTGCAAATGTACAAGTCTCAGTGAAATCTCTTCCTATGTGAATATAACCTCTTTGCATTCATACTATAGGTGATCCGGGCCCCAGAGGAGAGAAAGGTGACCATGGCCTCATTGGTCTGAAAGGGGACCCGGGAGAAAGAGGAGTGCCTGGCCTGAATGGATCTAAGGGCAACACTGGGCGAGAGGGGCCTATAGGTCCCCCTGGGATAACTGGGACAAAGGGTCAGAAAGGTGAACAGGGACTTACAGGCGAGTGTTTACCAGGCGAAAAAGGTAATGTCGGTGCGCCTGGTCCGACAGGTGAGATGGGCCCCACAGGACTGAATGGAACTGATGGTGCAAAGGGAGAAAGAGGGGAGCCAGGGCCTCCAGGAGCGAAGGGGGATACTGGTGCCAGAGGACCTCAAGGAGGGAGAGGCATGGCAGGAATGAGGGGAGAGCGGGGAGGCAAAGGTGCTCGTGGGCCTCGGGGACCTAAAGGCGCACAAGGTGAGAATGCGGAGGTGATTCGCTCTGCCTTCAGTGTGGGCTTGTTTCCAAGCAGGTCCTTCCCTCCGCCTAGCCTGCCTGTGAAGTTTGATAAGGTGTTTTACAATGGTGAGGGCCACTGGGACCCGAACGTTAACAAGTTCAACATCACCTACTCTGGGGTCTATTTGTTCAGTTACCACATCACTGTACGCAACAGGCCTGTACGGGCTGCCCTAGTGGTTAATGGTGTACGAAAGCTGCGGACACGGGATTCTCTATACGGCCAGGACATCGATCAGGCGTCCAACCTCGCCCTGATGCACCTGAATGAAGGCGACCAGGTGTGGTTGGAGACGCTGAGAGACTGGAATGGAGTTTACTCCAGCAGTGAGGATGACAGCACTTTCTCTGGCTTCCTGCTTTACCCAGACTTAAATACTAAACCGACTGCTATGGAAATCGTGTGACTGCAACCTCTGACCTTTTGACCTTGAAATGATCTGTGATTGTAACTTCTTGTAGATTCTGCACAACTTTCATCCTCTTGCACTGTTCTGTCAAATGAATATGATTCCGCTAAATACTGCTGCTTCTGTATCTGCTCACTGCTATCGTGCTAATCAAACCAAATGCTTTGCTTGCCTTGCTGTTGGACATGGATGAGGCTCGGTTATAATACTGCATGCACCACTTCAGTTCTTTCTAACAATGCATTAAAAATGACTATGTTTGAAATGGATGACCCTTGAGTTTTATTTATTTAGAACCAGAACTAGACATTCATTTATAAACTAATAGTGATTTTAATTAGAATAGATAAGCTCTGTGTCAGTGAGGCCAATACACATTTGAAAACAATAGAAGTAAATAATCCTTAATTGCATTTAGTTCCCACTAGAGGGTGTAAGGTGCCCAAGGTTTGTGAAGAGGCATTGGAGAGAATCAGCAGTAAAGAGAAAGTATTAAAGGGAGGTGACTCCTTCAACAATACGTGAACCAAATGGGAAATTCCAAAACAGTTTAAATTCACACAAAAAAAAACACTCAACATGTTCTTGTCCGCTTATTGACTGCCAAACAACAGGAACAGTCTTCTATGCAGAACGTATTAACACAGCAGGAGGGTAAAGATAATTCCTGTGGACCCTCTTCTTTCACAGCAGCTGTTGAATTTCCTGAATTTGATTCATTATGTGAACACGGTGGTTTGCTAGATGTTTGTGACAGGACAGTACAGAAAGAGGAATGAAATCCAACACAGCAATGAAGGCAGTATAATGAAGATGAGTCAGACCCACAGGAACAACAAAAAAAAAAAACATCATCCAGAACCTAGAACAAGTAAAAAAGAGTGCCTCATTGATATTACATGATAACCCTCTGCAACAGAGAGAGATGGATGCACTATAAATTATACTCTGGTGTACAAGCACTGTACAATGAAAAACAGCAATGACTTTTACAAGTGCTATATCTCATTAGACTCTAAACAGTCAAGATCTCAAGGACTCATTTTCTGGTACACAACACCAATCTATTCAGATGATACATTGTATTTAGTATTTTATTTCTCTGCGGGACTGCTGAGACATTTTTATGTTGTGATATATTTTGAAAAGAGAGTTGGGAGACTTCATTACCTTGATTTAAAGGAACAATTTTTGTTTAAAAACACACACACACACACAACCTGTTGTTGTCTCACTTTGATAGATAAATTCATTAATTGATTAAATAATTGAAAAAAAAAATTCAAAACACAAAAAAATCTATGTATCTATGTATCTTTTCTTACATATAAAGGGACTAAATCTTATAAGAGAGATGCTAATTCTAATGAGATTCCAGTATTAATATTGTTTACAAATTTGTTGTACAAATTATTTAATTCACAGGTTTAGGTGTGTATTATGGGGCTTTTTCAACACATAAATGCGTAAGACAAGATTAAAATTGCATGTATGATAAAGAAATACGAAAATCAGAGTGGCTAAATCTACATTGCTAGTTTGTGAACAGTATTATTGTAAAATTATTGGTATTGCGCAAGAGTTTTGATCATTTTATTCATTTTGTCTCTGAATTCAATCGTGAATCACTGTATCTCTGTTATTGGGCTTCACTGTCTTAATTTTGAATTCATCATATGTCTAATTATTCCCCAAATGCATCTCACACATTCATTGTAAATTACAATAAAGCAATAAATTGGCCTTACATCTGGGAATTCATTTACTAATACAACATACTAATATAGATGTTAGCATGTATTCATGTCTCATTCATTTTTACACAAATCTGCATAACACTTGCAGGTTTTCACCATCGAATTTGCTCTACAAAAGATATATTTCTTCTGTTTTCCTGAGGGAGACACTTGAGTGTACACTTAACCAAGATCATAGCTGCTGGCACAGAAGTAAACACATATTACATTGAATATTGCGATACTGGAATGATATTTGTAAACACGTCTAAATAAACCTCATCAGAGACCTGCCCTTATGTTCATCCATGTCTTTAATTAAAAGGTGATGCTTTTTCCAATGTTCAAATCCAGTGTCTGAGCGTATATCTGTATACAGATATAATTAAACCAAGATTATACATTTATTCAAATATAACCTGAATATTGCACAGAATTAAAAGTGCTATATTTGGAATGGGATTGCCGACTGGTTTCATCATTTTGAACAAGACTTGAGGGATTTTATTTTTCGGCTAAGTTTGGGTCTTTTATACTAAAAACTCAATTTGAGAGGCTTTACTGTTTGGAAGAAAGAAAGAAAAAAAACATTCTGGTTGAAATGAAAGTTAACTTTAATTAAGAAACATCATACTGAAACCTGTTAAAGAGGAAAGCCCAGAATGACATCTCCATCTGCTGGTGAAGGCCACAAGTTTACCTCAAATTTCTACCTTATTTATAAGACTGTTGGTGGTGATGGCGTGTGTGTGTGTGTGTGTGTGTGTGTTAAAATGTTATTTTGCTTGTTTGTTTATAAGCCTATCTGTGGATGTGTGTGTGTGTGTGTGTGCATTTATGTATTTTCTACTGCTCTGTGTGAAAATATAAATAACTACCTTGGCGGTGTGTGCAGTGTAATCTGTTCCCAGCAGGCTGGATTCCCACTGTGAGAAAGACAGTATATTGTTCCTGCAGCACCACAGATAACAACTCATTAGCATACTGAATCATTTGGCTGCAAGAGCCACTCTGCCACCCATCTGCACTGAGCTGATAAACACACACGCCAGCTCTCTCTCTCTCTCTCTCTCTCTCTCTCTCTCTCTCTCTCACACACACACACACACAGATCTATGCAGAGCAAGCACACACACACACACACACACACACACACACACACACACACACACACACTCACATAACCCTGCTCCCACAAACACATACACACATACACAGACACAAGCCTCCTCTCATTCCCTCCCTTTCAATCCCTCATATGCTCTCCCTACACTCCCCCCTCTTTTTGTGAGTCTGTGTGTTTTTGGAGAGTCGGGAACACTGAAGCAGGTAAATGCTTGGCAGGCATTAACCCAGAGACCCCCTCAGTCAGTCCCGGCACAGCCAGAGTAGAGCACAGGAGAGGTCTCCAAACACCTGGATGTCTCTGATGCTCTCTGGAAGCAATTATCGTTTTTTAGAAATGTCTAAGAGCTGATGCTGTTGTAGTAGTGGTACTGATGGCAAAGTCCGCTGCGCAGATTTATGGAAAATAGGGAAGTAGACTTCAGAAAAGTAGCATTCATGTGGCAAAGCTACAACAACTTTCATTTCCATTTCCCATTTTCCAACGACCACAAGTTGGCGATCTTAACTTTTTTTGATTGCGTGAGTGAATAACTGGTGGGAGCAGCGGGAGTCTTGACCAGTATGGCTGTTTCACAATGTGTTACAGACACAACAGCGTGCAAACGAATGTAGCGGAGGCCGTCAAAACCACTTTCACAATGGCAGGATATCCTGCAGGTCACTGAGCCACGTTAACCTCTACAGGAAGTTGTCACTTGTTGGGAGGAAGTGAGGATTCCAGTGTTCATTGGGGGAATTTCACAAGGAGGTTGTGGTTTTAACTATAACACTCTGTACAGAGGAGGTGGGAAACAGTTGCCTCTAGGAATTTGTTAATGAGGTTGCGTAATCATGTGTGCAAAAAGTATAAAATTACAAATATGGTGAAAATGAGTTTTTTTTTATACAATGAGGAAATTAAACTGACTCAATAAGGATGAATAACAACATGCTTGAGTACAAATACAAGGCTTTTTCTCTGCGTGTTTTATTCAGGTGTTTTGTATAAAATTCAGCGATTTAACATTGGATATATTTATAGATACAGCTATCATACAACAAATATGTCATTACCAAACGTACAATGTCCCTTTACTGCAATTCATAAAATACCATAGTTACCAAAGGTACCAATATAGGCTACTAGGTCCTGCTAAAAAAGCAGAATAACCAACAACAGTGAGCAATACTTAACTGCATTTGAAAACTGCTGGTGTTGTTATGATATTAACACTGTGTGTGTGTATAGGTGTGTTTGTGTGTGTGTATGTGTATATGTGAAATGCGGCAATGAAGGGATTTATTTGTGTACCTTACTAACCTACAACTGCATTACAGTTAAAAAAAATAATAATAATAACACTGAAACATTCATATCAAAAGGACTGCATGAGTCATTTCATGTTATCTTACGACCCATATTTTGTACACTTTAAGAAACACTGCATGTCTTGTACCTCCACAGCAATTTCAAATAGATATATTCATTCCAGGCGGTGGAATTGTTTAACTGTCTGTTGCCGTATTTGGTGTAATTTTCCCGTCACCAAAGTGTAACAGAAGTAAATGGTACCACATTTGATGTATTAACGTTCAGTTGCTTGCTTTGAGTTCAACTCCTCTCTTCTCTCCTCTCTCCTTATTTCATTGTCTCCTAAAAGACCATTTTGATAGTAAACCCATTGACGAACACGCTACACTACATCTTAAACCACATGACTTGAACTCGAGTCACTGTTGTTACATTGTGCAGTGGAAATAGAATGCTATTTACAATACATACGCAACTGTATGGGTACAATAGTTTCCAGTCGGTTAATTTACGGCCTCTAACTGAGGCAAACTTACTTTTGTGTCATTATTCTAACACACTAAATTTGCTGGGCGTAAATCTCTAGGATTTATTCGTTGATGTTTTAGAACCATTTACTTGCAGCACTCCACAAGCACCTTGGATCTACATCTGGCTGCACCATGTTGTAATCAGTAGTATCATTAGTGAAGCATTGGTCAAAACTTCAATATTACACATCCAGTGATTTTTTTGTTTGGTTTCGTCTTGTTTTGTTTTGTTTGCTTGTTCTTTATTTCTTTTTTGTGTGTGTTTTATGTTTTTAGGATATCCAGTCTTTGGACTTTGAAAACACGGAAAATTATAATCCGCAGGTCAGTCAAAGACATGAGACATGCAGAATTTACAAGTCTTTCGTCGGATTAAATTCAACCGATCACCAATCAAACCAAGCTTTTCATCAGTGCTGCCTCAGGTGTAATGTGGAGACAGGAACGTACTAATGATCCAGTTTGGACACCACTATCTCGCTACGCAGAGCTTGATTCTCCTTCCTACAATGACAACTCAAAGCTAACTGGTCCTGAGCATATCCATTTCTTTTTTAGTCCCTCTCATTCTTCTTCTTTCAGTCTCAGGTGTTGTGTCCGTGGTCTTTTGGCATCAGTATCATCGGCGACTAGAGCCATCTAAAGGGCGTCCATTGCGCCTCAGATCTCTAGCAGCTAGATGAAGCGGGGGCCCACGTGAAGCCGTTAGAGTCCTTGGAGCTGGAGGTGAGTCCTGGTCTTCCATAAAGCTCTCAGGACTACCCTCCGCATCGCCATCAGGCAGGCTTCCACAGCTGGAGCCTGGTGACATTGTCTCCAGAAGATCGTCCCTGGCCAAGCCCACCACTGTGTCCTGATGTCCTCCACCCTGTGGGCCGCCCTCATGGCCCCCAACCAGCAGCCCTGTTTCCCCATCAGTTGTGCTGCCAACATTCCTCCCTCCATCCTGATCCTCCAAGAGGTTGGAGAGGAAGCTGATGTACTTCATGGCAAGTCGCAGGATTTCATTCTTGCTCAGTTTCTTGTCTGGGGGGTGAGTTGGGATGAGTTTGCGAAGCTCCGCAAATGCCCCGTTTACGTTCTGCTGTCGCCAACGTTCACGGCTGTTAGTGAAGATACGACGTACAATCTTTGGCTGGCCAGCTAGCGGGGGAACAGGGAGGAGTAGAGAAAGACATGGAGAGTATAAGGTGAGGAGGCATTGATAGGACATAGTAACACAAACAACATGAAATGCAGAGCTAAAAGAGAATGCGGTAAAGCAATACAAGTACAATAATAAAAATGGAAGTCTTAGCAGGAGAAGAGATGTGCATTTTGAGAAAAATTTGCACGTGCTGAAAACAAAAATATCCTGAAGAATTAACTTGCAAAAATTGTCCTCCGTACAGCCATGGATTTTTTAGATAATGGAGCAGAAGTTACAGGCGCTTGCAAAATTTAGTGCAATATGCTGCCAAATACTATGCAAATCTGATACGAGGAAAATGGTTGGTTTAGCATGCCAGACCAGAGGGTGTTAGGAAGACCGAGTGCTCCCTCTTCCATATTCTATTTACTTTTTATATATTTAGGTATGATAAAATGCCCCACTGCAGGTAGTAACATCCTCCCACCCCCAACAATGGTGTCTTCCAGGCTATTGTCGCCCTTGGAACACACCCAGTCTATCTTAATCCTTCAGCCCACTCTGCAGTAAAACCTTGGCATGGAGGCAGCAGCACCCCCATCCTCCACCCCTGTATATGGCAGTGAGTGGGCAGTGGTGGAAAAGGATGTTTCAAATGAAATAAACCCCAAATCTGCCTGAAAGGAGCTTACTTTAATGGCATGCAGGTACATGCATTTGACATTCTGATTAGCAGCATTCATTTATGCCATGAATTATGATGCATTTATTCCTCTGGGTTTAACACTTAAGATGAATTTTCTTTTTTTTTTTCTTTCTTTTTTTTTGCAAGCCATCTTCTGCATCACTGAGATTAGGTACAGTATAGATCCATGTCAGTTGGATGAACGACAATGGAGATGAGGAGGGGGACGTTCAGGGGACTATATTGGCAGAAGGAGGACACAGCAGAAGTGCGTCTTACCATACTTATAAAGATCTAAAATGCGCCTACCCTCGTCGAGTTCAACCTCATAAGGCGCCGGGCGGCGCTTTACCCTGTTGCTGGGGTACATGCTGTACTGCTCCGACTCCCCTCCGAGACTACAGCAACAGAAAGCAGACAAAAGGTGCACAGGTATATGAGAGAACATGAATTTTGGCATTCATCATTTCCTTTAATGCTTATAACACCCTCAACTCTTTGCAGCTGGAGCAAACACACATATTTATAAGCTAATTGATTCTGCACACATATACATACATGCTAAATAATGTCAATATAATGTAAACACAAATACAGTACAAGAATCCTCTCACACTACAGTGACCTATGTCTGCAGGGCCCTAATAGGGGCAGCACCAAAGAGCTACCAAACTTATAACTTACTATAACTCACAATGATCATATGAAACGTGCATTCATGAAACTATACAATTTTTTTCTTTTTATGCCTCCACCTTTACCTGTTGATGGCGGCGAGAGGCTGCGCCAGGTTGTAGAGCATCGCCCGGGCCGGGACAGGGAACGCGTTTGGGCTCAGTTGGACCATTCGAGCGTCGTCTCGTTGCGGCAGCGGCAGCGGCAGCGGTGGAGGTCTGCGAAGTTCCGTGATCGGCACCAAATGGCTTTCAGTCCTCTGCTCCACCGCTTTTATAGCGTCCCTCCTGGAGAGCTCGATCACCGGCACTTCCCTTTTCAGGTCAAGGGCGTTGTGAGAGGCAGTTTCCTTGGCAACGCCGTTGATGATGATGCTGATGCTGGTCCCGTTGCTCGAGTTCTGCAGAGGAACGTCATCCGTCTCCTCAACCCCCTTGAAGCGCCCTCCCCTCTCCTTCTCCCCCTCCTCTCTCCTCGGCTCTTCGTCCTCCTCGCATCCGTTCTGTCTGGAGATGATGGAGGAGTCCTCTCGCTTTCCAGGACCGGACTCTGCATCAGGACTTCCAGGACAAAGCTCCGGCTGCCGTTTTTCCATCATTTTTATACCGTCACCACTCGCTCGAGTCCACTACGTCCTAAATAAGATTTTCCTCGATTATTTTATTGATCAGAACAAAAGGCTATGAAAGTCTTAATACAGCAGAGAAATGAGCAAGCTTTTGCTTTCCACGCAAGCATGTACGGACTGAGCAATCCATTATTAATATTGGCATTAAAATAATTGTGTGCTTTTTATTGTTATTAGAATTATGTTTTTTGTTGCATTTGGAAAATTTACATTTCAAACAGGAAAAAAACACAGTTTAAGACAGACATTTACATTTTCTTTGCTGCTTGCGGGTTAGATTAATTATTTTGTGTTACATTTTCTTCGATATTTGAAAAAGATTAAAAAAAAAAAAAAATCTCGAGTGCCTTGCGTTAAAAAAAAAAAATAGCACAAGGCACGATAATAAGAATGTTAGCCAATATAAGAACCAGGCCTACGTTTAAAATATATTTCAATTCTCGAGGATTTTACAGTTTTTGTGAGCTGTTGAAGGTTTGAGAGCTTTCTAAACTGGCTTTGATATCAAACATTCTTCATAGGCTGATGAATTCGCCTCAACTGAACGTTTTTATTCCAAACTTGGAGCTAGTGATATATTTTTTTAAACGTTAACGTGTCGTTTACTAAGAGGTTTATCTCGTTCTTTCTGCATGCATGTCTACGAATCTCTTATCTGAAGCTTGCTCGGCCTTCAGCACAGTTTATGTCGTTAACCTCATGTCTGCATGTGGACCAAACCTCTGAGCTCTCCATAAAGCCACATTTGAAGATATTAAAAGTCATGTCGACTGCTGTTTATTTAGATGCGAACAGATCATCTTATTATATAGTGATTGTGGATGCCAGGACCACGAAGAGGGCTTGGTATCCATTCATCGTCGAATTAAAAAAAAAAAAAAAAAAAAAAATCCCTCCTTCTTTCTGCCTTCAGCAAATCCAGAAATAATCTGGTGAAGCTTCAGAAAAACACTTGGACTTGATCGTTCTCATCGCCACATTTGTCAGAGTATGTGTAGTTTTTTTTTCTTTTTGTTTTATCGTGGTGTAGGCCACAGTGCTGTTGTTATTAAAGCGTAACATCAAAGGCATGTCATACTGAAAACACCACACAGCACTGTGAGGTCTTTTAATAGCTAATTAAATCCATACATGTCTGAAGAATATTATTATAAACGAACAACAGACCGCCAATTAAAAAAAGAAAAAGCGCACTTTTATTTCTGGGAATTGTTCAATGGGCCTCGCATCCGTTATTACATCCCGTACAGCCTCTATCCGATCGGACAATAGCAGAAAAAATATATAGACAGGCTAAATATTTCGCACATGACGCCAATAAAATTCAGACGATAGAAATCCAGTTAAAGCTTTTTGGAACAACGGATATGTTGATTTGAATAAAGAGATGTTTTATTTTGTACTTACCGTTCCAGCCGTGTTGTTGATGTTACTGTGTAAGTGGAGCCATTTTGTGAGTGGGTCATCCATGTCTGAGGTTTTTCTTTTTTTTTTTTTTTCTTCTGCCAGTTGTGGAGCAGCGTGTGTGTGTGTGTGTGTGTGTGTGTGTGTGTGTGTGTGTGTGTGTGTGTGTGTGTGTGTGTATGTGTGTGTGTGTGTGTGTGTGTGTAGCTGAGTTATTCCTCGCCGCATCCAGTGCGCTCCCTCAGTACGGGGAGCGGAACACAGGCCGCAATGTGGCCGAGTGAGATAAGCGCACGGCAGCGGCCTCTTCATTCCCGATAAGCTCCTAAACCCATTATTTATGAAATGATTCATTATTATTTGGCTGTCGTGGGCTATATAGGCTTGTGGAGGGCAAAGCATTAAAAAAAAAAAGCAAACAGGCACAGCGCAACGGCCTGTAACAACGTGTGGTAGTATAGCTTACTGTAGCCTGAGTGTGAGGTGTTTTAATTTTTTTTTTGATGAGACAAACAAAAGCTCGGGTTAAGCTTTTGACCTATTTATAATTTCACCAAAGGTTTTTTTTTTTTTATTGCTAAGCTCATTTATCCAACAAAAAGATAACCGATGATAGCAGACGTCGCCCTCTATCTTGTTTTATTTTTATTTTTATTAAAAAAAAAATGGAATAATATCATTCCTCCATATCCATTTCTGTGCCTCGAGGCAGGTTGTATTGGTACAGCAGATAAAATAAAAATAAATAAATAAATGATGATGAGGGTGTAATCGTGATAACGACGCCTTAATTGAATGGGACGTGCGTATTTATTGATTGATGAGTAAATAATTAAATAAATGACGGTGCTGTTGCGTGACATTGTACGTGTTGATAGGGGGCGGCTTGGACGGCGGTTCCCCCCGCGGGGTCCTCTGGGAGTCATGGCTGGGGGGAGATAAAAGGAGTATCGGCTCCTGGTGGCATCAGATAAAAGAGCAGCACGCTATCAGAGCACATTCAGGACAGCCTAAATGGTGAGCCGGTACATCCTAATAACGGATCTTCAGCACAGCGTTTGCTCCCTTTAGTCAGAAAAATATGAGTTTAAATAATCAATACATTGAGTCAAATAAATAAATATAGATAGATAGATAGATAGATAGATAGATAGATAGATAGATAGATAGATAGATAGATAGATAGATAGATAGATAGATGTTTTTATAATGTTAGACAGATGTTTTTATAATGTTTAAAAGGGGCAGCGAGCCCCACAATTAGTCACGACCCAAACAGACCTGTTGACGCAGCCGTCACGACCATCATCCTACATCCTGCTAACATCGTGAGCATGGCCTCACATAATCCCTTTTGTTTTGTTTTTTTAACTAAGCGTCTTTCAAGGAAACAGCAACTGTGTCAGTGTTTTTTTTTTTTTGACTCGTGAGTTTAACTTTGGGTTCAAATGAATTGTCTAAAATTTGCAAATCAATAGGCCTTAATTGGCCATGGCAGGATGACTGGATGCTTTTGAAATGTTCTGGGTTTCACTGTTAAACTGTGAAAACAGAAATGAGAAATTCATATGATTGGAAACTATATTCTATGTTTTAATATTAAATTCATCTTCATGCATCTAAATGAATGGCTATTGACGTAATGTCATATATTTGTAAAGGTTTTGTAGTTGGATGACGTAATTTGCGCATAATTAATGAATGACTTACATCCAACGAGAAAAGTTTGGCAAAATAAAACATTTTTATTCAGAAGCAAACCAATATCAATCTCATGGGGCAATAGGTGACACAGCACAAGTAAAATGAAGGGATCCTTCACCAGGAAAATGTGATTCATAGAAGAAGAAGAAAAAACAAACAGGACAATTGCTTTTTTGTTTGGACATAATTTGTGATGCATTTGTAATCCAATGGATTCTTCTTTTCAGTAACAATGAATGCATTTTGTGCTTGTGTAGATAGCTCTTTAGTTTGATCGTATAATGGGCCAAGATGGCATCTGAAATAATCAACAAGATGAATGGCAACAGATAACATTTTAAATATGTGACAAAATATGGTTCCGTTTATATTTCCGTAAATATTTAGGTGCTGCATAAAAAACAAACTAAATCACAATTCATACATGAGAAAAGTTGTTTTGATTGTCACAATTAATGAACTCAAAATAAGTACGAGCTGTTTTGAAGACGGGACTAAATTCAGCTATGGTTGAAATTATCCATGTTCATCCAAATGTGACCATAAAAATAAACATATGCAGTCATGTTGGATTTGAATCAGTATTTCTAGTCTTATACAACATATGACATCCAGTTTCTAGCTACTGTAGTCCTCTCTACTACTGGACTGGTTTGGCTTCATATTTATCATTTGGTTTTTGGTTTATTGATTTGGAGCTGTACTCCGAGTCGCTTGCCTTGTCATATTGTTTACCATGAGTGTGCACTAAAGAGAAATTAACCTCTAACCCTGTTACCATATGCATGGTGAAATATACACTGACTATCTCACATCTACCACAGGTTACAGTCCATCGGCAGTTGAATGGCAGTGGTGAATTGTAATCCAAAAAATGCCTCTGTTTCATGCCTATCTTCCCAGTCAGCGCTGTATACGTCTTGCTGGCATGATCCGAAGAGAAGCGGTGCTTTCCTGGGTCATCAGCCGCGTCACCTGCTCCAGACTGAGACCAGCCACTGCCTCTCCATTCACCTGTAGAATTTCATCACCGATGCCAAGGAGACCTATGTAGGGGCCTTCACCACCCGCTTCACCCACTTTCTCTACATATACGCCTGGGAAGGAAACAGGGGGAAAAGGGAGAGGAAAACAGATTATGTTTAATGCACCATGCAACTGATATATGCACAAGTATAACTAACATAAAATACACAATTTTTTAGACATTTTAATTATGAATTTGAATATGTATGATATTTCTTGATGGTGTGTTTGATGATGGTTGACACTAGAAAGTAGTAAAGCCAATCTAAAATCTATATCTGAACAATGACATTTCAATTTCTTTCTCTTTCTCTTCTATTCTCTTTATTCAATCTTAACAGTACATCACTGAAGGATAGCCCGTCTATTATCTAAGGAAATAAAGTAACTACAATTAAATAACTGCACAAAGTTACCTGTATCTGGTCGACCTTTGCCCCTTGAGATGACGAAACCAAAGGGACCGTTTGGGGGTCTAACGAGCTCCAGGAGGAGGGTCCCATCAGGGAAAGCGTGTGTGACCCGGCCCACCGGACGAGCAATTCTAGAGGTAAGTACATCTTCGCTCAGAGCCCTGTGAAGCTCGAGCTGAGGGCTACCAGGGCTGTAATGGGAGAAACTGTAGTCATGAGTAAAACAAATATGTAAAACAATGTGTAACGTGTTTCACTTTATTTTGCTTTGACGTGTACCTGGGCGCCAGGCCGTATGGTATCTGCACCTCTCCCAGTATTGTTGAACGCTCTGTTCTTCTCTCTAAACTCTGCACAGAGGAGGCTTTGCGCAGTTGGGCCAGTGGCAGCACCTAGTGGTACATATATGGCACTGTAACACATTTTTCAAGTTTTTCATAATTGGCTAAAATTCACCAGATCAGCTTTTGGAAATGTAACTTTTTGGCTCTGATATCCCTCTAAAACTAACAAGCACTTGTTTGGCACCACACACACACATTATGCTAATAGAGGGTGTGATTGGCTGGAGCATAAAGTTTTTGTGTGTGTGTGTGTGTGTTGTGTTTAGTGCAGCTGCCAAGAGGGAAAAAAAGGCTGGCATCCACAGAAAGTGGAAGGAAACACGGACAACCTGGAATGCATTATTTGTGCTCCCAGTGTCAGGCAGAATGGTTGGTAATACTTCAAAGCCTTGGTTTGGTCCACTGTGACAAATAAGTAGTGAAAGGTACTTCAAAGCTGAACTGAATGTTTAAGGATAAGATGTTTTCCCCCTGTGGTCTCCCTTTTTGAGGTAAAAATGGCATCTATTTGATGTTGTGAACTAAAACAAAAGACAGCGGCACCGCAAAACACAAGTCATGGCATGGAAAAATGTTTGCTCACCGTGTGCAGGGTTTGCAGCGAGGGTGTCCTCTGAATGGTGGGCTGTGGCCTGCGTGTGGGGCTTGAGGAAGTAGAGTTGATCCTGGAGGCAGTGGGTATACTGAGCTGCTCCATACTGCTGGATCGGCCTCCTTTCACTAGTCTGCCAACACTGTTCAAACCAATGGAGGAAAAGAAGCGACGCAAGAAGAGCTTTGGCCGTCCATCCAGTTTTCTGTAAAAGGGGAGTTATGATTTTTTTTTTTTTTTATTAGATATTAATGTATACTCAAAATATGGGCATTTACACTACTACCAATCAACACAATATGCAAAGAAATGTATACAAAAGAAGTAAAAATGATTATTTTGTGAATGGTTTTGTCACTCTGCTGTGAATGGCCTTAACAAGTAAGGCTTTTTATTACCAGAAGAGGGCATGATTGTCTTGATGTTCATTGAATATTGTTAGCAATAACATCCTGTGGACTGTAGGTCAGGGTTTTAATCTGCCAACTGCTACCAGTCTGGCACACTCAAGTCCCTTTGGGAACAGTGTTAGTGGGGTCAAAGGATTTATTGTCAAAGCTATGACAGAGCGTTGTTATCTTGGCTTACCTGGACCCGTCAGAGTTTTCCTCCCATAGGGCCTCAGCTTTCAGATGTTCTGCTCTCAATAGCTCTGCTCTGAGGTCCTCAGCCCGAGACATACCCAGGCCACGAAGAGCAGGACGACACTCGGGAACAGAGCCAAGGTCCCCACTCAGACCTGCTGGTAGAAAAGGATGTACCAAGTTGATGTCAAAATTTTTCTTCTGTGTAGAATCTACAGTGTTCAATAAAATTATATTCTACTATTCTTCTTTGCATAATGAGTACTTTTATTTTTGTTGATATTACTTTCACTTAATTAAATGCAGAACTTTTTACAGTACATTTACAGTGTGGTATTACTAGGTAAGAAATGGATCTGAGTACTTCCATCGCTGCTTTTCTAGGATAATGAATCCTCCCATAAGAAAGCACAGTAGAACAATATGGTACTAACTTAAGTCACTCTTTGTGCAATCTGCCAGAGGAATTGAACGCTCACTCACCTTGTCCATCTGGAGTGGCATCCCAGATTTCAGCAGCTGGCAGGTCCGAGTTGTGCCGGGCTGGGGAGTACCTCAGGGTGGAGGGCCTGATACAGGGCACTGGGCTGCTTGTTACGGGGGTTCCTTGGATTAAAGTCACTGGAGACTCCCTTCTTGCCTCAGGAGAGTCCAGGAGTGCAGAGTGCTGTGATCCTCCTTCACCTCCCTGATTTGAGGTAATCTGGAACTGAACTGTGGACTGACCTGCAGCAGAGCGATTTCTTGAACTTGACTTTAGGGCTGACTTAATAGGCAGCGCTGGGGCTGGTGATTCCCTGAGTCCACCAGAAGCCTCCAGCAAACGTGGCTCTAGACTGATGGGGCTACCTGGGGCGAAGGAAACAGCTCTGCTCATGTTAACCCTGTTCCTGGGATTTGAGTTACGCCGTTGAGCCCATGATGGACCATAAGGGCCATGGCCAGACTCGAGTCGACTCTCTCCTTTCCTGCTCCTTCTCCTAAGTTTCCCAAACCCTGATGACTTCCACCCTGTGCTACTCTCTTTATTTTTTCCCAGCACAAAAGCGCCAGCAAAAGTGACAGTTAGAGGAGCTTTAGGACGAGTACTTGCCTCTGGCTTGTTTGGAGGCGCCCAGTCTCTCACGTCTTCAGGGTTGCCTGGATGCTGTGGTTCAGTATTCTGTAGATCTGATGACGAAGAGGCAGGCTGAGGTTCCCTGACTACAGAGCCACATGCCTCACATTTTTTCACCAGCACTATTATCTCTCTAATCACTGTTGTGGGTTCACCACGGACAACCACATCTTCTTGCTTCTGTGAAGGTGGCATGGAGACACTTCTGTGGCTTCTGCCCTTCTCTGAACCACTACTGCTTGAATCTGTATTACTTTCTTTACTTTTGGTCTTGGGCATCCCAGGCCTGCCACGCTGTTTCACTCTATCCAAGTAACGAGACTCTGCTTCTTTCTCTGATTCATCCTCGAAGCGTACCCGTGTGGGTGAACAACCATAACGTTTGGATCGACTACCATGGTCACTGGGGGAAGTGTCTATTTTGCTGGGGACAAGGAGGGAGCCAGATACAGTTTGAGCTGGAAGATTTTCTTTGGTTTGAACAGCTTTATGTACTGGCGATGAATGGGGGGACTCAACTTGCTGTTTCTTTCTGCAAGAAATAACACAGAGGTCTATATTACAGACATTTTATTTTTTACCTGTGAGAGAGTTACACTTGTGCTGAACTCATTTGTAATCTTTTATCTTATGAAGGTGAGGCAAAATGAAAGCAAAAATAAGCATCAAAGTGAAACTGAAAGTCAGCCATCTCTCAGCAGCTAAGTATGTTGATGTGGGCATTTTCAAAACAAGAACCTTTGGTGATAAGCCAACGCTGTGTTTGTGATCACAGCAGGTTCCAGTGTTTCAACTTATTTTTTCAGTTATGCAACTTTAGCTTTGCCAAAACAGGCCAAGACAAGGATAGACAGAATAGAGAGAAAAATAAGGCAGACACAAGGGTGGGAAACTAAGAGAGACTAACAGGAAATGTAGAGAGAGACGGAAACGTTATTAACTTGACAGCAAAGGGAACTTGTTATCACACCATAGATTCAATCCTATGCGCGCACATGGAAAACTGTGGGGGCACAAGTGGGACATTCACAGTCTCTAACATCTAACTTGTACAGATGCCAAAGATGTCAGAGCCCACAGAAATAGAACTTACACAGTGGATCTTTGATCAGAATGGGAGCGTCTGCTGGGGCGATCGCCTTTAATGTGATTGGAGCGAGCCTTGAGTCGTGCTCGCTCCAGGAGAAGCTTTGCTTGCTCATGTCTTGGGCTCAGGGGAAGATCATCACTGATTACAAGAAGTGACCTGATGATCAAGAAAAACAGGAAAATTTTTTATCATTTTAGCATCAGACAGCAAGGGAAAGGATGAGACAAGACAATATAGTGAAATTTAATATTCATGGAAGTCTTTAAATGTGTAAAACTTATTGAGTTATGACATACCCAGCAACATCATATTCCCCATAGATTGACTTAACATAGAGTGAACGGAGCTGCGTCTTCTTAAGCTGTCTTATGTAATATCAGATAGATAAACTGGGGCGTGGCCCTGGCAGTGAGAAACGTCATCCATCTATCTACACTCACGCCCAGCAGCTTAGCTGCTCTGCATTGTGCTTCATCGTCTGTACTTGTCTTTATCCCTAGGCCCAGTGATAAAGATAGCATGATACACTAGCCATGTGGATTATCCTTGTAATGGACTGAGTGTGATTCATTCTCTCCTGGGTGTTAAGAGGAGAGCGTATTGTATTTCAATAGATTACAGTTTGTCATGTCATCCCAACTCTGACAAACACAATATAATTAGCAGCCTGTTTCAGGTAAACCAAATACAGCAGCATAACATCATAATACTCCATAATCAGTTCTGGAATGTAACTAAATATACTTAAGTACAAATTTTACTTGAATATTTCCATTTATGTAACTTTATGCTTCAATTCTACTACATCTCAAATATTATGTTATGAGTCGACTACATTTGTCTCACAGCTTTAGTTACTAACATGCAAACCACATATCTTCAAATCTGGTGATTTTGAATGTTTCTGATAAACTGAATAAGTAAGAGTTCCTTTATAGGTTTAGATAATCGTCCTAACCTTGGAGTCTCTGGAAAATACACTGCTGCCTATAAAGTTGGAATAAAATATGTTTACCTCTTCTCATGAAATGATTGTGACAGTGTGATTTATTCTTGATAGATAAAGTGTGTCTTCTCAAAACGTTATTGGTCAATCTCTTCCAAACATACTGCATCCAAAATACACCACAATTAACCTGATGTATGTATAAAGAGGAGGAATGTGTCTGAAAACCAGCTGCACTACAAACTTATGATGATACTGCTGCGTTACAGTAGACTAAACTAACCAACACATTTAAAATTAACACAACCGTAAACAGTAAATGCAACATATAGTAATACAGCAGTGATATTAATCCCAAAGCATTAAATGTATAACAGTAAAACACATGAACATTTTTTTCTGCAAAATGAGCACTTACTTACATTTTGTATATTTATTATAGACTACTCGTACTTGTATGTATATATTCAGCATTTGATATGCTTGCATCACCTCTTAAAAATGATCAAACCCTGCTATCACAATGTTTGTTTTGATTGTGCATGAGGCAGCTTGTTTGATGCTTGTCTGATAACGGGATAGCAAAGACATTAGACTCAAAATTTCCACAAGTGGAGCTGCAAGAGTGTGATTTATGAGGAGAGAATATATATAGAGAGCATAAGAGTTGTATGTCACCACTCTTGCCAAGCACATAAAGAAGCATCGCATTGCTCACCTCAAATAGGGTTCAAGTTCCTGAGTGAGAATGATTGAGTCTGAGCTGTCCGATCCCCCATGGGCACCTGTGACTGGTATAAAACAGGAAAAGTACAAAACTCAGCACATCTGATCTAAATATAAGTTGAATACAGCAGCTCTAAAAACTGTTCGTGTATTCATTTCCTGTTGCATTTAGCTCATCTAGTGTACCATCCATATAACACTGTGCGTTACACCTAACAGCGTTCAGGTAAGCGTTACTGCTAAAAGAGCCATCAGCCAGAATGTGATCCACCGGGACACAGAGTATTAAAATAATATGTTCTTTGTATGACCATAAGGATTTTCATAAACCTTCATACCATTAGATCCAGTGACAGTCTCATAGGATCCCTGACTCATCCTAAATGTCAGTCAACAAAAACACAAGTTATGCAACTTCTGAGAGAGAGAGAGAGAGAGAGAGATAAAAACAGATTTCCCAGAGACAAGAGGGAAAAATCACCTGATCATCATGGATTTATCATGGATTTACCCGTATGTCTTGCACTGCAACTGCATTGCTATTGACACACACACACAGGACACATATATAGTCTTACTAATACATAGTATGGAAAAATACTTAATCTGTCACCATACATGCATAGAAACATCCATCAGGACACAGAGAAACAAAAGCAGGGACACTTCCCCCCACAGCTCTGACTGCTAATAATAGCAACACTGGCATGCACATCTGGACATCTGACATCTGCTCAACAGTGGGAATCAGCCGGGTTACATGCTGCATTTCTATGTAATATCATAAGGAGAAGACAAAGGCTTGTTTAATGAATGAATGGTTGCAGAAATATTCTGAGCAGGCAAAATATCAACATCATTAAAAGCTGTATAATGTTTAAATGTTATCTCTGAGGCTCTGACCTGAATTTTCTCTCTCTGCTTATTATGGAAACAGACCTCATCAGCTTTGAAATTAGAGAAATTTCTGTGGTTGGAATAATTGCCGACTGCATAGGGAAGTCACAAATGGCAATCAAAAAGACTATGACTGAGCCACTTGTTGAACAGAATGTAATAGAGAAGACTCAGCAGGTGTAATGTCACAGTAAGGGGCTTTACAACACTTTGCCCTTCTTTGTAATACAACCCTTTCATCAACAAACTAAAAATAAAACCACCTCAAGTTAGGGACAAGGGATCTTCTCTTTGACACACTCCCAAGTTGATCCCTCAAAGCCTAAAGTCAAGCTTTTACCTCATATATGGTTCCACCTATTAATTCTTGAGCACATTTCCCTCAGGAGACTTACCTTTACTATCCGCCCTGTATGTCGTGTCATCACTTTCTCCTCCACTCTGCTCTCTCTCCTCCCTGCAGTTGTGTTGTCTTTCCCGTAACTTTGGGCAGGCCCTCTGCTTCACCTTCAGTCTGTCGTCGGTGGAGAGCACCCCGCTTTGTGAAGACATGCTCTCCCAGCTGTCTGAACTGCACAGTCCTTTGCTGTTGGCCTCTTTCTGCTCACATCTGTCCAGGTAACACTCCAAGCTGTCTGAGTGTTTGAACTCTGAGGATGCGTCACTGTCATCCACCGCATCGCTCTTGCCGCCTGTTTCCGTTGGTTTCGACTTCCTTTGAGGCTCTGTCGGTACTTCTGTCTGAGTGTAATCCTTCATAGGTAAAGTGGATGGTATGTTGTTTGGGCCGATGCCATTTAGAAGCAATGTTTCAGGGCGTGCCACTCTCCAGAAGCCCTTGGGTGGTGCCCAGTGTCTGGTTGATGTGGAAGATGTGGAGGAGGAATTGGAGGAGGTTGTAGAAGCAGAGGTGGTGATGGGACAGCATAAGAGCACAGGTAGTGGAGGAGGAGGTGATGGTTCATCCTTACTGCTGCTTGAGATATCAGACAGAAGACTCTCCAGACTTGTACCCCCCGTGAGCCCACAAGGCTGGGCCTCATTTCTTTCTGACCTTTCCTCTTCAGTTTCCTCTCCCATCTGCTTTCCTCGTACTTCAACCGGAGGGCTGTGAATGTCCAACCTCACCTGCACTTCTACTTCCTCCTCCTCATCACTACTGCTCAAGACTTTTGCAGCGCCTGATCTCCAGGAGGTGGCAGGCAGAGACGCCTGACCCTTTCCTCTGGGCCTCTGTCTGAGAAGGACTTCGGATGAAATCTGCCCAACTGGACTGCTCCCTGAGCCCTCTGTGTCCAACTTTTCTCTTTCTTTCTCTTTGTCTTTCCCTCGTGTCCTTCTCTGTGTGATTGTCTTTACCTTGGTCTGTAGCGCGTGCACAGCTGAACTCTGAGGAGGAGGAGGAGGAGGAGGAGGAGGAAGCTGCTTGCTCAGAGAGGATGCTGGGGGCTGAACAGGGCCAGTGATGAGTCCCCAATTAATAGGAACCCCAGCGGGTACAGGGGAACTGGATCGTGCTTTGATATTGTCAACCACCTTTTCTTCCTCCATTGGCCGGTCATGCACAGAAAAGTCCAGAAAGATCCTATAGATAAAAAAAAAAAGTTGATTACATGCATGAAGATAAAAACATGTCTCTTACATGTGTTCTACATTTCTGTTACCGCCTACTATGTGATCTGCCCAGTGAGGAGATATGTAATGTGGATTCAGTCACGTTGCCTTATCCACTGATTACTTTGCAGTGCACAGGATAATCCTTCAGATTGAGAATAAGCAACTGCTGCCTGCAACTGAGCCCCTGCACTGATAAACAATATCATAAATGTGTGTAAATCAAAATACAAAATAAAACAGAACCTACCCTCTGCAAATGAGTCATCTATTTCATAAGCAACCCATTAAAAGTAATAAATCATCATTATTATCATTAAAAAATAATCAAAGCAAGCCTTACAACATATTTACTTAAGACTGATCTAGTTACATAAATACGCAACACACACAGTCTCTCTCTCTCACACACACACATTGAATAATGTACCTGGAGACTGAGTAAAGATGACGTCCTTTAAAACACAATTCCAGCGTTGCGCATCATGACAAAGTTTAACATAAATTCATGTGCAACTGCACACATGCAAGTTGCAGTCCATTCTTAAAAGCTGCGCCAAACCGTGCAGATATTGCAGCGTGCATCCTCAGGTCGGTGGCTCACATAAGCAAGAAGACGGAGCAACTTTCCCCTCCGGCTAAAAAACAAAACAAAATCAAAGGACACCAAATGACATTTTTTCAGTGTTGCTCCAAATCATCGTCCTGTGCTGTGCCGTGCCGCTTCCACTCTTCCACCGTCTGCACAGCAGCTCCCAGTCCAGACTGTGTCAGCGGCCTCTCAATCATGATTGGTCCGGTAATCCCTTCAGAAATCAGTGGGATTAGACAAAAATGGAATACAAAAAAAAATGCCTGCTTTAATTTCGTTCTCGCATCGCTAACCGAGTGAAGCTCTCTGTTGCGTAAGTGCAGAGCACACACACACACACACACACACGCACACCACACACGCACAGACTCCCGACAAACAAACAAACAAAAATCTTAATGGGCTTCAGTGTGAATGAAATATCCACACTTTGTCTTCATCTCTGCATGTCGATGCGTCAGACACGAAGACACCAGCTATGAGAGAATATAGGCCAAATTTTGCATCATAAAAACAGCTGCTGGTTCTTATTTGTCAATACAGCTGATCCCTCCTCCCTCTGTCTCAATTCATCACAGCTCACTCTCTCCCTCTCTTTCACTGTGTGCGTGTGTTTTCATAGACACGTGCACACACACACACACACACACACACACACACACACACACACACACACACACACACACATGTGCAACCTAATTGGGACAATGTTCTGCTTGCCAGTTGTCACAATCCCCAGATGTGATCAGACTCTGGCAGATTGCTGCTCAATTTTGTGCTGTGCATGCGGTTTAGTACCACCAGGGGGCGCCATCGACACATATACATACATACACACACACAAGCGAACACACACACACACACATCTTGCCCATCTAGCTGTAACCGGCTAGCGACTCTGTTGTCGAGTTGACACCCTCCCCAAACCTCGGCAGCAGCTGAGCTGCACAGTCGACATGGCAAGAAAATATCGCAACAATTTCCTACAGAAACATGAAAATCTTCCAAGTCTTTTGGAATGAGTGAGTAGCATCGATCTTGAGACCGTATTTGTTGTGATGGAAGCAGAGTGGACGTTGCATATTTTTGTTTAACTCACACTAACGACGCATAGCTGTGGGTAGTTGTTGCTAACGGTAGCTAGCTAGCTGGCGAGCTAACGGGCTAACTGCTATTAGGGGAGGACTACGGTTGCTAGCTTTGTGTGCTCTGTGCGACGAAAAGAGTTAGCCGATACTGAAAAATGTGACCAAAACACTATCGTGTAAAGAGTCTGAACATTTTGAATTTAAGTAAACAAATGCGTCTGGTCAATCTGAGAACAATTTCAAGGCAGTTGGATGGCTGGGTGGTTTTGAACGCTAGCGTTACATAATCTCGCTGAGAGTCAAATGGCTCCACTTTCTAGTGTCACTGTGCTTCTTCTGTAGCTATCGTTTCCTTGACCAACACACGAGATGGTAACTATTTTTTTGACAGCGTTGCGAAGTCTTAATCACAGCTACACTCAGAATAATGACTGCAACATGACCGAGCAGTGATTAGTTTTCGATTATTAACCAACTGTTTTTTTTAATCAGACGACGTTTGTTCGCTAGCCTACCTAGCAAACTAGCCACCCATAGCATAGCTTGCTAAAAGTAAGCTAACGTTACCCACAATTAGCTAGCCAGCGCATCGCCTTGTATCTTTATAAGACATTACAGGGTGTTATAATGAGGCACCAGTTACAGCCACGAACGCAAAACTCGTTCGGCAGAAATAAAATTGATGTTTGTAGCAATAATGTCACTCAGCCGTGTTGGCAAGCGTTAGCTTCACGTTAAGTTACATAGCGCAGAGGGACCTGGTTGTTGGCCTCTTTGGGACCCTTTGTCCATAGTCATAGTGGTAACCAGCTCTTTTAAGTAGGCCACACAGCCGTTGTTTTGATCCTTCTCCGTCGCTTGTTTTCCTCAGTATCTTACAAATATGTGCTGTGTCACCTCTGGTTTCTTTTTTATTTTGTTTCGTGGTACGGTTGAACAAAGCATACTTGCGAGTATTCAAAGCCAGATGGACTTTAGATGAGATATTTTTTATTTTAAATGTAGTAAAGTGTCTGAAAATCCTACTGTGTCCACCCCACTGTATTGTAGATACCCATACACAACGCAGCCATGTTTTAAACCTGCTTAGAAACTGTTGTAATATAAGATAACAAGGACTGTGATGATGACCTGTATGCAAAAATGTTCAAACTTTGCACTAATTTAATTTACTTTCTCTCTCTTCTTTTCAGTATTCATCACGCGATGTGATCCAAAATCCACAATGTGTGAGAACATTTAAGAACGATTGAGTTCGGAAGAAAAAATCTTGATTCCAGTGGAATCTTCCATATATATATATATATATTATTTGATATTTTCTCTGTGTTAAAGCTTACATACATTTACACACACACACTCGTCCCGTCAACATATAACCATGCCAGTGCAAGCACCACAATGGACAGAGTTCCTGCTGTGCCCAATCTGCACACAGACATTTGAGGAGACTGTTCGCCGGCCCATCAGCCTGGGCTGTGGACATACTGTCTGCAAGATGTGCCTGAACAAGTTGCACCGTAAGGCCTGTCCGTTTGACCAGACAGCCATCAGCACAGACATCGAGCAGCTACCTGTCAACACGGCCCTGTTGCAACTGGTGGGAGGCCAGGTGAGACTCGTGTCTTTGTGTGTTTGCACACATCCTTGTTAATGCCTGCTTGTGGTGAAGGATAACAACTCACGTTTGAGTAGTGGAACGTTTTAAGATACAATTTGTGTCTTGACAGTGTGGTGTTTTGTGTAATTATTACTGTTTATGGACTTATTAGAACATTACGCGCAGGCTGTTACATGATGCAAAGAGCTTGGAGATTCCTTTTATGAGTCATGCTCCAGTCGTTGAGCAATGGCTTTAATTCTGTTGCTCTACTGAGCGCTGGCACAATCACTAAATCTGTTTGTCCGACAGGGTGAGGCACATCTAATGGTGTTTTGGCTTTGTTAGCCAAGTTTCCAGGTACCTACTGTATAATAATGGATAACATCAGTGTATTGGCTGTGAGCCTGTTGATTGTATGATAAAGTCTTGGCTGTGATGTCTTTGAGCTGAGTGCCTTGCATATTTCCATTCATGTAGGTTAGTAGGGTAAAATGTCCAATCAAATTCCTGTGCCCTCATAGAAATGAAAGTTGTTATGATAGTTTTATTCCAGTGTTGTTCGGGGAAAAAGAGATGCAGGTCATTCTGTTCAGCATCAAAGCAACATGTTTAAAATGATAATAGTTGTTTGAGTTATTTTGATAGTTTCAGTTCCACAACCTATGCATGAAAATACTGATAAGAAATGCTTCTCTCTGTTGTCCCGGCTCTCTTTTATAATTGTGATAACCTGTCACCTGGGATAGGTGCAGTTCACAGAGCAATGACATGCAGAGAACGTAGAGAGTATAACCTTTCAGTACATTGCAGTAATTGTCCATATTTGTCAAAAGTTTCTATTTATTTTCTATGGCTTTTAAACATGCATAGACACAAAAGGGTATTTTGTTAATTTGTACATTGAGTTGTGTTTGGTTGTTTTAGCTAATATATAAGACAACAAAAAGAAAACCATGATTGTGTACTCCACTGCATCATTGTTGAGATAATATTGTTCTTAAAGGTTTCAGCTGTGCGTTGTGTAATTGTTTCCCTCTCTGTGTTCTGCTGCAGGTTCCTAAGGCTCAGCCAGTTGCCTTGATTACCAGTCCAGAGGACTCGCAGCATTATGAGGAGGCCAGGCAGTGTGTGGAGGAGCTGGCCCTCTACCTCAAACCTCTCAGCAACACTCGAGGTAGTTAACACACAGACACATGCTTGTTACTTATATAGTTTGTTCTACCTGTTTTTTTTATTATCCGTTGACACTTTCTGCCTTCACGTGTAACTCTGGAGGTTTGCTTTCAACATGGGAAGCCTAGTACACACGATTGTTGGCATTCGTGCAGTCTAACGTGAGAATACTGCTGATAGGTGGTTGTGGCCTTGTTCCCTTTTCAAAAAGGATCCACGTGTTTGTGTTTTCTGCACGGTCATGGTCATGCCGGGAACAAGAAACAGTTTGAAAACAAAAGTCATAAAAAAGGAATCAGTAATTTCCATTGAGACATTTTTTTTTTTAAAAAACATAAGCACTGACTCATAAACTTGGAGTGGTCTGAAAACATGATGTCTCTGGGTCCTTAAATTGACTCTTGTTGTAAATACGCTTTGACACAACTCCACTCAAAAGAGGCATAAATTACACTGACAGTATGTCAGATATATGAGAATATGCACCTTTTTGACTTTGTATCTAATGTAATAAAAACTAGTAGAATACTGTGCTGTAATTCATATTTTGTGCATTTAATTAGGCTTTGAAGAATCTTGTAGTTAATATTTAAATCAGCTAATTTGATTTGGAATCTTGGAAGTTTTATATTAAAAATTAAAAGTCATTAAAACAGAAAAGCAGAACTACCTCTACAACTATCTGTTGATATAGTATAGTGCAATAGAGACGTATCTCATACCTAGTTAATATATTTTTAAAAATGATTATGTGTGAATCGCATATTTAATCAACAAAATAATACAATAATAATACAACAATAATAATACAAACAAGGAAATGTAGTAAAAGTGTGAAATTTATTTTATGTGTAACTGATATTGCCATAATGCCATTTTTATTCAGCTTTAAATAAATATGTTACTATTTGTGGCGTTGCTGTGACATTACCTTGAAGTGAAATACTATTTTAGGTCATTAGGGGCCTTCCATATATGTTGTGGTCAATACCACCATCACATGCTGAAACCATAACACTCAAAGGTCGCCGTTGTTTCTGTTTTATATTGATAGATCATTGTGCCCTTTGTGCCTCATGAGAAAACCTCAGGGGTGAAAATCTAAAGCAATTTCCTCAGTAATCACCAGCCATGTTAATGATTTATATATGTATATTATTGATTGATTGTTAGAAATGATTAATTATTGATTAATAAGTTATTAACAATCAAACAACACACTAAAATGTGCTTCTCATTGAAACACTTGGAGTGGGGCATTCAAACAGTAAACTTGAGTCACTTCTGTAGTTTATCTAAACATGAGGAAATCATTTAAATCATAAATTAGATCAAATGATGCCATTACTTAGTATTGCTTCCTATTTTTTCACTCCGCTTGTCACAATTCAACAACAACATTCAGCACAGTAACTCTGAACCTTCAGGCTTTATTGAACACGTAGGATGCTTGAAACAAAGCCTGCCAGATTTTTTTTGTGGCAAGAAAATAACAGCATATCTGCATATCTGTGTAATTGGGTGTGAGTTGTTTGTGGAGTTTTTTTTTTCTTTCAGCATAGTTTCCTGATGATTTAAACAATTTAGCAGATTTTAGATTTTATTGTGGTTAAGATTTGTAAAAGAGGAAGTAGTTATGGTAAACTCTTTGTGTTCAGAGGTGAAAGTTACTGTACGGGAAACTATATGAGCCATGTTCATATCAGTTAAGTTTGTTTGACATATGAATGTGCTTTATGGAAAGTCTAACTGCCTAATGTCCTGGGAGTGCACTAATAATGCCGCAACAACTGTGCTCCGTTTATGACTGCATACCAGGTCAAGCAGATTCTTAATGATGATTTAAAGATAATCAAGTAAACATATTTACTTCATTCGGTTTGGTGCACCCTCATTGTCACTGACAGCTGTTTATTCCATTGGTTTATCAGGTGTGGGTCTGAGCAGCACGGCCCAGAGCATACTGAGTCGACCAATGCAGAGGAAACTGGTAACTCTGGTCCACTGCCAGCTGGTGGAGGAGGAGGGCCGTGTTAGAGCCATGAGAGCTGCCCGCTCTCTGGGTGAGCGAACTGTGACTGAACTCATCTTGCAGCACCAGAATCCGCAACAGCTCTCCTCCAATCTGTGGGCTGCTGTCCGTGCACGAGGATGTCAGTTTCTCGGCCCGGGTAGGTAGTTTTCCATTAGTTGCATGAGACCAATCCGTTTGTTTCTTGAGAAGTGTATCACCTGTGAGTGTTGGCACTTGTCACTAATGTTTTTTTTTATATTTGTGCTTTTTCTCCCGTAGCCATGCAGGAGGAAGCCCTAAAGTTGGTCCTTCTCGCTCTAGAAGATGGCTCTGCACTGTCCAGGAAGGTGTTGGTTCTCTTTGTAGTGCAGAGGCTTGAGCCACGCTTTCCGCAGGCCTCAAAGACCAGCATAGGCCATGTGGTGCAGCTCCTCTACAGGGCCTCCTGCTTCAAGGTATGTCATTGACTGAGAGCCAGATGAAAATGTTATTCTTATTTATTCATTTTTTGACCTCACATGAGCATGTAGTGATCCACAACAGGGCACAAAGCCTCAGTGTTAGACTGACTTTGATCATAATCATATCCAGTACTGTTAAGTGTGAAGTGTAGTTCCCATAACTGACATTGCATGTCAGTTATGAAGAAGCTGTGAAACCCAGAAACAAAAATGAACTTTCTTTCTTCCTCTGTGGCTCTAGGTGACCAAGCGTGATGAAGATTCATCCCTGATGCAGCTGAAAGAGGAGTTTCGTACTTACGAGGCTCTGCGGCGCGAGCACGACTCTCAGATAGTTCAGATTGCCATGGAGGGTGGGCTGCGCATCGCACCTGACCAGTGGTCTTCTCTGTTATATGGAGATCAATCTCACAAGTCACACATGCAGTCTATCATAGATAAGGTGTGTTTTTTTGTCTATATCATGTTTTTATTTTACATCTAATAGTACGTAGATGATTTTTGTTCTGCTCCATGTTGGTACAGAACAAATCATGTCTGCCATAAGCCTACTAAAGCATTGACTCCTTTTTTTTTCCTGCTTCTGGAATAGCTGCAGACCCCAGCGTCCTTCGCTCAGAGTGTTCAGGAGCTGACGATTGCGCTGCAGAGGACCGGAGATCCAGCCAACCTCAACAGGTTGCGGCCACACTTGGAATTACTGGCCAACATCGATCCCAGTCCTGGTAAGAAACTTAAGGAATCATGGTTTTGTATTGACATGAGGAATAAATCAACAAGTTGATACCCAAACTGTGACCTCGAGTCCCCTCTTAGCTTACCATATATTAAATTTATCTGGGGGCCAGAAGTCTCATTGATTGGAAAAGTGTGACTTCTTGAGAAAATGGGGCAATCCTGTTCTTTTTAAAACTTGACTTGTCATTCAGTTAAAAGACGATCCAGCATCAGGGCTTTTGAGTGGCCTTTTTAAAAAAAAAACAAAAAAAAAACACTCCAGCTACAGTTGTGGTTCCAGTACCATCATTTGAAATATTAAGATAAAAGTCTGTTTTTCTCACACCTCTATTTGTTCTTCCACACAGATGCTCCCCCTCCCACATGGGAGCAGCTTGAGAAAGGGCTGGTAGCAGTGAAAACAGTGGTGCATGGACTGGTGGATTTCATTCAGAACCACAGCAAGAAAGGAGCGGACCCTCAACAGGTCAGTCTATCCATTGGACTGGAGATCATAATCCAACCGACCACCAACATTTAATCATTAATTAGGCTTGTAGAAATACAAATTGAAGGCTGTGATAATTGATTTTTGTCTGTATCACCAGCCCTAACTTTAATGTTTAATATCACCGCTATTGAATGTTCAGTTCTTTGTGTTGCGCCTTAACCAGAATGGTTCAAAAAGATAATGTGTCGTCTGTTTTAGTAAAACTTTGGTGTCTCTCTTAAGCCTCCTCAGCACAGCAAGTACAAGACATACATGTGTCGTGACATGAAGCAGAAGGGAGGCTGTCCTCGCGGAGCCAGCTGTACCTTTGCTCACTCTCAGGAAGAACTGGAGAAGTGAGTCTGGCAAATATGAACACATAGCACTGTTTACCCTTTTTTAGCATACATTAGATATTGCAGTTCTGATGAAACCATTTTCGTACACCACCCAGCGTCTCTTACATATTTTATGCTCGTCAGGTATCGAAAGATGAATAAGCGCCTGGCAGCTCGCCTCCCTGGCTCAGGAGGGCTCATGCCAGATGACGGCCTTCCTCTTGATGTAGCAGTGACCCGGAAGCCATCACCCCTCACCAATGGCAGCGGCGCGCCCTCTTTGCCCCAGCTCATTCCCCGTGGCACCGACACAGTCTCGTACGAACTGTTGCGTAAACCCATCAAAATGGATGGAGGGAGTCCCAGTGCCCCAGGGTCACCACCTGATCCGTGAGTATAGCATCCTCTGTGCATTCAGTCATTTGGCCGTCAAAGAACAGGCAACCATGTACCTTGAAGTCTGCAGATTTTTCTCCAGTGTGTTTCTTTTCTGTAGTTTTTAGGCTCAGGCTATTGAATAAAACTGCCTAGGGGATATTTAACAGAGTTGGGTTAGGTTAGGTAGCTAGCAATTATTTTTTAGTTTGTATAGTTCAGTTGTTGCACATGCCTTAAACAGGAGAGGGCGGATGTCATTGTTGAAATGATAGAATAATGTTTGAATATGAGGTCTGCTTGTCTAAGTAATCTAGTTGCTTAAGATACTTCACTTATGTGTAAAGTTGTCTAGCTAACACGGCATAGTCTAGTTGAATTGGAAGCCTGCAGAGTCTTGGCACTCTGTGGCATATAGCTTTTATTAACTGGTACAACATGTTTGTGGCCTGTAGCCTGGACAATGTGCCCAAACCTATGCCTCTACCACCACATACCATGGCACACCCAAGAATGCCAGCGGACCACCTCGCGGGGGTGAAGCACATGCCTGGGGTAGCTAGAGGTCCACCAGTGTACCCACAGCCACAACTCCCTGAGATGTGCTACGATACTCGCCCACCACCTTCTGCTTCTCAGTATGAGACCCCACAATACTCAGTGTCAGGTAAATTCTGTCTGTGTGACACATGATTTTTTTTTACTTAATACTCTGAAATCATCTAGCAAAGTGACATTAACAATACTTTTATTTCTCAGGGTACACATACCAACAGCCGCCACAGTATGTTCGGGATTTCGCGCGTAATCCTCCACCCAATGATTCAGGCCCCCCCTACCAGGACCACTACCCGGGCTATGGGCCTCCAGAGCGCCCCTACCAGGCTCCTCACTCTGGTCCACCCTTCTCCTACCCTCACCCTCCGCACCATGACCGAGGCCGCCACGGGAACTACCCTGGTCCACCACCTCCCCCACAGCCTTACCCATCTCAGAGGGATGGCCTGGTCAGAATGAGTCCCGCGCCTCTAGATGTTCCCCCGCAATCAGCAGGACAGGCTAACTCACTATACCACCAGGAGCCAAGTGCTCGGGATAGATACCCTCCAGATGGCTACTATCCACAAGGTGCCCAGCCTCCACCCATGAGGGCTTATGTCAGGGTGAGTCATTTTAGTTTGCTTTTTAACACTTTGTGTGGCCATCCTAGTATCAAAACACTAAAATAAAATTTAAAAAATTATTATTTCTTGTGTCTTAGGGGCCATCGTATAGTGGTTCGCAGCCCAGCTTGGACTACCTGCACCGACGTCGGCAGGAGCTCTTATCCCAGCTGGAGGAAAGGAAAGTCATCTCCCCTCCACCATTCGCTGCCTCCCCCACTCTTTCTCACCCTTTCCCCAGCGACTACCCACCAGAGGTTAGTACTATTCGTTACATCTCTGAGGCACAAGCATTAAGCTGTAAAATTGGACATATTTAAATTCAACATTCAGGCACTGTAAGTAACGTTGTGGTGCAGTGGTTTTAAAAAAAAAAAAAGAGGTACTTATTGACCATGAAACATGGAAGTATTATTGACAACACATTGTCTGTGTATGTTCTGTGTCTGCAGTATGGTGAGGAGAGCTCCAAAACAATTATGAAATGCAGAGAGTCTGACTATGCAGGCCAATACTCCCCCTGGTCTTGTGAAACAATCGGCTCCTACATTGGCACAAAAGATGCCAAACCCAAAGACGTTATGGTTCCTGGCACCATGGAGATGATGGTGAGTTCACATGGATGTCTTGAATGAACACAAAAGGCATCATAACATTGTACCACGCTTAATAACTCACTTAATAATCTCGTCTAGTGTTTGCGGTTTGTTTTTTTTTGTTGACCAAGTGTAATTCACCAGCCCTGACAAATCAGCATTTTGTTCTGCCAAACACATTATTTACTCTTTATTCTACTGACAAAAAAAGTGTTTGTTCAACCACAGTGTATCAAGTGACAAGTGAAGAAAGGAACATGTTGTCCCCTCAGCTTCTCTAATCTCTCCTCTCTGTATCCTTCTCTCTCCATCTGTCAGAATGTGGAAGCTAAGGGTCTGAGGGAACCATCGCTGGAGGCTCCTCGGAGGGGTGCGGAAGTCAAGGACGATGACCCCATTATCCCGTTTGGCCCCCAGCCTACTGTATCACGCTTCGGGGCCATTTCCCGCACCTCAAAGACGGGCTACCAGACCACCGGCCCTGTGCAGGCTATGGCCTCTACTGCCCAGAACCCAAACTCTAAACATATGGCTGTGTCAGGTAAGAGACCGTGCACACACTGTGCTTATTAATGACAGACAGTAAACATCAGTGTGCATTAGCATATAATCTTTTCTTTCAGTGAACATTGGTAACACTGAATAATTTCTAAAATTCAGTTGTTTCATATATTTGTCTTGCTGCATTTCCAACCATAATTTTTTCTAGTTTTTCTGTTCGATGTGGCTTCAGATCAAAACATTCAAAATATAAAAAGATATCACAGTGATTAAAACAAAGAAGGCTGAATAGTTTTCTGACAATGATTTTACCTTCTCGCCCACAGCAGAATACACATATGGAAGCCATGGAGGATGGGGTGGAGCTCCATACCCCTCTCACCAGGCTGCCTCCTCCTCTCAGGGACACTTCAATGAGCGGTGAGGCCTGCGTTTGTTTGCTCGTTTTTCTGTTGATGATAATACAAGTCAGGCTTTTAGGAAAATATCAGAAATGCATGTATTAGCGTGAAAGTTTGTGGCCAAAGATGAGTGTAAAGCAGTTATTTAAACTTCTCACCGTATTTCCCCCTTCACAGTCTACCTATGGCACCCTCAGACAGAGAACAGTTAAAGATTGAGCTGCAGCAGGTCAACCAGCAGATCACCCAACAGACCCAGATGCGAAGCATGGAGGTGTGTATCATCCCTGACTAACAATTGTTTGATAAATTCCACATTTTCAATCATTTTCATTTTGATTTTGTAATTATCAAATAAAATAATTACAAAAAAGAATTCTGGAGATTACTTAATGTTTTATGTATTTGTCAAGTTATCAAGTTGGCAGTCGCTATGAAAATAAAGTCAACACTAGTTAAAAATAACAGATGTCATATTTTGTCTGATCATTGCCAGACGTGTCCAAACTGCAAACTCATCCTCTTCACTTCCTGTCTCACTATTACAGGCTGCCAGTAACTCTTTACTCCTGCAGAGGGAGGCCAGTGCGTTGGCAGGACAGCCTGTGCAGCCAAGCCAGGGCCAGGCAACAGCAGCCCAGCAGCAGCAGCAACAACAGCAGCAGCAGCAACAGCAACAACAGGCCAAGTGGCCAGCAGGGGGAGCGAGTACCACAGCTGTCTCCAGTGAACAGCTGAGCCTGGAGCTCCACCGGGTGGAGAGAGAGATCGGCAAGAGGACCCGTGAGATGGCTTTGGTAAGGGGTGATGGACTGTTGAGCAACTCTGAGTCTGACAGTATATGCTTATGGATTTTTAAAAAAGGCCTAAGCAGCTAAGGATGTTTTGTCTATCTCAAACCAGGAAAACCAGGTAGCCCATGATGTTCAGCAGTACAAGATGAAACCTGCAGAAAATGGACAACCAGAGCACAAGACTCAGCTGGAAGAAATCTTGTCTCTTGGGTGAGTGTGAGTGTACACAACAAAAAAACATATGAATCATCATTAGCCAGTGTTCCTTGTTCTCATGCTGGTCTTTTTTTTTTCTCTCTCTCTCTCTCTCTGGAATTCAGCGAGGTGTCAAACGGCTCCAGCAGTCTGCAAGAAAGTGCAGTGGGCGGGCCCATGCTGTCACTGACCAATAAGACGTCTGCGCTGAGCCTGTGCTCTGACCCAGGTGCCACTGGTTCAGAGATGCAGAAGAATGGCGTCGTCCATTCCTGCTCTTAGGCAGTACACACTTAAACACACACACACACAGACACACACACACACACACATACACGCACACACTCAAGATGCTCAATTGAAAAGCATGCACAGGCACACATACACCCATTCTATTTAGAAGATGAGCAGTATCTGCCGTGATATGAATTTTCTTTCTTTTTGTTCTGTGAATGAGCTTTTTTTAATGACTTTCCTTGCCTGGAAACCAGGGCATATAACATTTCTCGTGTGTGTTTAATTTTTTTTTTCTTTTTTTTTTTTTGTACTGGAACTACGGATTAACAAGGCTCACAATAGATATATCAGGAAGAGTAAATGGTGGTGATGTTGACAGTGGTATTTCATTCATTATTTGATTGATCCTCCCCATATAAGATTTTTTTTTTTTTCATTTTTGGCATACATGTAGATGAACGGTTAGAGAAACTGAAGCAGATTAATAAACAGCTTCACATCATATACAGTCTGAGGAACCTCTATTACAATCTGAAGATCTGTGAAGGTATTGGAGGAAACGGGACAAGCGTGTCACTTGGTACTCACCCCCAGGATCGTAAAAAAAAAAAAGAAAAAGGTGGTTGCCTAGATCTAGATGGTCTGAGGAGGGAAATAATAACAGTATTCCACCAGTATTCAGCTGAAACGGAGACGCGAGGCGTTTCAGAAATCACTTTTGCACCATACGCACGTCCTCCCCTACCACGAGAAGTATGATTTTATTAGTGCATTTTATGAACACATCATGTCTGTTTCATACTTGAAAGCAGTATATTCTATATTTAATTGAAGCATTCTGTTTTAAAGATTGCAACAAGCCTTTTTGATAATGAGCTTTCCAGATGTTTTTTCTATAAGGGAATCTACTATGTGCTTCTCTCGGTTGTGGTGTGAGCTGATGTGATTTGGTTGCAATTGCTTTCGCCTGCGCGCCGTAGGGCTGCATTCAGTCCTGGCCGATTAACAATTCGCAGTACACTCAAATATAGTTGTGTTTTTTTTTTTTGGCGGGTGTCAGGGTGGAGGTGGGTGAAGGCACATTAGCAAGCTGAGAGAGTGTACATCTTTCTGCCTCACGAGTCAGGTGAGTCTTAACATGTCAGTTTAACGTCAGGGTAAATCAGGGTTTCCCTCCTCAGAGCTTCTCATCTGGCCACACAAAAGGCTCCCCATTGGGATTATCTTGTCATTTGTTTTCCTAACTTCTATGAAGTTGCCTTCCCTTGTGTTTGTTTTTCGTTTTCTTCTTCTTTTTTGGGGGGCGGGGGGGTTTAAATTTGTTTTGTTTTTTTTCATGCTTGCGTTGTTACGATTTGGGGGGTGTGACTTACCTCGTGAAGGCTTTATAGAGCTCAATTGAACACGCGTCCTCCTCGTGAGGAGATGGTTGAATTGCGAGCAGAACCCAGGCTTATCATTTGTACCCTTTAGAAAGCAGACTGTTGTAGCGTTTTTAGCTGCACAGGACTTTGAAATCATGTTTACAGTTAAGGATATTAGTGTAGGTTACTGAGAGGTGAACCCAACAAACCTTCAAAAATAGCTGTCCACAAATAGCAGATTTGAATATATTTCAGCGTCTTTATTGGTGACTAGTATAATCTGTTCACTGTTTTCACACCGTTCTGCCATCATCACCACCATTACCACTATTACTGCTCTTTCTCCATCATGTTAATTGTTTACTGCTGAAGCTCGCGGAGCTCCTTGCCTTTTTGTAAACAATAATGATCGGCAACAGTTTTACAGCTCTGCTGAGAGCGAGTGGGTCCTTGTGTTGAAACGGTTGAAGGATAGAGGAGACGCTCTGGGTCAAGTCGTTCTAGTTTTAACGCTGAGCCTTCGTTTTGGTCAGACGAGGGGTACTGAGAAACTGACAAGAGTTTGACAAATCCCTGATAACTGATGAGTCAAATAAACCAAGACACAAATGTTGTTGTGTCCGACATCCTCATCTGGGTTGTTTGATGGGCATCTCTTCCAATTTGTCAGCACCATGATAGTGGATGTTTGGGTTTTTTCTGTCTTTTTCAAATTTTTCCTACCACACTTCAAGCCTCTGGCTGCTCCTCGCTACATTTATTGTTTAGGTACACAACTCACTTATACATATGAGTATGTATACATACATTAATATACTAAAGCACTATTAATGTGCCACCTCTTATTTTACTCGCTCAGCATTTATATTAAATGATCTCTACTTAGAATCAGCAATTTTTTTTTTTTTGTTGTTTTTTTGATTTGTTCTCTGTCCACTGGTTGCCAACACAGACTTTATCCTTTCCCAGACGAAGGACTTCTGTGCGCATTGATGTGTGTTCACTTAATCTTTTGTGTTCAAACAAAGATGTTCTTTATAGACTATGCTTCCGAAGAAGACAAAATTCTGTAACTTTGGAAAATTTATTGAATTTATGGAGACATTTTGTGTGTGCTAGATTGTATTGTAGAAAATGTACCCTAAGTTTTTTTTTTTTTTCTTCCTCAAAGTGTGCTGTACTGGGTGATAGTGTTGAGGTATTAGAAAAGTGTTGGGGTTTTTTTTTCCCACCCCTGCCCCCAAGAGGATAATTCAGGAAGTCTGATGAAAGGTTGGCCTTAAATCCTCTTGCAGTGCTCCTTTAACTTGTCTACTGTAGGAGCATGAGGTGATCTCAAAAAATAGTAATTATCACTGAATTGACATGACTTAGAGTCACACAGATGAACTCTAATAGACACCCCCCCCCTTTCGAAAATATCATACAATACTGCAATAATGCAAATCTCTCAAGGTTTGAAGCAAAATGTATATTTTTATTTGTTTTTTAAGGAAATGTTGTTGACCTAGTCGGGTTTCTAGTTCTTTTTCCTTTCTCTTGTTTTCTGTTTCTGCAACCGTTGAATTTACTGACCCGCAAGTCTTACGGTCTTCAATGCATCATCTGACCTGATGTGTAGTCAACAGCCGAGTATCTGAATGACGTTCACACGATAGCTTTGTTCTTCTTTGACAAACAAATTTACAAGACGTTGGCCTACCAGCTTGATTCGGCAGATGTAATTCCCTTGTATTGGCAACATTTTAATGGTGTTAATTCAACGTGTTTCTTCACTTTGTGCAAGTGCAAGTCAACCAAAACTGTCACAACGCTGATTCTACCTGATAGGTCCCTGCAGGTCTGAATGAGCCTAAGGCGCCTTTAGCTTAGCGGATCTGACATACAACGACGTATGGGGTGGTTTACTATATAGTTAATGGCAAAGATGTTCATTTCAATCTCCTGTGTGTTTTTGTTTCTGAGTGGAACTGCTGCCTCTACCCTCATTTACATAACCAGTTAACCCCTCCACTCCCACCCTTGACCACTGAACTCTGTTACTGCTGTTTGAGGCTCACATTTTATTCCCTGACTTTCTGGGGAAATTCGCAAATGGCTATTTTATATGATTACTCCCTTGTAAAATATCTCTTAAATTAAGGTACAGGTTTGATTTCAGCAAGAAAATTTTATATGTATATTATACTCCATTAAGGAATGTCTAGAATTATCTTCCTCCAATGTGGATGTAGCCATTATTACGCCATTTTATGACTTTGTAAGAGAATTCACTGTGTGAAAATTGGTTTGCATTTTTGTATAATACAATCTGCTTTTTTTTTTTCGTTTGATACGAGAGGGAGGTCAAACTGGAAGTTTGAAGAGAGGAAAAAAATGAACCTGTGAAATTGAGAAAACAAAGTGTAACTTATGTACAACAGTGATTCTAAGCTGAGGGGGAAAGATTAAATGATATTGCTAACTCAGAATGTTGGTGTCATTGTTTTTATTTTTATCAGTTGAAGAGCAACCTCAGCTGTAATTGAACACGCAGCCACTTCTTCCAGCCACTTTTTGCAATTTTGTAAAGTGTGGTTCAGCTACGGTCAGTACCATAACATCTACGTTGGGTGTGGTCCAAGGTGTAACAGGAAGACTGTATTAATGTGACCTTAGTGAAAGAACCCACAAAACCTGCACAACCAGGTCTCCTAATAGTGTTTTGTCTCAAAGTGAACTTCCTTCCTTTAAGTTACAGAGCATGGTAATTGTCAGGCCTCACCCACCTGAAGCTCACGTTCTTCTGTAATTTGATAAACACCAACTAACTTTGAGTGCTTTTCTTACGTACATGCATAAGAGATTGCCTCTAGACAGGCAGCAACAGGCAGCAAGCTCCCCTGGGGAGTGGGGGAGTACAGTTTGGGGTTATTCCACTGAGATTTTCCGGTAGTCTGGATTGTACACATTGTTTCTCAAAGGCTATCAATAAACTTTGCAGATGTACTTGCTGACATACAAACAAACACAAACTTTCACAACTCATGGTGCAGAGTTAAATGTATTGTCAATGTGAAATTTTACATAAATATTTGATAGAAAAAAACGTTTTTTGTAGCTTAGAGGTTAAAATCATCAAAATGTTCTTACACAGGTCATATTGGGCATTCTTCATTTATTTCACAATATCTATATTACAACTTGAGGCAGAAAATCAATACTAAAATGTATTTAGAGCAAGTATTTTTGCATTGGATATTAGTGTTTTCTCTACTCTAGAGTTGTATTTAAAGTCTTTAAAGTTTTGAATAAGAATTGAGAAAATGAAATCCTGCCTTTGGCTGAATGTTCATCAGTTAAAGTGTGCGGTGTCAGCCCACCCAGTGATACTGGATGCAGTGCAGTGATGATGAAGGTGTAGCTTGGGGCAGATGAAGTGTGGTTCACAGTAAATTGTTTATACACTTCATTTATATAAAAAAAGAGGTAGAAAAGGTCTATGTCAGTGGGAAGGATATCACAAGGAGGGGAATACCTGGAATATGACTATGATTATGAAATAAACAGTCAAAAACATTGGCCCCAATCAACCTCATCCAAAAAAGAACAGTAAACATGATCATCATCTTTTGTTATTTCTCTTATCTATGATTGTAAGATCTAATTTGTACAAATATAAAAACAGTAATTAGATATTTCTATAAAATAAGGCACTTTTTCGTGTCACTGTGTGTTCACAGAAAAGGTAGCTGAGGTGAATCATCTTTTAGTTAAAGTGTAAAGAGCTATTCAAAATATTATTGCAATCTCAATATTTTTTCTTGAGCAAACTGTTACTGGCAAACCTACTTCCAGGACAAACACACTGTGGGTCCAACATATTGTTACTCCACATTTGTCGGATCCCAAGTTACATGTCTATCGTCGTGCAATCCTCCCAAAGCAGCCATGTCCGACTCTTCCAGCTGGAACTCGAACACCTAATGTGGGTGAGAGGTAGAGGAGGAGTGAAATGAGAAAATGAATGGCTGTGATACTAGAGACTATAAAGTGAGAGTTGGCTTCTGATTACCTCACTGCCTACTCTCTGGAGAGAGACCAAGAAATGTTTGTCACAAAATTTCACAAAAAGCTTTTATATTAATGATTAATCTTTTTCAGTGTTTTTACTATGGTTAATATGTTAGTTCAGACACCTTATGAGTGGACATTCAGCTTATACTGCAGCCTGTTTCACTACAGTGTTCTTACTTAATCATGGACGAATTTCAAAAAATGTTGTCCCCATTAGTAACTTAGTGACTAACAAACATATGAACAAAGTGTCCGGGCTGAAAAATACCAGACTTCCTTTTAATGTCAAATTACCTCAGGCAAAAGACTTACTTCACAGTTTTCTTGTATCCTCTTGTGTTTGGTGGATTTTGGTATCGTAACAACACCGTTCTAATGAAAAGTAGAGAAATCATAACATTTTTGGTAAATATATATATATGACATATATATGACACAAGTGTTATGCCAATTCAACTTATATCTGACCAATATGACAACCTGAATACTCCAACGGATGCAGATCTGAGCAGGTGTGCGTCTGTACTTTTCTGCTATTTGGAGAACAGTTGGGTCGTTGAGGGCTTGACCCTTGGCCAGAGGACTGTACCCTTCAAACACAATTCCCTCCTGATGACAGTACTCTATGAGGTGACTGGGCTGCTGGAAAGGATGGTACTCCACCTGATGGGTCATAACAATTTTACTCTACGTAGGCATCTTAGAATTTACTTGTCCTGATACATTCATGATTTATCTGGTAAACAGATTTCTCATTAGGAGGGGAGGAGGGGAATAATCTGCAGGACAGGCAATTATATTCCGAAAATTACTTACGAATACTGCAAGTGTGGATACAGGGACCCTCATGAGGAGGAGCTACTTCACCCTCACCACCAACAACTTAAGTCTTCTTTCATATCGTCTCTGAAACAAGCTTATTCTTTCCTAAATCTGACCTGAATGTCTCTATGTGCTTTTGAGCAAAAAATAAAATACAGTTACCATCTACCTGGTTAACATGTGGCACAATACTACAGTCTTCCTTTAACTGTTGTAGGTGGTGGACCAGAAAGTTGCTCACTCCAATAGCACGGCACACCCCTACAGTGACAAACAAGGATATTTTACATACTCTGTGAAATACCTCACTCTGACATTACAATATCACATCAGTACTTGATATAGTCACTTTTTTTTTTTTTTGCATACTTTCAAACTGTTTCCTGATGTGATCTTTCATGTTTTCTACCTTCTTTATAAAGTTCCTCCAAAGCTCTCCATGTCTCAGCTCTAAGCTCCCTGTTAGAGCAACCAGGTCGCATTGAACCTGGCCAGTGCATCAGGTAGAGATCTAAAAAAAAAAAAAAAGGGAGGCAGGTGATGATTTAGTGAAAGAACAACTGTTAGAGAACACTGGTACGTCTCCCCTCACAGGATACAGAACAAAACACAGAACACTGTAGTTTTTTTAGTAGTTGTTTGACATGTCTTAATCAATCACAACCCATACCAAAATATTCCACCCCCATCTGTGAGCAGGAGTCAAGGCAGGCTTTCTTTGCAGCTTTGTATCCATAGTCCCCTGGCCAGAGTTTATTGGTGAGCCACAGATCACTTCGTGGTATTCCACTTTGTCCGATAGCTTCGCCCAGTTTCTCCTCACAGCCATAACGCTTTGCTGTGTCAATGTGGCGCATGCCACACTCAGTGAGTGCATACACAATGGCATCATGAGAGTATCCACCGAAATGCGAGGTGCCTGGTATAGAAAGAAATTATTAGCCAAATCATAGGCAGTTAAAAATTCAAATATTCAACTGTTTTTATTCTTTTTTTAATGTTTTTTATTTTTTTGGAGGGGGGAGCATATTCAGAAATAGTACTGGTAAAGCCCTGTATGGATATAAACTTACAGTACACTCCAGAACAATATTAAGTAAGAAAATAAAAGAATATACATGTATGTAATATTCAACAATTATTACAACAGACTTTGTCACATCTCTGACTTGAACTTTTACTTGCACTAAAAAAAAAATGTACAGAAAGAAAAAAGGAGAATTTACTTTGCGTGTGTGAATGTTTATAAGTTAGCAATGAATGGACACAAATATAATTATGTAAGCAAATTTTGCGTACACACCGTAGCTGATTAAAAACCGAATGTAAAACAGCATACAATGGTTGAGTTTTGCATTTGCAATACCAGAATTTACCAAAGTAAAACGCACCTAATCCTAATATTGGAATCTGCAGACCATTGGAAAGTGGGAGTGAGGGACAGCTCAGCACTGGTGTGACGGACATGTTCATCTGTGCAGTACCGGGAAACCTGAATTACAAAGCAGTGTTATCTTTGTTTATGATATCTCCTTGCTCCTGTACTACTAGTACTATGCAACATCTGTGTGTTATTACACGTCTGCGTTACTTTACGACAACCCAAACTATCCCAAAGCAATTAAATGTTAAGAGTATATAACTGTTACACACACTTCAAGCTCTGCTCAACACGTACCTGTGCTTTGCTGTAAGCCGTATCTTTCCGGATAACGGTGGGTTTTGATTCTTAGGGTGTATTTTGGCTTCTTTCCTTCTGACCTGCACTCTAGCGTCTCTGGTGTAGGCGGAGATGTGCCGACAACGGTAAACTCAAACGGCACGACAGCCAATCCTATGCGTTTGTTCGGGCCAAACAAAGATGGCGTCGGTTTCCAAAGGGTATCAAACACGCTCAAAGGAGTGACAACAGATGCGATAAGACACTGTAACAGACTAAACGCATACACAAACACTTTAATTAACCATATTTTCAAACAGCTGGTAATTCAAACCTTTTCCCAACAACACAGACGTTCATTTTTTTTTTTACTCACACTACGTTGCGTGCTAACGTTAGCTCTTTGCTTTTAGGCTCTTTGGTTAGAGTCATCCAATATGGCGACCATGTAGAGCAAACGGTTGTTTTCAGCGCCAACAAAATGAGGTGAGTTTAGAGTTACGAGAAGACATAAAACATCACGGCTGCTGTTCTAAATGTAAAGAAATACCTCCGTCATGTTAGCAGTTGCGTAAACTTAAAGTATGGCGTCATGTAAATGTAAAGACATACTACTGCAGTTAACCATATACCATAATTGTTTCATACAATGAAGTTTTTGTGCGGTTTAATTTGTTTTGCTTGCATAATAAATTCAGTATGTGCAGTGCATGTGTAGCTGGCGGTTTTGGACCTCTCCAGGAAATTATCATAGTACTCGCTTACTTGGTCGCCTCCAGCTGTTCACCCTCTATATTCAGCTACACTGCTAACGTGCACCAAACCATTGTCATTCAGTTAACCAATGACAGACCTCACGTGAACTTGAAGCGGAAGTGTTTCTGCAAAAAGTTTCCACCTATTTGAGTGTAAAAACATGCCTCTTCCTCTCATAACGTGTCTAATCTAGACTAAGTTGAGTCTGTTTTAAAAGAGTGTGTTCTGGCATATGTTAACTGGGAGGGGAAAAAGAAAACCTGGAGTAAATTTTAATGTGATACCTGTGCATATAATGCAGGGTCCCCCGTTTCTGCATGGGGCTCAGGCGAACCTATTTGGTTTGGCCAATCCTGCTGCTACTCCTGGTTGGTGCAGCCTTGACGGCCCTGCTTCCCCCCGCTGAGGACCAAGCAGGCCTTGGCGTCCTGGGAGTGCTGCGCCGTGCAACATCACCAAAGGAGAATCCACACACACAGGCCCACAACACAGAGGAGGAGCAGAGGTTTACCATCATCATCCAAACTTACAACCGCACAGACATTTTACTCAAACTCCTAAACCATTACCAGGCGATGCCTCATCTTCAGCGGATTATCATTGTCTGGAACAACGTTGGGGAGCAGACGCCTCTGAAGTTATGGAACTCTTTGGGGCCTCACCCAGTCCCCGTGGTCTTCAAGGAGCAGAGCAGCAATCGAATGCGTAACAGACTACAACCATTCCCTGAGATTGATACTGACGGTCAGTTTATCTGTGAGCTTTCAAATTGTGTGTGTCTGTTTTTTTTTTCACTGCTCTTTGTTTGACTTATGCTTTCATCCTTAGCTGTGCTGATGCTGGATGACGACACCCTAGTCAGCGTTCCTGACATCAGTTTTGCTTTCACTGTCTGGAAGGTAATAAGCACAAAGAGGGTGAAGATGAATGTGACACATTCTGCTTCGAAATTACATTTTAGTGTAATCTGATCTGATTATATAAATAAAAATGTGTCGGCATTATGGGGTACTTTTAACTGAACCATACTCAACGTGATTAACAGCAATTTCCGGACCAGATTGTTGGGTTCGTCCCACGAAAACATGTCTTAACAGCAGGAGGAGTGTACAGTTACGGCAGCTTTGAACTGCAGGACCCAGAAACAGCTGGAGGTGACAAGTAAGTTGTGTTTGTTTTCCCTCATCATTTTGTAAAGCCTCACACTTTATTGGCTGTTTGTTTGGTTTGTTATTGCCTATAAAATGCTGTACTGCTTTTATACTTTGCAAAAGGCTTTTTGTTTTTAATTCTCTGCAGATACTCCATGGTGTTAATTGGTGCTGCCTTCTTCCACCGCCGCTACCTGCAGCTCTTCCAGGACCAACCTCAAGAGGTGCACGCGCTGGTGGATGAAACACAAAACTGCGACGACATTGCCACAAACTTTGCTGTAGCGCTGTATTTAAAGAAGTCTGTAGGAAGCATTAACAAACCCTCTGGGGTCTTTGTCAAACCTGTGGACCTCCGCAACCTGGAAAAGGATGCCAGCAGTGGGTACCATGGTATGTGGCATCGTCCTGAACATCTCCTTCAGAGATCCTACTGTCTGAACAAACTGGCACAGATCTATGGCTCAATGCCACTCTGCTTCTCCAACCTGATGGTCTCACAGTTTGGCTTCCCCAGCTATGCCAACCACAAGAGTAGAGGCTGAGGACCTGCCACATCTCTGACTGTTTTGGATTGAAAGAAGTAGCAATCTGGCTGGTCTGTGTTGATTTAATAATGCAGCACATGTCTAGGATTTGGTTGATCGCCTGGTGTGCAGCTGAAGAAACTTGTAAAATTTGTTAAAAATCATCATATGAATACGTAACTTATTTATTTTAACCTATGTCCACCTGCTCAGGGTTTTGCTATTTTCATGTCATTCATGTCATAATATGAGTAGTTTCACTGTGGTATCATGGACTTTAATCCTTTGGACAACAGCGAGGATTGTTAAGGGATTTTCTACAGTCCAGTCTGCTTAAACAGCCATAACTAAAGAGGTAATCTGTATACTGTTGCCAAAACTGCCTTTTATAGCCAGCAGGTGTCAGTCTTAGATCTGATTTGACGGTTTGTAACCATAATTTAGACACTGTCTCAATCAAATTTAGTAATTTACTACATTATTTATTGTTGTTTATTGAATGTGTTACTGTCTGGTGAGCTTATGATTATAGCCTCTAGGTTCTTCTGTATTCTTTGGCCAAAAATGAATCCCACCAAAGTGTGAATGGAGAATAAACTGAATTATTGCCATATATATAAGTATTATGTGCATGTCGACATAATTATGTACAGATCTGTGCATGCGTGGACAATCATGTATGACTATATCAGTTAAATAAAGCCAGCATGTCTTCTCTGAACTGAATTTGTGGGTGAATTTATAATTATGATCACTTAATAAGAGTTATGTTTTGAAATGGGTACTAAATGGTGGAAAATTCTAGTCACAGTGCCAAATCCAGGGGGGAGTATTGTCTTTGTTCCAAGTTTTTGCTAAAGCCTAACTTGGTTTTCACAGGTTTCTGTCTCAAATATTGTCAAGCCAGAAAAGACCAAGACCCCCCTGGGAAGGAGGAAAGGAGTTCACACACAAAATTGTGAGCTAAATTCACAAAGGATTGATCCCCCTTTTATTTAGAAATAATTGTTAAACTGTGTTTGTAAACCAGTGTTTGTTGAAACTCTCATTTGAACAGCAACATGAAACCAGCCCAACTGTGCGTTACATTAAATTAGGCAAATGATTTACTCCTTGAGTTGTAGCATCACTCTGGTATTTCAGTCCTTGCTTATACAACTGCTCTTAATAATAAAAACAGGAAAAAGGCTGACATGAAGGTTGAAGGTTAAACATCTTCAGATTATTAAGAGGTAGGAGAGTGACGATATTTTCATTCTGTTGCTTGTAGTGTGTGACTTGTATGGCAGCAGATGTTCTCAGTCTACACAGTACACATCTGGATTGTAACACCGGGTGTGAGGCCTGACCTGTTTTTCAAATTTCAAGTCTGAACACCATTACATCAGTGTTAGCTCATGACTAACCTTGAATGAAAAACTATATATTGATAAGCAAGAACATCTGACTCCTCCTTGATGGCTGAGAGCATCCTTGCATATTCTGACGTAACTCGGGACTCCAGTTCTTTCAAAAAAGATCCAAGAGTCCTCATTGTGGTCCAGGTCCACCACCACCACCACCACCAGGTCCGCCTCCTGGCTTGGATCCACTGGCATCTGCAGAACGCATGTTATGCCACAGCTTCACAAAAGGCTCCCTCTTCCTCCAAATCAGTTTGTGACCGTATGTCACATACCATCTGTAGGACAAGATGTATGGAGACGGTTAAATGTGCTGACTGCAGGACAGGAAGCCACCAAGCCACATTTAAAAGCCGTTAACATCCTCTTGAAAGTGTAAAAGCATCCAGTAATTACAGTAACTGTTCCATAACGGTGATTGATTGGCTGTTATAACGACCAATATACCATTCTAGGTGATGATAAATGGGCCATCTACTGTACATCCACTGATGAAGATGGTAAGATGTGTTTGAAAGCTCCTGAAAAGCTAGTATGTTTGCTGTTGTTAGGGCTTTTGATCAACTTTTGATCTTCATCAGCAGAGTTTGCCCAAGTTCTCATGGCGTTATAGATATACAAATGTATGTATTTGAAGTAGAAAAGTAAGGACACTCCAAAACAAAATCTTCATTTACAAATAACACACCATCATTTGCACTTGTTTACAAAACCTAGAAATGTTCTTGACTCAGACTTTTTTAATGCACTCACACTCCAAAGAGGGCTCCGCCAATATGAGCTGCATGGTCAAACAGCCGCCATCCCAGAACGAGCCCTGCTGTATCGATGGCGATGAGCGCTTTCAGAGCCTTTCAGACCAATGACAGGAATCTGAAGTTACACGCCACGTAAACTGCCCTGAAAATCAACCACGAGTATCTCTCTGCCATGCATTCCGACATGCGTACTTACACATTCACTCACACACACTGGACTTTGTCCATTTCGTTCATGCACAGATCTACATCTCTTCCCTGCAGCGAAAAACACAACACGGGAACGTCAACAACACCCTGTTAAATGTGTGAATCGTGTTTAATTCATGTTACACTTCAGAGGTGTGTATCTACATGACAAGAAAAGTTTTCATACAATACATAGCACACACACACATACACACACAAACACAATCCCCATGTACAAACACGCACACTGTGCATCACTCACATTTCCTGCTGTGAAAGTGATCATAGGGAGGAAGATTATGCCTAGTTTGGCCTCTGGCACCTTTGTACAGACTGCAGCCAGTACGGCCATGACGGCACCTGACTGTGGATCAAAAACAAAAGACATGTGAAAAGATTAGGATTATTGTACATCTTCTGCGTAAAGCTGTATGTTTTAGCAAATACCTTACCGCTCCTAATGACGGATAGAGGCGCCCACTGGCTGTTTTACACATGTAGCTAACCATAGTAGAAATCACACCTGAAAATAGACATTATGATTGAGATATCAGTCTTTTTTTCTCCCCCAAAAAACTCAATTCATCACTTTCTTTCATCACTTCTACTCCTATTCTTTGTGAGACTCACCGGCAGACAGGTAGACTGCGAGAAACTGTTCCCTCCCTAAGAGAGAGACAATTCCTGAGGAGAATGTCCACAGGACATACATGTTGGCCACCATGTGGATAATAGAGTAGTGGCTGAAGGAGGACAGGACCATGGGAAGGTAGCGTGTTTCTGTTGACAGAAGAGACAAATGGCTTTAACCATACAGTGCCTTTATTGTCCTTGTGCGAGCAGGTTGTGTTATTTATTTTATTGCTCAAAAAACAGCAAGAGCAGGCATACTCACTGGAGGCTGGGTTGGAGGTGAAGTACTTAATCATGCTTCTTTGCATCGAAGGCATCCTCCAGCAACACAGGACTACAGCATTTACCGCAATGATACCTGGACAACAAATGTGGGGTTATAGTGAATGTGCATAGAAACTGACGGTTGCCTTGAATCTGAAGAAACACGGCAACGACATAAGTCTGTGCCTGCGACACAAGTTACCAGTGACAGTCCTCTGTCCTTCTGTGAGGCTGCTCCAGAAGTCATCCATCATGGACATCAGGAGGATGAGCTGTCGCTGGAAGCCAGACAGCTGTTTCCACCACTCATGCCAGTATGCCATGTCCTGGGAGCCCTGGTAATATATGAATGCAAGCAGCTTATTAGATACACTGACTGACAGCGGTGGAAGGGAAAGCCAGCAGTTTGTCATCATCATTAAATCCTCACCTGTAAGACGTTTTCTGCCTCATCTTCATCTTTTGCAGACTGAACTCTCGACTTCATGGTCTCATACTGCAGAATGGCCGCAGCACCAAAGGAGCACCCTGTAAACTGACATGGGGTCAGACAAAAACCGACACCATCACACAGTCCCATGCATCTATTTTCTCTTATTTTAGCAGAAACAAAACGAGGAGTTTAACCTACCCCTACTGTGAACATCAGCGGTTTGAAAAGGGTCGGTCTGGGGACTTTGGGAGGAGGTGGGGGACCCGGTGCGCCAGCCTCAGAGGGTGAAGTTTCTTGGGTGACATTTCCTTTCTTTGTATCTGGCCTTTTGGCTTCCCGACGGAAACCACATCTCTGTTGGTTGCAGGAGTTGAGTCTACCGATTAAAAAAAAAAAAAGTGTAACCACAGGAGGAAGTATTACAACCTCATTTACAGATAGACAGCTCAGATACGCCTGTATGATAAAAAGCAATATCACAACCCTGCAGAGAAAAGTGGGACGCTTGTGAAGCTCAGGTTTTCTTGAGGTTTTTCTCAACTGGTGATTCACCTCTGTGATAAATATTTTGCAGTTGTATCATTTTGTCTGTAGGCCTGCAACTGATGATTATCTCCATTAGTAATTCATTGTTTGGTCTGTGAAATGTCAGAAACAAGTGAAAAATGGCCTAAAGCCAATCTTCTCGTTTTGTCTAGCTTAGTTTACTATCACATAAGATAAAGAAAAACAGCAAACCATCACAACTGAGGAACCAATACTGTTGAAACAGTAGCAGATTTATTTACTCTTGATTTTTTCTTTAGTAATTGTTTTACTGTACAATGTTAGACTGACCAACAACCTTATGGTTTCACTGATAATTTAATTCAAGCACCATCTATGTTTAGTAGGTGAGTAGCATGCAGGAAAATCGTCTAACTACCCTGCTGATGAAAACCACAGCTATTTATTCATCACGAAGGGTGCTGGATGCAGACTTTTTACCGTCAACAAGACGAAACGTACAGCTGACTCTTCACAATGACAGTCGGAACAGTTAGATAATAACACACACACACACGCGCGCGCGCTGCTGGTGCAGGCGAACACCCAGACAGACACACACACACACACACATACACACACGTCCTGTCAATGTCACTGCGAAGTCAACACCTTTACATCTGCTCACCTGGAGCTTTGTGAGGTAGTGTTAGTCGATCTGCTCAACTCTGTTTTGGCCCATTTCAATACACATCCTCTCCACGCCATGTTTGTCATGACCTCCTGCCTGAAGCCCGACCCACTGGAGTCAATGCTGCGTTCACTGACTCGTCTCAAAGCTCCGACTTTCTGGCTTCCACTCTGAGGAACTGTTAGTGTAATAACATTTGTGTCTTTTGGAGTGAAAGGTGGACTGAAAGGAGGCAGAAGGTTCTTTGTGTTAGCTAAAAAATAAAAATATATTGTTATCTATTTACTTATTTAATGAACAAAATGTGAAAAAACGAGTACCAGGTGAAGTAGCAGCCTCTGTGTTTTGTACTTTTTGTTCATTTGTTCACTTTTCAGCTTCCACTTATTAGTCCAGTTTGCACTATTTGTATTTCTTTACATTTTACATTACATTTAACTTGGTCATATTGCTCTTTATATATGTATCTATGCTATACAAAATAAATAAATAGCATGCAACCGTGGTGGCCTTTTCCCTTATGTTCATTTACTGTCAGAACTAAGCAGATATATGTGTGTGCACAGTTTATTTAAACCCCTACTAAACCTAAATAACTGCTAATAGTAAAAATGTAATCTGTATATAGATACTTTATGTTATTGTCTATTCTATGTGCATTGTGTGTAAATACATCGAGAGCTACTAGAATCCAAAGAGTTACATTGCTTCTTTAGTATAAAGTTGTTTCTCATTCTGAAATAATAGTTGAACTTGAATGCAGCAGAAGGTGCAGGCCCAGACGTCTTTGTGTTTTTCCATAGGCAGCACTTCACTTCCCTCTAGTGGCGCATTAAAATACAGATTTGTCAGCTGCAGGAAGTCCATCCAGCAAAGTCACAGTGATGGAAAGTAACTAAGTATTGTACAGTTACTGAAGTAATGGATTTCAGTACAGGTTTGAGGCCTAATTTAACAAATTTGTACTACTTCACATTTCTACGGCAGTTCCGAAGGAAATGTTGTACTTTTTATTACACTCCATTTATTTAATAGCCTGTGTCTATGCAGATTCAAATTTTATATCTATAACTAATGATCAGTTTGTAAAATATGATGCATGGGCCTTTTACACAGTACGCATTTTGACAGAGTAGGAAAAGCACAGGGGTAAATAATAACATGAATGGTGAATGAATGAACTTCATTTAGATGCTTCAGTTTTCAGCTTCAGCTAATGTTGGTCGCGTTGGCTCACTGTCACAGTATAATGACTAACTGGGGCACTTGAATGCAACAGAGACATCGTTAATGTTATGAGTAATATTTGTGCTATTAAACTTCAAAATTAGACATGAATGCCTCAGTGCACAGTCCAGTGATGTAATATAATCCCTGCATAATGAGTTTAACTTCTGATACTTTTAAACTTTCTACATTTCTCTTTTAAAACATTTGTAGTCTTGAGTACATTTTTGATTGTTATTTGTTTCAATTATATATTTTTATATTGTATTTTGATATGTATTACTACTTTTACTCACATAAAAGATCCAAATACTCCTTCCAATGCGGACCCATTTACAAAAGAAAAAAAAAAGACAATAGAAAGGGGGAACAGAAAAATTAATGTGAAAGTTTTGACTCAGAAATGTGTTCAAAAAGTGTGAAAATATTAGTAAAAACGTAACAAATGACTTAGTTTCCCTCTCCTGCTTGTTCTGCATTTAGCACATTGGAGTTTGTTTTCATTAAAACAAGAGAGAAAGTCGAGGGATTCTTGGTAGCAGTAGCTGAACAGTATTGATGACACTAGGTGTTGCTATTGGCATCTGGACAAGTTCCACAAACTTCTCATAAGCTTGCCAGTGACTCCAGAAATAGGTGAAGAAGATAAAATTTACAGTGAGAAGGCTGCACTGCAGTGTCTGCAGAGTAACTAGGGCTCTCCTCCAATGCAATATCTGCACTTGACTCAGTGAGCCACTTTACCTATAGACAATATTGCACAAAGAAATGTAAATGTAGCGCTGTAATAGAGCTAAGGAAGACTGAACGAAGTTTAGAAATAGGCAGGTAATTAATATTAACTGTAGCAGGCATTGCATCCCGTGGGGCCATTATAATACCATCTCATAGTTCTGCCAGAAAATTATATAGTTTTACAAAAAAAGTGTGGGGTGTAGAGGTTTCCGGGCAAAGATACAGTGTACAAAGAAAGGAGAGCAATATGCCTTTGCCACTGTATGGACCCAAGGACACACTGCCAAGTCAGATGATATCCTATGGGTGCAGGTCTGGGGCAGAGGAGGACAGGAGGGAGATGTGGAAGAGGAGGAGGAGGGATGAAGAGAGCAGGAAAGGGAAGGGATGACAGTGAAAAAGAGTGAGCACAGGCCAGATTGAGGTGGGGAGGCCAAAGAGAGGAACAGAAAGAGGGAGGAGAGTAGACGGAAAAAGGGTGAGAATCATAAATATTTAAGTGGCCGCAGAAGTTAACTTAGGTAAAAAAAAAAGCTGTTTGTGATGTGGATTTTGGCATAAGAGCTGCACAGTGCTGCAGACCTGCTGTGTAACGACACAGCCTGCACGCAAACACACACATTCATCTCTCGCTGAATCTGTAGAGGACTATAGGTTCCTTTCTGATCAATGCAGTGCATTTTTCTCCCAGCAGAGGTGTCCTCTTTCAAGTCCCCTCATTGATTTGATGCGAACCGACGCCAGCCAGGATTCAGCCTGTGTTGGAGTCAGAGCAACGAGGCCTCGGTCATGTGACAGGAAGTGCGTTGTGTGAAATCAGAACAACTTGTCGTTCATGTAGGACGCCGATTCATACTTACTGCAAATATGTCTAGATAGAGTGAATGATAAAAGCAACTCTTAACATTTGGCTCCCGTGATTGAGCAGTGATTTGGATCCACAGGCATGATGCTGAATGTCATTTGGCCTTGAGGCTTCTATTTCAGCCCAAAGGCTTGAAACATCTTATACCAGCAGCACAGTCTTTTTATACCATCAGAGGAAACTCTAGCTGTTATCATAGCGTCCCATCAGGGTGCTGACGAAGAGCTTTCTAAGACATGGATCAATGGGCCAGTTAGATAATACCACGGTGTGACTTGTATTCTGTTTTTGTTTTTTGTTTTTTTCCCTGCATAGATTTTGAGACCCAGTGGTGGTCAGCGTGTGACTGTGTTATTCTTTGAGAAGCTGTCCTCAGCTTTGAGTTGCACAATCATACCTTGTGTCCTGGACCCCAAGTGAGATTTCAAATAACTCCAGTGCAATGTCTTGATGTGTATTTTGCCAAAAATGTCACAGAGGATGGTGCACAGCATCACAACGTCAACCTCTCACTAGTCTAACTGATAAACAGCATTTCAAGGTGTTTTTGTAAAGGTTTGTTTTCATTTTTTTTTTTTTTTATTTGGGGTAAAAATGAGAGGGGCACTTGAATAAAAATGAGAGCAGCACACGCTGTACCTCTGTGTGCATATCTGACCTGGCAGTTTACACTGATTTGATTACACAACACAAGCAAGTTCCTCAAGAGCTTTTTTTTGCACAAATCCATTACACTGGAACAGCCAGCTCATTCCGAATGCACAGTACAGTCCTTGTATATACTGTACACAATGTCAGAATCAGAATTCTACTGCAGTATAATCAAATAACAGGCACAATAAAGAGTCAAATGCTCGGGACATGACTATTGATCTATGATTCATTCATTAAATATTAATGCCTCAGCAAAATATCATCTGCCTTTGCTAACAGTAAAGCAACACGGTTGTCAGCAGGTGTGTGAGGACGGAGCTCATCGCTGTAGAGGTGGAAGTGAAAATTATTTATTGTTAATATTGTTATGAAGAACGCATAAAACACAAGTGTACAGGCATTTGGTGAATTTAGAATAGACGGGAGTACTTTATACAAACATTCAAAATCTTACTGGGCCAGGTGCTAAAGTATTACATTATTTTTATGTTAATTTTCTGTTAAAATGGCTGTGAAACATTCAGGTGTACAGATCATGAAAATTGATATGAATGTCAGTCTTCTGATTGTGTCTCAAAAGCCGAGAAAAAAGGCAAAATGGATCATTTATTCTCATGTTTTTTAATATTATTCAGTACAAGTTTCATGAGCAACTTGTGAATTTAGTTGTAGACGTAAAAGTATGAAAATCTCAAATATATACCCTGCATTCTGGATCATGCTTTAATGAACTTGTGTTTGTTAAGGATGGGTTTAATATGCATGGAGTAAGAAAAAATGATTTTATTAATACTTTCAATCATCTTTATGCTAAGATTTTCTTATTTGTTGTTTGATCAAAATTACAGTTTGAAATGATGCTTAACAAACAAACAAAAAAAGAGCCACAAAACTGTGGCACCACCCACCTAAAGGGTTCTAAGACCACAGCAGAAATGGAGGAAATTTATATTTATCTGTAAAATAAAACAGTTTTGTCATTAGTATAAACTGTAAGCATGCTAGTTTACAAGGAAATGCAAATCTCGCTCTGTTTTCCTACATTGTTTCAGCAGAACAGTGAAAGAAACATCTACTGTACTCCTGCATCAATACACAATGCTCACCCTGCATCTGCCCCCCCCGCAAATCACACACACACACACACGCACGCACGCACGCACACACATGCACACGCACACATAAAGTCTCAACCCTCCCCTCATTCTTTACCTGAGCCATCGGTGCACCTTGCTCAGAAACTCTTGCAAACACAAAGGGGGTGAGCACGAGCTCTCACTGAAGGGAGCTCCGCATCTGGGTGTTGGTGCCGCTGCGTGTCAGGTGGGGTTCCCAGAAGGAGCTCATTTTGCTCGTTTGTCATCCCTTGAAAGAAGCAACTTGCCTTCCTCCTCTGCCCGGCTGTCCCAACTGAAGAAACTAGCGCGCACCAGCTCCAGGCGCATTCCCTCAGCATACGTCGGCAGTATCTTCAACTTCAGCACCGCAAGGGGACATGGGTGATAAAAACGCCGGTAAGAAACTTCCACGTGCTTGTATGTAAATAAGTTATGTGCTCGTTTTGTTTTTTGGTGTAGCACAGATTATTTGTGTGGATTCTTTATGCACAGACTGCGGAACACAGAAAACCTTTCAGACATCATTATTTTTGAATGCAGCACATTGCTGGATGCACTTTGATAGCCCGGGCTGGAAGTTGAGGATGAGGATGCGGATGATGCTGTTTGTGTCATTAACCAACCACAGATCAGCACATGCTTCAATGCTGCAGCGCGATGCTGCTGCTGCTGTATCCCGGCTTCACAGCTCAGTCTACCGCCTCCACTAGTTTGCATCTCCCACCCTTCCAGCACGGGATATAATTCAGATTTATCAACATGATTAGTCCACAGTGTGTTAACAAACATCTTACTTGTACATGGAGTGTAACCTATGTAAATATTAGGCCTGTTTTACACTGTTTTTACCCCCTGTGTTGCGCATAGTAAACTGCTTTATTCCCCCTGTCGGAGCTTTGCCTTCACTCTATCGGTGCTGTCAGCTGATTTAGACAAAAAACTGCTGGCTCTCCACTTTTTTCCCACTGAGACGAATGTGCTGCTGTTTCCTCTACAGCCACGTCGGTGTGGCTTCAACGATCAGCATGCGTGTTGTTGACAAAGCTTTTAAACTCTGCCACCAATGGGCTATGGATGCTTGTTATTGAGAGCTATAGGATGCAGTCTGCTGCTGCTGCTGCTGCATGGAAAACTATGGGCTGCCTAGTGATTACACACAAATATCATGTGTCCCGTGGTGGTTGTGTTGGCAGTATTTTGCAGGGTGTAGTTTAAGGATGCATGGGGTTAAAACACAAAACGCAGGCACATTCCCCTTCTTCAGATATATTTGGATAAGGGACAGGGTGCCCTTGTTTAAGTAGGGTAACCTTCTCGCTTATGGTCACCCTGATCTGTTTTACCCAGAGTTTACAATAAAGCAAAAGCCCGTCATGGGGTATACAAGGTAACTGGGCAGGGAGTGTGTGTGTGTGTGTGTGGATGGGTGGGAGGGGAGATGCTCTTTTCTCGTTTACAGTTTGCATTTCACTTATGGGCTGTAAACCTGACTGATCTGCAGAGTTTATGGTTATTCATTGATCCCACCCTGGCAAAAAATAAAAAATAAAATAAAATAAAATAAAGTCACTGTTAACACTTTTATGCTACATGTGAACTGAGGAAATGTTGAATATAACTCCAGGACCATTATGACAATAGAAAGCAGCTGAATAAGGTATATTGGTGAGTGGCTGATATCCATAATAAAAAGTACTAGTCTGACCTTACACTTTACACCTTACACAAGTATCTTGCTTTAACAGTTTGCACTGTTGTTGACTCTGTTTGTGTCTCTCTGGTGCTTGTATGGTGACAGGAAGGTTCAATATATTTGTACCCTATTATATTTTACTCACAGACTGTTTTTTATTTATTAACTGTCACTGTCCATAGGTAACCAAACTTGTTTCCCTTCTGGGAAATAATAAAGTTTTGTAATCTTAATCTAAAGGCAGACTTACCAACTGACCAAGTGAGTATCTGCTCTGGGTCCACGAAAAACCCAGAATCAATGTGTCGCAATTAGTTTGTGACATTATCAACTCAGTAAAGGCCTTAAGTTAAGTCCTGGTTTAATTGATCTCGAGGCCATGTTTTAAAGAGGACAGCTGTGTCAAAAGTTAATTTTAAGGCGACACTGTTTATATGGTGCGCATTTCTAAATTAATTTACAACATGAAACCCGGTGGTTATATTCCAGCAAAGGTATACTGAACACAATGCACTGAGAGAGGGATAAGTGGGGGGTTAATAGGGGTCCTCTTGAGTCCCCAAGCAGGTTAATGCGGCCATGCCAGTCCCTTCATGCTGTATACACACTGTAAGTCAAGATAAATAAATTGACGTCAGTGTTTCTGTGCTCTGTTATGGCCCAGGTGTCTACCTTATGCACTACTTCTCAACAAAGGATAAAAAAAAACTCTTTAGAAAGAAGTACACACAGCCGTTTAGTGCTGGTTCATTGTTCACATCTCTCTACTCTCCCACTCACGCCCTCCATCTTTTAAATCCACTGTTTCTCTGTCACGCACAACACCAATATTGACCTCTCACTTCTTATTCCCCACATATTGGCAGCCTTGATTGTCGCGTGACTTAGAATTGTACCTTATTTCTGTCTTTTCCTCACTCTTTCTTTCATCTGAGTGTGAATGACACATTTCTTTACATTGCTTGGTGTCATTTGTTGTGCTAGTTGTAACTAAAACCTACATTCACAAAGCAGGAAACAATATACACAATTATTAGCATCACATGTTTGGCTGGAAGACTTTAAAATTGTAAGAAGAGTAGTAGCTAGTTGTATCTTTACGTTATCTGTGACGATATCTTGTTGCTGTCTTGTTGTAGTCCGATGAAGCCCATAACCTCAAGTTTGCACACTCGTCATTTTGAAAGAGGTTTTTGGCAGCTTTACTTGATGCAACCATTAATAGTTTTGCAGAGCCGCTGATTTTAGCAACACAGACGTTGCTGTAGCTTTGCAGAATATGAGAACGCTTTGTGACACTTCAGCAAACGGTAGTTACCATCAGCAGTGACTCTGTCGTACAACACAGTGTATGTTTATCTTACCAGTTTACCAAATCATAGATCCTATTCTTCTTCTTCACGGAGCAGGCAGTTGTTGTTGCTGTTGTGGATGTCCTCAGAGCAATTAGCTCCCACCGAATGGCATGCACTTTACATTACTGCTCACCATTGTCCAACATAGTGGTGATGTTTTAGATTTGTTTTATGTTTTGTCCAACTTTGAGTTGGTTCCTGCTTTATGACGACTTGACACTTTAAAATTGACCTTGGCAGGCACACTTTATGTCAGATATATTTGTGCAGTGTAGACGTGTGCACTGAAAAGTCTGCACTGCACTAACACACAGCCATAATGCCACTTTGAAAAAACAGAAACAGACATGTTGTTCAGTGTCATGGATTCTAGCAAATACACTTTTTTTTTTATTGTGTTGTGTACCTGTAAAATTGTAAAATTAAGTGCACAATATTTGATGTCACTTTAAACATTTTTTTTTTTGAATAACATGACTCTTGGACATCTGGTTTAGAATGACTAAGTGCCTTTTTCATATCATTTATAATGATTTGCGTTTCTCATTCAGCATGCCCCACTGTGGGCAGCTCTGCTGTAAACACTTACAAACAACTGAGTCATCCTCCGACTAATTTTATACATGGATTAGTTTGAGCGGTTGGTTAACATAATGCTGTACTCAAAATTTTCACTTTAAATGTAATGTCAGATAAAACGTTTTTTCCTCAATGTAAACTCACAAAACTCATAGTATGTATATACTGAGTAGGGTTATGCTTGTTTTAAGTTGAAGCTTTATTAGACTGAATCAAATCTAAAATGCCATTTAAATGGACGCACTGTATGGAAAGTTAAATTATAGATAACACATCTACAATTTAACTTTGTTGCACAGATTTCTGTGTTATGATGTTTGATTAATGCTTGGCTGCACAACATGAATTTGTAATGACGAAGCCATCAAAGCATTTGTTGGGTTGAATAGTTTAAGGTTAAATATGCTTGGAAAAGTATTATTGCAGAAACAAACAACCAAACCAAATCTTATTTAGAAAAATAAATGACAGTAATACACTGAAAGCATGCAATATTTTTCTTTGATATGAAATGATCTGGAGGAAAATGACATTTAGATGTCGGGATGTTAATTATCTAAAGAGGACATCTTTGAATGAATGACTAGCGTAATTACAGCACATTTCTACATGACACATTTCGATCGCAGTTACATTCAACGCTGCTATCACATTACAAGGTGAACATTTTAACCTCTCTTGTGTTGACTTACAGTAAGGTGAAATGAGATCTGGCTTGTTTCCACAGTGTCATCACAGACAGATCTGAGATTGCTCAAATACAAACAGGACATGTCTTTTTTTGGACGAGGTAAAGTTATGACACATGTGAAATCTCTACTCCTATGGGTGTAATTTCCACTGGTGATTGGTGGAAATGTCCCCTGACTTTTAAAAATCCTATTTTCGTCCCCCTCACTTTTATTGTTTCGGGCTGATTTTATAAAGTCTCTGTGAACATTAGTCTTCTCACTATGCAGCCACCATAGTGCATGATGAGAGAAGTGAGGAGGAGCAGATAAAATGTTGATACACTCATCTGACTCACCTTCAGTTTTTTCTTTTCCCCCAAAGCGATGATCGGTGAGTTTTTTGCCCTGAGTTTTGCCTTTCAGCCTACATGCAGTCAGTTTGGTAGAGGTTGCTGGGGCAGCATGCATTTTTCAGGTAGAAAATCTTCTGCATCTGTATTTTATTCTCCTAAATAGACACTATAATTGTACTGTAGTGGAGATTCAAAGACAAAACCATCCACCATATTATATAGTATCTCTAAAGGAAACTAAAAACTAAAACTAAAGGCTTGCCATTTAAAATGATTACCAATGATAGGAGTAGGAAAATACAATTGTTTTGTCCATGTTAACAACTAATTAAGGCAGGCAGTTCTACTGTTATACATGATGTGTCAGTCATTAATTAGATATTTGGGACCTGGACATGTCTGCAATCTTTTAAACAGCATAGTGCTATAACCCTTATGTCAGTGTACAATATGTCATATACATGACACATCCATCCATCCATTATCTGTAACAGCTTATCCTCATCAGGGTCACGGTGGGGCTGGAGCCTATCCCAGCTGAGTTTGGGCGGGAGGCAGGCTACACCATGGACAATTTGCCAGCTCATCACAGGGCACACAGAGACAACCAACCATTCACACTGACGTTCACAGCTACGGGCGATTTAGTGTCACCAATTAACCTATTAAGTGCATGCATTTGGACTGTGGCAGGAAGCTGGAGTAAACAAGACACACATCTTTGCTTGATCTAATCTCACTGAGTGGAGATTAGAGAAATGATCCTACACCTTTATAAGTAACCTTTATCTCTACCTTAAGACCTTCTTTACGTGTGTATTACATTTCTTTGTCTGTCTCCAGCTAATCATCCTGTAAGTATGAAAGACACTGTACATATGTGTGCATAAATTGATAACATAAAGATTGATTACATAAAGTCATTTTACAGTCTGTGTCTTTGTGTTATGCTTTGGCCAGAAGTCTGTCTGGTACATTTTTGTTGATTTTTAGTTCCTGCCTGTGCCCTCTGTGCTATCGCCCCCCTTTTCCTCTTTTTTTTTTTTTCCCCTCCTCATGCTCTCTCTGCATATAGTGGTGATTGGCTCTGCAGTATAGGACGGTATAGTGGGAGTTGAATATACAGCACCATCACCATATCTGTGACTCTGGGTCTGATGCCAGCTTCCTCCCTCCACCCATTCTTTCTTTACTCCTCTCTGACCTTTCCCTATTTGCATGGATGCTGTTGTTGGAGGCATTTCACCGACCTGAAACATCCTTTTACACACTTTGTATATATTATACACTGTGAGGGTGTGTTCCCAGGGTAGGCGGTGCCATATAATGTGTTGTTTTGATGGTGCAAGGTTATATGGACACCAAAAATATTAGGTACACAGTGAAATACTGTAAAAATGCAGCAGTGTGTTGAGTTAATACTGCAGCAGGGTTTGTGCAGAGCGCCTTTGTCCACCGCACAACCTTAAGAACAATAATGCCTCAGTACACATGAAACATTTGAGTTTTGTTTTTTTTACTGAACCTGAATACTTGAAAACTAGTGATGTATCATTCTTTCTCTTGCCCTGTCTGCTTCAGCATCAAATCTCTCTGCATCTTATTTTAGTCTGAGTGTTTTATGTTATGGCACCCCCTAGAGTGGAAAGTTGCACATAGTTTTTCTTTTATGACAATTTAGTGCAACCATCCTGTGCCAAATTGCGTAGTGATATTTAGATTTTTGGCTCTCCAAGTCATGATTATCAAAAAACAACAACAAAGTGATTTGAATTGATTAAAAGGGAATCAAATGGTAGATTTTTGGCACACGTTTGTGAACTTTATACATTTGGAATTACAAAATGGGATTACACAGGGATGTTTCAGTTGCTCTGTCTCACATGCATTATCCCAAGTGTCTTATTGACTTTGAGTAATATTTTTGTGTGATGCTCCCAAAATCCAGTTCTACAAGTACTGAGCTGTATTTGTAAAAAACAAAACAAAAACAGTGAGACCAAACTGACAGGCGTCATTAAGAGTGTAATAAAGCTTGTTATTTCTGTTTCCTGTTTAAATTATGAAGCACCTTTATTTTGAAAGGTAGGCCTACTTACGCGGCAATGTAACTAAGTACTTAAGTTTTATTACTTTACTTGAGTATTGCCATTTGATTCTACTTTTTACATTACGTTATTAGACAGCTTTAGTCACTTAACTTGTTTAAATTATGATGTTTTGTTGCAGATAAACAGCGTGACCAACTACAACAAAATGCTACTTGCACATTACAAGTCACACATCACATCAGTAATAGTCTAATAATCAAATCATTCATAACCACCTTTATGAATACTTTAAGTAGCCTACATTTGCTTATAATACGATACTTACGTTTACTTACTGAACTTTCAATGCAGGACTTTTACTGAAGAACCACGACTGAAAACCTCAGTCCATTATTTATGCGGTGTGTTACTGTCAACAAGTGACCACTTTGCCTCGTGCCTCCAGGGCCTGATCAACTTTATTCACTTATATTTATTACTCGAGTCACGTGACTACCACATGCCATATGTAAGTCTCTGAAGCTCTGATTCTTCTTGTGGTACACACACACACACACACACACACACACACGTACACTGATGTGTTGATACCTGGGCTTTCATAACGCACTGTGACTTAACCATGAAACTTTGTGCCGGTTATGTATAAAGTGTAACACCTTTGTCTTTAAAGCGGTGGGCTGCAGCTGACGTAGGCTCTGCGTTGTCCGCTTGTTCCCAATGGTTCCTGAGGAAAAAACAGAGAGAGAGAGAGAGAGAGAGAGAGAGAGAGAGAGAGAGAGAGAGAACTATTGGCTCTTGGGGGGCTCCAACATCTGTGCAGCTCTCGTCTCCTTAAACTGTATGAGCGCCGCATTACCTCACTCGTGGCCGGCCCGCCACTTACCCCTGCAGTTTAACTTTGGCGTGCATGCTCTCTCTCTCTCTCTCTCTCTCTCTCTCTCTCTCTATCTCTCGCTCGCTCGCTCTCTCCCTCTTTCTCTCCCCCCTCTTTCTTCTCTCTTCCTCCCTCCCTCTCTCTCCCTTTTTTCCTGCTATTACGTCCGCTGCTGGTAAAGACGCGGAGGCAGGTGGCGGAGAGTGAGAGGGGAGGGGGCTCGGTGAGGGGGGATGTACAATTAAGAGCACATTGTAACGTCCTTGCGTTGCCTGCCGTGGCGGAAGAGGAGTGTGCCGTGAACGCGAATGACCGTCGGTGCACGAGAAGACGATAGACAGAGTGAGATAGAGAAACACAGAGAGAGAGAGAGGCAGAGAGAGAGAGAAAGAGAGAGAGAGGGGGGAATCACTCAAGATGCCTCGTTTTAGCGTAATTTGTCCTGCAGACTGTGCCCTTCCGGCGTTTTGAGGGCTGCTGCGAGCCTATAGAGAGAGGCTGGCTGGCTGGCTACGCTATGCTGCCTGACCCTGCTGTGTTGTGATAGCGTTGTCCGATTGTTTGGATTGAGGAAGGCTCCCATCAACCCAAATCAATGAGGATTCTGAGGCCATTCCTTCAGAAAGGAGCGCATATGCTGCAGTGTTTCTGTGGACAACGATCGAAGTCGACCACTATCACCAACGGTGAGAGACAAACATAGCACCATAGCTTTATGGCTACCCTTTGCTTTGCATGCTTTCTCTCTTGAGTGATGGAGGAAAAAAATAGAAAAAAAAAAAGGGGGGGGGGGGGGGGGGAGTTATATATATACATATATCTCTCTCTATATATATATAGAGAGACAGAGACAGAGAGAGAGAGAGAGAGAGAGAGAGAGAGAGAGAGAGAGAGGAGGTGAAGGGGGGGTGAGTGGTTTCATTGGCCACTCGAGTGTGTGAGTAACATCTTCCGAGTCTGCAGTGGAGAGAGCCTCTCCTTGTGTCCCGAGTTTTGTGTGCGGGTTAGCTGGCTTGGCACTCCAGCATCCAGAGAGGGCTCCTGTTACTTTACCCCCCAGACTGAGCTATATTTTGCAGACGAGTGCGAGTTGCAGTGGTGCATCAGAAATGGGCCAAAAAAAAAAAAAAATGGACAATGCAGGGATCAAGTCGCTAAAACTTCAGGGGCCTGGAGAGGCAACATTGTTCCAGGGGCCCCCTCCTCCAAAACAAAGCAGCAGCGTTTCAGCACCGCGGATAGCGACATAGCAGAAGTACTCCAGGGTAGAGGCTCCCAAAACTTTTCATGTTTCAATAGATTTATTTGAAACCAAGAGCCTAGATTGATCACGGTTTGTCCAGTGATTCCATTTTACAATCAAAAACCATCCAACTGTCTCTGCTCTTGATATTGGATATCAGTTATCATGTTAAAAAGCAATGAAACTTATCCTTATTTTGGGGGATCTTTAACAGACCTCCTGAGAGTCCTCAAACTCCACTTTGGCTTTATCTACTTTACTGCAAAACCAGGCAGAGTGTAAGTATATAGTCTGCCTACACCTGGAGAATCAAACATTACTTTTGAGCGTGACTTACTTTGCCATATTCACTATAAACGTTCTACACATAAGACAAGCCTTCCATGTCCTCTAGTCATGTCTCAGCAATGCACTGCAATGCTGCTGTTGTTCACTCCTAAAGTAACTACATCTCCAAAGTCATTTAAAAGAACATCCAGTATTTCTAGAGCGAGACAAAACGCTATTTTACCGGGAGACAAATGCAACACCTTCTCCCGTCTCCTCACTTGCAGTACGTAGGATCCTCCAGTAGCTTCAGCTGGAGCCGGCTCTCAAATTCAGGGCAGACAATTAGAAACTCCATTAAGCACAGTTGATTCCTCTGAGGTAGTTGGACCAAAAGCAGCACGCACACTGGGATCTGTAAGACTCGGATATAAAGCGCCATCAGTCCTTATCCTGCATCTCTGTTCACTGTCAGATGAACCTCGTGACCTCAATCAAAACCTTATGAGTCAGCTCACAGGTGTTGACACAAATGGATGCAAAGCATGAATGCACAAATCTAGCTGAAGCTGCGTGAGACGAGTCTGCGTCTGCGGAGGGCTTTGTTTCAAGTTCGTTCCATATTTTGCAACTTGTGAGCTCATTTACAAGTTAAATCTTTTTCAATTTGAGTCTCCGTTGTTTTGAATTGCTGTGGTTCTTTTGGGATAACTCCTAAAGAGGTGTTGCATTGTGTCTTTGCTGCTCATACAAGACTGTAAGATCATCATAAAATCAAAACTATAATATGATGACAGCAAGCTTTTTCTCTTTTGGGGGGGGGTTAAACAGACGATATCAAGTGATATCTCGAATTGTCTGTCTAGTGGACGTCAGCAGTTACACATTATTGACTCAGCATGTAAATCACTCGCCAGACAAAGAGGGATCAAACACTTAACTTTCCAGAGAGATGGGCCAAAAACCTCAGCTTCTGATATGACTGCATCACTGACTGCTTGGAGGGGGGGACTTTGGCCTGTACCAGATCATGCAAAGCATGAAGAGTAGAGGGTTTTGTTCTCCAGATTCAGGCACCATGCCAAAATCACCACCAGGGGATTTTCAGTGAAAGATGTTTCTGAGTAGGCTTAAATGTTTGCACCTGCTTTCCTTTGTAGTGTCAGATTTGCACCTGGCTTTTCTTGTGGTAAAGTTAAATACAGTAGTCAGGGTGGATTGCAGGATGCCCGTGGGTGGCATAATTGAGAAACAAACAGTAATAGAAGCTTGTCTTTTCCAGTAGTAGCACAATATTTATTTCTGATAATGGCACTGTAATGTTGTCATTATGTCAGTTTCTGTCATGTGACTGTCTAGTCAGTATGACATCAGGTTTCTTTTAAGTTATTTTGGACTTGTAGACTAGATGTGTGGCATTGACATTTTAGGTGGATCAAACACCCAAAGCCAAACTCATTTACATTCTTGTCAGGCATGATTTGTTTTAATGACTTATTTAATAGCCTCAATTAGCAGTTGGTTGTCATCTCTCTGCTTGTGTTTGTCTGGTTCTGTGTGCTCATGTGTAAGAATGAACGATTAGTTGCTAAAATGGTGCCTAATGCAATAAACAAAATTGTAAATGTGAAAAAAACTAACTTTTTTTTGCACTGGAGAATCACTTTGTTTTGGGGGCTTTTTGTAGTTATAGTGTATAACTATCACGCCAACTATAATCCAACAGTCAGCTGTGATTTGTGCTCGTAGTGTAAAATGTAAAAGTGGTAATGAGTCATGGCATCGCACTTATTCTCACACATCTCTCCTCTCTGCCTCCTGGAGACAAAAAATAGTTCCTGCTTTTGTGAGTCAACAAATCTGTGAGGTATCTCAAGGACACATTAGAAGTGACGAACTTCAGAGAATGGAAACCTCCACTTCTCTCCCTCTGAACACCTGTGGTTCATTCTTTCTCCCACAAGGGGGCAGCAGGTATAAAGAAATTACTCTGGACTCTGGAGGGTACACATGTAGTGGTGGCCAGGGCCACAGGGACGCTGGGGGTTTTGGTTCATTTCTTTCAGTTTTCGGTGATATTTAGCTCCTGTGTTGTAGGTACAGTGTGTGCAACATGTTACGTAAATTACAAGAAGTGGCACCGTCTGACCAAAATGAAACGTTTAACATAATATTCTGAGCGTTTACACCATGAAGAAAAACTTGACATGAAAAAATTTGACATGTTGACATCCCACCGTTTCTAGAATTAGCAGACGTTCAGGGTCAAATCATTTAAATTGACATTTCAAATGACTGCACTGTATTGAATGCAGTGCATTTCATAGCAGCTGTGTTTTATCATCTTGTGGATGTATCTCAGTTGGAATGAAGTGAGCATCAGTTGTCTCTGGTGGAGGGAGGACGCGCAGGAGATCCTCATTAGGGAATACTCTATCTTTTCCTGACAAAGATATATGTCCCATGTGTCTCTAGTGCTCTGCACCGCAAAGTCCCTCCCATTTCTGAGAAAGCTCACAAACCACCAGCTGACTTCGTTTCTGAGAAATGTACATCACAGTCTTGCATGTGATGAATGCTATATTGAAGTTGTTATTGATATTGCTTCATGCTGCAGTGACATATTCATTTCTACCACTCACTGGAAACTCAATAAGAATACAAAGCTAGATTAAGGGTTTTGATCTAGACTCCCGACCTCCAGTTTCTACTTTTCTTTTGCTGTCTGTATTCTGCCTGTCTGTGTGTCTTTGTGTGGGAAAGTATAATAGATGTCGTCCATCTCTCAGTCTCTGCCTCTCTCTCTCTCTCTCTGTCTCTCTCTCTCTTTCTCACACACACATACACACACGCAAGTAGAAACACGCAAAGGGCTAATCAGAGTACGAGTGCTTCACATTCAACGCTTTCATCCATTATACTCAAATGTTACGTAACAAGAGGGTGCAGACAGCGGTAGTCAAAAGGAAATCATCTTTCTCTCTCACGAGAATGTCAGGGTCCTAGAAAAAAGCCTCTAAATGTTTCATGCTGTTTCATCACAGGGAAGAGAGAGAGGTTGTTTTTTTTTCCTGTGCTGCTGAAGACTCACGTGTTCTTCTTCCCACAGTTTGTGTGTGTGAGTATGGTGTGTGTGTGTGTTTGTGTGTGTGTGTGTGTGTGTGTGTGTGTGTGTGTGTGTGTGTGTGTGTGTGCTCCCCAGCCCGTGCAGTAATAAATATGAAACCAGAGGCACATGCCGGTTGTTGGTACACACATTTGCACGACATATTTGGGGACTTTGATATACTTTTATTCTGATGGTTTATTCTTAATCATGAGTTATAGTCGAAGTCGAATAAAAACACAACCATTTAACTGTGTGCTGAATTTATTGTCCCGCTGAGGTTTTGAGAATCGCTTTTTTCAAGGGACTCCTGGCCAAAGTGCAAAGATGAATGAAAAAAAATACACATATGGTCTCATACATACTATTTTATGCACTCCTTCTCTCCCTCTAACCTTTTGTGTTACAGTATTTTTCAGTGTGTTATGAGAAGGACTATTGTGCTGTTGTCGGGGATGTTACTTGTAATGTTTTGGTGCATCACGGTGTGTAATCCATTTCATTTCCATAAACCTTACATCACATTTATCCACGTATCGTGTCAACGTCTGGTTCTTCCATGTACCATTGGGTGTGGAGAAACCTGTTGCAGGTAATCCCTTTAGCCAGATTTAATATGTTCTGTATGGCACGAGTGGCCGGGGGGGGGGGGGGGGTTAGAAGATAAAACCTTAAGTATAAGCTATGAGGATAAGAGTGTTGTATATTACCAGCCAAAGCTGGTGAAGATTTATCTCATTATGCACACTGCTTCCAGAACAGTTTACTTTTTTTTTAATTGTAATTAAAAGAGACAGAGTGTGAGATCACCGCATTCTTTGACAGGCACATTAATACAAAGGAAGGACTTCCCCTGTGTGAACACCAACCTAACACTTCCCTAATTATATATTTACATCTTTTCTTCCTGGAGATCATGTCTTTCCTTAAATGCACCCCTCTGCGAATTCCTAATACGAACCTCAATCACGTATGATTGCGTTAAAAGAGTTGAAGAGGGAGAGGAGAGGGGGTGAGAGAGAGACAGACAGAGAGAGAGGGAGAGAGGGAGAGAGAGAGAGAGAGAGAGAGAGACGGAGAGAGAGAGAGACGGAGAGAGAGAGAGAGAGAGAGAGAGAGAGAGAGGGGAGGCTATGGACCGAGACCGTCCACTCTCGCTGTCGGCGATGTAACACACCGACAGCATCCATCCTGGACGCGCTGGAAATAACGCTTAGGCTACTTTATTATTCGTGCGCTACAACAAAAAGCACTCTGGCATGTGTTCGCCTCAACTAATTGTTGCTTTTCAGACGAGAATCCCTCCCCGCAGGCTTAAATTACATCTCTGCAGCATCCTTGCAGAGTAGCCTCTGCTGCCGATTCCATTTTTCCGGCTGCAATTTAACGGTGCCATCGACAGAACCGGAGACTGGGCTCACATATCTCGGGCTCCCCCGGACCAGCAGCGGACGGTGTCATTCATCGATGTGCATGGAGTAAATAATTAGGGGTGGAGGGGGGGAAAAAAAGTTTCCTTTCTCCAGGCGCACACGAGCGTCTCGTTTATGATTTTTGGTTGATGCGAATTATTATTTTTTTTAAAAAAAGGCGTCGGGAAGCCAGGGGATAAAGGGGGGCTGCTTGTGCAGATGAGGATTACGAAGTCGTGCTCGTCAGACGCGCCGCCGTTCACCTGGAATACCTGAAGCTCTCCCATGACACGCAGCTGCATCAACTTATCAAGACTGTTGCATGTATCCACGGCTGATATGTCGGCCCCTGTGGCCTAGCCCGTAGATTTATGTTTTATATAAGATCGGCCGCTGTTGATTTGAAGCCCAGAGTGCTATAAACTCGCAGCAGCTGAATTACTGCCCCCCCCCACCACCTCAAGAGGATGCTGCCTGAAGCGGAATGATGCTCGGGACTCGGAGGATTTTCTGATCAGGATGACATTTGGTTGAAACACTCGTGGACCTGAAACATATATTCAACTATCTCATTTTTTTTTTTTTTTTTAATTTTGCGCCAAGAAGCTGCACCAAGATCCGACCTCTGCCGAACTAGACTCTCCGATTTCAGACTCGGTTCGGGGAGATGGCCGCGATCGCCAGCTCCCTGATCCGGCAGAAACGCCAGGCGAGGGAGTCGAACAGCGACCGGGTCTCTACTTCTAAACGTCGCCCAAGCCCGAGCAAAGACCCCCGCTCTCTTTGCGAGAGACATTTCTTGGGGGTCTTCAGCAAAGTCCGTTTCTGCAGCGGCAAGAAAAGACCCGTTCGGCGGCGACCAGGTCAGTGCTGTAGATTTTTTTTTTTTTTTTTTTTTTTTTTTTTTTTACACTAATGTGTGTTATGTGTGCGTATGGAAGCGGTTTCCCCCAACCCCCCCTACCCCACCCCGCCCCTCTTTGGAGCAGCAGAGGCATTATACTGCAGTCGAGGGCTCCAATCTGAACCGGAGGAGAAGGTAGATTTTCTCCGCGGTGCGAAAAAAAAAAATCCACCTGTTCCATTAGATCTTCTTGTTGTCTGTCGATCCACCGCACGATACAAACCCCCCTCTTCCTTCTCCCCCCCATATAGCGAACGAGAGCAGCGTGAATGTATAGGAAAAAAAAAAAAAGATCTATATGTGCTGTGACGTTACCCCCGTTAATTATTGTGATACTGCTCTGATCAGAATAATCAATAACCCTGGAGCAAAAAGGGATGTATCCCAGTCAGAGCTTTGAGTAGGTTTTGTTCCGACAGTATACTTAAAGCCTTCGATTTTGCACACTTAATTTTCGCCCCCCACCCCCCGCCCCTCCATCCCCTCCTCTCCAAACACACACACACACACACACACACACGCACACACAACTTGAATACACTCAATAAAGCTGCTTCAAATTGCCTAATTCAATATAACTGCAGATTGAGGAACAGAGGGGAGATAAGTTGCACCGCAGTGCACCAAGGCTCTTTTGAGATTAAATGTTTTAATGGTAAATGTTTATTGCAGAGAGGGAGCTTTACTGCAGTGAAGGGAGGTATAGCTGTAGTGATTAAGAGCTACTCTGTATTGATAGACATAGGCTCTGTGCCTACTACACTCTGTGGTATAGCTTTCCCCTCCTTTTTTTTTTTTTTTTAATTCCCCCTGGGTCTATCCATGATGCACAGATAACAAGTCAGCGGTGATCTGTCGCGTGATGCACGACAGTCAGGTCCTCTCAGAGTCCTGCAAGAACAGAGTGATGAGGGATGAGGCAGGACAGACATTAATTTTTTAAGGCAGAAAGGGAGGACAATGGAGATAGAAAGCCCAGACAGACTAAATTATATCCCTGTCGTCGCGCAGCCTCATCAGACAGGCAAACAATCTCAGCGCCAAAACTGCCACAGAATGCCTGAGCAGACAGACAGACAGACAGACAGACAGACAACAAGCCAGTCAGGCCTTCAGACACTGTTGGGCAGGTAGGTAACTCTGTTAAGTGACACATACATGACCACACAGAGAGCACAGGGATAGACTGACAGTTTGCTGTATTTCCTCCAATTGATCATCCTTATATTTCTTGCCGTTATATTTCTTGCATTATAAACAGCCGATACGCTGGAGAATTTATGAATTCTGCCTGTTTAAAAGACTTGTTGTTTTTCCTTCTATCCCCCCCACCCCCTTCGTAAGATGCACCCTCGAAACCTCCACAGGTGTCCCATAAGGGCTGCAGGCTAGGTCAGTAGCTCAGCCTCCATCCGTGTGTGCTGTGTTTCTTCTCGTCTCCACCCACCATCTCGCGCCCATGTCGACTCCCCCTCGGCCATGGAAGGGGGGGAGGTGGGGGAAGAGGGAGGGTTTTTGGGGAGGGAGCAGAGAGGGAGGGGCGGGGGGCTTCAACACCTGTCTGACAGCCGACGACCCCTCTCCCTTGCTGATTTCTTCTTCTTCTTCTTTTTCTTCTTCTTCTTCTTCTTCTTCTTCTTTTTCCTCTCATCTCTCCTTCTGTGTGGCTTTCTTGGATTTTTTAAGCTTAATTTCGTTTCTCGTAGCTAAAGCTCTCCTGTAGCCAGCCGTTTGTTGCTCCTCTGTCTCTCTCCTCTCCTTGTCTTTGGCTCGGCCTCCTCTCATTTTGTTTCTGCCTCATTCTCTCTGTCAGTCAATGTCGGATCAGTCTTTCCCCTCGCTCCTTGTTCTGTGTCTGTAAATATGTGTCAAGTACTTCTGTGTAAGTGTAGTAGAGGTTCTTCTATTGTATATTGGTGTATATATGGATATGATGTGTTTCTCCTCGTCAAACACTATATCAGAACAGGTGATCATTCACCATTTCATGGTCATGACGCCATTTGTCGACGTACCTAAATGTTTTTGTCCTTCTGTATTGGTATGAAGTAAATTTATTGACGTTTTAATGGCCCATGCAGACACAGGATGAGCCGCTGTGTGTCGCCACTGAAAGACATTTCTCATGCACGAACACATGTTGTGCGCTCTTGGAGTTTAGTCTGTTTATATCCGCGCACGCACACGAGCACATACATGAAACACACACAGTCAGTACACACTCTCTGCTAAATGATTGGAACTGATGAGCCGTCAGCGACTGCTCGGGGCCCACGTTGAGGTCTTAATTTATGGAAGTGTAGTTATCACACGTGATTTACTGGTGTGTACACTCCCATGTGCTTTCACGCACACACATAAGCATGCACATGCAGGCACAGAGACGCACACACACACACACACTTACATATTCTCTTCAACCTGCCTGTGATGGATGATGAAGGGCCTGTCCCGGGAATTGATGGCCCCACCTCAGGGGTAGGTGAGTTGGGGACTGATGGTCAGGATGATGTACAGTTGAGGTGAACCCACTCTAGCTGGGCATCACTACACAGTTTAGCATTTCTATTGGGCTCTCTTCTCCACACACTAGTTTTTGCATCAGTAATTATCAGCTTTCAAGTAAAGACTTAACATCTGCTGTTATAGTTGAAGACAAATCTGGCTAAAACTTGGATCTTTTTTTTTTTCTCTCTCCTGATGCCAAGTTTGAAAATGTTTCTTTCGGACAAATAATTTGTTTTGTTCTTCTTTCCTGAGTGGGCTGCACTGAATGATTGCATGACCTCCAGGTCTTGTTATGACCTTGGAGGAAAGTCAGACTCACTCACATTTCTTTACTCCAGTCACATACATCATGTTGCGAGCCCTGCGTAGCAAGCATTTCCAGTTACCGAATGTCTGTTTAGAGACAAAAAATGAAAGGGAGGATCAATTCAAATGTGGCGAGATGCATTTGTTTCTTTTGTGAGAATAAAGAGAGAGAGAGAGAGAGAACAAACAAAGGATTAGTAGCATCTTGCTGTCTGATTTCAATGGAGCTTGTCTTAAAAATCCTGTCACTGCAAAAACAGCATTCACAGTAAATTACAAGAAAAAAATAAACTAAAATATACATATATATGAATATATGTATTAGTTATATATAAAGTACAAACTCTCTTCAATTCCCTATTTAGTATTTATTTGTCCAAAGCCACAACCCAAGTCTCGTTCATGCTAACAGTGTCATTAGACTCTGGCTACCACTTTTACACAGAATTAGAAGACCTGTCAGACATTAAACCACTACACTTAAATTTTCCCTCAGATAAACACATTTTTTTTCACAAATCTACTTTTTTCTCTCTCTGGCATTGCCTGAGGTTTTCTTCGCCCCGAGCTAATCCTCATTTCCACCTGCTCCTCTGAAGTGTTGAACGCTTCAAGCAGCACTCTGGCCAGATGCCAGATGTCACATCCTCAAAGTTGGAGGTTGGTGGTTCAGGGTTATTGCACTGAAAAAGAAGACTCTGGAAACTTTAGGTCAGTTTCTTATAGGTTAAAAAAAAAAAAAAAAAGCACTGGAATCCGTTGAGATGAACCTGTTGCCTGTGAAGAGAGAATTTTTTATTGAAAATCAGTGATATCAAGTCCAAAATGCACAGTTGCTTCATACCAAATAAAGAAATCATTGGCATGTCGGTGTATATTACAAGGTGATTTTAAAAGGGTTTCCAAATGATGCAAAATCAGCCATTTTTCTGTGCTCGATAGAGTAAAACTTTATGAGAAAGTAACAACATTCTCATTGATTTTCTGTCATGGTGTTCTCATTGTAAAGGCCTTCCAGTCAAACGGCTGTTTGCCTTATTTTGGGATTATGTGGTGCAATAGATGACTCATTACAAACTGTCCATCATAGTTGTATCGATATCTGAGCCGGACTGAAGCTGTTCTAGTGCTGTAAGTTTTTTTTTTTTTGGTTGTTAATAGACAGCTGTGGAGGCTGGATTGTGCCACAAGAACTATGAGACCTTTTTCAGAGTTCATTTTTAAATGATTAAAATGAGTCATTCGTATGCTGCGCAGAGGTGCACTTCATCAAGCTGTGAATTCATTTTGCGTTTAAATTTTGCAATTCAAAAACAATTTAAAGGCTTTAAAATATCTGACAGGAAAACATTAGTGAATTAAATTTAACGGGTGAAAAGTCTGTAATTGTTCTGCTAGCACACTCCATCTTCCTCAGCCAACTTAATTGACTAAACATCGTACATTTTATGTTTGTGAAACATTTGTTCATAAAACATTTTAGCATTTTAAAATGCTTGATAATAACAGCTGAGAGTGTTCAAACACGTAGCTGAGGGCAGAGACATCCACTCCTTTATGTCTTTTTGTCACGACTAATGAGAACGCTGCTCTGACATATTCTTGGTGGGGTTGGGGGCTGTGGTTTGGCCGACGGTTTGTGTGTACGCATGTGTGTTATGTGTATGTGTGTGTGTGTGTGTGCGCGCGCGTGTTTGTGTGTGTGCGCGTTTCAGAGCCGCAGCTGAAAGGCATCGTGACACGACTGTTCAGCCAGCAGGGCTTCTACCTGCAGATGCAGCCGGATGGAACCATCGACGGCAGCAAGGACGAGAACAGCGACAACAGTGAGTGGAGCATTATGGATGCTACAGTTTCCAGAATAAAACATTTAATGGCAATGAGTCACTTGGTTATGTAATACATTGCCACATTTTATATGCTGTGCTTAATCACTCTTAATTCTTATATAACTGATGCCAGCCAAAAAGCACTCCAAAATTAGTTTAAGATGCCCTTGTTGCATTGGATTATCACAAAAAAAAGCCTTTAAAGGGGACTGTTCACCAAGGCAGAATGCCCTCTTTTCCGCATCTGGTTATGTAATAGTATGCATGAGATATAACTGTAGACATAAATGTGTCAAAACCTCAGATGGTTTATGAATTCCTACCCCGTCTTCCCAAAAGTATACCTTTCACGGTAAGTAAATACAATATTTATGGAGCATCTTGTATTAAAATTTCTTTCCCTAAATGAAATGAATTCCAATATCCCTGCCCTGGTCTTTCTAAGTAAACCATTTCTACTGTGTACATTGCATGATTGTAAGTGTCACATTGTTTTGATTGATTCAGCTCCGGAGCGCGTGTGTGATTATCACAGCAGAAATTTCTTCCTGGAAAAACTCCATCGCCCTGCTGAAACAACTGTAGCCCCACAGCTTCGCATGTTGTCACGAAGATCCCTCCTTGATCCACTTCTTCGCAATATTTTACCACTGATCGACTATCCATAGTGGACTAACAGTGGATAAATAGTCTCTGGGGTATACTCACCCTAAAGCGATCACACCCTTTCCGCTCCCACAGGAACAGGAAAGTGGGGGAAATCAGTAGAGTCTGTAGAACGTCTTCTATATTAAAACATATAGGCTTTTGAAACAGTTTCCTATGGGAAGTAACGGATCAAGGTAGAGATATATGTCAGCAGAGAATGGTCGCCAAAGCGATAATGACGACACTCCCAGTCTGGAGTGAAGCCAGACAGGAAACCAATCATGACCTTTCTTCTCTAAAACATCCTGCCAATCTTAAAGGAAGCCGGAGCCAAACCTGCTGGACCGTAGCAGTCATGCGGTGAAAAGAACTGTTTCTCCCTGTCACTCGTCGTTTTATATTTTATGAGGGCATAGATCTTCAGTGAGAGCTACTTATAGCATAAATTAAGGGTCTTCAGAACATCCACATAATACATTTCCTCTGTGCACCAATACGTTGCTGTTTTTTTTTTTTCTTTCATTGTATTCTAAAGGTTTTTGGGGTTGATGAGTTTTCTGTTGTGTGTGAGGGTTTCCCAACCTTTAGGCAATCCTCTTGTCGAGCAGCACTGCTGTCCTAGAGATGGAGGAATGCAGTGAATAATTCAGCCACAGGAAACTAAAAATACCACCTTCTCCGTTTGTACTCAATGAATAATTCTCGATATGAGATGCCTCAAACTCGGAGACAGTCTGAAGGAAGATACAGAAAGAGAGCAGAGGGGAGCAGGAGTTGCAGCCAGGAAGAGGATTGTTTTTTGTGTGTGTGTGTTTGTGTCTTTTGAGAAGAAAGATGGAGACAGAAAGAGTAAAAGACAAAAGGAGAGTGATTAAGAGAGATTGAAATGGACGTTTAGTAGATTTGGTATTCAGGTCTTGCACTGAACTATTGATTGTCCTGCTGGATTATTAGAATAATAGATTAGCCCCACCCTTGAACCACGCCACCCTCTGACCTGCAGCATCCTCTGCAGCGGCAGATGGGATACAGTAATTTATTTTCAGGGGGAGGTTCAGTGTAACCGATGGGATTGAGGAGCATGATGCCGCCTGCATACTAGGCGCGACCTGAGCCCGAAGTGCGTTTCAATCCCATTTTTTTTTATTATTTGCTGTATTTTCTGTGCTGAATGACAACAAACGCTGAGACAAGGACAAAACTGAACGGCAAAATAGTTTCAGCGAGAGAAATGCATCAAAAAATAAATGGAATTCTGCTTTAATAAGATCGCAGGCATTTGAATAGTAAGGCTTGTTTGACCTAGAATATTCAGTAAATTGTGAGAAGTAATAAAGTCAAATAGATTGTTGCTGCACTACGCTACGACACAGCTACGCTATGACGTGCAAAGACTATGAAACACCTTTTAATTAATTAACACCAGTGTGCAAAATTGAGAAGTTATTAATTTGATTGTCATCACTTGATCGCCTGCAGTAATTACTTGCACACACTGAGGCTTTGGAAAGATTTTGCTGGTTATGAGACACCTGCGGTATCATGTTCACACTCTATCGGCCTCTGATGCTCCTGATTGATGGATTGAATGAGGCAAGACTTCCTTTATTAGTTGAAGACCAAGACACTAATATGATGTACTTCATCAACTCTGGCATAGAGAGGGGCTATCATTGTCACAATTGAATTAAAGACATTATTAAACGCTGTATAGAACACACCTGCACTCTTCACTATATAGCAGCTTTTCCATCTTTGGATTTGCATTCCTCTCTGGATTTGGAGATGTGCCCTTGGCATTTGAAGTTTGGCTCCGCGTTTCTCTAAACCTTTCCTGCAGGGTTTATATCCTGCTGCGCCAGTATCCTTCACATCAGATTCACTTCCTTTAGCCTACCTGCAGGATTTGCTGTTAGCCGATTACTGCTCCACTGGAAGACTCGCCGTTTCAAGGATTTTGCTTCATTGGGTTGTTTGAACCCATTTTGTCTGCTGCTTTGACGATAGAAGAACCCTGGAAATCTCTTAGCTCTCTCCCTGGACCAGCTCAGCCGCTCACTTTTCTCTGTAAGAGATAGGATTGAGGTTATTAAGGAAGAGGAATCGCCTTCAGAATAGTCATCAGGTCCTCTTACAGCAGTCATTGCAGCTGTAATTATGGAATCCATCAACTGCTTGAGCTGCAAATAAAAAAAAAAAGCCGGACATTCAGAAGGTGGCCGAATGACAGCTCGTGTCAGTTGCGTAATATTTTGGCAGGCAAATGAGAGCAAGGACAGCAGTACGCAATTATGGCAAAATAGTGTACGAGTACACCATATTTTATGTCTCATTTCCTTCCACTTTTCAAGCCAAGCTATTGTAAATAGTCTTTTCGAGGGCCCTATTACAAGTGGCTGCTCAGAAAAAGGTAGAATATGTTTTGATGGGTCGAGGTGCTCTGGGGTGAAACGCTCCTGGGTTTTAGTGATACGTGACAGAACTGTGCAACGGTGCCTGAGCCTGAGAGACACTGCCAGTCATTGGTAAGACAAAGGCAGCAGCCATGAAAGGTAAATGGAATGAGGAGCGAGAGAACAGACAGAGGGGAAGAGGAGGAGAGTTATAACAAAGAACGTGAGGGACGTGATGTAAAAAGCAATCCAGAAGCCTAAGAAAATAACATCTAAGGTGCTAATGGCCTCGCATTCTGCCTTTATACCCTTAAACATCTGGCCCTCAAGGGTATACATGACTGCAAGAGTGGCCAGTGTGTATCACCCGTTCCGACGGCCTGAGGGCAGAGTTAGACCATTGGCAGGCGAAAGCAGCACATCGATATTTATTGAGTGAAATTGAATCTGCTTGGAGGACAGACCCGTGTTGGCACGTCTCCTCTCGTCCCTGTCGGCTTTATCTGATAGTCCCCATCGCCACTTGCAGAACAATCATCCCAACAATACAGGGAGCCTGCAGTACGTAAAATGTGTCCTCACACCGTCACCAAACCAAAGCCTGTGAAAGTCACAGTTCAGCCTTCAACAGTGATTAATTTGTAGAAGCACTAAGAAGTTGTTTACAGAATTTATAAAGCCTCTTAGACAAAACAGATTTCTATGAGACCAAACAACATGTTTAATTTCTTCTGACATACTAATCCTAGATTTTCTTACAACCTGGATAAATAAAAAGTCTTCATAGTCCTTGGGGGAATTGCCTGGTCCTACTCGGCTCTACATGTTCCATCAAAGACCTGAAATCCATAACACAATGTGGTGTTATCTGCATGATATTACTAGACATTAAAAGCCATGAAAACAAATGTTGTCATCTATGACTGATGGTCTCCAACGTAAGCCCACAATTTTTGACAAAGCCACAACAGTTTTGGATATTTCCCAAGACGTAGGCAAGGTCCAGTTTTGGGGGGAAAGGTGATGTCACAATGCACCAGTGCACCAATCAGCACTCAGTTATGTACGAATGAAAATATGACTGGAGCTGTGGGGTAATTTGCTTTCCAGGCCACTGTCAACAACAAAATCTTATCAAACCTGACGACACAGGCCCGATGGTGCAGTGTGTTAAAGTCTTAATAGAAGATCAGAAAAAGGTTTTTTTTTTCCCAGACTGCACTTTTTCCAACTTTAATTATTTAGTGAATATTTATTGTTGCAGAAAAAAAAAATCTCTCAGGGGTTTTAAGATGAGCACATTTGCAACAGTGCAACATTTATTACAGTATTTGCGGTTCACAAATACTAATGCTCAAACCAGAGCTGTTGCATACAAAGGTCACAAAATGTAAGTTAGCGTGAGATTATTATTATTATTATGCAGCAAAATCTGCATCATCGTATGCTACCTTAATGTGTCTTTGCATCACTTTAGCTAATGATCAGATATTTGTCTGATGGAGGACGTTTTTATTCAGACAGCGTTGTGCTCGTTCAGTGCTCTGCCGTCTCCATTGGATCATTTCAGCTTACCTGCCACCAAAAAGTTTTTCGATTTCTGCTTTCATTTTAATGCTCCCCCAGTCGCACTGATGTACGCCAGTGTTCCCGTTGTCTGTGTCCTGTGCTGTTCACTTTATTGCTGACAGATAGCCAAAGAACAGAGCTCAGAGGCTGTCGTGTCTATAAGAGTTAAGTGAAAACTCAATTGTCCTATTCTGTCCTTTCTGTCTGATGTCTCTCTTTTGTCTGGGCCTCTTTGTATCTGTCTGTCTGACCCTCTCTCCCTCCCCTCTCCTTCACTCTGTCCATTCTGCAGCCCTGTTTAATCTTATTCCTGTGGGTCTGAGAGTGGTGGCCATCCAGGGAGTAAAGAGTGGCTTCTACATTGGCATGAATGGCGAGGGCTCGCTCTACGGCTCGGTAAGATACGACACCTTTGCACCAGTTTGCACCGTACGTTTGTTCATGTGTGTATGTATGTCACCAACATGTGTATTTGTTTATTTACACGTGCTCAGTTTGTTGTCTCTTCAAATATCCCATTGCAGCAAAGACTAAGCCCTTCCCAGCCCTTTCATCTCTGCTCCGTTCGAGAGCACTTCAGATGTGCCTTTGTGTTGCTCTGCAGCACTTATTACCCCCCCTTTGTTGTTGAAGCAGCACCGTGCATGTTCTACATTTAATTTGACATCAAGTTCAGTGCTCAGCCCTTTTTAAAATTGCTTCTTCTTCTTTTACGGGCTACTAACGGAAGCTCATTACATAGCGACTATAAACAGAAATCCCACTGAATTTCATTGTCTTTTGATGTGGATTGCTTTGTTCAACTTTCATCCTGATTTCAGGAATCCGTGCTGTCATGAAAGGATGCTACACTGCAAAAAACAACCTTGTTATATTAATGCAACATGAGCCGTTTCCCATCATATAAATCTTTTTCCTTTCCCCATTAGCCAAATGTGCTGCATGATTATTAAGCTCTGCAAGCATTTGCCTTGAAAAAAAAAATGATCTGACCACATTAGCAGAGAGGCTCCTTCGGGTTTTTAAAAGAAAATCATCGCAAGACTCGGTGGGGGAGTAAATATTGTGAAGACGGATATTTTATTTGCAGTGTAAGATATGAGAAGGATATAGGCCGGTGTGGGTAGCAGATGCACAGGCGGGGGTGGACACAGTCACAGATGTCAGTTGGAGAAAGCATTAAGTCGTAGCTGTTGCATTGAGGATGAAGACATTCTTCTGGAGCACGTTCACGGAAGTGAGTTGCAGTGGGAGAGAGAGAGAGTGTGTGTGTGTGAGAGAGAGAAATGGGGTGGGGGTATAGGCAGAGATCTGGAGACAGGAAGATATCCCTAGTTGGCATGGTTATATAACCTCCAGTCTCATGGTTTTTAATCCAGTTGAAGAGAAGAAGAAGAAGACAGGAGGGCTACATTTGCAACAGACCTCTGCTGAGGGACTTTGTGACGGTGGTGTCGTCGGCAGACCCCTATGATTAATGACTGGCAAGAGCTGGGATTCACAAACTGCCCATCAAACTTTTTCTTTCTGGAAAATAATCATAAAATCCTTGAAGGACACAGTGAAGCCAGGGGTCTGTCATACTGCAACTTACATTTATTGATAAGGGAGCCACTTTACTGCGGGAGAGAGAGGGGCGAACATTTTGAAATAGAGCAGATAAATGGGGTACATGCTTTTTTTTAAAGTTTTTTAAAAAATGTGCAAAGTCTAGTAAATTCAATGCCATTATTTCTGGAAAACAAGCATTACAGCGGTACAACTTGGGCACATTTCAGTGCGTCGGCAGATGCATGAGCACTCACAAGTTCAAAGAAGGACGTACAATAAACGCGCAGGCTGTTATGACTCATCCAGGTAGACGGATTCATTCACAACTAAAGGCTCATAAACAAGCGCACAATTCACAGTCCTACTATGAGGCTTATAATAACCTTCCACCCACCTATCTACGTCTAATTAAAGTTTAATCAGGCCCAGGCAGCAATCTTTTAATTTATTTAATTGACTCCAAGTTGGGGGCACTGTATGACCCCCCACTCACACTCACCCTTGATGAAATCGTCATTTGTGTCAGAGAACATGATTACTGTTAATTACGGGTGATTCAGTGCGTCAGTGTCAAACGGCAGCAGCTCTCAGCCCTGACAAACATGACTCTCCGTGTATCATTTTAATCATCGTTTTTATGGGTGGAGGAGCACTTTTTTTTTTTTTTTTTCACCTTTCTATCAGGGTGAGAGGGAGTATTTGTCAGAATGAGAAGCGATTTTTCTGCAGTAACATTTGAAAGGCCATTTTAATTAAAGCCACAAAGTGAATGCGGTCTCTGGCCATATGGAGGAGGTCCGTTTTCTCAGATGTGAAGCATGGGAAATTAACATGCACTGGTAAGCAGAATGCGGGTGGTAGGCAGGATCACAGGGAGGCTTAGAAGCCTTGGAGAGCTACAGAGTGCACATAAAGAGACAAAAATGAACATGCAAACCGCTGGATAAAAGCACGTAGCCTCTGTTTCTGTCTCTAATTTCCTTCATTTGCCAGTTTGATTTACCCGTGCAAATTATGTATGTGGTGGACAAGTGAGGGAGAACATCTCTATTCTTTATTCACACTTTTATTAGAGCTCCCGTGGTGCAATCACAGCCATAAAATAAGCCCTTCACTTTCATTTCTCACACATACTTTTATTATTATTTGTCCACATCTTTATCTCTTTCCCCACCTTCCCCTCTTATTCGCTCTCTTCCTCAAGGTCTCCATTACACATTTTTGCCTCTACAAACTATAAAGTTTCTTACCGCTTGTTTTGTTGTCTTGTTTAGTCTTCCTCACATCGGAGAGCAGAGATGCACAGCTCTCTCACTCGGCCCCCTCCTGGGAGATAATTACTGAGGGATATCCTCCTACGTCTCTAACGCTCCCTCGTTTTTCTTCTCCTCTCCCTGCTTCTTTGCACTAGTCTTGTTAGTGGGTTGGGGGGGGGTTGTGGCAAGCCTTATCTTTTGTGTGTCTGAGACGATACGGACAAGTTGTGTTGTGCAACGCAACTTCATGACGCGGCTTCGTCGCTCTAGTCTTTCATCTGGGTGTCAGGAAGCCATTTTATTTCGGTGGTCGGCTGACTATCGCTCGATCAATTAAGTGGGGCTGATGTAGCCACGGGTGAGCCGGGTGATCATGCTTGTGTGGAGTGTTTAGCGATGAAGTGCGTGGGGGCTGAGCATCCACAATGAAGAGCTCCCTTCCATTATTTATAACACTTCTCAATATGACCTAGTTTACTGCACAGCAGTAACCACTGTTCTCTCTCTCTCTCTCTCTATCTTTCTATCTATCTGTCTATCTGCATCACGTACACAGTGGCCTCTGAACCGGTCTTACTGTTTATTTCAGTCGGCTACTAATTTTACATTTTACTGCTTTTTATTTATGTCACCGAAAAAATAAATAATGTGTCGCAGTAAAACCCCAGAGGGATGACTGAAAGAGAGAGTTGGTGTGGAAGGTCAGTGCGAGCTTCAGATTTGTTCGGGTGACAAATGACTAAAGGGCTTTTTTGTGAGTATTCTCTCTGCCCTACCTCCCAGATCTTGATCTTTTTCTGTCTCTAGAACAAAAATGGTTTCAAGGAATTGTTGTTGTTCAGTCAATGGCACAGAGTGAAACCTCTGTGGTTTTGGGTTGCATTAGGGCTGTGATCTGTAGAATATTTCTTTACGTTTATGTATATACATTTCAGAAAGTGATGTCTGTTATCAAAGCCTAAGCTGACATCTTAGATGGTATTTAAAAGCTGCTTACAGTCAGTCTGTTTTTTTTTTTTTTTTTTTGCTTGTTGGATGACGTCAACCACTGATCCATTACCTAATTTTTAGAGATTCATCTTCTGTCTGTCTGCTACTAATATTTAATATTTGACGTGTACGTGCTCATTAAAGTGTGCTGGCAGTGCTAAAGATGGAGCTCTCTGGAGATAAAAGAAGGAAAGTAAAGAGCATCAGGAAATGAGTAGAATGACAAATACAGAGAGATACAAAGAGAAACAGAGTGTTCGTCTTGCAAGGAGTTTTTTTTTCTCCAGGACAATTGGATCCATTAGTATGTGTTTGTGATTCAATTTTAGCCATGATCCATCGATGTCCTCTGCAGACGAAGTAAAGGAAGGACAGAACAGAACCTTGTTTGAAAGTGATTGACTTTCAGAGTGAGCCAGAGAAAAAAAGAAAACAGGGGAGGGGGGAGGAGAGGGATAGAACAAGTAAGAAAGAGAATTTTTCAGTTTAAGTAATGTCTAGACAATCCCCGACCTAAATCTCTCCCAGAATAATAATGAGCTCCGCGGGAGTTCCATGGCAGGCTTGGGATTCTCACCGAGGCCAAATCTCTCTCTCACACCAGTGGCTCAGGCCCATATTTAAATGGAGCCTCCACATCCCAAAGTCAAAGGACGCGCCTGTCTGCAGCAATATGGCTCCTTAATGCTGCCTCCCTACTCAGATTGAGCCAGTATCTGATTTGGATTCAAGATGTGTTCAGCTCCTTTCTGTTGGCAACCCAGTTTCATATCCATTACATCTTGCTCTCTTACTTTGTCTCTTTACATTTACATTTCCTACACCTGCACCACCACCTCACCCCTGTATCCACATAAGCTTCCTGTACCCGATCACATGTATCACCTCATCATCATCTAGGGTTTTTGTCGTGTGTCGTGTTTGATATTGTGGGGCAACATGCTCTAGAATTAAGATATCTATAAATCCTGACAAACAGATGACACCAACTACTACAAAGACATCAGCATAAAATGTCGTAGAACAGCATAGGAGCCCGGTTGATGCATCCTTGTTGCTATCCTACAAGGCAGCTGGATTTGTGAGATCATGTGAGAATGTCAGCCTATGAGGGTGTGTGCTTGTGGCTGATTTGATGTTTCTAGCAGCACTTATATCCGAACTGGAGAGTATTTATTCATTAAAACAAGAGCAAAGGACGGCACTAGAGGTTTTTCTTGATGGAAAAGATGTTTTCCCTCTTTCCCCAACTGGCTTTTTGCTGTTTGCCAGTAATAGATGTTTCATCCAGTCATCTGCCAAGTATTTGTGCCAACCGTCTTCCAATCACCATTCCAAGGACGACTCCTTGGTGGTTCTTTGTTACAAATTATCTAGTAGTTAGCTTTGTTGCATGTCATACCTTCTTTCTTCCTCCATTTCCTGTTTACGCAAACGCAGTTTACATTCAGTGTTTCTAACCTAAATCCATACTGCCTGTTGCTGAGGTCTAATGAATGTGTTAAATGCACTTTGTAAAGACATTTAGGAACAAAGCTATTATAACTTCAGTTACCCAACTTTTTTCGGTGCATTGCTATATTTCTTTGGTCATTAACACCAAAACTAATCAACAGTGGAACAGCATGAGGCCTCCGCGCTTGGATAGGCATGGCCATTTGTTGAAGCAACATCGCATTTGTCGGTTTTAAGATGTTAAGATGTCCCGAAAACTGCTAGACACTCTTCTCTCCATCTTGTTTCACCTAGTTTTAGTTTTTTTGTCCTTTACATTTTATGTGTGTATTCACAACAAATTGCAGTCTACACATCTGTTTGTTGCAAAGAAGTGGGGAGCAGCTCATCGAATCGTTGCCCCATTATTTCCTTGTAAAAGATCTGTGAATTCTGCTGATGATCTTTGCTAAAAATCAATCAAAAATGTAAATCGCTGCTTGCGGATGCTGCTCACGCATTCTGTCCCCAGCTTCAGGGTGTTTGTTCATCGTCTCGGGTGAACCTGCGTGTTTATTTATCTCCTGCTACCAGCTGAGACCCCTAATAGTGGAGAGTGAGCAGTCTCACGTGTCCAGTTTCACTAACAAGTCCTTCACCTTTCTCCTTCAGACTGTCACAGAATACAAATAGGCGTCCTTGCAATCAATTTGATATCACTAAGCACAGCAGCGCTGAAAAGTGCCACGTGTTTTTTTTAATTTCCCTAGTTTTGTGGCGCAAACAACTTTGACTGATTATGTATTACCGGAGGGGAAGTGACAGGGCAAACCTGTTGGTGTGCATTTTAATGCATGACAGCATGTGTGTGGTGTCCGTTTGACAGTGTGTATTTCTGTGCTTTCCCTTCTCCGTGTGGTTCATGTGTGTCCATTAAGGAGATCTCATTAATCATGAGAGACTCCAACCCCATCTCTTCACCTCATATTTTCACTCAGTCATCCACAAACAAGGTACTCTGTCAAAGACTTCAAAGTCACTTACATTCCACCCCTATCTTGTCCCAAGCTGCAGGCAGGGTGCTTTCTAAACTGCTCCAAGCCTTTTCATAGACACTAACAGAGTGTCGTCCTTGTGGGCGAATTTGGAGGGGATTCTACAGTGTGTCAGCAAAGCGAAGAGGCTGAATGTGAAGGGTAGCATAGTCAAGCACGCTCATGTGTTTGTGTGTGTGCGTCTCGGCCTGATTTGGGCTCCGAACAGATGAAGAGGGGACAAAGCCTGCTGGTGTGTAATGTATCACTGTCTGCCCCCCTACCCACTCAAACACATATGTTCACACACTCAAACAGGCAGACAGTCACGACGTGACCCCCAGTGCCCCTACAGAGAGAGAGTTGTCTGCTGTTTGACAGTGTGTCAGCAGGCCCAGATAAACTCAGTCGCCAGCTCTCCACAGAGCTTGTCGTCCCTCCTGCTGACCAGCGAGACGTTTTCACTCCACGGACCATGTGACCTCTCTCTCTCTCTCTTGCCCGAGTCCTTTACACAGCCTACTATGCTCTGCTGTGTTTTAAAAGGTGCGGTCACAAACCCTGTAGCTTATTTTGCTGGAACTGTGACGTGCCATGCCATGCCAGCACAGATACAGGTACTCTTTAAACAGCAAATACACCCATAATTATCACCCAACTATGCAGTCCCCTTAGCTCTACTGAGCTTTTTTAGCAACTCATTATTTTGGTTTTAGGCACCACAATTCTTTTGATTCACTCTCATAGCTCTCACCCTCCATGTTTGAAGTCGCGGCCAATTTTAAGTATCGTTTCACCTGAACTACAAGTCAAATCGCTAGTGGTATCTAACCATGTAGATAGATGAGGTTTAATTCTCCAAGGTTTACAGAACCTTCTCTGAGATTTCTGCCTCCAACCCAGTACAAGGGAGACAAATCTAATTTCATTTGTGGTGCTTAAAGTATTGCAAAATAACATTTAAAAATTTCAACAGCAACATCTCTTTTCATGGATAGTGTCATCCTTGGTTAGTGTCAGGGATAATCAACAGACCTCACTGTGAACAATTTTCGGAGGTGTTATTTCCCTAAAGAGAAAGCAGTAGCTGATAACTACAGGTATAATTACATAACAGCGTTTTTTAATGTAATTTTTAATTGCTTTGAGCATCGCAAATAAAATTAAATTCACCTCCATCGTATGAGAGCAGAAGCAGAAAACTTAGAGACTGGTTAAATAAAATCATAAAATCAAAACCGTCTACATGGTTAAACACATTAGCACAGCTATATAAGTATAGTCATATAACAGATAAGAGAGGAAAGGAACTTTTGTTTTGTAATTTCTTATTTCTTCTCTCTCTCTCTTTCTCTCTTCCTCTCTCTCTCTCTCACACACACCCACCCACACCTAAACAGTCACCTCCAGCGGGAAGCAGAATTGGGCTGCCTGTCAAATGGACAACCTTAAAAGGGCACAGAACCCTGCAGGAGATATTAATGAATGAAATACAGCACCAGCACGTACACACACACACACACACACACACACACACACACACACACACACACACACACACAGTGCAAAGCCTGCCTAAACCGAGACAGCACAACATCCACCAAGCCAGCTGTTCCACATCACCAGCACCTTCTTTTGACACACACGACTTCCCTGCCCTTCAAACTGACTGGCATTAGTTTTTAATTTAGCCTCTTGTAGTCAGGAAGCATTCAGACGAGAAGGAGAGCAGAGATGAGAGGTAAGGGTGATGAGGTTTGGCATCCAGCTTGTCAGTTCACCAGCTTTATTAAGTATAGATTTTGTTTTTCAAGTCGTAAGTACTTTCAAGTAGTTCCCTGCTTATTTAAAGGTCAGTGCCACCATTATCTTCATTAGAATGAACAAATTACCCAGGTTTTTGTTCTGGGTAATACAGGCTTTGTTTCATCTCTTGAGCGGCCATGGCAATAATCTGGCACCACACTCAGTCCCGGCGGTGTATCTAATATCTGGTTATTTCCATTTTTTCATTCCTCTCCACCTCCTCTGTGTCCCCTTGACTTTCTCCTTGACTTGCTGCTTCGGTAATGAAGAAGAGAGATAAAAATCTTCCATTGTTCACCATTATTCTAATAAGGCTATCATTCTCATTACTGGGATTCCAAGGATATGTGTGTGTCTGTGTGTGTGTGTGAATACAGTATGTTTACTGACCTTGGCACTAGTGATGAGAGCCAATATTGGCAGAGTGAAACAGCTTCCTTTTTTTTCTCTCTCTCAAATGAGACTTAATTAAAACCATCCGTCTGTTTTGCTGCTTGTTATGTCTGTGTGTATCTTTGATATGTGGATACAAACATTGATCTGATGCATGATTCAGATACTGTACAATACCGTACGTACAATTACTGTATCTATATCCTTTGCTGCCTCTTTTTTGCAGGAGATGTTCACACCGGAGTGCAAGTTCAAGGAGTCTGTTTTTGAGAACTACTATGTGATCTACTCGTCCACTGTGTACCGGCAGCAGGAGTCGGGCCGGGCCTGGTTCCTTGGCCTCACAAAAGATGGGCAAGTCATGAAGGGCAACCGGGTCAAGAAGACTAAACCCTCGTCACACTTTGTGCCCAGGCCCATTGAAGGTATGAGAAAAATGTTTTTGTTAGCTTTAAGTGAGCTTGGTTTGGTTTTAGTTTTGCATTTACTCCACATTTACTATAAATTTGTTATTATATTGGCAGTTACTCCTGACCAATTATATGACATTGTGGTATGAAAATTAGTTATTGAACATTTGTAGTTGTTGCAGTGGTTTCATTTTTTTATGTGAATTCTAAGGTGCAAGATGTTTCAGATTTAATGGATGTAAAGCATTCGTTCTCAAACACTGGTAAACAATCAAGAAGGATACTGAAATGCTGTTTAATTATTTCATATAAAATGTTTCAATTTGGCATATGACTATCAAGTGTCAGATATTACAGTATCCTTAAGCCACAAGAGATTTTCCTATACAAATGGTCTTACAACAACAACACTGTGGCTCCTATTGATGCATCACTCCAAAGATGATGTTTCAATAATTGCAAAAAGGTAGGTAAGATGAAACAATTTATGATAGTTTACATTTAATATATACAGAAAATACTCAAAGGACAGTTAGGATCTGATGTCTTCTGACAGGAATCACTTAGGAAATATGCTTATTCTCTTTCTTTACTAATAAATGAGAATATTGATACCACTCCCAAGTCTGTATGCTAAATATGAAACTACAAGCAGCAGTCGATTAGCTTAGCATTAGCATAATGAAGGGAAACAGACAGGACAGAGAAAATAATCCACCCATCACCACCTACACATCAAACCAATCGTAGACAGGGCAAGTTTTGGTTTTATCACCACTTGACAAATCAAATATACAGGGATACAGGGGTTGATTAGTGAGTTTTAGCAGTGCTGATAGGTGGAATATGTTGACTTTTCAAAGTAGGTAGACAAGCTTCCCAATTTCAAACCTTTATGCTAGCTAAACTAAGCCTATTAAGCTTCATATTTAGCATGGATATTTATGAGTGGTATTGATCTTCTCATCTAACTCTCAGCAAAAAGTCTAATTAGCGTATAGCTGAAAATGTCACACTAGTTCTTGGAGTCTATTGTTTTGTCAGTTTTTCCAAGTACCAGGTTTCAAACAGAACCGCTCATTTATTTTGAGCTGTTGTGGGTACAGGTTTATTTTCCAATGTCATGTTTCTAGTGAGAGCGTTGTTGGATATTATCTTGAGAACTTGTCAAGCAATGTGATAAACAAAAAAGTGCTGACATGGCCCGTAATTCTCCCGTCTTCTCCCTCCCAGCCTGGTATAATTGTCCCTCCAGCCTCAAACCTGACCTTGTCTCTGTCTTCACATCCATCTCTTCAATCTGCTCTCCATTGTCCCCTCTCTGAGCCCCTCCTCTCTTTGTCCTCTCCACCTCTCTCCTTCCGTCTCCTTTGCCTCTCTTTACACCTCCACAACAGTTTGTATGTACAGGGAGCCGTCAATGCATGAGATAGAGGACAAGCACCGCTCCAGGAAGAGCTCAGGGACTCCCACCATGAACGGAGGGAAAGCTGTCAATCAGGACTCCACATAGCAGCAGGGGGAGGGGCTTCCAGCAGGGGGGAGTGGCCTCATCCTGACTCAGGGGGAGGGGCCCTAGGAAAACTCACCGACCCCCCCGAAATACGCACCACCAATCCCCTCTGATAAAAAGAGGGCGTTGCGACGACGAGGAGCTATTACTGTACACTCAAGACAACAAAAACAAATCTGAACTCTTGCCTGTGAAAACCTTTTAGATGAATTAATATGAAACCAGAGGATATATATATGAAAAAAAAAACATTTTCAATCAGGACTTGACCAACATTTTATGCAAAAAAAAGAGAAAAAGCTGTGATAAATAAACAAAGGAATGGTGGTCTCTCTTCACACAGATACAAATATCTATCATTTCCAATTTATGCTGTGAAAAACAAGCTTTAATACATGTTTTCATACACTGTTTTCTTTTCTAATTGCTATTGCACTCTCATATGCTTTATTGTGTTATCGTTGTCAGTAATAACTATACCACCATCACCATTACTAATCTGTTGATCTCCTCATCCCAGTTAACATCATGATCGTTCTGTTTTTGTTTTTCTGAGACTGAAGAAAGATTTTTTTTAATTTTTTTTTTCCCCAATTACTTTTGTCTTTTCTCTCATAGTTTGATCTTGAATGCACTGTCACACTACCTGCTCTGGTGTGAAGGTAAGGTTGAATGTATTTGATAGTTCTCTGTGTTGGACTCCAATGGAAACAGAGTGCTTAGGGTGGGATGTAATTTACTCAGGTGTGTACTGTAAGTGTAACTAATGTGACTAATAAGAAAGATAGGGCTGTTTCAAATACTCTGATGTGAATCTCCCTATGTTCTTCTGTTATGACAGGACAAGCAATACAATAGAGAGCACTCTAGTATGTCTCTAAATTATAGTAATAAGCTGATAACACAACTCTGTCGTTTGTCAGCCGGGAAGTTTGACAAAGAAAGTTGTTTAAGTAGGTTTACGTTTGAATCAGAAGAAAAACTGTTTTGATATTGTTTCAATATACTCTTAACATTTGCAAGGGTTATTAGGTTTTACGTAGAGATGTCCAAACTCTTCAGAAAGAATAGTATTCTCTCCAAAAGCCGAGAGAAACATAATGACCAGCATAAGCACTATGAGCCACGGCCAAAAAAAAAAAACAAAAAACGGTCACTTCACATTTGCACCTCAAGTAACACAGACCCCTTTCTCTGCTGTTAGCTAGGCTATAACAACAACTCTCAAAAATATAACCATATAACAGTATCCAGGCTTTTTAACTATATTGACAAATCATGAAATAATCCTTGATATAAAATAAAAAAAGACTGCTGCTGTTTTTTCTAAGCAAGAGTAAGGGTGGAAGGTTTTGGCAGGCCTGGCAGTGAAGATATGTGTTGACTGGTTTTCAAGAAGTTCTGCTATTTCTGTTATTTTTCTTGTGTGAGAGCATTAGAGATTTCTCAACACTGGTGGACAGGGTGCCTGACTGTTTAATATTCCACTGACCTGACTTGTTAATGTTCTCAATGTAAGGTCACAATCATTAAGACTTCCCCCATCACAATGGAAGCAGAACATCTCATTGAGGAACCAGTTCATCTGGATTTAGCCAGGTTTGGGGAGGATGTCCTACCATCCCGGTGAGAGTGTCTCACCGCTTGGTTTCACTGACATGGTAATCCATACAGTCTCCATCCCCCCCTGGCTTTGTGACCCATGAAATGAGCCATTTGCTGCATTGTGGAGGAAAGCTTCTCTTTCATAAATCAACATGCTGACAGGGCTGTATAAACAAGGTGAATTGACTGGTACACCGCGTACGCCGTGTACGCCACATAGCTCATTCCTAATCCCCAATTAGTTTGTCTAACTCAGGAAGTCCTACACTTGTTCCGTGAAAGGGGCCAGACATAAAGGCTGGCTGCTCATTGTCCAGCACCCGTTGCACAAAGCCTGGCCACTGGTGTGGGGTTTAAGGAGGTTGGGATGGGGTCAATGGTGTTTTTATCATTAAAGGTGGTGTACAGCTAAGCCTAGCCAGGCTGGGGAGGTTGGAAAGGGAATTCCAGGAGTCGAGATAAAGCATGAACATCGCATGACTGTAGGAGTTGATGTAAGAGAATTTGGGGAGAATAGGTTCAGAACTTTTATATGCAACGTTTTGATCAGCATCTCCTATATCTGGTTGGAAATCATATGCTAAGTTGGCGGTATGTACAGTAAATAGCACACATTCAGTTGCACAGAGCAAACCGCAGTGATATATCATCTAGGAGGGTCTTCCACCTGGGACCCGGGTCCATAGCTGGTGCGAGTTACCTGCAAGAGCTAACGGTAGATTAGTTCAACTTCCACAGCACCTACAGCATAACACTGATACATACAGTATATTAGACATGACACTGAACGTCAGCAGGCAAGACCAGCATATATAGGTATCTTTTTATAGAGGTTTATATTGGTGCAAATGAGATACATGTGGACTTAAAGCAATGCATGAAATTGGATGTACTCGATGTCATCTGTTGACAGCAGAATGAGCGGATTTGAGAAAGGGATGAATAAAAAAGGAAGTAAAAATAGCTGATGTGAGAGAGAGAGCCGTAAAGGAGAGCACTTTTTATTTGAGGGGTTTATTGATGTATGAAAGGGTGAGCAAAGGCTTTGGTCGTATGTGATATTAAGTATAATTTATTATTTTTATGTTTGCAGATGATTTCACTGCATTGGAACACGCTCATATATGCATTATGAATTGTGAGATGAATAAAAAATATGCATTGATAATAAAAATCAGAATGAAGTTAGTGATTGTTTAAGAATAAAGACTATGTTATCAAAAACTTTCACCTACGCCGTGAGTGATTCAATGTGTTGCTGATCATGACTGATGGCTGTTGTGTCTGTTTCTATTATTATTAATGTCACTCTTTGCAACAACAAGCGAAGCAGCAGGATGAGCAGACAAACTAAATCCATCAACGGAGGGTTTTTATGCGTCTCACATTCAGAAAATCCAATCCGTTTCCTCCTATCAATTCACCGGGGGTGATTTATCTTCTCACAAGCCCCTAAATCCAATGTGTCATTTTGGGATGGCGCTCCTTTGCCCTTAATTCTCCCGTTGTCATGGAAACAGACCTTCCGTGCCGTCTGCAAGGAGAATGAGGAGGAGGAAGATGAGGATGAGGATGGTGATGAAGGCTCGCCTGACTTTCAGGACGTGGCTTGTCTTCTCTCCTGCTGCTGCTGCAGCAGCAGCAGCACAGAGAACAGCAGAGTTAGAGGAGGAGGAGGAGGAGGAGGAGGTGGAGGAGGAGGAGGGGGGCTGAGGGTAGTATGTTCTCTTTTTTTTCACCGTTTCCTTCAGTTACTGTAAACAGCTGAGAAGTGTGCAGCTCTGCAATGGGGGACAAATTCATTTGTGCACACACAATGGGATAGAGAAAGTAAGAGAGGACAAAACTGTTAAATTAAAGGCAAGTAAAAATGAGGGGGAAAAGCAAGTTACTCTCACTCTCTATACAAATGCACATTTGTGTCTGATGTAACGTCTGAACCAAATTTCACGACAATCCTTTTCAGCTAAAGCCACAAAAGTTAACATTGTAGTAGAGCAAGAAAAGTCAGGAAATTACTAAAACCACCAGTTTCATCTTTTAGAAATGTCATTCCAAAATACTGGGCATGTCCATCCAGCTGATGTTATGATGATTTCTCAGGATAAGTGAAAATTAAGAAGAATTGAAAATGAATTTAAGGAATTACCAAAGTAATAAAGAACTTTTTTGGCATCCAACCATTGCCAAGAATTATCGTTCACAAAAATAAATTTTAACCTGCTAAAGAAAAAGTAAGGGGATCAATGTCAGTAGGATTCACCCTTTAGGGACCATTAATATTATTAGAAAAGTTGATGCTAATCCATCAAAACATTGTTGGTATTTCAGTCTGTACCAAACCAACCAAGAGAATTACCAAAACCAATCCCTACAGCCATAGGATGGGTTAAAGAACAAACAAACCCTGCAGTATCTTATGTCCTCATGCAGAATATCAAAATAAGGCACACATCGCAGATCCCAATGTCGTTCAAATGCGTGTAACTTGCAAAACACTGAGCAAATACAGCTCACGCTTTGTCACAATCAATATGCCTCCACCCTGTTCGCTGCAATCCACTTCAGTAATTAACTTTCACTAAGATACAGAAACAAGTCAAGGCCAGCTATTCAGACTCCTGTGGGAGTTGGGAGTCTAAACAGGTTCATCTGTTTAGGGAGGGCAAGGGCTGCAAACAGCTTGAAGGCCACACTCTCCTCTCTTCACCACTCCTCTTAGCTACAGCTGTGGCTGTGGCCTCTGCTACACCTCTCACATCCACCTGTCCTCCCCCACCTTCCCTCTTTTCCTACTGTGTGGAAGAGGCAACCTTGAACTCGATGGCTGTATTGAAATCTCCCCTCGGCTACAGATGTTCTTATGTGTTCATGCTGGGAAGTTGGACTTTTTCAGCTTTTCTTTATTTAAATAATATTCTGTTACACTGCGTGACGAGTTATATGGCAATACGAAAATGCAGTAACTGCGCTGCACTATGAAAAACATATTTGTCATACAGACTAGGATAAGAACATTGCAGCTTCAAAACAAAGATGACAAATGATTTAGTATCGCATTAATCTCAATTTAAAACAACCCTTTTCAAGGTCCCAGCAACCTCCAAAGGCTCTTTGAGATTAAGCTTGACAATGCAAATTTTGCATAGGATGGATGCTTAAATCAAAATAACCTTGATTTCAAAGACAGATATCTGATCACACAGCCAGCAATCATTTTAGCCAACAAACTGGCCACGGCCCAAAGCTTCACCGCAAACTGGACATGCAGAGTAACTTTTACACAAATGCTCAAATGGTATGAAGTATGAAATATATTTTTGTTGTTTAATAAGAATGAATTCCCAGCAAGGAGGCAATGTCTGCCCATCTTCCTGTCCAAGGTCCCCCAACATTTTGTGCCATGATGTGATCTCAAAGGATGATAACAATTTAATTAATTTTTCCAGTATTTGACATGATGATAGTGCTACAGGAAATGTTAAAGATCCAGTGTGCAAGATTTGTGGGGATATACTGTACTGGCAAAATATAATGAAGTTGGAATATTATATTTAAACTATGTTTTCATTAGGGTAAAATCATCCAAAAACAAGAAAAAATGTCTTTTTGTTACCTTAGAAAGAGCCGTCTATATCTACAGAAGGAGTGGGTCTTCTATGGAGTACACCATGCTGAATTGCTATATATCTATAGTAGCCCAGAATGGATAAACTAAATGCTGGCTCTGGATAGGGCGTTTCACGTTTTTGGAGGGTTTTGTGGCCACAAAAGTTATAACTGATTCTGAGTGAGACAAAATTTCCGTACCATATTTCTTTGCAGTTTTCATAATATTTCACTCCAAACTACAAATGTCTAAAGTACAAGTCAAAGCCAACGTTCTTCATCTTCTGCACAGATCAAAGTCAGTATGATTCATTCTCTGTGGGTCATGGGAATATCTCAAATTTAATATTAATCCATCCATTTCAGTCTAGACCAAAGTGGTGGAGTGACTTACAGATGCTAGATGCTAGTGTGGCTAAAAACCAATGGCCACACTTTTTGTGAAATTTACTGTGGGCTTTGAGCTTCCCTTCATGCCACCCTCAGGTCAGAATATCAGGTTCGTATACAAGATATCTCTCATCGCACTGAGATAAAGGAGCTGTGAAATTTGATTATCTCAGCAGGATGCCTGTGAATAATGGGAAAACACCGTGCACCTGATATAAATCAGTTTTATACTTTAATCTCTTAAATTGCTCATTTAACAGACAAAACAGGTGCTGGTTTTAAAACTACACTAAATTAGTTTTGACTGCTTTAAATACCAACCCGTGTCTTTTCTCATCCTGTGGCACCACATCATTTCATTCTCTTCTCTTTTCTCGAATCACCTGTGTTAAAATGTGGCAGATTTGTGGCAGGGGACTGGGCGGCTTTCATTGCATTTCAAAGGTCATAGCTGGCACAGTTTATAGCGTCGTTGCCAGCATTGTGTCAAATGCATCGCTGTGTCATTAGTGTCATAAGTTACATTTTTCTGTGGTACCGCTATCTGCTGTCAAACCGTAAATGTTCTTTTGGCTGCCTACAACACTATAATGCCTGCAATAATCAGATAAAGTATTCGGCTATAAAGACGCAGCTAATGGAGAAGTTTTAAGTTTTGCAATTAGCTGGGTCACCAACACAGACATCTATTTCTGGCCTCTACAGTTTATTTATACAGACCTGTACATGACTTTGTTTGTCTTTTGCAGACTCATGAGCACACAGAGTAAAAATATTCTCAATCTTGTATCCCAGGCATCTTTCTTCCCTCTCTGTCTACCTCTTTTTTGTCCTGTTGTTTTGATATGGGTCTGTGCCACTGGGACTCCACATGTTTCTCTTTTCTCATCCTCCCAGGGAGAGAATGAGGGAACTCCTACTCAGAAGTGGGGCGTTGAGTTCGACTCATTAAAAATAATTGGTCTCTGTTCAATTAAGGCTCAGTGATGCTCCTTTGATCTCGCTATCTCCCTGCTTTTTTATCTGCGTCTTTTACATCCAAATCCACGGCTCAGAGTTGGCAAAAGTATTGGATAATTGGTTCTAATGTGTTTACTTCCGGAAGATAGGAGGGGGGGGGGACGAGCTGCTTGGGATTGGATATAAAAATGTTTGAATGAAATCACTTCTGATGGTTAAAGGAACTCAATTCAAACCCTTAGGCTTCTGCTGCGGCATCTTGTGAGACAGTCCGCTGTCCCAAGTCGAGAAAAACAGATCCCTCTACCTTCCCTCTGCATCACTTGTCTTGTCTGTGATTTGCTGCTTTTGGCTTCGGCTGTCTGCAGATGCTCGGAATACTGCAAGCAAACACGCTTAAGAGACACAAGAACACATAAAGGTTCATGCACAGCGCACACGTGCACCCACACACACACCGTAATCCCACTCACCCAAGCCGCTTGCCCACACACCCACTCACACACACACACGCACACACATACACACACACACTCTGTGTTTGTTACTCTCACACACTCTTATTGACGAAGCTCTGCGGTATGAGCATGTTAATGTGCTGGCAGTGGTTCCTGTTACAGAATGAAGCTGTTCTCTTGAATCCCAATAGCCCAGGGACAAAAAGGATACTAAGCCAAGCTTTGACTGCAGTTATACTACACTGCTACTTCAATAATTTATTAATTAAATTGAATAATTTAATCTCTCTCATCCTGTTGCTCATCCTCTGAGCACCCTCTACTTTCTCACTTTCCTAATCTCTATTCCCTCTCCACCTCTCTATCCAATTTGATACATTTCTCCTCAGTCTAGCATTCTTTTTTCCCTGCACCTTACATCTACTCTACCCACAGTTTTCTTTACTTTGAGGTTAATGAATTCATGAAATTCTCACGGAATTTATCTCACAGTTCTACATGCATGCATAATACATAGCACATGGTGGAGATCAGTGCTTTTTTTTTTTTTTTTTTTTGCCTGGAAAGGCCTCTAGGATGTGCACTGCTGCTGAGCTACTGAAATGCATGCTCATCAGTGCAGTAATATATGATGTTACATGGCATATTTTAGCCACATCAGCACACACGGAGGTCTCAGGAAATATTTAAAAGCAATGTATGGATATAATATAATATATGGGTTGAATACTCATGCAAATGCAAAGACCCACACGCACGCATCTTGTGTGCCGTTGCAGATTGCATGCCAAAAGTACAGAACATTCATGTATGAAAAAAATATGCTCCCGTCATTGGAATAACAATTGAAGGAACTTCAAAGACAAGATGAATGGATGTCTATAAAGTTGCGTGTTTATTGCTTTGCCAGTCTACCGTGAAGATCACTTGGAAACATCAGACATCAAGCAAACAAGCTGCAGTTTATTCCATTTAAAGTCTATCTGGATTAACAAAGAGAAGATCAGCCTCTTCTGCTGGAGTGAAAATAATGTGGCGTATAGAAAAAAAAAAAAAAACTTTGATGTGTTTCTTTAATTAATGTGAGTGATGTCGACTCATTTAAAATATAACAGATGCGCCATCAAATTCAGTACACATTTTGCCAGAGCACAGTTGGTCGTGAAGAAATCCTGTTGAGTTTTTCAGCTCTCTGCAGGACTCTTTTAACCGCGTCTCTTTTACAAGCAGGATAAGTGTTTTTTTTTTTTTTTTTTTTTCGGCAGCTTTTTTTGCTGCAACTGTTCATTTACCAGTCATTAAATATTCAGTGCCCACCTCAATTGTGTTCACCTCCTCCGGACTGTCAGGTGTACTGTAAATAATGCAGGCATACAGGATCAAGAGGACCAACGAGTGTTCAACTAAATGCAGTAATGTGAAGAAGCACAAAAGCTTTTAAACAGACATGAATGTTGGAGTTGTTCCTGCATCTCAGAAACCAGCCAAGACATTGTGATGTGCCACACTATAAACTGTGTATGGAGAATGATGAAATTAAACATGAATGATAACACTTTTCTTTAAGCTATCTGCAGAAGATGAGGAATGTAGGCTTTAAAGCTGCGTAGTCATCATACACATTCATACATAGTCTGCAGCAGTGTTCGCTGTTATTATATTCCCTGGCTGTTTAATTTGAAGGCGCAAGCTAATTAAATCTGCCATAATGTTCTCTGAAAATTACAGAATAATTAAATATCCTGTCAGCATAGAACTTTTATGTGAGCATGAATAGCATGAAGCACTTGTTTTTTTTTTTTTTCTCTTAAGACAAATTGCAGTTGAAAATGATTGTAAGGGACCTTAAAACAGCAATAGATAAAAGGGTATGTCAAAAGAAAGAAAGACACTTTAGCTACAAAAAGCAGACAGTCCGGCACTCCAGAGAGAACAACGTTAGCAGGAAGTCCAGGACTTCCAGAAAAATACTCTGCAGCCGGCTTTGCGAGTCGTTCCACCCAGTCCACGTCGTTTCTTCTCCTGTTTCTCTGTGTCCGCGTCTCCTTGGAGAATTATTCCATTTTCGGACTTGGAAAGTTTATAAAGAAGGTCCACTAATTTCTGCTTCTTTGTCAATTCCTATGGAGGAAAGTGTTGACATACAGTAATGTAAATATTAAATAAGAACCATTTGCAGACTCTTAAATGTCAATAAATATGAAATTTGACTCCACCACATTTGTGCTTCAGGGAAATGGAGATTTGCACCAAACTGTAAATCAGTTTAGCATATGTTACATAACTTGTGCATTTGTTGCAAATAGCCAGAAGGAGCAAAGTTGTGTTAATGCTCTAATCTCCAAACGGCAATTTCATGGAGGTGCAGCTGTGAGGATAATCAAATGACAGTTGATATCCAGAAGGTAACCCACAAAATGACTTGCTGCGGATAAAATTACACTTTTAACAGACCAAGATCGACTAAATGTGTGTGCACAAACAGAGACAAACTTTATGAAGTAACAACGCACAACATACACAAATCAACATACACAAATTCTTTAGTAGAGGATATTTTAAAATGGAAATAATCTATGGAGACACAAATTAATTAAAATAGACATCTTACCTGATTGTCCTGTAATTTGTCAAACAGCGACAATGAGTCTTGCTGAAGCTGGAGGTCTTTAAACCTTTTCTCAGTCTCTGTATTTTCAGCTACGCATGATGCAAAACACAAAAGTGCCAAAATGCATAAGATGTGGGCCATCCTTACTTGGAAAATATTTTATGTGGGCTTCTTGTTGAGAGAATTCTTCTTGGTAAGACACCGCAACATCCACTGCTCATGCACAGCACACTGACATGTCTGTTTTTAAAGTGCTACCTGGACCCAAAAAGGGAGGAAGACTGTGCCCCTGTCAATGCACTGAAGCATGTACAATGTAATTTACAACAGTCATTAGGAGTGAGACAAAAGGACTAAATAAGGACATTTCCACCATCCTGGTCTTTCCTAGTGCCATCATTTGCATAAACACACTAATCTGGTTGTATAAGTGAAGGTCATCCTGATGCTGTCATTGGCAGAAGTTGTAAACCTGAAAGATCCCCTCTGGCTGCTTGTTTAAAAGTGAACCCCTGTAAGCGAAGTGCAATGCGCACTCATGTAAAATAAAACATTAATGACGCTTAAACGGGGGAAACAATGATTTCATTAACCCTGCTGTGCCATAAAGTTGAATCAACGGGCAGCGCGTCGACGCTGGGATATTCAGAGGCCATAAAGGTCAACTTATCATTTGTTACACCCTTGTGAGTTTGTACTGGGCATCTCTTTAATGAGATTTCTGCTCCGTTTCACTTAACAATTGTACTGCATCTAAATTATGCCGGAATTGTCACAGGCTATACTGATTTTGGTGGAGTGAAAATCTTGTAAGCCCTGATTTTAAAATCACCCCTGTTTTTAATGTTTGAGGGTTATTGGGATGTAGTATTTTTTTATTCAGATGGGGCCAGAAAACTTTGTAAAATTGTAGATTTTAAATTCTGTTTGAAGGAAAATGGAAGAAGAAATGTATATTTGCTTCAATTCTCCTCCTGTTACCACCAGTAAGTTTTAATAAGCGTCTCAAATCAGATCAGATTCACAAGCCAAAGACCGCTTTACAGTAGAGTGTGTGCTGTAACCACCCTCCTGCTATGAAAAACAGCAGTTCAGTCCAGATAGCTTAAATAAACTCTGTCCATGTGGGCACAGCTTAAAAGGAAGAAGAGATCACTCATCAGAAAGTATTATCTTTATTCTTTTGCAAGTATACAAGCAAATATGGGACATTCCTCATATTGATCTGCAGTGGTAAAAGTGCAGCTTAATTCCCTTTTGAATTAGGCTTAAATGTGGACAGACAGCTCAGTTTTTCCTCAGGATTTTACCTACATACACTATACAGGTATAAAAATAAATAAACCAGTTTAAACTTCCCCCTCAGCGCGCAAAGCTAACCTGTACAAATATGAACACACGTCTTTCTATGCCATGTAAGACATGTGTGGGGAGAAAACTAAAAGGACACGTGTCCTTCTCAAATGGAAGACCTTGAAGCGCCTCAACCTTTCAACAATTCGCCATTCTAACCCAATTAGAGAGGTGTAGAAGCCTAATATAGCTGCCTAAACAATTAGTAAGTGCACTGTCGGGAGCAGAATAATCCTGTTAAGAAGACTAGTGAGAGCACTTTACAGCAGTGAGTGTTTCTATCCATGCTGACAACTGTCTGCACCAGGACATGTAAAACGTATTTAATTCAAGGTGGCATTCAAGGAGCAGCTGTTTATTATAACAGACCTTCCAGAGTTTTGATGAGTTGAGATTTTGCTACCGAAAATGCCCCCAAAAAATTAATGAAATAATCAGGGTGATACTTCATCATGGGTTTTTCATTCACACAAGAGGGTTCAGCACTTCTTCAGCTGTTACTTGTCTTGCTAGATTTCTTACATAAGCATATGCGGCTGTTTGTTATTTTAGACTCTGAGAAATCAATATGTTCGTGTCAAAAAGCAACAACATTTTGAACACTGTGCTGTTTAAGGACATCGCTGTGCCTTTTTGAATCCAGTTATAAGGGGAGTTTGCATTTATTGATCAGTAACAGATTTGGATGAGTGAGTTTAAATGACTGTTCCCTAGGGGCATACCGCTCTACTGATTTTCTGAGTGAAGAGTGCAGAGAAGTAAGATGTTGAAATAAATAAAAAAAATGAGGAATGAGGCTATTCTGGACAGAAAATTATATATTTATCCAGTGTTTGATAATGACTTTTAAACATCACATGTGGAATCAATAGGCAGATTAACATACCATAAAATTAACCATTATTTCTCTTCATTTGTATTGTATTTTAATATCCTTTCCTCCAATTGACACAGCAATAAGAGAGCGATGTAATGTAAGAAAAAAACATTCCACAATATATGCTCACAAGATCTTAATGTGCATTTTTGTGTCCCAAAGCCACCGAGAGAGCAGCACATTGATTGTTTTCATTTAGAAAGTTCATTTAGGAATGGATTGGAGGCAGTATGAGTCATAAAATGTAATCTTTCCCACGCACCATTTAACATGCTGAAATTCAAAGAAATGCTTTTAGAGAGAGGGAACAAATGACTCGATATTTGCGTGTGAAAACACAACAACGTAACAATTCCCCAACAAGAGCATCACCTTTACAACTCGCTCTAGATGGAATATGGGAACATGTGCGTCATTGGTGGTGGCCTCTTACTTCTGACATCATCTACTACATCCACTAACTGGACTGCACCAGTTTTCTCAGGTCACTTGGTTCAGTTCACTCAGTTCTCAGTAGCCAGGTAGTCTTCTGCACAGGACATTTGTGACCATTTTAGTGACATGGAAATAACTATATAGGCAATGTGGATGTACTATTATCAATCAAGGTATATATGGTCACTATTATATCCATAGAGGCCTGGGCCTGAAAACTTCTTCTTCCCGGTGGTCCAAAATGCCTGTGCTACCAGTGTATATACACAAACACTACCCTGATGCTGTGAACTCACAGTATCGGGAGCCTGGCTAACAAACTGAGCTAAAATTAGCTTACAGCAATTATAGCTAACTTCATTATGCATCAGAAGACTGTAAATCACACGGACTTGATGCACATCAGCTAAAGGACATCAGAAAATTACTGTATGTAAAAACTGAATTTGGCACAGTACTGCTTTGCTGTTAGTACTACTACAACTACCACAAGTACGTATTACTATTAGCTGATGCCCAAGTCTGTCACTGGAATAATAACACACCGGTGGCACACTACAGCCTCTAAAAGATATAATGGCTCACTAAAATGTTTCATTAAATTCAATGTACATACTCATCAGAGCTTATATAACAACTGCCATTAAAGATGATTGGCAATTTGGTTGAAATGTGTTTCAAATGTGAAGTGTGTTTTATTCAAAGACTCATACACTGATATGTAACATGAAAACACCAGTTCAACAAACAGATCTGTACACTATGCTCTGTCAACACTGTTATAGCTCACATTTCTCATATTTCCATACTTTAAATGACACTAGAGAAGGAAATGCCTAATTGTCCCCACGCCTATTATCCGTGCCAGGATACAATTTCCTGCAGACTCGACAACGGCTGATGACACTCTGCAGCGATGGTCCCTTCACTGTCTGAGGAATGGTTTTACTATAGGAGAGAACAAAACAAAAGAACAAAAGAAATGTAATTAGAAATTCTGAGTAGAGTTTTGATTTACTATTAATAAATCTGAAGAAATTCTTCTAAAATAGCAACTGTGTTAAGTCATCACGACACACAAAACCCTGCCAGTGATGTGATTTAAACTGTGAAAGAGAGGCATTCTCTATGACATGCATCCATCACTGTTTACACAGAAGAGAACAATTTACCTGAACATGCTGTTGGGGTCTAGAGAGGCCAGCCAGTAACTATAGGAATCAGGGTAGTAGTTACATGTTCCCCTGCCGTGACACTCTATGAAGGGCACTTGGCGGAAGCTTTCCAGACATGAGCCAGGCGAAACCAGGGGCTGGGAGGAGCCCTCTGCACCAGCACCGGTTTGCTAAAATGGATGAAGGTCAAAGGAAAAGAAATTAGATATAAAGTGGCATAAAAGAAGATCCAGGGATTCTGGAGGAAAAATTTCTCTACCATGACAAATGAGTATCCATTCCACAGAGTCTCCCAACCTCTGGGACATTCAGGTAGCAGAGTTGTCTGGCTATGGACTGCTATAACGTTGGAGGTGGATTCACACACTGAGCACCTAAACCCCACAGACATCCTTATTAATATTGTCACAAGTCATAGTTAATAGTAAGAACATGTTTTCAGCTAATGAAAATCAAACTGAACAGAAAGAGAATGAAATTTCAATGAACAGAAAACATACTGTATTTTATATTTGCTTTGGAAATAAACAACAAAATCTATGAGCCAGAGTGTTTGAATGTATGAACTTCTCCACCTGCTGATGTATGAGGCCAGCTTCTCTCCTGTTATGGAAACCATGTTGGCAGGCATAGGCGTGTCAGTGGACAACCAGTATGAGTAGTCGTTACGAGAAGCATAGCGGCAGTTTCTTTCTGTGTCACAGAACAGGAAGGGCATGGTGGAGAACCGAGGGAGACAGCTTCCCATGGTGCCTAAGAGACAATTTGTTGTGTCAAAACAATGTAATTTATTGACTCAAGGACACAGGTTTTTAGGGTGCTGAATATTTCTATTTCAGAAGGTTTCCGTGCTCTTACCAAGGTCCTGACCATGAGCTCTCTCATTTCCGTTGATGAAGAGGAAGGAGTAACCAGAGTACATGAGGCTAGTTCCTTGAGGACAGTCAGGGATATGAATGCTCTGACTATGTCTAGCTATCAGAAAAGTGTCAACAAAACCTGGAGCACCCCTGCCTGGCAACCCAGGAGAACCCTTGTGGCCTGGGTCTCCAATTCTGCCATCTGGACCTACAGAGGAAACATATCATTAATGAAGAAAAAGCTGGAAAATGAGGTACCAAGTGATGTATTTTTTGGGGGGGTTGTACGGCAGTGTTATTTGCTGCATTGCATTTGATGTAACACACAACCCACGCAGAGGTACTGCCGATGGTTGTTGAACCAGTGTTCTTTCACTCTACCAATCACAAACCCATGATGTGTGAACACGTAGAGACATGAAAGTAAATTTCTATCGTCATCACCATGACATATCAAGCTGGTACCCACATCGCATCTGCTCATACACACAATTTTACATGCGCACACCTGGCAATCCTGCTCTTCCCTTGTCCCCTTTGTGGCCAGTAAAACCTGGCTGGCCGACTGGGCCAGGTCGACGCTGTCCTTTGACGCCTCGCTGGCCTGGGACAGAAAGATTCAGTGAGTTCCACAGTGCTAAGAAAACCAATTTGATCAACAATTCAGTTCAAGTAAGAGATAAATAGCCAATTCAGCACGCAGGTGGTATGAAACTGGTTTGTTTAGTTTGATGCATTAACTTTGTGTTTGAAGAGCGTAAGCAACTAAAATTAATGTGTTGGACCTGGAGGTCCTGTGCGTCCTGATGGTCCAGTAATTCCTGGGGGTCCTCGATTGCCAATGGAACCAGGTAAACCAGGAGGTCCTGGTTCATATATTACCTTGCCAATTCCTGGTTCACCTTTGAGGCCTGTAGGTATAGAGCAGGAGAAATTACCCATAATTTCCCATAATATATATTACTGGTAAAATGTGAAATTATTGTTATTCCTGGTGAAGAATAGTAAGACAGAATTTTGCCGCACCAGGTCGTCCAGGAAAACCTTTCGGTCCAGGTGGACCAGGTTGGCCTGAGATGTATCCAGGGTCTCCTGGGTAACCTAATACACACAGGTCATAAATAAATTAGCTTGTCTTTGCACCATATTGCATACATTTTATTTTATTGGGTATCACAGAAGAAAAGTGAAATAAATACTCATAGATCTTCCTTTTCTCTGTCCACTTTATTCTCTGTCCCATTTGTATTTCATCTCAGTTGTGGGAACATAAATCAATCGTGGACTATTACTCCTCTGTGGTGACAGATCTACCTTTGCCTGGGGAAGAATTCAGAGAGAAAACCTAATATATAGGCTAAAGCTGAAATGATAGATTACCAGGGGGCCCTTGGATTCCAAGAGGACCAGAATCACCTCTTGGTCCCTGTTCTCCAGGTCTGCCATTGTCACCCTGTGGAGGCAAATGAAACAATAAAAGGTGAAAGATTAGACTTAAAGACTCTGCATTAGAGGTTCAGATGTCATGCAGTGTAATGCTGAAAGAAAAGCAATAATACAGTAATAATGACAGAACACATATATATATATATGTTTTCAAAACAGAAGAATCACACTTCTGGTGTTAAGTACAAATTAATGCAGAACATCAGACTTGAATATTCATTAGCTTTTGTAAAGACTTCTGTTCTAATGCATTTTTAGGTATTCCTCAGTGTGGTCACTCACAGGTGGTCCTCGAGGGCCTGGATCTCCTGGAGGTCCTTTACGGCCATTGTCTCCTGGAAGACCTTGGTCCCCTGTGTCTCCTTTTAACCCAGGTAATGGTAATGTAGGACCTGGGGGCCCAGGTAAGCCAGGATGACCTACATATACAGCAGTGAGGACAACAATTTATCTGAGAGCCATTTTAGCATAATGAAAGTACATGCATTGCAACTAAGAAATGAGCAAAGAAAATAAGGAACCAATGCAGTGTGTCATCAACATCATTTGGATTTAAAACACTGTTAAAAATATTAGCTAATGAGTCCAACTAGACTGTGGTCTGATTGAGTTTCATTTTTAGGAAAGGGTATGTGAAGTCCTTCAGTAGTACATCCTCACCATGGTAACCAGGATCACCAGGACGACCACGGTATCCTTTTAACCCAGGAACACAAGCCCCTTCTCTTCCTGGCAGTCCTCTTGGACCAGAGATCCCAGGTAGACCTATAAGTCCTCTGTCTCCTATTGATCCAGGACTCTCTGGAACAGATAGTCCAGGGGGGCCCTGGTTCCCAGGAGGACCTACAGTACATAAATGCATAGATGTTTACTGAAAACATGCAGTTTTTTGGTGTCTGTATTATTGTTCTACTCTGTAAGGAAAGTGTAATGAGATAACTTGTTATGATTTGGCACTGTATACTGTCGTTGAACCAATCTCATTATTCAACTTCTAGCATGTGGAGTGTATTGCTAATATCTGCTAACTGGAGACATCATCAGTGGTTTGTTCAAGACTACTTTCTAGACTGTTACACCTAACCTTCTAAGACAAAGGAGACAAATTCTAAGAGAATCTCAAAATGGGCCAAGTGTGACAGTTAAAAGGTGGGATGTTTGTGAACGTCTTTAAAAGGATGATGTTTTTCACCTGACACTCACCTGGCTGACCTGTGTTTCCACGTGTGCCAGGAGGCCCTCTTAGTATGCCTGGAGAGGAGAGATGAGATAGTAAATGCGTCAGTCAGTGATTCAGAGAGGAGGAAAAATACACACTAAGAATACTTATAGGTTTGTGATATACAGAATGAGCATGAGCCATTCAGAGCTTTTCATGCAGGATTCCACTTACTAGTCTCTCCTTTTTGTCCTGGTGGTCCAGGGATCCCATCCCAGCCCTGGTTGCCTTTAGGACCTGGAATACCACTGACTCCAGGTGGACCTGAGTTACCTGAGGCAAAGAAACATGAAAAAGTAAGGCTGAGCCGAACTTAAAGTACAAACAAAATATAAGAATGAAAAGTAGAACAGCTGACCATTTAGTCTTTTCTGCAGTAAAGGTTACACAGTGGGCTGCACTTTTAAAATATGTTTATTTAAATTTGAAGTATCCTTATATAACCAAAAATAAAAAAGACTTTACCTGCCAGTCCATTAGGTCCCGGCAGTCCCTTGCTTCCTGGAGGCCCATCTAAACCTCTTGGCCCTTGATTGCCTGGTGGACCTGGAATAGTAGCGTGGTGGTGGATCAGAGAGTGAGCAAAAAGCACAACCAATTATAAAGTGCCTTGTTTTGTGGTAAGTGGCAATAACCATTTTGTCCAACAGGTCCTGGGTTTCCTTTGGCTCCAGTGAATCCTTGTAGGCCTGCAGGTCCAGAAACACCAGGTTCACCTTTTTGACCCTTCACATTATTGGCCACTCCTGGCTCACCCTGAGGACAGAAAACAAACAAACACATATTTTTGTGTTTGTTCACATTTTAGTATTTTATTAGATTGGACTCTGCTCTGCTACATCAGTGACAAAGACTCAAACCTTTTAGATCATTCAGTACCTTTTGTCCTACTGGTCCAGAAGGTCCATATCCATAGTAGTTTGGCTCTCCTTTAGCTCCTTTGCTACCAGTTGTACCTGGTACACCATGTGGACCTGGCCCTCCAGCAATTCCTTGATCTCCTTTTATCCCCTTTAGGCCTGTGAAAATTGAACCAAACAATTATTTTATGTAAAATAAATTAAAAGAGGTTTTACAGATGCACAACTCTTGTTTGTGCTTTTCAATTTATGAGGTTGGACGAGTGGATTTGGATGGAAGCAGAAAGTGCGCATGAACTTAACGCAAAGTTTAAGACTTACCTGGAGGCCCTCTGATTCCTGGGTCTCCTGGAGCTCCAGCAGGTCCTCGATTTCCTTGAGCGAGCTCTGGTGCATCAAAACCTGGCTCACCTGGTGCTCCTGGACATAGAAAGGTACACAGCACAGACATAAAGTTTCCAAAATGGTTTAGCCAGATTAATTTGGTGGACCAAAATAACCAAACAGGACCAAAAAAAAAAAAAAAAGGAAAGAATTTCAAACCTTTTGGCCCAGGGCCCCCTGGTGCTCCTTCTATCCCTCTCTGCCCTTTTGGTCCAGGACTTCCATTAGCTCCACGAGCACCTGTTAGACCAGGGTGACCTGACAGAGTATAGGTAGATTTAGAATATTGTCTCCATCTCATAAGCTCTACTATACAACAATAAGACTGTATGTATGAATTCATGTGCACTCTGAAGTTTTAAAAAAACAGCAGAGAAAAAAAAACATTTATCTCAACTTCTCAACTCCAACAATAAAACATCTCACAGTACACGGAAGCAGATAGATAGGATAGAGTTTACTATAAAGCTTACCGAGATCACCAGGGTCCCCTGGGGGCCCAGTAATGACTAAACCAGGTGGTGGTTGAGGGCCGCAAGGACCACTGGGACCTTGTTCTCCATCCATGCCAGGGGGACCCTGCGGACCTTTGGCTCCATCTCGTCCGCGGTCACCTGTAAACAGTAATGGGGAACAGTCAATCATAACTGTGAATCAGTGAGAAAGATTTTGTGACCATGTTAATTCAAGTTTTTTGGTTTGGTGCGTGTAGTAGATATATGGTGATTTACTTGTCTTTTTAAGGTCTGAGTGTTTGTATTTGTGTGTTACCTATTTGGCCTGGTGGTCCTGGAATTCCAGGCAATCCTTCTGGTCCATATCCTGGTTCCCCATCTGGTCCAGGGTCCCCTCTCAGTCCTAAACAAGTCATTTTTTTTAAAGGCAAACTCTAAATACAAGTCTATAAATATAGTTACAGAGTTTGTACATTCTCATAAGGGCATTTTTAAATTTGTTTTTACACAGTTGTGATGCTTGAAATGACATAATGTTCTCCTATACAGTATGTAGTTAATGCAGTCACTACAAAATTTGACTTCTTCACATCTATCTATCATATACTGAAGAAATAAACTTCATCAGAGACTACCTGGTAGACCGGGGAGGCCTTTTTGTCCCTTGATCCCTTTTAGTCCAGGGAACCCACGTGAACCCGGCACTGATGGCCCAATGAGGCCAGGCTCACCAGGGGAGCCAGGGCGACCATACCCTGTCAAACCTGTATTCCCCTTCTCACCGGGTGGCCCATTAAGTCCTGGGAAAGGGGAGAGAGACAGAACAAAATAGAGGTGTGAAGCCGAGGAGGGAGTAGAATGATGAAGAAACGTTTATTCCATCTAAGAAGATCTGTAAATTTGTGTGTTATTACAGGAGAGTTAATAAAGGATGTTTCATCTTCTTTTATTTTTCACCGTCTGCATTCATTGTCCCTCTGGAGTTGACAGTAAAGTTCATCACATGACATCAATATACACTGACCTGGATGTCCTGGAGAACCATCTGGTCCTGGTGGTCCCGCTGGTCCAGGTAAACCGTTGCATGAATCTTTAGTACCAGGTAGTCCAGGGGGGCCTACGGAACCTTTGCTTCCTGTATGTAGCATAGAATAAAATACGATGTGTCTGTGTGTGTTTGGATGAACAATACACATTATTATCTTATTTTGCCTTCTGTTTCTCTACTGGATACAATTTTGGATTTGAATTATGAGTACTGTACCTTTTTCTCCTGGAAAACCAGGCTTGCCAAAAGGTCCTGGGTTCCCAGGTAGGCCGGGTATCCCCGGATCTCCTACAGGTCCCTGAGGTCCGTCATCTCCTGGAAGCCCTGGGGGTCCTATGGGACCAGGGTACCCAGGACCACCATCACCCTGATAATCCCAAATATACTTAATTTATTTATTTACTCATTCATTAATAGTCACACATTTCAGTGTGCAGCATGGCATTGTTCTAGTGTTGTTCTATGCTAGTGATCTGCTATTCCTCATATATGTTTTTTCCTGCAAAGAATCCTGAACATCCTTTCAGGGGTGAACTTTATATATATTTTATACTTAAGATATGACTTGCTTCAAAGACAAAATCTTCTTTAAAAGTTCAATGAAAAAAACACTTAATCTTCCTGAAAAACTATTTATCATTTTGCACTTGTAAATAAAAAAAAATATAACCAACAAAGTCTTAACAAAATTAATACTACTAAAATGTATCATAAATATGAAGCTACAGCCAGTGGATGGTCAGATTATGTTAGCATATAGTTAGCCTGCTAGATGCTGGCTGACCTTTTCTCACCTTTGGACTGAGATACTTCCCTCTGAGTTATTCACTGTATAGAGAGTAATATCTTATCTAACTCTAGACAAGAATACGGATGAAAAAGCATATATCTTAAAGTGTTGAAGTGTTCCTTTAAGATTGTTCCATCACTGTGTTATCTCTCACCACAACAGAAACTACATCACATTAAGACTGTGATGATACCATTTGGAGATACCTTTAATATAACTTAATGTTGACTTGTCTTCATTTGTATTACACAGTGCGTACCTTGGAGTTTATTTTGCTTTCACTTAATGGGCAATAGAATACTAGAATATACTCTTGTGTATGTGTACTTGTGTCTGTAACCTTCAATCCTGGAGGACCAGGAGGGCCCTGAAGACCTGGGCGACCAGGCAAGCCTATTCCTGGGGAGCCTGGTAGACCTGATTGCCCCTTGTCACCTGAACACGACAGACAGACAAACAAACAAACACACATATTGACAGAAACATGAATGATACATTAATTATACTTTAAGCTGCTTCCTATTTTCTAAAGGAGCAAAAACTTGTTGGTGTAACTGTAATGTGAGCTCAATGGCACATGGATTACCTCTCTCTCCTGGGATCCCAGGACTTCCAGGAAATACTGTGCTACCCCTCTCTCCTTTCTGTCCTGGAAAACCTGGTATTCCTGGGGCACCTGGTACTCCATGATTTCCTGCATGTTAGTTGGTAAGTATCAGAGATGCTTCCATCATCTATTGAATGGTAAAACCCACCATCTCTCTTTCCTACTTTTATACATTCATTAATCATACAGCCATGCTTACCTGGTCTTCCAGGTGCTCCAGGCAGACCTTTAAATCCAGGTAGACCTGGAGGTCCTTGGATGTGAATGTGGCTAGGTTCCCCTTTCTGGCCTACCAGAAAGGACATACAATGGGCGTCAGTCTTTATGTCTGTTTATGTATAAATGTCTTGTCAAACTGTATATGTGTTTCTTTACCTGGAACTCCGGGTTGTCCTGGCAGTCCAGGAACCCCAACTTCTCCTTTACTTCCTGGAAATCCAGCTGGCCCATATCCCACTGGTCCAGGGTAGCCATCTGGTCCTGGTCTGCCTAAAAGCCCTGGTGGACCTTGCAAACCATGATCTCCCTCTGCACCACGGTAGGGATACTAGAGGCGTTTTGTTCCAACAATTACTTAAACTACTTATTATGTTGAATGGGCTTTTGTGCATGGCCCAGAATTTTGCCATCAAGCTGTAACACCAAATCTGTCAAAAGCTCACCGAATCCCCCGGAGACCCCTGATGGCCTTTGCGACCTGGTAATCCAGGAGTTCCAGTGAGGCCAGCTGCACCAGGCCTACCGTGCTGTCCTGGTTCTCCTTTTTCTCCCTTAATCCCAGGGAGGTTGTAGGAAGATGAGTCTCCCCTTTCCCCAGGAGGACCTGGATTTCCCCTTTCCCCAATCGGACCCTTCAAATTAAAAATATTGGTTTTTTTTTGTTGTTGGGTATTTGTGAACAAAAATAAAACATCAATAAAATACCTTTAAAAACACATGCTATCTTACTTGTCCACCAGGTGAGCCTCTAGGTCCTGGGAAGCCTGGATCACCTTTTGCACCTGGTCCTTCATTGTAGCCTAAGTGACAGAATATCTGTTCGAGTTCTGTTCACTCTCTCAATTAAACTGTATGTGGAATGTGGAAGTAAGACAGAAATGTCATGCAGTGAATGGCTTTACCAGGGATGCCAGGTAGACCACGGGGACCAGGTGGTCCTGGAGGTCCTGACCCAGTACACACATAACAGGGCTCACCCTTCTGTCCTGTACAGAGCATTAACATGGGAATGATTTTTGTGAGACCCATATTTAATACTATACTATATTTTCCTTATGTTAATATGTCCTTCCTATTCTCTCAAGATTGTTGGAATGAGAAAGAATTGCATGGATTGAAGATGCATTGAAGATATTTAAGGACTGCATAAACTGCTACATATCAACAGCACATGATCACCATCAAAAACTTATCAATAAATGCAAGTTATCAGGTCAGAAACGATGTCAAACCAAGGCACATCAAATTTAATGGTAACATTTAATTACTATATAACACTTAGTTTCCCACCTTTCATTCCAAACAGGCCATCATATCCGATAGGTCCAAGTACACCCTTCACTCCCTTCAATCCTGGAATACCCTTGAGAGTCCTGTCAGCTACAAGCAAAACCGATAACAAAGTCCATCAGTCTACTGGTTATGTATATTATATCAACTTAACTCATGACTGACTGATTAATAACATGCATATACACCATAACTATAACAGTTTGTTTTGTTTTTTCACCTGGCATACGGTGAATGGTGGCTCATTTGTTAAACCCAAAAGAGCATGGCACCTTTTCCCACTGGATAAAGCTAATTTTAGTGTGGATTACCATAAATGAACTGCAGATATTTTACCTTATCTATTTTATCATAGACAAGAGAAGAAAGTAAGTAAGCTTTGGTAGATGGTAGAAGCCTATAGGGGAAAAGATATCAAAAAGCAATGGTTTACATAACTGAAAACATAAATATCAGCCATGCAGGATGTTTGTCAAATTAATCACGTTTGATTAATACCAGTAGTATTAAGATTACTGGTAATAGTAGTTGTAGTGTTTAGATTAAATTATTTTTCATACATACTTCTATCTTCAGGAGGACCAGGCAGGCCCGGATCCCCACGGGGCCCCGGATCACCAACATCTCCATCTGGACCACTAAGTCCTGTATATATATTACCTGGCTCTCCAGGGTCCCCTTTGGGGCCTGGAAAGCCAGTGGGACCAGGTGGGCCTGGTTCATAATTCCCAGATGCATCGCCTGTATAATGTGAAGTGAGAGAATGTAAGCAATATATCTAAGGAAACCCAAAGTGGTATGACTTTCTTTATACTCTACCTTTTAAATACAATGTCATTAAGAAAAGAAAAAAACAACAGATTGATAGATAGAGCTTTATATATAGAGAGAGGATGAGAATAGTCTCTTCACTGCGCACCTGGAGGTCCATGAGGTCCAGGAAACCCCACAATACCTGGGGAAAGAACAGCAATAGTTTGATGGCAGACACTGGCAGACATTTTTAGCCATTGCTGTTTATCTCACTATTTGTCAGTTTACTTATCACACAACACTATATCCAACTACCCTGACGCCCGGGAGGCCCACGTTGGCCTGGGGGACCAGGATCTCCATAGTATCCTTTGTTTACTATCTGTAAACAAAACCACAGGGGGAAGGTAGTGAAATCATGGTGGAATACCTGGATTCACTTATACTATCTATAATGGAAACACAGGCATCAAAATACCAAAAAAAGGAAATTGATAAGAATAAACTCACTTGTACAGGTGGACCAGGGGGACCCCTATTTCCCTTTTCACCCTAAATATTAGAGTATACAATCAAAGAATGATGATACAAAGCCTACCTAGAGACTTGGTATTGCTTCTGGTACTGACGGAACACTGACCGTCCCTCCTTGTGTCCCTGGATATCCTGGAACACCTCTGCGGCCAGGCTTTCCCTAAAGAAAACTATATTGTACTCAATGGCCACACACATTATGATTCTCATAGACATTCCTAGCACAGTAGAACAGTACCACAAATCCAGGTAGTCCAGGATCACCATCCTTTCCTGGCTTTCCCTGTAACAAAATGAGTGATAGCGGTGAGAATTGGTAGGTTCTGTTTCCTCAGGCCTGAGGCATCTTTTTATGTATTTTACTACTAAAAATGTTATTTTTGGTGACTATTACATGAAAGTAATTATAAAAAGAATCAACAGTTGGTTGGGAGGGGCACTCTTTCATCACATATGGATAGATGTGCTTTAAAGCAGTAGCTCTATTCAGGTGTATGTCACCAATCCTCAGAATAAAAAACAAAGGTAAAGCACTGGCATTGCAAAGCTGCATCCACTCAGTGTAGAATCAGACCACACACTCTTTTTTCGAGTGGGCCTTCAAAAAGAAAGCTATTTGAAATGGTGTACAGTGAATGACAATATGGTTACTTTTATTGTCTCCCAGTGGAGAAGGGAGTCGCTGCATCAGAACCAAACACTACCATGAGATGAAATAACCAGGCAAATTAATAAAAGCCATTCGCTTTGTTAACTGAATTGAAATGAATTGAGTTTAATTGAAAGGCATGCATTTGGTATACTTAACAAACACATTTTGCATGATATGTGAAAACCCATACTTATCCCTCCCTACCCTATCCTCCAGGAGATGCCTATGAATTCATTAAAGTGACAGAGGGACAAATAAATAAAGTCTTTCTTTTCATTTCTTTATTTTTCCTGTTTAATGACAAATCACATTGACTTTAATGTTGCATTGCTGCCCTCTGCTGGTCATTTTTCTAAAGGAGCTATTCCCAAGTTGTTACCGGTGCCAAAGTGAAGTGGTGAAACATCTCTCACAGGAGGGAGAAAGATATGGTGCAAGAGTGAAGTAGTATTGCATAATCTTCTTTTGGGACACCACTACATTTGCTATGTGTGCACAACCAGAGAGGCTGAAAGGAGAGGGTGAATGAAATAAATGTCAGGTAGTATCTTACTTCTGGACCTTCCTGTCCTTTGTCTCCTTTTGCTCCTCTGACGTAATAGCTGTTACCAGGGTCTCCCTGAGAACATATTGAAATAAGGATAGTAATCAGAGAGATCAGTACATAACAAGGCCAAACAAAGGGACCATTAATAAAGTGTGTAGAGAGAAAAATGGTAGAGAGCATCATGTACTCTGAATTTTGAGAAACTCACAAATGTGCCCTTGCAGCCTTTTAACCCTACATCTCCTGTGTCTCCTTTTGCACCCTGCATGAGAAATAAACTTCATGTTATGGCTCATTAGTTGCAATGACAACATCCTGTCAGTCAATCTTTTCAACATTTTGATCTAAAATTGACCAAGATTATGTCTCAAATGGACTTTATAAGCACTGCCATTAAACAAGCTGATTAATAAATGTGTTGGTTTTCACCATTCAAATGAATATTATGCTAATGATGAAGAACATTGCACATATCACATTGAAACTATAGTATACTCTGCTTGTTTCAATAAAGCTTTGATATTGAATTACTGTTGTCCCCATTCATATAGGAAATTGCACTTGTAGAATACATCATTACTACAGTGATCTGACCTCAGTTACTGTACCTTTGACTCAAGACTCCCCATCAAAAACTCCTTAATCCGACCTGGTGGCCCTGGCGGCCCTTGTAGTCCTTGTGTCCCCTACATGAAACAATACATTTTTTAAAAAAAATATAATTTTTTTAATTTATATTTGTGTGTTTGCATGCTCTCCCTGTGTCTGTGTCGGTTTTCTCTAGTTACTCCGGCCTTCTCCTACAGTCTAAAGACATGCACTTGACAGGTTAATTGGTGACTCTAAATCGCCTGTAGGTGTGATTGTGAATGATTGTTTGTCTCTATGTGCCCTGCGATGAGCTGGCGACTTGTCCACGGTCACCCTGTACCCTGACTCTCGCCCAAAGTCAGCTGGGATAGGCTCCAGCCCTACCATGACCCTGACAAGGATAAGTGGTTGCAGAAAATGATGAAGGGATATAACGCACAAAGGTAATGTTACGATCATGTGCATACAATACAATGTGCTCTTCTCGATATTTAAATGGGATCTTGTCACTATACTGTAACGGTGTCAGAGAAATTACCTTTGGCCCACGAGGTCCTGGAATGCTACCTATGCCTTCTTGACCCTGTAGGATAGAAAAGCATCTGTAACATGATTGTGTAAATAATCTGATCACCCAAGCTTTCTCACAAAATATTTTCCTCCCACTTTGATAGTGGTCAGGTTCCCACGTGTACTCTGCCAGCCCCCACTGATTTGTATACACTGCCATATCCCCCTTTTAATACACTACATCCCATCACACCAGTCTGAGAGGAGTTTCACAGGAAACTATCTGGATCACCTGCAGATGTTCAAGGCTACATTACAAAAATACTGATAACTGAAGAACAAGGCCAAAACAAAACAAAACAAAACAAAAGAAAATCTGCAGCTGCAGTCATTATCATTACCTTAGCTCCTGGGGCCCCTGAACGGCCAGGAAATCCCTGTTCATAAAGAATGCAGACAGTTACAGCAAACATCACATAATAACGTATTCAGAGCGCTAGCTGCACAAAAAATACTCACGTCAGAGCCGCGTGCTCCAGGGTACCCTGGTGGCCCTGTGTTTCCAGGGTCACCTGAATATCCCTGAAATATATACACTATATAAATTTTCTCTTTATGTAAATACACATACGTCCAAATGTCCAAATGAGTCTAAGTATTATATCTCTATACAGTATCTTTATTTAATGTAAGGTGTCTGGAAAATATCACACAACAAACAAACAAACAGTATTAGTAGTTGCTGTCTAAATAAATACCTGCTCTCCTTTCCTCCCAGGTGGCCCTCGTACTCCTGGTAGTACGTCAGTGAAGTGCAGGTATTCACCCTGTGAAATAGAAAGAATGTTTCTGTAACACTGAAATTGTTAAAACAGCAGTGTTGTGTGCTGTGTGTAAGATATAGTAATACTTCTTGGTTGCATATTGTAACTCCAGTCCATGGCTGAGGGGTCTGTAGGCGTCATCTCTCATTTTCATGTATTTGTGCAGTCGACATGCATCTGTGTGCTCAGAATTTGAATGACCTCATTCAATTTCTTGAGGGTTGCCTCTATGAAACGACCAAATAAACCTTACTTCCCAGTCACAAATTCAGCAACTGCAACAGAATGACTATTTTTTTTATATATTACTATATATTATTGCTTATAAAACAAGGGTAAGAAACAACAACCTATTTCACAGAAGCTCCACCTTCTAAAGGGTTTTGAAAGTATTACGTGGCCAGGCTAGTTTAAAAAATTAACAACCATGAAAAAGCTGGAACAACACAACTTTAGAGGTGTAAACAAGTGAACTCTGGAATTTGTCATGCTCACAAGTTTCAAAGTGCTCAGAATTGGGAAGCGTGTTACCGGTGAACGCCTGAACCCTGACTCTCATTTGGAGTGATGGCGGTGTCTATGAACACCTCCTCCATTTATTCTGCCATATTTGACTCCAGTGCTCCGGATGCAGTACCATTTGTGATGAATTAGAAAGCTTTTGTTCAAGTTTATACTGAACCCTGACAATGTGTGTGTGTGTGTGTGTGTGTGTGTGTGTGAGACACCTAATCAGTTAAAACAATTGATTCTTTTTAACTGCCATGAAAATGACGTCATCCTGGTAAAACAGCAGCAGTTTGAACGATGCACCTACACAGTATAAAGATGTGAGGATCAGATAGTAGTCAATAGTAACCTGCTGTACTTTTATGTGACTCCATGGCAGTCTAAACTGGGATAATTCTGCAAAATTTACTGGGAGAACATGCCCTTGCTTGCGCTTGTGTGGTCTATCATGGTAAACCAGATTAATCTAATTTCTTTAGACTAAACATGTGGTGTGGTTTCTGTCTATGTGTAGTGGGTGCAGGTTTGGGTGTTGTCTCTCTTCTGTTGTTTTCTGTATTTTACAAGGACAAGGGGTGGTAGCCCAGTCAAAGCAGGCCGTCCATCTGCTGTGTTAGAAACCAGTGTCACCACTACGGGAGAAGCTCCAATAGATGGCAAGTTGTCAGCTGTGGGGCCATTGCTATCATGTAGTCATGGGGCTTTGTAATCATCACATCTGTCCCAGAAATCGCCCAGAGGGGCTCATAGTCAAAGCATAGAAACGGAAGGAAGAGAGCAGTCTTTTGAAAACTTTATCTCAGACATGTTTTTGACGCATCACCTAAAATGTCCATGAGCAGACTGGCTAAGCAGGCACATCCAAATTATCAGCCCACAAATACAAAAAGATGACTGTGTCTATAGTCTAAACATCTACGCCTTAGTGTAAAGTCTGTGACAAAAAAAAAAAATCTGCGTGTACTCTAGTAAAATGCCTGTGCTAGCATCCTTTTACATGCAAATAAACATTTAAACGTGTTTGTGCTGAAAATTAGCTCTGAGAATTAACGCCTTTCTTGTTACAAATAAAAGTGGAAGGACAGACTTGATAGCAGGGAAAAACAAAGAAAATCTATAAACAAGCTATTGGTCTCACATGGACTAGGTACAAAATTAGCTCTGGGAGCTTGGGGAGGCAGAGAGGGCACCTGCTAGTGCAGCGTCATGTTATTTTTCTTTTTTCTTACTTGGTGCATCAGGATCCTGCTAATAAACTCGTAAGAAGGCAGTAAGTGCTGAGCAACCCTGCAGTTTCACGCTTCCTAAATACAAAACTTACTTAACAACTGGCCTTGGGTGGCACAATCTACATTTTATTACCTTACATCCAGGAAGACCAGGTGGACCCTGAAAAATAAAGACCAAGATGAAGTACATTTTGAACATATTCCTTAAAAACAACAAATGAGTTGTATTCATTCTATTAAAACATCAATTAACATAGCATATATGGGACTTGTCTTACTGGATATCCATGAATGCCATGGTTCCCGGGAACACCAGGATATCCGTCGTCTCCCTAAAAGTGCGTAACAGATGCAGAGACTGGTTCATGTTTGTTTGTGAAACCCATATTATGCATAAAACCATTACACTGAACACATGCTACCATACCACTGTTAATGTGTAATATTTTCTTACATGTGTCCCATTGCAGCCTGGTTTCCCTGAGGGTCCCTGAGGTCCTTGTAAACCTGGGATACCCTGTAAGAGAATATCAGCAGAAGTTAAATAGGCATCTATTAGCATGATGTTAAACAAAGTAACACAAATGTATAGGAGAGCAAGACGCCTCACCGGCAAACCATGAGACCCAGCAAATCCTTCTTTGCCTTCAGGTCCCTGTAATGACACCAGTACCATTTTTTAAAGGCACTCAGGAGGTACTGAGTTGATACCTGGTCTATGACGATGTTTGTACTTTATATTATTTATATACACAAATCAAGCATAACAAAATAAACACCCAACAAACTCGAACAGATATGAGCTTTAGATAGCACAGTTTTGTTACCGGATCGCCTTTTGGCCCGACAGGTCCATCAAGCCCAGTGTTGCCCTGTCAAAGACAGCAACATATAATTATTCTTAGTCATCTACTGTAGTAAGAGGCAGTGTAAACACAACTAAAAGTGTAATTCACCACAGTCTATACACCATTTGAGTCAGTGCTTCTCTCTGGCAACAGTATTGGATTCGGGGATGTACTACAGTATAAGAGAGCCAGGCTGAAAATCTACCTTTGGTCCCATAGGCCCGGCATGACCATTTGATCCTGGACGGCCATTTGTACCTGGAGGACCTTGATTTCCTGCAAAACCTTTGTCGCCCTGTGTGTGTGAATATAAGGTACAAGGGGGCAGACAGACAGTAAATGACAAGAAACAACAATGGAGGGGTTAATTCAAACTTTACAGATTTTCATTTGTAAATGTTGCCAAGTAAAGTCAAGTAAACATGCAGCTGTTGAAGAGTTTCCTGGATGTTTGTTGCACACTCACATACCATTGCACGTCACCAGTGAAAGACAGTTTTATTCACATAAAACACGTGTTCAAAGACCTGTCAATAAGTTTATGAGTGATAGGAAGTTGTTTTTTTGGGTGGGGGGATGATGCTTTTTACAGTGAGACATGTTTAACAGAGTGAAAATGACAACTTCTTCTCAAGCCAAAGGTTAATAAAACATATTTAGTAAATACATGTAGATTTGATGGCTACTTGTTTATTTGTCTATAGAAAAAGCAATGTAGGGGTTAGATGGCATCTAGTGGTGTAGTTGCTGACTGCATTCTCCTCGCTTCACTCTCTCCTGCTTGGCATGAGGAGGAAACTACGTGAAATATACAAAAAACACAAAAGGTTCTATCTATAGCCAGTGTTTAGTTTATCTATTCTGGGCTACAGTGGGCCCGGAATGGACTACTGTGTGCCACTAATGGCAGTTCAACATGGCAGGCTCCATGGGAAAGGACCTGCGGTATCTGTAAATATAAAAGGTTCATTCTAAGGTATCAAAAACATAATGTATCTTATTTTCACCTGATTATACACTAATGAAAACATTCTTATGAATATTTAGATATAACTCGTAAATACAGGTCTCTTTAATAATCAGGAATGTATTTTGCATACTTTATTTAATATCAGTCAAACTGCTGAGTCTGAACTGATTTATTAGTTGAATATTACTAGAGTTACTAAAGAGGTTTCATGTTTTCTACTCTCCCTGCTTGGAGCTCACAGCAAATCTAGTATAAATGAAACAGCTGGCCTCTCTTGACAAGCAAAAATAATTATGAAAAATGTTGAGGCAAACTCTTAATAACAAGCTAATTGAGACTTTTAAACTAAGATCTAATTAGGCTTCACACCTGATTCAACTAATGCACCACTGGATAGCTGCACCCAAAACACACAGTTGCTGCACACTGTGTTTTCAGGGCAACACTGAGGTTTGATAGTAGCACTGAGCTCCTGGTGCCAGGTCTGTGGAGATGTTAAATGAATGATGGCATGTGTGTGGCAGCAATAACAAAAACAAATGATCAATTACAAAAGAAACTTTCACATGTCAGAGTAGAAAAAAGCTTGGGTAAATTCCATTTAGCCACTTCAGCTTCAGGCTCCTGGTATTGTGCACACTGTCTCACTGTCACACTCTCATGATTCATACTTTAATACGACAGAGCCATTGTTAACGTCATAGCAACATCTGTGCTTTTCCTACTGTGATAAGTCAACATGTCTGCTGTGAAAAAGGTTTCATATGTTCATGGAAGCTAAGTGATGCAATTATGCAATTATGACTATACAGTGAGAGTGCATGTGATGAGTGAAAAATATAAAATCATGAGTTTGTCACTCAGATTAGATAATGCAGTCGCATGTGTTTTGCACAGATGATCCACTCACCCTGCTGCCTTTCATTCCCTCACAGTAGCACCTTGATCTTCTATTGCACACACACTGAAAAGAAATTGCAACATTGTTCAGTATGCATTACGTAAATGGAAAACATTTACAGACAATGTCGAATCAAATTGATCATACATTGGTTTTAAAAGCGGTGGCTCTCAAATGTTCTTTTGGTTTATTTCACCTGAATCTTAGCTAGTGTTTTTTCTCGTTGCATCATATCCTACCTGCACCTTTGTTCAATGTCGATTCCCAAACCCCCAAAGGGCTTGGGAATCACAAGGCTACACTGGGAATTACAAGGCTACACTTAATAAAGGCAGTTTGCTATTTAAGTGATCAAAAAGTGTTGCATGTTCAAGTGCACGTTATGTGGATTAATAATTTGTTGGCATAGTGAATTTTTTTGGGAGGATTTGTGGGTGATCCATGGAAGCAATTTGCCTAAATAACATCAATAATTCTCCAATGTTAAGGGCTAACACCTTCTGTGTTCCTTTTCAATACAGTGGGCTTTAATCGCAAGGCTATAAACATTACTGCTTATCACCGGACGCAAAGGTTCATCTACAATAATAAAAGATGCACTGTGGGTTGTCTGCAGGCTAGACAGAAGGTTGGTCATAACAAATGTCTCAGCAACTGATATAATCATTTCTTACTGGTTGACATAAAGTTATTTCAGATGCATAACATTTCTGATTCACCTTAGCCTTCTAGTGATCCAGCCATAAACCAGTGTGTACTACTCCTGAACAAAAAAAAGGGGAACACTGGGTCTGATTTCTCCCTTACCTTTTGCACACAAAATGAATTGGACATAATTATCTTAGGAGATTCATTGTATTGCCATGACTATAACAGCAGCTGGGCTATAAAAGCATGAAATTGCAGATGTTCTGGTCATTGCTGATCTTTTGGTGGTGCTCCATCATTTTATTATTAACAGTTTCATCAATCTTGTGATGTAAAGAATAGTTTTTTTATTTCCTAATTAACAAAGGTCTAAGCTAAACATTCCTTCCAGTGCTTGATGTCCTGTCCTGTCCTGCTTATGTTGCCTCATATGCTGCCTCTTTTCCATGACCTTCCATAAAAAAGGCCCACCAACATAGCCCAGTGAATATGTAACATAGTGAAGTACAAGTGCAAACAGCCTTCAGAAAACCTGCAGGATGCAAGATGTTTGCAGATAAGCATAGACACTACAGTTACAAACAGACCACAGTGTTGTATACCAAAGTGAGGGCTGTGAAGAACAAGTGGTGCTAACTTTGTAACAGGAAATACACACGGAACATACTGTTGCAGAAAAATGCTCCTATAAACTCCTATAAACAGTGATTTAGTGGATTTTAGTGTGGGACCTGAGAGCGTTACAGGATCAGGAAGGTACAGTTATACTAAATAGCATTAAGAATTAAAAAAAAACAAACAAACAAACAAAAAACAACCATGATAGAAACTGAGTGGTAAAGAGAAAGAAACAAATAGTTTTCCTGAACAAAGCTCACTAACAAACAACTAAAAATTAATAAACTAACCCATTTTCTGCAGTCTAATATAAAAGAAATTGCAAGCATCCTGGAAGGATCATGAATAAGAGTATAGTGTTTGTATTTCAGTACCTGTGCAGATAACAGTTTGTGCTGTAAGCTATATTAAACCAGATCATTCTACTGTAAAATGTTACTTCAGCAAGGAAAAATTAAATATCTTACATTTTGGGCCCCAGTGCCGATCAGCATAACAGCAAACAGGATCAGAGGAACTACAGACACTGGCCTCCCCATGGCTTTTCTTTCTCCTGTTACATCAAAAGCAAAGTGATCATACACCTCATGTGTTTTTGAGCATCCTCCTCAAAAACTAGCCTTCACATTGCATCCGTCCACTGCTGGACTACGGTATAAATGAGCTAATGGCTCCAGTTTAAATGAAAGTTCTCCTGCCTTGATAAACAAGACAGCCCAGAGAAGTTGTTTCATTTGACCCTGAAGAAAGGGGGAGGCGGTCAGAACGTTCTCATGTGGTCGACCCCAATCATCCTCCGTCTCCTCATCTCATTCCCAACGCTTACAAATAGTGGCAGTTACTCTGTTTGGTTTTTACTGATACGGAGGCAGGAGATTAGTCTTGTTGGAGATTATCCTTTTTGGGATGCACCGTGTTCGTGAAGGTTAATTTGTGCTTCTGAATTTGGGTGAGTCTTTAAAGTTGTTTTATATGCACAGTGGACTAGCTATAGACTGCATGCGCTGTAAACTTTAATGCCTGAGGAGATTTCCTGGGTGGGAGGACAGCACTGACAATTTCTTCGTCAATAGTATATTTGAAATGTATCATAACTGCATATATTACAATTGAGCTCATTCTGTTCTGTCACATAATACCAAAATGGTTCATGGCTTGCAGGTGTCTTCCTTTTATTCACAACAGGGGGCAGCACTACGGCAACACTCACCTTTAAGCAGCCTGATGCAATGAATGATGGGATCCACGGTTACTGCTGCAATTCTGTATCCCCTCAGGTGAGTGAGTCCCACTGCAACATTAATAATGAATTATTAGCAATGAGAGAATATGACATCCATATTATCATTTTATTTTCTGTAGCAGCGCCCCTATCTGATAAGGATGATAGAAGAATCATAATCAGTGTGCTTAAGAATAAAGAATGTGCAATGTATAGAGATAATTCAAAAGTCAGACATGGAGACTTTATGTAAATTTAATGCATGGTGTCCATGGGGTGGGATCAGACTTTTTGTGATGGAATCCACATCAGCTTCTTTGAAAATACACTTAGGTCTGAAGACAAACACATTTTTTGTCTGTTTACTCAGATATTCAAGACACCTGGATATTTGTGTTCTAATATGTAGAGTACATTAACACACAGACACAGTTGTACTCACACAGACTGGGGAATCACGCAGTTTACGTGACTATCATTGTCATCAATGAGTTTATTCAGTTAATTCTTTATCACTGTTATTTTCACAGGTGGATCCTAGTTCTCATCTTGGTCATCTTGGTGCAGCAGCTCAACGCAGTAAGACTTTTTTTTTCAAGTCTTAATTACCTACACATTTGAATGAAAACAAAAATATCAAAAATACACTTCTAAAATTTTAATTGCAAAACATACTATTAATATGAGTAAAATCATATATTTATATATGAACACGCTGTGGGCGGCACCATGTTTAGCACTGTTGCAGCATGAAGGTTCTGGGTTCAAATCTGCAGGCGAGCTGGGGTCTTTTTTCATGTGTGCACTTCATGTTCATGTTCTAACCAGACAGATAATGGATGGATGGATTTGAACATATTGTGCTTTTTGATCATATTACTGAGAACTATTACGCATGTGCGTTCCTCCTGATAGAGCTGAGATTTAATTAAAACTGTTAAAACTGTATCTAGTCATGAATATCGACAGAGATTCAATGCTCTGTTTGTTCTAGATTTTGTTTCAAATGAACTGCAGATGATTTAAAATGCAGCAACATATCTGCTGATCTGAAGACCGGGCCTGAACTTTTCTCTTTGGAAAAAGATTTTAAGACTAAATTATTTAGTGGACTAGCGCCTCAGTAGATTAAACATTCTTTAAAAGCACACTGTGTGAAGCACACGCACCTTATAAGCAGCAAAATAGCCCTGTGACCTACATAAACATACATTTCCTTCAACCAGTTTTGTATACTGCTACTTTGTGAGGGTGTTGTATACATCTGCATTGCACGGACAGATGTTTCCAATACTTTGTCAAGTTGAGTTTTTGTTGATTTTAAGATGTTAATTAGACTCCATGCCCCCCTCATTTATGTAAATGGTGTGGAGAAAACACTGGAAAATAATTCAGCTCAATAAAACACCATCAGAAACTACAACAACTTCAAAACCAGAGTTTAATCAGCACTTCTATTCCACATGCTAAACGACAGGGGTTTCACTTTTTATAGTAATTTTCTGTGCAATTGATCATGTAACGTGTTTAGTTAAAACTTCTATTTTGTAAACAGTGTTGCAATTTCTACGGTAGCCAGGAATGTAGTTTACGCATGTCACAAACACCTGATGCTGTCAATACACTTCATGTCACTTGGTAAACATGGCTTGCTGTCTGTCAGTTGTTTGCATACAAATCTGAATTCCATAAACAGTCTTATACTGGCTACTAGTATTTTCCAGAAATATTCCTGAAGGTACTTGGTGCACATGTAAATATGTTGCTGCCTGCGTGTTTATACTGTTTGTCCCCATGTAACCTACTGGACTGTTTGGTGTTCTTATGGTACACAAATACTTAATACTAACAAATACTACGCTGCAGCTAGACCAATAAATTGGCCGGACTGATATATCAGCTGAGTTGGCTTACTGCATATATCTGTACTGGTTAATATGTCAAAAAAAAAAATAAGTAATCAATTCATAGAAAAACCAAGACCATGTCTTCTTGTTCCTGTTGAATGACCACACACTAGACTCCTCCCTCAACCCGGTGTCCAATCATAGCCTAGCAACCGTATCTAGGTATGACCAAGTGACCACCACAGGTCACGTGTACAGGGGGCGTCAGAAAGAGCATGTCAGTATTTGAGAAATTTGTGCAAAATGAGTTACCCAAACAAAAGTCAAGGAAAGCAAAGCATAACAGCTAATGGCTGAACAAACCAGAACCAGACTAACTTATGTGTTTTAATATGCAAACAGATTAACAACAAATGTGTTAACACAACACTCACCTGTTGGTGTAGTAACAACAAGAGCAGGCCCACCATTTAGAAAAGTAACCAAAACTTAGCAGTGACATTCAACTTCATTGTGTTTAAATTGTGCTATAGCTGGACTGGACGTAGCTTAATACACTAATTGTTTAGCTGCGACAGTATGTTGGAGAACTGTCTGTGTTTTTACTTCGCTTAGTGTTCCCAATTTAGCTGATGCACTAAATTCCTGTGGCTTGTCCTAGATATAGCCAGCCGTTGTATGTTTTTGATCTTTGTGAAAGATAGCCATCACTGTTTGGTCCAAAGGAGGGTGGGCCAGCAGATGTGCTGTAGAATTCTCCAGCATAAACTAATCCAAACATTTGTCAAGGCTCTGACGAAACATCACTAAATGTTTGTGACACAGACAACTCTGCACTGTAAAACTCCTCTTAGACACATACACACATGGGAATCTGAAGGTGTGGGTTCAAAGAACATTTTTTTTTAAGCAAGTGCATTATTATGAGAATGAAGAAGTGCTTACTTTCTCACCAAGGTCAGAGGGCTCTTTATTTACCCAAGTCTGTAAGAACACTGATTAGTTTGAATCTCTCTAATGAGGTCTGTCCAGTCTCCACAGGGAAATGTGTTCATTCACATAGCTAATTCTCAAAGCAGTGATATATTCAGCAATGGCAGATATGCCTGAACCACAACTTTATCTGATGTGCCTGCAGATGTCCTCTCACCTCTTCCTATAATCTGCTCTGCTTGTACTCTCCTACACATGCAGCCACAGCCAGTATGCATCTCTTTCTTTTAAATGCATTAATGATAAGTCTCCTCTGGATTTAAAGTTTGTCTCTATATGTTGTTTCAGGGGAGGATTGAGGAGCCATGTCAAGGGGGAGACTGCTCTGCATGTCAGTGTCATGCTGCCAAAGGTGCACGGGTATGACCGCCATCTTCTTGTATTGTTATGTATTAAAAAATGATCCTTAATTATGCTCTCTCAATAATAAGGTTGCTTTCAACTGTAGAAAATGTTTATATTCATTGTTTTTTTCCACCAGTATTCCCTGTATCAATTGTGAATGTATTGCACAACGAGGACCAGGAAAAAAAAACAAAACAGAATTTGTTATATTCCATGATTTGACAGATCAAATATTCTTAATCCTACAGTAGGTGTCACTCACATCTACAGTCTATGTTAAGGTTGAATGAATGACTTTCCTTTTTGCAGGGCGCTCCAGGAAAGTCAGGTCAGCAAGGCCCACCAGGACTGATGGGGGCACGGGGACATGAAGGGCTACCTGGAGAGAAAGGCAGGAGGGGAGCAGAGGGATTACCTGGCCTAGAAGGGCCCAAAGGAGACCGTGTCAGTGTGCATGTTCATGTTCATGTTGTGTCTAAGATAGAAAAAAAAAAAAAAAAAGAATAATAAAGTTGGACACTGCATGCAAGTACAAGTACAGCTAGTAATAATAAGTCTTATTAAACTTATTCAAAATAATCTATTTGCTGTGATGCAGAAAAACGAAGTGGTGGGGTAATGTGATTTAAGCTGTAATGAATGAACGGTGCCCATATTTTTTATTTATTTCAGGGCAAGACAGGTGTTCCTGGTTTTCCTGGTAATGACGGCTCACCAGTGAGTAAACCACTGCACTTATGTGTACTTATTTTTCCACATCCTCAAAGGAACATAGAATATTTTCTTAATAATAATATGTATATAAATATATATATATATATATATATATATATATATATATATAAAATCAGTTATGAATATGTCATGTGGCATCTCCAACTATGTAATTGCCCAGTTCATACATTTAAGATACAAAATTGGAGACTGCGCAGTAAATGGTGCAGTGATTGGAAGCATGTGTCAGGTACGCCATCTAGTGGTCAGATCATGGCATACTGTAGTTGTGTCTCCCATGCCCAATGCAGCTGCCTCTTCAGTACTCGAGTGTTTGTTTGTTCCTTGTTTGTTAGAAGCTCAAGTTGTTCATCTAAAACTACTACATAATTGTGACATATTACAAATGCGAGATAGGTTTGAAATCATGAATGCTGTAGAGCATAGTTTCACTTTAGTCAAAGAGGTCACAATTGTGACTTCTTATAGTCTGTTATACGTCACCAATTTAAGTGTGCGATATTGTTCAGGGCCACCCTGGAGCAGGTGGCGAGCCTGGTTTGCCAGGAGTGGATGGCTGTAACGGAACAAGAGGTCGACCAGGAGTCCCTGGTGTTCCTGGTTTGGATGGTTTCCCTGGGCCACCGGTGAGCATAACTTCTGTTATGATGTCTCTGTTATCTATTATTTAGTCAGGAGTGAGACCTTCAGATGTCCTTCTCCAGCTTGTCCTTCTCTTGCTATGAAATGTAGGTGCTCTGTTCTGCAGCACACTATTTATGACCTATACCAGCATTCAGTGGCAATGCACGTTGTATCTGGACAAATAAAGCTATTAATCATGGTGAACTCTCCATCAAAAGCTGTAGTGATACTAAAACAACAGATGCAACATGCAGGTATTGCAGGAATGATCAATAGCTAAACATTGACACTGAATGTTGAACAAACATTCTGTATCTTATATGAACATTCTCTTCTTGTCAGGGCTCACCTGGACCTAAAGGGATTAAAGGAGAACCTTGGAATGGTCCCTTTCTTCCAGGACATACTGTAAGTTCCTCTGGTCTAGAGAGGCTCAGCTAACGACGGACCAGACTTCACTAAGTTCCCTGGCACTAGCATGCCCATGGTCACTAGTAGTTTCATAGTTATTTACGATTAAGTCAGTCTGAATATTGTTATCTATTTTCATTATATTTTCCAGGGGGAGCGTGGTAGAGAAGGAGAACGAGGTCGACCAGTACGTAATACATAAAGCAAAGATGAAAGTTGACTCAGCTTCATATTTAGTCTCTTTAATATTGTGTGTGTGTGTGTGTGTGTGTGTGTGTGTGTGTTTTTAACTCAGGGAGAAAAAGGACTCATTGGGCCCATAGGCCCTACTGGCCCTCCAGGCCCTCCTGGACTTGAGGTTAATTTTCACTTACTAATATATTTTTTTTCCTACAATTTATAATTACAACTGCACATTACTGCACATGAACAGTATTCACTCACTCAACCGCCTATGTAAAAATGTATGTGTGACTTCATTTAGGGCTCGGAAGGACCTAAAGGTGTGAGAGGACCGCCAGTGAGTCACACACACACACACACACACACATATCTACACAAATACAAAACCTTATTAAACTTTTGGTTGTTACGCAGGGTGACCCTGGAAGATCACTGGCAGGCGAAAAAGGTGACAATGTAAGAAAACATTTTTCACCTTTGGCTGCAAAGGATCCATTGAGATTTTGTGCTGTGTGTGTAAAAATGTATGTGTGTGCTAGGGGTTGTGTGCATATGTGTGAATGCATGCAACTCACAATCATAAACCCCAAGTATTCACACTTTTAATTCCATGTTCCAGGGTGAGCAAGGCCCACCTGGCCCACAAGGACCAGAAGAAGTCATAGAATTTCCCCCAGAGTTTCTTCCACCCAAAGGTTACAAGGTGAAGCTCTCATTTGTTGCTCTCATTCAATCAAACTCTATCTTCTCCGTGCTGTAATATTTCACTATCTCTCTCATTCTCATTATCTGTCATTGTGTCTATTTCTTTTCTGTTTCTCAGGGGGACCAAGGTCCTCCTGGACCATGTGGACCAAAAGGCCAAAGTGTGAGTTTATCATGTATGTTAGGCTAGAGGCATGTGTGAGAGTAAAGAAAGGTATTTGATTTCCATTTTCTTTCTTATTAGGGTGTGATTGGTATATACCACTATCAAGTTAAAGGAGAGTCAGGAATCCCTGGTTTTCCTGGAGTTTGGGTGGGTGACTTACTGTAAATCAGACTATACCATGCTTTTAGAGTCGAAAAGCCGTGTGTGTATCTGTTTGTCGAATTGTTTGTCACATTTTTTGACTCATTGTTTCTATCTCTAGGGTCCTCCAGGATATCCTGGTAGAGAAGGACAACCAGGACCTGAGGTATATCTGTAATAAGAGTAATCCCTTGTGTTAATATACATAAGCATTTTTTTAGATTAAATATATTGATATATTTCCAGGGTTTTCATGGAGATGTAGGACTTCCAGGCCTCATTGGGAAAATTGGACCAAAGGTGAGCACCAAAGGAATCTCCATCACAATTTGGACAAAATTATAAAGCTAGAAATGTCAGATGCAAACAGAAATGGACAATTATCTTTAAAGCCTAGGATGCCACCAGTGATACTTAATCCATATGATTATGTGTATCAGTAACAATGTATTAATGGCTAACATTTCTGCCTCTGTCTTTGCATCCAACAGGGTTACCAAGGAGATCCAGGTCTCCCTGGTCCCCTTAATGGAACTGATGCCAGAGGTAATGCCACAGCAGTAACTACACTCTCCTCACTAGCATTATCTTATTGTAGATATCTTTAATTGAAATATGATAATGGGATAATTCATTGAAACAAAAAACAATGCTTTTCAAATGTGATCTTATAACTTTGGCCAAATCAAATACATTATATTGTAATTATGTTGATATACACTCCAAGGGAGTGCTTAACTTGTGCTCGGAACACTCACCCACTGGGGAGCTGAAAGGTGTTGTTGTGTCCTTTTAAACTGTGGTCAACTTGAATTATGTCAGTTACAACAGAAAAAACATCAAAATCTTTTAAACAGTATGGATAATAAAAACTACATCTGCGGCATAACCCACTTCTCTGCTGTTTGTCTGTCACATTTTCAAATATGGATAAATACACTGCATTTGGAAAAATATCACTTGAAATAAAATTGTCTGTTACAGTCTTTTGCTTGTAGATTGATGACGAAGCCTGTAAACGCTACTCTTCCCTTTTTCTTGGTTCTATGTCTGTTTGGTTCAGGTCCTAAAGGTGACCGTGGGTATCCTGGAATACCTGGACTCCCAGGTGACCCTGGAGTCATGGGCATGCATGGACCTCCTGGGCCACCAGGGTTAACAATACCAGGTCAGAGTTCTTCCTTTGTCCTCAGTCTCAATCTTTTAGGTTACTCCTGGAATTAAGGCACTGACAAACTGTTAAGTCTCTCTTTTAGAACCTCCATAGACCACTCTCTCTTGTAACTTTAGGACATCAATTCATAACAGTTGTGGTGCTGTGTTGTAAATATAAGTATGATATTATGAATCAAGCTCTAGACTACATCCCTGGTTATAGGACTACTACTACTGTAGGCCTTGACCCAAAATCTCTCTCCATTTGTTCCATATGAAAGTGTATGTTTTCATGATTACAAACAATCAGTCTTGATCCAACCTTATTTGAAATTTCACATCATCTCTCACACCTTCCTAGAGGAACCTGGTTTGCCTGGTCTACGAGGGATCCCTGGTCCCAAAGGCTACAAGGGAGAGCCAGGAAGGTATAATGACTTTGAAACCAATCCGTCTCCTGGACCAAAAGGCGCTAAAGGAGACCTTGGCCCTAAAGGTGCCAGAGGCCTTCCAGGTCCTCCAGGTATGTTGGTGCTTCCTTCATCTTAAACAGAAATTATTTTACAATATGTAAATTATTTCACATACAGGACAATTTCACACATATCATTTGAAGAATTGTAAGCTTGTTGTGTGTTTTATCTCATGTTCATTTCAATATGGACTTACCTTCTGGCTTGTGCCTGTGTTTGTGTGATCTGTGGTCTGTACATTTGATGTGATCGGATCAGGATGTGGAGGTGAGTTCCCAGTTATATCTATATATAAAAAGTATACAATAATATTAAAATATTGAACTACTACTTGAATATGTTTTTAACTTCTTTTGGCCAATATTTGTGGCTGGTTGATCCACAGATTACTACTGTGAGCCAGGTTCCCCAGGGGACCCTGGTGATCCAGGACCCAGGGGATCTCCTGGAAACAAAGGGCGCAAAGGAATTAAAGGTGGCCTGCAACTGTTTGTATTAGTTTATTCCACTTGCAGAGATTGTGTTCTTCTCTGTCTATTGAGCTGTGATATAATCTAAAAAAAACTATATATAACACTATCTTGCACTATATCTAAACTGGGCAAATTAATAAATACAATAAAATACATCTATTAGTGTGTGTGGGTGGGTGAGTGTATGTTTGTATATTTTTACAGACACACTGCATCATATTCATAGATTTTTGCCTTCTGTGTCTCCTCCAGGTTGTCCAGGGGCATGTGACTGTACATCTGGTGAGGGACCTATAGGGCCTCCTGGTCCACCAGGTTATATAGGACCTCCGGGTTTTCCTGGAACTCAAGGACTTAAGGGAGACCCAGGAGTAGAAGGAGATGTGGGTCCAAGAGGACCACATGTAAGAACACCAGGACTCAAGCTACATGATTATGATAGCTAGATTATGATATGATTTTGTCATCGCCACAGAAAGATGGTTCTGCATTTGATTTGTATTTTCTTGCAGGGCTTTCAAGGAATTCCTGGTTTAAAAGGACAGAAGGGTCAAAAAGGTGACTCTTTTGTTGTAGGTAATAAAGGTGAGTAATAGGTATTTCAAGTGCTTGGAAACAGTGACACTACAGTACATGGGAACCGAACATGATCACTGCTCAGTACAATTGTAAACCCACTGTGACAACACCAGTTTGTTTGTGGACAACCAGTCTGAAGCCTCAAGTTGGGCATGATGTACCATATTTGAACGAGAGCACAGAACCTAGCTGACATGGCAAGAGGCGGGCACACCCTGGACAAGTTGCCAGTTCATCGCAGGGCACATATATGTATATGTACATACCATTAGTTATTAAACATCCATAGCATTTATTTTTGTTGTTGAAAGGTGCCAAGGGTGACCAAGGAGTCCCTGGACCCTCTGGTCCTCCTGGAGCAACAGGTAGGCCAGGACAGGATGGTCCCCATGGCCCTGCAGGAGATCCTGGACCACCAGTGAGTGTGTATAAATACTGTAAATATATGTGCAACAGATGGGTTTGATTCATATTTTAATTACACCTGTAAATGTAAAAAAAAATGTTACACTTTGCTACACTGGAGTTATTGTTTGATTCAACATTTTTGCAGGGTGCTGGATATGTAGGTTTACCTGGTCCCAAAGGTTATCCTGGTGTTGCTGGACCCAAAGGGTTTCCAGGACTTGTAGGGCTCCCAGGCCCTGGTTTTCCGGGCCCTAAGGGTCCATCTGGACCTAAAGGAAATGAAGGCCACCCTGGCCTACCAGGACTTCCTGGACGATCAGGCCCACCAGGTCAGATATCAGGATGAATTTAATGATTCTCAGTTGGTGTTAATAAACTCCATTGGGCCAGGTGCCATGGGTTCAGAAAACATGTATTTGTGTTACCAGGTGAAATTGAGCCATGCTGTCACGAACTGGAGATTGGACCACCTGGTCTTAAGGGCGAGCAAGGTTCACCAGGTAAGTCTTGTTACACAGGATATCTTAAAAAATAGTCAATGCACCCAAGCACCGTAAATATTACATCTATTTGTCAAAGGGGGTTTGATACATCATTTTGTTTTTGCCAGTGCAGTATTATTGATCAGACTTTTCTAAAGTTGGGAAAAGTTGTGTCTTAATCTGTCTTGTTGTCTTCCAGTTACGTAAAATGGACCCTACAGTTACTGCTACAAGTGACATATTTGTAAGATATTACCATAATTGGGTGAACAGGAGCCATGTGTCATTAAAGAAACATGGTTTATGACCCTTAAAACATTGTCGGCCCATGTTGCAACTTTAAATTTTCTGTGACTGCTTGTAGGAATTCCAGGTGCACCAGGAAGAGACGGTCTTAATGGACTTCATGGACCACCAGGCCCTAAAGGCATGAAAGGAGATAGCAGTAAAACTGGAGCAATTGGACAGCCTGGTAATGACATTTAAAAAATGTTGCCAAATTAAAATGACATACAACTTTTTAGAGGTGTTACTTCATTGGAGAGTTTGAAGCTTATTGACCATTAAGCATCCACACTGCCATTTAATCATGAATTATATCATTAGGAGGGATGTTTATACACTTATACTGTAGGTCTCTCTTATTTGTAAAAGGACCTCCAGGTTTAGATGGGTATCCAGGTGACCCTGGTCCCAGTGGAATTAGTCTAGATGGCCCTCCAGGCCCTCCTGGGTTACCAGGACCCCCTGGCAGGAAGGGTGCACAAGGAGATGTCTTCACTGCCAGGCCAGGTGCTCCTGGCCCACCTGGTCTCCCTGGGGCTATTGGTCCAAACGGACATCGGGGCATTCCTGGAAGCCCAGGGTCTCCAGGTAAGTTTCATTTATCACAAAAACAAATCACTCAACAACTTATGGTTTAGTTAATGTGGCCTGTCTTGCAGAAAACAGAACATTAGAACTGGTTGATGCCTCTAAATTGCAGGTGTGCAAGGCCAACCTGGACAACCAGGATATAAAGGAGAACCTGGAGTCAATGGTGACCCTGGAACCACTGGTCCCCCAGGTCCACCCTGCACTCTATGTGAGCTGTATGGACCTACAGGTCCTCCAGGACCTCCAGGAAATCCAGGGCAGAAGGGTGAGCCAGGTGAGCCCACGGCAAAAAAAATAAATAAATTTGGATGGCTTGCTGTCATTCTGGATTCTGTCCCTTAAAAATGTTGTCAAGATTAAGTTCATTTGAAAATATTGCTTATTTTGCTGTGGGACCACCATCTAACCACCAGTTAATATACAGAATGTTATAATATCGCATAGGCTACGATGGTCTGAAGGGTTTTAGAGGAGATATAGGCCTACCTGGTCATGGACAGAAGGGACCTCAAGGTTTCCCTGGCCCTCCCGGTCTGCCAGGCCCAGCTGGACCAAGAGGCAGCACTGGCGACTCAGGAGATCCTGGGATAGATGGCCAACCAGGACTGAAAGGTGAACTACTGGCCTCTCTTGATGAGAAACTTTTAAAATCTTTTCTGTGTAGACTCTGATGGGTGCTTGTTTATGCCACCCGGTCTGTTAAATCTAAAACTGCATCTCATTCACACAAAGGAGCTAGTTCCAGGCCAGCATACTTTTAACACAATCAGCTGTGCCTGTACCTCTGTACACACTGTCTCCAGATTCTGACAGTGATCCCAACATCTGATCACCACATTTCTCACCACCACCAGCATCACTCTCCATACTACACACTTTGGTAAGCCCAGACTGCCCTGACTAAAGTAAGACTTCCCTTTCATTTCATCTAGGTGAAAGGGGGTATCCTGGCAGGGCTGGAGCCAGAGGTTTACCGGGTCGTCCTGGACCTCCAGGACCCAGAGGTAAACAGGGAGAGAGAGGCTTTAATGGTCACCCAGGTGACACAGGAGACCCAGGAGTACCTGGTAGAAAAGGTGAGTCTATACGTACTATATATCTGATGGCTGTACTGCCAGATGCTGTGGGTTTTTTTTTAAATAATTGTTGATATATGGCCAACAAGCAGACAAGCAAGGATGTTTAGGAAGGTTTTGTTGCAATACAAAAATTATTTTCAATAAATATGGATATGTTGCATCTAGTGGTGCAGTTGCAGTCTTGCAACCCCATGCTTCCCCCTTTCCTTTCTAGCATGAAGTAGAAACGAGTGGACATACATCTTGACCTAAATCATGGCTTGGTGCCACTATTTTGAACCTTCAACCCAGAACTAAGATCTATGTCCCTATGAGGAAATTCTTTTTCACTCATTCATTTGCACAATTCTGTTGAAATAATGCCAGGATGAAATAGGATATTGATTATGGATCTGTTTGACAAGAATTTCACCTGAGCTCTGTGGTCCAATCAGGTGTACGAGGTCCACCAGGAAAACCAGGAGCATCATTGATTGTGAATGTAACAAAAGGCTCATCAGGACTTCCAGGAGGGAAGGGTCAACAAGGACAACCAGGACCTGAAGGCAATGGAGCTGTCACTTAACTTATACATCTTGAATTCACAGTCACTTCAATAAAAACACATACTATAGACTGATAAACAATACAGGGCAACATTATAATTATTTGTGTGTGTGTGTGTGTGTGTGTGTGTGTGTTGCTTACAGGCTTAAAGGGCCTAAGGGGAGTAACAGGTGATTTAGGGCCTTATGGAAGGCCTGGTCTGCCAGGGACTAAAGGCAGCACTGGTGCCCCAGGGAGGAAAGGAATATCTGGATCCCCTGGTTGTGCCGGTATCAAAGGTTTTACTGGTCCAAGGGGATATCTTGGGCATGTTGGAGATCCGGTAAACACTAAACCTAATTTATTGTCTTCATTTAGTGACAGCTGTCTGTGTCTCACTTGAATCAAATAGTCTATCTAGATATAGTATATAGTGTATTTCTGATGATTCCAACAATCCGTAATGCACAGCAACTTTGTGCCAGGACAGTTTTTGTATGAGGATTTATGAGAACCAAAACATGGATTAAGTTTAAGGCTAGATACTTTCTGTTATCTTATGTTAATGTTATCAGTATTGCCCTTAAGTACACAATTAGTGTCTTTACTGGTCATAGTATATTGTATGTCAGTCTCAGGAGGGATGTTAAATAGTTTGTTAAATGTCAATGTCTGTTAAAGGGAGATCCAGGGCCCAAAGGACATCCGGGTATCCCAGGTTTACCAGGATTTCCAGGGGCGAAGGGTAAATCAAAAGATAGAGACATGATGTGTTTGAGCCTATTCTTAGGTAGATTTTCTGGTATTCTGTGTCATGGAGAAAAAGTTCATAAAACAGGATGTGAGTCTACACATTGATTTATTTCTGATTTCTGTCTGGTTTATCAGAAACAATATAATATATGCAAAGAACATCAAGTATATAAAACAAAAAGTTTTTCAGGATTTCATACCTGTACCATTCTGTTAGGCTGTACCTGATGAACCCTGTCCAAATCTGTTTCAGGTGAGCCAGGACATTCTTATGGACAACCTGGTCCACCTGGACCTAAAGGATTGCCAGGGGAGAGCGCACCCTGTGGTAAGTTTTTTTTTTAAAAAAAGGAAACACTGAAATGATTACAAATGAGGGTCTGGGAAAAAAAATCATATTTCTATACATAAACTATATATATATATATATATATAGCTGGAAATAAATGTATATAATTTATATGCACAAAATAATTCTTTTGAGGATCCAGTGGGAGTCCAGGAGATCCAGGTGACCCAGGAATCCCAGGAAGGTCAGGACAGTCTGGACAACCAGGCATTCCTGGGGAGCCAGGAAGACAAGGAGGACAAGGTGATTTTCAGTGACGATATGGATGAGAGAACTGATACACTGCAAGTGAATAAATGAAGAAACTCTGTTGGTGTTCACCTTTGATTCCTAACTTATGGTTAGACTCAGGAAACCCCTAAAAACTTACACCTCATCCTGAGATGTAACACAGTGTATCATCACAGAAAAAAATAAAAATAAAGTGTTAAGATATTGTGCCAGTAACCAAGATAAATAAGTCGACATAAACATAAAGAAACATAAAAGTTTTCCATTATCTTCAAGTTTTGAGTGATGTGTTGATGAGCTCTTTTATGTGTCTTTCTACAGGCTTCTCTGGGTCTCCTGGCCCATATGGTCATCCAGGTATTCCAGGTATTCCAGGTGACCAAGGAGTTCTGGGACCACCAGGCCCACCTGGCCCATATGGGCCTCCAGGTACTAACAAAATGTCAGATGTTTCTCCCATCATTGGATAGACAGGGTACATTTAATGTAAATGTCTACAATGTTATTTGTATTTGCTTTATTGGCTATCACACAAATTCAGTGTCAGATGGGTTCTAGGATGTCACTGCCAATAAAAATACTGATTAGTATGCAGACAAACTGAGTATGAAAACCTAACATGAAAACAAAATGTGCTTGTCTTCTATTGTTGTACAAAGAAAAGACATGTAGAGAAAGAGAAAACATGACGTGCAGTGTGGTGATGTGCTAAAGGGAAAGTTCTCCGAGTGCTGGTCACACTCAACAATATTATTCTTATGCTGTATTTTAATTTTATGTTAGGACCACCTGGACCACCAGGACTGGATGGATTGGATGGGCTTAGAGGTCCAAAAGGAATGAAAGGAGGAAGAGGTGAGAGAAATAAAACATTTTATTATCATTTTTTAAATATAAACAGCAAGTTGCTTTGTGTGTCTTTCATAACACATTTGTTCATATATATAATACAAACAATATGTCTATTTTGGAGTGACAATTTGCGTTAAATGGAAAGGCTGAAGTTTTGTTTCACCTGAATCTTTCACTTAAATCATACAAAAAGTGCAAGAGTTAAAATAAAACAATAGTGTCATTCCATTCACTCAATATGCACTTTACTTTGTCACTGAAATGCATTGGTTTCTCATTCCAAGGCATAGATATCCCTGGCCCTCAAGGACCAGATGGTCTTCCTGGAGTCAAAGGTCTCCAGGGCCCGCCAGGACCTCCAGGAGCCACTTCCTATCCTGGCCCTAAAGGTCAGAGGGGTCCACCTGGTGACACAGGTATTATATATTTCATTATCAATAGTGAATCTACTGCATCTATAATGTGTCTATAATGATGGGGAAGATATATATGTAGATATAGATTAAAGCTTTAATGTACATTTTGAATTTTGAATATCTAATTTTGTGTTATTGCACCCACAGTAAATAATACAGTGATGTCTCTTACTCTGTGATGGTCACTCACATTGTTTTGTTGACATGTCATTGCACCCTATTAGCACTCTTCTTGTGTAGAGTGTGGATACTGTTCCATTCCTCCTCCTTCTATTTTATACTTTACTGAGCTTTATTGAGCTTTTTGTATTTCTTCCCTTAGGTCCTCCTGGGTTATCAGGTCAACCTGGTTACCGTGGCCAAGAATGCCACACTCCCATTCCAGGACCCAACGGAGATGTAGGATTTGAAGGGCCTCCAGGGTTCCCAGGTGTGTGTGTGTGTGGCATTCTATGGTAAAATTAAATCACTAATTTGACACAAAATATTGAGCTTGTTCTCCGTATGCATGCAGGTCATTTATGTTAAATAAATCCCTTCAGGGTGATTCAAGTTCTTCATCAACCTGTCCAAGTTTATTTTGCAACAACGACCAGCTATACATTATACCTTAGGTATCTGTGCCTTTTCATCTATCTATTCACAACTCGGATTTTGTATTCTGTTTTGAGGTCCACCTGGTGAACCGGGCCCTCCAGGGAACAACATCGTCTCCAAAGGAGACCCAGGCCCTATTGGCCTCCCTGGATCACCAGGTTGTAAGGGAGCAAAGGGCAATCCGGGACCTCCTGGAGCTCCAGAGCGAGGCTTTACAGGACCAAAAGGTAAAGTACAGTGCTAGATTGCTGCCATTAGTATCGATAGTTGTCATTCAAATGAATGCACTCTAAATGTTGCTGCACTTTAACAGGTGAGAGAGGTCCTACTGGTCCCAGGGGTTCTCCAGGACCAAAAGGTCACAAGGGTGTCCCTGGGGGTCCTGGCCGCAAGGGAGTAAGAGGCCCACCTGGAGACATAGGTGAGTGGCATTGGAAAATGAGGCACAGCTCTGATGTACGTATGTGTGTGTGTGAGAATTTTAACAACAGCAACACATTTTGTGAAGGGTATGAGTTACATGAGATAAAATGTCTTAAGATTCTATGTAACTGCAGTACATCTTGCAATTATTTATTGTTTTTTTTCAGGTGCCAAAGGTGCTTGTGGTGAGTCTATTAGTGTACGCCAAGGGATAGCTCCCGTTGGACTCCCAGGACCACAGGGTATCCCAGGATCTGTGGGATTCCCAGGTGATATAGGTCCTCCTGGGACTCCAGGACGTAAAGGCAAGAGAGTCTAATATGTTCTCTGTGTATGAATATGTGTACACTTTCTGGTCTGTGTCTGAATGAATTGGTATTGTGTGTTTTTTAATCATTCTGAGTTGTCCATTGTGTTCCAGGAGAGAAGGGTCCTATAGGGTCTTTAGGCCCCCCTGGCCCACCAGGTCCTGCTGGTCGTAGTGGTCCTGTTGGAGACCCAGGAGATGTTGGCCAGCGAGGATTTATCGGACCTCAAGGTGAAGCCATGAAAGACATCAGTTATATCCAAGAAACAGGAATTCTGGAGGTAGTTTGTGTAGAAAGGTCTAGATAAAATGTCCATTTACTGCTACGGATAAATTCACTGACAACCTACTCTCCTTCATCTCTTCCCCACTTTTATAATCCCACTATATCTCCCACTTGTCACTTGTTAATCCGCCCCATACTCCAGGTATTCCAGGTCCACCCGGTGATCAAGGTAAGCCAGGCACTAGGGCATTGAATCCGGGCTTCCTTCTGGTTATCCACAGCCAGTCAGAAAAAGTGCCAAGATGCCCTGAAGGCAACAGCCAGCTTTGGGTTGGCTACAGTCTGGTCTACTTGGAGGGACAAGAAAAGGCTCACACTCAAGATCTGGGTAAGGGTCATAAATAAATAAATAAATAAATGCAAACTTTTGTTGGTTGTCTTGAAATTAGTTTATCCATCTGTCTGTGAGTTTATAGGGTTAACAGAAACTCCACCTCCCCCACCCCCTCTTTTTTACTTCCTCTGCCTGTAGGCCAGGCTGGCTCCTGCCTCCGTATTTTCTCCACAATGCCTTTCTCCTACTGCAACAAAGCTGCCTGTCACTTCTCTAGTCGTAACGACAAATCCTATTGGCTTTCCACCACTGCTCCCATACCCATGATGCCACTTTTTGGCCAAGAGATTAGCTCCCACATCAGCCGCTGTGTGGTGTGCGAGACGGTTTCGCCTGCAGTGGCATTTCACAGCCAGGATCATAAAGTCCCAGCATGCCCACCTGGCTGGAGAAGCCTGTGGACGGGATACTCTTTCCTCCTGGTGAGTGTGATAAAAGGTTTGTGCATATGACAGAAAAAATTGACTTACCGAATGTGTACCCACTGCCCTTTTCCCTTTAGCACACAGGAGCAGGTGATGAGGGTGGTGGCCAGTCTCTGACTTCTTCTGGCAGCTGTCTTAAGGATTTCCGGACTCACCCCTTCATTGAGTGCCAGGGTGCGCGTGGTTCTTGTCACTACTTTGCCAACCTCTACAGTTTTTGGCTGACTACTGTTAGTCCAACAGAGCAGTTTATCACCCCCAAATCTGGCACCATCAAGGCAGCTGACCAACAGAGAAAGAAGGCCAGTCAATGTCACGTCTGCCTCAGAGAACAATAAAGGACCTCTTTCACTTTTTATTGTAACTTTCAACCAAAACTTCCATTTTCAATTCTGAGTACTACTGAGGCGATTTAAAAAGTGACTATGCAATTCACACATTATTACCTTTATCCAAGCAAGTTTTTCTTCTTCTTTCTTTTTTCTGTCATTATTTTTGGTAAGGTGCTATTTCTAATGACAAAAATGTGTGATATTGATCATCTTGATGCCGTACCTTGAGATAGTGTTGAAACAAAATCAGTGGAAATATTCAGAGCACTGTACCTTCAAAGCTGTGCTACGCTATTAAAATGTTTGTAAAAGTTTTGACACCACCAAGTTCAATAGCTACTTCATTTTGAGAAACAACTTCATACATGCAAAAATCCCAAGATGGGAGAAAATGAATAATTTCAACAGTATACACTTTTCCATAGCGGGTTTCAAGTTCATATTTATTTAATTCTCTCAACAGAACCCAAGTGACAATCAGAATACAGTACTTTTTTCCTCAAACATATTTTTTCCTTTTCTTTTTTATTACGCAAAACAAGAGAACACTCAGTGCAATAAGACAGAGGACTCTGACAGTGCGGTGCTCTCTCTACCTTTTCACAGTGCACGTTTATACACACAAAGAGATTGTACATCATCATTATTACATTTCCAACTTCCACCCACCAACATCATGGATAGGGCAAAGTGAATGTCTCAAAACAATCATTTTTAAAGATTCAACTTGCATACAGTGTAGCTTGGCGCGCGCACACACACACACACACACACACACACACACACACACACACATACACACAGCTCTCTCCCTCACACACACATACAGGTATACAACACAGAGGGATCTCTGTAGCATTGATTCTCACCAGAGAGGGGGTACTGCACTTGCACTCCACTCTGAGGGTTAGCTCATTTGTCAAACCCATACTATTTTGGCAATGTCAACATTGCACTTAAATGTGCTAAAAAAAGAACCAATTTAGATGATGTGAGTTGGAGGTTGAGGTAGAGGGAGAGAGCATGGGGAGAGGGACATGTATGTAATCAGCCTGATTAAATGTAATGGAATATGATGGGTAGTGCAGTTTTTTTTTTTGTTTTTACAAAGCCTCAGTGATTTGTAGGCCCTTGTGCAACCCCTGTCTGCTTGACTGGGTAGAGCTGTTGCCATGTTATAGGTCCTTAAACAATTTGATCTCTAAAAAGAATGCCGGCCAATTAAATTGAGAGTATTGTCAGAGACAACCAATCTAGATGACTGCCTGTTATACACAGGCAACCTCTCGAGGCTTTACCTCCCCGCCAATAAATTAAAACTTGCATGGCACAGCTACCTTTAACATTTTCAAAAATATATATATAAGCATAATCTTGAAAGTTAATTCTTAAGCAAGTGCATATGGCTATTATAATCTGCAGTAAAATTAAGAAATGTTCTAAAAGCTCAGGTGTTGATTGTACGGGCTGGTCGTTGGCATCAAGTATTTACACTGTGTCATGGTGCTTGCAGTGCGCATGGCAAAGTAAGGGCGCTGGTACTCGCCAGCTATTGCCACCAACCCCATCTCAAATAACCAACCATCCAAAGTGCAACCACACCCATAACTCGCTTTAACAGGCTTTGGCTGGTTTTGGAAATTATACTGTTAATAATGTATGTTCTAATTTACTACCTCCCCAACCCACCCTCATAGTGTATCTTAGAATACAGCAGAAACATTTCACACTTTTCTCTTGTCCTCTACAACATGCCAGCCAACAGGTATTCCTATAAAACGATTGAACCGCTTCGAAAGGCTTTGACGTAGTGACTACACAGTTTCTTACTGTAATATACAAACTGAAGCACACAGAGTTTCCTGTTTCTGTTCTAGGACCAACTGTTGTACATTCTACAACATACTGGACCAGGCAAGGAGGGCGCTGGAATCTAAAGCACGTTGACGTTTACTCCTCAGCTTACAATACAACAGTGAAAATGTAAAGTATATATAGACAGAACTGAATAGTCCATTCATTATAGTGCCTTTGAGCACACAAAAAAGAGCTGGGCATAAGAAAATTATGCTACTACAGTACAAGTATTGATAGATTATGCTTTCAAATGTAAAAGAACCAAAATGAAAATAACATAAAAAAAACAAACAAACAAAAAACATTAGATTGCATCTACATCTACTATACATCATTTAAGCTGCTTTTTAATCCCCATCTCATTTAGAAAATATCTATTCATCAAATATCTATTCTACTAATTATATTACAAGAATCCAATCACAGGAAATAGAAAAATATCAAATATCACCAGTGATGATAAGAAAACATGACAACCTGAACGAGCAGAAATATTGCTATGGTAACCACCATTGTCCTTTGACATCAGCGAGTTATCATCCCCCTGGTGCTCTTATTGGCTGTCCTGATGCCCCTGATGTTGCAGGGAAGAATCAGCACAACCCAGAGGAAAGAGGGAGTGGGTAATTGTGGGTTGTGTGGCAGGGAGGGGTAAGTGTATTGTTACTGTCAGATGGCCGTGTCCCAGAACACAGTCGTCTGTGTTGGGTAAGGGGGAGGACGGATCTTTTTGGCCCCACTGCTTTTGCCCCAGCCTGGGAGGACTGATGCGCTTTCCTGCTTGCACTGACTCCGCTCTTGGTGCCTGTCCTCGTTCCTGTCCGGAGGAGGAGGAGGCCTCTCCAGAGATCTCTGCAAGTGTGGATGTTGTCTGGAGCGGATCTCCATGCAGAGGGTGCGTTTCCTCTCGATCTGTTCCAGCATGGTGGTGTCTCCACAGATCCATGGCATCTGGGGCATCTGAGGAGCAGAGTGAATACATTAAAGGGAATACAGTTTGATTGAAAGTTAGTTGCACACTTTAAAGAAACTTGCCTCTTAAACACTTCTCTATAACATTAAATAATCATTCATGACTAAAGAAGCAACAAATCGCAGTGTAGGTATTACTTTTTGAGAGTTTGAAACTCCAAAACTCATTTTGTCTCACTCTGGTTAGAGCACACAAGGACACCACAATTACAGAAATGTCTCTGGAGAAACTGAGAGCTGTTTTAACTTGTGTGTTCATGAACTGCTGGACCCCATTAATCATAATAAGAAACTTGTGAAATGACTGATAAAATAATTGAGGAAATAATTTAAAGAAAAACAAGCAAATCTACATACCTGACTCTGTTGTGTCTCTGCTGCTCTCCTTTGAGGAGTTCCCATTGGGGAGGGGTTAGCAGGCATAGAGGGTGAGCGACCATACTTGGGTGCCGCTTTCAGATCTACCAAGGGAAGGAAAAAAAAAAAGACAAGAAATGTTACATTGTATTCAGCTAGATGGTTTCTGCCACATATACAAAGGTAACATGATCCACATTTGATTCTCTTATATCTCTCTCTATGAATTTGAGGTCCTAAGCCTCACCATTTCCTGTTCCTGCGGTCATCGGTGGGCTACCAGACGATCTCCCATGGTGAGTTGGTGTCGTTGTGGATGAATGCTGCCCTGACATTGTGCTGCCATTCCTCTCTTGTGCTTTTGATTGTTCCATGCTGTAATTCGCTCTGTTATCTCTTCTAGGTGTGCCATCTGATCGGTATCCCCGTTCTTTATTATCACCCCTATACTCCATTGCGGAAGGGCTCTTTGTGCTCTTGACATCATAATGATGCTGCTCTGAGCCATTCAGACTTCTATCTTTGCTGTCCCGTCTCACTTCGAGTCCAGTTCTGCTCAGATCTTTACTGTCCTGCCTGGGTAGAAGAGGAGGAGGAAGATCTCCGTTGTGGCAGCTCCGATCTCTCCCCTCGTGCTTAGGTTCAGAGCTGTAGCCAACCCTGTCCTTGCTGTTGCTGCTTCTGGACGTTTCTTGTCGGGGTAGGATCTCAGGTGGCTGGTCTATTCTTCCTTCATGTCTGTGCTCAATGTCATTCCTTACTCTCTCTTTGCTGTCCTGTCGGGGTAACAAATCAGGACGGTGGTCTTTGCTCTCATGCCTATATTCTGCTCCACTTCTAGCTCTGTCTTTGCTCTCTTGTCGGGGTAGAAGCTCAGGTGGCTTGTCTCTACTTTCGTGCTTTGAGTCCATACCGTTCCTGGCTCTCTCTTTACTATCCTGTCGTGGTAAGAGCTCAGGTGGGTGATCCAGCAGTCGTTCTCTGCTTTCATGTCTACAGTCTACACCGTTTCTTGCCCTTTCCTTGCTGTCTTGTCTTGGTAACAGCTCAGGTGGCTGATCTAACAGTCTCTCTCTGTCTTTGCTGTCTCTTCTTGGCATCAGGTCCCCATTGCTAATTCCTCTGTCCTTGGAGTCTCTTCTCATCAATTGGATAGGCTCTACACTGCTGCAGCCCTGGTCCCTGCTATCCCTGCGAACGAGTGGTGCATCTACACCGCTGCAAGTACGGTCTTTACTGTTGCGTCTGTGGGACAATGACTCTACATTGCTCCCTCTTTCTTTGTCTTTGTCTCTATCTTTGTCTCTGTCTTTGTCTCTGTCCTTGTCTCTATCTTTGTCTCTGTCTTTGTCTCTGTCTTTGTCTCTGTCTCTCCTGTGAGAAGATTCTTTGCTGTGGCGATCCTTGGACTCTCGCTTGGACTCCTTGCTGTGGCTGTGGCGTTCCTTGCCTTCACGCTTGGACTCGTGAGACTTGCTTTTGGACTCAGCTGAAAATACACAGGGGGAAAAAAAAAAATTAAAATGTACACATACAACTGCTTCAAGTTTCTGCAGTACCATAATTTATCCTCTAGGTGTCACTCACTACTCACTGGTGCAGCTGCAGTCAACGACTGGAGAAGGATGATACAATACGAGGACTATCAGGCATTAAAATTGTGTTCATCTCCATTGTGGTGGCATACTATCATTAGCTGTTTTACATTTTTTTTTAGTTCAACCAGTTTGACTTTTCGAATAATAATCTATAGTTAATCTTCTATGTTTTTACACCTTTTTCACCATAAAATCTACAAATTCATACACATGTACCGTATCTGCATTAACCACTTCCATTGGATGTCTCTGTGTTTAACCAATTTCTTCATGCACAACTGCATTGTTTCCCTTCAACTCCTCTTCTGCAATTATGCATATGTTATTACAGCCTGTGTGCATAACAAATGCTAATAGGGAACCGTATGTATGCCACTGATTTAATGCTCAATATAGACATTAGAGATCATCACTGCACAAGTAAAAAAAAACTACGTGCATGATTGATTTCCATGTAGGCTGTGCCTCTATATAGTTTCTATATGGGCTTTAACATATAGTACCATGCACAAGCATCCCTTGTCATGTCATGCGTCATACATGGCTTTTTATTGTGTGTGCATGCATGTGTGTGCGTATATGAGCGGGAGTGTGGCGATTAACCGGTTGGTAAGTGGGTCAGACTAGCTGTTGCTGCCACAGAAAGGGAGAGAGAAAAAAAATTAACCTCCATTCATTGTGTTAGGTTTGTGTGCTCATTATACCGTGTGTGCTTGTAGCCAGTCACAGAGCAACACACACACAACCTGTCAGCCCCATGCGGTGTTTGTACACAAGATGTTGGGATTAAAAATAAATATGTGAAATGGACCGGCCCACCCTTGATGTATACAAAGCATATGCAAACTGGTAACAAATCACACGAGACTAGAGAAAATACTGTTAAAGTGTTGATTGGTAAGCCATAATAGTGAATTCCTGGCACCTGAATGCACCCATTGACACTTAAACCCATCACTTAATATAAGCCAGTAATAGATCCAAGACAATGCCTAAAAATCATAGGAATGAAGAGCCAATGTGCATCAACTGGAAGATGCATTTATCCTTGAAGTCAAAATATCAAGAAAACATAAATTGTCTCAGCTTCCGCTATCTTTATCAGCATAGCTGCCACGGCAAATCAAGAAATCAAGAGAAGAGTATGTGCTGATTGGGGTGAAAAGAGAATTTGAAATCCTATGATCAGCTATAGATTTGAGTTCAGAGCCATAGCTGCTCCCCATCAGGAGCTCATTGCTCCGTTGTAGACCGGCATGCCCTGAGCTGTGATTGGCTGCATTACCCATGGGGAGGGAATCTGCAAATAAGAAACAGGGATTTCTCCTCCTTCCACTGTTGCTATGTTGTAGTTGCTAAGAGCGTTGAGTAAAGATGGATGTGTGGACTCTTTGTAATTCTTTTATGATTTATGTAGAAAATGCACTTGAATAAATCTGTTTTGGTTATTTAATTAATTTAATTAGTTCAGTGTTTTAAATCATTTTACCCGGTATAGCACCAATGTAGAAGTGGAAGTAGCACTGGAGTTATATGTCATATGCCTATAGGGGTATCGTTCATATTAAACCTCACTTTAAATGATTAGATACTCTACATTAATTTATTAGTGACCCTTTTAAAATAATGCATGACATGACCCTACTTTAGCTATACTATCCATGCAATTATTAAAGCCTCACTTGCGTATTTAGTTTGGTTTAATGCCTGTCATCAATCGCTTATTCATTTACATTAGATTCAGTAGAATATTCAAGTTTATCATTGCTACTTAAAGACAAAAATAATGATTGCATTATGCATGGAGAACAAGTTAATTTGTGACTGACCGATAATACAGCTGGCTCCAGACTCACTATATGATAATGCAAGTGTAAATGATTTTGTGTTTACACATCTTTCTTTGTAACTTTAAGCAAATTATGCATTCATATCATTGTAATCAAACTGTGCTTTCCTTCACAGTCGCGATAATTTTGGCAGAGCTCTGAGTGTGGCACGGCTCTCTATCTGTATTTAAACATGATGTTTACATATTTAAAAATAATGCCGCCTGATGGCCTAATGCCATGAGTAGGTTTGAGGGACCTGCTGTCCGCTTTAGCCGCTAATCCCCTCAGATTAAATCATACGATCTGTATCAGACTTGGCTCGCTGGGCCTAGATTAAACAAATGGAAGGTTGCAAAGAGCGACACAAACACCATGCATGGCAAAAGTGATGCATTTGTGCACAGCTTCATAATTTAGCAGGGTTAAACTGGATAACCCAAAATATGGATAAATTACACTATTACTGATTAGGGAACTGAAGACTACTTATTTATGTTTGCTAGAGTCAGATCATTTAGACAGTGACACCGTCTATGTGTCCATAGACACTCTGGAATGTTACTTGTTATTCTGAGACTTAATGCTAATAGTGTGGTCGAGGTACTCTCTCTTATAAAATGTACATACACAATAGGATTTTCTAAAAGAAGGTGCAGTTATAACCTGCCTATGCTTTGTAGTAATCAATGAGACATCAATAAATATGATCATGTTTGTGCCATTTGCTTAGGTTCCAAAATGATCCGACAAATTCATGAAGTGACTCACTCTCTCCGGGTTCTTTAGACTTCCTGCCACTGGAATTTTTCTTCAGCATGTTTCTGCCTGTGGTGAACAGGTTGGTAAGTTCGTCCAGCGGGCTTGTGGGTGTCCGAGAACGCCCCGTTGATACGTTCTGCATAGAGCCATGGAGTCGACCCACACCATCTTGAGGTGGCGAGCCTTTGCCGTGAGGGGTGGCGGAGGCACTCCGCGGCAGACCCCCGGGGAATGGCATTGGAGTGTCAAAGGGAGGTGTACGCATGAGGCTGAGAGGGGTGAGACAGCGACCCATGCTGACCGGTGATGGACAAGCAGAGTGGCTTCGCTGATAGGAGGATGAAGAGGAGGATTTGTAGAGGGTACAGGGTAGAGGAGGCGCAGAGGAGCGGCCAGAAACGGTGAGGGTTGGGGTGGCAGTGAGCTCCCTGCGGATGTGTGCAGAAGAAGGTGGCTCGGTGGAGGATGTTGGGGATTTGCTGTAGGATTGGTTCTCCAGCATGGGCAATTTGGTTACGTCTAGAGGGGTGAGGGGAGACTCGTCTGAGTTGGGCGAGCACTGGGCTGGCGCTGGTGGGAACACCAGCAGCGGAGGCCGATGGGTGAGTAAATTGGGAAAGGGTGCGGGAATATCACACAGGGGAATGTTTCGAGGTGTGGAGCAGCGACTGAGAGGTTCAGGGTCATAGGGCGCTGGGGTCGGGCATGCGGAGCGACATCCCACAGGGTCAGTGCGGTACTCCATGTCATCAAGAGCTGGGTACTTCATCTCTTCGTACACAGATTCACCCGGCTCCTCGTCCTCACTCTTCAGGGGTTCTCGTGCTCCGACGTCAATCCCACCCATCTCTATATAGACAGGCTCATCTTCACAGTCATCTGTGGGGCTCTCATCACTCTGTGGAGGCGAGGGGTTGCGTTCACAGGGGGAAGTGACGTAATGGAGTGGCTTGGAGGGGCAAATGCTGCTGCCTCCGTGGCTCTTGATGTAGGACTCATCGAAGGAAACACTCAGTTGTGTGTTGGGGTTCCTCTTAGGTTTGGGTGGCGGCACCCTCCTGCAGTCCTCGCTGCATCCTTGAGCTGCTAAAGGATAGAGAGAAAGAAAGTCTAAACACAAATCCATTGAGAAAAATCACATTCACAGGCATGACCTGATAACACACAAATATACAGTGTATTATTTGTTTTCTGGTTTATTCATTCTTTGTTTGTCTTGCTGACCTTTTGCGGTAATATTCCCATTACTCTTCTGTTGCAATCACACATACACACTACTGAATCTGACAAAGATCTATTTTTGTGAATCATTTGTCATTAATAAGTGGACCATTCTTATTAATATAAAGCCTACTGCAGTTTTGTGGGTCAGATGTAGGTCAATGTGTACAGCTATGAGCAATATCTTGAGTCAGATATGTGGGAATAGTTGGGGCATATGCATGTTTCTAGGTCACATATACGGCAGTGGAGCAGTATGTGAATATAGTATCTAGGTCACACACACACTGTGGAGCTTCTTTTTGATAGTCGTGACGTAGCATTGCAGTGTGAATCTCTTTAGATGTGGTGCAGTGAGGCTATGGTACAGTGTTCACATTGACCAGATACTATAGTACTGATATAATACTACTCATAGTAGACAGGGCTCTATAGTACTAAGTTGAGCACGGTGTATTTCTAGGTCAGAGGCTGAGATGTTTGGACAGGAGTGTCCTTTTCTCTGATAGGCAGGGGGGGAGATAAGTGTAGTTAAGAGCTGGACCATGTCTGAAATCTCCAAACTGCAGATTTTACACCTTTAATAATTCAGATGCCAGATGGCTCAGACACACACATACTTCCCATAACTGTATGACTCACCACCAACGCTACATGCACGCATGCATGCACGCACGCACTGCACATGCCTACACATTCAGAGAAGGAAATTAGGGCAGGCATGTACACATTTTAAAGCACATAGTCTCACAGGCTATGAATTCAATTCAATTTCTGTTACATCTGTTGCAGATATGTTGCAGAAACAGGTCGATATTAGATCATGTGAGATAAACAGGTATTAATAGAAAGATTATTTTATTGGTATTTTATCCAGCGTGTGGAAGCAAAAATCAAATGAGAACATTTAATTTATTATGGTTATAATGATATATTAGATATTTGTGCATGCATGCATTTTCCCTGGTTGATGTTGATGATGCTAATTTGAACTAAGGCTGAAAACAGGCCTTTTGGTTCCACATTTTCTCCTCATTACCACTAATTAATAAGGTGTTAATAGAAGACTGGGTTCATCCCAGACGTGTTTCTGGTATGTGTTTAATTGGACTGACATGATACTCACATTGTTGCGTACTCTCTCTCTCTTTCTTTGTGTGAATATGTGCACACAGTGGTGTAACCATGCCTTTTTTCTTTGAACAATTACCAATCACCGGTTTGCATGGTGGATCTTAAGATCTGTTTCAGCATTGATGATGAATCCATCCTTCCAAACATCTCTTACTCCCTTCATTATTCCTCCCTCTTCTCCCCCTCCCCCTGTAGCGGATGTGTTTACCCCCCCCCCCCGGGGAAAACGAATCTAGGTCAATCGCTCCTCCTGAATGAATTCTACTCTGACAAGCTCCTCCCCTTCCCGCTACAGCGCCAGCTACAGAGCACGCAACCCTCCCCTCAGCCAGGGACACCCCCACACTCTCACTGTGATTGGCTCACACGCCTCAGACTTCGGCATCTCTAGAGCCCCATTGGCTCGTGCTGCTCAGTGATTCTGTGATTGGCTGGGCTGCAGGGGGTCTTGTTTCTGTGGGATGGTTGCCGTGGTGCCCAGGAAGATCTGTGTGCACATAGAGAGATCCCCACCAATCTGAGCCAGGCTCGGCGACTCCCTAAACATCACATTGGCAACGAAGCATCCAAACTGAAATGGAGTCAAAGCTTCCAGCAACCTCTAAATCTTTTTGCTCTCACAGCCATCTGCCTCAAAGACTATTATACTCTAAATGTCACTTTAATTTTGCAGTGCTTGTTTGTTTGTTTTGTGCTCGGCACATGTACTGATTGATTTTTTCTAATAAAACTAACGAACTATGTGCATTGTGCATTTGACACAGTAATGACTGTATCTGTGGTGTGTTGAGGGAAACATTGCTTTAGCTCAATTAATTCACGTCCTATTCGTTAAAGCTTTTCTTACACTGAGTTGATGTACCATAATTATGTCCGCTTTTTCATCCATGGCCAAGCAAGCATATTGTGTTTATTTATTTTGCTTCAGAAACTGAATGACATTGCTGCAGGGTGCTCTTCTACTGGATCTTGATCAAGGCATCTCTAGATGTTGGCCTTGCCAGTTATAACTGGAAGAAAAATTGTTTGATCTTTATTGGTAGTTTGCCTTGCAGAAATATTTAAGTATGCCAGTTTTAAATGGAGTAATAGTCAATGCCCTTCTGCCGTCTTTATGTGAACATCTTTGACAATTGACTGTGTGACCAGTAATCTTCTCGTCCTTCTACAGGGGTGAAGTTACTGGAGCTTCAACATAGTGCACATACACTATATCAATTATACAAGGACAATGCTCTCAGCAATAGTAACTGCCATAGCCATGGTGGTCACACCTGGTGATTACATGCACAAGGATCTATATGAATGTAGCACTCATTCATATAAATCTCAACATGTTAGTACACATTTCTGGATATTATACTAATCTGATGGGGCATGGGAAACATGTGAGCAACCTGTAAATATGTTTCTGACAGTAACAGAAAATACAAGAGCACAATGGAAAAAAAAAAAAAATTCCAACTTTTCTTCATAGATTTTAGATTATATTGTATGTAGTGTATGCTGCAACAGTGATTTCACTTAACAATGTTTTTTTTTCTTCACCAAATAGTCTTTAGATTTCCTGACTAGTAACTGTAGCACAGTACAAATCTCTTTTTCTTTCCTTCTAGTGCAACCTGAACTGTGTTTTAACCTCACTGTACTTATAGCTCATTCATTTTATTTTTATATCAATTGCCCACTATGGTACTTAAAGTGAAGTATGCAGAGAACAGCGAGATGTCATTGTAGGAAAACCAGTTTTGAGGAGGACACTGCAGAGAGCAGCTATATATAGCGCAGCAGTTTGGTGTGAAGTGCCACCACCACTCACCGTCACATCTCTCCCCACGGCAGGTGGACATGGGACTGTGGTCCACCGCCTCAGACGACATGCTCAGCTTGGTGGCCGGATCCCTCCTGGGCTTGGGTGGGGGCTGCTTCCTAGAGGTCGGGCTTCCCACTTCCTCCTCTCCTCCGCCCCCACTGTTCCCACCGCCAACAGAGTGGAGGGACTGGGAGCGTACGGAGAAGCCCTGCCCACAGGCGAGGGCATGCGGGTGGGGCATGGGCATGCGTTCCTGGGGGTCTGGCATGGTAATGGAGCCCATACGCAAGTGCTTGCCTTCAGTTGCTATGTCTTCACCCGTCCTGTACCAGGGAGAGAGGAAGTGAGAGGATAGAAAGGTCAAGGGGACAGAAATATTTATGTAAATATCAATGAATGACATATGAAATATCATATTGGTTTACATCATTGCATAAAAATGTTGACCCAAGTGCCCACATCAACGCTGGAAGCTGTTCCTGGTCAGGAGATAAAATGTGAGCATTTATGTAAGCATCTATGTGTGCGTGTGCACGTCATCCTGTGCCACTGGCTCAAATGATGAGAGCGCTAAGTTAACAATAACAGACATGTTAGTGCCAGTGAGAACAGGGTCTCGTCAGGGCAAAGCATTGATTTGAGCTTAACCCTGGATATGACCGATGCCGCTCACACAACCACAGACATAATGACACCATGGAAGTCCCCCAGCCTGTACACAATCAATCCTATAAATGGATGATTGGCCTGAATGGAGCGTTAATGATGTCTGAGTGTTGTGTGGTAATGGGGGAAAGGAGGGCTGTGTGTGTGTGTGTGTGTCTGTGTGTATATGACAGAATAAATGAGCTTGAGATCTGACTGTGTTTAGGGAAAACGATTTGTACAAAAGACATGATAAATTTGCAACGTACACACACTGGATCTCTGCACTTGATGTGTTTATTTGTTCTCACATCAGAGAGTCACAACTGAGCTCGGAGATTTGCTTAAACAAATGGCATGAAACAGGATGAATTTGCATGTGTGCCTCCACAAATCTCCATCTTGTGCCCGTGTGTGCACGCATGCGGTTGTGTGCGTATGTGTGCGTCTGTGCGTGTGACCCCTCGGTGTGTGACTTTGCTGACTCTGACTCCCTCCAGGGCAGCTGCTGAACAGAAGGTGCTTGGTGCGGTGGGTTCATTGGTCAGGGGCTTAACTTTGCCTAGCAACAGGGTACCCATAGAAACCAGACACAAAACCAGCTGCCGGCGCACAATAATAATAAAGCGCACGTGCACATCATGTGCATATCATGACCACATCACAGTTTGTTTGAAGATGACAGCGGTGATACCAGAGAAAAGTGCTTGCAGAAACCTGTGGAGTGGAGACATGCTTAAACGCGTGTCAAGTGGATAATTATTAATATTCTGTGTAGAAAAATTAATCATCCACGTTTGGGCTGAAACGTCCCTGAAAAGAGTAGGAAACCTTCCTCTGCTGCGTTCAGCCACAGGTGTCAGCAGCGCAGTATCAACAGTCTCTCCCTCGTTTATGTTTTGAGTGTGACTGTGACTGCACGCACACCCATATACATGGGCTGCATGTGTGTGGGTGGGTGTGACTGGAGTAGTGGTGACTGGATTATTTATAGGATATTTGCCCAGTGATTGGCTGGAGGACAGACCACAGGTGCACTTGGACCAGTTGGAGTTGACTTGTCGTCGGGCAGCTCTGGTTCTCTCGCTGTGACACCATGCGACAGGAAAAACATCACAGAAAAAAAAAAGAAAAGAAAAACAAAGAAAGAAAACAAGGAGAAAGGAGGAAGAGAAACAATATGTGTCTATGTGTGAATGCAAGCATATCACAAAGGGTAAAGAAAGAGGGAAGCAGCCGTTTGGAATTTGCAAGCGTATGTAAATATAAGTAAATGTAAGTGTGTTTTTATGTGGCTGTGGGATGTGTGTGTGTGTGTATTTTTGAATACACTTGCATGTTTAGTAAATTTGTGGCCATCTGTGTGTGTATGTGTGTGTGTGTGTGTGTGTGTGTGTGACACTGCGAATGACTTCTTCTGATGAAATACAATAAAAGAAACCCAGAGCCAGATAGCAGCAGGCAGGAAGGCCCGCCTCACTCAAACCTAACGTGCTGATCTGATTGGCCTATGGCTGTTCCAGCTGTCACCAGGCAGAACACATCTCCTGCAACCGAGCTCACACTTAATCTCTCTCTAACAGTTTTTTTTTTCTTCTTCTTTTCCTCCCCACTCTTAAACACATTTGCTCTAACAAGCTCTTTCACCCTCACACAATCACACAAGCCATTTGTTCTTTTCTACCCTCTCTCACACGCTAATATATTCTATTTTCCTGTTGTTTCCAGTCCATGCATGCACATAGGCACAAGTACGTGCACATGCAAATGAAAGCGAGCGCACATGAATCCTCACACTCTCTCTCACTCTCAGTCAGTTACTGTAAAAATGGGTCGTCTCATTGACCTACTTATAGGCCTCATGAAAAATCCAGTTATTTTTTAGGCTTTTCCTCCAGTGACTGTGTATTAATATTTTAGCTATAGCAACAGCTGAGAGACTACGGAAGGATAGCAGGACAGGAGAGGCATCGCCCTGTCCCATTCACCAAGTTACTATACGTGACTGCATCAGACTATTAATAAGAATGGAAGAGGGAAAGACCACGGAACTGTAACTTAGATGTCTTTCTGATGCCCGAGGTATGAAGTTGAACGCAGCTTTGATCATGCGAGTGATCTACAGCATGCGAACGGCGCAAGGCACTAATAATCACAGTGGCAGGGGAGAAACGGCTCCCTTTGAAGCGCATGCTCCTTTGACAGAAATGTGGCAGGGTTCAAAGTGTTCCTGAATCAATCAGTTAAGAAGAACCACATCTGGTCACATATGAATGCTCATCTTCCAAAACCACATCAATGTAATCATCTGATGCACAGCTAAAGCTCTGAGCAGCTGCTAAAACACTTTGTACCGCGTCAGTCAGACCGACCGACTGACTGAACACAAATGATTTTCAGATCCAACGTCGGACAGTATTTTCCACGAGCCTTTCCACTGCAAACTGATGTTTATTTAGCATGATGCATCATTAGATGAATTCTTTCACTATCAAAGTCTTTATCTATTAGTTCCTGGGTGTTTTCTCACCCATAATCACAGCAAAATCTACTACTATAGTCTTTATGAAGAAAAAGAATAATTGTAAGTGAATATTCCTTTTTGTTTCTTGATCTTGCATGAGTCATCAGTACTAAGACTTGATGAAAACACATTATTCTATATTAGAGCATAACAAAACAAAACAAAAACAATCAGTCGACACAGTGACTATTGGTGTCACTTTTACTACCGTATGCTGCTCTCAAATTTTTTGGGAAACAAAGCAACATGCAATGTCCATGTCGTCGCACAAACACATTTCAGTGTTCGCTATTCTACCCCACAACACAAGCACGCTGCGTCCACGTGCTTGTCACGTTGTGAGTGCGCGCCTCTTATTCGCTCAAGTTTTCGGGATGCCATGCAGTGATGTTGCTCTGCGCAGTGGCACTGCTTTAACTGCTTGCTCATCACAACATGTGAAACAGGGTACAGTGGCACATGTGACGGATTGTTGTTGAGCTCAATCAGAGAAAACGCATTTTCTTTGACAGATGTTACAAAAACTTCTTGACAATGAGACCAATGAGACAGGACGATGTGTCTCACATGCTAACACACTTTCTGTCACAGCCCATCCCATTCCTTCTTAATTCGAAGTGCTCTCCATCTCAAAAATGGAGCAGCCATGACCTCCATCCAAGGACAAGTCCCAAATAAGTCTAAATGTGAAAAATTAATTATCCTCCATAGATCATGGGGTGCACCAGTCTACACTAGCAATCCCCCAAAATATGGCAACCTGCCATTGCCACAGGGACCCTCTGGCCACTTGTCCCAATTCCTTACAACCTCTTCCTAAAGTGAACCCAGTGACATCCTTGCATTTACAAAGCAGAATGCTATCAGCGAGATCTGTGAGTCTGCTTCATAAGATTCTGGAAGTTCTACAGCTATCCTGTCCTATCCGGACCAGACTGTGAAAGTTAATTTTTTACAGTCATCTCAGTGCAAAGTCTTTTTCAATGAGTCTGTTGTTTTTCTTTGTGTGAAGCACTTTGCTTTCTTCCTACCTCCTTATGGCTTCCTCCTGTTTTCTCTTCTTGTCGTTTTTCTCCTGCAGGAATGTCCTATTTCTCTCATTCCTGGCGTGGTCCAAGTTCTGAGCTATCAGGCCGTTGTAGGCTCTCAGCCCATTCTCCTCAACATATTGGAAAAAACGGAGAGTTTCTTCCTCTTTGGAGCTCATCATTCTTCAAGTGTTTCCCACAGCATTCTGATAAAGACATAAAGAAATGTCAGTAACAGTTATATACCACTAATAATTTGGACTAATAAGGCAACATATATGAGTAGAGTCTGAATGCAAAACAAGCAAGTGGTTACGCCAGTAATCACTCTCTTAACCTTCATTTTTCAGCCATGGTGAGATGAAAACCCGACGAAGGAAGACTGCATTTACGTCATAATCATGTCACAACTACTATTGTTTTTAATGTCCCTGACTGCTGTGCTGTTCATAGCCAATGAAAGATTCATAGACTTTTATCACGCCTGTATCCACAAGTGCAAACATTTCCCCTGGAGTGTTGCAACATCTTTCACTATCGTTCATTGTATACGCATACATACACAAACACGCACACAAAACGCTCATGTGCACATGTAAATATGCAAACCCTCAAGGGACTCATCATCTAGCCACTGTTACTCATATTCTTCAGTTTCAGTTTTCTTATTGGCTGTGGATCAGTAGCAGCTTCCCATTTTCTCAGTTGTGTTTGCACATTTTCTGGCTGAAATTATTGGCTGTAACCATGTGAGTGTCTGAATGAAACTGAAAAAAAAAAAAGGCTTTCATCTTCTGCAGTTGTAATATGTGCGGGGCTCAGATGTGAAAATATTGTACTCCTGGGACCAACCACACAGAATAAATGAAGCAATCTTACTAGAATGTGATGCATGGTTTTGCATATGTGGGGATCAGCATCATTTTTATGTTTAAGATCTAAAACTTGAGTTGTTCCTCGCTGCCTTTTGATTCTGTAAAAAAAGACAATCACTGACAGCATCGTTGCCTTAAGAAAGAGTGTGGATGGTTCAACGGGAAAAAGACTCTCTCCCTGTGATTCAGTGTGCATGAGTGTACGGCATGCATTTGCCTTTGCATGTGCAACTGCATGCAATATGGCAGATACTATGTGCAACAGCCGGATGTGAATTTGGAGAGGCCAGTGGTGGAAGAGTAGAAGACAGTGCATGCTTTTATGTAGGTCAATGTTTTCAGATCAGCCTAAGACTCATGCCTGTTTATGTGTGTGAGAAGAGCACTGAGTGTGCGTGGGGAGGGGGAGGGGGAGGGGGCTTGTGATAACTGTATGTATGTTTGTGTGCTTATGTGTGTGTAGGCAGGCAAGAGCAGTGAGAGGGGGGGGGGGGGGGGCTTGCCAGATGGAGATTGCGGGGCCAAATGAGAAACTGGCCATTGTCTGGCCATCCTCAGCATCCCTCTATCTCGTGTCTGTCTATCACTAAGTCCAGCATGGGGCCTAGGTCAGTGGGTTTATCTGCTGGTTCGACTCCCCTATGATGTACTCCTTAGCATAAGGTTTTACAGGCACGAGGAGAGGGCTGATAAGAGCCGACGAAACAGACAGATTCATCATCTCGGAGCAGAGGTCTAGGGCACAGAATCCTGGTGTCAAGTGGTGTAGAGATTTTTTTTTTCTCCTTGATTATCAGGTCTTATCAGTGATGCACAGGCAGAGATCTGAAGCTGTACAAAGGAAATAAATCTTGGTTTTCTGAGGAAAAACGGGGTGCACCAGTTAGTTGTGTTAAGGGTGCAGCAATAGGATGGCACAGTTCAAACAGTGTTTGAGCTGAATTAAGCCTGCCTGCCTAATCCCTGTAAGCCTGCAGCAGCACTATGCACTGGAATCAGCTTGTTTATCACACTGTTTTTACCAACCAAGCCTTTCACATTGGATTGTCCTCCCATAACTCATCGATGTAAAATGCTATTCTTATTTGCTAATCTCTATAAAACCTGTCAATTAGACAACCCATTTTTTTCCAACCAAGCTTTATTTTCCTCTCCGTTCTCACTCTTTCCCCTTCGCTGGATGCATTTTTTTTTTCTCCATCGCATCCTTTCTCTCCATCTTTGCCCCACTTGACATGGGCTGCAACAGTTGGAACACAGAGGTGCACGTTGCCTTAAAAGTAAATCAAAGTGGCACACCGTTTCTGTTTCCAGGCAACCATGTCAAGGGAGAAGGGCAGCATGGATATTCTAGAGACACAATGTCAAAAAGATTGCAAGGCCAATTGTCATGCGTGGGCGCTTGTGCGCGCGCGCACACATCAGTGCAGTACAGTGGACCAAGAAAAGATTAACCTGTAAACCCTGGCACACACAGATGCTACACATGGCAGCTCGTTTTGGAGATTTCTATGCAAACTTGATTAAAGAAAAAACACTTTTGCATGCACTGTGATATAACGTGAGCATTTGCTGGCATTTATCTTTGTGGGTTTGTGGGTCATTGCTGTGTATAAACAAGTCTTACAATGCATACTTACAATGGGGCTGTGTCCCTGCTGGTTTGTGGACCAACGTGTCTTCTGTTCTCCCCTGAGAAGTCCAGTGCACGCTAGTGAACTCTGACCTACGCTGGAGCACCGGTGCACTATTCCACTTAGATCCACATAGACTTCCATCCATTGTATGGCCCAACTGACTGATTTGCTAGAAGGAGTCCCTGTGACCCAGGATAAGGCTGGTGCTAGAGGGGAGGTAGGCCATTGGGTGCCCAGCCCAATGCTCCCTCCCCTGGGCACAAAAGGGAGATGCAACCCCTCCAGTCCAGATGGTGCTAAACTCCAAGCCAGGTGCCAGCTTCACTGCTTCACACATCTGCACATGCTAGAGACAGAAGGAAGACGCAGCGTAGCAACAGACCGCACCCGCAACCATGTCACAAATACACACTGACACACTCTCACATCAAACTCCCCTTGCAGTTGCAGAGCAGGCACTCTTTCTAATGCTTCTTTTCCCAGAATGTCCCTCCTTCTGCTTTAATATGCCAGAAGGCACAAAATGTCTCAGGGTGTCGCACAGATGAAAGAAATCCTCATCCTCATGAAGGTTAAGCAGAGTGGTATGCGCTTCCAGTCATGGCATTCCCTGCCAGCTCTCTCCGTCCTGCTTGTCCACACCGGTCTGTACAGTCAGTCTGTGCTTAAGCAGATGACACCGGGCTTCCCAACTATAGATCACAACAAGAAGAACACGCCCACTGCCTACTGTAGCCACCTTCTACTAGAGCGTCATCCACTCTCTCTCCCTCTCCTTTTCTTTTCCTACACCCCTAGTCTCTCTCTCGCTGTGTGCCTTTCATCCTCACAAGCACTCATACTCCAGTCTCTTTCTCCGAGGATTCGTTTTATGTTTTTGTCTCGTGTGTGCCGCCTGCCTTCCCTTTGCAGCTGCACTGTAACTGGAGCCTGGATGTGTTTTTCTGCTTTCAGCACCACGGAGAGCTCTCTCTGTCAGAGGGTGAGGAGGGGGGGTGGGAGGGGAGCTGGTGGTGGGCACACTCAGAAGGGGCCAAGTGGAAAAGATGTGTGGGAGGGGGGGGGGTGAGTGGGAGGAGTCACTGGGTTGCCAGGGTGTGACCTCATTAGACACAACCTCCTCTTCCCCCGGCAACCACAGCGCTACCCCTCCCCGACGCCACCCCCCTCCTCCCTTCCCTCTCTCTCTCTTACTGCTCGTAAACAAGACCACGACACAAAAACACTTGCAGTGAATACACCGTCTTGCTCTCAAGTGCATTCATTACATGTACTGTGACCAAAACAAAAGCCAGAACAAAACAGAGGGGTGCAAATGCATAAAAGCAAAAGGGAAAACAGTACTTTGCAATCATTGCCAATACACACACATTGACCTGCTGATGCAAGATTAAAATATGTTTGCATAAAAACAAACAAAAGCAAGCAATCCAGAAAATACAGACTTGTTCCCAGTGGCCACAAAAATGAACAGAATGAAAGCGGGGACAGAGTTGAGCTCGAGTTGCATGTTTGTCAGGGGGGCTACTGCGCCTGCCGTTTACTTCTGCCTGACTGTCTGGGGGCTGAGTATTGGTTTCAGTAGTACTGTCGGTTGTTTATGTGGTGGGAGTGCCTGGAATATGGTGCAGAAGCAGGGGTTGAGGGAGGGTGAGCGGTACGGGTAGAGTAGGGTGGTGTGTGTGTTTGTGTGTGTGTGTGTGTGTGGAGGGGGGGGGGGTTGCTCAAATGGATTAACACCGTCGACACAAAAGGATTAGGGAGCAGAGATCTGTTGTTTTCATCAACCCTTCCCTCCATTTCTCTTAACCCCCCGCCCTTCTGCCCCCTCACTTTCCCCCTCCCTCCATCCCTGATTCTGTCTCACACTTTTGCGAGAGGGGGTGGTGGTGGGGGGGTTGTACTAAAATCAGTTTTTACAAACATGTGGTGGTCAGTTTATTGTGGGGTTGTTAAAAATATAGCGAAGGGGGGGGGCAAAAAGAGCAATAACACAGTGGCGAGTTCAGCAGGGCTAGGGATGAACCACTGCGCTGGATTGCACTTGATTATTAAAGTAGGCACCTGTTTAGGAGTGAAGAAAGGAAAAGCTAAAACTGGGTGAAACCGGACTTCACCCCACCAGTTCAAACATGCCTCTCATAACAGCATGCCACATGCCATAAATAGCCAATTGCTATGATCTCACTGAGATAAAATGCCATGTCAAAAAGGTAGTCACCCCCTTTTTCTGCCTATTGTGAGAGACGTGGTCGACTGGTCACGCACAAAGCAAGTCACTCTATCCAGACCGAACTCAGCACACGCACCCATGCACATGCACATATACACAAAAGCGCCGGTCTGACCTCATGTGTCCATGTGTACAATCTCAAAGGAAGTATTTAGATCCTATCAGAGCTCAATGAACACAGACAGTGAGGGAATCTCGGGGGTGAATGGGTTAAACAAATTCTTCCACCTATGTGCACAACAGTACTTTGTTTTGTGAACAGTGGAGGACACTCCCTCAGGGACAGAATGAAGGGTGAAATAAGATACAAAGCCTGCTGTAACTTTTCAGTTCACACACGCTTACAGACACAAAGACTTGCATACAGAGAGAGAGGCATCCAAACTGCCTGAATATATTATTAAACGCATGTTTTATTGTAATTCAAATGAACTTGTAGCTGGATTTTGGTAATAAAATTATTATTTTTGTAGCTGATACGACTCATTTTTATTATATTTGGTGTTATTACATAGACTGCAATTGGCCAGTGAGCACTTAGCAGAAATAAGAGGTGTAATGCTAGAACTTCTAGTGACCATATAAGTCCCAAAGCATTAGGTAAGAGATGCCTTCGACAGCAGGCTGATCACAGTACATCTGATCTATTTTGTGGTTGGATAATATCTCCCTGTTTCATTTACTAACAAGCCACTAACACGTAGTCAGCAAATCAGTCTGACAAAGAAACCTAGTTCATGTATGTATTCAAACATTGTGACATCAATGACTGTTCACAATACAGACCAATGTGCCCTGGAGCAAACGCCTGGTACTCCGTTCAATCATGCATGTAATGATGTTGTATTGATCCACTGCTGTAACAGGCTAATGAAGAGTCTATAAAAACCATTATACCAATCAATTAAATGCCACGGAGGAAACAGAGTCATTACGAATAGAGCAAGGACTCTGCTTTGTTAAGTGCAATTGACACATGGCGCTACTGTAAATGGTTTCTGACTCTTAAAAGTGTCTGTGAGGCTTAGTGACATTCTGGTTTCTGTCCTCCCTGGGAGTGCCATGCAGGTGAAGATGATGAAGGCGCTGGCCGGACAGATAGTGAGACAGAGGCACTGAATATGTCAGACTCTCATTAATGATGCAGCACGCCTTACTTCCACTCCTCACATCTCTGCCCGAGAGAAATGGAGCATAAGGTTCTTGCTCTGACCAGCAATGTGCAGACATATGACCACTCTACTGTATGTTTCATGTATATATATATGCACATACAGTAAACTGATGCACCCTTTTCCTACACAGTCCACAACATACTCTATTTCGGGATATCGGAATGCAAGATGATTCATTACTTTTTTTTTCCCCCCACAAAATCTCAGTGTTTCTTAGAAGTGAGCTGCACGCCATGAGGTAATGTTCTACTTAATCAAGCTTCTCAACACTCATTTACCACCACTTCCTCCCACCAGAGATGCCAAGCTGAGGCATGTCTCTAACGACCACCCTCTACACTTCCTGCTGTTCCACCAAGACAGAGAGGTGAAAATGAGAGACTGAATAGTGTAATCTCTCAAACAGGCGGTTGAGGGCTCCGATCTTGGGGGTTTAGCCCCCTGTAAGCCCCTTAAATCCCCAGTTTAGAGGGCCAGAACTGATGGGCTGAGCCTCCAGAGATTGTCTACGAACCACAGGACTACAGAAACAGCATGAGATCACAGAATGAAGGATGGGCTTAATTGGCATCAGAGATACCACAGCTACACTCATGATCGTTATCATATTGTTGAAAGAAGGTCAGCATGAGGATGGTTTTGGATTATGGTGCAAATACTGATGGATATTGTCCTTCAGTGATAGTAAGTTTATGTTGTTTTATAAGGATGATAGTGGTGACTGATGACCTACTGCCAACCAATACCAAGGAAGATTATTTTAGTTCAAATAAGGTGGTTTTGTTGTAAGGTCTATACTGGCTGGAGAGAAAACAGCGACTTCCTGTCACCTCAGACAGAGAAAAATCATTATCACCTCCTATTGACCTCCTATTGACCTTATTTTGAACTATATTAATGGTACTTGGCACAGAAAACTTAACCTGCATAAATGAGCATCAGGCGTGTGTGAGGACTGAAATCTAGGGATACTGGCGCCATCTGCTGACCAAGTTCACTAACACTTGAAGTGCATCGGTTTCAGACACACATCAGTTAAAGACATAAACTCCCTCACATAGTTTCTATGTGTATTTGTGTAGAGAAGGATGTTTGACTGTGCTACTGCTGGTAATCAAATGCTTTCACTTTCCCTAAAATAGTCCCACTGGATCCTAAAAGACAGGCCTTAGTTGCAAATATGATAAAAGGCTATTTTCTCATTTTTTACTCATTTTGTCTGTAAATGAGTATTGTAACTAATAGTTACCTAAATACATACACATACATAACTGTGTGGCATTTGAGGTTTCAAGAAAGGATTTGCTATTGACAATTTACTGCATAATAATGTCCATGATGATGCTTGTATTGTGGTGCAAGAAAGAAACTGTGATAACAACACATAATCACAATGTCAATGTACATCTTACTTTGGGTCTGTAGGCTGATTTAAGTCCACTGTAAACAAACAAACAAAAAAAACATGTTAGCTCTAATCATTCTAATCATATACAATGCCAAACAATGTTAAAGCACACCAAAACTCAAATAGCAAGTGGTCAAATGAAAAGATGCCATATACATGGCAGATTTTAAAAGTTCTGAACTTCACCCATGCAAACAATCACACTGCAAGTACATTGTCAAGCCTCAAGGAATAGCTGAGGCGACTGGGAAAAAAATAAATGATGACCTTAATTCAGTCCAATAGAGCATCCCTGCAATAAACAAGCTGTAAATTTTGTAGCTTTAACATTTTTGTTGAGACAGTTTCAGAGATATATAATTACAGTAAGTTATGTAGCAAGGATTTTCTAAAGTCATGGCCTTTATTTTCACGAGTTATGGGCAGATTTACAGATACTGCATCAGGGCTAGGCCATATATTAAAAGCTAGACTTATTCAAGTTCAAAAGCAGCATTTTGAGTTGTATTCTTTTAAGTGGACACCAGCGTTCCTCCAACCTTTTTGTAGAGTAGGAAACTTATTACCCCCACACACCTTCTGCCATTGTGGATGCTCATTGAGGTAACGTGGCAACACCTGTAGCCAGTAGTGGAATAACTATTTAGATCCTTTGCTTAAATAAAAGTATGAATACTTTACTGTGAAAATACTCCAAAAAGTAAAAGTGCTGTATTCAAAAACTTACAAAGATACTTCTTTGTGCAGAAAAACATAGTAAAAGTTTACTATGCTTTTGGATTAATGGTACATTAATATATATGCTGCTTTTACTGCTTTTATTTTTTTTTTTTACTGTTTTTATTCTAACTACATTTTTGCATAGTATAATCTACAGAAAAAATTCATATTGAATAAAAAAAAATAGACCCCCCCCCCCCCCAAAAAAAATGGAGATGGCTTTCACTGGACAGGTAGAGTTTAAAAAATTGTAAACGTAGTTGAGTAATAAATAATATTATGGCCCTGAGATGTAACATTAGTGGAGTAGAAGTGTAAACTTACATAAAATGGCAAAGTACAGTAAAGTACAAGTAGCTAAAATTTGTACTCAGCATTTTGTACAGCAACGTTACTTGAGTAAATGTAAGTTAAGCTAGTCTTTAGTGGTGCGTAACTACGTCTGACGGTGGCATCCGACCATACAAAGGAGGAGACCTTGAAACTTACCTTTGTTGCAGGCTGTTCATTTCAGGTAGTTATGTAGATAACAACATTGGTTATTTCGAGATAATACCTCGAAAAAACAAACATGAAATTAACTCGTTATCACGAGGAAACGGTGGAAATAAAACGTATAAATGCATGGCCGCGTAGGGCTTCCGTAAGCTATCACCATTAGCTCTTCTTCTCCGTCCTTGGCTAACTAAATACCGGTCCGTATCATACGCTAACCTTATTGTACAACTTCAGTAAAGTGGCATTGCTGTGCCAGCATAAGAGTCGTGCACTTTATACCGTGATATCATTTCTGCCGTTTAACTTTTTATATCGCTTAAACACCCAAGTTTATTTCTGCCGCCATTTAATTTTACCGGTTATACCAGGTGAGAAACCTCACAGTCCACTTTACCTTTCTTCCTAACCACCACAGTCAAGTTACATGTGACGTAGGTGAATTAAGTGTCACCTGTTCTGTGTTTTCCGTCGCCCATGGTGGACCTGAAGCAACATTCAAGACTGCACAGTCAATTCATGACACTTCAGCACAAGTGTGTGTGTGTGTGTGTGTGTGTGTGTGTGTGTCTGTAAAATTGAACCAACCCTCAAAAACCTAACCTTTGGAAGTAATCTTCCAGAGGTTAGACTACCCAATCCTTCCTGAAGGGTGTTGGACTGAGTGCAAACATGCTATATTCACAAATAAATGTATTGTTAAGTGATCCATCATGGTGTCTGTGGTCAACCAGGTAAATTGCTATTTGTGGGTTCATCAATGGGTTCTTTCTCTTGAACATATAGTTGTTTATGATTTGATGTTTTAATCCTTATTATAACAGATGCAACTGTGCTTTACTTTTATTTACCCTTTAATGTCTTTTCCATTCATGTTGAAAGTGTCAGAGAGGACTCTAAAAATGATGCATACTGTAAGAAGCACAAATTGGGGCATAAAAATTCACAAGAAATGAAGCGTCTGACACTTCACTTCTCATGGGTGAGCAACCCCACAAAACCCCCGCTTGATTTGTGTCCCTTGGGAATGAAACTGGTGGCCTGTTTAAATCTTCATCTCTTAGTCCTGCAGGAGCGATGCATAGCATACCTGTCTAGTCTGACAGCAGCTTTAGTTACGCAGATAGTTTTTTCTGCCAAGTTCATGTCCATTATAATTTAGAGACACAATATTCAATTCTGACACTGACCCAAGCTTTAGGTCTTTGTGACTGCCTGGATCTTGATAATTCATTTGATTTGGTGATTGTCGACATAAAACATGTTGAGGTCTTAAGACTAATTAAGAACATTTTTGCCTTGCAGAAATGCAGCCTCAGGAACGTCAGCACATCTAAATGCTATAACCTCTGTGAGGGCATCTTTCAGGTGAGTGGAGCCTGAGCCCAGAGGTAGTACATCATCTGGGGAGGATACAGCAGGAGGAGATAAGCAGTAGTGCAGTCACTTGCATAAATCAGAACAACCTGTGATCAGGTCAACATTCAGCCTGTACTTAACTCAAGAGCACAATCTACTGGGATACTTTATAAAGTATAAATAAAGTATAAATACTACTAGACGGACACGTTAAAGTGTAAAGGCAATTCCAGGACTTTGAACAATATATTACTAAAATGTGGAGTTAGAGTTTAAAACAGTTTTTCAGCAGTTGTCAGCCCAGGATTTTTTTGGGCGGTCCTAAAAGGTGGCTCGATGACACACTGAGGCCACCCTGGGCATAATCCATAGTATAAAAGCCTTTAGCATGTTAGCATCTGTGTTTCTCTGTGTGCTAGTTATTATTCTTGTTTGCACTAAGTTGCTAGCTAGCGCTGCCTTCGAAGCTATATTTAAACTTTCCAAACACGAAGAGAGAAGTTTACATACGTCAGTGTAACAACCCGCTGCAGGTGCACTGTGCTGCCGGTACGCCGTGCACCACAGCAGAGAAACAACCGCAAAGTAACGATAATATTCCACACAGCGCATTGTTTCACTGAAGTACATGACATATTGACACAGAGACACAGAGAGAGAGAGTCCCATGAGTGGGGATGGCTTCAGCACCTCTAGTGGACTCGCCCCCACAGTCCTGGAGCTGAGAATACAGCTCATTTTTACCTGATTTTGACACCTAATTTCATAAACTTGTTGATATTTTTGATTATTCAAATTTGGTTGGATAGTTTAAGACTTTCTTCTTTGGTCTGATTAACTCACACACATATTTATTCTTACTTTACACAGACTTTAACTGTCTGTAGTACTTACAGAAGTTGTTATAGCCACTCCCAAATAAAGGCCTTTGATCTATGTATCTATGTAGTTATAAAGACTATAGATTTAGTCTGTGTTGTAGATATTTTTCCTTTTATGAGTCATATCTCCACAAAGATCAACAGCTGTGGTCAGCTCAGACTTTTTCTTCCCTGTCGCATGCACAAAGTAAGTTGTATTGTTTGTTGTCCTTGTGGTAATCCTGATTTGATGTGGAAGAGATCACTTCTCAACCCTGGCTTCTAGCACTACCAAAGCACTGGAAGGAGAGCTGATGTCTGTCTCTGCACTGTTAAAGTTCTTAAAGTGTATATTGTCGCATCAGCTGTTTGTGTGTTTTGGAAGCTCAGGCTAACACACTCAAGGGTGTGCAAGAGCATCAGCTGTTATTTGATCAGGACACCAAGTTTTGGCCTGCTCTGGAAGGATTCAGTGTTTCAGTGGGTGACATTTTGATTACCTGACCATCCTGTATATTTTTTAAACATGTAGTTTTTCACTCTCAAAAACAGTAGCCTATACCTCTGTGACTTCTCAGCCTCTGTGACCTGAGCTGTCAATCAGTTTCTTCAGGTCTGCTAGGAGCTTGCTCATCCTCGTTTTTTTCAGACCATCACTAATTTATGAAAGAAACAGTTTGTCTGAGAAATGTGACAGTGCTGATGAGCCAGCAGCAGACCAACTGCTATATTTCAAGAGTTACTGTGATTGAGTATTGAGGGACAGGACCAGTCTTGGCCAGAATGTGTCATTTGTGAGGTAAAGTTAGGTAAAGATAGCATGATATATATCCTTTTGGCTCATAATAACAACACCATACAACTTAATTACAAATTAATAATTTATGTAAATAGCAAATTGCTTGGAACAGATAACTCTTTATACCCTATTATAAAACAGTTGGCAGCTGACCACTGATGCAGTACTGTGGTTGTCCAGGAGAGGGTAGTATTTAACATGAACTGGACAGGGTTACATTTAAAAAAAATAGGTCAAAACTGTCAAAAAGAATTCAGAAAACTTGAGTGTGTTACACTAATATGACCCTACCATGCTGCACGAGAAGTCAACTTTTCAAAAAACTAATTACACCTATATAATGGTGTGCCCAGGTTGGTAATATATGTGCTGTAGCTTCATAATCTGGATTTGCTGATAAAATTTTAAATCTGAAGTGAATCTAAATTACTCCCCAAATGGGAAAAACATATCTTCATAACAGGGTAACAGCAATTAAATTGATGAATAACTTTTTTTTATGTGGATACTTTTTTTTTAATTAAACATTTTCGCCAATAGATGGCAGTGATGTAAAAGTATTGGTATACAGGCTTCAGCAACAGGACACATAGGATTGTCCCTGTTGCAGGGAGAATCAGTTGCCACAGTTATTATACTCTAACCTAAATAAAAACTAAATGAAATACAGTGTCAAACCTTTGACATTTGAGTTGAGAAATCAAAGTGTATCAGCCCAAAAGAGGAGGAGGTTAAGAGGAGGAAGAACCAGATGTGCCCACTTTAGTGCCCTCTTAACATTTTTAATATTTAATACTTGTAGCTCTCTTAGTTTAACATTGGTATGATCCTTAGCTCTGTTACAAACAAACAAACAAAAACATTAAGGGTAAGGTAGGTTATATTTTGATTCCATGTTTTGTTTTGTTTTTTACTTGATCAGAAGTAATGGAATTGAAATATGAATTAAAATGATGCTTAATTTTGTGTAACAGTGTTCTGTTTTGTGTTAAAAGCTTGGATCATGCTCAGAAGGACGCAGAAAATAAAACTCGCGTTTAATTATGATACAAATGCTTTGTTTTGTTTTATAATACGACGGGAAATTGTTTAGTTGTATGGATTTAAAATACTGGATCCTGACACTGCAAGTCCCTGTAGGGATATTGTAGTGACTTTTAGTCGGGGCACTTAGCTGAAGTAAACAGAAAGGGAGGGGAGTGTGCGCAAGGCTTTGGAAACAGGCATGCAGACAGCCGACCACTGCAAAGTGTTGAGCGCGGGACACACTGGCTTTAGCCCACACCACTCTCTCCCTCTGTCCAAGAGAAGACCCCAAACCTCTGCTGTGAGGCGCTCACACTCATCCCAACCAATAATGTGAAAATCAGACGGAAACGTTTGTCAGATGTTCAAACTCATCGTCGCTTCATTGTACTCCAGTGTCGTCTCTTTTCAACAGTGTCACACAGTTTGCAGTCAGGCTACAGTAGGCTATCCACAAGGATACCTGGTGTGAGATGCGGCAATGTCCCGAGGAATATGCCCACGCGTAAACTCTTGCGGATCCTTTTGGATTTTGTCGGCGGTCATATACTTTGCGGCGACTGTGATCGACGTGGACGCGTACAGCTGTCATGAAGTGAGGACCGCTTTCCAGCTGCGTCAGGTCGGCCCGCTGCACCGCGTACCGGAGACACCTGTCCCAGGTGAGCCAGTGGGTTTGGCACCTCAGAGTGAGGAGCACTTTGGCTGAAGCGCACTGTAAACATCGGCGATTTTGCTGAGGCATCCGCAGACAAGTTAAACATTTGGCTAAAACTACAATCATAGCGATTTCAGCAAATGTGTACGTCTCTTTATAAAATTGTCTTTTAATTAATGTCCAGTTCTTTTAGCTTGTCTGTGCTTCTGTCAAAAGCACACGTGGGTCTGTACACATGCACTGTGAGTGGTCTCCTAAAAGAAAGGAAAAAAAAGCCCATTCAAGTGACAGCAGAAAGAGTTTGAATGGCTTAGAGACAGAGTAGATCATGTTTTCTGTCTTTGTTTTTCTCATATTGTCTCTCCTTAAATTAGTCATGCTAGTTAAAGAGGCTTTTAAAGAGCTTTGACCATAAAATATCTGTCTGACGCTGTTTATAGGGGTTGCTATTGGTTATAATGTGTTGAATATTAAACTATGCTTCCAAATCTGAAAGTAAGTGAAATATTGTTGTATCCATTTTCATTAAATGCTAGGCGTTACAATTTCCCACCATTGTACATCCTGAACACTCTGAGATTTTTTTTCCCTTCCAAAAACATGTATCTGTGTATTAGTATCTAATATTACATGTTTACCCAGAACACATGCCCAATCTGATCTTTCTGGTTTAAAGCACCGCAGCATCTCGATTTTCTCCACAATTTGCAGCTTCACATACCACCCAGCTGCTTATCACACGCAGGCTGTTTGGAGAGATTAAACAATTATTTTGCAAATTTCTTTTGGCAGAAAGCCGTTTGAGCACATTCACCAAGTGCTGAGACGGGAGTTTTGAGCCAGAATAAGTCTAGTGTGATGTGTGTGGAGGTCTCGTATGGTTTACTCTCTGTGCATAAACAGGCTACAATATTGTGTCCACAATCGAGGGAGGGATTGATTTGCAGTCTTCAGATTCTTGATTTGACAGTCTTCAGATTCAGAGTCAGCCACCACCAGCACTTGAGCAGGAGCCACGGTTTATGACAGCAGATTGTCCCGACTCCAACAGGCCTTTAGATTCTTTTGGCACCTCTGCTGACATGGTTCCCAAAGTTCTCCTGTCTTCTGTTACATTTTTGTCAGTGTGATGCTTGAAAGCAGCTTCAAATGCCTTGAAGGTTTTGTGGTATGTGCTTTCCCCCTGCACACTAAGGAAAAGTTATTTTATGAGGATAAACATTGGTTCCAAATCTGTTTTGGAGGCAAAACACATTTTGAGCGGCTTTAGGCTTTGGTTCAACTATGCTAGTTTTGCTTGAAAGTTATTCTGCAAGCACTGTAAGAGACACAATCACTTGTCAGCTATTATGTCATGTTCCTTCTATGTAGGGTCATTTCTATTGTCACATGTGTTTCAACACAACAAATTGTGTAATTCAGGGTGTATACTCCAGTCTTTTAAATCTTGTAATAGCTTGCTGTAAAACTCTTTCAGTCTTTTAGCATCAGGAGTCTCTAAGATTTAAATGCCCTTTTCCCTTGTAAATACTCAAATACCTGTAGATGTGCGGTGTGCAACGATCTGCGTGTCTGCGGACGAGAATTCTTGCTGCAATAGTGTCACATGGAGGTTGGTGGCAGCTTAAGTATCACGCAGTCTGAGACTGCAAGCTGTAATAGAGAGAAGAGCAATAGATAGCTGAGTGGGAAACATACCTAGAGGTGCATCCAAACCACTTGATATGTTTGTTTAGCGGGGTGTCACTACTAGCAACAGAAGATGTCAATTTCATTGCAAGCAGTAGTTTAGGGTTAGCTCTTAAAGACAACGGAAGGACCTTGGTCTTCTGAGGATGTCAGCAGTCTGGGGCAAGGCTTGCGTGCCTAGCTTTTACGGTCTGCAGTGCATTGGCAGAAGCCACATTATGAGTATCTCTGTCTGCAATTGCAGCTGTTGATGAGCGTTTTACCTGACAGTGAACAAACAGAAGCATAGACAGTGTAGCGTGATATGCAATTGTTTTTCCTGTTAATGAATTCCATTTCCCGGCTTCTAACCTCCCCCAGTATGATATCTTCTTTCTGAGACAAATCTGTCTATCAGGAAAAATGAGGCTAATATGATCCAGATACAAATTCTGGCTCCTCTGGACTATTAACTGATATAAATATTGATGTCTGTTTACAAGGTGTGGTGAACTGCATTTTTTTTGTGCATTTACACTCCCACACTTCTCTGCTGTCCCTTCCCCTCGCAGCTAATCAAACATTGCTGGAGCTTCACAAGTACATTTTGGGCTTCGATCTTATTTTGCTTTATATTTGTACATGTCCTAGAGAGGTTGTTTTGGGTCAGACAGGAGCAATCTTGTCTTCAAAGCGCTGACCAATGAACGGGGGCGTGTGCGAGTGGGAGATTTGGGGTATATGTATGTGTGTACACAATTATGCTACTCGGCTTCAGTTCTCAGATCAAATGCCAACAAAAGCAACTCTTGAAATTTGAAGTGGCAAAACTTCAGCCCTTTTCACAGTCTGATGTTTGTTTTAGGATACAGTGCTGCATTTCATTCATGTGAGGTGAACAGATTTCTCACCGAGCACCAGGAGTGTGGCAGCAGGGAACTGAAGAACCAGCCAACTGGATAGATCTTATATAAAACAATTGCACATTTACCGTACATATATTTTACAGCATTTCTTTTTTAGACTTTGTTTTTAATTTTTGTTTCCAATGAAAGCATGAAGTGCAATAAGTAGTGATAGGACCTAATGATCAAGAGCACTATAATTTCATAAAGCAGTAGTAAAAGTGGTTGTATAAGAATTTTTACTTAAGAAAATACTTAAATGTAGGAATAGCATTATTTTTTGCTATAAGTATAAGTCTTGTCTGAATAAATTCCTACTATAACTGCTATTTCATTCCACTTAGTAGGAATAGTAGGGTAAGCTTTGTCAATGAGCGTAAAGGACTCTGGACTATTTTACCAGTACTGTATGTCTTTGTACTGAATTATTTCAGACCAAAATATTTGCTTTGCAGACAGTAAGTGTTTGTTCCCCGGGCCACACTTCATAAAGAGTGACTTTATCTCCATGCCAGATTCGGCATCAGGGGAATTTAGATAATGACTGACATGAAGTTGCTTATCCTGTGATTATTTTGAAGAGTTATGACCACTTTGGTACGGTGGTACACAGCCAAACACTCCATATTGAGATTACCACGGGGTGCTGATATAGCCCTTTGGAGATAGGTCATTTAGAAAGCAGACAGTAAGCAGTGCTGTTCACAGACACGCTCCTTCTACTGTAGGCTTCTTGGATAATGTCCTCAGATATGATCAACCTATTTTACAGCTCAGTTACAACAATCTGATTGAGCAGGGCTAATCTGACTGTGTACATACCACGCACAGAAGCCTCTTTTTTTCCCCAACTTATTACTCTGTTGCCATTCTCTAATTTACTGAGTCATTAACATCTAGTTTGGAGTGAAAGAGAAAGTGCCTTATATCTTTAATAAAAGGCAAGCAGGGTCATGTGTTAATAGAAACAGAATGGGAACACAGTCTGTTATCATATGTCGCCACATCCTTAACCAGTTACAGTCAAAAGCCTTGGCAAGCTCTCAAAGCTCAATATGGTCTTTGATTGGCTGTAGTTATTTTGATTCCCTTTTTAACTTGGCCTTTCTCATTGAGAGAGAGAGAGAGCAACACATGGTGCACACCTACTCCACACACACTTAAAATCATTGAGCATCTGTGTTTTTCTTTTCCTGGCCATCCCCCAACTACATGTCTAATGTGATCTCCAGATAGTTTTGTAAAATAAAGCTGCTGGTGGTAAACAACAAACAATCTCAAAGCAATGTAAAGACACCATAAAGATTATTGAACTGTCAAGCACCTCAGATGCTCTTTCTCCACTCCACCCCAAACATACCAGCCTTACCAGTTCAGCCGCAGCCTGAAGCTGATTATTCTGTCTGCTTGTACACTCTGATCACATCTCTGATTGGATTTCAGCCTAAGTCTGTCTTGCATTTTAGTGGAGCGTGTGCAAACTTACACTACTCGATTTCTACTGTGTTAGAGGTGGATGACGTTTTATAAGGTTATCAGACTGCTGAGTATATCATCTACCTCTCCAGTAGTATAGCCGTCTAGAAAAGATTAACCTTCTTGCTCTCTAGGAATAGAAACAGTACATGAGAGGAGAGCTTGTTTCTGCAAAGGAGCATTCAACAGATTATCTTAAATGTTAACATAATTACTCTGCCAGTCTGTGGCTAAGCACCCTTCTGATATAATGCTGCTTCACCAGGCCTGCATCCATCTGCCCACCAGCCCTTCCACTTCTCTCTTTAAGCTCTGTCAGTCCAACCTATGTCCTCTGGCTTGGCTTTGGACCCTGTGCCAAATGCTGTAGGCAGTTCCAGCTTGGGGTCTGGGAAATCTAAACATTCCCGTTGAGTTTCAAGGGTGTCCAAAAATGCAGGTATGCAGCAAAGACCCTTTGAGATGTGTTTTCATTCAACGCGGTCCATCCAAAACACAGCAAATCTGTATTGAGTAAATATCCTGTACGTTCAGTGGATCTGAGAACTTCAAAGTTAACTGGCTTCCTGAGGCAGGAGCAGGGTCGCTGCATTAATTGCCTACTTTCTAACAAAGTTATTCTTGTTCTCAGAAAAATATCAAAACAGCAGCATCAGGAAACCACAAACCCTCCCGGTCATCAACACATTTCAAATCAAAACAAAGTTTCCATACCATATTGAGGAGATGTGAGCTGCATATAAATAATTTAATGAGTGCAGGAATTTATATGTGTGTTTGAAAAGGGTGGTAATAACACCATCATCATCTTCTCAGCAGTATTAGTACTGTATTTTTCCCTGCTACTGTAGTACTACATATTGAGAGTGGCATGTGTGCTAGCGAGGCAATACAGTCGTAGTTTCTCCACTCAGGAGTTTTGACTTGTGCAATGAAGGGCACTGAGGTGTTGCTGAAGGGATTGTGACTAACAAGTCAAGACCCCTGAGCCGTGGCTTTAATACGGCAAATTACTCCAGAGGTATTTGTCACCTGAGGACGATTAAGCGAATTAGGATTCAGAGTTGACACCCAGTCTGGAGAGCAAAGCATGTTCATCCAGGCAGAATGAGTAGCATACACACTGGGCACTAATTAGGACCTGTGGAGTTCAGTCTTCTTGGACCATTGCAGTCCATTTTAAGTCACATTAAAGCCAGGAGTTGTTTGAAACAAAAATAATAATAGCTCCAGCTTGTAGACAAGACATTTATCACATTCATGAATTTATCATGAATATTATAGCCATATTTTTTAAATTGTAAAATACCAACAACAAATGCTGATACAAATGCATACTGTACCATGTTACATTGCCAACTAGCTGCATTTGTCATATTCATTATATATTTGGCTGGTTTTAGAACTCAGTTCTTATATAAAACTCACAAAAAAATGATTATCGCGTATGTTTTCACACTAATGGAACACCTTAATCATCGCTGGCACAACCGACTGCCCTTAGAAGGGCGTGATAGTTGAGGATAAAAAATCACTGTTGAGATAAACTCCACAACAAGGTCATTGGAAAGTAGGAGTTAGGTGACGCATACGAGAAAACTTCCAAGGACTCAAAGGCACAGAAAGGTAAACCAAGAAAAAAATAGCCAAATGCCACAGAAGTTGCTGAGCAGAGAGTGAGCGAGGCCACCGAGACACCTGTGTATCTGCAGTGTTGCATGGCAGAGATCGGAGAGGGAGAATGGCCGTAGCCATTGACTGTCGTTGCATTGCGTTTGTTTGCTTTATTGCTGATGAGCAAAGTAAAGTCAAAATAAACTGAAATGACAACAAGCCCGGACATAAAGCCAAGCCTATGCACCAATGTCTTGAAAGCAATAATGTTGTTTTCCTGTTGTAGTCACGTCAGAGGCTGTTCCAAACGAACAATTGAAGCAGGGCTCGAAAACTGTTGTTGAGTCATGCTCCCTAAACAATTTGTCAGAGCTTAAGTAGTTTTGCAAAGAATAATGGGGGGAAATTGCAGTGTCCAGATGTTCAAAATTGTTACTGTTGCCAAAGGTGCCTACTATTTTTTGACTGGAAGAGGATGAGATTTGTAGATATTTGTTTTTACATTGAATTTAAATACCCTGTTAAACCTTCTTACACCAAGTGATTTAATATCATTCAACAAAGCATGAAATAATTCAAGGAGTATGGTTAAAAAAAAAATACATGTGTTCCTCAAAAACAAGGCAGTCAGATATTAATAGATATGTCCTACATTGCATACTTCAATGTCTCTTAGAGTCCTTGGAAGACTGCTGCCCTGAGACCTCAATACATATTTTAGTTTACCCTTCAGGGAGCAGCCACTAAAATGATTATTGTTAATATACTTCATGTAAAATATTTTCAAAGATGCAAAAGAGCGCACTCAGCAATAAGTTTGCTTGTTGGACATATAAGCAGTGACATGGCCTCTAATGATTCCAGAAAGTGGCCTGGTATATTCGTGACACAGTCAGCCTGTCCTGACTGCTGTGGTGGCTTTAACAGCCAAAGTCTTTCTGAGTATCACTTACTCCATGCAGCTACTCACAAGGGACGGAGAGGCCAGGCTGGATTCCACTGTGAGTCCCTGGATATTAGTTTCATATCACAGATAACACACAAACACAAAGGAGAGAAAGAGCCAGCCAGTGAGGAGAACAGGGTCAGGGACAGAAAGGGAGATAGGACAGACACCAAATATGGTGAAATGACAACATTAAAACAGAATTAAAACAATACATCATGCATTCAACAAGCAATTCATATTTGACAACAGGGAAACCTTTCCCACATGTATTTTGTCAGCTTAGAGAACAAGTTGAGCTTGTTGTTATAGGTAATATGTTCCATGTTTTACACATTTCTGGTGGTTTAATTGAAGTTTTGATATTGATAAGACAATTGGTGATTTTAAGTACCAAAAGATATCTCAGTACAGTTTTACATCTCCTCTCTCACACTTCTCTCCAGAGCTTCAGCAAGAAGAGGGCATTTTGTGTTGTCTCATTAATATTAATGAGCCTCTCTTCTGATTGGCTTACTGTTTTCTGAGTGACGACTGGCCAGGACAACCACTGGTAACGGATTGTAGGGCCATGCTGGGGGCATGTAGGGCCATGTTAGGGGCATTACAACCTTACGGAAATCCTCACAGCTCTAAATGGCACAGTTTCTGAACATGAGGGATTGAGCATTGTGATACTGTTACAGTATCTATATAGCACTTTGACCTGTTTTATGATCAGACAATGTAAAACTCACTTTTTGCAATATTGGACCTTTACATTTAGGACCCACCCACTGATATTTAATGACTGGTAAACATTTTCTTTAGTTGTTGGTGGACATCTAAAGAATGTGAATTGTTGGATTGCTACATGCTACGTAGTAGCACTTGCCCAGTAAAAAGTAGTTGAAATATGTTCTTGACTTATTTTGGTTTTTGAGGTGGGTCTGCTTTCACCAGAATACTCTAATACACTAATCCATCTTAAAAAGCTAGAGTCTTTAAATATTTTACGGTGAAAGATTTGAAGACGTTTAACCAAAAAAGTGAGTTAGACTGCCAGCCGCGTTCGCTCGTTCTTGTGTCTCAGTGATTGAGACTGAATACATAAACTGACCAACGTACCATTATTTGCTCTCAGCTGACTAGTTAGACTCAGCTAGCTTTTGGAAAATGTCATAAATATGGCTCCTGATTCGTTTAAGAGTTCATGTAAATGTATGTTTACACCTCTAAATATTCATTGTTTGTATTTAAAAAATTCTTGAAAAATTTGGAGTAGAATACTATTAAACCGTGGTAGGCTGTACTTTGATAGTAGTACATGTACTAAGTCCAAAACAAGTGCATTTCGTTAGAATAATGGTGCTCCTCAACACACACACAAAAACAGGAATTGGGTTCTGCAGAAACAGTGTTAACGGAGAACCAGGGTCGACAGAGACACAGTGTCAACATAAAAAGAGTGGACTGCTACAGAGATGGAGATAATGAGCTGGAAGGGGCAGGACAGCCAGTTATGACTTCACTCGCCTGGCTCTGGGATGGGAACAAATGGAGCCTCGCTGGGTAATTAAGAGACACCCGGGCCTCACTAGGATATGCCAGGCAAATGGGAGAGAGGGAGCAGAAAGGGAAAGAGGGATTGAGAATGCAACCCTATTGTGTTTCATGGAGGGATTTGGACAGTGAGGCACTGGTCTTGCGGTCTGTCCTAAGGCCATGCTTTAGGCTCTGGTTACAACACCTGCCTCCAGCCACCCCCGTCCTACCCTCCCCCCTGTAAAATGAGTTATCATATCAGACTTCTGCATTATGGAATTGTCCCTGTCCGAGGAAATGTGTGGGAAAGGACAGTTTTAATAGCCCCATGCTAATTGTGACCAGTCTCAGTGATGTCATTGCAGTGTCTATATGTGTAGCAATGGTGAGAAGCAGGTGACACTGGCAGGGCAGGGTGGACTCTGTTTCAGCTGATGTAATTGTGCTTGATTGAGCTGTTCTTTGGATCATAGTATTTGCAGTTAGGTCATTGCCTTCATGTGGTTGTAATGAACTGCAGCATTATGGGTAATGACTGTTTAGTTCTAGGGGTGATTTCACACAAATTACCGCGTGCGTGCACGTGTGCGTGAGTGACGGCAAATTTAGCATGTTTGCATTGCGCAGTGTCAGTGCATGCATGTATTTTTGTACTTTTATGGGACACACAGTATACATGCATGCACAAATGTATGTCTTGACGACGTGTGTGCAATTGTATGAGTCAAAGATATTTATATATTTAGCAGAGACAGTATTTATAGCAGGAAACGTGGATGAATTCTTGGTCTACTTTCTCACCCTCCCATGGTGCCTCCTCTGTCTCCCAGTGGAGTTATGGCCTGTCTATCTATGTGCATACTCAGGACACTATACATATACTCACGCATATTTGCACAGCACAGTGTGGAATCATATATGTATATATATCTCACAGGATAAAATAAATGTACCGTATATTCTGTGCCGTCATTTTGCAGTAAGTTGTTAACTCATCCAAACTGAGGTACCACAATTCTTGCCTATGATATGCTCAACTGTATGTGATAGCACTGATTTGAAAATAATAATAATAATAATAATAATAAAAGATAAATGATGATTTGAAAAAAATATATAAATAAAAACATGTCAATTTCTGCTTGATTTTCCTAGAGACGGATCTGTTGGTTTGTAAGCACCAGGGTCCGTCCTGCTGCAACAGGAAGATGGAGGAGAGCTACCAGTTTGCTGTAAAAAGAGACACCCTCCACAACATTCACTCCTACAGCTATGAGCTTGAACACCTCATCTCCGGCCACTCGGATGCCTTCCAGGGTAAGTGTTTGGACAAAGGGGCCAAGCTTGTGGCTGGATGTGATTGGTCTGAGATACTGGGTTGTTGTTGTTGATGGATGGGAAAGAGATGTTGCAATTCAGTGTTTGGGTAGTTAGCTAACCTCCCACTGCAGGGGACTGATACTTCAGGATGATATCTTCTGCAAAGTATTTAATTAAAAAAAAAAAAAAAACTTGACCCAACTTTGACTGACCTCTAGCTTATGCCCCAAATTCCACAATAAAAACGAAATAAGTTTGTGTTTATTTTCTTGCTTGCAAAAAAATATTTATTTGCCCACTATTCGGTGGAGAGTTTTTACTCAGTTCCCCAGGGTCACAGTAGTTTACGTACAGACTTGTGTGCAATCCAGAAAATGGGCATGGCTTCACTTTCCCCCCTCTTCCCTTCTCCTGTGGGTTTGGCAGCAACATTACTGTGGAGAAGGATCAGTTAGGGTAAACGGGAAAAAGAGGGTATAGAGGCCCTTTTCTCAGACTTGAGTGTTTGGTGGGAGATGGTCTGCTTTGTCATTATCTGATCTTGCTTTCAGGACAGCAAAACGATTACTGGAACCCTTGAAAGAAATTACAGTAGTTTTGGAGAGTGAAACAATCTGTGCACAGTAATTATTTTTGTTTGTTTGTTTGGTGCTTGTTTTTGGATATCATTTTATTAATGTGTTTTATGTTTTTTTTTTTTTTTTTGCAATTCGTCTTTGGTAACCTGGTCAGTTCAGATGTCTGAGTTCCGGATAAACAAGGCACTGCTCTAGATACAAAGCCTGTTTCAGGTTTAGCCTGCCAAAGGGTTTTGTACTACGCCCAACTGAATCAAGCAATGCACCAGTTGCCCAAGCTTGTCCTTCCACTTCCTCTCGTAATTGCAGTGTCATTTAAATTTAAACATTTCCGAAACGGATCAATCTTTTCCTCCTCAAAACCTCCAACACAATTCCACAGGGTGGGAGACCTGCTCTGGATGTTGTTAGTGTTAGAGGAATTTTGGTACCATGCAATTAGTTTTATAAGACAATGGGCTGCTTAGACACTATGTTGGCCATGTTCCATTCTATGATGGATGTAAGAACTCTACTGGTGTCGGTGTCCAATATGGAAAACTCATATCGTATGTTAAAAAAATATGATAATGGAGAATGAAACTGGTTAGGGAACACTTTCAGACATGAAATTGGAAGTGATTACTGTCATGTTTAACTTGAAAATGTCATCTGGAGAGCATATATTACTGTCATATAGTGTTCAACGGACTAAAACAACACCAAGATATGAAATCCCCTTCAGCATATTACTATGTAGATGTTCACAGAGTGCCTGGGGATAAGCCCCTCTTGTAGTTGTTTTACAAGCAAGTTGGTTATGTGAATAAGAAGTAAGCGTGTTCAAATAGTGCTCCTGGTATTCGTCCTTTTCATTATTATTAAGATCTTTCCCTCCTTACCTCATGTCTGAGCCTGTCTGGAGAATGATCAGGTGTTCCACATGTCTAGAAAAGGCCAAGATGGAAAATAACAATGGAATAACAATAGAAACTAAGTATGGTTGTGCCGAAAATGGTGATGTCACTAACTCTCAATTTGCAAGGCCTTCTAAGGACAGTCTCTGTGCTGTCTGAGTGCCTGGAGTGGAATGTGAAGTAGCAAGTGGCTCATATACCGCATGAAGTAATTAGAATATGATTTTGGCTGATACCATTGGTACTGTTATTCACACTCTGGATGGTGGGAAATTGTTTCGGGCTAGCGTTCTTCTCCTACGCCTTTTTGTTTGTGCTGCGGCCGAGCCAGTTGTCTGCAGGCAACAACCCTGCTCTTCTGCTATTAATCTGATGTGTTTATTTGATAATTCTTTCATGACGTGGCCACTATTTTCTGTTACAGCTTTCCATCTGTCTGTCATTCAGATCATACCATAAATCTTAGAACGAGAGTCCTCCGTGTGTTTTCTTTCTACACTATTGTTTCAGCTCAGAATCACTCCTGCTGATTGCTAAAGTTTAGCCAAAAGGACATGCCCATTAAAAAGGAGATGGTGTGTGTGTGTGTGTGTGTGTGTGTGTGTGTGTGTGTGTGTGTGTGTGTGTGTATGTGTCTGTGTGTTTTCGTTGGCCTGCCTTTGTTTTGACAGGCCTAAAGGCCCTACTGTGCTTTGTCATGTGTGGGAGTTGCCATGTCATGAGTATGACCCCATAAACACAAACCACATTTATGAATGCTTAGAGTTTTTTTTTTTCTCTCCACTGTTTCTGATACTATAGCATCAATATGAAGGAATATGTTCACAGATTTGCTGCAATAACAAAGCTTTCTCATGAAACAGAATCCATAATATTTTGGTATTTCTCCAGATTTTGGCCTCCACTTTTACCCTGAGACTACCACACCCTAAATCACACATGCAGGTTATATCTTTTTACTTATCAACCTCATTCCCTGTGGTGTAGCCTCTGCTCCCATCTTCCATTCCTCCATACATCAGGCCCAACCCCCAGGTACGCCTCTCCTAGTCAACACACACAAACAGAGATTCTCTAATCCATATACGTAGTTGATAGGTAATGAGTGTTTAAAGGATTCTGATGGTGATGAGTGTCAACCACAGGGCCCAGTCTAAGCTGGCACAACCCAGGGCTCCATCAAAGGCTTTGGCCTGTCAGCCTGTTTCAGCCAATCAGGTCTGGAGTAATCTTACTGGCTGAGACACCTGTGGACTCCTGATTGGCTGAGTAGGTTAAACAGATAAAATGGCCATTAGTATCTGTATGTCTGTAGAATTGTTGGTTCAGGCTACCTTCAGTTGGTTCAACAAGCTTTCATATAAATCAAGTGTTCAGTTCAATATGCAGCAATCTCTTGTTGGCAAATCGCTGTGCAGGCAATCAATTTGTGTGTGTCTGTGTGTACGTGTATGACAGGTGGAAATGATGAGCAAGAGAGCAAATTGTCTCTGTATACTGTATACTCACACTGCTGGGAGCAGATGTCAAGAAAATGCTGACACTTTTGATCACTAGTGCTCACCGATATGGGGGACCGTGGCCCACAGCAAAGGCCATGTGACATCTGTGTTTGTGTGTATGCGTGTGTATGTGTTGCAGCATTTTGTACATGTGTATCTTGATCATTGTGTGTGTGTGTATGTGTGCATATACGTATACGAAGACATGTGAGCATGTACAATATTTACCACTGTCAAGTCACCATGACCATCTCAGGCTCAAGTTCTCCTCACAGGAGCTGTCAAATGCTTTTCTGAAATGCTCTCCTGGCCTACATAGCTCTGTATCATCAATTAAAGTGCATCGCATTTAAAACTTTAGGTGCCCTTCAAGAAGGGCGGGAGTTCATTTGAGAAAGTGCGAGGAGAGAGAGAGAGAGAGAGAAGAAGAGCAAAAGAGGCAGTGGCAAGGCGGTGCCTTTCCTCACAGGCGACATAATTAGCTGATCCTTGTCTCATCCTTCATAGGAACTCTCCAGACCCCGTCCTGGAAGGCATGTGAATGTTTGCAAGAGACAAAGTGATCAAAGCCGACCTGAGGCACAGAAAGGGATGCCCAGAAAGCCTTGAGTGTTAATGGCAAGCATGAGAATAAAGGACCCAGAGAAGTGAGGAGTGAAGTGAGAAACACTGACCCCCCCCCCCCCCCCCCCAGGCTTTTACAGGTGGCTGATTTCAACCTATTGTAATTGTCTCGCTGCCCCCCTGGGAATTTGCAGCCTCCTTGATTGCCTGCTTGGAGACAGCAGACAGCATTTTCCATGTCTGTCGTTCTTCTCACCCCTACCTCCCAGTGTTCCTCATTCCCCTCCAGGTTTAGACAGACAGAAAGACGACACTATCTAGCCTAAAGCCTTTTTGAAAATCCCTGTGCATTCCTCACTTTGACTGTCAAGATCATCCTGGGTGGCTTACACAACACAACATACGCAAAGGGAACTGTCTTTTTTTTTTTTTTATTAAATAGTGATGATTTATGTGTTATAAAATGTGGGCATGTGTGTCTACATGTCTATATACTGCATGTTGTGTGCAAGTGATGGGAATGATGAATCATATCCTCGTGCTTTCATTAGATGTATTTATATTTCATCAGACATAAGTCCCTCTATCTATATTGCAATCTCCCTGCGTTTGTCTGGAACTTCTCTCACTCGTTTTTGTCTGTGATCTTTTTAGTCCGCCCTCTCTCACATCATATTTTTTTTTTTTCTCTCACTTCATGTCTGCATGTATTTTTCACTGCAGATGTTTTGACCGACAAGGTTATTGCTCTAGAGGCTGATGCTTGGACACAGGATGACATTGCGCTGCACCATGAGCTCATGCTCAAATTAGGGAGGATATCCGGAATCCATCCCTACACGTCTCATTTAATCATACAGGGTGGAGGGGAAACATGTTTATGAACCTAATAGTGGTGCGAATACATTGCGTAGTTGAGTTTGAGTGTGTGTGTGTGTGTGTACTAAGCATGTTTGTGTTTTAACTACGCCTTTCTAGTCTCTCGAGTAGACATGACACATAAGGGCAGGATGCGTTTTGGGAGTTTGCAGGACTCGGGCTCACTTGGGGAAAGAAGGAAAGAACAAAGGGAAGGAGGGAGGAGAGAGGGGGAAAGCTCAAAGCCTCTCACAGTCATAAAGTCACACTCGAAGCTTCCCTAATTACCTCTGCTTTTCATCTGCCCCTCTCACCTCAGCATGAATGTGCGAAAAACCCAAAGGGGTAGGGAGTTAGGCCTGCAAAGTGAGGAGAAAAAAATGAGATGGAGGGAGGGCCGGTGGGTTAAGCAAAGCCTCAGTGAAAGTGTGCACAGGTGTGTTTGAATGTGGTTCTATCAGGTGTGTGTTGTGGTCTGCCTTTTAAAGGTTGTTGAATCAACAGGCATTTGCCCTGTAGATTCTCACTGTGTACTGCTGATCTCTGACGACTGTCTCCCTCTTTCCTTCCTGGGTGTCTCTCTCTCTCCCTCTGTGGTCCATGCTCTGTCAGCACTAGTTGCCTAACAAGAGCATGCTGGGTCTAGGTGGGCACCATGCCAACTGCATGCTTGATGGCATGTGTGCTGCAGGGAACCCTCATGTCTCAAAGATAACCTAGCTGCCAAAAGTTGCACTCCACAGAACGCAACCATAAACACAAAATTCTTCCCCATCTTCTTCTTCACCCCAAAAGTTTCCTATCATTTCCCTTCATCATTGTTTTTCTCCTCCCTGACTGCCCCGGTCTTCCTCACCAACCATCCATGTTCTCCAACATTACATCCAATGCCTAAACAAATATGAGGTCTGTGTAGATTAGCCTGCCGCCAGTCTCCACAGCAATAATTTGACATATTAGCTTGAAATGAATCTGAGATAAACACCCCTTCATTTCTCGCCAACACAAACCCTTCTCGCCAACACAATCTCTTTTTTGATACGACTTCACAAACAGCGTCTCTGACACTGCCTCTCAGCTAGTCTTGAACAAACACCCTTGGTGTAGACTAAGCTTCATCAGGCTCACTATTATCATATGAGCACAATAAGCTTGATGTCCAGGATGTTTTTTGGTAATCAGACATAGACAGAGTCGCATCTCCCGGGGCTTGTTCTCTGTCCAAGAGAATTTGGCTTTTCTGGAACACAATCTGTCTGACTGGCTGATGGGATTTGCACTCTACTGCTTCTGATTGGTCCAGCCTGGCCTTTTCCTGTGTCCTGTCTGACTCTGCTGCACCCGTCATTCACAAACTGGTCCCGCGAGCCATAAAGCGTGCGTGTGTGTGTGTGTGTGTGTGTGTGTGTAAGTTTGAGATATAGATCTGCATGTGCACAGATGTCTGTGGACTGCTGATAGTCACAGAAAATATCTGATAACTAACAAGCTTGGCTTGACTTTTTTTTGGGGGGGGGGGGTTGAAATTTCCTCACATCTACCTTTTTTTCAGTTCAATGAAAGGAGATATAAAAAAAAAGAGAAGAAAAAACGATGGTGGATTTTGACCAAAATAAGGTCATGCACAGAGAAATGAGGGAGTATTGGTAAAACATAGCCCGAGGGAACAAGGGGTTGAACATCGCAAAATTCGCCAGACTCGCATGCCTGTAGGAGAGAGCCGCTTCCATCTGATGCCTGTGGGAGATCAGGGTGTGTGCTTAATATGTACTTTTAATGCATAAGCTTTAAATGCATGCATCGTGATGTACACGGCTATGTGTTGTGACTCACACTGTTACTTCAGCCCAAAGTAGGTTGGAGTTGGCCGTCCCTCTCCGAGCTTTCACCACCAGTTCACTTCATCACCCCCCCCCCCCCCCCCCCTCTTTCAAGTCAATGCACTTTCTTCATTACGCCCTGTGTTGGACACTCCTCTGCTTCTCCTCCTCCTTCGCCCTCGCCTCTGTGGCTCCTAGCGCACCATTAAGGAGTCCCCACGGTGGGCTTTATCCACTGATCCTGCAGTCATTCATCCGTTGTATTCCGGAGAAGGAGGTAAAATAAATGAGACAAATAGGCAGACAAAAAAAAATAAAAAAATGTTGTTCTGACCCTGTCCAGCCGTGTCCTGTTTGTATGATCCATGATGGATTATGATATCTGCTGTACTGTCTGCCAAAATGAACTGTGGGTTTACATGGATCTGCTCTCAAATCAACCACAACGTAGTATATCACCGGCAAACTCTTTTAATACTTCATTTGGTTTCAGTAACACGATTTGTCCTTCACAAATATTTTCATACATTTATCAGGATTATTTAGTATTTTCTTTTGATGTATTTCAGCTCACAAAATTTATTGAAGAATTTTTGTAATGTTTTTAATGGCATAAGCACAATGGTTTTGGCCTAATGAAAGGGTAGTTTTGGCCCATAATTGAAACAATGCATAAGTGACCCTCTATGCTGTGATTCATAATAAAGCTGAAAAATGAAAACAGGGGCCACACCTGCCAAAAAAGAAAAGTGGAAAATTCTTCATTAAACACCCTTTCATCTTGGATCCCGTTCACACCTCACAGTTGGTTCAAGGGTCTGTTTCATGTTAATCTGATGTCAGCCTAAATGTTTCCTTTCCTTTTTTTTTTTTTTTATGAAAATCTGGAGTCCAGTCTCTTTCTCCACTGTAGTCATCATCAGTTTCCACTTATATAACGGCTTATTAGCATGACGAGGTTGTTTTGTTTATCATAAAACCACAAGCTGTCATTAATATATCCCAAGTTTTGGGGGGAAATGGCTCCGTTCTATTAGGTTCACTTCTTAATGTTCCGTGCTGCAAAGTAATAAGCTACTGGCAGCTGATTTGCTGTTGCATGGAAACTACTTGTTCTTATAATTCTTTCTTTCCTGCACTTTTTTTTGGATGTGCATGTTCTACTTTTCTTTAATCTGTACATCAAAAAAGCATTTCACAACTAAATCTCCTAAAACGTGTATGTAGCTGCTCGCCTCAGATGTAAAAACGACATGAATTAACATACTGTATGTGCAGTAATGTTTCTCATGCTGTATTCAGGAGTCAGAAGTCAGTCATACTTGTGTAACTGGCATAATTACTTATCAATGAGTGCAAATGCTTTTTGTCCATGACACTCTGTGCTGCTCCTTAGCACCGCACGATATCAAAAGAGACACTGTGATTTATATGGCAATAAACAAAAGAGAAATGGGGGGTCTCTAAAGGCCTGTGGCCCCCTTAATGCTTAGGACCAGAGGTGCTGTCCATCAGCCTGTCAACAGGCTGCCCCTTCATATCTCCCCTTTATGGTATTAGCCATTTGAACAACCCTTCCTCCCTCCCCCCCGTGCTTCCCTCAGCCCCTCACCCACTGCCCCTGTGCTCTCACTCCTCTGTCCCTGTCCTTCTCTCGTCTGCTCATTCCCCTGCCTTCGATCATGTTTCCCTACTTTGACCAGAGCAGAGAGCAGTGATCTAGCCCCCCTCCACCCTCCTCCATCACATTATAGCCCAGTGCACCCTGAATGCCCCTGGCATCTGTGGAATTGTTTATGTTTCAGAGTTTTGATATAGCTTGGCTGCCTTTTTAATTAGCGGAATGCTGATGGAGCGATGAGGAACTTGTCCCCCCCACACCCATCCTCCTGTTCCTCCTCCTCCTCCTCCTCCACCACTTCCTTCTGCCCTCCCTCTCAAAAGCTCATTATCCCACCTGTTAGCCCCCCTGATAGGACAAGACAAGCAAATTAGGATTTGAGGCCAGGGTTCACGGAAATTCATGCGCACACATTTGTGAATGCATATGTGGGGTTTTCTGAGAGGCTTGTGGAGTCGCAGTGATCTTGGCAAGGGTGCAGCACCCCAGTTCGTGCAGGTCAAATTTGCACAGACAGCATGTCTGCGCGTGTTGCCTGACAGATGAGTCATGCTCCCACTTTAGACTTTAGATGTGTGATTTTGCCACACAAGTATGATGAATCAACGGATTGATTCATTGACTTATTAATAGTTTATTACCATTAAACAGTTTGTTGAAAGGTTAGAGGCTGGGAGATTATATGACATTGCGGCTCTCCCCTGTAACCTAAGATGACCAGTGCTGAGTGGGAGATGGCCCTATGTACAGTATTCCTACTAATTAAAACAAGGATATGTAATCTACACATGTGTCACTATGTCATATATCTGTGTGGTGACCTGTCTGAAACCTAACCCTGTTGTAGGATTAAAATGCTTTGCCTGAGAAGACGGTTGGTCAGGTCCAGTTGGGACTGATTGCCAAGATAGGAAGGGCTCACAGCTCCATGGTATGAGAACAGTGTCTCCTACCTCATTATCACAATATTACCGCATCTTAAACCACGCGTGAGCATACACATGAATGCGCACACACCTCCAAAGGCTTGCATGCATGTACTTAAAAATACAGACCTGCATGCACTTAATAAAAGATGCTGTCTCTTATTTATGACACAGAAATAGTTGAACCCTCTAACCCAGGGGGTATATAACTGATTTATAAAGAAGAAAACTTCCACTCATTTTTTTAAATCAAAATATTTGTCTTTTTACAGATACCCATTATTTTTTCCAGTTTACATCCTTTTAATTATTAATAATTATTTGTTAATGGCACTGTATATTACATCATTTCATAGTGCAAAAGCCACAGAACACCTTTCTGATCACACAAGAGGCCACATCTGAAAACATGTGATATATTTGTCTAATGGGACAAAATACATTTCCAGGAATTTACAGGGGTAGCAACGCAGACAAGACATTTTCCTTTCCTTTTGGTTAAAGGCTAAATACTGTAAGAGTTATGTTTTTTGTTGTACGCGTGTTTCTAATTGAGCTTGACATACTGAAATGAGCTGATTCTGGGGAGTTATGATTAGGGATTTCAGAAGAAATGCTTCATTCTTAGTCTTCAGGAAACGCTTTGTCAAGTAAATATGGACTTTCTCACTTTTATAAAATATTTTCCACTGAATTATTACATACGCTCTGGAGCCCTGGGGGATAAACACTGCACACATCTGTAACTGACGTAAGCTTGCAGTTGCTTTGCATCGTTGTCTGCAGTGGTGTCATTGTTTTGTATCACTAGTACTAGCCGCTAAAGTCAGAATTCTTGTGCTGGTGCTACATACACACATGGGGCTTTAAAGCTTAATGGTTAATGCATTTAATGCAAGTTATATATAATATAATAAGCCAGACCTGTAATAAGCCATATTTCATTCCCAAATCAAATGACTAACTGGACTACCTGTCTCTTGCTAGTTTCTACAATGTTACCCACCTTAGTACTCCAACAACAGCAACTATTATTACTAGAACTACTACTATACTGGTCATACAGTATAATCAGTTTGTCCAACCCCTGTATACACACTAACTATGCTGGTCTGTAGTGACTGCCTGGTGCCACATGTCTTGTGCTGATTTATAGCAACCCAGCTTTGATGCCTTGGCCTTAAATACATACTCAAACCGTGACAGTATGGCTCAGTTTGACTAAGCACACACGCATCTTGCTCAGTGTGAAAGTGGCTTAGAAATTAGCAACAGTGTAGTTGCGACTTCAATGCTAGAGCTTCCACTGTGTGCATGTTTTGACTCCGTTATTGTGGCAGCTTCACCATGGTGACACTTGAGCCTTAATTGTGCCAGTAAAACACTGGGTTGCCATGCAGAATGTAAAGTGGAAATAGCTTCTTATGATTAAACCCAGTGATCTCAGAGAGTGGCCTTGGCATGGCATTGGTGGAAAGATATGGTATAACATCCCATCCCAGAGACATAAATACATATTTAGTGTAGGCCACTGCAGAACAAAGGCCTCCCCTGCTTTGCCACCGCTGCTTTTTTATCCATTTAATACCTTGTTTATTCCAAGCAGAGAGCATGTCAGATTAGCCCCACAGGGCCACAGACAAAGCAGGCCTGTTCATTTGTTTCTGTATAGTTAGTTTGACAATTATGTGTTTTGAATTTTGGACTTCCGTGGAAATTAAAGATAATTGCTTCATGCAAAATAGCCCCAATCCAGCCAAACTTCATTTCCCAAGAAGCTTACTGATGGGAGACTGTGACATGGTAATGATAGCCACCCACGACTGTGTGTCTGAATGAAGTGTGGTCAAATCCAGATTCAGACACAGCGGTCAGACAGAACAATCAAACCCATTTGACTGTCATGCAATGGTAGTTAGGACTTAAAAAGCTGCTGGTTTCTTGTTTTTTTGTTATCACCCTGTTTCCCAGTGCTGGAAAGTGCAGAGAAACCCACAACGATTGCACTTGATTTATCACAGAATGAAAAACAGGATCCATTTTAGTGTGGGAGACATCTTGATGGAGAACAGAAAATGAAAATGAATGAATCATAAGATCCTTTTTTTTTTTTTTTGTCAGAGGGTGTGTGGAGAGGAAGAAAGGTGGACTTTTGCCCTTCTTATATACATTCAGAGAAGGACATGTTTGAAGTAACAGCCATGTAGAGGCAGGGAAGTGCTTCGGACCCAGGGGCCAAATGAATCCAGATGTCAGTGCATGTTCACAAGGTGGAGTCCACTTGTACAGTAGTTGTTTTTCCTTGTTCAAAAGTTCATTCGCTTCTTTTTATTCCATTTTTCCTGGCGGTCTCCCACTCTCTTCCCTTTTTTCCTCCTTCGTGTTCTCTCTGTGTCACTCTCTTGGCAAATAAAAATAAGCTTTTTTAACAAGTACGGAATGTCTTAAGGATTTAATGATCCTGCCATAAACCCCCTGAAAGATGTGCATCCAGTCATGGTGCTCTTGAGAAGATTTTTTTTTTTTTTAACATTTCACCTCTTGTCTTGTTGAGAAAACTTGATTGTCTTGTTATGTAGACTGGTCTAGCATCGGTTTGCCCCCACCACGCCTCACAGACAGTAAGATTAAACCGTGGTATTTCTGAGCATGGTAATTTTATAATAACATTATGTAATGCTGTGTAACCTAAGCCTATGGGTACATCTTGTGGTGTAAATTTCTTGTGGCTATTGAGCCTTGTGGCTTGACTGGCAGGCAAGCAGGCAGACCTCACACTGGCACCAACTATGCAGCCCCATGGGCTTAGGAGACACTGAAGTGGAACTTAAACTGTAACTTTACAACTTCTCTGCCAATTTAATGCTATTTTTTGCTCATTCCCTTTCTCTTTGCATTTCTCATTTTGTTGCTCCTCTCGGTTTGTCTCTATCCGGACAATCTCTGGAGGTCTTTCTGACTGCTTTCAGCCTGCACTCAGACTCCAACTCGTCACCCTTCACTTTACAGTAATAATCCCTAACAGACCATTACTTGTCATGTCTGTCTGCTTTATTTCTGTCGCACGCAGAGTCACGCTCTTCAAAACGCAATAGGCAACGATGTTAAATGTAATGCGTGCGGGAGCAGCTCTGATTATGACGATGGTGTTTTCTGGTGTGTTACAAATGAGTTGTGCCTTTTACTGGCCAGTGGGGAGTCCCCGTGTGTCACAGACAGCGGTCATATTAGTGCAGCTGTTGAGGAGGACATGACTGTTGTTATCCTTCTGTCTGTGAGCTGGGAGGGGCTGGAAACACACAGGCACACACACCAACACACACATATACTCTTTTGGTAACATTGTGTAGTGACTGGTCTTATGAATGAATATACAAGTTTTAACATCAAACAAACAGATTTTTAGCGTAACGTAAGCCCATATACGTGATTCAAAATACTTGGTTAGCACTCAGTACAAAATGTGGTATTGTGATAGACAGTTTGTTTGTTGCTTATGTTTATGTATGTGTGTGTACGTGTGTGTATAGATAAGAATTTAATGCCATTATTGATTCTACTTATCAGCCCGATTCTTTATTGATTTCTGAACAGTTTGCTGTGTAGAAAAACAGTAGGCCTACACATATTCAGCATAAATGCAACTGCTAGAATTCCTCTCAGTCTGAACACAGTAGTAGAAACAGAGTAAAAAAAAAAAAAGTACCCAAGTAACTCAGTTGTGTAAAAGAAAGAAGAAGAAGAAAAAAATCTGCTCAGCCTGCCCGCGCGGCACTAATGTTATTGTAGCAGGATATTTACCCTCGGTGATAGACATGCTGCTTGGTTGGGAAGCAGCGGCACTCGTGCGCAGAGTGTCAAATACATGAAATTCCTGAAATTTAAGCCCACATTGTGTAGAAAGATGTTTCCACCTTTACATGAAATGATCATTTCACAGAGATACAGAGATTAGCACTGCTGTCATCTCTCTTTGCGAAATGAAACCACACTTTAGACCACTTCCTCCTCTCCACTGTGACTGTATACATTTGAGTATAGTAGACCCATGACATTGACATCATTGTCAGTCAGAAATTAAAAAAAAAATGTCAATATTGATAAGCTCAGAGACATATTTGGAGACAATTTGGAGCTGGTTCCCAACTGGAACCCTTTCTTGATTCCCGTCCCTAATGGTGTGCTGGTGGTCGTGGGGTGGGTGGGGGCCAGTGTTGGCACCCTCCTTCGCCTGTCTCAATTTCTGTACAGTTGCTACTGCTCCTTCATGTCCTGGCATGCTTTTAAGCTGACATCACACCCCAGAGGAGAGTGAGGAGAGTGTGCCAGGGACATGCATACGCAAACACATACACACACACACACACACGCATAGACATAGCATACATATACATGTACATACAGTCCCACACAGATGCATAGAGAAAAGAATATGTGGAAAGGTTGCACTACAGTAGAGGTGACTTTATGTATGGGCCTGTAATATGCAAGGCCGGACATTTTTTTTTAATCAAATTCATATTTCGATAATTTTCTAGTGGTTACTGTATAGTATAATTATTCAACAATAAACCCTGAGCATGTAAATGGAGACAGGTGAAGGGGAGAAAGGGGAGAAGAAAACAAACAAGTCAAGCTGTTTTTCTAAATTTCACTTCTTTTTTTCTCTCCCTTGCTTTACCCTCTGTCACTCTGTCTCTTTACTCTGTAACAGCACCTTGTTCAACAAGAAGTGGCACTTCACTGGCACTAATCAGCCTCTGCACTGACATCATTGATTGCTTTACAGCTTCACTTTCTCACCAGGAAATGACATAAGAACTGGATGACTGGTGTGTGTGTGTGTGTGTGTGTGTGTGTGTTTGTGTGTGTGGGTGGCTGGTAAGTAGGCTGGTGGTATGTTAAACACCTTTGTAGAATCTGGAATATACGGTATTTGCCACATAAAATGCAAACTGATTGCGGTTGCTGTTCATATCATGATTCTGTTCAATGCTCTCTCTCTTTTTTTACAGAGTGTGTGAGAGAGAGAGGGTGAGTGAGAGAGAGAGACAGGCTGTCTACTTAAGACATAGTTATTGGGGTGATGACTTCATACACAATGATATCCAGTCGCATTATAGGGAAACTTGACACTGGTTTCTCAACCCAACCTACTGATACACACAAGCCAAGCTTAGCTGGTTAGGAGCCAGGGTTTGGATATGAGTTTGCATTTTGAATGCCTTACCCATTTCCTGGAGAGCTTATATATCATGTCATCAAAGATACATGATTCCTCTCATATAAAGTGTCATCTGCCCTTGTCTTTCCTTCCATCTCTTATCTCTGTGTTTCTTTTTTGCTCTCCTTGCAGACATGTTCCAGTACCTTCTGTCCTTCTCTCAGGGCCACCTGAGTTCTCTGTTGGAGGGAACCTACACATCCCTGTCCCGCCATGCCCTGCCCCATGTTAACCAACTCTTCTCCTCGCTCTCCCACTACCTCCGCGGGGCCAACGTCTCTGTGGAGGCGTCAGTTCACCAGTTTTTTAACAACCTCTTCCCACTCGCCTACACACGGCTCATCAATCCAGGCATTGAGGGCAGCATGATGATGGGCAGTGAAATGGCTGATTGTCTCCGTATGATCAGGCAGGATGTCAACCCTTTTGGTCCTCATCCAGCCGTCATGGCCCAAGAGCTGGCGGGGGCGTTGGGAGCTGGCCGACAACTGGGCCTGGCCCTGGAGGAAGGTGTAGAGGTTATGAATGCCACTGAACATCTCAGCCTGAGCAAAGAATGCGTGAAGGGCCTGGTGAAGATGGTGTACTGCTCCCACTGCAGGGGCTTGACGCTGATCAAGCCCTGCATGGGCTATTGTCTGAATGTAATGCGAGGCTGCTTGGCCAGCGTGTCTGAGCTGGATCAGCCTTGGAGGAGGTACACCAGCTTGTTGGAGCAACTAACCCACACCATGGCTGGGCACCATAGCCTGGAACTAGCCATGCTAGGGGTCAGGGGGCACGTTAATGAGGCCTTGATGTACGCGCAGCTCCACGGTCCACTCATCACTGCCACAGTGAGTACACACTACATCTGTAGCTTTAATGGCACATGCAAAGAAGCCTTCAAATCTTTTTGTTTAACATTTTTGTTTTATACATATACCTTGGCAATGTCCAGTGTATTGATTGGAAAGCTTTTGCAGGTTTCTTCTGGGTTATGAGCTATTTTTTCCACCAGTGCAACAAAGAACCCCACACACTGCATTAATGTTGGCACAGTGTTGAAACTATAATAATGTTTATACAAAAAAAGCCTCCTTGTAAGAAATGCAGACAGAGCTCAAGCTAGAAAATGACTAAATTTCCAAAATGGCAAGGCAGCTAAAGATCAACATTGTTGTTTAGGTTTTGACTGTAGGGGGAATATTATAAATTCCTCATTGACTGTGATGAAAATGAGAAAAGTCATGGATAAAATTCGGGTATTCGGTGCACTTGCTTGATGTGAGTACTCCCATATGCCTTATGGTAAATGCGGTTTTACGTTGAATATTCACAGCTTGAAGACAGTTCCATGAATGACTGCCAGACATTTGTTCAAATGAATACTATAGATAAATCTACAAAATTGTCCTTTTAGAGTTGGCAATTGTGTTTACTTTCTCAACTTAAAACAATGTGCTGTAGCTGTCAAACTAGTGATCAAACCTCTGTCATCTTACACATACCCCCTCATATATAGCACACATCAGATCAGATGTGATCCACTGAAGAGTAGTTCTGTTTGTCATTAATTTGCCTTATTCAAGATACCATCTAAAACCAGCTTGGTCAGTAAATACAGAACACTGTAGTCTTTATCTTCACATTTTAAACCACGCCCAAATTTTGTCTATAACTAAATGAAAAGGTGGAGGCGTGCGTGTGGGTGTAAGGTACTGTAACATGAGTCATACACCAAGGAGCAGAAGGTGATTAGCAGAGATTTATGTACATCATCAAGAGGAACGTAATTACATTCTCACTAGCGTGTCAGTCCCCATTGCATCTCCCCCTCTCCTCCTCTAAATGTCACATTGTTGTCTCAGCATGTCTGTTTATTCAATGTTTTTAAATGAATCTATAAGAGCTCTTATAAATGTGTGTCCCCTGGGTACGAGCTGGAACGATCTGGACATCATACTTCCTTTAGTGGCCTCTTTTACTGAGTAGGTGGCTGGACTTGACTTCGGCGAGTTCTGGGAATAGTCTGATATTTCTGGTTATTCTCTCAGTCTCTCTCTCTCTCTTATCGTCATCTCTACTTCTCTCCATCTCATTAGTTGGCTGTGACTGGTTACAGATATGAGTTTTTGTAATTCATAGCCTGTCAACGCCTTGAATTACTCGGGTGGACAAAAGGTTTCTATGATATGTAGAATATGGGACCACAGAAAGGAAGAACAATGCTTTAAATGTCTACAGGGTTATGTAGGGTGCAGTTGTTCTCTAATATCTTTAATGGGACCACTTGTGGACAAGTCTACACTGGAACTGTTCCCAGAACTGAACTGGAACTGTAAAACGACACTATAGAAGCCATAAGGAGCAAGCAGTTTGTGGATTAAACTTTGACTTGGCTATTTTGTTTGTCTTAATGTTCAGTTGCAATGATTGTCAACCAAAAATAGTCTAATGATTACTGTGGTAACTTGTGTGAGAAAAGAAAAAGTATGCTGACCAGGTTTATTTAAAGGAGCATACCAGTTGGTTCTGCATATTTTAGCCCATTAACTATTTACGGATTTGCCATCAGGTGTATTTTTGTTCTTTAGGCCAGCTGCCTCCCCCACGAAACTTCTGCACTCTAGGCTAACAAGTCCTAACCAGGGTCTGCACTGAATGCACAGACAAAATTTATATCATCCCTCCATCCGATTCTTGGCAAGCAAACAAGCAGCCAAAATGCCAACTAACAGAGCATTACTGGAATTAGTTACTGTAATGTAATTGCTGAATTCCAAGTCGTAATCCCTTACATTACTCATTAATGAAAAAAGTGTGTTGTAATGCTCGTCTGCCAGACGACTTCCAAAAGATGCTCTTAGTTAACTTTCAAAGCATTTTGACAAATTCTATATTATCAAATAATCACCTGATACTTGTGTATCATCTCATTCAGAACGAGTACTCACTTCATCGCTTTGTAAATACAGATTACAATGCAGCGCCATTACATTATTATTGTTTGTCCAGTGGGTTTAGTTTCCTGACAAAAAGCGTGTAACTGTAAGCCAACGTTTTTATTCAACACAGCTTCACTTGAGCACACTAAGGCAGTATGGAGACAAATTTTCAAAAAAGATTTACTAATCTTTTGAACGGTGTAATGTAGTGATCAACACGCAACAATGAAACAGCAAAATATATTCTATTTATGACATGGTGTGCACTGTGACATTGATTTTTGCCGAGCAAATAAATACTCCCTGCAAGTAAAAGGCTGTAATGTACCAGAATGAGCCAAAATGAATGTCAGCCAGGAAGGTGGAAAAACACATTTAACATGTATACCAATTCTACTGGAAAATGGTTGGCAGTAACATAAAATGCAAGCAATTTGTAGTTAATGGGCTTAAACATGCAAAACCGCTGGTATGGCTCTTTTTTTTAAACAGTTGTAAAGGAACATCACAGAGGCTGAATGATTCTAAATTAAACACTCACATTAAACACACACACACACATCCAAATCCATAGACACTTACTGTATACACACATGCACGTGCAGACAGACGAGTGCTGGTTGCCAGGCTTAAAGACTGACCTAATACAACTATGCAGAGAGAGACCCAGCTTGTATTTTGTGTGTGTGTGTGTGTATGTATGCCTGCTTGGTATTCATGGGGTGGCAGGCAATCGTGGAGCAGGGAGTCCAACATGGGGACAAGTGGGACAGAATTGAAAGGGTTCCAGCTAGGCCATACAAACTAGACGCAGCCATCTGGAAAAAAAAAGGAGCTAAGAGAATTGTTGCTGATAAAGGAGGTGGCCCCCGGTCGGACACTGGTGGCTCCCATTTTTTTTTTTTTTTGTGCTCTGATTGCTCCACGCCGGCAGACGCCCAGACTAGAGTGCAAACATGATCACCTTCGTACTCATACCCGTACGTGCACACGCGCTTACCCGCACACAGAATAACACACAGCTCTATTACCATGTATTACCTAGAACCCATGGCCTTTTTAAATCGCAGTATGTTTTTATAAAGCCACAGTGGCCTGTCAAGGAAAACTGTTAAGTCTCCAGTGCACAACTACTGTGTCAGTGTAGCCACCTTCACCCTCACACCTCCAGATACACCCCCCCCCCCGGACACACACCCAATTTTAAACACCATATTATCATTGCTATCTTACTGCAAAGCAAATAAAGTGCGAATACCTTGCTTAACCTACTGCTGACTTTTACAACTTATGCTGTACGTGTGAAGTCAAGCACAAAGAAGTAACTCTGTTTTTTTGCCGAGTCAGAATATTATATGAAGTTGTTATTAAAGGAATTATTGTGACTGTGTGGTTTTACACTGGGATGTTATCCCAAACCATTTTGTGGTTGCTCTCTCTCTGTCTCTCTCTCGCTCTCTCTCTCTCTCTCACTTAGAGAGCTGCAGACTACACAGAGTCTGCACTATATGTTGCAATACGTCATTGGGTAGGACCCCGAGTCAGAACACACATATTGTACGTATGCACACACATCACCACGCTGTGTGCAGGTATCAGGTTTTTAGAAGTCCTGTAAGGAGCCTAGATGTGCGGCCCACCCTGTGACAATACCAGCAGTGCACGTGAGACTGAAAGGGAGCTATTGATAGCTCTGTGGAGCAGCAGAGGGGTAGATTGCATTTTAACACATTCCTGCTCTTATTGAGATGGAGCGTGAACGCGGGTCAAAGGGAAGTGGTTATGGTTATGGATATTGGGGGGGCCTGGTGCTGGATTATGTCGAGTAGACACAATTAGGAGAAAATTGGAAAATATCCAGTAAAAGTGGCTACTCTTATTGGGCCCCAGTGGAAATGGTAGCTCCAGTGTTTAGTGAGGTTTTCTCCCTCTGAATGCTGCCCTGTTGAGTTCATCTCAGAGTTTCTCCCTCCAGAGTCAACTGTGCTTGAGAGGCCACAGACTGCTGTTTATTGACAGGACCATAAAATGATATGGCTCATATGACCCAGAGGGGGAACTTTATGTCTTCTACTTGCTAAAGATGAGTAAATTTTAAGATAATACTAAACACAGAGGAGCATTTATCCACTCACACATTCATTCCCTCATTCATTCATTCACTCCCTCACTCACTCACTTATGTGCTTACTGAAAGCTTTGTTGCTTTGTCTGTTTATGAGAAAATAGTAGCAGTGGTCCAGATTAGAGCAGTTTATATGCAGGTCTACCTTATCCGCTTGTTGGTTTTACCCCAGCTTCTCATTACAGTCTTATGGAGGAATGATAATAGCAGCCTGGGCCTTTAGATAATGGAAACAAGGGCCAGTGGGATGGCTGGAAGGTTTCCATTCACCACGGCGGCACCTCAACAGACTGCAGTGGCTTACATTGCAAGCGCTTTTTCTTTTACTCTAGCCCACAATAAAATAAAGGAATATCATTTGTGCGAAAACAAACTTTGTTGTTATCACAGTTTCTTATTTTACTTTCCTCTGCCACCCTGTATTTTTATGGTTTCAGCATAGGACCGGGGAGTGTAATGATATATATTGTGTGTACCCTCGGCTATTTTGCCATATTGCGGTACAATATGCATCGGGCCACTGTAGGCAATGTGGAAAATCAATGAGCAGAATTGATTTCATGGCATTATCGGATATTTATGATTTTTCTCAATGTGATGATATTTCATCTGTAAACAAATTTTCAATATGTCTTCAGGAAACTTGAGTAACTATTAAGAAGACTAAGAATAACTAAATGTGCAGGTGAGAATAGAAAGACAGGATTCTTTTTAAATTTCCAACATCAGCTGCTGGAGGTCACCTTTTATATAAAAGGATTAGCTGCTCAGGCTTTTGTATACGGTTTCTGTATCTCATATTTGAGACTGTTAGCAGAATGATAGCTGACGCAAAATGCGCTCATGGCCAATCTATAAGCTTTACCCATCTTTCTAAGTTGTGTACGCCTTTGGCACTCTGTCTAACCCTCAAGCTGACTGGCTGACTTACTCAGCAGTCCATTAGCTAATGATGGTGGGTGCAGTCTCTCTTTTCCTCAGCCACCCTCGCACATCTTTTCCCGCTCTCCTCTCCCCCTTTTGAGTGTTTGCCTTGCTGCTGATAATATGCTGTAGCCCTCATCACCACAAACAAAACAAAACAACAAAAAAGATCCTGCATTTCTTCTCCTCTGTATGAAACATGCTGTTGTAACAGTGGGCAGTCGTCATGTGATTGATGGCTGGGCCATTAAATTTGGATTTGCGCATAAAGCAGTGGTCTGAGTATATTATTTTTCCTCTGCGACCCATGACATGGATCGGTGAAATCATATAATTTCAGAAATCATGTCGTTTCATGAATATGTAGTTGATTATAAGTTGATGAGATGTTCACAGAGGGGGAGACTAAATGATGTGGGGCTTTCCCTCAGAGAGCGAGGTCTGCTGCTCAGATGGACTGTTTCACACAGAACAAGAAATGACAGGGGAGAGAGCGAGAGATGACAAAAACAAGGAAGAGGGTTGACAGGCACACAAATATGTCAATGTCATCGTTTACGAGACTAATAAATACGAGCACCAGAGCTCATATGCATAGGTCTTCACTACACTCGTCACTGTGCCAGTCAAAGTCTTGATTTGATTTGGGCCATAAGTTTAAAATGTGACAGAGGAATTACAGTGACATAACACAGAGTTTGTGGCTCCACTTTGTCCAATATCTAGTAAATCAGGACACCTCAGCATGTAATATTGCTATATCTGTCTGCTATAAAGTGTTTTGATATCACACTGCAACTGTTTCAGAAACACTTTTTGCTGATCAGCTCCTTTTTCACCGTTTGGTTCAAGATAATTGCCTCTAGATTTAATGTGGTGAACCACTGTAGATATCACCACAACATAATATCCTAGTAAAACATACCACCTTTGGGCTTTCTCTACTTGTTCTCACTGTGGTGTCTCAATCCATGGCGTCAGCACCCCTGGCCACAAGGCCTTTTTATCCTTTTGTAAGCACTCCCTCTTACTCCTTCACATCTCCCACTCACTCTCCGTCCGACACCATTTAAATATCGCCTTCTATCCTCGCATGTGTCTTCATATACCTAATGTCCTTAGCCGATTCCTCGGTGCCCACTGATCTGGTGTTTGAGCGTCTTTTAAACTCGAGCTAGCTGGCATATTAATGTCATGCAGCTGCTGCTGTGAACTTAACCGTTGAATGCCTACTGCATCTGTGTTATGATTTTAGTGGCAATTGCTGGTTCATTGGAAGGCTTCAAATGGACACGTGGATTTCTACCCACTAGCTTATTTTCTTTGCTTGCTGCGCGTATGTTCCAGCGTATCACAGACACAGACGAGATGAACTCACTTGACCTTCTTTAGTCTTTTTGTTCCCTGCCCCTTGTCCTCCATGTCTGTGGTGTAACACCACTTGAATCCTCGGAGACATCTTGCCACATTTAGTGTCTGTAATTCTCCTAAATTTGTTTACAAAGATGGACAAAAGTTGTCAACAATTTCCGAAGTGACACCCATATTTACAAGGGGGGGGGAAGAAAAATTAGAGCCTCTCATTTTTAGATCATCTGTGAGTGATTTAATCAAGGGTAAACAAGCCTTAGTGCGGAGAGAGAAGCTCAATGTTCTCTATACTGATTGGAATCTCAAGGACTTTTCCCTGTGATATACGAGGGACTGAGTCTCTCTTTAATTAGCACTGACATCATTCGGATAAGAGAGAGGGGGGAAAAAAAGGGAGGGTGGGCTGATTGACAGAGACTGCAGAGTGAAGACTAAAGAGAAAGATGGAGACAAAGTGATTTAGACAGAATGAAGAGAGACCTAAAAAGATGGCAATAAAGAATTGGCGGGAGAGAGGGAGAAAAGAAGGCAAGGGGAGAAGAACATTGTTGTAAATCATCTGTGCTCTCTCACTCGAGGCTTTCTGGGAGAGGCCAAGTGAAAAGCCGTCACAATTAGCCCACGAGTGGTTCAGGGGGTGTTGTATGTGCTGAATGTTTTTTACGCTGAAACAGGCTGAAGACAATTTTAGCTTTTGGCATAAAGCTGGGACACATTATTGTCTCCAGAATACATAATGTTTAGGAGGGAGCCAAACCCATAAATTGATGATGTTTGCTTTCTTTTGTTTTCAATAATTCATTGATTTTGAATTTTTTTACAGTTATCACACGCATATCTGTCTTTTACTGCCTGCTCTTATAGTCTCCAGCTGTAATCTTTCTTTGCCTAAAAAGGGTTAGGGTTAGGGTTAGGTGTCCCCTAACCTGACACACGTGTTCACAGAATCACCTTAACATTATCAGATGGCAATTACTAGTCTTATCAACAAGTCTGTAGCACAAGCTCACAGTCTCCAGCCTTCATCAGCTGAAACACTGGTCTCAACTTGAATGACTGCATGGGGAAAACAAAAAGTCCTAGGCCTTTTCTGTACCTTCCTTGAGTTTCACAAATGCTGCTTTCAGTCTGTCACTCAAGACTTGTTCACTGTCATCAACAAGTCTAATCATAGATTATCATCATTAAATTCAATTCATCATAAATCTTAACCAGCAAACAACATTTCATCCTGAGACACGCAGCTATATATAAGAAACTCATCTGTCAACTGTCTCTACACACAGCTATCTTCATTATTTACACTGTAACCCTCTCATTGTAGATAATCAGCATCCGATAGAATCTCTGCCTGCTCCACCCAGAACCACTTTACATAATCTTTGGAAACCCACATGTGTTATTTGTTCGCAGTTACCTTGCTGTCTGTTCTATTGATGGAAAATGAAAGTAGACTTCCCTAGTCCTGGGTTGACCGCTGTTTGAGGCCATAATGGTCTGATTAAACTCAACACCTTAAAGCTTACATCTGTCTCTTTGTGTGGTTAAACGTAAAACACAGCCTAACAGTGTTGTCGAGGGAGGAGAGAGACTTCCTTATTCCCCTAACCCACCCAGATTTTCCCAGATGGTCTTGGGTTTGAACTGGCAACTTTCCAGTCTCAAGCTTGCTTCCTTAACCTCAAGGCCTCCACCACAACACTGCTAGTCCTGCGAAATTCAAGTAGTCACCTTAATGCACAAATAAAGGGGAAATGTTTTGTTTTTTTTTTGCATCTGGCTGGGTTCTTGCGATACATATATGTATGATTATTCTTGGATGGCCCTATGTTGTGATAACAAACTGTTACACATAGGATCCAGTGTTGATCCTCAACAAGTCATGTAATTGTGTCTTTTCTTTGGTCGTTTGGATGGGACAAAACCACATGCCTGAAAGACTGCTTTCCTTATAAAGCATATTGAGCCTAAAACAGCATGTCTAAAGTTGTCGATGATTTCTCTTATGTTATCTTGATGAAAAATGCACTGTGAAAATAGAAATGGAAACCTGCACTCGTCGTGGGCCCTCCCTTTCTATTCTCATACGTGTTGCAATTAGGGATGGAAATTGTTACTTGTTTAAACACAATTATCATGACGCTTGACGGCATTTGAAATAAAATTGATGCTTTGGGTTTTCTTTGGAGAAAACATTGTAAACAAACATGTTGCCAAAGTAACAAGGATCTTCCTGTGCGGTGGAAAATGGAGCCAGTGGACCAGTGGCCTGGCGTTCTCTTTACGTTCCTGCTAATCATGCGGCTACTTGGCTACTGATTGCATTTTTTCACTTTTTTTTTTTTTTTTCTCTTTTACTTCGCGACCGCAGAAAAACAAATACCAAATAAAGCTAATTATGTTTGCTCTCATTGAGGCACTTTTTCTAGTCTGGTGGTTGGTTGCATAACTCTCATTGAAACATTCATATTGAATGGAATTCTGATTCCAGAGGTGGCCCACGTGGTGTTGAACAGGGGCTTCTGTTTATCTGGTATGTCTCTCCTCTGTCTCCGTCACTACATCATGTATTCAAATTCAATTAGTAGGAGAGCACGGTTGCCACTGTTGATTCCTGTCTTTGAGAGTTTTCCTGTTCCTTATGGGAATGTAGTTTTATTTCCTAATTTTTACTGGTTAGTGAATATTTCATGGTTATGAGAAACAAAAAAAATGCTTTAGGAGAGTCCAATATCTTGAGATGACAGTGACTGTGGTTTGGATAATGGATGTAAGCATCAGTCCCAAGAGCCGTTCTCAGGGATATGAATGAAAACAGAGACCATTTTAAGTTTTTCGCTTCCTACCGTTATCAGTCATAACGTGTGCAAATATGCATGCACACTCATTCAAATGTACACCACTGAGAGCAAAAAAAAAGATTTAAGGGAACTGCTGATATTCATTTCAAATGGTACAACTAATGGCACAGAACCAGTGGTTTGTAGTTTATGAGCTGATGTTCCACTGAGGCCATTCATCCCTACAATATAACAGTGATAAATGAATACAATCCCTAAGGCTTAGCTGCAAAGTGGATATTGTTGTAACCACCCCTGACCTAACTAAAACAATATCCACTTTTCATATCGTGTAACACGATTCTCAGTATGTGACTGTTTTTTGTCATTTCAATACACTTTGCCAACTGCTGTAGATCTGTGTACCTTTGTTGCAAATGCTAAGAATTTCTGAGAAATTGTATTTGGTCATTGTTCACTTTGGCAGAGATGACAATCACAGTGCTTTTCCTGAAGTTAAACAGTCAGTAGTATTAGGCGACGAGACTGTGTGTGTATGAGTGTGCATTTAGCTCACAAACTATGGAAAATTGGACGGGGGTGGGGTGGGGGCGTCTTAACTGACTGAACTAGCCCTCTCCATCCCACAGTGCAATGCGCTTGGGGTGAGAGGGGGCTGAGAAAGTTCCCCTGGCTTTACTGGGTAATCCCTTGATAAATAAACTGGGAAGTCAAGACCACCGCTGCTATCTGTAAGCCAATACTCCCCTAGAGAAGGGATGGCCCTGGGCTTGGCTAGCTCAGAGCTGTGCTCTTCTTATACTCACTTGCTTCAGGATGATATTTTGCATTTGCACAGGCACAGACACACACACATACACACACATCAATTCTGAGTTGAATTGAAACAGATCCTACCTTTTGTGAGGTAAAAATAAGTTATTTAGTTTGAGCGGATTGTGCGTTGACATGCAAAATAGTAAACCGAAACCATTAAAACACAATCATACATGGTTGAAAAAAAAAAAAACATCCTGCCTACAGCAGTAGAAATCAACTTTCAGAATACATGCCTTATATTTCCCTAAAGTCCTCCCATGTTGACAACATGCATCGCACCAATCTGCCCCCTCCACCAGTCTCTCTCCTCAGGCAATCATATAAGGAATGCTCCACAAAATAGCTGAAATTGTGAAGGTATAACAAGGACAAACAGGTGTTCACACACACATACACACACACACATACACAAAACCAAGTACTCATGCTGGTCCCAAATGGGATTTTCATTCTCACGCCATCATCAGGTCAGCAGATAATTGATTTATGGCCGTGTTCTAGCCCATGGCATTATTCAAACCTGTCATCTGATTGGCCCTCAGGATAATGCGGCCATAAGATCCACCCAATAAGATCATGTTTTCATTTCTCAAGGATCCATAATGAGGATGCTGTTTATTTTCTCTGCAATGACTTTCTGTTCTGTTTACACTGCCGTATGCTTAGTTAGGCATGAGAATGATTTGTGTCCGAGTTTTTGTATATTGAATTGCGGGCATCTTTGAACCTCTCCTCTGTGGTTTGGTTGTAAAAATAATGGGGTAATACAAACAGAACTGTGAGTGACCTCTCTCTTGATGTTCATATTTTACGCGGATGTTTACATTTTTGTCTCTGAGAATAGCAAAGTGTCACACAAAGGCAGGTGAGAAATGGCACTGGATTTAAAACTTTTGTCCGCCTCTTTGAAAAGTTCACATTGACGGGATTAGATCCTGTCTTAATCCTTCATTTATCACCACTGCAGAGAAATTATTACCTGTAGCTCTGACCTTTTTTGGTTCTTTTTTCATGTGCTGAATTATATGTATCGCCTTTGGTCTCATGAAGTGTCATTTAAAACTTTTGGGAGGTATGAGGCTGCCTATCAGGGCCAAACATTTACAACCCAGTACTTATTTCCCTGCTCTTTTAAACTATTGGTATCATACTATATCAATGCCAGAGTGGATATTTTACTTCATACAGCTTAGGTATGTTATAGTGTGTTTATATTTGGTGAAGTGCATTAAGCAGGTAGTTTTTTATTTTACAGTACAAGTATGTAACCAGGATGCTCTTTTGAGATTGGAATAAGAAAAAAAAACAAGATAAAGAGTTAAAGAGAGACATTAAACACACTGTTTCCTCAACAAAAAAACACTAACTATTGTTACTGACCAGTCTTGGTTCTGCAAAGCTTTTTGCACACCTGCCCCTTGCAAAGCCTGCCAGCTTCACCACATTCATACAAACACACACACACACACACACACACACACACACACACACACACACACACTCTCTCTCTCTCTCTCTCTTTCACGCGAACAGACCTCCCAAATGCTGTAGTCAGGACATGATGTCATGGGGCTGTATGTTGCCTGAAATATGTGTGAATCTCTGGAATTTATTTAATAGGAATGTCTTTTTTATTTGCTAAATAAGGAAGGGACATATGGTTCACTTCAGCTACATCTGCTATATTGGCTAAGTACTTATACATATAGTTTATAAACAGGTTCAAGCAAGTTTGCATGGTAAAATGAATCAGCCTTGACATTTATAGCTTTACTGCTTCTTGGAATTAACAGTGTTTTACTGAGTCATTTTATTTGTTGCTACAAACACCAGTGTACTTGCCAGTACTGATAATCCTGGACTGAGCAATGTTGAAAGCTCTGGGCTAATCAACAAAATATGACTGTAAATTTTAGAATGTCCTTGTTAGCCATTACCCTTGCTCAGATATTCTTATTTGCCAAAGTTTGTATCATAAAAAAAAATCAATTTTAGTTAAAAATGTACATGTGTTCTAATAAGTGTCTGAACGCATCATGATGGTATGAAAATGAATTAAACAGTAATTGTCGGCAGGAGCATTTGCAGCACATGCAAAGGGCATTTGGCTTAGTGTGTCGATAAGCTACATGGCCAAAACAGTTGCTCCGTTCTATCTTTTCTCACCGCCACAATGAATGTGTGCATGTGTGGCTATGTGCATGTGTGGCTGTGAGCCGCTCTACCACATATGAGCATGTTTTATTGGTCCAGAGGGAGTTAAGGTTAATGCAATAAAACAACCATCCCCGTGCCCAGCGTCTGCCTCAGCAGGATTTAAGACCAGAATGTAGTTGAACTAAAGTAGGAGAAAAAGGCCAGAGTGAAGTGCAAACAGTGCAATGAAGATGACAAATGTTCAGGTAGGTACTGTAGTTATGCTGTTAGAAAGCGTCCCTTGGATTCCTGAGCCACTGACAACCCCGCTGCTCAGGAATAGCTAGCTGCTATGCGAAAACCTCCATTTAAACTCCATTTATAAGGCACAAGAGATGACGGATCTGTCTCACCCTGGAGGGAAAGTGTATTTTTAGCAGCCTGGCAAGACACATTTTGTGACCGTTAACACATATTTCAGCTGCCTCCAGACTTACTTATCCAAACTCTTCACAGCATGTGGATACACCCCTTCAACCAACCATTTAAACACAGATGCTTGCCAGTTCCTTCCCAAATTAAGTTTATGTATTTGTTTGTGCATTCCATTGTTTTGAGCCCATCACAGGCTGTCCTAAACACTTGCAATGCTGCGGCAAAGTCTGCACAGTCGCTTTGATGGTTTTACTAGTAGAGATGTCCAGAACAAATCTGCAGGATTAGTGTCAGAGATGATCTCTTTTTAATAAGTTGGTGTTGGTAACATGCCATCATACTCTGGGTGCACTAGTTGTTAACCTCATGAACAAAACACCTGAACGTTTTAAACTAAACGTAATTTGGCCCTAAAATATTAAGTATTTTTAGTCAAGGAAGAAATATAATCATGTATCTGTTCTGGGAAAGGGCTTTACTCCATCATCAAGAATGACGAGGCAACATTCCTTCAATGAAGTCGAGCTGAATCATCCTCGCTTCTTCTAACTGCTCCCTTTTCCAAATCAGCGATGAATAAGTACTGCTGCAACATATTACATAGCCCTGTTGGACGCCCTTTCACGGTGGAATGACTCATCCCTCTAGACACAGCAGTGTATATGCATTGATCACTCGAGTTACTCTGTCCAGCATGCAAGAGCCATTTCACTCTGTCTCTCTGGCTAATTGAGCACCACTTAATAACACTGGCCAGAGGCTTTTAAGCCAATGAGTTGTCATTGATTTTACCTCCTGGTTTGAAGCACACGCCCCTTCATTCTCATGACCCCGCTGTCTCCTCCTCTCCACTGGCTTTAATTGCCCACTGGAGATACGCGCCATCGCTGCCAACTGTGCGCACGTGTGTTCACCTCAATGAGGTAGTGGAATGTTCAACATTTACTGTCAGCCCTCCAGGCAATAATTCACTCATCACACCATTTTCTTTCATCACATCGCTCACTTCACGCCCACACCGTTTTCCCATGTTGTCCGTTACTCTGAAATTCTCTGTCCCATAATTCTTTTCGCTTCCAATCATGCTGCTGAGACGTAGGCATTCCCCGTTCCAAAATGATGGCATTCACTTTGAAAACGTCTTTGCATTTACTTTGCTTTCAACTGTGCAGGTGCCAGTTGGCAGTTTATAGAAGTTGCCTTGCAGCTCCACCCATGCAGTTGTATATGTTTTCCTAGCTTAACAGGTGTGTGTATGTGTGTCTTTTCTCTGTCCTCCCCACAGGTGGACAAAGTGTGTGGCCTGTCTACAGGGGAACCTACAAGCATGCAACCTACTAGCCCAGAGGTCACATCCTTTACCGTGACCTCATCTTCTCCTCTTCCATCTGCCGCCCCCTCCAAACCTCTACCAGAGCAGTGGCTGGGGCAGTTAGCCCACTTGAGGAGGTAACACAAGGCAATTGAACTGTGAAGTTTACTAGTGCCTTCTGTAAATCACCTTTTTTTATTTCTGGCACATATTCAGCTGCTCCCTTTCTTTTCTCAAGTATTAGTTAGGCTGCTAAGTGGTCAGCTAGATGGAAATTTTATATTAACTGAAAACTGGTCAGTATGACATAGCCTGAGGAGATGGCCAATGTCTGTTCACAGCTGCCATCACTTCTCTCTTTCTTCATATGGTTAGATGGATACAACACTCATCCACACACATACACACATAGTAAATGTAGTGTCTGGCACTAAAGTCCATGCCCTCCACCTGGCCTCTGAGGCAGCCACCCCATGCCCGCAGCAGCTGGCAGCGATGTGCCAGGAAAGGGGGAGTGCGGGTAAGATTAATCTTGACGGACCAACAATTTCCTGTTTACCCAGACGGCCATACCACCAACTCTGCACACCAGCCGGCCTCAGCTTAAATAGCATCACACACAGAAACACGCACACAGAACACACACTTGTAGCATTGCCTGCCTGACCTTGTCCCAAACCATGAATCACTGCACTGATGCCAGCCTAGCTGACAGGTCTGGCCTGGCACTGCCACCGCCATTCATGGCAATACAATCCGGCTCCCCGTCTGTTGCCAACCCTTACCAGAGCACATGTGAGCACTGACCACTTCAGAGACATGGCAGCACCCACTTGTGTATAGGGAGAACAGTCTATGCTTAAAAATATGAAACATGATAGAGTGAAGCAACACTTACACTTCGTTTTAACAGGAAAACATATGACTCGAGAAGCTTAGCCAAACTTTCTTTGGTTTTCTTGTAAATATAGAACTTCACATCTGCAGATGTTTGCTTGGGTGTTTGTTTTCTGACTTAACATGTGCATTAAATACCTGTATCTGTTTTAATTGTCGGTGTGGTGTGGGGAAAGCAATGGTCATTGATTTACATGTGGTGTGGCCATTCTCTGCATGTGCATGATTAATCACTCTCTTTCAGGGTCAACTGACTGTCTTTTCTCCCTCCTCCCTCCTTGTCTTGTCATGTCATCCTTTTGTTTCTCCTCCCCCGTCCACCTCCTCCTTTTCACATGCCTGCATCCTCCTTGCTTGCAACAATCTCCCTCGGACTCCAACTCCCAGCTCGTTCCCCCTGAAACCCTCCAAGAACAATAAACATAGTCTGAGAACACTGTCTAGGTAAGCATGAACACGAGCGTCTCATTTCTGTCATTCTCTCACACACGTTAATTAGCAGCTCATAATGTGACACCTGTGATACTTGATGTACGTTAACAGTTGATTATTTTTGTCTTTTGGGTGACTGACGCATTTATTATGTCTTACAAAATCCTCTGTCTCCATATCATCTGTCGTTCTTCAAAAGTGACTCCTGACACTGACTGACTCAGCACATAACCTCTCATGACCCCCACTCTTGGGTGGCAACAATGTGCGTCCGATCAAAATAGGATGCCATTGTTTTGCTCCAGATGACAGCGTCTATATCGATGACATGTGTTCGCGGATCTGATGAAGCAAGCACTTTGCCGCAAGGCATAATTGAGGAAAATGTGCTGACTCAATGAAGTGGTCACATTCACTCATTTTCTGCCACCATCAATATCATCACGCGTGTTTATCGCATGCATGCATTGTCGAATGGAATGCAGATAGCGCTCGTCGTCGGTGGCGTGGTACCAACATACTGAGGAGTCTGTCCACCAACCGCACCGAAAACGTGTCCGCAATCACACATCACATTCCCCAATTCCTGTCTTCTAACACGGCTGGTGATTTAGGAAGATGTGTGGCTTGTATGAAAATCGCACTACGCCCTTTTCCCATGTGTCTGTTTTTTTCCTTAGGGAGTTCTTGATGTACCTGCAGCGCTACAAGTCTTTCTTTGCAGCGTTGCCAGAGATGCTGTGCGAAGGGGAGAACGTAGTGGACGACTCCACATGCTGGAGCGGAGATGATGTTGTGAAGAGGTAAGAGAACCTCCCTTGAGACTGTCTTGAGAGGAGAGATGAGAAATGTAGATGAGACATTCATTCCCTCCTGGGCAATCACATTACTGATGTTACATTCTGATCAAAACAACAGATTAAAAACAAACCAGACTTGCCTGCAAATCTGATATTTTTGTTTTGATGAACACTGCTGTGAAGAGCCCCAGAAAGTTCTTTTAGATTTTTAGAAGTAAAAATGTGAGATTATCATTCCCTTCAGCTGACCCCTTATTGACATACATGCCAAAAATCCGTCGTTCTTTTCAGATGTAATAACAGAAGTGGACATTGATTAATTTTGGTATTTAGACTTGTAGTGCTGTGAGAGTTCCTCATGATTAGGCAACGGTTTGTATCTTGTTACACGGCTTTGCTATGGCCAATTTAGTTTGCATAAATATGTTTTTTTGGCAGCGCTGGAGGTTGGAATATTAAAATAAAAAAAAAAAAATCATTTTGTCCGAATGACACGACACTACAAGCCCTCGTGCGCATTTGTTTGTGTGCTTGTGTAGCATAATGTCACTCTCAGAGTCTGTATGGCTGGCTGTTGTTAATCAATGTGGAAATAAGGAAATCATTAAATCCATCTCCACACTGAGTGAACGCAGGCAGAACAAATAGTTGCTAGACACTCCTTCTTTGTATGAGAGTCTGTTAATGAGCTGTTATCGGTGCCTTTCTCACTTTTTCAACTGCATTCTGTTTCTTTCTTATATTTATGAGATCTTTTTTTATTTTGTGCTGATTTATAGGTGTGGCCCTGGAACCCTTTTTCTGCTTATGGTTTTGGGTGCATCTCTCAGAGACAGAAGTACTTACTCTGCGTGTGTGTGTGTGTGTGTACGTGCGTGTCTATGTGTGTGGTTATGTGCTTTCTCAGTCAGCATGAGAAGAACAGAGAATTGATGCAGATTACTGAGCCAGTATGCGTCTGTAACTGATTCCTCGTGCTGGATCTGTTTCTTAAACGCTCTCGAAACTCAGTCCACAATTATGACAAGGTTATGCTCTCCTTCTTCTGCGGTGGCCCTAAACTGGCTCCCATTACCATGGCAACCTCAGCTCTTGGCACTGTCAGTATTGGCCTTGACAGAGGAAAACAGAGGTCCGGGGATGCCTTTTCCCCATGATCTGCCCCATAAGTGTTTGTCAGATGCTTTGGCCCTTGTCCGTTTTGCTTGGATTATGCCATACTTTGTGCTTTACATGAGTACATGGGAAGACATTAGGCACATGGACAGATGTATCGGATTCCGAAAAGACGCTTTTATTATCCTCAGGGGTTTGCAAAAGCATTTTGTCTAAGAGTTTCATGAATAAGTTAGGCTTTGGTTACCTTAATTGTTAGCGTTCAAAATCTCATTATTGTTTTAGTTTGGACAAAGTCTTCTCTTCTCTTCTCTTCTCTTCTCTTCTCTTCTCTTCTCTTCTCGTCCTGGCCCAGTACTTGCCTACTCTTCTAAAGTACAGAGCGTCTGCCAATAAGTGAGACATATTGAGCAGACCACCCATTCATCAGGGCCCATGACAGTATGTCAGCACACAGAGTACTGTAGTAGCCAATGTATGTGTGTGCCATGACCAAGAATAGGAGCGTATGAGTCAGTAAACACAGAGCAAGGCAACCATTCAGCATCTAAGACACAAGAACAAGTAATCTCTAATCTTGTCAAGATCCGGCTTCTTTGTCTGCGTTCAAAGCCAGTTCTTGTGTGTCACTTTTACTACCAAGGGCACAGGTTTTTCAACAACAGCACTAATGGGTTGTAACGGTGTGTTATCACACACTCCCTGGTGAGAGCCAGGTTGTCGCTTGTGGTGTCAAGTGTTCTTGGGTTGAATAAGAAAACAGTACCCTACTGAAACATTTGGCACCACTCATACTCTGCTCAGATCGGCCTTTGGCTATTCAGCAAATCTCTCTCACTGTATCTGACTCTGTTGGCGTGTCTTAGAGAGAGAGAGGGGACAGGGCATGAAAAGGGTTGGCGTTTTGGTGCCGTGGTGCCCCCTGTGCCTCCCTGTGCCCCTGAGGAGGGAAGCATGATGGAGTGATATGGGGGAGGGGGGCCTTGGCAGCATAAAGACCCATTGTGGAGTCAGTGGAGTGGGGCACAGCCTTGCCGTGGGGACCCCCAAAGCCTGGAGGGGAAACAAAGACCCTCCTATGAGGCTGCATGGGAAAGACTTGGACATCGCTGCCACTACTACTGCCACTGCCCGTACCATGCCTGGGAAAGTTGCATGAGAACAGCACAGGGGATGACAGAAGGGCAGATAGTGAGAGGCAAAGATGAGAAAATATGAGATGAGGGGACACAAATAGTACGTTCGAAAACAGACATGCTAAATTGTCGTGGTGTTAGTCATATGTCGTAGACCGACTTCCTGTGCGGTGGGCACACAAAGCCTCTGAGGGCTTGGTGGGTTTCCCCTCCACACACAGGAGGACAGAGACACACAAACGCACACACACACAAACACACACACACACACACACACACACACACACACACACACACACTCACACTCACATATCAATCCACCCGGGATCCACATGTTGTTCAACAGCTGGAGGGGATATTCATTCAGACACAATGTTACTGTGCTGCGGCAGGAGACGCACACGCGCGCGCACACACACACACACACCCTCCATCCACCCCCCCTCCCTACACACACTTGCACTGTATGTTGTAATACTTCAAAGCACATCAAAGGCATTGGGGATTGAAATTCCCTTCCTCTCTTTATTCAGCATCTGATGACAGAGGGGCGAGCGGGGGGCAAGCAGTTGTACTTACAACCAAAAGTGCGTGTTGGCATGTGTTCAAACATCTCTGAACATTTACAGCATCACATGTGTGAATACTTTGCACCATCTTTTCCGGAAAGATAAGATCAACCAAAATGACCACATTCTTTATTTAGATTAGCGCATTACTGTGTATCTATTGTGGCACTCTTATCACAAACTGAAATAATTCATTACTATCTGTCTTCGCTATAATTACGATAATTACCATCCCTGGTTTTTATTGCCTTTTTGAAGAAATCTTGACACATACTTAGGGTAGCATATAGCGTGTGTGGGTTATGAAACAATGCTCCAGGCTATAGCCGGTGTTATGGCATCATAAAGACCTTGATTAGACCCTTGACTAAAAACACATGAGGAGGTAACCTCAACGACTGTTTCATTAGACAACAACTTATTGTTAAATTTCTCCCAGACATAACCAGACCAAATATACTCTAATTGGGTATGGATGGCAAATCGAGGGGAAATAATTGATTGGTCCCTGTCTGGGTTATTAAGAGTAGGGGTAACTCCAGGGTAAAGCCAAACTGAAAACAGTTTTTTTTTTTTTTTTTTTTATGAGAAGCAACAAATCAGGTGCTCAACAGGTGGCAAAAGAAAGCTGGGTTGAGCAGAGGCCACGGTTTAAACGAGTAAATTGCGACCTGGAAAGGGTGAAAACTAATGGCATGTTAACCGATCACAGCTGTCTGTTGTGTTTTTAATCTAAATGAAGATTGCAGCATGTCACTTTATTGCTGGAATCAGGCTTGAGCTCACGCAGCGATCTGTTTCAACAGTGAAAGTTAACTGCAGCCACCATTAACATCATTTCAATTCGCAAAATTACAGTTCTGCTCTCAAGCTGGAGATTCTGTGTGGCATTGCTGGTGCGCGGCGGACTTGCTGCATTCGGCCTTGCTGTAAACTTAGACGCCTCTTACTTTTCTAAGATGATGGTACAATAAAAAGAAGCAAAAGGAATAGGAGCGAGTGAATAAAGGAGTCTTCCTGTTCAAACTCTGTACACTCTACAGTGCATGTGTTAGGAGATGATTTAGATGGACCCTGGCTCTTCATCAGCATTTTATGACCTATAAAATTTCTAGGGATTCACTTTGTATTGATTTACACACTGTATACAGGCGATGTGTATACTCTGTAGGAATGGAAGAGGAATGGATGAGATCTTAACCTGAGTGTGTGTATGGACACGTAGGTGTGTAGTGCTCTTTTGTATAGGTCCTTTAATAAGAGTGGAAACGAATAACTCATCAGTTTCTGATGAGTTATTGGTCTGAAGTTTTGGATTAGCTGAAAGGAACGGACCAAAGACAATACACCCGTGCGAGTGCTTCTGAATGCCTTGCATTTTTATATGGTTATGATAATCCATTTGTTTATCATTTTGACATCTGGAATCTATTCTGCTATTGCAGAGAGAAGCAGGGAGAGCACAGTACCAGGCAAAGTCCTCACCCGTCATGCTCCCTTTCACTCCTTCTTCCAGTCCCATCAACTCATAGCTTTTGTTTTTGTTTTTTTTTCTTTTCTTTTCTTTTCTTTTCTTCCTTGCCCTCCTTCTCTGTGTCGGTCTCTTGGGCCAGAGGAGCTCAGCTTGAAAAATGCAAGGGAATTGGATAATGAAATTTCTAGCAGAGAGGGCAATAAATTAATTACTGTATGTAGAGGAAGGACATTCCCTGCTGTGTGCCTGTATGTGCTGTGCATGTGTGGTTAAGGGCTTTTGTCTTGGTAGCGAAAGACCAGCAGAAGTCAGCTCAGTCTGTTACGTGTGTTCTTTTTGTGGACATGAAGACATACATGATGGAATAGTAGAGTCATGAGAACAGTTGACATCAGAGAAATAATGAGGTGTTGAATGAAATACAGACTTAATTCTTTTTTTTTCTCTTGCACCTACCCTTTGACCTCCTCCATTAGCATTTGGCGTTTGCGACAAACGTCTCAGTCCTTCTCTGTCCCTCCCACAATCCCTCTCTTCTATTTCCCCTTAGCTCTAATTCACTGGCCCATCCCTTTCCCATAACCCTGGGCTGCTGCCTGGGACCTCAGCATGACCCGCTCCACATTTCTACACCGCTTAGACTTCTCTCTCTGTGCGTCCACATCTCTGGGTTGCATGTGCATGTGAGAGAAAGAGAAAACAACAGTGATCATATTGCAGTAACTGAGTTATTTATTCTCTCTGCTGAAATGCTTGGATTGTGAGAGTTTGGCGTTATGGTATTTCTAAATCTGTAGCTGTGCACGAGGAATAGGAGGAAAAGTTCGATCGTTTGTGTAGATGGGGCGTAAGCAAATGTGATTTTGTTGGCCTCACTGTACAATTATTTGCCAATTTGGGACTTAACATGCCTTCGAGTGAAGAGTGTTTATATCTTTCGGCCCCCTCAAGTTTAGATTTTATGGCGTGCCTTGCACACATTGTATATATGTGAAATTTCCTCCCAAGTCCTCTCAGTCTTTATTATCATCACTTTTATAGAAGGGACACAGTTTTACAGCTCCTCCCTTCTGTTGTGTGTCCAGCCAGTTGAGTGGGTTGAGCTAATATAATTAAAGTGCCACAATAGACTGGCATGTTTTACTGGAGCAGTTCCTACTGGGCGAGGTAGACATAGTGTACCCACTAACCTCTGTGCTTGCCCATTGGCAAGGCATCAAACTCATAGCAGGAGAGGAGGATGAGAAATAGAGGAACAGACATGCTGGGGAAAAGGAAAGGAAGTGTGGATGAAAAAAACAATGGATAGGAGAGATGAACTGATGGATGGATGAAGGGAGAAAAATGAGGGATGTAGGTCAGTGGCAGCAGGAAGCAGTGGCTTTAGGAGAGCCCTCTGTCTTTGTGGCTTAATTGCCTCTATGAGCCCGTTTGAAGTCCTCACTGCTAGCGTGTCTGGGTGCCAGCCAATAGTGGTCTGTGTGGTCTGTGTGTGTGTGTGTGTCTGTGTGTGCGCATGTGTTTGAGAGGCTCGCGTTGCGCCTTTCTGAATGCATTGCTGCATCCGAGATACGCATTTTAATGCACCGTGCCAGTAAACAAAAGAACAAAACCCTAAATGTGCCTTCCTTGATGTCAGAGCCACTGATTATATGCAATTGCGCACATAAACACAACACCGCCCAAAATATTACATGCAAAACGACAGAGTCAAGGATGAGTCCTCCAGGACGAACCCTGCATTTTAGAGGCAATTTTATCTTGTGTCATAAAATTGCTCTTGGGAGAGGCCACAGCTATGCAAAAAAAAAAAAAAAGTGCTCACTGTTTCTCAGCACACACTCTGTGACGCTTACTGTGGTGTCGCAATGTTAGAGCTGTCTCTGCTTGTGTCAACAGTCTGGTTCCGAGTATATTATGTTATAAAAAGTAGAAATGATGCTGAAAGTCCCAGCATCATTGCTACTTTTTATAACATAATGTACAAAATCAAGGGTTGCAATACATATTTCTATACATATTTCTATACTTTCAGCCTCTTTTGACTTTTGTGGGAATATGAGTGTGGGCACATAACCCAAACCTCAGTGTGCCTACCAAAGGAAGTCACACATTTGCTGCTTGTTGAAGTGGTGAAGTGTGACTTTTAGTGCAATTAAAACAAAGAAAAATAAAACTAGCTCACAGGTAGCCCGTGGTACTGTGTGAGAAAGATCTTTTTTTTTTTTTTTCATACTGGCTCACTCAGTCGTGTGTGCTTTTTAACACTCTTCAAAGACAGAGCAAATCCACTTTCAAACCTCTGCTTTGATCCAAACACGCAGCTTGTACTGAAGCCGTGCGGACACGGGATTACGGCCTTACAGACCATCACACTATTTCTGTGTGCCGTAGCACACACTCTCTATACACAACGCATTCACACACCAAACACACATCAACACTCACGCAGCGTGTTCACATCTGACTTGCAGAGCTGAACCTCACTCTGTCGTGACTATATTTAGGACACTGTTATCCTCTTTTCCCCGGGGATACAGCAGACTTTACAAATGTCGGTTAGAGCTTGATTGGGTGTAAGTTTTCTGTCAGAATTGAAACTGAATTTTGGGTGATGCAGTTTAAACCTGTAAGTCTGAACTCGGGGCCAATTTGCGAGCGAGCAAGATGGCAAGATTCCCTGTAGAGTTTTAGTGTGAATGTGTGTGCCAGTTGAAGTTTTCAGCGTGTGGTATTTACCATCAGAGTGAGATTCTGAAGAAGACGTCTGGTTTGAATCCAGTTGCAAGTTTAAGTGTTAGTCCAAGTTGTTGTCCAACCCCGTGGATAAGTATGTGAGTTTAGAATTAATATGAATGACAGGCATGGGAGGAGAGAGGGAAAGCTAACAAAACCAACTCTGTACAAACAACAAAAGTACAGTACACTACTGTGGAGGGTGTTGTGTGTATGCCTGTGATCTGTGCTCAGTGTGTGTATGTGGTAACCTGAAACCACAGGGAAAACGTTCCTAGAATTCCGGGTGGGTTTGGTGTCGTGGCTCGCTCACTGGAGCCCCCTGAGTGGTACTGGGAATGCGGCCTCCGCACGAAAGAGCCGCAGAATGAAGGGAAAGTCCCCCTTCCCTCCGCCCTACCTTCATACACCAATATACACTTCACCCTGCTGCCAAACAAACCAACTAATCAATTGCATATATAGACTCAATATAGGTGCAGGACAGTACCTTCAAGAACTGATCTTTGGCTAAATACTGTACTTGAAGTTATGAAAGATAGCAATTAAAATTCAAGTCTAGCGCTGTGTGGGTATCTCAGGGTCAGCCTTATTGTGATAGAGTGATGATGCACAGAACGACCAAATATAGATGATCCGACCTCATGTATAGCTCCTGGATTTGGCTAGACTTTGAAGGTTGCAGACTTGGAGCATTTCAGATTAGAATTTGCTCCATCTAGCTGCAATATTGCAACTTTTGACCAGTCTGGAAGGGTTTGGGAATTTAAATAAAGATACATAAATAATACATTGCAAAAAATGTTAATTAATATATAATTTTAAATTCTAAATATACATTGTCATGGTTTGTCAGATGACATGCCATAGCCACATATACTGCAAGCCCTTAAAGTTTTGTAGACCGCACATGTGATGGTAAAATGCACTGTATACATTGTACTAAAATGACCAATATTGTGAATATTATCTGTAGATGTGATGGAGAGCACACTGCTTAATGCAGTGCATGGTTACAATTCAATACTTGTCACCAAAACAGGCCATAAAATTGGATTTATGTGCATTTTCTATATTGAAATCATTCAAAATTTCATAAAACCCCAAATCTGTGAGCTTAACTAACTCTTGGAAATTTACCAACCCTCTGCAGGTCTAATAAGAGCATGCAAACATCTCAGCACACAAGTCAATGTTTGAATAGTTTGTTTCCTGAATTATAGGTAAAATAGATTAATACAAATTAAGTTAAGTAATACAAATTAACAAGATAATTTAAAAATTGAGAATCTGGAATTCTAGGCCTTCATTTTGCAGTGTGTACTGTGTGCACTTGAGGGGGAGAGGGACAGAGACACACATTTCTTGATGCCAGTAAGCTTTTTAACATGAGACATCCACCCAAGACTACAGCAATAACAAGTAAAGTTGTTTAGCACAACAAAAAGGCAATAAATTAAAAGTCAAATGAAGCCTTTTTCCAATCATTTCTTGCTGTTTTGTACACGAAAGGCGACACCAAGTGGAGAGCAGTTGTCTAGTATATCTGGAAAGTGTTTATGACCAATGCAGCTTCAGATTCAAACTAGAAAACGCAGATGAAAAAATAAAAGAAGGGACAACAGGGAAGTGCTTAAAATGTTTGATGGCATTTTCCCAGAGGTGATGACAAGGCCACCGACATTATGTCACTTTCTTATAGCTTCAAGCTATCACCAGCTCCATAAATAATCCCTTTCAAAGAGAAGCCTGGCAAAATCACAGATGCACTAGACACTTTGTAATTTATTGGAACAGTATAGGGCTTCAGAACATATAGAGGGACTAATCTCATAAAAAATACTGTGGTACTGTCAGTGACCCTGGACTCTAGGGACAGATTTGCTCAGCTACGGTCCAAACCTCTTAACCCAAACCCGGACTTCTCAGATTCAGCTTACTGATGATGTGTCCAGTTCCAACCTGTGGCTGATTGACAGATAAGCCTGATCATGACAAACATGATAGTTATGGCTGGGATTTCTGCCAACAAAGCCATTTTGGCCATGTGTTTGTCAATGCTACCATCTGCCTGACTTAATTTGGATAATAGCTTCCTAACCTTTGCCCTTATTTTCTCTGCCTGTAGTGCAGTCACTCTCCCTAACTCTCTTGACACATCGTGTGCAAACTGTTCCATTATGTGCTGTATACAATCCTATGTAAGTTATTCTGGTGTCAAGTACCTGTAAGAATTGCCTCCCTACCACTCTACCTACAATGTGTTCTCAAATGTCCGTCTTACTGGGTGTCTGGGGACTGCTTCTGCTTGTGTGTGGGCTTATATTCTGATTGTATATAAGCATATGAATGTACTGTGCGGTTGTCTGTGTGTGTCCCATGTGTGTGCGTATGTATTCATGGCAGACGATGGGTGTGAGTTGAGCTCCCACGTGCCCTTTGCAGCAGCAGAGAGTCTGATCCCTGACCCCCTCACTCAACACCCTCGCAAGCCCTCTCCACTCTTTATGTGGCTATGTCTGAGTATGTGGATGCCTGTGTATGTTTGTTGCCTCGAGTGAAACGTACTGTACGTTTGAGTTGAAACTGGTCTGTTTGCACTGAGCGCTCTTTGCTTACACAGGCAGCGTATACAGCAGAGTCCAGATGTGACTTTCTGCCGCCTTCTTTCTGTGTTTGTCCATGTTTAGGAAACACTTTGTACACGATGAGCCATTCTGTGATTGCTAAACCAGATAGGACGTACAGAATTTATTTATTATTAAGTACATAAAATCATGAAGTATGGTATATTTAGTTTTATCCATGTGAAACCCCCTGGACTGGTTATAAGTTTACACTGGAGCTGTCAACCTTAAGCACAAGATCACGCCATTCTAGCCAGGATCAGACAGACAGACAGACAGACAGACAAACAGGTGGTCGAACCACACCAGAGGATCATGGTCCACTCCACCCGTCTGTGCTCCGGGGCATAGTTTACTCTCCTGGCTCAGCCCCTGCCTGCCCTTGTCTGCCTTCCACACACCAACTGCCCCTCCAGCTCCCCCCAGACCTCTAACCTCAGTTATCCATGCCCTCCTCGGCATGTTGGCATGTGGCTGGAAGAGGAGATAGATTCATTGCTCTGGGTCTTGTAACGTTTATCACTTGTTCTTTCCTTCTTTTTTCTTTATTTCTGTCTTCTTTGTTTGTCTTTCTTTCTGTCTTCTTTGTTTGTCTTTCTTTCTTTCTTTCTTTCTTTCTTTCTTTCTTTCTAGAGTCAGAGTCATTTCTGCCTTTGTAAGCAAATTTGTTGCCTGTGTTGTCTGTGGGGTGCAGTCTCTTTTTGTCTTCCCTTCTCTGTCTCCATCTCTTACATACATGTGACTGTATGTCCCCTTGTTCCTAATACATGCACAATATGATTTAAAAATCAGTGAGTCCTTTGGTGGAACTTTGTGGAATTTAAATTGGCCAATGCTGCCACCTACTGGGTATCAGTGTCATTGCTCTAGCTATGATGCTTAATTAGTTTACGTAAGAAGTTATGAGATTTGAAATGTATTTGAGAAGTGAGTGCAAAACAGCTGTGGATGGAAAAAAATATTACTCTAATCTTATTAACTTGTTAACTTTTTGAATTGTATCTTCAGTAACTCACTTACACTGAAAACTGAATTAGAAAAATCTGAAAAAGATATGTAGCATATGATGATGGCACAATATGTCAGTATTAACTCAACTTATTTTTCAGTGGGCATTGGCTATAGGCACTACTGAATCACTTCTAACGTGCATCACTCAGTACTGTTCTGTGTGCTTTGTCTCCTAGGATGATGGAGGCACCACATAGTGGTCCAATTTTTGTGAGTGGATGGAATAAGTAGTAATGAATACTTGACTCAAAATGCTATAAATTATGCAGTTGTCTCACCTGTCTGAGAGCCAGTATTTATGGCAAAATCTGCACCTCTTCTGCAGCTAATGTTAATTTCATAATGATCCTTGCTCCCCAGTGTCAAGCAGCAGCAAGTTAAGTGACAACGTGCAAATACTACTGGCCCATTTTTGGGTGAGCTAAATATGCAAAAGTAGTCTTACATGTCACTGTGTATAACACAGGGTGTTTATCCTTTACTGGATGGGCTGCTTTAAAAAGGCGCATAATGGAAGCTTGTCCAGGCAGTAGGCCTACTACATCACTGGCTAGGACTATAGGTTGCCCTACACCTTACTGTAAGCTGTCAGCACTAGGGTCCCTGCTCCTGGATCTCTCTATCAGCTACAGAGTCCTTGGCCTGAAAAGTGTTGAAGACCCCTGGGGTTAACCATTACTAGTTTTAAATTAATATCCCAGTGCAGCTGTGTGCTCTAATTAAATTCAGCTCTAGCGATGGGTTCACTGTCAGTCACGATTATTGCAAAGAGTAGCAGCAAATTACACATCCTCTTTTTATTCGTGACTTTTAATTTTCTCATTAAAAATCATTGGTAACATCTAAAAGACCCATTCAAATCTGAAAAATCATACAAAGAAGAGACTATTTGTGCAAGTTTGTGAGCAGTACAGAAAGGAGGAGGTGTGTGTGTGTGACCGTGTGAGTGTGTGAGGGCATACATGAGAAAAAATTGTTGTCTTTGTCAGGAAATGATGCTTGTCTGCATGTGATTTGCGAGTGCGGTCAAAAAACCAACATGACTTGTTCTTGTTTCTCCTATCTAATGGAGCTGCATGGTCCTTTCCCAGATGTCTGTGTGGTCTGTTGACTCAGCCTGCAGCACGTCTGCTGGTACGACGGCACAGGCGACACAGAGAGGTGGGGAACAGTTACACCCAGTGACAGACAGAGTCGGGACAGTCAGGCCTGGGAATGTCCTCAAAGCAAACCACGGGCCAATTACAGTTGTAATCTCTGTAACTGCCACCGGAGACTATTAAAGCTTTAAATGCTATAGTCATATTGTATGTTTCCATTTTTTGTAGCAGTAGAGACAGACAAATGGAAGCTCATTTTCATTGTGTAATTTGTTTAACCTTCATGTAACCATGTAGTAACATTGATTTGTAGCTGTGGAGGGGAAGTGTGGATAGCGGCTCTTCCTTGTTTCCTAAGAGAAAAGTGTATTTAGTTAAAAAATAAAACTCTCTCTCTTTCTCTCTCTCTCTCTCTCTCTCTCTCTCTCTCTCTCTCTCTCTCTCTACATATGTACAACTGAACAGCAGTTTTTCAATACCAGCTGACATTTCATTCATCATTCATCATTTCACCAGGCCATTTGTCTTTTCTGCAGAATAATGTTACCGTTATAAGAATTAGAAGCACATTATCATCGTGTAACAGTTCTACAAATACGGCTTTAAGTGAACTGATTTGATTACCAGGGAGGCTTAGCGAGCTCAGCTTTCTTACTTTGAAAGGTTTTAATAGTCAAGCTTTGTTTGAGACTAATATCAGAGAGATATGCCTGGTAAGCTCTGCTAAATCTTTCACTGAAAATACAAGCTTAAAATGATCTATTGCTGTCGAAAGTGTATTAGCATCAAACAGTGAATACTTTCAGTGCATACTTCTGGCCACAAGGGTGCAGTGTGGAAGCATATTTTACTCCCCCCTTCAGACCAGCAGCAAAACCTCAATGTATATATATTAGTATTTGTCATTTTGTCAGTGTTTGGAGGTAGGACAAAGTACAGAGAGTACATGATGGATCTGGTGGCTTCATACAAAGAGTATATACTGTGCTGCAACTTTGCTTTGATTGTTAGGACTTTCTTACACAGCCACAGGGATGAGAAAAATGAAGCGAGAGAGAGAGAGTTTGTGTGTGTGTGTGTGAGAGAGAGAAGGAGAACGTGACGGAGAGCAGTTTGTTGGCAAGCATGAGTCACTTACACCAAATTAATTCAGCTCTTTGCAGTTGCTGTGATTGTTAGATAAATCGATACCTGTTCATTAGCCCGGAGTAGCACTGAAATGAAACATGCTTGGCTGTGTGGAGGCTTATAATGGGGTAATGATGAGCCAAACTAGATATTGTAGACATCACATAGCCTGCGGATGGAAATAGAAAGAGACGGGTAGAATAGCCGTAATGATGAGTATCAAACACCTCCTGGGTACAAGGTAATCACAATGTGTGATTATCTATAAGTGTATGCGCATGCTAAGTGAATCACTGCGCCTAGTCATAGATCATTTTCCCATCCATGTTTTTCTCTTTTTAACTGCCCCTCCCTCTTGCTCTGCGTCTGTTTCAACTCTCTGACTCTCTTACAGGTTGGCCCAGGTCACAGTGACCTGGGTAGCATACTAAGTCAGGATGGGCTAAAGCCAGAAGAGTATGCGAGGTACTTGTTGTGGTAGCCTACAACCAGGCTGGTTTGCTACCACAAATAGGGACTCTTGACTTAAGGAAAATCTTAACTTAAACTTTTAAGACTGATGTATTGAGGAAGTGTGAATGTAACCCTGGCCAGCAGCGCAAAAAACAAATAAACTAAAACACGCAAATTTCCCTCCAGAAAACACCAGTTGTTGTTTTTTTAAATTTGTTTTTTTTAATATTAATTGAGCATTTTGGAAATCCCAATTCTAAAGAGAGTTCCATCCCGCTATTAGCAATGGGCCGCATCTCCACAGGACCATGGTCTACTGGCTCAGAGGGGGACTGGGGTCGGCTTTCATCTCCATCCACTCAACAATCTGATAACACACATCCAGTCAACAGCTATCATGCTACTGCGCTGAATACACAAACAAACATAGAGACAAGCAAACATTCAGACCGACTGCTTTGCTCCGCCGCATAGAGTTCTGGTCACTGCGAAAAGAGAGGAATGTGCATGAAACAAATAAAAGGAAATCCGAGTTTAAGGATTGTGTATGAAAGCTAGATTCCCCACAGGAGCACTCCAGTGCAAGAGATAAGTGTTGGCAGTGATGGGCAAGGTTGAAAACAGGATGGGGGAGAAATATTGATTGGATATTTGACCTGACCTAATAAAGGCCATGTTCATGTATTTGATAGCATTAAAAAAGGATATAGAAAACAAACATAGCGTATGAAGGGAGCCATTCATAAGTGCAGTAACACCTTTTATTGCACTGTAGAGGACGCGGCTTTCAGTGCTTAATAGCCATGAGTAATCTGAGCCATTGGACCTTCAACCATCTAGCTGTTACAATGCAACCACTCAATAAACCAGCCTGGTCTTGGTAAAATCACCCTGGGACTTCTTAAGAAGTGGCAATGCAGTTGAGACCAACATAGTGGTGTGTAATTCCAATCCAACCACACAGCCATAAACAGCCATATTTCACTGGTCCAAAGCGCCACAAGGACAGATATATGGCCAGCTCCGCACAGGTGTCGTGCCTCAGGTGAAGTACCAAGACAAAAACTGTAAAGATTCATTAACGTAAATGTCCTGGACAGAAATGTTTCATCTTGGCTGAAATGACATGACCCTGCAGTTACTGTAACTGGAGTTAGAAACAGCCTGTGGATTGTTTATGTTTTGAATGTAGACCCCCCCCCCCCCCCCCCCATCATTAATAGCGAACGGACATGTCTTCTGCACTTACTGCAATTACTCTAGGTCAGTGGTTGTCAGCCTGAGGGGGGACAGGACTCCCAAAGAGGTTGTAAGATGATTAATTAATAGGAGAGCAAAACAACAACTAGATTTTTTTTCTTGTAAATGTCTTTAAAAGTCAGGGTTCGGTTGAGTTGAATACAACTGGGAGATATATTCAACATGTGACAAGATGTTGCAAGAAGTCATTGGTCAAAAAGGTTGGGAACCATTGCTGTAGGCAATATACTGTAAGTTCAAGCCAATCTTTCCCATCTCCAGAAGTGCACAGTTTTATGAATGATTATGTAGGCAAAAAAGTTTAAACAGTTGCACACTTTCATAAGTCATGCAGACATTTCCCAAAACAAGGAGCAGCTAGTCAGTATGAAATCATCAAAACAGTTTCAAACTAACTTCAAAACAAGAGAGTAGAGATTGCTGGGTTCAGCAGCTGACTCTGTTTTTGATCTTGTACAGAGTTGCCAACATGACTGCTGTGCCTGTGCTGCTCTTTATATTTCTGACCCTCCCTGACTCTGCCTACATGTCTGACTCATCACTCAATATAGAAGCTTGCCAGAAGCATGACAGAGAGCCCACAGGGCTACTGGCCAAGTCTACAAAATCACATGGCACCCTTGACTCAGCTCTTTAAGAGATTAACTGGAAGCCTTAGAGATATCATTGGTCAGAACTAGAGTCAAAAGTTAGACTTTCAGCAGTGGAAACCAGAAATCCAATATTTAATGAAACAGAACAGTTACAGTACATTTAACCAGCCTTTCCTTTTTTTTTGTAGTAGCTGAACTTAGAATAACTTTTCTCAAAGTGAACCTCATCATCCAAGGTGTCACGGTGTTTCTGAACAACCATTAGGTCGGTGTCTCACTGAGACAAGTCTTGCCGTAGAACAATTTCATTTCCAAATCCCCCAGCTGCCAGCTGGAATAAGGAAGAGGTGAGGTCAAAAGATAGGAGGAGACAGATAAAGAGGGGAAAAACACAGAGCTGGGAATAAAATGAAAATGTAGCCAAGACTGCATACCCCAGGTACTGCTGAAGCTTACAAGTGACTGGAGCTACTGGTGGCGTTCAGCATGTTCATGTGGTAAGCAGCTGGGTTTACAAAGGACAGCAATGAGAACAAAGAGAAAGAAAGCAGATTTAATGGAGTTTGTGGTAGTGGGAAGAGAAATCAAGTGGAAGAGAAAAGATGACTCGAACTGAAGACATGGCCTCTTGGTAGACTTTGAGAGATTGTTCAAGAACACACAATAATAGGTAGTCGGGGTGGAAATGGAGCATAGAAAGAAAAGCACACTGTCTGAGCTTGCCTGCCCTGCAAGTGACCTCTCCTGATTTGCTTGCTATTTTTCCTTGCACATTTTATGATCGGAGTATTTCCTCTTTAATAATGTTGTCTTTGAAGCACATCAAGTTACAGTACATATTGCTATCAGTTTGGACATGTTCTCGAAGAGCAGCCAAACATTTTACCGGCACTTAATTTTGTATATAACTTGACAGCTTGAAATATTTATTTTCACTGTGTTTATCACTGGGAACCTATGATAAACTCAGACAGGCTTACCACAAGGGTGTGTATGTTCACATTGCATTACGGGGCACAGGCTTGCGAAACATTTGTATGCGTTAGCACATGTTCATGTTTACTGTCCAAGGGGACAGCATGTGCACATATGTCATGTTGATTAAATGTTTGCAAAGTGGCATTTGACCAGTTGTCTGTTCATGCGCTTAGTGTTAGTACAGCGAATGGCTGCTAAGCTCACAGTGTGTGTGAGAACAGTCTGGCCTTTCAGAACAAAACCTCCTGCTCAGAGTATTTCAACATGTCCAAGCACTGCTCGTAAAGTTAGCTGGCTACAAAACATCTACTCAGCCCCTCCCATGCTCTCTCCACTGGCCTCACTCATGACTTCAGGTCGTCTTGTTCCAAGGAAGAGAAAGTTGTTGCTGTCATGATGTATTTCACAATGTTACCGGCTTAGTGTGATTGTGAGCGCTGTGTTTTCATCTTATGTGGGCTTATGTCACTCAATAAAACTCAATCAAATTAGCAACAAGCAACAAAAGTCTCATTGTCGTAGCTTAAGAAAGGAGAGTTTGAAATATACAAAATACAGGAATCTACTAGTGTGGGTAGTACAGTATGTGATATAAACATTTATGTTAGCATATTTCAATAGATTAGACTCTTTAGTCTATTAGTCTATTCTTTGTAAAGCTTGTTTAAACCTTGTTTTATATGTCATACCTCTTTGTTTTGGTGCATTTATGTAGCAGCAATGTTCAAATTTTACTAAATTTTACAGACCATACAGAGTTGCAGATCATTTGAACTCCCTTAGTTGTTGTCTACACATTGCAGGATAAATGGATAGCGTGTGGTAATTGCCACACAAAGCGTAATGACACTACTTGAGATATCTCCTTTCATTTCATAGAAGGAGAAAAGCAAACTAAAACACCCAGATGTCACAAACCTCAAAGATGACATCTTTAAAAACTACAGCTGGCATGACCCAGTGCACATTAATCACAGGACTCAACACATGTTCAATCATGTATACCCAGAACAGCCGGGAGGGTGGGGAGAGGCTTTATTAATCACGGTGAACCAACAATTTGCTGTTTACCCTGACAGCAGTACCACCAGCGCTAATCCAATGCCCTCCTCAGCTGAAATAGTACCACCCACAGCCACAAAAATACACACACTCACTCACATAAAAACAACCTCATCCTCTCTTAATCGTTACTCATTAACGCTTTTCCCCCCTCCTCAGTTTACTCTCATTCAGCCTGAAGTTTGTTTCGGAGGAATTATTCATCGAAATTAATTTTCATGTGGGAATGTTTCATGTCAAATCTTTTGGATACGCAGTAGAAGCTTCAGTCCAATTAATCAAACAATTATGAATCAGTCAGTATTGGCCTGTATTTTTTTAAAGATTACACTGTGGAAAAGTAGACCAAGTATTCATGTGAATAGTTTGTACAGGTGCACTTTTGAAGGAAGCACGATGACAGGAAATCCATCATGGTTTATAATTTTTGCCATTAGCAGTCAGCTTGTAGTTCAGTTTAAATGCACTGATTACCTTTTTCTCATTATTTACATGTCATGCTTTTTGATTGTAATGACACCTTGCTGACAGACACACACACCCACAAACACACACACAGACACAACATACTAGTTTTTCGACACCTTCCGTCTTGCCAGACACTCTGTGTCAAGTTGAGTCTTGACTTTTGTTGGAAGACAGTTTTCGGTTTGGATTCTTGTTATTCGTGATGTGAGATCTGCAATGTATTAACACATTTTACTAACGCAACTTTAGGGTTTGGGTTTGGTTTGGATCAGCAGAGTTTACTGTGTACGGTCTACCTTGTTTCCTCATAATGCCACCGTAACATGCAGGGTCTTCAAGGATCCATTAGGACCTGTTTAGTCTTATTAGACTGCCAGTGGAGAATAATATTAATGTCTGCAAGTGAGATTTTAAGATCTATAGCACATTGTATTTCTATATTATTCAATGCTGATGCCATTGACACACTGCATCAGAGCATTGATCTAATCAACCTGAGGATTTCATGAAATGTCCTGCCTTCAAGCTACTGTGATTATTGATTTTAATTATTGATGCAGATGAACAGCGTATTCATTTGGCACAAAATATTAATCCCTGAAGCCCGTCAAAAAATATCAACAAAACTGCCTTTAATCATCTCAGAGATGATGTGCAACCGCTTCCCTTCCTGGCAGACACTAGTAGCTGATCTCATCAACCGTTGGGATCCTGGCAAAGATCTCAACAGACGGCTTGCGGTATGAATGCAATTAAGCAATTACTGTGGACAAATTACAATCTAACAGGCTTACCCACCGTATGTTTATTTTATAGTGTCTATGGGTCATCTGATAAGTCTCCAGTAATAATGGTACATTATGTTCAACTTTGAGAGGTTAAAAAGAAAGCTATGCTGAATTGCCTAGAATAACATTGTCAGATCACAAACATTTGACTTTGGGAACAACTGGGAACTGACCTTCAGATCATGCAGTTCTCCACTGTAACCACTGCACCATTAAATACAATGGCTGCTGTCGGAGGACTGCTTAAGGTTCAAATGTCAGTTGAAGCTTAAGATATGCGCATCTGTGGTTATGTGTATATTTTCCTTACTTTAGCTGTTGCGTTGACACAGCATTTTTTTTTTTTGGTCAGTGATTTGGTCAATGATTCTGCACTTACACAGGGGTGTCAGACTCATTTACTTCAAGGGCTACCTTGCGCACATACAAGTGCACCCATATCAGAAAAAAAACATTGCAAATGTCATGTACTAATGAAAACTATCATTTGTAGAGAAAATGTTCACAATTAATCAACCAACCTTTTACAAAACAGACGATAAACACCTCGAATCTTAAGAAAAACAACAATGTTCAGCATCCTTGAATATGACAACAATATACAGCTGCACCGCTGATCTTTTTGGCGCCGACTGTCAACAATTATTCTATTTTCTTTGTTCTCAGCTGTCCTTCTAAGTTCTTGCATTCTTCATGGAGACAAGTCTGATAGTGCCATTGAATATTATATTCCTTTAGCACTGAAACAACAACAATTTTGCTAGGGATGATGGGTAGTTGAGTGATGTGAGTACAGGGAGGAAAACACCATACCAGTAGTTTGAATACTGATGCTGGGAATCATTATCATCATTATGTGACAGTTCATAGTTAATTATAATGCGCTCATGATGCTTCATGAACACTGATGAACACATAATGTTTTCTGATGCTCTAGAAACAGTAATAAGATTTCATAAATGTAACTTGGCTAAATCATAGAGTGTGTTCCGGTGTCTCATGGGTACTCTTGATTGAGTTGTAAACTATATGTTGACTGATAATACATCATAGCTACAAATACTCACCTCAGCAACCTGAAGTAAGGACTCAGAATAACAGTCCATTCAGCATCATAAGTTAGCATTGTATTTGTTATACATTTGTCAGGTACAGTGCATATTAATGAAACTATAATCGTCATCATAACCTTTTATTGTTAGTAAGATGTAATGCATTTTCATGCATTTAAAAGAATCTATAGTACCAGCCAGGAAGAATTGCTGCTGCCAGCCGGCTGCCAGCGGGATATATGTATTCATTTTATTCAGATAAGCAAGGGCCTGTCATGGAACTGTCATGGACCTGTCATAGACCAGCCAGCAATTCTAGGCAGCTGCATCATAAGTGATTATTATGTGAAATGCCAAAATGCACAGGATTGCAAGTGAAAATGGTCTGCTCCAAGAATGGGACCATACGGCTGTAAAAACGGTTACTTACGAAAAAAATACAAGCAACAATTTCCAGCCACGTTTTGCAAGTTTAGTGAACGTCTTGCTATTTTGCTTTAAGAAAATATTATACAGACTAAAAGCTGAGTAGAGTTAAAAAAAAAAAAAAAAAAAAAATCAGTTCATGTGAACATAATTATGCCAGACTTGAGGAGAATTTCCATGGAACTTCAGTAACAATTAATTTTTCAACTCTTTTTGTGTGCACTGCTTCAAATCTACATCAAATAGTTATCATGAAGACAATTTGTATTTTAACAAATAAAAATAAAATTGAAAACCAAATATCATAACGTTAACATTCAATCATTTATCTTTTAGAACTAGTTCTTGTTAGTATCACCAACTTCCTGTAACACAGTAAATGTAATTATTGTGTAAACCATATCAAAGGATAACAGCGTCTCAGACATTGGTAAAACAACATTGTTCCCAATTACAGATGAATTTCAAAATTACAAAGTGTTGCCAACGAACTGAATGAATATGAAGCTTTCTGGTTGTGTCGGTAGCAATGAACGAGAGCTCACTTTATCAAGATCAAACGATTTCTTTAAATATTTACAAGATCAAATGAACTATTTACATACTAGCTATAGGATTGCAGAGAGAAAGAGTGAAAGTGTCTGCCCACAGCAGACATCAAACCTGCTGCTGCCTGGGAGCACAACGTAAGAGGAGAGGGACAGACCCCAGCACCGTTGAAAGAAGAGCTGTGCAGCATGCAAGCGAATGAATTACAACATAATATCTGAAATATATTTTTCGCCTTTTCCCTAATGATGTGATTAAGTTGCTAAATGGCAAATGTGGTTACAACTTGGCTTGAACTTGGTTGGTCTTGTAAAGCATAATTCCCCGCACAACTGACTCCAAAAAGGAACTGCACATTCATGGAGTTTTGTAGACTCAGCTTCTTTTTTTTTTTTTTTTTTAGCATTTTATGAAACACAATTTCAAGCCAGGAAATAATAAGTTGTTGAAATCCTGACCCTTTTCAATTATGTTTGAGGTGTATATAAACATAAATAAAATTAACTTAGTGCTGATGTGTTGTTACAGTTGGTAATGTTTTGTATTTACAAATGTGTCGATATGTACTTCACTTAACTTAACACATACAGTGATAGGCGAGAATAAAAATAGTTGGTGAGGTGAGTAGAAAAAGTTCAATACAAACACACGAATCTTAGCTGAAAGTCTTCCCTATTGATTTTTTTCTGTGGCTGAAAGCTTGCAGAAATAAAAGTCGACCCAAAAGAAAAACTAAATACATGAATACAAAATGAAGCACAGTTGTTTGTACTACAGTACTTCTATTTTAGGGAATTGTGACAAGCCACAAGAGCAGTTTGTGCTCCGATTAAGCATCTATGATAAAATGATGACTCTTTAACTGTATTTAAAGAGAAACGCACACATACATACATAAATATTCAAGCTAACTGAATCCCTGGTGGGTGTTGTGGGGTCACTGAATCTTCTATCCAGTCTTCAGTGATCAGTCAAGAACTGAGTACAGATGAAAGAAAACCAGAATCTACTTTACCTTGGGCCAATCTACTAGACAACCCCCTCACTCTGGTTATGTCAAACCTTCGCTATACCCTTCATCAAATGTTTACATATCCTTGAGATGTTATTATTCATGTTACAGTCTAGCCTTGTTTACAGCATATACACTGAAATATTAAGACACATGAGTACACTGAACATTTTTTTTTTCTGTTATCTCCCTGTGCACCTTGATAGATGAATATTTAATTTTTGTTTTCTTGCCTTGCAACCCACAAGCATTCCTGCAGGCCTCCAAAAGATCAAGACAGTTCAGCTTGCGGTCTGCATCAGGGAGTTGGAGGTCACTTCTCGTATGTGCTCCAGGCAGAAGGGAAGACGAGAACAGACAAAGCTGCCTTTAGGAAAGTGCATCAATTGGGCATTCACAGGGGAATGAGTCAGTTCCATAGAAAATAGTCAAAGGGCCATGACTCCGAACCCGTACATGTGTAGGTAGTCATTTTGAATTTTTCTTAAGGTCGAATGTTTGAGACCACCAGAGGAGAACGTGGACTGTTGATTGCTGAGAGATGTTATTCATTTATTAGCCACACTAGAGAGAGATGTCATGTTGGTGCTGCAGTCTTTTATTTTTCTTCTGCTCTATGTTTGCAGTCACACTTTAATTCATTGGGACATAAGGCTGTATAGAGAACTTTTTTTTTTGAAACAGTACATTATTGCTATTGGAAGGAGTCTTATCATAACATCTGATGTCTGCTCCAGATCCGTCCAAAAATTTGCTGCATTAACTGTCTGTCTATCAGGTAATAGGCTCTGGGATGTCCTGCTGTGTCAGTTGTCACTTCCCCTAAATAATATCAAACATACCCCGCAATGAAACGTTCCAGGCCTAGCACACTGCCAAACTCGCCCTGACACTTCCCTTTCATTAGCATCCCATCTGATGAGCTCATTTCCGCGCCAACACTGTTATCCCAAGCCAAGACTGGAGACAGACACGCATATGCTCCCTAACACACAGGCCCCCACTTTCAACCACTGATTAGGGAGCTGTTTGATTCTTCAATTTATCATTTATGTCAAAGGGGGGGGGGGGGGGGTTGAAAGTCCAAGAGCTATTGATTGTTTTCATCTTGACAAGACAAGATTCAGAGCTGCTGGCAATTAAGAACTTCAGTTGTTGTCAAAGCAGACAGTGGGTTTGTGTGTGCGGTGGACTGGGGTTGGGGGGAGATCTGCTTTGCAAATACACTAAAGTGAAACAAGCAACTGAAGGAGGAAGAGGAAATAAACAAGAAGAGGATGTAAAGTAATGCGTAGTGGCAGAGGGTTAAACGAGAATTTTTTTTTTTTTGCATTTTTATGGGCTGATCCGCAAAGCGCTGTTTCAGCAAGCTGTAGGAGCACAGACCTTATCGGGACATTGCTTAGATCACAGGCCCGAGATTCTCAAGTTCAGCACTTTTATGATTGCCTCCGCTCATATTCACATGAACACGTGCGACTGTATGCATGCGCAGCCACATTCCCATAAAGGCATCCACATAAACACATTTGCTTACACAATCCATAATGACTTTATCAGCCTTGTACCGCCAGTGGAAGCATCAATCGATTCGATGCCAGTACATGTCATTCCTCGCGCGCGGAAGATTAGCATCAGGATATCAAATTAATTTCGATAATGGTATAAAGGCTCACAAACCTTATGAATATAAGGCTTTAAAAGTCTGTGTATCTGCCCACATATATGATTAAGAGCTTTAAGGGTTTAAGTGCTAACCGAAATGATACAATCAGTGATACTAATGGCTAGCATGAGTTTCCTTCATAGGTTTTTGGTGGACTGTACAGACGGTTGAACACCATTAGAGTGAATTTCTAAATATAAACAAGATAGCTGCGTGCGTGTTAATGCTATACTGTTTTTCCTAGCTCGACTGCTAATCAAACACAGCCTTCAAGCGTAAGCTTGCTTTGCTAAACACAGAGGTACAACTGCCCAAACTTTATCATCGACTGCCCTTTCAAAACAACAAACAGCAATGTTATCAGATTCAGGGTTTAAAGATTTGAAATGTTACAACTATAAAATGTTAAATCAATTCATTCCTCAGCCCTAACTGTGTGATTCAATGTGTCGTGATACTTGTTTGTTTCGGCCAAAACAACTTTTGGGTCTCTCATACACAATTTAAACACCCCCCCCCCCCTCACTGCACCAGGCAGTTGTTAGAAATGTTAGGCTCCCTGACATCAGCTCAACAACAGCTCTGACAAAATCAACAGCTATAATCCCCGCCGAGCTGAGCTGCAAGCCCACGAAGCATGCCAGGGATTAAACAGTCTAGCTCACTGTGTCTCTCAATTTCATTTTTACATGGCTGTGCTCGGTCATATTTTCATCGATTTAGTATTTCCTGTCACACGAGGCCATAAAAGCAGCAGTAAGTGATTTTTAACCACTTTTGATTTATTTTGGTGTAATTCTTCTTTTTTCTTTTTTTGCACAATGGATTTTTTAAATGTTTTTTTGTGCACCATGCTTCATGTTTTGTCTTTGACAAATGAGGCCCTAATGGTTTTTAGTTTATGTTGAAGAAGTGCCGTGATACACTTGGTAGACTACTAAATACAGTCTGTAGACATTGATGGACGACATGATGATGATGTTTCTGTTTGGTTTAAGGTTTAGTTTATTTGACAGTAGAAGGAAAATTACATCTCCAAGTCCGAGACTTAATTCCATTGTGGTATTTGATATAGTATAATTACACATTGTTACACACAGTAATGAAAGATCCACAATTAAGAATCCCACAATAACAAATACACACAGTAGTGCATATTAACAATGAGAATAAAGTAGAAACTCATGTTTCTACCAAGTAACTGGGTATCTGCATCTATTTGACACCACTATTCTCTAGTGTCTCTCTAAATATCTTACTCCCCCTCTCTTTTTCTCACAGCTATTCTGGCAGAGTTGTAGGAAATGGACTCCATGCCCAGAGGCAAAACCCGGAGGTGAAAGTTCGCAGCCCGAACCCCACACTGGCTGAGGTCAAGGAGAGGTTGGAGCGCTTCAACCAGGTAAGATGACACATGTACTGTTATACACAGATATACACATATGTGTCTGTGTTTCAGCATGTTGAAAAAAAAACATAGTTATTACCCTAAGGGTGCCTCTGAATCATTTGTGTGTTCACCCATATGTCACAAGTCATATCTGAGACACCACTGAATGCCACGCGGGCTTGCTACGATTTCTGAACATGTCCAAACAGGGAGAGATAACTGACTGATTACTTACTGTTTACTGCCTTGTCAGTTTATATGAATAAAACATCAAGAGTGAATACAAATGAGTTAACTAATGTGGCTGATTTCTAGCTATATTCATATAAGAACTGTTTTTTTTTCCAGAATTAAAAATATCACAGGTCAAAACGTATGAGTCAACTGAAGTGTTATAACCAATAACATAAGCCTTAATTGGGCTTTTGTCTAATTAGTACAGCTCAAACAATATAACACTTTGGAAGAACTGTTAAAATGTCCCTACCATTTTTCTCGTATCCAAAGACTTGTTTGGAGCGCAGAGGCAGATATCAAAGATAAATGAAAAGGATGGAGCGTGAAAGGGAGGCGGTAACGAAAAAAAGTGAATTACTCTGGAAAGAAGAAGAAGAAGAAGAAGAAGAAGAAAAAAAAAAGAAAGATGAGAGGCAGGAGCAAAAGGTCAGGAATGAGTGACAGATAGGCAGAGATGACACAAGCAGCTTCAAAGTAACACTGTTTGTCATGTAGATGGGGTTTAGTGCTGAAAAGGACCAAGAAGAAAAGGGCCATTTCACACAGTCCCTAGAGGCCATTTGAGGAGACAAACGGACCAGGATTCGGTTCCCCTCTGCCTGTCTGCCCTTTTGTTGCCCTGAAAATTATGCCCACAGATAGCACACCAGCCATCTCTCACTCTCTATCTCTATATCCCTCTTTCTTCTCCCTGTTTTTACCCTTTCCCCCTAATGCACCTAGAAAACTTTTTCTGCCATTTTTCTTGTGTGCTTCTCCGTTAATGCATTTCTCTTATTCTCTTATTTCACTCTGTACTGTGCCCTCGTGACGATTCTTCATCATTATCTGCACACGTTCTCTTGCCCTCATCTCCTTCTTTCTTTACTCTCCCATCCATACATTTATTTTTCATCTCTGATCGCACGTATCTCGCGTCTCACATATACGGTATCTCCGAGCCAGCCTGTCCACCTGTCTGCCGCTGACAGCTCAAGATCATTTCTGTCACGCCGAAACATCCCATTGTGCACGGTCGCCGTCAAGTGCCATGTTGTCATGGCAACTATGCAGAGTTTAGCGGATGTCCTGTTGACATTTACAGGCCTGAAAAGCCTACCTTGAATCTAGCCCAGGTGGCAGAGCTTGGCTGAGCTTTGTGTCTGTGCCAGATAAGAGCTATGGACCACAGAGTGTTAAACTGCATAATGTGTCAGGTTTTGCATGGTATATTCAGAGCAGTTAAACATCCACAAGTGCACGAATATATTTCACGTGTTGCAACACACCTGCACACTGACGGCTTTATATAGATGCAGTACGCATACACTGAGCTGTGTCAGACACCGCACACCTTTAGATCTAGTTCATATGACACTCACCTGTGACAGCTATCAAACCTGGTTACTACCCAAACTGATTCATATAGATCAAAGTTGTTTTGTTCAGAATTAGATCATTTGCCAACCGCCATAATAGGCTAATACCATTCGATAACACTCCTCACTGCTCAGTTCAAGTTCTTAAAGTCAACTTCAGGTTTCTTGGTTAATTTAAATGTAGCCCCTCTCCCCTCTCTCTTCCTGCCCCAGTCCTTGTATGTAGTCTGAGATGTTCAAGTTAGATAATTATCATTTAAACGTCATTAAAACTTGAGGATATCATATCCCTGTTTCCCTGTTAGAAAGATTTGAAATATCAGCATAATGATGTCACCTGTCTTGTCTGCTTTTTCCTTGGCTCTTTCTATCCTTGCTAGAGAGCCCTCCAACAGATGTTTGGAGACAGGGCCATTATATAAGAATCTTCCAGGTGGGCGAGTCAGTCCAGAAAATAAGTTCCTTTTCAGATTGATTTTGGCAAGCCCATCTGGATCCCTCTCCAAATTGCAAACTTTACAGGACACCCTTGGTGCCTTTTAGGCTGTAAAGTTAATTGCAGTTCAATCAGGAGGGAGTAGTTAACAGATATAAAGCTATGTTGAATCATGCAGTTTAGATTTGTTTGTGTAGGCTCCATAGTTAGGCATCGACTTCGCTCATGAGCTCCATAATCAGTCAGTAATATAACAACACGACTGTCATAACTCTGACTCTAGATTGAGTTTTGATGCTGGTGCTTGCTGCATGTTGATTTCAAGGCCAGGAGTTGGAAGCAGCTCACTAAAATTCCAGATAACTGGATGATAGAGCACTAGTGATTAGCAATCACTGAGTAGATCCTGTGTGGATAAGTGAGAGGAGTAGTTTTTGGCTTATTGAACGAAAAAAGAATCTCCACCCTCCTACACTTTTAACTTGTGCAGTAATGTAGGAAGGGAGGAAAGTAAAAGTTTTAAGGCTTCAGAGTTGTTTTTTTTTTTTTCAGAGTTCTAAGATCCATCCCTGTTTTAATGCTACACTCCTGTTCTCTTGGATTTTCGAGAAATAAAACCCACACGGTAGGAGTTCAGGAGTGCCTGGAGTATGGAGCATTCCCAGCAAATACACAAAGCCAGCCTGGCTCTGTCTATTTAGAAAGTTTGAAATCTCGCAGCCTTTGAGGCAACAGCAAAGCGCTTGGCGATGATCAGCAACACCTGCAGGTGTAATATATTAAGGCAATTTGGTTGAAGGAGCCAGTGAAGTATTACTGATTACATCTTTAAATAAATATATTCCTTCAAACATCTGATCTGTTGTTATTAAACAGCAGCATAATTTCAACGTCTGGCAACTCACCGAGTATAAAAACCTGACCTTGACAGGAAGAAAAAGCTTAACAGAAAGAAACATTGTTAGAATATGCATTTGCTGAGATGTCTCCCATGGACTAGATATAATCAGGCTAATGTCTCTACGGTTATTAATTGTGGTGTGTGGTGTGTGTGTGTGTGTGTCCTTGTACTTTTATCTTTGCTAGAACCACTTTGAGTTTCAGACGTTCACAGCGAGGAGATTTTTTGCGAAATCTGCCCTTTGAAGTTGTGCCGACTGATAGAAATTATTTGAATGTTGTGTTAGAAGCACAGTTAGACATGTCTGCGTGTTTGTCTACTTTCATCCTCGGAGCTAGTTTGTTAGTTTTGAGTGAAAATAAAAAAAATTAAAAAAAAAAAAAAAAAAAAACAGTCGACTTTTAAATTGCTCTGTTTAAAAGCTATTGCAGGTATTTCAATGAATCTCTAATCTGAGCTTTTCCAAATTTGAATAACCTCCATTTCCAGGATTAGCGAGGTTAAGATGTGTATATTTTTAACATTGGAGAGTAGTCAGACTCAGACCACTGTGGCACTAAGAGGATTGGGAAACCGCTGCTGATGTATCACACTCTCTGACCCCCTCATCTACCCGTGACATTCTCCTCTTAAAGCACTCAGAGCTGCATACAGAATGAATTTGCGCGTGTGGGTGTGTGCGTTTGTTGGTGCACGCACATACAGAGCACTTGTTTGTATTCACACATAAACATACAACCTGCAAGAAGACTGAGGTGCTGTGAATCATATACAGTCGCAGATATCGGCATGCGGAATCAAATACGTAAAAAAGCTGGAAATACCACACAAACACACACAGGAAAAGCCTAATCTCTTGACCTCATATAAAATGGTCCATTAAGTGAGTAGGCCAAGTTATGGTTCTCCCCTGTGTATCTGACTGACTATCCTCTTTCTCGCTCTCTTTCTCTCTGCCTGTAAATATTGCTAATGTGGACAATAAATGTTTCAAAGTGAATTTTTGATTCCCGGCCATCAGGCCAGCTGTTCTTGGGTGGGGATTCTTTTACAATGGTCTATCTGTTTCCATGTGAGTATTAGGGCCAGATCATTTGTCAGTTTGTCAATTTGCACTATGGTAAATGCAAAGTCAGTGGCAACACGCAGTGCAGGGGAAAAACATGCGTTCACTCTCACGCTAAAATTCTTTAGCCTTTATTTTAAGTCTTATTTAAGTCTTTTTCTTTTTCTTTTTTTTTCCCCTACACACACACATATACACACAAACACAGACAGAATCATTAGAAATAGTGAAAGCTGTGGTTGATGGAGAGTTGGAAAGGCTCCGGCATAGAAATCCAGTACAGAGAGGCCAGTCGTATGTGTGATTGATGAGATTGACTACTTCTTTGCGGTCTGGTTTGGCCAGTGGCCCGGCCAGGTTCCACATCAGAGAAGCCTAACTTGTGTTTAACACACACTCAGCACATACCCTCCGTGGATCCAGGCGATTCTCGGATCTAATAGCTACTGCAGGGACGTAACATCCGCTCTTGTTAGTGACTATATACTGTCTACAAGTAGAGAAGTAAAGCAAGTGAAATAGTTTAACTTGACTCCTAAGAAGCATATAGGTTTCATCGTGTCAGACAGGCCCAGTTGGATTTGTGACTTTGATATACCTTCACAGTATATGCCTGTTTTATGTTTTACCAATGCCTGTAGCAGTTAGAAAAGTTTGAGCTTTAAAGAATAAGTAGAGTCCAGGGATGAAGAAAGAGCTGGGGCTGAGCTGGCAACCCGTCACAGGGAGGGGACAGATTCTTTCCACTTGAAGATGATGGAGCTGGCCTTCAGAGGAGCTCTGCTGCTCTTTGCTGCTGCTGTGGCAACGACAGAGCAACAAGTCTCACTGCCCAGGGCTTTCTGTTAGCTTGGCAACCAAACTTCATGAACCCAGACTCTAATTTAAGCATGACATTTTTTTTGCCATCATAATTAGATGCAAAGCTCACACAAATCCAGTGAACTGTGACTGTTTTTCCACATTGGGTCATGTTTATTCTTCTCGTGGGTTTAAGTTCCATGAAGACAGTGATTCTTGTCATATGGAGAAAATATGTGACCTGTTCCTGTTTCCGTCACATAGTCATGAAAATCCCCCTTTTCAATGTAATGCTGTGGGTTTGTTCAAACCAAGTCGAAACACCATGTTCCAAAGGTTATCTGCACCATGGATTACAGACTCCTGTGGTTTCACATATTATTCAAGGAAAGAGGAGGATGAGTGAAAATATTCCATTTGGGATAATGGAATATAAGAATGTTCTCAATTAGGGCTGGATATTGGCACTCTTGATTTGATTCAATTTTGACTCTGGGAGTCCCGGTTTGATTCAATTTGATTCAGTTCTTTAAAAAAGAATTTACATCAAATAAATGCATAAACATGAAAGTACTTCTCAGTATTTATCCTGGGAGTTTAAGTTTCTTTTTATTCCACAACTATGCAGCTTTCATTTACAAGAATTTTGAGTTTTTGCTTAACATTCATAATGCAAACAATTTGCACACCGCAGATCACTAACTGTACCCTTTTATAACCGTATATTTGCTTGCAAAGACTGACCTTGGGAATTTAAGATTGCTATATACAGTGTCACTTATCTAAAAATCACAATTACAACTGTGATTTTTTTTTTTTTTTACTCAGTTCAGTTATGAATAGATAGATAGGTAGATGGATAGTCAGGAAAAAGTAGGACACTATCTCATTCCTCTTGTTCTCTGTCTCATATGCACTGTATTAAAGTTGCATGGTCTGTTGAAGCTGCTATTGGCTAATGCAGTATGAGGATTGACGATGACTGTAATGATGGATTTTCATGGGGAGTGACCTGGAGGTGTACCATATCAACCTTTTGTGCTGCTGCCTTATCGGGACTTCTGTAGCCCAGTTTGAAGTCTAGAAGGCCTCTTCTTCCCAGCAGCCTTCACTGCCTGTTGACCCTCACGTTGAACACAACAGACTGTTCTTCAGCTAGGTAGCTGTTGGAACATGCTCTCAGAAAACCACTGATATCATTCAAACTGTCATACATTTTTTAACAACATCTCCATCACTCGCCTGACAGAAGCCAGAGTTTATTCACTCGTACATACGTTACGCAGACACATAATCTGCCTGTACCTGACGGGAGCAGGGTGTGACGGCCCAACGACATGCTGGGTTGTTGTGATTGACTCATGAGGGTTACATGAGGTCATGGCCAATAAAGTGTCACTAACGGTTAGCAGCAGAGTCTGCTTGTACTAGCTTGCAGTGCAGGGGTGTGTGACTCTGCTATTGTTTAAAAAAAAAAATGTTTAAAGTATTACTCAGCCCTCTTGGGAAATTTGCTTGTTTATTTTCAAAAGTACAAGTGGGTTTTTAGATTTTATACAGATTGCATGAAATCTGCTGGAAAGATAGAACTGATTTTGTTTTTACTGCAGAAAACACAACCATGTGGCCACTTAAAAAACATTTTGATTTGGCCGATAACTCCTGAGACGCAGGAGCAGTGTTTTCCTGCATTCCTTGGTTCAAGACAAATATTTGAGTATTTGTCCAAGAACATGTATGCCCAAATAAATAGTAAGCCGGTATTCTCCACCTAAAAGTTATGTTCAACCTGCATTTTGCAATTGAAGTCAAACACGACTATTGTGTAATTTTACTCAAGAAATCTGCTACACGACATTAAATTAATTAATTAATTTAAGTGGCATTAACTCAGAAGTCTTTAGAGATGGGAAAAACATGGCTGCCATCAGTCAACATGTATGATTGCTGCTATTGTACATTGCATGTACATACATGTACAATGCAGATCCAGACGCAGAAATATAAAACTTTTTATATCATCAAAATAACATAGCGGAGGTTTGTGTGGCCTTGGCAGACGTACGTGTGGTAAGTCAGTGTGTCCATAATAGATTTTCTTTTTTTTTTTGCCTGCACTGATATGTTGTCAGCACTCGGGTGGTCAGCGATCTATCGAGAACTAAGCTTTTCGTAGTCTTTAGTGCGATATGGATTTCACATCTAAAAGTCAACAAGGCAAAAAGTTGGCTGTCAGCATCGGATAAAGGGTTTATATTGGCCTCATCTTTAACCATGGAAAAGGACAACAGCAGAAAGCTTCTTGGCTCACTATTGTTGTTACGCGTTTGATTTTCAATGCGCTTTTGAATCCGTTTCATTTTCCATGTTGTAGATGGCAGTGCAGGCCTTTGCTAAAGTCCAGACTCTGACAGCTACCTTCGCGTCCCAGTCCTGAACTTTGCTAAACCTGCCACTCAGAGGCTCTTTATTAATTAAGAACTGTCTGGAAACTGGTTGGCCATAACAGGCACCGTTAAACCACGCGCACAGTATGTCCTGCTGCAGAATCAGCAGCTATGGATGGCTGAGCAGTGCAGCTATCTACTGTTTTGTTTGTTTGCAGCTTTTCATTCTTTCTAGAAGGCTCCGTCTCTGTCTGTAACTTTCTCTCTCTCTCTCCCTGTCACACTCATGCTTGAGAAATATACTTATTTTTCCCCTCATTCAGCTCCCTTTCTTGGTCAGGCAATATGAGATGTAGAGAGAATTGCAGCGATTTCCTCTGAAGTCAGTAACTATCGCAGACACACACACACACACACATAGATACAGTACACACTTATTTTGTCTCTCAGCTGATGTTTGCTTTTACACAAAAGCATTATAAGTCTGTATAATATGTGAGAGAATGGAGAGAATTTTAATTTAAAAGTTGGGAGGACTTCTGCAGACTTTTAGCGATTACCACTGTCATTTTTTCCTTCAGTCTCCTCCAGCTTTTCCTTCCCTTCTCCTTTCCTCTGTCCACATAAGCAGTTTTACCACAACTGCCCTCAATGAGGTGATACTGTTTCAAATTGTCAGGGAAGAAAAAGAGTGCACGTCTCGATGTGGGCATACAAAGGTTATGACTTATGATCCTGGTTCACTGGTTTGACAGCAGTATCCCACATAGGTCACATGAACAGACGTGTGCACACACAAACGCACACACGCTTACACAATTACTGCGACAGTTGCAGTATTTATATCCCATCCTCTGTAGCCACATTTCACATTTTTACATTTCATAATCAGATTTTTTCCACATAAAACTGGAATGTGAATCCACAGCAGTCTCCTGGTTAAGCTGCACAAACACACACATGCACTCTCTTTTAGTCTTGCCTGTCTTCCAGACTCCTTCAGAGAGTGATTGGTTACTCCTGGCAGTACAGATTTTAGTGGGACTAGGATGCAGTCAAATACATGCAGGAATTCAGCCCTTGATGCTCTCAAACATACCCCATCATCCACTGACTGAAGAATGCTTTTGAAAAGAAAGAGAGAGGAGAATGAGTTGGCAGGTTGAAAAAAGAGCCTGAAAATATTTCATGATTTAGGATTTTATTCAAAGCCTTACAGGAATACCTGATTTGTCTTCGGATGCCAGGGTAATTTCAAGGCAAGCCTTAAGTATAAAGGCTGGCATAGTTTTTCAAACCCTTCCACCTGCTTGTACAGCAACAAGCTCAGTCTATTTTTCTCTCAAATTCCCCCTTTTTATACCTCTCCGGTTTCCCCCTTCTCTATTTGTCTCTGTCTTTCTTTCATCCTGTCACTGTCTGTTTGTTTTACTTAGCACGTGCAGTTGCAAATCTTAGCTTAGACTATCTGAAGTTTCAGCACTTCAACTGACTGTTCCTGTTTCTCATCCCTCTTATTTTCTTCATCCAGTCATTATAATGTTTGCTTCCACTAAAGGGCCCCACTCAAGTTTCATGAAGCTATGGTGGCCCTGAATATTACAGCATTCAAATAATACTCTATAACTGAAATGTCAAATTATGTATGTTAGATTTTTTTTGTGTCAGGCACTCAGCACTGAAGAGAAATGGCTTCACTTTAAACTGCCAGTGATATTTAAAGCTTTTCTATGTAACATTCAGAAAACCCTAGTTAATGTTAATGGGCATTTAGCGTCACTGCTAACGTGCACTCCGTAGATGCAAGCAAGTTTCATCCTGGGCATCGTCCAAAAGTGACATACACATTCACATGAGTTTAGCCAGTTTAGGAGACCAGCAGCAGGTCCTGAATCTACTGACTGAGAAGTGAATGTGAGCAGAGAGTCTGAGCGATTATTTCACCTTATAGTCACTGAAGTAAATATTGGACTCATTTTTCACAAGCCACATATCTTCTGAACATTCTGACACTAAAATGGTGTTTTTCAGACAGACAAATCAGACAGAGAAAATTAACTTGAGACCAGCCGCTGTCACAGCAGCAACGCACTCTGCCAGCGCAGATATTTCTTCTCTCTGCCGGTGCTGAATCATGCGTATGGTTTCATCTAAGATGATCTATAACAACTTGACTCAAACTCGAATGACTTTCTGAAACATCTATGGCACAACCAATGTGCTTTTATCTATCTACACAATTTTCACTTCCAAATGAGGTTTTGAGATCTGGCATGAGGATGCCCATGTAAGATACAGGAAATGTATACTATGTCATATCATTGGCACAGATTGGAACACGTTCTCTTCTGTTATAGGAAATTTTTGTTATAGGCAATCGATAAAGCACACATTTTTCAAAGTCTGTGTAAAGGCAAGTCTGAGATTTCTTTCAAAATACATTCAGTATGTTGGAAAATACTTGCTGAAAACATGTGAAAAGACTTGAATGCTATATTAGTCAGTCCAGGATTTTGTGGGCGGTCCTAAAGGGTGGCTTGATGACACACTGAGGCCACCCTGAGCATACCGTGGCAATTCATCTTGCTCAGAGTGTTTCAAAGTTAGTCATGTCATTTTCTGAACTCATCTGACACGTTTCAGTCTCTTCAGAATTGCTGCGTGATTTTGATTTTGACCTCTCATTCAATAAATTTGTCGATATTTTTAATCATTCAAATTTGGCTGGGTGGTTAATAACACTTTCTTCTTTGGTCTGACAAACTTAGAGCACATATTTATTCTTACTTCACACTGACATTAAGCTGCATTACAATCTGTTTACCGATTAGCAATAAAAAGTGATTAAAAGATAAAATTAATCCTTAAAATGCCTCAGAATCTTACATTACACAAGCCTGTACTCACCATTATTAGGCTGTTTTGAAACAGCAAAGCTCTATATTACTCAACAGTACAGTGATATTCAGCATTGTTTTACATGTCAGGGAGTGAAGGCCGAGTCATACGAGAACAAAGATATCCGTCGCTCTAGGGTTAAATTTCTGCTTTTTACGTTATATAAAGGCTTCTATTGAAGTATTCTGCCCACTTGCTCACATTAATGATACAGTGCAATGTGACAAATGAAAAGCCTTTGAAAGGTTGTTTTTGATGACATAAATAGACATAAATAGACCACAGCTGTGTTGATATATTGCTCATCTATGGGTCCTGAGTCATTTCATGCTAGAAAATATTGTTTTTATAGTTGCATCATTATTTGTATTTGAAACATACACAGCTTAGTATATAATATGTGAGAACTCTCCCCTGGTGTGATGACTGCTTTAAAGAATATAGAAGAAAAAAAAGCCATTTTGAGAAACTGCTTAGAACCTCATTGAAACCCAGAGCTGGTTTTCAGTGCAGTAACATTATTTTTCTGTCAGAAAGCAGATAGGGAGAGAGAGAGAGACTATTGGCTGAATATTATGCATTCAACAGTCCTTAAGAACTCATATTGGAATATTGTGCAATCTCTCTCTCTTTAGCTTCAGTGACAAATTAGAAATTTGTTTCTTCACTATGTTGTTGGAATACCACAATTAAATTGCCTGCGTGTTACAGTAGAGTTGAAATTTGAAAGAAATAGCAGAAATCTCTGGCAGTTTTGCAGCCCAGACAGTCAAAACAAACCAACAAACTGCATTGGACAGCAGCCAACCAACAATTCTACAATGGCCTGACTGTGGTTTCCACAGCAACAGCTCCTTAATTGATTCTTTCCCTAATTAACATGCTTTAAGGACAGCTGGGCCAAGCAGCATTGTGTTAAATGTTCCCTGAACGGCATGGTTATTAGCTTAATGCCCAAATGGTTATCAGGATGGTGTTGGTACAAAACACTCTGCTGTTCCGCATAGCATTTCTTCATGAACTCTTGGAATGTGCATTGAATTTATTTGGTTGCATTACATAAATAAAGGTTAATTAGTTCATTAAGGTTGCTGTGCAGAACTAAGGAAGATGTTTTCTCTCCCTCTATTATCCCTCACTTGTGGATAAATACTTAAATTCTAACTTATTCTAGTGTACCCAAACCATTGTACTTCTTCCTGTGTTTCACAGCAACAGAATATTTTCCTCAAGATGTATTTGAGTACCGTGCTATATGAGCCCCCTAAGCAAAGTTTCTCCTTCTAACACAGCATATCGCATTGCAGCTTCAAAACAGGTGGAACAAGTATAAGACACACAAAGATCCTGTCAGCAGCTTGTAATGTGAACCAATCCATAACCATAAAACGCACATCTGTAACCAGTGTGTAATATTGTTCATATGGTTTCTAAGTGATCCTCTTGTACCTAACTGTCCAACTGTGAAAATTGAGCCACACAGCTACTGCCAAGGGCTTTCATTGTTGCGGTGAGCATAAGTGATATGTTTTACCTGCTTCCACTAAAGGGCCCCACTCGAGTTTCTTGAAAAAGTTATAGTTGTAGATGTGTCTTTTCATTTACTCAGGCCTGAATGAGAGGGGACACATTTACATTAAGTAAAAATTGGATACTTGACAGATGTAATGACTTGCAATATTAAAAGTATACGAGCTAGTTGTCAGGAACGCTCTCAGCCTCCGATTGCACTCCCAGCTGTGGACATTAGCTACGCTGATAAGAAAGACTAACGACAAAATACCAGTATGCCCGTAACTGCTCTTCTGATGACTTTGACACTAGTCGAGCTGCTACAGGCATTTATATGTCATCATCATCTAAGCTTTGTATGGCTTCATCATTACTTGCCAGTGTAAGGCCTTGACTGTCTGGGCATGTACTCTTTTATATAAATCTCTGTCAAATTAGAAACCTCTAGATGGAAACATCTCGTCAACAGCTGAATGAATTGCCATGAACTTTTGAGACAGTTTGATATTTTGTGGTTTTGTGTGCAATATCGATTGGATGGATTGTCATGACATTAAGAACAGATATTTGAGGTCCCCAGACAATGTGTCCTGTTGACTTTGGTGCTCCTATGACTTAATTTACTGCCATCACCACCTCAAAATTCTGCTTTTTCCAATAGCAAAAGAAAAGCAAAACTAATTACATTCCCATCAGCCATAAAATGGTTAACAAGGTAAATGCCTTACATGCGATGTTAACATCGTCACTGTGGACATGTTAGCATGCTGAGGCACTTATGGCCTCACAGTGCTGCTAACATGGCGGCAGACTCTTGTTTCAGAATTGCACTTTACATTTGGCATTTATTTATACATTTCTTTGGATAGCAGTATATACACACTTGTCTTCTTTCATGAAATGTTTCTTTTGGCTTTTGCTGAAGGCTTAGAAGACACCTGGTTAAAGGTCACCTTTCCTGTCAGGTGTGCTGAGTCTGGTGTCAATGGAAAGGATATTAGTCATCCCTCCACCCCAAGCCCCACCTACATTCCTCCCACCCACCTCTCAACATGTCTTTAGTGGTTGTTCCCTCCATATGAAGGTCAGCTGTGCACTAGGATTGATCTTGTCAGCTTTCTCATGAATGTTTAATATGTGTGTGTGTGTGTGTGTGTGTGTGTGTGTGTGTGTGTGTGTGTGTGTGTGTAGGTGCACGCATGAGCGTGTGTATGCGTACACAACCTAAAGGCTAAAGGATGGTCAAAAAAAGTTTACTGTGTGTGTGTCTGTGTGTGTGCGTGCGTGTGTGTGTCTTTATAGCCCAACATGTTCTGTTCTGCGAATTTGGTATTCATGCCACTTTCTTTGCCTCGCACTCCAAAGGATCATTTGTTGTTGTGTCATCCAGGAGAGCTCCTTGTCAGACATGGTGTGATGGAACAAAGACCACCTTGATGATGGTGGACAGCAGGTGGTCCAATTAGTTGGCCCCATGTTGCGAGGGAGGAACATCATAAAGAGTAGCATTTCACGCTTCAGGCTGAAAACATCTTCATGCAGAACTGCAGCCATGGTGCTATGCGATATGGTTTATATAGGTCTAGTTGTCAAACACTGTTAGATGCAAGAGTGAAGCAAAAATACAGATGATCTACTCTAGCGATCGAAGCGGTCTTCAATCAGTTCTGACAGAGAGATTCATAACCTAATGGAAATGTGTGGTACATGAAAAGCTCAAAGTGTATTTTAGCTGATACAGTGTGGGGAAATAAACAGATGTCATTTGTGATGTCATGTTCACCATTTTAATGGCCATACAAATAAAGCATGACTAGTATTACAGTATTGGGTAATTGATCTGGTTTCTCGTAAACTCTACCAATGGTGGAGTAAATTGAGCGTCATAGAAAAAAATCTGAACTTTGTTGTCTGAAGGAAATAGAACATAGTTATAAAACTGCCTTTTGTTTTTGGGGTTCTTTTCTCAGCCTTGTAATCAATGCTTCACTTAAAATGTGGTTGCAATTAAATGGAACACGTCATCTTACCACCCAGGGCCCTCACTTTACACCACCCACACTGCTCTTCTGTTCCCCCAGGATGCTATGTATCATCCATTGTGCCCTTGCTGACATTTACAGGAATTGATATGTCAGAGCAAGAGATGAGACATAGGGGACACAAGGAACCACAATATTCCACTGGAAAACACTCTGCTACTGGTTGCAAGATCTTTAACTAGCCAAGTGAATGTATAGTTTTATATGAAGTATATGAGTATTTCACATAAAAAAAAGGCTTATGATAATTGAAGAAGAATCAGGCTGGCTTTCCATTTCATTACTCAGACGATTACTTTCCGTAAAGATTGCCTAAAATTATAGTAAGATAATAAAATTAATGTTATACATAAACCATTGTGTAATAAACCTCGTATTACTGTGTTTGTGGCCTAGGAGACCCAGGAGAGGTTTCCAAAACTGGGCCAGATGGAGGCCTGGGATGAGCTGGGCAGTGGGGAAGAGGGCAGCAGTGAGGACTGTGATGATGAAGATGGATGTCAAGCCTCAGGAGACGATCAAGGCCAGACGCGTGAGTAAAACATGCCTACCTTCACATGCATACCTTCACATCACACATATACACAAATCTAAATATACACAAAAGTAATGAGCCCTAATCTTGTGCTAGCATCCGCCATTCATATATAAGAATCTTACTCCTATCACCCACCCACATGATCTCCATGCCAAGCGTTGTGATGATTAACAATGTCACTGTTCCTATCGGCAGGCAAGGGAAAATCTCTTTAAAACACCTTTTCACACTCTGTCCTTGCCTACTGTCTGCTTCAGGCTGCGGCAAAGGTTGCGGCGCAGAAGATCCTTCAGATCCCCAGACAACAAACCAGTTTACTTTAGTGGGCACACATACACATAAACACACACACACAAGGTAGTGAGGAGGTGTTGGGGCTTGTGTTCGCTTTGATGAGAATCATTTGATCTCCTGCAGAAGGTTCTTGTTAATCATCCCTAATTATCATGTTGGCTTTTTCCACCTACACAGTTAAACAAAGGAATCTAGTGTGAAACATTGTCTTACTAGCATAGAAGGAGCAGAGAGGAACATGGAGGTGCAAATATGCACTTACCCACGGCTTAATATCAGCAGGGGCCACATTAGATATAAAAGTTTTTTTTTTTCATGTGGCTGGTAAAGAGGCCGTCAAGACACAGTGAAGACAGGACTGGTGATAGCAAATCTTCTGCAAGAGATGCAGAAATGCCAGATGCTGATTCATCAGCCTCTTTGTATGATGTTTGCTCAGTCCAACACAAATGCACATTTTGCACGGAGGGGGTAATCACATACATTAAGAGGTGCCTTGTGATGTGTACCCAGTTAAACACAACAGACATTGGGGTATCCTGGCCTAGGTGGTTAATATTCTGACCATGTAGTTGCAACGTCCCATTTTGATTTTGAATGTTCATTGCCTCGCTGCTCCCAATTATCAAATTAAAGGAAAGAAAGAATAGTCCCCAAATATCCTTGAAATAGATACAAAACCATTTAGCAGTTGTTTCACATAACAACAACCCTTTTATCTCTTTTAAGTAACTTGGGTCACAAAACATTAACATTTTTTTGTCACATAATTGAATCTGGATCATTTGGCTTTTGAACAAACAAAGCCTTTCTTTGTTCTTCAGACATGAACACAGTGTTTTTTGCAGTCATGATGATAGTTGCTAAGTTGAACATCTGATCCTCAGTGTATATAATATGTACTGTGCTTGATGCAGTTTTACTTTACTGCTTACTTGTATGTTTAGTCCAGAAAGTGACAACTAATGCAAATTAGTTCAAATGTTTTAACACAAAAACATTTGTGAGGTAGTAGCCATTACAATATGTATATGAGCAAAATAATACACACGGCCTGTAGGTCAGGATACAGCAGATGAGAAGAGACAGAGTGGCTTAGTGTGGTACTGTATCAGCACACTTACTCTCACTGGTCTAGCTTTATCAAAGGGTAGTAGGACTATGCACACCACAATACAGCTAATAAACCAGTCAATAGTCATTACACACAGATCTGGACAGGTCCTTTCTATGCCCTGCTTCTAGTTGCAATGTGAATAAAACATGCCAGGCTTTCTTAGAGCTCTTACAGCAGCAGCAGTGTCCCAATAGTAAGGCATAATCAATCAATACCACTGTCTGAGATTTACAGAACAAAACGCATTAGTTTGTTCTTAAAGTATAAATCCATATCCTAGTAAACCCTGTTTCCTGTGAACTCTCCTTAGGCTACAAAAATAAAAATTGTTATCTAGTAACCATATCATGCTGTCTGGAAGATGATTGGCTGATTGGTATCTATAAAATAAAAAAAATAAAAAAAACAAATTACAGCATTGGGCCTAATTTAAGATAACTTTGACTCTAAGGCAGTCATTTGCTTCTGATGCCTGATGCCAAGAGCTGGGCAACACTTGTCCAATGACGCATGGACAGTCCATTTTTGGCAGATCATTCATTTAAACCAGCCAAGGCTGGCTTTGAACTCAGCTGTGAGTATGTTCAGCTATTCAGGCAATTTCCAAAGCTTTCAGGTGGATAACGGCTGTGGTAATGGGCATTCTTTAATTCCGGTTTTTCAGTTGTGCTGTTTTCTCACACTCCCCCGTCAAGCTCTTTGAAGTGACCAGTTTGGAGTTTGGGAATTTGATGAATTTCATGACATCTGGCTCACTAATCATAAAGTTACAGTACATTTGAAAGTTGGCATCTCAATGCAGTCCTAATTTTTTATTATTATTACTATATAATTTTGATTTGTTTCTCATTTTCCAATGACAAATATCAGTTAAACTTGTGTTGATTATGCAAACATCAACTTTGGCAAGGCATTCTTTAGTTGGGTGAAGCTGTAATACATTAAAAGAGTAGGAGGCATATTTTAACTTCCATCTGTCCGTGCATTTGTTTGCCTTTGTGTAGCCGTGGCAGAGCTCCCAAGGTCCATGTTAAAAGGGGGCATGACCGCCCACTGTTCTGCTAAGAGAGACTTCATCACGAAGCTAATGAACAGCACTAATCTGCAGAGAACAGACTCGCTGTCTCTATCATCACTCAGATGTGATGGAACTGCCGCAAGTCCTGCTGAGGAAATAGGACACATGCATACGGCCTCTTGCATACTGAGAGTGTGCTTAAAAATGATAAATGCAGATGCTTCATACACACAGCTTTGATTGCAAAGACCAAAAGACTATCGGCAACCATGTAAAGCTGTGAACAGTTAATGTGAATAGTTAAGCTACTATTTGACAGTATCCAGATTTTTTTAAAAAAGGTTGAAAACTACAGACGAGTTGGAAAAGTCACATTCTTTTCACATACTCCAATTAGCTTTCCACCACTAAAAAGAACTAAAAGTGCAGTCTGATTGCATGATGTCATGCCTGTTTGATCTCTTCTCAGATCCTTCTCCTCTAGCCCGAAGACATGCTAGTGTACTTTGTGTGCCAACCAAACAAAGCTTGGTCATGTACGAACTGCTATGACCACAGCCATGAACAGGAGAATAAATCAGTGAATCTTTAATGAACCATATCATTCCTCTTCCCTGCAGCTATGAGAGCCTCTTCTGTGGTACATTTTGTGGCGTGACTATGGCTTATTAACTGTATTAGTCCGGGAACACTTATGGCTGCTCCTTCCAAAAGGAGCTATTCATTTGTAGCTAGCTCATTAACGTATTAATCTCTGAAAGACCCACAGCGGCACATTGGACCACTATCTCTCCATTAGGAAGAGAGACGAGACTCCAAATGTATGTGCATCAAAAGGTAGAACAGTACTTTATTTGTCCGTCTCCTTCCGTGCATCCAGCAGCCTTGTCTGAGGGAGAGTAAGCAGACTTTTTATTTTCTGGCCTTTTGTGCAGATCTGGAAAAACAAACAGGCAAATTGGGGAGAAGAGATCTTTCTGATATCAAATGTGCAGGAGTATATGCAGTAGAAATGTTCTTTCGGTTTTAGTTTTAGGAAATCTTGAAGGACTTTATGATGGAACGTGGGAGATTTATAAAAACCAAAAACATATCCTTTTCTTAACCTTTTGAGTTTGACTGCAGTTTAGTGTTGTTTGCTGTTGAGGCAATCTTCCTGGCAAAGGTGTGGGAAGTCATAAAACCTAAAGGGGGAGAAAGCAGGTTATCCATCTCAAAAAAGGAGGAGGAGGAGAAGTAAACGCATGGATAAACACTTCCAATGATTGAGCCGGAGGGATGTGCAGCTCAGAAGTGTGAATCGTACAGCCATGAAAGTACAATTCTCTTTTGGTAACAAACACCATCTGTCTGGAACACTGGTGAGCTCATCAAGAAAAGCGAAGACACCCCTGGCATTGCTCACAGATTCTGCACTTCAGTGGCTAAACCTGTCTATTAGCATGAAGCCACTGGCAATGATTGTTTTGTTTTGCTTTCCCATGCTGTCAAAGAACATAATTACGTAAATGTGACAAGATGGAAAAGATTGAAGAGTGGATCAGTGTGCCTCTTTTCCCAAATAGGAGGACAAATTTATTAACTTTCCTTGTCACTCCTTCATACGGAAGGAAACAGCTGGCTGTGAATGTCTGTGAAACTGACCCCAAGGGAAGTAAACTCTGAACACTATTCTAAATGTACAGCTGCTAGTTTTGTGGACATTTTTCTCCTAACAAAATTGAGTGTAGTGTTTTTTTTTTTTTTAACTCTACGTTTAAACACACACACTTTCAAAGACATGGAGAGGTGGGTCTGTATGGCAGGAGAAGGCTCCAATCAGCACATTTTGAATTTAAGGCTGAAGGACACAGGAGCACAATCTGCACTCCCCATCTATCAATGTCCAGTGTAATATGCAGTTTATATTTTGCTTTCCACAGCTGTATAAAACATTTCTGTAGAGATCTTGTTTCTACCACTTGAATGTTCAGAACGCTATATAGTAGTGTGTAGATAATGACCTTGAACTTGGCCTTGGTCCAGTGTTTCAACTTTGACGTATCAGCCTCATAATGTTCTTGCTGTTGTGTTTGTACCTGAATGTCAAAGGCATAGAGAGAACTTCTCTCCAAAGCCTATAAGGCTATAAAGGTGTGCAGCAGCTGTTCGCCCTGGCAGGAAAAGCACATTCCTAAAATGAACGGCTGCTTGGGCAGGATATGGCCAACCTACACCAGCGTTAGCAGGATTACACTGGATCGGCCCCAAGCCCACTACAGCCTGCTGTTGCCCTCGACCTAACATACACCGGCCTTTCATGTTCAAAAACTTGCAAGATGGAGAAAATAGTGGTGATTAAGGGTAAAGTGCTGAAAGTTGGAGTCTGACATGAGGACACAAGGTCAGAGGTTAAAACTTAAAACAATGGACGGGTAATGCCATTGGGCTATATGATGTGATGTTACATCACAAGAGGTAACACAGGCATGGAAATACAGCTAACATGAGAATAAAATGTTCAGAACTTCAGAAAAGACAATTGCAACATACAAACCTATGATTCAATGTACCGTGTGAGAGGGGTTAGGAAGGTGCGTGGGTGGGTGGGTTGGGGATTTGGTGTGTGTATTCTCTTCCAAGCCGGGTAGAACCAATCCACCCCTTGATCTTCCCATCCCAGGTCCTAAGGACTGGCGTGCGTAGAGGCCGGCTGGCCAGCAGATGTAGTCGCTGTGTACCGGTACGGATATTACCAGTAGGACTCCCATTTCCTTTGGCCTTTCATGTGGAGCTCAAGGGGCTGAGAATGAGCTCCGCAGGGCAGAGTAGGGTTGGAGAAGAAGGAACAAGAGGATCAGTGATGGCTTTGGCTGGGCAGGACAATAGTCTGGTTTGCGAATGGATGTGGGAGGAGTGAGTCATGTTTTCTCTCAGATATGCAGAGTCATCTATTTGTTTTTATCTGACTTTGTAACATTGCACAATTCTCTTAAAACTTGTCTTCTTAAATGTATGAATGATTCTCTATGAAATTATTAACGGAAAGGCAACTTTCCGACAGAACAATTGGGGAATAATACTTTAGACTAATACTATACTAAAGACATTTATTAAAACTTAAATACTTCCATCTATCCTTTATCTGTACTTACTCATTAGTCTCATGATGGGGCTGGACCCTATCCCATCTGACTTTGGGCGAAAGACAGTGTACACCCTGGAGTCACCAATTAACCTATTAAGTGCATGTCTTTGGACTGTGTGAGGGAGCCGGAGTACCTGGAGAGAACAGACATAATTGGGGAGAACATGCAAACTCCACTCAGAAAGGCCCCAGCCAAGATTCAAACCGGGAACCTTCTTGACAGTGTTGGCCAACTTTGATACTTGACAGATATTTTGCTTTTTTATAATCACCCAATAACACGTTTTTTTAATTGTAGACAAAAGCATTTGTGCATCACCTGTCCCCATCCACCCCTTTTTCACACTGTCTTCCACCGTTCCTTTCAGTTCTCTGCTTTTTCCTTCTTAGCTGGCATATTCTGCCCTGCAGTTTTTATAGCACTTTGAGAGCATATTAACTTGAAGGGCTCCCTAGGCGTGCGGTCATCAGAGGAGAATGGTTCTCATTAGCCAGCATCATCATTTCCTTTCTAAGCAGTATCAGTGAAGCCTTTATGATTGAGCCTCTCCAGCACACCTTATGGACCTTGATTGGGAAACACTAAGAATCTCTGGTGGGGGCAACAGGTTTTAAACTAAAGGAAGTGGTGGGAGTTATTACCTCGGAAGTTAGTGAAAATGATACATACAATTTAACATTTTGTATGGTTCCTATGAAGTTTATAGCAGCGCAGCAAGGAATGCTAGTGACTCAATGCTCTGATACCGTAGACACATAAAAGTCTTAACTGCAGTATCACAGAAGGATATGTTATTCACTGATACTACAAGGAACCTTACAACATGTGCAGGTTTGCGAGCAGTAAATGGTATTTTCAAGATGGTTAAAGATGGTGTCCAGACTCATAAAGTGCTCTTTATAGAAAGCTGCAAATGCATTGGATATGACTTTTATGGTGTGCAAAACACCCTTGCGCACCACCCCTCCACTCCAGGCCCCCAGTCAGGCTCTGACTAAACTTTTGGGTTGTCATTGGGACCAGATTTAATCAGTACTTAATGAATTTGTGGAAATATTTTGCTGCTGGCTACTCACACAACAGATGGACCTACAGCTGAGGCGACTTTGTGATGGCCCTTGTTTATTTGGGCTGCTTTATTAATGCTTTCACCTAGGCTTCTCTACTGGTGGTTGAGATGGGGATTGGGTGGAAGAGTGGGAAGGTGGGGGGGGTTGCATGAGTGACCCCCTTGACTTTCTTGACTTGCCTGAAGCCCAGCCCCGGCTACTAACACATAAACTTGCATTCCTGCTGTAACACAACACTGAGCAAATAAAGGCAGACATTCCATTGATATTGAAAAATACAGTGGAAGGATAAGCAGGGATGAGTCTGATCCTCTCTGTCTCAGCTCAGCCTGGTATGTAGGGGGGAATACGGTCTAGGTGAGGGGAGATGGAGAGAAAGCATAGAAGGACTTGGGGAGGGATTTTCCCATTGAGGCAGGTATTTCTATTTCAACTCAAGGCTCAAAAGATGCAAACTTTTGCTTTAAAGCAAACCCCCAATCAGAGTATCTGCTTCAGATAGCAGAATTAGCATTGCATGAGAGGTTTTTGTATTGACAAGCTGCAGTGCAAGTCTGCGTGTGGCTTTATATATGTGTTTGCATCAAAGGGGACGCAAGACACGTCATTAAAGGCCTATCCTATTGACCAGCGGTGATAGCGACAAAGCCCTTCTCCCTTATCCATAATTGATGCAGCAATTAGAGCTGAACCTAGAACACACTGTCAGGCCTGAGGGCTGGGAGGGGGCTGACCTCTCACTGGTTCAGCTACAGATTACAGATCAGATACTGACAGTATACTTATTGCACGTTCTAAGTAATTTGATTCTAAAACTGCAGTCAGTTATGCAACCGAGAGTTTACATCAAAGTATTTCACTCACCCCCACAAAATCAAACATTTTGTTTTTTCCCTAACCCACACAGATTTCTGAAAAGTCTTTGAAGTTGAAAAGGCAAGTATCACTTAGATCACATGTTGCAACACAAGGCTGCATTATATTCTCTGCATGTAACATTTGTGTGGGCACTGCCGCTGCTACTTGGTGTCACTGTGTAGTTAACACCCTAATGACAGTAAAACCTCTTTTACACTCTTCAGCCCTCATAGTGTCACTTGAACATCAACGGGAAGCTCAACCGGTTGAACGTGTCATTGGATTTTCAATACTCAAGGAAAGGCTACACAAAAAATCACAGCGAAACAGTGTCAGGACAGGTGAAAGCAAGCAACTCAAGACTTCTGCAATGCTTGGCTGATTTCAGCAGGCAGGGGGAGGGATCCATGTGTGAAATGTTATGTCAGGAGACGCACACACATTGACAGTGTCTCTTGAGTGCTACCTGATGTGCACTTCCTCTCGACTATAATGGATGACGATCAAGTGTGTGTGTGTGTGTGTGTGCGTATGTGTGAGAGAGACCAGATGAGTGTGAATGCGAGTTTATCCTTCACGCTCGTCTGTCTACAAGGACAACCTGACACCTGTCAATGCAATGAGGCATCTGGTGTTTGAGAGCATGCAGGTGTAGTGTCAGGTGTTCATGTGACGTTGGTATCATTCCTTTTTCCTGGTGGGAAATACAGCGTGTTTGCATCTGTGTGGGAATCTGAAGAGTTGAACTGGGTCTTTAATGCTGCTTTCTCCTCAAGACTCCCCTCCATCTTGAGAATCTGTCACGTTGACTGGTGGAGGTCACTGTCCTCCCAGGGCCCCTTTTGCCTATTTGTTTCTGTGTGTATGTGTTTGTGTGTGTAAGGAGTAAATCTTAATCTTGCCAAGGAGCTTAATAGTCTAGTACAGCCAAGAATTGCACTGGGCAGATTCCATTGCACTGATCCCTGTTCTGGAGTTGCCATGCTGCTATGCTCGTTGCTAGGTTAGCTGTAGGCTGAGATGTGTACCCCACTGGTGCCCCTGTATTTTTGCCCCTTTAGCCCCTTGAGCGGCCTGCCAGAGACCCTGTACCAGTCCTGGATTCCCTATATAGGTTGCCTATGAACCAGAGGGACAGTTCCCAGAGAAGTAAGTTTGTGCGTGTGTGTGCGTGCATGTGTGTGAAAATTCACTGTCTTACTCAGAATACGGAATAGGGAGATTAGTTTGACGGGGGCACAGAGCCCCTGGCTGACATGGCACCACATAAAGAGTGAGTCGTGGACAAAAACAGCGCAGAGATGGATGGCCAGTAATGAACTGTGTGAATGCATTCCCCCCTTCTTTCCACCCTCTAACCTTACCCCTCTTTGTAAGAAAGTGTGTGTGAAAAGAGATAAGGAAATGTTTTATATGTTGTGAGTGCTTAGAAAGGTAAATGTCTGTGTGCAAGACAAGGAAAGTCAATCTTAAAAAAAACATAGTGAGCTCAGAGAGTTTTAGCATTCTCCAGCTGCACCAAACAATGTCAAGACATCCATGATCCATAGCCACCAAGAGCAGCATCAGTCTTTTATTGGTGTCCAAAGGTCTGATCTGATGCAGACCGATAGCTCTGTGTCTCCGTAATGGACTCAGAAATAAAAAGAGACTATACACAATACACTTGCTGTGCATGGGACCTCTAGATATCAAGTTGTGTGTGAAAATCATGATAATGTTGCAACCCAGGAGTAACAATGGTTGCTGAATGGATGTGTGGTTTAACTCCTCTGTGTATCAGTATTGCATAACTTAATACTGTAAAATGAGGTTGGGTCATGGCAGCAGGTTTAGTAGGGCACTCCAGATGTCCTTCTCCCCAGCAACGCATTCCAGCTCCTCCTGGGGGATCCTGAGGCATTCCCAGGCTAGATGGGCTATGTAGTCCCTCCAACGAGTTCTGGGTCTGTCCCAGGGTCTCCTCCCAGTTGTACATGCCCAGAACACAAAAGAAGGCACCCAAAGGGCATCTTAATCAGATGTCCAAACCATCTCAGCTCACTCCTCTCAACACGAAGGAGCACCGGCTCTACTCCAAGCTCCCTCTGGATGTCCAAGCTCCTTACCCTATCTCTAAGGCAGCCCCCCGGCTGAGGAAGCTCATTTTGGCCGTTTGTATCCACAATGTCATTCTTTCGGTCATCACCCAAAGACCATAACCATAGGTGAAGGTTGGAATGAAGATAGACTGGAAAATCAAAAGCTTTGCCCTCCTGCTCAACTCCTCTTCCGAGGAGGTATATCCGAGGAGGTGGGTGATGTTTTTATTGGCAGGTTGTCACACAGCCAGTGGTATTGTTTACAGCGTGCATGTGACCCACACCAGGCACTAAACACTGAGCATCGGTGCTAAATTTTAGCTGTTTAGCTAGCATGGACTTATCGTGTGTGAAACAACAACTCTACTCTGGACTTTGTCCAGACATTATCCATGTAAAAACAGAATTCAGCACCTCTCCCTCTCCTTCGGCACCATGAGTTGCCATGGTTACGGGAACACCCTGAAACTTTGTAATGATTCTCAGGGAGTTTGTGGTTAGTATGACAGTACAAAATCATAAATATAGCCTCATCCTGAGCCTAAAAACATGTACTGAAAAGTTATGCACATGGTTGATTGTTGAAGTAAAACTTGAAATGAGCTTTGCACAAAAAAGTTTGATTTCATTGACTGAAAATTACACTGAAAAGACAAAAAAGAAAAGTGTCAATAGAACAGCTGTTCACAAGCATCCTCCTGCAAAACACTTGATCAAGTATACTTGATGTCTTCATTAGAGAACATGGTTATGTGTGGAGTGGTACTGCACTCTTAGGCATTGTGTCATTTCTTTAGCAGATGTCAAGTAGTGTAACTTGTAACATGTTGCAAATGGGGAAATAGGGAATATGACTTGAAACTGACTTGGCTGCAGCTCAAATTATGTAGTTGATCTATCTACATCATTCAGTTGACTGACAACTTGATTGGAGAGCAGCCATTAATATCACATTTCTGTGCTGCTTGTATGCTCAGTACACTGCTCCAACTTAGTCCCACCACCAGTCAAACGTCCACTGCAGCCATCGCATCTTCTGCTAGGCCTGGGAATCTCAGGACGGCGATGGCCACAACACCATCTGTTTCCTGATTCAGAAATAGCAAAAACATTTGCCTGTGGGAAAGACAAAACTAGTTAGGGTTACTGATTACGTGATAAGGCTTTCAAGAAGGAGCTTGTTGACTGGAGTGATAAAGTAGGAGTGCGTGCACACTATTGCATGGCAATAACTAAGGGATTAACAGTCACAGTGCGCATGCCCTCCCATTTATCGATCCTGTTTTTGGTATATGACTAGAGGCAAGTTGCGTTGGGGTTTTAAAAAAAATATTTAAAAGGTATTAAAAAGGTATTAAATGGTATTAAATTTAACCTCAGGATTCCTGCATAAACCCTGTTATACTAAACCGGAGTAGAGGAACATTGTACCACATCAGTGTCTTGGGAAACAGACAGCCTCTTGCTCTCAATGGGGCGGCAGGTAGCAAATGTCTGTCGGTAGCAAAAGGTCAAACTTCAGGTGCTTCTGTCCCTGTTAATGACACAGTCTATTGGTACAAGTCATTTTTACTGACTTCATCACATTTGAAAAATGGTGAGCTGGTGCCCACGCTTCAAAGAGGTAATAGCTATTGCGTAAAGGTCTTGTTTTACAGCAAATAAGAATTGATCCAGCAAATCAGTAGTGTCATTATGCAGCTGCTGGGCTGTCACAGGAAGAGTTGAATAAACTGCACTCCTTTTGTCTCTGTGTCTAAGTCGTGAATGTATGCTGGACACAGGTGAACCACTAATTGCATATTACTGCTAATGCAAACACCATGTCCGTTTGCCTGTGTGCATGTGTGCATGTGCCCTGTGCCAAATCTTTATGCCAGTGCGCATGCTTACATTTATGTGTCTGCCTGTGTGAGTGGTTTAAAGAAAAATGGGTCAGGGGTCACCTCTCTTAATGAAACATCGCCATGAGGCAGGTCCAGTGGCCTTGTCAAAACCCAGACCCGTGAGCTGCTTTACAACGCCCCCTCCCTCCCTGCATCCATCTCAAACGCTTACCAGAGAGAAGACCCTCAAGGTCATGGCATGGGTGTGAGCCTAAAGAGAGGGAGATGGTGAAAAGGAGAGAGGGGAGGAGGAAGGTAGTGACCTCCTCCCACCTCCACCACTCTCCCTCCATGTACCATAAATCAAACCTCCACCTTTTGACCGTCTTTATAATTGTACACAGTGGCGGAGGAGTGAAAACTGCCACAGGTGCTTGAAAGCTCCTCTGTTAAAATCCTCTGTTTCTACGCATGAAACCACTGTGTGGGGTTGAGTTACACTGGACAACAGTAGGTCATAGATTCAACAACAGTTCTGAAAACAAAAAAATGAACATTTGAATGAACAGTTGAATTGAATAGAGTGCATATCTATCTTTATAATGGCTACAAGTTAGTGTCGAGTCTGGAAAAGGTGCCTTGTCATCTTGATAGCATATAGTGTGACAACTTGCTAAGCCCCAGTGTACAGTAGCACCATTCCTCACTGGATTACAGCTCTTCAGCTTGTGTTCAGCCAGGGCCACGTGCAGTCTTGCAGAACACATCAGACACACACGCTTGCAGCTATGCAGAACACATATGGATTAGTTTCCTAGGTTAACTCATTGGATTTATCCCTTCGGCTCTTTACATTGCTGCACCAGTACTGTTTCATTGTATGAGCGTATGTTTTTATGGGTCGTGTTGCATTCACGCTGGCTGCACGTGCACGTTCTTGTCTTACAGTATGTATGACATGCTGAGGAAAAGAGAGACTAAATCTTATCAGTTGATGACAGAGGGAGGATTGTTTCAGAACAGTTCACTTCCTCTCTTTGCAAAGGTTTGAGGATTTAATCTGTGTGCTGACAAACCCAAAGAAACACAGAAGGAGAGGAGAGAAGGAAAGAGAGGGAAGAAAAGCAATAGAAAACTGACATGGTTGCCCAGAGAACCAAAGAAACGATGGCCGAGGCATTTGTTATTCCTCCCACTCACCTTCCAGCCCTTATTCCTCCCTTCCTCTCACCCCTCCCCTCCCATCCCTCCTTCCTCTTGGCGAGAGCCCGAGGTCCACCTCTTCTTCAGTGCTGCGGCCAGGCTTGTTAGAAGCAGCTGTTGTTGCTCCCTTGGCCAGTGGGAAATGGAGGCTCCTCCAAACACACAAGCTGCCCATCTGGAGAGGCATTAGTGGCAAAGGACACTATGAACCATTTCTCACACACTTAGCCAACACAGAGGTCAGCAAGGTGGCAGAAGACAGAACATCCCTCCTTAACAAGCTATGGGCTTGGGGTGCTTCCTTGTACTGGATGTGTAGGGATGAAAGGTAACATCGCTATACATCAGAGTGTTGGATGTTCAGGTGTACAGATGTGACATAATCCTCTTCCTCCCCATGACCTTGTCTACTGCAAGCTTTAATGACAAATGGAAGCTACCACAACTCATTCTTTATACTAGTATAGTGCCCCACACACATACGTACCCATATTTATTTCATTTTATTTGTTTGTGGTCTTTTACAGACCTCTTAGCACTCAATTTCTATTTGTCTCTTGGGTTTCCTTCACTTTTTTCTCTGTCACTGTTCGTAGCCTATAATATAAAGCTTTTTACCAATCACATCACATTTGTCTTTTACTGGTCGGGAAACATGTGTCACTGACTGTTGCTGTAATGGGAGAAGCATGTCGATGTGCCATTGCACAGCCTTGAAGTCACTTAAGGTGATTGATTCCATCTGCCTTGATACGAGTGACTATGGATGTTCATGCTCATGCTGAAGAGCCAAACTAACTGTTTTCCTCTTCTAACACTCTACGTCATCTTTCACTCCCACCCAGCTATTTTTCTCCGTCTTGCTTGTTATGCCTTCTTTCTTTCCCCCCTCACCATATTTGGGGGGATTTGCACATGAGCCAGCTTATGAAGCACGGCTTATCTGCTAACATTGTCTCATTATGGCAACAACATTGCATTCCGTTATGTTCCTGCCCTCCTGGTGTTTCATTCCTTTGTACCTTGTGTTGTTGCTTGCTTTTAGGGACTTTTAATACACCCTCTTTTTCCTCCTGGGTTTTCTGCTTCTGTTATCTCACTCCATTAGGTCAAGAATTCTTTTCAGCTATCGCTAGGTCATAATGATAATCGTTTCCATATTAAAATGTAAATATTATCATCACAAGCTTGTGGGGCTGAATTCTTTTTTTCCTTTGACCTGAAAAAGTTTGAGGGTTTCTCCACATGTTGAGAAGCTATCAGTGGTAAATCTGCCAGAAACAATACATGTTCAGAATTGTTTAAAGTTTTTGTATTGTTTAAAAGTAATTTATCTCTCCAAAATAAATATGACACAATGAATTATTACATTTCAGTATAAAATGATAACTATGCTGTAAAATTTTTACTGCATCTGTAAATGGCAGAGCTGCATTTTGGAGCACTCCACTGTCCCCGTTTCGCAACAGAGTTTCGTCTGTTTTCAAGACGTCAAACCACTTGACAATTTTGCCAACAATGTCATCTTTTTTTCTTGTATAAGAATTGTTTAAATCTGTTTAGAAAACATATTCTCAGTGCATTTCAAAGTGATCCACCACAGGACTGCTTCAACGTTGACGGATCCATCAAATCTTGGCAAATAATTTGGGTCCAGGTCACAACAGCAGGACATGAGAACAGCTTAGGCTTACTTTTCCCCTGCCATGTCCTCCCTCTTACTGTGACAGGCACTAGAACATTCTCTGGTTGGGATGCATAATCTCTTGTACATGTTGTGGGTCTTTTTCAGGGTCTCAACTGGGACTAATGAGCTTAGGCCAAGTGTAGAGTATGTGAGCTTTGGTTTACTTATAAATGAATTTGCCACATCTTGCAATTTTGAACGGCATCTGAAAGGAAATGAGGCATAAAAGAAATTACACAAACATTTTTTTTCTTTATTTCTATTTTATGCCTCTCCCAGCTGGTGACACTCGAGGCAGTCACATAGTTTGGTTTCCCCTTAAACAGACCTGGTGGACCTGGACCATAGATGATTAGTTTAATGGGTATTGACTCTCAGCCTTGTAACTTCATTTTATTGCATCCAATTTTATTTTATTTGAAAGTTCACAAAGCATTCCAATACCATGCATTCCAAAATGCCTACCTTGTATAAAAAAGACACTTTAACTAGTTGGCAGTACTGATGTCTATGCCGTAATTGGTTGTTCTGGCAAGGAACTGCTGCATTAATTAGCCAGTTGGTTAGCCTGCAGTGGAGTAGTATTAGTGTTGTGTTGGCCCATTCAAAGCCTGTTTTCTGACTTCTCCCCGATGAGATGCAGCCCATTTCCATTGAAACAATAACAGCAATCTGATTTGGTATAAATGATGTCTTTGTCTATTGTCTACTGGAACAACAAAAACCATTGGCACGGGAAACACTTCTCTCTCTAGAGCCCTTCCCAGCCCTATTCATGCATACATATGCACACACACAAACCCAAGTGCACAGTAGGGATGGGTTGATGATGCATTCTTAGTTCTACAAAACAAGGTATCCTTTAGATTTACACATTCAACCATGCCTGGTTTGAAAGTTACAATTCTTATCGGATGAATTTTGTTTTTTATGTCGCTGGAGAAGTGATTGTATGTATTCAAAGCTCTTGTGTGCAGTGCTGTGAAATTTTACATTGTATATGGGTGTAATATCTGATAGCATATCACATCGCTAGCTGCCAAGTTGCTTGACGTCCATGTCACCATACAGGAGGAGGATGTAACTGTATATAATTAGACAACTGAATTTGAGACAGATCAGTTTAACACACACTGATTTCTGGTCTCACACACTTACGAGAGTGACAACTTAAAAATACAGTGTGACATAGTCTGATACCTAGCTTACTCCGTATCACAGTACACAGTTATGTCATTCTTTCTCTGTCTCTCTCTCTAGTCGCCCTAAAGCTCCTAACCCCCGCACAAAGGTAGAAACTAAATGTAAGACACCTGTAAGGTCTTTAGTTGCCAACTGGGATTGTGCGGTGCACTTTGCTGCGCTCAGGGTGGTAATCTTCTCTGAACCTGTACGTAGCCTGTTCTGGATCGAAGATGAAGACTAACAGAAATCAGGATGGGTAATGAGCAGATGGAATCAGTTACCTTTCAGTTGTAGAAACACACTTTACATCCCAAAGGGAAACAAGAGGAACGGTGATACCGTATGAGGACAGAAGTGATTGAGTTTAATGAAGACTGGAGGAATATCAAGGTGTAGGGACCTGAGTTAAATCCTCTTTCAAGAACACTGGGATTTCACCAATATCAGGAGAAAGGTGTTGGTGAGTGTCACTTCATGTGTGTTTGTGGGGGCATCGCGCCGGTTCATCTCTGACTGGCTGTGATCACAATGAGGGCTGCAGACGACACCAAGTCAGTTCTCCATCATGTGTGTGATAATTTGTGTTTTATCTTACCGTCTCCCATGGCTAACAGGTAATGGAAAACAGTATATAGCTGCACAGGTTTTTGTGTGTGAAACAAAAGGATTAAAAAATAATTTTGTCGCCAAATAGTTACAGAGGGGCTCTGTAAATGCGTTTTTGAAATGTTTGAAAGCGCTCTTCAGTATAAATTCAGGGTGCTTTTGACTTCAACAGCCATTTCTGTGCTTCTTGTGATGCGTATGAACACACTTCAAGTGTAACAGATATAATCATAAATCATTTTTATGTGCAATTGTTTTTGAAAACCCTCGGAATGAGGGTTGATGAGCCTCTAATATACATTTTTACAAGCCCAAAGGACGAAACATTCGAGTAGATTAACATGGTCACCGTGATGAGCCAAGCCATTTATCTCTGCCTGTTTCTGTCTTCTCTCTCTTTCTCTCACAGCACACACAGAAACCTTCAGTAAAGGGAAGCCCATTGCGGGACAGCCGGGAGGCGACAACGCGTACGAGAACCCTTCCAAGCCCCCCTCGGTGAAGGTGATAGGGGGCTCGCCGTCTGCCAGCTGGGCACGACCCTGGAGCCTTGCACTGCTCTTTGCTGCACTTTGCTTGCAGTGGACCCTGTTCTGATGGCAGCTCCCTCTGTGAATCCGCCACCCAACCCCGCCCCTCTAGGAAACCACATACATGCACACAGACACTCATATCATATACATATCACGCATAATATTCTTACTCCTGTCCTCGGCGTACACGGATGGATGGCGATGATAGGAAAAAATAAAAAATGGAAAACAAAGACAGGATGCGGAAGAGAAGAGGACGACATTGTGGGAGACTGTAGACGAGAGGGGGGCGAGGGGGAGGGGGGGGAGGTGGGCTCCGGCAGGAACTGCAGCATCACCAGTTTGGGTGTTTGCACAAGCTAATCCCATGCACGCTCATCTACAAAGATTAGGCCTGCTGCTTCTTCTAGGCTGTTCTGGGGCTCGACGTTTGTGTATACAGACTACCAATACAGCCCAGCCCTTTGTGGTTCAGAACGGGACTGCATCACTCTGATTTTACTTAAAAAAAAAACAAAAAAAACGCTTACACATAATCAGACTCACATATACGATACACATGCAGCTGTCTTCTTTTTTTTTTTTTCCTGCCGCTGGTTTTTACTTATTCTTTCAGGCTCAAAAACCTCATCGTGGCCACTGCACCATTTGCCAGACAGGCAGAAGAATTCAGCTCATTTGAAAACTCTACTCATTTTCATTTTTTTTTTTTTTTTTTTTGAGGATTAAGGAATGCATGATAGATTGATAGATCAATCCCAGGTGCCTGGCCCAGAACAGCAGATTTGATATACTCTAATGACTGTGTACCTTGGCAGGGATTAGATTGTAATGAGTTCACAGGTAGAGCACAGGCACACTTGCACGGCTGAACACATTGTGCAGACAAACTAGGTGTGTATAGTATGTAACTGTATATAGGTGGAGAGATTTGATGGAGTGTGTGAGGTTCTGATTCAACAAAAAGCTCTTAACTGACTGAGCTGGATGGGGTTTTCTTTACTTTTCCCTTAGCTATGAATGGACCGTGGTTATCTGCTCCATATTACACGGAAAATTAAAAAAAAAAAAAAAAAAAAACTATAGAGATATAATTTCTATGACAAATAAAGGAGGAATGCACATCATTTTCAAAACTCAAGCCTATGACATAAATGGACAAATTTTGGACATTTGAACAAAGTCTGTACATTGTTGATTTTACTAATGTTTATTGTGCATACAGTTTTGTGTGTTTGCTCGTTGAATTGCACATTGATGCATGTGTAACCTACCAAGTTATCTACATTGTTATTGATAGGATCAGGCCCCCCGTCTTCAGGAAGCATCAAAAAGTCTATATTTTGCCTTTTCCCATTACATCTAGCTGATTTGAAGATTTCATCTTCCTCTTTCAAATGGAAGCGGTTTGGAACTTGAAAACAAAGAGGACGGTCGGGCTGCAGATCCAACACATGCAGATTCAAACACACGTGAAAAAAAACAAAAAAAACATGTAGAATATTTTTTACAACGTCGGATGCATCTCTTGTACAGTGGTAGCCATTGTGTAAGCCGCTCTACATTGATTTATCATACCTTTTGGCAAATAAGCTCTAATGTCTCTCAACCAACTCTTAAGCAGATCATTCCTTGGAATTCCAACAGAATAAAAGCAAATCCTTCTTTGTTTGACTTATTATTACTGACACCTACAGTATAATGGCTTCCTCCATATACGTGCTTTCTCTCTTGTGTTGACGGTGACGGTTTACATACCGGTACAGAAGAGTACCTGTGTGAATGAGGATGAATGTAAGGTCAAAGCTATTCAGCTGCAGTATTAAACCTGTTAATACCTAAAAGCTACACACCTACAGTATCTAAGCTAAATAGGTCTATACACTTACATGGGTCTATGTGTTGGAAATACCTCTTCCATTACCTTTATTGTAAACAACTCTTCCTCTTCTTACTGACGAGTAATTCTGTGATTATTTAACTAGCGATTCTCTGCAGAAAAGTTGAAAAAAAAAAAAGGACAACCTGCTTAACTACATACAAATATATCCAGTTATACACGAAAGCCCTGCAGTTCATGAAGAATGGAGACGACTACGGCTATGTAAGGTTAAAATGTGTCACATTTTTGTGTCGTGTAACCATATTTGTTTAGCTCATATGATTTCCACCATGTAAGTTTTGTTCCTGACTGTCGATCATTGCACCTACGGATCACTTACAGCCCTTTACCCTTGCATGTGTATAAATGTACATATTTTAAGTCACTTGCCATTTGTTTTGTGTCTCATTTCCTCTGTTTTCTATTTTTTTTCGGTATGATACAGTGTAGCCGAGCTCTATTAAAGGTGCTCTGCTTTGTCGGCTTGTCTCGATGCTCCTCTCCGTAAGGAATATCACTCACTATAGAGATTGATGAACAACAGATATTTGCTTGGAAACGATGTTTATTAAAGGCCTAACACACCTGAGGCACACCCACCCAGGTGTTTTACTGTTCTTTTCCCTGACTAATCCTCTCCGTACATCTGTGTGGGCTTGTACTTGTTCGTGCTTGATTGACATTCTCCTCCACACTTTCCCATTGCACCTGTTAGGGCAACTTAACGTCTTTGTTTGTTTTATTGGTACGTTGAGTTAAGTGACCTTCAGTGATTCTCAGGAAAACTCCACCAAACTTTAACAACAGAAAAAGTTTAATCAGTCATAATAAGTGAAAACGCCTCTGTAGGTTCTCACACTCTTAAACAGGCAGTTTCGTGCCCACACCACTCACAGTTTTGCTTCATAATTGATGATCCAAGGACAGAGGGTGTGATAAGATGTAGAGATTGTAGAGCACCCTGAGGCAAATTAAGATTTGATTAATCCGTGGTGGCCACATTATGCACGTCCTGCCTTCTGAGCTGTTTTAAAGTAATAGTTTGACATTTTGGGGAAGTTCATTTGCTTTCATGCCAGTGGCCTACTAGCACCGCTAAAGCGCAACACGTTAGATCTCGGCGTGACATACAAGACTTAAGGATTAAGTCATTGCACCCAACCTTTGGTCGCCGAGAAATGGTGAGAACGCGTAACTCCCTGTTAATCACAACTTGACAGTTTTACATTTTAATTTGGGTATGGATTATGAAAACAAGACCAGCAGGTTAGCGAGATTTAGAGGCGCCGAACGGTGTATCTTTGCTTTAAAGAGAGCCAGGCTAGAGTTTTTGCTTACAGCCAGTCTATATGCAAAACTAATCACCTCCTGGCTTGAGCTCCATAGTCCATGGCGCACAGACGTGAGAGCGGCATTGATCTTCTCATCTAACTCACAGCAAGAAAGTGAGCGAGGTATTTTCTCATCATGCTGAACTTTTCCTTCAACACTTGGTAACTATGACTAAATAGCTGGCTTCCCTCCTGTCCTTGCAAACGCATCGTTGTTTTATTGACCATGCTTTGCTGCTGGTGAGCAGTGGAGGAGGACTGAGTTATGAGGGCGTAGGCAGGGCAAGCTGTCTTAGTCTGACCTTCTCTATTTGCATCCAGGAAGCCTCTTGCTAAACATATCATCCCATGTCTGCACCAGGAATAGAGGCAGAGGTGGGTGTGAGAGTGCAAGAAGACATGCAAAGGTTCGCTACTGGAAAGGGCCCTGGCAGTCGCCTGTGATGACAGCGGCGTCGACAGAGACAGTTTGCTCGCTCAGCTGATGTGTGGCTGACCTGTTGGCGGCTCCTGCAGGGGAAACTTTGCCTATTCACGGGCTATATTTGCCTTGAATTACAGTAGCCTGTGCTGTCAGCTGCAGTGTTAGCATCAGCGTTGGCCTAGCTTCGCTACTATTGGACACATAAACACAAAGTTGAGGGCGGAACTGTTGGTAACAACAAACAAATGACACACAAACGACTAGAATACCCATATTTAGATGGAAATAGAATGAGGTTATGGCCTAAGTCAGGTGCATGTTATGTGGTATCAAAGTTTCATGCACTAGTTTAACATTACCAAGATAAAGCCAGATATGTCACAAAGACATACTGTAGGACTGAAGCAAAAATATGTAGAAACAATGTTTATAATTGGTCTTCAGGGTAATACTGGCCATTTTTTCCTCCACAGTGATTATAAAAGCATTCGATGGCAATGTGTCAGGCGACAGTGGCCCTCCAAGTCTCACCACACCTCCCACTGTTTTAGCCATCAGCCTGGGAGCACATAACTAATAGCACTTTCCTGGCTGAAGCTTACAATGTCCACGTGCTCTTTCTCACTTTCTTTGTCTTTCTCTCTCTCTCTCACACACACACACACACACAAGCGTGCGCACTTATACGAACACAAAAACCATCACAAACACACACACACACACACACCGGTGATCTCATTCACACACCCTGTCCCACAGTTGTACACTTCCAATTGCACGCAGTCTCTATTTGATCCTTGGAGTCTATTTCATGCTTGTTGCTGTGAAAGTGAGTGTCTGGCTGGCTGCAGACGAGAGCAGAGACAGTGCCCAGTCCAAGGATACCGTGCCTCCTCTTTGCCTGAGCTGTAATTGGACTGCATTGTCCCCGCCTGACAAAACCAAAGCCGTCTGTCGTCCTTTAATAACCTCCGCTGACTGACGCAGAAAGCCATGGATTACTTTAAAATATGGACAATGATGGAAGCTCAGGCACCGAAAGAGAGACAGTCTGAAAATGACTTTCAGCTGAGCTCACTTTCTTAAGTTGTCTTTACACAGACAGTTTAATGTCTTTAAAATGGGGGCATGCAGGATTGGGTGTGTTATACTGTAGGTACAGACGCACGCACGTACATTGCAAGGAGCAGTGTGGTCAGTGAGTGTAACTGAGAATTCGGGGGACCTGAGGTCACAGCTGCTCAGCTGTCTGTCTGGGCTATTTTAAACGGTAGCACACATCAGCGCTTCTGTCCCACTGGCTCGGCCAAGTCCACACCTAAACGTCCTCCCTCTCTCTCTCTCACACACACACACACACGCGCACACACACACACTAAAAATCATTCTTGCCTTAGTAGAGTAGAACTAACAGTAATTCACACATTCAGAGATGAACCGCAGTTGCATCACCCACCGTGAAAAGAGCCTTAAGATGCATAACTGCATTTTCTAACAGATGTTCCCTGAAGTCGGCCTGATTGTGTGGTGGCGCAGTGACAGCGGTGGAGCTAACACTTCCACCCCTCCTCTCTCAAGATTGTCTTACCTTTTCAGCCTGGGGATCAGAGTGACAAGCTTGGACCATGAGGAGGGAGCGAAGTAAGGAGGGAGGGCACTGGAAATAGCTTTTCAAAGACGAACAATTGGGTGAGGTAGAGGGGAAATGAGGGGGGGGGGGGGGGGGACCTGCGGCTCCTGTTAACCACAGCTCTCCTTGGGTTTCAGTCGTCAGCTGTATCCATTGCCCTGTGCGCAGAACTCCCCCATGCCTCCAGAACAGGCGAACCCAAGCTGTCACTGCCAATTCTCCCTCCGTCACCCTGCTCCCGTTGGCCAATTAGCATTATGCTCAATGAGCTCTTCACTTAGCTAATTGAGTCCAATTAAACAAATTTTCGACATGACAGACCATCAAGAGGAGCCTCGGCAGTACTGACAGAGATCAAATCTGCAACAGGGACAGAGGAAGTTTTTGCTTGATTCCTCCCATTCACTGATTAGCCTCACTTGTCATTTCTGTTTCCCATCATGCACTGTTCTGCTGGCAGAGGGCAGGTACGGAGCGTTAGGAGGTGTTATGCATCTGGCAACTACCGTGAGGTTGTTGGCATTTCTTGTCTGCCTGTGGGAAAAACTGCTGTGTGGGGCAATGCACGGCGATTTATGACTGAAGACATATTATAAAAGCTGACATGCGTGTACAAAAAACATTCATGCATTCCAACATTCATAAAAGTTTGCACAAGTTATGCTGCCCTCAGTAGACAGCTCCCTCTGGCAAATCACTGTAGATGCGTACGAACGGCGGCGAATATGAACGCAGCAATGCACAGCAGCCATTCAGCTGTGCACCAATCTCGGATCCCACAAGAATCCCAATTTATTCTGCTTGTTAGGAAAGACATGTAGAGGCAGACATGAAACTCCACACCGCAAGCCAGAGGACTGGGCATCTGGCATGGACCCCTTTCCAACCGCTCCGAGGACACCCACGGGTGAAGAGGTTTTCTGGACTCTGCTGACCATCACCCACCGTTAAAAATACACAATCGCTGACCAAGTCTCAAGCAGATGAGAGGGGTGAGAGAGAGCAGCTTGGTCAGGGCAGGATGGAAAACATAAAAAGCAACACAGGCAATACAACATATGAACATAACTTACAGAGCGTCGGCGTGCGCTCACTAGCTTTTCTGCTCTTTATACGGCGCAAATGAATGCAGGTTGTAGACCAGAGTAAACATGCCGCCATTACGGCAGTGACATCTCACTTGTCATCACACTTCATCACTTTTGTATAACTTTTGCCAAGAAATATGAACCACAATGAGTAAAAAAGCAAAGTATTTAAAATTCTGTTTGAATAGCGGTTGTAATCCAGATGTCACAGAAATTAAGCCCAGTTTTAAAAGACAACTTTTTTCACCTGCAGATAACTACAGTAAGAGAGCCTGACTGTGCTGTGTCAGCTGTGGCAATCATAAGTTGTTGCTGCTCTGTGGACGAAGAAGAAGAAGAAGAAAATTTCGCTTTTGCAATTTCATATGTTTCTTATTTCTTAGCTGATGTATTTCATCCACTTAAAAAGAAATAAAACACGCATGGCAAGTGCGTTTAATTATAATCATAAAATATGATTAACTACTTGGACCGGGCTTAATAACTACGCTCATATCAAAAAATAATAATGTTATTTTTTTCCACAAGACTTTGTTACAATAAAAAAAAACACTAATTTCAGACAGACAGACATAATTTTCAGACATTCACACACGTTCCACATTCACATCCTGTTCAGTCTTTTCAGCGTTTGAGTTTGACAGTCCTACAGCGGTAATGGCAGCATGGGAAGAGAGAGCAACACATAAATCACTCAGCAGATTAGTCTGTATTTAGTCTATATTCTGCCCAACAGGTGCAAATTACTGTACACAATGTCTGCAAGTTACAGTGATGCACATGCCCACAAAAGACGAAACGTTACGTCCTGGCTCATGAAAGAAACATAAGTGTTGGGTGAGAACGAGTTGTCATTAGAATGTATTGTGTCTTAATAAGGCCATGCTGAGGGGCCTGAACATTAGTCACCATGAAAGTCTGGTTGTTAGGAAAACAGATTAACTATGTCGCCACATGACAATGGCCAGCCGGGTTGAAATGTGGCCATGCTAGCACGAGCCCCCATTCCAATTAGACTGGTGTGGTGCACATTGGTGTGTGTGTGTGTGTGTGTGTGTGTGTGTGGGGCATGATTGAGGAGTTTTAGAAAGAGTGTGTGGTGTGTGTCTGTGTGTGTGTGCGCGCCTGTCACACATGTTCAAGGCTGGCCAGCATCTCATGTTGAATTCTCTGTCAGGCTCGCTCTGTTTGGCATGCTACAGACAGCCTCCTTCCTTATGTCCCGGAGATGGATGAGCACTGGTGTGAATGTTCCACGGCTCCCTTGGGTGCCATTCCACCTTTCCAACTGTCTCTCCCTCTCTCTCCTTCTCTTTCCATCTCTATCAGGTTGGAACTGAATTCACACATTCCCCACGTGTTAGTTGGTCTCTCTTTTTTTTTTTTTTTCCCACCGTATTTCTCATTCATTCATACTTGTCTTGTCAGGATTTCCCCCGTGCATTTGTTATCTCAATACCTGATATCAGCCGCTTATATTAGCATGAATGTTAGACTTGGAGCATGAATGTTAACTCACTAATTTGTTGGTGTATGCTGTATGCGCGTGAGCATGTGCGTGACCCAGGACAGGGCCAGCTGCACTGGCTTGAGGGGTTGAGGGAGGCAAAGCGCGAACAGGCTCTCTAACAATATGTTGTGTGGAGAATAGACCCAAGTGTTCAAAGAAGAGCTCATGTTAAATAAAACATGGTGCTTAAAAATTGCTTTATATCTCCTGGCAAAGACAAAACCACCTCTGTCAGGTTTTCGTATACATAAACTATAAAAACGACTACAATTAAATGAACCATTTCTTATTTTCTCTGCCATTTTGTCATATGCAGATATGAAATGATGATTGCTGGATAATAAGTAGGTGGCTGTGCAGTGTCGACTCTCTATCTGCTCATGTGAGGGCATTATACTATATGGTAGCTCGGCCCCATCATAATAGCTTGCACTGGGACCCATCGTAACTACCTTACGCCACTGACCCAGAATAAATGAGCGCGCTGGTAGACAGGAGCAGCATTGATTGGCTCTGATTAGGGATTCAGGGATGTCTGCTGCTGTCTGATTCTGCAGATTATGAGAGAGGGGAAATCAATGTTGTAGGGCCTCTGGACCTTCCCCCTCATACGTCCTCGTACTTACATGTATAACGCATTACCTCCCATTCTCATACCAGACGGGATTTGTATTATATTAATGACACTAAAAACACAATGCCGGTTGTCTTCACTACTGTTGGGCCAACAAAAGTCCACTTTTGACCTGGCACAGTACAACTTGGACTAAGGACGACTATACATAACTAGATCCTCATGTATTTTCATTTATTTCTTCTTTGGCTGATGATGGTTATATTTTGAGTATTGGGAGCGGTGGGAGAATGACAGATTTGGGTCAAGCAGCCAGTTGCTGAAAAGTACCTTTGGCATATTAATTGGTGTATATGTTAGCAAGCTTAGCTATCTTCCTTAGTTTTCTGAGCTGATTTCTTTTTTCAGACATTACCATATGCATAATGTATATTAACTAAGACATGAAAGCAATAATATAGATCGAGTTTTTTTTGTTGTTGAAACATTTAAAACAACAAACATTTATACACAAAATAAGTCATGAGGACAAGTGGGAAAACTTTGGGGTCGTGACACTGTATGCCTTCATTTAGATATTGAAGCTAAAAAAGGTATGCACGGTCTGTTTTTAATCTTTGTTAGGTTACCTTGTGATGGCCCTGAGAATTCAGTTGGATCATTTCTCCAAGAAAAGGGAGGTAAGTGAAGAGAGAAGGTACACAAGTTGACACAAGTGTCAATATTGTTAATATAGCCTTTCCTCTGGCAGATAGAGGGTATTAAAATGATCCTTTGACATGCTGAAATCTAATGTTTTTAACTATCTATAGGCATTGTGTTAGCGTTACAGCTCTTGGTTGCATACAGTACTGTGGCATTGACTGTTGCAAACTTCCCTAGTAGCAGCTAATGTTAGCATGCCTGCTAACGTGTACGCGACCAGTCTATCCACAATACAGAAAGGCCAAACTGGTATCAACCATCCATCGAACTCCTGGTAAGACAGCAAACACCAACACATTAATTCTCAATAATAAAGTTTTGGAACAGTGATGGCTACAGGGAAATGGTTAACACATGTATCTGATTTTAAGTTCATAATGCTTTCCAACTATTTATCCATTGTTTTTTTAAGCTTTGAAACTTTAAAACTTTTGTCACGGCAGATAAAAAAGCCGGCTTTGGTACAATGGGCCAATCATTAATGTTCTTTTCATCTTTGGTGGTTTTCTGTTACAAGTTAAATGTCCATTGTTCAGAATATTTGACTGAATTCTCAGGGAGCAGGATGATGACTGTAAATTTTCAGAAAATGATGAAATCATGCGATTGACCTGTTCAGTATCTAACATGAATCAGGATGTTATTTGAATAAATGTATGTGTTTTCTCCAGGAGTTACTCATCTTGACAAATACGTTTAAATATCCCTGCAGTTCCAAAATGATGTGCATATAATAACCAGTGCTTTCCTTTCTGTAAATAGCCTCTCACTGTAGGCACCCTGTGGAACATGCACGTATGCATCACTGGCTGTGACAATGTTTTATGCTAAACACATTTGTAACATTTGCGTCTGTAAAATGATGATTCAGTCAAGAGGGTCTTTTGCATCAGTAATGAGGCACGCAGCATTTTTTTTTTTCCACTGCAGGAAATGTACACACACAGCATTACAGCTCTATTTGAAATTCAACCAAAGACGGACTGTTTATCAGCAGACAGATTTACAGGCTAGATTTGTTTTACAATCTGGTTTACAACATCATATGAGGGGAGTGCTGAGAGAAGCATCCGTCTAAATGGCAATTCTCCATTAGCTGCTTCACTCTGATCAGAGATGGAAAAGGCTCCAGACAAAAACCAGTGCCAAAGCCGGGAAGCTTTCAAAAGTGGTTTGTTTAAAAAACACAAAAAGATGATTGTGAACGCTGACAGTTTAGGAATTAGTACCACACAGTCACTTACTGTATTTGTGATCAAGCTGAGTCAGCACCGATGCATTGCGCTAGTCATGCAGTCTCTCTCATTAAAAACAAATAGGAGAAATGTGAAGAAGGGTAATGTGATAAAGTGCTTCTGTATGGGGGGGAGGCCTGAGAGGAATGTTGAAGGAATGTGTGGATATTCTGAAGTGGCAGTGGGAAAATAATGAAGGACTCCTCATAGGGGGCTGAGAACCACACAGAGATGTGGCCTCCCACTGTTTCCAAGGTCCACGTGGACGGAGATGCTGCCAATCTGGATAAAGATCTTCCAAAGAACCACATAAAAAAAACCTGCAGAGAGTTGAGGTTAGTTGACTCTGGACCATTTGCATGCATCAAAATTCAAAGAAGACTTGTGGCCAGTCTCGGTGTTTTAAATTTCTGTTATGATACCAAGGTCACTGTCAAGGTCACTCTGAGGAAAATATTATCCACCGACCTTGTTATTTTTGTAGCAGAGGACATGCTACAAAAAAAACAAAAACAAAAAAACACTACCACCGTGAATTTAATGATTACATGGATGGGATGTGCGCATTAATGCCTCGGAAACAATTAGTGCTGCGAGAGTTGAGAGGTCATCTGAGTATCGCAGCTTTGTCATCTTCCCATGAGTTTATGAGTTTTCACGGCAAGAGGCGGACGAGGAGGGTAGTTCATTTATCCTCTAAGACACATGACAAATAGGGGAGGTGAAATATTTATATGAGAACAGCATGCGAGCAAATGAACAGAGTAATTGGATGAAGTTGGTGGAGGACTGAGGAGACGCCACTGCCAGATGGGAACAGTCAGCCATTGTATGTGAGAGAAAGAGATAGGAAAAAAAGGCCAGCGTTTGATTCCGCACGGTACTCTTATTTGATAGGTCTGCATGAATGAGATGTGTGCTTTCTTTGCTGTCTCGGCGACTGCGTAAATGAACAAATATTAAAACACCGCATGCAGTAGACGCTGTTCAGATTTAAGTGGTCTCGCAATTCAATTTCATGCGTCCGGTCCTGTGTGATTCCTGTAGTTTGTGGTGTTCTGAAGTTTTGTCTCTCCTCCTCTGTCCATGCTTGGAGAAAAACCGGAATGTGCTCGGATTACTGAACAGAAAAAGTGCCAGGATACCCACAGAGACATACAAAAGCACAACGCAACACACCGCGGGGAGCATTTCTCATCCACGACAGTGCCTGTTTACAAGAACAACCCCAAGAATTCGAGGATTGAACCATGTCGGCCATTGGTTGTTTTCACTTAATTCTAACCCTTTTCATTCCACTCCTTTGAAAACACTCTATTTTATCTATAGCACTTCATCTATTCCACTTTGAATGAATCCTTCCTTGCTACTTTTTTTTCCCCCCCAACTCACTTTTCTGTCATTCTCCCCATGTCATTCATCATCATATTCTCTCCCTCCTTATCTTGCTTCATAGGTTCACCCCTCCTCCTCCAGTTTCCCTTGCTATTTCTCATTTTTCTCTACAATACATATCTGTCAACCCTTTGCACTTACCATAAAAATTTCTCCTTTTCCTGTCATCATCTGTCTGTGGCAACTGGGGAGGGCTCGGTGCATGTGTGGAGATACGCAGATCTACTGTTTGTGGGGGGGCTGTGTTCGCACAGACAGGAAAGACAGTCAGACACAGAGTAAATGTGATCAAAGGATGATGTAGCACCGCAAAATGGCAAAGGGACAGGCAAGAGGAGGAGGCAGGCGTTAGAACAACTCCGAATTTTTAAGTTTTATGCATGGCTGTGTTTTTAACAGGCGAGGAGAACGTGGATCATGTGTTCTCATGAGGCACATAAAAAGAGAAAGACAGCCGGGAGAATGTGCACAAGAGAGGAAATAGTAACAAGATGGACTGAAGAAAAGAGGCAATGAATGAAAAAAAAAGGGAAGGGATAGACCCGGTGAGTAATGTGTACATACTCGAGCACTCTGGCGAATGTGCTGAACTCAGGGTAATGGCTGACATAAAAACCCAGAAAACAGGCAGAATCGATGCTATCTCTAAGAGCCCGGGATGAGACTGGTTTTAGGAAGAGGACACAATGATCTCCCTCAGAAGGCTGATTACATCTGTTGAAACAGCACACTGATATTTACATAGAAACCCAGCTGAGGCCCGGCAGCAGGCCCTGTACGCTGGCCAATCTGCTACTCTCTCACTGCATCACTTTATTTGTAGGGAGAAACTGGTGTGTGTGTGTGTGGGTGGGTGTGTATGAGACGGAGAGCTTGTGTGTGTCTTCTATCAGATCTGGCTGTACCCTGCTCTTTTTATCATTAATGTCTTCATCAAATCGTAGTCCTGGATGTGATGGGTGAGAGCACTCTGTACTTATCACTGGCACAGTACGAATTCTAAAAATGCAAAATTCTCCTCCGCACCATTTTTTAATATGATTACATATTATGACCTTTAATGCGAGAATGAGAATGCCTCATATACTGTATGTGTTTGTGAATAGATTCGTCGGAAACATAACTCTGTGTTTGCTCTCTGTCAGACTAGGAATACCTGCCCGAGTGAAAATAAAAAGCGTTTGCAATCGCCTGTTCGCGTCTGCTTTTTCCCGTCGCTCATAAGCAATGTTCAAAACTCGGCACAAGCAAACCTACATTGTCCAAATCCAAAGATGCGGATTAATTTTTATCCAACAAGTTTCCACCCAGTTTCCATTTCCTGTAACTGCTTTCTAATGGGTTGCAGGAGCTGTTCGATCGTCATTAACAGATGTTTCATACTGCATCAGGTTTCGAAACTGTTCGCACAGAAAAAGAGAGAAAATTAGTTTGACAGCAGTGAACTGATGCAATAAATCAGGTATAATATTCTATAGACAACTGATGCAGAGTGAAATTCATTTTTTAAACATACCCTGATGCATTCATGGCACAGAAAGAAAATAATCAATATGCTTAATTATTTTTAAGTCATTGTTAATACTTAACTTTTTTCCATGTGTGAAGACAGTGGATGATTTATTATTAACGTCGAATCCTTGGCTATGAGTGGGAAGACGCGCACGGTAGCTACTGTCCACACGCTCCCTATAGAGTTGGGCTTGAGATGACTCAGCTGTGTGCGCATTAAACATACAGATTTACAGTGTGCAGATGCTCAAAGATGGGTTGTAAAGTTTACAGAGGTCTGTGTTATATTAACTTTTTCTTCCACCCAGCTTCTTTGGAAGTGTGAGCGTTTTTTTTTTTTTTTCCCTTGAAAGGAGTGGTGAAACATCTGTAGTGGTTCTGCAAAAAAAAAGCGATGCCATTTTGACTCGAAAACCATCATCACGCCCTGAAAGTGCTGACCACATAACTGCTGCATGTCTACACTGGACTGACAGTTGCTCAGTTATACCCGGTACTCTACTCTCCCCCATCTCGTTGCTCCTACTCTCCCTCCCCTCTTTTGCTCCCCCCTGGTCTCCTGGCCCCCCCCCCCCCCCCCCCCCCCCCCCCCCCCCCCCCCCTGGGAGGCAGCCTGAAGAAAACATGGCTGTTCTGCGGTTTTACTGAGCGCACTGCATGATCCCAGTATCAGACAGTGGAGGGCCACCTGTTCCTCCAACAGCGCCTGCCGCCTAATTCCATGGCCACATGCCACAGTCAGACACATAAACTTGCATTACACACACGATAACTGCTCTTGACTAGAATAAACGCAAGACAGGCGCACATATGCATAAAGGTCATGCATACACAAACCTATATATAACAATCGACAGACACATTATCACACACACTCTTGGGGCCACTAGACTTATTAACCTCTGGCCACATGTGCTTTTAACTCTGCCCAGTGCCCCTCACAGCAACAGCAACAAGAAAAGTGAAGCAGCTGCATTATATATACTAGAAAGTGCTTTACTGTTGCTGGTGTATGGTACAATACACAATTTTCAACTTCAGCACAGCGAATGCAATAGTTCCAGATTTGCACATGCACAGGCTGCCAATGAGCGAGACACTTGACATTGCACATAATTCATGCTCACTCACTTGGTAGAGCTGTAATAATGGGAAGCAAGTGTATAGTTTGTCAGTTAGTGATATGTGAAACGTTGTCCTCTTTGTTTGACTCATCCAGTCATGAGGAACAGACTAATTATAGAACATTTCCTAATGTATTCATAAACAATGTCTGCCTTCATAAATAGAATGATTCGGGAGTGCAGGAAATGACTGTTTCTGCCATGTGGCGCCTCTCCTTCTCTCTCTGTCCCTTCTCGTTTCTCTCTTAGCTTCTCACTTTTGTCTGTCTGTCTGTCTTCTTCCGTGTGACGGCTGGCTATTTCAGGCTGTGCTGAGTTTTTCCATGTGTCACTGTGATAATGTGCGGTGGCATCTTCTTGCTAAACAATCCCAAAAGCTGTCTCCTGCAGGAGTGACACCATGAAAACGCTGTCTGATTCACTTCACGCAATCGAGATGACTAAAGAGGTATTACTCTAAGTGAGAGAAATTGCATGCACTCTTTTTGTTGCTGCTAACACAACTGTCCAGGACAAGGTGTACACACAGAGTTTCACATCAGCCTAACAGTATGTGTAATGCCATAGCACACAGAGGAAACATAAGCTACGCTTGTGGTAATTTCTGTGTTCACCTAGGATTTCTGAATATGCTACTCGAGTGTCTGGCATAGATGATCCATGAGCCTCGCGCTCATGAAACCGGCGTAATCAGAAAGAGGAAACTCTGCTTCACAGAAAGAGTGAGGGCTCTGGATTTTGAACCAACCTGAACTGGAGTGAACTTTTCTTTCCTCTTTGCATACCAAAACAACAACAAAAAAATGCATTAGCTATGGACATATTGTTGCCATTGGCCGTGACAAGGCACTGATCCGAAAGCAGGAGTTAATGATCCTATTAGGCGTAATGGATAAGCTGAAAATGTCAATATATATATATATATATATATATATATATATATATATATATATATATATATATATATATATATATATAGCCTGCTTTATAAACAAATGATTTCATTTAGAAGGGGCTTTCACCAAACAGCCTTCATATGGGGAAAGCCAGGGGGCTTATGAGGCAACGCAAGTGAAAACCTATTTCATACTGAAGGGGAGCATAGTTCATGTTTCTCATCCCTTGTTTCCCATGCTCAAGGCTGAAATTATTCAGGAACACTTCATGCTTGTGTTATCGTCCAACACACACACCAACACACACACGCAGAGAAACTCAGATAATGAAGGCATTCACCAGGTGACAGGTAAACTGGGCAGGTAGCGACGTGTCATTTAATTGCACCTTGAGGAGTGATGGAGGGCCTGCGCACTCAGTACTGTGCAACATAACTCTCTGCAGTGCAGACAAGAGTGTGAAGGAGTTTTGCTGGGTGGCTCTGGGGTCGAGGGCACGCCCACCGGCTCACCTGTGATACCTGGCTGGTGGAGACCAAGCTGTCAGGGCGCGTACAGCGGCGGGGAGGGGAGGGAAGGGGATAGGAGGGGGGGGCTGCATTCTTTCACCAAACAAACATTTACGCACTGACAGACTGGTACGAAATGGAAAGTGACACAAGTAAACCCACGAATCATTAGACGGTGATGTTATTATAAACACGTCTAAAAATAATATTTTAGATGAGACCGAGTGAAACGGAAATGGCAGCAGGAGGAACGTGAAACCTCGTATACTCTCTCTCTCTCTCTCTCTCTCTCTCTCTCTCTCTCTCTCTCTCTCTCAGTGTCTCTCTCCCGCCCTCCTCTCATTCCACGGAGTGGCAGCGCTGGCATAGCATCGTTCAGAAAACCCTGAGCTGGAAACGAGCTGCTGTGGCTGCCTGTGCGCACCCCTTTCCTCAGATTCCCCCCCCTCTCGGGGCCGTCATAGCCGGTAGGCGTGCGGGGACAGAAACTGACTGCACAAGCGTCAGCGCAACACACTGCTATTTTCTGACACGACTTCAGTTATTTCAGCTGTACACGCGTAACCTAATTCTTTCATCTCCTGCTTCTCCCTCTCTAGGTGAACCAAAAAGAAAGAAAGAAAGAAAGAAAAAAAAAAAAAGAGACCCACATCCCAACAGTGGATATATGAGACAGGAGGTCTGCGCTCATCACTGGGCACAGTGTCAGAAGATATAGTTCTTTTAGGGGGGGTGAATTAATAAAGCTCCTGTCCTGTCCACATCGGGCCCTACGTTGTGGGAAGACAGCGCTGTGAAGAGTAGCTCCTGTGTCCGTGCAGCGGTGCGCGGAGATCAGCCACACACTCGGCAGACGCGCTCAGAGGGCAGGAGGAGATAAAGGAAGGTGGAGGATATTTTACGCACAGCAGCATTCGGTAGCTCCGTTTGACACGCGGCTACTCGCTGGGAGTCTCCTGCTCCTGTTTAGGACTCAACGCAACGTCGGATTTGCACTTGACTAAGTCCACATACAACAGTCGGCTGGGATGGATTCCTTCATCATAGCGGCTCTGGCAGTGTGCTCTCTAACGGCACCAGCCTTTGGGGACAAAGGGACAGGCAAAGCCCGGAGTTGTTCGGATATCCGGCAGTTTTATAGCGGGAAGGGATTCTCTCTGGATGGCGTGCCCCAGTCTGAAATATCAGGTAAGCTTCTTTAAAAAATGTTGTCATGATGTGCACACTCCTCCTCTGGATTAAATCTGATTTTCTTTTACCCCTGAACTCACATTTTCAGGATCATCCAGCTGTCTGTAACACACTCCATTGTTTAAATTATACCATAATGTGTTCAAGACATTGGGACAGTTGCTATAAACTCATTGCCACTGAAAACCACAATCCCTCTGCAAGTCCCCACTTGGAATGTTAGTCTATTCTGGGGCCAAAGACGCACCTGCAGTGGCACCAGCATTATTGTATCTACACTTAAGTGTTGGTGTGTAGATCTGACATACCCTGTGAAATGAATGGGACTGAAAATAAATGATTGCAGGCTTGTGTGCCCACTGCAGGACACTAACTTAAAACTCATGTGTCCCGTGAACTGCAAGCTTAAGATGAAGTGTATTTATTTGTGTTGTGAGAACAAGCAAACCCAGTTTCTATCTTTGCACCGTTTTGAACCTCTAGTCTCATTTCATATCACATGGGGCGGTAAAGCATGATGAGCTCTACCTCTCGGGTATCTTTCAAGATGAAACGCCGCTTTGAAAAGATATTAAGACAGCACAGACATGTCACAGACAATCCGGCTGTTTGATCCCTGATCAAAAATATGAGAAAGTCCCTTCAAGTTCTACAACACATGATATTTTTGGAAACACAGATGCAAGTTCAGCTCCTCTGTCTCTCTCTCTCCTCTCTCTTTTTTTCCCTGCTCTTGTTTCTCAGTTTCTCTATCACTCCAAACTAAGCTCCTGAAGACACTCCTTAATCTTTCATCTTCTCTAAGCTGCCTGTTTTTTTTTTTTCTTTCTCATAAACCGCCGGCCAAGTCACTTGACCATGTGCCGTAACCACGCAGATACAATGTTGCTCACTGTGTCATTCATGGTCTGATGTCAGACAGTCACAAGCCCCTGTGCAGTTCAGATGATTACACGTGTGCCTCCATTGGAATTCTTTCACAGACACACACACACACACACACACATGCATGCACACACACACACACACAGTTTACTGCAATTTCAGGTTCTACAGTTACAGTATCGTACATGCATGGGCAAGACTGGAGACTGTGACTATGTGTGCTTATACAACCATATTCCTGTGACCATTTTCAAAGGATATAAAGCACAAATTTGAACTTGCATAGTTTTTTTATATACTTCATTGTCCCAAAACTCTAAAATTAGTGAATGTGAAGAATTATTTTCTAAAAGTAAAGAGAGTAGTAAAAAGTAAAGAGCACACGACTAATATCTGAACTTAATCTACAGCCTTTGGCCACCAAGAAATGAGCGTGGACATGTGCAGCATACATTTGAGTTTTGTGACAGTGGCTCTTGTGTTACACTGCTGCAATCTGATAACACATCCTTTCCTCAAACTGCCCCTCTAGACTCTGCATCACTCACCTCCTCTGTGTTGCCCGATTCGTTCTCCACAGAGCGCTCCGCTACTGTGACAGCAGATAAACCCTTGTGAAGACAGTGATGTTTGTCTATTAGTACATGCCGAATGGTACAAGGGGTGACTTTCTGCAATATTCGCTCAAAGGTCACACGCTCGGGCTCATCCTGAAGTAGAAAGCGCTCTGTTTTTTGATAGCATACGGGCTCTCGCAGCACAGCACGGCCGCAGAGAGAGAGAGAATGGCGTGTAGAATAGTGCTGTGTGTGTTTTTGTTTCTCATCCTACAGATTTTAGGTGATCTCACTCGCTGTCTGCCTTGAGCTGGAACGGAACAGCAAGGGTGAATACATCTGTGGGAAACATGATATCTGACGCAAAGATGCACAGTAGATCGTTCCCAGTGATTGCACTGATAGGAGAGATTATAAGATTTGAGGGTGGGGCGGTAATGTGATGAAACTGTTAGCTCATGTCATCACGCCGTACATCATAAGGCAGTGAGGGCCAATGTAGTAACTGGACACTTCTAATTGAATTGATTGACCATACTGAATAAATCATTTGACAGAATTAACGCCAACCCCAGTCCCTTAGAAATCCCCCTTTTCTTCCAAATGTCTGTAATCCATAAAGCGTTAAAGAGCAAATCTGTCTTGTCATGACACCACCTATTCCTTCTTGTTTCAATCAATGATGTGGAGCTTACTTAAATCTGGGGTCAATGCATTCTCAGTAAGAGAGAAAATAAGGGAGTGCGGCAGACACTGAGGGCCAGGAAGAGATGAGAGGGAAAAAAAAAAAGAGCGATAGAGGAAAGAGAAGATTTGGCTTTGACAATATTTCTCCCCGCGTCCCTGTCTCTTGGCTCGCGAGCATAAATAACCCCTCATCCGCTCCAGTCTGGCATATTAAACACCTCAGTAAAATATGAAAGCTTTAATTTATGCCTCCAAATTATGAGCCACCCGAATGTTGTGGCTGATCCCTGACACATGCAGAAGGATATTTTTTTGCTGTGACACCACGGCTTGATCAACCTAATGTACTGGCTGAGCCTGACTCAAGGTCACATCTTGAATACATCACCCTGCTTCAGTCAGGGAGAGGACAATGAGAGACAACTTGCTTCCTAACTCTCAAAATAGTGTCTAGTCACAGCGCTTTCAAATCCTCTTCAATGCTGCAGCACAATATATGAGACACAATTCCTCAAGTAAATCTACTTATTATGCAAGTAAAGTCTCGACAAGGTCTGCAAAGTAATGTGCCTTGAAAACAAGCGGGCTTCTAAGCTAATGTGATTTCATCTTTTTTTATTAAATCCCAAGTGTCCTGGCTTTACATTTGAATTACATACTGAACATGCGAGGTGTGTTTTATTATGCCTAGTCAGCAGTGAAAGAAGATTCCTAGATACTTAGGCGTCCTGCTTTCATATCGATACGCCTCATATAACAACTTGGATGGTGCCCTGTTGTTAAGTAATTTGCCCCGCAGAAAAAAGCCACACGGAAGAAAGCTATTAAGTTAAGGGTGAGCGGTTTGTTATCATTGTGTCGAAGCGGTGTTTACTGGACCATGGCAACATCATCAGTTGGGGAGAAGTGCAAGAAGACGGCTCGCAAGTAATCAAGTAAACTGATTGATGCTCTTAGAAATGAGCATGACGATGCTAGTTTAACTCTGTCAAGTGTAATCAGTTTTGGAAGCAGCTTTTTTTTTTTTTTGTTGTTGATGTTTACCAAAAATGGATGATTGATTCTTATGAGACTCATCTGTTTCCTCCCTGCACTGCCCCCTCCCTGTCCCACCCCATCATTACAAAGTCTCGATGACTTATCTTTTTGTCTTTCGGGGGATGACATTCTTCATTTCTCTGTTTCTTTCCCTCTCTCTGATCGGCTCTTAAACAGAGAGGCGCCAGACGCTCTTTGAAAGCATCTGGCAGCCAATGAGTGTTAGATGCTCAATGTCATATAAGCCCATACAAAGAGGCAAGCTGCCTGAGACATCTGCAGGAAGGCGAGTAACATTTTGCTATGGCCTTGGCTTTCCCATGCTGTATTTGTGTTGTTGTTGATTGCTGGTTGCTACAGGCTGACTGTGAGTCGCACAGGGCTCTGAAGTGTCATCTCTAACCAGTGTTTGGCTAATGATACACTGGGAATGCTGCTCACCAGGCCTGCTAGGAACTGTTGTTGACTAAAGACTGACTTGTGGCTGGAAATATGGGCTGATCAGCATGGTAACCCACAGCGAAAAGTATGGGAATGTTTTGAACTCAGCAACTTGACTGTGAATTTGGGTATAAGTCTTGAAATGTGTAGCTGTTGCTAAAACAGAGCGCGGGTTTTCACACAATCTGGGTCGAAAATCTCTATGGGCAACTCCCTCACCACACTGACTGAGGGTAATGATAAGGTAATAGCTGCTAGTGTGTTTGCTGCCCCCTACAACACTTTGCAGCCAGAGGTTAAATGGATATAGGAGTCCACTGCCAGCATAAAACCATACCTTGCCAGCCAGGGAGAGGCTGCAAAGCCAACAACAACATATCAAAAAATATGAATTCAATTAAATCTATTTGTCACAGACAATCATAAAAAAAAACACTTTTATATTAAAAATGTTATTTTGTAAAATTACTCTGGTTTGAACGGATACTTTTGGAGAATATGAGTTTTTATTTCACTGTCTGCAGTACAATGCAGACCAGGCTCTTAATACTTACATACATTATATCTATATCTATATCTATATCTGTATCTACATATCCACCAGTTAATGTTAGCGTAAGACCCTCCAACTGCTCTGTCCACACCCCTGCTATACTGCTTGACCCTTGACAATACCTCATTCAGCAATGTTCTCTCATGCCAGTCAGTCACTAATCAATTATTTATTATTATTTTAGTCACTGACATTGAGACTCAAAGCGTGTCCCAGTCCAGGGATAACCAAAACACATGATTGGCACTTGGTAAAGTATGTCACGGTGTGTATCTATCCACTGGGAAGTAATTACAATACTATGTTTGCATATGTATATGTTGTATTTTTTTTTAATAACCTTTAATATTCCTCTCAACATGCACTGCTTTCAGATCAGACACGCCCTGTTACATAATGGCAATTTCGCATGTTTGTGTCTGCGTCCAAATCCCTTATTTAAATTACTTTTGGGTGCATTTTTGTCATTATTAGACAGAACACAGTCGAGACAGACAGGAAACCTGGGACATAGCAACTTTAAAACCCAGAGGCACCAGGACACGCCTGTCCGGGTCGTCTTTATGTAAAAGTGTGATGGCAATCTGAGCAGGCTTAACATGATAATACTTTCTTAACACTTCCAATGTGGCATATAAGTCTGAACTGAATGTCATTAAATTAATGTACAGCAAAGGCTACAACATAAATGGTAAATATTGTGTGTGTTGAGATAAGCATGTAGTGTTGTCATTGTGGCCCTTCTGGGCAGCAGCCTTATCTCCATTCCATTAATATCCCTGTTGATGTGGCGTTCTTATTCTACATACAGTGGATAACTAATTGATCACACTGAATTACATATTGCTGCCGCGTGAATGGAACTCATTAACTGGCTTTGAGATAAGAGGGCTGAGGCTTATTTGAGGGTTAATGTCGGCCTGAAGCTCTGCGCATCTGTTGGTCTTCCTCTATAGACAGATTAAAGCAAAAGCAACAGTTGTTTCTGTATCACAGTGTGCAGGCTCATAACTCTGCTGCAGTTTAAAGTGTGTGAATCCGTGCATCTGGGCTCCTGTCTGTGCCCGTCCATGTGTATCTGTGTGTGTGTGTGTGTGTGTGAGAGTGTGTGACTGTGCGTGCCTTTCTGTGTCTGTGTGTTTGCCTACCGACTGAATATGCTGGAGTTGTTAAAATGCTGAAGTCAGTAAGAAGCCTCTTGAAGCATTAAGCCATAATGGGCTGCAGGGAGCATGAAACAGACCACAGTGTGTTTGATGTTCACCATAGAGAGAGAGAGAGAGAGAGAGAGAGAGCCAGTGGACTGCTGACTCTGACTTAGGCTGCCCTGGTCTGCTTGGTTTTGCTATTCCCTGCTCCGCCCTGTGACTGGGCTATATCTTGGAAAAACAACAGAAGAAGAAGAAGAAGAAGAGAAACGATGGAGTTAAAAACGGTCAAAAGCCGAGCTGCATGTCCTTATGTAATCGCTTTCATTCTCGGGCCTGTTCGCAACATGGAAATCTGGAGGACAGTCTGTCTAAACATGTTTAGTTGCTCTGAACTCTGCAAAGTGTGGGAACCTTTTCACCGTTCTCACGCTTACCTGTTTTTCGAGTAAAATCACAGACCATCGTCATGGAATGACTCATTTTCAAAGCGATTCAAGGTCTGATAAATATGTCCCAGTTTCCTTTTCTTTAAACAAAAAAAAAACATTTTTTTTTCTCTTCTATTTCCTATGACTAATTTCAGAAAATTACAACACTTTGCCTTGGTGTGTAAAAGGTACGAAATTGAGGTCCTAGAGAGCTTTTCAGAACACCTTCCTTGACAAGTATCAACTGACCAGCCTGCACTTCAGCTGGTGCCACACCTCTCTTCTCTCTCTTCTTGCGCTCCTAGTGTCTTTTGTTCCCTATCACTTGTCTTATGTGAGAGTAGGAGTTCACACGTACAGCCTTCTCTTGGCAAGCACACACACACACACACACACACACATATAAACGCACAGATGACAGCATAGGCCGGTCTTTTTTTTGTCACCACAGGGGGTTGCAGTGTCATTACAACAGACAGTATGTGTGTGCAAGTGTGCGCGTGTGTGGCATCGGGGGCATGTGTGCCGCTCCTCTGAGGGCTGCAGTGTGTTGGGTGTGTGACTCCTCCTTTGTCTCTGGAGGAATTGGCTGTGTCAAAAGGAGAATTATTCCCTCGTCACAGCGAGCCCCTTCACTGTCTCTCGTTGTGTGTGTGTCTGTGTGTGTGTGTGTGTGTGTGTGTGTGTGTGTGTGTGTTGAATGTTCAGCGCAGATGTGTGCCCAATGTGTCCATAAGCGAGTGAGATAGTGTGTGCTACAGATGTGCGATGACGTCTAAAGAGAATTCAACCGCTTCCTTTACATTTGCTGTCATTATGTGTAGTGTGTGTGTGTGTGTGTGTGTCTGTGCATGACTGCTAAAGTTTTTGTTTCGCCCTTTGGTCAGTTATGTAAATGTGTACGTGTGGCACTCCCTTACACCCTAACTGTTCATGGCTCATGTCCCTTCCAGCTGTGCTTTCTCTGGACTAGGTGAGCATTTGAAGTGACAAGGAACTGGCTTTAGCTCTCAGTGTGGCTTTACCTCGGCTTCCAGCTACCTTTCCTCTTGCTCTCCTGCTGCTTGACAGATGGTACAGACCCAAACCAGGACGCCCACAACTGTATTAAGTGAGGGCACGCAGTATGAATTTTACAGGGTGACACACCCTACACCAACACACTTGCGTTGTTCGCAGTTGTGTTGGTTTGGAGACTTTCATTCTTTGGCTAAGGCACGTCACAGAGGAGAAATACTTGGCAGGCCCACTGGGATGGACAAACACAGACATGTTGGGTTGGGTATTCTTTGGGGATTTTATTGATTTTAATTATTGATCAGGTTCTTGTTTACTTGTGTACTAATTTTTTGGATATGAAGAGATTTGGGTTGCCATGTTCATAAATAAAGAGGTATTTTGTGATATTTCCACTCCCACCCGGACCAACTGGTCATCAAAAAAATGAAAGGCTTTATCCACAGTAACTAACTGAATAAATGAAAAGTGGCTGCAGATGTGATTACAGTTTACAAGATATACCTCTACAATAAATGAGGAAGAAATAAATTAGATTAGATTAGAATAGATTAGAAAATCATAATGGGCTCTTTTTTTTTTTTTTTTGCAAGTCTCTTACAAAATTATTGACAGATAAAGCTATGATGGTGGTGCTCTGGAATTTGCATGTTGTCCCCATGTCTGCGTGGGTTCTCTCCGGGTACTCTGGCTTCCTTCCATAGTAACTGGTGACTCTAAATTGTCCTAATATGTGCCTTGTGATGAGCTGGTGACTTGCCTAGGGTGTACCCCACCTCTCGCCCAAAGTCAGCTGGGATCGGCTCACTATGACACCGATGAGCCAAAGCGGTTAAAGATAATGGATGGATAATTTATAGTAAATATAATGCAGTCCAATTTTTGATAATTGCTGATCCACATCATAATTTCCAGGAGCCCAATATTTTATCATGCCTTTCATTGTTTGAAATCATTTTTGGGACAGTGACATGAAGCCCAGTCCAGCTTTCCACATAATTTCCAACACAGATGGATATTCTCTGATGGAGACGGCCTTCGGGCTCCTATCTCTGAAATATATATATATATATAAAAAAAAGAGGAAATAGGAATTGAGGAGATGTATATAAAAAGATAGAAATAGATGATAACATCAGTACAGTGTCATCTAGCTGCTGAATGCCTGAAATGTGTCCAGCACCTCGCTGCTCTGACACCGGGCATGCACACAATACAGATTTAATAAAGATAGGACACACAAGAGCAACGGTACACATATTCCCTCAACTACACACTTCCCCTTGATAAGCAATCACGCCTGTTCTGCTCTGTTCAACAGTGGCCCTTTCTTCCTCACATAGATTGTTATTTAAAAAAAACCCACTACAGCTCACATCCTTGGAATAAAACAGGAGTGCAGGAGTGGCTGTGCAGAAACTGGACTGCAACTTACCAAGCCTTCTGCATCGTGTTTGTGCGTGTGTGTGTGTGTGTGTGTGTGTGTGTGAGGGTGATATCCCAGGTGTCTCGGGACTTGAATATCTTCTTTGTCTCCAGTTTCCCCTTCTCTCCCCTGAGGTGTAAACATTATTCTTTATAATCTCTTCCAAACGAGGAGCATGTTTCCATACTTGAGATTCAGAACAGTTGCCACTTTTTCAACATCTCTATCGGATCCCTCGCTCTCTGACAGTTCCTCTTTGGCTTTTTAAATTGGTCATTTTGGAGGATTTTGTTTTTAGCTGCTTCAGGCAAGTAGCTCCACACAATGGTGTTATTTTGCTTTATTGTTGCTTGGCGTTCATAATTTCCTGAAGGTTTTCTCTCATCGAGATAAACTGTCTCACACTAGTTTCCATTATCGTAATTATTTTCTCCTCTCTTCATCTCTCCCTAAGTCGTTTCTGCCTTTGAGGCTTTATCTTTCTCATCCTTCCCCTATCTGCTCCTGCAGAGGAAGTTGTGAATTCATTTATTTTTCATGTGAAATTTACTGCATGCTCACAGATGCTCTCTCAAAAAAAAAACAAAAAAAACATTGCTAGTTTGTTTTCTTGTACTTGTCTGTGATTTTTATGACCCCATATTTCTGTGATCTAATTTTACCATGCGTTTTATGGTCTGAACATTAAAGTCATATGTTTCAAGAGTACAATTCAAAAATCTAAGAAAATCTTCATTGTTTATGGGCCTGCACACGATCACACCCCAGGACTCGTCCCTGTGGGAATCCATTTTCTCACACTCCCTTCAACCATCCCCCCCAACTTCCTTTGCTCTTAGATTGAATGTAATTACAGTGAAATCTGTGTGTTGTTTTATTGGCTTCCTGGAAGCCTAGCAAGCGCAATTTTTTCCAGTCTCTGTGATCGTACTGCATGTCTCCATCTCCGTCCGGTACATTTTTGGGATCTCCACTGTATAATTGGCTTAAACTGCAGCGGGCCTTGGTCCCCCGTAACATTAGTTCTTCTTGAAACCAGAATACCCAGATGAGTTGTTCTAGCTGTGCACTGCAGCCTCTGTATCCATCTCCCTGTTTGTGGTGAAGCAGTTTTCTTTCTCTGAGTCCACTCCAGTGCTCATCTCCTGTTGGATTTTGTGCTTTCTAAGCACATTTTTCTGTAATTAGATAGAGAGATCTGGTTTTATGTGACATCATTGCTCATGCGTTATTTGTGGCTAAGGAAAGCCCTGTGTAGTTCGTGGTGGTTTGCTTATTTGGCTTGACCATGCCCGGCTATTTTGATCCGGAGGTAGACGGACTGAAGATGGAGGAGCGGGATTGACCAGAGGATTACTAAGGCCTTATGAGAAGAGGGGCGCACAAAAAAAGCTCATAATTACAGGGGTAATATGTAATTACTGTCAATTGTCATCCTGTTTGCTGGTACCGGATTAGCTTTTATTACCTAAATCCTTATTATCTTTTCCGACTTGCCCTCTCTCACTGTCTGTTCCCCTCTTTCTGTCCGTCTCCCCTCCCTTTAGCAGCCCCTCTTGCTAATTCTGGAGCTTTATAAAGTGTTTCTATCTTTGGAGAAAGTTTCCATCTATAGATGTCACCTCCGTACTTGCTACATAGCATCATGTCCTCAGTACACCTGTCACTTGAGCCAATTCATAGAAAGATTCTCGTTCTGTATCTCTGAAAAAAAAAGAAGAAAGAATAGTGGAAAAGCCTTCTCCACATTTATTACAGAAATTGACTGAATTTCACATTTCCGAATTGAAACAGGAATTGAATTGAATTCTGTAAAAAGGCCTACGTTTTCTTTTATAGGAAACGGAATGTTAAAAAAAAAAAAAACTTATTAACTCATAAAGCAATTTTCAATATGAGTTTCTGTTCCATTGCACAAGAGCTCAGGGGTTTTGCTACTGTACAAATATACCTTTATACAACTTTCCCCCCCTTCTCTCCTTCCTCCCAGGAGGGGATGGCAAGCAGTGAGCTAATGAACTTGAAATGACAATGACTTATTTAGCTTGCATTTCTTCCGCTCAGCCGTAACAGAGGGCACTTGAGTTGGGCCCACTCATCATCGTTTGATTCGTCTCGTTGTTTGCTATCCCTTCGTTGCTCCCTCGCTATTTTCATCTCCTCTTCCTCCCCTGCAGAGTCTTCTCTCATAAATATTTTACATCTTCCAAATGAACTCTGTCAACCCAAGCTTAGCGCATGGCTGGCTGCCTTGTGTGTTTCTAATGCGTATAATGTTTGTGTATAGTGTGTGTGTGTGTGCGTTTGAGTGTGTGTACGTGTATTTAAATATATCCTATGTATAAGTGTTGCTAGACTGTGTGGGAGTCCTGCTGCATTACTCAATGCACGACTCTGTTTATGCTTGCAGATTTTGATAAGTGCGCACGTACAGTGTGTCTTTACACGGTGTTTTCATTTGTTTATTCAGCCGTTATTCCATCAGACAAGGCGACTAAAAACATGTTATCTAATGACCTGTTGGCTTGTACGGCACACATGCAGTACATATTGCACACATATAGCTGGAACCTGCTGAGCAGTACACCGATCAGTGAGAGCTATAATTATAATTCATTTCATTTCAATTGTTGGACATAAAGTGCCTCATTCAAGGTCAGTTTGACAGTAGCGGGTGAAGAAAGACGAGCTCTTATCGCGAACGTTCTCCATCTCCTTCTGACTGGCCGAATGTTACCTGCAGATCTGCAGAACAGTATTCACATTGTTTTTAGAGCAATCTTTACCTTTGTTTCAACAGGGTTATATGAGAATGATTTTTTTTTTTTTTTTTTTTTTGTGCCGTAGGTGCTTGCTAACATAAGCTATGGTCTCTTTGTTTGAATGTTTTTATCCAGTGACTTTAGTGGTGATTGTAACAATAATCTGTGTCAGAGATAGTCGTGGGTCTTTTCTCTATATTGTGTCTGAGTGCGCTCTGGTTTAAACTAAAAGCTCTCTCTTTAAATCTTTCATGCCTTTGCTTCTTTCCTGCTGAGATAAAATGGAGACAGAGATGATGTGCAGGGCTTATAAAGCAATAGAAACTTTCAGCCACTCTCTGTTTCATCCCCTTTTTTTCTTGTTTTCCTGTGCCTTTCCTTATCTTTATTTCACTTCAGCATAATTACGTACACTCTTTTTACTCCTTCCAATAAGCAAACACATTACATCTTAAACTAGCTCTTCGTTTCTTAACTATGCAGCACTTGTGTCACACTGTGGCATTTTCAACATCAATTTTCATCTCACACATCTATGCTTGTGTCTGCTAAACATGTTGGTGTACTCTAGTGCAGCGGTCCCCAACCTTTTTTGCGCCATGGACCAGTTTCATGTAAGACAATATTTTCACGGACCGGCCTTCAGGGTGTGGGGGGTAAATATGACGAAATAAAATGATGCGACCGGCATAAAAACAAATATAAAGTGCATAAAAATACAACTCACCATTACGTTGAATTAGTGCGACCCCTGAGCTTGTTTCTCCGCAACGAACCGGTCCTATCTAGGAGTTATGGAAGACAATGACACCCGAAGTGTGTTCCGTATGTCCAGTCTATTCCGTCAGTTTGTTTCGGTCGCGGAAGAAGCTTTCCAAAGACGTTTGTTTTTTGCTCATTTTTGCTAGCTTTGAGGGCTTAACTGGGCTAACGTATCACGTGACTGAGACGAGCGTCTTGACCTGTCTTAACATGTGTCAAGAGGCACAAACAGATGTAATTGGTAGAGAATATATATATATTTTTTTATTTATTTTTTTCTGTGTGGCCCAGTACCAAATGACCCATGGACTGGTACCGGTCCGCGGCCCGGTTGTTGGGGACTGCTGCTCTAGTGAACTGGTTATGGACATCTACAGTATGTGACTAAATCTCTTCCTCAAGCTGTGAAGCAGAAGTAGTGGCGACCCTGTCACACTATTTGTCTCCTGTGTGTCACTGTTCCCTGAACCCTACTTTCCCAGCGAGCCCCAGCAGCCTCCAACCCCGGGGCATCACTCAGTCAAATTGAATCACAAATCCTGTAGGGCAGAGGAGACTGCGAGGCTCAGGGTGAATGGCTCCGGTATGTCATGTAATGTCTGCTGATGAATCGCCACGGGCCGAAAGGACAGGCTGGACTGAACCAAGTGGATCTGGTGTGGGTCATTTCAGACAATAATTATTTAGAAACTTGATGTTATAATACGAAAAAACTTAGAATCTAAAAGGAAAACTGATAAACATACCACTTATGTTTCTCGCTCTGTAGCTTCTTCCTGTTAAAAGCACAATAGTTTGGTAAATGGGAACAACAATGTACAGTCCCTGTCTTGCTTCTGGAAAATATACCCCTCATCGCAATGTGTTGATGATGCAAAAAGAGAAGCATAAAGGCTTTGATGTTCCATATTGGGGTGTTTCGTCAAAAGAGTTTTGCACTCAGTGGGATGAGGCCTCAGTGTAACAGTGCTTCTCTTCTTAAATCTTCCATCCCTTTTCTCGGCTCTCTGCATTTGAGATATGAGTTTGGAGTTGAGACTTTGTTCCCCTCGGTCTCCTCTATCCCATCTTTCTCTTTTCCCTCAAGCTCTCTTCAGCTTTCTTCACCTTCTCCCAGTCCTTCTGTGTCCCTTCACATCTCTCTTGGCTTAGTTCCCTTGATTAAGCACAGCTGTCGTGCTCATCGCAAAGCCCCTCTTTTTTTTTCCCACATTGTTGAATAAATTGGCTGGCTGTCTTTCTCAGGCCCTGGCCTTGTTGATTTTGGGTGACGTCAATAACTGTTGTTTATGCTCTGGACACAGAGCTAAATCTGCTGTCTGCCTTTGACTCCGGTCATTTAACCAATACATAGATGTGTGTGTCTGCGCATGTTTATTAGTGTATGCAGCAGTGTGGCGTGCTCATTAAACTGAAATCAATCACAGATTCCTTCCCCAAACATATCCCTTCCCTCGACGGACTTGATGATTATTTTTTATGCTTTTGCAGGCACCAATGAGAGCAAATTCTTATTAATGATAGTGTCTGTGGGGCGGATGAGGAGGAGAGCAATACATGTGACTGGCACTGTGGAGTGCTGCTTAGCTTAGAGATGCGTACCTGCAGGGTACTAAGTTGCGCCATAGCAGACTGGGGTGTGTGACATTGAGGTGATGGGAACTTAAATCATTCTCCATTGTCTGTGTTTATTTGCTGCAAGCTGGGCAGGAGAACGACTGAAGGGTGAGATGACCTTTGGAGTTGGACAGTATGCTGTGGCACACACATACGCACACACACACACTTACACGTTGGCCCTCGGTTTTCCATTCAGTATACTCACTGAGCATGCCACATGCTTTAACCACTACAGGCCTGATGGACTCGTAAAATTGGTTTCCAGAAAAACATGTTACCAAGATGAAGTTTAATGAGTGGTTAGTTGTCTTTGCTGCCTTCTGAGACGGTTATGTGGTAACATCGTGTAGCCAATATGGGTTACATCAAATATTTTCTTTTTGTGGTGTGGGACGCAGGATGTGATGTTTTTGAAGAATTTTGTCAGGGGCTTAAACGATTAGTCAAAGTTAAAAGAAAATGAACAGTTTAAAAAAAAAAGAAGAAGAAGAATCATTAAAAAAAAAAAAAAAAAAAAAAAAAGCCAAACATTTGCTAATCATAGCTTTTCAAACTTTGCTTGGACTGTTGTCCACTGGCACTATGCCACTTTAATTAGCATCAAACAGGTTTGTTAAAAGCATGGGTGTTCATTTGTTTGTGGATCACACCATTCGTATCATTACCATTCGTAAGAATTATACACTGCAAACCCCTATTAGCCGTGCATTGCAGTTATTTGCCAGTATTGTGAAACAAACGTCTTAGGCTGGTCGGCTGTACATCCGCGTGCCAGAAAAGCTTATAGTGGGATGGGTGGAGTGTCAAGGCATTTTCAAATAGACATGTAAATACTGTGAGTGCAATGTGCAATGCGCCTTGCGCTCCCACAGCACTTAAACTGATTGTTAAGTATCCTCAAAGCTGCCATTGATTGATCTGTCAAACTGTTCATTGATTAATGAATTGATTTACCTTAGTTTAATTAAACTATCGGTCCAAAACCCAAAGATATTTAGGTGGCCATCAGCCAACAGAGAATAGTAGAAAAAATGCTTCTTAAAATCTTTTTAAAAGATTACTTGACTTTCACAATTGTCGCAGATTAATTTCCTGACAATAAACCTTTCATTAAACCAGCTGATTGTTTCAGCCCTATATTTTCTTTGGTCATAAGGGCGATGTAGACCGCCCAGCCACGTGGGCTGTCCATGTGCGGAACAAAATGTATGTACGTGATGATAAATCTGAGTGAGCACATATGTCTACGGTCGTATAAACAGACTCGCATGCTATTTGGACTGTATCTGGCATGAATAACACTTTGACGTGTACTGTTATATTCATCACACATTTTAGTGGCAGTATAAATTGAATGGATGCTAAATGTGTCTCAGACAGCTCTCCAAGGACATTGCTCCATTGTGATAGGAAAGCACTTCAGCCCATCTGATGAGCTGCATTCACTGTCAAGCTGTTATAGCTCAACCCCCCCCCCATACTTACCTTTTCTAAAAGCACTTTGCTCTCTCACTCTCTCAGGTTGCTTCTCTCAAACAGCTATGCAAACTTATTCAATACGGGCTCTTCTGTAGCTAAATGACATGCAGTGGTTGTTAGAAGAGGAAGCCTTAACTGTTCGAACTCCCAACCTCCCACATCACCCATTTTGCAAATTGTAGCTTGGCCCCTTTCTCTCATGGGAACACAGCACCTAATGCACCATTAGACTGCTATAAATACCCTTTTCCATAGAGCATGCTCACACTTCCATTGTTATATGATTATGATTTTATTTCCACCTACTTCCATGGGCTTTAATGTACTATTAATGTCCATAGTCTTTGGGACGAAAGGGAAGAGAGTGCAAGCGGAGTCTTGCTGTTTCAATTTTAATGTAGACAGACAAACCTTATAATGTCCCATGTGTCTGATTCATTCCAAAAATAAATGTTTATGGTTTGTTTAGCATTTAGATACAGCATTCCTGAGCAGTGTTTTTGCTTGATTGTGTTTCCATAATTGCCCCCAAAGCAAAAGTTGTTTTACATCAATGTGCAGCAGAAAGTCTTCTTCATTCATGGTTCAAAGAGAAAGCACTGTGTACTTTTTAAAGCTGATGCTGCTCTATCTCTATAATCCGAAATGATGATCTCTTGGTTCTCTTTATTAACAGCTTTGTGTATTTCATTCTCCTTAAATTATGGAAAAGGTTGGGACCTGAAGAGGTGTTTCCCTTTAATTAGTTTTTACCTCTAAAGTACGTTTTGTTTCTGGACTTAGGTAAGGTTATTTGATCACACTGAGATTATATTTTAATAAAGCAACTCACTCGCCCTTGTAGTCTGATTTAAATACATTTTCTGTCTTTTTCCAAGAGATTTAACCCTTACATTAAATAAAGTGAATAATAAAACAAGGGAGTATATGCTTATATTTGCTTTTAGGAACTCCAAAGCCAAACGTGGTGTTCATGCTTGTTTTTACTGCCTCTCCATGATGTTTCCATGATCATTAAATCATGCGTTTTAATGAGCTTTTCAGTACAAGTCGTAATAACATTTAGGATTTGCACAATTAGTTAGCGGCATTAAAGTATGAGTCATTGCAAACTCAGCATAAAGTTAAAGGTCAGGTGTTTTATTCTGTTGACTCTTACCAGGAAGTATCCTCTTTAAGATTTCCCCTCCATAGTAGTTGAAGTGGCAAATGTCAGACAACAAAGTCAAGGAAACTGTGGCTTTACTGTGGCCATTGACTGCTTACTCACGGATTAGGTTCCTATCTTTTGCACTGTCATAGTCCATCCACAAACACAGCCCTGGTCTCCCAGCGTCTCCATGAACTCCTAGTGAGAGACATTCACAGTAGCACGCTCAGATGCGTCTCGAAGTGAAATTACCTTTTACCGCTCTGCAGAAGTCAGCTTCTAATGATTTCTTTTTTAGGTCGAGAAAGAAGAAATATTAACTCAATTCAGTGCCGAGCGTTGTGCCTCCGCTTGTCCTTGTGGAGATGCTTTGGAGGCGTGTCTGTCTTCTTGTCAGAATTATATTGTCTCTGCCTTGTTTAGCAAACAGAATCTGTCACGGTTTAGAGTTTTTTTTATTGTACCTCTAGGTGTTTCTGCGGTCTCTATGTAGTTACTGTGTATGTGTGGGGAGCAACACGGTGGAGATACCTGCTTTTATGAGCAGGTCTGTCCTTGTAGTTAAACCAGCCTGTAGCACTTAGTCGTGCACTGCAGCAGTATCTGGTGATACAGACATCTGCCCTGGCAGTTAACTGGCGACTACCCCCGTAGTTATTATTGTAGTCTGTAAAAGGAACCTATCGTGCTGTCTGGAGACAGCCACCTTAATAAGACTCTGTCAGGTTCATGTTCCTTTCTCGGAAGTAAAAGGACCTTCTCTTTCTTCCCCTCCTCTTTTTTTTTTTACATTTTCTTTTTCACTCAATACTTTTACTTTTTTTTTTCTTTCCTCTCCTTTGCAGAGATTCTTGGTAGGGACCATTGCCTGTAAGGTTTTGCTCCCTTTCCACCCTCCTCTTTTTTTCTTCCCCTATATCTCGCCCAAAGCAGGCTTTGATGTTCACTGTTTTTACTCTCTGAGGCAACACTGTTCTGCTACAAATGAAACAGCCCACATCTCTCCCCTCGCTTTCTTTTTCCTTTTTTTCTTTTTCTTTTTCTTTTTCTTTTTTAAGACAGCAGGTGAAAAGAAACCTGCTCTTCGTAGCCTGGACATTTTTTTTTCTTTTTCCTTAATGTGACAACTATGTTCAGCCAGCTGTTAGATAGCTGATATTTCTTTCTGTTAAGATGAAGCTCTCCTTTCACCCCCCATTTTCCTGCTCGTGGCTCGGATCTCAGCTTGGCTTGCGATTAACACTAGCAAAGCCAAGGAGACAGGTAATTAGGAGAAAAGGTCGTTTTCAAGCCCACTTTATTACAGCTTCACCTCCAGTGACAGGGGTAATAAAAATAACTTCATACATTAAGGTTAATGTTAGGAGCACAAGGCCGAACATTTAACTATGTTACTGTAGACATGTACCTTTACTTCCATTCACATTTTAAAGCACAAAAGACATTGTGGGCAGATATACCGCACTTCCCTTACATGTGTCACAGCTTGTTTCCACTCTGAAATCTGTCACGGCAGATAGTAGCTGAAGCTTGTATATCTGCCATCATCACCGCATTCCAGACTCGGTTTCTGAATCATAGTTGTTCTTCATATACAAATACAAGTTAAATCAAAATAAAATCGAACATTTAGACAAATGAAAGTCTAGATTAGCTCGTTAGTAGTACAAATACATAATACCTTTTGGCCTTTTCTTCCTTTTGAGTTTCTGAGTTTCAGAGACTAGAGCTGTCCAACCCATTCCTCTCTAGTCGGGGCATGTAGCACAGAAGCTTACTGTACACAATACCTCAGGAACATTCATAAACACACTCAGACAGACACAAAACACCTGTTGTGTAAATGCACAAAGGTGCACACGTAACAGGTAAAAGTAGACTGATATCTTATGACGTCTACGTGCACAAAGTTTTTCCTCTTTTTCATTTTAGGGCAAAAAATCCCCATAAAGATCAAATGGGGCAAGAGCTGACATGTATGCCTGGCATGAATCAGTAGTAGCTGACAGATCTGAAGTTAATTAAAAGTGTTCTTTTGTCCGTTGACTGATACCAGTGCGGCGGGATCTGGGTGGTGTGATGGGCGTGGGTGGAGGCCATGGAATGGGCCACACAATAGTGGGCTTTGTAGGTGGCTGTGATGCGGGGAAAGGCTACATGATGTCAGGCAAGTGCTGGCTTCAGTCCATATATTCAAGTCCAGTGGTCCTCCTCAGAGCATTTAAAACACCTTCACACAGCTGGATGAGGAGGAGGAAGAGTGGGAAGAGCAGGTGGTGGAACTCTATCCCACAAAAGGAACTGCAGCACAATGGATTACATTCCTTGGGAATGATACGGTGCAGAATCTTTTGGAGAGCCTGATGTATTTTAATAGGGGCTTCAGTTGGAGTTATACAAAGGTGCTTTGCAGCTGCATTAAAGATTAAATCAATTGGACTAAGAAATGAGTAAAAAGGCTTCAGAGTTTTGGACAGAAAAAGGAAAAGAGGGCTCATTACACTCTTTTCAGTTCCTTTGCACTTCTCTCTCTCTCTCTCTCTCTTTTTCCTTTAAAACTGATTTAAAAATGTTATAATATACACCCTTATTTCTTCTGCTAAATGATTTTTCCAGAGAGTTTGATAAGAGGATCATTAAATCTTAAGCAAACAACATAATGCTAAGCTTTGGAGCCCATAGATGGATTTTGCTACTTTTGAACAGAGACAGGCTAAGCTGTTTCCCCGTTTCCAGTTTTTGTGATACTCGACGCCAACTGGCTGGACGGCAGCAGCTTTATATTTACTGTACAGACATGCAAGTGATATCAAGAACAAGCACGTTTCCCAATGCGTTGTACTATGCCTTTAAATGCAAAACGGTTAAAAATAAGATGTATGGAGAGGTGGTTTTCTTTTATTATGGAGCAAAACTGTGGAATAGTGGAATAGTCTGCTCATAAAAAACTTTATTGTGATTATGGGCACAATTATGAAGAAGAAAATGATGCTGATCTGTGTCCTGGAATATGCGTATATAGCTCCAACAAAGAATGAACAGATTTCCTTTTAACCGTTAAAGACTGATAAAATAAATAGTAGCCTCACGTTCCAGTAATGACGCCAGCTGTGTAAGTTCAGTAGCTCACCTCTGCTTGTGCCATTAGCCCGGGAGTTGTGCAGTGATGCTGCTGACTCAATGCCATCTTGTGCCTGTTTTTGAATGGTGTTAGGACTGCAGATAAGATTGAGAGTCACAGAGGAGTGGTATTGATAACTACAGAGAGCCCTTCAGTCCTTTTTTTTTTTTCTCCTGTCTGTCCTGTCTTCCTGCCCTCATACTCTCGTCTGTAAATTCTTAATTTCTTTTCCTACTCGCAATTTCTCCTGCTCCCTTCCTGCTTTGAGGGATAACCATCTACCCTTTCAGCAAAAAGGCAGTGCCCTTTCTGTCTCACTTTTGGCCTCCCTCACAGCTCTCTCCCTCCTTCTCCTCTGCCTCCGTCTTGCTCTGGGAGGATAACCATCTAGCCTTTCAGCACAGGCTAGCTCTTTCTAATGACAGTTTCCAGTGAGGGAGGACAGTGGAGAAGCTTTGTGCTGCTCACTCCGTGGTGCATTTCGACGCTCCAGGGAAGTCTATAGATTTTTTCTTTTAGATTTTTTTTTTAAATATTTGGACAGCACCATAGAGAAGGAGATTTAATTTAATGTGAGATGAGATGAGATTCCTTTGTCTTTAAATCTGATCAGTGTTTGTTAAAATTAAAGCTAATATATGACACCAGTGGCTACGCGGATGACTGTGTTTGCTATTTTTTTTAAAGTCAAGTTACACAATTATATTCTACAACAGTTTAAACTTTAACATGAAGCTGAATGTCAAGGGTAGCATCAAAATGGAAAACAAGCACACAGCAACTGAATGTTCATTGGAGCCATCAGCGCAACATCCTGAACTTTTTATAGCGAATAATAAACCACCGTGTTTCCCATCAGACCACATATCTGTAAACTGAACGCAGTCTCTCAAATGTCACACTGCAGGCGGGGAAGTTTTGATGAGTGAAAACAAGAATGGGGAGTAAAATTTGGAAACAAAAGAAGGTTGGAGGTCTTGACAAAGAAGAAGAAACAAAAAAAAGGCATGCTTGAGAAAATCTGATGTTTGTAAAACTGATAAAAGACAGGTGTGGGGACTTTTGGGGATAAAAGGAACTGAGAGAAGCAAGACGGAGTTTCATGCTCTGTGTTTTAAGAATAGCTAGGCAGGAAACCAAGAATTCGCGACAGGAACACATCTGAAACTTTGAAGTTGACAGGCACATGAGCACTTAGAGGAAAACATTAATAGAGTCTATCAGAGCCAGGGAGGGAAGAAATGAGAGAATGAGAGAACGACAGAAAGGCAGACGGAAAAGAGGACAAGAGGAAGTCGAGAAGCAAAAGAACTGCTGCGCTTCCAAGTTCAGGAGTGCAGATTTAACAAGCGTTTAGATTTTTCTTTTTACAAAGAGGAACATATGAAAAGCCCTCTTCCCAGGCCTGGACTGAAAGGTGGGATTAGACAGCGGTATAGAGTGTAAGACACAAACATTCCTCTAAGCATCTTATGCCTTTACTTGTCAGACTGCTGCAATAAAGCAGCTCCCACATGGGCAATATGCCAAGATTCTGAATTCTAAAGGCCTAAATGGCTCTCTGTCAAAATCTGAATACCAGAGTGGCTCTATGTCTTTGTTAAGGGAAATACTTTTAGATTACAGCCAAATAACACTAATATATCTGTAATGTGTACACACCTCTGACCTTCACTTTCTAGAAATCCTCCCTACACTATTTAAATGTCCTGTTAAAGAAATATAAGTCAGTCCTGGGAGCGTTATGCATATCTTTCCCTATTCCTCTGAGTGTTACATTTTAGTCTGACCTTTAAGCATCAGAGTTGTACATCAGTTCCAAGCCTTTCTGGATGTAATTTCCCTTACAGCTATGGTGAAGAGTAATTTGCTGTGGTTATCACTGATCTATCTGTGAAGAATGCTCGGATTGTGCTGTGCAGAACATAAATTCTCAAACTGCGCATAATCTGTCCACTGTCCCCATCAGTGGAGAGAGGATTAATGATTTTTTTTTGTTTTTTTTTTACACCATTAAGCTTGTAGCAGGGCTTGAGAAGTCATTGTATGACCAGTTAACCATACGCTGTCACACTAACAAGTCCTAACCCATGACAAATTCAGAGGTATTTGGACTTTCACTTGTTCACTTTTCAGCAGCGGAATGTGTGAAAGTCTTTTTAAAGTTGTTTTTTTTTTTTATTTTAGTTTGACAGATATCATCTGATCCAGCCTGACCTCATCCAAATGGACCTTCTTCCAGGAAAGACTCCTTTATTGTTTGTTCCAGGCAAAGATTGTTACACCAGCGTGAAAGCATTTTTAAGGAGGCCATCAAGGCCATCCAGCATTAGCTACTGGACCTGTGTACTGCAGATAGTCTAGTCAACATTTCTGCTTTAATTTATTCACATTTAATGTTTATATTTTGGTTATAGTCACAGTTAGAGTAGACCATAGCTGGAACATTGAAATTAAACAGTAAAAAGGCACATCACAAGCTTTTTCCTACAGTGACAGCACGTCATTCATAGTTGCCAGTAACTGCCAGGACTGATTGTGTATTTACTAAACAATTTTTCATTTTCATTATTATTTTTTTCTCCATTTAGCAGTTTCTTTCACTTACATCCATGCATCATTGACTAACCTTTTATTTTCAAATGGTCAGCAGGCCTAGGTTATTGTGCGCATATGCTTCAAAACACACAAACCCCTGAATTACAACAACCTACAATTAAGTCTACCCTGCAGTCGTACGGCAAGCAGTAAGCAGTAAGTGGCAGTGAAATGTTTTGCACTCCACAGGTTAATTTGAAGTGCACGGCTAAAAGCATAAGTAATGCATCAATTATATAGCATGTTATGAAAAGCTATTTGCCTAACGTAACCGCTCGAATGTACTGAAGATATTTGTGTGCCAAGTTTAAGACCTAAAGTTGATCAAAGGTCAAAGCGTCACCATGCAGGTTGCAAGTTTGGAATTGCTGTAAATGTCTATGCTAGAGAAGCATCTAGCCAATGTAGCCTCAAGATAAAATTCAAGGAAGGATGATTGAACACAGTAAAGGAGTGATGATTTATGTACTCATGTACTGTTTAAATGTAATGTGTGGTACCAATAAGTTAAAATGATTTGTAATGTGTTGAATAATTGCAACATGTGTTTTTCAAATGTCAGAATGCACGTGTCTGGATTGTATGATGAATTTTTGTTTTGTGTCTGCACAGAAATGATCTCTGCTTTATGACGTTCGGTGAATCACTGTCATGTGACTCAGCTTCCAAAAACAGCCGTTTTTCCCCAAACAAGCACAGGCACAGCTGGATTTTGTGGTTCTTCAGTCATTATGTGTCATTGGTCAAGGCCCGTGCTGCTTTGCATCAGGCTGAAGAAAAAGAAAAAAGAAAAAAAAAGTGTGTGACATCAGAGATGGTGGCCTATATAGAACAATGATTCCGTGGCCTGGTTTCTGAATTGAACTACTGTGGTGACTGGTGCTCTGTGATGTTTCATGCAGTGTATTTGTGGTGTGCTGAGAAAGCACGCCGGTTGGAAGCGAGGAGGAAAACAGAAACCACAGACTTAATAGTTCTGACATTCTCTAAGCGTCTTCATATTTGTCTTGACAGTGCTGTTGCTTCCCACTGTTTTGTGTACGTGTTGACTATTTTCTCAAGCAATCTTTGCTGTCAGCCTACGTACCTGTGCGCCTATCCGGTAAATGTCTTCCACTCTGATCTCTCGCTGGCCATCTGCCATGTGACTTTCATGTTTCTATTTGTCTCACGGCCTAGCTGTCAGTTCGCCTGTTTCTATATGTGCGTTGACAAGACCTTTTACTGACTCACAGTGACTAAAAAGAGGCCTAAAGTGTGAGCCTGTCCTGACCTGACTTCAAAATAGACAGCTTGGCACGCACGCCATGCACACACACCATCACCAAAACAGGGCTTTCCTTGTACAGCTGATGGTTCCCATGTCAGGCCCTCGTTCAGATCGCACTTTTAATATATCTCACTGGTTATTAGACGATATGAGTGAGCGTTTCAGAACAATCATTGAAACCCGCAGCCATCGCCACAATGTGTCTGATAGGAATACACACACGCTGGAGTACACAGCTGTCTTTTGCTTCGCTGATTAAAGTGCTGCTGTTGGTGCTATGTTGATTAATCAGACCTCAGCTAGATTGTTTATTTTATGAAAACCCATAAACCCATTGAGTGCGAATGGAAGCCGCCTCGCTACATAACCAATAAGTCAAGCAATTTCATACCCATCAAACCAATAATGCCACCAAATGACAGATGATGATACCATTTATCTTGATTTATCTATCTAAGTAGACAAATGACAATAAAATAATACAGATAAGAGAAAAACCCCTGATTATTGTCTAGCCCCAGCTGTAAATAAAACATGCCAGTGTTTGAGGATTTGGGCAAGTGTGGATTTGCTCTTTGGAAGACCAGATTCCCTGGCCAGATTCCCAGCCAGAGGCAAAGGAAGGAAAGGGGGGGGTGCAAGGGAGGGAAGAGATGAGTGAACTAAGAGAAGGACTGACAGACTTGTCTGTGCTTTGATCGGATGACTAAGTCAAACAGCGTCATATTTTCTCCAAGCTCAAAGGTATAATCACATCACCCAACATTTAATACTTATCTGGCCCGTTATTGAAGATTACAGCAGATCTGATTGAGGATTGGACAACCTATCTGTCTGACTTTGAAAACGGTTGGGCGGGAGTGGCAGGGCTGTGTGCTTGTGGGTTAAAAGCCGATGATTGATGGCTTTTTGTGATGGCCTTTGTACTGCTGCAGCAGAGAGAGAGAAAAGAGGTGGATTAAATAGAGGAATTACATTCAAGGCTTCCATCATATGTGCCATTTGTGTTCGGTTAAAAATGGATTTCTGTTCGTTTCTATCCAAAGAATGAGAGCGAGAGAACAGAGAGCGCATTCTTTCAGTGCAGTGGAAGCTGGAAACATCAGTCTGAGCATATAACTTCAAGAAGTCGAAGTGGTTTTATTATTATTATAATTATTTATTATTAGTAGTAGTAATAGTATTATTTAGCAGCCCTTATTACCTCCTCATAAAGAAGTAATTACTGCACTAAAGTCCCTCACTTGACATTTTGTTGGATGTACACTAGTAGATTCAGAGGTGAGAGTATGGTTTTGCACAAGTGCACAAAACGCATTCTGCAGTCGGCATATTGTGCAATTTCAAGAAGTCACAGCGTGAGGAAGAGGTTGAGAACAAAGAGGTGTGCAGGTCTCAGGTCTTAGAAGGTAACAGCTGTGCCTCCAACTCCCTTACAATATGCAGCTGAGAAGATTAGCTGATGAATCATCTGTCAACTGGCAGGAAATTGTTAAATTGCAATTTCGATAACCAAGTGCCACCTGAATGTTTTGAATTCTTTTTGAGGTAAAAGGCTCCAAAGAGATTTGCAGACTTTTCTCTGTTTTGTTTAGGTCTGACTCCTGAGGTGAATATATATTTCTCTAATTCTAATTCACCAGCTGGTTGCTAACTTTGCCTGTCTGTCATATGATGGACAGATAGCGTACAAGGGTGTGATTTTGTCTAAAAGCCTGTCATATCTGAAAACGGTACTGTTCCGTACTAAAACCAAAACAATGTGCTGAAATATTCTATAATGCTCTGTACAGAACTGCAGCAGTCTGAATGTGATTTAATGTTAATGTGGATTATAGCTGCTTTAATTTATACAGAGAACAACTGCGCGTCTCTAAGGTTACTAAATCATTAAATTCCTCACCCGTCTCCCTTCCTTACTTTTCCCAGCTTTTGTTTGTCCTCCGTCGTTCTTAGTGCATCTTTGGTTTCTTTCTGAAGACCCTTCATCGTCTATGCTTTTTCTTTTCCCACGTCACCGCGCTTCTTTTATGTGTTCACCTTCCCGTCTTTCCTTTGCATGCATCTCTCTCAGCTGCGTCACCTACCACCCTCTAACTCAGACCTGGCTGAATGTGTTCTAGCTCTTGTTGCTTTGACAGGCCCTGACAACAGCAGGTCAGCTTTTATCTGTCAGTCTCTCCACCTTTGAGCAGCACGGAGCAGAGGGGAACTGGCTGCTTTGTTTGTTCTTTCACCATCGGGAGACGGCCCTGCCACAAAGGGAAGCTTTAGAGGAGTCAAGCACGCACACACACACACACACACACACACACACACACACACACACACACACACACACACACACACAAAAGCACAAATACTTGCACATTGCCACATGTACCTATATGCTATGCTGTACCAGCTCTCCCTTTCTTTGGCTGTCCAGCCCTTTCAATACATACAATTATATGTAGTGGCATTTTTTCATGAAAAGTGTTTTCCACAAATGGCAAAATGCCTGCAATATTTGTGACTCTTGAGTATAAAGCAGCAATGTTATTGCACAGAGCACAAACATTATGATATGTGAAAGTAAAATAGTCTGCACTTTCCAGTCTTCTAACCACACAAAGCTTTCTGCTCTACATGTAACATTCACTCATTCACTAAAACATTCATACACTGAAAGGCAAAGTCAATGTGAAAGTAAATTGGATTTGTTAAGCCTTTAAAAAAAAAAAAAGTATAATAAATCAAGCATATTTCTCAAGACCTAGTGTTCTTAAAGCTGCATTAAATTGATTTTTTTGGCCACTTGAGAGCAGTACAACAAGCTGTAAACTCAATATTGATATATTATCACCTCCTAACGTGTTTGCAAAGACTTGCCTATTTATAAATCCAGCAGAGAATGAATGCTGGACAAATATTCACCCTCTTTTTTTAGCTGTTTTTAACTATTTTATTTATTTTTTTTAAGAGGAAAATATGTGGTTTTTTGGCTGCTATATGGTCTGCTATGAGAAAGGTATGTGGTGTATGTGGGTTTAACGTGAACTTGGTAGTGCGTACATCATTATGAGTGGCTATTTTCCCATATCACGTAGTCATCTGAGCCGCTGTTAATATAAAAATATAAACTTGAGCTGCTTAAAAGATAAAGATTAACAGAACATCAGTCAAATGTACCTTTATTTTTCTTATTCTCCATTAGTAGCTTGGGTGTTGTCCGACAAGGCAAGAGAATTTGATGTTGTAGATAATCAGTGATAATAAAATGCACTGGAGCTGAATATCACCACCACCAATGGCCAGGATTCAAGCTGAGAGAAAAACATGACAGCTGACTAGCAATGCTCTTTTACTTTGATCTTGTTATTTTCCGTTTTTTTTTTTTTTTTTTTTTTTTCCCCACCGCTGTGTTGCAATAAAATTTATCCTGAACAGTCTTGTCCTCTGTGAGAACACAGAACTGATCCCTGTCTGGGAATCTGAATGCCAAAAAGTCTCATGGGTGTTTAATGCCAGCAATGTTACAGGTTTTACTGTGTGAAAAGGTCTTCTGTTATTCCTCCCTCCTCCTCCCACATCTCGTCTAGTGTTTTAGAGTTTTTTTTTTGCCAAAACTTCTAGACTTCGTCAAGTGAAGTTAAACGCGAGACCAGAAGTCTCGGTCTTCTTTCCTGTGTGACAAGATGTTCTGTGTCTAATATATGTCAACTGTTGTCACTTCCTGTCAAAGACCTTTGCTGGATCATCAGTGGAAAACTCACCCACACACACATTCCTCCCGACGCAAAAATGAGGTCAGCTCTTTGCAGCCGGTGGTTGCCCCTTTTATTTTGAGATGGCCTACGACACAGTGTGCCTCAGACATGGTTCTGATACACATCAACAAGATAACTTTAGAATAACTTTTTCCGCTCCCTGTCACCCGTATTTTTTTATTTTTTATTTTTTTTTGCACACACACTGAAAATCAGCAAGCAAGCCAACACACAGACAAGCTCATGTTAGGACATGTCTGTAACAGGCAGGCGAAGGGTGGGTTCTAGGGTGTAACTAGGACAGCGTGTCTGTACTGTTTGTACAGTATATTGTTAGATGTGTTTTTCTTGTTAAGTCTGAGAAAATTACATTCTCCTGCATTCCAGATCCATCCAATTTAATCTTATTTAACATACACGGAGGGAAAAAAAAACAAACTGGTGGGAAAGGATAAAGAGTGAAGATGACATTAAAGAAGGCAGGACATGGCTGGGCAAGTTGGCAGGCTGGTTGGAAAGCGACGACACCGCATCAGCACTGTGATTGTACCTGCTAAGTGAATGGGACAGGTTGCTGCCACCACTTGAAGAAGTTGGCACTCGCGCTCTTTAGTTATTCATCGGCCACTGGGATTTGTGTGTCTCTCTGTATGAAGCAGAGAGCCAGACGGAGAGAGAGAGAAGGGACAGGCCTGAGGAGCAGTATGTGTTTGTGCGCATGCCACTCTGTGCCTGTGTCCCTTATCAGAGCGGGCAGTCAGGCGTGTTTCTTAGGGCTACAGCAACTTAATTACAAACCCTGTTATAATTCATCGTGTTTCTTAAACATCACAGCTCCCATTAGAGGGGTTGCCACAGAACTGGGAACCTGCTGGCTCCGTTGGACCCAGCGCACGTGTTGCACTCATGCAAATGTCATGCATTCCCTTCCATTTATCTCCAAATGAGCTAAGAAATAAAGTGTCTATGTAGCTTCTCTCTCTCTCTCTGTTATCGCGGTAGAAATTGCCATCCCTAATCCATTTTAATCTGTAAACAATGACAATATGACTGTTCTTCACCAGTCTTATGTTACAGCATCTGTTTCACATCCGTTGCTACGAGAGATGATATAAACTATCAGAGAAACAGGGATACGATCTATAATCATTTTATTCACTCTCGGATCGTATTACCTCCTGGCTGAAAATAGTTTTAATTTTATTAGCATTTTTAAAGCACGTGAGTGTGAACAGAACAACAGGGGAACTAGTGAATTTTCATGGGATGGTGCATCAGCATGAGCACACAATAATGAAAAAAAAAACTTGTAGGTAGCCATACTCATATTTAAGGAAAAGATACAATATCCTGTCTTATCTGAACCACAAGACAGGATCTGTGTCATCCCGTCCTTTGCTGTTCTCCACTTCTCTACTCCACTCCATTTCTCTCCGGCCCATTTGTCGAGATAGGCTGACCACTTTTAGGCTGAATCGCAGCCAGAGCTATTTAACTCTAACCAAGTAATCTACTCCCCACGGGCCCACATCATTACATTATCACATTATTCCTCCCTCCTGCAGTCAAAATGAGTAACTAGTCAAACTTTTTCCCAGGCCAATAAAAAGTGTCTGTTTCATGGGCAAATGAGTACAAAAAGCACCTGTTTCGTGTGGCAGCAGTAAGCAGTATTAGTCTGTTACTGCCGCGGTGCATTCGTGTATTAATGATAGCTCTCTTATTAGCTAGCAGTACAGGTACAGTAGGCAAATATCCAGTGTGGGCTTAAAGAAAGCAGCATGGAGATCAGCTGGCCTCGGTAGTAATGTGTTATTAATGTGTTGTGTGGCCGCCACCTCGTCTGGCTCGAGGAAGCTATTTATGTGACTTTCTGCTTGGCTCAGATTACCAGACTGGTGAGCGTCTAGGGTCTAGGTTAAAGCCTGGGTTACCCATAGGCCGTTCTGTGAAGTACAAAGAAAGACAGACAGGAACAGGAATGCAGGGTGGTATCTGCTGGACAGGGACCATAATGTTGTCTGCAATAAACATTTGTCTCATCTGTATGCGAAATGTCAATGTGTACAGTTGGCGGATCAGAAATGTAAACATCTGTTGCCAAATAGCCCAGTTATTTTTCAGCAGTTTAACCCTAATCCACTGTTCATCTGTGTATGTGTATGTGTGTGTGTGTGTTTGGGTGTGTGCACATGTGTGCGATTCTTGGTGTTCCATGGGTGTTTTCCCTGGCAGTGGCAGTAACCCACCTAACTGTGGACACACACACTCACTCTCACACCAATGACTGGATTAGGCTGCTAATCTCTCTGATCCCACAGCATGTGTGCACATGCATGCCTGCATACAAACACACACACACATACACACCTACACACACACACATATATTGCGAATCGTGGTCTGAAACGGTGTGAGTTATGCAGTGGCGATCATTACCAGGAGCCATCAGTTATGTGTGTGTGTCAGTGTATCAGAGCGGTCGCAGTCATGTCATTTTGTCAAATCTGCCTCAGAAGAAAAGTACGGAGATTTAGCAGCTGTTCACATGCGATGCATCCTAAATTCCTGTTTACATACTTCTCCGAGGCTTAAGTGCCAGCAGTGTCAGACTCAATAAATAAAACCAGAACTCAAGCCTAGCATTATTTCCAGTGTCTTTATTTGTACTAATATGTGAATCACAGGTTTTATTTAGACATCAACTTAAATTCTCTTCTGTAGTCTGTATAAGTTCACCAATCTGCCTCCAACAGTGATGTGCAGTCGATAGTGAGTTGTGTGCCCACCTTCACATAAGATATGCAAATTCTGGTACTGACTGGACAAGAAATAAGAATATTAATAGAAGTTAATAATAAGAAGAATGTATATTGCTAATGTGCAAAAACGTGAAGATAACCATTCATTTTAGATTCATTTGATGAGATCAAGCAGCATTCGGTTTCCAGGTAACATGCAACTTATTCTATCCTGGAAATAGTGTGTACATACTGTTCACAAAGTATATCACAAGGCTCTGTCTGCTGATGTCTAACCCAAGAACAGTTCGCACATGCACAAGAGCAGATGCCAAAGAAAAGTCATCAGTGCCCGTAGGTCTAATAGTCTACACCATATTTATGTCTAGACAGTTGCATATATGTGCATTTGTGAATTTTTCCTGAGTCTCCCATCTATTCATGCTAGTTTTAAAAATGCTGGGAGGAAGCCATTAACACATATTTTTCTGCGAGGCAAACTTCTGCACTGCTGTGGTAATAGTTGTCATAATAAAAAATAAATTAGATACAGTGTACATTTTCTTAAAGGCCAAAAGTCTCAGCAGATAACAATGGAAATACTCATACCAATTTTCCATCGTTCCACCAACATGAAGGTCTGAATTGCTTAGCTCAGAATTCCATATCTCAGTCACACCTGCGCAGGTTAACATATTCTGAATTGATGGAAGTATCATCAAAACTCGCCACAGATGTGAAATAAACTGCTACAATGGCTGGCTGTGCATTTTATTGTGAGAAAAGGTTTTCATTTATTTATTTTTTTTATTATCTCAGTACCCGTGGACCAGAAAGAAACAAACACACACTAAGCAGTAACACAATCATGGTGGCATTACTGGACAAGGCCAGTACAGTATTTTGACTTCTCACGGACGACCAGACAAATGACGAAGACACTTGGGCTTTGACTCATTCTTAATTTCCTGTTGCCCTCTCCTCTCTCTGTGTTTCCCACCATCTCTAAAAGCTTCTGACTGTCAGTCTCTCCCATGCTTTATCACAGTGTGCACGACCTTATACTGCCTTCCCAGATTGCCGTTTAATAGGAGCCTTCCTCCCTGGTGAACAGTGATAAGCTAATGGTTAGGGAATTGCTCACCATTTAGCAGCCGTGTCTGACAAAGGAAAAGGGAAAGAAGTGATGGGGGACTTTTATGTGGGTTCAAGTGACTAGTTAGTTTCCTTAATTTTGCTTTCGTGCATAGATTAACGTCGGCGTGGGCGGGGGGTTCATCTGTGTAATTTTTAGGAGAGGCAAAATAATTAGCTCGCTACCTCTGAGCTGATTGGCCTCACAGACGGTGGCTGATTAATCTGAAACACCTACTCTGTCAATTTAAATATATTTGAATTGATCGTTTCATTTTAAGGAGATCTTTTTCATGTCTGGTCTTTGTTTCATCACTGTGTGCCAACCGCGCAATCAGTTTGAACCCTTTATTATGTGTTATTATGACCACATTTTTCTAGTTTTTCATACATTCCATGATGTTTAATCAGACTGCAGTTACAATTCAGGAACAATAGAGGCAGGAAATGGCGAGAACAGACAGGCATTTTCTTAATGAAAGCGTAAGTCTCTAATGTATGAGGAGTGGTCTTGTGGCGTGTAATAAACACGTGTTTCTAAGCGCAGAAAATGAGATGTGTCTTGTGTTATAAGCACAGAAAATTGAACGTCTCGAACATTAGCATCTGCTGCCCTCTCTGTTGTGGCCTTTTAGATGCTATTGCTGGAGCCTCCCACTAACACAGCTCCTCTCCAGATTGAGCTGTCCTCCTCTGCTGATTACTCTAGTATCCTCTGGCTATGAGACTGGAGTGTGTGAATGTGTGCGTGTGCGTGTGCGTGTGTGTGTGTGTGTGTGTGTGTGTGTAAGAGAGATAGACAGAGAGGGTGGAAGTGTAAAAAGCAGGAGCGCCTGTCTGGTTGTTAGGGATACATTTCCTCTACGCTTTGATTGAGAGTGGCTTACTGTCGCTCTCACCGAAATAGACACGCAAACAAATACAGAGGCTTAGTCCAGTTTACTGCATCAAATTGAGAGAGACAGCTCTGTCCGTAACATTAGCCGATTGTTAGGTTACCCGCGTGTAAACATAATGCTCTCATACAGGTGACCTTTTCTACTGTACCACACACACACGTGTGTCCAGGAGGGGTCATTTGTATTTAAGACAGCGTGTTTGTGTCCCTGTCCTCTCTGCAGATGTTGTGAGTGTATACTGAAAATGAACCCTCTGAAGAGATCATTTCTGGCTGGCTGCATCTGGAAGCCTCACACCTCCTACTATCTGTGTGTGTGTGTGTGTGTGTGTGTGTGTGTGTGTGTGTGTGTGTGTGTGTGTGTGTGTGTGTGTGCGTCAAAGTGTATGTTCCTGTTCTGTGCACAGATGTCCTTCAAATGGGAGGCAGCAAGCAGATTGCACTGGAGAAAATGGCCACAGGCCCGTAACACACATCCACACTAAAACCAGTCCAGGCATTTAAATGGCCGTCCCAGGGGCTGACAGATTGCAGCTGACCCCTGATGACACTGTATGCCATCCTGGCATCAAGCGTCTCCCTCACTCTTCCTATCCCACCTCCTTTTTTTTTTCTCTCCTCCATTTCTTTGCCCTCTCACCTTCTCTTTCAGTTTATTTTTCCCTTCACTGACACGCACAGAATCGCACAGACTTGCATACATATGCCCTTCTCCAAGCCCAAATTCTCGCCCTTGATGTGTGTGTGTGTGTGTGAAGAAAGAGTGTGCTGATAGATGCTCAATGTCACCTCCTCCTTCCAATCCGTCCTCCACTTTCGTGTTTGAAGAGGAAAATTGCCTTTAATTGCTCCACTTTAGAGTTGGCCTGGATGAGGCACTTAAAGGACAGTTACGGAAACTTGTGTGACAAGCGAATGGTTTCTTATCATACACACATTGACTGTAAAATGTGACTGGAGTGGGAATACACAGTGATTAACTACAGGCTACAACTACAGTAAATGAAGGTGAAAAGTCTGCTTGTAATCACTGAGCCGGTGCACACGGAAATCACTGGCCTTCCGTGATGAAAAGGATGGCAGGATCAATCTTATCGATAGCAGCAGTGTGCCTATAGACTTGCCCTCAGCTGAAACGCTGCCAGGTGCATGATAATGACAGCCTGAGGGACATTAAATCATTAATCCTGTACTTATGTGTGTTAACTGCATTTATGCACGCCTTTCTGTAGTCTGTGCAAAGCTCTGTAACGTGATGATGAGGATGCATGCATGTTAAAGTAATTAAACATGTAAGCTGCGACGCTTTAATGATTAGACTTGTTTTAAGATGTGGCATCAGACTTATTATTAGACTTATCTCTATTAACAATGGATAGCACATGGGCAAAGATCATGGGATGTGTTACAGTACATGTTATGTACATGAAAAAGGTAGGTGTAGGTTTTAATATTGCAGATATATTCTGTGTTGACAGGTAAAGGGCAGCAAAGATTAGAGCTGTGAGGTTAAACCTGAGAGGTTTCAAATATTTCAGTCAAATAAGTTCACTTTTTCAGCTCCTGATGATATTATTTATTTCTATTATTATCTTGAGTCATCATTGGTGTGACATAAAGAAACAGAAAATAGAAAAATCCCCAAATAATTCAAAACTTTTTTCAGTTAGACACCAATAAAACACAGTAAGAGATTACAATAAGATTAAATTTTGTTACAGCAGAAAAAACAATTGTTCCTTTAGGGTCTGAATGTGTATATGTATGTGTGAGTGTGTGTGTGTGTGTGTGTGTCTACAGTATGTGTGTAAATTTAGGCGAACTCTTGTAACAGACTGATCAAGGCCATGCGAGCCGATTTTTTTCTCTTCCCTCCAGCAGGGAGGAAAAGAATGAAGAAAATGAATGTCTGCTGAGGCAGTTAAAATGCTTGTCACTGCAGGGCCTTTGGGTGAGAAGGTAGACTCGGTGAGATTCGGTTAGGTGCCTCTTCCATGGAGGGGGTAATAGACTCAGAATGTAAATTCTCCAATCTGCACTCTACAATCTATAAACGCTGCTTAGCACAAAGTGCAACCAGTGGCACGCCAATATCAAATAAGACTGGAGATGCCGGCTTCTGCAATACAGACCCTTGACTTGTCAACAACAAATACTATTATTGTTATCACCTTCTTCTCACCTGGCACTCCTGTTTGAGCCTGTGAAAATGCAGGCATAGAATGACAAGTTCCATCCCATATCCCCCCCCCCCAAAAAAACAAAAATATTTGTTCACTTTTTTGGAGTTTGAACTTATTTTAATCAACAGTGTGATAAAGTGTGTATGTGCATGTGTGTGTGTGTTTTATGGCTGTTACAGATACAGTGGGTGAAAGGGATTTCCTACCAGGCCCAGGTATAAAATGATGAAAATTTACAGCCCAACAACAAAGATATGACTTTTTAGCTCTGAGCTCAAAAATGCTTGCCATCTATCCTCCTGCATACTTCAATCCTTCTTTTTTCATCAACAACTCTATGTGGGTTTCTATCAGAAACTTTAATAACGACGTCTATTGTCTTTAGAAGTCTGGCAGAATAATCTAAAACCGTCATTATTTCCTTTGTTGTGGTCGCTTCCTTGCTTTGGTTTGTTGCGTCCTGCTCCATATTATGCAGGGTATCCTTGTTTTTGTTTCTTTTTTTTAATCACTGTGTGCCTTTGTGCTTCTCTGTGGGTTAATATTATAAAGTGTGTGTATGTGTGTGTGTGTGTGTGTGCGCGCGCTTGTGTCTGGAAAAAGCAACAGTGAGGTAAAACAATTTTCATTGTCGGTCAAAGTGTTGCATCATACGTGATCTCTTCCCTTCACCTGCAATTTAACGACATGAATTTTGTCCGCCTTGGGCTTCGGTTGATGTAGATGATGTTATTTCCCTCTGACACAATTTGTTCTGATTTCAGCTGCAGCTTGACTGCGGGTTTAACCAACTTTGACAGCCCCTCTTTAAACTCTCTCATATTGTTCTATCTGGTTGTTTGCGTGTTTACTCACCCACGTAAAAAAAAATGAGCTCACACATCCTTTCTACTTCCCTGGTTCTCTGAGTTTGTGTGTGTGCACGCGCGCGCACGGGTTCGCAAACGCATGCACGGGCGTGCGTGTCAGGAGTCCTCATTAAAACTGTATGGGAGCTGATGCTGTACTCCTGCTCCACTGCTCCCATTTTCACAGAGTTCTCCACATCTTGCCAGGTAATCAGGCGGGCGGATACGTGTAGCCCTGCATCCGCAACTGCCAACAAGCTGGGTTTGAGGTCGTAAAAGCAGCCACTTCAGCTAATTCATCCTGTCATGTTCATGTTCACCATTGAGTATTTCATACAGCAGCAGCATGGGAACTATTAATCACACGACACATGTTCTTGACTGAATTGATGGAACCTGAACCCACCATGCTAATGCCATGTTTCTTGTCCCTTTTCTTCACTGCTTTTCTTCACCCCCCCCCCTCCCTTCTACCCTGTTTTTATTCTGTTCCTGCTCCTTTCCTCCCCCTTTCTCCCCTGTCTCCACCTGCTAGGGGAACACCTGCGCATTTGCGCCCAGGGTTACACCTGCTGTACCAGTGACGTTGAGGACAACTTGGCCATGTTGAGCCGCAGGGAGATGGAGAACCTGCTCAAAGAGGCTGGCCGATCCTTACAGACCTCCCTCACTGGACAATACAAGGCCTTCGATAGTGAGTCCGCACATTGACAATGAGCGTATGAGTGAGCGATAGATTGAGACAAGAGGAAAAAACACAAATAGATGTGTTTATATGTGTGTACACTACAGTTCTTCAGCAGTAATCAGCTCAGACCCAGTTTTGAGTGTTTTGTGTGCTGGTTTTGATAGGGCATTGTTTTGCCAGCTGTGGCTTCACAAAAGTACATGCACACAGACTGACAGTAAGTAAAGGAGATAAGTTAAAGGCCTTTTATCATGCAGTCTGCAGATTGATGCAGAGCATTGATCTACTGTCATGCTTCAGCAGACAGTAGTAATGCCTTGCAGTGCTTTTGTCAGAATGCCAGGCTGTTGTTTTTCTTAAATTTACTTACTAAGCCTGCTAAGGGAGCCACATAAAATTTAAGACAATGTATAAAATCATTTAATCACAACGTCCCAAGTCAGGGACCTTCTTTCATGTCATCTCTCTCTGACTGCTCTCTGTACTACATAATAAAGAGAGAAGTGGCAGAAAAATTTAAATCTGAACTTTGAAATAATAGCTAAATGACTTTCTTTAAAGCAGTTTTGTTATCGCATAGCCTCCTGAAGGGAACGGGGATTATTGAAAGCAGTGTTTTCATTAAAACTTCTGCTCATTCTACCACAGAACAAACTTTGTAAGTCTTCTGCCCAACCACACGGAACCATAAACACATTTTTCAGGGATTTACATAACTGTGTTTAAATAAGTTTGACAATATTGTAGTAGCGTAAGTAAGTATAACAACAGAACTGATTGTGGGAAGATTTCATACGTATTATTTGCAAAGATTTGATGCTGCTTAACTGAATCAAAGAAGGCTTTCTTTTAAAAAAAAACCTCACCAGCCGCAGTTCTTGACTTCAGCTCTCACGTTTCATGACACTTAGCAGTTCCTATTTAAGAATGCTTTAACATTTCACAGTAAAATCAGGACACGTAATCGTGATGCTTTAAGTGTGAGACAAGGAATGAGAGAGACAAAGACAGACAGACAGAAAGAGAGAGGGATTTTCAGCCTTAGAACACTGGTGCACCAAGGCAATTATTTGTGTCTAATGACCTGCTCCAGTTAATAGAAGGGTGTCTCTGTGCTCCACTTGTTCCCCTTGGCCAGTCGGTGACAATGGATCTGTCAGCTGGGGCTCTGAGCTTGGCTAGTTAGCCTGACCTTTCCAGATCACAGTGATTAGTGGCTGAGTGACATTTCTTTACTCTTCTTCTACCGCTCTGTGTCCTTCTTTCTCATGGTCCCTCCTTTTCACTAAGGAGGTCGTTGCTGTGCCAGAGGAATACAGTCATCGTGCCAAGTACACACACACACACACACACACACAGACTGACACACACAGATACAAACTCAAACTTGTCCAAGACATACAAATTCTCTCCAAGTTAGTTTATGTCACCCTACAGTTCTTGAACTTTCCTATTCTTCAGGAAAACACCTCATTTAGCACAGCGTGCCAGTAAACAACACAGACTACAGACACACACATCCAAGCAGCACTCAGCAGCGACTTCTAAACATTCTAATGATGTGCATCCAAGAACTTGTGGATAAATACACGCGGAGACAGACACGTCATGAACATTGCAACTTGTGTTGTCTCACAGTGAAGTCATTCGGCGCTTGTTTTTGTTCCTGCATGCTTGCCAGATGTATCACACTCACACGATTCAGATAGCTGCTGTTTTTCTTTGAGACAGAAAATTAATCAGGCCGTTGGCCTCAAACCTCGTCACACCTGTATACGCTCTGAATTCTATTCTTCTCCAGAGCAACCCACTACCGTTCTGTTCAACTTTATTTTTATTTTCCGCTGCTTTCCATATCCCCTTATCTCACCCCAGCATCAGATGCGGAGCTGACAGAGGGAGGAGAGAAGTGTATGTGTGTCCGGACCTTGAGGTCTAAAAACCATCTGTTGTTGACTGTGTCCTCTGAAGCTGAGAACTGAGAGATAGACTGGGGTTAATTGGACCATAATATGTTACATTCGCTGCCACATGATCAGTGCCGTTTGGCAGGATTTGGATATTCTTACTGAAGACATCCTGTTGTTATGCTTAGCTTTTGAAAAGCAAAGTGTTTCAGGCTTTGGCGAACAGCTCACGTCTTTAACGTTTCTGAAAGTGGATGAAGGGTGAACGTGGGTTATTTATATGGATAGACACAAAAAATATTCTGCAAGGTTGATGTTCATCATTAAAAATAGGTAGAGGATTAGCTGATTTCTAACCGCATCCAGAGCTTTTTTGTTCAGTGCAGGAGAGCACAGTGACATTGTACCATGCTGCCAGTCCCTGCACATCTGGCTGTGTTTAGCAGGGTGTGGGCTAGCTAGCGCCATGTGGCTAAGTGTAGGGTGTTACTGTTCCAGCCCAGGCAGGATAGGCCTTTTTGGGTCCAGGGACTTTGGAAGAAGCCCCAACTAAGCCACAGATTAGAGGACCAGAATACTCACATACAGCTGGATCTGGGCCTGCGATCGTGCACATTGTATATATGTGAGCATGCAGATGTGTGTTTATATACATGTGTTTGTAAGTTTGTAATTTAGCGTGTGTCACTGTGTGAGTGACTGAAAATGGGCTTTGTATACAGTATAGAGTGTATGCGGTTTGCACTTGGTACTCCCAATTTACTCGCTGTCATTCATGCTGTGCACAAAGATACAAACTAAATAATACATTACGTTAAACAAAGACACAGTGTTTTATGCTCAAGAGAAAAAAAAAGAAGAAGGGTGAAGGAGAGGACAGAGTGAAAATGAGGCAGATGGAATAATAAAAGATACAGAGAAAACGGGGACATACTGTAAGAGCGTAAGTTGGACAGTGGTAGCCAGAAAGAGAGTGTGAAAGAGAAAAAGAGACGGTGTAACATATGAAAGTGAGAGAGAAAAGGTCAGAAAGGACACGGAGAGTGATGGCACCAAAGGGAGCTTTGTGTTAGATGGCAACCAGGTGTATTAGACAGACGGTAGCCTTAAACCTGGCAGGTGGTGTTTGGCCTAATGGTGCCATCACTGGCATCTGGATTATGTGTGTGTGTGTGTGTGTGTGTGTGTGTTCACTTCTGCTGCAGCCACATGGAGCTTCTAGCAAAAGTGCGCTTTTTACTTTGTAGAACAGGATGCTTGCTTGGAGTTTGTATATACAAATTTATATTGTGACGAGATCAAAAGCAAAGATCATATTAACAAACTTTGAGAGTCACATGAGAAAATAAATTCTGGTGATCCATTTTCAAAGTCTGATCCAAGTTGTTTTCTCTCCTGTGTTTAACTTAAGAAAGGGTGGAAAAAAAGTTATATTTCAAGGATAATCTTTCAACAGTGAAAACAGGCGAAGAGCTTTTAATCTTATTTAGGACATGGGGTATTGGTGCACTTCGGTCTCAAACGCACACTTTTTTTCACATGTTTTCACAGATTAAAACAAAATGAAGGAGCTTTGAAATACTGTCCTGGCAAAATGTTTTTTTTCCACCCCCTAAACAAAAAAGAAGATAATTTAGATCAGGGTTACAGTGTTTTTACAAATGTTTCTGAAGGCAGCGCTTCATGGCCCTGCATGATTAAGCATAAAACTACTCCTGTCCACTGCTTTCGCAACTTGAGTTCCTCTAACTCCAGGCTTCAGTCTGGCTTGATTGCAAACAAGGTCAAATTATGGCAGATCATTTTTATCTGGCTAAAATTACTGTGGCAGCATTACTTCGTTTAGAGCTGAATTGATTTTGATAAGCAGCAAAAAAGCCAAATATTCTCTGATTCCAGCGATTCAAATATGAGGACGTACTGCTTTTTTTTTGTCTAATATGACAATACACAGCTTTTTTTTTCAGGTCTTAGGTTGTTGGTCTGACCAAACAAGACATTTGCGGATGGGGTCTTTGGGGGCATTTTAAAGACCGCGTCTTTCATATGTAGATACACAGATTTTATACTGATCTTAACCCAGGTCTTGAATCAACAACACACAGAGAAACTACACACACATTTATACACTGGCACACAGTATTTATGAGCAGCCAAATACTTATTGGCCAGTGTGTTCCAGCCCATTTCAGTTCAAGGCAGATCAGTGGTCATAGAGCTTAATCTGAAGCAGGACTCGCTTCTTTATTCATTTAAGCGGAGTACTGAACATCTCCCAACGCCGTCTTCACCCGTGGAGACTGAGATGACACAATCTACGAGAAGAATGACATCAAGCGCGGTCAAATCTACCCGATTCACGAAATAGGCAATAAACTTGGATCAAAGGACGTCTGAATCACCATCAGCTGATAGCAAAGAACACCCTGCTGTACTTATTTTCAGTGAACAGTGGGGCAGCACATTGGGAGTTCTGGTAATTTGTAAGTGAGAAGACTTGAATGGAGTACAGCAGATGTAACGCAGTACCATAAACTACAGCGTAAAGTCGAATCAGGACCTTTTTTTAAACAGTTAAGACAAAAACTGAGCACTATACATACTGTTTTTTCTTTTTCCAAATCACTATAGCCATGCCTACTAGTAATGGACACTGGCGACACGTATGTGTTGCAATACTTCTCCAATTAGGCAACAGATCTGAGTCACTCCTGCCACCCACCCTCTAATTTCCTGCTTTCAGGGTCACCTCTGATGATGTCATGAAAGACAAGGACATCTGTTCCCATTGTGGTGCTTGATTGGCTCATTTTATCTGCATGCAAATCACGTCGGCGGGGACCAGGAGTACACTGGCCTAATTATGCCAAACACATTACTCACTTGGAGCTATGGCGCCTCGGAAGGATGAAACGAAAGAGAGTGGGAGAAAGCAAGATGGAGGGGGAAAAGAAAGAGGAATGTGGCGTTAGTAAGGATGGCACTGGGGCAAGCAGTGGAAAGTAAGATGAGATACAGTAGAGGGGGGTGGGGGGGTGCCAAAATGATAGCGAGGGTGAGGGTTGGCATTTGGGAGGAAACAAGCAGAGGAAAAAGCTGCAAAAAGAGAACCAGATGGATACAAAAAGCAGGCATGGGTAAATTGTGTGTAATGCTAGCCAGGAAAAGTCACAAGAGAGAAAGTAGAAGAAAGACTTCCACAGAGAGCCTGTTGATAAATGACATGCATTATGTAATGTGTCGGCTTGTTTAATATAAGGGACCTTTTAATAGCATCTAAATGCTGGCTAAGGGGCTTGCAGTGCTCCTGGGGCACAGTATGTGTGTGATAAGTGTTGTTATTGATGGAGAGTCAGACTGACACATAAACAGTCTAACTGCTCCCAGATCATCATTTGCGCATTCACTGTGCCCAGGACAGCCGTGTTTGTTTATGCCTATTGTGTTTATTTTTTCATTGTCCTTACACAGGTGGGGAAATAACAAAAGGAAAGGCTGAGAATCATGGGTACATGTGAAAAAAAAATCAAATCACAAAACCATCTGGTGCCTGCTGAAAAGCCTGTGGGTGGTACAGAATACAGGCTAGCCTTTTGGGGGCTCAAACATTGCAGCCCTGTGTCTCTCAGTATGCCTTTTTGTCCTTCTCTTGAAGATCACTCAAGTTACCTCACACGTGGAACCTCATTAACATATTTCAGCAAAATTAAGGAGAGAGTAGTTAGGCTCTGGGACAAGACTCTGTTTTGTAATTTCTGTGTAAATTGGAACATCTTATTGCCATTTATGAGACACTTTGCATTTTGGATGATCGTTTCCCAGCCGGGAGTGATACGATAGAAGCAGGTTTCCTTGCTCAAAGACAAATCTGTCTGTATCTGCCATATATTTTTTCAGCCAAAAATTATTTTCCGCAATTTTTCCACCAATTCTACAAATTTCATGCATGGCCAAATGCCTCTTGAACGTATCCTGCACCTTTAACCAAAGATGACAGATCCTAGATCCTGAAGAAAAAAAAAAGAGATGGAATTTGGCTTACAGGTGGTGCTACAGCAACACTGCCATAACTGGTAACGGGCTGAGGGTAGTCCTGAATTTGAGTCACACGAATGTTGCGCAACATTCATTCTTGTGCAAATATATAATAATAATAATATTCCCAGACAGGATTTGAATATTCTCCAAAATGCATTGCAGCCAACATGATTGTGTATTCTGATGTAGATCAGATCCAGATGCAACTTAAAATGTTCTATTATTGAAATAACAAATTTAGAGCAGGGTTGTCGGAGGTGCATTTTTTAATGCACCATTGCCACCTGATTCTCTTCTCTTCTCTTCTCTTCTCTTCTCTTCTCTTCTCTTCTCTTCTCTTCTCTTCTCTTCTCGTCTTGGCACATGCCTCGACTTTTGCTCCCTGTCTCTCTGCCTCTCTCCTCCCTGCCAAAGAACCATTCAGCTAATATGATCATTCAGCACTTGTCAAATGGACAAATAGAATTACGTCTGTCAGATATGAAAGAGATATACAATTGCTGCTTTTGCAGCCCTGTTTTTCTCCCTTACTCCCTCTCATTTTTTCACGGGTGTGCCGTCTCTATCCGATCCTCTTATGTCAGTATTTGGTGCGCCGCCAGATCTCACTTGATCTGTCATGTTTTAAAGATACTTCTCTATTTATGGACTTTAACTGTATGCTTAAGCATCCATGTCAACATCAGTATACGAGAATAGCTTTCAGTTTTCTTCCATTTCATCGTGTGTCTCCTGCAAAAACAGAAAAAAACAAAAAAAAACGAAACAGAAAACAAGCTTTTCCCAGAGTTTGAATTGTATATTTTATAAAGTTTTTTCAGTCCTCCACCATGGTCCCTAGTGTTTTGAAACATTTCCTGCACATGCAAGACGATGTTAACCGCCAAATGGAGGAAACAAACACCAAAATGAGTTTTCACAGGAGACTGGGGAGTTAGGTGAGAACAGACAAGTCGTTAAAGATTCACTGATTTCTTGTCAGTCCGTGATTGCTTATTCACCATCAGATTGTTCAATCAGCTGCTGTGGGTTGCAACTTTATTAGACAGTATAGCAAATATTGCCAGACCCGCTAAGCTCTCTGTTTGAGAAAACTGATTCTGGTCTAGAATGAACAGATCAAGGCTCGGTCAGTTAATACCTCCGTGTGAGAAAGTTTGTCAGGATCAGCCCAAGCCCTCGGTGAGAGTGATTGGCAGCCGTAGGAACATCAATGGTACCTCTGTGTTACACAGGATATCTTGTCAATAACAACTTGACACAGGAGACAGAGTGAGGAGGAGGAGGACTAAACATAGAGACACCAGAAAGACAGGGTGGGGAGGAAGGCACGTGAAGGTGGAGGCTACTTGTCTGCTTTAAAGCACTGTATTGCTTGATAAAAGACCAAGAGAGTGTACTGTGGAAGAGAGTGAAATACTTTAATATGTAATTTAATGGTATATGAGGATTTGTGTGTGCACTTTAATGTGTGTGTGTGTGTGTGTGTGTGTGTGTGTTTAATCAGGTTTAGAAGCAATTGGATAAGAGAACGTAGGGAGAGAGTTAAAATAAGCCTCTACCATGTCAAGGTGGCCTGGATGTGAAGCTCCGAGTGATTACAAATGAAATCATTAACTCCCCTTTCACTGCAGAAAGAAAGTCATTAAGGCACACAAGTGTGCGCATGTGTGTGTGTGTGTGTAAGTTAGACAGAAGTGAAGGAATGAAGAGGCAGAATGTGCTCTAGGTAGAGTGTGGCAACAGAGATTTTTCTAATCTACCGTCAGGGTCACTGTGGGTCGGTGGGGTTTGTCTCTGTAGTGCAGCTGGGCAAACATTTGAAATATTGTCACGATATCAAAAAGGCAATTTTCCCCTCAAAACTCATATGCATCACATATAAAACAGTCGAAATGATTTTTCAGACCAAGCTCAGTAGCTCATTTTTCTCTTTTTTGTTAGCACAGCTTGTTTGGAGTTATTCATTTGGACAGAAATTACTGAAAGGATGTTATAATAATCATAGAATCACAATATGAATCCATTTATACTTGATTTACACGACAATATTGAACTATAGCCCAGTCCTGCTCTGGTGACTATTAAATGTATAATCAGTTTGGTATGGTTATGAAGAGTCTCACTCATATGCTGTACAGATTGTAAAGTCCTTTGACACAAATTTATGATTTGCGGATCTGGTTATCAATGCACAGTATATATAATTTGCACCATTTATGTTTGCCCAACCTCCATCTGGTATAATTATATATTAAAACTGAGTAAAACTGAGTTGAGTTGCCATCGTTAGAGTTAAAGATCACTATATTGGATCACATGACAATTAAGTAATCTGATGCATTTCTAAATGAGTGAGTTTTCCAGGGCAAGATACAGTCACTTAAAATATCAATTATCAGCCATATAGTGGCCCCATGCTTGCTAAACTGAAAATGAGTAAAACTGCCCTACAGTTTGTCTCCTCTTTGTCCCCTCCACACCCAACATGCTGGAATAAAGCAATTAAGCGTCCTCTCCCATCACTCCTTCCTTAGAAAGCAGGCACTGGGGGAGAGAAGGGGGAGGGTAGGCTTTAAGGGATGATGGAGGATTGAGAGAGAGAGAGAGGGAGAGAGTTAAAGGAAGCAGGGATGAGCTCGTGGCTCATCGTATCATGGAGACACAAACAGATGAAGAATGAGAAAGGTCATCTCCACACACAAAAGCACATGCGCACACGCATGCACGGGGGGGGGGCTTTGAGTCATACTAATGATGATCATTATTCACTTGAGCTGAAGGGCAGAGGAGAACTGGACAGCGTGATTCCATTTACCAAGATCTGCCCTCCACACGTGGTGACCCCAGAGCACTTAAAAACATGGCCCAGCCACATTCGGACTGTAAACAGGAATGTGTATGATTAATTTAATGGAGAAAACAACTTCACTTCATCACCTGAATGAAACTATTTCTGCTGAAACCCATTTCGCTAAGCCAGTCTAAAGGCATTTTTACAGTATGGCTGACAGTATACACAGCAGGAATGAATTCTAATGGGGATTAAAAGCAAAGCTGCACCTGTCACAGCCGCTCCCCGTCTGTCTGTCTGCCTGCCACCGTGTACTCTGGAAAAAGTGTGTGTGTATGTGTGTGATGGTCTGTGATCATTGTGTGTCTGTGTTTACGTGCGTATGTGCTGTCACTTTGAAGTTGGTACCTCTCTGTTCATGTGTGTGTGTGTGTCTGTGTGTGTGTGTGTGCTTTTTTTGCAAACTCCTGGAAGTAAATTGTGTCAGTTGGTTTGCACAAATGTGCACGCCTGCGTGAGTGACATAGATGCTGCTCTTGTGCTACTTTGAGGCTGGCCCAGTGCATTGTTTTCAGATAGTTTGAGTGACAGGAGGTCAGGGAACAGGGGAATCATGTGTCATCTAGCCAGGAAATCTCGCTGCTAAACAAGTGCTGGACATATGGCTGCGGCATGTCAGAGGCAGTTATCTCATAGAGCGTTACAATCCAAGAAATTATTTGTTTCACACACAGAGACACACCATTGCTACCATTTGCTCTTTGCTCCGAGGTCTGCAGCTATAATAAGGAACTGACCAGATACCATTTGTATTAACCTTTTCTGACTTTAGAAAATGTTTTTTTTTTCATTTATTTAAGATTATGTCACACAATTGGAGCCTGGTCCCCAATCATTACTTACTGACTTAATATGGTTTGTTTCTTTTAGTGTTTTTGCCATAAAATTTGCACTTTAATAACACTAAAATCCATACATTTTAAAATACAATTTGAAACTTGAAATTTGAGAAAGGAAAGAAAGAAAAAAATATATACATTTGCTCACACTAGTGAGGAGGCATAGTCACAGGCTTTCGGCACAATACAGCAAAAGACCAAAAGGTGCCAATATTTAAAATAACGTTTTAAATAGCTGAAGAAGTCTGTGGCCGTAGGAGAAGGGACCTTGGTGTGTCAGGGTAAAGAGCTTTCCAAACCAAACCAAAAGTTGGACTTATACATTTTTCAGATATGCTGTAAGGTTTTGGAAGTACTCACCAAGCTCAGAATGACCATTAAACCTAGCAAAAGCAAGAATAGGAAATGATGTATGTCTCAGAGCAGTTGTCTGCTAGTGGAATTAAAAAATGAGTCTTCACAGGAGTACATTTGGGCTAAATACATCTCTTCAAATCAATGGCACCGATGAGAGCAGACCTTTTTAGACTCTGAGTCTGTGAAAAGGCCAGAAGAAAAGCAGCAAATAACAGTAGCAGGCCGGCTGGTGTTTATTAGTGAGTGAGAAAACAGAACAGAGATACAGTACCCAACAAGGCCAGAGCTTAGATAATGCCACACAGATGCGTCAAGATGAGCTTAGCATATTAACATGTTATGTAACTCCAAGTGCCGTGATTGTCTTCAGGCCGAGCGCATGTGGGTGTTTGAGTTTTGCTACTGTATAACTTGGCTTAATTCTTCCATATGTTGTTGTCAGGGAAACGGTGAGAAGATGACATGTGTTTGAATTTTGTGTAAATATAGAGGAGTGTGGTGGATTTTTGTTTGCGTTGTGATGTTTTTAAAAGCGGCCTCATTATGGGGAATAAGGCTACTCGAGGCAGAGTGTCAGGCCGCAATCCAGACCACAATCTCCCCCTTTCTCATCTGCTCCCGATCTGGGATGGTGGCAGGCGGAGATAAGACACCAACAAAATAAACAACTTCCCATCTCCCTGAAATGCACACACACACGTACCAGGTTTGAACCCATTGTGTATGTGGAGATGCAGAACAAATATTGCCTATATATATATATATGTATATATATACAAACTTCATAATCTGTGTGTGTGTGTTTTCATTTTCTTGTCACCCCATGTAAATGAAGAAGACGGCGTATTAGAACATCAGTGTAGGTTTTGGATCTGCTCCCCCTGTTTCCATTTGCTTTTAATGTTTGTGCATGTCTCAGACATATTTAAAAATTCTGACAGGCAGCCTACCTACCTGTCTGACTATTTGCCTGTCTGCTTGTCTGCCTGTCTCTGCCTGTGTCCTATATCTGTAAATCCTGACTTGGAGCAGTATACACTTTCCCCTGAAGCGCTGTCAATTGTCTGCAATCCCCTAGGGGGACATTTTCACATACTTCAACTTTAGGTTCACCAAAAGTATGAGGCAGTGTTAGTATGCACAAACCACTATGAATAAGATAGATTTTAATCCCCCCCCCCCCCCCTTCATCTTACATTACATTTTGAGTAGTATAAGTTTTGAGTATTGCACCACCCTAGATGTTCAGTAGGTGGGAATGACAATGTGGTCATACAGAGAAGAAAAATGGCGCTAAACTAAATAATAATATACAGGGTGTGATTTTAAACAATGTACTGTAGAAATATTTTACTATCTGTACTTCCTTCTTCTGTTTTTAAACCATCAACTTTCCATATTTGTTTGCAGGTTACTTCATTGAGTTGCTGAACCGCTCAGCTATTATTCTACAGGAGACCTTCACTTCCTCTTGGGGATCCACATATTTGCAGAATTCCCAGGTCTTCTCAGACCTGTACACAGAGTTGAGGCAGTACTACCGTGGCTCCAATGTCAACCTGGAAGAGGTGCTGAATGAATTCTGGGACAAGCTGCTGGAAAAGCTCTTCTACCAGGCAAACAAGCAATATTTCATGTCTGGTATGTCTGCCTTTTTTTTCATAGAACCAAATAATAAAAACCAATAATAACCAAGGCTCACTAATTTGTGGGTTGTGTTATTGCATGAGAACTTCCTTTATAAGTAGTAATATAAAGTACATATGAAGAGAAGACTAGAGGGATTTGATATTTTTATTCCATGTAGGCATAATCTTTAGATGTATTTAGATTCTTTTCTCAGAGAAAGATTTTAATGCACGCGTATGTTGATTGTGTATGTGCATAGCAGGTGAGGACTACCTGGAGTGTGTGTCAAAGCAGGTAGACACGCTACGGCCCTTTGGAGACACCCCTCGTTTGATGAAGACGACGGTGACGCGCACATTCGTAGCTGCGCGTTCCTTTGTTCAGGGACTGGTGGTCAGTGGGGAGGTGGTGCGCAAGGTGTCCCAGGTAAAACCTCCCTTTCCACATCCCATTTCTTTTCTTCCTCCCTCAAAATTAAAGTGCCACCCCATACGGGTTAGTTAGTTTTATTTGTTTCGGAGAGTTTTTCATTAAGGGTGACTAACTGCTTCACGTTTCTTTTCTTTTTTTTTTACTGGTGTTGAATCTGCTGCAAAGCTAATATTCTCTGCTCCCCCTACACGCTCATTGGTATTCTTGTGTAAAGGGGTCTGTATTCATCTCTCCTTAGTGATCACCATTTCTCCTCCTTGATGTGAACACCTAAACACACACACACACTGACACGCGCACACCCACACAACCACACACACGCACAGGCCTGTCTTTACCAGTCCGTGTGCATAGCGCAATGGCAGATCAATGTTGGTGGAAACGAGAGGCTCCATAAAGTATGGCCCTCGGCTCAGACAATCAGCCCCTGCAACAACAGTTAATGTCAGCTCCATGCTGAAAAATGTCTCCCCATGCCGTGGGGAGGGTTAATATCTCCCAAGAGAAATGGTCCCCTCTGTGTAAAAGACAAGAGTAAGGTTAAGATCAGAGCAAGACTAGGAAATCATTTCAGCTCCTGAAAGGGAGGTGGCCAGTATTGACGCACAAGTGAAAAATATCTCCCGTCAGACACAAGAGCAAGGAGAGTGTTGAGAGCAGTGGCCCCATGAGAAATATACGCATCCTTTGAGAAAACAGATGCTGCACCAGAAATGAATATTACAATTCTTTCCTGCGATGAAATATTACAAGGTCAGCCCGTGTGTAAACATGAAAAGACGAAGAGCGAGAGAAACACAGTGGCAAACAGACAAAATAGGTTGTGATGCTGTCGCAAGTCTGCAAGGCCACACATTTGGATCCATGTCAAAAAAAAAAAAAGAATCCATATGATTCTTTTCCCTTTCAGTCTGATATATGTGCTCTGGCTTGCACTGTGGGTGGCACATACAACACTGCTTACTATAGCATCAGTGTTAGACAGCCTGGCCTAGCATATCTCTCTCTCTCTCTCTCTCTCTCTCTCTCTCTCTCTCTCTTTCTCTCTATGCCTCTCTTTGGCCCAGAAAATAGGCACAGTGTCTCACACCTACACAAAGGGACCGGGGGATGTCTCAATTAAATACCTGCACGAAGCAATGCAGCCTGGCACATCCATAGCCACATGGGAGTAAAATCAGGAATAACCACGAACGCAGCTCTAGTCTAGTGTAGCAGGTAGCTAGTGAATAACAAGGCACAGACAGCGACAGTGACAAGTGAAACTAGGAGCTAAAAGAATAATGCAACTGGTTTAATAGAGCTAGAGACATGACAGTTAGTGCTGAGACTCAAGGAAGCAAACAGGGGAGTAAGGATTAGAATTAGCATGGGGCAGGACACTGAGTTGAGATTGCTATTCGTGATTTGTGTGCACACGGTTGGACCAGCCAGAGTAGCTTACAACCCCTGCAGAGCTCTGCCAGCAAGATGCTAAACTGATAAGCATCTCTCAGCGCTGAAGGGTTCGGAAACACGTGCACACCTCATCATTCCATCATTCCCTTCCAACGCTGATGCACATTTCCCCCGTGCGGCTACTTCCTAATGCACTTTTTTTTTTTTTCCACCCTGTCTGATGCTGGTTCTGAAGGATAGTGAGTGATGTGCTCATTAAACGAGGCTGGGAACCAGGGAAAACGCGTAAATAATTATCAGAGCTTTTACAAAATTACAAAATGTCATCTCTGCACTAATGCCAGGGCACTGGAGTCACTGCCACTCTCAATGAGGTCACGGGCCGCCTCTTGCCCTATTTACACTCATCAAAAGACTTAAGAGGGAAGGCAAAACTGGCACGCTGTACCGCGAGGACGGTCATTACGGACACACTTGGTCAATTTCTGTAAGAGAGGGAATTTCCACTGAACTGTGCAAAAAAGACGGAATGCCTAATTTTTTCTTTGACTCATTCACGTCAGGCCTTGTTTGGTCCAATTTGATTAAAAGAAGCGCAGACTTCAACAAACTGTTCGGTTTCATATTCATGATTTGTATGTCGCTTGTCTGCCCCAGCACAGAATCAGTACTGTGCTGTACTTATGCAGACTGAAACAGCGCTGTGATGGGAACAAATGAGACAGTGAGAAAAAGCACGAGAGGAGGAAGATAACAAAAAAGTCTGTGACAAACTCCAGCATCCTCTCTCGTCGCTATCTTATTTAATCCTTTATTCTCCTTCCTTCCCCATTAAATTGTACTCCAGCATTTATGTTGATATTTCCCAGAGCTGTGTCCTGTGCTGTCCTCTGTCTCCTTTTAGTGCGAATAGCTCGGTATACTGGTTTGGATCTTAGCTTTCCCTTCCTTTCCCTTGTAATTCTATCTTCGATTGATTAGGCCCTAATGAGACAACCACTCCTATTTATAGCTATGTATTGCCACTTAAAGGGCCCAGTGACTGAAGATGTTTACCACACACTGCTCAGGGACGTATTGCACTGCTTGAGTGTAAAGCTGGAGTGAATAAAACAAAATTCTTTGTGCGTGCGTTTGTGTTAATGTGTACGTGTGTGTGCGTGTGTGTGCGCTCGCTGAAGTCTGTATTTGCGACCAACATAGAGCAAACATGACGTGAATCCCTGCATTGTTTTAGTTGGACTCGTGAAAAAAACAGGAGCTGTAGTGAATGGTGATGAAAGAGTTTGAGGAGGAGGGTGAGAACACAGCAGAGCAGCACAGAGCAAAGGGAGACAGAGATGTGCGGGGGAAAGTGAATAATATGAGAGGTGATTTTGTTAGACTGAAAAAGAGATCAGTCAGATGCAGTCTTTCTTTCTTGGTTAAGTATTAATTTCTCCCTCGCTTCGCTCCGGGCTGCACCAGTTGCTGTGTCCTTAACTTTTTCCGGACTGTTTTATTCCCTCGGGTGAGGGAGTGGAGGAAGTAGGCCACGCGCCACATAGCTCACTCTAGAGGCAAGGAGTCTGGATGGGTTCGCACTATAACACATGGGGGGAGAGGTCGCTCGTATATCCTTACTAATTACAGAGGAAAGACAAGCAAGGGGGGTGGGGGGCAGAAGAGTCTCGGGCTCCGTTGCTGTAGGCAATATACAGTAAAAGGTACTGACAGGTATGGTGAGTACGTTGTTGAAGGTGAAGCAAGGACACGTGAGGAAGTTCAAATATAACACAGTCACGTCAAAGAGCCACGCGTACAAACATCAAAGACAGAATATAAGACCTAAACCTTTCTCTTGATACCTCTTGAGAGATGATTCGAATCACAGAGAGTGTGTGTGTGTGTGTGTGTGTGTGTGTGTGTGTGTGTGTGTGTGTGTGTGTTTAGCACGTGTTTAGTCTTTTCAGTGACTTAAATGTGGAGATTTGCTCTTATTCTCCTGTTTTGAACAGTTGAACAGCGGTTGAACAATTTGGGACATTTTATTCCATGTTTTTTTTTTTTTTTTTAGTTTACCACATTAACAATCAATAATTTAATCAATAATGAAGATAATCCTCAGTTTTTAGTCCTAATCACATGAGTTATCGCCGTTTCTAATTCGACAGTCCCTCTTTCACCAGTCTCTGGAGCGCCACAGCTCCAAGGTTACAGAGGAAGTTGTCAACATCAACCCCCAATTAGCACCATGGAGGAGTTACACACTGTTTCATGTCTATTATGCCTGGCCTGGGATTCCCAGCATTAATACTGTATGGATGATGTAACAGAAACTAGATTAATGGCTGTCTGTCCTTAACAAGTATTTCATTAACATCACCCTGGGTTTTTTTTTACTCCCCTGCCAACGCCCCTCTGTGAATCTTATAGCTTTTTTAACACTCCCTTATCTCTCTCCTTTTCAGTCTTTCCCTCCACTCATCCCTGCACACTCCCTTCCCTCACTCACCAAAAAAGCATTCGTCTGACTCATCCCTGGCTAATGAGTGGTAGGGTAAAGATGGGAGGAGGGAAGAAAAGGAGGGCAGCAGTGAGGATCTGACTCATGTCTCATATGACTTCAGATTAAGCCTGGGAATGTGGTTATTGCTTTTCTGTGTCACTTATTTCTCTGTATACTGTCCTCCTTGTGCAACTGGCAATGATTACCAAATTCTGTTGGTCTCTTTTATACATGCATTTACTAAATTAGGCTTATTATGTATTTTTTCTAAAATGTGGTTTAAGATTTAATTTAGAGTTGAAACATTGTCAAAATAAATAACTTTTGCCTCATGTGTATTAAATATGATTATATTACACTTTAATGATCCTTGTGGGGAAATTGGGTTGATACACCCATAAATAGTCATTGGATAAATAAAAAAAAGAACAGAACACAATGATGATTGTTTGAAACTTTACCACCAATATTTTCAACTGATGAAAGAATATATGTATGTATATAAATGAGGGAGAAAGTGTGGCTCACAAAATAAATTATAAAACTACATGTGAGACTAAGATGCACACAATAATTACACCATGATGCAAGTGCTACAGAGGAGCAACCGTAGTTAATGCTGACCACCGCTTTATCAGAGGACAGTTCTACTTTCTGTGGTCTGAAAATGACCGTTTCTATGTCCAGTTATACCGAGCAGACTTGAACTTTTACTGGCAGGTCTGTAGAGTGTAGAGTGTAGAGTCTGTCCATTTGTTTTCCCACCTGATGCCTGTTGTTGTCCTATTTCGACTGTATATTTGTTAAAAGCTGGTTTTAACTGTGACTTTGCTGTTGGAAGAACAGTTTCCAGGAAAAGCATCAGGCTGGCCCAGATGTCAGCTTAGAGGAGCTTTGTATGCGTAGCTGGGCTCGTTCTACCTCTCTCTCTCTCTCTGTCTCTCTCTCTCTCCCTCACTCCCTCCCTCCTTCTCTCTCTCACTCCCTCTCTCTCACACACACACGCTTCCTGAGGTTTTGTATGCATAGCTGGTCTCTCTTGTGAACAGAGCTTACTGGTATTAACCCAGTTTCACTTTTTCACGCACCAAGGCTCTTTCCTGGGGGAGCAGCCTCATGAGACAGAGAGAGAAATGGAAGACTCGGGAAGGATGGAGTGAGGGCCTGAGAATACTTGTATGAATGTCAGGGCCTTTTCATTGCATCTGAAACAAAAAGTGAATTCTCCCAAAGTGGTTTCCAAGGAAACTGTGCTGAATGAAAGTCTGGTGCAAACTAAAAAAAAAAAAAGGTCACTATGGGAGGTGACCTCCCACAGTTCTGTGACTGTCATTGTCTGGACAAAGAAATTTCCATCTTCACATCTTATTAAAACTTAACTCTCCTGTACAGTAGCAACAGTCCAGGTTTTTTAACTCTTAGAGCGGCCAGATATAAAGTTTGATCAACTGCTGCTATGTGAATTTATTTTTTTTTAGACTATTAGTTCATATATGCTTGACTAAACAGTCATTTTTCATCCAGGTGGTGTGTGTTTATTTTTGCCTTGCCCTACCCCAGGTGCAGCTGAGCCAGGAGTGCATGAAGGCCATGATGAGGATGACTTACTGTCCCCACTGCCGCGGCATGGCCTCCGCCAGACCTTGTGCCAACTACTGCAGCAACGTCATGAAGGGCTGTCTGGCCAACCAGGCTGACCTCAACACCGAGTGGAGGCATCTGGCAGGTAGGGAGCACACACACACACACGCGAGGACACACTTTCACACGTGCATTCAATTCAGCCATATGTTTGCTCAGAAGTTCACCCGACACATGATGTTACTTTGTGCCGTTAATACAGCCAAAACGCTCTACCAATGTACTACATATGAACCATTTCACGCATTCTTCACGCTAACTGTTTCTCCTGTCTTTGTAGAAACAATGATACAGGTGGCTTCCCACTTTGATGGCCCATCTGGCGTGGATAGTGTGATCCTCTCTCTCCCGTATCGCATATCAGAAGGCATGGTTACCATGATCGAGAATATACAGTCCATCAACAGCAAGGTCAGAGCGCACACTGATACACACATGCAGCTGTGTGTAGCTCCACACCATACAAAGACATCAAATGGTATTGTGAGCTGAACCACAAGGTTGTAAACACACACACATATTTTCTGCTTGATTATTAAAGCAGTTCACTCTGTCCCACAACTGTCTGTTAATGAAGGTTCTGCCACAGAAGCGTCTTCTGAGAGGAAATAAGTATACTGATGCACGAGGTGCAGAAATAAGATCATTTTATTAGATCATGGCTGCAGGTTGCTCTGGCTGTAGCTGAATGATGCAATGTGGAAAAAAAAAAGGGTTGAACAATATTGAAAATATATTATAAATGCCAAATGTACATTTGGAGCAAACTGCCACGGGTAAAAACATCCATCAGCCAGTACATGGCAGCTTCATGGCGTTTCCTGACACCTAACCTCTCTAGTTAGACTTAAATAAATGTAGATCATTTTTTTCCTGCTCCAGGGAAGTCAATCAAAGTCATATTGGCAAACATATATCTATAAAACTGTTGGCACTCTCTTTTAAAAGACCCTGCTTGCCTGTTCTCTCGATCAGCTTCTATTATGAACAAGGTGGTCCTACATAAACAAACTTAGGTCCGTTTTATTTTTATTTTTTTCACAAGAAAGACGTCTGTGTTTGTGTTGTTGTCTCCTCTGTTCGCAGTGGTGAGAAGGGTTGGGGCTCGGTTGGGGGGAAAAAAAATGTGATGTCACGCGCTTCCTTTCACCAATCAGGATTTAGGAATGTTGGAATTGAAACGAGATGTTGTGAGATTGTTTACTTCTGTAGCCAGGCGACTGTCTATCAAACCTACTCAAAGCGCACCCACAGTCCCAATGAAGCGGATTAGCTGATTAGCTTTTTTAGTCATGAATATTTGATGTTATAGAGAAATACAGAGAAAGTTTCAGGGGCTTTGAAATATTCATATTACCTTGTAAAGCAGTAGAAATAGTACTAAGGAAATAATAATAATAAAAAAAAATCTTTCTCGTCTCAGGAAAAATGCTACTGTGCAAACTAATACACATACCCTGGATCCATCAGTTCAGTCCTTTCTCACTTCACTATTTCATTTGTGTGAGCAATTAACACCTATCCTGCCTGTAAATGAATGCCGCTGCAAAGTTCTGCGTGGCTGATTTAAAATAAAAGGATGTGAGTCATGTCAGAGTCTGCAGGCCAAGAGTTTACGTCACTGTTTAATGGTGTTTGAGCAACAGTTTTATATGATCCTTAAAAGGCACTGACAGCAATGGAAATCTGACTGAGTTGTTTGGCGAAGGTGGAAAACAGTGTGGACGGTGCGAGGAAAGACAAAGCTTCCTCTGTGCTGGTTTTTGCTGTTAAAGAGCCTGGCTGGCTTGAGGTGAGCCATAGCCTGGCAGACTGCCTCTGACCTGGTTCAGTATGGTAATCACACACAGCTTCAGCCTCTGATCTTCATCTCTAGGGTAAAGAGCTGTGTTGATCCCATAGAAGTCAATTTGGGACTATGGTCTAGCATTATGGTAGACACAGTGTAGGACAGATTATCTCCTATTTACATAATCTGTTGACATCAAAAGCCGTATGCTGTGTTATGTACTACCAAGTGCAGATAAAAGTGATGAATGCGGGAATGCGTAAAGTAAATGTGCACAAGGGATCTGCCACCACTCAGACTTTGGACATTTATGTCCATTATTCAATCTACTGTGAACCACACAAAACCAGCGAGTTACGCTGACAGAAACGCCTGCAAGCAGGATTATTTTATAGTTATGTGTGAAGGTTCAAAGGCTCGAGGCTCCTCTAAGCAAGCCAGATTGGATGACAGATTGACTGCAGTCTTACTGTGCTCCCTGGGCTCCATTTATAAAATGTAAGCCCCATAGGGACAAGTAGTATTTTCTGAGCTGCGAATCATTCTGCTGAAGCGATGCTGTGATTGACTCTTGGGGTCATGCAAATAACAAGTACCAATCATCACTGTTGGTTTTCAAAGGAAGATATTTTCGTGTGTTTATGCCCATGTTCTTTGTGTACTCAAGTCGGTTCAACAAACACGAACTGTTTTGCTGATGCAGTATGAGTGTGGGTTTACAGGATTCTATTCAGAGAGCTAGTTCAAGTGTTAGATGTCTTTCTGTCTTGTTAACACCGACATTAATAACGTACAAACTACATATGGTTGGGAAATAACGTTCACAGAGTAAGCCTGACGCCTTATTCGCCAGTTGTAGATGAAGATGAACTTACTTAGATCTGTTTTAGGTTTTGCAGTGCTTGGGAAAACTGTGAATAGAACTGAGTCAATTTACTCCCCTCTCATGTACCTTCTCTCTACATTTCTGTCTTGTATTTTCTCCTCCAGTTGTTCCAAGCATGTGGCGTGAGGGGGGGCGCCGGCAGCACAGGAGTTGACGACATGAAGAAAGCGAAGGTTATAGTGGAGGACAAGTTGGGATCCAGCTCTAGCAAAATGTACAAACTGGTTAGTATTTGCCCAACTGAACCTGTGTCCTTGTTATTGCTCTCCGATGGCCTAATACGGCCCTTTTAAACGGATGGTTTATGATGCAGGAGTCATTGCTCATCATGGTCAATTAAACCCCTTTGGCTGTTCGTTTCACCTTTACACAGACAACTACGGGGTGATTAGATGGCAATGAATACTTGGATGGATGAATGAGCATTGCAGTTGGTTACTGAGGGAGCGAGAGTTTTCTTACTCTCCCGTTTGAGTCTGCTATTGTGCTGTAGTATCATTTGGACAAAATGTAAAACTTCATAAATTTGCTCCTGTCAACTCTGTTTTAGGTGTCTGATGTAACCATGAAACTGAGGGAGTTGCAGCCGTACTGGGTTTCTCTCCCAAGTGTTCTGTGCAGTGACAGAGTGGCCACTGGAACAGGAGCCGAGGACAAGTGCTGGAACGGCATGAGCCGTGCCAGGTAGGTTATATAATCGGATAAAGAATTGTGTTTTTAAAATAATAAATCAAAGTATAAAAATGGACAATGATATCTTGTGAAATGATGATGATTAATGCACAGTATAAAAGGAACTGCGAGCTGCTACTGAGGCGACCAGACATCTCAAGAACATATATATATTTTTTTTGTAATATACTCAACTATAATGTCAACTGCTGAACAAGTAGTCCCAGCTACCAAATACCCTTTCCCTAATGCATAGTATTGTAATGAATCTGCATATTAAAACTAGACTGAGCATGTTTTGAAAGAAACCTATTTATAATAATTTAGTTACAAATGTAAACTTGAATTCATAAGCAAAAATAAAACATATCCATGCTCACTTCACTACACTTTCAGCCTTATTTGGTCTGGTATAACCAGCATGAGAACTAATGACTAAAAAAAAAAAAAAAAAATTAATGTGCCATTATTCTGTCATTGCCTGTTTTAGCCACAGTGGCATGTGTTCATGAAATGTCACCAATTAAATTTGATGAGATGATGCAAGATTTCAGACTGTGTCTATATTTTATACATGTTGAACAAGTGTTCCTGTGTGGCAGGTACCTTCCCGAGGTGATGGGTGATGGTCTAGCCAGTCAGATCAACAATCCTGAAGTGGAAATTGACATCACCAAGCCAGACATGACAATACGCCAACAGATAATGCAGCTGAAGATCATGACACACCGCCTGAAGAATGCTCTCAACGGCCAGGATGTGGACTTTCAGGACACTAGTGAGTGCTTTTCCTCTCACAGCCCACAAGTTTTGAAAGACATTCGCAAGAAAGTTCCTCTCAGATGACTCACTGATGATTAAAAACTTTTGAGTTCTTGATTAAAGGAAATAAACAACTCTTCATCTGAGCAGGCAGCGCATTTCTATCTTTTTGAAGAATTGAGGTCATATTTTGTAGTGCATAATATAACTAATACAGGGTGATGCTGGCAGTAAAATTCTCATCCTTTTTCTGGGGCCTGCACCTGGACTGTCAACCTCATATTTCTTGCTGGTAGTTAAGCAAATACTGTATATGCACAGTATGCTTAATATGTATGAGTATATATGGCAGCGGCCTTAAAATGTTAATTCTATGAATACATAGCCAACAACGCTTGTAATTTCTCTGCATGTCACACCGTTAAACTCATGTCCTGATCCCCTTTCAATAGGTGATGATGTTAGCGGTTCTGGAAGTGGCTTGTGCCCAGACGGTGGATCGTGTTCCCGGAGCCCAGGCCTCATTGTCCCTGTCACTGACCAACCCATAATCTACCAGTACCCTCCAGAAAATGAGAAGGTGAAAGCTTCGGCCAACCAGAACCTCCCCTGCATCACCATTTACTTGCTTTCACTGCTCATTTTGCTGCTCCGGCGATAATTGCTGGCGGAATCTACCAACTGGGACTGAGTTTGGGACACGGGTTGGGGAGAGTCTGAAAGGGGAAGAGGGAGAAGCTGGGGGTTAGTTACTTTGCCAAAACTAAATAAGTATATGGAAACAACAACTACAACAACAACAAAAAATCACTTGGATGGACTTCCTTTTGGTTTTGGATTAGAACAAAATGGAATTCCAAGTATTCATAAATGTTTCGGTTCTGCTCTTTTCTTTTATTTCTTGCTATATTATGACACCATTAGAGCTGGTCTTATCGCATCTTCTAATGTTTTGTTTCTGGTGTTTGGTTCTCTGAGATTATATCTGTACCTAAGACATGTGTAAGACTATATTGTTAACAGTATGTTGGTGTTGACACCACGGGGAGAGGGAGAATGGGGCTTTGCAGTGGCGCTCAGATACCTATATTTGATATTCCACTCCTCTAAAACAGCACTTGTGTTCAGTAGAATAATTTATTTATTAATAACTCAAACAATAGACCCCAGAGTAGATAAATCACTCTCCGATATGTAAAGAAATGGTACACAGACCACAAACTTAGAAGAAATCAAATATTGAAAACTTTTAAAGGAGGATAATCCGGACAGAACAACCCACCGGGCCTGTTAATGCATTATGCCTCACAGTATCGTCACACACGGTGAGGATGAGAGCACTTCGCGTCAGCACTTTTTGCCATTTCATCATGTAAGCTGTAATAATAACCGCGATCACATTCACACAGACATGATCGTCTAATGTGGGAGTAACGTGACCCGTCCGCCACTCCATCCATCCACTCATCCCTCTACCTCCCTCCCCCTCCTGCTGAGGCAGATCCCCCCTCTCTCTCCAGAACCCGCTGGCTGGCTGTGTAGGATCAACTCGAGAGTCTGGTGTAAGCAAAACACATGCTAGGCCTGGCCAGGTCTCAGATGACAGAAGCTTCCCTCTATAGAGCACTGTATGTGGAACGGGGGTGTCAGTTTAAGATAGCCCCTTGCAGCAAAAAGATTGACAGTTCATGAATTTGGAAACGTGTAGCAGAACAGAAATGTACACAGAGGCAGAAACACGGCTGTCATGTAGCGCTTCTTTTTTTTTTTCAGTATTCTTTTTAACGTGCACAGCAAAGCAAAAATATAATACGCATAATTTCGTGTGCTCTCTGCAAAGGCCCAGTGCTCCTTTGATTAGCATCATAATTGCAGCTAGAAGTGTCATACAATTTTGAATTGCAGCAGTGATCCATATCGTAGTCAAAGCCGCACCATGCACGTCTTTGAATTGTACTACTATTTCTATGGCAGACACAGCAGTGTACATATTTTTGATTGCTTCTTTGTTGTTTCCTAGAACAAAAAAAAAAAAAAAAAAAAGCCAATTAGGTATCGAAATTTTTATAACAACCAGATCATTGTATGTTATAACTTTTATTTCATTCACCATCTGTCATAGTGTACCCATATCTGCCTTCCATTTTTCTGCAACTTTTTCTATATCAGTGCCTCTTTCTTCCCCTACCACCTCCCCCCACCTCTCTACTCCTCTCCCCGCTCATCAGTTGTAATGACCTTTAGAAAACGTTCCTCATGCTTCTACATGATGGCAAGGCAATATGACAATGACACAGTGCTTCATTACGTGTCAACCTTACTGGGAATGTCGTGGGAGACACGGCGTAAGGCTTTTTCCTGATGAGAAGCTTGCCGTTGAGGAAACACATTACCACATTTGAATTCAAAGAAATATCAAAGCTCTCATTAAAAAAAAAAACGCTGTGTGCAGGATGATGGGACAGTGCTTGCATGGGTGTATATGTACTGTACGTGTATGTGTGAATGCGTGTACTTGTCTTTGATGGAGCAAATAAGAGACGGACGACAGAGGCTTTAGAAATATTGTTTGGTTACAGGAATGAAACGTATGGAAATGTGTTGGACTAACATTGTATGACGGACTGTTGTTCAACTGACAGCAATGGGAGATTAATATAGCTCATTTTTCACAAAATGGGATTTTTCAACCTGCTACTGTAATAACTCCCAATCTGTTTAGATGACACTGAGGCTTGCCAGTATTGTATACGACAGAGATATTTAATGCAGAGGACAGAAATTGACATGCTTTTTAAAGTATATCATTGCTTCAGTTGCACACTGGGACAATCCACTATAATTCATTTTTATGACAGTTGATAATACTGCAGATCCAATTTAAGTAGTTGGGGACTCTGTCAAAGTTTGAGGAGTGCATCTATTAGATAATTAATGCTCTCAATATGGGTAAGGTTGTTGTCATACGTGTTACCTGACAAGTTATTTTGATGGTATTTTCTCTTTTTTTTTTGACATTCTTTATTAATGAATGCTATGTCTGCTGTGCATATGTCTGTCTGTGTGAGTGTGTCTGTGTTTCTCTTCGTCCCTGGTTAAGAAATCTGCCTGTGACTGCCTTTGGACACTTTGTCTAGGGTTGGGGTCAATTATGAGATTTTAAAAGAGAGATGATATTAAATGTACCACTGGGGGGAAATATACACATTTTCAACCAAGAGCAATTAGCAAACAAAAAAAAAAAGAACCACTTCCTTTTGTGGTCCTCTTGAAAACATCTGAATATGAATGTGAACACATTAAGCCCTGCTAAGAATGAGAGATGACTTCAACTGTGATGGTGACATTCCAATTCAAAGACGACTTGTTAAACTCACAACTTCAGTTTCAATGACTGCCTCACAATGTCATCGGCTGAAATTTGCACAACCCACCCCCCCTCTCTCCCCCCCTTCAACCTTTTGATCTCATTAATTTGTTGCTCAAAGTCCCCCCCCCCCCCCCCCCCCCTGCACTTTTATGAGGCCAATATATGGCATTGTCTGCACAAAGACATCACAAGATGGTCGATCAATGCGCGAGTCAACACCTTCCAGAAACGACTATTGATTGGGGATGTGTGTATGCAGATAGATATGGCCCAGCAAGACGTCTCCTGTTCAGCTACGGTGAAAACAGTGTAAACACAAAGACCCCGTGTGTGAGAGAGGGCAGGAGAAGAGGTTCGTCCAGAACGCTGATCTCACATCAGTTTGAGCACCTCGGTCCTGCTCTCGTTCATTAGGTGGCAAAAATGCAAAGCTGATTATCCCACCGTCTGAAGACAGCTTTATTCTACACTGAGTTGAATATGAGAGGAATTTCTTAAAGGTGCCAATTTATGAGTAAAAAAAAAAAAAAAAGGTACTTTTAATTTTTCTTGTTTTTATTTACTTTGGTTTTATTGTTATCAGAAATCTATGGAGAGTTTGTGCTTATGGTGAAAATAGATGCCAGAAAGAGGTTGAAAAATACAAATGTCTCATTTGCTGTTGTACCTGAAATCTTGTGTCAATTATATACATTGTAAGATTTTCAACATGCCTGTGTCCCGTGTCTTTAATAGTGGGTGTGTTTATGTTTGTGTGTTTGAGAAAAATATTTCTATATATATATTGTTTCATACTAACATCTGGCAGATCTTAAATCATTCTCGCAAACCATTTAACTCATACACGACAACATGCACATCCACTGTATCCTGTTTTTTCAGGAGAAGGAAGTGTCTCCTCTTCTTCAAATTCTCCATCCCATCTGCTCAAGCTGTTTCCCATAGCGCACCGGGGCACACTGCCACCTAAAAAGGGCCAACTCACTCCAGTGATGATGTCAGAGGTGACAGCTGCTGTCTGGTGTTGCCACACAGCAAAAACTGCCACATGGTCAGAGCACACTGAAGTGCTTTGTCTTGTTCTCCGCGTAGACAACGGGATTGATCGTCTCCCTCAGGATGGTTTTAACAAGGTGTGCTTGACCATGATCCTGTGGGAGACTGAGATGCCACGCTTCACGTACGGCTCTGCTACATACAAAGTCCCTCCAGATAACTGCATGTGAAGAAGCTAAGCTAAGCTAGAAGAAGCTTTGTGGTTCCTCTGCAACGCTGCAATGTTTCCATGTCTGTCATGAGGTTACAAATTATAGGAGTGAAAAATGCGAGGAGAGAAGCCAACATACAGTTGGGTCAGGGCTGCAATATTTAACCAAGATTATGAATATTTAAAGTATGTCACAATAAATCTGCCAAAAGTGCCACCCTCTGTCCTTGTAGGTCGACCTTGTTCACACCAAGCGTCTGTTTGATTTCACAGCATGGGGATTCAAAGATAAACTCAAACTGTGTCCAGATAAATTGAACAATCCTAGCTCTCGAATTGTTTTTGAAATCAATCTTAAATTTAATATATTTTAGTTAGTGATAGGCCGCATTTGTCTCCCAGCAGCGAGACAATCGTATGATTCAGTTTCACTGAACTTATTAGCCATCTTTCTGCAGTCCTCTTCCCTCTGCATCTGCTTCTGTGCACTCACACGGGCAGACACATTCACATTCCCAGCTATCGATTGCGTCTGAAGCTTTTCACCTTTTCTCTCACTCACAGCACACACAACTGCACAAAACGCACACCAGTTATTCTCAGGCTTTTGGCTACCAGTTTGCCCTTTGGTTCGCAGCACTTTTATGAGCGACTGCCTCGCAACCTTAGATGGTCTCTCTATTGGAAATATCAGCTCAGCGGGGCAAAACACTTGTCAGTAAACTCTCCAAAGCTCAATACACCCTGAACTGCCTTTACAGTACCTTCAGGCTCCATTATGTCTCACGATAAGATGCCACTAGGATTGTGCAGAATTTCATGGAACCCATTCAAATCTATCAGAAATGGAATCAATCGAGGGTAATGACGTGGAACGCAAAATTTGGAATACATTCTCCGTTCGGTATGAGAGAAAATTACTGGGGAGCTGAATAAGTTAAAAGAAATCCAGTCTCTGGAGAGGTGGAGAAAATTGGTTTTCTGTCTCGTTCTGTCCTCAGCAGCAGGTGCCATGGTAAACCTACCAAATCTTTTTAAAGCGACGTTACAGTAAGTGAATGTTTGATAAAAAAAAAATAAACATGGTATCTGGAACAGTTATCTCATTGTCTCAGCTGCTTTATCCTTTCTATTTGAACTTGGATTACACAAAGAATGTTTAGGTGTGATAGATCCTTGATATTTTTTAACATGTTTAGTGAGAAACACTCACATGCAGTCTGTTCTCCATCTAAGCGTGGATGTAAATGTGCGCTGGGCCCTTTTGCCTTTTGGCTTATTAGACATATTCTCTCACCTTTTTCCCTTTTTTTTCTCTCTCTCTCTTTGATCTGCTTTGTAATTGAGCTAAAGCCTCCCACTCTCTCTCCCCCTCTCTTGTTTCTCACTCTCTCTAGTATTGAGCTGCCTGAGTTGTTATATAATTTTACATCAGTGCTTATATTTGAGATCAAGGGCTTCACATCATTGCCTCTGTCAGATGAGTGAATATAAGATGGGTCAGACTACAAAAAGCTCACACGGTTACACAGAGGCCTCGGCCTTGTGTGGTACAAATGCACACACTGCCATCCAATGGGGGAAGACAGTCATTACATATTAGAGAAAAACAAGCTCAAAATGAAAAAACACGTCTTTAAATCTTCAAAAAGTATCTACAACCCCCATGAGGATTTGATATTTGGTAATGACTAAGGGTCATGGGATATGTTGTACTTATTTATTCACTTCATTGTAAAGTATAACCAGTGGTGGAATGTAAGCTACTTATGTACAGATTTCAGGTACTTGTACATAACTTGATGCATAATCTCATGCCATTTTGGGAAATATTGTACTTTTTAACAACATTAGTTATTGGTACTGTTGGTCACTGGTGACAATTTAAGATTTCTGAATACTTGTTGACAGAATCAGCAAATGAATCCATAATGGAAATAATCGTTAGCTGAAGTACAAGTTAGTTAAAATTAACTCCTCCTGAACCAACTAAAACAGCAACAGCTTTTGATGCGTGAGTCATAATAATGTAATGATATACAGTAATGCTGTAGATTTCAGGCTGTTGAGCTTCCCTAACATGTTCTCTTTCAGACGGTCAGTAATCAACAGTAGAAGTTTCATCACCTGCTCATCACCTGTGCTGTCTAACAAAATGTATATAATTTATTTTTTTTTGAGTTCCAGTTTATATCTATGAAGGTTTTTACACAGGGGTGTGTTCATATATCATATTTAAATACCATTTTATTCCTAAGAATGTGTCAAAATGTTTTTTATGGCTGCTGAAATTATTTTCTAATTTATGAAATGATGAAAATCAAAATTCCCTCTGTGTCTATGTCAACAAAAGGAACCCGACTTTATCCAGTACTCACATTTCTGTTCTGGAAATGTATTCAAATTAGCACATTTTAATGATATAATGCATCATTTATGCAATTAAACAGAAAAGTCTGTGGGAAAAAAATAATTTAGTCTTAATTTCATTTTATGGTGAAATCTTTCCTTGTTTTATTATTAAACTGTAGTGTCTCCCCTTATTATCCATACATGATAATAATAGATAATAATAGAGTATTTTTACAATGTGGTATTAGTACTTTTACTTTAGTAAAGGATCTGAATATTTCCAAACTAAAATATTGTGTCTGTCGACCTCTGGTGGTTGAAGTTCATGCTATCATGCAGAAGTGACAGGGTGTGTTTGGTCTGCTCAGCAGTGATGCTGGTTGTGCTTGATTGTGCTGATACAAGCACAAAAGCTTTGTGAAACATGTGAAAAATGTTTAAAGGAGGCCGAGAGAATATTATAAGGGCTGAACTTTTATTTGAATGTCCGATAACTCCTTCTCTTGTAATGTCTGTGGTGTAAAGATTGCAACTGTATACATAATAATTGTTTGTGTCCATGCAAGCATGTAAGCTTCTATGCCTTCCACAATATTTGCTAATGGCGGCCCAGAGACTGACCCTGAAATAAGGTTAAAGATATGTCTTTGGCACCAGAATCCGTACTATAGTGTCCATGCATGTTGAAGAGCTTGATGTAGTGGGTGACTGGGGTACTGTTATCATGGAGGTTATACGTGCTAGGCTGAAGAGGTGCTTACAAAATGAGACTGGAGGGAGAGGAAATTAAGAAAAATAGATAGAGCGTCATGTCTCAAAGTTTTGAGTTCTTTTTACACTATGATGACGCCAAGACTTATTTGAAGGAATAATTATGCACTTCAGGGTGGATTCAGTTGTGGCTTGTCACCACAAGGGGTCAATGTTACCTTTTCTGATTGAGGCTGGCTTGCAGTGGATGTGGATAGCTGTTTATTCTCAGTTGGTTGACGCCTCACAATAGGCTTTGCAGTTCGCACTAAGCTACTCTTCCTAATTACAGTAGTAGATGTGTTGTGAGTCAAAGGCTCAAGCTAATTCAGTAAATTTGAATTTGGGATTACTTGGCTCCACGAAACACTGGATTTTCGGCTTTTGAAAACAGTTATTACTGGATAGACTGGCGGAAACACAAGTGAACAGACACCTGCCATCACACAAAACACACACTCACACAGACACACCACAACCACACCACAACGCAATTCTAAAATTTTGCCAAGTTCATGCAATAACTGGAAATAACTATTGGCACTTACGGAACAGTGATGGTAAACTGCTATGAAGTGCTACAAAATCATTCCCCATTGCCATTTTCAAGTAACTTTTCAGTCTAGCATCTCAAGCTTTAGAGCCCAAGCATCTATAAACACAAGCAGCTGGCCAGAACACACAGATAAACACAACTGCATTCAGGATTTTATGAAAAAAAAAAAGTCTTTTATAGATGCTTTTATAGACGTCTAACATTTAAATAGCAGAGTGGGGAAGCAGCTGCTCTGAGTCTGAGCCAGAGGGAATCAATACAAGAAATGCTAAGTGTTAGACATTACCTAATTCTCTGGTGTAAGATGTTATATTGTAGTACTCAATCTGGAAATTGGAGACAACATCATGTGAAAATAGGCTATGGGGAACAACGTGAGCTGACAAAATGCGGCTTTTATAAGTGCTAGTCATTTTCTGGGTGTGTTCCTTGACCGTCAGCTTCATCATTCCCTCCATCAGTCTGACTGTTTAGGAGGGCCAAGCTGCAGTGGCATGCATTTATAACCGGGTGGCGCTGTGGCATCACCGCAAGGCTAGCACAACACAGCAGTAAAAGTCAAGGATTGTTTGCCACCACAGGATGTGTGTTCACTGTGTGCTGGGAAGCGGCGGTGCTCCACCAACAGACACGATTTCCTCACACTGCACACGCAAAGAGAAAACAAAAAACAACACAGATATACAATTAACACAAACGTTACTGTGTCAACACACTCTTCCCGCAGCTTTGAAAGATTCCTGATGACACTTCACGAATGCAGCTGACATTTGAGCAACCCACGGGACTTTAGCCATCTTCTGTGACCTGGAACAATCCATAATAACCTCTGACCCCCCGACCTTCTCAGTTGTCATGTTTGTCCTGGAGTTCAGTTGGGAGTGGTTGGAGCTCTGGAGAGTGGACAGTGTGCTGAACTTGTCACTCTCTCTGTCTGGGAGGACAAAAGAGGAGGACACTTTCTGTTTGTTTGTTTTTTTTTTATTTATTTAAAAAGCCCTTAACACCATATCACATGTTGGTTATTCTTCATTGCAAGATATTTTGAAGGAAGCGGTGAAGCAGAAGTAAACAGTGACATTTCATAATGTAAAAGTTGATGTAATTAAAGAACCTGGAAAATTAGTAGACCCAAGTAAAGGCTTAATTAGGTTTCTTCTGGTCTCTCTGGCATACCGAGCATTTACGGTGAATTTAACATCAGTGTCAGGCTTACCTCCTCTTTTGGTTAAAGCATGGTTGTGTGATCAGAGTTTATGCAGTCTCTACAGAGTGTGAATGTGACACTAAATTACTGATATTCATTCTGCTGTCTTTATGCCGACCAGCAATAGTTATATTGTAGCAGATCTGGATTATTATCAGTATTTGGTTGTGTGCAAAGAAATTCTGAATACAATTTTGAAACTGTGTTCTACAACATGTCAAGACTTAGTGTGCTTACTTTAGCTACTTTAACTATGTCACCATTTGGTACTATATTGCATACTAAATGAGTATTACTAAACTGAGTATGTACTATATACATGTCATACAGGGAATCATTAAACGTGTATGCGGACAGGTCTCAGTCGATTTAACTGCCAATTAAACCTCATGAAAAGAAAGGAAAATGTTTTAATGCTTTTTTTTGTTATCCAAGACATGCTTGAGCCGTTTCACCACAACCCACCATTTAATTACATTTTTTTTTTCCAGCTTTCAGCATCTCTTCCATTTCCTCTGTGAAATACACTGCATCTCAACAACACACTTAAAAATCAAGTTTTTTTTTTTTTTTTTTTTCCTGCATGAACGCTGACAGCTTTCAAGCATATGCATTTGGTCCCTTTTTCTAGTGTGAACACACACTTTGCATGTTGCCGACCACTTGATATTATTTATACAATCTCTTCCTCACAACAGAGCGCTTTATAAAGATGCTGTCACTGTGAAAGATTTAAACTTTTTAGGAATGGGAGCACTGAGGGACTTTAAATCTAGTTCCTTCCACCTGTCTCGTGTCCTCGTATGGGGAGGGTAAACCATATCTTCACACACACACACCTATACGCACACACACACACACAGAAAAATATGCGACAGGCCATCCATCAAGCCCTCAATGAGCTAAGGATCTGGGGAGTTTGGTCTAAATGAGAAATCATTGACTAGGAAACTGTGTGGTAATGGGGTCTGCTTCTGATTGGATAAGGAGATTGAACCAAGAACAGAGAGATGGCTGAGTCACCTGCATTTATTGTGGCGGGGTTACAGACTAAAAAAAAATGAGAGAAAAAGGCAGACGCAGAAAAACGTAGAGAAGGAGTAAAACCGGCGAGAGAGATGGGATTGGAACTGTTAATTGCTTTTCTCACTTGCGCTCTTTGCTTCTAACCACATAACACAAAACACTGATTAACAATTAGTAATGGTCAACAAGTCAGTGCTGAGTGATGGCGTTTCGAGACTGTGTACTACCGTGGTAGTTACTAACATAACACACATTCTGCGTGCAGCACAAGCTTTTGACATTTAGGATTTGACGCGGGCTTTGTTGCATTTATGTGTGTGCCTGAATGTGTGAGCCTGCAACAGGCCGATAATGCTGCGAGCATCACCTGGCAGCAATGTTTATTGATCTGATGATGCATGCTGGGAGAAAAGATTGCTTTCAAAGGTCAATGTTAATATCAGAAGGTCGACGTGTTAACTCGGCTATTGTTTGTTTGCATGTGTGCATGACTGGATAACTGTTGTGTAGATGTGTGTACGTGTTAAATGAGGTCATTATCTAAATAATAAATGTCCAAGTGCATTGTTGTCTCTCGGCCAAGTATCATTTTGCACTTTCAGTCCTCCAGGCGAAAAGCTTTGAGCACCGCTGGTATGGCATTTATTGACGGCTTGTGCATCTTTGTTTGAGTCCTTTTGTTCTTTTCTGCTGTCACAGCCACTATCACATCCTGTACCACTGAGGCCGTGTGTGTGTGTGTCTGTGAATGCATTGTATGCAGAGTACAAGTGTTTGTGTGTGACTACACATGTCATGCTAATGTAGTATGATAGAAACTACGGTGCATCTTTTTAATTGGAAATTAGCGACCTTGTGTTGCAGAATAAAATCACAAATTAGAAAACTAAATATGGAAAAACAAAATCAGAACAGTGAATTCAAATAAACAAAATGCAATCACAAAACGACAACACTCAACTGGCAGAGCAAGTAATAATAATAATAATAATAATAAAAAAAAAAAATCCAAAATCGCAAAGCAAAACAAACAGAACTTTAATTACATTGAATCAGTCTCAGATAATGCAATTAATTAGACTTACAGTGATAGGCACACTGAGGCTTTGAGTAATGGGGATCCAACTTCACAACAATCTCTATCTGTGTCCCTGTGTTTTTGCCTTCAGCAGTCATAATAATTATGCCACATTCCGCATTCAACTACCGGTCGATAATATGAGCATTTAAAGTGTTGGTTCAAGCAAATAGCTGTCAAAAGCACTTTTCGTTCAGCTAGTTCTTTGGTTAATGTGGTTCAGTGAAAACTCTTCATCTGGATGTTTGTGGATTGTTTCTGGGAAGCTTTGTTGTTGTTCAGTTGTTTTTAATTAATTTTTTTCTCTTGTTGTGAACGCCACAAACAAAATCGTGTGAGGGATTGAAAGTGAGTAAAAATGCGCTGTAGTTATTATTAAATTTAGATGTACAAATGATGTACCCTTTAGGAATCATTTGACCTTGGATTGCAGTCTAAACCATTTGCAGCAACAAAAAAACAGCTTTCATACACGATGTTTCTTCGATAATAACCACAATTGTTTAAATCTGTGCCAGTCATATTTGCCTTTTGGTGTCATAAAAATGCATTGCAGTAAGTAGTATGTTTATATGTTTAATGGAAGTAAATTTAATCATCTGAATAAACATTTCAGTCTACCACTGTCAAACAGAAAACTCTCATCCACTGTGTCTGACTGAAGTGTTGCACTCATTGTATTCAAATGCAGCACTGGAGTTTCATTTGCTGGGTTTTGCAGAGGCCAGCCTATGACAGGGGATCAGTGTATGGCAGACAGAGGGCAGATTGATTTGACCTCCGTTTTTCTCTCTCTCCACCACCAGATGTTTATCCCATTTAGCGTGACGGACTCAGGGATGTGGGCTGTTGTGTGTGCGTTGTGTCCATACGTGGGCTCTACAAAGCACTGTCCCTGACTGAGGCAGACTGAGGTTGATAGATTGTACTGAACTATCTGTCACAGGCCAGAGAAGGGAGAAAAAGACAGGTCGGAGGAGACGGAGGGATGCATTTTGATGGTGTCCCCGCGAAACAAACAACTAGACGGGGAACGAGTGGGATAGGCTGTCACTGGGAGCTGACATAAAGTGATGAGCTGTCAGCCTAGTTTTGTTTTTCCTCATTAACAAGTCCACCTCCTGAATTTTGCTATTGTAGCCAGAAAACTACTTTAAGAGCCTCTCCAGCCAACTAGCCCATGATAACATGTTCGGGGATACAAGAAAACAATTTACCATGTGTCAAATGTTGTTGTTGTCAAGGCACCTCTTCTGGGGGAGGAGGGAAAGGTTGGCGCATAAATTGAAACGTGTATTACGCCAGAGGGGGGATGAGGCCACATGGTTAATAGAAAACTTTCTTAAATGCTTGCAAGTGAATAGGTGAATGAATGAGAACCCCATTAACCTCATCTGTGATTAGAGATCCCTAATCACAAGAAAATGAATGCATCCTAATCACCATGGCCATCGAGAAACATAATTAATCAGTGAATTGTTATAGGGTTTGTGCATGATTTCGGATGGTGCTGGATTTTGTGTGTTTTTGGACTGGTAGCACCTTTTTGAGAGATGGATTGTGTGCTCACTGCTAAAACATTGTCTGCAACAGAAAAAAAAACCCTATGGCAGCTGACAGAGCATGGAGTGAGTGAGGAGGGGGATGCACCAATCTATTATCCATCATTCTGTGTGCGTGTCAGCCACACCACTCATGCATATTTGAGTGTGAACATATGCATACACACACGCGGACTGAAGGACTAAATACAAGTAAGGAACGTAGCCTCTCGCACGTGAACTCACAGTCAACCACTGTGTTTCGTACACACACACACGCACACAGACTCGAAGAAGAGCAAGCTCTAATGATGCTCTTACTCATTCAATACTGAGCAGAATCTCCTCATTGTGCTGTTGTGATTAATGGTAACTAAAGAGCTTGAATCTTGAATGGAATGAATGTGAGCTAACAACTTATTAATCAAACCGCAATACTTAAAAACAAATAATGCTTTCAGTGCATCTTAGCAAGGAGAAATGGAGTGTGATCCCTCTTTTCTCTCTCACACTTTTCCTACACACAAAACCACAAACATTTATTAAATCTATTTGGCGCGTGCGCAAAGGTATTTCCATGTCCGTCTGCACAGGCTCGTGTGGATGTTTCCGCTTTTCCTACAGATGTGCCTGTCTGCGTGTCGCTCTGTGTCAGAGAAGTGGAATGAATGTCTCTGAAGTGTCTGTGGGCTGATAGCAGGGGACAGGTACCATCAGTCTTGGCATCATTGGCAGATTAATGAGAGCGCTGTATTTAGCTCCTGCCCCGTCTCCCTGTCTGACCTACTGTCAGAGAGTCGTTCTACTCCTGAATCTCACTAAAACGTCTTATTTCTTATTTGAATTTTTACTGCAACCATAAGACTGACTTTCAAACTTCTTATACACGTCTGGTTGAATGTGACTGTCTAGCAGGCAGTGGGGATTTTTCACAGCTATATCTACATTTTTAGTCCACTGAAGAAGATTGCCTTTGGAGTTACACTCTGCACTATAACTTTGTGCTAGCCTATGCCTGTACAGCCTTTAAAAATTTATTACAAGGAAAACTTAACCAACCTAATGCATTCCCCACAATGAACCTATTTTCCATTGCCTCTCTTGAGCCCTGACCCAGAAAGTACGATTGTGGCTGGGACTCACTAGTGAGTCCTGACCCTCTATTTGGGGAACACTGGTCCACAGCACATCTGTATTCAGCCCTGGTTCTGTACTCATATTGTCAATGGCCAGCGCCCACACTCCTGAAGATGGATGAAGCTAAAGCCCAGCCTAATAACCAGTCTATCCCCCCAGGGTGGGTGTAGCACTGCACTCCTCTGTCACCTGGGTCCCTGCACTGTCTCCATATTGACTTAGGCATTTCATTTTCATGCATTCATATTCATCACCAGACAAACCTTTCCAGCTTGCATGGTCTCTGGGATACATCTCTCTCTCTCTCTGTTTCTGCCTTTCTCATTCTATTCCATTATAATCAGTTCTTTTTGGTGTGCATATCTTCTTATCAACAACTGTGCCCCTCTTGTGCACTCCCGGATCACATCTCTAAATAATGAGTGTACATCTGAGTAAACATTGCTCTCTCCACAAAATGCACTTTGCCTTTTCATCCTAAAAGGTCTTGCGTGTGACAGATACTCTCTGCTCTCAGTGTTGTGTTGTCAGTGCGCAGAACAAACCACGCATCATTTTGTATTTCCTGTCTGTTGAAAAACAAAACAATTGTGTGTCAGGTTTTTTTTTCAGCAGCCAAATGGGAATCAGGAAACAGAAGACAGAGAGGAGAAATGTAAAGGTCATGGCACACTGGCCATGGAGAGATAGACACTGGTTGGATGTTTACAGGTCAAAAGCACAATAACTTTGGGGTCAGCTCACAGCATGCACAGAATGGAAAAAACATTTAATCAAACACAAGTCAGAGAATACCCCAACCTGGAGAGGTTGCCTTTTCATTTTGTGTTGAACCTGGTACTGAAGAGGGAAGTGGAGGAATGAAGAAAACAAAATGGAGCTGGGATGCTGCACTTGCAGGCTTAACCACACAGAAAAAATCAGGCCACAGAAAGAATGAGAGGCTCTCTACAATGTGTTCGGGCGCAGTATTGGTATTGGGCTGAGGCTCTCGAGCTGAAGTAGGCAAGTGCTTGTGTGGCTTTGTGTGGATCATTATCAGAGTGCTGTGTGGGTGAGCAACTGCACGCACATTTGTGTTATTGTATGCGAGCGTTTGTCTGTGTGTGTGCATTGTGAGGGAGGATGTGCTGCTGCAGCAGCACTATTGTTCCTACCTTCCCTCATACTCTTCCTTCCTTCCTCGAAACCCCCCCCACCCACCCACCCCCAGGGTGTGGACAGCAAACAGGGACAGATTGCTCTGTGCTGCTCCTGTATTTGGAGATGACCCGTGGAGTCATAGGTGATGATGACTGGCCTGGTGAAAAATAAGGCCAGGTGGCTCTCATAGGCCTACACAGCAGCCAACACCAGGGGCCATGCTGTGCTGTGCCATGTCACACTATAGCGCCACTCCTCACCACACCATTAAAAATGACAAATGCTCTCATCAACTGCTTTCCCAAGTTAGCAACCGCTGCCTGATGCTCCTGAAGCACTGTGTCTGGCCCAGTTCATCTGCCAGCCTTTGCCACCGTTGGAACAACCATTTATTAAGTGTGAGTCACTTTTCATTTACAATGCGTTTGATTTTTGTCATTGTAAAGGTTAGGAGTTGAATCGCAAAGGGGCACAAAAGATAGAGGCAGTGAAAACAGTTCAGACTTGTTGGGAGAAAGAAAAAAAAAAAAAAAAAACTCCATGTACTGAATGGCCTCTTTCAGATTCACACATAATTGTACACAATGGCATTCATTTTTATAAGCTTCACAATATTTTCAAAACCCTACTGTTCAACCCATTCATTTCAAGTCTAGAAAAAGTAAAGCAGGTAAAAAGTATCTGGGCCAGTATGCTGTGAAGGGACAGCACTAAAGTATTAGGCCATCCAGTGGCCCCGGGTATAACCAGGCTTACTCAGGCTGTAGATTAACAACTCCATCCCAATTCTTCAGCTCCAGGGACTTGGGGGGACATATCTAGCCCAAGACAGGTGTATGGTTCTGGGCTACAGGGCGGCTATCGCCCCCTTCCTCTGTCGAGGCAGACCTCGGTGCTGTGTGTCCCTGCGGGGAAAAGCCCATTGTGTGTACCATCTGTTGCAGCACACGCTCACACAAAAGGGGTGAAGGGGGCAAGGGGAGGGAGCTGATGTGCAATGCCTGTTTAATATCATTAGGAGGTGCCGTTGAATTTTCTAAAGCTATTAAAGAATATCCTCATTCCAAATAGGGTTTGCACTTGTGTGAGCATAATAGGAGAGTGAAAGTGACAGACCATGGAAAAAAAAAAAGAATGTTTAGCAACTTCTGTGGCAGGGCTGGGGTGAGGGAGCTGGCAAACAAACTGTCAGGCTGTTGTTGTAATGAAAAGAGAGTGAAATACCTAACTCAGCTGGCTTTTGTGAGTCTTAATTATGCAACACATCCTTTTTTTTTTTTTTTTTAATACAGTGTAATATTCAGAATGCTATCCGTTGTGGCATACACACTTTCAGCTTTTAAGAGAAAGTGAGCAAGCCATATGGGACCTCGCAGAGCTTAAACTGTTCAACAGCAACATTATCTCGAAGCTCAGTCTGACAGAGCACTGAGCAAGTATGCACCCGTTCAAATCGTCTCCCATGGGGGGAGTCGGCTCGGATTTTATGTGTCCTTGGGCTGCAGTGGTCGTAGTCACCCGACTGGTGGCGCTATTCCCCTTCAGTGAAGCGGACGCCGCTTCAAATAGGTCAAGGAAAAGTTTTGTGTTTTGACAATGCGGGGTGGGCGGAGCTGCGGTCTGGTGATTGGTTAGTGAGTTTCTGCTCCCAGTCAGTGATTGGCCCGTGCTCTCTAATGGGGCTGTGAGAAAGCAATGTCGGACCCCCCCCCCCCCCCCCCCCCACACACACACACACACACACTCTCACCACCACCACTCTTCCTCCTCCACCCCTCCTCCCCCTCCTGCTCTCGCACCCTCAGCCCCTACACTCCAGTTCTTCCCTGTGCTGATTGTCACATTGTTTACTACGGCTTGAAATGTGACCTGCCAACACAGGCTATCTGCTGGAGTACCGCTCTGTCAACTGAGGGATTCTTTTTTGACGCGCGCCATGCGTCTTGGTTATTTGGGGACAGGCTGTGGACACTACCCTTTCATGCGACAGTGGATTTGTTTGCGCTTATGCGTCCTGTCGTCACATCGTCTGCGATGGAAGGTAAATAAGAAATCTGATTATACTTTGTTGTAAATGCCCTGGTAAATTTTTTTGTCCTCCTCCCACCCCAAGACGCGTTGTGTCTGGGGATGTTTTGCAACGGCTTTGGCAGCGCAGCGCCTTTGGCATAGGGATACAGGGATGTCATACACGTGGATCGCGGCAGATTGCCGTGGTCATCTCTTTATTTCGGAGCGGCAGCTGGCTCGCCCGCTGGTTGTCACTCGTGCATGTGAAGAACGAAATTTGTTTATTTTAATGTGGTTCATAGCGTACAGTAGTTAATTGGTGGCTTTCTGTGCGCTAATGCTGTTTTTTCTCACTCCCCTGGTCCTCGGGTCCCATAGGACCGGAGTGCAGCATACGAGGACTCTCCCCATAAATTGTGCGTTATTTAGATTCACATCCTTGAGAAATTAGTTTCTCCGTGGGAAACGAAGGTTGCTAGTCAGGTGCTCGTCAAACCTCCAAGGATTCCTTCGTCACGTTTTTCATTAAATTGTACGTATAAAACATCATTACTACAAGCCCTGAGCATCATTCTGTAGCATTTTCAATCGCACAAACTCTCTTAGATTGTGGATTGCACTGATTGATGCTCTCGAGCTGAAAGTTTGCTTTTACACTCAAATTCATCTCTCTTTTTTTTTTTTTTTTTAACTTTGGAAACTTCAAATCCACAATGTTAAAAAAACAAATAAGTAGCCCTGTCTTCTTTCCAGACTCTCTGTTTTTTTCTTTTCTCCCCATCCATCTCTCATTCCTTCTCGCTGGCTTACTGTATCTCCTCCTATTTCCTCTGTTCTTTCTCACACACACACACTCTTCTGGACAAGGTAGTACCACGGGTAGCTATCTTCCCCAGTTAAACATGTTCATTTCCGCTGTGGGACCCTGGGACCAACACAGCGAAGCCTTCAGAGATTGGCCTGCTGATGGATATCCCAGCAGCATCATGGATATATAATGTCTGCTCTCATTTTATTGTCCAGTAGCTCATCCTCTCATTCAACATAGACAGGAAAACACCAGTTTCCCATGGCTCTCTGTATCCACGCTCCAAAAAGCATGAATAAGTAAACTAGGAGCACAAATAAAATTAGTTTTCTCACATGCAGCTTTTCTCTTTTAATCATTTACAACTCTGCTCCTGGACTGTTCCCAGCTCAGGCTGCTCTGTAATCTGGCAGGGCCTTCATGTTTGTGCTCATCAGATTTCAACACAGCCATGCAATACCAAGCCCAGGTCTTAAATTGCTACCCCAAGTAGGATGGATATTTTGAGGTTCAAATGTTTACCCAGTGTGAAATGACAGCAGAAATGTCAATTCAGATAGATGAGCTGAGTGACTGGAGGGAGGAGGATTTTTCTCTCTTCTCTGCAAGGAAAGAGGTGGGATTTCATCTAAAAGATGGGATGTGAAATACGCAGATGGCAGGGAGATGGCCCTGAGTTACCCTCGGTAACAAGGATGCAAAGTGATTTCTTGTTTTGGTCAAGCACTGAAAGGAGGATGTCCCATGGGCAGGTTAAAATCTTCACTGATCTGAACCCAATCTATTGCTCTTTTATTTTTTGTTTGTGTCTGTTTGGGGCATGTGTGTGAGAGAGAGAGAGAGAGAGAGAGAGAGTGGAGCCATTGACCACATTATCCCCGCCTTTCCTGTCACCCTTGATCTGATTACGAGTCCAAATCAGCTGATAATCACAAAGTGTCCGAGATCTGTGTGTGCATGTGTGTGTGTGAGTTTGAGCAAAGAGCAGCTCCGACCATATGGACATGGTATTCGCGATGAATCAAATGATTTATCTGATCTCTCCTGTAAGTGCATACACTCACAGTAAACACCACTCACGTCATTGATGAACTGATGAACTGTGTGATGAAAATCATGAGGAGGAATTACTCAAACTATGGATGGATAGATGGGAGACAGCTGATTATTACAGAAAAAAAAAAAAAAAAAATGAGACGGAGAAGCTTGAGCACGCAGTGGCGCATGTGTAAAGGTGTGTGTTTGTGCATCCGAATGAGGGCCAAAGCGGTTTAATTGAGTGTAAAGTTGATTAAACAACTTTGAGTGTGCTGGATTTAAACTCTAGGCGCAGCTACCCGGCGCACAGAGACGCACACGGCATGCGAGCGCGATCCCATACACAAGAAGACATGATATCTGCAAACAGAAATGCATTTCGCCCACAAGTTATTGAAGGGCCAGTCAGACCTCAAGCAATGGGCTAACAGAGAGGAGAGTGAAGACGTGGATTTGCATGCCATTAGAAAAAGAAGCATGTGCAGCTCTCCCCTTTTTCCCTCATTTGTCTTCTCTCCCCATTTCTCCTTATCATCATCATCATCATCTTCACCTTCTCTCTGTCTGCCTTCCTCTACACATCCCTTTCCCCCCCTCCTCATTTCTCTATCTCACTCTGTCTTCCATAATTCTCTTCACTAATCTCCCCATTCCCCTCTTGTCTCCCTTCTCTCCTACTCCCGCGCTCTCTCTCTCTCTCTCTCCGTGGCATGTGGATGGTTCTTGCCAACAGCAGCAGTAATTCTCCCCTACTTACAGAGCCATTGCTTATTTCTGTTTGCCCTTAAACCAATTAGGCTTAGATAAGCCCGCTCATTTAACGGCCTGGAACTGGGTGGTGGAGGAAAGAGGAACGAAGGGAAAGGGGATGAAACGGCGGTTGAAAGATAGACAGGGATGGAGAGGGGATAAAAAGATGAGAGAGACAGAAGGAGGGAGGTCAGTGAGTTTGAGAAACGATACAGTATGCGTGTTTTACAAATGAGTATCCTGCAATTGAACAAGGCTGTGGAAGTGAACGAACACTGGACTGTCTCAGTAATCAGACGCCTGTGCCGTGCTAGACTAGGGTAAAACAGCAGCAGCATTCAGTATGAGTATGATAAGAGAACATTAGTAATGCGCCGTAACCAGTCCCAGAGGATGTGGTGTTAAGTACCTGTACTATACTGTGGTAATGCCTCATCCTCAGAGGTGAGAAGTGGATGGAATGGAGATTATTGTAGCTTCCAGAATAAACAATAATGATATGATAGCTTAAGTATAACTTGATAATCATGGAGGTCAAATCTACAGGCGGTTGATGTACAAATATCAGGACCATTAGGGTGGCATATTGATTAGAAAGGTTAGAGCATTGAGGGGCAAAGTTCCAGCCCCTGTGTCAGCCCTACTGAAGTGTCCTCGAGCAAGACACTGATCAACTTCAGGGTCACTGTCTCCTGGCTGACCCACTGCTCTGACCTCGCTGTGGAGAGGCGTCAGACTTTGCCTCTCAGGATTCATGAAGCATTCACATTATTGTTATTCTCTTGGTGAGTTCTAATCAGAGCAGCAAAGCTATCGGAGTCGTGTTAAGGCTGTCTTTGAATATAGTAGTAGCCCTGCAAAGCTTATTTCTTTCTCCAGACCACCATCTTACTGCATGTTTGGCAAGGCTCGAGAGGCATTTGCATGAGACGGATGTCAGTTTGAGTAGGATGCACAGTAAATGATTGACAGCTCTCTGCTCTCACTCAGAGAGAGAACTTAAACCCTTCATGCATCTCACTGGACAGATGGAGACCCTGTCTGGGCTCTTGTTGGTCATTGTTTCACATGTTTGAACTAGAAAAGCACGGGGGCTGTTTTAGAAATGTCTCGTTTTATCTAATATATCTACCAGTATCAGAGTAAAGCAATAAAAAAAATCATCTAAAGCAGGTTCTTGTTGGCCTGACATGTATTGTTTCACAGACTTAAGTCCAGTAGTGAAAACTAAGGTGGTGATAAGTGATATAGACTGGCTCTTCAATGCTAGTGTACTACTGAGGAATTTTCTACTACTCATTGATGTAAGTTGCGTGTGCGTGTGCTCACCAGCTGTGCAGAGGAGACAGCCTGTGAAAAGAGTCCTGTTGAGTCTCTAATGGATGTGAATGCAAGATTGCCCCTTTCCTCGCGCTCTCATTTCAAACGGTTAGAAAAGAGAGGAATGAAAATATAAGTGCAAAACAGGCCTACGGGTTGAGGTGGCTGGACTGAAAAAGACTTGAAAGATTGTTGGGTATGTGTTTGCTCACACGAGTGTACAAGTGTATTTTGGCCATGGGCACTACTGCTGACCTGGGACCACCTGAAGTAGAATTCAATTTTCCACTCGTTTTGTGCCGCCTTGTGTGTATATTGTACGTTGGGGTGCCTGTGTCGTCAGTACAGCGCTAAAGCCATCATGGTTGGCAGGGGCAGCAGACATGGCTTCATCCCATAATGGAGGCTTTATTTTGCCCACAGTGAAAAGACTATGTGGTGTTAAGGTGCGCTTATGCGGCCTAGTCAGCTATGACGACCCTCGGTGCAAACCCCTGCCTGCAGTTCATGTACCTGCAGTGCTGTAAATGTGTTGCACTGCCTCTTCTGTGAAAGTATTGGGCTTGCATTAAGGCAATGTGACAACGTGCAGTTTTTTTTTTTTTCACATATTGCAGTCTTCTGTGCAGTGCGTCTTTTTTTCTTGGATAATACGATCATTGGCTCTGTTTGGCTCTCTCACATACACACACTCACACACATATAACACATACGCACACAGAGTCCCCCTCACAGCTCACCTTACCCCAGAGACATCTGAGCCTTGGGAAGGCCAGATGGTGGATGCAGGTTGGGGGCTGGTATGCAAGTGCGCATTTTTGTGTACGTCTCGGTGTGAGAATGAGCAGTATCAAGGGAGAGCGGAGAGAGACCAGTACGTACTGTACTATTTGTGTGTCCTGCTGTATCCAATCCAGACTTGGGATCTTCGATTTCTCTCTCTTTTTTGCCCCGTGGATATTTCATGTTCTTTACCATGTTGTCTTCCGGTGTCTTCCACACATTCCTGTGTCCGGAGATTTGCTGCAGAGATGCTATCGGCGGTCTTATGTTCCGTCCCGCCTTGCATCATGCTCGGCCCTTATCAGAGCAGGTGGCTGGCTGTGGGACGAAGGCTAAAGCCTTATCTCTCCAATCTCAGGGATAAGCGTACCCACTGCATCAGCAACATGCGAAACACATTAGAGCGCGGGAGGGAAAGCGGCGACGCTCGTCACACAGTTCACCCTCAAACTGTGTGAGTCATCTGTTTCCCGGTAAAGCCAGTTCTCTCAAATGGCAAACGCACAACATAGACAGAGACGCCCGCACCCGCAGACATAGCCGACTTGATGTGCACAAGAGCACAAACTTAGAGATAACTCTCCGTGCCACACCTAGTGGAAAATGGCAACGCCGGTAATTGATTGGGCGCAGTGACCCAGCTTCCCCACCACTCAAAGATGGTGGTGTGAAAAAGCTTTTTCTCATTATTTTTCTGTCTTTCAGACTTTTTTCCCCCCCTCCATTATCACCTGTCCTAGAGATTGGGTGACGGTTGTTCAGTCAGCAGGAAAGGGGAGCCTCTTCGATATTTGTTGAGTTGAGAGGCGAGAAGAGAAAGCATTGATTATCGAGTCTTATTTCCCACTGTTCACGCCGCCTGGCTCCTAGGGCCTCTATGCTTACAGCCCCATATCAACTGTTTCTCTTTCACCCCATGGCCCCTTTAGCCCTTGTCCACCCTAGCCCCTCCCTACATCAACACTAGCCAGTCCAGATCCACAAAGCCCTGTTGTTGACTTGACTTCCTGGCCGTTTCTTCTTGCCTGCTTGATTTTTCTTTTTTTTTTTTTCAATAAATTTTAATTAAATCTGAGAGTAGTTGCAAGCTACACCTCCTCTCTCAAACTTTCATGCTTGGGAGTAATTGCTTGTTTCTACCGGCCTCTCTCCCTCTCTTTTCTCCCCTCCTTCCTCCCTCACCTGACTCTTCCCCCCCCACACTTTTTTTTTTTTTTTAGTTGAAAACAGATGCATTTATGAAACATTATAGGGTTTACTACAAGTAAAAAAAAAAAAAGTGAAATATGAGCTTGTCCTTCTGAAGACGTAATAGACGCAGCATTGGCAGGAACAGGAAGAGGGTAAAGAGACTGTTTGGTTTGTAGGCTTGTAGGAACAAAGAGCTTCATTTATGACTGTTATAATGAGATCTGTTTTTTGAGCCAGGCCCAGAATGATTTAATTTGACTTTTAAGCCCCAAGGCTCAGGCTTAAGGGCTGCAAGTTGGAAGGCTGCAGGGCAAAGGCTGACTAAGGAGTGGGAGGAGGTGGATGTATTGGCGCAAAGTTTTTTTGTGATTGTGACTTTCAGTGCGTGGGAAACTTTTTATAGTCCACAATCAAACTGATAAGAATATCAATTAAGCTCACTAGTCACACTTGATAACTACACATTGCAAACTCTCTATGTGTCATTTTGTTTATTTAGCTAATCCCGTGCTTCTTAAGTCCTAATGTACAATCTATTAAGTTTCTACTGTACAGGAAAAAAAAAAACAGTTTTGTGGTACTTTTTGCATTTTATGGGAATCAGCAGCTCAGAGGATGCTGTGTTTCCAGCGCTCGGAGGAATTAAAGGCAGAACGCTAATAGGGCTGAAATTACGGATGGTGGTGGAAGCTGCTCCACTTCTGATTAAATAAAAGCTGGCTTCTCCACAGGCTGTTTCTCACAGGGACTGACAAGCACACATGCACCCATGTAAATATGCAATACCCCCAACACACACACACATACACACACACACACATACACATAGCTTTGATGTGTGGAAAGGAAATGAGTAAAGACGGAGAGCTAAGGGCCTGGGCCTGGGGCCTGTCCCATTATTAATGAGTAAGAGCCAGTTGCCTCTCACAGGTTCAGGACATGTGGACATATTTCACCATTTGCCCGCCCTTCTTCTCACCATAAATGTAATCTCTTATTAAGCATTGGGTTCTTGGCAGGAAAGGGGCAGATATAGAGAAATTGTGCATGAATACTTGCGTCTCACTGTGTGTCTCTACGTTAGCATGAGAAATGAAAATTTTGTGGTTGAGGGAAATGAAGTGCCCGCGCAGTGCAAAATGGAATGCCAGTTTCTGAGAGGGACACTGATGGGCCAATAAGTAGCAGTGGTGGGAGGACAGTTTTCACCCTGCATAACACTGAATTCCTCTGCCAGGCAAATATCTGCCTGCCCTGTGCTGTCCACTTCTCTAGCTGGATAAGAAGAGAGCTTTTTGGAGGTAATTAACTATTGATTTGAAGCACAGAGGGTAATGGGAAATGAGTGGACAGCATCTCGATCTACCAGCAGTTGCTTGGCTGGCTCAAGTACAACTAGAAGACTGACTGGGTGAAAAAGGCATTTTCCTAAAAGAGCCAAGGTCAAAGGTGGTTTGTTTGGCTTTCAAGTTCTGTTCTGTGTATGGGCGAAGAGAGGATATCAGGGCAAAAGCAGATAGGAATCAAGCCAGCGAATGTTGACTGGTTCAAGATTGCGAGTATCAGATTCTGCAATCTAATACTCCAGTATTATTGAATATATTCTCCCAGGTTGCATATTTATTATATTCATATTGGTAACCGAGCTGACAAACTGATCTCAGCCCATGTTGGCCTGTTGACCTCTCCTCCTCTTCATGAATAGTTATGACAGTTTGGGACTCATTTTATTGTAATGCATTTTATTGTAATGCAACCTGAGGTCACATCACAACCAAACATCCTGAGGTCGTAAATCTTGCCCAATTTAATTGAACGTGTGCTTAAAGAAGACGCACGTAGAAGATGGCGTCGTATCCATGCCTCCGTGTCATCGCTCCACAGCTGTGTGTGCTGTTCTTTTAGTTAGAGGCGAGCTAGAGGACAAGGATTAGGACTCATTTGTGTAAGAGAACAGAGGCGAAGAGGGACAAAGAGACAGAGGGGGGAGAGAAGGACAGGCCTGTATCTGCCTACGATCTTATTTGTGCTAATGAGGAGGCTGGTGGTTCTGGCTGCTAACCCCAAAGCACATTCAGCCCTTTAGAGTGTGTGCCTGCGTGTATCTTAGTGAGAGCACATCTCCTTGGATGTCTGTGGGGAGTGTGATTTGCTGTTTTATGAAAATCTCAGCTATAATGAAGGATGTGGAGAAGACTGTTTGGTGCAGTGAGTCAGTGTAGTGTGTGTGTGTGTGTGTGTGTGTGTGTGTGTTTGCTGTTGCTGTGAGCTTTGTTTGTTGAGGTTGCTAAATCTGTGAAGGATGTCTTGTTTCAACTAGTTAGCACAGCAGTCTCAGTTATACACTCAACCCAAACCTGTTCTGTAATGGGGCTCACTGAACAGTAAAAAAAAAAAAAAACCATGCCCCTCTCCAATTGTTCCCTCCCTCCTCATCCCTTATTCCTATGAAGTCTTTCCCCCTCCCTGCTTTCTCCCAAGGCTGGGCATTTAAAGCGGCATGCCTTTGATGTGAGCTTCACACACTGTTAGACACCCACTCATCAGATTGACACTGATGTCTGGGCGGAGTCAGCCCATTTTCTGAGAGCTAGCGAAATGAACTGCTGGAATATACTGTACACACATATGGCATTCAGTCAGGTAGTTTTTAAATAAAGTAAAGTGGAATGTGGACATGAATGAACAGATGTGCTCGTTCAGATGCACACATTTTTTTTTTCTTTCCCTTCCACCATGGCCGTGCTTGCACTCAGCTGATGATGTGTCAGGATGACAAACGTTCCCACTAAGCCGAGCTGAACGTAATTGTACGGCGGTTTTCCTGCCTGTGTTTTACAAGTGTGTCACGTCAGTTTTAGAGGAAATTTCGACAACATCAAAAGATACATCCTTGACATCGAAGTGATGTGAGATTATTAATGTATAATATCCAACGCCGGCCTCTTTTATCATAAATCCTCTATCTAAATACACACCAGCACAGCTTAGATCTCTACTACAGGCTCAGGTAAATGATAAATTATTTCTAAAGGCCTCACTTGACAGGAAGTCTGTGATCTGTGTATGTACGCAAGCGTATATTGTACTTTAAATCAATTCCCACAATTATCACATAAATTGTGTGGTGGTGTGTGTCTGGTTCTATTGTGTTCAAAGAATCCCTTACCCGACCGTCTGTCAGCTAAAGTTGTTCCTATGAGTACGTACTTCAAGGTGTAGAGCTCAGCTGTGCCATTACATTTTCACATAACAAAAAATTACAGGTTAGAGAGTTACTTAGGGGGCTCTATGAACAGAATATGGCAGAAACTGAATGTAATATGCATAGCTGTGTATTCATTAGTGTATAATCACCTAAAAAAAGGAATCATTATGTTTTTATTACTTTAGAATGAGCCATTTTTATATCTATAGACACCTTGGGACCTTTTCTACAGAGTCCGCCATGTTGATTTATATATCCATTTACTTAATAACTAACTGAATAGTGAATCTTAGAATAAGAAGAAACTTGTTGAAATTCCCTGAACACTGAATATTTCTGTAAACACACATTAATCAAGACTTCTCCTATCTTACTGTCATTTTTTATGGCACAGTGTGCCATGTTTCCCCTGTGAATCAACATTACTTCAGTATTAACATACGTAAGTCTGAATGAATCACATTACTCTCTAGTTCTTTTCAACCATTATAAGTGGATATATCATGTTTCGACCTGCACTAATGTCAATACTGACTGTGTAATACCAGTCACAAACCAGCTATTCTGAGTAAAAGCAGCTGGCCAAGCAGAGTCATGCAGGGATTTATTGTAGTGTGACAGTCTCCCAGGCTTTTGTGCTCCATGCCAAGGTCTTCCGTTTTACAGACAACAAACAGGTTACAGGGAGATGAAGACAATGTCTCTGTATTTGTATATTTTTAAAGGCTGTGCGTGAGTGTTTTAAGCCACTGTGCTTCGCAGACTCACGCTCGCATTTGTTGTTGTTTTCTTTGTAACCATATAGTGAAGTCAGTGTTGTAGTCAAGACAAGCTAAACAAGAGACCACGTCAAGACCAAGACCAGAGTGTATCAAGAATGAGAAAAGATGAATACTTTGAGGGGTTGAGACCAAGTCAAGACCAAGACCCGACAGTATAGCATACATAGGTAGCTAACATGTGGCTAATATTGGCCATATCCCACAGCCTTTTCAGTAAGCGTATTACAGGATTTACAGACTGCTGTGTGTTTTCTTTTGACACTGTTTTGCAGATATCCTATAAGTGAAATTTTATTACAGGAGGTTTGGCTGACAATCACTTTCTAGCAGTGCGTGTAAAGGAGGGCAACGAAGGCTAACAGCTGTTAACAGTGACAAAAAAATAAAATTAGAAAGGAGTCAAGTTATTGGTGTCATTTGACACAGGAAGGTTTACCTAGTTCATATTAATTTCTATTTTAATGACTTGCTTCATAAAATACTGAGAAGAACTTTGCAGCAGCTGTTGGCTTGTGGTCTTGTGGTTTAACCTTAACCTGATCTCTCCTATGCCCTTTTTTTGTGTATTTTCAGTTAATTATGAATCTGTGGTGGGACAAACTACACATTATTACTGTATGTGAATGATATGGAACCACTGGTGATATCCCCACAACTGTTGGTCTCGACTGGCCTTGAAAGACCGAGTAAAAATCCGGTCAATTCCAGGACGAGACCTTCAAAAAGTGTTCTTGTGTGGGCTTGGTCTGTGTGTTTTTGTGAGTGAATATGTGTTGACACTGTCAGCTTTCTTCATTGTGTGTGTGTGTGTGTGTGTGTAACAGTTGATGACTCCCCCCTTTGTAAGTGAATAAAGGGGCTCTATTAAAATCTCAACAGCCCACCTGGTGCGAGCCCTGTTTATGCTATTTTCAAGGTTCAAAAAATTTTGCTTTTACTTTTCGAACAATGACAAAATCCACCATTTTCACATTCATAAAGACTTGATACACACGTGTAATGCTTTCTGTATATGATGGTTACAACTCCCGACAAGGTCACACTGTGTGAGTCTGAGTGTCTCTGTGTGTATTTCTGTGTGAGGAGTTTCAAGTATATATAAAAAAAAAAAAAAAAATCACTCAATCGTTTGCTCTAAAAAGGCTTTCAGACACCTGGCAATGATTGGCTGAAAGAGGACACTTTCTTTCAGCTATTATTGACAGTTGAAAATGTAGAGAAACTGTGCAGAGTGACTTGCATTTCCGCACATGTTCTCAATCAATTTGAGGCTCAGGTAATGCTTTGAAAATCTACTTCCTTTGATAAACATCATGCGGCGGCTTCTAAAAGAAAAAGCATGATGGATGGTCATAGTGCGTCTGAAAAAACCCCCCCGAAAAAGACAAAACGCAAACAAGAAGCCACTCTCTCTCTCTCTCTCTCTCTCTCTGACTCTGTCTGTTGCCTTGGCTCTGAAGATTGATTGTGAATCGTCCAGGACGTATGAGCGTGGCGATCATATCATGGATCACAGCATTGGGAGGGAATGACAGATGTCGTAAGCGTCCTCTGTTTATTTGAAAAAGGCAAGCGTGTGTCTGATGGATTGGTTGTGTTTGGTGGATGCGAGGATGATTTGTCATCTCTTATGTCTCTTTGTGTTTTTGTAAACATTTAACAGGGGAAAACAAAGGGTTTGTCCCATGTAGTGGAATGTCCCAAAGTTAACAAGAGTAACTACACAACAAACTTGAAAGTACATCACTTCAAGGACATTTTGTAGCTATAGTAATAGACTAGAATTACAAGTCCAGGATTGCTCGTAGGATGTATTTCAAATATTGCCTTGGCTTTTCACTTCTATATTGGGATTTTCTTTTAGGAGTGATGTCCACCACCTCCCTAAGCAGAGATCATTTTAATAGAGCAATTATATCTCACACGAACATTCTTTACAGATTTAATATGACTCAAAGAAATGGGGCACCTCACTGGGGTGATGGGTGGTAAGGGGGCTGTTGAAGGAGGGGTTAAGTGTGTTTCAGTCAAGGTCGTTTTGAGTGGCATATGTATCCTATTTGAGAGCCCCAGAAACTACTGAGAGCAGCGTAGACATGAAATGGTGTTGACAGGCCTGCTCCACCGTGGTCGCTACAGTCACATTGCAGATTAGTTACTGGACCAAACACACACAGGGTCCTCTGTGTGTACCAGACAGTAGATCGGGTCATTAGTATGGAACACCATTTCTACACTAACAGCCCCTGATTGCTTTGCCTTTCACATCGTGGTAACATCAGCACATTGCTAATTGACAGATAATTGCCAATAATCACGAGATGGATCGGTGAGAGTGCAATTAAAGGAGCTCGCTGCAGCATGCCAGCACCTTTAAGAAATCTGGACTGATCAGTTTGGCCTCATTTAGCAGAGCAGGTTAATGAAAAAGTTTTTTTTTGTGGAACAATATTGGAAACCGCTACCAATTCCGATGTTCGAACATCATTCAAATTTTGGTTATATATTTTAGTTCCAGCATTGTAGATGTCTTCTGGCGATGTTTAGGACGTTCCCTTTGCAACATGTATTACAATGTTTGCTGCTGCCTCAGTGAGAGATAACAGCCGGGCGCTGGTAATGGGATCCTGTCTGTTGGGAGAAGATGGAGGAAATCGCTGGGAGCTGGAATGCACTTGACTCGCTCGTTTGGGTCAACGAAGGAAGTACCAGTGTGTGTTCTGTGTGTGTGTCAATGCAGGTCTGTGCGCCGTCCAAAACTGTGTTTGCTCAGCGATAGAAAACTGAAATGTGATATGAATATCCTCTCCATTCTTCCATGAAAGTACCTGCAAATACCCCTGAAAGGGCCCCATTTAGGCCCGCTCCCAGACAATACAGTACAATGCCCTGATGACAGGCTAACTGGGGGAGGAAATAGCCCTGCTAGGGCCAACATAATAGCAGAATATTCTGGAAGTCACAGGAGGGATTTATGGAAGCAAATAGTCTTTTTCTAACATTCAGTGGAGCGGTGTGTGTGGCGTATTTGTGCGACTGTGTGTAGTGTGTGTGTGTCTGACACGCTGACCCTTTTTGCTGTATGTGCCCCAAATTCTGTGACGTGCAAGATGTGTGAATTGGAGCCTTGCCTAGCCTGTCAATCAGATGAAGAGATCATTAGAGGTGTCACACTGAAATCTCTCATCTCTCTAATCAGCTGTCATACTAACAACACCAGCTTCTACGTGTGCCTGTGACCAGCTGCCAAATACGAGTTCACGAGCTGAAGCTGAATACACAAAGGGAATGACAATTTAGATATTTTCCTGGTGAATTTTGTTCAGGTGTCTTACCACAGCGAACACCACTTGGTTGTTCTTTCTTCATATGATCCTCTAGTGGGCAGCAGATGACTCCATCTCGGGGTCCATATGGACCCCATGTTGTTCTCTAACAGTGGGGGAATAGCAATTAGCGCTACATTTGCTGAGGATGGCATGGAACCAGAGACCTGTCACCTCTGCTTCACAGCTCTGTCTTTGAAGACATGCATGCGTACGTGTGTGTGTGTGACCGTGTGCATGCATGTGTGTCAGCATGCGTGGAGGGAGGGAGAATCGTATCACGGCACCTGCTTCGCAGCAGGGGGTGGAACTGCTTCACTGAGGCAAGGTGTGGTATGTGTGTGTGTGTGTGTGTGGTTGGGGGGGGGGGCAGGGTGTAGCGATGGCATATTGTGTGTGATCAGAGGCAGAGCAGCATCTAAATGCATGCGGTTTACTTGTAATCAATGTTACCGCAGTTCCCTTTGGGTATGCTAATATATTCGAAAATGCTAATGTATTTCAGTGCCAAACCAAAAGTTGTATCATATGAGTGAATGAGCAGTCGTGCATATGGCGATGAGATGGAAATCTTCTTCAGGAATGTCATACGGTGTCATGGGAAAATGAACTCCTGCACGCAGGAACTAAGAGATTTTTTTATACTACTTCTGTTATATGGATTCCTTAGGTGGAAGCCATTACATCATGTTTCTTAGAATTATATGATCACAGTTTAAAAGTCCCTTTGATCCCTTTCTCTGTAGTGAAGGACTGATGTGACACAAAGTCCCTTGAGGCCATTGGGGACTCTGTATCACTGATGGGATAGTCACCCCTAGAGACTGGCATTTGCACGTCCCTTCTTTGAAATCCCTCTTGATCACAGAACACGTGGATGTTATCATTTGAGAGCGAGAACAGTAAAACTCTCACTGGGATTTGCATGTCTGTGTATTTGCTTGATTTTATTTATGGTGAAGTGATCAAGAGACAGTCGGTGTCCGTGTGGTCTGGGTTTATGTTTTGGCCACCACTGGACTTCTTTACACAGACAAATGATCGCTAAGATTTGCATATTGGTAATGTCCCTGAGCAAAGACCCCTACAACATTTTCTAATATTGAAGGAATCACGATGAAATCTCTTGCCTTCAATAACAGAACAGTGCTCATAGCTCATTGAGGCTTGTCTGCAGATGGCTGATTTAGAGCACAGACGACCAAAGTTCAGACAGCCTCAGAAATGAATGACCAGATTCTCACAATTTTGACTCCTGCTGCCAACAAAAATAAGACTCGGTCACTTTGTAGTGTTACATTCCATAAGACATTCATAACACAATCTGACATTCCTTAAAAATGATCAAACTTCGCACTGTGGTATGGTTGCCTCAGTGGTGAACTTTGTTCAAGTCTGAAGACCTCTGTTGTACCCTATCTTCTCTGCTGTGGACTTTCAAATAAAGACATAAAATGGTGAGAAAATACTTAATAATAAAAAAAAAATGCATATGTACAGTCTGTCACAGATTGACTTAACTAAACTTTCTCTCCTAATGGAGCACAGGCCATCCACAACTCTTCTCCAATGCCCCGGCCTTGACTCAGATTGTGGACCAAGATTTTAATTAGACCCATCTTGCACATTGCGAGATGCAATGAACCTGCAACATTGTTGTTACTGCATAGTGCGTAGGAACTCTCTTGCCTTTCTTTCTGCTGTTTTTTAGTCCTGGGAAATCCAAACATTCACTGATGTCATTAAAGCAGCTTCACATTGCAAAAGGGTCATCTGCTTCGCACACTGCCTCGGTTGATGGGGCCATTGTTAAGTAGACGCTTGCAATTTATTGTTTGTTCTCATTTGTTGTGTTGTTATGCAGCCTTAATCAATAATTCTTCTTCTCTCTGTCCCTCTCTCCCTCCCTGCTGTCTGTCTCTTTCTATATCTCTTCCTCCACACATTAGAGTGCCAGGTTGTGTAACATATTGGTTGGCTTTGTACTCTCATATGATGACTTCTGACAGTTGCCCACATTTCTGGAATTAGCTTTGTGTAGCGAGTGTGCGGGTGCATGTGTGTGTTTTTGGATAAATGTGCCCACTTGCCTGTTTGTGTGTGTCTGTGAGCGTGCATGCTAATGACAGCTGACAGGGCCCACGCTTCTTAAATTAGCCTTGCTGTCTGGCCCCCGGGGAAAGCATGGATGTACAGACATAGACGAGGCTTTAATGCTGCAATCCTTGCTTTCCTTCCCTATAGTATCCAACTAGTCCCTATCCTAGTTCCGCTCCCATGCCTTCCAGTCAGATTGAACTTATCCCACAAACGATAATGACAATCTGTAACTGGGCCCGATGCCAGTTTCAATGTTAGAAATGCTTTTCCCTTTTTAGTCTTTGAAGACGGCTCGCACATAGAAAATGGATAATGTTTTGCCTCCCCTTCATATTTGCAGATTTTCTCAAGCCGTGTGTGCTGTTGCTTTAAGATATTGAGTTCCTTCATGGTATTGAGTTGCGTTGAGTGTACAAAATATTTACATTGTGTCTTCACTGTCAGCACTCCAGTAATTTATTCTCAGAGTAAAGTAGTGGACGGGCTATTGTCAGCACTATATGATTTGTCACAAAGGGTCATCAGGGACATCCCATCACTAATGAAGTTCTACAGTGATTTTCAGTGTGACTCAAATGATTGTAGCAATGTTCACGATGATGATGATGATCACTATGTGTGGTAATCTGGAGGTGACCAGTATATTGTGTGCCATTTTTGTGTGTGTGTGTGTGTGTGTGTGTGACTAGATAGATGAAGGAATGAAAGGGTCCCCAAGTGACTTGGGCTTTATTAAAGAGAAGTTAATGAGTTCCCCTGTCTGCCTCTCTCATTTTTCCTCCCCTCCCCATCTATTCTCAACTCCATCTCTCCTCCTTCCTACCTCTCTAATATCCCTCGCGCTCAGACTTTTGCTCAAACTGTATCCATGTTTTTAGGCATCCCGCGTTGCTCTTGTAAGTAAATTACAAAACTAAGCCAGTGCAGCATCGAGAGTGGAAATATCTAACTATGTGGTTTACATCATCTACGTCTCTGTTGCCCTTTTCTCTCTCTTTTTCTGTCTGCTGGGCTCTTCTTTCCCTGTATGTGCGAAAAGAATCTCGCCTTTATCGCTATCTGCTACTTGGGTTTTCATGCTAATTCAAGCAGATCTATCTGACTAATGCTGATCACAGATGTTCTGCACTGTCCCCAGTGTTGGCGTGTGTGCGTGTGCATGTTAGCTCATTTGCGCTTCTCATATCGCACAGTGTTTGATTCTTTTGATGTTCAAAGATTCTCTGACAGCAAAGTACAGATTCCCTGCTTTTGAGAATGAGATCTTTCTAAATCAAATGACTGTTGCAGAGGCGATATCAGTGATGCTAATAATTTTACACAGTGACTTGGTCTCCAGTGTTTACTTGAGGCTTGATACAAAGCGCCCTTGCAGTCTCTCATGTTTCACCGACCTGCACTATATCCTGTTGACTTCGGCCGCTCAGCCAACCTGTGTTGTGCTGTGCAGAAGTTAGACGCTGGGGGAAACTCACCATGTCTGCAGGCGGTCCAATGCTGAAGATGACGAGTGGCACTTTGCAAAACTTGTTAACTCGAGGAGAAAGAAAAGCCTGTGGTCAGAAAAAAGGAACACAAAGAGGAAGTGAAAGGGAACAAGGGATATGAGGACAAAGACAAAGAGGGAACCATGTTCTTGTTTTGCTCTCTCCTGAGGCACAGGAGTGCAGCTAGTGACCTGACATGCTAGCGAAATAGTGCTCCGCTGCTGTAACATCAGTCTGCTTGTCCTACTGCAGAGGCAGGAAGGGAACAGCAGCGTGAACACACACCGCTTTGTCATTGCACACTTTGTACAGTTGCTCCTCTGTCATGGTCACTGGAGAAATTATACACAGCAAGCAGACGTGGCGGCAAGCACACAATCATACAATCACACAGAAATGGGACCGGTGCTACGCTTCTCCCTCAATAACAACTGGGACATGAGAACAGCAGGTATGGCTTGGGGAAAAAAGGGATTCTCTTACTCTTTCTCTGTGGAAATCATATTTGGCTCCCCATATCCTGCTATATTTATCTGTGCTGCACATGAATGAAGGCAGATCTATCCGTGTGTTCTTGCAGCACAATGAGATTTTGAACCCACTATATTCCATGTCATCTGATTCCATTCCAGTCTTTATACTGGAGGCTTTCCCTCTCACTCCCGCTGACTGTAGCCATCTGGGCTTTTGATCCAGTGGAAATACTCTGACAGGCCTATTTGAGGGGCCAAGGGAAGAGAGATGACATTGTATTGCTGCAAATCCATAGGAGTGACGTGTGGGGGCCACTACTAGAAGTCTGGTGGAGACTGTCTTAAAAAAGGCAGGGGGATACTGTAGCCATCTGGAAGATCTATGGAGTGTGATGTGAGTGACATGGAATGCTATTTGTTGGCTCCTCATTGGACAGGGTGAGCTGACACATCTGTGGCAGTAAGCCAAATGAACTCTGATTTACGCAACCCCACCATCTAGAGAGGGGCCTGCCCAGTCATCCAGCCGTTACAGAAGATGTATTGTGAGGGGTAGCACAGTATCAAAAAACAATCACTCACAGAGACACACACACACACACACAAACACATTATAAAAGATCTATGATGAGTGGGTTAAAGTATCTCTAGTCACAAGTTATAGCCACTCATGTTTGACATATATAAATTTCCCTCACACGCAGACACAGACATCAACTGCCTCCGCCGACACATATTTTCTTAAGAGGAAACCATTATTGCAAATAAAACAAGCTTGTTGGCCGGGCGCCTGTCCAGTTCTGACTGCATTTTAAACATTTAGCGAACCCTCAACATGTTCCCCTGCTGTTAGCCATCACAGTGCTGTGTTTCCAGGCTCATACGGCATGGTAGAAAGTGTGGAGGAGATTAAAAAAAAAAAAAAAAGGAACGGGGGGATGTGGGCGGCTAAGTAATTGAGAAACCAAGAGAGATCTAGAACATTTTGATATAAAATAGAGGGGTAAGAAGTAAGTGGTGGCAGAAGTTAAGATTGATAGGAGAAAAGAACTGGTCACCCATGGAGAAATTGAGGGCAGTGATTTAGCAGAGAGGAGATGAGGCAATGTCGTTCTCATTGAATAGCTATAATAAAGGTAGTAGGGTAGTTGTGGGACTAATAGGGTGTGTGAGGGAGTTCTTCAGCCCATCTTGAGAAACCTCTTCTTTCTGGGTTTATAAATATGTATAGAATTTCCTCCAACTAAACACTGTTTGGTTTGGCTATTTTTTAAGCTGTTCATTATACTCAAGCAGCGAAGTAGTGGTGAATCACGGCTCAGGACAAAATGCAGACCGAAGAATCTTTGAATGTAGCTTTGAAACTACTTACTTTATGTTGCTACAGCAATAAGTTAAAATAACTCTTTAAAGTTGAATTTAAGTTAAGGAGAATAACTCTCTCATTTGTCCAAAACTTTCTAAGTGCATTCATCTGTTTGCCCAGCTATGCCTACGTTCCGCTTAATACATTCGCTGGATCTGTGAGGCTGGGCAAAAGCTGCAGCGCTGCAGTTTAAACAAGCACCTCGGTAATCTCTCTGCTCATTTAGGAAGCCCTTAAACTTTCACACAGGCACATGAGGCCCAATGTAAACATCCTAATTAGTGATGAGGTTGACGACAGAGAAGAGGGCTGCTTGGCTTGGGCCATCTGGCTGGGTCTGGCTGTCTGATCTATAGGTCTCTGGTTTGCCAAGCTCACATGTTTTACACTGTCTCACAACGAAGGGAGTACGAGTCAGGTTGGAACCTGCTGCTTTCAACAAAACAAATGTTACCCATAAACCTACATGGAAATATTCATTCATACATGTAATCATTCTCTCTCTCTCTCCCTCTCTGTCTCTCTCTCTCTCTTTCTGTCTGACACACACACACACACATGCACACACACACACACACACACACAGGAAAATTAATTAGGGTTGGCACAGCAGCAGCAGCCTCATTCTAATAAATCTCTCCATTATCTAAAGTGATTGGTGGACACAGCAGCTCATTTCCTGCTTCGGAGTTGAGACCTGAGGACAGGCGGTATTAACCCCATGATTTCCTGTTTCTTTAGTTGTGTTAGTGCCTGTGTAGATATAGAAATCTCTAGAAATCTTTGAATTGTGAAAGCTACATACATGATAAGGCACAGGAGTTTTTTTTTTTTTAAATTTGAGACGACTCCCAACAACATTTAGCACAAATCTGGACGCTCTACAGTGTGCACATGAGTGGGCAATGTCATTAGCTGTCTTCTGTCAGCTTTGAATTTACCTGCCAGAGAAAATAAAATTACTACTCTAGGTCTCATTATGGAGTCATTAGAGTCTGTGTGGATGCTATACCCTACCAGCTGGCCTGCCGTGCCCAGTGAATGGCCTATTGTGAAGCGACTCAATAGCATGACATGAATTGGTGACCCAGAAAGTTAAGTTTTGAGTCATAACAATGTTATGGCCAAAATTAAGTAGCTCTGTATGCAAGCGGAATTTAGAGCAGAACTATTTCCTCTTCCTGTTCCTTGATGACATCACAAGTGTCTAGGGAGCCATTGGTGCACCTGTGTCCCATCTCCATGACAACTGAGCTCGAGGCCTTTGGGTGATGGAACACATAGATGGGCCAGGTTTGCACAACCGGGCATACACATGCACATACTTGATTAAAAAAAAAAAAAGAGAGAGAGGAAAGATTTTGAGGCCAAATAAATCACACAACATGGAGTCTGGGGTGAGAGCCCCTGATGAGATATAGAGCCCACAGAAATAGGCCATCGCAGACCCCATTCCTCCTAGCTAGCACCAGAGTTAATGGCTTTCAGATCTCTGGGTGCCTCTCTGACTCTTTCTGTGTTAGCAGGTTTGTCTTTGTTATCTTACAGCTGTTATCTTTGCTCTACCAATTCCATCTTCTCCGCTGGCCATTGTAAACGTCTGCTTTGCGCTGTGTCCTAGTGAATGCTTTGCTGTGTTGTAGGCCATTTGTTAACGATAAACCAAGGGCTCGTTTATGCTCCTAATTCGTTTCAGGATTACAGTGTTTATTTTGAAATGGAAGGAAGAGCTGGAATGGAATAGGGAAGTAGAGGAGGATGCAGCAAGGGAAGGGAAAGTCCAGCCAGGAGTGTGGACAGAAGTGGAGAAGGTAGGAGGGTGACTTTTACAGTTATACTGGCAGAGAGTCAAGTGAACTCAGTGAGGCAGAATAATATGGCCTGAGCATGGTGGGCTGAAATGTGTCTCTCCAAGTGTGTGTTTGCTTTTGACTGGTGCACAACCCATGATTTTCTACGCAGAAGGCTTTACTTGAATTTGCTCCAAATGAGTGGCTGAACAACTTTATGTCAGTTTTTATCTAACAGACAGTCCAGGCTAACACACGGAGCCACTAATTGGCCTGGGACTTACAATATGACTCAATCTACCATGGCCTTCTGCTAGAAGTGGTGTTTTTAAATACAGGCAGCACAACTCCAGAATATGCCCGCGCTCTGAATAAGTGCTGTCAAGGTCGCCGACAGTGACTCTAAAAGTGAATCCGTGTCTTAAAGGAGAGACATAAGTACCCTACATTAAATAAACTGATCAAGCTAACCATGGATTAACCACAAAAAGCATGTGTCTTTGTCAAGGTCACATACACAGGTTGGGATGTGAATATACACACAATTACTCACGGCCCCTATTCAATCACATCTGAATATGGGGTTGCCAGGGGCAACAGAGACCCTACAGCACCCTCGCGCTTACTGTTTGCCAAGCAGCCAAATATCCAGCACCATTAACCTCATCATTGCAACGTAATCAGCCGCGGATGAAGCCGCCACTAAATCGAGGCAGCCTTCAAGGCACAATTAGAAATGTTAATTAAGTGTTGCTCTGTCTTGCATTGACGCATAATGCAAAACCATCATTTGGGGCTGTACAGTATGAGCTTTCAGTCACTGAATATCTGTAGCACACATAGCATAGATCACAAATAACCAAGGGTCGCCTTTGGTTGAAATAGCCTTCTCCTGCTGCGGTTGCTCTTTCCGCAAAATGCTCCAGTGTTTATTTTCCGACACTGACCATATTGATCTTTACGCCTAAATATCTTGTGCTCTTATTAGATATTTTTACCCTGGACGTTTTTGAGAGCGTTGGAGCCTTGTTTATCTATTTTTATTGCTGTGCGGCGGACACACTAATGACTGAATGGCTTTTGTGTGTATGAACATGTGCACTTGTGTTTGTTTGTGTCAAGGCCTGCACATTTAAGTGCTTTAAGAGCACCTATCGTTCACTAGACGACTGAAAGCTCTGAGGTCTCAAAATGTTAGGTGGCTATTTTGGAGTGTTAATACAACCACTAATGGCTGATAGAAATAGCAGGCACTCCAGACCCAGAATAAACGCGTGTTTGTGCACATTTGTAGTTGATCAAGCATGCGAAAGTGACCTGAGGAGAGAGGGTCACCCTTCTCTTGCGCAGTGTTTGCCTCTGCAAGAGGTCTTATAAAACGAATCCATATCTCAAAGCATCTGCAGTGAGAAAGAATGCAGAGACATCAGCCCTAAATGGATTGGACAGATTGGACTTTCTAATACCATTTTATTAGATGCTGCCAGTCTTTGCCCATCATCTGTGAAAGATTGCTTGCTTTGCTGTTTCAGTCCCACAAAGGCCCGGCTCGAGTGAGACTGCAGCTTGTGTATGTGTGTGTGTGTGTATGTGTGTGTTCGGGGCTGGTGTGGTTTAGCTATAGATGAAGCCACAGATGAAGGAAGCCCAAGAATGACAAGGGAGAGTGAAAAGGATTAAAAGCTAACTCTATTTAGACTGTGCTTAAGACAGACAGGTCTGCTCTAAACAGGTGTGTTTATCCTTCTCCAAACTTGTTAAAAAAGACTCGGCTGTGCGTTGTGCGTGTGTGTCTGAGAGAGAGAAAGAGGGAGAAAAAGTGTGAGAGAGAGTGAGACAGAGAGAGAGAGAGAGAGAGAGAGAGAGAGAGAGGAAGAAGAAGTGAGAAGGAGGGAGAAAAAGATAAAGGGTCTGTCTGTGTATATAGTGTGTGTGTATATGTGTGTGCGTGGATTTGGGTGTGTATTGAGTGTCTCTCCATGAGACTGGCTAATTTAAACAGGATTAGAGGAAGTAGTGATGGACTGTTCCTAGTAAATTACACTGTGTTGTAAAGCACTGTACCACCCACACGCATCCCACACCTACATGGAAGCCCCACAGTGGTTAGCATACGCTACACGCATACACACACACACGTGGACATACACACAGACAATTGCTGAAGAGAGTGTGGGTTGGAGAGGGGGATATATTGCCAGAGTGTGAGGGGTTTGTGTGCTGTGTGAATACTTTCCCAGCTCTAATCCGCCCATTCCTGTTGGCATGAAAGACAGGGATTAACAGACGAAAGGTGAACACGGAGAAAAGGCAGGGCCGGAAAAGAACACAGGGAAAGAGAGATAGTATTCCGGGAACCTCTGCAGGATTCTTCCCTAGCTGCTTTGGTGAATGCAGATGAGTAGTCTTTTGTATGAAGTTAAATCCTCTTATTGATCAGCAGATTAGGTGCTGTCCTCTTTGCCTTCTTTAACTTCCAAAACTATGGAGAGACAATGTCTCATCAGTCTGCTCGGGGCTTTGGATAGCTCAAGAAACAGTCAAAATACTGTCAGAAAACATAAAAGAAATTTGATCAGAGGCATTTATTGAAGCTATGCAGCATCAAACAGTAGACTACTGTTACGTAAACAAAGTATTGTATGTAGCAATATCTTGAGAGCCACATTTTAACACGTACGGTTGGCCATCTTGATTTGCTGAGTTACACGTGTGAGACTGTTTTTCATTGCTACCTCATTTCCTCTCATTTAGCGTTAATCAAAACATGATGATATTCATAAATAAAACTGCCATCCTGTCGGTAATGTAGCACTACACGAGCTGCTCACATCTAAGGATGTCTCCAGCAATGAGAATTTCTGCTTAACGCCCACGGGAGAGGATCTCCCTCAGTGTGAGATAAAAGCAAGGTTTTGCATCATTAGAGGATGATACTATCAAGGTAATTATAATATAAGCCAGTGTTGTTTGTTAGCGTATAGAGGCTGTGTGTTCTTTCTCGCTGTCTAAATACTAGCATATCAACTCTTTTGACAACCTAAAAATGGGGTGACAGGCCAGAGAGGTTTAGACAGTCTGTAAATAATAGATGGTTATACCAGGAATACAAAGCCTGGTAAACAAAAGATATAAATGGCATGTGTAGGATATTATGCTTTCTACACTTTTCTCTCTTTTCTATGCCACTCACTTTTGAAAGGATAACATGAAAACAGCAGCATAAAAATGCCACTGTCACTGCCAGCTATTTTTGGAGAGCTAGCTACTCTTCCATGACAAATATATGCATATGTTACGTTTTTTTTTTTTGTTTTTTTTTTTTTAAAAGAACTTGTCTTCTCTCAGCCTCGCGTCAGAATTCATTCAGACTGTCTGCCGTGGCTTTGTTTTGATAGAGGGCCTTCCCATCTCTGCAGGTGCGCTGAAAAAAAATCACCCTGAAGACCGGGCAGAGATTTGCATCACTGAATGAAAGACTGCAAGCTAGTTATCTGAGCAGCCATTGTGGAAAATAGAGGGGCGGATGCTTTTCAGCTTGCTTTGTGTACAAGGCCTCATCTGTCTGTTGGTAGACTGAGGTAGCAGACACAAAAATAACACTTAAGAAAAATGTGTTAACAAAGGAGTGAGAGGACCACCATCTGGTGCACTGTGGAAATAAGGGAGACAACACAGAATTTTGGAATGCCTTCTAACACACAGTTTGTTAATTATTAATGTGAATAATTAGAGTCTTCTTAGTGGCTATATATATATGATGCTGATTTTAGCATTTCAGCATTGTGTTTCCGAACTGTGCTGGAAGTATAAAGAAAAGACACACTGTGAACTGTAGCTGCACCCTCATCATCCCACACCCGAGTGAAGGTATGTTTGTGTTACCTGTCTGTGTGTGTGTGTGTGTAAGAGAGAGATCGTGTGCATGCATGTGTGTTTGCGTCTGAGATAGTGTGTGTGTGTGTTCCTGCATGCATGAGTGTCTAAATGGTTTCCTTTCCACAACAAAACAAAGTTAATTGCTTCAATTACTGATATTATTTGCAAATTACCTGTCATTGGTTGTCTGTGACTCTCAATTTAGAGTCCTATGAATTCCTATCTCAAGTATGCATTCTATTTTGTTGTTGTCAATCGTTATGTTAATGGAGTTTATTCTTACTGTCCTTAGGAATACTGATTGAGTTGCTTTTGTCTCCTTAGCTCACGCATTGCCCTAAATGTATTTAATTGGACCTTAATTAGATATTTGAATGATATTTGCCACGCACACTTTTCACGCTCACTCTTACACTTTTCCTTCGTGTCACGTCACCAAACAGTCCAAAAAGATGGATGCTTTGCAGTTCCCCCTTGTGGCTGTGTTGACATCCCTATGGAGAGAAAAAAAAAAAAAAGAGAGAGAGTACAGAAACTTTTAGGTTTGAAATGTCACTGTCATTCCACATATATTCTACTGTAAAAAATAAAGGTTTTGGAGCTTTGTTGAAGCTAGGAGCTGTTTTCTGGTATGCCATATTCCTAGGTATGTGGGCTGATCATTGAGTCAGTTTTGTGTTTGTTTGCCTGTTGGGTCATCTTTGCTGTGATGTAGGTGTAATGTCTGACAGGTTATTTTTAAGCCCACCCAGGAGTTCAGAAACCAAAGCCAGGCATAAAGAAAAAACAACAAGATGTGTTTGCTTTTTATTGTTCTAAAAACTAACAGGACAGATGGGGAACACGATTTTTTTTACACATATCCTGGGTTTAAAACTCCCTTTATTTCTAAATGGTATGTTTTAGGTAAGTGCTGTTTATAATGTAGGAGGTACATTTACTGCGGGGTGATATTTAGACAGTGGAGGATACACCATATCATCTCCCTAATCACCTGTAATGAGCAGATGCAAGGCAGATGTGCATTGCTGCTGGCACAGGTGCTGCACAGTAAAGGTGTCCAAGGTTTGTCTTGGAATCCCTGATAGCCTCGGTGCAATCTACTGTCCCTCTGCACGCCAGTCTGTTCTGTCCTTTAGTCAGGAATGTGTTTGGGTCTATGAGCCTACAAGGGGCTAAAAGAAAAGAGAAACAGTGCGAGGAAAAAGAGAGCACAGTGCAGCCTGAAGAGTTTAATTACTATGGCATAAGTATTCATGAGCCTGTCCTCAGCATTTTTTTTTTCTTTTTCACGCTAGCTCTTTTCTAAAGCGAGCATGACTCTCAGCACTGGCTTTAGGCCATGTTGAAACCAAGTGGAGAGGTTTTCAACAGCCGAGTTGCGTTGTTGGATTTGGAAGCCTCACAGGTGGACTCCCCAAAAGCTCTGCTGCCTGGCTAGGAGTAAGGCCGCAGGGGATCTACAGAAAGGAGACATATGGTAGCTTATGATTAAAAGTGGAAAGTTTCACGCAAGCGAGTGAAAGAGTGTGTGACTATGTGTGTTTTAATGCATACGCACTGACTAACAGTTATGAATGTATTAACTATATAAACTATAATAATATAATTAGTTATAATGTCATAATTTATCCAGCCATGAACGAGCCGAAACCTCAGAAAGACAGGCTTGTCTGTCAACTTGACTGACAAATAAAAGCAAATTAATTTACCTGCAGCTGTGGGGGAGTCTCAGAGCACAACTGAATATTATATAAATTATATAGAAAATAGCTGCTTATAGTCTTGGATAAAAGTTAAAGCATTATTCTGGCTTTATGAAAGCGTGTTACCCTTCTACCTACAGTATTTCTTATCACAGTTAAGGCATGTATATGAACCTATCATGGAATATCTACTGGTACGTGCTTGCCAATAATATGTGTGTGCTTGCCAATATTTTTCTTTTTAATAATTCAACCAAGCGGAAAACGTGTTTTGCTTGCTAGCAGTCTCCAGCGGCTACCCACTTGTTCATTTTACAAGCGAAACATGTTACATAACAGAACAAAACCGTTCTCCGTGACTTTTAGACTGCTGTTCCTCATTTTTCCACTTAACCGTGCAAAGCTTTGGTCTCTTCTTAATACTGTCAGATCCCTATATAGCCTTTCCGAGCCAACTGCAGTTGAGATCCATTCATGCCATTTCTTTCCAGAAGGCTCCCAGACTGCCTATATTGTGTACGAAGCGCCGCTGATGGTCACTGGTTAATCTGCATGGAACAATGTTGATACCAAGAGGGCAGTGAAGCAGATGAGCAGAATTAGGCCTTACAAGTGGCAATACTATAATTGTAGATAGTAAAGTAGTTTCATCAAACCAATGGGCAATAATACAGATTGGCTGTCGTCAGCAGGGCAATGATCAGGTTCCTCAGTGTGACATTTTATTTAGGTGTACAGTGATTCCACCAAAAACTGGCAAGCGTTAATCCACTCTTCAGAAATCCATAGCCAATAAAAGCGGCTGTACTTCATTACAGTAGCTCTTTCAGCCAATGAGTTTACAGGTTTTACTGTATATGATGCATTGACAAGGCCACCACCCAGTGATGAATTTAATCATGTTATTCATATCTTGGCACTCAAATCTGCCACAATTTTACACGTCTTTACTTTTGATAAGCTGTTATGGAATGTGAAATTGGTTATTGTCAGAATCTCAAGAGCATTTCCTCTACAGTCACATATTTACTGTCCACACAGCTGCTCATAGCAAAAGTGGAAAATACATCATCTATGGCTGTATAAGACTAAGAGCAATATTGTGATGTTTTTATTGGAAAGACTTTGAAAGATGCCGTAACTCAAGAAGTGTAATAAACATAATGTGCTTTGATTTTTCTATATTCTCCGTAATGTGGAACAGGCCTGGGGTCTCGCTTAGACTAGGCCAAGGGTTTTATATGATCCTGTCCACTGGGTTTGACATATCAATCTGAACATTTAATGTGCTTTTTGACTGCATGACTGGGTTTTACACGCACATACAATATACTTCCTTACATAGCACGCCCTCACAGTGGCCTACCCTAAAAGCAAAAAAAAGAAATCTGAACAACCAGAACTAAACCCCTTTTGCTGCTTTACAAACCAGACTTTAGACAATATGCATCATGTCTAAGAAGTGTGAGGGTACCGTGGCCCCGCCGTGAACCAGCAGTGTGCAGCTCTTAGCCCTGCCAGGCGTGTGTCTCCGCCTGGGCTTTGAGTTATTGCTGCCGGGGTCTCAGACCCATTCATCAGCGCTTCATTAAAACCCAAATCACTTTTTCACTCACAGCCTTCTCTCTCTCAGCCCGACAAGTCCCACATCCTGCCTGCTCAATTTCTGGGCTGGTCCTGATGTTAAGAGGCAGTTCAGTACCATGACTTTGCAGCCCCATGTCTACTCTTAGTTGAGAATAAGGTGCTCTAAAGAGTACATTACCCACTTGGGAACCTCGTTGGCAGGAATGGCTTTTCACTTGGTTAGCAGCAGAGCAAGGAAGACTCACCTGGGTGACATGGGGGGTGGGGGAGAACGAGAGAGACATGAGGCTGTTGAAAAGAACTCTCCATTGGCCTTTTCCTGTTCCGTTTTTGTTTGACGCTATCTCGCCGCTCCGTGTTATTCAAACCGCACAAAGAGGTACAAAGCTGGCAGCGGCTGCGCTTGCTCCGTCCCTCCACCCCTTCATCCTCCTCCATATTATAAGTCATTTAAACCGGATCTTGGCAGAGTGGAGCTGAGGCAGGTGGAACTGAAATGTTCACAGGCCCCTGACCATTCTTTGCTCGCAGGAAATTAGTTCTCCATTGTGTCTTTGCCGTGACAGCTTGGTTGAACTCGGCGCCACGTAAAGGCCAATATCTTATCAAAATTGCAGTTCAGCAGCTCTGTCACGTTGTCTCTTTTTTCACACATTGTCTCTTACTCCCTCTCTTTACTCCATGAAGTTAAAAGACGTGACAGACAAGGCCATTTATTTCTCCGCTGCAAAACAACACTTAAGTGAGTGCTGTAAGTGAGAATGTAGTCCAGTAAGTGAGTGTTGTAAGTGTATTCTATTGATAATGGTTAGTATTGATTTTTACAGTGAAACAAATACTTCACAGCCAATTGATTCTTTATGGTTTTACTCACTTCATAACTGCTGTACATGTGGGTCAATCCATCAGTTTAACCGCAGATCCGCAGAAGGAAAGCATGTGTGAACACCTTTGGTTTCACGTGTAATGCCGCTGAAGTGTGTGCACATACTCACGAGCATTTCCAAAGAATAAACATGTGTTTTTATTAGCGCTATTACTTGAGGTTTTCCCGAATTTGAAGTACTTGATCCTGTTTTAACTACACAGCCTGAGTGCCAGTGGCTGTATTTCTCCAGAGCACGCTCATTACATTTACTATGACATGTGACCTTTTCCTCTGGTAAATGTAACACAGACCACAGGGGGGAGTAGGGAAAACAGGATCGCACATTGTGCGGCTGTGAGAAACGAGAAATGAGAAAAAATGAGAAAAGAGAAATGAGAAGAATGTCGCTAGTATTGTTTTTCTTTTCTAGCTTTGGGATTTATCAGCGGCCAATGGACACGCACTTGCTCGGGCGCAGAGAAAACACTTTAACTATCACCGCCACGCATGTGTCAACTTGTGCACACGTACACATGGCAACACACACTCACACACTTCCCCACCCTTTCCCCACATCCTGAGGGGAGAGGTCAGGTTAAGTGCTGTGTGGGGCAGTAGGCCTGTTTTTTCTCTTGGCTGGCATCCTGCCCACGTCAACAGTCCCTCTCTTCAAAAGCCACTAATGCAGGACTGAGCGTTGACAGTGTTCTGACAATGAGCTACTATCTGCCAGCCATGGCCCCTGTCCGACTGCCGGTCCCACTGAAAAACAGATCTGTGGCGAGAGCAAAGGTTAATCTAGCAGTGAGGCTCCACTGGCGACTGCCTCCATGGCCATGTGTGACTGCGAATAGGCTGGGAGGAATTAACACTACCGCCTCGGGGAGTGTTGACAGAGGTGTGTGTGTGTGTGTGTGTGTGTGTGTGTGTGTGTGTGTCTGTCTCTCTCTGTCTGCAGCGTCTGTGGTTCTGTGTGTGTGTGTCTGTTGATGATAGGAAGTGGGGAAGGGGCAGATGATGAGGTTTGAGGAGGAGGTTTTGTGTTCACAATCCATTATCTTCAGGGAGGAATCGCGCTGGATAAAGGTTGCTTCATGCCATTTCAGAGATGTAAGACAAATACCAGCAGACCGTGTAAACAGTGCAGAGAGAGTCTGCGTGCTGTCTCCCTTCTGTCCGCTGTATCAATCGCTCACTGTCAACCTGTCTCACTCCATTGTTTTTTTAACCTAACTTTTTGTTTTTTTTTACAATCTTCTTGCACAATGCCATCACAAGTCTCCTTGAGTCTGCAAGTTACTTAAGAATTCCCCTGTTTGTGTATGCATTTGTATACCGTGTACCCGTCTTACATTTGACTGAGTCAGCAAAGGTCAACTTGGTTCGCGGCCTCCTGAAGAGAGCATTTAAACCGGTCTCCCTACCACTGTGCCAGCTGTCTGTTTCTAGTCCAAACAGCTCTGTTGGCTAAGCCCCTGTTGCTTCATCATGGCCCCCTGCCTTTTGGCAACACGCTCGCCGTTAAAAGCTTACCATTGTTAGTGTGTGCTAACTCCCCTGAGTATTACTCGTACCTTAACTGGCAAGGTTTTTCTTCCCCTTAAATGGTCTTGGAAGTGGAAGTTGACATTCTCTTTCACTTCCATCATTGCAGGTGTCAAATAGAGTAGGTTGTTGTGAAGCATTAGCAATACTGTTGGTTGATAATAAATCAAATTCCTTACCTCGGATTTTTGAGATTAGCATATTTGTAGCAGCAATAAGCCATGCATCAGCGGCTGGGGATATTTTCAAGGATTTGTGGCTTATAAATCACACAGAAGAAATACCCAATTTTGTGGATTTCTTCAGATTATCTTTGTGCAGATAAAGTGGAAATTGAGGGATAAATAAGAAGGGGAAAAAAAAGGGAAGCATCAAGGCATGCTGGCGCTGGCTCATCACAGTCAATTAGCTCTGTGAGGTATCTCCTGGAGCTATTTCACTTCGGATAATGCCTCTTCTGTCATCACTCTGTGTGTGTGTGCACATAGAAGCACGTGTCGCCGCGTGGTATTCTCTTGCATGTGGGCATGAATGTCTGTGGGTATGTGTGTGGGTTTGCCTGTGCACACACCTGCCAAAATACCTTCATATAGCCCTCCTTGTGAGACAGGGCAGACTGGAGTGCTTGTTTTCCCACTCACAGTAGGTGTGCATTTCTTTATCTCCTTTGCCTGTCGTGTTGACTGATGGGTAATATGCTAAATGGGGCCTGTGTTTACCTCACCCATGCCACCGGCAGGCCTCTGTGTGTGCTGGGCTGTGACAGGGAGCACTAATAATGCTTTAACTGCCCTGTCAAACTTCAATCACATTGACACAAGCTCTGGTGTAGCGCACTGTCCTGTTGGCAGAGGTGCTGTCGGTGGACAGATGTAAGTGAATTGTGTCCCAGCCGTTACATGGCGAATGGTGACTACGCGCTGGAGGTCAGGGAAATGGGCTGTGCAGTGGCACCACAAGTGCAGATGTGCATTTGTCTAAGTGTGTGTTTATTTGTATTCATGTGTCTATGTATGCAAATGCTCAATATGTGTTTGCATATGTGTGAGTGTGCGTGTGCCTGAGTAGCTTTTTCACCCCCCCCCCCATTTATGTGTGTATCTATTGCAGGGTTAGTGGAGCAGTGAGGCCTTGCAGTGAGTCTCTCTACAGGAGTGTGTGATTTACGAGCCTGGTGTGAGCACTTCTCCCATCCTCCTGCATAATGTCCCCATTAGAGACAGCAGACACTGTGGCTCTGTTCATCATTTAGCCCCAGCCACCAGCACACCTGGGGAGAGGGAGAGAGAGAGAGAGAGAGAGAGAGAGCGAGAGCGCGGGGGACAGCGACAAGAGACAGAGAAAGGAAAGGAGGAATAAAGAAGAGGAGATAGCACAGTGCATTATCTCACCATCAATTATCGCCCTATGCCTTTACAGAGGCCACGATCAACTGCATTTGTGTATAGCAGAGCGGAAAAAAGTGAAAAAGGGATTAAAGAAGAGAGGGGAGGGGGGGTGTTATGGCTCATACACTACCCCAGCCAGCCACAGTCACCACAGCAGTAGCCATAGGTCTTGCCAAAGATAGCGAGTTGCCCCCCCTCGCTCCTTCAGCTCCTCTGGCTCTACTTTCTGCTTGCCTTTTTTTTTCTTTCTTTCTTTCTTTCTTTCTTTCTTTCTTTCTTTCTTTCTTTCTTTCTTTCTTTCTTTCTTTCTTTCTTTCTTTTTTTTGCCTACCTGTGTTCTGTACCTGTGTTTGTTTTGGTCTGTCAGCCTCATTATGTGGAGCGAACTGTCAGGGGACACACAGGCTAACAACACTCCTGGGGAGGAGAAAAAGAGTAGCAGCGTGTGAAATCTCTGGGAGTCATTCCAACAGCCATCTACATTAATAACTGCATAACCGCAGATAACAAACACTTCATGGAATGGTAGTCATATTTGCTCAGCGTACACTTAAGCCTAGCATTTTATGAAATGCACCGTGTATGCTGGCAAACATTTGGAAAATTGCCTTTTATAAAAGTGGGTGAAATCTTTGTTCTTTCCACCGTCTCATACAGTGTTGCGTGTTTTATCTTATTTAAACACCTGCTGTATGTACCGAGCTTACAACTAAAGGTACATTGTGGTTTGTTTTTCAGTCCTGAGTATTGCAAGTGTTACGACATCCATGTGAATATGTGGAGTTAGTTTCCACCCTAACAACATCTATAAAAAACAGTCTGATACCACCGTTGACACATTAGGGGTGTTACATTTTATTTGAAATTCGAGCATCTGTGGGAAAATATTTGATCTTTAATGATGTGTTCAAGCCTTGAACTTGAACAATAGGTGGGACGTCCCCTAAATGGGAATGTTCCCTTCGAAAACATTTAAGATTCAGCACCATAGATGGAAAAAAAAAAAGGATAAATCCTGAAATATGTTTAAGGCTACTGCCTTTTGTGGGGCAGTTATAATAAACGTAATAACATTCATTCCACAGCAGATTAGGCTGTGTGTGTTTGAATTAATTTGAACACGGTATGTGTTGGCTTTCATTCATCCACATTAGATTTTTTTTTTTTTTTTTTTGAAAAAGTGACAGCTCTACCATATCGTTTATTAATTTAGCAGTTAAATAACTCAGTAAAGCAGTAATGTTTGCTATTGAGTAAGAAGCTTAAGTCAGCTCGCCTGGAAGAAATTACGGCCTGCTCATTTGTATATCAGGTTTTAGTGTCAACTGCTTCAGAGAATTTTCCAACCTATTCACAATCTGCATAGGAAATAACTAAATCATTATCATTGTCGGCATAACAGTGGTCAAATTTATGTAAAATATGTGTGTGTGTGTGTGTGTGTGTGTGTGTGTGTGTGTGTCAGAGAGCAAGAAACTCTCAAAGATATTAATATTTGCAAAAAAAAATCCAGAAATGTGTCTCCTTTGCATTCGTATTTGATTGAAGTGGTACACTTAGTGCAAATCTGGTGCCACAGAATTGTTGAACCCCATGGGTTGAGTGTTAATTTTTTCAGGGATGAGACAGAGCCTTTCTGCTCTACTTAACATTTGTAATGAAACCTCCCGAGGCTCTCTCTGTCTGTCTCTCCAACACAATGCAGGTCGATGGCGGAGATGACTGGAACACCTGCAGTCGTCATGGCTGGCTCTGGATCAACGTGCTGCTTGTGTATCCATGTTTCCATGTTTCAAGTCAAGTCAAATCAATTTTATTTACGTAGCCCAATATCACGAATCACAAATTTGCCTCAGGGGGCTCTGTACAGCACATGACACGCTCTATCTTTAGACCCTCGATTTGTATAAGGAAAAATTCCCTCAGAAAATGATTTACATGAGGACTTAAAGTGGTGTCCAAGGGATAGAAATTCACAGGATTGATGGAGTCATTTGATATATAACTACGATTATTAAAATGTTGTGGCACACAGAAGTACAGTAAATTCCTGCCTTGCCCTCCAAGCAGCTTTGAACAAATGCTAAGTATTGTATTCGCTTTCTCCCCCCCGACACACACACAACACACCCAAAGGTGCACTTATTCCCTCCAACACAAACACTGTTGCCATTTCATCTAAAATACAGTAGGTCCTGAAGGGGTGCTGTTCTCTCCAAACACCTGCAAACCACTTGTGTCTCCCATCAGAGCTATTTACACTACCAGCAGATACTCACACCCACACTGGACAGACACCTGCATCTATTCTAACCCAGTGACATACAACTGGAGAAATAATTTAACAGCTTGGAGCAAGCTTTTTATTGTAAGCTGCTTGTGTTTCCTGTATTTACATGTGAATGTGTGGATGCGTGTGAGCGTGTGTGTGTGTGTTTCTCAGTGTGCAGAGCTGGGAGCGAGTGTTTGCTGCCACTGCTTCTTACGTGTGAAGTAAAGGAACAGCTTGAAGTGGGTCGGTGGCACTACATATTTAACGAGGCGTCTCGGCACTTTAGCTGCGCCGTTGTAGTGCAGCACGCAGTGTCGCACTTTGACTCCTGGAGCACACCTCACATCACACCAGCAAACAGCCTCATCTGGCGGGGCTGCCAAGTAAAACCCTGCTTGGAAACTCTCTGCTTTCCTCTGGCAGGCAGATCTTTAACTGAGAGGGTAACCACAGGCTGTCTTACTACATCCAGTAGTTCACCCTCTGATCCACCCATGTTGTCTCAGTTACATTAACAATCAACTGAAGGTTTGGAAGATCCAAAATGGCAGGAGGAAAAAAAAAAATGTGAGTAGTGTTGGTGGATGTTGCCTGAAAGATGACAGCTAGTACTGGCACAGTAGCTGTAACACTGTTTAGAGAGCAGAGATGGCCAGAGGGATGGCTGATGTTTGTGCTCCCCACTAGTGTCAGTGGATAGTTGTGACATTTGGGCCTGCATTGTGGGCCAGAGCTCAAGCACCCAGGCATCCTAGATGCCAAATCTGATGAGGTCAGATACAGTGTGTGTGTGTGTGTGTGTGTGTGTGTGTGTGCGCGTTTGTATGAGTGGGTGGCACGAGATCAAAAATTACCCACACTCTGCCTGTGGCAAAACAAACTGAATGTATTGTGTGTCTGAAATGACATTTGCTCTCCCAGAAGAGCTCAGTGTTTCACTGAGCTATGGCTTTGCATCCGGAGTAGCTCGGAGAAAGTGAGCGTGAGACAAAGTCAACGAGCAACTGATTAAAAAGGAAACAAAGGAAACAAGTGGGCAGGTTTGTGGTGGACATAAAAAAAAAAAAAAAAAAAAAACAGCAGCATCAAATGGAGGAACATCAAACACAAATTCCTCCTGGAAAGAATCAGCCTTTTCCTCTTTTTAGGGTCTCCATTTCCCAACTCCTAAAGAAGTACTAAAAAGCATAGTGAGAACATTTTCCACTGCAGGACACACTTCCAGGCAAATACACTCAAAAGGTCTGTCTCACTCTTATTCCCTGGAGGTAAAAATTATCTCTCTTTCCCTCCTTCCCTCTTGTTATAGATTTTCATTGGAGAATCGTACTCGTCTCTGTCAGCCTCATGGTATAAGGTCAAGATCCGCTGCTGAAAGTTTTTCTTTATGCCTCAGGACTATTTTCTATCTCTTATTCCCCCACTGCCAAATGCAGAGTCCAGAAAAGCCCCGAGGAAAACAAAGTCCATCTCCAAAAATATATAGACTTCCCTAGGCATGTGAGCATATGCTGCAAGAAGGTAGATTTAGTGTTTGCTTTTAATGGAAGGGATTGTATTTGCTTGGAGGCATTGGAGGGGCTAGTGGCATTTTTATTGAGATAAATAGTGAGAAATGAAGTGGAGAATGAGGGGTGATCTTAACCTGAGAATGTCTGCAATCGGCAATGGTTTGGCCAGGCTCTAGGGATGCATTCTCTGCTTATGTAAGTGTGTTGTTGGTGAAGCTGTGCGCGTATGTGTGTGTGTGTGTGTGCGTGCGTGTGTGTGTGGTAGAGCTGCACTAACGAGATCCCCGAAGAACACCTCATTCGCGGTTAAGGGAGTGAGATCACACTGTGCGTTTCCTCTCATTCACACCGGCTTAGCTGGCACCGTCCCCGTGGTGAAGAGCATACAGCTGGGGAATACCAAACTGAGGCATCAATTACCTGAATCTCACTACATTGGTCAAGGGAGAACACGGCTAAATTGAATAACACTTTCCCAGTTGCGCGTTGGCATAATGTGCTTTTGCACACATGCTAGCGCCGTCGAATGCACACGCTCGCACGTGGGGGAAACAATCAGCGATCCATCCCAGTGGCACCCTCTCCCGACAGGGTACAGTAACCACCGCTCGGTGAAAAATACAAGTGCGTCATGTGATTGACTCACTCACACCTCCGTATGACTGCTAAATCGTCTTATGTGCACAGTCAATTCAGGCTTAGTGCCTTTTCCGAGCCCCATGGGCGTGACTGATAATTTGACTTTTATTGAAATTCAGCTCCAGTGAGTTCAAGGTGGTTGAAGGTCGTTCTTTTACTGCCGCAGATGAGACGGGAGGGAGAGCATGGCATCAAACGCTCAAGGCTCTATCTCTCTCCATCTCTCTGACTCTCTCTTGTCTGCTTCCCTCTCTGCCAATTGGGGAGTTTTTTTTTTTTCTGGAGGCACGAGTCAATTTCGTGGTGCATCCAAACATGGTTAACAACAGCGTTTAATGAGATTGTATATAGCTAGCTGGTGTTTGCCTCTCCCCGTTGAAAACAGTCTTCTTTATTACTTTTCGGTGGTACGCTTGTCTTATTCTTGAGGAGAAACTAGCAGTGACAGAGGTTAAGAAGTATTAAGTTATTCTTTTGGGGATTAAAGGGCAGGCTGTATTCATTTTCTTCGTTCGTGTTTTCTTTTTTTTTCAGAAGAGCTTTGTCACTTTGCACTCTGATAAATGCCACCCAAAGTTTTGAGTGTGACTCTCAGGGTGTACCGATAGAGGCTTTAAGAGGAGCAGCTGGGCTCCGTTGTGTTTAATGGGCGTTGTGAGCATGCATACAGTATATTGTGTTTTCCTGTGCATGCACATGTGCGTCTTTTATCCCTTTATGCATTTCCCTCCTCTGCTGCTAGCGTGATGTTTCCCGTCCGTGCTAAGGCGGGACAGTTTTGCTCTTGTGTTTTATTGTTCATAAATATTGCAAGTGCCACACAGGAGCAGCCGGTCTTTGTATATCCAGGCAGCGGGACAGAAATGGGGTCAGGTGGTTTCTAAGAAATGATGTGATTCTTGTGTTCAGCTAAGGTTAGATCCATTTCTGAGATAAGATAACACAGGGCGCTGCCACATGATGCCCTCTCCATCCCGGTGTCTCTCCGATTACTCCTTCAATATCTTGTTCGGTATCTCTCTTCACATGAACCCTTCCTTCTTTTCCCCTCTCCTTCTATCTCGGTCCTGTCTTTCTCCCCCACTTTCTCTTTCTCTTTATCTCTCTATCTCACTCAGTTTCTCTCTGTCCTCCCTACTGGTCCCACATATTACAGGATGGTTATCTCAGTTCAAGTGTGTGACAGAAAAGGACAGTCAGTTCTATCTATTTCTTTGCCCTCCTAACCCCCAGTTGCTGTAAAATGCAACCAGGCGAGTCAAACTGAGATGCCATCAGAGACCCTGGGCACATAGTTGACATTAACTTTTATTGATTCCTGTATTTCTCCCTCTTTTTTTTGTCCTTAATTTTTCTGATTCCTCCGCCTCACATTCCCAGCAGCATGCACTCACATGCAGGACGGTGCTAATGACAATCCTTACCGTCTTAATTAGAGTGAAGGACTGCGGTGGGAGCTAATTGGGTGACATAATTTTGTTTATTCAGCACTATTTCCTAGTCTGCTTGAAAAAAAAACAAAAAACAATGATGCTTTAATTGACTTTGCATACCCGTTAGCTGTAGCTTATACTGCTAAATGTCAGCCTCACGCAATCCCAGCGCGACCTGGACAGGGTTCCTCACCGTCACTCGACTCGATGGCTTCTAGCCAAGAGAAGAGTTGTTAGGGCCAAGTTTAGTCAATGTCCAACTCTCATATGTGAAGTTCAGAAATGTCAGAGCTATAGTGGATAGAATTTCATTGTAAAGCCCTTCTCCTTATGGGAAAAGGTTAAATTACATTGCCATTTCTCCATACTAGCTTTCCAACAAAAACACTGAGTTTGGTACTGCAGTTGTTGTGCTGTAAAGTGATATTCCTCTGGCCCTCATGGTTCATGTCAGCCACTCCGCACTTTTAATTTGGGGGCATTGATCGGGGAATTCTTTTAGTTGTGTCATTAAAGTGCTCACATTTCTGCTTTTTTTATGTTTTTACTGGAAACAAAGAAGAGTAGGAGGGGCAGGACTTGCAAAGAGAATAAATGACAGTGGATGGGTGTGGCTGAGTGATTGGGAAGCCAGCCAAAGCCTTGTTCCACAGCCAGTGAACCATTGGGAGAGTAGTCTCCCTCTCTCTAAATGCTGTTTTGTGAGGTGAGGAGCCTGATAAGAGTTGTAATTACCTCATTTTACTGCAGCAAATTGCCAGGTTTCTTAAAAGCAGACAGGCTGGCTGAGGTAATATCAGCAGTAATGAGTATTGTGATGGTTGTGGGAGGCTAGCGCTACTTCCATCTGGATTATTGCTTGGTCACTGCTGCTGGTCTGCTGTTACAGCAAACCTTAGCAGATCCTGGGCTCATTATTGTGAGGTATAAAATGGTTTGATATTGAGTTTCTCTGCACTATGTGTTTGGCAGCCTGATGAGGGTGTATGCAGGCATTGACCTTGCGTAGTAACATATGTGAAAATGCATTTTTAAAAATGTTTTCCCATTGAGTTTTTTTTTTTTAACGTCCATAATAGATATTGCACATCAGATATTTTCATTCATTCAACCTTTATTTAAAACTTGAAAAATCATTGAGGGCAATGCCCTCAAGAAAACAAAGAATAAACTAATTTTTTATCTAATATCGTATATTCTAAAATGAACAAAATTAGAGGTAAAATTCTTGCAAAAACCTGTCCACAAGCTGAATATCAGCGTGTAAGATGTATGCGTGAGCCTTCGTATGCGTGCACACACACCATGTTGTGTATTCATCTTTGAAAATGGATAGTGACAAGCATTATCCTCACCGCATGGGAGTGGGAGACAACAAGAGAAATGTCGGCTTTTGATTGGTCCCTGTGAGAATCCGTTAAATGACGGCCTACTAAAGCAACTGCAGAATTCCTCAAGCGGTGTCATCACTGCCAGGCTCACTCCAAAAAAATCTACATGAAGTCTGATCATATTTCTGCTGTGTGCGTCAGGAGCAAGGAGAAAAAGAGATGTTTGAAATAGCATATCCTTTGACAGAACGCTGAACACTGTGTTTCACCAGATTATGTTGATATAATTTAACCTTTTCATGGAAATGTTACTATCCTCTCTGTTTGGCCTGAAACTGATACATGTGTTTTGAAATATTTTCAAGATTTGCTCGGCTCGGCATTGATCTGTGCTTAGCGTAAACTCAGCCCCCTCCGTTATGTGGTGTAGCTATTACTCATGTTTACTCCTTTTTTTTTTTTTTATGTAGCAGAGGAGGATTCATTGGAAGCCTTTTGCACTTACGCTTCAAGTAATTAACTTGTTTGCTTTAATTGATGGGACTAATTGTTGGTTAGATTCTTCCTATCTTTCTCTCGTAATGGGTTAGAATATAGAAGAGCTTTGGTTTCCTCACTTTTATACCCAATCAGTGCTTGTTTAATGCATCAACAACACGGACATGAACAATTGTAGTTCCTACTATTTGTCTCAGATCAAAGCACAGAGTCGCAAAGATATACATGCAGACATTTACATAAACATACCCTCACGTTATGAATGTGTGTACAGTACATGCACAAATACAAATATTTGTTTTAGCTGCGAGGGTAGAAAACGACTTGCCGTTTGCAAGCTTTAGAAAGAAACATGGGAAGTAAATATGTCTGCAGTGGAGATCAAAGTTTGTGTGCGTGTGTGTGTGTGTTGAGGATGACTCCTTTGATTGTGAGCTGCATTTCTTTTGTAATAAGCGCAGGCCAAAGGATCACAGTGGAGAGAGCCGTGTATAAAGCCCGCCTGGAAAGCCTCAACTCAGGCTTGCCTCCCAGACGGTTGCTTATAGGGTGTATATGGTGCAGCCAGAAGGATGGGTGCATGTTTTTTTTGGGTGCGTCCCTTCTCCTTCCTAACTTGCATAGAGCTCATGCAGGAAGAGAAATCAACCCCACCCCACCCCCACCCCCCTTAACCTGTCATTAACAGGAGGCAAGAGAAGAGAAGGAAAGCTACCGGGAAGGAATGGAAGCGGAAAGTGAAGAAGATGAAAGACGGTCGTAAATGGGGAGTGAAGAAACGTGCGGGGAAGAGGAGGAGAAAGGATGCGCTGGGATTAAGGGAAGAGGGGAAAGCGGGAGAGGAGGGACGGATGAGTGGGAGAGGAAAGAGGGAGATGAAGGTAGAGGTAAAGAGAGAGCGAGAGGGGGTGGGTGGTTGGTTGGTGGGGTTATGATGAATTAAAGATGACACTCTCCGGCAGCCTGGTTTCTAAAGATCACTCTGTCTGCTAATGTAATGTTAATGAATGCAAATGATGTGCCTAACCTCTCTCCCCTGACCAGAGGAGGGAAGAGGGGGAAGAGAGAGAATGAAAGCAAAAGAAATGGAAGAAGAAGGAGAGATGGGGAGGTGTGAAGTTGGGGAGGGGGGGAGGTTATGTATAAATGTGCTGATTCTGTGTAAACCCTGTTCGCTTAATCAGTGACTGACCACTGAGATATGATAAAGATGCGCGAGTCCGTTGTCACCAACCTGTGGGTGCGCATTGACCGTGTACCTTTCTGTGTTCACCAACCCTGCCTCAGGGGGGCTGTTGTGTTTTCCTGCTTCCCTTCCACCTTCCAACTCTATTACAAGCTGGTAATAGCGGGTAAAGAAAATGTAGCTGCGCACCAAGCGCCACAAGGTTGAATCTTAAGTCTTATGCGACGTGGCAGCCCAGATGTGTAAGGCCAAGAGAATGTCACCTTGCTGTGATGATAGGATAATTTCATCAGGTTCTGCAGATACTGCATGTTTATTAATTTTCCTATCTTGTGAGGCTTTCTGCCTAACATCTGCTGCTGATCTCACTTTGGCTTCTGTAACTCCCCTCCTCTGTATTTCCTCTCATCTCTCTTGGCTTTCTCTCTCCTGTCTCTGATACTGACCTGGTCTTCTTTCATGCTGAAAATTTTATTTTCACGCAGCCAAAGCGAGTGACTGCGAGCCCAGAATACTGTTAATACATTGTGCTTGTATGTGTGTGTGTGTACGTGTGTGTATGTGCGATCTGTGATTTGTGAGGCTGTTCATTTTAATTCTGTCTTTGGCTCGGCGATGAGGGACTTGTGTATCCCATCACACCGCGCCAATGTCTCAGAGGATGGCAGATTATTTTCTGTTCAATTTTCAAATCAGCCACATTGTCATTTCTGTCTTCAGGGAGACATAGAAGTAACATATTTCTTTTGATGTATTTCTGACTGTTCTGTATCTTCTATTTAAAGCGAAAGCCTTTCAGTATGAGTGACACAGCTTTAGCGTGGAGCAGATTAGAAAACTCTCACATCTGTGTTCGCAAGGATTGTCTTCTCTGTTGAACACGGTGACTCAATCGCCTCTTTGATATCTTACCTTAAAGCAGCGTTGCGCTGTAAACCTAGTCACAGTTTTCAAATCAGCTCAGTGCCCTCAACCATGCTGGACTTGAGCTGGTACTACCTTCCAGTCCACTAAACAATCTTTTTTGTGTGTGTGTGTGTGTGTGTGATTTCCTAGGATGTCTGTCCGTGTGACAAACTTCCGCATGATTTGTTCAGAAAATACTTCACTTTGTCAGATATGTTTTTTTTTTTTTTAATTCATAAATCCCCCCGAGTGGACGGCTGATTAGTTTGGGAGACGCTGCAGCTTTTGCTCTTGTTTGTTTGTCACTTTGTTTCCAGCCCTGTATTAAGATGCCAGCCTCAGCAGGCTACCATGGGGCTTCATCATTGTTAAGTGCTCATTTCAATCCCGCTGATTTCTCCTCTCGGTTTTTCATCTCTGCCTTTCCTTCTGTCTCTCTTTTCCCTTCGATCTCTCTTTGTCTTTGTCCTCCCATCTTGATTCTATTTTTTTGAGAAAAAAGATAAAACCCCCTTTAAATAATGTCATTCAAGGCCCTCGGATCTTGTTTCAGTTTGTTGCTACAATCACAAAGAGTGGGTCCTCACTGCCCAGCATTCAGCATCTGGACATGATTGTCTCATTGAATTACAAAGTGTACCAGCATCCTTGAACAGGAGGACATGGTGGAGTGGGGCGATGGGGGGTGGGGTGGGGTGGGGGGTTAAAGTATAGATGAATGGAAAAGATGTGTTATGGGATTGGAAGGAAAGTCCATGGAGAATTGTCTGTCATATTGACTAAGGAGCCAGCGAGCTTCAGAGAAGGTGCTTCAGCACATGTTCTATCGACCGGCAGCCATACAATCATACAGACATGGCCACAAAGGAGAGGGGGGATTACACAGACATGTTGTCATTCTGACTTGCAAAGTCTAGAATTAAAGTCCTACATGACGACTCAAAGATGCCAGAGAGATTGGGCAATCCATTCCTGCGATTCTTTCTTCTTTAAACCGTCTTTCTATAGATGTTCTTTTGCCCAAGTGCTAGCAATATGTAATCATGCGTGTCCATGCGATGTATCATGCGACTGCTTGCTGACGTGTAATTGTGTGAAGAGGTCTGCCTTATTGATCTGTAACGCAAGGCCCCATCAATGTTTAATGCAGTCTCTCTCGCTCTTTCATTTCTCTCCCTCCCTCTCTCTGTCCCTCTCTCTCTCTCTCTATCTGTGGAAACAGCCTACCATTTGGTATTGATCTACCACTTGCCGCTAATAAGAAGGAGCTGTGCTTTCTGGGATTGGAAGCCGTAGGCCCCCTGGTTGGGCCTTGGTTTTGGCTCAGCTTGCGACTTCTGGGTCTTTGACTAGTACACTGGCAGTATATTGGCTTGAGTGAGCGTTACCCACATCCATTGTATGGTTTAGAGTCGCTAATACTCTGCGATATAGTCACAGTACATCCCCAGGCTTTGCAGCTCTTTGAATCCATTTAAGACTGGCTACCTTGACACCTACAAGCTATTGTTTTCCAATAGATTTATGAGCCATGGTGACATAGTCAACATTAAGCTCTCTATGTTAATAATTTTCCCACAGACTGAACTGCTAGTGAACCTGGTGGTGTTTAATTTATTGGAGCTTGCAGGTGGAGCTGACATAGCAGAATATGAATGTAGGAGAAAACACTCTGGGCTACCTTCCAAACATGAGGGACAAAAGCTAGCTGTTGTCTTTCCCTGTCTTCCAAATAAAAGGGAAAAGGGAGTAATGGGATGTGTTTTTCAGATATTACTGCGGTCAGAAACAGGGAGAGAGGGAAAAGGAGGACTAATTGTTTTTACGAGGGTTTTATGGTCTAAGCTGAGGAGTGACCCAGCGTTAAACTACTGGAACCCGCAGACAGTGAGGAGAGATGAATCAGTGTCGCAGCTGGTACAGCGTCATTTTTTGTCCAAGCAAATTACCGTGTGCACGGGTCTGGGGAAATATCCATTAAGCAGAGAAATAGTTGATCCCAGTTGATAGTTGATGTTTTTAATATAAAATGGATCAGGAGCTTTTTTTTTTTTTTTAATTTAAATGATTATTTCCCCTGAAACCTAATTGTTTTGTAAGCTTAGGTCATAGGATGACTTATAATTTCAGCAATAAACCAAAATGTGGCTCTTATAATTTTGAGCTTGGCTTTTTTTTAATTAATGTGGGTAGCTCATTTTGAAATGAAACTCTTCAAATCCACTTATGATTAAATGGATGAATGGTCCACATAACAGCTCATTTAAAATTCACACACAGACACGTACACAAGGGACATTTTCTAAATCCCCAGTGCCAGTGGACAGGTGTGCAAGCTATGGCATGATGGCTGTGTGCGCCCCACCCTGCTGCTAATAACCACTTAGCATACTCCATTTACTCATCTGCTACTCTGATATTCTGCTAATAGGTCACATGACACAGCTCAGTCACCCCTCCCGTGGGCCTTTTGACCTTTTTTGTCTCCTACCTTCAGCATCTTGTGCCTCCTTTCCCCCCCTCCTCCTTTTCCTTTTAAAAGGAAATGGAAAATGGCCTACCAAGTGCCTGTGTGATTTGACTAAAGCTTCTGTGATTTCCCCTGAGAAAGGGTTGGCAGTCCCTACAACGCTGGCTGGCGCTGAGGGCTGTTTCATGCTCCTATCTTCCCAGCTGACAGCGAGTCGTACAGGCAGGCAGGCAGGCAGGCAGGCAGGCAGGCTGGAGCTGGCTGGCTGGCTGGCTGTGGAAACTAGACAAGGCAAGGCTGATCTTAGGGAAATTGAAATACTGTGATGGAAGCCGGGTGTGAACAAGGCTGTCACTGTAGGTGTACACTGAAAATTGCTCTCTGAGTTGGCTTGTGTGTATGTGAGTGAGTGAGTGTGTGCAGCATGTGTGTCTTAACGTGCATGTGGGCAAGTCCTTGTGTGTGTGCAGCTGAATTACCTAGGCTAATTGGTTTCATGTCTGAGGACAGTTTCTCCCAGTAAGTGGAGATTGAGAATGAAAGGCCTCTTTCCTTCCTACCGGTGGCTTGTCACTCATCCTCAGTGTACTTGTTTTTTACCAAGACCACTTGAACTGCAGATGACGGGCTTCGAGTGCTCCATCATTTGGAATGATTTCTAAATCTCTGCAAGTTCAGTGAAATTTTAAATAAGCAACAGCTGCGGATGTATGCTTCCTGGTTACGGGAGGGTGCTGAGGACCTGAAACCTCTCCTTGTAGGAGGCCAGCGTCTGCTAGTTATGCCTTTGCATTCAATCAGGGTGAGATTTCTCCCTTATCAACAACGCGCGTGGGCGTTGCTAGCCAACCATTTGCTGCGATCGTGGAGGATGTCCAAGACACAGCAAACGCAATTCCTCTGAAAATTCCCACACTGCCTTGCTTATCTACTACAGATCATCACTGAGGCATACCATTCACTCCCCTCCCAGTTTTTTTTTTATTTTTTTTTTTTATCTGTTTTGCCGCAGCAGACACTTCTGAGGGCATGTTGTGGCAGGGAACATCAGAAAAAAACATGAAATATATCCTGGTTCACTCTCAATAAGATGGAAGGTTTAAGCCAGAGAATAAACTGTCTGTTACAGGGGAAATTATGAATCTATCATTACACTGCTAAGGCCAACATGTCACCCAGTCCATCACTCTATAAATCTGTGTGCGTGAGGGAGTAGGGGGGGACCTGTGGTTTGTGATAACTGCCGTACTTCTCTCTTCTTCCCTGGAGCTATATGAGGTTTCCAGATTTCAGTGTGCCAACAAGGCAGATATTAATCAAAACAGGGCTGACAAACCTCTTGGGTGAGCTGCCAGACTTATTTGTCTATTGTGTCACTAAGGATTAGCAGGAGGGGAGAGAGCAGTAATGTTTGTCTTCTTATATTTCATACATATGACACTTTGTGTAATACAAGTCCAAAGTGAGGTAGATAAATTCAAATCAGCTCTGGATTGCTCCTCTTTGTGCAGAGATTTCCTCTCCGAAGTTACGTCGCATTTTTGTGTGCGACCAGTGCACCATATAATTATTGAGGGTATAGCTTGAGATGCTGTGCAAATATTCAGAAAATCACAGAGAAACACAAGGCATCTTTCCCCCCCTTCTCATTAATGCCCTCTGCCATGCTAGATTTCTGAAAATGTCCCCACTAGGAGTAAACAAACAGCAATGGCCTCGCCTTGTGGGGCTGTCTCTGCATTCGCAAAGCCACTTTTCTTTGTGTAAACAATGTGACAAAGTTCAGTGCACACACCCAAACACATGCGAACCCGCTCCACGTCTCACATGTGCATGCAGACATGCACAGATACAAAAATATCCATGAGTTTTTTTTTTTTCTTCCACAAATGATGGCATATCGTGCAAATGCATGCACACGCGTGCACGCAAACAAAGGCAGGATGCGCATACTGTAGTTTCGTGCTCACACAGAGAGAACACAATACAGAGCTCAGCGTTTAACAGCACGACAGAGGCTCTCAGACATCCCTTCCAGCAAAGTGCCAAGGCTTTGTTTCTATGTCTCTTGTCTTAACAGAAGTCTAGCAGAGATGGATGAAACGCTGTGAAGGATTCGTCTCCTCTCTGTTCATCGATGATAGTGTCAAGTGATCGCTGGGGCTTGAATGCAGTTCAACTCTGTGAAATGATACTCAAAATAGCTTCTTTTTTTTTTCTTTAGGCTAACCGCTGTCTTTCTCTCTCTACCTTGTTTTCTTTCCTTGCTTACAGAGACGGTGATGGACACTCGGGTGGCCACAGCTGAACTGGGCTGGACAGCGTATCCCAATTCTGGGGTGAGTTGCTCATTGCCAACAATCATAAAGTATGCATGCTGAGTAAAGAAATAGTTTCAGAAGTTTTGTGTTCAATTATTATTATTATTTTTTTTTTTTTGAGAGAGAGAGAGGCAGATACCTTTATAGGGCGTAACATGAAACAGTGCACGTACAGATCAGCCAGACAGACAAATAGGCAGGAAGGCAGGATAGGAGTATAGACTTAAGTAGTGCCCAATGTAGCTCCTATTATGGGTATTATTTTCTCTCTGTCCCAGCTCATAATGACTTAATGACATAATGGGTCCACGTAAGCCCCAGAACACAGTACCTAAGTCCCTGTAAATGGAAGCTGGGGGGATACCATAGACATAATGATACTGTAATGATACATTTATGCAGGGAAGTGGAGGTATTAGGATGAAACGAGGGAGGAGGAGCTAAGAGGATGGAAATGCTCAGGGCTTTTTTCAGATTTTAGGAGAACTATTTTCAACTTTCAGGTAGTTACGTGCACATGAAAGGAGTAGAAAAGGAATTGCCAAGTCATCAGAGTGAGAACTGTTTTTTTTTTTTAACAATCCCTGTATCAGAGGTATGATTGCCCCATTACACTAATGGACCTAAAGAGAATTTTTAAGGCCTTGTTCTCTGTGATATAATTCAATAATTCAATGAAAAACGCCATAGACCAACACTGATAGCATGAATCTTACAGGAGCTATCCCGGACAGACAATGACTGTTTCTCACATTTTCTGGGTCTTTGGGTTTTTATGAGGCATTTTACACACATGTAAAGGGAGCCTTTATTGCTCTTGAGCAGAGCTTTGGCTCTGTTTAAACATTGGAGAGTGTGGCAGGCCACTATTTTTTTTTTTCTTTTTCTTTTGTCTCCCCGAAGGAGTACTAACTAAAACAACCTGGAACCTGGAATAACACGGTGTGTTCATTTTATGTGTATAGCAGTATGTATCATTTCAGCAGGACCTCATAGCTGAGACACTGCTTACGTCTGCTTGTATTGCTCGTATGAATAACAGCGAGTCTTAAAAAAGTTAAATACGTATTTAAACCCAGGAAAATAATGCATCTGTCATGCCACTTTTACTGCTCTAAATATAGGAATGTCCTTCAATGCACTTGGTGGTGTAAAAGAAAAAAAAAATACTAGTGTAGTACATACAACATGATGAAAGTAGCTTGTGAGCAGACCAGCAAAAACATTGGTTATTTTCTCAAACATCTCTTAAAATGAACAACTAATTATGTTGCAGATGAGCCAACATGTTTAAAACAACATCAATGGTTTCTGTTGCAAATGTTTTACCTAATGTCTTTGCCCTTTTCAGAATTATACACTCTTGCACAGCTTCAGTCTTTTGCACCAAATCAAGAGATTTTTTTTATGGATGCTGATATTCCGCTTGGTGCTGTTCACTCAACAATTTTTTTTTTTTTTTTTTTTTTTAATTTTCAGATCAGCTTGGTCAACACATGACAATATTTGATCACGCCTAGCTAATGTGCAATGTAATAAACCATTTCCTCTTATTATTCACGTCAGCCTCCCGTTGTCATATCTTTTTCTCCATGAAGAGGAAATATCCAGAAAAGACCCTCTGAGTAGAGACATCTACAGTGCTATTTCCATCGACGCTTGTTCAGTTCAGAAAGCCTCCAGGCACACAGAGCCTCTTGTCTGTGTTGAGAATAGTTTTTTAAGCTACTGCTGGTGTAAAGGTTCAGGCACGGAGAGACCCGCTGTAGGGAGAGAATACACTCATACCGCGCACTGGAAGAACTTATCCCACTATGTAGCTGCTTTGACCTTGCTGGTAAAGATGCAGCAGGATTGTGTAGAAATGCACACCCTCACACACACACTCTCTAACATGTGCACATGAATACACACACGTTTAATGGAGTTCTGTTACAGGAGAGATAGAGAGGTAATTATGTTAAACCTGGTCAATACCAGATAATTAATAATAATAATGAAGTACCATGCAGTTAATTGGGAAACACAGTATTTGATAAATAATGTGATACCCTCGAGTGTACCGTATAACTTACCACTGTAGCCTACAGGGGATGTAAACATCATTAGAAGGTAACAATACAGAACATCCAATACACTTTGACATGTATGACACAGAGATTTTAATAATGTATATCTGTGCGTATAGCCAGTGGCTAAGTGGTCAGTTTTCTTCTATTGGTAAACATGATAACTGCCTCTCCAAGACACACCCAGCGAGTGAAAAGGCACACACACACTATTCAATACATCTCATTAATTTCCTTTAGTGACTTCTCCTTCAGGAATTCACAAGAAGTGCATGTGTGTGTGTGTCCGTGTGTGTGTTTGTGTGTTTGGCTGACCTGAAGGGTTAATTTTGAAGGATTGCAGAAGCAGTGTCATTAGTTCCAGTGGTGTAAACACGAGGACATACTGTATCAGGGCTGTGAATATATAATAGAGCAGCAGTATGCGAGCGCACACTCGTATGTCAGCATCTGCTCAGAAAGAAAAGCAGATGTGTAGAACAAACAATATTACAATATTCCTTCATAACACGCACTCTTGCTGCAGCTTTTTTTCTGTTGTTTCATTTCAGTTGAATATATTCCCTCCTCTGTCTGTGGACTTTACCCTCCTATGTCCTCTTCGCTGTTTCTGCCTCACCTCCATCCTTAAGAGTCAGTTCTTTTTTTTCTTTCTTTCTCACTGTCTTCTTGTCATACGCACACACTTTCTCTGTGACAAATAAAATATTGAGTCCCAGAAAGGCGAATGACCCCTGCCCTTGCCATGCGGCGATGTGACAGAGCAGACATGAAAGACAATGACACACACACACACACACACACTGGCCTCACTAATATACATTTACGTGCACTTACTGCTAATGTGATTATTCTCAGCTTTCAACAGTAACCTGATTTCTGAAACCTCATCCAAATGATAAACTCGCTTTTCTTTATCATATTAAGTGATTAAAAGAAAATCAGTTGACACAACCTATTAACTATTACTTACAACCAGAAGGGTTTTATAAAGCGCATGGAAAAACTAAAGCAAGGGAAGTCCTACAGTGAGGTGAATGATGAAAGCAGCATGATAAAATTTGAATGTAGTGCTGAGAGTTATGTTGTATATAATTTATCTAAAAAGCAAGGATCACAGCTGAGATCTTAATTCGTATCATTTGAATTGTATTTTACCACTTACTGTTAAAACTAGATAGTATACTAGTCTGGAAGAAAAGCAGATTTGTTCATTGTGTTCTTATTTATTCCATCTTGATACACAAATGAATTAACCAATGACATACAAAACATTTACACAAGCTAGTTAGTTAGAAGAAAAAAGAAGAAAAAGTTTTAAAAAAGCTAAAAACTAATGTGGTAACGTAATGTTTTTGTAGGGTATATATATTTCCAGAAGATGTGTGCTTTATACAATAGCAGTGTCTTGTAATCCTCTGTGGGATGGGCCTAATGAATGGTACAGAAATAAAAAATTAACTGGAAAAAAAAAAAACTGAAAAGAAAAGAAAAAACTTTACTTCTACCAAAACTGCTCATCCTTTTAAAGAAAATGTTTAAATGCAGGGTAGTGCTTAAAGTGAAACCGCAATTAAAAAGTTCCAATATTACATAGTTTTGTTTCTAAAACTGAACTTTATGTTATGTCTTAAAAAAAAAAGAAGAAAAAAAACCCAAGAGTGCAACGTGAGAAAACAAATGAACTCCTCCCTCTACAGAACTGTATTAACAGTCCATACGCTGTTTTCATGTCAACTTACTTTACTTTAATACATGTTAGAGGACAGACAGAGATTACTCAACAACTCACTGTAAACTGGGCGGGCTATCACACTTTTGTGGTGGATACCAATGTGTTATCTGGTCTCCTGCTTGATTCTCACGTTAATCTGGTTTCCCCGTGTGTACTGTTAGCACAGGTATTGTGCAGAGAATGAAATAAGCAAGGTGACAAGTTGGAGTCTTGTATTACAGTAAAGTTGTGTGTCCATTAGGTGATTTTAACAAGCAGCATGGCGCCGGAGGGAAAAAACACAAGAAGAAATGTTGAGATACCGTGAGGCTCATAATGTTATATAGTGCGTAGCACTATGCTACCACAGGGAAATATATGAACATAAAAACATAAACACATAGACATACCAGGAGTCAGTGTGCCAATGCATTCACACATATTATTTATGTCTTTGGTCATAATTTCTATGAGATTTTCTCCCATCTTTATCATTAAAAACAATGGTGACAAGTTAAAACCCCTGTTTAGCTTAAGGTGTGTGAATGTGGTCCCCTGAAATTAAATGCAATAACTGTTTGGTTGTGTAATGTGTAAAATATTTTTTTTTTTTAAAAAGAAAGAAAGATGCCAGCAACCTGAAAAAAGGTTATAAATACACTAATGAATTCTAAACCGTTTGAAGGAACCTGAGTTTCTTTATTCTTAATTTATTCTGCATCATTCTTGAATAATTTAGATAAAAGGGGAACCAGGAAAAAAAAAAAAAATGCTTTCATATGGAGGGGGCAGATGGGATGAGGGGGAGTGTGGACTGAGGGGAGACAGGAGCCGGGAAGAGAAATGTGGTGGTGGTGGTGGTGGTGGAGGTGCTGAAAGGGGTTTCGGGGTCAAGAAGGGAAGAGGGGAGGGAAGGGATTAGAGAAAACCAGAGTGATAGAGGGTAAGAGATCAATTGTGTGTGAACGGGGTAAGAAAAACAAAAAAACAATCCTGTAGAGCCATAACATTTAACTACGTGTGCGTGTGTGTGTGTGTGGAAAAGAGCCTGGGTTAACTCATGTGACTCTGGGAGGTCACAGACAGAGTCCAGACTTTAAGGTAAGAGCTTTAAGGGTGGGGGTTATGGGTCAGTGGGGCGGCAGGGTTGGTGGTGACTGCGCTGACAAAGGCTGTGGGTGCTGTCAAGCGTGGAGAAGCAGGGCTGCTTGGTGTGTGTTGTAAGGGGCTTGGGGAGGAGAGGGATAAAGAGTGGGCCAAGTGAGCAGAGAAAGGGTTGAGGAGGATAAATGTTGGGGGACACAACAGACAGGAAAATGTGTGGGGAGTGAGAGAGATAAGCAGATTTTGCGGAAATCCCTCCGTCCTTTGGGTGTAGCAGGTGCATAACAGGAGATGGAGACATGTAGACGGAATGGATCTCACCCTGACACGTTTGTTTGTATTTACACTCCCTTTCCACGTGTGGGATCGTGAGTACTCAGGCATGTCTTCAAGTGCCTAAGTGTGCATTTGCATCCGCACCTGCACATGTGTGCATGCACAAGTACAGGTGCCGTTACAGGAGATGCGTCTTTGGGCGTGCCCGGCCGAGCTCCCCTACTGTGCCCCGTGCTTCGGCAAAGCTCCTTCGGGCCTTAACTGGACAGGTGTCAGCATACACTCAGCGATTCCTAAAGAGCACAGATAGATCCATAACAGCCATCTCACCATCTGCTGACCAGACTCAATACACCTCAATTATTCATGCCCTGACAGACAGACAGGCCTTGGCTCAATGGGCATAAGGGAACACAGGAGGGAAAAGTAAAGTGAAATGAAAGTGAAAAAGAGTGAAAGGCAGAGAGGAAGGAGAAAGGGGTTGATTGAATGTAGATGAAAATAGTTGGAGAGAGAGAGAGAGAGATGGAGAGGGGAAAAAAAAAAAAAAGACGGCGGATGAGTTTGAAGGAGCGAAGAAGTGAGAGAGCGGGATGAAGGTGAACTCTGAACCTGCAGAGCGCGCGCTGGAATAGAATGAGAGGAGAAAAACGACAGTGAGTCATGCTGGCTGCGATTCAGCGGCCAGGTGAGAAGAGTGCCTTCATTACACGCATGCATGCGCACACGCACACTCACGCACAGACGGATGGATACTGCACACATGTTTAAGAATTCACCCAGACTTGGGCACACGCACATGACGTCCACAAATATAATTCCTTATAAACACTTGTGGAATGAGTTACGGGTTAAAAAAGAGATGAGAACGTATGTGCACACTCTTGCAAATGCATACACACACAGCTGATGTCATAGCGGCAGGAGACCTGTTTCATTTTGCCTCCATGGTTATTGAGTGTGATTTAGTTGTGTAGCCAGACAGCTGAATTTGTTCGGAGCTCAGACACAGACATCTCTGCTCGGCATGAGGGCCAGAATAGTAAGAGAACGAATTACTTAGTTCACAATGTATCTATGGCTTTCTGTCTGTGTGTGTTTGTGTTTGGCCGTTTGTTTGTCTATGTAATTTTGTTAGTCTGTGCTTTCCTGTAGTACCACTCCCATATCGTATTTTAGCTCTAAACATTTGTTTGTTTTTTTTGTAGGTAAGATTTCATTTACATTCCAAATCTCATTTGTGAGGGAGGCCAGGGCCGAGACGACAGCATCTATGCTGCATGTAGTTACAGGCACAGCAGAACATTACACTACCGTATGTGCGTGACACACACTGCTTTGAAATTGTGCCACTTTTCTCCCCACTATTTCTTCATTTATACCTTTTCTCCATTTTTCTATTTTCCTCCTTGAAAATGAAAAAACATGCCGCTGCCTCAATTATTGATTTCCTTCTTGTAACGTTCTCCTCCATATTTCACATGTAAGAATTCTCTTGGATGTGTTGGGAACCGGGGACAATTTTTTTCGTCAAAGAATAAATAAAAGAACAAAGTGATAGAACTGGGGCAAAAAATAAAAGAGAAATGAGTCTATCCCTAATTTGGTATGAATTTGAAGGAGCGCGAAGGAGCGGCTAGAGGCTGAGTCTGACTTATGTGTGTGGGAGTGATTGTGTGTCTTCCCCTAGTACCTGCAGTACCTGCTATATCAGCAGTCCTACAGAGCTGGCAGAAATAGCTGTAAATCCTCCCATTCTTCTCCTCCATCTTTTTACTCACAGTAACTGTTTCCGTCTCTCTCTCTCTCTCTCTCTCTTTTGCTGCTTTTCTTTACTCTAGCTTGTCTGTCTCAGAGCTCAGACTCCCTTTTTTTTTACTCTATCTTCACCTAACCCTCCCCTCCCCACCTTGTGTCTAGAGAACAGGGCTGTCAAGTGTCATGCTTTGCAGGATTTTTATATACACAGACACACACACACACACACACACACACACACACACACACACAAACACATATCTACACACACATATATGTAGACAGGCAGGGGCCCCTTTGCACCCATAAGCCTTGATACCTTGCCATTCTCCTGTCCCCTGCTGACACACTCTTTGTGGTTTGTCCCTAAATGGCCTCGCCTTAAGCCATAGGGGGCCAGGGGGCCTGCAGGGTGACAGCTTTCACTCTTTCACTCCCCTTAGCATTGCTCTTACTCCCTTTATTCCCTGTTATAACAGCCCATTTCTTTTCATCATTTTTATACCCATCGTCCACTCTGAATTATTTAAGTTCCTGCTCTTTACATTATGTCTGTTTCATCTGTAGTTTTCTCTTTCTCTTGCTCCTCACCTTCTACTTTTAGAATTTCCAATGTCTTCTTTCGGCATACTAGTGCACCGGGGCACATCTACAATTCACAAGGATGGTGAATCATATAGCGCTCCTTATCGCCCTCCACAGTAGATCCATAAGGTCGCAGAGGCTGACAGGTTTCAGCGCAACACGCGGCTCGAGACTTTTACATGAGGTGACTCATGGTAATGTTGCTCCCAGTAACTGAACTGCCGTTGAGGCAGTGTCAGCTGCCTGGTTTCTCTGAAGGTACCTGAGTGGGTGTTACCAGGTGCATTGTGAGATAAAAAGGCTTAAGGAAACAGTTCTCTGTTTCAGCACAATTACATTAACCTTGTTTTTCTCCTTTTAAATACCTTGTTGGCTTAATGAAGTTTTCCTAAGCGTTAACTGATTTATTTGTAGGCTCATTCATAAGTCAGACTCAGTCTCCAGCCATTCCTTTGCACTTGTGCAGATCTGGATCAAGAAGAAAAATCAGTTATGTACTCATTCCTCACAGATCTGCACAAATTACCACTGTTGTTTTTTTGTCAACAGTTAAACTAAATAATTGGACAGTACTGGCACTCATAATTACAACTATAGTTGATGTCAATAAGACATGAAATGTGCAGGAGAAAAAATATGTTCCTAAAATTATCAGGACCACAGAACAATAACATCCAAGAGAAAAGACATGAAGGCATAACTCAAGCAGTGATTTTCATTGCCATATGTTTCGGTGGTAAATATTATTCAGCTGTATTGAGCAGAAGTTTCCTAGTACATTTCTCTCTATAATATCATCTGCTGTATAATTCAATAATTCACTTGTTTCTGTTTTCCCACCTACAATGTCAAGTAACCTTGTAAAAGCTCCACCACCCACAAATCTCTGTGAATTATGTTTGTCTTAATAATTAGATTTTTTTTTAAAATCCTCTGTAGGAATGGTGAGGCCAGATTGCTTGCAGTTAAAATTTGAATTCCATTCTTCTTGGGTGGAAAAATAAAAACAGCATTTTATGATCATTTTAAGCCTGCTGTATTCAGTGTAAACAGTGGAAGCGATTCCTACAATATCTAGGAGGTTTGTGTTTACGAGCAGCTCAATCTAACAGCATCTTCAGGCCAGCAGATCGACTGCCGCTTCAAAGCAACCAGCCCGTAATTGAAAATGCGTGTTTATAATGATATTACAAAAGTTGGATGGAGAAGTGGGAGGCTGAGGCGCCTGGGTGGATTGTTCCCTTGAATGGCGCAGCGTGATGCCACATTATGTGCATCACTTTCAGGATCTAAAAATTCGTATCAAAGACCCTTGGGAGCATGTAATGATGTAATTATGCAACGCACAGCACATTTCTCGCATGGTATAAACACACATTCATATACATACAGATAAAGTTCGGTATGAAAGCTAGGAGTAAAAAAAAAAAAAAAAAAAAAGTCTAGTTTTTTTGATTATGAGCAACATCAATGTGAACTCACGTGCTTAACACCTCAGTTCAACAAACATATTGATCGGGGGCATGGGCGTGGTTAGGGAGCAGATCTTCAATGAGTCTCATGCGGACGGAGTTATATTTGGGCTCAGTCAAACTGTGTGACTGTAATTATAGAGTGGCTGGGATCTGGCAGGACTTGGGAGTGTTTCAGACATCACCATTTCCTCCCCATCCATCACATTCAGCCAGGCGGAACTAGGCCACAGATGCCTGCAAAATAATCATTCCCATGCAACTGGCCTGACAGCGGCCCTCATTCAATAACACAGCTGATCAGAAATGATAATAGCAATCATGCCACTGCATATTTTAGAGGCTGCAGTCTGGTTGTGTGTGTGTGTGTGTGTGCACGCGCACCCATGTGTAAAGGTGGGAGATGAGGCGTAGCTTTCAGAATAAGAGACATGAGCATGTGTCTGTTCAAGATTATGAGGGAATGTGAGTAAATGTAGCCGCAGTTATTGTTAAGAGCAAACCAACTGTTGCTTTATATGACATGTCCGTTCTACCGACTTCAAGGAACAGACCCAAAGGTTGAAATGCAAATATCCTCATTAAGTCAGAGGGATTCGAAACAGCCTTTGGAAAGAAAAAGCTATCTGGCTTGTGATTACCGTCAGCGGTGAGCTTTGCAAAATGAGAAGAGCATCTTTCAGCAGGGGCATAAAGAGTTCAATCCCTATCTCAGCTTTTCATGTCCACCTATAATGCACTGTCCTTCCGAGACCTTGGCCTTTACAAATCTGTCAATGTGAATTTCACCCGCATCTGTGCCATTTCTTTTTCTTTTCTACTCCCTTTTTTTTTTTATCAACCCTCAGCTCTTTAAATGCTGATTTATTCATGCCTAATTATTAAAAAAATGGATTCTATGAGGGTATACTTTCTCGGCCTCAGTAGAATGTTGTGTTGTCATGAATAACAAAGAGGCTCATTATTGAAATGTCCATCCTAAGCCTGTAGTATGAAAACCAATCTCCTGCTTGCCTCCGCCCACATGTTTTAGCCCTGCAATGATAGATGAACAGGCAACTCTTGGGCAGAAAGTGCTCACAAATGTGTCAGCCATTCCTCTGGGTGTCACAGATGTAAACACAACACCCTAGCCATACGGTTGGCGGAAACACTATATAAACACAATCTAGTCCCAGAATCCTTTGGGGAACATAAAAAATGAAGCAGCCTCACTTAGTGACATTCTTCTTGAAGGGTAAGCTCAAAGTTGAGTGCTTTAACTGAAAAGGGCACAAAAAAATCAGTTGTAAACTGCATCAGCAGAGCGTAGTCGGGGACAAAGTAGAGGGGAACACTGTAGCGGTGGAGCGGTTCCATTTGGCCATTGCTGTCTACTATTTAATAAAACCTCTTGCCTTGGGTACTGCTGTAAAAGCCCATCAGACTGAATAATGGGAGTTTTGACGGCCGTTCAAGAAACAGTTGCCAGACACTCATCTGCTATTTGCAATAGCATTTTGTAGACCTCTCTGGGCCGAAGAGGTTTAAACATGGACATGTTCTGAGCTGCTCATCATCCATCTGTGCTCAGTGTGTCTGAGCATGTAGCTGTATTAACTGGTGCTGATGGATTTGAAAAGCATTTTGTGAGTGTGACTCCGCTGAGAATCAGACAGCAGACTGGAGGTTAAAGATCAGCCCAATAAATGCTTCTCTATTCAAGTCTCGTGTGAATTGACTGAAGTTGCATAATAAGCTAAAAGTAGTCAAGACTCGTCTTTATGTGTGTGTAGTTAATCCTGAGCCACAACCAATCCTTCTGCTGCCAAGTGTTTTGGCTGGTTTGTGTGACTGAGGTTAGAGTAACAGAACATCAGGACAGAAGTCAAATTGCTCATACTTTATTGCTGAATTTCATTTTGTTGCAACCGTTGGCTCCCTTCCACTAAATATCCCCTGGAACCAAATCAGGAAAGAAAAGTCATTTTTGCGCACTCTAGTTTGCGTTTCCACACCATCTGAGGAACCCTGAAGATTAAGTAAATTATCCATAACTGACAGCAACAGATTTTCTGGAGACGCAATTTTTTCCACGCGACAAGACAACAACACAGAGTCACTGTTGTTCTTTGTTATCGACTGCTGTGCAACTCTAGGATATTGGAAAGGAGACCTGTTGAGGCAGATGGACTGAAAACGTCAAAAAGTTGAAACATCAGTCTCTAAAATAATATAACAATTAGAAAGTAAAACCCTTATCTGTCCTTTTCACTGGCTTGATCACCATTCACCCACCAATCTTTATTACAATATTCAAAAAGTCTACTAAATAACCTTGAATAGAAAGGAAATTCCCATCACTATTTATAATATTGATACTTGGCACCCTGCTGTGTGTGTGGACTGTGTGAGTGATTGCTGTAAACATGTAAAGGTTCCTATTTTACTTTGGTAAGTTAAGTAAGTCCCCATGTTGGAAAAGTTCTTGTGTTGGAAAGGGGCTATATGACTTTTTTGTACTTCTGTTATCAGTAGCTCTTTATATTTCAGTATCTAGCTTGACTGTAATCTTCCAGCATGTGTACGGTAGCTCCTGTCATGTTCCCACCATGTCTGCTCTAAATGACTCATTAGTCCAGCCCATTTCTCCTATTATTCTCCACAGGTGTCACGTCCATGTCCTGATAGGTTACTTTCAGCTCCGTGGTTTGAGCTCTGATTGTCCCTAGCTCACTGTTGGATGCTGTAGTCCTCTATAGAGCAAGACTGTGGCCATCTGAGCTGCTCTGTGTTATTTTAGCCTTTGAAGGTAATGGCAGGAGATCAATGTGATGAATGGCCTTTATGAGGGCAGAGTATCGATGGCTTGATGGCAGCGAGCTGAGGCTGTGGGAAGGGGAACATCAGCCTGAATATATTACCCCCCCCCCCAAACCACCACCACCACTACCACCTCCTCTCCTTGATTCCTCTCCACTCCCGTATTTTTCTTTTATCCATCACTCTGTCTCTTTCTTTCCTCCGCCTTCTCTTCTCCAGCCCAGCTAGCTGTGACTGGTCATTAACACAAACATTAAGCGCTTTGTGAATCCATAGCTCCTCCATCTCCTCGCTACTGCCCATAAAACAGAGCAGCCATAATGACACACACAATGGGCACACTTGACAATCAGGGGCAAGGGAAGAGTGTCTCCTATATTACTGGAAAAAGCAAAGCTATTAGAGTGGAGCCGATGGGTACATTTGGTCGGCGTAAAAACGAGTGTTGTGTAAAGAGGCTCTGAATATTTGTCTGCTGTTTCATCAGCAAGAAAGTTTGTGTTCAGTGACATTGGTAACGATGAGCTATATATGCTGATGAAGAAATGTGTGCATTAAAACTAATTGAGAGAGAGGCTTTATAGAGACACATAAAATACCCAAATACTTCAATTTCATCAAGAGGTAATTCACATCCTCTACTGCTCTGTAGTTTCTTGCCTCTCTGCCACAAAGACAGCATTATCTCTTATCACCTGAAGTTATTGGAGGTATACAGCAGGGAAAACATGTGGCGGGGCTAGCACAAAAGCACATGGGAACATAAAGATGATCAAGCTTCCAGTCTGCTCCGCCTTGTTCACCTTGAGACGATATGAATGATACATGCCTGGAACATACATGTGCGCTTAGGTTTATAATGCATGGACTAAATATATACAGAGCGGGACTAATAGTGTTATTTTATACACAAATCCTTGAAGAGGAAATGGATGGAAGGACCAGGGAATTCCATTATCAGTAAGGTGACAGGTGATGATGGCTTCTCTTTTCTCTCTTCTCTGGCAAGGTCAGGGAGCGGTGGAGGAGATGGATTTGATTTAAATGATGTAAAAGGTCTGCAGAGAAGCTAAGAAACAGAAATAAACATAGGCAGCGTATCGATGTGACTGTGGGGCATGTGCTGCTCATGTAGATAATGTCCTTGCTTCTTAAACGCAACTGTCGCATGCATTGCCGCATTGTCAGAAGAGAGCAAATGATAAAGATGCTATAGAATGGATACTGATGTTAATACTCAGGGCAATCAAATGTTTTGTACCTATAGAAGCAGAAATGTGGCATATAGCCTGAAGCTCTTCCCAAGCAAAACAACAGCCAGCAAATCAATATGTGGTCGGTAAACCATCAAATTATAAACAGCATGTTCTGTGAACACACACACACACACACACACACAAACACGGACGTACGTGAACAGCAGATGAATGCAACACGCTGAAATAATGGGAGGAAATTGTGTCACTAATTTTGACTTCTGCTAAGTATCTGACGCACCTGTAATAGTTTTGTTTGTCTTTGACACAAGGGTGACACCGAATATCTACCGAGGAGGAAATAAAAAAAGAAATCTTCTTCATTATTATATGAGCCAATGAATTTCTGGACAGATTTCAGACGGGCATTATCGGAGACGCCTCGGGCCTCTCTCTGGCGTGAAAGATGGTGGTCATTTGGCTAGACGTGGGGCAGTGAGGACCCCCTCCTAGACCCGAGCAGACGGGTGCAGAGGAGCCTAGGGCTGGCTGTATTAATGAACAGGCAGTGCTGAAAGGGACAGGTTCCTGTAATGCTGATGAATGGTCATTACAGAGCAGAGACGAGAGAAGAGAGCAGAAGGGGAAGGGAGGAGAGGGGGAGCAGAGTACAGCGAAGTGGGCACAGAGGGAACAGGCATGGAAAAAAAAAAAGGGTTTAATTTGCACCTCAGATTTCTGTAAACTCGTTTATCATGGCAGCAGTGTCACTGTTCTCCATGTGTCTTCTCCCCCCTCCCTGTCCTTGCCCCCACCTGACCCAACCCAAACCTTCTTGTTTTCCCAGATACTGCCATGTATTCCTTGGGCCAAACAGTTTTATCAACTTTGTTGTTTTTATATGTTTGCGAACCTCCAAATCCAATGGTTTGCGTGCATCCTGTTACATCTTGGCTCACATCATTTTATGGATTCGTCTATCAAGATTTCTGAATTGTATCCATCATTGGACTGGTTGTTGGGGTTGTGTGTGAAGAGTCAGTGTTCTCTCCTCTCCATTAGGCCTGATTGAGCAGCTGGGGCTTTAAAGGTCAGAAGAAGGAGGAAGCACCAGGAGATATATGCACACAAGAAACATGAACTGACTGGAGGCCCACTCACTCCACTATAGACCTCATTAACTCCTCCTCGCCTACAGCTGTTTGGATCATTGGTGGGGTGGGAATTTGGAGGAATAAATCTGTGAGCCAAGCTGTTGCTTCAAATAGGAGTAAAAAGAATGGTATTATTACAGACAGTGGAAGTGATCTGAGAGGGAAAAATTCAAAACTGTTTCAAATTGCTCTCTGTACTCCACAAAATATTCATTTCAAGTCAGCGGGGCTTTTATGTGACTGTCGCAATGCATGCAGCCTTAATGTTTTTTTTTCTCTGTCTGCTCTACTGCGGTGTGCCAAAGTACAACACCCGCCTTATAAAAATAGCTTTACAAATTAAGATATCACATTTAGAATATTAGTAGGATGTCTGTCATGACCAGCTCTTGATCAGTTGGACAGTTTCATCTGAAAGCAAGCTTCTATTTATTACAGTGATTTCTCATCCTGATTCTCTGTGATTCCTGTGAAAGGTTAATGGCACATTTTCATTATGATTTGGAGCAGTGGATTAATAACCCAAGGGGCTTCTGATGCTCATCCAACACACTTTCTGGGTCACACCTGCAAGAAAATGGCCTGTGGTGTATTTTAGCTCAGCCTGCACGAAAATGCATTTCCATCAGACCGGCTCCTGTCTCCCATGTAGTAGTCCCTGCCTTTCTAATTGTAATTCATTCAAAAGTGCATAATCTTGAATTTGTTACACGTGATATTTATAATGCATCAACTCAGTGCCCAGCCACACTTAGTGTAGATGGCAAACAGCAGCGCATCCAAAGTAATTACTGGGTTTGTGCTTATACAGTGGCAGTACACATACTACAGCTGTTGAGCGTATTTAGAGAACAAGGCGGCAAAGTGGTGTTTGTGCTGTTTCTGCACTTAAAGAATTGTTTATGAATCAGGAAAAAAAAAAAAAGGACATTTGCGTATCCTCAGTGGATAAATAAGCCCCACAGGCTGATTCCTTTCTGTTAATCCAGGAAGAAGACTCAAATTTAAAGCCCTAGGGAGATTACTGATGTGTGTACAAATTCTCTGTGGCTCAAACAACATTAGCATTTTCTCTGAAAAAAAAAAAGAGAGAGAGAGAAAACACCACAAATTTATCACAGATGATTAACTAATCAACCATGCACTTTTTTTTTTTCTCGCTCTTCTCTGTCTTTATCTTTCTGTAGTGGGAGGAGGTGAGTGGCTACGATGAAAACCTCAACACCATCAGGACCTACCAGGTGTGTAATGTCTTCGAGCCCAGTCAAAACAACTGGCTGCTCACCACCTTCATTGATCGGCGCGGAGCACAGCGCATCTACGTGGAGATCCGATTCACCGTACGCGACTGCAGCTCCATCCCCAACGTCCCTGGCTCATGCAAGGAGACATTTAACCTCTACTACTATGAAACTGATGCTGTCATCGCCACAAAAGGCACCGCCTTCTGGATGGAGGCTCCTTACCTGAAGGTGGACACCATTGCTGCAGACGAAAGCTTCTCGCAGGTGGACTTTGGCGGACGCCTGATGAAGGTCAACACAGAAGTGCGGAGCTTCGGCCCATTGTCTAAAAACGGCTTCTACCTGGCCTTCCAGGACTATGGTGCCTGCATGTCTCTGCTGTCAGTCAGGGTCTTTTATAAGAAGTGCCCAAGTGTGGTCCAGAACTTTGCAATCTTTCCCGAAACCATGACAGGGGCTGAGAGCACCTCCCTGGTTATTGCCAGAGGAATCTGCATTCCCAACTCAGAGGAAGTAGATGTCCCTATCAAGCTCTACTGCAATGGAGACGGAGAGTGGATGGTTCCTATTGGGAGCTGCACATGCAAGGCTGGGTTTGAACCTGACAATGGCAACGTATGTCGAGGTAAGTAATAAGTAGAACTAGATAAATTTGTCATAAACATCTCACCTATAGTCCTATTTGTGAGTGCTACTTCTGCTAGTTCCAAGCACCCTATGTTCAGATTCTTTTCTTTTCATCATTCACCCTCTTTTAAAGTGATGGACTGCTCATAATAAAACAATCACTTCAGCGAAGACAGGCGACGTGAATTTGTTCTATTTTAGGCTTATGTATTACAAAGGCATACCTTGGATCACAGATTTTCTGCATCATTGGAACGGCTGAATTGATTGTGTTCCATGCATTTTGCTGAGCATGATGTGTCGTACTTCTTCCTTGATCACATCCACCTCCGGTGTACTGGAAAGGCACATTAGCATTGATTCTTAATCTGTAGCGAATGCCAGCCTTCTGTGCAGCCTACTTTACAGATGGCGAGAGGTTTGATTCTGCCTCAGCATGATGTGCGAAAGACTAAGTTCTAAGGAATAGATAATAACACAAACATGAAGACGAGGTTAATCTGGGTTTTTGGTTCAAGTTATCACATCCTCTCTCTCTCTCTCTCTCTCTCTCCGTCTGTCCTCTAATGCACTTTACGCTTTGCACCCTGTTATTCTCACACACTCATGCACACGTACAAAGAGAAAATTTGCTCAAGGTGTCTGATGATAATATGAGTGGCTTGGGGCTCTCAGTATGGTGCAGTATTGGTTGGCCTGCCTCTGGAGGTTAGCTGGAGAATGTGTGGAGCCCAGATAAGATTGATTGACGCACATCTGCTCTGATCAATAAACAGATATGAGAGTGCCACATATCTACAAAGCTCAGTGTGTGACTGTGTCTACTGTATCCTCCTCGCATTGCTTTGTGTCCTACGCAAAACACACACACACACACACACACACAGCCACACACAGTCAGTCCTTGGCTCAGGTGGAATGACTTTCAAATGAAAATGACAAGGCAAAAGTTGCTTTCTTTTTAGGTCGCTCATTATAGGAAGTTTTCATTTCACATTGAATTTCTTCATCTCATTTCATCACGACCGCGTTTTACATTATTCACAGATCATTTCATTTTGCATGACTTTTTCTATCATTATTATATTTTGTTTCAGTGCAAAATACATTTAATTTACATAGTTTAAAATGAACTGAACACATACCTATGGGAAAAGCATTTCAGCGCATTATATGCAAACTACCTGCTATGAATCTTTATTCCCGCTTATTTTTTAATGTAAAAACATGAGAGGTGTGATATTTTAAACCTCAGTGTCTTTAGGTCTAATAGAAAGTTCTCAAACTTACAGAAACCTAAACAAATATAATACTCTCTGCTTTTTTACACTATTAAAAAGAGTTACTTCTTATGTTTTTTAATATGTAAGTTAAGGGACCATATGATATAGGATATGCATATTTCAATTTTCCCTTTGTTGTTTCAACAACTTATTTTCACTAAATCTGTGCCCTTGTTCTTAGTTGTCATTTTTACATTATAGAAGAAAATGATAAATCCTTTTGGCAGTATTTTATGTTTCACTTTGAAAAAATGACTGAAACCTGGACGATTTAGTATTTTTGAAAATTCAATATGTGGCTCCGTTTGGAATAGTTTTACTTTGTAGCTATACCTCACCAGAGCTAGTCGTTACTGTATGTGAGATATTTAGTTTGAAGGTTAAACATGTAAAGCAAAGTTCAGTACAGGAATTTTCTAGCAAATAACCTCGTCTGTCCTCTAATGCAAGCAAGCCTCCAGGCTATGTATGCCCAATGTATGAATATTTTTATTTTACCTGATGCTGATCCATCCTTTTTTTGTCCAGAAATTCTTTTTTTTCACCATTATTTACCTCAACCTTATGCACACTCACAGCACAGTAATTGGAGCTTATCCCCAAGTGCTGGTAGGGGGCTTGTTGTGGCTTGTGTTAGTGGGGAACACTGAAACTGCTGTAAACACCACAAACACACGGGCGCATGCACGTACACAGCCCCCCAGTAGGCACTGCACTACAAAGACTCTTTGAACAGGAGTGGGAGACGTATATTTCCACTAATTCCCACAATCCCCTTGACTTCCTTCTGTAAGCACCCACAGGAAGTAGACTTCCTGCTGTGTTAAGTCTGACATGTGTCTCTCTGATGGAAATGTAGTATTATGGGAGGTATGAAAAACAGCCCGTGGAGGGAGTTGTTAGTGTGTAGCTAAAGAAAGTTGTATAAACCTGTAAAATGTTGTGTAGGTTGAAACCTACAACAACAACAACAAACCTCAGGATACATACTCAAAACTTGCATGCATGCATGCACAGAGAAAAGAGTTAACCGAGTTAAAAGAGAAACAAAATATGTTGCCATTTGTGTCTCTCATAACCAGCTTACTCTCCGGAGAATTGTGCGGAATCTGTTTCCCTCTCATCTCCACTGAAAGTCCCCTCCAATAAGAGCAATCTCAACCTTTTATTTTCCACGCAGTCTCTTTTCATGGGATCGCAATCCATTATTTAAACAAGGAAATCTAACCTTAAAGTGCTTGTGGAAGCTGAGTACTACGGGCAAGCAATCAATTGAGGAGTTGTTGCAATAACATGGCCTCAGCATTGGGTCTGAAGTAATTGCCCATTAGAGATGAGGTAACAAGGAAGAAAAAGAATATGAGTGCTTGCAGTTTCGTGCTGGAGTAACGCCCCTCACCGAGAGCTACATGAGAAGCAAAGGTGTTACATACAGCAGGAAGGGGAAGCCAATGTGGCTCTTCAAAGCACGATGGGAATTCAAAAGAATTAAAAGAAGTTCCTGTCTGTCTTTCTGTCTGTCAGATCTCGTCACATTGTCTGACTGTACAGTATGTTAGGAGTGGAAAATGATGTGTATACCCCAGTGTTGATCTACTCAACAACTGCTTTGTTGAATATGTGAAAACTGTCCGTTTGGTGTATTTGTGAGTAGTTGTTGGGGGACCGTAAACATTATGCAATAAAATGAATTTAACTGGCTCAACCCAACTAATGACAAAATAATCAGTCTCGCTTGAAACTGGCTGAGGACAGTCTCAGTGTGAATTAACATAAAATGACAAAGCAAAACACAAATTCAGTCTACCATCGTATACGTCACTGTATACAACACAGCAAAACATACAGCTGTCACAGAAATTTGTCAGTCTTGCGCAAATCCATAGTTTTTTTTTTTATGTTTGTTTGTGCATACTGGAAGGCAATTGCTGTGAAAGAATTACAAATGTTGTGACAAACTAATGATTTTTTACTTGTTTGAAAATGGAAGTCATTTGTTATGACAGAGAAAATAACGCTAATTGCTTACTGGGTGTGCGTGTGTGTGTGTTCATGTTCAAACGTGTGTGTGTGTGTGTGTGTGTGTTTGTAAGCGTCCCTGTACCTGATTGCACTTTCTCTAATCTATATGTTTTAATTAGTGACAGGTACTGTGGTGTGTGCATGTTTGTGTGTGTGTGCAGCCTGCTGTCAGTTGGGCAGAGAGACCATGTAGAGTTGTTGTGCTCTGTAACGATGATGCCAGCATGCCATCCTCATTACCAGCTCCCCAGCTCCCACACAAGCCATTTGGGTACCCCCACCCACCCCTCTATCTCTCTCTCTCTCTCTCTCCTCCACTCCCTCTCTCTCCACTCCCTCTTTCTCCGTTTCTCTCTCTCTCTCTCTCTCTCTCTCTCTCTCTCTCTCTCTCTCTCTCTCTCTCTCTCTCCCCCTTGGCTATGTAAGCAATCTGCTAAATATTTTATCACCTCCCTGTTAAATCGAGCAGAGACACTCCAAATAGCACCCCACCACCTCCACCAATGCAAAGCTTGTCTCGTGTGTGTGTCCTGTTCAGCTCGAGTGTCTAAGGAAGACTGATTTGATGGTTTTACTGGACCCTCTCATGGTCGTTGTTGTGGTCTCCAGCTGAGTGATTAATAGAATCACCTTGATTAGTTTTGCTTCACATCCATCTCTGTGGGTTTTTTTTATTATTATTTTATTTTAATAATCTGATATAATCATTGATCATTTTAATGTTCCCTGTATTCTCATATATGATGTGATTAAAACTCCCCGGTAAGCTAATTATTCTGATGTTTAAACTCTTAAAAGTGAATGATGTGGCAGACATTGCTTCAGAGTAAACAGAGCTAAATGTTATGCTACTGTATGAAGAGCAATTCCAAACTTTGGACTGCTTGTTCTTCATTGTGCTGTTAACACTTTTTCCTCTGGGGAACCAAATTTTCTATGAGCTGATAAATGCCTGCCTGGAGTCTATAAAGCTGGCAGTCTTATTTTATGAGACCCTCTACTATATTTTGTCTTCTTTTGTAATTGGTTAAGCATGCTCAAAGCTTATTGCTTCTCTTTTCTTTTAACCTCAGTGGGCTGTCCTTATGCAAAGCACATAGCTGCTCAGGGTGTCCTCACCTGTGTGGACTAGGAGACTGGGCTAGGGCCAGAACATTGCATGGAGGATCAGATACTAGTGAAATAGGATGATGAGAAACATAATTACTTATTATAAATATTATCCATAATATTCTCTGGTTACTTATTCATTGAACTCTATTTTCTTTCCACCCATCCATCCTTAATATGACCTAATGCACTATCCATGATTATGCATTTATTTAGTCGAGTATTTACGGAAATGCCTCACCAGAGCAGTCCTATAGGCCTACACGGCAATCTGAATCTTCTCATATTTTCTCTCACCGTTAGGCTCCAGTGGGCTTTTGACACGCTGGCACATTAATATTACAAATATTCAAATAACTTTATTTAACATTCTGCAGGCTGACAGTGGCAGCGGGAGATTCACAGCCCATTGAGCAAGTGCGCTTCCCTGGACTAAGTGCCGATTCATCATGGCTGCCTTACTCCTGTCTAATGGCTGCCATCATGGGGCACGAGCACACACGCGCACCGACACACACACACAGAAGCACACATCTTGGGCACATGCACAGAGAAAAGTATTAGTTCTTCCATGTGTGCATTCTTAAAATGTGAAATGTAGTGTTCGAGGCACGTTTATCACATTATTGGCCCTAGCTTAAAACCTTATAAACCCCAATATATGCCCCTATAGAGTTCATTGTCATAGACACCAGCTGGCTTATACAGTGATTAGAGAATCTAGCTGAAATAAGATAATATTTCTTTCAAAGTATGCCCGAAACACACAGCACTAAGTCTCTCCAGACATTTTCATTTGCTTAGAGCTTTAAAGTTTGGCATCGGAGGTTATTTACTGTAAACTTTTGGTTTCATAGTTTCTGGCTCCACTGAGGCTTTGATTACTTCTTTATTTGTCTTATCTGAGTGTAAAGGATCTGGCAGACAGGACCCACAAAGGCCCGGTAAGCTATTACAGCCAATTCCAGCCCATTTGGCCTTGTCTATTTCCGTTCCACAGAGTTTACTTCATTTGCAGGGAAGCATCCATGTGTACTCCCCAGCACACACACTCCAAACACACACACTCCAAACACACACACACGCCCACACACCAACTTCTACTAAGTCACCTTGAAGCCCAATTAAGTAAGTGTCTGACTCTTCCTGTTCTTATTAGTCCTATGGCAGTAAAGACCAATGTGATGAAGACAAAAAATGGAGTAGTGGGAGGAAGAGACAGAGAAAAGCTGTAAGAAAGAGCAGAGTGAAAGACTTCTTGTTTCCATGGCTCTCAATGGGCTGAATAGAGAGATGGCAGAGAGCAGTGGTGAAAGAGTGTGACCCAAACAAAGACTCTTTGAATATAAGGCCCAAACAGAGTGTTTGTAATGACCCCAAACACAGATGCGCTGCTCTCACTGGAATGAGAGTCAGTCCCTAATAATGTGCGGGGAATTCAGAGATTTTGTTCACACATAATGGAAATACCCACCACACACCGAGCTGTTCTTATCCCCCATGGAGGGACACATACTCCTACTCCTATTATTTTTCACTCACTCTGTCTTTCTTTCATCCGCTGTTTTTTGTCTGGTTCTCTAACCTTCAGTACCTTTCATGCCATGTATTTGGTCACTGGGCTTTTTTTTTTTTCCGGAGCCTTACATTGTCATTTGTCACTTGGTCTTTTCCTTACTCGCTGCATTTTTTCAAGGCGGCTCCACTTTGACCCGACATTTCTTCCAGTCTTACTTCGTCAAATCCTTTTTCAGCTTTCCTTCTCTACTTCAGTGTCAGTCATGTTTTCAGTTCCCATATGCCCTGTCTTCTCCTGTCCCCTCCTCGGTCGGTGATGGACATTGGGTGTTGAGGCCAGCACGAGTCACAGGGACACAAGGAGACAAAGGACCCCTAACATTCAGCAGATGGTTGGGGCTCCGCTTAATTTGCCTATGTCACCCTCACTGGCAAAACACAAAAGCCCAGCGCTACGAGGGCCTCCACTTCACCCCCTCACCCCAACTGTGACCCCCATCAATCAAACCCCTCACTTTATGCTTTTAAGTTATGACTGCACCTTTTAAAACACAACAAAGAAATGATCAATAATGCAGTGGAAAAGTGTCTGTATGTGGTGTTGTCTTCACAAGGGACCAAAAGTTAATTTTGGACAGTGCATAGAAAACTGTCTTCTCTCTCCTTGTACTTTTCTGCCTCCACAACTCACCCTTTCTTTATTCTCTCTTCTTCTCCCTTTGGAGTATGCTCCAGCAGGCAGTAATGAGGAGACGTGGTGAGCCTCTCCACTGATGGCCCCCCGGCTGAGGAAATACAAACACCCTCCGCTCCTCCATCGTCCCTCATTTGTTGACTCTCCCTCATCACTGTCCATCAATATTCACTGTTCTACTAATAACACAGCCAGGCCTGTTTGGTTTGACGACAGAGAGACACATTTCAATTCTGGGAAATTGTCTCATCTCTTCCTGGAGGTTATCAGCAGCGGGATGATAGATGTGGATTAGTCAAGGTTATGTTGTGGAACTTGTGGACGGACAATCTAATTAGAATTGAATTGCAATTATAGTAAGGCCAATATACCTCTGCTCATTCCACATGCAGTGAGAACTAGTCGAACAAAGCAACCAAGAAGAATGTGGCGGTCTAACAGGCTGGAACAAGGTCCAAATTTTCTATTACTGGAGCGGATTAAAGGGTCAGCCCAATTTCTAAAAAAGCATATTTCCTCAATTACCTCCAGTGGCATCTAATCATGCGGAATTGCAAATCATTGGGATTTATTTCACCAGTTTTGAGATATCAGTCTTTAGAAGTTTCGCCTCTTCCAGTAGTTCAACAAAATTCAAAGAGTGTGAATTTATTGTCTCATATTTCCGGGGGTCTCCAAGTTACAAGCCTGTGCTTTTAACGGAAGTTGAAGGATCATAGATTACAGTTCCTGTAGATGAACTGATTGAACCTGGCATGGTGAGATTTTTTTTTTTTTTTTTCAATAAGCAAATCCTGGAATCCAAAACTACATTTCTTCCATGGTCCGGGTTGATTCAGTCAATCCGCGTGGTTGCTTGCAATCAATACAAGGCTCAAAATCTTTGGACTTTGGGTTAAAGCTTGTAAGATCTCTCTTTTGTGGGAGGCCTGCACGCAAATGTGCAAATCCACACACATCCACACACACACATACACAGTTTCCATCACCTCAAGCTGAACTTTGCGTGTCCAATTTCATAACCTAATCATGTTTGCCATAATTCCCGCACACTTGAAGCAAACAGCATTACAGTTCCACTTTAAGTGCTCCCTAAGTATCCCTGATTAAACATACGTGAAGAATTATGCCTGTGTAATCTATGTTATGACACCATGCATTATCCTAGACCAGCTCAGCTCCCTGTAACTGGGCAGGTCATATCAAACACAACCTTAAAACCTTCACAATATGCAATTATCCGGCAATTAGACAACTCCCATAATCTGCATTGCACTGTGTCATTGTGCGCGTTTAATTGCATGTTTTCGTTGACAGTAAACATAGTGTGTACTTTTTCGGGTCAGGGCATGGGGTTCTGCAGAAACCAGAGGAAACGTCTCTTTTCAGAATGACAGACAGGAAGACCCTATGAAGCTCAATCTGGCAGACACATCTCTGTGACAAATTATTGATCTTGGCTTTGTTGTCACTCCTCATGCCAAGGGCCCCCTGCTATGGCTGTCTTCCGAAAACGCCCACTGGTGAAGACATTGTGTGAATATTGAATCTTGAAAGCAAGACGGGAGAGAGGAGGAGTGTGTGTCTGTCTATCTATATATGTATATATGTGTGTGTGTGTGTGTGTGTGTGCGTGTGTGCGTGCATGCATGCGTGTTGGGGAGGCAGTGTGAAAAAAGGAGAAAGAGACTTGGTAATCCTCTCTTTGAGCACTTTGTGCTTTGTGCTCCATTTGTTTACTGAGTTCCCACACTGGCTGGGGGGCTGCAGCTTTTCTCCCAGACCGGAATTAGCATAGCCAGACTTGTAGTTAGATCTGTGTGGCACTTATGTATGTGCATGTGCCTGTTTGTGTGTGTGTGTGTGTGTGTGTGTGTGTGCGCGCATTTGGGGTGAGGTGAGCTTATTGTATCCTCATCAGCTGAGGCAACTCGACTTTAATGAAATCTTCAAAGTGTGTGGTTTTATATAGTTCAATCAAGCTTCCTAACCTCTCAGTCTGTTTTTGGCTATATTTTGTAATGAAACCCACCACATGCACGTCATGCTTTCACTGTGTGATGAGTGGGAACATGGTCTGTGTCAACAGGTTGAGTGCTGCCTACGTGTTGCAGTGGATGTTATGTCTTGTTGGGAGGTCGGATTGATTGCATTTATTGTGCACCTTTTTTTACAGAGCTTCTGTAAGATATGACAGTGAGAGAAGAGGAAAAAAAAAAAAAAAGGAAAGAAAGTCAAAACACGATACTGTTTTTTTGTACAGCTATTTCAATCTGCATTTTGAGAAATCTTGACACTTTAGCCCTCGCTAATTAAATCAGCAGCAAAAACAGACTTGGTTGAATTGATGTTTTGTGCTCAAAGGAGTAACCTTTGCACGCCGTCTCAGTAGTTTTGAATGTTGTGAAACTCAAATCAAACAATACATGAAATCTGATGACTGACTAAAACATCTTGATACCTATTAGAGTTGATAGCTCTTATCTTTGGTACACTGCAGGTTCTCCCTTTTTAGGAGACGACTCAAGATTTCAGACATTGACAATGAAAATCCGTCTACCCGGTGACTCACATGGAGATGTACAAAAGTTGATAAACTGGTGGTTGGTGGCGACTGAAGAATGCAAGTTCGATAATAAAAAAATAAACACTCGGGGGTGTGGAGTGAAATAGAGAACTGTCAGAAATACGACTGTGTTCAAGTCGTATTATGGGCAATGGGTGCCAAGGAAGAAGAATGAGTGAAATAAAAAAGGCAATATCTCTGGTTCTGATGCATCGATTTTGATCCCTATTTATCCCTATTTATAGTAACCTAGTAACCAAATGATGTAATGCTGGTGATTGAACCTACAGCCTATTGATAAAACTATTTCAATACATACATATTTAAAGTACTGGGTGGGGTCCATGGGACATTCTGTATGACTTACTGCTACAAACCAAACATTTCCTACTGATGCAGCGTCACAAACAATAAAAGCATTTAACAGGCAATGCATGAGTTAGCTTTTATTATGGATCAGTCACAGCTAATGTAATATGTACTACTGTCGTTCATCAAAACAGCGTCATGACAATGGTCATTTTGGGCATTTTTTGACAGCAGATTAGTTTGAAATATTGCAGGGAGTAATGGAACGAGAAGCCACAGTGAGCTGTTAGATGAAGAGCTGCAGGCGACAGGCTGCACACCACCAACTTTTCAGCGAGGTAACCTAACTTCTTTCACGGTGCCCTGCTGTCCACAGACTCGTGCTATGCGCTGACGATGATGATGTAAAAAGGCCTGATTTCTTTATTAAAATGATGGTTCGTTGCTGCCTCCACAATTATGAGACCTTTTGTATTAAACCACGTGTTGCCAAATTAACCAGGACTGAAATCTTAAAGGTTTTAACTTTTAAAACTCTCCATTGTGGGTCTGTTATAGGAGTGCAATGCTAAATTGGTGGAGTACTTTGTAAAAGTAATTGATTTCGTGCCCCGTCAAGATGCAATCTGCCCTTGGCTTCCACCTATGTTGTGCTGCTGGCTTGGATTATGTTCCTTGTAGTCAATTGACAGTTATCCCCGAGGTACCTTTTGCAGTTAACAATACTATCCTAATAATCCTCAACGAAGGGCAAACATGTTGGACAACACCCTTCTAGAGGAAGTCTGACTAATATGGGAGGAGATATATATATTTTTTCTCTATTAGAAAGATAATTATTTGATCTACTGAGATACCTTTTTAACCTCTAACACTGTTTTACCATGTCTGTGTGCCCACAAATACAAAAAAAAAAGTCCTCTCTGAAAGAGCAGAGATGTTATCTTAGTGCTGGGAGGTGTTGCTGTAGTGCTAGGCCAGACTGCACAGCGGTATGCTTCTCAAAGAGAATGATATCTGATTAGTCCAAGTCCGAATAGAGGCAGAAGCTGACAAACAAATGGATTTGCTGTGTCTAGAATGTTCTCTGGGGGAACTGGATGGGCTGAGATACAGAGACGCTGCCTTTGTGTCGGAGCCAGTGCAAAGCATAATAAGACCCTTTGGGGAATGAACCAAACACAGAGTGATAGGGACACAAAGGCACACATGCTCATACACTCAGTCAATTTCACAATATCTCTGCCTTTCTCTCCGTCTCTCTTTTCCAACCTACCTATCTTTCTCTCTTACATCCATATAAACTGACCTTTATATCACTGGCTACCGTGGTTGGCCTATCATTATGTGTTTTGGCTTTACGGGTCTTTTATGTTTCTCGACTCTTGCCAAGTTTACGGTGTCAGCCAAGTGTCATGTCAGACTCCCGCGAACGGAACTCACAGCAGCCTTTTTTCTTTTAGAAGAATATTATTGAGTGCGCATGTGTGCATGCACGTATGCGTGCGTGTGTGTGCGCACAGACATGTCTGTGTGTGCTTCACACCCATCACGGCATGAATGGGCCAGCAAATCCTGTTCCCTCCCTCTCTTGTTTCCCCTCTCTATCTCATCTTTTCTGCCTCTTTAATTCCCTCTCTACCACTGTCCTCCTTCTCTCGTGTTCTGCTAGGAGAGCAGCCATAGAGGGAGTACGACAATAGAGGTATTAACCAAATGTATATTGAGCTTGCCTGACTCGCGCAGTCAGTGTGATGCTTTTACACCCCCTAATGCCATGTGAATAGGGCTGCTGCTCCCTGAGAAACGCCTCCGTGAGCACTCGGAGTGAGGGGCCCTTTTACTGGCTCTCGTGACCCGGGACAACGTTGCCTGTGCTGGCCCCATCTCAGAGCACACAGTTCTTCATTTTCATAAGCGCTTAATCTGGATTGGAAGCCTCTCCATTGTGGAGATGATTTGAGAGGGGGACCTCAGGTCCGGACAAAAGGGCCCGTCTTTGGCTGAGGCTGGGGCTCCTTAGGCCCGTTCCTCCATTCTCATTCTCCCATAAAGAGAACCCCCTAGCAGGAATGGCTAATTGTTGTATGGAGAGGAAGAGTGATGGGGTGTTGAGAGGATGTCCTGCTTAACACTGCCCCCAGTGGAATACGAATGTGCCAAAGAGGAAGATGAATGCAGACCACAGAGACAGATATAGGAGAAGAGGAGAGAAGCCACCTTGTTAAAAAAAAAAAAAAAAAAAAAAAAAATAGAAGTAGATTTATCCACCTCTCACAGTTTATTTATCATTTGATCCAGGTCAGAACAGATCCTGTGATGCAGGCTGATCGTAAAGTTTGGTTTGATTCCTCTCGGTTACAGTGCTTTGGAGCTGGAATGTGTAACAAACTCAGAGTGAAGCTTTGAAGTTTAATGCTGTTGCCCTGGGCTACTTAGCTCCGGGGTCAAATGAGATTACACCCTTGATCTGTGTTAGTGCCTTCTGATCTGAAGGATTTCAATGCAGAGGTGTGTGTGTGTGTGTGTGTGTGTGTGTGTATGTGTGTGTGTGTGTGTCTGTTTGAAGGCATATGTGCATGTGTCGGTAAGAATCTGCATGTGTGAATTGATTTATATATGTGTGGCTTGCGTGTCTAAATCAAAAGCGGTCAGCTCTTATGATGAATCTCTACACGTTGTTTCCGCGTGGATGTGTGTGCGTGTGTAGGTGTGTGTGAGACGTGGTCTTCTCCTCATAAAAAGGGGTTGTTAACTAATTAGTAGTGCTGTTGGCCTGATCTTAGTGCTTTGTTGGTGTCTCTCAGGCTGCAAATCCTATTCTCTCTCTGCCTCTCTTTCTCTCTGACTCTATGTCTCTCTCCCTCTGTTTCTCTCTCCCTGCTCACTGCTCCGGAACACCTTAATCCAGTGTGAAAGCAATTGGCTCTCTCAGATCTAATCAATAGAGGGCCGGGGCAGCGAGCCAGGGGGAACATCTCTGGCCCCTGCTCAGCTACAATCAATTTAGAACCATTGATTCAGTGATTGAAATACAAAGAGCAGACGCGCTGGACCGTACAGGTGCTTTAGTGTTTGGGTGTGCCAACATGTTATATATCTCCCTGTGCGAGGGTTTCTCTCTGTGTTTATGTGTGTTTGTGTGTGTGTGTGTGCGTGTGTGTGTGTGTGTACTGTGTGTGTGTGCAAATTTCTTCATGGTTGTGTATATGGATAGTATGATTTATTTTCGTGCCATCTGTAGTAAAGTGGGAATGGCATTTAATCTAGCACCTCTGAGACGGAGCCAAGAAAAAAAAAAAAATCACTCCTAATCCAATATGTCCTGCCCAGGGAAGGTGTGTTTTCAAAGGTGTGTCTGTGTGTGTGTCTGTGTGTCTGTGTGTTCAGTTGGCCTGTGCATTTGTGTGCACCTAATGGTTTCCTGCTCACCACATGTCAGGGACAGTTTGTACAACCCCATGTGTTGATGCATTTTCGGGTGATCACGCATGCAGAGTTTAGAAGGGCCCTTGCATAACATTTACATGCACAACGTACGAATACATGGGAATCACAAGAAAAAGTGCGCATGACTTGTGACATGTGAGGACACGCATGACACCTACAGAGATGTGTCTGACTCTTCTTTGCCATGCTCTGCATGAATATGTGTGAATCCATGCATATATGATGTCACTGCATATCATATTTATTTGACCCCGTTTATGCACTTACTGTATGCACAGCCATGTGAATTCATCTGCGAGTGTATTCGTTTGTGTGGCGTTTGTGGCTATGGGACGTACAGCGTTGTGGCGCATGCTTGTATGTGACTGTGTGTCTTTTTGTCGTTTGTGTTTTATGTAAGTTCCAGTCGTGCAGAATGTGAACACGCAAGGCCGTAAATGTTTCTGGGTCATCACCTATAGTGGCACTGCATCAGTAAATGAAGCATTTCAGTCTTGAAAGTGCTGTCTTTATTACAACTGTACGGCATGTGTGTATATATGATGTGCAGCTCTACTTGTCTACTTGTGTTTATAAAAGATTAAAGAGCACTAATGCCACCATCAATGCCTCTGCTTACCCCGGCTTTGCATGTCTTAATGTGTGTTAATATGGCAAATGTAGAATTCTGAGGACTTTAACACCTAAAAATCAAACCACTATCCTTCATATGTCCCCTTTCATGCGATGAACACTTTCTCTGTTTTGCACACACACGCAGGCACACACCTGTGCTTACTTGTTTAATGACTTTCATGTTTAATGGCTTTCTGCCATTTATACCTTTTTAATCCAGTTTCCCAATTGGTCGTGTTGTGTTTTCTCCTTAATTCTCTGCTGGACAAGTTACTGATGTCTTTCCCAGTTTTCACAATGTCACAAAGACCTGATGAGGATGTGTCACACATACTTTGAAGTAAGCCACACACGCATACCTATTCTAACTTTTACTATATACTTCACTATACACTATGTTCCTTATGGTTTTTTTCAGATCGCTTTTGTCGATTCTGTCTATGCCCGCAGGCTAGACCAGCAGAGTGGAGTCCCTATACTGACAGACCTGCCAATTTTCTGGAAGTTTTAACTGGCCTTTATATTGATAAAATGAATCCCTTCTAACCTTAACCCTATAGTCCAAACAGGGTGAATAGTTCTATTCCTTTTTCAGTTGTCATTGATGGATTCATTGGATCATAAACTTATATAATTCATTACTTTTACCGTCTACATAGAATAGAAAATATTTTATTTCACCTTCAGTTCTGGTGTTTCACTTCTTAATGTCCAAGATATTCTTTATCCGTCAACACCTGTCTGTCCATCATTCTCTCTTCATCCAAGTGACTGATTCCTGGTCTCCATCAATCCGACAATGCGTGAAGAGGATCGTGCGGCGCAAGGACGTCCCACATGACTGCAACCCCACACACAACGGGCACATATGTTTGCCGGTTTCATACCTCAGGGCATATTGACTAAGACTGCCTGATAAAGGTCAGCGCTGTCCGGATTTGGACAGGTGGGGCGGGGGCTGCAGTTCACACAAACCCTGCCTGCGTGATTGTGCGGGTCTGTTTGTCTGGAAGAGAATACAGCTTTCTGATAAGGTTGTATAGAGGTCATGCAGATGTAAATATGACATGAATATTGATGTGCTGTGTGACCTGGCTACCTTTGGAGGATTTCACGGCAGCAGGTGCCTTGCGTGCGAGGGACTGGGGTCAACCTCTGTTCATTCATTCTGTAACAGAATGTCTGAGGAACACACATCCGTTTCTTTTTTGTACAGCGTACAGTACGCAGAATATGTTTCCATGCACGTCATTCATCCATTAAGCTGTTCTGGTCATGCCTGGGCCTGATGTCAACAGAACCTAGGTTTTTGTATTGATAAAAGCACACCCATCCTGAACCATGAATGGAGCTGTCTATGTTGGGCAGGGCAGATGCACAGTGCCTCTAAACAGCATGTATTATCCAGCCTTTTTTATTTCCCATTGCCCATTGTCAGCTTTAGAAATAATAGCTTGGCCGTCACTTAGTATGCAATGAGAAATGGCTGCTTTTGCACACCACCCATATTGTGGGACTCTGCCACCAACAATTTGAGTGACAAGATGCACTCCTTTAGTGCTTTCTCACTTTGTTTTGCTCTCACTTTCTCAGTTCTCTGTATCTCCCTTTCTCACACTCTATTTCCCTGATCCCGGTCACTTTTCCTCTCCCACGCTTCACACATAATTTGTGTCTTCTCTTTTGATGCAGAGCATTTTATCATTATTTCCCATTAGGCATAATAGCAGCCGTGGCAATAAACGGCGGATATGCTAGTACAGCTGGAAGAACATCTCGCTGGTGAATGCATAATTGTATTGATGTAGCTGTTTCGCGACGGCTGATGTCACCGCCATCCTAGGATGCAACACTGCTCCCGATGACATCTCCGTCACTGTGTTCATGCCACCCATCCCCTCGTCTGCTCTCCGATCTCACCTACCTAGCCACCTCTTGTCCTGTCGTCAGTCACACGATCTGCAGCCCGGCGGTCAGCTCTAAGCTTGCCATTGGATTTTCAAAAAGCCAGACTATGTTTTCCCTCGCCTTTCCTTTCTTGTCATCCACTTCCAAATCCACTTTGCTGCTAACCTCTGGCCTCCTACTGTGTCTGACAGCCTCTTTGCCACATGTGAAAATGTCAGCATCAGCATGACAGGGTGAGGACGCTTACTCGCGGGTTATAGGTCGGAAACATGTCACTGCACTTCTCTGTGGTGATGGTGTCAGGGATGGAGAGGCCTCCTGTGATTACACTGTCTGAGATCATCGGGAGGGAAGAGCAGACCGTGTTCAGCTGTGTGATTCTGCCATGGGTACTTGTCTTTGCCAGAATATTTTGGTGTAAACACTGTGTTATGTACGCTCAATTAGGAATCAAATTAGGGAATGGTAAACAGTGAAGGGACCTTCGTTTTCCAGTTGTTTTATCATTCTACTCCTCTGCTACCTTCAAATGTGCATAATTACTCATCCCCCTTCACAGGCCTCTACACTCATTAGCGGGGCTTCAACCCTGAGCCAAGGGGCTGGATATTTTAGGATACATGGGTATTTGAAGCTATCGTTAAGCCTTGCTAGAACAATTCTCAAAGCATTTTAACATTAAACATCCTAGTAAGGAATTGTGTGTTCTTTGAGACCAAGGCTTTTCATCTAGATTAGGATGGGGTAGTTAAAAATGTATCAGCCTCAGACTTTTCTTTTTTTTTTTTTTTAGTCAAAATGCTTTAAATAATAATAATAATAATAATATCTGTTTTTCTCCTTAGATGGATTGTAGTTTTTAAGCTGTTTTCCAAGTGCTTTGTGTTTTGCATTGTTATCTCATCTCATTAAAATCATCACAATCATATACAGATGTGCATAAAACAAGTACAAGTGGATTTATAGTCATGATATTCTATTAAAGCTAGGCGGGGGAATGAATAATAAAACCCCTTCTCTAAGATCTCACAGCTGTTGTAAGGCCTCTTGCTAATGTTGCCATTCATAAATAGATAGATCCATGTGCTTATGACAATTAGTTGTTAAAAAAAAAAAATAATAAATGAAATAATAATTTCCATAACCGTTTATGGAAATTAGTTTCTCATGAAAAAGATTTCATCTTTGTGTGGTGTGTGTTTAGTTTATCCTCCTCGGAGTCTTATCTTCTATCACATAAACAGTCTCACTGAAGTCTCGCCATAACATAAACACACACACACACACACACACACAGGCTTCATAGCAACACTGCTGACTCACAGTTTAAGAGTCTGTTGTGTTGATATTATGGCGGCAGATTTGTAGGTACCAGCAGGTGCTGTGCAACAGTCATTTTACTCTTTAGAGTTCACTGCTTCTGGAATGCAAATACGACTAACTGGGGCAGATCTACATTTAAGGGTATACTTTCAATGAATGAATGAAATGTTTTTTTTTTCTCCTAATTATAGTTCAAAGGATTGGAACAAGCTGCCAGTACAAAAAAAAAAAAAAAAAAAAAAAAAATCAATCCGTCGCTCCCTGTCAAAATCCTTGTTACTCTAATATTACACCTGAGAGGGACTCTTATTACAGCGTTGCATGAAAAGTGCATTTTATATTCAGTCAATATTACAGGCACATTGCTGTAATGCTGAGCAATTTAGCTGTAAACCTGAGCTCTGTGGAGATACACATACTGTACATATGCAAAAGCATCTAAAATTAGAATTAACTAATGATGATCATTTTCTTTTATACCAACGATGTATCATTTGTTTTGTATTTAGCTGCTACTTGCAGCTAGTAAATTATATTCACAAGCTCTGTTGGTTTATTTAATTAGTGGAGCAAGGTTTTTTAAAATCAAATAAAACAATAAAGAAAATCAATTGTGTAGAAACAACAAAGCCTATCAAGAAGCGGATGATTCTCTTTGATCGTAAATGGCAAAAACAAAATTCTCATTTGCATGCAGTTCCTTTTCACCTGCACACCCTGTCCTTTTTCTTCCTTGCTTTCTGTAATGAACGTATGTGCCGTGCATCTTCGAATCGTCATCAGTAATGTATCACTACAAGCTACCGCCATACTTCCCGAACTCTTGGAAACTTGGAGCTGCCATCTGAATCTTTGTTCGCGTCCTTTTTCATTTTCAATTACACACTATGTGAGAAAATAACAAAACCAAAAAATCTCATTTGGCACCAGAGCATATATGCATTATGCATCAGGCGAAGCTACACAGGTATAGGGAACCTGTTTTGCCAAACGATTGCCTCGGCTGATCACTTCTTTTTTTCTTTTCTTTTTTTCCCATTTTCTAATTCTGCAAAGTTAAATTTCTGGATGAGCAAGCTCTTTCTCTCCGTCCCTAATTTGTTCTCAGCGTAATGATTTATCGTTTACAATCTACAGTTTCTCATCAGGTTAAGCTCTGCTCACGACAGAACTATGAGGGGTGGAAAAAAAGGTTTGAAGGCCGTAAATGTAATAGACATTGTTGAGCAGTGCAACAGCAAAGGAGCGAAAAGAGCAAGAGTGGGCATCTTTGGCTAACTGCTATAGATTAATTGATCTAGCCATGAAGTTAATGAGCTAGATCCTTTTTAAAAGAGACAAGTGCTGAGACAGAGGAAGCTAATGGTCTCTCACAACTTGGAGTGGTAAGAAAGAGAAAGCTATTTATCTTGGAACATATACTTTATTCACCGTGCGACAGAATCGCAAGGTAATTGACGGGGCCTGTAACTGCTGATTTTATTACCTCATTCTGATCATCCTTCTTAGCTTAGAGTCTTGATGTGCAGACAACTCAACACAGAGCGTCTGATTCCTGATTATGAACTCCAGATAGCTTCAGAAGAGCTTCTTCTGCGAGACAGTTGACAAACAGGATTTAATATGACAATAACGTCTGTGAATATCCTTACACCATCAAATTAATGTGTCTAAAATGATAATAAACGAGGCTTTTGCTATCTGAGTTGAGCTAGATTGATCAGATCAGTACTGCAATCATATTGCAATCAAACACTGACAATAAAATGCAGCTTGCTCACAGAACTTCCCATGACTGATTTCACCCCTCATCGAGTAACTCTCCATCTCTGTCTGTCTTGCCGCTCCCCCTTTTTGTCTCTGTTAGTTGGCAGTGGGCAATGAGCCTGGTCAGTCCCCTGTTAGGTTCTGATTACAGTGTAGATTGTAGTGCAAGCACATGTTACTGCCTGCTGAGCGGCGATATGTTTTGGAGGGCGGTTTTCTCTACTACCTTGCCAGCCAGGGATGGATTGGCACAGTAGAGTTTCCTGGAATACCAATGGCTCCTCATTTTCTCTATCTCTTTTCCCCCCGCTCCTCTCTCGACCACTCCTCTATCTGAAAGATACGCTCAGTGCTTTGGCACATAGCTGCATCTTCCTGGAAATAAAATTGACCTGAGCCAATGTGGCATGCGCGATACAGAGCGGCCAACTGCCAACGCAACGCTCGGTTATGACAAGTCTGTGTGGAACTGAGAGATTATACGGCTCTCTTGATCTGTATCATGCTCATATGAAGCACGCACGTGCACGCACGGACACGTATATGCACATGCAGACACACAGCTCGTGCATGCGCTTTCAGTACGCCAGATTTCCCAGTCGGCTGGTCTGTCATTGGCCGGCTGTTCAAAGGGAAAGTGTGGGCCAAAAAAATACTGGCTGTGAGGTTACCATGGTAACAGCCTGCCCAGGGGCGTGGGCTGTCTGCTAAATTGTGCGCTGGTTTGTTAAGGCTCACACACACACACACACACTCATGCACGCACACACACACCTTAATTTTAACAGAACGTGTCTTCCTACATTCATTGTTTAGCTGACACCTGCTCTGTTCATTAGCATTAGCAGTCAGACTGTTGGATTTAATTTCTTGTGTGAGGCAAACAGATTATTTTGGAGATATTACACACAGGCCTATTTATTTTCTTTAGCTGGACACTCTCTCATCTTCTAGCTCTTTTACTGCTGTACTGCCCTCTATTGAATCCAGTCAGACATGATTTTCATTCTACTCGCATGGAGGACCACGGTGCTGAACTGCTATTATTTACCGAATATTAGAACATTAATGGGTATCTAAAATTGATCAGAGGAAGCCAGTTCTTCTCTGTAATGCATATTTCTTTTGCCTTTTCATCTTCTTACGTGTTCTGTAATGCCTCTCTTCTCGTATGTAAGTCTACACAGAAATATAGCCCTGTGCACTGACTTTCAAAGGTAGCCTAATTGGAGGATATCTGAGCTTTCTCAAGGGGGTTTAAGTATTGTTCACTGGGGTTTCTGCAGCGTCAGACATTGCTGTATTAGCTAGTTGAGAGGACAGGTATGTCAAGATGAGTGGTGTTTGGTGAACAGGCAGCTAGACTAAGGCTGCAGAAACTTTTCGAGTTGTATGTGTGCGAATTTATGTGCGTGGGGGTGTGTGTTTGTGTGCATGTGGGCGGGAGTGGGTGTAGGTGCGTGTTTTAGCTCGGAAGAGAGGCTCTGACAGGGCCAGAATGGACAGATGATTAATGATCAGGGGGAGTGTTCTGTGGGAGGAACTCTTCAGCACCGCGGCTCTTAACAAAAGCAGACGAGGTATGCTTCAAGTGCTGCACTCTTTCAACCATCCCTTTATTCCTGAGAAACCCTCTCTGGCCCTCTTTTAGTCCTCCCCGCATTCTCTCTGTCTGTGAGATTAGAAGGTGATGACGGGGAGCGGTGGAGACTTACACTGACCAGACATGCCAAGTGATGTCACCGCTGCGAACCGTGGATGCCTTCAAGTAGAGAAGAAATGACCACACTTGTGAGAAGTGAGACACGTTTTACTTCCAGATCTTGGACTGGAATGGGTTTCATGAGTCCCTGTTGACACGTGTTGGCAGTTTATGAGAAATATGCAAAATTGTTCTTGAATCAGTTTCTGTGACTGAATAAATCATAGCCCTAAAAGGCAGTTTACCCCGACTTTTAATATCCTGCGGGCATTTCCTGATGATTCTGACAAGCCTTTGTTTCGAACCATGCCTCTGTCTCAAATAATTGTATTGTGTTTTTCAATGACCTTGTGGAGGAATGGAACACCTGGGTTGGAAAAGCAGCTCATTACGTGGATTGTGGCTGGAAAATGAACAATGACAGAAGAGTGAGACTGAATACCAATAGGCTGGTAGGACTGATTGCCTTTTTGTTTTAAGATGTTAGCTGTCCTGCCACGTTTCGTGTCCCCCTCCGTCAAGCAAACATGTTCATTTCGCCACTCGATTGATATTCTCTGATTTATCACACAAGAAAATCTATACAGGCATGCAATTGGCGCGCACGCTGTCTCCGGCGGTTTGAGTGGGAGAAAGCTATCTTTCTGAATGACTGAGCAGCAGAATAGTGAAATAGGGGTCAACTGGGGTCTTGACCCGATCATAAGCCTGTCTGTATGAGTGTTTGTGAGTTGTGGGTGGAGGGGTATGCATGACTCCAAAGCCTGTTAAGACTGTGATCCATCCCATGTGATGGATGAGGGCCAGGGTTAAGGGAGTACTGGGGGGGCCAAGAGTTGTACTTAAGGGTCACTGACGCTAACTCACAACTTGTGCCCTTGTATTGGTCACGCACCCTCTCTGCACAATGTTTTAAAACCTCAGACAAGCAGAGTTAATGTTTCTAATTCCAGATGACTGTGATGACAGATTTTAGAGAAGAAAAAAAAATATGTGGATTTCTTTCGGCTGTTTTATAAAAGAAAATGTCTTTACTTCACGAGTCATAACTTTAATGCGCTTAACTTTGGTGCTAAAAGTCAACGTCGGAGTGCTGGAGAAATTTGAAGTGATAAACATCTGATATTGCATAATGGAACTCTTCCCTTTAAATCTCAGATTTATCACATAAGCTTGAGTACCTTTCCACATCAAATGCTGCATATGTTTGACTGCGTTTCCCACAATTTGCTGCCAAGCCAGTTCTGGTGGTTTAAAACCTCATACATACTTCAGGGTGATGCCAAAGGAAAAGCCAGGGGAGGACTTAGTGTACTGTAACTTTGATTGGGTTTGAGTTGAAAAGCCATTTCCAAAACCCATCTTGGTCATAATCCTTTGCTTTGGCTTCCTTCAACTCCTAACTGTACATTTCCATTTTATCTCACACACACCTGGTGATGCTTGCATGACAAGCTAATATAATTCTTATTCCACTGCCTCCATAAATCCCATGTCTCCAATTACCTCGGATTGCGATGTGTTATATACATTCTGCAAGGGCACATACTAAACACATGCACCGTATGTGACACAGTTGCCACTGCGCTTCCATGTATGATATATTGCCTGCAGTGTGCACTATATTATATACTCGGCAAACACTGCTCAGTCTATAACCCCTCAGTACTAAGTCCCAGCTCACAGAGAATAGCTCATATATTGCTAATCTTCTCATGTAGCACTTGTCTTGGCCAATCAATACATCACTCTGTTGTGTAGAAGATAAAGAGGATCAACGTTTTCTCCAAATTAACCTGGGATTCGGAAATGTGTGGTATACCAAGTTGCTCCGCATGCTTGTTCACGAGTTACATTCAGGTCGAGACTGTTGTCACGATCAGTAATCTGAAGAGGAAGAGTACCTGCTGGGAAGATGACTGACAGTGAAGAGATCATCATCTCATCTCTCCCGGTTAGGTCTGCTGTGACATGAGGTCATCACAGTTAGACCGTGATGAGTAGCGAGCAGTGATCCACAGCTGCCATACCTCCGTCAACTCACCGCAGAGTGAGCTTGAGACAGAAGGAGGGAAAGAAAGAAAGAGGGGAAGACAGCCAACCTTAACAAGGATTCAAACCTGTCAGTCAAGGCAAGAAAACAACAAGGGGAGGAAAGGTGGGAGAAGAGAGAGAGCAATTCATTACCAGTGGGACAGACAAAAAGATGTGAGGGCAGAGAAGAGGAGAGAACAATGCAGAGAGAAGCCTGTAGAGACCACTTGAAAGGGAGGAATGTTTTGTTTTTTGCATGCATGCAGTCAGTTCAGTTGTGGGTTATTCTCCCACTGGGGAGACTAATTGCTTGTTGATCTAATGTTCTATCCCCTCCTGTCCCCGAAAACCAACACATTTGATGAGTGATGGGTCTATGTGCTTTTTTTTTTCTGCAGGACAGGAACTCCTGGCCTCCTCCAATCTAAATATTCACAAATCAAGAGAAAAGACTTTGGGCTCAGTTCCAGATTCATGAAGCATAACGCTATGCAGCCCACCGCTGCCCGCCCTTAGAACGAGACCTCGAGGGTTTGCTCACATTGTTCACATCACTTTCTCATTCTCCGTCTTTGTCTCTCTCTCCCTCTCTGTCTCTGCCCATATCGCTTTCCTCCCTCCCTCTCGCTCTGTGAGGCAGATCAGGAGGCAGCTAATTAATGAGTTTAATGCTAGGATTCATGCACATATTATGTGTCAATTAGAGAGAGAGAGAGAGAGAGAGAGAGAGAGTCGGCTCCAAGGTAGGAGTTAGAACCTAGACGGACATTCATCCTGTGCAGGGGTGTGTGTTAGTGTGTGTGTGTGTTCTGCCTGTTTGTTTTAGCCTATCCATCACTTATCTCCTCTCCTGTAATGCTGATCGTAGCATCTTCAGTTGTCCGATGAGAGGCATTACATTATCACAGGTCCTGTGGAACATGCGCGAGACAAGGGGCAGAAAATGTGGGTGCGCCATTTCATTAAATGGGGTCAGCAGTGGTTACATGTGTCGCTGTGTAAATCAGTTCGGTAAATGTATTCCGGAGGTGAGGAGAGCATTGATGGCAATATGGGAGTGTTTCTAAGGTTGTGTGTGTTTATGTCAGTGAGTGTGTACACAACTATAGGTGTGTGTATGTGTGTGCGTGTTTGTGTGTGTGTGTGTGTGTGTGTGTATGCATTCTTCAGTTTGCGAGTTTGCCTTGAGGCACTTTTGCAGCGCTGCTATCTCAGATGGCTGATTCAGCACAGCCCCTCCCCGCCCCCCCTGCTTTTCTCTTCACTTTTGCCCATTTATGAGTGTCCATGCTAGCTACTGTCTGTCTGTAAACACACAACCCGAGGGCAGAACCCAATGCACACATTCTCCTCACACCCCATTAAACATACACTGAACAACTTATTGTGATCCCTTTTCATAAGAGTCAGGGCAATAGATTTGAGTGTGTGTGTGTATTTATGTGATGGCCATGTGTGCGTGCATGTGGGGTTCTTTGCTCGCCCTGATGTATGAATTTTATACAGCAAGATGATACAAGATGATGACACATAAGTCCCCCCCCCCCTCTCCTGCTGAAAATGAATTTTTGATCCATGTTTTATCGTCTTGTAATCTCTGATATCTTTGGAAGTTATTGCTTTATAAAATGGCTCTGCAGCTGGTTTGTGCTTCCCCATATGGCCTAGGAGTTTTTTCTTTTTCTTTTTTAAGAGCCTCAGTGTTCCTGTATTAGAAGGAGCTTGATCTTCTCACACATGAAATCCGTGCATAACAAGCCAAGAGAGGTCTTGCACTCCTGCACGCTAACATACAAAAAGGTAAACCCCTATAGAAACATTATTACCTTTATTGTACTCTGTTACAAACTCTGCAGAACTCTTTATATCCCTCCATACATGCGCCTTTAGTTCCAAGACAGCGCCGGAGCATCCCCAGCATAGCAATGTGTTTTGCTCAAAGGGGTGTCCTTGTGCATTGCAGCTGGGATCTGCCTCAGGTTAGGTTTATAAACTGTTTTGTGCTTGTTGTGGTCAAGTCATGTATATGTGTTGGCGTGGTGTGTCTGCCCTGTGTGAGGACGGTGTTGTGTGACTAGACATGAGGACAGTCAGTTAGCCTCTGGTGTGTCTGTCAGCCTCCACCAAAGGAGATGGTAGAGCAGCCTCTGTCGGGGGGGCAGCAGCTGTGTGTGCTCCACTTTCTCCTTCACCTGCTTCCTTTCTTACTTTCTTTATCTATCCATCCTTCATTAACAGTACATCAGACAGGCAGGCTGAATGGTGTGAATGGAAGAGTCATAAAAACAGGCACCTGCCCCTTTTTTTTTTTTACAGGGAAATAAAGTAGACTCAGGCTTCTAAACCCATCCTCTCGGTGCATTTTTTAATGAAGCATAAAATTTTTTAATTAAATCTTAAAAGCCTGTTGACACAGAGGTCTAAAGGTTTTTCTCACATAGCTACTGTGCTACGTTGTCCGCTGTTTGACCTGGCAGCGAGGGGGTAATGGCACCAACTCCTTAGTCATTATTGCTTTGAAATAACTCCCCGTTTACCAAGCTCTTCATAAATATTGGAATGGGGAGACTTTAAATACAACAGAACCGTTATGTGGTTAGCAAGTTCAATACAGATTATTTCTTTCGCTTTAAACATCTGAACTAACCAATGTCCCATCATTTTGTCGTCCGCTATTGTCTGCAGACCTCGTGTCAAGCCTTTTGTTTTTGATATATAACTTGGCTGCACTCTGTTTTACACTGTCCAAATACTGCTGTCACAGTTTCTGTGAGAAAAAGGAGTGGATCTACATTACATTTGTCAGCCGCAGTCAAGCCGTTACAATCTTTTACTCAGGCAAATAGACACAGCTGGAGAAACTGTAAGATGCTTGTCCCATTAGATTTATAACCCCTCCCCCTCTGGAGTGCAGCAGCACCACCTCCTGCATCAGTACGCCAGCTAAAATATTAGACATTTATCATGGTTATTATAGTCAGTAAATCCTTCCACACAGTGCAGAGACTCCTCAGCTTTGTATTCTTTTGGGATATGAGAGTAAATGGATTAGGTTATTGCCTGGACATCGGCGCAGTGATATCAGCCACAATAATCTTTGTCCTCCACCACGGCCTTTAGAATTCAGGGCTCAAACACATCAAGGCAGTCTTCGCAAGCTACCAATGATTTTGCTTCACATTGCCGCATGTCTTGTGTTAAAATTTGTTCTTGAACATACTGCAAATGCTAATGTGCCTCTGTATGTTCTCTGCCTCTGAGAGAAGAAATATGGTCGCCGGGCTGGAAAAGCACATCATGGAAGAGAAAACAAAACTAGCTAGCCAGAGTAAGACAGACTAAGTCTACTGACTGTGCACATTGCTGTAGGATATTTTCCATAATAGATTCATTATGAAAGGAATTATTTAACATTTAGGAAAATATTTGTTTTCTTGCCAAGAGTCAGACAAGAAGCTTGTTACCACTCTAATGTCTTAAATATTCAGCTGCAGTCAGCAGTTGGTTAGGTTAGCTTAGCAAAAAAGACTGGACACAGGGGCAAACATCTGGCCTAGCTGTGTGCAAAGGTAACAAAATCCACCTCCCTGCACCTCTAAAGCTAAAGAACAAGTTCTATTTCATTTAATCCACCCAGGCACACAGGTATAAAAGTCGGGGTTGTGTGTGAGACATTGTGTAGTCAGCGTTATTTTTTTATTTTCCATCATTTTGGACTCTTTTCTGCTTCAGTCTGTTTCTGCCCACCGTCCTCACTGATACATGACCCAGATACCTGGCTCATGCGTTGGCTTGTTTTTTTTTTTTTTCACATTCACTGTCACTGACATTGCTTTTCTGATCTCACAGCATGCCCGCCAGGTACCTTCAAGTCAACCCAGGGTCCAGGTCTGTGTCTCCAGTGCCCTCCTAACAGCCGCTCCACGGCTGAGGCTGCTACCATCTGTGTGTGCCGCAATGGCTACTACCGTGGTGATGGTGATCAACCCGATGAACCCTGCACCAGTGAGTATATTGTACATGACACGGCATACACACTCTAAAACATGAACACACACTTACATTCTTGTGAGAGCATGCACCTGTAATAGGTATATCCATGTATACATAATATATTTTAGTCTAAATCTATAGGACATAAATATTGAATAAACTGTCACACATATATATCATTATATTTTTAGTGACAGTGTAGAACTTTTTGTATATCTATATCTATCACTCCTTTTGCGTTTTTTCTTATAGTCATCAAACCAGCACATGTAGTAGCATTCATGTAGCATGTATCTAGAGCCCTAGTCGTCTTCTCAGTCTGGTCGTAATACTCACATCGCAGGGTTTCCATCATTGACATCTCCATCACGGTGCCAACGAGCTTTGTTTCTGTTTTCTCTTCAGTTATCACCCTCTCTCAGTCTCTCTCTCTCTCTCTCTCTCTCTTTTTCTTTTTTTCTTGCCGTTGTTCTTTCTCTCTGTCTGCTATCATCCCCTGAAGTCCTAATTACTCAGGCAGATGCTGCGAAGCTCCGACACTGTCCTGCCGTTATCCACTGGAGATCCAATAAGGCCCCTCACAGCATCAAAGTTATCTTAATATGATGTAAAAGCAATATGCTAAGCCTTCCTGTCATCCCTGCTGACACACAGTTACACAGGAGGAGACCCCAAAAAGTTTGTTTACCTCTCCTTCTTTGCTGCCACCGGGGAGTGTCTTAATGGTATGTTCTCCTCTCAACGGCAGTCATTGAAGCGTTATTGGTGTGGTTATGTATTCATTTAGTCCTGATTTACTCACATAAACCTGGCTAATTGGCCTCAGCAATGGGCTTCGGACCACATTGCTTTCCTAATCAGTTGGCTGTAAAGGGTACCCTTCACAGCTAAAACGTGTGTTGAATCCACCTCTTTTGCGAGGTTTCCTTTTCGTAACTCCGAAGTGCTTTAAAGCGGCAGTGCAAACCCAATGCAGCATGGCTGTCTGTCTGAATGCTGTGTAGTCATCCACAACTTTAGGCTTTGGATGTTCTCAACGGATGACACCCCACTTTCACCTTGAGTTTTTTCACCCTCCCATGGTATACTACATAGCTCTCTGGTGAATTAGTGAACGCTCCATCAAGTATAGCATCTGCCGCTACCTTGAGGCCTCGAATTTTCCCCAAGCAATCTCCACAACAGGTCCCCAGTGGAGCTCCTTGAACAGATCCCTCTGGTCGGTGTTCAGTTTCCAAATTCATGCTGTGTTACTTCTTTTTTTTTTTTCTGTTTTCAATCACCCCAATTCTTTTTTAGCCTTCTCTCAGTTTTTCAGCTTCTCAAGTTTTTTCCTCTTTTTCACACTGTTTTCTGTCGTTCTTAGTACAACATCAATCCTAACTAGAATACTTGATAACAGGTACCCAATTACATAAGTTAAAAGAAAAGAAAATGTGTCCCCTTTTGTAAACAATTACACAGAGGACTATGAAGTCAAATGACTTTGTTTGAGACTTCCAAATTCCATTCCAATTCCAGATATCCAAATTCTTACCTACACATGCATTTAAAATGTCCGCATGAGAATGTTGTTTTCAACCTTAAATTAAAATTAGCATCTCAAACCAGCCGATTCAAAGCCTTGAGCAGTACAGTACAGAGGAATTTGATGCTCACGGTGCTGTAGTTCTCAGCAGGGGGGCAGTGAGATCATCCCAGTAAGAATCTCTTTAATACTCCGGGTCCTGATAAGAGCACTACTAGAGTAGCTTAAATCAGGCCAATCTGTAGCAGCAGAAGCTGTAGCATAGCACTCCTCGCCAGCGTCAGAGGCGGGTCCCTGTGTGCTCCAGATCAGTCTGATTAGGTTGCTGATGGATTGTCCAGCGCCTGGCTCTGTCAGCAGGGGGGCACCTCCTGCTATACACCCCCCCTCTTTTCCCTCAGGGATATGCCAAGCCTGGGATGCACTTCAAACTACCCCAACACCTCTTGCCCCTCCTTTATCCCAATCTTCTGTCTTGTGCTGACTCCAGCCTTGCCTGAGGGGAGAAACACCAAGTGTTCTGTCTCGCAACATGACGCCCACTCCTCTCATCTTGGCTATCCAGCATCGTGCGCTCTGGGACAGTGGTTTGCATTGCACTGCATCCCTTGCTGGTCCCTTATTCAGGCTCCAGGTCCCCTACTGACGTACCTCCAACTCCCCATGGGTGTGCATGTGTGAAGAAGAATTAATGTGTACATGCAAGAACAGTGTGGTGGGGAGTGAGGTCAGATGGCTCCAGTATGCTGGGATCAGTGGGCTTCTCTCAATGTCTGAGTCGGAGAAGGAGAATGGCAAGCTGAGTGGTAACTGAGGAGAGTCAGAGAGGGAATGATTGGTCTGTAAGGGGAGAAATGAGGCAGTGATTGAGCATCCTGGAGTGAGGAATAGTGAAGAAGGGAAGGGAATGATGGCAGGGAAGCACGGATGACAAAGAGAGATCGACAAAAATCCATGAATTCAGTCGGAGGGATGTGACAAACTAAGACTTGAATCTGTTACACTTGAAGGTTTAGTCTGAATTTAGGAGAAATGATGGATTAAGAAAGCTGTCTGGGGAAGTTTGATACATAGCCCACAGGAACACAGGATATGAAAGAGTCCCTACGAGGCACAGTATGATGTTAAAAAAGATGCTGTATATGCATGTTTACATCTTGGAAACCACCACTGCCAGCCGCCAACCAATTCATGGGGAAAATCTTTGGAATGTAATTGAATGAACATAAATATAGGGAAAGAGAAGGAAAATAGGATGGCTCCGATGGGTTTCGACATTCCTGATCCGTACCACATTGGCCCTGAATCTTGTGGCTCTCACTCAACCCTCATATCTGTGGCCTGTCCCCTGCAAATCTCCTTGAGCCCTGTCAAACACTGTCTATGTCTCGTAACACAAACAAAACCCATCAAAATTCCTGACTGAAAGGACGGGCTTATCTGCTTTTCCATTCTTCTCATCATCCCATTTAGATTTTCTATTCACCGTCACTCCTCTCTCCTTGTTCTGTTTTCAAAGAGAAAGAGGAGTGAGGCATCAAAGTGCATAAATATTCTGTTCTTTTCTCCAAGTTTTTTTTTTTTTTTTTTTTTGCCACATCAATTCTGTTGTCAGTTCTGGAGTCAGTTGAGGCTACTTCCCACAGAAGTTATCTGGCCAGTTTCCTCTCTCAGTAATGCAGTAGTGTGTGGAGTCTGGCTTAGTCTAAGCCCAGTACTGGCTAGGAGAACATAATGCTCCAGACTAATGTGCACATGCATGCACACATGTTCAAAAATGACACCAGTCACGTCTAAAGCTTGATAGAGATGCAGAATCAAGGTAATTCAGCATTAGGGAGTGATGCGTGGGCGTGTAGATTATCCTTTAGTCAGTTAAAGAAAAGCTTTTGTGTATTCATATTGTGTTTCCTCAGAAAAGTCATTGTGGATGCACCCACACCTCCCAAGCTGCACTCTATGCTCACACACACACAAACACACACGCTGTATCTACGGCTCCCTCAGTCTCTCAGTCAGACAGTATTAGTCCTTATAACATGTTTTATTTCATGTCTCACCAACCCACACAACCCTTCTTTCTTTCTCCCAGCTCCTCTGGCTGTGATCAGTATCTCCACACAGGGACCTTCTGTTGGTCCCTCAAGGCCTGTTTCACATCATAAAAACAAACAGTTTGAAGGAAGAGAAGCGTCGGCCTCAGACCATTCAAAGAGTGGATGAGTAAACAATGTGCCGAAGTGTTTATTTTGGGCACTGGGGCACTCTATATATGAGCAGCTGAGGGAGAAAACTGGGCCGTGGTCTTTTACAGTCCAGGTGGCACCTTAAAGCCTGCTCACATACCATGCAGCTATGCATACCTATAAATCTGTGAGTAGCCATGAGTCACACAGATCCCTTGTGTGTTTTTCTTTTCTTTTTGCTTGTTTAAAATATTTCACAATATGTTTTAATTTAAGTGATCTACCCCTCCTTTTATTTTCCAGCCTCACCCAGTACACCAAGACGTATTTGCTCATACATGCATGTACTTGAAGCCGGACTTTTAGCTCCTTTCAGTCTTTTGCTAGTGCCAAACATGCTACTATGTATTGGTATTTTCTTGACCTTGAATTTACCTTTGTCCATTTGTTGGCGTTTTCATGCCACCTGCAGATTTGAAGGTCAAAAAGTAGGCAGCGAGGTGCAACAAGATGGGTATTATATGCGTCTGAAGAGCACAAGGTTAGATGTTGGCTGGATGTAGAACGTGTGTTTCATAATAGACCCTATTTCATGAAGTCTGGTCTGTTTTCCGCTCAGGGTGATTTATCATTTGGTCCATTGTTATGATTTTTAAAATGTATCTTACATTGTGACACGGCTGAATTACCACTGTTATATTTGAGGGTGTTAAATTCTTAGAAAAAAAAAAAGCCAAACTCTCTTTAGATTGTTGTATAAATTGGATTATTATGGGTTATGGTCAGTTTATATAGCCATGTAAACAGCTTACACAAACCTTTCCTTGACTCGCAGTTTAGCCAGCAGTGACATTGTTATTGCATGTAAACACAAGCAAAACTAATTGAGCTCAACCTTATTAATCATGTAAGCAAAACAAACCAAAAGCAGGCGGCAAAACATTTTGTTATTAGTAGTCTGATTTTTTTGTCTTTAATAATTGCAATAAATGATTATTATGCAGGGGGGTTTTTTTGTCTTAAATGTGCATTATTACTAGACTTTTACCATCGCCACAAATTCAGCTTACAAAGGCACATTGTCTAGCTCCCTTTTTTGCTTTGCCATATATTTGTGCCTTACAGTACCGTGCTTTCTGGACAACTATATTGATTTTCTACCTGGTCTGCACTCTCCTATCCAATTGGTTTGCCAGTATTGTGATGTACCCATATGATGGCACAGCTGTTAAAAAGGTATAACATGAATAATATGACTGGCTGAATAGATATGGTTCATCACTGCATGAGTCCTCTTTAAATTCCCCCTCACAAAATCCTTTCGTGCATAATGCATCCCGAATAAAAAAAAACAAAAAAAAAACATGTGCACTGATTTGTCCTCATTGTCCTTGTGCAAATGACCTAACACTTTGCACTGGTTGTTGTAATTGCACCATTAAAACGGAGCCCTTACTGCACAGTTCATGTCATAAAGAGCACATAAGCCGCTCGGAGATGATGTTTTGCCCGCTTTAGTGAAAGCAACATGTATGTGAGCGCGACCAAATCTGTCTGGCGTAGCTAAATGAACGCCAGCTGAGAGCCTGTAAGTAACGCTCTCAACAAATTAAATCCTATGGCAAATTAAAACAGCCACGGGGCACCTTAATAGTCTGCAAATCACTGGTTAAGTGGCAGTCACATCTGATTTCTTGTACCATCCCTGCATATGTGGAGCTTGGTTATAATTGGGACGAAGGAGTGTGACGCCTAATTCACACCTCGACCAGGAAATATTTATCTCTCCCACCGTTGTATGACTACATTAATACACACTGCAGATATAAATGCACAGAAAAAGATAGCTAGTTCAGGCGTGTGTGTTTGTGTCGCATGTATTTTCCACATGAGCAGGTGTGCGTTGCTTTCCCCAGCAATGCAAGTTTGGAGGCAAGTGCATGCATGTGATGGATGATACAGAGGATACAAGTGGTGTGTAACGTATGAAGTGCCTACTGTGCAGTCCCCAAGGGGAATGTCTAAAGTGCTACCGATTCCCTCAGATAGCTTGCTCCTACCAAAACATTCTTTTTGGCCATATTTTCCCTCCACATACAAGAAATCTGTTAGTAACCAAAAAAACCAAATGATGTGCCATTTGACCATGTATCTGGAGCACTAACTGTCCTCTCAGCCAGATCATAATAATCACACTATGGAAGTCACGCCCTTCCTGTCACTGACCTCTCTGTTGTTGAGGCGCCGAGGCGAGGTCACGGCAGTAACAGTGCCGTTCCCTCACCCTTGTGTGTTCTGCCGCTTTGTCCCAGCTCCCCAGGGCTATCCCACATGGCTTCGCAGCAACAATGATTAATTGTGTCTGTGTTGACTGAAGTAACTATCCGCCCTATGCCCACAGGAACGGGATACTCCAGTGCTGTATCATAATATGCTTAAAAATCCATACGTATTCTATTTGTTGTCATATTTTTTTTTATTAGCGAGCTCGGGTAATTCCTCGAAGGGTCTCTAGAACTGAGTAGATTTTTTAGTTTCACAGTCGTCATGGATCTAATAGTGGGTAAGTTAAACTTCTCTTTAATGATAAAGGTCAGGCTTTATGGAGGATGAATTGGTACTAGATCAGCTCTGCAGGGCATTCCTCACTTAACCTAAGCTGCACTGACTAAGGGCTTTAGAAAGCTTCTGCTTTATCGGCAGTGTTTGCTATCTGAGAAGCAAGAGCTGCCTCTGAGCAGCCGGGGGGGGGGCACACAGAGTCTCAGCTAAGCAAAATTCTCCACGACCATTGGAACGGATTTTAACTCTTCAAAGAATTGTGCTCGAATCGCAGGAGGCTGAGCAAGCCACTTTTCTGCACCCTAATATTAAGCCACCACTTAAGCGAAACAATAGTTTTATTATTTCTTGATTTCTCTCTGAATATCATCTTTGAGGTTCTGCTCCAGCTGTGGGCTATGAGGGAGTGAATGGAAGCGTGAATCTCCAGAGCCACTCGGATAAGAATACTCGCATGCAACACTGCATTTTGCTAAATAACCAATGTTTGATAGACACAAACGTTTCGCTGTATGATCTCTCTGGATGTGAATGGAATAAATTAGCATTCCAATTGTGCTGAAGATGGAGAAAAGGAAGAGAAAGACAAGTTGCTTTTGAACAACACTTATATTTATTACAGGGTTGTAAATTGACTAAATTGACCTAACAGCAGGCAGATTTATGAAATAGTTTCCCTTTTTTTTGTGACAAGCAATGCATTATTTTGCTTCCATAATCGTGCCAGCTTGCCTTTTCTCTGATATAAAATTTTATTAGGCATAAATCTAAATGGAATTTGGCTTACATTTTTTGTTTCTGCTTTTCTACAGGTGTCCCATCCAGCCCGAGGAATGTCATCTCCATTGTGAACGAAACCTCCGTGATCCTGGAGTGGCATTCCCCGAGGGAGACAGGCGGCCGCGATGATGTCGTCTACAACATAGTGTGCAAGAAGTGCCGAGCTGACCGGCGCTCCTGCTCCCACTGTGACGACAATGTGGACTTCGTCCCGCGACAGCTGGGTCTGACCGAGACCAGGGTGTTCATCAGCAACCTATGGGCCCACACCCTATACAGCTTTGAGATACAGGCTGTCAATGGCGTGAGCAATAAGAGCCCGTACCCTGCCCAGCATGTCTCCATAGATATCACCACCAACCAGGCTGGTAAGTGGCTACTATGACCTAGCGTAATGATGAAAATGATGGTGACGATGATGATAATGACCACTGTTCTTATCCATCTGCAATATCATCATCATCATGTAATCTTCCACGCAGGTTATATGTTATTTAAAAGTTTTTATTCAATTTCTCCCTTCTGCAAGGAATCTGCTGCTCCCCTAGTCGTTTTATTTCAGTTTGTGAAATGGAAAATTCTACTATTATTGCATAAATGTGAGTCATTTCACCTCAAAAGACCATCATCTTGCACAATGTGCATTTCAGAGTCTCACATCATGGCATAGCTGACTTCAGGGCTACTAAGATTTCATATCACTCCGCCATGAATAATGACTTTAATGCTTGAAGCGCTCAGCCAGCTGGTTTAGTGAAAGTTATACATACATGCTCTCTCTCTCTAAGCCTCCCTTCCCAAAGTAATAGCTTTCCCTTTTGAAAACCCAACGGACGAGTTCAAACCCAGACCCAAGACACAGCATGTACAATTTTGCGGCAGGACAAGCACGAATCACCGCACAATCCCTCTTTCCTTTTTAGTCTTATTTACAAATCAAACGCGATGATGGAAATAGCCCCAGTTTGCATTTCTCTTTGGGCATTCCAGGAATTCTTTGGTAAAGGTAACCATCCCTTCAAAAAAAAAAAAAAACAACACACGAGTCATCTACGAGACCTCTTTTTTTTGTGTGTGGTTTACATCTGGATGTTGAAGGCTGATTGCTTCGCAGACTGACACGTCTCTTTGTTGTTTTTTCTTTGCTCTTTGTTTAATGAGACTTTGTTTTGATAGCATTGCCGCACCGCAAGTCAGTACTTCTCTCTTCGCCCCCCCCCCAGGCTGAAACATGTCTGAATGCACTGACACTATCCTGCTCTCTTATCAAAAAATAACAAGAGAATTAATCTTACTTAGCTCCCCTTTCATATCTTTCAGATACATTCAATATTGGCTGCAAAGCCATCATTTTTTTTTTTTTCTGCACCAGTCTTAGCTTAGCTGACAACAGCACTACAACTTTCACCTATAGTGAACTCTGTTTACTGTTCAATACTTTAATGTCAGACTGGAGGAGACAGCCTGACCCAAGATAGATACATGGACAGCTGCTGTTTTCAGGCCACGTTGAAATATTTTTCACTCCTGCTCTCTCTCTCTCCCTCTCCCTCTCTCTCTCTCTGTCCTCTCTTTCTTGTTTGTGTTTGTGTGCATGTGTGTGCCTTCTCTGACTTTGCTTGTGATGGATCTGAGTCCAGCAAATGAAAATGACCTTCATCCGGTTGTCTTCCTCTTTCTTCCCTTCTCCCCCGTCTGTTTTTCTCTACGCTTGTGTGTGTGCTCATCCTCTAACTATGCCTGTGATGGGACCTGAGCCCATCCAATGGAAATGACAGGTTCGAGGATACTGTCTTTGCCGGTTCTTTTTTTTTTTGTGCTAAAGCGTTTTTCATGCTCTTGTAGATCTTTGACTTGTACACAGAAGCACCTATCATGGGACAAGTATTGACCAAGTGAAAAATTTAAATGAGGCACTCTCCTCCACTTTTCTGTGTTTCTGAGGATGATGCGAAGCGTAAAAATCACAGCCGTAGCTTGTGGGACCTAATAACAGACATAAAGTGGAGTTACACTGTGGCGTAAGACGAGAGAATGTTGAATTCACACTGGCATAAGTTTGTCAGCACGGGTCCCAGTTGGCCATTCACTGTGATTTTCTGTGTCATGTACACTTGAGCGCTCGCATAGGCAAATACGTGGTCCGATCCAGTGATGAAATACCTAATGTCAAATGAATTCAGAATTACTAATGTACACTACATTTTCACTTTAATTGCAGAATGAATCACATTTATCTCGAACACCAGTGTCCTTTATCCAAATTCCTTTTGTATAGAAGTACATTTTTGAAATTAAATTTGGTCCAGTTTGCTGGAGGGGTACTCTTAGAGGAATGTAATGACCAACCGAACTTGTCTTTGTCTGGAAATGAGTCAGGGGAGAAGTGGGAGGGAAGACAAGGCATGATGGAGAAAGGGAGAGCACTTTTTTTTTTTTTGACCAGAATACAAGATTGTGACAGTGAAGGAGAGGAAAATGAGGGAGTAAATAGGTCTGATTATCAGGGTGGCCTAATGGTGCTGACTGTCCCCATTTGACAGGATAATAGCACACTTGACAGATAGATGTAGAAGAAGCAATGCCCAGGCCTATTGTTGAAGTCTGCTGCAGTAATGAGGTGTCTGCCAGTAATCTGCCAGGCCTATGTCCAGCCCTGTGTGGCCTTTTGTAGCCAGGTAATTGCACTGTTCCTAGTTTCGACAGGGGAGGGGGGGAAGGGGTTCATTGGCAGGCCACTGAAGTATTCAAAAAGGATTAATGTTGATAATGCACTTCAAAAAAGTTAAAGTATAGACACTCTTTAAAATACAGAGCTCTATTTATTGTGGGTCCACAAAGTCTGTTGTATTAAGAAACACAAAGTTACACGTTGTGTTTTTTGAACTTTGGAATCCTGTTGTCCGCTTATTAGGTGTTTTTGTTCGCCGTGCCCTGATGCAAGGATGGGAGAGATGGTGTAACAAAACGCAAGTTCTGTATAAATTAAGCAGCAATTGCAGAGGTGTTTGTATTCTAAACTGAGCCTAGAGGACCGTGTAATTTCTCCATGCAATGCCAGTCATCAAACATACATCACGCAGATAATACCCAATATATTGTAATTGTTGCAAATGGAAATGTGAAGTTAAAAATGAAGAAACAATAAAAACCAATACAAATCTAACTGCAATCTAAATGAACATAGGCAGCGTGTTGGTGCATACACAGTATATAAAGGCAAACATTTCCTTCATCTCACTATTGTGAATTGATAACAGCACAATCGAAATCCTGTTGAATCACGCTTGATTGCTTCGGCATCCGAACGACAACTTTAGCGCCGTGAGACAAAAGCAAAGGATGGCACTGTTTGGATTAAACAGACGAACAATGCGCAACCCTAATTTCACATAATGTCCCATCAATGCTTGTGCCAAGACTGCCAGTAGAATGGACAGATTTCTTTGTTTAGAGGACATGGCATTGTTTATGCGCATCAGGGAATGCACAGGTGCACAGATATCCAGGATGTGAAAGTTGAAATTTATCCATTGAATACTTTCAGTGCAATTCTGTTTCAAATTAAAATAAATTAAAAAGAAAAGAGAAGAAGAAAAAAAAAGCTACCGATTTGGACTGTGGATGAAAGAAGCCGTGCCATGAAACTGTGCACAAAAGCTTACAAAGTTACATGTCATGAAAATTAAGTCTGCATTTGTTTTTTCTGAGTTTTAAAGTGAAGTTTATTATTGCCAGAAGACCGTGGTGCAGTTAAAGGTAGAGGGTGCACCGCTCAGTCTCCTCTAAATCCCTCTCGGCTCTGCCTTTCAAGGTGAGCCATTTTTGTCATGTGCTGTTGTGCTCGGCACAGCTGTTAAAGGGGATGATGGAAGAGATGAGTAAGATGATTGCCTAGCAGATAATAATTAATCAACCTACCCTCTTATTTATTTTCCATTTCACCCATCCTTTCTGCAAATAACAAGCATGAATGTGCCTCTGCTTAAAATGAAAATAAATTGCAGTGCATTTATATATGCATTTATAGATGTCACTGTGGCCATGTCATTAAAATCAGGGCATCACATCCAGTACCATCTCTTTGAACTGAAGCACCACTTCACCGGTTTTCAACCTTTTCTTTAATTGACCAGCTTAATTGCCCACTGATGACGTTTCCTGCCAAGCAAAATCAAACAGTTTTCTTTGTGCCAAAGTCAGGCTTTAAGTTTTTGTATTTACAAAGTCTCACAGCTTTGTCTGGTTAAAGTAATAACAAGAGGCCTTGATACCAAAATAAGTCTTTCTTGCTTCTACTCAGCTCAAAACAACATCATTGGGGATTGGATTTAGGGGATAAATAGAGCCTTCCCATGAGATATAGACTGTTGACAAGGGTAATGCTATATTATTACCTTTCTAGTGCTTTAAGGAAGTCAACCAATGAGAAAACCAATAGGTGAAGTGGTCCTTTACGTCAGATTAACCAGGAAAGAAAAAGTTTGCGCTTGTCTCAGTGGAATCTTTTTTTTTTTTTTTTTTTTTAACTTGACATGGCTTTAGTGCGGACTCTCTTGTGAGATTAAGGAAAACCAAGAGACCACCTAGAAAACAGTGAGGCGGCAGTAGTTAGAAAGGTAATGGTGTAAATTGCCAAAGGTGAGAGGAGGAAAAAGAGAGTGTGGATGAGGATGAGGAAAGGGGGGAATAATGGAGGTGAGGAAGGAGCTGGAGGGATTTAGTGTGAATCACAGAAGAGGCCATTTAACTGCCCTCGATCCCAGCGTGTGTCTGGGAGGAAGGACTGATCAATAGTGTGATTTAAGAGTTCATTCACGGCTTGTGCTCTCCAGGAGATACACACACACACACACACATACAGATACAGACACACAAAGGTTATATACTGCCCCCTCTTAGGCTATCATTCACCCTTGGCCTCAATTTAGTCATATTTATCTATGTTAGCTATTGAAAAAATAGCCATTTTATGTCTCTTTGTGAAATAGTGTGGTTTAATTTTAAGGGTAGGAGACACTCTCTGCTTCTAGTGAATTTATTAAATTGCCAAATGACCATAAAGTAAATATATATCATAGTCACGCTGTGGGGGATGAAAATACATGTGAAAACTACTGACAAGGCAGCCGTGTTTTTTATGTAATCCATCCTGGATACTTAACCCACATCCACCACTGCTTCAGATGAGGATTTTCATCTTTTACACATTTTTACAACTCTTTTCTCCTCTGAGTGGTTATACGGGGGTGGTTTGGTGAACAATGCATGAGAGAAAAAAAAAAATGTAAAAAAAAATTGTAAATCTTATGACTGGTGTTATCTTTCTCAACTAATGCCTGATGCTCAACAGTTCTCTGATCTTACTGGCACAGCCTTCTTGACCTAGATTGTGTGCCAACAATCCCTCAGACCACAGAATGCCAAGTATATCTACAAACAATCCTCCTCCACTTAGCTGCTCTGTTTGGAGAGCTATTCCCACAGAAATGCAAACATCACTATCCTCGGCCTTCTATGGGCAAGTCCAACCGGGTGGGTTGCATTCAAGATAGTAAGATGCAATGTGCTGGATTGAAATCCAAACAACCAGATGAATTAAAGAGATCTGCACTCTGTGGGGTTCTAAAATCAGATGAGATGTTAGGCAAACATGTCTGTGGAGGGCATTCAAGACACTACTCATTATGTCTTTTCAGTTTACAGGCTGCAGAGACTTTCCGTTTGTTTTTTGAGGGGTTGCTTTCTCCCTGTTTCTTCCTTCTTCGCCGCTGCCGTTATGTATCAGAGATTGGGTGTCCAATAGTTTCATCATCTTAGACCGTTCTTCAGGCTCTCTCTCCGGGTGCCATTTTTATTTCATTTGATGCCTGTTCTCATAAATTTTGGATCCTGTCCCTGCACATAGAAAGTGAGGTATTAGCTGCAGGCAAAAGTGTGGGCTTAAATGCCAGTGAGCCCCCTCAACAATTCTGATATCTTCATATAGTGTATTAAGTGATTGGAGGAAGCCTGTGTGTGTTCGTGTCTATGTGAAAGTATGTTGACGCAGTGCGCGGGTTCTTTTTTTTTTTTTTTCCACATCAAGCTAGAATCCTTCACGTATAATGTGATTTTAAAAATAATTCCAACCATGTTTCCTTGACAGAAATCCATGGTGCTGAACTGATCCCTCTTTATGATGTTTGAGAGAGGCCCATTACCATATAGTCATGGCCTGCTTGGCCCTCTGAGCCCCTGCTAATAGGGAGGGTAGTAGTTAAACCTATGCCTTTGACAGAGGCATAGCACATGACTATAGGCTGCTCTCCTCATCTGAGACACTGAGCCCCTATTAGGAGACTGCATGGTTCAATGGCGTGCCAGCATCTTAAAGCACGAACCACAAATACACCAGAGAGCGAGAACAACTCGGCTTGTATATGTGGTCGTGAATGGGTCCATATGTATTTGTGTACAGCTCAAGAGTTGAATGGAACAAGATCAGCTGACCAATTATGGTACAACTTTCTGTCCAATCATTTCACTGAGAGCAACTGATGCAGAGCAGGAACTTGCAGCTGGGAATTCAGATGTGAAAGCTGTGCCGCATGAGGAACACAGACGGCTGTCTCTGCTCAGTCTGTCCCAGGAATCTCAAAGAAAGGACACAGTGAAAGTAGAGAGAGAGAGAGAGAGAGAGAGAGAGATGGAAACTTCAAACTTTTATGCTCATTGGGATGGTTGAACTAATAAAACTAATAATGTCTCTTTTTAGAGGGTACCAAAGACAGAATTTGTACTTACCCTTAAAAAGGGAACTAGGGGACAAATCAAGTTGAGTTTGTTAGTACTTCCCAGTACTGTAAGTACAGTTGTATAATGACTTCAGCAGCTCTAGAGGAAGTTTTCTAAAGTCTGAGAAAATCACGTCATCTTGGTCAGTTTGACTTGGAGACTGCCAAATTTGAATAGAAAGACTGCATCACAAACTTTGGCCCTGGAGTTTGAAAGAATTGAATATTTGCAAGGAACTTTGTCTAACAAAGACACACCACTGAGTTGCATTATGGGAAACATGACAAGAGATTTTGGAGCCTTACCCGTACAAGGGGGAAACAATTTGGGATATCTTTGCATCAGTTCTGATCAGTCTTTATAATTTGTCTCATATGGAGTACTCTTTTTATATGTAGAACAGCATATCATATGAATTATGGTGAGTACACAGTGTAAGTAACAAATAACAAAAACAGAGGTACAGGTGTGTGCCAGATATGTAAAGTGATGCTTCAGCTCACCTGTATTCCACAGTAGATTAATTGTGAAACGGTAAAGAAGCATTTCATTCTTTCATCACTTTCAACACCTTTTCTCTCGCTGTCTCTCCTTTCTCTCTCTCTCTCTCTCTCTCTCTCTCTTTTTTTTTTTTTTTTTTTTTTTTTTACTTTCTCTCTTTCTCAGCCAGACACTGGGAGGCTTTGACTTTGATTAATGGTGAGCCAAGCTCTGCATTAAAAGCCAGGGGCAGCAAGTGGGGCCAGATAAAAGTGGAGCACAGGAGCAAGGGATGGGAGGGATGGAGGGAAGAGAGAGGAGTGCAGGACACAGTCACCAATCACTGTCAGCATCATCGTCCCAGGGTGACAGTGGGGGACGCAGTTGGAGGGGACAGCGGTGCTTCATTGGGCTGAACCTCACCCTCATACAGGCACAACACATTGTCTCTGACAGGCTCTTCACACATAGGCTACTAGGACACAGACACACATACGTGTGCACACACACTTTCTCTCTTCTCTCGAAAACACGGTCACTCTCTGTCCAGTGGGACGCGCCAGTAAGAAAAGTTTTTTTTTTTTTTTTCTTTAGGGAATGTAGTGAGAATTTGTGTCGTAAAGAAGAAGTTTATGATCAAAAATATAGAACTTACACTTGCTATCTTGATAGTAAAATCCTCATCAAACACAAGTTTGAAAAACTGCCACAGGAAGATGACGTTTCAATCTTTAATCCCACCTACAAAGCTCTGATTGGCTCAGTTGTTTCTCCAAATCAAACCTATTTAAATCACTAAAAAACACACATTTAGACACTGGACATTTGAGAACATGCATAAACAATTCTCCATGGTAAAAATTAATGTTTTTCTGTCTTTGCGCCTGAATGCATGAACTGAATTGGGACCAGGAATCGGGGGGTGGGTCTGTGGAAATACCTCTCCTTTTCAACCCCCTTTTTCCACTGCAAGAATTTCTGTGTGGAGTGCCCCTCCCTTGGGTCTGTCAGGAACAGTGTGTGCCTGTGGCCGGTAATTGATAATGCGGCCCAGGCAGCCCTAGCCCTGGTCAGTGGAGCATGAACCAGCCTGAGAGGCAGAGAGGCTGAAGTGCACCGAGGTGAGGCTTAGCCCTCACACTCTCTGTCTAGGGTATGAGAGGGGGAGGGAGGGAGGAAGGGAGGGAGGGAGGAAGGGCAGGAGGTGAGAGCCAAGGGAGGCAGAGGGAATAGAATCCATTCACACTGACAGGATAAACAGAGCTCATTCATTTGTTTACATTTACATTTTTTAGGTAATTATCTTGACAATCAAATTGAGAAATACTTACACCAGGACTGCAGAGCCACTTGCCTTCCCTGAGAAAAAAAAAAAAAAAAACAAACAAAAAAAAAAACATGATTTACAAGCAATCACACTGAGCGAAAAGGTCAGAGGCTTTTCTTCTTACAGCGCTCCTGTGACCAGGGAGTGCTTACACAAGGGTGAAGTACGAAGAAAAGGGAAAAGAAATAGAATAACCATTAAGGAGTCTGATAAAAAGGATCATTTAGTTGAGAGAGGGTGCTATTTGCTGCCTTTTGAATAGAGGAGTTATTCAGAAAGATGGTGAGTGGAGACCAGGTGGAGCGATGACTAGGCCTCAGCAGCGAGCAGGCTGAGAGCCAAGAGGCTGATAGGCACAAAATGTAGAGCATGGGCCTGTATTTATGCCTGCAGACATGGGGGTGGAGATTCCTTTCCAGCAGTGTATACAAACACCAAGGCTTTGAACTTAATACGAGCAGCCGCAGAATCATTTTTTTTTTTTTTTTTTTTTAATCAAACTTGCTTGTATGTTCACAAATTGGTTTGATGAGTAAGTTTGGTTGGATTCATCTTTGAACTTTGAAATTAGAGTTTATCATAGCACCTTGAAGGAGTCTGTGATCATACAGGGGATTTTGGTGCATATTGACATGTCATTAAAGGGCTTCATCTGAACATAAAAGCTATGCCATTTGTTTTTTTAGTTAATATTTTGTGACATTTTTTTATAAACAAATATCTGTCTGTCATAGATTGGTGCATTTATACTAAATATTCTACTTAAAGCCTCTTAAAACTTAGCTACAGATCGTCTATATAACATTTAAAAAGACGTAGCTGAATAAGCAACACTCAAACCTAAATCAAGAAAAACATCCTTAGGTGGTATTTATTAAGAGCTTAACACTCAAAAGCTAATCTGCTTACGTGTGGTTTGATCAGATTTTATTGACAGTGCTGGCAACACGAGCGAACAACCCCACAGCTATCAAATTCTCATTCAAAATGTTGCTCTACCCTGGTGCATGAAAGTATTTTTTCCAATCAAGCCCCCGTCCACTTCAAAAAACAGTGAGCAGAGCAGAGAGAAAAACACAAGAACAGAATCTCTGAAGTACAATAAATAAAACAGTTTTGACTTAGGCAGATAAATAGTGTGTTCATGTAGGACCACATCATTTATAGGAAGAAGACGATGAGAAAATGTGTTTTCGGGCCCTTTAAACTCACTTCCTGAAAAGTTTTCACATTTGCTGCTTGAATAATCTTTTGTCAGGTAGGCTTTCAGATGAAAAATCCTCTGCTACACAGAAACTGGTGCACTTTTTTTCTTTTTTTTTTTTATCTAGCAGTAACAGTGTTTTGTTTAGAATAAACAGGAGAAAAAAAAAAACACCTTTAAGTTGATCCATATGATTCCTGGAAAGTGTATGATGATTTGAACTGTGCAGATTTTTACTGGCCTATTCTGCTGGCCAAACGAGAACTGTCTGTGACATTTAGGAACTTGTCAGCTTGCCCCAGATTACACATATTAACACAACATGAAGCAAAAGCGAATATCAGCACCGGGAAGATATGCTTTTTTCCTCGCAGAGGAGACAGTCCAGGGTATTGAGCTCCCTTGGCGCCACTGCCAGCAGTCACTAGATATCCACGGATTTGTTAAATGTCAACAGTGAGGAAATCTGCCAAGGGATGATAGCAAAAAGACATGACACCTGTACCGATGGTAAAAGTTAGGGTCAATTCAGTTTATTTTACTTGTACCTGTAGTCAATATGGATAAAAAAGATTAAAAGAACAATGATTTCAGTTGATCTGATGCGGGCCCTGTTAGACCTGAGTAAGGAAGATACAGTTTTTCAACAGGCTGTGGTAATGCTGTACCATATTTGTTGCTTAAGCCCTCATAATGCCTACAATAAAGACAGGCAGTTGTAGACTTCTAAGTGACATTTAAAGATGTGAAACCACACACAGAACACAGACACAAGCACACACACTCAAATGCCGAAACGCACCCATTTATGCAGAGTCTCATTGCGGATGATGTCTTCCTTCTGTTCTATAACACAATCTCTGAGTGACGTGTGAAGAGTGACGAGAAACAGGGTTAATTCTGGGTTAATCGACAGCCCATGTGTGTTCATTCAGGTGCATTGGGGCTGCAGGATGGAATAGACTGTTCAGCTGGGCCAAAGCAATCACATTACTAGACCAATTTGATTCCAACTGGTTTAATTTAATGAATAATGTGTGGATCAAATACAGATGGGGTCTTTTACGTGTTTTATCTTGACTAGAGAATGTCATCTTCAAGAATATATTTTCTATATAGAGTATATAGAAATGCAGAATATTTTCGCTGCATATATTTTTCCTGCCTGCACCGTTTTGCAATTGCATGGCTCACAATGACCTCGCTTGTACTGAAATCTCCATTGTAGTATGCAATAAATCAGGCGACACAAATTTTTTGGAAGATTTTGGCGTTGGCGTTGCTGCCTTGTGTGAGACTGTATATTATAACATAACACATTTTGTGTCATCTTTGTACCAAGTTACTAGTTCCAACACGTTTGGTCGCCTGATTCAAGCCAGAGTCGTGGTGACTGACTATTCTGGCGCAAAGATATCCTGAGTCCCGCTGACTTGAGCTGACACTCAGCCGAGTCCACGCCCTCAAATCAGCAGCCTTATTTTAGCCAAAAACCGGCACATATTTGGTCCTGCAGTGCCAGAGTATGGCTGAGTGCAGCTCTAATCGGCCCGACTCAGCTGGCTACCTGGTTGCCGATGAGCGTGGCGGTAAAACTTCTGTGCAGAGTTCGGATATCTGATGATTCATTCTAGGTACACACATTGGATGACGTGTGTTGCAGTTCTACTATTCTACTATACTACTAAAATGTGCGATCATTTCTGACGTTATTAGTCTGGATAATACACCAGCTGTAAGATAATGTCCCGAAGCTGACTTGATGTACTTATTTGGAAGTAAAGAATCAATTTGGCTATGAAAGACCACAGTTACGCATGTTCATGTTCATAATCTAAACTGGAGTGACTGATGGAATACGGGACAATCAAAGGAAACTTTACGGACTGGTGTCTTCACCTCACTTTTGCAGTCAGCATTAGCAAAAGAGACTCTCATAGTATTTTACTACCTCTAGAGACATGTCTGTAATAATCAATGTTATTCCTGAAATTCTAATTTTGTTACTCTTTCTGTGCCCTACAGCTCCCTCCATAGTTCCCATCATGCACCAGATCAGCTCCACCATGAATAGCTTCACACTGTCATGGCCACAACCTGAACAGCCAAATGGCATCATTCTGGACTATGAGCTGCGCTACTACGAGAAGGTGAGATGTGTGTGTGTGTGTGTCTGTGTGTGTGTGTGCGTGTCCATCCACAACAGTGACAGCTATTTGTGATACTGGTGTTGTCTCCTGCTGTGCACATGCAGAGTGAACTGTATGTGAAGCTCCAAAAAAAAAATCTCAGCTCTCGCAGATATCTGTGAGCAGAGTCCCTTGGGTTGATAATATGTTCTTTCACTGCGTTCACTCTATCTCTCCCACTGTTCTTTGGTTTCTGCTGCTGATGAAGTGAATAGGTTGACCTCTGCTCTAGGCCCACTCTGCTCAGTGCAGCAACCTGTCCCGCTGTGAAAATGCATTGCATCTGGTGGGAGTCACATCGACCCGTCTGCTCACACACAATACGTCTGCTTTATTAAGTCGCCAGCCCTACCCCACAGCCCCTATACTCCTCTTGTATTGACCTGTAGGCTTTTCCCAAGGCCTGGGACATAATGATACCTAGAGATCCGAGACTCTAGCTTTTTGTTTGGATCCTTGTTTGTCCTCCTAAAGCTGATCGATAGCAAGGTTGGTCATGCATGTTCTTCCCGCAATCTTTGTCATCTTTAAGCTTAAGACTTTTGCAAGACTTTGGTGCACCTTCACCCATGTTCTTCTTTCTAAGCAAAAGAAGAAAAAAAAATCTATCATAGTTTTGTAAATGTTTTTTTTTTCTTCTTCTTCTTCTTCTTTTCTGTTGAGTTATTTATTTCGCACAAACTCATTTTGGCTAAGGTTCATGGATCAATATTCACAGCTCCGTCTTAGAAGAGTGTTTGTCACATTTAACATTTTCTATCAGAGAGAACAACAATCATGTTTTTAAATGATGTTTGCAGTTGGAAACTCAGTTATCCAATAATAGCTGCATTGCTTTCTGTCCTCCCTCCTCCCGGCATTGCACAGGTCATAAAATTGAATCCGATTGCCATGGCCCTGAGAAACCTTATCTGCCAGACAGCTTAGTATCGTGTAAATAACACTTATACAGCCTCCCATTAGCTCATGAATATCAATGAAACCTAATCCTATTGATGTTTATGTAGCGTGTCCTTACACAAACAGATGAGCACGGCATAATCACAAATTAGTGAATTAAGGAGGACAAGATTGCTAATTGCACTGGGATGATTCAGGTGACAGAGAGGTTGTGCTCTACGCCGTCTACCTCTGTTTTAATGTACCTTCATATCCCCGTGTACAGTATGTGTGTCTGTCTAGAAAAAGTGCCACCGTGCGAGTGTGACTAAGACACAGAAGGTGAGTCAGAGTGATTGCTTTGTGACACACTGGGCTGTGGAGATGAGATTTCCACATTGGTGGCCCTCCTTTGGCACTCTGTATTTCGGACCTGACAAGGCTTTTTATAGGCTCTAAACAGACTTTTCTTCCGCCAGCCTCTGCTGTCCAAAGTGTCACTGCGGATGTGCTTTTGTGCCTGATTAAGCACCAGACCTCAGAAGAAGAAAAAAAAAAAAAAAAAAGCAGGTGGTGGGTAAATTTGGGCAAAAGAATCATGTGTGTAATTTCCATACCAGTTAAAATTTATAGAACGCATGATGAAAAGTCCACATAAATTCTGTCACGCGTGTTGGATTGGGTTACTTACATGCATGTTTAGCCTGCTCGTTGCATGGAGAAGCAGGGAATTAAATTCCATTGCATCGAGGTCAGCCCTGCCAGCTCTCCACTGACTTTCTGAATGCTGGAGAGGTCCAGAAAACCTAGAAGTTCCACGCAGCCGTAACACGATGATGTGGCCTTTTAGTCATAAAAGGCAATTATGGGCGGCTGTCTCTACCCATGTCTATCACACACTCCTGTGCACAGTCCCAGCTTTACCCAGCAGCATGGGTAACTTATGCTGTAGGATTGATAATACAATCGTAAAAAAAATGGCCTTTTTTTTTTTATATATATAAAAATGGCCTTGCTATACTCGCCTGCGTTTTTATGCATTTCACCGATGCCTGCATTAATCTGAGAGTAGTCACACTGTTATGGCTCTGGAGTTGATTGTCTCAGCGTGCCTGGCACAGTCAGCGAGTCCTTAGCACAGTGGAGAGCTGTCTCTCTGTACACTCCATCTCACAGGAAGCCTCCTATAACCATTTACAAAAGCAACTTCTTCAGCAGCATGGCGTTGTCACAGTAATACCACAGGGTAATCATAAAATCCCCCCCACCCCCCAACATTTGCAGTGTTGTAGTTTTAGCCATTAGTCTGATCTTTATTTGACAGTCCACAGTAGAAAGCGATGAATAAAATATTGAGGTGGGGGATGATGACATGGGACAAAAAGGCCTCAAAAAGTTTTGAACTGTGGACATGTGCTTAACATGTGTGACCTTGACTGTTGGGCCTCCAGAACGCCCTGGGGACCGAAACATGGATGCATTAAGAAGAAATGAAAGTTGTCCACCAGGAAAATATTTAGTTGATCCGGCTTTTTGAGACATTCCAATTTACATTGAACCCATTGGCTCAAATTCTTACAATACAGTCAGTCATGTCAGAGTGTCAGAGGAATGTTTTTTGAATTATTGTGTTGCATTTTTTTATTTTACCATTGGTGGGATGTGCTGTTTAAAGTACCAGTGGAGACAATGAAATACGATCTAGGAAGTTTGATTAACAGTTTAGTGTGTTTAAAGCCATATCAGATGCAACGAACTGCACGATGTAACAAAAAATGCTCAAACAAACAATGTCCACATAAATATGTATATGTCATAAGGTTATTCGGGGTAATAACATTTTCATTTTCACTTTGAAGTAGTTCAAAGAAATTGGTAATATAGCAGTTGTTAAAATCTGTCTGTGGCTTGTGTTTTGTAGCCTTAATAGCTTTGATGTGTTTATTCTGTGTCCACATTTTATGTGATTTTGGCTGTGTGTGTGTGTGTATATTGTGTATATTTCCCCAAACTACAAAAATAAGACCCACACCAGCTACTGTATAGCAGTTTAGGCTGTGGCCCCATGAAGGGAAGGGATGGTAATGACTCAAAAAGACATTTTGACAGTTTCACCTGAAAGCTGTAGTAAGCGCTGAAGGCTGTTCTCTCAACAGGGCTTCACTCCCTTCCTCAACCTACTTTCTCATTACAGAGTAAGTGGTCCCGGGACCCTGTAAATTGGGAAGCAAGATGAAGTGAATTAGAGGTTTGCAGAGGAAAAAAGTCAGATCTCATGCTGCCGCTCTCTCCATTTTCCTCCTACCCCTTTTTCCTCTGGATGCCTGAAAATTTGGGGAGGGTGGAAATAACTCAGCGTAGCGGAGGTCAGGCCTTCCATTAAGGCTGGAGCACAGCAGCCACTGGCTCTGGTTACTGATGGCTCTGTGCATGTCGGTGTCAGAGAGAGGGCGTGTGCACGTGTGCGTGAGAGCTCGTCTGCGTGTGTTTGTGTGTGAGTGTCGGCAGTAGTCTGGGCGCATCCATTCTGGATGACAGCAGTACTGTCACACTGCAATGTGAGAAATTAAAAGAAATACAAGTTTACAGCATGTCAGCAGGAGCTGCAGAATACTGACCATAGCACCATCTGCATTTCTGGCACTCTGAAATCCCCCTTGTATTTTACATACAATTAGCAATTCCTCAGAAGAGAAGCCAGGGGAAAGTATTTATTATTCTTTTCTTCTCTCCTTGCCAACCTTCAGAGTCAACCATAACACTTTTGTAGACACACACAGATGTTGTACAGACACGTTTAGATTTTTAATGGAACCTGTGAAAAGCAGGACTTTCGCAGCAATCTCTCGGTCCCCAAGCAAGGGTATTCACATTTCCTCCCCGAGTCGCTTTTCTCCTCTCCCTCTTTGTTTGTCCCCCACTGGGCTCACTCAGGCCTCCTTGTTAGTCTCCAGGTGAATGGAATGCATACAAAGAGTCACTTCAAAAGGATGGTGGTTGCAAAGAACAAGAAAAAACAAACTGAAGGCGCTGAGGCAAATAAATATCCCTTCCAAGTAGATAGATGAGATAAGATGATTCTTCCCACCTTTTTCTTAACATGCGCACTAGTGTTTAGCAGGTGGCTTTGCAGAATAAGAATGAGGGGAACATCCTTTTTTTTTATTGTTGTTGCCTTATGGTAATATCATTTATTTTTTACATTATTTTATTCTCTTTAATTCCCAGAATGATTAAAACGCTGTAATGGTCTTTAATATCAGATTTTTATCGCCATTGTAGTTCCATACAAAATAATTACCATTTTCTCTTCAGATTAGAATTCATGAGGTAATGGTAATTATTTGCACTTGATAATAAAACCAATCTAGGCTCTGGGATTTAAATTGTTAGCCCATATTTCCTTTTCTTTATTTAACCGTAGGCAATACATTTTAATTTTACATTAATGAGAGAGATTTCTTTCTTTCATTTCCACTTTGCAAACACAATATTAGAAGATTGTTCTCCCTCGTCACTTCATCCCTCCCCGTGTGTGCTTGTGTATTTGCGTGGTGTGCATGTGTGTGAGCCTGTGAGAAGGACACATGGTAATCCACCATGTGTGCCTTTGTGCCAGGTGGCCATGCTGTCCATTTGGGGTGGTTGGCTTTTTTTTCTTTCTTTCTTTCTTAAAAAAAAAAAAAAAAGAACACCAACCCACACGTGCACACACACGTCAAGTCATGTCAAATCCAGTCACGTTTATTTGTATAGCCCGATATCACGTATAATATCCTGGTGGCCTTTACAGGCACACAACAATAATGTTTTTTGACTGGAGAACTCACCACCCCTCAACGACTTTTAGAAAATAAGCAGGAAATGGCAGAAAGTGTCAAATGGGAAATTCAAAGAGAAATCTCCCCTCTGCAGTCCACTGGCAGTGAAACAGCAATTGCTAGGAAACTGGCAATTCCAGAAATGAATTGAAAGTTGTAAAAAAAAATAATATACAAGTATTGGACTTCTAGTAATCCAGAAATATGATTATAATAGATTCAGGGCAAATGTAGTTTAGTACATCTTGTAAATGAAGTCAATTTTATAAAATGGTTCGCATCAGGAAGACAGTTCTTGCTAAGTTTGCCTCAGTGATTTTACTGAATGCTACAGAGACCAAACTCCCTGTAGCTCTTCCTGTCTGTCACCCCTGGCAATGCTTTTGATTGGCTGGCTCTGCCATCTGCCTTCCCACCTGCAACTCTGTCTTTATTTAGCAAGTTAAGGTGTGGTCCTCCTAATCCCCATTTGACTGGCAGCAGGAGAGGACCTCTCGTGGCTGGAAGTCCCTCCTGGCATGGCCTTTTATTGGCTATCCTCTAACCCGCTGGAGTGCCAAATGCCATCTCATTTTTAAGTGGCAGATGTGTGTGTGTGTGCATGTGTGTGTGTCACATAATCCCCTTTTGACTGGCAGCATGAAAGGGCCATTCCTTGCTGGTGCTCCCTCGAGGGATGCACCCCCATTGGCGGTTTGCCATCTGTCTGCTCACCTGTCCTCTGTTCAAACTCAACAGATGGGGGTGTGGCCCTGAGAAATGCAGGAAGACTGAGATCTTGAGTCTGCGATTCTTGGCCCCAAGTTGTCAATGTGCACTCAACCGTGTCTTATACCCAATGAATGACTATGGTTTTAATCTCTCATGGGGCTTCGTGTCTTCTGCAGCTCTTTCAAATGCACAAGCTGCCACTTAAAAAAAAAGTGTTTCAGATTTTTTTTTTTTAGCAGGTGGAGAGATGACAGATCGTGTGGTATAATGGACAAAAGGTCTGAGAAATGATTAAACTCTCTAAACCAGTTACTTCCCGTGTTCCATTTATAAACATCTCTTTCCTCTCGGAGATAGAATGAAAGCCTGTTGGTGTGATGCTCTCCCGTCCCAAGCCCAGACATTTGTCTTCATCAAGCCCAGAGTGTCCAATAAGAGCTAATGTGATTGCACACATCATTATGTGGGGGTTTGGAGGGTGAGGGCAGATTTCATAGCTGTGTTTACCTCGTCTGCTCAATGACGGAGCAACCGGAATGATTCAATTACACCAATCAGATTGGATAATGATTTCGATGTGGGTTGCTTCTGCCTCGAGTTTCTTATCGCTTCCTGCCATCATCTTCCTCCTCCTCCCCTCCCTCCCTTGCTTCCTCCTTGCCTATCTACTTTTTCCACTCCGCACGGTTGTCAGAATTTTGACTCCATATTTTATCCAAGCAGTCATACATGTATTATAAGATGTAGTCTAACATTAAACAATAGTGTGTTTACCAAGGTTTTAAAAAAAAACCAAAAAAAAACAGCCTGCCTCTATTTACACTGTTTCACTGACACAGGGAATTTTACCCCTTCACTTTCAACTGCCCTCCTCCCTCTGTACAGTATGTCTGCATCTAGCTATCAGCAGCCTGCAGTAGTGGGTGTAGTGTAGGTGCAGTCTTATTTTCTGGCTGTCATATTCACTCTGGGTTATGGGAAGGTGACAGGCCTAAGTAATTACTGATCCCCCATAGCAGATACCTCCAGCAAGCCCCAAACTACACTGCAGCAGACTGCCTGACTGGCTCACTTGAGCCCAGGAAGAGAGAAAGACTGAGATACAGGATCTGGAGGGCCGGTTCTCATGGTCAGAACCATGCATTTACATAGCGGATGGCTCTATGTATGTATATATGCATCCATGCAGGTGTGAACAGATTCATATATTCATGCAGTAATGTACATCCAGACAAAGTGTGAAAATAAAACTTCTGAGTGCATCTAAACAGGTATTCACATCTAAAGGCACAAGACGGATGGGGAAATACCTAAATAGAATGTTATAATAAGTGATAGCACAAATTATTTTTTATAGCATTTCCTTTCGTGGAAAAATAGAAACGTTTTCTGTGGGTGGAACTGGCCTGTCATCATATTGAAAAAGCAACGTAGTGCAGACAACAAAACAAGAGGACGTAATGTTCAAACTTGCAGTAATTAAACTGCCTCATAAAGCACATCTGAAGAGACAAATATGCCACGCTACTCTGTTACAGTTCAGAAGTAGCTGTTTGTGCTTTGTAATTTGCAAGAAACGATTGCCTTTTACCATATTGTGTATGTATGCATATTGCTGCATGGATGAGATGTGTTTGTGTGTGTGTGTGTGTTTTAATGAGTCTATACTACAGTGTTGTGTATTTAGATGTTAAACTGACCAAATCCCTTACATATTATCTCTTCCTTAAATGGGCCATTAAAACCTCATTTTTTAAGAGAGCATCCTAACTGTTCTGTCTTTTCAGTTTATCCACTCTTCTCTGCTATCTACTGGTTTCATTTGCCCTCTATCAATGTTGTTTATCAAAAGGACACTACATTTCCTGTATCTCTGGTTTACAACAACTTCAATATTCGGCCTAAACTGATCTCCTCCAAATTTGGTCCACTTTCCCTACACTATTTCCCTACACTATTTCCTGAATATACAATGCTTGGTTGGCCTGTTTTTTGTCTCACTGTCAATCTACAGTACCACTGGATCTTGTTTTCTCACCTTTGCTGCTAAGCACTTTTCCGCTGACATCCTCTCATCTTTAAGTCATGCCTAACCTGCTCCCTGTGTTCATTGCTTTTTTTTTTTTTTTTTTTTTTCCAGGACCACGCAGAGATTAACTCCACCATCCTGCGAAGCCAAACTAACACCGCACGCGTAGAGGGCCTCAGGCCAGGTACAGTCTATGTGGTACAGGTGCGGGCGCGGACTGTGGCTGGCTTTGGCAAATACAGCAGCAAGATGTGCTTCCAAACCCTCACAGATGGTAAGGATCGTCGAGCCAGGAGAAACGGCTCTCTCTGTCTGTCTCAATTCTTCTCTGTCTCGCTTTGTCTCTCTCTCACGCGCGCGCACACACACACGCACACACACTCTAACTCTTTCTAACAATCTTGTTGCTCTTTGTATTTGTTTTTGCATTATTATTAGTAGGTGAGATAGAGGGGAACCGTAATGTTTGATTGCACTTCTATTTCTACAGCTAAATTAATTTCCTTCACGGTCAGATTTGTGTGTGTGTGTGTGTGTGTGTGTGGGTGGGTTGGTGCTTTGAATATGTAGAATGCTGAGTGTCTTTTGTTTGTGCAACTAACTGTGCTTGATCCAAAATGCTTAGCTAATTGGTTTTTCACCCGGCCCTTCTGTTGCTGTAGAGCCATCCCAGAATGCATAGCTGTGATTAGTAGTTGATGAGATTAATTTTTTGCCATGGGGGGGCTGGATTGTTGGAGAGGGAAGGGGCTGAAGAGGAGCTGAAACACCTGCTACTCTGGCAAGGTTGTGGAACTATGTTTATTAGTCTAAGTGCAAGGAGGTGTGTGTGTGTGTGTGTGTGTGTGTAGGGTTGGTGGCGGCAGCGTTGCATATCAGTTCTTCGTGTGGTACTTCTTCATAGCCATGCCAGGCAGTGAAACCGGTGCTAAAATTAACACAGCATGATTCAGTCTGGACGGATTAAACATTTGACTGGATATGTGTTACGTTCATAAGATTTGCCAAAGTGCTGCCTCATTGCTGAACTATTAGATTACTATACACGCGTGGCCATAGTTCATAATGTATCAAAGACAGGAGTGACATTTCCACATTGTACTGTGTTAATGAGGATGATAACGATGAATGAAACGGTGATGATCTTGAGGGAGGGGAAGATGGGAAGGATAATAATGATGATGAAGATGATCATTGGGGCTATTTACCTCTGCAGAGCAGATGTAGTGGCATAGTCATGGCCCCTTTGCCTTCCCCTCCTCAAATTATCGCTCCCTCAAACAGGCTCATACCCACAGCCGCTTCACGCTCGCTCACACAAACACTGTTAACGGTTCATCCGATGGCTCGCTGCCACAGCACGATATTCGTCAAGGCAATTAGCAGCAGACGCTGGAGAGCTGCTGACAATCACACCCACGGCTCCACCTCCTGCCCCTCTACTGGTCTCCTCTCCCCCCATCGAGCTGCTCCAATGTCTCATGAAGACACCACCCCGCCACCCAACCACTGTTCTCCCAACGAAAAACAACATATAATCCTCTTTGTCTTCCTGTCAACACATTTTCATACACCTCTACAAGGTGTCCTTTCACCACCTCTACACAAACACACAAGCAGGGATGAAAAAGACTTGATTGGTTCATCAGTAAGGTAACGGATGGCACGGTCCTCCAGTTCCCTAATAGTTTGAAGCTCTTAGGACTAACTGATTGTTATAGGAGCCTATTTACCACTGGAACAGGTAGCAGTGTGATTTCTGGCTGTCAGGAAAAATCACGTTCTCATATGGGTGAAGGGGAGATTTATCTGGACCTCTCACACCTAATATGCATCAAAAGAGAACAGGAAGACTGCCTGGAAGCTCGGATAGCTGGAACATCATTCACACAGTTTGCTTGAAACGTATTTGATAAATGTGCAAGTTAAAAGAGTGAGCAATTCCTGTCACATTGAGTTTCCTCATATATCGGCACTCTCACGCTGCTCCAAAGATGCATTAGTTCTCCCTTTATCATTTTAATCCAATAGGCCCATTCTACACAGGGGATTGGATTTAGAAGCTGCTGATTTGCCTGCAGCATGCTAAATCGTGCGTTGCTTTAACTACAGTGTTTACTGGTGCCAAAGTCGCGGGAAGGCAGGCACACACACACACACACAAAAAAAAAAGATAACTGAGGATTCTGCTGTGTAGCATTTTTAGGCTGGCATTTAAGCTGTCCTCACCAGCCGGGCCGCAGCCACATAGGCTACATAAAACATGTTTGGTCTATATGTGATTGGCAGCAGATGACTTCCTTTTCAACAACCTGAGAAACAACATTCCAAGGTGCACTTTCTTGTCCGCTCATTTCTGACAGGTGCAACAGAGAAGGCGAAGAGGCCCCCCCCACCCCACCCCACCCTTGCTCTCCCCTCACCATCAGTTTTATGCTTCTCTCTCTCACTCTCTGTCTCTTTCTTGGTTTATCAAACGCAGCCTGTCAGTCAGTCTTGCTAAAGCTTGACGGATTTCAGTCAGCACCGCTCAGCAGAGAGAGAGAGACAGATCTGTATGTTTTCTTTATCCATCATCAGTACAACCAGTTCTCTCTCTCTCCCTCACGTCTTGTCCCTATCTCCTTCTTTACCTCCCAAACACTGCACACATGCATTCCTCCAAGTAATCATAGTCTTGTTTCTTGAGCTCTGAGCCATTCATAATTTCGGTCTGCTTTTTCTCTGTGTGTAATATAGACGACTTCAAGTCTGAGCTGAGGGAACAGCTTCCACTGATTGCGGGGTCAGCGGCAGCAGGAGTGGTCTTCATTGTTTCACTTGTTGCGATCTCCATCGTGTGCAGCAGGTAACAACATTTTTGTTTTGTTTTGTTTTGTTTTCTGTTCCATGTTTTCTTTTTTCTGCTATCAATTTTGCTTCTTTTCAGGCTCCCAACTTTTTCTCCTTAATATGAAAATAGCAAAAAACTTTACCCTACTTTTGCCATTGTCATGACAGAATATATGTTCCTAGGGAACTGTAATATAAGGGGCACACATAATAACATCCAAGCATGTTCCCCCATTTGCTAATAACCCTTGAAAGACAGGTGGCAACATTGTATGAAGTTGGATCTCTGTCACACTGTGATGGATTTCATTTTTTTAGTTTCTTAATGAGAATCCAACCCTACATATATGGCTACTATGCATATAATACATTATGTCAAAGTGCAATTCAACAGTTATATAAAATTTTGAAATTTTGTTTTAAAGTTACTGAGATTATTTGACACTGAGACAGACTGTTAGGGGCATGGCCACATCCCCAGGTTATACTTTGGAAAATTGGTTATGTGAGTTCCTTTATATACAGTCATTGAGCATTTAGTAATAGCAATCAGTTTGATGGAAAGGAAAGCTAAGTTGACATATTTCAAATGGAATATTCAGGTCCATAGAGAACAACCACTACTTTGCCCTGTTAACTGACTTAAGTCAAGCCAATTTAATTTTCCAGCAGTTTGTCACATTGTCACTTTCCTGTCTTGCTCAGCTTTAGATATATGAAAGTCGAATTTTCTGCAGTGCTGTGTGCAACTTTGAGCAACTAAAGTGTTCATCAAACGGGCCGGGGCTCTTTTGATGCTGAGGCAGAGGAGACAGATGAAAAGCAGAGAGATCCTATCAAGGTCTAATTAAAAATCAGCTCATTTTCATAAACTTCATTTGCCATTGCTAACCCTCTGCAACCGATTCAATTTCAGCCACGTCATTTTCAGGCCATACGGAGAAACATGAGCAGTAATAAGGCCTCGTTTACACATCCTTTCATCCTGTCATCTCTTCTCTTCTCTCTCTCTCTCTCTTTCTCTTCTTCTCTCAATATTCATTGCTCCCTCAGGAAAAGGGCATACACCAAGGAAGCTGTGTACAGTGACAAGTTGCAGCATTACAGCACAGGAAGAGGTGAGTCCATATTTACAGCAGTTCGTTTTTGTTGCCATTTATTTTGTTTTTTTCTGTTCATTTGCTGGATAGCTCAAAAACTACTTAGCAGATTTGGACAATAGCTGTTTATGAGGCACTTTACGTTTCGGCTCATAACTCATGCGACACTGTGAACTGTGACATTTTTTGTGGTTTTTCGCATATCAGTACCGCCCATGCATATTCTGCCTGTGCAGAACAATGTTTTTACAACCTCTACTAGGGTCTAAGGACAGATAGTGTTGTATGCTGTACAGATTGTAGAACCCCTCAAGACAAATTCTGATTTGTCATACTGAGCTATATGGATAGGATTGACTACTCAACAAATTACATCCGATAGTTTAGTTTAAAACCTAACAAACCAACATAACAAACCAAGTAAAAAAAATGTAGAGTACTGTGCTGCCTAGGTTGAGATGTCTTGTCCAGTCCTCCACTGCTGTCATATAATGTATGATATAGTACATATACATAAAGTATGTACTATTACATAATTCATTAGTGTAAAGGAGGCAAGGTAAAAGAGAAATAACCTCAGGTAACAGGCATTTGTCGATCTTAATGTCTTTTCCTTCCTTTACACAATGACACTGACTGACAGTCATCTCTAAGGGCCGTACGATATACTTGATTGAGTCATGTTATGAGCACCCTGTTGGCACGGAATGATGAGGGGAAGGAGCCTGGAGGGGACACACATATTCTATACCGCGCACACACTCACGCACGTACACACAAAAGGGTGTGTATGAGATTTGTACCTCAAATGAAAGCCCTATGTACTGCCGACCTAGCAGTCTGAAAAGGGGCTCACTCGAGGGGATAGAGTTTTGTTGAGCCTGACACAGCAAAGCGTTTCAACACGGTTACTTTGTGTCCCAGCTACAACAGTGGCAGCCGGGGGCTCATTAAAAAAAAACTGATGTTGGGCAGAAGAGTCAGTTTTGTCACAGGCTATCTTTGGGAAAAGCAAATGCAATTAACACAAGTGGTGAAAATAAACAAAAGATCAGAGACGCTCGCAGGCCTAATCATCAAATAAGCAATTTGAAGTGGAGAGGAAATAAAATGCTGATAAGGGATCCTATTCATAGGTTTATTCCTTCAACCTTCAAACCGCCAACACTCATGAAGTAATCCCCCACCCCACAATTCATTGTTTTCCTCTATTCTCCCCAGATTTGACTGACAGTTTTGTAATTACAGTATTCAACGCAACAATTAAATAGCGCTGCTCAGCCAATTGTTTTGGGTGAATCTCCAAAAATGTGTTGCCGGCATTCACCCAGCTGCCAAACGTTCCAGCTGTTGCCACACACGTCAGGTGATGTCCCGTCATTTTCAGCCCACCTAATGTGACAGATGTCAAGAGGGATGCTGCTTACACAGTAAATGCAGTAGTGCTGCAGAGTGGCCGTGGTTATGAAAACAATACCTCTAACATTACACCAAACACTGGGTGGGATGTCATGACGAGCAGATTGGAAAACACACACACATCAGTCCCCGCAGTCTGATCAAGAGTTTCTTGTGTGACTTGGAATGTATTTTTTTTTTGTTTTTGTTTTAATTGCCCACATCAGTGCATCATCAGTACCGCCAGCTTTCATCCCAACATACTACACACACTGCACTGCATCTGAGCATTTATCAATTCTTCCCAGTGCATATATTCCATTTTATTATTTTCCACATCACACATCAACAACCTGTCAACATCAGTTAATTAACAGACAGATATTTCTAAGTGCTGCATGTTTACTATATGCCCTAATGCTTCTCTGCATTCGACTACCAACACATCTTAAAATCACGAATGTTCAAACCTCGTTTGTCACTTTGTAGCTTCAGCTGTTGTTTGTGCTCCAGCATCTGGTGCTTACACTGAATGACAATAGAATTCAAAAAGACTATTTAACACATCTCGTTATTGTTGGATCCGAAATATGTTTATACTTCTGATTTCTTGCGACTGCACGCTGCATTCATGTGAATTCGGCGAGCTACAGTAGCTACAACATAAAACAGAACTTGGTGAGCATCCGTAGATTGTAGAAGGAACCACAGGGCCTGACAAAACCCAGCGAACATCAATACAAATGTGACTGTTAATCTCATGCAATTTTTAGATCCCCTCTGTGATTTCCATACTAATAAGCTGCAGTGGGTGCCTGACAAATGATTTTCTGACATCAAACAATGGATAATTAGTCTGTGTTTAGGAAGTAAACTCAACTCATTACATTTACAGCGTCACAGATTAGTGTGTGCATCTTAGACCAACGTGAAATGGGAATGTATTCAATATAGGCGTACAGTGTCCTGCAGTTGTTGATGTAAAGCGTGTAATAACATAAAAATCTAATTATACTGAAATTGCTAAATTACAAATATTGTCAGGCAGAAGGAATTAGAAGAAATTCCGGTTCTTGAAAGAATTCCTGTAACTCAAAAAGATGAGCATTTGTGAAGCTACTGTTTCACTTACTGGCATTAGTGTTTGTCTTTAGGCAATATGTAAATTCTGTATAGTAGGACCAGTAATTTAATTGCACTCATAGCCAGTAATAGATTAATGTAAGCATTACTGCTGTACGGTTGATTTGTGGATACATTAGGGCCATTCAGTAAACGAGCAGGGCAGACTAATAGCAGGATAAATGCTGGACATTGGTGAAAATAACATGGTTAAGTGCAGTGCACTAAAGTATAATTTATAATGCCGGTCAACTAAATACTTACCGTTTTAGCAAGTGTGTCATAGCCTATGGATTTTGTTTAGATTTATAGTCCAAATTGTTTAATGAGTTGTCCATTTTTTTCCTTTGTCTGTGGCCATCTCTTGAAAAGGGTATGCAATAATTGTCCATGTTTAATGAAGACCATGCGGTTCCTTCCGACAGGCGTCTTGCTTTATATGTTGGGTAAAAATAGAACTGACGTTTGGATACACTTGCCTCATGCACGTAGATGAAGGATATATAAAATATTGAATCAGGAATCTATTTTTTATCTAATGGCCGTAAAAAGATGAGTCCAGTTAACCGGGGCTGTACCAGAGGGAGGGAGAGAGAGAGAGAGAGAGAGAGAAAGAGAGAGATAAACTGTTTGCTTTTTAAATTATACATGAAAGTGGGCTCTGTGAATTATAAAGTAATGGGTGTACATATGTGTACGCGCATGCGTGTGTGCTTTTAGATTCTGAGCCTCGTGCGTTCTCATAAACTTGTTGTTGGATGCTCCCCTCTGAGATTTTGACCCACCCAGATGTGCTGCTGAGCGAGCAGCTTGGCGACACTTGTAAACAGAACGACTTTATGGAATGCAAAAGCTGTAAACCCCCCTGATGGATTAACTTGAACACAATCTGTATGGAATCTTTAATGAGCAATTACATTCACGCAGACAGGGTTCAATGCAATTAGTGCAGTAACTAGAATCAGCTTCTAGTCAAGAGCGAGGTGAGGCACCTTGATCCCTCTAAGACCAGACCTTATCCTCCTCCTGTCTCTTGAGACCCCTCCCTCTCTCTATGTGGCTTATGCAAATGAGTAGGCACAAATTGCCTTGATGGAGATGGGTTTATTCCAATCATGGTTGCCAAGGTTTTGACTAAACAGCTCCGAGGAAGAGGGCGGCCCTTGGGTGTCACAGTAGAGATGATGATTTGACGTCTGCTTGCTCACTGCAGTGTCCATCTTGTGGCGGCGTGTATCGAATTTGTTTACAAGTGTTTTTTTTTCGGTATTCCTCCCAACGCGGCCTTTCGACGTACGAAATCTGTCCTCTGTTTGCACACATCTCCAGTCTGTGAACCGAGCTCACCTATTGCAGAACAGCATAAAGAGTTAGTTGATAGCACAGTGGTTTTATCTCTTTATGAGCTCCTATAGGGAAAGGCTGCGGGGAAATTGGTTCTCCCGCTATCAAAGGCCAGAGACTGCTAGAGTAAGGGATAAAAGGGTAAAAAAAAAAAACCCTGTCTACATTTACTCTTTCTATATCCCTCCCTTTATCTATTTATCTTTCTCTGTTTTCTTTTTTTTCCTGGTCTGTTTACCCTTTCCAAATACTGAAGCATCACACCACCATTTGGTTGCCTGCTCCAGTTGTAACCATTCCTGTAATCATCCACCTATTCTATTTAATGTGTGCAATATGTGCCAATATTCATTTACATACTGTAGTGCTGTTGCTCGTCTCTGCAGAGGACCATAGAACAAACGGAGTTCTCATCATTTACCACTGTTAAGAGCTTGTAGTGATTGTAAGTAATGCTGTGTCACACTGTGATTTAAGCTACAACTTGAAGGGCAATTGCAGTCATCAATCGTTAACACTAGACATTAGCCGAAGTAAAAAAAAAAAAAAAAATGTTTTCTTTTTTTCTGGAAAGCTCATTTAGCACTTTGGTTGTTCTAGAACTCTCTTTGCGAGCCGACATGTCTAACTGCCCCTCCCCACTGGGCTGCCCGACCCACTTCTCAGGCTCCCCGGGGATGAAGATCTACATAGATCCCTTTACCTATGAAGACCCCAACGAAGCAGTACGAGAGTTCGCCAAGGAAATAGATGTCTCCACTGTCAAGATTGAAGAGGTCATTGGTGCAGGTATGGAGAGTGGGTGCTGTGAAACATCTGTGTGTGTGTGCAAGGTGAATATGGATTGCTATATTTCCATGTATTTCTTTATGATATATGTCCATAATGTATGTACGCATGTATCTCTGTTCTTGTGTGCAAACAAGCTTAGCCCGCATCTGTTCAAGGTCATGAAGCCCAGCCCTTTTGGCAGCCACATCAGATGCGAACATGTCAAGGGCCCATGTCAAGTGCACTAGCAGCATATAGGCCAGCTACCCTGGGACCTAATGGCATTAGAAATAACTCAAGCCTTGCGGCCTATTCCCTGTGCTTCTCTGTTTTTGGATCCTATTAGTGTTGCTCTCTAACATGTTCTACCTTGCATCATCCTTATTCATTTACATCTAAAAAAGGTAGAAATGTTTTATTTTCTGTCCTTGTTTCTGACTGATCTCTTATGTGTTGTTAAAACCCATGAACAGGTAATGGTAAGGTGATTGCTTTGAAGTAAATCTTGAGCAACTGGAGGCTAAAATAGCTTCGGCCTCAAACGTCCGCGTGTCTCCAACGTTTCTTTTTCTTGGGACAGGACACACCTCTTTTACGGCACAGAGACCAAGCTGACACCATATGTGTTGGTTCATACAGAGGCTAAAATACTCCTGGTAATGAGACTGGGCCTGGAATAGCTCCTGTGGACTGGCCTACTCAGCAAGCTAGGTGTGAGGAAATGACAGAGATAGGATAGGGGTAAGGATGCAAGGGGACTAACTAATTAAAGATTTCCGTTTTTTTGTTGATTTCACTGTGTGGTGTCTCTGCAGGACACCAAGGTGGTGATAATTAATCAAACAGGTTCCAGATATTTACCAGATAGTGCTCGGCTTTTATTCTTTGATTGGGGAATATGAAGACACTTGGCAGGCTTTTAGGATAGATGACTACTGTGAGTCAGAGGAGCCACACTGTTAAGAATATCATAAAGGAGCAACACTAGAGGAATATTGGACAACACTCAGCATGCTTGATATAGACTAAATCAAGATCTATAATAGCACTTTGGGAGATATTTCTGCCTAGAGACGTGAGATGCCAATAAGCATGATAAATGAATAGATTTAGATCTCATCAGCTCTACTAATCTTTTGTCTGATCCTTTTTTTTTTTTTTTACACAACAGTAGATAAATTCTTGTTTTTTTCACAGAGCACTAAGCACCTCTCACTGTTTCTCTATAGGTGAATTTGGGGAGGTGTACAAGGGCCGTCTGAAGCTGCCTGGTAAGAGGGAGATCTATGTAGCCATCAAGACCCTGAAGGCGGGTTACGTGGAAAAACAGAGAAGGGACTTCCTGTCTGAGGCTTCAATCATGGGCCAGTTCGACCACCCAAACATTATCCGTCTGGAGGGTGTCGTCACAAAGAGCCGTCCGGTTATGATCGTTACTGAGTTTATGGAGAATGGTGCCCTTGACTCATTCCTCAGGGTGAGTAATTTTGATGAAAGCATATATGTACTATGTCATACAAAGCTGCAAATAGTTGAATGTGATTATGTAAAGTCATATTCGGGAGTGGAATAGCAACTTTGCATTATGGAACTGAGAAGCTAATTGGAAACGAATCGTTAAACAATCCCAGAGAAGTAGTTCAGGCTAAGAATCCATCCTAATACAAATTAGAATGAGCCTTCTAGTGCCAACAGAGAATATGTTTCATGACAATGAACATGATTCCAATCATTCTTAATTTGAAAATTTCCATTAGCTTGCTGTATCTGCCTTTAATTTCTCCATTAATGCCTGGAGCTAATAATGGACTCTTCACTCCTTCTTTTATGGTCGGGATTGAGCGGACATACAGCTTAATCAATATTCAACTCGCTTTTTTTCCTCCTTCAATCTCATGGATTGGTGTTCTATTCCACTTTGATCTAGGGTGGGTTTAAAGGGGCTCTTTGAAGTTGGCTTTGCTAACCGCCACATCCGACTTGTGTTTCCATCGATCTCCCTTACCCTCTTATTTGTTACTGTGTTTCGGGGGTTCAAAGCTTGCTCTTCAGAGCATTCACACAGGGTTAGGGGCACCAGGCGTGGATGTTAAAGAGATGGATGCCTGCATGCCCAAATAGAACAATGCTTTCACAAATACAATGAGCAAGATTGGCTTCCAATCCATTTTGCTTCTCTAATACAAGTATACTTTTCCTCTTGACATTGAAAGGCAAGAAAAGAGCTCAGCAAGTTGATTTTGTAATGGAAAAGCGCAAACAAATGGTTTAAAACAGAGAGAAGGAGAAACTCAAATAGATGGGGAAATCAGGTAGACTATATTCCTTTGTTACGTACATGCCAGGTGTGACAACATGTCTCGTCCCATTGTCAGTCCAAAGTATGTGTTTGTACTCTCTGGCTCTGGTAATAATCATATTTTGCTATATAATTCTGGATGAGAATTCCACTGGGCAGCCGTGATGCTCGACGACATCAAGATTCAAGGTTCATTTATTTAACATTCTACAACACGGGATTGCACAATGAAATGTAAGCTGTAGCCCCTTTACGCTGCTTGCAAAACAAAAGAAAAAAATACTATTGATGGTGGAATGCGTAAGATGAATTAAGGAGTATCACAGCCTGAGGAAATAAGTGTTTCTGTAGTCTGGACCACAGCAGATACTTCTGTATCACTTGCCAGGCGGCAGAAGGGTGAACAGGCTGTTGCTGGAGTGGGTATTGTCTTTTAGTTTCCTTTGGGCCCTGCGTGGGCACCTCACCTCACCAATATTACTGGAGATTAGTAGATGGGTACCAATGATGTTCTGTGTGGTTTTAATCACCCGCTGCAGTCCTTCTGTCCTGGGCCATGCATTTCCCATGCCAATTTATCATGTTTCCAGTCAAGATGCTTTCTATTGCTCCATTGTAAAAGTTAACAAGAATGGGAATTTTGCCTTCTTAACTTTCCTTAAGAATCACAATTATTTCTGAGCTTCCTTTATCAGACAACATGCTGTTTGTGTAATTCATCAGAAAATGACACAAACATGTAATTTATTTTGCGCTGATACTTCCTGATAGAGAATGAGATTCAAAACAACTTTTAAAGGCTGTAATTTTTTTTTTAGTAAACATATCTTTCAGCGTTTGCTGAAATCTCTACCCTCCAGCTAATCTCGCTTGCGTTAATCACGGCAAAGATGATATCTAAATAACCATTTTGTTTGTTTTTTCTCTCTGTCCTCCAGCAAAATGATGGTCAGTTCACGGTGATCCAGCTGGTGGGGATGATGCGTGGCATTTCAGCCGGGATGAAATATCTCTCCGAAATGAACTACGTCCACCGTGACCTGGCTGCACGAAACATTCTGGTCAACAGCAACTTGGTGTGTAAAGTGTCTGACTTTGGCTTGTCACGCTACCTACAGGATGACACCTCTGATCCCAGCTACACCAGCTCTCTTGTGAGTACTTGTAATGTTTAACTTTTGTTTTGCTTGAGTGCCACGTGTGCCAACATTATCTCTATTGAACTGAACTAGGGTTTGTCTGCATGTCATGTACCCTTTAACTGTTTTTGTCCATACGCACAACAATCGAAACAGCCATCAGCAGCCATCAGTTTAATCAGTTTTGCTTCTGCCTGACACTCTGATTCTTTTTGAAGGTCTCAGAAACCTTTCACCTTTTCAGCGCCTTTCATTTTATATGAGCTGCCTCTCTCGCCTTCCTCGTCCTCCTTCATCCTTTTTCCTATACTCTGCAAGTCACGGACCGGAGGTCTGTCACATCTTCATTAGTGTGGAGACAAGCCTCCTCTGGGAAGGCTCCTCTCTCGTTGACATGCCCAGAGTGCAGAGAAACCAAAGGGCATTGCGGCCTCTCAAACTGACAGCTTCCACCGCCTCTTTCTCCCTCCCTCCTCTCTCTCACTCCTCATTCATTATTACTGGGGCATCATGGGAGGCTTTGGCTCCTCATTAACTCCTCCACACTACAGATCTGTAATTATTAGCAGCCATCGTTAGTTCATCTTCTGCCTCTCCTCTTCCTAATTCAAAACACACTCTTACACCCTTGCAAACACACGCACAGGTCATTAAGACTCCCGGCATGCCGGAGTTTGTGTGTATGTTTTTATTTGAGTGTTTTACACTGTGTGTGTGTGTGTATGTGTGTGAGAGAGAGAGCAATGATGTGTCCATGTATGTGTGTGTGTGTGTGTGTATCTGTGTGTGCTTGTGTGGGTGGGTGTGTGCCGGCCCATGTGCATGTGTCTAGTATCACTTCATTGATTCTGCTTCGAGACTTTAGTGCAAATTAACTTGTTTACTCCCAGTGAATCATGAGTGTTGCTGCCTACATTTTGTAGACAGGTCACCTGCAAAAAAAAAAAAAAGAAACAGGGTAAAGAATACAGTTCTATATTATTTAATCTAAAGGTAGATTCAGTAAAGGTAAATACATTTATAACATGAATATAGTTATAATAGCCACACATGTTTGTGATACCCTTTTATTTTTGCAAGTCTGTGAGCCATGTCCTGCATTTTACCTGTCTTCCTTTATTTTGGGTCACCAGCCTCCAGTGACCCTACACAGCATGATCTGACAGTCTTACCTGGGAATAGATATTTTCTCTTGTTTTATAAAACAGCCTTGGGGGTTCTTTCTAAAAAAATGATTCATCGTATACGTACAGCATTGTGGTAGCCCTGTATATATTATGAATAAATATGAATATATTATGCTATTTTAGGATTAGTTTCAGAGGTATTTCAATGCATGCAAAACTTGAGATCAAAAGCATCGCAGTCAAATAGGCCTGTGAGTCAGTGCTACACAGGTATGAAAAGAGAGTTATGAAAATAATTTGTTTTCATCTAAATATAGGCAGAAATAATAATGCAAAACACACAATGCGCTTTATTCCTATTTTATTTCCTCCTTTGTGGCTGAGCTCAGGTAGAAACCGATCTCTATTAAAATTCTTACTTTAGGTCATATGCAAAAAACACACATAAACAATACAATATCGTGTAGCGTGAGCCCAAGGGAGACTACCAATTGGCAGGAGGTGGTAGCCTAGTTATAGACAGGAAGTGTCATATGGGCCAGAGGAGCTATGACCTCACAATGGTGTGGCTGAGAGCTAATTGCTCCCCAGGAATAGCTTGCTTTGTATGCTTGACCCCCGTGGCTAAACCTTGCTGAATGGGTCTTATGTAGCAACAAAGATGAGCAGCACCTCTGTTGTCTGCGCCGCTGAGCTTGCTAATAAAACAGGGTGTAAAAGGTGGGGATTGGATTATAGATTGTGGTCAGCATTTTGATGTTGTTTAATGCAAACAAAGTCTCCTTGAGGGCATTATCTTGACAGTCAATAGAACAGGTAAGGTTTGAAGTTTAAACCTGGGGAGCTGTTTTGATGGTTTTTTTATGGTGATTTTTTTTTTTTTTTTCACTGATAGAGATTTTAAAACAAACACATCAAAGCTTTGGATGTGCTTCACTTTTATACTGACTGCTGCCTTATTACCATAAGATAAAAATCCAGTTCCGTAACTATTTTTGTTCCTTTCAAAGCGAGAGAAGCAGTTTGATTCACATCCTACCCCGCATGTCATCAGTATGCCTTAAAACAGTACTAAATGTGATCAGCTAACATTTGTTGACAGTTCATTAAGACTTGGCTGATGTTGCCACAGACTTTCATATCACCTGTCCTCCTTATCCCTCATCCCCTGTATTCAAGGGAACATGCAAACAAGCGTGGGGGAATGTGGTGGGTCCACAGGTCTCACACAGGGTCCTACACTGTAATTAAGCCATGCATGGTGTCCTTCACTCCACGACTTCTTAAGCTATGACCTGACGCTAACCAATCAGCGACCAAGGCTGGCGTGGCTGACGAGGCCGAGGGAATCAGGGAAATTAAATTGCGCTGACATGCAGTGATTTACATCGCCATCGACCTCCTCCTCCAGCAAATTAATCACCTCTTTCCCTCTACTGCTTTTCTAATTTTTCCCTGCAATTCGAGGCACACCAATTACAGTGCCTGTGGTGTGATGCTGGATGTATGGTTGGGAAGACATGCTGGTAATTGCGTTAACCCTGGATGTGGGTTCACTTTGGAGCAATGTTGTGGAGGTTTCAGACAGAAGGGGGCTGTCCTCCCTCTCTGTTGGCTGCTCACCAAAGTCGTGATTAATTAGGCTCACAGGACAATGCTTGGAGTCCACTGGTTTTCATAAGGTGATGTGTGCTAATTTTTTTTAAAGACTTAAGCGTTTGTGTGCTTCATTGCAGCCATGGCTTTCTTGTATTTGTATTGATTTGTATGTTTGCATCTACGTGGCTGCGTGGTTTGAGAAGCAAGTAAGCACACAATCGCAAGTCTAGGTGAGATGCCCATGACCCTGCTTACCGAACATATGAGAAGATTGATTTTTTTAAACACCCAGTGAACCTGGAAAACTTTCAGATTACTCTCTTTATTTACAAGTCTGTCTAGCTAAAGAGCCATCCATCCGTACATCTATTTCATCTTTGCTTTTTCTCCAGCTGTCCACTTCATATTCAGTTTCAAGGCTTCTCCCAGAGCAACAAAAAGCCACATCACAATGGCATTCTCAGCATAGGTGTGATGAGTGATGCATCAAACTGTTTGCGGCGGTGATGTGCCATATGTTTTATAGTATGTTTTGTGTTCATGGGTGAGTGAAAGTCAGAGATCTCGCCACGGTTGCCGAGGTTTAATAATAGCGGCCCAGGGTTTGAATCTGACCTGCAGCCCTTTGCTGCATGTCATTCCCTATCTCTCTCTCTCCCCACATTCCTGTCACTCTTCGGCTGTCTCTATACAATGAAGTTTCAAAAGGCCAAAAAAATAACTTAAAAACAAAAGGAAAAAAAGAGAGCAAGTGGTCGATAAGGAGAGTGCGAGTATAGCGTGTCAAGTCTATAACAGCTTGGACAAAAGGCGTTACCCTTTCTATTGAGGGTTCATGCCCACAGGGCCATAGTTAGGAGGGCAGGTATGGGTCAAGAATTTTTGCTTGTGCCTCAGCTGACGATGTGAAAACGCTGCCACTGACTCGCATGTCATGCGATGCGTACTTTATATCGTAACTGAGTGGGGATGTACTGTACGTGGTTACTTAGGTGTGTGCGATTGTGCTATGTTTCCTACGTGTACACATAAATGTCCCCTAGGTGTCTTTCATTCTATGTGTGTGTGTATGTGTGTGTGTGTGTGTGTGTGTGTGTGTGTGTGCATGTATTTATGTCTATGTGTATGTGTTTGTTTGAGTCATTGAGGCTGAGAGGGGTTGAAAGGCGAGGTCACACAGAGCCAGTAACAAAGCTCATCCGTCAAATCCCTGTGACCTGAGTGACATTCTCTCAGCTCCGCTCCAGTGCTCACACTATGTGGACCTCACTGCTGTTTCTGTCATTTGTCTGTTTTCTATTTGCATCCTTTCCCCCCCTCTCTCTCTGGCTTCAGGCCCATGGACTTTTTTTGGCTCGTCTATTCAACTTGTAGTGAAATATTTATGCTCTGCATAAAGTTAAAGGGACAGAGTCTGAGTAAACAAGAAGTGAAATGGGAACACATCCATATGGACCAGGCCAGAAGCAAACAAAGGGACTTTCTTGTAGAATTTGTTTCTGACATACCACATTTGTATGCAAAAAAATAAAAATAAAATACAGTGTTTAATTTTGACATTATACTGTATATAAACCAACAAACCCTGTTGTCATGGCTTCCCCAGGGTACTGTGGCACCATCACCATGATGGCCACATCATCTCATTCATCTCACTGTTTGGATGTTCACGGTTGGATGTTCTCACGTCACACCACACAGCAAGGTACACACCCCAGAATCTCCCCATCATCACAACAGATTTCAGACAAGAATCTGAAGATCTTGACATTTAATGTCCATTTTCCACTAAGCCACTAAGAGCGCTTGCATTTTTAAAAAGAGCAACTGTAAATACAGATGTCGCATCTGTTGTTTAGTTCACACCGCACCGCATTGTAATTTCACACCATAGTATTGTCAATAACTGACACATGCTTCACTCTTTGTCATATCAAAATATGTTAAGATCAAGAGCTTTTTTTCCCCCCCTTTATTTTCTGGTCTAGGTAAAGGGAAGACATTATTCATCGATTCTCTTTGATGATGCACAGCATGTCAGTCACAGGCTTACCGTTGGCTACTTTTGATGTTCAAAAACAACCTGTGTATACACAGACATTGTTGAAGTTCCAAAACAAATGTCAGCTCTTGTATTTTGTAGATGGAGCAACAAAAATTCTGATCCGTGTTTTCTCTCACTCTCACTAGCTCTAATTTGTGGCTTGATATTGTGGTGGAAAGCGATCTATTTGGATTATATCATCCCTCACGTCTTTCACGTGTGATGTGTGGTAAAGTCCTCTTTTTTTTTCTCCTTTTCTCCCCAGTGTGATTGTCAGTATTTACCACAACACCCTGCCGTGTTTCCAACTCCCTTTTTTTTTTAGGGATGGCATAGACTTTTACACATGACCGGCGCTCACTTTCAATTTTACCGGGAGAGCATGTAGAGAAGTTCATGCTCGCTTGCACAGATCCCTCACCGCCCTCAAGTATGAGTCACCACTGCAGTGACCAAGCATTATCCCCAACTGGCTTCCCACCTAAGTGTCATGCCAAGCTGGAGGCGCCGCTGTTGGGAATTGAACCTCAGTCACATTCATTCATAAATGCAGTGAAATCCTTAACATCCCACCCTACCCTGGTTTTTTTTTTTATCTCTTGGTTTTTCATTTGAAACTAATTAAGATGTTTCCAGGCTAATTTTATTCAGATTGTAGAGTTTAATTTGCTCTGTCTTGGGGTACATGTAGCAGCAGAAAATATCCAGGAATGGAAATGAATATGAATATGGAGGAGGTTTTGAAAACAAGAAATCAACATGATCCATACCTGGTCCCTGCATCAAAGAGGGAGCAACCATCCAAAACGCTCCACCTTGATTTATACCTTCTGTCATGTTTGCCAGAGTCAGTATAAGGTGGGCATTGATTCACCATCTGTGGCTGTTGGACTGCATTTGCATCTGAGCAGGATTCACAATGAAGTAGTTTGTGTATAACTAAATCAATGAAAGAGATAGCTTCTCTCTTACCGGGCCTGTGTCTCTATAAAACACTTTACTGCAGTGTTACAAAAGGAACGTTTAATTTGTTGGTTAACCAGTAACTTCCAAAGAACTTCTGCCTTTTAAAATCTTCAAAATAAAAGTGCTGACATCACCATTGCTTTTTTTCTTTCATATTGTTCTCATTAAAGGGGCCTTCATACCTACCTTTCCGGTAGCTTTGAGAACTCTCACAACACGAGCAATGATATTAGACTCAGCAATAAGGAAAATTCAGGTTGTGCTCCAGTTTGATATGACTGCCTGTAGATGTAATTGCCTATTATCCACATCCTGTGAAGGAATCATGGGAGCCAAGGTCACTGTCTAATATTAACATGGAACAAGTAAAAGTAAGATGGGATACTAGGATTAATTTATTGGTGATGTATCCCTGAGGGAGTATAAATTTGTGTTTAACGAAACACAGTTAGGTACTAATGATGCAGGGGAAGGGGGGATAATTAATGGAGTAAATAATACAAAGACATAGAGAATGCTTAACACTATATAAAACACTGATCAATTGTTTTTTTTTCTTTTCTTTCTTATGTTGTACTGAGAAGAACATCAAGTAACTCTAAATGCTAAAAATATCACCATAGGTGGATCCAGCTTTTCTGAGGAAAGCCTTAGTAGTAGATACGGACAGTTCTGTTATATTCAAATGAAATCCACACACATACAAATCCACATGGTTACTGTCATGCCACGGCCACCTATATTACATTATAGGCCTACAGCTATGAAGGCTAAGAATCTATTAGTCTAAACAGTCTGTAGCAGATAAGTCAGAATGAGACAATGAGTAATATATCATGTCCTGTATGTTTTCTGTGATATCTGTGCAACTGAGGCATCAAGAGAGAGAGACAAACTCATTCACTTAGCAATGCCAACAAGCTGTTAAACGTTAATGCTTGCCTAAAGCTATAGCTGTAACAGTTAAATACATGTAGTGTACTAGTTGTCTAATTAAATTGGTGGAAATAAAATACTATTAGTAGTACGATTTCTCACCCAGTGCTGACAACAAAATAACTGTTAACACTAACACTAACACAATCTTCTTCACCAAGCCAAACTGATTTATTTGTGGCTGAAATGTATGATGTATACAAATATTGTTCACACAAATATATATTTTTTAATGGTGAAATAGGAAGGAGTAGGAAAATTGACCATCTGTGCAATACTACATAAAGGTCAGCAAGTCACTATTCTCTCAAGTTTAATTACATAATAACTGACCTCTGATCAAAGATGATGCCCAAAAGGAGCAGTGATATATATACTGTTGCTTAGCATGCCAATACTTCTGTTCTCACTGTTCTACAGTAGCATTTATCGTAGACTTCTTATTTCTAAATCTATGAAGCTAACTTCTACGTCTGGAATCAAATGATTAAAGCTGAGCATAAAGTATGGAATCAGTGTGCACGTACTGAGCAGTTTTTAATGATGTTGGAGACGTAATATCTATTAAGTCACAAATTCACTATGTTGAGTTTCCTTGAGCTTTATTATTAGATTATTGTGATGTAGTTGGAGTTGTGCACTAGTGAGTGACATCTAAAATTACCTCATTTCTCAGTTCTAAACACAGTTGCTAAGAGAAAAAAAAGAAACATATTACTAAAATAGTACAAGATCAGTTAATTTCTTGATACCTTGTGCTGTAAATTATACTGTAACCTGAATGGCTTTCAGTTCCTTGCAGCAATTATTGTTGAAACTGGATCAGAATGCTACAGACAGAAAGTTACCGGCATTACGCAACATAGGTATTTTAATCTCAATCACAATTTGATTTTGAAGTAGAGCAATTATTGGGGGCTATTCTGGGCATATGTTCTTTTTTTTTTTTTTTCATTCCCCTCTGTTATCTTCCCACACAGTATGGAGACATTTTTAGAACACATTTGTTAATCAAATCTTAAAACAAAAGGCCCCAAAGAGTTCCCAGCCTAACTTGAGACGGTTTGGGATCTTTGGAACACAAAATCCAACTTTGACAAATGCTTCCCTCAAGTTCTGCATGACTCCATTGTATATATGGTGAGAGACCTGTGTCTCTCTCTCTTCACCAGACATTCCCATGGGTGTCTAAGAAACCAACATCTCTGTCACCAACCCCTCCCTCTCTCTTTTTCTTGTGCTATTTTTCTTCCCGTCTCTCCATTTCACTTTTCCTTTCTCCATCCCGCTCCCTCTCGTTCTCATTCTCATTTGGGCAGACATCCAGGGCAGATCGTTGCTCTCAAGATTTCATTAAAAGGATGTTGATGGAGCACTCTTCCCAGCCTAAGTAAATAGGCTCAAGTCCATTTGAGTGTGCATTGTTTGAAAATGGATTACTGAAGTTGGAGGAGTAAAGAAAAGGAGAAGGAGGGAATGGGTAAGGGAAACAAAGACAAGGAGAGAGAGAGAGATCTACATGTTTGTCTCCCAGATGAAGGAGAAAGTTTATTTGGAATTTCTAAATAGCTTCTGTCAAGTGAAAAAAAAAAAGCGGAGTAGAAACAGGACACGACACTGGACTCTTCTTTTTCAATTACAGTAAGTTTATCTGGGACATTGCTGCATGTTAGTGATGACTGTTATTGCACTCTGACAGATATATTTGCTCCAGATATTACTTCATTCTGCAGCAGCATGTCAGTGACAGTCTACATGAAGGTATCTGGCACATTGGTGGATGCCTAGCTCAAGCCACTGCAAAGACATGACAGGTGTTTCATATCTTTTGCAATGTGTATTAGTGTCTTAGTGTCTACACACACACATACACACACACACACACACACACAGTATCAATGGGCTGAGGGAGTAAAACAGGCACCAGTAAATACACATATTACATGGCCACCACATGTTTATCCCTCATTTTTTAGACCTGGCTGTCACAGGAACACACTCGTCTCACCATGATACCTCTTAACCTGACAGTCCTAGCACATTTCGTTGCAATGGCACTTCAGACATATCGCTAGCTGTCACAACTGGTCACAGGCGGTCACAATCAGGTGGAACCAGTCATGTACTGTAATCTCATTCTGGTGACATAAGGGTGCCTGCATACTCCTGTGTCTGCTCAAGGTGTTCTAGAAAGGAATGCCGTGCACGAACGTGGCTGTCTGTTTTCCACGCGCATCATGTGGGAATTTACACCAAAAATTCAGAGACAAAAATCCCACATCGGTAATGTCACTGCGTGTTTTTGACACCAAGGTGAGGTAAGGTGTCTTTGTGGTGCGTTTATTTCAGGTTTTCACTGCCTCACGACTGCTCGCTTTTTCTTCGCAGTGGCAACATTTATCAACGGGAAAATACACCCATCCGGTATCTCCGAAGAATCAGGCACTGTATATCACCAGCTTTATTTATTATCAAGAGAGTTTTGCGGAAGTATCACTTGATATCATTAAAGATTACTCTCTCTCTCTCTCAAGGCCTAGAAGTTCTGCGGCATGCAGTGGCTGTGCCACAGCCTGGCACGTCCTCACAAATTCTGAGTTAACTGTCCAAGATAATAGTGGAGCATGTGAATTCTGTTTAAGGGGCGATATTTCACTTCAAGGCAAACAGAAAACAGCTTGTTCCTCTTTCAGTAGCCAGCAAAATATACCATATCCAAAGAGCTCTCCCCGTGCTTCGAGGCTTCTCAAAGCGCTCATCCTTTTGTGTTGACATTAGGTCTGTTTTAATTCCCATCATCACTCCTCCTACCCTCCCAACTCATTCCCTGTGGTCTTACTCTTTTTACTGAAAAAAAACCATTGCTTTTTATTATGTTTTTTTGCCTTATTTCCTATATGCATGAGCTGTTCAACACTTCATGTTATTAAAGTAGGATTTTGGCGGAGCTATCACTGGCCCACAGCAGTAATTACCAAGGGTTTGCATAGCTGCCTCTGACTCACCCGCCTTGGAAATGTTATTACTAAAGTCTGTCTCATTGGAGGTGCACAGGGAGCGTCTTGTGAAGCCTGTGTCTTTGCTCAGGCCATTCCAGCGACACTCGGCTCATATCCCAACAGGGTCCTGGGGCATGAGACCAGATGTACAGCGCGAGGGAGGGAGTAAGCGAGTAATGATGAAGAGAGGCTGTAATAGATGGCATATTGCTTGGAGCAGCTATTTTTTTTTTTTCCATGTTATTCTGCGTTTATTTCTTCGTTTTTCATCTTATGTATGTTTTTCCAAACAAAATAATTGACTCGAGGCGTTGCCCCTGACAGAGTGACAGATGAAGAAAAAGGGGATTGGCCTTTTTATATTTTTGTAGGGAAGGTATTTGGCTTGTATCTGCGTTTGCCCTTAGACAAAGGAAAGGGCAAAAGAAAGTGTCCTGGGGTCTCAGTTTAGATGAAACGATTCAGATATGAATGAGTCTGAGATATGAGAGAAGCATTGAAGTCACTGGGGCTTAGATAGCCTTTATTCGTCTATTGATCTCTTCCTCTCTGTATTGCTTTCTTGTTCTCTCATTTACCCCGTCTGTCACACACTCACACAACCACACACCGTACCATTGCCTAATTCTTTTTTCTCCACTGGCTAGCGTGCTCACTCAGACCTGAGTGTTGCCTTTGCATCTTGCAGTTGTGTCCTGGCAGCAGTTTCCACTCGGGGTCAGATGTTAAATCTCTTTTCAGGGGTCAGCAACCGCTTAAAGGTGAAACCCTAAAGAGGTGCTCATTAATAAGCTCAGCCTCTCCACTTCCGCGATGCTGCACAGCACCGACCTGTAACACCTACGTGAGTGTGTATTGATACACACATACAGGAAGACTCATAAGTAGATCTCATGTTTATTCCTGTCCAGCCTGGAGTATGAAAACAGCCTAGAAGAACCATTTTATATGCTCACTTATCACTCATTTCTCTCTCTTTTTTTTTTTCTTCCCTCGCCTTCTCTCTCTGACTCCCCTCTTGCTCTCAGAGAGCAAGCAGTGAACACGGTGGTCTGTGTAGGTTGCTCTCTCAGTTTGGGTTTGTTTCCAGCAGCGGCTTATCTGCAAATGCTCAGGTTCGGCTAATTGGCATTATTAAACCGGCGGTGAGCTCAACTCAGATATATGGGGAGGTGCTATGGAAAGGGAAGGTGGGGGCACAAATAAGGATTTATGTGTGAGCGTTTGTGTGCTTGGGTGTGCCCGCATCATTTATGTCTGTGCATATGTTCCTAGCTGTGTCTGTATGTATATGTGTGTGTGCGTGTGGGTGGGTGTGTGTGGAATCTTAAACAAGCAGCTGTCAATTTCAGTCACCAGCCAGTGCATGGCATGCCTGAGGCCCAGGTAGCCCAATTACAGGCAGACACGCTCGACGTACGAGCAGAAGCCCGGGCCTATCTTCCTTTATCCAAACAGGGCAGTGGGAGAGGAGATGCTAAATGTGATGTTGGTCGATGTATGAAGGGCAAACACTGTTGGGAGTCACTGCTGAGACTGGGGCACAATCATGTGTGTTTTTTTGGCTTCTGGGGGATTGATACACTGGGTGGATGAGAGGGATAAAGAGTTAGAGGGATGGAGTGGGACAGTCAAGGGAAGCGTGGTTCTGGACATTTCTGTCATTTCACTTTCTGGCCCCTTTTTGTTCCTTTCTCCTTTTCTCAGGGTGGCAAGATCCCGGTGAGGTGGACAGCACCAGAGGCCATCGCTTACAGAAAGTTCACCTCCGCCAGCGATGTGTGGAGCTACGGCATTGTTATGTGGGAAGTGATGTCATTTGGAGAGAGGCCCTACTGGGACATGTCCAACCAGGATGTAAGTTCATTTTGTAAACATCAAAATACCCATGAAATGATGTCATTACTTTCTTAACGCGATGTGTTTCCTCTTGAAACGGGATGTTGACATTAGACAATAAGACGCAAAGAATCTGCGTGTTACGGAGAGACCGTCTCATTGTTGAGCGAGAGAGGCAGAAAGCTGTAATTATCAGAAGAAATGCGTCGCCTTTTTAGTTGCACCCACGAGTGCAGCATGGCCTCGCCACTACAGATGCACCTTCCTCTGGGAAGCAGCAGTTTTCTAGGAAGTTCAAGTGCCCATTTCATAGGATCTTTAAGCAGGATCGTAAAAAGGAACATTTCCGTCAAGTGTTAACACTTTTCTCAACTTCCATGCAGTAAAAAGCAAGTTTGGATCTGAGCAAACTGCCTCATTAATTGGATGGCCATTTCTATACAAATGTGATGATACTGTCTTTTCACCCCTTACACACAATCAAGGATAACACATAAGAGAGGAAGCTGTAATAAATCACACATTTTTTTTTATCAGTTCCCATCTCCTAGCATCATCACTGAAGATGTCCTTGACTCTGACTTTGAAAGCAGACTTATTATGGAAACAGTCTCATACTATCCCCTTTTCCTTCCTGGCTGGCTTTTGAGAGCAATGAATGATTGCTGAGAGCTCTGCTTTGTTCCCCATGTCCGTTTGGAAAAGGTCCACATATGCAGACTGCCGTAGACACACAGGCACCGACACAAACACACACAACCACTGGATATAGTCCCATACTATGAGGTCTCTCTCCCTAAGCTCCTTTAGTGAGACAACTAGCCAACCATCAGGCCTCTACAGACCCCACTCCACGAGGACCGTCCAACCAAGCAGATGTTGCCTCAGTGGGCCAGCAGCAAACACTGCCTGGTGGGACTAATGCAGAGAAGAGGACTGGCACTGCTCAGCATGTCCGGCTGCTTAGTGCGCACACACATACACACTTAAACACACACACACACACACACACAACCACTTCTCCATATGCACCATTTGTCAAGATTTTGCTGAGTTGCACTCAACTCCGGGGTGGAGTTGGCAACCTACAGAGCAGCCTGTAATTTTTAATGATAGTATCTTTTACACTTGGTTTCACACCAGACCCTTATCTCGCAACTATGCATTTTCAAGAAAAGATTACTTCTACAGACCGTATGGATGTATGGATACGGGTGAGAACTAGGTCCATCAATGTGCAATGCAGCAATCTGGGTAATCTTTAGTGTTTGAAGTGTCTAACAATTGATGCCTGCAGATTAAGCATGTCTGACTGATTTTTTTCTATATTTATTCCAGTCCTACATTATAGCTAACAAACAGTGTGTGCAGTGCGAGGGGAGGTCATTAAATTATAGGTGTTCCTCGTCTGGCTCCAAATTTGCCTCAAGTTCTGATTGAACTTTGTTCATTTGTTACAAAACACTTGACTCCAACTTCTTCTACCCTGAAACTCGTAGTCGTAGCTCCCCTCTAATAAGGCCAGGATTGTCTGTGCAGCCTTTAAGAGACATTGTGTCAAGTCGCTGTACTTCACAGTGTTAATTAGGTGCGATCTGCCCCATTCCAAAGTGACTTCTTTCTACAGTGACACTGCCTCTGCTCTCATTTCTGTCTCTTTCCTTCTTCTGTCCTCCAAGAGTGACATGTGATTGGCTAGAATTGAAAGTATGGGCACATCTGCCTGAAAGTTCGCTGTCTCTCATGTGACCACAGGGAGTATGTCTGTACGGGGCTCGGTTGTTGAGGCACAGATAGGCATCTCGTGGGTTGCAGAGCGGATGTGTGTGAATGTCATCAATCACTGAGTCAAATAATATTTTGTGTTTTATTGACGGGAAGCCAGCTTGTAGAAAAACTGAGAGAAATCAGTTACTGTATGACCTAAATGTGGTATAAAAGTTCGGATTAGCGGAATAAATAACAACCTGTGCGTCCCCCACCCACCTTTTCTCCACCAGGTGATTAATGCCATTGAACAGGACTACCGTCTGCCACCACCTATGGACTGCCCCAGTGCCCTGCACCAGTTGATGTTGGACTGTTGGCAGAAGGACCGCAATGTACGACCCCGCTTCACCGACATCGTCAGCACCCTGGACAAGATGATCCGTAACCCCACCAGCCTCAAAGCTGTAGCCAACATCCCTGCAGTGTGAGTAAAAACACGCATATATACATTCACCCCCAAAATGGACATTAAGTATGCGAAATATGTTTTTCATCTGTTTATATATGCAGTATATAAACAGATGTCGGCACAAACTAACCCAGCATGCACATGCTTACTTGTTATCCTCTCATAAAATAAACATGCATTTATTACTGTTGATTGCATCAAACCTGAACTTTTGCTCTGCAGGATCTTTTTTCCCGCTGTTTATGATTCTCCCACACATCCAGACCCCAATATTGGCTTTAGAAAGACCCCTTTTTCTACATTTTGTGGTGTTATATATTTTCTTCTACCCCCTAAGGATGGAGTAAAAACATATTTTTAGAAAAATGATGCAGTGACATTTCATTTACATACATATTTAGAATGTTTTGTGCATTATTTTGTCAGTGCACCAGTGGCCTTGATTTGTTTTGAATGCTGTTGGGTTGCCAGTTCGGCGCAACTTGTTTTGGACAATTTCTTCCACCGTTCCTCGAAGATTCTCTCAAGCTCTGCCAAATTAGATGTGTGCAGTCTGTGAACTGCGTGCTTCAGGTTTCTTCACAGATTTTCCATTCCAATTTCCAGGCCTTGGCAGGGCCACTGAGGGTCATTCAGAGACTTGTCCTGAAGCCACTTGTTTTGGCTGTGTTCTTTGGGCTACTGCCATGTTGAAAGGTGAACTTTTGTCCGTGTGGGAGATTTTGATTTTGTGCAATGGAGCAGGGTTTTTATTTCACGGTCCCTTTTTATATAGTTCACTGTCTTTTTAATTGTAACCAGTTTCCTCATTTTTGACACTGAGAGGCAACACAATAGTATGTTAAGTTGTGGGGATAGTATCAGGTATCAGGTAATGAGTGGTACTTGGCATTCAGGCCAAGAAGCAGATGTTTTCTCTGACGATATCAGATAATCTTCTCATGTATTTTGCTCTTTTTAAACATTTCTATAGATAGGTGGGTAAATGAGTATCTAACACCAAAATGTGGTAGCAAATAAAGGGGTTAATATACTTTCCAAAGCCAATATTCTCACAACACACACATACACCATACAGTATATCCTTTCTCGCAAACGCTGTAACCATAGTTTCCCCCCCTATTGCTTAATATTGCATCAAAGCCCTCCTATACGTCCTCTAACCCCCTTCCTTCGCTCTCCCTCCTCCAGGCCTTCCCAGCCACTGTTGGACAGATCCATACCCGACTTCAACACCTTCAGCTCAGTAGAGGACTGGCTCGCTGCCATCAAGATGAGCCAGTACAGAGACAACTTCCTTAACTCAGGCTTTACCTCCTTGCAGCTGGTGGCTCAAATGACCTCAGAGTGAGTTCACCTGCTCGTTTGCGGTTTCCAAACCAAACCCATGTGGCACTTGATGGGCACACTTGTCTAAAATGACTCAACATCAAGTGTGTGTATTTTTAGCGTGAATGCGCCCAGTGACTCATAGCTTGAAGGACTGCATCAAAGCAAAGCCAGTAATGCATAAAAATATAACTTGTTATTACAGAAAATATCATAGTCAGTGTGCTAAGAATATGACCATCTGTGTCTCCTAATGAGTAATATCTAATAATAATTAAGAATTTTCTAAGAACAATTTTAGAAAATGGATATTGATGTAAATCCTTTAAATACACATTGTTCAGATATTAATTCATTTCTGTTGGTGTGGAATATTTCATGGGTCATGATGACAGTTCTTGTGGTGCTTGTGGTACCAGTAGACAAAAATATTGCACTTCATTTCTTTTAATTAACAATGCTGCTTGCTCTACAAATCTCTACAAATTTATGTGAAAAAATGTAAAATCATTCTAACATTTTTTTTTTTTATTAAAAATGTATGCTTGGGGGTGGGTGGCATTTATGCAGTCGCTTTGCAATGCAAAGCAACATGCATTAGTAAGTCCCTTCTCTAGTGATAGAATTAATTTTGTAAATTTGTGTTTTCATTGCCACCAGCTTTTCCATCCTGAAATTGTGCTCTCATATCCTATAGTCATGGCAGGACTGTAAATGCACCAGGAAATGATGATCTGATGATGAAATGATGCAATTTTTGCTAGTATAATCACCTCATGCTCAAATGATCCATTCCGACTTCAATATTATGGAAATCCTTTCATCTATTGCTTCAAAATAAGTTCTTGCTTTTCAATTTTCTTTATTTATGCCTCTCTCTCCCAAGGGATTTGCTGAGAATAGGTGTGACCCTGGCAGGCCACCAGAAGAAGATCCTCAGTAATATCCAGTCCATGAGGGTGCAGATGAGCCAGGCACCTACGACTATGGCATGACTACAGGGGGCGCTGTGCCATGGAATGGGCAGCATTCGTAGGACCAACAACAATGGGAGCCCACGAATGACCCCCGATCCATCGGAACGCGCCAGGGTCGAGACTATTGTCTTAATATAATCCACTACCATGACAACAGGAGACCAGGGTCTACACTACCACATGGTTATCAACTATCACACTTCCATGCAATCCATGCCAGGAGTTCAGGGTCCAGACTTGATACCTATTCTCCATTTTTTTTTTCCACAAAAGGAAAACAGACATCAGTTGCTGTGGTTATAGACTGCCATTCATGTCACTGTAAACCAAAATAACTCAACAATCTTGACATCGACACAGGGAGCCTCTCACAATTTCAGAGTGTATGGTAAAATGAGTTATATTGTACTTCTATATTATCTGGACTAGAAGATGTTAAAATTGTAAACTGAAGTGTGAGACATTTAGAAACAACGTGTGACCTGTGATTTTTACCGTCGTCATTGTGTACAATGAAGATGCCTTGACCTGGCCAGAAATAAGTCCCGGAAGAAAAAGCAATTACCAGTGGGAATAATTAAGGGGTGAAGCTTACAGGGATGTACAGTGGAGCAACCATTTTCAACTTTCACATCGTCATTTGCTCGTTTGAAGAATTTGAAAAAAAAAAAAAAAGTATTGTAAACGGACTGGTGAAAAATCAGAGCTAGTTATATTTTTGTCTTTTGCCATCTGTTTGTTTCTTTGTTTGTTTGTTTTATCACTATAGCAAGATGCCGCCCACTCGTATTTTAACTTTAACACTACCTGTGGAGTCCTGGGTGGAGGGCCTTGCCAAAGGACTTCTCAACCAGCTCCGCCCAGATTCAGAGAATATAAATATGTTTATCTCTTGCTAAATATGATTATATCTTTCATAATAAACCTTCATATTGAAGGTGATAATGTATGAATATGTATGTACAGAACTCTCTGCTTGCATTTTTGGCAAAGACATGTTTGTTGAATAGATTGTGATAGACACATGAAATGTGTAGATTTCTACGGTGCCCTGGTTCCCTTCGGACGACTGAACAACGGACACTGGGTTGTATGTCTCCCTGCTCCAGGGGCACGAGGACAATCCTGACTGAATCTTAACCAGAGGAAAACGTGAAATGAATTATGGGCGAGGAATTGGTATTGTAGATCTATATGAAAATTGCTGTAGGAGTTAAAATAATTGACAAAATATCCATTTATTGGAGATCATGTTTAATGTGGGTGTACACATGCTGTCTCTTGCTGGTGAGCACTTACTTGTACAGATATGTTTTATGTTTTTTTTTTTGTTTTTTTTTATTTCTTTTTGTTCCGTTGTTGTTTGTATTGGGAGTTCTCAGCACCATCCAGAGGGGAAGGCAAATCCACGCCCAGGCCAGCTCACATCCATGGTAAGTACCCGCAGGAAAAACTCTACTTAATTGCTCTATATCTGGTAGGTTTTATTTCAGGCAAATCCAGTTAGTCTTTCTCATGGGTGCCACAAATATCCCAGGCAAGGCAAAAAAATTTCTGCAAGTTTGAAATGCATAGGAGAGTAGCTAATCAAAGTGCTAGAAATCGGAGTGAATCAGCATCACTTCTCTACACAGCGAAAGTGAACATCTGGGCTGAGGTTTGCCAACAGACGCCTGATGCCATTCAGATGAACATGCAGACTTAAACAGCCCACACGGGTGCACTGCTCGCAGTGTAGCACATCCTTCTATAGACCGCCGTAGCTGAACTGCTGTGTAAATCTATGCCATCTCACTGTATGCTGCTGCCATATGGGTAGGCAGGTTGAACACAAAACGCTGTTGCGCCACAGAGAATTTCACACATATATGAATCTCGCAGGATGTCACGGATGACTGCCAATGAAACTGCACTGCAGCATTTGGAAGTATATTTTGCGGCTTGTTCTGGATAGTGCACTAGGATAATTTCTCTTTTCTTTTTTAAATCCTGGGATTTGGCCCATGCAATGTGTTGGTGTCACAGCAGCAACAACTTCAGGACAGCTGGATGATGAGTAGTGGTGATTTAGCTGTTCATCTTACTGTTTTTTTTTTTTTTCTTTTCTTTTTGCTGGTCACTTGCTTCCAGCTGAGGCTTTTTTGAAAGCTATGACAAATTGTTGTTATATTTTATAAATCAAGTTTTGATGAAATAATGTTATCAACATTGGCCTTTAAAACTGAACGCAAACGGAGCTGAATGTTCCTGTGGCAGTATTCGTTTGACATACAGCCATGGCAGCAGAGTCTCTTAGCTCACAGACAATTATCATGAGCTATTGTAGTATCAATCCTGTGCAGAAGCTGTGACCCTGCTGAAATCCCTTTTGGCCCTCTTTGAAAAGACATGAGTGACGACAGCTCTAACCACCTTGCATCCAAAATTAGAAATTGATGGCAGGCCCATTAGCAGATTATTAAGTATACTCACCCCCCTCAAGTCATCCTCCTCTTCAGTCTGTCCTGCCCTCTCTCCCTGGCTACTCCTGCTGGCTGGCACACCTCCAACTCGTTTATACTGGGTGTAACCAAGCTGTCCTGGGTCAAGGCTGGGCTGGGCTAGGCAGAGATGGGCTAGGCCAGGGCCAGCCTGAGAAATGTTTGGCTCCATGCTCCAGTAGGTTCAGGCAGGGGTGCAAACACCTGCTGGGACTCCCCATCTGACAGGCATCTGATCAGCCACGGGGAGGGAGACTGATGGGAGCGTCAGAAAGCTAATACACACATACACACACACACACACACACACACACACACACACACACACTGAAAAACCCTCAATTATGTTATTCTCGTCTGGTTTCCAGTCTGATGCCTAATGAAGAGAAAGTGGGTTGATACCCGACAGAGTGTGTGCATATGTGATAGAAAAAAGGGGGATGAGTCAGTTTACAGGAGGGTGGAGATGCAGGGCTGAAATGGCACACATAAGGGATACTTAGATAAAAGCTAGTGCGCTGAAGTGAATCAGCCCCTGTCAACTTGCAGTGTGGTTTACATGGCAACATCCTAGTTATTATCTAAATGTTCATTTCTCTGGTTTTGTTTGGTAATGGAAATTATTGTAATCAAATAACTGATTTGCCTCATGGGCAAAATCAAATCTGTTTTTTTTTTTCTTTTCAATTCTTCAAGTCATTGATTTAGTATTTCTAAATATAATCACATGCTCCTTGAGATTGGCATAAATCCATTTTCGCTAAAGCCAATGATTCAGTTTGAATGCATTAGTCCTCTATTCAGCTCCGTCTCATGTATTTGCTTTTCAACCCAAGAGCCTGTGAATGAGATGATAGAATGTATTCATTATGCAACAGTGTAATTCTTTTTTTTTTTTCTTCCATTTGCTCTGTTTGTCTTTCTAAACATCTGACTGTAATGACACTCCAGTGTGATGAATGGAGAGGCGGTTCGCCATCCCTCTCCGAAAGCCGTTTCATATGGAAGCCATTCATCACACACTGATACAAAACACGAGAACAGAGCTTGTTAAATGTTTCATGGCGCTGTAACTGTCGAAGAAGTGACCAACGATCCCTTTAGTAGCTGATTTCATGCCTGTCATTTATAGGTTAGAACAGTAGGTAGCCGTGCTCACCTGAAAATGACCTGACATGACACCCTACAAAACTAAACTTATTAAACTACTTTCTCTCTCTCTTTTTTTTCTCCTTCTGTTTCAGACTGTGGACTCGAAGATTTACACACATATAAAACAGCACACACACACACACACACACACACACACACACACACACACACACACTACACACACACAAACACTTCATGTTTACACATTCACATGCACACACAGTGAACACTGTGGGCAGCCAGTGTGGAGGAAGATCAGTTAAAATGGACCTTTCCAGGATACTACTCACATCCTCCCTCTATGGTACACAAATGGATGGTGGAGCTGAATATGAGAGTGCACATGTCATTGTTTGTTTATTTGTGTGTGTGTGTGTGTGTGTGTGTGTGTGTGTGTGTGTGTGTGTGTGTAAGAGAGAGAGTGAATGTGGGTGTGTGTATAGCAGGCACATTTGTGTGTACAGACATTTATGTGTGCACAGGTACATTGTTTATGAGTGTGAACGGTTTCTCTTTTTTTTTTCTTTTGTTTCTGTATAGCTACCACTTGTAAATTGTGACGAGTACGTGTCAAGAGTTTGTAAGCTGTAACTTTCTGAGAACTATTGTACTAAAATGCACTCAATAAACGCCTTGGAAAACAAGTCAATCACTTTATGGTCTGTGACTCAGTGGGTGATAATTCTGTTTTCATTAATGGTGAGTCAAGAAAGCAGAGAGGAAGGGTTATTATCCAGTAACACTACTGTCAGCACTGTGCGGGAGTGTGACGTCTAATGCTTGGTTTCATAATGGCTAAGGAAATAAACAGCTTTTTGTCACCGCCGGTCTGGTTGGCAGCACGTGTTAAAAGCCATCAGCCACTAATAAACGAGCCGTCACTTGGATTACACGCAAGCCCAAAAAATGGCTCTCCGCGAAAAGTGACAATATTTTGACAAACTAGTGGAAATTATCCTCCCATCTAAACTCCTATCTGCGTTTCAAACACACACTTGCTCGCACAAATACAAATGCACAGTCACAGTAGTCCTGTAAGTTCCAGTTGCCAGAGACTTTTAGTGCACTTCACGCACTGGAAAGCGTGCTGCACAGTAATGATATGGTTAATGAGGTGAGTCGAAATATATGGGGATGTATCCAAGTCTCAGCGTTCCTCCATAACTGTCTATTGACTCTAATTGATTGATAATATCCAGCTTCATATTAGCAGAGTGGCTGCTGTGAAGGGGCTGCGCCAAACTGAGAGGAAGCCAACGAGATTCATGAAACAGATTTTTTTTTTTCCAACTTTGTAATGTTAAATAAAGTGCTCCACTTGTCACTTTGTCTGTTTATGATATATGTGATGTCACGTGTCAAGTGGTGAAAGCATGTGGTGAATGCCTTCCAATGCAAATCCTTGGCAAGGCATGGTCTCGATGAAAATGTGGAGAAAAGGAGCATTTCGCTGCCCTCTATAGTTTAAAAGTTCCAAGTCCATTTGCAACCTCTTTCCAGGTGTGCTTAGGTGTACCTGTAACCACACCTAACACTGATATCACAGAGTCCTGGAGCACCCACGTACATCACCACACCAAGTTGAGGTTAAAGCACTGGAGGTCAGCAGAAACAAGATTTAAGTTACTATTTACGTATACATGTCAGCATTGCATTTCCCCCCTTAAAGGGAAGGTCCAGTTTTATATATCTAAAGACACCCAACAGCAATAACAGCACTGCTGAGATTTGTAAGTGCAGCTAAAAACAAAAGGCGGTCAGGCAATCTTACCGCTTTTAAAGAATCACCCAGGTTAGCCAAAGAGCCTTAAAGCTAATTGTCTGAATGCGTGTTTGTGGTGAGCAGAATGTTACCACGACCTTTAAAAATGATAGCGATGCCTATAAATATAAGGCTCAAGATGTGTGGAAGGCTCAAGTGGAATTTCCCTGTAATGGATATGAAAAGAAATGATTTAATACTAACAATCTCACACGCATTTCATGTGAGTTGTCATATTGCTCAAGAAAAAAAAAAATTCAAGGTCATGTGGGTGCTTTGCTTGCGCTTATAGAGCTCCACTAACACTTAAACAGATGTAATGACCACAGATATGGTGATGTTCTTCTTCTGGTATTATCCTCCTGCGCCTTTAGCTTAATTGGACCTGTTTGTCACTTTAATCAGAGCAATTAGAGAGGTAGTGAAGATATGTGCCCTCATGACAAGGAACACTACATTGCACTGGGTTTGAAAGCTGCCTTGTGTGAGTGTGTGTGTGTGTGTGTGTGTGTGTGTGTGTGTGTGTGTGTGTGTGTGTGTGTTTGTGTGGATGTAAGAGAGATAGGGTGAGCTAGAAGGATTGAGGCTGACAGGAAGCCAAAGAGATGAAGACAGAGATGAGTGTGGAGAGCGTTCTCTTAAAAGTGCGCTTCATTCGTAACAGGGTGTTTATCACTGACGAGGGAGTCAGCTCACTTTATTTCACATTAAAGTCACAGGAAGTTTGAAAAGTGACTTCTCAGCAGCAAATCTTTGCCTTAATCAATATTCCCGGAGCAATCACCTGCAAGAAAGGGATTGGTGCGCAGCAGGGAACTCCTGCAGAGAGAAAGGGAGAGAGTTGGAGAAAAAGCAATCCATCCAGCGGTGCAGATCAGAGTGTGGGAGTAGGAAACTTGGAGTGAATACTGAGTGAAGGACAGTGGAGAAGCATAGTGAACTTGGAACCGTGGGACAAAGATGATGGCACAGAGATGGAGAGGAAGTTCCAGCACGGAGGAGAGAGAGAGGGATGATAAAACTTAAACTTTGTTCTTGCGTATGCATTTTAAAGGCATAATTATTTAGCAAAAAACAAAGAAAACATAACACGGCTAGAGTTGCGTCGATCCCCAGTGACTGGTTGTTCTCCTTGCGAGATTGTCCGAGGCCTAAATCTAATCTCTGCGCTTGCTGGCTGCAGGGCCTCAGTAAGCTGTCTGCATATTTACAGTGATCTTGGGGGTCTAGGAAAAGCTAGAAGCACAAACTGCTCTTGGAGGCTTGAGTCTGAATATGGTGTACAAGCTCTGTGGAGGATTATGTTGTTTTATGCATAATTTTACAAAAAATAAATAAAATATAGCATATGATTGGTGACAAATTAGAGGAAACCAGCAGCGTAGCTTCAGTGCATCTTTGCATAGATTTTAAATGTCACTGGAACTCTACTGGGTGGATGAATTTATTTCAAAACATATTCCTTATTGGGTGTTGTTGATCATGGTGATAGGGATTGCTGTCTTACACATCGGTCCAAAATCTCTCCATGGTTGTTTGGTCTGATGGAGGTCTCATACCTTGGGTTATTTTCATACTCATGAAACTATTTAGTGACCCTTTATGCATGATGTGGAAACATCTGCAAACGTTTTGTTTCCCCACTCAATGATTAAGATTTTTTCTGCTTTCTTTCTCTAATTTGTCAATAAGGGCTTTAAAATCTGTGAACAAGATGAAATTGTCAGTCTTTAGACTCTTAGATATAGATAAAACTCCACACCAAAAATGCACAGGAAAAAGAGGAAGAAACCTCTGGAAGGACAGAGTAAAATCACAAACCGTTTAGAGACAGAGACTAGTGATATGAGGTCATTGCATTGCAAACATGTACAGAGAATATGGATCAAGGCCTCAAAACAAATGTGCTGCTCAGACTGAAAGGAGCTGGGCTTCATGACATTCTGGAAAGATGGACGGACGTAGACAAACAAGAGGCAAAACCAAGGATAGCACTCATACAAAGCAAGAAATACATAAGAGGTGAGACGGAGTCTCCTAGAGGACGAAGATCAGAATCTGAGACATCTGGAAGTGTTTGTAGCGTACAGAACTGACTGCGTATGTGAATTTCATGGCTGATGTGTTTACAGCTCACTTTTTCAGCGAGACGGCTTCACGACTGTGAAGTTAAAAAAAAAAAAATTGTAAATAAGTGGAAGAATACTCCGTGTCTGCCTCTATAAACAGTTTCAGAGCACATGTGGAGCCCTCTGACTCATGCAGCTATGTGTGGTCTGGCTGAACAGGTATTGACCTTCAGCTTATTTTTCTTGCTTCAGAAGCCAAATTTGGGCCTTTCATAGAGCAACATAGCTAATCCTGCTTAATTCATTCCGCCGTAACATTGGAGAATTTGCATTCCGCTTCTGCAGTAATTAAGTTATTGACGGACCTCAGTGAATTCTGCAAATGTGGAAATACTGCTTTGCTTAATCAAGATGTCAGTTGCAAGATTCAGAGTGTATCTCTCTTAATAGTAGAGGACATTTCTCCTTTTGTGTATAGGAGGAGAAATCCAGCACCTGGGTCAAATGAGATTTTATGTCTCGGAGGAGTTCATCAAATTTAATTATGATACATATAATTACCAAAAGCAATCTTCTGTGTGGTAGGAATAATCATTTCAGAGAGACGTTGGCACCTGCAGGGATAGGGCGTAATTTAGAGACAGTGTAGAGTGACAGGAAGAAGAGAGTGGGGGAGAAAGAGACAGAAACTAGTGATTGCTGTATACTCTACAGGGAAAAGACAGCAGTCGCCCTGTTACAGTCTCCTCTTTCTTATTGTGAGAGCTCAGACAATGACCAAATTTGTAAACCCTCTTTAAGCAATGTTAGTGTCTTTTCTGCTGTTTAGTATCCGATAGGACTACAAAAGAACATTTAACAAACACTTGATTATGAAAACATGGCCCTACTTCATCATCATGCTTGCGCTTGCGAGAACACAAACAAGAATATGTGAAGAAAGACAGACAGCAGCAGGTACGGAGTGAACAGCGGGAGATGGAGGACGAGGTTAGTTATGATGGCTCGAGGATCACATCTGTAATTGGTTCTTTCAGGGGGTGAGAAAGGAGTAGGGGTTATGAGGAGGGACATTACCCCCCCCCCATCCACACACACACGCAGTGCCTCACAAGCTCCCCACCCATTCTAGAAACCCCCCGCAGAGCCTAATCCCACACAGAGCCCCTCTCAGCGCCGCCCTCCTTCGATTGCTGCAAAAATCAATGAAATATTTTCCCACCAAAATGAAGAGGAACAATGGACGAGATCCATGAGTCAAGGTCTTCCTAATTAGAGAGTTCACACAAAAGGGCTCCTTTTACTTCGTGGCTTGCAGAACAGAGGGAGAACCGGGTGGAAGAGGAGAAATAATGGATAGTGAGTGATGAAGGTCATACACTTTACACTCATTGCTCCCTTTTCTCTAATACTTCATAACTCATAACCTTGGCTGCCAAAGCACATCTGATAGGCTGACATCCCTCCATGTTTCTAGCCCTAGCTGTGCACACAGCATGCCACGCCAGAAGCTACAAGCTTTTCCTCTCTTTGTCTCCACCCCTGATGTGTAAAGAGATATGTCACTGTGTTTTATCACATACAGCCCTCAAAATGGAAGCAGAAACCCTGCCATATTGTTGTATTATTGAAAGGTTTTCTGATGTCTTTGCTCCGTGTAAGTGCAGAAGGTAAAATGTGTCGGTTCCTGTGTAGAAATTCAACAATGCCCTTCATTTGACTGCCCTCACAGGGTGACGCAAGAGAGCAGATGATAACAGACAATGCTGACCTCTCTCTAATGAGGGCTTTGGGTAAGATAAAGATATGCAAATTTCTGTGCAAGTTTGCCTTCAGCTTTTTTTTCTGTCAAGGATATACAGTTTACCTCTACTCCTGCGATACACTACAGTATATTATCATGGCTGCATGAAACATGCATCTGTTCGTCATGAAAATGCAGCAGCCTTCGTCTCTACACTTGCAGCTCCTCAAAGTGTGTTCTTACAGCCCGGCACTATACGGTATAGTGATGCATGTGAAGCAGAATTATGTGGAGCAGTGAAACATTGGTTAATGGCAGTCATTACTGCTCTTAACCAGCACCTGCCATCTTAACAGATGCTCATAGCATTGAGAGCTACGTTGCATAGATGCACTTCAGCCACTATAATGGCATTCATACTTGGTGGAGAGAGATGCACTGCGCAGTCATACTTTATGTGACTCCGTTAACTGAGCTCCATGGGGAATATACAACACATCCAGCTTTATGACTCAACACCGTGGGCATACTGACTGAAGAACATATAAAATGTATACTCCCAGAGCCCCGGCTCTGATTGGTTAAAACACCCGATAAAAACAGACGTGTCAGATAAACACAGGGCATCAAGCTGACTATCAAGACAACAAAAACCCGCGGTGACACAGTGACCTAGGAGTTAATATATTTACAGTGAATTGCAATGTCATTCCACACCTCTATTTCCCACCATTTTGTGTCATCTATCAAATAAAGGTATTAAAATGCAGAAAATAACAAAACAAAACAGACACACTAACTACAATAAACAGCGAGGATGTTTATGAAGTGTAAAGTACATTGTGTCCCTACAGTGTAAAAACAAAAGGAACACAGATGATGCTTCATGAGTCTGTTTCCCCGCATGTCTACCCCAGGACACTACAGTAGGCTATGTTGTTTAGAGGAACTATAGTCGAATTACTCCGATTGTTGGATTGATTAAAACGCTCAACTGACACAACCCCCCCAGAAAACAACAACAAAAACATAATTCACACTTAACTCTATGGTATATCTAGTCACGCAGATGGAATTGGTTTTACTTTCCAGGCTTTAAGATTTCCATCTATGAGACTTCTTCTGCCAGAACAAAGACGATGGAGGTGAGAGATATTTCTTTTGTGGTGATCAAAGCTTTGAACAGAACAGAAATAACAACATGCAAGAGCAACACGTCCTCGCAGGGAAAAAAAAAAACATGCCCCGTGTATTAATCATTTTTACAAGAGAAATGATCCCATGACAATTTGATAATTGGCTCAAATAGGCAGATATCTCACTCTGCATTCATTTGAGAGGAAAGAGACGACAGGCGTATGTTGGAGAACAGCCCCTGTCATTTTTAGCCACTTCACATTCACATTAATGCCACTAGAACCTGCCGATTTCTGTGCAGGCTTGTCATGTGAAGACTTGTAGGGAGGAAAAACCTATTCATATCTCATTTCTACAGGACCTTGAGAAGCTGTCTCCTAGGGTCAATAGAGTGGTCATGGATACACATATACAGTATATATATGTGTGAAAGAATGAGTGTTTCCATGTGTGTGTGTGTGTGTGTGTGTGTGTGTCAGAGCATATGCGTGTGCATTTTTTGGTGTATGTATGTGTGCTCAGATGGTGGCCTCTGAGGGGGAGCATGTGTGTTGGTGAGCTGTAACTCAAGAGGCTGGATGGAGGACAGACTAAGTGGCTCTCAGGGGAGAGTCGATCGGTTGTTAAAGACAGTGGAGAGGGACACAACAGCCTCAGTGCACGCTAACAGCCAAAACAGACACAGTCTTGGTTAGTGTAATTGCTATAGACAGGCAGCCATCTGAATGTCTTCTCCTAGTACTCTCTGTCTGACGTGCTCATAGAGGCCTTTCACCTTCCTCCAGTAACTTGTGCCAAAGGAAGAGGATGGATTACAGAAAAATTCATGGGTGAAATCGAGTCTGTCCTCTCGTCTTAGTCAGTAATTTACCTACCAACTTCTCACACTGGATGTTTGCAGTTGCAGTAGAGCTCCTGCCTTCTTAGCATGACATGCTGGCAGATGTACTATAATGTTTAACAAGACAGCCTATGTAAATTTAATGTTGTTTCAAATGAATCCATCCCTCTTTTTTGTCCATTACTACAGTTTTTTTTTTTTTTTCTTCTCAACCCTGGTGTGTAATCAGCACTTCTGTCATCCATCAGTGAAAGCTTTAATTGTACTCAGATCAGATGCCCGTGGTACGAGTGTTTGTAATAAGTCAAAGCTCAAACAGCCTGGAGGAACGTGGGTGGGTGGGAGAGGTGTGGGGGGGTAGAAGGGTGGTGCCTTCACATCTTCAAGACAATTCAAAAATTGCGTCTACCTAGAACAAGATCCTTCCTCTGCCCAACACCCGCCGCTTCGCCGTGATACCTCCCTATTCCCCCTACGCCCACATGTGAGGCATTATCCAAAGTGATGAAAGGAGAAGAGGAATGTCAAATGATAACTAAGTCCCCCTGGACGACTCCATCCCATTCCCAACTCTGCCTTTCTTTCTAGTGTCCTCTCCACTTACCGTCTCCACCAGCACCACCATCCTCACAAGGCCCGGGAAATGCAGCTGCTGTCAGCTGGTGAGGGCCTCCAGGCTGATCTCTCACTTTCTGGAATGTGCTGTGCCATAATGAGCACTGCCCCCTCCTCCATCTATACCAAGTTCTGCCTCCATCTTGCTTCCAAAAGCCGCGCTCTTCTCCTGCAGTGCAGCGCAGGTGAACACACACATGCTGAAAAAGTGGAAAGAAAGGAAGGTAATGAAACATATTATTTTTCCAAATTCGGCTTAGTAGCGAGTCCTTTCGACAAATTAATGAGTTTTTTGCACTCCTCAAATGAAATCATAATGAATAAAAGCGCCGCGAAATCATATAAAAGACATTGCTTTTTAGGAGTGAAAATCTCTTCTTATTAATTAACATCTTTTGTTCACGGGCACTACATCTGCAGAGTTTTCACTAAATGATAGAAATACTCCCTAAATGACGGAATCCCTGGGGAACTAAGGTCTGCATGCAGCTGTGCGTGGCCTGTGTGCTTATGTTGACTCATGACCTCTGAACTTGAGTCATTACTTACACCTGTCAGTCAGTTGAAGCCTGGCCTCTGGAGGGGATTTGTGACAGCTGAAGGGTGAATGAGACATGCCTAGCACCCTAAATCTAACACTCCATACTCCCCTGTGGTTGCAATAATCATAACTCAAGGGCTGATCTTTGACACTAACTTATTACACCGGGGAGATGTGGGACTATATAAAGGGTACAATGTGGGATCGTATCTCCAGCAAAGAAACACAGGTGAGGTGCTTTCATGTTGGTATCAACCATCTTGATATACTCTCTGGTTGAAGCATAGATATTGTATAGTATATCCATACTCAAAGTGAACTCAAAGTATCCCTCACTCTCTATTTCAGTGGTATTAGCTTGCTTTACATACTGACTCTTGTGGTGCTTTTTGGTGTAGCCCACGGGCCAGGAACCAAGAGGCAGACAGCCTAGTCCCACACTCATAAATTATAATAGGCTGCATTGTTTAGCAGGGTAGAGACCTGCCACAGATACAGTCAGAACAGAGAAGCTATAATCTCATGCGTTTGTGAAGCTCTATATTACTCAGGATAATTTGCCAAGCACGACACGGTGGGGCATCGACTAACTTGACAGTATTCTCAGGCTTGAACTCAACCTTATCGTTGTTTTGTTCCGCAACATTGGAGAACATTAGCGGTACTTATTTTCTTCTTTCTATGTTTGTTTATCTGCGCATGGAACTGTATGTATTCTCTCTGTGCATTACATTCTGTCATCCCATTAGCATATTTGCTCATTCTACTCTCAACCCATTGCGTGGCCCAATCTGTTGTCTACAGGAAAAGATATTTGCTAAAATGAGCCCCTGGAGCAGCCACATAGTGTTGATAATAATGATAGAAATCTAGTTTTCCTTTTGATGCATGAACGCCTTTTAGATTTAATAGCCATATGCTAGAGCCATTGTTTTGGCGGCTGCTGTTATTGTTGTTGATTGTTTTTAATCTTGCAGAGTGTTGGACATCAAACGGACGATCCAAGGCTACCCCTGACTGGGTGATGTGGAGGATAAAAGAACCAACAGACTCTTAAGGCAGTGTTTGTGTGTGAGCGTGTGTGTGTGTGTGTGCTTGTATGTCAAATGTGAATGTGCGCCAAAGTGAAAATTCCTCAAAAAAGGATGTGCATGGCTGGACTTTTTATTCATGTGCGAACACCTTCTCGTCTGTACATCTGAGTATGAGTGTGTTGTGTATGAAACATGCCCTAATTGTGTGTGTATGCTGCAGAACCTTCTATCAGGCATTAGATAAGCTGCAGCCTTGCTGGGTCAGGTCCTCTGAGAAAAGCAACCTATGGCAATCTGAAACCCACGGCCATTGCTCAGATAGAAGATTTCTCTCAGAGTCAGGCCAATTACTGCACGTGGCAGACGTGAGGTTGGATTGGGGGAATAGATATGTATAGTAAACATGTGTGACTGTTATATAAAGCAAGGGTTTTCATTTTTTTTTTTTTTTTTTAATGCCAGTGTGTCCACTCTTCACTGACCTCATATGTACAGGTGAGGGCAGACACATGGCGAGATTGGATGAAGTTCTTCAGTATGCTTGTAAGATGAACATTCTGTTTTTGCCTTAGGCGTGTTCAGAAACTTGCTGTTATACCCTTCTACAAGAAAACAACAATTTTTCTCTATTCAGCCTCTGCTGTGCTCAGGTTGGTCTGTCTGGTCTTGACCGTTCTGTCTTCTAATAGGTGGGCCTTGAAGCTGCACTCTGTGAAATTGAAACTTAGTACTTAATCAGTTTCCAGTTGTGACAATAGACTTGTCTTTACTTTGCTCTGGCATTGGATAGCTACACTATAGACATTTCTCAGTGAGTGCGGATGCTGGTCTATTGAGCATTATATACACTCCATATGTCACCTTTCCTCTTGGGTTTGCTGTTAAAATAATATTCCAGCTGATGCTGGTTCTGTGTGATATGGACCTTGCTAATCCAGGAAACATCTGGGCCAGTATGACACTCTTTCTTTTTTGCTCTCTCTTTTATTGGACTTTGGCAAGTGAGTTTGGAGTTAGAAGTGTTATTGGAGAGGCACTCAGGCATATTTGTACAAATTTGAATATCAATTATTCTACACTTCTTCCTGCTGCATGAGTTATACGACTCTTCAGCGGGCTCATAAGTGGTTACACATACTTCCAATAAAATGAAAAACCTCACATCTGCAATCCAAGTGTCTTCCTTTTTCTAAGCCATCAATACTTATTTACAACAAACTTTATGATTCATAAAGTGCAATTATTTATCTAATAAATTTTATTTCAATTGTGTATCTCATGCTGTTGTCTTTGACAGTTTTATTTAATTGCTTTTCAAGTATATACATCTTCTCACCTACCCCTGCCTAACCAAATAACAAACCAATTGACAATGCTTACAGAGAAAGTAAGCTGCAAAAAAAAGAAACCTGTGTTCTTTCACAGTCCTGACTGAAGTGGTCTTAATATGGTCAAATTTGGTCAAAAAATATTGTTTAACTTTTCAGAGGACCCAATTTTCTCTAGACACAGAGAGGAAGTCATTTTGTCTGGTCAATGTTTAAAAGCAGGGGCACAAGTGTATTCATGTCTTCTGGTTACAGCTATCCCATGGCCATACCAGTTCTTGTACATTGAGAGGCAACAACAGAGCATTGTCAAGAACCAATTTACTTGTTTCTTCCTTTTATACTGTAAAAATGTCCTCCCAAAAATGTATTATCACAGAGAGGCAACAATGATTCATTTGTTCAGCCTTTTGAAGTAATGGTAGTGAACTAATAATTTTAGCATTTACTGACTGGTAATAGATTAGTATTGATTATTTAACTGTTTAATCTAAATTGTCCATTAATGTGAATGTGAGAACGAAAGGCTGTTTGTCTTTATGTGTCAGCCCTGTGATGAACTGGTGACCAGTCCAATGTCCCACCTCTCACCCAATGTCAACTGGGGTTAGAGCCCCTCGCCACTTTATAGGTAATGGACTCTTTTTATTTTGTCTTTGGGTGCCTATGCTACCCAAAATGCAACTGGAACACCGACAGTTTGACTGACAAAATGCCGGTCCACATCCCCCAATTTTGTTCATTTTTAAACTTCAGCAACTCAAGTGACATCACTTCAGACAATTTGGCAGATTCCAGGCAGCTTGCTCTGGAGTAACCCTTTCGTCACCCACGCCACTTTCAGCAGCATAAAACATTCCTGTAAGAAAAAAAAAAGTAAATGAATGACTATATAGTGAAAAAAAGAAGAAAAATGTTGTACTCGTTCGATCAGTTTCATAGGATAAAGAAAGGAATCTGTGGTAACAGGTAGTCTGCCAGACTATAGATTGTGATAATCCAGGTGTCAAGGAAAAAGAATCTAGTTAATGAAACTGTCACCTAATAGCAGATGCATCAAATTACCTTGTCAGATCTGTTCTGATTTAATGAAGAATTTGATCCCTGAAGCAGCGGGCCCTAAAATAAAAGGATAGAGTTGTCAATTACTGTAATCCATAATATGGGGAAAATATTAATCTAATCACTTAAGGACCTACCTGGGTGTCTGATCTGACTTGAAATAAGTGGATATAAAGTTTGTAACTTTGAAATTGGGAAGGAAGTGTGAGTTATTTTGTTACTCTGTGGGCTATTTCAAACCAGGACATCATGTTCCACTGGAATGATTTCCCTGGAACCAATCAGTGGTGCTGTGCATAATCATGCAGATGGGCCAGGCTGACTGGATTTCCTAGAACAAAATAAGAGTCTAACAGCCTTGAAGAAGGGGAGGAGGAGGAAGTGAGGTAAAGTGAGGAATTAGGAGACCACAGAGTAGGACAGGAGGAGAAAACGGGACAACAGAAAAAAAACAAGGAAAGAAAATATGACAAAAAAATTGAAATTTGAAGAGGTCGAGACAAGGGGGAAGTGCAGGGCTGAATAGTAAAGAGATGACAGGCCAAGATAGGAGAGGGCAGCATAACAGAAAAGACGAATGAGATGCACAGGTCCAAAGATATTTATTTATTTATTTATTTTTAGGAGAAGGGTGTTAACATAATGACTTGTCTAAAAAACAAGAATGGCAAGAAGACTGGAGAAATTATGAAAATATAACAGACCGAGACCTAGAAACAAGAGAACAAGAGAGCAGCCAACACAGAGAGAAAACAAACAGAATAGGGGAGGAAAATAAATCTAGCATGCATGCAAGAAGGGAAAGGGAAGGAACAAGAGATAATAGCAGACCAAAGCTAAATAGATCTCTTGCATCTGTACCCTGGATGGGGAGATATATGTGTCTGCAGAGCCCTGCCAGATAGATAGGACAGCGCAAGATGAATGAGATGGGTAAATATGCTTCTGTGCATCTTATAACCATCATGGACATTTTGATGATAACAGCACCCCCATATCTTTGTATGTGTGCGTCTGTCTGCATCACTGTATATAAACTGTAGGTGTGTGTCATTTGTGTTCGACAGTGTTCATCGGAATAAACTGTTAAATAGTAGATCATATTTCATGTATTATATGATATAATTTTCATATAATAATCATTTAATCAAAGTCAGATAAGATGGAAATGGATTGTTACAGTACAAAGAACTGGTGTAATCGAATCAAAGTCTTACAAATGTATATTTGTATAATGTTTGTGTGGTCTTATGAAATTAGTAACACTCACTGAGCCATCTTGAAGGTCAAAATGTCTGGCTCTGGCCTCTCCGCCATGTTAGTAATCCTGCCTCTACCGCCTCCTAGAAAATCTAAAAATTGGCAAAGACATGGATCATCGGTGGACCTGAGGCTGACTAAATGATGCCTGGGTGCTCAAACAAGCCATCTGTAACAGCATCCACCTGTCAATCAAAGTGGCCATGCTGTTAATTATTCATAAATGTAAGCCTCAATATAACTTGAACAGGATTTTTTTTTTTTTTAGAATAGACTAGAATCAGACTCAGTACAGTTGCCATGAAAGTATAAATTAGCTAACTAGACTTTTTTTGTACCAGGTTGTAAACATGTATATTTCTGCTGTTTAGTTGGATGTTTTTAATACATGGTGGAAGATTGGCATGTTCTGTAGCCAGGCTCAAGTGGCTGTTTGAGGAACTGCAGTTTTTGGCACTTCACAGCCACGGGGAAGTACAGACATTGTACTAATACATTAAGTTTTTCAGAATGTTCTCAATGTTCTCTTGCCAGCTATTACATTGCTTTGCTGGATTTGTGTTGAGAGGGAATGTTTGCAGTCCAAGGTACTGAAATATCTTATTGACACTAGTAAAAAAAAAAAAAAAAAAAAAAAAATAGGTTGATTTTAAACTGATACTTTCAAATATGTGCATTGGAATGCCAATCCAAGCGAAGCATTATAAAACCAGTTGAAGTTTTCAATAAAAAATGAACTTTTTAACTATGAACTTATTAAACCATAAATTGCAGCGAGGTCGGTCATGTTTGAGGTCATTCAAGTTTTCATTGGTCCTCACTGGATTACTAGAGTGCAGGAGTGCAAACTGAGAGGTATGTCCAAAGTGCTGTTTATGATTCATTCTGCAATGCAACACACACATATGTACCGTTGCTGTGTATACTGTGTTGCATAAATCTGAATATGTAACTATGGATATTTTTGACTCTGATGTATATTTTGCATATAAAGCGTAAAGTGTATAAAGTGTCATACTCTGTTTTCTTTACATAAAACATGGAGGAAAAAATGAAAACCCTGCTTTTTTTTTTCTGTAAATGCTGATTTGTCAGGCGAAGTGACATTTATCTTCAGTCTAACTTTATTTTCTCAACAAGTTGCTGTTTTTATTTTGTGCCTGTATGTGTTTTTGTGGTGGAAAAATAAAAAAAATGAAAAAAAAGCTCCATCAAAGTTAGCCTTTGCCGTTTGCCTCACTTCTATGTATAGATCACAGGCAGCTTCTGAGACTGTTTGTAGCCTACATCTGAGCTACGCAGGTACACAGTAGGGGGCAGGGACTCATGTCTGCACATCTTTACAGAGGTGTGTTTGTGAATAGAAAATGTGTTGTTTACTTCTATATCAGTTGAGCCCTGAAGTTGTACAACTGAACTCTGAATGAAAAAAAGTTGTGTTTCATTGTTTAAGATTTCAAAATTCCAATTTCCTGAAAAGTTTACACAAAAGCAAAATCTCTTCTCAGTCCAATCAACCAGTTAATACTGTTGTTAAGCCATGTGTGCATTACACAGGCATTGGCCTGCCTTGCATGAACTCTATCTGTTTGAATGGTCAGAAGCAAAGAGATTATTATCATTCTTATCCCAGTGCATGTTGTGGAGCTCTGTAGATGTGAAGCAAAAAGACTGCTTATCAACGGCTCTATCTCTTTCAAGAATGTATTCCCAGGTGACTTTAAAGAGACTGACTTCAAAAGCTGCAGGAATCAGCCTGGAGTGAGGAACACAGAGCTGACCAGCCAGATGCTGGTCGCCTTGACTATCTCTCCAGCACCTCCACTATCTGCACACATCCAGCCTTTTGATTTGCTTAGACTTAAAAAAAAAAAGTCCCCATAAACTGTTCACACTCACATTATTTGTTACTGCCTGTACTCTTTTAGCATGCAAAAAGTCTTGATAAAAGAAGCTGACAGATATTCCTTTATTCCTTTTTGTTGTTTTGTGGTTTTCAGTCGAACTTTTTGGGGTAAGATATAGAAAACTATGATGATACTAAAGCTTTTGTGCACATTTTTCCATTTTTCAGAAAAGGATAAAATCGTTGTTGGGCATATTCGAGGAAACAGCATCTAAGATCAAAAGCGTCTGGGCACCCATGGCAGCTGTTGTTGACTGACATTTGATAGCTCATAGCTATGAGATGTGCTGTCAACTTCTATGGTGCACTATTGACTGAAAGATGTCATAGCCCCGTATGGCCAAAAGACGACATCTTACCCCACATAATGTTCGTTATGTACCTTTAGCAATTTACTATGTCTGTTATTTTACAACTATACTATGCTATTGTGCTATAAAGTTTGTATTCCACTTGGAAAGTGGAAGCTAACATGTTATGCTAACTAGTTTTTGCTGGGAAAGCTAACTAATATTACTGATTCCCTCCCTTGGATGTAGTAAGAGAGCTAGAAATGGTTCTGTAACTCAGCCTTGTTGCCAATTTGTCCCAGTTGCCACTAGTGCTATTCCATCAGAAAATTCCCCTGGGGTCCAAAATGCATTTTCCCTATATGCCACCATTATAAAAGAAGCATCCATAAAAGTGCTGAAAAGACCACCCCTCCAAGAGGTACACAAGGTCAATTCTTATTTTTTCTCTTTTTAATCCATGGAGGTTTTATGTTTGTTAAACTTGCCTATATAAAGTCTATGGACTGAGCAAGAACACCAAGCAGAGACACCAATGTGCATCAGCAATGGGCCATACAACACAGAAGCAAACCCAGAGGGCAGAAAACTTTTTTGGCTTATGTGCTGGCCAAGCAATTTTTATTCATGTGACTGGGCACCATCTTTGAGACAGGTATAATACATCCCTGTTCCCTCTAGACAATACTTTTCTTTCATGTGGTGTCAACACCTGCTGATGCACCAGCAGCTCCTGCACAGCTCAGTGTTGTTCTTCATTATACAACGAGGGTGTGTGCTGTCTCTCTTTCCTGGGTCCAGCCTCAAAACTCACAGCATTGGATGGTTCAGTAACTGCAGCACTTACTCTCTCACATTACTCTCTGATTTGAATTGAGAAAGTTATGCACAGGGTGCTGAAATCATGCACGAGACTAAGCTAACAATCTTTTGTCAATTTTGTCAGTTTCTATTTTTTGTGTCTTCACACACAGATATTGACAGTCATAAAAAAAATCTAAACTTTTAGAATAAATAATAAATAACTTTTTTTTTTTGATTAATACACTTTTGACCAAGAATACTGATACATCAGCTGTGCTGTGCCTAGCAATATGTGCACATGTTACAACAATTTTGTTTGGACAAATATTAGGCTCTCTTTTCCCCAGGCAGACAATTCTGACTCGGGTAAATTCAGCTTCATCACATTGTCCAACACGTAACCGTCATGACGGGAGTATCTCTAGCTGGTATTTTGTAAACAAGAGTGCAGGGTGAAAGTGAATAATAAATTAACTGGGAATCATACTCTGAATGTGAAAAAGAATAGAGAAAATAACAAGAGAACAAGGCAATAATGGATGTTTCAAAAACCTCTTCAGACTCCTAACTTAAATTGGATTTTAACTCCACAGAGTGCAGGTTGTAGATGTTTATTTTCATTCAATTGTCAAGCGCCACTGATGACAAGTTAACAGCCCTGCCACAGAATGCAAATCACGTTGGCTTTCTCATTTCGCTGCCAGGTGGAGTTCTCAATATGTCGTTCAAGCATAGCTTGCTTCCACTACAAAGTCTAAAAATTGTATAATTGAAAACTCTGAAATGGTTCTATTGTCAGCAACTGTTGTTCAGTCCCGGCTTCAATGCCTGTCATCCTGACAAGTTACCAAATACCTATTTTTAATACCTCTGGCATTTCTACAAATGAAACATGCCGTTTGTTTTTAAATTGCCGGGATGAAGAAAACCTGGTGCCATAACCGTGCATGTATGGTTATTTGACCTGAACAACATCTCAATAAGACAAACAACATCTTAATTTTGATATATGAGATGTATAATACATGAGAAAATTGCACTATGCAATCTTAAGCAAGCAAATAAGTACAGAATCATGTATTTATTTCCATCAACAAAATCTCATTGGATGTAAGGGAAATGAACAAAAAAAAAGCCCCAGGAAAAGAGCTTGGACTTGGTATTCTTTATGTGAACCTCTTATTGTACAAGCAGAAAACATAAAACAAGATATCATTTTGGGGATTCTATGCGCACTTTACAGGAATTCTGACCACTCGTATATACCCTGCCTGCAGCCACAGCTATAAATGGGTCCCCTGATGACAGTTCTGTGCATTATAATCTCACTTACTGTCATGTAAATCTCACCTTACAAGAGAAGACACAGAGATTCAGCGTCGAGCGCTGAGGACTACATGTAATTCTCTCTGAGAAGAGAGAGGAGAGGACGGCATTGCAAACTTTGACAGCCCTGAGTGTTCTCTTAACATACACACTTGTGCCTTGACCACCTGCTACACCCTCTTTCTACTGTAGAGAGACAAGCTGATAATGGTGTCACTGTCGAGGATATTTTCAAAGTTAGGAAGGAAAGGAAATTCTCTGAGGCAGGACACTTGGTTATAGCCGGTTCACACAAACACGTGTCCGACAGATGTATTCAAACAAGCAGGAATTTATAAAAGTTTATAATCGTGCTCTCTGATGCAGGCATCAGTTTTCTTAAGGCTGTAGCTTTTGTGTGTTGTTGTTGGTTGCTATTTTAGATCAGTTGCAATCACATTTTTGTCTCCTTTAAATGAAAAGCAGAGAGAGAAACCAGAGCCGGCAGCATTTATGCAAATATGTCCGCTTATACGCAATAGTGCTATGCGCCTCTTTCTCAGCGTGTGTGCTTCAAGTGTTCAGCGGATGCGATTTAAGCATCAGTTGAGTCATAGAACCATCATACATGTCGGATTTGTGGGCGCACGTGTACATGTGTATCTATCCTGGCATTGCATGCTTAGCTTTTCCTGCTGTTTTATGATAGGTAGAAACTTTCTGTGCTTTAAGTGATACAAGTGGCCATTCATCAAGTGCCTTTTTCAGAGAAAACATACTGCAGCGTTAATGTCAAAGAAAAACCCTAAAAGAACATCTCTGAGTACTTTTTACTCAAAATGGATAATGTGCTTTTTCCACACTGGGTACTCTCCCCCGTACAGCCGATCAACATCTGTAATAACAAAATCATGTTAATCAACACACTGCATGTGCAATAAGCCAGAGGCAACCGACATCCCTCCTCCCCGTCTTGGACGACCCAAGAGCACTAGAAGGCAAAATCACATTTACACTTATAAGTATGTGGAGAGGGGCTGTCTTCAGCCATTAATCTATGGCTCCACATGGAAGGAATATAGATGGAATTATCCCATGAGGAATCTATGTAAATGTCATACAAAACACCTTGCAGGGTTTGCTTTGACAGAGATGGAAAACAGCTGATGGATCAAATATCTTTCACTTGACATGACCAGCAAATAATGCACCATTCACAGGAGGATACGTTGGTACTGCAAGCTAAAGAAGCGTACACATGAAATGCCCACTTGCAAAATGCCTTATAGGGGAGAGATTATTAGTCTTTTCTATATTTGAATGAAGAAAACTCATTTGTTATCCTGGCATCCAGCAGAAGAAGTGGAACCGGAAAAGAAAGGACGGGAAAAAAAAGGAAAGTTCAAGTTGAGGACGGCAGAGGACGAAGAAGAAGGAACAACAAGAGTGAAGGAATAGTACTGAATAGAATAGTGCTGCTGCAAAAATGGATTAATGCCCCAAGACAACATGATGTCCCCATCTCTCCGAGGGAGCCACGCAATTGAGATGTATACACTGTGGCACCTGCAGCTCCCTACATGCAGCCTCAGCAAGTGAGGTCACCCTTGTCCCCAGTCTTTCCCAGTCTTTGACGGAATAACTAGTTTTGCCATAGAACTTGGCTAATAGCGCCTTTTGTAGGGGCCACCATAATGAGGCAACCCAGTGAGCTAACAGCTTCGTACTGGTGGTGATTTTAAGCTGAGGTTAGATGTCGCTCAGTCAGCACTATGCCTTTTGAAATTGTACCAGTCACAAGCAATGGTGTGTCCATCAAATGCACACATGGTGTCTGCAGTGTGTGTGTGTGTGTGTGTGTGTGTGTGTGTGTGTGTGTGTGTGTGTCAGTCTGTTTCTTTATTATTCTATGTGTGTCGATTCTCTGGGAGGAACATCAATGTCTGTGTCGCTCTGGAAGAGTGGACTCAGCCATTACAGCATGATGTGGCCTTGTCTAATTGTATCACAGCATTTTTTCTTATTATTCATCCCCCTCTGGATAAAAGGAATGGGAGACGGAGCCGAGAAGAAAGGACTGTTGATTCTGCATTATATCTATGCAAGTGATTCAGAATTCACGGTGGGAGTAGTGAGCAAGAACAAAAGCCAACACAAAAGGTTGAGGTATGATGAAGCTGAAAAAGAAGAGAGGGGAAAGAGAGGGAGGGCGAGAAGGGCGTTCATAAAAGTAGACAAATAACAGGGTGCTCTTATAACAAAGATGCTAAAACAATCACACGTGCGAGGGTCAGTGTATTCACACTGCAGATTTTAATGAGAGGCAGATGTGTGTGCCAGTACTGTAGACAGTGCCTCCAGTGTGATCACAGATCATCGCTCAGATATCACACAAAAGAGACGGAAGAAGGAAGAAGAAAAAAAAAAAGAAAGAGCGGAAGGGTAGTTATGTTTCTTTTTCACTTTGAGAGCATGTGGGCAGACAGACAGACACAAGTAAAAGGCAACTCTCCGTAAGAGAACTCTAATCACTAATCTCCTCCCTTCTTCATTTCCCTCTTCGACTGAACTCCTCATTTCTCGCATTTCCTTTTCTTCTATGATTAGTAGTGTCCTGTCAACACCTGCCATATTTCTCTGACAAGTCGTCATTAAGTACAGAGAGAAATTTGTTTTAAATTGAACACGGAAAGCGCTCTAAGAGTGTTTGTGCAGTACTGTCAAGCTTTTTAATTAAGGCGGCTTAACAAACATGTTTTCCATGCAGAACAAAACAATACAGGTCCTTTCAGAGTGTCTCACTGTGAACCGTTGATAATGGCTGTACCGTACTGAAAGCAATTCACATTGGACAGCCCAGACACCAATGGTATACATAGAAGACAAACAGGCATAATACAAGCTGTTCCTGTAGGCTGTGTAGGGCACATTGCATATATGCAGCAGAAACCAGATTTGTAATCTTTAAATTGAAATAAAACCTTACCCACCCAATTCAATTAGCTTTTTAAGACGCGCCGCACTAATTGTAACTTCTGACTGTGAACATTTCACTTTGAGAAACAAACAGGGTGTTAAACATCTGCATTAAATACTTAAGCTGGTAGTGGGAGTAGATGACAACAAATAGATGATACACACATTAAATAGTCTTTATTACAGTTTTTCATTAGCATGCAGCGCACTCTGCGAGCTTTCATGAATTCTTCATTCACTCGGAGATGTAATGAAGTCTTTCTTGTAATTTGGCCCATCAATAATTAGGAGACCTCACTGAATGGTCTCTGGAAATGGTGGCTGTGAGAAATCCTATACCATTAATATTGCATTGAACTCTTTGCGAGGCTAGGTCCTTAATGAGCCAATAGTCCTTAGTATTGTCAATATTTTATCCTTATGTACCTTTGTCGATTGAGATGGGATCTCAAGCGTTAAGGTTAATGACCCTGAACATGAGGGTCAAGAAGGTAATGGAGAGCTGTTTTTCAGCAATAAGAATAACTGAGTTAAAGAGGAAAATGTTCAAAGATGATCTCTACAGAAGTTTCTCATTTGGGTCACTCTGACTGTGAAATACTTTGCAAACTTTCCTATTACCTTTGCTGCAGTGCGCAGTATCGTTTTTGCTGAAGACTTATAAGAGTAAAAACGTTATCTCCTGATGTGGCACCGTGCAGCTTTTAAAAATAAACTACTGTTTTAAGTGCAAGGTAGCTTAATTTCGCCTTCACTTTTATTTGAATCTGGTCAGTATCCATATGGAAGCCGGTTCTCTGTTGCACCGAAGTCTTTCATTTTCACTGCAGCGTTCTAATCAAAACTCTCCTCGTATTTACTGACTGAGGAGAGTCCAGGTACTGGCAACAGAGTCAGGGGCATTCATATGCTCTTTAATGGCACCACTTGTTTGTAAGCCTGAGTCCACCTACACACACACCACTAATGGGCTGCGCATAGCCCAGTCATGAATATGCATTCTCACCTTGGCTGATAGTTTGGAAATCTAGACCACAGAATGAAAAGAAACAACAAATAGTGTCTCTCTGTAATTGGCTCTCAGCAAAGGTAATATGCAAATTTAGCGCCTTTATAGTCACGGTATTGTATTGAATGGAGAGCTGCTTTTTGATATGTGTGAATAAACCATGATCAGACAGCAGTCACTTAGATTAGACCGGTGGGCCGATAAAACGGCTTCATATTGTAGCCTTTGTGTTGTTCAAAACAAAAAAAGTTTGTTCCTTTACCAGTGATCATGCATAAAAACACATTTTTCTGTATGAAGTCATAAGTGAAATTTAGTGCTACTGTAAAAAAAGAAAAAAAAAGAAAGAAAAATTAAAAGCTGCTGAGCTTGAAAGAAAGCACATTAAAATTTGTGTGGTATCAGAAACAATTAAGGTGCTGGGAGACACAAAAAGCAACTATGAATTTGAATAACCATGACCATTAATCGTACATCAAACACACCCAGAAAGAAACTTTTTTCATTGTAAGTCAAGGCTCTGTCAGCATACAATGATGGAAAACAATAAAGATGTTATCCCCTACACAGTACCCTGACAGCTATTGAGCTGTCATTATACGATCATGAAGTCATTTCCATGCCTAACTTGAAAGCATATTATTATGATTAAAAACAACAGTGAAATGTCAATCAATGCCATGCCATTATTGCCTCGCATTCTGTCTCTGGAGATACCAACATGCTCTGGTTTCATTTTTCTGTCCATTTTCTATTATGATCCTATTACTGTCACAGTGGGGGGCACTTTATTGCATGCAATCCCGAAAACCTGGGTAAAGTGTTTTCTTAAACTTATACTCTTGGAAGAGTCTAGAGATGAGAATTATGTGTGAAATGAAGTAGTCATTTTTCAGCCACAGCAGACAGATTCGGTGCTTGTGAAAACACAAGATAGAAATTCGATGCAAGATGTCCACTACGTTCTGCCTTAGATAGTATAGTACCATGAATGAACTAAAATAGGATTAAATTATAGACCATAATACTGCGGAAACATTATCTTTTTCTCATCTATTAGTTAAAATGAAGTATCATAATGATTAAATAAGCAACAATTAGTAAAAAAAAAACATCCTTAGTTATTATGTATTAGTCGTCCATCACTTCAAATGCCTTCGGCTTGAGCTGGTTCCATTGACAATGGCATTTCCATAAATAAACAACCGCACAATTGTGATCACGATATGTTTCCAATTCTTCTTTTGCTAAATTTTGATTGGTGCAAAAAATATGTGACATAACCTTTTCAAACAAAGGACACACAGACAAACACACACATGCATTTCTCATGGAAAATGTATGTGTCTCTAAATGCAGTACCACATCAATCATAGAATCAGGCTCATTGAAAAATATGTTTTCGGCTCCTTTAATAGAAGATGTTTGTATTCCTAGTAACTATGCTGTAGTCCACAGAACTAAATGAAAGTATATCAAAAATACATATCTATTTCTGAAACTCATACAAATGTATATACTTTTCTCCTATGATGCTTTGAGAGAAAATTCAAGAACCGCATGCACTGAAACATTGCTGACTGCATGAGCTTTACAGCATGACAGTGTAGGAGACCTTGACTTGGACTCCAGAATGGTTAAAGCTGCCCAGGGTGCATTCCTTATCTGCATATTCGTGGCTCTGCATTTCTTTTGCTTTTCTACATAAAAGTAAAGGAGCTGGCTAATCAGACTTCAAGGGTCAAAGGTTACAGAGCTGGAGGAGAGAAGAATCCTCCTGGGAAGGACATGTCCAGATGTGGCTTTCCATTCCTTTACATCTACACCATTTTCCAACATAACCTGCTAGTCGTGCAGAACACGCTGTGGACAGCTGCAAATTAGATAGACGAGGATGGTTAAATAATCTGTTCACGGATACATGAATCCTGTATTTTTCTCCAATTGTGTTGAAGCGCTGGGGCTATTTGTGGGGTATATGTTACATTCACACACCACCACTTCAGCAATTGACAAAGGATTTGTGCGAGCCATTATCGTCAAAAGATGTGAGGTGGCATGCAGAACGCTCCATTCTCTCTCTCCGGCTGCAGGTAATTTAGAACAAAATGGGGGAAAACCCCTGTTTAAATATGGTTGTATTCTACAAAACGCATCATCAATTACTAAACTCTGTCTCTTTGATTTATAAGTGGTCCATGAGCAATATCCCCTCACATGAGCAGCCTCTCCATCATCTTCAATTACAGTGAGAGGACATCTGTATCTGCAAACACATGCTAAGTTTCCCTGCCTGGTAGTAAAAAGCAGAGCACTTGGAATATATGCAAACAAATATTGATTCATATGGTTTGTGTGTGCAGTCTGAAAGATGTAGCATCACTGACATAAGTACCACTGGGCATAGAAGGGACCAAAAATCATGATTTGAGCTGTTTTGTGTCTGACTGCACAATCATGGCAGGCACATGGTGAAAGCTGAGAAGAGCTTAAGGCCAATTCTCACCCACGACATACTGCTCAGAATGAAATATCTTCCCAATCCTGACTAACTGCATTATCCAATTTCCGTCTATAGCAGTAAGAGATAATAAAGCGAGGAAATGTGAATGTAAATGCGCCGGTACATAATGCATAATTGCCCTATTAATTGCTTGTTTGCTGCAGAACTGTTGCTGGGCTTTGGTACAATATCTCAGAGCCTGTCCCGGCGGGGTGATATTCCCCTCTTCTCCCGGCCTTCCTCCCTCCTCTGTCCTCTATCTTCCTTCCTGTAGCCTGTGTTTATGTACTGAGGCAGAGAGCAGCAGTCTCATCACCATCATTTGGATGAGAGATGGAGTCATCATCAGCCAAGTCCCATCGCTGCGGCCACACCACAATTGAAAAGGGGGATGTGGGGTGTGGGGGGTCCTACTATGTTACTATGACGACCACATCAAATTGGTCAAAGCGAGACCAGTAAAGCTAAAAAGTTTTTTTTTTACTGTATGTTTTTCTTTTCTTTTTTTTTTCTATGACCGTTCTGCTGCTGGTAGTGGGTGAGGGGGGGGAGTAAAATTGTAATGAGGCAGCTGTGAGGGACACCAATCTGCAGGGAAAGCTACTTTATGCAGAAATCCAATTTAAGAGATTGGCTTAGTGACTGAGTCATTGAAGGTAAATCCAATGGTAATTATAGGTAAATCAAAGGTGAAAGCATGCAAAACACTCCCGTACACAACTCTTTCTCTCTTTCCCCCCGCTCTCTCGTTTCCTCTCTCTACACTCCCCTGCTATACTCATTACCACATATCACTATGTTGCCAACCAAAAAGAGACAGGGGCAGAGTGCATAACAAGAAATATAAGCAGAACGGTGGGTTTTAGCCTTCGTGGCTTAAAGGGACGTGACGCTCATGCACACCCTTCATTCTGAATCATGTTAAAGATAGTTCAGTAATTAAACAACATCCTCTCATTTAAATATCATCTTAATACCTTTGGCCCTGCCAATCAGTTCCATCCACTTGCTGTAAAGGCAACTAAAGTAGCAGGGACATTTTTGTCTTTCGATTGTGTTGGCATTTGACCTACGCAAACAGCCTTGCCTTTTCTAATCACCCCTATACTATATCATTAACCACAGCTAAAGCAGGGATAATGATGATAGCAGAAGTGTGCCAACTCTCACACCTCCTGCTGGGCAACTGCCAACTCCCCACTGGGAGAGAATGATTGCGAGGGGGAGGAAACAAAAACAGTCAAATCTTCATAGCCAAAGAAACCAATTTATCAGACAATAGCGAAGCAATACTAAGAACACGAGGTATTTTTAAAACTCTGACATAAAATCCATGGATTGACATTATGGAATGACATTTCAGAAGCAGCTTCCCTGCTTTCCTATTTGTTCTGCCCTCTGAGAAGCACAGGAGCAGTAATTTGTTAGATTGTAGATAGAGGCCTAATAAATAGCCGAGCTAGCGGCACACAAGTCATTTATCCTGACCTTTTATTTCAGGCAAAATCAATTTTCTGTTAATATGCCACTAATAAGGAGACACCTTTTATTTGTTTGGCTCTCAAACTGCATTGATGCTTTTTAGCAGTGTTGTGGCCAGACGTCTCGCCATTGCATTTTGATTTGTTGACTGAAATGGGCTACTTTGAAATGGTTCACTGAAAGCTGTAAAGGTGAATGTTAATGTGACAGCTGCAATGAAACTGGTGTACGGCGCAGCAGTCCAAACATGAGGAAACAAGAGCACAGAAATTCACAGCAGACGGCAGGGCTCAATCTTTTTGTTTTTTTCTTTCAGTGAAAGCAGCACTGAACAGGTTTTGCAAGGCCACATAATCAGTTATATTTATAGGACGCCAGATTATGCCTACTGAAAAGTTAAGTTTAGCACACCTGAACATTTATAGGCTGTTTTCTCCATCAACTTGACAAGATGTTGACATGTTGACTTCTCAGACCTACAGATGATAGTAATAGTGAGTGAGTGAACCCACTTTGAAACGGTAACTGTCACAAAATGTAACAATAATATGTTACATTACCATACCTTACTTGCTCCTTGAAAAGTCATAGCTCTAACTGGCATTGTTGATTGGTCAAAAGGGAAAGGTAATGAAGGCCTGTAACACTTTCTGTATGCGTGTGGTGCCACTGTTTAGCGTCTAGAGGAACAACAAGTCAGTTACAGCAAAACCCAGAGGGTATTTCAGTGCTTTCATATCTGTTTAGCGTGCATTATCTGTTCATATTTGAATAATGTGTCTGTTTATGGCCTCATTCCCTGGCTGTATTTGGTTGCACTTCTTGGGAAGAAGAGTCAACCCGATAAAAAAAACAGAGGCAACACTGTGACAGAATAATTCATTTATGTTGTCAACATGGTATTTATCCATATTTCAGTCTATTTCCAAACCTTCAAATATGTAAACAGTGGGAGAGTCCCATTAAAAAGTCAATCAGATAGCAAATCAGATCACAGTTAACATTTGGTCATACCTCCCCTGGACAGCTGTTGCTAGGGAAACCTATGCAGGTAAACTGATTTGAATCTACAATAGCTTGGGTAAGACATAGAGAGATTGTTGAATATGCATAGACTGGACAACGCTGTGATCAACATTTTGGGTCAATGGAGACTGATAAAAGGCAGTTTGAGACTAAGTTTCTCTGACAAAACAATCAAGTTGAGCTATAATGCCCAATTTCCCAGTCATGCATACATCAAAGACAGTTTGGTAGTCCAATGATTTGGTTTCAAGGCCTCCTGGTTAATCTCCAAGGGTTTGGGGTGAAGACATATCAGCAGGCCTGTTGTTAACTATTGTCTCCGTGTGATTTATTCTCTTCCTCTGCCTGGAGAAACACAAAGAGGCTGTGAGGGGGGATCTTGAATGCCCAGCAGCTGTATTATGGAGATTTGAGGCAGCAAAACATTCCTGCAAACATGCGCTGAGATCACAAATGCCAGCCTCGATCATAGCACAACAACCTTGTATTGTCAGTGCCTCCGTCCTTGTCTACATTTTTACCCTTCTCACTTTCCTCCACTTCCCAATTTATATGTAAATTCCTTATTCCTTAAACAATGTAATATGCACATCTATCCTTCGGTGGCAGAGGCCCAAAAGCATACAATAAATGGCCTGAGCCCTCACATGGAAAGCAACCATGTGAGTCATTGCAATTTAGTACTTTAACCGTGGCCTTGTGAAAACACCTAATGGCACCTAAGAGTGCACATTTTCTACCATCTGTGGCAGCTTGTGACTAAAAATATCATTTTGTACATGTTGTAACAACCAAAGCTGGCAATAAAAAAGAAATAGGAACAAGCTCTCTGTTAAACAAGAGTGTGCACGCTACGGTACACAACTTCCCCATCCACAATGTACCAAGTGCAAATTTCACTGACTAAGCAGTACAGGGAAAATCAGGTGGCTGTAACAGTCAAAGATGATGTTTCATCTTCTCTTCCAGTGTACAAAGTTTACCACACCAGTAAAACCAGACCTTGCACAATGTCAAGACTGGGTTGGGCTATTTCTCTCTCTGTATATTCCTATCTATCTATATTGAACTGTTGATAGTGTGGTAAAAGTACATAGTACATGGGAGAAAAACACAAGACCAAAAGCAACTGCACTTCAGGCATGTATAGATTGTGTATCTGCACTGATGCACACCCACACAAATGCATTCACACTGGATTGCCAATTTAAAGTTTCCATTATTTTTTTTTTCCCTCCAAGGAATACTCTACCCTAATGATCACTTATTGATACATTCATTAAACATTTATCAACATTAACCAATTGCCATTTGTAAGCCTTAAAAGATTAATGACCCCTAATGAATGTGTAATTCTTTGTTTGATCACACAATATCGGAGTCGGTGTAACAGCACCTGTTAAAAATTCTCTCCCATAATCAGCAACGAATGCGCCTCTTAATGCGTTTGTTTCTTTCGAACACCTCAACAGTGGAGTGCTTCTAATGGCACTGTCCAAAAAAAAAGACATTATGTTTGCAAGATTACCCCATACTGAGCTTGAGGGCTTCGAGAAAATAACTTAATAAGAAATTCTGAGAGCTCGCGAGCGTTATTTGATGCCCCACCGCTGTGAGATGAGTGGCCAAACGATATTTTGATGGATATGTTTTTTAAACTTTTCACTTCGGAAAAAGGAAACACTGGCTCAGATTGCGGCGTCTGTCAACAGATGGTGGCCAAAACGTGTTAGGTTCATCAAACACTAATATTTCAGCACTTAGAGAGAACATGCTCACTTTTCATTTAAACCAAAGAGTTTTAAGACAGTGGGGATTATTTGAATTTCAGTTAGGTTCCACTTGAGAATAAGCTCCATGGTTTTGTTTGATGTTGTGTGTTTAAGGTCACCTTGATCACAAATGTTCAGCCTAAATATATATATATATATTCACATGATGTTACACAATATAAAAACCCATTTTACACTTGTAGAATATTTGGCTGAAGAGCAGGGACTGGTGTGGTCTGGATGCTCTACAGAGCGTTAAACGATGTTGAGAGGGTTGCTGTGGTGTTGAGCTAATACAATTTGTTTCCTGTGCCTCTGCTGCTTTGCTATGCTGGATTAATTTTCTGCTTTCACGGCGCTCCCTCTATCCATCTGAAAGGAGGTAAGCCACCAACCACCAACAGAAAACGCAGAGACCAGTGTCAAGCGCCGGGCTCGGCACTGTGTCTTCTTACACTGTACACGCAAGGGCACGAGGGTGTGCACGTACACACACATCTATGCTGTGTATATGGTGACCGGTTTGCCAGACGCTCCATTGCCCAAGCACAGAAAGGGATTAATGTACTGGCAGTTGGCCCTCTAGATCTCAGTCCACAATGCCCACCTCCCTTCTTTCAATACAAAAAACACACCCTCAGCATCATCTCATCTACATTTGCCTCTTTGTCAGCATTGATTCTTAAATTCAGACAATGAATTGGGCCGCTCAGATGAAGAGAGGAGCAAATGGAGAATGCAGGCTGAGAAGTCAGCCACAGAATCGAGAGCAGCACAGCAGAGAGGGATTTAGCAGGGGAGAAATGCATGAGTGTGTGAAAAGGGGAGGGGGGGGAGTCGGGGACAGGGATGCAGTGAGGACTAAAGAAAAAAAAAAAGAAAAAAAAAAAAAAGATGAGAAATCGGAGAGAGGAGGTGGAGATGGATTCAGATGGAGGGCTCACAGATGAGGTTGGGCCTCTGAGAAGCCAGACTATGGGAAGAAGAAGGTGAGTGTGTGGGACAGAACCATGGTGAGCGGGTCAAATCCATTTACCTCTCAGTGCCATTCGAAGAGCCTGTTGTAGCAAAGAAGACGGGGGGGCTGGTCTTCAATTCCAAATCTTAAACTCACTTTGAAATCAACAACTGAGACAAATAGCCAATGAAGAAGTGTGTGTGGGTGGAGGGGAAATTGTCAATTCGCTCACATGAGGCATTACAATACATAACACGTCTGTGAGGAACAGCATTTGCTCTTTCACTATTAGATATTCCTAGGGTGATGTATCACTCCATATTCATCATGATATCCATACACAACATCTTACAAACTTATCTATTTAAGGATTATAGCAACAGGGACAAGAGGGTTTTTACTGTAGAATGACTTTACACTGGCTATACACTTAAATTATGCAGTAGCACCCCCTGTGGTTATAGTAGCTCATACAGCTGGATTACTGTGTAAGTGCATCAAAGCCACCCAAAATGCCTGACAGACAGTTAACTGCTGCTCAGCATAATGCAATTTACATCTCCTCTGTATCGGGCTGATATACTATTATTTTTCTTATAAAGGGCTTAAATTGCCACATCTTTTTTGTAGTATGTAGGTGTATTGTCCCCATTTCTCGTCCTAACTCCTAGCTGAGAAAAACACAAGTATCTGTCCTTGATTGCTACTCATTATCATACACTTAAGGCCTGAATAAAGGATGGAGAGAAAAAGAGAATAATTTGATGCCGGAGGAGACCTCTACCTTTAAAAGGCTACTTATGTGAGATCATCCTTTTGGAGTGTTTTGATATGTCATTCAAGTGGCTGGATCTTTTTTCTTCCTTCCTCTAGTATACTCTGTGAAATACATTTCACTACTGTTACCCCCACACAGTGGTGCTGACTAAATAGGACAACAACACAGATAGGCCCAACACACACAAAAGCTCTTGAAATTCAGTTCAGGAAGAGCAAAACACTTGCGGATAACAGCAATTTGCATGGACCACAGAGGCCTTCATCAGTGCTTCAGTTTGCAGTCATGCCATTTTGCGGTGCCCACGAAGTCTAGTAATAACTTTTACATATGGCATTTAACAACTCGTTCTGAATGTGCAAATATGCTTTATTTCTCTAATTCACTAATTTTCCTGTTATTCTGAATAGGGTACAGAGTGTAATGCGTGGCGCTAATACTAAAAATATCTACAGCAGTCATTACATATACCTTTAAAAAGCATACAGCCCAAATCCAGGATTTTCTCATATTATGAGTATTACACACACATATCCATCGCACTCCAAAAGAAGACTGAAACGGTGCTTTATACTTAAATTTTGCACTTTGCTCCAACATTTCACAGGCACTCAACCTCTTAGTTAAGATCCAACTTATTAATGTGCTGTGTTCAACTAGTCACACACACACACACACACGTACACACAGCGCTTTTGTGTGAAGGGCGTTTCATAAAGCAGTGCATTATTGTTATTAGAGCACGGGCGCCGTGCCCAGTTGCCAGTGCTGGGTTGAGCGGAAGTAGTCATTAAATTTAAATTGAGCAATATTTTCTTTTGATGCTTGGGGTGCTCGTGTAGGGTGGATTCATATTGGCTTGGCACTACTCGTTTATTTGTTGCATAAACTCAACTTTATTTGCTTCACCCTTATGAATGTGTGCGTTCATCACTGGGACACTTTAATAAACCTGATGCAACAATGCTAAATTGCTAACTTATTAGCATCCCGTTGATAATGAAGTTTATTAGCTGAATGCGCTTTCTAATCTAAAAGGGTTAAATAAAGGTGCAGCTGCACCAAGACAATTTGAAAAGTGAAAAAAAAAACGAAAACATGATTCATGCATTAATATAAATTGATAGCGGGGCACATAGAGGTGAGCTGTATCTTTGAAAACAGCTGCATCTTCCACATTCAAACGGCTCCTACAATATGCAACTATTCAACGTGAGACTGCAACATGTATTATTAGACCTGCCCTCCTCCTCTGCCTCCCCGTCCTCGTCCTCCTCAGTCAGTCAGGTTCACCCTCCAACACTTGCCAATCATCCTTGTGTCTTCTTTGAAACAGTCTCTAGCCTGAGGCTCAAGTAACTGGTGTATCTAGAGCCACCATCAGCTCTGACAAAGCAGACAGTACAGCACAAGCAACCGCAGCACAAAAAGAAATACCAGTGTTCACCGATGTTTTGTTGTCTGCACATTCTGCTGTAACCCGTTCTTCTTATTACTTTCTAACGTTTGCGACCTTGGAAATACAATGCTGGATCTGGCTGGGCTGCAATCCTGAAATTTTCAGCATCAAAAAGTCACAAATTAGATAGAGAATGTGAATTGAATGAACATCTTTGAAAATATTTTTTTTTCAATTTCCCTACTCACATTGATTATTTTTAAATAACAAAGTGAGAAAACAAAACACTGAAAGAATAAAGCATGAAAAGGTCAGGGCTGTACAGAGGACTACATTTATTTTGACTCAATTTTAAAATTCAGATATAATCGGAGAGAGCCTGTTAATGATGCTAACATCATCTTCATATTTATGCAAGGGATATGGAGTATGTTCCAAAATATCCAGATAAAATGAAATCAGTTGGACGTATTGCAATAAAAGAACTGGGACTGGATCTGTTCATTTCAATGAAAGTTTCTGAGCTGCTGCTCAGCCTAAAGAAGTCTTTCAGCTTTTTATATTTTTTGGAATCTATACAATACTAACCTTCTCTCACTAAACTTAAAATAAATACCTCAAAGTGATATGGTGATATGACGAAAACATGCTTGAACTTGAATATAAGACTGCATCTCTGCCGATAGATCTGAGTGCACAATGTGGCAAGATTTTAACTATAGCCACTACGTCACAATCGCTGCGTATCCTGGTGGTTCGTGGGGCTTCCGTGAAAACCAATTTAAGAACAGAAATGGAATCCAAGTGCTATTTATCTGTTTGTATTCTGATGTAAAATGTTTGTTCTGGGTGCTTTTATTCCACATGGTGTTCGTATCTTAGATTCCAACACAATGTGAGAGCACCTCTCCCATTATCCGTTCCGTCAAAGACTGGCAAAGCAGTTAACTGTGTGGCTCCCTTGCCCCTCAAGCTTTGATCTTCCCCTGGCATTCTTTCAGCCTCAACCCTGTTTTCATCGGTGTGCATTAGCTAACAAAAGAGCGCGAAGAGAGGATAGATATCTCCCTGAGAACGGAGAGATCTCTACCTAGCGACTTCAAAGCAGGCTTTGAAGTTGAGCATGAGACAGCAGCATCCGCAGAAGAGAGGAGTCGCTCCACTGTCCTACCATGCTGCATCATTAACTCTTGGATGCTACTCAGCCTACTTATTGTTGAGCGAGGTGTGACTCATTTAAGTGTTTGAAGACGGATCATTTCTTTGCTCAAAACTGATTTCTACGGATTTCTACACAGGGCTGTCTTTAGATTTCAGCACTAATCTCAAAATATGTTCAAGGATAAGTTCAAGGAACATACTATTATCTAATCGAAGTATGAAGATAAACGGTGGCAAAATGAAATAACTTTTTGTCTTTGTATGCATAAACAAACTTACAAAGCAGTTTTTGGATAAAATCTCACCTGCGTACCTCACTGTCAACTCTTAAGCCACACAAGTGGTATGGTATCGTCAGTCGGTCTTCATCTGTCTGGCACCACTTTTTCAAGAATTTAATATCTCGACAACTACTGGATGGATTGCCTTGATGGATATGAATTGTTATGGTAACTGCTCATGCGCCACTATCAGAATAAAAAAATAGGTATTTATAAACTATAAACTATTTATAAACGGCATTCCCATTGGCCTCATTAATGTTATACTACTTCTAAACATATGCATATTAACAATAATACTGTAAGCATATTAGCGAGCTGACATTACTATGTAGCTCTACGCACCACTGCGCCTCTAGAGCCAGCAGTATGACTGCGCTCTTACTTGCTAACTCTCGTATTGCAGTCTCTTATTTACTGCGTGAAAAGCAGTAAAACAAGCAGAAAGAACACATTTAGTCTCCCTTTTCACATCACAGTGTCTCCTTTCTGATATTTATTCAAACATAGCAGTTACACAGTTTGTTGTTATTTTTTTACGCACCAGGTATCGCTCTCTTAATGACCCTGAAGATGAAAATGATGGTGACTGCTAAGTAGTTGTTGATGCTCTGCTAGGTCTCTGTTATTCACCTGGGCATTCTGACTGTGTTTCTCAAGGTTTCGTCTATTTTCCTCTAATGGGATATTCGTGAGAGTTTTACTCGTTCTAATTTAGGGGTCTAAGATCCGAGGTGTCATTTTCATTTGTTGTTTATACTTGGTGTTTTGTAATGTGGGTTTTGTCCTTCTGTTTTTATGGATGCATTGTGTTGCCGCTACCTTTATTTTCCTGACACCAAACAGAAAAATCTGTCTAATCTAACCTTTGGGCCAAACACTAAAAACAGATCCAGCACCCAGGTACCGCTGGGTTTTGAATAACCTTTGCTGCTGCACTGTGAGAGTGTTTAGGGGTTCTGTTTGAAGTAAAGCTGGAAAATATCTGAGGTGCCTCCGTAAACCAATCCCAGAGGGCTTATTTCTTTGTCTTTGGCTCTGGTTCCACCTCCACCTTTCTCCTCCTCCCTCTGTACCTCCCTTCCTCTCTCTGTCAAAGCAATAGGGCAGATATTGATTACCTCAGAGTGTGTGCTATACCTAGGAGTCATATGCATCTTAGCAACCCCTCTCTGAGGTGCTACACATCTTTGTTTTATCATCAGTATCCCCACAAGGCAATACATCTCACACAGAGATGTTTTCTTCTTCATAAGGGGAGTTGTGGAGTTGTGCATCGATCACAAGTACACATAACTCTAATGTGAAGTCAAACACTATCAAATGAGCTTCAATTATAGTTTTATGCTCTCAAGTTTTAGCAATTTATTTGTGAAATGATGATCGAATCTGCAAAGACTTGCTCTAGGGGCAGGCTTGTATCTACAACTAGAACAACCAAACAAAACAGCAATACCATAATCTGATGGTACAGTGAATGTACATGTGATATATATAAATTCTGAAAATAAGCACGGATCTTCCACTAAGCATATGACTTAGTTATTAGCGCATTTTGCCATAAAATAATCCAATAAAAATGAAGGGACAAAGTTGTTCTTGGAATTGAAGGACTTTGGATGAAGCTGAAATGAGTCATGGTGGTTTAGTGATTAGCATAGTGATCTCACAGCAAGAACTAACCCTAGCCCTGGGTGTAAAGCCTCCAGCCAGCTGGAGCCTATCAGTGTACAAGACATGGAGGTTAGGTAGATATGAAAGTCCAAATTACCCATGTGCTAATATGTGTTATTTTTTTCTGATAGAGTGGTGTCCAGCATGGAGGCCAGATTACAGGCCAGGCCTGCCTTTCACCCAACACGCGCTGGGATAGGATCTAGTCTCCCGGGACCCTCGGCAGGATAAGTGGCATGGGAAATGTGCAGATGGAAGAAACATGAAAAACAGTCTGCACAACCCCCCCCTCCCCCAAAAAACACAAAATTATCAGAAATGAGTATATTTTTGTCTTATCTTATCAGCAGTGTCAGAGAGACATATTTGTGTTTTCAAACATTAAGTATGAAGGGATTTTTGTGTGTTTGAAGGGATCTACCAAAGACAGAGTTACCAGTAAAACTAGGTTGTTCCTCTTAACAAGCAATAAGTCCAGAGAATTAGTAAGGATCTGTTCCCACTCATACCAAAGAGGCACGGTTGGTTCAGCCTAGGTGTTGATGAGCCAAGTCATCCCAATTAGGCCAGCACCAAAAAAGCAGTCTGTTTTCAATTGTTATCTGAGGAAAATAAGGCTGGAAAGGCGAGACACAGCAAACCAGAAGGAGGTGTTGATAAGAAGTGGACTACTGAACATCGGAATCATCCCCTAACGTGTTCTACTGCACAGTGTAATCACACTGATTGAAGGAGAGTGTGCACAATTTGCTAAGAGAAGTGTTTTGACATTTGACATTTCTGATATTTTAGGGGAATAATATGCTGACTGGCATGTCCCTTTGACTTCATACTCAAAATGTACAGTATAATCAATATTTTTTTTTCTGGGGACGTTGTATGATATGGTATGTGGATGTGACCGCTTAATGATCATCCAACTGTGTATTTTATTTAACTCACTATCTTGATGCTACGATACCATCATCTGCTATATGGCTCAGTTCCACCGCTCTCATTTTTACATCCTCTGATAACCCACTGAGTTACTGCTTACCAAACAGCTACAATATTTCTCTTAAATGGTGCCGGATTAAGAATGAGAAGGGATTTATATCCGTCCTTATAACAATAAATCACACTTCAAGAATTAGGCGAAATTGCTTTGTTGGGTAAAAAAACCCAGTGAAATATTTCACACCACCAATAAGTTTCAATTAATTTAACCTGGTTATATTTAAATTCCTTTACAGTTTTAGTTGTTATTCAAATCATCCAGCAGACTGTCTAGGGCTTAAAGTGTTCCATTAAGTGCAAAAACTTTAACAGCTCCATCAATCATCATGCTGATCTGATGGAACTCATCAATCAGAAGCATAACACATTATTTCATTATTTCTGCTTAACGCTCTTTGGAAAGTGGCTCCTTGTTTTCTTTTAGCCAGAAACTTTGATAATTGGCAGAAGGTGAATAGCCCCTCCTTGAAAGGTTTCACGAGGTATTAAACATGTAGTGTGTAATCATGATGAATGTAATCCTTTTCATCCAATATTATTCTTTGCTAAAAACGGGTGATTTGTTCTTCATTTCTACTGCCTCATCTTATTGTTGCTTTGGGCAGGTTGGAAATTGGAAATTGTCTTCCTTTTTCCTCTACTGTATTTGGCTGTATGTATTTTTTGTTTTTTTTTTGTTATCTTTCAAGTAATGCCCTTGTATTTTATTTTTAACCTTGGTCTCAGTTGCAAACACAGACGCAGGCCAGATGGGGACTGGCAGGATTAGGTTTCGTTTATGTATGTGAGTAAAATGAGCCATTTCCACTTTGGCCTTGACTAAGGTCTCCAAAGATTATAAACCTTCGGAAACAGACAAAAGATGTGCTTACAGTATGCACTGAAATTAATTACATAGTAATTCTGGATGGTTGCCACTGCACTTTTGTGAGTGTGTTTTTAATTTTTCCTGACCTCCCGGCAGAGTGGAATAACAAATAGACAGTTTTAAATTCATAGCTTTACTCCCTGTCACAAAGCAGGCACAAATGCACATTTTAATAAGGAAAGAGACAGGTTAAAACACTGTATGCAGAAACCACATAAAGCGTGCATAGAGCAATGACCCTTGTTAAGAAGCACACACTGTCCAAAGCCACACGTTTTCATTTTTAAAGTAATACAGCAACGGTTATAAAATCAGGTGTCACTGTATTGTTCATATTACAATAAATGTTTTGCTCGCATCGCCCCTATACCTCAGCTACTCAAAAGACAAAGACTGTGCTGAAGAAAATAAATCTTTGATGCCATGCTGCAGCATGACCCTCTTGCTCCAGTTAACACTTTACCTGTTGTGCTCTGGTGGGACCTCAGAAAGCCACCACCTTGAATATGCAATCCAGGCGTAAACACAGAGGCACTTTGTACTGACGCTGAAGCCTAAACAACACTTGTCACCTCCCTTTCAGACTAAGCAATCAGTCTGTTCCTGAATGATACAGCAGCCTTTAGAAAATGCTTCAGGTGTCACCCCTTTTCTGGACGGTTTTAGCTCATATTTTGGGTCTGCCATGAATAAATAATGCAAGGCTTTTATGACAGTGACAGTGAGGAGTCAAGCCATGGTTGAGGGGAGAATGGAAAGGGTGTATGTATGTGTGCTTGAGAGAGATACAGAGCATGCATGTTTGTGTATTCGACATGTGTGTAGTGTGTGTGTGTGTGTGTGTGTGTGTGTGTGTGTGTGTGTGTGTGTACGTGCAGTGTTTAGTGGATGCAGCTGGACTGGATGTATTATTGATGTGCTGTTAGCACTCCCAGGGAGTTGCAGTCTCATCAGAGTTTGCCAGGGGATTAACAGACTCAAAAAAGCAAACCGGGGAAACAGAGAAAAGGCACGGCGCATATCCCTCATCCGAATCCCACCGCCGTCCCCCTCCCCCCGTACAGAAATGAGCCATCATTTAAAGGCAGAAGGCATTATCTTCATATGAGACATCTGGCTTGGTCCGACACAGTAGAATTATTGATTAGTTTTGATTTTATTTAACAGGCTGCTACCGTGGTGCAGTTTTCAAATGTCGCCACATTTGTAATGACTTTCCACATGATTACACAGTTGGCACAGTTGTGAGATGTTTAACCATTTCGAGTCGCACGTGTCTGCCTTTTCTGTTTATTAAATCTCTTCCCCAAACAGCACACGCATACAACACGGTGATCCACAATACAGATCCAGTCAGTGCATCAATGAAGGCTGCGTTCCCACCCTGCTTCCTGTCATCTTCTATTATGGTTTCATTAGGCCAGGGAGAAGCACAGCCAGTAGATGGATGGATGGAGGGGCACTATTCCTTTTCTAACTCACCAATCAGGGCCAGACAGACCACCACAGAGACTCATACATCCACCTGCTTCACTCACTCTTTTTTCCCGCTTTTGCTCATTTGTCCTCTGAATTTGTGTTTGCATTTTTTATCTGACATAAAAGTACAACAGTTTTTATTGCGGTAAGTAAATGGATAAACAAAATATTCCATCCATTCAGGAAACAGTGTAACCGTTGCAATTCACAAGACTAGAGTTTCCATCCATACTAACATCTCTGTGAGGCTGGACTACAAAGCACAGTGGTGCTTGGAGCTAAACGTATAGCATTCTCACTTGCACACAATGACAATGGTAATGTTTTGATTTTTAGTGTGTTAGCATGTTAATTTTCCTAATCAGAACAAAACAGAACAAGTACAGCTAGGGATAATAGGGATATCATCATCGCAGCACAGTGGCACTAGTGGAAAAGTGAGCAAATCACCACAGTCATCCTGAGGGGACCATACCTGTCTGTAGAATATATCACAGCAGTCCATCCAATAGTTCTTGAGATATTTAAGCTCAGATCAAAGTAGATGACTGACTGATCAACAGTCTTCAGAGCTATGCTGTCAGCGTGGCTAAAAAATCAGTCAGTCAGTTTCTTCTCTGAGTCATCGTGAGTGTGCGTGTACTCCGTTGATGACCTTGTGCCTGAGGAGAGATGATCAGTGCTAACAATGGGTTCACATTGTCTTCCTTAACAGTTATTAAGCGTTACTATCTGTTCTTCCGTTGGGATAATAACCTGTTTGAAATGTATATGCACACGTGACAGCATTTGTGAGAGTACGTATGGGTAAACACACACTGACAAAAACAAACAGACCTATTGTCAACGGGTTTATACGCGTCTGTGGATGTGTGGGTGTGTGTAAAGCTCCAAGGTGTCGCAGCACAGCAGGAGAAATACGTTCAGTGCGGGGGCACCTTCAGAGGGTTGAGGCAAAAGGCAGATCTCAGCCTCCTGCAGGGCCAAACTCCAGTAAGCTGGGAAGACGGAAAGTAGAGTGTGGGGTTCAGTTCTGGGAATCCACCCTGAACCCACATTAAAGACTGAAGATGCCAGACCGCACCAGCCTTGAAGATCAAATGGAGCAAAGATGCAAGCTGTGAACCAAGGAGCTTTTGCCATGCCAGTGTTTAATTATTGACATTTTCAGCGCTGCAAGTCAGTTTTGTCAACTCAGCAAGGGAAAACACACTTACATTTAGCTTTAACGTAATTAGTTTCGTCAAACTAAGAGTTCTATGAACCGCAGTATGATGAGCTAGCTGTAAATAAAGTACTCCAGTGCTGCTGGATGAAAGATACAAACGCTGTATTTACATATACTTTGAAATTATGAATAAACAAAATGGAGGAAAACAGAGTTTCAAGTAAATGCGTATATTTCTGTACATTATGACAGCCACGGGCTGACATTTATTGGTGGCATACTTTTAATGTATTATTCAGTGGAATATGAGTGCTTATCAACATGTACTTTCAAATGTGTGCAATCCTATTACTTCTTGATAAGCTATATTCTGTCAGTCGGAGCACTTAAGACAGTTCAGCGTCTGTGAAACAATCCCCTCTTATGAATGATTGAAATAGTAGCATCAGAGCCCCGGACACCATACATACAATGTCTTTGCCTTAGTTCTTATGACTGACAGCTGACAAGGGTTTCCTCACAGTCTAGGGTCTAAGAAGCCCACATCCCTGGGCACCATAATCCTAATATAATTATCTCTTGGCTGTAAAAGCCTGTTGCACTCTAAAGCAAATCACATTAACGTGCAAGGGGTTTCAGACATGTGCCTTTATCCTACCAAGCAGGCACAGTATGTGGCCAGCTCATGTGTCATTTCCTATAGACCACAATCTGACTGACACCCAGGGAGATGGTAGTTCCCTCACACCGCTGCTTTTCCAGCTGAGAGCAATGGGAAACGGAGCTGCGGTGCTATACTACACCATTAATGCTGTAGCAGTAAATGTATTACTTCAAAAATGTTTAAAGACCACAGCTAATTGGGGACTAAAAGAGAAGGTCAAGCAGCAGGATAAATATAACATAGACTCCAGTGATAAATGTAGAATTTCAGGTCGTACCGCTTGTTTATTCCAGGAATTTCTCAGCTCAGACCTTGTTTCTCACCAATCTAGCTAAATAATAAAACGTCAACTGAGCAAAATGCAGATGCTTATTTTGGTAGTTTTAGAATCTCTAAAGTCATCACGACTGATGGAACTATTGTAAAAGCATACAAATTACCACCAGTGTAGTATTTCCCCGGCTGTGGGAGCCATAGACAAGACTTTATCACTGGTGATGTGGTAGCGGAGGTAAAGTGACATACACTGGAATAACAACACTGATACTTACTGTAGTGTTGGTAGCTTGTTCAAATGCCCTTCAGCTATCGCTTGAAAACTGGTTGGGAAAAAGCATGCATTAGCAAGTAGATCAATATCCAAATGAGACGCCGGGTAAAGAAATCTGAAAGATCATTGTCCTCCTCCTATATTAAAGATTAGATTGAAATCTTTATTACTATATATTGTCTGGAGAGAGGAGTACTCTGATTAGCCCTGGAAGGTACTTGGCCGTGATGAACTCAGAATGTGTTCCTGAAGTGCGTGCCAACCAGCTGAAAGGGATCAACAAAATAAAACCTATACACAGCTTCAATTTATTGGTTCAACCCCCACCTTCCCCGGAAACTCATATGATCAAAGTACTTAAACAATCATCCTCAAAGAGCAGCCTATAATAAAACATAGTTCCCCTGATTGAATAGTTTTATCCTTAGGACTGATTTGTGTCTTGCTTTAGCTCTGAATATTTCTCAGGAAATGAGACAGCAATCATCTTCTTTAAACAGTCTAGGTCTTGTATCTGTTGAGAGTAAATTGCTTAGTTTTGTCCACATGTATTCATTACAGGTTGAGTTTTTCAATTAACACAGATTATATTTGTACAAAGGCAAACCAATTAATACTTTACGATATGGCTGTACTACAAAGTGCCTACGTTAGTCAGGCGGACAGCATACAAATATTGATATTCTCAGTATTTGTCCATGGTTCAGCAATCTCAGCACACGAGTCGTAGGAACCAGTTTTATCCAGAATTCTTAAACTGCAAGGGAAATATTAGATAGACAGAAGAAGCAGCTGTCGGACTTAGACAACAAAACCACGTACAGTACAAGAGGCCTCAGGTAGTGAGTGACAGTTATTTCACCCCTAAGCACACCCTCTAAGAGATCCTTTATCCCCGCAGCAGTCAGCCATCTGTGCAAAAGCAGGTTACCTTAATTGTGTGAGTATGATTTTAGAGTGTGAGTCTGTAAGCAGGAATCTACTCGACTGTCATTGTATTGTATTATAATAATAATAATATCTATTTTCATGCTTATACTATTCAGGACCTTATTGTCCTGCTGATACTTGCTGAGGGAAAAGTCCCAGATATAATAACGCTTAAGTTGTATTTCTTCTTTCATCACTTGCGCATGTAATGTTTTTTAGAACATAGAGCCTCATAGTGACCTTTGTGGCTGTGCTTCATTGTGGTAAGAAAATAAAAAGGGAAATGGAACTATTATAAACAATTGATGGAAACAGCCATTTCCCACATCATGATACCACTCCACTGAAAGAAGAAAGGGCTAACAAATAGTCTTCCTGCTGATCCATGGTTTCTGTTGAGAGGACTCCCTCCTTTATTTTCTTAAAAATGTAATGGCTTTTTTTTCCCATAGCCTCATAAATCAACTCAATCTTAACAGTCTATCATGTCCTGATAAAAATTCTGGCCTCCTTCACTGTGACAGTGACGTCAGCCAGGTATTTTACTGCCAATAATGACTGCTTATGCAGTTTTTATCCCGAGTTATATGATCAGAAACACAATGCGCTGTTATGCTAGCTGGTAAACATTGCTGTGGCACGTGACTCCCTCTCTCACTTCTCAATACAGTTTAGATAACTGCAGGTTTCAACATGTATCATTTCACAGCAAGTATTACAAAGAGCTGAGAAAATTCTGTCATTGTCCCTGGATGATATTTAAATGGCACAACAGTGGTTCAGGCTACCATGAGTTGAATCAATAGAGATACAGTATAAAGGTAAACACTGGGTTATCTCTCTGTGGCTTTATTTCCCTCACAACCAACAGAGCTATCTAGCAGGAGGAATGGGAACTTTTTCAAGACCCTGAGCCAAAAAAAAATATATATTTCTATGTAACTGTATCACTTCAGGGTGAGAGTAGTCGTTGTGTCTTGAGACTTTGTTGTAGCAGAGGAATTTACTACCAAACTGCTACTGATTTTGACCAGTCAGTGCGGTCTGGCAACTCAAGCAAAGAAACATAATGCTAATTATAAAAGTTGGGAGAGTTACTGTGGTTTGTTGTACCCGGAGATATACAGTATTTTCTCATCAGTACATTTTCTGTAACAGTCCACTGCTGCTACACAGATCAACCTCGTAAAAACTGTTATATTACAGTATAGAATGTTACAACGGTGCAATACGTGTGTGGCTTTTTTCACCTTTGCCCATTTTGTTTGCCTCCTGAAAAAAAGAAAAAAAAAAAAAACAAGAAACTTTCAAACTGTCAGACCTTAGTGACCTCAGTCCATGCCAAACTGTTTATCCTGCATCTGCATCAGCTTAACCTTGTCAGTCTCCGGCCTTATTACCAACTCTGCTTATTCCATACATTACTAGTGCATGCAGATGGAGACTGTTCAGCAAACTCAGTCAGGCATAACTAATCACTCTTGCAGATTGGTTCCTGGTTTTGACAGGTAGCTCTGGTGGCTTGAGTGTGTGATTATGTGCATAAATATCAGTGTGGCGCACAGGTTGCCATTGTCCTCACTGGTTCTCTGAAAACAGACTGGGAGGCAAGGTCATGACATTAACCCTCATTTTTTTCTACCTGCTGGACATGTGTTTTAAGTTTCTGAACAATGTGAGAAGTATTTTGAAATAAGTTTTTTTTTTTTTTTTTTTTTCCCTAAGGCAAAATCTTGCCCACATCCACCCTGTCTTTGTAAGAGTTTTACAAAGACCTCTACTGTTTCGTGTATGAGAAAACAATGCAGTCATTTTATTTCAACTACATCCCAACCATACAGCAATTCCCAGATTTCCAGAGTGGAATAAAAGAGTAGAAGAATTCAAACTAAAAGCATTTAATCATTTTTTTCTTCGGAGAATTGATTTGATTCGTTTCATGGAGTGATCGCTCAAACAACCAAACCCAGGCGCAGACAGAGTAGAGTTGTTGTCATCGATGCCTTTAGATACCAGATTCAGACTGTTGCTGTCTCATCTTAGGCAGAGAAGCTATTCCAAGGGGAGACATTAGTCTGCAACTCCGTTTTTCACTGCAGAGTGGCTCCTCTTACTGTAGTATGGCTCCAGCCTGACAATTCAATCCACTGTTCGTTTTCATGCACTGAGCCTGGCAGCAAAACCACATCTAAATGCATGGAGTGGTCTCAGCAGCCCCAACTGTAAATGAGGCCCAGACACTGTTGTACATCACATAAAGACCAATGGGAGAAAACTCACAGTTTTCAATTATTAAAAAGGCATGGGGAGTTTCTGAGGTCTCATACTTTTTGTATGTGGGTGTATCTGCTTATAAGGAAGCCTGTTCTGCCAAGATTTTGGCAGGCAAAAAAGGGTATCTTTACCTCTTTTTAGTTGCAAGTCAAATTGACCCATTCCACTGGGAACGTGTATTCCTTTCAGCATTCTACCTTCCTTTCTTGCCTCAGTGTAATGAACTTTTAGAAAAAGAGCAATAAATCTTTTCTTTCCCACTGTGCCTTAATATCACCGAAATAATCTGTGAGTGAATTTGACCCAGTAGTAGGTCTATCTGCTGAAAAACATTTTTGTACAAGATGAGAAGACTTTTTTTTTTCATTTACTGACTTCTATTTTTCGCCTCTTTTCCAAACTTCTACAGAGGAGTCAATTTTTAATGTCAATCATCACTTAGCAGGAATGGGGGGGCAAAACAGATAAATAGAGGAGCTAATGCGGGGGTCCTACCATCATTACACTCCACATGAATCATGTATGCACTCGTAGAGGAAAAGCTTGCCCTAAAGATAATCAACACTGCATTGTTGTTGGCTGACAACACAGTTGCCAGCTGGTTAATCACATGGAACTGCACATCTGTGTTAAAAAAAAATATGGTTGCCATCAGCCTTACGTATCTATGGCACCTACTCAAATACACACTGAGAACACAATGAGAATATTGCCCACTTACTGGAGGTGGCAAATACATTTTAGATGATTACAGTGTGGTACCAAACCGCACATTGAAAATCCAATTTTCTCATCCATCACTCTTGTAATGTCAACGGCTGCAACGAACGCAGCGACACACACGCATTCTGCTCCTATGTGACAGGATATGATCACATAGGTGAGTCTAAATCAACACGGTGAATCTAAAATAAACAGGCACATTTTAAAAGTAAAAGTAAAATGTTGCCTTGATCTGCTTTAAACTGATGTTGTCAGCCCAAGATCTTCTGCTTGTGGGTGGAGGAAAGAAAAGGCAAAGGAGACAAATAAGAAGAAACTGCACTAAATGAGATCACTGATTCAGTCGACTGAACAGTCAGTCACAGAGCTCCCGCTCACCGAATGCCTCTAAAACTATTCAACATGCTGAATTGCAGTCAACCGAGCAAATAGTTCTGGACATCGTGCAAAAACTACATAAATAGCACCGATGGCTGAGTGTGGTGTGGTCAGAAGTGGGAAGTAACAAAGTACAAATACTTTATTACTGTACTTGCCTCAGGTATCTGCATTTTATTCTGCCTCCTTCCAAATATCTTTACTTTGTACTCCTTACAATTTTATTTTATATATATATATTTTTGAATCACTGCATGCCTGCCTAACATCAAGAGTGGTGCATATCATGCATGACAGATGTAACACGGTGAAAAAGATGTAATGACGTAATAAAATGAAACCCTATTTAAAGTTTCAGAGGAAATGTCCTTCAGAGAAGCCAAGAGAGTTCTTTTTTCACTTTAATTGAGTAAAGAAGTTATTTTACTGTTGCTCGAGTCCAGTTTTAAACAAGTATCTGTATTGAAAAAATGTGTGTACTTTCGCCAGCCCTGGGGGTTGGTGTGTCAAGGCCGTGGATGTATTACATAAAATGTTCCAAGATAATGCCCCGTTCATTCCCAGGCTCGCCGACTGCATATGGTGAAAATATATTTTCAGACTTCTGCAGATTTTTGCATTGTCAGGCCCGTAGAGCGTACACACTGGGGTCCTCCAGCTGAATGGGTTGAGACCATGCATGTCAGTGACTTCCTCTGACTGTGCCAGCTGACTTCCTGCCGCCTCAGTGCACACATGAATGACATGAAATAAATCACTGATATGGCTTTTTGAGACATTTTTCAAAAAATTTCATAGAGTTATTTTGCTGTGTTTGTGATGCTCAGAAAACATACTCATCATTTCGCAGACTTTTCTTTTGTTATTATTTTATTAGTGTGTCTTGATGATACTGCAATAGTAAATGTGGCCACCGATGCCAAAATCAAACCAGAGGACAGTTTCTGGGGCCTGGACCTGGAGCGCATACTGTGAAGAGAATTAGGACTGCAGTGTGGGAATAAAAGTATATTGAATGTAGGTCCTCAAAAATATTGTAATACTAGCCTGTTTGTGTGTATGCGTGTGTGGGGGGCATATATCTCTGAGTGTATTTATGGGAAATCTATAAAAGCAAAGCATAGCACTCTGGAGAAACCTGATTAGGTTTGAGTTGAGCTCAGAAATCAAAATTAATTGCTTAGATGCTCCAGCTCTCTACCATTACCTGAGGCAGAGCCATTTAGTTAAGGAATAGCTCCTCAGCCCCACCACGTGCACGGTTAATCTAAACCGAGCTGATACAGGCTTTCTATTGGTCGCTAGTGCACCACTGATGTGAGGCTCTGGCACGTGAAGTAATTAACATTCATAGATGTATCATGGGGAACATTCCTCACCATCATGGTCTCCATATGCAGGTTGCATGCTTGTATAGCTAACATTACTCTGGCCTTAGTGACAGGGCCCAAACAAGAGAATTCATTCTGGAGACTTTCTCTTTTAAGAAATCAATAATTTGCTCGATTGTAGTCTCAGGTTATATGTTTTAAAAGTTAGTCATTAGGGACTAATGGGGATTCATAGTCTTCTTCCCAGCCATTCATTAGTCGGTAGCCCTAGCCTACATACTTTAGCATGTAATGACATATTTGCATTGTCCTTATTCTCCACTGGAATTTAATTGGAAGGGAGACATGCTCCTTTTTTGTACATGAATACAAGACCCAGTGAGGCTTGTGCTTTTAGCAATTCTCTCTTATCTACTTTTATCCTTTGTGATGACATGCAGGCTGACATTTTCATTTGCTAAACTTACCCAAGTAGTACAAGGATGCACCTGAAGTGTTTTACAACAGGACAGAGCCATAAAAAGGGTTAGAGATAACTATGAAAAGGTGACATTGTGTTATTTATTTTATCAAGTTACACTCGTGAGCGCCTCCATTTAATGATAGATACGCCTCAGTTGTAGTTCACTAATGGAGAACTAAAACCTAATGTCGCAACAATCTAAGGCCAAGGACAGCTTGCCTTTGGACTGGACTGTCTTAAATAAGAGCAACTCATGTCGATATTGTTGTAGAAATACTTTCTTTGTGAGAAAAGAAAATGGGAAGTCACTTTCAAACCAAGGTTTATTCTTGATACATCCTCTGATTATTTGTGGTCTTAGGCAGACGTTAGTTTTGAGCCGTGTGCCCACATATCCCCTAGCCTTAAAATTAAGCCCAATAAGCCAGCCTTTACTCCAAAGATTCATGATTTTCAAAATCAATCTGTTCGACTTCTCCCATGGGTATAAAATCTAGTTATGAATGGATGAGAGATAGCCATGGATGTGATACAAGGGATATTCAGCCAATCCTCGGACTGCCTTTTTATTTTACTTTCTTTTTTTTACGAACATGAACAAAACACCCATCTGCCAACAACAACTCACAATATTGTGTCCCATAGGCCGTATCATCATAGTCCCCGCACTGTCTCAAATCAGTACCCGCATTATTCCCTGAAGGTTTCCGTTCCAGAGTAATGTCCATTCAGCAATATGTTATAAATCTGCACTGCAAGATAGTCCAGATGTGGCCTCATTGCATTCAGAAATGCCAGATCATTACCATTAAGTACAGAACTAATCCTTTCATATGGAAATGTATTAGAAATCTCTCTATACTACAAGGTAGCAGAGGGGTTAGCTAGATCAATTTTAGCAGAATACATTTCCCTGCCAGAAGCAATAATTTGTCAAGCAATTAATATTTAAGACCGGGAACTGACACATCTTTACAAGGGGAGGTCAGCAAGAAAAGTCAGAGACCTTCCCTGATCTTCATTGTAAAAATACTTCAACTCCAATCATACATTTGCCCGACCAAAAAAAGAGAAAAAAAAGGTAAAGATATTTCTCTTGTTTCCTGTTACATTTACACAGAGAGGAAAACAATTGTGATTTAATGTGTTCTGGTTACATGGTTACATGTACCTGTTGTCTGTGAAGAATTTCAAATTTCCTGTTGGGTTTCTCTTATTGTCTAGCAATAGCAAAGGTTATTGTCTTTTGTCATGCACAGGTTCCACTCAGTTGTTTGACAGGAAAAGCCCATCCACTGATGAACGGTGTTTGATAGCTCCGTAAAAAGTTACTCCCGCATAATGTTTTCTTCTTTTCGCCAAACACCGACGAAGTAAAAATACTCTCTGCCTCGCTGTTAGTTTTGTAAAGACTATTATAAATACAAAATGCTTTAAACTTTATAAGTGCATGCCTACTCAGTAAGAAACAAAAGTGGTGTGAATGTTGACTGCCGTGTTAATTGCGACACTTGTGTTATAATTCGCCGCACCTATACTGCAAACAAGAATGTGTCGAATTTCACTGACTCCAGTGGCCTTTATGCCAGGAATGATAACAAGATCTCTCATTTCATACTGAATAGAGCTGTTTGTTTTGAACAGGTTCAGAATTTTTTTTTTTTTCAAAGATTCTTTAACGTCCTCATTACGTTGATCTCTCCTGGCAGGGGGAAAAGGCAGAATGTGACAGAGGATTAAAAGAATGGTGCAGAATAAAGTTGAATGAAGACGGCAGAAGAAGTGTGAGTGTCGGTGTGTGTCTGCGTGCGGTAGGTACGTTGGGAGTGTCGAGTGAAAGCTGAGTGAGATGGCGAGAAAGGCAAGAAAAGTTGTGGAACGGCAAATTTGCAGTAAGCTAATGAGCGTACCAAGGGGCACATTAGTTATTTATTTCCTGAGCTTGTTTCGTTAAGAGAAGGGCACAGCAATTAGCTTTGAGGAGATGACATCCCTAAGCGCCCTTGTGCTTGGCCGCGAAGCAGCACAAGAGTCCTGTCTGAAATGCTAAACAACCTGTAGGGGCTGGCGCGAGGGGGGGGGGGGGGAATAGCGTCACGCAAGTGACCTGGCATGACATCTCTGAAGCGGCGTGGCCAGCTGGAGCTATATTATGTGGGAGTGAGAGAAAGAGAGGTAGTGGCTGGCTTGAAATCCACCATACCTCAAAAAGAAAAAGGTTATGCGGACTGATGGCTTAGAGGATGTAGCTCTGCATATGAAATAGGCTCTGACATTTTTTTTTTCTCTTTCCACATACTCCTCTCCTTTTCCCTCCCTAAGAATCATCTTTAAACAAATCTCAGTTCAGTCCAGAAGAAACACTATCACGTTTTCTATTAGCCTGTGTCATCTGTTTGAGTTTTGATTCTATTAGCAATGATGAAAACTATCAGCGCTGCCTTTTAAATTGTAATTTCTGGCTCCGGAAAAAAATGAATATTGCAATCAATAATATGTCATTAAAAGAGAGGATGAGGTTTTAGGAATGAAAGTAACAGAGCCTGAACAGTATGTGCCCCACTTTCAAGCAAGCCCAAGGCTGACACACATGCATTTTTCCCTAAATGTCATTAAGTCAGTCCTTCTGTATGAATCTCATTAAAGAATAATGGCTCTTGTGCAAAAATCAAAAATCCCATTTTTTAAAAATACAGGTGATGATATATGATATTTTTTGAAAGGGAACGCGTTCGTTGCGCCTGCTGATACACACGGAATATGCCAACAGTAAAAAGAGATCAAAGGAAAACACCTCTTGTCTGCTACACCAGAAATTCCTGTTTGTGCACTTTCATTAAAGGAGGCGATGTGCTCCAAACAAGAGAGGATGGAGCCTCATTTGAAATGTCAGCCTTCTGAGCTATTAATTGGAGCTGAGGCCCTCCAATCAAGGGAACAAAACAGTGTGTCCACAGAGGTGAGTGCTAATGAGCCACGCTTTGTATGTCAGGGAGGTTTGACTGATTGAAATTACACGGCAGTATCTGACCAGACCATAAACATAGTCATTTAGACCACAATAAGTCCAGCCTGCTCTTAGTTTTCTCCACTGTATGATTTCAAGATAGTAAGTGTTTTAATATTAACAACACCCTCCCAAGAACAACATATAAATCTATATGGAATCACATTGCTTTGAATTAGTGTCTTAGACCTTTATACATTGATAAAACAAGCATGTTCTGTCATAACTAAATAACTAACCTACATGAACAGTAATGAAGCATTTTACCATTATAACAATCAGTGGTAAAGAAGTCTGAATGAAGACCACTTTACTGCAGACTTAAAAGTGACTCCTGCTGCCAATATGTCTGTAAATGATAAGCCTTTAGTTAATTATTAGTGTCTAAAATGTCACTTCAAATGCATGAGAGTTGTGATAAGAGAGGTAAAGCATCTTACCTTGCACTACCTTACAAGCAAGTGAACGCTGGGATTTAACTGCTACCAAAGCAACAAAAGACAGGAAGAAGACAACCAGATTAGTATTCAAACACGGCTGTGCAGTGGGCGTTTGCATTGCATGTTTGTACTGGCTTCCTGATTATTTTCTGTCATAAAATTATTAGCTCTAAATAATAGACTGTTTAGTGGACGTATGTGCTTTGATTTGGCGATTGTATTTTTTTTTTTCCCAGACTGATACTGAGTGTTGGACGGTCTGCCATACAGAACAGCAATGCTCAAAATTCCTTCTTCAAAACCCAAGCTACACTAAGCATACCAATCGAGTTTCAGTGCTTCGTCCATGTGGCTGTGTACATTTATACATGGTCAAAAAAAAATCTTGAAAGTAACTTTAGGAAGGAAAAGAACTTGATATAAGTTGGTAATGAAGCCAACTACATCAAGCAACAGTGCCTGGAGCCAGTGGATGGCACACACGCTGAAAATGAAACAGCTTAAAACTTCAGTACCTCGAGTAATTACCTGGAAGAAAAAGAGGTAAAATATTCTTCAAATGTACAGGCTTCTTGTGTTTACAAATACACCTCTACACATGCCGATGTGAAATGCACATGGCTACATCAAAGATGAGAGAACTGCCTTCGGGCAAGGTGCTACAAGGTGAAGATGCTCTTTTTGCATTTCTGTTGGGGGACTGTGGAATAGCCCTTAATTGATGAAGCAATATGCTAATAGAAGCATAAACCCACAAGAGCAAAGCTTGGTTTTCTCAAAAAAAACAAACAAAAAAAAAAACAAATGCTCACTGAATGCTCTTCTGGACATTTGAAAAGCATGAAAATTCAGAGAGCAAATATTAATATATTTTTTTTATGACTGCTATGTGCTGCACAAATTCTTTGAGGCAATAAGAACTGTTACAGACAAAACAAAATGTTACAGCTGCTATGCAATATGACTGAGAGTTCCAGCCACCCACTCAACCTAACAACTTCAGAGCAGAGTGCAACAAAACGGAGGCGAGAAGACGAAGAAATGTACTCGGCAAACTTTTTCATCTTAATTGACCGCAAATAAGTCTAAAATTATGATTTTTACTCAACAACAGAGAGTGTGTAAACAAGCTGAGAGGGTTCGCTTAATAATTAAATGAGATTATGATAAGACATATGCTATTAAATTGTTTATTTTTCTGGATGTGTTTTTTTTTTCACCTTTCAAAAATATACTTTTGTTTGAAACGCTGCATGAAAAACTATAACTGTTGTTATCATTCTTTGTGCAACATATCAAATATATTTTGAGTATATTTTTCTAATGAAGAGAGTCATTTCTGGTGTATTCTTTTGGTTGATGGCTTATGTGTGGCTGACGGCACAACAATCTTTTTGTCTGGCATGTGATAACATGTATTGTTCAGTCAGATGCACACACAAAGGTCATGCAGGAATTATTATGTCACTCAGTAATGACTGATGGCTGAATTCCTTCTTTCTTTTCATGTAACACTGCACTTTTAAGCTGTGATGAAGGTTTCAGTGAAAGAATACATTGTTTCTTTGTGTGGACTGGACATGCTCAGGACATCCTTATAGTTGTCAGTACTTAACATCTGGAGGTCAGTCTGTCTATACTGTCTGTAAACTCCTTGTTTGTGACCTCCATTCCCAGCAGTATCTGTCTCTTCCTCCTGGGTGAGTACCGTTAGCTGCCTGTCATTAGGAAACTTTCTCCACAGCCTCTTCTGTCTCCTGTAACCGAACAGCCGTGTGTCCAGTTTTTCTCTGCGGCCTCAGACCAATGCAGACATGTCATCGCCATCTGCTGCTGACCTGATCCAAAGTGTCACAGTCAGCCAGCCTGGTGCAGACATGGCCATGAAAGTCTAGCACTAAAGCAGAACAGCAGCATTTTATCTGTAGCCTCTCCTCTGCTGCTCTGCTGCCTTGACATTAGACTAGTTTCTGTTTTTCATTTTTAAGTATTTCAGGCAGTTATATTCACCTACAAGAAACATATTCTGTTATCCTCCAAGCCATGTGGCATTTGATGTCATCTGCATTCATGTCCTTGTGCGTGTACATCTGCACCTGCCAGACAAACACCTCTGATGAAAATATTTTACTTTGACAGGGTTGTTATATAACCTCTGTTACACTGAGGAAAATAGATATTATCCATATTCTCCTGGCTTATCAGGTTCTGATGTGTCTACGTTCCCATGATAATTTTCATCATACACAATCTGTTTGTAGCACCATAACATTGTAGTCTGAGTAAAAAGCTATTATAAGTGATGCACAGCACCAAACAAATTGTATCTTTGCAATCAAATTTGTTGGTCCTTTGGTGACAAAAAAACACGAAGGCTATAATTTATGTTAGTTACTTCTTCATTTAGCAATTTGAGAGACGCAGAGGTTGATTTTAAGACAACACCACACCACAAGTCTTTGTAATTATATCAGCAAGCCTTTGCCCCTTAGAGATAACAGACAGAAGAGAGAATACTGAGGAAAGTAAAACAGACTTTCACAATGTTGGATGTTAAATGGTTTGATTCCATTAACACGGAGAACTGTATCTCATATCTACTACAGTCGATTTAATTGTTCAGGCGGTTCTCTGGTTATGACATTAATAATGCAAAATCATCAACGTTATTTATGAACAAAGAAGAAAGATTGAAACCATTCCAACAAACACAACTGATAGACGAAGTGAACAAGACATTGGATCAATGGTTTCAATCACTCCGACTTCCACTGCCAGGTTCATATTTTGACAAGCTTATTAGTATTTTTAGGAAATTTGTTTGGAACAACAAAAAGTCTAGGCTGAGGCTCAGGCTGTGCCTAGAGGCTAGGCTATGGCTGCTATACCTGCCCTGTGAAATGGCGGGGCTATGGCTCCCATATCTGAAACTATATTATTGGTCTGTCCAGTTACATTCCCAGTGTTTTATTTCTCGTTGGAGGCCCCACCAGCCTGGGTGAGCGTTGAGCAGGCATCAGTACCAAACTTACCATTAAGGCTGTATTCTGCAGACCCAAAAAAGCTAAAAAGATCAACAGAGAACACTTTCCTCAGAAACACTACTGACGTCTAGTAGGAAGCACATCTCTCTCGTTTCTCTCGTTTGAAGAGCAGATGGTGGATTCAAAATCTGGCCAGAAAGAAGTGTACAAAAAATAGAGGACCTTTATATAAATGGCAATCTTCTTACAGTTGATCAGATGTGTCAGACACAGCATATTCCTAGAAAACATTTCTTTAAATATCTATAATATCTGAACCAAGACATCTTGAAAACCTCACCCTTCTGGAGAGGAAACAGGTTTATTTATACAGCTCTGATGTCATATAATGACAGTCCACCATTGAAAGAGCGGGTCGTCCACTGATCGGATGATCGGTGGTTTGATCCCCAGCGCCTCTAGTCTGCATGTCGAAGTGTCCTTGTGTGTCCTACTGATACTGAAGCCCAAACTGCTCCCTGTAAGTTGCTTTGGATAGAAGTGTCAGCTAAATAACTAAATGTAAATGTAATTGACGGGTTAGAGGCATGGAGACTGGATAGGACATACAAGAGGCTGATTGGGAAAGGGCATGTTTTAAAGGCCCAAAACAATCTATCAATACTAGAATGAAGCTAAGAACATATATTACCCAGTAAAACTAAATCATTGGTCCCCTTATGTCCCAGGCACTTGTATTAAGAGCTTGGAAGGACTTTATCTGAGATCATTGGAGTGAAGGTGCCTGACCATGCAGAAATGTGTATATTTGATATATATCCAAAGAACACTGAGTACTCTGTGGTGTCCCTGACTGCAAGGAACGTGGGTGTGACACTGGATGACCACCTTGCCTTCGCTGCCAACAGTGCTGGCAGAATACATCTGTTCCTCAACCAGGAAGGGGCACAGGTTCTGGGCGAGGCTCTTATCAGACTAGACTATTGCCACTAGCTCCTGGCTGATGTGCCTGCATGTGCTTCAACCTCTGCAGCTCCTTCGGAATGCAGCAGCCAAGCTTGTCTTCAACTTACCCAACGTCTCCCACACTACACCACTCCTCCTCACCCAGCACTAATGACAAATGTTTTCTCAAGATAGAAGATAGATATAGACCACTAGATGTGACATTACGTCATAACTCAAGGGATAACATTCCAACATCTTGGGTATTATTTACAATCGCCATCTATGGGCAGCAACTATGGTTTTCACCTCGCGGCACCTCATTACTTTACTAAAAGGATCAAAGAGACCAGGGAGACTAACATTACTTTCCACACTTCACTCCTAAATCCCATTTCATAACATCTCAAGACAATCCAACAATCCAGCAGGCCAGCTATGGTACAATCTATACCAAAAATGAAGCGATTTATCCACATCGTCACTGTAAATTTAATGATGTCCATAACAATAAGAATGAAAGACAATTGTGACAAGTCCATCGGGAGTTTTGCTGAAGGCATTACAGGACAAAGTAAGCCTTTCCAAACAAAACTTTCTCTGGTGCCTAGGGGTTTTACTTCAGCTAGCCAATAGGCACTATATGCGACTGGTGCACTAAATATCTATAGAACTATGGAAATCAGGTCATACAGTTATTATAATTAATATATCTATACTATGGAACAATTATGTTACATAAAAAATGTTTCCTAGTCTCACAGTCCCAGTTCAGCTTATCTTCTTTCTAACAGAGACAGGGAAAGAGAAATATATATATTGCCTCTCTCCGAACATTTTTTTTACATGAGTATATTAATGTATTTCAGTATGTGTGTGTCTCTCTTGTGTTTCCTGTTTCATAGGCATAACATAATAAAATTAGGCAAAATTGAAGCAATTAAATCAGGCATTAAAATCTAAAAATTCTAACAACAACCCAAGCCTCTTTCACCATAGATTACAACTGACTAGAGAGCAAAAGGTGTCAGGGCTTAGGAGGGGTCAATTTTACAGCAAGTTTAAAATTGGACCCAGGTAACATGGTTGTCATATGGTTCCATCTTGGTGTAGGTACCAGATGCACTTACACTGTAGTCTGCCAGATCAGCGTGGGATGCTGCGATTACAGGTGCTGTAACCTGTTAACACGGTAAGAGTGGCTGTCCATTGAAACAAAGATGATAAGGAAACAATACGGCTCGTTTGTTAACTACTTTTAATGCACAAATCCTGTACTTCTCAGTATTAGCTAAGGTAAAACTTTGGTGCCACCTTTGATAATGTTAGCTAGGTTATCTGATCGCTACATATATAGTGTATGGGCCATGTATGTAGATGGAATAAGTCACCATATATACTCACATCATGTACCACATAAGACTGCATCCAGAAGATGTTAAAAGTTGTTCTTCCACTGAGCTGATGATGAAAGTAGCTAACATATGAAGCAGCAGTCGGGCAGGTTGTTGGGATCAGGCAGTACAGCCAATCATAATGCGTGACACCATCTGTAAATGCAGGACCTCGAGCAGAACTGGCAGGCAAAGCACATCTGATACACAAGTTATTATTATGGAATGTCATATCTAGTGTTCTATATCTATGGGAACAAGCTCCCCATTGACATCAGGCCAACAGAAACTACACATCATCTGTTACAGACTAAAAAACTCATCTGTTCAGCCTGAGCTCTTATTATTTCTAAATGCAGCACTTGAAGCAGTACAGCATAGTTGATGAAGTTGGTGTATTTGGATGATTCTTGCAGGTTTTGCTTTGTATCTAAATGGTTGAATGCACTAATTTTAAGTCACTTTGGATAAAAGCATCAGCGAAATAAATGCAACGTAATGTAGCCTGCAATGGAGTAAAAAGTGCTCTATTGATATCTTTGTTGGCTGTGTGGCCTCTGATCTTTCTCAGTTTTCATAATATATATATATTTTTTGTGCCTCAAATGTTCTTTTTACTGCTTTTTGTTGAGTTATTCTTGGGAATACCCCTGTTTAACATCACAGCAAGGTGATTCAGCCTTCACGTCCTCTATACACCACACACTGAGAGGGGAAAGGGAGGACAGAAACAGAGGGAGGGATAAAGATAGGATGTGGAGGCTAAGGTAAGTAATGGACAGAATCACAATCAAGACAAAAAGGATGAACAATGGAGTAGAGAAATAATGGGCATGCAGTGAGGGGCAGGCGGGTGTGTTACAAAGATATATCATGGCAGTGTGTGTACAGGTACAATATGTGCTTGCGTACATGAGGATGCATATCAGGGCGAGCGCCGGAGCCTTGGTAAAGTAGATCCTGTGATGTTTTTTCATTTGCCTTCACATCTGCCTGGTTAGGTTTTTGTCTTTCCCTTTGTTGTATGCTTCAATAAAGTTTCCATCAGAGAAGAGAGCCAAGAAGAATTTTCTCCAGCAGCAGGGTGGAATGAGGCGAGAAGAGTGGTGAAGAAATTTCCTTTTCAACATATTTACTTCTCAGATAAGAAGATGCTGCTGAAAATTCAAACGACTGTCACTGACTGTGACTGTTCATTATTGTATAGGAAGTCGCATGGAGTTTCTCATTGGATTTGCCAGGAATTGCACCATATGCCTGCAGGGGATGATTGCAAGAGCACTTAGTCATCAAGTATACAGTACACATGCAGCTCTTCATATCATTAACCTCTAGATGTTAGTAGCACAGCTAATTCATATTCTGTCTGGATTTCAGAGGCACTTTATTACCGTGCTGCTGATGGGAAATGAATAGAATAACTGGATTCGGTATTACTGGCTAAAATGAAGTCTGATTATTTTGATGTTCAACCCATTCTTTGTGATGATTCATTTGCTTTTGTCCTTTGCGTGAAATACTTGGATTGGAATTCCAATTTTTTTCTCAAACAACATTGTCCTCGAACCATCCTCTTATCGCAAAACACAGCTTATCATCCTCTACACGAATCAATTACGCACAAAGACTTTGGCAAATTTACACAGCAGGGCATTAGCTTTGATGAGGGAGCCACATATCCAAACTATTTACCTCTGTAATGTTTACCCTTTCTGTTTATCCTCCAAAATACATTACCATGTTTTTTTTTTCACCGTGCTCATCTCCAATTTTTTTATCACCGGAGCATTACAAAGACATTTGCCACACTGTATACATTTTCATTAAAATGCTCTTTCCCTTTTCAAAATGCATGAATGTCTTTAATTTAAGTGAAGAGGCAGTGAACCGCTGCAAAGCTTTAATTTTAGTTTCTTACGCCCCCCCCCCCCCCCCCCCCCCCCCTGCCCCTCTCCCTCTTCTATTTTCACATTCTTTATTCACAAGGGACCGACAGAGAAGGGAAAAGATTTGGGTGTTTCAAGGCAGGACCTCGCCCACCCAGAGAAAGCTAACAAACTCCAGCAATAGAGCATGAAGGGGAAAGAAATGCTTGCATTTGTATAAATTAGCATGCAGCATAAAAGACAAGGTCAAAAATTGTTGGTATTCACATTGGGTGAATTAAAATTCAAGGTGGAGAGACGGTGGGTGCTATATGAGAATTTAAATCAGATGCTTTTCTTTCTTTTTCTTTTTTTTTTCTTTAAGACACATTATACAGGCTCTGTGGCTTCGCTATCAAAATCTGTCCCATCTTATTCCCTGCTCCTGTCCTTTAAAAACCCCGTCACCTGCCAAATACTTGTCAAATTATTTCTACTCTTTGTTCTGATGTCATGAATACACAGTAAAACACCGGGGGCCTCAAATGGAAGTGTACAAAGAGCTTTCAGATGTATTTTAAGTGCAATTTACACAGTGTCTGCTGGTTTGCATGACATGGGTAGCAATACCACCCCATTAATCATAGTCAGGTCTGGTGTTCTTATCTTGCCTTCTCCTATCAGCTCAGCCAAGAGGAACTAAGATCATCTCCGCAGACCTTTCAATCAGCCACCTTCAGATGGCTCTCTTTGAATGAAATCTTAAGAGTAAATTCACGGACAATAAATCCAAAGCCGCGTCTGACCATCTCATTTCACGAATACAGTAAACAGCAGCGACTTCTTCAACGTCAAAATACCCCTGAGGTGATAAACAATGCAACAGTGGTTCTGGATCTCTTCGAAACAGATGGTTTGCATGGTGTTTGGCAATAAGGAATTGTCAGAAGAACATCCAGCAGAGCAAAAATAAATAATGCCAATAAAACCGGCCTGAGGATTACTTTGGCATCAGATTAAAGATGACATACAATAAATCTGTGTTGAGGGGACATGTTTATGGCACTGGCAGTTATTAGCAGGACACCGCCTTGAGGGAATTGGATGAATCCTATATTTGGTATGATAATATTCTGTTTTGTTCTGAGAAAAAGAGTTAGATATGACGATACATGTCTGTATGGTGAGCGGCAACCAGCAGCCACTTAGCCTAGGATAGGTTAGCTTATTATCGTAGTGAATGGAAATTGAATCTCACAACAAAACACCACTTTTTTTGTACAGTTTGCCGCTTCCCCTCTTTTACAGTCTGTTTGCTAAACTAAGCTCAGCTCAGCTAAGCTACAGTAAGAGGCTGCTGGCTGTAGCTTTACATTCACAATGCAGACATGAGGGTGGTATGAATAAGTCTTCTCATCTAACTCAGCAAGAAAGTGAAGACAGTGAGTATTATATTTCCCAAAATGTCAAAGATATACACCCCTGTGACTGGCCCCAAAATAAGAGCTTTATGTTTTTGCTCCTTACAGTGAACTGACCCGACAGAAATTAGGATGGCAGAGTCAGCGTACACTCTGTCACTTCAGGCTGCCAAGCACAGTTAACATCAGATCATGTTTGATTTCTGTCAGGATCAGTAACCGCAATTCTTGGCCACTCGTTCCCTTTAGCACTCCTACTAAGGCTGTCCCTCACTTGACCCGTATCACTGTTTGGGAATGTGCAGTCATAACATGTTATGTCCCAATCATAACATCTGTGGACAGAAGCATATGGGAAAGCTCTTATTATGAACACTAATGACAGCTGAAGCCTTGAACTGGAGAGGACGAGAGGCTCGGAAGAGCAATAATATGCACATTGTGATTTTTATTTCTCTTCACTGCTCAGGTCAGCTGTTGGAGTTTTAGAGGTTTGATTTGGCCCACATAAATCTGTCGCCCCAGTGGGCAGCTGTTCGGTGCGGTCGCTTTTTTGTGTCTCTGCAAGGTCGTGTGGGAACTAAATGGCAGGGGTGGGAGCCCGAGTCTCACTTTAACGCTAACTTGGCTCTAAAAAGCTGGCATGTAGACACACAATGGAGATGGGAGGAGAGTTTATCCTCACAGAGTCAATGGATACAGACGCTTTTATAGCCGCCCATTCAGCGTCTCTCCATTTTTCACTACAACACCGGGATTATGGAGTTGAACTTCACCTGACTTTACTGTTCTCCCTAGATCTTGATAGCTTTACTAATTTTGAAGTTTTGAAAGTGCCCACGTGTAGGCTATAAATAACGACTTTCATCTAATAGGGCTAATAATGTAGTCAGTGTTTGATTTGCTCCTTTCAGTGGTGTTCAATATAATCAACATGTTTTGCTGTTGGATGGCCACGGTCCACTGAAAATGGGCTTGGTCGAACTGTCTGGAGATGGTAATGTTACATTTAAATACAGATTAATCATAAGAGCCCAATTCATCACCATGACAGCTGTGAAAACATCCTGCCAAGCCTCCATCCACTCCTTCCTCCACTTCGTCCCCTCCGGTCTTTTCAGATCCCCCCTTAAAAACGACCACTTTCTGAAATCTCCATGCAATGGCCGTGGAATATGTATAGCTATGAGGATATTCATATGCTAATAGCCGTGGAGCTGAGAGTGCAAAATTAACCAAGCTTGACAGAGGCCCATGTGACCCCAAGAAGATGTCGGGAGGCCAGGAAAAACATCGATCATGTGACACCGGTGCAGTTGAGGCCAGCCAGGGCTCGGTCAAGATGGATGCTCTTCCAGGCAGAACATATAAATCTCCAGGAAGGTTTGAAAATATTGAAATTAGAGCTGAATTATAACAAATAACGCTTGCTGCCTCTCCTCTGGAAATATGTCATCTATCCTCTGCCCTCTCACTATCTGCCTGTGTCAGTATATGTGTGAGCGTGAAACAGAAAACAGAGAAAAGGTACCGCGAAACACAGAGACAGGGCGGGAAAGAGCTTGTTTTCAGCTTGTGGGTTCAGTAATGTGACTTTAAAAGGGGTCAGGGTACTGAGGCTCGCAGTGTAAGATAGGACGAGTGCTGTAATGACCAAAACATGACAGAAGACCCTGCAACTGATTCATAGCCTCAATGTGAAGGCACTGTGTGGGAGAGTAAGACAAAGAGAGCAGGAGCCTCAGGTTGTGTGACCTGACTGAAGCCAGGCTGCATATGACCTCATTCTCCCCTCTCTAAATGCTTTCAGGTAATGGCAGCGGTGTGTGGTGCGAGAGGTAAAACTATGGCCTCAAAGCCAGTGAATCTGTTTCAAACAAGTGCTGTACAGCAGTAGCCTCAGCATCGCCCAGGAGCAAAAAAAGCTCCATTCCTATAAGCGCTACATTCACACGCGGCAAATTGATTCATGAATCATTCAAATCTTTCAGCGCCTACCTGACAGCGAGGTCGGAAAATGGCCTTCTTTAAGATCAACTATGCCGTTAAACGGGTACCATGCTTTTGATGTAGAATAAAGTGTATTTCATCATCGTACTCGAAAAGGCGTTCTCTCTCAAACTTCTTGGATTTGTACCAAAAGTAGACAATTTACAAAACATCAAGACAATATAATGGCTGTCTTCAAAGAACTGCTGAGTGAAAATGATATCCTGCAGTGGTAGAGCGTTATGTCACAACAGCATATTAGTCTGCTAAGTGCTAACACAGCCTAATAACGCCGCATTCTTCTCTTATCGATGATACCAGGGGAGGAAGTCTACCTCTTCTATTTATTCTCATGTTCGCCCTCTCAACAATACAGATTGCACTTGGCGTGAGCAACAGCCTTTACACGGGGACTGGGAGCATCCCCAGATTTTTTGCTTGCGTGCGTAAAATATGTTGGCATGAGCCAAGTGTGCTGTGCCTCTGTACACGCGTGTACCCGTGTTTGTTTGTGTGTGTGTGTGTTTGTACGTGTAAGAGAGAGAGAGAGAGAGAGGGAGAGAGAGAGAGAGAGAAAGAGAGAGAGAGAGAGAGAGAGAGAGACGTGTGCATCTCTGGCTGTGTATAGCATCAGCAGAATATAGATCCCCCAGCTCCCCTGTAAAGGCAGGTTTATCAGTGGCACAGATGCATGAGGTGCACTCTTTACAATCTCCCCACACACACACACACACACACACTGTCTGTGCCACAACTTTTGCAGGAAAGCAAAGGAGCGCATGGGCAATGTGTGTCCAACTGTGAGAAACATGTGAACACGCGTTCAAGTTCACATGCGTGCGTTGCGAGATGCACCTGAGATCCAAAATTGCAGTTTTTCACATCTCCCAAGATGAATGCGGCTGCTTCGTTTTCATGTTTGCAGCAGTTGGGAAATAATCCTGATATGGCTGCTCAGGTCCAAACTCCCCCACTTTAATCACAACAAGGATGGCAGCAACAATTTATTTCCTGAATGTAAGGTTTTACTGAGCTGCCACCTCTGCTTTCCTGATATTTCACCTCGGGAAAAGGGGATTGAATAAGACAAAACTGAATATGGGCGAGTGTCTAAATCTGAACTGTGCTGGGTGGAGTGCAGTCAGTTTGACCACTTGTATACTCTACTTGACGTGTTGGTGGGATCTCTATTCACATTAGCCTCAGGTGTGTCCCCAGGCATGTGCAGCCTCCTGACTTAATTTAGTGATAACTTCCTCGAACTCCTAGAATCTAATGACTGTGCAACTAACTAACTCGACATCTCCAGTAAATGTGTGCATGTGTGTGTGTGTGTGTACAGCGGGGCAGCTACAAGAGGGTAATGTGCTAGGGGTTGTGAGTTTGAGAGATAGAGAGGAGGGGTGTTTCTGCATCTCAGCATGTTTCGAGAAGTCACCAGATGCAGCCTTTTTAAAAATCAATACCTTCACCTTAGGCAAGTTTTATGACTTTTTTTTTTTTTTTCTTTTTTACATGACTACCACTTTCCCATTGGCTACGACTGTCTAAGACAGTCTAGGTTTACTTCAAATAAGCCCTCACACAAAAGGTTCACATTAGGGAGTTGTTATGTAGGTTTATAACATCTACAAACAGTTGAGTTCTCACTCCGAACACTGCAGTTGAGCACAAAATGTGCACTGGCAAATTTTTACACACACCAGAACCGGCGCTCTAAATTGAACTAACAACAGGTCGAAGCAACCTTGATGCCACATTGTGGCCAATTCAGTTTGCTGTCTGCATGGCGGCCTCATTACATCAGCCTGCATGACAGAGCTGTCGAAAGAGGTAAAGATTTTGTCACAAACTTGACGAATCTCTATAAACACATCATCAGCGCAGTCAGAAAGCATTAGGGGCAGTGAGACGTTTCGTGTTGTTTTGGCTCTGTATTCCAGCACGGCGGGTTTGAAAATGAAACTGAAATTGTGACGTTAAAGTGCTGACCTTTAGCTGTAATTTGAGGGTGTTTATATCGAAGCTGAAATGAATTCAGCAGAAAAGCATGCCACCGCTGTAAACTTCGACTTGTGTCGACTTCAACGCTGTATGTTTTATTGGGAAGAGCACTCTCAGAGAAAATCTCTCCATACACAGCACGGGGCTTATGTGTATGTACTCTGCTGTTTGCTTTGTGCTGTGAGTCAGACAAAGACCTAGTTTCCAAAAGGCCTGTGATAAACAGAGGTCACAGGATGTCACCAGTGTGCACCCAGTAGTAATTGATGTAAAAAGGAGCATTAAGCCCTGCTTCAGAGCAAAACTCTTGATGCCTTTTCCATTGCACTGTACTGCATGCCATGCAGCCTGCTCAGTATTTATTGAGACACCTCCAAACCAATCTGGGATGGCAGGCACAGATGGCTCCTCTAATCCAGGTAAATTATCTTTGAACCTTTCAGAGTAAACAGACGTGCCATTTTCCTGAAGTCTGTGCTCGTTTCTGCATGAAAAGGTGGTGAATGTGGCTTGTGTATGTGTCTACATGCGTGCATGGGAATCGCATAAGAAAACTGTAGAGATACAAACATTGACTGTGACTCAGTCAGAATTGAGTGTGTGTGTGTGTGTGTGTGTGTGTGTGTGCGTGTGTGTGAACCACAGTTATTGATGTGAAAATGTTGGCCAGTAATTCTGAGAGAAACTTAAAGTATGTTCCGTTTGCTGCTGGCAAATGTTCAGCACTGCAAAGGATGAGACAGAAATTCGAAAGATCTGCTCGCAGCTTATAGCTAAAACTCCTTCAGTTTCAGATGAATAATCTAGCAAATCTTGTTTGGAAAGTCTGGGTGTTAGGAGAGGTGTAAAACAAAGCACCTGCCTGTATCCGCTGACTGAAATATTAAATATACTGCTGTTGCATTAGCGGAGTGTCATTTGTAGCTTCATAATCACAGGTTCATTCATCGGCTGTTTGGCTAACCAGCTGACCAGTGATCCAATAGCATCAGCGTGGGTGTAAAGCACAGCCAACTTCACTTTTACAATGCTGATACACTAATGCAGATGCCATTTCCCTCCATCACCTGATGGCTTTCATATGTGCTCAGTTTTTGCTGTCTTAACTTTAAGATTTCATCTTTGTTTATATTATATGATACATATGTCTTGTCTGTTGTTCCCTGTTGGTGGAATGTACTACCAGTGCTACTAGAGCAGCGGTGTCCCTCTCTACCTTTTAAAAAACTCCCGAGGAGCTCTTCAGAGAGTACCTCCTCTCCTAGCGCCACCAAAACTGGACATGCTAAATCTATCCCTCTGTCACAGTACTTATTGCTGCGCTAACGTGTCCTAGTCGCACTGCACCTTGACTGTTTCCCTTTTTTGTAAGTCGCTTTGGATAAAAGCGTCTGCTGAATGACTAAATGTAAATGTATATGCACCATTATTTCTGAGAATTATTATTTCTGTATTTAGATGAGAAATGTAAGTGCATGTACATGCTTAGATGCATAGTGTTATGCTTTAAAGTGTTTGATACTGTCAACCAACCAATATGCATATAGCATGTATAATTTTGATATTTAGGAACCCTAGAGCAAAAAGCAGCTATGCAATGGTAGTACATAACAGCAGTTGTAGAATGATTATGTACACGTAACAATGAAATGACCTGAATTAGTACATGGTATACAAGTTCATGCTGAATTCACTTCAAGCCTACAGACAGCACAGAAAATGTGTGTCATGGAATAAATTGTAATAATAATAAACAGAAGAAAGTCGGAGCGAGACAGAAATAAAAGAGGTAGCCTACTGTTTTGTGGGAAAGTTTCGTATGCAGGATTTTATACGCATGGAATGTCCTGAAATATGTCCAGAGAAAACAGTAAAGCAAATAACTCTGTACTGTATTTATAGAATACCACAGAGAGCAGGGCATTGTAGCTTATTAGGCCAGCACAGCGCAGTACAGTCTTCCTACTTTGGTTTTTCTCCTAGGTGGCTGAGGCAAGATGCATTTGAACAGGAAGTAATCTGACGTTGGCTAACACAAAAACCATGCACCTTGGAGGGACAAGGCAGAAGATGCTCTGTAGCTGTGTCAGCGCATGATAGAAGAGGCAGGACGAAAGGGGTTGTCTAAGATGGAGTTCAGTTTAGTCCTCCTCCTCTCCCATGTCTGCCAAGGCCTCCAGGGGGTTCAGACTCAGCCCCGCAACAAAGACAGCCTTTATCACCATCCTGTTTGTCCTGCCTGCATCCCCGGCATTGATGTTTTCTCCCCGGCACACCACTGCACACCAGCAGTGTGCTAGCCAACACAGACGAGTAGTCTGAAAAACCTGAGCCTCTTCGTGAAGACACACTGTGTGCACAGTTCACAGTGCCTCCATGTTATCTGTGCAGTCCAGAAATGTACTGAAATAACTGGAGATGACATCCAGCACTTTGTATTGTGGTTGTGTAAAATATGGATCAGTGGGATTTCACAGGAGTTATAGTTAAGTCTCGGTCCAATCGGACCAATACTGAAATGAAACATTGGGTTTAAGGATTTTCTGCTATGGTCAAGTGTGATTAGCAGAAATGACAGAGAACACTAATCAAGATATCATAATGCAGTGTTTCAAAACACATTAGAATCACTGGCCAGTGGCCATTCATATGAAAATACTACTACATCTGTAAAGGACTTACTGACCCATCTGCAAATTATTCCATTAAGTTATGGCATTGTGATTTTTTGCATAATCACCATCTCTGACATATTTTATAATGTTCAGAGAAAGTGGAATTTATTTTAGTGAATGAAGTTTACTGAAGTTTATGGTATTTTACCACAAAGCTCAAGGTTTATTGCACTTTTTTATATATTTGTGTATTGAATGAAATTAAGTATATACGTTTATATTCTGTTATACTCCCACAGTAACTGAAGGACGCCTGTATTACCACAGCTGAGCAGGTGTTTTTGCTTCACGGTACAGTCATGTTTTTAGAGGATGTATCTTTTATTTCGTCGAGGCTGATGCCAGCATTACTGATCAACCTGCAGACGTATAAGTCACTAATCGCAAGTATGTAATTCAAGTGACACCTGACAATATTTCTTATTTGAAAGATCGTCATCGATGCAATGTCTTTTCTGCCTCTGGGCCTTGTCAGGCTTGTTACTGTGTTATTCTATTCACAGTAAATGGGTCTGTAATTACTATAATTGGCTACACTCAACTGGGATGGATGTTAATGGATTCCCTTCATAAATTATTATTTTTTTTATTGTTAGTATTGCAGATATTACATGCAGTGTTTTTTGGAAATGTCATATCCCCACCTTTCACTGCACTTTTTTTTTAAAGAGTAGCTAACTCATTCATCTTATATTATATAGTGGACCTACTCTATTTGCAAAGTGAAAAAGATGAGGGCAGAGTTCACGGTAAAAGATGGCTGTCCTGGTGTGTGCTGTGTAACTAACGGCTGTAGAGATGAGTGGTCCTGTGATGAATGGTGCCGTCATGCGCAGCTATAATCACGCCTACGCATGGCTTCCTGCATAATTGATTTTTAATCCCCTAATAGAAAGTAAATCACACGAGCAAAGCCTGCTTTGGCGCTGCCCTGGAAAAAAGTGAATAATAGCAAAGAAAGAGAGAGAGCGAGAGAGGGGGGGGGGAGATTTAAGGGTAGGGGGTAAGATGAAAATGAAGAGTAAACATATAAGGGTGTGAAATTGAATTAAATATCTTTTAAAGTTGTTGCAAAAAAAAAAAAAAAACAGATTTACTATATTTGCTGTCGTCCATGGGCGCTTTACTAAAGTACCCATACATGATATCACTGGGACTGAGTGTATAATGATGCCTCGTGAATCTCAGCCAAGATGATATTGTTTGGAAAAAGTAATGAGATATAGATTGAACCGTCAGCTGATACAGGGGCAGATTGCATCTGTCATCCAAAATAAACATGGCTGACACACCACTCATAGGCTGGACAGTGCACTGCCAAGGAACTGTCATTCGGACAGAGAAAACAAGCCTAGAAATCATCTTGCTCAGTACACAAAGGTGATGCTGATGGCGGATTCTACTGGAGCGTTTTTGTTTTGTATTTGAAGAGTGAGATTTTCTCAAAAAAATATTTACAATTTGCAGGTGGAGTGTGTCGGTCAACTTGTGCTTTTTTTTTTAATGTTTACAGATCGTCTGTTTAGATGTTTCTTCCTTTACTTCACTGGAGAATTGAGAGAGGACAAATGTTTTTACCGCAGCAGACACAGCTTTAGATATGGAGATGAGCCGGTATTGATTTTAATGGTCTGGCCGCTTGGGACGCGCATTTACATCTAACGCAGTTGTTTGCCGCTTGTCCTATTGCGGTCACGGAGCCGACGACCTCAAATGACCAACTGGTTTTAGTGTAAGCAAGAGGGAAAAGGTGGAAGGACAGCGGGAAGGACAAGTAATGTCAAAACAAGAAGTCAGTGCAGAAACAGCTCTGATAATTGTCAGCACGTGCTCTGTGCTAAGAAAGGGAGAGCCAGTGTGAGATGGAGCCAAGGACTTGCTGTCACTAGATGTGCCAGCCACCCAGCCTGAGGAAGATGGAGGAGAGGCAAAGAGAGAAAGACTGAGAGGGAAAAGGGAGCAAGCACAAGAGATAAGAATGAAACACTCCAACAGCTGTCTCTCCTACTGTCTCCCTGACTGATGAGATTAGGGGAGCCGTGTAATTGCCTCCAAAAGGTAGGAATTAAAAATACCATTATTCTATGGGCAATGTAAGGACAGGTCAAAAAGGCACCAAAAACTAATATCTATATTTAATTATCAGAAATAATGGAATAAAATAATAAAAGTGTTTTAATAATTCAGTTTTCAAATTTCGTACTGTGTGTATAAAAACTGGAAATGCACAAGGAGGAAAAAAAAAAAAAATCAATTTTAAGCTGAAGGAAGAATCCACTATGCCATTTATTGAGTAAAAATACCCAAACATGCTGATTACAGCATCTCATGGGTGAAGATTTGTTTGATTTATTCAGTTTCATATTATAGGGGTGTAATTATATTTTTATTTTTTTTATATTTATAACATTTGTGCTTCTACTATTAGAGTAAAAATCAGTCCAACTTAGCACTCTGGCCACTTCACGTATTTACATGTAGATATCTTACAGATAGACAGGTGTCACTCTACTGTACCTGTTCAATCAATTGTGTTTGCAGGGGTAATCAGTCAAACAAAATGTTAATTGCAATCGTATTGAAGTGTTCTAAACTTTTTGCTCGCTTTTCATAACATAAGCTTGTTGTTGCCACCTGTTGGTTCGAAAGTTACGCTACATGTCACTACATGAATATCACCTTGATAATACAGGGTGCAGTCATGCGCTTCCTGGCCTGTGCAGCATGTGTCTGTTGTTAAAGCTTCTCTTCAGTTAATGTGTTGTAACGTTAGCTAAACAAATCAGAGAGGCTGCATCTCCCGTGCTTGTGTCAGTGTGGCTATGTCTTAGGCCACAAGTCTGCTAAGTTGGGAGACATTGGTTTTATACTAGGGGTCGGGGAATGGGTCGGGGGTGGCCATGTATTAGCCATACATCACCTGCTTCCAAAATTAGCCAATAGCGAAATTCAAATGCAAAGTTTCAAACTATAAAAGGGGGTGGATATGCACATTAATAGAAAACGTGTAGAATTAAAATACTTAAATGTCAATATTTGGACCTGAATCAATCAGCAACATTACTAAATATCTATATATCTTGGTTTTCATCTGAAAAAAGAGTGAGAGCTATGAGTTTGTTTCATTATACTAATCTATAAATGCATTTGTGCTATTTTTAAGCCACACCAGGTTTCAAATACCGCCATGGTTCCATTAATAAATAAAATGATCTAAATAGATAAAAGTATAAATCAGCATTTCAAAAACAATATTTTCATCACATCATGTTGCACATCACAGCCTCACATCTCCCTGTATTGTGATGAAAAACATGAATCTCCAGACAGTGTTTTGGCCAGACTTTAAAAAAAAAACAAAACAAGATGACATGCGCTCACATTGCCCCAGTTACCTGGTGTTTTAGATAGAGACAGGAGGGGAGGAATGGCAGTAGCAGATGGTCCTCAGGGAGTTATCAGCAGAGAGAAAAGTTTTCATTGATCTATGATTTTTTTTTAAACTGTCTTCAACTGTTCAAAGGCTCCAAACCTGAACTTAATACATACTGTACATGATGTATCCGCATGTTCAAAGAATGTTCAAGGTTTTCCTTCAGTGTCTGTTTATTTTTAATGATGTACTTTATGTTCACAGCTCGCACACATGCAGTCACCTTATGCTTGCTTCACTCTCTGAACAGTAAGCATTTCTGACCTTGCGATGGAACTGCAACTTTTCTTACTTCGGCTTTGAACTGGTTTTGACAACCTGCATAATGGTTAGTGACTGCATACCTCACCACGTTCACCACCACACCATTGTGTACAAAGATATTTGTGATTCACTCGGAATGTCTTGTGATAGAAATCACCTGCATACCAGGACAAAAAAAAAAAAAATGCAGACTGCTATTCATGCAGAGAAAGCTAGAAATTCATAGGAAACATAAGAGAGTCGTCATACACATCCTATCATTTGAGAAATAATTTATTCATTTAAAAAAGTGTAGTACAACTTCCTTACTGATTTTAATAAGGAAACTGAGCGTGATAGACTTTGACAACATTTGTAGATGTTAAATTAACGGCACCATTCCACAGGCTAGATCAAAGACGGTACATCTGTTGGAGATGTCATAAAGTGGCAGTGCTTACTCTGAGCCCTTTATGTGTGGGGTTGCTAAGGAGATTTCAATCTGTCTTGTTTGGTTTTAATCCTGATGCTGACACAACATGTTCAGCACCCAGATTAGAATAAATAGCCCTCTGAAGCAATTTGCTTCAATACAGCAGTAGCGAACTGGGTCAGTTTGATCAATTTTAATGTTATGTTAATAATTCCCCATGTGTAGCGTTCTCTGCAACGATACCAATGGAACCATTTACACTCGCAGCTCAGAGCAACTTTGTAAATAAAAGTTTTTGTTCCATATTAACTTCAGCCAGAGTTACTAATATAGTTTTATATGCTTTATGTATTTTCACACAGGATGCTGCTCCATGGAATAACTACAGGTACTGTTGAGAGACATTTTCAGTGTTCTGCAGTAACCTGGTTTCTCAAAAATGCAAAAGAGAAACCTAGTTTTAGACTCCAGAGGGTTAATCAGGGTAAGGGATTGAAGTTCAGTTGAACAGGCTCTATTTTTACAGGAGAAAAGACATCTTGGACATATTGTAAATATGCTTACCCAGCCTTTCCCGTATGGAAGCCCATTCCTCCCATGATAAAAATAGAAAAAAAAGAATCAATGTGATATAATTATATTGTATCAAAATGACTTGGTATCAAAAAAGAATTACTTATCTCGAAATGAAAAATAATGAGAAACTTTGCAAAAATTTACTAAATGACTAAATGAAACTAAATGTGTATGATAAACAGTTTTATCTTCAGTGTTGTTTAATGAAAAGAGAAATGGTTCATATGACTGCGTCCTTATCTGTAAAATTCCATTCAAAGTAAGTAAACTAAAATAATTATCTAATATAATATCTAATACCTTTTCCACAAGTGAAGAGTGGGTTATTTATATAATTTGGATATATCTGGATGTTCCTATGTAGATGGAGCCGGTGGCCTCCACAACCCAACATGACCATGTAGGTGTGGTTAAAATATTGGGTTAATAAAAATGAGCAGGTCTAGACAAAGAAACAAAGGCTATCGTTGTTCAAACATAGAAGCTCTTGTGTTCCTAACAGCAGCGTTGTAATGCATGTTGTCGCTAGCTCTGTTGGCAGCTATAATTAGAGTAAAGAATTTGTTAAATATTTCTGTGTACATAATAACTCCTTTTCCAGTACTCCTGATATTATCACAGCAAGTGCAGCTTGTTTTCTCTCTCACTTATTCACACACATGCTGCACACTCGCACACAAATTCTCCTGCTTCCTGAAGGAATGGAAAATATAAATGTTACATATTATACATATGAATACATTATCGCTCCTGCAGGCTAAGTAGATCTTAGGTTAGTCTCTCTATGTGGTGTTTTAAGGAAGTGCAGGGAAATTGCTATCCTCTCATTAAAAAAGAGAGGAAAATCACTAGAGAGTACCGCTTTTTTTGTACATGCAATAAGTCACCGTAAACATACTTTCACTGTGTTGCTGATTCAGAGACTGTATAAAATATGGTTATTCATAGATTTCTGAAGAGCTCAGAGTGTGGTGGCTCTAGTCGTCGCCATCTTGACAGTCCTGTCTCCACCGGCTCCCAACTAATAGAAAAATTGGCAAAGACGTGGCGCATGTATGGAGCTAATGCTGGCTTAATGAAACCTTGTTGCTGAAACCAGCCACCTGTGACAGCACCCGGCTGTCAATCAAAGGATCCACATTCTTAATTATGCATAACTTAAAGCACAACATAAGCCTTGGGTGAGTTATACAACAATTCACCTGCTGTACAGTTGACACAAACAGGAAAATTAGCTGTACAGACCAAAACTGTATGTGTGTAAGATGTTTATTTCTGCTGTGGATATTTTGGATTTGGATATTTTAGTATGGAAGCTTATGGAAGTTGACCACTGACAGTATAAACAATGGACAGTGTATGCATGGCATCTTTCTGAAGAGCTGTGGTGAAGCTGAGAACGTGTGGCTCTGGCTGCTGCCATATTAGTAGTCCAGCCTCTTCCGCCTCCCGGCTAATCTAAAAATCAGCAAAGACATGGATCATCAGCAGACCTGAGGCAGGCCAAATGTCACCTGGGTGCTCAAACAAGTCATTTGTAATGGGACCTACCTGTCAATCAAAGCGGCCTTGCTGTTAATTATGCAAAACTTTAAGGCTTAATATAATTTGAACAGGAGAGTTACAAAAAAGACTCTGTAAAGTCATGAACAAGGAAATTAGGTAAAGAGACCAAAAGCGATTTTTGTACCAGGCTGTAAACAAGTTTATTTCTGCTGTGAAGTTGGACATTTTAATATGAGAGCTTATGAAGATTGACTCGTTCTGCAGCCAGCCTCAAGTGGTTGTTTGAAGAACAGAAGAGCAAAATATATGTGCAGCAAAAGCATCATCGGTTTGCAACTTTGATCGCCTCATATATTATATAATGCTAAAAGACTGAAGCTTAAGCTATACATCCAAGAACAAAAGTCAGCATCCTCACTAGCTGATCATCCATAAAAATAAAAATAAAAGAAACAGCAGTGCCACTCAGAGGCAGTTCAATTCCTGAAAGGGGAATTTTTAATATAACCTGTAACCCTGCAGACTAATGTTACATTAGTTGATGATGTGCTCTTTTGCTTTGGAAATAACATTACATTAGTGCTGCTACAGCAGGTGGTGCGATAATTAGCCTGATATGCTATAAACACACTGTCCAATCTATTCCAGACAATTATTTTGGATTATTTTGTTGTTTTTATTATTTTGTAAAAAATACAAAACCTTTATCTTTTTACATTAGATATATATTCTTTATATTAGAGCTCCATGGACAAAGCTGTATTTCTCCACATGGCTTGACGGGGCTGTCATTAATGTTTGGGCAGTTGCTATCCAAAGGAGGGGTTTAACAAATGGTCATTTGTGACTTATAACTGTGTTGTCTCACAACAAAACTTGCCCTCTCATAAGAAAAGTGTAGATCTTCATGCGTAAAATATATCTGCCTTGTTTCCCAAAAAGGAGATGAAATGCAAGGGGTGAATTTGTGATGAATTTGTTATGACTGGTTATCTGCATTTGAATGTGTTTTTTTCCGTTTAATTTCTACAAGTAACCTGGTTCTTTAGTGTGCATGTAAAGATAGCGCAACCGTTTGTTAACAACCTCCGCTCACAGGACAGTGGTGAAAGGTAAAGCCATCCTTACATGAAGGCTTTGTATTAAAACTGACATAAACCCAATGGAACAGGGCTCAAGTGGGTACCTCCCATTTACTGTTGAGCCTGGTTAGTCATGCATGCTATGGGAATGGAGCAGAATGCAATCACCTTCGCTTTTTTAATGGAGCTGTCAAGCCAAACTCCAACCTATACCGGCCACAGCAGCTGAGGGTGTATGAAGAGGCACTAAGCCGGCTGATGAGCCCTGGTGGCCTGATCACCTCGCTTATGAATCCAGCACGCACGACGTGACGCATGTGAGGAGAGACGATGCCGAGAGCAAGAACACACGTGTGTATGAATTTGAGCATGTTTGTTTCAAGAATGCGAGTACTTTCTGTGTGCCTATGTATACACATGCACGACCATAATATTTACTAAGTTCACATCTGGGTATGTGTATAAAAAGAGCTGTCAGTCAAATCCATGTCTTTGCTGTTGTGTGGATGGCACCGACATGTCACTGATGATGATGGTCTAGTGATGGAGAGGCAAAGGGGGATTCTAATGAGATCCCAGGAAGAAGAAGGGAGGAACATCTCCACGATCAGCCTTTCAAGCGGAGGGCGGTTGGGTCAAAACCATGGAAATTAGACTGGGGACATGAGAGATAGGGCATGATATGACTGATATGAGCTGACGTTACTGGACTGAATGCAGAAGCACAGCCATCACTGAGCAAGGATAACTCTCAGCTAAATATAACACGGCTCAGATTATGCAGCTGGTTGGAGCTGGACTGCATGAGATCATGTCCAGAGTGTGTATTGAATAATTAGATTAAGTGCTCTTGATAATTTCTGGGGTCACCTGGTTTACTCTGTTAGAGGCTCAAAGAAATAATAACTATCTAAAACCATAGTACAAATTAGGGTACGTAACATAAAAAATGAAAGGGAGATATGTTAATGAGAACGACAGAGAGAGAAAGAGAGAATAGGTGCATGAATCACATTTCATAAAGTTAATTATCAATAATTAAAACCACTGGTGTTTTATCTGGTGATTAGATATCAGGACAGAACCCACATAACCTTAGGGTTACAATATTCTTGCTTCAGTGAAAATTAATTTGTGCAATGATTAAATCTTGAGATGGGAAAGGAAGTAATATAATTAAAGGCTGAGTCCAGAATGTTTTATCTGGTTTATTCTATTGATTGTTAAGTAAGGTTCCTTTTCAGGGCAATGAAAAGATACCAGGATGGTTTTGTTTTGTTGTTGTTGTTTTTTTTTTTTTTGTCTGCATGAGCCCTGATTGATGTGAAACACAGAAGTGACACCGCCTTGTTATTTCCTTAATCATGGAAATGATGCCAAAAGGATCCTGCACTAACAACGGTTGACTGGTTTCTGCACTCAATGTTGCAACAAATTTGTTTTAAAGACAGGAATAAATTATGCAATTCCTCGCTTCTATATTACCAACTTAATTTCCGTACCCATGCAATTTCTACGTGTGTCTCGTTGGAATGAGAGATACAGCTGCACATACGTCATTAAGTGAGATTGGAGCTGTTGGTGTGTGACATCCTTGTATGCCTTTAGTCAGTGCAAGAAAAAGTCAACATACATTTGAATAGATGTACTCCCTTGGATGATAATATTAACGCTTATCCCAACAGAGAACTGGCTGATCTGAATATCAAAGCATGGTGTTTTTCAAATGTATTCAGCACGTGTTATCTCCCAGTGTAGCTCTGACCCCGCAGAAGGAGCCTTCTGTTAGAATTCACACAACCCCATCGCAGTATTCAAGCTGATGCCGCCTATGGGGACCAATATCAAAGACTTCAGTTTCTATTACCAGATTGCATGTTTGTGCTGCGCTTCTTACCCTCTGAGCGGAAGATCAGCGTTTGACTGAGGAAAACACCGTTCTGTCGCAACTCGCTCCAACGGGGTGACCTAAAACAATGACAAATATTGTCTAAATGCAAAGGTTATAATCACGCGCTTTCGTATGCTGTTTGATGTCGATGGGAGCCGAGTAACCAGCTGAGGATTGGACTCAATTACACTCAAAATTTTCCAGCTGTAATTGTTTGCAGCGGAGCAGTTTTAGGATAATGCGGTGTGTTTTGTGAATATATTGCTGTAATTTGCACTATTTTATGAATATCACGTGTAGTATCCGGTGCAAGATTTTAAAGAGCCCTGATTTGGTAAGGATATCATGTAGAGTACTGTGCATGATATTACTGACAAATTTGCATATTTATTAGTTACTTTTCTTTCTTTTTTTTAAAAAATGGTTTTCTAGGACAGACATTTTTAAATCCGGTTCATGTCAGCTTTGGGATAAGGGTTATAAACTGGGGTGATGAGTGAAACGGCAGTGTTGATGCAATATGCTATCCTTGATGGAAAATGTAGGATGTTTCAGGAGTTTGTCCCCTACTAGAGACAGTAGCAATGCCTCGTCCACAGTTGCATTTGTTCTGATTCTTCTGCTAATTGTGAGCTATATCAAGATTCTTTTTTTAGTATAACACTCTCTGCGAGTTCTGCCAGGAACCCAAGTGTCCTTCACTCAAATCCACCGCTTGGATCATTCATTGTTATACACCGCACACCTCAGATGGGAATGGACTACAAGTTGAAGGAACTATTAGTCTTTTCCCCCATAGAATTGTACAACATTATGATGCAAGTCTGCTCGTCTCTACCTCATCCAAAAGTTTTTTGGCCTTACTCAGCATATAGCGTTCACTACCTGCCAAAATGACTTTTGCAGAACTCGCTCCCATGACTACCTTCCCTCTGTGGCTTTCCCTCTTGTTCACCTGATAACCGTTTGCAGAACTCTAAACCTAAAAACTCTTCTGGCACAGAACTGCACTACAGCTCTCAGAAGCTTTTCTCCAAACAAGATATACAATAAGCTGCTTTTTTTTTTTTTTAAATCACTGCTTGGCTCGTGGCTAAAATACAGTAAGTTGTTTGTTGAATAAGATTTAATAAACAGAGTTTACTTAAGTATGGTAGTGCAGTAGATAATCCGATACAACATCCATTGTGGATAAAGGAATGTAGGTGGGTGGAAACATCTTTTTTTTCACATAGGTATTTCTATTTATCTATCTTTTAATTAAAATGAGAAAAAAAAGACATATTTTCTCTAATTGACTGCACCTGCTTTCCATCTCGGCCCCCCTTGTTTTCTCATTATATTTACATTTGTAATATCTGATGATTTAGCAGCTTTTCCTCATGTGCCTCATGGAGCCCCCTCCTCTGTGACATAGGTACACAGAGACATTTGGCACATTATTTGACAGTCACAAACCAGTGAATCCCCCTGCTTTATTCCAGTGAGTGTATTCAATTTGCTTTCACCCTGGGAGACGTAGTAGAACACATGCTATCCATCATCTCAGTGAATCAGAGTGAAATGCAAGCTGGAACTTCAGCAGCGATGCGTTTGAAAACAGTTGTCGCAACGACAGTATGTGCTGTTCGAATTCATATACATTTCGCACCTACAGACATTTACTGTACACTGTACCTCTACATAAATGCATGAGCTGAAGCTAAAGGGTTTGTGCGACAGCCAACAAGGCAATTTGAATTCCAGAGCGGCGCTATTTGATACATGTAACGGCGGCCTTGTTTTTTTGGAAGCCGCACTAATATCTCACATGTGAGGAGGTTTAGATGTCACTGAAAGATGACTAATACCCTTGTTAATCTGATAAACTACTGTCAAGTGTCACAGGAAAGCATGCACCATCTTCAAACTTCTACTGCGTTTGCAGCTCAGACATATTGTTTAGCACCGGTGAATGTGATTGAAATGTTAAGGCAAAAGCCTTGTTGGTGATAACATTAACTTAGATAACAGTGCCTTTGAGAGTTTGACTGTGTTTCACAGTGTACTGCAAAAAAAAATTAATTCATGCTTTGGAAATTTGACAGTGTCTCATTTTCTTCATTAACCACTCCTCAAGCAAGGCTCGATATGTCAGCATTGTGATTATATACCAGGGTTCCCACGCACTGTAATTTATCCTTCATATTTTACTCTGAATTACCTTCCTGATGGGACTAATGAAATATGCCCTATAACAGAAGCATGGGAGAAAAAGACTCCTTGGCATAACAACAGACACCATTTTTATTTCTTGATGCCATTAACAATGACCTCTACCCATTTCGAAGTGACCAATGAGAGCTTGAAATAGTGTGTGAAAGGGGAAAAAAAAGGCTATTTTAGGTGTTTGTTTAATCTCTAGCCTTCCGGATGTACCTTCAAGGGATGGTTTCGGGTTATTTTAAGCAGGGCTGTATGAGGTACTTATCCATAGTTAGTGTATAATATACTGTAGCAGTTGGCACGGCCCCAGTATGGAGATGCAGACAGGATGACCAGCATGGAAGCTAAGGAATGCACTGCTGTGGACAGGACATAACACATTAAGATAGGACCACCTCAAAAAATCTATCTCAGTCTAAGTATATGTTATATTCTCAACACTTCGCGACTTGTTGATAATGGTGTGTTCACTTCAAAACTTTGCTTCACATACTCACACAAGTTTGACCACAGCCAGAATGCATCTACTGCGGTAGGTACCAAGGGTGTGTGTCTCTGTTGCAGACAGGTGGAAAAGCCAGCGTGAAGATAAATCCACTCTTTAATCCAAAAAGTTGAAAAAAATAAACTCTGAGCTGTCTTCCTGCCAGATCTGAAAATCTGAGTGTTTATTCATCCAGAAGCACAGCTGTCTGTCTGTCCCTCCTCTCTACCTTCCTGGTATTTCTCCCCCTACCCCAACACTCAAAGCTCATGTTGAGCATTTTCGATTTAATTTGTGCTCAATAACCTACAATCATGCCCAGTGACATTGTACTAAGCATTTGGTGGTCTCATTTTGGTGCTTTTTTAAAACCAAATAGCTAAATAGCATAGGGCTGCCCGCTGCATGTCACTTCTAAACTATAGTCAGACAGAATGACTGGTTAAAAAAAAAAAAACAACAACATATTATTGCCCATATTGGACATAATCCTGGTTTTAAAAAGTTAAAAAGCAATAACGTGATTGAGTTGCTGGAGTAATGTTTCACAGGAAAAAAATTTGTAACTATAATACAGTACATGGGCGTTGTGCAGGGCAGGTCTGTAATATTACATATTATTACTGTACTAATTAATATTATTTACTCAATAAATATAACCACAGATTAGGTATTTGTCTTGATATGCATGACATTAACATTAAACAGTAAAGATTTCATTGTAAATGCGATCCATTCTGGATCTCATGGTTTTATAACAACATGAGTATCACATCAGTATAGTTTCAGTCTCAAGTATAATTTTGGTATTGAGTATCATGAAACAAAACTTTGTAAAGTGACATGAGCCATGCACTGTTACATGTTTGTGAGTTTGATCGGGAGACTTTAGCAGGAACAGTTATTGTGGGTTGTTGATCAGAGTGTGGCTCCTGCTTTGTGTAGCAGGCTGCTATTGTTCAAGTTTGACCACCAGTTTTAAAGATCTAATTGGCTGGACAGCAGAACATGATTCTGATGAATTTATGTAAAACTATGGGGCGCTCTGTGAAACCAAAAATATTCCCTTTCGGTTTCAGATTTTTTTTTCAAAGGAGAACTCAGGACAAGTGATTTACAGAGCAGAACTGTATGCTGTAGCAGACAAAAAAAAAAAAATCTATTTAATTTCAGTTGGACTGAACGTCTTTTGTGTTTTCCAACCCTTCTCATTCCTCACCAAAATGCTCCTTGCTTATATTCTTTCTATCATCTCACAGAAACTCATAAAAGCTTTAGTCTCCTCTCTTTTTTTCTCTCTCTCTCTCTCTACTCTGGTCCTCACCCACAAACATAAATAAACATTTCCAATATATCTACCACCCCATTGTTGTTTAATTTCATTTAAAACTATCCATCCGCCTGTCCCCAATCTAAGCCGAGCTGCACTTTACTGGCAGCTGTGAGCTTGATTCGTACCGGCAGCCATGTCATTGATTCCTTGGCAGAGGCAGAACTATGGCATCAATCTACGCTGCAATATCATCACCTGTAACGAGACACCTCTGCTTTTAGTATTTTCATATGCACCACTACACACACACATGCACACACACACGCTTGAGTTTATCTGTCATTCAAAGAAGCCTGAATAGAAAGACATATGATGAGGATAGGTGTATGCATGCTTGAATTATTGATTAGAGAAGTTCAGTTGAACATTTTAGCTGTAGGTTATGTTGGCCTATCCATGACAGAAGCCACAAAGTTCCTAGCTGCAGAAGGAATATATTTCACCTCCCCGTTCAGCGAATGGTCTTTTTATTGTAGAAAACTAATCTCTCTCAGTGTTACTGCTACTAATTCTGTATTATGCATAAGCAATCAGCGTTAACTCTTTAATCTGCATCATGCACTTGAGAAGAGAAAAATTGCATTCTGTGCGGTCATGGCTGTAACCTATGAAAGGTAGTCTAGTGTTGTGGGTGATTTAATTACACCATTAACCTTTGGCTAGTTTATTCTCTACGTGTCTGTTCCATATGGGTGCTCTGACTTCCTCTCAGAGCCCACAGGTTAGGTTAGGTGAGCGGTCGACATTAATGGGTGTGTCTTTAGATGTCTTGTTGTTTACTGTGTGATAGACTGGTCACCTGTCCGGGATGTATCCGGTCTCATACACAGGGCATGCTGGGTTAGATTACAGTAAGCCATGACCCTGACTCCTCAAGCGGCTGCTTGAGCTGGTTGCGCCTATTTCAGACAATGCTTGTGATTCTCCCAGACGTGCTGCAGTGTAACTGAGAAGAAGCGGCTCTCCGCTCTGCTCTGTGAAGAATACACAACTGCTCTATTTTTGAGCAGATCAGAGCTGGCTGGAACACCCCATGCAGACTCCCGATCATAAAAACAGACCAAAGAGAAACAATTTAACTATGTAGCCTAATTAGAAGAAGCATATAAACCGTGGGAAAAGGACCAAATCTAAGCAATTGAAATTCTGGCAGGGAAGATGCTCCGCTTCTGCTCCTGGTGGGTATGAAGTTCTTTGTAAGACAGACCAAAACAGCATTGTGGCCACAATGTCTATGTGAGCTATGACCGGTGGAATTTAGGGGTGACACTGCCTTCTTCAGAACTGCTTTCTGTACGTTAGTCAAATCATTTTAGAAAACCCCGTCCACCCCTACAGTACCTTTCTATCAGCAGACAGCAGGAGCTGTGTCAGTAACTTTCCAAAACCGTCAATCTGACATTCACGCCCACGAACTTCACGCTGTGACTGGCCAGATGTGCAGAGGTGAAAAAGGAGCCATTGTGTCCACCACTGTAAAAGCATGAGGTCCCAAGTCAGTCAAGGCATGTACAATAAAAAGTACCAAATATACAGTACGATGTAGAATCACAATATAAAAGTACTAACATACAAACTAACAATATCAAGGTTCTACATTTTTAAGCTAATTAATCTGTAGAATAAAAAGAAGGAAGAAATGTAAATATTGTTTTACGTGCTTTGGGCTTTGTAATTAATCAAGTAACCACAAACGAACTGACAAACAATGAATGCGGGGCTTCAGGGCCCTCCTGCAGGTCTGGGACTCAAGGGCAGATGTGCTCTTAGCCTAGAAGGTAATCAAGCTTTGACCAGCACAAATGGGTACAGAAAAGGGATGCAAACAATGCATGAAATTTTAAGAGCTAATTACAATGCTATGACAGCCTTCATATAAAGGTAGCCCGGGAAAAAAAGTAATATTTTCTTTTGAAATGCAGAGAAGTGAAATTATAGTCTCACAAAATGGTAAGTGCTGTATTCCAATACAATTCTTGTATAAAATTATATTCTCAGTCTAGTGTTCTCCTTTTGGCACGCTGTATGTTCCAAAACATCCATCACTGAATGTTAAGATTATAAATTGAGTTATGTGGGTGGAAACCACATATTGTGCCTACATAAAGATGGTATACGATCCATACTTGCTCTTTGTCCTACTTGACACGTGGAAAGCATTTTGATTCTCAGAGACCTCATATTAAGGTCAGTAAGTTTAATAAATGGTGAAAATTGATAGAGCGGGAGCTGAACATGTGAAATTAAATGTCATCTCTGGAATGAGAAAATTGGGTGGATTTGTCCAAGTGGCGTTTGCTCTTCGAAACCTGCTAATCCAAGCCAGGAGCTGTGTCTGTGTCCATGGAAATAGAGGCGATCAAGTGTTTTTGGAGTACTTTTGAAAGGGAAGCAACACCGGGCGAGAGGGGGGGGGGGGACACAAGATGAAACAGAGGGCTGGATTGTGTGTCCACACCATCTCCCTTTGAAATGATTCATTCCATTTCTGTTAATTAGCAGCTACACTTGTAAAATGACCTCTGAATCCCGTCTCTCTCTGTACCTCCCACTGCCTAGCGACACTACATACAGAGGGTGGATCAGAACAGAGAAAGAAAAAGGGGGGGATTAGACGGACGGGTCAGGGCAATAAGAGAGGACAGGGTAGATTGGTCTAAAAAGAGGAGAGGGGAGGACAAGTGATAACAAAGTGAGAGAGACAGAAAAAGGAAGAACACTGCAAACCAAATAAGATCTCTGTGCTCAATTTCAGGCGGTGAGTCTAACAATCCAATTATGTGCGGCACTTGGTGGCAGGATGCATGACTGTACTGTTGCTTTGTCCATTTGGAAAGAACAGAGATAAGGTCATGAGACAAGCGGATGATGCAGAACAATGAGACTTTTTGAACAAAGACAGTGAGAAAGGGTTCACAGTGTGTGTGTGTGTTTGTGTGTGTTTTGTTGTGCGTGGCCAGAAATGTGAGGCAGCACAGGGGAAACTATAGCATATAATGAAACCAAGGATAAGCAAGTATAAGGATTTGAGGGGAAATTTCACCACTGCTGTCTGGTTTAGCATGCAGGCAGTGGCCTATAAATTCGCAGAATGATACAAAGGGAGATCAGTGAGTGATGGATGGGGGATTGGTAGTGCAGACCCAGTCACAGATTATTTATTGATTAGATATCAGAGACCCAGGGTGAAGCGGTAGGTGTCTTAAAACTCACCGCAAAATGGACATGGAATAAATTGCTCACACGGCCAGCCAGACACAAGTTTGCTCTCCTCCTCAACATGGAAACGTTTTTTTTTTTTTTTTCTAAAATATGCACCTCCCCTCCTCCAATCTATTTTGTTCATCCCATCAAAGCCTCCACACTTTTGAGACCCTTCAAACCAATGGAGCTCAGTAATGATTCATATTTGAAGTTAGATGGATTATTATCCGTCATTAGAGACTTTTAAGTAGTGGAATCACAGTTGAGTAAACTCTAACATAATGATTTCTAAGAAACTCCATCTTGTCCTGCATTAATGTAGCATCACAAAAAATCTTGGAGTGTGGCGCCCACAGTCCAAGCAGTAAAATTATTCAATAATTGACACCTGAGTATTAAAATCATTTCAGGGTTTACCGCATGATTAACTACAGGCACAACAGTGGCTACTAAAATTACTATGTGATTCTGGTCAAGCGCCGAAGTCCCATCAGTTACTCCTGCTAATAAATTGATTTCCTTGTTTACAGTCTTGATGGGTTTTCGCAGTCCATCGTGGCATCTCTTCGAAGTCTGCAGCAGATAATGACCTCTCTAGCTAGGTCTCCCATCCCTGCATCCATAATGATTGACCTCTTTCTATCTTACTACACAGATATAAATCGTGTCTTGTGCAGTGTGCGATGCCCGGAAAAACACTCTCTCGCTGAAGATAGTTACACGGAATGTATTCAGTTATTATCAAATTACCGTCCTCAGTATTAATGAATGATGAACATTTGCATCGCCCCCCGATGTGAACATCGAGTTTCAACACCATCTGCTATTTGTTCTATTCCCTGTTACCATGCCTGTGCTCCTTTGAAGAGGTCCTTTTAAAGGCATTCAAATATAATGCTAAATAGCTGTCACTGCCGGCATTCAGGCACAATCAGAATACAAATGTACAGTGCAGAGAGGGGAAAAAAAAAAAATTACAAAGAATGAGTTGCAGCGAGGTCACGTCCTTATTGAGTGAATCCCCGGGGACTTTCGGGTTCAGGGGGCACCCTGCTGACCTGCGGTTCCATAACACATAAATAAACAGTGCATGCATTAGGATATAACAAGAGAAGTAAAAAATCTGGATCGAGTCTGCAAAGGATCCGGATGAGGACTGGTAAAATCAACAGAATAAATAGTCACAACTATGTTCTGATTAATATGTTAAACACACGTTTTGTTGTTTGCTGTTGTTGAATTCATTGTGAATAAAGATTGATATTATCTGAGGTCTGTTACCTTTTCCGCATGCAAAAGAGTTGTTGATTCTGTTGTGTTGATTGTATCAAGTCTCTCAGTGGGAAAAAAAGAAAGGATGAAATTACAAAATAGTTGTGTCGCGAATCAAACCTTTTTTTTTTTTTTTTTTATCACTCTACATTTACCCACATTTTGTCTTTGTTTGGTCACAGTTTACTCTGTCTCATCCTTTCAGCATTTCTAAGCTGTATATAATCATATCGTTCATAACACACCATTATCTAGTTGTAAACAGCTCCAAGGACATTTTAGGCATTTATTTTAATGTGTAGTATTATAACTTCTCCTGGACATATTTTATATTACTACACTAAAGTCATTCATCTGTTTATACAGCAGTGTCTACAAAATGACCTGTAGTCATTGACAAACACATTACTTAATACTTATATCTGCAACTTCATCACTGTGTTATGTAACATTTATTAAATGTATATTTCCTGCTTATGAATGCTCAATAGGGGGATTTAAACATTTTAATTTTGGAATAAATACTCTCCAGTCATACTACTCTTCATCATGTCTAAGAAAAGCATTTTTTAATAAAGGTGAGTATTTAAAGGTCCAGTGTGTAGGTTTTAGTGGTATAGTTATTGATTTACAACCGCCTTGCCTCACCCTCTCCTTTTGCAACATGAAGGACAAACTACGGTGGTCACAAAGCATGTAAAAGAAAAAAACACTGTCAGTAGTAGATAGAGGTTGACAGTCTGAAAAAAGAAGACAATGCGGAAAGTCAAGTTAAGTTAAATGTCTTAAACCTCCATTCTTGCTAACGGTCAGCAGGGAGCAGCACATTTGGCAACAAAAAAAAAGTCCCAATGTATATAAGCTAATGAGAATGACCCCATTTCTCAGTTGATTTATTATTTCAATAAAATGTTTCCTGATGAGTTTATGGTCTCAATCGCTGGTCTTCATCCATACAGCGTGATGTTCATACTGTAAATTATGCTCCCAATAAAGCAGGGTATGATTTAGGGTGTAGCTAACTTGTGATCGCCAAGTCATTCTCAGTGAGTCCATCCAGAGCAATACACCAGGCTCACAAAACTCAAATCAAAGTCAGATCAAACTATCACTCTGGGCAGTGCACGCCGCCATTTGTTCCTGCTTGAAACTCAAAACTAGCTGAGCCTAACTCACAGTTTTCACCCACCAGCTGAACACGCTCATCCAAATATGTTCACCTCTGTCTCCCAAAAAAAAAAAAAAACAAGATGGCAATGTCTATAATCCCAAACCCAAGGTTTGGAAATGGTTGTCCACAGAAAATGGGTGTTGGCTGTAGAAACAGGGTGATTCAACATGGCAGACTCTGTGGAAGAGAAACCAGTGAGTGTCTGTAGATATAAAAGACTGTTCTAAGGTAATGAAAACAATTGTTATTTTTATTATACACTAGAAAATGTGTTATGCATATTATATTCGATCCATCTGCCATAGTCTGTAAATAGAACCCTCTAAATCCTACACACTGGACCTTTATCGTTATTATTTTGGAAGGGGTGAGAAGCATTATTGCAACCCGGGGGGAATACAGCAGCATCTTCATTCATTAGAAATGATACCAAACAGGTCAAACAGCAGTAACACTGCTGCTGATGATAAACATTTTTACCATCTTTAGTGCTTAAAACCAGTTTCCCAGTCTCACGTCTTAATGTCTTAACTTTTATCATTAAGTAAATCACACATATGTTGAATGTAATATGTATTTAACATGTGAACAGAATATCTATATGTTTCAATGATACATTCTTACACTCTGCCATTAAATAAACAAGGTGATTTGTTCAAAGTATAGTTTCCAGGGACAATGGAGCTTGATAGAGGGCCAGGCCAACCGTGACATTTGTAATTGGGACTAGCTGTCATTGTCACAGTGATTTATGATATAATTAATGAACAATTAGGTGACATATTAGGATAATCTGCTTTGTTTTGCCCTAAATTTGTTTGCTCAGAAGTTTTTGTTTTGCCACAGCCTCTCTGGTTTGAGGTAAGGATAACATTAGCTAAAGTCGCTGTGAATACATATTGCGAATGTCAAAAGGATATATGAGAGAAAATGCAACAAAATACTCGATCCACTCTTGTGTTGTTGTTGGATAATAAGGGCGAAACAGCATCAAATATAAATATGCCAATTTATTTTTGGTTTCAGTGTATTACTCTTGTCCAGTGGATGTTCCTAATGAACTGATTGTCTCTGAGACTTGGGAAGCTTACATATAATCCTATCAGAGACCAAACAGCAAGGCAATTACTAATGTGAATGTATAGTCCTCTCTGTCTCACAGTTATAATATTCATAATTACTCTGCTTATGTACATCCTTTTTTGATTACCTTTAAATTCATTCAAAAGCATTTTAAAATCCACATTATCATAATCTGAATTTGAATGTCTTCTAATTTCTTTCGACCATATTAAATACATCGCTTTTTCATTCTTTCATAATGTGTGCCTATGCCCGTGTATGTTTTTCAAGTTAATTAAAACACAAATTAACCTATACCCTTGGAATTTATCCATTTTGGCACCTTCAAAGCACAACAAACTCCTTCATTTTCTTTGAACCTGTGGTAAGGAGGGCTGGAGCTTTCTCAGACTTGACAGAAACAGCGGGAGATAATCAATAAGCTTTCCCACCACCTCCAAGAAGATGAACTTGGAGCATACCTCAGAACCGGCAGCCTTAATTTCTCTCATGAGGTTCAGCAAGGGCACTCATTAGACTAATACACCTTTGTTAATTACTCCTACCACAACCGCTATATAACATCAACATGTTAAAAAAAAAAAAAAGAAAGAAAAAAAAGTTGTTGTGTTCCTTACTAATGGCTAGATCAGCTTGGGTTTGTTAAGCGATCTATCACTGAAGTACCAAATCAAATAGACTCCACACAGCCAGGTACATGCCTCAGGTTTCCAAGCAAAGTTACTTCCCACAGGGAGTTTTACTGGACTGCAATTTCTTTTCTTTTTTTTTCAAATATTGTGTTTTTTTTTCCAGATTTTAGGGTGGAGAAGAAACTAATTAGCTCTAATTAGCGTCTCAACCGCAACTGATAACATTTTCTGGATAAAGAAAATGTGGATAAGAGATAATTGGAAGATCAGCTTCGCTTCTGTTAAACAGGCTTTTTCTTTTTCTTTTTTTTTTTTACCTCCCCCTATTTGTTTTTGGCCGTGATAATGAGAGAGGTTTCTGTCTGAACAGTGACAGCCCTGTTGCTGTGAACGTAACTGAACTTTTTTTTTTTTTTCACGTGACACAAAAGCACTTCAGCCACAGTGCTGAAGAACCCTAGGTGGATGCAGTATTAGTGTTCTCTGCCTGTTCTCCTCACTGATTCTCGCTCCAGCTCTGCGTTATCCATCTGAGGAGTCCCTCTGCTGCACTATTGGTTGAATGTCAGTGTGGTGGAGAGATTAATCGGTGGTCACCTGCTGTGGGTTGTCAATGTAACGCCTCAGGAAGAGCCATATCAGCATAACAGGAACCCATTTCCAGACATATGTCATATTCTATGAACACAACCTGTCCTTGTTTTCTCTTTTGAAAGGGGATCGGTGCCTCTTTGCTTGCTGTGTCTAAAGATTAGAACCAGCGTCAGGGCAAACTACGAAGCACAGTAGCAACCTGGCCCCGCAGGCCGCGGGGGGTGGATGAGGTGTGTTTGAAAAGGAAACTATCAATACAGAAGCCACAGCAGGAGACAACAGCTACCCGCCGGCTATCAGCTCATTACAGGTGAAATAAAAGAACTAGTCTGAATGCGTTTGACTTCGTCTCATCTCAAGGGGCCAAAAAGACACCCGGAACAGCACATTACAGCCATCTTCAGCCCCTTTGTTTTAACACTCTGGCAGAAAATAGTTAAGTACCCTTGAAAATGTTTAAGACTGGAAGCTGTTTTGAATTCCTTTATTATAAATGCAGCAACATCTAAATGGTACTCAGGTAGACACTATTTTTTTCTAAGAACTATTCGCAGCTTCAGAATAGATCTTACTGAGCTTGCATTTGCTCGAGGAAATGCCCGAGGACGTGCCAGCAGCACTTTATCCATGCTTATTAGATGAGTTTAATAAGGGTAAGAAAAACTCCGGTTAACAGATTTCCTAATGTGGTCTGATATGTATAGAGCAATTTTACATGTCACACTCACTGTCCATTACTCAACATGTAGTCCAGCTGTCTGCCATAGAGACCTGCTGGTAAAACTCCCTGTGGATATGATAAAGATGCGTCACATATAAGAAGTGTAATCTTACAGAACAGGCAAGATGTGGGAGCTTTCTGGTTCTATTTAATCACTGATTCCATGTTTTATTATCAAAGGCTTTGCCCGATGTCAATGTAAACTTTTTTCTATTACATATTTATGTGGCTGCTAGAAGACATATGTATCCGGACAACTTCTTTGTAGTGTGTATAAAGACGTATTAGAATATTAAGTGATGATAATACGGTAATTAAGCGAGAGGTCACGTTAAGCTGAGGTAATTCGCCGCTCACAGGATGCAAAACAACTTTGATGATGCAATCTGTGAGACACGATGACATGAGTTTCATGTGCGTTTGTTTCAGCCCATGCTTTTTGATGTCAGGTTATTCAAGGAATGCTGGGTAGATACATGTTATTGTTCCGTATAACCCTCACACAGTAGGAAGAGTAAAAAATTGACTCCACAGTCGGATGAATACCGTAGAAGAAGACGGAAAATTGACCATGCTGATGCAACGTTCAATGTTTAACTTTCTCTTCTGATTTTTGTTCAAAGAACCTGAGAGTAAGACGACTTGAAAGCCACACACACCAGGCCTCGGGCTTTAATACTCTTATTCGTCTTTAGAAATTCAGAAATTCTTCAGCGTCTTCTTTGCTATTGTGTTCTAAAAAAAAAGAAAAAAAAAAAGCAGTTGTCCAACGGCCCATAAAAGAACAAATCCATGGTCAACATAATTTCTGTTTATTCAGGTGTGTGATAGGCTGCATATTGGCAAGACCAAGCTGACAGAAAAACTGACAAGTTTAACCACGTTGGTTGCTTCCAGCATACAGAAAACACACAGAACTCCCTGCTTACAAATAAGTCTGTCTTAGTTTACAGATGAGTCAACAAGCATTTTAAACATTTATGATCAGATATATAGAGATTTTTTTAATGTATTCACTACTGATAGGATAAGCCAATCCAATTATGCAATTAATGTACATGCAACTATTTTAATGCATAAATTATATAGTATTGCACTACACATCATATGTATAGCATTTGCCAGCAGAAACTTTACACCCTCTGTAAAAGAGCAAATTGTCTTTTTCCACTTACGATTCAGTTTTTGTACATTTTAAACAAACAAGATATTGCACATTAATTAGTCTGTTTGAGGTGCTGGTAGAAGGATTTAATTGCAGAACCAGACTAGATATTTCCTCTATTTTCTGTCTTTATGTTGAGCTAAGCTAATTGGCTGCTGGGTCCAGCTCCATATTTAGTATACAAATGGAAGAGCGGTGTCAGTCTCCCCATCTAACACTCAGCAATAAAGCAAATATCCCAAAATGAACTATTGTTTTACATATTTAAATCTGGCATTTCGTCCATCTGGAATAAATGCCACCAAAACAACAAAGAAACAAAGTACGAACGCCATCTCAAAGATAAAAATCAGTTCACTGTGTTTAGAGCTTCAAAGATTAGCCAATTAATCAATGACTTGTCAACTATTATATTAATTGCCAATTATTTTGATAATCAATTACGTCTTCTGAGCCATTTTGTAAGAGAAAATCTCAAAATTCTCTGATTTCAGCTTCTCAAGTCCTCTATTACAGTAGACTGAATATTTTTTTTGAGGATGTCACGTCAGGCTTTGGGAAACATGAGACCAACATTTTTCACAACTTTCTGACATTTTATGGACCAAACAACAACTAATCCATTGTTTGATGAGAAAATAATGCTGAAATGCTCAGGAATGATTCGAGGCATCATTAAAAGAGCATCAACGCCAGTGTTCATTCAGTTAAGAATAATCAGGCTGCGTGTAACGGTTTAGCTCGATAGTGAAGTTCTTGTGGGATTTGGGGATTGGCAATGTTTTTTTCATCAAGTAACTAATTTGTTAAGATCAAGTGAACACAGTGTGAACAGAGTTAAATGAAACTGAAATGATCCCTGTAGTGCTGACATTTAATCATTATCCAAATCATTTCATTCCAAGAACAAAGTGGTATTTGCTCGTTTGTTTGTTTAATTCTTGCTTATAAAAATGTTGTCCTGTGAATAAGCAGTATGCTACAGCTAATTCATTTCTGAATTGATGTCCAGAGTCCTACATAATATTCAGTTATTTATGTTCTTGATGTTTTTTTTTGTTTGTTTGTTTTATGGTTAAAAATATTGCCACTGTTATATGTTAAATAACAATTTTTCTTCTACAAGCCAGCTGGTCTTAGAAATGTCACAACCCATGGAAGAGCATAAAATTCTTCAACTGAAGTTAAAACCAAACCCCCCCCCCAAAAAAAAAAAAAAAAAAGGCTGTAACAGGGTTTTCACAGTTTTTGTTCAAGTTGCTCAAAGACTCCACAAAGTGCTCCTTGGAATAAAGAATTCCTCACCTTCACCACCGCCACCAGCCTACTCCCACTCTCTCACACACACTGTGGATTAGGCGGTTGTCTTGCACATTAGATACAGAACGTGATGTGACGGCGTGGAAGTGAGCAAGCACCGGAGAGAGAGAGAGAGATAAAAGGGAGACGTCACCTGAAGGAGATACATATTTAATCCAAAGCAATAATGTATTATTAGTCTTCTAATGTATTATTTCCTTTCAGTTCTCCCTGTAGTTTATTTCAAACTCACTGTGTCACACAGGGAAGGTTTGATATCAGATTTTTCAGATGCAAAGAAAAGTTCGAGAGTATGTGCATCCTGAAAATACTGATTTGATATCTTTTGTCTGAGTTTGTGAGTTTGTCATCCATTTCATAGATTTCTTTTCTTCTTTTTTTTTTTTTCCGACTCGAAACTGTGGGAAATTAGATAGAGGCTGCGTCTCACATCCCATCTCTCTGTCTAATACAGCATGTTAGTGGGACTGTTGAGTTGTTCCTGGATGATGTGATGAATGTCGACATTCAGCTGAACAGGGAGGCTGGTGGAGACGGTCCTTATTGCCTGACGGAGGAAGACGAAGGGAGAGGGGAGAGAGAAAGACGGCGGACAGAAAAAGAGAATAGGAGGAAAAACAAAGTCGAGTAGAGCCAGAGAGGAATATGTAACACAAAATGAATTAGATTTAGTTACAATGTAATTACCATGAGGAGACGAAAGTGAGAATATACATCACTAATAATAAATGAGAGACAGAGGTTGGCTACGGTTTTGTGCTCTGCTGTGACTGCAGCAATAATATAAAACCTTATGATAAACCAACTGCCAAGAACAATATGTGTATGCTATAGTAGATTAAAATTATATTTATTGGCATTTGTGTGAAACAAGAGGGCTTCAAGTCGACGGTGCGCTCTCCGTCGCTTTGTGCATGTCTGAGGAAAGACTGAGTAAACAGCTAGATGGCCATGTTCTGAGGTTTATTCCTGTGTAACCTTGGTGAATTGCCTGAAAAAGCGATTTCACCAAGATTGACTCTGCAGAGAGAGATTGGGAGTGGAAAAAAAAAATACTGTTTTATTATTGTGAGTGTGTATATGAGGGGAGTGCAGAGGAGGATAGTAAGGAATGAAAAAACTCAGAAAAAGCAAGGTCTCACTTCTTTCACTGTCTTAAAGGCACATTGCCACGCACAAACCTTCCAAGATGCCTTTCATTTGCTTTCTTTCTTTCTTTCTTTATTTATTTTTTTTCCCCTCCCGCCATGAATCCTCCTTCCTCCCTGTGACTCAGACCAAAGGCTATGTCTTTATCTGCTCCTCCTGTGCACCACATCGCTATACTGAACACCGTATCTGATCAGTGTCGCCACAGGAGGCTCTTTTGCCCTCTCCCACAGCTCCATCTCTGGCCTCGCCTCTGGCTCAGCGGAGAGGCCACATCAAGAAAACCTCATCATAACTGTCATTGTTTTCACTCGGGCACTCTGGCGCTGACTTCCAAGGACTTGCCCCCACCTCAATCACTACCTTTTCCCACGCACAATAAGCCCTAAATGCCATAATCAGGGGGAGTCTATCTGCTTCTGCCTCTTCTACTATTCGCCCTCCACATTTTTTTCATATTTTTATTCCTTTGAATCCCTTGTCCGGCCACAGTTCCTGGTGAGGTAAAGCTGGAGAGTAATAAGTAAGACTGGTGCTTCCACGCCGAGCTAATGACGAGGACACGCCGTTCTGACAATTTCTGTACTTTGCTGAAGAACAACTGTCCAAGAAACAGGAGGTAACAGGGTCTTATCAGCAGAAAATGGAACAATTGTGATGCTATTTCATGCCTCGAGTGAAGTACACCAACGAAGAGGTTTCAATCCGAAGCTTCCACATCAAAGACATGGATCGCGTATCAGGCTCTTGGCTCAGCTAAGTGATGACTGTGTTTGCTGAAAACATAGGGTGACACAATGAGGAAAATCTTTACTGTTGGCGACCCCTTGTAAGGCCAATAATCAGTCAAATTGTGTTGATCCTAGTATACTAAAGAACTGTATATATGTTTTTTTGTGCGTGTAACTAAAATGAAAGAAAAATGGCACAGCTGAAAATTGTGTGTTTGCTCTCATGCAATATGTATTCTACGGCATGCAGAGATGCAAAATATGGGAGAGGGAATGAAAACGTACACGAATATCTGCTGTGTTTCATTTATCACAGCAGACTGACCGCTGCAGCAGAAAATTGTGTCTGAAATTTTTTTCTCACACACACACACACACATAAATACAAACACGCACACGGTGAGAGCGAATATGAGAGAGAAACGAGTTAAAAGATACAATACGGAAAAAGTTACCTCATCACAGCTGTAGACTCGGCGCCACATCAACAAGACAAAAGCAATTTTCACAAGATTTTACATTTCTGTTTCCTCCAGTTGCCTCCTGCTTATTTTTGCTGACTTTTAAGGGCTAAAACTCAGAGCAATATGATTGAAGCGGCTGGTAATAACCACCAAATAGCCTGTTATATTATTTTCTTTATCCGTTTACACAAATAATCTATTCAGAAGTGCATTTTTCTTCTAAAAAATAATTGATTTTTCAGTGACGATGATTCCGTGACTGATCTTTTTTGTGGAGCTGACAACATCAGGCCATTTAACATTTCTTCACATTTAGCCTTCCTCTGTGTGAGATGAATGAACACTGCTGCAGCTCTAAGAATATCTCTTCTTCAACCAATATTTCAGGTTCAGCAACAGAAAACATATTTCCATATCTCATTTACATAGTGAGTTACATAGTGAGTCTGAGTGGGAAAAAAAACAAAAAAAAAAACAAAAAAAAAAACAGAGCTGATGCAAAATTATGCGCCCCAAACAGTAATTTAGTAAATAAGCAAATATCTCCCAGTGTGTGTTAGGACGAGGCTGCGCAGTGTGACCGAGCCACTCCAGTCACACAGAGTCTTGCTTGCATCTGGATGAACCCCCAGCATGTATTATATTGTCAAGGGAATCAATTAAAATGAGATCTGTGTTTCATGCTGCAATTCTTCTATTGGATCTTTGCACCATTAAGTTATTAAACCCACTAGACAGTAAATCTGTGTTCCTTTGCCCCTTTCAAGACTCTGCTGACACTAAACGTTTTATAGTCTACACTGTATCTGCGATCTGTCAAAGCCGCGCTCCTACATCAAGAACAAAAAAAAAAAAAAAAACATCAGAGTGAAAAACACTAATTGTGTTCACTAAACTCGATTCTTTCTGCTCTTATTATGCTCATAAACAAACAAATGTAACCCACCCCTGGCTAGGTCATATTGTATTAAAAACAGCATGAGGTTGTGTTGGAGGGGGGGGGGCTTCAGTCAGGGCTCCCTCCTCCAGTGCCCATGTCATGTCTGGTACTGCCTGGGACCTCAATCCAATCAGACAGATGGAGGGCTGTTTGAGGAGCACAGAGAGGCTGCCCCCCCTTGCCAGTAAATACTGGCAGCTCTTGGATTTAATTACATTCACAGTATGGTAAACGGAACGGTGCCACAGGCCCCAGAATGCACCTCTGCTCAGCACAGCAAAAGCCTGGAAATCTAGCGACTGACTTCTTTTCAGAGCGCCGTGGAGAAGACTAATGAAGAGTTATGCATGACTGCAAAATAAGGCTACTTCTCCGCCGCATGTAGCTATAAATTCTGAATTTTTAGGGGATTAGGACGTGTACTCAAAATTCAGCAGTCCAGTTAGAGCTGTCCAGTGACTCTGACTGACACCTGTAATACTTTCAAGTAAGGATCAATGAGTGACTCAGGAGGGGAAAAAAGCAAGTTGAGAGTTTCTGTGTTCCTTTAATGAGTCAAAAGTGGAGTTCAGGATGGGTTATTTCCACCATGCCCTGTGCCTTTACGCTCCAGTAGCGGCACACGCTCATCATGTGCTGTTAGTATACACTCTGCCCTTACCCCCGCGCGACCCCGACTCTGCTCGGCAGGCTCAGACCCAGACAAATTACTGTGTCTCCAAGCTGCTCTCTCCTCTGCGCCAAACATTTCCTCTTATTTCTACCCCATTCCCAGAAGAGGTGCCTGTCTGTCTGCTAATGCCGGTGCGGCAGCAGCTTTCCACCTGCAGGGTCATGGGACGGGTTCCAGCGAAGGTCACAGCTGTCGGATCATTACATGAGAGGATTGGGCCCAGGTTTACATTGCTGCCAAAACAACCACTTCATCTCCACTGGGGGAGATGTGAAGGTGGCACTTGAGTATCTCCAACATCAGATCTTCCTTTGTAGGATGTTGGAGAGCTGGAAATGTTTGGGAAAAAGCAAGTAGCAAGTGGCTCCACGGTGGGCTGACATAACTGCACTTCACTCTTCATTAAGGTGGCCTCCTCGTGTGTTTTTTGGCAGAGGAGAATTAGAGCTGTATCTGATTAGGAGGGTGAAGGCAGAGCAGAGCCCTTGAAAGCCTAATTGATTAGACTGTCTTTTTTCTCCCCCCCTCTGCTCCCACACCCACCCCTCTACACACCTCCTCTTAAATAAAGTGAGATGAATACAAATACAGGCAACGCAGAACCACACACCTGTCACCTCTGAGCTGCCAATTTAAACCTTACACTGCCGCTAACAAGCTCGACTGTTGGCAAAGCTTTAGCGCTGGATTTCTAAACTTTTTGTCAGAAAGTTAAAGGCACATAAAGTATCTGCTGCGGGAACACACCGCGGATATAAGGAAAAGAAAAAACGGTAATGTTTTGCTGGCATTAACATTCCAAATGAAGAGACATTGTAATGGAATAGCTGCATGAGACAGGCAATCCAAGGAGAGCGGAGTTTAAGTTGTTGTTGTTTTCGGTGGAGAAGAACATTGATTGTGGACAGGAATGTTGTATCTACAGTACAGCTAGCTAAATCAGCTATGCTCACACAGCTGCACAGAACTGAATGAGCCAGCGGCTTATCAGGACAAACAGACAGCACATTTTAAATGAATAATTAAAGCTGGTGAAAACATTGGCATGCATCTTCAGAATTTCTGCTGATGTCATTGCACTGTTAGGGAAACTTGACAAGTCTACTCATTGTCCAAGTCCCCAAAACGCTGGTTGTCATTGGCAGGGATATAGCATCAACACTACAACAATATGACGTGGGAGAATGCTGGATAGTAAGTATTCATGGTTAATTAATATGGTCAATCAATGACTTAGCATATGTCCTCCATTAGCAGCACTCTGAAAATATAAAACAAACCAAGACCAAACTCACAACTATCCAACACAGAGATTAAACACTACTCATAATTAAGTATTCATTAATTCATATTTTAAATTACTGCAAAAGAAATACAGAATATTTGTGATGATGCAGTAGATTTTGCTGTGCTGTGTAAGACACTATCACAAAAAGAACAGACGAGCATAAATGTTTATGTTTCATTTTTTTGTTAAATAATTTACTGTTAAATTCAGGGGGTTTTCTGAATACACAGTTTGTCTCTGTGTTTGTTTTTCTCCTGTTGCTGTTATGGTGTTTTGAAAGACTGCAAGGTCAGTGTGGTGGAGAACACGTTTAACACCTGAGCCGTAGACTTTTTCTCAACGTGGTATAGTGGCGCATAATGCCATTCAGCTGTGAAATATCAGCTGAGTCCTCTTCGAACTCAGTCACAGGACTGGAAAAGTGAGCTTGTGTACCACAGTCACAACACACTGTGTGCGCACAGTACTGTATGACTGTTCTTTTTGGGTAAATATTCCTCCTGTACAGCCTTTAAAACAGGTACCTTTACCTGCTGATAAGTAAAGGTCACAACAAATTTCATTGACATTATACTTTCTGGATTATGTGTAAAGCACTATTAATGTAAAAATTTTGCTGAGTCCTCATGTTACATGTAAAAAATATATTTAGAAATTGATGTGACAATCAGTGCACACTACACCAAATGCAAACTTTACTAATACAATCTGTCTGCACAGTGTATTAAACTGTCTTTCTATGACATCAGGACAGCAGAAGCTATACACACCTTCCTTTGCAGACTAAAAACTCATCAATTCAGACAGCACCTCAGCCCCGAAAAAAAAAAAAAAAAAGCACTCCGGTATATTTGATTTGATTTGAGTTGATATATTTGCATGATTCTTGCAAATTTTGGTTGTTCCCACATGGATGAATGCACTTATTGTAAGTCTCTTTGGATAAAAAAGTGTCAGCTAAATAAATGTAATGTAAAGTAAACAATAACAATAACTGACATCAGAAAGAGTGTAAACACTTAAATCAGACTGCATGATGTAGAAATAGTATAAACATTTTAGTCCTTGTATTATTTATTGATAGAATTAATTATGATATTTCTATTTTTTTGCCTGCCGTGTAAAGCATCCCCGGGTGTTTAAAGGTGTAAGATAAATGAAAATGTCACAAATTAAACATTAGGTTTAATGTATGATGTACATTATGTCATCAACATTCTTTGAGAGAGCAATCTGAAAAATGGGAAATGCTGTTGATGCTGTTTTTTCCCATCTGTGTTAAGTACATTCTCCCAGAAGCTGAACTATTTTTGCATCAACATTATAGTAATACAGGGAGCCTAATAACGCACACTGTTGCTCTCTGCTAACAGTGCCAGCCATAATATATCAATCATATGTTCTACTGAGTGATTATCGTATTTTCTCATGTAATATCTGTCAACATTGATTTTTTTTTTCTGTTTAAATGAAATGAACGAATGTCTGTTTGAATGAAAAAGCCTGTTGAAAGCTCATTGAATACATATCATCAATTATTAACACACGCGACTTATTATTCCTGCTGTTTGCGCTCCAAAAAAAAAAAAAAAAAACATTTCATTTCTGTCTCTCTGGCTCGGTCTGTGTGTCCTCTCACTGGCCTTTGGCTTCTTTCTGCTCTCTGAATGCCAATATTTCAGCACACTTTTTTTTTTTTTTTTTTTAGTGCAGAAAGCATCCCACTGAGCGGGAAGGTGACCATCCCTCGTGCCTTTGAAGTTTGTGTTCATATGTGTGTGTGTGTGTGTGTGTGTGTGTGTGTGTGCGAATGACAGAGACAGTGTGAGCGTTACATGTGAAGGACTGTGTGGTTTGTGTGTCATGCTATCTACGGTTCGGTTTGTGGAAATGACTGGAGACGCACAGTGATTGCAAACAGTGATAACAACAAATCCGCATGGCACTGTACGCAGGATTAGAGCAGATTAGTATTTTACAGGTTATCTTCAGTACTGTCCTACATATTTGATATTACATCATTCTCACAGAAAAACAGTCCCCAATGAAAAGTTAAAAGTTGAAGGACTGCATCCATTAATTTGATACATTGTTGTACCGTGTTGCGTGTACATCCAAGGACCCCGGTTCTGAGTGGAGAAAGAGGCTTTACCTCCACTTTTCCCCTCAGTTGGAGAGAGCGGTTATGACAGACTTCAGCTGCATTGTAAAAGCACTCATCGTTTTGCTCCTTGTTTCTAATTCCATTGCACAATTCTCCAAAGAGGCAATGTCAAACCTGGTTGAAGGATAATCAATAACAGGTAAGGACCGTGTATTACGATGCACCAACATTTGAGTTTAAAAGATGGACTGTGACAAGAGCAAAGAGGAGAAAATGGAATGGTAATGAAAGATGAAGAAATAAAGTTTCAAGATTAATACCAACTGATTGTAGGGGACTGTGACTTGTTTTATAATTTAAAAGATTAAAACTCACCCCTATGTAATAATGCATTCCACTCCTTAAACATGCAAATCCTCAAGTCGATAGCTTGTCACAAATACTTAGTCTATACCTTGAGCTTAAATGCATGTTAAAAAAAAGTCTTTAAGCCTCTTTCATGCATGATATTAAAAAACGAAAGTATTGTGCTTATAAACTTTTATTGTGTGGAGTATATTTTGTATCCACTGCATAGCATTTCCGCATTTCGAAAAGATATCACTGCGTTGCCAATACCGGCTCTGACACTGATCGCATAATAATGATGTTTAGCACAAGTGTCACCGAATGATCATAATCCACCAGAAGGTCGACTTTTGACGTTGTCTCCCATTTAATTTGTAATATATATACAAAGCCCCCTGCAGCACATTTATCTGTGCTGGGGCAGCTGATAGCGGGACTCTTTCATTACTCTTTACAGATGCTTACCTTCCGTCTCTTTAGCCAGTCAGCAAACACAGAGCTACAAGCTAATCTTATCATTACATTATGTATTTGTGCTGCAGAGATTACGGACATATCCCCTATAGCTTCTAGAGGATATCTCTGACTGAAGTAAACACTCCTTAGATGCACAAACACATGTATCCAGAGTAGCAAAAAGACACCCATGGACATGTACTCTTGTGTGGATGTGTATGTGTGTGTGTGTGCTCATACGCACACAGCAGAACACAGTGTCAACCGAAGCAATTTAATGCAATATAAATGAGATAGCTATTCACACAGCAAGGATTGTGATATTGCGTTGGGTAATGTTGAGTTCAGACAGTTGATACACTCTAATATGACTCTAATACTCAGGCTGCCAGCATGCAGGGGCAAACGCTGTGAATTCATGACACTCACACACTGCAGAGACCAGACCTACAGTTTTTCTCTGAGATAAGCATGACACCACTGCCACCCGAGCAAGTCGCTGCAAAAATTAAATGAAACAATATAGTCAGATAAAAAGAAAGCAAGTAAAACAATTGCCCTCAACACAACTATCATATTGTAGCTCAAATGTTCATTTCATTGCCAAACTACAGCCTCTTGGAGCTTATTGTGTAAATATACTAGTTACAATAATGGAACTTTTTGGTATAATCAGTAACATACTTCAAAGAAATCTAAGAAACTGACAGTCTTAGTTGGATGTGGGGTGCCTACACTTCTCAAAATAAAGACGGGAAAACATATTATTGAGACCCTTTTATAGTAATTATCAAGTATTACAAACCACTAAAGCCAGCTGGGTCTCATATGGCAGTTTTCGGGAGCTTTTAGAACAACACAAGACAGCATGTGCACAGTCTGGATCAATTTATTTTAATTAAAGTAAGTAAATAAAATATTTCCTCCCAAAGTCTATCAGATGTCCTTCACCTAATTTACATTTGTCACAAATAGCTAAAACTATTGTGGGATAATGGGAAAATCAAATCTGGTCTTTGAATACAATTAATACAATGATGACTATAAACCGTGTGAGTTGAGGAACACTCTTTGATCGTGCGCTTTCTTGACTCAATCATCCACCATGACCCCTCCGTGTGTGGGTTGATGGTCATATAAAAACATCACGCTGCTTCTACCTTTGTCTCTGACAGACAACGGTTTACATGGCCACTGTAGCTCATGGCCAAGTAAATGGAAATTTATATTGTTTATGGGGTATTTCAACAAACAACAAATGCTCTTTTCTTGTGAGGACAGTCTCTCAGATAAGTAAAATATGTTGGAGACATAGCTGGCACAAATGAATATTAGAAAGTAGAAATATTGGGAATGAACATTTAAAAAACTGTCATCCATGTGATCCAAGGTTCTGTTTGGCAATAGTCTAGGTCTGCATGTGTGGTCATGGTTTCTTTGGAAAAAAAAAAATACATTTGAACAAAACAAACTAGAAGAACAGCATTTTGTTTGTGCGCTGTGTTATGTTCACTCAGTACAATACATCTGCAAACATGGCCCACAGTAACCTACTTTTTATGGTGAAGGGCAGATTTTCTCTGGCTCCAGGTGTTAATGTGATAATGCCTGAGTGTCTGTCAGTCAAGGCTGTATTATCCCCACCATAATGCTTTCCCACAAAGGACTCACACTGCTATGCTATAACATTGTAGGGGGGGGAAATTGCAGGCTTCACTCCACTCCTATGTAACAACTTTATTCAGCTGTCCACGCAGCATCCTACCTGGTTTTCAAACAATGGTTACAGCAGATGGATTCAACTGAGCCAATTGAACAGCGCGGAGAACACAATGTACTGCAGCAAGGGTTGTGCATAAATGATGGGAACAATCTGTGTAGCACTGATAGTGCTCGGTTGATGTCACAGCTTTTATTCAATGATGATATGCACTGATAAACTCAGAGTGTAAATGTACATAGCCTAAGTAGTTAATGAGATTTCGGAGAAAGAATTACTTTTACCTGACAACAGCCCCTTGTTTGCGTGAATGGATATATATATATATTCTGATCTGAAAAATTATACCTGGAAGAAAATAGACTTTTCTTCCAAAATAGACTTGTGAGGTCTGATGGCCAAATGGGATGTCCATGTAAGTCCATGAGGTCTTACTCCAGCAAGTATTGACTCCAATTGATTTAAAAGTTATATTTTTAACCTAAAAATGTCCTTCAGCATCCCCAGAAATGTTGTTGTTTAGAGTAAGCTGAACATCAACAACAGACAAAAGGCAACAGACACTGGTTTTCATTCTGTCACAGCTAAAAGCTGATGATTGCCTTTGATGGGCTTTTAATTTGCAACAGCTTCAATGACTCAGCTTTTCACCATATTTTCCCATAAGTTATTTAGAGTTTCTGTGAATTGGAGTATACAAGTCAAAGTATAAAGTAGTAAATTATAGATGCTTTTGTGTTTTTCAAACAAATTATGGCTGGTTTGAAGATGTGAGGGTTTTAAGAAAAGCTATTCTGGATAAAAACAAATTCACAGTGCATTCAGAGCCCTGACTCCTTCCTCCTTTCATTATTGGCCTACGGACACAAAGCAGGGTGCAGTGCAGTTATTATGACCACAAATTAGCCTCATACACATACAGAGACAGTACGTGGCTCCAGCAGATGACTAAGCCCCTAGAAGCAGCTCTGCTAAATATGCAGAGTAGGTGATTGCAGAGTGTTGATAGACTCTCATCTCTGTCCCAGTCCTCCTGTCATCCTCTTATCAGTTAGCCCCTTGAGCCGATAGAGCCCAAAGAACTTTCTTCTGTGTGTGTTTGCTGGGGCTGGGGGGGGGTCACTTAATATATCTTGTGGAGGCCAAGAGATGCCTTTAAGTCCCAGTTTATGCACAGCATGAGGTTGTACATCTACTCCTTAAACTAGCTTTAAGAGGTCGGACCAGTCTATTATTTTTAAGGTCCGACCCAGACCCCATGTAGCTGTTGATTTGTGGACCTTCATTTATAAACATCTACCATATATATTGTATATCCAGCAAAATTCATCCTGTCATTTTAGGATATACTGTATGCTTGTCCTGATTTAAGTGTTGGATCCAATGTAATACATCAATACGTCATTTGTCCATATGCTTTGCAATATATATCTATATCTATATATATATATATATATATGTGTGTGTGTGTGTGTGTGTGTGTGTGTGTATATATATATATATATATATATATAAATTTACTCTCTCTCTAAGTATGTTGCAAACTAATGCTCAATTGGTTCTTGAGAGAACAAGCCATTCATTACTAACATATGCACCTGCAGTATTCATTGGGAATATGATACATAATATCAACTGTACAGGAGGAGGCAGAGGCAGAGGCAGAGGCAGAGGCAGAGGCAGAGGCAGAGGAGGGAGAAAGTAGCACAGTAGCAGCACAGTAACAGTGTGTAGCAGGTAAGGTAGGAGTAAGTAAAACATGCAGGCAGCAGCACCATTTGGCAGGTAGGAACAGCTGTAAAGAACCATTTAAGTTGACTGCTTTGCTTAAAATGTCAACATGACTGGCATTTATTTATTTATCAGCTGACAGTCAGCTTGCGCAGCACATGATGACTTCCTTTTTGTGTCTCACGGCAAACATTTATAAAAGCTAATATGCTCATTATAAAATCTTGTCAAACAGCATCTGAACCTCTTGACTCGGCTCTTTATATAAAGAACCTAAGAGGAAAACTCGGCGTACGTCACATGTGGGTGCTATTTTGGTAAATCTAATAAAAGTGACCAGGGAATGTTTATATTAAGAATACCTGATTAAATTTGGCGGAATGCCTATGCTAGTTGAGTTATTATGGTATAGTGATATAATAATGAGACAGCAGCAGATGATGAAATGCTTCCAGTCAGGTGCTTTACAGAATGTGAATCCAGCTGCTCTTAAAACTGAAGAAAGTTACAACTATATGACAGCCTGAATAAACTTAATATTGGCAGAATGTCTGCTGGTTTCCTCATTTTTTGTTTTCATCATCGTGATCGACATCCTTTCTCTTGAATTGAAAATGTTCTTTTTGCTTTGGAACATGCACACATGACATATCTGTATATAGTATATTGATATTCGTAAGAGTGTCTAGTATTTCCATTAGGCCCTTCCATGTTTGAAATTGTAGGAAGCTTTATGAGCATCCCGATGGCCCGAGAGTTACTGCTCATGCTGTGCCTATTAGTCTGTGCAATTGGTTTTAAGAATAGCTTTTTCAGCTCGTATTTCTCTACATTTTACATTTCTGTTGAAGCCATTTTTGCTCAACTCATATAACATTTACTCCAATTGCCATGCTGTCCCTTTTTTATAATATTAAATCATATTGCATGTTTTAACTCTAACTGAGCCTACATTGCAAGGTTTTCTTTTTTTCTTCTTTGGTTTCATGACAGCACCCACTATCTAGTAGTATACCATTTTAATCTGTATATTCATAGAGTCATAACCTTCACAACTCAATTGGCTGACAGTAACACTGACTAACTGCCAGCAGACAGTGTAACATGACAAGACAAGAGCCAAAGTGCACAACCCACGTTAGTGTCTTAGCTAATGTTCCCCTCTTATCTACAAGCACATGTGTCTTCTGCTGTATCGTGGATTGCCAAACGGGCGACCAAAAAACAGCCACTCGGGGGGAAAGTGCATCACAAACATCAGTTTGCAGGCTACAGTATATATAATTAGCTACTTAGCTGTAGAACATTAAACAGTTTAAAAAACTCAGCTAAAGTCAGCTTACATGGTGTGCTCCTTATTTTTTAATGACTTTGCTAACAAAACAGTCTGTACTGGCTTTTAAGCTGCACTGCACTGCACCTACACCTTTACTGTCTTAGCCCACCCACTCATATAATCAACACATTTCCAAATATCTGTTTCTCCCTTTGAATAATGAGACAAATATGAAAAATACATTCAAAATTGACTTAATCTTTGACTGACTTTTTTTTTTTTTTAATAAGCTGATTCAATCCCTTATTGAGAATTTAATTTTACTGTACTAAATACATTCCTGGTTGGCTGGCCACAACATTATAAGCAATTACTGGTGATTTATCTTGCAGATACATTTTAAAACAGAGCAAAGATAGTTCACCGCATAGACACCTGTCTACTGCGGGCTGTGTTCTGTGTTTATGCATTAAGAGACGTGTGAAGAGCAAAGTTGTTCGTACTGTGAATAAAATTCACAATGTTATCACTCGGCGGTGACCCCATGCCATGTGTTATGAAACTTATCTGCACCTGTGTATGTAAGTGAATTGAAAAACGACCACCTCTTGCTCCGTCATTCACCTGGGGCTCTTCTATTTCTGTGTGCCACTGCAATAAAAACCACTCCCCTGACTTTCTGAAAGTGACTTTCAGTGCCTAACCATGTAGGCCATGATAATGTTGGCCATTTTCATAGGGGGGAGTGAGGGGTACTTGGCTTTTTCAATAAACCTCTGATGTGTTTTGTAATGCATTGGTTATACTTCACAGTAAAAACCCATTCTGTTCCTTCGCCAGCCAGTGCACTTCTCCCTAAATTGCCTTTTCTCCAACTGCCATTCGTTATGCTTTCCACTCCACTGCGCAGATATCATTTATTTATTTTATGAAACAACAACCCCGTCAAAACAAAACAACCTCACCCCCCTACCCACCTACAGACTGACAGCTGGATGGATGGACGGACAGACAGACAGATGCATGGATGGATGGGTGTTTGATGGGTGAGCAAAATCATTATTGGACTGGATAATAGGGATGAATGAATGGAAGAATGGAAAGATCAATGGCAAGAGGTAAGAAATTAACATCCAGTCCGTTGTATTTGCCAAATACTTCACAAAAAAAAGATGGTGGAAGAGGGAAAAAATGGAGTGGGAAAAGAAGTGGTCCCGAGTTAGTGATTCCCCATTATGTGAAACTCAATTTTCCCTCCTGCTTCTCTTTTATCTGGTGCCATTATGGAGACTGTGTTTGTCTGGTGGCAGGGAAATAGGCCTGCTTTGTTTAGACTAGTGTCAGCTATAATGAAAAAGCACCATCAACTCAGAATGGGGGCTCTGTGCAGTGTCTATCGCGACACTCAGCAGATAATAACTATTGATTGCTATCCAGGGACAAGAAAAAAGACAGAGTGGAAGAAAGAGCAAAGCAAGATAGACAGGGAGAGTGAGGACGGGGATCAGACAGCTTTTTTTTTTTTTCTTATTTCACCAATTATATCTTAGTAGTGAAGTAAAATTGCTATTACAAAGAAAGTATGTAATAAAACAACTTAGATTTTGGAGGAAGCAGTCATATTCCTCTAAAAGATAATCAAACACACCATCATGCCATATTTTTATACAGGTTTCTAAAAATCTTCATCAGGGAGCTGACTTCAATTTCTTCAGGCAAAAGTGAACCCACTCAGATTTAATCCCGCTTCTCTATATTCTTCCAGCCCTCCATTTGTCTGTGTTCCAACCTCTGCCCTGTATTTTAAGAGCTGTCAGATTCCTGCTGAGCTACCGTTAAAACTCCGCTTAATATTTCATACCCAGGAGTAAAAAAGATAGGTAGTGTTTGCATCTCCTCCTGCCTTTGACTTGGCCAAACCTTTCAGCAACAGCGAAACCCACATAAAAGGCTCATTGTACTAGATAAAGGTGACACTCCGATAACTCATTCTCGTACGTCAGAGGTGGACACTTTGACTCAGCAACTCATCGACCTGACCCTAGGAAATAAAAGCACAACTCCTCTGTGCTGTTTTTTTTTTCCCCGTAATGAATGTTTGTGGTCATTGATTTTGCATTCTTACCACCCTCTGTGCCCCTGTATCGATCCCAGTGGTTTTCATATGCAGATGTAAGGTAAAGGTGTAACTCGCTATGTATGACAGATCTCTGTCAGTCAGGAAATTTGCAAGCACGCCACGTCCGTTCAGCATCGCATCTCTTTAAATCAACAGCAACTGTAATCAAGTCGTTTCGTGCGACGATTCAGCTAACTGCATGCAGCGGGCTCTCTGTTATGGATTAAGTGGGTTTATGGAAGTGACTTTCTCATCAGAATTTTCATTTTTTATCACAGTGCCTTTTTTATTAGGCTGTACCTCAAACACTTTCAGAAGAAAAGCATTTGTTCATCTAAATAAAAGCTGTTTTCTGAGTTTGTTTTGAATTCGTGTACATTATGAGCTCAGCTACACCAAAAGCTTTAGCTGCTTTTGGGCATGTATCTGCATGCGTTTAATGCTATTTCGCGGAGGCCTTAAATCCAGATGCCAAATCCTAAAGATTACATTTAAGCAGGCAGCAGGCGTCGTCACCTGACAATGTCCACTGCGAAATGCACTGCGTGCCCTTGTTGTAGATTAAAGTGAAATAGGAGGCAAAGGATTGAGAGACGCAATGCAAAGGAGACAATTTACATGATTACAGTTTCATTACATTAAAGGACAAGGACACAAAAACATCTGTGGTGCATATGCTGCACTTAACCGTCCTGATCTTCACTTAAATGTGTGTGTCATTTTTTCCTGTTGTTGTTTATATTTAATAAGAGGATTATCTACAACTATTTTTTGTGTTTTTCCAGTGTGATATAATTAATAATTATCTTATAAATCATAATTCACATATACTGGACTAAAAAACAAGTTGGCTTTCACCTCCAGCATCAATACACTACTTACTCAAGCACACAGTGGCACTGAAATCATGCATTTTTGGACAATTAATACTGTCCCACAAGCCTTAGATGAGATCTCTCTGTCTCTCAAAAGAAATCTCATATGTGTGGTCAGTTGCATATCCTGTCTTACTGCATCACTACCGCCACAGGCCATGTCCTAGCTTTGATGACTATCTGCGACAGAGAGGTTTGGCAAAATATCACCACCCCGGAGAAGAAAAATATGAACTCATCTTACTCGGGGCTCATCTTTCTTTTGAGCCATCTGTGTGATCTGCTCTGCTGATGTCGCATGGTTATTCCAACATAAGGAGGAGGACTGAGTCCAGTTTCAGCTCCACATCCCACTGGCACACCGAAGCATGCTTTAACCTTCACCACAGCAGCCAGTGACCAAGCGGCAACATTTGGAGGCAGATAGAGATTTCACCATAGAGCTGTCTCCTGCGCAAATGCCAGCCAAAATAAAGCCCAGTCTGGCCGGGGTGATCCTCCACCAGTGTCGCAGATGCCCGCTTATTGCCAGTCCACTTTCTTTCACCAACTCCAACTTGGAAAGTCCTGACTAATGGTGGGAGTCAGGACCTCCTGGCTCGATTCAGCACATTGGTACGGCCCATTTAGTGTGGCTTTGCTAAAACATTGCTACTCTTTTGCTACTAATTGCCCTTGCATCACTCCATAAAGCGCTGCAATATTCCTCTCCAATATCACTGACCCCACATGATATGGGGTATGGGGTAGAGGAAAGCTGCTCATTGTTGTGTTATCTTAATCTAAAAGTACCCTGAAGAGATTAAATAATATTAAAGTGTGTCTTATATTTATAGTATATAATTTGATATTTTACAATTTTCCAGTAAATCTGAGATAAAAATTTTTTAAAAAGGGACACGAAGGCTTCATTATCACAGTCATTAATAACCTGAATCTTTATTAGATCATTTCCGGCTTTTATGCAGCAGTGGTATCACCTACACCAGCTGGTCCCGATGGCTTCCTCAGTCCCCTCCTGACCAGGTGTCTGGTCCAAGGCCAAGGTCACACCAACAGGCCACCTGTCCTTCTGCTGGACAGCCATGAGTCGTCACAGGTCACACAGATCAGCAGGGGCAGAGCACTTGTTAAGGAGCCTTCTGTCAAAACCAGGAATCTTAACAGTGCCAAAAACAGCCAATGCTTTCTATCCATTACTTCTAATGGTAGAAATGTATTGATTTTCATTCTCTGAACACTGGTCTAACATGAAAAGATGGCCTGATGCAGAAAAGAGGCCTGGGTAACCATTTATGACCAAATCCTTGACAAAGTTCTGTCTTTGCAGCTCATACAACCATAGTCTGATTCAAGGACAGGGGGCACTCACTATATTTTAAAGTTGGCCTTGTTATTGGTCTAGAACTCAGAGCATGGAAATTACACTGTCGATCCAGACACAGGATGGGGACCCAGCAGGAGAAGCGCTACTTGGCAAGAATGAAAAGTGCGAGCTGAGAAGCTGCCACAGGGTCAGCTTCCTGCAGCTGACACGGTGCTCTTGTTCCATGTACAGTATGTATTCCAATGCTGAAAGTACAACGGTTACTTATGGCGATCCATTTTCCTGAATTAATTGCATACAGTGCAAATCCCTGCCAGTACTGTGGGGCATATGCACACAGGGTATGTCAACTGAATTAGTTAATCTTGTTGCCAGAAGCATGTTGTGCAATCGTCACACAATCACAAATGAGGTGTGATTAGGTAAGATATATTATCATTCAGGGTGGAAGGTGCTAGCAACAATCAGAACTAATCAGAAAATCCATTCGAGTTGCCTTTAACAGCAGCGTACTTTGAATCATTGTGTTCTGGCAATTTTTTTATGAGATGGATCAATAGACGGCAGACTGTATATCCAGCATGGTTGGATATACAGTACCACAATCATATACCATATGTATATTGGCTGGGGAGGAGGCTACACATTTGCTCATCATGTTCTTCCCGTCCTTGGAGATCCATAACTCAGTGTCATGAAAAATAAAAAATAAAAAATAAATCAATGGTATTAGGAAAAGGGCCAAACAGAACCAGTGGCAGTCCACAGAGACAGGAGGGCATCCGCTAGATGAGGCCGCCTTCACAATTCACACTCTGTGTCTCGGTGCATACTGACAGCTCTATGTTGGATGACAGCACACCACATGTTTTCACCAAATCTGATATCATGCTGATTCAATCAGAGATGCTTGGAGACATTTCTAAATATGGAGGCACACAAACACACACACACAGACACACACATATATGCTCAAGAGCTGTGTCTAGACACTCTGTGTCCTCTTTCATCCTCTTTCGGTTTTTCTTTATCCTTTTTCAGTTTGATTTATTTCTTTACTATCATATTTTGTCTGACTTTTGGTGACACATAGACACAAAGATGAAAGGAAAAATAAAGATAAAAAAAAAAAACAGTCATGTTTTATACTATTAAAACTAAGTAATCATCTCATTTGTTTCTTCTTTCCTATCTATCAAAAGTTAATGGCAGGCTACCGGGAAATTTTAAGCAGGTAAGTAATCTGTAGTATACCTGTTAACCTCTGTGAAATATCTTTTCCACTTCTGTGGATCGAGTGTACGTGAGCCTTGCTGATTCAGCACTGTTCTATATACTGAGGTAATTGAGAAAAAACACGGCAGCAATAGCCACATCTAAATGAGCTACAGTGTATCGTGCTTTGCAAGCAAGATTATTAGAGATAAACAGTGAAGATACCCATTCCTTTCAGGACCGTCGGAAAGATAAAGACAGCGAGAACATCGCGTTAAAGTAATGGGAAGAGAGAAGTACAAAACCCGACACCAGCAAGTAAACAACCACGTAGGATGTTTGTGAAGTAAGAATATTCAGGACTACTTATTTGAATTGGTAGGCTATGAGACTATGACTATGTTGACTGGATTATGTCCTGATTTGAGCTCATGTCAAAGAAAATAGTATTGTGCCTGTTCATTTAAAAAGTATCAAAGAACTCAGAGTCTTGGTAAGTTCATTGTTAAAACCAGCAGGCAGGATAAAACATCTGCTGGGCCAATCAGAGGAAACCAAATAAGGGCAAACTTGCATATTTTCATATACTTAATTCCCATTTTCATTTGAGATGCATTCATTTCATTTTTTTTTATACGTTTCATTAATTTACCGCACATTACTCATATTATTTTGCTACATTGCTTCTGTTGCAGAGACTATTTCTGACCACCTTTCCCTCTCTTCTTCTTCTTCCTAAGCCTTACAGGTGGATATAAAGCAGAAGAGAGATTGGGTGATGCATGCAATTTTGATGAAAATCAGTGGGGTGCAGGCTACAGTGTTTAGCTGCAGCACAGTATACCAGCAGGAGAGAGGGGAGAAAAGATAGAAAAGACATAGTGGGAGGGAACATAATGCTCTATTCAGAGTAGTGAAGGAGCAAATGGGATCTGGACAGCGGTGAGGACGCTTTTTAAAGATCATCCATGTATACTGTTGACATGAGGCAATGCCTTTAAGCCTCATTCTGACTCCAAACAAAATTATCAAAAATTAAATAAAAAATTAAACTAATTAAAAAAAGAGATACATGTTTTTAGAGATACATGGTTCTCTGCAAACATGATGATCTTATTAATGTGATGCATTGCTGTAGATCAAACTACCCAACAATATAAAAAGTAGTTAATATGGAATCAACCGCAAACTTCTACCACTGTAAAATGCTACATCCTAGTAGAGTTAAATAATGTTACTTAATTTAAAAGCTGCATTCCTAGATTATGTGGCCACTTGGGGGCAGCAGAACAAGCTCTAAACATCTGTCTAATAATTACTCATGAAGTTATTACGGCAAATGTGCTTCTATTTATCCAGCATAATTGGTGCAACGTTAGCAAATCTAAAACTTTCTACAAGAAACAATGTAACAAGGTAACTTCATAACCTGTCTCAAAAAAATGACCTACTTTCCGTCTTTGGAAAAACTTTAAGTGGTGAGATCCATTTTGAAGCACTGCTTGAATGCAGTTAACAAGCAGCCAGCACATCTGACACTAAAGCAAGAACAGCGTTGGTCTTAGCTTGAGGCTAGTGCTAACAACTACAAACACTGACCTGTCTTTATGTTTCAGCAGCCTTAATTTGGATGTTCTTGGAGTCTTTTATTCTTTTACCACACTCTCCCCATGATGCAGTTCTTCTGTTTAGCCGAAGGGCTTTGAAGTCCTTCAACCCAAAGGCTACAGTGTATGATACAAAAACTTTGGAGGCCATTTTGCAACCAACACAGCTTGCTGTGTTGATTCATTTCAATGTCTTGCACCTGTGGCTGGCAGGCTGACAACGTGATGTTTTAAAGAAAAAGGGAGTATTCTAAAAATCAAAACAACTTTGCTCCAGCAGAGATGTTATTAGGGAGTGTGAATCAAGCCTCAGGTAAATAAAGATGAACTGAAAGTCAAGTTTAAAATGATCTCAGCGTTGTTAATAACGGGGGAAGACATTTGTGGACATGACACATGTCATGTGTGTTGTGTCTGAGAGCTTGAAGAAAAGCAAGAAGACAGTTCATGGCATACACAGCTTTACTCTTTTCAGACTTTGAATGCAATGGATGAAGACATAAATCAATTTACTGAAACTTAAGAAAGGACAAAGGGTCAGACCATTCAAACGGAAAAAGGATGGCAAAGAAGAGAGAAAGCAGAGAAAAAGAAAAAAATGAGAGAACAAAACGTCAGGCCGAGACAAATTCAAGGCAGTATTGCTGCATCTCCACAGCATTTGATCGCCCCAGACACTGCTGAGTGTCTTCAACACTTTGCTACGCTGCAATGTGACAGGTCAGAGACCAGTGTTGCTGCTCCCTGACAGGGTAAATCAGTGGCAGTGGAGTGAAGTAGCATTCAAACAGATGGAGCATGAAGTAGAGCCACATACAGACATGTATGTTGTACACATAGGATATGAACATGAAGTATAGTGACTGTAAGAGTTGGGATAAAGTTTATTTTTCAGAAGAATTTTTCAGAATCTTCAAAAAAAACAGACCACACACTCAAAGTGAGCAGTTAGAAGAACACGGAGGAACATTTTGCATTAAACTTTAGCTTATCACTCTGAAGCAATCCATTTTGAGGGGGAAACCTCTTGCAAAATTATTTCTTAAGGCTTTTAGACAAAGTGTCTTCAAGTGTTACAGTACTTGCCTGGCCTTATAGTCGTGGCCACTAACATAGAACAAAGTTCTGGCAAGGATTTGACAATTGAATTCATATTCCCTTTATGTCTTTTCATCTTTATAACATCTCTTCCCTAAATCCTTCCACTGAAATAGTTTGATTCCATACCTCATTAGCGCTATCAAACCATAACTTTTAATGAGCATTATTATGGCCATTGTTAACATACTGAATTTACAAAATGTTCACACTGCAGAAAAAGTTACAGAGGGTCATTCAGACAGTGAAGTCAGTTCTGAATTTCAAACTCTCCGCCAGTTGAGTCTGGCTCGGACTTAAAGTGTCCATTCATAATCGTCCTCATTAAATTGGATTGTCAGCATTTTGTTAGCTATGCAGCATGTCTGATGAGTTCATCCACCCAATCAACCATCTGAGAAAACAATGAGAAAATCTGTCCTTGCACCACTGATGTAATTGGAGTTTCCTGTTTGTAAACCCAGAACAGTACATCCATAAGCCTAAAATCACAGATAATTGAGTCATGGCAGGCAAAAAAAAGAAAACAGAAAACTGCAAGATCTGTGGGAATCATTGCTCACTGGTAATTTAAACATTCTGTCTCACATTCCCTCATCATTTCCTGATAGATGTACGCACCTTTTGAAAACACTTTGATAGATGGCCTGTGTTGTTCCTAGTGTAGAAGTAAAGCTGCATAACCTGTTTTTTGTAATTCTCTTACTTTTGTTTAAATTCAGGGTACAGAGGACTTGACTTGACGTTATTATTATTGAGATAATCTGAGGAGACAGAATCAGAAATGGACATTGGCAGGGTTTATTATTAGTCTTTTAACGCAACAACACAAGAGGCTTTTATTCTGAATAAAGTATGACCTCAGAGTTCCATCTTTATTATTTCATAGACAGCCGAGCAAATATGGTGGTGCACAGTGTCAGCATGCATTTGGTTTTCCCATTTCCTCTCCCCTTCTCATTGTCTCAATTTCAGCCTCAGGAGAGTTATTTTGAGAAATGGCTAAGCCGAGAACAAATTCTCTCTCATTGTAGCTGTTGACTTATGCAGTTATTCGACCATGTGGCAAATGGACACGATATCCACAAATGGAAACTTCAGCTTTGAATGATTAATTGTCAAAAACCTGGTGGAGCTTTCTAGCTGCAAGGGCTCTGGCTGTTTTCGTATCACCCACACAACCATACGGCTACTGACGAGATAAATCAGCAGGGACAAAAAAAAAAAAAAAAAAAAAAAAAAAAAAGAGATGTTATTTTGACTGAATGTTATTTCAGTTTATAGAAACTATATTTAAACAGCAATAAATTTACTGAAAAAATAAAGCCGAACCTGCTAAAACAAAGTGTATTCTGACTTAGTGCAGGATGGAATTGGGCCTGATTGCAGAAAGAATTGACTCACATTATAAGCCAGTTATCTAATTTTCTGAGTGAATGTTGACTGCCATGGATATTTATGGAGGAATAAAAATAAGAATGAGTAATCCATACTGCTTTCAGCTCACGTCCTGTGGATACTGTCAAATGTATCTTTAATAATTCAGTGTATTTTAAATGCCCGAGTTAATAAGATTATGTTGTGCTGTGTTTCACTGCAGCTCCAGGACTACTGTGTCATCAACAGTACTGCACCACACACACTGTAGAGAACACCGACAGTAATGATGCACACATATACTGTAGATACAAATGCACACAAACTGTCCATACCCATCACGCTCTCGAGCCAAAGGCATAAAACTGATTTATGAGTGAACTTTGTGTCCATAGAACCTATACACATTGTCCGTACTTGAACAGAACTGAATTCCACTCCTACAGTTAAATTCCCTTAAAAAGCTGTTTCAGTATAGGCAGCTCCATCAATAAAAAAAGACAACTGCAAAGGAGAAGCACGATTCCACACAATACCATTGGCGAGGGCCTCCAACAGCACCAGAGTAGCGCAGTGCCAGAGCATAATCTCTCTGCAGATTGCAGAGAGATTATGCATAGCCATTACCTATTTATAGCCCCTATAGTTTCATTAATTCTTCAATCCACCCCAAGTGCCTCTTGACACCCTCATTAGCAGTAATACTGTATCTCAATCACAGTCATCAAAGGTTGGAAAGGTAGTTAATAATTATTTAAACCTAGCAATCATATCAAGAGAAGGTTTATAAAATGTTCCACGATAGCACCAAGAAAGAAAGCAGCAAAAGCAGAAACAAAAATAATAATTCTAGTAATAATTCTAGTACACAACAGCCTTAAAATTTAAGTTTGTAAAGCACATAAATTAAATTATTATCCGTGTAGACTGCAAAATATCTACACACTCATTGACACTGACTAACAGCCTAAGAGAATAACATTGCATATTAGATTCAGTTTCTCACATTATTTTTCCATTTCCCCTCCACCATATCACACTCCGCCTGATCTCTGCTTGCTGTTCATGCGTGCTCCTCTGACGTCTTGCATACTCTTTTCTTATACATATCACAAAAATGCCCCATGTGTTTTGTGTGTGTGCACAATGATCTGGCCCCTGGTTATGAGCTTGCACAGGTTAGCATGAATAAGCACACATGTAATACTCCTTGCATGTTCACTATATGTGTGGGCGTGCGGTGACAGATCTGCCAGGATCCTGTGTGCTTGTGCCCTGAGGTTGTGTGGTGAAAACTGGCAGTGGGAAACACGGTGGTGCGGGGGCATCGACCTGCTCCATTGCCACCTACAGTGCTGGGTTGCAGTATTTCCAATGCATCAGCCAGAGCAGTGAGTGGAACCAATGCTGGTGTGATTAGTCTGGCTTGGGGGTAAATGAAAACCATTATCAAGGTTTTTCTCTCTGTCGCATCCTAATGCAAAGCACAGGAGAGAGGTGATTTGAATTGCTAAAGCTGCACTGGCGATGCACGTTTTTGGCACTGGACAATCTCGATCGGAGGCTGTCTTTCTACCTGCTGACTTTCTTTGTTTTGTTTTTTTCATGTGTCTCAAAATGAGCATCGTTTGATTAACCATTTTGTTCCTTTTCATTCATTTCCAACTGAAAAATATGAAGATATGAACAATATGAACAACACAATGCCACGCAATTAAATACTTTAAAATGGCAAGATTGTGCCATAGTTGTATATTTGCAGGTTTTAAATTGGAAAAAAAAAAAAATCTAAAGTGGCTTGTTCAGGGTGTAATGTCCATATATATATATATACGTATATACACAGGCACTCAGTATTGATTCACTATCTGAAGCTTGGATTATACTATACTGCAAGTTATCGCTAAAAAAGAGATCTTCCAATTTATAATGAAGATATTTGAAAATGTATTCTTCGTATACCAGGCTTATTTACAAGAATATGTCAGCTTAAAGTGAACTGGCATGTTTGACTGGTTTGAGTTATCTTAGTAATTATCTTAACAAGCTCGAAACCTACAGGTATACAACACCAACCACGACCAAATACACTGGCAGCAATGAAGCACAAAGTCAAGTCTACAAAACATGTGACACGCTCGCCTATGCCACTGAACTCAAGTGTAACAATGCAGGTGGAGGTGAATAACTTGACGTGGTGCAAGTTTGCAGATGAAGGCCACAGGCTTTGTTTTCTGGGTTTCAATAGTTCATTCCTCAAAGCTTTTATAAATTAAAAAAAGGAGCATTATAAAAAGTCATTAGCCTTTTTATAGAGGACACAAGTAAGAACGAGTATGTCTCATCCAACAGCCATGGCTTGCAGAGGTTATGAGCAACTTATTTTTACAAAACAGTTTTGGAAAAGTGAACATCAAGAGTCAAATAATATTTTGGCTTACATATATATATATATGAGTATGTTATTCTGTTTTAATGAGCAGCGATGCATAGTGTGCTGAGGAAAGCTTAATAGTCCAAGAGGGACCTATTTAGAATGATGAAAGAGACTAATCCTAAAGACGACACACTTCCAAGGGGGAACAAAAGCTTGTGCGTGAAGAAGCCTTTCTTTGGCAAAAATGATAAGCAACGGTTTGGACTCTATGCAAAACAAGCTCATTGTTAGCAGGAGGGCAAGTATACAAAACAGCAACAATGCGTTGTGAACAATGCAAAATGGCAGGAGCGCTGAAGCTCCCTGCTTTCAGCGGATTCCGGCTGGCTTCCTGGTGGTTGGCTACACCTATTTTCTGTTTAATTGTTACAGAGCGAGGTTTCTCCCTCGTCCTCTTTCATTCTTTTTTTTTTCTATTTTTACCTCCTCATATTCCCTTGTTTTCCCCCCACTCTCCCAATTTCATTGCTGGGCATTCTCCCATGTATAATTCATGAGTGACACGCTTGTTTTACACACCACGTACCAACAGCCATGTTTTGCCACCCTGAGGGGGTCTCAATATGCCAGCCTGTAATCTGCTTACACACAGAGCAACCAGCTCACAGCTCTCCTCACCAATTACACTCAATTCCTGGAATGGCCCTCTCCCTGACACGAGGTTGGTTGTGATCATCATGTCCTTCAAAGAGGCATAGACAGAGAGAGTAGCAACGCGGCATACATGTTTATGTCTGACGGGGAGGTAATTGGTTGAGTGCTCAATGTTGGGGCATCGCACCATGCGGATAAAAGCACCTCTCTGAATCTGACAGTTGGTCTACTCAATGCAAGGTTAGAGGGCCTAGGCAACATCAACACACTACCTGACCATAGAGCTCATTCACTAAGTTAGAGACTGAAAGCTACGCAGCTAACAGCAATTCAAGAGTGCTCGCAATTCATTGTGGCCAAACAAAATCATCGTAAGCTGCGCACACCAAGACACACACATTAGCGCGCGAGCACGAGCACACATCCTAGATATTGCAGGTAAATGGGGTAGAATGTAGTGCTGTGTAGTGGGTAATGAGTGCTGATTGTTTGTGACGGGGCTGTAGTAAGGCTGATTTCCCAGCTGAGGAATGGGGGCTTTGTACACATCACAGGGCTGTCAGGGAAAGACAGAAAATGGGCGCATGCTTCACCGCTCTTCAGAAATAGACAGCCAGAACCACTTCACTATTTAGCTTTAGACAGCAGACACAGGCAGAGAGTGATGATGTTGAGTATTTTAAATATTTTTGTGATGCATTTCTAGTCTATTTGCATGGAAATGTGCACTTGGGTGTTATACGTTTCAGATGTGGGGGAAAAAAAATAAATAAAAAACATGGCTGTTATTAAAGGGCACAGTCAATTACTGACTCACAGGCAGTATTTATGCCAAAATTTGCATGACACTTGGGGAGACACATGTAGTGGAAAATTGTTTTTTTTTTTTTTCTTTTTTGGTATTTTAATGATACTAATATCATTGCCTGTGATTGTAGTATTGATCTGTTTTGGTTTTTACAGCCTTTTTTTTTTTTTTTTTTTTTTTTTACAAGCTTTAAAGCACCACCCATGTGAGGTTGCTTCAAAACAAAGGCATTCCCCAGTCTCCCAGAATCCACAAGCTGCTGTGAAATGTGTTGGAGAATTAGTGCACTGTAAAGATGATTTCTTTGTTCTAACATTTATTGTGCACAAGTTACATTTATATTTTGTCAGGGCAATAATTCTTTTGATTAGTGGCCATATAAAGTTAATGGATTTTGTTTGCATACATCGCATTATAGCCTGGATTGATATCACTTTTTCATTAGGGGTTTCCTTAGTCGATGACACACAGTCAATAATTCATTGATCTTGCCGTGTTTTATTCATAAGTCTTACAGTGTAGAGGGGATCATTAAAGAGACTTTTTGCAAGCTTTGGATACCAGTCAATGGAGGCAAATGATTCCTTCAGAATATGTGATGAGAACAGCAAGCTGTTGTTAAGCTATTCATATCTGCACTGATGACCTGCATGAAGCTTCAAACAGTTACAGGCTAATCCAATCAGTCAACAACAATAAAACAAAAAATCTCTGTTTATGTTTTTTAGTTTATCGAATCACTCCTAAGGTGAAAGGAAACAGTTAACCCGGAAACCAAGACTTGTCTATTATAACAAGAATTAGAATAGTGGGCCACTGGTGGGCCATTTGTGACTTGAAAGTGGGCCAAATGACTGGATTTCTTTTAAGGACAAGACATTAGACAGCAGTAATTCCCTTGGTCTGTCTGACTACTGCAACAGTTTATGTTTAATTACTTTTTTACCAGTTAAAGTTGGAATTTTGAAGTTATCCTTTGGTTCCAACTTACTGTAAATTGCCCCAAATGAGCAAACCCATTTCTTAAATACTACTGTCATGTTGTCATTGAAAATGTAAATTATTTCAGTAACATACTAACTTGCTACTGCTGCAAATGATTGCATCCATTCTTTGATTTTGTGTAAACATGGGTTCTTATGGGTTAAAAACGTCTCCTTTCTTTTTCTTTTCTGTGGTGACATCTGTCTCGGGCTGATACACTAGAATGAAGACCACTTTCTCCTGCAGTGTTTTGTGCCTGCTGTGAAGAAACTCCCAAGTGCCCTCTTGCCTGGTTCCCTGCTTGGATGCCTGGATGCTGCTGGATGAGGCGAAATTGTCTGGTAATTGTGTGTGCGTATGTGTATGCATGTGTAGCAGTAGTGGTAGTAGTAGCAGAAACTAAAAAGTGAGGAAGAAAATATCGCAGAATTTTACAGAATCACCTTTCAGATGATTGATATACCTGAATAAGTTGAATAATCATCATGTGTCTGGGCTCTGCCACAAACACAAAGACTGGCAGAGTTTGCACCCAGGTACAGTACATTGCCTGCTGGCTGTTGAGTAGCTGTATGCCCATTATGGTTAGGTGTGGTGTCAACTTGGCTGTGTGCAATATGACCCACTTTGGAGAGCAAGCCACGGTGATGCAGTCACTTAAGCAAAAGAAACCTCTCATCCAGTGACACTTCAAGCCCTCAATTTCCATCTCCGCTTATTTGGAGTAAGTTTGTGGGGCTGTGGATATCGCCAAATGGCGATGAGTTATAATGAGCTACACTCTGAAAAGTTAAGTGAAGAAAATCTGTTAGGACACTCCTGGAACATGAGTTAAGCATGTTACTGTGTAAGCCACCAGAACATGGAGTAAATATATTTTAAGTCTATCGTGGTAAACTCTCACTTGGTTCAACTACTTGCAGTAGCTTTTTTTAGTCTCAACTCCCACTCCTTTAATGTGTGTTCCTCTGGCCACTTAGTCTACTCCATTTACTTCCTGGCAGGCTATACACGGGGTGGCTATGTGTGGCATTTAATAGCTAATAGGGTTGGTAATGCTACTGCTTCTTCTATCATTTGTTTTTGCACTTGGTTAGGCATACAACTTGCTTGAACTCAACTAGGCCAAGATGACACGACCACAATAGCAGCAATCAAAATGCAAAAAAAAAAAAAAAAGAAGCTACAATAAAAGAGCACATAGGGCATATAGACCTGTACCATATAAATCAAAGCTCTGATTCCTCTCTCCATTTTTTATGCTTTGTCAAATCCAGCAGATAAATGTGATATGAGGAAGCCTATACCTATGCCTTTATGCAGCCTTTACTTTTGTATGATATGTTGTTTAGAATGTTAGTGATCAGAATATGGTATTGTGGTTACATTTTTAGTCAGTCACAAAGTGATCTCTATCCTTTTTTACAGTCCATGCCATGAGTCATGCCGTCCTTGGGGATGTGACCGGGGCAGGCAAGAATGGCCCTGACCTTTGTAACCATATGCCTCTCAAAAATATTAGTGATCTGCATTCATTCAGTGTAATTTTCCATATGGCATCAACAGCAGGCCGACAGAATGTTGCAGGCCTCTGACTACCTGGTCACCTTTTATATTTATTTTTGCTCCCTGGCGTAGTACTTTCTCCTGACCTAGAATCAGCTGGTTGGTCTCTGACCTTGGCTCCATGCCTGTCCACAGTGTCTAATCATCCTTTAGCCATGGATCGGCTCTACTCTCTCTCTATCTCACTTTCTCCCCATTGATTTTGGTCATTTTATACCTGAACACAGTCATTAATCTGATTATGACTGTGTCTGGGTCCAGTTCATTAGTCTGGCCCAGCTGTAATACAGGCAGATGCCTGCCGGGCCATAAGGATTCATCACAGAGCTATTGAGGCCTGAAGAACACACCATGTAGGACAGAACGACATCTATATACACAGACAGACAAACACTGGCATAGGTTGAAGCTTTTCCCCAGATTTTGGCAATGAGAGAAAGTTACATTAGAGATACTGATAGATAAATAAAGCTTAAATTATGGTTCTGTCTCCAGGCGTTTCGATATTTGCAGTTCTAACTAACTTCTCGACAAGATTTTTTTTCAGTGAAATGCCAGCTTTTGTTTGGGTATTTTGTCTGCAATAAAAAAAAAAATAATGTCAATGCAATTTTATTTGCCATTTAAGAGAATTAAAAGCTTGATATACTGTAATAACAGCACCATGAACAAAGCTTTACTTTATGGCATTATAGATCAAAAACTTTTATAAACCAAGAAGACACATGTAGACTAGACTAGACTTTCTAGCACCTGTTGAAGATTGTAATACTTACATTTCCATACAGACTAGAGGATGTAGGAATGACTAACAGAAATATCTCATGCCTTAAATATGTCTGTTACTCTGCCAGGGAAATGGACCCAGTACTGCGATATTCCATCACTGTCTACTTATCAGAAAGCATGGCAGTTGGGGTTAAAAGCCCCTCAAAATGTTCCTTCCATCTTCCAAGAATAGTCTCTCTAAATTGGATTAGTATTGCAGGACAATGGTGCTAATGTAATTCGGTACATTTACACAGCAGCGATTTTATTGAATGATGTGGACAGCATATGCAATATGTCGTGCTTTACTACTGTAATAAATTACTGAGGGGTTATATCATTCCTGCCAGACTTTATATGTCTGCAATACAAAGTATTTGCCATTAGAAATCATTTTAACATTGATCTAGATGGCACTGTTGTGAAAGCTGTGACAAGTATCCTTCCGCCCTTGCTATCTCCCTTAAAAGGCTGGAAGGCAGAGAGAGCAGCTATTTTTCTAACTAGTCTGGAAAGAGAGAGATCTTTCCATCAATCAGTAACTAAATATCACAAAATACCTGTCTCTACATATAACTAAAATATCCCAACATTCTGTGAATTTACATTAATCCCCATTAATATTTTTAATTCAGTGGCACAAGTTCAGTACTAATGAATCATAAATGGTAGTTCAAGTATGATAGGGTTCACCTTCCATGGTTCATGTCCATCTTATACTAGTCAATCTTGACATTTTTATTTATCCATGATTTTGATTTCTCTACTCACAGTGTGTGTTTTTGTTGACCCAGACTGTGTCTTCAATCAGTTTTCCATAAGTATGAGGAGTGACCCATAAAGGTCAGGAGAGCTGGGTAATTATTTACTACCACCTGTGAGGTAGCTGTGCGCAGTACCTACCTATGAGCCTCACTGGACACAATTCTGATGGAGTAAACTCTAGGATACACTCACACAAACAGGAAGAAGACTAATGATAAACACAGAACGTTTCAAAAAAGAATAAATCATAAAAAAAACTTATAGACTTATACTTACGCACTACATCCATACATACTTACGATACTGTACTTCCAAATTAACTCACTACAAACTCACTCCTCTCGCACTTTATGCCTCTTCTGTCCCTGCTTAAATTTGCTATGTCTTCGTTGTCCCCGCGGTTACAGTCCTGGTTGGAGTATCACTTCGTATTCCCTGTCATCTAGCTGGCCATCCACTGGTCTCGGAGGCTGTCTTTGGTCCTAGCCGTGTTCATAGGAAGGCTGCTGAGTCCAGTTCCGTTGCTCATTCTGGCATCGTTCCCCAGCAGGATCCCCCACTGGGTCGCCTGCTGTGAGCCTAAAATTCTCCTACCAGCGTTGTAAAAGAACAACAACATTGAGCTCCCAGTCTGGGCCAAGTGTTGCAACAAGTGTTGCTCCGATCCTGATCGGAGTTTGAGGTTGTTGTTTTTGTGCAACAAGCTGACTAATGAAAACTTGGTCGACTAAGGCTCTTCTCATCATACAGTGGTTTAGTTATTATGGAGCAACTCTACTTATTGTATGACTATTTGCTAAGTTAATAATATGTAACATGTATGAACCTTTTCTCATTGGAGGACATAGAAACATGGGGTTAAAAATGTGATGGGACATAAGACAGAAAGATATGCTTGCCTCAGGGGGAGGGCAAGATAGGTGGTAGGATGTGGGGGGCGAAAAGGATGGAAGAAGTGGGGTTGAGGGGGTAGAGAACGGCTGGTAGAGTTAAAGAACGAGAGATGATAAGAACAATGATGGTTGGATTCACTAGCAAAGGGATAAAAATGCCTGGCTTGATCAGACAGAGAGGTTTCACTGGGCCAAGCTCCACACAAGCAGAAATATTAAAACTGATTGAATCCACACTCGTAGTGTCTTCAAAGGAAGTTGGTACTGTACATATGAAATAATACTGTTGTCCTTTTCCTTTCCTTTTCTCTCTCTCTCAGTGTACGGTGCCTCTGGGTTTTCATTTCTGGTCTGTTTAATGTCTGTGTCATTTATTCATGGTAATACACTGGTAGTTAATGAAGATTATTGCTGGAATTTTGTAATAAATATGAAATAAAGTTTAAGGCGTCTCTCAGCCTCTGTAGCTTCTTCCTGTTTTTCATGAATTGAGCTTTTCAAAGTGTTGTTATTTTGAGTTTCCTTTAGTGCTTTTCATATACTTTAAGGATGACTTTAAAGATTTCATGTTTTTCCACAATTTCTTAAATAGCCGTGGGTCTTACTCCACCACTTTGTATCCAAGATGGAAGGAGTCCATAAATTGGGCATAGTGGTCAAATGATGAGCCCATTTTGAATCAATAGAACACTGCACCCTTGCAACAGCTTTTTCATTTGACATTTTAAAAGGACGTGTTTGCTGGGTGGGCAATAGAATGGTGGCTATTGTTCCTTTGTGGTGCTCAGATTGTTTATCGACTAGGTGAGCGTGCACCCGTAGCCCGCTGTCAGTGTTCAAGTCCTCTGGAGACAACTGCAAACTCCTGTTCATCTGTGCATCAATACGCGAGTTGCATCAGAAAAGTGAGGGTCAGACAACTTTCGCCAGTAATGCAAACACATACATGGTGCATGTCCAGCCAACAGAATAAATATTAACACACACAACTCTCACACACACACACACATAAAGACACACACTGGCCTACTGGCATATCTCAAAAAAAAAAAAAAAAAAAAGGCAATCGGACCTCCAAGGAAGGAACAATCTTTCTTAGTCCATGTAGTCAACCTGATGCAAGCATAGAGCAAACCACTGTAACAACCCTGAATAATATTTCTATGGACAGTCGACCAAAAGATGAGAATTGTTCTATTCAGATCCACATTCAGCATTCATCCACACTTTCTGTTTTTTGATGGCAGGTCTGGCTCCAAATCGGTAGTGATTGAGTCCGATAATGATCCACTGTAGGACAACTGAGATGTCTACATACTGTACAACGTTGTGATAGATTAAGTGCTGTAAAATCACTCCCTTCACTGGGGTACTGCATGCTCTGGTTACCTCATTACCATCAGCAGCTATAGATAGGTTATATGCTATTAGTTATACGCTGAAGGGATGATTAAAAAAGATTCCAAACAAGCACCCACTCAGATAATTACAAATTAGCTAGTATTTGCATAAATAAAGCAGTGCATCGATTATTAAAACATACCTCCTACCATGCCTATTCTTTATGCATCTCTTATGAATTGCTTTCATTTTGCATTCAGGACTGCATTAGGCAACTTCAAATTAATACCATTCAGTTCCCAAGTCTAATCCCCAGTATCATGATTAAAATTCCCATGGCTTTTATTCAACTTATCAGAGTAGCTCCATGTTGAGATAATGCATGTCTCTGCGACTCTGACAAAGTTGGTGTGCCATTTGTAGCTTCTCCTCTGATATTTGACAGTTGACATTCAGATGCGGTCCTTTCTACCTGGATGCAGCTGCTCACTGTTATCTGTTTCAGCTAGGTTGAGCAAAAAGGTTCATAGGTTGGGTGCTGCAGGCAAAGACGGATCTTCAAAACATAATGAGGGTGCCTCAGTGTCTAGTCCCTTTACAGAAAAAAAAAAAAGAAAAATACTTCTATTCTCCCTGTCAGGACATAGAGGCCCTACCTTGGGCTGTTGTTTGAATATATGCAGATCGCTCAGTAATTAGAATACCAAAGGTTTCGTCTTTTCACTGTTCTTCTTTTAGCCCTTTTAAATGAAATGAAATTCCTCCGAGTCTTATTGGCTGACCATTACAGACCACAGCCACATGTTTAAGTAGTGAAAAAACGGTAAGAGAGAGGAAGGAACTAAGGCACAACTGAGAAGCTGTATAAAAAGAAAGTGTGTGCATGTGTGTGTTTGAAAGCTTTGATTGTTCTTATATGCTCGACTGCACAGGATTTTGGGCAGGCAACCTTTTTGCTTGAAGCTCCAAGACTTCTCTCCCCTTATCTCCCTCTCTCTCTCTCTTTCTTTCTCTCTCTCTGCCTCTCTGCCTGTTTGTCATTCTTTCTTTTTTTTTATTCCTCTGTTGCTCAGTGTAGAGGCTGTATGCCTCAGCTAAGGTGAAACAGCGTGGATGTGATTTCTATAGCTCTGTTGGAGACCAGCATCTCATCACAAACTGGTCTCGGCTGGTTGGGTGAGCGAATCAAATCCTAGATAGCACGACCAAAACGATTTCAGTTTGAGACTGGAGACCCCGCCTCACATCTCAGTCGCCGGGGCACGTTCAGTTGGATGCATTCGATTCAATTCAGCTCATATGTGGGAAGGAACACAGAGAGCGTTCTGTTGAAAGACAGCTGAGGTTATGAAACAAAAGCTTGAGGGGCATGGAAACATGGAATTTAACCTATCCTATCCTCTGCTGAAAGCTGCTGGAGTCACTGCTCTCTCCCACACATGATGTTTATATTCAAGTAACAAACAACAGAGGAACACACATTCAAACATGCAACAAATTCTACATTTGCGGCGCACCAACTCTTGCGATCATGCACTAAAAACTTAAACAAGCTATGATTTCATGTGCAGAATGAGTCATACCAATCATCTTACTGTGCCAATGCTCGAAGCCCATTGTGTCTGACATCACCGCATGCTCCTCATATGCACTACCTTGTGCATTATTAATTAGGAGAGTTCTTTCTTCTGAGTGGTTAAGTGTCTGTTAAGTCCTCCTGGCTCCTTTGCCTCCCTGTGTTTTTTCCCTCAGAGCTGCTGCTGTCATACTATCACTAGCGCTCCACCACTTAAACGCTCTTCACAGAGCACTGGTGGAGAAAAAAAAAAACAAGACAATTCATTGAAATAAATTTAAAGCTGCTATAATCCAGATTTTTGGATCAACAATGGGTAAAAGACTATGTATGTAGCCCACAGAGTAGCTCTAGTATTTCAGCATCTTTTGATGTTTTTGGTTTTCCGGTTCTGTTCCGCTACTGTTCTCTTCAAGTCATTTCCAACCGGAGCAAGCAGCTGTTTTCATGAAAATAGCTCTGAAAAAATCCACCGTACACTACCTGCCCAACACCAAACAACAGACAGACAAAGTTAGGAGCTAGCTTGTGATCATAATGGAGCATTTAGCAGAACCAGATGTTTCCTTCAGAAGTTGGTGGAGAGCAAAATATAACTAAAAGTGGATGGAGGTGAATGATTGTTTAAGTTTGCCATATCAACCTGAAAGGTTAATATTCAGGTATATTTCCTTACTCATGCGGAAGCTTGAAGATTTGTACTATAAATACTACAATATGAACAGGAACATTTGTCAACTATACTATTCTATACTAAAGTTTGCTCTTCTAGTTGACTCACAGTCCAAAATGTGTGATAGGTATGAATGGTCTGTTTTGATCAGGCTAAGATTAATCAGTAATTTCTGTGAGTGACTAAAGTACAGATTTTTTTTTCACATTCTGTCCAGATTGTGCGTTTATGTGCCTGGAGAGTCTGTCAAGGTACTGTATATTTTCTCACTGGTTTACCGACCATTGTTTGGAGTGCAACAGAAGTACTTCTAAATTCTAGCAGAGTGTGGCTGATTTGTTGTGCTGTGTGAGGACAGAGAGTGGAGCCACACTGACATTGGCCAGTTAGCTCAGTAAACTACAGCTACCCTCTGTATATGTGTCTGTGTCTGTGTTGACCTTTCGCTGATTGTGAATTAAGTGTCGGTGAGTGCTTCAAGTTCCTGGCCTTTGAAGGTTATACAGACTAGTCTGTGCACTACTGGACCAATAAACAGCAAACACACAGGACAACTAGAATCTTTCTATCTCATTCTCTTTCTCTTTTTTTTTTTTTCTTTTTTACAAGCCCGACCTCCTGTATCCTTCTATCGTTCTGAACATGGGATATCTTCACACCCACTGCCTGGAAGATGGAGGGATGCTGAAAATGAAAAGAAAAACAATTAGTAGCGCTGATGGGCCTGTGTGAGGTAATGAAATTGCGTGTCTCATTGTAGCGTGTAATGGAGAGCAGTTTGAAGTTAATTGAGGGGAGATAGGACACTGGGCCACTGTCTGCCGGAGTATTGTAGTTGGGCGCAGGGTTTATCAGTGAGAGAATCACTGAACCCAGAAAGAAACCAATTCCTTATCAGACCTCACAAATGGGAATTATCTTGCTTTAACAGACTAGATAGCGAGATCAATTGTTATTGTAATTAGATTCATATTCTTTTCATGAGTTTCTGGGTCATGTTCATGGACATGAAAGCTCAGTTCAGACTAAATCTTTCAACCTATCCATGTCCAAATGTGGTGACATTACTATTTTATTATTTCTGTGACTAAGTATTTCAGCAGCCTTTTTCTAAAAAAAATGAAGATTCAATTCAGTTTAACATCACACATTTCCATCAGCAGTAGAAAATCAAAGATGTCGTTTTTATTATATGATCTGGCTGGTAAAGCTTCAAAAACTTTGCAGTCGATGCTCTGACACTCAGGGAGTTTTCAGAAGGGGGCAGAGTGCCACCTTCTGGTGGAACGACTGAATGATGGAAATGTTCTGCTCCAGTGGCTTGTAGAAAGTGTCCCTATGAATGTGCTATGCAGAATGAGCATGGCAATCAAAAAAAACAGCCCAAAGACGGCTATAATAATTTAAATAAAAGCACACAAGTGCTTGAACTGGTGATAACCAAACAGCAACCTCTGTGGATAAAAACTAAAGCTTGGTTTGGCATTATTTACAGCCTTTTCTAAGGTGCAGTCCCATATGACAATGTTCTGATTCTAATGAAATGTTTTTCTCTCTCTCTCTCTCTCTCTGTCATAGCCCTTATATAAACTAAAAATAATTGATTTAACCCTGTTGTGTTTGTTTTGGTGACTGGACAAACATTAGTAATCTCAGTTTTGAGTCTTTTTTTATGTCTAACATACATGCCTAAAGGTGCATGCATAAAAAAAGAACTGATAAAGGATCAAAAATGGAATAAATACTCTGGTTTGGGGCGGATTTGTGGGAGTGCGGAATGTGGAGTGTTGACAAAAGACAATTAAACGCAGCTTGCCTACAGTATTGATCATGTCTGCCTGATAGGCAGAGCAGAACCACAGCACCTGTATTCATTAAACAACCTGTTTAGCAACCATGCGGCGGAAGGAGAAGTCAGGCTCTGTTTGTGAAACGATGCGCCACGGGCCAAGAAACACCTGCAAGATTGCATGGAAACTTTTCATTGGACCGTGACAGGAGGAAGGAACAACGAGGAAGGGAAGGACAGCTCGTGACCTTGTCTTAAGAGAAAGGAAAAGGAGGAATGAAATGAACCAAAAACATTACAAAAACCAACAAATATAACATTGGGGGTGTTTATTGCAACAATAATTGGAATGTGGCAGAGGTTATTTATTGCTTTATTGCTTTATAAACACTTGTTCCCTTTTGTGGCTTGAGGGTGAAATGTTAACAAGTTTGACTTGTCCCTGTGAAATTAAGAAATGCTTTGGCAAGTCAGATGATTCGATGAATATTAAACAGACGCCACACGCTGAGGCCTAATTTGTTTTGATAGACTTGTTTTATTTTGAAAGAATGAAGCGATTGCTTTAACCTATACTTCACATTCCACAGAGGGGCCCTCCACTGCTTTCTCTCACCCTTCAGTAGTAACTCTTCATTCTAAAAACCTCATTGAAAATAGGTCATTTTCAAGCAGACAGACTATAAATGGCAGCTCCTGTAAAAATGTGCCCATAAATAGTCAGGGGATTTAAAATGCAATGTTATAGACCCACTTAAGCAGTTACGTATGTCCTCAGCATTCATGTACCGTTGTAATATACTACTATAATTATCAATGAGGTTCACAAGCCCTCAATCCTCTGCAGTATTTTGAAGGCCATACATTATGTTCTATAAACTTTCAAGGAGTAGAAAAAGAAATCTCTTGCAAAGTTTAGAAATGCCACAATGTCCATACACACACACACACACACACACCTCAAAGCTGCAAAAAGCTATTTATATTCCTCAGACTGCAGAAATAGGGCATCAACAGAAAAGCTCAAAGATTTCGATTAAAACCTGAGACATGAATGAGAGCCCCTGGTCTGGCCTGTTTTCCCACTGGTCTCCATCTCTGATGACCTTGACCCTACATTGAACCACTGGACATCGCCTCAGACAGCGCAGAGAAGAAACAGCGTGAACCTAGTTGTCCTCATTTAATTCCCACATCTAAGAGAATGGAGCGAGTATATGAATGAGAGCTCAATAAAAGCCTAAGTGCTAAAGCTCTGACATGAGGGAGAGCTCAGTGTCTGCCCCGTTTTACCCAGTGTTATCTATCAAGCGTGACCTTGACCTGCCGGCACAGCTGAGGACATCTCCAGGGACGGCACACTGCAAAGACACAAGCAAACTGGAGGCAAGGCAGAGAAGATTTTCATATGCCATTGACTGACCTATTCGTAGATGAAAGGCTGCACTGTGGATTGATTTTCTTTTCTTCAGCAGGGGTGACCTTTGGCTGCAAGTCTGGTATAAACTGAACTCTCACAAAAGGGCGCCTAACTAGGATGCGTGGGTGGAGGACAGTTTTCCCAAGATTAAGGGACAAAACTTCAGCAAGGGACAAACAGACCTAGACGTCTATAGTTGTTTGTTTTTCTTCTTCCTTTGGGCCATGGGTCCGGCTTTGTCACGTACAAGTGGTCCAACCACACCAGAAGTGTTTACAGTTATTTCGAATAGCCACACTTAAAGGCAGGGCATCACAGAGAGACGAGAAGCAATCATTTTTTAAATAAGGGGATGATGGGGCACATTTTCAGACATCTCTCCTTGAAGGCATTCATAGTTGTGTTAAGACTGAAAAAGAGAGCTTGCAAGAGAACTCCTACTTACTTTCTCACTTTGACACAGCTGGTCATTTGCCGTGTGAAGTCGGGAATGTCACATTGTTGGTTTCGGAAAGTTTCTGAAATTGCAAAGCGCAGCCCCTCAAATCGAACATCAGAAAAGGGTAGGAGGAGGGGTTTCAAAATCTGCTTCACCATCTGACAAACACTTCTGTTGAAGTGTAATAGCCACCAAACTCCCACCTACCATACTTTCACTGTGTAGTCATCTCCAACATGAAACTGTGCAAAAGGTTCAACTGGAAAATCACCGGCTAGATATCACAGATTGTTCATGCATGCGTAACTTGAGACTTGCTTAATCAGTTTTTGGTGGTCAACTCTGTAAGGGAGCAGGTCATGCTCTCTCCTTGAGATTTTTAAAAAGGACAAGGAGGCACTCGGACCAGTTTTCCAAAATAACATTCCTTTGCTTACTAAGGTGTTCTATTTTTACCTATGACACAGGAGAGCCAGCAAAGGGGAGATTCAAAAGCAAACATTGGCTGTTAGTCATGGATCAAGGCGTCTGTAGTCCACAGTGATCTTTGGAAAAGCCCACAATATATGGCTTTGTCTTGGCCCCTTGTTGCTCTGCTGCTTCCTGTGGACAAGGTTGCAAGGTTGATTATTAATAGATCCTTTATTTGTTGGCAGGAGGCAAGAGTATGAGTATGGGTTTATGAACTTGCAGTTATGCAATTGAGCAGCATTGTCTTATTTCATATTAATTTTTTTAACATAATTACAGAAGTATATCAATAAGGAATGTAATTTTCTATGAAATATATCATTATATTTTGCCCATCTAGGTGTGGCATAAAAGTTGCCATTGGTGACTGCCTTGGTGACCGATAAAGTATATCATTTATTTTGTTCACTCAAAGCTGGGGATATCTCGAAGTGACTGCACTTGGCCCTAGCGTAGGCCTTATCAACAGACAGGCAACTCCCTTCTAGAAATTATCATGGTCGTTAATGGCAAAATGGAAGCCTTTAATATTCATTATACTTCCGGTATCAGTGATTTCACAATTTACAAGCATATCGTCGTACCAAGTATGTGCATAGTAAAAGGCAATAAGGAACTGAGTGTGCAAAAACACACTGAATTAAGATAAACATATTCATTTGCATAGCTGTGTGTTGCCTTGGATAGGGCATAACATAGGCACCTAAGCAATGGAGAAAGTGGATCAAATGCATCCACATTAGCGGGAACAAAGCTATGGTTTCGCTACCCCACTTTTTGTCTTTTAAAAAATAAAACTACTATTTTTTACTATCAGCAACTGACAAAAATCATTAAAAAAAAAAAAATCACATTTCTGGACCACCGTTTGAGAGCTGGCTGCCTCAGACCCATTGATTGTTTGCCACATTTGCCCTCTCGTTTGGACACAGTCTGTGAATCCATGTGCACTCTCACTCAGACACACACCCCACACTGGAACATGACGGGCTGCGTCCGATACGCCGAGGCATTTTAAGGACACAGTGTCACTTGAGGTAAGTGATGTTAACTTACATTATAACATTATAGTATCCACTGCAGTTAACACTCCAGTTAACTCCCATTAAGTCAGTCTACAGTTTCAGCCCCAATAAATGAGTCAAAGTCAAGTCTATTTTGGACTTTTCTACTCATCTTTGTTTTATTTTTTAAAAATGAAAACAGTTCAACTCGGTTAACCACTTTTCCTTCATTTCTTTGATGGTTCAAATGTATTTACGCTCTAGTTGATTTTGTGTTTTGACCAACTAAACTTAAACTCTGTCCTTAGGGTGTGACTTTTCAATGTGTCATCACCATTCATATCTATACAACCAGTGTCTTTATTATGAAACATTATGTAACTTTTCTACCATAAAATAACACATTTTAAATAATTTTAGCACTAGACTGACTTGTAAACAAGTGAATGGTGCTTCTGTCATTGCCTGCATCCTATTAGTCTGCACCCTGTACACCTGTTGCACTATGTAAGTACTTAATGCTTTACAGCACTAAGTCACACATTACCAACTATTTCATTTTTTTTGGGTGAAACCGGTCATATTTCATGGAGAAAGTATGTTCTGGCCTTTCCTTTGATGTCCTCTGGCTGCTCTGCCTTAACTCTCTGTGAGTTTCTTGATGAACAGTAAACTGCTCATCTTCACCAGGATCTTGTCTTAACTGTAAGCGTAATTCTTATATGGCCCTGAGGACACACTGAGATAAAACGTTGGTTATCCATTACGAAATCAGGCTGATGTATGCAGATAAGTGTAGATTATCTCTGTAGTTAAAAAGGCCCAGTGTGTAAGATTTATTTACAAAATATGACAGATTACGGCAGATAAGAACTGTAACGTGTGTCACCTTAGAATGAGCCTTTAATATCTACAAAACTTGTGCAACCTATTCCACTGTCTGTGGAGTCCGTCATGTTAAACCGCTATGTTTTCCAGAATGGACAAACTAAACACTGGCTGTAAATAGGGCCTTTTATGGTTTTGCTACATTTAGCAGCCACTGTAGTTTCTCCTTCATGCTTGTAAGAAAGGGTGAGGCGAGGTGGTGGCAATCAGCAACTATGCTGCTAGATGCCCCTTAATCCTGCACATTGTTACTTTAAGATGAATCATATTCTCTTTGCCAGCGAGCCTAAGAAACTTGTTTTGACTGTTGTCCACTGATACTGCGGCGTACAGTAGTGTTTTGTAACTGCTTACAAAGACCTTCTTTTAGGTTGGACAGTTTTAAAGTGTTCTAATATTTGTTTTGGGCCACCCTCTCTATTGACACATACCAACCAAGAGCTACAGGAATGTCACAATAGGTGAATCAGACAGTGCCTCTTTCTTATCACTCTTTTTCCACCGGTTCTTACAGTGCGCCCTGCTATCTAGCTGACATACACTGAATATACTCTCCTAGAAGGTCACAATGTACACATGCCTCATGACGTGCTTTTCATAAATATATGGATTGCATAAGTCATAAGTCGTCTTCTCGGCTTATCTTTGCTAAGTGTCATGCAGTTTGAAGATTAGCTCTGATTTGCAAAGAAAACTATCTTGTTGCCTCTTTGCATGTAGAATACATGGGGATCATCATCTTTGATTGTCTGAGCAGCACACACTATTAGATTACATTTGTATTAAAAATTACTTCAGTGATGTTTTGAGATTGACAGATGTTTGCAGCTGAATCCTAAATGATTTCTCCATGATTTTTCCAATGGGTCCATAAATATGTTTGTGAGAAGAGCAGATATATATTTGTAGAATTGTTTACCTTAGTCTCTATGTTTTTATGATGTAGCAACACTAAACCTTGACCCTGACTATTAATAGTTTTAGCTGCTATGGTCACCACTAGAACATTTTTATGTTACAGTCCAACCCCTTCCATCTCTTCCTGTCCTAAAGTCTTCTTTCTCCACCCACTGCTGGTTACCTGGTTAGCCAGCTGGGCTATAAAAGCCTAAAACCTGCCGCTCTGAATTACACAAGAGGGTCCACACCTCTGTGCTGCGAGTTACGGGGCCACATAATCTGTGTTTGCACTGAGAAGCTCAGTTACTGCTCATCATTCATTTTTCAACTCATCAAAGAGAGAATTAGCAACGGGAGAGCAGCTAAGAGGCTGCAGTTAAGGGATCAGCCATGCTTGGAGGCATCCACACAGATTTGTTGGTCACAGTGACTCTACTCTTTCTAACTCAGACAGGGACTCAGTGCAGGTGGGTCTCAAGATAAATCAGCTTTCAAGTTATTTGAAATAATGTTTTACTTGTTACGTTCATTTTGTGGAATTTATATACGATTTTGATTTGTGCTAAAGTCAATCAGATGTTTTAATAAGGACTCTGCTATCATTGCTTTCCTACTTTAGGGCGGAAAATTACTTTTCATCAGTTGTTTTACCAGACTGGAGGACAAATGCAGGTAAGAAGTTTGACAATTACCAAGACTTGTAGTCATTTCATAATTGCTATAATTGCTTGATTTAAACAGACATAAACATTGATATACACACGCTTTCTTTTCTTCCATAGAATATGTTACACAGTGTTTCTATGACAGACACAACAATCAGATGTGTGACTGGACAAGGAACCAACTAAGAACAGGTACAGAAAATAACATTAAATGCACATTTGTACAGCGATGTATTTGATTAATGTCATGTAACTGTCATTAAGAAATTGAAAGCCATATTTTTAAGTCATCAGGCAGGGTTACAAGTTCAGTTCAGGTATGAGTTCACGTCGACACAAAGATAACTTGACTGGGGCAACCTTTAATTGTGTCCCACCCTTTTGGAGGAGATTTGGAACATCGGTCCACAGTTCTGTTTTAATCTCCAGGCAGGCTGTGACTGTGTCCATGCCTCCCTGCATGTCACTAATAGGTCTGAAGCAGGATAATAATCTTTTATAGCCTGGTGTTCTCCCAGGGGCAATCAAAGCAGAGAGTATGCACTTAAGGTTCAAATTTAGCACAAAACACTCTAAACAGCTATTTTGCATTTAATGATAATTGTGCCGCAGCAGATGCACTTTTTGTTTTATTACAATAACAAAGACATGGGAATGGTTTGCTGTTTCTGATGTGATTAAAATTATGATACGACATAAAAGCTCCGTCCTAACCTGTGTAGCTATTTTTGTTGTGTGATTTAAAAAGAAGGGAGTAACAAGGTCATTGGATTTATATTTTAGAAAGAAAGTGTTAACATTGGAGCTATTTAAAAATGAGTTTGGTCACTTTCTATTTCATGGATAAAAGCATGTAGTGTATTAAATTGTCTTATTGGCCTTTTCACCTCCAGAGGAAGTTGCAGTGAATATTTTAGAAAGTGGTCCACTGGGGCTGGAGGGCAAGGCCTGTCTAGAGTTTTGGTACCTGGCCCCAGTTGAAGCTAGAGGGTCAGAAGTGCGCATTCTGCTAAAAAGCAGCGGTGGTCAGGTGGAAATTTGGACATCACCTGCCCTCCCCAGGGATTCATGGAAACAAGTGTTTATTCCCTTGGATGTCAACGAACCAGGGACTCAGGTAAAATGGCATACTTGTAACTGAACTATATTGGGGAATTAAAATATAGTATTGTGTATATTCTAAATAGGTAATATGCTTTTATATCAGGTTGTATTCGAAGCAACTCAAGCAGTGTCTGTGGAAGGACAGGTCACATTTAACCGGATAGGTGTGAGAAGAGGATTGTGTGGTAAATATAATTTCTTCTTCTTTTACAATATTGCGAACAGTCTACTTTTAATCCCATCATTACTAAAAAATTGAAACTCATACTATGTTCAGGCACACATGGTGATAATGCAGTACATAAATCATTATTGCTATAACACAAACTTGCAAAAGATCCTACATCACAAGGCCCTACTAAAGCTTAAAGATGTAAAAGTCTTTAATTTATCATGTTTAATAAGTTCTCAAGGCAGTTAAAATGTTCTTCAACTGATCAATGTAACACTGACATGAATAATAGATTGGATAACTAAGACAATTAGGAATAGTCCACACAGTATTAAGATTGAACATAGTAATTTGTTAATGTTACTAATGAGTTATTTCTAGCCAGATGTGACGTGGTGAAATTATAAAGTGATTCTTTACTTGGTCACGTCCCCCACAGGACACCAGTGTGACTCTAACACAGAGTTCTGGACAGATGAGTCCACCCGCTGCTTCTGCTCTGTCGGCCAGCTCTCCTGCTCTGTCTCTCAGTGTCCTGAGGGCCAAATCTGTGGTCCTCAAAGGGGAAGCTCCAGTGGGATTTCCGCCTCTGGGACATGCACTATACACAGCCACACAGACTGCAGCACTTTTGATGGAGTGCTGTTCCGCTTCATGGCCCCCTGCACCTACACACTGGCTAAGACCTGCTCATCCACCAAGGGCCTGCCCATGTTCAGTGTTGAGGTGGTCAATGAGCAGAACGGGAACACATCTCTGCCAACCATTCAACAGGTCATTGTGGAGATTGGGGCCTTCAGAGTGTCACTGCTGGAAAGGCAGACACATCGTGTTGTGGTGAGATATTTTAGAGTGTGATAGAAATTTAGAAGCACACATACTGTGGTCACATATATAGCATCTGCCAATGTTTGAACAATACTTTCCTAAAGCTAGAATGTATTGCTATTATACCACATTGTTCCGTTTACAATGGGAAACCAGCTTTGAATGTCAGATTAATGAAAAGTGTGTCAGATGTAAGGTACTCTCCATTTTCCGTTGATGACAAAAAAGGAATATGTGATGCATAATTACATTTTCATCAGCTTATAATCACCTGAAAATGTTTTGTTGTCTTAGAATGAGCCTTTTGTATTTACATACATCACAGATCCTCGTCCATGGAGCAATGTTGAACCACCATGTTTCTACAAAAGTCCAGAACCGACATACTAAACACCGGCCTTTCTCATTTTCCGTATATTTCATGGCCCTCATAGTTTCTCTTTCACACTAGGAGGAAGACGGTGAGGCAAGGGGGTTGCAATTAGCAACTGTATAACTAAATCCTACGCACTGGTCACTACATCCATTTATGTTTACTCAGCTAAATTGTCTATCAAACATTATTAAAACATAGGGTGGCTGCGAAATATGGTTGTTCAACATGGTGGACTCTGTGGAAGAGTACCTGCGGTGTCTGTAGATATAAATGGTCCGTTATTATTCCGTGCAACATAGCCAGTAAATAGACCGTCCTAATTCTTACACACTAGACCTGAAGGAATGTACAACTTCAGGCTCTGAGCACCTTCCCATTGTGCTGTAATGAGTTTTGAGTACTCTATGGACCAAACAGTTCCCATATCTGCAGACCACTCTACTGATAAGCTGAGTTTATCATTAAGTGGAGAGTTTAGTGTTAAGCGTTCTGGAATTCATAGAAGTCTTATTGGCCTTATCAGTTCTCAAAGATATATCTCTGCCCAGATAATGCAGCTTTTTGCACAAACTGTCAGATACAGTCAGCCCATACTGCTGATGGCTGCCGGTAAGGAAGTCTAAAACTTATACTGTTCTTCAGGTAAATGGGGTCTGGAAAAAGCTTCCACTGACACTCAGCAGTGGCAGTATCACCATCAAGAGCAACCCTGCTGCCGTTATACTGGGAACCAACTTTGGTCTTTCCATCTCATATGACAACGCTGGTGCTCTCAATGTCAACTTACCACCCAGTTACGCCGACCATGTCTGTGGCTTGTGTGGAAACTTTAACCACCTCAAAGAAGATGACTTCAGAATGCCCGATGGTACAAATGCCCCAAATGCTACAGCTTTGGCTCAGAGCTGGCAGACTGGGCAATCCAACTCCTTCTGTGAAACCATTCTAGTACCTCATCAGTGTGACCCACTGGAGGAGGCTGAATATGCCAATGAGATGTACTGTGGAGGCCTCCTCTCTAGTACCGGGCCCTTTGCTGATTGCCTATCAGTTCTGGGGGCAGAGAGCTACTTCAGGGGCTGTGTGGCCGGCATGTGCTCTACTCACGGTGACCCAGTGGTGCTTTGTGAGACATTAAAGGTCTATGCTGATATTTGCCAGGAGGCCGGAGTTGCCATACCCATATGGAGGAACTCTACATTTTGCGGTATGTTGCTTTATTGCTTCCTGCTTTCATTTCTCTACCTCCTGTTATTAAAACAAGGGAAATAGTGGCAAATGATGACTGTAGTATTGCAATAACCGTTAAGGTCATGCTCTCTCCTCTCTCTTTCCCTCTCAGCCCTTCAATGTGGTGAGAACAGCCACTATAACTCATGTGCTGATGGCTGTCCCGAAGTGTGCTCCAGCCACGATATAGTTGGCTCCTGTGGAAGCTGTGAGGAAAGATGTGAGTGTGACTCTGGCTTCAAACTCAGTGGGGGAAAGTGTGTCCCAGCAGAGGACTGTGGGTGCTGGTATAATGGAAAACACTATGAGGTAAGTGATGTAGATGGACAGGGGAACGATTTTATATTCACCTATTCACTTCGACAATGCTAGAATTTATTCGCACAACTCCCTTTTGCCTGCAGAGAGGAGATACACTGTTGGAAGGAGAGTGTGTGCAGCAGTGCCAGTGCATGGGTAATAATAACATGCAGTGCACCACAATGCAATGCGCAGACAATGAGGTTTGCAAGGTCAAGGATGGAGTCAGAGGTTGCTTCCCTTTCAATCCGGCCACCTGCAGTGTGTATGGTGATCCACATTACATCACCTTTGATGGGAGGGCTTATGATTTTCAAGGAGGGTGCACTTACACACTGACTACCACATGTGGAGGAGAAAGCTCAGTCCAGTTCAGTGTGATTGGGCACAACATGCATCATTCCCTTCAGAACTTCACCCGGTCCAAGCTGGAAGCTGTGGCTCTTCATGTCGACAATCTCGACATCACCCTGAATCAGACTGGATGGGTCGATGTAAGCATGAAAACTCGAATTCTCAACATATCAGATATTCCCAAATGCAACTCTTTTATGACATGTATGTAACACACATTCTGAGGCTGCTGTTTATGACTGTGGATGTCCTCCAGTCCATGCAATTATCTCGTGACCTGCAAGTGGCACATTTACTAGAGTGCCACTGTATTATCTGCTGTAATTCATTAATGTCTGGCTAATGACTTTAGTATCAGCACACCCATATTTATGGGAGTCAGTTATTACTCTGTGTCATCTGTTTTTCATCTTGGAATTACAAGTATACCCAAACTAATAGCTAACCCACTTGACTTTGCCCTGAACAGCTAGTTGGTAACTAGTTGCAGTAATTATCCTAGTAGAAAAAAAATATTGATGCTGTTTTATATGAGATGTAAAACTCATTATAAATAATGTATTGTCCTCTCTTTAGGTAAATAATGTCCGTGTCCAACTTCCTTATGCCACCAATGGTACATACGGCTTAATATGGCTCTACATGAAGAATAATTATATCATCTTGGAGTCAACCTTTGGCCTCAGAATAATGATAGATGGGCAGTACAGACTCTTCCTGAAGGTGGATGAGCGCTACAAGTATGAACTGTGTGGACTGTGTGGCACCTATTCTGGACAACAGGACGATGACTTTGTAACACCAGGAGGCCAAAATGCTACTGGGCCATTTGAGTTTGGTGACAGCTGGATGGTGCCAGGAAATGATGAGTAAGTCATGTAACCAGATAGGCTATTTGTACCCATTTTAATACAAATTAAATCAATGTTGTAACATATCAAAAACAAAAACATTCAAGAGCAGGTTAAAAGACATGTATTTTTTTTAGCAATGTGCTAATTATATTCCCATCAGCCTCAGCTGTTCTTGTGTTAACATGCCAAACTAACATGATGTACATGGAAAAACATATAAGTGCTAAACCAGCATGTTAACACTGTCACTGTTAACATATTAGCATACTAATAATAGTATTTAGCTCAAACCACCACTGTGCCAAAGTGCTTTTTTTTTTTTTTTTAAATATCTTCCGTGTGGAATGAGGAATGTGATTTATGAAGAGATAATAACGACAATTAATTATCCATTATCATGCAGACAATCTCACAGTCTGACATGCCTGGTTGTTAAAGACTTATTCAGTAATACGTTATCAACCATTAATACAACGTATTTAGTCTTATTTTGTCATGGCACAATATATCCAAATGTTAATATCTTTTATGTTAAATATTTAAAATCTTTCTCCTGCAGGTGTACATCCCATCCAAATGATGTCAGACTCTGTGATAAGGATGAGGAGAATGAGGCCTATGACAAGTGCTACACCCTGCTAAGCGATGCTTTCAGTCCCTGCCATGAACACATTCACCCAAGCATCTACCTCAATAGTTGTGTGTATGATTACTGTGCCACAAGCGGTGACCAGCACACCCTATGTGAATCTCTGAAGTCCTATGCAGCAGCATGCCAGGTTGCAGGAGTGGAACTGGACCACTGGCAGACAGATACACCCTGTGGTGAGTGTGTGGGTCAGTGGAGGATATGAAATGATATTGGCTGTGACTAAATTACTAAATTACTAGAATTTTTTGAGCAAAATAAAATTTGGTGGTTTATTAACACTAAATATTAGATGAAGCCATTCTGTTACATGTCTTGTATTTCATATTTAAAATTAAATCTCTTCACCAATAATAATAGGTGCTATATAAACAAATGTCTTATTATTATTATTATTATTATTATTATTATTATTATTATTGTTGTTGTTGTCCCATCGCTTAGAGCCTACCTGAGTTATCCTCTTTTGTCCATTTTCACATTGAGAGAAACAAAGTTAGAGAAATTAGGTGGTGTAGATGTGGAGGGGATGGCCCAACGTGGAATGTCTCAAGGGGTACCACAAAGGCTAAGCTGGTTCACTCATTCATTTTTTTATTTTTTTTGTTTCTTTGTTTGTTCGTTTGGTTTTTTGTTCTATTTTTGTCCCCATTTCAGCTGAGCCCCCAACTACCGCAACTCCAACAACTCCAACTCCTACCTCTCCAACACCAGATCAGACTTGTAAGAGGATTCAGGGTTCTGAAGGTGTATTTGTTACTGGTCTGAACAATCAGTGGCATAATTGAATTTATAAATAATTATTCCAAAAGTTCTTTGACTATGCTTGCCTCCAATAGCTACATTTACAGATGTTTAGTTTGTACATGCATTTTAATATATTTGAATAACCTCGGTGCAATTATCTACAGATTTGATAAAATCATATTAGGTATAATTAATTTAAATCAAATTACATTTTTCCTATTTCGCATTGTAATGTTCCTACAGATAAATAGCACATAATACTTCATCATTTCCATTGTGTTTATATGGTTTTCCTAGTCTGTCCCATGAATTGCAACTTTGAAACAAATCTGTGCGGGTGGGAACAGCTCATACAGGACAGTTTTGATTGGACAAGAAATTCAGGGCCCACTCCATCACACCAAACCGGCCCAAACCAAGACCACACCACTGGAGGTAAAACTCAACATCAGGCCTTGATATCACATTTGTTGTCTTTCTGTGTTCATTGTTCATTCAGTCTATTGTGTTATTTACAACACTTCTCTAGATGGTTTCTACATGTATATTGAGGGGAATAGTGTAACCCATGGAGATTCAGCCCGTCTGTTGAGCTCAGCTTGCCATTATGATGGCCCACTCTGTCTGCACTTCTGGTACCACATGTATGGCTCAGCTGCAGCCATGGCCCTCAACATCTACCTACTCAAAGATAATAAATCTAGCAAGCTTTGGTCTGTGACGAACAACCATGGACCAGAATGGCATCCATTAGCAGTTGACATCACAGTGTCTGGTCCATTCCAAGTAAGTCCAACACAATATTCTGACACTATACATACATAGGGTCTGAAATATTTTCGTTAAATGTTAGTTAAACACTATTCTTGTAAAGGCTAATGGTCTTCTATGAGCATCTTTTGAATCTAATGCACCATTACAATTTCCCATTTCCTTTTTCAGATTATAGTGGAGGGAATTCGAGGCTCTAATGCTCAATCAGATGTGGCCATAGATGATATTTCCATCCACTTTGGTTCATGCTCAGGTGACATTCACATACATATGCTGTATAACAACTTTAATTGTTGCATTTATGGTGAAAATACATTAAGATCTTCAATTATGGCCATACCAGATATCACAGGGTTAAAACAAAGTCATTACTTACTTCCCTTAGGTAGGTTCCCTGGCCTGAATAGTGGAACTGAACTTCCTCCCACAACTACAGCAATCCTCCCCTCACATCCAGGTAAGTGCACAGGAAGTTATATTTTATGGGCCACTTGTTTCTGCAACAGAACGCTGAAGTGTGGTTACAAATTAACTTTTGTTTTCTAATAAACACTGAAGTGTGCAATTTTTAACGGTTACATTATAGATTGTCTAATTTTTTCAGGAAGTTACATAAGGGCTTTAATAATTAGTTCATGTTAATTTTTTGCCAATGTTTCCCTTCTAGTCTGCAATATTGACTGCACTTACGACAGCGGCCTTTGTAGCTGGAATCAGATGATCACAGATGCTTTTGACTGGACATGGCAAAGTGGTTCCACACCTACCTTGATGACTGGGCCCTCTGCTGACCACACTGGTGGTAATACACCTTTTCCCTATTCAATATAATAAGTGGTGACAGACAACTGTAGGAATAAAAACTGATTTACCATGGAGTGTATCTGCCCATTTTGATCATTTAATTTTTTTTCTAGATGGTCACTATCTTTACATCGAGGCCAGCAGTGTGACACATGGAGACACGGCTCGTCTCATCAGCTCTGAGTGTTTAGATTATGGTCCTCAGTGTCTGCAGTTTTGGTACCATATGTATGGTTCAGCTGATACAATGGGCATCAATGTCTATTTGCTCCAAAACAAATTAGCCAATAATGTTTGGCAGAAAAGAAATGACCAAGGAAATACATGGCAACTGGCTCAGGTGGATTTCACAACAACTGGAGCTTTCCAGGTCAGACACCTTCCACCAGCCAGTAACTTTTCATTGGTAGAATATTAACAATGAGAGACCCCTTACAAATAATAACACGTATATTGTTTTCCAAACTCAGATCGTCATTGAGGGGCGAAGAGGTTCCAACGAAGAGTCTGATGTGGCCATAGATGATGTAAAGCTTTATCGTGGTCGGTGCTCTGGTAAGAAACTTGAATGCGTGCCACTATAACATGCTGCTTATTTTAAGGCTGTGTAGACTGATAATGTTTGAATTTTTTTGTAATTATTAACCTTTCTTGCAGATCTGAGTGGCATTGTAACAAGTCCTCCTATACCTGATGGAAACACCACAGCTCTTCCAAGTGTTCCTGTGCCAACTACTGCAGCTCCACTTACTACTCAGCCACCTGTAGCAAATGTCACCATTCCTCCAATAGTCGAAGCAACGACTGACCTAATTAACAAGGACAATGTCACTGAAACTCCTGATAACGCACTACCTCCACACCCAGGTACATTCCACATTAAGTGGTTTGTGATTTCTGATTGACTGCATCACTGATCTCAAAACCATGTCTGACTGTAAACTGTCAACTGTCTATGTTAGAGTCAACTTCTTACTGATAAGTTTTCAGGAAGTTGCACAAGGGCCTCAATACTTAGTTATGTTAATTTTTTGTAAATGTTTCCCTTCTAGTCTGCAATATCGACTGTAACTTCGACAGCAGCCTTTGTAGCTGGAATCAGATGATGACAGATGCTTTTGACTGGACATGGCAAAGTGGCTCCACTCCCACTATGATGACTGGCCCATCTTCAGATCACACTACAGGAGGTAATAAGACTCAGACACAAACCAAGGAAAGGTGATTTAGAACTGTCATGGAAAAAAAGGAAAAGAAAGAAAACATGCTTTGTCAGTTTGACATCAGATAGTCACACTTATAAATGGTGGAAAACCCCATTGTTGAAGCAGTTCTTCCTTGTCAAACCAGAATGGTAGACTGACAGACGCTGTCAGACCAAGAGTTCCTGATGTCTTATATTTCATCAAGCTAAGATAAACTATTTTCCTTTAGCCTTCTGTGAATTTGCCAGAAAAGTTGCTGCTTGTAAATTAAGTTTTTTTTTTTCTTTCAGTGTTTATAGTGTGTTTCAGCTGCAATTGGACATGCCTTGAATGTGAAATTAATTGAGATGTCATAAGAGAACACATACAGTAAGACCACACACAACTTGCTGATGATTAATTAACTTACTTAACTTTTTTTTTTTTGTACTAGTTGGCCATTACCTTTACATCGAAGCCAGCAGCGTGACACATGGAGACACGGCCCGCCTCATCAGCTTGGATTGTTCTAACACTGGTCCTCAGTGTTTGCAGTTCTGGTACCATATGTACGGTTCAGCAGATACAATGGGCATCAATGTCTACTTGTTCCAGGACAGAAGGGCCCATGCTGTCTGGCAAAAGAGGAATGATCAAGGAAATAAATGGCATCTGGCTCAGGTGGACTTGACAACAACTGGAGCTTTTCAGGTGAATCACAAACCTAGTATGTTTCTTCTCCTACTGTCTGTCAAACTACCTGCAACAATAAAGTAGCGTAATTGGACCTAATTAATCTGTATTAATTATGTCTAATTAATCTCTATGCAAAAAATTTATACTGATATTCAGTAGTAACCTGTGCACTTAATTTTAGATTATTTTTGAGGGACGAAGAGGTTCCAACGATCAGTCTGATGTGGCCATAGATGATGTATCGCTTCATCACGGGCACTGCCCAGGTAATTCTGTCCTTCTACTGACATTCCTACACATGTACACACTTAGTTTCATAACTGAAAATTGATGCAACTTAATTGTGAAATGCTGTTACAGACCTGGCTAAACCAACAACCCCTGCTTCCACAACCTTGGATTCAGTTGCAACAGAAGGTCCAGAGCTTCCTCCTGTGAATAGCTCAACCCAACCACAAACATCAGCTTCACATCCACCATCAACTCCTGTCTTTACAACAATCACCACAACAACCACAACCCCAACTCCTTGTGATACACAAACACCAGCAACAACTGTGACCCCAACGACAAGACCACAGCTACCAATAACATCAAGACCAATAACAACAGCCACACTTGGACCCCAAACTACAGGTAGACCAGAGCGACCAACAACAGAGCATGAAGAGTTTGACACATCAGAGCAACCCAGACCTGAAATTACAGAAAGACCCCAAACAACAGCTAGACCACAGCCTCCAACAACAACTCAACCACAGCCTGCAACAACAACTCAACCACAGCCTGCAACAACAACTCAACCACAGCCTGCAACAACAGCTAGACCACAACCCACAACTACAGCTAGACCACAGCCCCCAACAACAGCTAGACCAAAACCCCCAACAACAGCTAGACCACATCCTCCAACAACAGCTAGACCACAACCTTCAACAACAGCTAGACCACAGCCTCCGACAACAGCTAGACCGCAACCCCCAACAACAGCTAGACCAAAACCCCCAACAACAGCTAGACCACAACCCCCAACAACAGCTAGACCACAGCCTCCAACAACACCTAGACCACAACCTCCAACAACAGCTAGACCACAGCCTCCAACAACAGCTAAACCACAACCCCCAACAACAGCTAGACCACAACCCCCAACAACAGCTAGACCACAACCCCCAATAACAGCTAGACCACAGCCTCCAACAACAGCTAGACCACAACCCCCAACAACAGCTAGACCACAGCCTCCAACAACAACTAGACCACAGCCTCCAACAACAGCTACACCACAACCCCCAACAACAGCTAGACCACAACCCCCAACAACAGCTAGACCACAACCTCCAACAACAGCTGTACCACAACCACCAACAACAGCTAAACCACAACCTACTACAAGCATTAAACCACATCCAACAACAGGTACATCTCAGCCTACAACTACTGAAACATCACAATCAACAACAGCTAGACCACAACCATCAACTACACCTGAAACAAGTAAGTTATAAGTTAGCATTCCCCAAAAAATATAGACTAGGTTTTCAGTATGAGCTCAGATATTCTATCTACTCTATGAAAACTGAACAATGACTAAAACATGTTCTGTTTAAAGGTAGCAATGTAAACTGCCTCAATACAAGGTAGCAATGATTAGACTGTTTGTTTTTTTGTTTGTCATTTTAAGATTATGACTAAGAATATACCCTGTCCCTACCTTTCTGTGTCTCTTTCTAGCACCCTCTTGCCCACAGAACAGTCACTATACCAACTGTATAACCGCTTGCAGACCCACCTGCACATACCTGAATGGCCCACCAGGCTGCAGTAACAATGAGGATTGTATGCAAGGATGTGTATGCAATGAAGGCTTTGTGCAGAAAGGGAGGATTTGTGTCCCTATCCAACAGTGTGGATGTGTGGATGGGAATGGCACTGTATATCAGGTGACTGACATGACTGACTCTTCAATCAATCAATGGCACAAGGCAATCACAGTGATGATTTTTAAGAACATAAAGCTATTTTCTGAAAGCACAAGCATTACTGCCAGAAATGGTTCATGTGGACAGTGAGGCCCAAGCATTACAAACACTCTCTCTTTCTTGCCAGTTCAATGAAGTGTGGTACACCAATCACTGCCAGCAGAAATGTGAATGCGAGAAATACCATGGCATGGGAAGGATTGATTGTGACAGCAAAGATGAGTGCGATGGAAATGCTGTCTGCCTTCAAAATGAGGAGGGCAATTATTACTGCCAATCTACAGGTGCTGTAAATGCCAACACTTAACACTGTGATGTATCTCAAACCACACGTTTTATTCACTAATTTATGAACTGCTTTGCATTTTTTGCTCCACAGGCTTCAATGAGTGTACCATCAAGACTGAATACAAAACCTTTGATAAAATGAAGTATGACTTTCAAGGTGAGCACTCATATGTGCTGGTCCAGACCAAGAATCTCCCAAGTAACCATCCAGATGTCTACATTGAGGCCATCAATAGGCGAGCTGAAGATGACGATGAAGATAGTCACCAGCATAGTGACAGCAGCAGTGAAGAAAACCACAGTCGTAGAGTCAGGGATGAAGATGAAGATGACAGTTCTGATGATGATGACAGTTCTGATGATGATGACAGTGAAGAGCACGAGGAAGACCACAGATTACAAGCACTTAAAATCAGAGTGTACAATCACACGGTTGAGTTCAGGAAGAGACGAAAGCTGGTTGTAAGTATCAAGGGCATTTTTAACAACATACTGCCTCCATCTCATTTTCCTGTGGCGCCGCAGACACAATAATTTGTTCATGGGATATCATCATATTTCTGCCTGCCCACAAACATTTGTGAAAGCGCTGTGGGAAATAACCAACACTCCTTCACATTTTCTCTGTGAGGTGTTACAACAGCAGCGAGGCAGATGATGTGCTATGTGCTGTGTGTTAAATTATGCTCTGTCATATGTTATTTCCCTATTGGCACATCACACATGTTTGGGTGCATGTGTAAGAGAGGGACAGAGAGAGAGTGACAGAAAGAGTGACAGAGCGTGCAAAAAAGCTTAATTCAGAAGTAAGACCTGTATTATGCAAGTGTGTGTGTGTGCACGCGTGCTCTCAAAAATCTGAGTTAATTCTAACAAGGCCTGCACACAGTATTTTGTATTTGATATCCAAAAATGACTGGTACTCAAGCTTGAACATATTTAAGTTGTCTGTCAGTCAAACTATAAAATCTTTAAAAAATCGTATAGCTAACATTTTTAAATGTTTCATACAATTATAGATAGAATTATTTGTTCAAATCCACTTATCCATTATGGATTCAAGGTCACTAAGGTCATAAAAATGTCTAACCCTTTCAACTTTCAACATCTGAAAATATTAAATAGTCATAGTAAGAGCCATAGTGATAGTAATTAATGAGAGGATATAACGTTTACCATTTTCATCATCTTCCATGTGTTAGCACGTTTGTTAATTATCACTAAACACAAAGTAGAAATGTCAATAGTTTTGTATACATTTGGTCATAAAGTACAAATTAAAAAATTTCAACTAATAAGCTTGGCTGGCTGAAAAGAGATAACCAGAGAGTGCCAAAGTCATGTGGATTTATTTCATTCATTCCCAAAATCAAATCAGTTTAAGCTCTTGACTTACCCATCCCTAACAATCATCAAGGAATAAATACTAGATGAGGTAAGTCTTAAATATGATGAACTGCACTGACACATCCCTCTGCTCTGTCTCCCTACAGGTGGATGGAAGAAGAGCCCACACTCCTGTCTCACCGACTGCTGGTCTTAACATCTATGAGCATTTTTCTCGCATCTACCTGAAGACAGACTTCGGTCTCTCAGTGGAGTTTGATGGACACAGCAAAGCAGGTAACTAATGTACACCTCACTAAACGAGTCTAATAGGCAGTATTCCTGGAACTTGGATTTGTGACATATCTTTGAACTAACAATTTATCACTTCATCCAATTTTGTGCCCGCAGAGATCATTCTACCACGCATATATAGAAGGAAGATGGGGGGTCTGTGTGGGAACTTTGATGGTCAAAAGCGGAATGACTGGATGAAGCCGGATGGTACCAGGGCCAGGAGCGCTCAAGAGTTTGGAGAAAGCTGGAGAGTATGAATATTAGATCCATGTAAGCATAAAATACAGAATTTAAAATTGCCCTGTAGGTTTTGACCACTAGCAGAAACATTAGATTCATCCAGATTTTGTCTCTTCCTCAGACAACACACCCACTCTCAAACCAGGACCTCACATAACCATTGACCAGTGATAATGATGTCCAGTTTCCTTTGGGACCATAAATACTGGATGATGACAACTTCTTACTGTTATACACAAATCATAGTAAAATGCGCTGCATATATTATTCTGTGATTTTGCATTTTTTTGAGGAATCTGATGTCAAACTTTGAAATATATATTTAAAAAGTTACTCATCCTTCTGAAATCTCAACATCTTGGCGCTTCTGAAGAAATCTTATTTCTATATTCCGTCATAATATTTTAGACTATTCAATGTAGTGAGTCCCTGGGACCCACAGGTGGGTCACCAATAAAATGTGTTTTGTTTTTTTTTTTTGTAAAATCAGTGTTAAACTCATATTTGATGTTATAATGGTTGTAATTATGGTTCCATTCATGTATGCTGAATATTACAGAACATTTGGACATGAACAAACAAACTTAATTTAATTTTAAAGCTTTATTTTTTCGAATTTTATCAGCTTATATTATCAGCTGCTTTTTAATATCCGCATGAACCACTCTTACATCTGGAACAAAAATGATTGAAAATACAATTAAAATATAAAGCTCACCTGTCCTCCCATTATACCTCTATACAATCTATATAATGTATCCGTATACACAGAGATTAGCAAATCGTCATTCTTGTGTATTAAGTTGCTAATCGGAGTGCAGAGGAAGTCTTGGAATAAAATATTTTTACCTCTTCTCATGAAATGATTGTGACAATGTGATTTATTCTTGATAGATAAATTGTATCTTCTCAAAACTTTTATTGATCAATCTCTTCCAAACATCACAGTGAAAATGAAACCACAATTAGCCTAATGTGTAGAAATAGGAATAAAAGGACACATAAATTAGGTGACAAAAATAAAATATTTTGTTTCAGTATTGTTTCAGTATGGATTATCACAATGTAGTATTTATCGAGGGAAAAATAGGATCTGTGTTGCCATAAGTCTAGTCACTCTAGTCTCAAGTGTAGCTTCAACTGCATTCTTGAAATATTTACCTGCAGAAGTGAAGCCTACTACTGAACATGGTAACGTGATATGATTCTGTGAAGACAAAGCAGTTATTTTCTCGTAGACAATAGGATTATTATTGTCCAGAATGTCCCTGTTAGTTTGTGTTTTCAATTTTCTGTGACCTTCATATATGTGTATAAATAAGTCTTGGTGATACTCAGCAGCCACACACAGTCATGGACTGGCTTGTATTGTACTTTCTTCTGTTTGGGTTGCTACCTCTCTATGACGGTGAGTAAAACATTATCACATTTAATATTTAACAGTTTAATTAAATAAAGTCATGGCATAATTATCTCATTATACACATATGTGTTTAACTAATAAAAAATTTAGAATACAAAATTACAACAAGGTACACTTTTTTTTTTTTTTTTTACTAGTAAGCTTTATTTTATTGTTCTTTGATTTGCTTAACAGAAATCTAATTCCTTGCTACATGATTTAATCATTTAAAAACTGCCTGACTCAGCTAATTGGATTATTTCAAAAGATAGGCCTAATGGTAAATAATTCAACACTCACAAGTGCAGTTCAACTGTAAATTAAATATTAAATTAAATTAAATTCAAAAGGCTTCTGCTGCATGTTATCGTCTACAGGTTTAAGCTAAATCATTGGTGGCTTTATAGGATATAAGAAATTAAAGTAGTAAATGAATATAATTCACTTGTTGTCTTATTACATGTTGGTCAGTGGTCAGTATGTTAACTGCTCTGTGTGTGTATTACTGTAATATGTAGGCACTATGTATATAACAAATGAAAAAATAACCAATTCTGAAACTAAATATTAAGGTAAGAGGCTTGTTTACATAAAGGGTTAATGTAAAGATTTGGTAAAGTCCTGATGATGGTGACACTATTATTAAGAAACTGCTACTTATACAGACACTTATACAGATTCCTTTCTCCATCTGTAACCAGCGTCTGTTTAAATAGCAGTTTGAATAAATTTAGTCTGAATAAATTTGGCAAAAAAAAAAAAATGTTAGTTACCCTCCACAGTCTCTGGTACTACAACACCCAACACAACAGGCAGCAGGGCAACATCTAAACTGGTGGAAGTGAGCACAACCTCTGCCTCCACAGTCTCTGATACTACAGCAAACAGCAATACTACTACATACTCCAATAGATATCAGTACAACTTCAGAATCCACAGTGTCTAATACTACGGCAACCAGTGAAACCACTAATGTATATAACATATAATGTATATAACATGAAACCCACGAACTGTCCCTTAGATATCATTCCAGCCAAGTTTTTGAAGGAGGTTCTGAGTTCTGTTGGGTCAAGTCTGCTTGTTTTTATAAACACTTGTCTTAGCTCAGGGTCTGTTCCAGCTGCCTTCAAACATGCTATGGTTAGACCCCTCCAAAAAAGAAAAAAAAAGCATCTTGACCCCTCTGTGCTCTCTAATTTTAGACCTGTCTCCCACTCTCCTTTTCTTCCTAAGGTTTTAGAAAAAGTAGTTTTTATTCAATTACAGACATTTTTGGAGATCAATTCTATTCTTGATAAATTTCAGTCTGGTTTTAGATCCCGACACAGCACCAAGTCAGCACTGTTAAAGGTGCACAATGATATTGCCTTGTCTGTGGATGCTGGGAATCCTGCTGTGCTGGTGCTGCTGGACTTCACAGCGGCTTTTGATACAGTCGACCATGCAGTCCTTGTATCTCGCCTAGAGCAGCACGTTGGCATCTGTGGCACTGCTCTCCAGTGGTTTAGGTCATACCTGGCAAACAGGAGTTTCTCTGTCGTGATTGGTGACCACTGCTCCTCACATGCATCCCTGCCCTGTGGGGTGCCACAGGGATCTATTCTCGGCCCTATTCTGTTTTCATTGTATATGCTACCTCTGGGATCAATTATAGAAAAACACAACCTGTCTTTTCACTTTTATGCTGACGATTTGCAGATATATTTACCCATGAGACCAAACGAAAACACTGCAATTACTAAGCTGCTGGACTGCATTACAGATATAAAGCAGTGGCTGAACTTTATGCACTTAAATGACAGCAAAACTGAATGTATTTTGTTTGGTTCACCCACTTTTTTAGATTGGTGTTCAATTCTGACTAGTGCAGTACTGTTTCTTAGGTGTGCTCATTCTGTCTGCTCCTTTCTATGTATTTTTGGTAGACTTGTAATACCCTGCTGTGCCACAGCACTACAGCACTTTTAATTGTATTTGTATGTTATGTATGTGTTATGTATTGTTCTACGGCTTTGTTGTAAAGCACTTTGGGTATCTTAATAAATTTGATTTGATTTGATTTGATATAACATGAACATTATATTTTGTGTGTGCCACTTAATATGCCATTGGAAATACATTACATTAATAAAAGAATTTAAAAAAGAAGAAGAAATAACTGCTTTAAACTATTAGGCTCAATGTAACAATATATATTTCCGATTAGTGATGACCATTTAAATCATCTAAAATACAAAGTTTGTGGCTTTCTTTATCTTTCAAATGCAACTCCAATATTTATCTATGTTTTACCAAATTTCTGGTTGTGGAGCTTTTTAATGTTAACTCCATTGATCCACTTTGTTTGCTTGCTTCCATGGCTGTAGTACATTTCATATCAGGCAACCAACCAACCATTGACATGGCAGCCAAACCAGATCAAACAAAGCAAATTTCAAAATGAGCATTTGTATTGTTGTAAAGAAGCTACTTTTTCAATTTAGCATCTTTCCTTAATCTCTGATGACATAGCATGGTCATTTTATGATTTAATACAGTAAATATTTTAAATATCTAATTAGTCACATTAGTCGCATCTTATTGGGAAGATTGAATGTGATTGCTCACTTTTGCTGAACCAGACAGTTCACTGTGACATCCACGCAAGTTGTTGTCTCTTTAATCTCAAGTTATGGCTTAAGGCTTATCTTGTTTTTCCAATCAAATGATATCACAATGTCCTTTTTTTCATTTTCTAGCTCAAACAACAGCTACTCCAACAGGTAATATCCACAACACCACCTCACACCTCACTATACGCCACACAACCTGTTCCCGTTCCTCCAGTGCAACATATTCTGTCTCTACATTAAACCCACAATAAACAGCAACACAACTCTTAAGCCTCTCTGCTGCATCCAACCAATATGTATCAAACATATCATTCTCATTCTGATTTGGATCCTTTGGAGCCAGACAGCCTCATGACTACAACTACTTCCGCTATTACTACTACACTCCCTACTACCTACTACTTCGTACTTTCTTACGTTTGCATGTTCTCCCCATGTCTGCATGGGTTCTCTCCGGGTACTCCGGCTTCCTCCCACAGCCCAAAAACATGCACGTTAGTAGGTTACTTGGTGACTCTAAATTGTCCATACGTGTTAATGTGAGTGTGAATTTGTCTCTATGTGCCCTGCAATGATATGGCGACTTGTCCATGGTGTACCCCTGCCTCTCGACAATGTCAGCTGGGATAGGCTCCAGCCCTTCCACGACCCTAGTGAGGCTAAGCGGTCACAGATAATGTATGTATGTATGTAAGTTAAAGATATAAATCAGTGTTGATCTTTTGTACTGTGCTGTGTGTGCTGCAGGCTGTGCAGGTCCGCCAGTGCTGTGCTGCCCTGCAGGGAATAACTGTTTCAGGGGGTGCAACTGTGACGAGGGTTGCTTGTTATATAACGACTGCTGTCCTGACTACACGTCAACCTGCAAACAACGTAAGTAAGGGTGGACAGAAAATTAAGAAAGGTACACAGTTATGTCCGTTTAGGATAGGACTTTGAGGTTTTAAGGTTTACAGTGCAAATCTTTATTTCTCAACTACAGCTTTTACCACTGCTCCACCACTACGCAGCAGTACTATATCTTAGGGTTACTGATAGTTTGATGCTTTTTCAGTATCATGTGTTTAAATTATTATTATTATTATTATTATTATTATTATTATTATTATTATTATTATTTATACATTTAACAAATCCAAAATGTGAGTTTTGTTTTGGGGGTGGCCGAACAGTAAGCTGGTATGTGTGTGTGGGGGACGAGACAGAGGTGTATTTGTGAAAACTGAAAAGAGAAGGAACTAACGTATTTAAGGTAATTACCACACTGGTAAATAATCTTACAATTTCATCATCAACAGTTTCGTCAACAACAGCACCCAACGCAACATCTGCAGGACTGAATGTGAGCAGAAGTACACCTACACCAGCAGATGACAGCACAGCTTCATCAGTCTCTGTAAAGGCAGCACCCAGCACAACAAACAGCAATACTACCTTAGCATCTACAGCAACAGCACCCAGTACATCTACAGTATTGAATATGACCACAACCTCGGCCTCTACAGACTCGAATACTACAGCAACCAGCACAACAAACAGCAATACTACTGGTTCTCTAACAGATATCAGTACAACTTCAGCATCCACAGTCTCTAGTACTACGGCAACCAGTGAAGAACGCAGCAGTACATCTACACCAGCAGATAACGGCACAACTTCATTAGTCTCTGTAACAACAGCACCCAGCACAAGAAACACAGTCTCTGCCACTGTATCAAGCAGCAGCACTGCGACATCCATGCTGGCCTCAGCCTCTACAGTCTCTGCTACCACAGCAACCAGAGAAACCATGAGCAGTACATCTACAGCAGATGACAGCACAACTTCATCAGTCTCTGCAACAACAGCACCCAGTACAACATCTACAGTACTGAATGTGAGCACAACCTCGGCCTCTGCAGTCTCTAATACTCCAGCAACCAGCACAACAAACAGCAATAATACCTCAACACTCAGCAGCTGTCAGTACAATCTTAGCACCAACTGCCTCGATAGTGCACCAGCATGAAAGGCAGCACTGCGACATCTACACTGGCAAACAATGTCACAGCTCCATCTACAGTCCTATCAGCATCTAGGACCAGTACAACATCCGCAGTAGTATTGAATGTGAGCACAACGCCAACCTCCACACTTCCACTACTTAAGCAGCACCGAGTGAAACAAGCAGCACAACAAACACAATCTCCTGACACTACAGCAACTAGCGTGAAAGGCAGCACTGTGACATCTACACTGGGCAACAATGTCACAACCTCATCATTTACAGTTTCATCAACATCAGGACCCAGCACAACTTCTGCAGTACTGAATGTGAGCACAACCTCGGCCTCCACAGTTTCTAATACTACAGCAACCAGTGACACAAGCAGCAGTACATTCACACTGCAGATGACAGCACCACTTCATCAGTCTCTGCAACAACAGCACCCAGCACAACAAATAGCGACATTACCTTAGCATCTACAGCAACAGCACTCAGTACATATCACAGTATTGAATAATGTGAGCACAACCTCAGCTTTTACAGCCTCTAATCCTACAGTGACCAGCCCAGCAAAACAGCAATACTGGATGTTATTTCAGCAGATATCAGTACAACTTCATCATCTACAGTCTCTAATACCACAGCTATCACCGAAACACGCAGCAGTACATCTACACCAACAACCAACGGCACAACTTCACTGGGGTCTCTGAAACAACAGCATCAGCAGTCAACAAACCCACAGTCTCTGCTACTATAGCAAGCAGCAGAACTGTGACATCCACACTGGCTGATAATATCACAACTTATCATCTACAGTCTCAGCGGGCAACAGATTCCAGTGCACAACATCTGCAGTACTGAATGTGAGTACAACCCCGACCTCCACAGTCTCTTAAAACTACAGCAACTAGGAAACCATGAGCAGCAGATCTACAACAGCAGATAACAGTGCACTTTTCATCAGTCCCTTTAAAACAGCACCCAGCAATGTAACAAACAGCAATACTACCTTAACAGTAGAAAATATCAATACAACTTTAGGCCAACAGTCTCTGATACTACAACAATTAGTATGAAAGGCAGCACTGCTTATCTACACTGGGCAAGAATGTCACAACTTCATCATTTACAGTTTCATCAACATCAGACCACAACTCTGCAGTACTGAATGTGTTAATAACCTCGGCCTCCACAGTCTCTACTACCACAGCGACCAGTGAAACAAGCATCAGTACATCTGAATCAGCAGATAACACCACATCACACAGACTCACCAAGCACAACAAATAGCTATACCTACTTTAGCATCTACAGCAACAGCACCCAGTACAACATCTACAGTATTCAATGAGAGCACAACTCAGCCATTACAGTCTCTAACCCTACAGTGACCAGCGCCTAGCAAACAGCAATACTGATGCTATTTCAGCAGATATCAGTACAACCAGCATCCACAGTCCCCTCAGCAACAGGACCTAGTACAATGATTCGTGAGTACAACCTTAACCTCCACACTCTGCTACTACAGCAACCACTGAAACAGGCAGCACTACATCTAAACCAGAACATAACAGCACTAGTTCAACAGTCTCTGTATCAATAAACATAAATGGTGGCACTGCAACATCTGCACTGGTGGAAAGGAGTACAACATCATCATCCACAATCTCCAATACTAGAGCAACTAGACAAACAAGCAGCAGTACAATCCGCACGAGCAGGTAACAGCTCAACTTCATCAATGTCTTTAACTACAGCACTCCAGCACAACAAACAGCAACACGCACCTCAACACTCAGCCGAAATCAATGTACAACTTAGTATCAACAGTCTCTGATACTGCCAACCAGCACTGGCATTATTGGCGACATCCACACTGGCAACATCAGCATCCAAAGTCTCCAACACTCAGAGCAACCACTGAAACAAGCAGCAGTATGATCACACCAGCAGATAACAGCACGCCTTCATCCGTCTCTGTAAGAACAGCATCCAGTACAACAAACAGCAATACTACCTCAACACGAGCAGATATCAGTGCAACTTTAGCAACCACAGCTCCTGATACTGCAGGAACAAGCAATACAACGCCAATATCGTCACAACCCATCATCCGCAGTCTTGTCGGGCAACAGCACCCAGCACAACATCTGCAGTACTGAATCGGAGTACAACCGCCGCTTCTACAGTCTCTAATACTACACAAACCCCTGAAACAAGCAGCAGTACATCTACACCAGCAACAACTTCAACACCAACTGCAATTTCTAAAGCACCCCACACAACAAACAGCAGTACTTCCTCTATGCTGCACAGATACCAGGACAACTTCTTGCATTGACAACAGCTGTTGTTACAGCACCCAGAACAAAAACAACAGTGCATCTGCATCAACAGATACCAGCCCACCTCTGTTATCCGCTGTTCTTCAACCACAGCACCCAGTGCAACAAGCAGCACTACTGCACTACTAAATTTTGAGCTCACCAGTGTCTATAAAGTTTGCTACTACAGCAACCAGCCAAACAAGTAGCAGTACTACACCTACACCAGTAGATGGACTCATAAATTCAGCATCCACAGTCTCAGGTTTGTCTTTATGATCATGTAGAAATGCATCTAAAGAGATGAATCTATCTCTTATGTAACTGCTGAAAAAAATTGGGTCCTGAGCCAACAAGAATCTGGATGATGAACTGATACTGATGAACTCATGATGACTACCACCTCAGGCTTTTCAATGTTTCCTTGTCCTCATCAATAGGACAGCACTGACAGAAACTAGTACAACTCTGGATACTGGTAGTGTTACATCTTCACCAGCAGATGGAGCGAATCTGAGTTTCCAACAAAGAGACAGGTTCCAGACCACCACCAGCTCAGATAAAGGTGCACATTCACATGCTGGTTACTCCGTGATGCAGTTCACATTTTGAATGGCAAAATAAATTCTATTTGCACCTCTCTTTGTCAGATTCCCAAACAGTGACTGTTCACCTAAGACTTTCTGTTTTATCTCATAATGGGGGAAATAAGGATGCACTGTTAGAGGCTATATCTAAGGTAAGTAAACCATTTTCACATGATGCATTCATTGGCATCACAAAAACACATATTACTACACATGGCCATTACAGTAACACACCTCTCTTCTTCTCTCACAGTTTGTATCCCAGGCGCTTCTCCCGAGATCTGTGAGGGCTGCACTGGAACTATTTATCAGACACATCAAATCCACCTGAGAAAGGGCCTGTTGTTTCAGCTGTTTGGACATATGTTATTCAGTGATTTTCCATTGTTCTTCTGCACATGAATGTAGAATCTGTAGGCAAAAGACCATGACTTAAGCATGACTTAAGTGATTTGGCTTTATTACAAGTAAAAGTTATCTGGTCCGCTGCAGATATCTGTTCATAAGCAGAAATGTGTCTTTCATCATAGCCTCACGCACAAGTTGTTGTTGAGTGGGTGAATAACCGTATCCAGTTTCTGGATATATTATTCAAAGGTGATATTCTTACAGCTTTATGGTTTATTTATATTTGTGGCGTATATCACACAGTAGCTCTAATGATGATACAGTGTGTTTAAATGATGATTTTGCAAACTATGAATGGAATATTTATCACTATCAGATACTGTTCAATGATTATTCAAAAATGTTGCTTCCACTTGTTGCACTATTCTAATAAATGATACACTGTTGTTGGATCTGTCTTGCCGTTAGTCTAGTCATTGCAACTAGTAACCGCATTCCTGAAATATTTTACCTACGGACTAAAGTCTACAGAACATCCTGTAATGTGATATGTTTGTGTGAAGCTAGGTGTTTCAGACAATAGTATTATTCTTGTCCAGAATTGGCCTGAAACAGTTGCAATACACACACAGTCATGGATTGCCTTGTATTGTACTTTCTTCTGCTGGCATTAAGCAATTCCTATATATGGGTGAGTAAAACATTATCACATTTACTAGTGTTTACAGTAAACAGTTCACAAAATGCATTTAACTGGAAAAAAAAGGATACACAGTTACAACTAGGTACACTTTAACCAGCATGCTTTTATTTTTATTGTTTTTGACCTCCTTATCACAAAAGCTAATTCATTGCCAAATGATTTAATTATTTAAAATAACTCATTCTGAGAATTAGATTTTTAGTTTTTTTTCTTTTTTTTTTATTCAATTATCCAAAGAATGTATATTATTTTTTTAAATATATTTCTGGACAACCACCCACTAATTTTCTAAATAGGTACTTTTGTAGCGCTGAGGACTTTATCAAATAACTCCATCAGCACTTTAAATGTCATACTATTATCATATAAAGATGAAGAAAATGTTTAAATGATGCTTGTTGTCTTAAGTACAAGACTATTTAATTAGCTGTATAATCAAACGTTGTATCAATTTATTAATATCACTTATATTAATTCAAGAAATAAATACAATTTACCTGCTGACACCTAAAATCTTCTTTGTACCAAAAACTTTCAATGACATGAATTCATTTTATAAACCATTATGAATCATTTATTTAATGGATAAAAACAGAAAAATGTGGTCTGGACAGAGGTGACTTCTCTGACAGAGTTGATAGCCAACTGATGGAGTTGACATCATAAATAACACAACAAGATAGTTCACGAACAGGAACTCAATGGATGTCACCTATTTGTTTTATTTACAACCCATTTTTCATTCATTCATTTCTCATTGTTTAGTTCTTCTGATTTTTTTCTGACTGATACTGTCATACTGCATACTTTGGTAAAAGTGGAATGTGATTGCTCACTTTGATGCACAAGACAGTTCGTTGTGTCATCCAAGCCTCAAGTTGAATGCGTTGTTTTACCTGTATTCAATCAAATGACATAACAAGGTCCTCTTCACCATCTTTTCATCTTCTAGCTCAAACAACAGCTACTCCCCACACCAACAGGTAATATCCACACCACTGTGCAATGCACTTTGTCTCCCACAAGAACCCATAATTAAACAGCAACACCCCTTTCAAGACTTCTCTGCTGCATCAAACATTTGATTGATTGATTGATTGATTGAATATCGATTGATTGATGGATTGATTGATTGATTGATTGATTGATTGATTGGATTGATTTGATTTGATCATTGCCAACATGTCCTTGAAACTAACAGCTCTGCCAGATAGCTTTAAAATATTCTTCACCGGTTTCTCAATCTAGAAACTTGACTATAACTACCACTGCCATACCCCAAAGCGTTACAATAATCTGTTTGATAACTGACCTGCTAATCATGATTTGTGTTATCAGAGTGCTCTTGAAATAATACACTGTAAATCGTTGATCTTTTATAACTGTACGTGTGTGCTGCAGGCTGTACAGGTCCACTCATGCTGTGCTGGGCGCTTCTGGGTGTCAGTAGGGAATCGGGTTTCTGTGATGTGCTCTGCTTGGACATTTAACGACACTGCTGTCCTGACTACAGATCAACGCGGCATCGCACAAGTGAGAGAACCCAAATAAAAGAAAGGTAAACAAATACGCCAGTTTAGATATGACTTTGAGGTTTTGAGGATTGCAGTCCAAATCTTATTTCAACTACAGCTTTTACCACTGTGCCACCACCAAGCAGCAGTACTACATCTTAGGGTTATTGATACTTTTTTGACACCACGTGTTTAAAATTATGATCAGTATTTTTACATGAAATAAGTATCTAAAGTACTGAAGTTATAAATATATGCAGAATGAAGACATCTGAGCCATAGAGGAAGAACAGGTACCCCATGTTCTGGAAATTTCTCCCTCCTATTTACATGGGAATAGATGGGGCTGTCGTGGTGGGTGATCACAAGATCAAACAAGGTCCCTGCCTAGACTTTGGACACCTTCAGCAAATGATATTACACGTAGCTCACAAATTTTCCATGTTTTATTTGTTTGTTAAGGACTTCTATTTTTAATCATGGTATCAAAAAGATATTGATTTTTTAACACTAGTATTTTATGGAAGCTTGAAATTTGGTATTGTGAGAACTCATTTCTCCTACACTGCAAATAAATCCTACAACTTCATCATCCACAGCTCCTGGTCAACATCAGCACTAGCACAACCTCTGCAGTACTGAATGTGAGCACAACGTTCCTCCACAGTTTCTAATACTACAGCAACCAATGACACAAGCAGCAGTACATCTACACCAGCAGATGACAGCACAACTTCATCAGTCTCTGCAACAACAGCAACCAGCACAACATCTACAGTACTGAATGTGAGCACAATCCCAACCTCTACAGCTCCCATTACCCAGCAACCAGCACAACAACAGCAATAATACCCTCAACACTAGCAGCTGTCAGTACAACTTTAGCACCAACTGTCTCTGATAGTGCAACTAGCATGAAAGGCAGCACCAGTGACATCTACACTGGCAAATAATGTCACAGTCTACCACTCCACAGTCTCATCAGCAACAGGACCCAGCTCAACATCTGCAGTACTGAATGAGCACAACCGACCTCCACACCCTCCACTACTACAGCCGGCTGTAAGTGAAACAAGCAGCACAACAAACACAGTCTCTGACACTACAGCAACTAGCGTGAAAGGCAGCACTGCGACATCTGGCCACTGGCAACAATGTCACAACCTCACCATTTACAGTTTCATCAACATCAGGACCCAGCACAACTTCTGCAGTACTGAATGTAAGCACAACCTCGACCTCCACACTCTCCACTACTTCACAGCAACAAGTGACAAGCAGCACAACAAACACAGTCTCTGACACTACAGCAACTGAAGTATGAAAGGCAGCACTGCACATCTACACTGGGCAAGAATGTCACAACTTCATCATTTACAGTTTCATCAACATCAGGACTCAGCACACCCTGCAGTACTGAATGTGCTATCAACCTCGGCCTCCATACTTACTACCACAGCTGTAATTAGTGAAACAAGCATCAGTACACTTTGAATCAGCAGACAACACCACATCATCATCAGACTCTGTAACGACAGAACAAGCACAACAAATAGCTATACTACTTTAGCATCTACAGCAACAGCAACTGCACAACATCTACAGTATTGAATGTGAGCACACCCCAGCCTCCTTACAGCCTCTAATCCCACAGTGATCAGCCCAGCAAACAGCAATACTGATGCTATTTCTGCAGATATAAGTACAACTTGTAGCATCCACAGCCCTAATACCACAGCGCTATCACCAAAACACGCAGCAGTACATCTGCACCTAGCAAGTAACGGCACAGCTTCATCCGCTCTCTGTAAGAACAGCATCCAGGGCCAACAAACAGCAATACCATCTTTCAACACGAAAGCAGATATCAGTGCAACTTAAGGCAAACTACAGTCTCTGGATACTGCAGGAACAAGTACAACGCACAATAATGTCACAACCCATCATCCGCAGTCTTGTCGGCAACAGCACCCAGCACAACATCTGCAGTACTGAATCGAGTACAACCGCTTCTACAGTCTCTAATACTACACAAAAACCCCCTGAAACAAAGCAGCAGTACATCTACACCAGCAACAACTTCAACACCAACTGCAATTTCTAAAGCACCCCACACAACAAACAGCAGTACTTCCTCTATGCTACCAGATACCAGGACAACTTCTGCATTGACAACAGCTGTTGTTACAGCACCCAGAACAAAAACAGTGCACTCCGCATCAACAGATACCAGCCCACCTCTGTTATCCACAGTCTCTTCAACCACAGCACCAGTGCAACAAGCAGCACTACTGCACTACTAAATTTGAGCTCACCTCAGTGTCTATAAAGTTTGCTACTACAGCAACCAGCCAAACAAGTAAGGTACTACACCTACACCAGTAGATGGACCTCATAAATTCAGCATCCACAGTCTCCAGGTTTGTTCCTTATGATCATGTAGAAATGCATCTAAAGAGATGAATTCATTCTTTATGTAACTGTTGAAAAAAATTAACCACAACAAGAATCTGATGATGAACTGATTACTGATGAACTCATACGACTAATCACCTCAGGCTTTTCAATGTTTCTTGTCCTCATCACAGGGACAGCACTGACAGAAACTAGTACAACTCTGGATACTGGTAGTGTCATATCTTCACCAGCAGATGGGAGCGAATCTGGAGTTTCCAACAAAGAGACAGGTTCCAGGACCACCACCAGCTCAGATAAAGGTGCAGTCATTCACATGCTGGTTACTTCCGTGATGCAGTTCACATTTTGAATGGCAAAATAAATTCCTATTTGCACCTCTCTTTTGTCAGATTCCCAAACAGTGACTGTTCACCTAAGACTTTCTGTTTTATCTCATAATGGGGGAAATAAGGATGCACTGTTAGAGGCTATATCTAAGGTAAGTAAACCATTTTCACATGATGCATTCACAGTATCACAAAAACAGTATTAAACACACCTCTCTTCTCTCTCACAGTTTGTGTCCCAGGCACTTCTCCCGCAGAACTGTGAGGGCTGCACTGGAACTATCAGACACATCAAATCCACCTGAGAAAGGGCCCATGTTTCAGCTGTTTGGACACATCAAACACACCACACTTAAGAGGACTCTGTTTAAATGGAATAAACTGTAAAAGTACTTCACTGTTTACTATTGCACATATATTATTCTGTGTTTTTGCGTTGTTCTTCTGCACATGAATGTAGAATCTGTAGGCAAGAGACCATGACTTCTGGTTTTCATTTGTACTCCAAGTAGTGCTGAATAGTCACATTTAATCAGGTCTGGTTGGAAGCAGGTAAACAGGCCATGTAGAAAACACAAGAGGTGAAAGGCACTGGCTGAAATTCTATTGCCGAACCTGGAATCGGCTATCATCAGACAACGATTTGGCTTTTTATTAGCGTTAAAAGTTATCTGCATCCATATGCAGATATCTGTTCATAGCAGAAATGTGTCTTTCTCATCATTCTCGCGTATTAAGTTGTTAAGTTGAGTGAATGAATAACCGTATCCAATTTCTGGATATATTATTCAAAGGTGATATTCTTACAGCTGTACATATACTGTATGCATATTCTACACAGTAGGCCTAATGGACATGATACAATGTGTTTAAATGATGATTTTGCATAACTATGAATGGAATATTTATCACTATCTGATACTGTTGGAATGATTATTCAAAATGTTGCTTCCACTTGTTGCACTGTTCTAATAAGCACACACTGTTCTAATTAGCACACATTGACACATACACATACTCACCCCTCCGCACCAATATAAGGTAGAATACAAATTAAATAAATATTCCCTGATATCTTTTATGATTTTCTTTTCTTTGCTTCGACTCTGAAGGGTGCAATATCACTTCTGAACACACACATTCAGTGGTATTTGCTATTACAATCCGGGGGGGGGCGCTGTTTTGTTCGTTTGAGGAATCTCAATGACTCATTCAGCTGTACTGGATAATGAGGAAGGCTGGCTTGGTTTCTGAGAGAAAATGCCACTGCAAATAATATATATTTTTTGTTTTTCTACATAAACACAGACAGCTCCAACAACACACAGTAGCCACAAGAACCCAATCTCCAACTTAGGTACCTGTTATATGATGCAAATAGGACGATAAACTCAAAGAGTTTATTAGTTATTATTAGTTATTGTATATGCACGTAAATACATTGTGGAAGTAGAAATGGGAAGATCTGGCATTCTCACACACATACATACATGTGAGGAAACACTCAGACCCATTACAGTTGACAGTGATGCAACAAATAAACATCTAGAGAGAAAGAATGCAAAATAAGTAAAAAAAAAAAAAAAAGAAAAGAAAAAAGAAAAGAATAGAAAAATAATACAACTTTTTTGTTGGGGAAAATTAATTTGGTGAACTCTGTAACTATGAACCTTTGTTTTATCTGTACCCTGAGCTTGCCATATCAGCAGTGTTTTCATGTCTGCTAAGGACAAGTGTTCGCATATGCCTTGTCTAACCAAACTCGGATCATCACACCAGCTCCGCCTCTGACGCACCATCAACGCGATGAACTCTTGTGCATAAAAAGCTTTGCTCCACAACAGAGATTGGTCAGATCTTCTTGATCCCTCTGTCCCTGTCCAGCTGAATAGTATGATGTGACTCTGTTTGATGGCTTGTATTGGTTGATTTGTATACTTTGTATATATACTATTTTGTATAGAATCTTTATAATCTTTTATCAAATAAGACAGTTTTGAATACTCTTTATTTCTCACTCAGGAATCTTTGCTAAAAAAAAAATCCTCCACACTTTTAAGTGATAATGTTAAAATAATAAATTTATATTCCACCTTCTGCTTATAAACCAAACATTAAGAACATTGTTTTGATAATTATTATTAATTATTTAAGTTTTGCTTGTTTTTCTTTGGTATTGATTATACTTGGTTGATAGTAGTTTAGTTATACATTGTTATCTGCTAATGAAGTTTTAACATATAAACTAAACACCCTGACATCTTTGCATTTTGTATGTTTACAGTGTCTATATCTTAATAGCCACATCATAAATGTAATGATGATTACTATTATTTATTTACCCATCTATGATAATTTTTTTACCTATTATAAAAAATCATTGCATTCTTCCCCAACTCAGCTGACTATATGACTTCAGATATTGTGTAGTATAGGAGTCAACAGCAGAGAGTGCTGAACATTTTTGATACTCTGCTGCTCCACTACATTAACTTCAGAGGGTGAGATGGCAGGGCTGGCTAAATGTACCTTATGTGCAATTGACTCTATAGATTTTCCAGGATCAGAGGGTTAAACCTACAGAGACTTATCGGACAGCTGCAATTTACTTCATAGAACTAACTTAACTTTTTATTTTCACCAGTTGTTCTAATGATTTTGTGTCTTACCTGGTTAAATAAAATAAAAACAATAGTGTGTGTGTGTCCAGGCCAGGTGTAGGCCCTGCGGCATTTAAGGATTGGTGTCCTGACTACAACTTTATGTGCAAATTTGAAATCAAAGGTGCACAGCTTCAAGCTTCCAGTGTAAGTCAGTTAAGGAAATATCTATTTAATGCAGTTCCTGCACTGACAAATACAACAAAAACAAAACAGTACAACGTCTACATCAGTAGGTGGCGGTAAACCCCCAGCAACAACAGTCTGCTACTGCAGCACGTAGCACTCAAGATGTACATTGAGGTGACAGCACTTCAGCACAGTCTCCACCACTACAGGCCAGTAATAAAGATTTTCTATGCTAAAGGTGATATAAAACTTACATTTGCTGAATTACGTAATACTGCCCTTGCTGCTGAATATTTGTTCCAAATCCTGCTGCCAGGTGTATTGTTGTTTACAGGTCTGAGTCATCGATAATCCTGATTTGCTGCCCACATCTTTATATGCTCAGTAATACCTCAGGCTTTTCCTTGAAGTAGAGTAAACCATGACAGGACCCAGTACAACTTTTCTTTAACAGCAGATGGCAGCATATCCACAGATTCTGACCAAAGGCCAAAGACCAAAGACTGCACAGGTTTTCTCTAGTGCAAGCATCATATCACAAGAGGAGACAATCTATCATATACAGTTTCCATGTGTGTATTCAGTGTGTGTGTGTGTGTGTGCAGATCATCATCTGTGTGGCCGGGCCTGTCGCCAAAGAGGAGGGACAGGCAGATGGGTGCAATGCCCGCCCATGATGCATCACTTGTACTGGTTCACTCACTTGGTGCTGTTGGTGAGTGCTACACACACTGCTGATCTGTTGTTGCAGGAGGGTCTGGACAGATTAAGTCTCTCTACAATGACAAAAATAGAGCTTAGAGCTCAAATACAGCTCTCGACTATCGTCAGCAAATGTGGTTTTGTCATGAGTGATGTGCTGTCACTGTGTCAGGAGAGTTACACTGATGACTGAAGTAGACTACACCGTTTTCACCCTGTCATATTGTTTGACTGACATCACATCATGTGGTTCTGTCAGGATGTGATCCGCAATGTTTCGAGGGTGAACAGTCTTTTGCACAAAGGTGTGATTGTACTGCTGTGGTTTTTATTTGCTACATCAACAGATGCGCTGCATGCACAAGCTAAGAAACTCACATCTAAAAATACATAAATAAATAAATAAGGATTATGATGCAATAACGTCTCACGAAATTAACTTTAACAATCCCACCCTGAGTGTGTACCATAAAAAACACATCAATGAGGTGTATATTTGAATTATCCACTATTTCCCAGTATTGTTTATTATAATTATTGCATGTAGTAGTCTACGGTAAGTTGTCATTTTGGCCTTAGCCCAACCAAAAAAATGACTTAAACCCTTTAAACTTTGTTAAAATGATAATAAATTAAATAAATAAATAAAAAAGGCCTGTTTGGGCAAAACATCAAGGCACTGTTGTTTGGTCAGGTAGGATGTAGGATCCACACGTGGTGACCCAAGAACTTCAAGGGAGGAGGATGAGACAGAAATTTAATTATGAGGGAAGAAGAGGAAACAGGTCCACATGGCCTCGGGCACCGGGATAACCTCTAGGAGCGGATAGTTCAAATTATACCAGCATTGTCAGTCCAGACCTTTGACCCCGGAGATCTAATTTAAAAAAATGTAAATGAGTTTCTTTCTCTTTCGTTTCCTCGATGCGTGTTTCAGCCTGTGATCGTACGTTACCTGTTCAGGCTGCGCGTTAATCTGAAGCGTCCTCCGCGCGACGTGTGGTGCAAATCAGAGACGTCTGTGTGTGTGTGTGTGTGTGTGTGTGTGTGTGTGTGTGTGTGTGTGTGTGTGTGTGTGTGTGCTCTATAAGCTTCTCTACGCGCGATGCCACAATTGAAGTTAATTCTGCAGAGTGAGTCTCGGGTTCACGTTTCGCCACAGCTTTGTAAACTTAGATCATATGGGGTCACAGAGAGGTTGAGGCGGCCCTGTAGCTGCGCGTCGACTCTCCAAAGATCAGTTTCAGTGTAATGGCAAAGGAATGCTGCTCGGTCTTGGATGTTGCATGGAGCTTTTGGTCCTAATTAGAACCAATTTAAGAGTTGGATGTCATTTTATTTTTTTATTCAGAAACTATTTGCGTGCATTTACATTTAGAAGGCATATATTTAGGCTGCTTTTGTAAGTACAGTTTGATGCTTCAATATAGGATGGAATTATTGTACAGTGAGTGAAAACACAAAACTTAAAATCGTGTCCACATAGAAATAATCACTTTAGAACAGTATCTTAAAATCCAAAGTCTAATAGAAATGCTTAAGAGCAGTGGAATAATAACCCTTATCTAATTTGTTCAGTATGTTCAGTTAAATTAAAGTGAATTTAGAGAGTGGAAAATCCAATGGCAGGTCAATACTCCCTCTCTCTCTCACACACACACACACAGACACACACACACACACACAGTGTCCATGTTGTCCACACCATCAGTCTGTTGAGGTATCCCTGGTTCCCTGTGGTGTGTGCATGTCGAAGGCCCCGGTGTTATTGATCCTGATTGGGCCTCACAGGAGGAGATTCCGGCCTGCCATTGACCCACACTTCTCCATGTTTCCACCCTTCTCTCAGATCATCAGAGGCAGCCGTCTCCTCCTGACTGCCTGCCTGCTTGCCTGCCGGCCGGCCGGCCTGCCTTCTTGCGTGAGATTTCTGATTGTCAGATGGAAGGGGGAGAAGGGGAAAAATGAACTTACTACAGGTTTTTGCAAAATCACTAGCAGGTCTTGCCTGAGTAGGCTACTCTGCACTGACGTTTTTCTGGCTTGGTGACTGTCAAAACACCCCCCCCACCCCCCCACCCCCCACCCCCACCCTCCACATGCATTCATAGCCTCCCTCCTCCGTAGAAAGTCTGTAGCTCACAGGCTGCTCTCCTCTTCAAAGTAAAACTTCTCCACCATGTGGCCTGTGTTGAATTTTTGCGTTGACGGCTGCCCAGCTCTCATGAACTCCTCGTAGGGGTCCTTCTTCTCCTCGTTGCTGCCCAGGCACTTGAAAAGTGTCATGGCTAGGAAGGAGTAGAAGACCATGACAAATAGGATGTAAAAGTAAGCATTGTCATAAGTCCCCCTGGAACTGGAGATGGTGGACGCTGGACTGGTGCTGGACAGAGGGCTCACTGTGCTGCTGGAGACAGTCACGTTGAATTGCTGTCCATCGATGTCGATGCCAGTGTCCTCCAGAATCTGCTGGCATCTGGAGAGAAGAGTGATCAGGAGGGTCCGGTTCATGCTTTTCATACCAGAATTAAAGGTGGAAGACAAACTAAGAGGAGAGTCTTGAAAGAAACGAAATAAAATAAAAACATTAGACAGAAAAAGGGACCAGGGTGACTGAGAAGTAAATGGAAAGTCTGAGAGGCAGGCAGTCACCACTTTGGGAAAGGCACGCTGTGAGTCATCCGCCCACTCTTCAAGAGACTTGATAAGGTGGTATTTCAGAGATAAAGCCCACTCCTTTTCTGCCCTATTGGATGCAGCCAAAATGTCATAAAAGCACAACTATGACCGCAGAATGATTCGCGCAGAACATTTTTCATCAGAAATTAATCCATCATACATTCTAAGATTACAATTCTTGAAGCGCATATTGGCTCAGTGTATTTTCCAAAGCTCCCTTTTAACTCTTTTTCCTTTTTCTGAAACTTTTTTTTTTCTTCAGCCCATCCTCTCTTTGTGCTCCTTCCTTCACTTTCAATTTGGGGTCTTGGAAGCTGCAGAGACGCTTGGATTGTTGTTAGCTCCGGTCAAGTAGTCTACTCATTTCAAAGAGTGTTGGGGTCAGAGGTTAAGTTGTCTCCAGTGTGTTGCTGCTTGACTGACACTCCACTCCAAAGCAACCCTTTTGGCTTTTTCACTCATTGTGTCTTACAAGATGAGCACTTGTTAAAAAAAAAAAAAAAAAAGAAAAAAAGTTTGTAGAGAGTAAAGAAAATAGTGAAATGTGATCTTGCCTTGATCTTATCTGTTGGCTCTGTGTCACCGAGCATATAAACATGCAAACAAACATGGCGACACACAGATGCATGTGCAGAAAACGTATTTGAAACACGTTAAAACAGTGCATTCGCGTGCATGTTCATTTTATACACATACCATGAGGGACATGAACAGCTGCATACCTGATCCCCAAAACCTTCAGAAGAAAAGGGGGAGGAAAAAACGACAAGGAGTGATAAAAATGTGCTGGAGATATCAGTAACCCTTTTGAGGAGTCTGCCAACTGGGTGAACAGTGTTTTCGTTTCTGTTTGGCAAGGAGAGCCAAAACCCTTCTGAACCCTGTACAGCCATGTCAGTGACTGATGTCCCAGAGTGACTGTGGGCCGCTGTGCTTCCATAATTTATTGCAGCTCTGCTTTAGTCATTAAGGGGTGTGAAGGAGCCCCGAGGGAGCAGGAATTTGTCCAAAAGGAGTGTTTATGAAAGGGGATATATTTGTGATTTAGCGCCGTAGGAGAGCGTGCACGAGGGATGCAACTCACCGACATAAGGTACTGACACTATACCGCTCGTCTCGATTTAGATGGATGTTTGACAGAAAGAAAGAACGAAAGAAAGAAAGAAAGAAAGAAAGAAAGAAAGAAAGAAAGAAAGAAAGAAAGAAAGAAAGAAAGAAAGAATGAATGCTCAGTCATACTCCATGCAGGTCTAAATGGTGTTTAAAAGTGTGTATGATTCTGGGGAATAAATGCTATTTATTTATTAATGTGTTGGTGTAAATGAGTTTAATTTAAACATACCTAGTCTTAAAATGCTGGAATTAGCTTAGAAAATACCTGATGTGTAAGTTATCATAAAGGAAAGTAAAAACCTTAGTCTTCCCAATGGTAGCTGCAGCGCTGGTATCCCATAAATGACACCCACTCAGAGTCACAACTTTCTGCATTTTTATACAGTTTATTATAAATAGTAAATAGTGCTGTATTGTACACAAAACTTCTTACAACAAAATCATTTTACGCCAATGTAAATGAAAATTATACAAAAGGAGAAAAAAAAAAACACATGTAAATGAACGTTGTGTAAGACTTACTTAAGCACTCGGGAGCACTTAATACAGGACGCACAAAAGAGACAGAACACTTGAACAACACTAAATAAATAAGAAACGGAACTAAAGTTTGCAAGTTCCTGGTGAAAACTAATTTAACACATGCAGGAAAAAAAAATTAACTGTCAAACTGAATAATGTATTCACTGGCAGAGAATTTTTTGGCTTCATGACATCACGACTACGCTTGCTATTTTTTTCATCGCTTGATGATTTCCCCTGATTGATCAATGCACACAAAAATGAATGACATTAAAAAGAGAGCATATTTTTGAGGGTAGTATAATCAGGGGCATCTGATCCGTGTTAATTTACATCACATGAGGTATGAATGTATTGCACTTTCTTTGGGTTGCAGTGGTTTCACTATGACTCCACTCCGCCTCGATTCATGCCTTTCGACTGGTTTTTCCCGGTGTAGTCACATTTTCATTTCCAATGTTTTACACAAGAATCACATCAATGTACAGTAAATATTATTCATTTTTAACATAAGACATTGTGTTGAAGAGAAGCACATGGCAGCTTACCAAGTCTGCCTCAACTTGCATCTCTGCCACTTATTACAAAAATCGAATACACAATCTTGAATGTATTTACTCCCCTTTCCCCACCCCTCTTCTTTTTCTCTTTAAGCATGGACAACGAACCGTGCTTGGTCCTTGGAGCATGACGTGACGCACAAGCAAAACGACTGCCAGGTAACAGGAGAGGCTGCGCCTTTGGTCCTAATTATTCCGGTCAGCCCCCTCCATCGCCATCACTACACCTCCATCTCAACTGGTTCCCCTTGCTGAAGGAGAAAAACCTCAACCCCTTCACCCCACCCAACATCTCTCTCTCTCTTGCTGTCCTCAGGGCTGGGGGTGTTCTCTGGCAATGAATGTCAGACTGGCCAGGAAGCCTCCTGTTCAGGCCATGTTGGGGGATTCATATAATGAAAGGCACCTGAGGAGAACAGGGAAAAACAGAAGGAGGGTTAAAGAGATTCTTTGCATTTTATTCAGCTTTAACTGCTTGAATCCCCCAATGGCCAACATAGCAGAAAGTGTGAAATGGGAAGTTAAATGAGAGGTGAAGGGCTGTGAAAGACGGAAGAGGTGTTTGAAAGCACATGTGAGCAGGTGAGAGTGGAAACCGGGGTCCTAGGTTAAATAATAAAACTCAAAAAACAGGTGAAGAGCTTTGGGAATCTCCTCAGTCATTCTTTGAAGCTAATGCTGTCAGTAAAACTAGCCTGAGACTGAGCCTTAGCCTGGATCTCTGGCTCTGCTCCACTGATCAATAACAACTCTAAAACTGACCTCCAGTGGGACACATGGTTCTAATCCTGGCCTGCCAAGGGCCATAATCGGCCCCTGTTAAAGAGCCCCTTACCCTCCTTTTCTACCCACACACACACACACGCCTGTGCTCACATATACACACAGATTTCACCAAACCCCCGAAAGCTACATGTGGGTCTCTCCCAGGACTGGCTAAATTAATGAAATCAAGATGTTGCCACTGATGGGCCAGTCAACATGTGGTAGTGTACCTCAGATCAACACACTGCTGCGACCTGTGCTCTCCCCTCCCCTCCTGTCAAACACGCTTTGGGAAGTGGCTCCTCTCATTTGGGCGGCTATCTTTGTTACACAGGGGTCATTACATGGCTAGGTGAGCTACGCTGAGGGTTTGATGGGCAAGCTCATCATACGGGGTCATGAAAGGACAGTGAGTGAAAAACGTGTGCACTGGGACAAGACCTGTACATGCCCCTGCATCAGGCGACGTGGATAGCCCCGATGATGGTAATGTAAACTGAGGTAACCTGGCCACTCGCGCTCTCTAACATACATGTAATTTCAGTGCAGCACAGAGTGATTTGAGAAGCTCGCTCATCAGAGAGGTCAGCGCAATTAACGTGGGTTTGAAAATATAAACTAAATCAGGGGTTACAGAAGAACATAACCTCTAATCAATTATAGATCATTTAAATTCAAATATAGGAATTAAATTCTGTAAAACGCCCTTAAATCAGTATGAAAACGCCAGTTAAGTAAACACTCAAGCATACCTTGCTCTGACTGTACTGTCCGTACTGGTAGGATGGATGGTGGTCCATGGCGTAGGCTGGAGAGGTATAGGAAGGAGGGCAGTAAGACTGGGTGCTGGGCAGGGTGGGCATACTGGTCAGACCCGGTAGAGCCTCCAGGCGCTGGGAACCATGACAGCTGGCAGCCATGCCACCGTTAGGCTCCAGGCCTCCGGTCAATGGGGAGAGGGCAAAGTCACTCTGGGACTGATGTGGCACTCCACCTGGGTTCAATAAGCCCATTACCTGAGGGGAGACATGGAGGTTAGATTAGAACAGAACAAAACCAAATAGAAAGGGCATAGATTCAAGAGATCAAATCAAACTAAAATTGGTAACACTTCGCCCCGCGAATGTTACTAGAAAATGTAAAACATGAAAAATGCAAAGCCAGTTTATTCCCTCGAAAAAGATTTTTTTTTCTTTTCTGACGTTAAGCTGTTCAATCAGCTTTTCCACTCCACTCAGGTGGGCTAAAGTGTAGGCCTCTCTCTCCTTGTTCATTGTCAGAAAAACATTATTACTGGCTTCCCTCACACATGTGGTTTCCCTTTACTCTGCTTGACTGATTGAGGATCTGACGGTGGCTAAAAAGTTCAACCCGTTAGCCAACCGGTGGTTTCTGTCAGTTATCCTGTCAAATTTAGGGATGTAGAGGAAATCTTTTTCACTTTTATTTTTCCTTATCGTGACACTTTGTGTCACAAACGGGATAGCAAATGAAAGGAAACGAAGAGACTGCAAGCCTGACATTGGCTGATTGTAATCTAAGAAAAATATTTAGACAATACAGAGAATGCGATGTGTTTTAAGCTAGATTCAAACAGATTTAGACGTGTTGATTGATGTATTGGCTGTTCATAGCAATGCGCTTTCTCTTCTCATCTCTTTTCGTCTTGATGCCCTAAAATCACCATGTCCTTGTGAGGCCAGGGTGAAGAGGCCAAAGGGTACGTGGGAACGAGGAGTGTGGTGTGTGTCTGTGTGTGAGAGCTACATCTCCTACGTATGGAATTGTGTATTTAACAGTAGGTGTGTGTGTGTGTGTGTGTGTGTGGTGTGTGTGTGTGTGCGCACACGGCCGTGTGTAATATAAGCATTTTTTGCTCTGATGTCTGGGGTGTGGGGGTATCAGTGATACATCGTGAACAGCTGCACAGTGGTTTGCGTGAGAAGCAAAGTCATGGAAATGTCTTAAAAAATGAAGTTAAAGAGAGAACAAGAGTTACAGACCATGTAGGAGAAAATAGAACTAAAAGCAGAACACAAAACCAAACACTCGGGGAAAAAAAAAAAAAAAAAGAGACCCGGAAAGACGCAACTGACAGCCAGCTGGCACACACACACTGAGGTGTGTACACACTGAGGCAACCTCAGGTGTTTTTAATGTACGTAATTTACAGTTGGTCTGTCAGAGTGATCTGACCTCACACATCTGACGAACACATCAATGCGGCCTACCACCAAACCAATATATCTCTTCCTGCTAAGGATGTGTGATATACTTTAAAGTACAAACATGTGTTACATCCAGAGTCCATACAAAATTAAATAAAATTATTAATAATGCTAGTAAAAACAAGGAAACATAATATAAGATTTTTTCTGTGTATACGTGCAAACAGCATTAGGTGTGTGCCTATATATTTGTGAGTACATGTTTGTGTCTGTCTACATGCTTGTGCGTTCATGCACTCTCTGTCTGCAACTGAAACAGCAGCAGTTCCTGGTGGTGTCTGTTTTGAGGTTGTTCCGGGGATTAGGTCTCAGGGGGGTGCAAATCCTGGCCGCTGGCTTCTTGGTGAGAAAGGGTTTCTTTGGTATGCACCAGATCAGCAGCGAGACGCCAGAGATCCCGCACCACGGGGGAAACCACTGGTCTGACTGAAGCTCTCCGGATACACAGCTAACTGCCCAGACAAGAATATTACCTTCCTTAAGTAAACCTTATCCATATCAAAACTCTGTAGCGCCCTAATGTGACGATATCTGGAGCTGACTGAACCTCTGAATCGCCCGTGGGATGGCGAACACTAGGTAACGTAGAGTAGCTTTTATGGGCAGATTTGGAGTTCAGATAACCAGATAACTCCAGCTTAAGATTCAACACAAAATGGACTGAGCTGTGTAGCTGTCTGAGAAAAAAAAGAAAAAAAGGCACAAAGTTTTCTGAGTGCGGAGAGGTCTTCGTGTATTAACCATCAATGTCATAGAATTTAATCAATTCTCATTTCCTCCCTCTTATTAAGTTAAAATCCGGGAATTAATTCTATCCTCGTCTGAAATAGAGAAAACTGTATTGCAATATACATTCAAACAGCTGCAATGAATACATGAATTAAAACAAATTAGCCAACAAAGTGAGTCATTTGCATAAATTACACACTTTGTTACAAGGGGATAGATTACTTCATTCCAATCAATTAAGACACTGGAACATTCCGTGATTGCAATTCCAGACGGAGAAAACATTCCAGGCACAAGATGAGATGTCCATTCTGTACCGAGCTGCCCACTAAGGTTAATGCTGAAACCATCCACGAGGCCACAGCACCTTTGGCCTCTTTATTGGAGTTAAAGTCACTCGGTGACCCTGTGGGTGTGTGAACTCACACCACAGCCACGCGTTCAGTTACAGGAGGGCGGGTCTGCATACCAGCTATGCTTCGACGAACTCATCAGCTGAAGTACAAATTATGAGTTAGCAAAGTCGGCTAAGGTTACAGCCATCAACCACTGATGTGCAGTTTGCCTCGTGACATTTTCACTTTTCACCATGTCTCTTTATACTTTTATCTGTCCAATGAAAATATAAATACCCAAAGAATAATGTTTTAAAAGTAAATGCGGCCGGCTCTTGAGGAGAAAACAACAAATTCTAGTCCATAACTAGCACTCGTAAATCAAAGCAGTCAATTATTTCGTCCACCACAATAGTGCCACCTACCACTTTTCTGACCGTGCACCCTGGCAGGCACAACAAAGATCTTTTTTTTTTTTTAAAATATATATACATCCTCAGGCATTCACATAGTAACAAACCTGCCTGCGGCAGTTTTTTATCTGTCCCTGACAGGAGTCTGAGATTCTCTCTCATGGGAATTAGTACCCAGCATGCATTGCATGTGGGCCGGCCACCCTTTGTGGCGGTTAAAAGCTCGTTTTCCGCCTGTTAGTCCATCTTCTGGACTGGTAGGGAGCCACTGATGGACACTGATGACTGTGTAATCGACCATAATTGTCTTTTCAGTTTTGATTTGTGTCATCATCCGACATCCATACATCCTTCCTCATGTCTGGTCCTTTTTCCCCTCCCCAAAGACTGACGTTTGCCACATTTTAAATTCATCAAACAACCCATCACAATAAACAAAAATGAAAAGCTACCGTGTTTCTTAGCCTAACAAGGTTTTCATCAATGTCACCGCAATGACACCTCTTGGGTCGCACATAGAGGTGTGTTTGTGTATCATTATCTTTCCATATGGTGCGTTTCATAAACGCCATGAAGGCCTATTGGTGTCCTGTTTCCTGGCACAATAGCATGTGTGTGTGGATAGGTGTGTGTGTGTGTGTGTGTTTTGTGTGTTTCTACAAGTATTTCTGTGTTATTTTTAAAGAGATGGCTGTAGAGACGGACCTGTGGTGAGAGACTGTTGCTGATGGTAGGGTTGACAGTGTTGGTATGTCCTGTCGGGGCCACAAAGCTGTCCGAGTATCCTGAGAAGCTGTGACGTCCAGAAGACAGGCAATATGCAGAGCTCCCGTCCTGGGAGCCCGCTGACGAGCTCAGCCCACTCTGGTGGACGGAGGTGGGGGGCAGGGGCTGCGGCCGGTGTACTGTACTGGGCTGCTCGGATGCTACAGCGAATAAAACATGACACTTTTAGTCTCATTTTGTTTTTTTTGTTTTTTTCAAATTTGCAAAAGTCATTTTAAAGCATCAGGTGTGTTTGACTGCGTTCAGCTGAGCCCACCTTGAGCTATCGAAGTAGGAGTGTAGGGGCTGTCGGACAGCTGATACGGCTGCAGGCCCGACATAGCTGATGGAGGGAAACCTCCTGGGATGAGGTGGTTAAACGCCATCAGTTGACTGGCCCCTGCTTGCTTCCTCCACCGGGCTCTTCTGTTGCTGAACCACACCTGAGAAACGAACAGAGACAAGAGTGTTTGGTGTTTACTTATCTGATAACCCAATAGAATAACTTGTACCATACGTATATGGTCATCTGAATTTGTGAGAGTGCTTGTGAATGTGTGTGTGTGTGTGTGTGTGTGTGTGTGTGAGTGTGTGTGTGCGAGGCCTCTCCGACCCATTACAGGCAGCTGAACTGATAGAGATCTTAACATCTGGAGCGTGCAATGAAACCACAGACTTTACATCTTTGTGTGCTACTGCAAGTCACTGAGTTCAGAGGCTGTACCGCCAGAGGGCTGTTACAGCTGTTAAAGCCTATATTATCACACTCAATCTAAATCAGGCATCTATTTTGGGATCTTTACGTAGAGCCTGACAAAAATGGGAATCTGTCTTCATACACAGTAGGTTCAGTGTATCTGTGGTCTCTGTGTATGTATATGTGGACAAGAGGGGGGTCAGACATGGGGGTAGGGTGGGCACATGTCTAATAGCTGTAAGGAATGTGTGGCAACATCCCAAGGCAATTTAACGCCCCCCACATGACACATATCCATGACAGACCGACACATTGCTCTGCTGTCAAGATAGGGTCTTCGGGACTTTGAGGTTGACGAGTGGTGTCTGGGCATGTGTCTAACCTGAACTCGAGCCTCCGTCAGTTTGGCCCGCTGAGCCAGCTCCTCCCGTGTGTAGATGTCGGGGTAGTGCGTACGCTCGAAGGCCCTCTCCAGTTCCTCCAGCTGCTCTGCCGTGAAGGTGGTCCGACTGCGTCGCTGCTTCCTCTTCAGGGGCAGGCCCGGCTCGGAGTCCACGTCGGAACCCTCGTCTGAGTGACTGGCTAGAGTTGCAAAAACAAGCAGGATGTTACTTCAACATGCAGAGGAGTCAGGCTGAAACGATGGGGTCAATACAAAGCTGAGGTACAATAGACAGATTCGAGACAATAGGTTATGCTGAGTGCAACACATGGTACAGAACAACTCTAGATTGTGTTCTCCTGTTCCCTTAAACTCCTCAGTGGTTCCTGGAGGGATCAAAAGCCAGAAGCTGCTTGAACACGGATTAAAGAGGACTAGATCCCTCCAGGGCATCTATTCCCTGGGACACTCTGTCTCTCCCAGTCTTAGCCATGCTGTGCGCTATGCCGATAGGGTCCCATGGTGAGGAGTAGGCAGCCTTTTGCAGGTGCTTCTTAATCTGTTTGTTCAGTTGAGAGCAGGAGAGAGCGACTGGGTAACTGGGAGACAGCTATTGGGATCTAATTCAGCAGAAGAAGGGAATCAATGAAGGCTTGAGACTAGAGACAGAGGACTATTGCTGCATTTCGGGGGGAGGTTACCCATCTATTAAATAATGATTAGGCTCCACAAACTAGCGTGACAGCCTGCCTTTGTCCGCCATTACACGTCTGCAATCCCCCATCTCTTTCTCAGTCATACGCGCAAACATGCATCTGCTGCGTCTCGGCTATGGGCTTTCACTCGGTGAACGTAGTCCATGACAATGTGTCAAACACAGATGGACGCAAGACAGAAAGAGTTGGAATCCACTCCTAAATCCACCCCAGAGGGACCCTCTTAAACCTCATAAGGAAGGTTCACTGCACCTTTTCGACACTCTTTCGTACCTAAACTGGGAGAGAAGAAACAAGAGACCCAAAAGCGGAGAGACAGGTGTAGGCAACAGAAAGGCATCGGCAGAGGACTGAAGCTTGGTCTGTTTCCCCAGGCTGCTCATTCTCCCTTTGCCCTCAAGATTTAAAGCTTTAATTAAAAAGTGCCAAGTCAGACATGAGGGGGGTTGCAGGGATCTCCCCTTGCCTCTGGAGCCACTGGAGCCAAGCAGGAAATGTTTGTGCCGGTTGCCAGTGTGTGTCTGACCAGGCATTACACACGGATTTGCTCCCCGGGATTGCTGCTGCGCTCCGGACCGCCAGCACACAAGATTCTGATGCTGAGAAGAGCTCTTTATTACATTTGAGCCAAGGGCGCCACGCTGGCAAAAAGGCTCACAGAGGATTGGCTGGATGCTAAAATGCTCCTGGAACGTGCACTATGAGTTTTGGATGTGGTTTGTTTAGGTAAGGATGTGGCCTAAGACCAGTTGGAGCAAATTTTATAATACAACAGGCATAAGGAAAAGGCCACACAGCACGAAAAATAAAACTTGATACTTCTCCTATAAACGCTCCTTTAAACATCAATATTGTTGAGATTAGAAAGTGCCGCTTGCATGAATCGGCACGTAAGCAAGTAAGACTACAACAAACAGCGAGCTGAGTAACATGCAATGTCATTACCATTTTAATGACGGAGGAACAGAGAAAGAAAGAAAAAGACAGAGAACCAATGACGGCGCAGAAACGAAAAGATTCCTGAGGGAGGGAAGGAGAGCTCATAAAACTCCTCAGAGGAGAAAGCTCCCCATCGGCACTGTAACTCATGTTAACTGCAGGGTGGGGGTGGATCTCTCCTCCTTTGCCCCCTTTATTTCTGTCCTTCCCTCTCTTTTTCTCCTCCCTGTTTTTTATTATTAGTAACTACAGAGAAAACACTCCGTCACAGACGCTCCCTTAATGGCAAATGACAGTGTTGCTTTTGTCATCCTCTGGCTTGCACTTTCTCTTTTGCTCTCTTCCTCTCTCACTCCCTGTCTTTTTTCTTTTTTGAGGTGGGGTGGGGGGTGGCGGGAGGGGGGGAGTGATGTGGCCAAGCCTTTGTATCTTAGCAGGGAAAAGCCTGTGGCAGGGCTCTATTGGGCCGATTACCACGCTCCATCTGTAGGAGCCATCAGGGACGCCCGGGCCCGCATTCAGGGGCCTGTCACCTGCCCAGCAGGGGAGTGGGGGGGGCTGTAGGGTGAGATGGGGGCTGTAGGGCCAGGGGCTGAGTGGGGGAATGAGGGGTGGGAGGGAGAAGAAGGGGGGGCACAAAGGGGTCCAGAGAAGGGCCACTGGGGGCTGTGGAGGGGCACAGCAGGGGAGCACCCCTTCATCCCCTCCCCTCCACAGCCTGAGGGGCACAGAGCTGGGGGATGGGGGAGTTGAAGAGGTTGACATGGAGAGGAGATGGGAGGCTGAAGGCACCTGAAGAAGATGCTGGGGAAGGGGTGTGGGGTGCCAAGCTGAGGAGAAAAGGGGTGCTGGTCATTCTTAAAAGCAGGACCTGTCCCTTCCATCTCATCCTGTCGCTTCACTTTTCTCCTTCTCTGTGCTCACCCGTCGCCGCGTCCACATCGCTGACATTTTGAAATGGGGCTCTTACACCGCCGTGGATCGATTTTGAGGCACACTGATCCAGAAGACTCAGAGAGGGCCGTTCCCACACATTCCCCGCAACAAACGGCAGAAGAGGATACTAGACACACAAAGGGAGGCCTCGACCTCCTTACTTAAACACCCAAATCAAATTTTACGCTGCAGCTAAAGCACCGGGGAGCTCAAAATACTCCATAGCCGCTCGCAGTTTGGCTGCGGCTCTGACAAGAGTCTTAATAGAAAGATAGATTATTATCCCTCAAGCGGAAATTGGGGCTGCTGCAGAATCATCCATAAAACAGACCTTTCAAAAAGAAGATGTAGGTTAATAAACTAATAACAAGCTAGTTGAGGTAGTAGAGTGCATCATTTATCTAGCAGGGTTTGGAGGGTAATATTTAGTACAGCTAAGTGTATTCAACAAGTGAATTCAACAGGTTCCTTTCCCTGATCAGCGACTCACAAGACCTAAAATTAGACAACTGTTTTGCGCGCACGCAAACAACAGCAGGGAAAGGACAGCGCTACAGGCCGACCGTTTTTAGGTAAACAGAACCATTTATCGATCAAGAGAGGAGACTGACAGGCAGGGAAGATAAACTCCAGGGGGTCACAGATGTGAACTTAAGGAACGTCCACTTCCATTAGCTTCACCTGCAGCAGTAGTGCCTCAAACAGGCCAAAAAAAACCAAGTGAGGAATCCAACTGCGGGAATAAAGACTGCTCTTGTTTACCGCATAGTCTACATCAGCCAGGGCTCGTCTTGCCAAGCATTCATCCCCCTCCCATCCGTTCGAGAGATGTTAATATGAAGAGACATGCACTGGCGCGCAGATCCATGCATGTGACATGTGCACACAAATTCACACACGTTGCTTGAAATGGCGAAGAAAAAAAAAAAGGAAAAAAAAAAATGACCGAGGTGGAAGGAACGACAGAAAGAGCAAAACAGGATCGGAATAGATAGAGAAGTGAAGTAAGAAATCGAGAGAAGAGAGAAAAACAGAGAAAGAACGAATGGAAGAGCCTCAGTGAGAAATAAAAAGAGAAGCAGAGCATATGGGGCAGTTTATAGTCTTGCTTTGGTAGGGGCTGGCTAGCCCTTCCTCCAGGGGCTGTTAATAGAGAAGGTAATTGAGCTGGTGACATGTGTTCGCAACACAAAACAAAGGGCAGAAGAGACAAATGAACTAGTTATTTGCCCAGGGAAGTAGATCTGGCCCTTTCAGGCCATAGAGCATAGTGTGACTGGGCCACTGAATAAAATAGTGGCATGCCACATAGAGCCAGAGCGAGCAGATGCACTGGAGGAAAAGAATGGTTAACTGACAGCTTATGGGCTCAGCTGGGGTTAACAGTTAAGGGAAAAATGGGAGCGAGTGGGCTGCTCACTTGACTTGCTAAAGAGCCCCCAGGAACCCGCAGCTGCCTGGGAAAAGAGGGGGGCAGATAGAGAGAAAGAGAGAGAGAGAGAGAGAGAGAGAGAGAGAGAGAGAGAGAGAGAGAGAGAGAGAGAGAGAGAGAGGGGGAGATGATGATGTGATAGACAGAAAAAAAATGGAGTGAATAAGCGCAGGAGGTTGGCACTTAACGGACAAAGAAATAGCTGGCGATATGACTTTGAAAGATGTATCTCTGTCTAATATTGGTGAAGTGACAAAAAGCCACAAATGGCCCTTCATGGCTATTATGTGTGCCCAGTGTGCGGTGGTTATTATTTAGTTCCACTGTGGTGCAGTTAGGTGACAGTTTCACGGTGGCATTTCCACCCTTGGGGCAAGGACAAAGCAACCGCAAAGAACCCACGCAGGGACAAAGCAACAGGCCAGTCTGCCGCACGTTCCAGTCAAACGGAGACTAACCAGATCCACCTCAGACAGGCAACCAAACCAATCACAGGATAACCAGCGTACTCCCTCCACGTAACCACAAAAACCTAGACTTCAATTCACCCGACGGTCTACAGACCTTAAACTGAAGGTGATTTACTCCACACAGATTCACCGATTGGATATTAGGGAGTCGGTCAGTTGTCATCTTTTCCCAAACATTATTGTAACCTCCTTTCTCCCGGGGCCTGATAGTTTTAACAGTCAAGTGACCCTAGGTTAGCCCCTGACCTTTTCACAGCTCCTGCACAGCTCGGCAGTGAAGTCAGCCTCACCGCTGACCCTGCAACAAAACTTCACTCGACAGAGAGAGAAACCATCATCACATTCCACGCTCCTTTTTCTTTTTTTAAACCCTACAAACACTCTGACGGTGTATATTTTTTGGTTTTATGAGATTGCGTGAAAATTTTAAGCTTTTTTAAAAACTACTGTTTAAACGTCTGTCTTTGGACAAATGCTGCAACTTGGAACGTCTTTTTTAATGCTTTTTTTAAATCCTAAATTTTTGTTCTTTATTTTTTTAGTGGATTTCTTTGTTCAGAGGGGGAAAAAAGACATTAATCAAAACAGCTACAGAGTTGTGCTGGCGTGTCCATAATGTGCAATGTGCTGGACGAACAGCTTCACAAAAACTAGAGGCTAAACAAAGTTAAGTGATTGACAACGCTGTCTGGCTTTACTCAATTAACTATCCCATTGTGTCCCTCTTTGCAGAGTCCCCTCGCCCCCGACCCTTTTCACTTCACACTCCTTTATCCTCCCCATCACAGAGTTTTGCTTGGCTAATACTTCCAAGGAAATAGAGAGTTCTTTTTCTACTGGGGCTCCTCTCCTTGACCTTCTATTGCTCATTGCTTCTCTTTCAGTTACTTCACAGTGTCTCTGGGGTTAGTGGGGAGAATGTGGAGAGTACATCAGCGCAGAGGGGCCGGCTCAGGGCAGGACCCCAGCCCATTACTTCAAAGTTGGCCTGCATTCATTAATTGTCCTTTGAATTAATATTGGAGGATCACAATGTGGGTGCCAACAGAGAAAGAGGCTTTAATGAAGCATAGAGTCTGCATTCAGTTGCAGATCAGCCAGTGTGGATTTTTTCTTTCTTTTTTTTGAGAAATAGGGAGTCTTGAGAATCATGCCAACACAGAACGTAAAAGTGTTGAGAATATTGGAGAAGAGGGACGTCTATCTATCTATCTATCTATCTATCTATCTATCTATCTGAAGGGCAGAAATCTATTTTGCATTTTGGTTTGTTTTTCCTGGTCTGCTGGGCTAAACTACAATTATAAGCACTATTAACACAGGAAAACATAGCGTGAGGCCCACATATAAATTTCTCCATTATCCAGCCCTGAGAGGAAAATGGAAATGTGGCTGTAGCAGACATTCCTCTGGTTGCATTGGGGCCTTCTGTCTGCTGTGACTAGCAGAGACGGGCTCCTCTAAACCTCCAATCTTAAACTCATTCACCGTGGAAATACGAGGACCCCTAACAAAGACACGAGGGTCTTGAAATTTAAACATCTATCTCTCTGTTTACAGTTGTGGGTTTAGTGCCATGCTTAGCTTCTTTTTGCCCGCCGTGTGTGAGAGCAAAAAATGTCTGTATATATTCTTAAGCGTCTCATGAGAACATACGTTTTGAACTTTGAAAATTGGATTAGATGACTCGGATGTGGCAACTTCACGTGGAAGTTTGCTACCGTCATCGTCACCCCCCCCCCCTCTCTCTCTCTCTTTGACGGCTTTTGAGCTGAATGTGTGTTGCATGTGCACGTTTTAACTGCTTAAAATATGGTCCGCTCTCAAACACAAATATGATCTTTCTGCTCTCCTTACTCTCTAAAATTTCCCTCACTCTAAATCCATGCCAAAGTCACGGGGAGCCAGTAACCCAGTTTATTTACACAAACAAAGTCCTACTCAGCTCCTTTGACAAAAGCAGCTAAATCTTTCATGTTTTGTCAGCACTTGATTCCTCCTGTCCCTCTGGCTATTTGCCTGCCTCTGGACAATAGAGGCAGGAGAATGGCAGCAGATTGTTGGAATGCACCTCAATGAAACCAATTATTACATGTTGACTGCGTTCACCATGGCAGATTTGAAAGAACTGGGCTCATTCAATTTGGCACTGCAGGATTCCCTTTAAAGAAAAGTTATCCCTTTGACTGTTTGTATTTCTGAGCTTTCTTTTTCTCCTTCTTCTCCCCCCCTCCTTCACCCCCACTGCCATAAATGGATCCTGCAAGAGTGGCTAGTCCTCTTTCATGACTTTGGTTACTTTAATTAGTTAAATGAGGCTAAAGTGCTAACGGTAATAAATAGAGGAAAGGATGCTATTAATTAATTCAGTGCCACTCATGGCAAAAAAAAAAAAAATAAATTCTTGGCACGGCTGTATTATTCAATCATCCAGTTCAAATTAATTACCAGAGATACACCGAGTTGGTTATACTCCTGCTTTATGTGCAAATGTGATAAATGGCACAAAAAATTCTTACAAACACATTTAAGGCTGCAGCTCAACCGTGCATCTTGTTTAAATTCTGCTCAGCGGAGTAGATTCTACTTCCATAACTCAACAGTTAAAGGAGATATAAACAACTTAGCATCGGATTCATTCCAGCAAACATCCCTTTCCCACAATGTTCCAGTCACTTAATGCCATGCAGACCTGGGGCTGCCTAGTTTACTTTATCCCACAAACCTTAGCAGTCCTTTTCCCAGACAAATAAATCTAAATGAGTCAGCTTTGATCTTAGCACTTAAGGAAAGCCAACAATAGTGGTAGAGGAGAAAGGGGCAGAGAGCAACAGGCCTCTCTCCACCACAACAATAGCCTCTGCAAACACCTACTTAATCAATATTTGGCCAGAAGACACTCTCTCAGTCCCCAAACCACCCTTTTCACATTCTAATGAAGAAGCTATAAAAGAGAAAAACAACAACTACTTCCACAAAGAGACACAAGAATGAAATAGTGCCGTTCTGTATATCAATGGGGGAAAGTGCCTCAGAGCTGTTTGCATGTAGGATGTCACCTATTTGATGTAAAATAGCTAATGTTATTTGTTTTCTTTCAAGAAATTCATACCGGCTTAAAAGTATGAATTAAAGTTTGAATTACAGTTTTAAAAAAAAAAAACACTCCTCAAGAAAAATCTGATTAATTAATGAAACAATTACACGCATCAATTTGTTGATTAATATCATTATTCCCAGTTTTAATCTACTAAAATTGTTTATTTTATTTTCCTTTGCTGAAATGAGTTTAAGGATGTGTGTCGCCTGGAAGAAGGAGAGGGAAGCGCCCACAGATATTGCATGAATGTGTGCACCCTAGGTTTTAAAAAGAAAGGGGCGGACTTTGTCTGAGATGAAAGTGGAGAGAAATAAAAGGTTTAGATTTAATCTAGTGAAGAGAAGAAGAGAGGGGTTTCCCTGCGCTCACTGGCTGAAGGCGTCACGCTTGGTGCGCAAAGACTGTGACAAAAGCCCCGTGCGTAAAAGTAACGGCACCGTTCGACTGTGATAACGCGAGGCCTGACGCGAATCTAACGCATTTCAGGCAGAAATCACGAGCCTTTTGTCAGCTGCTAAAGGCGTTAACTTAATATCTATTTGATTTTTTTTCTGTCCTTAAGTGCTCATCTCTTAAAATGGAACAAAATCAAATCAAATCCACATCAACGAATAAACGGATCAAATCTATTTCCAAACACTACAACTGTTTCTACAAGTCTAGTCATCAGTAATTAACTGTAGACGCCATTATGTCTCCAACAGCAACCTTTCCTTTTGCGGCAACGCTCCTCAGACCCCAACAGGTCGTAAATCAACAGGTGTTTGCCCAAAACTCTGAGCTTCTTTTCCGCCCCTAAGTTTTTTTTTTTTTTTTTTTTGAGTGACGAACTGTAAACAGCGAGGAAAAGACCTCAACTTGGCACTTTTTTTTTTTGAGCAGTCTATAAACCAGGTCGCACTGGGCCTATTGCTGTCCCTGAATAATTCATCGCTCATTGCGGGTTCATAATGTCTTCTCCCGGCCTTTTGTCAGCGCAGTTTTTTCTCCCTTTCTTTCCCCATTTTGAAAGGCCCTGGCGTCTTTTTGTACACCACTGAGCCGCTCACTGGAGTTTGGCTTTTGTGCTCGTCAAACTGAGGTGTGAGTCTCAATGGACTCTCCCTGCTTTGTCCCCTGAAGTTCATCCTCAAGTGTCCGATTGAGTGTAAAAAAAAAAAATAATAAAATAAAATAAGAAAGGGGGAAAAAAAAATCTCTCATGCTTGGAAGTTAGACAAATGTTTGATTATCCACTTTTTTAAAGAAAGTCTTTGCACATTTGGTAAATCTCAGAAGCCTTAACGAATGCGTCAACACCTGGAACTATAATGAATTTAACTTTCCTCTGCAGGTTAACAGCTGCCATTATCATTATTACTATTATTATTATTATTATTATTATTATTATTATCTAGTTGTTTTTTTTTTAGTTTTTCTGTCTACTTTGATGCCGACGATCACAAACCAACCACCCACATCCAGATCAGGATATCGTCGTGAAGCACACAGCGAAGATGTGAATGAATCAGAACGCCGCACTTACATCTGTCTCCCAGAATGCCATCGATGCTGTGTTTAGTCCGCGGTTCATTTTCCTCCATCTCCCTCTTCACCACTTCATCATCATCCTCCTCATCGTCACCAACTCCGCCGAATTTAGACCGCATGATGCGACTGATGGCGCTCACTTTAAAAAAAAAAAAGGATGGAAAATATACACACTAAATATATCTGGATAATTAGAAGCCACACACACACTCACACACTAATGTTCTGTCCTGTGTATAAAAACATGTTTATGCGCAGACACGAACAGCGTTCACACATGGGTACGATTTTAAATTTTGTCTACTTGTTATGATATCAACGTATTTTCATGAAACATAAGAAAATTATAGTCACAACTTTCCTTTTTTTTTTTTTTTGTAAATTCTCTTTCCATCCATCACAGATCTAGAAATAGTCGCCTACCTGAGGGAACGTTGTTCCTGTCGCAGACCCCATCTTTCAGTAATTTGTCCCTGATTTCCCAGCTGAACATGCCCGGGTTTTCTCTCTTGTACTCTTCGATTTTCTTATCCACCTCTGGAGAAGCGGTTTGCTTTAACGGGAGGAGGGAGAGAAGAGAGTTTTTTATTCATTATTTTTCAACACGAGACAGAAAAGTTAATTTTCTGAATTTAAGATGTTGGAGGGTTAAAGTCATGGCACAGTAAGTCAAAGGGTTATTTATCTTAGAGGATGTTAAAGTCTTAACTTCAAAAAGTTAGACTTCATCTGCAACTCCAGACTCTGAAGCAGCTTCACTCACATAAAGATTTATTTTTTTAAATAAAAATAATGTCTACTTGTGAATTGCACTGCTGAGTTTAGATTTATTCACATTTTATCTGTATGTGGTTTGACCATCATTTCATCTCTCACCTTTGGCTTGCTGCCTCCGATGGCCCCCGGCCTGATGGAGCCTGTCTCCTGGTACCGGCAGAGGATTTTGGAGACGCAGCCGTGGGACACTCTCAGCTGACGGGAGATGACACACGGCCGGACGCCGTGATGGGCCATTTCCACGATTTTGTGGCGGATATGGTTGGGGAGAGGCCTGCCGTTTATGAAGACACCACCGAGCTGGTTGACCCGACCCTGTCCTAACGGAGTGGAGACTGGACAGCAGCGTGTGGGATTTAGTGAAGTTGTTATACCAAATAATGTGTCTGTCTTCATCTAGTCTTTTTTTTTCTAGTGAAGAGAAACAACTTCAAATTCAGGTAAAAAAAAATAAAATAAAATAAACATCAAGCAGGAACAGTTACAGATTTAAAGTGCAATCAAATATGAAAAATCAAAGATTTAACTGCCCTACAGAGTTTGTCTAGACAAACACATCGTCCATCGTCAGAAATATTGTTTGGAGAAATATTCAAAATGTTGTAAAAGAAGGAGAAAATTACTGTTAGCGGCGTGAAAAAGCCAAATATTTTCATTCCGACAATCACGTCTCATCCAATTAACGTGACAGGATGAGAAATAAATAGTTATAATAAAACAATAATAATAATTATAGCCTAAATAAATAAAATCAAAAGTCTTGTTGTCATTGGAAATGTTCACTCAACCCGTAACAGTTTTTTCCCCTTTGTTTTTTTTTACATTTAAACTCAGCACAGATTAAATGAGTCGTTCATAATAAGAACTTTTTTCTTTTTTTGCAGGTTTAACAACTTTTCCCAACTCGAACTTGTCAGCTTTTGCTGAACTTCTTCTAAAAGTTGACTTTTTTTTTTTTCTTCAGCTCATGAGCAGCAACTGGTGGTGTCTTACCTTCCAGAGAGTATCCTCCCCGCGGGTAGTTCTGGTGAGGAGTTGGTCTCATCATTCTCGGTAAACCTCCTGCGAGCGCTGTCATGATTCCTGACTTTCTGTCAGGTAACAAAACCAGGCTGCCTTTTTTTCTTTTCTTTTTTTTTTTTTTTGCTTGTTTGTTGCGTTTAATCCCACCAAAAAACAGCGCTTTGTTTCTTTTATTGTTAATAGTTCGCCTTCTCTACAGACGCCGTGCAGCCTCCCTGTTTTTCCTGGAGTAACAGGTTGCGCCCCGAAAAGAGAAAAAAAAAAAAGTGAATCCCGTCAAGTTTTTGTTGACTGGTATCCAGAGGCTGAGCGGAGAGTTTGAATCTAAAGTGCAGGTTTCTGACAGTCCTGCGAGGATTGAGAGGATGGTTTGATGGGATGGATGGAAGTCAAACATTTTATCTGTGGTCGATGTCCCCTCTGACTCCGCGCTGCGCTTTCTGATTGGCCAAAGACCCGGACGTTTAGGGGCTGGGGGAGCTTTGTGATTGGACAACAGGAGGCTCCCCTTGTGTCTGGATTGACCTCACGAGGTCAGCTTGTCGTGTCACAGGCTTCTGCTACTGCGCATGGAAGTTTTTTTCCACCAAATGCATAACTTTTAATAACGCCAATTAAATAAATTTTAAAAAAGACATAAAGATATATCTGATCCTGAATCAGTCTGCGGAAATATTTTCATATCTCGTTACGGAGGTGAAAAATGAAGACACTGCGAAAGTTCAATGAGGCACGAAAGTGGACCAGTAAAGAGAAAAGTGCAGGTTAATTATATGAAGTACCCAACATAATAATAAAAAATACAAATTAAATATTAAAAACACAGATTTGTTTTCATTTATAATTCATTGAGAGCTTACCGTTAATTCCCAGGCAGACACACACAAACACACACACTCATGGTCTTGCATATTATATATTTCCTTTACATAAAGAGATTATAATTAGGAATAATAATTAGAGCCTATCAATATATTACTATTGGTGTTGTTATTATTATAGATGATAGTAGTTGTTGCTTTAACTGTGTGTTTTCTTTTGATTATCATCAAAATCACTTTAAAGTGCATGTTTGTAATAATAATAAAGTAAATCATTGAAAACCACGTGACTGAGTTAGACTCAACAACATGATGAGCAGTCAGGGTTTTTTGAACGGAGCACAGAGAGGACATGTACATGTGCACTCATTAACGTGTGCTGCATCCCAGGTGCTCTCTTTGCGCACTCAGTGTTTTGCGCAGAAAAGCAGCAGCATGTGGGAAAATGTCATTTCGACATCACTTTAAATTTTGATTGGTATTTTTTTTTTTTTCCTCAACTCTCAAAGACACAACTATGATGATGAAACGGGGCTAAAGAAGCGTCTGCAACAGGTGAGAATATTACAAAGATGGCGCACAATAATTATTTAAAGGGCTCATTAAAGCATAGCAGCATAAAATATGACATCGTGAAGTTCTTCTCATATGATAGATTATTATTATTATTATTATTGTTATTGTTATTATTCATAGTCTACATCCCATTTTCAACAGTTGTAATATTATATGTATGTTATGTGTCACTTTGTAAATGCTCTTTGAATGGCACGACATACATGATGTTGTGATTTCTTTGACATCTTCCTTATTCTATACACCGAAAAGTCCATTTAAGCAGTAAAAAAAAAAAAGTTACAAATATTAAATGTCTATTTTTTTTCTTTTCTTTGATCACCAGAATGTCACGTGGAATTTCCAGGAAGTTTTTCGCTCCATCAGACAGTGCCAACAATAAAGGTCAGGAGACAAATATGGCGTGAATGCGGCGTGGAGAGGAGAGGAGGATCTGTCTTTTTTTTTTTCCTCTTTTTTCCAACCACACACTCCCCACGCAGAGAGCTCTGCACCGTCATGTAATAGTTGCACGCACTGAACAATAGGTGCTGCGCGGGACCCGTGGTCGAGCCACACGGCAGTGTAACACATCCGTGCAAATGGTCGATTATAGACACATAGAACCACATGAGGGATCATTTGACTTTTCTGAAGCTTGTAGAGTTGTGATAATTATGATAATTGGCCGTGTTTAATAGACCCGACACTTTTTTTTTTATTTTTTTTTTACCCCTTCTCCCCCAGGAATAACAGCATAATACTGTCTCATTCTGTTTGGAGGCCTCCTCAACCTGCATCCCATGAATCACTGGTTGGTCATGACCTCTGTTCAACTAATGCATCATGAGAGCTGACATTTTGGCAGGTAATTCATTGATCAGTTTTGTCAATACTTGCTGCATGATTGTCTAAACAATGATCGGGAAAAAGGTTATTGTCACAACCTTGTGTTAGACGGACAAAAGGAATTCATCTTTTATTTGAAAATATGAATAAGCAAAGCCAGCTGTTTTGGCAGTGCTACTGTTGTGACAGTTTACCAGTAAGTGGATTAAAAACACAAACTTTTGATGAAGGCACGTGACTTTTTTTCATATCCATGGTTCACTATAATTCAACCAAAATTTTACCAGCACAAAAGTGTCACTTTTCTCTCCCTTTCATTGCAGTATCCCACAGCATGTGGCCCGGTATAGTTTAATTCCTCCTATAACTCTTCACATAGAAAAAAAAAAAAAAAAAAAAATGACGCAGTGGACACGGAACATGTGGAAACATTATATGTCCATAAAAGAAGGAATGGGAGGGAGGGTGGGGGTTATCATACTAAAAGTTTGACTATCATGAAAAGGATATTGGATCTACCATGTCAAATCAATTAGTGGGGTAAGCTGAGTCAGAAATGTGCTGTGGTGGTGGTGGACAAAATGCATCAAAAAAAAAAAATAAAGAGCAAAATGGCCCTGAAAAGAAATAGTGTGTTAGTGCTTTTACCAGGCATACGCACAGAATAAGCCAGGGGCTTTCAGGGCTATATTTCTGAAACCGCACACACATTTAAAAAAAAAAAAAAAATAGAGTAATTTGCTCTGCGTCCACTAAAGATAAAGTTCGCCAAATAGAAAAACAGACAGCCCTGATCTTGTCTGTGGCCCTATAGGGATAAAGTCCTAGACTGCATTAGACTTAGGCCATATTTAGACCGCTGGAAAAAATCTCCATTCTCTCCAGTGCAACTGCATTCATGATCAGGCATTTGTAGGCAATCGAATCATCACAGTGATTATCTGACCATAAGCTACAGGGAGTCTGGACTAACAAGCCTCAGCTCATTTTCAGAATTAAAATAGTCAATCATGCATTCCTTACTGTAAAACTGTAACCGCGGCAGATAAAAATAGCGCTCTATCTTGACTGTGACAAGAATGACAGACTGAGGACATTCATTTGCTTCATTGACTGGGTTTATATTGTGGTTTTAGTGCGTTAAAATAACAGGCGGCTGTAAAACAGCATGTGCTTAACCTTCATTAGTCTGCAGAGAATCACGCCGCTGCTGTGAAGAAATTTCAAATAATGTGCCGTAATATCGCTTTCTCTACTGAGGTCTAATTATACAAGGCTCGGACAGAGTGTGATTACTACTTCCAGTTCCTTCTTTGCAATATTTTTTAAACACATAATTTGATTATTAGCCACATTTCATGCAGACACAGGTCCTAACTAAGTCTGAAGTCAATATTGAGTGATTCATTGAAATAAAACCTTCTTTAAACATATTCCATTTATTAGTCTTGTGTAAATGCCATACAAGATGGACGATTTATGACTTAAAACTACATTTTATTTGTTATTTGTGATTATTTATTTGTCACATTTCATCAGTTGCATTTGATGTTTTAATGTGCAGCAGTTCAGTGACAGCAAGTCAAAAGAGTTCTGCACCTCAAAGGCTATAGAGCAGACATTGTGCGAAATAGAAGACACAGATTTAGATAAGCATCACACAAACACAACATCTTCCAGTATAAGGAAATCTACTCTGTGATTAGTAGCCTTGGGATGTTACCACTACAAGGTACTTCCAAAACAGGCACTGTTTTTCTGATGTGTTTGATCTTACGAAATACATGTGACTCACAACAGCTTCAGTGGGGACTCAAACTGAGAGCAGTTATCATGACAAAAGGCCCAGAAGAGGAACCCAGGTAAGCGAGAGAATAGGAAAGGAGAAGCAAAACATTTGTTAACCATACAGCCTCTGGGCAGGCAGCATTACCTTAATAGCTCATCAAATGAGGATTGAAAACAGTGAGATAATAGTTTATGGTGTCATAATGAACACGCATGGTTGCCTCTTGTAAGATTCTTATCTGTTTTACCCGACGCCTTAATTTCAGAGTGTGTGTGTTTGTGAGGAAAGAAAGACATGTCATCTGGTGTTGTGACAACATCTTGAGGTAAATTTCCTGCTTCCCCCCAAAGATGCATAGTGATAAAAAAGCAGTAATATATTTTAGATCATTCAGACACATCTACTACAAGATTATCTAAAGTAAAAAAAAAAAACATTTGTTTAATGATGAGTGAATGAAGAATCCTGTAGAGAAATGAAGGTGCATTATGCAAAATGTTTTTGCTTTGAATTCATAAAACATGTATGACGCACTCACGTCCTCTGCCGGAAATGTTTGCAACTTGTACGTAAGTACGAATTTCCATAGATCACACATTTTACATCCATGGGTTTTCTTTTCTAAACATTCTAAGATATAGCATAAAACATATATGAATAAAACACGTCAAAGACCTCTTGACAGACACACTTAACTGTTATTGTGGCATTAAATATCAGCTGCATAAACATTTCTGGAAATGATGTGTAAATGTTTAAAAATCTTGGCTGTGTTTGTTTTCTCAGATGTTTTTGTTTTTTTTTTTTTTTTTATTTCAAACTTTCCCCATCTTGTGGCAACATGTGACACTTGCTGTGTCCTCTGTGTCAGCAGCTGTATTCTCACCTTTCCGACATGCTTTAAAAAAAAAAGAGAGACCTACTGCAAGACATACCTTCAAAAAGTCATCTTTAATCTGTTCACTCTGCTTTAGTTTTTCAAAAATGTAACCTATTTCACTTACTATACTGTTAAAATGTATCAGTTGCACGTAATTGTAGCTGCAATCCAGTTAGACACAATATGCTACTACCAAACCCTGCATACGCAGTGTGTACCATGCATGCATACATTTAGCCACAAGAGGGCGCCTGTTAGCTCAATTTACAGGGGACACATCCTGCAGCTCATACTGTATGCAGTCTGTCTGATACCATGAAATTCACCAACATTTTTGTGGGGGCCATTTATCTATTCTGGCTTTCATAGTAAAGTTGTGTAAAGACAGATTATTTGACTTCATAAAGATCTCTCTGTGAGCTAACATGTGTGGAGTGATTTTATTACATAATGTTTTTTGTGTCACGTAATAGAAATCCACAGTCCGGCTGTACTGTATGACATACTTTCTGTTTAGCAGACAAGGTTTTAATCATTAGTCAAGGAACAGGCGAGAATGTCTGACAGGGAGAAGCTGTCACACTAGTTGATTGATTTTCCAGCAGGGGAATCACGAGAATTTTTTCAAAATACATTTTTATTGGCCACAAAGCCATATGTACATGTAATGTGAGAGTGGTTTATTTATGGCATGAGGTCAAAACTTTTCTGGACCACAAACTGAAATGAAATTCATTGCTGTCCAGTGGTGTCGTGTGTGTGTGTGTGTGTGTGTGTGTGTGTGTGTGTGTGTGTGTGTGTGTGTGTGTGTGTGTGTACCTGAGCTATGGCTTGGCTCGTTAGCTAAATTTTGAATCTTGTGCTTTGATGGTGGATATAATGCATCAAAAATAAATAACAAAATGGTCATGAGAAGGAAATGGTTTGTTAGTGCTTTTACCAGGCATACACACAGAATAAGACAAGGCTATATTTCTGAAACCTCACACATAAAAAATAAATAAATAAATAAAAGAGATATTTGTGCTGCATCCACTAATGATAAAAAAAAATAGCCAAATAGGCAGTTTTGATCTTGTCTTTGGCCCTATATAAGATCATAGACTGGATTAGACTAAGGCCCTATTTAGACAGAGAGGCTGCATTCACAATCAGACCAACTGTAGATAGACATTTGTAGCCTATCGACTCATAACACTGCTTATCTGACCATAAGTTGATGGGAGTCTGAGCTAACAAGCTTCAACTCATTCTCAGAATTAAAAGAGTCACAACAAACTGCAAAATGGACTATGAACCTTAAGATGTGTGCAGCTGTGTCACAAAATGTGTACCTGAGTCTAGAGCTGGCTACATCTTGAAAGAATTCACATGAAGACACATGGTCATGTAGTTATTTGTCTATGGGAAGATGAGGACTCAGAGCTGTTGCACCAAAAGGAAAATTTGCACACACACACACACACACACACACACACACACACACACACACATATATCCAGTGATACTGAGACGGGACACCGGCGGTGCGGAGCTGCAGCTGAAGGTGTCACTGCTGACCGCACGGCTCGGAGCTGTCCACTGCCCGTGGTGCTGAAGAGCAAAGAGACACGGTGCACTTTACTGTCGCTGCGGGCGCTAAATTCTAATTATACGCTTAAATAGGCCTATTAAATCCACCTCATACACATGACCTACACTTGTGACAGATCAACCAGGTGGCAGACACCAAGTTGAGGAAATCAATTTGAACAAGTCTATCGACTGGATTTTTTGCGGGGTTTAGTTCTGGTAATATGATCTCGATGAAGTCTATAGTGTCCTTATCCACGGGTTGTGCCCCAGGCCGGTTACACAGCAAGTGTGTGTATGTGTGTGCGTGTGTGTGTTACTGGATGGAGCCACGACAGCTAACGGGGACTGATTCATACCGGGGGAAATGCAGATTTCAGATGATTTTTTCCCTCACTTTAATATGTTTTATTGCCACTCGGGAATGTTCCCCTCCTCGGTGTGGTCAGGAGATGTGATCAAAGTAAAATAAAGCTGCAGCCCAGTTAGACGGAACATGGCGGAGGCGGTCAACACAGGAGGCGACCATGGCTCTGCTCAGTCTGACGATGAATACGAGTGCAAAATCTGCTACAACCACTTCGACCTGGACCTCCACACTCCCAAACTGCTGGACTGTTCTCACACCTTCTGCCGGCAGTGTCTCGAAGCTTTGCACTCCCGGGACGGTGGCGGGTGGAGAATCGGTTGCCCCGTGTGTCGACACCGAACTCCGGTACCGGAATATCAGGTTCAAAACCTCCCCGACGACACCGCATTGACCGAAGCCATTCTGCTTAAAACGCTTGAGCCTGCAGCCTCGTCAAACACAGACGTCCAGACAGGTCCGGCCGTGCCTTCAGTCGGCTCCCAGCGGGGCAACGACAGCTGTCTGACTTGCAAAGAGGTTGCGTTTGCGACCGGCTGTGTGTGCGCCATCTTCTCCTTCCTGTCCACGGTGGTGTTCTTATTTCTGGGCCTCATCCTTGTGCATAACTTCAAGAACATTGCGCCGCGAAGTGGCCCTGTGTGTCTGTTTATCGCCAGTGTTCTCGCCCTGTTCTCGCTCATTCTCACTTGGTTGTTGTGTATGTTACGTACCGACCTGTACCTGAAGCCAGCAGCTTCAGTTCCCTCACTTATATAATGTGCTTCTCTGGCTGGCTGCACAGCTAGGAAACACCAGCTTATTGGGGATAATAAAAAGGGAAAAATGATAATGATATTGTTTATGTCATAGTAGACTATTTGAGGGAAAGCACGGGTGTAAATAATACAATAAATGAATGATGGATGAATTCCATTTAGCTACTTCAGTTGCAGGGTCTTGGTATTGCTGACTCACTGTCATGACTGGGACGCAACAGAATCATTGTTTATGTTATCAATATAATATTTGTGCTTTTTTTCTACTATGGCAAGTCAAAGTGTCTGCTGTGAAAAAGGTCTGGTTTGTGCACATTTAAACTATATCTACAGCATACAGAGTAAAACTACTATACGATAAGTTTGGATTCAGTACATACATGTTGTTTACTTGCCTTACATGATGCACTTTTTGTATGCAACTCTATTTTTTTATTGCACTTCAGTTGCATGTTTGATTGTCATAGTGTACAGATGTGTCGGATTATGACAAATGTTTAACATCTAACAGCTTTAAATCATTGAAAGAGCACTTAAACTGCTGTTGCTAATGGAAAAAAATAAATTAATTAAAATTAGTTATAGGAAGATTGCTCATTACAGCAGTATCGTCCCCTCCTCCTTGTCCTCCTCCTCACACATTTGTTTCCTGCACTGATATTATTTCTATGACAGATTTTATGAGGTGTTTGGGGGACCTACAGCGCAAGCAGGTGTAATATGTGTACTGTAATCTCATGCGATTGCAATCATTAACAGCATGACCTATTGTGCCAATGATAGAACCTGATTGACTCCCCGTGGTGGAACAGGTCAGCAGGGGATCCCAGGCCAATGACCCTGAGGGGACAGGAGCCTTCACAAGATGAGAGAAATAACTTTGGGGTAGGGGGGCCAAAATAAGTAGTGTTGTAAAGTAGTGAGACAATAGAAGTGCAGATGACCTCCTAGGGGTCTTAAATCATCTGTTGGGCTTAAGTTTGCTTTCCAAAGTCATACAAACTGCAAGAGGATGCAAATTCTACTAATGACTTGGCCCACGCCCACATCTCAGGTTGAGTGATTTCCGATGTGGCAGCTGAGTGAATATTTGAGCTGTAATGGAAAAAAGACCTTTTTAATATGCATTTTGCACCAATATGTCTATGCAAAGGTACTCAGATGGGTGGTTTCTTAAGCAAATTTCAACTTAAAACTTTTAAGTTAAATATTAAATGATTGAACACATACATTGTACACATGCTTCCTCTTTCTTTCCTCTGTGCTGTTTGGCATAGTATTGTAAAGCACAGGTAACCCTTCTGAATAAACTCTGCAGTGACACTAATATATTACTCCAAGATTTTTTTCTGAATTATGTACATGTAAAAAAAAATCACCATATATCGTATAAAATATATGGATATACTGAGATGTCTGCAATAGGTCAATATGTCTGATGCTCCACCTCTCACCTGTCATTTTCTATGTATTAGAAAGTTATAAATGCTGTCATCAATTTACCAGGTTTGTGTTATTAGATTGGTTATGACGCAAGAAGATGTCTCTGTTTAGTTAAGGTAGCTCTGAATCCCTGTAACACAGTGGGTATTTGTCTGCACTTAGTGTTGATTTAGGAGTTGCCTCCTGGTCTCAGGAGTTAAAATCCAACTCTTTTAGGTCTCTCAAAGGGACTCCTTCATTTGGTCATCCAGTCGGCGAGTAATACCACTTAAATGCCACCGTGACAAATGCTTGAGAAAAAAGGAGGGGTGGCAGGCTTCCACTGAGAGCCATAGGCAACACTGTGTCTGGGGCAGAGAGCTTCATTTCACAGGGTCTGCAGGGTTTAAAGTTAAAGATTACTTTGAAATCTGCATCCCCTACCATCAAACTCTCTCGCTAAAGTCCACCCTCCCTCCTCCCTGCAGCCGTCACTCCCTCTCCCAGAAAAATAAAAAGCTGTCGCCACAGAGCAGGGGATGAGTTGGGGAGCAGATCCTCTTTGATGACAGAGAAGGATCCTTTTGTTCTCTAATCCCCACAAAACCCCCCGCCACCCCTCCTCTCCCTATAAATCCAACTGGACGTCAAGGCGCTTCATCAGCCAGAGGCTCAAAAGTTATTAGTTTACTTGTTTTACTTGAAAAGATAGTAATGTAACAATGAAGTCTTAGTGTGACATCTCTTGCGAAAGCACAGATATTTCATTTAGGGTTTCTAATTTTGGTCTTTTTCGTGTGTGGAGGTCTCTTTGGGAGCTGCAGCAACTTGAAAGAAGCATATAATTAAGCAAATACCCCGACAAGTCACATGGCACCGGTCAGTGGTTGTCACAGGTGGATCCCAAGGGAACAACCATTAGCCACTGTGCACGCTATCAAGAAAGACAGGGTTGCCCAGACACAGACAGATCCAGAATACATTTCCTCTCTTCCTGCGTCTTGCCTTTAAGTGTGTGCAGAGTGTGTCCTTGTGTCATTATCACATTGGACACACGTATTTCACAGAGGAGATGAAAGTGTTCCTTTTGCTTGTAACATCTGCCTTCTTGATGGCTCATGTCCCATCAAGATGACCTCAAAGACTTTGCCTGAGGAGAGCGATTATCACCACTCCGTACGCACTCTGGCTCGTCGTCATGTGATCGCATGCTTGTGTGGACGTTTGAGACCGAGCGTGTGTTCATGAGAAGGGAAAAGCGTGAGTTTGTGTGTGTTTGCGTGCATCTATATGTCAGAATATGTCTGTATGGACATATGGTCTAACAAGCGTGCAAACACTCCAAAGACCAGTGAGAGGGGATCAATGTCCAGGGTCAGGGTGTCAAACACAGCTTACCGAGCCACTTTCCTTTCATCCTGTCGCTCTTCAGATGTCAAGAAGAAGACACTCCTCTGTCCTGAACTGTCACATATGAACAACGCTGGATCTTCTCTCTGTCAAGTCGAAACAAAAAGCATTATGAAAAGAGTGCCCCCATTAAAGAATTCATGCTCACTTTCTCCCTCTGGTGCAGAAAAGTGAGAATGCAAGAAAGGAAATTATTAAATACTGTATATGCTTACTGTTTAAATTATAAGTCTATAAAACATATTGCTGATTGCTGCCACAGGTCCATGCGTACACATAAATACATTAGAAGTGCAGTAACCCAAGAGATAGTTTGGTTCAGTGTAGTATATGTAGATGTACTGGGTGAGTAATGACGGGTTAGGTAGTTTTAACATCAGCTAACAACCAGTCATCAGCTATTTTTTGTGGCTGCTTCTTTTTGTGTTGGTAAATTAAGCAAACAATACAGACATTGGTACATTCTGCCCTATGACATCTTTCCCCCCCCTCCAAATGGCCACCAGTTATTGTCATGGGACCAGAAAATATTGATTTTCAACAGTAGCAGTATGACTAATCAACACATTGCTGCAGATGGCTCTATTGGGGATTGTGCCTGTCAGATGATTGCAGGGACTGTAAGCAGAGAAACCGCCTCCTATCAATCTGTGCATTTGTTTTTTTTTTTTATTTAGAGGAGATCAAATTAAACCTTTATAGCTTCATGTGGTTGGGACAGATCGAGCGTTCTCGCTGCTCCTCTACTCTACTCCTCTGCTCCTCTAATCTACTTCGCACGTATCTTTATCATCTTCCTCATCATCCTAAACTGACACGTACAAATGAGAGGACAGAACTGGACTGGAAAAGAAACAAAGCCTGAAGGGACAAGCCGAGGGAGAAGCACAAACAGCAAAGGCCAAAAATAGTGGTGAGAAAGAGAGTTGGGAGGAAGAGAGGTTTTCACCACGCTCCTCACTCCAAGCTTCACCAGATTATCCACAAACAAATGACAGCAGTGCAGACAGCTCTTATCCCCTCTGAATCAGTTACTCTGCAGTTTTTGTGATATCTAATTAAAGCATGATAAAGCATCTTTATGTCTATACTCTTTAATAAAATTGCCATCTGTGTGCAAAAGCTGATACCATGTACAGTAAGGGACTACTCTACATTAGCACCACCAACTGCTGAAAGTTCATTTTGCAATGGTAACTTACGACTTATGAATTTCACATATTATTGCCATCGCTGTGCTGCCTGAGTGAGAAATTTAACTTCCTGACACACAGTTAAGATTTTACTGTTAAAACATGGCAGCAAATAGTATTTAATAAGCACACTATTTCTGAGTGAACTCTTAACGCAGGGGGTGAGAAAATACCATATCAAAATATGAGCTTGCTCATTACAAGGATTTTTTTTTTTTAATATCTTCTGCTGTGCTGGATTAATTATTTAAATATGAAACTAAATGAAGAAAAGCATCAACACTGAAATCTGAACAAAAGCAGATTTTTGCACAGATTTGAGTGTGCCGATGCTTGCCTTTCCTTTTCTTCTTCTCAGCCAATAGCTCCAGCACCTCAGTTCAGTCTGGTAATGGATGAGTGATGTCTTTTTATTTCTGATAATTAGGCTATTGATATAAAAAGAACCACAGGTCTATTAATAAATACAGGTTTTAAATTGTATTCTAGAAAGGAAGCCGAACCACTGCTTTCACTCTTCTCGACTTAGATTTGTGGTTGCCACATGGGCTAGATTGAGGTTAAGCCTATAGTCCCGTTTGTGGGTTACACCATCACTAGTCAACAAGTTTCTGTGTTGTTGCTGTGTCTATCTCTAATAATAACGTTCATACCATGTTTCATTCAGGAGACGCACGAAGGAGGACCTGCTGGTGGCTGCTGATAGATGAATTACACGTAACCGTCGTACATCATTAGTTTCACTTCTCTCTCTCACGCTCTGTCTCGTTAAAATGTAACTTTACTTGACACTCGGTGTCACTGAATTAAAATGAGACACCTGCCGAAGCCGTTTCTCGGTGACACGTGTTCGGCCAGGTCGAAAAATGGCTGACCCGTTCAAATGAATCTCCCTCGGGCTCGAGTTTAGGGGTTCAAACCCGCCTTGTTGTGTGTGTGTGTGTGTGTGTGTGTGTGTGTGTGTGTGTGTGTGTGTGTGTGTGTGTGTGTGTGTGTGTGTGTGTGAGAGAGAGAGAGAGAGAGAGAGTGTGTGTGAACTGTCTGACGGGTACGGCGGCAGTTATGACCGCTGGTAACCTCACTGACGTCCCCGATGCCCCAAGCACGCGCCACCTCCAGCGGACCAATCACTGACGGAGAAATGCCCTGACGTCACTCAGTAGGTTCCGGGCTGGAAGGACTGTCCCGGCAATGCTCAGATTTATAATTTTATTAAATTTTATAACCGTTTTGTAAGCGACTCGTAGCGTTGATTGATAACCCAATACACAGTGTCAACAGGTGACATGAATATAATCAGTCAGAGCTTTACAAGGATAAATAGACTTCCCGCAGCGACGCAGGCGTAGCGGTTGAGAAAAGAGGTGAGGATGTGTCTGTGTGCAGATGTTGATGAGATGGGCTGATTGTTCGCTGCCGGTTTGCTCAACACAGCGCGGCCTTTTAATACGCCACACACCCGCGTTTAACACGAGGCTGTGCCACCTTTGAAACATTGTGTGCATTCTGATGAATAAGCTGACTGAAACACATCAGCAGCGGGCCAACAGCATCTGGCCGAAGCTAGCCCTAAATGCTAGCTTTTTCATTTTTTAGCATTGCTATGCTAGCTGCTAGAGCTGTCCGTTAGCTGCTAATCTTGATGCTAGCCTTTTATAGCTTCAGATACGGAGGATGTGCAGTGAAATATACTCTGTACTCTGTCTATACACTGTTATTATCTGCTTACACCCGAAACCATCCGCCCACGTTGTGGTTTGATAGTATCATGTATGATATCTGAAGTTATGTGCAGCTTATCATTAACAGCAACATGTCACACGGGCTTATTTACCGTTGATGGCTATTATCTAGACATCAAAACACCCGACAGCGTATTTAGCTTCACACAAGAAGAGAAACAGAATGCGAAGAAGTCCGTCTAATGACAGTAATAACAGTGTAATCAATTAATTAAAGGAGAATATATAGCCAAAGGCACGTTAAAAGAGGACGCATTGTCCGATTGAACAATAATACGATGGAGAAAGTGTTCAAGTCATAGCAAAGATTGTGCTTTAATAGCATCCTGTTGCCATGATGCTCACTCAGATACTAGCATAGTGTGTACAATATGATCCGTATCAAATTATAGCGAGATCCATTCATTATGTATAGTGAGGCTTGAGGTTGAGCTGATTGCCTAAAGCACAGTTTGTGTGTTTAATTTGCTATCTATGTGAGCCTTTTCTTGTGTTCATTATAAGTTACATTGCTGTTGAAATTGCATATATATATATATATATATAGAGAGAGAGAGAGAGAGAGAGAGAGAGAGAGAGAGAGAGAGAAATAAAATATCACACGTTGAAACTGTTTTCACCCTCCTGAGGTGCCATGCCTAAGACTTGTGTGTTTGCTCAGCTCAAATAAAGCAGACTTGTCAGTTGGCTGTGGTATGTGAGGTGTTGCCAAACGGGTGAGACATGTTCAGTGTTCACCCATGGGTTTGAAATTGTTTGTACAACGTGTTTTTATTTGAGTTAAGGTTTCCATGATGCCATCATTTTAAAGGTGTATGCACAACTAGTATGGAAAATGATATTGATATCTCTTTCAGTACTGTGGCAAAAAGAACAAAAGTCCCTGACACACAATAGGATCGTTTTCTTTCTTTTTTTTTTTTTTTAATAATCTTCCTAAAAAAACAAAAAACACTAAACACATCATTTGTATTATTACTATTCAGTCATCCTCAACAATTGGGCACCTGTTGGTTGAAAAGTAATAATAATGTTAATGAAAGTGATTTTCTTCCCTACAGTTTTATTGTAGTGTATCTCAGGGTTGAATCTTTTTTTCTTATATGTAGCGTTGGTGTTTTCAACACAAACAATAGTGGTGAATTATTTTAAATATGTGGTATCGAAAAACTGTCAACACTTTTGACAATCGTGATTTGAATACTTGAATGTAAAGGCAGCTGCTGTTTGGGTTGGAGCTGAGTCGAGCTGACAGTTTGCATTCCCTTTACCAGATTTACAGAGAGAACTGAAAGTGGCTTATTTTACCCAGCAGCTCTATATAAATATACTGGTACTGCAGACGTACCAGTGTAAGCACTTTGAAATGATGAATTTAGGTCGCTTCTTGTCGGTTGTGTTTGCACAGGGAGCAGCCAGCCTCACCAGTGCTAGATTCTCCTCAGCTGGCCAGGTTGTGCTAACCTCCCATGTGACCTCTGGACGTCTCCTTCTTCTAAGCTGCAGAATGAGTCACTGCCACTACTTCTCGCATGTTCGGCCTCAGTCGGCTACAGGGCTCCACTGCAAATTACACTGTGGCCTTAAAGATGCGCTAGAAATAGCTGAGCTCTCCGGGAGACGGGAGTTGATCCTAAGGTTTTTTTGTTGTACAGCCAAACAAGCAAGAGCAACAACAAGTGCAGCACATGGTTTAATGCTGTGGTATAAGTCACAAACAGCGCGGGGGGGTGTTGATGTCTGTTTGACGCAGAAGTCAACAAGAATCTTTAATTCAGAAATTACAGGTCCCTACATCTGGATACAAAACAACAAAACAGAAACAGAGAAAAGCAGTAAATCCTCTCATATGTGAGGCAATTCATTCTGTGTGTATCAACTCATTAACTAGCCATTTGAGCACTATTATTGAATCTTGGAGATGTGTGTCATGGTGTTGTGCTCTCTCTGTAAGGCTGGAGCCTGAGCAGCAGGGCCTGTGGATCTGGTGAAATAAATAGAACCAGCCTAAGAATAAGCAGAGATGGTCTTCAGGCAAGCAAGGATTTGTTTACCAGGACGCAGTGGCTCACATTTACTGGCGCTCCACGTTGCCAAATATGCTGATACATCTTTTATTCCAGACCATACTTCTAAAATGTCATGTTGTGTCTCTGTGTTGCAGGTCTGGTTGACTCACTGCACAAAGAAACCACTGCCTGCATTCTTGATCTAGTCAAAATAGTCCAGGAGCAGAGACGCTGGTTCTGGTTTGATTCATCTCCAATTCAGACTCCGTCCTTCATCCGAAGATGAAGTTGAAGGAGGATATAAACCCTGTGCTGCTGCAGGTCTTCCGCTCCGTGGTCTGGGTCTACTCCGTCATCACCTTCATACCGTGGTATTTCTTCTCCGGAGCTGGCAGCAACTTGGAACGATCTCGCCGGATCAAGGCACGCTCAGTGAGTGGAAAACCAGCAGGGCCTTACAGGTCCGTCAACAGCCAAGAGAAGCTGGTGGCATGCCTGTACCCCGGGGTGGACACCCTGGACAAACTGTTTGAATACGCTGCCACAAAGTTTCCACAGAGAGACTGCCTGGGCACCAGAGAGGTGCTCAGTGAGGAGGATGAGCTCCAGCCTAACGGCAAGGTCTTCAAGAAGGTGAGAGACAGTGACCTGTTACTTTTGCTCTCTCACACACACACACACACACACACGTGTTTCATCATTCTTATCAGGAGAAATAATATCACCAAGTCAGTGGGCGATTCTGCTCAATATACTTAGGTCTAGAAGTTTTAGGTGAATCTGTGAGATTCTAGGAAGTGTGCTTGTGTCTGTGAGGCTGTCAGACAGTCTCCCACTGTGCACAGTGTGAGGAATGTGGGTGGTAGAGCAGCAGCAGCAGCACCGGTTCCTTCGTCACAGCCGAGAGCCTCCCATTAACACCGACAGCCCTGTAGATGGTGCTAAGTGACTGCACATGAATGATGTTGTTACACAACTGGGAACTTCAGAGCTCTTTCAGATTGAGCAACATGTTCAGTTTTATATCGCAATACAGAACAGAGGTCATGTTAATCCCATCATGTTGACAGCAAATCATCAAGGATTCTGATTATATGTATTCATTAAAATGGCTCATGAAAAGATGCTCTGATCTTCTTCAGGTGATGTGGAACGTATCATCAGCTGCATCAGTCTCCATGTTTGGCGCAGTATCTGAAAATAATCCTGAATATTGCGTGTACCTTTAGGTCATTCTGGGGAACTATAACTGGCTGTCATATGAGGAAGCCTACCATGCGGCCAAGTGTTTTGGCAGTGGTCTGGCAGCTCTCGGCCAGAGGCCCCAGTGCAACATCGCCATCGTCTGCGAGACCAGAGCGGAGTGGATCATGGCGGCACAAGCTTGCTTCATGTACAATTTCCCACGTGAGTGACAGAAAGACAAATACGTGTATTCAGAAAATCCCGCAGCAAATCACCTGAGATGACAGACTGTCTTAACCATTTCTTTTTTTCTTTTTTTTTTTTTTTATTTGACAGTTGTGACCCTGTACGCCACTCTCGGACCGACAGCCATCGTCCACGGTCTGAACGAGACCGAGGTCACGCATATCATCACGAGCAAAGACCTGCTTCAAGGCCGTCTAAAGGTACTTGCTTTTGCTGTCGTCATCTGTCAATCATGTCAATTGTGTTAAACAAGGCTCCGCGCTTTAAATGAACCACCACATTACTGAACTGCACCTTGTTTATTGTGTGCCACATTAGGGCTTGATAAGAAGCTCATTTCTATTTGCATAATTACTTTTTCCTCTCCTCTCCCCTCCTACGGCCAACTCCACATTCCAGGCAATACTGTGCGACGTGCCGAGGCTGCAGCATGTCATTGTAGTCGACAGCAAACCCACGAGCTGGCCAAACATCCCCAGAGGCATCATGGTCTACAACATGGATGCGGTGAAGGAGATGGGATCCAAGCCTGACAACAGTGAGTGTTTGCTGCAGTGTCATTTTTCAAAAAAGGTTTTTCTAATTTTGTCGGGGGGGGAGGAAATGGAAGCACACTGATGGAGGCTTAACACAAAGCCGACACCCTGATGTGTGATTGGAGCGATGTGCCATGCATGACAGAGTCAGCCAGAGGTCAAATCAAACTCGCCAAACAGCCAATGTCACGATGACGGGAAAGCTATGTTTGTGCTACAGCTCCCACAACCTGAGCCATGTTTATACTTTCCTCTTAAAGTATTTCATAAAAAAAACAAACGTGGAATATTCTATCATCTTGGGTAACTTAAATAGAACATGGCTGTGTCGAATGTCTTTTATTTTACATTTGAAGCTCCTGTTGAGGTTTTCAAATGAAGCTTTAAATGTCTGTCATCATATTTTATGACCTCATCACCCTATAAAATAATCGGATGAATTGAGTTATTCTCTTTTTATTAAATAAACCTCCTTTAATGAATATAACCTCAGTTTCAGTTCCATCAACGTAAATACATGTAGGCAGCAGGCGAATCCAATAGGGGCATAAAACAATGATGATTTTGATGGTGCAGTTAGATCGCTGTAGGTGTGCCTCAGTTTGTTTGCGTGCAGTGAAACTGTTGCTTTTTCAAAGGCTAAACGGCAATAAATATGGATTAAAGGCAGAGTATTCTGTCAGATAAAAACATGTTGCGATGTTGAAATCTGGAATGAATTACATCCACCTTGAAGTTACTGGTGAAATGTTTGGATTACACACGTCTGAAAAAATCCTATCCAGCCATCATTGGAATCTATTTCTACAAATAGTAATCGGTTCAGGCATGGGAGTGCACAGGAGTCCAAGTTATGTCTCGCGCTGAAAGGTTTATTGAAGCTTGGCCAAGGAAAATGGAAGATTTATCAATACGCTTGTCATGACACGACGCAGCCTCAATACTGAAGAAGCCGTCCTCTCTGGCCCGTCTGCACGCCCTCAGAATAGTGCACAAATGGTCGTACTGAATGCATCTGCAGTATGTGGTATTGGCCAATTGGTCGTTAGTGTACAAACGAGGACATATGTTTACCCCTCATGGTCTGACATTGTTATCTGACTCTGTAGACAGCTTCAACATTATGTACCGATCTGTTTAGGGAGTGAGACAGTCCTAGCCTGAGACCTCAGTTACCATAGTAACGACCAGAATGGCGCCTGCTTTCCTAAATCCAAACATACAGCTGCTCTGTATGTCAAGGAGAGAAGTCACCTGTGTGACCCCCCCCTCATATATTGCATGTATGAACCTCTAGAACTCCAAACATACATGAGAAATATTCTGATTTTTTTCAGTATTTTTTTAGTCCTCTTGGACAGTAAACTCAGTATCATTTGAGGATGTCAAATATTAAACGGTGAGCTGAATCGATAATCGATTAGGCAGAAACTGATCTTCTTTTTATCTGTTTTTTATCATTGGAACTGAAATATGTTTTCCTTTTGATCATCTTGGTCTGTATTTTTTTCTGGGATTTTATAGATTAACTGATTAATTGGTAAAATCAATTAGAAAAATGCTGTGAATTTGGAACGTGTTGATTTATTTTTACTGTATTTTTCTGTGTTTAATCGAGCCGACATTTCTTCTCAATAAATTGTTATTGCAACCAGCGATGTTTACATTTGTGCGTGTGGTCCATTTCCTCTCTAACCATCACCTCCCTGCCCTTCTGCCTCCGCAGTAGCAGTAGACCGCAGACAGCCAGAGCCCTCGGACATCGCCGTCATCATGTACACCAGCGGCTCCACAGGCATCCCCAAGGGTGTCATGATCTCCCATGGCAACATCATCGCTGGCATCACTGGCATGGCTGAGCGAATTCCTGACCTCAAGTATGTCGATATGAGATTCACTGCTATTTCTCCAACACTTCCTGTCCTCTTTGTCCCGTGTTCCACAAAATGTCACACTCACTCTCTCACTATCTCCCTCCTCTCCGCACACTCAGTTACAATTTCCACTCTCTCCGTGTCTCATCGGACTCCATTTTCTTCTGTATCTATGTTGTAAATTAACCTGCTGTTCTGTGTTGCAGTGAAACAGACACCTACATCGGCTACCTGCCGCTGGCCCACGTTTTAGAGCTCAGCGCTGAACTGGTGTGCATCTCACACGGCTGTCGCATCGGCTACTCCTCTCCTCAGACTCTTGCCGACCAGGTCAGTGTATAAAAGCACGCACCTTGTGGCCAAGCAGGCATTTGTTGCAGTTTGTTGGGTGGGTTTCCATCCACCTGCTTCTGTGCTCAAAAAATATGGCGAATAAATCAGGATGAACATGAAGAATGTGATGATCCAACTAAGCTTCCGTGCCCCTGAAGAGAGGAAGGCAGACGAAAACATTCACACGGATCTGTGTGAAGCCGCGAGGGGACTGTAACATTCCTCAGATTAACAGATAGACGTCATGTTTTCCACATTGTTTTTCACTGTTTGAGGTGGAAACACAGCACCACCAGCTGTATTCACATAACGGTAGTGGATTGGAAACTGGATGCATTATTTTGCATTTTTCTTTTGGAGATTTTCTCCGCAGTTGGATGGAAACCTAGCTAGTGTTGTATGTATGTATGGATGCACTACACTCAAATGTATATCTAAGACTTAGAGAATCTTGAATCCATTCGAGATGTTTGTAGTCACATTTAAAACTCTGCATGGTCTACCTTCATCAGTGACTTACAGCCCTGGATCAGTAGGTCACTGAGAGATTACCTTTTTTTTTTCATTTTTACAGTCCACCAAGATAAAGAAGGGCAGTAAAGGGGACACCAGTATGCTGAAACCTACTCTAATGGCTGCTGTACCAGTAAGTGTTTCTATCCTTGCGCAAACCCATCAGTGCCACAGCCATACCTTTACATTGCGTCAACAAAACAACAGCCACAAAGCAGACGGTAAAATGTCAGAAATGTTAACGGAGCGTCTTCCCGCCTGGCGGCGTGCAGGAGATCATGGATCGAATCTACAAGAATGTGATGACCAAAGTGGAGGAAATGAGCAAATTCCAGAAGACGCTCTTTGTGCTGGCTTACAACTACAAGATGGAGCAGATCTCAAAGGGCTACAGCACGCCGCTCTGCGACAGGTAATACACGTATTCCCGTCTACGTGAACTCGGTCTTCAGCAAAGCCCCTTCAGCACGCTCTTCCGACACTCAAATGCATAAATTCATGTTAAGAAAGAATCTGTACAACAGGTGTAGGGGATTATTCTCCTGCATATGTTAATCATTGTTTAACACTGATTCTGATCAGGTGTTTGCACATTCCATTCATTCTCAAGCAAAGTCAATATTTGGGTGCTTTGTAGGTTCATCACAGACTTTGTAATCGTCTGATGTAGTCTGAATGACTCTGAAAGCTTTTTTTGGGAGTTGTTGTTGTTGTTGGAGTCTCCTCCACCCCTCTGTAATCCTCTCCATGCTGTGTATTTTTCCCTCCTCCTCCACCCCCTCAGTCTGGTGTTCAAACGGGTGCGTGCGCTCCTGGGAGGAAACACGCGGGTGCTGCTTTCCGGCGGGGCTCCACTCTCAGCCGCGACGCAGCGCTTCATGAACATCTGCTTGTGCTGCCCTGTGGGACAGGGCTACGGCCTGACGGAGACCTGTGGCGCTGGCACCATCAGCGACAGTAAGAGAGTTGATTTCGCGACGGGAGGAGAACGGGGAAATGAGATACAGCAGTCGTTTTTGCCGCCCTTTGGGAAATTAAGAGAGGCGCTAACAAAGATATAAAGAACTTCATTTGTAGTTATTTACCAAGCTAATGCTGGACTGTTTGCTGGTGTTTTTGTCAGTGTGGGACTACAGCACAGGACGGGTTGGTGCCCCACTGGTTTGTTCTGAGATCACGCTGAAGGACTGGGAGGAGGGTGAGTAAAAGGCGACAACACAGCTTAAGAGAAAGCAAAGAAACGCATCGATGTTTTCTAATCAGAGTTATGCTCCTCTAGGTGGTTACTACAGCACAGACAAGCCCAACCCGCGCGGCGAAATCCTGATCGGCGGTCCCAACGTAACAATGGGTTACTACAAAAACCAAACCAAGAACCGCGAAGACTTCTTTGTGGATGAGAACAGCCAGCGATGGTTCTGCACCGGAGACATCGGAGAGTTCCACCCTGACGGATGCCTCAAGATCATCGGTAAGAGGTCCACGAGCTTGCGTGTGTGTGTGGTGCAGGTGTGTTGCATCTATCAGCATCGTGATGTGTTCTGTTTTTTCAACAGACCGCAAGAAGGACCTGGTGAAACTGCAGGCAGGCGAGTACGTCTCTTTAGGAAAAGTGGAGGCTGTTCTGAAGAACTGTTCACTCATAGATAACATCTGTGCCTATGCCAACAGGTAAAATCCCGCACGCACTCCCTCTGAATCCGTCCTTTCCAGACTTTTCAGGCACATTTTCAGCCAGCGTGTTCTCGTGTTTTTAATCTGTCACATTTTTTTTTTTTCTCTCTCACCAATCGCGTGGACTCTTCTGTGCGCTCAATCTTCAGCGACCAGTTCTACGTGATCAGCTTTGTGGTGCCTAACCAGAAGCAGCTACTGGCGCTGGCGGAGCAGATGGAGGTGAAGGGCACATGGGAGGAAATCTGCAACAATTCCCAGATGGAGAAAGAGGTCCTCCGCATCATCACAGAGGCTGCTATCTCAGGTAGAGTGGAAAAAGCCATCTCTGTCTTTGCTCATATTTGTTCTTCTTATGCAGAGAATGTCTGATTAAAGTGGCGTAACTTACACACTCAAACTGCCAAATTATCAGCTCAGATTCGGTGCGACAGCGCCAGACTTGCGCTCGTATATCACGCCGTATCTGTCACTCTGACTCGCGATTCTGCTCTTCCCCATCCAACAGCAAAACTGGAGCGATTTGAGATCCCCAAGAAGATCCGCCTGAGTGCTGAGCCCTGGACACCAGAGACTGGCTTGGTCACGGACGCATTCAAACTGAAACGCAAGGAGCTCAAAACACACTACCAGGAAGACATTGAGAGGATGTACGGTGGAAAATAACACACAGACACACTCCAAACGATGTAGAAACACATACACATACAGTATATACTTGCACTCATACACAAGGAGCTCAGAAGCCACTACCAGGACTACTTGGAGAGGAGTTCTACTTTAGATACAGATAACACACACACACACACACACACACTCACACACATACAAATTAATACGGACACAAAGCGTCTCATGCACCTCCTCCTCGGCTTCTCCGCGACCAGCTTTGATCAAAGGACGGAGTATCAAAGGATGAATCCAGCTTAATGTTCTCTGTCAAGACCTAAAGGCAAGAAGGTGCCCACATGGACAACCGAACCAGCACGGTGGCACTCCACCACCCCTCGTTTGATGGATCTAGCCCGTTGGGTTGCTACGGCGACCTAGCCGGCGCACGAAGTCGGATGCCCGCGCAGCTCGGAGCGAAACAAACGTCAGGCTAGATGTATCTGGATCAATGTCAGCGCGCCCTCTCTGTCGCTTCTCTTTCTCCTCCTCCCCCCTTTTGCTCTCTGGAGCCCTCTACCTGTTCAGCATGGTCGTGGTAGTGCAAATACCTGGCAGGGAAATTGGGGAGGGTAGCATGAGCCCGATAGAGTGATCCCTCCTGGGCTTTAAGTAACATTCAGGTTGGAATCTATGCAGGGATCTCTATTATCTCTTTTGATGTCTTCTTTTTTTTTTGTAATCTGTGTTGCTGTTTGGTTCATGTTTGGTTTGTAAGCTTTGAAACCCATTTTATTTCTGGTGTGGTGTTGCAACGCCGTGGGAGATTTTTTTTTATTATGTTTTTTTTTAAAAAGTTCTTTATCCTCCTGTTTTTTTATTGCCAAGTTCTTGCTAATTGTATTTTAATGATCTTTGTTTACAGGTCTTTTTCTCCACTTATTTGTCCCAAAGTTTTTTTTTTTTTGTTTTGTTTTTTTTTTGAGTGTGTGTTTACTGACTTGACTTGTAGAAGCGATCCGGTCTTCAGTCCCTTCTGCTCTCGGCCTTTGCAGCAGGGCCAAACATCAATTGTAAAAGGCATCCAATGGGAAATGTTTCCATCCCTGCTCTTTCACCCTTTGACTTTCATTTTCTTTCCATACCCCTAGGACCCGTTGGATGCCTCCCAACCTGTGTCTTATTGATGATTATGTTGGTTCATTGACATACCGTAGCCCTGCCACATCTGCCACGTATTCCTCCAGTCATGACCAATGCACCGTATGGATGTCTCCAAGGGAACTTAGCCTACTGTAGAAAAATAGCTAGCCTTTTCTTTGGTTGCTCTTCCAGTTACTTTATGGTGCAACTGTACATGTTATCCTTATACGCTGTAGGTGTTACTTTTTTTTTGTTCTTTTTTTTTACTTACTCAAAATATAAAATACAAAATGAATGTGCAATATTTATACACAAATTTTTAAATTAAAGTATGTAGGAAAGAAAAACGCACATACAGAAGCCCCTCCATAGTGTGTGAATGTTCAGGTCTGTTACTGTCCACTTCTGTGCGTATCGGAGACCCGTTGGGACACAAACATAGGAAATAAGAAGAGGATGGTAGAGACACACTGATAAGGAAGTGTAGTTGTAGCCCATTTGAACGTGCTCTGCTAAACAATGTAATGTTCTTTTAAATAAGGCTGTAAAATTGAAAAAAATCTTAATATTTGGCATTGTAAAAAAAAAAAAAATGCATGATGAAAAGGTGCAACTGTACCAAAGCACTTGAATATATATTTGAGAAATAACAGAATCGCACTCTAGTCGAACAACTGAAGAAGCTCCTTATTTAATGAGTGTACGGTATATAGCGCAAGCTCTCGTGACCTCAGAGTGCAATTAACGTTTCTGTATCTTCAGATTAATTTATGTGTATGATACTGTATGTGATATATCTATAAAAAAAAAGGGTCTACAGTGTTTCAGATTATGTCAAATGCCATTTATTTGATAACATACGGTAGATTTTTAAGACTGGCATCAGTATGAGGGGCATTTTTGCTTCAGCGGGCAGAAGTTCAAACAGTGTTTGGTCAATGGTCCTTTCTAAGGGTCACGTCTGTCCCTCAGTCACCCTTTTTACATTCAGGCATTCAGCATTAATTAAAGGTACAGGCAGGCACACTAACTGCTTCTCGTGTTTACTAGTTCAGCGCTGAAGTATGGACGCCCTGAAAGGCAAGTGAGGGGAAAGAAAACTCGGAATTCATTTTTTTAAGTTTGATCTATTTATTTTATTTTCGTTTTTTTTTTTTTATTGTCTGTCAAGTGTTTGTTATTGAAATACTGATTTCAGCCACTAGAGGCAGATGTGCACCACTGTCCCTTGTGCTAAATAGGACTTAAAAACATTTGTGTCTTTTAATCTTATTAAGATAAAGACAGGTAAAGGGAAACAAATGTTGTTGTTTTTTTTGCTAACTAATATTATTCTTATTAAGTCACACAGGAAAGAAAACCATTTAGATCAGACTTTTAAAAAACAAATCAACAGATTGTGTTTTTTTCTCACTTGCCTCTCAGCGCTTCCATACGGAAGGCTTATTTTAACATGTATAAATTTGATGACACTATTATGACGAGGTGGGAACTCCCCTTCCTGTTTTTTTATAACACATCTCTCTCCTGACATTACAGCGGAAAGTCAGTAGCTTACTGTGCTGTTTGCTGCTTTTCCTCTGCCTGGCTAGAGGCGGCTAGTTGCCTTCTGACACACATGAGCTGTCTTCAAGGGTCTGAAGAATGTGAAGTGCTCCCCCCGTGTTCTGTTGATAGCACACATGCCGTGTCCTGCTACATCCCTTTGCAAGGCACAGACAGCTGGCTGGCGCAAAGACGAATTTCAGCACTCCTGTTGTCGCCGCTCGCGATTGTAAATAAGTTGAGAGGGGATCAATGATCAAAGTTCATTCAAACTACAAATAATTGTACAGGTTTAAAGTCTCCTGTAACATATTTAATAATCTTTATTACTGACCAGTTTTTGGGGTCTCCTCCTTGTTTTGTGTGGTTAAGTGGCCCTGCAAGCTGGGCTATTGCAAGTGTCTCCTTCCTTATTTATTTGTGATTTGGCCTTGAAAAATACATAATGAAATAATAAAAAAAAAGGTTTGTGTTGTAATTACTGACACTGCTGCTTTGTGTGCTTTCGAGGTGTGTGTGTGTGTGTGTTAGTGTGTGTTGAACATCTGAAAACGCAATCTGTGATGCACGACGTGTGACTGATACGATCAGCAGCTTGATTAGAATCATCCTGAAACCAGAGTTTCTATGGCAACAAAGGCCAGTGTGTGTGTGTGTGTGTGTGTGTGTGTGTTTGAATGAATGTGGTTTGTGAAAGACCGTGTGGTGCGTCGACACAAATGGAACATACAGTTCTGGGAGTCAACCTTCAATCAGAGCTTGTAAACAAAGGATTTCTTTCAGTGTCATTCACAACACGAGGAAATCAATGGATTTATTAAAGGAAGACGCTCGGCTCTCTGCTACCTTCCAGTAAACCTGCTAACCTGCGTCTGGAGAAATCTGGGTCCAGCGTTTTAACACGGTGTCTGCATTTCTTAGGAACAAGATGAGCGATTCATTTTGGATATACGGCCCCAGATCTTACGATTCATCAGTTCATCTGCTGATTTTTCAGTGATTTGATAATTGGCTTTATAAAATGTCAGAATATAATAAAACACGCTCATCGCACTTTCTCAGAGCTCAAGTTGACATATTTAAATTGTTTGTTTTGTCTGACCAAGCCCCCCCCCCCCCCCCCCCCCCCCCCCCCCCTCAACCACCAAGAATATATTGTTTATTATCATAGAAGATTAAGAAAAGCAGCAAATATTCACATCTGAAAATCTTGAATTGGATAATCATTTGTTTTTTTCTTTTGTATGAAAAAGAGAAAAATAAAAGATAATTCATTCTTTATCAAAACTGAACAGAACAGAAGATTAATGTAGTAATTATTTCAGCTGCAATCAGCAAAACTTTTACTTTGATTTATTTAATTTGTTGTTCATAATCTGCTTCAGGTTTCCAGGTTGTGCAGCACAATGCCCAATCATTTCTAATAAATTCTGCTCGTGAGCTTGTAATGTGTATGAACACGTGATACAATGAAATCAAAGCTTAGTGCTGGACTTTTAACAAACCCCTGAAGGAGCACGGGTGGTTAAAATCCTGCGTGGTGGTTCCGTCTGCGCTGCTTTTGCATTTCATTTCAGATAAAACAGTACAAGCTACAAGACCACAGAGAGATGAGTGATTCTTCTAACCCCTCCTCTCCTCTCTCCTCTCTACTCCCTCCATCCAACCCTATGGGACCAGAGAGTGCGTCAGAGGCATAATGCTCCCTTCATTAGCCCACTGATTCTGACGCAGACACATACACACAGACCGTCTCTACCACAAAGACAACAACAACAGCAGCAGCACCGAGCAGCAGGAAACTGTGAAGGACATCTTCCATGTTGTATGGATGTGGTCCGCCTGTGTTTCTCTGCTCCTCTTCTCTCTTTGCTCTCTTGACACTTCATTCTTAACTTTTTTTTTTCTTTCTCCTACTCCCTCCTCTCTCCGTCTCCCCTCTCTGCTTGCTCCCTCTTCCTGTCTTACCTATGACTCAGAAGTGCGCAAAAAAAAAAAAAAAAAAAAAAAAAACTTTTATCTGTGCTTGTGCTTTATGCGCACACTCCTGTGTGAGCCAATAAGCCCTACTGGAGTTTACTCAAGGATGAGTGGAGCAGAACCAGAGCCGCCTCATAACTCTGGAGAGGTGGGTGGTGGCTGGAGAAAACACTGAGAATAATTACATCTGAGGCTGGGAGATGGTGGTACAGCGAGGACTTGGCCTCAGATATGACTGCTGGTGTTGAAATGATAAGACACACTAAGGTGCAGACAGAATAGAGGTATGAAGTGTGGATGTATAGGACACACTAGAAAAAGACTAGGTGTCTTTTTTTTTCTCTTTCTGATGCCCTTTCTTTTACAAAATACCACATTTGTGTCACTCCATAACATATATTTTTTCTGTTAACCCTTTTAAAGCTGTTGAATCTCATCAGTAGGTCCGATCATACAAACTCATATTGTGTGATCAACCTCAAAATAAGTTGAAATCCACCTTCAAAGGCTTCCAAAGATACCAAACATGTTGTGCTGAGACTTTTTCTTTTGATGTACCAGCAGCGCCATCTTAAATTTCAGTATTTCACCCCATCTTACAGTGACATAGCAGCAATTAAGCACAGGGTAGAAAAACCTACACAGAATACATATGTGTGTTTATTTTGATCTTGTTAAAGAGGAAGAATGTTTCGTCTGACTTTGAAGCTACTTTGGGGGCGTTCAAGGCGAGCACTGGCCACATGTCCTCATTATCAAATTGGAAAGTTTGGTGAATATGATGCTCTGCTTCTTTTTTGGTGACTGCGTTTCCCGCATTGTGCGCACTCCTGCTGATTTTGTTTTTTTTTTTTTTTGGTCTTAAAGTGTCAGGCTGACCTTTGGCTGTGCTCAGGCTGCACCATGCCAGGCACGGGCCATGACTTAGCTCAGGTTCATCATGATGGGTGAGGGCCAAAGTGGAGGTGGGAAAAACATGTGAGATGTGGAAATGGGCTTGATAGGAGAGAGAGAGAGACACACACACACACACACACACACACACACACACACACACACACACACACAAGGGGAAAGTGAGGAGGAGAGTGGGGAGGTGTGCAGGATGGGGGGGTTAGGATGGAGAGTCAGAGGCAACCAATACGTCTCGGCGATGACTCACCGATGCTGGGTATTTATAGCATCAGGAAGGAGGGAGGTGCGGGGGCGGCGGAGGAGCTGGGGTGGAGGGGGCAAAACGCTTTGGGAGGTGGCCAGGACAGCATCATCGCACCGCCGACAGGGAGTGGTGGAGGGAGAGACACGGAGACCGCAGAGAGAGATAAAGCGGCAGAAAGAGAAGAGGGGAGAAGAAGAGGAAGGTAAAGAAAGAGGGGTGGTGGGAGGGACAAAGCAGAGGAGGGGGAGGAGGAGGAGGAGGAGGAGGAGGGGGTTGGAAAAGATGCAAAGTGGAGGAGGGTAGGGAGGGGTGGATGAATGAGACCGAGCACAATGGAAAGATGAGAGGATGAACTGTGGAGAAGAAGAGGAGGGGAGATAAAAAATAGAAGCGCATTCGAATGAGAAAGAGCATATTTAAAAAAAAAAAAAATCTCACATAGAAAACAATCTGGCTGGGTGTGCCACACTGCAGAGACAGCCAGCTGCTTGTTAACAACACGTGGGCGTACAAAAAAAAAAAAAGGGATATAGATATGATAACAAAATCTGTAATATCTCTATTTGCGCTTGAGCTAATATGTGACCAACATCCTGAAACATTTACTGACTCGCATTTGCAAAAACTTACACACTTTTTTTGCACACCTCCCTGCAGTCTCACATTACAGACACTGGCCAGATGGAGTCATGCAGAGGAGGACAGGGAAAGGTGGCAGATTTAATGAACACAAAAATCGCCACGGTTGCCTAGACACTGTACATCTCAAGTGGTCAAAACACACATAGGGCTGTTATATGCACAACCAATTAGAGAGGCAAAAAGACCAAAATCCAGAGGGTAAAAAAAAAAAAAAACACAGGCTATTTGGAGTTTTGCAACACACTGATTTAATGATCACTGTGTGCATTATTGCTGCTTTATTCAGTATGTATTTTAATGACATGATTATGGCTGACCTCTGCGTGTTACATACAGATCCATCAGTTTTGACTACATGTCATTCTCCCATATGGGGAGCTTTCTGTTACTCATTGCGCTCTCTTCATTGACAGGGATTCTTCATCAAAAACGCATCCTGCCTCTGCCTCTGATGACGTCAGCCAGTGCGTCACGCTGCATCCCTTAGCACAGACACAAAACCTGTGCACGCGTGCTCATATACACATGAACCACACGCACAAGTGCACCGTTGATTTGTTGAAAAGGGATGAGTCAGAACACTGAGGTAAACACTTAAAAAAATATTAATATGTATGGGGTTAAAAAAGAGGTAGAGGGGTGGACGGTAATAATAATGAGTGAAAGGAGCAGAATGGAGGTTGACAGGTTGGTGGGAGGCAGAGCAGGAAAGTAGCTAAACTGAAAGTTAAGTTCTTGGAAAGGCAGAAAATAGTGCCATGAGCTGGGGGAATTGCTGCTGATACAATGAGAGGAAATCAGGTTGGAATGCACAAATGAGCTGAACCTAATGACAAATTGCGGAGCACGGAGCACGGAGAGCTCCGGTGCCCTCAGGGGTTCGGGCTCCAACCGCAAACCGCAACGCCCCTGGTTCACTGTTGGCCAGATGGTTTGTTGCGTGTCATTCCCAATATATCACTCCCTTCATTTCCTGTCAAATCTCCAACGTCTAGGAACAAAATGTGCAAAAAATGTTCGCTGGGAAATACGCTCATTTGTTTTGTTGCTAAAAGTATTTGCGTGCTCAAATGTATAGTGAGTTATGGGCGAGCAGCTAGTTAGCTTAGTTTAGCATAAAGGCTGGAAGCAGGGGGAAACAGCTCTTTAGCTCATTTAGTCTTTGCAACTAAATGTGCAAAAACAACTATTCACTTTTTCACTGGGGGTCAAGAGTAATTTGCTAGGACACCAGCGGAGACTCCAGGATGTTACCGCTTCCGGCCAGGAAAGACTGTGGCACATAAAACCTTTGTCTGTGAGCTACATACGGATTAAATAATCAAGACATAATGTGTTGGGGATTTTGGACAGAGCCAGGCTAAACTAAGCAGCCGCTGGCTCCAACTACATGTTTACCATGCAGAAATATGAGCGGTATCGGTTCTCTCATCTGCCATGTAGCAAGAAAGTAAATAAATAAATGTCAAACATCTGAGGAAATCAAAAGATAGGAGATAGGAGGATAGCAGATAGAGGCCCAGCTGAGTCTGAGATATTTAGCCCACTCCTGTAGGTCTTTTTCTGCATTCCTGTGACATTACATGGACAGGTGCCCTTTTCAAAAAAGGCTAAGCCTGAATTGAATCTCCACCTTCATTCCTTTCATATTCTTCTTTGCTTTTCCTCTCTCCACCCTGTATTGCTCAAGACACCATAGGCTTCTTCTATTCTTATTTCTGCTCCTCTGTCCTAATGGCTCAGACAACATATCGCAGCTCTAATCACCCCTATCTTTGTTCCTGGCCGAAACCACCTGCCTCCTGAAGACAAGGACCATACTTTAACCACAGTAATTGGCGCGAGGGGAGAGATGAGGTGGATGGGTACAACAGATGAGAAAAGTAATGAATGCAAAGCCCCCCAAAGAAAATGATAAGAAATGAAGCCATTAATGGAGGAGAGGAGGATACCAACCTGTGGGAAGAAATGAAGGTGGAAGCAGATGAAAGGCTGTGAGGCAGCGTCACCATGGAGACATTGGTTGAAAAGAAGGCGAGCCATGACAACAGGCGTGCCGTTCTCTCCCTGCCTCACGATGGGGAGATGTGGGGGGTTGAAGAGGTGAGGAGAAGGATGCAAACAAATAAGGATGCGGGGGAAGAATGACCACATGTCACCCTGTCACCTTGCTCCCTCCGTCACAGTCATCATCACATCTTTCCTTTTTTTTCTTTTTTTTTTTCTTTTTTTACCGATGTAACAGCATCATATTTGAAAGTTATGCCGAGAAGAAAGTGTTTGCAGCTCTCTGTCTCTAACCTTGACTCCTGGTTGAGTCACGGGTCCTTGAGCTGATAAAGCAAAAAACAAGAATATGAGCAAGCACGACAGATCAAAACGCCTCGAGATGCAGCACTGTAAATCTGTGCATGTGTGTGTTTGTGTCTTCGCATTTGACTGCATGCGTGTGACTGCAACATATGGGCGTGTGCCTTTGTGTGACTGTGACTCACACATGAGGCGTTGTTAAGCTGATATCATTGTTTCCCCGCAGCTTTGATTGACATGTGGATAAACAGCAGCAGCGTCTCGACTGACTGCTGTGGGTTTTAGAGACTGATGGAGGAGGAGGGAAGCGCTGTAGCTTAGATAGTGGCAGATATTATACAACGATCAAGGAGATTAATCATACAAATCGTTTTGGGGAAGGAAGATCGAGAGCAAAAATCTAATCTGACAGCCAAAATAGACATTGCTGAAAATGTTCAAATCAATCACTGAATGACGGACTGAATATGCAACTAAAAGATGATAATCTATTAACATCTAACTGAGGATGTGCAGCAAGGACTCTGCAAATCAATTCTGGTTTATCTACAACCACATGAAAATCATCAAACCTGAACTAAATCATTAAATGGTCCTAAAATACAAAGAGAAGTGCAGTTACAAGAGTCCCCTTCCTTCTGTAAGCTCATCCCGGCGCTCATTGAACAGCACTCACTCCATTTATCCCCAAATTGTTGCCATACATAAAGAATATGTCATATTAAACTTCAACTATAGAGTTGTGTAAGTGTGAGTTGTTCACTTAACCCCTCGGTATAGGCGCTGGATTCACCATCTTATGATTTGCATTACCACATTGCAAAAAAGTATTCCTGGTAACTGGCTGACCTAAAACGAAGGCGTACTTAGTCTGTGACAGGCCACACTTTGGCCTGTGTCGTGGCTCAATAATTGACGCCCACAGAAAAGTTTTTCCTCATCTCGAACAGGGGCGTCATTTTTACATGACAATATCATATTTCAGGAGAGGTGTTGTCATGCCCGCCCTCTCACCTTTCAGCCAGTCCCTGCCAGGGATCACTAGCAGCCTTGTTGAGCTAAATAAAGGCCGAGCTTTAGTGTATGTGTCTGGGTACTGTGTTTAATTACAGCAGCAGCTTGATAATTAATTCAGAATTACTTTCACAGTGTTGTTGCTCTATCTAACAGGTACTAAGTGACTTTAATTTGGTAGCAGATGTTTTGGTTGCTACGGAAGAGGGCATGTCATTGGCAGACAGGTGAGAGGACAACGTGTTCTGTGTGGCCTTTTCTGCACATACAACTTTTAGTAGTGAAGACACTGGAACATTTTTGCATATGCACCTTTGCAGAATAATTGTTCTCTTAGGATTAGCAAGCAGGTAGGTCATCATTTAATTTTTCTGATCAATGATTATGTGGTCCATTGAAATAATCAACTGCTGTCACTCGGCCTCTGCTTCATTCAGAAATGTATATCAATTAACATAATACTTGTGTTTTTAATTGAATGCGTCGCACTCATAACTTTTTGTAACATTATTTCATAATCATATGTCCTGCACAAAATACCATGTAATTCTACTGTGTAGAAAAACATCATAGGCATCATACAAGCATGTGTATTAAACGAGCCAGTTCAACGGTGTTGGTGATGGCCTCGTCTGTCTGAGTGCTTGCTTTTGCGTGGTTCCAAGTCGTGTCGGGCTGATGAAGATGTTTTGTGCAGTAGAGGATAGGTCTCCTGCCGTGTTTAGACTGTGAGCAACAACATGTATACATCACAAACACATTTGGTAACCAAAGAGTACACGGTGGAAGAATGGAGAGCACTGCGACTGACCTCAGATGCACAAAGACAGCAGCATTTTCTCCGCAGCGCACGCAGCGCAAAAATATTACAAAATAACCGTAAGATTTCATAACAAAAGCAGTTACAACCCAGCATGTAACGTATTTGTCATTACAGAGAGAGAGCGAGAGAGAGAGAGTAAATAGAGTAATATAAACCAGGAAACCAGTGAGAGTGGCACTAAGGACTCTTTATCTAATTACTGTAATTTTCCCACTTCCCTGCTGTAATTCCCACCAATAAACAGAGAAAGAGAAAACAGGGACGCAGTAGCAGCAATCAATTGAAATGTTTCTCTTGTTTTCATGTTTTTATTGTCTAAAGTAACTTCATGGGTCTGTATGGAAGGATGCACACAGACAGCACATCACAAGCCCCGGAGAGGAATCACAAATTCAGTCAGTGAATCTTCCACCACCAGGATCCTGCTGGGATTTGAGTTTAAAAACCTCTGATCCATCACTCAGAATCCTCATAGTGCCCAGGGGGGGGCTGATATAACAGATGCACAGACAGAAATTTAGATTAGCCAAGATTCCACACACAAAGATGAACTCATGAAATTCTGTTTAATGGCATCCATCTGATCCTATTTAATTCATTGAAATGTGAACCTCAAATTTGTTGTTCAGCGTACCAGTACATGACGCCTCATGGCTCTTCCATTTACTTAAGTACAGTTTTGAGGTACTTGTACTTGTACTTTACATTTACTCCACTACATTTACTTGAAAGCTATAGTTACTTGTCAGAATAAGATTTCACATTCAAAATATGAGATGAATTCACAGTATAATATAATACAATGCACTAATACAGATTAAACTACCAAACGGTATAAAAAGTTCTGAAAAATAGCTCAAGTAACAATAAGATGCCATGTATGGATTGAGTATCAATGACCTAATAGTCTCATATGTAATATTAATCTATCAGTCACAGGTGTCATTTTTCTGCAGAACGAGCACTTTGACCATGATAGACACATTTTGATGATGATGCTAACATAATAATAGCAGGATTCTGAGCATATTGAGAGAGTATTTTTACATTATTGTACGGGTACTTTTATATACTATAATATGTATTTAACAGGTACATTTACGTACCTGTGAACCGCCCAACCACAAGCACTTCTTCCTCTACAGCTTAGACTCTATGGATCAGTTGTCTGATCCTTGGCGGAAGTAAGTGTGAAGATATGATATATCTCAGTGAAATGCATTTCTGTTTGTTTGTTTTGGTGCATAATCACTTACTCACACACATCACAGCAACCACATGACGAGTTATTTTCAGCGGTGAAACATAAAAATACAGTAAATAGGCGTGCGTCTGTGTTTGTACACTTTGCACTGGTTGTAAATGGCCACGAGTGAAACATTAAAGAGGGCAAACTGGACAAATATCCTCTTAATCTTGCTAAGGGAGCTTTAAAAATATTTAATCTCAGGTCCAGACTTTTATATAAAACATTTGTCACATTAACACAAGTATGACACTTCAATCAATCAATGGTGTGGCCATAAAATGACCTGAACAATTACATACATCTCTATATTAATCTCCTTATATACATCCCTGTGTGCATGTTCATTTTCAACCTGATAGCAGACAAGGAGCATATTCTATTATCCGTCTCTTAATGGGCAAAAGAAGGTAACCTTTAAATGATTGATACTACAGTGTGCTGGCTGTCATGACCTCTGGAGCCGATGCTGTCCCTCAGTGTGGAGGCTGTTTCTGAATGGAGAGGTGGAGTGATGTCAGAGCGGTGATGCTGTGGGATTATACAACACATCTTACAAACAACACCACGCCTCTCTTTCTATCTCTATCTCCGTCTCAGTCTGTCTCTCTTGATCTGTGATTCACTTATTTTTCCCTTCCCTCCCTCTCTTATATGTGCGCGTGGACAGAGGAACTTACAAGCCAGCACACACATAGCAGCAGCCGGTCAGATGAAACCCGTCTTTTAAAACGTCAGGTAGCTCTCTACTGCTTTTCAAGCACTGGAGAGCAGCTGGCTGACGCCACATTCAAGTACAAAAAAAAAAGCACCTCCAACATCGTGGTCCCTTCTATTTGATGACACAGCCAGTGCTCAGCGCTGAGGGAGGAGTGGAAAGATTAACTGGGGATTTTTTTTTCTGATTTTAATCGTTTTAATGGATGTGAAAGGATCACAACACGAAATAAATAAGCAGCATATTGGAGGCAATTAGATGTTCAATGAAAATGGGGAGTGGGAGGGTCAGAGGAGGGATGAAATGGAAGAACACTTACGTGTACGGGCTGTCAGAGGGCACTGAGCAAAATAGTTAATTTGAAGGGTATAAAGATGACTCATCCTCATTTATTAGACTATTTCACCATATGGTTAGATTGTAGGGGGTCGACAACAAAGGCTTCAGCATTAAAAGCAATAGTACAAGGAGTGTGAATATTAAATTAAATATATTTATTACTTATAAAACATTAAATGTGTCTGGCTGTGCATATGGATGTATGCACTGAAGAGAAATGAGTCCAGCATCATGAGCTGACCCAGCATTTTCACCTGTTCTGCCTTCCTACAGGGAAATTGCACAGAGTCAGTGCTTTTATTTTGGTGAGATGTACTTTGTTCTTTTGATGTACAAGTTAAATATATGATGATGATTTCATTTTATGTTCAGTGCACGAAGCCTGGTGAAAGGAGTCCTTTAAGTTTTTTTGTTGTTGTTGCAAGGCTTTTGATCTCACCATAAACTTTGTCACCACCCATCCCTGACCTTTTATCGGCAGGTGTCGTGCTGTGGCCCCTTTATCTTGTCGACCTGCGGAATGCCGGAGCTTTTGGCCCCCAGCCGACAGGAGGGTGTTTATCACCGTCTCTGTCAGAGAGAGAGAGAGAGAGAGAGAGAGAGAGAGAGAGAGAGAGAGAGAGAGAGAGATGCTGAACTGCGACAGCAACTCCGCGGTGGTTTTAGCCTGTGAGTCATCGCTAGAGGGTTTAACTCTTCGTGTGCCATCAAGCTGCTGTTGGTAAATCTGCATATTGTTGCACAGAGACGCCAAAATTGTTTTATTTGTGACATATGTACGAAAAGAAAAGGAAAATAGTACATGTGGGGTATATTTTTTATGAAATTATAATATAAAATTGGTGCCTGAATGTTGAGCTGCAAAGGAACATCTGGATGGTGTTCCTATGTATGAAAATCTCCTTCTGATAAACTAAATCCATGCAAAGAACAGTTTAAACGTCCCGATGGATGGACATTCACACAAACATATATCTCATAAACATATATCTCTCTAGCTCTCAGCAGTTCTGGAGTCAATACATCCAGACTTTTAAAGATGTTTGCAGTCGATAGCTTTTACCGAGCGGTAATGTACAACAGACAGCAGAGAGAACTATTTTTAATACAGCCAAGTCGTTTTTTTTTTTTCCTTCTTGAATATATGCCATATGATAAACCTGAATCATTTATATGGATTTTTTAGGAGCAGCTATTACGTGTGTTGTATGATGACGCGGTGGTCAGGTGTTGCCTCATATAACGAGGGGAGCTGTCCAAGTGCTGAAGACAGAAGAGAACAGAACCGCTCTAAAGGAGATGCCATACACCTTCACTGCTGTCTGAGCTCATTGCCAAAGGTAAGACGCGTATTTTTTAATATGTTTGAATTATTTTCAGTTCATATTAATAACCTAATGTCTCATATTTCAGCACAGCCTTTTTGTTTTTTTGTTTTGTTTTGTTCTTTTTTTTTTTCCACATTCGCTTTTCGCAGATCTGTGTCAGAGCGGTTGTTACCAGAAACGAAACGCGTCCTCACGAATCGGTGATTACACAATGAGTTGTTTCTGTAGACAACCAACGAGGAAGGAGGTTATTTTTAATGGAGGGTCTATGTTGTTCGGATGCAATAGGATGTTGAGGTTGCCCATAACAACGCGGGGAGTGACTCATCCAGTGATGTGAATGTATCTCCTCACGCACGGCATCGCATCATTTAATTTGCGGAGCGTAACTCCCTGATAGGCATACAAATCCCAGATCAAAACACACTCGTTCGCGCCTATAGCTCTTCGCCTTCGAGTAAGTTTTTGGTCAAAATGATGGTTGGGAACGTGTTCTGTTTGTTTGTTTAAAATTGCTTCACTAATGTTTTATGCTTTCTTGACTTGCAGGTAATAAATAGCCTATAATGCTGCATTTCCACCTCAAGTTGCCCGCGGGGGGAGCCGTGGTCCTGCTCGCCTTCCTCCTCCATGGATGCGCCGTGCAGACTGCGTCTCTCCCCCGCCACTACAGGCTCCGAGGCGGGGAGAGTGAGGGGCAGCCGGCTGCCTACCCACCCAGCTCTGATATGATGAAAGCCCTGGAGTACATTGAGAACCTGAAGCAGAGGAACGGGGGCCGCCCTGAACCCGTGGATTACGACGAAGTAGACAAGTTCAGGGTCCTGCTTCAGCTCGCCTCGCAGCAGGATGAGGGTCCCGGGGACCGTCAGACCGCAACCGGCATGCAGAGGCAGGACATTAGCGCTGAGCAGCTGATGAAAGCTCTGCTCAAGTCTCTCCAGGATCAAGCTGGGAAAGAGGCAAAGCTCGGCCCCGCATCGGCGCCCAGGAACGACCGCCGCACGCACAGGCACCGCACCAAAGACACTGAAGTCCCCGAGAGCGCACCGGCAGACTACGGTAATTTCCCCAGACCCCACAAGAAATACCCACTGATGTTTGAGGACGAGGAGAATACAGACGCTTCTAAGCGGGCCACGGAGGACCTGGATGAGCAGTACACACCCCAGAGCCTTGCCAATTTACGCTCCATCTTCGAAGAGCTTGGGAGGATGCCAACAGTGGCTGGCCAGAAGAGAGACCTGTTTGGGGACGACGATGACGAGGAAGAGGGCGGGTTCAGTCTAAGAAACCAGGCGTACGAGGATGTTGCCGGAGGAGAGGAGTGGGTCCCCGTGGAGGAGAGGGAGGAGACGGAGGAGATGGTGAACGGGAGTCACGAAGAAATGGACAGAGCGCTCAGTGACCAGGATGAAGCAGAGAGGGAGGAGATGCAACGCCGGGCGAACCAAAACCAAGAGGATGCCGATGATGACACTAAGCTGGTAGATTACTACCTGTTGAAGGTCCTGGAGATGAGCGACCAGACGCAGAAGAGGGATAAGACCGGAGAACAGAGAAAGAGGCTGATCCGCCCCTCCATCGTGGACCCTCGGACGGTGAAGGAGTTGCTGGAGCTCTCCCTGAAGCTCCACGTCCCTCCACAGGACCTTATCGATATGCTGCTCACAGAGGAGCTCAGGAAGCTCCACCGCGACCCCCAGGGCTCAGCTCGCTACACGACTGGCCAGACCCCCAAGATCAGGTACTTCAGCCGCAGACTGCCACTGAAGAACAAGCCCGCCCCAGAGGACATGGACCGAGAGGACTTTTTAGACATCATCGGCGTGGAGACTATCAGTAACGAGTATCCTGTGGTGCAGAGACCTCTGAAGACCTCCCCATCCTCGAACAGAATCCCAGTGGCGTCCATCCCTTCTGCAAATTCAGGTCCAGTTAAAATCCCTCCTCCCTCCGGGCGCAGGGAGAACCTCTTTTTGTCCGAGCTCAACAAAATGCCCCTGAAACGTCAGGCAGATGGTGCTGATGACGAAGATGATGATGGAGACGTGGAAGACGAGGTGACAACCTACCTCGCGGCTAAAATCCTCACAGAGTACCCCAACAACATCGCCAAGAGGGACACCCAGGCGCAACTGAAGGGACAGTTCCCCTACGAGCTGTACGAGCGGGCCCTGAAGGACTACTTGGGGCAAGCTGACACTGAAAAGAGGCCAGTGGCCAAGAGGGAAACCGAGGTGGCCACAGAGGAGAAAGTTAACCCCACAGAGATGCAGGGGAAAGAGGAGATAACGGCCAAGACCTCGGCTCCACAGACCGTAAACGAAGACGAGGAGAAGGAGCACCGTGAAAAAACAGTGGCTGGGATGTAGCCTGACGCCCTGCAAGACCCACGAAATTATGAATATAGTATTTATACTGTCTCAAAAATAAAGTTTGGTGGACGTGATCTAGTTTACAAATTTCTATCATATGAACTATAGCTGGTAATATCACCCTAACAAAAAAAGTCTTACATTTTTAAAAAGAAATACTAGTCCCTACTTGCTGCAAAAACATTATAGAAATATATATATATATATATAAATATATATAGATATAGTGTTATCATAGGAGATTAATGCTGCAACCCATGCACAAATGAGAAAAATCCTCAAAACACTTTGATCGGATGAAGATTTTGTCACTCAAATTACTAACAAATATCCAATAACAATGACAATTCAAGTTATTCAAGTTTTGTGATGTTGTTAAAGGTTTGTTTACATTAATATTGTGTGTAAACAGCAAAAAAACAGGCCTATATTTTAAATTATAATCGACTGAGTAATGGTAAAAACGCTTATTTTTCATCGATGTCAAACTATTCAATTACACATGTGAATATGTCTGTAAATTCTACAAGTATAAAGCTGACTGGGCCTTTCCAACACAAGCATAGAGTATAATGACAGGAGTGCTGTAGAAATATTATAGGGATTTTTCGTTAGGGCAGTGTGCTGGGCTGAGACGAGTGTTGTCATGACTCTTGATATATTCAGGGTTAAGTGGATTTCAATGTTTATTATTATGGATACTTATTTCCAAGTCTAAATATCAGACCGTCGCCTGCCTTCCAACCCTTTCATACTGCGAAGCTCTGTATTGTTGGCCTACCAGTGGTTGTGCTATGTATGCTCATTTTTAAACCATTTTGTACATGTTCAATAATGTGTGATGAATCACAGATGAATAAAGCATCAGCGGTATTATTTTTCTTCTTGCTGAGTTGTGTTGCCTTATTGAAAAATAATAAATAAATCACAGCTCACACACGAGCCAGTCAGGTGTTACAATCGGAGGAAGCAAAGGAAATTGTTTTATAATAGACTAGCTATCTTATTTATCATTGGAACATGTAAACACTAAATTCAATGAGGTTTGGTAAATTTATTAAAGTTATTGTAATGCAAGAATGATTACTCAAAGGAAGCGGTTTATCAAAATACAAATTTTAATCATAAACTCAAACATCATACATTGAACGTTATAAAAAAAAAACAAAAAAAAAAAAACAGAGACACCCACACTAGAGACGGCTCCTTTTAAAAGACTAATGAATGCTCCCACACACAGGTAATAGGTTATACAGATCCAAAACACTATTGTCAGTTTCAACCTCATTTGAAATAAACGGTTTATAATTATAAATATGTTTTTGAAACCAGTGTTTGTTTGAAATATTGACTGGAGTTGCACTTTTTTTTTTTCTGTTTTCAGGCCGAACCATTCACTCCCAATATATTAATACATGATTTAAATTTAAATATAAGTGAAACAAGTGTAGAAATCTAAAATCACTTCATGGTTATGTTTTCATTACCTGATTACATGCTACTTCATTTGAACTTAATAACAGAAATCCCCCCCCCCCCCCCTTCTTCAATTGAGCAGAATGACTGTGAACAAATATTAGACGTTTTCTCAAATGAAGTCACCTCCCACCAACGTGTCACACAGAAAGGCGAGCAGTTTTTCAGTACGCCCATTTCTTCTTTTAAAAATGTTCGATGGAATCAAAGTAAATCCCATTTTCATACACAGAAACGTCTTTAGCTCATATACAGTACGTTTGGTTCCTCTATTTCTTCCCGTCGTTATTTTAAGTCCTTTTTTTTCCCTCATGGGTTAAAACGCAGGTTTGCTCATATACTCCTCCATCGTCTGGAAAAAAAGAGCAAAAATCAGGTTGTAAGCCTCATAAAAATGCATCATAATACAATTAATATTCACAGGCACACATCTACGTATCACCTGCTATTGAATGCTGAGCACACCAACACAAGAGGTAACTAACACAAGCAGAACATCTAACCTTTCTGTCCATATTCAAGGTCATCCAAACAGCTCCACCTCATACCAATCACTGTTGTCATCCTGAAGCGATAATGGTCAAAATGAATGGGAGGCTACACTGCACACAGTCCATCTCTAGGTTAAAAGTGTTAGTTAGCCCTTCTCAGAACAACACACCCAATTTAACTACTGTACCACACAGAGCCACGAACCTACAGGGGGAGAGCGGGAAACGTCAGCAAACACTAAATCTACGCCACGTTCCAGGGAAATCTGTCTCTCACTTGCAAAGACAGAGAGAGAGAGAGAGAGAGAGAAATAGACACCCACATACACACACACAGAGGAGTGAGGGAAAACAGCAGCACAGACACAAATCTACAAAAAAAAAGGAGCAACAACTACTATCCACAAGCCTATTAGCTACAAGAAAGACAAAAAGGCACACCAGGGACTCAGCAGCACCACTGTTAATTGAACTCATTATGACACTGACTGTTTCAATTTGACACAAATGAACTGACACAAGTTCCTGTACTGGAGCTTGATACAGCATTCATGGTAAGTGTTGTAGTTTAGCAAAAAAAAGGGAAAGAACCAAATTCAGGACCTTTCTAGGTACCCCACAGCCGGGATTTAAAGCAACATTGAGTAACTTTTCTACCATAAAATAATGTTTTTAAATCACGAAGAAGAGAAAAAAAGAGAGCGGCAGCCGGATGAGACTAAAACTGGGACTAGTTTTTAGTCACTGGCGAGAGCTTTTTGAAATAAAAGGCTGGAAGACAGATGCCAAGCTGGGCTTCTTGCTGTTGGACCAGTAAGTAATATTAGTTGGCTGCTGTGTCTTGTGTTGGTGCACTTGCTTCACGTTTGGCTGTTAGCAAAGTCGACAACTTGTTATTTTGGGTCATAAGTAATGTAAACATACTAGACGCATGTATACAACTTTCCATACTTACGACAGTGGTATTGCACTGTAGCTAGGGACGCCAAATTGCAAAAATACCAATTTCTACGCAATGTTGCTTTAAAAATAAATAAATAAATAAAGACACAATCAACTCTAAATTACATCCAACATGTCACCGTTTCCTCCAATCACGTTGATCCATGCAACATTTGTTACATGCTCACACCACAGATTCACGCCTTGTGTTGTGTTGTGTTGTGTTGCGCATGAGAGTGTGTGCCGGCAGTGCTCACCTCCTGTAACATGTCCGAGGCTTCGATGGAGCGATTCACCATCTGTTTGGAGGTTTCTTGTATCTCGCCTCCCATTAGAAACTCATCCAGGATAAAATAGGCCTTCTCAAAGTTAAAGATAATGTCCAGCTCACACACCTGAGAGGAGGTATGACGGCAATTGTGATGAATTATTATTGCATTAAAGCCGCTGTTTGATATCATCTTCACAGCCTAGTTTGACAGTTAAGATACTCTCTAAGTTACAATTGCATTTTAATAGTTACACTACAGGCTACGGTGGATTTTTGAATAAAAGAGGATGAAATACATTGCCAAAGTATTTGTCCAGCAGCTCCACGTAGCGATGAATAACCTCCAGGGCTAAGAGCTCATTCTCCTGGTTCTCTACAGCCAAGCAGAAATACAAGCTTGCATACCTGAGGAAAGGGTGACACAAGGGTGACTATTTTCAGCTGAAATGAATATATAGAGGAGTTATAAATTATATATGCACCCATGGCAGGTGTAACTGAGTAGAAAAGAGACTAGGGGTCGTGCTGCTTAACAAGTAATTTAACCACTCCCACCTCTTGTATATAACCTTCAGGTCTTTCCAGTGCAGGAAGTTACAGGAGCGTGGTTGCCTTGCCAACACCATGGTGGTCATGTCCCTGATGATCTTCTTCTTCTCACGCTCTGCCATGGGTGTGAACCACTTCTGCAGACGCAGCTTCCCCTGGCGACTGAAGAGCAGCAGGAAGCGCATCTAACAACACGCAGATACGCCACGGGGTCAGTCGTGATGCATACACAAACTGAGGGGGTTATTTTTATGAACACATACACACACACACACACACTTAGTACGTCCACACACGTCATCATTAACTACCCTCTATCACAAACCGTGGGTCAAACAAGTGGTTTGCTGTGGTCACGGCTCATTAAAGAGTAACTCCACTGACCAAACACGTCAGTAAAAAGGGGGAAAAAACAGGCAGACATTTGAAGGTCAACGCACAAGAGGAAAAGGTTGTTTTTAAAAGTTCCCTTTCCGATCTCTAAGAGAGCTAAGGGTTTGGGTTTTGTTTCCTAGCATTTGAAATATATTTGGCTGAATATCAAAACAGAAATTTCCTTCACCTCTATCAGAACTGCACTGGCACATTGTTTCCTTTAAGATTTCCTCTAATTGTTGATGTAAGACCAGCACAGCAGGAGCGAATGGATTGTCTTTTTCGCTTTGTTTACTTTGTCCTTATCTGGATAAATGGTCTAAAGTAAAGCCCCATTGTGTAACTTTTAAAACACGACTTGTAATCAGGTGAACGGTGCCTCTGTGATTCCCACTCTGCATGCTGTATGTCTGTTCTTGCACCATGTAACTCTGTGCTCCAGGTTCGTTCTCCTCTGAGAATTACGTGACCCTTTATGGCACTAAGTAACACTCCACCAGCTATTTCACTGAGTTTGGTGAAACTGGTTCTGGTATGCCCTCTGCATCAGCTCTCTGATCTACAGAGTTTCCTGATGGACAGTAAAGTAAATTGCTGAGAACTGTAGTTGCTGTTAGCTGCCGTGAGCTCAATTTGTTAGCCAGGAAAAATACCAATTTCTATGTAATGTCATTTTAAAGATACCAGAATTTTTCAACTTAAATACAATACTAGCATATAAAAAGTGTTATACTATACTCTGTAGGCTACTTCTTCTAACACCACTGCAAAAAGAAAAAAAAAGTTCAAGGCACACTTTCAGATCATATATTCTTTTTTTAAATTTTATTATTATTCATTTATTTCCTTTCCTGTTGGTTCATTTGTGCAGTCTTGGTTTGAAAATATGATTGTACATCTGTTTTCCTAAAATCTAAACCTAAAAATCTTTTATTCACTTTTGCTACAGTCAAATGAAGATATTGTATAATTCTGTGTCATCTCTGGGTGAAACTGGCCTGAGCATTCACTTGATTTGAATATCTGCCTCTTCAACCCACACAGAGCCACAGATCAGTTGTGCACTGTTTAAACTCATTCAAATATCCTAAAGGGATTAAGTAAGAAGTGTGAACGGAATCGTGCAACAAGATATTTGTTGTCATGCTGCAGCCATGGTAAATGACTTGTTGGGAACATAACATACAGCTTCGGTGAACTGTGGAAGAAACCGAGTAGACCTGTGGGCTATTAATAAAAAGGATATTGTTGCACATTGTGGACATGTTTCCTCAAATTTTACAGCTGTTTGGGAAAATGTCAGACGTCACTTCAACAAAATGAGGACATATGAGGCTTTTTTTGTGTGTGAGCAAATAAAGAAAAAAAAATCACATTATACTAAAAAAACAGCAGGCCTAGAAGCACAGGAATATCCAGCTGTGTGTCCCGTATCTTAACCCATAGGCAAATCATTACGGAAAAGCAGGGCAGGACTCGACGCAAAGTGACGAAACCTGTTCTGGTGGGACCGGTTAAGGAAATGAACACCTTACATTTTTGACCGTGGGTTAAAGTGAGAAACACTAAAAACACGCAGAAAACTGAGAGTGAAACCCAAATACAGCAGCTGGAAGGCCGCCTGACATGAAAAAAAAAACAGGCCTCGGCGTAGACGGAAGTGGTGCAGAGGTGTAGTTTCTAGCTTTAGCTACCTGTCAGCCGCAACAGGTGCGACAGGTGAACAGTCGCAGTACGCTACCTTACAGTCGTGCGTAAAAAACAAAACAAAACACACTCACCATTTTGACGCTGCGCCAAAAGCTATGAACTCATCCACAGATTAAGAAAAAAAAAACAGAACTTTAACCCTCACAACGGGTCAACCGGTCTTCCTGAACACATATCTATCCGTCGTCCACCTCAACTCACTGTGTGAAAGTTGCTTAACTCCGCCCTCCCGGTCTCCGGGGCATCGGTGCCTGCTGGACGCGTCACCAAACCTCACAACCATCTGGATTGGCTGTTGCGTGTTTGTGTTGCGGGGCCTCGACCGAGCACGTGATCCCTACGAAGCATTTTAATGAATGAGCGGATCAAACTTTAACTTTTCTATCACTTGTCTGACTTGTCAGGGGTGGGTGTTGTTCCCATACAGCGTCAGCAGAGAGCGGCAAGTGCTCCCTCCTTCCCTGCCTGCCTGCCTGCCTCTCTGCACAGCCTGCTTCATGTCAGACTGGTCATAGTGGGTGACAAGGGACTGGCAAAACTGGTGCACTTTCTTTGGGGGATCACTCACTTTCGATGACATGTCTCTGTACAGAAATGCTGTCTGGTTTTTGAACGGAATCCACCAATATACAAGGTCAGTCAACACTATCGAGTCCTTACTTTGGAGCTTGAGGCGTAAAGAAACTGCTGTCAGAGAATGCTTTGTGCATTTAAGTCACTGTATACAGTGTCTAAATATGTCTCTCTGTTTAATTATAGCATTTATTATCTGTAAAATAATTTGTTTTAGCCTGAAGATAAAGACACATGGAGATAAGAGGTCTGATCTCTCTATGGCACCCATCAGCACACAAACTGGCCTTTATGTACAATTACAATAGTTCCATTGACAGCTGATGTGTCTTGAGGATGACCCTCACATCACTTGACTCCACCAAAGATAAAATGTGGTTACATATAGCCTTCTTCCAAATAATATTTCGACTGCTATCCCTTAACTTTGGGGCATGTGCTGATTCATGTGTTTATTACTTTAGGAAGGGATATGAGGCAGCATCGAAAGACTTTGAGCCCCAGGACCTGAACGTGTCCGTTGTAGGAAGGTCTTTTATGATCACCGGAGCCAACAGTGGAATTGGCAGAGCGACGGCCATGGCTATAGCCAAGAAAGGTGAATGTTCGAGAGGTTGGCATGTCCTAAGTGGTGCACCTTTATACTGATAGAAAATAGTCTTGTCTTGGATCTTTTGTTTCCAGGTGGGACAGTCCACATGGTGTGCAGGAATAAAGATAAAGCAGAAGAGGCCAGGGCGGACATAGTCAATGAGTCTGGGAATACAGTGAGTGTCGGGAAAATAAAGTCACAAATGATTTATGAGAGAGAAACTGACTTTTTTTTTGGTTATTCTAGGAGATACACATCCATGTTGTGGACATGTCAGAGACACGCAAAGTCTGGGAGTTTGCAGAGGCCTTTAAGAAGCAGTATCCATCCTTGAATGTGTTGGTAGGTATCGCCCATCTCCTTTAATCTGAATCACAAGGCAGGTCTGACTTCTTTGTATTATTTTTCTGACAGATAAACAACGCAGGGTGTATGGTGCACAAGAGAGAGCTGAATGCTGAGGGACTGGAGAAGAACTTCGCCACTAACATGATGGGTAAGACCTCATTCAGTGCTCTGCTGCTGCACAGATAACAGATTTAAATGTGTGACCTTTCTCCGTCTCTTTAGGGGTGTACATCCTCACTCAAAGTCTCATACCACTTCTGCAGAAGAGCAGGGACCCTAGGGTGGTATGAGCACACGCAGGCACACACACACACATACACGACATACACACAAAATTGCTCATTTGCATCATGTGGACAGCATAATGCCACTTCTGTCCACGCTGTAGTGGCTGTTGTCTGAGCACACTGTGCCTCTTTTCTCCCTGATTGTTAGATCACTGTGTCCTCAGGAGGCATGCTGGTCCAGAAACTCAGAGCAGATGACTTGCAGTCAGTGAAGGGCTACTTTGATGGTGTCATGGTCTACGCCCAGAACAAGGTAGTATACATGTTATAGGCCACCAGTAAATAAATGTACTCATGTGCTGTACATAAGTTATAAAGTATTTCTACTTTATGCAACTCTATACTTGTACTCCATTACACTATGAAGGCAAATATTGTTCTTTTTACTCCACTACCTTTATGATAGCTTTAGATTATTAATACAAAATAGAATTCAACTAATAAATGATGAATTATTATTGTAGTTTAAAGTAATTAAAATCAATCCTGCTATATAACTTTTGCACTTTTAAGATTATGAATGCAGGACTTTAACTTTTAACATTAGTTTGTCTGTGCAATGTGGTTAAACAGAAGAAAAAATGTACATCGTAACGCCAAATACATTTGCAGCAGCAGTGAATACTGTAGTGATAACAGTGTGTCGTTTCTCCTCAGAGACAGCAGGTGGTGCTGACACAACAGTGGGCCAAAGCCAACCCAGTCATTCACTTTTCTGTGATGCATCCAGGCTGGGTAGATACACCAGGTATTAGGCAGCTTATTCAGAGATCGTGAAAACTATGAAACATGCCGCTGGAAATTTTTCTTTGTCACTTTATATTCTCAAAAAAGAAAAGAACAGAGTATCTCACACATACTGACCGTTCACAGCAGCCCGTCTGTCCAGTGCTGTACGGTGACAACTCTCCTGATGGTGGTGCTATAGGAAATGTTAAGACAGAAACTTTGAAAATCCATAAAAAAGGTTCTCTACAGGATATAGTTTCATTAATAGTAATAATAAAAAAAAAACAAAAAATACCAATTTTGAAGTCTCATCTTTTTTTTCAGAAATTGTAAAATTTTGTTCATATTTTATAATATATAAGTAAATACTGTATTTGATTGTTTATAAAATCCCAAAACATTGAGTCTATAAGTCTATAACTTATTTAGGGTTTACTATAAACCATAATGTATACATGTCTTTATAGCTAAAAAATATTTACTAATAGCTGTGATTTAATAACACAGAGGATATGAGGTATATAAACTTTTTTAATTTTGCCAAATGTTCATATTTTATAATCATTTAGTTGTTGTATTGAACGAGGAATGTAGAATAAGTTAAGAAGCAAAAACAATTTGACGGAATATTTTTATTTCTATTGTATTTTTACTTTGTGAACTTTATGAAAAGATTCCTCAAGGACCCTCTTTTGAAATCTGCAGATCATTCCTTATTATTATTCATTGTCTGTAGTTGAAATCTTTGCTTCGGTTTAATTTGGTTTCATTTGCTTGAGTAGAAAACTAAACTTTAGGCCCCTCTCTGACAGTAAAATGAACCCAATATTCACACATTCAACTAACCCCCCCCCCCCGTTTTCAGCTGTTTCTACCTCAATGCCTCAGTTCCACCGGATGATGGGGGAGAGGCTGCGCAGTGTGGAGCAAGGCGCCGACACTGTTGTCTGGTTGGCTTTGTCTAGAGCTGCTCCCAGAACACGCAGCGGGCAGTTCTTTCAAGGTGAGCAGCTTGAAGCCTTCCACTTACACATACTGTACATACTCTCTTCTCGTCCACCATCTTAGGGTGAATTCATTGGTGGTGAAGTCATCACCATCATCTGGCATCACTTGTTCTGACTGACTGTTTGTGCTCCAGATCGTAGACCTGTTCCTGCCCACCTGCCTCTGGCCTGGACTCACAGTTCTGCAGAAGAGATTCAGAGTTTCATGACTCAGCTGGAGACAATGGCCAGAGTCATTCAGTCACAACCTGATACAGAGCTCAATGGACCCACGAGCTCTTCCAGACCTCAATTTGTCTGAATTATGATATGAATGTTAAACCATATGTCACTGACATATTAAAGCATTAGTTACAATAAGATACATTTCTGAAACAATTGGCATATTTGTCATGTTTAGTCTTGTGTGCCTCTTAATTTTACCCATTAATTCAAAAGTATGACACATTTTCAGGATGGTGCATAACTCTTGACTTGTGACAGCACGCGTTAACTTGACTGCCTGCCTTCATTTTATTCTATTTCTTTGATTTAAAGACAAATCGATTACTTTTATTGAGTTGGATTAAATATCTCATTGGCAGTTAGTGAATGCATGTAACAATAAAATTGGGTTACCTGCTAGATGTGATTTTGATTTATGCACTAAATACTGGTGGTTTGAATTGCCTCACCAAGCTCGGTTTATTGTACGTTTCTTCGTGTACTAAAGAAGTCCTTTGGGAGACAAGTCAGTAAATCTTTTGGAGTCTTGAGCAGAACTGATGTTGTCATAGTGACTGCAATGTGAAAATCAGCATGCAAGGCAAACGTAGAAAGCATTTCTGTGAACAACTAAGGAGCAGGAACACTCACTGTTTTTATTTTTGTTTTGTAACAATCCACATTTGCTGTTTTTAATAATTTTATTATTTTTATACAGTATTGAAACAAAAAAAAATAATGTGGTGCATTCACATTTTTCCCAAGGGATTCTTTGCAAGTTTGATCTCTACAAGGGTAAAACAGTGAAAAGCTTGAAGCTGGATCCATCCATGTTAAAACTCACAGGGAATAGGAAGAGTGGGCCCGATTTTAAAAATCATCTACAAGTTTTGATGGGTTTATTTTTCTGCGCCAACATTTTATTCCCCTTTTACGTGTGTTTACTGTGTTTTTGTAAAGGACGATGAATCAGGTTCCCAGCATGTCTTTAAAAGAAACTTCCAGTCCATGCGTAACAACAGTCCAAAGAAAACAAACAAATCCCATCCTCCCCGTCCAGTCTCTACCTCCTCTCATCCACAGTTCATCTTCTACGCAACGTAGGTGTACACTTTACGATCTTCTGGCGTCCGCGCCAAGTATTCTCTTTCTATTAGTCCTTCTATACGCTTTTTAATTACCACAGGGCTGGGAAGAAAACGTGCCCGGAGCTGCTGAGTCACCTGAAGACACAAAGTCATAAAATGTAAGATTAAAACTATCCTTCTAAATTTCATTTTTCTGCAGAACATGGAGCCAAAAAAATTGCTGGATTAAAATGGCTGTCCATTCTTATCGTGGGTTCCTTACCTCTGCCACCAGGACGTTGTGCTGCATTTTCTTTCTTGACTTCATGATTCGGACAATGGCTGCCTCAATCTCATGCTTCCTGTCGTCATCCACCTTCTGCCGCGTCTCTTTCCTTTCAGGGTCTGATTCTCCTTGTTTAGCAGCAACTAGGAAAGAATCACACAGGGAGGAGGTGAGGTGACATTTTCAAGTTATTATTATAATATTATTAGTTTTATATTAGCAGACAGGGAGAGTCCCATGAAATTAAACCTTCAAACTAAAAATACATTGTTTTAGCAGAGAGTAGTGGACAGACGTTGGCCCAGAAGTGAGGGGAAGATGTAAACACTTTGCTCACCTGTCTGTATTTTGACTCTGTGCAGTTTGGAAGTAAACTGATCATTGACTGTAAACACATGGCCGCTCTCAATCTCCTTGGACTTTGGCTCCTTTGTGAGGACTCTCTGTGTCGGCTTCCCGCAAGCCAAAGACTGCAACGCTCGCACTAACTCCCTCTCAGGAATATCGGTCTCCTGCTGGATCTCCTATAGATGGGGACAGAATGGGTGATTGGGTTATAAATCAGAGAGTAAGCAAAAGAAAACCAGAGAGAGTGAGCTGAAGCTTCAGTGTGTCCTGACCTCAAAAGTGCACTTTTCTCTGTTGTTGAAGAGCATGAGGATAGTCATCTGGAAGGTGGAGACCTGCAGTATGTGCTTCCGGGTGTTGGAGCCAGTCACCTGAGCACCTCCTACACCCACTTCTGAACCATCCTCCTGCAGATGAAGTAGAATGAAAGGTAAATTTATAAATGATACTGCCTTGAAAAAAACAAGTTTCTTTCCAATTTCAAAACCTAAAACACCATTGTACCTTAAATGACGTGGCTTACAATAACACAGGAAGGGAGTGGCACTTTAAAAATGGCATTTTGCGTCTACCTTTTTAATAGTTCCATAGAAAGTTGCATTTAGGTCTGCCCCGCCCATGTGGTGCTGCAGTGTGAGCTGTCTACCACTGTGCTTAGCGAGGTAAAACCTAGAAAATAAAAGCCAGGACCAAGTTCTTTAGAGACCACAGGAAAAGACATCGAGCCTCACGATGTTCAGTGAAACGTGAGTGAATTTACCTTCTAAAGACTTCAAAGGCGTGTCTGGGAGCAGGGGGGATGGTGCATTTGGGTGTTGCTGACTGTGTGGGCCAGTATCCGGTAGTAAGGACTCTTACTGTGAGGTCCACACCACTTAGAGATGCCTTAAAGAGATGCACCCACATTTTTTTAGACTGACTTTTAACCCAAAGTTCCTCCAAACATATGGATCATGAATTGTACTTACAAGTTCTCTTTATGTCAAATGTGTGCCTCATTTAAAATGATTAGTTTTGTTTTTTTGAGGGGCGTCTTGAGTGTCTTACCGACGTGGTTTGTATGTGTTGCCTGAACTCATCCATGGTAGTGTTGGAAATGCTCATGTCTCTGAACATCCCTTCCAGTTTTGAGGTAAACTGACAGCCACATTCTGTCTGCGAGGGAGAAACACAGAGAAGTGTTGAAACTGCAGACGGGGACTGAGACAGTGTGAAGGCAGAGCAAACAGTGAAGAAGAAATGATGATGAACATATATGCATATACATCTGTATACACATTTTTCTCATTGTTTTACCTTGAGCTTAGAGATCATGTTTTTCTCTGAGTCGTCTGAGACGCTCTTGTTGCTGAGCAGCCTGCGGCCCAGATGCTGCTTGTAGTACCTTTCAAACACATCTTTCTCCTGCATAAACCTGAACAACACCATGGCCTTGTCAAGAATCGACTCCACTTCCTGTTCTGTTAACTGAGGAAAAAAAGACAGGGGGGAAAAAAATGAGGCAATATACATGACAGAGCGCATAAAAATGTAGAAAAATTTGCAATGCGCTGTTAAAAAATTCTCAAAGAATAAACTTACCCCTTTGACACCCTTCTTGAGCTTGTCATCAATAAAGAGTGATAGGTACTCTGGTGAGCGGGAGTTGAGGTTGAGGAAATACTCAAAGTCTCCTGCTATGGTTTGTTTGAAGAGCCTGTCATTGTTGAAGGACTCGAGGAGGAAACGATCAAATCGTGTCTTCAGGTCTAGCAGGCCCTGTTGAGGAGAAAAATCCAAAGAGGTGATATCATCTATAATGACGCACTTCTCTCTCATTTGCTATTAAAGCAGAGTGTCTGAGTCTTGAGTCATAAAGCATACCTGGATATAGTCGACGGGGTTCTTGCCCTCTCCCTCTTCTGACACCAGAGCTTTGCCTTGCTCCCTCAAGTAAGAGCTCATGCACTCGCACATCGTTTTCAGGCCATTTGGCACACGGCTGAACAGCTTGTACATGCATGCCAGGTCTGAGAGCGACAAGGAAGGTACAAGAAAGAGAAACAAACAGAAACGGTTGAGAGAAGGCTGACTAAGAAGTGCAAGTCACTTGATTGCAAAGTTTTAATTATGTTATTATATTTCAACATCATTAGGTTTGATTAAAAAATCAAGAGGCAAAGTGTTTACCTTCTGTCTTGCCGTTCTTGAGCATATGGACGAGGCCGGAGTTCTCCATCTCCACAATAGTCTTCATGTGTTTAGAAATGAGCTCCCTTTCTACCACCTTGACGATGGGCTCCTCCGTAGACTTGTCCAGGCAGTGCATAACTCGCTCAATCTCTTCATTGATTCTGGCCTCTACCTTCTTAATGTAGACACTGGCACTGTTTTCTGCTAGGAACTTTTGGCTCTCCATCTGAAGGGGCAGAGGTGTGTGTTGTTTTATTACCACGATTTTCAGTGGTTACTAAATTGTGGAGACACAATGAACCGACCACAGACTTACCTGGAAGAATTCTGCTGACATATCTAAGAAAGGGCCCTCAAAGTCCTCCTCGTATACAGACCTGCCGTCCAGGCCAAGAATCATCAGCATCTGGCAGGCGTTTCTGATGGCCCCCCTGCAATGAATGATGAATAAATGCATGATTGCAGATAAAGCGGAAATATATAACAGAAGATTCAAACACATATCTAAGAAAACTACTGCGTGTAACCCAATTTTCTCATTCAACCAAAATATGGGATATCACAGTTAATCCTTCAGATCGAGCAGTGAAGTACTACTGCGGCATACCTGTCGACAACCTCTCCCTTCCTCTCGCGAGCAATCATGTCCAGTAACGTCTGTCGTAAGTGGTCTCGAATGCAGCCGTAGCGCACCACCTGGTCCCTGAATATGATGAGGCCGAGGTTGTACACATTCTCCACGTTGTTTTGTTGAACATAGACGCGGTCCTGGAAGACCAGAGAGAGCAGGGTGAAACAGACACCAGACAGTTTATGTGTGGAAAGAATTACGATGGTCCACGCTGTCTTAATTACATTCATATAAATGTAAACATCTTAAGAGATTTAATACACTGTAAAAGCACAGGTAAAACTACTGGATACAGTTTGTATGAAAGATATTAATCACCAACTCCATCCACTGTGATTCAATGTGGTGCAAAGTACTTTTTATAGGGCCAGCAAACCTTTCATTACACACTACACAATAACAGGTTGCACAGCTTTTATAAGGCCATTAGAGCGTCAATATAAATGACTGGTAGGTGTCTGAATTATTCCCAGACATAAGCCCATTCCAGAAAGCATAAATATTCAAGGGGTATGTAGGTGATAAAATATTTACTATACCACTTAGTAACAACATTTGACATTACAAAGTCCAGAATGACAAATATTGGCCAGTGCCAAATCACAGGAGGCGGTTCCTTCTAGACAACAAACTTCCAGGATATCACGCGGGATCATAATGTGACTTGTGCTGTACAAAAGAGCCCTTACTTTTCCAATGCCATGTCTGTTTTGCAAGTTTATGGGGTTTAGCTTTCTGATGCCTCTCCTATTTTAATTAGAGTAAACATGTTTTCAATTATGACATGAGGTTACTATTAAAAAAAAAAAAAAGCAGCAGTTAACATGGGCTGAAATCCAAGAAAAAATAAATATGTGCATTATCCAAACAACACTAAAATGAATAACTAGTGCAGTGCTGCTCAAATGTTTTCTGGCATTCAGAAGCCCCCCAAGAAAAGTGGACTCAGGCAACTAAAGAGAACAAGTTGAATTTCAGTTAATTAAAGGTCAGCACGACTGCATTAAAAAAATTATTTTCCCTAGACAAGTCATCCATTCAATTTAGTATCACTCCATAGACATTTCCCCCTGGTCATCCATACCCCACCTGCAGTGGCTCTATGCCCCACAGTGAGAACCACTGGCCTTGAAAATATACAGCTCTACCTCTCCCAGGAAAATGATGCCTCCGGGGCCTAAAGAGAGGCGGTGGCTTTCAACAAGGTAAATATGGCTGATGAGAAAAGCCAAGTCACACTTGCAGTATCTGTCTGGCTCTCCTCTAAATGTCTGCAGGCAGGTAACATTGACAGCACAGATACGGTGAGTCTGCCGTAGTTAAACCACAGAAAGCCAACTGCCCGGCGTAAGGCCAGGACAGGAAAAAGGAGACGGGGAACAAAAGAACCCCCGGGGAGCCGTGTAGTCTCTGTACTGACTGTGTCATTGTTTAGCCTACACTTGTGCCTATCTCAAGGGCTCGCTCACTCACACACAAACACTTTGAACTTGCTGCTGGCTAAAGTAAGTCAACTAGTCCTGCCAGTTTTCCTACAACACAAATAAAAACAGCAACAGAGGCTCTGTTTGACCCACAAATAAAACAACACCTCACAATCAATGTCCAGAACGGGATGTAGGTGAAGGTTGGCAAGAGTAGGAAACAAAAGGCTATTTCTTCAAAAGGAAAGAATTATTCATGACAGGGAACAAGCACCATATTCACCTTGCAGCGGCAACAGAACCAATGAAAGAAACACAGGACCAACAAACAAAAAAGCAAAATAACACCCAATGCTGCACTGGGAAAGAGCTCCGTATAGTAATTCACCCACAACTTTACAACAGTTTAATTATACAAATATGTATGACAAGACAAAGAAACAGCAACACCACACCTACCATGTACATGAGGATGTCTCTGATCATAACCATCGCAGTTTGATGGTCATTCCAAGCCTGATTCAGCGTTTGCAGAAAGTTATTATTTAGAGAGTTTAAGACGTCTTCCCGTACCTGTAGAGGGACAAATAGAGACACATTTCTGTGATGAACATCATGTCAGGACAACAGTGAAATAATTTGAAGTGAAGTGTTCTGTTAATGATTTAAATAAAAGAGCTGCATTTCTTTACTTTGTTGATGAGATGCTCGGTGACGACTTCCCTCAGGCCTGTGTAGAGCTTCTCCCCGTGCTTGTGGAGCACCATGGTGTAGGCGTTCCTGTACAGCTCCTCAAAGCTTAACCCGCTGTTGTTCTTCCTCTGGATCTCCTGGATGGCATTCTTTAGAAGGTCCCAGATGTTGTTCACATACTTCTCATCCATTGTCATCTTGGTGGGACGGAAAGATGAGAATGTGTTTACTTGAAAAAATATGTATTCTTTATTATTTCTGTGTGGTATACGTAAATGACAATCGTATTATCAAGGTTTGTTCTGTGCAATGCTATTTTAATTGATCAGCCACACTAAGGAGATCCATACACTCACTTCCACACTAAGAAAACAATTTCTATCTTGCTGTGTGGACAGGGAAGACAGCACATATTTGATGGACGACTTTCACATTCGAGCTTAGGTACTAAAGTGTAGCCGCAGTGTAAACAAGCCACATTTCTGTTACTTTCAAAATTCTCTGTGATACAATGTGATGCGATGCCAACTAGTGATCCCTGGCTTGTTCTGTCTGCTGTCAGATAATTTTGCAAGCATATAATGGCAATCTGATCTAGCATTATAATACAGCACAAGAGCTATTCAATATTTTAAAAGTGTGTGTAGTCATATCAACAGCAACAGAGAGATCTATCATTGATATAATTTCAGTCAGTCATGTAGCAGCAGTCATATGGAGTCATAAACATCTAATCAAGGTAGTAGCAGGGAGAAAGTTAGTTCTAACTACATTATTGTTGGTATTGTTAAGGTTGTGATAGAAATCTAAGACAATATACTTTTGGTTTGGTTGCTGCTGACCAAAATAGAGGAAAAGTCGAGGAAAATGTGTGAACTGCCAGCCTCAAGCACCAGCCAAGAAAGAGACTTCACAGTTATTTTGGCTGTGTGATGATATTTTGGCAATCAATATTCAGAGTACAAAGCAATGTGCATTACAATTTATGTTGAGTGTGCCATTGTCTGGATCACACGGTGCTTGACTCGAGACTCAAGTAAACAGGTAGTCTTACGATCAGAGATCTCAGCGCCTACCGATCATCTAAAGATTTCTAGTAGTTGCTTGAACGGCCATTACTTAAAGGACGCGCCTTACCTGAAACAATGCTGTCCGTCCATTTTGTTTGAAAACGGATGCCCCAAGCAATGTTATATGGTACAACATTGTTTACAAGTACATGACTTCTGAATGTCATCACGCTGAACACTTTGGATTGATTCTGCAATGCAGTATTTTTAAACTCCTAATTGTTTCCACGCAGTTTTAGTAATGAACGTTAAGAGAATGTCTCTACTGAGCGAAGCTTTTAGAATCCAGCAAATAGGTAACTAAAAATCCCGGCAACAAACGATGGTCTTTATCTGAGTGTCCATAATTAAAGATTCAAAAATACAACTCAAGTCAGTAAACCCAAGTCCTCGGGTGTTAACATTTCTTCTGGTATCTCTAATTTCGATTTGGGGGCAAAAGGTAAGTATGATATTGTTATTTTCATCATGATATATTGAGATTTTTGCCAAATTTCAAAGCCCTAGTTGGAGTCAAGTTCTGGGTATTTACCAAATCAAGTACTCGATCAGAAGAGAAGACCTCCATATTGCCTGCCACACACAGAAATGTAATGCAAAATAAGTATTACAGACTGAAACCGTGTCACTGTGTTACTGCACCCCAAAACCTTCAATAATGAACTCAGGTACGTATAGAGGTGTAACCCCGCCCTGTTTACATGTGCTGTTACCTGTGAGATGCTGACTGTGTTTAAGTGCTGTTGCAGACGGTAAGTAAAGTCAGTTAACTGTCTAAAAATGTGAAAATCTTTACCATTAAATTATAACGGTAGGGACACACATATTAATGGTAATGCTTACTTTATTAAATGAATTGGATGTCAATCATCCATCCACATTAAATACAGTTTATTTGTCATTATAAAATTTAGTGTTCCAGCTTTCAGTCATTCACTCACATGGGCTGTACACTTTTTAAACTCTTGTTGCTTTACATATAAATAATCCAGATTGGTTTTCCATTTGGAAGAAGACAGCATTGTAAGTAACTATAGCTTGATGACTAACCTGAGTTTTCAGATCAGAAGATGAGCATGTCTCAATAGCTATTACAAACACACGAGCTGTAACAGGGTTATTCAATATTAATTCCTTAATTTGAGTTTCTTAATGTGTTGACTAAGACCGCCTGGTAGTAGCTGTGGACTAGTAGGCTGGTCTTGCACTTGCATGCAAGATCTACATTTGAGAAAAACTGAAACACTTACTCATCTGCTCACTGACTCATTCTGCTAGATAAACACAGACAACAGCCTTTATCTGTGTCTCACAGTAACGTTCAACGAGGAATGAAAGGATGTTTGCAACCAAAACATGCAACTGCACATCCCACAAAATGACAACTGTGCTCATAATGAAGACAAACCGAGTGAGGGTGAATGTGTTATTCAGCCCTCTGGTCAGCGGATGTAGCTGAAATCATTGTGTGGCCGTAGTACTAGCAGTAGGTCGGTTGTCAACAACATTAAGTAACGTTACTCAAGTTACCCTGAGGCATGTTTACTGTAGTCTCATGTTAGGCTGAAGTTTCGTTAGCCTTCGAGCTAACTACATGATAACGTGTTCAGCTAATAATACCAGCCTGCGCCAAAAGCGTGGTGCAATGAAATGCCAACAGCCAAAACCGCCTGCCGTTACCATAGCATAATGATAACTTGCTGACTGGCTGCAACTTAGCTGGCGTCAAGTCAGCTAACATCACCAGGCCTGCTACTTCGCTAGCCACTATTTGCTAGTATGTCACTGAGGAAGTTTCCTTACATATGCTAACATTAGCTCACGTCAAACGACGATAGCATATCCAAACTAAGAAGCTAACTAACGTTAAATAAATCCAACTGATAACACAGCTCATGTGCTTCGGGTAGTTTGTTCAGCTAATACCGTTTTTACATGACCATGACATGTTTTTCTCGTTTGTCCAGCTAGCTAGCAGGCACTTGCTAGCGTAAAGACCTGTCATCCCCGGTACTCGAGTCTCACAGTGAGCGTCTCAGCGCTCACAGAGCCGGGCAAAGACTTACAGGAAAGGCTCGTATCCTCATCTTGGTGTCCTTCTTGGTGCCGCCTTTGAGGTTGGACATGATTAGTTAGAACGACTTTCGTTTCTAAGTTGACTTAAAGACTACATGAAAGGCAGTTGCTAGTTTGCTTTCTACGCCAGGAAAGCGGCAGGGAAACTCAGTGACCTCCCCTCTGGGAATTAGGTCGGTCTGTATGTCTGTTGTGTTGTTGTCACTCGCTCTCTTCTCAGTGGTTTTTGGCTAATGCTAGCTTGTATGCAGTGATGGCGGACGGCTGTACTCCACTGCGCAACGCCGAAATCTCGCGAGAACAAAGTCACTCCACTGACAGGTGCATTCCACAGGTTGATAATAAACTGCTCACTCATATCAGAGTGTTTACATTACCGTTGCATTTTACATTAATATCTCGACGAGAAACGAAGTGTTTTAGAACTTTTATCGACGAAATATCTGGCTCAACTGAAAAGGAATTGACAAGAGCACGCAGAGGGCAGAGAAAAGGGACTTTATTTGGTGACAGTGATGTACTATTTTGCTCCAAAATAGAGATAAAGCTAGGCCATCATCTGTGAGTAAGCATAACGTTACACATCCACTCTGTATAATTGTTAGATGTAATTTGCATGTTATTTTTTGTTTTATTTTTGCTGTTCTCCGCTCCTAACATCGTCCAACTGCCATTTTCGATGATTGACCAACGGCTGGAAGATGGAATATCTCCTGACTGTCATGACGACGCTCTCTGAGTGAGACAAATATGAGAACAGACAGGTGAGTCCTCCACGAAACTACTGTGCAAAAGCAAAGACACTAACATTTAAGGGCAATAATTTCAAAGCAAAAAGTCAATAGGAATAATAATATTTAAAGTATTAAAACAACAACCTTAAAGTACAGTTAAGCCACAAAAAAATCAACATTTCTGGGCTAATTAAGTCATTTTCCCTCTGCTTCAACTTGATTTTCCATCAATACATAGTGTTATACTGGTATATAGTCTACCTCTGCATTCTGCTGTTATAATGGGAACTGTTGCATTCTTTCGGAGATTGGGTCCAGCTCTCCTCCTCAGCCCCATGTTCTCCAGCTCCAGCTTTCTGATTTCGGACCGCATCGCCCTGATCACCTGGATAATCCTCTGTTCGCTGTCCATGGTGCTAACCACACACATTTCTACCTTGCCTGCGTCCCTCTCAAAGTCATGCAACCTACCACACGACCCCGTCTGACCCGCACAATGCAAAGCCTGGGTCCCCTTCTCATTCAAAGTTGATTTCAAAGCTCAGCATTGGGCCAACAAAGAAATGAACAGCCAATCAGGTGCAGCAATCTAGTCTGTCATCAGACCATTGATAGTCCGGTCACATGATGGGGAGAGTGTTATTTTCTTCTTAGTGATCTGATGCCTGCCACTTTCCCTCCTCCTGTTAAATATTCATCTACTCTGTCAACGTAAAGCGACAATAGGAACTTGGGAGAGGCGTAGTCTTTGTCTCAGTCATGGCGATAGGGTGAACTGCTTCTCCTTTAAACTCAGACTACTTCTCGGTGTGGCTAAAATGCAAAAAAGATGGACACAGAAGTTATTTACGTCTGTCAAACATATTTTTGTTTTGTACTTAAACCTTCAGCTTCTTCTTTCTGCCCCAAATGTGTATAGTGAGTAAATCAAAACCTCTCAGTTTCCACACCAATATCCTCATCTTTAGGGCTCATGCAGACAGCCTGGCTGCATTCGTACAAATCTTAAAACTGCACACGCACACACACTTTTTTCTCATAAACACAATGAAAATTAGCGTAGTAATTAACCAGTTAGTCGCTTTGCTCATTTATGTGTGCGTACTTATTATTTACTTATATTCAGTGCAAGAGGCTTTACAGTAAGCATGTCACATGTGCAGTACCTAAAGATAACATGAGTCAGTGAGTTTGATGCTGCTCTGCTGCACTCTAGTGTCCCAGCATCATGCTTAAAGAGTAACCTAACACCATGTAGAAAATGATTATTTCACTGACCTCTTCTGGTTGAAACAGTCATGTCTGTAGAACCTCTGACTAACAGCGACGTTAATCACCTTCCATATTACTAACCTGCTTTATATTGCCTTATAAATGTGTGTTATAGACACTGGTAAGAGACTAGCAGACATCAGAAACATAAACACTGTTAGAACAAGAATAGTTGATCCACCGTGGGTGTGTGCAGATAAAGGAAGTGCAGTTTGGAGGTCACGTCATCTTTACGGACAAATGCAAAAGATTGTAATATTGCATGGATGTTAGAGACTTTTGGGCAGATGGATAGTATAGGCAGCCTAGAACAGGTGTGTATTTGTCATTGGATAATTGGTTGAACAGGATTTCAAAGCTATTGGATAGTAGATCGAAGGGTAGTAGTTGCAATAGTCGTTGTCCAAGTGCCATACACCAAGCGTTAACACCACATCAGTCACAAAGAACACAGATAAATCTTAAAGATGAAATATAAAACTACAGAAAGTACAAATACTGCATCTATAAAGTTTAATAACTTACAGGAAACACAAGAAGTTTCTTGATTTAGGCCAAAGGGCTCCACTGTTTTAAGAGTGTGAATCCGGTATGCCTTTCTCTGCAGAGCACTGAGCCAATAAAGTCTCCACTTCTAGGAGGAGATTTTTTTTTTTTCTATTCCCCAGAACTGTAATAATGCTGCAGAACCATGGTTAGCCTGTGCATAATGCAGAGCAATAGCATAATCCATGTTTTGTATTGCAGTCTTGCGTTCTTCTCTTTTAGCTTGTCCAGCATACATCAGCTCAAAGGGACATTTGAGCATGTAGACAGCATGTGTGCTGCCGCAGTTATGTATGAAGGATTCTATGGTATATTTATTTACCAGGATGTGGATGTGCAAAGTAGTTGGTGTCTGATGAGCTAGAACATTATGCACAGCAGTCCTGAGTTAAAAAATAAATCAGTTGATCAGACAGCCAGGAGAAGTGAGAGTCTGTCTGTCAGATTCTGAGAATGTTGAAACATGATCAAGCGAGACACAGAGCTGATGTTATTTCGAGATGGATGACTGGATGAGAACACTTCAGTGTTTAAGGATAATGTTTTTAACCCTGCCATCAACCAGGAGACTGTGCTTTGCTGCTCTGCTGCATGCAGTACCTTAATTGACCCACATTATTCATGATGCTACCCCTGCCTGTCGTACTTGTGTACTCAGTCTTCATATTTGTCCCTCTTCCTCTTGAATGTCCCTTCCATTAGATGCTTCTTGAGAATAGGTGAAGCTCGAGCACCCATTATGATGTTTGTCCTCATGATTCATGTATCTGTGGTTGTTTCTAGAACATTTCTCACGTAGTTGCATTCATATCAGATGAGAAAAAAGCTGTGCATTGCTTTTTTACAGGTACATCCTCTCCAATATTGAAAAATAAGTACTGTGGCTTTAACACAGGAAGTGTTACCACAGCTACAACCCTGACGTGTGTGATCAGAAGCCATGTTAGTGTTCTTGTGGAGGGTGAGCTCTGTGTTGACCTACCACCGTAGTCCATCTAATGCATCTATTTGAGCAAATTTCACATCGTGCACAAATTACAGTTTACTTCATCCTACACTCCTGTGTTGTAATATTTGGTGATGTGTGAGCTCCTCATTGGTGTGTCCTATAATTTGGTTGGTGACATTACAAACAGACTTCCGTGACACACATTTGAGCAGTCGAGCGTATCATAATATCATGTTCTTGTTTGCTTGTGTGGTGTTTTGACACCAAATTACATGCACTAAGTTCCACCCATTCCACACTGAGCTGTTTGTCTGCTGATAACAACCCCCTCAGTAACCGAGAGATAAACTCTGCATGTTGGTGTAGAGACAGCTAGCACGAGATGCTGACAGGCCATGTGACAGAAATGCATTGTGATTGTGGAAAGACTCCGCTGATTGAAAGATGTCTGTGTAGAGTGATGTTAAATTAAATGACAGGCACACACAAAGTCATCCGTTTCAACCTCAGTAAGATTATTAATAACTAAAGACATTCAAAGTTTGTTTACCACATATCATACCTAAGATCCCCAGCAGGTGGCATGTGTTGTGGTGTGAGTTTAACAAAATTAGGCCTAATGTACTAGAGCTTCACTCCATGTGCAAGCACATGACATCCTCCAGCAGCAGGGTAAACCCAAAGGACAACAGTATAAAGTGGTGCATTTGAAAGCAGAGGTAATTGATTTTTTTTTTTTGCAAGTGATTACAGAAGCAGAATTTAATACACTGCTTTTAATTTCAGCTCTTTTCATCGCTGCTACTTGCTTTGCAAACATGACACCAGAGGCTCAGGACAAATGCGGCTCCCTTCAGAATCCCGCACTCATCATTTTAGCCAAGTTGCTGTTGACCCGGCGCCAACACCACAAAACAGGACAAGTAATTTAATTTGCCACTGCTGCCGACCTTGAAGCAAGGAATGTAGGCTACCAGAATCCCAATAGGGAGGCTTGAAGAAAACGTCCTGGGAGCTGAGAGAGGGGTCATTCTGTTGTGTCTGTAGCATCAAACGCAGTCTCTTCACCTCTCCAGGAATACTTTTGTCCTTCAGGCTTGCATAAAGAGAATGAAGACGTTTGTCTATTCTTCTTTTTAAGGTGTTAGGGCACAGCCTATTGGAGATATTATGATAATTTTACCACTGAATTATTTATTTTAGCAACTGCAATTGTAGTCAGAAGATCCTGTGAATAATATCATAGCCATGTAATAATAACATCCTAATGGATAGGAATATTTAAGCAAACCTAGGCTAAGGATGTAAAGGCTAATCTTTCTCTTTTTATTACATAAAATCTGAAAAATGACTAGTATACAGTGCTTTTGCTTCCGCAAAAATGTTACCCTTGTCAAGACTGCAGCTGCTGTTAGGCAGTAAACTCCACAATGACAATATACTGCCCCCAAACACTCAGTAAAAGGCGAATTATGACCTAATACCAGTCAACATGTGCATCTACGTGAACTTTATATGCCACAAACAGGGATAGGATTATGACTAACTGGATATGTCACACCGAAGTCTAGAAAGTGCCACCTCCCCATAAGAGAGGCGCTAAATAAAACAAATGACATAGGAGTGCAAGAGAAATTAGGTCACTCCTGCTTTTATTATGTGATACATGCCAAGGATGTCTTATGGTGCTTCTATCAGTCATGTTTACATATCTCCGGAGATAATAGATAAGGAGATAAGGAGACAAGGCATGATGCAATGTCATGTCTGTTTCTAAGATAACATACCTGAGAAAACTGGGTGTGTTTCGAAAAGTGTTGCAGCTAAGATAAAAGTGACACCGATATTTCACGAAGTACGTGGTCATTGTGACTTGTCACCACAATGACGACGATGATATGACATTAAGAGGTTAGATCAATTCTCAGATCACTCAAATAAAACAAGTGCTCGGTTACTTTATAACATGTCGGTTATGTCTTATGTGTAGACACATTCCCAATCCCATCTCTCATCACCCAGAGGGAACAAATGCACCGATGTCCTCTTCCAGTCATGTGATGTGACGCGATCGGATCGTAATTGTAGCCATAACTTGTTGCCCTATCGAGGTGACACCTTAAATCACCCTGGTGAAAATATCTTGGGTCAGAATTCAATATTGGTCGTAAAATCTAAATATAAGGCCCCGGAGACTAAGCTGTTTCACAGAGCGCTGCGGTAGCTGTCTGGCAAAAACACACACGGGGTAATAAGGCTTGAAAGTGGAGCCGTTGCTGCTTACAAGAGAGCTTCTGCTGTCAAGACTATTAGTGTAATATTTGTGAAATGTTGTAATAACTTTGAAGAGGCTGTTTGAAAGGACTTTTTTTTTTCTAATCCCATGCTATGCGTCCTTGTCTTCCAGCATGTCAGTGTTTCAAATGGAGACCTGTAGGTTTTCCAGCTAGTCAGCACTGTCTTTAATGACATAGCTCATAGCCACAGTCCCATCCACCAGCCTTCATTATGACGCAGTAATCACAGGCTACTTTTGTTTTTCTTTTCCCTCTCTCCGCTCTCTATCGCTCTCACTCAGTCTTTCTGTAAACCTATAGGTTTCTGTCTCTCTTCCCCTCCTTCTGTTTGTTCTCCTCTGAGCAAGTAGTGAGCAAGAGCCGCTCGCTACTGGAGAAAGTGTTTGTTGACTTTTCGGCACAGACTGGTGCTCTGTAGGGGAGCAGTCTGTTATTTATGGCTCAGGCTTATGTGATTGGCTGAGGAGAGATATAATTATGTCTGGCACTCAGCTTAGCTAGTTTTAGAATTACAATAGGTGCCATGTTGAGTTCACTGGTTGCTATGTTACTAAGTGGAGGGTCTTGCACTGTATAGACAATGTTTATGATATAGACCTATAGGATGTCTGGCGAGTTAACCCATTTTTCCGTACTCACCCTCAAGATAACGAAGCATAGTTACGCTGCAGGCGATGTAGTAATTCATTAGTGATACTGTTATGTTGTCTAGGATTGTGTTTGTGTTCAAAGATAGGTTCACGGTTTTGTGCACAACGAGGACTGTGACTCAGCCCGTCGCTTGCATTGGAATCACTTTAGGAAGGGATCTTTGAATCCAGTTTGAGTGGAGGGAACAATTACAGCAAGCCAAACCCATTTCAATGTTAGTATAGGCAGCTGACTATTGTTTTCAAGACAGATTTGAAAATGTTTGAATATCCTTTAATCTCTTGATATAGCAAAAATGTTGTTTATTTTAAGTTACAGATGAATTAAATGGCCTGCAGTGTAGAGTAGCTGTAATTTATCACATCTCAAAAATGTATCTATAAATATCTTTGTCCCCAAATATTGTCACATTTTCTGTATACATACTGTAGCAGTATAAAATATGTGATCAACACTGTGTATTTGATATTTGACCGCATCATAGCTCTTCTGCATTTAAGGAAACAAACGAAGCAGCATAAGACATAATGGAACCTAGATTTGCATTTGAATATTGAGCACAGAAGTTGATACAGAGCTAAACATAGTTGAGAACAACCCACTCGGGCTCCCCATTTGTTGTTTATTATGAATTCACTGCTGTGACACTGGAGGACTGGTTGTTAACTGAATGTACTGGCAAGACAGGTACAACTTAAATATCATCACAAGACTGTAATTTAATGTTTTATTGATGTCACTTATCACTTAATAGCCCCTAGTTATGAAGTTGCTTATCTAATTGCATGCTGTGGCGATGACAGACGCTTAGCTCATCATTCGCATAAATGATGTTAGACGGTAGAAGGATTTTCCAAGGAGCTGCGAAGATTTCCAGTGAACTGCACTATATATGGAGGTGTGAAGTCTAGAGTCAGATATGGAAGAGGCAGGATGAGCAACTCTCGACAACATTCTTAATCAGAGTTGGTGAAGGGGTTGGCTTTAAGCCAAAGACTCACTAAAACACTAACATTTCTTTAGAAACTGATAGCAGAGATTAATTGAATTAATAGCCGTCCTTGACACAAGAGGCATGAATAATTCTCTTTATATAAACAGTTACTAATGGATTTTACCCAAGGAGCCTTTCTTTCCTCGGTATGCAGGGTGGTCAGACAGGGACCTTGAATAAACTAATGGGATTATGTCAGTTTGAATCGTCATTCCACACACTTGCAGTAAAACAGCAGACGTATCTGTGTTCCCCAAAGGAGGTGGGAGGCAAAGATGAGACTTCATCTCTTCACCACAGATAATCCTATTGTGTGTTCCATACCATGACTTATGTGCTCACTGTCTTCAATGATACATGTGTAGTCATGTCACAAGTAGAAAACACAAGGATGGGGAGGGAGTAGAGGCTCAGTGAGTAATCCTCATCTAATCCATTTATTTTAAACACATGGGCTGCCACGGTTAATAAATAGTGACGTGTCTATCATTTTCATGAGGCCTTGCCCAGTTTTTTTTTTTTTTAAGTCTTTAAAGAAAAACACACATCAAGATATTCAATATTACGTCGCTGATTTAATCTGTGTATTTTTAGCAAACAAACGCATGCCAGGGTAATTTAATCAGTTTACATGAAAAATCAAATTTATTTAGTTACAAGTTTATTTTAACCAAACACGCTGGAAGGTAATGAATCGACTTTTTTAAAACCTAAACACAAAAATAAAATGCTGCATATCTTTCTGGTCTCTCGTTCACTTCCTCTGTCACATGAAAATCAACCACATCATGATGGAGAAAAAAAATGCAGTCCTAGGCCGGCAGCATCTAGTTTCATTGCATCGTTTTTAAAGATTACATGACACAGTGTCAGTGCCTGGCTAAGTAAACAGTGTAAGTATAGACCCTCCGATTAGTCCTGTTTCACACCTAATTACTGGTGTGAGTTTATGGCAGTTTATGGTTATGACAGTGGGCAATATGTTTTAGTCATTTGCAGGATGAGCATATCCATGTATCTGCTGAACGTCGTGGGAAGATAAGATGATTGTAAAAGTGTCCAACCTGGCAGTTTAATGTGCTCACAGTGTGTGTAATTTCAATAAATAAGAGCTTTGCTAAAATTTTCCCATTGTTCTCACTGCGCAAGGATATGACTTTTAGACCTACACAGTAATTAAAATGGCACCTCCATATAACAAATTATGACTGTCACCTCTCTCTCTCTCTCTCTCTCTCTCTCTCTCTCTCACTCTCACTCTCTCTCTCTCTCTCTCTTCAGCTCCTTAGTGTAGTTAGGAATGCAGTAGTGCCACTTGCAGACTGCAGTGTCCAGAGAGCCCTAAAAAGGGAAGGAGTCTCACTCTGATTCCTGGCAGCGCATGGAGCAGTGGAGGCTAAATTAGGCCTGGTTTCATTGACTTCCAATCCCCCGAGTACCAGCAATCCTGCAGCCCACAGGAGCGGAGGCCGTCTGGTGCTCAGGGCCTCTGATGCTTCCTCAGAGCTTCTCCAGACACTACCTGGGTAAGTGAAAGAGTAAGATGGAGAGACAATATGTCGAGAAAGCTTGAAATGGGAGGTTGTGTCTCTTGATAATATTAAGAGTAACTGGAAAATAAACATGACTTCCATTAAAGGTCTGTGATGTTCAACATTTTATACCATCAATAAATCGTTACCAATTCAACTTCAGAGATAGGATAATGATTATAAATAAACAACATGACATGCACTGTGGATTTTTGCTAAAAGAAATCTGCTACACTGCTTCCTGTCCAACCTCTTTAGCTTGTAACCCCTTAAAATGTCTAATATAACATTTTAAGGTGTTATAAGCTAAAAAGGTCCAACAGGAAGCAGTGTAGCAGATTTCTTGTGACTCCACATTACAGGATATGTCCTCAGTGTGAACGCACGTTATTAGCCAACCAACTAAAGTAGCAATAAAAACCCCAGCAGAATTTTGTGTAACAGGAGTGTCCTTTTTAATCACCTTGTGACTCCTCAGATTCCTCCCTGTGACTCAATGGGGGGTCCAGACCTCTAGGTCAGAAAGCACTGTTTTATGGTACAAAAAGAAACGGCTTAATAGTAGAAGACAGGAAGAGGTCTGCTAAGCTTTCAGCAAAAGAAACATGAACCGATTATTCCACTTAACTCCATCTTCAGCTAGGTGTCAGTTCATTACAGCTATATAGGCTTATGTGTATAGATATTCAACTTCAGATTTAATCGGTTTTATTCTCGGTTTGTGCATAAAAAGTCACTTAGGTGCCAGAAATAATCTTGAACGATCACTTCATCCTGAGAGAAAAACTCACTAAAGTATGTTGTGCAATAACAACATTATGCTTGCAACATGAAACAACATCCAGAATTTTCGACATCTGTGGTCACAGATTTGAATAACATTATGTTATGTTTAACTAATAAAGTGCTCTAGCCATCATGTAACGTGTTGCACATGACATGCAGCCTGCTCACTATGGGTTTTTTTTTTCTGCTGATAAAATGCTTGTCTGCCTCCCACTCTCCTCTTTCCCCTTCGCTGTGCTGTCCAGTGTGATTGACTGTGTCTCTTTCTCTGTGCTGGCAGTCGGAGACAGGTGCTGAGTGCTGCTGAGTGTTGCTGTGTGTGTGGGCTCCAGGGGTCTGGTTCAACATTCCAGCGATAGTTTGATGGACACAATCCTTGGGGGAGGAAGAGGAGGAGGCCAGATGCCCACACCAACCTCACAGGAGGAGAACCAAGGGGGTAAGTGAAATCCTGTGATGTACCTGCCATGGGAGGATTTTGATAACATGCTGCAAGTCGCCTTTCTTTTTTGAAGTCCCACAAACATCAGCCTTTACAACATCCCACTTCCTGATTCAAATAGCAGTTTCACCGCTTATCTCTCAAGCTCTCAAACTGGTCTAATGTCACGGCCACTTCCTCTTTTCACACACTCACTAGCTGCGAGCAAGCATACATGTCTGTGTGTGTGTGCATATACATTAATGAAGAGCGTGTACACCATTGTGAAAATGGAGAGAAAGAGGAAGTTATAAAAAAGGGGATGCAGAGAGAGGCGGGGACAGTAACGAGGTGACCATATTTGGCATCAGTAGATAATGCAAGCAGAAGATGCAAATTAGATAAGCAGTGGTTGTCATGGAGACTTGATGTTGCGCAGTGATGGTTCGCTGTAAACCTGACCACATTTGTGGTATGGCCGTTGCCAAGCAGAAGGTGCTATTATGAGAGGGAGAGAGATGAGAGAAGTAGAGGAGGAGAGAAATGAAGATGTTAGTTCATCCCACAATGCATTGCGTCAGCGTGACCTGTGTTGAAGTGACTTCGTCTGTCTCAGTGGCACGTCAGCAATAGACAGACACACAGGTAAGCTCACTGGCTAGAAAATCACTATCGGTAGAATTAATGTCTGTTGGGAGCGTAAACATTTGATATTATTTTGTGGTTGATTTGCTTCACAAGATTTTAGAATTGTGTAATTGTTGGTGTTTCCCTCCTTTTAACAAACAAACTCTAAAACTTTACAAAGGCAGAAAGTTTTCTCAGCTGTACAACAGCCAACCTTTGCCGCGTTTTTTCTCTCTACATGACTCTGTCTAATGATTTATCTGCACTGTGAAGTGTTTGTAAAAAGTTTGGAATGTAAAGAGAGTTTATTTAACATATGCAGCAATGTATATGCTGGCTACATTTAGACAGAAAAATAGCCAAAAGCTTGAGTGAAAGGGTGTTTCCATTCGTTTCCATTTTATCTCCAAGATAAGCTTCAAGCTTGAATGGTGCACACACACACACACACACACACACACACACACACACACACACACACACACAATGGTGTCATATGGGGACAAGACAGTGTGCTATTTCCTCTCTCTATATTTCAAACCCGACAGCTTGAATTGCACCTGCTTCCCCTCACTGCGTCAAAGTGGAAAGAAGTTAAGAGAAAGCCACAAAATATGCAGCAGGGAAACATGACTGCAAATTCACACCAGAAAAGGAATATTCGTCTGCATACAAACATTTACAACTTGTCCCACTTTCATGGACATTTTTAGTAGCATATTCATTACATCTTTTAGGTTTGAAGTACTCCTCATATTCTTCAGTAAATCAGACCACAGGCGTTGTTTTAAGCGTGGAAATCACCTCCAAGCAATATTTTGCTTTCTCATTCTGTAGCCTCGAAAATAAGCAATAGTGAAACGGCTGACAGTGAACGCAACTTTCTGCTGCGGGCCCGTGTGCAGGACTGTGTACTGTCGCAGTTGTTGCTGTGTTGGTCTGTAATGGGAGTGTAATGTGTATTTGCGGCCTTAGTGATAGATGAGCCGTCAGAGTTTGGCACACAAAGGCTCTGGGACATTTCCTCAGTGGAGTGAGAGTTCACATCAGCCAGTCAGTGTCATTTACAGAGGGCTGGGAAATAGCAGAGTGCTGAGATGATAGGGATTCTTAAGGTGGAAAGTTACGTTCATCGTGGCGAAGGGAGAGCAAAGGGTGGACAAAGGTTAAGGGTTAGGATCTGATGATTTGACACACAGGCACAGGGGTCACTTATGTTGGACTGAGTTGGTTTAGGGTTAATAGGATTGATTACTGAAGATTAGATTGTGAGGGAGTTTCCAGGACATTCTGCACTTCCTTTATTCTGCTATTTAGCAATTTAGTACTGCAGTTTTATTCTTTTGTAGGACTTGCAAAAGACAAAAGATTAAAAAAAAAAAACAGAACCTATTCGATGCAGCAGAGAATCAGAGAATTCCCATAATGCATTTTGACATTATTAGGGCTGAATTCTGACTTGATATGCTCCTTCCAGAGCCACAGAAGACATTTTACAACTGTTTTCACAGGCTGAGTAGCATAGCTGGTTCACTGATCTTGATGTGTAAAATTGGTGGTATTTCCCTCTAACTGCACTGCACACACACACACACACACACACCTCATCCTGTTTTCAGTTGGTTAACGTTAGTATGTGTGTAAAGAGTTTACTCAACCCCAGTATGTTGATTCCTGTTGCTCTTTGCTCTTACTTAGACAACTCTACAGCCTCATTGATCTCCGAGAGAGAGCACAACGCTCACACCATATTTTTTACCCGTGAAATACGAAGCATGTAGAGCAGGATGATCAATTAAATTGCTGATTTCACTTCAGTTAAAGAAATATATAAACTAGAAATGGAGAAATAGCCTCCTGGTGCATGTTTCGTCAGATTATATGCAGAATAAAACTTTAGTTGTAGAACTGAATGAGAAAAACATCTGGTAACAACGCTTGGCTTTAACTCTAATTGGACCAAAGGAATATGGTTCTGACGTTTGTGACAAATAGACAAGTGGTTGTGGTTTTTTGGGGGGAAATTCGGGGGAATTGAGATACAGTCATAAGTAAGAAAATGTCATTAAAAAAAAAAGAGTCATATGATAACAAATAGTGGGGCAGAGGAGTAAAACAAAGATTTGAGACAGAAAGGACTAGAAGCACTGGCATGCACTCAGCTGCAGCAGAAGAGGGGAAATTCCACGTCAGTGTCTGAGTTTCGCAGAGAGTCCAGATCTTTGGAGGCGCTGCTAATGTGTCTCCTATTGAGCCAGAGCAACATCAATCACCATGTTTCTTCATTATGGGTCAAGAAAAACTCCATTTGGAGGTTAAAGTGACCTGCTGCTTCCATTGATCAGCAGTCAAACAGATTGCTCTGCTAATCTAAAAGACATGTGTCCTAGCAGGGCTGTTTCCATGGTTGGAAATAGATGTACTTCCATCACTAATGAATGATGGTTGGAAACAGATCAAAGCATGGCCTTTGCTGTTGTAGCTAATAATGGAACTGTCTATCAAAACCTGAGAAAAAAAGTACTACCTTTCGTCTGACGTATACAACATGTGTTTGCTCTCTCTGACCACATTGGCACTTTGCACCAGAATATTGGCTAGGTAAAGGGTTAGCACTGCAGCTAGGGCTCTACCACAGATTGTCACCTGGGGCTTAAGGGCCTGCTGTGTAAATTAGAGATGACTTATCACTAGCTTTATATCAAACTGTGCTGTGCAGCAATAGAAACTGGTCCAAAGAGCAGAGGAAGGGCGTGGAACAGAAGCACATGGCGTGACCGTTTTACATAGGAGAAGCAGAGGAACAGTGTTATACATGCAAATACACCGAAGAAAAAAAGTTTTCTCACATCTATAAATATGGGTGCAGGTGTGCAGTCAAACCAGATTTGCTTTGCTTTCGTTGTAAAAAAAAAAAAAAAAAAGGAAGCTAGTTTCTATATTCCAAACAGACATCATTATGAATGCACTCTCTCCATAATCACAATCCAATGACGTGAGTCACAGACAATATGCCCGATCAGTCAGAGAACTTGGGAGTTAGCACACGGCTCAAAATCTGTAAAGATTCCTGCAGATGCCAAGGCCACTATCTCCATGGCTACCGGATATTGCAGCATCAGATCCAAATCAAATTCTTGGAGGCTCCTTTTAGCTACTCTGACTTTCCCCTGGATGCAAGGGTTTGTGGCGGCAGAAGTCTTGAGTCAACAACAATACGGGAGAGTTGGCAGGAGCAGTAGCCTCAATGTTGTCTCAGTTAGCCTTTTTTTTTTTTCTTTTTTATTATTATATGTTGCTGACCTGCAACCAAACTGCACTGGTCGGCATCTTTTTTGTCATTTCCGGAGTATTTACACGCTTTGTGTTATTTTGAATGTATAACCACTCACTGCCGTAGAACAGTTCGATTTAGTGCAGTTCAGAGTGTCCTGCTTTTCTGGTGTGGACAAGAGCTGTGAGCTGAAGTGTCTGGGGTTTGCATGCCATAGCAGAAAGGCAGGAAAGAGAGCGAAGGAGATCCAGACACAAGCCAGACCAAATCTGTCGCAAACTCCCTGTAAATTTCTTTCCGTAATTCTTTCCTCCACACCCCTTAATCTATTCATTCTTTCCAACTGCTGGTTTTCTCCTCATTCATCCTTACCTCGTTAAATCTCTTGTTTCACTTGTTTCTGTCTTTTTTCTCTGGCTGTATTCGACATGACTATCCCAGCCTTTCCTTGCCTCTATGTTTATCCTTTTACTAATTTCCCTCCTTTTCTCTTTCTTGATCTTCTTGCTGTTTCCCCAATGTTTCCTTCCTCCCTCCCTCTTTCCTCTCTCCTTCCTCAGCTTCACTGGATAAGCAAGGGCAGTGTTGCTGTAACTGAACCAGCACTTCCTGGTGTTGTTTTAAGGGGGTGGGGGGGTGTGGGGGGGCGTGGCCAGCCTTCATCGAGGAAGAGAGGGAGGGAGAGGGGACTGCAGGATCTGTATGCCCAGTGCAGTCAGGGCTCCCTCCTCCCCTTCTTCTTCTTCCTCCTCCTCCTCCTCCTCCACAGCTGTTGCTACTGCCACCCAGCGAGCACCACTTTCCTCGGGCAGCAGACAGACGATCCAGAGGCTAGGGAGTCAGTAGAGACACAGCCCAGCCCGTCTCAGAACAGCCCAGCTTAGCCACTTCAAGAAGGCAGGGGAGGGGAGACACTAGCGCACACAGAGCAACGCTGCAACACGCACACACACACAGACAAAATCACACAGACAAACACTCCTCCTCTCTCTCTCTCTCTCTCTCTCTCTCTCTCTCTCTCTCTCTCTCCCTCTCCCTCTCTCTCCCTCTCTCTCTCTCTCCCACTCTGGTGCTCAGCTCCGCACAGCTCCTCCACTCATTCGCTGCTGATTCACTCGCTCACTCGCTTGCCTCTCTTCTGCCAGTCGCTCTGCCTTGCTGCGCTCTGCCTGCCTGCCTGAGAATGGTCCAGCCGGTGCCTGGGGGTCTGCTGTCGCGGCCTGTCTGAACACACGCATAAACACAGAGTCAATCGACAGGCGGAAGCGCACACACACACATAAACTGGAGAGCAATGTGAGAGGTAAGAGCTTGGTCCCTCCGCCTCGTCTCATTGGTTTATCTAGATCTTTCCTCCCGTGTGTGCTGCAGTCTTTACTTTCCAAAGTAAGCGTCTGTGCACTGGAGCACAGGTAGAGATACGGGGATTGTTTGCCTTAGTGTCTGCTGTGTGTGTGTGTGTGTGTCTGCTGTGTGTGTGTGTATATGTGTGTTCAGTATGTGGGACACAGGGTTAACATCTATTTGTTACAGCTTGTTTTATAGATATTAGGACACACACACAGACTTGCACATACACACACACACACACACAGTAAGACACATTCTTGGCTCAAAGCAGACAGTCACACAATAGCTACTTCCTGAGGGTAGCGCTAGTTAGCAAGAAAATTTGCTGGTGTGTGTGCGCGCGTGTATTTGGAGGGCCGTGGTTGTTCCAGGAAGCAGTGGAGAGGATCAATAGATCGCCCACTCAGCTTTCATTCCCTCCGTCTGACTCAACATTGGACATGTTGGGAGTTATCCTGCAGGGCTTGGTTAACAAGGAGAATGGTAAAATTTGATTCTCTCGTACCTCTTCCCTCCCTTGCTGCGTCAGCCTTAAGGGGGAAGCATGGTTTTGCATGTGTGTCCGTGTGTTTCTCTGTGTGTGTGTGCGCGCTGCGTAAGGCAAACTCCCACCCCGCTGCATGTAAATTATGTGTGACATGTGAAGCTGCTGCTACCTTATATGGTGAGCACAGTATTTCAGTACAGTTGGATCTTGCCAAGCATTCCGGGTCGCGGGAGGAGAGAGTGTGTGAGAGGGTGACTCTGTCTGGGGGAGTGTGTGCGTTAGTGCGTGTGCGTCTGTGTGTGTGACTAAGTGAGTGTTTTCATGCGTCTGACAGTGGGGGAGTAACTGAGAGAGAGGAAGAAAGTTGAAGAGAGAAGGAAAGAGGGGCAAGAGAGAGACAGGGAGAAGGAGACCCAGTAAATGGAGGGATTTAACTTTTCGATGTTTAAGCTGGAGTGAAAGTAAGTAGTTTTGGACTTTATTAAAGCGTTTGGAGATTAACATGAGATTGCCCTGTAATGTTTTTCTTCCAGGAATTAAGTTTGTCTGCGCGGATCATGCGAAAGTAAACCAAACTGAAAGTGTTCTTGCGCGCGATATCTGGCAATCAGTCGATATAAAAACACTAATTTGTATTTGTAATCGTTTTTTTTTTTGTTTTGTTTTTTGCCTGGGTTAACTGTTTCGGAGTGTCCAAAAAGTGCCTAAATAAGAGCGGCATAATTCTGGTGAAATAAATATGGTATTTGAAAGCCAGAGTATCTTCAGAGCTTTAAACTATAGCCTTCCTTCCCTCCTCTCCCCTCTTTGTCCCTCTCCTCCTCCTCCTCCTCCTCCCCCTCCCCTCTCGCCTCTCTGGGTTTCCTCTCGGTGGTGTGTCCGTGGTTGGGGCAATGATGAGGAATGTTGTTGTTGTGACTTAGAGGGATTCAGGGTGGCTCAGACAGTAGCACACACACACACACACACACACACACACACACACACACACACACACGCACATGGAAGTATGTACACACATGCAAGCATGCGCAACTCAGCCAGATGTGTGGCAGATTGCATTGTTGAGACTTTATAAAAATCCCCATGGAAGCTGTGCTGCAGGTAGACTGTCAATATCTGCGGCGTAGAAGCCTGAGGAATGTGCTGCTGTTGTCAGTGTGAACGCTGTGGCTAAATAACGTCAAACATAATACTGCTCTCTCCGTATGTTGTTGTACATGTGTGCAAATTGCTTTGCATTTCTGTGCGCTGCCTGTGATCTAAAGTCCGCCCTAAAGACAGAATTATTTGCATCGCTGAATCTGCGCTGACAGGTTAAGCCTTTATTACACGAGGTCTTCACTGTATGTTCCTACTGTGTTATGACCACATTTCAACCCCCCTGAGCAACAGTTTGACACAGCTTTGGGTGAGCAAAACACCTTCCCCTTAATGAAATTCTGAGCTCAGTTCAAATGACAGGGCTAAGGTAGCCCCGAGTCTTTAACCTGCTCCAGGATTTACCTTTTTCTCTCTTTCTATCCGTTCTTTTCAGGTAGCCAGTAATATTTGTTTCGCAGATATTGCAGTGTAGAGGAAACAAAGACATCGTCTACAGTACCTGTATCTGAACTACACAAGAGTGCTAATAAGCAAGGCAAGCAGCATGTCGAAGCTGCTGTTCTTGGAGCCAGTAATAAGCGTCTAGTTATTTCTTTATTGTTCTGTCCAGAGGTACACGTGTCAACACGAGCCTGTCCTTGTTTTTCTTCACCCCAGTTGAATCAGCTCCTGCTTACAGCCTTGCCATTTTAAACCTCCCCATCTCCGAAGCAGAGACAGACAGCTATAACATTTAATAACATACTCCTGCCCCAATAGTCTCGTTCTCTCACTCACTGTCTCTTCCTAGCTAACTCGCTATCCTTTGTTTTTGTCATTGTGACTGCTCCGGCTTCTGTTCGCCTCAGTGTGTGTTCGAAGCAGGCCCCAACACAAGCCAGTGAGTGCATTAGCATGGCCGATCCTCCATGACAACGATTGGCTAAATGAAAACGACACAGATAACTAGCGCAGAAGACCGACGACAAGTATGTTTGCATGTAATATAGTGATAAAGAAGCTAAATGCGCACTGTGTTCGCCTTGTGGTAATGACATACATTAAACACTGGTGCACATTCAACAACATGGCGTAGATTTCACGCTTCTCTGAACTGTTCCATCAAAAGATATCTACTCCTCTAATATCCTGATCCAGAATCTCCTACTGGTGTTTAATTCCGATTCATTCACATTTGTGGAAATAAACCTGACTATGTCTCAACACAGAGACAACACACAAATGTGAGCCAATGAGCCACTCATTAAACCATAAGGCCAGCCATTATACTCACTGTCCGTTGACTTCACCACATCCTTACACACACATAGACACACACAAAGATGCAGTGTTGCACACAGAAGAAGAATACTCCGTGCCAGGACACATAGTGGGTTTGTGTGTTTGTATAGGTTTGTGTGACTTGTCAGTGTGTGTTTGTGTCTGTGCGTAGCCCCGTCCATGTATGCTAAACAAGAGATCTAATTGTGTCCAGAGGTTCGCTCTCGGAGGAATCAATAGGCATTGTTTGTTATGCGTTCCTAGCCTGAGCCTAATGTTATTTAATCTGATGACAGATAAACCAGTTAAACTAATACTTGGGAGGAGATGATGACTTCATGGTGATGACGATGAGGAGGTCGATAACAAAACCGACGATGACGCTCAAATTAGCAAGACATGACTATTTTTGCAACGTGCTGGGGAGCATGAGCATCTCTAACCGCTATTTGTGTTAAACCAAACCTAAACATGAACATTTATTTTTAATGCGGTGTGCCCTAGCTCTTAAACTCATTTTATGCAGACCTTTCTGGGTATGATCCCTCCAGCAACATGAAAGGTCCCACCATCAAAAGAAATGCAGTTTACTCAGGGATCCATGTGGTATAGAAGAGCTATGACGGATAGAGCAGCAGCCTTCAGCCTCCCAGTGTGTGTGCATCAGTACTGAACAGATCAAGAGACAGCGAGGAGAACATGCTCACGTGTCCGTATATGCACTAGTGTGTGCGTGTATTCGTATAGGTCAGTGAGGGCAATATTGACATGCTATATTCTGAGCACATGGAGCAGCAGCAGCGAGGCCTGGGGTGTTGCATTTCCTCCAGCGTCCTCCACTGTGATGACCTGTCTCAGCACACTGTCACCCTGACTCCACCTCTGTCAATATGCTGAAACCACTCCTTTTACTGAGCAGCAGCAAACCAGCAGAGACGAACGCCTCTCTCTCTGCAGTCGAAGCTGAAAACATGAGCTCAGGCTAAAAGCAACGGTTAGGTTTCCATAGCAGATGTTGCAATACAACAAATTGCTCCATTTTATTCTCCACTCATACTGCACTAGTGAACCCCAGTGTATTATCTCTGATGTGATTCTGCAGAATACAGCCTCCTTTAACTTCTGATTACATGTGATGGTAAGCGATGTGTTTAACTAGACTAACAATGTGCCAGTTAGTCACGTTTCGGGAAGTCTTACAATAACTATGAACCACACCCTTTTTCTTGTTCTCCAGACCAGCCCAGGTTAGCAACGAGCGTGTTGTTTTGATCACTCTAACTTTATAAATCAGTTAAGACTTGCCTTAATAGCACAACATCTCTCTGTGTTCAAGAAAACCTTGTGACTTGTCTGAGCGCCATCCATCACAGCGCTCTGTGCAAAACATTGGCAGGTTTCATGCATATTTTGCGCTTTTAGCTGAGGTGAAGTTTCGACAGCATCTTCGAGTCGTTGAGAACAGATTTGTTTTGTGACTCATAACCAAGAGAAAGTAAAAGATGGGCTGGGTTGCTTTTCATGTCAGAAACTGTTTGTGCTGTTGAGGCATATGCTGGTGTCACATGACCATGAGCTGATGGCAACGTCCTAATATTAAAGACACACTTCCTCTTCTTGCAGCCACGTAATGTTTCTACCACGTGTCCTAAAATAGGGTGATAGGAAGCACACGGCTTCGCTCGCTCTCCCTTTCTCTCTCTCTCTCTCTCTCTCTCTCTCGCCATCTTCCCTTCCTCCAGTCTGGTTGACCTTGCACCAGCTCGCAAGACCTTGGAGTCTGAGAGAGTGCTGCTGAGGATGCTGGAAGAGAACACAGGCCAGACAGTCACATTGGCACAAAGGCAGAGGCATGGATGGAGAGGGTTGGAGAGAGTGGAAAACCTCTGGTTAAAACAGCGTAAATTCTGTAGAGCAGATCATATTAAACGATGATGAAACGGATGCGTTGGAGAGAAAGAGCACAAACAGTTAAAGTGGAATTAGATAGAGGGAGTGGCGTACTGACAAGAAAGACTACAGACATGAAGAAATCAATAGGAGAAGGATTGCCATGTCCAGACATGATGGATCATAATGAGCGCTCATTATCACTCTGGCACTGTCTTACACCATACTACATTGTCCCTCTCTCACAGATATGTGCTCATCTGACTCTAATAGAAACCATAGAAACAGATTAAGCAGCCAGACAGAACACAGGGGGCGTCAGCATTTCATGCATCAAGTCATCACACTCTCATTTGATTGATGAGAGCCCCTGGCGCCTTCAACTTAAAAAAAAAATTAAATAAAAAAAAACATAGACGTCTCTATTCCACCTCATTAGCTCATGTCCAGCTGTGGCTTAAGGTCAGTTCAAAGATGATTCTTGCTCACCTGATTTCAACTTGCAAACATTCTTTGGGCATTAAAAGTGTGTTGCCATCGGCCCCCGTCGGACTGAATTTTTTTAGCAATAAACACACGTAACATCAACATTATATGATATCAAAAACGCAGGTCCTAGGGCATACAGGGTTACACAGAAAGATTAGACTTGGCTGACTTGACATTTTCAAAAGCTTGGGAATAGAAACATGCCCTCAGTAAAGTAAACTAAGAAAAAGCAGCCTGTCTGTATGTTGGACCAGTTTCCTTCCAAAACATTCAATCCAGTCGCTCTCAGTCAAGATGTTTTTTGGCATGAAAATACCATAAAACTGACATTAGAACAAGAAACATTACTGCTTCTTGTTGGGAATTAGCAGCATTGAAAAAAAAATGATATCTGTAATTTGAAAATATTGAGCAGTGAGGTAATATGTTTGTGTTTCATCAAAAAGTTCATTTATTTTTCTCTCCCCTCTAAAGGGCACGATACAGAAGATCATTGCTGTGTTCCACTGTGTGCTTTGTGGGGGGAAGGGCAGCAGTGTTATGATTATGCCTGCACTCCAAAGGTCATCTGTAGCAGTAATGCTACTTTTGCTATCGTAGGGGTCATCCAAGGTGAACCTAAGCAGTTTCCTCCTTCACTCTGTCCTCACCCACGTTGCTGGGTCATCACGACCTGCTGCAGGGCTCTGATATAGTGCGTTGCAGTGTTGCAGTGCCGTAAAGTTAGCAGAGGTTCGTAGCATTGCTGAAGGTGCACATGCTGTTCTGGGAAAAGCGATTTCTCTACGCAGGGTGTGGTGAGTTACCCTGCCTGTGTGATAAGAGCAGAACGGGCCCCTGGGAGCCCAGTCATTCAAATTCCCCGAGCAAACCCAGTACAATGGATTCACCCAAAATAGAAACCACTGGCAACATCACAGCGTTCTGATCAAAAAAAACAAAACACTTTGCAACCCATGATCTCTCCTGCCTGTGGTAAATGGGGAATTTATTTTATGATGTTATCGCAAGTTCACATCTGTGTGAGATCACCGCAGTATTGCCGCCACGACGACGGTGCTCTTTCCCTTTCTAATGTTTGTTTTAAAGATATTCATCAGCTGTTTGCAAGAAATCAGGTAGTCTAAATAGCGAACAGAGTTCAGCCTCGCTCTCTCTCTTTCTGTCTTCCTCTGGCAGCAGGCAGGTCAGCCTCCTCTTTGCTCCTCCCCCTGCTCTCACCTGGCGCTCAGCCCAGAATGTTGCTGCAACTCTGCTAGCTCTCATTGGTCCCCACTCTCACACCGCTTCGTAAGAAGGGAAATGACTAACCTCTTCTCCCTCATGCCCTGCCTCGACTTCCCCTCCGCTTTCACTCTCTTCCTTTCTTTCACCTCTAAACACAATTTGCACTGGCCCGGCTTTGCTGTACTCGACTGTAAGTGATACAGGATTCGATCAGATTTTCCTGCGTTGACCAGAAGAGGTGGAAAGTTGTGAATGGCTGCTTTGTGCATTTGTGTGTGTGTGTTTGTGTGTATATGTTTGTGTGTGGCGTGGCGTGATGAGCGTGTGTGCACACCATGTGTGTTTAGAGTGCAGGGCGGGTGAAAGTTTTATTTGTTTTAGCTGACACCCCTGCATTTCTGACATTTTTACATATTCTTTATTCCCACAGCTGCATAGCTTAGCAGAATGCAGCAGGCCAGAGCCTTCCGTGAAAGACAAAACAAACCTGAAAGTTTTCTTTGGATGTGTATCATCACTAATCTTTCTTTCCCTCCTTTCTATCTCTCTCTCTCTCTCTCTCTCTCTCCCCAGAGGAAGTGCCTTCCCTGATGTCTGCTGCAGCTTTGACCTGCTTCTACCGCTGAAGCTCCACCCTCCCCCCCCTGCCTCGCTCGCTTGCTGCCACAGCAACAACGTGTACAAGGACTACGGCCACACCCTCCTTGCGACACGCTGCAACCTGCTCGTCCATCCACCACCATCACCACCCAGTCCTCGCAGCCGGGCTCCAGCCTCAGCTCTCCGCACCAGACCGGCCCCCAGTTGCCAACTGCTCTCCATCAACTGATCAGCCTTACCACAGCAGCCCAACACACCACCAGGCCCACGCAGCATCTCACCCACCTTGCCTTCAACCTTCGCCTTCAATCCTCTAAGCCTCCACTTGGTCCTCAGTGTCCTTAAACCTTCCTGTAGCAGGCTACACCCCCAGACTATCACCTTTGTTGCCTGCTTCACTGCACCTAACCAGAGGGCTCTCAGTTTGTTTGCCTCCTCGGCTTGTGAATGTTGTAGATGAGACCATTTGGCAAGCAACAATAAGAGAGAAGAGTCAAGCCAAGAGTGGCACCTTAATTGTTAGGCTAAGCCGTGTCCTGGATATAAACTGTGGTTGATTGATCAGGATAATTGTCTGATAACATTCAAAGCGAAACGTCCTGCAACATTTCACATCGGAAGAGGAGTCCTCACAATCAATAGGAACTTTATTTTTCATTTCAGCGTTACATACACGCATCACAGACCTTAACTACAAACAAACAAACAAAAAAGACCTTAAATTTGTGGATTAAAACACTAGAGGTACTTTACTCGCGCTTGAGCAGATTTCAGCTCGGAATACCTTTTGCCAGCGTGTTGCCATGGCGATGAACATGGCACACATCCGCGACACAAAGTGGCTGACACTTGAGGTATGTAGGGAGTTCCAGAGGGGCACGTGCTCACGCTCCGACCAGGAGTGCAAGTTCGCTCATCCGGCCAAGAGCTGTCAGGTGGACAACGGACGGGTCATCGCTTGCTTCGACTCACTCAAGGTAAGAAAAGAGAGGCAGTGAACAGGAAGTCTGGAGGTCATATCTCAGGCATATGGATAAAAGCCACAGATAAAAGACTGAGCACATTTCATCTGACAGGCAGTTTGAGAGAATATATGGAGTTACAACTGAGAGTTGTCTACAGTTTACATCATGCTCACCATCTGGCCACGACATGTGCTCCGTCCTCGGTCCCACCTATTTCTGGTCAGGTGACTGCAACATGTGATGAAAGACACAGAGAGGGGGAGGCAGCTTTTTAGATTCAGGAAGCAGAAGTCAGGCGTTTGTAACACTGCGCTGTGGAATTTTCTAGGACAGGCGGTGTTTTGGCTGGTGTTTACTGCCCTTATTTCAAACAGGAGTCATTTAGAAGTCAGTCACATTTATGACTACGTACTCATGCCGTGCGTTATCATTGTCGCATCGTTGACTTAAATACATCAGCACGGTCCCTCCAGGAGTGTGAAACACTGTTGTGTGCCAGCTTTTGAATGAGAAAACATAGATGAATAGGCTGTCACATGTACAGACTCAAATGGATGCCCTGAGCACAACACGTTTCAACAGCTAGAGAGAAGTGAGGCGATAGCGTCATCATAAAGATCTCACTCAGTCAAACCACTTCCTGTGTAGAGGCCTAGGGGCAGTTAGAGGGGGTTTGTGTGTCTGCGTGTGTGCGTGGGTGTGTTTTAGAGTGAAGTTGGGGGCAGATTTGGGGCACTGTATGCGGTAATTTTCCATTTTTAGGCAGCAGCAGGAAAGCAGAAAAGCAAACACCTCTTTTTTTTTCTTTTCTGTCTCTCTATCATTCTCACTCTCTTTCACAATCTGTCTTTTTATCGGAGCACAAGATCTCCAGAGATGGGCGGACCTCAACCCAAAGTTTCCAGCATTGACACACACCCTCATACTGTGTGCGTGTGTGTGTGTGTGCGTTTTTTACTTCTGTTTGTATTCTGCCCCTGCAGACATTGGTGACTCGTGGTCATTGGCAGTGTGTGAGCAGGGCAGGGTTAGAATGAGGACAGCGTGTGTGAGTCGACTCACAGAACAGTGTTTATAGCCAGATGTGGACAGAGGAACATTGTCAAGCCCAAGCTGAACTCTTCCCAAGTTTCCTCACAATGCGCTAATGCCTGTGCATGTGTGCGCATGCAATCGTCAAAATTACAAGCTAAATTAAATCATTCTTGTTTATCACATCTCGAGTCCTGTTTTCATAGTTTTGGCCATCATTCCAGAGAGTGGAGATGCGCCGTCATTCTCTCTAATCCCCTGAGCTCTTCCAGTTTAATTGAAAGATCTGGAAACATGGCAACTTTGCTAAAAAGAAGTTTTAAACAAATCCCCAGGATAGCCAAACTTATTAGGAAGAGAGAACAAAGACGGTAAAGTGATTACCCAAACTGTCTGCTGTAAACATCCATCAAAGTTTAAAGACCTGTTATGTATCATACTTGACATAGTTATACATAGTTTTTTACTACCTCTTTGCTGATGAAGATGTAGATAATCTGGCTAACTTGCTCGCCTGAATGCTCATATGTATCCCGTCAGACTTTGATGTCACTGTGTTCCCAGCTGTCAGAAGTTAATTGAGAGAATAAAAGTTCTAAAAATCAACAGAGCTGTTGGCCAAAACTTCAAAAATAAGACCCACGTGTAAGAAACTGGCACATAGCATCCATGTAACTGCTACAAAAACATGAAACTTAAAGTTTCTCGTGACTATCTGGATGTCATGAACCCTTCAGTACAGTGCAGTGACCGCATGTAGACATTCACAGACAACCAGAAAGAGGAAGAAGTATTCCGATCCTTTAAGGTCCTGACTTATATTGGATTTTTGGGGCAGATGCTATCACTGATATTTGGTAGTCATTTTTTTTTTTTTTTTGAAACGTGTTATATTAGGGTTCCTCAGATCTGGTTATCAGGCACTTGTGATAAAGATATGATATGTATATATGATAAAGATATGCTTAAATACAACGATAAACTGACAAAATTGACACCACCGTCCCGTGAGAACCTTGACTTTTCATGATCTCACAGCCAGTATTCAGCTTTGTGACGATGTATTTTCCAGCTAATCCAAGAGCTTTTTAAAATAGCTTATTTAACTTTAGAAGTAAGAGAATTCTCCTTCAGTTTTTTTTTTTTTAAATCATAGATATATAGAGAGATACATGACTAAAAGATGTCAGACAAATGTAGTGCAGTTAAAAGTATAATATTTGATGTCCTGTGAAGTAGAAGTATAAAATAAAAAACACCACCACAGTAGATCCACTGCTGACAACATAGCAGATCTACAGATGAAACGATCTTGATACTTATAACATATGTTTAAATTGTTATTCACGCTAAGGTAAAGGTCAGCCGCTGGAAGGGAGTAGCTGGCAGAGGCTTTTTTTGAAGGAACCAAGGGGCCTATTTTAGTAGTTTGGACTCGTTTTCCACTAGGACTTGTGTATTAATGGAGATGGGTGATACTTTTTTTTTTTTTTTTTTTAACTCTTCGCCCCATTTTTTCCACTGGTAATGAAAAACAGAGCAGGTCTCTAAAAAACCCACAGTGGAAACAGAAGGATAAAGCGAAAGAGAGCGAGAGAAAGCAAGAGAGGATGGAAGGAAATCAGAAGCGAAGGCTGTTGATTCGTCAGTTGCATGTATTCAGCGGGAGATGTGACCTAAAATACACATATAGACACAGACACATTCACCACGTTGTTAAAGGTTTCCTCTTACACGGACCCACAAACCCACACACTGCAAAATTACACGTCCTGCTTCAGCTTCACACAGGCTGGGCGGTTGAAATAGGACAAATTCTCGATTTAGGTATCTTACATGAAGACACATTGCTCCCCATTACTTGTCTTGAACCCCCTACACACACACACACACACACACACACACACACATACTGAACCCTCTTGGACACGTGCACACAGTTTCTGCCCATGAGAGAGGATCGGCCTTCTTCTTGAGAGGTGTATAATTAGAACAGGTCTCACATGATCACTAGTGCATAGCTGAGCAGGTCACACCCAAACCCAGTCATTTCCCCCAACCAGCTCTCTCTCTCTCTCTCTCTCTCTCTCTCTCTCTCTGGCCTCCTTTTACTTAGAGCAAACGCACATAGAAAAACACACACATGGACACACAGACGTACCCTAACACACACACAAAAAAACATGTGTCCTGCACTAAACCACGTTTGTCGAGTCCGTGCTAAGGGAATTAGAGCAGGGAACATATTTTGTACCATAAATAGCAGAATGAGTTAAATGGCAGTTTTTTTTTTTTTTTTCATGGGAAGATGTTCACGGTGGTAATCAGATGTGGATGATATGCCTCCGAGCAAGACAATCAATCAGAGCCAAGTTTTCATCTAGGCCACAGGATTTAAAACTAAGTTGTGGTGTGTGTGTGTCCGTGCACTTATAATATACATACATGCCTGGGTGTTCGCTGGCCTTAACCTTGGCCTTAACCTCAGAGCGCAGCCCTTTCTGTTGCCTGTGTATCTACTCGGTGCAGAAAAGACAGCTCAGCTATGTCAAAGCGGGATAAATATTTGGAGACGGATAATGGCTGGCAGACATCCCTGATTTGAAGTCAGTTTTGCAACTTTTGTCTATTAATGATTAACTACTGAGCAGACAAGCTAGGTAAGACAAACTGATTCTAAATCTGTATAAATGATTCATACACACCGATAAATATTTAGTTCTGCTCTAATCTAAAGCTAAACAGACTGACTTGATGAGACAGGTGGGAGAAGTGGGATGCAGCATATTGCTCCTGACCAACGAAATAAAGAAAGAAAAATACATGAAAGGAAAACATGCATACAGGAAATGTTGAGGAAGTAACCTGCTTTTCACCTTCAGTAGTTAATGCTTCACTAAAGCATTCCTAATCAGATTGGAATATAATAGCCAGCTCAGGTTGCAGAAGCAAGTGAGCTAATGCCTGCCTCATTAGCTCATGGTAGAACGAGCCTGAAATAATATAGGTTACTCTCCACAGTAAATGAACTGTGACACCACAGCTGCACCCCACCCACACGGAGGTGAACTGCCCACTTATTTCAAGTATCTGACCATCCTACTGTCATTAAACTTAAGCCTATTCCTCATTTTCTTTCCCCCCCTTTGCTTGTTTTCATTCTCCTCCTCCTCCTCCTCCTCCTCCCATCTTGGTAGCTCATTCTACTGGATTTCCCGCTCAGTCTGGTTTTCGCCTCATTTACTTCAGGCCACACCCATCTTTGGACAGGATGGTTCACATTACACTCTGGTAGAACCCCCCCTGCTATCATCCAGCCCCAACATACACAAATACACACATATTCACATCAACCTACGCGATGTGAGTTTAAAGCCTAGAGTGATATCAGCCGCGACCTTGTGTGAACCCATTCGCAGCAGCAGGTCCTTGTTTACCCCCCAACACTTCTGTCCATGTCGTAAAAAAAGGAGTGGTAACCGTCACGGAGAGCAGTTTGAATACACACGCACAGACACACACACACACACACACACACACACACACACACACACACACACGTACACAGCATAGACCTTGTACTTTGTCTACCTGCCAGCCTGACACACCCACTATCATCATGTCTGAGTTCTGAGAAAAAGAGACCAAGTGTGCGTGTGTGTGCGTGCGTGCGTGCACGTGCGTGTGTGTGTTGTATCTGTGTTAGTAGTGCTGTTGCAGCGGGTTTCTTTGTGTTACCAAACTGTTCTGAGCCAAGATTACATTCCTGCAGAGCAGAGGGCGGGTAAATACCTCTTATTTATCTCTCTCTGTCTCTATCGCTCTCTTGCTGTCTGTGTCCCTATCTGTCTTTGCTCTAATTTCGCTGACCATATTTTGACAGCATGTTTATATTCAGTGGTTCGATGGAGCAGTCAGGTTAAACACACGCACGCTGGAGAGGTGGCTGGCCAGACAGACATGTGGGGGTAAATATTAGCTGCGTTGCTAGTCGACAGTGTTTTTTATGATTTAAAACAAATTATCCAGCCAATCTCTGGGCAGTAAAAATCAACACGTCATGCTCTCTGGGCGTGTGAAGGCATATGGTTATGAGTTTAGAAGGCTAATGTGTATTTGACACTGCTGTCATACACTTCGCAGAACATTAAAAGACACACTGCACATGGCTACGTGGAGGCAGTTGCAGTTGCTATTTCTGTAGCCAGTGATGAGCTAATAAAACCAGTCTAAAAGCAGCAAAATAAAGTGTTGAATTTAGCTTAGCATAGTTTTATTTTGAGCTTAGTTTAAGCCTTGTTTTTAAAAGCCCTACACTGTGTACTGTTGCACAGTGTTGGATGGGTTTTCTGTTTTTCTGGTTGCAACACGAGAGTCAAACTGAGAAGTGATCCGATATGTTAAACCGTCTACAGTATTTGAAATGTAGTCAGATCAAACTTCCTCCTTGGATGCTGTCTAAATAGATCAGTGCCACATTAAGACACAATACAAATACACGGTTTATCTGCCCAACAGCCGCAGATGGGCGTATGATCCTCACGTTGCTTGCTCTGCTGGCTTCTCGCCAAAAATTACAAGCCCAAAGAAAACATTGAGGAGAAAAGGAAATAGGACACCTGCACGTAGAGTTATACTGTCAGAATCTGACCAATAGACAAATAAAGGTTTCATCGCACCTGTGATCAGGGAAGGTTTGTTTGGGTAGTGTGCTAATCTCCAGTCAGCATGCTGCAGCGATGCTATAATTCAGACACCGTTTCCTGAAACCATATGGGCTTCTCTCTTCTGCATTCGGCGCACAGTATCCCCATCCTAATTGGATTTTTAATGGGATATCTGTGGGTGCATCCACAATGAAAATGTCTCTCCTTTAAATTAACAAGGCTAGGATTCAGTCACCCATAGGATCCGGAGGAGAGCTGTTAATATCACGGTGTCGTCCACTCGTCTGTGCTCCGTTTTCTCTGCGGCTGATTAAAACGAGCAGGACTCACTAGATAAGAGCTGAGTCACGTTACTGTGAGGCTTTTATTTTAGTCTGCGGGTTTTATTACATCTCTGTCTCCTGGTGTTGACGGTGTTTATTCTTACATCTTTTTCGCTTTCGCGCTAGAGAGATTTGTGGTCGGACCAGTCTAATCCAGAGCTACACACACACACACACACACACACTTAGAGACACATACACAGAGACACTCACTGGTCTGCTCATTCCATGGTGTGTGCATCCTTGTCAGATCAGTGCGGCTGTGCGTCTTCTCTGTGAGCTTATGTGACGGAAGATCAGTGACAACAGCCTGTCTTTTCTTCTCAGTGTCAGCCGTCCCTGTCCCTCCATCACACTGGGTCCCTTTATAACACCACCGATACAATGATTACTTCTCTAGCCCTCTCTCTGTCTCTCTCTCTCTTAACATACAGACATACCATAAAACCTCACATAGCTCGAGGGGTTTGCTTCAGCAGCTAACAAGTATTGACAGATCAAAGCAAAGATTGCAGTGTGACATAATGTAAATACAACCACATATACTTCTGATAGAAGCCGGTGACAGTGGTTGCATTAGTGAATTTCTGTCCACAAGGTATCCAAGCAACTATTAAGACAGGAAAACGGCATCGGAGCAAACATACATTTATTTGTCATTTGACATAAAGCCCTTTATATCCACTCATACTGTAGAAAGGAATCAGCTCTCACCATGCTTTATTTTTTTTTTTTCAGACAGACAGTTTCACATAAGCCCAGGATTCAGCTTTGTAATGCTTGTGACAAGCTAGACGTTATGGTTGACTTCACCCCATAGACATATACTTGAAAACATTTCTATCTTCAGCATTTTTAACCCATGTTCAGCCAAACACTGTTCAAACCCACAGAACCATTTTATTTCAAACTCAGGTGGAAATGTCAGAGTTTTTAATTATATCAATAAAACGACAAACAAAACAAAATGTATGACAAATGACAAAAAAAATGACAAAACAGGCACAACATCTAGAAACACTTTTTTTTTTTTTTTTTTTTTACAGTCTTTTACATGTAGAATCTAAATCTACATATTTTTCTTGGAATCTTAGATTTACAGGTTGTTGATGATTTCGTTCCAGCCATTTAAGATTTCAGTCCTGGCTGAAGTTGGCAAGACCGTTTAATTACATCATCACAACAAGTGCAGTTTAATTCTACGGCAAACACTCAATTGGCTTCAGTAATACAAAAAGTAGAGCAAAGGGTGCATCCGTATACAGTGCAACCAAACAACCCCAGGCTGTTTTAACAAAGATGCAGTTGGCCTCTTTGTGGCCAGTGCTACCCACGGTGACAAACACATATCCATTTCCTGGATTATATGCATCATTTTCCTGTGAATCTCTAGTGGTTAGGAAGGCTATCTTAATCTATCTTAATCCAGCATAAGGATGGTGGACTCTGCCATCGCCGATAAAAACAACTTTGTAAAGAAATAATTTGTATGTGTGTGAACAGTGAAGAAAAAATGTCAACCATATAACAAAACAGGGTTTGATTTCATGAAAGTCTAAAGAATTATAACTTTAAAGTGTTGAAACAGGGATTAAAGGGTGAAATAGTTTTAATCTCAAGTTTTAAGGCTTTTTCTATTTCATATACCTCTATCCATATTTCTAACTTCGTGCTGCTTTCTCAATGTTCCCATACTTCCATGCGAACAATTACATACTGTATGTAGCTCTGCCATTATTTTCCCATTATACAGGTGAGCGAGGAGCTTGAGGGCACAGCTACTCACTTAGACTCAACTCTCTCAACACCTTTTCTCTCTGCTCCTCCCTCCCGCCAGCTGTTAGGTCCATCAGTCAAGTTTACCCTGGCCCTTATCTCTATGTTGAAGCCGAAACGTGAAAGAGAAAGAGAGAGAGAGAGAGACGCAGTGAGAGATGCCCGCTGGTGGCGTTTGTGAAAGGCACAAGAATGTGAAGCCACAAGGAAAAACATAGTTGATGGTTGTCCATCTGTTTTTCTCTCGCTCCGTTGCTTTCTCTGGGTCTGTCGTGCATTCTTTCTCAGAATCACAGTGTCTGGGCCTGTCAAAGCCATGGCATTGGTCTTAATTACTTTCTCCTTTTCTCTGTTGCAGCGTCCCTGATTCCTCTCAACACTCTTTGTAGGACAGTAAACAACTGTATCGCGAAACTCCATGAACCCTAAGCTTAAAACTGCAAAACACACTAACTTGTTTGTTGCCCAATGTTCTGTCAGGCTTTGCGCTGTGACGCTGAGCTAAATCTCTGAGAGAAGTGAAAGAAGTCAGCAGTAGACATCCTCACAAATGATGCCTCCATTTTGGCTGGTTAGGATCCATCATGTGTCCTTGTTTTTTGACCTGAAACAGTGGCACCACCTGAGGTCCAATTAGCGTTAGCCCTGATTAGTTTTGTTTGACACGCACAGACTGCTGGAGTCTCTGTTTACACTGCCGTCTGCTGCACTGCACACATTGTGCACATTGTCTATTACTCATACAGGTACGTAATATATTGTTTTATTAATCATGAGTAGTACATTTACATTAGCGTTACTTGCACTGCTTTCCTCAGTAATAACAATTAATCTCAATAAAGATAGATGTAAAAAAAAAAAAAAATGTATAATTGCATCTGTATGTGACATTTTCTTTGTCAAGCTGGCTTATAGTATTTAAATCTTTCTGGATTACTTACACTATTACAAACCGGTCTTTTGTCCTGATTTGTTCTGTTTAGGTGTGATTGTTTAATTTAGCTGCTCCCATTCAAACTATTTATTTATTTAAAACGTGTGTAAATAGTGACGTGAGTAAATTCATGTAGAAAAGAATAAGATAAAATCATTCCTACGGATACATTTTCCGCCTTATTATAGGACAGCTGTACATAACAAATTGAGTCATCCCACCCCGCTAACAGTTTTTGCTCGTCACTGGCTCGTTAGAGAAATAACTTGAAGAATCAATGTGGAGTAAAATCACTTCTTACACTGCAATAAGAGAGGGAAGGAGAGTGAAAGCATCCTGCCCGTGCTAGTGCCAAGTCCGAAGGAGATAATCGCACGCAGAAACAGGATTAGGCCAGTTGACAGTGGAATTAGAGCTGTGGATAGAATTAGATTAGCATAATACATGCCAGATTAAATCAAACCAAATGAATTATCTGCATCGGTGATTATTACATGGCCAGTGACTCGAGACTTTTTCCTGTGTGTTTCCACAGTCCCGGTGTCACAAAACCAAGGATGAAGTGAGCCCTGTGCAGATAACGGAGGTAGTGGTGAGGGTTTAGAAAGGGAGAGCAGAGAGTCGGGATCAAAGAAAGCTATATAAAAGAGAAAAGTGGAAGTGACATACCTTTAAACTTTTTTTTTAAGCTTTTGAAGTTTTAAACTGTATCGCAAAGCTGCCACTCTGAGGTCAGAAAGATAGGGAAGGCATGCAGTACACTTTTCTTAGCTGTCTGTGGCTTTTACTGCTACCCAGGACTGTTCCTCGTCTTAAAGCATGCATCTGTAACCATTTTAAAAATGACTATCTGAGTGTATATCCATCTATATAGTGAGGAATTATAAAGGGACATTTGCACCAGAAGTCAAGTCTAACCATTCGTATCACATGTCACTAGATTACTCATCGTTCGACTTTTGAAATGGCTCATCAAGAGTAACGGCTGGTGTTGCCCCCCCCCCCCCGTGAGACCCACAGGCACTGAGTAAAGCACACACCTCAGTCATTTCAGAAAAACAAAAGCGTCATTATTGATATCTCACTGACACCTGGAACTTGTGCGCAGCGACTCCTTTCTCTCTCCCACTTGGAAGCGAAGCTTCGGAGATGATTAAATAAGCATTCCCGGGCCGCCTCACGTACTCGCACAGCAAGTACTGGATGGCTTTCATAAAGTGCTGCTGCTCGAATCGATACCTGCGTGATTGCTCTATTATTACTGATAATGAAAAGTACAGAACTAACCTCGTTAGCCCTGACAGGAGAAGAAGCAGCGATACGTCGAGCAGAAACTGTGGAAAAAAACTGGCGTGAATAAAGTCACATGAAAGCATGTATGCATGAAAAGAGATAGAATGAGATAGCGAGAGAGAGGAGAGAGGAGGAGGCCATGGGGGGGGGGGGGATAGAGAGGTCTAAGTTTGGATCCAGGGCTCCTGTGTACGTGACATCTGACCTGAGGCATTTCTGAGAACCAACACCCTCTCAAGTGTGAATAACTCATTGCTGTGTGTGTGTTATGTGTGTGTCTATGGTTAGGTTTGTATGGCTGCAACTGCGTCTAAAGCATATGTGTGTTTATGTTTGAACATCAACCGAGGACGCTCTCGTCTTCAGTTTACACAATATTTCTTTAAATCATATCCATTCAAATTTTCCATCCGCACAAACATTATTTACCTGGCCGGCCTTATCCCGCTCTGTGTGGTCTATGTTGTAGCTCTACTTCTAGCCTATAATCCTTTTCTCTGTGTCGTTGTTTAGTGAGGGTGGTAATGCGTCACTGGGGGCATATTGTAACTATTATCATAGATTAACACTCCCTCCCTCCTCCATATCTCCATAAGCTCTGCTGGTCACATCAGCTCCCTGACCACTAAACTGTGCAGCATGGATCGCCTGTGTACGTCGGGTCCCAGCAGGGAGATTTAGACATAATCACAAGGGTGTGAGTGTATGTTTGTGGTCTGATAAAGAAATGCAAGCAAGAACCAAGCCTGCATAGATCTCTAGTGTATTCCTAACCCTATAAAAAAAACCTTTACTGCTAATTTAATGCTAAATTAAGTGGCTAAAAACAAAAAACAATCAATTGCACTCTATTGTAAAAGGCTACTATTGACTGTGAATTTCCGATTAGCAAGATAGGACCACACCACCACAGTTATATTTTTGGTCTGCTACGTTGCCAGTAATTTGCATGCTTTTTCATGACTGTCAGGAAATTCCAGTTTCCATGGTGTGTAAGATGATCTGCGCACAGTCAGTATATTGACTGAATTGATATGTTTTATATTTTATGCCATATTTGATCGCACAGTAGACAAAGAGACCAACCACTGGGCCCGGTCCTTTGAGTCTCCGCCGCTCTCCCGCAAAACAAAGCTTCATTCACAGTGTGTGCGAGGAGAAAGGGCTTTCATCTCTGGGTATGTTTAGACAGAAGTCACTGGAACGCAGGGCAGAGTCACACCAGAACACCCAACACAACCTTACACCACAACATCACACCACAACACCAGAGCGTCAAAGATAGGAAGGACAGTCAATTTGGACATACTCTAACTGGGATTTTTAAACATTATATTATGCAGGATGTATGCATAGGTGACGCTTCAAATTAGTGATATAAAACAGACAAAAAGTAGCTTTCTAGTAGTGCAACAAAAATTATTTCACAAGTTATTACTTCTTGAGATTTTCAGTAAAGGTTTTTGCCACATTTTGAACATTTTTGATGACTTCTTTGTTGCAATGATTTCTGAAAGGGTCATAAAATGACAACAACAAAGAGACATTTAACAGGACAAGGAAGCAAATTAACATTAATTAATATTTCTGCCACAAACTTTTACTTGTTGTTTACTGTTTGTGTTTTAACTTCATTATAAGACAGTTTCATCTCTCCTGACCTTTTAAAAATTATTCAGATAAAACAATCTGAGAGGGAAGGCTCACTCTTTGGTTGGACTAGTCACAACTTGTTGACACGCTTAAGGCAGGGCAAGTCTGAAGTGCTTTACATAAGACATGACAAACATTAAGACAAATTATAAAAGAAACACAAGGTGAAATAAACATTTGAATAGGAAAAGGTTTTCTACTAGATGCATAAAAACTGGACGCTGCTTCCCCATGTTCTGTTTTAACCCTGTAGACAGTAAACAGACCTTGACCACCCGAGAAGTGTGGTCTCTAATGTAGCAGCAGATCAGAGATGTATTTTGGCCCTAAACCATTGAGTGCTTTGGAAAGTTTTAAGTGGTTGCAAAGTAAGTCAAAACCTTTGGGAAGCCCTGGTTGTTGTTGGTTTGTTTGGATATATTCTGCTTAAATAATTAAGGGAAAGCCAAGCTTTTCTTCGCCTTGCCAGTGCTTCACTCTTCTTCACTTTCTAACACTCACATGCACATTAAAAGATCTTGCTGCATGCTTCATCTCTTCTCCTCAAAAAGGATGGGATGCAGCCCCACCCAGCATTCTTTATACATTGGTTCATTGTTTGTTTAAATCCCACACAGTCACAAAAGCAGGGTGTGTGTGTGTGTGTGTGTGTGTGTGTGTGTGTGTGTGTGTGTGTCTGTCTACGGGTGAGAGACAGAGAGTTAAAAGACAGAGTGATCGGGGTGGGACATGTTATTACAACCTATCATCAATCAGGCTGCACAGTAGCCAGTGGGATTATTGTTCCCTGTTTGGCCTGGAGTGTGGCAAGACTGATCTCACCAAGAGAAACACAGACTCCTACAATTCATATAAAACACAGTCCAGGGCTGAACTTACAAGAAGGCTGGAGGAGTTTAGAAAAACAAGGCTCACTTTTGTGTAGCGTTGGCTATATAACAACATGTTATTTTATTGCATTTTACATGAAACTGGGCTTATAATTTAGCTCTGTCACTAATGGTCTTTTTTCAAAACATAGTTATAGTTATTATGTAAAGTTATTCTTTTGTGATGTAACATCCACTTATGATTTCTAAAGGAAAGAAAAGCAAAAGCTGAATAAAATACTTTACAAAATGAGATCTGAAACTCATTAATTACAAAGAAAGATATTATTTATTTCTATTATTATTATTATTTATTCAGTAATCTGTCTTGTAGTTTAAACCTAGTAATCATTCACTTCTGTAGTCATTTTCAGTCTGTACATATTAGTAGTTATTTTTTTGTATTAGCAAACAATTTGTTCGAAATATTAGAATTCATTATCGTAACGTATTTTGTCATTTTGATGAAACAACATGGTCAGAAAGTGTTGGTTTGTTTGGAAGACTGCAGCTCTGAAATATGGGGGAGAAAAAAAAATCACCTCATCACCTGACGCAGAAGAAAACATTCCTGAAATGAATGACGCGGATGAGTCATTCTGTAGCTGCTCACTTCCTAATTTCTGGCATAAACACAGAGCGGTGACAAATCAGTTTATTCACTAATCACATTCTCATCAGGTATTTTCTCACTGTGCCGTGAAAAATGATTGTGATTTGAGGCTTTCTACGGGTCTCCATAGCACATCCATTTTTTTTTTTTTATTTGCATAATTAACTTCAAATTGTATTGGTACAATGAGATAATGCAATTCTCTGCTCCTGTTCTGAATCCGTCAATGGAGACAAAAGAGACGGGCAGCGATAAGAAATGTTAAAGATGATACCTCTCTCATTCGTCTGCAGTGAGAATGGGCTTTTTCATGGTGGCTGTGTTAACAGGACAGAGAGGGGTGGTGATTGGACGTTCTCTGCTCTTGGAATACCTCAGGACCGGTCGTCTCTATAGTATGCCTTTGCTCAGTTCCTGTATCTCCCCGGTGATGGGGAAGATTTCAGGAATCATTGCGTTGTTAGAAGAGGAGTGTCTGGCTGCTCGGTTGCCGTGGACACCGTCTCTAGATGCTCCTCAAGGCCGCTGATGCCACATAACAGCTACAAATGTGATGTGAGTGGGATGAAGTCCTCCCCGTCCTCCTCCTCCTCCTCCTCCTCCTCCTCCTCCTCCTCGTCTCTGTCTGCATCTCTATTTTCCTCTCTTTACCCTGCGTGTGATGACCCACACTAATCACTTCTTCTGCAAGTTCTAAAATTTCCCTGACGCAGCCCGGTCCTCGCCATAGAGCCACTATGACTCTCTCTCTCTCTCTCTCTCTCTCTCTCTCTCTATCTTCCACTCATGCAGACTGACGTTTCCTTTACCAGGACCTGTTTTTTATTCAAAATGGCTGCCAGTGTTGGTCGATGGCTTTTTTTTTTCCTTCGCACAATAAAGTCAAAGCCACATTTTTCAGACATTACCGTACCACCTGTACACCCACCTACGCATGCACTGCTGCAGCTGTGAACCCAGGGGTCGACAGACAGGGTCATGTGGGGCGAACGCAACACGATCCTCCATGCCTTCGCAAAACCCCCTTAGTCTGCACACAAGCTTGAACTCACGTAACACAAACATGCAAACACAAACACACAAACACACTTATCTCTTCACACACTCTCACCCTTCCCTTGCTGCATACCATTGTCACTTTCTGGGGTGGGTGCTAGAACCTGCTTTCAGCTCCTCTCGTCTCGCACACATGCACGGCGCAGACACACACACTTCACCCGCACGCACACACCTCTCAGTGTTGTCAGTGTCAGAATTCTCCTGAATGCCAGCTTAGCTCATGTACGCACTTCACTTTGGCCTGGCAAGTCTGTTGAATTTCTCTGCAATCAACTTGCACACAAACTGTGTGTGTGTATATATATATATATATATATATATATAAATAAATCTTTGATTCTCTTCATTCATGTGCTCCTGTCTGAAAGCAAGGACCCAAATAAGGGAGACATGTGCAGGTGGACAAAAAATATATATCTTTAAAAGCGCCCCCCAGCAATTTAAGTGTCCCCCTATCTGCTCCTTACCCCCCCTCCCCATTTTCCCTCGCACCTGTCTGGTGCTCCAGTGTCGGTGAAAGTGAAGGAGATGGTTAAGAGGAATGAAGTCATGACGGGGTAAAGAGATGAGTCCCAGTGGGGACGGGTCTGTCAGCGAGGGGAAAGCACAAGCTGCCACAGTCAGCTCAGCTGTGCCACGAGGCTGAAAGTAAATATACGGCTTTCCTGAACTGTGGACGTTGTTTGTGTGTGTGCGTTTGCGTGACGCGTATCGGCCACCTGTTATACGAACATGACCCCAGAGTGTGTGTGTGTGTGTGCATTAATGCGTATCCATTCTTGCCTGCATGATAATGTGTATGTGTATATGTGTCGGACTTCCTTCTAGACTCCTCTTCTCCAGACTGAATGTATAATTAGATACTCAGAGCAGGCAGCAAAAAGGGATCCCTGTCTTAGATAATGATTCAAAGACTTTGAAGTGTGACCTCCGGATGACTGCTGATACAATATATACGGGTCATATGAGTGGATAGTATTTATAGCGGTAGTTGGACATGTAGCTAAGCTGGACCTCATGCCATCCTGGGGCTAGCACACACACACACACACACACACACACACACACACATACACACGTAGACATGTCCCTACTGGGACTGACAGAAATAGCAAGCTGTTAACAATTAGTGTTAAACTAATTAGAGTCCACACCTAATGTGAATTTGAGTGTCAGCGACAGTGGGCTAGCTATAAACAAGGTAGCATGTTTTTTTTGGGGGGGGGGCATATAATCACTCTTTCCATTTACTTGTTGTTGTAATGTTGCATGTAACAAAAATATCTGTTTGTTTTCTGCCATATTCACAAGGCACCCTTTGATTTGTGCTGTTGTTGCGATGTCCTGAATTTGTCTGTATGACATAGTCCGATGAAGTACCTTACGTTACCTTACCACCCTGTTCATAACAAGACGACGAGGGTACAGCCACAATAGCAACTCAATGAGGCTGTACTGAGGCACAATGCTGCGTCAGCCTGGCAACATATGCTCAGTGACTATGATAACATGCTGATGTTTACCATGTATGTTTACCTAACATGTTAGACAGATGTTGGCAAGATGATGGTACTAGATAAAAATTCAGAGCAGTATTACAGTCCATAATGAAAGGAAAAGAAATGTCTGTACCAAATTGCAATCTCTCCAGTAGTGGAGCTATTTCACTCAAAACCAGGAATGTCAATCTCCTGGTGTTGCACGAGAATACGTTACCAAAGTCATGGTTGACCTGAGAACCAAAGCTTATGTGTCATTCTGACTCTCCTTCAGGGCCGTTGTTCCAGGGAGAACTGCAAGTACCTGCACCCCCCTCCGCACCTAAAGACCCAGCTTGAGATCAATGGCAGGAACAACCTGATCCAGCAGAAGAACATGGCCATGCTGGCCCAACAGATGCAGCTCGCCAATGCCATGATGCCCGGCACACAGCTACCACCTATGGTGAGGGGACACACACGTATGAATACACCACAGCTACTGCCCATGGTGAGACCACATACGTGTAAAAGCTCACACATACACAGCTCCTTCACTGTCTGCGTGGCTCTTTCAGTCTTTTGGTCTGCCTTTTCCGTCGGCCCTTCTCTTTTTCCCCCAGACAAAAAAGCTCACAGTTTGTGGTTTACACGAACATTTTATCCACAGTCATTTCATCCCTCTGCTTTTGTTCTGCTCTCGTCCAGCCCATGTTCTCGGTGACGCCAGGCCTGGCCACCAACGCCAGCGCAGCAGCAGCTGCAGCCGCGGCCTTTAATCCCTACCTGAGCCCTGTGTCACCAGGCCTGATGCCCCAAGAGATCCTGCCCAGCACCCCTGTCCTCATGGCCTCCAGTCCCACCGTCAGCCAAGTCCCCAACGCTGCTGCCGCTGCAGCCCAGAAACTGCTGAGAACAGACAGACTCGAGGTACACACACACAGACTGATGAACTGAACCTGATTTACTCAACCCTGATTTGGGGCGAGGTTGCGTTATGTTGCGTAGAATCAGCTCACTCCTGCCAAAGACTGCCAGGAAAACTCTAATAAACTGTACTCCATCTTTCTTAGTGGGAGTGGAGGATGATAATGAGCCTGCAACCAAGACAAGTGTTGTTAGCAAGTGGTTTAATAAGCATACCAAGAACAGCACCCTTTATGAAGTGTTTTTCAAACTGCGTTTTTTATAATAATAGCAGGTACCATTATGCATGTAGAAGCTAATTAAAAAATAATAATAATAAAACCATCAGAGATTCATAAACTCTAATATTTGATCAGCTTATGATGTCGAGTGCATTCCAAGAGTTGCTTCTTGTAATTAAGAGTTGTTTACCTTTCTGACGAACCTGCTCTCGCTTAATCTGTCAAATCTCAGCACACTTTGTGCTTTCGTACAGTACCCGTCACAAAACTCCATTAGGCAAGTGCCAGAGATGAATAAAGTAAAGCAACATGTTCTTTCTAATCAAGACAAGCTCAGTATAGCATTTGTTGTGGCAGCATTGTACTCTGAAGTGCTTACTTCCTCCTCATCTGCCGTGTCTGTTGGTATTAAGAAGAAAGACACCTTTGCTTTCGTTCTGAGAGTCTGTACCCAAAATAAATCTTTGTTGTTGCTGCTCTGGAAACAACTGAAATATCTCAATATCACCTTTAGCATATTTTGATGCGTGTCTACTTAAAAAAAAAAAAAAAGAAAGAAACAAATAAAACAGAAGAGAACAAAGGATGTAGACGTTAATGTTGTAGACTGGATTTCCCCTTTTGACGTCAGGAAAATTAAAAAGTGAAGTGTAAACGTGTTACCTTTATTGTCATCTTTATGGAGCGCGAGCTAGTCTAAGTTTAACCACACGCTGCTGACACACTGAGAGCCGAAAAGCAGACTGGAGAGCAGATGTGTTCCTGATATCTCCAATGTAAAAGAAGGTGCTGCCCTCTGGTGTCTCACATATAAACTTAAAAATTATATGAGATTCACGGTTCAACAAATACAGTTCTAAAGATATAAAGAAAAACTTTTATCATTATTGATTTATTATGCTAGAGTGCAAAAGCTTGAGCTTCAGCTGGACCTTCCTCAATCTAATATTTGTTCGGGAACTACATCTGTAACAGTTCTCGTGAAACAGGAAGTACACTTCATAGGAAGTTAAAAAATGTTTTACACAGCAAGAGAAATATGATCTTGCAAAGCATTTTAATCTATTTATTGGCCTGAAGGTCTCATGCATTTTTAACCTTAATGGATGTTTGTAACTCTATAATGACGAAGTAATGGCTTGATGAGTCATACTTGACATATTTCTCATAAAGGCACAAATACACGAGGCAGGAAATGTTCTACATGGAACTATTGTTGTGTCGTGTCCGCATCCTGTACTAAATTTACAAGTAAACTCATTTCTTTTCATGATTTCTCTCCCCCTCATCGTGTTTCCAGGTGTGTCGGGAATATCAGAGGGGCAACTGCTCTCGGGGGGAGAATGATTGCCGCTTTGCCCACCCCGCAGACAGCACCATGATCGACACCAACGACAATACGGTCACTGTGTGCATGGACTACATCAAGGGTCGGTGCTCCCGGGAAAAGTGCAAGTACTTCCACCCGCCGGCCCATCTGCAGGCCAAAATTAAGGCTGCCCAGCACCAGGTGAACCAGGCCACAGCCGCCGCAGCCATGGTGAGCAGTCTGTACAAGCGTGGCCACACTCATTCACACCCACACGGCAGGCTCGACAGGAAGTTCTTTAATTTCAGGGCCATAAATCCAATCACACAGTAGGATATACAGTATGTTCTGTGGCTCATACTCACATTCATGTTTGAAAGTGTTTCATCTTCCTGGTCGGTATTATGCAGCTTTTTTTCAGTTCTGCTTTTGTCGGGTCAAATTACAAAATTTGCAAGTTGGTTTTGGTAAAAAAAAAAATAAAAAATCTGCTCAGAGCAGGATGATGTGAACAAGGATCGGACAATGACACATTATTCTGAGCATTTAGCTTTTTTTTCTTCCCAATCTGAGAAAAAAAAAAGAAGATTGTCTTGTTCCTTATTCATCTCATCCCAGACCACGAGCAGAGAGTCAGTTCCTCTCTCTGTCTCTGTCTCTGTCTCTCTCTCTGATGATCTGGTCTTATTTGTGACACCATTGTTTCTGTGCTTCCTATCTGTTACTTCTCTTCCTCTTGACATTATTAAACAAAAAAAAAAAAAAAAAAAGGATTCATTGTGCTTTCGTCTCTCAGTAACAGCACCTGTGAATAATAGTGCAGCCACTCTGTCTGTCTGTTGCTCACAGTGTTTTCGACATGCTCTTACTGACGTAGCGAGGGCTATGCTGTGAATCACTGTACTGTGACACTGACTACGATGAGCACAGTGAAACAGAAACCTGTGACTTGTGCTTTCATATCATTTTCTGTGCGATACAATTACCGAGAACCACGTTAAAGTAACAGTTGAATAATATTGTCATTGCTGTATTCATCCATCTTTGTGTGACAATAACTAATGTAGACTCGTAGTAATTGATTATTGATGATCGTTTAACTGTTGAGCAGTAGAGCTAGAGTCCACACTGTGCATGCCTTAGTCCTGTTATCCCCTTGTATATTGCATTCCAATGATTTGTTTTTTTATTTGTTTTTGTTTTTTCTCACCTATACCCAAACTGCACTGCTGCCCCCATGATGCACCTCTGCTTGCTGGTTTATGTTAATGCGCTTGAACCCCATTGGCCCATTGCCATCATGTGCTCGCTGCCTGCTAATTAAGACTCAGTCGGCTGTCAAATCACTGAAGCGACCCCTCGACGCAACCTTTGACCTGGTACTATGACCTTTCACCTTTTAGCTTGGCATGTGGCTTTGTTGTAAAGCAGTGTTTTAACCAAAGATACCTAGCTATTTTTGTTGTCGTTGTCTCAGTGCAATGTCTGTTTTTTCCTCCTGTTGATCTCTGTCATTATTACCTGTGATAAAATGATTGTGGCTTTCCGGGTTCAGGTTGCGTACAACACCAAACAACCCTCGCCATCTAGAAATCACCTCAGACACGAATTCAAACATGGAATTTGTGATAAGGAGCCACAATCAATTCATCACCTGTAGCCTATTTAACCAATGTCAGCGAGGGCTAGGGAAGTAGAGCTTCTATAATGGCGGCATGGCTTCAAGTCTTACGTCCAAGTCAGTGGTCAGTGTTGTGGAGCAGCTCAATCAAATGTGTGCATGTCTGTCTTACTAGTGCATGTCAGATGGATAAGGGTGGGGCTAAGAGGAACAGTCTTTAAAAAACCATACAGGTGTGATCCCACCATAACAGATGATTACAGTTCAAATGATAGTTCACTCCATCATCAAATCTTGTCACAGATATTCAGACCTCAAGGGTCGCCTCATGCCAAGGCAAAATCACACACACTCACACACAGCGTTTTTATGGTGCAAATATCAACACCGCAAAGTCTTATCTGAGTCGCATCCCTTGGCCTGAGACCACTCTTGACACTTGTCTGAGAGTGAACCATCACTTAAACATGGCTTACACAGTTTATCATGGAGCTAGCAGTGCAGCCTCCCTTTCTCTGTGCTTCCTACCTGTTCCACCTCTTGTTAGTAGCCTTATTGTTTTAATAGTTAATGCTTGCTTATGTTGCATTTAGTCAGCCCTAGGACCACAAAGTTAATAATCCAAGTAAGCTTCCTGAAAAAAAAAAATCAGTATAATAATAATCAATATATGAATGCTTGTTAGCCAGTAGCTCCAGTAGGCACCATGCTCCTGCTTGTGTAGTACTTGTGTCAGACTGCTGCTTGCTTGCTACTGATGATATGATGATATTGTTGTTGTACACACAAGGATGTTGAGATGCTGTTAAATATGATGTCCTCTAACATATGTACCTTTTTTTGTTTTCTTTCCCGTTTTTTGCCTCTTTCCAACACACCTTCTCTCTCTCTCTTTTCCACGCACTTCTCTCTCTCTTTCTATCCCTGTTTTATTTTTTTTTATTTTTTTTTATTTTTTTTTTATTATTATTATTATTTTCTTTCTCTCCGGCCTCCCTCCATCTGGCTGGGCAGGGCATCGCCCCTAGTGTCATGGCTCCCCTGCCCAAGCGGGCAGCCCTGGAGAAGGCCAACGGGGCCTCTGCCATGTTTAACACCGGCATGCTCCAGTACCAACAGGCCCTGGCCAGCATGCAGTTTCAGCAGCAGGCTGCTTTCCTCCCATCAGGTATGGCTCCCAAAGCAACCACCACTAGAGCTCTGACCACCCAGAGGATGCCTGGATCAGTCTAACCTGGCTCCTGCTTGGCTGGGGTTGGGCAAAGTGGTAGATTGCAGTACAGAGCAGTTTGGTTCGGGACATTTTATCAACTTTTATTAGTCATAGGGAGCTTCCAAACATTCGAGCTCACATGATTTCATTCTAGGCCAGTGAGGGTTGAACATTTGTATCTCAAAGTGCAGTTGAAAAGCTAAGAATGCTTCAACAAATTTGTGCATTATGCTTTGTATGGCACTGCATGGCCACTAGGTGTTCAGAATGGGTTAGAATGTCTTTCTGCTTACTAATTTCCTTAATATCACTCCACATAGGTATGGATGTTTTTAAGAGGAAGGACAGAACTTGTTTACTTCTTTGTTAAATCAAGTGACATATTTTGATGATGCACCGCTGCTGGGGCTTTGGCTTGGGCTGGGATGAACGGGGCTGGGTGGGTTAGTTCGCGGTATCTTACGCCTCAGTTCGGCAACAAGCAGTAGGCTGAAGAGTCTGGCTTCTGTACACTCTCTGCTGTTCTACTCACTTCTGTCTAGAGTGTGTATATAATGTTTAATACTCGATAGTTGCCATCATAACCACACTATCACTCTTGTTGTATTACACATTCATATGCATTGCACTTCAGACAAAAGTTTAGATTCAGACTCTCGTTTGATTAACAGATTTCCTTATGATGAGTTCACCACTTCGACTTTTCCAATCACTGATGACTGTGTCCAAGAGATATTAACCTTCTTTTTCCCACCTTATCTCTCCCCTCACTCTAACGACCCTTGTGATGGGCTGTTTTGATTTCTCTTCCCTATCCAATCCACTTCCTGTTGCACTGCATGATGGGCAGGCTCAATATTGTGCATGACACCTGCAGCCAGCGTTGGTAGGTTCCAGCTTTCCTTCTCCAGTTATCTGTCATGTCTGTGACTCGCACGTCATCAAAATCGTACTGACCATTGAAATCTTACTGCACTGCATTTATTTAAATGAGATTTTGGGGACCTGAGAGTCACTTATTTTGGTTGCGTGAACGTACTTTATTGTGATTTGAAGCATAAACAAGGAGTCCACATAAGGAAAGACAAATATTGTGACTTTCAAATGTTGTTAACGTCCTGTATGACAGCTGTTGCTAATATGAATTTGATCTTGATTTTGTTCATTTCTGTGTATACCCACTGTATATTGCTTGACCGCTGTCGTTCTCATGCTCGTTCTAAAACTCGGCTTTTGGCTGGTCTAACCTTGACACCTGTTGAAACCCTTTTAAAAACCCTTTTTTTTTAAAAAAAACAGAGGGAGTTCAATTATAACCTTCCCAATTATCACCTCTGCCTTAATGACGCTTATTCTTAAGACTCATGTGACAGCACTTTTATTTATGTTATTTTTGATATAATGTTTTGAACGCTAAAGAAGAAAGCTCACTGTTGATCAGTTCATTAGCAATAACACAGACAAATGTGGAAGTAAGTCGCTGCTACAGCTACACTGCGTCACATCAAGCTCTCCAGTCGCACAAAGGCCTCTTATCAGTGACGGCAGAGGGAGGAAAGGGAACCAGTTAAATCGAATCCCTCTCTGACTCCCTCTCTCTCCTCCTCCTTCCCTCGTTTGCCTGGTGTGTATGTGGCTACACTGCTCCTCTGTGTATTTTTGCTTACATGATTTTCCCTCCAAAAAAGTTCCCATGATGCACGGTGGTAATCCAGCCACTGTGTCTGCAGCCACCACATCTGCCACAAGCGTTCCCTTCGCAACTGCCTCCGCCAATCAGGTTTGCACCTCCACCGCCTCAGTCTCTCTTTCTATCTGTCTACCTCTCTCTACCTCTCTCTACCTCTGTCTACCTCTCTCTACCTCTCTCTCTCTCCCTCATCTCTGTCTTTAAATGCACCTGGATGATCTGGGGATGCTTGTGTCTTACAGCTAGGGGTGGGTTGGGGAAAAGGCGGTACTCCCTCTTGTTGGCCTACACTAGAGTCCAACATGTGTACACATATCATACTGTGACATTTTTAAGACATTTATTTCCATTTTAACTATAACCACAATATTCACACATTTCCTACTGTCTGAGAAAGCATACTGTATTGCATATAATGTTTGTCCTCGTTGTAACCTCGATTTTTGTCCTTTCCCATTTTGAGGACTCTTCCTTATCAAAGTTGACTACCAACGAATACATGCAATTGGTATGTATGAGGTAGCTGTTGTTTTTTTTTTTTTTTTTTTTTAAAGTTTTTAAAGCAATTCGCACAGCTTGTGCAAAAAGTCGCTATCTGTGCCCTTTGGTGCTTTGCTTTTTTTTTTTTTTTTTTCCGCTGCTGCTTCAAGCACATAAAGCAAAGCTTTACCATGTTTCTCGTGTTTAAAAGACATACCCATGAATAAAAGTAAAAAAAAAAAAAAAGAAGTTCTTAGAACTAGTGCAACATTTTGATTTCAGTTCTGTTGAATGAATTTTGTAAGCAGTTAGCTACATTGCACAATTTGATAACACCAGTGAAAAGACTTGTGAAAGCACAGGATGAATCATCATGTTACTAGTCTTGATCCAGGACCAGTTTTTCTGCATTTTATCGATGTGTGCAGGTCAACAAAATGGAGGACTTAGATATGCATGGGGGAGCCACCTCACTGACAGTTTCCCTTTGCCCCCTCATCTCTCCCTTCCCTTCAATCCTCCTCTCCCCCTCCCTGCTGACCAGAAGTGTCTGTTAATTGATATTGACATGTCACGTCTGAATGAATTTCTGCCACGACTGTAGCCAAATTGCTTTTTTTTCCCTCTCTTGTCATCTTCGTCCTTTTCCAGCAATGAACTTATCTTTAATGTGAGAGGATGTGGTTAAAATGTGTTGATCTGTGCTGTCGGCCAACATCCGCTTTGAGTGTTTTCGGTTTGGGATGCTTCATTTGATCTCTGTTTGTTTTCTGCCCGCAGATTCCAATAATATCTGCAGATCATCTGAGTAGTCACAAGTACTTGACTCAAATGTAGTTCCTCTCAAGAACAGTGAGTTCCTATTTAAATCCTCACATTCTCTCTCTTCATAACAAAATGTGTTTACTTTATGTCGAATCATTTTAGCTGGGGTCTAATATTTACTGGATTTTGTGTGCAACTTGTGACCTTCCTTTCCGTCTCTTTAAGAAACAAGACTTAGGTACTTTTAACGTAGCATGTTTCAAGTGAAATTCGTCATGTCTTACAGATCAAATGAATGTGTGCTGGCACCGTCCAAGCCAAAAGAGTTCAGCCTTTATGTACATAACCTTCAGAATGTCAAGCAATGGGACAAGGAGGGTTTGCCATCTCTCAGCCGGTCCACGACGATGGTCTCATCACACGAGTAAACATCAACGGTGCAACACATGATCTGTGCCATCTTCCCACATATCAACGTCAAGAAGAATTTGTCGTCAAATTCAATGTCCAGCCAAGAGAAGAGGATATCTTGGTGCCGGGGTCAGTGTGTCTCTCCCCTCTGTGGGGAACGTTCACATTACACCTCTGTGTCTGACTAAATCATAGCACTCAATTTGTTCTGATTATTATCATTACTGCACGCACAGAAGGTCAAGAGCGTGGTTGCAAAAAGCAACATCCAGTGCTGGTACGTTAGTAGACCAAGATCTTTCTTTCCTTTTTTTTTTTTATTTGTTCTGCTTTATTATTTTTTAATTGATAGCCATATTTCATAGTTTACAAGTGAAATGCAAACATGCACCTTGAATTTGAATTGAAATCTGAAAGGCACAATGATTTTAACAGGAATTGTATTCGCCAAAAGAATTAGGCATGTACAGTATTGTGTTTTTACGGCTACTAGTGAAACTAGATGTTGAAATGAGGGTCTTGGACATATGAATGTTCTGGGTAAACCAACATACCTGTGTACCTTGAAAGCACAGCCAGGCTAGCTTTTCTCACCTTGTCATGTGCCATCAAGGCCATACAGCTAAAACCAGAGTGTTATCTCAGCAGTGTTATTTGTTTACCGAAGGTAAAAGTTTTGTATGGCTCTTTTTTTTTTGTATTGTTTTGTTTTCAGAGTGTTTTTTTTTTTAACCTTTTTTTTCATTTCTCTAATTAATCAGTTTTAGAAGTGGGGTTCTCAACATTTTTTTTTTAAATTTTGATGTTTGTTTTTTTTTCTTTTAAAATCAAAAATGGAGGGTTTTTCTAAAGTTTGTCATACCTCTTTTCATAGACTAGTGTTGTTTTTTTGTTTGTTGGGATTACGTTGTTGCTCAAGTCCCTTGACTCTAAAGCCTGGTGAAGTAGAGGGTGTAGCTTCAATTGACATTGTGTTACCTTGTTCCCCCTCTTTTAAAGAGGAGCGACTCTAAAACTGTGTCTCCAAGAAGCACTGTTGAGCCATGTGTTGATGGGAATTTCTTCAAACAATGGACTCCGAAGGTCTATTAGGTCATTTAAACCACATGTGCACTTGAGTGATTGTTTGTCTGATCACCCTGTTTTAATTTCACAACCCATCTCGAGCGAACTTTCACTTTTGCGGAAACACAGTGCGCCAACGCGTTTGTATTTCCGAGCAGAACGTGAAGGTTCCCGTTCATTTTTAGATCTGACTACAGAAACCAAAGCACAGTTTTTCTCTCAATCGTATTCACAAAGGGTTTTAGAGCATCTCTCAAGAGGCTTAAACAATTAAGGAAACATCTTTGATTCGTCCATCTGTTTTATGATCACTTCCCTTTTCTGTTTTCACCGAGGTGTGTCGTGTGTCTTTACCGATTGTAATGTACCTAACAAAGCCTTAGATCACAATTAATGGGTCTGTGCCCAATCAAATGTACTTTCAATCACCATGCAGGTAAAGAACACCAATGATGTTTTATAGTTCTCTCACATGCCGCTTATGATCTTTTTTGTTCTTTCTCTCTATGTAAAAGTAACAATTACTCTCTTAAATTTCATTGAACTTATGTGTTATGTACTACTTAAGGATTTGAATCTATTTGAGGTATGTAGTTGTAGATTTTTCTTTTTTTTGTTTTTTGTTTTTTTTTGCCTTACTATATATTACTTGACAACATTGATATAGCCGTTGTAGATTTTGAGGTAGTATTCATAACTTTTTCAAACCATATAAATGATAATGTGTTGAGTCAGTTTTAAATATTCACTTCATTCATATAGCTGGATGTCTTTTTCAGTTGATGTTACATTATCAGTTAATTTTGTTGATGAAAGACTTTTTTGATACAAGGAATGAGATCAATTAATTTGCTGCCACTGCAGCATCTCTGAGTAGACAAAAAAAAAAAACAACTAATGTTTTAACCAACTTAAATTTTCCTTGTAACATGTCAAGATCATGTTTGAAAATATATTGTATTGAAATATAGATCCATGTTTTAGAGTAAAAATTATTTTCTACTGTATCCATTTCAAAAAGATATGTACTTTTGTTTGAATATTTCTTAAGTTTGCCCTGAATGTCAGGCCAAAACGAGCAGTGAGTTTGACGGGTGTTTGGATGTTTGGTGGATAGTGAGATTAGGAGTGAGAAAGCAAAGACTTTTCCGTACCGGAGAGGTCAGAAATGCTGCAGATGATGAGTTCTAACCTAAGGGACGAAGGTTGACTTTTTGCACTTCTGTATATAGTCAAATGAACAGAGAAAAAAATGTGTATCATATTGAGATATTATTTTGAATAAAAAAAGATCTATAATTATAAGGAATTTTGCTAGATTAATTTAAATTCTTAAATTAGAAGACCAGCTAAAAAAAAAAATGCTTGCAAAGAAGGGCACTAGTTTCTTGGCCAATGCATTCAGAGAAAGCTATGCGCTTTTTGTCTTATTTTATCGGTGGCTAGTATTGCCAGGGAATGTTGTACGGGAATAAATATCCCCGTGTCATGCTAACTTCACCCCTCCTGTAGGATGACATATCCAGTAATGTCCATATATCATTTGTTGGACTTGGTCATGCAGTATTGCTGCTCCCATGGTACAGTCGACACATAAAACTATCAAAAATTTGTATTCTATTATAGTTTGATTTGACTGCATGTAAAAGTACAAACATGTAAACAAAAGAAACTGCGTAGTTATGTAAAGAAAGATAACACATTCAGATTACAGGATACACAATAATATGTTTTGTTTTGTTTTTCAAATTATACATACAGTAGATAACATCCACAGTGGGGAGAAATAATACTTCAACAACAAGTCATCTTACTCTTGTGTGTTCCAATATTTTCCAAGCAAACATCTTATTTAAAGAATGGTAAAATATTAGCACTCATCCACCCCAGATACTTTCTCATAGCCATATAATTACAGTCGACACTGACTCACAGGATGATGTTCCTGCTATCATAGCTGTGCACTCAGCAGGTGAAGGCTCACCACACCAAATGCTTATTTGGCAAATTAGTCCTTGAAATGAATGTAACAGTCACCAGTCAACATGTTTCTGACTTGAGGCTGCTGTATAGTCGCTACACAACCAAAGCACCATTTTCTTCAAACCAGATGTTCAGTCTCCTGGCTGCAACCAAGGTTTCTCTTCCCTGCTGAGGGCACATGTACGCTTTGACTGCTTTTTACTTGTAAGTGCAACCACCAATTACGTATTTGCTAACAGTTGCCACACAATAATGTACTATTCTGTCTTCAGATTTGTTTATGCACATTTTATTGTTGCCATTATTGACTCTTGCTGTATGGATGAAAAAAATCTGAATAAAACAATATTTGATTTGCTCATGCAACACCTCTGTGGTCACTGCCTCTGTTTGTAATGGATGTGTGAGTCGCTTTAGGACGTTTTAGTGAGGGCAGACATTCCCAGGAGTAGATTTGAAATTCAACTTAATTGATTAACAAATAAAAATTGATGCCTGATATCTTTTGGGTCTACATGCAACTGCAACATGCATTATGTTTTGGCCCCATTCATACGCGAAAGGGACAATCTAGGACAGTGTGTTCAATATTGTTTCTGAACTTCAACCTCATGAACAATTATCGTCACCTTGAGGGTACGGTGGCAGCAAGACTGGAACGGCTCCACAGAGACTGACACATGACAGATGTGCAAAGTTAAATTGATTGTGCTCAGGGCAGATTTCATGAGATCGTGTGCATTATCTGGGTCAGAACTGATTAGAAAAAAGTTAGATGAGGCCTATATGATCTCACAACATGCCTCTTATTCTACTGTTTATTCTAGTGTATATGTAACATTTTGACAGTAGTACCAAAATGAAACTACAACACTGGATTCCCTGGATTCAAAGCGTTGCTTAAGTCAATGTATTATCAGAAAAAATCCCTCAAAGCATCAAAAGTACAGCAGTTGTTTAATGTTGGGCTCATTTTAGTCAAGTAAAAGTACATTATTCGCCACTGTATCTCGTAGAGTAGAGTTTACAGGTAGAGTTGCCTAACATACTAAAGTTAAGTACCTAAAATTTCCATTTCAATGCTTGGCATGCTTAGTACGTACTTCTCCACTGCGTTCTGATGAAATCAGGGGTTTTATTTCCCCTTTTTTCCTCTTTTGAGAGAGAGCTGTAAGTTTCAGAGGGCATTTCCTATTCAGACAATGACTTTGTGTATTGTGTATTGTATATGTGTTTTATATCTGCACTCCTACTTTGTCCTGCAACGTGGTAAATCAAGTTTTGTCTTCAAATTCAAAATCAATTCAAATTCAAGACAACTTTATCAATCCCACTGGGGGCAATTTGATGACGGAGCAGCTTCTACAGTGTCATACTGTGCAAATAAACGATACAAGGGATCATTTTCTTATTTTGTATATAGACACTTTATGTACTGTGTTGCTCATTGTTACTTTGCTTTATTTATATATAAATACACCTATTTTCTGACATGCTTGTGTACATAATAGTCCTGTCTATTCTTTAACATTGTCCTTTCAGCTCTGTTCTTAGGTGTTAAAGCTGTGTAAGTACACTGAGAACATATTCCTTGTGTGTTCACATAGTTGATCCATAAAGCTGGTTATAGTTCAGATATAGCCTACTTAAGTACAGCACTTGAGTAAAATATGCTCAGTTACTTTCCACCACTGGTAAAGGAGTACTTTTATACTGCAGTACGGCTACAGAATCCCTTCTCATCAGAGATATAAGTATGTAAATTGTATAATGAGCTAATGAATGACCTCATTAACATGTATAATCGTAATTACAAGGGCAGAGGGTGGCTGGAGAGCCTCTTGTTCAGGGGCAGTGACCGTGAGTGTGTGTACAACACGGGGTCAGACGTGCACACGGCTGCAGTTTGTCGCTCCGGTCATCTGATCGCTGTGACCGAGGTTTCGGGTGTCGGCTCCTTTAAGAAAACGGAACTGAGCGTCGGCTTTTGACGCTGCTGAGGATGTGGGCAGGAAACGCCATGCAAGAGCAGAGAAACGATCACGCTTCCTAGCACCCGTTTGCACAATACAGTGTGATCATAGAGAAGAGAAAAAAAAAGAAAAAAGAAAATGTGCTTTAATCCAGCACGCTGATGTCCAGGAGCGCTTATTCTCCTCGGATCTCTAACCCCGCGGCCGTCGCAGCCACACCGCAGACTTGGAGGATTTGCCGGCGTGGGATTTGAGTGCTACCCGAGCGAGAGGGCAGCGTTCCCAGCCTGCTCGGTTTGAAAACATCGGGGCTGGTCAGCGGGTGGGAGAGAGAGAGACAGACAGGGAGAGAGCGAGAGCGAGAGAGAGAGAGAAGCTTCGTCGCGGAAAAAAGGAGGTGTCTGCCTTTTTTTTTTTTCCTCCCTTCTCCTTCTCCTTCTTCGTCTACCCCCCCACAGCCATGAGGGAGTACAAAGTGGTTGTTTTGGGGTCGGGTGGAGTCGGCAAATCCGCGCTGACGGTCCAGTTCGTGACGGGCTCCTTCATCGAGAAGTACGACCCCACGATAGAGGATTTCTACAGGAAGGAGATCGAGGTGGACTCGTCCCCGTCTGTGCTGGAGATCCTGGACACGGCGGGCACCGAGCAGTTCGCCTCCATGCGAGACCTGTACATCAAGAACGGGCAGGGCTTTATTTTGGTTTACAGCCTGGTGAACCAGCAGAGCTTTCAGGACATCAAGCCGATGAGAGACCAGATCATCCGGGTGAAGAGATACGAGAGGGTGCCCATGATCCTGGTGGGAAACAAGGTGGACCTGGAGGGGGAGAGAGAGGTGTCTTCCGGGGAAGGCAAGGCGCTGGCCCAGGACTGGAACTGCCCGTTTATGGAAACTTCAGCCAAAAATAAAGGATCAGTGGATGAACTGTTTGCAGAAATAGTCAGACAGATGAACTATTCAACTGTACCCAGTGGTGGAGACCAGTGTTGTTCATGTGTCCTGCTCTAAAGAAACACACAGACAAACACACAGGAACAGTGATTCCGGGCTGAATTTGAGCTTCTAAACTTGTTCTGCAGGCTTTTTGCGAAAACTATTTCTCTCTGCTCACACTGTTGTCTTATTGTTGCACACACACACACAAAACAAAACAAAAAAATCGACGACGACAACAATCGATGATGTATTATAGTCTGGAAAAGTGTTTACATGACAAAGTACTTGAATGTTTTGGGATTTTTTTTATAGCTTTGTATATGACACTTCTCTGGAAATGTGCCTCAATGGGAATGTCTTATTGTGAAACCTAAGAGACACCTGTTTTCTGGTTCTTTCTTTTTCTTTTTGTGGTTTTATTTTTTTTAATTTTTGCATTGTACTGTTGCATCTTCTGGGCTGGGTCCATCTGTCTTTGGAGAGTGGTGGTTGGTTGAAGGGATGGGAGGGGGGGGCAGAGCTATGAATTGGACTAAAAGTGCTTAAAATCTTAAACTTATCAATCACCACTCAAGCCTTGCACAGGTTACTCAAATCCAATCCCTACAATTATGGTCTCCCCAAATGGTCAAGTGTGATCCAAGAGAAGCAGACCCACCCACCCACCCACCCAAGATACTGTATTCGAAGCTGTGGACCGTGGTGGAGTTGTATTACGCCTACGTATTTTTGTTTTTCTCCTCTCCAGTCTGGTGAAAAGTGGATTTATCACGGAGCTTGCACTTAGCTGACGGCGTCCCTGCTCAGTGTGCACAAACAAGGACCTTAGTGCATTGTTGTCGCTGCATGGGGAACGCCATGACCCCATGTCAAGTGCCTTCCTAAGAAAAAAAAAAAAAAAAAAAAAAAAACTCCTGTGACTGTGCCAACTGATGAGCCCTACTTCCTCTGCAGTGCGTCTTGATGGCAATCAGAACTTTTTTAGCAGTTTTCAGTATACATTCTAGCTTCATTTGGTGTACAAGTGTGAAGCGCCGCTTCCTATCTTACTGTCAGGAAGCTAAGCTTGTAACAGACCTGCTGTTTCAGGGTCAGATTCAGGCCGTTTCTCGAGGTACTAGTCCCGACAAGAACAACAGAGTAACTTTAACCAACTAGCATTTTGGTTCAGTGAATGGCAAGCCATGTCTGTATTATCTAGAAAATGTTTTTCTTTTCTAAAAATGTGACTTTTTCTTCTTTTTGTTCTTTTTTTTTTTTTTTTTTTTTTTTTGGACTTACCGTAATTGTAATTCTCCCTTTGGACAAATCTTCTGCCATCCACATGTGAGTTTAAAAAGACTTGTAATACAAAACGCATTTTACGTAACGCTGTGTGCTGTGCTTGTCTCTGCTGGTGACATAAAGTGTCTTAAGTTTTACTTCAAGACTTCTTGAATTTGATCGACCCTGTAAACAGTTTTAGTGCAGAAACAAGTCGTCGAATAACCGATTAGTTGACCAAATTTCAATTTTGATAAGTTCACAGTTATAGTAACATATAAGAGGAGAGAACTCCAGCTTCACTTATACACTAATCAATTCCTCCAAAAAATAGATAGCTTAATTGACAATGAAAATTGTCAATTAGCTGCAGTCATTCCTCTGTTTCACGTGAGCTGTGGCTTCCCTTGGTATGCAGATATTACGTGAGAGATGTGGCACTAGATGCCATATTTCACTTGTTTACAGGTTTTAAATGTTTACCGTTCATAGGAGGATCAGCGCCTAGTGAGTATTACTAAGTATGTGATCATGGCCATCGTGCCCCGTGTGAATAAAAAAACTTCTCAGTCCACTTGTTTGGGTAGTGGGTAGGGTTTCCAGTAAGTGTGTTTAGCTGTGGAGAGCTGCTTCCCCTCTTCCCGCCGCATGTTTTCTAGGCTGCAGAGTGGAGGACAGAGAGGGCTTTTTGTGTCTGCAGCCAAGTTCAATCAGCCATACATACTGTAGGCTGGTATTTGGTAGGCCACTCCTTAGACTGGCCAATGAGCCGCTGCCTCAAGTGTCCCTCTAAACCACAGAGAGTCCAAGGTCAGATTACCAAATTCAATCTGAGGACATGATTCACGTCATGTAAAGAAAAGGGCCGCTTCAGTGAGCCTGGCAATGCCTATTTTCTTTTTGTAATGACTAGTAACTGCAACTGTCCGGGCATAGTAATCAAAGCTACAACTCTCAAAAGAGTTTTGCAGTAATTCATAACTCATAGTCCTTTTATTAAAGACTAATGGCATTTACTTCCAGCTACCACTGACTTTATTTATTACTGCAAATTACTTATTAAACTCCCAGATATGTGCGTTTTGTAAACCCACATCTTTGTAGTCAATGTTTGGCTCATACACATGGAAAAGTTAAATATTCCAAACTTTCCCAAATAATTTAGAAGGTCCAGTGTGTAAGGTTTAGGGGGCTCTATTTGCAGAATCTGGAATAAATGTATTATTATATTAATATATATGCATCACTATGTTTTCAACTTGTCCATGGTGTTCGCCTCCTCTTGCCCAAAGTCAGCTGGGATAGGCCCCACTGTGATCCTGATGAAGAGAAGCGGTTACAGATAATGGAACTCTGTTTTCATGAGTGTATTATCACCTGAACATAACAACTGTGATGTTTTTGTTACATTAGATAAGTCTTTTATATCTGCAAGACACAGTATATGAGTACTGATAGGCTAAACGCTGACTTTGCGTTTTTTGTGGCCACCGTTGATTCTCCTAGCGTAGGGTGAGGCGAGGGCGCTGCATTCAGCAACTCCACTGTTAGATGCCACCAAATCCTACACGCTGAAGTTAGCAGAGTCACCATGGTAGAGTTTCCCCCAAATGAATGAAAATAATCTCACTTCAGTGATGTAGCGCTTGCGTACAGAACGCTGCTACAACAGACATGTGACTTACCTGCAAAAGAGTACGGGCAGCGTACTGTCAGCTTGGTATATCAGGATTATATTGAGTGTGAAGAGGCAAAAGGGTCAGCAATAGTTAAAGTAGTGCTTTCCTCACATAATATGATATTATAAATACGGTTTTCCAGCTGTGACTACATCTTTGGAGCTGGAGGTCTGCCAAAAATCTGACAACATCCACCGCTTACTGCCATATTACACAAATCCTACTGTTAAACATGAATTTTGAATTGTAGCACAACGTAGTGCTTGCTTGCGTGGTATTATCATTGCAGCGCTTGCAAATCTGTCAACAACAGCTTACTTACAAAAGCTTAGCTTCTTTTTAGCGTATGGAGGAACGGAAGGGTGGATGACAGGGCACTTCCTGTGTTGCGGTAACTTCACCTCAGATCTATGAAATGTTGAAACAGACATGCAGTTCCTCTTAACCATTTAGAAATAAATGGTTGGTATTGTCACAGAATATCCTCCCTTGGGTGCCCCTGACACATGACATGACCCCAGCCGTGTAATTCTCAGAGAAGTATGCCCTTTTTTCTTTTCAATGTAAGCTAAACCTCACACACACACAAAAATATTAAAGTAAGAATGAAGCATTTTTTTTTAAGGATAAATATATTTCACTTGTGTGGCTGTTGCGCGTGCAACGGCTCCACGTGTGATTTGATTTGAGCAAAGAACCCAGCGGGATCATATGACACTAATTTACAGTAGTTGACACGGCTGGTTATCTGTGAACTGTTTGGTTCAAACGAAATGGCTCCATTCAAAGAGATCAAAATAGCTTCCCACAAAACACTTTCAACCACTGCAGTCACCTCTTCCTTTTCACTGCAAACTATTGAAGGGCTTTCATGTATTTTGTATTGTTAAACCACTAAACCATATGAATTCATACCAGTGTGACAGCCTGGAGAGCACACACATTCAGTCTGACCCCAGCCGCAAGAATGGGAAGTTAGATATGAAGACGTATACCAGTCTTGTGTCTGTGCTTTAGAGCAATAGTCTGACATTTTGGGAAATACACTTATTTGCTAAGAGTTGGATGCAGAGATTGATAAGACTCTTGTATCTGTCCAGTACATGTAAGTTAGAGCCAGCAGCACAAAGAATGGCATCCATGTAAATATATATATAAAAAAAAAATCTCCAGCACCAGCCCCTCCAAACAGTTGATCCGACCACTGTAGATTTCTGTGCAGAATTAGACAAAACAGAGCAGAAATGTGTTCACGTTAGGCAACACATGAAGCAGTTATCAGATGTTTACTGAAATAATAGAAATCTATTTGTACTCAATGTGTAGAAGTCCAGAAAAAAAGCTGTGACAAAAAAATATGCTTGAAAATGTACACTTAAGAGATCTAATTAAAACTTCGTCAACTAATGATTTAGAGTGTAGCCTCTCCAAAGTACAACCCTTGCTATGAATAACAATGAATGTGGATTGGCAATTTAATTTTCAAAATGGTGGGTGAAATGTCCAATGAAAAAGAAAATTTGCATCTGATTTACATTTATGTTATAAATTTAGCTCCTATCAAATGAGAATGCAGTGGAGGCTTGTATTTTTTTTTTAATTATGACAGCATTTTTCAGGCTGGAGCTCCTCTTGCATTATTTTTTTTTTATATTTACGTTGAAGCAAATTTCCCGAGCTCTTATCCCCAACACTTAACAACAACGAAGAATAAAGTCAATTTACACTGTCGAACAGCAAACAGCAAGCACAAACAGATATTTTTCTCTTCTTTTTTGCCTTTTGAACTTTATGTCATTAACACAGGGACTAACAAATGGCCAATAAAGGTGCTGTGGTTGTTAATATTATTAAAATACAGGTTTCTACAGCTTCAAGCTGTAGAGTCATGCATGCCATTGGTGGCTTGGTCTTGTGGCTTCCAGCTGGATGGTTGTACACGATAACCATCTGCAATCCATTCTTCATAAGTTGCAGTCACATTGGTCTACTTGATGAATTATGGCCAGAGAAGCTGAAGTAATAGACTCCCTTGACTGGAGCAGTGAAAAAACCTGCTGATGATCAACAGAGATTAAATCATACACCGCCACTGTGCTCTTCATTTTTTCCAGATGAACTGAATACACAGCACCATGGTGAGTTTACTGCAACTGATTTCAATCCATGAGTGTAATCAGATTTGTAACTCCTGGAAATATGTCATTATAAGTCATAAGTTACAACTCAGGCAGACTGTCTGATAAAAGCCTGAATGCCATATTACAGTAACCATGGAAACAGATACATGAGGTGCTCAATCTGATGAATTTACAAGCATGCAGATGTGGCCAAAACCTGTGGGCACTGACTGATGCTTGACCTCCCTCACAGGGCCTGCTGTAGGCATAAATGGTCTATGCAGTTGTTTAAGGCCACAACCACTAGAGGGGGCTACGTGATCAGTCTGATCTTCTGTGTTGCTCTTTTTCTTTTATTTTGCCTTTTTTTTTTTTTTATCTTACAGCATGATAATAATAAGCAAACATTCAGGTAGAGGATGTTGAAGACTTTCTTACTGATGTTTGATGGTGGTGAAAGGATATCTGTAGTCACAGCAGTCTATAGCTGTTGTTTTTGTACAACACTTTCCACTTATTGTTCATTTATTTTACAATTTATTTGGAATATTTTTCACTGTTGGATTATATTTTGTTTTTATTGGTGTTTATTTGTCATTGTTTTAACTTTGGTGCAGCTTTGTTGCTGTTATAGTTTAAATATGGTGACTTTATTATTTATTATTTTGATCCTTCCAAGTTTTTATGTCGTTTTTAGATTTTTGTATTAGATTCATTTCTATTGTGTGTGTGTTCATTCAGCTATGAGCAGTGTGTGGAGTGTGTATTTTGGGGCTACACTCAAAAATCTTGTTTAGGGACACCAAAATCCTCGGGCCAGCCCTGACTGTACCAGCGTGCCGCCTTCAGATATGTACATGTAGAAATAAATGATCTTCTAGTGTTAGTCAAATTATAACAATACTATGTGAAAATTATAAACAGAAATGGTCAGAAGAAGTTTTGTGTAAACCATAACCCCTAACCTGACCAGAGCACAGAAGTATCTGTGCTAAGACAGGATGTGTCGGTGGTGGATGCTGGTCACTCCTAACCAATTCCAGTCAGGTCGACAATAAAATGCATTTTTTTGTTCTAATGTTCATCACATCACAATCTTACATGTAGGTTTTGCTTCAAATGTCTGCAGTGTTTCTCCTGGCATAGTTAGATGTCCACCGTCAGCATCGGAAGCCGCATTATGTTTGATACTGATATGTTTTTGTTCGATATGTTCTGACTTTGTTGTGTTTCCGACCGGTTCTGATTGTCTGCCATGCCCTGATTAGTTCTCATCTGTGCCTCATTATCCTGGGCTCATTAGCGTATTCTGTCTTTTTGTTCCTTCAGGCCCAGTTCATCTTTTTTATATGTAAAGTGTCCCAGCTATTTCCTAATGGTTCACACTGTTGTGTGGACTTTGTCTTCTTGGGCTTGCCTGTTTATGGCCTGCTGCTCCCTTGGATTTTGTTTACCTGTGTTGGACTGCTTTCCTGCTTTTGACCCGTAAGTCTTTCTTCTTTGACTTTTTCTTAAATAAATCTTGAACTGCTTCAGTTCTCACTTCATCTATCTCCTGCTTGAGGGAAAGTGACAGAGTCACTATAGGTACAATCTCTGCCTCCGATGTGCCTACGTCAAGTTTTACAGCTGTAATGTCTAAGAAGTGTATTACTTTTACACACTCCTCTGTTTTTCTTCTTTTTTCCTCTTGACTGTATTAATCTGTAGTTTGGGTGAATTAATCCCTTAAAGGTGCGCTTTGTGTTGCAAGAAGGAGCCAATTTACAGTAAAAACAGCTTTATTAATATAACACACTTTAGAAAAGCAAACAAGCATGTTTCAGTGTACACAATGATAGGCGTCCTTTTAGATGTATATTTACATTGATTTTCTGAGCTGTTGTCAACATTTATCAACACAGTGAAGGCTCTGATAAACCCACTCTACATTATCTGTCCAGCACCAAACAGCTAAGAGAAAATTACAGTGTGGTTAATCAACACATGAAGCATCTACCTGCTTACCCGCTTAAGATCAAGATATTTTTCTCATGAATTGTTCCAGAAAATTGAAGGAATGTACTTTCATCAGGTAGATTGCAACTTTATATGACAGTGAAACAGCTGTTTTTTGTTCTTTTTAACATTAACACCACCTGCAGCAATAACTACCACAACCACCACCCATCACCTGTTTTTTTTAAGTCTTTTTTTGTCACTTACAGAGGGAATAACAAATGGCCAATGAAGGTGCTGTGGTGATTGCCATTATCAAAAATCCAGGTGTTTGCTCGGAGTCTCATGTACACCTGGTCTCCCACTTCAAGCTGTAAAGTCATGCCATTGGTTGCGGTCTCGTAACGGTTTCCAGCTACATGGTTGAATACAGTAACCATCTGCTCTCCATTCTTCATCAGTCGCAGTCCCATGGGTCTAGTTGATACATTATGGCCAGAGAAGCTGAAGTAATAGATTCCTTTGACCGGAGCAGTGAAAATACCTGTGGATGATCAACAGGGAGAATTGCATCATACACCAATCCTGAAATTGAAAAATTTGGCTCTTTTCCATCATCCTCATCATCTATTATCCATAAATCCAAATAGAGAACTAAGGCTTGCAGATTGGAGCCTATGAATAGACACAGTTTTGGTTTACCTGTTGCCGGGTTATAGGAGCCTGTGTTTGAGTAGACGTTCTTGTAGGTCAGTGTGATCTCTGTGTTGAATGGTCCAATATTTCCAACACTGCCGATATATGCTCCAAATGCCACCCGCTTACCTTGAAAGGTTACATGAACAGTTTTTCAACTAAACTTTATGTAAAATAAAAAAAACGACACATGCACAAAGACAGAATCAAGATCTATAACTTAGTTACGTTATGTCCTTACCTCGGACCTCTGCCCTCAGATCCTCCAGTTGTTTCTCAGTGTTTCTCAGTTTGGCTTCCAGTTCTCGTAAGATGAGGATTAGCTGGGAATCGGTTCCAGCACAAGCGCGAGTTGGCTCAGTCTTGGAAATCTTTGTGCTATTGAATTCTCCTTCTCTGTGATCCATCGGCTGACCCTCAACCACACTAAGGTAGAAGAGGGATAAAGTCAACAAAGCCACTGAGATCTTCATCTTTCTGTTACTTCTGTCTGTATTGATCAACTATCCCCACTCTGCCTTATATACCAAACAAAGAAGGAAATACCCTTTAAATTTACCAGAAAATGACAATGTGTTCAGTCATATCTTATCAGGAACATGGTAATGAAGTAGCTATCCAAAGGTTTCTTTTGTTTTCCAGATAAGATTTCTTAGATAGATAGGTCCAATCAATTACTTCATAATCATCCAAAAACTACTGAACACATGAGCCACATAAATTGTACACCATTCTAACCTTGTAGGTATACCTGTGTATATACAGGTGTGTCTCTCTGTATGGATGCAGACACTTCTACTCAATTCCATAGGAGAAGTATTGAAACGGGTTGAAAATGACATACATTTTCTTTTCTTTCTTCTTTCTAAGTTCTTTCTTTGTCCGTTATATCACAGTCATTAGATGTAGTTTTCCTTTTTTTTTCCCTTTTTGAATGTGGGCAGAATGTCTGAATGTACACAACAGCTATTTACACACAAATTGTTTCCCCTAGCACAGTTTGTGTGTGGATTGTGTTGGTTGACATATGGCGCTGTCTTACTTTTCTCTCTTTATGTAGCCTGCTCTTGTTTTGGTGCATGACCACTAAAATAAATTGCCTACTGTTCTCTGAACTTAAACAGTCCTTCTTTTACAGCTTTAATGGTGGTGCTTTATGGTAGTTCAAGATAAGGCACAACAGAAAAACAAGTTATAAAACAAACGATACACAAGTACGCAAAGATAAGACTGTACATGAGGAACATGTTTGTTACAAAGTGAAGGCTGGTGATTGCATGTGATTTGTAAGTATAGATATGGACAAAAAGAAACAAAGGTTTTTATGTTGGGCAACATATGGTTTAAATAATAAACCTAGTTGTGCTAGAAATCTGGAAGTTGGCAGTCCTGCCAGTATTACGCTTCATTAAAGGTGAGGTAGGAGATGTTTTCTGGAGCACTTTTTTTTACCATATTGCTTGAAAACCCCATTGCAGCCAGTAAAATAGAAGGTTTGTCAAAAAAAAAGTAAATGTTTTAGTCCAGTCTAGAGGGCAAAATCATGGGAAAATGCCGTCCAATCACGTTGATGAGGCTGCGCATTATGATTGGATCCTGACACGTCCATCTCCCTCCCCCTCTGCGCGTTCACCCATTCGTGAACAAATAGAGACCCTTCCATTACTTTGAAGGCGTGGTTTCAAGGGGAGGTCTGAAGAAAAGGCATGGGTGTGGATTTTCAAAATATAGCTTGCTGGAACCGTTTTCCCAACATCTCCTACCTCCCACCTTTAAATAAAGTTTTTTAAATTCATTTTTGGACACTAACTGAAAAAGTTCCAGGTTAAACACCAACTGTTCTCACTGTTTTGTTGAGTGGTCAGCTCTTCTAATAAATTGTAACGTTAGTGTTGTTTCAGCATGAAACTCTGTTGGACCACCGCACAGACAGTGGAGACAGTGACAGAGACAGTGGACGGTGGGAAAACTGGCAGGCTGGAGTGGGCGGTCAGCTAAAATTAGAATGGATTGCAATAACTGTTGAAAAAAGATCTAAAAATCGTAGCCAAAGTTTTGATTGCGAGGTTAGAGGATTTTCTTCCAGCAGGTCTGAGGTAGGTCATGCAATCTTTAAAAAAACATTTTTTTCTGATGTGCATCGCCTCTGTGACATACTACACTTACACATTTACAACATTTGGTCAGTTTGGATGCCAAAAAAGGCACATGACGGGGTTGAGTGGAACTTTTGTTTACATTTTTCGAAACACCTCTGTTACCTCTGTTTGTTTTGATCAGCTCTCACATTACTGGTTTACATGGCATATGAAGGAGGAAATGTTCCTGCATGTACCAAAAGGACAAAAACTGTCTTTGTCCATCAGCTAAAAACATGTAAACAGCCCTTGCCATGAGAGTGAAATGCCACATACACTTAATCCTCAAAAACATTTGTTAAAATACCGTGTGTGTTTATTTAACCCACGTACTCATTAAGATCATGCTCAGCAACCTTTCAAACCTCAGCATGGAACTTGCGAGGGGTGTCCTTTTAGCCCACTGTTTTTTGATTTGGTCATTGAGGCATTAGCTATCGCTCTCCACAGCTACAGCCACTTGTTTGGCAACTGGAGGGGAGTATTGAACTGGTTGCCCTTGTCTACATCCATGTAGAAAGCATCAGTTCTGTTAAAATGATGATACTTAAGTTTCTGTATCTTTAACAATGCATCTCTTTTAATACCTTTTAATAATAAGTACAATATTATATTTCAGGAACGGTGCAGACCAGGAAGTTATCTAATGTTCTTTTTTTTTATTTATTTTGTGGTTGTGCATGATATTATATTTCAGTGACTGACGACGACAACAATAAATGTGAAGTGACATTTTCATTTGTAGATATGTTCAGTGAATGTTTAATGTATTTATTTGGCAGTTGCCAAAAACGGTCTTAATTGAGAGTTAAACACACACAAAAGATATCTATTCTATTGCAATGATTATTTGATTAGTCTTTTATCCATCACCATCACCAGCGACAATAATTACCACCAACAACGATTACCAGTTGCTCTTTCTCTCTTTTCTTTTAAAGCCACGGTGTGTGCTCTGAGGAAATGTTTCTGCATACACCGAAAGACAAGAGAAATTTTGTTTATCCATCAGCTGAAATCACGTGAAACAGCCCTTGCTGTGAGAGCGAACTTCCCTATACACTAAATCCTCAAAAACATTTGTTAAAATTATCAAAAATAAAGGTTGAAAAAGGCCAAAAAAGAAAAAAAAAAAACAGTTATGGATATTGTATTCATATTCTGTAAATAAAATAGCGTAAATCTGACACGCTGGACCTTGAGTGCTTGTTTTTGAGTGTCTGTTTTCCATGTACATTTTACATTTTTAAGTCCCACTAAGCACAATAAATCATAATGTGCAGTGGTGCTGAACTCTTTAAAAATATTGCACAGAACTGATGGAAATATTTAATGTTGATCATGTCAATGTGTTTATTTAGTAAGGGAAAATATAATCTAACACCTATACCACATAACCTTTTGGTTTAAAGGTTTTGCACAACCTGCACACAAAGCAATTCGTTGAAAGTCTTGAAAGGGTTACAAAGCCATTTAATAAATGGACTAATAATTTGAAAACGGTATCTTTACTTAGGTGGACAGGAGTCAGTCATTTCCACATCTGAAGAAATAAATAAAAAAATATTTCAAGAATGGCACATGCAAGAGTTTTTTTTAATGCTTTTTTTTAATTTTCAAAGGGTTCGAAGAAATACAGTATAAACTCTTAATCAGAGTAAGATGCTACTGTTATGACACCATCCTACTATTCAGAACAGCCATTTTAATAATTTATAAAGTTGAAAGAAAAATCATTCGTCGAATCATTCATCGATTGTACACGAATCATCAATCATACACAAGTGATGAATAACAAAGTAATTCATTCAAGTAACAAAGTAAAATAAAATCAAACATAATTTTCAGTGATTGACAATGACTACAATGTGAAGTGAAATTTTAATTTTTAAATTGTTTATAAATTGTAGATATATTAAGATAGATATATTGTAGATATATTAAGTGAAATTTTTAGTTTTTAGTTTTTTTTTTTTTTTTGGCAACTGATTAACAAAAATGATTCATTCGGCATTAAACACACACAAAAGATCTCTACTCTATCTTACTGATTATTTGATTTGTCTTTTATTGTAACATCACCACCAATACCTGTTTGTCTTTTGCTGAAGCCATCTCTTTTTTTGAACTCTGATTGACTTACAGAGCTGATATCAAAAAGCCAGTGAAGGTGCTGTGGTGACTGCCATTATCATAAATCCAGGTGTTTTTCCAGAGTCTCATGTACACCTGGTCTCCCACTTCAAGCTGCAAAGTCATGCCACTGGTTGCGGTCTCCCCGCGGTGTCCAGCTGGATGGTTGTAAACCATAATCGTCTGCTCCCCATTCTTCATCAGTTGCAGTCCCATGGGTCTAGTTGATACATTATGACCAGAGAAGCTGAAGTAATAGACTCCTTTGACTGGAGCAGTGAAAATACCTGTGGATGATCAACAGGGAGAGTAACATTGTATATCACTGTACAGACAGTAACTGTTTCCATTTTATCCAGATATTTATTCCATATATCTATGATTATGCATCATTATGGTTTACCTGTTCCAGGGTTGTATGAGCCTGTGTTTGAGTAGACAGTCTTGTAGACCAGTGTGATGTCGGTGTTGAATGGTCCAATATTTCCAACATTGCCAAGAACTGCTCCAAATGCCACAGGGTAATCTTGAAAAGTTGCAAACAGGATGTTATTAAAATGTTTATTTTATGTGCCTAAACATGGGACTACCTGAGAACAGCACACACACGAAGACAGAATCAAAATCTTTAGCTTATTTACATTTAACTCTTACCTTGAGAGGTCGATCTCTTTCTCACTCCTACATTGTAAACTGGCTGCTGGACCTCGGCCACAGCAACGCAGAAGAGAGAGAAAGTCAGCAAAGCCACTGAGGTCTTCATTTCTGATTGCTTCTGCTTGTCTTGATCAGCTCTCCACGCACACCTTTTATATAAATATATACGGCGATGGAAATAATAATCTGTTCCTGCATTTGCCAAAACAGAAAAATGAGTTTGTCCAGGAAGAAGGAAATGTTAAAGTATCAGTTACTGTCACACAAGATTGTTGTTGTTGTTTTTTTTTTTTTTTTTTGTGATCCAAAAAAAATACAAAAACCAAAACAAGGAGGATATTATTTGAAGATATTTCCTTTGCCTTTAAATCTACTAAGCCTTCCATCCATCCATCCATCCATTCATCCATTTATTTCTGCTTACTTGGGTCGGGTCATGGTAGCAGCAGGTTTAGCAGAGTGCTCCAGATGGATGCTGTATCTTTTCTGTTATATATATATATATATATATATATATATATATATATATATATATATATATATGTTGATGATGATGATGACGATGATGAAATTGAGAAATTGATTTGACCCTGTTAAAATAAACTTGCAGGCCTCTGAGGCCTCTTTGTAAAGAGTTGAAAGCTCAGTAATCACCTATAATCTGGGGCCAAGGTCTTGTGTGATATTTCCTTTTGCCTGTAAATCTACTAGCCTTACCTTTACATATTTTCTAGTGTGCAGAATTTAGTCAGCTCTAGGCAATTGTAGAAACATGGCAGTTCAACATGACGGACTCCATGGAAAAGATCCTGTGGCATTATCTACAATATAAAAGACTAACTCTAGGGTAACAAATGTATAATTATTCGTACTTTAAGGTGATTCTATACAAATGAAAACATAGTTATGCGTATTATATCCTGCTTGTATCGTATTCTATAAATAGGGACCCTTCAATCTTACGCACTGGACTTTTAATGGTAATGTAACAACATAAAGCAAAAGAATGAGAAAAAATAAAGCACACGAGGAAGATAAGGATTTGAGCCAACAGTCATAAGGCTGCTCTTTGAGAGTAAGTCAAGATATGTGCATTATCTGATTTCTGATTTATTCTGATTTATCCAGAAGCGTTGCCTTGCTTCCTGCAGGAGTCAGATTGTGTACAAGTGTGGATGAGTCACTCTGGTCTTGGAGGGAACAGTGAAGAAAAGACCTCACATATCCACAGACTGAAATAGACTAAATGCTCTGCGTCTGCCTCTCTCATTGCACACTGAGTGGGAGGACACAGCAGACACACAGAGGTGCTCTCAGCTTCCACACATTCATCCAACATCTTCTCTTAATTTTCAGCCTGTACATTCACACACTGTGTGAGCCTGTGAATGAGTGATGTGCATGCGTGCCATGTCCACGATTGTTTCTGCCAGGCTTTGTGTTCCTTTTCCTGGATAAGCAAAGCACAAGATGTACAAAGGCTGGATACAAAGCTGATTTTTTCCTCGGATCTGTCTGCTGTATGTTTTCTGTTCACAAGAGGGCAGGCTGACCACGCTGACCGAGACAGAAGAGGTTATCCATATGTAAAATATACTGTATGTAGTCTTACTACTAGTACACTACTACTACTAGTACTATACTAATACATACATTTTGGGATCATAAGATTTTTTTACCAGTATAAATGACCTCTACCTCAAATCGTGCAGATCAATATGAAATGTTATTAATTCTTATGATATGATACTTTAAAATCACAGCTATAAATCCTGGTCCTAGAAAGCTTTTTGAAAGTATTTCAAATATGTTATTAATAATAAAAATAATAATAAAATAATATAAATACACTTTAAATGAGGAGCACAAAGAGCTCAACCAAAGGCAAATACATTTCAATGACAAGACATGCAGTGACGTTAAAACACCACAATAAAAAAAGTGACATAATCTCTCAATAAGAGATCTGTCTCGCTGATGAAACTGAGAAATGCGCTCATAGAAAGTCTCGATTTGACCCTGTTAAAATAAACTTGCAGACCTCTGAGGTCTCTTTGTGACGTATTAAAAGTTGAGTAATCACCTATAAATCTGGGGTCAAGGTCTTGTTGGGGCCAAGATTTAAGATTTAAAAGCAAGACTATGTACATTTTCTTAAGCAGCAAAAAAAGTACAGCTACAAGTGGCAGTGACTGTACATTACTCAAATTGGCGTTATGTGTTCACTTCTTGTTTTACTTTTGTGATAAATCCACAGAAGTTTTATCCGTGACACATCAAAACTTACTGCAACAGGAGAATAAAGAAAGTGAATTCATGAAGTCATTTCATCAAAGAAATAGTAACTTTTATCAAAAGTTTGCAAACTTTTGCTACTTGCCACACTATTCTACATCAGCCTGTAAGATAAAACCTAAACACAGCAAAAGACATTTAATACTGATAGCCTGTTGGCCAGGTGGACTCGGTGTGTTACTAGTTGCCTGGCTCAGTTGCCACATTTTAACGATAACATTTAATTGTTTCCCGTAAATGAAATGTCACCGGGGCAGATTTTGTTCTCAGCTGCAGTTCGAACACACAACAGATGTATCAAGAAGATATTTCCGACGAGCAGACAGAAATATCCCTCTGGCTTTGTTCGGCTTGCCTCACAGACAGGGAGGCTTCTCTCACTGGAGCCACCAGGAGCTCAAACAAAAGCTGCCTTTGTCTTTTAATTTGTCAATCGTCTAAGAATAAAGTTGACATCACAGGTATGGCCAGCTGAGTTATTTCTGTGCCCCTCTCTGTTTGATATTGTTAGTATGTTAATTTCATTTGTATGCATCTCTGTTTATCCTGTTGGCACATATGAACTTTGTTTGATATATCTATGGAAATTGTATCAGGGTATTACTCTAAATCACTCTGTTGTTCCTAGGCATGACAAGAACTCTCCAGCAAACCAATACGGATATCCTCTGTGGTCCCGCATGACCAGCATTGCATTGTACTTACATGGAGATGTTTTTAGGGCAGATTCCTCTCCACAAGATGACTAAATATATAGAAAAGGATTTGCTAACAAAGAAAAGTGTCCCATCAGCCTGTGGGAGATAAGGTTGATCCAAACATGTATCTCAAGGCAGCCTGCAGTGAAATCCCCGTGCCCAGGCAGAGAGGGGGGCCGAGGCTGGATCGTTGCCCCAGTTCCATCCAGCAGAGGCTGGGGACAGGAACCAGAGTGTACCCCTCAAGCCCCACCAGCTGCCTTCCAGGAGGCTTTGAACCAAGCAGACCTCGAGAGCAGCAGAGTTTGGAGGAGCTCCTACATGTACACAGCCATTTGTTTCAGGCGTCCGTCCAACATAGTTCCAGCATGGTCTACAGGTAGGAGTTCATTTGTACCATGCAGCATTATGGCATGCACTGTGCTTAATAGGAGATTTATAGCACACACATTTTAGTTGTTGAATGAACGGCAACTTTTTTTTTTTTATCTGCTCAGGGGTAAACATGAATTTAGTCTAAACCAAATCAGGGTAACAGCAGCTTGTTTTTCAATTCATTTAGATTTGTCTAATTTATAAACCACTGGAAGTAAGGATTAAAGTTTAACTCTGCTCAGCCTCCCTATCCTGTTAAATACCTAATGCTTTCATCATCTCCTGATAAGGAAGAGTCCTAGAAGCACCAGCGTTAATTCCCCTCCGCAATTAGACTTGACGTTGAAGGCACATGCCATCATAACACATACAGCTATGTCTTCGGTGGCTTTGGCAGGTTTCAGTTTGTGTCTGAGGATTTGAATAAGTAATGAAGTGCAGGGCTAACGTTTGATTGTCACAGCAAAGCAGAAAGAGAGTGGGCTGTCAGCAGTAATGATCTGTTGAATGGAGCCAAATCTTTTAGAATTTCTGTGTATTGTTTTGGAAATGTTTGGACAATTGTCATTTTTTCAGGATGTGCGATTGGTGTATTAAATCATTTGTCACAGTCCAATGACATTGTTCCTTAACAATAAATTACATATGATACCAAATCATAATGTGACATGAAGAATATTAACTGATAATTTTTACTGGCTCACTCCACATTTCAAAATACTTTAAGCCTCACTAAGCTGCAGTTACCCTTTGTATATACAGTAGTTGTGCATCAGCATAGCAAATAAGACTGTTAATTACTTAATTTACTGTGAACTGAATCTTTTCCCCAGCGTCTTTAAGATGAACCGTTACCCTAGGCAAGTTTTGTTTTAATAATGCAATACATAAAGGTTAAAACACAAGTTGGCTTGAAAGCCATTTATCTTGTGTTCTTCTTTATTTGTTAGCTGGGTCCTTAAGCACAGCTAGTCTTCCTTCAAGGGGTCTTCAAGGTTGAAATTCTGCAGGTCCATAAACACTTCATCAATACTGAATCCATGAGTGCTTCACCGTTTGAAACCAGTAGCTGTGCGTCCACTTCCTTCTCTCATTCAATATCCCCGCTACGAGATCATATGCCTGCTGGGCAGACACATAAGGTCAGTAGGCATCTGCAGGGGTTGTCACAATAAAGATGTCAGCTTTCATCAGGGTCACTATATTCAGTGGTTTCAAAATGAGATGAAGTCATGGCAGAAGCTGGCCTGATAATGGCGCCGATGGCGCTTATAGGAAATGTCATCACGGCAGCGAAAAAAAAGGATTATGAAGGGGTGATGACGTCATAATAAGTGGATGACAAAATGGATGGCTTCGGTGCTGATGATGAAGCACAGACTTGGTGTTCGACGGTGATGACCTTGCATTTTCATCTGAGCCCCTCTCATAATATCCCCTCTTTGACAAGCCTGCCTCAGTATTTCATGCATGTTTGCCGGCTCGGAGTAAAATTTGTAGCACTTGATAACTGTTGCCGTTTTGTCTACACAGAGTCAGTAGCTACCCTATTAAGGCAGATTAAACAACCAATTCTTCTTCTGTGGTGTTGGACGCGCAGTGCATCACAATGATTTGCGCTCACAGGTCTAATCTGCAGCACAGGGGGGGTAAACACTCACGGTGGAGTGAGGGTAGGGTGTCATGTTAAACGATTATTTAGAAAGGAGAGACGGGAGAGGCGGGTAGAGAGGAAGGTGATAACAGGCAGACAGAAAATGTGAGCAAAAGGGGAATGCAGAGAGAAATTGCACAGTGGATGAAATGATCAGGCAGCGAGTGGGGCGAGAGTGGGACTGCTGCAGCAGCAGTGACGTCACAGACAGCTTGGAAAGGTTCTCCCCATCATTATCTCTCATTTTCTCAACAGGAGGTTTGCGCTGATAAGGAAAACTATCTATTAGACACCGAACAGCCCTTTGAACATGAGAGTAAAATGTGCAACACAAAAATCTTTTATAGGGCTGTAATTATTTGACATGGAATCTCATGTTGCTGAGAGCTTTATTTAGATGGCAGCGGCTATTATGTTCCCTGTGTAAATAGATGCAGTGTTTTGGAAGAACAAAAGGCAGCACTATCAAGCCACGCATCCACACTGTGGGAACTCCAGGGTTAGGTTAGAGATGTCCTGAGTGTCGCGTCATGGTCGCTCATCCCTTCCAACATGTGCACACTCACCGTATGGAGGTTTGCGTCTCAGCGACAAAGTTTCAGGACTCTATATTAGGGTCCTCGCTGGAGCAATTAAAGCAGAGCGATTTGCCTCAAGGTAACAACGTTATCGGCCCTTTGGGGATTCCAGCCGAGAATGTAAGATCTAGTTGACGCTTTTGACTGACATACTTTTAAATGGGATCGACGGGGAGGAAGTTGTAGCCTTGGAGGTGCTGGTGACATTAGAGGGATGTTTTGCAACTTTGTCCAACAAGCGCCGTTACCTCTCTCCAGAGCATCAGGGAACAACATGATCAAGCCAAAACAGGCTTTGCCGGCAGGCAAAGAGGCCATAGAATGAGCGATGCAGAAATAGCATCACAGTAGAGCTTAAATTAAAAGGTTTTCTAAAAGGTTGTATGATTTTAAGGTGGACTCGAGTCGATGAGGCAGTCCTGCTGGGGCTGTAAAAACAGCTGTGTAGTTGTATGATGTCTTCTGTGGTTCTGGAGGGAAATTTCCAAAGTATGCAAAAATAACTCTTATGATGTCATCTGGGTTATTTTTGCATACTTTGGAAATTTCAGCTTAGACTTTGAGACCTCAAATCCCTAACAGAAATCCTTTATAACTCAGAGCAGGAGTTTAAGAGACAAAGGCATTTACCAACTCTTCATAGTACGCTTTTGAATCTTGACTCATGCTCGGGACTACAAGTGAGAGTAACTCAGCCTGTGCTGTGTTGATACATTAGATTTCATGACACTACATGTATTTTTTTTTTTTTTCTATAGAAATCTGACCAACCATTCCGACCATTCTCACCCTGCAACTGCTCCTACTGACCCACAAGCAAACCTTGGCAATAAAAAATGCAGTGGGCACCGCTGAACTGATCTTTACAAGTGCCTGCTGTTATCAGACACAATCACAAGGATATAAATAAAACTGCATTGGCCTCGAGGTTTGGGGATGTACAATGAACCATGAAATCCTGCATTGTCACATTACTGTTCAGTGGGGGAGGAAAGCTAAGATGCCGTGCTGCCTGAACGCTGGTTTATGGCTTTATTTCACTGTTCCGCTTACAGTAACATCTGCTGTGAGATGTCAGCATCAGTCTCTGTCGGTTCTTCTTTGAGACCTTAATGAACTGCAGCATGTTATTTCTCACAGCGCAGCGCAAAACATGAATCGCTGTTATTCTATTTATACACGGGTCAAGGATCGGAAGTTAGTGCTTATTATGTGATTGCAAAGGTTACTGCAGCGTAAAGAGGGCATGCACTGTAATGGCAGACAACAGAAGGAAGGTGCAGCGAATAAAGTGAAGAGTGCCTGTGGCATTCACATGTAGGTTACTGTTATCAGGCGTCATATGTCACCACAACACCCTGCCTGAGGTGGATTTCTTTAAGTAAATGAACACACACATCCCTTGACTTCCATTCAGAATATACATCTCTCTCTCTCTCTCTCTCTCTCTCTCTCTCTCTCTGAGTGTGTGGCGCCATAGTGGAAAACACTGCAGTTCTTTCAGCCAGTCAGTCAGTCAGAGCCAGTAGCCTATACACACTGACTCTCTGCCTCATTCAGCGCCTGGCTCACTCTCTCTACGCTCAACACTCGCTGCTTTTCGCCTCCTCACTGCATCTGTCCTCTTCTCCCTGAAGAGAGGTACCATGCATCCTCCCTTCTCCTCCTCTTCCTCCTCCTCCTCCTCCTCCTCCTCCTCCTCCTCCTCTCCGCTTGTCTGTTACCATTCCAGGGTCCCTTTATCAAACAGAGCATTCTTGCTGCAAAGCCGAGGACCATAAAAGCTGTTCTGCCGTGCTCGAGGACTTTGGAGACGGGACAAGGCTGTTTGCCAGATCTGAGGACAGCTGCTGAGGACACTGCTGATGCTTCTGTTGGGATGCGGATCTCCGCAGGACCTCTGCTTGCTGTGTGACACTGCTTGATTCCTCCCAAAGTTGCAGGAGGGCACACATCAATCAAGAATTTCGTTTTTTTTTTGTTTTTTTTTGCCTCGTTCTTGTTTCTCAGAGAACGCTGACAACAGTGTGTGTAAGAACACTTTCTGTTTCTGTAAAGATTTTGTTGAGAGCGCATGTGATGTGAAGCGAAAGCAAATGCAGCCGTTCACGAGAAAAGGTTTCTGATTGTAGAGCATCTATTTGCTTCTCTGTGAAAGCATGTCCCTGTTTTCAAGATGTGTGATAGGAGTGAGAGGGTGTCTGTGATTATGTGCGCGTACGTGTGTCCAGTGTCGAAAGCACGGTGTGGTGGTGCAGTGTTACTCTCCTCACTCCAGGTGTTTGACTAAAAGGCTTAGCCGCGGCTGGAGGGTGAGAAAGACTCCCCAGACACCCACAACACCTGGCTGCACGACAAAACCTCCCAGACAAGCTAAAGAGGAACGCATGAAAGAGGCATTAGAAATAGACTTTGTAATCAGAAAGGGACAGAAATAAGCAAGATACCAAATTTGAGTTGGGAATGTAAAAGTGCATAATACTTTATAAGAGGGGAAGATGAAACAGGACAGACACAGAAACAGAAAGACAAGATAGAAAAAGAAGAAAAACTACGGCAGGATTGCTCTTGCCCAGAAGACGTTAAACTTGAGAAAACTGGACGGAAAATGAAAATGCAAAGAGATTTCACTGTTTTTTTTTCTCCAGTCAGTCCTTTTTCTGGTTTAGCGGGACGTTTACCTTTTCTCCGCACACCTTTAACCCTCACCCCTCTAACAACAACACTCCTGCTCTCAAGTGCTCTTCAGGTGGGCGACTCTTTCAGCGACTGATTCAGTACCTCTTTTCCTTCATCCTTCCCCCTCCATCTCCATCCTCTCTTATACTTTCAGGTGGAGTCAGGCTGGCACAGGACCAACATCTCAGCTCCTTACACACCGACCAGGACTGCACCACTGTTATGTCCGATCTTGACGTAACATCACATTGAGATTCTTCTCCTGAAGAAAACTGAATAATTTCATGCTCCCATCATTCCTGCCTGTGTTTTCCATATGAGATTCAGCAGCACCAGGCAGAACTGGCCTGGACCACTGACTTTCAACTCCACATAAGAACAACAAGGACAAAATCACAAGTTCCACAGTCAGAAAAAAAAACTGTAAAGTACTTTAAGGACACAAACAAAGCCTTGTTTGTCTTGGAGCAGCTCTAGTGGCCTTTGCCAACAACCATGCAGGTGTCCTTTGCATGTACGGACCACGGGCTGAAGGCCCCGCGTAACGGTGAGCACAGCAAGCAGAACGCCACCAGCCCCAACACAGCCAGCCAGGCCCGTGCCCGCTTCCGCACCGTGGCCCTGATAGCTCGCAGCCTGGGCTCCTTCACCCATCGCTACCACCACAACCTCAAGGAGTCCACTGCCAAGCTCACCGGCATGAAGTACCGGTACGTAGACTAATGGTGGAGACTGTGTGAGGAAGTAGAGTGAAGGAAGTAAGGAGGACGTGTTCCTCTGCTCGCTGTATGGTGTGAAAGCCTGCCACAAGTCTGAATTTGAGTGAAAGAAAAGAATTAAATGAATGTGAATGACGAAGATAATATGGGAGACAGAGAGAGAAGAGAAATAAATTAAAAGAGCCCTGATGGAAACAATGACGATGTATGAGCAGTGGCAGGTGATGAGTGGGATTATGTGTTTGTGTAAAGATACAATGCAGACCTTATTACAGATTTATTGGCAACTCTACATCATTTTCCCACAATTAATAGTGCGTGTGTGTGTGTGTGTGTGGTGAACTAGTATCTGGGACAGTTTAGGGTTCTTGGAGTGCTTAGAGTTTCAGATATAAATGGGAATTTAATTGCTTGCAAGTGCAATTTGTAGATCAGTTAGACCAGTTTCCAAAAAAAAAAAAAAAACAGATTAATTTCACTTGTCTGCAATTATTTACTCACTGGAAATACTCATTATTCTATCACAAAATCAAAGGATAAGCAGATACAAAAAAAATACCAGTCTTTGTGACGGGTATTTCCATACTTATATCATTAAAATAAGATAATACAATGAAGTCATATCACGTGGTTTGATGCAGTCCTGTCAACACGTACAAAAAAAGCTCAATGAAGCAGACCTCTCAGGGGTGAGACCCCAGTGATGCTGTGGGTAAAATATGTATGCCATTAAGTATGGAAAATGGAAAAATTTAACTTAACACTTATTTTTTCAGGACACGATCAATCAGGAAAAAAACATGTAAATGTAAGCAGAAAAATGTAAGTTGAACTTAAATTGAAATAATATTACCAATGAAAACAGGTAATGAAATATGTAACTGAGATCATAGCGAAGTGCACTCCACACGACTCAATAAATGACACGATACATTTTGTGCATCTACAGCACAACGCCTCACTCTGTCAAAGCTGAGTTCGATCTTTAAGATCTCTCGTTCAGTACCACCAGCATCGGTCTAAGACTCCGACCGAGCCGCATGCAGCTCTCAATAAGTGGCTGCGACCATACAGTACGTTCTGGAAAGTGTGACGAGCAGAGCCGTGCAGTAGAGCTCTCCATGTGTGTCTGTGTGGGAGTTGTAACAAGGCTGGGCCAAGTAAACAATGCTCTCTTATCTCAGTGAGTGGGCTCTTAACCCAGACCACAGGAGCAAAATAGTAGCTTTCACCTCACACTGTTAACTTACTGGAGAGGGTGACATCATCGCCTACAGTGTCAGGATCAAGAGAGACACGGGGAGTGAGGCTGAGAGAAAGAGGGGATGATGGGAAGGGATGGAGTTAGGAAGAAAAAATGAAAGAAAGAACAAAAATAAGAAATAATTAGAGATCAAGAGAGAGAGAAAAAAAATCGGGGCACGCAGGTCAGTTCACAAAAAAAGAGGCAATTAGTAGAATCTCAGCAGATTGGATGAGGAGCGGCTAAATGTGATAAGTGTCTGCTTGTCACACAATCTCATCTCGTTTCCATAACAACATTGAAATGGCCAACTTCAATCTGTTCCCAGCACCAAACAAGCTCCATTGTGCTAACTGGTTCAGCATTTGCAAAAGAAAATTTTGAAAAATCGATTGCATTTTTTCAGTTCCACCCTTTATTTATTTACTTCTTTCAAATTTAGAGTCACAGTTTCCCCGTGTTTATGCTTCTGCTTTCCTTAGTGAGGAACTGATACAGGAATGTTGCAGTACGGATGCAGGAGTGATGCATGGTGCATGGCTTCTTAAATATGTTTATTGTTAGTTTTGGTTTGCAACACGAGGATTTGCTCATCCTTGTAGATCCCTCTAAAAACAGGTGGAGGATATTAGCTGTAAAGCTTCCTCCAAGCCGACAGCAAATCCCCTATTTTTACCACAGAGACGCAAATATTGGATGAAAAATCTCATCTGTCACATCCCCTCTCTGCTCCCTGTCTGTCTGATGCTCCTTGTTCCTCTCTTCTTCAGTTCTGAACCCCTCTCCCCCTCTTTTTCCAGACCTCTGACTCCATGTGTGTTTGGGTAAAGTAGATACTTGTGTTGCTCTGGGCGATATCTGACAGGGAATCTCTTCCTCTTGAGGCGAAGCAAAGTCTGCGACCAAAACGAGAACACTGAAGTTTTCTGCGTGCGATAACAAATGAAAATGTCTTTTCACAAAGACGAAAGCGTGTGTGTGCGTGTTTGTGGGCGCATGCATTGGCTCAGTGCATGACATACATGAGTGCATGTATGTATGGTAAATGTGTGCGGTGTTGAGGTTCCACGGTGGGAACATCTGAAGGCGTAGCATGCTGAAGCAGAAGATGTAGTGTGCAGTGCGAGCGAGCGAGCATAAACTAATAATACCACGATACGCAGCATTTTGGTTGTCATGGTGATCCAAATATAGTATAGCTCTACTTGTGGTGTCCCCTAGTTGCCACCTTCCAAGCCTGTTTGACCTATAATAATGATAATAATACACAAACCCACAAACTGCACACACACACACAGGCTAAAATATTTAATGTAACAAAACCTGCAGTTGTTGTTGGCTTCATAAATTGTGCTGCCTATTTTTAGATCCTGGTAGGGAGCCCCTGGTCACCTGCATTGAAGTTCATAATGGTCATTAGGCAGCAGAAGGCTTTTTTTTTCCAGGAGGTTTGGGGAAGATTGCGCATGGTTGGTTCAGAGCTGGGCATGCAAAAAAAAAAAAAAATCCCTTCTGTTGGTTCCTTCAGATGCAGCTTATCAGCAGCCTGCAGAGTGAGAGAGACACTCTCTGCTGTGTATACATCTGTGTGTCGACAGCGTGAGGAATGCATAATGCTGTCATATTAAGTGTGCTCTTGGAATAGCCAGAAAAAGTGGCTAATCTCAAGGTAGTCCAGACATACACACAGTTGAGATGAACGAAAGTTTTGGAGGAAACTGTTGGGCTTTCCGTCCCATTTGCTGGGGTGAAGCAGCCCCCAGAGCAAATGTCATTCTTGCGTTCATGGATGACTCCGCTGTGCCTCTAGCTTGATCCTTTTAATTAAAAAATCTTTTCCTCTTTTGAGTCCCTCAATTTAATAACCCAATGGGCTATCCGTCCTTGCAGCAAACACAATGGTTTAAGTGGGTTTTGCTTAACGCTATCATTTCTCCTAATTCACCTAAATAATTAAAAACATGCAGAGGATTTCTTCTGCTCGGATCTCAGAAGTCTGAAAATTAAAAGTGATGAATGACATACAGGATATGATTGTCAGGTCAGCTCGGTCATGGACAATTACAGCAGTTTGGTGGGTAATAACGCTGCAGATTATTTTTACGTATTTGGCACGAGGTCAGCAAGAAATCTGCATTTTTATACACTTCAAATCACTAAGTGTGTTTAGACAAGGCGTTTGGAGGCTTTGGTGTTGTTGAAGATTACACAGATGTTTTTGCACAGCTATAGACTCTGGCACTTCTCAGACCGCACCATAATAATTTGCTAATATGTGTGTGCGTGTGCACATATATGCGTGTGTGTTTGCATGACTAGAGCCAATCGTGCTGCTTACATTGTTGTTTGGTAGTGTGCATCCAGCACTCTGAGTTGCTGTTTTGTTTCTTCATCATGTTTTATATCAAAAGTCTTCATCACCCTTCAATAAGACAGATGTATTTTATGTTCCAACATCACTTGCAGCACTGCTGTGTAGTCCTAATAATATGAACCAGGGTGTAGCACATCCTGTAGGGGTAACTGCAGGGCAGAACATCAAATAATCAGATAATCATTACCTGAAATCTGAAGCTTTAAGGACATGTATTAATATTTCCTTTTACCATAATCAAACCATAGGATCATAGTTATCTATGTGTGAGATGTCCAAAGCAACAATTTCATCAATTTTCATTAGAATAACCTCTGATATCATTGATAAGGCAGTGGAAAGTTCTTCACTGCTTACCAGTAAAAAGGAACAACACCTGGAAAGATACCGTGGCATACTTTCTATCAGTACTGTATGAAGATTTTCCAGTTATCACGTTATGATTTCTCTCTGCACAATGCTAAGCTCTCTTTGAAATCGTTCTGAATCAACCACTTCAGATCTGCCCACGTGTTTTTTTTTTCAACACAGGATCAACCCACAGGCCACTAGCTTCAATCATGTGTCCCTGCCTAAAAAAAAAAAATACTGTTATTGTGTGAGCTCTTTACCCATCAGTCACTTGGGTTTTCTCACATAATGTTTAAATTACATTTTGGAGAAAGAAATGTCTTTCTGAATAGCCCTCCACGGCAAAGTAAAAATAATATAGTGTGTAGATGCAAAAGACTGCCTGTGTGGGTCTGTGCTGCATAAAACATGAAAAAAAAAAAAAAGTCGAAACAATGTGGACTTTGGCCCTGCGGAAAAACAAAGCAGAAAGTTGTGTCCAGACTCCACACACACCTACACACACACACACACACACGCCCGATGCTTGCATGCTCATTGTGCAGGGCCCTGTAGGGAGCCTGCTGTCATTTCCTATTTCCTATTCTGTGTCATATAGAATGCTGTATCTGTAGAGGGTCTTTGATCTGCTTAGACTTGGGGCTTGGACTTGCAACTCTGCAAGCCTCAGTCTGTTGCCAGAGTCTCTTGGTTTCTGTCTCTCTTTCTTGCTCCATACTGCTCTCGCTCTCTCCTCCTCTCCATCTTTTTCCCTTCTTCTGTCATCGGTGAAGATTCGGCTTCAGCTTCATCACTGATCCCCCCCACCCCCCACCCCCACAGCAACTCTGCCGGAGCTTGTCTCTCATTCTTAATCTTTTCTCCCCTCAAAGTGCTTGATTTAACTTCCCTACTTCCCACCTACTCAGGCCTCGGCTTTGATGTAGTTAGACTATGACCCGCCTTTCTCCCCTGCATTGAATTATTTTGATACCAACAGCATGGTTGGCATCAGGAGAATGATGGGAACCGAGAGGTGGGTGTTATCTAATCCCTCCACCTATGAAGGTTGGCTTGTGTGGGTTTGCTTAGTCTACAATAATCCCCAGCGAGTGAGGAGTTTCATCTGTTTACTCGCAACCTTGACAAAAGTGTGAGCTGACAAATATTGATTTGAGAAATCCAATATCAGGAAACAAGTCATGGGAGATTCCCCGGTGTGACTGCAGACAATATAACCATGTAAGTGCTTTCGAGGGAAAAACCAAACAACATCCTCCCACAGCAAATGGTCATTCATCTTAAGATTTAAACACTGTAACTCAGCCAGATGTTCGTTTCATATTTTTTTATTGCAAACGGGGATCCACTAATAATAGAACGGGATACATGCAGTAGCAGCTCGCAGGATGTTCAGAAGTGGTGACAGGTTTGTGTGAGGGGGCGTCTTCAAATGACTCATTTGTCATTTTACTTCAAGGCTTCTTTTGGGCACCATCCAAGCATGAGGGACCGAGACACACTCACTGGCTTGCGAAATTGTTTGTGTGCAAGTTTGTATGGGCAAGTTGTCTTTTCCTCTGTGTGTTTAGTTCACCAATTACAAGATAATATATAAGACGCTTGCGTCTCTGCATCCAGGCAGTCCTATTTTTCCACACGCAAGCACCCATTTTCTCTTAATACAAAGTTATTAAAGGTCTTTCCTTTGTTGTAAATGACATGCAGTAATTCCCTGAATCATTAGCTTCCCTTGCAGCGTGCCTCTGCTGGCTCCCACTTCCGAGACCTGGACAGATCTATTATTGCACTATAGCAGGCTGTGTGGTTAATAATCAGGTATGGCCGATGCTGCTGCTTCCTGGCTCTCCAGAAAACACTGGGGACAGGAATACAGCAGCGGGGTGGCATCTCTGCCGCCTGCTGAACACAAGCTTTGTTTTCCTCCCATCATTAAGACAGACTGTATGCATTTAAAGCACTGCAAATTTAGCATTTGGAAAATCTCCAAAAAAAACAAACAAAGTTAGCTAGTTTTCGAGGGACAGCCAGCTTTATTTGGAAACGGAAGCGCCTGCAAGCTTGTTTATTGTGGAGATAGTGTGCATGAATGAACGACTCCAAACATAGCAGTAGTATTGATGAAGACCCAAGCCAAGTGTATGTATAATTTACAGCAGGAAAGGGCGCAATGAACATTCATCATCATCATCAGTGCAGGTTGTCCTCAGTAACCCCCCCGACCGATCACACACGGATTCAGTCAGTATCGCACTTCTAACCTACAGTGCAGCCCTTCCCCCACACTTTCATGGATCAGAGCTCCCACTCTATAATACATCAGAGAGACGGAGGATACAATATCAAACTCCTCCACCGTATCAGAGACAAGAACGCATCCCACGATTTGTGACTGCAGAGAGATCTGTCTTCTGGTTTTTTTCCTCCTGTTGTGTTATTATCAATGCTTTAATTATGCAATACGTCAAAGAATCCATACATTTATCAAATCACTCAAAGTGTTTGTAGCTATGTAAACACTTCCATTTATATGTTTTCCTTCCTTTATCTTACCGGCTTCGCATAACTGACGCGATGACTGATGCGTCTCCATGTTGAACACCTAATTGAATTGGCTGAGGGCACAGTTAGATAGCACGGGCTCGAATTAGTCTGCCTTCATCTTGACGGGGCACAGGCTATTAGTTGTCAGACACGAGAAAACAACTGCTGGCATTCCTTTTACGACCTCATTTGTTGTAATGAGTGAATGCCTGCAAAGTAGACCATAATTTGAGGTTGTTTCTATGCCAAGAACTACATATTTGGACATATTTTCCTCCTCTCAAGATTGAAAGGTGTTCCTGATAGCGGCTTTGTGTGTGCATGTGGCCTTGACGGTCCTGTCAAACAAATATTTCTCAATTTCGCAGCGTTTGCTCCGAATCATTTCCTCTGTCGGATGACAGTGGCTGCCTTTGCAGCGGCTGTCAATCCCCTTGTCGCAGTTTTCTTTCTCTCGCTGCGGGAGGACACCTGTGGTGGCTGCATGGAGAACAATCTGCTCTTTGAGTTTCCCTCTCAGCTGGACTTAATGTGACACAGATTGTAAAAACTGAGAACCGAGACTCAGAGTTGAGGGTGGCAAGAACTCTGATGTCTTGGTTTATGTTCCATGGTGTTGATGAGAGTCGAAAGTGCTGTATTACATTGCCGCAGATCAGCTGGATCTAAATTAACTGTTATCGAGGAGCTATATATCAGGAGGTGCACCGCTGCTCAGTTAATAAGTAGAGGGATGAATTAAGGAAGCAGAGAAAGAAAGAGCGTATGCATCAGGAGCTTCAGAAAATACTGATGTGATACATTCTCTGTGCTTGAGAGTGAGCATGGTTGTCTGCATCTTGTGGGGAAGACAATAACAGGAAAAAAAAAGCCTGAGGACTGAAGTGCTCCCTGCTGTAAAAGGCTGTTGAATGCTCTGAGTATAGGAAGAGGTAACTAAGTGAAGAATGACGGGGGACGAAGGGCAACAGTTGTCAAAAAGTAGATATCTTCCCACAACTTCCCACTGCTGCAGGTTATGAGCATATTTTTCAGGGTCCATGGAGGCCCTTCGTCTTTTTCTCTTCTCAGAGAAGGTGGAATAAATCAAACCGTCCTCCCCACTGTAATCTCTCAATTCTGACTCATGATTGCAGGTGTGATAAAGGTGACCTTCATTTGCAGTGATTCCCCTCTCGATCAAACATGAGAAACTACCCAGCTGCTGTTATTATTAAACCCTGCATACTGCAATTGCAAGCTCCACAATAACAAAACCGCTGCATGTTATTTCGTTTCGTTCTCGGGTGTAAAAACAGTATGTTCTTTGAACACTTTTCTGCGCCCGGAGTGGCACCCAGGAGCCACGTATGTTCAATCACATTTGACTGATGACATCTTGAGCCTAAACAACACTGGTTTTGTTAATCATAATCTGTTTTTCTTCATAGGAACCTGGGGAAATCTGGGTTGCGTGTCTCCTGTCTTGGGCTCGGTGAGTACATTTAATTAGCAACAGAGGCAAATGTCTAATGATTTCATAAGCATCCGAGTACAAAGTCAACTCATCTGTGCGTGCACGAAGAGCCACAAAGATAGCCAAGCCGAATGGGATAACAATTTTTTTACTATATTATTACACCCTATTCTATACCTCATGCATCTTTCATACATATGAGGAGTCATGAGAGGCAACACAAAGCTGTTTGCGGAGTGTTAATACTTTCCCTCTTAATATTTAATCAATAGCACTGGTTTCAGCAAACAAGTTGCTCAATTATCACACATATCCAATGCACACCAGAGTGTAAACACGTTCATTCATCTTGATAGAGCTGATTCATTTATTAAATCTCTTGCGTGTGTATGTGTGTGTGTGTGTGAGAGAGAGAGAGAGAGCCTGAATGCATGCTGGCCACATCTTTTAATGTGCACGTGTGTATGTAACTGTGCTGCAGCATGTGTGTGCCAAGACACTTGAAGGGGGTGTGTCTCTGAAGACAAAGTAACTTGATAGAGCAAAAGAACGAGGCAGTGCTGCCCAGCAGATACTGAAGCTGCGCATCTAATAATGGAAAATCTGTGAATGATTTGTTAATCATCTTTGTAGTGATTTTTTAAAAAAAAGATTTTGCCACAGCACATTGAGCAGCAGGGACGAATAGCATCTTTCAACTTAAAGGAATTCGTTTTAAGCATTGTGTTTTGCAAGCTGCAGCCGTGCAGTTGTGCCCTTGAGCAAACATTGATTCCTTGTGCTGCTTTTCAGTAGAGGAGAGGATTTCATTGTGGGAATCACAACAGGCTATTTTAGCATTTTAATCTGTGTGGGTTTCTGTGTTTTATCATCTTAACTGCATAATCCAATTTTAAAGTAATAGTTCAACATATCTTTATACTCTTATTTGCTTTCTTAAAACTTACACTATAACACTTAGTAAGGAGTAAGTAAGGAGTAAGTAAGGGCTAGCAGTGAGTTTGCTGAGCTTAACACAAACACTGTAAGCAGGGCAAGCTGCCTAATTTAGTCAAATCCTCCTACTAGCACATTTAAAGCTCGCTAATTACCATATTATATCTTATTTGTTTAATTTGTACAAAAACAAGTGTAAAAAGGATACGTTTTTATGGTAGTTTATGTGTTATTTCTTAGCTTGGTGCAGTAGTTTCCACCTCTTTACATACAGACTACTCAAACATAAGCATAAGTTGTAACTGTAGTAGGTTTGTTTGCTACAGAAAGAGCTAGCTGTTTCCAGTCTTTGTGCTAAGCTAACTATCTGCTGGTTCCACATATTACCAGTATGACACTGGTATCAATCTTTCCATGTAACTCTTGGCAAGAAAGTGAAAGAGCAAATGTCAAACTATTCCTCTCAAACTGTGCAGAAGATAATAATTTTGAAGTAAATCCATTTTAATTGACCATTGCCGGCTCAGAAAACTCACCAAAAACACCAAATTTACTCCCACTTCTGGTGCTGTTGGCTACAGATTTACCACCAGCTTCTGCATTATTTCTTATTAGCAGGAGACGACACCAAGCAGCATGTGACAGAATCAGGCAACAGAAGACTGGCAGACAAAATATGAAAGTTTGAACAAAAAATCTACTCAGCCTGTCCTGACACAAAGGCTTGCAACTGCTTCTTTCTATTTAAAGTTAAATAATTCAGTATATCATTGCAGACTGTGCGTGTGCGCGTATGCATATGTGTGTATTCACTTGTGCGTGGCAACTGTACCTTACATGACCTGAGACTAAATCTGACACCTGATACAGGGGTGTTTATTGATAGCTTCAGTGCTGCTATTACTTGTCAAGTTTCTTTTAGCTTTAGACAGATGACAGGTGCTGTCTGTGTATCTGCACAAAGTCATTTGTGGCTAGAAGAAGAGAATGAGGAAAAGAAAGTTGATCCGCAGAAAGAGATTAGACAAAGAATAAAAACATGAACTTGAACCTAAGCTTCTGTCATCAGAGAGCTGCAGGGTGAAGACACTCTCATGTGTTTAATGCAGTGATTCCTGTCCTCCATAGAGAGTGTCAAGGAAACAGAATATCAATCAAAACTGGTGAATTTAACGTTTGTTTCTATGTGGGTTTCTGTGATTTCCTCTACTGTATACTCGCATTTTTAAGATTTGGCTGCAGATAATGATTTGAAAGATTTTTTTTTTTTTTTTTTTTTTTTCTACTTGACCACTGCCAGGTTAGAAAAATATCAGGCTGAGCCAACACTGATCTGCTGCTACACTTCTGGTGCAATTGGCTGCAGATTTAACACCAGCTTCTGCATTATTTCTTATTCGTGGGAGATGACAAAACGCAGCATGTGATTGAATCAGGCAACAGAAGATTGGCAGAAAAATATGAAAGTTCAAACAAATACTGTGTTCAGCCTATGCTGTTTGAAGGAGGAACACAGGCTGGAACAGCTCCTAGCTACCGTATATATGCAAGAATATTATACATCAGTTCAGTATGTAAAATAAATATGTAATATTTATTTATTCTATTGTCTTAATGTATTTGACAGAAACAGAAACAAATCTGTAATGTGGCTCGTTTTCATCTGTTTAACATGTGCCAGGAGCACATAACATTTTAAAAATGAAACAAAACTCATACTTTAATGGCATGTTTATACAGTTTGAATGATTGATTATAGCATTCATATTTTATATATGCAAGCTGTTTTAGGAGTCTATATCAGATATTAATTCAACCTAACTTTTTGAATATTTTTAGTGTCAATCGAAACACTTTCACACTCAGACACAACTGGTAGCTTTTGCCCCAGTATCAATATATCACAGCTGTTTTAGGATCATAACTAGATCATAACTTTTAGTAGATCTTTAAATTGGGACTGACTAAATAAAAAGTGTTCCCAGTATAGATCCCTGCGGGACACAGGAATCTTGACACTTTGTGTTCTGACATTTAAATATGAATCTATACATCTGAAAGATTCTAGAGGACCAATAATAATAGCTTCAAAAGCTATTGCTAATAAAGCTTCTTTAAGCACCTTTTTTGACTGATGACACTGTATAATAAATGATTGTGATAGAGGCCTGTGCAGTATGTTGGCTGTGCTGACACAATTTTACTCACTGAACACACAAAGCTGCTATGTGTAGGATTTTAAAATGTCCATCGATGGTACTTTGGCTAGTTTCTCCATACAAAACTGTGTACATAGCAGGTTTAAACACAAGAAACTGCAAAGCAGTGGATCTTTCCTCTTTCAGCTTATCAACACTCAACCTTGACGTTTGGCTGTGTTGGCTTAAGGAAGGGACATTTGTCATATGTCGATGCCAAAATGTCAAAGTATCAATTAATGCTTGACTAAAATGTCTTGTGAGCGTGGGTTTGTAAGAAAATGTTTCTTTTTTTTATTTGTACCAAAACTTTGATTTTTGCGTCTCCTTCAACAGGCACATGGGTAACATTTGGAGGTCAGATCTCTGATGAGGTAAGACATTATGTGAAATCTATTATTCAGCTGTCACAGCTCACGAGTAAATGTTGGCTTTGATTATTTTACCCAGTGACCAGTTGTAAAAGTTTACAACACCCAATTTGTATCCCCTACGGGAGCAATTTATTACAACTGGATGTAAAATGGTCTGAGTGTGAGCAGACCACAGCAATCAGTCCAACATCAAAGTCCCTGTTGGCTCTACCAAGGCCAAGTGGTCAGGTCTTATTCCACCCTGTCACAAGTTATTAAGTGGAAGACCTTTTTGAGTGCCTTGATCCAACCTTGAAGGGATAATAACACCAGATTGGGTACAGCTACATCACTGTCTAATGACTACTGGGACTAACTGACAAACAGAGACACAAACAACCTCACCAGAACAAAACAGGAGCCGAGAATAAAAAGAGAAAGTCATCAAGCCACAATTGGCATTCCCATGTATGGCTCTCTAAATAAACTGCAGGCACAGGATCTAGGTCAAAACAGTCTGGGAAATATATTGAGCAGTAAACAAACTTATTTAACAAGCAGCCTGTACAGATTTCCTGGTGATGTGTATTTGAGCTGCAAACAGATTTATTCCCTTTCAGTTTCTAGGGGGAATTTCCCAGCCCATTCTTTTTGAAGTGTAATTTGAGTAGTATTTATAGTAGTGTACTGTATTACACAGCACTGCAGCCGATGAGAGGAAACCTTTTTTTTTATGTCTGTGTCAGGTGGCAGAGCAGCTGATGACTATCGCCTATGAGAGCGGGGTCAACTTGTTCGACACGGCTGAAGTCTACTCCGGGGGGAAGTGAGTGGATGTCTCCCATTTTGTTATCTATCACACATCCAGAGAGCACTTTCCTACCCTTGTCAGCTGTTTTACACGTAGGACACAAGGTGTTAACGAGATTTAGCCCCAGACAGGAACTGGAAGAAAAAAAAAGAAAGCTGTGACTCCAAAGTGATTTACATAATCTTATTCATCACTGGAGGCTCCCTGTAATGTTCACAGCTCAATCTAACTTTATAGGCCTGGACATTGTCTCAGTGAATAATGCGGGAGACGCTGTAGCTGTATGGGGATGAATATTAATTTCAAGGTTGCTGGTGAAACTCAGGCATACAATGCAAGAGCCCTTTCCTTTATCTTGTGCTCCTTTTGATGGTATTCATGCCGTAGATTCGTGGCAGATAACAGTCTTTTTTACACGCTTTTTGAGAAATTGCAGCCTGAGATATAATCTCATCATCTCCTTGTGTATTTTTTCTTTACAGAGCAGAGATAATCCTGGGAAACATCATCAAGAAAAAGTGCTGGAGGTAAATTACACCTTCTTGAGATTCTAAATGCGTTTCATGGATGTAACGCACACTCTACATGGCCATAAGTGTACTGGCAAACAAGATATGTACACATACAGTATGTTAGCATCATATTCCAAAGAAGCCTCGACTCTTCTGGGACTGCTGCAAGGATTTACTTCTCTTCAGCTACAAGAGCATTACTAAGCTCAGGGCGATAAACGGTTGGCTCCCAGTTGGGGTTCCAATTAATCCGAAAGGTGCTGGATGGGGTTGAGGTCAGTACTCTCAGCAAGTTCACCCAGACAACCATTTATTTACGGACCACTGTCATGTTTGAACAGGAAAGGAAATTGGGACCACAAACGTGCAAGCACTATATGTTACTTACATGTCTTCTTTCAGGCATTGTGCATGAATTGAAGAGGTTGTACAGTGGTGCAAGAAGGTTCTTGGGTCGAACCTTAGCTCAGCTTTCTTTGTGTAGTTTGCACGTTCTCCCTGTGTCTGCGTGGGTTCTCTCCAGGTATTCTGGCTTCCTCCCACTGTCCATAAGACATTAATTTGGTGACTCTAAATTTCCCGTAGGTGTGAGTGAAATGTGCTTATCTGTGTGCCCTGTGATAAGCTGAGTCCAGACTTGTCCACGGTGTACCCTGCCTCTCGCCCAAAGTCAGCTGGGATAGGCTCCAGCCCCACCGTGACCATGAGGATAAGCGGTTACAGAAAATGGATGGATGGATGGAAGTGAAGAGGCGAAAGGCGCAAAATGTGTATCCATCTCACCTATCTTAGCTGGAAGTTTATAAATGAGAGCTAATTAACCGGCATCTTCTTACCTAACCATAAAATCAATTAATCATCTAAATTTTTAACCTTGTAAAAACATAAACTTTCATTTTTTTTTTTGTCTCTGGCTGACACGTGTTGGTGAGTGTGAGCTTGTATCTGCACCAGTCGGTTTCATACATCTGCTGCATACTGCATGTACTGCCACACTGCAGTGATAAGACTCAGTTATGTTTTTCGCCCTTTCAAACAACTCATGCCAGATCTCTGCTTGCCATTACCTCAACTCTGGATCTGTGTGAATTATTGATCATTCAAGCATGGATCTCATAGTGAGGGAGCTATCTTGTCAGAGTCCAGAGAGAGAAAAAAAAGTCTCGTTATTATGTTTTAAAAAAGCAGCACAGCCCATCTGTCACTTTACACTGCAGGACGGAAGGTCACTGGAGGACGTTATCATTATAAACAAAAGTATAATAGATACACTTGCACACATGCAGACACGGCCACACACACACACACACACACACATCTTTTTGAGAACAACTTTAAAGCACTTTTTTTTTTAATGGCCCTTTGATGTGTCTGTCTGTTGTCCCTCAGGAGATCCAGCCTGGTGATCACCACAAAGCTCTACTGGGGTGGAAAGTAAGTCTGTGTGCTTGTAACTGTGTCGTGTGTGTGTGTGTCCTTTCCTCCTCAGATGTTTGGGCCATCTCACCAACAACAGGCTACACATTAAAACATTTGCTTCCAGCTACAAAGCGTGATATGGGATCAAAGATTTTGGAAAACCTACAGGCGCACAGATATGGAGGACACACACAAAAAAATGACAACACGGCCATGTTCTCATGCCCTGCTTGCTTCCCTTCATACTCTTCCTCAGCCTTCTCACCAAACAGCCAAGAGTCATATCTTCTTCTTCTTCTTCTTCTACTGTCATGCTAAAGTATTCTGCTCTCAATCTGCATTAGTCACATTCCCTCTGTTTATTAAGTCTTCAGGCTTGTGCTGAGGGAAGAGGCTCCATATGTACATCCATCATCTTCTTCTGGTTCCCGTTTTAAGCATCTGATGTAGATTAGTAGAGTAGGGCCCGGGTGCGATTGTGTAAATTTAATTTAAGCTCATCCTCTCAGACTCATCATCAAGGTACCAAATCAGTCTCCACGGCGGATGTATTTAGAGAACAACTACTTAACCCCCCGCTGAGCGAGCTGTGAGTGTGCCCGAGGCGCCTGTCAAGAATCATCATCCAAACATACACTAGATATTTGCACACTTTACTCTCCATTGCGCTTCCTTACCCCTTTTCGCGCTAAAAGGTAAGAACATGTGACGGCATGGAGAAGGGACAGCGTGTTTCTGTGTTTGTTCATTATCATAACCCTGAGCAGGCTGGAACGCCACAGGATGGAGGGAGGCAGAAAGAGAACGTGTGAAATGAAGCAAGGACAAGACAAATAGCAGGCAGTGAACAAACAGCAGAGAGAAAAAACAAAGGAACGAAATGTAAAAGAAAAATGCATGCACTGGAAAAATCTGGAAGTGACACAGGTGACGCTACTGACAAATCACTAAAGCTCGGTAAACACCATTTGTTTTACTCTCGCCACTCTTATATGCATAATTTGCAGATGAATCGGCAGCTGTTTTCGGCAACAGCTGCACGCAACATGCTCAGCACTACATGTCAGACAGACAATGTTACCAACTAACTGGTAGAGCATTTAGCAGTAAATGAGCCAGCTATTTCCCTCAGGAGATGATGGAGACCAAAACAGATGTAAAAAAAAGAGAGTGTATATCAGACAGGCAGCTCTTAAACACTCCAGATGAATGCTAATGTTGCTCTGTACTGACATGATGTGTAACTGCCTCCAAGTAGATAGACAGCCAATGAATGTAGGTAAGAGTCCTGCATTCAAAGCTGTATAGTAAAAGCACAGAAGTATTAGCTACAAAATGTACCTATGCACCAAAAGCAATGAATGGCTCCTTTCAGAGTGCTATAAATTACCGATACATTCATCTAAAGAAGGTATTATTATGTTGGAGATGGTCTAGGATGGCGTATCAAACTGTTACTATACCAGATATATTGACACTTCATAACACTTATGTAGTGAAGTGTTATGAAGTGTAGTGGAGTGGGAGCAATATGTTTTACTATCTTAATTAATAGCGTGTATGTAATACTGATTTCTCTCTAAACGTCAGTGTAGTTGAAATATTAAAAAAAAATGAATATGGAATTAATCAAATCATAATCAAGTGTTTTATTTTTGATGTGTTCCAGCACTGCTTTTTCTATCCATTCAGTCCAGTTTCGGCCGAAATATATTTTCATCTGCAAATCACCACAGCCGTGCTAACTGGGAGGTCATTGGCAAATCATTGCAGTGACAAGTCTTGCCCACTGCACAGACACGCTGCACAGTTTGTTCTATAGCTGCGGGCACACTGCACCGCGTCGAGTGGGTGTATTTCTCTTCAGTGATTTGTAGGTAGTTTGTTATGCAGGCTCTTGTTAGGCATGTTTAATGATCTGCTTCGATGCATTAAAGCCGTGTTGAATGCACATCAATATGTGTGTTTATATGTGGGTTGACATCCATGACATGTCTCCCTCTTGTTGCAGAGCAGAGACGGAAAGAGGCCTCAACAGAAAACACATCATTGAAGGTAACAAAGTCGATTTCCTCTCCTCTGCTTTGTCCTTCATGTCACCCCATCACTCGGAGCCCTGCTGCACTCCTGTAATCTCCCTCTTTTATCTCTTTCCTCCCACATCTTTCTTGCTTCGTCTGTCTTATCTCTGCTCTTTGATTCTTCTCACCATGTGCAGCCGGCTGGATTTGAAAGTTGTATTAGCCAATGGTACATCAAACCTTGACAGATATCTTGTCTTGTCTGTTGCAATACATTTACAGGTGTCTTTTCAGGAAACTGCACTTTCAAATATCCTTATACACTCCTTTCCTTTTTGGCTTTGTACAGTCTTATAATGACATACCTTTTCAATGTCATTGGCTCAATCTATCCCGATTCCCAAACAACTCTGCATCCGGTCCGCAGCGCACTGCACCTCCAGCAGTGACTCAGCTCTCTCCCACGTTATTAACATTCACCGCAGCCTCTGTAACTTCCCCCCTAAACAAGAGAAGGGGAATGCACTTAGAGAGGGCTGGAGGAAAAGGGCAGAGACCGAAAGTGGGAGAGAGAGCGGAAGGAAAGGAGGCACTGCCAATTAGCCAAGGCCAGTTTGGCTGTCCAAATGATAGGTAGCATCCATGAGAGAAAGATGCAGTGTCCCTGTCTCAACTGGTGTGGCACATGTCACCACAATCTAATTAACTGGCTGAGTCAAACATCTGCTGACACCATCGTGCTTACTACTGGTTCTACAGCCCATCACGGACCCGTCATTTGATTGGTTAAGTGACATTTACTTTGTATGATGGTGTCAAAACTTAATGATCAAAAGCACTGATGAATGTTGTGTTGACAGTGCAAGAAAATGTCAAAAGTCATTCTAGCGTGTTTCAGCCTTTTCCCCCACATCACAAAAAAATTCCTTCTCAGTTTCATCATTTCAAAGAGACTTTCGTGGAACACAATTAAAAATGCATTATTCATGGAAGACGCCATTGGAATAGCATCTTTTCTTAGTTCCAAAAATAGACTTCACAGCCGCTAAACTCCGGCTTATCCATGAGACAGCGCAAACTGCTCGTGATGACGGTGCAGGCTGCGATTAGGATCCATATAAGGGGTGTTTTTGGGATCGCGGGAGTACAGATGACAGAGGAAGGAATAAGTGCTTGGAACTACGGCGGGGAGAGCACAACGTTCAGCTGGGATTAGCGGCTGATGATGAAGCCTCTGGCACTAATCTGCCATGCACACTCACACATTCTCAAGAGCGCAAGAGTGTCTTTTGCCTTGTCTCTCAATTACTCTGCTGCCCTCCTTTGTGACTGTGTTCGCGTTTCATCTTTCATCTGGCCCTCTCCTTGTGTGAATGAGGGCTGATCTGCTCACAATACTTTTTTTGTCGTCTCTTATCCTTTCCTCAGTAGTCCGTGTTTCACTTCAGTACTGAAAGCTGAGTGAGAGAGACAGAAATGAGCGTGACCTTTTTCCTCGTTCCTCGTCTTTGATTTGAGTTGGTTGGTACACAGCTGCTGAGCTTTTTCCACGCAGATCATCTTCCCACAATAAAGTGGTATCAACTAAGCTTGACAGTGATTAAAACTGGAAATTTGCCCTCTGTTTGATCGTTTCCTTTGTCTGGATAAAGAAAAGGATACAAAAGGGACAAAATGGCACTTTCCATTTCATACTTTGAGTCACTTCTCGTATTTAGAAGGTTCAACCACATAAAAAAAGCAACACTATGTAACTTCTGCTAAGTAGGATAGTGTTAAATGCTAAACAAGTAGTTTAGCATCTACTCAGAATGTCAAGCTGTACAGTAACGTGGTATAAAGGTGGCAAAGAAGCATAAAGTCAGAACACTGGCTCAATAAAGTCTGTTACTTGCTAACTGTTAGCTAACATAGACACGATAAGCTACTGGTCATACCAGACCACAACAGTAACTGTAACAGTAAAACCTGAACGTATTAAAGTGAGGAATGTTTCATTGTTTTAAAGAAACAATAAATTATCGATCCATCTTCTATAACCGCTTATTCTTATCAGGGTTGCAGGTGGCTGGTAGCTAATCCCAGCTGGCACTGCACGAGAGGCAGGACCTGGACACGTCGCCATTTCATCACAGGCTAACACATAGAAACAAACGACCTTTCTTGCTGACATTTACACCTACAGGCAATTTAGAGTCGCCAATTAACCTGTTAACCTTCATGTCTTTGGAATGTCTTACTACCCAGAGAGAATCACGGACACGGAGAGACAATGCAAGACAACGCCTCAGGCACCGGTGCAAACCACTGCACTGTGCTGCCCACAATAAATTATAGATTACTTTTCAATATGTGTCTTCTCTTAAAGGATAGCTAGTCTTGCTAAGTTTTGTACAGACGAGTCAATTATTTCAGTCGTTTGAATCTCAGCAATTTTTAATTTATGGTACTACAATTAAAATACATTATAACGTGTCATATCAGGAAACACACACAGTGTAAATATTCCACATAAAAACTGGATGAATTTAAATCAGGCATTCAGTTCGTGCTATTATACTCACTGTGTCGTGACTTATTGGGACATTTTAATGAAAAGCCTTAATTAATGTCATTATTTACACCTGTGCTACCACAAGTCAGAATGTCTGCCGTGAAAAAGGTACTGCTTTGTCTTAATGAACCATGTCTTCCAGCTTAGTAACTGCTTTCCCTTTGCTCATCATGAAGCCATTAAGAATTCTGTAATTAAACTTTACTACTTCAGAAACAAGCAGTCAGTCAGTCATCAATTATTAAATGAAATTGTTAGAAAGAGCACATTACTTTCCAGCTGACATTAGAATATTATCTGAGGGGACAGAGGCTGTATTTGCTTTGAAAACAATGTAGTGTTTTGTTGTTTGACAATTGGGACTTGTAGCTCCATAACCACAACCCCTACACCAGGCTGAACATGACAACCAAGGTGCAAGCTGGCTCCAAAGATGTGTCAGGCCAGACTCAGCTGGCAGGCCTTGAGTCACATGTGGTCAGCTGTCACTTTGCCACGTTTATGAATATTTTGACCCCTGGATCCAGTTCACCCGATGTTTTCCTTTTCCTTATTCCATGGTTAAAGTATGAAAAGGAAAAGGAGTGCCTCTTCTTTCTTCTTAATGCTCTCTAATGCAGCAGGCAGCTGTTTACAGTGGAAAAGCTCCAGAAACATACATTGCAGCATCTTCCCAACTGAATTGCAGGGATGGTTACCAGCTAATTGGTGAACATACTGGAGCATTTAGCGGCTACTTCGACAGATATTTTTCTCAGGAGTTGCCAGAGACAAAGATAGAGCTAAAAAAAAAAGATGAATATTGGACTCAATTGGTCAGTAGAAAAAATATTTGCTGGATGTGTAAAAAGGTAATAGTTTTGTTAAAAAAAAGTTCACCATGTTGCGTTTCCTAGTTTGTATCTCTTCTCCCAAGTGTCCAAAATTTGTGATTGCAGGCTTAAGCATGCTGCAATCGATCTGACTTTAGCGTGAAGTCATTATTGTAGCTCACCTCCAGGACAGTGTTAAATAAATAGCAAGGAGAATGGGAGGGAGTCACATGCACACAGTGATTATCACTCTTCCCCTGCAGATCCAGGCCAGCGTGTACATGTCCAAAGGTATCAAGGGACAAGATTTTGTACTTGCTAGTATATCTGAATGATACTGTAATAAGTCTCCTTGGTCCACTTGTATTAGTAGAGGTATTTATGAGTTTACTCAGGGCTTTTCTGACTATGCTGAGTTTTTATTCCAAGTGTGTTAAACCATCCCCTTGGACATTTGAAATATTTATTTATTTACGCTATGGACGTCAACCACACTATGGTTGGTCAACTTAATGTACATCTTTCTTAACCTCTTCCTCTCTTCTCATCTAAGGTTTAAAGGGCTCCCTCCAGAGGATGCAACTTGAGTATGTGGATGTGGTTTTTGCCAACCGGCCAGACAGCAACACTCCCATGGAGGGTGAGTGACCCTCGGGGAGGGGGGTGCTGGACGCCTGGGGCAAGGACAATGCATGTTGTTCTGTAACATGAGAAGGTGAGAAATACTGACAAGGCCGTTGCCCTCACCGGACCGACGACCTTTGCCTTGGACTAAAGCGGTTTGTCTTTGCAGCCGCGTGCGTGTGTGTGTGTGTGTTTCCCTCGGACACAAACACACACACACACACACATATTTCAAGTAATCTGACAATCTTGCCTCATCACTTGTCCTCTATTTTAGTCTACAAAATCTAACTCTCTCCTTTTCACTCTGTCTCTGTGGGATCCACAGGGTCTCTGAGCTGCAACCCGCTCCCAGCCCTCCCTGTTCTTCAGAAGCAGGATTATCTGCTCCCACCCCTCCACCCCCACCCCCCACCCCCCCCAGGGGGGAAAGCTGGTGTATTTTTGGGCTGGTCTCACTAGATACAAACCTTACTGTGCGCTCCATTCCTTCAACACTCTAGTGTTGCCTTTCCCACACATCTACCTTATGTCACCATTTTCTCTCTCTCTCTCTCTCTCTCTCTCTCTCTCTCTTTTGCATGCTTCCAGTTTCTTCCTGCTTCACTTCTCTCTTGTAATGTGGCCCCCACAGATACTTGGGCCCCTCTTCTATCCTGTGAGCCGACATCCACTGATGTTACAGTGTTTGGCCAAAAGGATGGAAGAAGTCTAACTGGGCACACTAAAATATTTTCCAGTCTGTCCCCTTCGCCCCCCCATGCTTCCTTCCCTGTGAGCGAGCAGACTGTGGGGGATCAATCTGTCATACTTATCATTCCCTGGACATTGTTGTCACTAGTAGTACTGATGATTGACAAGCAGACCCTGGGGTATGCTCTGTCAAACCTTCTTGTAACCCGTCTCAAATAAAGTCACTTCACTATTGACAACTCATGTGGAGAAATCTAATCTGATTGATAGAATGATTGATTGAGAGAGTCTGACAGGATGATAAAAAATGAAAAAAAGAGAGAGATGCGGACAGACAAATATAAAGATAGATAGATTGGATTGTGTTTTGCTTTCAACAGCTTTGCAACCAAGTCACACCCATTAATCAGTGTGGGACATTGTGCATGTTTCCTTCATCCTTCATTAAAGTGGAGCAGAGCTACAGCCATAAATCAATGCGTAGATGGTTAGTCACTTTTAACAACTTAAGAGAGAATGGGACTTCATCCACAGACCCACGTAAAACTGTGTATCCTCGTGCATAAGCACTAAGGTTTTTCTAAATAGCTTCAGGAACAAAGGCGCTCACGCGGAATAAAAGTGAGACTTCTACGTCTCTGTTGGATTTTGAAGTTACTTTTACATGTCAAGATCAAGATATTGATTTACACACCCACATGTTCCTCATACTTAAAACAGGATTGATACTTAAAACAGCACTGATGCGGCGCCTTAGAAAAGAATGCTAACAGGTGAACAGGTGCGCTCGCATGCGTTTGTGTTGAATTTGTGTTTGTATTTTTCTTGTCATGACTTTAACTGCTTTAGACTTTGTGTGAGACAGCATGTGATGTCACGGCTGAGGAGTCTGACTTGGTTACCATCACCGTTTTCCTTCTGCCATCTACTCATGCGCACAAGTTTTCCTCCGAGGCGTTAAAGCCCATAGACAGTTTCATCACACATGTTGCCAGATAGCGTAGTTCCTAAAGCACTAACATTTTAGCAAATATGATGAGACGATGCCTCAAGGAGAAGCGTCTGTGCTACTGCGAACTCATTGTTTTAACAGGCGCACCAAAGCCTGCAGAGTAAACTGCCCAAGTCTTGGCACAGTCTCGCCATCCAGCATCATTTTTTTAAGTGACAAAGCAATGTGCAGTAAATTGAATCCATTTAATCAAGTGAATATGGAAATCCCCCGGACAGAGTGAGTAAAGAATAGGATACAGAGGCCAAGGAAAAAGAGCAGACATGGAATCAATAAATAGATTTTATTACAATCCCTCCAGCCAGGAATTTTTCACCGGAGAGCAAATTAAATGGTACTGTGACAGCATACTGAACACATACCCAAAGCCATCCTCTCAGGACATTCGTTCAAGTGTCAAGATATTACCTCTGTATTAAAATGTTCAGCAAGATAAGAGAAGCATGCAGGGTGATCACACCCACTCAGTACCTCTGTACTTTCTTTCCTTTGGCTGCACATTCGCAACATTCTTTCCCATAATCATACAAGGCCTTCATCAGCCATTGAAAATCTCCGGTGGTGTGACATTTGATCACTGCCCTGAGCGTATGCATGAGGAGAATAACATTAGTTTCAGAATTCAGAGTGCCACCTCCTTGTAAAGCAACTCTCACAAAGACAGCTAAACATCCACATATTGTAGACACCTGCCCAGACAAATATGGACATCAGTGTGTGCTGTACGCTTTCTTCCACACTCCTCGCTGTGCTCTGCGGAAGGCCGCCATGGTACCTGCTGACTAGAGTTGACCAAATGTTCCCGACTCAGTGGCGTGTTGCTGCTGTCTCAAGGACAGGCTGGTACTGGCTAGCAGCCAGGCAGTTTGCAAATTTGCAAGACACCTTACGCATTTAAGACACAAAGAGGATACTACCCACATTTCAGGAATTTGCTTAACTTAAGTGATTAACTCCAAACAATACAATTCAATCAATACAAATATTCACACGCACACACATTACTTTACTTTAATTACATAATTACTGAGCTTTAGAGGTGCTGGTATACAGATTTTTTACCTTTAGAAAGAGGCAGACTGTTGCTGTTTCCCAGCCTTTGCGCTAACTGCAGATAGCTGCCGGCTGTACTGCAGCTACATGTTTAATGTACAGAGTGGTAGCAATCTTCTCATCTAAATTGTGCACCAATTTCTGTGTGGATGTGCCCACACCTTCACCCACTTCATCCTCCTTGAAAAACTGCAGTGGGCTTTTATGTGAGTGGGGTGTTGATGGTGTGCGCTGGATATCTCACCTGAGCACTACCCTCAGTGTGGCCTCTGCTGTCGGAATTTATGACTCACTGCGGCCCCGTGGAAAGTAACTTTATGTAAAGAGCGGCTCGTCGGTATGCATGGATGTTGCTGTGAATCAACTTGTCGTCCTCCTCGCCTGGCATTGATGTGGATTCACAAACTATTATGAATCGTGTGTTGCTCCAAGGCTCCTACTTGGTTCACAGTTTTCCCTTCTGTCCTTACATCCGTCCAAATCGCTCCCTCCTTCCCTTTTGGAGCAGATGTACTGTTATTCCTCTACCCTCGCATCTGCTTCACCCACACGCACACTTGCTCTCTGTCTCTCACTGAGCTACATTTTGGTCCAGAGAGACAACTACTGATGAAAAGGAATCACTCTTTTTTAATCACCCTCCGCTGTGGTCTCATCTCTTCATCCTCATTTTCAATCTTCCCACTTTTATCTCCAGAATTTGCATTGCGCTAATGTAGCAGAAGTTTCATTAATACGTTTTAAGTGCTAATACAGACAAAAGAAATCACATATGTGCTTTATTGCTTTGTTGTTTTCTGCAGTAATTAGCACTTACAGCAAAACAAAAGCTGTATTTTCTCTTCATATTGGAGATGTTCTTGATTTAAAATCTCCTTTGAGAAAGAACAGCAGTTTTATTAGTTAATACAACTAAAATGAAAAAATATATATATATTTTACTTATTCACTATTCCACCCACCATAACTTCCTTGCTGCATCCTCTGGCACAAATACACAAACCACTACAGGCCACTGGGGCTGACTTCAGCCCATACAGTTGTAACTTGCTGTGATTTGTTCAACCACACAAGCAACATTCTGCCAAGGTTGGCTAAGTCTTTTCATTTAACCCCCTGCGGCGTTTTGCCACATTAAATTGTATGACCCTAGCAGAGAATGCCTGCTTACACATGAGTTTAAAAGCAGGCGAGCCTTTCTCACAAGCAGGCTGAATACATTTTAAGAATCATCTTTGTTTTTACTGTCAGTAAGGGGCCCGTTTAACCAAAGGCTTTTTTTTTCAAATTTCTTGTAGTCTCCTTTAAACTTTGTTCAAGTCTTTTATGAGAATTTTATTATTCTCTGATGAAAAACGACATCTGAATCTAGTTCTCTTGTAATGAAAATAACATAAAATATGTTGAAAATTAATGTAAGTTAAGTTTTCTAAAAAATAAAAAAAAAGGTCTTCCTGCGGGTTATATAAAAGTTGCACTTGTGGCGCCATCCACTGTTTGATTATTGACAATGTACGTGTCTGCTCTTTAATGTTTTGTGTTTATAGAGATAGTGAGAGCGATGACACATGTCATCAACCAGGGGATGTCCATGTACTGGGGGACGTCCCGATGGTCCGCAATGGAGATTATGGTGAGTGGTGATGGAAAGAGCTTTTGTGCATCTTATAACGAGCAACCAAAGAAACCTTCATATGGCAACATGTTTCTTCATATCATGAACATTTCTCTCCTTTATTTTTATTCTCTCTTCACATTCAATTAGGAAGCATACTCTGTGGCCAGACAGTTTAATTTAATCCCACCAGTGTGTGAGCAAGCAGAGTATCACTTCTTCCAGAGGGACAAAGTGGAAACTCAGCTGCCAGAGCTCTACCATAAAATAGGTGAGTTTCTCCTCAAGTTAAGCTTTTTAAAAATAGATTAAGGGCTGTTGTACACTTTGTATCCTGTTTACTCATTGGTCTGTGATATCTCAGGAGTGGGAGTGGTCTCTTGGTCCCCGTTGGCCTGTGGAATTATCACTGGGAAGTACGAGAATGGCGTCCCAGAATCCTCCAGGGCCTCAATGAAGGTCTGTATGTCTATATGTTTCAGTCTTTTACTCTTATCCAGTGGCAGGCTCATGCTGTTTAATGGACAGAAGCAAAAAAATAAAAAATAAAGGGCACCATCTATGCAGTGTGGCACCAGCGTGCAGAGAGGTGTGATGCATTTTTGGGAATATGGTTTAGTCATGGTTAGAGAGGGTAAGCACCCTAGAGGGCACTTCATCATGTTCCAATTCAAGAGGGCAACATCACTTTCATTGCCCCCATGTATTTCAACCATGGGAAATGAAGGGGTGATGGCCTCTGAGTCCACCAGTGCTCATACTTTTTGTCTTACTGCACACCCAGCCATACCAGTGGTTGAGGGAGAAAATAATGAGTGAGGATGGGAGGAAACAGCAAGCCAAACTGAAGGAACTGGCTCATATTGCGGAGAAGCTCGGATGTACTTTGCCGCAGCTAGCCATAGGTAAGGGAAACACAAGACCCACAAGTGCAAATCCTGTGAAAGCAACCATACACACAATGTATCTCTGCATACTGTCTGATTTCTTGATATCACAATAGCACCTATAAAAACTCCCCTTATCCCCAATCCTCAGCCTGGTGCCTGAGGAACGAGGGAGTGAGCTCAGTGCTGCTGGGCTCCTCCAATCCAAGCCAGCTAACAGAGAACCTGGGAGCCATTCAGGTAGAAAGTCCATCTTCTAAGCCTGAGTCATACTGAATAATTATTTCATTATTTGGTCGATTGATTATATGCTCTTTCTCTCGTTTGGTGCATCACAGGTAATTCCAAAGATGACAGCAGGCATTGCCACAGAAGTGGATCATATACTAGGAAACCGTCCTCACAGTAAAAAGGACTACCACCATTAGGATGCAGCCTGTTTTAGTGAACTATGCTTGAAAAGCTTATCAAAGCTCACTTCTCACAGCCATGGCACCATAAGTGCGTGCCCAACTTTGCTTGTGTGCGCGTATGACTGTATGTTTGACTGTGCTCTGCTTGGCTCCTCGTCCGTATGAAGATCAACCAGTACTCATTACTGTAAAGTGAGCTACTTGACAAAAAACATGCATGTCACAGCTATAGCAGTCAGCCACTGGACAGAACAACAGTTAGAAGATGCAGGGAGATGATTTCTGGAGTGAAATTCTTCTCCGCTCCAACAAAACTGTGCAGAAACCTCTGAATCGCAAATTTAAAGAAGCCAAAAGATTTGATTATGGAGAAATAATTTACTGCACAATCAAGCTCAAGCTGATTGACACTAGCATGAGCCAGTTAGTGTGTCCACAAAGTATCACATAAGCTCATGGAAGTGCAGTAAACATATGACAGATGTACCTTACCTTAGATGTTTGTGATGTAAAAAAAAGAGCTAGAGCTCATGTTGACCTGTCAACGTGATGAATCGTTTCAATACTGGATGAACTGAAATTCTGCTCACAATGTTGTTGCTAATACCGAGAGAGCTAAGTGAAACTAAAATGCATTTCCCAACATCTGTACTGACTGTTATATATTTCCATTATTAAGCAGCTATGTCAGAATGAGCTTTTCATCTCTTTGTGTTGTATTTCTTTTTTTTTTTTTCTTTTTCACTTATGCAAAAGTACAGCATAGTGTACTTTCCTACTACACCCCTCCAACCTCTTGGACTATGCCAGACTTTCTGTCAGTAACAATAATGTCTGATTCATTTAATTTCAGTCTGTGATGTGGCTAAAATGTGCGTCTAGTTGAAGTTGGGAAGATGATCCTCCTCAGGGGGGAGCTTGTGGAATTAAAAACAAAGCCATGTAGCTAATGAAGAGACTTACTAAATAAATAAATAAAACCATGTGGATCCCTGCAGTCATTGCACCTGGACCACACTAACTCTTACCCAACTTCTCCCAGACGCCAGTTTTACATAATTGGATGATCTCTGTTATGTTCTGTCTGTTCAAACATATATTCCAGTGTTGTTCTTTAGATTTGTACATACAAATAAAGAGCTTATAATTCTCACGTGATATGTTTTAAAGACCTACAGTAATTTTCTATTAATGTTATGGATGCCTAAAGTTTTACCTAAATGCCTAATATTTTGCCACTTCTGAATTAAAATAACAAAGCTTGAGTAGACTTATTGTTTGCTGAGTTACATTGTAAACCGCAGTTTAAAAAAAAAAGACAAAAAACCTGTGACTTGAAAAACTCTGGGGTTGTTAATGCTGTTTGCTGTTAAGGTTCATCTGTGTCTTCCTGTTTTCTAATAAAATAATGTGTGAATTTGTAAAAGTATAAACGCTTTTGAGACATTTTCCTCTTTTAACAAGTCGTATTTAAGGCTTTATGACATGGTTTCCATGGAAGCAGCAAAGGCGGATGTTTCCGACGTGAATTGGCCAATGAGCTGCTCTTGTTTAGAAGCGTGAGATTTGATTGGCTTTGCGGGACTTCCTCAAATCTCCTCGGCTGTAGCTCGAAGCCCGCGGTTTACAAAAAAACTATCACGGGACAAAGTGAAATAGCAGCATTAAAATCTTATTTTTCTCTTTACCTAAGCTGCTGGAATCGTGCCAGTGGTGTCAGTGGTACTGTCAACATCAACTCGGAATAAAGTCGTTCAATATTGCTGACGCAAACCTACTATTTCAGAACCAAACAGCACGGGAGTTTTGTTGTTTGTAGCATCGACGTTAGCAAATGGCTAGTTAGCAAGTTAGCGCGAGGGAGGTAACGTTACCTTGTCAACTGGCGTCAACTGAAGCTGTTGTGCCCACACAGCTAGGAAACACAGGCCGAACACGTCCTTTCTACGACTTGAGGTGAGTGTTGTGTCGGACTTAATATTAATAAATGTTATAGATAAAATATTCGCATCTTAGCTTAAACTTCAGTTGGCTAACTTACCAGGATACAGTATTGTTGACAAAACTGCAATCCATGAAATCTCTATTTGGGTCAATCACTGTCAATCCCAGCTGGATCACCAACAACAATGTCCACTGAGGCTCGTTTTGGGGTGAGCCAAAGCAGCAGGAGTAAAGGAGACACTATTTGTGTGGTGCCCGACCTGTCCTCCGATCTCCTGGAGGATGACTTCGACCTGAATAAGTCCTATCCGTGTACTCAGAGGCCGCTGTACAAGAAGAGCATCTTTGCATTGCAACGTCGTTATTATCCTGGTTCCCTAACAGGCGAGTGCAACAGATTTGGTTGTAATTTTGACTCGAGATTGGATGATTCAACACAATTAATCCGCAACAACAGTGTGGAAAGTTTAGATTTGCTATTTTTGCTACAAGCAAATGGACTACATTTGTTTTTGGGTCAAGACTAACTATTTAAAGATGTATTCTTAATATAAACATAATTGTTAGTTGCAGCCCTGATTATGGGAGGATTGTGGATGATTCTTTTAAAAATATCTGTCCTCAATTTTTGCATACAGATGGACATTGGGATGTTTGCAGTTCTGTCGCAGCAAGAAACTGCCAGATCTCTAGCTTGCATCCTGGCTCCCAAGTTTCTGCTGGGTCCTTGCCACACGTGCCTACCGTGTCAGAGACGGAGGAAAGCCTGTTTAGTCAGGTGATCTCCGGAGATTTCGGCCTGTCGGGATCTCCGTCTGCCCTCAACCCAAACAAAGTCATTCTTACTGTCGACCATAAAACCAGAGAGGTACTGTATGTACACTTAATGTGAGCGCTGGAGGCTGAGTGGCATTGGTCAAACAGTACGGTGACTATAGCACACCCAGTTAATGTGTTTTATTTTCATTTTTCAGATTTTGTCAGCAAATGAACAGGCATGTAAACTGTTTGAGTGCACCACCAGTGAGCTGATTGGAAAAAAGCTGTCCTGTATCTTGAAGAAAACCAGTCAGGTCCTGGAAAAAGCACTGGAAGAACATTTTCCACTTGTGGATGGAACTGTAGCGGTTGTCTCTGGAAAAGTGGTATGAAATATGCTGACTTAAATACTTCAAAATGAAAAAAAAAACTATGTATTGAATTCTTGAATATTCCCCAAAACATGATTAAACCAAATTTGTGTTTAGTCAGATGTCTTTTGCTGCAAAAACGTGTCTGTATTTTTTTGAATTAGTTTTGCTTGTTTAACATGCTGCTTTTTCTGTAGGTGGATGTTGTGACATTATCTGGAGAGGTGCCAGTATCAGTGTGTACATACAGACAGTCACAAAATGAAGATCACTGGCTTGTCATGATGGAAAATGTGGAAAGGGTGTCAGCCTTTCTGTCCTTTTCACAAGATGTAAGTACATCATTGTTTTCATTATTTAGCAGCCCTTAATGTGATATTTCTTTCTTTCTTTTTTCTTCTCAAATGTTTAATGAGACTTTCCTGCCTTAAAAAAAATGTTGTCATGACTTAGTGTTATTACCAGCTTCTAATAATGCTGCTGGGTAAGCTGTTACAATTTTCTAATCCATTAAAATAATTTTTTTATTACACTTTTTATGTCATTTGTAGGGTATCGTCCTAACCTGCGACTTGGCGTTTGCTCATCTCCATGGATACCACCACCCAGACGAGTTAAAAGGAGTGTCTGTTAAGGAGCTAATCCCTTCTTTACAAATCCCCCTCCACAGTAATGTATTGCCAAAAGTAAGCATTCTTTACAACGAAAACTGTCTCACTCTGCTAAGGAAAGAATCCTTTTCTTAAGCTTTGCTTTCAGGTTTCTGTTTACCACCATGCTTCTTAGACAGTTCAGAAATATATCCCACAACATTCTAAGCTCAAGTATTTCTGTAAAGCTATCGTATTTGATTTTGCTTTTCCTTCGTTCTTTCAGATTCTGAGGGTTCAGAGAGTATGTGGTAAAAGTAGAAGTGGTGCATCAGTCCCGCTGTGTATCAAACTTCAGGGAGCAGTGGTATGTGGCAGGCCCCAACACCAGAACAATGGGACTGGTTGCACCTGCCCAACAGAGAGTCTTGAAAGATCAGACGCACAGGACAAGCAGCCGTGCTCTCCTCTCACCTTCTCTGTGTGCAAATCTGTTGGCTCAAACTCTGAACATTGTGAGCAGCCTCATGGAAAAAAGCCATCCTCTGGTAAAGTCTTCATTTGTTTTTTTAAAAGACAAGGCAGGGATATAATGCTTAGTCAGGGAGGTTAAAACACAGAATACACAGAAGCTAGACAAGATAATGTAAACCCCTGATGGAAAAGTAATGGAATCTTGAAGAAACTGGCAAGCACTGATTACAAAAATGTTGTTTTTGTTTTTAATTTAAATGACAGTTATCAAAGTTAAGAAAGGTATTCAATGTTAACAGAAGTGGCCCCAAATAACACTACACATGTGCCCAAAACAAAAGATCCGTCAACAAAGGACGAGAAGTCGAGATGAAACCAACAAACAGGAATATAAAAGACAAAAACAGAATTGTCACTGTCCAACAGATAAACTGAAGAATCAACATGTTCCTTAATGGGCTGACAAAACTTCTTGTTAATCCAAATAAACAATTTAAAAGCTGCATTGTCACAACGCATGACCCATGCGTGTGTGCGAGTGACCCATTCTTCATTCTTTATTTTGATCTCCATCAATTTCCACAAAGTAGTTGCCAGTCTTCCTGTGGTCCACACAAAAACAACAATAATATAACAACAATTTATTTGTCACACCGGATCAATCAGAAAGCACAATATAAGTCTAACTGATCATACAAGTTACTTGCAATGGTCGTTTAGCAACTTTTAATTATGTCCTTTTTCATGTGTTTTCATGTCTACCATATCTACAGTGTGTGTTAGTTAAATCCTCAAAACAATCTGATATTTGCTTGTTTAATACATCCAATATGCAAAATAGTCACTATACATTAAAACTATATACTAAGTGCACAAATATATATATATATATATATATATATATATATATATATATATATACTAAAACAACGTTATTCATAATCTGGTAGACTTGCTGTAGGTATTTGCACATCTTCAACTTGTGTCTCAACTCTTACAGAAGTCAAAGTGGACAGCATTGTCCTCTCCCCCAGCCCTGAACTGGAATACTCTGGAACAGTTTGGGTGTTTGCTCCCCTCAGTGGTCTCCTCCTGCTCCACCCTGATGGCTCAATCTACAGCATCCACAACCACCTGGCCCTCAGTCTGTTTGGCTACAACAAGGACGAGCTGCTGAGAAAGGTTAGCCGACATGACCAGCTGAACGAGGCTGTTTGCATCGATGACCTTGCCAACTCTCACTTCTGTCACTGCTGCTTTGTCATCAACAGAGTGTCACTTTTCTGATGCCCGGTTTCTATGGATGGATGTCTGACTCCGACAGTAAAAACGGCTCCTTCTCTGATTCTCAAGCAGAGGCTAGTAAAGCCTCATCCAAAATGTCAAGAAAATCTGGTGAGCGTTTGTGTGTGTGTTTGCGATGATGAGGACAAGATGGTAGCTTTTCCGCAGCCCACTTGCTGTGATTAATCTGAAGCCAGCGGTTTTCAAACTGTGATGTGAGAGAGTTGAAAGGCAGGTACCGAGGGAGAGGAGAAAATACTGTGTGAGGTTAAAGAGACAGATGCATACCGGTGTTCTAAAAGCAACAGGAAGTTTCGAGGTCATAATCCACATATTTTTAGTTTCGGTGTGACTTACTGCTTAGAAATCATAGAAAATAGATGCTCCTTTATAACTTGCCTGACAATCATCATGTTTTCAGTCCTTCTTCTGCATCAAAGCTATCCAGGGATAGTTGTCTGTAACTATTAAATTGTACATTGCAAACATTGAGCTGCTAATTTGTCATAATTGTAATGGTGCTTATTTGTCTAAATGTAAATAAAAGCTAAAGAAAATGACAGGGATTAAGTTGTAGCCCTGCTAGAAGCTAACTCACTGGCAACTTCATGGCAACATACATCCTGTTTACAACCCCCAAAAGTATGACTGCCCCATGTGCAAAGGCTCAGTCCTTGCTGCGGAAGCCCAGGGTTCCCATCGGACCTGTGACTCTTTCCCGCATGTCTCTCCCCACATTCCTGTCACTCTTCAGCTCTCTCTATCAGTACTAAAGCTTGAAAAGGCCAAAAAAAAATCTTTAAAACACTACCAGGCATTTTGTTTGTTTTTTTCCATCATGTTCACCTTGCAGTGTTATTCTGTCACACCAATGCTGCTACTCTGTTCTTGTACTCTGGATTCATTCCTGTTGTGTACTTTTATTTTGTCTTGTTAATGAGTACTATGTTTTCCCCCAATCTCTGTGATGTAATCATTTTCATTATCCTAGACCCTTCATCACTGGTGGCTGGTGACATGGCCACGGTTCAGCACGCCGCCCTTGGAAGAACCTCCACAGGTAGAGGCAGGATCTTCACTGGAACCAGCACCAGGCTGGAGAAACAGGGCAGTGCTCTGTCTACCCTTTCTCCTCCTGCCGTTACCTCCACACGTGTGGTTATGTAAGTAGCTATTCCTATCCCTTATTGTCATAAAGCACCTGAATGTTTTATACTCAATAACGCAATTACTTCTTAGTTTAAAGGATTATAAACATTTTAAATATGACCGTGTTATGTTTACATAGAAATTTACATCCCATCACAGACATTAAAATTAAAACGTTGATCTGTGTTTTGTGTTTTCACAAATAAAGAACAGACAAAAGCCTCCTGCAGGTACCTAAAGGCAGCAGACTGCATGTATATTTGATGTGTCTGACTAACTCTGAAAACACAACTTTACCTGAGGTGTATCTGACCAGCCAATAGAGACACTAAAACACTTGAAGATTTCAATGTTTTAATGTCCCTCTCTTTTGCCATCTGTTGGACAAATTATGTCACAACATGCTTGGTCAAAAAATACAGATAGATTAACAGGATTTGTGTTCCCACCTAAAAATACTTGAGTATTTATATGGTATTGTTGTAGGTTTATACTTTCCTCATTTCAGTCATTTAGTGCACGACCAAGAGAAATTAATATTCCCATCATATAATACTCTCTAGTGTTTGTGCATTTTCATGAATGATGCTACTACTATTACAAGTACTTACATTTATTATTGGTTATTATTACTATTTATTATTTATTTATAATAAGATTGACTGCACTATAAAGTTTTTATGGGCCTATTACAGCTAAACATATAAGAGCTACAGCCTCCAGACAAGAACATCATAAATTTTAGCTTCATGGGAAACACTGTCAGCTATAAAAATGCACTCCTGAGGTTGCCATACAGGGTGTCGACAGATTGATGGTAAAGCACTCTTATCTAAATGATAATCAGTTCATCGGTACACACGATTGAGGGACTCACTCAGATTCAGGTACCAACGCTTCAGTTTAAAGCAGAAAACAAGAATGTCTTTTTTTGGAGTCATGACACACAAGACACCTGCTAGTCAGAGGTTTAGTCGTTCATGTGTGTGTATGTCTGTAATCACGAAAAGATAAGTACTGCTCTCTATAATGCTTACTATTACTCATTACTTCACCAAATAAATAATACCAGATTTTTATAGATTTCATTTCCCCCCTTAATTGTGCCTTTAAATTATGATCATTACATTCTTGGCATTACAAAACTTGGATTAAAATGCATCCATTCTTTCCTCAGGAGCGATGACACTACAGAGCTGATGGCGGAGGCAGCCCGGGTTGCTCTCTGCCACAGCCAGCTAGACAGTGCAGATACCACCCAGGCACTCCTCAGGACATTTGCTTGGGTGGAACCTCCAGATGAAGACACCTTCTGCCTGGTTTCCACTGGGTCACCCCACCATAACCATAACCAAGAACAGCAGCTCAGCAGTAAGGTTGATAAAAACGATCAACCTGCCACGAAGATTGTCCCAGGTATGATGCATCAGAGCTTATGAAATTTTGGGTTTTGTGTTTAAAAGAAAATATTTGCAGTTCTTCAGTGTTTTTTTTTTTGTTTTTTTTTGTCTTTTTAGAAACCCCTGCTCAGAATGGACATGTTGTTGACATGGTGGGTGGAACCTTCCCAGATGTAGGCAAAGACCGCCGCACATGTGCCTCTGTCCTCCAAGATTCCAGCTTTGAAGTAATTTCACTGGAGAGCAGGTAAGCATAGCAGTTGCAATTCAATTAATTCAACACATTTTAGCACCAAAATATACAATTGGATTAAACCTTATTTTCATGTAATCCCCAAATCTGATATCTGTTAATCTCATAATTGAAGACATTAAAATCTTTTCATTATCTATTTTATTTCTTCACTTCAAATAGCTTAGGCTAAACTTCACCCCTGTGAAACATCTTGTGCCATCAGTTGTTGTTCTGTGTCACTGGTTTAATGAAACTCAATTTCCCAGGTCTTCCTCTGGCTTCTGTGAAAAGTTTGCTGGCCATGGTGCTTCTGATCCAGGCCAGATGGAGGACTCTCGCTCAGCACACATAGTGGACTCAGCCAGCTGTTTCCTGGACCTTAACAGCAATGGTGATTTGGTGACCCGGGCCCTGGCAGACCTAGATCTGAGCGGCAGTATAGAGCTGCTCAGCGGCGGAGGGTACAATGATGATAACCAGCACTCCATGACATCCTGCGATACAGCTGAGCTTCTCCGTACACCCTCCCCATGCGTGGTAGGGTCCGACCAGGAAGCAGAGCCTGCTAGTGCTGGGAATACTGGTGCAGAGGTGAGAGATGGCTCAAGTGAAGAGCAAGAAGAAAAACAACAGGGCGAGCAGAGTCAGTGGGCAGCTATCTCTTCAATTCATAAAGACAAGAGCCAAGAGTCCTGCGTGAACGGTGGGATTCAGTCAATGACGGACATTCCTGCCACATCCACTCCGAAGAAACAGAAGGTGAATGGACACATGCTGTCCTCAGGCGGTACACAAATACTGGAGGGGCGATATGAAGGAAGTGGGTACCACAGAGATGGCACCAGAGTAGGTTGGTACCTCTACGACTATTAATGTGTTACCCTAAAAAAATCAACAGGTGGTGTTACATAAAGCAAACAGACTTTAACCACTACCTTATTTCCTGTCAAGACGTGCAGTGTGACGTGTGCAGAACTAACCTCCCTGATGGAAGCTCCATGTTCTGCGTGTGGATAAGTAGGCCTGGACAACAAGGGACGCTGATGCAACCAGATCGATCACTGCACAACCAATCAGAAACCAGTCTAGGAGAGGTCAGTGGCAGTAAAGAGCCTCGTATGGCACGTAATAGTTTAATCTGAAAATATAAAAAGTGGTGTTCTGCTGTTCAGCTCCTCATTCTTGAACCCCTTTTACTCCTTTTCAGAGGATTGGTGAAGCCAGTCATGGGGAGGCATTACGCTCCACCATGGACCTGGAGCACTCTCGAGCCTGTGATGGGCAGTTTGAAGAAGAGTACCAGCCTCTTAAAGCTGTGGGTAAAGGAGCCTTTGGTTTTGTCTGGAAGGCAATAAGGCGCACTGACGGACAAGAAGTAAGAAAATATTTTCATGCATAGTATAGTATGCAGCAGTTTATATGTAGAAATATTTTACATCAGCTGTTTTCATATGAAAACCAAGATAAACCATGAGATTTGCTGGGGCTGTATGATTGGTGTGACCTGTATTTTTTTTTTAATTTAATTTGCAGGTGATAGTGAAGTTCATTAGCAAGGCCAGGATAGTGAGTGACTGTTGGGTAGATGACCCTATGCTGGGACGAGTCAGCCAGGAGATTGCTATACTGACACGAGTACAGCACCACAACATCGTCAAGGTAACTGGGTTATTGTAACAAAAAAAACCCTTCATTTATTATTATTTTTTACTCATCCTCTATGTGTGTGTTTGCCACAAGGTGCTGGAGGTGTTTGAGAATGGGAGTTACTTCCAGATGGTGATGGAGAAACATGGAGATGGCTTGGACCTTTTTGAATTTATAGACATGCAGCCAAGGCTGGATGAGCCCTTGGCCAGCTACATCTTTAGACAGGTATATACACCGCCAAGAAAATACACATGACAGGAGAAAGGAGTGTGATGTGTTCGTTCGTTAAACTGGAGCTACTTTCTCTTCCCAGCTGGTGGCCGCTGTCTTCTATTTGAGGACGAAGAGCATCCTTCACAGGGACATAAAAGATGAGAACATCATCATTGACAGATGTTTCCACATTCGACTGATAGACTTTGGCTCTGCTGCCATGATGGCTCCCAACAAGCTCTTTTACAATTTCTGTGGCACACTGGAGTACTGCTCCCCGGAGGTGCTTCAGGGAAATCCGTACGTACATGCTACCTGAGAATGACAGATGATATTTGTTCCTTTTCATATAACAACAAATTTTAGAATGGTTACCTTTTATGGTTTAGGTCAAAGGGTTCTTGTTTACACACAGCTCATTTAGAGCATTAAACCTGACACCAGAATCTAGGTCAGAGCACTGTTGCTGTCATGTTTTCCTCGTTGTCGTGTATATGCTTATTTTACTTATCGTTTGTCTTCTTGTTGGGGTTCTGTTGTAGCTATGAAGGTCCAGAGCTGGAGATGTGGTCTCTTGGTGTGTTGCTCTACACTCTGCTATTCAGTGAGAACCCTTTCTGCGGTGTGGAGGAGATTCTCAATGCCAAACTAAAGCCCCCGTTCTCCCTCTCACCAGGTATGCTGCAAATAGTAGTAGTTTTGATTGAAACATGGAAATTCAGTTTCCAAAAAAAAAAAAACTTTTTTTTTTTTTTTTTAACAAGTCAGAGCTGAAAATGAAAATGTCTTAATGTGCACTCAGAGCTGCATGGTGTGCTGTGTGGACTGCTGCACCCTGACCCTGCTCAGAGAATGACTCTGGACCAGCTGCTGCTAGAGTCCTGGATCAGTCAGCCCATTTCCCTGGCAGAGTACAGCTGGGCAGAGGTGGTCCCTGCAACTCAGAACTGCTGTGAGTACTCTTTAACACTAGGGTTAGACTTCAGATATGAGGTGCCAACTGTGATTCAGTATCATTTTCTTCTTTTTATTTATTTATTTGCAATATCTCTTGACATTCAAATGATGGTGGGAAATGTATCCAGAACTTTCCCACATCACAGTAACAAGCTGCTAACCCAGCTAAAGTACTTTTACTACTATGTTGTTGAACTGGCCTTCAAAAGCCCACATGGTTAAACCTTAAAGCAGGAAGAAATAGCACCTGGCTTTGTTTGTTTTGTTCCATGTGTTTTGTTCCAAGAGGTTCTAAAATACACCTAATCATTAGCAGAAGTTAATATAGATAATCTGTAATCTGTAGCCTCAGCTGTGTAAAGATTGTGATCTTCTTTTAACAGGTTCACCACAGTACCAAGAGTCCAGTCCTAAAGTGTATCTTGGGCAAGGCTTGTTCCCAGATCAATGTGATGACACTCTTCCTGATGACGAGGAAGAAGATGAGGATGACAGGTTGTCAATGCAGGCCCTGGAAACAGAGCTTCAGAAGTATCTCCACGAGGATTAAAGACTGAATTTAAAGGGAGTGGAGCCCAGCCATCCGTCCAACATTTAGTCTGCAGCAGTGCAAACTAAATAAGAAAAAGGGAAGCTTGGCCATCATCAAACACTACTTCATTTAGAGACGAAAGACAAGGGTTGTGTGTACACAGTTTGCCACCAAGTGTAATGGCTATCATTAACAAGCTGTTTGTTGTTGGTCAAAATGTGCTTGTTGACTTATTATGGGTTCCTGGGTGCAACACAGGAAAGCAAAGGCATCATCAAGTACCAACAGTTTTTGCTTTTATTTAATCTATCTTTTATTTATTCTATGGATTTAGGGACAAATTTGAACATTACAATCACAGTGATGTTTCATGGAGATCCAGCTTTGCTGCAAAAACCACACGCGATCACTTTTTTACCTCAGAAATCACACAAAGAACTTTGATTGAAGTCGAAGGGAGTTGAATAAATGTCGTTTTTATGTTCATGATTTTAATATGTAATGTTTTAATTAAAAAATGTAAGTGTATTTACAATATTTTATCTATTTATTTTTATACATTAATAAATATTTTACCAAAAACACTTCCTTTTTTATGTTTTCAGAGGAGTTTCCTGTTAATCACAACTGTAGGATGTTTTTTATGCAAACATTGTCAATTTTTTTGAATTGTATCTTCTTTATGTAGCCAGCAAACACAAATCATTAAATAGCAGTGCAATTAAATTTCTTTTGTCATTGCAGTTCACATTCATTAACATTTTCATTAACAAGTCATCACAATGGACTGAGATTCTAACTCTGGATTTCCTAAACTAGACGCTGAGTTAAAATACTTCTGCAACCAATCAATAATATTCTACTATGTAAATTAGAGATATAGTCACATATAGATGAGATTAATTTATATAAGTAGAATAAGCTTTTTTGTATTTTTCAGTTCAGAACAGTATAGATTTAAAAGAAAAAAAAAAGCAACAAGAAGCAAAAAAGATTCATTCTAGACAAATTCTACACTTGAATACAAAATATCATCTGGATTTGTCAGGTAGTAGTTTGCTCACAAATCCTAAAATGTGACTTCTTTCTTCTCTGGTAAAACTATAAGTAATGATCAGTATCCGCCTAAAGAGAAAACATTTAAATCTCTGATTTATACTTTTGCTGTGCGCCTTCTTACTACGTACACTTTTTGTCACGCCGGCAGCACATAGCGGAACCTTTGTCCTCCACACCTTTGGTTGAAGTTTAAACACGGAGGTATATTTATGACGGAGAAGCATGGGTACCCGAGTTGCTGCGCGTCAGGTGAATCAGAATGCCACAAACATGCTAACTTTGACATTTCTTCAAATGAATATAAAATTAATACTTTGTAAAACGTTTAATTTAATGGGCCACGTGCTTTAAACGTGTCGTAGAAAGCACTGACAGCCAAACGCTTCACGTAACCTTCATGCTTGCTAACAGGCTAATGATAGCATTGCTCTGTTCGCCATATTTTAACTGCATGAATTAAAGCATGCACGTAATCGTTTGTGTCTCATCGCCATTGTTTCTTTTCCTCAGCTTCTCAGGTGGACTGTGAGAAAAGCCACCACCTCCACCTCCTCCTCCTCCTCTGCATTCAGTCCACCTCAGTTTGGGAGATCCCTCTTCCAGCCTCAGTACATCAGGTGCAGCTTGTTGTGTTCCTCCACCAGCCAGAGCACTCTGCAGTCAGCCCAACACGACCATGAACTCAGTCCCCCAGCTGGGGAGCCAGCCCCAGAGCTGTCCCTTCACTCTTTGGTTGATATGGGATTCACAGACATCCAGGCACAGCACATCTATGACACCGTGTTCAAAGTCAGGCGAAGTGCAGCCAAACATGCTCTGTCAACTCTCACAGCTCTGTTTGTCTTGGGCCTCAATCCTTCCACTGTGTTGAAAATGCTGGACAAATGTCCTGAACTTTATACTGTCAAGGAATCACAGCTTAAGCAGCGCATAGGCAACCTGCGGAAACTGGGTTTGGGTGAAGGTGAGATCATGATTGCTTCACGTGGAAGTACTCTGTATTAATGAGTTGCCCTGCATGATAATCAAACTGACATTTTTCCTCGTATCCTCCCTTTAGGCAGTCTTCAGAGACTGGTGGCCCATTACCCTCTGATCCTGACTGTGCCTGTGAAGACAGTAAAACATGTGGTGGCGTTCCTCAGAGAGAAGTGCCTCTTTACCACCCAGCAGGTCACAGACATCCTCAGAGACAGTCCGGCTATAGTAGTGGAAAACCTGGATCATCTGGAATACAAATTTCAGGTCAGCATGTAACCAGGATACAGCCGGCACTAAAGAGTGTTTACAGACTTGCTTATCATAATTAACACAAAGAAATCAGTTGATTGATTTGTAGATGTTCAGACTGTGAGTCAGACAAAATGGGCAACTCGAAAGACATAGAAAAAATATGATGGGCTTCATTAATTTATAGAATTGACGATTAATCTGCAAAAAAACAAAAAAAAAAAAAAAAGACTACATGACTTCAAATATTTGTTCCTGTAGCTGTTCCGTCACCATCCATAATTCTGTTAATTGATCCAGCTGTGATTATCTCACCCCTTTCCTTGCATTATGGGACAGTAGCATCCACCAACAGCAGATTTAAAACCAACCAAGCATTTTTTGTATGCATACTAACTTTTTGGATTACACTTTATTGCTTTTTCAGTATCAACACACTACATTCTCTGAACCTGCTCAGTTGTGTGGATCTGTTGTAGGGCTCCCCCTGGTGGTTATGATTGAACTCCACATCTTTTGGGCAACAGTGGCTGTGACTGGATCACAGTGGTGTTATTAAGTGGTGTAAGACTTGGCTGTCTCGACAAAATGGAACATTTCAGGTTTTGTGCTACGTTTAACCTGAGAACTGATCATTTAGCCACTAATAATCCCATGTGTGCCGTATAGCTAAATATATTATGTGAGGTTATCAGCTATGTGTTTTTTTTATCATTCTAAACTGATAAATGTTTGCTTTCTAACATTTAATCTATCTCTTTACAGTACGTCTACTTCCGAATGGGTGTCAAACAGGCGGAGATGGTGAAGTCCAGGCTGTTTCGTTTCACTCTGGACGAGGTGCGTCATCGACACTGTTTTCTAGAGCGCAGGGGCCTGTATCAGACCCCAGACAAGAAAGGACAGACGATCATCATCAACCCCAAACTGGATAGCGTCCTTAACGTCGACCAGGACACCTTCCTCGCAAACGTTGCCATGGCGTCATCGGAGGAGTATGATGTATTTCAGAGACTGATGGCAAGAGAATGGCAGGAAGAGGAGCTGCAGTGGGGCAGCATTGAAGGCGATAGTGATGATGATGTGGAAGAGGAGGAGGAGGAGGAGGATGAAGAAGATGATGAAGAGACTGGAGGAAAAAGTGGATACAGGAAGAGGAGAAAGAAGTGACATTGGAGAAGGGAATGAGAGCTCATTAAAAGAGGAAATTGCATGATGACACAAAATGATGTCGGATGATCAATAAAATGTTTCCTTTTAACTTTGTTTGAACTCAGGTTTGTCATTAAGTTCTTTAGAAAGCTCTTATCTAAAACACACATGGAAACATGACATTGCGGATATCATTAGGCAGCTAGTTCTCTTTTGAACGTACCCAAGATGACAGCAACAGATTAGACTGGGCGGATAAACGATGGTTTGAAGTTTATCCAAGTGGCTGCATCAGGTCATCAGGCTGAAAGAATTAGTACCCTGTATGAATGAATACATTTATTTTGATATCAAAAAAAAGTTTTTTTTTTTTTTTTTAGCTGCTTGGTACAGTGAGGTTAAGAAGAAATTAGAATTTTTTTTCAGTTCTCCAAAGTTTGAATTTTCCAAATTAGAACATCTGGTAGAAAACGCAGAAAAAGCAACAGTATGAGGAGGAGTGGAGAGGATAAAAGTACCGCCCTGTTACTATGTGACAGACAAGTGGCCATGGCTTTCTCTATGCCTGTATTACCTGAATAAGTCAACAAAGACTACATCAGAGGCAGGCGGGTGTGACAAGTCGTACAAAACACCCATTGATTTTATAGAAGTGTCCGCCTTAATGGATGTGCAATACTGAGAGGTTTTTCTGTTCTGGACATCAGGTAAGAAAACGTACCTTTGGTCAATCAATATTTTGTCAATAGCGTGTCCGTGCAAAGTTTGGACTGAAGCAAGCAATTTTCTGTTTTTGTCTGTTTGAGTATTTGTGAACATTTAAAGGAGTGGCAACAGAATTATGTTTGCATCAGTCCCTAAATAACAATACCAAAAAACTTAATTTTATATCGCATATTGATTCCCCATCTGGAAGGGTTTGGCAAATGTGTGTATATTAAAATACACAAAAATTCACAACAAGATCAATTTATGCCAACTGTAACTACAGTCAGTCAGTTGTCTATTATATATGCATCTGTCTTCATTTGCGATACAAAACCCTAGAGGGTTAACTCTGTGTTTTGCTTATAGATAAAATTTGTATAAATTTACATGCCTGCATTTTGTAGATGATATACTTATGTTTACTCTATTCTCTATTTTCTTTCGCAGGAAGCCACTGGAGGAAGCTCACCATAAAATACACCTCAGTCAGAGCATCCATTACTCAAAGGACAAAATGACGACATCAGCGATGATTGCAAACTTCACTCAGGATTGGGTGGACATCCTGCACAGGTGGCATCTAGAACTGTTTTTCATCCCTACCACAGTCATCACTCTGGCCACCCTGATAACCAACCCACTTCTCCTGGTGTGCATTTTTCTGTCCCGCGCCTTGCGTCAGGAGACGCGTTACCTGCTGGTGGCCAACACCCTGGTAGCAGACGTACTCTTTCTCATCCTCAACCTGATCACAATAATCTGTAACACTATGAGAGCCCAATTACCCTGGCTGGTTTGTGAGCTGGTCACAGCCGTTTCTGTCACCACCTACTGCTGTGCCATCCTCACTGTCACCCTCATGGTGGTGGACACCTACGCTGCGGTTCGCTGGCCTCTCCATTACCATGAACGTCTTCCACCAGCCCGCACCCACCGCATTCTGGTTGGTGTGTGGGTGCTGGCGGCCGTGTACCCTTTCACCCTGGTGATCATGATGGAGGTTCAGGGGAGAAGAGGTGTAGAAGAGGTAACTGTCTGTCTGGTCCTCATCTCCCTTGGCTTCTTTCGTTTCCAGAATCCAGTGGGGATCAGTATCTACTTCTTTGTAGCTGCACTCATCTGTGCTACGCTCATTTTTTACTGCTATATTCGGCTCTACATGGTGACAAAGACCCAGGGCATCTGGCAGAGCCGCTTCTCCAGGGCTCGGGTCACCCTGCTGGCTCATGGGGTTCTGCTTCTGCTGTACTTTCTCCCTGGCTTTGTCTTTACCATGGAGCTCTTCCTGTTCCGTAGGACAGACATAAGCCTAGATGTTCGTGTGTGGGTCAGCACAGTCAATATGTGTATTTTAATGTTGCTGCCCAGGGCCTTTGCTCCATACCTGTATGGGCTGAGGTACAGGGAGATCTCTGATACACTTATGCAGCTGCTGCACCAGCAGAAGAGACTGAGCCAGGTCACAGCTTCATAAATATGAATTGTCTGTATGTCTACATACATTTTTCTATCGTGGAATTACTTGTAATTTACACATTTGTCATGTTTTCTCAGTTGTCGTCAAAAACAAATAAAGATGCAGCTACAAGGGTGGTACCCAGCTTAGATTAGATTTTCCCTGACCACCGAAAATACTGGACTATTTTTCACATTTTCTGTATTGATTGAAAATATGTTTGTTTGTGTATGTTTGTGTATACTGTGTATATAAGCTGTTTCAAAACGCTCTCCACAGCACCAATGATGTAATTATGGCGGAAAAGCACAAAATCTCTTTATTTTGTCTTGTTTTTTTTAAGCCTACAGCAGTAAAATTTAAGAATAGTGACTCTTAAACACCATGTGTAATTTGTCTGTAAATATAAAACATAAGCTCTAAAACTGAGGCACGCCCTGTGTGTTCTCAATAATATATACAGCCCTATGCATACATACAGCTTTGCATAATGTGCTGTTTGCTCTACCCCCCACACACACGCTCTTTGTCATTCTTGTCCTAAATGATACCTATGACTATCTTTGCTGTTTTATGTATCTATCTTTTGTCTTTCTATCTATTTACAGGATTTAATTACTCTCTTCCTGTTCATGTCTCATTGTTGAGGCCTCTTTAATACCATTTTTTTCAATAAACTGTACAACCCAAATATGTATTTTTTAATAATCATTATGTAATGTAAAAGCCATGTTTGAACCTGACACTCGGTTTTATGACCATAGCTACAATGCACTTATGTCCATTTGCCCTCAAAGCTGTGCTTATCTAAAACTGGATGTCCGAGAAGAACATTAACAAATGACTAACTGCCTTGGCAATTTAAGGCACTCGACGAGAGAAAGGAGCATTTAGGAAGGTGTGGTGGATAGTGATGAGTCATGACAAGACACCCTAGCTGCAGGGACTTTTTTTCTGTGCCATCTCTAACAGGTACAGCAACTCAACAGCAGAGGGACGTGTTTGCCTGTCCACTGGGCTGTGTCACTGTTCTTCACTGCCACAAAGTAGATGTGTTTGTTTGGTATCAGTAAGGCCTTGCTCCCTTCGCACATGCTCCGAACGCCTGCTCCTTGTGCTCACTGCCGACCTCTCGACGCCTTCAGGTGGATCAGACGCCAACAAATCACTATTGTTTGCCATTTTTGTATCAGTTTCCACCACCCTAATGTGATCTGCTCCATTTCTGCTCGGATTGATTTATCTGTTTTTCATGAACAGGTTACCTCTTGGCAGTGACTCTTATTATGCTATATCTTTCCTGATGGTGCTCTCTGATTACATTGTATTTTTCTGGTGAACTCTTGCACCAGCCGCCTGAAGGTCGAAACAACGTTCCACTCGTAGCTTCCCCACCTGTTCTGCACCTGAGCCAAATTAGTGCATTTCCTGAAGTTGATTGTTGAATTGCACATGTGTTGTCAACTGTCACACCTAACTGCCAGTTTGTAGTGTCTTTTGTTGTTGGTGACTCATTATACCTGAACGAGTTCAAAGATAGAGACCTGTGACTGGTGATAAGTGTGCAATATTGGTGTGTAAAAGGACAACAGCACTGTGTGTCTCTAATAACTATCTTTCCTCTTTCTAAGTCATGAATATATACAGATGTGTATAACTTTAACTTACAGAGGTACAGTGTGTACAGCACGTTGTTCAAACCAGTGTAAACTGGATCAACATGGTGATCTCTTCCACGTATCTCAGTTGGGAGCTCTCAGAAATGTTTTTCAACAGAATAAGGAAGTTGTGACTTTCTTTGTTCCAATTTAGCTCCTCCTCCCTCCTCACCTGAAAAAAAGCACAGGGCACGCTTGATTTCATCCTCACTTCACGTGTCCATAGGATCACATTACAGCCTTTTTGTTTTGTTGGACACATTAATATGACTTGTATGTTTTTGTTTGGCCTTGAATGTCTATATATCAGCTATAAAAGTATACGTTAAGGTTAGGTCTATTTAATGACGTTTTACTATATTATTTACGGTAAATACTGCCTTGCTAACCATCCTCTAAACGTTCACACGAGTAACGCCATGAAAGTGGTGTTATTTTGCGTGGATTGCTCAACCCGCTGTCACTTCTTGTTATGAACTTTTTCTCCAGTAAAAAAAAAGTTTGTTTGCAAACAAAGGCAGCCACGTGGAGAAAAAGAGACTCCTGGGAAGTGTAGTTTCTAATCGAAAAAAAGTAAGCGTCGACACTGTGGATTGAACTTCATTACCCACGATGCACCAGAAATAAACCAGCTGAGTGCAGTGGGTTGGATGTTTTTTTTTTTTTTTTTGTCTGACAAGTATATATGGAGTTCTGTGTTTACTGTTAGCTAGTTAGAGCTCTTTGTTTTTGTTGTCACCTGAAAGTCAAAATGTCCCGGCGGTATATCAGCCTACACTGTTTGCCATAAATACTCGAAGGCAGATATTGTAAAAGATACTGATAAACTCTTTAAGGGTACAGATTTTTCCTCCATACTTTTTTTTTTGTTGTTTTTGTTTTTTTCGTCCACTTGTAACTGAAGAGGAAGCTTCTTGGACACTTCTTGCACAAGGTAAACAACTTTTTACTAGCTATAACAAAGGACGTTGTCAAAGTTTATGTGAATTTAAATTGAATTTGTCACATTATATTGAAGACAGTAACGGCTCGGACACTTTGTTTAAAAAAAAAAAAAAAGTGTGTTGTCAAGGGCTAACGGTCGGCACGAGGCAAGTCTCCTTTGTCCGGCAAACCGAAGCACGCATGTTGTTTTCCGCCTGTTTAGCTTCCTGGCTGTATTATAGCATATTAAAGAAGTATATTTGTGTATATTAAACACAAATACATTTCACTTGGTTGTGTTTAATCTGTATTTAAATATTTTAAATATTTAGATACAAAATAATTTTAACACTTTTTAAAATAGCAAAAAATCAATAAATGATGAGTGTATTATTCTGTCATAAGCCTCTGTAAATTTAAAATTGTCTTTATTTCACCTGGACAACAGCAAACAATAAGACAATTTCATTTCATTTCAATAAAATCTTTTCTTTTTTTTTTTTTCATTGTTTGTTATTTGTTGTGTTCTACGTCATTTTAATTTATTCCTCCTCAGTAGATATTAGTCACTGAGTCAATATGAAGTGCGTCAGACACCTCTGGATAAACCTGTCCTCAAGTCTACATGAGTCCAAGGAGGTGCTGCTGCTGCTGCTGCTGCTGCTTGTAAATAACGCACGTGAATAGGTTGAGTCTGCTGAGCCTGAGCCAAAGTTTAAAAATAACCTCAGATAAATGACCTCATAGGAGCAAAGGCTAGACCCGCTGCCAACTTTAACTGACACAGTATGGCCATAGATAATAGATAGATAGATAGTCTAATGTTTTGAGCAAATATCTACAAGAACTTGAGATTTGGTGTTCAAATTCATGGAGCACCTTTGTTGTGTTTTTTTTTTTTTTTCAGAGACAAAGGTCTTGTGACTACATAACTAAAACAAGAAAATATGACTCAAGGTCATCTATAGCACTGACTTTGCACTTACTGATTAAACCTTGCTTGTGTCTGATAGCATCCCTGCCCCCACTCTCTTTCAAAACAAACCTGACTGACATGTAGGTTTGCCTTCCAACCGTTGCTCAACCTCTCTCCCGCCTGTGCTTCTTTGTCATCTTCCATCTCTCGCAGTTCATTGTGCTGCAGGGCACAACTGTTTCACAGCAGTGATAATGTATGAGTAGCTCAGATTTCATTCCTTGAACCATGTTTTTTGTTGTTTTTTTTTTACACCATGATGCAAGACATTTTAGCAGAAAAAAAAAACATGTGACTCCCGCAAACAAAGCCCATGAGGAAGTGAATGAAGTTCCTCATGGAAAAGAAATCATTTTTAATTTTCGTAAACCCATGAAGTAATGCTTGAGAGAAATGTTTGCGGGAGTCACTTGTTTTCTCAACACATGGTTTGTGGCTTTGCTTTGTTTGTCTGTAGTGTATGTTTTTAATTTGTACTACAGTGGTTTAAATAGGTTGCTATTGAATTCATGACCTCATAACTACCCCCTTACCACATCGGATAGGATGCCATGATAATAGTCACATTTAAAAGCGTCACACTTCCTGCTCTCCACCCTCAGGACATCTTTAAGTTGAAGGTGGTGGAAGATGGTGTTGATTCTGGGCAGAAGGATGAACAGGGAGGACTCTGGGATCAGAGACTCACCAGCTGTCAAACGCAAGGTGCTGTTAAAGAAACATACATTTTTCTATGTTTTCTATCTTGCAGCTTCTCTCTCACCTGACTAAAGTCACAATTTTTATATTTTTTTTATACATGTTGTTGTCCCATAAGGTGTTTGAGGTTGAATCCAAAACTTTAGCCAGTCAGGATGTCTTGGACTTCTGCTCCGGCTCATCCCACTCAGATGGCATCCTGCAGGTCTTCAATGAGTTTCGTGACTGCCGCCTCTTCACCGATGTGGTCATCAGCGTGCAGGGCCGTGAGTTCCCCTGTCACCGTGCTGTGCTCTCCGCCTGCTCTTCCTACTTCAGAGCCATGTTCTGCAACGATCACCGCGAGAGCCGCGAGATGCTGGTCGAGATCAATGGTATCCTGGCTGAAGCTATGGACTCCTTCCTCACCTATGTTTACACCGGCCGTGCCAAGATCACCACAGAGAACGTCCAGTTCCTCTTTGAGACCTCCAGCCTCTTCCAGATCACCACACTGCGTGATGCCTGTGCCAAGTTCCTGGAGGACCAGCTGGATCCGTGCAACTGCCTGGGCATCCAACGCTTCGCAGAAGCCCACTCCCTGAAGCAGTTAGCCAGCCGCTGTCGCAGTTACGCCCTTGCCAACTTCTCAGAGGTGGCTCAGCATGAGGAGTTCCTCGACCTACGCAAGGAAGAGCTGGAAGAGTACACTGGCAGTGATGAGCTGTCCATTGGTAAGGAGGAGGTGGTGTTTGAGGCGGTGATGAGATGGGTGTATAACAATGTGGAGAACAGAAAACCCATGCTGAAGGCCCTGCTTCAAAACGTGCGCCTGCCCCTTCTGCACCCCAACTACTTTGTCCAGACAGTGGAGGGAGACCAGCTCATCCAAAATGCTCCAGAGTGCTACCAGCTTCTGCATGAGGCCAGACGCTACCACGTGCTTGGAAATGAAATGATGTCACCCAGAACTCGTCCACGCAGGTAAATAAAATGTTGACAGTCAGATAATATAACTGAATGTTATCTACAAAAAAAATGTCAACAGTCAGTTTATCATGTCACATTTTGGCTTGTCAATGTAGCATGACCTGTTAGTCTGATTAAATGCTTATAGTGTATGCTGTGCTGTAGTCACGTGAATATTGAATGATTTTTATCTGTGCTTTGTTGTGTGCCAGATCTTTTGTGATTAAAAGAAAACAGATTTAGCTTTTGATCTTTTCTTTTCTGGCTTAAAACACATAAGCCACTCCAAGGACAGAGGTCAGTGTAAGATAAGGAAACATGTCGGCAGTAAGTCGATCTTTTATCCCACATTGTATAGCCAGAGGTTACAACCTGCGCATGAACTTAGTGCTCCTGGCATTGCTGTTGTTGTCTGTGCGTGTGAGTGAGAAAAAGACAGGGAGTGTTATTGTGCCGAACAGACAAGTGTGTCATTGACTGAGCTGTGTTTTGTAACCTATTTTGAAATGGAAATGATAATGACGGAGGCAGGGCATGTCCGTACACAGACTGGTTGGATGGAAGGATACAAGACGATGTGATGCAAGAAATGGCAATCATGAAATGCTAAGTCTTCTTATCATACCAGCAGTTTAACTCACCTTACTGGTCTGGATATAAAGTCAGCAGGAGTGTCTGCCCACCTGTTCACTTTTTATCTATTTACAAAATGGTGTCTTATTTCATGTGTTTTTTTTGTTTGTTTGAAGATGAGGACAAAGGTTGGCCCTGACTGAAACCTTATGAATGAGACACAGAATTGACCATATGGTAGCCTGCTGTACAGCAAACAAGAGTGCAGCTGCTCTTGTATGTTAGGCCTGCTGTAAGGGTTAAACTGCTTGTGAGCAGTTGTCGGTTATTAAGGCTGTGTGACGTGTGTTTTAGGTGTATCGTGTCAGTATCCAGGCAGATCTGTCCAGATCAGCAAGCCAATCAGGCAGTTAACGCCTGCACTGTCTACTTCGTTTGCCCTGAGGGCCAAATCTGCTCCTGCTTGCAACAGATGCCTGGTTCTCCCCTTTCTGTGTCTTCAGCTGGGTTTCTTTTCTCTTTGGAAGCCTTTAGAAACTGTGTAATGACATTGCACGAGCAGGCACATGTATATAAAGCTAAACCGCTCCTGGGCTTGACTGTCTCTTAGATGTATAGCTTGTGAAACCACTTATCTGCGTCTGATCCACATAAGCCGGCAGAGAAATGTAGGGCAAATGTAAAGAAACATTTGTGCCACATTTGCACTGTAGAGTGCTATCCAAAATACACTGGATGGTACCTCTAGTACCTCTAGTAGTCTTTACATGGCATTAGTATTTTTCAAATTGTACAATAAGAAAAGAAGCTGTTGTTAGTGAGCTCCCCCGTAGGAAATGCAGTCATATTCATGGCATGTTATGAACAGCCAACAATAAGAGAGCTTTGTAATCATGGAAAGTCAGATTAAGTCCAGCCCCATGTGTGTTTTGTTGGACCCTAGATTGATGCCTTCATTGTAACCTTTATAAGCTTGCCCTGAAGATAAGTTAAAAAAATAATATTCCTGTGGAAACAACCACTCTGGATGACAAATGTCTGCCGTCTGTAATTAGAAAAGTGTTGACATGGAGGTGTTTATGTGCTTAATTCATTTTGTACAGGGCTACATATATATAGTATTTTAATGAGATACCATGTCTGTATTATAAACATGTTCTTGTGTCGCTATTCCCCCATCCACCCCTAAATCTTCCACGTCTTTCCCTCTGCCTTACCCTTCCTGCTTACTTCTGTGCAGGTCAACTGGCTACTCTGAGGTGATTGTGGTTGTGGGGGGTTGCGAGAGAGTGGGGGGCTTCAACCTGCCCTACACCGAATGCTATGATCCAGTCACAGGAGAGTGGAAATCACTGGCCAAACTACCGGAGTTCACTAAGTCAGAGTATGCTGTCTGCGCCCTCCGCAATGACATCCTGGTGTCAGGTAAGATCTTGTTGCATTCGCAACAATTTAACAGAATTGTGTTATAAAGACTCAAACTGAACACCAACCAAAGTGCAATGTACATGTATGTATTAAATGTGGCAGATAATGGTGTAAGGCTACTGATCACTTGGCCGAGGTGAGTTAAATTTTTGTTTTAGTAACTTCAAATCTATCCCCAAAATCAAGCAAGTGCACTATATTGCATATTGTTACACCGGTCTTTTCTGTAGTTAGACTCCGTATGGTCTCAGTTGTATCATATCCAAAAAGAAAAATTCACTCATATACACTTAACGGACACGGTCAGTGTCTGTCCATGCATGGCTTGCCATCTAATTCCCCAGTGGAGTGGCAGGAAAGGCCGTGGTGGATGTTTGCCCTGTGTTATTTTTACAGCCACAGCCTGCTTGAGTATAGGAAAATATGAGAGCAACATCTGGATGCACACTCCAGGCTCAGGGCTGAGAGAGGCCTTCATTGGCCAGCTCAGTCTCTCTCTTCCTGTTAGCCAATCATCAGGGTCATCATTTTTCTATTCGGTTCAGCGGTTTTCTAGGATCTCCTTGATGTCACGATCTAACATCCCTTTTTGATTTCATGCTGCAACAATAGGTTGTGAAATACAAACTCTAAGATATTATACCTCTCATTACTTCCTGGCAAGGCTGTTACATTTTTGGAACTTGAGCATGAGCCAAGTGTGGCGTAAGCCTCCTTTGGTGGAAAAAAAAAATAAGATCTAGATTAAACAAGACATTAATATTACATCATTCATCTTAACTGGTGAGGTCAAGATGAAGGTAGTTTCTAAAGCCAAACACTGATATGAATTGAAAACATGGAGCTTGAGAGTTTTTCTTTTTTAGTAGTTTCCTAGAATATGCATAGAGAGAAGTTCCAATGTGGCTGCTAGGACTGCTCGTGTTCAAACATGCTTTATACGAGCTGCAAAACACTACCGGACAAAAACAGCCGCTGAAAGATCTAGAGAAGAGAGAAAAAAAAACCTAGATGGGGGGGAAAAAAAAGAATGTTCTCCCCTTCGGCAAGGAGTGTGCAGTGTTTATGATTTTATATGCTCTCACTGTGCCTCACGTGTTCGCTATCAATCTACCCTCAAGCGCTGCCTGGAAAAGTCAACATAACAACCCCCCCAACACACACACGCACACACACACACTCCTCGTCTCTCCGTCTGTCACACATATATACAACCTACTACTCTACAATATAGCATATTATCATCTTTATTAAATTATCTTGATACATTTAATCCACTTTTCTTAACTTTATTTCGCACCCTTTTGATTACATTCCCACACATACCTGCATTCTTTCTGTGCGTCCCTCTCCCTCACTGGGAGCTGGCTCAAATACCTTGGAGGGCCTCCAGTCTCTAGCACAGCTGCAGTTAGCTGTGGTCTTAAATGGGACATGGCTCAATTGAGTATACAAAAGCTCTTAGGTTTTGTACAGGGACATGGACTCAGGCCACTTTCTCACATCAACCTCTTTGTCGGATCAAGGGTGAGCACGCTGACTCCCACACTGTAGAAAATTCAACTCATTTGGATATTATTGCTGCAAAACACACGTCATTATGTCACACATTACAGAGAGGCATGTCATTGTCACATTAGCCATAGATCTGTAAGTAACCCGTCAGCAATGTGTTGCTGTCACACAAATCATTGTGGGATCCCCCGAAGTCAGCGCCTCCTGTTCCTTAAGAACAGTGATTAGCAGCATTGGCCGTCCCCATGTGGGCTGGTGGGACTTGAGTTTTTGGTGAGAAAAGACCCCGTTCTGAAGGTAGCAATTCTTTTTAATAGGTTCCTATGTTTACAAGGCTTTCTTTGAAGTGTTGCGACTCCGTCAACACGTTTCACGCAAATCTTTCCAAACAGGAGCCCCAAGGGCAGCAGACTGTCTGGCTCTTCCACTATCCAGCAGATTATTGAGCAGACACAAGCTGCAACTAACTTCCTTCCTGTGTCTCCTTTCGTCTGCGCACTACGGTTAATTAAAAACGGCTGAACATTAATTACCCCCCGGTGAAAACCACAAGAGGTAGACATCTGTAGCCACTGATTTATTTAATTAAATGATCTATCAAGGATGTGATTTGTATTTATTGTTAGGACAAAACACAAGTGTATAGCCACCTGTCTGTCAGTTGGATAAAAAAAAAAAAAAAACCCTTGTTGTTTTCATGTGAATACAAAAGAGGTTTAGACACCTTTGTTTGTAGTGGCAGGTCTTTATGCCTTTATCATTGCTTCATATAACCACCCACGTCTCAGTCTAAAGAAAACACCCAGCAGCAAATTGCTGACACTCTTCTCTAAAGGGAGAGGCATGATTTGAAGGCGCTCTTATTTATTTCCATAATCTGTGTTTTATTAACTGATATCACCACCATGTGTTCAATTTAAGTCCTGGTGTGAAATAACACAGATTGTCACAGACCTTTCCGTTTATATCGTTGAGTCTCGTTGGTATCTATGCTGCGCCCGTACTGCTACACCATGCTTCCTTTGAACTTACTGTTGGAGCAGATGATTGCTGCCAAATTTAATCACACAAAAATTCATCTAGTTTTTCATAGAACTTATAAATAATATCACATTTCTCCTCTTTAGTTTAAACCTGACGTTGGTTTCTCCTGGTTTTGATACATCTTGTCTGTGTCCTCCATCCTAAAAAGTTAATTTGTGCTACCCACTGTATTTTTAAAAGATCAGAGAGGTTTTTCCCTCACTCTGTGGAGAAAAAAAGGACAGGTGTGTGTGTGTGTGTGTGTGTGTGTGTGTGTGTGTGTGGGGGGGGTGTTATTAAGAGAACGAGGGCATGTGTCAGGGCCTGTTAGATACTGTAGCCAGATCGTCTGACTGTTATTATTCTCTACTCTTAAAATGTATGTTTGCCTAGAAACAGCCGATAAGACATACAGTCATACCGCAGCTCTGTTAGCTGTGTGTGTTTTCTACAAGATACTATGTGTGTGTGTGCATATATTTAAACAGTGAAGTTGCCTCAGATAAAACACGAATCAGGACATCTCGAAATACTTTGCCATAAACACGCAATCCAAAACCAGCTGTTCACAGAGAGGTTATTTCACATCAGATCAACTGGACTAAAACAAACACTGATCTAGTGCTAAATTTACTTTAAGCCTCTTCGGAACCCAAAATTGTCTTGAATATTAACTGTTACGTGACATTGTTATTTTTAGGTGGTCGCATCAACAGCAGGGACGTGTGGATGTACAACTCCCAGCTCAACCTTTGGATCAGAGTGGCTTCTCTTAACAAAGGCCGTTGGAGACACAAGATGGGCGTCCTATTGGGCAAGGTAAGGATAGGGGTCTCAAGCCAGATGTGTGTACGACCTGATTTATTGTCCCATAGTTACATTTTTAAAGAAGTACATGTCCTCTAGGGAGGCTACATGTGTGACTCTGTTGCTACAACTGTAGCCTCCTAATACAAAAGTACAAATCCAGCATGTATACCTTCAGTAACGCAACAGTTGGTGATGTATGTTTACAAAAATTTGAGCGAGGGGTGCTTCAGAGGTGTAGAAAGACAGTGTGGTGCTGATTGCAACCCCTTCACCTAACCCTCCTTCCATTAAAAATTTATACCTTTCGAAATAATGTGTCTCTTTCCAATGTTACACAATACACACTGTCTTTCCTGCAGGCTTGAAAGAATTTTAAACATAGGCTTTGCATACCTAGTGATGATTGACGTTAAGTATCTAGTCTTAGACCTGTGTTACTCATCACTGGGAGACACTATGGAATTCCAGCCACATATTTCTATAGCTTGCTATCTTCCATATGGATCCCCGTGAAAGCACTTCATGACAAGGAGCAAAATTATGTACTTTTTTTTTGTTTGTTTTTTGTTTGACTCATCCGGTTTGTTGCCTCAGGGTTTGTAAATGACTGATGCCAGCTCATGTCACACATCCTGGAAACACAGGAGCAGTGTTAACAGAGAGAGAGACAGAGAGAGAAGTTTATCTTTATTTAAAAGCAGCATATAAACAAGTACCTCTGCTGCTGGAGCAGGGCAGCTGATTCACCCATTCAATACCCCCCCCACACACACACACACACCATAGTTCAACCGTCACTTGAAATAACTTTATATCTCTGTCACTTATTTCATATGCCATATTCTACATTTAATATTTACACGTGAGCTGATCATGAACCCTCGACCACTGCTCTTGAGCTGTTACTATTTACACATTCTATTACAAGGCTAGGTGGACTTTCTGGATTGAGGACAGTGGGAGTTTAATGGACTTGTGCCAGCACCTCACACTTCCAAGTTAAGCACTAGCTTAGTCAACTTGCCCATATCATGTTTCACGTGTCTCTGCTCAATCACATAAGCCTGAAGTGGCCTTACATGGCTCTGAGAACCCCTGATAAGCCTGTAAACATGCACTGATGTTTGCATATGTAGGCATTATTTAGCACGCTCGGCCTGTAAATATAAACAGTACAAGGCTGTTCATGTTCCTATGGTATGCTGCCTTCTACTTACAAGAAAGAAAACTATCATTAGATTTTAATGAATTTGTTTAACAGGGACAAAACACGAAGGCATTGTAACATTCAAATAAAATGCAAACAATGCAGAGTATATAGGACTTCTAGTTGTAGCTGATTTGCAGTCTTTGTCCCAAGTTAGGCTTTTAAAATGAAATAACTACCATATAAAATGTTCAGAATCGTAATCACATGTTGTTGTGTTTTGAAATGTTCTTAAACCAGACAGTCAAGTCCATCTTCATTTCATAGCATCAACATTGTTAGTATTTGTGGTTGTCTTTATGCAAAACAATGATTGACCACCTGTAAAACAATGGCATGAGTAAGTCTCTGAACTATAATTATGTGTCAAGAAGAACAGCCATTGATTGTCGCGGTTGAAGCAGACAGAGCATAAACAGAGGTGACTCAGGCGATCACACCACAACTCACAAATATGTCGTGTGCACTTTGGCCATCATGTGTACGTACAAATGAACACATAAAGAAGATAGATACAAGTGCAAGTATTCTTGATACGCTTTGGGCGAAAACAGCACTTTGTTTACTTTTACAGAAAGGATGACTCATGGAGGGGGAGTCCTTGTCATCTCCAGCAATTTTTCAAATGTAATTTTTTAGGGGGGAGTTCTTCTGGTGGACAATCTGTATTGAATTTTCTATGACTTCCAAACAACACCCAAAGTGCTTAGTTGCCTCGCCACAAACAACAAACACACATGCGTGCATTTAAACTACACAAAGGTCCTCCACAACAGTGAGGTAATCAGCTGGATGGTCACACTGTGGCTATAAAAGTCAGTAATTAACTCTGAGCTGAGTCATGTATCAAGGTATGGTGAAAACAAGACGTACTGACACGGCTGCCATTTAACTTGACTCTAATACCCAGTTATGGAGCATTAAAGGACATTTAAACTGATCTGCAGCTGACTTAACACTCTCATGCAAAAATTATTTGATGCTAAAATTAGACGACATAGTAGAAGTATTATGGGATGTATTTAAGTCCAAAGCATCTGGCTTAAGAGTTAAACTGGTCAGGCATCACACATAACATATCCGAGGCAATGACTGGTATATAGTGCTTCATAGTGTATAAGCTTGAACACACACTTTTCACCCTTTCTTGAAAAACACATTCCTTGGACATGTTAAATCCCAGGAGAGGCTCTGGTCTCCAACCACTTCCTGTATCTGTGGCACACATGTGGATTTGTCCTCCCCATCTCATGTTTTCTTCCTTCTTTTTATTTCACAAAGTCTTGAGAGTTGACTCGAGTCAGCAGACTAATGGTATTGACTATCTAAGAGATTTTTTTTTTTTTGTAAATGGCCTTATATTGTATCTTCGATTTTCGGTGCTTATTTGTTTTGACCCCCCCTCACCTTTGTAATTACATGATTTCCTTTTAACAAACTTTAAGGAACAACCTTTCTAGTGAATGTTTTTGTTACGTCTTCATTCCAGATTCCTGAGTAATCTGAATCTAATCAGTATGTGAAACATACAGTCACAATCACTTTAAGTCTTTCCTCAGAATTCAGTTCCCCCTCCTCCTGTGTCGTTTCCTCTTTCAGTCTGTAATTTCCCCCTTTTTGATGTGCAGCAGTTTAGGTTTTTGGGAAACACGGCTGGATGTAAACAAGCCTCTGTAATGAGCACGTATGCATGTTCGTGCTTTCATGCAACAATCTCAACCCTGACTTCCTCCTCCTCCTCCACCACAACCACCATTCTAACAATTTGCATATTCAGTTGATAAATCAAGTACTTCTTGATTTGCACACATACGAACCTCCTCCTTTGTATTACTATACAATGTGCACACCCTCCATTTACTATGTCCTTTCACTTACTGTACTTCCAAAGCTGGCTCTTACATGGATATGAGTACAAGAGCCCACACAAGCGTCTCAGTGTCCTGCAATCTGTGATGTCCTGTTGGACTGGTCTTGTTACCATAGAGTAAAAGCAAAAATAGGTCACCAGTTGTTTTCCTCTCCCTGTTATGGCTGCACTTGGTGACGGCTGTTCTCATCTATCATAGTGTTTCACTCTCAGTGTTTCTTCTCTGGAACTCTCTTTCTCTCTTTTTCTTTGTTTGTTTCTCTGCCAGTCAATCTCTCATATAATTTTCCTCCTGAAGCCACTCTCTCAGTCTCAGTTGTTACCTCTGAGTTGTCTGCAGGCTAAGGAAACAGTTAATCATTCAGCCATTCTAAGTGTTTGAACCTGGTTATAAAATAAGACGTGGATGCTTGTTCAGTGGTTAGCAAGTGTGTCCACAGAGGGTCATGAATCATGTTTGGCTTAGCGTTTATGTGAAGGCCACATACTTCATGTCGGTACAGAGTATGTGTTAACATCATCGAGCCAATGTGGAATGTGCTTATATTCATATACATACACTTTCACGGTGTATCGAAACCATGAGGGGTGTTTTATTGAGCGAGTGCCGAGTGGTGAGGGTGAAAAGAAAAGAACAATCCGGGGGCCTTAGCGCCTCACCACCACCTCCTTCTTCAAACAAGCTGGCGATATGCCCTCAGTGGAGCCTTAAAGGGTTGGTTCACCCAAATTAATTATAACATATTTTCTCATTCTAATTTCTCAGCTTCTCCATTGCACTCAGTGATCCACAGCCCTCACTGACAACAGTTTTTATAGGGTTTTTTTTCTTCTAAGAAATGGTTCGAATGAGCTGTTTCAGGCAATAAATCTTGGAAAATAATACCTGTATGGTGAAACTAACCCTTCAAATCTCTCTGTACCGCACACTTTTCTTACTCTCCTTCATGGCCATGATTATTTAGTTAATTACGAATGTGGCAGCTGCCCTCCACCAAATAGTTTAGTCTAGTTTGATGTTGTTGTGATTAACGACACATGGTAGTAGTAGTACTACTTTGGAACAAGCATGTGATATGCTAAAGAAAAGGACATCAAGAGTTGTTTTTGCTCTCTATCAAGTTTTCAGTTAAAAGGCAGTGATGCTATCAATTAGCCCAGGTGTGGAATGCAAATTTTCCTGTGAACCATCCACTTCCTTATTTTTTCTTTCGTTCTGTTTGTTTCCTCATTTTTCCCTCCATTTTTTCTTTGTCTCTTTGTCTCTCTCTCTCTCTCTCTCTCTCTCTCTCTCTCTCTCTCTCTCTCCCTCCCTCTCTTTGCCCTCTGTACTTGTTTATGCATCAGGTTTTGTGGAGAGGCAGGAACTGCCCGAAGGTTTTCTGTTGTATAAGACCTGCATGTTGATGAGCACATAACCAGTAACACTACTCATTGTGTATTCTCGACATATTATCTCCTTCCAAAGAATATTGATGAAATAGAAACTTGTCATGAAACTCTACAATGTTTTTTTTTTTTTTTTAAACTCTTTTTCCTTGTTAGAGTGCGTATTGTATGTCAACACTATCCTCCAGCTTGTAACGCTTTGCCTTCCAGTTTGTGGTTCTGATTCAATTATCCTAAAAAACAAAATGTGGCTTCTGCTTAAAAATATTATTTTAAATGTTAAATCCAGCGGGAATTAAAACAGATTATGATGACACCACATGACAAAACACTGATTCACAAACTGCTGTTGTTGTGGCTCATTATATTGTTATGTATTTACTGACGGTTGAGAGAGGTCAAGGTTAGCACACACACTTGTGCCTGCGGGAATCTAGGATAGTGTTTACGTATAAAAGAGCAACAAGGACAGGTATTATGGGGCTTGTTCAGAAGCTGCCTGTCACCTTTTTTCATGCACCTGATAGACCGGTTCTCTAAGTGCTGATGTAGAAAGTATTGTTCATACTGATGAACAAGAAAGCTCGAATACAAATGCGTTTCTGTGCACATGGCGTGTGTAGGAACATTATTTATCACTAATAATTTCCCTCTCCCTGTAATTTAACTCTCAATTTCATATCTGGTTTGTGTGTCTGCCGTCAGGTCTACGCTGTAGGTGGCTATGATGGACAGAGCCGCTTGAGCAGCGTGGAGTGTTATGACTGCTTCTCCAACCGCTGGACAGAGGTGGCTCCCATGAAAGAGGCTGTTAGCTCTCCTGCCGTGGCCAGCTGTGCCGGCAAGCTCTTTGTCATAGGAGGAGGGCCAGACGACGACACTTGTTCAGACAAGGTGGGAAAGACATGTGTGCACCCCCTAACTACATATTTAAGCACATAGTGATGACAGCTGAGGTGCTTTTGTCTCAGATAGTTCAAAGTGGGTTGTTTCCAGTGGGTTGTAACTCAACTTGTTGGTGTCAGGAGTGCTATATATTTAAATTAGGGTTACATAGGCTAAATAAGCTTATATAGAGTTATTATACATTAATAGGGGCTACTTATGTACCTCTCTCCTAACTAAAGAAATAAATTAAGCCTAGTGGACTGTTGTGGTCTCAGAGACCAAGAATTGGTAATCCTCTGTAACAAGGCCAGAGAAAATGATTACAGTATATAAAACTTCCTGTCAAACGTCACTGATTGTCAGTTTATCTGATGTAATAACACCCACATCCTGGATATCCTGGTCAGTCTGGTTGATCCTGATTACGCTAGTTTTATTCTGTGGCAACGAGTTTCAAGTCAAGTTCATCAATTAATCGTTCATAGAAATGTAACAACTTAATGAGGTGACACACTGACGTGCTTTGACATGATGCTGATGGAAACAGAGAACGGTACAGGAAGAAAGCAAAGAGGATAAGGCAGTTCAACCATTTTTGTAGTGCCATGGAATAGTTTATTTTCTGACTGACAAGAACAAGAGAGGTATTATCTTTCCTCCATGTAATAACTGGTGTGTTTGTTTATGTCTGTGCAGGAAAACAAACATCCACAAACAGATAGGCATACTAAGAAGTAGACAACAATCTGATTTAATTTCTCCAGCTGTATGGCCCACTATTTATACCTGGCTCTACGTGACCGAGAGGGTCTAGAGTCTGAGATGGCTACAGTTCCTTCGAACCGCTTATCTCTTGAGTTTCCTAACGTCATTCAAATCAATCCCAGTGGTCTTTGTCTATCGGAGGGAGATGTTGTGTTGTTCGCATTAGCTGCCAGCCGAGACAGCACTGTTTGTAAGAAGGTCATTTTAAAGAGACGTGGGTGAGAGAATGCTTGGATTGTATGCAAAACCCACAAGTCAAACTTGAGTCGGCCCTCAAACAGTCACAGAATGAGCTTCACATATATTTGAGGTTTTATATTCTATTTCCATGCATCTGGTATATATTGAAGAGAGTATGTCTTTATTTATTTCTCTTTTTACTACAATAAAAAACAATAATTACATGTAACTTTAATCTCAGGTCCAGTGCTATGATCCAGAGACAGACACTTGGTTACTACGGGCCAACATCCCTATCGCCAAGCGCTGTATCACAGCAGTGTCCCTCAACAACCTGATCTATGTGTGCGGTGGGCTGACCAAGTCCATATTCTGCTACGACCCCGCAGAGGACTACTGGATACATGTGGTTCACACCTTCAACAAACAGGTAATAGATTAAACACAGATATAGGGAACTGTTTGTCAGCTGCAAGAGGGGTTTGTATACTATGAAGCTACAATCTGTAATTTGCCACCCTGCAGGAGAGCTGTGGCATGTCAGTGTGCAACGGTAAGATCTTCATCCTTGGTGGCAGAGGGGAGAACGGTGAAGCAACAGACACCATCCTGTGCTACGACCCGTCAACAGGCATCATCACAGGGGTGGCGGCCATGCCTCGGCCGATCTCCTACCATGGCTGTGTAACCATCCACCGCTACAATGACAAGTACCACAGGCTCTGACCATAACAACTACACAGACAACACACACACACAAACTCTTCAAGTTGAACCTATGTACAGCACAAACAGAAAAGCACACTTCTTTGTAACAGGCACATTCGGTAGTTCAGTCCACAGTACCGTCGAGCTAATTTATTTTCCTGCAGCATCATGTAGCAGTACTGGTTTTGGCACTCTGAATCTTTTGCTGTAGTTACACTATAGTTATAGTCCTCCCATGGAAATGCTCAGTGGTTGATAATGCTGATGATTTGCCTATAACCTGAGCTAAAGTGGGGTTAGATCAACATGGCAGATGTTCCTTGTATTAGTAGTAACTGCACAATGGTGGGAAGTAATGCATCATATACGACAGAATTAAAAAAAACGGATGGTGATGGTGGTAATCATTCAGCTATGATTACTTGTTGCATTACCAAACATAAATATTGTAATCATGTTGTTGTAATTTGAGCATAGGGATTAATTTTTAACCTGAGGATCGTGTATCTGTAACATAATCTAAACTCAAGGTTCACTTAACTTTTCAGAGCTTTCAACCATAATCCATCATGTGACTCAAGTCCAGGTGTCTTGTGATGACACCTGAGAAAGTTCCATCAGCCTGAGATGGCCATGGTTTGTGATTGAAAACTCCAGGAAAAGCTAAGTTAACATTGCTTCAGAATATTTTATCCCAGAAAAATTTTTAATGTAATTTTTGTGGAAATTTTCAAAGAAAATTGAACACTGAAGTTTCTAAATGACGAGTAAATCATTTGCTTATCTAACCTAACTTACCTGACTGAATCATTTATGGATTTGATACAGTTTTCAATGCCAAAAACAGCTAAAACTCCTAATAACTCCTCATTAGTGAGTTTTCAAAATTGATTTTAAAACGCTATTGATTACAAGCAGGCAATCAGTTTGAAAGTGAACCTCCCACCAGTGGTTTTATTACTGTGCAAAGTAACATCACCCTGTTGATGAGCTGAAATGATCACAGATAGCACCGATGAATAAAAAACAGTGCCTAAGGCAATCAGTCATGTCCACACAAGGATGAGCCAAGAATGATCTGTCAGCCGAAGAAATGTATTTTTGACTGACAGATAAGCAGCCAGGTCAGATTGCACTCCATGCGTATAAAGTATACATACAGCACAGTACTGGTAAAAAAAATATTAAAAAGTACTGTCCTCTGATACCACAAGTGACCTAAAAAAAGGGGGTGAAACAGTCAGCCAGCTGTTTTCCCGCATTATCAGTGGTCATAAATTCAAGTTGGTCTCATGCATTGACCCAGAGCCAGCTTAGGAGAAGGGATCGCTGGTGTTTGCTTTGCTCCCTTATTTCCTTTTTCCTTGACATATCCTCGATTCACTTCCCGTGAATGTTTCCTTTTTCCTGCTCCAGCTGTGTCATCGCCTCACATTTTCTGCTCTACAGTGATATCTCCCTTTTTAAGCTTTATTTTTCTCCATTCTAAATATTATTATTACACTCATTACTGACTTTTAAGTTATACTTTGTTTGTCTTTTTTTTTTATATAATTGAAAGTTCATTGTATTATACATTGCCTTAGCGTGTCTGTTCCATATCAATGTTAGTTCATTGGTGTACGGGGCTTGTGGGTGGTTTTATAAATTTGAGAAGCCTTTGTAGATCAAACTTCGAAGACTGCTCTGAATAAGTGGTGTGCATGTTTGGTATGTATGCATGTATGTGACTTTTATGACTCGGTCTGGTCTACGTGTTGGAGCCAAGGAGGTTTTATCAAAGAGTGGTAGTGTAAGCGTTGGCATTACTGCTAGCTTCTGTCAATAGAACTTTTCACACTGACGCACCTCTCACATGTGCACTCACACGTTAAAATGTAACTCGGGGTAACCGTAGATACCTCCAAGGTGTGTTTGTGTGTATGTGTCTTTACCGGTCAGCTAAAGGTGTGCGGAGGTGTAGCACTCACACAGGGAGGGAGTTCTGAATGACAGGGATTCTGGATGATGTGGCTCACGGTCAGTAAAGGTCACCTTTTACTACAATTGGTGTTGATAGACTAGAGATATTGCTGTGAATATAACTTTAATATGTTCTCTTTGTTTAACTTGTATTTAAATATATCTCTTTCTTGGTTGTTATTGTTTTTTTTCTGTATCTGAGAGCCCCAATTGTGCACTTTGACAGAATCCTGTTAAATGTAGAATAATATGACGATGATTTCCTTTTTTTACTGTATCAGTAAATGTTCTTTGCTTTCATGTGACGTATGGGAGAGACAATAGAAGGGCCTATCAGCTTCTCCTGCTGGCTGCTACCTGCTGATATTTTAACAAAAACAACTAACCCTCTGACAAGAGAACACGTAAGATCAGTAGAGCGTGTTTTTCTGTCTCATTCACAACAACGGTTGGAAGAATTTCAGCTTAAACCATCCTCCAGGCGTTTTCGTAGAAGGACGAGGTTAGTGGCAGGTCTTCAGCAGTAGTACAGAAACGAGAAAAGAAAACATCCTCAGGCTGACCCAGAGTCCTTCGCGGAATAACATACTTGGGTAACTCAGGAGGCCAACAAGAGGACGCTGAGGGGCAAGAAAGTGGTAAAGCAAAAAAAAGAGTGGGAGTTATAAATACTGAGAGAGAGAGAGAGAGAGTTTGAGTGTGTGTGCGTCTGTGATTTCACTGAGTGTTTACTCACAACATTATCTAATGTTGATTTATTGATTTTCATTAATAGCTATATAGAGGCTTTCATACTTTGTTTACTTTGATAAGATTGTTCTTGTTTGTTGATTTTTGCTTTGTTTGTGTGTGTGTTGTGGTGAGTAGTGGGACTGTTTGTTGACAACATATTTTTTTTATATATATATTTTTCCCAAAAAAAGAAGAGCTGAGGGTTGAATATGAATACAGACGTAAGCCAAAGAAAGTGGATTTGATTCAATCCCAAAGGAGATTTTTGTTGAAAACTGTTAATGGGTAAATTGTGCTTGCATGCAAGATGGGGGCTTTAACCTGTTGCAGAACGCTGCCCTACGTGCCTTTTTAATTATGTAAAAAAAAAAAAAAAAAAAAAAAGAGTGACAAGTGGGGAATTAATTCATTAATTCATAAACCATTTTGATATAAAATGTTCTTATCGTATGCCTGATGTGATATTTTAACACTTTTTCCTTAGATGCTCTTTGTTTAACTGCGAAAAAGTTTTGGATTTTTGTAAACTGCAGTATGTTGAAATGTAATGGTTGACTTGTGTAAGAGAAACATCAATAAAGTTTTTCTTTCTTTACACTTCACACGTGTGTGTCCTGTCTCATCACATGTAAAAACTGTTTAAGAATGAAATAATACAGAAAAATATCATTTAAATAACCAGTTAACGAACCAAAATATGTCTCACCTAATAGCACATAACAAACTTCCACAAGTTCTGTACTGTATCTTTCCATCTATATGACTGCACTGTGTTTAATTGGATGCTTAATTGATGATGTGAAAATGTGCTATGGATCATCTTCAGTGCAGCTTTTGATATAAAATATTCTTTTTCAACCGAGCTTTTGAGTTTCCACTCGATAGGAAAGAAATCAGAAGATTGAGATGAAAAGCAGCTGTTACACTGGACGTGATAGATGAGCTGGATATTCTCATTTCAATTAGCATCGCCACATTGGTCTTCACACGAGTGTCTTCAGACCATAAAAATGTGGAAGACAGAGCAGAAGTGATTATATAAATTATCGCACCCGCAGCTGTTGTCACCAGCAGCACCACAAGTTTTAATGAAGACTCCACAGATCTTTATCGCACAACCAACAGCAAGAAATATAAATATGAGATCTTACTAAACGTCCTGCAATGTGCTCCATATGGCCGCTCCTCTTCTTTTATTTCATCAAGGGATGAATCAATCATATCAATGACGATTTAATGAGCCATTGTATTGAACAAGAAAAACACTATATAAAAACCAGCCGCACTACTTCAAGCTAGGATTGAGCAACTCGTGCTGCAATAAACGCCCGTAAGGCTCTTTCTGTTGTGTCTTATGTTGTGATTTATATACTCCATATTATGGTTCGGTTCGTCAAAACCACAGACATTCTTCTCATGGATTATTATGGGCACATTGTATTTATATTCGCATGAAACAATGCACAAAGAATTCACATACACATTATTTACACACACTCACAGACAAGAAAACACTATATATCACAGCTCATGTCAGTGCTTGCTTATAAGGTATTTGGTACTGTCACCTCATACCCACACGTTTCCTGGTGAAAACCCATAATAGAGCATAAATTAATGACCCACTCTGGTACTGTGGTAGATGTAATTGTTCTGGCCTTAATAAAAAGGATAGATTTAACTAAATGCTGTCTTATGTCGTGATGTTCAACAGACGAGGAAACTATGTGGTGCCTGTAAAGTATCTCTTGGCAAATGAGCTGCTTTTACACATGTTGCCAAACCCCACACTGCTGCAAGAGATGCCTTTTATTTATTTATTTTTTTACTACAGGAGGAGGTTGAGTTGAAAAGGTCATGGAGTTAGGAGCTCTTAAGATGTTGATTCATTGCAAGGTAATAGTCAGAGTTATGCATAATTACAAAACCCTCTAATTTTGATGCTTTTGTGCAGTGAAACTGAAATACTGATACACGATTGTGATGTACCAGGAAGCTTGATGATAACAAGGTGTGCTTAACTGATTCCTGATCATCACAAACTGGTTCCCTCTTCTTGTCACGTGTTGGCTCCCTGCTGCCAAGCTTAAACATGTAAGATTGATAATAGTAACACATATATAGCCATAGCTGCTACCCTGGCTTAAAAGCAAGCATATGCACATTGTTGTCCTAAAAGAAATCACTGACAGATGGTGGTCACAATTCTGCCATACAATGAATTTCCATTGAATCAGTCATTATTCACTCACACTAAGGGCTAAATATTTAAAGAGTTATATCATGAGAGCACGCATGCATGAATGAGGTGTTGTTATAATCACATCACACATCTTCTTTCCGTTGAACAAATACAAATAAAGATGAATATTGTGCGCTCCTCGGTGAGTAGTATCATCTATTCTGTAGAATAGCGGCGCCTGCTGGCTGTTTTTCTGAAGTGCAAGGCTAACTCTCCACTATTTAGCCTACTTGTCCACCTCGAGATTTAGCCATTTACTAAACACAAGTGAAGTGAAATTAATATAGCATAACGCAAAGGACATGCTCTCACTGAATTAAAACACACGCCTCACAAAGAAACGTTGTTCCGCAGCACAGGCCACTCCAGTAAGTTTGCATTTCAGACAGATTGAATTGGTTGTCTACAAATGAGTGCTAACGTTAGCTGCATTAGCAAACAAGGATAGCCGTTGCTAACGTTACAAGCGCTACCGGCTGCACGAGCTTAAGAGGTACGGATTTCTCCGACACGGAGCTCGTGGGACACAGTCCGGTGGCGCAACGTTAAATGTTTTTGTTTAAGTGAGCGTCATTAGAGGCTGTGGTTTTCTCAAATAATGTGCCAACAGTGAGGAACAGTGATAGACGCTTTGCTAACCCACGTTAGCACAACTAGCTAGCTAGTCAGTGCTAAAGTTAGGTGTGTGTGTGTGTGTGCCAGCTCCTCTGCTAGCCGGCTAATTCGATGCTAATCACAAGTGGCCATAGGAGCATGGATGTGACTGGCTAACGTTAGCTGTTTTGATTATTTTCCTATTCTTTTCTACAGGCAGCGATGTCAGGAGTTAAAAGGAAAATAGAGGGCAATGATCCCGACTATGAGGACATTTCTCTGGTCCAAAATAGTAAGAGAAACAAAGCGGCTGAACATAATGGTAAGTTCATAGTCTGAACCGTGAGACAGTACACCTGCTTTACATGTTGTGACAGTTAACAGCTAACTGTAGTTTCTTTAATGTAAACTTATGTCCCTTTATGCTGTTTCAGCCCGAGAAGCGGCAGTGCAGAAGATTGAAACCATCATCAGAGAGCAGTTTTCTTTGGAGATGAAGAACAAAGAGCATGAGATAGATGTGATAAGTCAGGTATCTGGATGACAGCTGTACTATATAATACTGTATTTAACTTTCAGTAAAAAGAAAAAAAGTGAATAAATACAGAAAGTAACTTAGTAAACTTTGCTGTATCCTTACAGTATAAAACAAAATATTTTAGTTGTTCTGTCATTTTGCAGCGACTCAATGAAGCCCGGAGGATGATGGACAAGCTGAGGGCATGCATAGTGGCCAATTACTACGCCAATGCAGGGATGACAAGGCTCACAGAGGTAAATTCCAGTATATTCAAGCTCAGATGGCTGTCAGTAACCACCACAGTACCATCAACCAACGTTTCTTCTGTGTCCTAGCACACCTCAAAGAGCGACCCTGCCGTGCTGAATCACCCAGCCATCCGTCGGTTCCTGGAGTCCCCATCGCGCTCCTCTTCCCCGCTCAACCAGGGCTCTGAGACTCCTTCTCTGGCCCACTCTGAGTCCGAGTCCCTCTCACAGCAAGGAGAGGGCGCTGAGAGGGATGGTGAGGGAGCATGGCGAGAGGACGGCAGCCGGCAGGAGCGCAGGCCTGGACGCAACACAGGCAAAGTGAGTTCAGCTGCCAGAGATGACAGGGTCATGGATTATTTGATGAATACAGAGCAGGTACCCGCATTAATCTTGCATCTATTTATCTGTCATCAAACCTGTTCTGTTCTTCATTGTTTGTCATAGGACACATTTGGTGTGCCATTGTCCATTGGAGCAGAGCAGAGGGTGACATACCACACTACTGGAAATGAGGCATCTAGACTCTATGCAAAGAAGACAATCGTAGTGGGGAATGTGTCCAAGTACGTAACCAAACTAAGAAAAAGTTTTACTCATATTTTTGAATTGGTGTGTTGTCGAGCAGGTCTTTTCCAATTTAAGGCTTATTTAAGGCTTACGCGCCTCTCAGGGAAGCCGTGAGACTTTTATGATAGAAGAGCGCATCGATTTTCTTCTGTTTCTTCTCCTTTTTATATGAACTATTGAATAGGTCTAGATCGCAAGTAGGCATTCCTTTATTTTAGTGTGTCACAAGTCTGAAACACAACCATGCAATCATAACATCAAAGTTTGTTTTTTCATCAATCTCTCTGAAACATCCAAATTTCCCTTTGTTAAAAACTCTGTTGAACTGTTGAAATGTGGTCCATGTAGCCAGATGTTTTCCTCAGCTTTTCACAGAGGAATTTGGGAGTAGGTGAGACGTACAAATAAGTTACAAGCCACTGAAGCTTTGGGTGCATTGTTGCCCTAGAGGTGGTGTTGTATGCTTTTAAGCGTCACAGTCAACTGATTTGACGTCAGAAATCAATCAAATTAAAAGTGGTTGTAAAATATTTTGGCTGAACGCTAAATATGTTTGTTAATATATATAGTTGAATGTAAAATGTCAGATAAAGCGTGCACCAGAGGAGTTGTTTTTCACTGCCTCTTGAAAACAGGTCTGTCGTAGTGTTTTCAAAGCGCAGCCTCATGGTTGAATTTGTCTTGTTTTTGCATGACTGTGCTCTGAAGAGCTGAGCCGATAATTCGGTTCCGCTACAAGCCTAGTCTTGATGCACTTTCATTTGTTTTCCCCTGGGCATGAGCTGTCGGATAACTGGCAGTTCCTGGAAAACACTTGGTTCTTCGTAATACGAGGTCCATGTTAACTTTTGGAGGCTTGATTGACAAAGCACGTGTCTCATGTACATGAAATGTCCCAGAGGGTTAAATGCTGTGGATTTCTCATGTGCTACAGTGCATAGTTGTACATAACAAGGCTTAAAGGGCCAGTGTGTAAAATTTGGGCTTTATTTATTTACAGAATCTGGCAGAAATTGATTTTAATATGCATAAGTATGGTTTCATTAGTGTATAATCATATAAATATGTGATCATGCAGGGCTTTTTTCTAATCTATCTGCTTTTAAATGAAACTTAGCTGTCTCAAATCACCTGATCACTATACATCATCTCTTACGTTTTACTGGTGCTAATTCTTTATTCCCGTTGGTTGTTCTTCCTCTTTGTCTCTCACCCTCAGGTACATTCCCCCAGATAAGCGGGAAGAAAACGACCAGTCGACCCATAAATGGATGGTGTACGTCAGAGGCTCCAGGAGGGAACCCAGCATCGACCACTTTGTAAAGAAAGTCTGGTTCTTCTTGCATCCCAGCTACAAACCCAACGACCTGGTCGAAGTCAGGTTCGTGCCTGTTTTTCTACATATTTCAGTCAGACAAATGTGACTCGTGTGTGTGTGTGTGTGTGTGTGTGTGTGTGTGTGTGTGTGTGTGTGTGTGTGTGTGTGTGTGTGTGTGTGTGTGTAAGTGTTCCTCAGTCACATTATCTGATAACATGCAAGGCTTCAAATTAACACTTGGGTGTCGCTTTATGTGGTTATCAATTCAGAGAGGGAGAGAGACAAACTTCTTCTATTAAGATTTGCCCTCACAATGTTTTGTTGCCCATAGACACAATGTTTACCTTAAATATTATTATCATTATTCCAGATCAATCAGTAGTTTGCCCCACCCCTTTCCATGCACCAGTTGCCAAGCTGAAGGCAGTGAGGAAATCGTTTTGGTGTTTTGACACGGCACCTGGTTGTATAAGAGACCGTCTTTGTCGTCAGCTGGTGTTTATTTCAGTACAGTATTTAGATGAGCCACTAAATGCAAAACTGCCTGCTGATATTCACATTTTGTGTCAAAAACACAGCAGTAAACAGAATAAAAACCCTTAAATATACAATGCCACCTTGTGGATATTTGATGACGCAGCTCATCCAGTCTTGTCCCCCATCAATCATATCCTCGAGTGAAAAAAAACAACATTTGTCTCTCTGAGTGATACGTAATCCAGCAAAATCTTGACTGTGGACAATATTTATGCCAGCTAAAAATAGGCATATATATTATGCAGATCATACACACACATCATTAGGTGACGTCTGTGACGCTGTTTAGCTCATAATGAGTCAGACTAGAAGTCAACATGAACATGAGTAATAGAGGGCACACCTAAATCATACACACAGAGCAGTAAAATGTGCGTGTTTGCCTTAGCCTGAAGCGTTGACTTTGTAGACCGGTACGGTTCATTTAGGAATGACTTAGGAAGACTTCAAGTTCTGCAAGTTCTGTGGTTAAGTTGTCTGATTTAAGATTTCATCCTCTAAAAGTGGCAAAGGGTTCAGCTTTATCCATGGCTTTTGAATAAATGATCTCCCATCAGTCAGCAGCCCTGAGCTGTAGCGTCCTGGATGTTTCAGCTGACAAGGCACTCGCATTGCTCATACTGTAAGCTCCCCCCTGACTGACTCAAGTCTTCATTCCTAGTGAGCTCCACACAGGCTGCTGATTCTCAACACAGTCTGAATGTAGATGAAGGGATGAATGTAAAGTAAAGGAAAAACAAAAGTTCCATCAGTCTCTCACTTAAAAAGACATAACGTACATTCACATACTCGTCAGTGAAGGCAGTCAGGTCAGTTTCTGTTAGGTGGGGATGAAACCTGAAGCTTCAAAGGAGAAGAAGGAGAAGAGGGCCCTTCAAGTCATTGATTTTGAGAGATTATTAACTCAGTCTGAGTCAGAACTCTTCAACCCTACAAAGGTTCAGAGGATTCGTACATGTATATATTTTTTCCAAAGTCGTCCTGATGCATCCTCTCGAGGTTTTTTGCCTCCAGATTTGTATTTTGATGAGGTTACATAAGGTTTTCTCAATGTGTCTGTTCTCAGCGAGCCTCCCTTTCATTTAACACGACGCGGTTGGGGTGAGTTTCCCGTGAGGATCCAGATTCACTTCAAAGACCCCCGCAACAAACGCATTGACATCATCCACCAACTAAAGGTCAGCCCAGATCATCAACCACATCATCACTCAACTTGTTTTTCTCCTCAGACTGAGGCACAGTATTTTTCCACGTGAAGTTTTGATGATTCTTTTATAGACGTCCTTTGTTTTTATGATGGCTTCTATACTGCCTCTGGTAAATTGCCAATTATACACTAATAAACATTTATTATCCTTTAAGTGTTTCATACTTTAACCTGCTTAGCTTATGTATATCTCAAACTGGATTCTGTTTTCCCAGGGTTTTCTGTCCAAATGACTCATAACAGTAACATTATTTTGAACTGCTGCTGTGAAATGGGCTGTAATGTGCAGTCGTTGTATGTTACTAATATGCCAACAACAAGTTCAGAATGTTATCGACTTTAGTGAGTTTGAACTAACGTTTTAAAACGCCAAAGTTGCACAAAAACATAGACAAGCTAACTGATCTTGGTAACGGCAGACAAACTCCTGTGTTTTGCGACGTAAAATTACTGTTTTTTTCGACGTCTGGTGAACAGAGTGATATAATGGATGTTTATGTTTAAACAAAAACGACTGATCTGATGTGAAGAAGAATGTCTATCTCTGCTGCCGTCTGCTATTTCAGTGGCAAAAAGAAGCACCTTTAGTTTAATGTACATCGACAGTGCGCAATTACCCGAAAGGATTACACGTTGTAGCCCATTTCGTGGCTGCCAGCTGCATTGCTCTCTCACTCAATACTGGACCAACTGATGTGGACGCATAAGCACACATTTGAACAATATATGAGTCAAAACAACAACTTAATTAAAAAAAAAAAAAGTCATTCAATTTAATCATTATTATGAACAAGCATCTTCAGTTTATTGGACTTCATAACTAGAAATTGTGATCAAAATTCAGTTATCCAGTCCACTACCTCTACTCTCTCACCTAACCTTCATAAAAGTCTTCATTTTGACCTCTTTTCTTTTCCTGCAGCTGGACAGGACGTACACTGGGCTGCAGACACTTGGGGCAGAAACTGTAAGTTATAAATGTTCACTTTGTTTCCTGCAGTGACTTTTTTTTTTCTCAGAACTTTAGTCTGACAATGAGCTATATTTGTTCCAGGTGGTTGATGTGGAGCTCCATAGGAACTCTCTTGGGGAGGACTACATCCCCCAGCCTTCTTCCTCCAAGGTCACTCATAGAGCAGCAAGCCCCATGTTGGCCGGCTCCCTGCCTCAAAGTTATGGACGCTCCAGTTCCCCCATCTTACATGATCCCAGTGTAGACAAAGGTATACATACACACATTTATCCTTTTAAATAAGATCGCTTCACACTGTAGAATTTTCTTCCCTAAAACCAGCTTGGATCAGGTTTCCGTGGAGCCACATTATCTCTTGAATCTTGTCCTGGATGCGCATTTTTACATCTGTAACTCTCAATGGAAATACAATCGCCTCGTTTCCTTCTAGGTTTCGTCAAAGCAGAGATGGGTAGGCCTGCAGGTGGCCATAGCTCCGGCCTCACCGCTGGTGAACGCACCCCAACCCGACCAAAAGTCAGTGACAGGATCACTCTGGGTTCCCATGGCAACTCCGCATTCCAACCCATCACGGCAAGCTGTAAGATTGTTCCACAGGGTCAGCCGCCCAGCCCCGCTGAGTCCCCTGGGAAATCGTTCCAACCAATCACCATGAGCTGTAAAATAGTTTCAGGTAAATGTCTCCACCCAGTGGCCATTTCAGAGTTTCTGAAGAATTTTTCAGAGCTTTGCACGTCATCGTTTGCACGTCTCTTCATCAGTAATACAGTTTGTGACAGTTTGTCACTCAAATGTCAAATTTCCCTTTCATCGGATAATTTTGTTAAGCAGCCCACTTTAAAACTCTTGATTTTGTGTTGGTAAAATATGCAAACACCAAGAAATACTGACAGCAACTTGATTAAACTTTGGCAGAATTCTAATATTCACACTATTGTTCTGTCCCAGGTATTTTGCACACTTTGTTCTTTGCCATTGGCACTCATTCTTCACTTGGTGTAATTATTTAAAATGCAGCCATTGTTGGGAATGTGCTGTACTGCCCAGGAGGGAGCAAGACTCGTGAGTTCAAGCACGTATTTGCTGTTCGGTGCAAAAATTGTAGGAATAGTTTGTGCAGAAATTTTAAAGATGTGTCCACCTCATCTGAGTTCTCTACATCTGCATCCTGGATCATTTTCTTTGGGAAAAACTTACGTATTAAATTTGTATTAAAGTCTGCTTGGCAAGCAGTGATGTGAATTACATCTCTGATAAGCTGGTAACATAAAGGCCACCAAGAGGGGAAATATCATTTAAAAGTTCATGTACCAGATAGCATTTTTCTTCTACTCAGATTTCAGAGCAGGTTTATGAAGTCTGGGAACTCCTAGCAAAGCAAGCATATTAGCTTTAATGTTGCCTAATAGTTTTTAAAAACTCTGTGTATGATGTGATGTGATTGTACACATTGGTTCACTAAATCCTTAACTGAGGTTCCATTAAAAGTCAGATTAAGCATGAAGTTTCCCAAAGAATTAACATATTGAATATTGAAGATTTAACACAATGACTTTTGAGTCTCTGGCCCACTGATCAAACCTCTTGCATTTACATTATGATGCACAAGTTAGTGACGTATTTTCTGTCACTCAGCAGTGATTAGGCTGATAATAGACTTGCTCTTTAACTTGCTTGTGTGTGAAATAGTCTATTTTTTTGGCCTCTGCTAGAGTTGCGAGTTACTCTGGTCGAATAAACAGAAGATCAGCGACTACAGACGATGAAACTTCAAAAACAAGTGCAAATCCAGCTGCCTGACGCTGGCCATAGGTGCTGCCTTAGAGAGCAAAATGGCGATCTTTTTGTGTGACATCAAGACAGTTTTTCATCTAATAGCCCATGCACTTTCTCCACAACAGGGTCTCCCATCTCCACCCCGAGCCACTCCCCGCTGCCGCGCACACCCACCACCTCCACCCCTGTCCACAGCAAGCAGAGCTCTTCGTCAGTGCTCAACAACCCTTATATCATTGTTGACAAGCCAAGCCAGGTGATCGGCATGGCTTCCTCATCTGCTGCCTCCACAGGTACACATCTCCTACTCTGTGTCAAAGTACTGCTTGAAATCGGAAGTGGACCAGCAACAAAATCGAGAAACAGCGTCTGAGCCGCCCACATAGGATATAAAAATGACTGTGAGGATTGTTCTCTATAGCAGAACAGACGATGAACAATACCCTCTAGACTCTTTCTTTTTCTCTATTTTGGTACTTTTTTCTTGCTCGTCCCCTTTTTTACCTCCTTGTACTTTCTTATCCAGCTCTTTGTACTCCCTCCCTTCTGTTTTTTTTTTCCTCTATGTGTCTCTCTGCCCCCGTCTTCTCCTTTGTCCTGATTTTGCACTCATACAGTATGACGTGTCGTGAGCCAGCAGGATTGTTGCTGGATGAGAGGTTGCCATGGTGACTGAGCTGCTGTGTTTCATTGCCAGATTAGGAGGATGAGACCTCATGCTCAAGTTGTGTTTGTTTTTTGTGTGTGTGTGTGTGTGTGTGTGTGTGTGTGTGTGTGTGTAGTTCCCCATAAACAAGGTGTATGTGGAACGATGATAGTCCAGTGTCAGGCGAAGCAAGTGTGTATTTCATGTGTGCGTCACCCCATCATGGAGCACAGTCGCCTTGCATCATCAAGGCTGTTGTATTGACTTTCTCACATCAGCAGCGACTGTTCATATTCCACTCAGGGGCTCTTTTCTCTAGATTGTTCACTCTCACTCATCCACTCAGCCACTCCCACACTTCCTCCACAAATGTACAGCACAGCCAGATCTGGCAGCAGGGCTGGAGTGCTATTAAGTGATGTTTTATCAAGCTGGATGAGGTTGATGTGGGTGTTGTGTGATTCACCGGTCCCGGATGAAACAAATTTGAATGCAGTAGCTAAGGAACAAAACTTTAGCAGCGCTTGGCTGTGTGAGTAAACGCAACAGCCAACACTCTTCAGCTTCAGCACCCACGCCAGTTACCCTGGCATGAAACTGTCACCTTGCACCATAATGGCCTTGATGTTTGTGGAATAGGATGGCAGGAACAGCAATGAGTCATCTTCTCTGTGACTTACTGTGTTTTTTTTTTTTTTTTTGTAAATTACTCCACAGGAAGCCCCTCTGCCAAACAGTCTGCTGCTCAAGGTGCCCGCTCACCAGCCCCTAAAGTTCACACGGGCACCTTCCTCTCCTCAGGAGTGAAGGTGAGTTGGAAGAGTCTTAACAGTGTCACCCTTTTTAACATTAAATCTTAGGAGCGATCTCTTTCTACTGATCTGTTCGCACAATTGTAAAGATAGTCTGTCCCTGTAGTATCTGTATCTTTAACAAAGCAGGGTGGTATTAATAGTAGGCCAGGGTGCTATCTTCAGCAGATGTGAGTGCCTTGGCAAGCTTTTTAAATGGGACATCACTCTGAAGAGAGTAGGGGGTGCGGGGAGCTTTGCAGAGAGAAAATTGCATGGTTTCTTTTTCACTCAGTGTCAATAACCCACTGTATAATCCTCCCACTCCCACGTGCTCATCATCGCGCAATTCTCCATAAAGAATAAAATATGAATTCTCTTATAATTTCTTTTTCATGACAGTGGTACTCTCATTGGCTCGTATATGCAGTTGTTTCTGTTGTAGGCTGCTGGCATCAGCTGTAGTACAAAAGGCCAGGGCGGATGGGGACAGATGGGGAATATAAAAACATCTCCTTGATGAATAAATGATGATGCTTATTTCCGAAAAAATCTGTTTTTGAGCAGCAAATCTCTTCTCACTGCTGTGCTATCTGTAGCCTGACGTGGGGGGGTGAAAAAAAGAGGCGAACGTAATTACACGGTCAAAATGCATCACGTTAATGACTAAATTATGCGTTTTTAATTAGAAAGTCAAATTTACAGCGATAGTAACAGCTGCAATATTTACAACCTGTTGTGCTTTCGAGGCAGTGTGGCCCTTCTGGTAAAGCCGCTCTCTCCATGTGCATTCGCTTCATGTGCAGGTGATTATCAAGCAGGAGCCTGGGGAAGTTTCAACACAGCAGCAGCAGATGGTTTCCACAGTAACCAGCCAGCAGCAACCTGCCGCTACAGCAGCACACCAGTTTGTCGCAGTGAAGGGAGGTCACATGATCTCCATGTCGGCACAGAAACAGGCAGGAGGGGCCACAGGGGCCACAAGTGGCAAGGTCAGTCTCTCATGCATATGCCCACACACACCGTCTGACAGAAGCACATCAGTCATTTTCATGTTAACACTGATGATACTCCATGTGCCGGCAAAAGTTAGTTGTCTCAAAATGACACTTGCCGCCTCTCTCATTTCTAGATGTTGGGCATTCCTGTTAGCTCGACGCTTCAGTCTGCAGTCAAACAGGTGGCTATCAGCAGTGGACAGATTCTGGTTGCCAAGGGCAACCCTTCTGTCTCCAAGGTGATGGGTGGGAAGCAGGTTTTGGCTCAGGGAGTTGCTAAAGCCATCGTCAGTGGAGCCAGTGGCATCTCTGGTCAGCAGGCTACTGTCAAGGCAGCCGGTGGTTCAAGTGGCAAGAGTGGAGGTCAGAGTTCACACACATGCGCACAGGGTCATGCGCACAGGGTCATGCACAGGGTCATGTGACACCACAGCACGAATCAGTGTACAGTTACTATGATAAAACATTCAATGTAATATGCACATTCAAGTTCTGTATTTAGGCACTATTGTTCAACTGAAAATTAGGAAAGTAATCACAAAACAACTTTCTTTGTATGTCCCTTAGTGATGGCTACTCTTCAGCTGCCAGCCAACAACCTGGCCAATCTGGCTAATTTGCCTCCAGGCACTAAGCTCTACCTGACCACCAACAGTAAGAATCCTTCGGGGAAGGGCAAGCTGCTTCTCATCCCACAGGGAGCTATCCTCCGAGCCTCCAGTGCAAGTAAGAGTTTTACTCACATAGTTGAGACACTCCTGTCAAGCTAGAGTTTCTTTGATTGTTTACAGTATTTTTGGCAGCAAGATGTAAAAATATGATCCAGCAGATAACTTCTTGGTGTTGAGTTTGGGTTTCCTGTACACTTATCGTATCACATTTATGTAGCAGATACACCTTGGACAGCAACGCTGAGGCTACAAGCAACCCCGTAACAATGAAAGCTATTCATTTAATTCAAGCTGTTGTTATGAATATATAAATATCAAGTATCATATTAAATATAATACAACCTCCACTCCTCCAGAGCGTTGCCAGGAAACAAAACATTGTCTACACTTTGGGCCTGTTATTATAATTATAATAACGTTAGAATTTAAAGTTCAAGTACATCTTTTATTGCCGTGTATTCTGAGGTTTTATAAATGTGATTTGTTTCCTCTTACATGGACAGTGGAGGTAGCTTTAGGAATCCTTTGGCACTAACGTAAACTAATACACACGTGTGTGTATATGTGACTCAGTATCCGGGGTTAGTGTCCCAGCCAAATGACTTTCACCGTCACATTTTCCTCCACGCCTCTGGCTATAGACAGCAGTATTAAAAATGTTGTTGCTCTAAGCTGATCATGAGGTTTGGGGAAAAAGTAAAGAAGCCACTTCTGAAGTGATTTTTGGCTGCTACACTACCTTCTGGACAGTAAGTCAGTCCATGTCATCTATTTTCGTCTGCAGTTTATTTAATGTGCGCTCAGAGCTAGAATCCCTCACGCAGCACACTTCCTGTTGAATAAAGAGATTTAGCGGCATCCCGTACTTGATCTAAAAATACACATCCCATAGCAATAAACCAGTATTATTCTGTATAGCCTCAGAATCACGCGTCTAAGTAAAATATGCTTTTTTGAAATGACTGAACTTACCATGTTGAAGATAAGCTATCATTTTTGGATGATGAGTAAAAGGATTGTTCATCAGATTTAAGACTGATACGTGGCTGTCTGTAATTTAGGTCAGCAGTCCCAGAGCAGCTCGTCGGCAGGCGCCGGGGGCTCTCAGACCTCTTCCTCCTCGTCTTCCTCTTCCAGCAGTCTGCCTTCCAACCTCTCCTACACATCCTATATCCTTAAACAGACACCACAGGTGGGTAGAAACACAGCTATAAACCACAGAGACGTGCGTACTGTAGTACAAAAGAAAATCTCTTTGATGTCTTTTTGGAAGTGTTTGAAGAAGTCTGCAGGAAACTGAGGGGGTTTTAATATTTTCTGTTTAATACTCGTCACCACAGTTACCAAAAACAAAACTGATTTTAGCTTTTATTCCCTCGTGGCATGGCAGGACTTACATGCACGGTCTACAAATGCTTTTTTTTGTTTGTTTTCCTTGGTGTATCTGAGGTTTTGGTATTCTCGCAGAGCGTTTGAGCCCGGTGTGCTCTTAATTAGACACATTCATTATAGCAGCATTGATCCTGCAGTCAGCTTTGGAGCAGTGCTGTCTGTGCATTTAATCAACAGCATAATGAAGTTGTCTGCAGAGGTTTCCACCTACATTTAAAGTAAGGACCCAGGCTGTGTTTCCTTTATAATAATCAATCCTCAAGGTTGAGTGTGATTTTTACAAATGTGCGTAATGTGTAGTGCGTATATCTCTTTAAACAGCTCAAGAGCTAGTGTGCTGAAGGAGGATAAATTAATTTCCAAGTGGAGTAATTGAATTCTAAGTAAGCTCTTAGGACATTTAAAAGATAAAACAGTTGATGTAATAGACACATTTTACATGCCCACAGCATAATATGGGTTATGTGTTAAGCTCTGCTGTAAGTTGGCTTAAAAAGGGAACTACACCCTATTAGTAATTTTGTGTGGTTTACCTAACTCATTAAATTCAATGTCAGTGGAATTGCTGTGATCTAAATTCAAACTGATTTGTTGGTGGAGCTCTCCTCTATCCCTAACCCTGCTTGTCCATTTCACCCAGGGCACATTTCTGGTTGGCCAGCCAGCACAGGGTTCAGGGAAGCAGGGAGGTTCTAGTTCGGCGGGACATGCAGCATCATCTCCAGCAGCTGTTACCCAGCAGGCCATTCGGGTGACAGCTGGACAGAAGGCGGCCATCCTGGCTCAGGTCAGTGCAGAGACTGAGGGCGGGACTGTACTGCGTCCTCTACAGCTGCTGTAGTTGCTGCTGGTTTCACAGGCACTGCCAGCACAGTTTTGACACAGTTAAGAGCTGCATGTACTGTTTGATATTACCTGTCTTGTCTTTGGGGGATAAATCACTGAAATCTCAATGACCAGTACAGTTCTGAGACACACTTGAAGACCTTCTGTGTTTGCCAGCACTTCTGCTGAACACCTCTGGCTGTCCTGGTTAGTCTTCTCACTGAAATATTGATTTTTTTTTTTTTTCCTTCTTCTTGAACGCCATGCTTTCTCACCGCTTCAGCCCACTTCTCTTCTAATCTGTGTTGAGCGCTGTCTTAACTTTGACAGAATGTGACCTCATTATGTTTCCAGTTTTATACGACAGCCCTGTCTGATCTCAGAGTTTACAGGTTGATCTGAAAGGATGAACTATTTAATGATGTCTTTGGCACATGTTAAGTTTGTGGCTAGAATAGTGCCTTGGAGTGATCATAGCAAGCCTTATTTGATAATGTCTTCTTGATAACAAAATTTCACAACTAAACCGTTTGTATTAAAAGCATAAGTCTTGTAAGTGTGGAATTCAAGAAAAGAAATAAATAACATTGGAGGAGAGCTGTGGGAAAGCATCGTGTGCTCTGTGCAAAGATGTTTTTGCACATTCACTGGCAGACCTGCCTGATCTCCCTCTAGCCAGTTTTCTAGCTTTAATTCAGCTGCCCTACCATTTGATGGGTTCTGTAAGTACACCCCATGGTCATATTACAACTACTGATTATGCGTTTGGCAGAGATCAGAGTCAATAAATATAGCTAATTCACCTCATTCATAAAATGATGTACTTGCTTCCCTCTGTCAGAAGAATTGAGTTCTCTTATCTCATTGATTTCTGGAAACAGTCAGTTCCAGACAACATAAAGTGAATAGTTTATCTCACACTGTTAAATCTGTTTGACTTTACATAACAAGTTTGTACTCATGAATTTATGCTGTGGCTACAGAATTGGTATTTGAACTCTGTGAGTTTATCTGGAAGGAAAATTCACTTTTTTGCTTTTTTGTATTCACTTTCAAGCTTATTAATGTTCTTCCACCATACTGAAGAATGTTCATATTGACCGTTGTTCTAATTGAATGCTTGCTCATAGTTTGTGATTCCCATGATTGACAGGTGGTGGGCGGCTCCCAGGGCGCACAGGTGAAGCTGTCTGATGGCTCTGTTAAGACGGTAACAGCGGCGGCAGGAGGCCACTTGTCCAAGCCGGGGACGACCACATTGAGGATGACAGGCGGAGTCATCACTGCTGCTAGCTCCACCCCGAGCTCAGTCAGCGCTGCAGCAGCCAGCCAACAACAGGCTAGTTTCACAGACCGCATATTTTTATTCATTGTTATATTCTACGTGACGGCTGGTTTGAAATGACTTTTAAAAAGGAGCAAACAACTAACTAGTTAACTTTCCACAAAGTGCACTTGGTTATAAAAATGGTATTTTCATATTTTCCTAATTACAAATAATCAGTTTGAATGTATTTTTTAATTGAGGATTATCTTTATTGTGGAATTTGATACTTAGATAGATACGAATCTTCATTGTTTTTACACTTTTGTGCAAGTGGGATAATTGTTGGAGTGATTTGCCACTGCGGCATAAGTATGTGGAAAATGGGATGAATGCATTAGCAAGGTTAGTGTTGTATTTATCAGTGAGAGCAGAGAGTTTAGATGGTGTGTGAAGAGCCCTAAGCACTTCATCAGCAGTTGTCTAGGTTTGGGTGATTACAGCTTCACATTCAGTGGCCAGGCCTCATTAACTTGAGAAATGGAAACACACAGAAATACTTCCTAGAGGCTCCAGCACGCAAAAAAACAAATATGTATACAGCATGTAACAGAGGAAAACACTTACTGCTGGTGGAGATGTTGATGCAAACACAAAGGGGGAATACATCACTGCTTTTCCGGTTTGGGAAAAACGGCCCCTTCAGCACTGTTAATTAAATTACGAGGAGAAATTGACTCTTTTGTCTTTGAGAATTCCATAAAACCAGTGACCTGATCGACATGTCTCACTCTGGGAGTTGCACGGCACCAGAAAAACAAACGTGACTAGCGCCGTCGACACAAACTCTGTCACGTCCTGCCACAGTGAATTTAATTTTCCCCTTTCTAAACACCCACATTTATTTTTAAATGGATTTGTCACATAAATATGTTATATCGTTAGCACATTCACTGTCGTGTAACTGCAGAAGAGGTGAGATGTGTCATCCCATAAAAAAAACAGTTTTTCTACACCTTGCCTCATAAAGTGTTACCTAAATAGGTTATTTAGAAATTCATTTTAATTATTTCTTGACTAACAGCTATATTTCTGTGCGCTCCCCACAGACTGGCGATGCTGGGAAGTCTGCCTCTCAGCACCACTCGCTCCTGGTGGCAGCCAACCAAGCAGCAGTAATCAGTGCCGCCAAGAGCGCCAGTGCTGCAGCTGGAGGCAGTCTGTCAAAGGCGGCTGTGGCCACATTGGTCAAGGGTGCCGGCAGCTCTGCCACAATGACAAAGAGTGCTGCGGGTTCAACCGGAGCCGTCGTAACAGTCGCCAAAGGCATCACCAACATGCCCGTCGTCAGCATGTCCAAAGGTGCAGGGATGGGGACTGTGGTGGGTGTGCCCAAAAGCAGCGGCACGTCATTGGTCTCCGCCGCTTCGTTAGTCAGCGGAGTGGCAGCAGGTGGAGGAAAGACAGGTGCTACACTCTCAGGTATGCAGTGAGGAACATCACACAGCGTCTATCACCTGGTTTTAGTGTGTGTGAAGTCAAAAACATTTTAACAAATCTAGTACATGTCATTCCACAAATTGCCGTTCATCTGGAACGTTGTTGTGTTTTCTCTCCAGGTATGCTGAAGATCCACTCTGGAGGTTCGAGCTCCCAGCAGACAGTCCTAACCATCCCTGCCAACCAGCTCAAGCAGCTGGGGGTTGGCACTGGGTCTGGAGGTCTGCAGACCATACTCATGCCTGTTGGGAAAGGCAAGTATGCCCGAGACAGCCCATAAACTCATCGAAGTGTATTTTATAACACCACCCTCAACCCGTCCAATTGCACTCCATTCCCATGTAGTCGACCTCAAAGCACTTCTTAAAGCAGATAAAAGGCAGCAAGGGCATTTGAATAAAACATGAAGCAGTATTGACTTTGATTGCTTTGTTGCTGTGCCGCATCTTCAAGTTTCTGAAGGAGAAATGTTGAAAGAAGGCATGTTGCTCTCTCTCGTGATTGTAAGACTTTAGTTGCAGCTTTATCCATTTTGTCTTTTATGAAGTTTATTTATCTAAGATATGGGACTGCATCGTGTGATTTATTTGAGACGTGTGCTATAGATCCTCCTCTCTGTGTAGTAAAACATCTTCCTCCCCTCTCATTTTTCATCTTACTGTTAAGCCTCTTTATCTAATGGGCCATTGATCCATTGCGTTTGTGTGTGTGTGTGTGTGTGTGTGTGTAGTAGTGTCTAAAGGCCCAGCTTCCAGTACTCCTTCCTCCACCTCCTCCTCCACCACCCCTGGAGCAGCTGGAGCTGGAGCCTCCCCAAGTCCTGCCAACCTGGCATCCCCCTCCCTTGCCCTGCCTCTGGCACAAGGTGAGAGGGGTCCATCCACACTCCACCCACTCTTCTCTCGATCTCTCACTCTTTGATTCCCAGACTCCATTTTTTCCCGTTCTATATTTTTCCTGATAATTTCCTCCAAACAATCTTTAGTTTAACATGAACAATCTTTCTCTCTCGTCTGCTTTTCTGCTGCCACAGTAAAGACAGAGCCATGTGCTGGCACAGCTGTCACAGCTGGTCCATCACCCCCGGTGACTGCCCCTGTTCCCAGTTCAGTCCATGTTGCCTCTGCAGCCACCACTGTCAAGCAGGAGCAAGGGGCAGATAACTCTGCACACGACTTCATCAAGTAAGAACAAGTCACGATGCTACTTTAACATACGACACAGTGGTTGTTTTTTAGATCATTTGTTGTCCGTTCAGAGGACACAAAGTGCACAAACAGACACTGTGAGTTATTAGAGGGCAACACTTTTTTTAAATATATTTTTTTGCCACTTAGATGTTAACAGCTCCATTTATAACTTATTAAAGCTATCACACAGCTGCCAGTATATTAATGAGGGGTCTTAAAAACACTTTGTTGTCCTGGCAGCCATTTCAGTGAATATTCTCTGTTAGTCCACCTGACAGTTGTGATTCCCTCCTCAGCACTGAGCACATAGAGACCATGATGCAGCTGCTAACCGCCGTGGTGAAGAAGTTCCCTCTGATTGTGCCAGATAAGAGTGAGTGAGCTTGCACTCGGTCGGTGCCTAAAAATCAACTCCATGCATACTGAAAGCTAACACGCTGGGTTTTGTCAAACAATTTAACTCTCTGTGTTTGTTTGTTTGTTTAGCCGAGGACTCCCCTCCATTCTGTGCCTCTTCAACAGAACAGTATTATTCCTGGAATATTGGCAAGCGCAGAGCAGCAGAGGTGACTCTTTGTTGTTTTATGTGTTTGTGTGTGTGCTTGATGTTGAATAGTTTATCTATTTCTCTGAGTGACTATAGAGCCTCAGGGGAGTCAAACTGCTGTGGAGATGCACTAGTCCATGAGTCGTAAGTCTTTGACAACGATAACAGAAATGGTAAAAAAAAAGTATCTTACCACAGCTTGAAGAATTTAGTGGCACCTAAAGGTATAGTTGCCCTCAGCTCACCCTCTCCTTCCTGCCATGAAAGAGAAACTACAGTGGGCGTATTAAACACAAAAGGCCCCATCTAGAATCAATGTTTAGTTTGTCACTTGTGGGCTACTGTAGAAACATGGTAGTCAGTATGGCAGACTGTGTGGAAGAGGACCTGCAGTGTCTGTAGATATAAAATGCTCATTCTAAGGTAACAAAAACATAACATGTCTTATTTTGAAGTGATTATACACTAATGAAAACACAGGTTTGAATATGAAACTCCATTTCTGTCATATTCTGTAAATAGAGCCACCTGAATCTTACACACTGGATCTTTAAGACTTTTTCCAGCATCAGTTGTGAGGATTTGTTCATTTTCTTTCTCTAATGTCATAGTATAGGAATACATGAACATATTCAGGTTTTCGAGTGTTGGGAACAGCATATTGGGCTTTAGTGGATCGTGACTATTTTACCCACTAGTTTCTGGCATGTTACAGACTGAAAAATTAACTGATCTAATAGCCCTTAATGTGAATATTTTAATGCACTTCCCGCCTTTTGTTACACATTACTGGTTGTCTCTTTGCTGCGCTTCAAAAGGAGAAAGCAGGGGCACTTGTTTACCCAGTATTTAGTGTTCTGTTGAACACATTTCACTGCTCTGCATTCGGAGCAATTTCCGTTAATAAAGGTTTAATTTAACCTCATTAATGACTCACACTGACAGCACCCACTTACTAGCAGTTACTCTCCAGGTTCCAGGGTGAGGGCGTCTATAATGTCAGTGATAATTTGCATTGTTTGCAGTTTTGTTTGTGCAATCTGTCTTTGCGCTTGGACCCCTGACTCAGCAAGCTTTCTGCTTGCCTCATGTCTCCCTATCCCTTTGGTCAGATGTGTATCTCTGCCTGGCTGTCTCCTCTCATATATTCCTAATGGGTTCATCGATAGCTCATACAGACCAGCCCATGTCTTAGCTGTCTGTTCTCTTTTTCTACTACTATAAAAGGCTCTCAGATGAGCCCAGACATGGATATTTATATCTACAGGTCACTAATTTACTTAGGGGACAGGGGACTTAAAGCACAGCAGTCGACAGTACGAGATAAGGAGAGCATAGGCTGCAAGTTAGCCTATACTGGACCGGAGAGATTGTAGGAGCCCAAATTTATGCTCATCAGGTCACAAAATGTTAATGTATGTCAAGCTTTGGAGTGATGCCAAATGTACAGTTTTACATAATAGATTTTGGCGCCTCTCTGTGCAGCTTCAACGAGCGGTAGCAGTAAAGCGAGTCGTCCAGGATGTGTTGGACCGCTCCCCCCGCCTGCAGGCCCTCACCCCTCCAAAGACCAGAGAGGTGGCACAGTGGTGCCGACAGAGGGGCTACACACCACCCGACCTTGAGCCCCAACGCAAGAATGACGACGAGTCCATTGAGGACATCCTCACGCAGATCGACAACGAACCCGGTGAGTTTGTGCACACGTTCGACACAGAGAATATTTACTTTGGCCTGTTTTTTGCAGATCCTTGGTCTCTTGCTCTTTTCTGTTTTCAGCCGCTCAAAGTCGGATCAATATTTCCCCTTCAGTGTTGCCTGTGTGGGTGTCGTTCTCCTGCAGCTACCAGTTTGTCCAGTAATGTTTTTGCAGTCCAGTAGTGTGTGAGGGCGGCCGGTGTGTGCTGCCTTAGTGTTTTTGTTCGGCCATGTTGATTTATTCGCAGTGAGTTCTCATTAATTCTGCCTTTTATCTTTTAAAGGGTGAGAGGCGAGGCTGCATAGCTCAGTGAGTCACACACTCGCCTGAGCTAGACAATATGATGATCTGTGTTTGTGTTCTCATCACTCCCTCTTGCACAAATATCTTGATTAATAATTGTCGGATTGTTGAAATGATAAAACGAGCCAATCATTTACAAAAGCAAATCTCTGCAACATTTTCTCATCTTTCCTTTTAAACTCGCAGTGGCTTGATTTGTGGCTGATGTGCTGATGCATTTAGTGTTTCGTCTCTGCTCGGATGCTTGTCAAACAGTGCGTTAAACGTAGACGTGAATGTGTCCGCAGAGTGCCCGACGACTCTGAGTAGCTACGAGGAGCTGGTGCTGCGGCTGGAGCAGATGCAAGCTCTGCTGAAGACTGAGCCAGAGGAGGCAGACAATGAAATAGTCGACATCGTCACCGTGACTCCGCCCTGCCAGAAACTAAAGGTCAAAGAGGAGGAGCAAGAGGCTGACGCCGAGCCCAAGTTCTTCCTGGGTCCCTGCATGTCCACCCAGTTTGTCAGCGAAACAGCTCAGCAGGTCAGGAGCTTCTCCGGAGGGGTTTGAGAGTGAAAATGAAGGGAGGGTTGATGAATTCAACCAATATCATCCTGTTATTGCACTGCAACTGAATTCTGACCCAGAACAAGCTGCACCTCTTCCTCCATTTTTTTTTTTTTTTTTTTTCATATGATGACCTCTCTGTCTCTCTCAGATCGGGGTAACCTTCCAGCCAGTCGAGGTGGAGAAGAACGTGTTCGCTCCAGTAGTGGAAGCAATGATTCTGAAGGTCGGTCACTCTGCAGGCCAGAACAGGGGGAAAAAGAAAAGCTGGCCATTTACAGTAGCTCATCATTACCTCAGCATACCCTTGACTGGAATGATGAATATACAGTGTGTAAAAAAAAAAAAAAAAAAAAAAAAAAAAATGTACATCCGCACAGTATTGCGTGTTTCACCTTGTACTGTGCGAGAGGGTGAGTTACTTTGTGACTAATGGTGTGTGTGTGTGTGTGTGTGTGTCTATGTGTGTGTGCACTGCAGGCTACTGAACAGTTTGCCAGTGACATCCTGAGAGAAGCTCTGGCTGGGGCCTACGCCAAATCCCCTCAGAACAGGTCAGCCATTGTTTGTTTGTTTTCCTCTAACATGCAACCTGCTTAGTGCTTCGTTTTTCATCTCATTCGATACATCTAAAGGTTTGTCCAGTTTGCTACTCAAATGATTCTTAACTTGTCCACAAGAAAAGACATTAAAAAGTTTAAATATTCTCAGAATAATATTTTACTTTGCTGTATTTGTTAGAATACAGTACATAGACCATGTGGGCGACGTGTTTCGCATATTTGTTGATGGGTTGTTGGCAATCCTGAGTCATTTTTGTACGCAGGGCTTCATGTATCTCATTCTTCACCATTGTTGCCCACAAACTTTTAAAACAGTGAGTTGTAGCATTTCACCGGGTGACAACATCTTTATGGTGAACATGCCAAAACTTCTCGTGTATGAATCTGCAGATGAAAATAGTCCCAAAAAGTTGTTTTAGGAAGTGTTTTATCTGTTTTTAAAGATTTACGTCTTCACAAGAAGCAAATGTTCTTGGAGTAACTTGAAATATTTAGATACAGACTGCGTGATTTTAATATAATTACGATTGCCTTTTCACTTTCAGGATTTCTATTATTAGCAGTAGTTTAAAAAATGACTACTCCAAGTTAAAATCATTGAGAAGCGTTTTCCAAACACAGCATTGTGTTTTGCATTCTAATATAAATGTGCAAATACCGCTAACATCTGCCATCTTTAGGACCAGCTTACCTAAGCATTAGCATGCAGAAACCAGGGAGGTGCGCGTTTGTTTGTCATTATATGCTTTGGTTGGACATCAGTACATTCTACTGCCTGTGCCTGCAGAGTATTTAGCTCAATGTGTGCCATTTGCGATATGAATTGAACTGATGTGACTTGATTCAGCACAAGCGGTGATGCCCCAGACGGACTGAACACTCACTGTGTAACATATCTGGTTTGCAGGGCTCCGCGAGAGATCACAGCCATGAACATCCACCAGGCAGTCAGCAGCATCCCCACCTGCGACTTCCTCACCAACACACACATGGGTTACCTGTCTAAGGACAACTGAGGCACACCGAGAATGACGTTGAATGGTAACTGACACACACAGAGATGTGAGGACCGTCTGAACTGCTGGTTTATGACTGAGGAACTGACAGCTCTACTGTGTGAAGATCCACACCTGGACATAGTCCTGTTGCCTCAGGTTGCGGAGTAATAAGTAATGTACTGTGTTCATTAACTTGACCATAGAAGGGCTCAGCTTGCTTCTCACGGCAGCCGCACAGCAGCGGAAATAACAAATGTTTCTAATACTCTGGGTATATTGTAACATTTAAGTCCTAATGCATGGAGAGAAGTGGCATTGTGGGACTGCGCGTTATTTGATTTTGAGAGGCTGACGTGCTCTCGCTTACCTCACAACAAGATTATTTTAATGATGAAGTGTTTGCTGCCAGACAGTCAGCTAGTCATCAGGGAAACGGAGCCTGAGTGACTTGCAGGGCTAAATAATAACATCAGACAGATGTCGCCTCCGTCATCCTTCATCCTGCTGTCGCGTCGCCCGGACCGGGAACAAGATTCGGTTTACCAGCAGAGGATAACAGCAAGTTGGAAACACTAATGAACATCTGAGTATTCCAGTCCTCTATCCATCACGTTGATAGTAATGTCTGCCGGGTACTTTGAGCAAAGCAAACAGAGAGATTCTTCCAAAAGTGCCATCGCCATGGCAACCGGTGATGAGCATCATGACGAGCATCTTTTTGATGTATGTCAGTGTGACCTGGCAGAGGTAATTATGGCTCTTGCGATAAGGCTGTTTTCTAAAGCTTTTCAGAGGAGGTGACTGATCCATGCGTTTGATCCGTTACTGTCACATTTTCAAGAACATCCCTCTCAATATTTATCTTCTCTCCTTCAAGAACCAGGTTTGATAGCCAGCTGAAAGTGCTTTTAAGTGTTCTGTTTGACAACCGTGATGTATCAATCATGTGATGTACACAGTGTATATGACCAATACGAAATAGATGGTGTTTTCAAATCCTGTTTTATTTTTTTAATCTAATAACTGCAAACAGTAATGCCCCTAACTGTAGTGAGTGAGTGTGCGCGTGCGTGTATGTGAATACGTGTGGATAGTGAATGTAGTCATCACGAAAGGTTATCAAATTTGATGGGGAAGTGAGTGTCCGTGTGCGTTTCCTCGGCTGATGTTGCGTCGGTAATTCTGTCTCGTGTGGAGCTTCGCATTATGTTATTGTGTGGACGACTGGATGACTGGACGTGTTTGGCCCGTTTGAGTGGTTGTGATGCCCGTTCAACCAAATTAGATTAGAAGGCACCCAAACGTTGTATTTTCATGTTTCAGTGCAAACCAAAAAACATAATCAATATTCTTGTAATAAACAAAGAAAAAAACTCTGGTCAAATTGTGTCTTGTTTCATATTTGTTTGTTTTTTGATAACTATAACCTGCAGTATGTCTAATTATCATTATTACTCTGGTCTGGATAATTCTCAGGCCTGAGCGTAAACTACTTTCTACAGAAGAAATTATCCCCATGAAAACAGTTTACAGGGAGGTTTGTGAATCATTTGGAGTACTTCAATGTTGTTACTAGCCACCACTACCAAAAGTAAAACAAAATATGCCTTTTTGCTACCAGCTAACACACGAGCACTGAACATAAAGAGAGAACAAGCCAACCAAGAGAACTGTATCCACTTATTCCCCTAATTACACTTTTCAGATTTTTAATTATCTACCCTCACATTAGCTGACCGCTGGTATAATAGCAGATTGTAATGAGTGCGCCATTCATACAAACCTCTAAATGAATAATAACTATGTGCTACAGAAGCTGACAAAAAGAGCCAGATGACATCTGATAGAAAGTGCTAAGAACCTAATATTCTTTTATTATAATTTCACTTACATCATATATTTGCTCTTTTTTTCTTTTAACAATAGATTTACAAAATAATAGACCAAACAATACTTTCTCAAAATGGCAAACTAATCGGATACTGAGGAAATAAATAACATGTTTTCAAGCAGATTTCTAGCAACACCAAAGGGGGCAACACAGTACTCTATAAGCATACGCAACTAACGACCAATCGTGTCATTCATTGTTGGAGCAGACTCAACATTATGTACAACAGAAGGACAAACCGCACACACACACACGCACAAACACGCACGGATCAGCCAGTTTCTTGTGCATCTATAACTGCAAAAACAAACAACGGGAAAAAAAAACTTATTTTTAAAACTATTTTCTTACATGCATATTCGTTTCCATAGCAACAGGGGCAGGAAGGAGTGTAAAAGGGTGGTTGGGTACGGGAGTGGGGAGGCGTCTGTCTATCTATCTGTCTCCTCACGGGATACCGCAGCTCCACAGGCTTCAACAACAATACATTCCCTTGCATAGATTCTTTGTGTTGTGGAATGGACTGAAATCATTCCCCTGTTGATTCCTTAAAACTGAAACCGATCAAAGTGGAATGGTTGGAAAAATTGGCGCAGCTGTCAGATGTTGAAGACCCTCGATCCGCTTTGAAAGACAGCCGAAGGGTTCGGAGGGAGCTTGGTCCTCACCAGATGTTCCTGACATGAGGGAGAAAGAGAGAGAGAAGGGAAGACAAGTTTAACAGGAGCTTTTTAAGGTGATCACACAGATAAAACCAGAGACGGCAGCAGCTGTGGGTGTCACACACGGACCCATGAAATGAAAGGAGACTGGTTGGGCCAAGCTGTCAAGAAGTATCAGGTCTGCTGTCAAGAGCACTAACGGCCTGCACTGTACTGCTGCTTCCTGCTCAGCTCTGCTCTGTTCTGCTGATGGCAGCTGTTCTCAAAGCCTGACCACAATCACCACAATCTATCTGGGCTGTGGCAAATAAATAAAAGTCATCCATATTCTATTCTGTCCAGCAATTATTGGATCTGTCGATGAAAATGGGGCCGCCCTATTGCAATTTACTCGCGTAGCTGTGGTGTGCGGCAGCTTTTTTATCAGAGAGCATAAGTCTTCGGAGAGATTGACGGCCTGCTGTCCCGGCAGCACTTTGAATGTGGCTGTGCGGCGCTGTGGGTGGCAGGGAAGGCAGTACATGTTGTTCAGCAAGTCAGATTGGTGTCTGAGTGTATTCACCTCCTCCTCCTCCTCCACCCTCCCACACACACATGCACACACACTGGCTTTTATGCTCCGTGTAGCAGCCAGGTCTGCCTCTCTCCTAAATTAGATTGGTGCCAAAGAAGACTGCAACCCGGTGCAACATCGCACTTTAACAGATAATCCATCAAATGGTGCTCACTAACCCCTCCTCCACTCCTCTCTTATTCTCTGTTACACACTGTATCTCATTTCTCTCTCTCTCTTTCTCTCTCTCTCCTCATCTTTTTTCCCTCCCATCATCTCAACCTTCTTTTGCCTTCTCACTGCTCTTAATACAATCCTCTCCTCCCTGCCAGAGTCCTGCCAACTTGGCACAGGACTCTGCCTCTGTAGTCCTAGGCAGCGTGGGAAAAGGGAAGAGGTCCAAGGGAAAGAAAAGGTGAGAGAAACACTGGGAGAACGCTCGGCTTAGGGGGTGTAGACGAAATGGGGAAGGAAAGAGAAGGGTTCTTTGAGAAGAAGGGGGCACATTAATGGTTCTGTCATTTATTCTGCATAATAAATGAATGCCAAATAACACAATAACTTTATATGTTATTAAGTTGTTAGCTATATTAAATATGAATTATTCTCATTTAAAATATTAGCTGCTATTTGTAAATCCAAGTAACCCACAGCCGTAGTTTATACAATCTGGACACAGACATGCAAAAGCTCCCCCACTCCCCGCCAACATATATCTAGGAGCAAGACCCCCGACTGAAAGAGACACAAAACAATTACAAATGGGCCCATTTTGTCTTTGGTAGTCACTTTCTCTCCCTTTGTGGTTGTTTTGTGTCTCTAAGTAGTTTTTTTTTATTTTTTTATTTGAATTCCCTGAATCCAGGACAGTTTCTTCCTATGGAAGACAATAAAGAAACCTGAACTGTGATTCTAATGAACCAACTACCTATCACCTTCTGACTCCGGTAAAGGGGGTCACCAGAGCACCTTCTCTGACCCCGCCTCTGGGTAAATGGAGAGAGGCAAAGTAGGTGAAAGGAAAGCAGATTTTTTAGGTTGCATTGTTCCTGCAGACTTTCCATCTTCTTCACGCAGTCTTGCATCTATGTCACTGGCATACGAAAACACACAGCGCCGTTATCCATTGTGTTCGGTTAAGTTAAGCAGGGTTTGCCTGTGAGCTCTGAGAGCACGATCCTACTGTAGATCTCAGGGGAAGGAGCTGCTGCCTTTAAGCTGACTTTAAAACAACCAAGAATTTGTCATAACAAGACTTTCCTGCTGAGGTTTCCACTCTGCATGCTAAATGTATTCCCCATTCAGCGGTTTTGTCTTGCTCATCCCTGACACACACTCCGGATTATACAGCCCCATCCTTGCAAATCTGTTTGCCTTGTGTTGCAGTTCCTATGCCTGATTCCTAGCACACACACACACACACACACACACACACATTGTACTAAGAGATCAGGGCTGCACTCATTTTTATCCGGACAAGTGAGACAATCCAGGTTTCAGGACTAACAGAGGTTCGTTCTCCCATCTGACAGCTTGTAACGACCTCTTGCTGGGACGTCTTAAATTAGGTTTGCGGGTTCAGTGAGTCCAAGAAAGCGCGTCTCTCTCGTAATGAAAAGCATCTGTGGTTCAGTTGCTCAATTGTGTGCCGCGTGTCATACAATTAGAGACATCTTTTATCTGTTGAGATGGATTTGATCTGTTACGGGTGGGGGGAGCACACAATTTGACAGATTGATTTGAGCAATAATGAGAATTTCATGGCTGCCAAATTCCTTTATCACCAGGCGCGGATTGATTTTGATTTCAGCAGCTTATTTGGGACTTAACCGTTAAATCTTTTAATGAATAGATCTGCTCCGCTGCCCGCTTTGTCTGCTGGTGATAACACAGTTTGGTGTAGTCATGAATTTTACAGTGAGATTGGCATCACAAACTGAGAATGCCCTCAAAGACCAAATACCAGCAGAGTACCATGGCCCCTGTGTAATGCATACTGGAGTGGGATGTGTAATACTTGGTCAGACACCTCTGCAGGGGGCTGGTGAGTCAATAATGAGTTGGCAGTGAGTGGGCCAGCAGTGACCGAGGTGGATTATCTAAGATCAACTTGATTTAGTGCCAGACTGCTTTGGGTCGCACTGGCAGATTGTGGTATAACTGAAAAACTGCACCGTGAACATGCATATGTGTGTGTGTGTATAATATCGACTGGAGTGTTCAGTCCCACAGCCGAGCACACTGCCAGCTCCACATCCCTCCTTAATGTGCCGTGAACTCTCACTCCAACTGGGCCAGCGTTATTAATAGAGTCCACGTCCTGCCATTGACATCTCTCACTTCGACCTCCATCACCATCACACGGCACACTGAGGGACATAACGGCTTAATAGGGCAGTCATTATTCAGAAAATTATGCAAATAACCAGAACGCATTAATCACTTTTTTGCTTAACCTCTAAAGTTGCGGGATTGAGGGCAAAAAAAAGCTCGTAAGTGCAGGTCCATGCTCCCCTTTTAACATTTTCAATGTCTTTCTTCCCATTCATTTCGGTTCATTTCAGTTATATCATCTGCAAACTGTATTTCCCAACAGGAACATCTATGAAAACCAAAATTTCATCTCCTCATGAGTTAAGAAAAACATCCATATTTGAAGATGATGCATTTTTTAGAAGATAAAATGGGTTTTTAATGTGTAAATTTAACCTGAGAAGTAGGAATATTTCAGATTTCCTTACAAAAACACTAAATTTGGAGATAAATGTTTGGATTCTGCACTGCCAGGATTAAATTCTGATGGTAGCTGCAACCCTACAGCCACAGCTTTCCACACAAAAACATTTTCTAACCTTCTCACACATCTTTCAGTGTGAGATTTATTGGAGCAACAGACAATCCCAGCCCAGCTCAGCGCCAGCTCTCTGCTGGCAGATGCTATCAAGAGGTGTGGGCAGGGGAAGAGGGATGGCACTAAACCTCTGGAGATTCCCAAAAAAACTGTCTCGCATGCTGTCACGCAGCAGCTGACCTGAGCAACAGCACAGCAGGGAGGGGCCGGAGGAAATATGTCCTTTCACCGAGTTTATCCCACGATAATCTGGAACGACCTGAGAAAATCCTCTCTGGGATGTTGCCCCTCAGGCAACAGGAAACCTTTTCAACGCTCACCTCTCCCAGGAAGGGTGGAGGAAGTATATTTTCTAGTTTTTTTTTAGTAATCGTAGTAGTATTGTATCTAATGAAGGACTTGTAATGTAATGTGACAGTTTTGGCGCCCAATAAAAGAATAAAATGACAAGAATGATGAAGTAATCAAGTTTTTCAGGTCATGTTAGACATTAATATATGTTATCTACAACTTTGTTTTATTTTCTGCCCAAAATGGACCACAGTTTTACTTTTTTTGTTCTCATCAAGCCTGCTCTATTCAGGTCAAAGTAATGAGTGTAGCACCAGCAGTGTTACCTAACGCAGTACATGGCCTGTTTTAAACAGCTGGGTCACTTTGAGCTGCTTTGGGATAGAATGCTGTATCACTTTTCTGAGGCGCTCCAACAGCAACAGGCCACCAGGGAGATGAGTGAAGATGACTTTCATGCGCAGCATGCTGCAGTTTAAACCTGTAGCTCTTCCAATGAACTCTTTGAACCTGCAGCTGGTCCACTCATGTACGTTACTCCGTCAAACGTCAGTACTGCCTGTGCTTACCTCTGCCTTGGTCGTTCCGCTGAACTCGGCCCTCTCGGGCGGGACGCTCTGCTGGAGGACGGAGGGGCTTGGTGGGATGGGCTGGGGCACAGCAGCAGGTTGTATATTGGTGCTGGCAGACGGGATGACGTGCTCCCCCTGATGTAACCCTATGGACCTTTGGCCGTCTGCACTGTAGGCTGCCTGGTAGCTGGTCTCACGTGGGACTTGGGTGGCCTCTGTCCCTGGGCTGGAGTACTGAGCTGGAGGATTTCTCCTCGCACTTTTGGCTGGTTTTGCCCCCGTCCACGGCCTGTACTCTTGCCTGGAGGAAGACAGATGCATCAGCGGACTGACCTGCCTCGTGGATTACACTCAGGATGGGCCAGGAACAAGTTTCTAGGCTTGTTTTTGAAGTGATGCCTTGGATGTACTGTGGATGGTTTATGTTTATCACAATGGTGATGACTACTTCTACCAGCAAAAACTAATTTAAAGGGGAATTAAACACCTTCTGTGTTCTTAGGAGAGAGCTTCTAAAAATACCTGATGACGGCATTAGGGTTATCTTGGGACAACCTCCAACCTGGACATAAAGTTTGTATTATTTGACTTGTAACCAAAAGTCCAGATATCTGAGCCTCTTCTGCATCAACTTGAACCATCCTTAACACCTTAATCACCAGAATACCACTTTATTTACTTTTACATTATGGTAATATCTCTACCTGGAGGTCTGGACTGCCCATAAGGTCAAAATGTTAGATTTATTTGATCTTTTTCTGAAACTGGACTTCTTCAGGGCACTAAGATCTATTCACATCAATCAATCTAAGAAAGGAGCATCACTCTTTGGTTGCACTAGTTATAATTCATAGAAAACTGCAAGATAGGAGATTTGTAAGCCAACATTTCTTCTCTTTGAAGGCTCACAAGGCAAACCGATTAAGAACCACATCCTCCCTCTGCACACATACCTAAAATAAATCAATTATTCATACTTGAGTTCTTCCTTATATGAATATGAGATGTGTAAGAGAATTATTGATGACCTCTATCTCCATGCAGGCTTTCTGGGTCTTATCTTATCTGGAAGCCAATGGACTATTAATAAAACACATCTAATTAAGCGTCAAAGCAGGAATCATCAGCACATCGCCAATGACCGCTCCGGTAGTCAGATGGAGTGGACAGCGACAGGTGCTGAAACGTGTATGACATGTCTCACCTGTAGGAGCTGGTCTTTCTCTCCTCCATCCCCTGCTGCTCCCCCCACCTTTGCCCCCTGCCCCGCTCCTCTCTCTCCCCCCGGCTCTCTCCAGGTTGTGCCTGGCTGTGGTAACTGTTCACCGGGCTGTCCAAAACACTGTCCGCCCTGCTGCCCCCGTTACTAATCCAAGGGAAATTCTCCTTCCTGGGAATGGGCCACGGTTTGAAATCCTGCTTGTACTGCGTAACGCTGGGGAAAGGCACTCCGGGCGGGTGGTAGTCCTCCCGGGGCTTATAACTGGGCTCCTTCCGTGCCCTGAAAGATCCTCGGGTCCCCGGGCCATCTGTGTGCGTCTGAGGGGAGCCGGCGGTACGCGGCTCCGGGGTTGAGTAGTCATTCCCAGGTGCGCGCTCCGAGGCTGAGACCTGTTTGGTGACGGACCGCACCTCCTGCTCGGCGATGTCCGAGTAGTTCTGGATGGTGAGCGGGACGGAGAGGTCCGATTTGTCGAACTGGTTCCAAAAGCGAGCCAGGCAACACACTCTGCTGATGCACGGCCAAGCCATACCCCCTGTTCCTCTGAAACTGTTTGACTTGTGGAGGAGAGGAGAAGAAGATGGAGAAGAAGAAAAACCAAAGAAAAAAAGAACAGAAAAAGAAGCGTAAAGGGACCAAAGGTTACATTCAGACAGAGTAGCGCCCTCCCTCCGCGTCTGTTTGTGGGGAACTGAGAAAACACAGTGTCCAAGAGTCCATGTCAGCAGCAGAGGAGTACCAGCAGAGATGAACCGGTCTGTCGGGGACCGTCATTGAATATTCCTCTCACGTGGTCTGTTATAGTGCCTCCACTATGCAGAGGAATCTGTGGCAAATAATTTTCCGCATCTCCTGAGCGTCCGCATTGATCTCACGCGATTCGAAATCAAAGAAACGCTGCACGTGCATGCGCAATCACAAGCTTCACCCGGAGATCTTTTACGGCTCCTCCACTTCCCATCACTGATACCGCTGTTCCTTAACTGTTGCCAGTATGCTGATGGTGATGGTTACATAATTATGATGCAGTGTATTCAGAGGTTGGTTGGCAGAGAGGTATGTTCAACTTAGACGGTATTTTTTACAACTTTTTTTTTTTTTTTTTTTGCCATGTGTTGCATCAACCTGAGGTCACCCTGGATGTAAGACACTTTGATATGGCACAGTAGAAAAAGTAGAGGTGTAATAAATAATAGAATGATGAGTGATGGCTACATTCCATTTAGCTGCTTCAGTTTCAGCACGTGGGCTCTGTTGGGTTTGCTGCTTGTAGGGCCCATGTCCATGATCCCTCATGCAGGTTAGCCCATTGTGCAATATTTAGTAAAACACCAGTCACTTTACTCTTGTTTACACTTTGTTTAAATCAACACACTGTCATATATAGTGTGCCATGAACACTTCACCTATTTTTTATATTCCATTTTCTATTATATTTTAATATAGAGTATGTAGAATAGTAGTAGAATAGTATGTGTTTGTTTATATGTATATATATATGTGTGTGTGTGTGTATATATATATTTATTTATTCAGATTGTCTCGCTCTCTCTCTCTCTCTCTCTCTCTCTCTCTCTCTCTCTCTCTATATATATATATATATATATATATATATTTGTATTTTTATTCAGATTGTCTATATTGTTCTTTTTTTTATCTAAAATGTTATAGTGTAGTATTGCATGTTACTCTTAGGTTTATTCTTATTCTTACGTGTAGTACTGTTACACTGTTCTAGTGCTCGTAATGCTGAGCTGACCAGTGCCTTGTCCAACAAATTTCATTGTATTGTTGACCCTGTGTAAACTTCAATATGACAAATAAACCCAGAACTTGAAACTTGGTGCTCAGAGCATTATTACATTTTGGGACCCCATGTGGGTTTTCTGAAGCTCAAAGACTTTTTAGGCACACAGAGTTTTTGCTTCTGTGCTTCCGTCCTCTCTAGAAAACAAGGCTCCATTTTGTTTGGTGTTGTTGAACCAGATTTAAATCATGTTTAGTGCTGAAACAGAAGTGTAACCCTCTTGTAACACAAGAAAGGACTCTTGACTTTGACAGCACAGTGTTGACAGGTCATAGACAGATGGACTGTTTCGCAGGCCTGGACAAATGATCTCTTTGGCTGTTGAGGTTTGAGCACTTATTCATTTCCTCCTGTGGCTCCAAGTGTCTGTTGATTCACACATACTTTGGCTTACTACAGTTGGTCCTTCTGGACACACTGTTATCAGCATCAACCAGACAAAGAAGTGGCCCAAAGAAAGAGAGAGAAAATTAAAGTTAATGGACTCGGAAGATGAGCACATTGTATTTTACCACACTGACCAAATCATCCTCAATATGCATATCTTTTAGAAGCAAGTGGAGTCTTCCTTTCAAGTGGTATTAGAAATGGATCAAGAGACACTAAAGTGCTCTGGTTCTTCTGAGATAACCGATTATTTGTCCATAATGGTGGATTGGCAATAAAAGAGAGACTGCAGATGAGGAAAAGTTCTTACTGGCCATGTTTATGTAGAGAATTACAGTTGGTTGCAGTTCAGCAAGTGTGAAATGACAGAATATGGATTAAGTTGACAGAATTGGCACTTGAGGCACCGAAGGCAGGAGAGCTTCCCTCTGTGAGCTGTTCACTGAGAAGGAGGAGAGATTAGTCTTTCACAGGGAGGCAGCAGAGCCGTTTCAGAGCCACTTAGGCTGGCTTAAGACAGAAAAGGCAACTCTCGTCGATGAAGATGAACGGGCACTGAAAGCACATAAATCATCTTAACTGTTCAGGATCTCTCTCTGCGCTTGTTCATACTTTCAGCGATAGATGGTGTAGGTTTTGTAGTGATTGTCAGTGACCACTGTTATCAGTGATAGTGGCTAATAAACATTACCCAGGAAGTAAGATTTTTGGAAACTAGAAGTGTGATGCTACCATCTGCAGGAGGAAACATGGCATTACACTGTGAAGTGAGCTTGAACATGAAATATGTGTAGGCTAAAGTCAAAAAAGTACAAGTAATAATTGTGCAGCATATGTGGTCACAAGCAGTGATGAACTGACTATAGATCTGCATTGAGAAGACTGTATGTTGAATGCCATTGAAAATAGTGAATCAGTGTCACACAGCGACCTGTGCCAGGCCCATTACATATACTACAGTTTCCCGTTAGCTAAGAGTTGATTTATTTTAGACACCAGATTAATGGAAAGAGCACTACGGAGAATTACACAGACTCAGCTTCTATGAAATTAGTGTGCCAGTATACTGGTGAACTTACAGACACAGAACACGTTTGAGCCGCTTAGTTGATCCAGAACAAATAAAGTGAAACACTTTTATACAGAAAACAGCCGTGATCCCACATTGTGTAAATGGGTAGGGAACAATAGGTCAGGTAAGGGGTAGGTATCAATGTAAATCTGAATCTGAATCTAAATTCTAAATACTGTATGCTGCTGTAAAGGTTTAGCACTTCTGCAGCAGTGGGAGGAGAGCAGAACTGGCTGTCCCACCTTTGAGGTAGGTGAGAATAAGATCACTGGAAGACTCATCCGGAGGCAGCATTAAGAGATTTCACCTGCTCAGTCATTAATCTTAGATATGGAAAATTTACGACTTGAATTTGTCAATAGAATAAACAGTCAAAGTGAAGAGGACCATGTGCCTGCTGTTACTTTGCATACTCACTGTACAGATTGTCTGAAATCCATCAAGGACTGGCTCCCGGTGGACTACAAAAATGAAATAATTCAACTTTTCAAAATTGCAGGACCTGTGGTAAGTATTCTATTGAACACAAACATGAAAATGTGCGCTTTAAAAAAAAAACATAAAATTGATTTGTTTTAGTTTTATTATTTTATTTTTGTGTGTGTTAGTTTGGTTTAATTTCCACATTAGCAAACCAAACCACCTCTAAATTTTGGATGCGTTCCTAGACTGCCCCTGAGAATACTACACAGCATATAGTTTCTTTGTAGATTATGCTTAGTGGCTCTCTATTCAGTATTCATGTTTGAACTATAACAACATCCTGGTTTCATTTACTTGAACAACCATAAACTTATAAACAGATGAAGTATTAGGCAACATTTATTTGGTGATTAGCTAATTTACACAAATCTGTGATGGAATTTGTTTTTTCTTGTATTTCAGTTCATTTCACACCTGATGATCTTTCTCATCGGATTTGTAAGTGCGATGTTCTGTGGTCACCTGGGGAAAACTGAGCTTGCAGGTGTTACACTGGCAATCTCGGTGAGAAAGCGCGACTTTCAGCCATTTTCACTCACTCTTTTCTTAAACCCAGAACTCATGCACCTTTCAAAAAATGTACTTCAAATATAGTACTTATTAAAGCTAGAATGCACTCTGTCATTGTTATATATTATAATATTAGATTAATATTCATGCAGTAACATGTAACCTGCTTTTTATTGTTGTAGCTGGCTGCAGTAGATCTAATTTTTACTAAAATCGCAGTGGAGTAAAAACATATTATATATAAGCAATTCATGAGTACAATACTTAAGTAAATGTACTTTCCACTACTGCTATACATACATATATACAGCATAAATCAGATTAATTAATTTATTTTTTTACTTGTGTATGTTTTGGATGCAGGTTATTAATGTGACTGGTATTTCAGTTGCTGCTGGTTTGGCATCAGCCTGTGATACACTCATATCCCAGGTACAATGGTCAGAGCTCATTTTTCGATCCAAAGCCCTACCCGTTATTGTTCTGTCTTCTTGTAGATTGATACAAGATATTCTCTCTCACTTTGATAGTTCTTTTCTTACAGTATTCATGGGCCCATCTGTTTTCTTTTTTTGTCTAGACTTATGGGAGTGGAAACCTAAATCGTGTGGGTGTCATTCTCCAAAGAGGTGTTTTGATTCTGCTCCTTGCTTGTTTCCCCTGCTGGGCTATCCTCATAAACACAGAGCCCATCCTACTCGCTGTCAGACAAAGCCCAGAGGTCGCACGGTCAGCGTTCATTCACCAACAAAAAACATGCATACACTACCTGTCCAACAAGAGTGAATAACATGATGACAGGGCCAGATTAACATTCTAGGGAGCCAAAGATGTATCAGGTCCCATTATTATTCCCAGCCAATAATATACTACAATATATGCACATGCACAATAAAGAAGAAAAGAGAGACAATGATCCTAAATAGTAGATTTAGTTTTTGATGGAGCCTCATGGCTGGTGAACTAACTAACTTCCTCCGTCTGCGTTTATTATTTATGTGGTTTTAGTGGCATAGCAACGATGGTCATGGGGCAAAAAAAAAAAAAAAAAAAAAAAATCAATTAGTGGAAAATAGCAACATTCATTTTTCACGAGTTGTCAAGTGGCATTAAAAGGGAGCACATAGCAGAAATGTTTATCTGGGGTTAACTAACGCTAACTAGTATAAGCTACTGGTCATACTGTACATGTCAAAGCCCTGAGTGTACTAAATTGATCAAGTTGTGTGATTTGTAAAAGGAAGAATGCACCATTTATTTATTCATTTTTTAAAGTTGCATAGTCGAGCTTTAAGGCTGTTGTCATTTTACTGCCTCACAGTTAACCCGGTGCCTTCAGGTTCCCCATGGATCCTGGGGCGCTGGGGTAGTTGACTGATTTGCTCCACTTGGTACATTATCATGCATTGTGCATATTTTTTTGAAAATAATTTGATTCAGTTTTATGTATAATACACACTTCTGTATGTTTTCTGTACACAGACTTTCGCAGCTGTATGTGAATATCTTCATGCCCGCTTTGCCGGTGAGTTCAGTCTACACTAAGACACAATATCCCTGTCCCTTTTTAGTTTTATTTACTCACATCCACCTGTCCTGTCTGTAGGCTGCTTTCATGTACCAGCTGCAGGGAAGGTATCTGCAGAACCAGGTAGGTACAGTGCACATCTACAGAAACACAATGACCGCTGAAGAACTGCTATTAAGGTCAACACTGAGTCCATGTTGTGCTTGAATTGGCAGGGTATAATCTGGCCTCAGGTGATTACTGGAGTAATTGGAAATGTTCTTAATGTAACTGTCAACTACATCCTCCTCTACGTGCTGGATCTGGGTATTGTGTGAGTGTACACGGCAACATAAAAAAACACCACCATTGCCCTGATACTCTTATATATACTACTTGTACTTTATAATGAGTTACTGTGCAACAGACAAAGCAAACTAGTGTATATATATCAGCCTTTCATTAACGGCCTGTTCTTTTTTAACTCTGTTGTAAATGCTTTTGGACTACAGTGGATCTGCAGCAGCAAACGCCATCTCACAGTTATCTTTGACTCTGATCTTGTACACTTATACCCGCTGGATGGGTTTACACAAGGAGACATGGTCTGGTGAGTTTTCCCTTTTTGAGAAATGTTGACTGCGAATAGGATTTATTTCTAATCCTGTGCTGTGATAGTAGAACATCTCAGCATATGACCTTTGGAAAATGGAAGCTCAGTACAAAAGTTGTTAACTTGTCAAACTCCTGGTCCTTAGGTTGGTCACTGGACTGTCTGCAGGAATGGGGCCTGTTCACCCAGGTGGCTGTCCCCAGCATGCTCATGCTCTGTCTCGAGTGGTGGACTTTTGAAATTGGAGGATTCTTGGCTGGTGTGATCAGTGAGGTTGAGCTGGGAGCTCAGTCGGTTGTTTATCAGATGGTCACCATTGCGTTCACGGTAATTCTGGTGCTGGTTGTTCTTGATGCAGTTAGACCTGCAAATTGTTGTCAGTAGTTTTATTCTGTGCTGATATGTGTGCATAATATTTCAGATATTTCCTATTTTTTCTTTAATTTCTAAACCATGTTAGAAGATCTTGATTCATGACCAGATGTTATAGACGTTCATTGGCTGTAAGGCAGCTGCACAGTAACTAATCCATGATGCTAAAAATGAAACTTTAATGCAATAAATATACAACATAAAAGACAATGGATCATTTGCCAACAGCCCAATTGTTTATATAAACTTTTCAGTATTATCATTAAGACTACATAATTCACCTTCACTACTTTTGAAGATGGTTCAGAGGTGTGCCTCTGATATCACATTTGTAGTTTGAAAACAGTTGCTTTTTTAAAATGACACATAATATTTTTCCTACAGTTCCCAATGGGACTCGGAGCAGCTGCAAGTGTGCGGGTTGGGAATGCTCTTGGTGCTGGGAGCCCTGAACAGGCCACAATGTCCGGAAAGGTCTCCATCATCTGTGTTTGTAAGAAACGTGTTGGGCTTAAACAAAATACACGTGTATTAAAGGGACACTCCACTGATATTAAAGTGGAGAGGGGATGCCTCCGACTAGACGACCCTGGAGGGCTCGGTTTGGTCCCACCCCATACCTGCACCAGCCACATCAGATATACTCCAGCATATCAACTTACCCTGTAACCCATAATCACAGTGACATGGCATTTTCAAAGTTAAAAGTTCTCCAGGCTTATTTTAGTAATAAATTGCTGAATCATGGTGCTTGCCAGGCAGGATTTTATTTATAAAAAGGGATGGGTAAGCAGAGTGCAGACTGTTAAGTTGGTTGTACTGTGCATACACCAGATCCCACTAAGTCTTACACACTGGACCTTTAATGTTTGTGAATCTTTGTTTTTAAAATACATTACCCAGATTTGTTCAGAGCTGACATTTGTGTTCTTTCAACCTTCCTCCCAGTGGCAGTCTCATGCTGCGTTGGGATTATTCTTGCATTAACTAAGGATGTGATTGGTTACATCTTTACAACAGAGAAGTGAGTATGGACTACTACAGTGTATTCTTGTGATCATAAAATTATTTTCCATCTATCTAATGTGGGGACTGAGTCTGTGTCAGATGATAGGGATGATAGTGTTGATTGTAGCTTTCAGTTATGAAAGTTGCCAAGAAAAAATTTGTAAAAAATCCTTTGCCAATTGCTAAAAAAGATCCGACTACTAGAAGCATGGCCACATGAAGATAGTGCACTACTCTTAACATTACAAAAGCTCAAAAACTATATGCACAAATTATGCATTTATCCTGCTAATGTCAGTCTTTGTTTACATCTTTTAGAGAAATAGTTCAGCGGGTTGCTGATGCTATGATCATATATGCCTTCTTCTATCCTGCAGATGCCATGGCGGTAAGGGAGTAGTTTAAAGAAATGATCATCATGTCAAAACTAAGCACAGAACCTTAGAGCTGTATTTGTTTTGTGCAGGGTGTTACAGGGGGAATTATACGTGGAACGGGGAAACCAAGGATTGGGGCCATCTGTAACGTGGTGGGTTATTACTGCATCGGCATTCCTATTGGACTGTCCCTGATGTTTGCTGCCAAAATGGGCATCGTCGGTGAGATTAAAGGAGATACTGACCCTGATATGTAACTTTAATGTCTTGTTTGAAGCATGTTTGAGTGATTTTTCTTCTCTGTTACAGGACTGTCGCTGGGGCTTCTTGTTTGTGTCACTCTGCAGTCTACATTCTTTAGCATTGTCTTGTGGAAACTAAATTGGAGAAAGGCAGCTGAAGAAGTGAGTGACCACATGTCAAAACTGCATGGAAAATGCTGTGTAAGAGGGAAGTTCAGAGTTTTATTACCATTTAACTCAGAGTGCAACCTAAATAACAATTTGGAACTACGTTTGGAAGCGTACCTTAATTTTAATATGCTCAGAATAATGTACTGTACATAATTTTACTTTTCTTAGTTAAATATTCCATCACTTGGTGGTGTTTAGCTCAGTTGGTGGAGCATCAGCCCCATGTACAAAGGCTCAGTCCTTGCCGCGGTGGCCCAGGGTTCGAATCCAACCTGTGGCTCTTTCCCGCATGTCATTCCCCATCTCTCTCTCTCTCTATTTCCCCACTCTTCAAGCTGCCTCTGTCAAATAAAGCTCAAATACCAACAAAAATATCTTCAAAATAAATAAATAAATAATAAAACTCCATCACTGAGGTGACCAGAAGAGTTTTAAATAGAAATGAACTGGATTTATCAGAGCGAAACCACCTATTGTGCTCATTGAGTTTAGTTTTCTTGTCATGAGGAGTACTATTCAGCCTGTGAAAACAGTTGCATAATGTCTCCTGAGTCTCTTTTTTAAAGCTTAATGTGTCTTTGGAGTTATCACAGCTCAGGCTCAGCCCTACCATAAAGCTTGCATAACAAAATGAATGTGTGAGGTCTGAAAGACATTACGATGATTGCACTGTGGGGAATTTCGGGTTGAGAAATACTCCGAAAAGTCTGTTGCGATGTGTTGACAATGTTTGCACAGAGTAAAAAATCCCAGCAGTGTTCATCTTTTAAGTAACAAAGGTGCAAGTAACTAAGTAACTAAATGAGTTATGTTTAAGTGGTTTGCAGCCAGTTACCCAAGTAAGTAATTAGGTAAAAATTATTTGTAGAGAAAATTAGGCCAAAACCAGCAGAACCACCTGTGTGAGTAACCTGTCTACACACTCCCTGGTCTTTTCTGCCCTCTACAGTCAAAACTAGGAAATTACACTGAACAACAATTTATGTAATAATTCACATGATCTTGAAATCTCAGTTTAAAAAATAACTGCAGTAATTTCAGTATAATAGTCCATGTTTATGTGTATATGAACAATATGTATGTAATTCTGATCTGTATTACAAACTGCTGCCATAACTGTGCATGAGCAGGCAATGGTGAGAGCAGGAGTCCTGACCACAGAAAACAAAGAAGCACTGGCAATGGAAAGAAAGGGTAAATAAATGCTCACATCACTTTAACTTTCCATTGCATGTCCTCCAGAAACACGTCTGTGCACAGTATACACAACTAACCTGTCTCCCCTCTCTGATTAGGACATGCCTGTTCAGAATCCCAGATCAGCATCATTTCATCCAGCATCCTGAGCCATGAGGCGTGGACCACAGACCTGCAGGTGCTCTGTCCGGGCCGTGATCAGACAGCTGACACAGCAGCACCACAGCCTCTGTTGGTCAGGCAGCTGGTCTTACGTCGTGGCCTGACTGTGCTGGTCATGGTGCTCATCCTGGTAACTGGGGTACTAACCCGTGAAATGCTTCTCAGGCTGCTGAAGTGACCAATACTATACTGACTGCTGGCTGTGTGGTTACATATGGTGCTTTTTCAGATTCAACAAAGATTTTTTTTGTTGTTGTTGTTTTTCTCTATTTTCCTTAAAAGGTCCGGAGTGTAACTTTTAGGGGGATCTTTTGTCAAATATAAAAATAAAAAACAAATAATATTGTGTGTGTGTGTGTGTACGTTTTTTTTTTTTTTTTTTGCAAGTTTCATGGCCAACACAGGTTCTCCTACACACTTGGTACTAAACTAAATCCTAAACAGTGGACGTTTAAAAGTCCCCTTAATATAAATTACTTGGATGAAAATAAAATTGTATTTTTTTTAAATGAATTACTGATTTAAAATGTCACTAAATATGAATGTGCCTAATGTGAAGTATTTAAACTGACTTATCCAACAGCTCCAAACCAAAAGAAAATCCTCCAACTAGGGACTAGGTAGAAGGTGATGCACTTTTCTCGCTAAAATACACAAATACTTAATTGATTATCAAAATTATTGTAAATATATATATATTTTTAGATCACCATGCTAACCAAAACAATAAAGTTGTTCTTGTTCTTTGAAATGTAGTTTTAAGTTTCAGGTTTATTTGTCATATGCATATTAACACAGAGTCAATGAAATATGTTGGACAAGAGGAACTGGTCAGCTCAACATTAAGAAGAATAGAAATAAGCTAAAGGAGTAAAATACAATACTATATATATATATAAATAAATAGATAATATAAAAACACACACAGAAAAGAACACCAAGGAAATGTCTCTTCATGACCGAGCTCTTAGCTTAGACTCACTGAAGTTTCCTGTGTTGTAGGTGTGTCTGTCCGGAGCACTGTAGCTTTAAACGCTGTGAAACTACAACACGTGGATTTCTTCACCGTTACAAACCGGCGTTTTTACCAGAGCCACTGTCGTTAACGAATAATTGGTGAGTAGCCAATTAAATATGACAAAATACAAGGTCTGTTGTGTCTAAGCTGTGTCATAGTCTAAGTATTAAGTACGTATTTGATACTGAACCAGCTGCAACAGCTGGACAGCGTTCGGCTCAAAATACACTTATCCACGCATGCGCTGTGTACAACGAGGGGGCATTCAATAACATCACACAACACTAAAAATTGAGTTTTAATGTGTTTATTGTGTATTTAATTCATAAAACGGATGTATAAATGGCTCACGTGTGCCTGTTTCCACTACCATTACACTCGTTACACGTTACTGTTAGCACCGCGGCTTAGAGGACTCGTGTCACCACTTAGCTACGTTAGCGGCTAACCAGTTGTTGGTTAACCAGTTGTTAACTGTGAAATGTAAAGCCATGCCGAAGAGAAGCTTGATGAGCAAAGCCGCTCTCGGCCGGTTTTGAATAATAAATAGTGCTACATTACAAGTTGTCGAGTTACAACCAGTGGTTACAACTTCCTACCGGTGTTACGTCGTGCTTGGTGACCCTTCAGTTTCTGTGACCTGCCGTAACTCGAGGCAGTTAAACATCTTAAACACAAGATACATTGAACATAATGAAACATGCAGTAAACAATATGTGTCAAACAAAACACCAAACAACGACAGAGCAGCAGCAACAATTTTATTATTCAATCATTCAATCAAATATGTTTAGTCTATAAAATGTTAGCAGAGGGTTAATAAACGACCATCAACAATGTTGGCCTCACTTTTTCTTTTATATATAAAAAAAAAGAGATGTGTGTATATGTTCATGTGTTGTTGTCTTATTTATTCATTTATTTATCTGATTGTTTTTATGGCCTTTATTATTTTGTATTTTTTATATTATCATGTTTTTTTTGTTTTTTTTTTGCCCTCACTTTATCTTTCATTGTCTATCATGTTCTTAAATCTTAATTTCGTCTTGCTTTTGTCTGGCCTCGGTGCCTGTCTCTCTGTTGTTATTTTGTCTGAGTGTCATGTTTGTGCTTGTCTTTTTACCGTCATTGGTCAAAGCACTTTGTGAACTCTGTTTTTAAAGGTGCTATATCGGTAGATAAGATCAAAATCATCACATTTAAGAAGCTGGAATAAGGAAATATTTGGCACTTGGAATAAAAGCTTACTTGAAAGTATGAACTAATTACCACAAATGGTCTCTGGTCAGTTGAGTAATTAACTAATAATTAAAGCTTTACAGAACACTATGATAGTGGTGGGATGTTAAGCCCTGAAATCATATATTGATTTTGAATTTGGAAAAGCATCCAGTCAAAACTGTTGACAAACAGCACAGAGAGATGTATCTCATCACAGAGTAGGGTGAAGTTTCTCTAAACTTTGTCACTGAGGAAACAAATCAACTGATCCCCAGTCACCTCAGCAACCAGCTGTAAAAGGCAGTAGTGTTTCTGGTACTGAACAGTTGCCTGGAATCCTGGAATAGGTCACTAGAAGTTTTATTTCTCTCTGAGTTTGTATGATGAACATTCTTGTGTTACCAAACTTGAGCTCTGACTGTCTGAAGTTGATAGACCATAATATAAATACTTTTTATGTTCATTCCTGGATCAGAGCTAATAAAATTACAGTGACATTTGAAAGTGTTTTATTCCGAAACAGATAATTTCATAATGTTTTTTTTTTTTTTTGTCACGTTTATATGTCACATAGAATATGGACTGCCTGCCGGATGACAACTCCAGGTACAAAGACGTTGACTACTGGGATGAAAGATACAAGACAGAACAGTCGTACGACTGGTTGGGCAGCTTCTGCAAATTCCAGCACCTTCTGGAAAAACACGTCGGCAAAGACGACTCGATCCTGATACTTGGTTAGTGCTTTTGTTGTTCTGATTTCTTTTTTGATTTTTGATCTGCATTATAGTCGGATAGCCTCTTTTGTCACCTTCTCACCACAAGATGCTGTGTAAACAAAAAAAAAGACACAAAGTCTACTATTCAGCATCACTCTTTGTCACCAGTTGGGGACGTCTTGGTAAATTAGGGATCGCCCAGATTGAGTCCAGCCAGTCAGTCCTCCCCTGTCTTCCCCGTCCTTCTGTCATCTCTCTACCTTCTGGTGTCAAGATGCCTGTCACCATTTGTCATTATGAGTGTCAGATACCATCATCATGGCTGTCAGTGTTGTCATTAGGCTCATTTATACTGCTCATACATTTTCCTAGGCAGCCATTTGTTTAGAGTTAGTGTGGTGGAAGTGAAGTCTTTCTATAAAGACATTAATGGATTTGACACCTGGATGTGCAGACGCTGCATCACAGGTTGTTACATTCACTCTGAAGTAGAGCCAGATCTTGAGTTTTAGTACCTGATCAGTCCTTTGTTGGATATTTTTCCTGTTAAATGGAAACATGTTTTTGTACAAACCACATATGAGGATCAGTAACCATCTCTACTCTTTATGTTTTAATTGTAATGTGGATTTTGGTCACTTTAGTGACATACATGATGCCTTGAAGAAAGATCTTGTTGGCTTTGTGTTGAATATGTCACACTACTGCTCCTGTACTGCTGCATTCTCACTGTGAAGGACATAGAAGAGTCGCGTTTGCCATAATTTTTTTTTGTTAGAAACAACATTTTATTACTCAAGACAGTTAAATCACTGGGTCTTGGAGTGTCATTTCTGCAAACATCCACAAGATGTCACTGTTCCCTTAAAATATATCCAATTTTCTTGCACTCAGCACTGCCTGCAGTACCTGTTTTTAAATGGCCCTGCAGCTCTGTAAAACCTGCTACAAAAGCATTTAAAGCAAGCACATTGTGTTTCTGGCTGCTGAACACAAAATAGGCCTGTATGTGAATTGGAGCTGCACAAAATATGATAACAGATAACAAAAAAACAGATCACTGTATATACAAATCTTCAGTGGATCTCTTTTAGTGTAATATTTATTTAGAGCCAAGCCAATTGTGACTTGTCTACTAAAGCTGATAGAAAATGTTCAGCTCTGGACCTGTGCCTTACAGTGGTTCTGAATAAAACAACCATTTCCCCCCCAGAGTTAAACAAGGTCTCCTTGTACACTTTGATGTAGTCATTTCTGGCAGGATGTAATAAGTTGCATCACTGAAAAGGACACATTTTGGGCAATTTTGGTTGTAAAGAAGTTGTTTTTGGACGAGCTGTTTTGGTTCATTTGGATGAGTTCTAGGCAGACACCATTATGCTGGCATGCCAGCATTAAAGTCTTTTGTTGTTAGACTGCTATACCTCCACAGAAACCATAGAGGGCTATGGTGGTCTATAGGTTTCTGCTGCGAGCCTTGTTTATGCACGCTCAGTGGTGTTTGCGTGTGCGTTTGTGTGTGTCAGGGGGGTTTGTTAAAATTGTGTCAGGGAGTGACAGCAGCTTCTGTTGTGTGTGTGTGTGTGTGGGTGGGGGTGGGGGTGGGGGGGGGCATCATCAGAAGTTGGCTATTCTTTGCTCAACAAAAATCTCTTTGTTTGTAATTCCTACAAGAGTACAGTGTCAGTATACAGACAACTTTTATTATACATGGATATCTTTTTCTTTTCTTTTTTTTTTAAATGTAGGTGATGATAGTCTGGTGTCCTGCTCATTAAAAAAAAAAGTGCATTTGCAGCATATTTCAAAGTGAGAATATTGACAGACAGATAGTATGCAGCCTCACTTTTTCAGTGTGCGTCATAGACACACCTACAGCAGAGGCGTTAGTGGGCTCCGGAGTCTGATATATAAAATATCTTCTCTTGCCTCTCTCCTGCGTTACACTGCAGCAGGCAACACCAGGGCTGACCACTTTCTGCACGCTGATTTAAACCCAAAAGGAGAGCCATTCTATCGCTTAAGAGCTCTCATCTTGGAGGGCATCTCTCTCTTTTTCTACCTCTCTCTCTCTCTCTCTCTCTCTCTCTACCTCTCTCCTCTTGCCAGATCGTGAAATCACACGTTTCTGTCACTAGCACGTGTTGATGTCTTCTTCAACAGCACACACGCAAAAACAGGGAGCTATATAGAGAAGCCTTCTGTGAAGATGTGTTAACCCTCACGTGTTGTGAAGACATGAAGAGCCCTTAAAAGCACTTAAAATATCACCACGCTTGGACAAACGCCTGCCACGGCCGCACACATCTCCCGGCTACCCTCACTTGTCAAGTCTGTAAAACCAGGGAGACCATTGGCTCGTATAAAATGACACAATAAATTACCATCACGATAAGGGGAGCCGGGGCATAACTTGGCAGAGAAAAGGGAAGACGTTAAAGGAAGACGTGGGGCGCCACGGGGCTGTTTGTGTGTATGTGATGGGTTGATAAAAGAAAGAGAAAGATGGAAGGAAGGCAAATAACTAATCAGGTTTGGGCCACTCAGCTGTCTCAGACGGAGGTCATTTCCATTATGATAATCTGTACAGCACGCAGAGAAAGATACAAAGGAGGGAGGGGTGCGTGGATGAGAGGAACTGGAACATTTTGCTGCATGCTGATGACAGTTTTAACGTCTTTGTCCTTCGTCATTTCGCTCATGCACTTTGTTTCAGTCTGTGTCCTCTGTTTATCTGTGCGGCTGCATTTTGCTGACTCTCTCTCCGCTCCTCTCCTCACCCCCACTTCTTTCCACCTGCTTCTCTAATATCTGGAGATGCTGCCTCCCCCATCACACTGTTGTTGTTGTTGTTCCCCACTTTCTTGGTAACCCACTTCTGCCTTTCTTTATTATTCTTTTTTTGTCCTGAACGCCTGCTCAGCAGTATCCGTCCTTGTGTCTAGACTGTAACCACACACAAAGCTGTTACTGTATGTCAACGGATTTGAAACCAGTTAACGTAAGCAGGCATGACCAAACATGAGTGTGATCTCTTGATCAATACTGATTGGAGATGGACATGAATTGTTTTTAATAACCAACTTTATACTGGCAGTGGGACCAAAATAGTTCTACTTGGTGATTATCTATATTTTTCTAATCGTCAATAAATCCACTGAAAAGATAAAATCCAACCTTTAATTGCTCCTGCAAGTATTATTTGTGTATCTAAAACCTGATTATTCCTCTGCACCGCAGACCTCCATTGTTGTCCAAAAACACATAATTGAGCCACGCAGTTGCTCATGTTTCTTCATTATGATAAACTTGGGAATTGTAGTTTATTTTGAGCCGGTCTCACATACACCACCCTGCTGCTGTAAATCTTTACTAGTGCATCAAAGCCCGAGCAGAAATTAGTCCCCTATTGATAAACTATTTACAACTATTTGTGTTACAGTTGCTAAAAGCGTCGCCCAGCTGAGACAATTGAGCTTTTAAAAAGCTAAAAAATAAAATGAAAGCGTAAGACGTGTTCTTGTTAACATGAAGAGGATGTTTTATGAATCTTCTTTCTGACACGTGGTAAATGGTATAGATGGTAAATAGGCCGCACTTATAATGCTTTTCTACCTCAAAGGACGAAGCACTTCACAATTTGCCTCACATTCACTCTCAAACACTGAAGGCGACGGAGCTGCAAAGAAAGGTGCCTGGCCATCTGGAGCAAATTTTGGGTTCAGTGTCTTGCTCAAGGACACCAGAGATCAAACCACCCTGCGATCAGTCAACTACACGCTCCTCCTCCTCCTCCTGAGCCTCCTGGATGGATTTTCAAAAGTAGATACAGTATTGATCCTCAGGTCGAGGTGGTAAAATCATTCATAATAACATATCCTGGTTTAGAAGCTGCACACTGCCCACTCAGACACCCACCTCAACAACAGTGACATGAGGTTAGTGTTGTTTCTGCGTTAAAATGATTCAGAAAGTTGCTCATTTAGAGTGCTGTAACATTTCTTGGAATAATAATAAGAATAAGGAATAATAATAAGCAAAACTACACTTTCCAGTTTTTTAAAGCGATTGTAAACTCCAGCCTTGATGATAATAATGGTGAGTATTATTTTTAAAAAGCATTGTGTGGCCTCATAATGTGACATAACGATGCTCATTACTGCTCCAGCTGCATGGTAAACTGAAGGCCAGAGGTGGTGTGTGTCACAGCATTGCGTCAAACAGTCCCTGACCCCTCCACCTGACCTGTATGTGTGCTCGCAACATTACCGAGCATTAGCAATGATCAGCTCGCACACGGTCCAATTCCCGCTCGCCACACAGCCACAGCTCCTTCTTTTATGGCTTGCTCTGGGCTGCTGCCAGTGATGTAATGACCCCACGTCTCCCAGTGGTCAGCGCTCTTGCCTTGCTCCCCCGAGGTGAGTGGTGATGATGTAATGGCTCTGATCTCCAACAGTGAGTGGGGCTTGACGTGTGTGTGTGTGTGTGAAGATTGTATCCTGGGAGTAGCTATCTACCTTCCAGGTTTTCTACATGTTAACATCAGTACACCCGGTATAAATGGCATGACGCAAAATCTCCTCAGGGCTGCTAAAACATGTGTAGGTGTGCACTAGACACGCACTGCTCTGTGCAGTTTGTGTATTTTCAGTGTTTTACTTCTAACAGCTGATGATTTATCTGTAGGTTTTGTTAAAGTTTGCTGATTTGAGGGCTTATTTTTTCAAGCAAAGATGCATTTGCTGGTAGCAGCCGCTGAAATGTGACATTGCTGCTTTTTCCTGTGCTTCACGATGGCGAAGGTGAATATCTTCGGGTCTGAAAATGTATTCTTGACCTTTTAAAAATAGTAGTTAAATGATTCCCGCTCGCTAGCTTTTTCTGGAGCTTTCAGCTCCATCTCACAGTCTTCTTCAGTAGATGACGTATGAGCAAACTTAGCATGCTGGTGAAGAGTCTGAGACAGTGACTGCTTCTTTTTGTTGTCAAAACCAGCGATTTGACGACGCCGTTTGGGGTTTCTTGTACTGAGCATTTTCCCCTATTTTCTGACATTTAATACAAGCAGTCAAGAGTTTAATCAGCAGATTAATTAATGATGGAAATTATTTTTAGTGCCTCCTCACTGTGCATGAAATACACTTATAGGCCATAAGGTATGATTTACCCACTAAATATCCTGCAGTGCTCCCTCTTTTTAGTTCACCTGCTGACGTCATTCTCCTGTCATTTTCTGGGTTCCTTCAGCTCCTCGGGGTGATGTAAGCAGTGTTTATTGGCAGAGGAATAGTAGAAGACCGTCACTGTGGCTGTTCACTCAGCTATTTCGTGACTATGTATAGCCCAGTGCCTCGACTACAATGACATTATTGCAGTGGCCCTGAGAGCTCAGTACACTGCAACTTAAGAACCAGGCAAAACACAAGCAAATTAAGAAAAGATGATCAACTTGAAAAAGCACTTTCGGGCGCCACCTTACATTATACTTTTTTTAATAAAGAACATTAGCACATGCTACTGTAGCAACAATGTAAGGTCTGTCACCCTCTTTGCCTCCCACTTGCCCCATCTTGCTTATTCACTCCTCACTCCAGTCCCCTTCTCTCAGCCTCCATCACCTCCTTCTATCACCTCCTGACGCCTCTTCCATTTCCTCCTCGCTGTCTGACATCTCTTGTTCCTCGTCGACCAGATCAGGCCTCACTCATACCTCCCCGCCCCCCTCTCCTTTGCCTATTCGGTATCAAAGATATTCACCTGTGTGCCCGAAACCTGTCAGCCTATATATAACCGGAGCAGAGGTGTTTACAACATTGTCGAGAGCTGTGGGAGCTTTTCTCAGGAGACTCTTAACTAACTGCTGGTGGGCTATTATGTTGTGCTACGAGTCTTTGGCGAAATTGGCATTCTTGGGTAGCTATCACTCAGTGTTGCTGTTTGATCTTTGCTAAAGTCTGTAGTATTTTATCCCAATATTCAGTGTGATTATTGTAGATGTATCTGTGCTGCTGACTAAAACACTCCCACTTTTATGCTGGAAGATTGTGCCTGCAGGTCAGACACCCGATACAGTGTCCTTATTACTGCGTGCACTGGGAAGAAGCTATGCACATGAGAATGTACCGATAGTTTGTGAACCTGTGCAGGACTTGTCGGGCCGGAGGAACATATAGGCTGAGCGGGAGGATTTCATTTCAGCATTAACAGGGAGATCTTAGGTGACAGTCCTCTCACGTCCCTTTTTTTCCGCAGTGTTAGAAATTCACACGTGTGCATACGCGCGCACACACTGGCACAAAATGCTGATGGGATGGAAAGTCACTGGCAACACAGAGAGTGGGGGCGAGAGGGGGGGTGTGTGTGAAAGAGATTTGAAGTCAGGAGTTATGTCTTAGCAGCTGTCAGAAGATCCAGCTGATATCAGATATGCCGTTGCTCATGGGGACTTCAAACCTCATTTCTACATTTTTTCCATGTAACCTTTCCCTCCCTTTTCCCCCTTATTGGTATCTCTCACCCTTTATTTTCTTTCCTTCACCCCTCTCCTCCATCATAACCATACTCCTCCATCCATTTCATCTTTTTCACTTACTTACTCCCCCCTATTTTCTCCTCCCGTCTCTTCCTTCCCTCATATCTCTCACTCTCTGCACGGACAAGCACATGCATGCACACACACACCTCCTCCCCCCTAACAACGGCAGCAGCAGCAGCAGCAAGGCTGTGAGGAACAGGCACCTTTCAGAGGAATAATGGAACCAAGAGAGACAGGCCTCGGCCATTTCACGCTTGCCCTTCCTTTTATTGATTGCAGCCCTTCCTTCCTCTGGTGGCTGAAGGCGGAGCACGTCTGATCAGATAGGCTTGTCTCAGCTCTGTCCTCCCCTGTCGCTGCCCTAGTTTGTGCTGGCAGTTTCCTTCTAGCTTATTCAGAGCTGGAATTCAAGGAATATTTCGGTTTATGTGTTTTAAACGGTGGCTTTAAGTAATTGTGATTGCAGGATATCTCAGACAAGTTAACTAGACCGATGTCATGGTCTTGCACTGATGTTGCATGTCTCATGTGGTAATAATGAGCAGCAATGAGGCAGTGAGATTGCGTTGGGTTGTTTTTGGTTTAAATAATTTGTCAGGAACACGGTAATGCAGTGATGAATGGAGCTGCCCAACAAACAAAGGCAGCGGAGGTTGTTTACTCTGCAGTGTCCTCTGGCCTCAACTAGAGGTAAACCCACACACACACACACAAACAAACACGCACAAAACTGTCCACAAAACTCAAAGTGTGCACGGACAGTACAAATTCTTCACCGCAACATCTGCAGCGGATGAGGTGTGAATGGAGGGTGGGTTGAATGAATGAAGGAAGGAATGAATGAATGAATGAATGGCTGTAGGGATGAATGGATGACAGAGGAGGTGGAGAAGAGTGTAGTTTTAGCCAGTTGTATTCTTACCCCCCATCCCCTATCCATGTTGCTGCCTCCCTCCCTCTCTCGCCTCCCTACCCTCCCCCTCTCTACAGCATCCGGATTGGCTGCCTTCAGTTTTCAGGGAGCCCTCACCATGCAGCAGTCAGTAAGTCAGTAGGGGCAACCCTTCCTCCATCCCGCCCTCCTCTCCTCTTATCCCCCCCTCTGCCCTCCCTCCCCTCCTACTTTTTGCCGCTGTAAGGAGTGGTGGTGTTTATGAATGAGCCGCAGAGCCGCAGAATGTGAATGAAAAATAAGAGAGGGAGCCAGCAGATAAGGGGGCGCGGGCTGAATGAAATGCAGCAAAGCAGGGAAGAAAAATGGAGGAAGGAAGCTGAATGAAAATCACAAGGGTGGGATGGAGCGGAGGAGGCGAGGTGGAGTGGTGGTGGGCAATAGATCTGAGGAGACATGTGAAATTTTATTGGAGAGATAGCCATGCTCCAATTGCAGTCGCCCTTTAGCGCTGTCACTTTGTGTGTGTGTGTGTGTGTGTGTGTCTGTGTGTCTGTGTGTGTGTGTGTGTGTGTGTGTGTGTGTGTGTGTGTGTGTGTGTGTGTGTGTGTGTGTGGGGTAATGTCCACCCTCATAGGTATGCAGATCAGGGAGGATGCCTGAACCGGTGGCCGCTTTGCCTATGAGCCAATGGGAATCTCCACTACCTAACTAACACTCGCACACTCGCACACCGACACACATACACACAGCTTTCTCTGCAAGCTGGTGCTCCGTGCTTTGAATAATAACGGGGTTACCCGGGCAACCAGGCTAGGATGATCGATGGGCCTGGCCCTGATAAACAGAGCACAGAGGGAGTGCGCTTGTGTGTGTCTGTGTGTCACCGGGTTTCTGATGTCGCAGTGGGAGTTCTTTTGAAATTAGAAGATATCTTATTATCAAATCTCTTCTGACCTGTGATTATATGTGTGTGTGCGTGTGTGTGCATATGTAGACTGCACACAATGATGCAGGGCTCGCAGGATGTTTGTTATAGCAGCAGTAGGTGTGTTTGCTGTTTGTGTGTAGACGTGGAGGTTTAGTGAAATCACTCTGCTCTCAATGACACTGAACGCCCTTGGTAAGAGGGCTTGTGCGGGCGGACCATGGGGGTGACCACACACACACACACAATTCTGATTCACTCACTTATGGTAATGATATGACCGCTTGAAGGAGAGAGGCTGTGTGGCCGTTACTCACCTCTTCACGAAGCGCAAATTATACAGCTAGCCAGTGGGTTCGACTGGCTACTTGATTTGATTAAATGCATGCAGCATGCATAAGTGCTATTGTTGTGAGGGTCAGCTAGCATGTTAGAAAACATAAAATGGATTGGATGAACGTGGACAACAAAGATGTGATGTGAGGATGGTGAAGCTGCTCTGATACATTTTCAGTCTGTATAAAAAGATGATCTATGTTCACTACAGTACCACATCTGATGAGTAATTCTTAATTAGGGCTGTATTAAAGCTTGTTTAAGTTACAAATGACTTTTATTTATCTTTTACTATTTAGTGGAGATACTGATAATGGGTCGATAGCTTGCAGTTGAGGCGGGCGGCTGTGGCTCGGAGGTACAGCGGGTTGTCCACTAATCAGAAGATCAGCGGTTCTCAAAATACCGAACCCCAAATTGCTCCCGAAGGCTGTGCCATCGGTGTGTGAATGTTTGTGAATGATTGGTTCCTCAAACTGATGAGCAGTTGGCACCTTGCATGGCAGCCAATGCCATCGGTGTATGAATGTGTGTGAATGGGTGAATGAGATATGTACTGTAAAGCGCTTTGAGTGGTCGGAAGACTAGAAAGGCGTCATATAAGTGTAGTCCATTTACCATTTTGAGTTTTTTAAAATGTCATTTTCAGCACTGACTCCTTTTACTTCCATTGTATTGGGATGATGGTAGAAATCTCAGAGATGGACGTCTCCATGGCTACGTATCATTTGGACTTTTGTAAAGCTGCAGTACAGTGCACAGCTTCCTCCTGACCAGAGTCCACATACAACACTTTCATTTGAAATGCAGCCCAGCTCAAGTGCCTGCAGATGTGTTTTGGTGTCAGAGTGTGTTGCTGTGGGCTGTTGGTGTTTGTGCCCACCTTCTCATGTCTGCAAACATAACGCATTCATACATACACATTCATACACATTCATTTGGATTTGTACAGTATTTGAGAATAAATTATCTTGATCTAACAAACCTCTCGGAAATTCATTGGTTTTATGTTGCAAGCACAATGTCATAACAAAACCGTGTGTGTGTTTGTAGAGCCTGGGGAATATATATCTGTGATTGGCATTCACACACCCTCCTCTGTCTGCACTGCACACTTCTGCATCTCATTACCCTACCTCTCCTCTCTCTCACCTCCTCTTCTCTTCCTCCCTGCCCTAGCAGAGAGGAGGAGGAGGAGGAGGAGTAGGAGGAAGGAAGAGTAGCTGCTGAGAGGTGCATCTGCAGCCAAAGTCGCCTCTTAAGAGCTGAAGTGTCATCCTGGAGCTCGCTGTGCATTTCATCCTCACAAAGACATTATGTCGACCTCAAAGGAGGGTCATCTGAGTGCATTCAATGTCGCCACCACTCTTTTGTCATGAATACCAAGAGACAAGCTCCCCTCGCTGTGACAGTCGCTGTATGTCGCAGCACAAAGGGTCACTTCTCTGTGATCTTGTACACATAGATCTATGAGTCCAACGACAGGCTCAGTCCTAAAAAAATCAATGAACAATACAGATGTGCACAATAAAGAGGCATTGAAGCATACATGGCCCTGCTATTAAGTTAAGAGTGTCATAAAATGCTTTTGTTATGATTTAACAGAATCAAGATGATGCCTCGAGTATGAAGCAAGTATAAATCATCAAGTAATGTCACTGTTAGCAATTGTTTCCTCATATTTGCAATTGGCAAGTCAAGATTAGGCACAAAATATTGAGGATACACAGGCATATAACACAGCAAAGCTCACAGTCACAGCTGAATAACCTGTGTCCAACACCTCAGATAAGCGTGTACTCCAGGCAATGTACTAAACAGCCACTGCAGTGTCAGCATCACTTATTATGCAGTAAGATAGATCGGAAGCTGGAAATCACACAAATGACCAAACATAATCACACACGCTTTTAATATTACTGTTTGCTAAAAGGTTGTTAAACTGTACAGATACAGCACGATCACCTAAAGGTTTGTGAAAGTAAAAGAATATAAATGTGTCCTTTAGAGTCCCCCGTCCAAGAGAGAGCGACGTAGATGCTGTGTTCTGATCCTCAATGTTGTCACCAACCTATCATCACATAGCTCTGAGCAGGGAAAGCCCCGTCAGCTAGGTAATGGCACTGTGTGTGCGTCATTGATGTCCCGATTTATTCAGCCCTCTGCAGTGACGCACCGTTGCTGTAAATCTGCTGTGGTAATGTGGAGTTATACAGTTCAGTCACGTTTAGATAGGTGTGGTGACGTGGTCGCACATTTTGGGGTCTGTGAGTGAATCCTTTTGTGTGACAATCAGCAGCAGGCTCACTGTTGCTTCTATCTCTGAATTAACACAGTTCACTGAGAGGTTCAGAGTCAGACACATAGATGGTGAATACTATATATAGTAGTGTGACCGATGTTGTGAACAACCAGCACAACAACTGTGCTGTTATTTCATTTTACATACATATTTACTACAGTATGTGGTACCAGCTAAAATATTTTTGCAGTTAGTACAAAATGATGCTGTTGGGAGGAGCAGGAAATGACAATGTGCACCAAAGGACATCAATCATCCCACAAGGAGAAAGAAATTAGTTTTTCCAAATACTTAGAGCTTCTATGATTACAGCGTTTATATTGACAACAAATGACTGTCTATATGAAAGCTGTTGCTTTTAGTAACAAACCCAGTGTTGCATTTCCCCTCAGCTCTGCAGAGCGTTTTAGCATCTTTCAGCTCATTGTTTCAGTTTCACGGCCCACAAATTTTCTGTTTTCTGCTCTCATCAACCTCCTTTCAAACCACAGCAGGGAAATGATTATGGCTGTCCCTGCAGCTAAAAAGCCTGATCGGTGGAGACCAAAAACTGAATTTTAAAGAGGTGAGAGAATATTGGATTCATATTCATCAGGTGGCCAGAAACACAATTTCAAATCCATACTCCTGTTGCTCTGTATCTGCTGGATGTGTAAATAAACAACTGTTCACCATATCAATTTAAAAAGGTATGCCAGTGTTGTGTTTATTTAATTTTATTTTAGTATTACAGTTTTTTTTTTTTTTTTTGCTGCGCTTCAGTGACCAAAATAATTGCTTCATGCATAATTAACAAATGTTTTCAGCATTTCTCCTTTATTAAAGAGTGATGGCTGGAGATGGACAGGGAGAGAGAAGGGATGGCGTACAGCAAAGGGTCAAGCATTGGAAGCGAACCGATGAATTGTGCAAGCGCTCTACCCAAGCAGCAACCTCAGTCTGCCTCAGGTCCACTGATGGTCCACATCTTTGCCAATTTTTAGATTACCCAGGAGGAGGCAGAGGCAGGACTGCCAAGATGGCCAGAGCCACCACATTCTGAGCTTCATAATGGCCTGTAACGTCACAGATACAACATCCAATATTTATACTGTCTATGGCAGGGCACCCCGCTTTTTACATGATAAATATGCATTTTTTTTCCAACTATGGTCATCTGTTTGTTTTTACATTTTGACATACCTTATCAGTAAATGCACAGATATTGTTAATAACATTACTGTTGCATTCCACTGTGTATACATGCTCACTAATGTGGCTTAAAAAGACACTAATACAGGATGGAGCCTTTATTAATGTTGTTGATTAATACCTGTGCCTTTTTGGGTGTAACATTTAAAATGTCTGTTGTGACAGTACTCCATTTAATAAAGTCCATACCCTCCTCAGCATTAGGACTGTATGCAGTATGGCACACAGTTTAGCTTCCAAGTCTAAACTACCACAATCATTGTAGCTGTATGAGGACATCACCTTGGCCTCTGTCTCCTTCCGTTTACCTCTTCAGGCTGTTATCTTTCACTAGAACCTTCCATTTCCGTGTCCTCCACATATGTCTCTAAATCCCCTCGTCATCCTCCTCTGTAAGACCATTACTGCAGCTAAGTCGTTAAATACATTTTTTTTTTTTTTTTTTTTTTTGTGCGTGTGTGTGTGTCCAATAGGATTTTTAGGAGCGCGCTGGCTTTGTGCAAGGCGGTCCCCTCTTACATAATACTGCTTGTAATGCTGCAGGCACAGACTAACAGACCTGCACCTCCACCTCTGCATCTTCGTGTCAGCCTACATGTCTTTCTGTCTCACCCAGCCTGTGTCAGTGGATCTGTCTGTTTTGTTGCTCTCCCTCCCAGCTATGTGCTTAAATATCCACCAACACATCCACACTAACTACTAACATTTTTGTCTGTCTGTGTTTGTGCCTTATTAACTGAGAGATTTACTCCCTGAGTCTCTGTTTGTCTGCCGCTAATTCTGTCTGTCTCATCGCTCTTGTTTGTTGGCATAACTCAGTGTCAGTCTTTGCTTTATTTGCTGGTTGTCCGTACATCTCATCTCTCACTTCTGATACGGCATGCATAACAGAGTTAGCTCAGCTTGGTTGTGATATTCTTATGTAACTCTGCACTCTTGCCTTTGCACCCTCCCTTGAAAGATACTCATACATCCAACACTGATTCTGGCTGAAAAAAGAGAGTCATAGTTTTATTCTTTGTTTTCACCTAACATTACAGTTATCTCTCACTTTCTTTAGGCAAAACAGTTTTTAATAAACTAATCTCTGTGTGTATAGGAGAGCTTGTCATATGTTGCGATGCCCTGTTCAAGGTTCCTATTTCTCTTATAATGCTCCTTTGTCTGTGACATCAGAGTTTTTCATATATCTGTATATATTGTATTTTGTGGTGACTCTTCATGTAGTTGTTTGCTGAATAATTGTGGTGTTGCCGTGCAGTGTTGCAACAATTTCTCACCACCACTAACAGGGTTTTCTTGATTGAGACTCTTTTTGTTCCATTTCTTTTTGTTCCTCTGAGGCTTTTTTCATCGTGTTACTCTTCTGTTTCTCTCTAACAAACCTTAGATCTGTTTTCATCTCTGCCACCTCTTCCTGTGCACAGTCCATCACATGATGTAGCGCAGCATTGTCATTTGTTGATAAGAAGTTAGACCACTTGGAACAGATCTCGCTGCTTGAGATACTGCAGGATGAGATTGCATTAAGGTAGGAGTCCAAATTTCCATTTTGATACGAGTTACCTTGCAGCTCTAATATATAGATGTGGCAGAAACTTTATTTGACCCTTCATCCTAACACCACTATACTGATGTAGAGAGTCAGAGAAATGTGACACCTGCTGAATCAAACGCATCCAATCCTTGATCAAGTTCTTTATGTATGTCAAGGCTGTGTTGTGTGCGAAAGTGTCAGTCTGCAAAAGCCCGTTGGGTATTGCGTCAATGCTGACACGTGCCGGGCACTAGTCTAAGTCAACATGACGTAATGAATATATTCAATTTCACCATAGATTTTTGTTAGACATGGCAAAGGTCAAACAGACAGCACAGACCAAACGTAGACCAAGTGTTAAATCTAATAAAATAGGGGCTAATTGGAAGTAGCATTTAGTGTAAATGATGGAATTATAGCCAATAGATGAATTCATTTCCTTCAGAATGAGGCGGTTAATAATTTTACAGCAGTTATTATGTACTGATTGAGCTCTTATCAGTAGGAGAATAAAAGGCTCCATGTAAATGCCATGCTGGATAAGAATTCATGAACAAGTAGAAATGAAACTAATATAGATCCCACTGATGCTTTTCTCTTGAGGACAATTGCTTTTAGTCCCTCTTCGCTGCATTGTCTGTATATATTACTGTGGGTACTGGTGCTTGGATGAACTGACCAGAAAGCAAATGAGGGTGCTCAGTGAGACAAGTTAAAGAGTACAGAGAAGTGTGTGTGTGTGTGCGTGAGTGTGTGTGTGAGAGAGAGAGTGTGAGAAAGAGATTGAATTGATTAATGGTGGAAACCACTCAGCGCGGACTCTGGCTCGCTGAAAGCCACCTGTCCCCTCAGTTTCATCACTGCACATCACCGACACTCTGTGCTGCTGTGGTTGAACTGTGCCATTACCATACCAACAGAAAACGTATGATATCATCAGTTGCTATGTTTAATACAATATCAATGTTTGTTTTAAAATACCCAGCTTCTTAAATGTGATTATTTGCTGTTTTTCCTGTAAGCTGAATATCTTTGGGGTTTAAAGAAGCAGTCTGCAGGTATCTAGCAGTGTAGTTACAGATTACAACCCTCTCCACTCACCCTCCCATTCCAAGTGTGATGGAGAAACTACGATGGCCATTAAACATGTAAAAAAATAAACACAAAAGAACCTATCTAGAGCCAGTGTTTGGGCTAATGTAGATGTAGAAACATTGCAGTGGTTTCTGAGATCACAAAAACACAACAATTCTTATTTTTAGGTGATTATACGCTATGAAAAATATGGTTGCATCTCTGCCATATTCTACAAATAGAGCCCCTCTTACACACTGGACTTTGAAGACTGTTGGTTGGACAAAACAAGCTGTTTTAAATATGTCAGCTTCGGCTTTAGGAAATCATGATCAGTTAATCCAGGGTGAGGATTAGTTCTAGCACTTCTATGTAATGTAAAATAACACATACGTTACATTTTTCATGGCTCGACGCCACAATTGCATGTCAGAGAGAGACAGCACATAAACAAAAGTTAACTGGAGTGAGGAATATTGGATTTTCTCTGTTAGAGTGGAACACAATAATCGAAGGGGTCAGGGAATGATCCCCATAGGCTCCACTGCTTGCCGCGATCAGATTGCATTGAATATCCACTTTTTACGTGGCATTTAATGTGTGTCCGTGCTGCATTTCGGCTGTCTAACAAAACTGCGAATAGAAGCACGAAGGAGAATTTCGGCACATCATTACTGCTGGTCTGCTGTGCTCTCTGCCGACAGTCCTTTTAAAGTTGCATGCTTCACTGTGGCTGAGTTTAAGCAGGATACTGCTAAAGGATAATGATGCAGCGATGAGTGCAAAAGGTATTTTGAGGAGGAGTCTCACGTTCGGATGGAGGATTATGTTGTCCAGTGGTGCTAGGATTAACTAGCGCCATTAGAGCATAACAAACAACTGTGTGCATGCATGGCCTATATTGGCCTGTACAGGGAATCAGAGAGCAGATGGTCCGCCATGCTCTGTTCACTTAACCTGTGAACAGGGGCTTTGCAATACCTCCTGCCATCCCTAAAACACACACACACACACACACACACACACACACACACACACACAAACGAAAGAAATGAAGAGGGGTGAGGCAGGTTTGTTTACTCAACTGAGACAGAGAGCAACAAACCCATGAGGTTTGAGTCCAGTCTTCTGTTTAATGCAACACACTTAATCAAGACAATCCCTCCCATCCCTACAGTATTAAAAATCACGTTGGAGTGTGTGAGAGTACCGAGACACAAACCCAAACCACCATCGCAGTCAGTTCCTCTGCCTGTTGCCATGACTACTTACTCCCTAAGACAATATTTATTTAAAAACACATTGTAATGCATTAATTTTACTGTAATAAGAAGACGGCGTCCTTGTTTCTATGTGTGAGCTTAATGAGTGGGAGAGCCTCTGTGGATCACAGCCATGTCATATGCTGTTAGTGCACTGTACTGATACCACAGGGAGATGAAGGAATTTATAAAGCATTGGCATTCAGTTGACCATTCGCTAAGCTCCGCCTGCCTTGGTTACTGTTGCTATGATGGTCAAGGTTTCCCTTTCGGGATGGCACATATGCAGTGTACAATAGCCGCATTTCCATAAATGTATTTTGATGCACATAACGCTTTTTGAAAAGTTTGATTGAATCGACAACATTTGAGAAAAACTTCCTCAAAAAGTTCCCAACGTGTCCTGGGCTAAAAGTCTGCATATCACCAGTTGATGATCCTCACAGAAGACAATGCCAAATAAAGAAAATGTATTATTCTTGCACTGCAGTGTGGAGCTCGTTAGTCCGAGCTCCATGTTTCACTTCTAACATTAAGACAAGACACGAGGCATTTAATATGAAGCCTAACTGATGTGTTTGGTTCTTTCTTCCCCAGCTTAAACTTCCCCAAATCCAATAAAGATCGGGTGCCTAGTTACGGTTGCTAAGCTTTAAGAGGTTTAAGGGGACAGTCGATTTACCTGTTATTGGGTTCATGGAAAAAAAAGAGTAAAAGGGAAGACAGGAATGAAGAAAGTAAGATTAGGAGAAAAGAATGAGTTGAGCTGCAGATTTTCACAAATCCCACTGTTGGGAGTCTTTCCAGACCTTGTGTTCGCGTGCAGATTAAATCCCACACAGAATACACATAAACGATGTCACCCCTCATCACACATAAACCCAAACTGGGCAGAGAGTGCCGCGCGTTACGACGCATGCTGTCGCACTCTCTTTGTCCATACTTGTGCCCCAGCCGACGAGGTTTTATTTCTTTTCAGTCCCTGAAACAAGACATAGCTCTTAGTTTAAAGAGGCCAAGTCCCATTTGCCTGCTGTGCATTGTGCTTGAATGATAAATGCAGTTCCTGTCACAGTACGCTGCTTATGGAGCTGTGTGAAAGCTGATGAGTGCCTGCTCCATGACTGTTTGATGACGAGAGAGTCTGAGAGTCTCTTCGGGTTTTATACTGTACAGCTACATTATAAAACATTGACACATGCACCACGTCAAAATATTTTTCTTTTTATTCCCCAACCCTTCTCCAATTCTTCTCCCATCTAGACCTCAGTATTATTTCCCTTTGCATGCCTTCTTTTCCTACTTGCTCACAGTTTTTAAACTGCTTTTTGACACGTCTCCTTCAACTCTGTCTCTTCTGTCTCTTTCTCCTTTTCACTTTCAGCCTCTGCCTCCTCTTTTTTTTTTTTCTTTTTTTCTTTTTTAAGAGGCTCCTCACGACTCATGGCAACTGCTCTCATGCCGCACATCTCTGTCTCTTTCTTCCTCCTGTGCATGCTCTGTGTTCGGGTCTGTTTCTGTGCCTGTCTACATGTATCTGTCTTTCTGTCTCTACCTTTTGCACACAGCCTTTTCTTGCTTTTCATCCCTGGCAACCTCCCTCTCCTCTGGAGTCTGTAGCTCGGGTTACATAATATACATTAGAGAGAGGTGTAGGGAGGAACGGTGGAAGTAAAAGAAGAGAGAGTGGAGGAGGGGAAGAAGATGCCCTGCTGCTCAACTGAAAAGTCTAATGTTCTCATCTGTCTGAGCAATTGATGCTTTTTAGTCTGTCGTCTGTAAATGCAGCTTTTCTGGATGCGTGCCCTGCGTTTGCTTATGTTTGTTTCATTTTTTGGTGTTAAAATGAGTCTCATTTCCCCCCTTCACATTTTTTTAAGCATGCTGCTGCTGCTGTCAGGCTCATTTTCATCTTCAGGAGCTGACATCTGGTCTGCCCGTTCTCTCCTCCCTCTCCCACCCCCCCCTCTCATCCCCTCATCATCTCATCTCTATCATGATTACACTTTGCCTTGCTGACCTGCAGTGATATAACCACTTTTTGGCAGCAGACTTTACCCTCGCCAAGCATTATATTCACTCTCTGAGAATTCCCCCTTCACAGTCTCTGCCTCCCGCTCTTCCCATTCAGCCCATTTTAAGGTCTAAATCTTGTTCCTAATGCGTTTCCCAGCAATACCTAAATGGGGGTGAGGGGTGGAGTGAGTGAGATTGATGGGGAGAGAGAATTTGGGAATGTTCCCCGATGATTTGGTGCTCCAGTTGTATGACTAAGTGCTTTAAAACGAGAGGGGAGAAGTTCTGCAGGACACGGACGTTGCTCTTGTTAAGTAATGAGTAATTGGACGGTGGCTAATGGCACCTAGCAGCCTCCAGCATCAGCCTATTGGGGCATCAAACATTGTCTTTTCCCCTGGCGTCATCTTCTATGTGATAATTAGGAGCGTTTTTGAGTCTGCTTGTTATATATTCCTAACCCACTTTGCAGCCCACATCTCAGATTTGTTTTTCAAAGAGGTCTTGTGTTGTGACGACAGTTTGGCCCAGGTTAGAGACGAAAACGAGTACACACTTGACTGTTCTAGCTAACCTTTTGTCATTTACATTAGCCACACTGCTCATTACTCATGTGAAGCAAATATCACCATGTAACAAAATATTATTTGATTCTGTTTGTGTCATCCAGTTTTGTGTAGATATTCCTTTTTATTTGACACAGTCAAAGTCAAGTCCAGGGTATTATTGAGAGACAGTTAAGATCAGTGTAACGCTGATAGATTAAGGCCCGTCAGAGACGGTATATTCTGTGGCATATCACAAGATTCAAAGTTGTTTTTTCCCACTAACTTTAAGATCTGGTCTCCAATGTCACCCCTTAATAAAACATGAATTATACATGATGTACAAAGTGTTATGAATACTTATCAGTGACACTATTTAGCCCAAAGGGAACAAAGGTGTACTGTACATGCTGCTCTCTTCACTTTGAAGCCAAAAGAAATGTCTCGTACACTCCATACTCCACTGACTTTATAATCTCCTCGGCTTTTCATTGGCTTTTCCATCACATAAAGGAAGCTATCATTCCTTTGAGGACACACTCCCTGTTGTAATTCTAACCCCCCAGCAGTCTAAACCTTAACCTGAGACAGACTCTCTGCAGGTGTGAGCGTTGTCATAGATCAGCCTCCCGGGCCAGGAAATGAGGTCCCATGTCATCAGAGGACTCTCTGCACGTTAACCTCCTCACCAGGACACAGCGGCGTGACGTCATTGTCTGAACACACATGCTGGCTCAGTTTACTATTCAGGTTTGAATCTGATTGTCATTGACTGAGACGCCTCTTGGCCTTGGCGAATCATAGTCTTTGCACACGTACTCATGAACGACGGACTGACTGCAGAGAGAACATTTTACGTCAAGGCCGTTCAGCTGTTCATCCACCAACAGCATTTTAATCTGCGTCCAGTTATTTTTGTGTGTGTGTGTTTGCTCTTGTGTTTTGTTGTGTGTGTGTGTGTGTGTAATGATTGTATTATTTGTTGAGGGCAGGGTGGGACAGGAGGGGATGGGCTGCAGCTATGCTCCGTTTTGAAGACGGGACTGGTTATTATAAAGTAAAGCTGTTTAATCTACAGTCTCACGCTCCTCTGTGTGTGACAAATGTCAGAGACTTGCTTTATTTTTGCCTGTAATGTGAGAAATCCTGCTGGAATATTTTTCCGAGCTAGTATGATTCATTATTTTAATTAAGTAAAAAGTATTTTCTTGATGTGCAAAATGTTCGACAATAGCAGACAGAGGAAGAAACAAAGTATAATAATGGTTTACTTGTTGGTGTGTCAATCAGTCTACTACTTTAGTACAGACTGAAAAATCTCTCCAACTATTAGATCGATTGTCAGATATTCATGGTCTCAAGAGGATGAGGCCTCTTGACTTTGGTGACCTTTGGATCTCGAACCACCAGCAGGTTGACATTTTAATTTGTCCAGTACTTTGCTTCATGATGAAACACCTGCAAAACTAATTGTGCTTTTAACAGCCTCGGCTGTACTTTGTGTTTAAACCTAATTAACAAATGTTAAAATGCTAACATGCTAGCATGGCAAACATTACACCTGCCAGACATGTTGACATTAGCAATGAGTTCAAAGTACCTGAAGTACAACCTTACAGAGACTCTAACTTGGCTGTGGGCTGGCAATATAAGATTGAAGACTAGCTGCACATCTAGACGGTGCTCTCATGAAATATCAAGTACGAGCGTCAGCATGTGTCTGCTCCCCAGAAATGGCAGATTTCTGAGGTGTGGGGGTTGGTGGGGCAATAAGCTTACATCAAGTGTGCACATTTCTTAATCCTCTTATTTTTTGTTCGTAAGGTAACAAAATAAAGAATAGTTATTTTCATTTGGGGCGCTAACTAGTGTCTTAGCTACTACATTTATCTATCACTCCAAAGTACACACATAAACTGTGTTGTGCGCATTTGTATAAAAACTGACGCAAATATATATATATATATATATTTTTTTTTTTTTTCCAGCATTTTTTTTATGCAGCTTGAACAGCAGTGGGCAGTGTTAGAATATAGTAACCAAGTGACAAGTACAAGTGTTCATCAAGCTACAATATGAATGAATCACATTGTTTGCAGCTGGCCTGCTACCTCCCACATGTGTACAGAACATGTGTTTGTATGTATTTGTTGCTGCATCACTTCCGTTAAGCTAGCTGTACTTTTGTGCTCCCACATGCACGATATAGAAGTGGGCGTTTTTTGTATTTTAATGGGTATTGTGTGTTTCTTTTCTTCAATACAGATGCAGTAAACTTAATAAATAAATATTTCATAGCTGGGAAATGGTGCTGAAAAGTGAAAAGTGTAACCCCTCTTGTAACCTGCTGTCTCTAAGTGTGTGTGTGTCTGTGTGTTTGTGTGTGTCAGGCAGTGGTAGCAGTGGGTTCAGAATTGGTGCCAGACTTAGCGCTTAGCCTGGCACTGCCTTATCAAACTGTGTGTGTGTGTGTGTTTGTGTATGTGTGTGTGTGTTGAGACTTGGGACCTGTGCTGGCTCTCTCATCAAGTATGCAGTTGGAGTCGACGCTGCAGCAGAGATGCCTAATAGAGAAAGCAGCAACAGAGAGAAGAGAGAGTTGGAGAAAGACTCTGAATACGTCATACCACCCGCACACTTCCAGCTTCCACTTCTCCCCTCTTTTATCATTGCGCTTGCCAATTACTCCTTTTCACACTCATCTATCTCAGCCTGCTCTTCTTCCGCATCTCTTCCCTTTTCACTCTCTACCCCGCCCACTAAATTCCTCCACTCAAATCCCCATTCACAGTCCCGGCCATTCACATCCCTCGCTCTCCCGTTTCCATGAAATTGTTTGTCATTCATGCCTCCCTCTCAATCCCCTGCAGCCTGGAAAGTAGAGCTGTTGAGAGTCTCAGCAGCACCTCCTCACACTGCAGGTAGCCTCCGAGCTACTACAGTGACTTTCACAGCCCCTGTTGCAGCTCCTGCTCCCATGACCATATAAGTACTTCCTCCTGGCTGAGTGATTGACATCACAGCGTCGTTCTGACTTGAGCAGGAAGCACCAGTGAAAGGTCAGCCTTCTTTTTTTTCCCCCTCCAAAAGATGGAGATTGGTGTTTAAAGGGAGCTTGCTGGGAGATACCAACTACATAACTTTTGTGTGTCTCACACACACATGCACAGTCTGACTTCTCCCTATGTCCTCCTTCTCACCTCCTCCGCTTCTTGTTTCTTGCTTTTCTCATGGATGAAGAACAACCAGTTCCTGCCAAACAGGAAGTGGTCATGATTCAGTGAGAACAGACTATCGTGTGTGTTTTGGTTGTGTGTATCTCCTGTTGTACAGTCCAGGCCGGTCCATTTCTCAGTCACTGCAGCAGATGCTTGCAGCATGACCTTACTTTACCCATACTCCAGACTGAAATGGCTTATGCAGACAACCGAAAGAAGCAAAGATAAATAACGTGTTCCTTACACATCAGACAAGCAGCTGTAGGAGTGCATGAATCAAAGTGTGTGTGTGTGTGTGTGTCTGTCAGAGAGCGATGGAGAGTAGCGATGAGGCATTGGCACACTGCATGTAGCAGCAGACCAAAGGAGTGGATGGAGCATGCAGCATTAATCACCATCTTCATCCACCAGCCTGTCTCTTAGGCTGACTCACTCTTCATTAGCAACTTCACTGCTGTCAGCTGTTCACTGGTGGCCTGAAAGCAGACCAAACCAGACTATCATGTCAGTACAAACCACAGTAACTATTTTGGTGCATGGCCAGAAAGTCTTCATATTTGAAAAGGATTGAGGATTTCTTTTTCTTTTTTCTTTTAGATTAAATGTAGGGCAATGTGGAATCTGCACACAGCTACCATTGTATTCTGAAGTGCCATTTCCACCTGTTGTATACAGGCAATTATTATGATAAACAAGTGTTTTTATGTTGTATCATAAATTGTCAGCACCTGCACCGTTTTAATACAGAGGCAGACAGCAGGTTTAGCCGGTTAGCTAGCTGGCACAGATGTTAAAAGTCTATCAATAAAAGGCCTTTTAACAACTTCCTTTATGCACTCCCGCTCTATATAAATGAGAAAGTGACGCTTAATAGAGCTGGCAGTTTAAATTTTAACAGGAAATGTTTTCCCCAGCTAAATGTTAATGCGCTCATTGACTGGCCTACCTATCAAAGTTTGATATGGAATATATGGTATATAGCACACGTGAGCGCAGCATGAGCCACATCTAAAAGGACATTTTCTCCTTTCTGGGACTTATTTGAGTCATAAAATCCCAACTTTAGGCAAAGAGGGGTGAGTGAGCCTCGGTGGACTACTTTGATGACACCTGTCACCTGGCAATTTTCTCTCAGCTGTGGCTCCTTAAGGTAGCTTGCATGCCTGACCAAACTAATTAAACTCTTAGATTATACTGTCTTCACGCTAGCATTTGTACTGTACAGTAGATCAAAGATTGGTCAAGAAAGAAACCCTGCACTACTTTTCTGTCGTTGGGCTGGCTTGTTCTTTGCTGTTCAGACAGAGCAACAGAGATAAAAAGAGATGAGGATTTCTCTTGATACAAAAGAGATTGTACAAATAGCTAGAGTTTAATTAATAACAACCTATATTTGCATTAGTATACCTTTTTTAAATCAAATAGTTTTTTTAGTAGATAAACAGCTGTAATTTGTGTTGAGCAGTTTAATGATGATGTGCATTATGCAGTTCATTGCAGTGTCCCGAGTGAGCTGTTGTCATGGCGCCCCACGATTTTCTATCAGCACGCCTGATTCAGACCTCTGATTCAGATTAGGCTATGACACAATGACACTGCAGAGAGACATGCTATTTCCTCTTGCAGGGATCAATATGCTTGGTCAGCCATAAAGCTCACACACTGGGTCGGCTCTCATCTGTTTAAAACCTGATCCATACTGCATAATCACACCAAGGTGAGGCAATAGAGCCATTTACATATAAACGCAGGCACCTTGAACTGACAGACTCGCCTGCCAACCAGGCAGAAAATTAACCAGTCAACAGAGCCTCTGTGTGTGTGTGTATGTGTGTGTGTGTTAAAACTTGAGAATACCTGTGCTGTTTCGGCCATTTCATTTTGTCACAGACGTGGTCTTGGTAGGTGGCTAATTGAAAATGCCTATACTGCTGTTACCTTCTCTTCTCCCCTCTACGCAACAATGCATGCGTGTGTCTGTGCGTGTGTGTTTGTTTGTGTATTTGTGTTCTCGTTCGCAGCATGTGTCAGACTATCCACCAACTCACTCACACTCACTGAGACACTGAGAGATTGAGAAGTTTTGGCCTCATTTAAATCTTACCGCACATACACACTTAGAAGAAAAAGGCTGAAACCTCAAAGTTTTCTGAGGCAGTAAAACGTCCTTTTTACATCCGTCTTGTGCTAATTGTCACGAAATCTCTGCCGAATCTTTGTCAGCTCGTCTCTGTACCTTCCAACTTCCAATTTCACACACGTTATCTCCTTGACTTTGGCTAATCTGCACTCTTATAATGTCCTGTGCGTTACTGCTTAAGCAGCCTGCTCTGAATCCTCATTGCATGCAAATACAAGCACCTGAAAGTGACGGTGATGTCTCCGTGTGTCTTGCGTCTTATAGCTTTGGACAGAATGTTAGTGCGGAGTGTTAAACAAACTAACTTGATCGACGTACAGTTTGTGAATCTTCCCCTGATTCCTGTTACCTCGATTGCGCACACACTCACACGCTCACCGTTTCTTGCTGAATCATGACCTTCATCTCTGCTGCTACACCACGCACTGACTGACAGGTTAAAACACTGCCAGTCAAAAAGAACAAACAGTACAGTTTGTGGTCACACAAAGACACACACACACACGCACACAGACATGTACTTTCTTGCTAGAATAGCCTGATGGAAAAATAAATATTGGTACCTCGGCATCTGACTCAGCGTGGCTATAATGAATATCAAGGGGAATGAGAGGGGAAAGCTGTTGACAGACACAGCTGTTAACTCAACCGTGCGAGCAAACAGCCGTCGACAAGCTTCTCCGGTTCGCTCTTACTCATGTAGGTAGTATGACCTGACAAAGACTGTAACGATATTGATATTTTCACCGTCGAGATAAGGCAGCACACTTGGATTACTGAAACTAGTCAAGAGAGTTGTTTGTTTTCATGATGTCAGCACCTCGCGTGCCAAATGTATCACACAGTTGGGATACGTGCTGTAGCATATTGCGAGCGACTGTGATCAGAGCCTGTGATGTGACTGTCAATAGGACAGGTGTGGTACAATGACAGGTGTCACTTTGGTGTTCAGCCAAACTGTGTCAATAGACTGTAATTAAGCTCTAAGCAAACAGACTGGTGACATGGTGGAATAAAGGAAAACCCTGAATAAATAAATGGAGAAGGATATTAAACGAGTCCACCGTGTGCCATTTATTTTCAGAATAGATAATGGTAAGTGACTGGTATCTGGAGCACTTTTTAAGGCTTTCAGAGGTTCTGGTTGAATCATTAGTACAAACAATGAACAACTGTGCTAGAAAATCTACTTCTTAAATAAAAAAAAGTCTTTCTACATTAAAAACTTGCAAAGAAAAACTCCCAAGCTGTGCATTGATGATGAACATCCAGTAAATTAGCATATAATTATAAAGTAAAACTAAAGAATAAACTTCTTAGAAACACTGATTATGTAATCCGCAGCTTAAATGACTTCACTGACAGAATCTGGGGCCATTTTAAATTAATTTGGCATCTACGGCACCTTGTTTTGTTCCCTTCTGTAATTATGAATCATTTTGAATTCATTACATCTGTGTGCCATTTGGCAACTTCCGTGCCAAACTGACAGATTTCACACAAACAAAGATGAAATAATTCAAACTAATGCCCATAACATGCCCTTATAATTACATTATGTGAGAGAGCCCTGTGTTTGTTTGCCGAGGAGCACTGAGGATATTAAAAGAAGACTCCGAGCCATGCTAGCCGCCGTGTGAGGCTGTTCTAAGCCCGTCTGCGCTTTTAGTTAAATGCTAAACATCAGCATGCTAACATGCTCACAATGACAATGCTAACATGCTGATGTTTAGCAAGTAGAATTGGTTCTACATCAAAGATTAGCATGTTAGCATGCTAACTGGCGCTGAACATGAAGTCCAGCTGAGGCTAAAGGAAATATCATTAGTGTTAATGATGTGACTTACTCTGATTCATCCTGAGGGGACCATGAATGTTGTGACAAATGAATGACGAGTGACTGAAACACTAATGAGTTTAAAAACAGAAGTTGTGGTATTTGCTGTCATCAGATCATGCTCTGATATCTGCTGAACACCATCAAATGAGTCCGGGTATCATCCCTCCAGTGGAGATCCAGACATTTCTAATCCGTCAGCCATCTGTACACAAAAGAAAAAGATGTGATGATGATACTTGTGCTGCATCGGCTGTTGATGGATCTAATGAGAGTTTTGTGGAGCAACTTCCGTGGGAGGGGAAGAAAGAGATGGACACAATAGCTTCTAGACATGCCGCGTTGATAGTTGATCGTCATTATGCTTGTCTCCATTACTGTTTTGAGGATGATTTGTTGTTGTTGTTTCTGGAAGTATAACAGGCCACAACATCATTCTTTACATGGACCTGACATGCACACCTGACTCTGATGCTGTACTTACGTACCTGTGTGTGTGTGTGTGTGTGTGTGTGTGTGTGTGTGTGTGTGCCCCCACTAGCTCTTCAGTTACACAGCAAGGGCAGATCAAATTGCATTATTTTGGCTCTCTACCACACTCTTTCAGTCTCTCTCTCTCTCTCTCTCTCTCTCTCTCTCTCTCTCTCTCTCTCTCTCTCTCTCAGTATTTGACTCCCACTCTTTGTCACCCCCTGTTGCCCTCATCTCGCCCACTTTGTCTGACAGCTGCCCACCCTTCATGTCAGCGCCTCATCCATTGTTCTTGATCTCCAGACGTTTTCACCACAGCATAGTGGCCCTTCTTTGACCTGACTAAGGACAGAGAGGGCTTTAAATGCAATAGTTCTGCAGCTTCCACATATGAGTGGTTTTCATTTAGCAGACAGCGAAGTGTAAAAGCACTCAGGCATCCAGTTTTCACAAAAATTATACAGTATGTGCAGCAAATTCTTGACTCGTGGTATTGTATGAATTCTGGCAGGGACGGAAACAAGGCATAAATAGTAATATAAAGAGGGATGTGGGTGGCTTTCAATAACAGTTAGTTCTGGCTAAAAAGAGAGAGAAAAGATGGCTCTCTCATTGCCATTTGCAAAGCCTCCATTCTCGGTGCCTGTTGGTGTTTTGGATGTGAGAGAAGCTTTAGGCTCCATGCCACAGCAGAGAGGCAGATTCATATAATGGAGTCCTTCCAAAAGTCCTCCATCACTCATACACACACACACACACACACACAGGCTCACACTCCATCAAACAGTCACACTGTCACGGGCACACGCTTAATTATTCAGTCACTAATTATCTCGTATACCCGGTTACGTAACTGAGGTTGCTTTTGTGAGTGGAGGAGGGAAGAAGAGACTTGTGAGGAGTAACTTGCCGGAAGAGGCAAGTTTTTTGAGAGAATTTCATCTGGCCTCACTGCTGATGCAACTTCTCTGGAGCATCTGAAACTGCTTGAAAAACATTGAAATAAAGAAATATCTATATCTGGTGTAGATGCAAAGATGAGGCTGTGTTCAGATCAACCAAAATGCGCACGCACACTGAAAGACACAATGGATTCTGACTTAAAGACACTGGTTTGAGGAGAGATGGTAGTCATATCTCTTTTCCCTTCTCTCCTTCGCTTGTCCTCTCCGTCCTTTTTCTCCCTTCCTCTGCCATACTTTTTTAGTGATCCTTCTCCAACCTTTTTTGCTTTCTCTCCTTCCTTCCATGACTTCTCTGTTGTGTCCCCTCTCTCCTCTGGTGTCTTATCTTCCTCCCATTCTTTCCACCTCTTGCCTCCCTTCCTTCCTTCCTTCCTTCCTTCCTTCCCGAATCTTCTCCACTCTCACTCCTCTGTCTCAGCGTGAGGCCCGAACAAGCTGCGAGGCTGTTTCAGTCAACACGGCACCTGAAAGTTGTGCATTTTTATTCGGGAAGTCAGCTGAAATTTTCAAGACAGATTAATAAAGAGGTCAGTGCACTTAGAACAAACAAGCACGCCCACTTCCCGAGCTCTTTTTTCATTCTTCTGTCACTGTTTCTGTAAAGGAGTGCAACACCACAAATGCCTTCAAGGTGAGACTGTCAGAAATCTATCTTCGTAACTTTCTGTATGTACTTGTATACTTTTGCCTGGCTGGTCGGATGACATGCCATTTGAATGACTTTGCTTCAAGCACAACCCAACCTTAAGAATCCATGCAGGCAGAGTAACTTGGTGAATGTTTTTGTGCATCTGTGATTGCGTGCAGATGTCGACAAATGCTTGTCACGTAAACGTTAATGCTCGATTAATCACTTAAGGGTGGACTCTTAACAGAGAGGGAAGATAACAAGAGATAATTGGTTAAAACAAGGCTCAGTGTGACGCTGTCTACTATCATCACTGTCATGGTGCACACTGACACGTGCAGGCCTCTCATGACCTCAGACGACCCAACTTGAACACACATTGTATACAAAGCTGCTGCCATAAAATCTGTTTCAAGCAGTTTAATATAAGTAATCATATATTAGACTAAATGTTAAATGATTTTCTTTGTCTAAGACGCTAAACTATATACTCTATCTACTGTATACTCTTACTAACTGACATGCATGCACACACACAATCACACGCAAAGACAAACACTCCACTTGGTCACTTTCTAATATGTTGACATTTATAGTGGTTGTAGCTGAACTTTGAAGCATCACCGTGGCATCAGTTTACCCCAGGGCTAGCCCAGAGCCTGCAGGGTGCACTGGGGTGGGGGTGGTGGCCGGGGGCTCCGTGTTGTTGCACAGGCCACAGCCCCAACCCCCCCACCCTTAATGTGTCGAAAGCGATCTGGGATGTGAATGAATACCCCGCATGTCTCTGACATCATGGAGTTTCCACTGCTGCGCTCTCCTCACCTCAGAGATAGCAGCTTTGATATTTCACACCACTGGCTCTCTCACAGGGGTTCCCCACCCACCACCCCTCCTGACCATAGATGGATGGTTTATGTGGAGAGGTCATCTGATAGCCCAAAGGTCAAATCTCCAACAGTTGAGTAAGAGTCGAGGAGCTTGGCTGTAAACGAATGAAAATCTATAAAGGAACCTTAAATCTTTATTTGGGGTCCAGAATTAGGATGCAATTGTGTCATTTTTGGACATTTTTGGACCTTCGAGATGCAAATTTTGCAAACATTTTATGCAATCATTAAAATGCTGTTCTTAGTTTACATTGACCAATTGACACTCTCCTGTAACACTAGCCTATATGCTGGTGCTATAAATGAGTTTGATGATTTGCTGAAAGGGGCTCTTTGTGGAAAGTCATCGAGATATCAGCAGGTGTCAATTACACTTTTAAAACTCTGATTTGTCTCATAGGAGTTCTCCTGTTTGCAACATCCTCCCTTCTGCTTGCGTCTCAGGAAACTATACTTTAACGGTGTCATTTCGGGAAGTACTTTATCTAGTTGTGTGGCCATTTTTCCTGGTAAGCTGACCGTGTACGTGCAGCAGAGGAATGCTGCGTTATTCCAGCAGATTACCTCAGAGGTTTCCTTTCCTGTGGTGTATCTCCGCAGCTGTAAGAGTCACATGTCAAACTTTTTTTCTTGAATATCAAAAGGGTTTGTCAGGTCAGTCATGCAACCGGAGACCATTGTTGGGCCCGAGCATCTCTGAGTCTGCAGGAAAGGAACCACCTCCATGTTTGGCTAACATTCGTCTCTGTGCCAGCAGCTGATTTACTTCTTCTGTGTTTGAAAAAAAAAAAAACCTTGTTTGTGCAGAATTTCCTGTATAAATGGACACAGAGAGGCAAACATGACATAACAAAATGCTTCGACTAACAAACAGTTTACACATGTCACAAGAGGATGACAGATGCTCACCACAGTTTGTTTTTTTGCTGATTTGTTATGAGTGGTATGATGCTTTTTAAGACCAGGACTCAGATTTTCCATCACATACACACACACACATTCACACAGCCAGCAGAACGAGGTGATATGACACCTCTAACTTTAGTCTCCCTCTCTGCCGCTCTAGATAATCCAGTTAGGATGCGCTCTCTGGCTATCAGGAGGTTTTTTAGCTGTCACGCTTCCAACTGGAGGAAAAACAGAATCCAGGCTCCAGACTGGCCTGGACCGGTATCCTGAATAGACCTTTATCACATAAACACACATAACACATACACTCCAGGATCCCCCACCCCACACACACACACACACACACACACACACATACACACTGATATAAATGCAGTCGACCCTTACCAATCTCTACCTTGGCAGTGTGTGTGCGGGTAAGTTGGTGATCGTGTGTGTGTGTATGTGTATAAAGGTCAGAGGTTTGCGGGGGGCACCAGCTGATGTCATGGACCCAAAATGAGAGTAGTGTCCTTGGTGACAGCCTAGCAACTATAATTGTCGTGACAACCCCTAGGAATGAGCTGTCATGTGACACCCCTTCTTCAGAGCCGAGTGCATGGAAAAAGAAAACACACACACACACACACACACACGTAGCTGTGTCAGCGGGGGGAACCCTTTGGAAACAATGTCTGGCATGCTCGGGGATTCGAGAGGGGAGTGCAGGAGTGCCTTAACCCACTCTGCAGAGCACCAAATCTGGGCATAAAACGAGGCCACAGACCTTCGTTTTTCACCGTAAACTGAACACACGTGAAGCGTTTGTCCTTGTTTCCATAAAGGATGATGCCACCATTTTTTTATGGTGTTTCTGACCCTTTTTTCAGTTCTTATAAATCATATCTTGTTTGTCAGTTTGCCTCCTCATGCGCGCAAAACATGTTTTCCAAAGCTGTTGCTTGTTTTTGGCACACGTAAAGCAAGATTAAACTTTTCTAAAATAACCTGTTGAGCCTGTGTAATTCAAGCCTTACATATTCTCTCATATTCCAACCATCCATAAAGAAAGCGTTCAACTATTTGAGTGTGACAAGCAGCGCTGACATATTTCCTCCCTTGTTTTGAAGCCAGCGTCACGGGGAGAGCCATCAGGGGACGGCACGGCTCCAGCCTTCAGATGTCTGCAACACACACACACACACACAAACATTTGCATGCATAAGCAGGTAACACACTCAGAGTATTTGGCACAAGGTTCTCATGCAACGTTCTTGATGGTTCCACTCGCCTGGTTCTTTTTGTCATTGTTCCTATCACGTTTGCTGCCCCACGTTTGTTCATGCATGTCTATATGTGCGAAAGAAGACCTACAACAGGTTTCTACATTTACTGCACACACACACATACACCTAAATGGGTTACAAATGTGTTGTTTGGTGTGTGAATCAGTCTTACACGCTCACACACACTCATACACACATGGAGCTTTTGGAGGCTGGTAATTAGTTGAAGCAGTAAGGTGATAACAAGCGCCAGCCACACATTTGCAACAGTGGTGTCAATGCCAACGTGCTGCCGGAAGTCACAGCCCCACCTATCACACTCCCTCCCGTCTCCCCAGGCGGATACCCTTAAACACAGATGTGCCAACACAGACTTTTAATAAGTACAAGATAACGCGACCATTTCCAAGGCTAACATACACGAACTTCACCTTTTACTGAGACAGAATATGTGCATCAGTGTAGTGTATATCACTCCCCCCCATGTCCTCCTCCTACTGCTCCTTCCCCTATTTTTTCTTTTGCCTGTCCTCTCCACCCACTCCTCCTCCGCCATCTACACGATCTATGAGTCATCTGATCCAAAAGGTGAGATGCTGCATTGACTAGATTATTTTCATCTCGCCTTGCCAAATGAGAGGCTATCTTAACTTTTCTTTTGTCCTATTTTATTGCCCTCCCTGGCGGCTTTTCATCCATCTGTCATCTGGTGATGAGCTACAAGCTGAAACCTTGTTGCTTGTGACGAACTGTGTGCAATGAGGTCATGCCAGAAAAGTCTTATCCACCTGAACGCATGTTATGAGTCCAGTATTGTCCTCTAGAGTGGGAGGTCTCTGTCTCTGCTTGCTCATCAATAACAGGAGAGGTGGTCGCAGTCATAGCAGCCTTTGAACTCATTCTTTAATGACTTGTTGAACTAAAAACACTCTCCCCTCTCCATTTCCTCTCCTGTTTCTCCTGTCTCTCTTTCTTTCCTTCAGGTTGTGGAAACAGCAGTATGAGTAGCGACATGTACATTGCTGGCTACCACTCTATCACCAACATAGACTACTCCTCAGTGTGCATCAGTACAATGAGTGCCAGACACAGCGACTGCCCGGGTATGACTTGGCATGAGATGGATATCCGTCAGCTTTCCTTTCCTGATGCAGCCTTCGATGTCGTCCTAGAGAAGGCCACGTTGGATGCCATCATGGTGGAAGAAAAGACACCTTGGGAGGTGTCTCCTCAGACGGCCTGTTTCATTCACAAGGCACTCACAGAGGTATTGCTGAAAATCTTTGAATCCTCATAAAGTGTGTGTAGAGTGTGTGTAAATCCCTGACATCTTTTCAGAGGAGCAATGAATTACTAATGGCAAATATTACATTTGAATTCTGATAAAATCCCAGAACAAAGTTTTATTAATTTGTGTTATTCCTGAATGAATAAACCAAGAAAGTATATTGAACACAGAGGCCTGTGTTTCCACCGAGCCTGTAAAGAGCTGCTGTGAACAATGCAGGAAATAACTGTCCATTAGTTGAGCCTCATGGCTGGTCCCAGCTGTAGGCCTTCATTCCTGACCTAAAACAGGCAGGAGAATATTTTAAAAAAGCCAATTATCTCTCAGTGATTTAGTTCAGATTTATGAGAAAGACCAAGAACCTGCAGTTAATTTGACCCAATTTCGTTGAGGTTCCAGCATCTACAGTTGAGAATAGCTAAACAAATGTTGCCTCCAATGTGTTTCAGGCACTTGTAGAAATCTGTTACTTTGTCCTCCAGATATACAGTAGTTCTAGATTGTCCCAACAGTATCTGGGACAATCTGTGGTTAAAAAAACAAAAAGTTTAGTTCCTTACAAGTGAGACTCAGCCACTCTCATAGCCTGATTCACTTCTATACTACAGCGGATGTTTTTTTTTTGGAGGACTACTTTCTGGCATGGTAGTGATAGACATAACAAAAAGATTGGTCCAATTTTACTCAGCCATCCTCTACCTGTCAGTATCGCACAAGCCACAAGAGTCTTTACATGCTTACTGTATGATGATTTGAACGCTCCGCCACAAGTTTATCCATAAATGATTTCTAAATGACAGTGGAAATCGGTAATGGCAGCACTTTACATTTCCACTCCATCTCTACAGCCCCTCAGTTGACTTACGTCACGTTGAGTACCCTTCAGCTGCTGGCTGCCGCACTAGTCACCAGTGTGTCAGTGTGACAATGACAATGTTGTGGTCATTAGCCATGCTTGACCTTGACACACTAAGACAAGAGAACGCTGCTATCAACTGGAGTAGGTGACTGCCGAACTCTGAATGGGGAAGAATCACTCATGATGTACTCATTGCTGTTTAGAGCACTGCTAAACGAGTTATAATACAAAGTTTAGTTTGTAATTACAGGTATAGTTTATAGAATTACAGGAAACGCAACAGTGGAAAAGGCTGGATAGTGTGAATCATTTCTATAAAAGCAGGAAGAGAGGACTAAGTGCAACTAATGTTAATGCAAATTTATAAAATGATACATAAATGAAAATATCATGTTGGCTTTCAGTTGAATATTCCACTAATGTGGTGAATTAGTGCTGAAAATAATTGCAAACTGATTAGAATATAAAATTTCTTTTTTTTTTTTGATACATGAGCGAGCATGTGGTGGCCCAATTCACATCCTGCTGTTTGTTTCACTTCGACAGTTAATGGTGGTTACGCAGAAAGAAAGGAAGGAAGAAGACCACAAGCACACAAACATGGATGTACAACAGTGCACAATCTAAAATATTTAAAGAATTGGAAATGTTTTACGAGACCGGAAATGCATTCAGTGCACTTGTCATGAAGGATACCGTACATAGTGCGCTTACATTACTAAAATGTCACATGCTTCTGTTTGGTGACCTTGTAAAATGCAACAGCAGCAAAAAAATGAGTGTAAAAACAGCTACAAAATTTACATGTGTGCTGACACAAAAAGGTGTCTGCAGTTAGGGTAAACTGTGGAAGCCACAGTAGGATTAGACTTTATTTATCAAACTATTACTTTATGTTCAGGAGCCAAGCTTTGTCCGTCCATCTTTGCAGTTGAACCAACATTACGATACTTACAGTTGTAAATTTTTACTACTTACTGAAATAGAGGTCAATGCTGCTCCTTAAAGTGACCGAACAGTTAGTCATCAAAGTTTGCCTCCGTTTGAACTTTTACTTTTTGAAAGGTGACAGCCCTAATTGAAATATCTCTGTGCAGTCGCCAGTTAAAATATGTATCTCTTTCTTCATTTGCATGATCCATTGCAAGCATTTCTTGTCTGGTTCATTCCAATGAGCATTCATCCCAGAGAGAAGATAATGGCTGAAAAAATGTTATCAGACTGAAGTATTTAAAGGATCTCTTGATCACCTCAAATCACCCAGAGACAAGTTTGACTCAGGAAGTAAACAAAGGCTTATAATGTGCTGTATATGGGGCAAGGTTTTAAGGACAGCATCTGACAGTACCAACACACATGGGCATGAACACACGTACATGCATCAAAAGGCACGTCCTGGGTGCTTTCCTCTAGCAGAGGGAAGTATTAAAGAAGGATCAGTGCGTGTGTTTGGGGGACAGACGGGAGGATTTAATTTGAGTTGAACGCACGAAGCAGCCCTGTTTGAGAGCCATTACAGTAAGAAAGTCGAGATCTTCTCACGCGTCGTCACCTGCTTCCCTTCGCACCATCTCTCCTTCTCACTTCTGCCTCTCACTCCGTTTCTCCCCTCATTTCCACTTTGGTTTCTCTCACCTGCCTTTATGCTCAAGACTGAGGAGATGTGGGGAGAATGTGTGATTGTGCTCATGTTGTCTTTCTGCTGCACTCCGAGCATCTTCATGTGTACAAATACTGGCGCGCGTGCGTTATCACAGAGAAGTCGATAGTCCTCTGCGCTGGTATATATATATATTTTTTTGCTCTCTCACTCAGGCTTGTATGGGTACAGCAGTCACGATTCCAGTTTGTTTGTGTTTTGCAGGAAAGTGGGTGGTGGGTTCATAGCCTACTTTAATTTCTTACAAAAAGCATTCTCAGAAAACAGGGACAGGTGGAGAGAGAGAGAGAGAGAGAGAGGAAAAAGGCGAGGAAAGGAAATAGAGAAGCAGCTCTAAAGAAGCAGAGAAATGGCCCAGGTGGTGAAAAGGGAGGAGTTCCCTGAAGAATCTTTTGTTGAATATATACACACAACTAAAGAGTTTGAAGGGAAAAGGAGAAAGAGGGGAAAGGGAAAACGGCATGACAGCAAAGGAGGTAGAGTAAAAAAGAAAAAAAGAAAAAACACACAAGGAGCAGGAGACAGAAACCGAGACTGACAGGAAGCTAATGAGCAGTGCGCCAGTGTGAAACCGATGGGAAGAAGAAGGGAGCAAACGAGAGGGAGAAAGAAGGAGGGGAAGGAATAGAGTGGAGCACACTTTAATCTAAACTGTTCTTTGAGGGTGTTTCCTAACAAAAGCAATCAAGTTGAGGTTAAAACAAACAAAAAAACAGAAATATACTGCTGACAATCAACAATCATCATTGCTGCCACGATAACAAAGCATGCAAATACATATTTCAGTATGTTAACATCCCCACACATCCCCACACAGTCATCACTGATATCAAAGATATATGTATACTGTATCATGGTACAATAGGTGTAACCACAAATACAGCATTATTTTTGTTGCTAACATGCACACACACACACACACACACACTAAATCTCGCAGTAGAGGCCGTGGTGCACTGAGGTGTGAAATTTATTTCACAGCCTGACATGCTCTGTGAATCACTCTTACTGTTGCTATGGAGACTCTTTCGTTGGATATCATCTCAGACTAACACTTTTAATTGCTAACCTTTAGTTCTGTTTAAAGAGGTAAAGACTAGTCCATGGGCTTGTTCAAAGAGGTAAGAGCGAGTTTTTAAGTCATCCTAAAAACTGTTTTTTGCCAGTCCTGTTTAAAGAAGTAAGCATAAATCTGTGGTTTAGGTGAACATTATGATGATGAGGACGCTTTTTTTCATGCACGTAGAGATTTTTTTTTTGCTTTTTTTGTCCTTCACTGGGCAGTCAAAGTGCAAAGTCAGCTGAAGAACAGCATCCCTGGAGTCACTTGGTACTATTATTTATTTATTTTGCTCAAGGGCACTGAAGTGGACTTTTGTTGATAATGCAAGGTCTATAATTTTAGACAAGTAATTTTCAAGTTTTGTAATTGCATGGAGTCAGTATATAGTGAGATAATCTGAATGAAATGAAAGTCATTACTGTGTTCAGCAGATAAGTGGAAAAGTTGAAGAGATTTTTTTTTTAATGTTTTTGTCCAGCAAATCTCAGAAATGAAGACTTAACTAACAACAGCTTGTGTGTGTGTGTGTGTGTGTGTGTGTATAGGTGTGTGTGTGGGACTGTAAGTTGATGTTTAAACGGTTTCTAAGTTCAGGGGGGTCATCAAAAGTTTCATGATACAGTGGCAAGAAATTTGACTGTTCATGGTGACCTGCTCGCAAATCATTTGTCGTGACCAATTCAGGGTCATAGTCGGGCTTTAAATCATGCAGTTTGCCCCTGGCTTGAAGGATGCAACATTCAGCGTAACTGACCGTGATGTGTTGACATCCTGCTGTCCAAGCTCGCCTGAAACACACACAGTGTGGTGGAATTAAAAATTATTTCACATTGTAGACATTTTGACTTGTCACAGCGGCAAACAGCTGTAACTACTAACATTAATGATGGCCATGTTTGCTTTATTAGTTACACTTTTGTTTGACATATTTCATGCTAGGTCTATTCACATCATTTCAAAATATGGCATCATTTTTGTGCAAGCCTAACTAGGACTGTACACCTAAACTGTGAGCTTTTGGGACAGTTTTTACATCATGTAAAAATCCACGAGAAGGCAAACTAGCATTTTAAGACTTAATTTAATTAAAATGTGAATTTAAAATATAAATTTAAACAATTTAAGCAAATATTTTTACAATTTTGAGCAACATCAATAGACCTTTTTAAATCTTTGTATTCAAGTTTCACAGTTTTTCTTTTTGGTTGTTTGAATTGTTAGAATAATGAATTGTTTAATAGTTGCATTTGATGTTGCTGTCATCCTTGTGACTGGCTTCACAATCTGCTTTCTCCTCTATTCAATGAAGCGTCAGTGCAGTGTCGATGGATGACTTTATCAGGCCCATGATGGTCTTACAACAGTGTCACTAGAGCATCATTTTTACATCATGCCATGCCCTTTCCTTCTGTTCTTTTCATCAAGACTGAGGGTGGTTTAGGGGTGAGAGATGGAGATGGAATCCCCACCTCCACTTGGCCAATGTTTTGGAAAACATGTGACTGTGTACCCACCCACCCATCAGTGGTGAAGAGGCTCATGTCATGACATCATCCAGAGACATTCATTGACATTGATTGGTTGTCCCTGGCTCCTGCTGTGGAGAGTTCTCCCCTGCTCCATTACCGGGAAGCTTGGACGCCTGCCGGGAAGACGGCCCCAGGAGAACATTCATCTTAGGACATGCACGCACACCGCACACTCGACAGTTATGCACACACACGCATTAGCTTTAGTCTTATTTCTGAGAGTTTGTGAAGTGTATTCTCGTAGTGCTCAAGTAACGCTGAACACAGAGTGTGTATATGTGTCTATGTTTCATCTTTATAAAGGCATGATCATCTTGACAAAAGGTCAACTGTTCTTTGCAATGTAAGCAGCGTCACTGAAATAGTCCATAGTAATATGAAGGGTGTTACATGTGAAAGGCAAATGCGGCCACGGAGGTGCAATTTTGAAGTACAGACGAAATGCCAAAAGGAGCTACTTTAATATCAAAGTTTAATCCGTTTGAACACACCGCAGCGTGTACCACCTCAGACATTGTGGTGAAGACAGGTAGTGTTTGAGCCACAGAGTTAGCAAATAGGCACAGGTGATCAACAAATTGACTTGAACTCAGTGACACTGCCACGTCATATTTTCAAGGACTTGGTAAGAGTTAGGACCAATAAAAAAAAATCAGCTGGGATTGTCTCCAGCCCCCCACAACAGCTGTCACAGAAAATGGATGGATGGATGTTTGTCATGTAGTCTCTAGTTGCTTATGAAGCCAACGCATTCTGTGGAACAGATACTGTATATCTATGATGAGCTAAAACTGCCATGCTGATTAATCGGTCACTTTGTGACTTGGTGCAGGAGTTTTCAAAGTCAGACACTGTGTTTTGTCATTTGTTTCTTTGATTTGCAGAATAATTATGATCTAAGTTTGTGGACTTATGGTTCCTGTAATGCTTTGGGAGATGTAAAGTGTTGTCGTTGAGTCAGTCAGTTAACTGTGGGCTACAACTTTTTGCAGTTCCTGTTTGCATTGATGCTGGAGAAATCTAATGATTCACAGGGAAGTTCTGGAGATGTAAGGCACATGTCTTTTTTATGACTGCTAAGTTGATTTATGGATGATTAACCCACGATAGACACAGGATATTCTCAGAAAGTGTTAGTCACACTGAATCTGAAATCTATGTGTCATGTCTGTGTGTTCTGACTCTGAGTGCAAAAAGATGTGCTTCCTCTGGGTTTTAAATGAACTTATTTACACCTTACCAGTATGTTACATCTCACATCACGGCTGTCCTACCACGTCCCCCTCCAACTTACCAGCTCCTCTCAGTTTCAAGAGGAGCGTCTGTCTTAGTGGATAAAAATTTATTTGGATTCTGTGGGTCTATAAAAGTTTAGAAGGGAAGAAGTCGTTAGTCCCAGCAGCCAAAGTGATGGAGTCAGCAAGTCAGTAGATTTCAAAATCTGATTAATGTTGAAAGCAGCTGCTTGTGTGTTCATCTCGTCCCTTTCTTCCCACATATTTTTAGCATTTAGATGCTGTTATATTTGTGTGTGCATATCTTAAAATGCAGATTCAGAAGCGTGCTCTGCTGTGCATGTATGCTTTTGTGTGTTTTATTGAGTGTGCCTGCAAGGCGCACTATATGTTATTCATTGTTCATTATTACCATGCTGCGTGCGTTTGTGTGTGTGTGTGTGTGTGTGTGTGTGTGTGTGTGTGTGTGTGTGTGTGTGTGTGTGTGTGTGTGTGTGTAAGAGAGGGGGCTGGCCCGATGAACCCTCTCTTCTCCGGCTCCGGTGGAGGGAAAGTAGAGTAGTGGAGCACACGTGAGGGAGAGGGTGCGTGGGTAATTGCAATTCTGGTTGCGCATGTGTAGAGATGTGAGGATGGGATCAAAGGAGTGCATTTGTGTATGCTTGCAGAGCATCTTTTTATTTATTTATTTTAGAGGTTGTTTGTCTGTCCATGCGCTTCTGTGTGGGTGTACAAAACAGTCAGTATAGTCATCTACACGAGTCCTTACATGTGTTTTTTTTTTTTTTTTTTTTTTATCTATGTATACTGTGTGTGAATGTGTGTGTCAGGGGACGCACCGCTGAGCCTAGGCCCCCCCCCCCCGGCTCTCCAGAGATTTTCACACTGGTCAGGCATGATTTTATGCATGTGCTCAGTCATACACTCGCCTTTCATCACACTGGCAGATGGCCTGCTCCACATACACAAACACACACCACGAAAACAACATACACATGTGTTGGATAATGTATTTATTGTATTCCATATTAAATATATATGTTGGTGTTCTTCCAGTGGTATCTGCCATTAGCTGCAGCCAGCCTGCTTCTTTTTTTTTGTGCTCAGCCCGTGTGGAATGATTTTTAAAATGCATTTGTGAATAACACATTTTCTTTTTCCTCTCGTTAATGAGGGGAAATGATTAAAGTGACAAACACAGATGCACTCGGCGGTCTCAGGACCGTTAGATCTGTTTGGTGCAGGTCATCACAGTCGATACTTCCTTCTCTTCATATTCCCTCTTCTGTCCCAGTTTCTACCTAAGTCCTCGCTGCACAGTTCACTTTATGCTCACTCTTTCTATCCGTGGATACTTTTTTTTTTTTAATCCAGCGTTAAGGTTTGGCCCAGCTGTGAACAGGGAAGCCCCCCAGAGCCAGAAGCAATCCCTCTGTTCCCTTTTACACGCATACTCTGACTCCAACTTACACACACACACACACACACACACAGATATATCGGGTCCTGTAATGCACTGACACGGGTTGGCAGATGCAAGTTCAACACGAGTCGTTACTAAATCTCATAAACGTGACTGTATGCTTAAATGAACACTTGATGCATTTACACACACTTTGTGCACACACACACACACACACACACACACACACACACACACACACACACGATAATGTTTGCTCAATCCTGTAGTTCTTGTCATGTCATCTGTGCACCTGATTGCAGTATTACTCTGGGAGATTTTGTGCAGCTCGATTTTTTTTTTTTTTTATCCCTCTTAACTACACATTAAATAAAATCTGTACAGAGGACAGAGATTATAATCCACAGGGACTACCCTGTGGTGTGTGCGTGTGTGGGAGAGTGTGTGTGAGAGAGAGAGAGAGGGAGTATGATGGTACGTATGTGCACGTTACTGAGGGATAAAGTTTAAAGAGAACAGTGAGGGGCCAACAACACGATAGCCAGTGTTGCAGAACTGAAGAACAAAATGTCTGTGCAGGCTAGTCGAATATCTTTTAAATGAAACTAAAGCCCGTGATGTTCCCCGTCAGAATGCTCTCAGTGGTGCAGCTGGAGTACAAATTCCTCAGTATTTGATGGGATATCTGTAATTCCCTCAAGCATAAGGTGAAGCAGTCTGCCTTGCGTTTCTAAACACAGGATGAGTATGATCACCCAGGTCAGGCCCTCTGTGATTGGGAACGTGTTCATTCCTTCTCTGTTTCTTCCCAAAGTTGTCCACCATCATCTCTTTAGTCTTGCTAACATTAGCGGCTCTGTTTTCTTCCTTTCCTTTCTTCCATCACCACAGCTGTGTCATCAGCAACTCTGTGGATAGTGATGGAGTCAAAGGAGTACAGCAAGGGAACTCGAAACACAGCCTTGGGGTGCTCCGACTATCTGGAGTCTGACAAGGATGACAGTGAGGGGTTTAGTCCCAGGTCCTTCAGCTTTTTGATGAACAAGGATGGAACTATGGTGTTAAATTCTCAACTGTAGTCAATGAATTAATGTAAGCTGTGGCGTCTCCTGTTGATCGGTTGGTATGCTGAGCAACAGTAGTGGGGCAGATGTAACCTTTGGCCAGCCCCTCAAAACACACACTGCATGCTTACAGAGGGCCGCTGGGCAATAATCATTCAGGCAGGCTAAACTTGTTTTCTTGGGCACAGGCCTGATGCTGGACTTTTTTAAAGTATGTGGGTATACAGTAACAGACTGAGCCAGGGATAGGTTTAATGTCGTCGTGAACACCGGTGTTAGTTGGTCTGCACAAAGTTTGAGGACTCGCCCACTGATACCATCTGGTCCTGCTGCCTTCCTGGTGTTCAAAAGCTTGAAAGCCCTCCTGACATCATGCTCAGAAAGAGTGAGAGATGTGGAAGTAAAGAAAACTTTGAATTTGTCTGACAGAAAGTCATAAAAGAACGTACCTTTATCGCTGCAAGGGGAGCAAGCCCAAATCAAGTAAACACGTGACATGTGAACACGCGCATTAACACACACGCACGCACACACGCACGCACACACACAAACTGTCCTGCCCAGCTCACTGTTGCCTTGGCGACTGTCATCGACTACAGAGCACTGTTCCTATGGAAACAACGGATGCCTAAAGGAGGAGGATCACTAATTGGAATAACAGAATATAGGAGAGAGGTATGAGGAAGACTAGAGACAAGGGACAGGGAGGGAGGATAATGAGGGAAAGTGTAGCTCGGCAGAAGTGTGTTCAGAAAACCTGAAAAGAAAAACCTAAATGATTCCCAAGGTGTATCATTGTGTTTTCTGTCCGTTTTTCTGTGCATTTGTTTGTTCATCCAGAAGACATGAGATGAACATAACTTGATAGAGAGTAAAAAGAAAAGGAAAATCCATATTTTAGAGAGGATGTGTGGAAAATCAATGTAGGCCACAGTAAAGTGGAGTGGAGTACACCCCTTGAAGAAGGTTAGTAGACTACACAAACGTCCCAGGAGTGTGTGTGTAAGTGCAAGGATGTTTTTTTTATATTCCTGAGCCTAGCACACCTCAGTCGTACCCCCACAGGCCTGTCAGATCACTTCCAGTACCTCTTCATCAACACCACATGTTATGTTGTACCATTTATTTTAAACCGGATGTTATTTGACACTGTTGATAAAAAGGATATATTTACAGCCATTTTTTAATCATACAAGACATAGTCACCTTGAGATTGTCAATGTTAAGTCTAAGTCTCTTTTCTTCTTTTTGTTCCATAGCTTTGATCAAGTTTGTTTCCTCCCACCATTAGTTGGATGTTTATCCATAAGCTTTTTCAGTTACCATGCTCAAAATACATGGCAGTGATAAATGGTTTCCTGGAATCTCCACTGGTTGTCATTTTTACACTTTGAGAACGTGTTAATTAGTGAACCTTAGAGTTGGTTTGTTTCCTTTTACGAAGACTACCTTTCCTAACTTTGTGCTAAGCTAAGATAACCAGCTGCTAGCTTTAGCCTTATTATCCACAAACAATGTGGTGTCAAGCTTCTCACCTAACTCTCAAGTGAGCAAATAGGCATATTTCCCCAAATCCCCAGACTTTTGCTTTAACACAATTATGTTCTTCTCAAAGTTATGATTCTTTGTAATTGCAGTTGTCATGGTTTAGCTTTCATGGACTGCAGAAATGGAAAGAAATAAAATAAGGTGATAAGTTAAAAAGAACTTCATCTTTGTTTACATGTTTGGCCCTCCTACAGTAGTCATTCATCCTTCATCATTATTCCCGCGTTATTAAAAACAGTCACACACATGCTGTAAATCACAGCTATAGGCACTTGAATAAAAACTGCCCACACTGTAACGCAAAAAAAATTTGTATTATTCATACTGGTGCACTGTTCCTTAGTTGGCTGCAGCGTCTAGAAGCTTCTTCGATGGGATGCACTCTCCCTCTCCCTCTCCCTCCTTGCCTCCGTCCCCGTCTTTCCTCTTTTGTTCTTCGATCACAGAGTGTTAGAAAGCAGGAGAATCGATACAGACACTTTTCTCTCATTAAGGCCAGTCAGGAGGGGACATAACAGGGTCAAACTGTTTTTTTTTTTTTTTCTCCTGTACGTTACATGTGTGTTTGCATATCTGGGGAATCCGATATGCATCAGTGTGCATGTCAGAGAAATCATCTGTTTGTTTATTTGTCTTTGCATTGGCATGTGTTCACGCATGTGTTTGCAGGAGCGAGCATTCAAGTGTGTGTATGTGTGTGTGAGGTGTTTCTGGATAGATAGGACTTAGCCAACTGTGAAAACAACATTCTTCCACACAGCAAATCAATCAAGCCTGCAGTTGGGTCACTTTCTCTCCTCTGCTGCACTCTATGTTTTTCTCTCTCTCTCTCTCTCACTCCTCTGCCTGAACCTTTCACTGTCCACTGAAAGCTGGCCCGGGTCGATTGCTGAGCCTTGTGATCCTCTATCTTCCCGCACTCTAGTCCCACAGCAGGGACACAGAAGCCTCACAAGAAACAGATTTTTTTTTTTTCTGCTTGGCAGAGGTCCATGCAACATAATGCTAGTTCCATCTCAGGTGACCAAAATGACCCCCTCTCTTTTGAGCTAATGGAGCAGAGCAGACGGCTAAGGTAACAGCTATTTGACGTTTTTAAGGGAGCGGTTGAAGCAGGGACAGGGTGCTGATTTGGACTCTTGAGAATTGACCCTCTTGACAGAAATAGACCTGTTTCCTGCAGCTACAAACAGATCATGCAACTCATCAATTGTCAGCTGTGGAGACCTTTTTGGCTCTGCTTTTGCTGAAGCAGAATAAAAGATGCTCTGCAGTGTCCTGCAGACACTCGTTAGTTATATAAGTGTGTTGTTTTACTCAACATAAACATAACTCAGAACGCTTCCTGACGGTTTTTGCGTGGTTGTGGAGTTAATTTGGATTCAGATTTTAGCTCAAGGGTTCCTGGGTCACTTTTATCATCACATCATTTTGCACAGTGAAGTTTAAACATCCATGTGAACAACAAGGTCACGATATACTGCACGTACCTTAAAGTGGCTAAAATCAATATTTCTATAATAACGTATCAAATGACAATGTCAGTGTGAAAGGGGTTGCCTGTAGTGATGAAGCTACAGAGAATTATACTCCCCTCAGCTTACAGAGCTTTGTAGTGAGTTTCAAACTAAAAAGAGAAACGAATATTAGACTTTCACCAAGTGCGCCATAACTTATGTAAGTATTTTGGCCAAAAATCAGTTAAAACCCATTATTGCAGGTTTAAAGTGTAACTAAATCCCAAACAAACAAATTTAAGAAGCAGAGGATGATCACTATAGGGGCCATGGGCTCAGGGCTATGTTGTGTGTGGTGCGAGAGGAAATGCCGATCACAGTGATGGACTGACCACAACTCAGTGTCGCAGGAATACAGCCACCGGTAGTCAGAGCTAACAGCTATGAGCACCTGCTGTAAGTCCCTCCGTATCTTTGCTGGACATGCTGAAGCTTTGACATCCACTGGAAGCACTTTCACAGCGGTTTATAAAAGCTTCTGTGCGGTAAATGTGCTGTATTGTTAGCTAAGCTAGTAACTCAGAGAGTCTACCTGAGAGTGTGTACCGTACGGCTACATCGTGGGCCAGAGTCACGGTCTACACATTTGGAAGACGCTGGTTTTAGATAAGGGGAGGGGGAGGACGGAGGGGTTGGTTCATGACAAAAGCTGCCATCACATGTCACCTTCCTCCAGACTCAGCCAAAATGCAGTAATCAAGTTTCATCCAGTAGAAGAAGGTAGCTATGTATATTTACATATAAACTTTACAAATAAACTAACCTAAACCGATGAACAACACAACCAAATACCTGTATAAACTGGTTTTCTTTTGGGAAAAAGTGATTTGAGAGTTTAGTTCACATTTTGTTTAAAATATAATTGGTATTTTTGTCTTTTAAATGTTTCTGATTGGATAAGGTACATAACTATAACTATTCTTTCTACGAATTAATCTACAACTCAGCAGATTGCACAACTTCAGACCATGCAGTCAGCTGCGAAACATGGGGAACTCATCTGTTTGTGCATGTCTGCTTTGATACCTCTACGAGGTTTTTGGCAGAAGTGATAATAAAAAAAGACAAGACCAAATGTCACATATGATCTTTTTTTTTTTCACCTTTACAGCATCTAGGCTAGACCACACGCTGTATTTTTGTGTCACCTAAATGTGTAAACAGAGCTCAGAGAGAGTATGTGAGCATAAGTGTATCCAACTTCTTTCCTCGTCTCGCTCAAGCACAGCTTATCTCCAGGTGACTCATTGAATATCTGCGTATTTTCATCTCATTTTAGGAAGCTCGATCTCTCTTTTCATCTTCCCAACCCTTCTGTCACCTCCCCTTTGTCTTTAAGCTTATCTCCTCCCTTTTCTTCTCTTTCTCCCATCCCCCGCATTATTGCTGTATGGTCCTCGCAGCACGCTGCCAGATGTGCAGGGGTCCCACTGATCCAACAGCTGGACACCACTGCTAAAGACACACATACACACATATACGCTTGGACATATAAAAGCAGCATGTAGAACGACACACACAGACACACACAGACAATAAATAACACGCGACACAGATGTGCCCTCCAGTGTTTCAGCTCCAGATGTGTAGACAGAGTTCTTCTGCTGCATGTCCTCAAATTTCTTTTGCACTGAAAAGAAGTCAGAGATCTGGGGAGCTTGTCTCTCCGATTTCTTTGAGTCAGGCACTGCGGCGTCGCACTAAACTGCTTCTTGACAACCTCCAGATAATTATACATTTATTTAACTGACACCTCACATGCTGGAAGAAGCGTGACAGCGACAGTGACTTATGCATACACAACACAGTAGCTGCCAGCGGCTGTCAGCAGGCTTTTGGCAGACACTGCACTTCACACACACACACACTCACACACTCACACACATATATTTTTGTATATGCGAAAGAATGTCATTATAGCTGTGTGCCAACATAGTGAGTCGATGAAGAAATGCACAAGTCGAGTCCAATAAATGTCCTAATGTCTGCCATTACTCAAAAATAGCCTTCATTTGAGCAAATCATAGAAAATAAAATGTGATGTAACTATTTGCCATTAGATGTACCTGCGTATTAAGCGTTAAATTGAATGTTTTAAATGACTTTATTGTATTTCAAGGCCTCATTAACTCTAAAAGTTACTCCATGTTCTGATTGTCTCCTTTTACAGATGGCTGACTTACGTTTGTACCTCCATAAAATTACATTTATGGCTTGACTGCAAGTTTATGAAGAGAATATTTCCTTCAAAATAATTTGCCACTATGGACGGTAGATGCAGATAAAATATGTAAAATCATCCAACATTTTATCTCCTGTTTTTTATTTGCAAAGAGCAGCATACAGTGGAAGACATTCAGCTAAAGCTAACAGGCTTTTCATTTTTAGCTGATCCAGCAGCGATATATCGTATCAACAATATTTTAAGCTTATCCACTTATTTGTTCTAAATCAGGACCTTCAGTACTTGAACCAAGTAATAAACAAGGTCTGTAAAGTTTAATAGGCTACACAAGTTATTTCAAAGGACTTATTTCAAAGGCTTGCCATAAAACACATATTCGATAGAAAATGGATACGGTACTCTCGTCTGTGCGGTAAATCTGAAGCTACGGTCAGCAGCTTGCTAATTTAGCTTAGCACAAAGACAGGAAACGGCAGGGGGGAACAGCTAGCCTGACTGTTAGCCCTGGACTAGTAGCCCTCTGTTTGAAGGTAACAAAATCGGCCTACATGTTACATAAGTGCCTGATTTTCTTTATCACGACCTGTTGCCTGGCAACCAGAGGAGACTGCAGGAAGTTACCGGACCCAAACAAAAAATAGACGAGCACATAACACCCGGTAAAATTTCCTAAAGTGTCAAAGTTTTTTCGCGGAAGCCTAATTTTCAGGTTGTATCTACAGGTTACAAACTGTAATTAGGCTACCAATGAAAATGTTTTCTGCTTTCTTGGGCAGAGAGTGACAAATACTGTATGTAGAAAATAAATAAAAAGAGAAGAATAGATCTCAGATACTAGATTCAGATTTGCTAAAAGCCTGCTTATGGATCTATGCTTAGACACATAAAAGTACCTAAGACAGCTAAACTTGTCCTCGTGCTATCGTTGCTTTAACATCAAATATCATGTGTTGCTCTGTAAATCTATTAAGCAAAAAGTATTTTGGATGGTTGTATGCTTCTTCTATATGTGCACATAGTTAAAAACTCACTTCCTGTTTGCACATCTTTTACTATCAGCTTTGTTTATGCTCCACACACTTGTGTTTGTGTGTCAGCCACAGTGTAGAAAGTCTGACTGAACTCTCCGGTGCAGTTTGCCAGAGCAATTGAGTGAATAAGCCTCAGACTGCGTGAATAAGTGTGTACGTGTGTGTGTGTGTGTGTGTGTCTGTGCATGCATCCATCTGTGCTGTGGTGCTCCCTGCCAGTTGCTGCCCATATTGTCTGTCACTGACTGTAGTACACAACATGCTCCAAGGCTCTCTATGTGACAGCAATTGAATAGACTAACCCAGCAGGCTGCAGTCCAACTTCAGCCAGGGAAAGATTAGAGGGCTAGATGGAGATGAGGAGAGGGGGTGGTGTGTGCGCAAGAAGACGTTACGGGAAATCAAATGTTGTCCAAAGGCTGCTCGGTCTGTGATTTCTGGGAAACAGCCTTTTATGCAGACATCTGCAAATGAGCGTGTTAGGCTTGAATTTACCTGCCGGCAGTCAGCGCTGCCTCCTTGTTATTTTCTCAGTAACAAACAAATTAAGATGTTTGCCACTTTCCTCTCTTACTCGTGTTATTTGTGATTGAGCGTGTGTGTATTTAACTGACCGTCGGCTGTTATCTCGAAATGATTTATATCACGTCCTACAGTGAACTGACACTTCATCATGTATCAAAACATGCATGCAAACCCATGTTTAAGTCTCCCCTAGACTGTCAACACTCTCCATGAACAAATGAGGAGAGGGCCTTCGTTCCTCAAACGGCCGAAGCTCAAACTGGTCCCCATAAAGATAGGAAGAATAGAACACGTAGCGAGAACATGTAACTCCGTGTGTGGCTGTAGTGCCAGCCATTAGCCATCACACTGGTTATGTAATGTTTGCTGTACACAGCCAGTAGACGTGTGAGATGAATGTCAATGAAGCGGCTCTCTCCTTTCCCTCCTTCGTGGGATCGTGTTCATTATCAAACACTTGAATCTCCCCAAAAAATCTGCACTTAATGCAGTAAAAAAAAAAAAAAAAAAAGAAAAGGAGTGAAATGTGCTCTGAAGTTGTGGTGACAAATGAGTTACAATACTGTACAGTATAATACTTGGATAGTACTTCTCCCTCCACTTTACTTTCTGTCCTCTTCTTCACGTTTTCTCTTTTCTCTCCTCTTTTTTTTTTTTTTGTTTCTCTCCCTTCTATCCTCACCTCCCTCTGCCTCTCCGGCAACAAAATCTCCACCGCCCGGCTCCCGAGTCTGTTCCAGGGCCTGTTTCCATAGCAACAGGTTACCATGGAAACTAGGTGACAGTGCAGCGCATCCCATCCTGCTATCGCCAGGCGAGAGGTGTTTGGGAAGGGAAAGTTTTTTTTTTTTTTTTTGTCCGTTGTCCTCGTGTTTACCGAAAGCGAGATGGAACTGTGGGTTTGATTTTTAACCCTTTAAAGCACAGTTGAAACCCACCGAGGAACACGATATATTATGTAGATGTATTTTAGGCATTTCATACATCTGTATCTTGTCAGCTTGTTTTTATTAAAAGGGCTTGGATGTTAAAGATTGTGAAAGTGTTTTAAAGGTTCGCCACCATGTCTGCTTTGTTTGCTTGACCTTTGTCCCTCAACATCAAATCTCAGATTTATTTAATTTATATGCTGACCTACTTGCTGAATATAGATGTGCATGTTTAAGCTATGATAACACCTCCCCTCTGATGCTATCCTGAGCTATCCTATGTAATGTTCAATTTCATGTCCCTCTGAGCCTCTGCATTGTATACGGAGAGATATCCGAGAGCTTGAAATAACTGTACCACTTGCCAAATGATGCAATTACACAGAACCAACAACAACAAAAAAAAAAAAAATAGCACACCGCTTTTATGTCGCTTCAAATTTAGAAGTAGAAGCGAAGAAAGAGATAACAGGAGAGCGTTCAGAAGACAAAGCCACTCACGTGTAAAGGAAGGGAGGGCAGAGGGGGATTTGTTGTGCTTCGTTACATGTTCAGAACAGTTATTATGCTCCAGAGTGCCTCCTCTTGCTTTTTGAGCCACTGTTTGTGGTCATTTTGCTCTGACCCGTACAGTATGGATATGAAAATGGGCAATATTTTGGCCTCCCTGTCTGTTGTGCACTTTGTCTGTAAGCCAGATTGTTGCTCCAGTGCTTAATTATGAAAACCAACAGCCTTGGGCGAGGGCTGGGGGGGCGCTGAATTTTCACAAAACAATCACAGCTTTTTGAATCCAAGCACTCAACCCATTCCTCGATCAGACGGAGAGAGAGGAAAAAGAGTGACAGACAGATAAGCAGAACACAAACAAACAGGAGGTGCGATGGAGTGATGGAGCGAGTGTGTTACGCCAGTTGCTGAGGTGGTACTACCAAGATTTTTTTTAATTTATTCTTGTTTATTTAAATGTACTATGATACAACACACCAATGTGCACAAATGAGTCAGCTGCGTGTTTCTTCATTCAGGCCACATCTCATCTGCACAAAGATCCTGCATAGCAGCGAAACTTACATAGCATGAAAAGTTTCCTCTGCTTCTTCCCGGTTAAAGCAGCACTTCATGTTAGAGGATGGAGGATCTGAGGGGACCCTAAGTGGGCGAGCTTCAGCCCACTCTCTGGCACTCTAGCCGACCTGGTTTGGAGCAGCTGGTTTTGGTTAGATGCCACTGTAGTAGTCTACGAGCTGCATATTGTGCCTGCAAGATGGCAAGATCGACTGCCGCCACAAAAATAGCTCCCAAATAATAGCAACAGTTTACCAGTGCTTGGCACGAGCCAGGACACTATTGAGTGTCTGCTGAATTGGATGTGACATTTTATGTTTGGACAAAGCAGTTTACAGCACGTGAGCATTTGATTGTTTGTTGTGATTATTTATGGACCGGGCCAGAAACAGTAAATACTAAATGAGGTGGATTTTATTTTTTGAGGCATTTTTAGGTGCTCAGCTTGTTGGCTGTGTTTTTTTTTTTTTTTTTGGTTTTGTTTTTTTTCCCACCCCGACTCATTTCAGGCTTTGATGTGCAGTGTTACTCTCTCCAGCTTTGATGCCGGTGGCAAGATGCAAAGGGATTTGTTCAGTCCCCCTTTGGGATTAGCTCTGGGAAAAGCACTCTTGATGTTGTTTGTCATTACTGTCCATAGAAATCAGGCCAATATGCAACTGTGAAAATATGTAACCAACCGTACTGAAGGCGTGCTACTTACATCAGCTGATTTTGAATGCAGTTTGACAGTTTCCTGAAGATACTGACTTTTGCATGTTTTAGCCTATTAACTATAATTTATGTATACTTTACTTCACGGCTAGCCATTACCTAAACTGAACCATGACTTATGTATTGTTTTTCCTACCCCTCAGGCAAAGGGTGGTTTTTATCTACTTGAGTGAAGCTGTACTCAACTTACAGTACAGACTAAATACTCACTCAAGATAGATAATATATCACAGTGAACATTTAGTCTGCAATAACATCCCACTGAGCAGCACACATACTTCTGGATTTTAGCATTATGCCATACAGGGATGTCAGTCATGATGATCTTATTGATCTCTCTCAGTAAAGAAGTAAAGGGAAGTGAATGAAAAGTCTTCAGTTGCTGGAGGCATATCACAGTGTGTTCTTGTTTTGCTCAAGAGAGAACACAGAGTTTGCAAAGTTACATAAGTTATCAAAATGTAGCTGGAATACTGATCTGTCTGCTACAATAGCACCGCTGTACAGAGTCAGAAATGCATTAAACGAGTGACTGTGATACAGAGTTACAACCATGCCGTGTGAATTTGATATTTTTATTTGGACAGTCCACCTACATGTTTAGCAGATTACATCTTTATATGACGGATGTTCACGAATACCGCCTAACCAAGATGTTTTTTGTGCTTAAACCTAACCGAACCTTAACCACAGTGGTGCAATATCAGAAAATGGTTTTATTGAAATAGTTGAATTGTCTAATCTAAACTCCAAATTGTTATTGTGAGTTTTAGCGTAAACATCTGTGTTTAGGCCTCAGCTGTATCTTCGGTGTCAAGTGGGAGTTCAGGGTTTCCCCCAAACACTGCTGTAACCTAAAATGAACCTGAGTCAGAAACTGTAACTCTGTTCTATTTGATCTTTATTGAAAGATGAAATAACTGCAGTGTTCAAATCTAAAACAAGCTACAGAAATGAAAGCTACGAATGAATGTAGGTCACATCTCAAGAGTTTTCTTGTTTTTGATTTCTAAATACAAACCTACATTGAAGGGTGTAAGTTTTGTGTCATTGTGTTATTGTATGAATAATGGTATGAACTGACTCAGCCTTTCATGATCGATTGAAGAGTTTTTGACATGCGCATTTTGTGTTGACTCCTAAAGGAAATTTCAGTATTTTTCCACTTGCATGTTGCTAACTTTGCATTTGCCTCCTCTATTATAGAGATTCAAGAAACACAACCCTTGGCAAAACAACATATATTATGGAAAGCAGCATGAGCCTCCTTAACCTTTCCAAATTGATTTGAATTTTATGTAAATCACCTCAAATGCTTGTCTCTGGGCTCTTACAGAGTAAACATAGAAATTAGCCCCATGGATTAGCTATTGTAGCTAGGGATCTACTACCGGGGGAACTTGCAGGCTAACTAAATTAGCTACATGTTCATCTGCACACACCGGTGCGATTTAGGATATGGAGATGCTAGGATGCATTTCCACCTATGCCATATCTGAATGGAGTGCCTTGTTATCAAATTTCCAAGTACTTAACTTTAATCAGCTAACAATTTTAGCCATTATTTGTTCTTTTTCATCATGTGCTGTCAGTCCTGATGCTGTAGTGCAAAAGTCGGGGGAATTCCTCTGGCTGGTAAATTTGGATTAAAGCCTCGTTGCCGGTGACTCAGTCCTACTCCAGTCACTTCAACATCAACTCCTACAGTGACTGCTACTCTACTCACTGTGGGAGTTCAGTCCAACCAGGTGGAAGTAGGAAAAACACCTCAGAGCTGCAACAGCCAGCCATCAATCAGTGCAGGCATCCCGCCCCACCCTGCTCAGTGCCTCACCAACTTCAGCAATCCATCTACTTCTCTTGGCATGATATTAATAACAATCCCAGACATCTTTGATGACATCAACAAGGTGTGTTTGAACAGCAGCTGTCCAGAACACTGCACTGTTGGTTTGGCACTGCCAGGAGAGCCATTAGTATGAGGTGTCAGAATGGAGCCAACTCTCTTTTGGAGCTTCCAACGCTGTTTGCCTCAGGGCAGACTCTGTTCACACACACACACACACTCATTGGACAGATGCCAGTTACACTACATCTCACTACAACAGCTTTGTTGACAGAGAGTATCCTTTAATTGTTTTATTTATTATATGGTTTTGTTGGCATTGTGGAGTGTTCCTTCGCTGCTACTTTCTAAGGCTTGTAAGTCAGTGTGAAATCAATTGTGTGTGTGTGTGTGTGTGTGTGTGTGTGTGTGTGTGTGTGTGTGTGTGTGTGAGTGTGTGTGCTGTAGGAGAGATTTGAGTCACTATTATATTTTAGATTCTTCAAAGTAGCCACCATTTAACAGTTGGGCCTTGTCAAAAGTTAATTAGGGGAATTTCTTACCTTCTCAATGTTTTTCAGACCATTAGTTGTTCTCCAGAGGTGCTGTTGGTGTTAAAGTATGGAGTAAGTGGATCTGTTTGACTGTAGTAATCCATATTATGGCAGGAAGCACTTAAATAAGTAAAGAAAATCAACAGACCTGAAGACCAGTCCAATCAGAAAATTGTCAAAAACTTTGGATGCGTCATCAAGTGTAGTCACAAAAACCATCAAACACCCTTATGAAACTGGCTCTCATGAGAGTTACCTCTGCTGCAGAGGATGTTCATTACCAGCCTCAGCATTCACCAATTAACAGCACCTCAGATTAATAGAGCCTTCATAAACGCTTCAGAGTACAAGTAGCAGACACATCTCAGCATCAACTCAGAGGAGACGGTGTGAATCAGGCCTTCATGGTTGCATTGTTGCAAAGAAACTGCTACTGAAGGTCAAATTTGAGATTTCTGGTACCAACCACCATGTTTTTGTGAGACACAGAGGTGAACAGATGGTATCTGCATGTGTGGTTCCCACCGTGAAGCATGAGGAGGAGGTGTGATGGTGTGTGGGTGCTTTTCTGGTGACACTGTTGGCAATTTATTCAAAATTCCAAGCATGGTCAGATTGTGTTTCCACACGACAATGACCCAAAACACACCTCCAGGTTAGGTAAGGGTTATTTGGCCAAGAAGGAGAATGACTGAGTGCTGCATCCGATGACCTGGCCTTCATAATCACCTGACCTAAACTGAACTGAGATGCTTTGGGATGATGAAGGAAAAGCAGCCAACAAGGGCTCAGTACTTCCTCAAGACATTTGGAAAACCATTCCAGGTGACTACCTCATGAAGCTAATAATTACTGTGAGGAAAATAATAGTCAGATTAAAGTCACCCTAAAAACTCTCTGTCACAAAACTTTATGTACACAGTAAAGATAATAATGGGGTAAGTTGTCCCATCCTAATATGTGCAACGGAACTAAATGGAGAGTGAGGGTGATGTCAATCAATCCCAGTATGTATACACCCCCACAGTCCTGACAAGAGGTATAATTAGGCAACAAGTGAAAGCACCTATGTGGGTGTAGTGTGTAGGGGCCTAAATCTTCAAATCAACACTTTACTTTAGAGGCATAGTAGAGCAATGTTTTTTACAAGTACTGTTCCGTTTGTATTGCGAGGATCCTGACACATTTCTGGCAGTAGTTTTATGCTGTTCTACACAAGCTAGCAAACACTGATGTAAACACTGAAGGCTTTTTTCCCTTTCATATTCAATAGACTGTTATATGAGTGTTGTGTTGATATTCTTAAAGGTCTGTAACAAAGAAAATAAGCACAAAATGTCAAAGTATTCCTTTAAACTATTTTGAGAATCAGCTGAATAATAGGAATAATATGCATTCAATACATTTCTTGAGCCTCAGGGAATTGAATATAACCATTTCTCACAGTCTACCTTTACAAAGAGACAATATACCCAAGACATATTTTACACAAATTACATTAAAACACAGAAACATACACATATGAGAGTAAACCAACATGGACACTTTCATGTCCGTGGGAACATTGGCTCCTACGCCTGCTCTATTAAATATCTCCTTTTCTTCTTTTTTGCCTTGTAGTCCACACTTTCAACCACCATTTTCTGCCTCTGTGCTTTAATTTGTATCCAGTTCCTCCTCTTCCTCCCTCACATATAGTACAGTCACACTACACTGGGCTCGAACCCATCACTTGTTCCCCTGAGTGTGCAGCTCTGACTGCCTGACTGTGAAGGCTTCAACACTTGCCTGGTGTTCTTACCATATAATGAGACAGTACAAGCACAGTTAAAGAACAGTTTTATAATCTAGTATTTAATGAGTCTCGGATTGGTTTTGTGCGAAGGTCGGGGACATATTTTCTCATGTCTCTGAACTTCAACGGTTGAATGCACACTTCTTGTTAAAGACCAAGCCTGTGACTGCGGTTGTCTTTCCTCATTTAATACAAACTATGTATATTTCATATTACTGTTACTGTAGTGAGTCAATTTTCTGCCTCTTCCCTCTTTATTTCTTTCCATTCATTTGCATGCAGCATTAAAATCAGTTTGCACTCTTGAAACTAGCTTGAGTTGTGAAATCCATCACAGTGGACGTCCTGTAGACACCAGTGAAAAATAGCAGGCAAATAGTCCTTGCAAGCGTGATTGACACCTGTCATGTAGTGTAAAATCTACAGCAGGTCATCAAGCATTGCTGTACTTGAGTCCAGAAGGGACTCCATGATTACCAGTAAAAAGCCGAGCAGTCTTTAGCCTTTGACACTAATTGCTCCTTCTGTCTTCTTACGCCAACATCCACAGCTGCTGGCCTTGACGAACACTGTTAAAAATATATGGGACTTTCCTCAAGGCTCAAGCTCCAAAAAAAAATATCCTGATGGCATAACCGGCCTCGATAACAAATATGTATATGGACAAAACTCCCTGATTCTGAGTTTTACATTTATGTACAGTATATGTAGATCCCTATTTATGTTTTATTGTTTCAAATAATGTCATGGTTTATAGTCGGGCACTCTGCCATCCAAACAGCTGAATGGAGGAACTGTTGACAGCCACATTCCTCTAAACAGGAGCAGTGTGGCAGCAGCAAAAATGTAAATGTAGTAGTTGAGAGAATATGAAGGAGGTTTAGTGACGAGAGTTGGCATCAAAAATCTGCTTTAGGAACAATCAACTAGCAGTAGCTAGTAGTATCAGTAGCACAAATAGATGAGCAGACTTGCTTCCTTGCACCCAAACTTCAAGAATAAATTAGCTGAAGTTGTTTGGGTTTTTTTTATATATCTTTTTTTTTCAGGTTGTTATGGAAACTGGCCTGCCCACGTCTGCAGCAGTCCTGTACTGTACAGAAGTTTTTTTTTTTTTTTTTTCCCTACCTCTAATTCGCTCTACAGTCACTAGTCATTAGTGTTACTGTTATTCAGCACAACTTGAATCCAGCAAACAAGCTGGCAGTAGAAAACTTCCTCTCTACAGCGTTTGTTTTATTGAGAATCCATGTTGTGCTCTGTGGAGCTTAAAGAGAAACTAGTACTATGTGTAATCCAGTAAAGGACAGAGTAAATGCACCAGAGTCCTGTAGCCAAACATGACAAATTGACCTGTTACTGTTATTTCTCTGACAAGCATGAGCATTAAATGAATTGGTTTCCCTCAGTAGGTTTTTTGCTCCTCCTCCTCAGAGGGAAACCGAAAGATGAAAAACAATTGCTGTACTGTACCTCTCCATAATGGCACAACACCACTTTTCTTTTTGATTAGTAAAGCCAGCAAGGGAAAGCAAAGCTTCTCCTTTGTTGTAGGATGAGTCACCTCGAGGTCTCTGGTGGGTTGAGACCTGTGGGTGAAGAGTCTCTCTGGGCTTCTTGGCCTGAGTGCTTGGCCAGCAACAAGGGTTGATGTATTATTATTATTTTTTTTTTACCAAGTAACACAGGTCAATACAGATGTAAAACTGGAACACATGCTCTTCAGGATTCTTTGTCATCATATTACCTGTTTTCACCACAGGAACCTCTCCAGAGGCCCGGCCCAGCCCTAGTTCTTGATGCCAAAAAGTCCCTGCTCTGTGGATAGTACTTTCTTCTTTGTTCCCATCATGTAGAATTCAATTAGACTAAAACTCTATGAGACTTCAGAGGGTTTGTCCCCAGCCTGTACTACACCCTTCCAACAAGTTGTGTGAAAAACAGGCCGGTATATTTTCTCTAAATCTGCTGAAAAACAAACAAACCAAAAACATAACCCACCTTGGTGGATGTGATGATGGAGGGTAATGGCTGCAGAGGATTTGCTGAGAAGTTGAAGGCAAATGGTTTTCAACTTGGTGAATGCTGTTAGCCAAAATATCCATGCTTGCCTTTGCAGTGCATACAAACCTGGCTACGCTATGTTCCTGTCCTGCCTGCTTTTGCCTCAGCACAGCAGCAGATTTCGACAACATCCAGTCTGATCGTGTTCTGTTCAAGCTAACATCACAAGGTAGTGGTGTTTATAGAACAGCAAACAGACTGACAGTGTTTAACAAATGCCTCCCACTCCTCTTGGGCTTATACACCTTTACTGATCAAACATGTCTTTTTCCCAAACTTCGTGTGATCAATACTACAATCTTTGTCAATAGACATTACAACCTTTCTTGTAATGTATATTGACAAGTCATGTAGTGTAATAATACAGAGAGCTTCCTCAAAGCTCCCTTGGAAGCATGGAGGTGGTTGAGGTAACACTCCAGTTGTCGTGGTAGTTTCCTGTGCCACTGGCCTAGTGAAAAGACTGGACTGTGTTAGTGTGCTGCCGGAACCTCCACTGGGCTCTCCTGTCCCCCTTCCCCGTCCTGTGGGAGACTCCTCCAGCAGCCAGACACACTGGCCCATTTTACTTCCTTCTCTGCCTCCCCTCACCGTGTCTCCCTCCTTCTCCAGCTGCTGCCAAACTCTTTAATCTTTGGCTCGCCATTAAAAAGGAGAAAAAGACACTTTGAATGTGAGGACTTTATTGACATAGTTGTTTCTGTTTTGGCTCTTGATCCAACCCTCTGGATTGACTTCTTCATTTCTGTCCAAGCTGTTAAATATCCAGTGGCTGTTTTATGGCTAAAAACTAATCGTATAAAGTAGTAAAGCATTAGTTGCTGTCTAAGTTGTAAGTGTTGCTAAATACAGAATGGCAACAATAAACTAATTACCGGCCGCTGCTGACGCAAATCTACCCACAAGAACTTAATGGATAATTACATATAAGTGCAAGCAAGGGCTCGATAAGTGTAATAAGTGTCCTGGGCTTTAAAAGGTAGCAACAGATTTACAGACTGAGAAAACAGAGGCACAGAGGGGAGTGAGCCAGAAAGAGGGAAACACCCTTTCCCCTTTTACTCTTCCTGTTTCCAAGCCAAACGTGTCACTGTACCAGCCGCTCACGTTTTGCTCTACTTTCTCCGCGGCTCATATTCCTCTTGAGTTTTACCAGTTTTTGAACTGCTCTGAAAGGCAGATGAGTTTATTAATTGCACATTCGCTGACTCCGTGCATTCCCACCCGGCGCAAAGTTGTTGTTTTTTTTCACAAAATCTGCATAATTTTTTTTTTATCCTTCTGCACCAAGAATAGCAAACATTGCTTGATTAATTTAGCATATCTGACTGCAGTGAAATGCTGCTTTGTATCTGGGACTGCAATAAAAGTGTAGTCATTGTGGATGAGGCAAAAATTAAACACAAGCAAATGCTTAGACACACACACAAACGCTTGCGCTTGAGAGTTACAGGCATAAAAGGCGGTATACAAGGATGCTGGGAGCACGACAGTGGGCGGGTGTGGGTGTCTAAAGCGTGCCTCTGTCTTTCTCCGCCAGTGTGAAAAGTAGTTCAGTAATTAAAGCAAACCTCTCTCTGGTCCCCAATGGAAAGGGAAGGCAGAAAGGGTGAGAGGGAGTGGGAAAGATAAAGAAGAAAGGAGAGATAAAAGCCAGAGACGGTTATTTTTGATGAAAAGGGAAGAAAGGGAGGTTTTAATTTTAGCTCGGCATGCCAGATAGCCAGTGGGGGAGAATGTGGCAGCTGAATGCGATCAGTTAGACAGGGGTCCAACGCACTGGCACAGGCCACACAACGCACACACTCCCACTAACGTTACATCCCACAGCATGGGCATGCTGCTGAAAATTTCCCCGAGGACAAGAGTTTCCCCTCATTCTTCATGTTGGAGAAGCGTTTTGTAAACACATCAGCGGTGACCCAGTTCAAAAAATACTTGTCTATACTGAACTTCTTCATGCACCTCAAGTCAACCCATTAATTAGGCAGCTGTGAAAGACTTTTCTGACACGCAGTCTTGCTTGCTGGCAGACTGAAAACGCCCGATTCCCAGTGCAATGTTAATTTCCCCGGTAAATATTCAGTGTAGTTTTGTGTTGTTCGAGATGTTCATGTCATCGCTGCTCGTTATCCGAACATTCTGGCATTCTCATCACCCAACGAAGGTGCAAGTTTCGCTGTTCCGCTGCCTGGTGTTTTTGTTTTGAGGTGTCCCGCTCTGACCTACATACATTTTCATGACCAGAGCTAAACTTTTGTCTCCATGACAACGTAAGGTGTGAGGGAGGGTCCTGTTTGAAAAGCAGGATGTTGTTGTGTTCCTACGTCTAGCCCAAACCTCCACAAAGCGCACACAACCTGCACAAAGATTCATGTCACAACAGGTATTAAGCCTCGAAAAACACAATTTTTGAGTACGTTCACTCAACACTTTTTTTTTGGGTGGTGGATAGATGTTGAAGGAGAGAAAGGGAAAGAAGGTCTCTGATGTATAATTAATCTGTGCAGTGGGTGGGCGGAGGACATGGGGTGTGGGAGAGGAGAGGAGAGGAGAGGAGAGGAGAGGAGAGGAAAGGAAAGGAAAGGAAAGGAAAGGAAAGGAAAGGAAAGGAAAGGAAAGGTGGGTGGGCAGAGTGATGGAGGCAGGGAGTTGGAGGAGAGGGAATCCAACACTCACGTTTTCCTTGTTATCCATCACTGTGCCAAGTACTTAAAGTCTTCCAGCGGGAATATAGGTCTGTATAAATTATTAGAGCTATGCATGTTTTGTGTTGTTGTGTTGATTTGTTCTCGTGCATATGGAGCAACCAAACTGTGATTATCTTTATATAATACATTTTGGAAAGTATTCTGTTTTTTTTTTTGGTTTTTTTGTCAGTTTCAAATGAAAACATGTTCCCGAGGAAGACACTTTGCCTGGGCAGCAGCAGCAGCAGCAGCAGCCCACTCGGTCAGGCAAATTTATACTTGCACAGAATCTTCAGGGCAGATGGTGCCTTATAGCATTCGCACATTTGGCTCTTGAAGACAGGAGCTTGGAGAAAGAAGAAGAGAAAGGGAGGATGAAAACTGGGATGGAGGGATGAAGGAAAACCAAGCAGGCTGTTGTACCCCTGGAGGGAAGAGCAGAAGAGCAGATCTGCTTTGTTAGGAAACCGGCGTTGAGACCTCATTCTCTCACCCCCTCTACCTCCCCTCCCATCTTTATTCTCCAACCACCCCGCCTTCTCTCCGTGTTCCTCTCACCCACTCCCTCTTTGTTTCTTTTTTTCCTCGAGACGTTTACACGTTTTTGCCATCCACATGCCTGGCTGCAGGCTACGGGTGAGGTGAAATGGAAAGGAAGAGAGGCAGTTGATTTGAAACGCACATTCCTTCGGGGAGGGGGCTGCAGAGCTATACAGAGAAGATAGAGAATATAAAATATGATCTGAAATATGACCTAAATAAAAAGCGCATCATGTCCCTGCATTTCTCTTTGCCCCAGTTCAAGTATGTGTTGATTCCTGCATGTTTAGTGTGTGTGTGTGTGTGTGTGTGTGTGTGTGTGTGTGTGTGTGTGTGTGTGTGTGTGTGCCCGCGCTCTGTGTCTGTGTTTGTGTACATTATCTCTAAAGGAGACAGGAGGCTGTGGTTCGTATAAGTCTGCCGACCAGAGATAGCACTCTGTTGTTGTCTCTACCTACTGATCAGCTCTGCCTCACCCACAGGGAGGTGGGTGCATACACACACACACACACACACACACACACATGTACATGGTGGATCTACTGCTGTTCTCACTAATCAGCCCCCACACTAAAGCCTCCATCATCGACTCCAAACAAACAATAACTGTCTTCTGAGAGGCGTAGCACACAACAAATCGGAGCTTGACCAGTCATAGCTTGTACATTGGTGATCAAGAAAGAGGCCGCTTTATTAACACCAATATAATTTTTCTATTTTAACTTTTCTGTCAAATGGCTCTATTTGACAAAGATTGTAGATTAAAGGTTAAAAAAGGAATGGACTGACTGTAGATTGTTGAGAAATATTCACCACAAGGAGACTCACCACAAGGAGTAGGTATCCTCTTTTATCTTATTTGACCAGAAAAATCCTAATAACTAGTCCACCTTCTAGCTTTTAACCTTATCTGATGGTCTTCAGCAGTAAATACAGTTCAAGCTCATCTTTGAAGCTCAACTATTTATTTATGCTTTTCCTATAAAACAATTACATTCAGGTTGAAGTACAGATTTTTGGGCATCACAAAATGATCAGTGAATGGTAGAAAGAGATACTAATAATATAACAAATAGTTTTCATGACAGCACCCTTGTTTATTCTTTTACGGCACAGTTGTTTTTTTTTTTTTATTTACAGATGTAGCCAGTAGTCCCAGATGAACTCCCAATTATGTAACCACAGAAAAAGATATGACCACCTGCCACTCTGTCTCATCTGACCAACGTAGACAATCCGTTATCTTGTGTACAGTATCTTGAGGCAAACTAGAGCTCGGAGAGGGGAGAATAGAGATAACCGAGGATAAGTATTATTGGAGTCCTGTGAGGACAAGAAGACAAAGCAGTGAACAGGAGAAAGTGAGGACACACACCTGGAGAAAGAGAGGCTACAGAGGAGATGAAATGTCATTTTCTTTGGATCGACAGCTTATCTTCTCTTTGACTAATGCGAAAAGGTCAGGCAGTGACTCAGACTGACATATACAAAGTTAATATTTCAAGTTTATTTCAAACTAGAGAACTCCACCAGGCAGTGGATGGTTTAGCACCTATTGTTTTTTTTGTTTGTTTGTTTGTTTTATAGTATAAAAAATATTTTTGTTTATTATAGTCTGTTAAGTTAAAATGCATAGAATAGTGTAATTTTATTGGAACAATGAATGGGACGATTAGTGCAAAACTTAGTGCAAACTTAATTTAAACATTACTTATGTAACCAAAATCATTTCTCACTTTTATAACAAACCAACATTTTGTACTGAAGTCTGCACATCTCTCACATCGTATTGTTCAGTAGCAGATCTTGACCTTACCAACATGGCAACTACTCAGACGTATTGAGGTGACATACAACAGCGGCACAGCTCCCAATACTGTGTTTGGGTCTAGCAAACTAATTCCTAACAGGGTAATCGCAAAAAGGCTAGACAACATGCGAACAATACACTAAAAAGATGAAAAACATGACGAAATATTTAGAAGACACATTGGTGTTTTGAACTAAATGCTAACAGCAGCACCACTATAGTTCAGTGTGTTAGCACGCTGAATTTTTAACGGTGGATTGTGGTGCTAGAGGCTAACTTTCAGGGATCACCAAATCCCTGCTAATACCAGGGATCAAACCACCAACCACCTGATTACTACTGCTGCTCCCCGCTAGTAACTAATTACTGGACAACCCATCCTACCTCCTGAGCCACGGCTGCAGTCACTACTACGTGAGCTGGGGATCGAACCACCATCAACCGTCTGATTGCTAATATTGGGGACTGAACTGGTCAACACACTCTACCTCCTGAACTACAGCGACTACTACTACTGCAGGAGTCAGGGATGGAACCACTAACCATCTGATTACTGGACACCCCGCTCTATCTCCTGAGGGATCCCCAGAATCATTAGGATACATCGTCTGTCCATCACTGATCATTCCTATAAATATTCTGCTATTTTTTTGATTATTCAAGTACATTTTGTGAGGATGTTCAATGCAGATAAGCTCTATAACTATAACTGGGACGCCATGTGAAAAAGGAAAACAACCCCCCATAGGCCAGAGGGATTCAAGTTCAGTTCCCAGCTGAATGCCAGCGGGATTACCTGGAATTCCTCTCAGGGATCTTGACTCCGGATCTCGTATTACCTCTTTGTTGCAGGCGGCTCAAGACAGGTCAGGTCACTTAGACACAAGCTTCCGCCACCACACTGAATAATTCAGGAGAGGCTATGATGCTGTGTGTGTGTGTGTGTGTGTGTGTGTAAGAGAGAGAGAGAGAACCAACCATGAGTGTGGATGTTGAAGAATCGAGTGTGAGTGTGCGAAGATGGGCGCTAACAGAGTGGTTTCCTCTGTCCTTTTGGAGAAGCCCTGTGGCCCACTTAGGATCAGCTTACAGATGTCTGACTGAGAGTGGATGGAGGGGAAACTGACTCAGTGTTTTGGAGATGCTGTTTCTCTACTCCAGTGTTTGGGTGTAACAGCCAGTGAGCCTTCATCCACCTGTTGAGACTCTACATGAGACACTTTTTTTTTTTTAGATATGTTTCCACCTCACCGATTATCTTTTCTGTACATAAAAATGCTTGTTTGTCTGCAGCATTCAGAGCAGATGAACATCCCATCCAAACAGACCTGCCACTGTTGATCCTTCATATCATAATAATACCACCACTCCGATGTGTGGGTGGATGATCTATTCAACATAGTGCTAGAGCTGTGGTCGTAGTGTGTATGCTGCTGATACATACAGAACGTGTAGAAATATGACTCATTGCACTCAGTGCATCATCCTCCTCCTCATAAGGATTTCCTGTGGATGCACACATGCATGCCCATGCTGAGTGCAAGAATCTAGGTCAGGAAAGTATCCACAAAAAAGTGGTGATGCGTGTGTACTATTGTTTAAAATGGCCTGGAACAAATAACAAAATTTGCAGGCCGCCCTCCAACGTGCTAACCTGTCAAGCGGTCATGGTTATAGCTGAGCTGTTTGCTATAGTTCAGTGGCGTCTTGGGTTGCAATGACGTCAGTCCTCCAATCACCTGTGACATAAGGCTCTGGAGTTACACTGCCCAGGTGCAGAGGGTGCACCCATACATCTCAATGTCATGAATAATGAAGAGGTGAAGTCAGGATGATGCACTTTGCTGACTCCCACTCTGGTTTACTCACTCACCAAAGCCTCTGGAGGGCTCCACCTGTACTGTACCTGTACTTTGTCAGCCTCCTGAGGAAACTGTCATAATGTACAGTATATTGTACAGTACACTACACTACAGTTTTCATTGTTACTTTGAAATTTTGATAGATTAATACATACCTGACGACCAAGAAAACAAGATTTAACAGCCATCTCTGCAGTTCTGCTGAACAAGTTAGCCGCTTTAGCTCAGCACAGCTCCAAATGGCAGACAGATAGAGTTAGTGATTAGTGGTTAGTAGTTGATTAACATCCAGTTAATCCACATTTTTGGTTTAAACGATACCAGATGGAGAGTAAATCAGTGTAAGCCACTGATAATGTGGTGGCTGTAACCCTGACAGTTTGTTTTTAGGCTACCTAATGGCCAAAATTTGATCATTGTAGCCTTACCCAGAGTCAGATAAGAACATCAGTGTCAGGACAAGTCCAGCACTTGTTTTTTAGCCTGTCAAAAACAAAACAATACGCTTACAACAACTCCCAATCTGTCTTATCCATGTTGTATCTTACATTGTCGAAACCTTAGACCTCTTAGATGTGGAGCATTCCTTTTAATACTGCAGATTAGCAAACATACTTATGCACTCATCATGGAGTTATGCTGGAGCAATATTTCTTCCCTAGAAATTCTAGAGACGGGCTGATTAAGGAGTCAGTTTGTTGATTCTGTATGTACAGAGTAAATGATTTGGTTGAGGAACAGTTAAGATGTCTGGACCACAGTGAAAAGGAAAAGCAAGGTTTTGATAAACATGCTATCCACTCCATTTTTGTAGTTCGACAGTTACGGCTTCAACTCTAAATTCTTTAGGTGCTTCCTAATTGATCACCCAACCGTTTTCTCTCCCATCTCTGTGCATTATATTACTCATTTTCTCCTGTATCAAACGACCCATCCACCCTTCCTCTCGCTTTTCCTCCGTGTCACATTGGAGAGTGAATAATTCATGTACGGGCTGCTTGCTGGTGGAGATGAATCATGTGAGAAGAGCAGGGTACACGTGCTCGTCTCGGAGCAACTCTTCTCTCCAAAGACCCCAGGACAGTCGAGGGTGGGGGTGGGGGGGTGCACTGTGCTCTTCCACAGCTTGTTGTACAGACCGCTACTACTCCATCCTGGCAGTATGACATTACCATCCCATCTTTCAAGACAGTCACACGTGAGCTCTGGCTTCAAAGCCCAGGCATGGAGGCATCCACAGAGACGATGCTTGTCACTAAACATCCATGTACTGTATCTACAGCGCATGGCATGAATCATGAAATAGCTCATTATACTTACTTATGTAACTTACATAACATTTCATATCAAACAAAAGTCCTAATTCAAGGCTCATTTCCAGAGCTTTCGGCAGTATCTCATAGATCTTCATCAGCTTGATGTAGCTTTTTATGACCTAAATCAGTTTCACCGCTAACGTTTTAAATGGTTGTAAATGTTCCATAATCGTACAAGAAGTAGTAAAGGTGGGACAAAGTAATTGTTTTTGAAGTCTCATGCTGTGGTTGTGATATTAAGACCCAACTCCAGACCAGTCTCAAGTCAAATCCAGGGCCTTAGCTTTAATTTTCTGAGTCTAAATAGTAGCAATGTTAGGCTACCTTTACTGCTAGCCACCAAGATCAGATAGCTACTCCATAAAACAATTACAAATTGCTGATTGTTGATTTTAAAATACAACGTTTAGGCGACCAAATCTTGGATGCAATGATTTAAAGTGTCACCAGATTTGACTCTGCAGTCTACAACTCTGAGAATTAGTTGGCACTTTTTTTTAGTAAGTTTATGCTAACTGCAATCATTCTGCAATCATTTGCCAACAGTGTATTAGGACAATATGTTGACCTGGTTTGCATGTAAGTTATACAAAAAGTTTGTTGCTTGCTGCTCAGTGTTCTGCAGCTTCTGTCCCTTCACTCCCACACACACATTTCTGTCTCTGGAGAAACTCTCTGCCTGAGTCCGGGTAAATGTGTCTCTGCCTGCTTGTGTTTGTGTCGGTTTTCATATTCTGTTTGCGTGCACTCTCGTTTGCCTGAGCTCTGCAGTCGTCTGAAGCTTACTGTGTCGTGATGCACACGTGTATCTAACACGAAAGATCAACGCACCGGAGTGTTGATGGACCCAGCGCAAAAAATTATTCATACGGAGGGACCTTCACAGTTTTCGTGCTGTCACATTGTGTTATCTTACCGCATCGCTGAGCAGCCAGCACGGTGCCTAGCGTTTACTCTGGTTTACACCGATGCCATGCACGCGTCTGATTGGAGAGAGGCCAGTTTGAGAGAATTTGATATTTGATAGATGCACAGAATGTATCTAACAAACAAGAATGCATCATGACATTAATTTAGAAGTTTGCATCTTTTACAATACTTTCTACCACTTAAAGAAATCCTTTATGACATACTTACCAAAGTAAATGTAACATTAGCAACAGATGGGGCAAAAAGAATAACAGAACACTCAGCTTGTTTTACACGTAAAGATTTTAAACAAACCCCCGGTTCATGTCTTCTAATACTCTTTCTTTCCTCTTTCTTCTCCCAGATTAGTCGTTGCTTGAAGCCTGGAGGGCGATTTGTCTCCATCACCTTCGCCAACCCCTTCTTCAGGAAACGCCTCTACGCTCGCGCAGAGTACAACTGGTCGATTCAGAAGTACACTTATGGAGAAGGCTTTCATTATTTTGTGTATGTGATGACCAAAGGGGAGGAACTCAGCCCGGAGGATGCAGCTCTGGAGAAAAAGCTACTAGAGGATACCGAATCTCCACCTACTGTGGTCGCCACAACACAAAATGAGCCAGAAGAGGACTTCCTGTCTAATATTGACTTGTAAAACAACCGGACTATCTAAAGGAATCTTAGGAATATATTATCCCTGAGATACTGCGGGACTTCAGAAAGACAAACTTCTCAATCCTCATATTTAGCCTTCCTCTGTTACCATTTTTTATTTTTTTTTTTTAAAAAGACTGTTTTTATATGGTTTTGTGAGAATTAGCTACAACGTATTTTTAATTGTGTATTTTTAATCTGGGTATTGATGTCCATATACTGTCATCTTTGAGGAATGATTAGTGATATTAGATGGTTCTGTGTACCAAACCATCTGACATAGGACAAAATGGTTGTGCCAAATAAAATAAATAAGTAAAACAAACCTAGCCTAAATAAATATACCCAAAAGCCCAAACAAAGATCTAAAACTTTGAAAACTACCTGTATTACGTTGTCAGCACCAGCCAACAAAACTGTATCAAGTATCATAAAACAAAAGGTGTGGATGGAATAAACAGTGGCTGATGACTCTGCTCCTCTTATTGGTCATTTTAAAAACCAAACAGCCAATCAAAAGTCATCTTTGGTTTGATCACTGACAGTGAGGGAATAATATTTTCATGGGGCTGACTTGCATCTTTTGGAGATCCTGTTTTAATATTGTTTGTTGGTACTGTTTTCGTTTAATGTACGCATGCGAATACTCTGTTATAGCTAGCTAAATATTTGATGATAGAAAAGCTAACCTAACATGACCAGTCAAAGGAGGGGAGACATCAACCACATCACTGCCTCCAAACCAGTGAGGGTTGAGCACATAAGGAGTCCCATTTTTATGGAGCCGAATTTGTGCACATGGAGCAGAAATTCTCCCTTGCGGGAAGGTTTTCTGCTCACCGTACTTTCCGCACTACATACCTTTTTTAATATTACAACAGATTCAGAAAAGATATAGCCTCAATCACAAAATTCAGAGCGGTATCAATGTAACACACTCTTATGATATCGGCAAGTCTTGTTGTTTTTGTTTTTTGTTTTTTTTTACCCAACGCCACAGAAACAGTTGCTCTGATTGGCTGCTTGGAGCAGCACTGGCTGCTATAGCTTAATATAGCCAAAGATACTGAAAGGAATGGTTTGTCAGTAAAACACTACAGTAAAATCTCCATGAACATTTCCATCAACAGTTTTTATGTTTTTATATGATTATATTGTTTAGAAAATCAGTTTAATTGTGATTGCTGATGATTTGTAGAGATGTTAACGGTAACTCATCATGTTTCTTCCTCTGTCTGTGCCATAATTTTCTGAAGCGGCTATCATCAGCTTCTGTTCTAGTGGAGCTCATAATAGAAACTTTTATCTTTCATAAAGCAATTTTACATCGCAGTGTCCTTAACTGTTCTCTCTGCATATATATATATATATATATCAGAAAGATTCAACTGTAGTGCAGTACAAGCCTGGCAGTGTTGCACAGTTTGCAAGACAAACTGGCATGTCTAGACACAGTACAGCAGTAAGAGCAGCACAGGCCTGCATGTAAAGTCAGTGTTAAAGTCTATTAATATGTCAGTCAGAGTCTCCACTTCTGTTGGGGTTGTCTGCATCTGTCCCACGTTTGCTTTAGATTCCAGACAAAAGCTACTAATAGAGATTCACAGCATCTGACACACCTGTCAAACATACTGGCGCTGCGTGTGGGCACATACGCATGTACATACAAGTAATAGCTCACCCTGCGTGTTATTTGTTGAGGGAACATGAGATGAGTCTCTGGTCCTGTGCTCTCTCTCTCTCTCTCTCTGCTGCTTAAATATAGACCAGAAAGGGAGAGAGTGCCAGGCGTGCAGACAGGCAGGAAGGCTGGTGACTGGAGGGGGGGGGACCACATTGATAAAGTAGAAATCATTTATTTTTAATTCTCCACTGAGATCTAATTACCGCCTATTTTTAAGACTTGGTGGAGGGAAAAAAAAAAAATAGGTGTGTGATTTTTCAGATGGCTCCTCTTTCATTTCATGATTTTCTGCTTGTGTAACACAGTTTGTTTAGTAACTTTTCTGGAGCTTTTTGACCGTTACTGTTTCGACTTAAGCATCAGCATCAGCAGCTACCATGTGAAATTCAAGGAGTCCTGAACTCTGAAATACTGAATATTGTTAATATAACTGCAGTCCTGTGCAAACCTCTCCAGCATATGGGGAAATAAAAAAAGATTGACAGAACTGCTGTGCTTACTTACGGTTATCAAGGCTGCGATTGCACAATCATAGCAATGGTTTTAATGAACGGCTAAGCTGCCTTCACATGATTTGCTCTTTTTGCACCATGACGTAAGGCACAGAGACAAAGCTCTGTCACCAGAAACAAATCTTTTCTGTGTGACAGTATGACGGGATCACTGTTGCTGAGCTAACGTTTGTGGTCCTGACTGTGCTTGTGATATGAAATCACGACGCGTTTTTAATGCTGTCTGCCTCCCTCGCTTATATGTGTTGTTGCTATGCTACATCAGATACATCTGTTATGTCATTGGTTGTTGTTTGAAAGATCAGCAGCGATAGAGGCCAAAGTTAAAATAATATGAACTTGCACAGCACCATCGAGGGTAGCTCTTTGACTAGTTGGGCGTCATTGCTTTCCTCATAGAAAAACAATGGCAAAGCCAGCGCAGAGCGGTTTTAACACTCGCATGTAGCAGCCCTTATCTTAAAGTAGACACTGAATGTTCATTCTTGAGCTTGAAAACAGCAGATGACTAAACTGTATCATTACAAGGTCCATTGTAAGCTGTTTAGAAGCTCTTCTGGATCTTTGGGTTCCATGATAATGTGATTGGAAGCTCCAGAACAACAACTAAATGGACCTTGTGGTGAGATTGTTTCACCATAGGCTACTATCTCTAAACTAACTAACTAAAGAACAGTGTGACCAAACTATGCTTTGACTGTTACTGTGTTGTATATTCTTCGTACACACTCCACACACACACACACACACACACACACACACACACACTGAAATGTCGACACTATCAGACAGCGATGGTCTTAGTCTCACCCACTCTGTATCTCACCCCCAGACTCTTGCATCGTCTCTGGGTAAACCTCATTGGCTATTATCTGGTTTCCATAGTGATGATTGGGTGCAATGCCCAGACTACCTTAACAGGAGGCTTAAAAAAAATAGCCTGGCACCGATCTGGCCTGGCAGGGTGCATGACAGGAGGGTGCTTATGTAAGTGGCAGTGGGTTTGATATTGACAATAGAGGCTTTAGGGGTGCCACACTGCAGCACTGGGACATAAAAGCATTTGATGGATTCAACACTCGATGGATGGATGGATGGATGGATGGATGGATGGATGGATGGATGGAGGGAGGTTGGGTATGTCCCATCTTGGAGAGTGTTTTCTTGCTCTATACATCATGCCATTTTCCCCACTTCTTTCCTCACCTGGACTAGTTTCACTTCCATTTCTGCTCTGTTAATATATAAAAATGAATCTCCTTTAGTCATAAAGACTGACGCGCAATGGCAGAGACCCCGACAGGGAGATTTAACTTGACTGGACTTAAGTTATATAACCACACATCAGGCACAGGCCTCATGCAGGAGAGGCTTAGTCATCATTTTCTCTCGTCTTATATGCAGCTCTTTGTTTCTTCCGCTGATTACCTGAGTCATCCAGGTGTCTGGGGCCATGATTTAATATAGAGTGCCGTGTATTTATGTGTGTGTGTGTGTGTGAGATATCAGAGCCAGAATTTTCTCTCATGCTGCTAATTGTCCTCCATGGTCTGTTGCCCAAGGACAGCAGCAACACTAATCTACTGCATGCTCAATGCCTTTCTCTCTGTGTTTCTGTCTCTCTTTTACTCTCTCACTCAGTCACTCCTCTCACCACCACCTCCACCTCCACCCTGCCCTCTCTGTTTGCATCGATTGGCCCAGAGTGCTTTGGTGGGTGTTTATGTGAGGGCTCATGTGAGTCAAAAGGTCGACTGCATGCTTTAACCAAGCATCTCTGGGTTTCGTCTGCCACATTGTATGTTGTTTGTGTTGGGTTCATGTTCAAGAGCACGAGCGTGTGTTTGTACCGCATTGAACTGCAAGTGAAATTCTGGTTTACAACCAAGGTCCTATTTTTGTTGTGTTGTTCTATCCATAATAAAACAAAAAGCACTACTAACAGAATTTAATTTAACATTAATAATAAAAAAAAAAGCCCAAGCCCAATGAAGCAAGGGACACAAGCAGCCAGGTGCTCACACAGGTTTTAAAGAAACAGCCAGGTTGTCAAACTTATGAAGATGAAACAAAGGCCAACAGTAAAAGTAATACCTCTGCTGAACATCTCAGACAGAGGGAATCGACTGAGAGTCATCATCAGTAGGCTAATTTTCAGTAGCCTTGCTAGCTTGTCTTGTACCATAGAGGGTAATCAGTGATGAACACAACTACATACGTGTCTACAGAGAGTCTTCAAGCTAACAGATTAGCTTGCGAGTAGCTCCGTGCCTCCATTGGTCATGTGACCCGCACTTTGTAGAATGTAGCAGTTGGATCCGTCACGCTGTACAGACCGACTTGCTGGATTAACTTTAAACTACTTTATTTAGTTTTTACACACACACACACACACACACACACACACATATTTCTTGTGTGATGAGGTTTTATCGCCATTTTATGTTGGCTCACTTTTGGTTATTAACTTCAAATGAAGTGGTTTAGATCAATAGTTCCCCACCTCATAAATTTAAGGTGATTAACAGGATAGTAGAAGATGAAAGACATTTTTCTTCAACAGAAAATAGTGTTTACTTACTTTTACCTTTTTATTAGACTTTTCTCTAATGTTTTCCTTCTTCTTGTGAAAGACCAGGTGACTGTGTTTCTCGCCTCATCAGACTTTGTAGCGGTGTTGCTGCACGTCTATACAAACTGCTTTTCAAGTATAACTTAATAACTATTGTGACAGATAGTAATTATGGCCAAAGCTGAACTAGAATTTCTTTCAACCTACACCCCATGTAGCCAATTGCTTTGGACCAGTGAAGATAGGATGGGGGAATCACCCGTTGTCCTTGTCAGTGGAAATCCATTCTGCATTAGATGTAGTGAGGACTAAGAGAAAGCACCGCCGCTGCTTTCAATAGCTCTGTATATCTGTTCATTTCCCTCGGGGCAGCATAATGGCATAATATACTCTATGAAGGCTTATGTAACTGGAGGAGGAATATTAATGGACGTCCACTCAGGATGGGGCAAAAGTGGAATCAGATCAAAGCTCTCTGTCCTCACTGCACACGCTCAGCTTGAACCTCTGACTTGCTCTTAGCTGTGCTGGGGAGATAGCATCAGAGGGAACGGTACAATGGAACTTCATATTTACAGTGTTTTATGATTTGTCATGCTTTTTTTTCCCCACCCAGTCTTTACATGGTGACTGACCATTAGTGAGGCATCTACAGCATGTCTGTGTTGACCTCAGTATGGCCTGCACTCCCGTCCCATCTGTAAGGTGAGGACACGAGAGCCACAAAGACCCCGGGTTACATCTGCTCCAGCTCCAGCTAACAGTCAGCTGACCTCTGACCCTGAAATTCGCAAAATGATGACTGAATTTACATCAGAGGGCAGTAGCTCATTAGTTGTTGCATGAGATATTCCAGACACAGAGTCTGAGTCCAGACATAGACACAGATTTTCACTTTTTCTACATAAACTTCTTTATAAACTTAATTTATACTCATGGCTTCGCGAGTGAGCAGTCTGAAGAAAATGATGATGCACTCTGAACGAAGCTTACTATTTCCTCCAGAAAGCTCAGTGTGAGTGTGGTTCACGCCAGTCCAATATCCTGCCAGTCACGCTGGTGAGTTGGAGGGCGAGGGATTCAAAGAGCTAACGTTAGTCTGGTATCGAGCCAGCCAAAGCTCCTGTGACTAACTAGAAGATTAAGGATGATTTCAAAGTCAAGCTACCCAGAGAAAACAAGCAAGCTCTGAACACTGACTGCTGGCTGCTCAACATGAAGACCAGAACAACATGTCCTGCAAAACACTGTGTCAATTCATCACAGCTGACCGGGAGATACGGTCCTGCCAATCTTCTCTTCAACAGTTTCCATCAGTTGGTAACGGTGTGCTCCTTGTTCAGAGCTCCTTTCAATTTCACATATATTTTTTTAAATTAAAAATTAACCAGTTAGTCGCTGGTTAATGGGTGATGGTCTGTCAAAAGCAAAATTAACTGCAACCAACATCCCTTGTGCAGACATAACAGGTGCTGCTTGTTAATTAGTTACAAACATTTTGGCGGCAGCAAACAGCAATTTTTTTTATTCGGGTGGTTAGAAAAGGTTTTCGAAAGGTCGCTGGGATAATCTGAAGCTTAGCTTGATGACTTGAATGTAATGGTAATAATACACGAGAGGCACAAACTGCATTAACTCGCAAATAAGCATGTTTGCTGCTAACTATTGCTTTAAATTTGGTTATCAAAGTAATGTGATAACATGTTATAACCACTGTTTCTAAATGAGCTCTTGTAATGATGCAATGTGTCGCCCAATGCAGCAGTCTTTATTGTGTTTTCATGTTTTCATTTGAGGGTTACTCAAACAATACATGTTTATAAATTCATTGCAGACGTAGTATTTTTCACAATCACAAATTACCTCCCAAACGGATCATGGAAGGAGCATGATACTACTAGTAGTAGGACCTCATTACTGCATCACTGTAAAAGTCATATGTCCACAGTCACACTCATGACAGGAAGAGAGGGGCGTGGAGCAGAGATCACACAACTCAATATTTGCCCAAATATGTCAGTCTGGTTCCGGCCTTGCAGGGTTGCACATTACTGTGAAAAGTGTAATTGTCCATGGCCTCGGACAGACACACACACACACACACACACACACACACACACACACACACACACACACACACACACACAAGATCCACAACAACAACAACAACAACATGATCGATAGCACTATGTGTTCATTCAGTGCAGTGCTGATGTTATCAGGACAGTCAATAATCTCACTGATGGGAATGTGGTCGGCTACACTGGTGACGCCTTGTTGATGTTCTGTTATTAGAGTGAAGTGCAATTCAGAGTGAGGATCAGTGTTCATGTATTGTTGACATGAAGCTTTTTATAGATGTGTCCTGATGGGGTTTTTTTTTTCCAAAAGGTAAACAAACACTGAGGATCTGTCATACCTGCAGCGTGGTTTCTGAGAAAAATTCTATGACGTGATTACGAGGAAATTAATTTTTATTGAGTTCTTATCAATGATGTGCAGGTTTGTGTACCTCAGGTGGAAGACTGATGATACCGACTGACACAATTTCCTGACTGACAATGTTGGCGAACAGTGTAGTACAGTATTTTACACCTGACAGGTTCACCTGATCTGTTGATGTAATATTCACAGGAAGAGTACGATTACGTGATTTGATTTAAGTGATGTATCCACATATTTGTGTTCAGGAGACAAATAAGCACACAAATAGGATTAGAAACGGTTGTGATGCTGATCTTTAGTGCATTTACGGTCACAGGGGCCTGTTGCTTTAGGTCTGTTGGTTTTCCAACAGCCTGACTCAGTTGTTAACACCTTTGTACCAGTTGTTGTGGTTGAAAGTGTGTGGAAACTAGCTAGCAACAAGCTAACGCAATGGATAAATGGTTGAGATGTCCGGTTTCTTACTCAAAACATGGTTGTTTCCACTGGAGTAAAGAAAAAAATACTCCAGGCGTCAACACAGATTTTAGGACAATGATATCTTCTAAGGATTTGCACAGGTTTCCCACACATCCCCTAAAGCCGATAGTTTTCTCTTCTGTGTTGAACAATTCAATGAAGACCGTACATGAGCCCGTCTGATGGGGCTGTGTGGGTACGTTGGACAAAAATAGACCTAATAAACCACAGCACATGTTGATTTTTGAGCTCCTTGTGCACAGTGTTGAAAGCGAGCGTTCGCAGGTCTGCTACAGACTTTTTTGTGTGAGAGCTACAGTATGAGGACACTGTACATGTAGACTTTGATAGATGATCATGTGGCCAGCCATGGCTCCCCCGGGGTCTGTGGTTTAATGGATTCACTAGTGTAGGCCAGCACAGAGCTGTTTAACAGCTTAACAGATGGATCACTGTTCCTTCCCTGCACTTTAATTAAGGATCAGTATTTACTGTCACTGGTGTGATGGCTACTGATTCCAGAGGCTACAAAGAAATGCTGAAGCTGCGTATATGTTACGTTTATTTTTTAACTGTCACTGTGCTGACGTGATGTGCCTCTGTATCGTTTTTTATTCTCGAACAAGCCGAGGCTACTCTGATGCGTCATTTGAATTCATCTCAGGACAAAAGCCATACAAGAGAATCACATTAACATTTTCTTTCACCATTTATTAATTCACCAAATACAGTGAAAATGGCATCATAATATACAATGACTCATTCTTAGAATGTCATGACATTTTTGTTGCTTTTTTGCTTCATAAAACGATGTTTCATTATTGAAAATATTAAGGTTTCATGCACAACAAACCATATCCAGTTTCTTTAAAATAATGGTACAAAATAAACAAAATTAAAAAACAAAAACTGTAATGTCCAAAATCGGTCAAATAACAACGTGTTATTTGAGGATACTCGTAAACAGTGCAATATACTCTAAAACTGCCATTTTCTAACAAATTCATCAACGAAGCTCAAGTCACAGTATACGATTTCTTAATAATAGTTTAACATTGATGTGTGCAAAAACCCCAGACACATTCAGTTAGTCTTTAAAAAACGTCTGATCTGTGATATAGAACAAGACCAATCCACCAAAAATCTTAGATTCGCCTCGACTGAATGAAGCCTAGTCTCATTCTGTATATCCTCTCTGAAGTAGAAATATTTTTGTTGATGAACTGTAAGACGATAGACTAGCATATCATTTAAATAACAAATATTTAGATATAAAAATACAAATATGACTTTTGTTAAAAAGAAGCGTGCCAGGGTAAGAGTAGTGGCACCTGTGTTGGCACCGGAGTGAAAGTTCATGCAAATAGATGGAGAAAAAAAAAAAACTTAAAGACTTTTTTTTTTTTTTAAATAGAAGACTAAACACATATAATTGCTCAATTAAAATAACCAAATACTTTTTTTTTCCCATCAATTTCATGACTATTAATTTAAACATTTACTATAATCTCCACATCTCTGCTGGCCTCTGTAGATATCTGAGCATTTGAAAATGCAAAAACAATAAAGAGAGGAAAGAAAAAAGAAGATATGTGCCGGTGTGAAATCAGCTACATGAAGGTGCCAACCTGCACCTTGAAACCACTGATGGGTGATGCAAGAAGACGAAGTAGAAGAAGAAGCTGTAGAAGAAGAAGAAGAAGAAGAAGAAGAATGTGGCCTGTGGTTCAGTTTTAAACTGTGGCCTAATGCTCTTTAAGGGCCATCAAACAAATGGGGTTCTACTACAGAAAATATTTAACATTGCACCATCCTCGGATATATGTTTTTACATACAATGGGTCTCCTCTATTTAGTAGACTGGAGAGTTTGGTTGGTCTGTCTTTTTTATAAAAAAAAAAAAAAAGCGTAAGCAGCAACAGGAATGCATTGGACCAGTGCTGAAAGGACAGCTCCCTTGAATGCACCGTCGCTGACTGAATCAACAAAGCAAAGCCGAGAAAGAGCAGGGAGGAAGAAGATAGGAGGTGTTTTGGGGGATGGGCTGGGGGGTGTCTGAGAGCTTAGCCTACCTACTGTACAACTTATTGAAATAGGGCTGGGATTTAGCTTCAGCCTCCAGTTGCAGTATTTTGTTGCTTACAGCGCTTTTGGAAAGGAACAAGAGATGGTCGTGAAGTAATGACAAGTTCATCCATCATTAAAGTCGTCAGCAGAGGTTGAGATACAGAGCAGTGTCCGCCATCTCAACATCTTGCTGCGCAGCAGTAGTTAAAATCGGGATTCGTTGTGAGAAATTGCCAGCAAATCCCATGATAAATCTTGGTCTTTTCCAGAGTCTATCTCTCTCTTTCCTCTTTCTTCATCTCTTTCTTCCTTATTTCTCTTCCTTTCAGCCTTTTTTTTCCATTTTCCCCCTTCCTCCTCCTCCTCCTTTTTTTTTTTTTTTTGCCTTTTCCTCCCCCTTTTTTCCTCTGTCATCCCATCCTTGCTTCGTGCCGTCGTTTTTCTCCTGCAATCCTCGAACATGCACAGCCGACAAGTGCTTCAAATCGGGTGATCAAAAATTAAAAAAGTCTGCAAGGCATCGTTCACGTTTTTACACGCCAGGTGAAGACTTGTCTGTCATTCCCTTGAGGACCTCGTCTATTCGGTCGTCCTCGATGACCACTGTGGGAGAGGGAAAAAAAAGGGAGGGGGGGAAAGAGGATGTTTACTGAGACCATGACAGCAGAAATACATATAATAACCCAGTCAACATTGTGTTTCATTGTAAGTCACGATTTCTTTACATGACGGAGACTTTATTTATGGCCTATAGTGGAGGAGGATGTGGCGCACTAGAATAGCCAAACCAAGTGAGAGAAAATGTGACTGCAGGTGAATAAATTAATAAATAAATAAATTAAAGCACAAATCCCCGACCTCGAGTGCGCGCACTTGGTGAAAACAACTCATTCCCGATAATGGCGACGAGCCAGGCTTTTTTATATCCTTCCAGTTTGACCCTATTGTTTGGTGGCTTCACCTTGGGGTGTGTCCTTAACATGGAGATCATTTTTGCATGTATGTAATATGCAAGAGATCTGTATGAAATATATAAGTGCATTTTCAAACCTCGTCTTTGTGTGGAATATTCTACATGAATTTTTAAAAAAGATGATTTTAATTGGAATAAACTCCCTAAAAGTCCATAAATGCATCACAGGATTGCACTATTTATCTGCTTTTCTCATTTGCCATCACATGAATAATTCTGATCATATCAGTTATTGTGACAACTAAATGTCAGTGCTTTATTTTATTGCCATTTACCTCGCTTGGCTCTGCCGATCTGTCCCAGCTTTGGGGGTCTTTTCGCCTGCGACGCGGCGAAAAAGGCGCTTGTGTCCTGCAGTCCGCAGCTAAAGGACATCTGACTGACCTCGCTGTCCGCCCCGTAGCCGCTCATTTTCCCCTCGTTGTATGGCAGCACCTCGGACATTGTGGCACGACAGAGGATGATCACCAGCGTAGCTTTTAAAAAAAAGTGTAGAAAAGTCTTCCTCAGTGGCTCTATGTTCAATACAGCCGTAGATCCTTTGTTTGTTTTTGTACAAGCTGCAGCCGTTCCTCCTGCTTTGGGATCCTTTTTTTTCTGAGTGTAACTCAAAGTGGATCCAGGGGCCAGTGTCTGAGGTCCGGGTTTTGTTGTGGTCTCTCTGTGGTCTCTGGATGTGTTTGCAGCTGCAATGAGAGACTGTGGTGTGTGCGTGAAGGAGAGAGAGAGAGAGAGAGAGAGAGAGAGAGAGTTGTGTTCGCCTGTGTTGCTGGCTGATGTCTGGTGAGGGAAGTGGGAGATCCCGGGATCATAAAGGAAACCCAGGCAGAACGGTGAAGTCATCCATCCGGGTTTGAAGCGCGCGCGCGTATTTGTGTGTGTGTGTGTGTGTGTGTGTGTGTGTGTGTGTGTGTGTGTGTGTGTGTGGCAGAGTGGTGGGCTCCGAGTGGTAGAGGAGCAAGAGTGACATCAACAGGCGAGTGAAGAAAATGCACAAGTGAAAGACTCGTACTGGAACACTTTGAGACTTGTCTTCAGGATATCTGAGGAAAATTCACTATTATATAGAAACTTACTGTGTGTCTGATAAAGGATGCCTTACTATTACTAATGTAGTACATAAAAGTCATTTTATAGTGCAGAATTTCCTTCCATAATAGGATCGTTATGATTTCGTGAAGATTACTTCCTGTTATGTGTTTAGAGCATAAAAAGACTTTTAGGTATTTATTTGCATAGTAGTCAGAAGTGAAAAGTACTCTGCAGGTACCAAGTACATTCATTCAGTACTTAAGTACAATTTTGACAAACCTGACTTGAATATTTCTATTTTATGTCACTTTGAACTTCCAATTTATCAAATTTCTTCTGACAGCTGTAGTTAGTAGTTGCACACGTGGCTTCTGAAGCATGACGCAATGTTAGAGATTAAAAGGTATAAATTATATTGTTTGATCCATAAGGACCAAAAAGCTTCTGTTTTTCTAAAATGATTTGAGTCCCCTAACTTTATGAAAGTGAAATACTCACTGAAGCGCCTCTCTAAAGTGTCACAGAGTGAACCTCGGATGCATAAATGTATGAAAATGTATGAAAAACAAGTAACTTGAAACAAAATTGGACTCCCAAAACTTGAACACTAAAACACGAAAGATAATGAGTATATGTTGTATACAAGAAGCATGAAAAGTAAACAGATTTTTTAGGACATTATATAGCTCAGAGGCTTTCTAAAAGAACTGAAAAATTAACCAGAAACATACAAATAGTGGTTTGTCTGTGTGCCAGCAGAAATTGGCTCATTTCAGCACCATGGACAGAGCCCGTATAATTTATACATTAGCTGCATTTAAAATGACGTCATCCCTCCCAGATTTCTGTTTGCAGCCTGTGTTAACAACCTCCTGTCCTCACAGCATATGGTATCTCATAAAAAGCTAAAATAATAAACCGGATCAAACCTGTTTTAACAATTTGGGCCAGCTGACCTGTCTATTAAGACGTAATAACCTTTCTATTGACGCAGCCTTGTTCTGTTCAAGCAGCCAACCTGCATAGCTGAGTGGTGAAAGTGACCAGCTGACAGTCTTGAGATCAGTGCTGTTGGAAAAGCTCTTGGATTTCCTGCAGGGATAATACGCGGGACAGCTGCAGAGTCAAAGTGAAGCCAGCTCTTGCCTGCTGGCTGGCTTCCCACAGAAATATGGCCCATATAACACCCCGAAACACCAATCCTATCCTAATTTACTAAGCAGCCAACATCTTTGGAGGCAGGATCAGTTGAAAAAGTCTCCATGCACAGCAAAACATTGTCACAGGGGCTTAAATTAGGATATTAGATGATGGTTTACAGTTCATCATAAACAACTACAACTAATTATCTTCATCCAAAAATCATTTTTCTCTAACATGGATCCGTAGTCAATGTCTAGGACTATATAACTCATCAGATATCATAAACCTGCCACTTTGTCTGAACACAATTCTCCAGGGATGACTCACAAAGCTCCTCCTGCCCAATAAACTGCAGCCTCCAGCTGTCAACAAGTGGAGCAGCAGCTGATTCATGAAGGGATTTCACATGACGTCACCAGTCAGCGACGTAGTTGGAGGCTGTGGGGAAAAATTTGACCTGCTGCCCGACATTAAAGTTAAGTTTAATTGTTGCATATAATCATGCAGATACAATCATAGTGAAATGTATTTCCTTGAGCTCCCATTGTTAGTCTATTTTAGAAGTATGACTGAAATGGAATATAATATATAACTGTTTTGATTAGTGTATAGTCACCTGAAAATAAAAATCATTATGTTTTTGTGCTTTGGATAAAAGCGTCTGCTAAACGACTAAATGTAAATGTAAATGTTTTTGTTACCTTAGAATGAGACTTTTATATTGACAGAATGTGCAGGTCCTCTCTCATAGAGTCATGTTTCATCCCATGTTTCTACAGTAGACTAGAAGGGACAAACTGGCTCTAGATAGGACCTTTCATGGTTAGTACCTTTAGTAATTCTCCTAGCCTTGGTCTTGTAGCGCCTTTAAGCAGGGTAGAGATCATCTATTGTATGTTCAGTGAGCCGCTCTTTGCAGCACCTTGAGGTCTTGTTCGGTGATGTTTCTGTACCAGTGATGCACTCTATCAGGATGCTACTAACGGTGCGGGAATAGAAATTTCAGCTCAGTCTCAGCTGTCCTAAAGTCCGCTATCATCTTCTCAGTCTTGCTAACATTAAGTAGGAGGTTGTTGTCTTGGTGATCAGGTCCACCACAGCTGTGTCATCAGCAAACTTGACAATGGTGTTGGAGTCCAAAGTGGCTACACAGTTGTGTGTACAGGGAGTTTAGCAGGGGACGAAAACAAAGCCCTGGGGTGCTCCGATGTTGGATGAGGTGTGTCTCACCATCACCATCTGGGCTCTGCCTGTCAGGAAGTCAAGGATCAAGAATAGAGTCAAGGATGGCTTTGTGACCAGCCTGGTCTTAAATGCTGAACCTGATTGTTGTCCAGGTGGTATAGGGTGGTATCAGGTGCTGCTTCAAGTTTACTATTATAGAAAAGAAACTCGTGCTTTATACCAACTGGACGCTTCTTTTTCTTACCTCTAACACCTAATAATGCAGCGCCTCACACATGATGTTGAACCCAGCATGCTTAAGTGCAGTGACTCGTCATTTGGTCTGTCTCTGTTTATTTCAATTGATCTCTCTCTGGTGCACATGCTGTGATTTCGCCTCCTCTGAGCCCTTCTCTTTCCTTCTCCATCTCTGCCTCTTTAGCGGGCAGCAGTTCTTAATGATCAGGCTCGCTCAATCAGTCATTCATCACTGACAAGGGCACCCACCCTTAAGAAAGAATGTGTGCGTGTGCATGTGTGTGCTCTCGAAGCACTGCCTCCAATTACAAATGAATCACCTTGCTGAGTCACTCACCCCCTCCCCACCCCCCACCCCCCATCAGACCAAGCACTGCTGAACTTAGACACACACACATACTGACTCTGTTCTTCCCAATAACAAGCCTAGAACTAAAAGCCAGGATCAATTCAGCTATTTGTGTGTGTGTGTGTGTGTGTGTGTGTGTGTGTGTGTGTGTGTGTGTGTGTGTGTGTGTGTGTATTTCATTAAAGCTAAAAAATATAAGTGAGAGGACAGACACACACACACACACACACACACCATCTACAGTTATGGACCAAATAAAAGTACTGTGTATGTCTGCTCCCCTTGTCATGAAGATTAATGCTGTTTGTCTTCCTGCATAAACATCCTCCAATAGATTAAGGGAACATTGGCAGATCTCCTGCCATTGGATCAGTGAGCACACAGCTGAGATAGAAAAGCTCACAGCTGTAGTGAGCAGCGTGCTGAAACTACACCGAGGCAGCTGTACTCTCCACCTCTCACACCTCATTCACAGGGGGAGGCCAAAGTTGTGATCAAAGGTGAATGTGCTCATGTTGCTCAATACCATGTTGAAGTCTGGGGAAGATTCAAAAAGAAAATCGTGTCGCCAAGATAAAGATAATGCTGTGTTTTACTGTGTGTATCTGGTTGGTGCACTCATAACGGTCATAAAGAGCGTAGAATATTGGATGTGTCTCGCCCTTAGTGGTCGCCATTTTGGCCACACAGCAGAAAGGGAGGGACCACGCTGACGCTGTGAAAATGGCTTCAACTCCTGTTAGTGGAGGAAGCTGTAAGAGGTTACTGTGGTGGCTGCAATTTGACGAAGAAGACGCTGTAACCAGCCAGATTTCAGCTGAGACAACACTACTTTGCCAAAATTAGCACGATATGCTATGAAGTACATAATGAATACAGTGTACTAACGAAAGTATCTGAATTAAGACACAAGAGTGGCCTTTACTTAAGTGCTGTATTTAAGTTGAGGTATAGTTGCACTTTTTAAAAACTTGACTCCACTATGAGGGAACTTAAAGTACTTATTACTACTATACCATACTGTTATGATTACTATATTTGTCGTAGTTAAGACTTTTCCTAACAAACTGAAAACATCAGGTTATCAGTTCAGTTTACAAAAGTTTTAAAGTTTAAAGTACCCAAATGTTTTTGAAGCAGTTGAAATTAGCTTCAACACATAAAAAATCTGCTGCATCAGTGCATCAATACTAATTATCAAATAACATAATATGAGACAGAATTATTATTTGTGCATAAGGAATATCTTTTCTTTTGCTACCTTGAGATTTTACTTGTGATAGAGCGTTTTCATAATGTGGAAGGTGTCGCTAGTACTGACAAACCCACAGACTCTGACTTTTTTTTTCTTCTTTTTTACATCTTTCAGCTCTTTGCTTTGGTTTACAGACCATAACTTTACTGTTCTGGTTCCCTCGCACCGCTCTCATCAGCATTATTTCCAGCAGCAGGCAGCTGTTTTCAGTGGAACACTACCTGCCCATCACCAAACAGCAGACAGGAGTATTTAGAAGTTAAAGGGACAGATTTTTTTTTTAGGAGATGGTGGAGACCAAACAAGCAAAAAGCTTGGACCAGAAACAGACTCCAAATACATACTAATGGTCCAGTTGGATCTGTAAATTGGCAGCTGATACTTAACAGATTCACTTAACAGCTTTATAAGGTGATAAAATGTGATTGTTGTGTTTCCAGCTTACTAGGCTGCCCCCAACTGGCCAAAACACCAAATAATGCAGGGTTAAATATTTTCTAGAGGGCTGTAGAGGTCAAATTATTGAGGAATTATCACAAGATAAAGAGCAGAGAAACACACAAATCTCACTGATGCTGAAACTGTCAACTGAAGAAATAGTTTAAATGTAATTTGGCATTGCTGGGGGAAACACTGGAATGACAGAAGAAACCTCAGAGATCTTAACGCCTGGCCAAATAAAACAAAAGCTGTCTGGATGCTTTGATACCACAAGAGGTAAATATGTTTCAGGGTGGTTGTTGTTTAAATTTCATGTCTAATTTTGTTTTGTTTTTTAATGAGTATGAATGTAGACATGTGAAAAAGAATGGAAGCATCCAGAAATACACCTATCTGATACGATTTGGATGACTTCTCCTTCCTCTTTTTTGTATTTTTGTATTCAGAGCGTTGTGTTGGGTGAATGCGCTCTGTAAAAACAGTGCTCAAACTGAAAGCCCAAACAGAAAATCTTTATATCTGACCAGTGTGCAGTTCTCTGATACCATCCCTGTCTCCCTCCCTCCTCAGGGAGGGAACGCTTGGTTTGTTGATGAGAGGAGAAGCGCTGCAGTCACACTACTGTTACAAAGTAGGTCACTTATCCCACGTTTCACTGCATGCCCAAAGCAGATGGATGACAGCGGTAATTGGCACCAGGGACTATAGCACGCTGTGATGGCTCTCTCTCCTGAGATACCGCATCTCTACCTTTCCTCCTGCTGACTGCTAATGCCAAAGTTAAAAAAGACCCCTCCACCCCACAGCTCCCTGTCAGGAATACAAGCACATAAGGTCATGGTGTGCCAGGATTTCAAAGATTTATTCAAACTTTTTCTGCAGATCTGGAAGTATGCCATTTTTATTTTATACCCCGTCCTTTGTGAAATACAGCATTTGGCTCCATCTGCTAAAGTTTGGCTGGACTATGAGACAATTTGGATGCAAGACTGTGGCAATTTTCCTGAACAAATAAATGATTTCACACCAAAATAGGATAACACCACATAATTTTTGAAGACTATCTGTCTACAACCACCGTAACAGCTCTGTGATGCAGCAAGCATATCAATGCTTTGAGCATGCTAACATTAGTATGCTAACATGTCACAATAATATTGCTCACAATGCTCATATTTAGCAGGTAGCTACTGTTCACCATCTTAGTGTACTGTGTTGACATTTGTTAGTTAGCATTAAGACATAAACACAACATTAATTTTCTCACAAATACCTTTTCTACTGACAGCTAAATGCTAACATTAGCATGCTAACATATTCACATAGATATTGTTACCATGCTGATGTTTAACAGACACAGCTGATGCATATGGGGATGTTATTTTGCTGGTATTTGGTTATCAACATAAAATTGTTGGACTTATAATGGTGCTAGATCAAAAGTCAGGGCATCATCAAACTTTTTACAGTTCATCCTGATGAAAACATTAATATGTGTACCAAATTCATGGCAATCCATCCCATAGTTGCTGAGACATTTCACCCAAAACCACAAAGATGAGCGTCAGAATGGATAACCAAAATCATTAGTCTTCATTGTCTGCGAAGTATGGATATCTGAACAACGTTTCATGACAATTCACGGGACAGTTTTTGAGACATTTCACTAAAAACAAGATGAACTTTAGTATGGTTTGAGAGGAAAAGTCAGTGGACCGCTCAAGACAGTAAAATTCATCCTCTGGAGAGCTTGCACAAAATGCATTTGGACAAAATGCTGTGATGGACTAACAGACTGAAACTCCCATCCCTAAATACTTACAGATTTACACAAAATAAGTTTAGTTCAACAATATTAACGGCCACGATGATTACTAGCCAAGTTAATGCTGCCATTAAATCCCTGTATATAAAACCAGTACCCTTAATGAAAAGGGTTTCACCTAACTTAACCACCAGAGTCCGCACCCTCATCATCACAAATCAGAGTCTACACCCACGGAGCACAGCCAATTAGAGAATAATCATATCATTTAAATTGTTTGTCTGCTATCAGGAGGGATTAAACAGGACATCACAGTGAACATTAATTGCATGTGACTTGGAAACCATCCCTTGATATCAGTCTTCCCTCGCTGCCAGCCAGTACAGTTCACTATCTCATGTGAAGAAAGATGGACACCTAGTGGTTGAATCTTTTATCATAATTCAGGCGGTGAAATAAACTAATTGTGCCAATGAGAGGGGGGAAAGAACAGCTTTTATCTCTTTGTAGACTGATTTTATCCTCATTTTCATAGCATTAACTCTCCTCAAACACCCATATGAGATTATTCATATAATTTTTGCTGCATTGTCTTTTTATTCTCATAATTATTCAATTAAACTGGAATGCACAAACCAAATGCCACTGTTTTTTTTCCCCCCATGCCCTCAGAGGTCTGCGAGCACTACAGTAATAGTCTGTTTTCTGAAAGCCACAGCTGCTGTTCTGCTGAGAGAGCTCTTGAAGAAGTGTCAAAGTGAACCCCTCTGACCGCTGAGGAAGATTTATGGGATCCTGTGTCTCCCACCTGCTCCTTTTTCACCCCCACTCAGGCCCAATGACCCGCTCCTCTTCACCTTGCACCCGCCCTCCCCCACCACCACCTTCGCAAACCCCCGCCCTGGTGCCCTCTCACACACATACACACACACATGCCTATTAGTTTTTCCTTTTCTGTGCTACTGCTGGGTAAAAAAAAACAAAAAAAACTGAAGGTGGCTTTTCATCTATCGCTGCATCTTCTTGCTGCTTGTTAGAGATGACAGAAATAGTAAGCTTGATGACTAACTACACCCAAGTCTTTTCAGACACCAGGTGCTGTCAACAAGCATTTGTGCCTATGGAAAAAAAACACATCATCATAAATTGATATAATCTTGAGAGTCCTGTGAAACAGGTGTATCTATTCAGACATGAACTACTTTCCTAATGTTTAAGAGGAGCGGCAGCCATTTGATGTAACAGCTGTTGTTCGGATGTCTGTGGATCATTCAGAAGCACAGACAGGCCGAACACCAGCTCTTGAGTCATATAAGATCTGTACATAGTCATAATGAGTATAATGCAGTATTACTTGTCAGCCTCGATCTGTATGCTGAGATTTAAAGCTCCGTCTCTAGAACAAATCTGAAAAGTGCCAAAGCAATTATGTGCCATGTTTCCACCATGGAAATCGGAAACACACACGTTTCAAAGAGTGATGCTTTATTGAATTTCTTTCAACAAACCAACATTTTACACACGCTCGCACCAGTCTGTAGTGCATCATGTACGTATGTTTGTTTCATTAACTTCCAGTGACTTAAATATGTAACCGGAAGTGTTAGAAACAAAAGACCAGACTTAAGTTATTTGGCTACATACAGTACAATCACTCGTAGCAGCAGCTATATAAATTACTAGATTAAGGCACAGAACAAACATGTAGGAAAATAAACATCTGTCACGTACTGTAAATCTACAGTTTTTTCCTCATGTACTGTACAGTTACAGACAAAATGACCTCTCTGAAACCCTGCATTTGCACAATATCTTTATAATTCACATTTTACTGATACAACAGTACATTATTCTTTACAGTAACAGGATTATCAAAGTTACTGTTGTGCAGCAGTCTATTGATTTACTTTATGTGATGATTAAAAAACACATAACACTGCACTGCAGCCATTACATACATTAATAAATTAAAAAAAAAAAAAAAAGTGAAAACGCAGTAAAGGCTGGAGGGTTATTTCCATTGTGGTACTTTTGACTTTTGAGGTGTAAATCTAATACAGTCTGTATGGTGGTGAAGTTCCACTGAGGTCATATGGTCGCACAGGTGTCTCAGACGTGGTACAGAGGCACCACCCTGCTGATGTTTTGTCTACATATAGGGCATCGGGGGTGTGGAAGAGCCTGGTAGCAGCTGTAGCAGCAGCACACATGTCCACAGTCCAACAGAATACAATTACGTGGCTGACTGAGGCAAATCACACATGTGTTCCCTATGTGTTCCTCTACCCTGTCTTGAGAGGCCTCAGGGCCCGTCAACAGAGCATGTGCTCTTGTGGCTTCAGCCTGGAGTCTCTCAAATTCCCTCCTCTCATGGTCCTGCTCCCACCGAACTTTTAGTCGGTAGTAGTACCGTCGACCAACCCAGAGTAAGACCGCTGCTCCCACCAAAGCAAAGGTGATAGTCAGTGCCTTCCAACCTGTAGCCATGCTCTCTTGCTCTCCTCGCAGGGTGTCAAAGTCTGCAATACTCAAGAAGTACTGTGAACCATTAAGAGGGGGTCGAAGACACAGGGTACCATCTGTGTCCAGTATTACCTCTCCTATGCCTGTGAGAGCTGTGCCTGCCTGCAGAAAGAGAAGCATATTAGTGAAATGTATCAGTTTTTCATATTTGCCCTCAAACATGTATGCTTTGTCAATTATAGTGTTACTGATGTTAGTCCAACTACTAACTTTGAGCATTTCCTCGGTCTCCAGTTGCCCTTTAAGCTTCTCCCCACTCAGGTATTGTCCTACGATGTCACCCAAGCCGTAGTTGACCTGGTGGAACTTCTCATGGGTGATCTCCATGTGCACTCCGGAGGCCTGGAGAGGGCACAGGACTTTGACCTTGGTCTCATCCGATCCAACTAACACAAAGGGCACTGCATTCACTCTTTCATGCAAGACTCGTTCACTGTCCATCCTGCAACAGAGAAACATCAAGTCTAATTCACATAGGAGTCATATTTACTAAAGCTGAAACAAAACTGTGGTTCGCTGTTGAAAGCACATAGACAGGTGTTTAAATCTGGCAGCAGTACTTCCTCTGTCCTACTTGAAATACTTGAATAACGAGAAGAGAGAAGGCCAAACTGCAACACTCACACAAAAACACAGGCTTTCCTGGATCATGTGTGCCTGATGTTAGAGAGGCAGGAATCAGATTGTTTTCATTTATCATGTGGGGCATCATGACAGTTAAATGGTTTTATGAGTAACTTCACTTCACTCAGCAGTGACATACTATGATACTATAATGCCTCTCTACAAAGCTGCGTTGAAGAGACTTACACTTTTCTGTCTACAGAAACCAGTGCAGCTATGTTTTTCCTCCTTAGTAAATGTAGAGTTAATGTTAGTGGAAACCTTGATTGCATGTTTTATCTCTCTCTTTCCTTGTTCCCTGCCTGCTCTGAATTGTCCCATCAATTGAAGACAAAAAATGCCAAAAAATGATCATGTACAGTATCACAATGCTGCACCGCATTATTGTTTTGATAGAGTTCTCACCAAGTGCGTGAAAGGCCATTCCACACCAGTCTGTGCTCCCTTAAGAGGAATTTCTGCAACACTCCGACAATTTCTTTTTGAAATTGGCTTGTCAGAGGCTCGCCCACTGGTTGCACAGCCCCTACAGTGTACACACACACACACACATAACAATAATGAATAAGTGGCATGGATGGTATGTGCATTTTTCAGTGGAAAAAATGCTATTGGTCTGTATCAGAAAGACTAAAAACCCGCTTACCTTCAATGACAGCATACTGCAGACATGCTCCTGGAGTAACTTTCAGAATGTCTTTAAGTTTGCCATCTATGGTGAAGTGTGGAGCATCCTGACAACATGAGACACAGACTGTTTGTATGTGCAGTATATATAAGTGTAGGAGACAGACAGTTTTTACAAAATTGACCTGAGCACACCAAAACTGTCACCCACTGCACAGGTTTCAAACCTTGCAATAGCTTGCAAGATAAAATATGTTTTTGTCACACAAAGTTTTCTATATTTGACTTCTATTCATTCCAGTCTAATAAGCGATTGGTTTCTACTGTGTACATAGTTCAGAGACGTTAGTAGAGTCTAACTAAATCTAGCTAAAGGGAATTTCAAGAAGTATGTGAAAGCTGAAGATTATTTACATGGTTTCACAACTAAGCTCCATCCTTTCGTGTATGGCTTAAGCAGCATGAAACAGAAAATTATCATTTAAAAATTTGTAAATTATGTAAAAGTATGTTCACACATGATCCACCACTAACATCAAGTTTATCTAGCGTCGTCCGGCTCTTCTTATAGAGATAGTAGCAGATGCCTGAGATGGCAAGGCTGGCTCCAAGACACACTCCCTCTATAACATTCACAGGAAATCCATCCATTCCCTCTGGCTCTCCTGTCGCTGCCCTGGGAGCAGACCTGCACCAACATACAACATAAAAAAAACAACACGTTAAAAGGTCAATTAATCAAACTCACTTGTTTCACTAGAAATCCACAGATAGATACTGTGACATACTTTGATATGTTTACATCATGTGGCATTAAGTATCATATTTAATGATCTGAGGCAAGTAATTAAAAAACACAGTAACGCATCATGACACATTCTCCTGAAATATATTGGTTCCCTGACATAAATTTTGTTTGCAATTAGAGAGGTAGCCTTTTTTTATATGTAAGATGTATGTGTTTGAAGGCTATGACTCAAAACGGTCAATGCTTTCATTTGGTCATCATCAAATTCAGTTGAATTGAGTAAAATAACACATCATGTCAGGAATACGCTGCCATCACTGTGTCTCACAACGCAACTAACGATTTCAGACAGTACAAGATGTAAACAATCTGAGTAATGTTACAAAGAAAGTGGAAAACAAATAAAGGAAAGTGATGCACATTTTCTGGAATTTGAGTCTATGACTTTGTCATCTGGCTTACATTCGCATCATTTGTTGCATTTTTCAAAACGCAGGCTGTAGATTTAGTCATGTAGAAATTACATAAACATAAAACTGAGAAATATGAGGGTAAAATGAGACACAAAGAAGAGAGAGACAGTGGCTGCTCTTTATCTCAGAGACAGGAAACACCTGTACTTTAAGCTTGTTATAACTTAGCATTTGAACTCCTGGCGAAGTATAAAGTCATAGCTTGAAGTGAGTAAGATTACAATAGGTAACAATACGTTTAGTGTATGGTCTATGCTGTGAGCATGCCACTCGTAACATAAAGTATATTAGTAAACAAAATAATGGTTAGCTAATTAAAGCTAGCTGCTAGCTCGCTAACGTTGCTAGGGCAACAGTAGTGACCTCTAAACGTTTTTTTCTGAAGCTCACGTTAGCTAACCTTACGAGCAATAATAATTCGTGTATACAAATGTATATATTTTAATTGTACAGGTACAGATAGAGACAATTATGTTTGTCTTACCTGTCAGAAAAACAAATCTCTCAAGTTGACTCGCAGCAGAACGGTGCCCATGTCACATGACGTAGGTGATTAAAACGTTGCGTCACGTGACGAAGTCTGCGCATGTGAGTTGGGGCCTCTTTCCACGTCGCTAGCTAGTGGTACACCGCCGAGATGGCAGGAGGTGTGCGGAGAAAGTCTCCCGGCACCCCGTCCCCATTGTGGGGGAAACTTCACTCACTGTGGCAGGACAAACATTTGGTCCTGTTCAAGACGGAGTACACGTTACTGGTCGTTTCGATCTTGTGGTTCCTGGAGATCGGGATCAATGTGTGGGTCATACATAAAGTAGCATGTAAGTAGCCGCGCGGCTAGTTAGCATGCTATCGTGTTCTGTCATTCCTCTGAACGTGTCTGAGCGCTAAGTGGCTAGCGTTAGCAAACCTGTTAACTTAACTGCCACCTGTCAAAGGGAATTTACAGCCCTTGCATGACCACATATAGCGATAATCGTCCGTTCTATTCTAGTGTGAAATGACATTCATTATTTTCAGCAACTGCAAGCCCCAAAACTTGATACAGCTAAAGATATTATTGTTTATTGACAATATAATAAGATTCTTGAGGCGTTAGCAGTGCTCACTGATAACATATTTCAAACTGATTTAAAGCATTAGTTTGTATCGCATATCGTCAACAAGTGTAGGGCTACAGCAATCAGTAATAATTTCATCATCAATTAATCTTTCTGTTTTTTTGATTATTGCTTTTATTGTTTATTCTATAAAATGACAATCAAAATTTCCCAAATTCCAGGTGAGGTCAGTTTGCCTTATCAGCAGTCTAAATCCTGAAGCTATTCATTTTGCAATGATATGAAAACCAGCAAATATTCACAGTTAGTAAGTTGGAACCAGTGAATGTTTGACATTGTTTGCTTGATAACCAACTAAAGTCATTAATTAGTTATCAAAATAGTTGGGGGTTATATTTCTGTCAACTGGCCAACCAATTAGTTGACTAATCTTCTAAACACTAGTGTGTTTTAAGATAGATAGATAGATAGATAGATAGATAGATAGATTTATTTGGTGGTTACAGCTTCACATATGAACATGACTTTTGATCAAATAAAGGGATTTAAATTATGACCAGTACAAAAATGTATTATGTTGATAATAGAAATAACTGACAATGACATTACTTCTAAGGTCACCTCCCCCGATGATCACTCATTTATGTTCTTTATTGCAGATACTGAGATAGACTGGAAAGCCTACATGGATGAAGTAGAGGGAGTCATCAATGGTACCTATGACTACACCCAGCTTAAAGGAGACACCGGCCCCTTGGTGTGAGTTTCAAAGTTTTTTTTGTTTTTTTTTTTAGTGATGTAGGTCTCTCCATCTTGGATGTAGTTCTCAGTGCAGGATCAATGAGCACCTTGTCATTGCAGGTACCCGGCCGGTTTTGTCTACATCTTCACAGCTCTCTACTACATCACCAGTCATGGGGTGAACATCCGTCTGGGACAGTATCTCTTTGCTGTTTTCTACCTCATCACACTGCTGCTCGTCTTCAGGATATACCACCGCACTAAGAAGGTCAGCGCGACAACCGCCTTAGTTATCCAGTGTGCAGAATAGACTACTAAAGTGCTGTGTTTTGTTTATAATGGCCATGAAGCTATTGAGTTTGTATAATTTCCCTTTATTTTCACAATTACATTTACTTCTTTGACTGTTTTTCCAGGTTCCTCCCTATGTGTTCTTCTTTGTGTGCTGTGCTTCTTATCGGATCCACTCCATCTTTGTGCTGCGTCTCTTTAATGATCCAGTGGCCATGATGCTGCTGTTTGCAGCCGTCAACCTCTTCATGGATGGATACTGGACACTGGGCTGCGGCCTTTACAGGCAAGTGTGGACTCTTTAGCAGCTTCTCATGTAATGTCTTTCTGTGGGGACAAAGGTTAATACAGAATGTTTTCAGTGAATCTTTATGCCATATAACAGTCGTTTTTATTACCACGTGACATGATGAAATTACAACTCAATCATTCTCTCTTTCCGACAGTTTAGCAGTGTCTGTGAAAATGAACGTGCTGCTCTTTGCTCCCGGGTTACTTTTCCTTCTCCTGTCTGAGTTTGGTTTAATCAGGACAATCCCAAAACTTTCTCTATGTGCAGTCATACAGGTAAAATATTGCCTATAACATAAATGCAGGCACATTTCTGTGTTGAAATATGTTTCAGTGTTCAGTCTTGCCAAGCACCATCTCTAAATCAGTCTGTCTTGACGTCACAGGTTGCGCTCGGTCTGCCTTTCCTCCTGGAGAATCCGATTGGTTATCTGAGCCGGGCATTCGATCTTGGTCGTCAGTTTATGTTCAAGTGGACAGTCAACTGGCGCTTCCTGCCAGAATGGCTCTTCTTGAATCGGTACTTCCACTTACTCCTGCTGGCTGCCCACCTGCTCACTCTGCTGCTCTTTGCTCTCCGCCGTTGGAAGAGGTGAGACTGACTTTGGCTGTGCCAAGGTTACTGTTGGCGTTTTAGTTGGAGACGAGCTGGAATAAATCAGGGGGTTGTTAAAATTGTGCCAGTTTCTATTCCACAGCACCACAGGCGTTGGCTCAGTCTGTAGCTGATCTCAGATATTCAGATATTTAGCTGAAGCATGAGGGTTATATGCATAATGAATGCAGAAGCCAGAGCAATCTCTCAGCCACGTCATAAATAGCATGCCTGCAGACAATGCAGCAAACTAAATATAAATGCAAACAACATACGATGATTGTAACATGTAACATATCTATAATCTGCCTGTTTATACTGCTGAAACCCTTAAGGCATATAAAATGTAGATGTTAAGATGTAAATTAATCTTTAATCTTCTGTCTTTCCAGGCCAGGAGAAAGCATCTTTGAACTCCTCAAAGAGCCAAGCAAGAGGAAAATCCCTGCTCCGAAAAACACTGTTGATCATATCCTTTAAATCTTCACCCATTGAATGTTGTTCTTTAAAGGTCCAGTGTGTCAGATTTAGGGGGCTATGTTTACAGAATATGGTAGAAGTGTAATATAATATGCATAGCTGTGTTTTCATTAGTGTATAATCACCTGAAAATAAGAATTGTTATATTATTATTACTATTGTTTTTGTTACTTTAGAAATGAATGAATGAATATCTACTGGAACAGCGTGGTCCTCTTCTACAGTCCAACTTGTTGAACCACTGTGTTTCTGCAGTAGCCCAGGAGGGACAAACTCTGGCTCTGATAGATACATATAGAGCCTATTACACTTTTCACACCAGGAAGGAGAGGGTAAGGTGATTGTGTTGCAATCAGCAACTACACAGCTAGATGTCAATGAATCCTACTGCAATCCTTTAAATGTTAGTTAGAATTGTCAGCAACACCCGTTCCACTGCCTGGTGTCACATATACATTTGCTATAACTCTGTATTTGTATAACTCTGGTCAGAGTGTAAATGAATGATGTTCCTGTTTTTTTGTGTGTCAAACCTTAACAGACAATCACAGATTGTGCTGATTCTGTTCACCTCTAACTTTATTGGCATGTGCTTCAGCCGTTCGTTGCACTACCAGTTCTACGTCTGGTACTTCCACACGCTGCCTTACCTGCTCTGGAGTGGAGGAGTCAAGAAGCTGGCTCACCTGCTCAGGTAACAGAGAGTCTAAATACTAAACCACAAGTTCCATTCTCATCACTAGATCACACATTAATGATATATTGATTTCTGCTTGCGTTCAGGGTACTGATCCTGGGTCTGATCGAGCTTTCGTGGAACACCTACCCCTCTACTAACAGCAGCTCGGCCGCACTCCACGTCTGTCACCTCATCATCCTCCTCTGTCTGTGGTTAGCTCCACCCCTGCCTTCAGCCCCAGCCGAAACGCAAGAAGATAAACCCGCCAAGGACAAACGCCAGTGAGCCACAGCCTGAACGGACCGGACATCGTCTAATCAGCTGCCGAACAGCCTCCATGTTCCTCCTCTCTTTGATCCCCGTGACGCTGGTGCAGGGGGAGGTCCCGGGGTGGACTGTTTTATAAGCGAATACAAGGAGCCATTTGATGCTTCTCATCTCAGCTCACTGCTAAAAAACGAAGGAAGCTAATGTGTGGGGTGCGGTCTGCTGACAAGTACCTACGTGATGAAATGGCTTGCAGTTGAAGAGATGAAAAGAGAAAGGAAATATGGATTCTCAGGTTTCATTTTCAGATACATAAACGGACAGACAGGTGGAGCACAGCGCTAGGAGGAAATTGTGAATGTTATGCTGTTTTGAAAGAATTTGTTACATAGGCTATATTTCTGTATGTGTTAAAACTGCACTCTGCTCATATTTCAACTGGCTTAATCATTCATAAATGATCTTGTACTTTGCATTAAGAAGGCAGTACATTGAAGAATATCATAAGTGTGACACGGGATTTGATCTTGCCACCCAAAGCTTTAAATTAATTGCATTAATGGCATTTCCACGTACTACACTAGTTGGTTACTCTCTAGTACAAAGTAGTATATCTATAATTTTACACAAATGTGAAAAACTAAGCTGCAGACAATCGGGTCTGATTTGTTGTGTAATCTGTTCGTCCTCTGATGTGAGTGGTTCCCCGCACTCATGAGCACATAGGTAGATTTAATGTGAAAAATTTGCAGTAGACTGAGGCAGCACAAGTCTGTCATTTTATATTAAACAGAGATGCCACTTAACCTTGTGTCCCTTGTTGTCTTGCATTAATGTTTTTGTTACACATTACAACAAATGACTAAATTTCGTTGTTGTTTTTTTTTTTTTATTTTCCCAACAATAATTTTGTTATTTAAAGTAATGTCTCATTAATTTACCAAAAAATTATCTTCCTGATAATCAAAGTCATTCCCATTCAACATTGACTGGCTGTGGTTATACATATGGCAAAGTAATGCATTATACTGCATATAGACATACTGCATATAGACATACTACATATAGACTACAAAAAGCCCATTCAGATGGTCAAGGCATTCTTGTGATTGCATAAAGCGTATTTATAATAAAAGGCCTCTTGGTCTATATCATGTAAAGGGTACTCTTGTCACATAAATATAAAGTCTTACATCAGTAAAATATTTCATGTGCAACTTAACTTACTAATATTAGAATGAACTTGGCACAGGGGTTATGGTGTTAGTCGATCCTGCCGATAAAATGCAGAATGTACTTCTCCATGTAAAGAGTCACTATCACTGGTGACAAGTGAGTAAGATAATCAGTAAATCTGGCTCAGTTTCCTCAGAGATCATTGTCTCACATATTATTGGGGTTGTAACACAGCATGTTTAGCTTGATGTTCTCATCCCAGTGGCGTAGCAGCAGGAACAGCTGTCTGGCAGCCCCCTTCAGCCCTGCCAGGTCCACTCCCTCGGGCAGCTCCTGACAACGCAGCCAGAAGTCTGCTTTTGCTGCCACCAGCTCCCACTCCATGAAGTAGCCGGCACAGCGGTGCTCAAGCCAGGCTAGAGCCACAGCTGTGGCCCAGCTCGAGCCCTCCAGGTCCTCTTGAGCCAACTGGCTGCCCCCCTGGAGGTCAGCCGGCTCTCCTGAACAGCCTTCACATACGTCTGTCTCTGAACCACGACCACTATCCGCCTGGCCGTGGCTCTGGCTCGGAGAGGGGCCAATAGATAGCTCTAGGGAGCCTTCTTCAGAGCTGGGGAGGTCAGGGGGTGAGGTGACGGGGTCTCGGTCAGACAGGTGTCTTCGGCGAAGCCTTGCTTCTAGCATCAGGGGAGTGTCGTCTGGGGTGTGGTGGAAAGGAGGTGCTGTCGGTTTGGCGAGGGAGCAGGAAGAAGGGGAGAAGGTAACGTGGTGACTAGTGGGCGCACCGGGAGGCTTGGTAGATGTGGATAATGATGGAGCACTGGGAGATGTGCAGCGGAAAGGCGGGCTGAGGCTACGGCGGTGGAGGCTGTAGGGTGAAGCCCTCTTCAGGCGATCCAGGGGGATCTGGACACAGTCAGAGTAGATCTCTGTCAGGAGAAAAGCTCCTGATGCCAGCTGCAGACGCACCTGAGTAGACACCATATAGACACCAATTAATACATTTGTTTGCACACTTGTGTGTTGTTATATATGTATATAGCTCACCAGGGGCACATAGTCTGGAGCTTCAGTTTCAGGTTGTTTCTCTGTCTCTGCAGACAGACAATGGGACTTAAGAGGAACTTGCTTTCCTGATGAAATAGAGGACCTGAGTCTGCCCAGTGGAAATCTGGAATATACAAAAAGAGGTGGCATTGTTTTGACACTTTAATATCTAGTATATATATATGCATAATATACACCCCTCACAGAAAGGGGCCTACTATCTGAAGTGACTTCAGTACAAATATTGCTACAAATGAGGTGTGAGGAGGACGAGAGTTTGAGAGCACCTTACTAAATACATTTAAATTGCAATACCGCCTTCACGAGAGTTGATAAGATCATTTAGTTACCTGGCACCAAAGAAGCTCTCCATTGACTTGCTCTCGATGGATCGCTGCGAACGAGTGCACGAGGCGCCTGTTATTGCTGGGGCTGTAGCACTGCCCCCTAAACCTGAGACAGCAGCATAGAGTAAAACATTAAACAACACTGTTTTATCTGCACTGAGTGTGTTTAAAGACTCAATTCACCCATCATTTACATGAAATGTTTTTTAGTAGAACAGAATAGTTCCTACAGTGTTTTTTGTGCGTTAGCCAATGTTTCTGGCTCATTTTGTCAGTGCTGTGTGCACTTACATTGTGTTGGGTACAAAGACTGATATCTCAAAACCTGGGTAAATAAAACCAAAAGGCATGCCATGCAGATAGTTTTGGTTTTATTACTTATTTTATTTTTCATGTAATTTGGGTGTATTGATCCTTTAATGTCTCCCTCAGGGGATCCTGATACGCATAGTCAAGCCAGGGGAAAGCAGCTCTCCCCTCGGATTTTGAATTGGCATTCTCGTCAGACACCTCTAACCTTGAGACTACGCTAACACTACAATGTTTCCACCGATCGAGACGACAGCAATACTTACTAGAATCCCAGGATGTAAGGCTACATGGTGAAGCAGGTGTGTCATCTCTGTCTGAGAGATACAAAGATTGTTGATGGCCTAAAGTCTTGACAACAGGAATGGGCGATGATATCATTCAGTCTGTTCTACCTGTAGAGTTAAAGGTGTCCTCGACCTCTTCACTGTCTCGGCTGGTGCGCCGTCTCCCCAAACCGACAGAATAGGCTCTCTGCCTGCGACTACCTGACTGGGAACTCCTTCTGTTCCCCAGATGCATCCCTACACACAGAAAGAGAGCACAAACAGACAGACAGACTAAAATGTGATATTCAGATGGTCCACATAACTGACAACATCTAGATTAGACACTAATTACAATTATTTACTTGACAGTAAGTCACACCTGTGTTTTGGATGTCGATGCTGTCTGGCAAGCCTTTGTTGGGGTTGCTATCAGTGGTAGTGAAGGCTGTGTACATGCAGACGATGTTACAGTGCTTACTGGTCTGGATAGCCTTCATGCGGTAGCGCTTAGCTGAACCTACAAAACAGTAATGGGTAGACAGTATGTTCACAGGATTACTTAAGATAACTGGACATCAGTGTGACTTCAGTTAATCATCAGTCAGTCAGTGAGATAAATATTTAAAGTCCAGCCTCACCATGTCCAATGTCGCTCTCCTTCTCTGCCATTTTCTCAAAGTCCCTTATAACTGAACGAGCAGTCAGTTGGTGAATGATCTCCTCCCATGGTTCTCCTCCTCTTCCCTCTTCCCCTCCTCCTCCACATCCCTCAACCCCTGGGGACTCCTGGCCCTCAGGAGTCCAGAGGTGCCCCAGGTCTACAGTGACCTCCCAGGACACGGGTCTGCCGCACAGCATGCCATGGATGAGCGAGCGGCATTGACCTGGTGGTGGATCCTCAGGTGGAGCAGCAGTAAAGAGATACTCTGGGTCTGTGAAGCTGTCCCAGTCCAGAGGAGAGGCCGGGAACAGGAGTCCATCTGAGGGTCAGAGTAAGAAGAAGACACATTTTGAGGAATTTGTTGGAGGCAAAACAGGAAGAATAATCCTGCCGGCTGAAGGTTATCATAGGCAACTGGACTAGCTTAGTTTCTTGAAGATGTTTTGCCTCTTATCCAAGAGGCTTCTTGAGTTCTAACTAGGTCAAGGCATCAGTGACCCCACAGAGGTACAGTAAATACCTGGTACAAGTAAATACTTGTCTATGATAACCTTCAGAATTTTCACAGACAAAGACAATCCTGCTTTTCTTAGTACTATAGCTTACTGGAGTCAGTGAGGCTCCTGCGGGACAGTGTCCCTCTTGACGGGGGCTTCGTCTCCCCATCGCTTTCGTCCAGTCTCCCTCCCAGAGTTTGGTCGAAGGAGACTCTCTCCAGAGCTCTCCTCAGACGATGCATCTCCAGCTCGCCCTGAGGAGACGAGAAACTCCGTGCCGCCATGGTTGACCGGGCCAGTGCTTTATGTCTCCTCCGACACTCCTCACCCCCATCCAGATGGCCACTCTGGTTGTAAAAGAGGGACTATTTATGATGTTTTGTATATTCCAGGAGCAATGAACTTCTGGCTCAAGTACTACATTGGTTATGGAATATTTCAACAGCCCTCAATAATGACTGTCAACTAAGAGCAACAAAGCTAGAGGTTGCCCCCTTCTCTTAAACACAGCGTGTCTTGTGGCTTTATTGTGTTCTGGTTTACTGTGTTGGTGGATAAATTGGTATCTTTCAAAAGCTACAATAGATTTCTCTCACTATTATTGTTGCAATTTGTCATAAAGCAGTGGGTAGAGAAAGTAAAAAAATTCTCTTTCACAGGACTGATAGATGAAAACGTTTTCTGCTGTCAAACTATTTTGTAGTGGTGCTGGAGGTGTGTGTTTTTATGTCTTTTTCTTGCCTAAGTTTTGGCAGACAAAACTGGTTTAGGGTGAATCTGTTACAATCAGTCTCACCTTTTCTGCCCCGTTATCAGAGGTTTCCACTGAGAGGTTTTGTTGCCATCCAGAGTCTGCCCACCGAGATAGGGATGATCTCTGTTCCGGAGGGGGCATCTTTTCAAGGCCTTGGGGTAGAGACCCTGTATCCAGCACCAAATCAGAGGAGTGGGGGTCAGGCAGAAAGACCCCGGCTGTAGTGTCAGAGTTGGACGAGGCGTGTATGTGTGAGTGGGATTGGGTTTGTAGACTCCGCTCACTACTGAGGGAGCAGCGAGTGAGGACATACTGCTCCTGGATGTAAGAGCTCTCTTGGATCCTCCTCCTCACGTCACTGGACCAGTCTAGTTCCACACCTAGAGCGGGTAAATAGTAAGCGTGACGTGCCTTGGATTTTGCATACTAGGTATTCACTACAAGATTCATTGATAAGCAACAGACCTGGGCTGGTGCCAGGGTCTGTGTCTCTGGCACAGGAGAACTCAGAGGAGATTTCTCTGGAAATCTCCATCAGTGCCTCTTCCAAGTCATTGCCATCGGCACACGTCACCACAGGCATTAACTCAGAGGCAGGAGGTGAAAGCTCATCATTTGATTGGCCAAAAACTGAACCAGTGGACCCACGATGTACACCTTTATAACCACGTCTCTGAGACTATAAAACAAGACAGTTATATTAAGATATATTGATATATTATATATATTATATTAAGAAATGTTTTTCCATGCAGACACACACAGGTGCGGATGTATACCTCTGTCTTTTTTGCTTTGAAATTTGTCATATCATACAGGGTGCAATATCCAATTAGACGATTCCCGGGGTAGAGTGGAGGGATTTCATTGGGTGAAAGAAAAGCCTCCATGTTCTCTGGCAGGTACCAGTCAATCCGTACATCAGTCAGCACAGGTTCAAAGGCCTTTTTCAGAGACTTGATTAACTGTGGAGAAAGATTGGACACAATACCTATAAATTAAGACTTTACAATCCAATTTTTAGTACTGACAAGTCACCAGTGGTCAAAGAAGTATTCAGAGTTTTACCGACAACGTTAATGTAAAAATAGTCTGTTACAAATAAAAATCATGCAATCAAAATCTTACTTAATTAAAATACGTATATTCAGCGATTTGTACTGCAGAGGAATGGCCCCAGTGATTCATATATTATTTTATATCACGCTATCACTTAATTCTGATTCATCAATGTGAACTAAAAGTAGTCTTTTACTGGTGTAGATGGTCACAGTACATTTTAGGAGCTGTTCTTAAATCTGTTCAATCTTAAACTGTAAAATAACTTGTAAGTATAGCTGTCAAATTATTTTTTAGTAAAGATCAAGTTACTTCCCTGTGAAATATAGTAATAAATAGTCAAAACTGTACCTGTTTTTGATGTGTGTTACAACTACCAAAATTATACTGTATTTGTTCTGTAATTCATATTTCCTCCAATAGGTGTCAGTGTTGCAGTGCTGCTGACCTTAGGCTGGAGCCTCTCCACATCGTCCAAGAACTCTGTAGTCCCTCCTGTCAGTTTGGCAACGCCCTGCAGGAGTCTCCTGCAGGCTCGCGGACCAAGGCCCAGGCCAAAGCATCTGCAGAGGTGATGCAGTATATACATAAATAATAAAAAAAAATTGATCACATCCCCTTAGAAAGCTAAATTATGATGCCATAATTATTATGTTTTTTTCAGCTATTATGGAGTGATTCACTTTGATTCACTGCCTGCACTTGGTTTTACCATCTGAACAAATCAAGTACCAGCCTTTTGCAACGACTCAGACTTACGTAAGGATCTATTTATGAAGCCATAATGGCATACAGAGGCTTCCACGTGTCTCGAGAAAAGAGGACATTTGGAGTCATCAAACAGACAGAACTGTTATTTGGGCACTCAGAGGGATCACAAGCCATTTGGCTAATTGAGAGTTTGAAAAGAGCAAGGGGGACAGAATAATTGAAAAGACCTCAGATCTTGAGTGTCGGGTGTCTCTAAAAACAAAATCTATTCGGGCTTGATAAGAAGACGTAAAACCAAAATACAAAGACAGCAAGCATGCACATAGTGTGCGAAGGGACAGCCAAAATACAGTGGAGAAAGTCACTCCAACAGGAGAATACTAATGAGAGATAAATGGAGTTATTGTGCATTGCTGAAGGGCCTGGGGAAAACCAGAGGGGCGTGACTCTTACTGCAGAGAGCACTTAACGGGATTACTGGGCGGGGCTGAAGGATACCTCAGCCCTTTCTTTCACAGTGCCTTGGTCTCACTTCCTCTTCTTGTATGCCCTCTCTTCCTATCTGCTTCTCTCTTACTCTCTTTCCTCCCCCACATCTCTCTATGCCATATTTATCACCTCCTTCTTCCTGCACTCAGTGCACTCCATTCCTCTCTGCTTCCTTGTCACCCACATTGATTTAATGTCCTATCACACACGGCCACAGAATAAATCTTTTTTAACTAGTCTTTTTGAATTAATGTGCATTTTGTATGTGTTTGCCTTATAGCAGATATCCACTTGTATAATGGGTTAAATATCTAATTGGCAGTTTAGTTTTAACTTCGTTTTTAGTACCTGCCGGCGCATGTGTTCCTGCGGACCAGCTCCAGCACTTTAGCTACATTGGTGATGGATCCATCTGTGATGATGAAGACTTGGCGAGGATATGAGCGCTGCATGGGCTGCTGGTACACCCAAGAGAGCGCCCCCAGCAGGTTGGTGCCTCGCATGTCTGCTCTCATCCTCTGGACGTACTCATACGCCTGCATCAGAGTGACCTGTGTGCGTACGCCGAGACACAGAGCAGGAAAGATGCTATCAGATCTACAGTAAAATAAAAACAGCAACACCTGTCCAACTGCGTGACGTCGCCTGTGCAAACATACACCTATGTTGTCGAGATAAATTCACTGTTTGATATCAGATGCCCCAATTACCCTGTGAGGGTTGCGGAGAATTGAATCAGTACGTCTCTAATAAAGAGAGAGCAAACATACACACACATTAGCACCTGCTTTAAAACCACCTCAAATCACACCGTGGACAAACATGCCTGACAGGAGAGGAGATGGAAGGACATCTCCTGCCTTAGTGAAAATGCATGAAAGGTCACCATATGGTCGGGAGTATGTGCAAAGACTGTTTGTCCTTGCAGCCCCTGGTCTGGATAAAACCTGATACTCTGCTACTAAGGCAACCCAAGGAGCTGACCTATTGTCTGATTAGAGAGTTGACAAAATAGAACAGATAGTCCTACGTGGTTGAAAAACATCTGCTTTGAGGAAACATGATCCAAACATTCTGTGTGTGTGTTGTCACTGAAAAGTATTCATATGTTATTAAGAATAACATTTGTTTAAGAGAAAATCCTAAAAAACAGGGCTGGTTCAGATCATTATCTAAATCTAAGCAAGGTGACTGTGTAAAGCTAACATCAGTGCCGAGCTTGCTGGAGGTGAACAGAGGCTTAATGGTGGTGCCAAAGCCCACAATGTTGAGCATGGTGCCAGAAGGGAGACTCTTCAATGCCACCACCATGGCTTCCTGCGGAAACAAGACAAGACAAACAGGATGAGGCCAGATTAAAGCACGTGCTTACAGCTAAAAACTAAAATCATTGGTATGTTTTTATCCCGCCAGCAGCTCACCTTTACACGGTGGATGTTGGTCCCGCTCATGCTGCCACTGCGATCCACGAGGAACAGCAGCTCTCTGGTGGCTTTGTGCAGCTCTAGAGGTTCACACAGTAAGTCGGGACAGAAGTTGAGCATCAAGACGGGGCTGCTCAGAATGTCCTTGTGGTATCGTTTCCTCACAAACTCCAGCTGCAAGTGGAACATCAGCATGTCAGCGTGTGTGACACCAAAGGTAGATAAAGAGAGCAGTGTGAGTAACTACCTTCCTCTCAGGTTCTGAGTCTTTGCGAGTGCAGCGAATGAAATCACGTCGGGAACAGATCTGCTGCTCATACTGACTGAATGAGAGCCTTCCCCTCTCTAATATGACCAGTGGGCTGTGAGGTTCTGTGGAAGAGGTTTGTTAACCGTCATACACAAATATCATAATGAAAAAATGCAACAGCAAAGAGGGAAAACAAATCAAGTACTGTGTGAAATTGCTCACCGCTGAGGTGCAGAATGATCTCTATGTGTCTGTCATATGGATGCTCCTGTGCCAAGGTGATGTAGGTAGCAGAGGCACTTTGGGCACTGGGGTCAGCATCTGCCCTCAGAGCGTGAGTGGGGCTCTCCAAGCCTGTAAATCAGTTAAAGGAAAATTAAAGAGAGAAAAATAAGTTCACAAAAGTAAGTTTTTATAGGTTTTAGTGTGTTTTTGATAAGTAATAATGCCTTTTTTAAATTTAAAATATATAAATGCCAGTCATGCGTATTCAAAGTAATTTGCCCTTTTTCCATTTCTACAGTGCACACCAGTAGACCAGAAGATTAAGTCCTCCATCTACCCCCTTTGGATATTGTGTTGTGGCTGTAGCACTCTTCTATAATCTCATTCATTTTACGTTGTAATGACATTGCCCACTATTCCGATATTTCACAATAACTGCGTCAAGAATCACAGAATCAAAGATATTTGAGCAGTACCGGCCAGTAGGCAAGCCCCTCTGACCAGCAGCTGGAAGTTGAGTTCATAAGGTGCCAGGTTGGCAGCTGGACTGGTGAAGATGGCGTGGGCACACTGCTGCTCAGAGTCTAGAGCCCGATCTTGTTTCCCAGAGGTGGCACCGAAACAGCTGGTTGGTCTGAGGAGGAGGACAATACACAGCAGTCAGGCTTTGTCGCATCTATTTAACTGAAATGTGCAATGCTGGCTAAAACAGTGTTGTAGTTGAGACATAAATACCCATTCTCTTCGGATTTCCCTCCATTTTCACTCTTGCTTGAAGTCATCTGTCCAGTGACGATTGGGGTAAGTAACGTAGGGTAGACGATGCGAATTGCTCCATTTTCTAATGTGGGGAGTTCCAGTGTGGTGCTTATGACAATGGACACGATATCCATGGGACCAATGACGCCCGTGCCCACGATGAAGGTGGTTCTTTCAAGGTCTTCGTCCAGGATGAGATGTCCTAAAGAACAAATAGAGTAGTTAATCACATCATGAAATAATTCAAATGAATTGTTTGATGCTGGGAGCATGATGGGAGCTGAATCTCATCTCTAATTTTATATTAAAAAAAAAAAAAAGTAGGGCAATATCTCCAAATAATATATTTAGGGAAAACATATCAAAATGGTGAAGTAGCTGCTTCCTGTTTTTGAACACTTGTTAAATAAATAAATATTACTGCCACCAAATTAGTGTAGCGGGTCCAGGCAGCAGCTTTGTGCCTGCTGCACCTTTACTAGATGAGATTTTTTTTCCTAAATTAATCCCACAAGAACTGAAAGATATGAAATTAAATAGAAAAAATGTAAAAGTTAAAGGTTAAAAAAAAGTGAAAGGACTACCACTTAAAAACAGAAAAAAAGCCCATTACATCCCTCCTTTTCTGATCCCCTAATAACTTTCAGATGGCCCCAAAGATAAAGTCATTCATGCCTTGAAATCAAAATAACCTAAAGCTGCAATCAGGCTACTTGAATTTGTGCAGCGTTGCCTGCATTAGAGATATGACTCCATGTACATGATGCCACCGTTTCCGATAAAATACTCCTCACTTCAAGTTGATATATGTTAGTACTAAGTGAACGCCATTTCACCATTAGGCAGGCAGCCAAATCTATTTGCCTCCCTCGTCTGTCCTTTCTATCCTCAGCGAGGCTAAAACAGGACAAAGAAGCAACTTACTGTAGCTATATTTGTATTCATGCAGAGAGCAGATCATTACAGCAGCAGACAGCAGTCTACGACAGTCCAATGTAGTGGAAATGATTTGCGATTTTACTACATCATAGTACAAATTACAGTTTTTACAGGAAGTCTCAGCAGGTTGGATTTCCTGAGCTGAAAGCTAAGCGTATCTTCTGTTATGAGCATTTGAAATTAGGATATACAGACAACCGTACATTCATTCTTATTCAGATATTCTTCATCAGGTCTGGATTTATAAACTAGAGTGTCTGCAGGACAGAGAAGCGATGACTGGTGGCTGCTGGCAGTGTCCATAAATGAATTAGATTGATTTCTGCTCATTAACTGTTAGGGAAATAAGTAACCTCAAAAGCATGGGAATATGAGTCCTCATGGATGCATATCTATTTTCTTACATGTCAAGGTTTATGAATATAATTATATCAGATAATTATATAGGCACCACAATATAACATATTTTCCTTCACAGCATTCCTCCATCATCCCTCCTCACCGTTGGTGCATTGTATGTCAAGACTGGAGCTTCCACAGCAGCCCCACTCCCGACCATTCCCACAGTGGCCTTCGAGACCAGATCCAGGGCAGCAATCCAAACAGCAATCCTTCAGCTTCCCTCGGCTCTGGATCTGGACACCCACCAACCGACCCGCAATCACAGCCTCAAAGCCAACCACAACCTCCTTTTCCCCGAGAGGGTACACAAACACACCTGAGATGATGGAAATGTTTGACACACAGAAAACACAAAAACAATTTCAGCCTTTGGAAACAATCAAACTGCATCACATATAGCATGTTTCAGCATACAATAGATATTATGTAAGAGCATGAGGAAGATCAGTTCTGATTGCTGAATGATTTCATTGCGGCTGCTTTGGACAAATTTATTTACTGTGATGTAACACGCTGACACAGCAGCTTTCAAAAGAACATTTTCAAATGCTGTTTTACTTCATTTGTTATTCGCCATATTAATTGTGTTGATCAACTTTTAACAAGTTATTATAAGTTTTACAACTTTATCCAAAATTAGACTACTATTGGATTATTACAAATTTACCCTTGTTCTTGTATTTTAACATGCCATAGTTCTGACTGTACTGAAAAAACTGCAGCTCTTAGGTGTCTAAGAAAGTCTCTCACCAGTTCCATATATCAGGTTTATGATAATAATTGTATGCTTGAGAGTTTCTAGTCTTGCTTTAGATTCTCCATAGTTACAGTATGAGACTGCCAGCAAGGTCATAAAACTAAAAAAATAAGCTAAGCTAAACTAAAGTTAATAGATATGTTATATTTAAACGTAGGAGACACCCTCAAATTATCTGTGGTCTTCCTCATGAGTCAATCCTACATTTTGTCAAATCATTTGCCCTCAGTGCATTTCTATGCCAACAGCACACAGTTGTAAGTCCCAGTAAAACCACTGATGTTTAGTCCACTCTAAATGCATGACGCGATGTCTTATAAAATTTTATGATGATACATCTAAGCTTAATATATTTCCACCAAACTTTCACAAGCTCTTTTGCTAACAAACGAGGCGACATATCAGATAATGGTTGTAAACATTGTTTGCTGGCTGTTATATAATATTGGGTTGTTATTTCTCTAAGAGTGAATCATCACACTGCTCACCTTCTACAGACTCTACGTCAGCATTAGCATAGGTAAGGTGTGCGGTGATGCCCAGGGAGCAGCCATTGGCACAGGACTTGATGCTGGAGGCCTTGAGTAGCAATGGTTCCCATGTAGAGCAGTTTCTCAGGCCCACCATCTTTCCAGGTCAGCACCAAGCCTCTTATCTGCTGGTTGTATGAGAACACAGGCACAGAGACCAGTGAAGCACGCAGGAAGAGGAATATGTGAGTGTGCATTTAAATTCTCTCATTTTCCATTCACAGCGTAATCACAATAATCTTTATAAATTACACCAGATTTTTTCCAGTATCGTTCAAAAGCACCAGAAATGTCTATTACATGTATAATTTACATGTACAAATGCCTGCCACATATTTATTTGTACGTATCAGCTCTTGGACATGTAAGCAAGCTATCTCCTCTCTGCAGGCTCTTAGCAACCAACTGTGGTAGTTTGAGTGTAAGAGGCTTGGTCAATCATTAACACTGCAGGTCAACACTTACTACACTATGCATCATGCTTAACATATACAATCACTGGTCAACTTGTATGCAACTCCGTGTAGACTCATGACAAGTGTCTTAGACTACACTAAACTGCAACTTAGTAATGAACCACCAACTATTCCCTTCAGTTTCTGTTTATGAAGCTCAAGCAACAATTCTTCATGACTACTTAATAACTTTAAGTGCAGCAGGTGCAGAGACCAGTGTGCAGATCACAGCTTAGAGAATGGCAGACTGCACAAAACCGTGTGTGTGTGTGTGTGTGTGCGTGTGTGTGTACACACATGCGGGCATTCGTGTGTGCGCATGTGTGTGTGTGTGTTTGCTGTGGTCCAGGTAATGGTCTTTTCACATCTACCTTTCTAACAAGATCAACAGCCTCCATCTGGCTACCGTGCTCTCAGCTCATAACAGGCAAATAAATGCCTGGTTTGTTAAAGTAGGACAAACTGAGGCTGTCAGAATACAAACAAAAGGAAAAGTACAGGACGGCACCTCTGTGTATACTGCGAAGACTCAGATCTGTGGCAAAGCTGATGAATAAGCCTGGCAGAGTAACTGTTCAGTCTTATCACTGAGAGATAAGGACTTCTTTGCACATTATGATGTTGAATGTGCGTGTGTGTGTGTGTGTGTGTGCGTGTGTGTGTGGTTTTAATTACACTATATCAACATATGGTGCAAGATGAATGATGTAAACACTACACATGCACATACTAGCCTTGTAAAGTTCTGTCTAAAACTCAAATGCAGATGTTTACAGGAAGACATGTTGGCACACAAGTTGATATAACAGCTGTTATTTAAAAAAAAAAAATCCATATCTTACAGAGAGAAACTGTGTTTCCTCTGTGAGGTTTAATTATGCTGTCTGGGTGTTTGCAGTAGCATAGCTGGCAAAGAGTTAGCTCTGACCAACACTGCAGTCCTCTTATGTCAGTTACAATCTTCAGTTAACAAGTAACATAATCATGCAGGAACACTTACTGTACTGTTCTGTGCACTGTCAGGTAATTTGCCTCTGTGTCCACTCTCTGCATCACTCCACCATCACATCTGCTCGCGGGTTTCCCAGTGAGGAGTTTTCCTGGTAACAGATACTGCTCTCCCCTCTCTCTCTCTCTCTCTCTCTCGCACTCTCTCTGTCTGTCTCCCTCTCTCTGGCTTTCTCTCTCTCCCCACAAATCCACCAGTCCTATAAGGAAAGAATCATTTCACAGAGTAGAGCCATTTATTCAGAGACATGATATTAGAAATATATTCCAAAACTGTGTCTGAGATGAATATCATCTATATATATTAACAGATTAGTGCTTGTATAGCATATAAGACATCAAACCAAAATCTTGAGTAACTACATAACATTTATTTCCAGTATCGGGAAATCACGTCCCTTTCGGAAGACCTGGAAATGTCACTGCTGTGATCAGTCACCAACATGCAGCTCTGCACTAACCCACATTTCCTGTAAAGTGAAATGTCATCTGCTTACCTGCTCTGACCTGAACCACAGAGCTAATCACAAACTATGATCATGAACCTGCTTGTGTTCAGACACAAGCTAACACACAACGGTGAGTGAGGCAGAGCCTGCTTCTCATCCAGACAATTGGCTGTGATGGTAGCAGCACCATAATTCATGGCTAATGGCTCGGGCCAGAGAGAGGAGGGAGGGTGATGTGTTCTGCCTCTTCCAACAGGTCAGTCAGAGCAGCAGGCGTGGGTAGGTGAGACCAAAGAAGCAGCAGCTTTTTGTCTTCTATTCTTCATTTTAATGGGTCCAATGTGCCAGACATGGAAAAAGAAACCAAAACAGTAAAGCTACATTTGAGAAAAAGAAAATAATGAGAACATATGGAGTGCCAAAGTAAGAATGAGACATAATAGCATGACAAGCTGTGTGTTAATTTCATCTGTTTCTTCATAGTATCAATCTATAATTAATTACTATTTTAAACAAAGCTGTTGGTTAAAACCAAAACCAAAGCAGAAATTGTTTTTCTTATTTTATTTTCTTATGTTATATGTCATTTAGTTTAATTCCAGTGTTTGGAATATAACAAAACAAAATAACAACAAAAAAGTTTATTAATGATCATAACTTCAATTTTCTGACTTAAAGAATAGTGAATTCTTGTGATTACTGAGAGGAGAAATGATTTTCATTGTGTTATTGTTTTCTTATAAACAATAAATGACCGAGCGTGAGCCTCCGCGGCTGTGACGTGAAGCTGATGCGAAAGTGTCAGAAACTGCAGTTGATGTTCATCAGTTCAGCTCCATGTTTGTTGTCACAGACAAAGAGGTAACGGAGCTATTTTAGTGCAACAGATAATTAGTTTAATGAGGAACATAAAAATCATATTGCTGCCCATATAGCACATAAAAAGGGTCTGTAAGAACAGAGGACGCGAGACTGTTTGTTTTATTGACTTTTTTTTCATTCATTATTTGGTAGTGCTTGCAGGTGTGCGTGTATGTGAGCAGAGAGAGGGGCAGCTGAGGTCAGAATAGTGTAATGACAACAGTAATATCTTGATATTTTTGATACCCTTTTGATATTTCAGGTGGGAAGCAGTCAACTGTTTGTTTTGACGTTCGAGTCGTGCTCCTGTCTTTTATATACTGAAAACCATATTCTTCATACACATCCAACTTCCAACAAATCAAATTACCATACTTTGATTTGGGGTATAATTATAACTATGAGTTTATCAATAAAATCTTCATTTTTCTGTGAGTGTGTATGAGAGAGAGAGAGAGTGAGGTATCAGTACTGCCAATCTGTGTCCCATACTGCCTCCATGTGGCCTTTTTCATTTTCTAGGTAAAGGTAAATTGAGGTGAATGATGACAATTGTGTACAGAAAGACCCTTTTCCCAGCAGCCATTTTGACATTAAACAGTAGGTAAACACAGGTGTTACCAATGATAGTAATTGAGGGCACGTTCCATTCAGTTCAAACAGAGTCAGGGTGCCGCTGTGGTGCAGCTGCTGGCTCACTTTAAAGGCTCTGCTGCAAAAGAATGGAATGGAACCTTAATTACTATCATTGGAAACACCTGAGTTGTCCCTACTATTTCATGTCAAGGTGGCTGCTGTGAAAAAGGTCTATTTATATAGAAAACCCCAAATTGTATTATTATAACATTTTTCATCATCTAAATAATATCTCTGAAATGAAATGTACAAATATGCTCTAGTGGCTAATTTATGAATAGTCTAGTTAATAGAGCACCTGACAGATTTATGTGTGTACTCCTGTCATCAGGCCACCTGAGATTTTTACTTTTATAGCTAACTGCCTGCTGAAAAGTCATATTTTGTTTTTAAAAGACACGTGAGTAATTAACAATTATTACAAATGGAATATTTTACATAAATTATTTGATGTTGCTGAAGTTTTTTGTAACAATGTGCTTGCAGCTAACATTAACACAGTAATTTACCAATGTTAGCTGCGTGGACAGGTGAGATTATTTGAGTTAAAGTTAGTTGACTTGTTCAGTATCTGGATCAGTTGAGCTAGTTAAAGTTATGTATTTGTATGTTATTGTTATTTAGTTTTCTTCTAAAGTTCATTTTCCACTGTTGCTCTGGTTATACAGTATGCTGTATGCTATATAACTTTGATTAGCATTTCTGTTGACACCACCTCTAGCTTTAGACAGTACAACCACTGACAGTATAGAGGGTGGAGTCAGTGGCGTAGCATGACGTCACCCACCGGTTTGAAGCCCACAAACTGGCTCTGGCCGCAGCCATGTTGATAATCCACAGGTAGCAACATTCAGCTGTTACCTGGGGAAAAAACATGTTAAAAGATACTTAGCTAGCTACGTAGCATTAATATCTTCAGCCAAAAATATTTACAGTGAAGTATTTCAGTACAACAAGCTAATTAAGGCTTCAGTGAAATACCAGAGTCATGTTGAGAGCTTTAGCTTGTCATGCTGCTTGCCAAAGGCTATCAAACCTCATCACAGTTTTTACTTAATGCATTCAGTAGCTAATAATGTAAGCTCAGGTCATACAGAACATTTCAGACTGCACTGTTTCAACATTGTGACACTAGATGTCAGCCTTTTCAAGTCAGCTGTAGCATGTCAGTAGTGGACTGAAATCACAAGTATAATGTAGCCATTATTTTTCTGTTTATTTAGCAATCTGGTGGTCTGTTATTTGCAGCTTTCAGAGAGAGAGAGATTTTTTTTTTGACAACACATAATTAGTTTTCTGAGCTGTCTAATTAACACGAATGATATTGTTAGTACATATGTTTAGTTCACGGTTACTTACTAAGCTGGCTTACTCCATTCTCAGGTGCTGCTCAGTGTTTGGGGCGTGTTAAGTGGGTTGGTTTGTGTTCGTGGATGCTGGATGTGAAAACAACACCTGAACATACTTGTAGGATCACACAATGGTGGGTGCTTCTTAATTGTTTGCACAAAATATTTAAGAAACACTATTTATATTATATTATTATTATTTTTTTATTTTTTTTTTTTGCTGTACTTGAAGCATCTTGTTGATTAACAGGAGACATTTTTAGTTGGTGACGCACCGGTGTTCTAAAGTTAATTTGTTCCCATAGAAAGGATGATTCAACATTATATATAACTGTGAACTGCTGCCCTGCTATAAAGTACATTTGCTTGTGACAAACAAATGATTGTCACGAATGATTGTCTTTTTTCTGTTCATTGTGGCTCTCGGTGCAGAGTGTAACACTGTGTCTTAACCACGAGCAGGTGAACAGAGTGAACACGTGCGAAGAGACACATTAGAGTCTGAAGGTAAGGTACATCCACTCACACATGTAGGGTAGTACCAATACATAGCGTGAAAGAGCAAAAGGATAGAATGGGATGTGGCCAAATTGGGGGATAAACTGCTCATTTTTATTCCTCAAACTTAGCTCAGAGGCCAAACATACAACATTCCAGTATCACTAACCTTCAAAGCATCATTCTGGATAGAGACAGAGGACCCTTCTTTTTTGGTGATAAATAAAGATTCACAAACATAACTTGTAAATTGTTGCAAATTTGATCAATTATAAAATATAACTTTTATTTCTTTATGCTACTCATGATTGAATTTTGCAAATTGCTTTTACTGAATAAGAACAGAGCATTGTGTGACAAGACAAAGGGCCTGTGTAGATGAATTATTATCGTTATCATAATTATTACAAACTTAGTCAACCAAATCTTCATTACCACTCCATTTAGGTAAAGTGGATATTTCATTACTGAACGGTTGGTGGTTAATGTGCATTTAATGGCAGTTAATGTGATTGTTGAGGTCATAATAGATCTAATTAACAACATGTCGAACAATGACCCAATACAGGCCTGTGCAGACGAGCTGCTTGTGTTTGACTATTGTCAGGGGGTTCAAGTGTCTGTCTGTGTTGAAATGTTGGGAACTTCTCTCTTGCGTACCCCACTGACCTAGATTTCAATTGTTTTCTGCCTGAAACAATGGAGAAATGGTTTCATAACCGAACACAATACCTGGGTGTTATTCAACACGATTGTTGTTACGGTTTTCATTGCGGTGTGATTTTGTGCTGAGCATCGGGTGTTTTCTTTATGTAACCTGCTCAAACAGCCGACCAGTGACGAGCCCATACACTACACAATAAATCTCTTCAAGACGGGTCCAACAGATGATTGTGTGTTCACATGAATTTCTGCAGCAGAGTTCGTCCCATCACTGCTGTTTCAAACACAAGCACGCTTCTTATATGAATTTATAAATCTTTCTCACATCAAATCTTATTCTCCTAAGACATACCTAAGTGTTATAACATGAGAGACAGCTGTCACCTGATTCTGAAAAATAAAATGACCTTGGTTATGAGCTTATTTATCACTGCTTCCTCCTATTTACTAGGATGGTTTCTAACTTAACCTGAAATTGATGATTGTTAAGCAACATGATTGTAATTTTCTTATATGAACCCTAAAAAATGTTATACTGTTACACGCGTGTGTGTGTTACAGGTAGAATTGGGGGAAACCTCGTATATACTGTCCACCTATCAAAGAATTCAAAGTGCTTTACATAAGGCATTAGAACAGCAAAAAACAAGCAAAAACGCAAAAATATCATGAGAAAACAAACAAATACACAATAAAAAGGAAAATAAAATCAATAAAATGAGATAGAAAAATGACAGAGAAGACCAGAAATATTGGTGGTTGCAATGCAGTAATGAAAGGCCTCAAGTCCATTCAAGGAAACAAAAACACTGTGTGGAATTAATAGCTTAAGTTGCACATTTAAGATTGTCAGAAAGTTGATTTTCATCTATGATCTGCACAGTAGCTAGAAGCAAATTTGCCCTAATTACTTCTGACTCTGGACAATACTGAGGATCTAAGAGACCGGCTGGGTTTATATTCGTGAAGCAGATCATCCTAAGGTTGTTAAGAGATTTAAGCAACTTTTACAGATACATCATGTCCCTAAATTAATGCTACAAAGAATTATATAAAATACCGATCAGTCTAGGCCATTTCCAACATTTCGGTAATGCGTCACAATTTTGCATTATTTACAGTAGTTTCACAATTATATGGCTTAAGATGTCACCACAAGTGCCCAAATAAAAGGTGTGCACAACTTTTGGCTAGTAGTGTTAATGATTAAGTGTAGCCACTGTTAGAAAAGAATAGATAAGGTAGAACATCACAGCTTTTTTTTGAGATAGAAACAGGCAGACGGAGGAGAAAAGAGAGGCAGAGTGCTCCATGCTTGGTGGATAGATGAAGCCAGAGTGAGCAGAAGGCAAATTAATCAAAGGACATCAAAGGAAAATGGATTGAGGGAGGGAAGGAATGAAAGAGTGCCGCCCGTTTGTCCCAAGCCGTTCCCGCTCCGCTCCGCCTGAGCTTGCTCTCAGATCTCAGGGCCATTGTGCCGCACGGGTGCATGGAGGGGGCTGGGGCACAATGCACACACAACAAAACATACACACACTAACAAATATCTGAAAGGTTGAAGAGAAGTATAATTTTTCCATCATGAAGTCCTCATCCTTCATTCTGTCTCTAAAGCCTGTTTTTGTTTCTCATCTTTGCACATATGCAGTTGCGTGCAGTTTTTTTTTTTTTTTTTGTTGAGTTGGCTGCACAAACTTTGACTGAAACATAAACACACAACACAAAAACACTCTCCAACACGTACTGTATGTTGTTGTCAGTGTGAACTCTGCCGTCAGTGCTGGCTTGTGGCAGCAGGGATCGGCTCTCTTTGATATTGCCCTGCTGGATTTAGCCGCCACTCTTTTTATTGTTTGGCCAGTTAGTTGGCTCAAAGTTGACTCCAATTTGTGCTTCTCCTTTGGGTTACTGGTCGGGACAGACTTCTTTCTGTGTCCACGTAGACTGTGTCTGTTGCCTGCGAATGTACAGAACATCTTGTTTACATCACTGTATACCTGGATCACTTTCAGCCGATATTTTTACTATCCAATGTGGTTGTATACTGTACAATTATTATGCACAGTAGAATCACATCTGGCTTTTGTGTCGTGCAAGAGAAAATGGGTCCTTAAATATGTGTATATATGAGTTATGGTGAGTAACCAAACGTGCAGGTCTGATTTTGACACATTATATATTGTCAGACCTTGCATACAGAGCCGTGTGAGCAATTTGTGTTAAGTACTCATCTTTTCTACTTTAAAATCATGGTAGACAGGCAGATGATCTCTTTTCTCCAGACCACACAGAAGCCACTGTTTTGGTTCAATACACAGTAATTGTAAAAAAACAAAAAATCTGAGGTTCTTTGCAGCAGAATGAAATCATGAACATTCATGATTTAGTGTGATGAAGGTTTTAAAATGCAGAGTCCTCCTAAACCTCAATTTGTCCTCATTACATAAAATCTACTTAATGAACTTAATGAGCTTCTAGCTTTTAGTTACATTCAGCTTTAGTAAAACAGGGAGTGGTCGTAATGCTTCAAATTTACTGTAATGTTTTTCACATGGGTAGATCTCACATGATGTATGTATGTAAGGTGAAATACTACCCTAACTACACTCATTTTTAGATGTAAGGATTTAGACATCTATCAGTACTTGTGTTGTGTGGCATTTTCACTTTTTTCTATAGAAACAGTATAAATGTGTATTATTTAATCAGGAAGATAAACAATTTGTCTCGGGTAATATGTCAGTTTAACTTTTGTTTCAGCAGGTGCAGTGACAAGTGGCACTAAAGAACAAGATGTTAAAACAAAAAAATTGCTCTGATTTGTTTGATGAACGCTTTCCGACGTACTTTTAAAAATACACCATGTTCATTTCTTACCGTATCTTTATGTAACAAAAGCAGAGTTCAGCAGAGAAAGACAAAAGTGATGTGAACTGACAATATTTTAATGGGGGGGATAAAAGACTGTAAGTGATCAATGGAGGCGGCGGCCAAGTGATGCCCAGGGGACGGCTTTGATGTGGGCATCCTCAGAGGGACGCCGGGGACAATACCCTCTTTGAGGGGCATGCAGAATGGCAGACACTCACACTCTCTCTCTCACACACTCTGTCACTCAACCTCCCTCCATCTCCTGCTCGCTCCACTCACGCTGCGACTCGATTCAGACGCTCGTTGACGTCCCTCTCTCGTTCTACATTCCTCCGCACCAGTGTCACATCAGCCCATATCCTTATCTGCATAACTTTCTCCCTCTTCCTCTCACATTAATTAATTCAAACAACACCCCCTTCCCCGCCGCCCAGCCAATCACTCCACAGTCCCGTTATCCCCCCTCCCTATCTGTATCTCTCTCTCTCCCTCTGTCTCCTTTCATAGAACCAAACCTCTTTGTAATGTCCAGCCTTGGCAAGTTGCGCCCGATTTGCTGTCACAGTCTTAATGAATTCATCTGTTTGTGTATTGGCCATGGGAGCATCTCTCCCTCCTCCCTCCCGCTCACTCTCTCTTTCCTACCCCCCACCCTCCCTCTTACTGGTGTTCCCCTGGGGGCTCTATATATACCAGGGACCACTCCAGGCACCTATTGTTCCTCTAAGTAAACTTACAGACAGATGCCCTGCACCACAGTGTGGGAGAGAGCCCAAAGAGTCAGGAGGAAGGAGACAGTTAGCGACTGCAGAGAGCAACCAGACAATAAAGACCTGGAAACACTGCAGGCAAGCCTCATCTCCAGCACCTTTGCATCCCCTTCACTCATTTTGCGTGTCTGCTGCCCGTCTGCTTGTTGTCACTTCGGAGTGGAGGTCTGATGTTCTGACACCATGCTGCTGCTGATATCACTGCTGCTTATGGGACTCGAGTGGTCGCTGGGAGCCCCGGCAGGTCGAGAGGTCTACAGGATGCCCCAGAGTACGCTTAAAGGTAATTTTTCTAAATTTACACAATTTTTGTGCGTATGGGTGTTTAAATTATGGGTGTATATGTTAAGAGTAGTGAGAACAGTACCTGTCAGTGACTATATACAGGACTTCAAAGTTTATTATATTTTTTTATATATCTTATATGTATTTATATATCTGTTTTAATTTATTGCATTGTATTGACAACCATGCAACTAAACACCAGTGATTCTGCAATGCCTCAAAACTTTAATATCTCTCAAGGAGCTAAGAGGACAAAACCTGGTGACATACTATTACCTTAAATTTGAGAGTGTCATACACCGACACAGACACATGTACAAATAATGGAATTTTTGGTTTACTTTGTTGTTTAAGTTGGATGATTACTGATCTCCTCCCATGCATGCAGAATATGTTTTGGTGTTTTACTAATGAGCAGCAGGTGTCTAACCTCAAAAGAAGTAATATGCAGTTCAGCACCCGTCTTCTAAGCAGAACAAGAATAGAAATGTTATCACTTGTTTGTTTTTTTCTCCTTTCGCCTACATTGCACTTTCTCTGGCAGGCCTGTCACAGAGCTACTGCAGAGAAACCTTGAAATCCTGCAGTGGAGCACAGTGGTGAGGGACCTATGGTCCTCTCTAGTTGAAGTGCTGAGTACAGCAGACCCTTCATACAAGCGGCTGGTGATGGTAGTGTGTGTTTGGAGTGTTTAGAACAAGAGACTTGGGGTCCCTAGAGCTGCCAGCCCGTGCCCCTACGGCCTATCCCTGCCCGTCAGCCTCTGCCAGCTCAGCCCTGGCCTTCTAATTAAGTCTTCAATCAGCATTGTTGTTGTTAGTGGCCTATCCTGTGATGTGCTGCGGCACAGAGGGGGGTTGGCGGGTTGGCGGCCTGATTGATATGTGTCTGCAGAAGCCTCACAAGCGCGCTGAGCGTGAGCTAGCTTCCCCAACATGCTGCCAATGAGCTCAAAGAGCAGCATGAGAAAAAGGGGGCTACTCACACACATACCAGAAAGCTGCACCAATTCATGCTAATGCACACATACACACAGTGTTCCCACAGCAGCGACCTAGAGATCCTTTCTATTAGTATGTTGATACATTTTTCATTTCAGAATTCTCAGAATATTGTCATCATGTAGTTGTGGTCCCTTACCAGGATAACTGTATTGACATTACTATAAATTCATCTTTGACATTGTACTGCAGTTTCTTGTTAAGAATTGGCCAACATATACATTAATACAATATATTTGTGTCGTCTTATGTGTCTTCTCCGTCCCTAACTTGTCTCACATCTTAGTGCATTTTTAAGTATTTAAAATGTTCTCCTCTTTCTTTTCTCTTTCTTCCTGTCGTCTCTTACAGCTCTGTCTGATCGTGGCACTGTGGTTCTAGAGGCGGCCATGACCAGTGCCCTGTCCGCTCTCGAGCGCGCATCATCTGAGAGAAGTAGGGCTGAAGCAGGCTGCCGGGGCTGTGTTCCCTGTTTGTTTCAGGACTGTGGACAGCTGTCGGGCTCCTGCTGTAAGTAAAATATGACTTGTCCCTTTCTTGTTCTTCTTGTGTGATGTATTGCCAATGAATGCTTTCTTAGTATGTCTACAGTATAACTTTCATATCTCCTCTTCTGACAGCATCCCCAGCCAGTGCTCTATCAGAGCCTAGCTGTGATGTAATCAGTAAGGCCCAGAAGCTTCAAGATGAAGCTGAGCGGAGTTGGGCTCTGAGCCAGGCCTGTGCGTACTATCAGCATCGCTGCCCACCTGGTGAACTGGACAAGGAGAGCTGCATCAGGATCATGGGTGAGAGTTGCAGTGCCCGTGTCCTCCAGTGCAGCCTGCTTAGCACAATGCAGAACCTGGAACCTGCAACACAGACGCATGCACAGGGTGAGGGGATAATAAGCATTCATGCATTCATACAGATTATCCTGCTTTCTCTGTCAGTGAGGTCAGCAAAGAGGCTCCAGTACTCTACAAAAAGATGATTTTGCTACTTTTTTGACCATGAGTGTCTCTGTCCCAGCAGCAGTGTGTGGTCAGAGGTCATCCACGGTGCAAAACATCACACAGCCTCGCTCCCGGATTGTGGGTGGCTCTCCTGCTCCTCCAGGCAGCTGGCCCTGGCTGGTCAACCTGCAGCTAGATGGTGGTCTGATGTGTGGAGGAGTTCTGGTGGACAGCTCCTGGGTGGTCACGGCTGCTCATTGTTTTGCTGGGTGAGTGTGTGAGCATCACTGAGCAACTAAAATAAGACCTTTGATTTGTCTAAAGCATTTGAGAATATTATACTCCTCTCACTCCCGGTTTGTCTTTTCTGACCTCCACAGCAGCCGTAGTGAGAGCTACTGGACCGCCGTGGTGGGGGAGTTCGACATCACCAAGACTGACCCTGATGAGCAAGTTCTTAAAGTGAACCGCATCATTCCTCATCCTAAGGTAACAGCCCATATATATGTGTATATATGTAGTAAGGATGATATAGTACCAGTACCTCCTTGGTCAACAACCAGATCAGTCTGTCTTCAAGTCATTCAATCGATCAAACTTTCCCCACATCCTGCAGTTCAACCCAAAGACGTTTAACAACGACATAGCCCTGGTGGAGCTGACATCCCCAGTGGTCCTGTCCAACCGTGTCACCCCAGTGTGTCTCCCCTCTAGCATGGAGCCCCCTACTGGCAGTCCATGTCTGGTGGCAGGCTGGGGCTCCCTCTATGAGGGTAAGCGGGAGATGATTGACATGTATTTTTCCTGCTAGCAGGATTGAATCTTTTCTGTTTCCTTTTTGGCAGAATATGTAATATCATATAACGTGGTGCATTTTTCTGTGTGTTCTCTACAGATGGCCCATCTGCTGACGTGGTAATGGAGGCTAAGGTGCCTTTACTGCCTCAGAGTACCTGTAAGAGTGCACTTGGCAAAGAACTGGTCACCAACACTATGTTGTGTGCTGGCTATCTGTCTGGAGGCATAGACTCCTGTCAGGTGGGCAGAACAACTTAATTTTCTTTTGTCTTGTCTTCAGTTACTGAATTGAAATACCTTCAATCCACTGTATGTTTTAGGAACAGTCCACAGATTAGCTTTTTTAAAATGTGTGGTGGATTCTGTCATCTATAGGGAGATTCTGGAGGCCCCCTGATCTACCAGGACCGAATTTCAGGTCGGTTCCAGCTTCACGGCATTACTTCCTGGGGAGATGGCTGTGGGGAGAAGGGCAAGCCTGGGGTCTACACACGAGTGTCTGCTTTCTCTGACTGGATTCAGGCTGAGATCCAAAGTGAGTTTCAAGCAACAATAAAACACCATGGGAACTCAAATATTTGGATGCACAACATATGTGTTAAAATACATACTATCTACAATGCAACATTGTATGGTGCTTGTCTTTTAGAGACATTTGGGAGCAGGGAGCCGACATGTCCAGAGCTTCTGAAGACAACAGAAATGACAGAGGAGGAACAGAAATCTGAGTTCAGCTCTCTCTGTCGGTTCTATACCTTGACCTGCCCCCCTGATCAGTCTGCCAGTGCTTGCAGCCAAATGGCCGAGAACAAGTGCCTCACCCGCTTCAAAAAATGCCGTGAGTACACTTACTGAAAAGCTCCGCTTGATGGTTGGAGAACAAAAACTAAATTATTTTGCTTTGAGGTTATTCACTAGTGGTTTCTAATCTGTTTCTCACTCTCTGCCATCTAGAGTTGCGTTCCTTCCTGCAGACCCTGTTGGACTTGCTACAGAGGGCAGAGGACTACATCAGGGACAAAGTGGACTTGACCTTCTTCACCCAGACTTTGCCACAGCTGGTAGAGCACATCTACAGCACTGCTTTTACCCACACAAGAGAGAGGAGGGACCTGAGCCTGAGCCACGGTCTCACACAGATTGAAGGTACATGACTGACAGTTGACATTATTCCATCTTCTGTCCAAGCTAGTGAGTCCAACACTCATTCACTTCCTGCAGTGTTATGCAGTACAAAAGGTGCATTGTTATATTAAGACAATGTATTGTCGGTCACTATTGTAACAGGTGTTGTATGACTTGCAGAACAGCTAGGTGGAGCTGTGGTGCCAACAGAGGAGGGTCCTTCTCCAGCTCGTCCAGCCTTATTCAGAGAAGTGGGACCCTCAGTGGATGACTGGGAGAAATATCTGAGAAACATGGCGGAGGACCTGGACAAACAACACAGTGACACATCCTTTGACGTCTCCTCTGCACCAACACGACAGGAGAACCACCTTTTCTTACAGGTAGAACATTTGTGGTATTTCTGGATGAAGTTGCATCACATTAACCCCAACCCTATCACATCATATTATTTTGACATATTCCCAGCACAATCTGATGTTTGAATATTAAGACTTTGAAAAGTGCACAGCTATCTTAAGATGATCCCCCACAAAGGTGTTACAGTACAGATAAATCTAGAGCAGCAGTGGTGAGGTTTGTTGATTAGGTTTATATATAAGCACAGAAATGACACTTCATTCTAGATTCTTTCTTTTTTGAAAGGCAATTATGAAATGTAGGATGTCACTAAAGCAGATGTAGACATGACATTAGGCATAATGTTTCGATGTGAATTTCTTTGAGGCTAAACAACTCTACTTTTACATGTCATCTCCAGGCAGAGGATTCGTCAGTGCATGAGCTGGAGGGAGAATTTCGATCTGTAATCTCGGCTCTGCACTCCAAATTGGACTCCCGAGCTGCTCCTCCAATTCTGCACCTGGACACATTCTATCTCCAGGAGGAGTCTCTCAACGGTCCCCATTTTCCTTCTTCTTCTACTGCAGCACCAGACCACAGCAAACCCTCCTCCTATTCCTCCCAGAAATCCCAGCAGCCGTGGTCTCTTCTAACAGCCATGATGAATGAAATTCAGAAATTAAGGACACAAGATGAAATTGTGACAGAAGATGCGTCACAAAGTGAACCCTTGTCTGATATAGATGCTTCTCCTGACACTGAATGGACCGCCACTTCTGAGGATTTTACTTTTGTTGAGAATGAAGACAGAGCAGAATTAAAATCTTCAGCGTTACCGTTTCCAGTGCAGTCAACAACTGTCGTCCAGCCGGTCGCTGAGGGTGCTCACACAGAGGCGACTGCTGACCCCAGACAAACTGTACATGCTGTAAAGACTTTAAGTCTTCACAGGAAATACAGGAGCCTTCTTCACAAGAGGCAGATACCTGGGACCAGTGGGAAAAGTATGTTTCAGTTCTCACACACTTGTAATTAACACACATTTGGTCATGGGTAAATGTTATTTCTTAAATTAAATGTTTTTGTTTGTTCCTGTAGTTTGTCCTGGAGTGAGAGAGTCCTCACAGCAAGTCAGCCAAGTCAGAGACACTTACAGATGGGTCTTAAACATCCCAAGCAAGAACCTACACATGAATTTCCAAGAGGTAAATTATTTATTCATTTAAGAAAGAGAAATGTGCACTGGGTGAAAAGAAACATTTTTCACTTGTGTATTAACCATTTTTCTCTCTACCTGCTTGCTTCACTCTTGTTCAGGTTTTAGTTGATCTGAGTTCCAAGAACGATCGAGGACTTTACCAGGCTCGAGTCAAAGCAACAGTGGGAGGACGTCCTTTGACCTTCTACAGTCTTGTGGGCCTGGAGAATGAGTCATTCTACCGCAGTGTGCCAAGGATCATCGCTTTGGCACTGGAGGCGCTGAAGACTTAACTTTATCGTAACAGTGAGAAGAATAAAAGAAAGACACAAATGAGAGATGCACAAAGAGACCTGTTTGAAAAGCACCAGAAACCCCCTCGTCATGAGATGGAGAGACGTACATAAAACGCACACTCACAAAACTTTTTCGTCCGTCTCCTGTGAAAATCATTATTTTGTTTTCCCAATCTGAGAGTCTGACTTTGGCTCTAAATGAAAACACAGCCATGAATGTATCAATCCAACTATCGACCACCCATCATGCCACAGGACTTTTTTTGTATGTGGTTGGAGACGCAGCCTTGTCTAACTTATGAATCTGTACAAAATTATAAGTTATTCATGTTGTCTTTTGCAAAGGTTGAGCCTCTTGTGAAGCACACAGACTGTATATATTATTCATGTTCTTACTTTATTCTTACCATATTTATTTGTATAGTGAAAAGCATTTGTATTTTTGTAAAAAACAAAAAACAAAACAATAAATCTATATATAATAAAACTGTTATTAATGGTATTGCATGTTGTGCTGCATGTTAATCTGTGATTATGTAATGTTAGATTTAAGTGAGATATTCAAATCAGCTGACAGTCATGTTGCTAATCCTGCAGTATTTTGCTGCTGGTGTACAGCCGTTCTGCTGAGACCCAAACATACTCCCGAGACAGGTTTTCAGTGCTGACTGGTTCCTCTTGAGACCCCAGATTGACCTCAGACCCTTTAAGGGTACGCTTTCCCATCAACACAGCAGCTGCTGCACTGTGGTGACCAGTTCCCTCCACCTCCTCCCTGTTTTCACTCCTTATTTCCAGGACGGGGGGATTGTAACTGGACACAGAACTCGACTGACCTTTAAAGCCTCTTATTGTCCGTCATGAGTCAGTGCAATGCAAGTAAAACAACTGTCGCTCGAGGAAGTGACACTCTGGAGTTGTAGACAAGTGTTGACTTTTGTCCCCCTTCGCTGTGGTTGCCATGTTTCAGCCCCTGATAGGCCGAATGAGCCCAAATAAACCAAAGCAACTAAGTCCAAGCGCTAAAAGATATACAGGGATATGTGTGTAACAGCTGAGTAAACATACACACACACACACATACCTCTCTTGCAACACTTCAACTCCTGCCTATGGCTTGTGTGTTTATGTGTCTGTGAGAAGTGTGCCAAATCATGGCAAGAAGTATTTTTGTGATGCACACACACACAGTAAAGAAATGCCACAAATGTGCTACCAACCTCCACAGAGCCCGGTCAGTCATCACAGAGGGTGTGCTGTAAATGGACGAGACTTATCACCTGTTTTCTTGCCCGCTGTACGGCTCTTTCAACTTTCTGGCTTACACACACACACACACACACACAGTGTTGCTGCTGTCTCCCACTTTATATTCTGTCAGTCTGTAGATAAACATCTAACCATAGCTTCTAATGGGAAAAAAATAGCTTATTATAGATCACTGCTGTGCTAAATATATATTACTTTGTTCATGTGGATGTCTGAATGACAATAGCCAGGTGGACCCAACACACTGCTTTAATGGTGTACGTTGACACCGGGGGGCAGCCATGTACTGTACTGAGTACAATGCCTAAACTATGTGCATGTCATGTTCCCAGTGTGTGTGTGTGCGTGCGTGCGTGTGTGTGTGTGTGTGTGTTGTGACAGCTGGTTATGCAGTACTGGAAATACACTCTTGAATTTAACCCTAACAATCATCAACAACCCCCCCCAACAACCCCCAACCCATTCCTCTAAACCTCAACCCTCCCATCAGCCCGAGCCTTGACTTTTTCTGGGAAAACACATACACACACAAGGCGAGTGCCAGCAGCTCCATCAAGTAGTGTCCATGCGTATCAGATCAGTGATAATATCTTCGTCTGGGAGTACAAACACACATATTAATGGATTCTGGACCTCCGCTCTCTCTGTCGCTCTTCATAAGGGTGTTTATGATTTCTGCCACAGGTAGGAACGCTGGCTTATCAAACCTGCTACCACATTTGGAAGAAATAATCTTTTTAGTTTCTGTTGCTTTGCATGGTGTGGTGTGAATTTGTCTGTTTGTCAGATTTATATTGAATTAAGTGCAACATAAATGTATATATAAATAACCATCCAGCTGTAATAGAATGAATTATTCATAGTTTGAATAGAACATAGAACTTTTTACTCATCAGTAGCAGGGAAATGTTCAACCGTTCTGTGTGTGCTCCAAAGTACAATCCATTGTTGGCGTGGGAACTCAAAGACATGACGCTGATTTCAGTTTCACACAGGTATTTGCTGTGATATTTAATACAAAGGGTTTGAAATTACTGTAATACTAGACACCAATCAGGCACTAGCAGCACTTGTTTGTGGTTGGTAATTTTGCAAACTGTGCCTAAAATTCACTTATAGAGGTCTTTAGCTTGCTTTAGTTAGTTCGCTCACTCACACAGGTTTATCTTACACTTCATGAAATCTTATTTTTATGTGTATTCTTTTACAAAATTGAAATACATAGACAGAATATTTCTTATTTATTTCTGTCCCGGTGTATTCCAACAAAGTCTCTTGTTATTAAAAAATTGAGAGTGTGTGAAGAAGGTGATCAACACTCATTACACTAAGGATGAGCTGGAGTACCAGGAGGTGGCCGTCTTCTTCATCTACTGAACTGAAATACATAGAAACAATGTTTCTTCTTTATTTCTGTGGATTCAAAGGTCATGAACTCATGACCATTATATAAGACAATTCATCTTGAGTCCACAGGTGATTTTGGACTGCAGTTACATGTAATTGTTGGACTCACAGGAAAATAAATGGTCAGAATTGAAGGAGCACAGCTGAGACATACTGACTTTTAGTCCATAGCATGATACAAGCTCCAAACAATGGGTCCTACATTTCCCATAATGCAGTAGCATCATTAATCAGACACCCCTTGCCCACGTCTTTTACCTTTACACCTCTGACAGCAAAAATAACCCTGCTGACATCATTATGACATTGATTTTGGTAAGCTCTCTCCAGAGCCACAGGAGACATTATACAGCTGTATTTGATCACTGTATACATCTTTTTATTTTTGCTTTATTCACACTGTTTACACTGTTCATACTGTTTATATTGCTACATTTACACACATATTTGCCATACTTTTCTAGATCTCTTTATACTGAATATATTTTATATTTCATGTTTATTAGTCTTAGTCATATTGTATTGGCCTGACCTGTGTGCGGTTTGTCTGCAGCTTCAGCAGTCAACCTTGAGGGGGAACTCTTCAAGGATTTGATGAGGGGCTACAACAAGAACGTCCGACCCATGGAGAAGAGTGGTGACATCACTCAGGTGGACATCAAGATGACACTCACCAACCTCATCTCTCTCGTGAGTCAAGTTCAGTCTGGTGTTTTTGATGGGTTACCACTGTGAGTTAACACTGGTAATTACTATAATTATTACTATAACTACTCTCATAGAATGAAAAGGAGGAGGCCCTGACGACGAGCGTCTGGATAGAATTGGTAATTTTACACTTTGCAGTGATTTAACACAGTATATTTATTTATGTGGACCAAACTCACACACGCAGTATTTCTGTATGTAGCAATGGTGTGACTACAGGCTGAGATGGGACCAACCACCCAGGTCAGCTCTGTATGGGAACATCACCTCTGAGTTGCGGGTCCCGTCCAAAAGCATCTGGCTGCCAGACGTTATATTGGAGAACAAGTGAGTGTCTAACCATTGGAGACACAATGTTTTTAAAAAATAAATTAAGTAAAAGACTTCTAGAAAAAAAAGTATTTATTGTAAATATGACATTTTGATAAATGTTCATTTAGGTGCAAGCCAATAGGGCCTATAATAGCATGAAGATTTGTGCAAATGCAGTGCATTGATGCTTTTAACAAGCACACCTTCAATATTACAATGTAGTATGTTTATGTATAATGTAAAAACAAGGCATCAACAATGTGCATGGGTTTAAATAGACCGACAAATGTCTGTTTCCCTCTGCCCTAACCTGTGCACAGTGTGGATGGACAGTTCGAGGTAGCATATTACTGCAATGCACTGGTGTCTCCTAATGGCTGTGTGTACTGGCTGCCTCCTGCCATCTACCGCAGTGCCTGTGCCATCACTGTCAACTACTTCCCCTTTGACTGGCAGAACTGCACCATGGTCTTCCGGTGAGTAGAGACAGGACGTGTTGGGACCAGTGAGTTCTAGTGTGAAAATGTTCAGTTTCAAAATATCTCTCAAATTTGTTGTCTTGATGACAATTCAACAATTCACAGACTTTTGCTGGTGGCTAATTTAATTTCTAATCGGGTAGGGATGCTTTCGGAAACTTGGACATTCGACCCTCAATTCACTTGTCTGGTTTCTTTGTGTTTCAGTAGCATTCACAGCCTCCAACCTGCAACAATTCTACCTCACGGTCCCTTTTCACTCTGCTGTCTTGTAAAATTAAATAAATGGTTGTGTTTGTTGCTGTGACAGACCATATTTCTTCTCCTTGTGTTCAGCTCCCGGACTTACAGCGCTAATGAGATCGAATTGCATCTCAAAGAGGAGGATAACCACACATTGGAGTGGGTGGATATTGACCCCGAGGCTTTTACAGGTAGGCAACATTTGAATAATCAAAATAAAAGAATCACCACGATTATCTAAATGTGCTTCTGCAATTTAAAACAGAATGAAAGACTCTAATTTTGATGTTTTTAGAAAATGGAGAGTGGGTTATCAAACATAGGCCGGCTAAAAAGGTGATCAACCCTCAGCACACTAAGGATGAGCTGGAGTACCAAGAGGTGGTCTTCTTCCTTGTCATCCAGAGAAAGCCCCTCTTCTACATCATCAACATCATCGCTCCCTGTGTGCTCTTCTCCTCCCTCTGCCTCCTTGTCTACTACTTACCTGCCAAAGGTCTTTGTCTTCACTTTGTGTATCCAAAAGCCTAATATCAGTTAGTCAGACCTCTGTCACGTCAAATCTCATCCAAGTCTGGAGGAATCTTGTAACTAGACATCATCAAGATTTTCTCCAGACCTTTATGAGGCTGATAACAGAGGTTTGGCTCCCTGAGGAAGTCATTAGCATCTGTTTTCATCAACACAAACCCTCACCACTACTGACTGAATATTGGTTTGAGTTTCCAGCTGGTGGTCAGAAGTGCACCATGTCTATTGCCACTCTTCTGGGCCAAACTGTGTTCCTCTTCCTAATCGCTAAGAAGGTTCCAGAGACATCGAGGGCAGTGCCTCTTATTGGCAAGTAGGTTCATGTGATCGCCCTAACATTTCAGTCCAACCTCTGCTGATGTGAAACAGTGTTAAAAAAAGGTGTTGAATGATATATTTGAACGTTTGACTGCAGGTATTTGATGTTTGCGATGTCAGTGACCACGATGGTAGTGATGAACTGTGTGATAGTCCTCAACGTCTCCCTGAGAACTCCAAACACTCACATAATGACAGACAAAGTCCGAAAGGTGAGACTGTGGCCAAACCAAACTATTTCCTTCTCTCAATCTAACTTCCATTAGGAAGCTAACGAATGAGCATACTGTGAAGTCAACACGTGACTGTTTGCCACTGGATTAACCCCTGACCCTGTGTTCTTTTCAGATTCTCCTAAACATCCTGCCTCGGCTGCTGAGGATGCAGATGCGACCCTGGACACCAAACAACACCGTAAACGGTGAAACTCTGGCTACGCACAGGAACGGTGTGCTCTTGTTCCCCTGCCGACGACGCAGCTCCATGACTCTCATTACCAAGGCGGAGGAATACGTGATGAAAAGTGCCCGGTCTGAACTCATGTTTGCCAGACTCAAAGAAAGAAACGGATTGATGAAATCAGTATTAGAGAAGCTACGTAAGTATTTGAATGAGTTTGCATGTGCTAAAGTGCACGTGAAAGTGTGTTTAGCCTTGTAAACACATGAATATCCGGCCTGTTTTGTACACAGATGATGGGCTGGAGGGGGGTACAGCTGAGCACCTCAGTACCAGTCTGGCAAAGGCCTCTCCAGAGCTGAAGAAGTGCGTGGCCTCCTGCAAACACATAGCTGAGACTGCAAGGCAACAGAACAACTTCCAGAACGTAAGCTCTACATTTCACATAGGATCATCTTCTCAAGCTTAACTCAACATCAGTTTTAATAATAATCTCTCATTTTTCTAACCACAGGAGAATGAAGAGTGGTTCCTGGTTGCCCGGGTGATCGACAGGGTTTGCTTTATTGTCATAGCGCTGGTGTTTTTTATCGGCACAATCGGGATCTTTTTGATGGGCCATTTCAACCAACCTCCCTCCTCACCTTTCATTGGGGATCCTAAGAAGTATCTCCCACCAATAAACAATCTCACTGATCTAACTGAGACAGACTTCTTGGGGTGAACCAAGAGAAAATCTCTGGATTTTATACCTTATTATCCCTAAAGTGGAAATCTGATGGCATCCCTTTCGTCAGCGATCTTTCACTAATGACTGGGACGCAGAGAGGATGGAGAAGATGCATACAGCTGTGTGTAATGTGGGTCTGTGGACGATAAGAAACTCAAAAACGCTTGTTTATGGTGATAACGGGTCCACTGCACAGTTGTGTGGTTGCCACGCTTGATCTGTGATGACATGTACTGGTATCAGCTGTGACTGATTGTTTGGGGTGGTTGCCAGCTCAGTGTTTGCTATAAGTTTACTTTTTCACCTGCTGTGACTTTGATAAAACTCAAGGCCGTCGTGATTAACTGCATGAGCCAAATGTGCCAAAAGGAAGCTTTTATCAATAAAAGTACTACTGTAATCCTGTGATTGCACACTGTCGGAAATTTCTTAATCCTCCCGTGTTTGGCATCTTTTTTCGAGGCAGATAGAGAGCACTGACACCCCCAAAACACAGACCCAGTGCACAGCCCCCCACCTCTGGAAGCAGGATTTCAATTACATGGCTGAGTGGTGCCTTTCTGAACCAACAAAAGGCAGATCCGGCTGGTTGGGATGGAAACGGAGACAGGGGGTGAGACAGAGCCGGGAGACAGGAGTGGGAGCGAGCTCTCACACACAAAGCCAAACATTACTACGCACAAACACACAGAGGTGCTAAGGAGGTTTCCCCCCTCCTCATCATGACAACTCATGGATGTCTGCTTGGTATCTTCCTTCTCACAGTTAGATTATGAGAGTCTTTAGGTACCTGGAGGTTGAGCACAGATGGTAAGCAAGAGACTTTTAATGTTCTGTTGTGCTATTTTCTGTCTTTAGTTTGATATAATACCAGTAAAAGGCTAAAGATGTTAACCTTTGGGCACCTGTTGTATTCCTTTAGCAATCACTGTCTATATGCAGGACTCAAAGCAGGGCTTTCATCATAGTTATCATAGTTGTTATGTTGTGGAGGAATATACAGTGTAGCTGCAGAATGGGACCAGACTGTGCAAGTCGACTGAGTGTGATGTGAATAAAAAGGAGGCCCAGGCTGGCTGCTGTGATGAAATCACTTCAGTGTTTAAATTGGTGCCAGAGAAGTGTCTGAACCTGCAGACCTGCTGTAAGGAAGTTGTTGAACATTGAACATTTTCCAGTAAATTCAGGAGTTAACTCAAAAGATAATAAGTCTTCATTTCATAGATATGTATTTCATTTGTATTTGTATAGACAGATATTAATATTTTTTAACTCAAAAGCGTATGCTGAATTATTTTTAAACCATCTTGTCCTGTGGTCCTCACAACGGATCAAGAGGATTTCCAGATTTCTATTTTCAAAATTATAATTATGTCTTGTCTCATCTTTGCTTATTGTCTATATTTTAATTGGACTTTGCACTGAGAATTTTGTGTCAAAACTACTATTTGCAAGATCAAGGGAAGGGAAAGTCACTGCTCATGAATTGTATTGTATTAAGAGTCAAACAAAAAGCATGCTGATCTGGTCTACCAGCTCCCGTTACATGCTCACTTAATTTTATTTCATTCAATTTAACAAACATTACACGTATCCAGCTCCATCTGGCACCACTTATAGTTGTTTTTAGACTTTTTAGGCCCACAACGTTTTCATCTTCTTGCACACTATATATGATTTACAGTAGAGCAAGTAAGACTGTTTTACTCAGAGACAGAATTTTGTGTTCCACATATATTTTCAGTTTTACACCATGTCAGCGTTGACCAATCAGCCTCTTCCCTTTGATCGACTGGAGCGAGAGAAGCACATTCAGATGATCTTCAGAGCTTTCCAGAACCATTGTGGGCCTTCGTGTGAGTGCCACACTCATTCACCTGGACCCAAACCCCATCAAACACCTCCTGAATGGGAATCTAATGAGCAGGTGTCAGCTCTGTCTCCCGGGAGGAAGATGGAGAACATGCAGCCCCTGGGAAAAGTGAACAGGCCACTGGTGGAGGAGCAGCAGTGGACTGGAGGTGCTGCAGGATCACGCTTTATGTCTGCACTGGAAACAGTCAGTCAGATACATATCACTGCCAGACCAGAGCTTCAGGGTGAGTAGGGTGGATTGCTTTTGTGTGTTTGTGTGTTTCTGTGAGAGAGATTTGTCTATTTTTAAAGAATAAAGGTGTGTTGTTGTAGGTCCACAGTGTGTTCCCAGGAGGATCTACAGCATCACCACAGCAGGCAACAGGTCACAGTTATCCGTGGCTGTGGAAGGTACTAATCCCCGTTCAGCTAAAAACATGCATCCCTTTCAATGAGAGAGTGAATGATGGTGTTTTTCAATGGAATCTCAGTCTCTCCTCGATCTCTCCATCCTGTCAGAGAGTTCGTGTCTGTGCCTCCAGTGCTGTGGTCCAGCTCGGGCCTGTTACTTGCAGGGCTTTGACCATTGGGGCCACCTGGTCTTTTATTTTGAAAGGCCCCTTAGGGTGGATGCCTGCTGCCTCGGCTGTTGCCTGATGGAGATGAGAGCCTATACACCTCAAAAAAATCTTATTGGCACTGTATGCCAGAGGTAGGACAGTCTGAATCTGTTTCTGTTGAAGTATTTTACTTAAATACAATAAGACATTTAAACTTATGCTCTGCTAAAATTCAAATGGAAATATTGTACTTTAGTCTCTATTACATTTATTCAAATTTGTTGCACATGTAGCAGGAAGCTTGCATGTATATTTATGATAGCTGCATTACATTTAGGGGAGATTCAACTATTGTGAGTGCTGGTTCAGTGTCACTGTTTTAAGTTTTAAATGTAATTTTTCCACATTTTTCATTTGGGTGAATGAAATTTTAACCCCCATTAACCCCAACGATAAGAATCCTGTCCCTGCAATGTTAATACTTCACATTCTCAGACTGAATAACTTGTCATGTGAGCCTTTTTCCGTGTCACTCCCAGCCTCTGGCCACCCTGAGCCACTATAGTTACCCAGGCCTGTCTGTAAATAGCAGTGAGAGCCTTTACTGTTCCACCCAGCCGGGTGTAGTCTAAACCTGGGAGAGTTAATACACAAAACAGCTGTCTGCATGGAGACACACACCAACAGAGCTGCCCTGGACTGGGTGGGAAGGAATGCGGCATCCTTCATAATGGGAATGTTGGCTAATGGCACCCATGTCTCCTGAAATACTTCCTTCTTCATCTGGCCTAAATCTGACTCCAGGGTTAGCTGGGGTGCCTTTGTGTGTCAAATTTAGAGTTCTCCAGAAGCAACACTCGATGAAGTTGTGTCCAATTAAGACTGACCTGGCAGAGGTTTCAGTGACCATGGATCTACTTGGTATAAATATTCTCTCAGTTGTTCTCAAATAATAGCATGCCCCAAATTTGAACTCATCTGACACCAAGCAAACAATGGTTTTGGTGGTGCAGAATCATGACAGCTGATAATGTGATCAACCAAGCATCAAGGCTGGGCTACACCAGCGTGTGAAGCTCTGGACAGTCTATCTGCGAGGTTGCTTATAGCATGATTATGTAAAAAAAAAAAAAAAAAATGTGCAAAGCTGTTGCGTGTCGGTCGACTGTGTTTTCAGGTGGAGCATGTTCACCCCTCTCCTGGAGGTGTGCGATGCAGAGGGAGCATCTACCCTCAGAATCCAGGGCTCCTGCTGTCCATGCCGCTGCTTCTCCAACCAGCAATTCCAGGTAATAATTTTTAAAGCAACATTATATAGGAATTAGTATTTTTACAATTTAGTGCCCCCAGTTTCATGGTGAAATGTCACCGTCATAAATATGAACAGCTGTACACATGTACGCATGCTGCATTCGTTAGGATTATATTATTTATGATCAAAAACTAGCAACTACTTTGCTAACAGCCAAACATCAAGCAAGTGCGGACACAAGACTTAGCAGCCAGCTAATATTATTTACTAGTCTAACAACAAGAAGCCCAGCTCGGCGTCTTTCATTTACCTTTCACGAAGCTCTTGCCATTGACTAAAAGTCAGCCCAAAATTTACTCTTGCCTGGCGGCCTCTTGCTCAGTCACTCTTTGGTCTCTTTGACTCTGTGGTTTAAAAAACAACACTACGCTGGTGCTCCGAGCTCATGGTCTTGTGCAGCCCGGCTAACAAATTGAGCTAACATTAGTTAATGGCAGCTAAAGCTGGTAGCAGTTTACTTTACAGCAAACTGTAAATCACCAAGAGTTGATGCGGAGAGGCTGCAACTGTTTCTATAAGTGTATTTAATTCAGTATTTGTGCCTTTTAATCACACACCAGATTGTCTCCAACATTGGTGAGAAAATGGGGACAATATGGAAGAAATGGCCTGGCTTCAACGATGAACATAACATGGACCATGAATATTTTGGGTTGGAGGGTGAGTTGTATATTAAGAAATCTAATAAAGTGGTTCCAAACTGCATGTCACGCCTGCCTTTGTAGGCCAAAATAAAGCCACGTTGAATGTTGTTGATATAACGGACGGTCAAGAGAATGAATGAATGAATAATAAAGCTTGATTCAAAGCCCTTTTTAAGAGCAGACACTTTGACCTGCCATATCAGAAAAAGCACAGGTGCTATTAATAACATTAATGATGGCTTCATTCCAGCGATGAATGCAATACAGTGCAGAAACTAATAAATGAGTGTTCACAAGCTAACATTTCTGCTGAGAAAAAAACAAGTTTTGTTTCACTTTGCATTTTTCCTTGTGCCTTGTAGACTGGGACTCACTGTTGTAATTGGTTTTAATTTTAGCAGCTGCCTTTTATACCTTACTCCCATTTCTAAATCTATGTCACTCTTCCAGTACCGAGGAGTATGGAATCACACACTAAACTGCTGCTCCTGGCAGCCACATTCTTGTTGGTAAGGATGTGAATTTCTTTTCTAAACTTTGAAAGACGATACCGTTTATTGGTGTTAAAATGTAAAAAGCACAGGTGTTGATAATAAAATTGAGGATGGCTGAATTCAGTTCAGCTGCTTCAGTTTCAGGGTCTCTGGTATTGCGCATTGGCATGACTTACTGTTCTTAATAGAACAGAGACATTGTTAATTTGTTTGTGACATATCAAATGCTTGCTGTGGAAATGCCCTTTACCTGTTTTGTTTTCTCTACTACAGAATCACATGTTCTTTGAAATGAGCTGAGTCGTGAGTAAAACGGACATTGTTGAAAGTGGTGGAAGACACCAGCCAAAGGCACATTATGGACCGCAACATGGAAAAGACAACAGTAAAGGCTGGTGTGGCTTTGAAACTATTTCAACATGAAAAAAAGTGACACTGAACGAGCTTTAGCAGCAGATGCATATTTGACATTTATTGCTATAATCCATCAGGTGTACATCCGACAGTGGTTCTTCACTTTTGACACACACCTGCACCCATCAGCACACCACCAAACACGGGCAGCGTTGCAGTTTTTCACCACCAAACCATAGTTGCTTTCTTGAAATGGTTAAAACAAAAAAAAAAATGCTCCCGAGGAATTGATAAAAACAGACCCTGACCCTGGGCCCAATCTCATTTCTTTTACTACAAAATGGAAAAGGAGTGAAGGACAGCGTTTCAGGACTCCTGTACACCTTTGTTGAGGACATTAAAGCAAAGCCCATCCCTTGGATTCATTAAAGGCGGGTAAAGACAAAAGGAAAAAACTGGTACGGGTTGGGCTCGAGGCCAGGCACAGTGATTTAGGCAGCTTGGCAGTCCATTCTTAAGATGCCGGTTATACAACCTTCTGCCCAACACAGGATGGTCCTCATCCTTTGGGATTCAACTTCCAGGTCAAAGACGGAGAATCACTGCTGATTCTGTTACGTGATCTTTGAAGTGGACTGTATTTACAAATATATCATACACAATAATAGTAATAATTCTAGTTCGAAATGACCAGAGGAATTGTAGTTAAAATACAGCACTGTAATAAAATAACATCTACCTGCAACCCTGTTTGAGTCCCAATGAAACAAGATTAACACAAACTGATCTTGACAGCAGGAAATGTGATGTTATGTTAAGCAATAAAATCTGATCTAGTATTTAACAGATTGGTTTCGTTGTATTTTGTCAAGTACACTTTGTTAACAGCTAATGACCAGATCAGAAAACACCAGTCACGTGGCCTCCCTCTGGTGGCAAGTTAACGGATGTTACAACTTGCATTAAAAAAAGAAAATTAAAAAAAAAAAAAAGAAAAAGAAAACTGGAGGCTTCGTTCTTCTCTGGTTGATTAAAAATAACGCATATTTCTCTCTTCGGCTTGGTTCAGCGTTCTGTTGACAGGCTCTTTCCAATTAGAGACAAGAAGGAATGGTCTTCGTGCCTCTGTTCCTGTCTTCATACTACACAGTACCAATCCACGTAGAGGTATCCTTTCCTGGACTCGTCTTCCCCCAACACATCAGATATACACACACCTGTAACGCCACACACAGAAACAAGCAACGTTAGCATGAGACATCAAGAGGATTTCTCTCACTTGTGAAACCGATGTAGGAACAGTTCTTACTCTTGCAGAGGTTCTCTGTTTGAGGGGCTAACGTCCTCCACTAGCATTCACCAGACCATGGAAGTCTTCCCAGGCTCTGCACACAAAAAAAAGGACGCAGCACTTCACCATTCACAGTAAACAAGCGGTTTAGATATTTATGGGATTTTCAGTGGGAAAGTCACAAATGTATCATTTTGCCACAAAAGCACATGAAACATGATGGAGGTGCATACATGGCATCTCGTTTGTGATATATAAATCAAACAACGCTGAAAAACTTCATGTTGTTTTTTATATCTGTATTTGTTGTGTAATAATGTTAATCATGAATGCCAAACAAAATTAATAGCGCACTCCAAAGCAGCACTGCAACTAACGATGAATGTTTTTACATCTGTTATTAGTCCAATCAAAACTCCAAAACCTAAAATGATTCAACTTAGACTTCAATACAAAGAAGCTGAAACAAGCAAATATTTCAAATTTGTGCTTGTTAAAAAGCAATAAATCGTGATCTATTCTGTTTGAATCATGAGAACCATCAAGACTGTTTTATAGAAATCTGCTTGTTGAAGCAACATTCATGCATTATAGTTGAAGAATAATCCCACAGTGCCTCCTAGGTGAGAAGATTTTGTGAGCATGCATACATTTGTGTGTGAGATAGAGAGGTTGAAGAGAAAAATAATAAAACGAAGAGACATACATACTTAATGCTGTCTGTGTGAGTCTTGTACTCCATGATGGTGTTGGGAGGCAGGTTGAGGACTCGGCGCAGGGTGTCTCTGATGCGGGCAGTGGTTGCCTGGTCACTAGCGGTTTTGTTCCAGATGGAGATGATGTCCTCCTGGAGACGAGAAGCAGAGAAGGCGTGTCTGAGTGTACTGAAGTAGGCGGTGTGTTTTGAGGTGAAACAGGTGTGGGTCTGTTTGTGAGTTTTACCTGGAAGCGTACTGACACCACAGCCCCGCAGATCTCCTCTCCTACCATGAACTGCTCCCCAAGCATGGCCAGGATCAGGTTCTCCCAGCACCGAGATGCCAGACCTTTCCTAAGCCGAATGATCCACTTCCCACCCATCTTATTGGCATCATCCTGAACACAACACAGACAAGATTTCATAATAAGCATTAACTCAATAAAACAGATCAAATGCATTACAAAACAAGTACCCACCTCCCACATGGGTTTAATCCCCTCCTTGAAGAGGTGGAAGTCACTATGGCCTGTTAGGTCACCTGGCCGGATCATGTGACTATAGAAACGCCAGAACTGCTCCACCTTACGAAGGGAAAGAAATGTTTTATCGTCAAGTACGGAAGAATGAGTCAGCATGATCTTATATTCTTAGATCAGGTTTGTGTCTGACTAAGGCGATATCCGCTGTGTGAGGTCACAAAGATCAAACATACCGAGGCGAAGCTGCCAATCTGTTTAATGTTCTGTTCGTAGCTCTGAGTACTGGCTGGTCTCCCTGGGGTGCGTCTGGAGTACCAGAAGGTGTAGTTGTATTGAAGAGGGTGCTCTCCTGCCCCCGGCACCACCATCTGTAGTAAACAAGACAGTGACTTAGCTCCCTGCAATTAACGTGGAAGCCTCTGTAAACACATGAGTCACTCTTTAATAGGATAATCACCTTTTTCTTGGAGATGTTCTGTTCCTTGTCTTCGTCTTCGTTTTTTTCCTTCTCACTGTCTTTCGGTGAGCCTTGGTCCTGATCGTGGTCTCCACTGTCATCATCTTTCAGACTGGATTTGACAGGAACAGGAAGCAAAACAAATGTTACATTTCAGTTAAGGGCTGGTGACAACTCTGTTGACGCTTAATTAGCTAGGATAAACAAAAAGAACAAGGTGTTGAGTCAACCTGGTGATTTTGGAGGCTGTTGTTTGTGGTGCTGTTAAACTGCACTGTGTTACAGTGACGGGTATTTCTAATATTTAGTGTGCCTTCACTGATATAAAACAGTTTTAGCTTGGTAACGTTACACCTACTAAACTGTCAACTGGCTGTGTTTAACTGTGAAGCTGTATGCGTGTAATTATGCACACGTACAAACCAGCACTGCACGCAAACTACCATAAACGTAAATAGCCTACAACACACAGTTAGCTATCTGCCCGTGCTTCAAGGCCATGGGAAGCCGAGACTGCGCGCACCTTCCACCGCCTCCCAGCAACTACCACACCGAGGATTCGGGGCCTGTCCGGCTTCCGCCATGCTAAGCTAAAGCTAGCAACACAGCGCATTCCCCTTTATAAAATACTACATAATCTACGTTTTCTCTCTCATTCGTTGGAAGTGCACCCGTGTATGTGAACCTAGCTCTTATGTGGGTTTATAACCGCAGACAGAGCATGCAGGACCATGCAATAAAGCTGACACACCTCTCTTTTAACACGCAACAGCTTTCATTAACCTTACGCTCCCCTCCCCCGGCTCCCTGTAAATTTGCAGCCACGGCATGGGAGAGTCCACTCCCTGGTAGATATGCCACAGAAACTTTAGGATTACTCACGCGTCAAATTTGTTGTTCATTATTTTCTAGGTGGGAGCCTTTCGGAGTCCGACCACAGCCTCCTGAATTCCGCAGGAACGGCGGCGCGCACCTCACGTGTACGCGCACGGCGAGTCGTGTTGATGAGCGTGGTCAGCTCAGGAGTGACACATCGAAGATTTAAAGCTTTTTGCCACATTTATTCACTGGACACATGCATGACGCAAACATATAAAGGCGGAGAACATCTCATCAAAATATGAGACACACATCATGTTTTAACATTTTATTCATCATATCTCATACAGCTGACTCCCGTACATAATAAATATAGAGTCCAGTACCACTCAAATCAGTTAATTATAGCTTTGTAAAAAGTCTCTGTAGAGGAACTCGGTGACTTCGACACACAGACATGGGTGCGAGCAGGCAGACACACACCACCACACATACGCAGCCTCAACACAAAAAAGGACTGGCAGCTTCTTCATATGAATCGGCCACCTCTGATGTGCCGCAGGCCGCGTTTCATCCCTTCCATCCCATCCGCTTGTCATCTGTTCTCGCGGCAACTTCAAAAGCGTGGCTCTGTTCAGGTCCAAGCAGAGCTGTGGACCGAGTCTGGGGGGCGGGGGGGACAAAAAGGGGGGCTGTGATGGAGGATGGGGTCAGGAAGTAAGTGGACTTCTATAGGTCCAGCTTGACTTTAGTGTTAGTCAGGATGGTGCGCAGGTTTAAAGGGATGAGGGGCTGAGGAAAACCCTGTGTCTGGGTTAATAGAAGTTAGGTAAGGAGCAGAGTGTCTGGGGGTGAGGCATGGGAGGAAAGCTCTGACATGGTGGGGTATGGCACGGTATGGTGTGGTGTGGTTTGGTTGGCTCTGCTATCGGAGACCATCCCCTCGTCCCTTGCCCCCTGTGCCTCTGTGAGGACCTTCATGAGAGGGTCCTTTGTTCCAGGCCGGCAGGCGCACCAGTGAGTGAATGAGCAAGAGCAGCGGCGGCCCTCTTCAATGGCGGCTGTTTGTTTACACCAGCCAGTCCCGTCATACTTCATTAGCAGCCCAGCCCACCGACAACCTCTGATGTCCTAATCGCCGATGAGTGTGTGGCTGCCCATCAGCCCTGAGCCTCAGCGGTTCAGGATAAAGGGGTCTCCAGGATCCCCGACACAAACATTCCCACTAAATCCGCCCGCCTGCCTGCCTTCTCAGCCACTGCTGGTATGCATACATACATACACATACATACACACACATACATCCTCCATGGTGAGGGTGGATGGGAGAACTGTTTTCCTTTCATCGTGGGCCAAGAGGCACAGGGAGGTGAGGCGACGTCAGTGGAGCAGCAACAGTCCCAGAGAACTAGCTCTGCATCACAGAGATGTGAGAGATCTGCCGCCCAGAAAGACACATGACAGATTATTATTCAGTGCTGCCATCTTCTGACCTCAGTCACAGACTTAAAAATTCAGATTTATTATTTTTTAATCAAAATTTGCTGTCAGGCTACTGCTTTGTCTGCCTCATCCTATCATCAACCTTCCAACAGGTGAAAACAGTGAAACAGGACATGCTTGAGAAGTTACGACCACCGAGTCTCATAACACTAGCACTGCCACTTAGGATTATTTTCAATGTAGATTATGATTTTGATTAAAACCATAGTCTATAAATGATCAGCAAATAGTGACACATGCCCAATACGGTTCGTTTTATTTTTAGATTTGTCTGACCAATAGTACAAAACCCAAAGACATTCAATTTGCATTGATATGAAACAGAAAAAAAGAAGCAAATTCTCATATTCTCTCATAATTCTCAGAAGCTGAAACCAGCAAATGGCATTTTTGCTTGATAAATAACTAATCAGCTTCAATTGAATCAATTAATCATTTTAACACAACATAATAGGATTTTGTGTTGGTTTTACAGTTTAAACCTAAAAAAGGCTTTTGTAGTTTTTAACTGTATTAGTATTATTACAAACTATTCATCTCGGTTTTCCACTATAGCCTCATTTTTGTGATATTTTGTTACTGTGACATGTTCATGTTTCATTGTGTTGTGTGCTTTTATTTAGAAGTTTTTGTGTTAAAGATGCAGCATCCTTCAGAGGCTGGCCATCTACAGTATGTGTCTCACTGGATGACTGATAAAGGTTCAGCCTCATTGTGGAGTACATACAGGTTGTGTTTTTACACATTCTGTAAACAGCATATTGGATGCTGTGTCACTGGTGAAATAAAAACGGCTAGTGTTGCCGAGTTTTCCAATGAACTGACCTCCTGAATGGCTCTTCCCAGCCTCTCCTGACTTTTCACCACTTTCCTGAAAGAGAATTACGTCCATTACGATTTCTGATACCTGAATGATACCTGAAGCTACTGCTATCAGCTGCGTAATCATGTTGTACTTCAGACAAAGGAACAGAGCCAACCTGTGTATTCTGCGAGCCAGACTGAGGGTGAAGTTTGCAGAGCAGTCAGGCTGATAAGTGGACGGCACTATGGTGTAAGCTCCAGGAGAAAGACAGCAGGCTAGACTGACATCCTGGGTGTAGCAGTGAGGGACACAACTGGCAACAGGATCCTCGTCCCGGGGTAATGTCTGCTCAGATTCTCCATCTCGGAACTGGAAAGACAGAGAAGATCAAATGCTGCAAATGACAGAAAGAAGGGAATGTACACAGAGGCAAACGACCCACAACTCAAAATGACACTGGTGTTGTCCCTTCATGTTTGACTGACCTTATAAATGTGGAAGCCAATAGGTTGCAGGTCAGTTTCAGGGCGGCTCTGGTGCAGGGTTATCCTGACATTAACTCCTGATGTCATCGCTGACTCATCACACACTGAAAAAGGGAAGCGTGGGTTCTGCCAGTGAGACAGGAAGTTTCTGCTTCCTCCGGCCGTCCTCCCCTTCACCCACGAGCCCCGGAAATAAGTGGTGTCCCACTCTCCATCTGTTGTTAATGGCAGTGCAGGTGCTGGGATTTTCAGGGCACTGAGGAGGAAACCAACATTGTTTTGTCATTAATAATTAAATTAGGAACATGGCAAATTTTCTGATCACGGTACTTTACAAGGTGAAACACGGAAGTTGTAAAATCCATTGCTGTGGGGAACACCTGGAAGTGTGACTTCCGCAGTCTAAAAGGATTAAAAAGTTGAATTTATTGGTTGATCCTTTTAAAAGTTTTTTTTTTTTAAATTGACCAGCAGATGTCACCATTTATTCATATTCACGGGACATCAGGGCGTTAAGAAAGTTTGTGTGCAGCATTTTTAGCTAAGATAGGACTGTTGACTTTCTCCTGGAACGTCACCTGAGGGATGTGAAAGAGGAAGAAAAGACCCTGATGAGAAAGCGGGCCTCAGCTCCTGGCTGGTATGTGCTGGCGATCAGCAGGTAGTACCCAGACTCGAGCTGTCCATGGAGCACTACCTCTCTCTCGTACGCGTGGCAGTGAGTAGAAGCACAAGGAGGTTTGTTCAGCATCCGGCTTAGATTAAAACGCTTCTTCTCCACCTGGTGACAGAAAAAAACACCAGTAAACGTGATGCGAACAAGTTCAAAAGTACGAATGCTGTTTTCCTTCCATAACTGAGGGCACGTACCTTCCACATGTGTAGAGCGATAGCCTGGTAATGCTGGTGCTTTGTGTTCTTGCTATCCTCCGGTGGCTTTTGTGCATATTTCTCCGTGCTTCTCCATTTTCTATGCTGTAGCAGGGATACCAGCACCTCTCCTCTCTCACACACTTTGAGCCAAAACTTAGGGTTGCTGCCGTAGTTGCTGCTGTTCCGGCTGCCACCCGCTGAGTGGCCTTTTATCCACCGACCAGCCAGCTGATGATTGTGTGTCAGCAGATTTCCTGTCGGAGAGGAGAGCTGTCAGTGGTCAACGCTGTGGAGGTCGCAGTCACTCTCAGTTTAAAACTTTCACTAGCTAAATAAGGGAATTACCAGTATAGATGCTCTTTAGGTGCCCCTCCTCACTGATGGGGTAGCCCACTGTGACATCATCAAATTGGGAAAGGAATTCGGTCTCATCCAACCAGAACTCGCCCTCAGCCACCCTGGCTTGTAAGTCCAAAGCAGAAACAGGGTCGACAGAACTCCAACCAGCACCACTGCGGAGAAATACATATACTAAGTGAAGGCATCCAAAGGCTAGAGGTTGGATATTTGTATTCAGAACTCTCTACAGGTTACACACACTTGTATCAATGACATATCAGGAGGCATACATGCCTACCTCCCTATCCAGTCCCCACCCCAGCAGCATCTTCCCCAGGGGTTTCTGATCCTGAGCAGCAGCACTTCACTCCCTGACACCGTCTTCACAGCCAACCATTCCATGACTGTCAGCGCGTGGTACTCACCCAGCTCACTGGCACCTGAAACAGTCACCAAGGTCATCAGGGCATGTGATACAGGATCAAAACAACTTGTGTCTGCAAGAAAGCTCTTTTTTTTCTGACCTCCGGGGCTGCTGTGAGTGGAGCAGCTGATCGCACACTGGTCTTTCACTGGGTACAGGAGGTTGAGGTCCAGCCTTCTCCTCCTGACCTGGTCGCTGTCCTGTTCTGGTCTCTGCTCCTCCTCTGACCCAAAGTCTCCCAAGCTCCAGCGCTCCGCCAGGCCCCCGGTCAAATCCACCAGGGCCTCGGACACCTGCCCTGCCCAAAGTCGCTCATAGGAGCTGTGAAGCCTAAAGACGGAACAGAAAATGGAATTTCCAAACTTGATCAAATCTGCTACTAGGAATGTTTTCCAAAAAATTTGACCAGAGCTATCTTCTAAATCAAGTTCAAAGTAGGTCAAGCTGAGAGATAAGAGGAGTTTCTATGCCCTCTCGTCCAGCAGGTTCTCATGGATCGTGGCTGCTGCTGTGGTCCTGCACAACGTCCACTACATATATTATTACTGTCATTACTGTTACCATACCTCCATTACAGTTTGTGGTTAGTTAATGTTTTGCTGCTGCTGTGATCTGTGTCTCTCTAACTCTCTCTTCTCCCCCCCCCCCTCTCTATCTGCCCCTCTTTATCTTTAACTCAACCGGTCGTGGTGGGTGACTGTCAACCAATGAGCTGGGGTCTGCTCGAGGTTTCTGCCTGTTAAAAGGAAGTTTTTCCTCACCAAGTGCTTGCTCATGGCGGAACTACTGGGTCTCTGTAAATAATATTTTAAAGAGCAGGTTCTAGACCGGCTCTGCATGAAAAATGTCATGAGATAACTTTTGTTACAATATGGCGCTATATAAATAAAACTGAATTGAATTAAGAAAGGGAAATTCCACAAGTTACTTACTTAGCATAGGCCTTCTCCAACAGGGCTACCCAAAAGGCAGTGGGAGAGTGGCAGCGTGAGAAGCAGAGAGTGGAATTGATACAGGGCAAGCGGTCATCGATTGTCACCTCTGTCCAGTCTCCCTGCTGCCAAAACCGAAACTGGAAGGAGCCCCTGTACCTGCTGTCAGCCCACTGGGGCTGATCTGGAGGGAACACCTACAGAGAGTCACAGACTAAGTCAGTACAGCAGTGTAGGACATAAAACAGATAACGTGCTTGTTCAGAGCAAACCTAAGTCTACCTTGTTCAGTAGGTGTTTGTTCTTAAGCAAGAAGGCACAGGCACAAAGAAACCAGCAGTCTCCCAAAAGGCCTTGCTTTGCATGACCCAGGTTGATGTTGTCAGGGAAGAGAGCTGGCGACTGGCAGATCTCCTGGAGGTATGAAACAGATATAAAGGAGGGGATATGCTGACTTACAGATAACGTGCGATAAAGCTGGGAATTTAATTTTGGGAAGTTTAATACACGTAGGCAAAGAAAACTCAATAAATCTAAATAAACAGCGTGAACCAGATGTTGTTACCATGGAGACCTTCTTATTGTATTGTTTTGTCACACAACATTTTGTCAAGATGCAAGATATCAAACACGTCATGGTGGGAAATTCTTCTTTAGCAGAACAAATCCACCTGTGACAGGTGATGCAACTCACGATCTCTGGTCACGAGCCAGAGATGTAGATAAAAAAAACGGAAAAAACGCTCGTGGAATTCACTGCAGTACTTCTCCTTTACCCTTGACAGTGAGTCTAACCTGTGGGCGTAGCCAGATGATGTCTCCCTGCAGCCTGGCGATGGGCGTGGAGCTGTCACAGAACAGGGACGTGTCCTCGGCGGGGAAGTCCGGGTCCTCAAACAGAGCCTCGCCTCCGCACGGACTCTCTGTCCTGCACTCTTCTTTCATGGCTTCTGTTTCTTTTCCAACCTGGTTCGTACCTGCTGGGTCAGCAGGCGAATCTCAGCCAGCTGTGACCATCCTCACTGCCTCCATGTAGCCTTCACACCTGTGCTGCACCTAAAAATAAAAGTAACAATGACATGATATATAGATGATATATATATATATATATATATGAATATCTGGGGTGTTGTGTGCATATATTGTTATTTATGACAGAAAAAAACAGATAATATCAGTTCACCTTCCCTCATAAGTGCACAAATATACATTTAATATAAGTTAATGTTTCATTTGTAGAGTTATATATAGTGTTACATCATTGTAGGGTTATCTTGTGGGGAAAACATGCTTGATAAGCACAAATTCATATTTTAATGGTCAGGTTACCCACTTATTAAAACAATCGTAATAACAGGGGAATACAAAGAAAAGCTGAATGAGTGTGTCGTTCCAGTCAGAGCAGGTGAGTGTGTGTCTCTCTCCCGTGTCTCTGTGTCTTACCTGTCTCCTCTTTTAAGCATCTTTCCTCGCGCAGGTTTCATGTTTTATAACAACAGCTAACCGTTAGCTTCAGCTAGCTTGTAATGCACAGACGTGTCTCCGCATCGCCTCATCTTATCATGGTTTCAGAAGCCTCAGCACAGCCACGACCCGATTTTTATCGACAGAACATGACGGATTTCGCTCTGACTAACAGATCCAAATGACACAGACATCATTTCATCCCGCTGAGTATGAAAACACGCAGAGTCTCTTCCGCCTGGACATCCAGCAGCTGAGCTCATTCATAAAGTGAATCCTTCCTGAGCTCAACACTACCGCCACCTACCGGCGGAGCTGTGAATTACACGCGTTGTTGTTTGTGTGTATATTAGAGAAGTATTCTGACCCTTTCTGACTCTAATACCACATTGTTAAAACACTACACTACAAGTAAAGGTCCTGCACTCAGAACCTTACCAAAGTTAAAATACCAGGGTTAAATATTACCGGCAAAGTTTAAAGTATCAAAACTAGTAAAGTACTCCGCAGAAAAAATGTCCCTGTCAGTGTTATATGTACACATACTATTATGTACACTTGTACTATCCAGTGTGATCCAATACAGCAAAAATGATACTTGATGACAGTCGAGTAGAAGTATAAAGTTGCATGAAATGTTCAAGGACCTTAGTCCTTCAACTCAAGTTGTACTTGAGTAAATGTACTTAGTTACATTCCACTACTGATTGTTAGGAGCATGTAGCTTAAACCGGTGCACTCTAATACAACAGCCCTATACAGTAACCTTATGTGTTGTTTGTGAATAGTGTTATACTGTTGTATGATGTAGTGATGTTTGCAATATATTGTCCTCCTCCATTAGTTTTAATATCAGTGATTTAGACTAGATATTATAAATATGGTATCTAAAGAAAACTTTGTCCTGTCATAGATAAACACAGAAAGAGCAAATTATAGAAAATAAAACCCATTTATTGTCATTCAAATAAAGTCATACAAAAATATTCTACTTATTAACTTTAAAATATTATATTAAATCCATCTTGTGTCTTCTAGACGTGGAGTTGGTTTCCTCGGATGATCTGCTGCTTTATATTCTATTTAGAAAAACAAAAAGGAAAACATTAATTTAAATCATATAAAACTGTTGCATATTGACTCAGTATTGATGTTTGCTTGTTTTTAGTCACAGAAAAATGAACTTACTCTGGTACAGTCTGCATGGCCCTCTGTACCCACTTTGCATCAGGATTGGCACAGACAAGTCTTTTGTTCATTAACTTGAAACTGTATTAAGACAAGAGAAGATGTCAAATCATTAGAAACAACAACAGAGCTGACATTTCTAATGTTTGTAGTGAGTTTTTTAGGTGCATTAATTTTTATTTTCTTACATCACTGCCCCGATGTTGCAATAACCTGTTTCATCCTGGACTCTGTAGGATTTCAGCGCTTTCAATGGGAGTGGTTTGTCATAGTACTCTGTGCAGCAAGGCATCGGGGGACCTTTAAAGAAGAGACATTACAAACATGTCAGAAAAGGAAGAGGCCAAATATCATATTTAAGTAGCCACTTTAATATGAAAAAATTACAGAGAAACATTGTAAAAGTCATACTTACCGCTTTCACACAGCACCGCCAGCAGCACCAGTATTATGGAGACACACACAATAAGCTTTGCCATCTTCACAGAGCTCCTCTTTAGCAGTGAATCAGATGATCTTGATCCTTGAGAGGGAAGAACTGATGAAGTTTGTCTCTGGCAGTGAAGTATAAATACTCAACAGAAGGTAATGTCCCACCCCAGACTAGGAACTAGCTGGAAATACCGGTGCTGTAATGTAATTGGGTCAAACGGGAAATACCGCATAGAGCGTACTTTTACCAACAACAGTGCCATAAAATCCCCTCTTCTATGGGTTGGTACACATGTGCCCTACTTGTCTATATAAAAAAAGATCCTCGTTATGCTGACGATGAATTCTAGGAAACATTAAATATTGTTCCTTTCTTCAATGTAAACACGAATAGACACAATCAATACCTTTCAAATTCAGTGTTGTAGTCAAGACCACCTAATCAAAGACCAGGTGATGACAAAGACTAAGACAGACTGAGACAGATACAGAGACCACAAAATGTGGGACATGCACACCGTAGGTACTCCTAAAATTGATCTGAAAGATCCACAAACAAGTCACTGCATAAAAAAAAAATCAGAAAACAAATGAAGGGTCCTCTTCATTCACCACTTTTATTGCTGTATATGTGCAGATGAGTGTACCATGAGAAATGTCACCAGCAAAAATGTAACTAGGATCCCTCAATATATGATAATTAAATCAGGCAGCTTGCACACCTAGCTAGGTGGCAAATAGCAGGCAAACAATTGAAACTAGCACGTTGAAACGTGTAGCATATAAATATAGGTAAGTAATCATATAGCTAACATTTGCTAAAACTCTTTAGGTGGGAGGTGGGGGTAGGTTTATGAAGAGTTTTGGTACAGAGGCAGACTGCTCACGTTAGCTAGCTAGCATTGCTAGCATCACTTACACTTTACCACTTAGGTAGCCAGATTTTATTAAAGAAGATGTTTGACATCTCCTCACTGACAGGCACAGTTTCTTATTGGCCTCCCACATTTGCTTCCTTAGGAGTGGCGGAGAAGGCGGGCGTGGAGAGGTAACAGCCTCTAACAACAACAAGAAAATTTAATTGGAAGTGAGTCAAGATGTATTTCCAGCAATTACAGTAATAATGTTAACAAATGAACCAGACAATGCATAGGTGGATAGCCCTGCAGTCTCTTTGAGTCCGAGACAAGACTGAGTAAAAATGCAGCCAATACTGAGAAAGACCGAAACCTTCAACCTTAGTTACTCCGGTTACTTCAGTTTTATGTGTTTGCATCTACTCTATCACATGTCAGAATTATATATATTTCTGTACAATACATTTATTTAAAAGTAGGTAGCTACTTTGCCGATTCAAATTTCACACACAAAATGTGATTAGTTTATAAAATAGACATAGTCCATCCAACTGTGTATAAGTGGTTACAATTTGCTACACCTCCGCCAACCTTTACATTAAAATACTGATGTCACATTCATTTATCATTAACAATTATAATAATACAATAATATAAAATACAATAATATAACACTGGCAGGAGTTATTTTGCAGCATAATGAGTACTTTATGAGATCGGTATCTATTTTTCAAGAGAGACCTGAGAATTAAAATTATGTGACATGCAAAAGAAGAAAATATAAGTTGGCATTAACCCCAAAACCACACTGTGTGTCATTACTCTACATCCTGCTGACATTTGCGATGCCTACAGCCAGCGCAGGAAAGGCATTTTCTTCTGTATTTACTGACCGCAAACAGCTTTCGTTGAACTACACACAAAATTCTTCATTATTCCACCCACTTTTTTTTTGTTACAAATTTAGCTCAGTTACAACTACATCATTAATTCAGGTTTTTGATCACTTTTATAATAATGCTCCACATCTTTCATACATTTTTTTTTTTTTTTCTTATTTTATGCTTTATTATTTTTTGCATATCTCACCTCCTCCCACACATATCTAGTACTATATCTACTCATTCATACTTTCATTTGCCCATTCAAGTCTTAAAATGTTCCACATCTTTTATACATTGAGTCTATTCTTTCTATTCTTCATATAAATCCCGTTCATACAATTAGGCCCACTTTTCCAACTCACTATACTATTCCTGAACTAAAATATGCTGCTTCTACATGTAGCCAGCATAATATATCATACTGACTTTATCAAATCTGTCAGTCAGCACCCCTGGTTAATAATTCTCATCACCATTGCATATAAAAGTTTATATTTACTACAGTGAAATGCAGCGAAATTATTAGATAGGGCAATGTGACCACTAAATACAAGCATTGCCACGTATTCTAGAGTCAACTCAAGTACAGTAGATAAGATAAGATAAGATAAGATAAGATAAGATAAGATATCTGAATCTTCTTTATTAATCAAGCAAATTTCTGGTCATATTAACCCATTTTGATTATTTCACACTTTAAAAATTTACTATGAATTACTTTCTGTCTGTGAGTAGGTGTTACAGTACTTGATGTGTTGTCTTTCAAGAGGTATGCTTTCCTAAAATAGTCCATTCATTAAAGGACAACTTCACATCTTTAAAAGTCTCTTTAAAAGTCATCTTTAAAAATCTTTAAAAATGTTTTTAACCAATACTCCTGTGTCTACTGTATATACAGTGCTTAACGAATTTATTAGACCACCACCAAATGTACAGTTTATGCCACAGCTGTCCTAAATTAACAGCGCTGGTAATTACCAAAATCATTTTTTATGTTTCTGTAATGGTTAATATACCAGTATGTAGAAGCTCAATTTTAAGAAGCTCATTTTAATGCTAAAATATAATTAATATTGTTATCCATGAATTTTCAGATTTACTGTTTTACAAAACAAACCCTGAAATAATAAATAATAGTAATAAATAGATAAATATATAAATAGTAATATAGTTTACTTGCATTCCTGAACAACAACAACAACAAAAAAAACATTTTTAGTGGTTGCATGTTATGCTTGATTAATTTCTGACAGTAAATTCAGTTTGAAACTCCTCATTCCTGTTCAGGATGGTAAAACATCAAGAGCTCTGCATTAAAGCACTTCATGATGCTGGATGGTCTCTGACAGGTGGTCTAATAAATTTATTAAGCGCTGTACATTAAAGGATACCAACTTAATTTGACTAATTTGAAGCCTCACATTAACTTCAGCTGAAAGACATTTTGTCCTCGCTTACATTTGAGCGACACTGGAAAGAGATCACTCAATGTCTGTTTTGAACAGGAATGGAGGATTACAGTGACAAATAACTATCTTATGTAGAGTGATAAAAGTAACAACAATTAAGTCATAAAGAGATAAAGAATGTATGCTCAGTGAAGAGTTACGCACTTCAAACATGCTGTGGCTTTTCACGGAAAGTTCATGACACACACAATTTGAGAGACATGATCTTCTGTATTGTGACCTGTTTCAGTCCTCCCCGTTTATCTGTTTCCTTTGATACAAGGGTCCTCTGACCTAAAAACGAACCTTTGTACAACCTCAAAGCAACCTACTTGTCGCAGCCTACAACAAGTCGCTGCACGAGAGCTTCAGTGCAACTTCATCCTCTCTAAGTTGTCACCCTCCAATTTGATTTTGAATGGTTTGTTTGGTTAAATATTTAATAGCAGTATCATAGTAAGAACCACACCTTTGTAACTTCCCATGTTGCACTGGATTTTCAGGACTCTTTGTTACATCGAGGTGTGGTGATCTGAAGATTTAACACGTGACACCCATAATATTTGTCCCAATAATATTGTTCACTCTTTCTTCACTCTTTTTATATTTAATATCTTCTATTTACATTTGGTCAACATACCAAGTGATACACAGAGTTCTTCTATTCTGATGATATTTTGTTCATTTCTTATGACTGATCATACTGGCTGTTTTTATTTCTTACTCTGTAACTTGATCTTTAAACACATTTTCACATACTCAGAGTTTTTCAGACTGATATGATCTGTTTAATAATAAACACATACACATGCACTTCGTCTTATTTATATGTAAATGTCAACACAATTACTTTTTACCTGATAAATCCTTTCATATCACTTCTCCTTTTTTCTCTCGCTGGGGAAAGTGAGGGGAGTTTTCCTGCGGCGGTGTAATATTTGTAGTATGTCGGCAGATTTCTGAGCGGAAGTTTCCTCTCTCTCTCTGAGGAATATAAAAGGCTGCCAGTACAGCATTTCATCATGACCTCCCTAACTCCACCTAAGAACAGGCGGCACGACAGCTCAGCTCAGAGTCACTGCTGCCAACACAGAGAACACAGACAGGGTGTCAGTCAAAGCTACAGTGATGGTGATGACGATTCTTGTCTGCATCTGCAGGTCTGTACTGTACTGGGTTTCCTCTGTCTGCCTCCGTCCCTTTCTTTTTTTTTTTTTTTTTGAATCTGGCTCTATTTTTTGCTCTTTAGCTTCCTCTAAGTCTCCTCTCTTCTTTCACAGTGAGTTACAAATGTTGTCAACGTTACAGAAAAACTAAACCATCCAGTCTGTCACAAAGCTGCGTCCTATCAATGCCATCATGTTAATATCAGTAAAATTATGTTAATCTCCGCCTTCACAGGCAAGCAGAGAATCAATTCTTGATTCTTTATTGCCATTAACGTCCACAAAGTGGTTTCCAGTCTTGGGGTCTGCCCCACCTCCAGAATAAAACATCTATTAATGGTGGTGTCTGGCTCCACAAGAGGTGTGGCAGGCCTTGAGCCTTGCAGGATTAAGACCAGCCTGTACAAACGACACACCGTTTTCCTGACATACATCAAACCAATCAATATTCAGGTCATCTAAGAAGAAAGTTTCATCTTTCACTAAATCGAGGTTTTACATATTTTATCCTAATATATCACATTAGAACTGGGTGTCTTACAACAGCAACTAACTAGAATAAGCTCACTGTGTGGAAGGTGAATATGTATCCGCTTTAGTTCAATGTCAGTACCAGTAATATCCTTTCTCAACGTGAATTAAGTGGTTCCCAAACATAGAATGCAACTCTGCAACAATATTTGTCAAAAGGAAGTAGCATCCAGGTCTGACAGAGCTAAAATGTGTGAAGAGCAGCTTCTCTCATAAGCCTTGTTCCTGAGGCTGCGCATGTTTACGTTGTCATTGTAAGGTGAGGTATTTCTCTCTATGATGAGCCTGATAGTAGCCTGTGGCCTGTGAATGAATGGGGTCAGGTCTATTTTTCTTGGAAACCCCCAACACAGACGTCCACTTCTCTTCTTTCTGACAAACACATTTTTCCACCGGTGGCTCCTGCACGAACAGTAGTTGACACTTGACAGTGTCTTGTCACGCACGCAAGAATATATAATCTATAATAGCTAGAGGAAAAATCAATAACAGCAGTGCATTTTATTGAGAAATTGGAATTAATGATTTCTCTGCAGTTTTCACACTTGTGTCCAGTGGGCTGGATTGGACGCTTTGGCAAGCTGGTTCAGGCCAGTGGGCCGTATATAAGACAATCTTGATTTATATAGATGTTTGTGTCCTTTAAATTCCTGGTAGAAGACAGGATACCATTATTAGTAGTATTTTTAAAGTGCAAGTGCATGTTTCACAATTACAATTTTCTTGGGTTCTCCCTTATTTTTCAAGACAGTTTTCTGGTGTGCTATATGACTATATTTGTGCCATCCAGTCTCAGGTTGCTTGAGAGCATTTGACGCATCTCCTTCTCTGATTGACTACAGTCCACTCTTTTCTCATCTGTAAATGTTTTTAAATTAATTAATTACTAAATTGTTCCTTTTTCATTTTCACTTTTTCCAGCTTTGAACTGGGTGATGGACTATGTTAACCGTTTAAGGTAAGAAAAGCCCAAAATCACAAATCACACTTTTCCTCAGGAGCCTTAACAACACGTACATCGTGCAACACCCTCTGTCGTCTCAGCTTTGTCCGATAACCAGAGACCAATGATGTTTTACAGGTTAATAATTCAGTGAACTCTCACAAAATATGCTGTGTAATATAACTCTTTGTTTACAAAACACGTCACATTTGTACATGTAATAAAGAAGCATAGAGTTTTATTGAGAATGTTTTTATTGAATTCAGTTGTCCAGTGAATTGTTTTGTGGCCACATAATAAAAGAGAATTATAATATGAGGACCTAGTTGAGCTTGAGTTGAAAATGAGCTGTAGTTGCTACATACAAACATTTTCCTTCTTTCTTCCTTCCCTTTCACCTTTATCTATTGCTCCATCTCCTCCTCCTTCTTTCTTTCCTTCCTTCTTCAGCTGATTCAAAACCCAAATTAGAGGCACAAGATAAAGTACATCTATTTTGGATCCTTGTTTACTTCAGCAACATTTAGCTACATGGCTAAACAGAAATTGTCCTGTAATCATTGGCAGTCTTTTATTCCATATCTCACCCCGATGATGGAAATCCCTCGCTGGCTGAACAGGTCAACCTGTGACTGGTGATGCAAGTTATTTGGTTGCATGCCAAAAAAATTGAGGTATGACCTCAGCAACAAAATACAAATGATTAACCCTTGACAGAACAAACGCACATGGAATTTACTGCGGCACTTCCCATTTACCCTTGGCACTGGTTCTGAGCTATGGGCAAAGCCAGGTTATGGGCGTGGAGCTGTCACACAACAGTAATGTGTCCTCGGGGGGGAAGTCCTGGTTTCAAACTGGTTCATTCCTGCTTGGTCAGAGGGTGAATCTCAGTCAGCTGTGACCACCCTCATTGCAGCCATGTACCCTTCACACCCGAAGTATACACCTAAAAACAGAAGTGTTTTTTTTTTTTTCTTTTCTTCTTTCTTGATTTGTAAATATAATAATGTGTTATGTGCATGATATTTATGACAGAATCAAATAGTTAAATAATGTGAACATCTTCCCTTGTACTTCCCTTGTCCCTTGCACAAATATTGATATCATATAATATAACAGTATGACTGATATATATTGTTAGACTGCTGCAGCTGAGCCTCTGTACCTAGAAAAAAAAAGTCTTTTAGGGAGTTTGTCATTATTCTCCTCAGTGATAAGTGCAAATAGTGTTTTTTTTCCCCCAAAACATGGCTAACAGTTATATATAACACAGAAAGTCTCTTCTGCTTGGACATCCAGCAGCTTGTTCATGAAGTGAATCCTTCCTGAGCTGTTAAACATTTCCCCCACCTACTGTCAGTACCATGAATTGCACACTATGTTTGTTTGTATGGATGAAAAGTATATTATTAGCTGTGAAGGAAGGAGTATTTTGAATTTTAAAAGTGAGTAGTAAGTACAAATACCACATAGTGACAAGTACTCATTCTGCTATCAGTGTTTTACTTTTATTAATAAAGCGTTTTATCTTAAGAAGTAGAAAACATCTTAAATTCATAATCCTTCACAAATCCAGAAAGATCACTTTAAAATCATCAAATTTGCAAATCACACTTTTCACTGTCAGACAAATGTAGTGGACTAAAGAGTACAATATTTGTCCCTGAGTTGTAGTAGAGTAGGAGCATAAAGTTGCATAAAATTAGTTAGTAAAGTAAAGCTAACTCAAAACTACAATGTAGTAAATGTACTTGGAATACAAGTACGTATTAGACTGTACTAGTTTTAAGTGTAGCAAAGTCCTCCCATCTTTCTTTTCTTTATGTTTCTCTCTGTTTGTCCTGTCTTCATCCCCTCTTTTATTCCTTCTTCTTTTCCTAAAAACATCAGACCCATGTGCTTAAATAAATACAAAAACAGCAAAATATTTTTAAAAAAATATTCCATTTATTGTCATTAAAATAGTCATACAAAAATATACTACTTATTAACTTTAAAATATTATATTAAATTCATCTTGTGTCTTCGTGACATGGAGTTGGTTTCCTCGGATGATCTGCTACTTTTCTCTATTTAGAAAAACAAAAAGGAAAACATTAATTTAAATCACATAAAACTGTTGCATATTGACTCAGTATTGACTGTCTGTTTGTTTTAGCACAGATATTGGTTGAACAGAAAAATGAACTTACTCTGGTACAATCTGCATGGCCCTTTGTACCCACTTTGCATCAGGATTGGCACAGACAGGTTTGTTGTTCATTAACTTGAAACTGTATTAAGACAAGAGAAGATGTTAAATCATTAGAAACAACAACAGAGCTGACATTTCTAATGTTTGTAGTGAGTTTTTTAGGTGCATTAATTTTATTTTCTTACATCACTGCCCCGATGTTGCAATAACCTTTGTTATCCTGGACTCTGTAGGATTTCAGCGCTTTCAATGGGATTCGTCTGTTGTAGTACTCTGTGCAACAAGGTATCGGGCGACCTTTAAAGAAGAGACATTACAAACATGTCCGCAAAGGAAGAGGCCAAATATCATATTTAAGTAGCCACTTTAATATGAAAAAATTACAGAGAAACATTGTAAAAGTCATACTTACTGCTTTCACACAGCACCGCCAGCAGCACCAGTATTATGGAGACACACACAATAAGCTTTGCCATCTTCACACAGCTCCTCTTTAGCAGTGAATCAGGTGATCTTGATCCTTGAGAGGGAAGAACTGATAAAGTTTGTCTCTGGCAGTGAAGCTTAAATATTAAAGGTAATGCCCATCCCACCAGTGAGGTAAGGTAATGTCCCGCCACAGACCAAGCTGGAAATACCACTGCTGTAATGTATTTGGGTCAACAGGGAAGTGTCATATTTTCCCACAGTGGTATAAAACTTCCTCTTCTTTGGGCTGGTCCTACTTAAGTTTCTAAAAAAAAAGTCCTGGCATGTTATGCTGGCGATGGATGTTATGAAACATAGACAAAAAGATAAAGATACAAAAATAGACACAATCCCTTTCAAATTCTACCATTGTTATTTATTAGACGTCATTCAATAAGCAGAGTAGACTGCAGTAACTGTATATAAGTACACTTCAGGTATTTGTACTTGATGATTTTGTGGTACATTTGAAATGTTGAACTTCTGTACTCCACTATATTTATATGAGATCTGTATTTAATACTTTGCAGATCCAAATTTCACACCAAAAACATCTCATCACTTTATAAAAATAGATGAATTTCTGTAAATTAAACTACCCAACCGTGTATAAAGTGTTTACAACTTGCTGCACCTCCACCAAATATAACATTACTAATACTAATTTCACATGAACGTATCAATAATAATAATAATAATACAATAATATAACACTGGCAGGAATGGTTTTGCAGCATGAGTACTTTATGAGATCAGCATTTATTTTTCAAGAGAGACCTGAGAAGAATTATGCAACATACAAAAGAGTCATTTGACATTCACCCCAAACCACACTGTACCTCATAACACAGCATCCAGCTGACCTCTTTGCTGTGTACAAACAGTATAAAGAACTGTGTGAAAAAAAACATTTCTCCGTAGTTCTGACCGCACGCAGCTTAATTCGACAGCGAAGTGCAAATAGATCAACTGCGGTGATGATCAACAAGTAAAAGTAACAACACGCACGTCAGAGTCAGCTCAAGCACATTTTCTATTATGAAATAAACATACATTAAAAATCAGGACATCGTTTTGTAATATATGAGACAAAAACAGAAAGATGTGACAGAGCTGAGTCTTCTAAATCAGTCAGGGAATGTTCTGCTCCTAGACTAACCTTCAACAATAAACTTATCGCGATAATTTTATTAATTTTCAGTTTTCTATTGGATTTTAAAACAGTTTGGTTTATTTCACATGTTTCCTCAGCTCTTCTCTCTGGTTTGGAGTGGGCTGTGAAAAGGGTCTCTGAAATACTTTCTAAACCCCCGTTTTCTTCATTCTGTAGGTGGGTTTCATGTTCTATCAGAAATGTGGTTTCCTAAATTTTCCTTTTCATTAAAGGATACTTTCAGGTCTGTTTTAAACTAATATTCCCATGCTTGCATGAGATTTTTTTTAACTAGCTTTGGAAGATTTAATTTGACTCAGACTGCTGAAGCCTGATCAGAACAAATGGCTAAATTTGGCTTTCAGTCGGCGGGGGTGGATATTCTGAGTGTTCAGGACTGTATGGGAACATACAGTATTATTTTTAAATGTACATTTAGCGAAGAGTAATGCACTTCAGACATGCTGTGGCTTTGGTTGGAAAGTTCATGATGCACAATTTGAGAGATGTGATCTGTATCGTGACCTATTTCAGTCCTCACTGTTTATCTGTTTCCTTTGATACAAGGGTCTTGAGTGCCGTGTGTGTTCCTCTGACCTAAAAAAGAACCTTTGTACAACCTCAAAGCAACCTACTTGTTGCATCCCACAACAAGTCGCTGCACAAGAGCTTCAGTGAAACTTCATCCTCTCTAAGCTGTCGCTCTCTAACTTGATTTTAAATGGTCTGTTTTGATTAAATATTTCATATCGGTATTATGTGTATTATGTGCTTGGCGAGAGTCGTTAAAAGAAGACACACCTTTGTAACTTCCCATGTTGCACTGGCTTTTCAGGACTTTTTGTTACATCAAGGTGTGGTGATTTAACATGTGACACCCATAATATTCTCTATTTAATTGGTTTGTAAGTAATTGTTCAATTATATTTAATATCTTCTATTTATATTTGGTCAACATGCCAAGTGATACAGTTCTTCTATTCTGATGATATTTTGTTCTATTTTTATCCCTATTATATAAATTATATCCTTATTGACAGTAAACTTTATTAAATGACACCACTGAGTGATCATACTGGTTGTTTTTATTTCTTACTCTGTAATTTGATCTTTACACAAATTCCCACTTGGAGTTTTTCAGACTGATATGATCAGTTTAATAATAAACACATACACATGCACTTCATCTTATTTATATGTAAATGTCAACACAATTACTTTTTATGTGATAAATCCTTTCATATCACTTCTCCTTTTTTCTTTCACTGGGGAAAGTGAGGGGAGTTTCCTGCAGCGGTGTAATATTTGTAGTATGTCGACAGATTTCTGAGCGGAAGTTTCCTCTCTCTCTCTGAGGAATATAAAAGACTGCCAGTACAGCATTTCATCACAACCTCCACAAACTCCACCTGAAGACAGCTCAGAGTCACCGGTGGCAACACAAAGAGCACGCAGACATGGTGTCAATCAAAGCTACAGTGATGGTGATGGCGCTCCTCACCATTTGTCTGCTGGCCACAAACACATCTGCAGGTCTGTACTGTACTGAGTTTCCTCTCCTAAATCTGCCTCTTCTCAAAAATCTGGCTCAGGTGTATTTTTCTCTCTTATTTTTTTGTTGTTCTTTTCTAATCAGATCACCGTTTGTCTTGTTTCACAGTGCAATTTGGCTGTTGTCGAAGTTACATAAAAATAAAATTGAACTTCAATAAACTCAAGGGGTACTCTGTCCAGACTGTCACCGGAGTATGTCACACGAATGCCATCATGTGAGTATCAGTAAAATGATGTTCTTATATAGCGTCCTCAATAACATTAGTGTTATCATCAAGTGTGTAAATGTTCTCTTTCATTTTAATCTATAGCTTCCACACAAAGACTAACAGCTTCTGCACCAACCCTGCTTTTGACTGGGTCATGAACTATGTCAACCGTTTAAGGTGAGATTTTTTTAGTGACAACTTAACAAACAAACAGTATAATTCTGCAGGTTGTATAATGTATTTTCACAAGTGTTGCTAAAATTGTAACTTTGTCCATTCTCATTGCAGGTATAAGGCACAAATGGTTCACATCAAGACCTCAAATGCACAGAAATGAAGTTATTTATTGTTTTTTTTTTTTAAGATTTTTTTTTTTTTTTTTTTTTGGCCTTTTTAAGCTTTTATTGTATAGAGACAGCTGAAGAGTGACAGAAATGTGGGGAGAGAGAGATGGGGAATAAAGTGCAGCAAAGGGCCACAGGTCAGATTCAAACCCACAACAATGTGTCACAGATTATTGTTGTTGTTTTATGTAAGATGTTGTATTTGTATATTTTGTAATATAAAAAATAATAAAGTTTTGTTAAAAAAAAAAAAAGAAAAAGCATTGTCCAGTGAGTGGTTTTGTGAGCTCACGGTAAAAGGGAGTTATTATGAGTAACTAGTTGGTGGCAGGTCTTTTGTAGGTCTGTGTACTGTGTTGCAACTGGACTGTAATTAATACCCGTGTACACTTCCCTCACAGCATGCCACATCTTTATCTTTACTTCCTTGTTTATTCTTCGATGAGAAATTCCAGTTTTGTGTCCCGTGTAACCCGGGCAAATCGCAGCACAGTAGTGCACATGCTGTGACATCAGCAGCAGGAGGAAGTGTTTATTTGAGGCACGTAGCAGAACAGGTATTTCCATGTTGACACACAACTGACATCAGCTGAAATGAAGTGTAGCACTTTGTTTACTTGAAGTGCTCGAAGTTCACAGGCTAACGATCTTCTGCAGAGACTTTTACTGTTGCATAATAGTTTGTCCTTTAACTAAGAAACTCCAGAAACACTTGACTTGTTGAACTATTATGCTTGAAATCTCCCATTTCCCTCTACTACAGTGTCACATTCAAAATATATCTTGCTTGATACAACACATCATTGAAGCCACCGTATGTGATATTTACAGTGCTTTAATATTCATTTGGAACAAATGTCATGTTTTTGGTTGCAACACTGCATCAAATGGATTTTTTAAAGATGATTTAAGAGGATCGTTCAAACAAATTTTCCACATAGAACAACACAAAATAATGATTATGAAAATCTTTTGAATTTACAGTTTAAACTTGCATAACAACCATCAGTGAAAATACTTCATAAATAAGCTAAATAAGGAAAAATCACTCAAGTGTCAGTTGCACAGTAAAATAGGCACCGTAAACTTATGTTAGCTGACGTCCTACCAAGTTGCTATAAATGTTAAGTTGCAAATGTGCTGATGAGACAGGACGCACTCACCAAGAAGTTTTTAAAGTGTTTATATTTACAAATGAACAGCTTGTCAATGAGTTCAGCTCCTTTAATGTATTTAAAAAACAGACAAACAAAAAATACATTCTTTGTAGCCTTGCTAGAAACTTATTCTTCCTTATATTTATATGTTGTTGTTGTTGTTGTTGTTGTTGTTGTTGTTGTTATTATTATTTTAAAAGCAGGATGTAACAAATTCTTATTTGGAAAATGTCTTACTTAGTATTTGCTCAGTCTATTACTGATTAAAAGTCTGTTTTCAAACATAGTCATATTTATATAATATATTAGTTATTATATTAATTATAATTAATCAGTTTTGTTTCCAGTCTCTTTAACTTGTATCTTTATCTTGACAAACTCTTACAAACTCTCAATTTCTTCTTATTTAAGCTAATCAAACTTTATATAGAACTTAATTTAAACCATAAATTAAAATCAAAAGCACGCTAATTAAAATAAATAATAAAACTAACTAATAAATAATTGCTATGACAATAGTGATTACTGTGATTTGCTCTTTGTAAACTATTTCTTGTCATGTCCACAATAATTAGAGAATGAACGTAAGCCGTGAAGCTGTGTAAAAAACCTCTTTGAACACTAGATGGCAGTGTTATCACTTCAAAGAGGAAGTGCTGTGAACTCATGTCTCAGCAACATTTTTCGGAGTTCTGCTGTTTCAGTGCTATTTGTGAGTGAAAATGTGTCATCACACAGCATGACAACGATTAGGTGAACCTTCAGCTGCATCGCCACACTGTTTCTTCTCTTTTAAACACTATAACATTTGCTCTTTATGGGTGGGTTTCGAGGTTTTGTCGATGTACTTTCCTGAAGTTGAACTGCTAAAAATGAGACTTTTAGCTTGCGTGTGCTTCATGTTTAATCACTGGCCATCAGCTGTAGCTGTTGGCAACGTCAACACAACGGAACAAACGAACAAATGAGGCATTCTCTCCTGTCGCACGAATCCATCCCAAATGACTGGAGTCTGGAGCCACGCTCGCAGCCACTATTACATCACCTCCACTGTTCTGCACCACTGTACAGAGTGCTTTTCTATGAATAATACAGAGTGACTGGGGAGAGGGAGAGAGACGTGGACATGGGGCTTGGTTTCTAAATGACAGGAGGAGTACACACTGTGAGAAAAGAGTGATAGAGACTGTAAGATGGGAGTTGGAAGGATATCCTGGAGTGAAACTCACTGAATATGAGTTATACGTGTGAGGGAATGATCACATTAGACGCTAATGCATGCATTCTGATTTAACTTTATTGAATTCATTCATTAATCAGCCATAAAAACCTTGCAGCAAACGTCAGCACTTCGCGAGAGCGTAAAACACATTCCTGCACATAAATATCAAGAGCGTGAGCTGCGTGTTTACATGAATTACAGATACAGGACACGGTGTCAGAGAGCTGTTTCAGACAGTTGCAATGAGAAATGGCAGCAGCATTGGCCGGTCCCAGACTGTCTGAAGGAAGACAAGGTTATAGACCATTTTCCCATGGGGGAGCAGGCTGCTTTAGTAAAGAAAGAAAATAACATATTGCACTCTGAGATCAGCAGACAGGTCCTCTGTCATAGCATACGTGCGCACTCACACACACACACAGTGACACACAGAAACAGGCAGGAAACCAGACAGCCTCTCATGAAACTCAAACACAGATAACGAGACAAGCTCAGAGAGAAAGGTGAAAACAATCTTCTTTCTGCATTTCAAAAAAATCGTTCACATCCTGGCACATTCGCAGTGCCACCGGGAAGAATATTGAGATATACGAAAGACTTGATAATATAGCCGGTGCTATAATCTTTCCACCTTCTTTTTGTTCCCCCTCCCCAACCCATTTCCCTTGTCCTCCCTCTCTTTGTCACTCGTTCATTCTTGCCAGCACAGACGCACAGTTAACACAGAGTTAACTGAGCTCGGTATATAATTAGACAAACAAAAAAGAGAGGGATGAAACATCTAAAGGAGAAGAGACTCCAAATGATTACACATTCACTCCGCTTCCTTCCCCCTTGCTGCACACATAACCACCAATTAGAGGAGAAAAGAGGAGGATGAGGACAAGCAAGCAGCCAGAAGTCTATTTGTGTCTCTATCTCTCTCCCTCTCTTTCTCTCCCTTCCCCCTGAAGACTCCCAGCGCCAGGGAGGGGAGGAAGAGAGGAAAAAATAGAAGTGAAAAACAAGAAGTATATAAATAAAGAAATCAGAGTGTTTCACATCCGGTTGGCTGATTGGCTGCGACACGAGTCAGGCAGATCTGGGCCACAGTTGCACTCATTGTTCAGTGAGCTTTTCTACACAGTCCAACCCAGCGACAGCAATGAATGTTGATTGTGACCTTTGGTCTTTGGGTACAGTGGAAACATAGTGTCACTTTTATGCATATGTGTGTGTGTGTGTTTGTGTGTGCGTCTTCATCTTTGAGATTTGCATGCGCCCACTTGCCCTTTTGTTCATTTTTTTCGCTCATTCCTGACGTAGTTGGAGTTGCAAGCCGCGGGGCACAGTCAACGGTCGATGGTTTTTATGTGATCCATACCAAACTCACCGACAGCGTTGAATGTTCACCGAGGCGAGCGGGACAGCGGCTGCGAGCGCGTGAGCCGAGCTGACAGACAAGGTGGGGAGAGGGGAGGAGGAGGGGGGAGGACAGACGGTCAGACAAGCGGGGGACAGAGCTGAGGACGCTGCTCAAAGCAGCGGAGGTTAGGTCGCACCGTACGGGGACGCGATGACACAGGACAGCGGCGGAACGAGTCCACCGTCCACAAGGCAAAGGATGGTTCTGGTTAAGTTACACGTGATGATGTGGTGCGTTTAAGCTGGAACACAAACTGAGAGGGTCTGATTTATTGCATTACCACCACCTCATTAATCAGAGGAACTCCAAGTCTTTCATCTTCAGTTCAAAATTGGCCGTAACAGCATCTGAAACACAGATGAAGAGGAAGCTGTTAGCAGTGATTTTATACAGTATTTTTTTTTTTTTTTTTATCTTTAAAGACTCGGCTCACCTAAAATAAAAAAAATAAATAAATAAAAATAAACACACACATTTTCTCCATTTCTTTCTGCAGAATCTAACCATGGAGCTAATTTTGCTTTCCTGTGTGCAGATATCTGTCTCCAAGCTACCCCAATATAATTGAGGTGAATGAACCTTGATTGAGACACAGTAGCAAAGGGTCTCAGGCAAAATATTCAACAGCAACACATCTTTCCAAAAAGTCTACTGCTACTCTAAATGATCCGCAACACATTTTTCATTAGGAAATGTAATCTTTTAATGCAACGAGCTACACAACTCCACTGTTTTGGAGTGAAGGAACTTTTTTTTTCAATGGATTAATAACACTAGTCTAAGTGAGAAAATGTTTTTGTTATTTGGGTGAACCGACCCTTCAATCAGATACAAGAAATAAATAAAACAAATGTTGTCTGAACGATATTAGAGAACTATAGTCGAGCCTGCCTCGGTTCTTACGGACATCTAGACCAGAGAACAATGCTGCGATGTCCTGCTGTGCAGCCAAGCTTTTGATACCCCAGCCATCAGCCAGCCACAGGCTGAGAGCTCCCATTGTCAGAAGCATAGCCATAGCTGGGGGGAAACAACTGCCGACAGTGTCACTGCGCCGCTGCTGCACGGACCGGGGGGCTGACGTCAGGATGGTAAACGCTGATCTATGGTCATTCATCGCCCCGTTTCATCGGCTTAGGGTGCTGATGTCATTGGGCAGGCTAGACCTGCATCCATTACTCTGCTGTGGGAGGCCGACGTCAGGCTAGCATGATAACACACTGCCTACAATGGATGAGTAATGCATCACATTATTGCGACTATAATTCAGAAGGTCATAAAACAGACAATTTGGTTTTTGTCGCGTGAGTATGCCGGGTATTTGAATTATTGCCTCTGCATTCTTTTGGCGACATGCTTTCCTTTATGAATATGCAATACATGTACAAATGAATGTGTATGATCAGGGAAAAAGAAATGTTAGCCAGTAAGTAGTAAAATAATGTAGTATAACATTTACAGCCACTTAGCTAGTAACATAAAGCAGTATTAACTGCCTGTTTAATAAAAAAGAAGCTTTTTGGAGCTTTTTCTGCTTGTTTTTTTTTTTTCCTGGTGTCTGAACTGAAACACGTTAACTAGAAGTCTCTCTTCTCTCCGGGCGAAGCAGACCAGTTCAGATAAGAGACTAAATTCATAAGCCATATTACATTTTCCCAACTCCATCGCACTCTCTCTCACACACACACACACACACACACACACTTACACCTCACCCCACAATGAGACCTAAAATGAAAAATAGGCGGCGGGGTCGAGGGAGAGGAGAAAAGGGGGCTTTGCCATGGCAACCCCTGTGTCAGCCAGCCATTTCTTCTTAATCCCCCCCAGTTCAATGTCGCGCCCTCTGAGGGACCCCCCTCTCTACAGCTGAATATTTCTTTTGTGTTGAGAGACTGTGTGTGTGTGTGTGTGTATGTGAGAGAGAGGGAGGGATCACGGAGGGGGGATGGATTGGGGTTAGAGAGGGGGAGATCATAGCTAACCCAGCTTAAATGGGGGGCCAAGCTGCAGGCTACAGAGTCTCAACATTACACCAGGGGTACACACCAGAGATCAAATCACACACACACACACACACACACACACACACACACACATATACTGTACATATACACGTTTAAACACTATATTGATGGAAGGAGGTAATCATTTGAAATAGCAGATAATTACATCATATGGCAAACAGCCGGGCCTTTCCTCCCGAGCCTATCAACAACAAACCCTGCACTTGATTTTTTTTTTTTTTTTCCCTTTTCCAAAACTCGCTCTTGCCCGAGCAGGCCACTCGACATTACTGACAAAAGCGGTTTTGGAGGAGTGGGTGGGGAGAGGCGTCAGCTGCTAGACAAAATTAAAAGGCCTCTATTTGTTCCCGACAATAAACGTCCCCATCTTTGGAGCTCCTCCACAGCTGCAGCCAGATAGGCTTTCATTTCTAACTGTGGACTAATAGAGAGCAATGTCTCCTTTCTCTACTGTAAGCCGTTTTAGTGCGCAGGATCAAATTCAGGAGGTTTACAGTCATCTCTCTGTGATGCTACTCCGCCGAAAAAGGGGACAAAAGAATGTGGCACATGGTAAATATTCAGTTATATAGGGAAACCAAGGATTTTATGAAGATGTTTAGATGCTGATGTGCAGTATACCTGATGGAAATTCTCTTCAAAGCATTGCAAAAGAGAGCATCAGGCGGCACAATGTGAACACCTACAGACAGAAGACAAAAGCAGATGTAAACACAAAACAGTGTCAAAACAGAGTCAAAAACGTAACCAGGATGGATTTGTACCACTTTTTTAGCACTTTTCTGAGAATCCTACACTCACAATTAATCTGAATTTCACTAGAAAGTTTGCTAATCAACATATGATTAATGACCAGTGCATCCTCCGGAAATCCCAAAACGCGCCCCCCCACCTACCCCAAGGCTGAGCGATGGAGGCGGGTGGAGGAAGTGCCAGTGGTGTGTCTCTGGGGTGGTCTGATGTGGCCGTGGGCGAGGCTTTAATGTAGCTGTATGTCCACTCCAGTGTATACTGTATATTGTACTAATGACTAACAGACCTGCAGTCTGCCTGTAAGGGCCTCACACGCCACCCCATGCCTACACATGCATATGCTCCACTTTAATGGCAGCCTTCAGACTTCATTTGAAGTGTGCTGCGGTGTTCACAAAGAAAAAAAAAAAAGAGAGAGAGCGAGAGAGAGAGAAAAGTATGACTTTGTGGACCTAAAGTGCCCTCAGCCTAATATTTGACCCTTGTGGGTTGATCATATAAAGTGGCCATTTAAATCAAAATACAGATAATTATAGCTTGGCTGCTTTGTGGTGGTTCTTTTTTTTTCTAGCATACATAGATCTAGGCTTGCCAAACATCTGGCTGGGATATTATAAGCGACACAGGATGCAGACACAATTTTTTTTAAAAAGTATATCGTCAGGCAAAACCTGGCAAAATAATCTTATTCTGGTGCTTCTTACAAATATATTTTCTTCTCCTGTGAAGAACCTTCTCTTAAAATAACACAATGAAAATCTCCTTCCTCACATTATACATTTAAAGTATCGCCACCTCAGCCAAAACCGACCTAAACATCACAAAACGGTAAAATGTGCTTCATGCCAATCTAGTCTATTAGAGAGCAAAGGGCACATTGTAACACAAGGTGCAGAGTCTGTTCAACAAGTGCGTAGACATAAACCAAAAACAAAAAGCCACAGAGATAGTGCCTTGGGACTGATTGGCAGGGTGGGGTCGTTGGGCGACCCTTGACCTTTTTAACCCAGAGGAATGTTGTCGTGCTGGTGCGTGTATTGTTCCAGCCTCCCTGAGGAGCCCCAGCCGAGCATCAGATGAATGCTGAACGTTGAATGTTCCTAAGGGCTTCTCCCTTACCCCCTGAAAAAAAAAAAAAAAAAAAAAAACCTTCTTCTTTCTTCCCCTAATCCTTTTCTTTTCTGCTCTTCATCCTCAGACTTCAACAAACAAAAGGTATCAACAGGTCCGAGAGTGCACTGTTGTTGTCGGTCTGAAGTGCACATGCACGCAGAAAGGCCACTAACAAGGGTGCCAGGCCGACTCTCCTCGCTGACGTAAATGACCAACAAAGATGCAGTAAAAGGGCATCTAAGAAAACACCATTCAAGGAAAAACTCCTTTTTTTTTTTAAACCTATCACTCATCAAATAAACCACTGTTTTTTATTGGTGCACCGTCCAAATCTAAGAGATCTGAGTATCTTCAGGCAGTCTGAGAGTCTGGCTCTGGAGGAAGTCACCAGCAGTAGAAAGAGACTGACAGATGAGAGGGCCAGACAGACAATTACTGGCCAGGTATGTCCTTTATATCCACCTAGGGCTGGTCAGAGGAAATGGAGGAATTTATGATGTCATAAAAAAGTGCCAGAAGAGAAGTGCCTGAGAACAGGTTGTCTCTGGAGCCGGAGCCATAAAAGACTCCTGTGGCTTCGGCTCCCTCCCCCTGACTACCACCCGAGATGATAACACTAGACTGAGCGCCAGCGGGTTAGAGCAGACGACGATATGCAGCAGAGACGCAGAAAATACAAGTATATGTATAATTCATCGCTTCGTAGAATATCGGGTCATTGAATAATACGGAAAAATCCTTGAGAAAACTAGAAATGGAAAGTAAAAAATACTTTCACTAAAGTGCTATGTATATACGTGAGATAAGATTTTCATCGTGTCCTTGACATTTCAGTAGATTTTACATGCAAAACACATGGTAGGCTTAAAAAACGTGGTGCGTGTGTATTAAGTAATTAGATCCACTGTCAGGTAACGTGTCAAAACTTTAATGTTTTTAATATTTAGGTGCATTTTACTGCGAATATTAATTTGTTTTTACTTTACTGAAGCATTTTAACTTGCATTGTTGCCACTATGACGCAAGTAAAAGGATCTGAACACCATTATAATCAATAGTTTCATCACTAACACTGTCTAAAAGATTTATTTTGGCCCAGTTGATGAAACTGGACTGCTCCAGAATCATTTACATCATTAAAAGCTTTCTTTTATGCTTCTCTCCCTCAATTTCTAACCCTCTCTTTACAGTTTAAACCACGCACAAAAAAACCCTTAATACAGGAAGCATCTTTAACAAGAGAAACACCATCTGTCGGCTCAAACTAAGCAGGTGTAAGGAAGAGAAAAGACGGGAAAACGTTCTACGTAGACATAAAGGATACCCGTTTCTCTTTGCATGCACACACAAACTCACATCTGAATGTATACACACACACACACACACACACACACACACACACACACACACACACACACACACACAGCACTGCTCTTCCTACCACAAAAAGATAGAGACACACTCTCACAGTCTCAGCACTTGTTAAAAAAAAAAAAAAGGGAAAGGAGAAGATGGTTATTTGCTCTACAACCTAACTAAGGAGGTTTCCCATTGTAAAAAGGAGTGGCTGCACAGCCCCGTTTCCTTTCATCCCTCTCCTTGAGGCACGCTGCCTTTGTCTCACAGAGGACAGAACAGCCAGCCTCCCGGCTACGCTACACTGGTCAAATACCTGGGAACTACCACTGGCTTGGTGGGAAAAACAACAAGAGGAGGAGGAGGAGGAAGAGAGACAGAAAGAGAGAGGCGGAGGGGGGTGGTGGTATAAGGTGTTAATCTGAGGCGAGACTGACCAGCTAAGACAGAAGAGCCTGTTAAATAAAACCTGTTATTAAATCTCAAAAGGAAAGGGGGAGGAAGTTGTACAAAGCTGCAAAGAACTATGAACACCTGGTACCAAACTACACTGAAGAAAAAATGTTATATATGATTTTTTGAGACACCTGTTTTTACTTTTCTTTCAGTCTTCAGTCAGTGCTAATCTTTCTTCCTTGTTAAAAAAAAAAAAAGGTAGGAACTTTATGTGTACAATTAAGAACTCTGAGGTTAAGGAGGGAAGGTTTTTCCCCCCCCTTTCCTCCTCCTTCCAATTCTGCACTTTCATGCCAGCTCAGCAGAATGAAGGCGGTTCCTGTATACGAGGTACTGTATAAGGGTGAAGTGAGTTTAAGTCCTCCCCAAACCCTGACCGCAACCGGCTGAATGTAAAGCTTTGCGTTCCAATCCACGCGGCCTGCCTCGGCAGCCAGACCTCACTGTCACACCTCATAAAGCAGAGGCTCGAGCAGCGGGGTTGTGTTTAAAAGCCAGAGGGAAAGATAAGGCAAAATAAGGACAAATACGGACCAAAATAAGAATGCACCCATTCAAGAGACTGTAGAGAAAAGAGTGAAAAGCCCTAGACAAAAGCGCTTTAGCTGAAACTCTGATGGCAAGACTCCAATACGCTGAATAAGAAAATATACTTTCGGGACAAATTGCAGGAAACGTTAGAAAGTGAAAATGCCATTGAGGGATTGTTAAGACCATAATCCTCTCTTCTTATTTCTAGTTTTTGCTTAGCTTTCGTGAGAGAAACTAGAACCCACAAGTTTATTTTCAAATAGTCCACAAAGAATGCCTGTCATTTCCTGGCGTTCCCCACTTCCATATGAAAGACCCCTTTTCCTTTAGGAACAATGGGAAAGATTCCAAAACTTCCATGGGGAGTTTCTTGCGTGGCGATACAATAGAGAGCATGTTGTGACAGAATTGAGATGGGCTGTTTCTCTCAGCTGTGACAAGTTTGGGACTTGACGCAGTGGTGTTTTTTTGTCTTACAGCTACCGTACTTCATGACTAAAGCGGCCACACAACAGCTGTAACGTCTCATGAGCGAGCGAGGAGTGAAGTCTGGATCTGTCTTTGAACACTCACTGGAATATCTGTGATTTCTAATGTTGGATGTTGCAAAAAAAAAAAAAAGTGTGAACTAGTATTTTCTAATTATTTTAGAGAGCAGATGTTCCCTCTTAATCTGCTTAATCTGTGTTTTCTAATCTATAAACTTTACCTGTAACGCAGAACTAAACGAGGTCACACAACCCGTAAGAGTCCCTTAATTAACCAAAAGAACTCGTTTGGTCCTGAAGTGGAAAGAGTTCAAGTGTCATGTGCTCCTGAAAGGGCCAACAGGCTCTTGAAAGCCACCTGGCTTGACCCGAGCAGACCTGGGCCTTTGGCTAGACAAGAGGTCGGAGGTCATCCACTCATCTAGATAGGCAGTATGTTGCGGTGCCTGAGGCAGGGTGCACTGCCTAACCTTTCCATTTACCCAACACTGCACACACGGAGAAGCACAAACACGCACACATATGGACGCAGGTTCCTGCTGCTGTGAACTCACTCAACCCTGTAACTTGGTGAAAACAATGCAAGTGTATGTGGTGAACAGCTGCTGTGAGATTTACTTTGGATCCATAGATGTACAATAAAGTCGTCAGATAATTAAATGACGCATTAAGAAGTTTTGCACATTGTATTTTTAATGATCGAAAAGAACGAAGCAGAAACATTTTTCCTCCTGTTCATTTGCGTGTCCATGTTTGATGGCAGCTGGGTGTCTGCTGTGACGGTGGGAGAAGTGAGGGAAGCTATAAAACTATAGGATGGTTATTTTTCTATGGGAAACATATGATGGGTAACAATGGAGGAACCGCGGTGATCTGTGGTCGAGAGCCTCTCCGCCGTGATAGCAGGTTGCTCCTCGACATAATTGCGGGGTGCAGCTGATGAACCTCATCACGTGTGATAATAAGCTATACAGGGATGATGATCATAGTTCCAGCAGGAGATAAAGATAAGCCAACATCCAATCACCCTTCTGCCCACATAACAGCAGCGGGAAGACGAGCGGCCCTGCTCTGTTCACTTCACCCTGATGATAACTCTCTGAGAGCAGCTCCAAACTGAATTAAAGCCCTACAAGAGAGATGCACTCTGATGCACGCTGGCTGCTCTTTGCTGCGAGGCTGCAGCTCTTTCTCTTCATGGAGGGACAAAGTGAATTATATGTAACTCAGCCCTGAGAGGGACGGAAGTGAGGCTTTCAAAGCACATCAGCACTGTTCATTCACTATACATGTCCTCTATTAAAAGAACTCTTGACACATTTTGGATCCTGTACAAGAAATGTAGCCGTTAAATGGCTGCCAGTGTTGTCTGTGTAAATGTTTGTTTTTCAATAAAAAGCCATGCATTTTGTTTGTTCTTTTTTTTTTCTTCTTCCTTTTCATTAAAGCGCACTGTGTACACAATCCATAGCCAGTAAAATGTAGTGCTGCACTAAGCGTCTAGACCTCCTATATCCAAATGGCAGGAGAATTTATGGAGACTGCCTCATTAACCTTAAGGCCTATTAGTGCTTGGCAGACAGAGCACGGCAGCTTCTCCTTAAAAGAAAGCCTGTCTCAGCTGCATTTAAACTACCTGCAGGGTCAAACGCAATGAGTGGCACGTTAGGTGCACCCAAAACCTGAGCATGAAATTCTCCGTGTTTGTTTTTGTCAGTGTGTTATCCTCTCAGAGTGCCCACCCTGAAAATGGCAGTCTGGCTGTTTTTTTGCCATGTGCCGGAGGCCCAAATTCCGGGAGGAAGTCAGATGCGCAAAGACTGTTTCCGAGAATTCAGGATGCGCAAAGCCACGCTTCTAAGTCTACTTGCACTATTACAAATCCTGTCTTTAAAAAAAGAAAAAACACAGCAAAACATCCGTTCAAGCATTAGATTGCATCGCACCTCATCACGAAACATAAAATATTTTAATTGCACCCGGTTTGTCCCTGCGCTTATTCATTTTCTGGCTACGTTACGCACCCATCATCCACAACACACATCATGAGTCACGGCTTGGCTGAGTAGACGGGTGTCGGCGGCTCTTGAATGATCGCTGTCTGTCTGTCTGTCTGTCTGTCTGTTTTCTGCTCTTCAGGTGTCGGATTGTTTTGGGGAGGAGGGCTGGAGGTGCTGCTGTAATGTCGATACAATGACAGATGGTCCACACAAAAGCCGGTGCGCATTGTTCAGCTGAAAAATAATAGCCACCATTTATCAGTGTTCACCGACTTTCGGGCCCAATGGAAACAGGAGACTGTCTGGTGAGTGAAATGAATCAAAGTTATATTGTTTGGGAGGCTCCCACCAGGATTCCTTTGGGCTGCACCGGCTGTTTAAACGTATCGTTAAAACTTTCCAAGCGACGGAAACAGCGTTTGTCTGTACACTGTGTACCATCGATGTAAAAAAAAAAAAAAAAAAAAAAGTTGGATAAAAAAGGTTGCACAGACCAATCGGAAATCACGTTTTTTTTCTCCCCTCGAGTCACACGGATGCCCTTTATGAAATGACCGATGAAAGACACGCTTTTTTCTCTCCTCTCTCTACCCGCTGGCATGTTTCACATGCGCTGGATTTGGAGACGTGAAGCCGCCTAAAGCCAGACCTCATCACATAATGTCAGAGTTTCACATTCATTCTATATTCAGCACACCTTCTTTAAATAAAAGCATAATTTCATTTTGAACTCAAGCATCTACTGGATTTAACAAAACAGTTTTTAGGTTTTGCATTTTTACATGATGTCATACTTACATTTTTTTTTCTCTCCCCCTTTTCACCTCCTGCGCGTAAAACAGGAGCAGGATTCACTGTCCTGTCGAGGTGGACTGATGCGGTTTCTTCCAAGTCTGCCACATTTTGGGGGGTATTTTCACTCTCATCACTTCCGTCCGAGCCCAACTCTCCACCGACTGAGCGCCTGCCTCTCTCTGATCCACAGATTACGTCTGTTAGAGAGGCAGGGAGGGAGGGCATCCGGTTTACAGGGATCACCGGGAGGGCTGGGATTGGCTCAGAGGAGATAGCTTGATAAAATGCGCCTTTGCCATTGGACGAGCCGGGGCAAAACGGGGGAGGGGGCTGTCGTGTATTATTCAGGAGAAACCGGGAGGGGGAGTGGAGGAGGAGGAGGAGGAGGAGGAGGAGGAGGAGGATACTCGGGGCAAAGCGGCGTATGCAGACAATGCCCTGTGTCTCAGAAATTCAGATTTCATTGGTTGGATTTATCCACCACACTTTATGGCTTCCAATAATCTCTTCATATGGACTAACAGTCAAATTGGAGCACTTATGTTAACCCAAGAGTGTCTGTGGTAGCTATTAGTGTTTATAATGACCTCAGAGTGCTTAATATAGGCTCTGGGATCATTGTAATAACCTCCATATTGCTGATTTCCTATAGGAAAAAATGATGTGACACAAAGAAAACCCTTAAATTTCAACCACTGCAGCAGAATATTTCTCTTTTTAACTTTTCTTTCTATGTTTGTTCTATTTTAAGATTACAATTTAACAAAAAAAAACTTGCTGCAAAGACCAGATGGAAGAGGAACAACTATAAATAAATCAAACAGTCATTATTTTGCAACATCAAAACCTCAAGAAAGTCTGGGTGTGTGTGCGTATGTGACTTTCTGTATGAGTGTATCTGTCCATGCATGCATGCATGCGTGAGTGTGTGTGTGTGTATGTGTTCCTGCTGTATGTAGGCTACGAGAAAGCTGGAACTGCAGAATTTTCCACACAGGAGTAGGGGAGGAAATGGTGCATGGATAATTCTCTCTCTTCAGATCCTCTGGTAGTCGCTCGGAGAGTACTCGGCTGAATCAATACTGCTCAAAGCTTTCTCATGTTCCCCTTCTCTCACATTGGTGCTACTGTTGGAAGGCCACAGAGTCCACGGCAGTTCATTTTGGGCATTTTAGAGATGATGCTTTGAATTAAAAAAGACTCCACCCCTCTGTCTGTAGAGGGGTAATTACTCTACTAACCCACAGGCCACATGCATACAAAAAGATTCACGTCCAAAATACAGATTGTTGTTAACCTGCATACTGAGCCGGTGTGTGAGCAGACAGAGAAATCCTAATAACCACAGTGGGGGCTCTTCTCTGACCGGTAGCCATGGTGATTGAACACATTTCTCCACACAGCAGAAAGGCGGTCTGTCTCTGCTGCACCACACAGGCCTTTATTAGGCCCAGACCCTTGGACTGGAAGGAAGGAAGCACCAAGTAGGAGGATCACACCCATTTCATTGTGACTCTACAATTTTACGACAGTCAAGAGGCCGTCGACCACAAATGAGCTCTTTTTTTGGAAGACACTCAGCTCTTCTCTCCGCTAAACCGATAAAATAGCGCACTCAATTCTCAACAAAGCGGCACATCATCTGATTATTGTGTGGATTTTGAAGGTTCATTTGCATAACTGGTGGGAATGATGATCTCAGAAGTATAGCACCTAGACTTATTCAGTATTCAGTCTAATTTCAAACATCCAAATGAGAGCAACAGCCTTGGCTTGATTTCCGTTAAGCTTCTAATCTCTCTTTCCTCTTAATTTAGCTGCAGCTTCAATCACAGCTCTTTCACAAATCTAACCGTGTGGGAGTTTATGTGGTTGACTGCTATCATGTGAAAACCTCATAATTCCATATTCGATGTTTTCGTTTTAATTAAAGGGTCACTTGCTTCTCCATGGGTTTAAAGATTTCTGATAAGGCAGACTTTCTAACAGATACACAAGTTGAAACTTTTGGATGGTTAATTAATCATTTATTAAGTCTTTCAGCTACTTTGTGGTTGCCAGGTTGTGAAAAAAAAAATCCTAATTCTTCAGTGGACCACTTATTAACGTTTAAAACTACAGACATAATAGCTTATAAGAAAGTGAAGGGAACCACAAGCATTACTAACTGTTTACTCACAGAAAAGATACAGACCAGCCAAAGGGAATTATCAAGTCAAGTCAAGTCAAGTCAAGTCAAGTCAAGTCGGTTTTATTGTCATTTCAACCTCATACACAGTACACAGTAAAATTAGTAGATTCTCCAAGGACCATAGTGCTCCATATAACATTAAACATGACTGCAAGACTATATTAAAGTGCACACAAATTACAACAGATCACAACATGACAATACATGTGATTCATCTATAACACCTTTGTTTAGTTCGTTACTCTCAGGAGTTTTGCTGCTACAGCCTTATTTGCTAGCTCATGGTGGCTAATGTTAGCAAACTTTATATCTTGTGATACTACAGAGGCAGTCACCAACTGGAAACTGGTAGCAAAAATTGTTCACTTATTGAAATATTCTCAATATGAATCTGATAAACTCCAAAAATGTCTCATCAATCTGTCTTTACAAAGAGTTCCATGTGCAGCTGTGCCTGTGTAAGCTAGACTGATGTACGGATTTACTCTCATGTCCATATGTGTGTGTGTGATCCAGACTCAAGCCAGCCCTGGACTCAACACAAATAGAAAGTGTCCGATGTGTTGATTTCCATGACAACGTATTAAGCTGAGGCTTAATACCATGGCCGTGCCATACTGTGCCTAGTAAGAGTGACATCTCCAACTGCTTCAGTAATGAGCTGTCTAACATGCTGTCATCCTCTACAGATGGACTACATACAGTAGGCCACTCAACACTTTTGAGAATAATCCAGTCAGAAACGATTTGAAGGAATACTTTGACACTTTAGGAAATATTATTCACTTTCTTGTGACAACTCTGTTAAATATGAAGCTGCAACTGATAGTTAGCTTAGCACAAAGACTGGAAACGGGGGGGAACAGCTAGCTTAGCTCTGTCCCAGGGTAACAAAATCCACCTAACAGCACCTCTGAAGCTCATAAAGGAACTTTGTTTGATTTGTTACAACACGTTGTTGTTGTAGCCTAGCAACAATCCTCCATAAAACCACAATATATAGTTTTACAGTGATGTTTTTACATGCAGTTATCAAATGACATATAAATTGCTTTGGGTCCGTTTTGCTACATTTCACCGTTTTATGCTAAGCTAAGCTAATTATCTTCTGGCTGTAGCTACACATTTACCAAACTGCCATGTGAGTGAGTGGCAGCGATATTTTATCTATCAGCAAGAGAGCAAATAAACATGTTTTCCAAAACGTCAAACCATTCTTTTAAAGTTTCAGCAGTTAAACTTTACACACAAGACACATTTAGCTTCAAGCTAAAGCAACGTCCACATGGCCAACATACAGGGCTAGAGCGTTTTGGGTCATTTTGGAAACAAGATATCGAATGTTTCCAAAAGAGAACAGGGGATTTTAACAATAGTGATCACCACCAAATGTCTATTTTTTATGCCTCCAAACGTAATAGCTATAAAATCTGGATTATCATTAGACACACACAGGTTTTGTTTATTTGATGGGTCAAAAAATCTTCATATAGCTGTTGTCTGGAAACTGTTCTCATGCAGCTAATTGCAAACCACAGTGTGAGCGCCTTATCTCACATAATCAACAGTATGGCACAGTCTCCGCCAACACCAGACCACCTCCACCAACCCTGCATACAACTCTGCCATCATGGATGCCTCCTGTCGGGTTTCATTCTTGCTCGATGCCAGGAGCAAATTCTCCATCTCAATTAATCACTGAGTTTCTAATGGAATGCTTCCCTTCAGGATGAGGCCCATCACAGAGGGGGCTGCAGTCAGTGCTGTCGGTGAAGCTGCTCTGATTGCCTGAATACACTCCCAGCTTTGGAGTCACTGCAGATGTCTGCTAATTGTGGTGATTATGGTGAACGGAGGGGGGTAGGAATATGTAATGAATTTCCCATTGCTTTCATGCCTCACATCCTTTGGTTATGTGCATCTGCTATACAAGCAGAGCATCCGCAGGGTTTGGAGACGGACAAAAGTGACATGGGCTTTTCGATGGGCAGCTATTCTAACACCAAGTGCAGCCAGATTGGGTCCATTTATTCTTTTGGTTCTGTTCATTTCTGGTACAATGCTGGTTTTAATTCCTCTCCTCTTCTGCTCTATACTTTTGTTCTGTCACTTCTTGTCTCCTCTTCCTTACAAATCTACCGAATGGGTTGACTTTACAAACCTTTAGCAACCTTTCTCACTGGCTAAAATGAGATCGCACTACAGGTTAAGTCAGTTGTATCTATAGAGCACATAATTAGAGATTTGAAATTTGAAAGAATTAAAAATTTGATCAACTCTATCTTCAGACCATTAATTAAACCCCCCACAAAAGAAAGCAAAAAAAAAAAAGTTTAATGGGGAAAACGGGAGATATCTCAGCATGAGAGACAGACAATTCAGTAGATGTCATAAAGTATGACAAAGAAGCAGTAGTATAATGACAACATAGAGACACACAATGGCGGTGATCATAATTCAACATTTTGATATATGCTTATTCACGTCCTTGCCAACTGTCAGATGAGAAGATCGATACCACTCTTATGTTTGCATAGCAAATATGAAGCTACAACAAGGAGACGGTTAGATTACTTCAGCATAAGGCTGGAAAAAGGGAGTCACAAATGTAGCAGTACCTTTATTTACAGTTTGTTTACAGTTCATTTATTAACACATCATATTTTGTTTGTTTAATCTGTACAAAAACTGAAGTGAAAAAATGACTAATCCTAATTCTTTTGGGACGTCATGTCTCAGACTACAGAGCCAGGCCTGACGCTTTGCATCTGTTCACAGTCTTCGTGATAAGATACGCTAACTAAGAAAGCAAATAAACATATTTCAGAAAATGTAAGTATTCCCCTCAAAGAACTGACGTAAATATTAAACATAAAACATTGAAGAGGTTTAATTGTATCTGTGATAAAATGCTATAACTTCAGACTCCAAAGCCAGAAATAAACAAATCCATTACACAATCCTCAACATGTCAGAAATACGGCGTAATTTTTATATTTTAGAGAAGAAATACAGCTGGCGGTTGTGCCAATTTAAAAGTCATATGTAAATTGCTTGTGCAGCTTAACAACCTATTAAACTGAGAGGATTATACATGCAACCTGAATTTCAGCACATTCTTCTCTTTATGGTTATCATGCCACTCTTGGACATGCTACTCTGGACGCTGAACTGGAACAAATCATATTCATACAGTTAACATATTAATGATGTTAAATATCAGACGCTCTCTCTCCCCCTCTGCTGCGAATGCAAACATGCCTGATTTATTGTGGATGTGCTTTTGCAAGGCAAGAGTTAGCTAATTCCTCTGGGGCGAGTGCCCTTGCTGTCACACTGATCAAAGACTTTCTCTTGATATGAGCATAAACTGCTCCATGCCCCATCACCGTTGATGTCTGTGCATGCGTGTGAGTTTATGTGTGTGTGTATGTGAGGTGAGGTGGGGGTGTTGTATGTGTGTGTGTGTGTGTGTGTGTGTGTGTGTGTGTGTGTGTGTGTGTGTGTGCATATGCATCCCCCCATCACCAGAGGCTGTATTATGCATTGTTGTTGGCATGGCCTACATGCTCACCCAAGCATGGTTCAGTGTGGTACAGTACACACGTCTTCCCATCTACCCTGCACTCTTCTGTCGTGTCCGCAGGCCCGCTTCATTTACCTTTGCTCCTGAATTAATGCTAGTTAACTGTCACATTAACTCAGATCTGTTGGCCTGCTTTGTCAACAACATAAACTAGCCTCAGTGTGTGATAGCCGGGGTTATTTTTGCTTTGATACACAGCATACACGCATGGATGGAGTTGGACCCAATGTATGTAGGCTACTTAAAGCTTCAATCATCCATATATAACCTCTGAACAAAATGCATTGTTGCAGAAGATTTTAAAGCCATAGGCTGCTTTGTGTTTTCTCAGCAAAACTGTGCAGGAAGATTCAAAACTTCTCTGCCGAGCGCAGTAATGGCCGCAGTGCAGGTGTTTCATTCAGCGTTTCAATGGAGGCCAAACCGTGGATGTTTGATTGAATGAGTGCATGGCCTCGCATCTCTGTATGTTTTCACATGTACATGTGTGTGGAGCATATATTTGCCAGCCAGAAGCGAGTGTGTTAAATTCTCTTAGCATGTGTGACGAATCAAGTGGCTGGGAAAAGAGCGGCGCGTTGCATGGCCTCTCTCGGCCTCTCACAAACTGAATTCTAAAGAGGCTATCGATCTGTCAAGTTCTCAATTCGTGTTTTCCTCTGCACCAATCTCGCTATCTTATCTATTTGTCTTTGTGTCTCTGTCTCTGTATCTTCAACTGTGTCCGTCTTTGTACCGTCGTCTTTATTTCTTGCTCATTTTGAATAGACGTGATGCAGAATGTGGCAGAGAGATGCAGCAAGCGTGTGAGACAGATAAAAAAAAAAAAAAAGGAGAGAGCATCCCCCACTCATATGTCTTTCATCCTAATCCGTAGTCTCTGTCCAAGAAAGGGCCTCCTTTTCACTTGTCTGCCCTAAAGCCTCTTATATGTGACCCCTCTGTCTCTCCCTCAGGGCTCTCTCCCACGGCCAGAAACCTCACTCACTCACAAACACACAGACACACACATCTGTGCAATTTAGTTTAAAAAGAAAAGAAAAGAAAAAAAGCACGAGTTGCATGTGTTTGTGTTGAACAACGTCATATTTCAACAAAAAAAACAAAAAAACAAGCAGAGGTCAGAATGAATTTGCCTTCCAAACACCATTACTGAAGCCGTACAAAGCCACAGACTGACAGAGCATCTTACTATATGCTCTGCCTAAAGGGGAAGGCAAATTTACCGCCAGGCTGACTAACACAGCTGCTGGGAGAGCGTGTCTCTCGTTAAAAGAACTGACCTCAATAAAGATGGACGTTTGGCAGCCCGTTATGTAACTGACTGAGGATGATCCTGAGGCTGTGTGGATGCGTGTGTTGTTTGAGGTTTTTTTATTTATTTATTTTTTTGTATGAATGCTTTCATGTGTGCGTCTGCTTGCATGTGCGTATGTGTTAGGAGCTTGGATATATATATATATATATATATATATATATGGTGTGAGAGTATTCATAAGAACATTCATGTGCATATCATGGCTTCATGGGGCCTGTATTAAAATTAGTGTGATGTGAATCTTCTTCTTTCAAATCTCAGACTTTTATCAAAAAAAAGTATTATTAATGTTTTGTTTGCAGCATATCCTTGACTTAAAAACTACCACTGAACAGAACTGAATTGGTACAGTGTGTTTAATTGTATAACAAAATTAAAACCTCAATATCTTTATGCAACAACAATATATTCAATGTACACATTAGAAGTAAAACTGGAAATTAAAATCAAGCCAGATAGTGCATAATTTATAGCAAACTCCATTATTGAATTGAGAGATACTAATACAAAACCCATTATTACTGTCACTCACATGTGACTGCAAGCTATAATATTTTTACAGGATGCTAAAATACCAAAATTACAACAATGCCAGCGAATCACTATAATCATGATTTCCTTCACAATCTCACTTGGATGGTCTCTTTTGTATATTTCTGACACCACAGGCATCTGCAAAAACCGGTGATGTATGTGCTAACACGGCACAGCTGTTAACGAGGCTGACTGACTGAACATGGCGGACCATTTTAACTAAAACATGTGGATACATTTCGCTAAAATACAGCGCTTCACCTCATCCGACTGCCAGTGTTACATTGTATTCTGAGAGCTGCAGCAGCGTGACAATAATTTCACCTTCAGATGAGTTAAGTACATAATGCATGCAGGGGGGGGAAAGAGAAAAAGAGATTTATTTGCTGATGAATTAAGTGGTATTAATATTATTTCCAGTGTCTTGTTTTAGCTTTCTCTCACTTTCACTGTGGCTTCTGCAGCTGTAGCACAGCCCCCCCAGTGAGGAGCAAACACTGTTTTCCCCTCGCAGCAAAAGGAGAAATGAGTCAGGACGGTGTTACTGAATGTCACAGAGCAGTGATAAAATATGTGGTGAAAGCCCAACACCCTTTCAGCTCAGTAGGACCTCGGTGGTTTAGGTATGAGTTCTGCAAAAACGGGTACTACAGTCAAATAAAAAGAAGAGATTTATCCGTTCCCCACCAACACACCAAACAGTTTTTAAAAAGGATTTGGATTCACATTCAATCAAATGCTATCAGCTATATCACATACAGGAAATGCTAAATGGACAAATACAAATCCAGAGTTTAAATTTGTCCATTTTGCCAAAAGAAATGATTGATGAAGAAACATTCTCTGCCTTTACTAAGATCATTTTCATACAGTCCTTTAGTTGGCTGGTGTACTGTTGGTTCTCGATGGGGTTACATTTAAAGCAACAGGGCTGCGGTCTTGGTGGCATGTGCTATACAGCTCGACTGAATGGTGATACTTAATTCACTAAAGACACATATACATACCAACGCTACAATAGACATAGAGACCACACTTCCTATAGAGTTACTGTAAACCTTCAGAAGTGGTCGTACAGTGAACATATCAAACTGTGCTCAGCACTAAGAACAGAGAGGCTCTCTGTCTGCACCGTATGGAGCGATTTGATGTTGGCTTGCACTCTGCCTGCTGTGACCCCACCCCTGGTAAATACAGGGTTGGAGGTTTCCTCCGTGGATAAAAATACACTTGCCTCTCAGCAGAGAGAGGGAGAAAAGCCAGAATTCTTCTCTTCTTCTTGTGCCTTTTGTGCACCAGGAGCTAAAGACTCCCACATTCATCACAAGTTTGTGTTTGTTTGCTTTTTTTTTTTTCTTTTTCTGGCAGATTTTGCAGTGTTGTGAGAAACGTATTCAAAAGTTGACAGAGTAACACCAAGAGAAAAAAAGAGACGAGCAGCAATTCTGGGTGACGTTTGCATTATATTTTAACATCTGGTAACTCATATGGTCATGTGGAGAAGTCATGAATGCTTCTTCCTGCTTTTGTCTTTTGTCCCTCATGGGCTGCCTTACCACACTAGCTGTGATGTCATCGCTGTGCTGTGCAAAAGTGTTTCAAGCTGGCAGAGGCCTACAGCTGACACAGGTACGGTTACTAATGAACTTTATAGGAGAGGTTTGACAGGACTCCCTGTGTTGTTGTGTGGTCAATCCCACAAAGTGCGCACTAAGAACTTCCTGTTCAAAGAGTTTTCTGTTGCTTGCGCTGAAGAGGAAAAGAGACTCTTCAGTGACTTCCTTGTTTGAGCTGGCAGCACACAGACGTGTTTTAATATTATGGCGCCTATAAGTGTGCCAGTGAGTGATTGGCTTGAAGTTTTTGATCGTTTCAGTGACAGAAAATCAGTTTAAAAGTTTAAATTGATCTTTGTGGAACTTTTTTAACAGTCAAAAACATGCTGAAAACATGTTACATAACTTCTCACGTGCATTGCTTTTATCCCTTTTACAGAAGCAAGAATGTCATTGTGCGGCTCGTTTCAACCACAAGTGTTCTTGAAGAAATGAAGAAGACTATGTTGGAAAAGAACATATGATCATCTTCGGTCACCGGCTAGAGGTTAACTAGCAACTAGAGCTAAAAATGAGCCACGAGGGAGAAGAAAATCAGGGGACGGGACTGAGAGACGTCTATGACTTACTAGTTAAAGCACCTCAGGAGCGACTACTGAGTCTGACATTCCAGCTGGGTGAGTCTCCCGAAGATAATATCATACACGCCTTATGTCTGATCGTTCTCCAGAGGGAGGCGGAGGCCCTGAACAAACTCCAGGCACTGAGAGACAACTACCTTGCTAAACATCTGGCTGAAAAGTGGCAGATGAGTGAAGATAAATCAGAGGATTTTGGCATTCATTGTGGTAATTTCCAAGAGTTTACAAAGGAATCTTTAGCTGCATTGGCTCGTATTTTCAGAGTTTTGTCAGAGCAGAGGCTTTGTGATCCACTTCTGAGAAATCTGGCATATAAGAGAGCTCTTTCCAGTGACGGCCAAAAAACAAGCAGTTGTGTCGATCTGGAGTATGATCAACTCACAGAGGAAGCTAAAGCGTTCTGTGGGCCTCAGGTTGCAGAGTGGATGTGCCCCCCAACAGATCTCAAATCAGTGTCTCTCCGTGATCTTTATAACAGCCTGGACGAAGGAAACACAACTTTAAAAGTCACTCTGAGCCAGGATCAGTCTCACAGAGCTCACAGCCTGCCCAGCCCGCTACAGGTGAGCTCCTCAGTGCCCTCATACCCTTCTCATCTAGAGATAAGTATACCTCCAACAGCCTTGTTTCAAGACGACGAAACAACTCAGGAAACACCAGATGAATCCAAACTTGACACCCCTGTTAGTGAGCATGAAGCAAAAAATGCACCCGGTCAATCTCAGACGTCTGAGGAGCCTCAGCTTAAATCCAATGAACCAAAAAAACTTCCAAGGACGGACGAAACATTCCCCGCAGAGAGCATTAAGTCGGACAGTCTTAACTCTCCTACCAAAACCCCAAAACCAACCACTGAAACAAATTTAGCGCGACCTACTGCAACAAGCATTGTTCTACCCACGATGCCTGCCTCAATCGAAAGTCCAGAAGAAGAGGATGAGGAGGAAGAGGCACAATTTTACGCATTTGTCATCTTTCATGCGGCAGAGGACGCAGATATGGCCGAGATCATGAGGTCAACACTGGAAAGCGTAAGTGGCTGCGAAGGTGCGACTTTCTCTGAGGATTTTGCCATCCCTGGAAGGAGCACCCTGAGGTGTGTGGAGGACGCCATCAACAACACAGCCTTTACCCTTCTGCTGCTCACCTGCAACTTCAGCACTCGCATGCAGAATATCGAAACGGATGCTGCTCTTATCAACTCCATAAACACGAGACACAAATACAATACTGTTATCCCCCTGCTGCCGCGGGAGAATCGCATGCCCAGACAGAGCATGCCTACAGTGTTGCAGACACTAGTTCCACTCGATGAGAGGAGCAGGAGCTTTGAGAAAAAAATAAGAGCATCATTGTCTCAGGCGAGGATTAGAGCACAGAAGAGGATCTGGAGTGAAGAGCAGACGGTGAAAAAGCAGAGGGAGAGACAGGAGAGACTAAAGCAATTATACCAGCATCAAAAGCAGCTGATCAAAGAGTGTAAAGCAGCACAGTTGCTGGAGAAAGACAACTTTAGGCTAATGAAACAACAACAACAACTTCTCTGTCCCAATGTGCCACCAGAACAGGACGGTGGTGACAGCAGGGCTCAGCAACCAAACCAGCAGCCACGAAACATCCATATCGAACATGCTCAGTACATTATGATTGGTAATGAGTCTCGTATGACTGTGGGATTAGGTGGAGGTGAGGACAAAGATGATACAGATGAGCAATATCTTTAAAAAAGGTACAAATATGATGACATATGGTTAGAATAAGATGATATTTTCTGAGTCTGTTTGTAGAAATTGTGGGAGATTATAATTTCTGAACACTACAACGTCAGTGTTGCAATCACTGCAGATTGTTTAAACCTGTTGGAGAAAGACAACTCAATAAAACTGTCATAAGAGCAATTAAGTGCCAGCTTAATGATTCTGAAGGACATGTAAGGAGTCAATGAACAGCAGCACGAGGCCTTTCATTTGAATGTTTAGCAGAAGAAGACTGCCATCTACTGACTAATGTGTGGTACACACTTCCTGAGCTTGAGCTGTATGAACCAACTTTAGGCACTAGGGAGCAATGCTGTTACACGTTCCTTATTGCTGCTCATTGCTGCTCATTGTTCGTCACAGCATCTTTGGAGTGCAGTGTCATCCAATAGCACTGCTGCTCTGGTGTCTGAGAGCTAAGAGAGATTTACTTTTAGTGTTTTCCTTATTGTTCCTAAGTGTTCACATGGGTTTGTGCAAGTTCATCACTGCGTGAATGTGCATCCTTGCCTTGACCTCAACTTTTATTTCCCATCTACTGTGACAACTCTTTTGTAAATCAGTGTGTTATCCTCTGTAGCAGCAGACTGATGGGCTGTTAAAGACACGAACATCACTGGTTGCCAATAAATTCATTCAATCATTTTATTTTTTATTTTTTTTTTTTGTTTGATTTCATGCTTAACTGTACCCACAAATCTCTGTGGGCCTGCAGGCTGAGCTTCTCAGGCAGGTTGCTTTTAATAGTTCAGGCTAAAAATGAGGACAAGCTGTGATACAAACTACCTGAGGATCAACGTCAGGTAAAAACACTTCATTAACACTTTTCTTCTTGCACTTCCTTGTTATCTGTCTTTTTTTCCCTCATGCAGTGAGTTTCCCGATGCTCTCTGAAGGTGCTTTATGATTAATTTTTTCTAATTCTTACTAAAGTGCCATCCATGTGGAGAATGATGCTATAAGTGATGCCTGGGGCCTCTTCATGGCTGCTGTGTAACTTGTGTGTATGCTTGTTTTCTACTCAGTCTGTAATTCCTTATTTTGTCTTTTAGTCAGTGATGGGAAAATATTGAAATCATTACTTGAGTAGATGTTACAACATAACATAGTTTTTTTTTCTATCATGGTCACTTTACCTTCAGTGCTTGTTTTGCACGTTCTCTGGTGTTTGCCGGTTGTTTGTTTTTTTGTTTATTGCAAAGGTTATAAGATACTTCTGTCTGTTCGTTGTATTTTGCCCTTTCTACTCTAATTCTGTAGTGTATATTACACTTTCCTGCTGCTGTAATAAGTGAATTTCCAGTAGCACTGAAGTACTGAACTAAAAATAAAAAACGTACTTAACATAATTTTAATGATCAGATGTTTGCGTGTATGTTAATGTTCTTAATGGTTCAGGCGAAGCTTGTTTGACTGTCTAAACTAAAGAAATGTGTCATATTGTTGCTGTCAGGTGAAAATCCACTTCAAGTATCTTCAGGATATGATGTGGATGACCAGGTCTGTGCACTAATTTATGTTTCATTCCTGCCCTAGCCTCACATCAGAGGAGGACTAAGTGTCATTCTGGTGTGACATACATCCAGTACAGTAAAAAATTAAACATGTTTTCTGTAATATGCCTGTACCTCACTTCAATCTTTGCTTCATTTATCCCTGATAAGCCTCAAAAGCAAGATGTCTCTGTATTTTTTCTGCCATGGGGGCGTCCTCTTTGTCCAGACTTGTTTCTGTATATCAGCCAGCCAATCACTGACTCTTGTTTGTGTGTGATCTAATTCAGCCTAAACTATTTAAGCTTGTGCACATTGTCCTACAGCCCAGGTGGGGCCCTTCTTTCATCATTTTGTCTCATAATCTGTCTGTGATAATGCCTGTTACACCTCTTACCTTTTCTAAGACTCTAACTATTGTAAAAATTCAACATAATAAAGCAAAAATGTTTTGGATACGGAAGACTTCTACCAGAAAACAGTAATATTGTAAGGCTTACATCAGATACAACCCTTTTTCCTGGTCCTGTTTCCGCTTTGTAAAATGTAAATTAAAAACAAAGTGTGATGATGTGCAAAACATTGAAACCTCATATTTGATTGGAAATGGCATAAAGCAATGTCATTGTTTTTGGAAAAACTGAAAAATATGCAAATTTTAAATTTGATGCCAGCAACATATTTCAAAAAACGTTGGGACAGTGGCAACAAACGACTGGAGAAGCTGCCAAATGTAAAAAGAAAAACCTGGTCAAACATCTCACAATTCATGAGGGTGTCTTTGGGCTACTTTCAGTGAAATATGGGATTTCAATGTTTTGCACATTGTCACATTTTGTTTCTATTTACATTTTTACACAGCGTGCCAACTTTTTTTTGGAAACAGGGTTGTGAAAGTACGTACTGTGTCTGTTTGGTGTAATGTAGTCGTATAAAAGTCTAACAAAACAAAATTCAGTAATATCAGTAATATATTTTATTGATGAGTCACTATTGTTGCTATCGGATCTTCACGTCTCATATCAGAAAATCAAAAATTATAAAGTCATTTAAAATGATAAATGCCCAAGTTAACAAATAAAACTGGACAAAAGACAAACTAAACTGCCTTTTCTCACTGGTTAGGTCAATGCTTTCTCAAAATAGGGTAAAACAAAACAAAACATTTGAAATTTAGGGATTTTTAAAAAAATCTTTACATCTTCAGTTTGTCCCAATAGTTGCCTGTAATCAAATCTATCATATAGAGTGGGAGGGTCACTCTCAAAGTAAGCAACAACGCTTACACTACACTAAATATTCTTTTAAACCTTTTCAAAATTTCAATAGAAATATCTAGAATAAGTATACAGTCATTCTGTTATATATATAAATAAATATATGTTGTGAAGAATAAAAAAAAAATCTACTAAATCCACTTCTCCATGGAAACTACATCTGGGAGTTAGTCAGAAACCCTCCTTCCAGTTAACTCCACCTTGGTTTGTATTACATTGTGGTGACTCCTGTCGCGGCAGTGAATAGACTGGGGTGGGTGGACCGCGCATGCGCAGTGCGCTCTATCCTCCGACCAGTGCGGCAGGAAAGGCGCAGAGAAGACGCCGCGGAGAGCCAGAAGAGAGAGAGGAAAACAGTTAGAAAAGAAAAGGAGGAACAACATGGACACGAAGAGCGCCTTCAGCTGATCATAGTGTCCTCTGGTGTCGGGCTGTGGCTCCTCTCCTCTGCCGCACAGCTGCTCCGTTATGTACAACCAGAGGAGGAGGATAATGTCAGGGAACGGAGGAAATCTTCAGAAATCCTGCTCCTAAACTGCTCTTCAAGAATATTAGTTAAAACTGGAGGATGGTTCGCATGTAAGAGAGGAGCGCCTTTTTCTTTTTATTTATATCCAACTCGTCGTGCTCTCCCAAAAAAAAAAAAAAAGAAAAGAAAAAAAAATCAAGGCCACGCTCAAAGTTTTTTATTTTTTTCTGGAGAAGGGAAATTTTGCTGCATTGAATTCCATTGGACGGGATGTCATCCGCAGTCAGGAGGAATTCTTCGGGCTGACTGCTCCTCCAGCTGCACCGTGTATGTGAATCCTGACAGACAGACAACACACAGAGAGAGAGAGAGAGAGAGAGAGAGAGAGAGAGAGAGAGAGAGAGAGAGAGAGACAGAAAAGATGGGAGATGCGGCAGATGACAGAGGGATGAGACGCACCTTCATCGTCCCTGCCATCAAGAGCTTCGATCACTACGACTTTACCAGGGCCAAGATATCATGCAGCCTGACGTGGCTGGTGGCCAAGGCTTTCGGCTCGGGTAGGTGGCGCCTCTTAATCGTCTTCATCTCTGGATTAGATTAGTGGAAAACATTGTTAAGATAATCATCTAACTTGTGTAATAATGTGGACTGGTGATGAGTTGGACCAGGGTGTTTAGAGGCGGGAGTACTGTGTAAACAACAGCCTCTAATCAGACACTCACTGTCTTATTCTCTTGTTCTTATGAATAGAAACTTATATTTGTCAGATTATCTTCTTTATCCATAAACTAACATCAGTCTCTCTGTCTGGAGTTGGTGAGATCTCCTGCATCACATGCTCTTGTCACAGTGTCATTGATTTAACCTGTTGCACGACTTATGTTAATTATTCCCCTCTGCACAAGTTAGGCCAAACCTATTATGTAACTCTCTGTGTCTACGGAGCTGTACTGTCAGCTTATACTGTTTGATGGCTGATCAGCAGATGCAAGGACTTAACTTCTGCTTGCCTTTAGGGCTGCAACTGACATCAGTCTGTCAATGATTGTGTTATTTTTGATTGAATCATTTGGCAACAATGTCAGAAGATTCAATGCATTTTCATGCAAGTCCAAATACATACAGATATCCATTCACACACCATGAAACAAATGTAGAAATACAAAATATTATAATGTAAGAAGCTAGTTCAGATACACAATTAAGGGTTGATGAACAGTACAAGAAGTTCAAATGTATTTGTCGTTCTGTAAACACAGTACACTGCCCTTCTCCCGTCATCTCCTGTGCAGAAATCTAATGACTTCCTTCTATTTGTTTTACTTGCCGGCAAATTAAATGTTTCAAAATATCTCATCAAACGTTCCTAAAGCTTGAAGCACGGCCGCGGTCTTAAAATTGTTTGTTTAGTCTATAGTACATTCTGCGATCACATTAGTTGAAGAAAAGCGAATCCTTGAAAATTGAGAAGCTGGAAGCAGGGAATGTTAAGCATTTTTACTTGAAAGATTATTCAAACAATCAATATTTTGGACGATAAAATTGTCAGAAAATGGTGAATAGGGCCCATCACGCTTTCCTAGAGGCCAAGGTGACATTTCAAAATGTCCAAACAACAATCTAATGGTAAAATTTATTTAGTTTTCTACCACACAAGACAAAAAAAGAAGCAAACCTGAAACCTCATCTGGGTTAGGTATATTTTGTCAGAATATAGTGAATAATGCCTATCACGTGAGCTAAAGGCCATGATGACATCTTAAATTATCTTGCTGCGCTCCGCAGATATTTAGTTTCACAAGAAAGAAAGAAAAACAACAATTTTTCACATTTAAGAAGCTGGAAACAGAGAATGTTTGGCATAATTTTCTTGAAAAATGACTTAAATTGTTTATCTTTGGCTCAATAAAATGTCAGAATATAGTGAATAACGTCCATCACTCCTTGTCTTTACTCAAGCCGACGTCTTAAAATGTCTTATGTTGTCTGACCAAGAAGTCCAAAAGACAAAGATATTCAGTTTACTGTAATGTAAGAGGAGGAAAAAACAGCAAATCTTAACAAGTGAGAAGCTGAAAAGAGAGAAAGTAGTTGGAGATCAAGTTTCTGTTGATCAACTATTTGACAGATTGTTTCAGCTCCTTTCTAAGCACAGTAAAGTAGCTGCTCACAGTATAAGAGGACTGTTTTGCCTTTCATGACGGTAACAATGATGTTTTCATATGGATATGTATGTCAGTAACTATTCCATGTATCCAAGCTCTGGCCTCTGTCCTGTCCTCAGTGTGGTCTGGAAGCAGCTCTGGCCTCCTGCCCTCATAAAGAGTAATTCCAGCTTGCTCTCAGCCCAGAGGTTTACTCCAGCTCCTAATGAATGCTTTTAACGGCTGCTCCTCCATGTACAGTGCTCGGACAGACAAACCTAGAAAGAGACAGATCAAAAGGCAGACGTCTGAATCACACCTATTGATCCAACAGTGAGCGCCAAACGGGCCCGCGTGACTCTTTTGTTGTTTTTACTCCCAGACAATATGAAATGGGGGAGAGACATACAAGGTGGAGGACAGCAACATGTGAGAAAGCCATTCTTAGTTCAACAAGACCTGCGGCTGTTAGCATGTACTGCTGCCGCCGTGTTTTCCCATCCCTCCAAGTGACACAGTTTTAGCTCCAAGCGCTGCCGAGAACTGTGTCCCAATTCATAACCAGTCCTCAGAGCCCTGTTTGGCCTAGTTTGGACGGATGAGTGATGGTTTGAATCTGGTGATGCTCCGCTGTAACAGCTTTCTCATTAGCTGAAAGTTTGTAGTAAAACTTTACACAGATGGGTCTGCGTGAGCGCATGTGAAATGTACAGAGCATGAAAATAAAGCAAGGAAATAGAAAAATATTCACAGTGGCTTTCAAAACTGAAGTTACAAAGTGATTTATAGTAAGAAGAAGGAGGTAAGAGGGAGATGGGGGGGGGTGGGGGACGCTAAAATCGAGCAGAATGGAGTGAGAATAAAAAGAAAGGAGCACAAATGGGTTTTAAGATGCTGTCTGAAGATGTGGACTTTTTTTTGTGCACGTGGAGTCGTCTGAGTGCGTGTGTAATAAATGTCAGAGCTTAACAGTCTTGATGTGTCTCCACATTGGCGTCATATGAAGTTGGAACGCCCGTCAGCAAAGGACCAAACAGAGGTCGCCTCAGATTTTAACGATAGCGCTTAAGTGCTAGCCTTATGTGTTCAAGCATTGTTAAAAATCCCCACCAGGCACATATACCCACATACTACACACGAAATACTTCCAGTTCCTCCAGAAAAAAAAGCTCCATTAACCTGTTAAACTGTTAAAATTACATCTATGCCCTCTCTCGTTTAGTTCGAAACTGCTGGACTTTTTCTGAAATAAGTGTGTGTGTGTGTGTGTGTGTGTGTGTGTGTGTGTGTGTGCATTGAACCATGATTGGCTTCTAGACTAGTTCCTGCCCATCTGTGTGTTAAACTCAGATGTAAAGACGGCATGTGCATCATTCTGGACAGTGAAGCTCAATCATCACGTGAGGACTTTAAGAATCAATGCATTGATTTGTGTACAGTTCTCTCGGGGCTAATGTAGCCAGTGGTTACTGGTCACTGTCTGCCGTTTGTTTACCTCGGCGTAGGTTCAGTCTTTTTGTGGTTTTGTGGTTTGAAACTGAATATCTAATCAAACCTGAAACTTGACAGATTTCAAACGGCTCAGTTTAAGCGGGCAGGTGGAATTCTTGACATCTCAGTTATGATTTGATGGTGAGTTTACACCAAAGGGGTATATCACATTATCCACTGCAGCACGGACACCACAATGATTTCATTCAGCTCATTTAGAAGATTAGATGGAGGGAGGGAAATGCAATTCTTCAACTCCATCAGTATCAAAACAAAGATGACCATGGAGCGCCAAGAATCCTCAAGTATCCTCTCCAGCTATAAGGAATGAATGCAGGGTTCCTTTTAAAGCTATGAAGGGAACTGATCAGTAAAGTCAGATGACGTAAGTGTCATGTGAACATGCATACTCTTCCCTGAAGTTAAGGGTTTTTCATGGCTCTGTGTCTCTGTGTTTCATATGCTATGGTGCTTTAAAATAAGAAGCTAACTCATGCTCCAGTGTAGGACACAAAATAAACAGCCATCATTTAGCAAAATGCTATTATCCTATAGCTCAGATGTTAGAGCGGGCCTGGCTGTTAATTGTAGGGCTTGTGGTTAGATCCACAGCTTCTAGCTGCCCCCAGCTGTCCATGTGTCATTGAGAAAGACACTGCAGCCTAAAATTACTCCTACTGTATATACGAAGGAAACACATGCAGGTCGTTTTGGACCGACACATCTTTTACATTTGCATTGGACATGAGTACATGTATGCGGTTTTGTCTGTGTGCGTTTTGGCCTCTTTCAGGTCATTGTTTTGGTTTTATGGCTCATAACTTATAGAGTCGCTTTTAGCCGCAGCGAGAACCAACTGTACGCTACCTGCCCGGCACCAAACAACAGACCCAGTTAGCGAGCAGCTGGTGAACATAGGCAAAACGCAGATATTTCCCTCAGGAGTTAGTAGAGACAGAATACAGCTAAAAAGAGAGCGAATATTGGACTTACATTCCTGAGGAGGACAGAAATATGACTCCAAGTGAATGATAGTGTTGTGTATTAGCAATTAGTTCACCTAAAAGGTGACTAAAAGGTGTGGTATGTCAGTGTTATGATCACAGCTGGTTTCCCCAAGTAGCCAAAGAAAATATGTCATTGCTGGTTCAAAGTATTTTTTATTATCTCGTTTATCACACGATATCAATCTGTATAAAATAAGAGCCCATTTTAAATGGAGAGTAAGCCAACATATACAAGTACTAACATATAAGCCAAAAATAATAATCTAATCTCTATAAAAACTTTAGAAACCATCACAAGTTGTCAGCCCAGATTACTAATTGGATTATTATTATTTTTTTTTTTCAAAGAGAGTTAGGCTGAAGAGCAGAGATAAACTCTGCTGACCGTGATGTTGTGTATGCTGAGCTGTGATCCCGGGGGTCTCCAGGGGAGCAGTCTTGTCCGTGCCTGGACTTCCTGTGGCAGCTACTTCCTGTCTGTTTCCTCTTTGATGGCCAGCACAAAGGAGAGCGTTTTTACTTGACGAGGCAGATTTTCATGAACTCTAGAAAAGCTCTCCGTGCTATTGTAGCCCGCTTATGTGTACAGTACGCAAACTGCCAAACTTGTATTTTTGTGAAAGGTTTCTGAGTGAAAGAGCGTACTGTAATGAACCATTTCTAGCATAACACTAGAATAATTCACAGAGATGTCGCTTTAGTTGACAAATTTATATTCTCCAAGGCTGAATCCTTTAAGTGCAGCTCCTTTAATTAGCTTCATAGACACTCTGACAAAAGTTGGATGGATTTAATAGTTGTGACGAGACACAGGAGGGCTTGTTATGAAGTAGATGTTGATGTGGTTTAACATCTGCCTGTTGCTTTAAATATCTCTTTTCATCACTCAGCGCAGGGTTATGGGGAGGGGGCTGCACTAACCACAGCTGCTGGAAAACTGCAGAGGTTCGATCATGTGCTTAACGGAGCTTCAGATATTACATTTTTATTATATTGTTGTGTTGAGCTCCTTTGCTTCGACAGTGTTGTTATTTTGGACACGGAACAGCAGACTGTACCTTTAAGATAGATTCCTTTAGTGTCCTTTGTTTCCTTCACTGTGATTCAGAGGCAGCCAGAGAGGAAATGACCCCACACACCAGGAATACACACTCATACTGGAGCATGCAGTGTTATAAAAAACACACACACATTCCTATGCAAGGGTCTTGTCTGACTAAAGTGACGCACAGAGGAGAGACATGCATAGAGCGTGTATGTCATCCCATGACAGATTGATGACTGGTGTAGTATAACTTTGACTCAATGTGTGGTTAACAACATAGTCGGGTAAAGAAAGTAAGAGAGAAGGAGTGTGTGAGTCCTGGAAGCGTATCTGTGTGTATGTGTGTGTCCAGCTATTTTCTTTAAATCAGATTCACTAGATGAGGTAACAAGATTATCAGGCACTGCATGCTTTGTATATTTCTAACATAAACTTCTACCTACACACACATAGGCTGCAGTATCTTTTACACACACACACACACACACACACACACACACACAGCAGCTTTGTGCTCACAAGATGCCTTTTGTGGATCTTCAGTGAAGATAAGCACCAACAAATATACATGTGACATCGGTGTGTATCTTAGTGTAATGGTGAAAACTCTCTCTGTCTGCAAACTTTTCACCTCTGACTGACCTCATGGCTAATGAAAGCGATGATGTTCAGGAGGTTTTTGTGGTGCATGTCATCTTTTTTGGGTGTGTGCCGCAAGCTTGGTTGCCTGGTTGTGGGCATGAAGGCGTGGCTCTGAGCTACAATGTACTGTAGTGAAGCCACAGTAACAACAACAAAGGTAGTAAAAATATAGAAAGAACATCTTTTATTACCTGGATGTATTTACTGTTTGCGTCTCTGTCGATGTTGGTGTCTGAGAAGAGAAGGAACTCTAACCTTGTATTCTCTCTGCTCTTCCTCTCTCTCTCTCTTAGATGCAGTACCAGAGGAACTGGCCGAGCCGTTATACAGGGACCAGTACAACCAGGAGCACCTGAAGCCTCCGGTGGCCTGCCTGCTACAGTCTGCAGAGCTCTATTGCCGGGCGGGGAGCCTGATCCTCCGCAGTGATGCCGTCAAACCTTTACTGGGGCACAACGCTGTCATCCAGGCTCTGGCACAGAAAGGCCTGTATGTCACTGACCAGGACCGTCTGGTCACTGAGAGAGATCTGACCAGCACACCTATACACATGGTGAGTGGACCTGACCAATTAGAAACATGTGCATAAATGTACATGTGCACGTTCACACTCCACTACGCGTGTAGTGGAGATATGTGATGATGTGTGAAAGTGGATCGCTTGATAACCATAGTTATCACTATTCACAAGATTATTAATATCCATTAATTGTCTATAAAATGTCCAAAACTAGTTAAAAATGGTACAATTTCCCAGAGCACTAGATTTATTTTCTGTCCGTCAACTAACTGATTAATCCGCTAATTGTTTCGGGACTATAGTACCAGTGTATGTTGCCGTGTGCTTGGCTGTGTCCTCCCCTCGTGGAGAAGAAGTGGGTTATATGATCGTGTGTTTGTGTGCGCCGCTCCGTGTGTCCTACCGTCCTCCAAGATCTGTCCTGTTGAGAGCAAAACAACCGCTAATGACGGGTTTCCTATAGCAACCCATTACTCACTGTTCGGTCTCTGTGTCATTAGACAGCATCGGGCAAACATGCCCTAGCTCACACCGCCAAGGGATATTCTTGTTGTATGTTGTCAGTGTTGTGTGAGGCAATGGATGGAAGAACATAAAAAGATTGTGATGTACAGTTATTTTCATTATTGATTGATCTGAAAATATATTATTTTTTAAGTTGTGTTAGCTCAATGTAATGTCTTTTTATTGCTCAACAGTCCAAAACCTCAAAGATATTCAGTTTACAATGTGGCTGGAAGCTAATTTGCCGCATTTCTTCTTGAGAAATCACTCAAACACTTACCATAACTGTTGCTAATCCTCTGTTGATTGACCAATCAGTCCATTGTTACAGCTCTAGAACAAAACACTGTCACCTTTTACTGGATGTAAGCAGAGTGGAACAGATTCTGAGGCCCGAAAAAAGCGTTTAATTTATGGCGTTTTAGTGACGAAAGGAGGGTGAGTCTGTGGCAGCTTGATACAGACACACTGCTAGCACATGCATGGCTGGAGAGCGGGCACTTCTGCTGACGCCAAAAGGTGTCTGCATTGCAGTGCACGCTCTCTCTCTTTCTCTTCCCCCACCCTCTCCCGCTCTGTCTGTCTTACCGTTTCTTTTCTCAACTCTCTCTGTGTTTGCCGCCTTCCATCTTCTGTCTCCATCTCTCTCCTCCTGCCACCGTGACTTGTTCCTCTGTCACATGCAAACTCTTTGTGATATGGATTAAATGAGACTGGGACGTTGTTATCACCTGAATATTTCATTGAAGCTTAAACATATTTCATCAAGCTCACCCAGTGCCCACGCTTCTCTCTCTCTCTCTCAGGTTGTTTTTTATTTGGCCTCTTTTCGTGCTCCTCCTTTTTACAGCTCCAGGGGGTAATTCAAAGTCACTAGTCGAGGACATTTTTATGTTTGCAGGTGATTGTTCTCACTACAAATGCATCGATTGTGCATCGAGAGTGTCATGAAACGTGGAGTGACAGGTGGTGATTAGCTGCACCGCTTAATGCTCCTGTATCCTGTGACACCTATAAAAGTAAGCGTGTAGTCCCTGTCTGTGTCTGTGATTCTGTGTGCATGGCAGGTGATTTAGTGGTAGTGTTAAGCAGACAAATGGAGCCTATAGCCCCTCGACCCCCCCATGACTACTGACCTTCATTTGTGTATTGTACACCCGTGCAATTTGCTACTCTGTCCATCCTTATTGTTGCTCTGCGCCCTTCTTAATTTATTAGATTGGTTCTGCAAAGTTAGAGGGACTGTCTGTCTGTGTGTGTGTATTTGTGGACTCAGCAGGATCATTTCAGTCACGCTGAAGTGAAGGCTTTTCATTTTGGGTTATGGTATATCTGCAGAGAAAATGATGACCTCATGGTTTTCCAAATAGTGTGCAACAGAGGAATAACTCATGTCAGGCAGGAGGAGGAGGAGGAGGAGGAGCGTGGCAGTCTGTCAGAGGACGAATGGATATAAAGAGAGAGAGAGAGGGAAGGAGGCAGGAATGGAGGTTTAGGGGCTGCCATTTGGCCGCGATCCAGGAGGAAGTAGGAAAGTAGAGCAAGAGAAGAGAGGAAAGGGTGAGTGTGGAAGTCTGCGAGAGGACGAATGGAAAGGAGGCAGATGGGGAAGAGCTGTGGAAAGGCGGGATGGGGAAAGACAGAGGAGAGAGGACGAGAGAGGAGGGTAAGGTATTGCCTGTTTGGCAGGCGGGACAATGTGTGTGCCAGAGAACAGAATGGAAAAGGCCCACTGTTAAATATGGCCATCTGGAAAGAGGGGGGAGGGTGACGGGGCAGGAGAAAAGCAGAGTACATGTAGAGCAGGGAGGGTTGAGGAGAGGAGAGGAGGAAGGAGGACGTGATGTGCACTACTGCAGCACGGTAGAGGGTGGGGTCTCACTGAGTCAAAGCACGTCTGGTGCACAAATGAGAGCCCCCCCCACACACACACACACTCACACACTCACACACTCCTCCAAAGAGCTGTCAGACCTCCAGCATGTGCACAAGACCCATGTGCCCTTTTCTAGCTCTACCTTCCTGTTCCTCCTTCTCTTGGACTTTTTTGTCTGCTTTGCACATGCTCACACGTGCTGCCCTCTGTGTGTTTAAACACAGAGATGATAAAGTGACGGAAGAGAGAGAGAGAGACAGAGAGAGAGAGAGAGACAGAGAGAGAGAGAGAGAGAGAGTAACATAGCGGTAATTGAATTTTCCTGCAGAGGGGCGTGTGCCTTCGTCTAGAAGCTTTCTGCCAAATATTGCTGAAAGATTTGCCGGATTTTATGGATGTGTGTGAGAGAGAGATAGCAAGCGTGGTCGTTATTTTTACAGGTAGTTTGGCCAATTGCATCTTAACTGTCAGCACACACACACAGCAAACATCTCAATGGAGCCAGACATGTAGGTGTAAAGTTGCACAATAAAAACACTTGCGTTGCTCAGATGTAGGTCATTCCTGAGTGTGTACCTGCGCTGGACGGACACTTAGGTTACTTTGATTATCTGTTTGCTCAGCTGTATTGTGCTTTCCTATAGATGCCTTTGATCAAGGGCGCTCACACACACACACACACAAACACACACACACACACAGACTCATGCACCCATACAGCAGTAGTGGGAATGAATACTGATGCTCCTGTTAGGTAGTGTGCATGAGTGTACTGCAGGTCTTTACAGCTCTTTATGGCCAGTGTGTGCCATTTCCACAGCCTTATAAGGCATGTCTGTCACCATGAGTGCTTTAGTCTCCTCTCCACACACACACACACACACACACACACACACACACACACACACAAAGGTCTTTGTGAAGGGATAATAGACAGCACATGTATTTAAAATCCATGCTGTAGTGTCAACAGTAGTAGATACGAGAACAGTGTGTAGATGTGTAAGCAGCAGCTCCAGTCTGTCTGTCTGTCTGTCTGTCTGTCTGTCTGTCTGTCTCTTGTGCACACACTCTTGCACATGCACATCCGCATACATACACACACGTAGGTTAGATCTGAACACAATGTCCCAAACAGTGCAATGAATACACAATGAAGGAGAGGAACAATAACCTGGTTAAAAAACAGATCTAGATGTGACATCAAAGTTTCAGTCCTCCATAGACATTTACTATTATTATTAATAATAGTATCACTTCACTTCTTGTCTGGAATTGTAAAGTGCAAATAAAGTTGCACTTTAAAAAAAAAGCAAGGACCTCCCCAGTGTTGATAAAAGAACAACATTTTGGGAAATGCACACTGTAGTGGCAAATAACTTATGGTTGGATTTTTCCTTTAACACTTATTCCAAGTTTCCTATTGTTTTTACCACATGGAGAGTGCTTGTGCAGCATGTCAGACCTCTGAGCCCTTTTTCCAAGAACGATTCCAGAGGGTTTTCGTCGTTCACTGTTGCTCAGATTTTATTGCAAAATAAACCTAATTTGAAAATAAGATGCAGTTCATTCAGTGTCCTTAAACTTTAACTGCAGCGCTTGCAGATTCCTTTCATCCGCTGACGCCGAGGTCGATGACGGTATGTTCTTCCAGCATAGTGGATGAGGTGGTGGGACAGAAAAAAAATCAACAAATCATGTGAATATAAATAAATGCAACTCTTACACGCACAGTTAGATTGGACTGTTCGTGCCACTCGTGTCTGTGTTTTAATTATGGAGCTAGCTTAGCTTAGCACACACCTTTTAAAGCCCACTAATGTCAAATCTTGTTTGTTTAATCTTTGCACAAACAGAAACGTAGACATGATACGTTGTGGTTTTACAGGGAGTTCCACGCTGCAACTATTATACAATACTACTATTATACTACTAATATAAAAGACTCCACCCTACCGCTCTCCCAAAAATGTAGACTACTCTGCCCTACTGCTAAATTGTTTCTATAATGTGTTTTTTTAATGCAGATTTACAAAAAAATAAATAAATAAATGAATTAGTGATTTGTCGTCACCATTAAAACTGATATGGATTCTTCACCAAGTGCTCTGAACACACACAGATGCTTGTGCACACACCTACACAAGCTTCTTAGCGACATTAAAGATTTAGGGGTTTTATGTAAATGAGTTCAGAAAAGCTTCAATCGCAGAAAAAAAGCTCAGTGGGTTTTCATTAAAATCATGTTTTCTGGATCTCCAGCTTCAGTTTAAGCTGCTTGGCCTCTCTCTCTCTCTCTCTCTCTCTCTCTCTGTCTGTCTGTCTGTCTGTCAGACAGTCAGTCCTGCTGTCAGCCAGACTGTCTGCAGGACCTCTGGAGGAGAATTCACGCAATGTGAAATATCCGGCAATATCCTGAAGATGCAGGAATTCAAAACAGCATCTACAGACTGTTTTGTAGACAGGTCAATATCAGACTCATGTGATGTGGCATCTCTGTGTTCAAGCGCTAATACAAACAATGCTGCCTACCAGTTTAACACACAACAGCTGTAGCCTTTAGTACAGTACATACAGTGCAACATACTGTACTGTAGAAAGATGTTTAAGATGATGTTGAATAAACGCTTATTCATCAATCCACAGTTTTATGAAGTTTTATGACATCATATAAACAATGAAATGATTATTTGAAAAAATAATAGTGGTATTAGGTTAGGTGATAAGGGAACAATTAATGACATATTTTCCAGCATCAGGTGACAGTCAGTTTATTTAAGTTTCTCCGCACTTCTATGACGAGCTTGTTTTTAACAGCCATATTTCCTCTGTACACGCCGTCTGTTTATGCTGGCAGAAGAGCATGTGGTGCTGACGTTAGGCACCAGGAGCAGAAGAGGAGTCGTAGCACTGGGTCGGTTGGTCGTTGGTTTCTTGGGGAAACACTTGGTCACAGTGGCTGTTACGTAAGGCTCCGCGGTTACGAATAGAGGCATGTGTTTGACAGTACGGGCTTCGGTGGGACGAGGTCTCACTGCTTGTTTGTTTGTAGTCCCCTGGATCATGGAGCACCTGACTTCAGATGTTTGTCCAGTTAGGTTGGACTCACACACAGATGCTTAGGTAAGCAATAAGCACTCGTAAGCACACACACACACACTTAGACACAGAGCGTTTAAATGTTTTGGAGCAGACCTGGTGGCGTGACAGGAAAGGGAAGGGGAGGTCTGTTGGTCTGACTGGTTTGAAATGGGATTAGAAAGGCCAGGAGAATGTCAAGCTTTGTGTAGGTGTTGATGGCTGGTAAAAAAAAAAAAACACTCTCATAAAGTGAATTGCGTCATGCGTGCACTATAAAAGTACTTCTTCATGTACAGTACAGAGTGGTTTCAGATGCCAGGATACAGAGGGTTTGGACAGACGGCAAAACTTGCAGCATGGTCTCTTATAGTAACCTAGGCCTGCTGCATAGTACACATTAAGCTAAAAAGTGTGTGACAAAGATTTACACAGTGGCCAGGTTGACATGAAAACGTTTCTCTTAGATCACAGTGTCAATATACATCAGCAGTAATTCGAATGAAGATCAGTTTTAAATCTGAGAAACCAGTTTGTGTGTTTTTTGTTTTGTTGCATATCACCTCTGCCTCACGGTATATAACACCAACATGTAATTGCTCACCTTTTTCCAACAGTGCCCCAAGAATTTGTTTTCAAGGGAAATTACCTCCTCATTATTATCCGCTCCTTGTTTTTTCTTTAAGAACCCCTACTTGAAATGTGTAATGCTGCAGCATCATAAACTGGAGAGACACAAGAGGACACCACTCGCTTGTCATTAGCCTCGTTGAGTGGCTTCCTTACATGATTTCAAGAAGACGATCAGGTTTGACGCGCTGCATGAAAATGAGGTGGAAGCATGGCAGATTGTTGAGAGGACGTGTGACATTTATACGCTGTTTTAGATGCCTTTCAGGGCCGTATTCAAAGCGTTAATACTTTTCTCTTTCAAGAGGACGAAAGTTTCAGATCATATCCGTGATGTTGTTGAATGAAAACATCTGTTTCTGCACCAACCAGCCAACATGGTTATATAAAGTCAGGCCTTTAATTGTGGGAAAGGAAAGTCCTTACAGTGCTGCTTTATCTCCCTACAGAGTTCCCATCTGGCGCTCATTGATACCCTGATGATGGCGTATACGGTGGAGATGGTGAGCGTGGAGAGGGTGATGTCCTGCATCAACAGGTACTCCTCCGCTGAACCCTCGCACAGTGATGGGCACATCCAGGAGCTGCCTTATGACACAGAGGATGCAATCATCACCTGGATCAACAAGGTACACACAGGAGTACGTTTGTGTGCACACAAAACCACAAGGACATGTGCTTTCTCATTTGAGAGGATAACAACTGTACACATCCTTGAGCCTTCTGCAACGGGGGACACACTGTTCTTTGTTTGACTCCGGATATAGGAGACACGAGAGGCGTCGGAAAGTGAAGTGTGTCAGCACTCAGTTCCTCCGCTGCTGTTTCAAAATCTAATATTTTTGAAGTAAACTAGATGAAGCATTGGCACAAACCACATGCAGTCATGTCAGAGAGATAAGACATGGCTGACCCAACCTAACCTCCTCCGGTCTACTAAAGCAGGATTGGAAGGGTAAAGTTGGACCTAGAGTTGATTGTAAGCTCTACGAGGTTAGCAGTTAAAGCTCTGTGACGGCGTCACAGATTATTTAGACACTTGAAGTTACTTTTTGCCATCCCATGTTTAAGCCTCAAAAGATAACCATGACCTAATTTTACTTTGCATGGCATGAATTAAGCCATTACATGTGCAGTCATCACTTACATTCCTTGCCAAAGAAGCTCATGTGTTTGTCCCTCCTTTTTCCAGCCCAGAGGCAGGAAAATACACATGTAAGATCCATTTACAGACATACGCATTAAAAGAAACCCGTGTCTCCCTGTGTGTAGCTTTGAGACATCGCACGCCGTGGTCTGGATTGGCTGAGCGACCATGTGCATCCTCAGGCCAAAATGTTACATCACTGCTTGTACTGAACCTTTGATGACAGAGGAGCAGTAATCGTAAAAAGGGGGTTTTTTAAAGAGAAAATACTATTGTCGTATTCTTTGAAGTTCTTCCTACATTGAGCTTGAGTTGGAAGTCAGCTGAGCGCTGGATATTAAGTTACAATTATATTTAGTGTCAGCGGCTAATAGGCAGAGGTGGTGGTGAAAAGTTTTTCTTTGATGTGTGCCTCTTGTTCTCATGTTCAAGTTTATCCCCTTTTCGACACAGACTCACCATTCAGTCTCTCAGTGTACGCAAGATGCTTGTCTGAAATTTGACCTTCATCTCTCTCCCTCTCTCTCTCTCTCTCTCTCTCTGTCTCTCTCTCTTCCAGGTGAATGAACACCTGAGGGACATCCTCGTCGAAGAGCAAAAGCTGAGAGAGGCGTCCTTCCAGGAGTCAAATGCAACAACACAAAAAGTAAAAACACACACACTAACCCAAACTGTCAGTCGTCAGGTATGCAAATATAAGAGTGGTTAAAGCAATAATTCAATATTTTGTCTGTGTTTTAGGGACTGAGCTAACTTAGCTTAGCATAATGACTGAAAACAAGGGGAAAAAGTAGCGTGGTTCTTCCCTACCAGCAAAACTTAACACTTAACACTTATTATCTCCCGTCAAATCACAGAAGTCACTGTGCCCTAGTAGCTGTTTTTCGCCAACAAATAGTTACAGTACATATCTCCCTCTAAAACCACAAATTGTGGTTGATTACTCTTAATTCTTTCACTACTTATTTACTTCCTGCAGAGATTTAGATGAGAAGATTGATACCACGGTCATATCTGTGTGTTACGTACAGAGCCAGAGCCAGGAGAAACTTAGCTTAGCTTAGCACAAAGACTGGGAGCAGGGGGGGAAACAGTTAGCCTGGCTCTGTCTGAAGTTTTAAAATACACCTACCAGCATTGTTAAAGTTCACCAAGTAAGAGCTTGTATCTCTCTTTCTTCAGTCCATAATCCTTAATCTGTTATTTCCTAACAGTAACAAGTCTTGTCATTGTCGGGAGGTTGCCAGGCAACCAGCAGACACAGAAGAGCTGATGTTTGTCAGTAACTAGTTACACCGTGTAACTCCCTCTGAAACCTCAAATTGTTGTTTTCACATTTTGGTTTATGTATGAATTAAAGAAAAGATACAGAGTGTTAGTGAGGCGTTAATGAGCATATTTTTGAACTTACTTACTGGAATAACCAGGCTAGCTGATTTCCCTTTGTTTCTAGTCTTTGGGCTAAAATGTTGAACTATTCTGTTAAGGATCCAGTGTTTTAGATGTATAGGACTATAATATGGAATATAACATGAATAAATTTGTTTTTATTAGTGTATAATTACACACATTAAGATTTTTTTTTGGTACCTTAGAGCCTTTTATATCTGTATACATAGAGTTTCTACACTTTCCCACAATGGACAAGCTAAACAAGCTAAACTGTATAAGGCCTTCACATTTCATTCTTCACACTGGATCTTTAAGAATAGCACAAAAAAGCGAAACATTTTTTTCTTCTGTGTCTTTATCTAATTTGCTTTTGTTCTTAGTTGTGTGCCCTGCTTCTCATACTTGTAGGCATGTGTGCATCTACACAAGGCACACGCGGACACAAATGATATGTACACACACACACATACAGCACAGTGTGAATCAGAGGAACAGATGAGCTCAGTCCGTCTCAGACCAGCTGCAGAGAAATGTTGGCAAGAGTCACGACACTGCTGTTTAGAGGAGACAAAGAAATGTGCCGGGCGGAGGAAGTAGAGAAAGAGTGACAGACAGAGGGAGAGAGAAGAAAAGTGAGGAGGGATAATCAGAGAGAGGGCAATGGCAGAAATGACATCAGGGTGGAGGACATGGAGAGAGACACTCAGGAACTTTGTCAGCTGTAGCAAAAGAGAGTCAGTGACAGACAGTGGCAGTGTTGTCATGCTGCAGGCCATGTTGTTATGTAAGGTCCGTGTGACACAAAGAGTCAGTCCACTGAGACAAACACACAGCAGTCCGCTACTGTCCTCTTCCACTTCAGTTAACCATAAAGCTCCAAGCATGGGGCCTTATCGGGTCATGACCTTTGCATCGGGTCAGTGCTCTGTGACGGTGATGGTCAGAGGGTAAAAAATGGAAAAATAAAGATTGACTCAGTTCACCTGAACTCAAACAGGAATCGGAAGGTAAACTTCTTGCATTTCAATACCCGCTCAAAGAGGTAAACAGTCTAAACACTGATTAAGTCTGTGTGTGTGTTCATATCATTACTGCCTACGTGTGTGCAAAGATAGCCTCAGCTAACTGGTGTGCTAACCTTTGCCTTAAGTCAACAAGATTAAGAGCCATACTAACTGCTCTGTGAGCTTGCACTTACACACACACACACACACACACACACACACACACACACACACAAATGCTGCTAGCAGGTAACATGGTCACTATGACAATGCTAACACGGTGATGTTTATCATCTTAGTTTAGCATGTCAACACGATTACATTTTCTGTGTTAGCACAAAGTACAGCTGAGGCTGATGTGATGTTAGTGTTAGTTATGCAGATATCTAGTCACAAACAGAAAAGTTGACCTGATGATGGTGCTAAATAAAAAGATAGTCAGTCATTCGGAATCACCCTGAGAGCTTCATGAACGTCGGTGCACAGTTTATCTCCAATTAATCTTGGCCAAAGTGATGATATAAAGGCACACCAAGGGCATAGTAAAATATGGGAAAGTTACCTTTCTCTTCAAAGAGCTGCGGGATGCTTTGAGAAATCCGTTTAGAGGGAGCTTTTATCTGCTGTGGGAGTTTCTTGGCAAATTTTCTCATGTGCTCATTATCTGTTTTTGTGTCAGTATAGTGAGAGTGATCACGGCCTCACTGCGATTGCTCTGTAAGCTGATAACACACAGGGGATATATGACCTATTCCAGACTGACTCACAGACACACTCGGGCTTTGTCAAAGGCAACAAGTTACAACGAGGGAAGAAGAAGAAGAAGAGGGTCTTTTAAAGAGTGTGAGGAATACTCTGTGTCAGTCAGCTGCTTTCCTACTCCATGCTCCATCACACAGCTCCCTCTCTGCATTATCATCTCCAACAGAAGTCTATTCACTGAGTGGGACATTCTCAGAGGAGATAATTTCACACATACACACACTCGTAAGACTGCCCCCGAACACACACACACACACACACGCACACACACACACACACACACACACACACACACACACACACACACACACACACACTATTAGATGAGCACAAGACACTTCTCAGTAAAGACTTGTCTATTCTGGGACGGTGTGAAAAAATCTTTAACTGTGGTCTTATGACTAAGTGCTCAGGATTTTTGTGTGTGCAGTGTGTGTTTGTGCTTCATATGCGCTTACACATAAGACTGAGTGGAAAGTCTGAACAGCGGACATGTTGGATCATCATAAGTGAATCTGAAGCAACAGTCACAGCAAAAGTCTGTTTGCAACATTTCTTTAAAAAAATCTTTAATAAAATTTGCTGGAATGTGAGGACAGAAACATTTTGGTGCAGATCCACACAACCGTACAAGATTTTACTGCACAATCTGTGGAACAGATTTGTGAACATGTCTGAACAGTGGTTAACTAGAAAGTTTTCATTTTAAATAAGAACATTTCCCCCGAACTATTGAAATCTGTACTCTGTGTGGTTCATTTATTTTTAGCCATCATAGCAGTGTAGCTCTATGAATAGCAATATTATTCTGTCCACTACTTTGGTCCCAGGTGAAATACCTCAACAGCTATTTAATGAATCACTATGAAATTCATGTTCCAGACTTTGGCAACACCTTTATATTTCTCTTGCACCACCAGCAGGTCAAATGTTTTATTCATTCAGTATTTCGTTTATGACCAAAGACCTACAGAACCCATCCTATCAACCTCAGCTGTACTTTGAGTTTTGCACAAAATATTAAATGTTAGGATGCTAAATGTTAGCACTTTGCTACTTTGAATTTAGAACTACTTAGCTAAACCAAGCTGGTGAACATGGTAAACAGTATACCTGCTAAACTTCAGCATGTTAACATTGTTTGGAGCATGTTAGCATGTTGACGTTTCACAGAGACGCTAGCATGGCCTCTTAGTTTTGTCTGGTCTGTTGGTGTCTATTTTAATTGCTCTTTATGTGATGATTTAAGTGCAATGCCTTTCAGTAAAATGCCCTTCTTCATCTCTAGAGACTTCTTGTGGTTGGATGATTATAAAAACATGAATTGTGTTTTAGGAAAGCAGTTTATGTAGCTGTAGTCTGGGAGGGGAGACAATTCTTTTTTTGCAGTGTCATTTTATATGTAAGAAGTATGATATATATGGGCTAGGCACATATATGTGCATGGTACAACTAAATAACTCTGGCAGATGTGTCCCATGATTGTCTATCTCTGTCATACATCCAAACAGATGATAATTCTTTCTAGTACTGAGAAAGGGTTTGTCTCCAAGTCTCAGCTGTAGTAGCGAAACTATTTTTACCTGCTGTTGGCCTAACACCTCTCCAACTCTCTCCTGTTGTTGTCCAATCATCATCTACCATCAAGTCTCCTAGCAAATGGTACTGGAGATTAGTACCTGTAAGTCCATCCACTCTGTAGAACTCTGTTTCACCAACCATCGCCATCTACCTCCTCTCCATCTAAACCCAAACCTGCGACGATATGCCCATTCACATTCTCCTCTCATAGTCTCTTGACATTGCATGTGGCCCCAGCCCCCATGATGCACTCGTCAGACACCTCCCACCCTTTCCTACCACAGGCCTCTCCACATTCCTAGTAATCTGATTGATTGATATGGTAACTATTATAAACTGGCGCTACTCTCAGAGTACTCTCTACCCGAAGAACAAAGATAGTCCTATTGCGTATATCATATTACCAGTTTGTCTGAAGTGGCAACTTCCTTTCTTTCTGTTGTACGGGTTAAATTAGCTGCTGTAGAACAAACAATCAGTGATGCAGTGTATAACCTGTTTATGGAAACCAAATGGATCGAAGGACAACAGCCCCAGTGATTACAGTTTCCATAATATCACTTGTAAAATGCATATTTAACACCACTCGTGTGTGTTTATGCACAAACTGGGATATACTGATGCCCCGAAGACATATGTAGTATAGACTCTCTGGTTTTTACAGGCCCGGAGAGGCGTACAATAAATCTTCAGGCAGGACTGATGCGCTAATATAGATTATTATTATACTCTATATCACATGCATTGTCTGCCTCAGCAGCACAGTGGAGATTTAGAGCGCCCACCCCCCTCCATATCAGATGTATAACATCGATAACAATTCATTTGCTACATGCATTTTGTCCCTCTTCTCCTTCTAGAGAACTAACCACTCCTCACAAGCAATCAAAGGGCGCAAAATAATGCTAGTGTTATGACTGCATCTCTTTTATCCATGCAAATGTAAGACGACTGTGTAATTCTCGATGTTGCAGCTGATTATTTGCATGACCAATTTAATCTGCATTATTTGAGTTGAGCCTGAAGCCCGCCCCGTGCTTGAGATTCCTCAAATTAACACTTACATTCGTCTGTGAGTGGGTGTGATTGAGTTGTGAGTGTGTGTGTGTGTGTGTGCGTGCGTGCTGGTGCATGCAGATAAAAGTGTGTCCGCACCAACAATCAGACAGAAAACTGTACAACATATCCGCACCCCGATGACACATATCGGTGATGTCGCTGTGCCGTTGCCATGGTTTCAGGCTCGCTACAGGAAGGAGCATGCTCAGCACAGAAACGCTCCATCACTCCCCCTGGTGGAGAACCTGCTGAAGGACAACACGGACGGCTGCGCCCTGACCACCCTGCTGCACTTCTACTGCTCACAGGCTGTCAGACTGGAAGGTGGGATCAACACCTCAATCTGTAACCACACCCACCTGACCCACCTGATCTCACTAACCACGCCCTCTTTTATTTGTAATTATTGCAATTCATAAACTCTAAAGTCAGTTCAGTGTCAGTCAAATTACATACAGTGAGCTAACCACAATGATTTTCAGTCTCAGCACAAAGGACGCTCTCTCTGCTCTGAGTACGACTTTACATTTGAAGAGTTGGGCCTCAAAACAAAGAGTGTATTCATTATGAATTTGTTTTCTGAAGGCTCTTTTCCTTATGAATATATAACAAAGTGAGTGAATACAGTAGAACAACAGTAGCCTTTTACAGGAAGTGTTTTATAGTTTTCCTAATCTCAAAGAACAACAGACATAAGGATCCTGTTGTTTCCCTTAATGATACAAACACCGAATAACGCTCAGGACACTGACCCAAGAAAGACACTGTGAGGCAGAGAGGATTCAGGAAAAGACACGGAGAAGGAGTGCGAGACAAAGAGAAACAAAGACTTGTTTCCTCTCAAGCTCGCCTGCGCCCTCATTTCTAAAAATGCCCAGGGTTGGGTTGTGATTGGTCACGAGGGGTGTGTGACGGAGAGCCGTTAGAGGAGTCTCTGGCTGCTATTTCAAAGATAAACAACTCTGGTGTTGCTGCTCGGGATTGAATATAGTTCACATGGAGCTCATACACATGCGGACCAGATGTGGACGCGAGTTAAACTTCATTTAGGTCTCCCTGCTGGCAGCTTGATTTATTCTAAAAAAAATAATAAAGAACTACAGTAAAGCAGAGAGTGACATCGGGTTTGGTCGTCTGATCCGTTAGACATTAAACACACGCATAGCCCGTCCTTACAGTAACGTCATGGGCTAAAAATCCTGATGATTCATCCAGAGGGAGTTGAGGACAGTTTGAAAACTTGGCATGAATTGTTTTCTGGGTTTATGTGTGATTAAAATCAGCTACTGTATACGGCACACATACTAGCGGGGAAAAGTAGGGTCATTTTCCTCTAATGTGTTCTTTTTTTAAACGTAAACTATTCCTTATCTTTTCTTCGCCTTCCTGCTTGGCCTATCCGATCACCTCCTCCCTTTTCTGTGTGTGTGTGTGTGTTTGTGTGTCCGCCTGACCCCTCCCCTGGCTGAGCAGATATCTGCCTGAAGGAGACTATGTCTTTGGCCGACAGTCTGTACAACCTCCAGCTGGTGCAGGAGTTCTGCAGGAACAACCTCAACCACTGCTGCCACTTCAGCCTGGAGGACATGCTCTATGCGCATGCATCCATAAAGGTAAGGAGGCGGGTATTTAGATGTTATAAAAAAAAAAGAAAAGAAAGAAAAACATGCGGAGGATGTGGAAAGATGCTATTTTTATAATGTGGACGGAGTTAAAGGAACAGAGAAAAGAAAAGTGTTTCAGGGAATAAGAAGAGTCACGGGTCGAGATTACAAAAAGGCAAAAATGAGTCATGCAAGGGAAAAGTTTAATAATGAATGTGTGCGAACAGGCTCGCACACAGGCTTCTCACAGGGGTTGTTATTGTGTGTGTGTGTCTGTGTGTCTGTGTGTGTTTGTGGATGTATTAGCAGGGACATAAAGATCATTTTGCTACAGTGAGTATTGCTTTGCTGCCAGATTTAATGAATATGATATGTGTCTGTTGGTGCTTTTCTAGTACAGACACTGCAGGCCAAATACCCTCCCTCTCTCCCTCCCTCCCTCTCCCTCTCTCTCTATCAGACAGAGGACAGATTCAGCTCCAAGGAGATTCACAATCCTGACCCATCTCCGCCTGCCTCTCTTGTTCTCTCCCCCCTCTGTTTTTATCAGACAACTAAATCTGAGATAACACAACTGCCCCAGGCTTGGATCTCCCTGTTTCACACACATTTGAATCCTGATTAATAAAAGACTTTTTTTTTTTTTTTTTTGCACAGCATCTCTCTGTGCCATCTAGACGAATCAGAAGCAGCAGAGAGCCTGTGTGGGTAAATAGTATGCAGAGAGAGTGGGTAGAAACATTCGGATTCAAGTCACGGTCCGAGCTGACCGGGACTTTCCATTCTTCAAAACAACACAGCAGACAGATTTCACACTTGTGCACTCTTTGCTCGGTATTTCTGTCTTCCTTTCTCACTACATTGTTAGAGTGAGTGTGTTCTGGCTGTATAAGTCCCACGGTTGCACAAGTAGGCAAAGAAAAGAGGTCACGAAGAGCAGTTTAAGAGAGTGGCACATTGCCCATTCACCACAGACTCACTGCCCACTGAGTTTAACTAGCGTTTCTGTGTGTGCATGTGTTCATTTATATAATATATTGCACAAAAAGAAATGCTGTTTATGCTGTTAAGCACTTTACTCTGCAAAATGAAGAGCCAGTCTAGAGGAAAGAAGTTTTTGTCTTTGTATCCCTGCTATAAATTGATTAAATTGGGCCGTGTCTGGTGACCAAAAGGTTTCCTACAGATGAAATCATCTGTATAGGCCTCCAGAGACTCTCTGTTTATAACATGAATGCATTTATCACTGATGTGGGTTACTCACCCGCTGCTTTGTGCATCCATCTGTGCATATGTGACATATTTAAACTAAACTCCAGATGGTGTTTTTGGACCGTTGTCATGAGGCGTATGGGTTTGACATTAAACCACTTAGACAACAGAGCGTGTACTGATATTCAGCTACACATGCTCACACACACACCTGAGCCTGTTACCTAGCAACACTTGGCAGGCCGTGACCTTGTTGATCTGTCAAAATGTTGTGTAATATCAGAGCTCATTTAACATCTTTACAGAGACACTGGGAGGAGAAGGTGTGACTGCAAAGAGACAAATGTTGTGCTTATAACACTGATTAATAACTTTGTATATGACTGCAACATTAACCATAAAGATGTGTGTGTGTGTGTGTGTGTGGTTTTGCAGAGTAACTACCTGGTGTTTATGGCTGAGCTTTTCTGGTGGTTTGAAGTGGTTAAACCTTCATTTGTACAGCCCAGAGTCTTCAACCCAAACGGTAAAGTACAACACTGCAATAATAAACAGACTAATTTTACCATGTCGTGCATGAAAATGATTAACTCCAGTAATGAACTCAAGGTTGTGCTTGAATATTAAGTGTTTGTCATCTGTTTTTCTCTGCAGCCTGCGAGTCTGTATCATCCTGTAGAAATATGGCTCCCGTGTCCAGTCCAGTCAAACAGAGCTATGCAGACAGACCTCACAGCCCAGAGAGCGTCCCTGCAGAGGGTAAAATATGTGTTAATAATTAAAGATGTGCGCAGATCTGTTTTTTAATGGCTGACTGTCGAGTGGCAGAGTGTGTGTTTGCGGCGGGAAAAGCATAGTATGCAAACAGATCAAATCAGTTGCATATCTTTAGTGATCCTGTGGGCTGTGAGATGTCACAGTGCTAGTTTGGATTGGTTCATGTTCCTTCCTTGCTTGTCACATTGTTCTCTATTTTCTTGAATTTAGTCATACTGTACAAACTTTTGTGGTGCTGTTTCAAGAAAAAAGACATAATAATAAGAGACATAATCCCTTCTATTAGCTGTTACCATGGGCACGAATACAGAGCATTTGAAGAACGTGTGGATGTTTTCTGTTTTGAAACCAAAGGCCCTCTGGTGGCTGATACAGTATATGCTATACAATATCATTTATTTTGGAAATATCTATTATGGCAAAAGTACAGAAGTAGTGGAGTGGACAGTTTAGCTCTCCAGACTAGCTTGGAAACTTATAAGTGAAACTTTGCACTTCTGTAAGCGTTTCTCTTCCCCAAACTAAAGCACTTCACTGTAGCACTTGTTGAAAGAAACTCAAACAAACCTCTGTGTGTCTGGAACAGGTGTAATGAGGAGATCTACCTCCATGTCCTACGTTGATGGCTGTGTTGGCACTTGGCCCAAAGAAAAACGGTGAGTATCCACCACACTGAATCCAAATAGAGCAAACAACACTTACATACTGACCTACTGTACAGATGTGAAGTTAGCAAACTGACAATACATGTCCTCCTTCCCTCAGCTCCTCTCCTCGTGGAATCTCCTTTGAGATTCCTCTGGACGGAGACCCGCCCAGTGAAGCTCCCTCCCTCCGCGGTATGACCCGCTCTGCCAGCAGCGACGGTCTTGGGTTCAAAGTTCACTTTGCATCTCGAGGGGGCATCAAGCGCCACCTGTCCCTCTTGCCCAATGTAAACGGCCAGAGCAGACACATACCAGAGGAGGATGAGGACTTTCCCTCCCACAGACCCCTGGGGAGAAACAACACATTCTCAGTCAAGAACCAAAGCAGGTACAGCAGAGGAATGTGTTATGATTAGCTTAGCTCAGACATCCCCTGAGGTACCTCATATTTTACACAGTGGTGACCTTAGATTTGCTGATTTCAGGTCAAGCTGAGCAAAGCTAATCTTACACACAGGAATATGTTGTATAACATGTAGAACTGCATGAAGATAGATAACTATGAGTTCATTTGCCCAGACCTGTCCCTAGGTACTCCAATGGAGTCCTCCCAGACAGCAACCACAGCGCCGATGATCACCATGGTGACCACAGTGGTCACATCAGCCCAACAACTCCTCCGAGCATTGAGGAGGCCCTGAAGATTATCCATGACTCAGAAAGGCCCCACGCCAGCCTGGGTGTTGGGGACGGAGACAACGGTTTCTTTCTGCACGGTGCTGAGCCTTCAGACCCTCCAGGGGCCCAAGGTCAAGGAGACGAACCAGGTTCGGCTAAAGCCGACCCCAATTCTGTGTCCACCGACGAAGTCGACACGGGCATCCATGTGAGGACAGAGGACATCCAAAGCTTGGATGAGGACTCCTCCTCTCTGAGAGACTATTCAGATATAGACCCAGACTGTGAGGCCATGACCCGGTGCTGCACTCTGTCTGACCGGCCGGAGAGGGATGCAAGCAGGGAAGCAGGACAGAAAGGGGTCGGTGAGGCTAGCTCTGAGGGAGAGAGGGGAGATGGAGGTGACAGGAGCAGCCCATGTCCCAGTTCAGCACCAACACTCCCCAGATCGCACACAGCCAGCCCTGCTTCGTCCTCTGGAGGCTCTGGAGGCATGGTCCGGATGACGAGCTTTGCAGAGCAGAAGTTCCGGAAGCTGGAGGGACGGAGCAGCGGAGGAACCACACCAGAGAGTTCGGATCTCAATGTGCCATACACACACCCGCCAAAAAATATTTCCTCTCAGGTTTGTGTCCTTTTGCAGAGGCAGAAATGTAAATCGCAGTGATGTGGGTCGGCAGATAATTAATGTGAATGATCTTTGCACGTTCTTCTAGATCTCTACACCTCCTTTGCCAATCACATCGCCCTCTCCGGTAACACCTTCCCCCAGAGACCCGTCCCACCTGATAGCTTCAGAGATGATTCAGCTGAGGATGAAGCTGGAAGAGAAACGGAGGGCCATCGAAGCCCAGAAGAAGAAGGTAAACATATATAGACAAAGAAACATAGCCAGTAGTTTAGCTTTAAATATAAACGTTCACGCCATCTTCCTCTCTTCACGCACTCCAGGTGGAAGCAGCTTTCACCCGCCATCGGCAGAAGATGGGCAGGACAGCTTTTCTGAATGTAGTGAGAAGAAAAGGAGTCACTGCACCCCTCAGCCCCGGCTCAGGAGGAGCTGAAACACCTTCTCCAGAGCCACTCTCGTCCTCAAAGGACACCAGCCAGGGCAGCATGGAGCGGGCGGAGAGATGCAAGCCAGACGGAGCAGCTCCTAAATCCCCCTGTGAGGATGGTGGAGGTCAGTAGTTCACTTTCATACCTGTTAACTGGCCTCTCAGTAAATTCTCAGTAAATTCTGATTAAATTAGTGATTGACTGACGTGTGTATTCATTACGGTGATACAGGTGTGACGCCGGGAGAAATCGACCTTGCAGATTACACTCGCTCCATTGAGAGGCTGAACACGTCGCTGGGTTTCCTGCAGACAGAGATGCAGCGTTTGGCCCAGCAGCAGGAAAAGATCATGGCAATGAGGGAGCAGCAGCAGCAAGCCTGGGTCATCCCTCCTCCTGCTCCATCTCCACACAGGTAATGGCAGATATTAATAATTTTACTGGAGAAAATAATTTTTCTGCAATCATTTACATGGCCATGTTGTTGTTTTTTGTCCCCGCAGGCAGCTTCGGGAGTTACGTAGCAGCAGTGTAACAGGCCGGGGATCAGGCCGAGGCTCTGTTGGGTCTTTGTCTCCCATCCTTTCTTCTTCTGGCTCTCCCCACGCTCCCAATCGTTCCCCTGCTGGCATTAAGCGGCGACCAGCCTCCTTCCACGCGAGGACACCTCGGACTCCACGGCCAAACGATCTGAAGGTCACACCCTTCAGTCGAATGCTCAACACCCCCACCTCAGTGGACAGTCTACCTAGACTGAGGCGGTTCACAACCAGCCAATCCCAGCTCAGTCCGTTTGCCTACCTGGGTCACAATGAGGGGCCAGAGGGAGGCAAGAACCAAGAGGACAAGGACAACAAAGAAAACACTAAGGACAAAGAAGAGACAACGGAGAGTGCTGGCACTACTCAGCCTTCTACCAAAGAAGCAGCCAAAACGAAGGAAGATGAGAGACAGGAGGACAGAAAACAGACAGAGCAGGCTCAGTCGAAGGATGAAGTCAAACAAACAAGGTCATCAGAGGTGTTGTGTCAGCCGGTGTCTGACATCCAAGGGCCCGCAGGAAGGCAGGTGAAGGCAGACCCCCAGGACAGGAGAGAACTTGTGGAGCTGCCTCTGTCTACGCTGAAACCTCCTGGAGGATCCAGTGGTCAGGAGGCGGCAGGAGAGGGAGATGCGGACAGAGAAGCAGGAGGAGACATTCACGGAGATGACCAAAAAATGTGCTGTGGATTCTTCTTCAAGGTGAACCGGAGCTACAGAATTATATTCATAAGATAACAGTCATGTTTTGTTTAACGATTATCCATGTGAGTTTCTGTAACACACACCTGTAGCTAAGAATAAGACACATGTTTATGAATTCTGGCTGCTTGTGGCCACTTTTGTTTTGTGGAAATTGAGGCTGACATCTTCCTGGCACAAAGTGGATAAAACTGTTAATATAAGCTTTTCTTTAAAACAATAGGACACATTTACAGCAAACTTTTTCAACTATTATTCAAACTTTGCCCCAAATCCCAGAGTATACACACAAAACACACACGGCTCTCCTGCTATGTTTACAGTGAACTCAAGACCAAGATATTCATATTTTGTTATTTCCTTATGTTGGCTTGATGAGTGCTTCTACTGTTTCCAAATGTATTCGATAGCAAGTAAGAACAGGGGGTATTAATAATATCAATGATGCTTCTTCACCTCCAGATATTGCTATGCAGCAATTAATAATGTTAACAGTTGCACCTGTGTTTGACAGGTCAGAATGTTTCTCTGCCTGGTCACCCCCTGCAGTAAAACTATAATAACAGTTGATATACACTGTTAATTAACTTCTCATCAATAATAAAGTCCACACAGCCTTGTGGTGCTATATTGAGATGCCTGTGACAGGAAGAATCCCATACTGTGCGAGTCTGGAACAACATGTGCAGTGTTGTGTGCCTGTGGAGCCGCGAGCTGATTAAAATGAATCCAGACCAAAAACACAGACGAATGTTAGACCGTTAGAGTTGTAATTATAGAGAGCTTGCATTATTATTATTAATAATCAGTGTCTTTTGTCTTATACATAGGAGTTTTGAGGGATAAGGTGACAATTACACAACAACAATTACACACTTTTTTGTCATAACTTGATACACGATGTAGTAATTCATCGTCTGACTGCTCATAATTAAAATATGTGTCTGCCAGCTTGGCAATAAAGGTGCAATCTAAATACTTCTACATGTAATCTGATTCATGTACACAGGATGACGCGAAAGGGGAAGAGGACATGGCAGCAAAGAAGGCAGCTCTACTGGAGAAGAGGCTGAGGAGGGAGAAGGAGACTCAGGAGAGGAGGCAGCAGCAGGAGCTGGACCAGGAGCAGAGGAAGGAAGCTGCACGGTCTGTCTGACTTTCTGTTCAATTGCTACTGTTTCCAGGTTTATAGCATCAATACCCTTATGCACGTTATGCCTTTTGAACCTGCGTGTGCAGTCCTACAATAAATCTTTTATCTCTTTCTCCTCCTCCAGGTTGAAAGCCGAAGAGGAGCAGCTGAAGAAGGACGAAGAGAAGGCAAGGAGAGAGTACATCAGGAATGAGTATTTGAGGAAAAAGCAGCTCAAGCTGATGGTAGACATGGACGACGTCATCAAGCCTCGATCTGGAAGCCTCAAGAAGAAGCCCCGGCCCAAGTCCATCCACAGGGACGTCATGGAGTCATCTACTCCCCCTGCGAGAGCAACAGGTGAGCAGCATACAAATCATATGCCCAAACGCACACTGTCACTGTATGGCAGCCGCTGACCTGCCCTTGTTGCCTTGCAGGGGTGCGTCCTCGAGGTTTCTCGGTATCAAGTGTTTCTTTGGCGTCCCTCAATCTGGCTGACAACGATAGAGACCAGCCAAATAACAGGAAAAACAACAGGTAAGACCCACACTGCGTCTGGAGCCTGAATCTCTTATTTTGCCCTTGATTTACAAATCACAGATGCAAGAAGCACAAGAAAAAGAAATATTCTACCTGCACGTGTCTTTGTCAATAAAACCCTACCATGACATGTATACACAGTTGAGACCGGCAGTTCAACACGTTTTTACAAAGTTACAGCTATGTCGCATTTGATGAAAGTTTGTATTTTACATCCTCAAAACACGGCACACTGTGTGCTGCTTTGAAAACTTTTAACTCCTGTGGTGGGTTGATCACATTTAAATCATTTAAATCATCTTATTCTCTCACTGATAAACTCAATGATTCATCAGCTCTGTCATCTTCTGCCTTCTCACCACCCCTCTGTTCTCATCCCAAATCAAAGCTGCTTATTAAAGTTGGCTGAGAACTCAAAGCGCTACATGTTGACCTTACTCTTTACTCTTTACTCTCTTACTGTCATGCACCTTTTCATCAAACTAATCACGTGTGTTTACAAAATCAGCAAGTATTTCAGAATTACTCCTTTTATTTCAAATACCGCAGTTGGTTTGTGCAGTTCACCAGTTGTTACCACCATTATGATGTGCCCTCCCATCACGACTCCCACCCTAAATTTCATTTGTGCCACACCCAGATATTATATACTCTGCTGTGATTTTATTTTCATGGGGTGTTTTGATGATGAGGTTATTTTTTCTTACACTCTGCAGCTTGACTCTCTTATATCCCTCTCTCCTTTGTTTCTCTCTATTTTTTTTTTTTTTGCCTGCGCCACCTCAGAGGCAATAAAGTAGCTTCTGCCCACATCCCGTTCTTTCTGAGCTCTCCCAAAGAAAGAAAGGGAAGGTCAGTAATGCTCCGAAAAGTGGTGCTTCAACAGATGTGGCTCCATGTAGAAACAGCTCCATGCAACTTGCATTTCATTCGACATGGACAGTAGCCAACAGTGAAATAATTTAACATGTTTCATTACCGTAGTTTTTTGCTTCTGCATTAAGGTACATGGGAGCTGTGAGGCTGAGATGTTTCCGCCTCAGTTCTCCTCTCTCGTATTGCTCTCAGGCTGTTGTTTGCTCTTTTCTCTGTGTTGGTTGCTCTGCGCTTGGCCGCTGTGTTTGCTGTTTCCTGCGAGCTCATCTCTCACAGTAGCCTTAAAGACAGCACTGAGACTTTGCTTTGCTTGGCTGAACATGCCTTTCTATCCCGCGCTGCACAGCTTTGTCAGAGTATGTACAGTATGATGAAATGCGAGACAACAGGCAGGGTTTGAAGAATTGTGTCACAGCGTCTGACCTTCTTTTACCGCATATCTGTGTGTGCGTGTGCATGTCTGTTCATGCGATCTGTCTGTGTATGCTTTCATATCTCATACACGCGTGTGTATCAACCTGTACGTCTTTGTCGTGGGTCTTTGTTGTGTCTGCGTGTGTCATTTGTCGGTTTGTGTGTGATCGTGTCCAGGCCGGATTCTGCCGAGGGTTTTTCCTCTTGTCCATCGACTGGTAGTCGAAATGGAGAGAAGGACTGGGAAAATGATTCGACCACCTCATCCACTCCCTCTAATGCTGAGTACACAGGTATAAAACATACCTGTACATGTCCAACATTTACACAGCCACTATACGCAATGTGACAATTCATTTTTTGCAATCTCGTGTCTTTGTTTTCTTCCCACAGGACCCAAACTGTACAAGGAGCCAAGTGCCAAGTCCAACAAGCACATCATCCAGAACGCTCTGGCTCACTGCTGTCTGGCTGGCAAGGTCAACGAAGGACAAAAGAACAAGATACTTGATGTATGTAGTTATGTTTCTGTGTCTTTTCTACATTAAAGAACATTCTGCATTTATACAATGACGTTTCTCTGTGATGTTCTGCAGGAAATGGAGAAATCCGAAGCCAACAGCTTCCTGATTTTGTTCCGTGACGCCGGGTGCCAGTTCCGATCCGTGTACACCTACTGCCCTGAGACAGAGGAGATCACCAAACTGGCCGGCATCGGGCCGAGGAGCATCACGACCAAGATGATAGAGGGCCTGTACAAGTACAACTCGGACAGGAAGCAGTTCAGCCAGATCCCAGCCAAAACCATGTCAGCCAGCGTGGACGCCATCACCATCGCCAGTCATCTGTGGCAAACCAAGAAGCAGGGGACGCCCAAAAAACTGCACCCTAAGTAGTACCAGACCACTGGGGCACGATTTGGACACGCTTCACAGAGGAATTTGTGGATGTTACTGTATCATTAAAAGGACTCACTGTCCCACTGTAAGAAATCACAACTGGAATGTAGAAACACAAAAGGGCCTCACAGACGTTGTTGTCACACTACAGAGTCGACTATCACGCTCTGGACTACTTCAACGGGGCACAAGTGTGTACTTGTCAGCATGTGTATCAATGTTCTCGTGTGCCAAAAAAAAGAGAAGAAAATAAGAGGCGGACCCATGCCTTACCTAGTTGAACCACTGAAGCAGTGAATGTCACGCCTCTGAAAGAGGCAGTTTGGTTTCTATAAGTTGATCATGTGTGGCCTTATGCTTGTTTTGTGTCATATGGATGCGCTGTGAGTGTCGGTGTCATTTTGTCAGCGCCTGTCGGAAAAAAGTCTGTTGTGATACAGGAGAGTTTGTGTGTACTCACAGGTCTGGGATCAGATCATGCGTCTCCTCCCCCAGCCCCACGTCCCTTAAGCCCAGGGTTGTTAAAAGGGTGGCCTGTCTGATCTGTGATCAGGTAGAGGCAGCATTTTTGATGAGAGTTTTGCTGCTACACAGGCATGTGTTTTTTGGGTTGTTTTTTTTTTGTTGTTTTTTTTTAAACATGTGACTGAAATACTTAAAACAGTTCAAATTTGTGTATGTGTGTGTATAGTGAAGTGCCAAGAAGAGTGAGGAAAATACCTCAATCGGTGATTGCAATTACTTTCCAAAAGTGTGAAATGATGAGATTATTGAACTTGTGGCGTACCATCAAACAATTCTGGAAAGCACCTGCAATAAACTCTTAATTTATTTCATTTTGATATTTTGCTTTGAAGAGATTTTAAAAGGCGTCTTAGATTTTATTCAGAGAAACATAATATACTAAACGTATATAAGTTAAATTAATTTGTATATGATGGCAGATCCATTCAAAAATGAACAAGTCCGCTTGTAGTAGCTTTTGAGTAGCTTTTATAATTTATCATGTACGTACGTGTATCAGTATGTTGTCGTTTGAGGCCTTTTATCGTGCTACAAATGCAAAAAGTGTGATCACTCAACAGTATCACTGATAAGACTATCATCAGTAGTAGAATAGATGGAGATTCCACTCTATGTCATCAGTCTGTGCAATTTAAGAGTCATTCAAATAATCACCGTTGAACAAATACTCAAAATGCCACTTTTAACGTGGATGTTGTCTTAACTATTAGATCTCGAGTGCCCTCAGAGTAGTCCACACTTGTAAATAAATGAATTCACCTCATGATAGCACTTCAAGACCCCGTCCACTCTGAGTCGTTTCCACTTCCACTTCCACTTGTCAGTTTCCACTGTCACGCTTGTTTTTTTTTGTTTGTTTGTTTTTTTGTTTTTTTTGACATTATGGTTACATTTTTTTTATCATGTGTTCCTTCAGTATGTGTTGACACTGTACAGATATATTTTGGCATATAGAAGTATTTTTTGTAACGACATTTACCTGTTGGAGGCGTGTACTAATGAAGCAGTACAGTTGTTGAAGGAAGTGTGGTGAAAGTGTTCCCGACGAGACGAGGCGTATAAAGCCTTAATGAGGCTTTACTGAGGTGTTGTATGAAATCCATTAAGTATACTGAGAAAACCATAGTATTTTTTTCAACTCTGAATTCATTTTCTTCTCAATTTACTAAATATGCTCAACAGTTCATGGATTTTTGTTGTTTTTCTATTCCTTTGAGCTTTATTAAAATGCCAGCTATCAACAGTATTCATGGTGTCCGCTTTCACATCTTTGTCTTGGCTGATTCAAGTGTAATGATGATAATATCCTCATTTAAACTGATATTAATGCAGTTTGACATGCTGCCTGTCCCAGCTGACTTTGGGCAAGGGCAGGGTACACTGTGGACAAGTCGCCAGTTCATCACAGAGCTGACATATAGAGACAAACAACCACCACAATGAACTAAAAGCTGTAGAACTACATAAAGATAGCATAACATAGCATAAAACATATAGAGTTAGCAGACCTGATCTATGCTCTGAGTACGAGACAACCAAGAATAATGAAGCCATGATGTGTGATGTGTAGGCTGTACAAACAGAGACTATAAGAATATAAAAAAAGTGTAGTTACTCTGTAAAATCAGACATACTTTTGTCTTCATATCATGATCATATTCATTTCATTATCTACTGTAGTGTAGGTGGATATTTTTGTCCAGACTAATGAGGCTTTACTGTAGCAGACACTGAATAATACTGACTCCAGGCCATTGACAAAACAGGGAGAACATGAAGAAAGTCTGCACTTTCTTCACCATATCTTTATACTATAATCAAAGCTAGATAGAGAAATCTTGGCCCATATAACAGCCAATATTAGTTTATTGCGCATCTATCAGTTTTGGTATGTTGGCTGATATTAACAAGAAGTTTATGACAGAAAAGACAAAAATGTGTTTTTCAGCTGTAAAATGTCCACCCACGTGTGTTGGTGACACTTTCCTTATAAATACATTTAAGGGACCCTTATCAAACATTATCTTTTATTAAAATATTAATATCTGCCTAAAATATATATATATCCCAAACATATATATTATATCTGGGACATAGATCTAGAGCAAATAGATGCTTTTGAAATTAACCACTAAGGAAAGATACATTGATTTCTGTAATGAACAAATATAATATTGGTTGAATTATCACTCATATCTGTCCCATATATGAATATTCACATTTAACATTTGTAGATACAAATATTTCATGGAGTAAAATGCATTTCATTATGCATTAGATGAGTGCAAGGGTTGAAAAATGGGCTCCTGCCTCTTTTCGGCTGTGACAGGATGGAGGTTTGCACTGTCAATGCCAATGGAGTGACATTACACACATTTCATCCATATTTTTGTCTTTGTTTACATCATTTATGCCAGAATACACCAAACGAAAATGAGCCTTTGGCACATGAGGTGAAAGGGACCCGCCCTTTCTTTGCATGCACTGCTACACATGAACATTCCTTATCTCTCTTCACGATATTTATGTATTCCTGTCATGTTGTCTTGCTCCTGCTGCTGACGGTGTAAAGTCAGTGTAAAGTTGAGTGTCTGGAGGGTGGAGGGTGGATGGAGGCGGTGCTCCTGCAGGCAGCAGGCAGCCGGCAGGGCTGGGCATCAGCAGCAGCAGCAGCAGCAGCAGCAGCAGCAGTAGAGCCGCTGCGGAGCGGCACAGAAAGATCCAGCAAGGAGGGGACACAGCCAGTCAGACAAGGAGGAGGGGACAGAGAAGGCAAGACCAGCACAGCCGTGACACAATACCGAGTAAGTACCGTCGTGACAGCGTCTGTCAACAGCACGGAAACAACCGAGGGGAGCTGCGTTTTCATGTGTTTGTAGAAACAGGTGAGCATTAATCGGGCAGATTTGTGTTGTTGTCGGGAAAGCTGTCAGTGCGCACCCCGCCCGCCCAGCTAACTAGCGGATGATGCCTCTCTCCCCTCGGCCTGGCTATGCTAGTCAGTGCCCCCCTCCTCTCCTCTCCTCTCTTTAAATTAGTCCGCTCTGTACGAGCTTACACGCTAACTAGATATTTGTTGTTTTTTTTTGCCTGTAATCCGCTGAATTCAGTAGCCATGTAAAGCTAACAAGTAGCCTAAGCTTCTTACACTGTTAGACTTGTGGCTCAGTGCCAGTGTTAATAGCTAACCATCTCTCATTCTAGCTTAGCGGGACTGCAGTGCTTGTGTGTTGTGGTTGTCTGGAAACTCGTTTCGTGGCTGCTAATGTGTAAAATACGAAGCCCACCCACCCATATACACAACCAGACGTGTATTGAGGGGGGTCACTCGCTGTCATTGCTATAATACAGGAGATTATTCTCTCCTCTGTGGACACATGTGGAGCAGGGTGCATCCTTTTTAAAGCTACATCCAGCCTTTGATTCAACATCCTGTTAAATCAGATCTGTTTGTGATGAGGGATTGACACACTGCAGACACTGCCCTCATCACCTGATAGAGGAAAAGGGCTCCTTATAGTGTAGTGAAATAATCAGCTGTGTGATACCTGTTAAAAGATAGATTTTCCTCGCCACAGTCTCCAAGTGCTTGCTCATGGTGGGAACTGCTGAGTCTCTGTAAACAATATCATAAAGGGTACAGTCTAGAGTTTGCTCTTTATGGAAAGTGTTGTGAGATAACATCTGTTATGATTGGGCACTAATTGAATTGAATAGTGGTTAAATCAAATGCTGGAGAGTATTAAAACAGCTCTCGAGGCCGGATAGGTATAGCCATATTTAACATTTAAATAAGGGTGTGTTGTAAATGACAACAGACTTCAGGTTATACACCTTTGATCTTCAGGAGTTAAACTTTACAGAGCAGGAGAAGTAATGCGAGATTCTCACCCGTTGCATTTACGCTTTACATGTCGTAGGTGTTGGAGTGGAGTTTCCTGCGTGTTACATGAAATTTGATGCGACTGCTGACTAAGTTGTAAATTTGTCCACACGTGTGTATTCAGGTGCTTTAACCACAGTCCTCAAGGCATTGCTACTGGACAGTTTTACTTAAGCGTCTGCATTTTAGATCCTTTCTTCAAGCGATGCTTGCCATATCGATACGATGTGTGTGTCGATGTGGCAAAATCTGGCATGAAGAATCCGGGTGACATTTATAGCAATGAGCTGTGCCCCAATTTTATGCAAACATTGTTAATAACAAAAGTGTTTTGGAGAATGAAAGCTAAGCTCTTATCATCACAATGTTCAATGTGATAAAAGTCAATATTGAATTATTGCATAGTGCAACTTGCCACCCACATTGTCTCATGCTGATCACAGGCCTGCTTCAGCTACCTCAGGGTTATTTTAGGCCTGTAGGATGAAATAAATAGACACGTACATGTTCGTGCAGTTGTATTAGTATTGTGCTTCTTTTGCCTTTTGTCTTCGGCAGCCCGTCGTCACCATGACAACGGAAGAAACCATAAATGTGAAGGAGGTGGAGATCATCAAGGCGATCCTGGACTTTCTCCACTCCAGGAAGTTGCACATCAGCATGCTGGCGCTGGAGAAGGAGAGCGGCGTCATCAACGGGCTCTACTCGGACGACATGCTCTTCCTCAGGTAGGTGAACTCAGCAGCAGCAGCAGCAGCAGCAGCGGTGACCACAGAGTCTGGATACAGTTGTCTCAGGTTGCAGCTCCAAAAAGCTGCGTACTATGAGGCAGAAACAACAGGCAACTGTTCCCATCTTGAGTTTACTGTTTCTAATCGGAGATAGTGTAACACTGCACCGCTGCTGTAGACGCGAGTGCTCCCTTGAAAGTCAGCCAGCAGTGTGTTGTCTGTAATTCTACTCAGCCTGAGTATTAAATACATTTTGGTGCTTCACCTTCGCGTGCGAAGTGTCTGTTAAAGGGCTGTCTCGTCTTGCCACGGCACGCTTTTATTGAGAGATTTGCGGGGCATTTAAAAATAATGACGTGACTCTGTGTGTATTAAAAAATGTTTTTGTTTCAGGCAACTGGTGCTCGATGGCCAGTGGGACGAGGTCTTGCAGTTCATTCAGCCTCTGGAGTGCATGGATAAGTTTGACAGAAAAAGGTGTGTTCGCGGCGCGAGTCGCTGTCATTGTGTCGACAATTACACGCATCGCCGGCATCAGCGTGTCTTTTTGTGTCAGGATTTCTAACGTCAACTGTCTGTCATGCCCTCAGGTTTCGTTACATCATCCTCAAGCAGAAGTTTCTGGAGGCTCTGTGTGTGAATAACGCCATGTCTGCAGAAGATGAACCACAACATGTAAGTCACTAAACTTTCTAATAATCAGTATTATGTTTTATTGTTCGCTGAGCCTCCAAAGTGACGCAGCCTTGAATTCTTAGCCTTCATGAATAGACTTTGTAACAGCTGCTTTGTCTTCGCACTGACTGTCACCGGTTGTCATGGCGAGGAGGCTGAATCTCAGAGACGAGAAGAGAAGCAAACAGTGTTTGTTAACAAGTGTAGTCTGAAACTGCAACTCTGCAAGTTAGGTGTCCAAACCTCACCATCTCTCTGGGTGGGTGTACTGCGTGTGTGTGTGTGTGTTCAACAGTGGCTACATTTGCATTGCACAAGGCTGTTGGCTGCACACTGCGGCCAAAGGACTTATCTGGATTAAGCTGTTTGTGCGCCTCTGCTACTACGTGATTGACTATCCTGAGAATAAGCCATTTTACAGAACATATCACCTGTGATGCCCCCCCCCCACCCACACACACACACACACAGATGAAATGGTTGAAAAAATAGTGCAGCCATCTGTTGCCGCCTTGGGTTTTGTCTGAACCGTAGATTGAACACAGGGGGAAAGAAAGGACACCCCTATGGCAACAGAAAGAGTAACCAATGCTGTGATATGTTTTTACTCATCACCAGAATGTGCTCATGTTGGAGGGCGAGTATGAATATGCACAGAAAGATGTAATCAGTTTAATTATGGGATTAAGCAAGCTGCTCCTCATGGTCAGTGTTCGCTATTGTTGGTTGTCCCTCTGTTATGACTTGTGTCCAAAACTGTATTACTGAATAACGCATACATGTAAATATTGCTGTTAAAAGATGAGGATCTTTCACTTGTATTATTATAACTCTAATTATATATTATATTATTAATTATATATTAGTATCATTTATTAATGAATTGCAGAAATGTCACTGTAACAAATACACGATGAAATATTGACCTCGATGCTGGTGGCCACCTCGTCATAAACAACTCTGAATCAGATCTAATTATTTGTAAAAGTCCTAACTGGTGATAAATTATCAAACAGATCACACATGCAGAGGTACTTATATTCAGTCTTCTCTATTCATGCTCTTAAATTAGGCTAGCTGTGGGCCCACTGTCACATGGCAGAGCTGAACTCAGCTCAGCTTGTGAGCTATCGTGTCCTATTAACTGGATTAGGTCAGACTTCTGTGGACACAGTATTGGTGTGTATGCACCAATAATCTGCCGAGGGGTGTGTATTAGTTGTTGTGATATGGCATTGATTGTGTGTTTGCACTGACTTTTCAGGAGGGTGCAGGATAATATTTTAGGAATAAGAGAAAGAGTTGTCTGAATTGTCATGCATGTTAGCCCAGAAGCTGTTTTCTTTGTTTGTTTTTTTAGTCTCATGACATTTAAAAGTTATCTGTGCCTCAGGTTTGCTCCTAGAGATAAAGCTCTCTCAAAACATACCATGCATTTCTTTCTCTTCTCTTCAACGACAGTCTGAAATATATATACCGGTGTATATATTTTTTTTTAGTTGGAGTTCACCATGCAGGAAGCAGTCAAGTGTCTCCATGCCCTGGAGGAGTTCTGTCCCTCGAAAGACGACTACAGCAAACTGTGTCTGCTCCTCACGCTGCCTCGCCTCACAAACCATGCCGAGTTCAAGGCAAGAAACATGAAAGCAGACTGAAAGTGAAATACTTCAGCACTAAAGAATTAAGCATGCCTTTTTTCCCCCATGTGCTCGGCATGTATGTTGTTTTCTAATTTCTCTTCTGGTGTTCAGGATTGGAACCCAAGCACGGCCAGGGTGCAGTGTTTCGAGGAGGCCTGCACCATGGTAGCGGAGTTCATCCCTGCAGACAGGAAGCTGAGTGAGGCTGGATTCAAGGCCAGCAGGGATCGACTCTTTCAGCTGCTCCTCAAGGGTGTCCTCTATGAGTGCTGCGTGGAGTTCTGCCAGGTTTGAAACACTAAATCTAAACATAAATATTGGTCCGAACAGCCTTCCCCTTGGGTTGATGTTATGATCTGCGATTAAACTTGGTTTAATTTTTTTGTGTGCAGAGCAAGGCGACAGGTGAAGAGATTACAGAGAGCGAGGTCCTCCTGGGTGTTGACATGCTGTGCGGTAATGGCTGCGATGACCTGGATCTCTCCCTGCTCTCGTGGATGCAGAACCTCTCCCACAGTGTCTTCTCCTGCGCCTTCGAACAGAAGCAGCTCAACATCCATGTGGACCGTTTGGTCAAGCCCGCAAAGACCGGCTACGCTGACCTCCTCACCCCGCTCATCAGCAAACTGTCTCCATATCCCTCCTCCCCACTGCGGCGCCCCCAGTCCGCTGATACCTACATGTCACGCTCTTTGAACCCGGCGTTGGACGGGTTGTCTTACGGGCTGTCTGGCCAGGATAAGAGAGCGAGTGGCGGGGAGGTACCGCAGGGCAAAGGGGTCTCTCCCATGTCCCACTCGTTTGCCAACTTCCACTATCCCGGAACAGGAGGGCAGAGCCTGAGCAGGAGTCTCATGATGGAGAGCTCGGACTGCCACAGCATCTTTGAGGAATCCCCTGAATCGTAAGGGTTTATGTTTGAAGTGTACCGAATTTTTGTCTAGAGGTGGAAGCTCTGGGGATGATTTGGCACTTTTATGCAGATGTCTTAGATAATCTGTGTTTTCTCGCTAAAGGTCGAGGACAGACACACCTGTGGATAAGATGATGAGTTCGGGTGGAGCTCAGAACCTGCGTCCTGCTTCAGCTCCAGGCGAGGATGCACCAGCACCTGGCTCCACTGACAGGAATGAGGTAAACAGCACGCACCTTTTGCTTTTTAACTTGTTAAACCTGTCTGTGTCACACATTTATGAACGAGCGTTTTATTTTGTTATGCCCCGGCATTGTTTTCATTCATTCATGGGTGTTGCCTACAGGGAAGTCTATATATAGGCTAGTTCTGATTAATTGTTTTCTGCGTGCCTGAGTCATCCGTCTCCTGCAAGTCTAAATTACAGCTAGTCTCTGTCAAGGCTGACATGGCTGCTGAGGCTGATATAGTGGCTTCATCGTTGCTCCTCCGAGTTTCTCCTCAGAGGCTTTCAAACTTTGAGGCCTGCCTCTCTGGGCGTATGATGGAGAGCTGACGTAGGAATGCAGAAGGAGAGACCAGTGTTCTAAAAACACAACTGGAAGTCCGTTGTTGTAGTTTGGCCCGCCCTGATTCATCAGAATTTGCATGACTCATGAAAATCTGAACACACAATCTGAACAGACATGATTCACATATTTTTAGATTCAGTGTGACTTACACTCTCCGATGATATTATTACCGCTGATGTGTGCCACTACAAAAAAACATAAATCTCAGATAAATGCTCAGAATAATTGAATTAAGAAGATCTTTATAACTCCAAAACTTGTCTGTGATAGTTGCTAATAGTGAATTCTGCACACTTTTAATGGATAATTTGCCAAAATGAACAACAAATAATAAACAAATAGTGGTTCGAGTTGTAGCCCACGGCGTAACTCACTCTACAGCAACAAGGACAAGATGATGCAGGTGTTGGGTGTGTGCAGTTATCTTGATTTTTGTCTGACGGCCGCCCCCTTTTTCAGACTTCAAAATCCCCTGCAGTAGATAATCTGAACAGTGTTTGAGCAAGTTGCTGTCAGAAGGCAGATCCAGTTGTTTTAAGCATCCAACCAATGACAAAGGAGCCCAGGTGGATTTGGTCCTGGGTCAGCAGGGACACGCAGCTCAAAAATCCAGGAGCTTAACCACAAAAATGAGTCATTGCTGCCCTTGTGTTTGCCTGTAAACACAGTGTTAACACAGTATCTGTTTCTGTCTGTCTCATGCTTTCTATTCTGGGCCCCTTGTGCAGCTCGGTGCTCAACTTAGTGCTTTGCTCTGCCTTCCCCATCACCCCGGAGACACATAAAGAGGACAGAAACAGAAGCAGACTTTGGGGCCCTCTGTGATCTCACTGTCACCCCCTCCCCACCCACCCCTCTACCCTCTCGTTCTTGTTTTTCCTCTCTGCCCTCCATCCCTTTTCCAAAAGTGGCACAGTGCCAGCGTGTCTCTCCCCGCCTCCCCTGCTGTAAAACATACAGAATATCTGTTTCCATCAGATTGCCGGGACAGGAAGCAGGAGACAGAGAGGGGAAGTGACCTGTCCTCGGCTCTCTGTCTCGCCGTCCTTCCTCTCCTCCTCATACCTGTACTGACAGAAAAATGGGGTGGAGCGGGGTTCATGCGATCACAATGCTGCCTTTGAGTAATGTTCATAGAAGCTTGCAGTTCTGCAGATGTTTAACATGCTTCATTGTGTGTTATGAGTGTGTAAATATTATGGTTTGTAATCTGTGTATCCTTATTTGTACATACCTATGTTCATTTAGCTGTTTTTCTTACCCAGTGACTCATTGCCCAACAACAAATTAAATTCTTTAATGATAAACAACCAATAGGACTTGAGTTATATGTATGTATCCATGTATCTTCTTTATTTATCATCAATCATCATGTGTAATCCTCAGCTTCGGGACTCAACAGAGAAGTATGAAGAATACTACCGGCAGCGTCTTCGTGTGCAGCAGCACCTAGAGCAGAAGCAGCAGCAGAGGCAAATGTACCAGCAGATGTTGCTGGAGGGAGGTGTCCAGCAGGAGCCCCCGCCCAGCGACATGCAGCACAGCCTCACGGAGAAGTTCCTCAACAGGTACAGTCACGGCAAGACGTATCTGATAGGTCCCATACAGACACCTGTCACATCATATGGCAAACTTCATAAAAGCCAGACTGCCATAATGTCAGAGTGGTCCTGCTGCAGCTCGGTAATTACAGCACGGCACGTCTTATCTTCATATAATAGAGGAGCAGCTGTCAGACAAGCAGAAGTAGACGTGTTAAGGCCCTGATAATTATGAGTCCCAGGTGGCTTTTCCCAAGCATGACACACACCTCCCCCAAAAGCCGCCTCCAGTCCACACACTGCACCATCTGTGGCGATCAGCCACATCACATCACATGGGACCATTGTGTTATTAGTTATGCACAATATTAAACCCAGACTTTGCTCAGAAATGCGTCCATCTTAAATACATAACTCTGCAACTTTTTGCACGCTCCCAAACCATCGCAGCAGTGTGTTTAGCTTTCAGTCTGTGACAAAAGTGACAACAAAATTTGAGTTTTTTTGCTCTGTCAGCAGGACAAAGGCCCTTTGATTTCTCCCCAGAGACTTCCTCCAGTCCTCCTTTCCCCCCCCCCTACCTCTCCCTGTCTCTGTATCCTCTGCATTATTCACAAGGGAAGCTGTGCATAATGACATCATTACTTTGGTTTTCTTTTGTCCTCTGCCCTTTTGTAGTTTTAACTAGATTTAACTAACCTGCCAACTCAGTCAGCGTATTTGTATCTGAAGGCAAAAGTAAAATGTGAAGTACATTTTCCAAATAACAAGTTCAAGAAACCCGGACGAAAAGAGAGAGAAAGATGAGAAAATACGTAGAAAACGAGTGTTTCAAATGTGTGTGCGCTCCTCAGGTCCATCCAGAAGCTGGAGGAGCTCAATGTGGGGATGGACAATTTAGGAGAGGAGGTGAAGTCTCTGGCTCAGCAGTGTAATGGCAATGGCAACCCGCCTGCCTCAGAGGACAATAACAACCCTCCGGCTGTGACTCCAGAGCATACCAGGACCCGAGGGGGAGGGGTGCTCAGCAGCACCCCACAACACACTGTGGGGGGGCGCACGGTCCTGCCTCCAGACGAGTCCCCTGTCGCCACCGAGAGGTACCGTACGATTTCTTTTGTTTTCATACTGGAGTTTGTTAGTGTTTTGTGTGTTTAATGATTACTTTGTTTTTTTTGTCAAGGGAAGAGAAACACAAAGGAGATAAACAAGACTCTCCAGGATCTTTGTCCCGGTGTAAAGAGGTACCTCTGCACACAGACATGATAACACAACAGAAATAAAGACATTCAAACCATCCTGACAGTCCTGCTGGAAATAATTTATACCTCAACAAGCATACAAGCATTGTCTCACTGTGCTGAAAAATGAACCTGAGATGACTCCTTGTCCTTTGCATTAACTGTTATTACTGTCTCACTTTCTCCTCTGATCGGATTTTAAAGTCGAGCACACTCGCTTTGGTTTTCGTGTGTGAAGTGTGAAGCTAATTTGACTAAGCAGATTGTAACAGTCGAGCGCCGATGTCATGCTGCCATCATGACAGTATGCATGTTACAGGGTGGAGTAAATCAAAGTAGATTACACTGCTAATCACATAGAATCTGTGTGTTCATGTGTTTTTAATGTGTGTGTGTTTTTCAGGGTGACAAAGAAAAAAGCCTGTTTGTGCCGGTTCATACTCTGGAAGATACTCAAGCTGTCCGAGCTGTTGCCTTTCACCCGTCTGGAGCTCTGTACGCCGTGGGGTCCAACTCCAAAACTCTCCGCGTCTGCGCTTATCCTGAAACTTTAGACCCAAGGTAACATGGACATCTACGATATATATATATATATACAAACTAATATTTCTTTTTCAGAAAAAGTACACGGTATACATATACTTTGTTTAAATGTTTATCAGTGGATGACACGTCATCGCTTATACTGCTTCCTCTCCTTTTTCCCTCTTCTCCGCTCTTTATCTTGTCAGTAGTTCGAGTCCAATCAAACAGCCTGTCGTCCGTTTCAAGAGGAACAAACACCACAAAGGATCCATCTACTGTGTGGCCTGGAGTCACTGTGGGCAGCTGCTGGCTACAGGCTCCAACGATAAATATGTCAAAGTCCTACCTTTCAGTGCAGAGACGTGCAACGCCACAGGTGAGCATGTTTTGCACATGAAAGCATGACATAAGCATGGGATACTTAGATGATGTGAAATTGGGTTTTTTACTTGTTGTTATTATTAGCATCTCACAAGCTTTCGTATTCTTTGTGTCTTTTTGTGTTGTAGGTCCAGACCTGGAGTTCAGCATGCATGATGGCACCATCAGAGACTTGGCTTTCATGGAGGGTCCAGAAAGTGGAGGAGCCATCTTGATCAGCGCCGGAGCCGGCGACTGTAACATCTACACCACGGACTGTCAGAGAGGACAGGGTCTGCACGCCCTCAGTGGACACACGGGTGACTGTTTCGTCCATCTGTTTCCAAAACATGAAGTGCAGAGCTGCGGTGACAAAGTGTGTAATGTGTCATTTCTGTGTTGCTGTTCAGGTCACATTCTGTCTCTATATACGTGGGGAGGCTGGATGATTGCGTCTGGCTCTCAAGACAAGACGGTGCGTTTCTGGGACCTGAGGGTGCCCAGCTGTGTCAGAGTAGTGGGAACTGCTTTCCATGGCTCAGGTATGCTGGACCAAATAACCGCTACTGGAGCTCATATTCTCCATATGAATATGATGATTCTCTCAGTTAGCACAGAATTTTACTGGTAATCGTGTACTGGTTTTTACAGCTACGACCCCCCCACCCTCTTTGTTTTTACTCCACAGGCAGTCCTGTTGCCTCAGTAGCAGTGGATCCTAGTGGCCGTCTCCTAGCAACAGGACAAGAAGACAGCGCGTGCATGCTGTATGACATCAGAGGAGGACGAATCGTCCAGGTGTACCGGCCGCACGGCAGTGATGTGCGGTCGGTTAGGTTCTCCCCCGGAGCACACTACCTGCTCACTGGCTCCTACGACACAAAGGTCATGGTCACCAACCTCCAAGGTACAGCACGTGTCATCTGACGTACCAGTGATACAACAAACTGGCAAAGCTGAGACACCTTTAGGCTGGCGGTAGTGATCTCTGCTTCGCAGATATAGTTGATATCGTTGACCCAGGCATGGTGCTTCTGCAGGGCTTTTTAGTGAAATTTAATTTGTCTGAATAGTTCCTGTTTCATAAAACAGCAAAGTGAATATTTTTTGAGATTTGGACTGTTGGTCAGAAGAAACAAGGCATTTAAAGATGTTAACTTGAGCTCCAGGGAACTGTCACAGGAATTTCTTGTCTGTTTTCTAAACTCCTCAAAGTATTTTGACGTTTTTAGACTATATGTGGAAACATCTTGTGGCGATTGCGCGGCAAACTTATTTTTGCTAACGGTGACTGCTCCCAGCCATGTAATAGCTACATAAACCCCTACACTTTTTATACAGATTAAACTAATAAGATATAATGTGTTAATTAATGAGCTTTAGAGGTGCTGGACAGAGCCTAACTATCCGGCTGCCAGCGCTGTGGCTTTATTACCGTACAAACATGAGAGCAATATCAATCTTCTCATCTAATTGTGTGCAAGAGCGTGAATAAGAGTGCTCCCCAAAATGTTTCACTATTCCCTAAATGAGCAGGTAGCTACAGTGGATTAAAAGCCGGCGCTCACTCACTCCGTGTACATTCAGATCCCCATGGGTTCATCACGTCTTCTGAGTTTGACACTAAAGTATATTGTTGCCATGACTGCAAATACCTGTTTTAAGTACATATTATTCTGTACCTTTTTGATAAAGAAAGGGAGAAGAAAGTGATGGAAAGCTTCATCTGGCTTGGACAACGTTTTTAATACTTAACCTTTCTCCTGGAACCTCACCTGTTAAATATATAGTACATGATCTTCATGTAAACTCAGGGATGATTAGAAAAAACAGTTTTTAATCCCATGTGAGACATGTTTTTCATCTTGAGGGGTGTTATAATTTTAAATCTGCCCGTCTGAGCTGAGTTTCCTGTGTGTGTGTGTGTTTCCAGGTGACTTGACAAAGCAGCTGCCTCTGACCGTGGTGGGAGAGCACGGCGACAAGGTGATTCAGTGTCGATGGCACACGCAGGACCTGTCCTTCCTCTCGTCTTCTGCTGACCGCACTGTCACACTCTGGACACACAATCCATAACACACAGACACACACACACATGCGCGCGCAAACAATTAGCCGCTATAATCCGAAAGACACATTCCCCTGAAACAACACTGCTCCTCCCTCACTATCAACAGCTCTCACGCCCTTTCGACACACTTGACGCTAAACACACACCAACAGGTGAATGAGCCTTTCACTCCTGTCTGTAGAAAAACCAAACGGATACAAACCTGTGGGTGGCACAACAAAAGCACAGATGTTGCATGTTCTCCTTTTTCGTTGGATCTCTCACATTTCGTTCATCGCACCCGTTGTTGACGTCCTGGGCGGGATCATTTCATTTTCTCACTTTTTAATCACTTCACCCCCTCATATGGTCTCATCCCAAATCCTCTCTCACACACACACACACACACACATCAGTCATTTGCTGCATGTCGTTTTCACTGAGGAGTTGTTGAGGTTAGACAGGACAGAGTGCTTTGTTCATGATGGTGCCTTCCTTGAGTTCTCAGTTTTCCATAACAAAAATGTAGAAAAAAAAAAAAAAAAAAGATAATATGGTCATTTTTCAAGATCAAATTTTATTAAGTTATTTTGAGAAGTCCTACATTCCTCCTTCTTTTGCATATCATTTTCTTACAGCTAGTGTTACGCTGCTATAGTTTGGGGAAAACAAGAGTTGACTTTATGGTGTAAAATGTAAAAAAAAAAAAAAGAAAAAAAAAGTTTCAGTGTGTCAGTAGTGAGCTTTTCCCATCAGGAGGCTGAATCTGTGGAAGTCATACTATCTGTTGATGAGTCAGCTGTTGCTACCCTGTGGGATGTACTGATGTGTAATGTTAATGTATCCACTGCATTACCACCAACTCCAAATGTGTAAATTAGCTTGTGCGTTCGTTTTTAAAATTGAAAATCAGTGTTTTTTTTGCGCTGAAGCTGTTACAGTGTCTTGCGATGGCTTGCTTGCAATGGAGGATCGTTCTATCAAAGGGAAATACCAAGTGTAATTTGTGACGTACTTGCATTCGTTTAGGGTTTTTCAGTGTTCAAAAGCTTTGGTTTGTCTACTGCTGTGATAATATAACAACAGTAGGTGGCAGTCTTTGCCCGTAACAAGGGTCTAACCATATGCACAATGAAATCTGAATGAAGAACGGGTGTTTTCATATTTATTTAGAGACAGTATTTGGGGCATATGCATTGTATTCCTTTCTTGTATTTTACATGCGCACTTTGTCTTTTAACATTTGATTTACTTACAAAGATGCATATTTAAGTTTTTATGTTAATGTATAGTATATTATTTTAACAAATAAGGCCAAACTAATACGTATATAGATGTATTTATTTCAGTTGTGCTCATGTATGTACAGTTATTTAGTATGTTTTTGAAATGCTAGTGGCTCTCGTATCAAGCCTTTCTAATTCTTGTTTTTAAAAGTGACTTAAATTAATTCAAGCTAACTCGAGTCTGACTGCTGGTACGTTCAATAAAGTGTCTTTTACACAAGCTGTGTCATTTGTGCTTTGTTTAAACAGACAGTTTACATCGAACGGGGTCGAGACACACCTTTTAAATATATTACTTACAGCAGCCTTGAAGTGTTTAACTATTAGATGGCCCCACTTCTTACAATACAGGGATCCATCAGATGGAGCACATTACGTATTTATTATGCCTCCAAAAATCCATCTTTACTAAGAGGTGGAGTTCTGTCATGGCTTCATACAATGAGACTGGTTAGCCTCACTTTTTTTGCTCCTTTTTAGTACATGCTTCACAATGTTTCACAGTTTTTCAGTGGTCTCTATGCGATATCATACTTTGGAGCAGACAATTACGAGCTGGGTTTGGTTGAACGAATGTCTGAATATGTATATTTAATTTATTTCATTTGGAGTGGATATTTATTTTGTGGCTTTAGTTTGTCTTAGTTGCTTTTAACTTAAGTATAATGTATACAATTGTTGTCTACGGTATACAGCGTAAAACGCTACAATGCTGAAAACGAATAAAAAATAAGTTTAAAAAAAAAAATGCCAGAACAAGGTGGATATGTGAATGAGGATTTATTTCTCTGACCTCATTGAAACATTTAGTACAAAAGAGTATAAGGGCTGTACACGGGTTAAATTCATTCTTTTATCACTTTGTTTAAAATATAATTTCCTTTGTCAGACATGAGTAACTCTTAAACCAAAGAAAAACATCACGTATTAGCTAAACGCATGGAAAGAGTGCTGTACCTGTCCCTCCGCACTGACTCAGACACCACTGTGAGTGTAACCTCATCACTTCATAGTGGCAGGACGGCAGTTAACAGAATCATGACAATCATACAAAAAAAAAAAGCACAATAAATATTAACAGTTGTGTATTGAAAAATACACATAAGGTGAAATGAAATTTGACAGAATCGTGACAAACAAGGATTAACAAAACAACACTTTTTTGTCCCTGAAACTACTGAGTTTGTTGGTGTTGTGCAAGTTAAGCAAAACAAGTCCTTGTTAATTCTTTTCTGTACTGTGAACTACATACAATGCTGACAGTGCTTTGTTTCGTCCAAGAGGACAAATGTGAAGAGACGCAAGGCTTTCTTCTGAGTGACCACACACTGGTCGGTCACAGGACTGTCCACACCTTCGTGAGATGATTTGAAAAAGAAAAAGGAAAAAAAAAAAGGAAGTCCCTTTAGTGCTTAGTTTAGCTGGAGTCGGAGCTGGGCCTGACTGTAGCATTCGTTGCAGAAGGCAGGGTGACGCGTTGCTCGTCCATTCGTTTGGCCTGGGAGCGCATGATGAGGCTGAAGAAGTCCTCGTCTGGTACAGTCGGCCCTCTGACCGGGGGAGGGGGAGGAGCACAGCGCTGGTCATCCAAACGGGATCCCTTGTAGGGACAAAAGGAAGGAGGAGAGCGTCACTTTGAGATCTGGTTATGGATATTATAGCTATATTCAATGTATTACATGCTTGTTGTGCAGGAAATTTATTTTTCTTCAAGTATTGTGTATCTAGTTCAGTATCAAGCACCTGACACTTGACGAGCATATCGAAGAAGTCGTCATCAGGCTCAGCACTGTCAGCGTTGGCCATCAGGTGGCTGAGCACGGCCTGGTTGCTGTTTTGATTGAGCCTGAGGCCGGGCAGGCTTCCTCCTCCTGCTGTTGGCGGCTCCTCTAAACGCCGGCCTTGGGCAACCGAGACGTTGGCAGACTCTGATACAGCTACAAAAAAGAAACAACACAGACGATGAGAAGTTTTATGTCAGTGTGAAAGGGAAGTTATACTTTGGGAATCGTGGGACTTACATTTCCTGATGGTTCTAGGAGGTGATTCTGGACCGCTGTTTAACGATAACCTGCTGCCCTTATCCTGTATCGAACAGCGCTGGTCGTCCATACGGTTGCTCTGGAAACGGCTCAGCAGGTCAAAGAAGCCTTCGTCTCCAAGCATGTCAGGACTGAGTCGCTAAAAAAGTACAAAGACAGGAACATGAAAACAAACGGGCCGGGTTTGATGATAGTTGTAGGAGACTAAATGGGGTGTGTGGTTATCGGCTGATACTGTGTACCTTCTGTGGCCCCTGTGTGGGCGTCTGACTGGTGTCCAGGGTGTTGCTGGTGTCCTGGAGGACTTTACTGGAGCCACCAGCCTTGTACTTTTTCCCACGGAGGCGGCTGACAAAGAACAGCTTGGAGGAGGTCTTAGCCAGTGAAGGTTTGGACTGTTTGGTCAGGAGGTCACTGTTCCATTTCTGACCCTTCAGTACACAGGAACGGACGGTGAGAACAAACACAATACAACTATCTGCGGTCCAAACTTGGAAAAAGATGGAACAGAAGAGAAGTTCTTACATTTATCTTGTCAGGAGTGAGTTTCATTAGCTCCAGGTTCTCCATGCTGTGTCTTCTGCTCATCCTGGGCCTCGCTCCTAAAACACATAAACAGTAATCACACCTGTTATACACTGCTACTACGCTGTTAAAACAAGACATGTAACTTGTAACTTGTGACCAACGTACCATGCAGGTTGTAGTCAACCTCTTTATTCTCAGACAGGGTGGAGTTATTTGTGCTGTAACTCAGACCCAGAACCATCTGGAGATCAGACACGTTCATACGAGCTGTCAGCTCTCCACTTCGGTCTCCAGTCTGGAAAAACAAAACAAAACAAAAAAAAAAAAAACACACACAGACACAAAGGAAGGTCAATGTTTTAAACTAACTTTTGAAGTAAGAATACTACAAAAGTAAATTTACACCACTTTCATTTACCTCTTTGCAGATCTCCAGGTGTTTTTCAGCAAAGTGCATGGCTTGATCATGGTTCCCCAGCGCGGTGTGAGCATTCCCAAGACTCCAGCATGCACGACCCTCCCCGATCCTGCATCAAAAACACATGTACATGTACAGGGTCCTACTTCAATATATTTTGCATGAATTCTTCTCTCTGTGGTGAAGGAGTGTGTGTGTGTGTGTGTGTGTGTGTACCTGTCATTGAGGTCCTGGGCTATGATGAGGTGTTTGAGGTGGTAGTCTATGGCTCTCTCATAATCCTGGAGAAGCGTGTAGGTGTTGCCCAGACTGTAGCAGGCCTGGGCCTCCACAGCGCGATCCTTCAACTGTCTCGCCAGCTGCAACGTCTTCCTGACAAACATGCAGACATGCTGCTTCAAAACGCTGCGGAGAGGCTTTACTTTCACAGAAGACGCACAGTCTGGGAACAAGTCGTTGTTCCCAGAAACACTACAGCTTAATTTATGTATAATGTCACTTTGAAGTGTTTTTTCAACAGGGATGTCACACCACATTCAACATTTAGATCTTGGTGGCCGTATGTAGAGAGCTCAGTTAACCTCTACTATGCTGGTTCTAGCAAGGCAACTTCATGTGTGCTTTGATGAATGACACACAGGAAATGATTTAAAAAGATTTATGTGTTGACTGTGGCTTACTTGTAATGCTCAGCTGCCACTTCAAATTCCCCCAAAAAGATATAAGCGTTCCCCAGGTTGCAGTAAGCCCGTCTCTCTGCCGAGCGGTCGCCAAATTCCTTAGCTATGAGCAAGCGCTGCAGAAAGAGAGACACAGAAACATTTCATCACATTTATAATGTTTGTCTGTAAAGTGTTTAATCTTTGCAAATATGATTTGATGATGAAAAGGTTTTAGGGTTAGACCACACCTGCTCGTGAGAAGACACAGCTTTGCGAAAGTTGCCCAACAAGTAGTGTGTGTTGCCGAGGTTGCCGTAGGTTCGACCCTGAGCGGCTCGGTCCCCAAGTTCCTTGACTATCGCCAAGTTTGCCCTGAAAATACACGCACAGCCAAATGCAATATGACTGGATAATAGCAGAAGGGCACATGTGATTAAAGTGTCACGCATATTCCACACTGTACAGTCACTTACTCATAGTACTCGGCTGCTTTCCTCAGTGCCATCATGACCTCCTCTGGGAAATCTCCAGGCTCAGCTCCACTCCAGCAGATACTTTTGCCTTTGGCGTGGTACACGTTCCCAAAGTTGTACAAAGCTCGCGCCTGACCGACCTAACACAAATCCAGGAAAAACATGTCAGTGCTGAAGGTTGATGTCTTCTGAATACAGTATAGATCAGTGTAAACAATGTTCTTGAATATCTTGCAGCCTCACCTTGTCATTAATGTCTCTTGCTATGTCCAAGTGCCTCTGACAGCAAACCACAGCCTCGTCAAACCTCCCCAGCACCTTTAGTGTGTTGCCAAGGTTTCCACTGGCTTTGGCTTCTCCGAGCAGGTCACCAATTGTCCTACGTAACGCACATTATGTTAGCAATAATAAATGTAGTAATAATCTGTCATCAGCATTGTGGTGTTCTTGCGCAGGTCCAACCTGGTCAAGGTGAGGTCATGCCGGTGGAACTCCAGGGCCTTGGCGTAGTCATGCAGGTGGAAGTAGGCATTGCCCAGCTGGCTGTAGATGGCACTGAGCACCTGCAGGTCCTCTGTGCCCACCTGGATGGCAGCTTCAAAGAAGGAGACGCCCGCTCTGTAGTCGCCCACTTTACAGAGCCGCTCGCCCTCCAACGCCAGCTCCAGGCAGGACACCTCCATCCTGCCGCAGACAGAAGCAAAGTCAGTCCGTCAGGCGTTTAAAAAAGGATCTGGCCTGCTGTCTGAACTGGTTGAGCCTCATGAAAAAAAAAATCTTACTGAGCAGCAGAGAATTCAAACACAACAATAATGAACAGGTTGCAGAAAAGTAGATGTTCTCTGGCTGAAGCCTACAGCCGACTGACCCGACTCCACTCACAACCAGGGAACAAAACCTCTTTCTAAGGCTTTCAACAGGGAATGTTGTTTAGCTACTTCCTTCCACTTACAGAGAACAATGGCACAAACTGGGGTTTGTTTGTTATGGTTGATCTCACATCCTTTTGACACGCCTCAGAAAGTTAAACGGCTTCATTTTTACAGTCATATAAATCATAACCCTGTTTACTAGCGCTGTTTTAGAAATACTTAAAAACATCCACACTGATTTCTGCACTGTTTCTGCATGTTTTAGCTGTATTCTCATCCGTTTTAATCATACCACAGGTTTTCCTCGTTCCTTTTATGCAGGCATTGGTTCCCACCAGATTACCCAACGTAACCCCAAATTAACTTGCAGAAATGTTGTTTTCTGTCAGGAACAATTGCGGTAGGGACCCTTTTGTCTTTCGTTGATGTCTTCACAGATGCACAAACATTTGAGACTTATGAAATCGTTCTTAGAAACAGTTTCAATGAAAGAAACAACCAAATTAACATTAGATGACAAATTTGCTTGGGAAAGCTTCACTTTCTTTTCTAACAATAAAGTAAATGATCAAGACCTACTAAAATAAAAAGGATGTAGAAAATGCCTTTATCTATTATATATGGAGTCCAAAACAACTGAATAACCAAGACACATGGAGTTACAAATGAGGTAACTCGGGCATTTCAGAGTCAGATGAAAGGAGTGTCAAACAATGGCTGGTGTTTTATTCACGCACTTCTGTTTTTCAGGAAACTGTATTGTTGTGAAGACATCAGTCTCCACAGTGTGTTTATCTCAAGCTTTCCTGCTGTAACCACCCAAGGTTTTGTCTAGAAGCTCTCAAAAACGGACCCAGACCACTAACAGATAATGGTCCACATGAAGTAATAGCTTACATAGACTATGGCGTGCTATTAAAATGACAAAACAAACCCAAAGTAGCTTGTTTCTTCATTCGACCAGGCTATAATTTGTGAACAAAGGCAAACATGATGTTCTGAATGGATGATAAAGCTCATGTAATCAGCAGTCTTGGGTCTTAAGTTAGAATTGCCTACTTTCTGTTTACTACCACATTAACAACATACTTTCCCAACACCGCAGCTGAGGCAGATACTAGCCTACGCTCATTTTTTTTTAGCATCTGAGAGGCATCTACCAAGGTTTCCACTAAAAAAACGTAGTAGTTTGAACTAAAACAACGATCAACCACCAAAAAAAAGGATATCAATATATCAAAAGCATTGCTCATCTGACATCATAGAGGTATTTTAGTACCACACTTTCAAGGAGACACGTGTGATGTTGTCACAGTATTAACTTCCAACGCATGGCAGCAAAGAAACAGCCCATTCAGCATTTTCTAACATAATCTGCTTGTCTTTCTTTCAAGCTCTCTCTTCTGACCTGGTCACCTGAGATTACGGCTGTAGAGATTACAGCCCTGGCGAGTGCTAAGTAGCTTTATTAAATGTGTCGGACACGAGCGAACTCTGTAGTGTAGTCTAATGGAATCAAGTCACTGACGATAAACATTCAGGCACGGTAGTATCCATTGAAAAACATCCTAAAGCCGATGCCTACTCCAAATAAGTAGAAGACACGTGTGGCGAAAAACAAAGCGAGCGGTGATAAATTTTTCAAGGTTTGTTAAATATTAAGGCAAACCGGAGCAGGTCTTTCTGTGTTTGGCAAGTCACACCTGCTTTACCTGGGTATGTTGGGACAGCTGGCTGATACCTTTTGAAGAAAACTCACCTGCCTTTAGCCAACAAACTCATAGAAAGCTCTGTGAAAAGGGCATCCCACTCGATAATGTATCTTAGGCTTCAATTTTTAATTCCATACTTGACATAACACCACCGCTTCTTCAACAAGGGAACACCAAATAAATAATATCTTATCTGTTACCTGACACTGACACATCTTACATCACAAGCATTAAAACAACAACAAATACAAAGAGATTTCTATTCTCTTAACCTACAGCCAATAATTTAATTTACAGTCTCCTCTAAAACTAATGAGGGGAAGCAATTTATTAAAAAGGAAAAAGCAGAGGAAGATAGCCATCTACTCTACAACCACTGAGAGAGGATAGATTCCTACCTGTAGCGGACATGAAAGGACTGCTCCTCAGCTTGCATGCTAACCACTGAGCCATTGGTATCCATTGATGTGCATAACATGAGGGAAAATCCCAGTCTGGATCCCGAAAAAAATGGTTGCGTTTAAAAACAAGAGCCAACAAGGAAGGGGAAAAAAAAATCTTTGGTCAAAGGGAGATGGATGCGAGGAGGTAAACCAAGCAAAAAGTCAGCCAATGTGGTCAAGTCTGCTACTGTCCCTCTGCTGAATGTTGACAGGGGAAGGTGACCCCATGAGTGTTAAACAGAGCTGCAGAGTCCTGAGCGTCAGTCCACACGGCTGCTTTCGTGCACTGTGTGTTTTGCGTCACTGCACCTCAATCTCGTCAGCTGCCCTCTGTGAAGAGAACACAAGATGCTGTATGTGAAGCCTCATTCTGGCCGCACGGTGCCATGGCAACACCAACCAAACAGCAGCGTGCACAAGTGGGGGAGGCAGGAAGTGAGAGCGAGCAGGGTGGGAATGAATGGATTGGAGGGTCAACACAAGCGAGTTGTCAATCTAAGACGGTGATTCAGTTCTTCCGAGCTTTGGAGGTGTGAGCGGGTGCTCTAAAGTTGCTACAAGATGGGCAAGCAATGAACGCCACAGAATTTAACATGTACAAGCAGGAATGGCAGGAAAACATCATCTCCAGAGGGTGTGAATGCAAGTCAGAGGGAGTCACTGAAAAGAAAGAGCGACCAGCAACCTGCTGCATGATTTGTCAAGACAAAAAGTCACTAAATTAAAACCCAAACTCTGCCAAAAAAAAAAAAAAAAAAAAAGAGCAAGACATGAACTTGTGTGTGAAAGCTCCACCAGAGGAAAGGACAGCGATAAGCAGGCTACATGGATAAGATAGACTGCACCAAGTAAAGACCAGAGCCAACCGTTACCTCATTTCTCCATGAGGTAATGCTAGCCACACCCATTTGTCCCCCAAGTTTTATCCATTAGCCCCTCCTCCCACACACACACACACACACACACACACACAGACATACAAAATGTAAACTGGGGCAGACCACTTATTTGCAAACTGGGTTAATTCTTTACACAATATAACAGCCAAAAGAGGCCAAAGTCATGGTGAACAAGTGGTGAATGTATTTTTAGAGACAGTTAAAACACATGGAACTGGCACATAAATTGTGTTGTATTTTATTAATTGGGGACCTCTGTGCTATCTAAATATGTTCAGCCCTACTTTACATATAGGCCACTCAATGGTTTGCTAAATTAGTTTCCCATTTTCCATTAAAAATTTGCATTATTAACTAAATCTAAATGTCGGATTATAAGAAACACTTTTGGTGGTTAAACTTGATTATGTGGCTGTGTAACCCCCAAATTATGACTTTTATTACATTAAAACAAAAAATTGCCAGATATATACTGTATTCATTACTTTTGACCCACACTAGACTAGTATTAGATCAGCACTGAGCTCATACTGCAAGAACAGCACACATATTAAAAACAGATGACAACCTAAACAGAAACAAAAAGATGACAACTGCTATGACAACATGTAAGAAATCAATCATGCCTTGTTGATGTCAGAATCTGTTGTTCAAATAAGATTAAATCTGGCAAATACTCTTAATGAAGTTAAGTTCAGCACAGTTCAGCGCCTGCTATATAATACACAGATATGGATTTGTTTGCATTAATGAAGACAAAAAAAAAGTGTGATTGTTGAAATAACACACTTCTTAAGAAGAAGCTTGTATCTTACCATAATCCATGCATTAACTTAACAAAAAAACAGGCAATTTATAGTCCATATATATGTTGAGTTTCAACAGCCTGTTTGCAAAGAAAAAAATAAAATGTAAGAGAATTAAATCATCTTTGTCCAGCTGGTTCTTCTCGCTGCTACGTTAATATCAATGGCCATAACAGAAACTAAATCCCAGGGCTTTAGGAGTCTGTGCAGTACATGTTCCTGCACATTATAATCACTGATTGATGTGTGCCAGTGTTCGTGCAGCCTTTTCCACTCCCATATGCCAACTGGGTGTGTTTGAGAGAATGCCTCTCTGTTCAAAAAGCTATAGTGAGCATGAACATGAAGAGTGTAAGAGGAAGAAGTGATTCATAAGTTAAAGGCACATCAAAGGACACATGAGGTCGTTTTTTAATGACAGCTTCATGGGAAAAAAAAAAATCGCTGACTCCTTGAGTCACAAACAGAATATGATTTCATCTTGAACACACAGCAGATGTGATCTATGTTCTTTGTGCTTACAGGGCCCATTGATGCACTAAAATAACCGCTGCCACTGTGGGCAGAATCTAAATATGGAAACATCACTCAGCATTACACCATGAGGCAGCAAAACTCTGCACCAAAACAAAAGAAAGAAAGAAACAAATACATTAAGTAGTGGGATACTGACCGGTAACTCCTTCTCACAGGAACAGGAAATCTGGAAAGCCTGAAAGGAAAAGTGTTGTGATCATGAATAACTTTACATCTAAATAAGCTGACTGGTGTTGCAGTAGTTACTTATGAACATTCGTATATTGTGTCTTACATGATGAGGACACTATGATACAAGATTTGATATAACATTAAATTTACATTAAAGACTTGCAGATGTAGTACTCCATTTGATATATAGCTGCCGATTTACTACCTTAAACTCAGTGTGCACTAACTATGAGAAACATTTTTCAGTATAAAACAATACATTTCAATAGCACATCAAACTACAGCCTTCAATATGACCATACATTTAAATCAACATCACTCTTTCAAACATTTTTGCAAGGCTGTAGTTTTGGCTAAGTGTACCTCATTTACTGGAAACTAGAGGTTTGGGTAATGTGAGTGTGTCTGTGTCAATGTTGAGTACACATTTAAGTATGTATGTGTGTACATATGACTGTATTACTAAACAGGCACATGAATTAAATAATACATTTGGTACAAGTAGCCATATTTATGTAAAATAAAGAGGTAAACAATTGCTCTAATAATGTAGAATATTTTAACTTTATCTAGTATAACATGCTACAACATATGTTGTGATTCTTCTACACATTTTACACGCTGGTAACCAAACAGTAGCACCACTGATTGATCCAATACTAAATTAACATATAATATAAATAATACTGTACACATCCCTGTCAGCATCAGCTCCATTCACACAGATTTTAGCGTTTTAACTTTTCCATGAGGATGCTTTAAAGTTGTTATTGTAAGCACTACTATGTCATGGTGGGCACTGCTGTCAGAGACCGACTCAAAGCCACAAACCTCGGGCAGTAAAGTCATCTCTCTCCCTCTCTTTCTCTGGTACTATCACATCCAGCTACAGATTAGCCAGTTAGCATGTTAGCTTCTAAACTTACGTTAGACGATCCAGCTCGAACAATGGTGACTACTCCTCTTCTTTATTTTCTCACAAAAATAAAAAACATAGGTCCGTTTTTTAAAAAATAAAACGCGCTGTAGTACTTTATGGACAAACTGTACTACATCCAGCCTTACACCACATTACCCTTTAACTTTTATAAAACTTGGATTTAACTTCGAGGAGAAAAGACTAAATCCTCACGACTGTACTAACGTTATGTGTTTTCGCCAAGCAGCCAATCAGAGGACCACATTCAAAGTTAGCCACGCCCCCGGCTAACAGTCATTGGACCAATAGATTTGAATAGAAAAGATGACGTATGGTCATTATTGCGCTGTCAGTACCTGACAAACAGACTGTCATGCATGAGATTTTAGCACTATTTCGCTCATAAAGTAAGCACAAAAGACCACTTAGCCGCTGTGTATCATTAAAGGGAAGTGCTCTCTTACTCAGACCTCTCAAACGATAATAAACACGCAAAGCGTATCTCTTAAAATACGCAATTACAGCTGTTGTTCAAAACTGCTAGCCGTACACAATATTTATATGTGTAGACTTCTTCGGTAGTCTTTGGAGGTCTCACCGCCGTTACCTAGCAACCAGACTCCGTGCCTGCACAGCTGCCAGCCCGGCTCCAGACGCTCAGCGCTGCCGTGTAGGCTACATTATTAATGATGCCACCGAAACTAAACCTGTCCGAGGAACCATATGTCAAGAAAGAAAGAGACAGAAATACCGTAGCTAGTTACAAGATGATGTCAGGAGCAAGAGCATGGCTATGGATCGGATCAACTTAAAACTGATGTCGCGCTGCTGCTGAAGGACAAAGTAAGTTACCCTAACATCACAGCATGAGGCTGAACGTTGTGTGTAGAGTAGCAGTGCTTACGCTGAAATTGAAAGTGCTTTTTGATAGTGTGTAGTAGCCTGTGATACCGTCTTGTAATGCCAGAGCTTTCACACATGTCCTCGCTCACTGGTGGTACATTTAATCAAATGGTGTGCTTATGCATAATTTTGGGAAACTTCACTTGAGTGTTTCCATTTTCATTTTCTTTATACCTAAAATCCGAAGCACGTAGTGTACTTTTTTTTTTTTTTTTTTTTTTACTTTATTGCAATTTTTTGACATATAGTTACTATACTTACAGATTATTAATATACACATTATGATTATAAATGCAAAACATATAAGCTTATAAATATGATGCATTTTTATTGATTAAACTACCCTACTACTACTAATAGAATATTAATAGCTCCCTTGATTATCTACAACATTAAAGTGCTGCTAACATGTTATTGAATGCATAATAACATAACTTTTAACAGGGGCCATTATGGTGCAGAATAGCTTTTGATACATGCTGACAACACCTTTTACTTACCTGTCATTTACCATACAGGGCTTTTCTTATAATCATCATTCACACAAACTCATTACACGCACATGTCACGCAAACTTCTGCCCACACAATGCAATGATTGTTAAATAATAGACAGCTTAGCACGTTTTGAGCCAGTGTTGTCAGCTCCCAAGTCGTGTTGCTAAGTGATGAACAGGTGCTCCATCCTCCTTTCTTACCCCCCGTCTTGGTTCAGGTGAAGAGAGGTTCACATTTTCTGTTACAGTCATAGTGTACATGGAGGGAGAACCAGGGGAGTCGGATGAGGATGTTCAGGGAGAGGAAAGGTCCACCGTGCTCTGGGAGAAGTGCTTTCAGCAGAGCATCTTTGTTGACCTAAGTGAGGATGAAAGTCTCCACTTGAGTGACTTGGAGAATTCTTTAGCTTTACATCTATCCCAGGCAGAGTCTGCTGCCTCTGAGGCCAGCATCCATCTCAGTGGTAAGTGCTGGAGTCACCAACGTTTATTTTTGCCTCTATTTAGTTTTTTATTGGATGGTAATGTTAATGATAGAATTAAACAAACAGTGAAAACCAAGGACAGTAAAAATAAGAGATGAGAGAGATTTTAAGGATGATTGTAGGCTTGGACATGAATTTTAATTTAAATTATTTATGAGCTTATATGTAATGTTACAGACCCAAAAATAACAGGTAAAGTGATACATGTAATGGTGACATATGTTGGCATATTAGGTGTTGTTATTATAGATGGTAGACAGTCTTTAAAAAAAAGTAAAAGCAAAGACTTAGGCTTAAGTCTATGCAACTCTCTAATTTGGTATTTATGTTGTTGGTAATCAGCAGGGAGCGCAGAGCTGTCAGGCTTGGATGTCACCTCCTCAGAGTCCAGCAGTGTCAGCAGTCAGAGTGAGAGGGTGGTACAGAGCAAGAGCAGCATATTACATGTGTCTGCCCAAAGACCAAACACCATGCAAGATGAGCCGCCTTTAAACCAGGCGTATGAGGACCCGGGTCAGAACACTAGTGACGAGGATCAGGATGAACTACCTTATGATGGTGACCTTGCAAGCCCCTATTTCAACCAGACAGCTAACACAGAGAGCTCTGATGAAAGAAAAACTGTTCATGCAAGTCCTGATGTCCCTGATTTGCCTCAGTGTAATATAAGAGAAAGAGATGATATTGTTGAACACTTAGTTTCTGCTGAGTGTAATACAGCTAAGAAGGCAGCAGCTTTGTCACAAGAGAACACCAACACTAAACACGACAACTTTTTTGATGCTCCCAAGCCAAGTGATTTTGCCCCATCATGCCCGTGTCCTGCAGACATTAACCAGTTGTTGCTGCGACACTTCTCCCAGGAGGAGTTGCAACGGTCAGGTAGGCTGATTGAGGCCGAGACCCTGCCGGAGGTGTCCCTGCTGGAGAGCGTGGATGACACTGTTTTTAGCTTGGCTCCCACACTTAACCGCACTACACTTAATAGCAACCACTCAGAGAGATCTGCCTGCAATTCAGAGATTAACCAGAGTCTCTGCTCTAATGAAAAGAGTAACACTGCATCCAAAAATTCAACTTTAGAGGAAGAAGCAGAAAGGAAAGTTGAGCATGTCACCTCTGTTGCTACTGAAAGTATCACATCCAGCTCTGCAAGTACAGACTCCAAACAAAGCAGTGGGGACATAAGTGCCGTGGATGTGGTGAAGCAGGAAAAGGCCGAAGAGGATGATCAGGTTCAGAGAGTCCCACTTGTGCGCACAAGGTCCTTCAGCGAGATGAAGTATGGCCAAGGCCAAGTCCATTACCCACTCCCTGATTTTTCCAAGGTTGCTCCCAAGGTAAAAATCCCCAAAGCGCCAAGTGGACAAGGCAGACCTGTTCCACAGAACCCCAGCACCATGCACAGAGCTCAGTCCTCACCAGGGATGTTAGAGGTGATCAGCAGAGTCTTAGAGGATTCAGTCCAGCCCTCAGAGAAGCCCTATGTCTTCAAAGACGAGGAGAAGACTCCTCCAGCACTGGTGCATCACCTGCAGGTAAAACCGTCAGATTTTACTTGTCATATTGTATTCGTACCTAAGATGTAACAAATGTGAATGCTGTGCGTAGGACTTGGGACTAACATTTGTTTCATATTTCTTTAGGCTGAATATGATAAATTACTAACCAAATATGCCGAGGCAGAGAATCTTATAGATCAAATGAGACTGGGAACCAATGTAAGTAAAAGGTTGTTTTTGACTGAGCTGTGCCGGAAATCAATAATATTTTCAAGCTACAAATGTATGGGTCTTTTTTCACAGACTCAGCCCTCCCCAGATCTGATGCTATATTTAGAGTGTGATGATGACGATCATCATCAGGGAAACTTACCTGTCATTGAGGGAAGCCATCTTGGATCCCTGACTGCTCACCTTCCCTCATCAGGTACGTCTCTGTGTCTGACATCTGATATTATGACAGATCAACGCTTTGCTTCACGACCTGCAAATTACGTAGTGAAGTGCAACCGGTTTCCATAGAGACAAATGGTGTCAGATTACATTATTCTAGTTACACAAACATCTTTTCTTTGCTTTCGAAGCACTTTAATTAAGTGGAAAACAATGGCTATTGATTTCTATCATAAGATTATCAGTGACTGTATGCATCATCTACAATTTTAATTGTTCACAAATTCTTTGCATGTATATGCCGAAAGTACAAAATATTAGGTGCTTCTTTTTGGTCAGGTACAGTAATGAAGTAAAGACAAAAAAGCTGTTTCAGTCCAGTCTTGTTTTGTTTTTCAGAAAACTTTGGTGACAAAGAAGAAACAACCCCCCAGAGCACCATTAAAGAAGTGCACACAGCTTCCTCTGGCCGGGCTGAAGAAGGTCCCAGTGATGGAGAAAGAATGACTGCAGAGCTGAGAGACATCATCAGCCAGTTCATGCAGAAGGTAAGTTAGCCAGAATATTACTAAGCTAACATAAAATGAACAGACATCTAAAACAGTATATGAAACCTTCTTCTATTCAGGTGGAAGACTTTAAATTGAGTGTAAGCATCATGTCAGTGAGCACAGCAGAACAGCAAATAGTAAGTATTGTTTACGTCGAATGTGTATCTCTTTATGTAATGCACAGAGCGTCTTGATTGTATGTTTCTGCGATGCATTATTAGCAGCGTAGCTCCCCCTTTTACTTATGCATGTGCATAAATTTGTCCATTGTCAGATGCTGAGGAGCATTATGGAGGCTCAGGACCAGCTGGAAAGAAAATACATCAGTAAGAAGGAAGAACACAGAGCTCTGGAGATGCAAAGCTACATGGGCCTGTCCAGGAACACTGGCACCTTTGACCCAAACAGGTTAAAGAGACTCCGCTATTGCACCTGTGTGTGAATGTGTATTATGTTAATGTATCCACTCATGTGTGTGTGTGTGTGTGTGTGTGTGTGTGTGTGTGTGTGTAAATATATGCAGGCTGGTGGAGGGAGACATATTCAGGATAGGGATGCATCTTGAGGACATAAAGGAGATGATAGACAAAAATGTGTGCGAGCAGATTTCTCCACCTCACTCATCCTCTACTCCCACATCCATGAAAGAGATGCTGCATGCGAAGCCCAGTCCTCTCTGCATGCCCACACCCTCACCTCCACCATCCCTGCACGAGGTAACAACTGACACACCCATATTAGAATATGAAGCTATCGCTACATTGCTATTTTAATAATGTATGAAGTGAATAACACATAAGAATTCAGCTTACATTTCAAGACTCAGCACTGAAGTCATGAAATGATTTTGACAAAAGCATGAGCACTTTAACAATGTAGAAAAGTCAAACGTGGATCAAACACAAACAAACAGCTGTCCCGGCTTGCTGAGTGTTCACTGTGGTGCCATTTATTTTGATCAGAGAATATTTTTTATCATTTTATTTTTAGATTTCATATATTTTCTATTCAAGAAAAATGAAAGCCAAAAGAGTATTAAAATAAAGGGGATCAATGCTCAGTTGGAAGGTCTCGTCACTGTCATGGCAGCCTTGCCACCTTCAGTGGCCTCATGTTTATGCAAGCATGCAAGCATGTGTTATTCAGCCAAATGTTTGACATCCAGGTTTTGACCAGGTGCCTCCACAGCTGAGGAGGAGGCCGTCTTCACACTGGTCATCTTGTCTGCGCTTTCTCGATTCAGTTCCATTTTCTTCTTCCTCTCCGTTGTGAGCTAGTTTTTGAAGTGCAGTTTTATCTCTTGCAGCTTCACTGGAAATGCTTGGCTGTGTTAATAGCCTGATGAAAGCTACTGTATGTCTCTAGCTTTGGTTTTCCTTCGTAGAACTGCTGATACTGAACTACTGACAGACTGTATATGTGGTCCTGTAGAATATTATACCAAAGTCAGTCATGTAAAAAAAAAAAAAGAAACACATGTGGTACTGTGCAGTGATCACCATCATCTTTACTATAGTAGCTTTACATGTGTAAAGGAGCTACTTTACAGTTGAAATACTGAATGTACACTTCATTTGCTTTTTGCGACCACTGCATAATCATCATCATCTCTTCATAAACATACTGCCATGCATACACAATACCTGACAGGTATAATGCCCCTGTGTGTTGATGCAAGGAGCTGATGCGAAAATAAGTGTTTTGTGTTCTGACTGTTTATTGTGTTTAATAACTTACTTTATGCGTATATATTTAATTTCATAGCAGAATTTCCTATTTCCTGGTTTCTATGATAACAACAACTAACAACATTCCTATCAGGTTTAGCTGTGCTGTTCTCTGTGTGTAATGAGCAAATGTTGCAGCATGTTATCACCTGAACTAAGCGTGTGAACAAGGTAAACCTTCCACTTGTTCAACATCAGCATGCTACCTTGTTATTGTCAGAATGGTTCCATGTCTGCGTCCTACATCTCTCATGTTCCTTTTGTTTACTTCAGTCTGGATGCAGCTGCTCTGCACTGAGGTTAATTTGTAGCATTCGCATCCTGCACCTCACCTTGTGATGGATTCTCTCCTGGAGTAAATGATTAGTGGGTGGGTGTGTAAGACTACACTACCCACAAATTATCTAACTGGGTCTCATGTTTCAGGGACCAAGTGCAGGTTTTTCCATTGTGGGTTATAAAACTGAAATATGGAGAGGAGAAGAAAAAGAAGAGGAAGAGGTGGAGGCCAGTGAAGTCCATGGAGACGATGGATTACAGCACTCAAGGTACTGTATTTCTCCTTTTATTGTATAATGTAGTCAAACAGGTAATCTAATCTTTAATTCTATACAGAAAAATGAAAGTAGTTATCTAGTCTAGGATACATAAATCATAATAATACACCACAGTTGTGCACTGTCACTATTGTGTCTTACCTATTGATGCTTTGAGTGGTGCTTGCATCTGCGTTTGTGCTCAAACAATAGACACGTTCTCCTCCTTCCCATGGAGCAGATCGTGTTTCAGGTGCGGCGTTCGTGTTAGGTTCCACCGAGTGTTTGAGTCTCTGTGTGCAGGTTTATTTCTCTGTCCTGTTTCTGCAGATCGCAGGGCTCTCTGGATGGAAGGGACATCCAGCGAGCTGAGGCTGAAGAGGAGAGGAGCTCTGTCTTATCAGAGGTGATAGAGCACAGTAACATCTTAGCGTACTTGAGTGGAGCCAGCTCATCCTCGACACGGAGGCAGCAGACACCCGACAGGTCAGCGTCTATATAAAAGAGCTATGTCTGACTATGTGTTGTGCTTTCTCTGTACTGGTTTGCTCTTCAATAATGCATGGCTCATACAAGTAATTCATCTTGTATTGGGAGATACTTTTGCACACTGTATGTGCTGTCAACACAGAAACAGAAAGCATGTACTGCAGTGAAAGGAGTTAGCTTTAAAATACAATGCTTGTCAGACCATTCTGCCCCCATCTCCACTCCACAGACTCTAAATATCTCACTTGTGTTGTTGTTGCTGCAGTTGTAGCACCCCGGATAGTGTCCTGAACCCAGTGGTTGAATGTGATCTGGGTGATTGTGTGAGTCTGGCTGTGGAGGTCTCGTCTTCGTCTGATGCACCCAGAGACTCAGACACCCACAGCCTCTCGGAGCCTCCTCTCAACACCTCTTCTGTATCACAGGTCAGTCACAGTTGGCTTGTGTGCTGCTTAAGTTACAGTGGTGTGTAGGCTGATGTGTGTGTTTTTTTTTCTGGGTTACAGAGGATTGTGAGCCCAGAGACAGACAGTGGATTTGGGAGCTCTTACTTGAATCAATCAGCTTCTGGATCATTCCAGCCAAATCTTACAGAAAGGTACAAGTCTATGCAAACAGCAATAATAAAAATCGTCCACAGACACTCTCTACATACAAAAATGAGTCTAACTTGAGATTGTTTCCTATCTACAGTTTGCAGTCACAGAATGATGCTTTAAGTAGCTCAGACAGTGAGGGCTCCTGCTCCAACCTACAGACAGCTATCCATCCAGCTGACCCCATCAGCCAGCATTGGTCCAGTTCCCACCCATCTGTCCAAATACAGTCCAGTGGTGCAGCAGCGGCAGTGGAGCGGTGGGTGGAGAGCACCACTAAAGAGCCTTCAGTCAGACTGCAGGGTGAATAGATCCCCCTTCATAAAGAAGTTCTCTTTTTATTTCATCTCATCTGGTCAACACTTAAGTAATGTACGCTTCTCCATCACTGACCATACAGGATCTGAACGCAGCCCGCCTCCCCGGCTCCATCACCATATGTCTGAACCCTTGCTCAGCACCACCATGGATACAGACGAGAGAGGCAGCCCATACTCATGCTCTTGTAATAGGTCAGTATATGCTAAGGAGCATGGATGACATCTTAGACATCTTTTTGTTTCATTTACCACCATCTGAATATCTGTATCTGTGTGTGTAAGTGAGGCTATCATGGTGCTGCAGTCAGAGGTCTCCAGGCTGAAGAAGGACCTGGAGGAAGGCTTGGTTCAGCTGCCTCACCTAGCACAGAAGATGGACTATCTCACCTCCAAATACAGACAGGATCGCCAGGAGCGCAGGTCTAAAACTAGACCGCGAAGCTACCACAGGCCAGCCTGTAACAGGTGGGGGAGCCGATGGTGCTGGCTGGTTTCAGTGGAGTAATCAAGCATAATGGCCATTGTTAGTTGCTCTGATGTGACATTTAGTTGATATTTATCTTATAATATCATAAAATTCTTGATTTAGAAAGATAGATACTTCAATGTAAGAGTCATATCTTGTTCTGACCATTTCTCCATTATCAAAGTCATTCTCACGACTCTTTTCAATCTAACCTCTAGTGTGTTGAAGCCATCGAGTAGCAGACAGAATGTGAGCAATCTCCACTCCAGTCAAGTGAGGGTAGATGATTGGATCTCTTCAGATATGGACCCCAGCAAGAGCAAAGGTAATCCACCACCATCACAACACACTAACAAGCCAGTTTCAGCAAAACCCTCAATGTCTCAAAGCCTGTCTTTACACCTGTATCTATATATGTTTGTGCATTTATTTTCTGCATTGTCTGCTCTGCTCTTCAGGTACAGATAGCGGTGACACAGCTGGCTCTGACATCATGTTGCAGTTCCATAACTCGCCTGTAGGGAGCAGGAAAGCACCTGAGTTTCAGCATAAACTTCACAGGACACAGCAATCCAGCAGAGGTCAGAGTCACATGTTTTTTTCACAGTACAGTACATAACCTAATTCCTTCTGAATTTATTTTTATATATGTCATTCTTATGAGAATATTGCATCCAAAACGGAACAACATGTGTGTTACACTCTATCAGGGTCAGAGGGAGACGGCTCAGGGAAAACCAGCTCTGTTTTGAATAGAGGGAAAGAGGAGGCTTCTGACAGCCGTGACAAGCAGAGATCACTAAGTAAGTCCTTCATCATAACATTAGTTTACATGCTGTATTGCTTCTCATGTTTCAGAAGCCATCATGGAGAGTTTTTACTCCAAGGAGAGATGCTCTCTTTTTTCCTCTCCATCTCTGCAGAAGCCCCTCCTTCAGGTCAGCTACGCTTCCTCCAGCAGCCTGCCTGCAAGGTGAACACATGGCTCATGCATAACACAAAAACATCACTGATGTTAATCAGAAGCTCTTAGATTATTCAGTTCTGTTAAAGTGGAACAATTTTCATCTTTCCCACTATCTGTCTTTAAATCCAGCTATAAAGTGAGGGAGCCGCCGCTGCAGCACCATCACAGAAAGCGCTCCACCCAGTCAGATACAGCACTCCTGCCCAGCAATGTATACTTTCAGGGGACGCTGTCTCCAATATCAGTGCCCTCAAAGACTGGCAGAAAGACAGGCAGACGCAGGGGCAGCAAGGTGAGATGTTTCCACATGTACCTCTGCTGACATTTTAGAGATTCTCCCTGTATAAAAGAACATTTATGTTAAGAAAGAACCAACAGTTTATCGCTGCCATGATTGGAAAGTTTGCCACTGTTCTATAGGAGGAAGAAATGAACAGGACTCTAGACCAGGCTATTGAGGTGGCTCGCAGCATGAAGAGGACCACAGACCGGATGGCCAAAAGACTGTCAGATGACCTGGCCAAGGCTCAGCTCCCCAGGAAACTGCACAGCATGCAGCCACTAGGAGGCAGGAAACACCATCCATTATAACGAACAGGGTACAGATCAGTTTACCCTGTAGTCATCAATCACCTAGTCACTATGATACCTGATGCTGATGAAGGACATACCTTTGTTGGACAGTCAGGGAGTTATGTAAGGACTTGTTCGTGTTAAGTTTTGTAAATGAGATTTATAATACAGAGAAAAGTCTGAAATCACACTGTGGAAATAATTTAAAAAAAAAGATTTTATAACTTTATTTGTATATTCTCAGGTTGTTTGAATATTTTTAAAGAAATTTGATGTTTTTATTGGACAGCATTTAATTTATGTCTTTACAATTTGGGAACTTCATTGATTTTACTCTGAGCAGTGTGTAAAATAACCAAAAAAACACTTACGCACATATTCAGTACAGAGGGAAAAAGATTTTTTTTTTTTATAAAAGGCCAATATTAGATCAGCACTGCTAAAAAAAAAACATTTTTTATTCTCATTTATTTTTATCTGTAATGCATTACTGAAAACTTAAACAATATGATCCAGCTGTACCCTCCAGTTAGGTGACAAAATCAGTCACACACTACAGTCACTCAACAAATAAAGGAATGAATAAACATAAACTCTTAAAAAGGATTTTCATGTTGTTTCGTGTCAGTGCACCTGTGTGACCTAATCTTTTTTTTTTTTTTTTTTATTTCACCTTCTAACTGTTAAGTATTCAATGCACACAAGCAGCCACAGGGTAAAAAGATCAAGTTAAATCAAATTAAAATTAGGTCAGATTGATATTATTGCATTTCAGGAAAATCCCGTACCGCCTTTAGTTTGAATGAACGTATCAACTTTTATCCTTTTAGCTAATATGCTCATTTGACGCCACTAATGCCCATCCTGCTGGCCTGTGGCTGCCAGTGATACAGTGTCTTCTTACTGAGTTTCTGTTGCATGGCTTTGTCACCGTCATAGCCTGCTGGTGCCGGGCCATGCTTAGTTTTTGTTGTGGGGTATTAACTTTCACTGTTGTTCTCAGACGGGTATCGGGAAACAAGATGTGTCCAAACAACATTCCTGAACTGTCCCGTCTGATTGTTCAAAGAACAGTTGAGCTTCTCAGTGATCACTAACCTGTAGGCTATCGATTTATCAAGGGAAACTGGTCACAGTGAAACAAGAGTTACTTCTCAACCAGCTGATCGCTCACATTTAAACACACAAACACTGAATCACCTCCACAGACCAGGATGTCTGGGACAGTGAGGACAAAGTGTGAATGTGTAATAAGCCATTTTAAGTTCACACAGTTGTAGAATAATGCCTTTACTCAAGGACTTCATTCTGTCCTCTGTGGTTTAAAAGTTAATACTGTGCAGTAAAATACTTGTGAATTATCAGCTCCACTAATTATGGAAAATAATAATTATTTTCAGTCTTTGTGTAACCTCACTGTGCACCAAAGAAACTTTCTCGAGGTAGTTGTACTTCAGTTTGTAAATGACTGTGCCAGTAGATGGCCTCTCAGTAGGCAGGTGTGAAACAGAAGTGTACATACAGTATCATTTGTAGGCGTAAATATGTGAAATTCTGGTTTACAGAAGGTGCAAATAAACATAAGCATGATTTAAATAGTGAGAGAGCTCGTGAATTCAGTAGTCTACCATGTGCAGAAAAGAAAACACATTGAAGAAATTGTCCTTTTAATTTCTTTGTAATGATTAGATGACTAACATTTTCACAATTAGTTTGCTTTTGGCATTTGGAGTGTTGATCTTTATTAACTAAATATCTCACTGGAATAAGAAACACATTGAAGTTTTTATGTCTTAAGGCAGACCACCCAACTGAAATTCAGTGCAAGAGAAACATGACACTTGAAGTCTGTTATTGTGATTATTGGCTGTTGAACTAAACTTGAGCTGAAACTCGACTCAAAATCATAAAAAGTCTTGATATACTTTATCAGCATGTTTATAAAAGTGACATTACTGTCACTTAGTTCAGTTTAAGGTTAGTTCAGTCACTGGAGATGAAAGTGCACAGGAGTCCAAGATGCTGGAAGGTTTATTAAACCTTGGTCAAGGAGAAAGGACAGAGGATCTATCAACACTTGTCATGACATGATGCCACCTCAGTTCTGAGGAAGCTGTCCTCTCTGGCTTGTATGTGTGCCCTCACACCATTACTTGGTGTCCATAAATGGTCATACTCAGTGTGTCTGCAGTATACTGTATTTACCAAATGACCATTGGTCCTTGGTTACCATAGTAATGATCAGAATGGTGCCTGCTTTCCAAAACACAAACATACATCGAGAAGTCATTGTCTCAGATCTAACACTGTCCTTACAGTGACCTCAGCTTGGACTTTATTAGAGCTTGCAGCTTGGACTTTATTAGACTGTAATGTTCATGTCATTCTTCTACAAACCTGCCTCACCTGCCCTTAAGCCTAATGACTCTATCTGTGCTTTATTCTAGATCTTTTGGACCTCAGTACTGCTTTTCACAGAGTCAATCATAACATGCTCATTGACAGACTGGAAAGGCAGGAAGGAGTCACTAATGTCCCATTTTTAATTTTAGAAACTTCATTAATCACGTTGAACGTGAAATTACTTCTCCGCGTTTAACCTATGCACATGCACAGGGTCACACACTCAAATTGACAGATGCCAGCTTTACTGGAGCAGTGGGCATCAACTCACAGCGCCTGAGGAGCAGATGTTGGGCGGGATCGGTGCTTTGCTCAAGGTCACCTCGGCCGCTTTTCTTTTTTGAGGTTGGTGGATCGAACCACCAACCTTGGGGTTGTTGGACGACCCACTCTACCACTGAGCCACAGTTGCCGTGGAGGTGCACTGTTCCCGTAGATAATGCAATACCAGGTCGATGCGTGGAGTAGATGGAGCAAGACCCTATTCCAACTCCCTGCTCCAAAATCAGTTTAATATATGGCCCCCGGGTAGGGGACATATCAGATATTAAACTGATAAGAACAGATACTACACTTGATCTTAGCCAAAAGGCAGAGAAGCGATCTATTTATCCGTCTATATGCTTCCTGTTGGTGACATCATGCTCTATGACCATACTATAATATCCAGTTTCACTGTTCTGATGACACACAGCTCTATATTTCAACCAGACCCAAGCAAATATAGTCTAATACAGCAACCCTCCACAACTGCTTTGCTGAAATTAAATATTGTATGTCAGACAGCTTTCTCCAGTTAAACCTCACAAAATCTTATGTTACTGCTGGTCGGGCCAGCCCTGGATCCATGTTCCCCAGGGAGGGCTCCTTTGGACTCAGCCCTCTGAAGTACAACAATGCCTTTGACGTTTGATGTTTGTAACCTACAGAGGCCTCAATGGCAAGTCTCTGATGAACGCAGAAGTCAAATCATGGCAACTTCTGTTAGTCCTCTGCCAGAAATCTTGGTGTGGTTTTTGATAAGGACCCCATGGAAAGAAAGGTGTTCAGTCATGTTCAATTAGAGAAATATATCCAAGGTAAAGTCTTTTATTTCAGCCACAGATCTTGAGAAACTCATCCATGCTTCAGTTATTCATTTTCTTTATTAAATGCTTTAATATACCTAATTTCAGTGTAAGTAATGGGGGAGAAAATGGGGGACCATGAATATAGTCCAGTGTTTATCTGAAGTTAATATGAGGCGTCTGCAGCTCGAGTTAGGCAAATCAAGTGAGTTTCTTCTAAATTTAAAGCTTATTTAGTACATAATTCTCTCTTTGTGTTTCTATCCTTCCATCACAATTTATCACAGAAACACGGTTCAGGGAAACACAGTTCCAGCCTGGGAAACACGTCATCCCATCTCTCTCTCTCTCTCTCTCTTACAGGAAAGGAACTCTAAATAAAGCAGAAACGGCCCCAAAAAGAAATCCAAAGAGGAAGCTTAACTTGTGATGAAATATCATTCTCAAAACAATTATTTGTATCATTTACCGCATATTAAAGTAGGCTGCAGCATTGTCGGTACACAAAACAACAGGTGATTTGGGAAATCTGACACTGTTCGTCTTTGTTCTTCACTTTTTGAAAGCGGTATTAATCTCATGCGTGTGAAGTTGAATTAGATCAGCTCTCCTTGGCCTTTATGCACAAAAGAGTGTGTCCATAGCCGGTTCCTTTGGGATCCTCCCAGCCCATCTTCATAACACAAAGCTGACTCAGAAACTCAAAAAAAAAAAAAAAAAAGCTGTTATTACAACTTTACCTCACCTTTTTTCACTTTGGCTGCACATACAGCACTATAGATACAGTAAAGTTCCCTGTAGTGAAAATACAGCTGAAGTTATCAAAATGCATGTTTTATGTTGTTACATGAGCCAACTTGTTTCTCACTGTGGCGAAGGTGACAACTGATCTCAGTTGGCCCCGAAGCAGAGAAAATAAATAAGTGTCTTGTATACATCCTATGGAATCTAAGCACCTGTCTTGCTGATGCTATATGTTAGTGACACCCAACCAACACATAATATGTACATTTACAACAAACAAATCTTAGCGCTGTTGATAGATTTGTGTTTTTCCGGGCATTGACAAATGGAGGACAAAATGATTAACTGCTTAAAAACGGGTTTCAAATATCACAAGATATTAGGGATATGGACGAGGAGAAATCAAATATTGTTAACCAGGCCATAAACCATATTTCCTGCCACATCAGCAACAGAAGTAGGTCATCACTTGTATCGAGTTATCTTTTTGTAGAAAGTGTGAGGCTGCATATTTTCTCAACTCGAACAGTAAGTGTATTTTCTTTGGCGGGAGCGAAATCTTTTACAGGCCTGAAACAAATTGTGCAATTTAAATACATGGTTGCAAAAACACAAAGTTTAAAAGTTTTGAAACACAGCTGCTTTTATCTACATCCTCGTCTAACAAAGGTGAGCTTCCTCCTTTCGCTCTGATAGGCCACCCAAACATCCCTGAGGGGAGGAGTTACAGCCTTTGGGCTCTTTGGTATTTGCTGAAACAATAACGGACCTGTCGTTTCATCTGAGAAAGAGAGAGGGGGAGAGAGACAGAGAGAAAACATCAAATTTAAAGCCTGAGCTGCTTCCCTGAAGTCATTTTGAGAGTCAGCATCACACTACTTGCCTCCAGGCATTGGCTCCGCAGAAAAACGCTACAGGCATGGGAGCAATACAGTTAAAGATGCTGAAGCTTTTGCTTTTATTGACTGTCACACAGGTAAGGGATAATTATTTTCTAATTGTACACTGGTTTTCTCTTCAATATTTCTGCTAAATAAACTACAAACAAAAATTCTAAACATCGTCCACGTGCATCAGTAGTTGTGTTCGGCTATCTTTGATATAATGCATATTTTATATATCCGGATAAATAATAATGTATAGAGGGTTTTGGAATAGACTTGAACACAGGCTCTTTTGAGTGTCGCTGCTTTCAACAAGTGCGTGTGGCATGCCCAACCTTAGCTCAATAGACAAATTCATTCCGACCTGAAAGAAATACCTGCACTGACCAGTCCTGAAATCTGTGTTGAGTGAAGGTAATGTGCAGCCTGCTGCCTCTCATGCTCCAAGAATATGATACAGGGCATAATTTGCCCCAGGATATAATGTGATGTGAGGCTCGCTACCCTTGGAATGATGATGTCCTTGTCCTGAAAATGCTGTATTTCCTGTCATTTATCATCAAGTTATTTCTTTGGTTCATAACTCTGTCATGTTTTGTCATTTTCAGATTTGCGCTGCTCAAAATGGTAAATGGTCTTCTCATCCATTTGATACTTTATTATGAGCCCAAACTTAAATAATGTATAAATAATTATATAAATAATATCATTATCATTAATAATAATAACTCAAATAATCCAGTATCTCTAATTATATGTTGGGAAGCTTTAATTAATTTTATATAAATAAAGGTTAACTGTAAAGATAATCTAACATCAGGCTATTTTCTTTACATTGCTTTCCTCTCTCTCTCTCCTTCAGACATCACTTTGTCAGTGTACACGGTCACATCTAAGAGTATGACGGTGCAATGGAGCAGCACCACCGGTGCCAGCTCCTACAAGATCACGGCAACACCCAAGAGTTCTCCGCAACGACATGTCTTTGCTCACTTTAGTGGCAACACGGTGATGGGCTCGGTCAACTCCCTGTCGCCAAACACGGTGTACACCATGCAGCTAGAAGCCATGGACAATAACTTCAATGTCCTCAGCAGTGCAGAGACAGAGGAGATAACAGGTAAATAACAACAGTGAAGAGAGGTGAAGGTAGTGATTCAGATTCAGATTCTTTACGACCTTTAAAGGCTAAAATTTGGCTGTAAAATTGACAATGCCATAATGTCAAACTCCACTACAAGTAAAAACATTATTTAAGTAAAAGCACATCAGTATTATAAGTTAGATCAAAAGTAAAAGTACTTGTTGGAGGCAGAAAGGCTTTTGTCAGTGTCATATTTCAGTATATTCAGTATTGTATTATTATCACTGATGCATCAACATGAAAGCAGATCCAGCTTCTCTGCTTTAGGGACTGTTGCTTTTCTGTGTTTTATATGTTTAAACTGAAATTCTTTTGGGCTGCTGGACAGATAAAACTTTTGAAGACATCATCTTAGGGTTTGGGAAACTGGGCATTAATCGACAAGGAAGAGATTGTTAGTTGTAGCCCAAACTTATAAGATCTTCTCATATTTTGCATCTAAATTTTTAATTAAAAAAAATCTTAAACGTAGTGCTGTAAAAAGCGCTATATTCCTTACTGAATGTAGTGGAGCGTAAATATAAAGTAGCATGAGAAGAATCTATTTAAGAAGAGCAGAAGCACTTCAAAATTGTACAGTAGCAGAGTAAATATGACTGATTTGGTTTCTATCATGTGTTCTCCAGCTCCTGACGTTCCCAGCATTGAGCAGGCCTACTCCAAAGACAGCATGAGCATCACTGTGGAGTTCACAACGGTTTCCGGGGCAACTAGCTATATCCTGAGGGCAGAGTCAGAGACCGGCGATTTCTTCTCTGAGACCTCGGTCATCGACTCTCCAGGCACCGTGACGCAGCTCATGCCCTACACAGAATACAGGCTGAGTGTCATGTCCGTCAACACTGGGGGAAGGAGCCAGCCCTCGTACCCAGTCAAAGCCCAGACAGGTACGGACGAAAAGTCCTGTACTAAGAGAGACTTCACGCTGTGTGTCTCAGCGTTTCAGATAGAGATACTGATCTAACAGCACTTGTTTAACACAAGTTTATGATTTTCACCAATAATATTATTACTAATAATTCATAAAACTGAATAATAATGACTTTATTCATCCACTCGTACTTATCCAGACACTACACATTAGAAGCAGTTTACTCAAGATGGTAACCAGTATATAAAGAGTGAAACGCAACCTTGCTGTTGTTCCTGTAGTACAATAGCCTGCGATCTCACTCTGTCGGTCATAACGGCGTGTCATTTCACTGCCCATTGTCACAGAGTCTCTACCCTTTGCAGCCACTGCAGCAGGGTGGAAACCATATCCATGCCTCTTTACTTTACTATTCTCATAATCTGAAAAGTGAAACCATGAGAACTGGGTTGTCCTTCGTCCCGAAGGAGAGCTAAATGTAACATAATCGCAGGGAAATTGTTTCCATTTCACACCTTTTACAAAAAAAAAAAAAAAAAATTGACAGGGAGAGAATCGAAGTAAGAAATTTGTTTGTTTGCACGTTCAAAAATTTTTCTCATCTTATTACTTTCTACCTGCAGTGGTAAGGGCTCCCGAGTTGAACACCACCTCACCTTCCAACAGCACCATCGTTGTGACCTGGCCCCCGGTGGAGAACGCAGTCCTATACACACTTTGTATCATCCAAGAGGGCTCCAGCTCCCGCCACAAGATTAACACCACTGAAACCACCGTGACCTTTGACAACCTTGAACCAGGGACTACCTACTCTATCAAGGGCACAGCCTGGGACTCTGAGAGCCGAGCTGGAGATGACCACACGGTCTACCAGATCACACGTAAGCGTGATTAGGTGTTGATTACATGCGAAAGAAAGCTCTTAAAACAAACAACCCTAATGGGTAAGTTGGTGGTAACTTGAATGTTACTCATTTTCTTCTGGTTTCATTTCCAGGTCCTCCTAGTCCAGATGTGACCAACGTTCACATGGCTCAGGGACGGTCTCTCGGGATCGCTGTGTATTGGATGGTGGTCCAGGGAGCTGATGTCTACATGGCCTATACCACTAACGGTCAAAACTGTACAGCAAGAGAAACTTTTTGTTATATCATACCTGCAGAGTGTGGCCAGAACCAGTCTGTCTCTGTCATAGCCTATAATGAGGCCGGTCCCAGCAGCCCTTCAAGTTCAGAAAACTACATTACATGTAGGTATATCACACAAAAATCCTACACGTTTAAACATTAGATCAATTCTATTAGGTTAGAAGATTGATACCACTATACACTACCACTTCTCCCTTTCTCTGACAGATCCATGTCCCCCAGAGAACATCAGGGTGGAGGAGCCTTCAGCAGGCAACTGCTCAGTGGTGTGGGATGATGTACCACTGGTAGACTACTACATGGCTTTCATTAAGAGGGACGATGGCACCGAGAGTTCGTGTAACACCACTGAAACCTACTGCCCATTTTTCTGCATGTGTGGCTTTACCTACCTCACCACCGTCTTCCCGCACAACAAGGCCGGCACCAGCCCTCACGCCCATGTCCGCAACTACACCACCAGTAGGACCAGAAGCACAGAGTACACCACCAATACATGTTTTTGTTATCAAGTGTGGATTCTTTCATTCTCACCTATGTTTCCACTTCTCCTCCCCTCCTCTCCCCCAGTCCCTTGTTGCCCAGAGGATGTTTCCATAAAACTAGTTTCCACAGAGACCCTGGAGATCATGTGGTCACCGGTCAAAGGGGCCGAGCTGTACGAGACAACAGCAGCAGAGATGCGTGATGTCATCCACTGTAACGACACAGCGCCGGTGTGTGCGCTGTCGGACTTGAGGTGCAACACGGCTTATTCTGTGACCGTGACACCTTGTAGTGACCTACGGGGATGCAACCGCACATGCACGGCACACACACATGAGACAGGTAATGATGTGGCTATTGCGAAACACACGAGGTGACAATCTCACATCATGAATACACACTAAGGAACCTAAACCTAAAATATAATAAGAGATATGACATACCATGATGCCTCTGACATCTGTATGACTTAGCTTAGCACAAAGAGTGTAAACGGGAGGAAACAGCTAGCCTAGCTCTGTCCAAATGTAATAAAGTTTGACTATCAACAACTAATGTGTCTTTTATTTTATCTTTTGTCTTTTATATTTTAGTTTTTGAACATCAGTTAGCATTAGATGTGTTGATAGGTGGATGACCATTGGACAGAGCCAGGCTAGCGGTTTCCCCCTGTTTCCAGTCTTTGTGCTAAGCTAAGCTAACCAGCTGCTTCATTTTTACTGCACAAACATGAAAGTGATTCATCATGATATTTCTTACACCACTCTACTTCAACAATGGACTGTATTTCCTGTATGTCTCCCTGCAGCTCCATGTACTCCGGAGATCCTGAATATGACGCAGAGTGATCACTCCACATACAAAGTCCTCTTCACTACGCCCAACACCCCCAACACAAATTATACCATCACTGCCACCGGACGCTATGACATGCACACCTGCCATTCAAGTCACAACTCCTGTATGCTCACAGAGCTGCCCTGTGGTTCGACCTATGATGTCATAGCAGTGGCCAGCAATATGGTAGCAAGGAGTCTACCTGGATTCAGTAAACCTTTGGAAACAGGTATGTCCGGTGTTCACGAGCACCAAATGTTAATCAGTTTGATTTATATAGCCACAAACCACAATTTTATGCTCATATTTTGTGGATTTGAATGTAATTTTATCCCTTTTTTTTACAATCCCAGCGGTCATTAATGAAACATTTGACACATTTTCTATCCATTTTAGTTAATAAAAAAAATACTATATATAACATTACATAAGAAAAGCTAAAAAGAAGCCAGCTAATTGCTCATCCCTGGTAACAATAATGCAGTACTGCTTTGGTCTTTGTCACAATAATTTCAGTATAAGAGTATTCTAGGCTTCTTGCAATAAGAAAACAAGCTTCAATGTGTAATTTTAAACATGTTTATCACCTGCGACACCAATGAATCGAGGAGAAAGCATCATGAAGGCTAGCTGCAGCATCAGTCAAAACATTATACATACATGCACTCACTCATGTGTATTTCTCTCCCCGAGGTCCTTGCTGCCCCAAGTCTGTGAATGTGGAGCAGGTCACCCAGGCTATGACCAATGTGACGTGGTCGCCCGCCAAAGGGGCTCGGTCGTACATCACTACCCTTATGTCCTCACGCGGAGAGGCTAAGTGCCACGCTCTGGACACTCACTGCTTGATGGGATGCATCACCTGTGGCACCAACTACAGCATCAACATGGAAGCCATCAGCAGCACGGGGCACAAGTCAGAGTGCTCATATCAAGGATTCTCAACCAGTGAGGACAAACACATGCATATGCACACCCAAAAATATATATATGGATACCTGAAGACTGAATATTTGAGCCCATTACTGCTTATTACACATTGTCTGCTTTTCATAGAGTTTTATATAATTGTAAATTCAATATCTTTGAGTTTTAGTCGGGCTAAATCTTTGACTGAAAAGTTGAAATATCACTTTGGGGCTTTGGGAACTTTAAATCTTCATATTTTAAACATGCATATAATATATCATTTATAAACTATTTAAATTCTAAACTATTTCAATAACTTTTTGAATTTTAATTGTGTATTTTTGATGATGTAACGTCTGTCTACAAGGACTTTGGATAAAGTTTTTTGGATAACTCCAACACATACCACAATAATAGTACTTATCACTAGTTATGTAAATGGTCAGTGGTAATGTAGTCTGCAGTTAATGAGCTCAAGCATCCAAAATCACCAGTTATGTCCTTGACATGAACACCATCACTAACTCTACTTGTCAAAACTCATTCTTGTAGAGCCCTGTTGTCCAACAAGCCTCAAGCTCTACCGCAGGGCCAACAGCACTCTCAGAGTGTACTGGCGTTCTATGGGCCCTCAGATCCACAACCACACAGTAGATTTGTACGGGACAGGAGCCAACTACACCTGCATCGCAGCTGCCGGCAGCAGATACTGTGATATCCAGGAGGAAACCTGCGGGGACGTCTACACAGTAGTGGCTGCACCAGTGGGAAAGGATGGCATCAAAGTCAACTTCTGTCTACCCAGGACGTACTCAGGTGAGTAATAAAGTGGAAAAAGTGTGTTTATTTTGAAATGATTCATGTCCCACAGTTTTATTTGTTTGTATAACTTTGTGGTAACGGCTGAATTAATGTGTTCATTTCGTCATATTCTCAGTCCTCTGCCCAGGAAGTAATGCTGGTATGGGTAAGTATCCTCTAAACTTTAAACTTCACATGTTGTTTTGCAGTTTTTAAAAGAAGAATTTGACATTTTGAACTATATACATTTATTTACATCTTGCTAAGAGTTACATCAGACCGTCTGTAGCTTCATTTATTGATCTTCTCGACTGACAAGAAATTAAACAAATGTATTTTCCAAAATGTCACTCTAATTAAGTGATGATCTGTTTAAAAACTGAACTGAAATCTCATCTTTCTCCTTCTTAAGTGATCTCCCGTGGAAGGCGAAGTGTGAATTAGCTGCGGTAAGTTCAATGTTATTCGGCTCCTTTAGATAAGAACACGCTGTCTTCAGACCGACACACTCTCCTGCACGTTTCAGTGTTTTGTGATTGTGAACTGATGAAAAGCTGCTCTCTCAGTACACATCCATTGTGCTACTTCACAGCTTCTAGGGTATCTAATGGCAGCATCATGCATAGCTACATGCGTAAATTGACTGTACCCGTAGTATACTGTCTGGTGTCAACAATAGGTGTGAATATTTGAGTAGAGTGACAGTGAAGCATTTAGACAAGCACAGGTGAGGCTGATCTGTCTGTCTTTACCTCTGGGACTTCTTGTGTGTCTATAAAACATGGAAAGAAGAATGAGCGTGACTCAGGTAAATAATGGACAAGGATCTCTTATTGTGTCTGTAATTTGTGGCTGTAAGATGATAGACATTTAATAGCCTCTGACTAAGGGAGGTCAGGTTTCAAAAGAATTTTTTTTTTTTTTTTTGCACAAAATGAGCACGTTTTGAGTACGATGAATCAGTACTGAAGCTATGATGACCTCTAAATCCAGGTTGATCATTCCTCTCTCTCTCTCTCTCTCTCTCTCATCTTTCTTTCTCTACAGTAAACACCCCTCATCACTACCAACAACCGAACATGACAAGAGGACTGCGTTTACACCAACAGCAGCTGTGAAGATCTAATATACCCAGATGAAATATCACTCTTATTTAGGAATATCACTGTTTTAACGTTACTGCTGTTTGTAAGAAAAACTGACTGACTGACTTTCTGCTGAATAAATATGAAAAAAAAAAAAAAAACTAAATCCACAAAATTAAGACAAGAAAATATATAAAAGAGAGCTTTTAAATAAATAACTGTTGGCATTTATCCAGTTTATTTGAACAATACTCAGCATATTGCTACTTTTCATAGTAGGCTGCATGTTATTTTGCTTTCTGATTTGCAATTCCTTGTGTTTAATCTCATCAGTTGCCCTTTCATAATGAGATCTGATGTAACTTGTGACATGTCATTACATCTAGTAAAAAATAAGAAAGAAGCAGAAATAGAAACTTTACAGTGAATCTCCCACAAATTGGCATTGGAAGACAAAATAGTTTTAAAAATTGATCTTAGGACTTCTCCAAGTAGAGGACCTCCATACGGGAGCCATGTAACATGAATCTGGTTTATAAAGCTGGTTGGTGACCCAGATAAGGGTCACAGTTAAAAGTGGGGCAGCGAGTATCCATCACATTAGCCTCATTAGCCTGGAGTCATGCATGGCGAGTCCTGTGGATGATATGTCTGATCAGATTGCTGGAAATAGATTCAATGTTACGTCTGCTTTCATTGGATTATGTTTTCTCTCAGCTGACAGACAACACCAATAAACCACGTCATATTTGCATTACAACACTGTGTGCTGTCAGTTATCTCGTGTGAGCTGTCTTTATGAAGTCGAGATGTTTTGTTCCCAGGTGAGGCATTTGGATACATGAGCTGCATTCAGTTCTCAGAAATAATCCAGAAACAAAGCTATCTAAGCTAAGAAGAGAAACTTCACTAAAATAAGTCTGTTACTGAATACGGGTTCATTTTCACTGACCTTAAACGCTGTATAAGTTTAGAGCACATGTATTACACATTTCAGAAGTGGATGAACAGAGTAGTTGGCTAATTTGGCTGAAGGATTAATGACGACCACTCTGAAGCAAAAGAGAAAAGCTTGACAAGCTGCTTTATTGACTTATATACAATTCATCATTTGATTACTTGAATCATATTAACCCCTTAACGCCTGCTGTCACAAGTATGCAACAAACCGCTTGACTCAATCAACCAGCCGAGATAGCGTCTGCATTCCCCCAATGCCATTTATTCCATATTTGTTACGGACCTAGGAACCTAACAGGTAAAAAAAAAAAGGATGAATAAATAAAACATTGTTTTTTTACTGTTATATTACTGTGTTATTGTTATCTTATTATTATCTTATTATTGACCATTATGCCTGCTGTTGCAAATTTGCAACAATAAATTTAAAACAACAAATTTCTATTTATTTTTTGTACAAAAGTGAAATTAATAATCTCAACATTATCTACCATCTACTTAAAGGCAAAAACACACATAAAACATTTTTTTATATACAGCTATATAAATTCAGGCCTTAAGGGGTTAATTCAGGATTTTAGGTACATACTGAATATTTCCAACCCTTCCTCTTTAGGTGGAGTGCTTTTTATGTGACTCTCAGAAGAACGAGGTAGATTGTATTTACCGGAGTCGAAAAGCTTTTCATCTGGACATTACCTCATGGCAGCGCAGTACTTAATTTGTACCCTTAACACTTCAGAAGTAAAGACTTTATTAGCATGACTGTATTCAGATAAAGTATTGACAAAGGACTGCATGGAAACTGGCATAAACCTACCGTTCTAAAGATAAGTCTGAACTTATTACATAAGGTCAAAGTGATTTGATAATTTGTTTGCAGTGATCATGGCACACAGCTGGATTAATGAATGCATTAAATCATCAGGACTCATGTATTAGTTGAGCGTTAATCAGATGAAGCTGATGGGAACGGCATTCGTTTTGCAAGCTTATTACTAAACCAAATATACTGGACAAATTGACTGGATGGTGCTGCAGGAAAAGTTATGGGATCACCAAAGTTATTATTATAATTCATCCTGAGGTGAAGCATTAATGTATGAAACACATACACTAAAAACACAGACTTCAACCTTATGGTGTAACCAAAGTCATTACATTACATGAATCATCTGGGATCATGAATATCTGTACATTTTTTTATGGTAATCCATCTGAGAGCTGTTATTTTAGTTTGGACCAAAGTGGTGACCAACATTGCGATCCATTAGCATGGAAAAGAAGGTTGTGAGGCCCATTATGTGTTGTGGATTTTTTTTGTTTGTTTGTTTGTTTTGTTTAAGGATTTTATCTATTTTTTCCCCATTTTAGATGACATACTGTACAATATCTGGTAAAAGTTGTGGTCTTGTGTGTCTGAAAGCTACTGAAAACTAAATTCTAAATCCCAATTGTTTGGCTTAATTCCTAAAACGTGCATGTATTCACGGACCTTTATTTCCCGCATGTGGCTGACACAAGCTACTCGACACTCAGGTGATGATCTGTCCGCTCACAATGGGACATGAGACTGAAGACAAACACGAGCAGCCGGGAAGAGCTCACCGAGGTGTGGACCTATTGTCAAGAGCTTTCTCTGTTACACATTGCAACACGCAACAAGCTATCATATTTATTTACATCACGTTCTCAGCAGGATACACTAAACTTAAAATTACTCCTACTGTACATATTATTGACAGGAACTCCCTGTAGCTGTTCATTTGGTAATAAATGGCAATAAATGTAATAAGCATTCTGGGATGATCTTGAAGTGTCATTAATTTATTCCTCATCTAAAGCAATCAAACTCCACTTATTGATAAAATATACCTCATCACAAACTTTTGTACTGTTTGTTTTAGACATGTAACATAATTTCTACTTTTGTGGTGGCGAAGGAACCATCAGAATACAACTCAGAGGAGCTTTAGATTGAAACAACAAATCAAAATCACAATAAAGCTGACAGCATGTACAACATGAGCTGATGAAAAAAAAAGTTTTCCATCATTCATTGAAACCGAAGCTTCACTGCACTGAGGACAATCCACATCCTTAGTCCTATTTTATAACAATATGATTGGTTTAAAAATACCCAAATAGACACCTAATAGGCCTGCTCACTATCACCATCTTAACACACACGTGTAACACTGCTTCATTCGTTGACCTCGCCGGAGCTTTTGACCTCATAAAGTGAGATAAAATGAGACGTATTTGAATGCAATGTGAACAGAATCCAGCATCCTTACGGTATCTACTGGTGTGCCCCAGGGATCGATCATAGGACTATTATTATTCTGTATATCATCAAAATGTGATTATTTACTTATCGGTTAGTTAGGGGAAACTATTTAACTCCCAGTCTACTCTTTTAATTTCCATCACAAAGTCTGAGTGAATGTTGATCTAAAATAGTTAAAATTGGAAATGCGAACGAATGCCTTTGACTTACTTGGCCATAAAGTTTTGGATATCTTTATGGATATGTTTGACTATCAGACTGTATATGCATCCATCTTCTTAGTACCTACATGCTCTAGATACACTACATGATTTGCAGACCTCAACTGACATCAGTCACTTGAGGTCATCCTCTACACCTATTATTACACTATTATACAGTAATTTCACTGCCAAATTATGAAAAGCAATTCAGTGGGAATACGGTTGATTGTCTTCTGTCCTTACTTAATGTTTATATCTAAAAAAAAAGAGACAGACTCTGAAGTGTAGTCTAAGGTGTACAGCGACACCTTCTTTGTCTACTCTGTTTGCCTCTTTGGCTTTCTGTTATATGAGTCTTATTGGTGATTTTGGGATATTTCTTTATGCTGCAAGTGTATTTTGTGCTGTTACTGAAAAAGACATTTGTAATCCCAGGAAGACATACCCAGGAGTATAAATAAGAAACAAATTACAAGTTAAACTGTGACCATGACATAAGTCCTATCCGGGAAGTGTGGATGAAATCTTCTGGAGGATTTTCAAGAAAAATTACTTGAATCCAGGAAGGATGTAGCGCAGGACTTTCCAGTTACTCAGGAGATTATATTACCTTACAGCAGGCTAATCTGGTATTGATTTAAGGAAGTCAACATTATATAATTTTTTGGACATTTGGACAAAATCTTTGTTAAAATGTGTGCTTTCACCTTTAGTTGGTCCAGTATGATACTTTAAAATCCTGAGTTATATCAGGACAGAAACACAGAGATCATAGAGGACGTGAAGTTTGAACATAATAGGGTGGGGAATTGAAAGTTCCCCCACCTCCTCCTGACAATCCACATACTTTGTTTCCTTCTCATGATGACAGGGAGCCCACAGGGATCTACCTGTCCTTATTTAGGGCAGGTAGATCCTGATTGGTTCCCATGAAGCTGATTTACAGCGCTCAGACTGCAAAGATTTCAAATGAGCTGCTGAGTGCAGACCCACGCATGGATGTGTCTTACTGAAACTCTGACATTAACAATGGATAAGATGTGGACCTTTTATTTGTCAATCATCCTATTGTCTGTCATGCAGGTGATTATACTTCATTGTTTCTTTTTTGTTTTTTTATTTCATAATGCAATATTTTGTAATAGTTTCTAATGAACTTAATGTATATATTTTTTAGATACAACATGTTTTGGCAACAGGTGAGTGTATTTTTTTATTTTTTCCCCTTTTTTTCCTTTTACTGTGACATGGCATGATATATAGACAATTATATATATATATATATACAGAGAGAGAGAGAGAGAGAGAGAGAGAGAGAGAGAGAGAGAGAGAGAGAGAGACGCACACACAGACACAAACACACAGTTCATCTTTTTCAACTTTTATGTTGGATAATGTACAACATCTTATTGTCTTAATTATGGACATGGACTAAATTGCAAAATGACAATATATAACATATAATCTATCAATAATAAACATAAATTTGAGACAACAAAATCTATTTCTAATCATTTTAATCCATAAAATACTTATAAAAATAAAAAATAAAAAAAAATAAAAATAAAATTTTAAAAAATACTTTATTGAACTGAAAATGAATATGAAAAAGATATGAGGTACAAATACATTTCCATTTTAGCCTGGCATTTTACATTGTATAAAAAAATTGGCCAAAAAAGTCACATTCAATAGTAAGTTTACACTGAACTCATGATACTGTGGGGATGCATGATACATTATTGTTTTTAACCTTGTGTAGAATTGGTGTAGTACTTTAATCTGAGAGGTTTTTATACAGTTATTTTTGCTTGTTTTGCATTGTTAGTCATTATGTTTGATGTCATCACACTTTGTTGTGAACACCTGTCGCTCTTTTCTTAAGTGTGCAGAAACCTCTATCTTTTGTCTCCTCTATCTTTTCTTTCCAGGATGTAATATTTTGTCAGTGACATCTCCTTCAGCATCAACATTTTATGTGGTATGGAGCGGCACCAGTGATCTCGCATCTTATCAAATGGAATTCAAAGTTGTGAATTCTACCACGATCGCCAAATTGGTGGTGACGCTCTCACAATATGAAACACAAAGGACGTTTACGGGGTTAAAACCAGGACATATCTATGATGTCATACTCAAGGCTGCTTCATGCACAGATGTTAAAAGAGCCATTACAGGTAAAGACTCATCTATAAGAAGCAACCAGGTAAATACAACAGGTGAATCTCTCTGTTGAATAATGTTGACTTCTTGATCTTACATTCCCACAGTGCCTGCCACATCTCAGATCACCTCTTCCAAAGCTATTTCAAGTACTTCAATAAGGTTTGAGTGGTCCAGTGTGATAGGGGCGGATAACTACATCTTGTTTATGGAGTCGATTAGTAGTAGTCCCTCAGTAAAATTCAACAGGACCTTCACAACCCTGGGTGGACAAGTGGACGACCTGACTCCCTCTACAATTTACAACTGTTACGTTCAGTCCTCTAACAGTGCCGGAAGAGGCGCCAAAAGTATTACAAAGGCAATCGTAACGTGTAAGTGCACATACTGTAAGCTGTATGCTGATTTTTATTCCAGAGGCATCATTCATGTAATGCAGACTTAGAAGATAAATACTGAGAAAACTTAACAAGTTATGTGTGAGCCAATCCTTTACAAGGATGAGGATATATGAAAACGATGCAATAGATTAACACCTGTATTTTCCCTTGGAAGTGGTGCAGCCACCAACTGGTGTGTCTGTTTCAAAGACGGGAAAGAGCACAGCCGAAGTGAAGTGGAACAAAGCAAGCAAAATCCTATTTTATCAAGTGGCTGTGCATGACTCCGACCTCAGCAACCCCACGGTGTTCAGAAACACTACAAGCACAAGCATGGACATCACTGGTCTGGAGCCATGTTCAACCTACACTGTGGGTGTATCATCACTCAGCAGCTTCTTAGTGCCTGGGGAGGCTGCTAATGTTTCATACGATACTTCTCGTGAGTATTTCAGAAACATTATTATTTTCTCTCTTATTACATTTTGTTGGCAATACGAATCAATGCAATATTAACAAATATGTATCATCTGTATGTATAATCTGTGCTCTGTAATTACACCAAATCTTTTACTGTATGAACACATATAAGTATTCACAGACAAGAAGAAATGTACAGTATAACTTACATAGTGACGTTTATGGCCAATCAGATTCTACAGAGGTCTAAGTCTCCTTCAGAGGACCAAACAGAATGATAGAAGATAGAGGAATAGTCTGATCATCACTATCATCTGTTTACATCTTTCAAACACTTTTCCTTCAGCCATCAACCCAGTGACAGATTTCACTGTGAGCTACACCTGCACCAGTGGCATGGTGACGGTAAATTGGGATTTGGTGTTCGGGGCGAATTTGTACAGGGCCACAGCTATCGATGGCACCGGCGCCTCTCTTAACTGTACCTCGTCCTCCACCAGCTGCCCCATCACCATGCTCGTTTGTGGTGAGAAATACCATGTCCATGTCACGGCCATCTCTGATGACTGTGAGAGCACCTCCAACTTCACCAGGACGTTCGAGACAGGTGAGTGCAGACATGCTCACGTGGACGTAATTTGACTCGTATTTGTGATCAAATACCTTTTTACCTCTGAATGTCTCACACACTCACCTTTAGACATGCTTAAGCTCTTTATCACAAACCTTACCCATAAGTCTGCCCCATGGGAAGCGGTAATGGTTCCCATGGTGTCCTATACTCTTTTCTTATGCTAAACAGCGAAACACACCCTTTCATTAGCTCTTTACATTGTATTGAAGTCAGGGAGTTATCTCAAAGGTCAGATACAGTCCGCCCAGGGAAATGATCTAATGTCTTAGACACACACCCAGCACACCCACCTGTTTACTCATTTGAAGCAGTGAATGAAACAAAGAGGCGGATTACAAAAGCAGTCAAATCTCCTGTTACAGACAATAGACTTAACTTAATTTACAGACAATAGAAGGTGAACAGCCTTTAAACATGATGTAAACAACTACTTTTAAACCAAAATTCACCAATCAGTATGAACTCCGCTCGTCTCTCGGTGCATAGCTCTTCTTTCTTTCTTCATAATGAGCCAGATTGTGTCCAATAACTGTGCTTTAATATCTAATTCTGTCTCATTCCCCCAGTCCCCTGTGCCCCCGCTAATCCTGAAGTCAGTCATGAATGCTCCAGCAACAGCATCGAATTTAAATGGGAGCCCACCAACAACACCTTGTACTATCTGGCAACGGCTCTGGATAGAGATGGCAACATTTTTTCTCACTGCAGCACAGCAGATACCTCCTGTCACTTCACTAATGTGGGCTGTGGTCAGTACTACAAGTACACTGTGTACGCTGTCACCTCTGGATGTAACAGTGAATCCAGCCATCCTGAGTTTGTCCGGACTTGTAAGTAGAATACGATTTTTTGTTTTGTTTTTATTTGCTTGCATAGGGGGCTAAAACAAAATCTTGTCATGAAGAACCAACAATGAACTGAAATACTACCAAATATAGAAGTAGTGTTATTATATTCCTGCATACACTGTCCTGTATCATGATACAGGACAATATATACTTGCAAACTGGTCTGTATAATTATGAACTCAAAGCTCAAAGTAACTTCTAATATCTGCATGGAATGAATGAGACACCTTTGCATTTATATCTACTTGCGGGAAGACAAAAGAAGAAAGAGTGAAGTCAGTCTTTATTTATTTTGTTCTCTTCCTCTTCTTTCTCCTTTACTTCAGCTCCCTGTCGACCAAAAAATATAAGGACATCGGCTGATTGTCTCTCTGAAAAGCTGATCACATCCTGGGACTCTGTTGCTGGAGCTCTTTCCTACACAGTAGAAGTGCAGGGTAACACCGGAGAAATCTTAAACTGCACCACCAACACCAACAGCTGTGCTGTAACTGGGGTGCCATGTGGTGAACATCTCAGTGTGTGGCTCATTGCCTCCAATGACAACTGCTCCACTGAGAAGGTGCTGGGAGAAACTGCTCAGACTGGTATGTACGGAGAGCTCTATGATATTTGTTCTGACGTGTTCAATGAGAGATTGGTCTTAAACGCAAACTTTCTCCCTCTCTCCAGTTCCCTGTACCCCCACCAATCCCTCAGTGGTAGTTGAATGTAGCCAAGATTCTGCAAGAGTAAACTGGACTTCGAGCGTCGGCTCTGTGTTCTACATTGCCGTTGCTGAGGATACAGATGGAAATTCACACAGCTGTAATTCATTTGGCACCAACTGCTTGATTGAAGGCCTGAGCTGTGGACAGAATTACACAGCCAGTGTCATCGGCACAAATCTAAAGTGCAACAGCACCAACAGCGAGCAGGTCACGTTTATGACAGGTAGGTCAGAGGATTAGACAAAAGTATGAACTGGAAACTCTATTCATCTTCTTCTGGTTTATACCTGCCAAAGTCACTTCTACTGTACATCTATTCGACTAAATCCCCTGCGTCTTCAACAGGTCCTTGCCCTCCAACCAACATTAAACCGTACAGAGACTGCGATGCCAACCATGCTGTGATAGTCTGGGATGACCATAAGCCCACAGGCTTCTACACAGCAGTCATAGAGGATGAGAGTGGGGATCAGCTCAACTGCACCAGCAACACATTCAAGTACTGTACAATCAGCCCTCTGCCCTGTGGAAAGAGATACAACGTCACTGTCAGCCACAGTGATGGAAACTGTCTGTCTACCTCAACATCAGTCAGCATGGATTCAGGTAGTAAATTATTTAAAGTAGTTAACTGTTTCTGTCCGAAAGAATAATGAACAGTACAAATAACTCATGATTCCTGTTCTCTTTTAGTGCCATGCCGTCTTGAGAATGTGAATGCCAGTGTGGCCTGTGTTACCGGTGAGGTGACAGTCACCTGGGACATCTCAGTTCCTGCAGATAACTACACCGCCATCATCACCAGGGGAATGGGTGAGCACCTGTACTGTAACTCCACAGAGCCACAGTGTACCATGGAAGGCTTGTTGTGCGGGAGCTCCTACATGGTGACCGTCTACTCCATCACGGGGACGTGCTTCAGTCTGCCGAGCGCAGAGATCACAGTGAAGACATGTGAGAAACACAGGTTGATCATCATTAAGGATGTAGACACTTCTTTGAACACAGTCTCAAACTCCTCCTTCATCTTTATTTGTCTTCAGTGTCATGTCCTCCCACAAGCATCACAACCCAGCACACATGTGCTCCAGATCCGGTTCCCGTGTCGTGGGTGGCTAGTCCAAGTGCCAAGCGCTACACTGCTGCCGCTGTGAGTAGCGGAGGACACAGGTCAGAGTGCATGACCAATGAAACTTCCTGCAGCCTCCCTGGCCTCCAGTGTGGGGAGGTTTACACCATTGGTGTTTCAGGATCTGCTGACAACTGTATGGGCCCACAGAGTGACACCGTCACGTTGAATACAGGTAACACATCACAAACATAATCATCAAAGTCTGTAATAGGTGACTTATTTAGGACAATTCCGGTGTAAAGACTAGAAGTGTTTTATTTCAATTGATTGAACAATCAGTTCATGTAGACTTCATTAACAGTGGCTGCTGTTTTATTTCCCTCTCCAGAGCCATGTTCTCCCACCAATGTGTCCAGCCAGTTGATCTGTAGCGCTGGCATTGCTCAGGTGTCCTGGGCACCCATGGCCAATGCAATAAAGTATGGTATGAAAGCTATCAGCAACGGACAGGAGCTTGTCTGCAACAACACAAGCCCCAACTGCACACTGAATGACCTGATCTGCGGCCAGGCGTACAGCATTTTTGTGACTGCCACTGATGGCACCTGTGTCAGCAGATATAGTGCCCCCTACAGACAAGATGAAGGTACTAAAAGACATATTTGATCACGGAGAACTACCACACACCTTATACAGCAGGTTTACGCACACTTCATTCTGTCTTAGGTGTATCTGCCACAGGATGAAAAATACACACCAAGTAACTGTAACACAATGCATGAGAGGAATAGTTTGACATTTTTGGGGATGTGCGTGTTCAATATTCAACAAGATTCTGAGATTGCTCCCAGATTTATGTGACAAAAATGAAGCCAGGAGACCCACCACAGATAAAGCTCATTAATTTACACATTAAATCAAACAGTATGATACTGTAGGAATATACAACACGTTACATCTCATAGGGAAAAAAAGCCTGCCAAAAAAGCCTTTTGGACTAATTCCAATAATGTTCTGTCTCTATTAGTGCCATGTGCTCCATCGAATGTCACTACAAATCTGGTATGTGGCACCAATGACTTGACGGTCAGCTGGGATTCTTCTGCTGCGTCCCTCAACTACAGTGCCATTGCTGTGCTGTTGAATGGATCTCTTAGCTCAGTCACTTGCAACACTAGCCTTACCAGCTGTAGTCTGAGTGGACTTCAGTGTGGACAGACTTATAATGTCTCTGTCAAAGCTTCCTCTGGCAGCTGCTGTGGACCATACAGCCCTGCAAAGACAGTTCAGACAGGTAATAAAGATGATGATGAGAGGATAACATTGCCATGAACTCTCTCTCTCTCTCTCTCTCTATATATATATATATATATATATATATATTTAATTTTTTTTTTTACTTTGTTTCATTTTACACTCTGTGATGTCTTCCACCAGCACCCTGCTCCCCTCAGAACTTAACAGCAGTGTCAGAGTGTGGCACAGACTCTCTCCTGGCCTCCTGGAGCGCCTCTCCTGGAGCTACCTCCTACACAACGACAGTAACAGGGCCCAACGGCTTCTCTGAATCCTGCTCTTCACCAAGCCTCAGTTGTTCCGTCTCCGGCCTGCAGTGTGCCAGTCAGTACAACATCAATGTGACATCCCAGGACAGCAGATGTACCAGCTCTCCTACTCGAGCTGTTATGACGACAGGTTGTATTTACATATTTTTGTGCATTATATCTAAGTCATAACTTGGAACACTGCTTGTGACACATATCCTCTCTCTACCTGTTCGTCCAGGACCATGTGACCCTGTCAACGTGACCAGCATCCTCCATTGTGGCTCAGACATGGCCACAGTGTCCTGGGCAGCTGCTGCCGGGGCTGTGTCCTACACTGTGCTCGCTCGGGAGAACAGCTCTCAGCATTATACTTCCTGTAGGAGCAGTACAACTTCCTGTCAGCTGGAGCAGCTGCAGTGCGGAAAGGTTTACAACCTGACTGTGATTGCTGAGGAAAGCAGCTGTAACAGCACTGGAAGCATCAGTGCAACCCTAACGACAGGTAGAGGACAAGAAAACTGGACCGACTTAAAAGTGCAAAGAAAAGTGATCTTTTGAAGCACATTCACCTCAAACACTTCTGACCCTGCCTCTTTTATTTCTCCCTCTCAGCTCCTTGCTCTCCCTCTATCCAGACCAGCACCCTGATCTGTGGCACCAATTCTGCCTCTGTGTCATGGCTGCCAATGGCCGACGCCACAGGTTATGTAGTCAACGCCACAGCTACAAACGGGCACACAGTTTCGTGTAGCTCAGCGAATGCTACATGCACCCTAAAAGATCTCCAATGTAGTGAAACCTACGTGACCACAATTTTTGCACGGGGAAGCAAGTGTGACAGTGCACCAGGCACCAGCACCAACATTACCACATGTGAGTGTGTGCATGGGTGTGAGAGAACATTATAAGTAATGTATGAAAAAAAAAATCATTTCCATCTGGTAAACCCACGTCTGTATTTGGTTTATTTTTCTCTTCAGCCCCCTGTGCTCCAGCTATTGTATCCAAGCAATATACATGTCAGACCAACACAGCAACATTCAGTTGGACTGACCCTGTGGGAAACCTCAGTTTCCTGGCTCAGGTGACAGGACAAGGGTATCAAGAGAGCTGCCAGACTACAAATACCAGTTGTGTGGTCCAAAATATTCCTTGTGGACTGGATTTAACTTTAACAGTCCAGGCGCAGGAGGCGCAATGCAACAGCACCAGTGCCAGTGAATCTCTTGAAACAGGTAATCCATCCACTAATGTACTGCTCATGAACACAGACGTATGTATGCTTATTTATTGCCAAGAGTTAGATTAGAGGATTGTACCTACCTTCATATGGTTAGCTTAGCTTAGCATAAAACAGAACTGAAAAAGCGTCCAGCATAAAACCTGATAAAAACACAACGTTCTGTAACTCTATGGAAGAAGGAAAATAAGATTATTTCCCAAAATGTCAAACAATTTGTTAAACCTTTTACAAATTGTCCTGTATGGTAACTTGTTTCTTTTTTCTTTTTTTTTTCACTCTCCAGTCCCATGCACCCCGGAGAATGTCAGTGCCTCTCTGGTCTGTGCCGGTCACTCAGCACTGGTCTCATGGGTACAGAGCCCTAATGCTATAGGATACAATGTGACAGCGAAGAGCGCCACGGATGGACACACACATGACTGTAAAACTAATACTACCAGCTGTCAGCTAACTGACATCCACTGTGGTGAAACCTATTACATCACGGTCACACCATATTCTGAGACATGTGCAGGACAATCGAGTGCATATTATGTCTTCAGTGCAGGTGAAGAAAAACTTTAAGTTAGATATCCAGATTACCTTTCATTTCACCTCAGAGAGACAACATTAAACTGTTTTTTTCTCCCCTTGTCTCCAGGTCTGTGTGCTCCCAGTAATGTCACTGTGTCTGCAGCATGCGAGGACAGCGTTGTCTCTTGGTCTAATGTGACAGGGGCTGAGATGTTCATAGCAACAGCAACTGCAGATGGCCACAGTCACACTTGCAGCTCAAATGATTCCAACTCATGCAATTTCACTGACCTCCACTGTGGGGAAACCTACACTGTGACTGTTGTAACTGTGGACAGGGGGTGCCAGAGCGAGCCGAGCTCAGCCGCGCAGCTGAAAACAGGTGAGAAGAAACTGTAGTGAAGTAGATTTTGGGTTTTTAAGTGGATTTAATCGCAAGGAATGAAACACAGAGAGTCACTTTTCTTTTCAATTTCCTTTTGTATACTAGCTTTATGTCCAGCTACTAACTTGACTGGCCAAGCCAGCTGTGATGCCAACACGCTGACCCTCACATGGGACCAGAGTCCAACGTCCGGGGTCACCTACAGTTTACAAACTGAGAGGACAGGCAGTGGAATCTCTCCTACAGAATATATAACCCCCAATACCTCACACACACTGACCAACCTGCTGTGTGGACAGAGATATGCTTTCCGCATCGCAGCACAGGATGGAGCCTGCCGCAGCAGTTACAGCCCACCCATAGAAATAAGCACAGGTAGGATGTGTTTCTATGGTTACAGCTGCAGTTGAATAAAAATTCATAAAAAAAAAAAAAAATCCTAATCTAAAATCAGCTTTCCTCCTTCAGCCCCATGTCAGCCAACCAACTTCACTGCTCGTGTGGACTGTGGGACCAACCAAGGGAATTTCTCCTGGGCTGAGACTAGTGAGGCAGGTTTCTACACTGTTGAGGTGACAGGAGAGCACGGCCACGTAGCATCCTGTTCCTCCAATGACACCTCCTGCGCTGTGAAACTTCACTGTGGCCGAACATACTCGGCTACACTGGTGGCTTCCACAGAAAGCTGCAACAGCAGCAAACATGCCGACATTCATTTTGACTCCGGTAAGATACAAGGACAGACTTCTGCACAGTCACAATAATACAATAATACAAAATACAAGACAGAATAAAATAGAGGCATAAAGCATATTAATAAATAAATAAACAGATCACCAGACACATAATATTATATATATACTGTATATACCTTATACCACTTGATTGATAGAGACCACTTTGCAGTACAACTTGATAAAATATGAAAGGTATCTAATATAAAACACACCTTCTAGCATCAAACAAACATTTTTTGAAACATTTTTAACATATGAGGTTTATGATTAAATGCCAAATGCAATACAAGACAAGTTGAATACTTCAGTATTTTATCTTTTGTTTTATCTTATTATGTTATCCAATTCCTATACAATTATACAGAGAACTTTTGAAGAGATACAACTAGAAATCTGCTGATATATAAAAAGAAAATATATCTTTAAATGTGCATATTTGCTTAATCACCAGTTTATTGATGGGTAAGATCATCATACTCCCTTATAGATCAAGGTGCATAGGATGACAGTAAATATGTCCAGTGTCGACTTTCTGTGTATGTATATATGCTGTAGATTATACTCTTAGCTGTAATCAAACTCTCTTCCACAGCTCCGTGCCTCCTAGATGATGTCTTTGCTGAGGTGCAGTGTAACACCAACGTGATGAATGTGACTTGGACGCAGACCACAGGCTCAGACGATTACACCGCCTGGGCCATCAGCACTGATGGACACAGAACCTCCTGCAACACATCAACATCCAACTCTTGTTCCATTAATAATCTGCAGTGTGGCAAGGTGTACGAGGTGGCTGTCAACTCCTCCTCCGTTCACTGCGAAAACATTGTTGGCTCTGACTACAAGGTTCAATCCGGTCAGTGCAGCTCTTTCACGTGTACAACTTAAATGTAAAATCAAAAGGACATTGTATGATTGTAATGGAAAGTTTGCTCCTCTTTCAACCACCTCTAGCTCCTTGTAAACCCGAGAACATCTCCTTTGACCAGAACTGTAGCAGCAATGCCTTGACAGTAAGGTGGAACCAGCGCAGCACGACGCAAAACTACACTGTTAAAGCGACGTCTGCTTCAGGTGTTAACTCCACCTGTCACTCCACTGAGAGCAGCTGCCACTTCCTGGACCTGAGCTGTGGTCAACCCTACACTTTCACTGTGATGGGATACACTAATGTGTGCATGAGCGAGATGAGCGCTCCTGTAGAAAGGCTCACTGGTAAACTGACTAAGTTTACTATAACAACCATTTCTCAACTAGTTCAACACATTTGGGAATACATGTATTTGCTTTCTTGCCTTGAGTTAGCAGGACATAACAGCATAAGACATCTGAGACTAATCTTAGCAACCAGCAGAGACACCAGGAAGTTATTGCAACCAGCCAAATCAGACCATTTTTACAGTGTTTCTACGACATAACAGTAATTTGTGCACTTTAGAGGAAGCTAGCTCTTTTCCCTTTGTTTCCAGTCTTTTGTGCTAACCTAAGCTAACCATATCTCGACTGCAGCTTCATGTTTAGCCTACATATGCAGGAGTAGTGTCAATCTTCTCATCTAACTCTCAAATAAAGCAAATAAGCATATTTCCCAAAATGTTTAACTATATCTTCATTTTTATTTAAGTTCCTTATTTTTCACCGGTTGCTTCTCGACATGTACCTTTCTCCTTTTCCAGCCCCATGTCCTCCTACCGGCGTGGCAGCTACAATAAACTGCACTACACATAATGCTCTGGTCAGCTGGAGCGGTGCAGCTGCAGCCACGGGCTATAGCGTCCAGGCAACCCTCAGCAATGGACCCAACTCCTCCTGCAGTGAGATGGGCACATCATGTTACCTCAACAACCTGGTCTGCGGACAGGAATACTCGGTCGTTGTGGAGGCAATGCATACTGGCTGCCCCGGCCCTGCCAGTGCCCCCATCACTCTGGTTACAGGTGAGTATAACTCAAACCTCGCATCGCTGATACTTTTTAACACAGCCACAAATCTGAGGAAGTCACATTAACCCAAACACCAATCATCAAAGCATTTTGCTTGAACAAAACTAAAACTACAGCGTGTTTTGCCCCCTCCAGAGCCGTGTGCCCCCACAAACCCCCACGTCCACTACAATGTGAGCACTGCCAAGGTGATGTGGGGGGCTGCAAGCGGTGCCAGCTCATACTCCGTCCAGGCTGTGACTGACCAGGGCTCGACAGTCACTTGTAACAGCACCAACACCAACTGCCTCCTGAACGGCCTGCAGTGTAGTCAGATCTACAATGTGACCGTGCTTGCACACAACCAGGCCTGCAGCAGCGTGATCTCTGAAACGTATTGCCTCAAGACAGGTTAGTAACCTGACCGGGAAAAGAAGTGTGTCAAAAATGTTTAGGTACACTGTATTGGAGTGGCTTTTTTTCATTTTTAAAATGTGTGCTGTTTTTTGTTACCTCATTCAGAACCGTGCCCACCAACCAATGTTCAAGCCAGCATGGCGTGTGAACAACTTACTGCAACAGTTTCCTGGCAGCAGAGCAACCTCGCTGTGGGTTACGTCGCCTACTTTGACAACCAGAATGGACATGAAGCCTCCTGTGTTGGCACAGACACAGACACCCAATGCGATGTCTCCGGATTGATGTGTGGCACGGTGTATAACGTCTGGGTCAAGGCCTTGGGCGAGCCGTACAACAGCTCTGACAGCACGGTGACCACTGTTACAGGTAAAGACATACTCAGTGTAGATTTCCATACATCAACAAGCCTTATTGTGAGGGCAACAATCATGTTTTACAGCAATCGATCCAATAATTGCTGAGACATTTAACTCAAAACTACAAATATAAAATAAAATTTGGGATTACTAAAGTCATTATGGTTCATCCTCTGGGGTATATGAGTGTAAGTACAACTTTTTCTGGCAAACCTGGACCAAAGTGTTGGGTCGGCTGAAAGACAGACCAACATTGCCTGCAGCCTTGCTGTTAGCATGGCTAAGAAGAAACTTTTAGGTGTGGTGGCTGATAAACTGATTTAAAGGCTTAAAAAATGAATGTATACATAGTATCTTCCTAAATTACTTTATCCAGGTCCACACATTTTTAGCGTAATTAGTGCATGGATGTTCACGCTTGGCCTCTTCTTAACCCCACAGGACCTTGCCAGGTGAGCAGCATTGAGGCTGTTATGAACTGTGAGGCAGACTCTGCTACCATATCCTGGCAGCCCAGCGTTGGAGCCGTGTCCTATATTACCGAGCTTACGTCTTCGTCAGGCCACACGACCAGCTGCACCACCAACCACACCAACTGTGAGCTGAGCTCCCTTCAGTGCGGACAGGAATACAATGTCTCTGTGAAGGCTGTCGGGGAAACTTGCAACAGCACCGTTCAAATGGCAGGACACCTCACTACAGGTACCGTGTCTTCAGTATGTCCATTGGATTTGTGGGAGATCAACTGTTTTACAACCAGTTGACAGCAAAAGTGGAACCATATCACTGTTTACATTTAAATGAACTACTTCCTCCCTCCAGAGCCCTGTGTCCCCACAAACCCCCATGTCCACTACAATGTGAGCACTGCCCAGGTGATGTGGGAGGCTGCAAGCGGTGCCAGCTCATACTCCGTCCAGGCTGTGACTGACCAGGGCTCGACGGTCACTTGTAGCAGCACCAACACCAGCTGCGTCCTGAACGGCCTGCAGTGTAGTCAGATGTACAACGTGACCGTGATGGCGCAAAATATAGCCTGCAACAACACTGCGACTTCTGAACCATACTGCCTCAAGACAGGTTCGTCACCTGATCCAAAAGGGTCATATAGTTGACGACACTCAGGTATGGATCTGTAGGTGTGCAGGATTATATTTCCCTAATGCTTAAATGTGTGTTTTCTGTTCATTCAGAGCCCTGCCCTCCCACCAACGTTCAAGCCAGTATGGCATGCGAACAACTTACTGCAACAGTTTCCTGGCAGCAGAGCGACCTGGCTGTGGGTTATGTCGCCTACTTGTACAACGAGAATGGACATGAAGCCTCCTGTGTTGCCACAGACGCAGACACCTCCTGTGTTGTCTCAGGACTGACGTGTGGCACGGTGTACAAGGTCCGGGTCAAGGCGCTGGGGCAGCAGTATAACAGCTCTGACAGCACGGTGATCATTCTCACATCAGGTAAAGACATACTCAGTATATGTGTTAGTTGCTGTCTGTTTCTTGGTTTTATCGTTAACATACTCATGCTCTTCTCCTCAGCTCCATGCGTTCCCACACAGATAGAGGTTGACGTTAATTGTAACTCTGACGAGGCTCCCTTCGCGTCCTGGATTTCTGCTTATGGCACAGCAAACTTTTCTGTGATAGCGCCTGTCAGTGGTAATCTTCAGACTTTGTGTGCAACTCAGCAGGACACCTGTAATGTGACAGGTTTAACTTGTGGGGAAACCTACAATCTCAGCCTCACCATCAGCAACACGCAGTGCAGCCTCACCGTGCCGATGCACACTAACTTCACCACACGTGAGTCGACCCTTTGCAGTAAAGTGGAAACTGTTAGTCTGGGTTGTATTTAATCAGTGTTTAACCCTCATCCTCCACCCCCTCCTCTTAGGTCCATGTCCTCCACAGCATGTAGCTGTCAATCTGCAGTGTGGCTCCCGCACTGCAGACCTCTCCTGGGAGGAGAGGTCCGATATTGAACTGTACAAAGCCAGAGCGATCAAGGCATCAGGAGGGGAGGTGCTGAAGTGTAACACTACAGGTGCTACCTGTCAGTTTGCCAGTCTGGACTGTGGAGAAACGTACAACTTTACTGTCACAGCTTACAGTCAAGGATGCGCTAGCCAGGCCAGCAGCACCGTGTCCATCCAAACAGGTACTGCAGAAGCTAAACATGTTTATTGACCTCAGTCTGTGGTGAAGAGCACTTCACTTAAATGTTTTCATTTTATTACTTTACACCACTACTTCACTGCTTTTCAGGGACATTTATTTTAAGTTCTAAGTTACACAGTAATATTGGCTTGAAATACAACCACACACAAATACATACAGATGTGGAGAGAGAATGGTGTGATGGGGAGCCATGTAGCGTCGCACTGGGAGCAGTTTCGTCCATGTCTGGTTACCAGGCCAAGTCCCTACAGACCGAGCTAATGCCATCCGCTGTACAAGACATAAGATTATTTTATAAGACACGATGCAGTAGTACAGATTAAACAGTACAGGAAGTAGTTTAGCTCCATCTCCATCAGGTGCAATATTTAAATGTTGGTTACACGTTAAGACGTCAGTAATGGTAAATTATTCATAGATTACACATTATCATATAACTGAAAGGATCCCTTTTGTTTTTGTTTTATAATAGTACAAATCAGTATAATAATATCACACAAGTATGTTTTGTGTCACGAGTATTTTTACATTGTAGTTTATAAGGCTGAAAATTTTATTCTGATAACTTTCATTATTGAATATTCTGGAGATTAAGTGTTTGGTCTATAAAATGTCAAAAAAGAAGAAGAAAAAAAAAAAAAGAAAAAAATATGAGCGTCACAGTTTTTCAGTGTCCAACGTGTCCTCATACGTCTTGTTTTGTCTGACCAGTCTCAGAAATTAGATTAAATCTCAAAACAGTTGCAGATGAACTTTGTGTTCATCTACTAATCAATTAATCAACTGCCTTTAGCTCTTGTAGTATTTCTACTTTTCCTTTTAAAGGATCTGAGTAAACGTATCACTACTTGCCCCATTCGAGTGATAAAATTTTAATCATTTTTCTCTCTTTTGTCTCCTTTTGCTTCTCAGAGCCTTGCCAGCCAGTTATTGTGTCTGCTCAGGCGCCCTGTAGAAGTGCTGATGTCCAGATCTCCTGGCAACAAGCAAGTGACGTTGTGAATTACTTAGTAACAGCCAAAGGGAGCCTGGGATATGTGGAGATCTACAATATAACCCAGACCCTTCTGTCAGCTGCTTTACCCTGCGGACAGGACTACAACGTCACTGTACAAGGACAAGGCAGCAAGTGTGACAGCATCCCCAGCAGCCCTGCCTTCTTCAAAACTAGTATGATCTCACACCACAACACAGATTAGTTTTAACTCTGTCTGTATGTCCGACAGCATGTTCACCTCCATCGTCTCTCCCCAGTTCCATGTATCCCCCATGATGTCACAACCTACGTACAGTGTGAGTTAAACTCGGGCTCTGTCAGCTGGAGCCCCAGCGATGGTGCTGAAACATACATTGCCGTGGCGACTGGGTTTGATAACCACACCCATATCTGTCTCACCAACACCACCTCTTGCACCTGGAATAACCTGCACTGTGGAGAACAGTACACTGTTGTAGTGAGAGCAAAGGATGGCAACTGCACCAGCCTGCCCAGCAACAGCTCTGTCATCCACATGAGTAAGTTATGTACACTTTAAGACGGTAACACTTTATTTTATTGGTCTGTACCAGTAGTTTATGAGTAATTAATTATTAGTAATTCATTTGCACATGCAAATTCAACATATATGTAGAATAAACCCTCAAATAATTAATGAAAATTTGCTCAGGTTTAAATTGAGCTTCTCCTTTGAGGACATTCCTACAATATACCCTATAGTACCAAAATACATAGCTCTTTCCATGAAATACAATGTTTTTTTTAGATTATTTTTTTGACCTTTTCCAGCTTTATTTTTGATAGCGACAGCTGAAGAGTGACAGGAAATGTGGGGAGAGAGAGATGGGGAATGACGGCGGCTGCTCTACCAACCGAGCTAAACACCGCCCCAAAATACAATACAATGTTATAAGCATATACATTTACAGAATCATTGAAATCAGCCGGAGAACTGAAAACTACATCTCTGCTGGATAACATATCCATCATCTTTGTTTCTTTCCAGGTCCCTGTGTGCCGCAGACTTTGTCTCCCACAGTGAATTGCGACACGAAAGTCGTTACTCTGAGCTGGGACGCCTGTAACGGGACAAATTCGTACAAAGTATCAGCCATGGCAGGAAACAAAACCACTGAGATCACCACTAATGACACCACAGCTGATTTCTCTGACTTCACCTGTGGACAAAACTACAGCCTTACAGTGGCACCTCACAGCCAGCACTGTCCTGGCATCTCCAGTGCACCAGCCTTTATTCAGACATGTGGGTTATACATATCTGACATTGTCATTTTAAAGGCAAACAAATGAAGAAATTACTCAAATATAATAGTAGAAATGAGCTCATCTTGAACTTGTGTGGTTTTTCTCTCAGGGCCGTGCCCTCCTGTGGGAATCTTTACCAGCCAGGACTGTCTCTCTGCCAACGTCATCATATCCTGGCAGGCCAGTAACGGATCAGACTACTACACAGCCACCCTGCAGAGTGACGCTGGCTTCTCCAAAATCTGCATGTTTGACTCTAATTCATGCTCCATACCTGGCCTGCCCTGTGGACACAACTTCTCTGTGTCCGTCACAGCCTCCAACGAGCAATGTAACACCACCTCAGAGGAAACCAAAAGTCTGCAGTCAGGTGAGGCTTTAAAAGGCTGGCCAAACATAAACCTGCAATCCGATCACATGTGATAAAACACTTCCTTAGTAGCACATTTGTTTCTATACCTAAGTATAGTCCTCGTAAGTGCTAACAAATCAAATTGAACCTAAAACATCATTTTCATCTAATTTCTTAAAACCAGTATTATTAAGGTGTTTTGTATCAGTGGATTTTTACTGTTTACTTTGAGATATTGAAAAGACATTTATTATTAGTTCATAATCGTCATCATGAGGAAGTTTTTACCCATCATGCTCTTCCAGAATTTTAACTAACCCTTCTTGTTGTCTGCTCCCTCCCTGCAGTGCCATGTGTTCCCACTAATGTCTCAGTAGAGGTCAACTGTAGCAACAACACCGCTGTTGTGTCGTGGTCTGCTAGTCGGGGTGCTGTGCGGTACTCAGTGACAGCCCTCAGTAATCATGGCAACGTCAGCTGCCAGACCTCTGACCTCAGCTGTAGCCTTGACAACCTCACATGTGGTACCAACTACAGTGTTCAGGCGGTGGCTATAGATGACAGCTGCTCTAGTATCTTCAGCCAGGCTGTGACATTCCACTCAGGTAAGAGAGGAAACGCCCACGAACACTCTCATACACAGTTACAGCTTTTTAAATTTTGTGCTCTGCAAACATCTTCGCCTCGCCGATCAAAATGTCTCCTTATTCACAGCCCCCTGCCCGCCTCATGACGTGAGCGCTGAGATCAACTGTTTGTCAAACGACATGACAATATCTTGGGACGTGGTCAGAGAAGCAGACCACTTTTTGGTTTCGGTAGTTGCGGACAATGGAGGAATCAACAAGACTTTAAACACCACGAACACTGCAACCTCCATCAGCAACGCGACCTGCGGAAAAACATTCAGTGTTCAGGTCACCTCGGTCAAAGGCAGCTGCAGCAGCCAGCACAGTCACACCCTCAGCGCCCTGTCAGGTATGACAGCTTCAAAAGCCGCCCATGCCTGCATAAAACCATCCATGCAGTTCATAACTCACCTTTTATTTTTACTTTCCAGCTCCCTGCCAGCCCCAGGGAATCAGCGGTAGGATCGACTGTGTGACCAATTCTGCCTGGATATCCTGGGATGCCACTGCAGGGGCGGACAGCTATACTGTGTCAGCTGTAGGTGGAGAGAACCATATAGCCAACTGCACCACTTCCGCTAACACTAACACTACCTGTGAGGTGGAAGACCTGGCATGTGGCGTACTTTACAACTTCACAGTTACTGCTCAAAACAGCAAGTGTGAGAGTCAGCCTAGTGCCACCAAGCAGTTACAGACAGGTGAGAGATTCTGACTTTGTGAAAGCAATATGCTGATGATGTCCCATTTTATGTGAAAATAATGCCCATTTTTGCGGTGTCAGTTAATAAGATCTGTCTCTCTTCCTCCAGCCCCCTGCTCCCTCGCCGGTATCACAGCGGTCCCTCAGTGCCACAATTCCTCCATCCTCGTCACGTGGGATCTGATGGACGGCGGCGAGGCAAACACTATGTATACTGTTACGGCAGAAGCCAGGGACCAAACCTACCTATCCTGCAACAACACAGGCACTAGCTGCTACCTCTACGGAGCACAATGTGACTTCCGGTACAGCATCATTGTGGCTGCTTCATCAGACCAGTGCAGTAGTATGAGAAGTCCCCCAGTCAAAATTAGCATGGGTAAATAGATTTTTTTTGTTTGTTTGCTTTCATTACATAATATATTGTCAGATACTAGCTTAGAATGACAGTGTTGATAAGATGAGCGATTCCTGTTCCTTTTTTGGCTTATGCACTATTTCGTATATGAGAATTAATCAATCAATAGCTCGTTCATATCTGCATAAAACATCTCAATAAAACATTCACAAAAACATCACTCATTACTCGCTACTTTAAATCCAAATCAACCGGTGCTTGACTGTCCTCCATCTCTTCACAGAGCCTTGTCCTCCGACGAACCTGGTGGTTAACACCTCCTGTGAGGACAACAGTGCGCTGGTGTCCTGGAGTCCCTCTCCCGTTGCTGAAACCTACCATGTTGTCGCTATGGCTGCTGACGGACACGTGCACACTTGCAATACTACCTCCAGTAACTGCACCATCTTAGATCTCCACTGTGACGAGCAGTATACGGTCTTTGTGACGGCCTGCCACGAGAACTGCACCAGCAAGGCCAGTCAGAATGTCACAGTCAACACAGGTATTTGTCCTTATATACTAAAGATATGGAGAATATCAGTACATGACTGAGTTCTTTCTGCAGTTTGATTATTTTCTTTCCGCTCAGGTCCCTGCCAGCCTGTTGGTCTCTCGGTTACGTACCACTGTAACAATCAGTCTGCTCTGCTGTCATGGGCGCCAAGAGATAACTCTGTAGACTACTATGGCTGTGCCCAGGCTGCAAATGGAGACATGCTGTACTGTCACAGCACAAATCCCACCTGTACTATCCAGGGTCTTGATTGTGGAACGGCTTACAATTTCTCTGTGCAGGCCTCAGATGGGACCTGCAACAGCTCCTTCAGTGATCTGGTGCAGAGTGGAGCAGGTACAAAAGCTGCATGTTACTTCTCAAAGACTCATTAGCTTTGTAAAGTTTGCACTTCAACAGAGTAATATGTTAAATCCACCTCTCTCTCTCTCTCTCTCTCTCTCTCTCTCCCTTAGTTCCCTGTCCTCCAGACACTTTGGAGGTGCAGCTGTTACCAATACCTATGGACGTTCAGTTATTGCACTTCAGCTGGACACAGGTCGCCTGTAACAACACAAAGTACATGCTGAGGTTAACAGGAAGTCTGCTTGGAGACAGCCTGTCCCAGTTCGACCTCTCTTCCTACTGGACAAGTGTGACGTACTTTGAGATGCCTCTCCCCTGTGGTTCAGAATACAGTGCTACTGTGACGAGCAGGAACGCCGCCGGTACCGGCGACCCGACTGTGCCTCTCATTGGAACAACAGGTAGACTGCACTTAACGCTTAAGCTACTATTTGGACACAGTTTTTACATTTACATCAGTACCAGTGGAGTACATGTAAATGTCTTTATCATAGAGTATTATATAACATGTATTTATTGTAAACAAAGTAAAGGTGTCAACAGAGAGGGTCAATAATGACTTCATTCCATCTATCATCAAGGTTATTAATTACACCTGTGATAACATAGACTTTAATGATCCCACAGCAGGAATTCACATCACAGCAGCTCGTATACACAAGGTGGATAAAAAATTACTTTTCTATAAATAAGAAATATATAGAAAAAGTCATGAAGTCATGCTGGTGTTAAAGAGTCTGACAGCTGTTAGAATGAAGGACCTGTGGTAGAGCTCCTTTTTACATGGTGGGAGTAGCAGTCTGTTGCTGAAGGAGCTTTCCACCGTTTCATGCAGGAGGTGAGAGGAGTTGTTCATGATGGATGTCAGCTTTGCTAACATCCTCCTCTCCACCACTTCCTCTATGGAGCCCAGGACAGAGTCCAGGACAGAGTCCAGGACAGAGCTGGCATTCTTGACTAGTTTGTTGAATTATTATTTTTTTGTCCCAGCAGACGACTGCATAGACTATAACAGATGCCACCACAGTGTCATAGAAAGTTTTTAAGAGAGTCCTGAAAAGAGCCTCAGTCTCCTCAGAAGGTGGAGATGACTTTTTGTGTACAGGACGTCTGTGTCAGACTGGTTCAGTTTATTTTTAAGGTGAAAAAAAGTTGAAAATAAACACTTTCCTTTGAGACATTTTGACATCTCAATAAAGGACATTCATAGGTATAATTATAACGCTAATCAAGACTGCTTCAACATTTAGTCCAAAGCTGCTAGATAGCAGTATAGTTATAGTCATACATCTAGCTGTACCGAGTATAATGTACAATCATTTCTAATGATATGTAGAGGAGTAGAAGTATGAAGTAGCACAGAAAGGAAATAAGTACAAGTACCTCAATGTGTGCTCAAATGCAGCAGAATTAAAGTGTGTCCATTTCACTGGACACATTTTGAAATGTCACAGGCTGAATTTCATTTTGTCATGAATATTCATCATCAAAAGAAGAGTCATCTAACTCCTCTTTCTCCTCTCCCAGCTCCGTGTCCACCAACTGGAGTGGTGTACGATGGTAACAGCTCCTTTGCTAGGATATCGTGGAACGAGTCCGTGTTTGCCACCACATACAAGGTGTACGACAACAGTGTTACTCCAAACGCCCTGCTGTGCAACACTACAGGGCTGACCTGCTCTCTGTCCAGCATCTCTTACGCTACCCTGGCGATCACAGCCAGCAACGCAGCTGGAGAGAGTCAACCAACAAATATCACGATAGGTAGGAAGATGCTCTAGGAAGGAAACTGACATATTTGACTGTTTTTAAAACAAACTGATCTAAACTTTGTCTCTTTAGTGACAACACAGGGACGCAGGAGGAGAGATGTTAGTGAACAAATGCCAGATAGTGGTAAGTTAGTTAATAGTATTTAGTATTATTAAACCATTCATATTTTTCATTATTTGTTGTTGGTGGTCAGGATCTAATTCCAGACTGTGATTTGTTTCGCCCCACACCAGGAGGTCTCGTGGCTCCCCTGCTGGACGTCACACAAGCGTCGCCAACAGTGACTTTGGCCAAGTGGTCTCAGGTAGATGCTGCTTCCCATTACAGCCTGATTATCAAGCAGCAAGGCAGCTCAAGTAAGCCTCAGGAGCTGATAGTGTACGGCAAGAGCGTGATTTTCACCGATCTGAGCCCGAACACGATCTACTGTTTGACCGTGACGGCCATGAACCTGGACACTAGTGGACCAGAGTCCGAGCCTGTGTGTGTCCAAACGCCACAATAGGAAAACACTTGTCAGCGAACTTAACGGTCTGCGCACGACTCCCGATTCTAATGTGATGATCTTACTGTCTAAGCGGCATCGCTTATGACCTTAAGAGATACTTTTCCAGTTACTGATAACACTCAATAATTCTAGATGTGGAAGAACATGGGGATTAGCGTGGGTTATTTACATTTCATTTCTGCTGCCTTTTCATGAGTTGCACAATTTGTTGTCTGTTGAGGTGTAATACAAGACACCTTACAAGTAACAGCTTTTGCCCTAAAGATGCCTAAGCTCTTCTATTTGATGCTTCGTTGTCGTACATCTTTTATCTGCTGTTGGTGGAGGTTATATATTTTAATCCTGTAGCTTTATTACTCTTACTTTTTATATATTCTTCACTTTTGTAATTTATATATTAGTCATCAAAATCGTAATATATCAGGGAATGTTTCACATGTCCGAGTATTTACTTTTTTCTATTTCTGATGTCTATTTAATATGGAAATTATTTTCTACTACATCATTCTAATAAAACTATCAAAAATATTGTTTGCATTCTGCTTTTATTTCAACAAAATTATTCAATTTGTTTGTTTTTAAAATCACATTTGCATGACCCTTTTTCCTCAAAACAAAAACAATACAAGTTGTTTGTAAAAGTGTTTTATTAGAAAACAAAATGCAACAGAGCAGTAATCCAAACACAGCACAGGCAAGGCTCAGTGTGTGTGATAAAAATTACCCATTGCAGACTGTCCTTTGAGGTTTAAAACATTCTCAGGCTATCTACACACGATCATTGACGGAGTTGTTTCGTGTCAGCTCGAGCCATTGTTGATGCACACCGCTGCGACACTGAAATTTGAACTTGAAACCATTCACTCGTGACCCCTCGAAGCATTTAAGCGTTTAATCAGAATACAGCTGACTAAGAAGCTTAGATATGAAGAAGTCTAGGACCTGAACCCTGTAATATTTGTCAATTTTTTTTTTTTTTTTTTTTTAAAAATGAGTGTTTCAGCTTTTGTACAGACCGAAAATATTCTTTATAAATTATATAAATTATGACGATAATGTTGAGTTGGGCAACCCATGCAACTCAGACCACTCATCGTGTGTAGACAGCCTCTGAAACATTATGTACAAACCCACACCTGGGGCAAATGAACGAACCATAGAAAATTAAAATATCATTTTCGCCACTTTTGAAATTTCAAGTGAAGACTAACAATGGTCTAATGGGGGAGTGAAAAAAGGCAGAAAAAACATAAACATAAAGCAACATTACATTGGCCAGAGACGACAACTGTCTAATGTGCTGACATTCCTTCTCTTTAGCACAAGTGACAGACCAGACAACTGGTTTTGGGAAAAAAAAAAAAAAAAAAAAAAAAAAAACAGGAAGAAAAACACAGGAGTAAGAAGAAGTAATATTGCTGGAGGCGACATTTACTCAGTGCTCTGACTCCTCCTGCGTTCACTATGTTTACTGTGGTCATTACTGGACTCTCGCTGATGATGGCTCCTCTCTTTGCTACCACTACGTTTGTGAGAACGCTGATCTCCGTCTCTCTCGCGCTCTCTATCTCTGCTGTGGCTGCGCTCCCTTTTCCTGCTCTTTTCCTCTCCTCCACTTTTGTGCCTCCTCTCCCGGCTTCGACTCCGGCTCGACCTTTTGGCCTTCCTCTCTTCTCTGTGCCTCTCCCTGTCGTCTTTATGCCTTCGGTCATCAGTCTCTCCTCTGTTCTTTTTATCCCTGGACCTCTCCCTCTCAGCGCCTCTATCTTTGTGGTGCTCCCTGTCCTTCCTCCTGCTCTTATCATCTCCGCCGTCTCTTTCTTTGTCTCTGCGTTCGTTCTTTCGGTCCCGGCTGCCACTGCGACTTCTTCTGCGTTCTCGTCGGTCTTGGTTCCTGTCGGCGCTGCGGGACCGCCGCCTCTCCCTGTCCCCTCGCTCCCCTCTGTCCCTATCCCGGTCCCTGCCATCCCTCTCCTTTCTCTGGCGGTCACGCTCCCTCTCCAGCTCTCGGTCAAAGCTGGGGCCGTGGCGGTCTCTCTCGCGGTGGTGGCTCCTGCTCCTTGACCGCTTGGGTGACCTCCGGGGACTCGGTGTTCGTCTGGGTGTCCTGGCAAAAATAATTTAATTAATAAGAATTAAATGATAACCGTCGAACCAACAGACCAATCCAATGGACTCAGGGTTAGTTGTTAAAAGTTACCTGGAGCGACGTCGCTCCCCTTGCCTCCCTGCCTCTGCACTCGCGGCTTCCTCTTCCTGTGGCTCCTTCTGAGCGACCTTCCTTGGCCTAGCCTTCATCTGCTGGTCAATAATCTTCTGCACAGGCACTGGGATACGAGGGAACAGAGTGGAGAACCACTCCAGTTTGGTCAGGAAGGAGCGGAGCATCTCTCCGACGGTCATCACACAGCCACCTCCGGCCTTCACATCGAGCTCCTAGAATCAAAAGGTGGGAAAGAGCCCCGAGAAAAACTCAGTTAGCGCACACGGGTAGGATGCAGTTCATTCAGATCACTCTCTTTCCTCAAATCAAAAAGCAATTTGTGATGACCAAGTACTGAACCTTCACCTCTGTTCATCTAGCTTAATCTCTCAATCAAATGTGTCTGCCTTTACTTATTATTACTCTAAATAGAGGAAACAAAAATATCACAAAAGGTTTGCCTCATCTAAGCTGTCTGGCAGTTTCTGGAGTCTGTATTTACAATGTGAGCTTTAATAACCAAGCAAACGTTTGTGAAATCCACTCCACTTTCCTTCACATCGTCTGTTTATGACAGCGTCCTCAAAACGTGGTTGGCTCTGCTGTTTACAGAGCAGAAATGGAGGAAAGGGAGAGCAGTGTCTGAAAACACCCGAGACGCATCCTCATCGAGTCAGAAGGACAAAGAGACAGAAACCTCGGCATCTTGCAGAACTCTTGAGGAGCATAAAAAGCGCCCACAGTGTAAGCACAGACTGGAGCAGATTACTAAATGCACACGAGTTGAAGAGTTGTTATCTTTATATGGTAGAGAACAGCTGCTTTGCACTCACACACGCAAACCAACAGTGCTGAGATACAATATCCAATTCACCTGCTGCACAATGGGCATCTAAAGAAAAAAACAGGGGAATTAACCAGTTGGGTATGATTTCATATGATCAATTCAAATGTAATGCAATAAAACATCAAAGGAGGCCTGGTTGCACAGCCTGGGATCAAATTATATTTGAATTAAATATAGAGAACACAACACAACAGTTAAGAGTTATGCAACAGTCGATATGTGTTTGTCCATCTGTGTGGAGTGTGTATCCCCGTGAATGCTCCAATTGTTATTTATCCCAAATTTAGTTTTGTGCAACAAGTCCTGATAAAAGCTTGTTTTTAAAAAAAAAAAAAAAACAACAACAGGCATGCCTTAATATTACAATGACTGGAAGATTTACTCAGCATTACACATGGTACTTACCCTGACGGGAAAAAAAAAATAAAAAATTCAGCTGCAGAGCAGTAAGCAAGTAACCTCGCTAATCAGGTTTTGGGGACAGAAAACTGGGCACAATTAAGCCAAATGAAGGCAAAGGTGAAAAATCAGCTATGAGCATCACAACGGGGGGGAGAAACGGACATGTGTTGTGCAACTGTGTATTGAATAGAGAGAAAGAAACATCAAATTATTACCCGAGGTGACATACCTCCTCATCATCCAGGAAGCCGTCGTACCATTCTATCAAATCTGCTGGAGGCTGAGTGTATCTGAGGCAGAACGAACAGAGAGCACAGCATTAGAAGTCAGGAAATCACACTGCAATGCTGCACAGGTTTCACGTTTTTAAATCAACATGTTGCAGTGACACTTCATGAACTGATCTTTCCAAGCATGAGGGGATCATGTGGGAAATGATTCAAGCAAAACTTTTGTAGCAGTGTGTTAAATGTTTTAATTGCATATTACAATATCTATCAGCATTTAGTAAATTATTTTGATACTTTTGGAATGTAAAGAGGACCTTAACATTGTATTTTGGTAAAATGTTTAAACTCTGAAAAGGGCAAGTAATTCAGCAAGTGAAATGGTACTTTTAAATGTTGATTAATTATAAAACGGACAGTTCTGGCCTTTGATTATGATTACCTGAGTCACTTTCAAAGCTGTTGCAAAATACTCTTTAAAAACACACACCAGTGAATATGCCAAACAAATTGTTGCAAAATGTCAGATTTGGTTGTTAATAACTGGGTGGGTGTGGGTGAGTGGCTAACACAGACGAACTCGATGGACGAGGAAAATAAATAAGAAAGGAGACGCACTATAATTAATGACTGAGAAAGCAAAAAGCTGGAAAACTAAAAAAAAAAAAAAAAAAAAAAACGCAACTGGGGTCAGTAAATTTGCAGAAAATATGCAAAGCTGTCATTCAACGAATGTACAAAAAAATCTTCATGTAGATGCCAATGAAAGAAACAAAGAGAGTCTATGAGGAGTAACGTTGGAGCTGCCAGGGAACCTGCGGTGTGGGCGCTTTGTTGGAGAAATACCTCTCGTTGCCTGGTCCATATGTCTTTTATCTCCATCCAAAGCGCACAAACTACACCAACCATCTGCGCTAAGTTAACGATGTAATTTTAGCAAGCTTGCAGTCTGCACTAACCACCACTGTACAAAAACTCACTGGTGATGGCCTCGAGGCAGAAGAAATGATGTCAGTGGTGAGGCCTAAATGTGACATATGCCTGCAATCTTCCTGACACCCAAAGTACGAGAGAGGAAGCTAGAGCGATATTTTTACTTCTGGCACAGCACAATTAAAACACAGCTGTCCAGAACATAACTGAACACTACTACACCAATTACCTAGTTAAACGTTAATAACAACCCCAATCTATAAGTATACTTTCCTCTGTATCGGAGTTCATCTGAGTAACTACGTTTCTTGACGGCATCATTTATTATCAATGAAATATCGCATTATTTAGTGTATTATTTATTTTGTGAAACCAAGAAAGCTTATAAAAGCAATAAGTGGCACATGGCTGTGACTTTAGAACAGCTAAGGGTTTATTGCTGAAGAAATAAAAAGAATATTTGCAAGTCTGAATGAACTTCTATAAATGGCATTATGTATTATATATTTATATATTAGGTTAGTCCAATTTAGTCCCAAAAATCATACCTTATGTACATGAAGCCAAGTGCTCTGATGTACGGAGAGTCTGTGTGGGTGATCAAACCCATGAGTTGTTTGCGTGTCAGCTTCAGAGTAAACAGTTTGTATAGAAGACAGAAAGCAGTAGACACAATGCCGCCTGTCCCAACTCCACGCACCTACAGGAAAAATAAAGATGAAGATATATTGTAAATCACATCACAGCACATTATTATTCAAGGGGACTGCTTTGACGACAATACCGAAGTAGCTAAATACGATAAGTCAAGTACCAATGAATGTAAAAAATGACAACAGCATGGGAGATACAGAGGGGGGGAGATGGGGAATACAAAAAGCACGTACTTCTCACTTACCCCTCCGCACATTCCAGTCTGGCCTGCGGTCTTTCTGCTTCCTTTTTCCCAAGGCTCAACGTGAGTCACCTGTAGCCACACAGAGTACAGTACTGAGTTAGTTACAAACACACACACCTGCCCTCTCCATCTCCCTGATGACTTACATTAGAGACTTGTTGAGACTATGGGGGACATTCGTCATCCAAGTTAACAGCTTAGCTGGCTCAATTTGTATCCACAATAAACCCCAACTGTCCCGTCCCTTTTACGTTACGATCTAATGTTAGACTGCAAATACCAAAAAGTAATATTTCAGCTGACAAAGTGTGTGTAAACCCACTCTGTGCAAAAACTAACGCCACCTAAACGATACTTAGCTTAGACGCTAGGTGGCTCGCTAACTTAGCTACACGTATAAAAACACGTTTAATTCTACAAACTAAGCAGACACATTTCAGAGTCTTGAAGTTAAGTCAGCTAAAAGTGTCGCTCTCTGTCACAGCCCCCCTTGTTCTCGTTATTTGACGACCGCAGTACATCACTAGCTACAGTAGCGATAGCTCGACTGCACGGTGGTTAGCATGCGGTTTAGCATCTGCTAATCTTACCTTGAAATAGATTTCGTCCACAACTTCGTGGTAGGTCTTCAGTTCGTAAAGTTGAACTTTGAAATACGGCGAAGACAGCACGTTTGTGAGAATCATTGGGTTGAGGTTCATAGTCTTTTCGTTGCCCCACAGGGGCAATACATTTCCATGTTTCCCCGGTGCAGGCTTGCTAACGGCCTGTGTTGGTAGCTGATTCCCGACGTTAGCCATGTTAGCTGAATCCCACGCCGCTGAGCTTAGTTTGCAGTTAGCGTACTTCCGCTTACAGATCCATCAATGTTGGATAGTGAAATGTCGACCGTTAACAATTTCGCCCGTTTAGTTGTTGTTGATTTGTGGTTAAATTGATGATAACAACTTCCCGCCGTCGTTGTAGCTAAAGTGCTGCTGTTACGAGGTGGAACCGGAACTGTAACGTTAGTGGTGCAGTGTGAACCGCTGCTGTAAAGTTACATACGGCAACACGGTGTTGTTTTCAAAATAAAAGCATGTACTCCGCACCAGATAGTTTAAAATGTATTTCATACCGCACAAACAAATATACCCGAGGCTTCTGTACAGAAAAGATTGAATTCTTATACGTTTATATCATGGTCTACTTAAACTCTTTAAACTAAAAGCTAAGCTAAGCTTTTCATATTAATGCACTGGATAGACTTTTACGTTGAATGTTTTTTCTAACCGGAAGTGGCATTGTCTAACTTGTTGACGTTATTTCAGCGTTCAAATCTCAAATGCCTTATCAGTATCAGTATCACATTTCACAGTAAAATCACTTCCCTCTCAGCATCTGCTTTCTTTTTAACATTACATTTTGGCATGAATACCCAGGGTTGTAAAATATATTAATGGATTATTTTTTTAATTTTTCTATTTTGCTTTCCTTTTTTGTTTTGTTTTTATTTGGAAAAGGTGTGATTACTTAATGTACAGAACCTCGATTGATGATTTTTACATACAATCCTTTCTACATACATGTACACACATATGTACAGAAGCTTATCAAATCCAATAGTTTTTGTCGGCCTCAATAAGACTCTAAGCACCTCATCTTCACCTCCAGGCGCATATATACATGTATATACACTTATATTTATACATAAGCATCACACATTATATTAAATAGTAACTATATACAATCAAAACAAGGGAGTTTACATTTCTATTATTCTCATCTGGAAGAAGAAGGGCATGTGGAACATCAGTGCAGTCATACAAAGTCTACTTGTGTCATAAATTTGATCCATTTATTCCTAATTTGGTAGAATTTGTCTTTTTGTCCATTTTTTCTTCTAAATATTTCCAAACGTATCTCAGATAAACAATCCCTAAGTTTAATGCTATTTGAGTCATTTTAATTCAGAGTACGTTTCTTTATACCAGTGTATATTTACTCCTTTGGCAAAAAAACAACTGAAATACGGGGAAAAAAAGTGAATGGTGGTTAACCAGGGTGCGCTTTTAATGTGCTTTTTAATTGGCTTTAAATAAAATATTAACATTCTGCCATCTTAAAAACAACATACAGATGGGCTTCATACAGAGAGCTTTTAATACATACACACCATAGATATTACCTCAGTGGCAGCAAATATACATTTTACTAATATCAGTGATGCATTTACAAAATCAGTGGTAAAAATAAAATCATCGCTTTCAACTTTACATACACTAGTCTCTCTCTCTCTCTCTCACACACACACACACACAAGCACACACACACATACATAAGAGATATCATACCGAAGGCACAAAACATAAAAAGTTCATGGTGTGTTGAATGCAGTCATCCTTCATCACAACCAGGTGAACAGGAGTGTTTGGATTTTATTGCAGTCACTGTCAGTTTTCTATTTGTTTAAATATATCAGACTTCAAGGAACGGACACAGTCCTTTTCTGCAGCTATTGAGGATACAAATAAAACAATGAAATAAAATCAACCATAACCATAACATAAAAACATGTTGGACTCTTTAACACACTTTTTTAAATAACAGAGACACCCCTTAATAGCTCAGATGTCACCATGATGAGTAACCGATACGTGTTGAATTACAGTTTTCATAGAGCACAAGAAGACCAACAGAAATGCAAGTACACCAGATATTTCAGTCACCAAAATGTTCTAAGAGAGTGGCCTTAACTTCCACTTTCTTACCACTAGGTGTCTCTCCTGGTCCACAGACACTGCCGGTCAGATGCAGAGTGATTGCATAAGAGAGAAATTATATCTCCTGGAATGAGGCGGGAGCAAGTTCTGATGGCACCTCCACTGCTCAGTCTTGTGTACCCCGCATCAGTGTAATACGGCACCCATTTAGGGCAGGCACATGCTTCCCAAAGCCTAGCGCTTAATCACCACCTGCTCATAGGCTCCAGCTGCGACCCTGAAAGAGAAGGCCACAATATGTTACAGGAAGCGAGGGTAGTTCTCAGATTTGGCCGTGAAACTGAAAGTATCTTCACGTGATTTTTTTTAGAAACACATGACGTGTTGACAAGTGATGTGGTTCACAGACAGACTCTGCATTTAGCATATTTACAATAAATTTGTATCTGTAGCAAACGCCTGGTGCGTGACAAACACAATCATCAGTTACATCACACCCACCTCGTGTGCTGGCTTCCCAAGGCTGTACTCCCACCAGGACCAACAAACAAGCTGAGCCCCTCCTCTGCAATAGACACACACACATAAGATATAAGGATACTGCCAATCAGTGCACAGCCAGGGGTTGAAAATGGCGATGGAAAATTGAAAAATAAATGACAATTGGTAGGGAGGCATTGTAGAAAAGCTGGTGAGGCAGCTGACACGGTAGTTGATAATTGAGGAACCATCAAAACATGCGTTTCCCCACTGAAAATGTTTGCAACTTCAGTTTCAATGAACAGGGAGAATCTCCATTTCTTAGAATAACAAATGTCTGTCCTCTGTATGAAGTGTTTGGTGAAGGACAGGGGTTTGTAACATGGCAGCCACAATGTGTGCTCAGTTATCAGCGAGGTTAAACTGCCCTTGTGATATTCATGGAAAAGATATGCAACACTAACTCTGTAATCATTAATCAGATAAATCTTAATATTAGGTTGGTAAATATATCAAGAGTGGTCCAAACTGATGTCCAGTTGTATGACTTTATGATGACTTCATAAATCATAAACATCATCATAAACGCCAATGACCATTCAAAGGAAGTACAGTACGTTAAAGACATTGCATTGCAACACCTCAAAGTAATTTGATTTTATCAGCAGGTTCCAATTCAGCCTTCATGAATGGTACGCAATAGCTGTACACACCCTCTGCACTGGAGTCCAAGAAGTCATGGCTGAAATCCTGGCTCTGCATGATTTTCTCTATTACATCGTCAGCATCCACCCTCGTGGCATCGACTCTCTTCAGCTGATTCTCCACTGAGTTCTGCTTCACTGGATGTCTTATGGAGAAACAGAACCAGCGTGAAACATTACACAAACATGTTTCGCAGGAAAAAGATATAAAAACAAAAGGCTTAAGTAAATGTATTTACTGGACCAGGGAAAGATTATCAGCTTTGATTAGATTTGTTTATAACAAGGTCATTATACACAAAGGTAAAAACCAGAATAGAAACTATGTTCAAAGGTGACAAGAGAGGAAAATAAAAAACAAGATACACTTTGATATAACTTTAGTGAAATGTTTTGTCATTTCTGGTCATTATAAAGTAATGCAGCTCATAATGAGCAACCAATAACAACTATAAAGTCTAATAATTCAGTATTATAGATACGTGATGGAAGTTATGTGTGAGTCTCAATTTCAGACACTTTGTATCTATGTGTATTACCTTGGAAATTTAGCAGGGGTAGACAGGTGTTCAGGTACGTGGGGGTAGGTGGCAGAGGTGGGGGGAGTGGTCCTGCTCTCCCTCTCTCCTCTCTCCCCCTGCTGATCACCGGGTTCCAGGATGCTGCCGATGCCCGTGGAGGCAGAACCTCCTGACGCGCTCCGCCGATGGCTCAGATCTGTTAAACTGGAGTGATTTGAGCTGTAACCTACAGGACAGGAGAGAAAAACACTAAAGTTTATGCTTACGATTTTGTGTGACTGGTTTTGTGTGATAATGTTGCTTTTGTGTGTCTGTGTTTGGTACCTGAGATTTTTGACTGTTGACTTGCGTAGCTGGGTGTTCGAGAGTGACCGTATGCTACCAGCTCCTCTGGGACTGATACTGACTTTCCTGGAATCTCTAAATGAAAACAAAACACACACCGAGCAAAATGTTTTAAAAAATACGTATGTTTGTTCTTTAGGGTTAATCTGCATTCACATAGTTTTAGTTTCTTTATGATGCTATTTATTTACATTACTGATGACCTCTTAATAAATTTGGTACCTCACAAAAGATGGTTGTCAAAATAAATGTCTACAACAAAATCTTTGCTTTTGTCAAGAGCAGAGAAGTTCAATTCAAAATGTTGCTATTGTAAGGAACAGTACGTACCAGTGAGTGAATGGGATATGTGCATGTCACCTCCCTTTCTGTCCTCAAGGAGACACTCTGCTTCAGCCTGTGGGATTCCCAGAGTCATGGCTGTAGATGGGGGTCTAAAGGGAACACAAGAAACAGTGATGTCATTAAGAACCACAGTGGTGTTATATGGAGTGCTGATGCTTTGTCAACAGCGATTATATTTACATAGACACTAAAAATGTGACTCTAGCTCGACTGAAGCCTCTGTGCGTGGGATTGACAATTCTGAATGACTCGTGGGGGTTGAATACAAAAAGACAATAATGCAATAATGCATGCTGCTACCTTGGGACTGACTCATTTTCTATAAATAGGAGCTCACGCCAACTAAATCACTAAATATACACATACTCCTCAGCTTATTAAACTGATGTAACCAAACCGGACCATTAGTTATATTGTTTAACGCAGGAATCTTTTAACTGAAATATTGTTATATTCTGATTCTGATGTGAAAATGCTGTAACACGTAATGGCTCCACTGCAGATACTTAAGTACACAGCAGCAAGAAAACATGAAAGCCAACAGTCTCTTTGATCAAATTACGTGTTAGTTATGAGTGTAATAGTATAAGTAGAGTAATAAGTCTATAAAATAGAATGACGGTTTAACAACATCTGGTAAAGCAGACATTAACAGGAAACTCTCTGCTACTGAGACACAATGTTAAACACAGGAATTGGGGGTGGAGAGGCAGACAAAGGGTGACAGACACACGGTGAAAAAAAAATGAGCGTCATCTTTCTTGTTGCTCTGTTGCAAATCCTACAGACACAATGAGTAACACTGCGTGGGATGAATGACTAGGCCATCCTTGAGTTTGCACTCATTGGCAGCAGTGTGTGTATTATTACACCAACGGGGCGTTGGGACATGAAAGAATACTGGGAAAGACTTGGCGCGGGTTGAAGAAAGCTGACTGTTTGCACATGGTGCAGGCTTTGCAGGAGTGTGATGTCAGATCACATGCTTTGTGACAAAGTGCTCTACATGCAGGTCTGGACAAAAGAGAAATACAACCTCTGGGCTGAGCTGATCACATTTTAACTGTTGCCTACTAATGGGGTTGAGTGGATTAATGCCTGGGTGAGGTGTTATCAGCTCCCAGAGACTGAGATGAGATAAAACCTCAGCCACAAAATAATACTTCATAACTGAACTATGTTATATGTCTGTGTAATATAAGACATCAGTGTCTTTTCAGTTAAACAACTAACAGGATGTCATGCGAAAGCCTTTCCTGTGTGGTTAGGTGCAGACATTTCTATGTGAGCTACAGACTTTCATTGGAACCGCAAACATAACAATTTATAGTTGAAAAAAGTCAGCATTTCCTTAGTTACGCCTGTCAAAGTGAACTGACATTCAGAAAAGTCAGGAATCAGGAATAAAAATAACAGATAAATAAGGTCAAAATGGGCTCCTACGTTTTGAAACAGGGATCTCCAGACATAAGCTGTGTGGTGATGACAACCTGTAACAGGAAAAAGAAGAATAGAAATGTCAGTTTTAGACTGAGCACATACGAAGCAGAAAAAGGCAGTAATTTTCCTCCATAGTGCGGTTTCATAACGTTACCATTAACTAAGATTTATAGTAACATTTTGCAAAATGTTAGATCTTGCCCTGGGAGGAATTGTCATATTTAGAATTCATTCCCACTGCTCAAGCAGGCTCAGACACGTTCTGCATTGGCTTTCAGGACATTCAACTTTTTCATCCATGCCATCAATCCAACTTTGTCAGACAGAAGAGTGTCTACTCCCACAAATTTGTGACTTTAGCTTTAGATAGCAAGAATAGGTTTTCTTTACTAAAATGCATTATATTTGTACAGACATGTTATAAATGATTGGACTGGACTAAACCTTTACCAGTGTGGTAGAGAATCCTAAGGGCATTTCATGTTTAAAGGAGGATTGTAGTGCTATGTGTTAAAACACTGCCACACCTTCAGAATTGAGTTGTCCTGTCTGGTGTTCTTGGTGTCGTATCCCTCTAGGAGACACCGTCGTGTAGTGCTGCCTGATCCAGCAAACTCAGACAGGTTCAAGTCAGCAAAGCCCAGCTGCAAAGGGACATAAGAGATCAGCCAGTTTGAACTATTTGACAGTCAGTTTAAATGATTAAATATCAGATTTGACCAAATATAAATTGTATTGAACAGTGAGAGTTCCGTTTTCTGTCAGCAAGAATCTATTTGTACATAAAGCACCATCCTCTAATGATGTGGTGTCATAAAACATACAGTAGTCTAAGAAGACATCCAGCCCAGCTCAAGCTTAGTTTTTGGAGACACAGATGGGACCTTCAGTCCCTGAGAAATCAGACAACCGAATTCTTTAACTCATCATTAAAGTTACTGGCTAACAGAGCGTAGGTTTTGATTAACAGATTTTTCAATCAGTAACCAAGGCCGGAAACTAGAAAGAAAGAAAACATTCTTAGTCAGCGGACTCATATTACTGAAAGGTCCTCTAAGGGCGCTTGGATGCAGACTGTTATCACATAAATTTTATGATAAGGCCGCTCTAATGGATCTCTGCTACTTTAGTTGCTGTGTTTGCAACTAATGCAGATCTACAGATGTTAGAAGTGTTACCTTTGCAAACGTTTTCCCGCCCTTCAATTCCTAAAATGACAAAAACACAAAAAATAAGTGAGGTTGCATGTTTCATTGTATCACACATTATGTGCATAAACATTTTCTTAGCACATTAAAGCCTCAAATGTTCGGACTCAGATAAAGCCTGGTGGCAGAGAAAAATGCACCGTACCTTGCGCACTGACACCCGGCACAAACAGGGGTCTAGCACACCTGTCACAGCATTGGCGCTCATCTTACACATGAAAGAGAATCTCTTCTTCCAGTGTACACAGTTAGCTTGGACAGACTCCCTGTGAGAGAAGCACATTTGGAAAGAACTGCTAATTACAGAAGAAAAACACACAGACACACTGAATACTAACAGAGTTGTTGAGCATGTGTTGCGCATGTTTCTACTTGTAATTGGAATATGTAGAAGAATGTAGAAAATTATATTTTTAAATTTAGTCTGTGAAATGAGCTTCTTTTAGACTTTGAACTCTCTCCAACAAAGTTGTATTAGATTATATATTCAATCATTCTTTGCAAACATTTGTTAACTCCAACTGCTCAGTTGAAGTCCTACATTAGGAAAAATAGATGCATTTAACCCAGATATTTATGTGGTTTGGCTCATTTTAATTCACAAATTAAAGATTTCTTTTTTAACACTCTCCCTTTCGACGTCATGGTTATGCGGCGTAACAATGTGAAGAACCTCAGGATCTGTTAACAAGATGTAAAAGCAGTGGTTAACCCGTGAAACAGTGCATAGAGAGCGGATGGTATCCAGTACTGGGTGTCCAAGCATACTGAAGTCTATTTAGCCGAACATCTTACAGGAAATCTATCACTGTCTATATTGGGGGATTCAAGGGGAAGATGCAAATTGTTGCCATCGTCATCAACTTGCTATTACCCTGCATGTTGATCTAATTTTTATGATGGGATGCTCTCTGTGCCTGACATATGGCTGTTTTGGAAGAAGACATTTTACTTTACAGGGTAAATGCAGAACACACAATGCTGACTGGCATATTATTATGGATTGAAAGAAAACATTAGGATCTTTTAGGACATCTTTTAAAAGCAACAGTAGTAAAAATTGAAGTAATCTAAAAATAAGAGCATGTATGATAAACAGGATTGTCTTGTACTTGGAAAAAGAGACTAAATCTGTGGCTGGAGCAGGATAAAACAATATGTGTACAGTGTTTACACTGACTGTATCCATGGCAAAGTAATAAGGGTTAGTGGTTCACTTGTGTCTGACTGTATCCGTTTTTCCAAAGTGACTCATTTAAACGTTACAAGCAGTTATAATCATAGACCCAAGGGGATTAACCTCGTGCGCTCCTTTGCAGTGGAAGAAAATACAGTTTTTGGTTGTCACGGTGTCATGAAGAGAAACAATGAGTAGACATCATGGATGTACAAACGAAGAAGAAAATTAGCCTGAGACAAAATAGACAAATGAGACAAATTAGCCTCTTGAGTCATTAAGGACAAAAATGTCCACTTCTACGAAACTGCTCTAAAAACTTTACAAACTAATATATTCTTTGTTTTTGTTTTTTTTACAGAAATCTCTTAAACAACTTCAGCCCTGCTCAAAACTACAAAACATTCAATCATTTTGAGGATATTAACCCTTTAAATGCCAGTTTGATTACTTGATGTCACTGTTGAAAAACCCCCCACAAACAATTAGTTATTTCCCCCTTTTTCAAAAATAACATGAAGTAATCGAACTTATATTATAAATCGCTTACATTATTATAATTATCATTATTATTAAACCGAACTGACTTAAGCTAAATGAAATACTTGAGCTGAAATCTAAGATGTATTTACAGCACCTGTTGCTTAGCAACTGCTTAGACTAACGGCGTCAACGAAAGGCTACTAAAACTATATAATGGAACTAATTAATGATGCAAATCATAGTTAAATCACAGCTTCCTGGGTTGTACTTTGTCCATAAACACAGCAGCAAGTTTTCAACGTTTGAAACGTTAGGTTAGCTAATGTACAGCTTAGCTCTGCAGTATCACGTTAGTTAGTTAGTTAGTGAACCTAGCTGTTAGCGTGCTATGCTGTGTTGTAGCCAAACGTTAACTAACAGCTACACATTAACGTCAAATGCCACGGCATGTCGTGGAGACGACAAATGCTTTAACAGGTGTCCAACTCAAACTAAACAAATGGTCAAAAACGAGTTTAAATTTAATTATAGCTTCTTCCAACAACTAGTGAACTGTTGCTATAAATAGTAAAAACTCACTTACCGGGTCGACTCTTCGGCAAAGCCTCCATCTAGGAGTCTGACTTTACAGAATAAGACTCCGTTAACGAAGGGAACCGATGACAATTCCTCCAGGTTGAAGTCTACTTTGAATTTAAATCTCTTTTTCTTCATGAGAATGAACGACATGATGTATCCAAGACGTGAGAGACGGAGGCACAAACAGAGAGCCCTGTCTGGAGTGGTAGAGCTGACAGACAGCTGTACACTTTCCCTGCTGCTCTCTCAGCTGTTACTGCTGCTGCTGCTGGTGGTGGTGGTGGTTGTGTGTGTCTGCAGACAGGCACGATTCAAAGTTCAAATCTTTTCCTCTCCACCCACTAAAAAATATCATTCATGACGTGTGGGGAAATTCCACCGTTTGATTGGACACTGCAGTTGCAAAAAAAAAAAAAAAAATAGAAATAATGCCCACTCTGCCCACTCTACAGTGCTCATGCTGGTACGCTTCCCCCCCCCCCGTCTCTGTATACAACTATGGATCACTCATTAAAAAATAAACTATTTTCTGTGCATGAGTTAATACACTGAAGTGACATTTGTTCCAAATAACTGTAAAGGAGAAGTGGGGAAATAAAGAAGGGAGAATTATTTAGCTGACATCTAACAAAAAGAAGAAATGCAAAATAAGCATATGGCAACACTGGAAAAGTCTGTACGGTAGTTTTAATTATTACTAATGATTGTGTCAGACACACTTTCCTTCTCATGTTTTTCTTTATTTGTATTACTCTCTACATTGCAGATGAACACATATGGAATTATGTGGTAAACAAAAAAGGTGTAAAAAAAAAAATCAAAATATGTTGGCTGCTTTCCATTCACTCTGCAGACCAGCTCATCCCAAACATCTCAACTGGGTTTAGTTCAGGTGATTGTGAAGGCCAGGTCATCTGATGCAGCACTCTATCACCCTCCTGCTCAAATAGCTGTTACATAGACTGAAGGTGGTTCCACTAAGTACAAACCAGGGTGTCTCAATGCTATGGTGGCAATGCTGGTTAAGTGTACTTGAATCTAAAATAAATCACCCACAGTTTCACCAGTAAAGCACCCCCACACCATCGACCTCCTCCTCCATACTTTAAGGTGGGAACCACAAATGTAGATACCATCCCTTCACCTTCTCTGTGTCTCACAGAGAGACAGCTCAAATTTAGATTTCCGCTGGTGAAGCAATTCTTTGTCTTGGTAGTCGCCTTCAGTTGTGGTTACTTTGCAGCAATTTGATGAAAGCCTGGTTAATGCTCCACACAGCTGATGAAGACGTGTCATCTAATGACACATCTAATCCGAGTGTCATTAATTGTTGATTTGTGGGTCCGGTGACTGTAATGAACTTCCTCTCTGTCCTCATGAGAACCAGTTTCATAAGGGTGTTGGGTGTTTTTTGCAACTGCAGTTGATGACACATCCATAGTTTTTTTTTTTTTTTAGATTTTTTTCTGAATGACTGACTGAACGATCGTTAATGATGGACTGTTGTTTCTCTTTACTTAGTTGAGTGTTTTTTGTCATAATATGGATTACTACAGTAGTTGAATAGAGCTATTTACTTTGTGCCAACACAACACAACACAACTGATGGTCTCCGGCATTAAGAAGGCAAAAAATTCCACTAGTTAACTAGTTAAAGAAAAATAAACAAAAACTAATAAGACTGAAATAACACTGTACATATAATAAATCCTCAGTTTGAAAAGATTTGGAAGTAGAAAGATGGCATTTAAATTGAACTTGTAGGTGGAAGCAGTTTCCAGAGCCAAAAATGAGATCAGAATTTTATATGCCATTTATTTTGCTGAATATTTTATTTATGTCTAAACAGTGGTTGAAGAAGTATTCAGATCATCTACCTAAGTGAAAGTAGCAGCACCACACTTTAAAAATAATTTCAATCAAAAGTGAAAGTATATTGCATTCACTCATTTACTTGAAAGTCAATTATTAGAAAAATATGGCTAAAATACCAGAATTTTCCTTTCTTTCCATAGTGTCATGTAGCCTACAGATTATATTAATTAATGAATTATTATTACTGATGTATAAACATGTAAGCAGCATTTTCATTTCGCAGCTTGTTAAGTTAGAGGAAATTTTATCCACTTTATATACTGTTGGGTAATTTAATCTAAGGTATAACGGTTGATAAATTTTATGATACGTAGCACCTGTAGATAAATGTAGCTAAGTTAAAGGCACTTTTCTCTAAAATTTCCCTACAGTACAGTGGCCCAGTTAAAAGCTAAAAAAAAAAAAAAAAAAATAGGGATTAGAAATAGAGAGTAGAAATATGACGACCTCTCTCACCGTAGATATAAAGGGCTAATTTTGAGACCATTCTTATTATACACTAGTAAAAACACAATAATGAATATTATGTTCCATCTTACACAGTGGACCTCTAAGATGAATAAACCTACAGTTTTTATTTGAGGGGCTCAGTGTCTGACCCCTGACTCTTCTCCTTGTGCGCCACCCTCTGTTTGAGGACACACCGCCATCTGGTGGCGAGCAGCGGCGCCGCGCTGTAGGAAATACTACGCCGTGTGTTTCTCTGACACGTCCTGCAAGATGAAGAGATTACATTTCATCTGTAAAGCACCATCACACAACACGCGAAGCAAGGGCGCTAGAAACAGATGAGAAAGTCCACTATTGGAATCACAATCCGGATTATGCATATGGTTTAATCCGGGGATTATTTATCACACCACTTTTTTTTTGTTTCACCAGCTTTCCTGCTTTTCCGTAGAAAACACCGAGTTGCTACGTCGCCTTCGTTGCTCCGCCCTCGGTTTGCTGCAGTTCCCCCCTTAAACGCTCCGGAGTACACCTTTGCATGGAGCAGTCTGCAAAATAAAGTAACTATAAAGCCTGATCTTCGTCGCGGACTCCGAGCTCATGTATGGATTTTTACAGGGTTCATGAATGATCGTCAGCATGGATTAATAATCACATCCTGACTGCAGGACGGCTCGCATGGACGTTGTGGTTCCACATTAGCGCTACAATGTATCAGATGTTACGGACGTTGTTATTACCAAATGCTCGGTGCTGGGATGCCAACAGCCAGCGGTCATATCAGGACTTATTCGAGAGGCTTGATACCAATAAAGATGGGAAGGTGGACGTCGCTGAATTACGAGCGGGCCTTAAAGCGATGGGGATATTCCGCCAGGGAGCTGCACAGGTAATCTCGAGAACCATGGGGGGTTTGTAGGGACGTGAGTTTCAGGGCTTGGCCTGTTCGTTTTGCATAAAATTCCTGAGTAGTGTGATTATGTGGCTGCCTGTTTGAGTGTGTGTGTGTGTGTGTGTGTGTGTGTGTGTTTGTGGCTCACCCAAGTAAGCAACTGAACCATTAGATTGTATCTCCTCTCTGCAGAAAATTGTGTCATCTGGTGACCAAAACAAAGACGGGAGTCTTGACTTCAACGAGTTCTCCAAATATCTGAAAGATCACGAGAAGAAGCTGCGGCTGACATTCAAGAGTCTGGACAGAAACAATGATGGTGAGAGATGAGGGCTGCAGGAGTTTAAAAATACTTGGCCCGAGTGTTCACACTTAATGACATTTTACTAGTGAATGTTTACAAAACCACCAAACCACTGTTTATACTGCAGCATGTTTGAGATTTTTATTTTATGTTGTGTCAGGACGCATTGATGCCTCGGAGATCCAGCAGTCCCTCGCAGAGCTGGGCATGGACATCAACAGAGAGGATGCACTGAAAATATTACAGAGGTTTGACCTCCACTTCTGTCAGCTGTCACATGTTCCTATTTGCAGACACGCGCCTATCTCCTCCGCATTGATTTATTTAGGGGTCAGTGTTTAAGTCACAAGAAGTTTTCTCAACATAAAAGAGGTCAAGGAAGTGCTGTGCGCGCTGCTTTCTACTCCTTCTATTTATATTGCGCCTTTATCAGGGTCACATTTCTGCTTGTTACAAGTGAAGTCCATAGTTCGTGGGTTAAGATGTTTCTGTGTGTGTTTCCTTAGCATGGACATTGATGGGACCATGATGGTGGACTGGAACGAGTGGAGAGAACACTTCCTGTTACACCCAGCACAGAACCTGGAAGAGATCATACGCTACTGGAAACACTCCTCGGTACGGGATGTATACACACAAACAAACACGCTCTGCAGATGAATACAGGCGCAACTGCAGTGAGATAAATCACGTGTGTCGTCTAGCCCTCTTGTGTTGGATATTATGGATTTTCTCTGCAGCCAGTATTTTGGCAGCAGCTTTGAAAGACTAGGCTGTCCCAACATAATTAGGTCACAGCATGCTCCTCCACCTCTCCTTAGTGCAAATAAAGACGTCATTGATGAGATATTTGCTCCATCATGAGCAACGTAGTGCCTCTCTTCTGCATCTGCATGTTGCACATTTGTGGTGTCACAGATAACGAAACCAGACTGAACTGCATTTTCATACCATACGCGTGTCACAGTAGTGACTGCAGGTTGCACAGCTAACTGCAGAGTTGCATTAAATTGCCACCGCACCATGTTCCGCACTAATGGACACCCTTTATGCTTTTGGAAAAACATCGGATATGTTTATCTGAAACAGCTAAAGCATGCAAGACGAGGGTTCCTTCGGTTCAACGATTATGATTTCACAAGCACTACCGGCTAAAGGAGCTCAATTCATTGTTTGTTTGTCAAAAAAAACAACGCCTGCAGGTTTTAGCCCTTTTTATTTGAACCAGTTTCACTAAATTAACAGAGAAAAAGAGCACGTTACTCTACTAATGTGTTCACTGAAACCTTTCGTTTTTTTACACTGTACAAATAATAATGCCCTCTTTACACTGTACAAATAATAATGTGGCAAGTGTTGCTGCATCAGTGTGAAAATATACCGCAAAAGGAGAAGTTCTTGTGGCATGTGACTTCCGTTTGAGATACAGTCTCAAAGCCACAACGAATTCATTTGTTTACGTAATCACTAGGTGCTGGACATAGGTGACAGTCTTGCCATCCCAGATGAATTCACAGAGGAGGAGAAGAGCTCAGGCGGCTGGTGGAAGCAGCTTTCTGCAGGTGCAGTGGCAGGAGCTGTCTCTCGCACCGGTACTGCCCCTCTGGACAGAATGAAAGTCTTCATGCAGGTGAAATATATATGAACGATTATGGACATGTGCCTTCTTAACGCTCATTTAATAAATAAAAGTGTGTGAAACTGTCCTTGTACTGTAGGTTCACTCTTCTAAGACAAACCGGATAAGCCTGGTAGGCGGTTTCAAGCAGATGATCGTAGAGGGAGGTCTGACTTCTCTGTGGAGGGGGAACGGGATCAATGTTTTAAAGATCGCACCTGAGACTGCAATCAAATTTATGGCGTATGAGCAAGTAAGCTCTAAACTGCATGCCATTCATCACGGTTTTATAACAAATATTTGGAAGTCATGTTTATTTTCTTGCCATTTTGTGTGTTTTCTGTAGTATAAGAAGTTGTTATCATCAGAAGGCCAGAAGATTGAGACGCACAAGAGGTTTATGGCTGGCTCTCTGGCTGGAGCAACAGCACAGACAGCCATCTACCCAATGGAGGTGAAACAGCTGTTGATTGTCGTACCGACTGAAGTCAGATCTTTTCCCACCAGATGTCAAAATGCCACATAAAATTCAAATAATCTTTGATTTTTTTGTTTTTTGGACTTTCTCTCTTTAAGGTTTTAAAAACTAGACTCACCCTGAGGAAGACTGGCCAGTATTCAGGAATGTTTGATTGTGCCAAGAAGATCCTGAGGAAAGAGGGTGTAAAGGCTTTCTACAAAGGCTACGTTCCAAATTTAGTGGGCATCATTCCCTACGCTGGGATAGACCTCGCTGTTTATGAGGTATGCGGGCTTTGTGGTGTGTTCCGCTCCTTTGGTGATATTTCACAACAGAGTGCACTTTGTTAAATTAGCTCATTTGTATGCGTGATTAAACCACTCAGTCAGAAAAATCAATTTTCGTGTTATGTTAATGTACAGTAGTTTTTTTTTTCCTAACGTCCTGTCACTTTTTCTCTGCTGTGTCTCAGAGTCTAAAGAATGCCTGGTTGTCATATCACACCAACGATTCAGCTAACCCTGGAGTTCTGGTGTTGGTGGCCTGCGGGACCATCTCTAGTACCTGCGGCCAGCTGGCCAGCTATCCACTCGCACTTGTGCGCACACGGATGCAGGCACAAGGTAAACTCAGTCTCAGACTTACATGGCACATAATTACACAGTTGCTAACATCTTTAACGACAGGCAGGATGTGTGTGTGATGACAAAGCTCTTTAAAAGGTATCCCAATATTTCCTGTAAACATACACTTGAATTAGTAGGCTGTGATGGAGACAGACATCCCTGTCCCAATTAATTCACACCATGAGAAGAGAGATATAGATTTAAGATAGAGTATATGTGATATTGTATAATCAGTAGTTTCATTTCTGCACAGTTGCCTTACTAATAAGAAGCGTGCTTTAAATGCAGACCTCCCTCTCTAACTTACATTTGGTCTCCAGCGTCTCTGGATGCCTCAGACCAGCCCTCCATGACGAGTCTGGTGAAGAAGATTGTAGCCAAAGATGGCTTTTTTGGACTCTACCGGGGCATCCTGCCAAACTTCATGAAAGTCATTCCTGCTGTCAGCATCAGTTATGTGGTTTACGAGTACATGAAGGCCGGCTTAGGAATCTAAGCCAGAAAATGATGCTGCAAGCGAATGAAAAACAAAGAATATTCAATGACTTAAAAAAAATTGCCTGAAATAACTCCTAAGAAAACAAACAGACACGAAACATACAGAGCATGACTTCCACCAGCTGGAGTTGGAAAACTGTATGTATCCCGCTAAGGACCGTCTGTCAGTAGCTAAAGCGTTTATCGGTTGTAGTGAGCATGCTTTCATTCTTATCCTCTTATCTTAATTTTTCATTTATACACTGTCTGGACACAAACGTACTACTGTACATGGATACATGCATACAAAGTAGAAAACATAATAGGACACAATGGGTTGTTAAAACCCTCCTACTGTAACTGTGATCAAGCCAAAATGGTAGCTCAATGGGACTTACTGTTGTGCTTTTGGTTAACAAAAGAACTATTTTCTTTAGAGAAAGGCGGAGCTTGTAGCTACGAGTTACTAGTCTTATTGTGAGCATGAGGAATGAATAAACAATGCAAGGGGTAAATGTTAAGTCCACACACTTTAGAGGTAATTCAACACTTTTCTGAGTTGTAAACACCTGAAAGTGACCTCAACTCCAGTCAGCAGCTGTCGACTTAAAATAACTGGCCCTGAAAAAAATCAATAACTTGTTAACACTGGAATACTGCGTGCGTGTGAAGACACACACTTGTTGTGCAATGTGAAAATCACTAATTCCACTTATGTTATTTACATGTGCCTTATAGCCACTCGATGTGAACCTTCTGACATCAGCAGATTTTTTTTTTTTGCTTTATACACTGTATTTATGTACTTTATACCTGTTCTCAGTTATGGTTATTTATAAGTTTTGATGATGGTTACTACAAAGTAACACGTTGAAATACTTCTGTCATGTTATTTGTCTTGTATTGCATCATTTCAACACACCAAGACCTCCACCCCCAAAAACACACACATACACACTCACAGCGGGATGCTTTTATGTTGAACATTTTGTTACTTATTGTTCCACATGGCCCAGCGATGGGACATCTTTATCTTCCATGTAAGATGACAATCTGCATTTTATCTGTCTTAAGTTATATTAATGTGGACGTTAAGAGACACATGGGCCTTTTCTTCTATACAAACCTGAGATTTTATGTTCTGGTGTGTGTCATTTCATTTTAGAGTTTAGTGGGCAGCAATAGGTGATAGAGATACTGTGACAAAGCAGACGAGATACAGACACAGTGGATCAATAAAATGATTTCATCAGCGTTGTATTTTTGATTTGCTTTGCTGGCTTTGGGATAGAACAGTGGGTCCCAAATTGGGGTCAGGACCCTCATAAGATAAATCTACACAGGATGGTTGATAGTAAAGCAATAAATAAATGCATACTGTGCAAAATAAGGGCTATTTCAGCCAGATTTTCTTGAAAGAAATTACTGGATAATTGTAACTCTTCTGCCCTCTGAAAACCATTAAAATGAAACATTACTGGAAAGAAAAAATAGTTGAACTGCTTACAACCTACAAGTACAAACAGATGAGGAATCATATGAAGACTTGGTTTGTTTTTAAGGGGTCGTCAGACAAAAAGGTTGTGAACAAGTGGTATAGAGTATTTTGGTTACCATGTCAGTCTCAGGTTCTCACACAATTGTTTGAATTTGCTCTGATTCATACTACAAATGAGTCTAGAAATGTGTGAAGGATTGTCCTCAAGATCAAGAGAAATATCAACCAAATGAAGATTACCAAATTATTCTGGAAATAACACTTTCTCGGTTACAGCATACAGACACAAAACAATAACATTACAGATCTATATCATGATCCTTGTAACAAAGGGGCTGACTGATTTACTAGCTGGTAAAGTTTGTGCAGCATAGTACTACTTATGCAGCCATTTTGATATGATATAGTAGGGTCAACTCAGGTGTTTCCAAAGATAATAATTAAGGTTCTGTTACATTTATTGCAGCAGAGACTTTCACCCTTACACCCTGACACTGTTTGACCTGAATGGGATAGATAGATAAATTAGGTCGTCATAGAAATCCAGTATATTTGAATACAATTTTTAAATAATAGAATAAAATACTGAGGTAGAAAAACTAAAATAAAAATAAAACACAGAATGGGACAAGGACACTTTGAAAACACAAGATAAATAGGTAGATAAGGTACAGTGGCAAGATGATGGTAATAGTACTGATGATATGACGGTAATGTAATTGTTGATAACAGTATAATGGGACCTTAATTAGTATCATTGGTAACACCTGTGTTTACTATACTATTTCATGTCAAAATGGCCACAGTGAGAAAGGTTGCATTTAACTTTTGGACACTAAAAAAGAATAATAAAAATGCTCATTAATATTATAATATTTAGACTAAGAGACAGTCAACACGGCACTCCCAAAATACTCTAGAATTTAAATGACGCATATCCAGTTTCCACTGAGTCACGTACATACAGTCACTACTGTGTAATGTCACCGTGTCTGTATTACACGTGCACACGATCTACAAATATTTACCATGTTGGCGAAAGGCGATAGGTCCATTTTGTCCTCGCCGCACACCGTAGCTGGGCCACCATCGCTGCAGTTGACAGAAAAAGGTGAGCCCCCCGCTGTAAACAAACTACACGATAACACCAGCTGGTTTCGGTGAGTTTTGTCCGCTTTATCGCTGCTACACGGTGAAGTTTTCGTGCCGGTGTCATAACTCCTGATAACCGACGTCGTAAATACGGACGGACGGGATGCTAGGTAGCTAGTTGTAGAAAATGACAGCTAGCTAACTGCGAGCAGCTAAAAATATTCTCCTGAGGCGGACACAGCTGACTGTCAGAGGGGAGACTCTGGTGGGTTAAAGCTAACGAGCTAGCTGAACTTACTGCCTTCAAATCATGGTGTGTTTGTGCCTATTATTATTTAGCTAGTTTGTGAAGTTGCAACTTGTTGCTCATTAAGTAGCTAGTGGGCGTTACGTTAGCTGATGGTTGTATTAACGTGAAGTCTGCTGTGTTGTAGCCAGTCCAGGTTCACGGTTAGCATGGCAGACAGCCTGTCGATAAGCCTTTTAGCCTTTGTGGAAAGCTGTTTAGCCTCACGGTGCACACCGGGTGCATTTAATGTATGTTAATGTGTGTTTAGCATTTGTAAATGTGGCCGGTGTCAATGTGGCAGACATAATAACACACGAGTGTCTTGGCTGTGGCTTTTATTCAGTGATAACCTACATATCGTATATTATTGATGTCTTATTTGTAATTTCTTGTCTTGAACTTATTCATTGGTAGGTTTGTTGACATTGTGGTTGCTCCTTATCACCTTTACACGCTTTACAAAGGTACATGAATGTAACACCAGCCATAATTTTGTTCAGGACAGTCTTTGGCTCAGTCATTGTAACTTTTTTTTCCACCTATTTGTAGTTTCTGAATTGCTAGATTACAATAAAATCAGACTTCTTTGTTTTGTACTCAAGCGTATAAGAAGATACAAATGGTCTTGTACTTGTATTACGTGTATTAGTAGTTTAAATAGTCTATTGCATCAGCAACCTCAGTGGCACACCTTTCAAAACCTTAAATAAACTTCCATACATCCAGAACTCTGCAGCCACACCCGTGACCACATCACCCTGTCCTCCCAACATATCTGTGACTGTACTGACATACCCACCTTCAAATCCCTGACAAAAATTACAAAATAATAATAATAATAATAATGCTATCACTGATTTTTGCTCCAAATTACAAACTTTCTGGGGCATAATTTTTAAAAAATAGATCTTCATCATTGTCCCTACATTGCCATCTTCAGAGTCTCTGTTGAGATTCCAAACCTGCGTGCGGAGGAAGCCGACGTTATTGTTTTCTCGTCCCATTCCCATGGCACATAGGAGGACATTAATGCCGTGAAAGTCATCTGGCTCTTCATTAGCGTCCTCCTGGCTGTGTGACTTAAAGTTCACACTAAGAGGTTCATCAGAGAAGATTTTTGTCTTTGTCTATCTTCTTACTTAGTACGAAGTCACAGGGTTTACTTTTAATCCCAAGACGTTATTCACTATTTTTATGTGTTTTATCTTTGTTTATTTATTTATTACTTATTGTCCATTTCCAGTCTCTGTCATTGTGTTGTGGATGTCTTTGAGTACTTAGAAAAGGGCTCTTAAATAAATAAAATTTATCCTTATTACAAATCCATTTGTCTTTTCTTTTCAGTACCACTGTAAATAGTGAGGCATTATGGGCAATACAAGTGACCGGGTGGCTGGAGATCGCCATGGAGTCAAGGCCCACCGCTCAGACAGCAGTGGCAGTCAGAAAGACCATGAACCCAGCAGCAAGATGGTGGACAGCACAGATGACCCCAACATCTTCAACACCCATGGGCCAGAGTCCAAGGTACTGCTGGAAATGACAGAAATCTTGTGTACTCTGCAAGAATACCTTACAGATTTCTTTGCTATCTGTTGGATATGATTTTTCATAAGACCAGCTTATAGATGAAATATCAATTAACTGCTTCTCAGGCATTGGGAGACAAAGAATTCACCCCAGATCTGGATGACTTGGTGAAAACCGGTCCTCAAGCTCGACCCACAGTCATCCGCTGGGCCGGAGGGGGAAAGGAGGTCTACATAGCTGGTTCCTTTAATAACTGGAGCACAAAGATACCACTAAACAAGAGGTAAGAGATGTGATTTGTGTTCAGCATGCTATAAATGTCATGCTTACTCTCATGGTCGAATAAAATTATATCAGTTTATTAGCTCCAGTGTTGCATAAATACACTTTCTTTTATTTTCTCCAAAGCCATAATGACTTTGTAGCGATCCTGGACCTGCCGGAGGGAGAGCACCAGTACAAGTTTTTCGTAGATGGACAGTGGGTCCATGATGCATCAGAGGTACATCAGTTTTTGTTTGAAAGTAGATAGATTTTTCTATTGTACATGGATTATTAATCTCAAACAAATGATTTAAATAAACATCAAAGGAATGTTTAAACATTTTAAAATACATCATTAGAAATTTTTCATTTAAATATCATCTGTTACGGTGCTGATTTATATTGTTAGTGGTTTTGTTTTCATGGGATTGTCATGGAGTTTTGTCAGCCATCGCCGTATACTGTTTAAAAGTCAGCCGCTCCAGATAATTGTGTAAATGTGACCACACTCACAGCATTATCATCAAGGCCTTTTCTAAAAACCCAAGCAAATGTCTTCAGGGCGTTTATAAATAATAATTATGACAACGCTTCATTGTTACCTCTTGGCACATTTCTTTCTTTTGCAGCCAGTTGTAACCAGCCAGCTCGGCACCATCAACAACCTGATCCAAGTGAAGAAGTCAGACTTCGAGGTGTTTGACGCACTGCAGGTTGACTCTCTCGAGTGCTCAGACACATCAGGTCAGCTCATGTCCACAATGCTCTTGCACTTTTTATACTGTTTTTTTTTTTTTTAATAAACCCATTAAACAGTTAACAACAATAGGTAACACTTTGTATGTCAATACAGAATTTATAGACAGACGTGGAATCACATTAATTTGAGTAGTCTTAGAAAATGTGCAATCTCACTGCTGATTGGTCAAACATATTATTACTTAATCATTGTTGTGGTTAATTTTGGTGACAGATTGGTCAGTGGTAAAGGTGGGACTATGATTGTCAATGGTGTAATTGGGGCTGTTGTGTGTTTGCAGATCTGTCCAGCTCCCCTCCAGGTCCATATGGGCAGGAGCAGTACATCTTCAGACCTGAGGAGCATTTCAAAGCCCCACCTATACTCCCCCCTCACCTCCTACAAGTCATTCTCAACAAGGACACCAATATATCTGTCAGTGTCTCCTCCACCTTTACACCTTGATTTGATTTGTCTTTGTTGTTGTCGGTACCATTTTTCCTCTCCCTCTGTCTTTACAGTGTGACCCCGCTCTGCTACCTGAACCCAACCACGTCATGCTAAACCACCTTTACGCTCTCTCGATAAAGGTAGGTAAACAGCTGAAACACTTTTCACCTTTATCCAGATGTGACTGGCACCACATGATATATCATACTCATAGAGAATAGTACAGAGACTAAATTTATTTATTTTTATTATTTTATTTTATTATTTATTATTTCACAAATTTATTTGATCCGTGAGTTTGGAGCCTGCTAATGGCAGCTTGCCTTCATTTTGTGTTTGTGTGTGTAGGACGGAGTGATGGTGCTAAGTGCGACTCACAGATACAAGAAGAAATACGTCACCTCTCTGCTTTACAAGCCCATCTAAGCCTCGATTTCCCCACAGTGCTTTTAGAGAGCAGCATGTTTGTATTCTGCTGATTAATCTTTTTTTTTTTTGGTATCATCACGTTTAGCCAAATCTTGCACTGAAACAAGTTTACAGGCGAGCTAAAGGCCAGTGGCTGTGACTGTGGCTTGGTTTTTCAAAGGTTGCACTTCTGTCTACATAGGGCTCTGAACAAAAGTAGTGAAGTGTGAGTTGAGGGTGTCGGAGGGACGTGAGACCCGTACTTTTTTTCTTCTTTCTTCAGAGACTGACTAATTCACTGTGTGTATTCAAGTGTTTGCTGCACCCTGTGAATATATGCATGTCTGTGTGGAAAACATAATTCTCTCTTGAAAGTGAGGGCTTTTTTTCTTTTTGAGCGTGACCGATGTGGATCAAGAGCTTGATGTTTTGTGTCATCATGTCGTTTAACTGGTTGAATTAAGTTTTTAATGAACTGACGTGACGGCATTAATAGTAAGAGCGTGCAGAATAAGATAATGACTTAACCTGGCCTAAAGTTAGAGAGCAGCAGACTTAGCATTGCTTGAACATGAAGTGCAATAACCTGCCGTGAAAGAGAATCGAGATGGACTCACAAACATGAGGCAGCAGTTAACAACATCTTATTTTGTCAGTAAGTATGTTATGTTGAATTTCTCACAGTTCAGCCATTATTCAGTGGATTCCACAAGAGAGACTAAACAAGTCTGTTGTTAATGAAATGGTCACGATAGATGGAGCGCTTGTGTGTTTCAGCCCACTCCCCAGAAGGGGGAATGTGGTTAAAGGTCTATGTTTCATTCTGCTGTTGCCTTTATCTTGAATTTTGTGAGCACTTTAGCATCCTGTGAGCAGGAGTGTTGATATAAGCTTTTAACTATGCAGCAGACAACTCTTGTACTGTAGCTTCTCTGGACTATAGAACCCACTTGTGCTTTTCTTTCTTTCTTTTTTTTTAATATGATGAACTTGCAGTGCTTTATATATATATGTGTGTGTGTGTATCTATATTGAGTTCTATTTATCAAATAAGAATGTTCTGTTACATGTACAATGATACACAAAAGGCTTGTACACCCAAACAGTTTCAACTTGCTGCTTTGCATGTATTGAATGTCTGCAACTTGTGAGGATGTGACGCATTCACTGAGTGTGGTATCCATTCAGAAGCAGATCGACCGCACACACCTCAAGACGTGATCGGAGGCACATTTTCAGATTAATGTAATGAATTTACAGGGCTATGAGGATACATAGTTACATGAAATTGTACAAAGTTTGCTCACGTGTGTTATTTACAGTTTAAACATTTGAGATATTCTGTATTTTGAGGTATGGTGTGTCTTTGAAAGTTATTTTTGTGCTGTTTAAGTGTCTGTACAGTACAATATATACCCACAGTTGATACACTCTACAGACTGATAAAAGGGGCTTTCATAATACCTGTTGGTGTTCAACTAGATGTGCTGAAAGTACTTTGTGAATGTTGAGCCTAGCCATTATGTTTTGTCCAAAGAGTTTTTAAGACATACAGATCTAATAAGGGAGAATGGACAAAGTGCGTGTACGCCACGTGGTGTTTTATGGTTTAAATCAAAACTTGAATTTTACAACCGTTTCATGAATGTTTTAAAATGCTTTGCAGAACCAGTGTGATGATTCACTGTACAAGGTTTTACTTGTTTGCAAATAAAGAGAGGACACACTCGTCCTGATTCTTGTCTTTCTGTCATTTTTTTTCTCTCTCTCTGGTGTAAGAAGCTGTTGTGTTTTGTATTCAGGGTGAAAGACACTTGTATGTTCTATGTTAAATTCAGTTTAGTCTATTAAACCCATACATATATGATAGTATATGTTTTTATCTTGATGCTTGTGTGTGTTGTTGGACATTTTGTTTGGACTAACAATATTTTATTTCAACTTTTTTAATAGCTGATAAATTGAATAAAATTTATAAAACTTTCTATCACATTTACTAATATAATTTTTTAAAGAGGCAATATGCTACAGTGATGTAGAAGTGGACTCATGGGTGCAGCGGTACATTGTGACATCACTCTGGGGGTGTGGCCAGAGGTGCAACAGCCTGGTGTTAAGTTACTCTTTAATGAAACCAAGTTACAAACTAACACTAACTGGGATCCAAATATCAACAACACATTCAAGAAAAGGAAACCACACAAGCTTTTCATGTGTTTTATTCATTCTTTCCCAAAATCTTTCATTGATAATACTTTTGCCAACACAGCACACTGTTAACTGTCATCAGAGACAGGATCCATATGAGTCCTGTATCGGCTTTCTAGTTCATTATGCACAAACTCGGGGGGGAAAAAGCTGCTTTCCAATCACATAAAAGCTGCACCAATCAAATAGCGCTATATACATATGCAACTCAGGACCAACAATACATTGTTTCAAACAGCTGTTTGATTCCCTTCTTAACAACAATAGCAAAAAGGCTTTGTTTACGCTCTAACAAGGTGCTTTATTCACAATCTTTCCAGTCATTGGCTTTTGTGTTTTTTTTTTACAGTAGACAATTCTTCAAAACTTTTCCCTTTAACTTCTTTAAATTCAAAAGGTAATATCAAACTTTTCACCTCTATTGAAATACTTGGCAACTTTTGTCTTTTTTCTAAAGACTGAGCGCAAACAAAACCTAATTTGGCAGATCTCAGGTAGACAAGCGCTAGTTCAAGGCCATTTCTACCACCGAGAGCAGATAGAAGCTCTCGAGCTAAATTTAAAGGCAAGCGAAGCAACATTAATCAGAGCTTTGTTATAGGTGAACGATACTGTGATCAGAGACGTAGATATCATGAAGGCATAGTTTGTAATTTCTTATCAGACACGGCCTATGTGACTACTTGATTCAAAGTGACACAATCCTCTAACATACACTGCATATGAATCATACATCGCGGGAGGTGAATGTAGCAAACATACTCGTAACACAATGATGTTTAACATCAAAATAAAATATATAGAGCTATTGCACAGCTACCCAGAAAATCAACTTTGCAAAAAGCAAATGTTGGATGTTTTTTTCACACGCACGCACACACACATGCACACACACTCACACTCACATAAAAGTCAAATTCATACAGGAAAGGCAGCATATTTACAGCGTCAAATGGCAAATATACAGCAAGAAAACACACACCAAACTAAATGTTGAACTGATGTTAAGTGAGTGAATTAAAGAACAATGATCCCACCAGTAGCCTGCCAAAGTTTGCATCATCTATTGCCATTGCCATGGGAATGTTAAAACGGCCTGAACCAAGAGACATAACATAAAGACAATAGCATATGGCCATGTGGGAAAAAATCCACTCTGATGAGTTTTGGTCCAAAAAAGGAGCTAATTTCCATCTCACAATCCGAAATAAACTGTCTAACGGTTACCATCTCTGTGGTTCTGGAGGCCCTCAGAAGAAAAGACACCTCGGTATCTCCCACGGTCTGATCAGACCTGGGTTTGTCATTCGCATGGATAAGGCAAGTCAAAGTGACAGTAAAGAGTTTAAAGTTCAAAGTTTGGCAAGTATTGGCAATCCCCTGTTCCATAGCTTAGATTATTATTTTTTTTTTATCACATACAATCTCTGTCATGCATCAACACTCCAAAAACGCACAATCGTAACACTGATTGTGTCCTAACTTTATTATGTGAGTGTGACTAATAATCCAGTGTCAAGCAAAGAAATAATAATAACTCGGTGCAGCATGATCATTCAAGAAACAAAATCATTATTGCACATGCTCGTATGAGAACTCCTACAGAGGAGCTTGAATACGCGTGTTTAGCCTGGTTCCATTTGAGCACTTTAACCTCTTTTCTTTACATATTTTAATGTAAATCCCGCTTAGAAATCACGCCCAATTAGACTGATCGAAGCCTTGAGCTTAACCTTAGCAACCTTAGCTTAGTAACCGATTTATTCAGTACTTCAAATTCTGTAGATCGATGCCAAAAAAGCACTAAAAGAGGAGATCTGTGACTAAAATGGAACTTTTCTCTGGCTCTTGTTCTGCTATTCATAACCCTTGGCTGAAGGCAGACATACCATTCATAAGCTTCCTCCACAAATACGTATAATAGCTAGTACACGACTACTTAGAAGAGATCACCTATTTCCTCTACATTCCTCCACTGTGATACATTGTGGGTGTCACTGTTCTTTGCATTGCATTTGCAAAAAAAATCTCGTTAATAAAAGTGCCACAAGAAGTAAACTTGCATTTCTGTGGCAGTCAAAGTTGAGGATGTTTTGTCTTTGAGCGAGCCGTTTTTTGACCACACATACTGCGTATATGTGTGTACATGTGTGCAGAATTCCTCTCACAAGCCACGATTAAACATGCATGAACATTTATTTTCCGTCCACAGGCTGTCTGGCTCTCAGGAGAAGATGCTCTTAGAGACTGACAACCCCTAAAACCCAAAATGCCTTCATGAAAACACACCTGATCAGTGTCTAGGAGCATCTTCAACCAGCTCCATCAGTAGGACGCACGTCACTGAAACCACCAGAGGCACATTTCAAACCCTTTCTTCTGTCACACACACGACAAGGCAAACTGCTGACTGTATCACTCAAAGACAAAAATGCAATAAATGTGGCCGAAGGGTGTAGAGAGTGACAGGAAATTGGCGAGGGGGCGAAGGGAGTTTGGTAAGGCTCAAGGTGCAGATTATACTGTGCACATGTTGCCTGGAGGAGGGAAGGATGGAAGCACTCTCAAGGCTGGACGGAGGTAAAGGCGGAGGGCGAGTGGGACAGGAAAGGCTGGTGTGGAGGGCTGGAAAGGAGAATGGGGAGGGGGGATGGTGTGTCTTGGCTGTTCCAGCATAGAGGTCAGAGGTGGTGGCGTTGAGGCTGGTTCTTTAAAAGTCTAAAGCAGGCATTCGCTGCTGCGCTTCCTCGCTGTTGGGCGTTGATTGGCTGCAGCTCCGGAAGCAGCGCTGGTCTTCAGGAAACTGCGATCAGCAGGCCGCTCTCTGGCAGCACCTCCTGGGTCCTCAGCTAGTTTAGGAGTAAAGGAAACAAGATGTAAGTTATTCAACCATCCTTATACAGGAAGATAAAACTGACAAGTGCTGGCGAGGTGAAATGTTAAAGGGGCGCTTATTAACTTTCTTGTCAAGAGTTAGATGAGGGAAGAATGATACTCTCATGATTGTGCACAAATATGAAGACAGAGCCAGGAGATTATTAGCTTAGCATAAAAGTGAACAACAGCTAGCCTGAAGAGTAAGAAATCCTCCTAATAGCATTTCCTAAGCTCACCAAAGTGTAAAAATGACAAGTTACGGGAAAGTTAGATGCTCAATTATTTCTTTTTTGGATGCAGTAATTCCAAAATTAATTAGTGAGCGCAGGTAGGTGTGGTTTGTTACCTTCACACAGAGCCGGGCTAGCCTTTTCTCCCTGTCTCCAGTCTTTATGCTAAGCTAGGCTAACTGTCTCCCGCCGGTAGCTTCAAATTTAGCATACAAACGTGAGAATGGTATCAATCTTCTCGTCTAATTTGTGGCAAGAAATAAATAGAATTTAAATAATATAATAAATAATTAAATCAATTTTTTTTCTCTCCAAAATATCAAACTGTTTCTTCAAAAACACCTCAGCAAGAAGTAGTTTGCTGTGCGTAATGTTAGTTGTAATAAAACTCTTAAGATGTAACTGTTTGCAGATGAAAGCTGAGTGAGTGATTACAGAATAAGCAATGGTGTTACTCAAATCCTCTGTCCTTTAGTCTCTCTCTCTCTCTGTCACACACACACACACACACTTGCTGTGTTTCATCTATGTGCTGCATGTCTGGTGGTGTAAATGAATCTACGTGTTTATGACACCACTCGATCCTGAGGTTGAAGGGCAACAGTAAAACTTTTTTTGTGTGTGTGTACATCCTTTAGCAACACTGTGACAGCATACACACAGAATGGAAACTATGCAGTGTGCATTTATTTTGGCGATAACTATGGGGGCCCTAAGCTAAAAATAGATTCAACCTTAATACAGGGTACATGTAGAAGTAAACAACACTTTAGTGCAGTGGTGGCTTAGTGAATGGGTGTGTATGCAATTTGGTGTCAGTGTTGTGGGGTCAGGAACAACTCACAGCTTTTTAAAAGCTCTATTCATCCTAAAATAATATACTTGCTTACAATAGCTGAGTAGCTGTGGTGGGATTTTAAGATCACCATGTAAGGTGAATACCCATGTAGAAAACAGCTTGTCAGCTTGTTTTCTACTCAGGACAAGAGTTTTTGGCACGACATCACCTCCATTATCTCCCATGTTTTCTCTCTAATAAAGCCGAAATGTTATAAAACTCTAAAAATAAAGTGAATTAAACCAGGATGGAGCCCGCTGTGACACAAGATGGTAAAGCAGTGATGGCAGCACGGTTAGAAAAAAGCAAATCCACACGGAGGTAAAAGCTGCCCCAGACCATAGGCTCATCATAACATTTACTTTTACGCCTGCAGTTTAAAACAGCAGGACTACAGTGAGGTTATTAAAATACAGCGTCTGGGACAACGTCTACCTATTTGCAAGATCACAAGGTGTCAGACGATTACCAGCGTAAGGAGAGCAAGAGGAGGAGCTTAGAGAAGAAAGTCTCAGCTCATTCTTCTGGGGGGTTTAAAGGAGGAGAGGAGAGGTGAGGAGAGACAAATGCAGGACGAAAGAACAAGTGACAGTGATGAATTTACATCGTAAATACTAAAGACTCAGATAAGGACACCGGGGACATCACAACATACAATACTGATGCACATAATACTGAATAATGAATCTATGGAGTGTGTGCACACGGATAGTCTACATTATCCAGGATGAATTAAGCTGAAGAAAGCTTACCTCTAAATTCGTCCTTGCTTTCTTCAGCACATCACGAGTCCTCGACACTGCAGAAAACAAGAAAAAAAAAAATTCTCTTTTATTCTTTACAAAACTACAAAAACACACCGATGATACATTCTGCAAATCACAGAAGTTAAAATAACACATTTCCTTTCAGGGCTGGGATAAATCACGTAGTTTATTGTTTCTGTCCGAACCTGAATCTGGAATTTCTCGGCTCTTCCAGGAAGGGACATGCATGCTGTCTGCTGAGACACTTTCTCACTTCCTCTTCTCATACCTTATTAAGTCTTTTGTTTCACACTCGTCCTTCCGACATTTTTTTCTTTCACACTCTGGCCCCTATGGTTTCATTAACACATTAAACACACACACCATCTGCCTCTAGCTGCAGATTTGCAGTGCTTTGTGTTCACGTTGTGCTGCTCTACACGATCCAGACGACAATATGAGAATCTGATTCCCTGGAGGGCTGATTCTTCGTTGTTTCTTGAGCTCACCCCACCCTATATTCACCTTCACTCGGCCCTTCTGCACTTCATGCTGCGGCAAAGTCTGTGCCCTCGAGAAACACGCGCACAAAAATGCTTAGAAACACTTACACTGATTGACGATGAAGTGCTCCATGCTCTCCTTGGTGCGGCTGGTGCTCCTCAGTCTTTGAATCGTCCCCTTAAGAACCTCTTCTTGCTCCGATATACGCAGTTTCAGGGACAAGATCTCCTCCTGCATACACTGCTCCTACACACACAAAGTGACGTTTGTTATTGAATCTTGACTTTCTGCTTGCTTACTAAAGATGTTTGGAGGTCAGTTATAAAATGTCGTAATGTGTCCCAAACCTTCTTGAGGTTTTGCGTGGAGGGATCAGTGCTGGGCAGAGCTGCTCTCCAGAACATCTTCAGCAGAGACATCGCCTCCTCCAGAATCTGCCTCAGAGTTTTGGTGTTGGACAGCAGACTCTTCACACATCCATAATCCAGGACCTGCGTGCAAAGCTCAGTTAGATACACGCGTGCTCTGCAGTCATTAATTTCATTACTTGTTGTCATTATCTTAATATTTCTTGGGCGTTTTGGCTCTCACCAGCTCACTGCTCTGTTTCTGGTTGCCATCCAGCAGCGGTGGGCCGAGGCAGGCCTGCAGGGTGGTCTCCATGCGCTGGACAAGGCTCCGGCCCTCCAGGACCTGCTGCTGAAGAGCACTGAAGTCATCCACATGACCGATGGCGTGGCGGCCGTTGCGGTTTGCAAACGACCCATCAGGGGCTTCCCCCTCCAGCTCAGAGTGAGGGTCAAGTGTGTCTGCTGGAGATAAAACAGTTAGAATGTATTTTGGAAGAACTATGAGTGACATCATTGTATTTTTTTGTGATGCAAGGCACATTAGTTATTACTGTTATTATTATTACAGAGCAATGCAATCTCTTTCTAATCAGTCCACAAGTTAAGGACAGATTAAGCTGCAGTCATGCAGTGCAGTTAAAGTCACACCATTGGCAGTACTATGGCTGTCGTCCAAGTCTGAGTAGGGAGGACCGGGAGATCCACAGTTAAACAGACCAATGTCCCTGACAGGTGGAGATGGAGCTGGGTCTGTGGAGCACACAGATACACAGGCTTGGGCACACAGCAAACCACGCCACAGCACACTAAGCCTCACAAACATTTTGTGTAGCGGTTCAAGTTCGAGAGGAGGTCCGTCTCACCGTGCAGCAGCTGTCGCCTGTAGAAGTTTTCTCTCTGGGGGCTGGCAGTGAGGGCAGAGAGGGAGGGAGTCCGAGGAGAGCCGCCACCCAGCTTCTGCTCGAGCTGCTTGTGGAGCTCGAGTTGTTTGAGGGCGCTGTTCTCCTGGACGCTGTTTTGCAGCTGAGCTCGCAGACTCCTCACCTCCCCGAGCAGTTCCCCGAACTCCACCGGTAAACCTGGGAGCTCGCACAGGTAGCCTTAAAACAAAATGCACAATCACCGGAGAGTCTGATGAGTCTTTGGGGCTTGGAGGGTTTCATTGCAGCACAACAATACAAAAAAAAAAACTTCTGATCAATCTATGTTTGCTTTTAGGCTTCTCATTTCAGTGTCTACTTGATGGTGCAATTCTTTATACTGTCACCAGATGGCGCCAGAGTACATGATAGCTGGTGTACAATAAAATGACTGACCTTTGTTGGCCTTTGTGCTGGAACACACTCGATCATACACCTGGAGCTCACTCTGCAGGGAGTGGATGAGGTCCCTGCTCTCACATAGCTGCTGCTGCAGTAGAGACACCTCATGTTGGAGCCTGAGGATACACAGATACAGCACATCATGATGGGAGACCAGGCAGAGAGGCACAATTTATCTCCACGAATGACTAAAAAAACACACCAACCTGTTGGTTTTCTCCTGACCGGCCTGCCGTTCCTGCCTTAATATGTGTATCTGCTGCCCCTGCTCCTGACTGTGAGCCTGAAGCCGCCTCAGCTCCTCTTTCCACTGCTCTGCCTCCAGCTCGGCTTGTTTCAGGCGGGCGCGTGCTGTAAACACCGCCTCCCGCAACTGCACCACCTCCACACATGAGTCTGGCGGAAGAGGAGAGTCCAGATGAGTTAACATGAATCAAAATAAAAAAAAATCAAAATCATTAAAGCTTTAAACGGCTTTCAGATGAAGCACCTGTGCTGGCCTGTAGACGCGACTGTAGACCCAGGTTCTCCTCCTTCAGGACTCTGATCTCATTGGACAGCTGAGTGACTGTGTCCAGTCCTTGAATGTAGATGTTTGTTGGTGCCCCTGGACAAAAAAAAGTAGTGATTTTATGTTGTTTCTTTGAGACAAAGAAGTGACAGTTTGGTGTTACTAAAGTGTGTGAGAGGCTAGAGTACCTCCATCACGCCCAGTGTTGGCCAGTCTCTCTTCCAGCTGCTGTCGGAGCCTCTCATTGGTCCTAATGGACTCCTCCAGACGCTGACGGAGGCACCTCACCTCCCGCAGGTGCTCCTCTATCAAATTTGCCCCTAGAGACAGACAACATAACATTCATATTGTAATAATCATTACTTGTATGTATTTTAAAGGAGCTCATAATTTTTGATCACTATAGAGTCAAACCTGCATGGCCGCTTCCTTGCTGGTGTCCCGGGGATCCAGAAAAGCTTCCAACCGGCTGAACCATGTTCTCCATGTCCCACAGCGTCCCTCCTGTCACTAGACCTGAGTCAGACTTCAGCGAGTGGCTTTCGGGAATGCCACCCAGCTGATACTGTTGAAAGGCATGATGGGAGAGCTGGCTGTAGCTGGATGAGAGGTCGTGTTGGTTGTGGGCACCAGGTGAGAGAGTGAACAGAGCCTTGTCATGGGGGACTGCGAAACCTGTCACCACACACACAAAAGAGGGAAGAGGTGTGTGAAACATGACACGCACGACGGGGGAATTTAATCCGATCATTTCAAACAGGAAATATTATGAAAGTTTTGGATTCAAACTTCATAAATTCATTTCACATGTGGCACATACACACACACACACCCCCTGGCCCCTCACCCCTGTTGTGCTCATTCATCTGTTTGTACAGCGTGTCCAGCTCTGGGCGAACAGCGATCACAGACAGGGCCCTGGGCCGGGGGTCAGAAGTGACTTCCATACCCCAGACGTCAGGGCCAGAGGGGACAGAGAGGGAGTAGGAGACAGGCTCCCTGAAAAGGGCTGGAGGAGAATGACAGGAAGTGACACGTACAGAACATGAAGGAGGAGGAGGAACAGAAAATGTGGGTACTTTGCAAGTCATAGCCACCTGTGAGTCCCATACCTCTGGAGGACTGACTGGTCAAACCCACAGGGGCTGAGCAAAGCATGTTGGGACAGCTGCTGGAGGACTTGAGGAAGCCATGAGGAGGAGGGATAGATGGACGGACTAAAGGAGGGGGATGGAAAGAAAGAAAGAAAGAAAGAAAGAATAGAAGAGGCATTTCACAGAAAGGAGAGGTGAACAAGCGATTAAACTTTAACAATACCGTCTGGTTCTGATCCGTGTCCTGGCTGCCGCAGACGGTGCTCCTCCTGATATTCTCTGGCGTCTAAATCGGAGCACAGCTCCAAGTCTTCATTGGTTCTGTACTCATCGGACACTAGCGAGGTCCTGTCTGATTGGTCGGTGGTCTCAGAAAGAGCATGGCAACTGGACGGTGTCTCTGGACGCTGCTGCAGCTTGGTGTGGAGTGACTCGATGATTTTATCCTTCTGCTGAAGCTCCTTACTCAGCCTACATGTGCACACAAGAGAATCAGCCATTACATTCTGAACTGATGGATATTAAAGACAAAATCTACATCTCACATATCATAATCACAGAAAATAATGGACAGAAAGCATATCATTATCCATGACTTGCAGAACATACAACAAAAAGAGAAGCGTGTAGCACTGCAATGATTATTTGATGAATCAATTAGTCATCTAAAGAAAACTATTGATAAAAAATAATTGTTTTAGTCATTATTTAAGAAAAAAACAGTTCTGGATTCTTTTTGGTCCAACAAAACAAGATATTTGTGGACATCACCTTGGGCTGTTAGCTTTCACTATTTCTTGACATTTTATGCACAAAAAGATTGACTGAGTTAGGATAATTGAATGATTAATTGATGCTGAAAATAATTGTGTTGCAGCTGTAAGAGTAGAAAGAAAGTAAGAGAGTAAAACAAGCTACCATTTCTGCCATTAAAACAAATGTATTATCTATTTCATCCATGTTGCGAAGTATAAATCGTTAAGTATATTAAACGTTTATAAATCTTTGATTTTAATAATTGTTGTGATGAAATAGGTGAATCAAACTGCCTTTTTTTCGTCCTTCCTTTTTTTTTTTTTTTTTTTTTACAGTGGAGCTCTAAAAGTAAATATGCTGTATGTGAGGTAGCTGCATGTGTATTCCTCTTACTGTTTCAGCTGCTGAAGCATGAACTCCCTGTCTCTTTCCAACAGCATCCTAAAAAAAGCTCTCTCTCTTGCCTGGCCTTGACGCACAGAAAAGGAAAACAGAGACTCCCTGTATATGGAGCTGTTCTTTGAAATCATAGACTTCCACAGAGGAGCCATCGCACAAGTCAAGTTGAGTCAGGTTCAGAAAAAAACAAAGACCAAGTCCTTGATGCACTACAGCCTGAGCTGGGTAAGCCGTGTGTGTCAAGATCCAGCAAAAAAAAAAAAAAAAAATGTTTGGCGTCTTCTTATTCTCTGCTCTTTGCAAAGAATTCCTGCTGACTGTCTTCTAAATAATATTAGTTTTCACAAATTAAAAATCTCCCAAGAAAGTAGTTAGAGATGCTGTTGCACATGCATAAATGTGACTTATATAGATCGAAGAGAAACCGTCTTTCTCCAGTAAAGGACTGTCACAGTCACACCGAGCCTCTTAAACCCAGCTGGTGTGACACCTGTGAATTTATCCAACTAAAGCAACTTAAGAGTAAAAGCTCCATGCTGTGGCCTGTGTGCGGATTAACAGCAACCTTCTGTCTCCTCTCCACCATAAGGAGCCATGTGGACAGCTCCTCACGAGTTGCAGCATGTCACATGACAGCAAACTAATCACTAGGACACTTTGTTAAGTAAGCTAATGACTTCAAGCGAGGTCCACTGGCCTCGCTGCTGCAGGTGGTATTATAGACCGCTGCTGCAAAGTCTTAGATGTTAAGATTTGATATGAGGACCTAGCAAACTATCAAGCAGGCTAAAAACAAACAAGTAAAACTAAGTGGAAATTAATGATTTGTGGTTTAATCATTCAGATGTGGGTCCATACCCCGATTTTTCCAGATTTAAGGCAATGGTAAAGGCTCCCTGGTCATGAATATTTTGCATGTCTGTGTATGTAAATGTATGCATGTGCTATTATTAAACTGTATATGGCTCTATATTCCCCACATGGCTCTTTATCGCCAAGCAGCCAGCTACAGTGCATATGCATATCTAATCTTTTAAACAATTTGAGGAGATTAAAGGTGCATATACTATTTAGGTCCACTTTAAGTTTAAACATGGTTAAAATGTTGTGTTTCACACATACACACACACACACGTATACAATCAAGCTGACTTACCGTAGGGCAAGCAGCTCGTGGCCTGTCTTGTCATCGTGGCTCTCTGCGCGGTCACCTATAGACAGAGCGTAGGAGACGTTACGAAAGGACTCTTAAAAGGGCATAAAAACAACCACAAGAATGTGAAACTGTGAAATACGAGCTGTTTTTAGCAAGACAGAGGAGATGTGAAGTACTTACGTCCACTGATCTTGGTGACCACTCTTTGTGCCAGGGCGGTGTTCTGTGCCAGCTGCTCTCTAAAGCTTTGACCCATGTAGTAATCAATATCATTGGCACGCAGCAGCTCCTCAAAGGCCTGTAAGTCGTACAAGAATATAAAGAAGAAAACTTAACTTAACACTCCCCTGGTTCATATAATACATCAAAAACTGATCAAATGTAGTTTAAGGACTAATTTACTTAGTGCAGGAGGGTTCACAGTACCTTGGTGGTATCACCCAGGTTCTGGGTGAGGATATGGCAGACTCCTTGCCCCTCTCTCATCCTCTGCCTCAGGTGAGACAGCTCACGTGCTTGTGTCTGGATCAGAGAGTTGTACTTCCTGTGAATGGAAGAAAATCTGTTCATATGACTTTTATCATTCTCATGTGCATCTGTTAACTGATTATAGATAAAATAATGGTGCCTTAGGATAAACAGAGATAATAAGGGAACCAGGAGGAACTGCTAGGCTCCCATTCTTCCTCTATCTTGTACTACTGCAGCTCTGTCTCTGTCCACTCACCCAGGCCAAGTGGCACATTTGCCCTCCTCTCCTTTGCCCTCCAGTCTGGAGCTCTTCAGTTGCGCCTCCAGTGACGCCACTCGTTCCATCAGTTCTTGCAGTTCCCTGCTGGGCTTGGACCCAGAGCGAATCCCTTGTGTATCAGACATCCAGCCCTCATCCTCCTCCACACCGCTCGGGGCGGGTGATGTCTCAAAGGCCCAGTTTACCTAAAAGGTGAGCAAAAAAGACTATTATGAATCTAAAAATGGACTTTAAAGACTAGTCAGTAATGTAGAGTTAATGATACGGCACCTTGCGCGGGGTGCGCTCCAGGCTGGAGGCGTAGTCGCTGGTGGTAGACAGGGAGCGTACACGCAGCTGCAGCCCACGGATCACCTTGTGACAGCGGGTCAGCTGTGAGCGGAGATCCTGGACCAGATGCTGGAGAGAAGCTGATTCAGCTCCCATTTCATAAGCGACACTTTTACTGCTGCAGTTGCCAGCGTACCAGCTACCGCCCACACCCTCATAGTCCTGTTGATTGGACAGTGACGTGCACATCTCCAGGTCATCAAACTCTGAAGGAGGGACAGATGAAAGAAACAAATGAATACAGGATTATTTAGGATTTTTTTTTTACTGGGGAGGAAAAAAATAGGGCTGATATTTGAGAGAAGTTTGGTGCGTTTGTCACCTGGACTGCTGGCGTCTTCTCTCTCAGCTTCGTTCTCACTGCGACCAGAAGTCTCATAACCCAGATCCTGGAGATCCACCTGCACCTGTTTACTGGCCTGCTGGACTGATGTCTCTGCTGCAGAGACATTAGGAGGACAATACTTAAATCTTGCATGCTAATTAGGTTTTTGAGCACTGTTTAGTTCTTATATGTGTCTAATAACATGTCTGCATGTTCCTGAGAGTGACTCACTGAGCAGGTCTCTGTAGTCCTTCAGTTGTTCAGCCTGAGCGTGGACCGTGGCCTCGGACACCATCAGCCTTTCCTGCAGCTCTCTGTTCTCCTGGTGGCTCAGAGCCAGGTCGGAGCTCAGACGGGCCGCCTGCTCACGGAGACCCTCGTCTATATCCTGCCAGAGCTCTCCCATCTCGCTGCTGCCACCGGTAGGCTCCACCTCCTGCAACAGCAAAGTTGAAGACGCCATTGCTCATATAAACAACCACGGGACTAAAAAAGAACAAAACACCCGTACATAGAGAGAGTCGACGGAGGGAGAAAAGGAGGGCAGGGCCCGGAGGCAAAGCTGTTCCAGAACAGTTTTGCTGAAATCTGTTTCCCAACTAGCAAAGACAGTTGTTTTATTAACAGAGGAGGAACGTAACAAAGTACTTTTTTTTCACCTATATTTCATTTTTTGCTGTTTTAATCACCATACAGGGCAAAAGGTGGTGAAAGTAGAATGTTATGTATATCACTTTTCAACAGACTATAACAGAGGTTAATGCAATTTTAGGGTCAAGAGGTTGTGATACTGTTGTTCTGAATCATATTTTAAGTACACAGAAAACACAGATATAATATAAGATGAGTTGAAGGAGAAAATCTTCAAAGTAAATAGAAGCTTCATCAAATATCTGAAATGTAATATGTTACCGTCTCAGGCTGGTGTGTGTGATGATGAGACGTCAGAGGCCTCGTGCACTGCCTCTTCCCTCGCTCGTCACTCAGACTAACACACGGAGGACGTCGCTTCCCCGCAGGCACATGTTGGGGTGATGTTTCCTCCTCTTCATCTTCTTCCTCAATGTCCTCCTCCTCCTCCTCCTCTTCTTCTTCCTCCTCCTCCTCCTCTTCGTCTTCCTCTTCCTGGGTCAGAATCCTGTGATTCCTCTCTGTGTCTGTCCTCAGTCCCACGACTCCAGCTCGTCCTTGGCTTACTTTCAGAGCCTGGTTCTCCTGCTGCAAGCTCTGCAGCGCACTCCTGGCAGTAGACGGAAAGAAAGACAAAGGACAAATTAAGACCGTCAAGCTTTAAACCTCGTAAACAGCTCAGAAGGCAACATTAATACATAAAGCTTCCTGAGGATCTCATCGCACCTCATCTGAGCCACAGACGTGTATCCATCTCCCTCCAGTTGTAATCTTATCTCTGCAAGCTGGCCTTCAAGTGTCCTCTTTGCTTCCTCGAGCTGCTTCACATCAGCTCTCTGGGACACTAACCCTCTCACCAGCCCTCCAGTCACACCCTGAGGTCCACGATCCTTCACAGAAGTCAGAAAAAAGTGTTTGTTATCGTGCCGACTAGTTCAGTCAGTTAGTTAGAGGTTTAAATCAGTTAGAGGATCTACGATTAAATGTAAACAAAAGTATTGTACCTGATTGGAGGCCAAACTTCTGGCCGTCACTTTATCATCGTCCTCCTCTATGCTGTCTGTGAACTCGTCGCTGCTGCCGTCTTCATCGTCTCCCTCCTCCTCCTCGTCTTCCTCTGTGCTGAGCTCTGGAAACACAACCATATAATGATTATTCCACTTGCTCGTTGTAATTTAATGTGTTATTCTTCTTATTCTATACTTTTTTGGCCTCTCCCTCTCTCTACCATCCACCCTCCGTCCCATTCTTTCCAAAGCTCTGTCTGAACACTGAATCACCACTTTGGAAGTCAGTGGACTAAAGGGGGAAATGTTATGTCACACGTTCCAGCAGCAGCAGCAGCAGCAGCAGCAGCAGCAGCAGCCAGCCAAAAACACACTCAGGGCCGTGCAACCCACAACGACACAGTGTGCGTGTGAATGTGTGTGTTCATGACAAAAACTTTCAAACAAACGTGATGGATTTTGGTTCATTGTGTGCCAAAAATGGAGCATGTCCATATTATTCTGTGTTATTAAAATATTATACACACACACACACACACACACACACTGGTTTGCTGCCAGGAAGCAGAGGCTCAGTGGAAAGAGACTGGCAGGATTTTCAAAATAAAATTGTTTTACATAATAGGGTTTCGATATGCACACACACACACACACACACACACACACACACACACACAGACACACACTTCACGCACAGTGTGTAACGTGAACATTAGAGTGCATGGGTGTGTACCTGTAGTTTCTCAGTGTATTGTTGGCATTTATAATGGGATTATTTCATAATCTTGGAAAGTTCAAAGACAGTTAGTTACTACAAATGTCTCCACCCTAAAACAAGTATGAACGTTAAGTATCCTAAATGTCTTTGTGCTGCGAGTAACAGGGCACGAAATTCATGGAGCAAAGCTGCTGGGTTGATTGGGTGATTGAACAGTATTTGAACAGATTGCCCTGTAAGCTGAACTGACTGAATGTGGGGCCCTGTTTACTGTTCACCGCTGTGGGACTACAAGTGTCACCAGTGTCACCAGTGTCATACAGGGGAACATATATGTTGTGTATGTCGCTGGTTCACTTAAATAAAGGGGATTTCATGTTTGTTTTTATTAATGTCAGGGATGTTGTTGAGTAATATGGGCTCACATGAGCTTCCCTTATTTTGTGTGACGTATATGTAGCTGGGTGTTACAGCAGAACAGCCATGCAAACATGAAAACCATGCCACAATCTCATGCATGAAGGAGCAAGGACATGAAGTAAAAACACTTATTTGGACTGGAAATGTCTGGTAGTACACAATAAGGTTTCATGTGGATGTTTCAAATTATCTGTTGACACATTCAGATATTTTTTGACCACATTTAAAATGTGTGTTTTCGTGATGATACAATTACATATTAGGACAAACCAGGAGTCAAACATGAGGAGTATTTCTACTCTGAATGAATAGTTCAGATAAAACACACTGTGGGGAAGTGAGGGAATTCAGGTTTGGGATATTCTTGAGACAAAATTCCCAATTATACACAACAAACAGAGGTGCTTTTGACAAAAAGCGAGCACATTTTTATTTTGTGTTGCATTTAAAATACAAAAAAAAAAAAAGAAGTGTTGACAAGGATTCCATCTCTGAGGCTAGATGAGAGATCAGGGCACAGGTCCAAAAAAAGAAAATGTACTCTACCTAAAATAAATACTTAATGGGAGAGTATTATTTCTGGCATTCACATCTCATGTGATTTATAGAGAGCGCAGTGCAGACAGTAAAATTACTCGATTATATTTTCCTGCTTTCTTGGTACAAGGCTGAACTGAAGTCCAACAAGCAGATGAACTAAAAACAACACATATTAACTTACCATAACATTAAATTAATCAGCGCACACCGTATATCGAATGCGGCTGTCCTCAAGTTTCATGCATATTTACTAAAATGTAACTAGTGCAGAGCAAGTTAACGTTATAAAACTGTGTAGGAAAGCAATCCAAGGTTACGCTGAGGTGAAGGAAAGCTACTTGGCCATCTTTTTTTTTTTTTTTGGATTTTGTATTGTGGGCCTTGGAAAGTGTGCACATCCTGTTCACACACAGATGATAGAAAAACAAATGATGGATGGTGAGACGTTTCACTGTAAGGCATGAGCTCGAGTTTCTCCACAAGACGTTAACTTCACTGTGACGGTAAGGCTGGAAGAGTGACACCGAGTGAGAGACAGTACACAGAAATGGCAATACAGAACAATCGCACTGCAAAGCAATACGCAGGCAGTATTTCAAACACAATATATATATATATATATTAAAAAAAAAAACATATTCACACCACACTCACAAAATATATTAAGACTCTGGGTTGCACGTTGCCACTTCATAACATGTAGGTTAATCTGAACAGGCTTCTGCTACTGTGAGTAGTGCTTGTGCTATCTGGATGAAGCTGCCTGAAGACCACCGGTCAGATTTAGATTTTTATTCACACCTAAGAGATTTTCCTGATCATATTCACTCCAGGACCACGTTCCTTTCTAAAACTGACCATTGCTGGCTACAGACAGCTCCATCTTACATGATGTGTCACTGAACATGGCTGTGATCAGACAGAACATCACGGAGCGTTAGTGACAGTGCCCCCCGCAGCCCTGGAGGCTGGACCCTGCCCATCCCCACCTCCAAAGTCAGGCTGCCTCTTAGCTGCCCTTTCCATCACCAGGGCCATGTCACGGGTCCTGGCCAGGACCTCGTCCAACTGTCTGCGAAGTGCCTGCACCGAGTCTAGCTCAGTGTGGAGTGCCTGGATCTTCTCTGAGCTGAAGGAGGAGGAGAAAGTGTTTTTAGAGCAAAAGCAAAAAAAAAAAAAAAAGAAAAACTTACTATGTTCACAGGAAACTTGAGTGCAGCTTCCCTACCTGTCACTCTTGGTGTGGATGTGCGTGAGACTTTGGTATAATCTCTTCTCCGCCCTCAGGGCGTCGTTCAGCTTGTTGTACTCTGACACAAGCTGCTCCAGCACACACTAGGCAGGATTAAAGAGGAAGCAGAGACATTATAAATACACAATGCTCAAGCAGTGCAAACAGTCAAGTACTGCCTGAACGGCTGAGAATGAAGCAACATCCTACTTGAGGATCAGAGCTGTTAGTGTCCACCTGCTGGTGAGCCAAAGACAAGCGCAGAGCAGAGAGCTCCTTCTGCAGGACAAAGAAATGACTTGTGAGATTAAAAAAAAAAAAAACAAGGATTGTTTTTATGCATCATCGCAGGTTCCACACAGATACCTGAGCTTCCCTCTCCTTCTTCAGTACCAGCTGCAGCTCCTCCTGGAGAGCCTTCATCTCTGCCTCACTCTCTTCATTGGATGGCTGCATCGCCTCCTCCTGGCCCTGCATCAGTTCCTAATGGATAAAATATACCGTGAAGATCTGGAGTACAGGTGCAAAGGAGGACGCTAAGGGAAATGCGCATGCAGGTACCTTGATGAAGGCTTCTTTCTCTTTCAGCAGACTCCGCAGATGCTCCGTCTCTCCTCCTATCTCTCTCTCCTTGTCCCGTTTCAGCTCGCACAGCTCCTGCTCTCTTAATGACAGCTGGCTGCGGAGCTCCTGCTGCTGGGTGGTCTGCTCACTGATCACAAGGGAGAGCCTGTAGGAGTAGTCCTGAGGAAGGGAGAGTGGAGAGGCTGAAGGCTTTTATGTGCAATCTATCAGTTGCATTTCTATAACCATACCAACAACATGGCCTACCTGCAGATACTGGTCTTTGGACCTGATGGTGTTCAGCATGTCCTGGACCTGTACTTGGTGTTCATTGGACTGGCGGCTGCGGTCTGACAGCAGTTCCTGAAACAGTTTCTCTTTAAGCGCCAGTCGAGCTTTCAGCTCCTCTACCACCTCAGTTGGACCGGCCTGAACTCTGGCAACGAGGGCGGCTGTCAGATCCTGTACGCACACGAAAAAACAAAAACATACACCCACAGGAAAGGCTGTGTCAGCACACCTGTTGTATTTGTGAAAACAAGTAGCACAGGTTTGTCTGTGTGGATTGGTTTTTAACAAAGCTTTGAAAATTACACAGCAAACAATCAGAAGCCATGACAACAAAAGGCTTGAATGAAGCATATGTCTGTGTGTCTGTGTGTGTGTCACCTGTGTCTCCTGGCTGCGTGTCTGTAGAGCCGCCTGTAGCTGGCTCATGATGGTGTCTTTCTCTCGCAGAGTGTTTCTCTCCTTCTCCTCGCTCTGCTGCTTCAACCACTGGAGGTTCCTGTAGGCCTCGGCCGCCTGCTCCAGCTCCAGCTCTTTCCCACGCACCAGGGTGTCCAGACTCTGACAGTCACAATCACAAGTGTAAGCACGCAAAAAGAAACACACCCTGGGAGCCCAGAGTTCAATTTTAACAAGTTACTTTCTTAAAGGTCTGCATACCGTGATGGTCTCCTCGTTGCTGGACAGGATGCAGCGGAGTCTCTCCAGGTCTCGTTCCTTCTCCCTGAGAGCCAGCTGCAGCCTCCTCACCTGGCCCTCGCGCTCCTCCACGCAGCGGAACTTGTCATCGATGGAGCGCTGCAGACAGCGGAGGAGAGAAGAAGAAAAAAAATGACCCTGCTGCTATTCTGGGCACTCTCGACAGTGATATTAATCCTCAGTCTGAGCGGTTAGCAGCAAAAATGAGGAATTCAGAGCTCCTGCTTCATACAAACATCAAATCTACAGGGAACAAAGTTAACATTTCTGTTAGGCAATACCACGACCAGCTGATTAGTAGGTCCTTTAGTAGTCCTTTTCATGCTATTTTTTTAAATATAAAATAGCGTGCTGCACTGCAGATTGACTTCTTTCCCACTGCGACAGAAAGAGGACATTATTGATGTTTCCCCTCCTCTCTGTCCTGAACAATTCCCCCAAAGATTTTTACTATTGTTCGTGAAATTTTGTGCTGACCTACTGGTCCAGCAGGAGTTTGCATGAGTAACTACTGCTGCAAAATGCAAACTTAGCTGTTTCCTGATGAAAAGCCTCTCCAGACAGTCGCAGGAGTATATGGTGCAGCAATCCACATATAGGTATAGCTCCGGTATCAAGGGTATTTCAGAGTCCCTCACTATTTTTAACAAGCTGCCATCATTGTCGCTATTGTGTATATGAATGTGTGTGTGTGTGTGTCATACCTCCAGAGCTCTGTCTCTATCTTTTATACGCTCTCTAAGTTTCTCCAGCAGGGCATCTCTTGATTTGGAGCTTCCTGTTGATTCCAACATGTCTGAGTACTCCTACAGACAGAAAGCGAGAATCAGAAATGTCTGCCTGTGTCTATGTCACTGACCGTGTGTGGGATTGCATGCACTACATGTACCTGCAACTGTCGCTCCTTGTCCTGCAGAGAGCGTTCGAGCTGTGTGATGCTCCTGTCCTTTTCCTGCACCACGGTGTGTCTCTCTGCCTCGCTCTCCTTCAGAGTGGCTTCTTTGGCCTGAAGCTCAGAGCGAGTTTTCTGCAGGGCACAGCGCAGGTCCTGCAGCACACAGACACAGAGAGGTAACGCATTCATTCATTGTTTGTGCTGCAAGACTTTGGGTTTGGTTTACTTGCACATTCACAAAACACACGAACCTGGTTGTGTTTTTCAGTGACCTCCCTGTGCTGCAGCACCTCCTGCAAATCAGAGTTCAGTCTGTCCTTGAACCTCATCAGATCGTCTCCTTGTCTCTGGCTCTGTCTCAGACTCCTCTGGCTAGCTTCCAGCTCCAGACCGAGGGAGAACAGGGAGCTCTGTGCCGCCACCAGCTCGCCCTGCAGCTGGGCAAGTGTCAAGGATTCGCTGACCCCTTCTGGAGCCTGGAGAAAGAATGTCCACGGACCAAGATCAATTTGTCATCACCTCAGAGACAAGATTTCTAAACTGGATCTGGGTTTGTACCACTATACATGCACAACGTCTCACCTTGCATTGAGAAAGCTGGTTGCGGTGGGCCAATTCTCTCAGCTTACACAGTGTGGTGTTCTGCCCGTCAATCAGCTGATACAGCTCCTGGACCTTTAAGCAGAATAAATCACATTCTCAATTACAGGTCTCATCTCACACGTTTGTTCACCTACTACTTAATATACAACAAAGACAAACACTCACCTCACTGTCTTTGGTGCTGTTGGACTCTGTGAGACCTTGAATGGTTCTTTCCTGGCCCTGAGCAGCCTGACGGATTGAACGCAGCTCACACTCCATCTCGGTCAGTTTCTCCTGCAGTTTCTACACACGGAGACAGATTAATGCTGTTAGGCTGCGATCAGATGTAGAACAAACGCATCCAACTGTAATGAGGTGTTTTAAGTGCCATACCATATTGTTGGCCTCGCTCTCATGGATCTTGGCCTGCAGTGATTGGACCTGGAGCTGGGCCTTCTGCAGCTCGCTGACACACTGGCCGGCCGCACACTCATACTGGTTTAGTTGACTCTGCTGCTCTTCAACGAGGCTCTAAAGTAAGAAGTTATGGAGAATTATAAAAGCAGCTCGCTTTAATGTCAGCTTGTCAAGTCGTCTGACCAAATCCAGCAAATGAGTCATTTGTGAGGAAGATTCAAATTCATAAAAAATACAGAAGCTGAAGGTTGCATCACAGTGGATTGCATAATACGCGTATACCATTTTAGAAACTCTGCTCATTCATGTGTGTACTTTCTAAAAAGCCATGACAAGGAGAGTATCTGCAGGCACGAGTGCCCTAAGCCACTATTATCTTTACGTAACCACTTTCACTTACTACAGGCGGGATCAGGATTTAACGTAGCTGAGACTAAATTAAATTAATTTAGATTTTAACTGTAATTTGCTTCATTTTAATTAATTATAAAGTGTGTTATAGCACTAGCCAACCAGTGCCGAGATGACAGGGTGGTCTGACATTGCGTGGCTAACTTTGCCCTCCAGGGTTTCAAGTGAAAATAGGCCAGTGGTGGAGTCACTCTGTCTTAACGTCTCCCCACATCTAACCTACTTCAGTCAGCAGCACAGCTTGGAGATCACACACACTCTTATTAGGGAACATCTAATTCAAACACAAACACACACACCCTTCCAAACACAGGTTAGAATATTCAGGAAGATACATACTTGTCCTTGCATAGCAAGCGGAAGATCCTGTACAACAACAAACCAGTTTAGAACTGGAAAAATCTCTAGTGTCCGCAGGCTGTGCTGGAAGTCACAGTAGATCCTCAGCATATTCATTTTTTAGATATTAAACTGTCAGAAATGCCTGTGTGTTCACTACACGGTCTCCACTTTATTGACATGACTAATGACCTCTTTGTGCGTGCACAAATTCACACACACACTAAGTATTTAGGACATGTCGTGTGTCACGGCTTACCCACACCTGACTGCTCATGTAACATATTCCCACACATACACGTACACAACTAAGCTCACACACTCTCACACACACACAGGCAAATGGCACTGCAGTTCACATCCCCTTGGGTAAAACCATGTTGGAGAAGCTGCATGCTGGATTTAAGAGTTGGATTATGACGCTAAATAAGCTAAAAAGTAGAAGAAAATTATAATTTTGTTGACAGGCTGCGCTGTTTGTTTGTCAGACAACAAAAGCCTGTTTGGTTAGTTCACACAGTGCTGCAAACACTGCAGATTTCCAGTTCACGGGCAATATTCTGTACTCCGCTGAGTGTAATCATCCTGCAGCATTAAAATCCTTGTTTTACAGCACCAGCACTGTCTGCATCTAGATGCTATATACCTGGTGGGGACGTGGAGGAGGATACTCTTTGTACAAGTCCTCCAATAATTCTTCCATGTCAGCCAGATTCAGAACCTGATCAAGGCCGACATCAAGCCTGATCAGAGGAGCCTCCAGCTCAGGTGTTGGCATGTGGTTGTCTCTCTCTCCGTCTGGAGTTCCATAAGACATTCCCAGAACAGGATCAGGGAAGCCCAGCCTCGCACCTCCATTACTGGAGCTCCGTCGGACCAGCACAGGCAGCTTGCTTCCCTTAGAGCTCCGGACTGGCCGGTGGACAGCATAGCTCTGCAGCAAACAGAGGGCCAGAGAAAGGCTGGGTCCAGGTGAAGCTTGGCCATGTGGAGCACCCATGTGCTCCTCAGAGAGGGAGTCAGATATCCGATCATCTATCGGTTCCCTGGGGGAGCCCAGCGGTCCATCTGTTATGGCTCCAGTTTGTGTATATTCCTCTGTTGTCTCTAAGGACGCTATAGAGGGGCTGGAGCTGGCTCGTCCAGCCAGAGTACGATCGCTGTCTGAGGTTTTTGAGGGGTCCTGAGAACCAGGGACCAGAGTTAGAGAGGAGGGGGCTTCTTCTGAATCCTCCACATTTTCCCTTTCTTCTACTCCTTCCCCAACGCCTCCAACTCCTCCAGTCATGCTTCCTCCAATAACACTGGCTGAATATCTGGTTGAAGGCCCACAGGAAATACTCCGTGCCAGCTTCCTGGGCACCTTGCAGACTGCTTCATAGTCAGAGTCTGCCACTCGCAAGTAAGAACATCCCCGACACCTCCTGGGAGTGCTGGGAACGCATCGATGAGAGCCTGCAACTGTTGACTCCGACCCTGGACCAGCAGTACACTGAGGGTGGTGGTGGTGACAGTCCAGGCTGTCGTCATTCCAGGACTCATACAAAGAGTAGACCAGGTCATCCTGGAGCAGGGCACAATACTTTGCATGGGTGAGACCTGAAATGTCCACCATCCCATCTCCTGGCCCTTCATTACCTCCAGGTGACGTCACAGCACCCTCTTCCGAATTCGTTTTCCTGTAGAGTCCACCGATGCACTGTCTGAGCCGATGTTTCTCTTGCAGGAGCCTCTGCAACCTTTCGATGGACAGGGCCTCAACACGGGCGATCACCGTGTCGAAGCGGTACATGCGGTCCAGCATGAAGATGCACTTGGAGCAGGCGAACTCTCCTCTGCCGTCCCGGGTCAGCTCCCGCCCGAGAGCGTGAGACAGCAGCACCTGCAGGTTGAGCTTGGCGGTGGGGTGGAAGATCCATCGCCGCTGGTTACCGCAGAGCTCCCGTCCACAGATGCGACACGTCTCCTTCATCTTGAGATCAAGCATTCCACAGGTTTAAAAACTACGGAGGAGTCTACTCTAACATGAGGACACCTGAATCCTTATGGTGAATTTGATCCTATCAAACACAAAAGAGCTCAGAGCAAACACTTTTAGAGCACAGCAGCCTTTTTCATCAGTAAAGCTTGTGACATCAGTCTTTGCATGGCATTCAATTCAATGGCTTAACAATGAATGAGATGAGGTAGACAGGAAGAAACCCATGCTTATAAAGAATGGGTGCATGTGTGTTTTTTTTTTTGTTTTTTTTTGGCAGGACTGAAAACTATGAGGTAAAAATAGATTAATAGATAATCACTGAAAGGTATCCATCAGCCCAGGATCACCGCTCATTTGATGGAGGTGGAGGTGCAGGTGCATCGAAAATATGGCGCACAACCCCACAGACCAAGTGTCATCAATCGAGATGCAGTATTTATCTGTATGCCGTCCTCGCGCTCACACCAAACCACCAAACAGCACCGCACGCGCCTCTGCACCATCAGTCTGTCGTCACGGACACACGAGCAGCACCGCGCGCCGCCGTCAGGTTCACAATCACCGGTGGGATAGCTGATATTCCGGCTGTGGAAACACGCGTCCTGGGACAGTCCTCTGAGCCTTTCCCCGGTGTCTGTCCGGACACTTCATTCATTTCAGAGCCGTTCACCGACAAGCTCGAGAGGCAGACACGCGCTCACCGGGCTCGGGGATTCGTGCGGTCGATGATCCTCCGGGTAGATAACGATGTGGCTGCCCGAACCAGACCTGCAGCGGCGGAGCGCACCATTAGCGGGATACGGAGGGGTGGTGAAGCCCGGTGCGGTCACACAGAGATGTTTACGGTTTAATAACCAGCTTGATACCGATTCATAACGACCTTTTTAATCGTAAGTCACACAGTTAAATATATAGCGAGCGAATATTTACTTTATTTTCGTTTTTTTCCTATATAGTCAGAGTGATGTTCCCCCGGAAGTCTGTCACTTCCTCCTGCCCGGTTTACTAAGCTCTGTCCGCCTGACTGAACAGGTGAAATGCCCATGGTAACATTAGTGACGCTCTGTAAATTAAATAAAACGTCAAATCAGACCTCACAGTATTATGACAGCATGTTGTACGAGGTCTACAATGTAAGTCCATGTGTCATTATATATAATAGATGTTATACCTTTATGAGCTGTAGACAGTGCTACACTATTTACACTGAACATGAGATACAATATTAATATGCTTTGTTAATTAAACAGCTAAACATGTAGCACTGAGTCAGAGCTCAGTAATAATTATGCTGTACAGCCACGTTCACGTGTCTTACACACACACATACACACACACACACACACACACTGCCTAAGGGTTGACTAGAACCAGTTTGCACTCCCCAATACTTTAACTCTTCAAGCCAAATATCTTTGTGATATGAATTATAGGAATAAAACATTTACTTTTATTTCTACAATAATTAAATAATTAGGGGGAGAGGATGGTGTTAGCTGAGCTGACATCCATCATGAACAACTCCTGCTACTCCCACCATGTAAGAAGGAGCGCTACCATTCCAACAGCTGTCAGACTCTTTAACACCAGCATGACTTCATGACTTTTTCTATATATTTCTTAATAAGTAATTTCTTATCCACCTTGTGTGCACAAGCTGCTCTAACAAGTGAATTTCCTCCATGGTGAACAGACCAATACAATGAATAATTTTCATGTTCTGTTCTATTTCTATTATCCAGGTTCAACTGCCAGACATTTGGTCATTCATTAGTATTTCTCCAGCCTAAACTACACACATAATGATCAGTGAGCAATAAAACCGGTTACCAAGACAGCACATATTATGTAGAGCAGTTAAATACAGCTACTGTTTGGAGAGGGAAAGATCGCCTGAGGTTACATATGAAAGAAATGAAAGATGAACTTTGAGGTCATCATCATGTCACTGTCAGTATAACAGAGTCAGTGCTCGACAGATTACCATTAAATAATCAATAAATAATGTTTATATATAAACGTAAAACTGTGCTGTCTATTAAATAATTCATATCAGCTGAATTACTCATTTGACTATGAACGTCTGTCATCAAAAAGACTTTTTACATGTTTACTAAAGCTCACCAAGTTGACTTCCTGACTTGCTAGCATATTATTGAACGTATTAGATGCTGTGGTAATAATATATGTATAATGATATGTTGGGTTTGGTATTTTAATAAGGCCCTCATCAGACCTGTGTAAATAAGACGAGCATTGTTTGTATATCCTGTTGCTGTGGTGCAGATATTTCAACAATGGTTTGACTGTGACGGTCAAACAACCAGGGCATTCTCGTGCAATTGACTCTGCAAGTTTGTCTCTGCAGTGGCCACAATTTTTGTTTTCCCCAGGGCGCACAAACAGATGGTCATGCTGTCACGCTGCGACTTCCAAGCAGATATGCAGCGAAAAATCCCCTGTCTACCATCGATAATCTTTCATCCTCAAAGTAAGTCTATTGCTTCGGGACAGAATACATCCTTATTCCTATGTGAGTCAGGGTTGTGGGACCTCGTGTTTCCTCCAAGATTCCTTGATTGCTGATAGTTTGAAAGATAATTACTGGACCTGAGTCATTTTCTCAAAAATCACATGTTTACTATAACTGGCCGCAAACATGTGGGAAAGATGTAGCTAAAGAATAAATCTGGACATATGACATGTCTTCTTTTTTATCAGATGTTTTGTGAATTTTCCTAAAGACAAGTAAAAGTTGATTACAGTGTGCCAATTAATACAAATGATTCTTGAGAAGGAAACCCTGGAAACAATTGTGCTAAGAGGTTTCATATGATGTTTCTTTCCTGTCCTCTTCTCTCTCTCCAGACATAGATTTGATCTAAACGGCTGTGGTGTCTGGGGAACTAATTAAGAGCTCTTATGGCGGTTGACTGAAACAACACTTGATATGAGTGCTGGGGGGTCGCTCAACGCTCAGAGGTCAACCTGACCTATCGACAACCTGGCTGAAACCAGACCCACTAAACTGCTAACCAGCAAGATGCCTGCATGAACACACGCACATGTGAAAGAAGGCACCTCACAGGAATGTGTAAACACACACACACACACACACACACACACACACACACACCAGTTTCACTGATCCTCATATGATCTCTTTTGATCTGAAATGCAAATGCAGCTGCAGAGCTGAACTTAAATTACTAAAAAGTATAACTGAAGCACACATTTAGAATAATCTATAGTACACGAGTACATGAATGTCATTAAATCCTAAAAAATGGCAAACTATTTTTGTTTTAGCCATATTTTACCTGCAATGGTTTCAATGCAATGCAAAATATATTTCATGGTTTATCTGATAATAAGGAATAATTGTCATATACTATTTTGTTTTAATTCTGCTGCCTCACATACATTCTTGTGCAAACGTATGCGGCATCAACAAGCAACTGTCACTTCAAGTTTCAAGTTTCAAATTTGCTCTGCGCCGACCCAAGAATCCGCATTTGAACACAAAATATTGCATCATATGTAAACTACACGAGATCACTGTTCCTTAGTGACTACATTTTCTGCACATTAGTTTCCCACAGTGTCTCCCACATTAGTTGTCCACCATTGAACAACCTACTCAGCTTTGCTAAGTATTTTTTTCAGTACATGCACCTCCCGTGTGAAATCTGAACCTGGCGTGTACATTTGCATCATTCATCCACAACTGATTTACAAGTGAAAACGCCTGCATGGGTACCTTGAAGCTTGTCAGAAACTCACCCAACAACAACAAATACTGTGGCGCATTCAGGCTATAGTCAAATGTCATGAAGCAACAATGCACAACACCAACAAAATGAAGAAAAAAAATAACTATACAGGTTCTGATTATTAATTTGTAGACCTACGCACTGAACTACAGTGGTATAGAATCTCTGTGGCTAGAGGGAGCTGACATCAAGGTGATGGTCCCTCTCCAGTTGTAGCTTAATTATATATCAGGGGAGAAGTGTGTCCTTGGGGATGTCCGTTCAGCTGAAGCCTGTAAGTGTAATGAGTTTCTGGCTCTTAGTGTGATGAGATAAATCCTCCGTAAGATGAACTGTACTTTCACTAGAAGCTTCACATGACACTGCGGTATTAGAATAATCTTTTTGTGTCATGTCTCTGTTTGTTCACCAACACATATCTGTATCATCTGCCAGTCAGACTGCAATAAGCCACCCTTGATGACTTGAAGGCAAATGATGGCACAAAGCCAAGGGACTGGATGTTTTTTCTTACTGGTGTTGTTAACAGTTAGTTCTTTCAGCTATGGTATAACGATGCTTCTGTTCTTGTATTACAGAGAGTAATTGTATTGATTTTATTATGTTTATTTCTGCACAGACTTTCCTGCAGAGACTTTTTGGTAACATTTTGAGTATTGCACCTTTTTCAGTGGCAAAACATCGTTCAAATTGTGGTGGTTCTGCACCACAACATCTTAAATTTACAGTGAGTGAAAGCATACTAGTCACGTGACTAATTTTCTGATCTCCACACACATTAAATACTGGAGGTGATTCATTCAAAACAGCTTGTAATCAACAAACAAATTATCTACAGCTGTCAGCGCTTGTATGAAAATGCTGTAGTCACTTCTCCATAAGGAGGCAGACTCTGTCTGACATTAAACAATGAGAACTATGATGCTGTTCTGACACTTAGTGGAGAACTTGATAATAACACATGAGGGCTGATGAAGCAGTGCTGTTCTAAATGCCAAAAATACAGAGCACACATACCTGCATCTCCTGTTCAATACGCAGCCTCTCTTGACCAAGTTCCTCTTGATAAAACTGTAATAGAGGAGACAGACTATAAAGCTACTGTATGTACCAATCTAATGATTGAAAGACAAACATGTTTAACATTAAAGAAACATACAGAAAGGGCTGTGACATCATGCCTCATAGGGATGTACAAGTGTGCCAGTACTTGCCTACATGTGCACCTGCAGTGCGTGTGTTTGTTTAAGTTGTAGTTTGTGTGTGAAAATAGCTTGTGACCTACATGAATAGCTGAAATGAGGTTTGGGAATGTCACACATGCTGCTTCAGGAGCCTCTTTCTAGAATAGAAGTCTGACCAGAGGAGACATGGTGGTCCAGAGGCATGCAGCTATATTAGAAGGCTCGTACAAACTGTGCAGGGTTTGACTGACACACACTGCACATGTATACAAGGGATAACTAGCTTATACAAACAAATTCCCTGAAGGGTTAGAGAAACAATATTGTAAAGTTTGTGTGTCCATTTGCTAAGACTCAGCTGCAGATGATGCCACCCAAGAGGAATTTTAGTGTCATTAAAAACAGCAATAAAATGTGCTTTAACCTCCACATCCTTGTCCTTCTGCAGCAGAGATGAAGACAACTCCTGAACCTGTCCCTCCAGCTCTCCCACCCTCAGCGTGAGAGTCGTCTTCTCTCCGTTCAGCTCTATGATGAGGGCATCCTTGGAGCGAAGCTCTTTAGTCAGCTCCTCTATTAACCTGAACAGGGACAGGAGTCAGTCAGTGAGATAGAGACGTGGATTTGATTTGTTTGATATCGGTGGCGTTTGAAAAGATGTCTTAGTGTTTTGCACCTGTCTTTGGTGGTGTTGGAAGGGGACAGGATGCTAGGAGGCCTCTCATCCTCTGGGATGTCCTCCATGGGGGTGTCCAAGGAGAGGAGGGAGGCATGGGAATGTGATCCAGCCAGCGAGGCCATCCTCTCAGCCTCACTGCGTGCTAGCTGGGCCTCCTGGAAGTACACACACACATACAAGAGTTACGATCTGCAAACCTGAGGCACCTTTGTGTCAGGTTCCACTACTCTGAAGGTGTGAGCGGACGTACTTCCTGCAGGAGCTGAATCTTGGTCTCAAGCACTTGCTGCATGTGATCAATTTCCTGCTGTCTCTCCTGACACCGTCTCTGCAGCTCTGCCTCATTGTGATTGGTTAAACTCTCCGCTGTTGTGCTGTTCACCAGGGGGAAAGAAGGCAAGTCAGAGTCAGAGTTCATACGCACACACAAATGTAGTCAGAGGGGTCAACTTTAGAACATGATGGAGACAGCAGTGAGAGCCAAGAAACTATATGATGTCATCACTTTCCCGTCTGTTACGGTGCTCATGGGATACCCAACACCCATCCACTTATAGCAGAGATTAAGCAAGCTGCCCCGCCCGTGGTGTAGGCTTTTATTGTCATGGTTAATGGCAACATGTATTTGCGCAGATGTGATGTTCACGCAGTGGTGAAAGGCCTGATGTAGATACAGCAGTGGATGCAGTTTTGGTCTTATTTCTTGTTGCAAATAATGTGTGATTACTGGTAGAGGTGTTTGTGGTACCGCACTCAAATGATACACACTGTGAAATCTGTATATGCCGGGAAACATGAATATTTAAAACTTTACTTTGAAATGCCTCGCCCGTGTTCTGTTTGCGTTTTTCTACAACCACACGCGGTTCATGGCGTTAGCATTTCTGTCTCTCCTTCAGACTCCAACTGTGCTAGCATCTGTCTTTAGCACTTAGACAGTCAACAGCTCTCCCCCAGAATTTTCTGGTCCCAGAATGGCACACGCCACTGTGTCGCCATGAGTCCTGTTCTGGACCATCTCTACATACGTTTTTAACTCTGTCCGCCACATGCAACAGCTCAAATAACTGGGATATTTTGAACCAGTCTGAGTAATGCAAATGTCTGTCTCATGGACAAATGGCCTTTATGTTTAGTGGACAAGACCTCACCCCTAAGTGCCAGTCATTCTGCAAGAAGTCAGAGGAGAGATAACTCACTCATCTTACGTCTGTCGACGTAAGAATGTGCTTAACAATGTGACAAATACAGAAAATATATGGACCTCTGTGTTTTGAAATAGACATCCAAGTTACATGGATTTTTATGATGTGTTGTGTTTTCCAACCGCTCCTGTGACTGAGCTCTTCTTTATTCTGGCAACAGAAGAAATTGGGTGATGTCCAAACCAGAAAATATGTACAACAAAGAATCCCCTTTGTTGATCCAGAGCGGAGCAGAAATGGTCACTTTTCTAAACCACAGCACTGATAGTTAGATTATCATTTACGACAATGTGTGCTGTACGTAATTCTGTAGCGATCATAAAAAGACTTACTGTAGAGATTACAAATCTGCATTACAGTTAGACAGGAGGATAGCAGTATCAAAATCATGTAACAATAACAACTTTACTTTCAGTATCATCTCTGCTGACGCGGTACGGCCGCGAAATTAGAGACCAGTAATAAGAGCCAATTCGTCCCTTCCAAGAGCACCAACAGCTGGCCAATAATGAACTATTAAAGGTCAACAACCTTGACCTTTAAGCAGCATCTCTCATCATTTCAGCAATAATGCAGTGCCAACTGTTATGACATGTAAGCCATATGGAGTGGGAACTGAAACACCAACATGCTAACAACCCATTTGCGATCTACTAAACACCTCCAGCAGTTTCAGGTAGTCCTGTCCTAAACTCTACATAATCTGTATAAAATCACCTGAATCAACTCTTCAAACAGAAGACTCATGACTATTGAAACTCCAGCATGTAGTAAAATGTCCATGTTTTTCAAACTACAAAGGGAAAGTCTCCTTCATCACCATGTCACATTTAACACGAGCATTTGTATAGCCTGTCTGCAATAATCCTACATGAGAGTTTTGTAATATGTCGTCCGTTCGTGGTTTGTGTGCATCCATGTGTGTGTGTGTGTGTGTGTTTGTGTGTGTGTGTGTGTTTGTGTGTGTGTGTATCTCTATCAGCTGCTGCATGACATACGAGCTGTTAGAGATATGAGGTGTTACTGCAGCTAAGACAGGACCATGTAGAGAATCACAACTATAGTCGGGACTCCTCACGAGCCAACACCCATAGATGGAGGTGCATCTGCTCACCAGTACACACTATGTGCTGTATTATTCAAATATAACCAACATGTTATTATTATTATTACTACTATTATTATTTTTTTTTTTTTCTATTATTACTGTTGTTGTTGTTATGCAGTCGTTATCTGCCTTGTCGATATCTTGTCTGGCATTCATTAGTGATGTTAAAGAGCAGAGGGCGTGACACTTAGGAGGATAGTCATTGATTTTCAGTTAGGTAAGATGTATGACCATAATTAGGGACAGAAAATGCTTTGACACCAACAGTCAAACTTACAAACATTTGAGCCAAGGTTTGTAATTAACACACTGATAAATAATTATGATGAATTAGGAATATGTGTGTACTTACAGAGCTTTATCCAGAAGCTGCTGTTTCTCTTGGAGCTCCTGCTTCAAGCTCTCTACTTCCACCTTCAGCTCGATGTTCTGCGACAGATGAGAGCAGATGAAAGATCAGTCGTCATTACAAGCCATTATCACACATCATCACCTCCGCTGTCAGCAAAAAGATCTCACAAGATGAATGACCATTTTAACTATACTGCAGTGAAACTGATAATGGACGGTGGACAACAGCCATAATATTCCTTTAAAAAATAGGACAGCAATTCAATTTATGTAAATTACCAACCTACAATTATCTATAAGGGTGAAACAGCAAAATTGAATAGGACTGTTGTCAAGTGTCTTAATTAACATATTGAAGCTCCGACACTATGGTTCACCTACACAGGTGTTTCCACTTAATTGTCTGATGAGCCCTCCTCTCAGGACAGTGTGGGCTGAAACCTTTAACCTGCCTGAGGTGTAATCAGCCTGAAAAGCCCGTGTGAGTACAGCCTATAATGACAATATTTCATGGCAGACAATTTGACTTGGCATAGCAGGAAAAGCAGAGATATAATTTATAATATTAAAAATATTAAATTTCATTTAGGTGAGCCGGTATTAAGTGTGCTGGTTTACTATCATCGCTGGACACTTGGACAATTGTGCCATCGTTAAAATTTGTTTCACCTGTGCTTATGTAACTTTAAAAATCATGCAAATCTTCATTATTATGGCATAACAACATTTTGTTTAGGAAATCTTGTCTTACACACTTCACTTCATGCCTGCACCAAAACATGTAAATGTGATTATTAGAAAAGCTTGTCGCAAAGGATCTGTTTTAGTATCATACTGCACGTAAACCAGGTAATAAAAACATATAGCTACTGTATCTATATCATACATCTGTGTGGGTCAATTAAAGATTCTGTGTCAAAAAGAAATGACAGATTCTGACCTTTAACACTGTATTTCATAGCTTATATGTTCACTAGTAGTGTTATCCTGTCCCCTTAGATTTCAAGCACCTTTTTGTCTCCTTCTTTCAGTGATCACATCGCTTCATCACACTCTAATCTCCCTGTCTCTGCTGTGTGAATCAGCTCTGGTGAGTGTTGTGTATCATCAGTACAGAACATCTGACTGTGCTGTCATGGCTGGTATATTTAGAGCTGGGGAATTCGGGGCAGCTTAGATACTCACCCCTGGGGGCCAAAGGCTAAACTGCACAGTTTGTTTACCTGCTGTGGTCCATAGGGGACATTTTAGGGCCAATTAAGGCTCTTACATAGGGCTAGGGGACCGAGGATTTAAACAGTGGGAATAGAGGGGCTCATTCTTTCCATTCTGACTTAGAGAGGATAGTTTATATGTCTGTCTGTTAGTCTGTCTGCTGGACTCAGATCAGAAAGCTGCTCTCCCTGGTTTTTAACACCTGAGTATCACTGCAGCCTGTCTCATGTTCATCTTAACAGATTGTCCACTCTCTCTTGTCTGGTTTAGCAGCTTCTCTTCCTGTGCTTTAGAAATGTTATAGTGTCTCTTCGTGCATGTCCAAGTCTGTTGACCTTCCACTGTCCCTGTCTGAGAGCTCTGTGTTCCTTACACTCACAAAGAGCCGTGCTACACGTGCAGCCTGAAATCTACCCATAAACATATCTCTGAGAGGCGCCACGAGGGCTCAACACACGCATACTGCTGGTTACCACACGCACACATTCATCCTGTTCGTCACAGACACGTCCAATCAGAAAGAGACAAATATTCAGGAACACCACCAGCATGAAACGATGATGTAATTTCAGTTCTCCTTATGACAACTCCCAACTGAAATAAACAGTAAGAAAACAGGATGGCAGAAGCAGAAAATATGCATCTTTTATTAATAATAATAATAATAATAATAATAAGAGAGGATGTGTAGTGAAAAGAAGGCTGTCTGATTAAATAACAAGAACTTCTTATAACTAGATTCATGTTTAATGTGTTTTAAATGTAGGCACTTTTTTTCTTGAGGGACACATACAAAATCCTTTCAATTATTTCTGTTTTAAACCAGTTCATCTCTTAAGAGTTCAACTATACAGTAAAGTAATTCAGCGGCAACTAGAAGTTATGCAACACATGACCCCCACGTGCTCTGCATAGCTTATGACGGTGAATGATTTGCTTCAGTGCTATAGCAATCAATAATGTAACACACCAGTAAGAGGAACATGTATTCTTGTGCGTGTGTGTGTGTTGGCTTACAGTAAGAGAGACATTTTCCCATCTCGAAAACAGCTCTATATATAGACACCCATCACAGTGCACCTGCTATTCTGGCCCCCGCTGGCCCGTCGGCCCTCAGCAACAGATCCCCTTAATAACCAGACTGTGCAAGAGGAGGGAGACGGCTACAATTAAAAACACTGACACACCTGTAACACTGTGACTGATCACCTGCAGGTATAACCATTGACTCTATATTCATCTATTGATGATGTTGCATGTCATATTTCTTATTAAACTTCATTTTACATGCTCTAGTAGTATCGCTTTGAATGCAATCAGTGAAACGTGCAAGATGCTCAATATGCAAGATTATTTGAGTAATCTGCAGAGATCATTTTCTTGATTAATCAGTTATTTTGTCTATAAATGTTATAAAACACTGAAAAAAATCAGCTCAAGGCGCTGCATGTGGTGAAGAGAAACGCACAAACACGCACATGTATGAGTCGTGTCATACGCTCATGTGAATACATGTGATGAATAAATCAGTGTACTCGAGCCTGTTCTATAAATAAAGTCTGTCAGGCTCTATGAGAGATCACTATGTGCCCAGGACCAACACACCTAGTCTGTACTGTATTACACTGAATTGCTTTTGGAGAGAGGACGGGAACTTTGCCACTCTGTCATGATACTCAGCCAACGGAGCAACCAAAAGCTCAGGTCAGATAGCAACTACGGAACAAAGATTTAGTTTCCAATAAAAAAGCGATTAGACTGGTTAACCCCCAGCCACACGGAGTGAGAGATTGTGAAGCGCAGGGATTAAACATCCAGTTTGATGTCTGTATGACGTGGAATCGGTTTACTCAATCACCGCTGGTATGCAGTAATTGTGGAGGATAAGTGTCAGGACATTCAGGTCTTGTTTGGCTGGATCAAACAGCCACTTAGTTTTTCTCATATCGAAGAGTTGTTGATGATCAGGGGGGGATTTAAAATGAAGGGAGGAAGAAAGAGACGAGTTTTAAATGCCGGCTGGCTCGTGTCCACAAACAACAGCTGAACTGGGTCACCTGATTGTAGGTGCACACTTTGCACGCACACATACAGACGGACCCAGACAGACACGTACACACTAAATTAGACAATGGTTAGATATAGTTCAGGGAATATTGCTGATCTAAGAACTTTAGAAAACTATTCTTAAGTTTGAAAGAAGATGTGTTTAATAGAAAATGGGAAAAAGCTGCAGTAGTTTTTGAAATAAAGACCTGCACTGTAAAATTTTAAGAACAATGTTGTAAATACTCTTATAAAAGTAATAACCACCTCTTTGCAGCTGTTTATGTATGTATGTTGTGTATGTATGTATAATAAATAATACACTGATAAAGAAACAGTGCAAAGGCATACAGATATAAACATATGCATAATATGCACACATAATTGTTGTCATTCGTCTATTGCAATTTTGATTAATTAGTCAATTCTTTGTTAAAAATGCCTACAACAAATTCCCAGGGCTTAAAATGACAGTCCAAAACCCAAAAATATGAAACTTAAAAAAAAATGAATCCACAATTTAAGAACCTGGAACAAGATAACTGCATTAAATCATTAATAAACCACAAACAATGTCAATTTTCTGTTGATACATCAGTAAATTATTCCGTCATACAGTCATTTTTTAAAGTAGCACAGCAACAACGCAACAACATTGCTGAATGAATAAATAATACTTTTTTAACACCTTTAATCCTGAGACACATATTGTGACCTCAGCGCTGCTCCTGCAGTCACAGAGCGTTCCCTACACAACACTACAACAACAGCACTAAACGGTTTGTATCTTTATCTGGAGTAAACATCTCCACAAAGGTCATCAGCTGCTGTCTTTGTCTGTCACAGCTTGTATCATAGAATACAAGTCAGGGGTCAGAGTCTGTGGAAATATTCAGTTTAAACACTGGTTTCTCCAACATTTTATTATTCCAGGAAAAATGTAGACATCTGTGGATCGCATCCACTATAAAACAGGTAAACAGAATCAAGGAGTGCTGAGGTCACCATCGAGGCTATAACTTTGCGGGACACAACTTTTTTCATTTAACTTTAATTATTTGAATTATTCAAAGTTCTCAAATATTCAACTTTGTCTAAACACAAGCTACCAGACAAGAACTTTATCTTGATGATTTCAGTGAAGGTCCACAGTAATCCAGGTCATTTCTCCAAGACTAGGCTTAGTTGCAGATCAGATTTAACCTTCCTGAATAAAAGCAGAGAGGGCCAAACTGAACTTTTTATTTTCTCCTAATAGCAAACCCAATACCTCAACTCAAGGTACCCAGTCCTATACCAGTCCTACCTTTGCTCAAGATACACATCTGTATTCCTTATTTTATGAAACTTGTCGGAATAAATGAATAATTGAATGAATGAATAAGGTGAAATGAGACCAGAGACCCATGAAGGAATGAATGTAGCATTTCATAATAACGTTGACAAAAACAGCTACTCCTAGTATTGTCCTGCTGACAGTAATACTGATCCAGTGTACTATTTTGGTACATCCATAGATAAAAGACAAACAGAGAAACATGAATACCATTATTGATATGTACATACCATAAAAACTAATGAGTTCCAATACGCAGCACTGCTAATGGATGTCATGATAAACTTTTGATTTTAATTGTATTTTTTATCAAAGGCCTATTATTGGCATTCTTTTATACTCTAAGTTCACAGGTGTACCTCACTGGGAATCTATATTAGACTTAAATGTACACTGTCTAACTTAATATCACATTTATAAGACCACAATGCACAACGAAACAGAAGTCCTGGGTTTACATAAACGGTACCAGAGAGCTAGTTAATGTGTAGTCCTTCACATGGCAGTCATATCTAAAAACAGGCAGTTGGTAAAACAAACACATGGCAGTTCACATCACCTCCACCAGATCGGAGTGACAGCTGGGTCAACAAACAGTGGAAGTGGCTCAGTAAAGCAACTTTCCGGGTTAACATAGCTGTATACTGTCGTTATAACAACCGTCTATTATGACACAAAGGCACAAATGAATTCCTACTCAGTGTCACATCCAACAGCAAAGCAAATTCAACGAGTTTTGATCATTTTGGTGGCTGTGAAACAACCCTTTGACCCCTGAAGAGCAGCTCCCCACATCACATGTAGTCCCATTCATCACCAGTCACTCAGGTTTCCATTCACTCCCTCACGCTCGATGAGCGATGCCTTACTCACCGTACGGTACACATCTTCACTGCTCTCCTCGTACTTCTGCTGTATCCTCTCCTCTAGGAAGTAGATGCGGAGCTTGAGGCTGAAGTTCTCCTTCTTCAGGTCATTCAGGTGCTGTGACAAAGTACGGTAACCGTTAGACATGACCGTCAAAGATCACCGTCGCCGTTTGACATGTCCAGGTCAGAAATTCAAAGTCTTCTTTGACCTCTCCGTATCACGGTGGAATACGGAGTCCATATTAAAGGACAGTGACTGTCAAAACATGTCCTCGTGTTAGAGTCTGGTAACCGTTAGACATGCTACCTCCTTCTCCAAAAGAGCATAACGTCAAAATAAACTAATTATTTACAAAGTGGCATCCCAGCCTCTAACAGGCCATTGGGACACCATCTACAAGGGCAAACACACACTAAAACTAAAACATTCACACACACACACACACACACACACTAGAGTCTAAAGGTTTGCAGTGCAGAGGGCGACTCTGCAGCCCAGGCAGTCAGAGATGTAGCCCTGTCAGCTCCATGGTGTGTTCTGGTGTGCTAGGGGACGGGACAGGAGCTTATTTTACAGGAGGAGACATCCCTGGAATCCCAGACTGCCAGGGGAGATGGGTGTAAGGGGAGGAGAGGGGAGGGGGTTGGGTGCAAGGGGGAGGTAAGAGGCTCACGGCTCACAGGCAGTTGTGATATGAGGGGAAACCTCAGGCCTCTGCAAAGCAGGGGCAGCAAAACGAACAAACAGGGACATGAAGAGAGAGGACGGGGTTAGCTGCTTCTTATTTTGCCAGCTTCCTGTCAGATGTATTTAAAATAAAAGCCATTTGTCCAATATCATCACTATCTGTTTTAATATATTTTTGACTGTGGAGGTCAGCTGAAGCTCTGCCCATACTAGACTGAATGTTATATACTCACATTGTCTTTCAATCTCAATAATATTTGTTTTGTTTTGGTATTTTACACATTTATTTATTTTATAATAACACTCATAGTATTACTACTACTACTACTATTACTACTATTACTACTAATACAAGAAACATGTGAATAACAAGTAATAAGTGTTTAGAGCAGACTCTATACAATTACATCCCACTTTGGGAGAGTTAAGAATCAAACTAGTCTCTTCTTTCTAATAAATGTTCATGTTATGAACTCAAACTGGGTCAAAAATGTTTAGCGCCACCAAAATCATTCATTCGGTAAAAGAAGCAATATTTGATTTGGTAAAATATACAGAAGTTAGCAACAAGCTAAAGCTAGCTAGTGAATAAAGTTAATGTTTTAACAAACAAAATACCTAAATATTCTTCTCAGAACTTAGTAGAGACCAAAACAGAGCGAAAAGGAGAGTAAACGCGGGATTTACAGTCGTTTGGTGGTGAGAAAGATGCATGAATGCTAATGTTGCTTTATGTCTGCTGGATGTTAAATTAGAACTGTTAGCTACAGTAACATGTCAGCCATCACAACTTTACATTTCTTTTTAATGTCATTGGTAAAAACATGATTTGGGGCTGTTTTTGTGCCCAAAACCCAATTATCTAATGTAGCTTTTAACTTTTAACATATTACTGAGGGGGATGAGTCGATATCTTCTGTTATTTCAGGCTTTTACTCATCCCACACCTAACCCTGAATTTAGCATAGGCCTATGATAGTTGCATATTTAACCTAATATTCAGATTTAACCTAATATTTAACCTAATACTGAGAAGTGAAGGTAAGGGAAGGCAGATGGACTACTGGGAGCGGGGCAGACAGGTGAGTGGAAAGAAGCTGGATGAAATAGGAGACCTGGGAGCTGTGAGCCACGGTGCTATTAATAGGGAGGTGTCCTGAATCTCACAGACCGGTGAATCCCTGAATGTCCCTCAGAGAGATGAGTGAACAGGAAGAAAAGAAAAACAGAAAGGAGGACAGGCCCCACTAAGTCTTTTTGACCTCATAATAAATGTAACAACCTCGGCCTTGAAATCAATTTTAATGACAAACATCTGCTCAAAGAGCATCAATAATAAAGTGACTGAGATGTTACCAACACGTGCGGTTACGTCATTATTAGTTCTTGATGCGTTCAGTGAGTGTGTCCATTTAAGTGTCACATTACGTGCTGTTGCTAAATAATTCTGAACAAAGATAGGATTGGCGCCAAGAGGAGTCTCCACATAGGGATGACATCATGTACACACAGTGTTTTTTTTTTACTCCACACACATACACAAAGACAAATCAAGAGGAGTGAATGTATATGTGCTGTATGTGTAGCAGTGTGTTTATTTCGGTGTAAAAGTGACACATCCAGGCAGCCGTGTAAGTGACTCCGGCTTTAAGTAGGGTGCCGCCTTTCAGAAAGTAACTTCAGCTTTCTTGACTAGTTGGTGACACCTCCTGTTTTAACACGGCTCAGCAGCAGCAGCAGCTAGAGGAACTCACAAAGTATACCTTTTTCTTCTCCAAAGACAGTTATAGTGCTTGACTTTTTATTCTGATCTGGTTTGTGTCTGAAACATTGACAGTTTTGGGGAGCAGCAAAAGCTGTGCATGAAGAAGAAGAAGAAGAAGAAGAAGAAGAAGAAGAAGAAGAAGAGATACTTTTAATTTAATCCCTTGAGGGGAAATTCACTCAGCTTTACATGCATTTTAACCCAAAATACACACACACGGTTCAATGTGGAGAGAAAGATGGTGGAGTGATGAGCAGCGCCCTACGAGCAGTTTGGTCCATACTGGACTTAAACCGGCCACCCTCCGCTTCCCAAGCCAAGTCTCTATGGACTGAGCTACTGCCGTATGTTGGGAATCAGTTAAACATTATTTAGCTGTGTAAACTGTTTTACAAAGAGCATATGCTGCAGGTACACTCATACAAAGTGGGCTGCCTGTATGCTGTATTTACCAGAAGACACATTGATTAAAAACACTGTAGGTTCTGGACAACTTTTCGTATGTTTTGTTTGCTCCTAAGACAAGAATCGACAACAGGTGAACAGGTAGAAGGATATATGGGTAAACGGCACTAGCTGGTTGTCTGACTGATTGACATTACAGCACTTTGTAGATGATTAGCTTAGCAGTGCATAAAGACTGGAAACAAGGCTAACAGCTAGGCTGGCTTTGTCCAAAATTTAAAAATCCACCAAACAAACTCGCTTGGTATCAATGGAAACAGACATGAAACAACAACAATTTGTGGCTATTTACAAATGGAAACTGACACATAATTGACACATTTTTCCATATTTACAGGCTAGTTGTTTCCCCGTGTTTCCAGTCTTTATGCTAAGGTAACCAGCAGGCAACATGCACAGACATGAGAGTGGCATCGATATTCTTGTACTCAAATAATCATATGTTTATGATCTTCTACTCATTAGTCAGGTACTTTTTTCAATTTCATAATTTCTCTTTAACTTCAAGACATCATTGTGAAATTTTGTTTTAAGGGGTGTCTCAGGCACAAAGACCTGGTGTCTTCTTACAGAACACTTCAGCAGGATCAATGATTACTGTCATGTATATGGGTTTGAATTTGGGTCAAGAATGTTCTCCTTGCTCATTACAATACACTCCTGTCAAACATTAAAAGGGATGTTTTATCTTTTTGTGAAGTACCACAGGCACAAAAATAGTCCAACAGAGACTGTTGAGAAATCTTAAAGTGGGCCATCCTGTAGCCAGCGGCAGACTTAAACCACCAGGAGAGTTCAGGGTGTTTTCCATCTCATATCATCAGCTGCAGGTGGTCTCCTTTTCTGTACAGTAGTTTAAAATGGGTTTGAGCATAAATTTCTAGTTCATGCACTCAGATTTACTCAATCCCACAGTGAGGATACTGCATCAAAGCAAAACCAAATCAGCTCATTACTTCTTGTAAGGAAGACATAGAGCCACAAGATGGCAGTGTAGATCATATTTTCATTGGCCATGTTTGTATTATTCATAATGCTGAAGGACAAGGAAGTATAAACACACATCAAGCACAATGAATTTCAAAATAAAAGCTCTCACCTGTTCAAACTCCTTGAGTGTGTGAAGCTGAAGAGGAGGAGAGTTGTCTGTTTCATCGCTACACAAATCTAAACGGAGGAGAAAACAACAGATTAATAAATAATCATACAATTAGCAAACCACGTGAGCAGTTTATGCTTTTATAGATAGAATGATCCTTTCAATGAAAAAGTCTGCACCTGTCATGTGACCTGTGTTCTTGGATGAAGTCTCCTCTTCCACAGCACTGACCAGAGAAACAAAGGAAGTAGCATTGTCAGCATGGGTAACACACACACACACACACACACACACACACACACACACACACACACACACACACACACACACACACACACACACACACACACAAAGAGAGTGCATCATAAATAAACGTAAAATCAAAAACATATATCACAACCATTGCAACCTTTCCAGAGCTGTGAATGTCATACAAAATCACATTTGTAGTCCTGAAAAGCAGATGGCTCCTCTAGAAATTAAAAAGCCACTTAGGGCTTTTCACTATAGCAGCATGATCTCATTTGCACCTCTGTGGGGAATTGGGGGTCATCCGGGAGTCCCAGCAGGGGAGAGGAGAGATTTTGGAGGAGCCACTACGGCCTTTAGTACACCTATTTGTTGTCTTCCAACCATGACTGAAGGTACTTACAAGACGGTTGCAATCAATGTAATATTTATTCCCTACACTTGTTTAAAAAAATGTTTAGAGTGCATGCAAACTCTTTGAATTGTGTGAAGGCTCTCAGCCGTCCAGGTCATTGTTCTTAGAGAAGAGTAAAATCTGGGGCAACTGAATGTGCTTTTGTAGATCAGTGAAGACGTTTCACCTCGCCTCTCACTCTGACTGTTAGGGAAACCCAGGTACGAGGAACACCAACGAACCGAGGGGAAACAATGGGGATCCCAACAAGACTTAATACCATGGGTTTCCCCAGCCTCTTGGATGAGACATGAAACGTCTTCATGGCTCTACAACCAGGTCCATTAGTCCAGGTTTGACTCTTCTCTAAGAACACGATGATGATTTTCACAAGTGATAAAACAACAGTAGCATTATACGCCCACTATTTTGCCTACTACTCAGACAGAGCTGCATTAGCACTCCTCTTTCCAGCCACCACCATGTAAATTCCACTGACAGCTGCTCGGCCAGAAAATGTAAAGACAGTTGGTGCATGCCAGAGGTTTAAAAGTTCACCAGGTGGATAAATACTCTGCATGCTGCATCATCGGTGGTGGGCAGGGTGTAATAATCACAACTCACTACTGTTTTCCTATGGAGAAATACCAGTGGGATGAACCATTTATGGTCACAGTGTAAGCCTCCGTATGTAGGAGGGAGTTGGAGATGCAATAACCTACATACGATATGACACAGTGCATGCATAATTTGGACTGCTTTTTAAATAAATAACGTGTGCTGTGATGAATGAATGCAACGTTTCTGATTAATGAAAGTCATGCATTATTTTGTCATGCTCTCACCTGGGGTGTCTGAAGGAATTTCATCTTATATATCACTTCTGGGCATGCTACACAAAGTGTCTCCCGGGCCCTATTGCCCAAACACACAACACTGGGCCCTTTATATATATGCTATTGTATCGTAATGTAGTTTGTCAAATGTCAAATTTGTGCAAAGTAGGCCAAAAAAATCAAATCATTGAAGCGTGTATTTATTTATAAATCTCATCAGAAAATCACATTATAAATGCATTTATACAGATGTCCGGTGCAATGTGGCCATCAAAGCCAAAAATTTGCATCGCCACTGGCCTCAATAGCTTTATTCACCGATCCATGAAGCATGCAGATGGCTACTGTATGTGATACAGCCACGTCTTGTGTGTTGAAAAGGCCTTTATTACACCGTGCGACTGCTTTATGATAAAAGACTGAAAGATACATATGCAAGAGAAATGCATCATTATAGCCGAAATGAGGGTTTTAATAAACCCAAACCATGATTTATATGCCCGGGTCGTTTTTTTTTTTTGTTGTTGTTGTTAAAATACCCAATGAGCGCTTTAATCTTCCTCTGCGGTGTCCACCCCCCCGCACACACAATCGACCAAATGCCGCCTCACCTCTCAGACTCTCCCCAGATTTGCTCTGGCGACGATGAGCTCCAATCCATAGGCTAGTCCTTTAGTCCTCCATGCCGGTAAGCCGCTGCTTTCAAATAACCCAATCCATTATGCGTTTTTAGGCGAAATACAAGCACACAGGAACATGCTCATGTAAACGCGGTCGTCGCACCGCATACCGCTCAGGTTTGTGGAGAGGGGGCGTGCGTGAGGATGCGCGCCCTGACTAATGAAAGCAAAGCAGGGATGTTAGAGAGCCCCCATCCCACAGAGCAGAGTCCCTGCTGTTCGACCAGCCCACCACCAGATGAGATTAGAGGGACGATATGCTTTGTGAAAAGTATATATATAAAAAAGAGCCTTAAAAATTATTGTCTAATTTGACTTGTCTAATTTTCCAAAATAAAAGAGCACGGCCATGTTTTCATTCACATCATGCAGACCTTCTGCTTAGGCACATGTCCATTTTCATTGTGATACAGTGTATACTGGAGGGTTTTTTTAAAAAAAAAAAACTTAATACATTATTCATGCAGACATATGACAAATAAATAATAATACACTCTAAACAGCAGTTGTGGAAGAAGTATTTAGAGCTTCCTATTTGATTTTATTTTTTAATTGATGCACTAATGTGTAAGAGGTATGTTCATTTTGTGGCTAGTGGAGGTGAAGCTAAGATTAATTCACTTACTTACTGTTGGGAAGTTTGATCTCTAGCAATGTCTCATATTTTACAACCTCTCCATTTTTGTAGATAGAAATTTAATCTGTAAATTAGCCTATTACCACAGCTGTAAGATACAAATGTAGCAGCAGCAATAGTAGTATTCTAGTAAAGTATACACAATTGTGCTTATATATATAAGTACTGTTGCACTAACTTTACTTTCTAAAGACACATCCCATCCATTAATGGTCATGATTTTCCTGAGGGTCCACTCAGCTCTTATTAAAGTAGCAGAGGCTGCTGATTAGTTTATCTACTTGAAGATAGAGGAAATTGAGTCAGGGGTCCTGCTCTGAAAGAGTCAGGGGGATTAGTGGGACAAAGTTAGTGAGATTATGCCATTGTCTGCTTTAGCAGTCAGTAACAGAGAGAGGATGTTAACAGCTTTGCTAATCTTGTTAGGGGCAACAGAACCAATGAGTAACTTTCCCTCAAAATAAACCAGAGAGCTCGGAGATGAGTAGAGATACTCCTTAAAGCCTGTGACAGCACACGAGCCTGAAAGATGAGAGGAAGCAAAACTATCAGGGCTGTCAGTAAGCCTCATTTACTTCTTAACTAGAAGCCTGGATTGTTGTCAATCAAACCACCACATTTATATCAGCATGAAAAAGCTTGTGTGCTTCTTCTACAGTACCAGCTAACATAGACATTTTTTTTTACTGTGGCGCCCTCTTCTGGGGCTGTGGTTGCCTGCAATGTCTGATGGATTTGTGAGCTGGAACATACACACACACACACACACACACACACACATTACCGGACCCTCGACCTTTGTGAGCACAGACAATAACTAAAGACAACATACAATTACAGATGAAGGACAAACTGTAAGGTCACTCTATGACCGCGTGTATTCAGACACCACTTATGAATCACTTTACAATAAAAACACATAGTAAATATCAGATATAAAAAGTGACAAATTAATTTAAATAACAATAACAATCAGATTCAAAAAGCCTGCTTGAGATCCATGGGCAAAGACTTTCACAGCTGAGGGGCCATGAAAGCAAAAACCGTGTCTTCTTTAGTGACAAGTCAGGATTTTAACACCTTTTAAGAGGGCCCAGCCTGCAAGAGGATCTAAAGCAGCGATCGTAGGACAGAGTATAGATGTAGGCAGGAGCCAGAGCATAAAATCATTTCGTATTCTCACAGGTAACCAGTGAAGGACAGCATGGAAAGCCTGGCAGCAGCAGTTTGTATAAGTTGCAGTCTTTGGATGTTTTGCCTGCTGATACCTGAATTGAGTGAGCTGCAGTCGTGTAGTCTAGAGGAATGACCTTTTCTAAATCTGCAGAGGAAAGACATGACCTAATCTTTCTTAAATAACTCAGGACTCCACCACTTTAGGCACCTGAGCATCAAAAGACAACTCTGAGTCAAAAGTAACACTGAGGATATGGGCCTGTATTTTTTTATTTTTTTTTTTACATTATTAGAGGAGGCATACAGTCTAGAGGAGAGATTTTTAATGCTGTTTTTGCGGTGGTCAGAGGAGGTAATTATGTCTGAGTCATTCAACTGGTGAAAACCTCGAGGCGGAACATAATACAGGAAACATTGGTGGTACCATACATCTTGTTCAAGCTTCTAAACAGTACTTTAACTTATCTTACAGTGTTTACAAGAAAAGAAAAGTTTATTTTTGTTTAAATGGAATCATTTTGAAAATCTGTAAACCATCTGCTTTGGATTGAAAGTACATTTTTAACAGTAAATTCAAATAAAGTGCTGAATGATGCAAAGAAGAGAAATAGAGGCGGGCTGTGGGAATGAGTGTCACTATTTCACTGCAAAAGCCATTAAAAATTAACATCATGTACTGAATTACAGAAGCAAAAATAGGCCTATAGAAATATTTTCAGTAAGAATAAAATAGTAAAGTCCCACGTGTACGCGTTTTACAGCATTTTGCATTCTTTCAGAGTGTTATTGGTGCAGACAGGCTTGCATATGTCAGCACATGTTGCTGTACAACATGACAGCACAGGTGGCTGGTGTCCTCTTATAATCTCTTTGCATAACATCATGCTCATAAGCACACAGTACGCTCCGATAATGCTGACCGCAAAACAATTTAGTCAGTCTAAAAATAAAATGACACCTGAGTGAGGTCTTTGCAATCAGCTTAGTCTCGAAAATATTAATGAGCTGACTGATAAAGAGCATCAGCTGATATTCAGCTGATATGCTTTTTATATAATAAATGAGAATATGAAGGATTAGGGTGTATAAAGTCCCAGATGAACATCTGTCATGTCAGCATATCAAATTGTGAGAGAGATGCAGTCAAAGCTTCACACCTCATTGACCCTGTGAATACCAACTTTTGCCTCAAAACTGCTGAATTTATGAAAACACTTTGAATTATTCATTTACAGTGTGTTACTGCGTTACGGTATTTCTAATAATGCTTTTCCTGCAGCTTTCCGATTTCTAACAGACTCTTCATCAATATGCCAAATTTAACTTTTCTTGCTGACAAACCTGTTACTGTAAACACACCGTTTGTTAAGCTGGAACAATATTACAGTCAAAAATCAGTCCCAGCTACTTATTTTACATAATAAATTAAAGATATTTCCAATATTTGCAATTAGGGTTCTGGTAAAATGACAAGTAAACCGCATGTGTTTAAAAAGTACAAAAAATCTCACATCTTCCATGGAAAAAGTCATTTTTGTCAATGACAGTAGGTCTTACTGTAAGTAAAGGTCCAGACATTACTATGCAATAATAATAACATGCTGAGTGAGTATATGGATGATGATGATGAAGTGTTGGTGCAACTTAATGTCCAAAAAAAAAAAAAAAACATGATAAACTGCCCTTTGTGGGTGCCCTTGCAGCACGCAGTACCACAAAGTTAGCCTACAGAAGTACTAGAAAATATATACTGCCTGTGTACCTCTAAATGGTTAAATAGTTCCCTGTGTGAGTTGTATTTATGTATTAAATATGAGTCGCATAATAAATCAATCTTAATCTTAAACACCATAAATGTATTATGCCCCTCAAACAGCTTGTACCTGCTGCTGGCTGCTGTTGTTTTGTGCGTCTTCTCCCCAGAGACATTTGCCTCATTTCCAACAAGATCACTGAATCAATCTGAAACTTACTGTTGACATTTTGGTTGTCTTTGTTGATACAACTCCAATTATGTAGACTACTGCCTGAGTGCAAAGAGCTTTCTTTCCCACGTATAAGATGTACATGGAAGTGAAACATAAAAAAATAATTGAAGACATTTTTTTCCAAGAGTGTTTATTTAAATTTGGTTACTCCGCAATTTCATGTAATATCTACTCTCAGTACATTTGACATTTAATTAATACTCTTAGATAAAATAACTAGAGATGACTTAAGGCATATTATGTATTTTTGGTTTATATTTTTTAGTTTTTGAATCTCTGCTGTAAATCAGCTGCAATGACCTCAACAGACACTAGATGTCCTCATAAGACCACCGTGCACTGAAGCTCTTAGCACTTCCAGCATGTGATACCACCTGTGAGTGCAATATCATAACACATTTGCAGCTTTACACAGTAATGCTTCCTTACAGCAACTCACTTCACAACTCAGTTTGCGTACAGTCACAGCAGACACACACGGTCTGCATCAGCATCATGTCCGCTTCCCAAAGACCACACGGGATCCCATCCCGCTCCCCTGAGGGTCTGTGGAGATGATCCAGATGGCAGGAGCTCTCATGAAGTCCCTGTCCACCATCTTGTTCTCCTCAGCCCGAGCCAGTGCCTCTAGTTCAGGGGAGGTTTCTGGACACCAGTCTGCCATGAACTTATCTTTAGCCTCACAATAGTTCACCACCACTTCCTCAGGCTGCTCCCCAAACAGCCAGTCTGGAAAACAGGCAAACAGATGATGAGCTTATACATTGCTTGTGGTTTTTAGTTATGGTTGTTTCAATAACTCTGTCTGTTCTGTTGTTAGTCTTTATTCCTGTATCAGAGTGTTGTATTATGTGTGTTATGCCTGTATTTGGTGTTTTACTCTTTAAACGTTTGCTATAGCTAGGAGTCCTATATACTTTGCATTAGTTGCATTTTATTGAATGAATATGAATGCCTACATGTATTATCACTGTCAAATACATAAATTTAAAAGAAAGAAAGAAAGAAAGAAAGAAAGAAAGAAAGAAAGGGAATAAGGAAAATAAGTGATGGTATGTAACAGTGGAGGATTAAGAAGAACCTACAGTAAAGTCACAAACCTGCAAAGTCATGGATAAGGTCTTTGATGAGGTGGCCGATGATAGCATAGAGAACACCCAGCAAGATGAAGACAGCCATGAGCAGGTAGAGGACATAGGTAGGCAGGTGGATAGCGTCCCGAGAGGGAGGTACATAACTCTCAAAATACACTGTCCCATCTTCTTCTCTGTAATGAACGTTAAAGCTCTGCACCGGCACATCCATTGCTGTCTGGGAGTCTTTGCAACTGCTGTCACCGAGGAAATCCACTTAATACCTGAGTGTCATCGCTGTCTTGAATGACGCCTGCACAACAGTTTCATCTTAGAGATCTTTCAGTGGAAAGTTCAGGAGAAAATACTCCAATCCAACTTTTAAAAAAATGTCTCTACAGAAATAAAAAGACTTTTTACACACGGCACGCAAGCAGGTAACAATTGTCCAATTCACTGGGTGACATTATACACCTGGATAAAAACTACACTAAGCAAGTAAGACTTTGATTAAAAGTACAACTATATCGCTCAACCTGATGAGAGTCGTTTCTCCGTACAGAGTTTGTCTGTCTGCTTGTGGAGCTACGCAGGTGGAAACTAGATTAGCTGCAGCAGCTTGAGGTACTCAAGGTCAAAGGAATGATGGTGTGAGCAGTTTCCTATGAGGTAGAGTATCTATCTATCTATCTATCTATCTATCTATCTATCTATCTATCTATCTATCTATCTATCTATCTATCTGTTCTTTTTCTGCTTACATTACTGTTGCACAGTATTTAATATGGATAATGTACATTAATCCCTGGCCCTCACAAATAAGGTCACCGTCTCTGACCCTGCCAGGTATTAGAGCCAGGTAAGATGGATTAATGAACAGACAAGACAGAACACTCTTGTAATATTGCATAATTCTGTTGTTTACTGGAGAGAAGCTTAGTCTAACACCATAACAGAAAAACATGTGTGATGTAATGGAAAAAAAAGCAGGTTATGACAGTTTGACTTGAAAATACACAGAAATGACAGTTTGACTTGAAAATACACAGAAATGACAGTTCATATTCAATTATACAAAAATGTTCTTGATGTTTAAATATAATTATTTAAAAAAAAAGAAAAAGGCTTTAATATAGTGAAATGGATTTTGAATGACTGACAATATGGCCCAGGTTCATATACACTTTTAAGAAGCAATCAAAGTCAGCTGTCATTAGCAAAATAAGTACAAACTATGTGTGTTTTATATAAAACAAAAATGCATTAGCTACTACAGCAGATACAACAATGATCACTGTGCTGAAAAAAGCTGAACCGAACTACTGCTGTGACAATTTGACAAGACTCAAAGAGAAGTGACATAAGGGGTCATGGGGCAGGCGAAGGTCACACTATGAGCTGATATCCTTTTTTCTCTGGGATATGATGAAGCGATGACACTTCTCATAGGAGGAGGAGAGGATGGATGGTGGCAGCCTGTGTCTCCCCGGTGGAAACCAGGGAGCAGAGCATACTTTTCTTCCTCCATCTCCATCTCCATCTTCACCCCGTCTTTCTCCATCAGATTACTGGAAACGCTCAGTCGCCGCTCTTCTTCTGTTTCTGCTTCCCCTTCCTCTAAGTCATCATTGGATGGTTTAGGGCCAAGAACCCAGTCTGACAGGAAAGAAAAACAACGTGAGAATGAAATGAAATGAAATGAAACAAGTTTCTGTGACTTCTGAATGTTTTAAAGGGTTGCGTGACAGATCTTATGAATGAAGGTTAGTTTAAATGTCAGTGTGAAGACTCAGTGTGTAAAAAGGTTGTATAATTTCTTCTTTGGGTCTGGAAGGAGGTCTTAAGAGTTTAAAAGAATAACCTGGGTGATGTCATCAGGGTTGTCTCAGTGCTTGGAGCTTGGAGTTTGAAAGTAGTGGGTATTTACCAGGCACAGGAGGCCAAATTAAAGATGTTCTGGCATTACATTATATGAATGTTGTCTTTGGGACTAAAAATTCTGAGATCTTGGCCTCTTAATTTTTTGGAAGCGCAACAGAAAGTTGCCCCTTTAAGATGACATAACGAGGAAACCTTTGGGTAAATCATCACACAACATGGTGATCCAAATCGGGGGAAAATGGGCCCAAGAACTCAGGGAGAAAAAAAGGGCTCAAAGACACCACAAACATCAACACCAGAATGGAAGAAGTGATAGGAAGGAAAAGGACACCAGCCAGCGAGGTTACCTGCCAGGTCATGCATCAGATCTTTGATCAGATGTCCCACTATGGCGTAAGTGGCCACTATAACCAACACCACCCCAACTAGGATATACACTACATTGCGCGGCAGAGTTATAGCGTCTCTCGCTGGCGGTATATAGTCCACGAAATAGGCCTCCTCCTCCTTTCTTCTGGACAGCTGGAGGAGCTGTCGGTGCTCAAACACCAGCTGTGTGAGGTTCAAGAACAGGGCTGCTCCTGAGGCGTTTAGGGACACAGCCGGTTGTTGGTTCATGGTAGAGTCGGTTTTGACAAATGGACGCTCTCTTTTATAGGATAGTCTGTTCAAAGAACGTGGTGAAGCTTCCTGGCTGTTTCTTTGCGTGTTCACAGATTTCTTGCCTTGTTGCAGATCCAAGTTCCTTCATGGCACTGTGAAAACTTGGAAACGGGTGATATGGGTGCATCAAAGAAAAGCAGGGAGGTTGACTGAGCCTTTTTTATATATATATATTATGTGAAGCTGGGGAGAATGTCAGGGTTAATGATAGATGGAAATGTCAAGATGGTTCAGAACTGAGAACATGGTCTCTTATGAGTGACAGCTCTCTGTCACAAAGTAGCGCTTCAAATAATATCACCAAACAAGAAAAATATGATACCATAAGTGTACCAATTCTCCTAATCTTTCGTCTAGACTTAAATCCCAGCATTCCTCCTTCTAGTATTTTCGGACAAAATATCCAGGGGAGCAAGGAGTGTGAGATGGAGGAGAGGTGAATATAGGACAGACAGAGTTAATAGGATTGAGTTTGTCACAGAGTAATATCAGCTTTCCATCTGCAGGGATTAGAGATATAAGCGAGGAGAGGTGGACAGTAATACGCCAAAGAGGCTTATGGACCTTCATGACCACGTTGCATGTATATTTTTATGGATATTCTGAGCATGAAATTCATCTTAACCACAGCAGGTCCACTTAGTCATAGTCTAGAAAAATCCTGCCACATACTTATATTCATGGCTAGTTTGCTTCATAATGGAGCAGATGGTGTAATATCAAAACATAATCTTAGATTTGTGACCAATAAATATCCCCATGGGTACATATGTAACTTATGAAATTGATGAAACCAACCAACCACTTATGAAACCAACTCCTTTTATAACATAAATGATGAGAAAATGTTTGAGATGAAAAGGAACAAATGTTGATGAAATGGGGGAATTTAAAAAAGATAAATCCTTACCTTGTAGTCAAAAGTTGAGGTCCTTTTTTTGTCTTGTGAATGAAAAGATTTCCAAATTTCTGTGTGTTGTACATAGACGGCTCTGGAAACAAACACAAACACATGGCGGGAAGTTAAGGTCATGCAAACAAAAGACTTACCGTAGTGGTTGCTCTGTCACCACACGAAAACCCACCTTTCTCTCGCTAAGCAGGTAATTAGTGATGCAAAAATACATTTTTATCCTCCCATATCGTCCCTGTGAAGCATCAGGACGTAGACTGCTTCTCTAAGCTTAAGAATTCTCATTTTCCTCTTTCTGAAGTTTGATAAAGCGAGAAACGAGGAACTGCCATTCTACAATGGTGATGACGACGTTTGCAACAAGAATGAACCAAGAGAGTGGATGCAGGCCGTAGTACAAGGTGAACGTCATGTTGTGTAGAAGCCGAAAGAAGAAGAAGGAGAAGAAGAAGATAAAAAAAAAAGGGAGAGTGAGATCTGTGTGTGTGTCTCTGGATGAGGCTGTCAGGAGAGTAAGCCTGTCTGCATTAGTACGGAGGTGTTCTCCAGTAATCCTCTACAGGATTTGACATACACAACCCACTGTCACCAGCAACTCCTATTAACTGAGTCAGCAGTACAGCAAAACAGAAGATGGATTTCATTTAGCATCACCTGAACCTCCTGCTCACGCTGAGGTATGCTGTGGTTTAAAACAGCTGATTTTCACTAAAAGCTGCCACCAATTACTAGAAGATCAATCACAGATTACAGAGAATAAAAGTAGAATTCAATGTGTGTACCTGTGTTAAGGTTTTAGATGAATCCCAGACTCCTTTGTCACTCATGTCCAGAATGGAATCAGCTCAATAAAAAATCAGCAAGTTAACAAACAAAGGTTTTCCGAATCTTTTTCAGGTGAAACAGGAAAAAAAAGATCTGTTGCAAAATCTCCACAGAAAGCACTACAAGCACCACTAGTCATAAGCAAAGAAAACAAAAAATATTTAACCCAGTCATTTGGTCAGTCCATATTGACTCGGACTCCCTCAAGCTGGGGTAACCAACTTCTTGGGTTTGTCTTCTGGCTCCATCATCCATTTGAGGTAGGCATCGCTGAGGATGAAGGTCCAGTAGACGATGGTTAGAGAGGTGTTTGCAGTTATAATGCCGATGATTAAAGGGTGCATCATGGTAACAGACTGGCAGGACTCTTTTAAGAATCGGTCACCTCAAATAATTGTGTATCTACTGTGTAGGTGAAGGGTTGCCTGTACGTCTGATTGAATCGCCTCTGAGCCTGCTTCTACTCTCTCCATGGACTCTCCACCCCTCTCCACTCTATTTCCACTGGTCACTAAGTTTCTGTGGCAACAGCATTAATCCTCTTCAGCCGCTTTGTTGCAGAAGATAAAGTTGCATTAGATGTAGGCCTGCTTTACAAACGTTGTTCATCCATAGGATGTTGTTATGTAATGCATATGTTCATTCTTCACAATATGCCATGGGAAAAAAAGGAGTTTTTTGAGCCAGTTTTTGTGAAGGAATCGTTCAAGAAATGTGAGTGATTTGTTGTTGTGAACAATCCTCCTGAGTGTGGAAAAAAAAGCATAATCTTTGTTCTGAATTTTCTGTTCTCTCTGAGATATAATCCAGAATCTAATCAAGACTGCAGACATCAGACGGAGTTCTTAATCTTACACCAAACAAGGACAGATGGCTCCTTAATCGAACCCCAGGGGCCCCAGGAGCCTAGACAGCACTTCAACATGACCAGGATTTGCTTTGTTTTTTTTCTCATTGTCATTATAGACTCATCTCATGTACCTGCAGCACCTGAGATGGATGAAATCAGAAAGGAAAGGCACAAAAATATAAAAATTCAGTCGTCAATCAAAGAAACTAAACCATGCGTCCCTCCACCAGGTGGCAGTCTGTACAAACATACACTGAATGGTGAATGACTATAGGTTGGATTATTTAAATGGTTTCCTGGTGCCATGTGGAACAATAGCAGAGTTCACCTGTACTCGCTTGTAACCACAAATTGGCACCGAATATAAATGCGTGTTTTGCGCATTACGCACGATCCAGCCTGCAGTGTGTGTGGACATCCCTCTCCCTCTGAAAGTTCACTCTTCAGACTCCTCTGTTGAACTTTGAAACTTACAGCAGTGCAGACGTGTTGCAGTAACACAGCGTTGTTTTATCACCGATCAAAAGGCAACGTGTGACACTCCTTTTAATGTTCTCCTTCCCTCTGTGGCACCGGAGAAGACACTGGCTTCTAACTGGAAATATTTCTATCAGGATATTTATTTTTTCTTATAAAGAGGTCAAACAAGAAGCTTTCAACAATGAGGCCGCTGGTGGAAGTCTCCGTGTTCCTCATTTCTCTCCTGGCTCCTGGGGTTTTGTACACCATGAACAACATCCCTGCGCTGCAGGAGTAAGTGTGTCCATGCACTCTGTGGTAATGTACATTACTAGATTAATAGGTTTATGAGGCAGCCCACAGTCTTGAAGGAAAACGAGGTTTAGCGAGGGCGTGTTTATCCTGAGGTAACCTCGTTTACTGCTGAGATTCTTTAAGCCTACACAGCAAACACGATTGACTTAAACCCTGAATGGAAAATTAAGGGAATTTAAGGAAAATAAAATCCCCTAAAAGTAAGTATAGTTAAATTCATCCCTGTTGGTCCTGTGGTCATAGCAATTTATCCACAGAGCTCTACTTGTAATTTCTTTATTTCATAAGCTCGTGTGGCTTCTTTGGTGTACGAAACCTGACCAGTGTTAACATCTTATTTTTAACTAAAACTAAGTTGTTTGTTTCACTAAAGAAAACCTTAAAGTCAGTGTAAAGTCCAGGAATTTGAGTCGACAGTGACACCTTGAAAAGGACTAGAAGTCCAGTGAAAGAGTGTTAACATAACTGTACTGACAGGTTATTGATTGAATAGAATGAAAGAGTTTCCAGGGATGTATGAAACCTAAAAATCTTCACTTCTAGCCACCTTTTTTCTGATAAAACTCAAACATTTTAAAGGTTTGTGCCTGTTAAAAGTCACTGTCACCAAGTTCTTGCTTATAGTGGGAATTGTTGGGTCTCTGCAAATAATATTATTAAGAGTACGGTCCAGAGCTGCTATAAGTACAGTGAGATAAATAAGTTATTGTAGATTGTGGATCAGTTAAAATGAGGGCTGCAACTGAGGATTATTTTATTAAATTATCAATTCATCTGCTTCTTCTTCGATTTTCTTCAATTATTCAAGTCAATCAAATTGTTGCCAAAAGTCAGAAAATAATGGACCAACCAATCTATTACCCAAATCTATTCAGTTTATTCTCACAAAATCACTTAAAAGCAGCAAAAGCAGAAAAGCTTGAAAAGCTGGAGCTAAGACAAAAAAGACAAGCGATTAATCGATTATCAAAATAGTTGATTGCTGATTAATTTTCTGATGGTGGATTAATCGCTGTAGGCTTGCACGGATCATCATGTATGAATTCTCACTGTTAACTCCTCAGGCCTCTTCCTATCCTGGGAATGGGAATGGTCGTCCTGGGATTTATTCTTCTTTTCCTTCTCCTCACTGTGCGAAACAAGACAAAAGTGGACCCCTTATTCTACGGTACAACACACACACTTCAACATCTATCAGTGTCCTGAAGGTGGAGTGTTGTGGTTTTTTCATCGTCCTTCTGTGTGTCCAGTATTTGCAGAGTTTTCCTTCACCTGCATGGTCGGCCTGACTAATGCTTTAGAGCAGGATGGGTTCATCTCCGGCTTCATGGGCTTCTACCTAAAGATGGTAAGAGGACCTGCTTGCTGAAGATAATTTGTATTTAAGACGTTTATGTGTAAACGTTTAAATTCATCGTGTGATGTTGATGCCTCTTCAGGGTGAGCCTCATCTGAGTACTGCCTATGCTGTGATGATGTCTTACTGGGAAGGCGTGGTTCACTTCTCCCTCTTCCTCGTTATCATCCACCGTATGTTCAAAGGGTAAGATGTGGCATCGCGACCATAATGTATTCAGCATCACGTCCTTCATGTGTTCAGCGAATCCTTTTGATTTGAGCCCGTTGATGTTCTCTGTACGCAGGAAATCCTATCGTAGCCTTGGGCTGCTGTGGGCGGGCTCCTCAATTGCCCATCAGATTGTTCTCATCCCAGGGGTGGTCGTCGGTGCGAGCTGCCTACATGAACGCTTTGATTCTTCAAATCATTTGTGTTGTTTGTGGCTGTCTTTTAAGTGTGTGATGTTCTTGTTCTTGCAGGTAAATATGGGTCTAACATTCGACCAGCGTTTTGGAGGAATGTTCCCTTCTTCCTGGTGCCTTTCTGGGCGGCGTACCTGCTCTTCAACAGACCCAGAGAGATGCCAATCGTCACAGCAGACAAGGTCATTTTCAGCAGTGAAGACATTTATATTCTGTGTACAGAGTAGCAGCGAAAAAAAAAAAGATCAAGGATCCCTCAGATTAGGATATAAAAGAGAGACATATCTCTAAAAGGCTTTATCATGAAAGATGACGGGCTGAAGAGACCTTTTGAAGGAACTGAAGTGATTACATTTGCATTATAGCTTACGTGTATGGTCTCTGTGTTGACTAGATTTCAGTGGAGCAGAAGAAGAATCTGCTGTCGCGACCGGCTGACTTGCTTCTGTCACTTCTGTTGCTCGCAGCGATGGCCTTCTCTGTTTTCAGAGGCTTTGTGAGTAAAACCACGTGGAGGCTTTTGTGTCCTGTCCGACATTACAGCTCACTGAGATATGAGGTCACATGTACAGCATGGCTATTATAACTCATCTTGCTCTGCTCCAGGTGGTGCTGGACTGTCCTCTAGACACCTGTTTCACCTACATCTACCAGTACGAGCCTTACCTCAAAGACCCAGTTGGCTTTCCTAGGGTTATGGTCAGTCTGGAGAGAAATACAGATATGATGTTAAACTAAATATACTGTATGTTCTTGATCAAAATAATAACTGATGTTTTTGTGCACCATTACCGCAGATGCTGGTGTATTTGTTCTATGCTCTGCCTCTGCTGACTGTCTTCATCTACGGTCTTAAAACCCCTGGATGCAGCTGGATGTTGGACTGGACCATTTTCTTTGCTGGAGCTATGGCTCAGGTAACTTGTGCTGTTATCTCTTTGCTGTTATTGATATTCTTTGAAAATAGCATAAAGTTGACTTCCTCCTGCTGTTTTCTCAGAGCCAGTGGTGCCATATCGGAGCATCTCTGCACTCTCGCACTCCCTTCACGTACAGAGTCCCAGCAGACAAGTGGTGGCCTGTTATCACTCTCAATGTGTTCCTTGCTGCTGTGCCGACTCTGCTGGCCCTACGCTGCCTCACCAATCCTGCTTATTTTATGAAACCTGTTCCCAAGGGACAGACAAACAAGGAGAAGAAGAAAAACTAGACCACACACACACACACACACACACACACACAACACCAGCCATAGACTGTCGAGGAATACTTCACTCTGTGACAAGGCTAATGTTTTCTGGGGACTCTCGATGGTGGCACAAACTGCATTAAACACACAATTTTTCAACCCAGAGGAAATCTGAAATCACTGCTCTCTGAGTCAACTGTTGAAAATCAGTCACTTTGTGCAGCAGCAGCACTCCTTGCATGGACTATTGGACCCTGAAAAGAAGGCTGTTGATCAAGGAGAGGACTGTGATCAGCTTGTGCAGCTTTCAGGTGACTCATGCAAGATACTCAGTTGGTATCTTCCAAACTCAGACTATTAACTTGGATCATACACACTGGCAACACCCTCCTGGAGAGTGACAGTCATCATTATACATCTTTTCTATGCAGTAATCCTCACCAAAACTCCACAGCTTGAAGCTTATTTTTGCAGATCTAGAACTGTCAGTCAGTGAAAAGTCACAGCTTTTATTGTTTAAGAACTGTGAATGTAAGAAGTGTTCATAAATGAACTGAAAGGCTGGAAGACTAAGATAATAGTGGATGTTACACAAGCAGGAAAAAGTCCACTTCCACTGTGTAACATTTGTTGTGGGCTGCAACAAGTTATTTTCACATTGTGTGAATTGATTAATCATTTGGAAAATAATGGAGTTATACTTCCCTAAAGCCCACAGTGACATCTTTGAATTGTTTTTTTTTTGTACAACCAACAGTTTAAATTTAAAGATATTCAGTTCTTATACACATAAAACAGAGAAACCCTTCACACTGAAGACGCTGAAATCAGAAGTTATTTGGTGCATTTGCATAATAAATTACTCCCAAAGATTAATTGGTTATCAAAATAGTTCTTTCCATCGACTAACTGATCAACTGATGTACCACTTCAGCTCTAGTTGTGTCTCCATTGTCGTTTCATGTTTTTGTATAATAAAAACAAACCATGCACTGAATTTGGCTTGTTTTTGTATTTAAAAAAATGGGATATAGATGATTTGCGCTAAACAGGTAACAGTGATTAAACTACACTTGCATCAACCTTTTCTTCCATCAGTTATTTTCATGTATGGACAGTATCTGTGAGTGTCCTATGTAGTAGTTTCCTGGTTTAACAGGATTATGTCTTCAGATGTCAATATTGTCTCCGGTCGGTGATGTCATGGCACCCTACCTGTGGTGAAACGTTGGCCCAGTTAGCTCTGCTGTTAGACTGATAAGAGGTGAACCCTGGATGTAGGTGAACTGTCACAACAACAGCCGCACTAATGATCACATGACATGTTGGTCAACTGTCTGTGGCCTGGACTGTTATCGTCTTCTGTGTCAAAGCGTCATTTTGACAGGGTGACGCAAAAGTGTCCTCACATGAATGTACCAAAAAATGTGGATGCATATCGTGGGGAAATTTGTGAAATGCACATGTCACATTTTTATAATTTATGGTAAACATGTTGGGTTTTAAGAGGAGGACACATTTGTTTTAGAGATTTGTGTTCTGAAATGTGAGAAGCAAGGCCAAGAAAAGTTGAGAAAATAAATATAACACTAATTTTCAACTGAAACTGTTTCTCTCTCTCTCTCTCTCTCTCTCTCTCTCTCTCTCTCTCTCTGGGTTTATTTTCTGGCAAACACAATCTTTTATGTCCCACTCACCTGGTGGGTCATCCTTTTCTCTTTTAAAATATTCTGCTCACAGACACAACAAAGATGAAAAAATTGCCTTGTGGAACCCAACTGGAGAACACTATTGCTCGCCGTGTAGAGTGCAAAATAAAGTGAGAGGCAAGGCTGAGAAAAGTAAAGCCAAAATAAAGGGTTTCGATTGACTTTCATCTGCTGGGGTACCAAGGTGACACACAGAAACAATCTCTAAGGACAACAGCACTTTCCTGTCAAAAACTAATGGATTATGGGGTCTGTACACACTCCAGTCAAAGTCCACAGCCATTCTAGCAGCTCTATGTGAGGCTGTACTTACAGGCACAGTAGTGCTTTGAGCTAAATGCTCACAATGACAATGCTAACAGGCTGATGTTTAGCAGATATAATCTTTAACATGTTCACCATCTTAGTTTTTGCTAACAATTGCTAATTGTATGCCAATTCACCCAGATATTTCAGGCAAAGCTGCAAATGTAAAACTCGTGGTGGTACTATCGTAAAAGTAAGGCTTTATCCTCTGTTCATCACAAATGTCTCTGTATCTTTACAATTCATACAATAGTTAAGTGTAGTCTAGACCAAGTGGCAACCTCTGTGGCTGTGAAGTGAAGCCTATGTGGAAGTGCCAAAAACTGCAGTTCCTCAAACGGCCACACGAGGCTGGCTACAGAACGAGTCAATCTACATAAGTCTCCATATTAAAATGCCCAACTTCACAGCAGAAATAACACGGTTCAAAAAAGTATTTTTAAAAAAAATAACAACAACCAAATCAGACATTTTGTTGTTCATTTTTTCACTTTATTAAGAATGGAACACAACAGCAGGACAAAAAGTCATAAGAACACCAAAAAAGTGAATGACTGATCAAATATCAAAGGGACCAAAGGACAAAAAATCATGACATTCTACCCATCATGTAAATATAGCCGTGCAAAGATTGAAAGTGTTCAGCATTTCAGATACAATCAAGTGGTTATCTTGAAAAAGTATTGTATGATCCCGTCCACACTATCTCTGTCAATGGGACATACTCATTAGCTGAGAGTGCTTACGGGGATGGGAGGGGATCTATTTGATTGGACAAGGTCCAGCTATTGATCAATGATCAGCCAATAACAAACACCACAATATTTACAATACAGAGATTAGAGGTGATCAAATGGTAAATTTAGTTTATTGTTGAGTTGGACTTATATACTGGCATAGAAAAATGATGTTACATCGGCTCTCTGAAGTATAAGTAAAAAAAAAAAAGAAAGCATATTCACTAGCAAGTGATTCATAATAAATAGTAACATAACACCAAAACACTGCAAATATTAGAAAAAAAGCATGTAAGTAGAATAAAACAGATCAGCTAGTCAGGCGCTCTATGGAAAAAGTAACAGCTACAGTACACATACAAAAAGCTCAGAGTTACCAGGGACTGAATGCTATCTTGCATCAATTACATCTGTGCTTTGTAAACAGAATACTAGGGTGAGAGTCATTTTTTTTCACGTGGAACAAGCAAACGTTTACATAAAAAAGTGACTCGGCACTTTTCTAAGTTTCCCTCTGACATGCATACGCTCACACACGCTCACACACTGCTGTCAGTGTGACAGACCGAGAGACGGTTTTAGTTCATAGACAGGAGGCGGATGTACTGAGATGTTAGGGAGGCGGGGCATTAACGACAGTTAGTGTGTTATAGTTAGTGTTCGCATGGACCTTGGTTAAAGGAAGCAGGGTGAAGACAAAAAGAGGCATCAAAACACCCTAAATCAAGAGACGGGGTAGATGTGTGTCAATAAACTGTATGTTAGAGTAAGAAAACCTTATTCATCAGGAGGAATAAAGCTAAACAGGGCATGGTTAGAAGCAAGGAAAGGAAATCTGGGGTGATGTGAACTACTGTCTGTCTTTATGGGCCATGGTTAGCACCTAGGCATTGCAGATATTGTATTATTTGGTTCAGTAGTAGCTGTGTGGGTCCTCTCTGGCCTTGTGTCCGTCTCCTCCGTGTCTCCTGTGGTTGCGGCGTTCATGGCGCTGATTGTGGTGGTGGCGTCGGTACCGGTGTGATCGCCGGGCTAAAAAAGTGGATTGGGTTTCATGTTATACATATACTGTAGGAAATAGATACACATCACCACTGTTTTTCTTTGCACTTCAACATGTTAATTTCTCGACACAGGAATATTTTAAGGGACTTTAAATTTGCATTTAAAGTATAACTTGAAGTACTAACGCAAACATAATATAAGCCTATATAATGGCGTAGAGAATTTATCTGTAGGCTCTGGGGGGATTTTGTATGCCTTCATTTATAGAAAGATGACAGGAAATTAAATGAGAGATAGGTTGTCATTTTTATATTCAACAAATATAAAACTATTAAAAAAAAAAACTCTGACTATAAACAGGAATGTTGCAGTTCATGGTTGCCCCTGTTCATTGGTGCCCTAACTTTTGGCCAAGGGGACACAACTAGTTTGGACTGTTTAATTTGAGTTGATTGTAGTTCAGCAATTGAAATACATAAGTCCTGTTGCACTGGAAATGAGCATCAGAGGACCTTTAATTAGTCTATATGTAACCAGGAAACCCAAATAAAAACAAAAAAGCAGCAGCCTGATGGAAGGTTAAAGGTCATCAGTAGAGTCAAAAAATTATAACAACTGATTAAAAAAAAGTGATTACACCAAAAATAATACTGCTTGTTAACTAATTACATGAAGTGCAGGGTGATTTTCCTTCATCATCCAGTCAGTTGTTTTTTTTTTTTTTTACCTTTACATACACAACTTTAATTTAAACCAGACACTGAACACTCACACTTTGTGCAGATGATCCTGGGTCTCTCCCAGCTCCCGTCGGCCCGGCAGCGGGCAGTAGGGATGTGCCGCTGGAAGAAGCCTTCAGAGCACTGGTAGCGGACCACTGCATGGATGTCATAGTGTGACCTCCGCCGACCTATCAAATGGGCGTTCTCCACTGCAGGCGGGGTCCCACACAACACTGCACAGGAAATAATACAATTAAGCCATCGGATAAATCATACAGATGAAGGCTGGCATATATCCAGTATCTATTCCATTCTATTTCTATTTCTGGTGCCAAAAGTCCAAATCTATGACCCGTCCATGATGAAATACCTGGTATAATCATCTCAACGTAATTTTATTATGTATCTGTTGGGTACAAATACTAATCGGCAGCAAAAGAGACCCATAGTAGCATCTTTGCTGTCCATATTATTAGATTTCAACCAAATTCAATTTCCAAGGCACAATATTGCAGGTGTGTTTTGCCTCTAGATGGCAGCCTTGTTTCTGGAGCAGAGCTGTGGTGAGGCCAGAAGGAGGTCTCTGCAGTAGACAGGGAGTACAGCCAAACCACTGATCCATGAGACCACAGCCAGACAACAAACACTCTCCAACTACTTAATCTTCTTCTCCACGTCCTCCTTCATCTTCCTCCTAACTTTCCTAACTCTTCCTGACCATCATCTGTTTCTTCAGCATGTTCCCCACATCTTTAACCTTCCTTGCGTCCTACAAGATCTCACTGCTGCTTTCACATTTCGGTTCAGGTGTGGTGTAAAATGGCTTAATGGAATTTCAGATCATATTTGTGTGAACAAGGCAGTAACTGGCAATAACAGCAACTCCTGCCGTCTCTCTCTCTCCTTGGGGAGATAGAATCGTAGGAAGAGCAAGATTGATATTGCTCTCAGAAATCAATACACAATTTTCACTTAAGTTTGTGTTCATCATCAATTTTTGGAGCGTTGGCTGCCGTGACCTTTAAATGGAGAAAAAGTGCAAGTGATGCGAAACAGCTAATGAAGTATGACCAACCACTGACACTTTGTGAGAAAGAAATCTTTTCTGCATAAAGAGCCCGAGCACTCATGATGATCACTGATGACTAACAGGTGGCCAGCTGGTCGGCTATAACACACAAGCAGCCAAACTGTATGAAGACAGCGAACATACTCTCTCCTCATGGATTGATTAAGCTTTGCTTTGCTGAGCTAACGTCCTACTGGAGGGAGGCTTTTGGTCACAGATTCAGTCCAGCAGAATTTCAGTACCTGTGCCTTTCTTGCAGATGTAGGGCAGGTTGTAGTTGCAGGGCACGTCGTTCCACTTGCCATCCTCATGGGCAATGGTCACCACACAGTCCTCACCACCTGCAAAGAAGTTATCCGGCTGGCTCTCCCTCCAGTTCTCATAGACCTGCACGACAGCAAACAACAGGATTCAGCTGCGTTTGCTTTCATTTATCAGCGCCGCTGACTGGGAATCACCAATCTCCTCTGAAAAGATGAACGCTGTTACTTTAGACGAATGCCATTTGTAAAACTGCACAGGAGATTTTGCACATAAATGGAAACACGGTTTTAATTAAAATGATAAAAATATGAACAGCTTTAAAAGGTGCTGAAGACAAATTTCCTCCATCTGTTTCTCACTGTGAGCAATAGGGTCCTTTATGAATACTAAATCTTCTGCCAAAGAACCTCTGTCTGATGTGGGTGGAGCTCTGATAGTAACATCACATACTTTGATCCTCCGATCAGCATTCAGGAACATGAAAATCTGACATATTGTATTTTGATCGATAGCTGACTTGAAGGAGCAATGTGAAAGATTTGGTGACATGTAGCGATTGCAACCGCCTGACCTCACCCTCCTATTTCTAGCATGCAGGAGAAACTACAAAAAACTTGTCTGTTTTGGACTACTGTAGAAAGATGAGTCTACGGACTCTGTAGAAGAGCACCCACAGCATCTGTTGATATAAATAACTCATTCTAAGTAAACAAAAAACACATAATGATTCTTGTTTTCGGGTGATTATGCGATGACGAAAACACAGTTCTGAATATTATATTCCATTTCAGCTATGTTGTGTTGGAAATGGGTATTGAAATATATATCTGTGCAACAAATAAAACCTGACTGCAGTTGTGGGGTTGAAACTTTTAATCAGCTTGATTAAAAGACTTTGGTTGTTGCTTATTGTTATCAAAATGTAAAAAAAAAAAATATATATATATATATATATATATATATATATATATATTTACATGCCAGCACATTTTACAGCTGATCACTGACCAGATCGTTGCCGTCAGTCCACTGAAAGTCCTCCTCAACTGTGCGGTCATTTAGTCCAATCCAGGCATTGTCATGACCCAGACCTGAGAAAAGATCAGAACAACATGACTTAATAGTTGAATAATTTTTGTGAAAACTTTGATATCCGGTAAATATCGACATTTCATACACATTAAAAAATCTATTTTGCACTTTATCAGTCAATCCCTCTTTTCTTTATAATTTAATTTCTGTTATTTGTGATTTTCTCCCTTATCTTGCTTTGTCTTCCATGTTTTGCATCAGACAGTAAATTAAATATTTTAATTCAAAACATTTCTATATTTTTTTTGTTTCTTGCTATGTCCAGACCTCACACTGGTTATGTGTCTTTTATTCTTGTTTGTACAGTTGTGTTACATGTAGGCTCGACAGAATAAACCCAAACCGACAGAAATACACACGTACCATTGATAAACTCCTGCTCAGTAGCAGAGATGACACTACTGAGGTGGGCACTGTGCTCTCTGCAGTCTTTCTCTGCATCCTCCCAGGTGTGTCTGTGAGTGAAGTACCTGTTGGAGAATGCATTGAAAGTGGATATGAAAAAACATATTTCATATATTATGCAGCCAGACAGGTTTAAATGGTACAGAGCGCTGCGGTAAGTATATCATGAATAACTCCAGGGGATAAAAGGGTAATGCAGATAGATGAGGCACCTGTGGTTGCAGGTAAATATATTGGGACTCCATTAATTTTAACAGCGCAGACAGTTTTTTTTATTATTTCTACCTGTAGCAGTGGCCGTGAAACTTCCTCCAACCGTGCTCGCAGCCTTCTATGTCTGTAATGATTAAGAGAAAAGAGGACAGGAAATGAAGGAAGCTAAAATAATTTCATGAAGAAAAGAGAGAAGAGTTAAGTGCAGGGACATGACGTGAGATAAAATAGTCTGTACAAGATGGGAGGAGAGGAGAATCAAGACTAATATACATGACTGCTGCACCTTGAGAGGCTAAATTCATGAACTGTAATTAAACAGGCTCGTTTTCAATTCACAGCACACGTGGCCCTCTCTCTGCACAATTTGTATTCATTAATAACACCAAGGCCTGTGGATTCACTTATAACTGCAAAGGTTAGATATTCATTAATTCTCATTAGCACTATGACTACACACACAAACACACACACACACACACACACATAAGGAGGACAGCTCTGAAGCTGGTTTTAGCTCTGGAGCTGATGAATCAGGGCTTATGTGCAGTTGTGTGTGTGTGTTCAGTGTGTGGTATGGGGGATGATGAGTGCCACCTACGACACACACACAGACACACGTGAATCTTGCCTCATGCTCATGAGACTAGATTGCCTCCTTTTTGTTTTATTACAGGCTGCTTAACCCTGTATTTGTGGATTAATTGCTGGCTTATATTTAGCAACAAAACCGTCCTCTTGCCTGTTTCTCAGCTACCGCGTCATTGTTTTCGAATGTTATTCACTGGATACTAAACAGGGGGAACCAACTAGCCCCACTCTGTCCAAAGGTAATAAAATCTGCCAACCAGCACCTCTAAAGTTTACTAATTAGTACTTTTATACAATTCTGGACAAGTGAGCAAATAAGCGTATATATCTCAAATTGCACACTATGCATTTAAAGAATCATCTTGAAACCAATTTGCTTTTTCTTAATTTTAAACATTTTGTTCTGTAGATTGTCCACTTAATTCTGTTTGTTTGTCTCCTCTGTCTTTATTTCATTTCAGCCTACAAAGCACTCTTTATCTTTTGTTTTTGAAAAGTGCCCCATAAATAAAAAAAAAAAAGTTTGTTCGCCTGCTTCATTTAGATCCAAATTCCCTGTCAACAGTTACTATATAAATAAAATACAATATGATCAGCAAATGTTTATACTTAAAGGTCCCCCATGTTGGACCCCTAGTAGCTCTACAGAGCTGAGATTTCGTGTGTAACTCTTCACACATTCACAAGTTTCACGCTATTTCACTGATCGACAGTTGGTGGCAGTAACTCACGAATATGCATGGCACTGCCACGATAAAAGCATAGAAGGCGAAGATTGCAAGCCAGCAAACATCGATATAAACCACGCGTGACTGAAATTATTTTAAAGGCGGAAACACATTGAACATGTTTGTTTGTCTGACCTCTAGGATACTTCAAGGTATAGTGAATGTAACATCCACGGGAGACCTTTAAACTGCGTACATTATGTAATACAGTTACAGCACTAATCTCTAACGATAAAAACAGTATCACCTCAAACACATCAGAACTGTGTTTCTGATTTGTATCATCTACCACACAAACATGTGGGCGCGTGCATGCTTGTAGGATGCTGATGAAAGCCGTGCAAATGCTACCCTGGAAAATAATATGTATACTCCTGCAGGAGTTTGAGTCAGTATCTGTCACCCTGCAGCCCTGTGACACATACAGATACACTGTCAGATAGCTGCGGAGAGATCCATCTTTGTGATTCTGTGTCATGACATATAGCTGTAACAGAGGCTGCACACTGATCAGCCAACAACCATTATTTCCACCAGCGCAGTTTGCAACAAACCTTTTGACTTCTAGTATCAGATGACTTGAGAAACTTAACACATTCACCGCTGTGGTATACCGCACACAGAAAATGGGCAGGATTTGTTGATGTTACACAGTTCAGTGACATTTCCTGTAAACAAAGACTGCATGCTAATTCCCACCCCGTGTAGCTTGAGGAAATCGTCATTCACGTGTGTGCGTGCCCCTTCCTCGCTCTCACCTTTCTCGCACATGTCTCCTCCATAGCTGGGCAGGCAAAGGCAGAGGAATGAATCAATCTTGTCGATGCAAGTGCCTCCATTTTCACATGGCTCTGACTGGCAGTCATCTACATCTGTGAAGAAGAAGGGAAAAAGCAGTGAGAGCAGGCGGGTTGCCGATCTCATCAGAGTTCATTTGAACGGATGTATTCTGCTGAATAGATGTTGTTCATAAAGAGAGCGGGAAAAAAAAAATATGTGGGTGTTTGTTGCCATTCAAGCACTGACATAAAATGAGCTGATCATTAGTCCTGGTTTAGACAGTAAATGTGTCCATGCTGGTGAGTACAGTATCATAATTCAAAGAGGTAGTGAGAAGAATACACACACTAATCCCCTTTACAGCCTTTATTTGTCCTCATTCTCTCGTGGAGGAAGACACTCTAAAAGCCTTTCAACTGTTTTTACATCCTGTTTTATGTATTTACAGAGCTTAAGGTGGACTTGATGTATGTCTAATCTCTTCTTTTGTCTTCTTCATTGTCTCCATTTACAAAAGGCTGCATGAGAGGGAAACAGCAAGCCGTACGTTGCATTGCTTTTCTTTTAAGTACAGGCATACATTTGGTGGACTAGTCAGCAGAGAGGCTGGGTTCAAGTCCCCATTTTGGCAGCCATCCACTGGGCTGGAGAGGCCTTAAGCGACAGCAGACACCCTACCGGCTTCCGGGCTGCTGTGCTACTGTGCTAACTGTGCTCTCTAACCCCTCTGTGGGAAAAAAAAAATTGCAAGCAACAGGAACATTTCTCTACGGGGATCCATAAAGTATCACTTCATCATAGTAAATGGAGGGCATGTAATCTTCTTTTACCGCTGTGGGGCTTTTTTGGACCCAGAAGAAGTGATAATACCCCAGAACTGAAGAAATCTATTCAAACTCACAGCGAGAGAGCAAAAAAAAAAAAAAGAAAAAGATACTTATAAGTTTAAATTTGGTGCAAAGTAAAGATCTTAACAGTTACTTAGTACCAAGTAAAACGCTCAGCACTGGAAAAAGGTCAGTGGCTGTAAAGAGCTAAATGTGTCAGATCACACTAGGATGACCTTTAGCCTTATACAAGACTTCACACACTGAGGGTTGGCTACAATAGCGAGGATTAACTTCTGGACTAAAGTGAGATTTATTAATGAAATATATTTCAGGGTACGAGTGCGAGACTGTTAATCTTTTTTTAAAATCAAATTTTCTCAGCTTTAGCTGTATTTTTATTTATTTATTTATTTTTTTGCTGTGGCTTCAAAGTGTTTAAGGTTTGATCTAACTTTAATCTGACAGCTCAGGCTGTTTATATGTTTATAAAAATGGCAGCTCTTTTAAGATGAATGAAGGAAAATGAGGCTGTTTTGGGAACAGATATGGGAACCGAAACCAGAGATTTATGCTAATATGATTTCTTGCTCTTTCAACGGGCTCGAAGTTGTGATCAATCAAGCAATGTTTGTCTGTAAGATCAAATAGATATTTCAGAGCATAGGTAGTCTGGGAGATTTTCAAACATCACTTTCCTTACTGAAGAAATAACCTTTAACAGCTTGGTTCATTGGTTTAAATAATTTAAGGCCACTATGAATGATAGGTATAATCTGTGGCAGATTTATGATTAAATCCATTTTAAAATGACTAAAACTAAGATGGAATTGTACAAAAAACGATCATATAAATCAAGTCTTAGTCATTTAAAACATAAAGCTACCAAGCAAAAAAATCACACATTACTGTGTTCAGCTGAAAACTGCAGAGACTAGGATGTGTGTTTATTTTTTAACATTATTTCTTTATTTTCTCAGCAGTGGAGAAAGTGGCCATGCTGGTAATAAGTAGTTACTCAGGTCTCTGACTCTTCCACAAAAATACTTGTTAAGTGGTATAATAATACAGAGATGTAACATATAATTTAAGAAAATTGTCGTATAAATGTGAAATGCCCCCCAGCTCATCGTGACTGGTGTGACCTCTGGATGTACTAGCTCATAGTTAAACACACACCACCAACTTCCTGTCGCCATTAAAATCAGTTCAGCTCTTTGTTGTTCGATATAAAAAGTCCGATCCTCTCGTCCCTCTCATCCATTATGCAGAGGGGAAGCTGCTCCTCAGAGAGATAATACTGCAAATTCTGCAAATCCATAACAAAGCCTTCCAGCGTACCCACGCATCAGCTGCTGGCTGTCAGTTTGATTGTCTGTCTGCCCGTCTTCTGTGACACTGAACAGACAAAACTTGGCAGTCAGTGAGTATTAAGGTGCTCACAGCGCGACTGGGACTGTGAATACAGATGAGTATGTTATTCTGTATGTGATTCATTTAGTGATAAAGCGATCACTTCCTTAAGGAATGGCTACCTAATGAGCTGAACATGTGTGACGGAATAAATGAGGATCTTTAACATCAAAGGTCGCACTTCCAAAGCGTCACCACATTAGGGGCACAGGTTTAGTTTTAAAGTTGGAGGTAGGTGGTCACAGATATTTAATGTCTGCTACTGGATAATCCAGCAAATTAAAACTCTGAAAAACAAGACACATTAACATAAAAATCCTATTGAAAGCGGGCTCTACAAACAAAGAAATTAAAAGTTATCTTGTTAGTCATCTTGTTATCATGTCATATTGAACATTATACAACAGTTAGTTTCATGCTTTCATGCTTCACTGGGACTTTTAACTACATGTATCACTCTGCTTCAAAGGTCTTCTGTATGTATTTAATTAAGAGTTGTTATCTATCTTAAATTATAACAAACTTTGCTCCACAAAGAACATTTTTCCTCAAATAACATTTGACTAAAAATATGAACGGTTGTCAGAAGAGGGCGAACAGAAAGAAAGAAGAGAGGATACTAAGCTAACACCGTAAAGCAACTGGGCTGTGGTAACATGCGGACTTACAAAGCTAGCAAGCTACTGTTTGGGAAAATGTTGATGTGTTGTTTGGCATCAGTGCAGTCCTGGCCCAATTTCAGAACTGTTTGTGATCAAATAAACAAACAAATCATAAATCTGTTGTCACTTATTACAGTAAACTAATACATCTGTTGTATAAAAACAATATCACATGAGAGGGAGTGATGTTATACTAAATATCAGCATGGCTGTGATTATTGACCGAACCCCAGCCGTGCTGATATTCAGTGCCAGAATTAAATACGGATTTATATATAGATTTTAATAATAAAACAGATAAATAATAAAAGAATAAAGAAAAACTTCATCCTTACAGGTGTTTTCAGCTGTTCTGATTAGATTATTGCAAATGGAATAAAAGCCTGTGTGTATATATTTCTGGAATCCATGGCTGCATTTCATTTGGCCGTGTGAATGTGCTGCTTGTAATGTGGTGACAAGGACTCAACTTAAATGGAGTACAGCGGTTAAGGGGCAGGACACAGAAATGCTGTGATCCTTTGTCTACCTCTCTTCTCTCATTTACTGCCTGGCTCTACGTTATTAACTATGCAGTAAAATGTGAAAATACAAAACAAAAAAAAATGAGTGCAAGTGACTCATGAGTGACTCAAACTGCAGCGAGTAGTTGAGTGTTGAATCTTTTTGCAGCTTTTATGTGTTTTCAGAGATCTCCTATTTGAATCCAGACAACAAGCTGTGTTAAAAATGTTTTGTTTACAATGCTGTAGGTACATATTTCATTTACATGCCGCATGAAGCCATCTATTCAAATCGGCATAAGCAACATCTGCTGTTTATGCCAAGTACAAATGGAGTGGAAACTGCTCAAAACCAGCTTACTGTGCTCACAAGTTTTGGAGCTCACCCAACAACCACAGGTTCAGCTGTTTGTCTGCAGATGTTTATTCTTGCCTTGAAGTCACGGGATCACATCTGGCTCCCTGATACCTCTACAGCATAATAGAGTCACACGTCTGTGCAGAAGCATAATTCAGACCTGACCTCACAACGCTATAGCCAAAGACAAGCAGAAAAAAAACAAAAAGGGAAACCAGCATAACAAAAAGAGAGAGGATATTACATTTAGATCAAGAAGCATCGATGAGGGAGATTTTAAATCTAGATACTGTCCCGTCTTTGTCTTACAGCTCATGCAGGTCACAGCTGACTTGGTCCAACATGGCAGCCTGCAGACTGACCTTATCCCTCTTATCTCTAACCACTAAAGGTGTAATCACAAACAAAGCTGAGCTGAACATCTCGGCCATTGTCTTACCTGCACAGGAGGTTATGTTTCCTCTGTTTGTTAGCAGCAAAACATAAAATCCTATGGGTGGATTTTTATGAAGTTTGGTGGGTATGTAAAGGCCTTCGGGTCAGGGACAATTGATTTGTTTTTGATGCTGATCCAAATAAGATTTCAAGGAGAGACTTTGACTTAATTCCAAAACTTTTAGGTATTTTTCAGGGACAAGAAATCCATTTGGATTCAAATTTCAAATTTCAAGTAGATCTTTTTTTTTTTTAAATTTTTTATCTTTGCTATTTGATGCTATTTTAGACAGAAATCTGGTTTGTAAAGAAAAAAAAAACATGGCAGTGAAAGCTACCAATAGTTTGACCTTGAGGGACTATTACCATCACCAGACTCGACCCTAACCTTTGACCCGAGCCTCCATTCAACCTCCTCTCTCAATGTGACGGACAGCTTGGCCTTTGACCTGCCAATAGGCTGTTGGTGAGCCTTACATCAGTGTGTGCAGACTGTTGCAGGGCTGAGTGTATTATGCCACTGTGTGGAAGTGTGTGTGTGTGTGTGTGTGTGTGTGTGTGTGTGTGTGTGTGCATTTGTGTGGGATGTGTAGAGTTGTGTAAGCATCACTCACCAATCTCACAGTTCTCCCCAGCGTATCCTTGTGGGCAGTAGCAGCTGTAGCCCGTTCCCTGAGGAAGGCACTTTCCTCCGTGCAGACACGGGTTTGTCACGCAGGGCTCCACCTCAACTGAAAAAGACAGACGGGTGGGGGTGGAGGGGGCGTTTAGGGATTCAAAATAAGGGAGTTAATTAGTGATTCTGTGAAGGATAATGTCTTTTTCTGTTTGTAAATGTGATTCATGTTGGCGAGGGTATAACGGGTGTCTCTAAGCTCACCGGTTCAATAAAGCTTCAAATATTCATTTCCACGTGATCCCATAAAGTTGGATGGCTTAAATACAATTTCCCCTGCCGCTGCTCGGATTTTGAACAAATATAAAATCAACGCGTGACTCAGGAAAAACATGGCACCCCAATTTTCTATCATTGCGGCTCAGCCAAAGCCAGCGGTTATAATACACGCATATCCATTTCACACTCGGTCTCTTTTCAAAGGGATCAGAAGCCAGAGAGCTTCAACCTCGCCATCCACTCACAGCTACAGTTGTCATGGTTACCATATGGAAAGCAAGGCCTTGGCTCACTCCACTGATCGTAGTGGGCAGCGTGAGAACTTCAGACATTAGCCATCCTCAACAGAAACGAGAAGACCTCCCGGCAAGCGCCTCGGCCCCGCTATTCACCTACTAAATGCGTGCGTGTGTGTGGTCTCCTTCCACAATTACAAATTTCCATATCAATTGACACACTACCACGTGTTTCTCCCCTGAGTCGCTCATTATAGCAACTTAAGGTCTTTGAAAACCACCACTCGTTCATCCTGGCCGCAAAAGCTCGGCTGTTGGAGTCTTTGTTCTGCCAGCTCTCTCTCTGACACTAAGGACTGCTTAGGAGGGGGGTGGTGTGTGTATGTGTGTGTGTGTGTGTGTGTGTGTAGGTTTGTGTGTTTGTTTTACACGGTGCAATGAATGGAAATCAATACCTTGGCTATGATTAGCCTTGAGGCTGATCCTGTCCAATAACTAACCAGAAGCAGACATCTCAAGCTCACATCCTCTGAATTATCATCATGCCGGCTGCTGCGTTGAGCAAAATAAATGTTCAGGAACAAAGAAAAAAGCAAACAAAAAAAAAAGGATTGAGGGTTTTCTATCACAAATAGTCCAACAGTACAGAGCACGATTTCTCAATAGCATCAGCTCTATAGATTTATGTCAACTTTTGCGAGCAGATCTGCTCATGGTTTGAATTCTGCTGAAGTCAGGTGCTAAAAGCAGCCATGCATTTCATTTAATGTACATCAGTCCAGGCCTGAGTGCATTTGCACCCTCTGCATCAGTCAAGGTCATGGCATACCTTGACAAATATCAACTGTTATGACAAGCAGATTTACTACCGCGTGTGCGTGTGTGCGCAAGATAAACTTGGTGCGATTGGTCGTTCATTAAAGCGAGTGGTGCAGAAAAATCAATAGTCTGTAGAAGGAGGTGACAGAGTGGACTGTCCCTCGCCCTGCACAGCGGCTGACACCACCGGCACAAACAACAATAAGCTGGCAACAGCAAAAATCCAACTAATAAGTTTACAGAGATAGGACAGTAAGGGGATAATACTTTGCAGCGGCAACAATACCTCAAAGTATTAATCCACACATCACACATAGCTTTTGCTCCGAGTAATCACAGCTACAGACACGGTGGAAATATGGTTTACTTTGGAAATATGATTTTTTCGGATAAGCGCCTTAGACCTCACAGATGGCGTTGCCATTTCTGTGAAGGCAGGAGAGCACAAAGAGGATGATGGAAAGAAAGAAAGCTGCTGCAATTTAAATGTTACAAAAGATGGTGTTATAAATTCTGTTTAAAAAGACAGTGGAAAGAAAGTTGATGGCATTGTGTCTTTGTGAATGTGTGTGTTCATGTTTGAGAGCTACGTGCTTTGCTACTGAAGGTCCTTGAATCCAACCTGAGGCATCTCTTTTTTTTTCTCTCTTTTCGCTCATTGATTGAACTGACTGATGAAGTGCTCCATGATCCAGTCAGGAGAGAAAATACTGACCACCGCCATGAAACACAACCACGGGGGACTGCACTGGAGCAGGGAGTGTGTGTGAGAGAGATGTTAGCTGAAAGTCATTATTCTGGTTCAATCTCCTGCGAGCACCTCTTCTGTTTGTGTAGCAAAGATACCATCGTGTGTTTGTGTGTTTACGGCCTTCTGCCTGCATGACTCCAGGGTCTCAGTCAATCAATCCACCCTCATACTGTACACCAGCAGCCCAGATGGTTGCCCCCAGCTTCTTGTCGATACAGTTTACAGCTGTTTTCCATCCGCATACTCCTCACACCGCGAGCAGGAAGCTCAACGATGCCTGCATCAGACATGAGCCGCTTTCAAAGGGAGCAAAATAAATCACCATAGAAATGTGTGATAGCATGATGCCCATGGGGCTTGCAAACGCTGGGTGATAGGATGTTTGCACTATGAGCTCTCATTATCAAGCGAAAAATAAGTAGTAAACCAGGTGGCCAGCCAGGAGCTTCACTGAGATACCGAGCTACAGACTTAATCAACAGATTGTGTATGGTGGCAGGAACGTGGTCTCTGCTTCTGGTGGGAATAAAAGGTATTCATCTGGGGGAATGCACACTGAATTTTTTTGAATAAATGTGCCTGTGGCGAGGTCAGGCGAGGAAATGAAAAGGCAGTCTTAAAGGATGGTTATTTTTTTTCAGCCTTCATTTCTATGGACCACGATAACAATGTACCTACCAAAGTAATTCCTGAGACATGCAGGCAAACTGTGACAAATAAATGCACCAGAGCAACAACCAAACTGTCAGAGGATCAGATTATGAAAAAGTAAACAATCAGATTATAAGATATGTTGGACAAATTTCTTGAAATGTATTCAATAACTACATTACTTCACTAATAACTGAACAACAGAAGTTATTATTACTCGTATTGCTCATCACACTACAGATATGTTGTGTAACCTTTGAGCAGACCATTCCAGGCGCCTTTACACATTACGCATATTGCATTCATGAATTCATACACTGACGACAATGGCCATGCAAGGAGCTAATCATTCATACACATTTCTATGCTGATGATTCAGTGTCTTGCCCAAGGACACTTTGACATCTGATTAGTGACATCCAGCTCTACCTCCTGAGCCACAGCCACAGGTTCAACATGAATGTCGGTTTACCAGTGCTTAACATTGGCAAGTCAGCTAAGAAGATGCAACATATGAATATGACAATTTTGTTTGTTAACAGTTCCCAGAAAAAACATTTCTTGTCTTGTGGCAAGAGTTGATTGCCTCCCCACTTCCAGAACCAAGCTAACACATACTGTTTCCACTACATGCACAAAACATAAACTTTCCATCAAACCACTTGTCCGAAAGCAAAAAAGTGACCACCACAAAATGGATTATTTAGTGTAATATGTGAAGAGACCACATTATTGTAATATGTCACTGCCCATCACTGGTTATAAGGCAGTAGACAGAATATCTGAATCACTTTTTAGAAGTAGTCCCTCATGTATCTGATCATCTGACTACTCATGTTTTCCGTCCCATCAGACTTCTTTTTAGCAATGTTGCGCATTCACAGATCTCAGCAATTAACTGAGTACAATCTTACTATTCCCAATAGTAATAATGTGCAAAATGACACAAATAAAAACCAAGATGTAATAATCAGAATTATACTCTGAGGATATCAAATTAAAAATGTTTTTTGTGGAATAATATCATGATCATTTCAATTACAGATACATGGACGCATCAAATAAAACAAAGCCTACCAACAGGATGACAAATGGATGATGAAAACAGACATGCTAACCTGTTGGGCTGAGAGTAATGGTACTGATGTTGACTCCTCCTTTGGTGCTCTCCTCCTCCATGTTGCCAGGTAACAGAGCCCCCGAGCCCACAGCGTGAGACCAGGCAGGCTCCTCCTCATCTGAGGGTCCGGGCAGTAATGGATGATAATCCAGAGAGCTGTTCAGAACTGCTTTCTCCACCGGGACCCAGTTAAGCGATGTCAGGGGGTTAGTAGTGGAGCTGTCCTGTTCGTTTGTGTGAGTAGATGGAGCTGGGTCTCCTGATCCAACAGTTTGAGATGGGGAATGGGAAGGGGCTGATGAGGGTGAGGGTGAAGGTGAGTGGGATGGTGTTTGGGAATTGGCTGGTGGTGTGGAAGTGACGGGAGATGGAGAGGAGGAAGATGGAATTGATGGAGATGGGGAGGGAGACTGGGATTCAGACACAGATTGAGATGGGGATGGTTGAGAAAAGGATGGAGATGCTGACATAGATGTAGTGATGGACGGCAATGGAGATGAGGAGAGGGACTGTGATGGATCTGAAACTGACGGTGATGGTGTTTCTACTGGGGAGGTGGACGGGGATTCAGATGTAGTTAAGTCAGCACTTTCCGACACAGTTGTGGTCATCACTGTGAGCTCCAGAGGACTAGTGGTGGTAGTAGTAGTTGTGGTAGTTGTGGACTGTCCCTTCCTGTGACCCCTTTCTCTGGATCTTTCTCTGGATCTTTCTCTTGGTTTACTTGTTCCAACTGGTCGACGTGAAACTTGTATCTCGCCTTTTGCTTCTGCGCCAGTGATTTCTCCGCTCCCCTCGTCTTCTGCTTTCCCCTTATCCTCTCCTCTCCCCTTGTCATCTCCTCTGCTCCTGTCCTCCCCTCTGTTCTTCTTCCTTCCTCTGCCGCCTCTACCGCCGGCTCTAGAGGTCACGGTCTCCTCCCTCTTTTCACCTGGTTGGGTGGTGGTCTTTGCTTCAACGCGGACCCAGGTTTCTCCGCTGAATGAGGTGATTTCTGGTGCAGAGCTGGACATGTGTGTCTCTGAATTCTTCCAGCTCTTGGTGCTCTCTGTAGTCATAGAGCTACTGGAGGCGGCCAAAGTAGATGCCAAACGAGTGGGTGATTCTTCACTGGCTGGTGTAGAGTTCTCCCTAGAGGGACTGCTGAACCACGAACTACCCCAAGAAAACAAACCTGCAGAGGGCATAAAGAAAAGACAAAGAAAAGAACAAGGGGAGTCAGGAGTGCAATTATTGCAGACAGAGAAAACATTGCGAAAGACAAAGCAGAGAGTGATGAACAAAGTAAAAAGCATCTTATGGATTCTCTCTGCTTTGCCAAGGGGAGACAAAACAAACATTTCTAAGCTGTCTGAGTTATCCGTCAGCTGTTTTTCTCTATCACTGTACCAGCTCTGTCTACTCTTCATTATTGTCAGCGCTAGCAAGCGAAGCTCTATGGACTATGGGGAAACACATGAAAAGAAAAGGTCTGAATATTGCTGAACATTTCCCTCTATAGTATGTTTATACATATAACCAGGGAGCACTATATATAAGACCTGAATAAACTAATGAAAGATATTTTATCATAAAGACGGTAAGACTGGAGTTATATTGGATTGTTTGCCAATTAGCAGAAGGTGTTTGTTTGAAAGGTCTAACATTCAGAACTGAGTGTGAACATTCATAACAACATGTCGTATCACAGTTGCCTTAATTACCAGTCTCTAGCTTGTAAATGCCATTTGTGTCAACATCCACGTTGTAACTGCAACTAATAACTGGCATTATTTTCTGAACGCTCGGATATATCTGACTTGATGCTGAGAAAAACAAATAATGGACTCACGTAAACCTACAGTATGCCTGCCATTCAAAATAATTAAATATAGTGCATGCATGTCAATGCACAGTCATCATCATATGGACAACTATGCAATGTAACCATGTCCAATTATGTCAAGGTTTCATCTCGTATGACCTGAATGCAGCATAAGGGAATACCTGATGTTGCAGAGAGACAGAAGAGTTGAGCTCTTCAAAGGCTAAAAGAAATGTTAAAAATGCATGATGATATATGGCACCAACAGACTGTGGCCTGAAGCCCACTGACAGATATTAGTCATACAATTTAAATAGATTTCATTTTCATATTTTGAAACAGCCACCAACCAAACAGACAAATAAATGAAAAGAGAAAAAAGATGGGTGAAGGTTGAAAAGCCCCCTGATAATACACACACACACACACACACACACACACACACACACACACACACACACACACACACACACACACATATAACACAGTCAGACCAAACAGAATGAAACTAAAGACTACTGCAGCCTCACATATTGCCTCAGAATTGAATCAACAACCTTGTAACACAGTTTAAACGAACACTGAATGGAGATACCTGCCATTTGTAAACCTCTTTCATTTATTGCCACTACATACAGGCCTGCTGGGTCTGTGATAGAAGAGCAACACACGTTAATGAGTTGGATTTCACTCTTTATTTTGAAGGCGACCTCATGTTTTTAACACACAATACTTGTGCCTCATTGTTAATTATCAGCATCCCAGACTAAACCTCAACCGTGCCTTGAACCTCACAATTGTTATGTTTGATTAGAAAGATTGCTTAATGATTGACTCTAACCAAACATGCAGTGGGGTCCAAAAGTCTGAGACCACTAGTCAAGATACTGCTATTGTGTATTTGAATGTTATACTGTTTTTTCTCATTAAGCATGATAACATTAGCTTAAATTGAAAAACTTCACAAGATCACAGAACGCTTGGCTTCCCTCAGTTTTAGTGCCCCCTTAAATGTTTAATGGGGCTGAGGTCAGATGACCATGGAGGAAAGTCCACGACAGTCAGGACCCCTTGATCTTCTTTGGTTTTTATGGTACGTTTGGGGTCATTATCCTGCTGCAGTATGAATCCTTCTCCACAAAAATGCAAACCAGGGGGTGTAGCATGTTTCTGAAGAAGGTTGTAGTCAAAAGCCACCATGTTTCACTGCAGGTTTGATACACTGCGGCATCAATCTCTACACCCTTCTGTTACTGCCATAAATCTCAAACTTGGATTCATCAGTAAATAGGACTGTTTCCAGTTATTCACTGTGAAATGTTGGCCCACCCCAAGTGTTTGGCCTTGTTTCCCCTCTTGAGAAATATTTTAGAAACTACTACTCATCCTCTGAAACCACTACAAGACAGCCTTCTTTTGACAGTACTTTTGAAGATTGCAGCCTTGTGTTCTTTATTTAGCTAAATCTGTATCTGTGATGGAGCTGCTTTTCTATCTCTCAGGGAACTAAGCTTGATGTATTGATCTTCTGATAGTGTGGTCACTTTTGGACTGCCTGATGCTAAGAAATCCCTCCTTTGCTCAGAATAGCAATTTGACTTCTGACACTTTAACCCTCTTAATCTTGAGCCTTCAGACCTATTTTATACCTTTGTGGCACGCAGGCCACAAACAAGCATCAGTGTCTTCCATCCTTTGGTTTTGGCATTATGTTTGCTCAGGTCAATCCACATAACCTGAACCACCTCAGGCTTCTAAAGTCCCCCTAAACTGTATAAAACTGTAACCATACTGTACCAGCTATAGGCCAACATTATCTTCTTGACAATAATCTTTTGGCTGAACTTCTGTTTGTTACAATGTAAAAATACAAACATATTATAGAAAAAATATACACTACAGTTACTCTGCAATACGTCACACTGTACCCCCAAATATTAACATAGATATCAGTAGTTAAAAAACCTACTGTGCTCAAGTACAACTTGCTCCCTTCTACCTAGGGCATATTCTATCAGTACAAATAACTACTCTGTAAATTATAAAGAATTGTGCTTTATGTGGCAGGCCGTAATCGAAAGAATTTCCAGGATTGTCGAATTCTTAAAATGCAAAAGTACAGCAGCTGATTTTTAGGCTTACACTGAATGTGTCATAAAAAGATTGTGTCATTACAATAGATGCGTTCTGTGTTAAAGATTATGAATATAGAGCCAATCTTGTATCTTTGTTACGTGGTTTCACACATTTTATGGAAAAATTTCAAGAACTTGTGAAAGATTATTGAAATGCTACATCTGAGGCCCTGTTAGAGGACAAAATAAGACTTTTAAATAAATGACTTTGGTAAAAAAAAAAAAAAAAAAAAAAAGAAAAAAAATGCTTCCCAAATGTTTATGGGCTTATAATACTATAATATCTCCTGACTGGATTTCAACAATTAAAGAAAAGCAAATATGCAAATGACCTTTCTCATAAGCTGAATAGATAAATATCAGCATATCACTGGTGTTTGTTTGTATTACAATTTGACTTTCATCTGACTTGGTTCTGTTTAATTGAAGCAAACCTTTAATTAAAATTTTAATTTGTTTTGTTACACATGGCTGCTCAGTATTCATAAGACATCATACAACTTCTTAAATGCTTTTAGTATTTCATTTTACATTTGCAATTATCACATTTGTATTGTAATATATAAGAGGATCATAACTTTGTATCTGTAGATCTTTGTGAAATGGCTACAGTTAGTAGCTATGATACTCTAACTAAATGTCTTTTTATCAAGATCAAACTGAGTCAGTTTTTATTGTGACCAGTCCAAGGCACACCTGTGTCATAATCATACTGTTTAATCAGCATCTGCCACACCTGTCAGGTGGTGGATTGTCTTGGCAAAGTAAAGGTGCTCACTGTGGGGGAATTTTCTATTCGATGATGCCACATATGGGGGTTACGCAGGATCAAGCATATGTCTTGAGGTCACTGTAGGGACTGTGTTAAATTAGGTTGTTATGGGGATACAGCAGCTGTACGGTTATATTTAGGAAAGCGGGCACCATTCTGATCATTACTGTGGTAACTGAGGTCAGAGGATAGGACTGTCTCACTCCCTAGACACAACAGATACATAACGTAGAAGCCTCTACAGAGTCAGATAACAATGTGGAACCAATGAAGTGCAAACATATCTCCTTGTTTGTGGACATGGACATCGAGGAGTTGTGGCATTATTCTGCCAGAGATGCAGCCCAAAGAACTGAGGCTGTATCATGTCATGAAAAGCCTATTGAGAAATCTTCCAAGCGTCAATAAACCTTTCAGCATGAGACGTCTTGTTCTTCTACGCACTCCACAACGCTTTCTAAATTTACTCAATTTTCATCCATCTATCCATTCTCTTCTGCTTATTGGGTTCGATCGGGTCACGGTCACAGCAGGTTTAGCACGGCACTCCAGATGCCCTACTGGGGGATCTCGAGGAGTTCCCAGGCTAAATGTGTCCCTAGATAGTACCTCCAGAGGTTCTACTCAGAGCTCCCACCGTATGTCCGAACACCTTACCCTATCTCTAAGGCTAAGCCTGGCCGTGATCCCACAATCTCATTCTTTCGGTCACAACTAAAGCTCATGACCACAGGTGGGGGTCGGAACGTAGATGGACTGGAAAATCCAGAGCTTCACCTTCTGGCTCAGCTAAATTTTGAGAGAAATAAAGCGTTTGTGTGCAGAGAATGAGTCTTGTGAAAACAGAAGTGTTGGGTTTATGTTTTTGTTGAGTGTATTTACATTATATCCCAGTGTGAGGGAGCTCATTGGCAACAGCTGGTGCTCGTCAGCTATCACAGCTGTTGTCAATCACAGCTCGTTAGTGGTCCTACAGGAAAGCCACCCTGAGCTGCAGAGGAAAGTCAGAGTGACTCTAGTGTGTCTCCAGACTTCAAGCCAGCTTTTGCTGTTCCTGCAGAAAAAAAAAGTTGATGCTGGACATCCTCACTGCATGCCAGGGCTAAAAGACCTCTGCTCTTCCAGTTTTACCTCTTATTAATTCTGTTTTTCTCTCGCGAACCACATTCCTGGGGCTTGTTTGTCCTATAATTATGTACCATCCTGTTGTGTTTCCTAACTGATGTTTCCCCAACATCACAAACCCGAGCCAATTAGTGCTTCAACGGAAATATGTTCAGAATACTCATAAACAAGGCTGCACAGTGGTGCAGTGGTTAGCACTGTCGACTCACAGCAAAAAGGTTTCTGGTTCAAACCTCGGCCACGCCTTTCTGTGTGGAGTTTGCATGTTCTCCCCATGCCTGCGTAGATACATGCAGGGTGACTGGTGGCTCTAAATTGGGCATAGGTGTGAATTGTTTGTCTATATGTGCTCTGTGATGAACTTCCAACTTGTACCCCACCTCTCACCCAAAGTCAGCTGGGATAGACTCCAGCCCCACCGTGACCCTGATGAGGATAAGCAGTTACAGATAATGAATGGACGGATATTCATAAATATACACTGCTATGCAGCCTTCTGGTTGCTTTTCACTGTTCTTCCTCTGTTATTCACACATAAGCATTGTCATGGGGTAAATCCCAGATGATAGGTCATATTAGTTCACACACTAAAACAATCCACTCACCTGGTGATGATGTCCTGGATGAATTTGACTCGTCGTCTGTCTTCTTTGTGACTGTCCCCTCTTCCCCTGCCGGTCCAGTTGGTGCTTGGGTACCTTCCTCATCTCCTGTCAGGTACTTCCAAGGCTTCCAGATGGACTTGACAATCTTTGAGATCACCTAAAATAATAAACAAGTGGATGGACAGAAATGTAGCTGACTCAGTGCTATTTCAGTATATTTTTTTTAAATCTTAAAGTACAAGCTTAAACCCAGACTGACTTTCTTCTCAGCAGGAGTGGGGTGGACTGGTGGTCGGAGGAACTCCTCTGAGTCGGGCCCAGGCTCCAGTGGCTCTCCCCAGTCTAAGACGCTCTGTCCTGGGATTACCTGTAGGGTCACGAATGACCCTGAAGACTCTGAGGACCAGGGGTCTGAGGCTGAGGACACAATTAATTGGATTATTATCACATATCCACATTCCTTCGTGATCAATACACTTAATTGGAAATGATCCTCACAAGCGTCAGTGCTGTGAAGGGAGGTCTCTTCCTCTAGGTCGACCAATCCTGTCCAGTTTGAAGGCGAAAGATCTGAGGACCCTGCAAGGAAATATTTGCATAAAGCATTTGTATTGCATGTCAAATCTTACGGTATTTGTGTTTGGATGGTTGATTCTGTGATTAATGAGCTGGTTCATGCTGCTACAGATCTGCTATTCATAGACAAATGTAAAACCTCTGGTAGTGGCGATTAGCTGTGTAGTCGAGTCAGGACTGCCAGTCCCTGTGGAGTCAGCATCACTTGAGCCTGTGAGGTAGCTCCAGGGTTTCCACAGGGAGGTGTAGATCTGAGAAATGGAGCCCGAATTCTTCACTTTACCTGGGAAACAAGTTGAAGAGATTTGCTGTTCACATGCCCGTTGCTGAAGGAATTTTCTTGTCTCAAAGCTTTACTGCGTTTTAATTTGGTAGGAACGGGCCAATATCAGTCAATAAAAAGAACAAAACCAGAGCATCTAGACATTTCACATCAACGCATCCTGTCCTCTTTTTCTCTCTCTCTCTCTCTCTCTCCCACTGCCAATCCAGCAGTTTCACAGTTGCATGGCAGAGGGACAGACAATGTGGAAATCAGTGTTGCCATAGCTACAATAGTGCAGTGACATTTATTGTCAATGTTACTACATTAATAGCACTCAACTCTTCCACAGCAGCATCATTATTTCTGTTTGGAGTAAGTAAGATGGTAGTAATATAACTACAAGTGTCATTTCTGATTCACACTTTTCAGTGTCAGAGCCATTTCATGTTGATACGATGCTACGTATAGATTCACTGCATTCATGGTCAGTATTGTCAAATCTCTCGATAATAAAACAATAAAATAAAATCTGATTGACAAAAAGGCAGGTCATGATTTTCTTCTGACCTCTGTAGCAGTAGGCGTCATATAGCGCTGTGGTGTTGTCAGCAGTGTTGTTGGGTGTGACAGTGCGTACTCCCGGTTGGCTCCCTCCACAGTCCGGGCGAGGCCAAGTCACCGGGTAGCGGACGCTGCCATCGGACAACCAGCCTGGGGCACAGCTGTCCAGGCCGGCCCTCCAGGCCAGATACAGCTGCCCTACTGTGGCCAGCTGACCCCCGAGGGACACACAGCGGTCTGAGGCTGAGGACAGAGATAACCTGCCTGGAACCGAGGAGTGAAACACCTCACCTGGAGGAGGGAGACATGAGTCAGGAACTTGTCTAGGAGCAGATGATGCCTGTCGAATTCATAGCAGGGAGACGCCTCGGTTAAATACAGTAAGACTGGTGATATTCTATATTTTTAATATTTTCAACAAATCCTGTGAAAAGGCCAAAACTAACAATGTGGTAATCCGTCTCTCGATACCTTCTGACTTCTCTACCCTGTCTATGGCACTCAGCCTCAAGCTCAAGCTCAATTGCTGCTAGTGAAAATATAAATCTTTAAAATCAGGTCACAAATGTAGAGTTTCTTTTCTTTTCTTTCCTTTAAAAAAAAACTTTCTAAAAGAGCTGGGTACTGCACTTTTTAACAATCATTACTCAGGCAGGTATAATTGGTGTATTTGTTAGGGACTATATACAGCCGTCGATTAATATACATTTCTTGCAGTACGTTGTTTTTGTCTTTTTACTGGGTTCACTGAAAGTTATAAAAAGAATAAAAAAATAAATATTGCCCAACTTGTCCTTTCATTTTTGTGTTTGAATATGATGCATGATGCATGCAAAATAAGAGTACAATTGAAAAGCTGTGACAGAGTTTGATGTGTTGTGTGTGTGTGCATGTGTGTGTTTGTACCATCCAGTTCTTTCGCAAAACAGTACACATCAAACAGCTCTTTCGGGCCCCTCTTCCCATAATTCCTCACTCCAGAAGAGTACTCCTTGTGTCCATAGCAACCAAGCTCTGGCATCTGGACAGAATAGCTGTGGAGACAACGATGTGGAAGTCATAAACGGGAATAAACCTCTTTTTTTTTTACTAATCATAGGAAATAAGTAGCAATGTCTGGTGGAAACATGACTGTATGAACATTATCTCAGCTCACATATCACAACTTTAAATGTCAGTCAAGAATGGATTTGCATTCTCTGTTAAAGGGCAACGGATTAGAATAAATTAAAATACAATTACCAGCAAAGAAACAACAACGGTAAAGAGAACAACATGAATCTGAGGTAGAGGAGGTGACAAAACAGAAGAACTGAATATTAATTAAGACAGCAGATGATCCAAGAAAAGAGGAAACAGACAGTACAGAAAACAAACGCCAAATGTCTTCATATTAGAGAATTAGCAGACATATTAAAATTATAGCAGTGTTCAAAATAGAGCTGAAACGATGAGACTGAGAAATACATTTATTTGTTTCCTTGAATGTTAGGTGAGAGGACTGATGCCAGTCTCCTACACGGTCATCATGAAGCCAGCACCAGCAGCCAGTTAGCTTACCTTGGCATAAAGACTGGCTCTGTCCAAAGATAACAAAATCAAATACATCTCTCTAACTCATGATATTTTATGTGGTTAGTCCATACAAAAAGTGTATTTTCCAGAATGCTGAATTATTTCTTGAAGCAAAAATGTCTAAACATCACAAATTCACAGATTTCTACTTATGATATCAGATGATTTATCTTTGACTGGGGGTTCATATGAAAACCTGGAGTCTGATAAATTCAACAAATTCATGAGGAAGATAATCCTTAACAAATGTGATGCTTCAAAACGCAGCAGGACTCACTGCAACTAGTGAGCAACACTACAAGGATGTGACAAGCAGAGGGAAGTTATTGAAAGTCTCCTCACCGGACAGTTTGATCATCCAACCATCCAGCTGCACAGCTGGCGAAACCGTCATAGTATGCTGCCCACAGCTGGGCCGGTGTGGCCATCTGAGCCGAGATTTCCTGGCAGACCCGTTGGGCATCTGTAAATGAGAGGGCGTAGCGGGCGCTGGGAGCCTGGTAGTGAAACACCACACCTACACAAGCAGACATGCACAGAGACAGACATATACGCTTAAAAATCAATAAATCAGTGGGATGTGATCAATAGAGATGTTATTGTGGCAGCTCAATCCAACATGTGAAATTTCACAGATGAGCACACAGAAAAATTATCATTTGTATTCAGTACAAACACTTTAATTAAAAGAATTACACAATTACTGAAGTGGAAAACTAGATAACAAAAACAACACAAACACAGAGAGCACTAAGCTACATGAATTAAGTCAGTCATTATTATATTGATATGGTGAATCAATGTTATTAATGTTTAATTAAATAAAAAAGCTGAAAAGGGGTTGGCAGTGCTCCTGTTTTAAAGCTGCCATTATCTATCTCACATTAGTACAACAAGCCTGCAATGCAATAAAACACAAAAATCAATTAAGTGAGAAGAAGAATTTTAAAGGCTTTTGTGTTACTGCTGCTCAATTCAGCATTTCTGCTCAGTTTAAATGTTTCCTTGAGGGCGTTGTAGCACTAAACTCTCTCACTGTTCTCACAATGAAATCTCCATCAGTGGCTGCTGAACTTACCGGAGACCACCAGGGGCACAGAGTCTCTCTCATAGTCGTTACCCATGACAACCTGACAGTGGTAAGTGCCTGAGTCGTTGGTACGGAGACTGGAGATCTCCATGGTAGCATTCAGAGGATTGGCAGTGTATCCTGGCAGCATGACGCGACCGCTGAAAGCCTTATTCACCTTGATTACATCACCTTTGGCACACAAAGAGGGGTTTCTTCATTAAAATTGTCTATTAGCTTCCTGCTGATTTTAGATAGAAGAAGTTAAAGACCCAGAAAACATATTCTCTCAATCAGCCTCTTACTGTTAGCGAATGGCTTCTACGGGAATACACAACTGTCTGCCAGAGTTAGAGCAGTTTTTTGGTTCCCATGAAAGATTTTGTGTTTTTATTTTTTTTGACAGGTTGGAAGTGAGTGGAACAATGTGATGTCATGTGCTTCTGTGGACCAATCAGGATACTTGAATCAACACTGTTTTTTTCTGTTTCCAATCAAATGTGAGATGAAATCAGAAATCAGAAAAAGACATGACTAACTTTGAAACACTGACGCGTTGGGGGTGCAAGGATATACTCAGGGTGGCCTCAGCGTGTCATCGACCCACCCTTTAGGACCGCCCAAAAAATGCTGGACTGAAAACTGGTGAAAAACTGTTTTAACCTCTAACTCCACATTTCAGTAATATATCGTTCAAAGTCTTTTCACGTGTTTTCAGCAACTATTTTCCCACATATTTTAAGTATTTTGAAAGAATTGCCTTTATATGGACTTTGAGTGGTACAGATTAAAAAAACGAACCGCACACTAACTTCAGTAAATGCACTGCACATGACATGAACTTTGCTTTATATTTGCCATGTGGTGCTGAGTAGGTAGCATTTTGAACCTTAAAATCAAAGGCAGCAAAAGAGTGCCTGGCTTGATGAATTCACTCTGCACCTTGCCTTGACTTTGCTAAAATCCTTCTACACAGGGAAGTGTGGAGCATTTACAAGCCTATACTAAGAAGGTTTATTTCATTTTAATGCCAGGAGCTGCTATAGTCATCTTGTTAAACTCTTTGTCGTTGTTTTACAATGGGAGGCCTTCAGATTAATTCATTAAATACTCTGAGGAGCTGAGGGAAACTGCAGAGTTAGGGCATAATTGCCTGTGAACAACTGCTTTCACATACATATAATAATTTTATGCAGTTATAATATAAAAATATTGATTAGCACACCTTCCGTTGTACCCTCTAAGTGTCTGTAGAAACTGTCTGATTGAGTATTGCAGGTTAATCAACAGCTAAACCAGATCATGTCTTTGACTTACCTTTAGCAGAAAGTACAATCTGCTCCAGAGGAGCGCCCTGTCCTCCTGCTGGTAGCCTGATATGAGTCCACAGGAGGTGGGGAGGCTCGTTGGAGGAGCTGGTCTGGAGGGTGAAGACACATGGGAGGACGGCTTTGCCTGCCAGCGTTTGTTGTACTGTAGGATGGGTGATCCTACGCATGTTCACTATGGAGGAGGATGCACCTAGAGAGATAGAACAAGAGAACAGGATATAATTAGATTATGCAATTAAATAGGTTGGAGGGCATTTTGCTTAGAAGGGAAGAAAACAAAGATTCAGGAAATATACTTTTTGACAGACAAGAATAAGTCTGCTGTTTGATTATAGGGTAGTGCCATACAGTATTGTAAACGAAGCAGTAGATGAGGTACAGTATATAGAAAGTGCAGGCTGTACTGTAGCTGCAAACCAAATTGCCTGCTAACAAGACCTCGGGGATTCATTAGCAATTTCACACTCATATCTCCACACAAGAAGGAGGAACTTGTTTCGTTCCAGCAAAGGAACACATGACAAGGATCCCAGGCACTCAACACACAATTTTATATACACAGCCATGAGTAGACAAACCCACACACACACACACACACACACAGTGACCACAGTGCTCCAGCTGAATTATTAAAATTTCTATTTCTACACATTCCTTTTATTTCGAGCCTATGTTTTCTGTCCCTGTGTGAGAGGCATCAATGTCACTGCTAGAGTTAGATTCACAGTTTGGTGGATTGATATCAGCAATTCATTCTTCTGGTTGCCATGACATACAGGTTCAATGTAACCATGACAACAGGATCACCTGTACAGACATTATCCTCTAACCAACCAATGTCTGACACTTTGTGGCTTTATTCTTTATGCACATACTCTGACATACCAAGCAAGATTACTTATTATAATTTATGCAATACAATTTTGTTTTCCTTAAGCTTGAAACACTTAACATAAAATAAATATACAATTCCTTAAAATGTCATTTATATGCACACAGCATAATGGCAACTGAGCATCCTTCAGATGTAGCTGAGAGGTTGAAATCTGCAGACAGTGAAAGGACCTTGAGTTACGTTTTTTTTTTTTGTTTTGTTGTAATTCTATTTTTTTTCAGAAGGACAATGAAGAAAAACAAACTCCTAGATACTCATTAATAATCCATTGTAAGTAGCTCAAGGAGCAATGTGGACTCTAAGGTGCAGACTGTCTCTGTCAATATACAAGACACGACATAATTACTAAGATTTAATAAGCTCAAAGCAAATTTGTTCAAGGATTTTTTGCACTAGTTTTCTTTTCTGGTTTTCACAATTCAAGTTTTCCACTGTGTTAGACAAATGCACCGGTTTGTAGAAAACTAAATGCGCGTACCAAGAGAACCAATGTTTAAAAAAAAAAACACAGCGCCTTATTTGGAATATTGCACATGGTGGAATTGAATCACGAAAGATTTTTCCATCTGCATTTAGATTGGGCAGCGTTCACATGCTGAACCCCCCGAGAGCATTGCTGAAGACCTCCCCCCACTGACATCCCCCCAAATCAGATGTAATCACAGACTCACAAATACCAGGGAGAAGCACGAGAGCCAGAATGAGACCGAGAGGAGGAGGAGTGAGAGAGGGATGGAGGGAGAGAGCGAAAGAAAGAGGAAGACGGAGGAGAAGAGGGAGTCTAAAAAAGTGAAAAGGAGGAAATTGAGAGATGCTGGATGACAAGTGTACCCTGTAGTATGGTGGTGACAGACGGGACAAAAGAAAAACAGACCAAAAAAAAGAAAGAGAGAGCTGGGAGTGACATGAAAGGACACTCTCTATCATTAACAGATGCCATCTTATTCCTGTCAGTCCTCCTCCAGAGTCCAACGAGCTGTGCAGGTCACAGAACTGCAAGAAGGGTTTCAAGGCTCAAAATCAATGTTACTAAGAAATGTGCTGGCTTATTAAAATTGATCATTTTATGCCAAAGGGTTTTTTTTTTGTATTATTGTTGCCCGCAAACATATAATAAGAATATGCTAAAAATAATACTGCAGCAATGTAAAAAGCATGAACGTTCACTTTTGGAGCTTTTAACTGTCTATCACTGAGGTAAGCTCAGTTGTTGAAAAGCTATCCTTCCATTTTCTGTAACTTATTCTCATCAGGGGCTGGAGCCTATCCCAGCTCACTTAGGGCGAGAGGCGGGGGGTACACCCTGGACAAGTTGTCAGTTCATCACGGGGCACATAGCGTATTCACATCTACGGGCAATTTCTAGTCACCAATTAACTTGCATGTCTTTGGACTGTGGGAGAAAGCTGGAGTACCCGGAGAGAATCCATGCAGACACGAGGAGAAACTAGTAACTAGTAACCTTCAAGCTCTGAGGAGACAGTGCTAACAACACCTTGTTGAAAAGCACAAAACAAATACTTCTACCTTCTTCTCTTGTGTGAAATAATCAGTATTGTACCACACTTTTGAAAGCGCTTGAAAAAGCTAGACATATTCATGAATTTATGTCATTTCTATACCCACTCATCATTTTCACAGTAACGTGGGGCTGGATTCTATCCCAGCACAAGGCCGTGCAGAGCTTGACAGTCACAGGGCTAATGCTCATCTTGACGGTTACATCTTTTAAAGGAATCGTTTGACATTTTAAGAAATTTGCTTTCTAATAGCGAGTCAGATGAGACATTCCACCCTCGCGTCTGTGCTTTAGATGAGTAACTGCAGCCAGTTAGCTTAGCTTAGCACAAAGACTGGACACATGGGGAAACAGCCAGAGGGCTGCTTGAGGGCAACTTTATGGTGGATGGTGGTGAATTTAGGAATTACTGACTCAAATGTGAAATAATTGAAAATATGAATGTTTTAAGGGCTTTTACAACAGCTTGAATCATAAGGGTGCCGTCTAATCTTGTATTTGGGAGTAATTGCAGGTCAATCTGTTTTAGTTTAATTTTAGCACTCTGCAGATCCTTTTGTTTATTTTTGGATTCTGATTGCGCAGAAACATGATTGAATGTGGAGTAATAACTTTCTGCTGTCAGTACGTGTTTTAATTTTGGAAATGAGCGATGCGGTTTCTCCTTTTAATGAAAACCCAGACTGACCAGCTACCATCATGCATGCCAATTAAAGGAAAAGTAATTAAGGAGAGGAACTTATCTTTTCTACAGGCAGTCAGCAGGCTGCATTTGGGACCTCAAACCTGCGATACTATCCACCAGAGACCTGAGGCTCTGAGATGTTTAGTCTTTTTGTTCCATAATTGTGAATTTTATGCATAGTTGTAATGGAACAGATGGTGGACTAAACTTGCATAAATGGGTTTGGAGGTGTGCCAGCTCAATCCCACTGAGCATGTCTGCAAACATCCACAGCATGTCAGCTCTCACTTACAACACTCAAATTAGTACAGACCTGTCTTGTGTATTTATGTCGATGTAAAAATTAATGCGTGAACTGATTTTTTTTTTTTTAATATTCTGGTCTAGCTGCTCCCCCTCTTCCTCTCTTCCTCCCTCTTCCTCCCTCTTTCCTTTCACCGAACCCACTTGTACACCGACGTGATCCACTATGTTGACTTTTTTTTTTTTCTCAAGATCAGAAACTGCCAGTTAATTTCTGTAGCACCTGGAGACGCAGGAAACAGTGAAGGTGGAAGACAGAGAACTTACCCAAGCCTAAATAGAGCAGCAGCATCAGAGCAAAGAGGATCTGCCGCCCAGCTGCACACACAGTGAGCACCATCCTGGACCTGCAGAGAGAGAAAACAGAAAGGAGAGCAGTGAAGCAGGGTTGAAGAAGGAAAACAGAAACAGGTGTAAATACAGGCAGAAATACAAGATAAAAACTTTATATACACATAAAACATATTTCTGTATACATAAATATATTCAGGCAGCTATTTGAGCTATTAGGGCCTCCTTCTTCCAAACAGTGGACATATTATCATAATAAATCACCATAGTCTTGCAAGGCAATGATGCATTTGTGCATGCGTCTGCATCCAGCGCTGTTGCCCTAACCATTAAGATGTTTTGCCCTTGAAGACAAACTAAAATATGTTTTGTTTGTGCCATTGGTACATTCAACTCTGTGTGTGTGTGTGTGTGAAGTGTTTAGGAGGCGAATTGTAAAGTGCTTCGGATAAAAGCGTGTCAGTCAATTTTTCTGTCAGTTGAAACAGTTTGGTGATTTTCATGTTTGAACAGATGCAGGGCAGCTCCTGATAAAAAAAAAAAAAAAAAAAAGCTTCACAGCTGTTTGGTTTCTAAAACCTTTTCAGCGCTAATTAGAGCAACTCAAGTCTATAGACGTGAAAACAAAGGCGTGTTTCTTAGTTACTAAAAGCTAAAATCATTATAGGGTTTACACCTGATGGAAGTGAAATGAATTATTAGTACCACCCTGTTCACACTCACTCCAGTACATGTCACCTATCTAAGAGCTGTCTCCCATGAAAGCAGCTTTCACAGGTTGAGGTAACCAGCATCTGTGAAGCAACCACAGGGGCTTAATAAAATCTTACTGACACAAAAACTCATATTTTATTTTATTTTTATATCATACGTTGTTGTTCTTCTCATGACTTCCCTGCATTGTGGCCACACATATGAAAATAAAAAAAATATCTCCATAAAAAGTCCCCTAAAATGGCCAATTTCAGGCAAATGAGATAATTTAGTGGCATTTACACAGTATCATAATTTGTCATATCCATTTTATTTATTGGTCTTATAATGTAATAACAAATAAACAATATTCCCTCTGCAAGGGCACTTTAAAGCCCATACACAGTTCATTGGTGCTGCTTTACATTTAACAGACGTCTGACTTGCATTATATTTCCAAGACCCACTTAATATACCTGTTTAAATCAGGCCATCATACACTATCAACACTAATTTGATCTTATAGCACACACAGAGTGATAAATCTAATGAAGAAAATCTTTTGGCTCCAAAAGTTTCTTTTCTTGTACTTTTCTTATACTGCAGTGAAGGAGTGATTCTGGTGCATTCCTTCTGCACAACATAGAGGAAATCCTACCACACATCAGAAATGAGCTGCTGACTTTGCCAGAGGATTTGGCTCTGGGCCCGAAGCTTCTCAGTTCAATGGAGAGACGGCTGAAACAGAGCTTTATTGCCCTGTACTGGTATGAAATGGAGATGAAAAAGAGAATATGCTCTTTGAAGAAAACACAGCTTTGTTTTATAATGTTGATTTTAAGGGGAGTTAAGCAACACAAATAACCCTAAATTATTAATTTGCTTAATATACTTTGCTGTCTGCACTGGCATTACCAACAGAAGCTTCCTAGTAGACCATTAGAAGAATTTTAAATAGTTTAAGCAGAAATTAGTCCGACATGTTTGGATTGTCTAGACTTCAGATGCGTAGAGTAAATAATGTATCCTGGAAAGCGAAAAACCTCTTTGCATTCACCAAGGTAACAAGAAGTCATGCCAACAGCATCCCTGATGCTGAGAAAGAAGATTATGCAACACCAGTTCAAGCCTTTATACGTTACAGGAATAATGGCCGCTCTCTTCTCTGACCATGAAAGCTCAGTAAAACCTTCAACCGTGTAAAACTGGAGCATGTGAGGTGAAGAAAAACATTCCTCTCTGATAGGAAAGCGCACTGTGACGCCTCCCAAACTATACTGTCATTAAACAACAATTTGTTGAGCAATTTTTAATGGTGGTCGGCCAAGTTTGGTGTCTGGACACTTAAACAAAAGGATTCTGGGTGAGACTCCACTGCGCCACATTTTGAGGCGTCCCATCTCTAAAGGTGGGTTAGGACCTTGTGATGGGCTGTGACAGATTGGGGTCAAGCCATTGGACTCTTTGCATGTTGAAGGCATCGGTTGAGCTAGCTGGGTGGGTGAAAAGAGATTTCTTAAGGCTTGGAGAGGGTCATGACACCGAGGAGTTTGCCCAGTCTTGAAAGCAAGGAGCATTAGAGAGTGTTGTACTGGAGGGCCTGGGACTGGCAGGGGCCCAACAACCACTAACCACACCAACAGAATACAGAGTGCAGCCTATGGACATCTCGATGGATGCTGTACAACATACAAAACTGTGTGTCTATAGATATCCACCTTTCAAAGTTTTACCAGAGGGGATTTACAACATAGATTGCACTGGCCATCCAAACACACCATCTGCATACTAACCAGTACCACCTTTTGTTAAGGAGGAGACATCAGATGTCGTGAACGCCTCCCTCTAAATCGCCTCTCTTCACTTTCACAGGCACAGTTGTGTCTTGAAGAGAAAAGAGCCAGAAGTCTCTAAAATGCTTCAGTGGACTTCAATGCGGATGTCCATCCGACACATTTTCACGATGTTGTCTGAATGGGACGCATTCTTAGGTCATTATACAACCCAGCGAGCGGAGTGACAGCGATCCAAAGAGAGCTAACAGACAAGCCTGGCAGACCTACATTACAGCTCAGCACTAAGCTGTCAATCTGTTGAAGCAGGAGACCAACTGGCCTCATGATCATCATGACGCAGGCAAGACGGGGCCCCTCGACCCAAATCTCCTTTGGTTCTGCAGTTGGTGGGAAAATTGTTTGAAAAAAAACAACAACAAAAAAACAAAACATGAAAAGTGTGGAGCACATCATGTCAGCTGCTAGGATAAATCATGTTTGTGTGCATAGCGCGACAGCTTTATGCTTACAATGCCTCCATCATGCTACATTGAAGTGTGTGTATGAGTGAGTGTGTGTGCTCACAGACTGCAAAGGTTTACTTAATCAGGCCAGGTTGGGTCCCACGTTGATTCATGACACACACACACACACACACACACACACACACACACACACACACACACTGCTATAATAGTACAGTTACTATAAAGCCCCACAACAAGGCCCAGCCAATGCACAAGGTAGGTCACTGAATCTCACCTTCTGCATTAATGAGCACAGAGCACAAATATATAGGCTACACACACTAAACACTAAAGGCGACACATGCACACACTCCAACACCTGGCATCTCTGTTAGACAGCAAATAGTATTATAAATGTATTATAGTTTGTGACTTGACCTGATGATGCCGTTTACAAAGATAACAGTGGCAGATTTATTTGAAAATCATTGTAATTTTTGAAACAGTGGGTCACTTTTAACTGTTGCTGACTAAAATGATGTCTGATGATGATCTTACTCTGTGAGTTGTGTGAAACTCGTTGTTGTTTTGTGTTAAACAAGAAGGGTCATATGTGTCTATGCTAGCAACATCCATTTAGTGTAATAAAGCTGCATGCTGTGGATCATCAGCAGACCTGAGGCAGGCTGAATGACACCTGGGTCATCTGTAATGGCACCTACCTGCCAACTTATGAAAGCGCCCACGCTGTTAATTATGCATAACTTTAAGCCTTAATATAATTTGAACAGCCTCAGTGCAGTTGTCATGAACCGGTTTGACATTTTAACATGGGGGCTTATGGAGACTGACTCGTTCTGCAGCCAGCCTCAAGTGGCCGTTTGAGGAACTGCAGTTTTTGGCACTTTCACATTGGCTTTACTTCACAGATATGGAGGTTGAAGATAGCTTTTTCTGTCTCACATGTAACAGAGCTAACCAATCAGAGGCTAGACTGAGGTAAACATGAAGGAACCAGAGAAGCACATTAAAGAGTACAACAGTACACATATAAATTATATTTACTACTAAGCCTGTAACCCCAGAATAATGTAATAATATAGCCTTTGACTCTAGAAGTAACTCATCCTACTCTGTAGTAAGGAGTTGTTTGCAGCTTATGTTAGACACACTGCTCAATTCATCCGCTTGATTGCTTTTATGTTTTAGGTTTTGGAAAGGATAAAACTCTTGAGATCTTGTTGATATGAGATATTTTTTTCTTTTTATATTATATATTTTCTTATATAAGAAAAAAGAAAATCTTGTTCTTTCTTTCTGCTTGGCATTTGACAGAAAGAGCTCCAGCTCTTCTTTTCCCCTCTCAGGGAAATGAAAAATTCCTGACTGAGAAAAAAAAATCCAAGAGTTTCTTTTATATTTTACAGGAAGTTTCAAAACCTTTCTTGGGCAACAGCGTGATGAGAAAAAAAAAAAAAGAAACCAGCAGAATTATAGTCTAAAAATATAATATAGCTTAATAGGAGAGGCTAAAGACAATAAAGTTACAGTTAAATCTGTAGTATTAGACTTAAAGACGGAAACAAACTTACAGTTTTACAGTACAGAGTCAAACTGTCAGTCCTATTTCTCTCCACTGTGACCTGACAGGAGAAGATGATTCCTCTCCTTCCCTTTTACTTTAATCATGTCTCACAAAACTATTACCTCCAGAGAGCCAGCGGAGTGAACAGAGGAATAACAGCTCCAGATGAGTGACAGACAAAGTGGTGAGCTGGAAGAGGAAGAAGATGAAGGAAGAGAAATGAAAGGAAGGTCATTTTATCATCATCATGACAATACACTGCCATGATGAAAGCTCTTCAGAAAAACTGTGTTGGATGCTCTACAATTCCTCTTAATTTGCTGTTTGTGAGAAAGAAGCTGCACCCATCCTGAAGAGATTTGTGGCCAAAATCTGATCTCCCGTGTGCTCACACAGAAGCCATTTTCATTAATGAATTGTAAAGTCCGAAGAAAATACAGTGGTAGCATGTTGCAGTGGTGATCTGGTGCCATAAAACAGACATTAAACCAGAGTGCATGAACATTAATTGCTCAACAAATTAAAAACAGGAACGTTCTTGAAGAAAAGTGAGCTGAGCTGAAGCAGTTTTTCACTTCCTGCTTCCTTCATGCATCGTCCACAAACTCTCTCTCTCTCACACACACACACTGACACCCTTTGTGTCCAGTGTGTCCGTGTGGTAACTAATCACACTCAAAGAAACTAATGACTCATGCAGCTCTGGCCTCAGCTTCAGATGGAGAGAGGACTCTGGAAAGCTGCTGGTCTGTCCGATTCAAGATTACACAGTCCTTCCTCTCACACTGACACCATTGATCTCGCTGGGCATGGGGACAGAGGTTATTTAAACAGGCTCGATAGGAGAAGCCAAGCTAAGATTTGGCTAGAGGTGTGTGCAGCAACACGCAGAGAGGAGGCAATTTAGAGTATTATGAGCAATCTGTGATGGAGAAGTCAGGAAAAAGAGTCGGAGAGGAGTTAACTTGGGTGTTGTTTGTTGTAGTTGTAAGTAGGTAGGTAGTTATCTGTTAATTGTTCAGTATCAAACAGGTACCCAAGAGGAAATATACTGATGTGATGTTTATGCATCACCACTTTGTGCATTACTGCGAGAGACTGACAGCTTCTCATAACACCCATCTGTTTCCAACCTTCCTGTAGAGATATGAAAGTGAACAGACCTGCAGCAGATCATCTCAGATATGCTCATTTTGTCTCTCCACCTCTTCATGCTCATCCTCTTTCTGGCTCCATGTGTTTTGCTGTGTGTGGGCAATGTGCAAAAGGTGTAGGTTTGACTGTAAGATTCAATATACATTCAGATCCAACTGTGAGTTGGAGAAAATAATCAATTTAAATGTGTTTAAGGGAGCTGAACTATTTATAAGTCTGCACATAAATGTGTTAAATTGTAACAGCTTTTAGAGGAAATAGAAACCACCAAACCTTTTACTAGAAGAGGAAAATGTTCTTATATTACTGAAAGACGGTCTTCAGAGAAAAACCAAGCTGATTTGTGTAAAAGCTGTAAAGTCTGTAAATACTGAGAGCTGAATTTGTATGCATTTATCCTTGGGGTGTTTTTATCTAAGGGATGCTAAGGTAAGCTATTTCTGCCAGGAAGAATAAAAAACAGATGAAACTACTGAATTATTAAATACTACATTTTGTGAAACTACAATTTCTTAATGTGCTGTTTAATAAGTTTCATGTACTCATGTACATGTTCCCACGGATCAAGGTTAATTACTGTAACATTATAATGTGAACTAACAGACTTTTCACAAGCTCACAGGCAACAATTAAAAAGAGAGAGAAGCTTTAATAGTTAGAGTGGAAAAAAAAAACATGTCTATTTTTTAAAACTTTCAAGGCCTTGTTTTCCCCCTAAAATTCACAAACTTTCAAGGCTTTCAAGGCCCTGTGGGAGCCATGTTCCTGTTGATTACAACTTGAAACCAGGGATAAGTATCTTCAGTAATTCCCATGTTAGAGTACCCATCTACACTACACAGACTCTAGAGAGTGAAGAAAAAAACATATCCATAAATATTAAGATGTTACAATAATTCAATAATTTGCTTGGTAAAAAATGGGAAGTACTCTTTGGTTGCTAAATTCGCCGTAATATTCAACAGCTAATCGCTAACTCTTGTTTGTCGTTTGGAGCTGGAAAGGCAGAGCACAGTTGGTTTCATTAACTGCCTTCAGCCTGCTGGAAACCAAAAAACAAAACAATGAACGAAAGATGCTAAAGGACACTAAAGCGGACTGGAGAGTCAGGTGATAATTCTTTGTGTGTGTGCCCCCTTTAACACATACCATGTAGTCATTTGATTAAGATAGTTATATTAAAGCAATAATGAATCTGTTCCATTGAAATGTTCAAATGCATTTTAGGCGAAATGTTTGTTTAAGTAAATAGCTAAATATTGAAGGCGATAATGATTTTAGGGTCAGAGGTCAAAGATATGTAGCTAGGGAGTGTCTAAGTAGCTTTTACACCAGCTGTGTCTCAAAGACGCCACAGGTCAAAGGTGAGAGGTCTGGTAGCAAAGTCAATAAAGGACCAGGTGCAAGAGACGCAGCTATCATCTTGAGTATATTAGTCTATGGCACACACACACACACACACACACACACACACACACACACACACACAGGACTGTGAGAGCTACTTTAAACAGGCCACCACAGTACAACCACATTTTCATCCGCAGGGAGAGGTGGTCAGAAAAATGAGGCTGTGACTGTGAAATGTGGGCTGTGAAATGAAATGGAATAATAGACACAAACATAGACACAGTGGTGGGACTTCATCCAAGAATTCCTCGTCTTAAATGATGTGCTGAGTCTGTGGAATATCAACTAGGAGAGGAAGAGGGGGGGGGAAATAAAAAAGGAGCTCTGTCCTTCAAGTGTTTATGACCAGTGCCAATGCCCGTAGAGGCAGAAGCAGAATCTCCTCATCCTCACATCAGCAGTTAACAATAACAAGGAAGAAGAAGTGCTGCGTTTACACATTTCAAACAGTGTGACGTTAGAAAAACATTTGGAAAAAAACTAACACAACTGCAATGACTATAATATAATCACTCTAATCTCCTCTCCAATGCGGAGACTGATAAAACTTTAGTGGTGCCTTAAGGAGATTCCTCTGTAAAGCCAAACATTTGTCTTCCATTAGTCACTACCTTAGAGGAGAGCCCCTGGCCAAAGACAAAGAGAGGGACCTTTCTCTTTGTGTGGGTGAGCTGTTCAGCTGTGGTCTCATCTACGCTTGTAATGATTGGCCTGGTGGGCTGCTTAAGTCCCTCCCAGGCTAAAGACTGAACTTGATTGATGGAGTGGTTTGTCCAATCCCTTTTGGTGGTTTTGGTAGCATGGGGACTTATTCAGCGAGAGGGTTTCAATATTCCAGGGTGACAGAGTTCGACGTTACCCTCCCCATGCGTCCTTCAGCTCAAAACACAACTGTTCACTGCTCTTTCTCTGTTTGACAAACGTTTGTGGACGGATCATCGCGCTCTGAGATTTGGGAGCTGTCCAGTGCTGAAAACGTGGTCAGTTTCAGCTCCAGTCACTGTGAAGTCATTGTTAGTGTAAAGCTTATTCCCCTTCTGGCTGTAAAAGGACCACAAAGTTCAAAGAGATCATAAAATTCCCACTTAAAGTCTCACAGTTTTCACAGCTGAATGTGCTGTTTGTGAATTACTGCTAGGACAAAAAATATATATTTATATATCTATTTCATACGTTTGCTGCATTGTACAAACCTACCCATGACATGCTGGTTCAAACAAAGTCAACCTATTTTCAGGGCGGCGTAATCATAAAGCTACGAGCCTGTGGCTGACTCAGAGGTGATTGTCTCCTATAAGCGAGGGCTGGTACAGATTTGCATTTTTATAGCTCTATTCTGTTAGCTATTAACACTGTATTAGTGGGGAATAGACCCTATAATCACCTCTGTGTCACATATATTAGAGTGGCCACTTCCATACCACAGAGAATAATATCAAACTTCCGCTGAAAATACACCTTCAGCAAGACCTATCAAATGCATTCACACCTACAAACTAAAGATACGACATTTAGTAAGTGCTCTGGGGATGAAACAAGCTCATATCTTCATTATCGACTGATCTGCAGAATGTTTTCTCAGTCTGACGCTGTGAAATGAAATTATGAAAAATGCCCAAAAAGTCGACCCACAATCCAAAACGCAACAATATAAAATTTACAGTCATATAAAACATAGAAAAGCCTTAAATTATCACATTTGAGAAGCAGCATCTAAGACAAGCACTTGATGAATATCAAAACAGTTGCTGATTAATTTTGCAGCTGAGTGTTTGAGCTCAGATTTTCAGGACTAACAAACACTAGTTTCCTTAAAATGAGCTGCTTCGCTCTGATGTATGAAACGCTCTAAAACTGTGAAAAACCTCAGTCCAGCCATCAGTCTGCTGTCGAACAACACTCTCTCTCCTGAAGAGAAACAGAGGCCTTCTTTTTTTTTTTTAGCATTATTCTTTTTCTGTTGATCGACTAACCGACAAACCGACTCATCGTCTCACCTCCACCGTGTGTCATCTATTCAACATGACTCCTTTTTCATCTTCCACTGATGCAAAGTGACTCCTCCAACTGCAGACGGCTCTGAGCCAGACATGATAAACAACGCTGAGGCTGATTGAGTGCAAAGCGTGCAGCAACAGACAGCGAGGCAGCTGAACTGAGCTCCTACTCTATTTTAGAATTAGACCTTTTCCTTCCCCACAACAACGCTCTCTGATCCCCTCTGCTTGTGTGAGTGCAGTCATCTACATGCACACACACACACACACACACAAGCACACAAACATACACACCAACTACTGTATGTGTGCAGGGGCACATGGGTGCACGCACGCCCTCTCCAAACACACACATCCGGACAGAATGAAAAATGCATGCTGTAAACTTTCAGCTGGGTCTCGTAGCCTAATTCCTCACTATTCTCCTCTCTCCTCATCCCAGCGGGCACTACTTTTTCTCCTTCTCCTTCTCTGTTATCTCTCACACACATACATTTCCTCAGCTCGGGCTCGTCTATAACGTGACGTTGCCTAGTTAACCTCTTCAAGCTTTTTACAGCACTGACACACAGCTGGTGGTGGGCGCACTAACAAGGCCAAAGAAGAAAAGACTTGGACTCCTCCAGACAGCAGCGCTGAATAGAAACAGAATGGGCTTTATTGGGCTGCAGGGGCTCTCATATTCTCAGACAATACAGCTCATTTGTCAAGGTGACCCAAAGTGTTCGCCTCCTTCACTGTGATTTGTGCATGCCAGTGTTTGTTTACAGAGCAGCCAAGTCATCAATATGAGACTTTCAAACATCCATTCACGTTCTTGGCACCAGGCAATCACTCATTTTACCAACGTTTATTCGCTTTTTTTTGTGTCATTTTTCATTTTATGTTTTCAGGACCAAATGCTAAATGAAGTTCACAGGGCACAAAGACACGAGGCGCTTTAATGTAAAGATCAGATATGTGAAGCAGACACAGTTCCTCTGATGTCATGCCCAGGTGACAGCTCTGGAGATGGACCAGCGTAAGATCTGATTTTGACAGTTATTCGACAAATGTTGTTTGATCACCAGAGGACTCTGATTAACATAATAGATTTCACAAACACCTGTTCAAGTGTTTAAACCTGCTTCCACAATTGCATCACTCCACAGAAAGGATCCTCCCTCCCTCCTCCTCCACATCCACCTTTTGATTTCTTTTTAACTGTGTCACCTGTGAAGGAAGATTTTTCCAACATGTAGGCTATGTAAACCAAAGCATAAAGTTCTTATGAAACCAAGATCTCCTGAGAGGAAACCGTGTTAAGGACACACTAACAAGGTTACTTGGTGAGTTGATGATTTATGCATGCCCCTACATGAGTCGTAAATATAGACCAATATTAAAAGCTTCGACCTGTAAATAATTCAAGATATCCCAAACGGGTGCGATTTGTGTGCGTCTCAAAGGCTGCGACTGTGGTCGTACCAGAGGAAAGGCATTGATTTGTCCAGGATATATTTACACTTACTGAACATGCATAGAATTAGATGTTGCATGACAATGTGAAAACAAAATCTACAATTTCCCCCAAGCTCTGTTTTGTGCGTTTTTTTCGCATCACAGCCGAGAAATTACTTTAAATCCTCTTCTAGCAGCTGAGCGGTCTCAGCCTCCTGCCACCCGGTGACCTGAGCCATCACACACACTGACCAAATGACTGATGTCATAAAGCAAATCATTTTCCGCGCGTTCACTCTTACCTTTACTGACAAATGGTGCAATCCTCAGGAATGTGCGCGAAAGCTTTGCGCCTCCGTGCAGGTTGCTCTCCAAAGCTTCCCACTGGGTTGCGGAGACGGCACACGAGCGAAACAAGGGTGAAACAGCACTTTGCAGAGGCAGATACAGGGTGATGAGTGCGTGTGCTCCGCGTCTTGGACTTTCCGCTCCTTCCTTCAGCGTTATCCTCTTCACACTGAGCAGCAGCAGCAGCAGCGGCAGCCTATGCGCGGTTCATCCTCACGCATTGATCAGGACACGCATACACACACGCACGCATGCACACACACGCAGCAAGGTGCTCCCGCCGTCCCCCTCTCTCTCTTTCTCTCTCTCTCTCTCTCTCTCTTCTCGCCAGCAGCTACGCTGAGGGAGAGGAGCCAGATCAGTTTGAACAAAGAGGCAAGCGGTGACAGGCAGACGGCTTCAGCGCCCCCATTCAAAGAGGGAGGGAGGGGGAGGGTGGGAGGTGGAGGAGAGAGAGAGGGGGGGGGGGGGGTACTTTATATGACCATAATCCGATTCCTACATAGACCTCAAAGGTTGATCCAGTGTCTGTGAATTGAATTAAAATTTACCCATGAGCTTATAATGACAGTCTGACCATCAGCTCTCTATTTCCACACCTCCAGTGGATCAACTTGTGTAATCACACGTAGCCCTGAGGGCTCTCCTGTTGTAATGAGACAGAAATAAAGATCATATTGCATGTATCCAATTAATGTGTGCAGCTGGCTGTTGCTTTGAGCAAGCAGTAAAAATAAAAAAATAAATAAATAATAATAATAATAATTGTAACAACTGCTGACTGAAAACACAGCTGCCTCAGATGCATCTCGCACAAACCTGGCAACAGCCAGCGGCTCATCACTGCAGAGGGGTCAATACCACACCAAACAGCATCAGTCTTCATTAGCACATTATAAAGAAAAAAAAAAAAAAGCAGCTTGTTTGTTGCTGATGGAAGCTCTGACCGAGGCCTGTCTGACCACCAGGTTCAGCTCCTACATTGATGAATGATAGCAAGGAGAAGACGAGGAGCAGGCTCTTTGTTATTCATCATACTGTAGGTCTGCAGTCTGTTGCTCTGTGCTCAAGATGGTTTTGAATTATGCATCTTCCCCCCTGTGTAATGGAGGCAGGAGTTGGTTTTGGAATCTTAATCGAATCACAAATTACGGTAATCACTGCGACTCGAAAGTTAAATCTTTATTTAAAGGAAACAGCTCATTTCACTCAGCCAAATAGAGCGTTTATGTGGAGAGGTGAGGCCTTTTAGGGAGCCGGAGGATTAAGGTGAAAGGTTTCTTTCAAACTTTGGAGTCATCTGTGTAGACATGTGATCTTTAATAAGGCCACAGAGAGCACTTCTACTAAGTGATGTTGGTTTAGAGCTTTTTGCGATGTTAATTGCAACCTCACCTGTGGGTTAGAAAGACATGCCCTACATCCAAACTTTGCTCACACCTGAACAACTTTATTTCAAATTCCAGTAGAGATGTCAAAGTTTGATTTTGAGCCAAAATGCACAAGACATCCAGAATAGAATAGATACGGGGGTGTTTTCACATGTTCAGGTGAGCAGTTCCCTGAGGCCTTTGCAGTAAAACATTCAGAGTTTAGCGATTCTGTATCTCCTTCCACTCCTCTTCTTCCCATCATGAACCAAGGAAAATCGGAGATGCTGTAAGAGGCAGATGAATCCCCCACTGGCCTGTTTGTCTGTTTTCCCCTTCACTCTCACAGCAGAGATGAGGGGCCCCGTCAACAAACTTGTCTGTAAATGCGTCTGCCTGTAAAATAAACAAACCGACTGAAACAGGAGAGTCAGTGGTCGGCCTCAACCCGCTGCTAGTATTTCAGATCCTAATTTTCTGTGTCTTTGGGTGAGGCAGTGCCTGTAATTTGCATATATTTTCTCCTTTTGTCCCACAGAAGTATTACAAAACACTTTATTGTGTCGCCAACAAAACCAAAGCCAGGAGCTAGTGTTTGCTTACAGGATTAGAGGGGAACCCAAGTGTTCCCTATGTTCACACGCTAAATACGCCTAAACATGGCTCAAATATGTTCTCCGAGACATCAACTGGCTTTGTTTTATCTCAATTTCTGCATTCAAAAAATGGAGCATTTTCTGTATTTTGTGCAACAAAGAATAACAGAGAGAGAACACAATGAGATATTTAGGCGGTTGAGTGAACTAACATTTGCCTAGAAGATATTTGGCTGGCTCAGACTGTGTTGTCACAAATAGTGTGTCTCGTTGAGTCACTCAGTACTGCACCCACTCTGTCAATTTATGTGCTGACAAAAGAAAAAGCTTTTGTGTTAACCAGAGGTGCTCTTACCTCCTATTTGCACTTCACTGTCAGTTTTTGCAGACCGCAATAGAGCATCAGACAATATCCATGAAGCTCTGTAATATTCATGTCAGAAGACCACAAACCATAAGGCTACACTGTTCAATAACAGTAATGGACTGGATCAATACTTGTTATTGGAAACTCCTATACCTCTGCGGACTGGAAACAGATCAGTGCCGCTGCCGACAGACAATCTGCCCTCAGCTCCTGCTACAGAGGATCAATTTCAGGCTGAATTATAACAAGTCTCTCCCCGTACAGTCGACCTTGTTTATCCTCCAGTCAGCTCTGAATTCCTCCGTTGTAGAGCCACAAGTACCCAGAAACACACAACGGTAGAAAGATGTGTCATATTTATGCAGGTGTCTTCACTTTGTCGAGCTGATAAAAGAGAGGCTGCATTATATTCCAAACCAGCATGATGCTTCTGCGCCTTCAAATGTCACCAGACTTGAGGTAACAGCATCGTCAACACATTTTATGAATGTTTTATCCCTCTACATCCAATTTTACTCTTATTTCTCTTTAAACTTATTAGATTTAAGGAATCTGGGATGGGTGGAGCCCCAAACAAAGCTAAAACAACAGTAAATATTGGACTTGTATTGACACGACTCCAAATGAATGCTAATGTTGGAACCATGTCTGCTGGATGCGTAACACGTTCACGTTAACAGCTTCATAATGTTAATGAAGCTTTAAAGGTCCGGTGCGTCAGATTCAGGGGGCTTTATTTACAGAAACTGAACATAATATGCAACTATGTTTTCATATAAATTATCAATTTTCAATAAAATAACCTTAGAATGAGACTTTTCTGTCTATAGACGCCACACTGCCTGGGAGTCGGCCTATCATACATACTGTATTCTGTATCATTTTGTTCCAACTCTTCATTGACGCTGTTTGAAGTTTGAGTGAAATATTTGAAGCAACAGCAGAGCAGATCCTGTTTTGATAAAATATTCTAAGTTTTGCATATTGAACAAGAGGAGGATGAATGTGCGCATGAGTATGAATGGGTGAATGTAACAAGTGTTGGAAAGCATTTTGAGCGGCACCAGAAAAAGCACTGCAAAAATACAAGACCATTATACCGTAAGTATATTTATGCTCAAAGTTTGTGAGATCAGACAGTGGAGTTTTACATGCTACATATGCACCGCACATAGTCACCAATTCATGCACACGCACATGGAAGGAGTCTTGGCTCGGCCTTAATGCGAGCTGTGACTTTTAGAAATGTCAGGCGCCTCGCCAAACAGACAAACAATGTCAATCACTCTCCAGCAAGGGAGCAGCCATCCACGCACAATGGAGAACGCACAATACACAAGGGAGGCAGGATGAGGACGATGACACAAAAACGACTTATGGAAAGCTATTATAGCATCTTAACGGGAGCGAAATAACACTGCCAAGGCAGGAAACAGAGAGCGTAATGAGGCTTTCAGTAGCGTTGTGATTTCTCCATGCTGGTAGAGATGTGCGGTGTGTTTAGGCTCCTGTGTTTGCTTATTATTTGCTGGGGAGACTCGTTTTTCACGTGTTTGTTTTTTATGGTGATGCTGTTAATGTGATGAGATCAAACAGCGCAGTAACCAACCCACATAAAAAGAGAGGAAACAGGATATCTCCCAGTAGAGAGAAGCCTAAACTAAACTGGATTTTATAAACTCCGGTGCTGATAAAGCAGCTGCTCACACTCAGTTCAGCCACCATGCTGCGTTTAAGTGTTTCCAAGCAAAGAGGCCCCATCTGGGTGGCAGCACAGCACTCATGGAGGAAGTCAAGGAGACGTTGGGCACCAGCCACATGGAATACCTCCACTCTGTCTGACCACAGGTTTCAGGTTCCCGTATTCAGCGTAGATTGTCATTACTGGCATCATTTCATATACTTATGTTACTGTAGCTGTGGTGGCTGCACAGTAGACTTTTTTCCTTTTAAGGCTGAAAGCTCGCTCTGTGTTAGTGGAAAGGTAAACTTTATTTCACTGAATAAGTGGAACGCACCGTGAAACTTCATTCATTAACTTCCTTTGCGTAGTATAGCAGTGTGTGGATATATGAATGGGCGTGTTGGTCAAGTTAGTCGACTACTTTTGTCTAGACTGAAATATCTCAGCAATTATTGGATAGACTGACATTTAGTGGACACATTCATGATGCCCAGAGGGAAAATTCTGCTGACTTTGGACAAAGTTTTCACTTCTCATGTGAAATATTTCAACATGTACCCGATGAATTGGAACATTTTTTTTTTTTTTTTTTTTTTTTTGCAGACATTCGTGGTGCCCAGAGGATGAATGTTTTTGAGATTTCCTCTAGCGCCACATTGAGATTCACATCTCTGGTTTTGATTCAAATGTCTCAACGAGGCCAAAATCTGCAGCTGCTCACATTCTAATACTAATACTCATTTCCCTGTTCACAACTGTACTGAGTCTGATTTTTAGTTAGTCATTCATGTTATTTAAGCAGGTTGGGAAATGCCCTGGTCCACAGACACTGCTTTCTAGCCTGTGAAACTGATATATAAAGTCCAAACCTAGGGTCCAACTTAACCCCTAGGTTTAAGTTATGCATAATTAACAGCATTGCCACTTAAGATGAGTGACTAGACTAGACCTCCATGTTTAATACTGTCTATGGTCTCCACATGGAGGATGGATTTGCATGCAACATTCATGTCCCCTTCAGGGTGAATTGTAATAACTCTGGTGTTCCTCTGACCTCATCTAGCACCATCATCAGGTCAGAAATGTTAATTTGAAAACACAAAACTAATGTCATTCCCATCAGTCTCAGCTGGTCAGTGCTGCTTAATAAATGTTGGCATGATAACACTAATATATTAACTCATAACTAATGTATTTAACATTATACCTGGTTAACATCAGTGTGTTGGCTCTGTGCATTTAGCTAAGTGCACGTTCCGGCTTCTGGTAACTAATCATCTGCAGTCCATCTCACCCAAATCACTTCCAGGTCCATCAGAACCAGCCGTCCAATGATTTCTTTCAGTGAATCCAGCTCCAGATCTGCCCGTCTGTTCTTCATCACCGTCAGTGTCTTGACTCCATCAGGGAGATAATCCTCTAATGCTCTCCCGCCCACATAACACAATGACCACATGAATTACTGTCTTAATAACTCTTTAATCACTCCCTTCAATTAGTCCCTCACGGTCATGGCAATGTTCAACTTGACCTACAGTAATGTTCGTGACCGAAGTACCAATCTAAGCGAACAGATGATTAAATAAAGATCAAGCTCGGCAGAGATGATATTTAAAAAGATTTATAGATTTCAGTTTGTGGATCAGCAGAGTCAGAGTTGAGTTGGAGTGTCTGAATCTGTGTTGGGAAAATTTGGATCTGATGCATCTCTGCTGAATATGAAACTTTGATCACATGGTGACAACTGCACCATCTCCATGACAACGGAGTAAATCCCATTTGCTGGTGACATGTGTTAGCTCCGGAAAAAGCTGCTGAGTCGAGCATGACTTAGGACTTTTTTTTGTATTGTTGAGTTTCTTACCATGAGATGGGAAGGAACATGTCGCTGAGCCTGAGCCTTACACATAGCTTGATAAGTTAGAGGAATAATATTCATGAAAACAAAGAAAAAGGAGTCCTTGGCCGCTTGGGAGAGATGAGAAATTGAAAAAAAAATGGATCATAAACAACAGTGGAGGAACTATTAGCAAACAAGGGAACAGAGGGTTTGGGGGAGGAGAGAACAAAAGAAGCTTCAAACTCCCTAATGAAATGGTTGTACAGTGATAATATCAATGTTTGAGCTCCGCACTTCTGGGACAAAATGAGACTATGTTTTGGCAAACGCCTTTTTTCACTGGAGGTTTTTGGTCTTTGTAGTGTATTGTTGAGTTATAGGGTCGGTTCGTTTATGCGTGTGTTTCTCTCCTCAGTTTGTGTGAGGGCTTTTAATTCTGACTGGGTGACAGCTTTAACATCCCCAACCCCCCAGCAACACACACAAACACACACACAAACACACAGAAAAAAACCTTTTACATGCTCAATTACGCACTGATCTACCTTGCCAGTTAAAATTCAGGTCATGTGTGGAGGAGCAGCTGTGTGTGTGTGTGTGTGTGTTTGTGTGTATATCTTTGTGTGTAATCGTGTACATTCTCAACCATGATTGGGGTGTGTAAGTATGAGTGAAATTATGTGTGTGCCTCTAATGAGCTCTCCTGTGCAGCATCTGCGGTCTGTGTCACACTCAGCCTTCGTCCTTCTCCTCCTCTTGCTCTTTCATCAGGTATCTGCGGCAGTCGTTCTCTTCACGGCAGCAGATTAAAACATTATAAAAGCATTATACTCTACACAGCTATTACACTATCATTTACACAAACATATACTATATATAAAGAGAGAGAAAAAGAGATAAAACACACCCCGTAGGTTTATATTCATTAACAATGCTGCAGATCGACGATATGATGAAAACAACTCAAGAGATGTTGTCTACCAGATTGGAAATTAACTGCATTCTTCTCCAATCTACAGTAATAACACATAATAATACATTTACTCAAGTATTCTACTACTCCACTGGTACAAATTATTGAGTATTTTACTATAATTTCAAAAGTTATTTCGTTCAGCAGAGTTGTTTAAGGTCAGTTATTTAAAATACAGGATACTCAGTGTAAATAGATCCGCCGAGTCTGACAGTTATGTAGCAACTTTGGCTAAATTTAGACTGTTGGGGTGCTACATAAGAATTGGGTTTTTTAAAAAAAATTTATTTTCGGTACCTGAGAATGAGCCTCCAGACGCTGCAGTTTCCATGATGCTCCATCAAGTTTCTAGATCAGAACATACAAAATAAACACTGACTCTGGACATTTACTGTGCAGGATTGTTCCAACCCTCCCCTCATTGCTTCCTTTCCAGCAGTGTAAGGGGACACACTTGCAGAAAAAGTTGTTTTTCCTAGGATGGCACTGGAAATTGTTCATCCAGTCAAAAAGAACAGATGTTCTTGATGTCAGAGTTTAGTGTTAGCTTGTTCTGGTGGTCTTTAAATGGTTCTCACTCCACACGGGGGGCTCACTAAATGTATGATTCTCAGTTTCAGGTGATTATTCACTAATAAAAACATAATTATTAATATTATATTGCAATCCTGCCAATATATCCTCCTAAATCCTATGCATTGGTTCTTAAAGAAACATTTTCAGTGCAGGATATTAACAGTATTCTTACAGTATGGTGTTAGTACTTTCACTTTAAAAAAAGGGAGTGTGAATACTTCCTCCATAACTGGCTTTAACTCTAAAACATTGTTTCAAAAATGGGAAACTTTCAGCCTAAATTGTCAATTGTAAACATTCATCACAGTGTTCAAGCTAATGTTTAATTCTGAGCACATGTATATGCTGTAGATGTGAGTATTCACAGTTTTCCTGTGCAATGAGGGATTATTAGCAACACTAGCAACAACATTTGCAACCCTTTGAGTTTTACCTGCATTTAAAGTGGCAGCTAATCTGGCAAATGTTTTGTTTAAATTCTTTCTGATCATCTGACCACTCATGCTTGTGGTCCGGGCATGTTTCCAGACAAAAATGAAACTAATTTGTGTTAAACAGTAGATTTAATTTAACTCTGCTTTAAAGGAGCACAAGTTTTAATTTCTTCTACGAATTAAGCTCCAAAAAAAAAATGGATCCTACATTGGAGCCGCCTCATAACTCTGATTTATTTTAAACTTAACGTCTCGTAACACAAAGCTTTCTGTTAAAAGTTGAAAGTCTCTGGGCGTCTTGTAGCTGAATGGTTGAGATGCAGACTGTGTAACTGCAGTGTGTGACCGAGGTCCTTTGTCATCCCACTCTCTCTTCTTGCATTTCCTCGCTGAATTTCTACTATCTATCTAACAAAAAGGCAATAAATACACTCAGCTGGCAGTTTGTTGGGCACACCTAGCTAACCAATAACTAAAATGAAGGCAGTCTAACACAGTTCTGATGCTCTAATGTTCAGTTTTTGTTAAAACATGGATGTAATTTGTGGTACGGAGAGGTGTTTTTGTTACTTTACCCACCCCGCTTATATCAACGAGGGAAGACTAAAGGCGACACGCTCTGCTCCTCATCACTACTCATCTCTCCTGTAACTCAGCTACACGGTGATGGAAATTGTAACATAATGAAAGAACGAAACAAGTAGGTGAGCTCTTTATTTCTTCATTGCTGCAGGTAAGACTTGCCCTAGTTGGCCTGATAATGGAGTGTGTTTCAGGCTTATTGCCTCACTCTGCCTCCCTGACACTGAGGGGAATCTGACTAAATGATCATGACGATCTGCAGACTCACTGCTTAACCTACTTTGCTACAGTTTTAACCCTGTTTCATCATTCAGATCTTCTGTCTGTATTTTCTTTTACAGCCCAATTTTGTTTTGAAGGCAAGTTCTCTCTGTGCGGACGAACGACATCTCAGTATGTTCAAGGACTGTTTTTCATAACAGAGTAAACACCTCGTGAAGCCCTTCATAATCTCTGTGATCTGCTGTCTCTCTAGTGCTTCCTGTTGAAATGGAAAATTTGGGCCTTAGCTATTTCCAATCACAGCAACCACAGCACACTTTGCACAGAAATATATATAATGTCAGTGTGTAAGGGGGGGGGTGTTACCTTTAGCCTGCCAATGGAAAGGCAAATCAGATCAAATTATAATGATAAAGGCCTTAACAGATTGCCTCTAGAGACTAAACTATTCTGCAAAAGAGCACTAGCATGGAGGAATAAGGCTGAAATAAAGTGAACATAAAGTACAAAGTCACAGTATTTAACTGCTGAAAATGAGGCACCATCTATAAAAATGTTTTGGAATAACAAAAAGCTTCACAGAGACTCTTTAAAACTCTCTTGTTGTTGATGTTGATTACATTTTTTTTTTTCAAAACCTGGAAATTAACTCTGAGAACATAAATTAACTCCCCCTCTCGCTCTCCCTATCTCTCTTTCTTTCACTATCTCTTTCTCTCTTTCTCACACACTCCCACGTTTAAACGCCTCTAATGAAAATGCCCATCTGTCTGTTTTTCCTAATTACAACACATTTGGCTTGTCAGAACATTAACACAGCGTGAATCCAACATATTTTTTAAAGCACATAACTCCACTGGAAATATTGTGCATCTTGAACAACTGCTTAAGTGCCAATTAGTGCTATACAATCCCATACCGACTGTAGCTACACGGTCACGTTGACGTAACAGGAAACCTGTGAGTATCCTTGAAGCAATCATCCGACATTGTGGGAACCAGGAGTTTGTTTCCTGCCTCAAACTGACAGTGGACTTTATTTGAAAGCAGGACTACGATCACTACTGAACCTTAACCGTGCTCATTGTTGTCACTATGATGAGCTCCCCTAACCCTTTTAATGAACAGCTACACATTCTCTAAAACAAGTCATTTTTTTGTGTCTAAACTCAACTGATCAAATAACATGTATTTTTCAGCAGTGATTTGTTTTAAAGGGAACAGACAGATTGTGTTGTCCATCAGAAAACACCTCTGTCTGTCGTTCCAAAGGGACATAGACAAAACAACTTATTTTGAGGTCCATACACTAAATATGAAGCTAACACAAAGTAGCCAATTAGCTTAGCGCAGGTTTTGACCAGTCACGTTTGTGTGGGCTTTGGATGCAACAGAGCGTGTTAAGAGTCAAAAGAGGGAGAACACATTGGCCGTGAGGCAATCTCAGGACACGTACACTAAATGTGAAGCTAACACAAGCAGCTAGTTAGCTTAGCTTAGCACACAAACGGGGAAATATCCAGCCCAATCCCTGAATACATCAGCTATCACCCATCGGCCCAACAGATATCTGAGTACAAACTTCTTCTGCATTAGCAACATGATACACAAGAAAGATATAAACAGATACGAACAGCTAATACAAAGCTAAATTGTCGTCAGTCGATAGCAAATCATTCTTGGATTGGGCTACATGTTTCCCTCTGTCGCCAGTGTTTGTGCTAAGCTAAGCTTCAAATTTAATGTATGTGCTCTGAGACTGCATTACTGCCAGTGTGTTCTCCCTCTTCTGTTCCCCACATGCACTGCTGTATTCATCCAAAGCCCACTCAAACGTGACTGGTCAGTACTACTCGGATGACAAACCCGAACACTTCCAGCGCCAAAATCTTGGTCCCTCGCCTACAGCTTCTGCATTCAAGCAAATATTTGTTTATAGAGATGACATTGGCTAAGTCCAAAGGTTAAAAAAAAAACTTGCCTACAAGAACCTGGAAAGTGTATACTTATATTTAATGGACAGACATGAGTGTGGTATCAAACTTGTCAGACAAGTCAGAAAGCAAATAGAAGTTATTCCCCAAAATGTCAAACTAGTCACAAGCAACATCTCAACAAGAAGTAGTTTTCTGCACATAACGTTAGAGCTGTTTTCCCCTCACACACACACCATTATTTCTGAAGCATGCCTCATTGTCATTCTGAGGAACCTGGTCGTCCTTCATGTGTCCAGCAGACTCTTAACATCTTTCTCCAGTGTCTCTGTTGTGTTGTTGTTGCTGTCTGTCTGGCGAGGTGAGGAAGACGTGCTGTGTGAGGATTATGCAGACGGGTCTGTAAATCCTTCAGTAGCAGAAATATCCATGCTGCACACTGCTGCAAATCACAGCACGACACATTGTATCGTCCTTGACTGAATGTTCAGACGTTTCAAAGTAAGGTACAGTGCACATTTAATTTCTCTAAATTTTATTGATTTGTAGGTTTAAGGCTGGTATACACACACACACACACACACACACACACACACACACACACACACACACAAACAAAACACACACCTAGTTAATTGGTAGACCAATCTCATTGATCACTGGTCTTTAACCTCCTGGGTAAAAAAGGGTCAGTCTAATTGAAACCTCAGCAGCCTCTGGAGAGCTGAACTGTGCTGAACTGTGACATTCACAGAGTCCTGATATGAGGTTGCCTCCTTTTGCCCTCTGCCTCCTCCCTCTACAGCAATGTGCCACTAATGGTCTCATCACTGCACTGCAACCACTGTTTCCCCACATCCTCAGCTAGCTTTCTTGCTCTCTTCTGTCAATTCCGTGCTAATAAATGTCCGGGGGACCTTTTGTGAAGGACACCAAGTTGCTCCGGTAAATTACACCTCAGAGTCAGAAAATGATGAGAAAGGCTAACTTTTCTAACTCGTCTGACAAGAACTGAATTAAATTTGTGAAATAAACTTTCTGGTATATAGTACAGTTCACCAAAAGGGAGGAACAAGGAAAGGGAAGAAAAATCAGGATGATGTTTAAAGGGCTCAAAGGTGATGTTTTGGGTCCATCTAGTGGAAATTATCTGCATCACATGATGGCTGATGTCCGAGGGGGTAAGTAAACCCTCCTATGACTTGTCAAAACATGTTTACAAAGACCTTCACAGGAGGAAGAAAAGGGAGAAATATGGAGATAACAGACAAAGAGACAATAAAAAGACAATTAAATGCACCACTAAAATGTTCTAAAATGAAAAGAAAGCCAAAAAACAAACAAAAGCTTTTTGTCCTAATGGACAGCTCCGTTTTTGTTTTTTTTTCCCCCAAAGTACCACTGCATCAAATGTGTACATATGATCAATAAAGAATGCGACGTGAAATTTGTCAGCAATAAATAATAAACTGAGAGATGTGAAATCAATCAATGACGTATTTCATTTACATTCTAAATATTCTGTTTGCTTACAGTATCAAAGAAGACCTCAGCTTAGTACTTTTATTGAGTTGTGCATTGAGTTATAGTAAACAGAGGTGTCAAAATGTTTCTAATGACAGTTCAGTTTCATTCAGGTCAAACAGAGTCAGTCAGAACTTTAATTTGTATCATCGGTAACAGCTGAGTTAACCTTACTATTTCATCTCAAAGTGGCTGCTGGGAAAAAAGGTCTATTGCAAGTCTGTCCAAATTTAGGTTGTCTGTACTGTACTTGAGTATCTTATCTTACTTTACACTCCAATATATATTTAAGATGAAAGTGTTGTCCTTTTTACTTCACTATACATACTTTCCATACAAATCAAGATGAGAAAATGATGCATAGATTAAAGTAACAGAACACAAAGTCATAGTCTAAACTGTCTTCACTTTGACTAATTACAACAGTAACATGCTGCTTAAATATTAATGCACCAGCAAGCGTATTGATGTAATGTAGTGTAACACTCACAGGACCTTCTTTATTAGTCATCCTCTATATATCCATATATGTAGCACATACATGAGCCCATTACACTCTGTCTGTCTGCCTGTCTGTTGTTTCTTGTTGAATTATTTTGTATGATTGTACTGCACTTGTAACTTCTGTTGTAATGTGTGTGCACTTTTTTTCTGTTTCTTTTCTGAAACACTGTCTCTCTCACTGTGTACTGTGTGAAATGACAATAAAACCCATTTGACTTGACTTTTACCTTTGATAGCTACATTTTGCCAGTACGTACTTTTACATAAGTAACCTTTTCAATACAGATCTTTTATTTTTTATTTATTGTTTTTTTCAGTGTGTATTATTTTTACTTTTATGTAAAGAATGGGGAATCTTTGAATCCTCTATCACTGCAGAATGATGGAGAATGTAATAGATTAGTTCTGTAACTCCATCTGGATCATCTACAGCAATAATGCTGTGTATATGTTCATCATGTATGAAAAAAAAACCAATGATAAAAACACATAATAATAAAATGCACGCTTCTAGTAAATGAGTATTACTAGGTTTACTTAGGTAAAGGTGCTGAGTACTTCTTCCATCCCTGCATTTACATATTCATATCTCTCACACAGCTCACATTATTGTTTTGGGCACATTAAGACATATTCTAAACATGCTGTCAATATATTTGTACACACGACTGAAAGTCACACATAAAAGTCTCAGATTTGAGTTATCAGGATCAGAGTTTGCTGTGCTGTTCACATCTCGTCCATCAGGGGTCACCTGCTGCCTCTGGAGTTGCCTCTTCATGTGGGTCTCTGCCCCTCACATGGAGCTGCCGTCCGCCTCCCATTCATCAATCTTCTTTTATTCACAGTGACAAAAGAGACATCAAATAGGGAGGTGTGGGAAAACACAACAATGCATTTCAGAACACAGACACTGGCTAATATATGCAAAGTGGGAATAAAGCGAGTCCAGGCGCTCAGTGTGTGTGTGTGTGTGTGTGTGTCTGTCCCTGTGTGTGTCTATGTAAATCAGTTAGTTTTATCAGTCATATACATGCTTTTTAATGCATTTTTGCATCTCTGTAAATATAATACAATTTAGCCTTATTTCACAAAGTTAACAACAACATAAAAATCAAAACATTTGTAATTTTTTAAAATATGATCCTACATAGACGTTTAGGACTCATCCCACAGGCCCAGCACTCTGCAGTCACACAGTATTCTTGCACCAAAAAAATCTAAACTTGCCATTTTAGTCATTCTCACAGGATCCACAAACCACAGTCCAAAAAAATGAACCTGAAATCATCTGTCTGTCTCTCTCCTGGCTCGCTGCTCACTGTTTCCCACCCAAATCAAAAGGGGCGAGTCGTGGGGGGTCATGTCTGGCCACCCCTCAAGAGAATAACGGGGTCTCTGTCTGCCCCCCAAACCACCAACGGTTCTCCACCGTCCCTATGGCAACAGCCAAGGACCCTGGAAGGCCCCCAGACTGGGGCGTCCAAGCAGATGCCCATAATTAACGTTGCTATACGGAGGTGTCAGTCCTGCCAGTCTGCCTTACATGGAGGCAGACCCTCTCCCAGACCTGTCAGAGGCCCATAGGGCTGGGTGAAAAATGACTGCCCTGCAGTGTGTGTCTGTGAGTGTGTCTATGTGTGTGATGGTGGATTGGGGGTGGGTAATGACTGCCCACCAGTGTCTGCCCAGTCCTGCTTCAGACTGACCATCATGCAGTGGCAAAAAATATCCATCAAGAAGAAAATGTGTCTTCAGCCAAGCTGAAATAAAACCTAAACCGCTACAATCAAAGTAAAAACATTTCATTTTCATTAATAGAGCTCGTATAAATTCAATAATATACGTGTTCAAATCATTTTAAAGTCACCTTGGTGTTTTGTATATATGATAAGCTGGTTGCTCTCACTGGCGTGCTGTCATGACACTGACTGACTGGGTGTCTGGCTGACATGCACGGCTGGCTGAGGATGAGATTGCGTCCCATCATCCTCACACACATCCAACCTTAAAGATATGCAGAGACCATATCAGGAAAATCTCCATAAGTACTAAAACAACCAGACCTTGATAATACACATCAGACTTTTTGGAGATGAATTACTTCATTTTTACGATTCATTGTTGCAGCATAAAGAAAAAAGACACTGTGAAGGAAAGGGACATTTTCTTTTAACCCCTTTATTTAGCATTTATAAGCAGAATATAAACTATTAATAAAACGTTTGTAATAGACTCTAATTCGGTTCTAAGTAGATTTGTGGGATTTTTAGTGCCTATGAATGTATTTGTCCACGAAACACCAGTAATCTGTGTATACAGAGATAATGAGTGATGGACATTATACAGTTGTAATCATGTAAAATCATCTTCATGTAGACATTTATCTATAAATACTTCTTCATTGTTCAGGACTGAGAAGGAGAACTGAACAAAGGAACAGTTAAAACAGCTGAAAGCTCTGGAAAAGATCCAGAAAGTGGACCTTGAGTTAAGATTTTCTTTCTGTTTTAGACTATGACATACTGCATTACTTCACTTTTGAACACATAAGATAAATCATAAGATTACAGCTATGTTATACTTTGTTATCAATTATTTATTAAACGTGCATACACAGTAGGAGTTATATATATTAACTAATGCATTAATAAATGTTTTATACAAGTACATTAGAGTATGTTATTTATTGAGTGTGCATATTCTGCTTATGAACGATAAATGGGCAGATAAAACAAAGTGTTACAGTAGCGTATGTGCAGTTTTTAGGTTATTATTTTAAATATGCCCCCCCTGGTTGTCTTGTTTCAGATTCAATGATCCTCTCAGATGTCATCGTCCCTGTGGTTTCCTGCCTCCACAGGTCAACTGATCAGTGCTGATCGGGTTAAAGACACATCCGTCTGCTGTCCGGCAAGTGACACTAAAGGTCACTAAATGCACTGTCCACGGGTCCAAACGAGTTCATCAACAGCCCTGTGGTCACCGGCACACTCCGCGGCTCAGAGGGGTCAGGGGTCCAGCTCACCTCTGACCTGGCCAGCCCTCTCTGTCATCATTACATAATAAGATGTTTCCCTCCACGCTGATCAATCTGTTTTCTTTTTGCAAGACCACCGAGAGTTGTAAGTGAAATGTCTTTATGGGGTTGTTCAGGCTTTAACGCCAAGCTGGAGAGGTCTGTAAAAAGGAGGCTAGTGAAAAGGTATATGGGCTTGTAAATGTGGAACAAAGCCTGATGCTGGTTCAGAGGTTCAGCCCGGCATTTCATTTAATTTCTGCTGTCAGCTGCAGAAATGTGCTGACCACACATGTACAGGCTTAAATTGAAGATGTAGATGTTGAATACTGTTTAAAATGTACACAACATGATGACACAAGATTAGAAACGATGCAAGGGGAACACATTTTAAACATGAAAATATAAATATAAGTTGGTGGTGTGAGGGTAATGGTGGAATAACTTCCTGATGTGTTCAACTTTTCCCTTCATGATCACAGACAGAACTACACCGTCCAAATCATGAGTGAGGGGTTTACTCCCTCGGGGGTCGTGGGATCAGGGAGCCAGACACTGTTTTATGGGACCTCAAATGCAGGAACACGGGGAGGTGGGACAGGGCTGTCTGGGACTGAGCCGGCCAATTATACTCTGGCTAGACACATCACACTTACATGTCATACATGTGGGAATCTTCTGTTTCATGACTCACACTGAGCTCCTGCTCGTGTGTATACGAGCACCTGGTACCCGGCTGAAATAACTGGAGAATAATTAAAAGGCTGATTCACACAATTTTTATTTGAATAGTGTCAAAATATAAATGCATAAATTCTGTGCACATGGGCAAAAAAAAAAATATGTAAAGCTTAGCAAGCAGTTTGAGCTACAACAAAAAGACATGCTGTCTTCTGAAACATGAGTAAAACTGTTTTTAGTTCTTGTGTTTTGTGTGTGAATTAACTCACAATGCGAGTGTTTGTTTCATACACTGTGTAGTCAGTGATAATATGTGGGCAGTGTCACAAGCTGGGCTGTAAATACACGCATCATTACAAAGGTTTAATGAAAGGAAGGAGCCATGTGTTTGTTTCTAAACTTGTGAATAAGCCCACGAGAAGTCTTCAGCAGCCCTGTGACGTCTAAGCTCTGCTGCTCTCTTATAATCACTCATATAATAATAAACATTCATTTTATTACTGAAATCTTTATTTCTTTTATTATTCTTGAGCTAAAACTCACATAGCCTAGTGTTCTTGTCTTTTTCAGTCAACACTCTTGAACTTTAAACTTGAACTTTTCTGTCCTCAGATTTATCTGAATGTCCGTGAAACTACAAAACACAAACTTGAAGATGAGATACATAAAAACACAATAAAACCTGTCACCGAAATAAACCACTGTAAAAAGTACTTTACTTTATGGGATCAGATTTTATTTTTTTTTGCCACTGGAGGTTCAAACAAACATATCCAGATATGCATACACACTGAACATGAAGTGTTTTCCATCATGTGTCCTGCAGTAATTAACTCCACAACAGGAGCTCTCCTCTGCTCCTCCAGTCCTTCAAATGTTTTCAGGAATGTGTTTCATTGTGGATTAAAGAAATCATGCAGCTTATGCCAAAATATACAACATTAACTGAACAATTCTTAACTTTTTTTTCCTCAAAGTTTTCTGTAAAACATTTAGTGATTTTCTATTATTTTATTTCATTTCTGAAGCCATGTTCATTGCTGTGACTGCAGTGCTGAAGGTAAAATAGATAAAGAGAGGCAACAGGAACTGACATTTTCATGTATGTTTATATGAGCATGCTGTGGGTTTTTGTTTGCTTGCTTGCTTGTTTTTCGTCCATATTTTGGTCCACTGTGATCAGCAAGTTTGCAAAAAAAAGAAAAAAAATTAAAGCCAATCCTATAAAACAGGTATTAACAGTAATAAAGCAGGATTATCAGTGCATAAATAAATCTTCAAATGGAGACACAAAAAGAGACACTATGATGTCTTTAAATCATTTTTCGTTTGAGGAAAATTTAAACTGTTTTTATTTATTTATTTGCTCTTTTTTTTAAGAAGTGGGCACAGCAGACGCCTTTTGGCTGTGTGTTTGTTTCAGTGTTGATGACAGACACACAGTGTGGGCCTATCTATCTATCTATCTATCCATCCATCCATCCATCCATCCATCCATTCGTCTATCTGCTGCTGCTGCATTTGAATACAAGGTGACGAACTCTCCCACGGCGGGGAGTGCGCGCCTTTTTGGAATTAGCCACGCGGCACGCCTCGCATAGTAATGGTGGCTCGCGCTTTGAGCTTGAACTTGACCGCAGGAATGCGGCTCGTGGGAACGCAGGCTCGAGGGTGCCCTCCTCTATTCATGGCGCACAGGTCGGTGTCAGCTCTGATTATCATAAAACCCAGCCTGCTTCAAATTAAGGCACGAGGGCTCAGGCTCGCTCTCCCTCTTTCACACCAGGCAGAGGAGGAATTAACAGGTCTCTGCACGAGCCTGCTGTGGTAAGTTTTTTTTTTTCTTTTCTGTTTACTGAGTTTATGCATCAAAGTTTAGCTCACTTTTTTTTTTATTATACAGCTGCAGTCTGCTTTAATGCTAATGAGAAAAAAAATGTATAAAATGTGTTTTATGTGTGAACTTTGAGGAGAAAGTTAACAGTGACCTTGTGCGTAAAAGTCTTACAGTTTTATGTTGCAGTCACTGCAGGAGGAGGAAACTTCCACTGCTATAGCTGCACATCAAGTTTAACTTCATACATGCTATCTTTTATTGACCATTTATCATTTAAGAATATTTCCTCTTTCAGCTAAACCTTTATTATTTTTAATACTTAGAACATGTTAAACTCTACTCCTACATTTAAGGGTTAGGGTCAGTGGTGTCAAACTCATTTTAGTTTACAGACCAGTAAAACCACTGCATAATAATAATAACCTATAAATAAATAACAAGATATCCACATTGTTCCCTTTCTTTTAGTGTGAAGTACATTCTGTAAATATTCACAGTTATTGAACCATCATGAATATTGAGAAAAATAAGTACAATTTCCATGGCATGTCTGAAAAAGACTTTTTTTTGTGTGTCTTTAAAGCTTCTTTTGGTTCATCACCACCCCTGATTCTGTTTTAGTACCTGTCTTGTGAATGCACAGGGCATTTCATGTTGTGTTTGTCATGTTTGGTGCCTCTTTGTTGGTGAATGGTGAATTTGCAGTGAGTAAATGTGACAAAAATCTTACAGGCCATAACTTTTATTTTTAACAATTCCAAAATTGATAAAGTGTGAATTATAACAGAGCGTGTACATTCCTGCTTTTAAAATTATAATTGTAATTATGAACACTATGTAAAAAATATCTAATTGATCCATTCTTAATTTTGTATTTACTGTATTTAAGTTTCTGTGTTTGTCATTTAAAAAATCCAGAGTTCAACTGTATTGACAGTCCGGTCTATAATAAATGTACAAAGATGATTTTAATGGGAAGTGGCAGACCCCTTTTATGAATAGTAATGACATTTTCAAAATACACATCTATGAGTATTACTGAGCTGACTTCACTAAATTCTTCTCGTAGAGGCCAAACTTGAGCCTGATGATGTTTCATCAGAGTGGATTTGGTCTAAAATGAGGCCTGTGAGCTTTAATAACTTCATAAAAGAGACTCAGCCCATAAGAACATAAAGAAGTAAAACATTTCTATATTTCTGTCACCGATCGTTCTCAGTTACATTTATTTATGACGTTTAATTCAGTGATAATGAGATGAGGTGTGGAAAAATATCAAATTCACAAAGATAACGATGAGTGAAAAATGAACGTGGTGCTTTGTAAAATTCACTTGATTCTGATGTTTTATTTAACACCTGCGTGTTCACAGCACAGCTTAAAAATCAAAACATATCTCACATTTTTAGACGGCTGGAAAATAAAATATCCGTGCATCCTTTCTGCTTCGATCCTTTATGAGTGACAAAGTTACAATCATTTTAAAAAGATTCTCAGACGGTCGATCATTTTTAATCCTGTAACTTCACAAATACAGAAAACATCAACAGAGTTAAAAATGAACAGACGAGTGTTTATAATGCCGCACAGTCAGACTCTCTCTAATTCCTTCCTTCTGCATTAAATTATGTATATTATTATAAACAATGTGATGGTCCTGCATCAGGCATAAAGTGTTTAGTAAAGTTTAAAAGAGAAATAAATCAGAACGTGCAGATTTGAGAGATATCTGCTAGGAAAGAAAATCTCTATTTTTGGACATCAAAATAAGTTGAATGTGTAAAAACTAACAGCTCAAATATGAATTCATTCAACATGTAAAAACTAATAAATCAAACACACAGTTTAGCATCTTTTAATTCACAGTGTGACCAAAATGATGGTTTGCTTTAAATTCTCACAGGTAGACTGTCTTTAATCAGATACATACCTTAAAAATGACACATACAAACACATGTAACATTTTGTACTAATAAGAAACTGTAGCAATTATAAATGGAGAATATGATGAAAAAATAATATGTCAGCCTCACAAACAATGCAAAAAGAAAAACAATGATAATATGAATCCATTCTTATGAATTAATATAATCTATCGCAGGCTGTGTTTAATGACAAGAGATTAGAAATGTGTCATTTCTGTGGCTGTGTGAATGAAACTGCATCACACTTATTATCTTATTATCAGCATGAGTTGTATGTTTATGATCTGAAATAATTATAAGCAGCAGAAGAAACAGAGGAAGAAGAACAACAATAATAAGAATTATAATTTTAATAGTCAGAATGAACCATTGACAACAAAGTGTTTATTGTTTTTTCACCTTTTATTTGAGTTTGACTTTCAGTGGGTTAATCTGTCTGATGCAAACAGGATCAAATGTTTATTAAACATTGTTTTAATGTTATTTCATGTAAACTTCTCACAAAACACATTCTTTATTAAAATTTGTAAATGTGGTTTCTGATTTTAATTTCACAACAGCATTGTTTGCATAAACTTTACAAGGAAAAACTTCTTTTATTCAAACATTCAGTTTAATTCCCTGAAAGAGAGGATTGTCTATTAAATGATAGACTTATTATATAATATACGTTCTCATTTAAATATTCAGACTTTGTCTGCACCAGAACGACTTTTATTTTTTAAAGTAACTTTGTTTTATTTCTTTTTTTTATTTCCGTGCAAACACACACGAGCTTTGAGCAATAAATCATCCCCGTAAAACCAAATCACATCGTCTCTACTGTAAACAGTGTTGACGAGGTGATCTGTTCTTTCTCACCAAAGTGTGTCGCTGTTTCGTCCTGCAGATGCATTTTTACTGTACACTGGGTTGCTTTGGTTTAAAAACGACGCTCGCAGCTTATCGTTTGTTTCTTTTTCTTTTATCTTTTTTTCTTTAGGATTTAACTCGTTAAAATTCATTTTTGTACTCCTGAGCTGAGCTGTCTGTCTGCAGCTATAGGCGCACAGCAACAATAACAGTAATATGTGCATTTATTATTCCAATGGAAATAACAGGCTTGTCAGTTACAGGTCGATCATAAACAGGCTGTAAACACCAAGCATGCATTGCTGTAAAGTAGCTACATATATATCATATTCTTGTGTGTGTGTGTTTTTTTATCAAAGGCTGCAGCATCATTGTCCCATAAATAACTCTCATGGTGTTCAGTCTTTCTTTACACTGACTGCATGGTGAATTCAGGAGGAGGTGAATGAAAAGATCCGGAGTGATGCAGCTCCAACTTCAAAATCATCCATACATGCTACTGTACATTATGTTAATGAGGCGATGGAAGTTTGGCGTCTGCAAACATTTTAAGAAAACTAACATCAATATTATTTTTTTTTTTTTAAGAAAACATGTTAATGTGTTCATCCTGTTTTAAACTGGTGGTTATTTGTCTGTAACGGTGACCTCAAGGTCAGCCGACACATCATCAGATTTCCGCAGCGTTTTATTCTGATTTTCAAAATAAAACCAGCAGCAAACCTACTTTCAGGCTGTTTTATATTCCCCCAAAATATCATCGGGCCTGTTTGACAAATTTGATAGGCCCTGAGCTCGGCTCTACTCCCTCCTCCTCCTCCTCCTCCCTTCCTCCTCCTCCTCCTCCTCCTATTCCTCCCCATCATCATCATCATCCTCCTCCCTCCCCTCGCCTCTCTCGCTGCCTGCAGCCGCTACTCCCACACTCCTGTCTGACCCGCTTTCTCCGGTAAGAGAGGATTTTTCTACATAATTCAGCAGGCAGCTTAATGCAGCAGGTTAAAATATATATATATATATATATTTAAGATTTGTAGAGAGGGAGGAAAAAAGACAAAACAGCAGACGCTGCGGTGCACTTTGGCCACACAGGATAGGAGGTAGATCTCCCTCTGTGAATATCGAGCCTGGTTCATTTGGATGGAGTGCATAAAGGACGCATTTTGGGACAAATTATAATTCTTAAAATTATATATATATTTTTTAAAAATCCAGAGAATCTTTGTGGACGTCATTTTTTCTTGGATTGAACTCAAGTAAGTTGTAAGTATAATTTGAATGCGGGTGGTGCACGTTCATTTGGCTATATTCGTATATTTGTTTTCATTTTTTACAGTTTCCTGTTTAATATAATTACTCTAATTCAATAATACACGTGCACATTTTGGTGTGCGCTAACTTACAAGAGACGATATGATAAAGTAACAATTTAAGCAAAGCTTAGAGCCTAAAAATCTTTTTAAATCAGTCTAGCAATTATTGATATTACAGACACACTGCTGCAAATATCAGACCTGAACTACAAAACGGAACCTGAATATTCTAGTAATATCATAACATATTAAAAACGCTATAAAGTACAACAGGGCCTCTTGAGCGTCACAGACTTCACTTCAAATCATCAGAAAAAATGTCTCCAAACTTTAGACTAATTTCCACGATCAAATAGGGATGTCAGTAAGCCTCCATTAAAGTTTTTGCAAACTCCGGAATATTTAATGAGTCTCTTCGCTGCCATGTGCTCATCTGAGAAGTATTCATGTAGTAGTGAAGGAGGAGGAGGAGGAGGTGGTGGAGGAGGAGAAGGAGGAGGAGGAGGAGGAGGAGGAGGAGGAAGCGCTGCAGTGCAGAGTTCAGCAGGGAGATATTGTTGTGAGCCTGGGAAAGTGTAGCGGGGCTGACGCCAGACTCTGTTGTGCAGGGTGGGGGGACCTCGAGGATCCCAGACCTGATTGTCATGTAAATTTCTCTCCGGCACGTTGTTGAACTTGATGTTGACTTCTTTCTTTTTTGGGGTGTGTGTGTGTGTGTGAGGAGGGGGGGGGGGGTTACATTTTCCCTGTCACTTGTTTGTAGGAAAATCTATCTGAGGACACACACACAGACACAGACACACACACACCTCGTTCAACAGATTGTTCAAACCCGCAGTAGTTGACTGAACGCAGTTTATCTGCAGGGATGAATGTTATTTTAGAGTAATGTTTTTGAATCCTCAACAGCTCATATCCAGCAGTTTAAATTCATTTAAAAGTATTTTAAGAAAAGATTTTATTTAATTCATAAAAACAACTAATGGATCGGTTATATAAGACAAAATAAGATTAATAAAAATGCTATTTTTAATACATTTTAATATTTTAAATCTCACTGCTGACTGTAGAGGTGACGCTTTATTTCTGACCAGCTATAGTTTGCAACATAGGGATGCACGTGTACTCTGATGCCCTGATCGCGCATGCTCAGGAGCAATGAGGCTTGTGCATCCAATCAAAATGAACACCACTCATGCTAATGTAGCAACAATGATGTTTTTTTTTTTTGTTTTGTTTGTTTTTTTTAAAGGATGGCGTGGGCCTTCCCGCTCTTCTTAAAACAAAAGCAGACAGCACGATGTGGTCCAAGTTCAATTACAGGATGACAGCTGCAGAGGCCACGCGCTGATTACATCTACTTATAAATGATGCACAGTAGAAAAGGGATTCGTACAGTTAGAGGCGGACCTGTGCTGCAGCCTGACAGGAGAGCTGCACCTCCATGATACTAACAGATTGCCCATGCGCAATAATCAGATATGTAACTGCTATCTGATGCAAGCTTCGTTTGGAAACCCAGACTGTGTGTGTGTGCTCCTTTATTGGTTTACCTGCGAACACACACACACACACACACACACACACACACACACACACACACACACACACACACACACACCTTTTTAAATATCCTTTCAAACTTTGAGATTGCAACTTGTGCTATCCTGCTTCTAGTCTCTCTGCCACTGGCTTCCTTTATCAAGGGCTGTGATTGTTATCGCGCTCACTATCTCATCTCCTCAGCCCAGATATCACTCATATCATAATATCACCATCGATAAGGATGCATATTGCCTGAATATGCTATCAGGGTTTAGCCAGGCGTGGGCCTTTTCTGCACCAAGGACAGAAACTCTGAATTCCCCTGCTCGCTGCACGAACAGCCAGATTTTATATATAAGCTATCAGAATAAAAAAAAAAAACATTTTCTACTCCTTCCTGGAGTCTCTGCATCCTGTAGAAAAGCTCTGATTGGACGATATACTTTAAGATAAGATTTAAATGCTCTAACAAGTACTTATAGTTGGTATAATAATGTCATATGTGTAAAAATAATCCATGGCAGCTGTAATGAGGTTACATGAACACGTAAGGAGAATGTAGGCCAGATAGTTGTCCTTATTTCTCTACTGTTCCCATTTAAATGCATGTAATCACATGTTTAGCATTCCCTAACATGTGCACAGCAGAGGAGAGCCGACTGCGCATGATCCAAAAATCTTCTTTGTAGCTATAACTTTAATCTCACCTTTCTTTCTTTTTTTTTTTTTTTTTTACTTTAAATGATGTGGTGATAAATGAAAATGAATTGCAGCTTTTATGGCTCATGATCTCTAAGTCAGAACATTTCATCAGCTCTAATCAAAAGAAGGACTTTGGGGGATTATTTGTTGTTGCATATTATTGCTAAGAATTACAGGGATTTTAGAAAGTTTGTGCTCTCATTACACGGGATTATAAAGATTATATTTAAAAAAAAAAAAAAAAACAGAAAGCTTCTTGAGATGTGACAATTGATGATTCAGATGATGAATGTAAAAATAATAATAATAATTGAATAAGTTTTTATTTATTTATTTATTTCTAATGACTTTCTCATAAAAACAGCTATAGCTCTCAAAAAATCTCACGTTTGACTCAGCTCCATGTGCACCAGTCCCCATTCGCTTTTACGCACATTTTACGCGCTCCTCTTTACTTTAAGGCCTCGCTAATGAGGATAATTGGGGGAATAAACTCCTGATTGACACACACCTGCGTTCGTTTTCAAATCGGCTTTAATGATTTCAGATTCCCGCCTCTCTCCCTCTCTCTCTCTCTCTCTCTCTCCCTCTGTCTCTCTCACCCCTCCTCCTCCTCCCTCTCCCCCTCCTCCTCCTCCTCCTCCTCCTCTCTCTCTCTGAGGCGGAGTTTATCGCCTCTCTGCTCACCGTGTGGACTCTCTGCACTTGTCAGTCGCAGCTCGCATGTGTGAGGGAGAGGACACATGCAGGTCTATAGAGAGATAGGACACTTTGCAGACGTCTCTTTCTCCTGTACACTGTTTTCTCTCCTCGGATGCGATCAGACCGGACTCTGTTTTTTTTAAAAAGAAAAAGGCAGAATTGAAAGGATACTGACTGGAGTTAGCCTGGTGTGCAAGTAAGTGGGATGCTGGCTTTATGTGACTGGTAGTTGATGTGTGAATAGCTTTAATTTGTGATTAAGATGGAGGGGTGCTGTTGGGTTTCGGTTGGGTACGGTTTTCACATTGATTGTTGGCTGCTGTGCTCTTGTGTTTCCCGTGAATATAAACACACCAGTGAAGCTACATAACTGGAGGCTGTTTGGTGGGAACTTTGAGGCCTGATGCGGTAGAATAATGGCTGAAATCTAGCAGGTGTAAACCCACAATGTTGACAAGAAGGCAACTCCTAAAAAAAAAAGATGACCTTTTAGGTGCTCCTGATTGGATTTGACAGGGTTACAGAGGGGACGGGGTCGTATGTGTGTGCGTGTGTGTCCCGGCCTATATTGTACTTGTGATGCTGCCAAGACACAAACAACTAGTCATGGTGATGCTTGTGCACCATGTTTACTGCTTTGTGCAACACTGTGGTCATACCAGTGTTGTTAAAGTTGAATTTGATGGAGAGCCCTGTAGGGCCTGTGTCAGTCAACGTGTGTGAGAGAATTAGAGTTAGAGAGAATTAGAGAGAGAGAGTGTGTGTGTGTGTGTGTGTGTGTGTGTGTGTGTGTGTGTGTGTGTGTGTGTTTCAAACTAATCACTGGATCCAACCTGAATCTTTTAACTTCATATCACCTCCATATAATGATATAAAGGGTTTATTATAATGAGCAGCTTTGTTGCTGCTTTCCCTCTGTATATATATGTGTGTGTGTGTGTGTGTGTGTGTGTGTGTGTGTGTGTGTGTGTGTGTTCGAGGGGCTCTCAGTGCAATGTGACCATAGGCAGGCTCTCCCTCTCTCTCTCTCTCTCTGTCCTCTCATCTCTCTGTGTGTTTGTATCCGGAGGAGAGGCGGCCCCTTTAAGAGACGACGGGTTAGTTTGTGTCTTTGGTTATCTAGCTGTATGAGTTTTAATTTCATAAAGCTAGAGAACCGAAAGTACGAACTGACACCGAGCACTTCGGAGCCGGGGGGTCCTCTCTCTCTCTCTCTCTCTCTCTCTCCCCCTCTCTCTCGTTCGCTCGGCATGGTGGTGGTGGTGGAGGAGGAGGAGATGATGATACCGGGGCGGGCAGCAGCAGCAGCAGCAGCAGCAGGAGGAGGAAGCAGGAGGGACGGATGCTGAGGGAGGCTGCACGCCGCGGCTACCGATGAGGAGGAGTGGTGGTGATGGGGGTGGAGGGGAGGGGGGGGGGGGGGGGACGAGGAAGGAAGCAAGGAAGCAACACCGGCGTGATTTTTAGTGATCCCCATCTTCTGGATAGGTGTTGGTGTGGGAGCCACCAATGGGTGCGTGCGGGGGGGTGGGGGGGGGGGGCATCGCGGTGATGCTGGGGCCTGTTGAGGACCAATAAACCGGCTGTTCGTTCAACTTTAAGACACAAGGGGAGCGTTGCACGTGGGGGAAAAAGAAAAAAAAAAACATCCACACGCGCGCACAAACACACGCACACGTACACACAAACCCCACAATGCGTGCTGCTGTGTAGTTGTCATAACTGTGTGGGTGTTATAACATTAATATCTTGAGGGGGTTAGACAGAAATAGTTAAAGGATTCGTGCGATTGGTCAATCCGGGACTCACGTGATGGTGTTGGCAGCAACAGCAGCAGCAGCAGCATCAGATCGCTCTCTGAGATCTCACATGTTGGCTATGGTGATTTGGAGTTTGAATAGCCGTCATTTAAGGCGATAATTACTCAGTATGAATTTGTATGAGCTGCATCCACTGCAAGTGCAGACTCCCTGACTCCTCTGATACTCAGTGTATTTCCTTTATGAGTGGTGTAGGCTAAGTGATGTCCCCTGGCTGTAATTAACTTGACATTAGGAGTGTGATGTATAATTGGATGCACATGTACATCACTTGGTGCAAGATGAAGCCCAGGCAGAGTGTATAGGGCCGGGCTACCGCGTGCTAACATGCCTGATAACAGTGTTTTTTTTTTTTTTTTTTCCATCATTTCAGTGTCAACCAGTGTGGGTTGTTTGGTTCTTTGCTACCCAACCAGAACCTGCAGGGTACACAACGCATCAAAATCACATTGCATCAGTCACTTAGAGCAAAAGAGACCGGGCCACACATCAGACCATCTCCAGCCATGTTTCCAACATGCTTTCATCACTGGAGCTGAATCCCGGTTAGACATGGCAGATATGTTCAAATTTGTGTTTCGCCGGGTGGATTATTTTTGTGTTTGCCTGCTAGATAAGAACAAAATAGGACATCGGCTCCGAGTTTGATCTATTCTTAGAGCAGAATCAGCAAGCCTTGGAGATGACTGAATATCCCTGAAGTCCCAGCATGCTCTATTTAGACCATGACTGACAATATTTGATGTGCGCCGTTAAACAAGAGTGTTTGGATGGTGTGTGTGACTGTGTGTGTGTTGACGTTTGCATGTGAGAGCTGTTGTACAATTGAAGTCAGCGTATATACGATTTGACCTCCATGTCCTCCATCTTAGGGTGATACAAAGAAAATCAGGGATTAAAATATTACATGGTTATGTAATCTCTATCTTTCTGTTTGATTCTACCATCATAGTGATGATTTTTTAAAATTATTTGGTATACAACATTTTTCATGTTTAATCTTGTATTTTAGTAGTTCAGCAGCCGAGATGCTGCCCAGACGAAGCAAGCGCCACACCACTGCTTTGTGGTGTTGTCTTTTCCAACACATTTCACAATTTCGGCTTCTCACAAAAACTTTTATCAAGACAGACTTCTTGTTCTTGCAACAGAAAAATATATATTTCACCTTGGACAAAAGCAGAATAATGAGTAGAGGAAGTTTTGTGGAGTGCTGCTAGCTGCAAGGTCAACAACGCTGCATTTATTTCCTCTCTCATATTTTCCTCTCCTAGCTTTGCAAGCCACTTATTTATTCCTGAAATATGTTGTTTTATTAAAAATGAGCGCTCCGGCACTGATTTCACATGCGCTGATCCTCTTTTCTGTTGTCTCTAAAGGAAAATGTTGAGAACGCCTGGCCTTTCTTCAACTCACAACGAGGACAAACTGCCACCGGACAAGATGAGGAGCAACAGTGAGCCCGCAGGTAATATTTTAAGTAAGAACACGTGCATGTAGGGAAGCGTCAGTCCACGATGGTACCAGATGCAGAAGCAGTTTGCTTACTCCTGCTTGCATATTTTGGGCAGGAGGAAAAAGTCTGCGGAGTTATCAGGCAGGTTCAGGTCAAACTTTAAAAAGCTGGAGGCTTGCAGATAGTTTTGTTTCAGCTTGAGTCTTGAGTCATGAGCGATGGTGCAGCATTGCTGGTGGTTGATTGTTGTCCATGTTTTGTAGAGCCGTGAGGATGGACTTGGTTGTGTGTGTGTGTGTGTGTGTGTGTGTGTGTGTGTGTGTGTTTGTGTGTGTGTGTGTGTGTGTGTGTGTGTGTGTGTGTGTGTGTGTGTGGGTGTGAAATCAACAGACTGAATTTTGAAACACTGTGGATTTTGTATTTTTGCATCAAGAATGTTTTAGATTGTGCAGCACTATAAATCCTCACCATCGTATTCAGACGAAAAGGAGCATTAAGGAGGACAGTTTTATTTGCAACCAGTGTAAATGTCAGTTTTATATCATGTATGTATATATCAGAATATATACATACATACATACATACATACAGTGTGGAGCTGCAATAGTCTGTAGCCTACAGCTACAGAGTGTAAATGGTGTGATTTGAGTGACTGAAGTAAGACCTCCATGTTGGATCCCATCATTCCTTTGAAGTATTAACATTTTTTACATTGTACATCACCCCCCATCCTCCACACACACACACACACACACACACTCACACACACACACACACACACCTCTCTTTCATTCTCATACATTCAGCGTTTTATCCCTTTAAACACTATGATCCTATTTGTCAGGTGGAGTGTGTGGTAGGTGCAGGGGAGGTGGCCGTGTAATCTTTGCTGCGGTTCTTTATCCCGTTAGGAGAGCGCAGGCAAGGTTTGGACCTGCTCATGTGGAAAGAGCGTTTGGGTGGCTCTGTCCTTTTCGGCCCTAATGCCTTGACGAGCCACGCTCCCCTTGTGCCCAAAGATCTCCTGATTATTGTGAGCAACGTGTCGATTTGCATGAAGGTACAGCACAATGCATAATTTAACAACGGCAGCATTAAGTCGACACTTACAATGCTGTAAAATTGCAAAAAAAAGGAACGCTGTCGTCAGATCAGTACGCTGAGATGTTTTTGATTTCAGCCTCACATTGAAATTAAAATTCCACATTTTAAAGCGCTTAAGAAATACATTTTTTTTTAAAAAGCCCAGAAGATGGTATTTCAGTTATTTCAGCAAGATTGAAACAGAAAAACATTCCTGGCTTTAAGGTTGTCAGTGTGTCCCCTCCAAATCCTCCTTTAAATAGTTCAGCATTAGGAATTAAACAATAAGTACACATTGTTAGCAAGGTCAAATCTTCATGGTTCCACAACCTTGAAGCTCAATATAAAGCTCAGTTATTCAAATTTAGTATGGAGTTCTTTGAGTCGCCCAGATTTTCCCAAGCTTTATATTAGCATATGCAAGGACCGGCCTGTGCTGCTGTTTTCTAAAGTGGATGTAAATTATAACCTCAGTATTATACAGGCTGATAGGAGATAAATCTCTGCAGTAATGCATTGCAGCGAATGGGGGTGGGGGGTGCTGTAGAGGGGGTGAAGAGTGTGTGTGTGTGTGTGTGTGTGTGTGTGTGTGTGTGTGTGAGAGAGAGAGAGAGAGAGAGAGTGAGTGTGTGTGTGTGAGTGAGGCACTGTACAATAGCCAGTGGCAGATGGAATACAGACTAGCAAAGCACTTGCTAATAGTCATGCTAAACTCTCTTTTCACTGGTTTTAGTTTCTTCTGAATTTTTTTATTTATTTATTTATTTTGCCACATTTTTGGGGGAAAAAAAGAGAAATTTTAAGATGCAGATGCATCAAAATAGGAATTTTCAACACAGTTGAAATGTCGTTGAAATAGTCTTGCAAGTGTGCACACCTCGTTTTAAAACAAATATTAACACAGGGAGATTACTAAGTCGAAATTTGCACTTGTGCGGTCCAAAAGGCTGAGGGGCTTCAGGCCTCACGAGCAGAGTGGAGATCTCTTTGGAATCCCTATGCAAACTAGGGCTTGAATAATGAGATGTATTTATGAAGGGCTGGGAAGGGGGTCCTGCTTTTGAAAGCAAGTAGGCCGGAGCCTGAATGGGATGGAAGGAGGAGGAGGAGGAGGGCAGTCGGACAAGGGGGAACGGGGGGGTGGGTGTGTGTAGAGGGGGTACAGGGGGCCCCCAGCAGCCCAGGCCTCGGCCGAGGCAGCTGTGAAAAGGGGTCCCGTCTTTTTCCCACGCCCAGCAAGACGCGAAACACTGCCGCAGCTCGCTAGGGTCAAGTCCCATCGCTAATATATACACACATACATACACATGCATGCACACACAGATAGAGGGAGAGATGTGTGTGTAAAAGTTGTGCAAATTAACAAGCTGTCTGGGAAGCTCTGTGACATGGGGACACCTGCTAGTCTCCCAGAATGCTTTGCTACTCTCACTGGGGGCCACTGGGTTTGACGAGACAACAATTAGGTCATAACTTCAACTTGAACTTAAAATGTAGTTAAGGCTCGAAAAGATCCTCAATTGTGATTTTTAGTTTTTATTTTTTTGCTCTGTTTTCTTGTAAATATTAAATAGTTTACATGCGCTCTGTTCTGATACATTTTTAAATGATCAAATGAAAATAGTTTAATTTGTAAATTTTTAAAGCGTCCGAATTGTTTATTTTTTATGCTAAGATGCAAGAAAATTCGAGAAGTTCTGGAGGAATAGTTCAATACTTTCCTCCTCAATTGTTGATGTGTCTATTCACTGTGGAGACAAACTTGGCCTTGTTCTTGATCCGAGACCCTAACTGTCAACTTGGCATTGTCTGCACCCACACGCACACACGCACACACACACACACGCACACACACACACACAGCTTGCTTTAGAGACACACAAAAGAAAAATTTAAACATGAAATGGAGGTGGGTTGGAGGAAGATATGGCAACTATGGAGGAATGTTTTAGAGCTGAACTCTCGGCGTGACCTTCTGTCCTCTAAACACAGAGAGCAAGAGGCTGAAAAGCAAACGGCGGTGTTTCAGACACTGATCGTCATCGCCTTTACCAGCACAAAAAAAAAAAAAAAACGAGTGCTTTGCAACAATAACTAGCATGAAAAGAAAAGGCAAAGGAAGACAAAGGTGTCGCACATTTATTTAGTTTATGTGCCGCGAGCCTGGTCTTCAACTGTATCTCGTTGTTCCACCTTTTTGTATTTTGCTATAATCGCTCGCTCGTGTTTAAGAGCAGCGTTTCTCATGCAGCTTTTCTAAGACGCCGTCCATGTCAGCAGCTGCTCTTTTACTGGCTTCCCCATGACGCTGGTGTCACACCCATTCCTTCCCTCTATCTCTCTCTAGATACTGGCACACCAATCAAATCGGTGCAGCACTCGGTTCCCTCCCCGCTCCCCACCATAGCTTGCATCAGACCTACACAGAGCAGTGTCACACTAATTCAGTTCCCCCTGCCTGCATGTGCTCCTTGCTTTAATTCCACGCCAAGAAAGATACGCCCGCTGCCTCTTTGAGTATATTAGCAAGCATCTCCTCTTCTCTTTCTCTCCCATGCACCGACTCCTTCTCCCTCCTTTCTCCTGCCTGTCCCTCCTTCTCTGTCTCTATCTCCCCTCCTCATTATCATCTTCCCTTCTATTCAGATGAGTTTCAAATAGAGAGGGGGACCCTTCTAATTAGCTCTGTAAAGATGCTTTGTCGCGGTCAGTGTGGCCACCAGTGTGTGCATTAAGAGGGGATGTGTGACAGCTAGTGTTAGCATTGAGAAAGTGTGTATGGGCCCTTAATGAGGTTTGTTAGCTGAGTGTGTATCCTGCTGTTTGAATACACCCTCGGCAGCCTTTGAAGGAACAGAGATGAGGAGAGCGAGGAGGAGAGAGGAGGAGGAGAGAGGAGTCTTTCAGCGTGGCAGGTTGTAGAATGCAGATGATGCATTATGCTCAGTGTGGTTTCCATTTGAACAGCAGATGAGAGGAGAATAATGCTTTACTTGCGTGTTGTCCATGCAAACTGTGGGAAATATACGGGGGTCATCATGCTCATCATCAGACGCTGGAGGGGGATTTTCCTCGCCTCAGAAATTTGCAGCGACTCCAATAAACTCTCTGTGGATTAGTTTTCAGCAGATGCTAAAGTAGGGGAAACAAGGGAGGTAGAAAATTCGGTTTGCTAGGAAATGTGAGCTCAGAATTCATCCACCGGTTTTGCATGAAAGAAGGTGGTCGTAGCTCTAACGCACTTTTGGAAAGTCAGCTAAGAGTTTTCTGATGAATGGGAGGCCGGGTGCAGAGAGAGACTGAGTCAGTTCATCTTACAAAAAGAGAGAGAGAGGGGGCCTGCAGTCGGAAATCATTGTATACTGTAAGTATTAGGAAGTTTAACGTATGTTTCAGTGTTTTCTTTTCCTTTTTTTAAAGCGTCTCACACATGGACAATCAAGATAAGCGGAATGCTTTAAAATGCAGACGATAAGCAGAGGAGAGGTGTTGTTTTTGATGGTGGTGGTGGTGGTGGTGGAAGAAGGATGGCGATTAGAGATGGCTGGAAGCAGATGAGAGTTGGAGGGTAGATGGAAAGAGAGAGAGAAAGAGAGAGAAAAAAATAGGTTGGGAAATGAAGGATTGTATGGAGCCAAAGAGCCGACCTGCTGGGCCTGCCTGCTGCCTCAGAGATTGTAAACTGTCACTCAGGATGCAGACAGACAAGCAAGACAGACATCATTTGCCCATATTACCCTCTACTACTGAAACTGTCGCCCATGCGTCCCCCTACTGCTCCTCTTCTTTTTCTATCCTTCACTCCATTTCCAAGCTATTTTTTCCCCCCCGCCCATGCACATGCATGTATACGAACGGCCTAATCTATTTCCTCTATCCTCCTCCTCCGCTACTTTTTTTTTTTCGTTCTTTCTCTCTTTCTGTCTCCGGGTCTCTTCTCCGTTGATGAAATGAGTCAGCTTGCACTATACTCTACTCTCCCCTCTCATTGTTCAATGGTTCGTTGCCTCTCCATAGGAGGTAGAGAGTGTTTGGGCTCTTTCCCCTGTTTTACCAGTTTACCAGTGTAATCCTTTACACCGGCACAATGAGTTCTCACTCCAGCCACAGGATTCTATTAGACTCCCAGAGAGACACAGGATCTCCATAAACATTTTCCAGCTACCCCTAACCCTCCCCACCTCACCATCTATACCGGCCTCATACACAGCCGAACTGATAGCTTCCTTTATACATTTTAAACAGAACCGCTCTTTGTTTAGCCAGAGGAGATTTTACATGTCTGCGAAAGAAAAGGTAGAATAAAAAGCTTATACACTTACATTACCAATGGCTTGTTAACGCTGTCAGCTTCACTCCCAAACTGACTCCCAAAACAGTGTTCCTTTACAAACGCCGAGCATATAACAAGCAACCGCGAACAAGCAAATGCTTGTTATATGGTCTTTGGAGGAACGCAAAAAGATGTTTAAAAAATGCTGAAGTCATTGGAGGATGTGATTCCTGCTCTCCGCTACAAACATGATGCCATTAAAGTCTGCAGATAAACTCCCCAATCTGTCATCTCATGCACACACTGCATATCAAAGTCACAGCCGGCTCTGTATTTCAGTGAAACCTTTCGAATGTCTAAAAGTAGACATACTTTTTTTGGTATTTGACTTCATGTTTAAGAGAAAAACTGATACACGATCATACGTCGATGTTAGTCAGAAAAAGCTGCTGCTTTTGCAAACTGTTTCTAATTTGTCACCCCTCTTCCCTCAACACGACACACAATAAACATTTCATTATTATATTTTTTACTTGTTTTTGAGCATTTTGACATCGTACTGATAGAAAAAGTGACGTTATGATACGTGCTACAAGCATTTTAATTGGTAGCCAGTAATGTGTGTTATTTTAGAAAGGCATGCAACGTCTCAGTAACTGGAAAGTTTTCAGAGTCAGTATGTAACAACAGATCACTGATGTCACCGTGAAGCATGGAGCGAGTTAGACGAGCTCTGACATGAGGATTGCTTGAAACAATTTAATATTGTTGTCGCGGTCTGCTCATGTGACCCCCTTAATGTCTTGAAAAAGTTCCAGGCACACACTGTGGATGACATGTGCTTCAATAAAACTAAAAGTTCGTGTCTGTTTTGCTGGTGGCAAAACACGTAAAACAGGTTAATAAATAATAAACTCCATCTCACGGACAACATATTAACCAATCATATTCAGGAGCTGATTGAGGTTGTTACTGGCCCTCATTAAGTTGTCTGCAATAAAACTACAGACGTGTATTAAATTAAATATTCCAAAATATAAATTATTTAGAAATATTTTTCTGTCATATAAACGGTTCTAACGCGGCCTTTAATAGCATCTAATTAAAACATCAGTGCTGATTCATGTGCTTTGAGATATCTTAATTAACCATCTGTATCTTATTTTATTTATTTAATACATCACTATAAATATGCCACAAAAAGCAAAATGTTCTTTGGCCAAATGTTGAATAAGCCAATAGAAACTAATAAGAAGGAACACACAAGATCTAGATTGACCATATGTTGTGAACAGACTCCTGATGCTGAGATATTTCTAGTTATCGTTCTTTAAATTGTTGTAATTATTTAAGGCTGCAGGATGCTCTGTGCTGATGTGTTCGTCGACGTCTCTGTTTTGTTCCTCAAGTCCAAAGCCATGGGTCACAGGGCTCCTCTCTCCTCCCCTCCTCATACACAAACATATCCCTCTATCTCTCGTCCATCTCTCTTCTCCTGCCCCCCCATCAATCCTTCCCTCTCCTCCCATCTTGATAATGCAGCCCCCCTTTTCTTTTTTTTTTCGCCGGGTGGAGGGCTGCCCTGAACCAACATTGTCCCCTACGCCGGCTCTAGTGGGGGGCCCTATTGTGTGTGAAGGAATGGGGAGTTAACACCCATGTCTGAACCCTCTCAATGGGGGCATTGTGTCTGAATCTTCCTCCGGCTCACCCAATCTCACCCCACGTCACTCCCCTGCACAGGCCAAGCCAGGGGCTACTCTGGGGTGCTCCCCCCATTTAAATGATGAAAACATGCACATAACGGCAAACTAAAGAAAAAAATTCACAAACAAACCATCACCACAGCTGACCGCTTTAACCCGCTACTTTCTGTGTCTTATTAATTTTCCAGCAAACCACGCTGAGCTGAATGTGTGTTTGCTGCTGGTTCGGACAGAAATGGGGGCCAGTGGGTGCACAGTTACCGAGGGAGGCCCCTGCGATTCATTTTTTTTTTTCTTATAGAGAAGAACAAAGCAACACATAAAAGACTATATTGTATTAGCATGATAACAGGATTCAGAACGCTTTGCAGTGAAGGAATCCATGCAAATTATTCGTTTACTATCAACACCAAGCATGAAACAATCATCAAAACTGACTAAGCATAATGAATATCAATAATATTTCTAAAAGAGTAGGTTATGTGTGATGATTTTAACCTGAATTATAATATGAATTTGTGGTAAAGCATTTAAAAAATATTAACAGAGATGGATGTGTCTGTGTTTCATACAGCACGCTGAGCATTTTTATTTGTTTCTGTATAGCAGCGAGCGCCTTGGGGCAGGTTACAAAAGAGCAAGTTGGCGTTTTCTTCCCACATATTTTTAATCAAAGTGTTAGTGTTTACATTTGCATTTGCATTGAGCAGAGGGATGCTGAATGCCAAAGGTGAGATTTTGAAAAACACTCTATTTTCCCTTTTTCAGATGGAAACAAGGGTGGGTGGTTGGAAGGCTGGATAAAGGCTGGTAGATGACTGAACTCAGAGACCCGGCGCAGCTCATCATCATTGCCATGGGCTCTTGTCTTCCTCCTCTCCTCCTGTGGCCCGTAACTCCATCCAGGGGTCCAGCAGAGCCAGCGAAGCCCAGGCGGGGAGCTAGTGAGTGGGCTGGGAAGGATGGAGAAGGTCCCCGAAGGCTAGAAGCACCTCTGGAGCTACCGGCATGCAGGAGAAATCAATATGAAACACAGAGCCTGCACAGCTCTGAGTGGGGTTTCCTGTGTTAGTCTGTGGCCTAGGGGCCCGCAGACCTCCAAAGGACAGGCCCTGCGTGGCCCTCTCAGCTGCAGACCCGGCTCCTCAGACTGGACCTCAGTCCCAATCTCTGCTGGCTGTGTGTGGTTCTGCTGAAGGGGATCTCTCCCCAAATAATACCCAATACGCAGAATGTTGAGAGAACGCCGAGAGGGATATTCCTTTCTCTTGATTTTTCCTTCCTTCATAAGATTGACATATCCCCCACCTTCTGCCTCTGGCTGTTTAAGAACCAGTTTGGGAGTTCTGCTTTTGACTCACTCTCCATCCTCAACTCGCTCGTTGTTTATTCCCCAACCAGTTTTTACGTTTGACAAAGAGACAGTACGATCTTTATTTTCTCTTCTACGCTCGGCTTGCTTTTACTACGGTGAGCTGTAGACGTGTGTCCGTTAAAACCAGAAACACTGGTACATGAAGTATATTTTTTTTCCCCTCTCCATGATGTCTATTATTCAATTCCAGACTGTTACAAAAAAAAAAAAAGAAACGACTGAGCAGCAACGAGGGCAGAGGATCACAGAGCAAAGAGACTTTCCCACCTTGTAGTGGAGATGGTAAAATGGCAAGTATCTCTCTTTAGCACTTCATATTTTCCACTCTATGAACAACTCTCACTGTGCTCTCATTACCTCATGCACTGCCTAAAATAGTCTGTGTGTGACCGAAACTTAGCACCCAGTTTGGCTGAGGGGGGGGATCATCACAGCTGTAAAAGATGTTTCTTTAACTCGAAGAAATGTTTGGATAACAGAATAATTAAAATGTTCTCGTAAAGCCTAATCAATCAGAAGATGTCACTCAAAATGAGCTGATCATTTTGAACTAATCTGTATCTGGACACGACGGAGAGCTCTGTTTGTGCGTATGAATGGACTGTATATGCTTGGCCATGAGAGCGTTTGCCAGCGAGCAGCAGCAGTGTGCACCCACAGCTCCCAAACTGCTGCCGTCGTCACAGTAATGCAGTGTGGTTGTTTCCATCCAGATGGGCACAGCTTCAGACAAAATGGCCGCCAGTCTTTCCCTCTGCCAAAGATGGCGGGCGCATCGCTCTTGTCTGCCATCTGTGCATCCGTTAAACTGTTGTCGAATGCAAATCGAGGCTAATTGCATTTGCATAACCTCCAACCATCGTGTCGTTGGCGCGCGCTGATAATTGCTCCTACGCACGCATGCAGCTCAGTGGCGAGCGAGCAGGAGCGAAGTGACGTTCTTAAAGTGTGTTTGCTGCTGTTTTTGTCGTTTTGTCTGTAAGGCTTCGCACCCTGAAATGTGTTTCATACGTGTTCCACGCACGTGACATCAAGAGTCCAGTCCTGCTCTGCCATATGGCGTGTTAGCATGCGATTCACCCGCGTGCAAATGTGGCACACTGTACAAAAGATTAAGCTGAGCCTTTTTTTTTTCTTTTTTCTTTTTTTAGATTAGATAGTGCTCCATCACGTGTGCACACTCACACTGTTTTACACGGAGACGTACATAATGCACAGATGAAAGCATTAAGCAAACAGAGAAGCTCAGACATGCACACAGACTCTAATTAAAAAGGGATCCATAGGCCCAACAAACTCCAGACAGACAGACCATAATAGTCTCATTTTCATGCACATTGGTGTCTGGTTACCATGGCACTGAACAAATCATGGGGTGGCTGCATATGAAACATATAAATAGGTGGTATGACAAAAAAAAAAAAAATGCCCGCTAAGAGACACTGCGTTGTATCAATGCTATTTAGTTCAAATGAGATACAACTGAGCCGCTTCTCATCTGGAATAACCCGAAAAATATTCAACATGCAGATCTCATAACTTGGCATAATAACGTTTCGGTGCTGTTTATGTAGTCAGAGGATTGGAAGCGTTGTATAAATGAATATGACACGTTTCTGCATCTCAGCATTGCGTCGTTTTGTGGTCGCATTTGATCGAGCAGGTCTTGTTTTTTTTTTTTTTATTATTATTATTATTTGGTGGTGGGTGGGGTGTGTGTGCCGTTAATTCATGCGATGGGAGTCGTCTGAGCGGCTGACTAACAATGCAGCGTTCGTATTTGCATTCGCCCATCAAGGCAGCTGCTGTGCTGTACAGTTAGGTCTACTGTGGGCAGCAAAATGGCGGTCACGCGAATCATAGGGTCTGTCTGCTGGTCGTGGGAGCTGAGGAGAGGAGAGCGAGGAGGGAGATGGGGAGGGGGAGATTTTGGGGCGTCTGGTTCGAGAGAGTGAGAGAGAGAGAGGGTTGCGGGGTCTAGACTGTGGGGTGGGGGGTCGTTGGGAGTGTTCATAGGGAAGATGGAGGGGGGGTGTTAGTGGAGAGGTTATTATTTGGGGAGGGGGGGGGTGTCTGGTTTTAGGATGAACAATTAATGAGGGATGGGAGAGGAGGGGGGGGGGGTAGTTTGTCTGCATTTGTGAACATGTGTCTGTGTCTCTGCCATTTGCATAGAGCGACAAGGGCGTCCATATGCTCAGCGGCGAGGCAAATTCAGTCACAGCCTTTTGCACGCCTCTCGAGGTCTCTCTCTCTCTCTCACATGATCTGAAACGAAAACCCGCCGAGTGTCGCACCCGTCCACATCTGGCAGCCACATTATCTGTCGGAGAGCAGGAACACGCTCTACCCCATTTCTCACAATAACACTTAAACACTCCTACTATACTGAAAGCCTCATGTTGGTCGCATCACTGTTTCTGTCTGTTACACCAGCCAATGTGGAGATGCGAGGCTGCTCCCAGCCAATGAGCCGGTAGAGAATCAGGAAGAGGAAGGAAGAGCAAGGAGAGTCATAAGTTTACCCTTGATGTGCCGACGAAAAGAGAATCAACAACACAGATTTAGAGGGGAGGAATCGATGAGAAGAAAGCAAAGGGTAGTGAGAAAGGGGGGGAAAGACGTGAGAGCATCATTTTGCGATAGCTTCCCAAGCTTATCTGAGTTAGAAAGCACAAAAATTGGAAATAAAGCAGCTTATTAGAAACAAAAACGACGACTGTGATACATTTTCTTTGTGTGGCAGTCAGACATGGGATAGAATATTTACAAATCAATCTGAGGGGGGGGGGCGAAGGGAAAGAAAAGCCTTCCCTCCTCTCCACTGAAAAGGAATAAAGTCATGAAGATGAGGCGATCCAAAAAGAGTCAGACAGCCAGACACAATGCAGATCTCCATAATGTCCCCGTATGAATACTGCTGTGTTTAAAGTGTGATCGTCCCATGAGCTGGAGGTCTGAGCTCGGAGCGTGGGAATGCTAGGAGAACATATGCAGAACAGTCGGCCGCTGGCGAGACGGCCCTGCTAGCATGAATGGTGCTGTAGCAGGTGAAAGAGGACCCTAGAGTTCATGGGTCAAGGCCAATGAAGGGGTTGTCTGGCTCGTGTGTGTGTGTGTGTGTGTGCGTGCGTGTAGGGCCACTTTGGTTGTCGTCTGGGTCATGTAGGATGCTAATGAAGTTGCCAGGCTGTTTGATAAGCACTGCTGTCTATTGTTAGCTCAGTCTGGTCGCTCAGAGAGGACTAGACTGGGTGTAGACTTGTGGACAAGGGCTCCTTCATCATTTTGTAGTCGCAGCAGAGGAACAGACAGGCAGATAGACAGGCAGCCTGAAGTCAGATCTCCCCTGCTGAAAGTGTGATTGTGTTGTCTGGAAGCCTTTTTCTCTCCACGTCTCTGCTTTCTGTGACATTTCTTCTCTGAGTGACACGTTGGTCTCAGGCTCTCCAGTGTGGTGCCTGTCTTTGTTTCTCTCTAGATTGATGGCAGCTTTGTACCGGGACTCCACTTTTTCCACGATGGAGGAAATCGCGCGCTGGTTTAGAGCACATATTCAGATGCAGGATTTACAGCTTTAGCCGCTGTGATTTCCATTAAATCAAACTTGAAGACCTGAATAATGGTTTTGTCCAAACTTTGATCTTAAAGCATCAGTCTGGTTGATATGCTATATTTTACTCTGCACAAAGAGACCAACAATTCATTGATGCTAAAAAAAAATATTACACGATATGGTGTATTCCTTCAGTGCGATGAACATGAGCACTGTGGTTTATTTTGAGTCAGCACAAACACCGTCCTGCTGCCGTAATTATTATTATTATTAGGACACCAAATGTGTGTTAATCCACAGCTGAAAGTAGTCCCTTACAAATGCTCAGTTTACTCCTGTTTGAGTAACATTTGCTAAAAACTACAGTGCCCAGCTGTTTTAGGAACTTACTTAGACTTTTTTTTTTTAAATGAAACTGTATATTTGTGACTCATTTTTAAAGATTTACGTCTTCAGGATGTACAAATAGGCTTCAGGCACGGGGAAGACATAAACACACTGCTGTGTTTTGGGTGTTCTCATGAGATTTGCTCACAATACGAAAAATATAACACCAGCTGTATACTTTAAACATAAAAGCAGTTTTTTTTTACCAGGTCTGAGGCAGCTGTGTTTGTTTCCTGTCATAAGATCATACCCAGTTTACTGTGCGGTATTATGCACGCAGAATATTTCTTCTCGACGTGTCCCGTCGCCGCAAAGGGCTGCATGCGTAAAGGTGCATTACATATGGTACCCCTTTAAGGGAGAAAGCATTACCTCATCAGGAGCTGTGTAAAGGAAGGAAGTGAGTGAATGGGTGAAGGAGCGCAGTGCTAACTCTCTCCACTCCTTTATGCCTGTGGGTGCAGGCTTCATTAGCTCTACAGAAAGGGACAGCTCCCTCCCAGTCCCCTCAATAGACCCATAGACCTGTCTCACTGGCACAGGCTCTGGCTCAGTGGGGGGGGGGTGTGTGTGTTTGTGCGCGCGTCATGCGTGCACGTTTGCATGTGCGTTGCCGAACCATTCACACAGCACCAGGCCTCATAGTTTCTCACTCATGCCTAAAGGAAGCCCGGCATTGACACTTTTTTTGAGACTCACGTCTTTCTCGTACTCTCTCTTTGTCCCTCACTCTCTTGTTTTCTTGTTTTCTCTTTGTCTTCCTTTATTCCCTATTTCACAATTTTTTTTTCCTCATTGTGTTTCCTCTCTGTCACTTTATCTCTTTATGTCTCACAGAACTGGATATCTAGTAAAGGACCATATGCTGTACAGGACTCAGACTCTTGTACTCTGCGGCAGATTTAGTTTTATTAGACTTCTTTTCCTGGTTTTATCTGGACTTGTAACATGAAACATGTAACATGAACTTTTCCGATAATTCTCTAAATCACTGACTTTGCATAAAGTCTGCATAGATACCGCTCTATAACTTAGATTTTAAAATGTTTTTTAATTCAGTCCCTTCTTTAAGGATAACTTAAAGGTTCCTTGAAAGCACCTCAAAGTTGAGTTTATTACTCTTTGATTTAACTTTGACAATTGACCAGAATTTACTCTTATCTTTCTGATAATTAGAGGACATAAGCTTTATAAATAGCATTTTATATTAATCTGCATGGCTCCGTAGTTAATCCCCTCTGGTTAGGATGAATCATCTGTCATTTAACTGTGATGGACAGATCAGAGTACTTCAGTATGAAATATTTTTGCTCCTGACAGTCACAAAGCATAAAAAAGCAGATCAAACTTGTCTCGATCTAAACTAAACAAAGCAGAAACACACAACTGGAGACTATATTCCCCCACAATCCTGCTTTGACGCCTCTGTTTCCCATCAGGCACTGTGTGCAGGCAGCTATTCGGGGTCCTTGTCTAGTGAGGGGGTGGGGGGGGAGACACACACATATATATATAGGCAAAAGTGCTGGAAGGTGGCGGGCTAGCAGAGCCGATTAGCATGGGCAGCCGCCATCGTGCGCTCTGCTTATTGTAGTGCCGCATTAATGAGCCCGGCGTGCATCAGACAATCTGTTCATGGTACACACACATGTACAGACACACCTGCATAGAAAAACACAGAGCTGCGGAATATAAAACACACAGAGCTCTTACAGATTAAGTCATCTGTTTAATTCATAAAAAAAAAAAAAATAGCAAAGCTTCTTTTTTTTGTAGCTTTTTAAATCACACAATTTTTTTTGTCAGAACTCGGTGCCGGATATTTAGCAAACTGCTGATGACTGGTTATCCTTTAATTATTGATTTCCAGTCGAGTCCGTGTCATATCTCTGGGGGGTTCAAAACTCGGTTTGAAAGTAGAGTGAGGAAAAAACTTTGTTAAACCCGGTGAGAAATGCAAGCTTTGACTCAGGAATAGAAGCCTTGATAGTGGAAGAAGAGAGAGCGAGGGAGGGAGAGAGAGACTTAGAGAGATAGTGAGAGAGACTGACAGAGAAGGAGGAATGAGAGTACAATACTGTGGCCTGGTTTGTGGTTCCAGAGGGATAGAGACACTTTCGCATTTCCCCTGCAAAATGAGATAGGATGAGCTCTTTTAACACACACGGATATACACAAATATATACACACACATGCACACCTTGTTCCCTCCCTTCTAAGTGAGCCAGGACTAGATTCATGCAGCTTTGTTGTTGAGGCAGCAGGAAACTTATTGCCCCAGATTTAAGCGAACCTCTTTCACACACGCAGCAGTCAACTGTTACCGCACTTCGTTTTTCTTTTTTGTCTTCTCTGCATCGCTTCTTATCGCAAATATCCAGTAAACTGCGTGTATGTGTGTGTAACAGACAGCCCGACCTCTGACCTCATCCTGCTGTGAAGCTTTCATTCCCATAGGCTGGGGGCTGTGGTCGTCTCTGTCCGCACACACACACACACACGCACAAACACACACTCACACACACACTGTTGGCTCTATTGGTATAGCTGTCGCTCGGCCACCCATTCAGGGCTCAGTCACGGCCACTTAGAGCGCAGCAGACTCAGGGATTCAGACGAGCTGTGATCCAATGACATGTATTTATAATGAGGGGGCTGTGGGGACGTCTTTGTTGGACGGACACAATGTCAGCATAAGAGTGTGTGTGTGTGTGTGTGTGTGTGTGTGTGTGTTGGTGAGGGGGCTGTTAAATACAGAAAGAAGGGAAGTGGAAGGAGAGAGTCCGGTAGAGACCCCCCCCTCCTCCTCACACACACACACACACACATACACCCTCCTCATGGATACAAATTCAGGCTTTTTCTGTGTCTATTTACACCTCTCCCACTCTTCCAACTCTTTCACACACATTCACACTTTCTCTGTCTTGCCTTCTTGATCCGTAGAAAGAGATTTGCCTCGTTACCATGAGAATATCATCTAAAGACTGACCTTGTCAAGTGTAAGAGAGGAAGAATTTGGTGGACAGACTGTTCTCTGTGTTGGGAAAGTTACAATAGTTAAAATCAGACAAGTTAAAGTCCCGTCAAAGCGAGCGTCAAGTCCTCGCTGTAGCTCTGAGTCACATAAAAGAAAACTGACAGGTCAGGATGCTTGTCTGTTTGGCCTCTGATAGCTGGCTATTAAAATGATTTGAACATTTCCTGTTAAGTTTCTTATGTAGTGTTTTATAAAAAAGCAGAAAAAGTTCTGCTGATGCCTTAGATTATTTGTTCTGTTTTATTAAAACTTGAGGCTTCAAGTCAAGCCAAGCTTCGAGTAAAGCTTCCTCATAGCAGTAAAATATAACTCAAGACTACAGCACCGATTAAAATCAATTTTAAATAAATCAATGACATGAAAATTAAAATATGCCGCACACAAATGTTTTGGGCATCCTCATCAGATTTCCTTAAATGCAGTCCATTAATGAGTCATGTAATTTATAAATAATAGTAATAGATACTGATACAAAACAACCACGAGCATTTTCTTTTTGAAATATCCTTTAAACGGGGTAGGGTAGCAAAAAAAACATTTAGTGAATAAAGCAGAGAGAATAGCTCATCTGTTTGCACCTTTGCAAGTTAGAAGTTGCTAAATCAAGGACGCCAAATGCAGATCCGGTTTTCTCAAAGATATTAAAAAAATCGAGAGTTATGTCAGGATTATATGAGAGCAAACACACGAGGGAAGCAGAAAAGACAGGAAAGGAATAATATGCTAAAACAAGTTATGTTGGTCTCTCTGACCTCCTGTATTTATTTGGCTAATATTCTTATTTTTGTCGCTGTTACATCATTTTAAGGGTCTCAGTAATCTTAAGACTCTAACCATTACCCACCTCACTCCCGCTTTTATTGAACTAATAAAAATGTATATATTTAAAAATATTGCACTCTTGCAACGTGCAAGTTTGCTCTCTGTGTACTAAACGGTGTGCGTGTGGTGTAAAGAAGGACTGTAGACTCTGCTCTGCATACATTAGCCTGTTGTTGGGACAGCGTGGGCAGAAGAAGAGCCCTGGAGAGCCCTACAGGCTCGGGAAGGCCCCTCATAATTGTCCAATGTCTGAAACACTGCATCTATCCAGGGACTGTAGTCTTGTTCTGATCTCCTCAATCATAAACCACCTCCTTGTCCTCGTCCTTACAACCCACACACACACCTTGATTTTTACTGTCCATCACTCTGTGCTTCCTAGAAATAAGAAACCGCACTGTAATGTCAAGTAATTTTAGGTTTTATGAAAGATTTTGATCAATAATAAGAATGTACGAATGCCCATGAGTCGGCGAATCCTCTTGTTACTGGTTTTCATTTGTGATCATGATTAAAGTCTGGACAAATTAGGATTAAATCCCTTATCTCTGCTGGTCGGATCCTTATCTTGTTCAGCCATGACGGTGCAAAGCCAGACAGAAGAAGTGTGTCTGGTTGGTTGGTTGGTTGGTTGGTTGGTTGGTGTGTGTGTATGTATGTGTGTGTCTGTGTCTTTTCCCTCAGGCATAATTGTGGGGTTCCCTGCTGACTGTGTGTCCTCATGGTGCTCCAGACTTTAGAGGTCAGAGGTGGACGAGTGTAGACTCAAACACAGACAGATATTGGTAGTCATGAGGAGGGACTCCCCTCTGTATCTCTACTCCTCCCTCATCGCCTTTTTTTTTTTTTTTTTGTCCAAAACTGCTGTGTCAGTCCTGTGACGTGACACTCAGGCACTCAGGCATCATTATTCACTGCGAAAAAACTCAAGTGTAGGCTCACACTGGACTTTATCATCCTGCCTGTAAAAATATGACAATTTTGTAATGTTTTTTTTTTTTAAATATATTTTCTGCTCCAATTCTGTCACTAATTTCTTCTGTCTTCTTGTGTCTCTGCAGATTAATGATGCAGTATGAAAAATCACTGCTTGGATGAACAACTTTTGACTGAAAGAAAAGGATTTCGGGACCAATTTAACCATTTTTGTTGATTTTCTTCAGTACAATTAAAGCCATCTTTGTGATGAACAGACAATACTTTGCCTCTGAACTGACACACACATCCACACACACACACACACACACACACACACACACTCACGTAAACCACTGAACCACTAAATCTGGAGCGAATCCAAGAAAAAGACAAAGAGAGACAATTTTCTTTTTCCACCATCTGTGCCTTTAGATGATTTTTGTGGGTTACAAATGGATATATTAAAATACACTGTAAAATAATTAAAGTATTAGTATTGGAGTATTTTATTTTTTCTAAATATATTAACAATGTTGTCATTTAATGTGAAGTTATCTGTCACTCTCATTGTTAAATACATCCAGGTTTAACTGCCATGATTGATCCTGTTGTGTGTTTTGAGTCTGTAATAAGAATTTCTTTGGTGTCATTGAAATATTTCATTTTATTATTATTATTGTTTACACTAAAAGTCTACACTCTGTCTCAATATCAAGCATGTCAGTTAAAAATAATAAATAAATCATTTGAATCATTTGAGTTGCTATAAAACTTTGTGTGTGTCTTGTGTTGTGTAAATATATACATATATGTGGTCAATAAAGAGATGGCTTTGACATTTTTCTCCAGTGAATTTATTTATTTTTCATCGTTTTTCATATTAAATATATTTTAAGCTTTGACAGAATGCTCTCAGATTCATAATTAAAGAAGGGGGAAATGTTTATTACTGCATCCTAATAAATTAATTTAGGTGTAGCAGTGTGATTTCAGAGTGGGAATTGTAAAAGGTGAACTCTTTAAACGCATAAAAATAAACACACAGCCAGGACTTCCTTGAATGGATTTCACACTGTAAATAAAGAAATAATTGCCTGTTAGTCCACAGGCCCAACAGCAGCTAACGGCTAACTAATACTGTACAGGCCAGAGTCCTCAGAGAAAGCTCATTAATATAAAATGTCTGCTAACAATAGGTTTAACACTGAACAGGGCGTTAGTGCAAAACTGCAATAAAAGCTCTGCAGTATTTTTATTTTATTTCACTTTTCTTTTTTTTTTTTTTAACATGGGCTTTCTTATCTAAAACAAATGTTTTGTTGGAGTTTTTGAAGCTGAACTTGAGGAACAAGTTTGGGCCTACATGAATCTGTCCTCAGGCCTCGAGTACAGTAGGGTTGCAGTTTATTTTCATGTGTATTTTTAACTGAAAAAAGAGGGAAAAGTTTGTTTAAAAAAGATCTGGTTTTGCAGCTAACAGCTTCAAAATAATCTGAAATGTTTGTTTTTTAAAAACCTCTTGGTTTTCTAACAGAACAACATTTTTCCTTTGTGGCTCAATCAGAACAAAGCGTGTATTTTTCATCAAGCTTAAGTGGATTAATGTGATATTTTGGATTGAATTTTCACATTTTGGGTTTGGTGTTAAAATGAAAAGGTTGTTTTAAAATGAAAATGAATTAAGAATAAATATGAAATGGATAGAAATGGTTGTTTTGCTGCTTTTATTGCAGAGTGAGAGAGAAAGAAAGAGAGAGAGAGCAGCCATCATCTAAATAAATGCAAATTGGCTCTGCCTCCACCTGGCATCATGCCAAGTATCTATAGCAACCACATCCTCTGACAGCCTCCGTCCATCCCTCCCTCCTTCACTCTCTAATTAGTCCTCTATCTTCCCTATAGCTCCTTTCTTCTGGTGCTTTTTTCTCCACCGTTCCCAGTAATCTGTGCACAAAGAGGCTTGTCCGAGCCCCCTGTCCGGTTCAAGATAAACCCGAAACAAACCAAACATTTCAGTTTATTTAGAGAGACGCTCAATGAAGAGAAATGCTCTGTAAAATCCTCTTTAAATAAAAAAAAAATATATTTTTTTTTTCTATAATATCTGTAAACATCTAAATATAATTAAAAATATTCTGTGTATTTTAATAAAAATCAATCATGTTAATTAATCAGGACTGTTTTCAGTTTGCTCCGTTCATCATCCTGTTCATATGTGGCTGTGTTGCGTTCACGGTCAAGTTCAAAGCGCCAGCCAGCACGGCCTCGGGCGGAGAAGCAGAGCACCATCTGACCCAGCTCACCTTCCCACAGCTCCCAGCGCCGGGCTGCACCGTCACCTACCGACCATCTGTGGAACTACAGCCGGAGGAGTGTACTCATTCATGGGGGTGGAGCGTCCTCCAGTGGTCATCAGAAGTCATTACACACCATGTGCCAGTCTAAAAGAAAGATACGGAGGCCCAAGAGAGACACGGAAGATGAATGAATGAATGAGCTCCATAAACTGAAAATAAATACAAATGTTGCCATAAATTAATAACAAATAATAATACCACACTTTTTTCGTGTATATGTATATGTATTCATTTATATTCTGTGTCACTTTGGGACCTGATTGCTAACACACCATCAATTATTAATAAGAAATACGCATTATTAAACTGTTACAGGTGTAATTTCAGTATTCTGAGATAAATATTTATGCATTTTACACTTTGTTTACATACTGTTTTCATCTAAATTATTCTATTTTATTACAAGAAACTATGTGTTTATTTCTTTTTAAAATTAAAATAACATAATGGATGTCTGATTCAGGGTCTTAAGTGTTCATGTGAGGCTCCTTGAAGACCCCACTGAACATACTGTACAGTACCAGTCAAAATTCAAAACATGACAGTCGGAAACAAAAATCACAGATTTGACTCAGACCAAAGTAGAGTTCCACTCCTCATGGTTCTTGACCTGAGCATTTTCCTCTTGTTGTTGGTCTGCAGCAATTCGACCATGAAGGACTGATTCATGCAGTCTTCTGACCAGTCTGTGTTGAGATGTATCTGCTACATAAACCCTGTGAAGCATTTATGAGGCTCTAATCTGAGCTGTACTGAATGTCGAGTTTTAATCCAAAGCTAAAAGACAAAGATGTCATTCATGGAGACGAAAACGCAAGAAAATAATACACACACATAAATCTGTTGTCAACATCCAGTTTTATTTGAGAATTTGATATTTCAAAACTTTCCTACAGATACACCATCATCACTAGAGACTGGACACAGGGTGCGGTATTAGTAGGTTTACATTCAGTTGGCACAAATCACTAGGATTTACAAAACAGCCGATGTATCACTGCGGCGCTGAAAACACAAATAATACAAGACGATCTGTTGTAAACATGCAAACACGGTAGTATTGTCTGTCTGCACGTCTATGTACCCACAAATCAGGTTAAAACAATTCAATTTGCTTTCACGAGGGCAAATAAAATCACATCTTTAACCAGAGTTTCAGTATCCCTCCTTATTAAGCCACTGTCGGGTGCTCAACAAAACTTTTCTTTTAAAACAAAAACATGTCATTGTTTGGCATTTCATGATTGTCTGGGGTTTTTCCAAGCTTACTGTCAGCTCTCCATAATGTAGTGTATTTAATCATGCATTTACACATCTCATCTGATCTATGATCGATCAACGAAGAGATGATAACATGACAATAAACTGAACTCTTCTTCAGTCAGGGTACAAATACCCATAAAATGTTTGGGGGTTTTTAAAGTCTTCTTGAATTCCTCATATTAGTCCTGTGCTGGTTGGAATGAATTGGTCGAGCCTGTTAGGGAGCCAAGGATCATCTATGTCAGCCCTAGACAGCAAATACCCTGCAAGGCAATTTAAGTTTTACAAAATTCACATACAAAAACTGGACCTGAAGTAATACATTCAGTCACCGAGGTCCGACAATCCCCAAACTTCAAACCACCTTCAAACCATCTGCTGCCCCCATAAACACTTGAAACTTCAAGACCAAAGCAAGGCTAGAAAATGGAAGCAACCTTTAAAAAGGTTAGTAGAAGTAGCTCAGTCATAGTAAAATGTTACTATTCCTTGTTAGGCACTTAGTCAGTAACTACCCTTCACTAGGCTTTCAGTTACTATATACTTTGTACTACTTTGCATGCTTCAGCTCAGAACATCTGCAGGTGTCCTAAACTCAGCTACAGTCTCCCTCCTGCTACCTAAGGCAAGGGGTAAAGATAACACACTGATATTAAAAGACTAAACTTGCATCTACTGTTCTGCTGTTAACCCGAGTGAGTAGTTGTTTCCTGCGGCTGACTGATGAGGATAATATCTGCCTATGTTTATGTGTCTGTCTCCAGAGCACTGCTACAGCTCTCCCGAGTCACTGCACAATGAGGAAAACAATCACAACACCAAGAGGTGATAAAATGATAAAGTTTGTGACACAGAAGCAGGTCAGGGGGTAAAGTTCAGTCGCCTAGTGGACAGGGCTGTGCATCAAGTCTCAATACTTTTTTTGGTACTGACAAAATGTGTCCTGAACAGTGAGTATTAAAGCAGACAACAAAGTCTGGCTTCATCAATTATCTCATCGTATTTTGTGATGTAAATCCTAATTTTACTAATTTTAGACAATTTTATTCAGGCAAAAGGTTCTCCTTGTGTTTGAGAACACTGATTGTATATCAAGCTTGTGCTGTTCCTGCATTATTTACCTTTAACTTGTGCTCCAGTCAAGACGTCCCACGACAAGTACGTAATAATGTAGTTTTAGTGAAACTGGATCATATTTGATGGAGAAAATATTTTCTGGTATTCCCTCTGATGTTCTCCGGCTGCTAGTTTCCTGATCATTAAGCTAATGTTAGCTCGGTTTGTTAGCCAGACTGGCCGGACTGTGAGCTCAGAGCACTGGGGGAGTGTTGGTGCTTGCACCGGGAAGGGGAGGTTTTCAGGCCCAGGCGCAAAGGAATGCAGATGGGGAGCGAGCCAGCGTCGTGCCAGAACCAGAGCTGAGCAAACAGGCAATTTAGCTGGCTGCAATGTTTTGCCACACTTGTTCAATTTTTGGCTGTTGTCTCCTAGTTTTTGATTACAATGTAATCATGACAATACATGTGTACATCTGTCCATATTTATGACAGTGGCATTACACTGGAACTGGGAATGCTAAATTGCAAAAGTATCCATTTCTATGTAATGTTGCTTTAAAGTAAATGATCAAAAAATTATTGTAGTATTGGTATTGTATCAGCAATAGCAATTTAAAATGATCCCACAACAGGAATAATCCCAGAAAAAAACAAATGTATCAGTTAACGATGAAAACAAACTGATGCTTCGAGTTTCACAAATGCAAACAGTAGCTTCTCTACAGAACTTTATACAATTGATATTTGTTTCCTGTCAGAACATGTAAGCAATTAAAATATTACTTCAGAGTTTGTTTGTTTTAAACACAAAAAAATACACAGGGTTTTGTTACTGGATCCCCCCCCCACCCCCCCCCACAGACAAATCCTCCTGCTTTATTCTGGTAAAGGTGCCACTTTCCTGCCCTCTGCTCCACTTGGCTCTGGATCCAGCTGCTCGCCCAGATCGCCCAGCTCGGCCACGGTATGTGTGGTCTAAGTATAGAAACTATTGACACTCTCCAAAGACAGTGAGTCTGTATCAATGCTGTCAACACTGTTGCACATATTTTCAAATGAAAATGGATCACCTAGTCACATTTTTGACACTAGGGCACATAAAACGTGAGATATGTGAGAATTTCATGAACATTTGATTATGTGCTGAGGTAAAGTTCAATACTGAGAAAGCACTAAAATGTACTAAATTATGCTTGTAACGGAGAACAAATGATTTCTTCACTAGTTGTGCACATATTTCCAGTCAAGCTAACAAAAGCAAACGCTGCTGACGCTCTAAGATGTGGATGTTGCAACGGAAAAGTTATTTCTGTGACACGTCGTACTCTCAACTCTTTAAAGTTTTAAACAAAACACGATGCAGCTACCACACAGCAAATGGAAGACAACATTTGTATACTGTATATGAGACTGTGTGTGTGTGTCCTTCACCGGTTACATACCAGAGGTGGACAGAATAATAGAAACACCTCTCAATATACTGTAATCTAAAACAATTCCACGGAAAGAATAAAGGAGGTAAAGCAACGCCTTTCACACAATGTCAACAACAACGGAACATTGTAAACTTCATTAAGGTAGTATTCATTGCAGGGCTGTTGTATTGGATCACGTTACACTGTACAGGTGTTTCTACTTAACTGCTAAATTAGTATAGATTATCTCACATGTGGAAAATTACCTATCAGATTTCTTCATGTGCGTCACACTGTTTGTATGTCAGTAGGAGGTTAAACTGGAACTGTCACATTCTGAGTAAAATCTGTCTAATCACCTGTAGTAATACTTCAGACAACAAAGCTATTTATCACAATTTGACAATACCTTAAAATGCCCATTCTGATTACAGTGACAAACAAAATAATATGGGCACTCTTTACACTTCATATCTGTTGGCACTGGCATAAAATATAGTTCATCTGTCAGCACAGCAGCTAAACTCCAAATAGAAATCTGTGAATTCAGCCTTCAGGATATATTCAGCTCAAAACAAAAACTGGCCTTTTGACGGCAGCGACAATGCTGTTACCTTTGTGCTGGGCAAGATTTTTGCTCTGCAGTTGTACTCTGAGGACTTCTGTGCTTTGATATACATAACACCTCTAATATTATATATTCTGCAACTAGCTCATATCCCAACCTTTGGTATAATTCCTTAAAACAAACTCACTCACGACTAAACAAATCTCAAGGGGGTGAATATTTCTCTTATGAAATCAAATCCATATTAAAAGTCAATGACTGGCATCCTGCATTGCATTGGAAGGTGTCAGTTTTAGTGGACACACAAGGCTAAATTCTCTGATTTACCAATACGCTCACAGGCCTGGTCCACAAGGGCAGGAGAGAGAGCAGGCAGAACTTATGTGTACACACATACACACATAAAATAACTGAGGATATTGCACTTAGATGTACAAGACAATAGTGTGTACAGGTACTCGGTACCATCCAACATACCTCACGCTTGCAGGGACTGCACGTCCCCCGCTGCACACAGAAAAAGCGAGAGAATGCATTAATATTACCCACCGGTCCTGAGCCAGTGTGTGTTTGCTTCTATCCAGCAACTCGCTCTCTTCACTTTCTAACTTTCTTTGTTTCTCTTCAGAGAGTGTACGAGGATCTCATCATCCCACTAGGCCTGTTTTCCTTCTCTGTGTGCAGTCATTATCGAGCCGTATAACCCATCTGATGCAGCTTCCTCAGGAGAATATGCGTGAGGTCAAAGGTGGTGAAGCTGATTCCTACCGCAATGGGTCCTTTGACCCAGTTCATACTGAGACCTTTATAGAGTCCACGGATAACCCCTTCCTCAGAAACAATCTCCCTCATGGTGCCTAGGATGGTGCCGTACGTGTGACCTGTGACTCCTGCAGTCTGCATGCGGCGTCGTACCACGTCCAGAGGGTAGGACGCTGACTGCCCAATAAGACCTGCACAGGCTCCAAACGCCAGTCGTTCATATGAGTAGGGCTGTGAGCGCCCACTGCGCTCTGCATGAAGAGGAGGACAGAAAGAAGTGCCAATCAGTGAACAAGTAGGTGAACAACATGAGGTGTAAATGAAAGAAGTTGTTGATACATACATTTATACTTGGCAGTGGTAGTGTGATTACCTGCGTGCATTTTCTTCAGTGTCTCATAGGTAAAGAAGCTGAGACCTGCATAGGGCACAACACCCAGAATGGTTGGAGTAAAGCCACGATACAGCGTCTTCAGGCCCTCTTCTCGGGATATCCGCACAAACACGTGCAGAATGTTACTGTACCTAAACATTAACCATAAAATAAAATAAATATTGGTGAGAATCAGGATGAGAAGCTGAGCAGCAAAAAGTCTCAGATTCTGGCATACTGACTTTCACTACGGTCATTCAGAAAACTACATTGCACTGTGTAAAATCCATTTGAGGCTATACAGGAGCACAAACTACCTCAGATGGCTGTGCTTTAAGTTTTTTAGAAATGAATATTGGTTAATAATCAGAACCTTCAATGACCTGAGCGTAAATGTCAAGAGCAGCATGACTATCAGATCCTCATTCATCCTGCACCTGAACCTTGTAGAAACACACTTAGCCCTGGATTACACCAGACACGGCTCTATGACATCACAGCCATGACACTGTATTGGTCAGTTCTCCACGCGGCTTCATACCGCACCAGGAGCAGAGTGTTTCACTTTGTTAATTTGCTTAGATTTGGACTTTCATTTTTCACTTTTTGTTGGCAGCTAAAGGTGACCTTACATTTCCTTTGGTGTTACAGCCATCCTAGCTCGCACCATGTCCAGAGGATAGGTCAACATGGCTGCCGTGGTACCGGCCATAGACCCCGCCAGTAACCTTTGAAATGGAGGTAGGACTCTGGCATAAAGACAAAAAAAACAATTGTACGTATGTCAACCTTTCACATTTTGTATTACTCCTCAAGAAAATCTTAAGTGAACTTATAAACACAAACATCAAGATGTTTACAGATGACTTACTTCCCCTGAAAGCCATAGTAGCCACCCAGCAGCCCCTTGAACTGCTCATGTGCACAGAACTGGATGGCAGCATATGGGATGACTCGCACCATGGTGGCAGAGTTCCCCCTCCACAAACTGAAGAAGCCATCCTTCAGGTAGGTGCGGTAGATCAACCTGTAGGCCTCCTGTGTGCACACAAACACACACATGCTCAGACCCTGTTCTAAAGGTCAGACAGAAAATGTTAATAAATGAATGAAAGTGTATCAGGTTAGTTATAATTGTAAATAAAAAAAAACAATGTCACCTGCAATGGATCTAAATTAATTTCTTGTGAATAAACAAATAAGAAGCAGAAAATTATTTAACTGAGAAAATGACATGAAATATGTGATCAAACGTACCTTGGCAGAGAATCTTGCTGAAGACACTGAAAAACAAAACATATGTGCAATATTACTTTACAAACCTCACTATGAAACTTAACATTACATCACATAACATTAGTCCTAGATACAGTATCCATGTGGGTCATTTCTAATTTAAAAACAGTTTCCACACTTGCCTTGGAAGATGATTTTAGTCCTGTCCAATGGGGCGACAGCTGTCTTGGCTACAGCTCCTGCTAAAGCCCCGGAGAAGAGCGAGTTGATGACAGACCGAGTGTGCTTCAGGCCCTACACAGTGATGGAGGAATCACATTTAGGGTCACCAATAACAAACAGAGTGAATCCTGTAAAATCTGCATCCTTGCGTAAACAAGGTTGTGTTTGAGATGCTGTTGATCATTAAACCAGAGTTACATAAAAGGATAATAGACGACACATGACTAACCAGCTTACAAGACCTGACACACGGGAGCAGGTGTCCTTAAATGAACCAAAGACAAAGAAGCTCAGTTCAACGATTTCACATATAATACAGCAGAGAGAGAACAGTTCGACAGTTACACAGATAAAACACAGATAGTGAAACAGCATTAGGATGCCACTGAAGATTACCAGATATTTTCTTCTTTCTACATAATAACATAGATATTGCTCACTTCGAGCAATGTGTCAGGATCCATTGATGAAGGGACAACTAAGGTAAAATCAACAGAGAAATCCACCTTAAACACAACTCACATTGAGATATTGGGGATTTTCTGACAGTCAAATCACTGATTAATATTCTGTTCTCTTGGGACTTAGCAGACTTTGTTTGAGATAATTTATACAAACTAAAAAAATCTGTTCAGATGTGGAGTTGTTCCAGCATTCACTCTCAATTGAGCAGCTCTAAATACGACAAATGGTTCAAATTCATTGATGACACGAATGACTTCCTGGGTGGATTTTTTTCCCCCTGAAGTGTCGAAGGAAGGATTGCATCTATAAAATTTCACCTCATAGCTCACCTCTGACTGACTGGTGGAAGCCCGCGGCAGCACTTCTCCCTGCGTGAGTGATGCCCGCTGTTCCTGGACTCCACTCCCCATTCCCGAGGACTACACACGACTGTCACTGAGCGTGCTCATGAATTCAACCACAGTGGGAGGCAGCAACACCAGACGCTGAGAGCTGCAGAGGAGAGGGAGAGGTCAAGAGAGAGGGAGAAATGGAGGTCAGTCTCTGTGTCAAGATCGGGTGACAAGCATGACTGTCCACAAATGAGATACAACTCAAATGCAGCTTGAAATCAAAGGGTTGAACAAAAATATCATATGCAAACATTTAGGAATTCTAACTAGTTTATACACATACTCAAATATAACTGGACAAATTAGCATGCCGTCACACTGCCTGTGGTATGCTTCGGATCATGAGCTGTTCTGAGCCTTCTCCATGCTTCTTTCTTCGCATTATGTGGAGCTTGATCTTAGTTTCTGTCCAAAGAAAGCTATTCCAGAAGTGGGCTGGATTTTTTAGATGTTTTATGGCTAAGTCTGGCCTTTCTATTCTTGTGGCTTGCAGCTCGTGTTGAATCCTCTGTGTTTTCTCTTGTGCAGTCTTCTCTTTATAGTAGACTTGGATAATGATATGCCTACCTCATGCACTCACTCAGCTTGATGTTGATGTGAACAGGGCTTTCTTTACCATGGAAAGGATGCTGCTAACAACACAACAGCATTGTTGTCTTCCATGGATGTACAGGCCTGTTTTTGTGCTGCCGAGCTGGCCAGTTTGTTCTTTTTTCTCAGACTGTACCAAACCTGATTTGGCCACTCCTAATTTGTTTTTCTATCTCTGATGGTTTGTTTATTTTTGTCTTTGTTGCCTGAGGACAGCCTGTTCAACTTGAGAGTTTTTACCTACTTAATTAATGAAGAAATAACAAAAAGGAATGACTCACAACTGTCCAAACAGCTTTTGAGTTAACTGTCCAAGTACTTTTAGTCCCTTGCAAAAGAGTGGGCTACATATTACAGAGCTGCAATTCCAATTTGGATGTGAATACCTCAAATTAAAGTTGAGAGTGCATATTAATTGTTAACTTGAATATGTTTTGGTAAACAGCTAAAATAATATGTCAGTGTTAAATATGGTATATAACTGTAACTTTAAACTGCAGCACCTTGCAAGTCTATATAAAGACACTGAGCAAAGCAAAGTAACTACTACAGCAGAGTTGAACACTTGTAGGTGAAAGGTGTCTGTTAGAGCAGTGCTTAAGAAAACAAAGCAAGAACACTACTGAACCTCCACCCATGCCAACATACCAGATTACAGTCTAACATGTCTTTGTGCAATCAGCACCTTTGTAGCCACAGATTTCACCTCTGTAGTCAATGAAGACTTACATGAGATGAGTTTAGGAAAAAAGATTATCTGGAGCGATCTCACTGCCTTGAGTAAGACATCTCCATGTTTTCCAATGAGCTAATCATTTTATGGGACAGATCACCTATTCGTCCAACCTTCAACCCTCCACAGGCTCAACACTCTCAGAGAAACTGTAAGCAGCAAATACTTAGTTTTAAGTTTTGTACTAAGTAACAGAAACAGTGAAACAATTGTCACTTCTTCATGTTCTGCTTATCCACGACTGTTAGATACTGCACACACTTTGCAGCCAAGCGTTGCTCTATTTTACATTAAATCACAGTCACAGTGTAAATACAGCTGGCATGTTTATTTTTGTAGGGCTGGGCTAATATTATTATTATTATTATTATTATTATTATGATTAAGCTACTATTTACTTTTGCATTCATCATTTTGTATCATACATACAGATTGTTGAAGTTACAAAATGATTTCTACACTCCTTTCTTCAGTGTTTTGATGTCAGGAATATTGTTTGTGCTATTTAGGGTACAGATTTGTTTCCAGGGAGATATTACTGTTGAGTTTGTTGCTTTTGGTTTCTGCTCTAGAAACGATATTTGGTTATATTTATAATATAGAAGAAAAATATAATCCTATTCTGAATTAATTATTGTTTTTAATGCAGAATAATAACAAACAAAATACTATTTATTTCTATTTATTTGTTTCTATTATTTGTGACCAAAATATATAATGTGCATTTTTAAAGTTGTAAAATAAACTTGTTAGGGCTCCCAGGTATTGAAACTATGTAATGCTGTCACTGTTTCTAAACAACCTAAAGTTTATGTTTGCCATTTCTTAAATGTAATCATACTCTGACACATACACACATACCAATATATCAACAAAGAGCTAATAACAGTCCAGCTATCATCGGTCAGGCTATATATCTGAACAATTACAACAATGTGAAGCAGCAAATCTTAGAAAAACTGCAAGCAGCAAATGTTTTAAGTTGCATACTAAGTTATGGAAACTGTGAATCAGTTGTCACATGTTCATTTTATCCACTACTTAAATAATGATCTGTTTCAGTGTCAGAGCAGCACCATCAAATGTTACAGTGCAGCCACAAAAAAAGGCACCTTTAGTTGTAATACTTCACTAAATATTGAAAGCGTGATCCAGCTTCAAAATGAGGACCAGAACTAGTAGAACCTGAATAGTTGTTAGATAATTATACATTAGGGGAAAAAAATCATTTAAAATTCTTTTCTCACACATCCGAGCTGAAGGAGTTTAGCAACAGTGAGGAGAATCAAACAAAACAAGATGGAGAGAGGACGCCATGGGACAAGAGAGTAAACAGAGGGTCTGCTGAAAAGCTGGGTAGTCATGGGCAACTAATATTGGCATCAGTATAACAGGGCTTCAAGCCAGATCCTCAAATGAGCACTTAGACCCCTAAAGCCTCCCCTTTCACCTCACCCACTGTCCTTACTCGCAGGTCGTCCCTCACCCCTCCCAGCAGCCCTTCTTCCCCATGCATATCATTTTACAGTTCCTTGTTCCTGCCTCGGGCTTGGCTGCTATAAACTCAGCAATGAAGAGGCAGAGCTGTCCCTGTGGATTAACAGGGTCAATTAAATACAGAGCAGTGCCTTCTGTGTGCTGAATGGTTTTGTGAAAGATGTCTGTGAACGACCTGGCCTTCCAGCCGCGTAACCTAGATGGTCATTAGTAACACCAATGTATTAATAAGCAACTGCCTGAATATCGTTGTGACTGTGTGTAGAGACACTGAGTGGACAATGTGTTACTTTACAATAGCCATGCAACATGACGTCACCTTTATGCTGTTTGCAATACAAATATACATTTTTTTAAGCTGTTCAGTTGATTATTTGTTTTTTGGTGTTTACAAAATGAGCCCTGGTTGACTTATTCAAATTATTTGTGTTGTCAGACAAACATATAAATCAAACAAAGGCCGCAGATCCTCACATCAGACAAATGCTTCATCAATTATCACATTATTTTATTGATTGATTATTTAATTAATCATGTAACTGTGTCAGCTTTAAATTAAATACATCAATCTCATAATAATCATGTGTTGGTGGTGTGTCTATATAGGACTACGTTATATTATGAGGTGTTATTTTGTCTGCCTGCTGGTATTTTCACTATTATGTGACGGTGCGCAATAGTTTGTAACAGCTACCATTTCCTTTGCAATGTAGCTAATATTATTTACTCAAATCATGTGTGCTCGCTATTGACACAGCCACAAACATAATTCAGCAGTATTAGTCTGTAATTAGACATTTATTAATTAAATAATCACCAAGTTTCTCCTAATAGCTCCCTGCAAGGTGCACCTCAGTGAAGTTAGTTTTAAGTTGGATATTCCACAGACGTCGGACTCCAAGCAAGCCACTCCAACATTTCAAGTGCACCGTATTGCACTGACTTTACAGTAAACACACGGCAGCGTGTACTGACTTGCTGTGGGAAATGTGGGATTTGTAAAGCAGAGATACTGTGTTTAAAGCTATTGAGAATCTATTGAGCTAAAATACTAATATTTACATATAAAAAAATATGAACAGATTTCAAATGTAAAAACAAGAGGTGTATCTCATGCAGCCAGTGTAGTAACATGATCCCACACTGATTTTGAGTCCATTGATCACATGACCTGGAAGCTAATGAGCTAAAATGCTAATATTTACATATAAAAATTAATTTAAAAAATATTTAGAGATTTCAATTTTAAAAATGACAGGTGTATCTCATCCAGCATCCGATATGAGGACCATTAAATGTTAATAAAAATACATGTGATTCTTAACCAGTCACTGGACTAACATGTTTTTTGAGTCATTAGGTCACATGACCTGGAAGGTGCATAAAGGGAAATGTCTACACATTTATAGGACTTGTAATGATTGTCCAGAGGACAGACTACAGCATAAAATAAAACACTTGCCACCACAGACTGATAAAACATCTTACTACAGATGTTTAGAGACCTGAGCTTCTTCAAGAACGAGAGGCAGCTCTGCCACGTCTTGTAGAGTGCCTCTCTGCCTCTGCCGGGCTGCTTTTAACTCACTAAAATTTCTGTCATAGTGAAGGGAGGCAGGGGAAATTAAGTAAGGGACCAGTCCAACTTGTTATCCAGGGCACGCATTTATCAAGCTTCTCAGAAATACTCTGCTGTTGAGAATTGACTTAAGAGTAAAAAAATCTTGGCTCAAAGCTGTGCTTAAAAGTTAGTTATCAAGCATCACAGTCTCACTTTAAGCGAAGTGTAGGACTAAATCCTCCCTAAGTGTGTCTCAGAGTTGATTTCCGACATTTTGCTGTGCAGCAAAGGGAAACCTGGATGATGTATTTAGAAAACTCTTGGCAAGGACCAATCATTGAATCTGGATTTCTTATATATGAATATTCTCAGAGAGATGTCCAAAGAAATTGTGTAATATGTTTCTTCAACCAATTCCACGCGTTGCAGTGTTTGTTCCTCTCTCCATGTGGTTTTCTTTTGGCTTTATATATGTATATAAGTACGTATTGACACTGACAATTCAGTTAACCACGCACCAGTTTCAAATTTGTCATAAAGAAATGGTCGCAGCAAATAGGAAACTGCTTGTCTTTAATTTACTATATGAATATAATGAATTATTTCAAACATTCTTCATTAAAAAACTTTATTCTTTATTGTGTTGAATATGAACTCATCTTAAGAGTGTCACAATTTATTTGGACATTTCTCTGAGAATATTCATATATAAGAAATCCCTTTCAGTGATTGGTCCTGGCCTGGAGTTTTTATTCATTTTTATATGTAAATATTAGCAATTTAGCTCAATAGCTTCCAGGTCCTGTGATCAATTGACTCAAAATCAGTGTGGATCATGTTAGTACACTGGCTGCATGAGATACACCTCTTTACATTTGAAATCTGTTTATAATTTTTATTATTTTTTATATGTAGATATTGGCATTTTAGCTCAATAGCTTTAAACACAGTATCTGTGCTTTAAATATCCCATATTTTTATTTAAAAGACAGGAAGTCGGTACACGCTGTAGCTGTCTTCTATCTCCGTGTGTTTTTACTGTAAAGTCTGCAATACAGGTGCACTTGCAATGTTGGAGCAGCTTGCTCGGAGTCGCACTGTACCCGGAGTGAAGAAGAGGTTTAAACCGGAGCCAATGTCTGTCGAATATCCAACTTAAAACTAACTTCACTGCGGTCACGGAGCTCCCACAGCTCCAGTCTTGTCGAAACTTGTCCACTAACAAAACACTGCCACCCCCTTCACAGCCTGCTAGCTGTCACTAATTACAAACACTTCAGACACACAGTTCTTACCTTTAAATTATGACACCAGCCTGAAGACTTGTGATGCTTTTATATCTCTCACTCGGTGGGTTGCTTCAAGCCGCCAGCAGGTTGTTGGAAAGTTAGCCAACTAGCAGGTTAAGTAACGTTAGCTGGCCGTTAGCTCGCCGCTACATTAATGTTACTCTCGTCGACACCGTTCTGGAAGTAATAACAGTAACGTTAATCTTCAGGCTTAATAAAGAGGTTTCTTGTGTTGAAGACGCTGCCTTCCACTCATGAGCTCTGCAGTGACTTTAAGTGACTGGCGCCGTCCATGCTGTTGTATTTCTGCTGTCACTACTCCTGTCAACGCTCCGAGACGGTTAACGTTAGCATGACCACAGCGAGCGTTTGACAAGGACGAGCGCAGGGGCATTGTGGGAAATGGAGTCTGAATGAGGAGGGGCATGTTTGGATAGGTCGGCTAGAGGGGCGTGAGCAGGAGACACATTTCTCCTGAGTTTTTCTTTCTTGCCCGTGAAGTACTAGAAGTTGTACAAACTTTTGGGCCAGATTTGACAGTGTGAAGATGCCCTGGGGCCAATACTAACATTTTAAAAATGAAAAAAAAAAATCACCAATAAAAGTTAATGAACTGTTCTCTAACAATTTTGTTTTCATTGTCACAATTATCTTTTTCTTTTCAATGTCATGTCAATGACAATGTAACCAAAGCTAAGCCAATCAGGCGTGAACAAATCTAAAAACCAGTTCTTCCTTTCTTTCACGTCTGGAGTCAGATAACAAAGAATAAATTGTATGGAATATGTTAAACTTGCATGAAGTTGATACAAATCTTAAGATCATGTTCATACTAAACATGACTTATGAGTAATGCAAAGTCTGTTAACATTTAAGTTTAAAACGTATCACTCATCTTTAACAAGATCATTGAGAAAGTAATATTATTTCTACAGATATATAACACCAGCAGTTATGTCCTTAAATGCTTCGTTATGTCAACCAAAAAAGTCAAATCTTCCAGCCATACAGTATCTGACACTCCTAGCAGGCCGTAAATAATATATTATAAAAATGAAGCTTCGGGCCGCATGAAATCTGACTGCACCGTGATTGGCCCCCGGACCATACTTTGGACATCCCTACTTTACACAGTGTATTTATGACACAACAAGATAAAGGCTTAAAGTGAGCTTTATCATGACCATGCAGAATATACAGGGTGATGTTGTCAGTGGACTAAAAATCAGGCGTTTACTGTACAAACTATAAAAACAAACACGTTCTGGTAAACGTATAAGGCTTTCAGTACATGTCAACATCTGGCTCTGCCAACATGGATGAATAATCTGCACAAACCAGTGCAGTTAAAGTATTTGCACAGCAGCAAATACATTTATATTTACCCATGGCACAAAAAACATATTTAACATATTGTCAACTTAAATTTGGTACATATAGAAAATTGGGTGTCAGAAAGTTTGTTAACAAAATATTAATAGCAAGCTAAGCATGTACAACAGGACTACGAGTAACAGAAAAAGGACTATTGAACCTCTCAAAGGCGATGTGTGAGACTGTTCGCTCACAAGCCTTTTCTACATCAACTACTTTTTACAAATATGTCTAGCTGTGTAGGTGCTTATGCTTAAACTTGTGGCTATGTATTCCAACATGATAGCATTTCATCTTCCATGTTATGGTAAGGGTGTACAGGAATGCTCTCTTCTACTTTCAGTTAGTGAGGCTGCCATGTTTGCCGGTCCACAGCTCTCGGAGCTCCACCTGGCATCCCAGATCTCTGAGGGCTGCTTTACCCACGTCCCCACAGTCTTGATGGGTCTTTAGGGCCTGGGCTATCAGGGCCTCCGCTCCCATCTCCAGGATTGGCTGGCTGTAGTTTTGCATACGTGAAACCAGGTTTCTCATCAACATGCATGCCTGTTTCTGTTTATAAAGAAGAAAGAAAACAGGGGCATAGAGAGTTGGTAGACTGTCACAGGGCTTGTTTTTTTTTCAGTAAACATATTAATTATTAATGCCCTCATATTACCTGCACATTGACAACATTACTGTGTGTCTTCATACTCTGAATAGCTGCCAAGGCACCTCCATTCTCCATGATGACTTTGCAGTTGTTAGGTTTACGCAAAGCGAGTACAGAGAGGCATGCACAGCCCTGCTCACACACCTACAGCAGAACATGAACATAATCATACATACACATAACAATGAATAACACAATCTGTATACTTAATCTGTAGTAGATGCTAGATAACACCTCTACATAGTCAGTTAGGGTGTAGGTATGACATTCAACTCACCGCAGGGTTGCTCATGTGTCTGTTCATAGCAATGACAATGAGCTGGACTCCCCCAGCATTAACAACTGTGTCTTTCACATCATCATTTCCTGCTATGGCTCGTATTGCGCTGAGGACCTGCCGAACCAACTCCTGCGAGGACAAAACCGGTTCAGTTAGGCAGAACAATCATGAAAATTGAATCTTGGATCAGTTTGTGTCACAATCCCTTGTTTTTTTTAAGTGGTTTACCGGTGACTCATAGCTGTCTGCAAGCAGTGTCATCATGAGTTTCAATCCTCCCAGATCACAGATGTCTTGACAGAACTCATTCCTTACAGCCAGACGGGACAAAGTTGCACAAAGCTCACTCAGAACAGAAGTATTATCAAAGTGAGCTGCGAGGGAGGGACACAAGAAATAAAAGAATTATAAATCTGATTTAGAGAAACATTAAAGTAGCTGAAGTTTTCATGCCTGGTGATCAGCTGGCCTTACCTTTCGCAGCCTCAATTAAAACCTTCAGTCCATTGTGCTCGAGAACAATACTCTTGGCGTGTTCGTGAGCATGCCCAAATGTAACGCGGACATCATCGTCGAAGGTCATGACCCTAAGAGCTGCGGAGGCCTCCTTGACAAGCTCAGCACATCCGCTGTGTTGTTTCAGGGCACTAGTCATCAGAGACAGGACACCGCCTTTTACCAAATCCTGCCTGTTCTGTTCATGTTTCAAACAGCAGTGACGCACAGTGTGGATGGCTACACGCGTCACACAGGAAACTGCCTGGTACTTTTTAAGGACATCCAAAAGGAACTGCTGGCCCTCTGCATCCAACAAGTCCGGCTGTCCATCTGTCAGTGCAGCCAGAGCGGACAGGGCGGTCAACACAGCTTCCTGATCCTCCCAACTCTTTTTGCAGCAAGAGAGGATGACGGGGTAGGCGTCTTTTTGGGCTGCCAGGTACCTCTGAGCAAATCCTTGTGAGCAATGCTCGGTGAAGCGTTTTATGTCGGCTGTCATGTCCGTAACACTGGCAGAGTCTTTTCCAATTCGGAGGGAATCCAAAGCCTGTAAGTGAAAACAGACATGTACAGAGTGAGACTGTGGTACTTTCACAGCAAGCAGATCGTGTTCACAAAACAGGTCAAGACTCACCTGTAAGACTTCATGCGTTTGCTCTTCTTGCTTGTCTTCAGATGATACAGCTGGTACTGCTTTTACTATACAACTGAGCTCCACACCTGCATGCACACGCAGGACTATGGTTAATGCTGTAAGTACTGAAAGCTGAATAATGTACAATAAGCATGCAGAACTAAGTTTGGAGGCAGTCAGGTGGGTGTGTATAAATCAAGATGCAAGAACATCAACTATCCAAGGAGGATAGTTTGTGTTCAGCTTGTTTGTGTGAGGGTTAGAAGACCAGTATACAAGACAGAAGCCTCCAGTTTATTAATGATGTTTCTATTTTATATTTTTATCCTCTTAAACTCCCCATAAAGGTACAGAGATGTTTGTATGGCTACAGAGAGCATTTAATTGGATAACAGAGCATTATTCCAATATGGACATTACCCATCAGGCTGCATGGCTCCATTCCTCTGCCACTTTAAATAATTTAGTAGGTTTTATCTGCAGTTTGGTTCAATGACTTAACTTCTTTCACCAATAAACACTGTACACTGATCAACTACCAGCCATTGTCCCTTTTCAGCCACGTTACCTTGAGACTCAAACTGCTCCACAGCCTCCCTCAGAGCCTCATCAGGGTCCATCTCAAACTCCTCCATGTTTTCCCTGACAGCAGCGTCAAAGGTCTCCTGTGTGATCCTCCGCTTCGCCATTGTTGATCTCCAGCCTGCAATGAAATATGATAATGGAGATGTCAGAGGATGAGGAAGATCAACAGCGGCGAGTTATCCAAGATAGCCAGTGAGAGCTATTGTCAGCTGATAGATGTGTTTAAATATCTAGATTGTAAATAAACAAAGCTGCTGTTAAATAACAGCCCACTCAACTGTTAACAACGCCCTGCTGAGACAACCTGCCCAACTGTTATCAATGAACCGACAGCCACTGTCGATTTACGTACTTTGCGTACTCAGCTGCGGTAACCACGGGCGGCTCTTAGCCACGAGCGCGGGCGTGAATTGGCGTAACAACGTAAGTGAATAGTAAAATCCGCAAAATGTCCCACTTATATATGTTCTCGGTTGGGACACACAACGTAAAATTAGTTCCGTTAATGAGACCACGTTACCCAAAGACAATGAGACCAGTTTGTTTTAATCACCAGGGTAACGGCTAATGAAGAAAAGCGCAAATTAAGCTAGTACGTTTGCCATCAAGCGCTACGTGATTGTTCGTTATATTGGACGTGAAAGTTTTATTTTTTTTACTTCACCTTCAAAATTAAAATAAGTGTTTTAGTATTTTATAATATTCGTGTGGTAAATTCACACGTATATATCATGAAGTGCCCCTTTCGAGGCGGGTAACTATAAATATGTAGCTATGTCGCTACAATGTCCCTTGTATTACACGAAAATCTATGATTGTCTCACTCATGTGGTTTTATTTTGAAAAACAAACACCGGAAGTTGTTATTCCGCAGCTCCATGCATGTTGAAAACACAGCAGAGGCCAGCTGTAGCCCAGGGTAGTTTGTTGTTGTTTTGTCTTCGGAGGACTCAACATGGCATCGAGCACAGAGGCCCTGGAGCCCTGGTACCTAGCCCTGCTTGGGTTTGCAGAACATTTCCGCACATCGAGCCCGCCGAAGATCCGTCTGTGCGTGCACTGTCTGCAGGCAGTGTTTCAGTTCAAGCCGTCTCCAAGGGTCGAGGCCCGGACTCACCTGCAGCTGGGCTCGGTGCTGTACCGACACACAAAGAACAGCGAGCTGGCACAGACTCACCTGGAGAAAGCGGTGAGCTGCAGCCACAGTGTCTGATGGCTGGCTGTGGTACAATAAATCACTGATCATGTGAAGCACTAGAAACATATCCACCAGTGTGTTATGCTTTTTTCATGAGTTGTACCTACTCAAAAATACTCTGAGCTCTAGCCTGTTGCTGACACTAATATGTTGCTTTATTTTTTTCCCCCACAGTGGTTCATATCACAGCAAGTATCCTTTTTGAGTATAATATGAAATTTCATATTAACAGCTGATACAAGGTGTGTTACCTCAGCATCACTGCATTTCTCAAATCATACACATGTTGTATAAAGAGGTTATGGATTTATTTTGGCACTAACCTTGCTGATGATTGGGTAATAACAATTCCTTCATGATTTATATCAGATCACTCAATTTGAAGATGTGAAGTTTGAAGCAGCAAGTATCCTGTCAGAGTTCTACTGTCAACAGGTAGATGCCTCCATCATTGTGTAGTAACAACAACAACAACAACAATACTAATAATAATTTGAAAAGAAGCATTTGGGAAAAACAGTAATAAAAAAATGTACTCATCCTGTTTGTGTCTTAGTAACTCACTTATTGCTATCTAATCTTAAGAACTTGGTGGACTCTGCAAAACCAGTGTTGCGGAAGGCCATCCAGATTTCTCAGCAAACTCCCTACTGGCACTGCAGACTGCTTTTTCAGCTGGCAGTAAGAAACTTATTATGTTTTATGTTTTACAAACTTGTTCATATTTGGGAAATTGATTTGAAGCATTCATGTGTGCGATGCTCTTTTCTCTCTCTCAGCAACTACACGCACTGGAGAAGGACTTGGTATCTGCCTGTGATCTCCTAGGGGTCGGAGCAGAGTATGCAAGAGTCATGGGCTCAGAGTACACGAGGTAAACACATCAGATTTGTGTTTGAACACTGAGAGATTGCACATCGACCTGTCTCATATTAAGTTTCTTTTTTTTTCCTGCAGAGCTCTGTTTTTACTCAGTAAAGGAATGGTGAGCTGAAATCATTCTCTGCTAATTAAATCCACTTTACATTTACATTTGTGTTGTCTTCTCACCATGCAATCCTATAAGCTACTCATGTATTTGTGGCTCTGCAGCTGCTGCTGATGGAGCGGAAGCTGAGCGAGGTCCACCCTCTGTTGACCCTGTGTGGGACCATCATCGAAAACTGGCAGGGAAACCCTATACAGAAGGAGTCCCTCAGGGTGTTTTTCCTGGTGCTGCAGGTTACACACTACCTGGATGCCGGACAGGTACAGCTGTTTGTCTCACTACTGGAAATCCACTAAAATCCCACATCAAGAGCTGTGGTGATGTAAAATAATTTGCTTTTGACATTTAGAAATAAAGGGTGACTTATTTAGTTAGCTATTTTTGCCCTATAATGTAAGTAGTATTAAAATTTTGTGCTATTGAATGTAAATCGTGTATAGTACCTGTGGTCAAATGCTTAATATGCTTGTTGTAGCCAGTTTTCATGTCAGTTGTATGAATTGATAATAAGATATGACGCTCAATGTAACAACTAGCTTGCATGTTTATTATTTTGGGTTTAGGTAAAGAGTGTGAAGCCATGTCTGAAGCAGCTTCAGCAGTGTATCCAGACCATCTCCACTCTCCATGATGATGAGATTCTTCCCACTAATCCGGCAGCGCTCTTCCACTGGTTGCCCAAAGAGCACATGTGTGTGCTTGTGTACCTGGTGAGATTTTGTAACACACACACACACACACACACACACACACACACACACCTTAAAATATGATCACGAATTCTTATGAGAATATTCTGTGTGATGCATCTGTAACATGTTTTTTTTTTTTTTTTGTACAAAAGGTGACGGTGATGCACTCCATGCAGGCGGGATACTTGGAGAAGGCGCAGAAGTACACAGACAAAGCTCTCATGCAGCTGGAGAAGCTGAAGAGTAAGTTTGTTGGAATGCGCTCACTGCTTATTTCCCCCTTTGATGACGGTGACGTTGAATCAACTCTGATCCACCCGCAATGTGTTCAAAGTGCTGGACAGCAGTCCCATCTTGTCCACGTTCCAAGTCATCCTGCTGGAGCATATCATCATGTGCCGGCTGGTCACTGGACACAAAGCCACAGCTTTACAGGAGGTACGTCATCTGCACTCACACCAGTTTTCTCTGGAAGCTGTCTTGGGTCTTTCATCATAGTTTAAGACTGTCATGAGTCCTCTCTGTGTGTTTAGATTTCTCAGGTTTGTCAGCTCTGCCAGCAGTCCCCCAGGCTGTTTACAAATCATGCTGCCCAGCTTCACACGCTACTGGTAAGTCTACGGGCAAAGAAAACGCACGTTTATAGATAATCACATTGCAGCTAGATTCCAATTAAATATTCAGCATAGAAAAATGTGTTTGTTATAACTCTGCTCTCTAGCTGCAGAACTCATTGTGCACACTGTACCAGATAATATTGACTGTTCACATCTGTTCCCTGCTTTTCTGTGTCAGGGCCTCTACTGTATCTCAGTGAACTGCATGGATAATGCTGAGGCTCAGTTCACTGCTGCCCTACAGGTGAGTTTCATGCAGTCACTGTTAGGTTCCTGTTAATTGTGAACTCTCTCTGGGTTTATATAGATCTTTAAAACCCAGTAGAATATCAAAAATATATTTTGATTAAGCTGCTAAGAAGTCTCTTTTTCTTCTGTTAGATGACATCCCACCAGGAGCTGTGGACATTTATTGTGACCAACCTGGCCAGCGTCTACATCCGGGAAGGCAACAGACATCAAGAGGTGAGGGAGCTGCTCATGTCTGCTGCATTTAAACATGTCCAACAACATGTCCATTTATGTTTCTTCTTGGTTCTAATCATTTTTATAACCAACAGCTGTACAGCCTTCTAGAGAGAATTAATCCTGATCACAACTTTCCTGTCAGGTAACTATGGATACAACATCACATCTTGTAAGCTTTTTCCACGTGTTTCTGCAGAACTTTAAAGTAATATATCTTTTACTTTTTCAGCTCTCATTGTCTGCGAGCTGCAGCTTTTTACATCAGAGGGCTCCTGTCTTTCTTCCAAGGACGTTACAATGAGGCCAAGTAAGAACACCTTACTTTTACACTGTAAAGTGACAGCTCGTTATGTTTAGACCAAGAAGGCTTATCATGTAAACTTTCAACAACAGAAGATTTCTAAGAGAGACCTTAAAGATGTCTAATGCTGAGGATCTAAACAGACTGACTGCCTGCTCGCTAGTCCTACTGGGCCACATCTTCTTTGTCCTGGGCAACCACAGGGTGAGTCTACGGTCTATACCCCCACATGTCCTCACCATCATGCAGTAGTATCTTAGGTCTGCAGACGTGATCTTGAATACTTGTGTGGTTCCGTGTTTTATTCAGGAAAGTAACAACATGGTAGTTCCTGCCATGCAGCTTGCCAGCAAGATCCCAGACATGTCTGTGCAGCTCTGGTCCTCTGCACTTCTCAAAGGTACGGCAGTCACTCCGCCTTAACTCACAGTGAGGTCAATGTTAGGTTTTATGTTCATTTTAGGTTACCGTAAAGATTTCCCCACAATATGTCAAAAGATGTAACAGAAGGTAAGTTTATATTTTAGCCTGATGGGGGCGTAAGAGGAGAGTTCATGGAGTGTCCCAACATGGAACGGTTTCAACCTGGAATATATGAGCATGCTCAGAAAATAAAAATGCAGTCTCCTCATTCGATTTAGATTTTTTCCTCTGTACCAGTGGACATTTTAGTCTGTCGTTGACACTACAACATTAGGATTACCATCAGGTGATGAATAATATCCATATGATCTCATAGGAATGGGTCCAATATTCGGTGCATTGTTAAATACTTATGAAATAATCGCAAGAAACAAGAGTTTCTTTTATTTGAAATTGGGCATTTTCTTCACATAATTCATAAACTGTTACACAACTATAACACAATTTATTCATTACTTATCTCATAGTGTCTTTTTTATTGATTTAATACTGAACACTTTACTACTTCTACTTCAGATATTTAATGGCCAGTGGGAAGTATCAAAGGTTGAAAGTGCTGGACAAACTGACCAATAGAATCACTGAATCAGTGGACAGTGCTGGGGGGAAACATTTAATCACCCTGCAATAACTTGAAACATTTGTGCAAAGGGAATCTGATGTTAGGATCCAAAACCTTTAGACATGAAACTGCAGCTGTGGTCATCAGTATTTACAATTATCTGTTCCCAGCAGATCTGAACAAGGCTTGTGGAAACACCATGGACGCCCACGAGGCAGCTCAGATGCACCAGAACTTTTCCCATCAGCTCTTGCAGGACCACATCGCTGCCTGCAGCCTCCCTGAGCACAATCTCATTAGCGTAAGCACAACATCTGTCAGTCAGCCTATAAACAGTGAGTCAATCCACCCTTTCTGGATTTTTTATAGAAACTATTGTGCAATCTGTTGTGTTCCAGTGGACAGACGGCCTCCCTCCCGTGCAGTTTCAGCCTCAGAATGGACCTACTACCAGCCTGGCCAGCCTGCTCTGAGAACAAAGACACAGGAGAGAGTTTGCAGGGGAAAATGACGTGAAAAGATGAAAAGAAAAAAGGAGAAGCAGCTAATAAAATGGTAGGAGGAAGGGGGAGGGATGATAATGAAATTAGAAATTGCACTGTGTCATTTGGCAGGCTTCCATTCGGCGCATTCCGTCACTTATTTGGGGCACTGGGGCATCATGACTGGATTTTAAGTAATTGAAGTTTTCGGTAAAGCAAAAGGCATCACAGGCACATTTTGTATTACACTGACACACTTTGGAGTGTTTGTTTACCAGCTCAAAAAAAAAAAAAAACTTAGACGAAAAGGGCAACGTGTTGTGATTATTTACTTTATCAGCGGGAGTTATCAGAGAAGACTGACTGCCACATTCATATCTGAATGGTACGAATGAAGATACAGCCAGTTAGCTTAGCTTAGCACAAAGACTGAAAGCACAGGAGCTGCATTGTTACCTTCTCATCTAGAAAATAAGCACATTTCTCAAAATGCCGAATCACCGTTAAACAGCCCCTGTGGAGTTTTCATGTACACAAACAAAAGTTATGTTTATGCTCAGCGTTACTCACCAAAAACACACGTGTGTGTGAGTGTGACGTGTCAAGTACTTCCTCATGAAACACTTGCAACGCTAATTTTTAAATCCGGCACACTTTACATCCATGTTTACTAGCTCCCAGTTGTTGTCTGCCTTAGCTGGCGCATATGTTGGCGTTGCACCTGTTCAGTGGAATAGTGTGACACTGTTGGTGCATGTGTGCCCTCGTGCACGTACTTGTGATAGACAAATTAGGGGGCCAACACACAGAAAAACATCTTCATAGCACTACTATAGGTCTAAAACACAAAAAATGATTCGTCCTACTCATTTAGCTGATTTCTTAACTCTTTCTTCTTCTTTTTCTATTTTCGGAAGAAGTTGAAATGTTAGAGTCCATCCGTTGGCCAAACAGACAATGAAACGTGACTCCATTATTGTGTATGAACTCAATATCTGTCTTTTCAAAGCACTATTCGATCAGTTATCATGCACAGTGATACACTTGGATATTCAGTATGCTGTATGTCTGTAATGATCTTCCTGTACTGTAGTGGTATGTTTGATATGTACTGTGCGGTTGGGAGAACAGCTGAATATGTAGCTAATTCACTGAAGAAGAACAAATGTGAGCATTCATGAGACAATATGAAATTGTATTAGATTTACTTGGGTCTGGAACCAGATGCTCGCCTGACATCTGATAGTATTTATTCATGTTTTGAAGGAAAAACTGTGATGCATCAAAAAGTGAATAATTTTACACTGTTACTCAGTCAACCTGACTGTACTTCCCTTTAGATTTTTACTCTTTCACTCTAACTGTGGTGTATGTTTATAAACTGTGCACACTTCACTGGTAATACTACTACTACTAATAAGGTTGACTGTTAGCCATTAGCACATATATTTTGTTTCATGATGAAACTTTTTCATGTAAGCATTTTTGGAATTTTGGAATTGTTTTTTCTCGTTTCCTGTTTTACTCAGTTCTTCCAGATGATGGCAGTATAATCTCTTTTTAAACTATTTATTTATTTAATGTTGTTTTTCATGATATCCCATTTGCTGCTTGCCATTATTAAGTGATTGATTGATTGATTAATTACCATTTGATATATTATCAAATAACTGGTATAACTTTTGATTTATTTACACTTTATCTAGTACGTTTTATGTCAGGGTCATTTGTCATACATGTTTCTGCACTGATAGCGTTCATTATTTCAAAATAAACTACTGAGTTTGGTTATTTGCTAAGTAATGTACTGCAATACAAAATACAGTACGGATGCAAGTAATTGTATTGGCGTTTTACAGTAGGTCATAAAAGTAAATGTTTGATTTGTCGTCTCTCTGTTGTCACGTGAACTCCTGTCTGTCAGTTTTTATGAATAAAAATTCAAAAGTAGAACGACTTGATTCTTTTTACCTCATAAGCCTTTAACATTTGATCAACTGAAAAGAGTTCGGTTAAGCCATGAGTATGGCGACGCTCTGTGTGCTGCAGTGTGACTTGATGTCAATAATGACACTGCATATACAATAAAACTGGATTCAACTCATAACTGCTAGCGTGGTTAGCAAGAAGTAAAATAGGTGGATTGGGTAATGTTTGTTGTGCTCTGTACTCTACTGGATTTGAAATGAAACAATAACATTAAAAATCTGACTTGAAAGAACCAAACAAAAGATTTTTAACACACTTTTAACACACTTTATGTCCCACTGTTACACACTGCGATTTACATTATGAAAATCTGCAAACAGACTTGCTGAAGCTGTCACTGTGAATTAAATCTGCATTCATTTAAGTCAAAGTTGCTTTATTATCCTAAACTGATGCACCACAGACTTTTCAGAACCATCTGCACATGCACTGCATAATCACAGAAACATTTCGAGTGTCTGCATAATCATTTTTATGGGATAACCGAAATGAACGTAAACTTCATAGCGCTTGTTTAAAAACACTCCACAAAAATGTAACGTGTACATGATATATAGAGCTATAACTTGCACGTATGCTGGAATGTTCCTCTAAGGCCAAATCCAAACATAGAAGACTGCAATTTTCAACCACAAGAGCTTAGATTTTAATTACAGCCTGAACTCTTCAAAAGTTTCAAGGGGTTAAAGCTTTAGTCGGCAGTCGACAATAACAGGTTCAAAAGATAACTAGAAAATGTTATCATCTGCTGCTAATTAACATTCATGAAAATGGCCAAAATGAAACTCCTGGATGTTGTTGCATTAATATGCACTCTGGCAGTGTTTGTATCAGCCACGGTTATTCCCAGATCCCGGCTTGTGACCAAAGGTGACAGGGCCTTTGCTGTTAGAGCCCACACACTGAGGAACACTCAGACAGATCAGACAGGCCACATCATTAGTGTCTTTTAAATCCTTTCTTAAAACTTTCTTTCATAGGAAAGAGTTTATGAATATTTAATATGTTGCTGGATTTTATAACCCCTACTCTTACCACTCCCACTGTAGATGTGGACGGTGTTGTAAGGGGCTAACCTCTGAGGAACAACTGGATAAACAGTGACGAACATGATAATGTCTAATTCAAAGACCGTGGGAAGGATGAGGATCATTACAGGTCATGGAAGGCTTTTTGTTTTGGATCATAACCAATGGCATCCAACTAACTATCAGGAAATGATCAGAGAGCAGCACATGTTGGGTGAAAAGTGAGATGATGTGGTGTTTGATACAATATATTCATCAATATGACTGACTGGAAAACAAGATGTTTCCAAACCAGACCAAACTACAATGTTAAATATCAATCAGGATGATATATTTGCCTGTCTGTAACAGAAAAATCTGCTGGTTGTCTTCTAGGTAAGTAAAATACATGCAGGGACTGTGATGATCCTGCATGGTTTTACTCTTTTAGTGAGATGCCAGCCTGCAGACTCATGCCACAAATGACAGTGACTTTTACACCATCACCATCATCACCACCATCTACTTGTGTAATCTGATTATAAAATGGTAACTGTAATCCATTACAATTGCACAAACAGCAATTACACACCCTTGAGAGCAGGACTTAATTGTATATTATTGGACTTTGTGGAGACAAAGTGGTTACAAGTAGTAGGCTACACTAGTTTTCTGTGTCTTATATTGCTTACGTGTAAAAACACGTGTCAGTTTGTTTAATGTTACATTAATTTGCTTTGTAATAAAAATATGTAAGATTAACATGCATTTCCTTTATTTTTCAGCAGTCTCTTGGAGAATAAGATCCAAAACATACATTATTTTAAAACAAATACAAATTTAATTTGCCAAATCTCTGCTGAGGTAACTGAAAAAAATGCGCTTTAAATATAAATATACACCATACGAGATCCGATTATAACAAACTAATTGCTGTAATATGAGAGTAAACTCGCGGTTTTATATTGATTTAAGTTGTTAACTGTCTCGTTTCACGTTCATAAGACATCTCATCGTGAAATCTCAGACACAACCGTCTGCATTTTTTCAAGTATGAACATGAGGTTACGCAGCCCGTCAAGACCCCCTCCGAGAGATCGTCTATTTTTTTATATTGAAATAAATGTTTTCACACACGAACATAATTATATCAAATTATAATGTTCCTCTGTCCTCTTTTATTTGTTCGTGTCCGTCGCTGTTGGTAAACTGTGTGTACAAGAGGAAGAGGTTTAGTGAGAAGTGAAAAGTTTTGGGACGCTCTAGGTGTCTTGGACGCAGCTGAAAGGAGCCATTTCCTGCCAAATAGTGAGCCCGTCTAATCGTGACTGCAGCAGCTACTTCCTGCATTGTTACAGTACTTAATGAGGATTAAGTTGAAGCTGTCATGTTACAAGGGGCGGCCATTAGGCCTACTCCACACCGCGAAAGAGGAAGAGAGAGGAGAGAGGCTGACCCCTATTTGATTTTCACAGCTGATTTACCTTTACCTGGACGTGGTGGACTGTCAGATATGGAGCATTAGTAGCATTTAAAATGCCTCATATCATCGTTAATGGTTATAAACAGCGAGTAAACAATAAAACAGCTTTTAAATAGAGATGGTGTGGACAAAGAAACAGGACCACCTGACAATGTTATGTAATCCAACAAAACATCACAAAGTTCATCCATTCATCTAAAATGACCCTGTCTCATGACCTGACCCTTTATATTCAGCTCCAGATACTGAAGGCAGAGATCATTGCCAGGTGTTTTTCCACCTCAGTACATTTATTAGAAGACATATTAAACCTTTAAAGGTCCTGTGTGTGTGTATTGACAGAAATTGAATATAGTATTCATAAGTATGCTTTCATTATGTACTGCATATGTGTGTATAATCACCTGGAAATAACAATTGATCTGTTTTCAGATGAGCCCAGAGAGAACAGGTCCTCTTCCATGGAGTCTGCCATGTTTCTAGAGTAGCCCTGAACAGACAAACACTGGCTCTAGATTTGATTGTTTGCTTTTTATGTGAATTTCGCAGCTGGAGTTTTTCTTACATGTTTCACAGGAGAGGGTGAGGCATGGGTAGAGTATTCAGTTGGTTGCGACCTGCAACTTCACTGCTAGGTGTCACAAAATCTTACAAACTGGACCTTTAATTAACTGTTGTTTGTTGTTGTTTGTTTGTCCCTGTCCTAATATTTCATTTCAACTGTTCATGTATTATTTCTGTAAATGTTCTTGATATATAGTTTAAAGTTGGCGAGCCTTCTCTACAAAGACAGGAATTCTGTTCTGGTAATAGCAGAAATGTGACTCAAGTCTATTCATCCATTGATTTGCATGAACAAATAATTAACACAGACAACTCATTCATGTCATCATGTCTCAGGTCACGAGTCTTTAACTTCCAAGATGAGTCTTAAGCTATTTATTTTTATTTATCAAAGCAGTGACTCGAGCCAACTCATGTCGAAGTCACAAAGACTCACGTCCACATCTCTGGGTAAAGACTATTGGAAATGTATATATTTTGCTGGTAAGTATACATAAAATTTAAATGTATTTGAGCTTTACTGAATCAGCCAATTAAATAACAACCATTTTTGCATTTTTGAGCACCTCAACAACAACTGGACGCATCACCTTGACATTTTATACATATATTTATGATCCTCAGGGGACACTTCCTAATGACTTTTTCTCTAGCACCACCACAAGATTGACATGTTTTGGTTTGAGTTAAATGTCTTGATAGGCACTGAATAAAATTTGGTGCAGACATTCATGTTCCCCAGGACGGAGGAGGACATGTCCTATTGACTTTCTCTGACTTTGTAGATACAAAGTGCCGCCAGGAGATTAAACTTTTCACTTATCTAATAACATTTCTTACATCTACAACACAGATTGAAATTTCTGTTTCCCAGAGGATGAACCCTCATGACTTTTCCTCTAGCACCACCGTTGATTTAACACTTCTGTTTCAGAGTGAAATATCTCAGCATATGTTGGATGGATTGCCATAGAGTTTGGTGCAAAATGATTGGCTGTCTTTTTATCTTTTCATTTAATGTGTTTCGGCCTTCATCAGCTTCATCATGCAACAGTATGAAGAAACCCACCCCATAATGTAAATATGTTGGTATAGTTATTGATAAAACAACTTCCTGTACACAGAAACAGTGACAATATCTAGAGAAATATCCATCATTATCTATGAACTCAAGAGTGCATCTAAGTATTTGTTTAATGTTTGCTTTGGGCATGGTGATTATGAGAAGATGGCCCCTTTGGTGCTGATTTGATTCCATTTATACGAGACAATCTCTGGCCTCAGGAGACGGAGTGGTAGGATGAGAGGACGGAAACAATCAGTCCTGATGACGCAGCAGCATCATCGAGAGAGAGAGAGCTTTTTGTCATTTAAAGAACAGCAGGATAATGCTGACAAAGCACTCAAACACCACAACCCCCCACCTGTTAGAGAATAGCAGCCCCTACCCACTTCAGTCTTTATGGGCCACTACTTCTCATAGATCACAGTATTTTAAACACGTGTGTGTGCTTTCATATGAGTGTTTGTGGATAACAGAGGATTAGTTCAGTTCACAGGGATGCTTTGAAGGTCTTGTCATGAAAGAGGCAGCCAGCTGGATCCTTTATGGAAGCGATATTGCAACTTCTAATGTTGTACCCTGCTGTGTGTGTGTGCGCTCTGGACTTGCATGTATAGATCTGGCGCTGGTTGACCAGCCATTAATGTAACCCTCCTCTTAATCCCTACTGTAAAGTGAGACATCAATAGGCTACTTCATGATGTTAGGACCCTACTCTGAGTTCTTAGTTTGATGTTGCAGGCTTCCGGATGTGGGAATGTCACTTTTTTTGTGAGTTAATGTGGGAATTATAGCGTTTGTGTTGATGGTTGAGATTTTCATGTTGTGTCAGGGAGTCAATTATATGATGCTGAGGTTGGGATAAGGAGCCTGATGTGTGGTGCTGATGCAGGTCCCTGTTGAAAGCCTAGAGGTAAACATGAAGCTGAGGTTGCTAGTGTGAGACCAAAGTTTGAGGTTGGGGGATAATATTATGCTAAACTTTATGTATAGGAAGAAATATGCACTATGCTGCATATTTATATAATACAGTAGTCATGTGAATGCATGTTGTGTTTCCTGAAATGGCCTGATTGATGTATTAAAGGGCTCTGGGGGGAAAGAAAATTGCTATTGGGCCATTATTAACTCAGTGTACACACTCTGTCACCTCAAAGTTTCCATGCAGTACAATACACACAGCAGTCTACACATAGCCTCAGGTTTACTGTGTGTCAGTTATTGCAGGTAACTTGAATAAACACAACTTTATTTAGGAATATGTGCTGTGTAAACATCATATAAGCTAGAACACGTTATAAGTAGATCTAGTCACAAGACAGCGCTTCAACATTATGACCCACATTAGCTGTTATTGTACTTTGGTGGCGCAAATTCCCGAACAAATTTGCAGTTAATTAAATGACCAAAAACCAATTAACATGCAGTAAACTGGAGACTTTTGAGGGCCTCCTCAGGGGAAATGAATGGATTGCCACCTATGCCCGGTTGGCAAACCAGTCTTGCTTCCTGCCTGCTCTCACATCTGTTGTTAACCCACTGTTCACCATCTATATTGCTATTGTTCTATATATTTGCATGCATCTCTATAGCCACATGTTATATGTTCCAGCTCCAGTGTGCACATCATACCGGCAGTATAAAGTCATTTTGAGTCCTGACCTAGGATTGCTGGTCTATTGTTTCAGAGGCAATTAAGATGCGAGTGAGGAAATCTGTGATGCTTTGCACTTATTACATGTCTTTATTATAACATGGTGTGTGTGTGCATGTGTGTGTGTGTGTGTGTAAGTGAGTGAGTGTGTGTGTATTAGAGGGGATGTCTGGTCTTGCTAGGGTCAGCCCGAGGAGCCCATGGCCCCTGGCATGGTCGTCCTGCTTTGGCCCTTGGTGGTCACTGGCTTACATGATGTGATCCGGTCGCCCTGGTATGCCGAGGTGCGCATGCCCACTAAGAGGACGCAGCGGCTCCATGTGTGTTGAGGCGCATTATTTGGCAACAGACGCGGCAGTGGGGAGGGCCGAAAAAAAGAGGATATCCCCTGGATTTCTAAAAAAGCAACGATTTATCGAGGTTAACTGCAGATTAAACATTCCTTGGTCGACCATCGGCGAAGAAGGGGCAACAAAGCGACCGAGTAAGTTGAATGAGGTGAAGCCGAAGTTTTTTAGTAAGTGGATCGAGGGGAGCCTTTTATTCGGAGTCGTCGAGAGGAGCCAGGTTTTCCTCCACCTATCTGTGACGATAAAGAAGCTGATGGGCTGTTGAAAAGTAACACTTCTCCGCAGAGCCAAAGGTTGAGCACTGGTGGAGGAGAGGGAGAGGGGGGCTCGCTCAGCCCCCAAAAATATATCTTATTTTACGTTTTTCTTACGTCTGTCAGCTTGTAACCATGATCCCTGGACTTGATTATGTGCGGTAGAAGTCGTTAAATGAGGTAAGGATTATAACGTTTCAACGCCGGCGGCTCTTCGGCGGCAAGCTCAGTCCGTGGGCCGGTCGATGAAATTTATGAGTTCCGACTCGGTTTTTTACCTCGGGAGGGGGACAGGCAGGTAAACAGTCCCGGTGAGCCGCACACAGCCTCACTTTTTCGGGCAGAGGGGTGAAAGTTTGTGCCCCCCTTTTCTTTTTTTTTGAGCTGCTAGGTTGTCCCGCATCGGGTTGCAGTCAGGTCAACGATTCGGGCTCGGTTCTGGTCCTGTGGGTTGTGATGATGAGCCGGGGGCTTGGAGGGACTTCTTTTACTACTTTGACTTTGTGGTCCCCCCCTCTCTCTCCCTCTCTCTCCCTCTCTCTCCCCCTCTCTCTCTCTCCCGGCAGCCGTTGGCCGGTCAGACGTTAACCGTTTATTTCACGAGCTCGAGCGGCTTCGTGTTTTTGTTTGTGCGATGTTAGCTAATGTTAGCTCGCTAACTAATAACACGCTCACCTCCTCTTGAGGCGGTGTCAATAATAAAAAAGCCGGCTAGTTGCACATGTACCGTGGGCTGGGTTTAGTTTTTTAAAGGGCTGAGTTTGGTTTGGATGGTGTACTGGGTGGTGTAACGTTAATGGTGGACGCTGCTGCCCGCTTTAAGCCCCCCTTGGCACCAGTGTTGGTTCTGCTGCTATCTGGTAGCTAATCTTCCTACTTCTCTCTGTGACAACCGTAGTCTTCCTCCTCTTAAAGCTGAACACACACACACTCTGACACACACCGCACACACTCCCTCTCTGTCTCTTGCTCTCACCCAGACAGGCACACACATACACATTCACACACACACACACACACATTTCCAGCCACCACAGCTCTATAGGAGTTTGCAGCGCTTCAGGACAAGGACTCAGGATTTCTGCCATCACACCAGTTTATTCTGATATTTCTGATTATCTGGAAGCACTCAGATAGATTTTAATATTTAATGATTGAATGTGAAGGAAGCCGGTGTTGCTTTATGGTGTGCTGGCAAAGCCACATGCAGCATTTTACATCTGTTATGAAGACACCGGGTACTGCTGTTAACTTTATTTGTGGCAGTTTAAGAAAGCTTAATGCTGATTTTGATTGAGATTTATTAAGGTTTTATTACATGTGTCTGTCATGTTATTAGAGACTTGAATCAATCTAGTTTACAGTTTACTTTGAATGTTATATTGTTATATGAATGTTATTATATTGGCTAATGTTGCAGACTTCACCATTTTAGAGATTATGTTATGTTATGACAGGATGGCAAGTTGTGATTTTCAAGCTGATGTTTTTCACTATTACGGAAGAAAACTAGAAAATATTTATATTTTATGAAGCTGGTGGATTTTTGCTTGAAATGTTACTTTAAACAATTGTTTGTTTATCAAAACTTGCAGCTCTCCTTTTTTGTCACATATATTTAAGATAAGTGCTTAATAAGCACCTGCGTACAACAGAGGCACTTCAAATCAAGTGCTGTGCATACCGTGTAGAGTGGGCATGGTATGGTGGCGTTGGTAAAGTGATCTGCTGTTTGGAGACTTTATTGCCTCTCTGCGGAGATCTGGAATGAACTCTCAGTTGTTTGTGTGAACAAAGGCTTTGTAATGTGTTATTTGCATGTTGACAATCTGTTGCATTGTTTATGAACTGTCACGGTGAACAAAATACAGGTTGCCTTTAGTGAAGGGGTTGTCTGACACCGATCAGAAGAGATGGGAACGCTTTGCTTTGATGGTGCAACCTTGTATGAGAGACATTACTTCCAATGGAGTCCTATCCACTCCAGATTGACCCATTTGACAGTAATATGATTGCAAGACTTGGGTGGGTCAGAACGTGCTCAGAAGTTTTGTTGTTTTCCATGAAAGTGCCGTTCCAGTGATCACACACAAGACTGATCCAGAGATGTTGTGTAATCAGCCACTGTTCTGGAAAGGGTCATCTGTTGGCCACATTTAAAGCTGCTCCACATGACTGCAGGGGTCACAGGGCAGCTATTTGGTCAAACCTCCATGACTTCATCAAACATATAGGCAGCAATTTGCTCTCTAATTGCCTTCTTCTGCCTATTTTGTGTAGACGATGTCATCAGTCACTGCACAAAGCACTGGCTTGTTAAGTTATTTAATGGAGCAAACCAGTGACCCACATAGGTTTGCTTTGGCTATGACGAAAGCTAAATTGTTCAATTATCTTATCAAGGTTTTGTTTCTAGCTCGAGCTTTGGAGGACCGGTGTTGCTATCACTTGTTGTTCTGACAGATGCAACCATTGGCTGAGTCCAGACCTTCAAATCGGCCTACTTCAACAAGTTGACAATTCTGCCTGACATCAGGCAAGTGCACCCAGATAATTGATAAGAATATTTTGCTGGTGCAGCAGTTTTACAAGGCTGCGTGGTCGCTCGGTATTGTGAAAACCCCCTCCGTGCGGTGTAGAAATATGTTTTCCCAGGTTAAAGGTTTGTTGGTGGGTAAATAAAATGCTGAACACGTAGTGTATGTGCAGCCAGACATCGATGATGGTTTGAGAGTGGGTCTGCCAGCCTGGATGAAGGGTGATTGAGTGACTGATGGTTGACATGATCCACAAGTGACTAGATAAATAACCGCCTTGGGGCAGGAAACAAGACATGTGTAGATAAACTGTATATACTGGCTTGTGCCGTGGTGCCCTGATAGTGGTAGCAACCTGATACCAGATTAGAGTGCGTGTATTCCGCATTGGTGCAAGCCGCAATCGCCAAGAGTCAAGTACCTGCACAATGCAATTTGATAATATGCTTGTGATGTAATGACACTGCAAATGTTAATGTGAGGATTGAGTTCAGTTAGATAAACACTGACAAACTATGTACAGCAAATGTACACACCATGTATCTAGGATGAGTCCTTACTGCAGTGACCCGGGTTCAATTCCTGCTCTGTCTCCTTCCACTGGTCTCTATCTAAATAAAGTAGAAATGCCAAAAAGTAATCATTAAAAGGACACGTCACCATGACTACCACCTTACAGCGTGCACTGTTTTAACCGTGTCGTTAAATGCTGTTTGGGGATTTCCATTTCATTTGAATATTTATCAGGATAGTATTGTTTAGAGAGATCATCACACCAAACTTTCATAACCACACAGGCCGACTGATTAAAAATAGTATAAAATTAAAATAGCTCGTTATCCTGATGTGTGGTTCCCGGTTATACTTGTGCGTTAACTTGTACGCAGCCTGTTTGTCAGATGTGTAAAGTTGAGTTTCTCCCTTCAGTTCAAGTTCAGTTCCAGCTTTTGCGCTGGTTAAATGTGATGTAGAGATCTTGAGTGGGTGGGGGTTTGATCCAGTGTGTGTGTGTGTGTGTGTGTGTCCGTGCGCCAAGGAGATGAAATGTGAAACCTGTCAGCCATTCAGATCCCCTGTTACAAAGATAGGGTCAGTGTCCGTGTAAGGTTTGATGGGGGGGTGGTGGTGGTGGGTGGCGTTCCCCATGTCTAACTTCTTCCCCCAGCATCATTTCACAGCTATATGCATCAGAGTTCATAACACCATCACATCTCCCCCAGCACACACACACACACACACGCACACACACACTGTATAATGGCCGTCACTGTGCAAGCCTGGCGTCTGCTCCAGCACCTGAAGGGTTAAAACGAGCTTCAGCTTCTCGCTCAGTCATACACACACACACACACACACACACACACTGACAGAGTCGCACACACACACACACACACACACACACTAGCCAACCGGTTTAAACTGGTTTGCAGGAAAACTGCTTTGTGTGTCCCACTGAATCCTGGGAAGGGTCATGTCATATGTGTCTCAGTGATGTCAGAGTATAAAAAAAAAAACAACTTAGTCAGCGCTCTGTTATCAGATGATTTCCCTGAATGCTGCACTGTGACTGCGTATGAATATTGTATAGGTACATCATGGATACACTGAGTGTGCTTTATGCTCACCGCCATAACCATCTGAGAACAGGAAGGGGAGGGGGGGGTGGAGTGTGTACAGTGTGTCACTGAGAAGTAGTAGGCTGTAAGGGTTAATTGTAGTCCTCCTCCAAAAAAACCATAGCTTCCTGTAGTGCGTCGCTGGGCAGACTGAGGGCCTCAGCAGACTCGGTCTGGGTCTCGATTCTCTAAAGTACAAGCATGAATATGATTCAGGACCTAACTGTTTCCTCCGTCGTCGTGGTTCGTCCAGTAAATAGCGGCACGTCTCTGAATGTCACTCGTGCTTTCTGTTTTAGATTCGGTGAACTTTGAGCACAGGTCACCTCCTGTAGCATGCCACGTGTTTACCTTTTACGCGTCTGATAGTGACCAAAGTCATTTCAATGAGTGCCAGTAAATGCACAATATTATCCTGGTTTTGCACTGAAGATGAGAAACCTGGTTATTTACATCCCTGCGTACCGTATCCAGGTTTCTGCATGCGCACAGGTGTATCTGAACCAACCAAGCTTCGTCAGCAGTTTAGGATAAACTCAGTTTGGGTTCTGCTGCATTTTCCACTTTGCTTGATTTGGTGACTCTATCTAATGATGACTAATGGAAAATTAGACAGTACCCAAGTCATACTTTCCCTTTTATTTATTCTGATCATCATTATTTACATCATGTTTTTTTGTCTTTCTGACTAGCTACTAAGTAGTAGGTGTTGATGACTCACCTGATCTCACCAGGAACCTTGAAAATGAGTTTGCATGCCTCATCACTGTATCACGGTTTTTATTATTTACGTTTCTGAATGGACGTTTACATGCTCGACACTTACTGCAAAAACCTGACAATTAATTACCAGTTACTTTTTTTCTTTCTGTATACCTGAGCCACGGCTACACTCAGAAGCAGCGGGACAAGTCGGACGTGATAAACGGGAATAGCACACACTTATAGATGTCGCTCCTGGAAGGCATTCATAGTGTTGCACTTGGCTACACACTAAAAAGAAAAAAAGTGACCAAAATACTGGTTTAAGAGTTTGAGAGAGCACTTCAAACCCTCCTTATTTTCTCACCTCTGCACACACCTGTCCAAATACTGTGTGAAGCGTGTGTGCTTCTCAGACTGTTGGTTTCGGAAAATTACAAAAAAAAAAGCGTAGGACTCAGTCTAGTATTGACATCAAAAGGTGTATGTGTGTGTGTTTTGGAGAAGGTTTTTGAAGCTGTTCGGTAGTCTGACAAACACTTGTGTTGAAGCGTACCGGCCCCTTCATCAACAGAGGATGTCTGTTATACATAAATGGCTTTTTATACAGTGATATAGAAAGTGCATCTGAGGTGAACACAGAACAATGTAATAGGCCATTATGGAAAACATAAAGGTAAATGCGTATTGACCCGTGTGGTCTGCCATCTCCCCGTGTCTCCGCTCTCTCATCGCTGACCCAACACCGAGGGATTTAGAGCAGCCACTGTTGGGGTAATGTGCGTCTGTATGTACGGCGTACTTGTTCACATCTGTGAGTGCGTGCAAGAGCACACAACCGCTCAACTGTCTTGACAGAACGAGCTGCTGTATCTGTCTCACTGCGCCACCGCTGGCATGTCAACATCTGGTGGGATTGAATTTGTTGCACAGGGGATATCGGACGGTACAGTAATGGATCTGGTGCGCCTCGGTGCCTGACACAAGGAAAGAGAGGAATAAAATCTGAAAAATGAACATAAAAAGAACACGTAAATTACTTAAAGTAATCGTGTTTCCTGTGTCGTTTCTGAACAGAAATCATGCTCCAGTTCATTTTAGAAATTCCCTACATTCCTTTTAACTCTGATTACTACAATGTCATGTTCTTTCAGCTGCTTGATGTCCCACTGCACCATTTTTTTTTCTTACCGCTCTTTCAAAAGACCTTGTTTTTGCAGTGAGAATTGACTGCTTACTCAGCACTCCATCTTATTTTTTTTTCAGCTTTTGCCTCCTTTTTGGGTTTTTGGTTTAGACTGAAATTTGGATAATTGGACGTTTGAGTCAACATCTTGGTCATGTGACCTTACTAATCCAACATGTTTTGTCTGCTGGACATTTTAGTCCCCACATGTGTCGCCTTACATCCGATTCAAGGTCAGTTTTGTCTGCTTAACGTCTGAATGATAGGCCCACAAGCACGAACACACTGAATGTATTAATGGGTAATAACTCTGTATTGAGTCACATAAATAAAATGACGTCCAATGAATGTCCAATCAGTTTCAAATTTACAAACGGCGTGCGGTGCAGCTGTGAAGAACCAAGCGGCTGTAATCAACTTTATTTTGAACGCCACATTTATACAACAATTATTAATTGCCTCCATAGTGCCGGAGGTTGCTGAGAGAAAGATAAAAAGACTTTCGGTGATGTGTTGTTGTGTATCTAGCTCTGGTCACTCCATTTTAAAAAATCATTCTTGGGACCTGTCCCTGCACCTGCACAGGACTATACACTTGTTCATAAATAACTGGACTGATATCTGCCATGCTTTCACCTCTTACTCTTCAGATGTTGTTCCAGTTACTTTCAGGACTTGCGGAAAAATCCTAACTGCTGATTAGGTTTAAACCACTGACAGTAAAAAGAATGGACGGTGTATGCTTGACGTCTGTGGTGCCATGTTGGCTGTCCTGCCAGATCGGCAGACGTGGATCATCGGGCCGAATGATGCCTGTTGGTTTAAACTGGAAACTGAAATCATTTACACTTCCACTGCTTTAGCTTCTCAACTTCCGCTTCAAAGACGCCTTAAAGGAGCCTAATGGAGTTTTATGTTTCCATTCAGTGTCACCAAAACACATTGTGTGTCTTAAAGGTCAAAAAAACAGTCTCGTTCCTCATAAAACCTTTGCCAAGCTGATTTTTAAAAAAAATTTATTTTCAATCCAACGTTGATAACATAAATTTTTTTTTTAGCTTGCTGCCTTTTCTTCCTTGTCTTTGCTGGTGCATTGCAGCATGTCTTGGCATGTTATCGCCACCTGCTGATCAGCGAAATAGTGTGACACTGTTGATAGCGCTGTGTATTGCATAACCCTTGTGCACGTTCACCAGATAAACAAAATGGGGACCCATTCATAGAGCTGATAAGGGCTCTAAAACTCCACAAGGAGCCTCCTTTCGACGCTCCTCCTAACTCCTTTCAATACTTCAACTTCAACTTCACACTTGAGGTTGTGTTTCTTAAGTGGTTGAGCTTTGATGCGGCTCAATAATATTTCACAAGAATTCACGTTTGCACAGCGGCTAGCCAAGTGTAACATTTCAACTGCTGTCGGCGCTTGCACGACAAGTGATACTGATAGAACCACCAACAGGTTTCATTCGTTGCCTTCAGTTCGACTGCTTTCAATACTTACTCGTCAACTCAGCTTTCAACAATTACCATTTTAAGATCCTGTAACTGGTTTACAGTGTTCACAGCCTGCCTGCTATTTTGAGCAGAAGCAGGCACACTTAACAGCTGTCTTCATAAAATGTTACCTGTTCTACACAGAACCTTTTCTATCCACTTATTTAGTCTGTTTAGTCAGTTTGTTTTACTACTTAGATCTTTGGATGTTGTGATAAACTGTGGTCTGACTCAAATAATGGCTTAAATAACTCATTTGTATCTTGTGGCAATACAAATAATACCGTTATTTCTTTCTTTATCTGCAGGGGATGTCTGAGGAGGCTGTCCGCCAGACGCGCAGCCAAAAGAGGGCGCTGGAGAGGGATGCTGCTCCCCAGTCTATAGAACCCTCCAATGCTGACAGTGAAAGCAAAAAGCCTAAATTGGACCCGTCTGAACCCACAACACAGGCACAAACTAGTCCTTCACCCGACCCTGTACCAGCAGAGGATGGTCAGAGCCGGACTAGGGATGGATCAGAGCGCGAGAAAGGTCAGGAAGAGGAGCAGAGCCGGCTGCCGTTACCTTTAGTGTTACCTTTGGCCTCTCAGCCGGCGAAGGGTGATCCGGAGAGGGCCCAGAGACAACAGACGGCAGAGCTGGGCTCAGACAATCGGACTGAGTGCAATGACAAAGCCAGCAAAGTGAGGACAGAGCCAGCATCTATCGATACAAGGAGTCGGGTCCGACTGACTGAGCCGAAGGCATCCGGTGGCATGCTGGCTGCAGGCGAGGTGAAGGCTACCATTAAAGTGGAAGTTCAGACGGGAGAGCAGCCGGTGGACATGAGCACCTCAAGAGGGTGAGAAACAGTTTACAGTAAACTCTGTTCACCACCTGTCAGAAAAGTAGTGTGCAGAAAACTTCATCTACACAGAAATTACCTGGTTTATCTGAAGAAAAAAGGCATTTATTTACTTTATTTGCATTTACAAAGACCTAAAAAATGTTTAAAGTTACTTTTCTGACCTTCAAACTTAATGCATAGGGGTGATGGGGGAGGGTGGTGGTGGTGGTGGTGGTGGTGGTGGTGGGGGGGGGGGGTGTCGTCCTCAGAGGTGAACTTTTATCTTTTAGGTCTACCTCCATTTTCCCCCCTACTCACCACCTGAACCCTAAAAACTCCCCTCACACAAAATGAAGCCGTGTGTCACAAACCGGTTCTAGCCGGTTGTTGCCATGGTTTCCACAGTGGAAGGAACGGTGAGGGGAGGGGGGGAGGGGTAGGGTGGGAGGAAAAGTGAGTGTGTCACGTGACGGTGACTTTGAGGTCATGTGATTTCTTTGGAAGAGTAGTGATTAATCCACAGGAAGTGATGATGGCGCTAAGCCCTGAGGAGAGACTAACACACACACACACACACACACACACACACTAACGCACACAGGGAGGAGGCTAGGAGAGACAGGCCTCACGATGTCATGCGTTGACTTTAACGACTTCTAATGTTTTGCATAAATACATAATCTGTGTAATCACGAGGCCATCCTTATTTTTAAGAGGAACATTAGTCATGGTCTTTAGTTTTTAGTGGCACTCGTCAAAGAATTTAGGTCATCTGCTCTCATGTGTAGCCTGCAGTTGATTCGTCACTTTGCCGGAGAAGATATGCGTGCATGATCATGTGATTTATTTTTTCATACCCAGATGAGGGTTAATTCAAACCGCCTCCAAGAAGTCCCCATGCTTTCATTGTCTTAGTGTGTTTTGAATGACGTGCTGTATGTAGCCCGACACTATTGCTCCTGACGCCTGTTGCGACCTACCACAACATCCTGTCTCAACAGGAAATATGTGCTCCTAGAGCAGCCGTTGCATTGTGACTTTAAGACCTTTACTTGAGGCGTTCTGTTGTTGGAAAAGCATCAACGTGAAGTGACGCCGCACGGAGAGGCTGTGTGTGTCCAGACTTGCTAGATTATAGTGGAGCAGATCAACCCACGGGCCATAAATTATGATTGTGGTTGAGGAGCAAAGCTCCCTGAATACAGACATTACTAATGGGTGCTAATGTTTGAGACAGTTGAGATGCACGCGTTCATCTTCCGTCGTTGTTAACATTTTAGTGGAGATCCCAGTGTCTTTAAATGTGTGCAAAATATCTTAAATTGATGGAACTTTGTAGCCATAAAAAACAAGTCTTTGATTTGTTTATTTCTCATCATAAAGCGTCATTAAAGAGCTCAAACAGGCTGATACAGAAAATTTGTGGTACTGTCAGATAGTGTGCAAAGAAGAAGATTTTGACAAACTTAAATCTACATGAGAGGAAATAAAAGGGAAACCTGGATGTTATGGTTAAAACTGATTCAACATTTTCCCCTTATTGGAAAAAAACGGGAATTATTTTTGACATAACTGATGTTGTTGTCTTGTTTTATTCATGCTCAAATTATATAATAACAAAAAACATAATGTCATTGAATGTCTTTGTCCAGCAGCATAAAAAGGGAAAAGCGCCCTCCGTCCCCTGAAGATGACGACGTCATCATCCTGTCGGATAACGACTCCCCCAGTCCACCAATGAACGGATTGAGCCACTTCAAGGAGCTGGACACAGACCTGCTCATGGTGAGACACACCTACAATGAGCTAGAAGTCATGCATTTCATACACTGTCGGCACGGATAGTTGATTCAGTTGGGCGTCAGCAAGTTATTGTCTAACCTCAAAGCTCAGAGTAAGTGGAAATAAGTGGGCAGATATTTTAATTCGCTTTCAATTCAGTTTTATTTATATAGCTCCAAATCACAACAAATGTTATCCCATGACACTTTCCATACAGAGTAGGTCTGAACTGGACTCTGTAGTATCTACAGAGACCCAACATTCCCCACCATGAGCAAGCACTTGGCGACGGTGGCAAGGAATCACTTCTTCTAACAGGGAGAACAAAGCCCAGCACAGCAACAATAAAATAATTATAACTAGAAACTTTAATGGAGATCTGACTAAAGGTAGTAATAATGATAATTATAGTAATAGTAATAATAGGAAAGCAGAAAAACTCTGGGGAAGAAGCTAGGTTAGTTTCATGCATTGATGGGGCATAAGTGTGTCCAGATGGAGAGAGAAAAGGAAGAGAAGAGCTCAGTCCGTGATGGGAAGTCCTTCGGCAGTCTACATGGTTCAGGCCAGCCCTAACTATAAACTCTCCAAATCCAAAACGGGATGCCAGTTCCACAGAAGAGGAGCTTGGATAGGTGTTCACTGTCACACAGTTATGACACACTCAGACCCAACGTGACAACAGCATCTGAACACATCTGAAATCCATTATTTTCGATGCAAAGCTGTGCGCTCAAGTTCAACCAGATTTCCTGGGTAGAGCAGAGCCTGCTGAACTCAGCGGGCGAGCTCGGCTCAAATCACATTGTGTCTTGAAAGAGCTGTTAGTGGGTCCACGTGGTCCAGCTGAGGCTCCGACATCAATTGTTAAACAACGATCACTGGGAAGGGTTTTTTTTTTAAAAAAAAAAAATCTTTTTGTATTGCGAGTGGTGTAAGTGATGTTGTGATCTGTCGAGTATAGAAGAGCAGCCCGGCGGAGAGGGAGCGCATCATTAAACAGCTGAAGGAAGAGCTGAGACTGGAGGAGGCCAAGCTGGTGCTGCTGAAGAAGCTTCGACAGAGCCAGATACAGAGGGACACCCTCCAGAAGGTGAACAGTGATTAAATACCGACACAGGCTCGCTCAACTTAGACTTCCACGTCAAGCGTTCTTGATGTTGTTTAATACTCTCCCGTTTTCTTTCTCAGCCCTCAAATCTGTCCGGCTCCTCGGCTCCTCCTCCTCTAATTCGGGGAACAATTACAAGCAATAAAGGCTCTCAGCAGGTTAATACTCCACTATCACACATGCATACAGGCACCTTTGCGCTGAAGTTCATACCGTTTCTGATGATGTGTTTCTCTGAGCAGGTTTTGACTGGCAGGAGTTCAGGCACAGTCATCCCTCCGCCACTGGTCAGAGGAGGACAGCAGGTGTCGTCCAAACATGGCTCCCAGATCATCATGCCGCCTCTGGTCAGAGGGGCACAGGTGAGTCATGTGGAAATGTTAACAAAATTATATTTTTATACATTTGAATCTTTGTCAGGTCAGTGCTAGCCTTCTTTGCACCATCTCTGAGTCAAACTGCAGGGAAATATTTACACTTAAAGAGACTTATGATCTCTCTTTGCGCCTTTCTCTCTGTGTGTGTGCCCTTTGCCTTGGTGCTTTTGATGTCCCTCCCCCTGTCCTCCACTGCCTTTGTTTGTGATGTCCCTCCATGTCATCCCTCTCATTGTCCTGGTTAGCCCATCTCTGTATCTCCACAGCAGATCCAGGCTCTCCGTCAGCAACAGCAGCAGCAGTTGGCTGCCTCTGGCGGTTCAGGACCCCCGCCTTTGCTGTTGGGCCCCAGGACCTCAGCCCCTGCAGGCCAGAGAGGCATGGTCCAGCCAGGCCTCATCAGAGTTGGCAGCAATGCGAACACACTGGTCAGTATCTCAGAGGTGCTTTTAAGTTAAACTCATAGGGCTATTTTAGGGCTACTTTTTTTTTTATTGCATTTAAAAGAAAGCAGAGCGCTTCAGTGGCAGGGCTAAAGTTACCCTACCACAACCTATTGGCCCTCTTTGGCTGAGTTGCCCTTCTGGAGGAAAAACAAACGTAGCTTCATAAATAGGAGTACGAGGAGGTGAAACATAAGACACGAGTGAAACAACTTCATGTGAAGTAGGCCTATTTTCTCAGAACTGATTATTAGAAAGTAGGCTAATAAGTAACTAAAAACAAATATTTCAGTCAGTGACGTACAAATACACAGTGTATTATATCTGTGCAAAGTACTGTGAATGAGTTTTTATCTCTAGCGTCAATGTTAAAGAGAGTTATTTTCTGTGGAGGCTGATCTCAAAAGGTTCAGTTCAGAGAGTGCCGTGGAGCCTGATGATCAAGTAAAATACTTTATAATAACTATGGTGAAAAATGGCACGGTAAGGCCAGGAGCTTTGAATTGGGCTCCAACTGTTATAACAGTATTATATCATTATTAAACACCTTGCGTTTAATATAGTTTAACAGCAACCCCTTGGTAACTTCTATATTGCTTAAACAAGTCAAAGATGTTCTGATTGTTGGCTGATTATTAACTTTGCTTGTGTTTAAAGGCCTCGCCGTCCAGTCTGAAGGGCTCTTCCTCAGGAAGCAGCGGGATGTCCGTGGTTAACGTGAACGACTCCCCAGCCAGCCGTCAAGCTGCAGCTAAACTCGCCCTCCGTAAACAACTGGAGAAGACCCTCCTGGAGATTCCCCCACCCAAGCCCCCAGCCCCAGAGTTTAACTTCCTGCCCTCTGCAGCCAATAATGAGTTCATCTACCTGGTGGGCCTGGAAGAAGTGGTACAGAATCTGCTGGACACAATCCACAGAGGTGCGTTCGTCTTCATGTTTGATAGCTTTGCTTTACGTGTGCAGAGGGGAAATAATTTTTCTAGTAAAAATGTTAAACATTCCCCAGCTCCTGCTCCTAAATTGTGACGATTTGCTGCTTTTCTTTGTAAGGCTTAAATGTTGGATCTGTTTCAAAAAGGTGTTAGCAAGTGTCCACGTGTAGTCTGGACATTTAAATATCTGTCTGTCTGCATGTTTCTTTGTAATTACCTCCTTGACACCATGCAAACACCTCTGTCAGTTTTTAATCAGTCCATCTCGGTTTCCTCTTTCTCTCCGTCCAGGTAAGACAGGTGTAGCACTGTCAAAGACCCTTGTTAAAGAGCCCTTCATCTGCACCCAGTGCAACACTGACTTCACCTGCCGCTGGAGGCAGGACAAGACAAAAGGCGGGGTAGTCCTCTGTGAACAGTGCATGTCATCCAATCAGAAAAAGGCTTTGAAAGCTGAGCATACCAATAGGCTGAAAGGTGCGTTTGTCAAAGCACTGCAGCAAGAGCAGGAAATAGAGCAGCGTATCTTCCAGCAGACGTCCTCACCCGTCTCCCACAGTAGCTCCTCATCTTCATCGTTGAAAGCAGAGCAGCTGGTGTCTCAGCAGCTGAAGCAGGCTCAGTCCAGAGCGTCCTCCCTCCAGCACCACCACCAGGTCAGCCGAGGAGGCAACATCCTTCACCATCACTCCATCAAGCAGGTTTGAGTCATTTCTTTCCCGTACAGAGAAACACTTGTGCAGTCGATGCAGCTGTAAGTCAACCCGCCCACCTTTCTGCGTCTCTCAACTCCCCTCAGAGCTCCCAGGGCCAGCTGTCCCATGGTGTCTCATCAGTCGGGGTGAGGGGCGTCCCCCACTCCTTCTCCTCCTCCTCCCAGCTGCAGAGCGCAGTGGCGGCGGCAGCTTTGGTCAGCCGGCCAGGTAAGCACGCCCATGTTTCCCACCGCTCTGTCCAGAGTTCAAAGGTGAGCAGCAGTGGAATCGGCGGCGGCAGGAATATCAGCGGAGGTAGTGCCTCATCCACTGCATGGAAGAAGCAGAGCAACAATAACACAGGTAGACTCACATATGATATATAATATCGGCCCAACTGTGGCGCCTGACATCTGCTCTCTTTCAAATTCCTGTCTGGTCCAAAAGCAATCCTTGAACTTCTCAGTACCAACCTTTACACAAAAGTTGTTGCAATCCAGTGTAATCTCACACACACACACACACAGGAAAAATAAAACACAGTTAAGAAACATGCAGCAGGAAATGTTTTCGGACAAGGCAATCCCACTCTCCAGTTCTTCCCCTGCCAGTGACCTCAATCTTCCTACTTTAGTCCTTCCGTGGTGGTTTATGATTTTTTTTTTTTTCCTCTGTGTCACAGCTAAATCTTAGAGTAGTCATTTTTTCTTTGGTGTCTCTCTTTTGTTTTGAAGGGTGGCTGTCTATTCGGGTGCTATGTCAAATCATACTGCTTTCCCCCCTCCCCCCCCTCTTATTCACCTCAAAAAGTATTAAACCGACGGCATGCCGCTTTGCTCCACACCTTGACCTGCTGCTCTTCTTGCATGTTCGCAGGAGTCACAATGGCCTACGTGAATCCCAGCCTGACAGGTCACAAGACGTCAGCCACCGTTGACGCCCGTCAGAGGGAGTACCTGCTGGACATGATCCCCTCTCGCTCGTCGATCTCGCAGACTGCAAACACATGGAAATAATTTAAAAGTGTACTCTGCTATTCATTGTTCGTTCTTGTCCAAGTTCCTCAGCTCCGATAATATGGTCAACAGCAACCCCCAGAGGACTGTTAAGCAAATACAATCTCCTAAAGTGAAGAAAACGTTCCTTTCTTACCTTTTTGTATGATTGCTGTTTTAGTTTCCTTTATTTTCTGTTTATTTTGAGATTCACTATTCTTTGGTAATTGTGCAGAAACCGTTTTGATTTGACTGGGGCAAAGAAAAAACAAATACTTGAAGGGCTTCCCCCCCTGGGTACTTGTGTCCTCCAGACTGGGTGGTTAAATGATGTTTTCTGCATTGAGTACTCTGTTGTGGGCTTTAAAGCTCTCTCTGCCATGATGTAGGTCAAACTGACCCAACCTTTTGACACTTGAATGGTTATAGTCATACCCAAGAGTTCAACAAAATACGCATTTATTTTAAGCAAAAACAAAATAATTAAGTTGTAAAAAATTTCAGTATGTCACCCCTGTAGTTTAAGGTTTGAATTTATTTTGTATTTACAGTAAGTTATTTTGCTTTTTTTTTGACTGATGTTAAAAATCACTCTGTATATTGTGGTTTCCACAAATGAAGAGTTTATTCTACCTTTGTTGTTTTTTTGTTTTTTTTTGTCCTGTTTAACCGCATGCCTACCCTTAACCCTTCTATTCATTTTGCACCTTAGCTTGAAGAAGCATGGTGCCGTTGCTTAAATTCATCTGTAATTACCATCTGTAATTTGCTTATTTTATATCAATGTCAACATTGTAAGATTATTTTTTGTGTGTTATGTTATCGCCGAGAAAAAGCAAACTCTGAAGGAGCTGAATTTGCCACACTGGAGCCAGAGATCTTCTCCGATTTATTCAACCAGAATTCCTGCATATACTTAGACCTGAATCGGTTCTTGAAGGGAATATTTTCCAGCTACCAAGACCCCGGAATACACATGACCATCTTTATCTCGTACCCCCTCAACATATTGCATAATTTCTCTGCTTCCCGATCTAAACTGCATTGTACAAACTTCTGTTCAAATTTATTTGGTTTACTTTTTTCCTAGCTCCTAAAGAAATAATAAAAATATACATTTTAAGCACTTGTTTTCATTTGTTTTTAGTAGATAACATAAAACTAGCTTGACATTTCATTGAGAAACAAAACTTACTGAGATGGTGGGATGGCTTTCAGTGCTCTAGCTTTATTTCTATGACAACAGAAGGGAAGGGAGGCATTAGCATGTTGACAAATTTTAACCAGAGAAGTGATCAGAGAGGGTTTCAGATCAGTGTTGAAAGAGAAACTGTAGGAAATAAAATGCAAAAGAAAGCAGGGAGGATAATGGAAATTTCACTGAGCAAACATATAGCATAAAGGCTGACCTGGACACATCAGCAGTTGAGACAGAAACAGGAAGAACAGGTTGTCAAGATCAGAGATATAGACCGCAAGGCAAACTGCTATCTGTGAGGTGGCTCCCTATACATAGAAGTTACATGCAGTGGTGGAAAGAACATTTATACTTGAGACACTTTAATGTTTGCATCTTGTGCTATTTTATATTTCTAAACTACTATTTCTTAAACTACTGCATCTGATTTCAGGAAAAATGTGCTTCTTCCTCTGCATGCACTACAATATGATGTTACAGATTAATCTGTCCAGTTAAAAGTTAAGTATTCCCCAATAATAAGCAACATTACAGTGCTGCTTACATGTTCATCAGCAAAATCCAGCAGTATAAAATACAACCATATTACTTTGCTGCATAATGTAATGGAGTATTTTTATTCCGTGGTGCTACTACATTTATTTAAGTTAAGGATCTTAATACTTCTAATTCCACTGTTTAGGTGTGAACAATGTCACAAAACAATAACAAAATGAAAACAAATATGTGTTCTCAAGCTAGTTTCAAGTCTCCACAGGATCATTGTAATACTGGATTTATTATGAATAGAAACTGGGAACAATCACTGCCTGCTATGGAAACAGCACCAAACAAAATTGCAAGGCAAGGAGTGGTTCATTCAGCTGCACGTACAATAGGTGGTGCTCTACCCTGCCTAAAAGACATCTATAGCAGACACTGCTATAGACTATAACAGGCTTTTCTTGCTGCTTCAGCAAAGAGAGGCTCAGGAAGAGCGTCTACCTTCAGGCCCCAAGGATCCTATGAGAGCACTGCCTAAGACTGCACCAAAAGGAAGTTGTTGGATTTTTTTTTAACTTATTGTTATTATTATTAAGTTTTTTACCTACTTATTTAGTCACATTACTTACATCATAACTATTATTCATTAAATGTATTCGTAATTTATTTTAAATAATTTAATTGAACACATTGTAGAAGATCAAGGGAATACATTTAACTTTAATTAGTACCTGCATGTTTATACATAATCACGATTATTGAAAATCAAATAATCATAGAATTATATCATCATTCATTAAATGTCTCAATTACTTACTTCTGTCTTAATTATATTTACTATTACATATAGGCTACAAATGATCCAACATGCATATCCATATACTCTATATTGGAAGGTAGTGAACTTAATCATGGGTGTTTAAAGTCTATCTTATCTTATCTTAAACTGGACTGATATTGGCTGGCCGGGTAAAGTAGGTAGGTAGATAGATTAAATTATGAATTAACCTATAATGTGTTAGAGCAGCTAGTGTTATAAGTAATAAATAAAGCACATATAAATCAGAGGTCGTCTTCCGGCCGGGTGGGGGCGCTGGATCGCCACACAGACGCTTGTCCGCACGAGCGAGGAAGCCCGTGCCAGTCTACAGTGACGTCACCGGCGTGTTTTGGAGCAGGCCGGTGGAAGATGGCGGGGTCCAAGGTGAAGCAGGACATGCCTCCTCCGGGAGGCTACGCTTCGTTTGATTATAAGAGAAATCTACCGAAACGAGGATTGTCTGGTACTTCCATCACACACTCAGTTATTCAAATATACAGCTGCACACACGAGACTGTGACAAGGACAGTTATATGACTTTAGCTTCTCACCGAGTGGCTAATGCTAACGGGTCAGATAGTCTACTAATATGATTTTATTTAATTAAAGCTCGCAACTTGCTGCATGTCATACAGAGGAACAACATGTATGTGTGTTATTATGTGTGTGTTACAGTATTATATGAACATGTTTAAAGACTAAAACTGATTTCTGTGCGAATTACTGTTGACAGTGATGATAGCTACCTGCTAACCGGCTAACACTTGATTCATCGCAAGTTCAAACATATGTTGTTTATTATATGTATATATGATATGTTATATGTTGTATATTATGTACATTAGATTGCATTGTTTACAGATTATTCCAACAGCTTTAGTTAATCATAGACAGATCAATTTATACGGTGCAACACCAGCAGGCTGTGAGCTGTGGCTAATGCATGTTAGCACCAGCTACGACAAGTTCAGCAACTGTTTTATTCAATAAATTAAACTCAAATAGAAATTTATTTGAACCTGTAAGCAGTTAGACAAAATAAAAAAAATATCAAAACATGCAGTTACTTTGAACAATACAACACAGCAGAAATCTAAACAACACTTCTTCAGAGAGTTTATTGAATGCAGGTCATCCCTACAGCTTCAGGTGAGCACAGACAGCTCATTTATTTACCTGGAACTGGTGTTGCATTTACTCTAAATCTGACCTACCAGAGTATGTGAGGTTGCCAAAGATCTGAACAAACACATATTTACTTTTCTATTGATACTTTGAGTCAGCGCTATTGGTACACGCTGCCTCAGGTATGGAAGTGTAGTGATGACAAAAGCTTTGAGAGAGAACGAAACAGATTTGAGCGCTCAGTAGATTGAGATTTGTGCACAACGGAGGACAGAATCGTAAACACAACAGATTATATGATCACGAAAGAGGACCTGTGCAACTACACTTAATCCAGCAACAGAGAATCTCATGTTTTAAATGCTCACGCTCTGTAGTATACTGCCAACATAAAGATGTCTCCAGTACACGCGTATATTGATGATGAGTGCTACCTTGTCAGTATTTAACCAATTTGTAAGAGCTGGGTCAGATTTTAACAGCAGTCCCTCTTTTCCAAGTCTGCTTCCCTCTGAGCTTGAGATCATAACCGGTCACTTGTAAACCATTTTTGACTAGCAAGCTGCAAGAGGACACGTCCATGTCTGGACATCAGCCTATCTTGCTCCTGTGTATTGTACTGAACAGGTGACGCCTCGGTTTGAAGTTGGGGGCAGGGGGTTTCCGACGAGTGGAAAGTGTGCACTAGCGGAAGCAGATGGTTGATCATCTCAACCGTGAGAGTCTACATTGCTGGCTGAAGCAATCTGTTACATTCATGAATATGTCCTCTCTCTCTCTCTCTCTCTCTGCACAAGGTTGACTTGCTATTTGTTTTGCACTCTCTCAAATTTGTAATCATCAGTTTAATTCAATATCCCTCGATACAAAACCAAACAGAGCAGAGTGAAGGTCAGAGACAGTTGTGTGTTTAACCACCAGATGGAGGCAAAGATCAGTACTGGTGTGTTAATTATGTTAAAAATCAAAATGTGTTGATACTTCATGACCAAAAATCACTCACCTTTTTGAAAAATCACTTTTTCAGCTGTTGTAGCACAGTAATTTGATGGTCAAATGAATTTAAAAATAGCTGTGTCATGGTGGCCTTGTTATTCTGTGTTAACTTTTGCTAACATCTCTGAACCAAATGGAGTTTCATTATTTATTAATTTTTCACAAAAAACATTTATGGATGAGGCTTATCATACTTCTGAGCAGGAGGCTGCCCTCAGAAACATTGTGAGTCTGATAGGTGGAGGTTAGGTTTACTGTGATCTGGTCTGACAAGTGTGGGAAAACCAAATCACTGCACTTTTCTGTGCACCTGAGACCAGGCTTCAATGTGTGGACAAATCTGTAGGTCTAAACTGTTGCAGGTAGACATGTGAAACAGACGGTGAACAAACGGCATTCACATGCAGAGATATGTCCATGCGTTGAGTTACGAGTCAGTTTCTTAAAGGCATCTGTAAGTAATGCCACATGACTATTTGCATACTGTATGTTGTTGCACTTAAACTGGTCCAGCAGGTTCAAGCAATGTTAATGAACTCATTTTCTGGTGGGCGTGTATTATCATATGAATTATAACACGCATATCTACTAAACCTTGAACTGGTTTGATTAGTTTGAAGTGTTCCTTATGTTCATGTACGCCACGGTTCTTAAAGACAAAGCTACGCAGCCATGAAATAACTTAAGAGTTACTGAAAACTCACTTATCCATCTTGTTACATCAGTAACATATTTTTCATTCTCTTTTATTAACTTTGGTTGCTTATTTCAACAAACACACAAAGGTTGTATCAATAATGAGGTCTGGATGTGTTCAATTTTACGGTGAAGGTCAGCTCATCATGTAGTTTGCCTGTCACTCAAAACACTAAATCATCTGCGGTCAGACAGATTCCTGTTCCCCTAAACAGTCGCTCATTTGTTCTTGTATCAACAGGATATAGCTTGTTCGGCATAGGCGTCGGCATCATGGTGTTCGGTTACTGGAGGCTTTTCAAGTGGAACAGAGAAAGGAGGTATGATCATTCTTCTGACTTTGCTCTGGGTTTAAATGTTGGCGACAGTCCAACCATGTGACTTCACGATCAGACCGCTGATGTGTGTTTGTGTATTGCAGGCGCCTACAGATTGAAGAGATGGAAGCCAGGATAGCCCTGATGCCCCTGCTGCAGGCAGAGCAAGACAGAAGGTGACAAAACACAGACAGACACACATTTTCTGCTCGTCCTCATCGGGGTCACAGTCAGTTTTTAAATCTGATGGTCACTCTCTTGGGATAGCTCTGTGTATAACGGCTGAATTTCCCCTCTGAACAGGGCCTTACGGATGCTGAGGGAAAATCTGGAGGAGGAGGCAGTCCTCATGAAGGACGTTCCAGGCTGGAAGGTAAAGTTTGGACTATACCGCAACATTTGCTTTGAGAGATTAACGTCATGTGTTTGCCGTGATTAAATACTGATTTCAGACTCCGGCTGCTGTAAATTTATTGTCTAACTGGTTCAGATTTTAGCAAGCTTGATGTTTTATTAAGCCCTGTTAAACATAACTCTTTACTTTTTAATACATTTGTGTCATATTCATCAAGCTCACAGTAATATTAGGCTTTAATGGTAAAGAACACATCATAGATATCCATGTGTTGCAGCCATTCAGGTTAGATTTCTGGTTATATATTAGCGATAAATATTGGAAGGCAGGATTCAGCCCATATCCAAAATAATGAACAAACCTCTGATGAGGTCCACTTTGATAAGTCTTTATTGTTAGGTAACCCTAACCCTAGCAAACATCCAAGCATTTTTTGAGGGGGTAAAATCATATCCAATTCATATTAGTGAACATCTCTGTATTGATTCAAACTGTCTCTTCTCCTGCAGGTCGGTGAGAGCGTCTTCCACACAGACCGCTGGGTCCCCCCTCTTTCAGAGGAGCTGTTCAACCTCCGACCCCGTGAGGAGCTTTTACACAAGCGCTTCGGCTTCTTGTGGTACGTGTAAACTCCACCGAGACAAACGGCGTCCTGAGTTTCACCAACCTTCCACGGCCCGGTACCACGTGGACCTGAGCCCAATGCTCAGTTCAGCTTGTAAATGTTCAATATTAAAGTATCTTTTTTTCTGTACCTCATCCTGGTTTACCTGTCTTTTTCTCCAGTTTGGATTAATATACATTTACCCAAATATTGTACCACTGAGTACACGTTTGAAGTAGTACTTTTGTGTTATATATTACTTGTGCCTCGGTTCATTTAAGGGGCAAATATTGTACTTCTTACTGATCTGTACTGAGGGAGTTATGGTCTTTAATAATACACCCTGTAAACTCGTCACAGGCTTTAGATGAGTAAACTACTCCCACATAAAGTAGAACAAGTCATTTACCACCAGCTTTTTCCTTCAGGACCAATATGAATAAAACAGGCTGCAGATGCCACAAAATGTTTGAGCACAGGAGTATTGCCCAGTATTCACATCACCACCATTGACTCAGTGTGTTGGGACCTGATATGTACAGTGGCTCTTAGTGCTACACGTGTAGCCTGTTTGATCTACATTATCTCTTGTTGGTTAACCTGTTAAGCCACATAACCAAACCAACCTAGTTTCAGGTTTGTCATTTGAAGGTTGCCATGGGGTCAATGATACAATGAGATGTGTGCAAACCTAAATTGTTTCCTGTGTTGATGTCAACACCTACAAAATAATCTGAAAGACTCAAATTCTTCAACTCAATGACTTAATATTTAACACCCGAGTAAAATATTTAGGCAACTGTAAGAAAACACAATGATCAGTTCATGGTCCCAGTTTTATTTTTGTATTTGCAATACAAAATCAAATGAAAAAGGTGCTTAAGTGCCTTGTTAATTTAATTAGCCTTAAAGTGGTCCTAACAGTACATCTTAGTTAGGCCCACTGCTTGAAAGGTACTCTTTAATTCACCATCATCTGTGAATTTAAAGTTAAGTGTTCAGTCACTATGCTGTACAGCTGTCATCCCACTCCCATTTCTTACATTGAATATCAAGGACTTTGAATAGCAGTGCTTACATTTGGAAAAAAAATGTCTTTTAGGCTAGACAACGTTTGATATTCAAACATCTAGGTGGCAGGATCCTGGGGAGGTTCCTCCATGTAGCCACTGCTTACAGCTACACCACTGCTGCAGCACGTTGGACCTGAGAAGGGGCAGCAAGAGACGAGCAGGTTAATTTGGCAACGGCAATAAACAAAAACACGACTAATTGCCTCCGTGATAAATCAAGCGCTCACCTGATAACTGCATCAATCGCTGCCATCTTAAGCCGCACACTTCAGCTGTGAGGTGATCCAGTGAGCCCTCTGACAGTCCGTTTAATCTAAAGAAAAGGATTAAGAAATGGATTAAGCCTGGCAACCAACATTTGACATAAGACAAATCACAAAAGGCATGCAACCCTATTCATGAGTCTGAAAACTCACCACTTATTCATGTGTAAGGGTACAAAGAAAAACTGAATACAGTCTAGACACCTTGCGCGTCAATTAGGACTGCTGTGGGACATTACTGGAGCAAATTTGAGGACTAGTGCAGTGAACAGAAGTGGACTGAGCACAATACTACCCACGACTTAGAGGCCAACGCTTTTTTTGTGGACTCAGGAGGTGGAACACTACAATCCAGAGGAGCTTCATAGAAACATTTTCTCAATGGACTTTTATGAATCAGAATCGGGGAAGGGGCCATGGCATGTTGCAGGCGACATCTGAAGCAGAGGACTAAAAAAAAAAAAAAAAGTCTAACTTGAAGGTATTCATGGAAACAATGAGAACTGAGTTTGAAGGATGTGAGCAAAGCAAAAGGAGATTTTTACCTCACGTGCATTGGCCTATTTTCTCCACATATGACCTAGGCAAGAGAGCAGCTTTCATCTCTGATGAGCACTTGTTGGTAGGCGCAACACTTCACTCTCCAAGGACTTGTAGGTTTTTGAAGTAGCTGACCTCTTGAACGTAATGAAGCATTAACATGACCAGACACCAGCTGATGTTTTCCCAGCATTTCCATGTGCCACTTTTAGGGGCTTAAATCAGTCAAACCTCACTAGAGGTTTGACGTCAATACATTAAAACGTTGCCTGTCGGTTGATGGTTTTGAGACCTGTACAGGATTCACTGGGCCAAAAACCATCTTTAGTTTGGAAATGAGACAGGCAGCTTGTGACTTTTATAAACCCAATTACAGCTTATCCCTCCAGCTAAGCAAGTGAAATAACTGAACTGCCAATTTATAATTGCCCTCCATAGAAATCCATATGCAATTTCAGTACTTCGAGCAAGTGACTCTCACGCAGCATTTAACTCCCCCATGCGATAGTTTTGAAAGGCAAAAGAATCAAGATTATTTTCCACAGTCTGTTTAATAGGCTCCATGAAGCCAAACTGACAAAGAAAAAAAAAAGTTGATCATACAAAGAACATAAAGTACAAAACTGTTCCCGGTTGAGATTTTACTTTGGGGAAACGAAGTTACATTTTTCGATCACTTAAACAAGATTAGTCCATTTTACAGCACATTTAAAATGCAGATGTTGAGCAGAGCACAGAAGATACCTTGGACAGACTTCATGAACAGCCGGCCACTTCGGAGGTGTAGTTCACCAGTCTGAAAGGAATTCACTCTTTTGGGAAATTGAACACACAGGAGCCTCAGCTAAACTAAGTTTTTTTTTTTTTTTTTTAGTAGTAAAGGAATTTAGCATAAATCCCCCAAAAGCCTGTTTAAGAGTAATTGGATCTCTTTCCTCACTCAGTTTAAAACCTGGCAAGAGGTAGGTCAGTCACAGAGACCGACAGGGGAAATAAGGAAAAAACAAAACAAGCCCCATCGGATACTTCAATATAAAAAAAAAACAAAAACTAAATAAGGAATCAAAAATCAAGAAACACTTTTAACGTGCCGGACAAAAAGGTCTACAGCGAAGTGTAGTGGCCGTTGAACGAAAAACCTTGTGGAGAGCCGTTGTTTGAATCCCCATATCGGGACTTAAAGTTATTAATCAGATTATACAGATGCCTTTTAGTTAACAAACGACCTTTGAGGAATAAAGATGCCCAATCAAGCAAGGTAAGAGTCTTGAACTGTAATTTGTAACATGGTTTGTTAAGGAATGACCAAAACTCATGGCTACATTTTTTTTTAAGATGCTTGAGCTACTACAACAGAACTACAAAACTAAGGTCAGCAATAACACGTGGACATTTTTCTTGAGGAGCGCATCTTTGAAATACAGCCAGCCAAGTGATGATCTTGAATCAGGGAGATGTTTACTCGTGTGCAGCTGAGGATAAGAAGTGGGCACACAGGTAAAGACACTGAAAGTTCCAACACTGGAGTTTTCACAACATCCCCCTCATCCCACCAGACAGTCCAAAAACCCTCCCTCCTTTTTTTGCATTAGGGGCTCCATCAGCTTAGATACGAGCAATATCAGAATAACATTCAGCATTTGGCTTAAGTGTTTCACTGTTCGCCAGCCTCTTTATCAGAGCGGGGCTGGGGGGGTGGGGTGGCTAGCAAAATTTGGAAACCGTATACAGAGAGGCATCAACTTGGGCTCAGGTACAAAACTGAGGGGCGTACATGATACAAGAAGTTCATATGTTGGGGCTGTGAGATGTCAATGCATGATGACGCCTAGTGTGCTTACAAATCTCAGTCTACCACAGCCGACAAAATGAGCACAACTTTTAAATGTTACAGATACTCTGGCATAGCCGTCAAACTGTTTTAAGTTTGTGTCTAGATGCAGTTAAACTTTGTGGCATTTTAAAAATTTGTGAGAAGACAGCCCCAACATGAGTCTATAGACACAGCGCAAATGCATATCATTCATGCTTACCATAGCCGTCGTATCCATCACGGTAGGTTCCAGAGCGGTCACTATATCCACCCTGACCCCTAGAAAACAGACAAACATTTGTTATTGCATTACATTTTAAGAAACACAATCTTCAGTTCTTTACTGTGGCTTCATTTAGTTTCTTACCTATTGTCTCTGTAGCCGCTTGAGGAGTATCCTCCGCCTCCTCCACTCCTGTATCCGCCGCTACCGCCAAAGCTCCTCTCTCCACCCCCGAAACATCTGTCACCATAGTTCCTCTCACCACCGTAGCTCCTGTCACCATTATATCCCCCACCTCCAAAGACAATTCGATAGTGACAAATGAGAAAAAACGTGGAGGCATTAATAGTAATTTGAACAAAGCCAGAGTCACACTACAGTCAACCGGTTTTCACCTCTGGAGTAACCTCGCCCACCTCTCCCCCTGCTTCCACCAAATCTGCTGCCACGCTGGGACGATGAGAAGCCACCTCTGGAGCGTCCACCCTTTCCTGCTTCATCTACGCGAATAGCCCGACCATCTAGAGACTGCAAGAAGGTAGAGGGTTACAAAGTGATCAAAAATCCCTACAAAGCTGCAATATTGCAAACACAACACTTTTTTTTTATAAGTAGACTAGAGGAGACTAATACAGTGTGCAGATATGGGGTTATTATAAAACTAATGATTTTGAATTAAATAAAAAATAAACATTTAAATAGTGTAATCATGCAGTTCACTTACCTTGCCGTTCATTGCTGTCATTGCATCTTTAGCATCATCTGCATTATCGTATTTCACAAAGCCGAAACCGCGAGATCTGCCCGTCTCTTTGTCTCTGATCACATCCACTAATGGGAGGAAGCGAAAGCACATTTTAGGGAAAAAAAAAAAAAAAATCCAGACATGGACCTTAAGAAATGATTAAATGCATATTAAAAACCGGTGCATAAAGTCGAAAGTGGTGTCAAAAATCATCGGAGGTATTCACCTTTTTCGATGGTTCCATATTTGCCGAAGGCCGCAGCCAGAGACTCCTCGTTGGTCTCGAAGCTCAGTCCTCCGATGAACAGTTTACCCTCGTCCGACATCTTTAATGTAGCTTTAAAAAAAAAAAAAAAAAAAGAGGTTGAGTTTACACAAACATTTACAAAACACCATAAAAACATCTGCGACACAGGTCAAACTGCCTCTCTTTATAAACAGCGGCGCACACGGTGAGCTCACGCAGCACAAAAGTAGGTCATCGGTCCCGTTATGTCGGGCAAATACACGCACGTATTGTCTTAAAGCGAGTTTATTTTAAATGTTGCCGGTGACGCTTTAATAAAGACTTTAGCTTTTAAATAAATCTTGTAACTTATCATTTAAACCAATTACCGCCTTTTCTGTGCGCGCGGCGGGCTAGGCCTCAGGCCTCGTAAACGTGGTATGGTTTGACTGCCGGATTAGCTAGCTAGCTATGATTTTCCTTTCAGCGCCATTTTGTGGCACCGAGCTCTCCGTGCTCACATTGTTTCAGCGCCCGGCCCAACTATCACATTTAAATGCCACAAACACGGCTACAAATCTTACAGGGCGCATTTCCTCTTAAAACAGGCGTATGCAGGTCATTTGAGCGCGATGTAACGCCGACTCACTGATTTAACGTTAAATCACATTTAACGCTCGTGTTTTTTGCAAAAAGGAGCGTTGCAGATTAAGTGGCAAACACATCGGCAATGACTTCTATATATGTATAAGTGAACGCATCTAATTCACCGTGGAAAAGAGGGGAATAAATAAATAAATAACCGGTGAAGCGGTACATACCTTTGTGTGTAGCGGGTACGGAGCAGAGGAGGAGCGGGGATGCAGGTCGAATGAGAGAGGAGAGAGAGCGCGCTCCGCTTTTCACTGCGCTGTGCCGTGACGTCTTCTTCGCTCCGTTCATTGGCCGGTAGCCGAGCGACACAGCGACACCTCGAGGACAGATGGCGGCATGTTGTTTTGTTTTAGTGTCCTGCAGGCATGTTTTATAATGTGTTTACATCAGGTGTGTCCAAACTCTCTCATCCAGCATGTTCTCATGTGTATATATATATATATATTATTGTGTGTGTATATATTATTACTGTCATTATTGCTACCATATCTCCACTGCAGTTTATAGTTAGTTTATGATTTTGCTGCTGCTGTGTCTCTCTATCTCAATCACAGGTTCCGCTGCTACTGTAATTGTTTTGCCGTGATTGGCCCCCGGGCTGTACTTTGGACATCCCTGTTTTATATTCTTTATGCTGTCATTGGTTTTCTATATGTAGCTTCTAAAAATGTGTCTGTGACTTGAAAACATGCAAAATGCAAATACATTTCTCTCCTTGTAAGTTATATATATTGTTTATATAACTGGAAGTCAGATATGCCTCCCACACACAGGCACTGGATTCAGGATGTAATGGCACAGTTGAAACACACAATCAGGGGATCAGCCCAGAGATTTTACAAGGTATGGCCATTTCTGAATTATTTCAAATTAGAATTTCCTGGGAACACTGGGAAATAACTGATTCACAGGTCCTTTTTTTTTTTCTTTTCCCTTAATGTATGTTTTTTGTGTTATTATTGCATTGTTGTATGTTGGGGTTGCTGTTTGGGGACTTGTTGATTGTGTTGTGAAGTGTTTACAATTCAAAACCCAATAAAATATCTGAATATATATATTGTTTATATTTTTAATACTTGATTTTTTAACTTCATTATATCTCATTATAACACCAAGACAAATTCCTCTCCCTGCGCAGAGGGGAGTCGCTCTCTACAGGGTGATGACATGGATGCAGTTCTTTTTACAGTGGGGCTGCAAGAGTCTACAACTGAATCTGCTCTGTTGTCTGACCAGGAGGTCATGAAGTGGATGGGAGTCATTGTTCATTAATAACGCTGAGCAGTTTGTTGAGCAATCTTTTTTCAACAACCAGATGCAGGGGCTCCATAGCAGTCCCCAGCACAGAACCTCCTACTTCTCCCACCTCACTTAAATGTCCACTGTGGCTGGAGGCTTTCAGATTCGTTGATCCCCCGAGGGGGAAAGTTTTACATATAGGCCACACAGGGGGTGGCCTATATGTAGGGTTTATAGACGTGTAAATGTGGAGAGATGGTGGAGTGGTAGGCAGCCAAGTAGCTCCATCCTGGGAGCAGTCATTGTTATTGCTTTTATATGGTTGTATTTTTTCCTTTCAATGATTGGACAATTTTCCCAATGATCTTTTTTCTATACCATAAAATACAAAAATTACCAAACAAATAAAGATTAGCTACCATGTACTCAGAAAATTAATGATTCTTAAATGGTTTTTCCCCTTTCTGACCCTTTCTCCAAGGAACCTCATTATTCAGGAGACCATTCATTGCAAACTTTATGTGGTTCTTTGAAGGTTTTGTAGTTATTTGGTGGTGGGCAATAACGTGAAACTAGGGTTGTAACTAACAGTTATTTTCTCAGCTAATCTCTAAATATTTTTAGTCTACAAAACATCAGAAAAGAGAGAAAAAAATCACATCACAGTTTCTCATATCCCAAGTTAACATATTGAAATGTTTTTCTGTCTGAGAAGAAGTCAAGAACCGTCTAAATGTTTTATGATGGAGGAGCCAGAAATGCACAAGAATTCCCCACAAGAATAGTTGTTTTTTATCAAAAAACATCTACATCAATCTATACTCCCACAACAAATAATTTGTTTTATTAGAACGTGCCTTACAGACACTCTCACTGCGTAGACAAACAATGATGATTTTATTTTTTTCTTTTCTTTATTTCAGTATAAGATCAAATAAGTTGGAGAGTTGTTGGTGGGCAAATTTTGCATGTTTTTTGTTTAATATCACGACCAACTTGCTTCAGTCTTTGATTTCTAAAAGTGCAATAATCTTACATCAATTTGTACATCCTGGTGTGACGACAGTCTAAGCCAAAAAACGTCTTGTGGTCTGAGCATTCCAAAAGGTTTCATAGTCTGCACTTGGTTTCAATGTACGAATGACAACCGTGATTCAGTGCCTTAAGCAAGGCGTACAACATTTACTGTTTATATGAGGATCAGTTTATTTGTACTGGACAGCTCCCATGTGTGAAGGTGTGTGGATGCCTTTAAATCCGGGACATACTCAGATGACTTGCAAAGCAAGCAAAGAGATTAAATACATAAACACTGGCTGCTCTGTATCAACGGGAGCAACCACAATGTATTTGAGATGAAGACCGAGGGCAGTAGAGTGTAGAGTGTGAAACCAAATCATTAGGTTTGTTACATATAGAGATATGTTGAGCCTGAATGAAGCTGTAAATAAAATAAATGAATGACAGATAAACATGAATTTAACAGATAAAAATAGTCTTAACATTCCATGTCGGAAAAGGGCTCGAGACACACGTTTGTCCAGGTTTTTTCTATTATTTTCTTTATTTTTTGCATGTTTTTTTTCCTTCTTTGTTGTTTACATTTTAATATTGCATAAGTAAAACATGTTGGAGGAGCATCCCCTGCACAGAACAAACATACAGTTTACATTCAGGACAGTTAAGGCATTGGAATACATAAACAAACACACAGAAAGAGTTCTTTGTACAAAACACCAAGATGTATAACATGAAAATGTACATTTTGTGACATGTGCTACATAACAATGAGAGCCATTGTACTGCATGAAGGAACATGCTCAGTACAGCGACACCCACAAGAATCTGACTCCTGGGATCTGACATTCTTTAGAAATGCTCATAGTGTAAAAATAACAACAAAGCATGCACTCTGCTGCTCTTTCACCTATTCCACAAGGTTCGAGCTCAGCTCTGGTCTCCATGACGGTTCCCTCTGCTCATTCGGGGAGGTGCCCTTACGTATCAGAAGTGCTATCACAGCAGGTAGATCTTTTCCGTCCAGGAGACTAGGGACGATGGTGACGGTGTTGGTATGGGTACGACGTTTGTGGTTTGAGGTGTGAGTTCCTGCGAGTTCGCCTGCGAAGACGCCTCTGATGCATCAAAAACTGCAGGCGCTCAAGCTTAGATTGCAATGCTTGATTCTCCTGCGTGGACGAGCGGAGGGGGTGGCTCTCCTCACCTACAAGAGAGGGAGGAAATAACAACATGTTAGACATGCAACCTAAAAATACTGTTGCTGTTTGAATAATTCAATTTATTATTAGAAATATACTGACAAAATTTGGTCTTTTTTTGGTGGAATAGGAAGCAGGAAGGAGATTTAAAAACACTAATTAAATCAAAATCAAATTGATTGTTTTTCTGTCTGTGGGCAAAGCAGTGGCCGTCCCGTGAGTGTTTGGTAGCCTCCATGTGTTATATTAAAGTAATCCCTGAAGAGATTATTATTATTTTAGTGGGTCGTGACTCTTAGAGGTTGAGAACCACTGCAATAGAGCACATACTTTGCTTTGTCATGCAAGTACACATCGAAAATGTAGGTTAAAAGGTTTAAGTAAAGGTAAGGAAGGTAATGGAAATAAAAGGAAAGAAACAGAATATAAAAAAAGAGTAGCAAGTGAAATGTAGACTGTAGGCCGAGTGATAGACTCCCCCCACACACACTAAACACATGACTGAGTAAATACAACCTTTTATCACAGCACCATAAGTTTGGTCAGTCATTTAAGCCATATATATATTTGCATAGGGACTGTAGCATGAATACAGTCTTCAGTAACTCTTCAATCCAAAATAAAATGGGTTAAGCTCACCTGAAGTCTTACTGAGCTGATCTGCCCTCTGGGTCACCACTGTTTTGATTTTTGCTTTGCTTTGCTCAGAGCTGACTGAAGAGTTTGACGCAGGACTGTGGAGATGAGGGAGGGCAGGTTGAGCCCCCTGATGGTGGTAGGCTGCTCTGAGGAGGTCATTGAGGATCTGGAGAATGATGTTGATGCCACTCCGAGGATGGGGGATGCTGCTCTGACTGCAAGGGCCCAGAGTGCCTGATGGGATAAGAAGAGATCAGGGTGGAAATGAGAAAGGGTAGTGGACGAAAAAGAAGAAGTAGTATCGGTCCATCTCTATGAAACTAACCTAATCTAATTGTGTTGTTCTGACGTCTTCAGGTCTCTCCTGCCCACACACTTACCAGAAAAAGTCCCAGAGAAGATGCCTGGAGAGTGGCTCACAAAACTTTCTATGACTGCTCCTGGCTGCTTGCACAGCTCTGCAGTGGATGAAGCCTGAACACCACTCTGTAAAACAAGAAGGAAAAAGATTATCTCCATTTTGTGCATCTTATACATGCACGTACACTTATATATGCTAATAATACATAGACAGACAGTTGAATATGTAATCTAACCTCTTGAAAGGTTGAGGCTGGCGTTGGGCTCTGAGGTCCAGGAATGGAGCCAGCGGGAGATGATGAACAGACCGGTGTGGCTGCTTGCAGCGGACAGCTGGGATGTGGACAACCAGATGAAAAATGTGGGGTTGAAATACTAGAAGAAGATGTGTGTGTAGAGTTGGGAGGACAGGGCTGATGTGGAGACGAGTGATGATGGCAGTTCACAGCAGGGGCAGTGGTGGAGGAGGAGTGGGGCATGGGAGCTGTTGAGTTAGAAGTTCTGGCTCTTTGAGCGCTAAACTGGGTCGAGGACGCGGAGTCAGAAGAGTCTGGAGTTGGAGTGGAGGTTTGGGAGGTAGGTGAGGTAGTGGATCTCGTGGCATTGGTCCAGGCAGAGTCAGGGTGGCTTGTCCTGACTGCGGTGGGCAGTCCTGTTTGAAGCTCGCTGCTGCTACTGCTGCCCTCAGCTCTCAGGTCCAGGTGCTGCTGCTGCTGCTGCTGCTGCAGCTCTGCCACATTCTGTGCAGACAGCTGGAGCTGCACGTACATCACATGGGCACCAATGCCCAGGTTAATGGTCAGAGGTGAGCGTCCAGACAGGAAGTTGCTGATCTGTCGGGAAAGAAACACTTCAGAGTTAAAATTTACCATCTTTAAGATTTCAGTTATGGTTAATTGTCATTACCATGGTAACAGAGAGTGCCGTTTAGCAAAGAACAGAGGAGCCACCAGTACATCTGCCAAATAAACTTGTAATAAAGACTGGAGTCTATCCCAGCTGAGTTTGGGCGAGAGGCGGGGTACACCCTGAAGTTGCCAGTTCATCATAGAGAACATAGAGACAAACAAACATTCACACCTACAGGAAGTCAGCAGCAACCAAAAACAGTATTAAAAATGTGGTTTGACTTCATATATATCTTTAGGTTTATAACTTTAAATAAACTTTAGTACTTTAGTTCTGCTTGAACTCCATCTTTAAGTGAAGCATGTAGTTGTATGAAAGTACATGTATGACTGTATGACTGTCGGATAGTGAGCATTTCCTTTGAAGCATGATGCAATGATATTTGCATATGCATTTTTTAAAACATCAAAACAATTGAGTGTGTGTGTGTGTGTGTGTGTGTGTGCTTGCGTGTGTGTGTGTGCGTGAGGGGTTAATTTCCTAAAACAGCTGAGTCACTGTCCAATAAACACCACATATCTCCAACACTAGTATTTTTAAAATTGTTTAAAGATTAAACTGAATTTTTATTTATAGATCATGGTTTTAAGAAAATTATCTTCTTCTTGAGAAGATCAACCATTGGAAACCCGCACAGGATCATCTGATGAACTCTCACAGAGCTCAAATGTTTTAAAGAGATGTGGTTTTCACAGGACAGCAGTGTGTTACATCCTAGTCCACAAAATATGTAGACACACACACACAGACCTGTGCATAGTTTGAATTACTGAGGGGTTCCTGGTGTGTGTATGTGTTGGCAGCACACAGTGAGAATCAGACAAACTCACCTGGACCTCTGTTAAACTTTCCAACACGTCCATCATACTCCTCTCAGCTCTGACAGTCGAGCACTGTGGCGGTAAAAACAAGACAAACAGTTCAAGTGAAGTGTGATTAAATACTTTTTTTCCCCTCTAGTGTAAGATGTGCATCGGATTACTACTTACTACTAAACCAGCTTCAATGACAGGTACCAGGGTCAGTTTGCTGCCATCTGCTACACCCAGGTCCACCAGCTTTCCTGCAGTCAGCTGCCTGCCACGTACACATTATATAGTCAGCATCAATTACTAAATAATAAAGTGTTCGGTGTGTCTACATGGAGCATGAGTGTAAAAAAACATAACAATAAAACAACTCACCTGTCTCTGTATAAGAGGACGATTCTGTTTGTTTGCAGTCTGAGTTTCTGAGAGATGTGTGTCCTCAGCCCCTCCACGGTCTCTCCTCGGGGGACGGTGAGCTCCACCGGGCTGCCGGTGGTTGAGGTGATGGATAAACGCATGGTGGGCTGACCGGTGGAGGTGGAGACCCCAGTCCCGAAGCAAGCAGAGCGGCCCGGGGTGAAGCTACAGAGGCCCCGCTGCTGCTGCTGCTGCTGCTGCTCCATTCAGCTGATTAACTGTGAAAAATCCAAATTAAAAATCAAATTCAGCTCTTTAGATTGAATTAAACTTCTCGGTCTTGCTCCACATTCCTCGGTGAACGCTGTAAAACACCTTTAAACATTAAAAATGAGAGATTACAGAGCGCTTTACCCACAACAGGCTGGAACAGTTCCTCTTTCTGGCTGTGACAGACGCAGCACTACTCCACCGAGCGTAAAACACACCAACCCAGCCGGTGTAAGCCCCGCCCACACCAAACACACAGCCAATCAGCGAGAGACATGACGTTACACAGTCTGTACCGTCCTATCAAAACGCCCGTTTCCAAACATGGCTCCACCCTATTTGTGTGCCTCACTCACCATTCATAAATGATGCAATCTGCACGGCGCTACAACATTTAGTACATCAGGTCAAAAATTCCCGGGACAGACTGTACACAGTTATTCGAACAAATTCATAATATGTCTATAAATAATGTCAGCAACAACAACAGACCCGCTGAGGATCATGATAGAGCTGATAACACTATAGGGGAGGTTTTCTCCCACGACACACTTACATTGAACATCCGTCTATATTTATGGTGGCCTACAAACACAGTGACACCTACTCCTACTGACACTAAGTGTGAAACCAGAACTTCATTTTCCATTTCATCATTTAAAAATGAGAATTTTGGCTTTTTCGGGCCTAAAGTTAGTATGTGTCACACATTTTGTGCTATATAGTTGACACACAGTTTAGTTACACACCTGCCAACTCCATGACACATCTGTGCAGCTACAGAACACTATATAAAACTACAAACTACTACGAGTTAGTTCATAGTTAATGAATGGCCAAGTGTGTGACTCCAGTTTACACTTTGTTTCGATGATATAGACATAGACATATAACATAAAAACTATGCACATATAAATAGTATATCAACTGAAAGAGAGACAGGACAACACAGCCTGGTCGACTACGTACTGTTCACAGTCAAATATTCACTTCAGTGGAATCTATAATAGTTTTCACAGTGCTGCATTTCAGATATGCAGGGTGAATGGGAAGAAAATGCAAAAGGTTATTTTATTTTGAAATACTTCTATGAGGTAAAATATTGTGGTGAAGGTTAATAGACCTTGGGTCAGCACAGGTGTTTCCAATGATGCTAATTAAGTTTCCATTTATTACAGCAGAGATTTTCCAGTGAAGCAACATGCACCACCCTGACTCTGTGTGACCTGAATGGAACATGACCTTAATTAGTATCATTTGTGTTTACCCTACTATTTCATGTTAAAACGGCTGCTCAAAATCACAAATTTTAACTATTAAATGTGTTTTTAAGTTCCTAATATCAGACTCAGATGCGTTGTATTTAAAGAGGGTTTAAATTCTCAGTCATTCCTCCTATTTTCTTTATTTTCAAGCTCCCAGCATGCACTGGGCTGAAAGCAAAGGGAAACACCCTGACCACTCCATCACACTCACACATCTGTGGATGTTGTATATAATCCCACTGTTGAGCCAGTGGGAGGAGACGTTCACAGGCAGTGACTTCCCTTTGTGCTCTGCAGTCCTTTTCATCCTTGACTGTTTGGTATTCAGGTCCCACCTCTGGTCCACAGCAGGGTCTCGGGGCTGCACCTGTCACATGGTGCAGGGTGGAGAGAGGAGCAGCTTGGAGTAAAGTGACGTAGGAAGCCAGGAAGGGCAGTGAAATGCAGTGTCTCCTAATGGTGGCTAAAAATAGCTACACCCACAACACCACCAACCCCCCACCAACCTCGCTTCATCCATTCTGCGTCACTGCACTCCCATATCGCCTACCTCCCTTCCTCACCCCACCCCCACACTCACTCCTCTCCATACTCTCCTAAAAGCAGACATGTTGGGCTCATTGTGTCTGAAAAGAACCAACCTGTGCAGTGTGGGAGAAAAACAGCAACCTATGCATCTTCTCTTCCTGCGTTTGCACTGCTGTTTCAGTGCTGTCATCCCTATCAGTGCTTACACGCGTCACAATGAGCGCTCATCTTTGTTATTACTGTCACACACAGTGAATCAAATATATAACCATAAAGTCATCTTAATCTTCACTGGGATTTAAATCCCACGCTGATCTCCTCTCTTCTCTTTTTAAGTGACTCGATGAACTCGATGTCCCAGTGACATTTTGATCAAGAGCTTGTCCTTCCTGTGCCTCCCCCACTGTCCCAACTATTTCTATGGCAGCATGTCACCCCATCGCTTCACTGAGACGACCGAGAAGGGGAGATGTAGCTGCTTTACATTCTTCAGGCCTCGCCAAAAACAATTCCACAGGATGTCCTGCTCTCCAGAGCATGCACAGACGCAGCTCTGACGTCAGCCATCCAGGAACACACACAAGCATACGCACACATACACACAGCGTATCACCCTTCTCCTCCACATTCCTCCTTCCCCTGCATGGCCTCTCCTGGCATCATTTCCCAGATGTTTTATTCCTCTGGCATGTTGCACTTTAGAGTTCCTGGAATATCTGAGATAAAAAAATAAAAATGTATTTGTAGAATCATCCCGGAATATTTTAACAAGAATCTCACAGAGAAAATCATCAAATGGCTGCCGTACAGATGGAGGAGAGCATTAACTGATCTTAAATGTATTAGTTTCTATCCTTAATTTGGCTTCAAATGAATTGCTAATCTTTGTCTTTAGCCATCTGTTCACCCATACACAGTAAAGCACAGCAGACCCTAAAATACTTATTTATTTATCTAATGTTTATTTTTATCGGAACAAGTATAAAGCATGGACCAATACCACATACCAAAGTATTTATAACTTAACAGCCGTCCTCAGAGCACAATAAAACTCCAGGGGCCTTCGCAAATACATAAAAACTTAACAGGAAACTAAAGACCTCAGTAACAAGCTTTGGATCATTCATGGTTATATGACGTGTCCCTCTTTAAAAAGCTGTTTTATCTTAGTTATAATGATCCCATTCATAATCTATTTGAGTTCTGTGTTTAAGGCCGGCCTCATATTGATGCTGACAATGGAAAAAAAGATGTCTGTCCAAAAGAGGATTTACAAAAGGGCATCTTACAGCTCCTCATACTCGCCCCGAGCTACTGAGAAATCCTGACAGATAGCACTAAGAACCATAGGAGTCTGATTATTGAAGCATTTATGGATGAGACCATTCGCTTCTAATGAATCAGATATAATGAGATGATCAAACTTCACATACTTTTCTTAAGAGCTGGGAAGAGGTCGGATTTTTTCAGCTCCCCATCCAAAGTGTAAATTGCAAGACAACGTTAAGAGGCTTAATTGTTGTAGAAACTGATCATTACACAACAACTTAGAACAAAACTATGTAACTTTGAATAACAATGAATAACGCATTCTTCCTCTTACAAATTAAAAGTTGAATTCATAAGTTCAAAGTTGTTCAACTCAGTGCTCTCAGTAGTGTTTCTGCTGCAGCTTTACCTGCTCTGGTATGACCAGTAGCTGATGATGTCTAGAGTTAAGTCTATGTTTGCAAACTGTGTAGATGTCGCCCGATAACATTGTTTACCATTGCATCAATTTAAATGTGAAATGCGCCATAAAAGTATTAAAGCAGCATAAAATGGTCATAAAATAGTCTCTAATGAGTCTAAATGGGAGTTTGCTTTCTCAGCCTTGTGCACCATTTTAATACGAATCTGATCTAAAGAATATTTCACTGATTTAGCATTGCACCTACCAGTAATGGTGCCTACATTACGCAGTTTGAATGTATTATTCAAGTACCAGCGAATCTTGATCCACCTCAAGGAGAAATGAGGACTGAGCGCAGAAATCTGGTAAGCTCACTTTTCTTTTCAGTTGTTACTCCAAGTCTTTATACAACTTTTTTTTTTTTCACATATGCAGTAGTTTTCCCCATTGACCTGTAAACAGACTTTGATGTGTAAATCCAGTAGAGTTCCCCTTTAAGCCCAAAATATTTAACTTCTGTTCAACACACTGCCTATTAAAATTTAACTTATCAACTCACCAAGGCCGAGCACAAACAAACCAACACAACTTCGGTGATGATGAATGTTTTGCATCAGTTTTTAAATCATGTTGGACTGAAAGTACTGCAGCAGCTGAGTAGAAACTGATGAAATACTGGACACACGAAACTCATCCACCACATAATTTATGTATAAAATAAAGAGAGGAGAGCCGAGGACTGAGCTCTGTGGAGTTCCTGTTTTACTCTCTAAAAAACATTATTTCTCGCAAACATGCACATGGCACACACAGACATTTACTGTGCATGCTAGAAATAATTTGAGCAAAGATAGACACTAAAAAATGTCTGGAAAACACAACAAAGGACTGAAATGTCTATTATGTTATTATATTTTTATATTGTATGCAGTCCCAGTCCTGGAATTGCTTTGAAAGAGCACGGCCATCTTTCAACTATCAGAATACTTTTTGTACTCAGTGAAGACAATTACATGTCTGTCTTTATGTGTAGAGTATTAAACCTAAATATCCATAATAACTGTATTTATATAATTATATATAGAGGTCAGAGACACTGCCCATACAGAAAAATGTATAAACAAGCCTGAAGTCTTTGAAAACCATATGTTATGTTTATGTTTCAGATGTTTGAAGAGGTCTCTCTGGCTTTCTGCTCATAGAGTAAATTAGAAAGTTTTAAGTGTGAGGAGCTTAAAATGTCATCAAAATGAACTGGAATGTAAGACACATAACGTGAGAAGGCATAACTGTTTACACAGACATGGCATAGCAGACGTGCGTCCACATTCCTGAACAGACAGCCTTTCTTTTACATCTATCCAAAGAAAATGTGACACCTCATTCCTCCAACATGTGAATATAGGTCATTATGTTCGCTCTGAACCAACTCCTCCAGTCCAGTCAAACACATGTGCTGTTTTTTCTGTCATTTCCAGTTTTGGATCAGTTTGCAAAAAGTTTTGGGTGGAAAGTTTTTGTGCCGTAAACATAAAATGGGTTCTTCAGAAGTCTGACTCACTGACTCTTACTTACTGTTATCATACAGGCGCAGATTAGACCTGCTTCCACTTTTACTGCTGACACATTTTCCATTTTGTGCTACTCCTTCATTTCTACATTACACAAGAACGTACGCTGCAGAGTGTGCTTTTGGATTACAGTGTAAATAGCGTAGAAAATGTTTGTGATGCAAAGTATATATATTTGGACAAAATAATGAACATATGGTGAAAATAACTCAAACACTCAAATTACATTTACAAACACTCTTATTTTTAGTTTGTAGGCTTGCTAGTGAGTCAAATAACGAAACTCAGATCATTAAACTGCAGGTGTGTCAATCATTTATTCTATAAATTGTAATTACAACATGCCTTATGCAGATGAGCTTCACTGATTCGATTCAGGGGTTGACAAACATTTACAAAAGAGGTTTAAAAATGTACACACAAATATGATTCAATTTTTGCTTACTTTTAGTAACAAAATTAATTCAATATTTAAGTTTTAGTTTGTTTTAATTGTATATCATATTATTTGTATGGGGACAAGAGAACCTTCCTTTAAAGGTCCAGTGTGTAGGGTTTAGTTGTTGTATCTAGTGGTGTAATTGATGCATTGCAATCTCCTTGCATCACCCTCACCTAACTACTGTAGTGTAAAGGAGAAAAAACACTTGTCTGGCCTTGTCAAGAGTCAGTATTTAATTTGTCTGTTCTGGGCTACTGTAGAAACATGGTGTTTCAACATGGCAGCCTGAATGAAAGAGGACCCCCACATCACATACACTCTATGTAGTGAAGGTTAATATTACCCAAGAATTCATACACAGTATCCACTGGCCAGTCATAACATGAGATACACTTGCACAATCCAACGTGATCGAATAATCTGCCATAAATTCTACTTTTACAAAACAGAGAGAGAAATATTAATGTAACTATTATGTTTACTATTCAGGTTGTAGTTTGCAGTGGTGTTATATTGAAAGGTGTTTCTAATATCGTGGTTTATCGTTTACACACATGAGAGGGCCTTAACATGAGAACCACTGCAAACTACAACCTTAACAGTAAACACAATCGTGTATTGGACCTAATGTTCTGACTTGTTGGTGTTTATATCTTTATCTCTTTCATTAGACATTATCATGGTGTGTCTTGGACTACTAAAATTAAACTGTTCTTTACGATCTGCATGAAAAACTCAGTCTGCAGTGTAACGCTGCCACCACGTGGTGAAACGTGAGACTAAACAAAGAAGTCCACATCACCCATCTGTGCGCATCTTGTCTCACAACAACGGGACAGACTCAAACACAGCAAATGGAAATTATTTAAATAATCAGTGTGATAAAAAAATATATATATATTTATATCGATATTAAAAAATAAATCCGATAGACAAACCACTCAACAGCCTCGTCAGGAGCTGCCATTCATGCCCAGCTGCTGTGAATGAGGACGGGTTTTCTCCTCCATCTCACATCATCACCACCATCAGCATCACCATCATCAGTGCTGGTCACGTGGTGCGTCGGGAGCGGGCGGTGGGTGTGTCTAATCGCGTGTGGTTTCATTCATAACTACAGTCTTTATTTGAAGCCCAAATTAAAGTATGCAGACGGGGCAGGCTGCCTGTGGACCGCCGCTTCACACGGACTCTACAGCCGGGTGAGTCCCATCTTTCATCCCGCTCACACCAGGACCAGTTTAGTGGGACCCTCCAGGCGTGCTCACGGTGTTATGTGCTACTATTTCATTATGTAAGATGCGGGATAGGTGACACAGCTCGGCTCCAAGATAGTCGCAACATCTGATTTAGTGAGACTCTCGGAGCTCCACAGTGTCCGGCACATGAAGGCTCCCGTGTGACTGACTGATCGTGATTTACTTCACCCCCGCAGGCTGAGAGCACACGACGCAGGGATGTGGGACAGCCCCGATCGGCGGGTTTTCGGAGGAGAGAGGAAGACGCTGCTGATGCTGATGCTGATGCTGAGGCTGCTGCTGCTGAGCGCCGCCGGCTGCAGCGGGTCGCTGTAGTCAGTCAGCCTGCACAGAGCGGAGGGAAGCTGCTCCAACACCGCCCGTATAGACCGTAAGATACAACACATCTGGAGAACATCATCATCCAGTCACACGTCAGGGTGATATGCAGTCCTCCTCCACCTCCACCTCCTCCCTCCATGTATTACTGATGGTGCTTATAAGGGTATAAACACCACAGGCATCATCACAGTCCACTGATGGAATGAACTAGACAGTATCTGTCTGTCCGTCCGTCCGTCTGTCTGTCTGTGCCGCCTCGTCCATCTGCCTGCCCGCCTCATGTATATGGTTTAGAGATGATGTGAGGATGTAACATGTCATTAGACCCTGGAAACTAACGCGCGCACGCATGCACGCACACGCTCACACGCGTGCACAAACACACACTTTGGATGTATTTTCTCTCCACCAGTCGGGGTCAGTGTTTTCAGTTTCATTCTGATTATTTATCTGTACTGTTAACTGACAAATTAAACGATGGTGAAGCTAAGAAGTCAAGCTCTCATTTAGCCTACCCAATATTAATTATGACCTATTATTTATGTTATTATGTTATGTTTAGGAGCAGTATCAGGGCATTTATAATGATAAGAATAAAATAATAAGAGGAGAAAGAAGAATGTAGTTTCCAACTTAAATTATGCTCAAAATTAGACTAATAGGAAAAAATTACTCTGAATGAATGGATAATGAATTAAATAATAATGATATTCATTATCTTATACAAATTTATTTAAATGTAACAAACAGAAAATACAAAAAGGACTTTCATGTACTCGGCAGGGAGGATAAGTAATCTTACTGCACACATTTAACCACATATACTGTGTTGTATATATTTGAGTTAAACATTCAAAATATTCAAGATTGTTTTTAAGCTTCTGGGACCGTAACTAGGATTTAAAATGACGTTCCATGTGAGTTTGAACACAACTTGGCTTCAGTTCATCATGGCTGACCCCCCTTGGATTAACATAATTAATATTACAGTCCGTATTTAATGTGAGAACTGCATTAAGGAAACCACTGTGGCTGAGTTTGGACTCACTTTAGTAACGTAGATGTTAAAGGTGAGTGGATTTGTTTGACGTGACTCATCACTGTCTGCCCTTATATGGTGAAAAATCAACTCAGGAAGTCCATAAATAGACAAACTGGTGACTGAATGAATGTTTAGCCTGTTAACCAGGTGTGACTTTGACAGACTGGCTCGGTAATATAGTAAAATTATTACTAATGGGCTTCTGCTTTGAAACCTTTTAAAGCTACTTCTTCCTTTAGTGTGTGTTTATAGGCTGTAATAAAAAAAGAAAAGAAAAGAAAAATCTAAGACTGCCTGGAAAGACATTTTTAAGACCTTGAACAATACAGTGCAGAAGTTGATGCCATCTAATTCTTCTGGGAGGAAGCTTTAAACCATTTTAACTGTTTGTGATTCACTCGGCAAAGAGTAGACAGATGTTTTCACCACATCTGTGCCGAGGGAGAGACAAAGAATCAGACTTGTAAAGGCGACGGCTGTCTGAAATGACAGTGTGTTTCTTCTTCTTTTACTTGTTTATCACGTATAATCAGTATATGAACAAACAGTTTATGACACACGATGAGCAGATATAGGAGCTGTGTGCGTTGTGGGCATCCATTATCAGAGGCTGCTGTACAAACAGATAATGAATGAAACCACAGCTGCCATAACAAAATATATCTCACTAAGAGGCATTGGTTTATGCTGCACATTAATAAATAAACACTATATCATCTTACAACTATATTATAGTGCATTGAACCATTTATATGTTCAATACTTCAAGATAAATGTGTGCGTATGTGTGTTGGTGTGCTCTTGCTATTCAGAGCTTTGTCCTCATCATGGTTACCTTGAGCTGTAGAGATATTACATAAAATATGACTCTCACATGGTGAGGGAGTGTGCGGCAGGATGTGTAAGGAATGTAATAATGGATTGATGTTACACAAGCTGCGTTCTGTGTAAGTAATTATGTACTGTCAGCTCTTCTGCCTTTCGCGTTCTCTCTCTCTCCACACTTGTCTTTCTGTCTCGCTTTCTGAGTCTAATTTTACAGACGTGGGGCTGAAGTCGTGAGACTGAGATGAGAGTTTATTGTTCATCTGCAGGAGCCGTCAGTGAATGTTTGGACACGTTAGGATTTAATGCGCAGCACCGAGTTCAGACAGCAGTTAGGTTTGTTTCATGTTGATATGTTAAAGGGGCATTACGCCGATTTTACACGGAGGAGATCAGTTTTCCTGTCGCCGTGGGGTGTGATGTTCAGCCTGCGAAAACAGTTGTGTAATGTTTTCTGTTGCTCTGGAGGGGAGCTCTCTAAAGACTGATAAAATAATCACAGTGATGCCAGGTTATTTTTTGCCTTGGATTGATGATGTCAAACTTGTAACAGAAAGCCTTCATTATGAACTCAGACTGTGGGGTTTGAAAGACGGTGGTAATTACCAGGCATGGAGGGGTCTAATGAAAGACGCTGTCAAATTGCACGTTTGAGACTAAAAATGAGGATCCTTTAGCCTCTGCTGCACAGATTTCAATCAGTATTTTATTCATATTTGTCACTTGGAAGTCCCCCATCTTTGTGGAAGTTTAATACTAAAGTGGTGGCCAGGCTGAAGACAGGAGTCCAGTTTCCCTCAGTGCAACCACAGAGCCCTTTCAAATGTTTGACGCAACACCAAAACTCTGTTTCTTTAATTTAATATTGTTTACATTATGTGTTGATCTTACTTCATGATAGTCTTAATCCTGTTTTAGATAATTATTAATATTAGTCCAGTATGTAAGATTTGGGTGCCTCTATTTTCATATGGCAGATTATGTAATATAATATGTTTAACCATGTATTCATTAGTCTATAATCACCTGAACATAAGAATCTTTTTGTTTTTGTGACTTTAAAGAGGCTTTTATATCTACACTGGGAGTCCGCTATGTTGAAACACTGTGTTTCTACTGCAGCTTAGAATGGACAAACTAAACACTGGCTCAAGTTAGGGTGTTTCGTGTGTGTCATCACTGTTGTTTCTGCTTCACACTATGAAGAGCTGACTGAGGCGAAGGGATTACAATGTAGCAGTAACCAGTTTGGGTTTGGGTTTTTTTTTTACTGTTTCTCAGCTGCTTTCGCCATCATTTATTTTACTTTCCCATCATTGTGGTCTTGACCGGTCCTGAAATAAAATCCAGAGTCCTCTTTGTCCGAGACTGACACAAGGCCGAGTAAAAATGCAGCTGAAAATTGGCAGCAAGCCCAATCGTTCAGTTATCAGGCGTCATCGCACAACGCTCATGTAATTATTGAAGCAAAAGAACAAAATCAATGCACGCTTACAAAGAAAATGAAAAAACGATAAGTCTGGTCATTTTCTATATTTTTGCTTATTGTCAAGAAATCCCATGAAAAGACCAAAACCAACAATGCGGTAATTCACCTCTCAATACTTTTCGACTGTTTCCAGCCTGTTTGTGGCTCTCAGGTCTAAGCCTATTCATTACTGAAGACAGAAATCTTTAAAAGTGAGTCACGAGCATACATTTCTTCAGGCTGAACTGATTTTCTTGTTTAACAAGTGCGTACGCAGGAGGAAGATGTATTCTTGTTGGGGAAATTTTACAGCTGTAGCTACATGACGGTGTACATGGGTCAAAATAAACTGATGTTCATCTTAATGAAGGAACAGTGTGGCTCACTGATGTGCAACATCAAATTTTTGGTCATGTGTTCTGATAAACAGGGAGCAGCAGTTTGCATTTTCCTCCCACTGTCTAGGACAGACTAGGCGCTGCACTAACGCCTCTTGAGGCACAAGTGGTATTACAAGAAACTCTAGGCTGAAGCTAGCTGGATAGCATGCTGATTTCAGTAGATATCTCTGCAACACATAGAAGTATTTGACATAATGTCAGCTGGATCTGATCACCTCATCATTTAAATCCTAATCAAATAACCTAAGTTGCATTATCTCCATCCTCTGCAGGGTTCACTCACGCTGACCTGGACCATGAGCAATGATTTGCCTGTTCTGACAAGCCTGACTGAGAACTCCACTGTGAGTATTAGCTGCATCCGGCCTTCCTCGCACTCTGCCCGACGCCATCAACACATCCTCTCCACACCTTCACATCAGCCAGAGTCTGTAGTCTGGTGAACGACAACTCTTCCACAAAACTTAACAGATCAAACAAAAGACACACAGTGCGGGTATTATATATCCAGTGATGGAGGACAGGCTGATCTGTATCCAAAGAGGATTTGACTCAAGAACAGGACTGAGTGTGCTGCTGGCTTTGTGTACCATGTAGCCCCTGGAGGACTGGAGGGGGATATCTGAGCCAGCGGCGGCAATTATCGGACAATTAAAGCTGTTTGTGTGGAGGGAGAATTGACGGTTGCTTGCCTTTTCAGTGTGTGTGTGTGTGTGTGTGCGTGTGTGTGTTAGAAACATGGACTGAAGACTAGCGAGAGGCTTCGCTGCTCCAGCTGATTGATTGTGTTGTTCTTCCTGTTTGGCTGAGCATGTAAAAACAGCAGATTTCATTAAGCTACAGACGCTCTGACAAACTGTGTACTGTGCACACACACACACACACACACACACACACACACACACACACACACACACACACACACACACACACACACACACACACACACACACACACACACACACACACACACATATAACTGCGGGTGTATCAAGGTATGCTTGTTGCTATTGTGTTGTGATGGAGCTGTTATTCACGCGTACATACAGCTTCAAGCATTTTATTCAGTATCTCCCCATAGGCCTCAGCTGAATGTAGGTCACTATAGCATCTAATGAATGTAAAGATATACTGTGTGTGTGTGTTTGAGAGAGATGTAGGACTTAGTTTAACATGCTCTGGCCTGAAGCACATGATCATCAACCCTTTCTGGTTTTTTAAGTAGAAAATAAAAGCTTCCTACAGTCAGCAGCTCTCGCTCTCCTCTGCGTAGCGGCTGTCAGATTGAGTTTGAAGTGAAGACAGATTGATGGATGCTTACAGGAAGTAGCTTAACCATTTATTGTTTAAACTATTTATGGTGAAAGCTGAGTCACTGACAGTATAAAGAATGGATAGCATAAGTGTGACATCACCCACAGGTCTCTGAAAAAAGCTGTCTTGAAACTCAGAGTATGGTGGCTCTGCATGCCTACTTTAACATGGGGGCTTATGGAGACTGACTCATACTGCAGCCAGCCTCAAGTGGCCGTTTGAGGAACTGCAGTTTTTGGCACTTCTGCATTGGCTTCACGTCACAGCCACGGAGATTGCTTCTTGGTCACACTAACTAACTTGATCGAATGTTTCAGTCATTTGCTGCTTTTCTTTTCTTATGTCACAGCGACATTCATATTTTTGTCTTCTGGACTGTTACTAATTATAAACAGAAAAGCTTCTAAAGTACATTTTCTATTATTTTGTAACATTTTATAGACAAAATGTTTGATTGCGAAAGTAATATTAATCGAGTGTCTGTACATCCAGTCAGCAGCAGGATTAGAGTTTACTCGATGCGATGACCTTGCTGATGCTGCTGCTCCTGTTAATGTCGTCACCGTCTAAAGGTCAGTCTGCGAGGAGCTCCTCCAAGTCTGTGGTTTCCTTCAAAGCCCTGCACGACCTTTAACATTTCCATAGATTATATAACGCTAAATGTTGCAATAGATGAATATTCCACTTGTCTCACTCTGGTTTTGAAAACTGACATCGGAAGAAGAGCCAGGAAAGTCTGCTATAGGGATGTGTGTCTGCATCCTCCTCCTCCTCCTCTCATTTCCATTTTTAGCCTGTGGAGGCCTCATTTCCCCCTCATTGAGAAGAGCTGGGAAATTGAATTAAGGGTCTCGCTGACGTTTCGATTAGCATCCGCAAGCTCCCTCATCCAAGACCGAGAGTATTAATCAAAGAGAGTACAGAAGAGGGCAGTTGTGCTGTCTGCTGCATGTGTGTGTGGATAAGAATCACTGTGAGGAGGCAGAGACTTAAGAAAGTCTTTCAGCGTTAATTCCACTCCTTATTAAATATTATGCAGCTTATCTGACAGCGTAATGCGACAAAGAGATTCCTCATTCCTGGGAAGCTCAATGGGGAGAGCAATCAATTACTGTCTCAGCAGGACTAATGCAGCCAGCGAGCTCACAACAACAAAACATGACAGCACAGATATGTAAGCTTCTGCCTTATTGTGCTATTAAAGGAGTGAGTTATGGGCTCCAGTGATGCCATTTGAATACAAGCAACGGGAATTAAACTGATGTTGTGCAACCTAAACAATAACAGAGCAAAGTGAGTGCCAAGGTTCAGCCGATATGTCTTTGGATGACACAGGTGATATTTATATTTTGTTGGCAAGGGAAAGCTCTCATCCGTCACTATGGATATTTTTGTCCATGGGGCAAATTTTTCCTCTTTATCTGGCCATCATTTTGGCTTTGTTAGTGCACATGGCACATTTTTTTTAAGTAACTCTCTTGACAAATTTTCGAATTTGAATTTTTCTAATCAATCAACAGAGCACTGTGAAAAAATTGACTACTCTCTTAAATAATTAAAAACCAAAATGTCCACTTCCAAAAAACTGCTATAAAAACTTTACAAACTAACTGTTTTTCTCTGCATAAATCTCTGACACAACTTCAGCCCAGGATTTTAACTCTTTAAATGTCAATTTGATTTGTTATTTATGAAAAAAGGGGAAAATAACAACAGTGACATCAAGTCATCAAATCAAAGGGTTAAAATCCTGAAAATGATTAAAAGTTGGGCTGAAGTTGTTTAAGAGTAAAAATAAAAATATTTACTTATAAAGTTTTTATAGCAGTTTTTTTTGGAAGTGGACATTTTTGTCCTTAATGACTTAAGAGGGTAGTAAATTAAAGTGACACCTGAGGGTTAATGCTGTATTGATCGGTGTGTACGTGTGCGGATGTTGTGGTTTTATGGCTTGGTGAGGTGGGAAAAGAACGTTTTGGATCACTGCACGGAGCATTCTTGGTCATTATAGCTGTCAGAATCTAGCTCTTGATGGATCAGCAGTCCAATAGAAAACACGACAAAGTGAGAACACCTGTATTTCCAACATTGTTCCCAGATGTCACGGGTAGACGTATACAGCAGTATATAATGGAAAGTACCTGCAGCTACTCGAGCACTAAATGACTAAATGTACTTCTGCTGGGGTCCTAACCTCTTCTTCTTTACCAGGATGTGCCTGTGTCTGCGGGCCAGGTGGAGAACTATGTGCTGCTGTTGGTGCTGCTGAGTGTTTTTGCTGGGGGGACGCTGGTCCTGCTCTCCCTGCTGCTCCTCTTCTGTCACCGCTGCTGCATGGGTGGACGACGCTACTCCAGGTGGGTGGGGAGACTTTGGCATGCCTGCAAACACACGAGAAGGCTGTGACTGTAAAAGCGGCGTGATGTGACGAGGCTCTTCATTTCACTCGTTTCAGAGCCAGCGATGACCTCGAGAAGACAAACACCACCTATGCTGAGGATTCTCAGCCCACCCAAGGTCAGACCTGTGTGTTTTTCAAAGTTCACACGTGCACGTGTTCTCGTCCACAGCCAGCAATAACGCCATTATCTCCCTCCCTCGGTTTGCCCTCGTCCTCTTTGTCACTCAGAGATCACCATTCATCTGGATGAATCAGACGCTCTCTCAGCTTCGAGCTGTCACGATGGAGAGTCAGAACGATTTGTCTCCACCATGTCGACTGGCCGCAGAGTCTCCTTCAATGAATCTGCACTTTACGAACAGGAGAAGACAACTCAGGACAAAGCACGCAGGTACTGTTCACTGAACTGATTATTTGGATGAGCTGTTGGATGGAGTTAGATTTCATGATTCATCCTCTTTCTCAGGTACACTTTGACTGAGGGAGACTTCCACCACCTGAAAAAAGCCCGGCTAACCCACCTTCACCTGCCTCCGGCCCCGTGTGACCTGAAGATCCTCACCATCATGGAGTGTGACTCAACAGAAAGCAGCACCCTCAACATCAGTGAGACTGCAGCTCCCAAACTTCCCCTCACCATCTACCAGGTAACATCGACCGGGAGACACTGGATGTGATTTATCTCATCATATCAGTTTTGTTTTCTCACCTCTGACCTGAGTCGATTTCTCTCTGCAGCCCACTGAGAGACGAGTCCCCGACTGGATGGGACAGAGCCTCAGTGGAGGTCTGCCAGGAGACCCGCACCATTCCACCATCCTGGACCAGGGCCCGAGACAGGCCTCATCAGCCATGAAAACACAGCACACACGGTCCCAGACAGTGAGTTCAGCTCTTTCCACTTTGTACAGGGGGGTCACACGTTGAGTAAATATTGGAATGACATAACAGGCCACCCGACTTTCCAATGAGCATCACGAGACAATGTTTGTCTGGTTCTTTGGTTTACCTGCAAAAACTACTGATATTCCCTTTAACCTCAGCCGTACTTTGCGCAAATGTTAGCACGCTAAACTGGGATGGTGATTTCAATACTTACTCTCAGGAATGCTAACCACTAATTGGTCTTTTTGCAGTAAAACTGTGAGTAAGCACGTCAGCATTGTTGTTTGGCACGGATAGATTCTTCGGTGATGATTGATCCACTTATATCACACATAAACAGAGCTGTGAAAAGCAACAGGCTCAGACCGACTGATGCACTGTAACGTCAGTCATCACCGCAGCCGAATGACAACATGACAAACTGCTGTCCCCTGAGGGCTTTGCCTCCGCCCGTCACGATTCATCTCAGCTTGTCCGCCTCAACTCCTCCTTAATGTCTCATCACCTCTTTCCACCCATCTTTTGTCTCATCTCTTTTGTCAGATGGAGGCTGTCGGGGACAGGGGAGAGGCTGAGAGCAAAAGGGGGATGAGAGGAGAGTTAACTCAAGCTCCGGGCCAGACTTCAGTTCTACATTTCTTCTCTAAACTGCGACGGCATGCCAGTCTGGAGGGTGCAGGGCCTTACTTCAGGAGGTGGAAGTTTGACAGCAGTCACCGAGCTGCAAGCCTGGATGCTAAAGGTTTGGATAAATGCCATGAATGGATGAGTAAGCGTTGATTTGTGGATGATGTCTAACGTTGCATGTGCGTGGTGAAAAACATCGAGTTGACGGCTATCTCTTCATGCAAATTTCTACCAGGATCCCCTAAAAGAAAGCCCTTCCAGAGACAGAGAGCAGCAAGCGAAACCACAGATCACACCGAAGACGACTCTCCTCTCCGAGATGAGCTCATTGAATCATTCCCACACTCTCCCATCCAAACCAGTGGCCTCCAGTCCCTCTCTGCAGAGTCTCTCCCCACACCCACGTCCTCAGTCTTCCTCAGCAGGTACATCCATTCCCATAATCCCAAAATTTATAAGCACCATGAAATTCACAGAATTATTGATTAGCTGACTGTTCTCTATCTCTGCAGCCTAAAACTGGAGGCCAGGGTGGAGGTAGGAGGTGGCAGCGGTGCCAGAAGAGACGATCTCTGTTCCCCAACAAATGATTGTTGTGCTCAGAGGCAAGATGAGTCCACAGTCGACGGAGCAGGCGTGGAAAAAGAAACAAAGTTTGGTGCAGTTAAGAGAACAGAAGCAGTGGGCGTTGAGCTACAATCAGTAGAAGAGGACGACTTGTTTGGGCCGCAACAAGAAGCTCCCATACAGGAAAGGTCTGAAGACATTTTAAGGAAAACTAAAGGCGCAAAAACGGACCTCATGACATCAGATGTGAGGAAAAAGAGCGAGGCAGAGATAGACGATGGAGATGAGGTGGTGTTGGGGGCTGAGGCCAGAGGAAGGGCCGACTCAGGCTCATCTCTTTCCTTCATGATTCGCCAGGAGAGCTCGGAGGCTCCTCCATCCCTGTACAGAGACATTTGGAGCTTGCGAGCCTCTCTGGAGCAATATGCCTCCTCAGACCAGAGCAGCACAGATCGGGAGTCCATCCGCAGTGATGCCGACAGCGTCTCGTCCGTCGGTGGCGCAGGAGCTCGGTCCGGCTTAGACAGCTGCTTGTCCCAAGACCTGGACGACGAGCCTGAAGGTGAAGGGGACGGAGAGATGGTGGAGGGAGGAATCAGAGGCGCGTCAGGTGGGGACGGCGAGATGGGAAGTGGAGCTGGAGGAGAGAGTGAGGCAGGGAACCGTAAGCTCCTCCAGATGGACAGCGGCTATGCCTCCATTGAGGCACCGTCCAGGGCTCCTGAGGAAATGCGGCTTTTTGGGACTCCTGGAGCTCCTCGAGGGAAGACAGCATCTGAGAGAAGGTTGTTCTTCACCAGCTCCGGGAGGAAAGGTTCAGTGTGTGAGAGCATCGAGACCAGGCTGTTTGAGGAGGAGCTGGAGGAAGAGATGACGGACAGCACAGAGACAGAGGAGAAACTAAAGGAGAGATCTCAAACTGGCAGCCAGTCTCTCACCCTTAAAGAGCCATATCAACTTCTGAAGAACCTTCATCCTCAAAAACCTTCAGAATCACAATCACAACTGATGTCTCCACTGCTGAAGCCAATCCCACCATCCTCTAGTCCTCACCCACCCCGTCTCCGCCGCCGTGACTACAGCATCGATGAGAAGACAGACGCGCTTTTCAACGAGTTCCTCCGTCACGATCCGCGGTTTGACCAGCAGGACTCGCCGCTGCGCTCCAGGCACCGATCCAGAGTTCACCTCCGGAAACAGTGGCAGAGACACAAGCAATACAGTGACCCAGGGTCAGGCACCGGCGGCAGGTACTCCCCATCTTTAGAGAGGCAAAGGTTCATCCCTCTTCGGAGAGGCGACAGCGCTGGTTACCCTCTGGACACCCGGTATCACAGTACACTTTCACGCATTGCAAGCGCTGCAGATGAAGAAGCCAGCGAGGTCGCGGCTTGCGAGGAAGCAGCCAAAGAAAGCACAGAGAGCAAAGATCCATCAGGCGACGGAGCTCCCGAGGATGCCGCAGAAGATACAGCCAACACAACCTCCGTAGGCACAAAGAGTCGCGCAGAGTCGACCGGTGAGGACGATGACCGCCAGGAAAGCACAACTGACCAGTCTCTGACCACTGTGACTACACAGAAGAGTTACATGGACCCGAGAGTCGATAACAGAAACAACAACAGTAGTCAAGCTATTTTATCGGAGATTTCTCTGCAGGCAGAGAGCAGCCTGACAGACAAGCTGGTTGTGTCAGTGGAGGAGAGACTCTACGGCAGCCTGCGCAGTGCAGAAAAGCTAAGTCAGGGAGGAACGGAGCATGTGCTAACCATGTCTCACACAGCCTCGCCTGGCTTCAGTCCCATATAGTCCCATCTTCTCCATCAACCTTATTTCAAATCCTTGAACAACAGACTTGAACAAAAAGCACTTCACCATGTTTTAGATACTTGGTTCCTCACTTTTCAAAATGGTTTGATGCATCAAAACATAGATATATTGTAAAGGACAAACTTCTTGATGGCCAGTCTCTTCCAGCATTTCCATTCAGACCTTAATTTCCACTGTGACACCATGTGACATGTGATGCCCCCTTTTTATCAGTGAACATTCTTTAAAAAAAAATAAAAAATGCATTCATGACATAGCTTTGAGAATATAGGCCCATCTTTAGAAAAAAAAGAAAAAAGAAAGAAGATATTTTCAGATTTAACTGTGAATTTTCAGCATGCTACTGTATGTCCAAACTGTGTATGTGAATACTGTACAGTTTTAACTTGAAAACAAAAAGCACTTTGATGGGAAGAAAGTTAACGATGGAGTTTCTGTCACCTGTTTCTCTCATTTTAAAACCATAATCCTCCTTAAGTGTCCTTCTTGTCTCCATCACCATGAGGGGAAATGTCTCCATGAAAGCTTGATAGAACACCAACCATGTAAAAAAAACATTCCTCAGTGCTTGCAGCCCTCTCTCATCAACACAATATCACAGATCTGGAGAATTACGCACAGTATATTGTAAATATAAAAACTTTACACTATACAGCCAACAAAGAAATTCATGCATTGTGAATTTTTATACTCCTATTTCATCTATTTTTATAAGATTTTTGTTAGGCATGTGTGCCTGTTATTCATTATAATTAAGGAGGTCATGTCCGGGAGGCTCAGAGGGCTTGAGTGGAGTGTTGCATCACTGCAGGGACTCTGAGGGGGGGGAGAATGACAGATGATACTTAAAGTGACTGACACAGGAGCCTCTCCGGCTTTTAGGCAGATGGTCCAGTGACGGAGAGTAGAGGCTGTGAAAGTGGAAGTTGAAACTGAATAGCACTGTCTGCTCCCAAACCCCAGCACAATGAGATAAAAGATAAGTTCTGGTTATATTCCAGACATGTCTTATTGTCAACAAATGCCATGAAAAGACAAAAACTAATTAGGAATTACATGTGTAGACAAAACGGGAGATTTTTTCTTCTGAGCTCCAATGTTCCCTCGTTACTACAAACAGCCTCTCAAGTTTATCCCACAAACATCGTCCTGCTGTTGTAAATTTGCACTGGAGCACGAAAAATTTGAAACCTGTGACAATATTCTGCAGCCTTTTCATCAAAATCTGGCAATCGCACAAGCTGAACAGCTTTCTTTCCACTCTCTCTGCTCCAGGATGGATGTAAAAGTGTTAGTCTTATAGTCTTAGTCTTATTCATTCTGCATTTGTCAAATCTCGTCGCCATGAGAGAATTGCTGCATGTTACAATGTGTGATGAAGACTGTCACCTGGGAAACTGCAATGGTAGGTCCGGCTTTTCTTTTTCTTTCTTACAGACTTGGGTTGGAGCTACAGTTGTGTGCATCTTATGAAACTCATATCTTTGTCATTTATGGTGAACCATCTGCTTTATTGTAAAAACAAGTAGCGCAGAAAATTCAAATGTCTTGCAGCCTTGATAAAGGCTAGACCTTGTGGGACCAACTGAGGCACATATTCATTTCGGGCTGAACATTTTTTTCTGAATAAAAAACAAAAGAAATGAGCGACTCCTCAACACCATGATGATTTTATGCTTTCAGCTGATATACTTTGTGAGAGAGATGTCCTCACACACTGAATCACGCCACCGAAATATTTTTGCTCTTCACCCTCACCATGTTTGTCCTCTTGTCTTGTTGAGCGGAGAGCCTCTCAGTCGACCTTGCTGACGTGATGAGCGCTGCTCTCTCCCTCCCTCCGAGTTGTGACTCACCTGCTCTCTGATCTATTCCCAGCGAGGGGCTGATGATGGGCCTGGCTACGTAAGACGGGAGGGAGAGGGAGGGCAGGGCTCCCACTGATGTGTTCGGCACAACAAAGAGAGAGCATCACTGGAGAACACAGGCGACTGGGTGATTGTGACGGCACACCGCCGGCAGCTGAGCAGCACCGGCTATTGATATTCTAGAGTCTGACTACAAAACTAGCTGCAGACATCAGAGAAAGACGAGTGTAGGGTTCCTATCAAAGCATAGGGACGCGGAAAATAATAAAAATTTTAAACAAAAAAAAAAAAAAAAAGGACAAATCACTGAGGTGTACTGCATAAAAAAACGTGTTCAACTCAAAGTTAAACAGAAAGGATCATCCAACAAAACAGCCTGTTTGGGACATATTTTATATAAATAATAATTAAAAAATATTCATTGGAAAAAAGAAAAAAAAACCTAAATGGAAATCAAAAATCCCCAACAGGTCAGCGGTGGATCTCAAGGCTTCAGTCTGTCCATCTGTCCACAAACCAAGCACTTTCCCTTTCTTCTTCCAGCTCTGTACAGCATGCAGTTTTTTATGTTGGTGGTAGTAGAGTACTATCATAATTATTCTCATCATAGATCTAAATATAGAATTATTCATAACTTTTGACATCTTTTTTTTTCCTCTTTAATTTTTTACACATCACAATGTGTCTTAAAAACTGCCATTAGGGTTCTGTAAAAACAAAGGTAGTCAAAGAAACAGAAGGTAGAGGGCAGAGCGGGTGGATGGGGAGATGGGTGGGGTACAGGGGGGTGATGGTGTTTGTAACGTCCGGTGCAACACTTGGCCCTCGTAAAGAGGATGACGGAGGATGGGGGGGGGGGGGGGGGGATGACAGAAGTGGATGAAAGGAACAAAAAAGGAAAAAAAAAAAACAAAACACCATCTTCACAGCCAGTGCCTCAGTCTCAGAGCAAAAAGAACATTTCATGCTGTCCTCCTCCCCGTCACTCATAACCCATCTTCAAAAGACTGCAGGCCAGTGGTCCAAGGAGGTAAGGGGGGCATTAACGTCAGCAGGTTTCACTCACAACTGTGTGAGGACTCCGGACACAGAAGGACGGGGACAGATCAACCTGAGAGGGACACAGATGGAGGACAGAGTGTAACAAGATGTCTGGTGGATTTTCACCATCAGGTTTTGTTGAACGGTATTAAAAGAAAAAAAGGTACTAATTGGTGCTGTTAACACAGAGAGACTCATCGACAGGGTGAGAAAGAGAGAGACAAACATCCTACAGCCTACTCCATCTCATCCAGGGTGAGTCATCGCCTGAACAAATTAATACACAGCATCTCCTCTGCAGTGCACCCATGACAAACAGCCTCACGCCGTGAGTGGTTTGTATGTGCGAGAGACCGAAAGAGCAAACTGTGGGTGGTGACTGGAAAGAGAGGAGGACAACCTGTTAAGTTGGTGTTGGTGTGTGTGTGTGTTTGCAGCATAAATCTGTCCCACTTGCTCACCTGAATCAGGGACCACTGATGAAACCCCCTGGAAGGTAACAATCCAGATAAAACCTGACAGAATAGACCGATCTAGTTTTTGTGACTGTATAGGAAACCGCCCGTGCGTTTGCCTGGGGAGTGGTGGTGAGTCAGAGCACTGCTTGCAGAATATCAACACACATTCTTCGCTCCCCTCCCTGGTTTCCTCTTCCTCCGCCTGCGCGATACTCATCTCTGCATCTCTGTCTGCTCCAACGCATTCTCATCTCAGCACTCCAATCTTTTTCCACTGGATCTGCTGCACCTTAGTTATTTGTCTTAATCTCTTTACCGTATTAAAAGTCATCCTCTAAGCACAGATCAGTTGGTGTTTTTGTTGGCAGTCTACACACTCACCAGGGGGGTTGTTGCCGAGGGTGGAAGGAGGGAGTGGGGGGGTCATTGCTGTTTGCAGGTGGAGAGCTTGCGGATCTTGCTGGCTGTGGAGACTCCTTTACGTGAGGGGTTGGATGAAGAAGAGGATCGACGCTCGGCTTTGGCCTTGCTGTTCAGAGAGCCCCCCTCTGTCCCGTTCACACAAACTGGCTTGGCCAGAGCTGGACTGTGGTCTGCGTGCCCCTGATCCCGATCTTCTTCGGCCACTTGTCCTAAAAAGAGTAAAAAAAATCAAACACACTTTAACACGAGTGCTGACTTGACAGCTGCTTTACTGAGCAAGTAACAGAGATAATAGCATGTTCACACTGTGAGTCTTAACATGGATGGGAATTACCACTGTAATTACTCTAACACCCTGCACAGTGAAACCCTTTCAGATTTTCCGGTACTTGATGGTACGCCTGGTTCTCAATCAACCCAGAAGGTCATGTTACCCTGCTGCTCATCGAGCTCCACCGGCTACCTGTAGCAGCCGACATTAAGTTCACATCACTAGTGCTGACGACAAAGTAGGCTCTGTAGCAGGTTCTGCACACCTACGCCTGACTTTGCCACCCGTACATTTATGGCAATCCAAACTTTTCTCATCTGTTGTTCCCCGTTGGTGGAACATCCTACCAGTTCATACCAGATGAGGGGCGTCCCTCTCCCGAAGACCCAGCTCTTCAGAGAGGACCTCCAGCTAAATGACTCAATGTGAACGTAACTGCTGTAATAAAAACCGTAACATGTTTTTTTTTTTTTTTTTTAAGAGGGGACCTTTAAAAAGCTAATTTGTCAGCAGCAGCAGCAAAATGTCAGGTCAGACAACCATGAGAAGAACAAGAGAAATACTAATCAACAGGAAATCCGCTGTGTGTGAAAAAAGAGAGGCCCTAACCTTCATGTGACTCGTTTCTAGTGCAGAGGTGTGTGTGTGTGTGTGTGCGTGTAGCTGACTCTGAGAAACTTTAAATGATCTACTGATTACAATTTAAATCCCCACACTGCAAAACACTGAGAAGAATATTAACGGAGGCGAGATGTAGTTATTGCTAAAGAGGTCAAATGGTTTTCATTTATCATACACGTCATTATTTCATTCATGTGATGAGCGACAGTGCTCGGCGTGTGTGCGTGTGTGTGGGAGTGAAGCCTGGAAAACCATTCATACTCCCACAACCAAAACCATTTCAACGGGACTATATTTAGATCACTTCATTCACATTCTGCAGCTCCATTTGGTTTTTATGTGGGGCACCACTTCTACATACCCGACAAAGACTGCTGCATTTATTATTACCGGTTGTTGCCTAGCAACGGATAAAGGATCTGAAATCTGGGGGAAAAAGATAAAGGAAGAGTTGGGAAACAAATTAAATCAAGTATAAAGACGCTGTCATTACATATTCACCCCAAAGTCAGTGAACACTGGAGAGGTTTGTACACAAAAGTCTTGACTGTAAACATCGGAGAATTTTCTGGAACTAAATTAAAACAGGATGTGACAAAGTGTAGACTTCAGACTTCTGAATCTGTTCCCACATCTCAGCATTGTTTAGCAGTTTCCAACAGATAAACAGTCCAATCAGAGCTCAGAATGAGGTTTAAGAACGGGGACACAGTACATTCAAGAAAAACAGCAACAAGCAACGATGCAGCGATACGTCCACAAACAGAAACAACTCAAAATAACAAATAAAATAAAAATAAACAACATGAATCAAGATTTAAAAGATTATTTTTGAACCTTTTTGATAGTAACAACTGAAGAGTGACAGGAAGGTGATGCGTGGAGACGCCAGGCCGACGCATCATCTGCACATGGGACCGTGAGCTACCACGGCACCCCAATGTGAATCTTGTTAAGTTAAAGTTCTAATTTATCATACCAACCACTAACAGCTTCAGTGTCAATTTAAAGATATCATCAGCATGGATGTGTCACACAAAACAACACTTCACTTGATTGACATGCTACATAAAGAGACATTTCTGGTGTGCTTTTATTCACCTCATCATTTGTCCTGTAAACCTTTTATGGGATTAAAAATAGTGTAACAAAGTATCTGATATTGTTTGAATGTTTTGTTTACATGTATCATATATGATTCATTTTCATGAATAGTGATTTGTTTTGGGTGGGAACTAATATTTGCTGTTGTGCACTGATACATTTGATAGCAGGAATTTATGTGCAAGAAAGCAAGACGTTTTGTGGTCTGTTTAAGTCTGGTAAAGTGTTTCCAATTTGAACTCTCTCTCTGAAGTGTCTTGATTAAATTAATGTATGTTTATTTTATATATTGTCTGTATTGTCCTGTAACAGTTCCACGGTGGATAAATGACGACGATGATGTGCAGAGACGATTTAATCCATCAGTAAATGAAGAACTAGGGTCGCATATTTCCTGGAGGGAGTGATACAGTGCTGAATTATGCAGGACATTTAAAAGACATATTTAATGGACATATTTGTGCCATTCTTTGTAATCTGATTACACAGAAACCAGCGGATATTTTCAACCACTAAAACAACAGAGCGTGATCATCACTGGGAGTACAAGCAGTGTAAGCAGTGTTAACATAAACTAAACACAATTCCTGTTGTTGTTCTTCACTTTCCAGTGAAGAGTACAAAGTCTGGGTTTTTATGGTCTTCAGTCAAAGGCCACAGTTGAGTGTGGTTTAGTTAGAAGTTGGTGCAAGTATGCATCTTTAACCATATGTTAGAAGGAAGTGGTTTGATGCAGAGCTGTAGTTGCAGTTTGTGTTTTTCTGTCATGCTTTTCCAAATATTCAGTATCATCGTACAAGAGGAGGAAGTAGCAGACAATGAGACAAACAGCTGCTCAACTTCCAGCCAAATCGAAACATTAGACGTCTAACCAAAATTCACTGAGCACTGACTGTTCTCATACGATTTACCTAATCTATAATACATAACACTGGGGGAAAAACAACAGAACAAACATCTGAACCCAGCTCGAGTTCACGCCTACCTGGCACTGTGAAGTCCTGAGTGTATATGATCTCATCATCTCCATCGTAGAGCTCGTCATCGTCCTCCTCCGTGTAGCCGTGCAGATCCTCCAGGTAGGGCACCACCGTCATACTCCGCCAAGGATCCCTGCTCTCTGCGCTGGCGGGGATGGGCACAGGGGGCTCAGACGGAGGGTGTTTCTTGCGCACCCAGCTGGAACGGAGGAAGTGGACATCAGGCTGTAACCGTGTTTTCTAAACACTTACTGCAGGTCAGGAGTCAACTAATAGAGGACCCATCGATGCATTACTCACTTGTGTTGCCTTATGTTCTGTATGGAGAACCTCTTTGCAGGGTCATACTCAAGCATTCCTGAAAGAAACAAAACATAAAGATCAATTAAATCCTCAACAAATTCTCCAATCACGCCTCTCCTCTATAAAGTGTTTAACTGGTGGGAGGCCACGGCAGTGAGGGGTGAGCGAACAGCAGACAGACGATAAACTCATTCGAGGAACGGTAATTAATGCAGGTAATAATCTCATTAATCACTGCGCGTCGAGGCATCCTGCACAGCATAAGGAGTCAACGAGGTACAGTAAGGAGACATCGATATGTGTAGCATAACAGCTGTAGCGATGTAGTGGAGATTTTGCCCCTCAATTATAATAATGTGAGCTGAATCTGTGGGAAAAGCAGAATGTCAGTGTGATAAGGTGGCGGTGATGCAGTGCCTATCCAGACCTAATAATGTAATTGTCTCCCAGCAGGCGGAGAGAGGCAGCATGCAGAGTGCTGATAGTAGTGCTGTGCCTGCTGAAGGACACCTTTTGTGGCACTGGGCTTATTTTAGACCATGTAATTATGGACTGACTATCTCTTAGGTGCTGCGTCATCACACACAGACGTCACACGCTCACACAAAATGGGGGATGGAGGCCCGATGAGTTATAACGGCACCAGAACGTGGCAGCTTTTTCTCTCTCTCCGTGATTTACAGTTAAACAGAGAGACAGGCGGTGTTCGAAATAACTCAATGTGCAACCAACTAATTTCAAATAAAGAAGTAAAATAACAAGATAAGCCGGATAACGAGCTCATCATTCAGCTTCCTTGATTGATTAATCTACACAGCATTCTTTCTGGATTTTATAGCCGTTCAAGACTTGGCTCGTTTTATTCTTTAACAAGCGATAGAAGCATTGCAGTGTTCCTGTCGGGAAAAGCAACGCCTGACTATGGAGTGTTTAGTATTCTGCTGCTGGCTCCAGATCAATGGGAACTACGTCAACAGCTGGAGGGATTTCTACAGTTTGGAGGAAGCCTGGCGTGCTGAGAAACCTCAGCGACTTTCGATGTCACAGCACCACCTACTGGAAGCACGCAGATATGATGCCTCTTATTTGTGATTTATTACCGCTCTCACACATACCTGCTGACCAATTTCATCTCAGCGTTTGTACTAAAAGCCTCACAAACGTTTAGAAATAACAGAAAACAACAGTTTTTTCCACCATTGTTAAAATAAAGGCATGATGATTCATGACAGTCGTTTATTGTTATTACAACATACGTCAGTCAGATTAATCCTATGTCGCAAGGTGAATCAGCCATGTAACCATGCCAACGGCTTGATGAATAAGTATTATTGGTCCTTAAGGTTACACACTCACCTCGCAGCAGGTCCGACAGGAGGGGTCCACACTCCTCGGGAATAGTGTAGTCTCCTTTTCCAATGTTCTCAAATAGCTTATAGATGTTGTCCCCCTCAAATGGATACAGACTCGTTGTAATGTTGTATCTGAATGGAATCATAAAGTGGTACAATGTTTGAATGCAGACAGACCTCTCTGATGTTATATTTGTCTGTTCTTTACAAACTAATAGCAACATACTGTGGCACTTTTTACAACCACAGCTCTGGCCATTTTTAGAAGCATAAAACGCCTACACATACACACAACTTACTGTGGTCAACACAGTGTAAATGTCTATACGAGCATGCCAATGTATGACAAGTACATAAAGAGATGACTGAAAATAAGTCAGGTGGTCTCTTCAGCATGACAATAAATCTTAATCTTCTGACAGACTGCTCAAAACTTGCGGTAACATGAGAACATTTTCTCTGACAATGTCTCTCAATGTCTCTGAACTGCAGCTCTGCCCATTGAGCTCCACAAAGAAGAGACTTCTCTATGACAGTTAAGTATCACAAGCAACCAATATATAACTGCATCAGGTATTAAAAACCACTACACAGATCTTCTGTCTGAATTTTAAAGCCTTCTCTTATTTTTGCGAACATGGGCTCTGACCACTCACAGTGTTACTCCAGCAGACCAAATGTCCACTTTAAACCCTGAAAAGGTGTCCAGTCCGTTAGCGATCTCTGGAGGCTGGAAAGCCGGAGAGCCCTGACTGGTACGACATGTGTCATCCTCTGCAAATGGGTGAAGGGCCTGAAAGATTGAGGGAATACGATGAGTATGAACTTGTTAGTTAGTGTTTCTCTGAATCTGTAACCACAAATATAAATCACGTCATCACTGGATAATTTGTTGCCATTTCATTATTAGGCAACACAACTGTGATAAAAAAAAAAAAAAAACACAGAATACACAGAGAGATGGAGCTAAAATAAATTTTACATTCACTGCTGCCACAAAATAGTAGAAACACCAACTCCAAATGACAAAAACAATCTACAGTAACGTATATTTATGAACTTCACTGGACATTAAAAGTATGCACTACCACTTAATTAGCAGGAATGTGACAAAAAATGACGATAGTATTTAGCAGACACCAGATTTGCTGAAATCTGGTAATTCATTCCCCTGGAGAGTAAACAGCATTACGCTGCAGTGTGAGCTCACCTCTGCTACTCCCAGGTCAGAGATTTTAAGTGCCCCGTCTGTGGTCAGCAGCAGATTCCCTGGTTTAATGTCTTTGTGAACTATTCCCTGGCTGTGCAAATATTCAAGGCCATCTAAGAGTTGGCAAAAGTACCTGAAAAAAAAAAAAAAAACAGGGGGAGGGGTGATTAATGCAATTAAAAGAGGACAGAAACAATTGGGATATCAAACAATTTGTGGACACATGAAGCTTCATCACTTTGCCCCTCTCACAATCTATGGTCAGTTATTGTAACAGTAGAAGTCCCAAAAGTCTTGGATCTAAAGTTAGGCCCAGTAGCTGCAGAGAGGCTCAAACTAAATATAGCAGAGTCTGGAAAAAAAAAGAGGGAGCAAAGAGGGGAGAGGGAGAGAATAACAGAGACTTACCCGTGAGCTTGAAATACTGGAAACCTTTTTTCTGGGACGCTGTCCAGCATTTCTTGCATCCCGCAAACGCAATACTCCATAACCATATACGTAAGTCGGGAGTCAAGGAGGATTTGCCAAACCAAACAAAGAGATCATTTAATAAAGTGAGCCAATTATAAAAGCTGATAACTATCAAAGAGAAACATTCAGACATACGAATAGCACTCAAAAACATCAGAACATCTACGGTCTAAAACCATTAAACATCATTATATATTCATTTATGTCATCATAGCAATGTAAGGATATATTTTCTGCTTCTCTTCATTGTAGAGCACGTCCACCAACTGAATCACATTCTTGTGTTGGAGTCTTCTTAGCAGCTGAATCTCCCTAAAAACACAAGAATAAAGATTATTTAAGAATATATATACACATAAGGGGACTCGTAACGTTTAATACTGGCTCTTGTCTGCTGTGAATGGCCAGTAATAATGCCAGTAATGAATGGTTTCATTACTGGCATTATTAATAAGCTGTTGACAACTCTCATAATTTCATGTTTCATGTTGCGTTAGCTTTGTCTTCCGCTTTATATAAAATTAAAAGCAGCTTTGTGATTTTTGTGACAAGACACAAGGCTGTTTTGGTCAGTTCTCCACGTGACTTCAAACCCCACCAGAAGCAAAGAGTGTTTTGCTCACCACACGTTGTTAACTTGCTCAGATTTGGTTGTTTCCTGATTTATGTGCTCCTAAATGTGTAAATATGCTACATAGTTGAAGGCTGACTGATACATCAGTAGGCTGATATTTGTCTATGACGGATATGTTGGTATTGGTGTATATGTTGTCTAATATGCCCTGATCTGGAAACATTTTTTCAGTGAACTGATGTCATTTCAGACAATAAAGTTTAATGTTAAACTATAAATTCTGCCTCCATTACATATCTTTGTCACAAGTGTTTGATAACTACGATTAAAGGATGTGTGTTTATTTATACAGCTCTAGAACATGGTATATACTGATATCTGATGTTTTTATTCCCTGATGTTGGCATACCAAAATATTTTTGGTATTGGTCCCAAAAGTCCATTATCAGTCTGACTCAGGAAAACAGAATTGCAGGAATGATACTGTAGGACTTGATATTGCCTGAGTGCAGCAGCAGTCCATTACGGCAGTCTCATGAAGACAGATAACCTGACAGTTCACTTTGCTACCCAAGGAGAAGAGGTTCAAATCAGCAGCATGGCAAAACCCCACAGGACACTCAACATTCATCAGAGAGCTGTGAGTAGGGATGCTAATGAATTTGGATCTGCAACTACAGACTTCTCTAGACAAGCAACCCACATCCACACACACAGGAAATACCTGTAAAGGTTTTACCTCACAATTATGGACGGGAATCTTACGATACAAATTTTGCCATTTGTCTTTCTGCTTCACCGTTTATTGCCAGTATTGGCATTGAGTTATTCTGCTTTGCTTGCATACATTGTTCTCTGTACATAGCTGTGAAGTGCAGCCAATGCAGAAGTAACAAAAACTACAGTTCTTCAAACAGCCACTTGAGGCTGGTGAACCTCCGTAAGACCCCATGTTAAGATGTCCAACTTCACAGCAGACATAAACATGTTTATAGCCTGGTACAAAAAACAGTTTTGGTCTCTATAGCTAATTTCCCCATTCATCACAACTGTACTAAGTCTGAACTTTTATTACAACTCAGCTGTTCAAATTATATCAAAGCCTAAAGTTATGCATAAATTAACAGTGTGGACGCTTTGATTGACAGATAGATGCCATTACAGATGGCTTGTTTGCGCACCCAGGCATCATTTGGCCTGCCGATGATGCACGTCTTTGCAGATTTTTGGATTAGCCGGGTGGTGGAAGATGCAGGACTGCCAACACGGTGGCGACCAGAGCTACAGAATTATGAGCTTCAAAACGGCTCTTCAGAAACTTGTGGGTGACAGTGGCAGTTGTTTCAGGCAACAATAACAACAAGACCAGTCAGCTTAACTGCCAGATGTGTTTCATACTGCAGTAAATCCTGCATCCACGCACAACCCACTGTGAAGTAAGACCCTCACAACTGTGCCTCTGTAAGCTTGCCTATCGTTTGCCACGTTCCTTCTTACTTGGGAGATCATAAAATCCAAAATGACGGTGCTGGTTGAATTAATTTCCCTCCTCCATAAAGTCACTGTTAGCAGCACCACCCCAGCTTGGTTTGACATCATGGCGGCTCTATGTGCTCGCAGCAGAATTGTGAGGTGTCGTCGGTCTTCTTTTTCACGTTGACACAATCTCACAAAAAAAACAAAAAAACACTTTGGATCTTTTCTGTCCCTTATCACTGTGTACTTTATGAGCTGTGTCAGTCCTTTGCCTAATACACAATCTTACTACTGACAAATGGATATTCTGGGCAGAGCCAGCCTCTCGCTTGCACAAACACACACACAAGCAGTTACTGCTGCATCACTGCACTGGTAAAAAGGACACAGTTGCCTCATGCACACATAAAAGCAGAACTCTGATTAAAATACGTTAGGGTGTAAAGAACAGACTTGTTTTAACTTGCACAACATTGTCTCAGCTGAATAGCAAGTGCAGATAACATAACACGTCTGAAATGTAGCAAACCGAGCTGCATCTGCATCACAGCTCGTTTCCATAAAACAAATCATAAAAACAGCGGCAGTGCTGCCTTCGAGGCACAGCGACTGCTGCAGTCCATCTGCAGTCTCTGAGTTCAAATGTGCACCGATGGACCTTGTGTGTTCGCGGGCCTGCAGGCTGCAGAGCTGAAAGGATTTCAGCACTCAGCGATACGGCACACAGCAGCAACACAAACAACTGATCAAAATCTGCACCATGCCAGTTCAGAGATGTACGGTGTCTAGTTCAGGGCATGTGTGTGTGTTTAGGTACACTCCTGTCATTCCAAACAAGGGTACGGCATGCGAAGGGTGTTGCCTTAGAAACGGGAGTGGCATTGCTCAAATAGTGCCAGTATGAGCATGCCCGTCCCCATGGCAACCCTGTAAAAGCAGGAAGTGTTTTGCAGACAGGAATGCTAAACAGAAGCTGAATTGGGAGGCTGGCTGGAGGCTACTATGGCATCCACACACAGATGGAGAAGAGCATCCAGATAACCCGGACTGGGGAAAACATAAAGCCTCCACCAAGTGAGGCTGATGTAGAAAAAGAAAAAGCACAAACCAATTTCACACACCAAGGAACACTTCTGTGGTCTTATTAACAAAGTGACACAACCGCATCGTCAACCACTGCACATTTGTGCTAAAAATATTAATATACTCTTGGCGGCATTTAGCTCAGTTGGTAGAGCAGCCGCTCCATGTACTGTACAAAGGCTCAGTCCTTGCTGTGGTAGCCCAGGGTTTGAATCTGACCTGTGGCTCTTTCCCGCATGTCATTCCCCATCTCTCTCTCCCCACATTCCTGCCACTCTTCAACTTAAAGCTTAAAAACAAATAAATATCTATAAATATAGTCAGGATAAAAAAAAAACAACAACTCACCACTACCTTGAGAAGAAAACAGAGGTCCACTCTAACCACCCAGTCACCAAGGGGAAGATAAAAATCCTTTACAGCCTAACAGTGCCAAACTTTTTGCACTGTGAACACCTCGGAAAATATCAGACCACCATCATGACAGACGTTAAAATACGACCCTCTTCAGCTACAGAGAGTTCACAGGAGGAGGCATGTTTATTCCTACTAAGATTATTTATTGTTGACTGAATCATGAACACAACCGGTTCAAGGACTAGAGCTAATGTGGGGGTAAAAGTGGTACTCCTGATCCACATAATATTTCTCCATTTAGAGTCATGATTGCAGTGAACTGTTCATTTTACCTCTGCTCACTAACTCGCTGTCACATTTTAGCTCAAACCTAACCGTGAATGTATTTGTGCTTCATGTATGATGCTTCATGCATGAATGTGACAATGTATCAGTCCGATATTGATTGAGACACCTTCAGAATGGTGCAAGAGAAACCACAATAAAGGCAACAGTAGGTATGTCCATTCCCAAAAAAATGGGATGCTATGTAAAACAAAACAGCCTTTTTAATATGCTGTGTATTCAATAGAAAAAAAAAACACCTCCTGGAACAATCCACAAGTAAACAGGCTAATTGGTGACAGGTGATAATATCGTAATTGGGTCTGAAAGGAGGATCACAGGAAGAGCAACATATTTGTGAGTATGTGTATGTGTGTGTGTGTGAGTTTATATATAGTATATGTAACTATAACACTAAGTTACTCCAGGACATTAACAAAGCAGTTTCTCTGTAATTGCTGTGCCGCTGTGGTTTTATGCTTGGAGTCGATGTCTCACTAATAAATAAATCTTCTCTCCAGAGGCACTTATCTCAACCAGCAGTTCATATTTCTGCAGGATTTCTGTTTTGCCATTTTCATTTTATTCTATTCATTTTCATTCTAACCTCTGACCAACTGAATGGCCTTGTTACAGGGGCTTCATGTCTAACCTTACTGAGTCTTAGGACTGTTGTATGCTCCTGATTGATACTTTTACATAATGTAACAGATATGCTAAAAATAATCTTTTCATAACAGTCCAGACTTTAAGTCTACTGCCCTAAATTCAGCGTGTTAATGAACGGTGTATTGGGCTGCTAGCTCTCTCAAACACTACTACTATGGCTGAAGCGATCCACTGTGGACGCTGATGGAGGACTGCAGCTGCTGCTGTCGAGCTGCTGACGTGCTGCTTTCAGTCCCAACTAACTGAAGACTGAGCAGAGAAAGTGTGGCATTTCTTAACTTAAAGTTTCCTGTCTTAGAGTACGTCATCCTGCAGGGTAGACTTCAGTAAAGTTAGTCTGGATACCTGAGAAATACAAGCTACTAAAAACTCTTACAGAGCTGTCACTGTGGGTTTTATGCCGTTCTGACTGCGGCCTAAAAAACACGCCATCTTGATGCTCTTCTTTCTCTCTGTGTGAACTCATTTTGACAGTTTACTAAAGCTTCCTCTATAATTAGCACAGGCCCGCAGCGAAAGACTGGAGTAATATTTAATAAACTACTGTGTGATTAAAACTTCTGACACTCATCAGGAAACGGGGGATGCAGAAAAGAATTGTTTGAATATAAAGACATGAGACACTGACATAGACATGAAATGAACTTCGGTTCATGTTAACTATGAAACAGCCTGTGGATATCTAAAAGCTGAAACTGTTCTGATTATGACTTCTGTACTTTCAAATGGTGACACAGCTCTACGTGTGCGTGCATTCAGACAGGATCAGGCCCTGTTGTGCAGCGGTGTGTGGGGCTGTGTCTAATTGTGCTGAACGTAACGGCTGTTAAACGATCAGGAAATAACTTTTTATTTTGCTGATTAACCGGCTTTATTGATGCCAGCGCTCCCTCACTCTCATTCACTGTCTATGTCTTTCGACAAATGCTTGCTCTCTCTCTTTCAAACCATCAGTCGCAAATCAAATTAAACTTCTTTGTGTCACTATTCCGCAGCATAAACTGCAAGTCAGACTCAGATTTAGAAGCTGGTACATGAAATAAATAAAGACAGAACACAACAGGTGGAGTATTACCTATCCTACAGATGATCTAATTTGTATGGTTAGGTAATGAAGCCCAACACTATTAACTGACTGAATGGCATCTGCTGTCCAGTTCTAAATGTTGGTACTTAATTTATTCTTCAGATATTTTTAAAATAATTTACTTATTTTAAAATAGTTTTATTTAGACAGAAACTAAAGGACTTCAGTAACTGAAGTGATGCTGTTTTTAAAATGTATTTTAGGTTGTGCTGCGTGCACACTGTTGGGTGTGGTTAGAGGTGATACAAAGCACTACAGAGATGCTGTCAATGGTGCAAAAGACATGAAACCTTCAACCAGAAGATGTCAACAAAGAAATGCCACATAAAGATATATTTTTTAAAAATTGTGTGAAATGCTGATAGATTTGACAACTTTGGCTTATTAAAAAAAAAAGTGTAGTTTTGGTGTGTGCAACTACTTTTTCATGATCACAGAAAGCTTCATGCACCAGAATAGGCAAAGATGATACGCATCCTATCTATTATTTTAAATATTGGTGGAGATTTCAAGTGAAATATTTGAATTGTAGGTCAAAATTCAAGTTATGAGTCCTACACAAGAAGTGATGGTTAAGCCTCACTGTATATAAATGTGTACAGGTGAGAAGTCAGTGACATTGGTGTTATGACTCAGAGTGCAGAGGAAAGAGGGAGATGAAATATAAAACAAACCAGGTTGGTAAACCCAAAAACACACACTTACTTTTTCACATTGGCTTCTCCGTTGGGAATCCTCCTCAGCTTCTTCTTCTTCAGTATTTTTACAGCCCTGCGACAAAGTGTCTCTGAGTCCAGCATCTCTTTCACTTTGCCATACGATCCCTCCCCTAACAGATCTCCCATCAAGTACTTTCCTATCAGCTTTGCCCTCTTCCTCCGTGGCTGGTAGATCACCTCTGTAGAGTCAATGCGGTGAATGAAAGTATCCATCTCCATCAGTTCATTCTCGTTTAGATAGTCAAGATGATGCAGCTCACTGGTACTCATGACTGATGGCTCGGCAGCTTAAGTCTCCTGTGCAGAACTGTTTGCAAATAGCTATAACTGCTGCTGGGAGAGTAATCCACCAATAACCTTTCAGCTCTGAGCTAAGTATTTCAATTCCACAAGATGGAATACAGATGAATTACAAAATACTGAACATGGGAGAGGGAGTAATCAGGCCTGAGAGTTGAGGGATGAGGTGAGGGATCAATCCCAATTTGTAAACATTAGGGCTCTTTTTACTCAAGAGGTGTGAACGGAGGTGGATAACCTGTTGGGGTCCAGTGCCAAGTTAGTGCTTTATGCGGTGCATTTTTTTGTACTACATCTGTGACAAGTGCTGTTGAAACAAATATAAGAAAAACTGTGAGTCTAAAATGTTTCACTCTAGGTCACCTCTATGTGAATTTAATACCATACAGCCTTAGGTAGAGGCAACCAGTCCTGCTTCAGGGCCATGCAGCACAGCATTCCTGTCAAAGGTCCACGCTTCATAGCATCGTTTTCCTCAGGACACATATGTGTGTGTGCACAGTTGGACTGAATCCAAGCGCAGATCTACAGCCAAACGCATGCAGCAGTGTCAGTCCGGCTCCCGGAGGTCGACTGAGCCATCCAATGTGTCCAACCGTTCTCAGGTGTCCTCCATGCCACCACGGTCCCTACAGCCTGGTGCCTGAAAACAAGGTTCATTTTAAACATGACTGCAAACACACACGGCTAAGTTAGCTGTCTTTGGTAAACAGTCCGTCCAGACATCAACACTTGACCGGTTAACCTTACTGGGTGTCCAGTCTGCTGTGGAAGCTCACTCCAGAGAGACAATGAGAGACAATGACTTATATAGCAACAGATTTAACACCATGTTTTAACTAAACGTAGCTATATGCGAGTTATGACAGACAGTTTATATAAACGTTTTTATAACTATTAGCTAACTGGTGAGCTAACATAGCACATCTGCTTGAATGAACCATGCTAACTCGCCAGCATTAACTCTCACTTTGTGGCTCCTCGATGTGTCACTAGTTCATCGTTTTAACTCAAAAAAGCCTGCTTTGAAACAGCGGCATCTAATGTAATGTGTATGCGGACTAAACGGCGGACAGCCGGGGAGGAGGATAGCTGGAAACGTCGTCACACAACTGTAGCTAACGGTGGTTATGCAGCGCTAGCTAGCCAACTTTGCCTGACGTTAAGATTAGCAAACTTCACCACCGACAGTATAAGTGACGGACATTGCTCTCTATGCTGCATTATGCTCACCCCAAAAACGAAACCAACATCAGCTGTAACGTCCAAACTAGCCCCCCGGCAGCGTAGAAACAGCCCCAGCCAGCTAACGCATGCTAGTTGAGATAGCTCGCCAGCCGTTAGGATTCCAATGTAAATGGCTAGGTGGCTAGTTAACAAGCTAACTAGTTAACTCCTGGTACCGGGTCTCACCTAGGTCCACACGTGTTTCCGTCGCAGGTTTGATTCCCTCTTTGTGTTGTGTGTCGGTCCTTTGGTGAAGCAGATGTTTCACTCGGGTTTAAGCAGGATATCGGCTCAATTTTCTGACTCTTCGTGTTACTCTTGCCACTCAGGTTGTCGCCATCTTGTTTACCTCCCCCCCCAACTCGCGCGGATAGCCCATACGTTAATGCGTCAAATCAGCCCCCCTCCCACACACACACACACACGGCGAAGCACCGAGAGTCAACCGGTGATGACAATAAAGAGTTTAAACAGGATCTTAGTCAGCCTTTTATATTTAATAGTCTGGTCTCACTGATGTTAGACACACTGTAACTCTGGACACATGCAGTAACTTCTTCCACAGGGTGTCTATGTCAATATGAATGTACCACATTTAGGGCCAAAATACAGTTATCTCAGCATCACTTCCCTTTATGACCCACTTTAAATCATCCTGACCCTAACTGTTTGTCTTATTAGATCAATTGTTAGCTGTTGCATTGACAAAACAAGCCTCATCAGCTCATCTCGGCTTCATAATGCATAATACTGTACAACAGCTCTCGGTCATGGCAGGGAGGACACAAAGATCAATTCACAAGCTGACAGACTCATTCCTGGACAATTTGTCACTCATTTTTTTGGACTCAGTTAGCACTCCTCTACTGAATGCTGTGACATTCATTCAGTGTTTTTTTATTATCTCTATTTGTAGTTCTATTTCTTATTTCTATAAAACATTTTATCTACATTTTTATTTGCTTTTTATATAGATTTCTATTTGTACAAATCTTTGCACAGGTCAAACACTTCTCCGTTCATGTACAGGTACAGTGTGTATGATTTAGTGGCACCTAGCAGTGAAGTTGCTGATTGCAACCTAATTAATACAATGTTGAAAAAAAGCAAAATTTATATATTATTGAGAATGATTGATGCAAAATTGAGATTTATCTTATTGGTTAATTTTAATGTCAATGTATGTTTACATTCTGGATGCTTGAGTTTCCCTCTGGATCAATAAAGTACCTACCTACCAATCCAGACATTTCATAGTCCAGATGTTTGATGGATAATGAAAATAATTGTTAGCTGCACCCTTACATCCAGCTAAAAAGTGCACCATACCACCACCAAACCGACCGACGTCTTGGTCTAGTTTCTTCTGTGGCTTAAGTTGCTTCTGACTGATGCTGCGGCCAATACCAGAGTGACTCTTGCTTAGCTGGGATTTCTAAGTTATATTTATCCTGTGTAAACCCCCCCTTAGGGAATGGCAAACTGAAGGTCTGATTTCACTGATCTGTCACCCTCCTCCTCCTCACCACTGACTGCTTGAGCCTGGTCAACTCTGCTCACTCGCTGCTGTCTAGGGCCATACAGAAATGAATACAGATGGCAGTTATCAACATGATTGGGTGAATGTGTACCATAAACAAGCTTGTACTTATTTCCTAATAAACAGTGACTCAACATACAAGTGTGTAGTTATAACACTGTGACAACACCACATTTCGGTAAGTGGACATTGTTTTTTATTGTGAATGCTGACACATGTAATGAAAGAAAGAAAAAAAATATTATAGCACAGTAAGATTATACAGAAGTTTGTGTACCAACACAGGACTGGGAAAGACAACAAACTGAAGTTATGGAGGTCAGAGGACGTATGTCTATATTTTAAGGTGTTACAGTACAATGCAACTAAATGGATGAACAGTTATTTAAAAAAAACATTTGATTAAAAAAAAAAATTAAACATCAAACAGATGGAAAACTGGGCCAATCTTTCTACTAGTATTCTCCATTCATGTTTCAAATTTTAAAATTTCTTTTGTGCAACAGTGTCCATTTCACAACTGAGAGCAGAGCTTTTAAGTTACGACAAGTACAAACAAACAAAAAAAAAAGGCCTTTACATCAGTAATATGGTCGCCGTGGATTATTCTGTGGACACAAAAAAGAAACACTGGATTAATTTTCTAAACAAAGCAGAACAATGATTATGGATTACTGTGTGTTATTAAATATTTAAGCAACATCACATGAGAAGCCGTGATGTTGTACTGAAATGTGATTCGGTCATAGTTAATCGCAGCTGCGCTGATATTCAGCACAACATCACGACGTCTTGTGTGATATCACGTATATACAACAGTTCACAAGTGCCTTTTAACAGTTAACAGAAGTGACAACAGATTATGATTAGTTTGTTTATTTAATCATTTAATTGGCTCCACCAACACAAATAGTTCCACAACTGCACTGTTGCCAAGCAAGATATAAACATTTCCTGCTTTGTGCAGGTCTACGTGTTACCACAGGCCGGCTGCTTTGTATCGTGCATGCAACCAGTGAAAGAAGAGTCTGTTGACAGTCACTTTGGTGAAAATATCAGTTCTTTTTCTCGTCTTGATGTCCTGATAAAAATCAGACGTGAAAGATTATCTGATAGTAGATGCACTCTCTTCAGCACCAAACAGGAAGCAGGAAACCAGTTATACAGTTATCTTTATGGATTATATTGTTGCCAAACTGACAAGAAGTTTGTCAACATATGAGGTGTTTTATCTCATGTTTCTAGAGTGATGTGTTTCTACTGACACATTTTTCTTAAAGTCCGTGTAAAGTAAGAACAAATTAAGCGTAAAGAAAGCTCGCTCTCTCTCTCTCTCTCTCTCTCTCTCTATCTCTCTATCTCTCTATCTATCTATATATATACACACATATATACACACACACATACACACACACACAATATGAAACAGATGTTACCAGTGGGTTGGGTCTGAAGCGGTAAGCGAGCATCATCCTCTTTCTAAAAGCGTCGTATTCATCGTCATTTTTTGTGAGCGTGGCTGGACGATCGACTCCAAACCCTGCTCCGTTCATAGCGGTGGTTCCCCTAGAGTCGAGCATACACTTAAAGTTATTTCTCTTTTGTCTATCTGGTCTGGTAATTTGAGAGTCAACTAAATATTAGTGTTACTCTCCATCCACGTGGATAAAACAAACACAATTCAAATAAAGGCCTTCTTCATGGAGGACACTTGACATGTCACTGTAGAAAAAACACCAGTGTAAACAATAAAAATGCTGCTGAACAGGTTTATATTATGACATACTGCAACAACACTATAAAATGATTAAACTACATGTTATTATGATTATGTCTCAATGAAAGGTAAATGTACTGAAGATGTACTCACTTGTTGACAGGGGCCTTGATTCCCTGTCCTTCACTGCCGAGGCCTTCACCCTCCTTCCAGCCCATCTTCATCAGCATTCGGAAACCGAGATTCTCCACCGTCAACTTAAACTCTTTGTATTCTGAGTAATCTGGATCCCGACCCTCCTGCAAGTCAAAAAGATAAAATTTGGTCACATTTAAATGTTGCACTGAAGCATTTTTGTCCTTTAAAATGAAACTTTATCTTTTTTTTCTTGTGTCTACTAAGGATGTTTCAGAATAACATTTTCAGTAGAAACACAAATAAAATGTCCTTGTAAGATCTCACAAACACGTTGAACTGAAAATAACTCTCAGCATTAAGTATGTCAGTTCACACCTGGCATTAGGGTACGTCTCTACAAAATCCATTGTGACTCTTGTTGCGGCTTCCTTTAAGTGCAATGCACTTGTGAAGGTTGCTTGACCTCTAGAGTGTACATGTTATGTGGATGCTTTACCTGATGGCGTTTCATTAAACCAGCAAAAGCTAAATAAGTTGAGTTGAGTGAACAGTTTTTCCAATGCGACTCAGGACACTTTCGTGTACACACAGCTAAAAGTGAATGTCGCCTGAGCCACTGGATCTCAGTGTGTCCTCAATACGTCTTGGGTGCATTCATACGTGTACTTAGAGCGGTCAACTTGTGTTTGCATGTTAATGCCAGGTGTAAACACGGCCTAAGCCTCAGTGAGGCTGTCACATGCAAAGACAACAACAGAAGAGGAGTGCGATTATTGATTTTAACATAGATCAGGAAAGCTTCATTCATTATTTACTTGATTTAACACTGCCCGTCATCTCGCTCTGTTCAGCACAATAGAGTTGGTGTGTCCACAATGGAGGTCTTTAATAAATACAACCTGCAAAAGTACTTGAGTACTACTTCTTATTTCTCCCAGGAATACTTTTCTCTTTATTTCCATGAAGCATTACACTCAAATGTTACGCTGTGTGGCATCTAACATTTACTGCTGCTGACTTTCCAGAAACTTCCCATGACTCTGAGCATTAAATCAAAAAAAAAATCCCTATTGACACACAGTGCTGTTATTCAACTTTTAAAAAAGAAGAAATACGTGTGGCTGTCACCACAGTGCCAAACAGACTTTCAAATAAACAAGTGGCTCAGAGGGATCCCTCAGGAGGAGCTAGAGGTTTTTGCTTGGAGAAGGGGGCGTCTGGGTTTATCTGCTGGCTGTTGTCACAGTGCCCCTGACCTGGATAAGCGGCTTGAAAACAACGCATGCATGGATGATTACAATCCTGTTTACAGACATTTCCAACTGACCCTGGATCTACTAAGTTGTGTTTGGCCTTCCTGTAGAAAAGCAGACACTTAAAGGATAGTAAAGATGTGTAAAATAAGTTTTACAAGACCCTGAAGAGATCTTGCAGACAACCGGTGAAATCACTACTTTTCTCCGTACACAATACACCTCTTACAGATACACATTAAAACATTTAATGACCACTGGGATTCCTGCTTTTTGAAACTTAGTTTAATGGATAAGGACAATCCTAGCGGCTGTACAACGGCAAAATATTTCCCCCTTGGGTCCAAAAACAAGAGAATTCAGAAGAAATCTGACCTTGAGTGCCTTGAAGGTCTCCATGAACTTCTCCAGCTCATCGGGTGGCAGGAAGTCACCAATAAAGTGTTTCCCTTTGCCCATTTCTGTCAGAGATTCGGCCCACTCTGGAAAAGCACAGACAACGGTTGATCACTTTACCTTGATAAAAACAGTTGCAGAGGCAAGAACAATTTTTCATCCAGACGTCAGACTTACCACGGGTCTTCTCCATTTCCATCTTTCGGAGGCGATGCTCCCAGGTGCCTGCCCTCTGGTCCACCTCTTCGTCACTGTCGTATTCGTGTTGGTGTTCTCTAACGGCCTTCTCCCACATCACCTGCATATCTGCCATTGCGCGCTTATGCTTCATGATCAAGTCATACATCTCTTGCATCTGTTGAGGAAAACATAGCACACAAACATAATGAGCAACACATAATAATAATAATAATCCTAAAACTATGGACTGATGAAAGAGTGAATAAAATATTTTTGGGGCTGGTGGAGTTTAGGTATAGTAAATCAATACATTTAGATGATATTTTATACCTCTTGTTGCTCTTTGAGTTGTTTTTTCTGGTCCTCAGATAGTTCTGTCACTCCTACCAGACCAAGAGGCTTCCCCTTCTTATAACCAAGACCTCTCAGCTCCTGGGCTGAAAAAGACCAAAAGTCACCACAATAAACAATTAAAATGTGATTTCAAAAACTATTATTAGTATTAGCACGTAAAACACAAGTTTATGTACCAGAGAGAGAGGGTGTGTCGGGGTCTGGCACATTTATCTCTGGAGGAATAATGATGGGCGGAATGGGCAGCTCAACTTTGTCATCTTCAGACCCCCATCTACTCTTCCTCTTCCGTTTGACAGGTGGAGATCCTGCCTCCTGAATGTGGGGTAGAGAAGCCGGATTCTGCAGTGGAGAAATTTCTGGTAATGGTGGCGCAGCTGGTCGCTGAGGGTCTGTCCACAACTCTGCTTCAGGAGGTGAAGAGCTCTGAGAAGCTGTGGCACGATACTCCTTTAATTTCTCTTTGTAGTAGTGGTAGGCCGGATTTTGGTAGTCATATAAAAAACTGGAGGAGGGACAGACACAAGATATTTTGTGTGAGGTGACTGACACAGCAAAAAGTGTTTAGATTAGATTCAAACATACAGCGACTTACCTGAAGGCAGGGTTGTCTCGGTTGCGCTCAGCAGCGATGACTTCCACCTCGGGACCACCCTCAGCCACAAACCTGGCTAGCTTCTCAGCCATCTGCTGGGTTTCTGCGTCCACTGGGGGGGAGACTTTAAGCAGCCTATCAGTACTGGGACTCAATTCACACTACTACTGTACTGTACTCAACTGGCCCTCACACACCACCAGTCTAGAGCTAATAGGGAAGAGGAAGGAGGGAGGAGGAGCAAGGGGGGAGAGTGGTGGTGAATTGGGGAACTGTATGGATGTGAGGATTTTACTGTAACAAACAAAGACCATGTAAAGCTTAGAGGCCCTCCACCACATACATTGTGAAACTTGAGTCTGCATGTATAATGTTCCTCCATCTTTAAAATCTCCATAACATTCAATTAGGTACAACTTACAGGAAGAAATTGTGAAAATTATAATTGAATTAAAAACAAATGTGGTTTGTTGCACGACACTTTAAAGGTCCAGTGTGTAAGGTTTGGTGCCATCTAGTGGTGGGATTGCAGACTGCAATAAACTCAACTGTCCTCGGCTTACCCCTCCCTTTACGAGTGTGTACAAGTTAGCTACAGTGGCCTATACGTCGCAAAACAGGTCACTGGCACAACCGCACGAGTAGCCTGTTGAGGCCATTGAGGTTCCTTTGGCTACATATATTTAGAAATTATATTTAGTTGTTCTGCCTGCTAATAAAAGCTAAGATTAGGGACATAGGGGTAAAAAGCTAATCTGATGTTTGTCCATGTTTTCACCTCTTTGATGCAAAGATTCCTGCTTCCTTGGCTTTTCGTGGGCTAAATAATAAAGTGTGATTTCACTTCTCAAACTTCAACTACTTCTTTTTCAGCTACTTTGGCAACACAGTGGTGAAACATGCTCTGTAGAGCCCTTCGACTCTTCTTTGCTACTGAAACAAACATGGCGGATTCCGTGTAAGAGGGCCCACTTTTCTTTCATCTGAGAGGGGGAGTCCTGCGTTTTGGGTGTGTGCAGGGATGTTCGCCAAAAAGCGGTTTCAACTTTTGGAAAAAACGTCAGACTGGTCAAATAGTCCACAGTCAGCCTGAAATCACTGAAACTGAGGGGGCTACCCAGGTTGATTCATGGACTAAACTATGATACATGATAATAAAAAACATAATAATTTGTATTTTTAGGTTAAATATTACTGAAAAGATAGTTATGCATATTATTATATTCAATTTACACCAATAGATCACCCTGAAAGTTACACACTGAACCTTTAACACAGTAAGTAGTATTTGAGAGGAAATGAAGAGGCTGTGGCTTGTGCTAGCACAGCCTAAAATAAGAAGCAGTTTGATGAAGTACGTTGTCTAGATGTTTTTGTACGGCAGTGTGGTCTTGAAAGCCGGTATATTTTAAAGTGCAACTGAATACTTCAGTTAATCAATAACACAGTTTAACTCAAGTTCTCAAAGAAGAATCACATGGATATGTTATTCCATTTTAATGAAAAGACATTAAGGGATTCTTCTACCTTTGCAATGAGGTCAAAGTCTCCAATTAACAATTAATTGCTCTTTGGCATCTCGCCATTGTAGTTTGGGGAAACACAAATAATGGCACATTTACTCTAGCTAGTGAGATCACACTGTGCTATTGGGAAGTTTGACAGGCTGTGATAACTGGTAACAAAAATTGAAACTGACGATGCTATATCGACACACTCCACATATTTCTGACAAAGAAAACAGAGACAGAAGACAGAGTGTGAGAGGACGTAAACTTACCATTATCCGATGTGTTTTCAGGTCTTAACAAATCCCTTCTCAATTCTGCAACTTTTCTTTTGTAGTAAAGATACTCCATGCTGCTCTTATCATATAAAAACCTGAAAGGCAAAGATCGACAGTTGAAACTGTTAGTTTGAAAATACTGTATGTATGAATAAATCTGGATGAGGTGCACTGTTGTTTAAACTTACAAGAAAACAGGATTGTCTTTGTAGTCCTCCTTGGCCTTTGCCTCCAACTCAGGTCCTCCCTCTGCCACAAAAGAGGCCATCTTGTCGATAATGAGTCTGGTGTCTGTATCCTCTGGGGGAGAAACTTTAAGCAGGCTATGAGTACATTTACTCTAAGGGCACCTATGACAAAATGCCATTCACAAGGCAAATGTGCCACTGGAGTGGGCAGAAGATGCACTGAAATGTCCAAGCCATGGGGTTGTCCAGAGATATATTGAAAAACACAGGCCTTGAATTACCTTTCATCTCTAAGAATCTGGAGTAATCAGTCTCTTCTTCCTCATCTTCATCTGGAGAACAAAACACACTTGGCCTCTGGCTGAGAACGGGATTCTTCTTGGACTGTGAGTAGTTCTTGAACTGACTCAGCATGCTACTGACTCCAAGGCCAGGCCGCTTGCCAACAAGAATGCTCTTTTTATGGAGTGAGTTTCCTCCTGGTGATGACGTTGAGGTTGAGGGAGCTTTGGTATCACTGGTAGAACCTGGAGAGAGGCAGAAACACAAAAGTTTAAAAGATCTAGTACAAGCCTTCAGGTAAATTTGATTCTTTTTTCTGCTAAAGATGATAATGGTACCACAGCATTTGGCAGGCAGTATGTAAAGTAAGGTAAGGTTCATGGTCCCTATTCTAAACTAGTTCCCTTGAGTTAGGACGCCCTCTTTAAAAATCTCTACCTCCCACAAACTGTACAGCTGTCAAGGACTTTCTGTAGAGCGCCTGAAGGCTCTTTATCTGTTACATGAGCTAAAAGTACAAGGGCAAAGCTATTATTCTGTGTTCCAGTGCCTCTGCGGCTATGTTTAATTTGATGATACAACATCACATTAAGGATATGACAAAATCATGACTGTAACCTCAGATCAAGGTACTAACCAGACCCATTGTTGGATTTCTCCTTCTGCATCTTCATGAACTGCTGCAAGAAACTTCCATCATTTGCAAACTTGTTTGAGGAAGGCCCCTGAAGAGAACTCGGAGAACTACTGGGATCAGAATAGACAAAATATTATACTTTAAGGTCAATGTTAGCGTCAAAGATAACACTCACAACAACACTGACAGCACCAATGATTTCCATGTGTTATTTCATATGTATATTGTTACCTTGGTGGCAGGGGTTTGCTCGTAGTTTGCACATTCATTTTGGCTTGCTCTGCCAGTCTGGCTTCAATTTCCTTCTTTTTCTGAGCGATCAGCTTTTCTTGACGGAGAATATTCATGTTCATTTTGTTTTTCTGCAGCTGGACAGGCTTGGATTTCCATCCTCCTCGCCCTAAAAAAAAAGAATAAAATATATGACAACGATAAGAATGTTCATGTAGAGATTAGAGCTGGAAGCTGATGTTGTAAAAGTAGCATTATCTGATATGGATCCGATGAATGTTTGACATGTAATACCGTACATTTATATGCAATATGCCGACTTTGCATTACAGACTAGCAGACAAAGAGTCTGTAAATACAACAAACCACAGCAACTTTTTAACAGCTGTTCCTTTGACATGGGGGATCGTGTCATTAAACATCGATATTACAGGTTTCAGACCTGTGGAGACACGGGTGTTCGTTAAGTGAAGTACATATAGTGCACACTGTCTTGTGTGATCACCCTGTTAACTATTTAGTTTAGCTTAACCCACAGCTAACGTTGTATACTGGATACGCGAGCAGGCTAGCGATTAGCTAGGTGACGTTAACAGCTATCTTGGCTAACTTGAGAGTTTACGAAGCTACATATTAAGAGTTATCATCTCATTCAGACGCACAGTAAACATTTACCTGCATCGTTTGACTCCATGGTCGTCGCAGGATTAAAACTATATTTCGTTATCAACGCTAACAGACTACAATTAGGCCTTTAGCTGCTACCGTAGTAGCTGGTTTTGAAGCAGCTGAATCCGCTAACAGAAACAAGGACAAGACTTCCGGTTGTAGTTTGTCAGAATAAAAGCATGATCTCTCATCCAAGAAGCTTCTTCAGTTCAGTACTTCTTCAGTTTGACTTTATGGCACTCAGACCCCAGTGTTTTCTATTATGACAGTCCCAAAGGAATATTTTGAGAAAATAGTGCCTTGTACAAAGTAATTGTTGGAAGAAAATGTACAATGAAAAAAATGTGAAATGTGAAATCTGAATTTTTGGTCATTCTTTGAAAAAAAACAAAACAAACAAACAAAAAAACACCATTGCAGCTTCTATTAAAGTGCAGTAGAAAATAACAAAATAATCATGAGTCACCAGAATCTGGTGTGAAAGAGTTTAATGGGCTGGTACAAATCAAAGAAATCTATTGCTTGCTACTTCTAAAGCTCTAGGTTTTGTTATATATAACCCCTCCCTGTCCATTTTAGTCCCGAGTCAGCAATTTTCTGAAATAAATAAATAAATAAAAAAAATACTTGACTTGGGAAATAATGGAGTCAGCTCATCAGGTGCCCATGGGAGTCGGAGTCATCAACAATACATACAGGTTTGCTACATGGGCTTATGCTGACACAGTTATTATTATTTATTTACTTAGTTCATCGCAGAAATGCTATAATACATAAGAAAGTTGCCTGATAATAAGTTCTCTGATGATACAGCCATTATGGAACGTGTATCAGAAGGAATTGAACAGGAGTATTAGGAGGGTCATCACAGGCACAGATGGTGCAATCTCAACCACAGTGATTAAGCACACAATTCTAACTGTTTAAGTCATATGACATTGTATGATCTGCATATTATTCGGTAATGCAGTCCAGTACTACACTAAACCTTGCCTTTGTTAAAGGTATGGTGTTCAGTCCTTGTGATGTTGTAGTGACTCAGATTCTGGTCCCATAATGTATGTATCTCTGCGTTACATTAACGCACACCGTTTACTATATCTCTTGGATTACCTTAATTTGATAAATATCTTGCTTATTTAAAATATTCTGCACACTGAACCTTTGCACATATACTTTGTATATATTCCTGCACAAACTGTACACCTTTGTTTTAAAAACATATTATACATATTTTTACATAGTTTTGCTTAATGCTTGTTATGCACAATAACGCCAAGACAAATTCCTTGTATGTCAAAACCTTCCCGATTCTGATGGAAATAGAATAATACATGAAATACATGAAATACATGTAATTATACATTTTGTAACTGTGTAAATGGGTCACCATAGAAAAGGAGAGCACAGGGTTTTGTTCATTTAGTTTTGTTTTGTTCTTTTTCTTTCCATTTTTCTTTTTTTTTTTTTTGCTCCTTACATGTACAGTAAGGGGTTAGATAGGGCAGGTAATGTTTATGTTAATGACCTGTGTTCCCTATAAAAATGTCATAAATAAAATAGCTTTTAAAATATATATACATATATATATATATATAGATGAAAATATGTTTTCATGTAAATCAGTCAGACACAACTGAAAACTAAATACAATAAAAAAAACAAAAACAACATTTTCTGACGTCAGGCTTTTATTTACCGTAGATACTAAACCGGAAGTCTTCTCCTTGGTAACTGTTTCTAGCTGCCATGGTAACAGTACGTTTCCGTTTCCACCGTGTTGTGTGCCCGTGGACTTTCCCGTAGCAAAAGTCAGGGTGTTTTGTCCCTCGTTGCTTCCCGTCCGGATCGTACGAACTGGTTTTCTTGCTTAGAAATGGCTGAAGCTCCCCCACGGCCCTGCCGGTTTTTTTGTCACCGGTGTTCAGCAGAGATTAGCCCGCGTTTACCGGTAAGAAACTAATGTTCACTTAACGTTACTTAAATAACGATGAATCGCTCGTGTGGGTGTGTGTGTGTTTGTGGCGGACACACACACACAGTCACGTCGGCTCACTGCTGCTGTTTAGCTACGCTAGTTAGCTGTAGCAGCTGTAGTTAGCTGTGAGTGAAGAGGTAGTGATTAAGTTGTGATGTGCTTTAGGGGTACAATTTCAGCTACAGCTCGGTTTGATAAATAGCAGCTACACAGAGCTGACTGTAACAGCTTGTCAGGTCCCACGGTGGTGGCGTTTAACCTCAGCGAACAGAAGAAAGTGTAGGTTCACTTCTTTTTTAGTCACTCTGTCAGTGGGTTGTGGTTTAAATATAAATCATATAAATGTACTTCCCCTAAACCTGTTGTGATAACACCATAAAGAACACTCTCACAGCATCCAAAGCCAGTCTCAGTTAGTTAAAACACTGCTGTTGTGGCCGCCCGCCTGCCACAGCAGTTGTCTGTTGTGAAGCCATTCATGGGAAACTTCTTGAATGTTACAGTAACTGTTACTTTACTGACAGTCAGCTGCTTACTTGTGTGACAGTGTACTCTCAGGTGATCAGTAGAAGTTGTCACAATGTGTTGTTTATACATGGAGGCTGCTGCTGTGGTGCTGTTGGGTTACACTGAGAGGTATTTCTACTATGTTGGCGAGAACATTTATAAAAGTGATGGCAGACTAAATGTGAGAAACACCTCTCAGTAGGACACAGGCTTCACCATGAGCATAGAGTTGAATCAACACCTCTCTTTAACTAAACTTTATAATCCTCATGAGGGATTTTTACAGGTGCCCATTAGAGAGAGATAGATAGATAGATAGATAGATAGATAGATAGATAGATAGATAGATAGATAGATAGATTATTGTATTACAAACATTGTATTACAACATGAGGTAGATAAGTTTAAAGTGGCTACAGTATAAAAATAATTAAAAAGTCTGGGGGAAGGAACAATATTTAGCTCTATCCATGCAAAAAAATATACATAAACTCTGTGCAGTAACTTTGTGGAAAAGAAAATATGCATTGTGTATTCTTAGTCTGTGATTAGTCAGTACAAGTTATGCATTAATGTCCGTATCAGAGAATCAGCTGTCACAGAGTGAGTCCCTGCACAGAGAGGAGTCATTATAAAGTGTTGTATCAGTGGGCAGGAATCTCTCTTCTTGTAGCAGTCCTTCTTCCAGTGGAGCTGCAGGAGGCTCCGACTGAATCTGTTCTGCTGCTTCATCAGGAGGTCATGTAGAGCGTGTGAGCTTTTGTCCAAGATGCTGAGAAGTTTACAGAGCATCCTTCTCTCTACAACCAGCTCCAGGAGCTCCATCGCAGTCGCCCCCAGCACAGAGCCAACCTTCTTAATCAGTTTGTTCAGTTAACGAACAGACAGCTGTGACGGTGTAAACATACTTGACATTCACTTGTATATTTTCACCATAGGACTACACCTGTCCACGCTGTGAATCTGGCTTCATTGAGGAGCTGCCAGAGGAAAGAAGGTACGAAGAATTATTGTAAATGTCGCATTAATTTGATTTAATGTTTAAATGCATTAGTCGTTTCACTTTCTTTACCACTGTGTTTGTGCAGTACTGAAAATGGGTCCGCATCCACATCCTCCACCAGTGATCAGAACCGCCCATCCTTTGAGGTCAGTCTGACTTGTTAAATGAGCTCGGCCAGGGAGCCGTTTTGCACCCAGCACCACGATTTGACATTACCTCTGTCTTTTCAACCAGAACATGGACCATCAACATTTATTCACATTCCCCTCGGGGTATGGTCCATTCGCCCTTGGGATCTTTGATGAAAACTTCGACCTTCGAACGCGGCTGCCCACAGAGGACAACCGGGAGACAGAAAACCGGAGGGAGCGGGAAATGGCATCGCGACAACGATACAGTGCGCGGCAGCCACGGGGTCGACACGTTCCTCGACGACAGGGTACGCGCCATGAAGGAGTGCCCACATTAGAGGGGTGAGACATTTTCAGCAGTGGACTGTGTGTGGGAGGTTTCTGTGTGGTAGAAAATACTTCTACAATATTACTTCCAGTTTTAGAATACAGTGAGATGATGTAGAAATTTGCTTATTGAACAGACCCCAAAAATGACATGGGGTAGTATGAACAATCACCAGAAAACTACCATTTTAACAACAAACTTCTGCTACTCCTATAAATACCAAACAGAAGATATCTAGTATTACCGTCTGTGTGTTAAGTATTACCACATTTTTGTGACCATAAAATTATTATGCACATACATTTTATGCTTTATACATCAATTTATTTTTATTTATGTAAGAAGACAAGCCGAATTTCTGAGTTTGATTCAGTTTGAGTCAACAAATCTTTGTTGAAAGTGTTTGTTTTTTTTTTTTTTTTCCAGAATTATCCAGCAGCTTGTAAATGGAATCATAGCACCTACAGCCATGCCAAATATCGGGATGGGACCGTGGTAAGTATAAGAAACTGTGATTTGCGTTTATTTGTTGCTTATTGTTACATAAAATAATGTTTTCTGTGTTAACTCTTAACTACCTTCTTCTATCAGGGGTATGCTACATTCCAATCCAATGGACTACGCCTGGGGTGCTAACGGTCTTGATGCAATCATTACACAGGTACAAGTGCTATGTTGTTACATGACAGCGGTTTACGTCCACATTGGTCAGCTACATTGTTCTCATGCAGCCAGTTAATGGGCCTCTTCTCTCTTTCACTTGTAGTTATTGAACCAGTTTGAAAACACGGGTCCTCCTCCTGCAGACAGAGAAAGGATAAAGAGTTTACCCACCATCTCCATTACAGAGGAACACGTTGGTAAGTTCGTGTGTGTGTGTGTGTGTGTGTGTGTGTGTCTCTCTCTCTCTCTCAGACTTTCACTTATGGTCATTCACTCATCGTCTGTCGCCTGTTCCAGTTATTAGTCATAACAGAACAGAAAAGTTCTTTTTTTTAACAGCGTTGTGCTTTGTACTGGTTTCATACAGACATACGTGTCTTTAAAACAAACCTTCTCAACGCACATCTCATACGAAACAAACCCTTTGCATGGGCATACAAGTCAATGCAGCAGTATTTTTCTTATTCTATTTCTCTAATAAAATTCCGTGTTAACAGATGTGATGGTATGAAAGGCCTGTAATCATGTTGTTAGTGGTATAGAAGAATTTAACCTTACACTGCACAAAAATGTGTTAATGCAAATAAACAAATTCGGCGTGATCACAGTTTTCTGTGCAGCTGATGCATGTGACCGTGGGCCTCCCACGCACACGCACACACACACACACACACACACACAGATACACAAGACGGTATGTCGCTTTCTGTTTGTGCAGGTGCTGGTTTGGAGTGTCCTGTGTGCAAAGAAGACTACAGCGTTGAGGAGCGTGTTAGACAACTGCCATGCAATCATTTGTTTCATAACGACTGTATAGTACCATGGCTGGAACAGGTATGTATGCCTATCAGTGATATGATTGGTATAGCTGTATAAAGCCAGATTTATCTGTTTATTATAAACCACTGTGCTTCATTAAAACATTTTCCTATCACACTGCAAAATGACACAAATGAACAGCAGTCAGCAATCTGAGTAAAGTATGTTGATAGTGACGGTGTCAGTGTGCAAAAAGAAAACATTTGTGCCAAAGAAACTGATACCTCGCCTCTATTTTTGAGACATTACTCTGCTGTTCTTAAGTTTCAATCTAGGAATGAAAAAATGTTGTCCAATCCTGTTAAAACATGATACTATAAAAACATTATAATAACGTTTTAGGAAAGCTTGGAACAGTAGAGCTAGAACATTCCTTCATGGCTGTGTGTTTTATGTTGTAGCAATAAGACAAGTATAACCTGGATGACAGTAGTAATAATAGTATTTGTTGTGGTAGGAGCTAACTACCTGAAATTGATAAAATGAAAAATGCAGATTGGAGTGTGTGAAGTGGTCGTACACCACCTTGAACAGCAGTGATCTCGTCCACACTTGCCAGTTGCCAGTTTTCTATCGCCTTTTATCGTGAATGCAGCGAGCTACTGACGTAAGATGGTGACGTCCCCATTCTTTATTCAGCCTGCTAGGCTCTGATTGGTCTAATTCTTTCCCTAACACAACACACCGTCAACAGACTGGACACGACACCAGACTCATGTGAATCACTGAACTAACGTTTGATGTGGGTGGTTCAGACGTCTGGCTGCTGTTCAGCTGTTCAGTGATTGGATTTAGCGAGTGCAAAGTGCAGTTGTATTTTGGTGAATTGCATTTATTGAATGATTCAGTTTGGGTCAGTTAGGCCGTATGTGTGACATCTGCAGATGAATTGGATGCTGTTGTGAGTATGTACCAGTCCTGTGAATTTGTTACTGTGCTGAAAATACGTAGAAGTTTTTTACAAACGTCTCATTTATCCTTTCCCCGCAGCACGACACGTGTCCTGTGTGCAGGAAGAGTCTTAGCGGACAGAACACAGCCACAGACCCACCGGGGTTATCAGGAATGAACTTCTCTCCCTCCTCCTCCTCCTCTTCTTCTCCCAGCTCACCTAGCAATGAGAATGCAGCCAGCAACTCATAGATTTTCACCTTCAGCGCCACTTCACATCTGAAAACCTCACAACCCACGTCAAACGGCTCCTCTCCCCTACAGCTGAGACCAGGACAGTCGTCTGTCTCGATTCAAGGGGACGATATGAGTCGAGGTGAACTCAGAATCTGTTACAGACTGTTAGTCATCATTCCTCCCCCTGTGCTGAACGGACGCTGGGTCCAGCTCCTGCTGCTATCGTCGACTATTGTGTGGAGGTGGGACTGGGCAGTGTTGAAGAAGGATCCAGAGAGGCTGTGAAATAGTAATAAGATTGAGGTTGTAACCAGAACGGGAGCAGAGTTTGAGCCAGAGTGGACTGCTTTTTTTGATGGAGACACGTCTTTGCCATGAGGCTGGGACACGTTTTATATTTAAAAGACAAAAATACTCTTTTTAAAAATAATAATAATAATAAAAAAAAAACAACATTTCCTGTGGTGGTGCAGAGTTACATAGATGTGTAGATAGAGAATTCAGTTTGAACGGTCAGCCACTGTACAGCTAAAGGATCAAACTAAAACCTTGTGGAGAGCAAACTGAGTTTATGCATCAGATTTTTATTTATTTGCACCTTTTTTTTGGCACAAAATTCTCTCTGATGTTGAGAATGTGAATTTGGGCAAACTACTGAAAATAACGATTTTTCACATTTTGCATTGATCTTTTAGGACTTGTTTTTGTTTTTTCTTTTTGTTTTTTCTTTTATTAGATTCTCTTTTTATTAGAGCTTTATCCAGTGTTCGTGGTGTATCTTGACAAGGTAAAGATCCACACAGCTCAACAGTGGACACATTTTTATTCCTCACATGGGGGGAAAAAAAAATCACAATCCTACTTATTTATTGAACCCTTGCCCAAGATACAAATTGAGCAATGTAAAGGGAAAAATAAAAACACATTAAAAAAAAAAAAAGGCATGGGATCATCTTACCTCTATGGAACTGACCAAATGTGTTTCACAAAACAAGTGTTTATTATTTTATTTACTGATTTTTCGTACAGTCAAAATAAAGTGCTCAAACAAAGGATCATGTGCAGTTTCATCCTAGTAACACTGTTTACATTTGCACATTTAATAATGCCCCAACACTGATGATCAGACCTCAGTTAATAAGGAGAAAGGCCACAGCTTTGCCATTTAGAGAGAAAGGAAGTAAACGATTAACATGTTTTTCTCTCCACCCGAGTCTCTCGAGGCGTACTTTGCTTTAATGTCAGTAGATCATGGACTGTTTTTATAAAATGACCCTGCAGTATTTCAGTAAGAGTTTAATGAAAAGTAGCCTTGTAATCACATAACTAATCACAAATCCCGTTCCTGTTTGCCGCAGTGTCACCACACTTTTTTTTTTTTTTAGAAACTTTTACTTTTCTTTTTAATAATCATGTACACGTGAAATTATTTACTGTTTAAAAGAGGATTAACCCTGTTTTTTTTTTTGTTTTTTTTAAAAACAAAACCCATTTATTTATTTGTTGGCACTTTGCTTTGTTTGACAGGACAGTAAAGAAAGACAGGAAAGCCAGGGGACAGAGGCAGAAAGAAAAGGGACTCAGTATTGTATGTTTCTGTCTGGTGTGCTACAGGGGTGCCCTGAATCAAAATAGATTTTAGTGGCCTTTTTTGACACTGATTAACAGAAAAAATACCCTTTAAAGTCAAAGCGAACAAAGATGAGTCTACAAATGTATCTAATGTTGAAACAAATGAAACCCAAAATACTTGTCTGCACTTGTTTGTATTCACCCCTTTAAAAGACACTTAAACTAGAGATCTAATAGAACAATCATTCATGTTATTATCTACACATGCTTTTCCTGCTGACACGTTATAATATCTCCTGTGGAAACGGTCTATTGCTCATAAAAGTCACATAAGTATCTCAGTGGAGATCAGTCAACAGGTTCCACCTTTTATCTGGATGGTCCCACTTTTGGTGGGTCAGTATCGAAGTCACTGAACGTCTCTTAGAGAACAATAAAAAAAAAAAACTTCCAAAGAAGCTGAATGCTTTTTCCAGACACTGTGAGTCTGTCCTTTGTAAATCACGCTGCTGACAAAACCCCAAAATGAACGTAGATAAATTTAACTCTTAAATTACCTCCATGAAACCAGTCAACGGGCCTACTTTGCATTGAGCTGACATCAAAGATGTATTTGTCAGACATTCCCTGCGAGACTGACAAATCTGTGGCAACAATTCACAAGCAGGTGGTGGCTGAGTCACCAAACCAGTGACCTTTAAGGTTTTCATATTCAAGTAAATGAGGAAAAGCAAATTAAACGTCTAATCCCAATGGTCTTAAAGTTGCCAATGCTGCACATACAAAAAACTGGTTGGTTGGTTTTTATGGCTTATTTTCATGACCTTTAGAGAACAGACGCTCTTGTTAAGACATTTTGGCTTAATTTGCTGTAAAACTAGAAAGAGATGAATATTATGTGATTCTTATTCTTATTTTTGTTTTTGCTAGTTAGGGATCTTTAGTGTGTTTTGCTCCACAACAAAAAGGTCATCACTTAATCTTCTCCTATATAGGTTAACACTCTTCATTTTGATTAATAGATAAACACTTTTAGCGCCTGTGTAGCATGTTTCTGTCCTGTTCATACCGACACCACTTGCCTGCTTGTGAGACTCAAAGTGACAACGCACAGAGACAGAGTTGTCAGAGCAATAAAGACTTTCATTTGATTCAGCATGAACAAACGCCTGAGGTGGTTTGCAAAGCATCAAAGCTTGCACTGCCAAGCATCATATTTTTATGATATGTCACAGGTGGAGGCTGTTGATGTTCGGCTTACACCCCTCGCCTCTCTTACCTGGTCCCCTAAACTTACCTGCTACTGTCCTAACAACTTTGTACACACACATATCAGTCATAACACACAGCTGAAGTCAGAATATCATTTAAATATATGTATGTATAGATAGAAATGATGTATGATAACGTTAGCTCCTTCAGCAACAGACTGCTACCCCCACCCTGTAAGAAGGAGCACTGCCGTAGGTCTATTATTCCAACAGCTGTCAGACTCTTTAACACCAGCATGACTTTTTTCTATATATTTCTTATTTATGAGTAATTTCTTATCCACCTTGTGTATACGTGCCGCTGCGACAAGTGAATTTCCCCAGTGTGAACTCATTAAAGTCAATCTTATCTTATTCATGAGATTACATAATCACATAGAAGTCTAGCAACTTTCCACCACCTTAGTTATTTATTGGAAAAAAAAAATGTGAGGGTGTCACACGGCTGCATCACCCTGGAAGGAAATTAAAGTGAACCTTGGTGCAGCTGTGTAGTTTTGACTAATGAAGCAGAAGGAGGATGGCTGAGAGACAGAGAGAGAGAGAGAAGAGGGGAGGAGGGGGGAAGACATGACGCTGATGACTTCCCAGCACTGATGTCAAAAGGTAAGAAATTTGCATTAATAAGATTCAAGACTGACTTAAAGTTGAATTTTGATTTTCTTTTTCAGGAAAATTAAATATGTAGCAGGGATGCAGCGACCGGCACCGCTTATATTATAGTTATCTTGCCGTTGTTAACTGGGCTCTGTGTGAGTATTCATGTGTAAAACCAAGCTACCCTTCACATGTGACCAAAATTAGACATGACCGAAAGGAGATCAAAGAAAATAGGCTAGCTGCTTTATCTCTTCTCAAGTGACAAAGCACTCGATTATCATGACCCACATCCTCAGAGTGTAGGGATGTTTAAGATCATCTAACAAATTTTGATATTAGACAAAGAGAACACAAGTAAATATAAAAGCGAACCACAATGAGAGCCTGTATCCACTAATGGAGAAACCCAAAAGCGTTTGACCTTGAGGTCACGAACTGACGGCTGGACGTTCTCCTTCAGGTCGTCCAGATCCTGAAGCAGCAGAGCAGCCCCAGACCATCACCCTACCACCACCATGTTTAACTGCTGGTATGATGCTCTTTTTATGAAATGCTGTATTAGTTTTTTCATAAAGGCTCATCATGGTTCACTGGAGTCCCAAAGCTTTAGAAATGGCTCTGTAACTCTTTCCAGACTGACAGGGGGAGCAATTACTTTTTCACACAGGGCCAGGTAGGTTTGGATAGCTTTTCTTTCTCTTAATAAATGAAATCATCATTTAGAGACTGCATTTTATATTTACTTGGGTTATTTTTGTATAATATTCACATTTGTTTGATGATCTTAAACATTTAAGTGTGATACATGTGAAAAAAAGTAAGAAATCAGGAAGGGGGCAAATGCTTTTTCACAGCACTGTATATGTTGTGATTTTCATTTAGTGTCTAAAGCCTAATTTAATTTTATATAGTCCTATCTATCTATCTATCTATCTATCTATCTATCTATCTATCTATCTATCTATCTATCTATCTATCTATCTATCTATCTATCTATCTATAACCAACTGTTTCTATGCTGGAGCTGTGGATCTGAATGTTTATGGATGTCAGCTGTTGAAGCAGGATGTGACCGTGACTCCTCTGTGCTTCTTTAGTGTTTGACACACTCACACTTTTTTAGAAAATCAGGCAATAAGGAATGCACAGTAGCAAAGTGTACCCATTTGTGCCCATCTGTACCCATGGTCAACATTTGTCCTCTTGTCATCTCTGCCTCTTAAACAACAAGCCCAGACTCCAAAGCGTGCTCTGAAACATAAAACTGTACCTTGTGAGAGGTGGTGGGGGCATGAACCCAGCTACAAGCACCAAACAGATCAGACACCTTTGAGGCGACATGTGCAATAATAATTGTACCTTTTTGTAGAGACATGGACTGTAGACCCGATGCTTGTTTCTGATCACGTGTCTTTGACAAAGTTTGACACTCGTGTCATCACATTAATATTAAACACGTCATGCACCCTCTATGCCACCCCTGTGCGGCCGCTAGGGGGCGCAAAACACTAACTATGGGCGACATCGAGTCAGGGAGGTTGTCATTGAAAACACCTTCTGAAACCTATGACATCATTTGAGTTTTCATTAACACGTGGTAATTAAACTTTTGATGCTAGTGTATGCCGTCACTGACATCATGTTAAGCGTCTGTTAACGCGTGATCATCCGGATTGAGCTGCTGAAGGAGAATCATGTTTTAGGTCATGACTGAGAGGCCTCAGCTGGAAGCATCCCGAGCTGAACTGGGATCAGCATACGCTAATAGTTTAATGATATTTGACGCAGTCAAAGGGCTCAATTAGTTTGACACCTGAGCATCTTTGACACACAATGACTAGTGAAAGTAAAAGCGCAGTAGTTTGCAAATAAGTCACGTCCACCCCTCCCTCTGTCCCTCTCTCCTTTCTCTCTCCCTCTCTCCCCTTTATTCTCTTCATCTCCCCTCCATCGCTGATTGGTTTTCTCCAAAGATAATTGGAGGCAAAATTTGATATGCTCAATGTCATGGACAGGAATGAGGTTTCACCGGCGTCTGCTGCCACCATGAAAAAGAAGGCGGTGGGCGGCAGTGGATGCAGCCACATCAGTGCTCCCAAGGCTGCAGCGGCCAAATGCACAAGACGCAACAGCAACCAGAACTGTCTGGACTCCGGTTCTCCCGGCGCACCGAGTGGTAAGCAGGCCGGTGCGGCCAGCAACGTCGTGATGGACGAGACGGAGGACGGAGAAGAGGAGTCCAAGTTCCAGCATCCGCGGTTGCGCCGATCCGGGGGGAGCGGCAGTGGCGGAGGTGGAGGAGGAGGCGGCAGTATCAGGATGAAGAACTTTACGCCAGGAGGGGGAGCCGCGTCCTCGGGTTCTAGGAGAAACTCCGGCAAGGAGCCCTATTACACGCACACAGAGGACGCTCCCGCCGCTCCACGGCCCACTGCTGCCTCCAGAGCTACCGAGACCCAGACACCCTGTCCGGGCGATGCTGCCCAGCGCGGCGAGACCAGCAGAGCATCTGGGGCGGAGGCGTCGGAATCAGCGGTCGCGGTAGAGGTTTCAAACGCGACAGCGGGTGATGGTTGCAAAAGCGTCGCTCCAATTTCCAGCATGAAATGCAACAAAAACGGAGAATGCAGGAGGGACTCGGGTACCGGGAGCCTGCGCTCAATCATCTCCAAGCAGGAGAAGCAGACAGGAGGGTCGGGGAGGGCCGAGGACGGAGGGAGCACCAAGCGAGGAGCCTGTAACTCGACCACGGCCAGCATGGACGGCTCGATCACACCAGGCGGGTCCCTGACCGGGGGGCACGGAGGAGAGAGCGCAAACCCCGGCACTACTCCCGTATCCAGCGGCGTCCCCGAGAAAAAGGACTCCAAGGTGTCCTTCTCTAACGCGCCAAGCCGGAAAGCCTCGTCCTCGCTGCACGGCCCGACTCAGACTCAGAACCAGCAGCCCAGGAACTCTGTCACTTTCCAGAAGCCGGAGGATGGACCGCCAATTGTGCCCGCCGAGGATGCGGAGCCTCGGGGCAGCCAAGCCAGCTTCATGCAGCGGCAGTTTAGTAGTATGCTGCAGCCTGGAGTTAACAAATTCTCCTTACGCATGTATGGTAGTCAAAAAGCAGTGGAGAGGGAGCAGGAGAGGGTAAAATCAGCTGGAAATTGGATTATCCACCCTTACAGCGATTTCAGGTAAGAGCTGGGGCTGCCATTGGTTGCACGTTGAAAGTCATGAGGGGCCCATACGGGTCCTCATTGTCATCTACAACTCACTTTGGAGTGAGTAACCGCCGTGACTCCATGGGAACACATGCATGGTTATTATTCACGGCTACGGGCTGCTGATGTTTCTTTTCATTCCTTATCAATCTGCAGAGATTAGACTCGATGCACTGCAACGTGCTGCCATTAATCCCCCCCACCCCTCCACCCGACCCCCCCAAAAAACAACCTGTTGTCAGGCAAATGGACTTTAGCAAAGAGTGTCGTTTCAAGGTTGTAAACAAATCCTCTTCCAGTCTGTATGTGCAGTGGCATGTCTGGGATGCTCAACAAGCCCGGCCTGCTAACACACACACACACACACACACACACATCTCGACTTTTCGTTGCAGTGTGCTCACATTTAACAAAGAGGACAGCGCTCTGACGCTCAATTTGACTCCCCGTTTGTTAAAAATGATTTAAAAAAAAGATCTGCTCAGTATTGTTAGTGTAAGCTCTGCGACAAGAGCCGACAAGATGTAGGCTCTCTCTCTCTCTCTCTCTCTCTCTCTCTCTCTTTCTCTCTCTCTCTCTCTCTCTCTGTGTGTGTGTGTGTGTGTGTGTGTGTGTGTGTGTGTGTGCGATGCACTCAGTAATGGAATGTCACCTTGAGCCAAGTGTGCGAAAACCTCAAGCATGCTCACTGGAGACATATCCGCCTGTACGACTCCCCGGATCCTGCATTTTAATGACGGATGCGCTCTGTTTATCCAAGCTGGACACCCAGCATACACATATTACACATATAAGCCCTCCTCGTGACGAAATCGCTCTTTTTCTTTCGACATGTAGCAGTCGCTGAATCGCATTTGGGTCATAAATTCAGTAGGTTTGCGCTCTCTGTCAGCACCACACGGAGTGGACAGCTCCGGTCTAATTTGGAGTCTCTGCTCGCGCGTTGAGCGCTACCTTCAAACCCTCTCTCTTTCACTCACTCATTCATTCATTCATTCACGTTTGGCCCATTTGTATCATATAACGCCGAGTCAGTGAAGACCCGAGACACGTTGAGACGTAATTTGACCACAGGCCACTTTTCTTTTTTACCAGGCAAACAGCCACACAGCTTCCCCACCCTCCGCCATTCTTATGTACAAATGAATTGATGCAAAGTTGAAGCAACAAACTTCCCTCAGACGTTATGATCTGGGTGGTTATTGCTGTTGCCGTGGAGTGAAGGAGTCAGAGCTTGTTGCATAAGTCGCAGTGTAATGACTCAGCGCTGCACCTGTCCTGCAGAGCCTCTCCTCTGAGGGGTTCAGACCTCACTACTTTTTTTCACTCTGTCTGGCCCATTCACCAACGTGTCACATCACTACTGACGTTAAATAGCAAGATCCATGTGTACTGGAGGCTGGATAAGAGCTCAAAATGCAGACCATGGGTCCTAAGAAACATACTTTTGTTTTGTTAACACTTCATGACAGAAAATGACTTCTGTTTGTCCATGGCTGTTAAACATGTTTAAATACATTACTTATGTTCAACAGGCAGCATTGACAGTTTGACAGCAGTGACAATTCTTATCCCTCACACCCCCCAAATAAGTCTGCGTAGATTTCATCTTGGTTCTTATTGGAGTTTTACAATAGTTTGTACACAGGAACATAAGCAATGTCACCATGAACATACTGTATGGAACATATAACCTGTGCCTATATATTATATAGAAAATATGACATATGTTTTAGGGTCATTTCTGTGTTTTGTCGCCTTCATCAAATGTGCAAGCTCAGTTTGCAGTTTATACACTGTTGCTCATAAAGTTGGAATAAATATATTTTTACCTCTTCTCATGAAATGATTGTGACAATGTGATTTATTCTTTATTGATCAATCTCTTCCAAAACACGTCACAGTGGAAATTAAATCATGATTAACCTGATGTGTATAGATAGGAATGAAAAGAGGAATGTGTCTGAAAACATTATTCCAACTTTAGGGGCAACAGTGTAGTTTAATAGTTTAATGTGTTTTTTTTTTGTTTGTTTTTTGTTTTTTTTACAGCAGTGGTGTAAGTAAGTAAACAGAAAGTTTTAGAAACACATTTAATCCTTAAAAATCCAGCCTGAGGAGCATACCACAATCTTTATCACCTGTGCCTTTTAAATGATTTTTGTTACTCCATGAGCAGAGACAGTCATAAGATGTTGCATTATAATAATGTGAAATGAATGGAGAAATTGCTAATGACTAATTATTCATGTGTGAATTTTGGAAATCTCTCTCTCTCTCTCTCTCTCTCTCTCATGCTTCCTGCATGTTCAGGCGGGCAAAGTGTAGCTTCGTTTACACTTTTCCATCTTGAGTTAAGAAGTCTCTTGTGCCTATCGGCTTTCCACAGCAACTCCCTTTTCTTATCTGACTCTATTTTTGTCTCCCACCCCGTCACCCTCCACCTCCCTTTCCCCCCCTCCTGTACCCATGTTAACACACCGTCATGTACACAACAACGACTACACACACATACACACCACGCCTGCTAGGTTCTACTGGGATTTCACAATGCTGCTGTTTATGGTGGGCAACCTGATCATCATCCCCGTGGGCATCACCTTCTTCAAGGACGAGACCACTACGCCCTGGATCATCTTCAACGTGGTCTCCGACACCTTCTTCCTCATGGACCTGGTGCTCAACTTTCGCACTGGAATCATCATTGAGGACAATTCAGACATCATTTTGGACCCTAAAACCATTAAGAAGAAGTACCTAAAAACTTGGTTCATTGTGGACTTTATCTCCTCTATCCCAGTGGATTACATATTCCTCATAGTGGAGAAAGGGATCGACTCGGAGGTGTACAAGACTGCTCGGGCCCTGAGGATCGTCCGCTTTACCAAGATCCTAAGTCTTCTGAGGCTGTTGAGGCTCTCCAGATTAATACGCTACATTCACCAATGGGAAGAGGTAAGAGCGTATATTTCATGACTGTAAATATATTAACTCTAATCACACAACTCTCAGTCATAGAGCAAGAAACACCCAATGCAGTCAGTGATAAAAGGTCACTGATTTGCCTCCAATATGTTGATGCTGGCTCGTGACCAAACCCACAATCTGCCTCTCTGCCTGCTCCGAGCGGCCTGCTCGTCTCTGCCTGGAGGCTCAGTATTAATGCTCTCACCTGCCACCTGGTGAGAAATGTATAATGTCAGCAGGGTGTGTGAGCTTTAACAAACTTTGCATTCTAATTACTGTTATTGTCACACAAACCTTCCCCTACCCCTCTGTCTCCCTGTCTGACCTGGCAGTCCCACAGGTGGCATCTAATAAGCAGCCTATTAACAGGGCAAACACAGTTTATCAATTAAGGCACCAGAGGAAGAACAGGTGGGGTACAGGGTGATGATATGCAGCACTAGGGGGCTGTTGACTGCGATTATATATGTCAGTAATTGTTCATTTAAAGGGATCTGAGAGGATATATATGGCAGACTTCGGATGTGAAAATGGGAGCTGTTGCTAGGTAGACTCCTCAGTTCTCGTGGACTGAACTCAAAGACCCAGTCCTGCCCTTCCTGACCACAGCTTTTATTTACTCTGTGAGGTCATGCACTTTGTCAGCAGCAGGAGGGTGGGGCTGCTCCAGCCTCTCCTCAGACTCCTTCCTTAAACGAAGGCGAGCAAAATGGGAGACAGGAGGTCCAAACATGCCATGAGATCACTCGACTTCTCGTTTATGCCAGTATTGGCAGCCCAGTGTTGGCATTTTGCAGTGGTGAGCAGCGCAGTGGGGCTGGGCTGCTAACTTGACCTTTGGATAATTGGATTCCCAAAGATATGATGTGATGCACGCGCACGCACGCACGCACGCACGCACGCACGCACACACACATAGAGGTGCATGATGGGAAGTGATACTAGGCATGCATGGAGAATGAGACGCTGACGCAAGGAATGTCCAGTCTCAAATTATCTGCCATAGTTTATTTTGAAAATCCAAGAATCTGAACCCTGAGCTACATTTACTTCCTGTAACTTTCTCAGAGCTGTCCGTGGTGCTGAACATCTCCATCATGCAGGCTGTGTACAGTACACTTTCTCTCATTTATCGCCAGCGAAAAAAGACGACTCTATTTTGTCAGATGCTGATTGATAAAAACTGACAGTAAAAACCTCATAAAGGTTAAAGCGGCATTTATAAAGATCAGCACATGTGATTCATGTCCAGTCTCATTCCTCATCACCACCATCGCAGAGCATCACTTCTTCCTGAGCTGCACCGAGTAACAAATGACCCATTTCTCATGCCTTCATAGTAGACTTTATCAGCCTTTCTATGGACAATGTTGTGATTTCTACGGGTTCAGACTTACTGTGGAAATAGATGCACCAACGAGGAGTGGTTTCTTGAAGTCAGTCAGGTGATAGATGATTGGCTTAAGTGACTGTCCAGTGACTCAGAATGATTGATGTGTGAGACGACATAGACTATCAGTTGTTAAGGATCATGATGGTCCCTGTCCATCACTCTGTGTTTGAATGTGTGTATGTGTCCATGTTGTTAGTGTAGCAGTGGCGCCTGCAGGCATGCGTGAGTGTTTTGGGTGCGTGTTTGAGCCTCTGATTGATGTCATGTATCTCTGTGTAACAAATGTCTTGCCTGCTCCTGCTGTGTTTGAGTTGGGACTGATGGGAATCTGTCTCCCCTACTCATTAATCAAACTTGGTATATTCCAAAGGAGACTGTGGCGCCGAGTGAGAAGCCAGCACTGCTACTGTGATATGAATTCAAAGTATTTGGTATTTGACAAGCGTATGAAAGCCATATTCACCGAGCTCATATCCAATGCATTTTTTATAGCCACATGTCTCAGCTGGGTTTAAACTCCCCTCCCTGTCTTATTGTCTCGCTCCAGATCTTCCATATGACCTATGACCTGGCCAGTGCGGTGATGCGGATCTTTAACCTGATTGGTATGATGCTGCTGCTGTGTCACTGGGACGGCTGCCTACAGTTCCTGGTTCCCATGCTGCAGGACTTCCCCTCAGACTGCTGGGTGTCCCTCAACAAGATGGAGGTAAGTGTCAGGGAATCATGTCTGTGCATACCAAGTTGCACATATATATCGCCCCAGAACTGGATTCACATCTTTTACTCTGAGCTGATTGGGAAGGATCTATCGACGGTCACACATTATTGATTGAAGTCATTAGAAAATATTGGCTGAATGTCAATCAATATTTTGTTACCATGGTAAACTAAAACAGAAACCGAAACGCTCTGGTTAGGATGACGTCGTCAACAGGGTGGAGCATCGAACCTGTGTGTGAACATTTGCATTTGAAGGAGCTTTATTTTATTTTAACCACCAGAAAATGTCCTGTCATCGCATCTTTGTTGCCACAAAATGTAACTGGTTGATAGAGCTTAGCTTAGTGTTTATTTATATACCCTTTTTATCACTAATCACAATTTTGGGCATTACAATCTGTACCGCATGTAAAACAATCCACATACAAGCTCTCAGTGATAATGCTAACATGCTGTTTAGCAGGTATAATCATTACCATGTTCACTATCTATAGATTTGTGTGTTAGCCTGCTAACATTTACTATTTAGCACTAAATACATATTACAGCTGACGTTGGTGAGAATGTCATTAGTTTTACATAAAATATTGGACAAGAAAACTAAATATTGGATTAAAATTTGGCCTGATGATAGCCACTACATGAAAAGTCATTAGGATTCATCCTCGGGGCATCATAAATGTCTGTACAACATTTCATGGCGATCCATCCAACAGATATTTCACTCTGGACTGAAGCCATGCTGCTAGCGTGGCTACAAAAATGAATGGTGTCCCAGGTTAGCAGTGATAGTTATACATACTGTAATTTGGATCAATATTGTCCACTTTGAAGAGCACTGCACTATTCAGGAAACCATTATTATCCTAAGTGATGTCTGTTGCAATTATGCTATTACCGATTCGGGAGGAAAAGTCACTACTTTGTTCCAACAAATCAAGAAAATTACTCATATCACTGCTCTCTCTGCAGCCACATACAGCCGGTGAGCCAGACATAGAAAACAACCGTAGGATACCAATGAAGAAGCTGTGAAAAAGAAAGATTTAAGCACACCTCTAGATCCCTCCGTGCCTCCTCTTCAGCACGGTGGGGTGATGACAGGAAAGATAAAAGGGGAAAACAGAGGGAAGGGGTGGGGGGGATATGGCTAGGCAGCTGGGCTCTTTGTTGCCATGTCTCTCTCAGAGAGATAAAAGCTGGTTGTTTATAGGTCTGTCTGTCAGCCCAGCCTTTTACTGAGTGAGGGGAGACCACACTAACCCAGACATGAGGCACAGGTCCAAATGGGGTTTTAAACAGATTGGGTCCCACTCCCCGACACAGTCAGGGCCTGCCATGACTACTTGTAAATTTCAGAAGAAGTATTTCCTGGACGACAGCCCTGACCCTTGTTTGTACTGGCGTACAAAAGTAATTCCGGTTAAAACAAGTTAATGTGGCACAGAGAAATTAATCTCCTCTTTTTTCATGTTGGTGAAAGGGTAGGAATTCCTCATTGTTTATCGTGTCAGACAGAGACATACTGCAGTTTTACTGGCACTATTTTGTGTAGAGCTAGACAATATTGACAAAACCATAATAAAATATTGACTCAGACTCTCAGTATTTATAACGTGGTGATATTTTGGAGTCTGATAAATGGTGGTTTCATATCGTATTTAATCAAAATTATTTGATTAAAAGCGACACGCACCTCAATGTTACAATAACCATAGTGCATCTTTCAACTTTGGCCTCCACTAGAATACACAAACACACAAATACGGCTCTGAAAGTAAATTCTGACTTTGTATCCATTAAAAAATCCAGGTAATGACAGGACGTGAGCAAAATTGAGAAAAAAATGGGAACTCTGAGAGATGTGTTGATGCAATTTGAGTTGAAACTGTTAATTAAGACAATTAACTCATTAGCTGATTGACAGAAAAATTGTCAGTTGCTTTGATAAATGATTAGTTAAGTTAAGTTTCGCTTGTTCCTGCTCTTTTGTTGTGATGATTTGCTTCTTTTCTCTGTTTTACATCATTGTAAACTGAATACCTTGAAGCAATTTGAAGACACCATCTTGGGCATGAGTCATTTTCTCACAATTAATCTCGAATATCATTTGCAGATTAATTGGTAATGAAAACAGTCGTTAGTTGCAGCCCTAGATGTAATATCAGCATGCTGAAATGCAGCTGTACTCAACCTTCATGTGCATTTAATGTAAAAATAACATAAACTGCACTGACCTTCTCTATAAAGCACAACAACCTGAAGAAACTTTGAAGAAAGCTTGAATATTTATGCTTCTATAAATTTACATGACACACAAGAGGACAACCTTCTGCTCTGCACAGCGCAGTGAGTTTGAAGTCCTGGATGATGAAGTTTGGGGCTGTCAGGCCACTGACTCCTCCATTCCTCTCTGTCTCTGTATAATCAAAGACAGTCAGTCTCCGGAGAGCCGTCACTCTCAAACTAAAGGACTGCTCTGGCATGATACAGGCTGCCTACAGCCACCTGAGACCGCCCCCCTATTGAGTGGCTGACAACTTGTAACATTAGCCATTGTGTTGCAGCCAGGCCATCCATCAAGCGTTGCACCCTGCTGTGGCTCTGGTGGTGTGGGGCCCACAGGCAGGACCCGTGGAGGGCGTCGAGAACACTCTGTAACTCTGGATGACATCTACCAACCAGTAATTGGATTCAGTTGAACTTGTAATACCTCAGGGAACGTAGGTTGTTTCTGCAGTACCCCTCAACTTTCATCCATTAATTTGATTAGCTTATATTTAGCATTAGCATTACGCAGCCTTGTCAGATAGTTAACGTTCATGGTAGAGTGCAGTTTGGTTTCAGAGCCTTGCTGTGTCTGAAGCACAGAGGCGACCGGGTAATAATAGTGACAGCAGCGCTCACTGACAGACACAGAATGTATAGTATCAACTCTGTAATTACAACTGTGTGTGTACCCGTCCCTTACTGTATCTGAGATGTTTCTTTCCCATGAGTCCCCACTGGCATCAGCAGGAAGGTGGCTTTAGAGTACAGTGGTCTGCTCTCTCTCGAAGATACGCGGGTGTTAAATCACTTTATTTACTCACCACACAGGGTATTACAGATCTGTTTCTGGACAGTGAAGATTTGATTCAAACTTCTCACCAAGTCAGTACGAGCATATAAACATGAAAAGTGAAAGCAGCTGTCTTACCTCTGTAAATGGACTAAAAAAAATTAGGCGGTGTTTGTTTCCCGGGCGAGGAGTGGAAAGGATGTGATTATCTCGGTCCCACAGGAACTCAGGTGTTTTCGTTCTGAAGCGTCTCATTGTGCTGAGGACAAACAGTTCCTGCAGTATCCTACTCGAGCAAGAAACACTGCACTTAAACATTAGTCGAGTTACTCGTGTTGAAAACTACTCGAGCAGAAATGCAAAATGTTGCTGCTGAGTAACAGTTACTTACAGATGGTTGCCGTGAAAGAGCCAATGTGGCATCCTGATTGAATACGTCGCCAGTTCAGTGATAGACTCAAGTATGAAAAACAGAAATTGGGAGAGTTTTTCTTCAAAGATTGCCTCAAGAGAAAAAAAAGTTCAAAGCAAACTCAATGCTATGAAGTCCAGACGGTGCCATAACGACAGAGCTGGAGGCAGTTTACAGTTTACAGCCTCTCCAGCTGAATTCATCAAATCTTCACAGACTTTACACGTTAAAGAAACATGTAACAACTTAAAAAACAACAACAGAGGAACAGCACAGATTTACACATAAAAATCAGTTTATGGTTAAAGACATCCAAGCTATTAAGTTGCATTGTGGGATATGTAGGATCCTATGTTACTGGAGCTTTCGACCAATGTTCTTCTGTCTCCAATTTTATGGAGTACCACTTTAAAAGAAGAATTATTAATTCACACTAAAAAATATACAAAAGTCCACTATCATAGTGAGGAGAGTTCTTAATTATACTCAGCATTACTCAATACTACTTTTACCTACACGTGTATATGTTATTTATTTTTTAATTTCTAACTTAATGGGAATACTTTGGAAATGCTAACACCTCTACGGCTCACTAATTAACAAGTTACATCCTGTTTGAATCCCAACACACACTGAAATATCTTAACAACTGTTGGATGGATTGCCATGGAATTGTTCAGATATTTATGATCCCCAGAGGATGAATCCTAATCAATCAACCCCATCAAAAGACACACTGTTTCACCATATAATTGACGTGACAATAACATATGTATGCCGTATGAAATTAAGGTTTTGCATCTTTAAATATTATAGTGCGTCCTTGCTAACTTGAGAAACATGGCTACTTGTCATGCAGACATGTGGTATCAGTCAAGAAAGCAAAGAAGTATATTTCCCCAAACTTTTCACAGGATTAATTTGTGTTTAAATAAATGATCTAAGAATTGAATTATGAATAAAGTATCTGCAGCAGTGTAGGCAGTCTGGGCAGCATGTTGATGTATAGAATACTGAGGACCACTTTTCTTTTTGGCCATAAATTGAACTGTCTGGTGAAAAGGGAAGCCTTGACTTCCACATTCAGAAACAACATATTTCACTGCCCAGATTAAAAAGAGACCACACACACTCACTGAGGCAGATGAAACGAAGGGAGAGACAGAGAGAAAGAGGAGGGGGGGGGGGGGAAGCAGGAGACAGATGCTGACTGTACAATAAACTCAGATAAGCCTTTGTAAACTAAACCGGTGTGTGTGTGTGTGTGTGTGTGTGTGTGTGTGTGTGTGTGTGTGTGTGTGTGTGTGTGTTTGTGTGTGACAAGGCCAGGCCATAGGCTTTGTTACGTGTGTCGATTATCTTTCGATATTTGTCCAGCTTATCAGCCGTCGGTGTCGCACGGTGATCGGTCATTCAGTGTGATATAACTTCAACATTTCTGATATTGGTTGTCAACGATCTTGCTAAAGATTGAAAACTTATTTGGGACTTTTGGTGAGGCTACAAAGTTATTGAATTACTAAATTAGCAGCAGCTTATAACCAACATGCATGTGATCATTCTGTTTGGAAAATGAGATTTACATTTGAGTACATGCTGTATGTGGGACATATAAGGCCTGCTGCACAGCATGGCTACAGCAGCATACAAAAAAAAAAGGCATTTTAGGACACTGCAGGATAAATCTAAAGCCCTTTGCTTTATCAGCCAACTTCAAACGGACTATCTGCAGCTAATGGAGACGGTGATTACCAACAAAGCAACGGATAGTTCCCAAACTAAAATCTCTGGAGAAGGCTGTTGAGACTTATAAGGATACGGAGTCTTTCTGCCTCTCTCTCTCTCGCCTGTGCTATTTCAGAATCAAAGTGCTCATCGTTCATCTATTATTCAATCTGTTTCACTCCACTGTTTCTCTTTCTGTTTTCACATACACCATTTAGCCTCAGCCCACTTGGTGGAGCTGTATTTATTTTTGGAGTTAAGTCCTGCGTGGCCCTTTAACGCTCATAACAGACCCCTGCACAGAAAACACGTGTTTTTATGGCTGTAGCCAACAATTTGTTTAATTATTATTGATTTTATTTAAAATGTCAACTATAACTTCCAAGAGCCCAAAGTGAATAGCTGAACAACACTTTAAAAACGTTTAAAAAAATAACTAATTTGCAATGATATAACAAAGAAAAAAAGCAAGTATTCACAGAAAATCTGTGCCTCCCACTTCAAAAATGACTTAAACATTTAATTGATTATCATAATAGACAGAGATTTTTCTGTCAATCATCTATTAAACTAAACACTACATTGTGATAATACACAGTAAACTACCATTGCTACAGTATTTGAATATATTGACAGTTTGTTTTAAAAAAAAAAAATCTCTGAAGTCGTTCCTTTTTGGGTCTAGTAAATAGTCACAAAGCTTAAAACAGCTTTGTTCCTCACAGCTCATGAAAAGCCGACCTTTTGGAGTGCATGGATTTAGCAGGATGGCGACAGGGCTGATTTAGTTGTTTGGAAAAAGGTTTCAAAAGGAGAATGTGTTTTATAACGCAATGGAAAATACACTAATAGGCTGCTAATGCACTTCTAGTTTAAGTCATAAGAGAGGATATGCTTGATTGCCTTTGCTATCTGAGTGCAGACTGTAACCTCTGCGTAGCCTGGTACAAATTTAGAGAGCAGTGTGTGTGTGTGTGTGTGTGTGTGTGTGTGTGTGTGTGTCGGTGTGCTCTTGAAGCCTTTAAGAGGTTTTCAGGATGCTGTTTTTAAACTTCATTTTGCCATGAACAGAAGCTTTAATAATACAGTTTCGTGTATCAGGATACTGGTTTCCTGGGTTTCAATCCCGGCTTTTGGTTTTTACCTTGAATTAATTGGCATCAGCAGTCTGTTCAGACCGAGGTCACCACAGTCACCACCACTAATGAAAGAAAAGACGGGAAACAAAGGAAGCTTGGTGCGCAAAAGTATCAGATCAATTGAGCTTGTTCGGATTGCTCAGTTACCGACCCCCCCTCCTGCTTTGTGATGACAGTAGCTACAGTGAACACTGAGTCACTATTTACATTTAGGAAAGTATACAGAGTGCTGCTCAGATGTTCTCAAAATGATCCGACAACATGACTAATGCCCCTTGATGTTTTTGTGAAGTTACGACCTGAGGTTTGTCCCTTAATGAATGTCAACACGAGCAGCCTGGTGACCACTGCCTGGCTGTCACCGCCTGTAGTAGATTCCTATTCACACAGCTCTGAAAGGGCATATTTAATGACCTCTCATTATCATTCCTCTCCGAGGAAATAATTTCCAAACCGTCTCTACTTTACTGATTAGGCCTTGAAGGATTCCCCTGGTGTCGTTTCCTCTTCCTCCCTCTTTCTTTCTAATGCAACGCTGTCCCCGGAGTTCTCATTTGTTTAAGTGCTATTCCATGACCCCGCTGTCCCCAAAGCTTTTCTTCTAGTTCTCTACCCTCTGCCACCACTCTCCCCTCAAAACTTACCTTTTTATGTAACATTGATGTCTTAACCTGTTTGTTTATCTCCCCTTCCGTCTCTCTCCACAGAATGATACCTGGTCAGAGCTCTACTCCTTTGCTGTATTCAAGGCGATGAGCCACATGCTGTGCATCGGTTATGGTCGGCAGGCCCCGGAGAGTCTATCAGATATCTGGCTCACCATGCTGAGTATGATTGTAGGAGCTACTTGCTATGCTGTTTTTATTGGCCATGCAACAGCTCTTATCCAGTCCCTGGACTCCTCCAGACGGCAGTATCAGGAGAAGGTGAGGAGCTTTGTTAAATCAACTCTGTCACATGTTCTCAACACTTTTCTCTTTTTACCACCTAACATCCAGTTTTACACTTTTATTTTCACTTGCAATAACAATTTGACATTTTGGGAATTATGCTTATTCGCTTTCTTGTAGAAAGTTTCTCTCTCTCGTATCCACCTACTGGCACATCTACAATGTACAGTTTCACAGGGGTTATGTGCTGCGACTTGGTCAGGACCTGTAACTTCCTTAGTCCTTCCCTGCTGGTTCGTATTTGGCATGCAGCCATGAGTCAGTGTGGTGTCACAGCAGCAAACATATTCCCAGAAATGTCAAACTTTTCAGATAAGTAACTTTAAGGTTGTTATAGTCATCTTACTCCACACTGCCTGACACTATCACAGATGTACTGGAGCAGCTTGTTCAAGCGCTTGGTTCTCACAAACAATCATATTCGGTATCTTTGGATCTCCACAGGAAGTTAAAATAAAGTTCTCTGGGTTTCAGGAATGGTGGCTCGGTATGCGTTAATACTGATCTATCCAGATTAACCATTATGGTAGAGTTTGTGTATGTGCTGGCAGTGGTGTGACTTTACTATGAAACGGGCAGTGCGTAGTTCACAAATGTTCCCGAAGATACTGCACACAGTTTTAGATTTAGGCCTTTGATTTATGCCTCGAAAGGGTGCATTGATGTAAGATGATAAAGGAGAGAGGCTCAGAAAAGGAGGACTCACTTTACATCTTGGCAACGTCGCAGAACGTCTGACGTTCTCACATGAAGAATTTTACAGATTTGAAATCTGGGAAAAGAAGATCTCGAGTATTGGATGTGTACTCAGCAAACATCCCCTAACAGCTTTAGTTTGTGGATCAGAATCTGTGTCGTTGGATCAGTTTCAGCTCTGCGTGGTTGCACACTGTGAGTTTTGTACTGATCAGTGGTCAGTTTTTTTTAATTCTCTCAGTTGATCAAAGCTACAGCTCAGCTCATTAACACTTTCTCTTTGTTAGTCATCGGCTCCAGCGGGTCTTACATTATTGATTATTTGCTGCGTTATTGTATTCTAGCCTCTTCTGTTCACGTATTCATCAGGTTGGATTTTAACGCGATCAATATGAATTTTAAGAAGCGTGAAATTTGTGGCGCAGCAGCACAGTGTAGCATGAGATCACACTTTCCTTTGGGTTATGACCTTAATCACACATTTTCAGGTCCTGTTTGTACACTGTCATTAGATAGTATTTTGCTTCTCCTATCTGTCAGACATCTTTTGACACACGGATGGAGATCAGAGCGGCACTGAACAGTGCTGCAGCAGTGGCCTGTGGTGGTAACAGCGCAGCCTCTCTGTTTCCAAGCAGAGTCTCGCTGGCTGGGGAACAGGGGGAGGGTTGCTGGCTTTCAGCAGCCAATCAGAGGCTGCGGGTGTGTTCGGCCAGGTAGAGCCACGTCGCCAGGGGCCGGGCGTATATGTGTGTGTGTGTGTGTGTGTGTGTGTGTGAGAGAGAGAGGTGCTGATGTGGGTGAGAGAGAGCAAGTGTGTGTGTGTGTGTGTGTGATATGATGTCCCCTTGGGCAGCAGTAGAATTGATGAGGCAGCAGACCTGTGTGTCCTGCCAATGTCATCCTGAAGGTGACGTAAGCAACAATGGCTGCCTCTCTCTCCCTCTCTCTTCCTGATCACTCACTCACTGGCTCTCACTCTACCTGCACTCTCTATCATCTGTTATGCGTTTTTTCCTATCCCTCTTTACACTATCTGATCCCCTCCGTTCTCATTTTCTTAAATACCTAAATCTGATTTTCTCTGCTGTCTCCTGCCTTCCTCTTGTCTCCATCTCCATCTCTCATCTCCCCTCGATCTGAATTTCTCCCTTTCTTTCTCTCTTTCCCTCTCTCTATCCTCTCTGGTGGTGGTGTCCTTGAGAGGTGCATTGCTACTGCTAACTGTCTGCTACAGGGAGCAAAGAGAGGGGGAGGGGAAACCTGTGGGAGACGGGAGGGCCTTGTTGTCGACACAAGTCCTGGTGCACTGCAAGATATCTGAACACTGTCTATTTCGCGTCGTTTAGAGTGTTTCTGTGGGCTTTTTGTCTGGCTAGCATCTTGCAGAACTCCCTGTAGGGTGTTTTCAGTCATGTGGCCGGACTCTTGGATATAAATCATATCCAATAAATGCTTTAGAAGACAACGATTCAGCAAGTTAAGTGCTTACTGGTGCTCTTGACTTTACCGTGTGTCTTGGATGACGGGGGAGTTAAAAGGCGAGAGAGAAGCCTGCTGTGTTTCATCTGTGAGGAATGGTTTCTTCCATGAAATGAGCAACCTGTACAAGAGAGAGAGAGCATTACTCTGCCTCCTTTTCCTGTTGCTGATGGCTGAAAGTTTAAATATCCAGTTAATTTGCTCTACGAGGAGTTTGAACACTTACAAAAATCCTAAGTCATGTATTTAATAGCTGTAGTGTGTGTATGAAGTGTGTGTACAATCCTCACACAGCTTGTATTTTAATTCAGTTTGCAGGCGTGCTTTCACATTAGAAATGTGTTCGTTATGCCGTGTGCTCTACATAGAGACATTTTCTAACACCCGTCCCAGAAAATCTAATTTTTTTCTGCTGAGGGCACAAGAGTGCATTTCTCCTGAACCCTTTTTTCTGACCGGTTGTCAGATTTTGCTGCATTTTTTTTTCTGCAGCTCTGTGAGGATTAGTATTTGACATGTTTATTTAAAAAAAAACAAAAAAAAACGCGTAGAGCAGAAAAGTGCCAGCCATGCCAGGCCAGTGAGGCTGATGCTGATGGGTGAATTCGCCACGCCTCCAGATAGGACTGTGAGTGACGTTTTTATCATTTGGAGAGTGTTAGCAAAACACGTCTGCTGGCAGTCTGTTGCAGCCTCAGTGAGGCTCGAGCTAGCATTGTGTGGAGGTTTCTATTTCAGCCCAGCAGTAATGTCAGGCTCACAATCCATGCTGGGTAAATTTAGGGAGAATTTGGTGTGGTGGCTTTGTGCAGAGACCTTTGAGTTATTTATACATGGTAACAGTGCACACTGACACATAGCAGAGGGGCAGATAGACCTACATAGGGAGAAGGACTCTCACTTGTGCCACCTTTAACGCACCTTTGAAAACAAAAGAAAGGTTCAGCCTTGTGTTTCTGATGATCACAGTTCAGAGTAATGTTTGTTAATACCCGACCTGCAAACCTGCCAATAGGAACGCTCGTTTTTTTGATGCATTATAGTCTGTGATTTTGACTTTGTGATTACCCTTTTTTATGTAACACCGTGCGACGTCACTAGAAAATGCTGCATTAAAGGCCCTTCACACCCAAAGTCCACCCACACACTTATTTTGCCTGATTGGACCCCTGCATTCACACAGCGCAGACAGAATAAGACAATCAGGAAAAACCTCCACTTATTCTGACCTGAGTGCAGACAATAATGTTACTTTTGTTGAGTGACAAACTGTGCAAAGCACCTTTGTAATCAGCTGAATCTTGTATTTGTGTTTCCAGGGAACACTCATAGGGATGATAGTTTGTAGTCTTGACGTTAATGTAGTGGGATACTTACATTACAACTTGGAGGTGGTGTTTCTGACTCAGCTACTCAACAGTATGACGTGAATGCAACATGAGGATTACGTGTCTGACCCCTCGCGTAAGCTTTGCTGCACCATTATAATGAAGTTTACTCTAATACGCAGGACAAGGCTAACAGTTACTTGTTATGACACAATCTGACTATTGGAGAGTTTGACATCTTATTCTGGAAGCATGGTATGTTTAACGTCTTGTTTCCTGCAAGCAGCAGAGAAGGAAGGATGCTGGCTGCAGTGGGTGCAATGACAGTGATAGAGATTAATGGCAGTAAAACACTGTATGATTTAGCCTGCAGCTCTGTGGTCTGCTGTTGTTAGCCTGCGATCTGCAGTCACTCAGGAGCTGCTTTAGAAAACGTGATGCCACTTCCGGTCTTGCTGTGCAAATCAAATTTGTCAGGAGGAATTGTTAATAAATGTGTTTGTTTTTTTTTGTTTGTTTTTTTTTTAACCGCAGACATTCTGGCTTGTCGTAATAGGAAAGTCACAGGTGTTACTAATTACATTAACGAGCCAGCATGCACAACAGGACCATGAAAGTGAATCAGCTTAATAATATTCAGTAATCATTCATTTCATTATTTACACCTGTGCTTTGTCTGCTGTGAATTTACTGAATATTTTCAGTTATATATGTAAAATAAGAACTTTTCTTTTTCATGTCAGTTTTTAAAATATAGACCTATATACGCTTTTTCATTTGCAAAATTGGCTTTGCTATGTTTAATGTAATAAATAAACTTTCAAGAAAGGAAATAATGTTTCACCCGTTTTCCTTATTCATCAGAAAAATGCAGCCGTACACCTTCTGAATTCAAGTTTGCTTCTTTTACAGAACTTCTTTTAATCTTTTAAGATGAGCTGAAGCACCTTGTTCACACACTTCATTCAAATATAACACAAACTTACCAAAATCGTCTCAGTTAGTCTTTCCACTGCTCCAACAATTACCAACTCTGGTTTGTTGGGTATAAATCCTCAGTTCACTGAGTGAGATGTGAAAATATTCTGGTAAAATTGCTGTTTTTATAAAAGGAGTTTGGTCTGGTGCCTTTGAAGCGAGCGTAGATAACAGTTTCAGTTTCCTGTCAGAAAGGCTCTGTCTGATGGCAGAGTAAAGCAGTAAAAATATTCTAAATATACTGAACATTGATCCATGTTTTTAGGTGGCTAAAATCTGTTTTGCTGCTCCCCCATTCGCAGCAATAGTTTGTGTTGGTCCTCCTGAGGGAGATGTCAATCAAAACATGACGCACCTCAAGTTTTTTAATCGTTGCGAATGTTTAATTTCGATCACATTTTTGTTGATGCCTAATGAGACGCTCAGATTTGATATTGTATATGTGTTTTTACCATTTCAAACCACATTTCCTTTCGAACCTCCAAAAATTTACAGGAAACTTTTACTGTATTTAGTCATTGCATTGACTTTTAGACCCGTCGATCACTTTGTGAAGAATATTTTACATTTTTTATATTTCAACTTTGTGCTTTGGTCTTTGATAGTCGGGCTTCTTTTTAGATCACAGATCACTAGCACATACAGCAGACAGTAGACTAGTCATACAACTCCACACCTTTTGCATTAATAATCAGCTCTTGATGGCCTCGCGGGAGGTTCAGAGACTAATCTCAGTCAGCAAGACAGAGAGCAGACAGCAGTCTGGGCTCTCTGCCGTGATGTGGCACAGGACAGGATACAAGATTGTTTTCTACCTCTCTCCCCCCCACCTCCTCCTCCTCCTCCTTTGCCTCTTCGCGCTGCTGCCACCATCAACAACAGTGATCTGTCTTCTCTAAGCCAGACTGCTTGTCACTGATCGCTCCAATTATCCAGAACCAGGCTGACTTTGCAAAGATAGTGGCCAAAGAGATTCCTGCTACAACAAAAACACACCGTCCCTCTAGTTGTGCCAAATGATATTCACTACTGTAGACAGTGTCTGATGAAGAAATGCTTATCAGTCTCCTTTGGTTGTCATTCCCTTTGACTGAATTATAGGATTTTCAGTGTTTCCTCAGAAGCCTCATTTCATTTAATGAGACTTTGTACTGTGTGAGACCCCACAGTGTGTTGTTCTTCCCTGTGTACACATCTCTGAATTGAAGAGAGACAAGACAAGCTCTGACTTACCACTATCTGATTTTCTTCTCTTTGGTGAATGTGCTTCATAATATAATGAGGCGATTTTGTCGAGAATTAAGTGAATGAATTATACATCCACAAGGCCGTGTGGGATGAACCCGAATACAGATTTTCAGTGAGGAGACGTTTTGGGATGAATGAGCAGGAAAAGGGAGGAATAAGAGAGGAAATGGGAGAAAGGTATAAGAAGGGGAGAGGAGGAAAGGAAAGGAAAGGAAAGGAAAGGAAAGGAAAGGAAAGGAAAGGAAAGGAAGAAAAGAGGCAGAGGAAAGAAAAGAAAGGGAAGGATATGGAATGATTGGGAAAGAAAAGGAAGGAAATGAGAGGTAAAAGAAAGGAAAGAAAAGGATGAGAAAGTAAAGGTGTGAAAAAAAAGGAAAAGAAAAGCGAGGAAAGGCAACGAGAAGAGAGGCAAAGGAAATAAACGAAATTTGGGAAAGTAAAGGTGTGAAAAGAAAGCAAAGAAAAGTAAAAAGAAAGGAAAGAAAGGAAGGGGGTATAAAAAGCTGCTGGCTATGTTGGCTCAGCACTTCATAGACTTATATATAAGTATATATATAAATAAATATAATTAAAGTTAAAGACAAAGCTCAGAATAACAAATTATAAAATGCAGTTTAGATGACGAAATGTCAGCGGAGTGTTTTGTGGCTGCACACGCTGTCATCAAAGTGACTGAAAATGGATGTCATTTTCACTCCCATTTGGGTGTTTGTCAGTCCCCTGTGGGTGCTGTGACGTACTGACCGAACACTTGCTCCCCTCTCCTCCGTGACGAGGAGAGATTTGAGGTTGATCCTGCAATGATCGATGCAGCGCTCTATGACAGGGCTTTCAAAGTCAAGTTGCCAAATACCAGCATCTAAGTTCAGCCAGACAGGCTTTTGCTGCCTCATTCATTCAGACTTTGCCGAGTCACAATCCACTTCCAACCACAGCTGCGTAGTCGTTCTGTCTCTACAGGGAGTGTGAGGTTTTCCCTTCACCCATCAGACCACCCTACACCTACACTTTGTCCACAATCAGCACTTCTGCTCAATGAAAGGCACACCAGCTGCAGCGTTTGCTTTGACACGTCTGGTAAAGAGTTGTGACACGGGGTCATTTCTCCAGGCCACTCTCCATCTGCACATGTCAGGAAGCAGAGTCACTCATGCAGGTGAGACTTCGCGTTGTGTAACTCCATCAGAGGAGCCGGGAGATTTTTCCTTATGTGGATGCTAAATAATTCAAATGTTGGGTTTATTTATGTTTATAAGTCAGAAGGGAGCAGCGTGGGTGACAGTATCTGTCAGAAACATACATTCCTTTTTCTGGGCAGATTGACAATACTTTTCATGTCTAGCACTGTGGGGTCATCTCTTCTGCAGAAGCAGTTTGTGGTGTGACTTTAGTGGGGTAGCATTAAGCCTACATACAGCTCAGAAAGTATTTGTTTTCACTGTTTTGGCTCGGTAATCCAGCACATTGGATTAGAAACAACAGGCACCATGAGGCTTTAGGCTTTTACCGCCCACTGTTCCTCATGTGAGATGGAAGCATTACGTAGAACTTATGCAAGCTGTCTGTGGATTAGACTCACACACAGTTACAGCCATGTTTGCAGCTATGTGCACAACCACAATGACAATGCTAAAATGCTGATGTTTAGCAGGTGACCTGGTGTTTATCACTGACAGTATAAAGAATGGAGGGCGTATCCGTGATGGAGAAGGTTCAGGTGTGTCTGATGGGAATGTCTTTGCAGGTGTTTGGTCATGAACTAAAGTATTAGACAAAATTGAACCTGACATGAAGTCAGGAGATCACCAAACTTCAAATCATCCTGAGTGGGGCGTGAATGGTAAATGTCTAAAAACCTTAAAATAAAGAAACAAAAAATAAATAAAATATCAGCAGAAAAATACAGAAAATATTGAAAAGAAAAGAAAATATTTGACACTCAGTATGAAACCACAAATTGGCAGTGGTTCTTCCAGAATACTAAACTGTCAGCCCCTTATAGTCCCCCCAATTTTAGAACAATGCACTGGTAGGATATTCCCAGGCATGAGTACTTTACATGAGTACATGTTTCATCTGCTGAAGACCAGACTGATGTTAAAACTGGAGTACAAAGTACAAACCTGGCACAGAATCACCAGAGAAGATGCCAAGCGCCTGCTGATGTCTACAGGTCAGAGAGTCCAGGCAGCCATTGACGGCAAAAGATTTGCAACCAGACACTTAAACTGCAAACTATTTAAGGTTCATGTTGACTTGTTACTGTCTGCCACATAAAACTGAAGTACAGCACAGTGATTCATACACAGTTCATCTGATGTGGATGTAATCACCCTCAAACTGAAGCTAAGAGTCAGCACTTTAACCCCAGATGAATCTCATATTAAATCCAATGTGCTGAAGTTCAGATCAATGCAACAAAATGTCCTAATCCTTTCTGACAGCGCCGTGCGTACGCCCAATAAGTTATGTAGTTCAGATAATAGTTTCTGATGCTAATGTGACCCCAGTTATCTGAAATCCAGAGCTGGATTCACATTATAGTCGGTTATCTAGGATGCTTTTTAGCTCAAAATTTGAGTTAGTGTGCCGCTGTAATGAAGCCAGGAAAAGCAGGGATTTCCTCTTTGTGTACACAAGAGTTCAGTTATGTACGACTAAAAATCTTTGTTAGCCAAATATGTCTCTTTTGGAAACATGGACCCGGCCCGTCTGTTTCACAGCACAAACAATTTCCAATTTAAGTCTTTATCTGTTGCTGTTGAGCATCCGGAGCTTGTAACAGCGTGAGAGCAGGTGGACCTCATTGTTTTGCTCGAGGCCTCTGACAGGACGCACGGCTGCAGACACAATCTTGTGTGAAGCAGAAGTGAACCTGGGACTCCCAGTCGTGGGGCAGTTTCGCTACTCTGACGCAGGAGATGTCACTTGATGCCAGCTGACGGATTTTGTGACATTCGTCCTGCACCCAGTACACTTTTAGGACTGCTGGGATAAAGGCAGCATGGATGATGACTTCCTCAGGGCCTGAAAGTTGTGAGTACACAGTGTGTGCCAACCCGCAGAGCTGTCTCTTAAAACTGTGTTTTGGACAGCTTTAGGTGCAGAGTTGAGCTTTCTATTCGAGGTGGGTCCACACAGTCTGACAGCAATGTACAAGGAGAAACCTTTCTCTGTCTACAGTTTACTGTCTGATCTGTTTGTCTGTCACTCTCTGCCCTCTCTGCAGCTCGGCCATGTAGTTTTTTAGTTCCTCACTGGTCACTCTGGATGGATCGCGATTAGCATAACTCAACAATAGAAGCTGATTGTTTGTGTTGTTACCCCGTTGGACCCTTCACTTTCTATTGATTTGGCATCGATCAACTTCTGGGTAGCATTGATCAGGGGACGAGTGTGTTCATTTCAGCTGACAGCTGAAGGATGTGTGCTTGTGTGTGTGCTTGTTTTGTGCGGTTTGTTTGCATTGTGTTTGTTGATTCACTGGAAGAACATACATTTCATAAAGATACCTTGTTTATTTTCATTGATATTTCATGAAGCTGCGTCCCGTTTGGAGGCTGTAGTTTGTGTTTCTGAAATTTTGTTCACTTGAAAATAAAATACTATAAACACCCTTGGAGGATAACGCAGTACAGTTCAACAGGCGCCACAAACTGCAGCCTCCAAAACGGCCATAAATTTGAACGAGCACCTCTGCAAAACAGTTCCAATACAAACTGAACATTACAGCCTTCATGAGAGTACGATTTACTGCAGGGCTGCCGTGTTAGACGGCCAACTGAGTGTATAGGTGTGTGTGTAAAGATATGGACATGTGATCTGATCCATTGTGCTTCAAAATGTGTAGCCAAGTATTTTTTCAAGGTTGGTGGGTGACTTTGAGTTTTAGTCATCGTTTTTATTTGTTAGTTATTCTAAATGATAAAGCTGATAATATATCTTTGTTATTGTCAACAAGACCAAAACTGACAATGTGTTTGTTTGTTTCTCACTCCTTTGTTGTTGTTTTTTAATTATTCACCCTGTCTATAGTTCTTATAAGCTCATTTGTGGTCACAAATATGTAATTTCATTAAAAAAAAAAGATTCAATAATTATCTAAAACAGCTGAACACTGTTTTTTAACGCGTTACTCAAACAGGAGTAAATGGTGCATTTGTTGGGGACTTTTAGCTGCAGAGAAATGCATATTTGCTTCTTTAAAGAGAATTTAAGAGCAGCAGGACTTGAAATAACCTTCAGCGTCCATTTTCATCACAGTAAAGGAACATGTCATGCAGGGAAACAATGTTGGCACCCTCTATGGCACAGATGAATAAGCTGTATCAGGCTTTGACTGGATATACAAGGAGTCACGCATTGTTGGTTGTGGTCTCTTTAACGTTGTCACAGGAGGGAAAAAAAAAACATGCACACTGTATTAACAGAATATTATCTCTCTCCATCCTGCTCTCTCTCAGTACAAACAAGTGGAGCAGTATATGTCCTTCCACAAGCTGCCTGCCGACTTCCGACAGAAAATCCATGACTATTATGAGCACAGATACCAGGGCAAGATGTTTGATGAGGAGAGCATTTTGGGAGAACTCAGCGAGCCTCTCAGAGAGGTAAGACGTAAAAACACAATGACACAAAATATGAGCATCGACTTGTTAATTGTTTATAGTACCATACATTCAAGTTTTTCAAGTTTTTAGCCTTTATTTTAGCAGCTTGTTTATCACATCCCACAACGTACCATTCATGTATGCAGAGGGAGGCATTTGACTGCAGTGTAGTGGCTCAGTTGCACACGGTTAACAAATATTTTGCTGTCCTTGAACTCACCAAACAATGTGTCTTCTCGCAGGAAATTGTAAACTTCAACTGTCGCAAACTGGTGGCGTCCATGCCGCTGTTTGCCAACGCGGAGCCAAACTTTGTGACAGCCATGTTGACCAAGCTGCGCTTTGAGGTATTCCAGCCGCATGATTATATTATAAGAGAGGGCACCATCGGGAAGAAAATGTACTTCATTCAGCACGGGGTCTGCAGTGTCATCACTAAGGGCACTCTGGCGATGAAACTTTCCGATGGCTCTTATTTTGGGGGTAAGATACAGGCTGCAGCTTACACGTTTTTTTTTTCCCTTTTAGCTTCTTTTTTTTTTAGGCTGTTTCACTTTCTCCTTCCTCATTTCAGAGATCTGCTTATTGACGAGGGGTCGGCGGACAGCCAGCGTGCGAGCGGAGACTTACTGTCGACTCTACTCTCTGTCTGTTGACCACTTCAATGAGGTGCTGGAAGAATATCCCATGATGAGACGAGCCTTCGAGACCGTCGCCATTGACCGTCTGGACCGCATAGGTAAAAAACATACTTAAGACTGGAGCCTGCGTCATGTGGGTGCACTCAAACATATTTTCTATGTGGCATGAAACTTTATAGCATCATTGTAAGTGACTATAAATGGTTTCTGCAAGCAGCTCAAAATAAAAAATAAAAAAAATAAACAAAGCACTCTAAAATGAACCCTTTGTACAGAAAATGAAATAATATTGTGCTTAGTGGATGTTTCCAGAATATTAATGTTGAAATAGGCAGTAAAATGAGCTGTGCTGTTCCCTCAGAATGACACAGGACACTGTAACAGTAGATGAGAGTACAGGGTGACACATCCATTTTCCTCAGGGCTTGTTCTGCTAGAGGATGTACCTGGTGTGAAGGACATCACATGCTATATCTAACTCATATTGTTCTCCCTTTCCATATCCTCTGGTTTCCATAAATTTCTGCTTTGTTCTGCTTTTTGTCCTCTCTGTCCTGCCGTTTCTCGTTTCTGTTTCTAGCTGTTTAATAATCAATCGATTTCTTTCGCTCTGCAGGAAAAAAGAACTCCATTCTGATGCACAAGGTTCAGCACGATCTCAACTCTGGTGTCTTCAACAACCAGGAGAATGAGATGATCCAGGAGATTGTCAAGTACGACCGTGAAATGGTGAAGCTGGTGGATCTCCAGCGGCCGCGGGCCATGTCTATGACCCCGTCCATCGGCGGTATCTTTGCTCCTCCTGGCCAGCCGCAGTCGGGCTCTGCTATCGCCACTCTCCAGCAGGCTGTGGCTATGAGCTTTTGCCCTCAAATGGCGAGTCCCCTGGTGGGTCCAGGGACTCTGCAGTCTCCTCGTATGGTGCGACGGTTCCAGGTGATGCAGAACCTGTCCAGCCCAGTCTCCATGTCTCCTCTCCAGTCTCAACCCCCTCAGGCGTTCGGAGGAGCGTTTGGATCTGCAATCTCTAGCCCGCCTGTGCAAAGCCCGCTCGCAGCTTCAGGACGGACTTTCCAGTACTTGGCGAGCGTAGGACCCTCTGGTTCCCAGTTGTCCCTAGTACAGCATCATGCACCCAGCCCCACACAGACCCAGCAGAGGCCTGCCTCACACAAGAGCACCCACTCCCTTCATGCAGGTAGCTTGAGCCAGGATACCCGGGCCCTGTCTGCCTCCCAGCCTTCACTCCCCCAGGAGGGAACACCACAAGCTGCCTCTGCAGCCCCCAGCCCTCCACCATCGACCCGCACCTCCAACAACTCCATCGGTCCCCCTCAGCCCTCTCACCCCAGCCTGCCAGGGCCTTCGGGTGTAGGGAGATCAGCGGGAGCTCAACAGAGGGTGGCCTTTGCCTCCACACCTCCTCCCGGTGGACCTGCTGGAATGGGGGCAGTAGCAGCAGCAGCAGCTGCTGGATCAGGACCTCCAGACTCTGGAGTTCCCAAGAAAGATTCAATTGTCAGCCTTCCAGAGCTAGACTCTGCCAGATCCCGGCTGTCTTCCAACTTGTGACCCTGGTAGAGTTCAGGAAAGAGGCCTTTTTTGTAGGAGAAATGTTTGTTTTAGGTCAGTCCAGCTGATCTGTCAGCCTGCTAAATGACCAATCAGCTTCCGCCTGCGCCAACAGTCATTCGACCTGGATGCACTGTGTGCTGGTGTCAGCAGAAGGAGAAGAGCAACTCAAAGTCTTGAGACACTTGGCTAGGAGGAATCTATACAATTAAACTAGTATAACTTAAGGTTGAACTGGTCTAGTCTACTGTGCCAGCACCTTTAGTCTTAGTATCACCCCTTACACTCTGCTTCCAAACACCTACTGTATATCGCTGTCTTTACTGTAAAGATATGAAGAAAAGTATGATTAATGTAACTATTGCATACTGTGTAGAATCCATGCAATGCAATCTAGCAGGAGCTGGACTTAAAAATGAAAATCAGGGACTTGAGGTCAAATGACAATGACATTTTAAGCGTTCAAAAAGTGTTTTGAGTGTAATTTTTCCGTATAAGCTGTCGTAGCAAAAGAACACATTGCTCTTCATATTGTTTAAAATAGTAGTGAAAATAGTGTTTTAGACCGCTGGTCGATCTTACATCGATGTGTAAATAGTTGATGAAAAAAGTACGGAGGGATATTATATTCATTGTATCTACCCAAACCAAAGTTGAGCTTGAACACAAAGTCTGGTTGTGTCTGTATCAACTAAAAAAGAAACATAGAAGAAAATGCCATTTATTTAACTGCCTTGATTCAACGTTAGAAGCCATATATTTGGTTTGTGTGTATGTATATATGTGGGTGTAAGTTTGTGTGCGTGAGTTTGTTGGTACGTTTTGATTCTATTTTCAGAGAATGGACTCACACATTCTGTACACTGCTTCGTCGAGCGTGATTGGTTTGACGTGCTGACGGTGGCGCTGACCCGTTTTCATGAAACATCTGGGAGGCGGTCAGCTGTTTGGTCAGCGTACTGATTGTAACCCTGAAGGCAAAGGTGGTTAAATAATCTGAGCTTTATCGAGAGGAAACATTTGTGAACAACCCATACTGTATACTTGCTTGTTTTTGTCTAGGTTTATTGATTAACACATGCAATATAATTCTGCAATACTCTACCCCGCCTATATATAAATATATATGAATATAAATATCTATACATATGCTGTACAGGAAAGTGAACTTGTTTCTTTTTCCTTTTGTTTTATTTTTTAATGTGAAATCTTAAAGAATCCAGCAGCTATTGTGGCTTCACTTGAGGTATTGTAATCCAGTGACCATGTTGTTACCTTAACCAAAAATGTTTGAGGGAATGAGAGGACGTGCAGTGTCATTTTTCTTTCTCGTAAAAAACAGACAAGACAAACTGCTTTGAAATGGTTCAGAGTCACAGGAGGATTCCACGCTTTGAGTTCAGCAAGTCAGATCCTCACAAAAAAAAAAGAAAAACAAAAAAACGTCACTTTAAAGCCCATTTGAAGATATTAAATTGTAAGATGAATGGGGGTGTTTGGGGTTGGGCAACATGGGGCACGAACGCCTCACACACAAAAACTCTTTGCTCCATATCAAAGTCTCTGCGTGCCCCCATCTCACCCAAAACTCCCGCGAATGTCTCGACGTTTAGACCCTACAATAACAATCCTATTGTTCAAATTTTGGGATGAGGCTTTGGTTACATTTGTTCTAAATATTCTGATCCTGCTGAACCTAAAAGCCTTCTCTTGCTGAATGTATGCCATACGAGAAGGAAGACAGCTAATCAGATATAAACTGCCATGTAAATAAAGGGACAGAGATTTAAAGAGGCTTTTATGATGCAAGGGGGTTTTGGGCATTGCTGTATGTGTTTGCTGAGTGTCTGTGCAATCTTTTTAAGTTTGTTGATGCTTCTCTGGGTAGAACGTTGCTGTATTTAACCTGTAATGCTACACCTCCCCCAAACCCAACCCCCACTTACACCCTACCCCCAGATCTAACATGAGAGGATACATTTTTTTTTTTTTTTCAAGTTTATTTACTGAAGAGGGCGTGAACAAGAGAGCAAGTCATAACCACTTTGAACTCCTCGGTCCAAAGCGAGCACTGAGGACATTCAGTTAAGCACCTTCTGTTGCACTTCAACCTTGTAATCAAAATAAAAAATCGATGCTCTATTCTCTTAAAACGGTTGCAGTACTTCTCCTGGACCCATTATCTGGTTAAACTGTAAGGACGAAAAAGTGAATCCAATTGGGATAGAAAATAGGCAGCTGATTCAATGTGTTAAACAAACATGGCGTCCAACTTTTTCAGCTCTGAGCATCGATCCAGAGCCAAACTGTAAAATCAATGCGATGGACATTTCACTCAGGTTTGCTACCTTTCCAGAGAGATGTATTGATTGCCGCAGCGTGGCTTTCCATTGATTTATGTTGACTTGTCTATCCTCCCACAATCAACTTGTTGATTTAGCCATGCTGAAAGATTCCCCTTGAATTTTGATTGGCTGCCGGAAAACAAGGAGGATCTAATAGAGTTATAACCCTTAGAGTGTTATTCGCACAACTCGCCACCGTTTTGTTCTGATCACTTTTTTTTCCGAGAGCTGTTTTAAATTTTGAAACAAGGTGTAGGTGATTGGTTTTTTTTTTTTTTTTTATCCAAGGGCTTCATCATATGGCTTGTAAACCCTGGCTCATTGTTTCTGTTCGATCAGCAACATGCACTAAACCTTGTTCTTCGTCATACCCGGGTCACAGTGCTGCAGCCCGCTTCATCAGCAACACGGGAACTTTGTATTGCTTTTTTCCTATGGGAAAGGTACATGCCAAAATGCCAATGTGATTGTGAATGAACCGAGTCCATTTGAGTCAATAGCTGTTGTGTGCTTCGATACTGTTCCAGCGTAATCAGTTGGTCCTCTTCCCCATTCCTTTGTGCTAATACCAGAGTTTGCCCTATTAAGCTGCTATCAGGACTGTGCTGATATGATATGAATGAGTCCACAGTCAGTGAGAGCAAGATGGAAGGAGAGTTAAAGAGCTAATGTTTCAGGCAATATCAGGCACCATCTCTATTTCATTGCATTCATCCAGTAAGACACTGTAGTGTGTAATTCACTCCCACTCAAAGGATGGCATCCCAGACATTTTGATCAGTACCACTCTGTTTCAACCCTCGGCCATGAGGCTGATACAGCCCTGGCAAAGCACATACTTCTGTCAGTTATCTGTTTTGTGTCTGTGTCACAAGTGCGTTCAGTCAGTTGGCTTCCAGCCACTGTCGGCATGTGTGTGTGATATAGCGCTGTATTTGCCTGATGACGGGGGGTTCAAAGTGCGATTGTTTAATGGTTCTTCTTCTGGACCTTGCTGTGAAGTGGGACTGAAATCCCTCATACATGTTTGACACTGACTGACAATTATTGAGAGTATCTAAGTTTCAAACCTCTCATTGTTGCTGTACCAGATATTAAGGGTACTGAATGCCTTGGTGTTGATATGTTAGCAAATCAGGGTATTATTTCTGTTTGTAAAAGTGTCTTTGATTTATTGGTATATTTTGTTTGGTTATTGTTTTTGCAATGTGCCCCATGCACATGGACTGTATATACCTTGTGCCTAGTATATCTAGTTTCCACATAGTCTATTTTTGTGGTATGTATGTGCCTGTAAAAATGCAGATATGTGTTTTTATTTTCAACTTGCAATATATGTATAAAAAAAAAGAAAAAAAGAAAAAAAAAACATTAGATGAAGACTAGTATTGCTGAATTAAAATGACAATGTCAGTATATATAATTTTCCCTGATTTGGGAAACACAAAATTGCACATTTCTGTTGGTTTGAGCCTTCCAACACCATGCGCGCTGTACTCTGTACTTTCATGTTCTGTACATATGGTATACACAGAGATGTGGGGCACATTGTTGTGTTTTACCACAACTTGCTGTACAAGAAACATTTTCTACAGTGAGAGGGTGAGCTCTGACAGGCTTCTGGTGGATATCGGCAGTCTAGACGTTAGCTTAGATGACCTGCTTGCTGCACAGAGCCGAAAAATTTAAACAAAGAAAATGATAAATAATAATTAAAAAAAAAAAAAGGTAGAGATGCCCGCACAATATCAAAACAGAAACAAAATTAGGCTGTGCACATGCTGGAGAATCTTCCCTCAAACCATACCGTGGCACAGATCTTTAAACTCTGACGTTGGTTGCACACTTATCATTAAAAAATAAAAGAAGAAGAAAAGATCTCTCCAAGGCTGAATTTGGCTATCGAGCCTCAGCAGTCACAAGCTTGACTCCCGATTGAGTTACCTTGACAGATAATAGCAGAGTGCATGCTTGTATTTTTCTTATGTAAGCAGAGTTGTGTGTGCCATTCTTAGTGGGACCTTCAAATCTAGACACTATTGTGTACCAACTACTGTACAATGATTTTATTTAGTCTAACAGTTAAACCTTTGTGTCGTAGCTACTGTAGCCTGCTTAGCTTACCTAAGCCTTCTCTCTGCTTCAGGACTCTGTGTAATTGTGTGCTTGAGTTTGTGTGTGCGTGTGTGTGTTCCTGTGCCTTTCCTTCTATAATGTTGGTCCCACTTGAGAATATGATGCCATTTAGGGGGTTTGAAACCCACGTGAAGCTGAGAGAGACGCCAGCACAAGCTGGAAAGATGTTACACCGTCACTTGTTCTTGAAAAAGAAAAAAAGAAAAAACAACAGCACTGTAATGCTCCTAGAAATGACTCTAGCACATCCCTAGACTTAGTAGCATTCCACAGCATGCACGAGCAGCTCGGTGTGGGCATCTAGACACACTTTACCAGCACCATGTAGACAACAGCACAGATATCTGACACAGCATGTGTCCTCTCTCTCTGTCTCTCTTTCTCTCTGGAGGCCAATCTGCAACCATCTCAGGCTGTGCTCGGCTTCTGCTCTTAACAAAAAGGTTCAAGTATTTCAGAATGCCAGCTCTGTCTAAGTTGATGTCTACAATCCAGGGACAAATCAGCTCACAGCCCGAGCCACAGCACTTCCAAATCGATCTCAAAGGATCGGGGGTGGGGGGGGATACTTGGGATGCTGGTGATATTTGTCGCCGTCCAGTCCTTTCAGACTGAGATGCACAGCTGGCGGCGAGGGCGCGGGGCTGATTTGAACCTGCGTCCAAAAGGCTGTCTTGTCCACCACCTCTGCTGGCCGAGAACACAGAGCCACACCCTGGTCTCTCTCAATAAGCTGGTCTGTCAGTCAGTGGCAATGTCGTTTAAGCGTTCGTAAAAAGACGATACATTGTTGTGCAATAAAAAGATGAGCGCATTGGCATACTAAAACCTCTGTGTGGACTTTTATTCACTGCTGTGTCTTTGTTGGTTGCCGCGCTGTGTGTGTGTGAACATTTAACACGCCTCCTGGAGTTACACTGGTAGCTGCAAACTTGCGCACAGACACACACCTCAACCTTGTAAATCAGCCAGCAACCCCTCCACCCTTGTTCTACCCCACATTAGATGAGATCTCTCTCTCTCTCTCTGCAGACAGGGGCTCTGCTGCATCCCTGATGAGATGTCTGAGCTCGGTCTAAGAGCTTTCCACTCTGCGTGAGTGTGTGTGTGTGTGTGTGTGTGAACGCAAACAGCACAGCAGCAAGTGTATTTATTCCTGTACCTAGGAGCGTGTGCATGCACATGCAAGCCCTAGTTTTGTATTTGTCTGATACGGAGAGAGAGTAAATGAACCGGTGGCAAGAGTGTATGTGTGTGTGTGAAAGGGTGGGTGGGTGTGTGCGTCAGAGATGAGGGCAGTCCAAGGACACACTCCTCTGGCAGCCTGGGAGCAGCACCCACCCGTTCCCTCTCCGTCTATTTCCTTTCCTTTCCCTTCACACACGCACACGCACCGCACACGCACCCCACACACACACACACACACACACTGCTGTCTGGATCCTCAGTGATTATGCATGGCACACTGAGATAGAAAGATTAAAATTACATGCAAGGTGAGGTTTTGACACAGAGCTTTACACCATTCATGTTGCCTCCTCGCATCTTACACGAGGCTGGTACAAATGTGGGTGAGGCCATCCGCAGTGCGTGTACGTAGCTTTACCTTGACGTGACATAATGTCCTCTCTCTCTTCAGCTCTATTGACACTCTCTCTCTCTCTCTCTCTCTCTCTCTCTCTCTCGCTCTCTATCCATTTCATTGTAATTCAATGAGGAAGCAATGTACTGATAGTGGCTGCAGGCAGATACTACACCAAGTTGTGAAGCTATATGTAGTCTGAGTATATAGTTTCATCCTGTATATGGCCGAGGATTGTCCTCTACCTCATTTCCTCTGCAGTGCTGGTCCTCTACTGTGTCCCTGGCTGTCCTACTTCAATTAATCATATCAGCATCTCCTGCACTACCCCCCTGGCTGTTTACCTCCAGAGGGCAATTTGCTTATTTAGCTCCTTACTGGTATCCTCGTCCCTTCCCATCTATCTCCTTACAGTTTCCTGCTCCATGACTGATCTTCGTGTTTCCCATTTTGTCCGTTCTTAGAAGGTAAAACATTTGTGTCCCCCAGGCTCTTCCCGGCAAAATCTGCATTTTCAGCTCCCCGCGATTCACGAGCACAGGTGCAGTTTGTTATTGTTGTAACATTTGCAGGTGTTATTGTGAATGTGCACAGAAAACTGTGTGTGTGTGTGAGAGTATTAGAAGACACACACACACACACACACACACACACACACCAATGCTCACCCTTCTGCCCTCACATTTCCTCTGTGCTGAAGGCGCTTCAGCCGTGTCTCTCTTCACTGGGGAGCATCTAGAGAACACAGCTCAAATCTGAATGCCAGGATTAGCATTTGGTCCAAGCTCTGAGTCCATGAATGAGTCAGTGAGCAAGACACACAGCGAGAGAGAGAGATACAGTAAATCATCTTACAGCCGCAGGCAGCCTCGGTAACATCACAGTTGCTGGACAGTGGGCTGGAGAGGAAGTGAGAAGTGCGTCAAGCTGAAATGATCAAGAGGAAAACACACAGTAAGAGACAGCGGAGAAGGGTCACATGGTCTTCTACAAGCTATATCTTATTAACCAAAAATAATTTAATTTGCTAGTCCTTTTATCTATGGCCCCTGAGGGGGTTTGTTTTACTTTGCTTTATTCCTCACAGAGACAAAAAGAGAGATTTCTCTCTGACAGATCAGTGCAATCTTCATCCAAGGACACACGGCCTATAAATCTCGTGACCCTAACCAAACTGTAATTCAGTCAGCCATTCAATGGCACACTTACTGCATGCATATATCAGAAGACAGGAAATGGTAAAGATGTTTCCCCCCTCCAGATATCCAGTAATACAAGAATTTATGATTAGCACGCACGCTAACATACAAGCTTAGCTATAATTTATGGCTAAAAAACAAAACACAACATTTTTCACACTCTACATATAAATCCAACTATATTAGAATTGTTTTGTATTGCGAATATGATTATTTTTAAATATTGTAGCAACAAACAACTCACTAACAAGTTAAAACGTGGTTCAGCTCTGTTGTTATTAACTATTTTTATGGTTAAGGCTATGTTATCATCACTGTGTTCTAATATTTTCAAATAGTGAGATGTAAATTCAGTCTTTTGATGCTTTACAGACAAACTGGCATCTGAAGTCAAGAATTTATTAATATTTCTCACCATGTATGGCATATCTGCATACGTCAACAACTTATGTAATGAGCAGTGTGTCTCTTGGGGGAACGGAGGAGGAGGAAGAAGAGGACAACAGCAGTAACAAGGTCACAGGCTGCACGCAGTACACAGCTCATACATACAATGTTTTACATAAATTATGAACTGTTTAAATGTGTCTTCCTGAAAAAGTCCCCGAACACTGCTTTCAAAGTAAAGTGATAATTCAGCAACTTTTTTTTTTTCTGCTGAACTTAATTTTTATGGATTTTTAAACGTCCCTTCTCTCGAAAGAAAAATGATGAAAACGAGAAATGAGGCAGAGGAGAGTTGAAACGGTGTCTGCTGGGCTCTCTGTGAGCGGCACTCCATGCATCTGCTCTGCTAAACACTTCCCATTACAGAGAACCTGGAAATGTCCATGAATCCTGTGGCCAAACAACAAGAAAGAAATAGAAATGAAGGTAGAGAACAGGATTTATGATTGTTAAAAAAAAAAAAAAAAATCTCCAGGCAGATTTTTTTCTCACAGCACTTGATTTTGTTAGCAAAAACATTTAATCTCCCCCGGTCTTTAGGCTCTTTCAGCTGTGATTGTTTTGCGACAGGAAACAAAGGCCCCCGCTCTTCCACCGATAATATTTGCTCTGGGCCGCCAACTGAAGTGATGAGAGCCAGGACAATGCTTTGGCTTCTGAATCATCTCATCTGTTCTGCTCTGTCAAGGTCTGTACTCAGTGACACTGTGGCTATTCATCAGAGCAGACACACTCACACATTCACACACTATCACACACACACACACACACACACACACAGCGAAAGACAAAAATATTCTCCATCTGAGTGCGCTGCTCACTGCAAAGCTTTTATTAACAAATCAGTTATTCAAAGCACACGCTCAAGCTTAAATATCATCCTTGTGTGTGTGTGTTATTATGCGATTGTGGACTACATCTTTTATATTTAAAGGTCCCTCTGAAGAATTTTTGACCACTTGTAGCGCTGTGGAACAATGTTTTATGTTTGTACAAGGCTGCTGGTAATGTGCCAAACGTTTCATATTATTCCACTGATCTACAGGTGGCAGCAGCGTGCCAAGAAACGTAGCAATGCGCCAACAAAGGCAGTGAAGAGGAAGACTGGGAGCAAGTGCATGTGGATGTAAACAATGCAGGATTTCAAATGACTTTGCAAATGTTTTATGAGGAAGGAAATACATGTAACATATTTATTAGGTCTCATATGTGAACAGAAACTCCACTGGGCTCCTTTAATTAGAAACAAGTCTTAACTTTGGTATAGAGGTAACATCTATGCCTAATACTGCACATGGTCCCTAACAAAAAATAAATATATAAATAAAAAGTAGAACAGAAATAGGCCCCTGAAATTAGTTTTGCAGCTAGCTGCACAGTGATCTGTGGTACAGCTGAGCCAATTTGGTGGCTAACAAAACTATATACAGTTGTCTGAATGATTTATGTAAAACTGAAGCTAATTTGTAAAGTGTTAGGAGGCTCGTCCTAATATGTGATGCTTTGCAAATCTCTAGCAAGGATGAAAGTGCTCTTGTACTACTATATGGTATTTTCAAACTCAAACAGGAGCACTCATCTCTCTCATTTTAACGCACAGCGCTAGAAAATTGGTTTTGCACAGGGTCATTTTTTCCGGTTTCTGAGCGTGTATGATTGTTTCATTGTTTGTGTGAAGACTATTAACAGCTCAGATGATGGGAGAGAGGGGAGGCGTAGAGAAAGTGACAGAAAACAGAGAAAAACTATAAACAAGATAAACTGTTTGTTGCTGTGACCCTTTAACGGAGCTATTTAATTCTGGCTGTGTAGGGCTTTTCGTTGCTGTTGAGCATTAGCCTAGAGGCCAGTCCGTTCTGCTCTGTCATTGTGTTTGGCTATGTGACCATAATCACTAATATACTGCCGTGGGATCATGCATTTTCTAGTGGAATCCAGCACTCTGTGCAGAAACATAATCTCTAGTAGTGATTTTAAGTGGTCTTAGAGGAGATTGATGACTGTGTGCTGAGGCATCTCAAGCAGGCCATTGTTTCTGGGTGTGAGGGGGAGAACAGCAGTGACGGTCTAATTGTCAGGAGGATAAAGAAACCCCACAGCATCCATCACCTTCATGCTGGGCACCCCTGGGTCCTAACAGCACCCTCAACGCTCTCGCTCACCTGTGAATAAACAGACCTCGGGTAAGTCCAGCTAAGACAAACAAATGCAGTAAAAATGGACTGAAAGTCTCTGTGTTCAGCTCAGCATCCAATGAGCCTGCGCTGTGTGCCATATCTGTTTGTTTCTCACCATGACGTGAGACATTTATCTTAATTTGTTTCAAAGAGGCTTTGTTCTTTTTTTAGGAGTGTGTCTGACTTACAGACACAAGATTAAATGTACAATCTGAAGGGATGGGAGTGGTGTCACGTGTGAAAACTTACATGAGAGACCAGTAGAGATGGACATGATGGGTTGTTTTGATTTATTGTATTGTATTTCATTTATTATTTATTTTCAGGTCTCTACAAATCTCAGGACGGATTGCTCGACTCATTTTTATGTATCTATTCAATTATTGATTATTGAACAGTTGTAGATTGACTCTGTGTGTGTATATATATATATATATATATATATATATATATATATTGCCTCATATAATACACACAACATAACCACAAAAATAAGTACAGTACATTAAGTACAGCACTTTTTTCCACTCATATCCCATAGGTATAGCTCCAGACACATGACAGTTACCAGGGTGTTTTGTTAAGAGCTGCTATGGCAGAGGGGACAAAACTCCTGCCATACTGTGCCTGTTTCCAGGCTGGGGATCTGTATCAGTGTGAAGGATGAGTTGAGGGGGTGGCTGGGGTTGTGGGGTATATATGAATGTCTTGCTTTTATTTTCAGTGAACCTTGCTGACAGTGTTTAAGAGATCACTGTATACCTGAATTGTTTGCATGATAACTCTACTGTTCTTCACGTGTAAAGATTTGCTCAGTTGATCCAGAGATTCTCCTGCACACCAAATTTGTAATTATGACTACTAATTAAACGATATCCATGTTTATCTGGAGATGTGTGACCTGCAACATCTGAGAGGTTAGCAAAATCACTTGCAACTGAAAAAAAGTGTGAACCCAACTAATTATCTGCAGTGTCAGGAGCGGAAAGAGGAAACTGAGAGAAACAAAGAGAGAGAGAGAGAGAGAGGACAAATAATAAAATATGGTCCTTTCACCCTTTGCATATGCTCACTGAGGACTAAACTTGTTGGATAAAGTTGACTGAAGAAAGTATTTCAGTCTGAAAATATTAGACCACTCAGCTAATGACAGAGCCTGTCGAACTATCAATCATCATTAACAAACAAATGACGCTAAGAGAAAAACTAAATTTATTTAAATAAATGTCGAAGCAGAAATTGAAGGCACAAGCTCATGAGAAATAATCTAATTAGTTGTTGAAAGTTGAAATGTTTTGTCGACTTTCAATACTTTAAATAATGGCAGCCATGATGGACAGGAGATAGACTTACATACATCACGTAGACTTACAATCCATCACTTTACATCTTTCGCTTTATTCATCACGTCATGGGCCAATTGTGACATGCATGATCTACATCATTGGCTTTAATATGACAAGTCAAACCAGTATAAATACGTGATGAGTAATGGGAGTGAGTGGGAGTGAGGACTGGACACAGTGATCTTTGAGGAAAAGTCAAACCAGTCACGCTAACCCTTTGTTCGGTCTGATGTGGCTGACTTTGGCCAAAAAATGCCAGGAGACATTATTTCCAGTCTGAGGATGCTGAGTGGGCTTACTGGTGTTGTCAGGGTAGGTCACAACTGTGGTCCTTTCTTACTGGTAGTCTGGTATCAAACAGGACTGCTGTGCCCACATATTAGATTTTTTTGAAGTTGGACATTTTAATAACGCAGCTTATGGAGACTGACTCGTTCTGCAGCCAGCCTCAAGCGGACATTCAAGGAACTGCAGTTTTTGGCACTCACACATTGTCTTCATTTTACAGCCATGGAAATTGCCCGCTTGGTTTTGACTCTGCAAAACTAATAAAACTCCCATCAGCCTCTGTACTTTGTACTTTGTTTAATGCTAATTAGTAAACGTTAGCATGCTAACAGGACGTTGAACATCATAAAATCCTGCTAAACATCATCATGCATTGTAATTTTGAGTACCGTATGTTAGCATGCTGCTGATGTTAGCATTTATTTCTACCTGTAAATACAGCCTCACAGTGCTGTTAGCACGTAGATCATAACGACTTCAATCGTAAGTTAAACTTTATGTTAAATGGCCCAACTGCAACTGCATCTTTGACAACTGAACCTGAACATGAACACAGCCTGAATAACGATGTAAAACTAATCAGTCAGATTATCAGGCTAGCATCAAGCCTTCAAACCAAAATGTGCTAAAACCAAAATCAAGCAAATGATCAATATTTTCTGCCGAGTTCACATTTTACACCCGTGACACACACTTTCTGGCAACACAGATGCTCTCCAGTGTACCCATGACTCCTGTGGACTTGCTTCCTAATCTAATAGTCTTGATATGGAAGCTCAATTTCCTTTCCCCTTCCTCTCTCTGTCTTCCATCAGACCACCGCTGCTGCCACCAGAAACACAGACACGCACGAGTTCAGCAGATGACCCAGTGCACGCTCATATTCCTCATTGTCTCTCGTTGGTGTTAATTCTCCACCCCACCATGCTGGAGAGTCTGTGTTATCTAGGATGGCAGAATACCCAGGGCCTCTCCCTTCTCCTCCTCTCCTCAGATATCCCAGTATGGTCTATTTCTGTCCCTGCGTCTCTCTGCTTTCAGCAAAGTGCCACTGACGTCTCTCTCTGCACTAAACAGATGAGGGCTGTCAGTGATGGGTATCCAGCTGAAGATCTGAATTTAAATAATGCCTTTCTCTTTTTTCCATTTGACCAGATTATTTCCCACCTCAATCGCTTTTCGAGAAAGGGAGCGATAATAAGACAATGGACGTGTGATGATGAGTTTTCAAATTTGCTGTTCCTATTTTCTCTAATTGAGAGTCATTACAATGATGAGATGTTATTTTTATATACAAAAGCAATTAAGTAATGAGACATAAATGATTATTGGGAGGGAGGAAGGGTGATGGGGAGCAGAGGAACTAAGGAGTGAAGGGAGCAGAAATGAGAAGAGGGGATTATTTACAAAAATTTGAAATTGCTGAGTCACTGGAAGGGTAAATCTGCAGACCAGCTCTCTTTCTCCTTCTGTCTCTCTTCCTCACCCACAAGCCCCACACCAAGACACACAGCTCATCCCCACCCCACCACCACCGTCACCAAACACACACTTCCACACTCACACAACCCAAGAGAGCGAAGGGTGCAGAAAGGAGGATGAGGCATATTGTTACTCCACAGCGATCCTGTGGTATCGCTGTCGGCTGTGCTTTCGTCACACCGACTCATAAAAAATAAACCAGATCGCAGTAAACAAGAGGAAGAAATCAATTTATTTAAAACTACAGCAGCAGATTGGAGGCCTTGCAGTCAGATGACGTGTGTTTGACATCATATCCTGACTTTGATGGGCATCATATCATCACATGGGCCCTCATGTTGTTGCAGGTCCCAGTATTCACCAGAGAAAAAAGCAGGTTGAAGGTTTAATGCAGTTTTAATAGTCACAGCCTGTGGTCACAGATGACATTTTTCGGATCTGACCACACTGCGATTGCGCGGAGCATTTTGTTTCGTGCAGGATGGTACAAAATGTCCCCCCCTATCGACATACTTTCCCATATATGTTGTGCTATAAAACCTCTGACTCACATGCTCCACTTACTGGAAAGCCGCAGCCCTCCGGAGCAGAAATTAGTGTGTGCACATCGGTGATTGGCAAAGCTTGATAATCCTATCTATTACACTGCTCAGTGGGCAGAAAGCGTTTATTTGATTGGTCAGGATGGATTATATTTATAGTAGTATGTGCCAACAGTAACTATACAACAACAGAAAAGATGCTACAGGACAAGGCAGGATGGAGTTCACATGACCGCCAACAAGCTGAGTAATATCTGCATGACAAAACTTGGTTCTCGTTTGGTGCAGTTAGCTTTTAGACAGCGGTGGAGAGTAGCTAAGTACGTTTACATGAGTACAATTTTAAGGTAGTTGAGTATTTCCAAGTTTTTGCTTTTTTACACTTTGACAGCTGTAGTTCAGGTTTTACAAAAACACGTGTGGTAGCCTTTTTTTTTTTTTTTTTTTTTTTTTTTTTACCAGCTACAACATGCTGCAAAATGCTGCTTACACCATAACCTAACCTTTTTCCCAGCAGCCATTTTGACATGAAACAGTAGGTAAACACAGGTGTTACCAATGATACTAATTAAGGCCGCGTTCCATTCAGGTCAAACAGAGTCAGGATGCTGCTGCGCTGTATGTTGGCTCACTGGAAAGTCTCTGTTGAAATAAATGGAACTGAACCTTAATTAATATCATTGGAGACACCTGAGTTGACCCGAATGTTTGAGGTCAAAGCAGCTGCTATTCATTAATAGTAATCCAATCATAAAATACATAATAATATAACACTGAAGAGGACTATTGTTACATTTGACATTTTACATACATTTTGGTGTTTACGTACTTTTACTTGAGCCATTTTGATTTACTTGTAACTACTTTTTATTAATTCACACAATATTTATTGAACTATTGGAGCTTTAATATGCTCTAATATTCATGCATTAAATTAGGAATAATAATCTGATGATATGAATGAACGATCCAATCAGCTTGCCATTTGATTGTGTGTTTTCTGGTTCTTTTGCTATGTACGCATGAATTAATCAGTGGGAAAATAACATTCCTGAACACACACACACACACACACACACACACAGACAAACAAACACACGTACATACAGCCTCAAACACACAGAGCGAGAGAAGGCCAACAGATTTTGCTCCTATGGATTCAGTGAGCAGCATCAACAATCAATTGGCAGAGCAGCTCCCCCTGCTGTTTGTGTAACGGTGACAGGAAAAACGCACACATTGAAAAGACTGTGACAACACAAAAATACACTGTGAGAGGAGAGGAGAGGAGAGGAGAGGAGAGGAGAGGAGAGGAGTCTGATGTGATACAGTATGACTCAGGGCTATGAAGTCACAGTGGGTTTATGCAGAGATTAAAGGATGGAAGAACAAGGGAGAGAAAGCGTGGGCAGACAGATAGAGTCCACTAAGTCCAGAAGCCTGCTGGGGAGACTACAGAGTAACACATCACTGTTACTCATCAAAACAAACAGTAATCAACATTAGGTGCATTAACACCTCTGGAGAGTGAAGTGATCAATACATCCTGCAGTGTTTATTATAACACTGCAGGAATATGAGGCTCAAATCATTTCTTAATGTATGAGGAGTAAAAAGATAGACGTCTGTGCCCCTGAGGTGGCTTCCTCTTGGTGAATGAGGCTGTCCCGTAAGCAGACAGTGTCAGATTACATCTCCACCACTCTGACCATCAATATCAAAGAGTCCTGTCGAAGTGTCCTTGAGCAAGCAAGACGCTAAACCCCTCCTGTTTACTTAATGTCAGCTGAGACTGGAGTGGCAAGTAAAAATCAATTAGAAAGAGCAGATTTCTCCAGAGAAAATGATTAGCTGGTAAAGTTGGAAAATTTTCTCTTCAATTTCATAACAAAACAAATAACAAAACTATGACAGAAAAAAAATTAAAAAACGGGAATTATGGTTTTAAACGGGAAATTTGTGATATCATGGTCACATGCTCCAAAAAACAGGGGGCGGCATTTCATCTCCTCCTTAGACACAATGCGATGCTGGTTGTAAATGTATGAAATGTTTAGCTAACTTTTCAAACAACACTGTACAGAATGTCCATAATTTAGGTTTTGTATACAATTTAGAAAACAAACAAACTACTGTAAAACTAATGTATGAGTGCAGGATTATTTGTGCTTCATCTGTTGCTAACATTACAGCATTATTAAACCTAAAATAAACAGATTTTGCTGTGATTTAATTACAACAAAAATCTAAATTGTGTTTGAACTGTGTGATGTTGATCTCAAAGAGGCTGTAATCAGTATTCTTATGGAGTACAAACAGTCACTGAACAAACTCACCGAAAATATCACTCAACTCTGCAGTTCCCATCAGCTCTGTGGGAGCTTTTTAGCATCTATTCACTCAGTGTTTTGGTTTGTTTGGTTCAGTCTCAACCCTGTCACCATCATCAGCTTGTGAAGTTGACAGTGACAGCTGATTTCAGTAAAAAAAAAAAAAAAAAAAAGCATTAAACCTCAGATAAACAAAGTTAACATGATGAAGCATTTAGCAGCTTTCCTTCAGAAGTTGAACAGAACTAAAGAAAACTGAACATTGTGATGTGATTGATGTGCTAATAGACAACTGTTTGCTAACAAGTTCGCCATATCAACTTAAAAGGTGATAAAATATTATATTGTGTTTATAGATAGTTAGTTAGATAGTTTTCAAGTAGCCAAAAACAAAATCAGTAACTGCAGGTCTACAGCTGACTGCACAGGACGGCACTCAGATTCAAATCGAACTGAATCAGCTGTAAGACTCTTACGCCGAATGATGCCATTAAGTGTACTTGATAACTATTTAGCAAGTGGGCAGAAAAATCTAAATATTTAGTCAAAAGTCTGGGATAGATGGCAGATATGTCCGGCTTCTGAGAAGGAGAAGGAGAGAACATGTACAATTTCACACAGTCACTGTGTCTGGATGTGGCACTAAACCTGCATGAATAAAACACCATTATCATATAGGGTGAAATATAAATAGTTAAATTGTAAATCTCCATATGGTCTGGTTAGATTGATTGAGGTCAAGACTTCCCATGTCACACACACACACACACACACACATATATATATATACACACACAAATGCGTCCCTTTCTGGCACTGGTGGTGGTGTTAATTAGTGTTGTGCACAAATGAAGGCAGATGTACTCCACCTCATTCTTGGGGTCAATTAGCTGTGACAGCAAGAGCTACACAATCCTAAGACCCAATTAATGAGAGGATTTACTTATTATCACACCGACTGGATATAATTACATTGAAACATTTAGCATTATGGTTAAGTGCTGGATGGCAGATGCTACGACTTCCTTTAGCTCTCAGAAGGGGCCGATGTTCATCATGAAGTTATTCCTGTGCCACTTTATTCAGTCATTGTTATTTAAGAGCCTACTGGTGTTTGTGTCTTTAAAATACTCCACTTGAAAGACAGACAGACAGACGGATACAGTCTTGCTTCAGTCTTTTACAGGTATCGACTCCCTGCAGGAAATCCAAAACTGCTGACAAGGACTTTACCACCAGCTGACAATCAGACCAGATGAATCACTTGCATGTCTAATCGAAAGGAGGAACAGGATGGAGACACCAGCCATCACACTGGCCACGATGTGCAAGGTTCAATAAATCTTTTTGACTCACGAGTTCACAAGTTCGCATGTTAGCTGCGTGCGAGTTGAAGAGTACATGAGAGAAACACCTCAGGGAGACCCAAACTGTCAACCAAACGATACAGCACTTCATCATCACATATATCAAGAGATTAAATTACACACCTGCAGTCCAAAGATGATTTATTCTCTCTCATAGAAATGGTGAATTTGGACTTTTGGGATTTGAATTTACCAGGCTGAAATGTTCCACACTTGTGTTAAGGATGACATTCCTCATGTTATATATGTGGCCAAAGAGAGAAAAAAAAAAAAAATATATATATATATATATATATATATATATATAAATATATATGAAACTGTTTTAGCGCTGAAGGGGAATTAGCGTTCATCTATACATGAAAGAAAACACAGGAATAGCTGGCAGCCAGCCGAGTACACATGCTCGTGTTGTTCTGTATACGGTGACCCAGCAGTCTCTCTTTATAATCCAAATCATAATACTCAAGATACTGTTTCTTCATGTTTGGTCTTGATTTGGCTCACAGGGTTTTGTCGAACATGTTCATATCTGCCACTTCATCCTCGGAGATTAAAGGTGAGTTGTGATCTAGACAGAAACAGAGCCCTGCTAATTAAAGCTGAAAACAGTCATCAGCAGCACACTTCTCTTTTAGCTCCAACACCCTGCTTCACACACACACACACACGCACACACACACACACACACACACACACACACATCACAGTCCAAGTTCAGCTCCAGACATGCATGATACAGACATGATATGCCATCCCTTTAAAGTTACCATAGTTCATGGTTGCATGGGATGTTGCTAATAATAGAGATATCTAATCAATGGAGACACACACACACACTCCTACACTTCACCTTGGGTTGACTTTACCAGTCTGCTACGCAATCTCCCTGCAATACTTGACGAAAACCATCAACAGCACTCTGTCGCATGGTGCAGATCATTTCTGTGCAGTGAGTGTGTGGATGATCTGTGTGCGTGTCCTCCATCCAGTAATGCGAATGGTAGCGATAGATACCTGGAAGAGCAAAAGAGTTGGAAGGAGGGGAAGAGATCTCTATTTTTGGAGACGGTATTCTCATGGTGTCCCAGGGGAGAGGGCCGCTGTGGGCTCCCCTCCTCAGATGGCAGCACAGGAAAAACCTGCAAGAGATGAGCAACAGAGGATTTCAGTCTCAGACGAGTAAACATAAAGATTTGTATTTTTGGACACTTTGCAGCTGCAATGCATTTGGTATAAATCAATAAAATAAAGTGGCAGAGATTTAACAGCTGGTTTTGTGAATGTGCTGAGTTGCAGGCTCACACCATTCTTCCTTTTGACCTGAAAACTAAGTGACCTCCACTGATTTACTGACTGCCTGCTATAGGGCATCATGGGACCAAATGTAACACAAAAAATGGGGGGAGAAAAATCCCATTTCTCCAACATCCAGGCCTTTTCTGTTGCTGTGACAACAACAAGGACAAGAGGAGGCAACCTTGGACGCCGGACAGCTTTGTGTCGATACAACACTGGCTTCCTCACGAAGGCTGTCAGCTTTACAGCACTGACTCACACCTCACAGCATTTCCGTCTGTAGTGGACTGATCTGAAATAGCTGTGGTCAAACTGTTTAAATCCAGGACGATAATTTGATTATTAGAATGAGAAAGTCGGGCTGCAACCACTCAGACCACCATTTCTGCTAATAGCAGGCGGCAAATGGTGGTAAAACGATCCAATTAATAGATCCAGTTCAGAGCTAGTTTCTGTAATGCCTCAGTGATGTTTAGTGGCTGATGAGAGTTTAATTCAAGACGTGTAGGTGACCTTAAACTGAACTACAATACATTTACCTGCCTGTTTTTGCAGTGACATGGACCAAACCTTTAAGGCAGATATGTATGTATTATGACTGACAGCACATCCAGCCCATCCCCAAATTTGGGCCCAACACTACTAGCTCTCCAATTATTTGGATTTATCATATTTTATTTATCCTGTTAAGTGTTCAGTTTCTGTAAATTTTATCTCCAACATGAAGCTCTAAATGCTGCTGGACAGCTTTCACACTGCCAGGAATAAGATTTGGGCTACTGAATCATTTATTTCCGTTTTTATTCAAGCTTTTGAAACACTGATGTGTAGATTGTAACTGTAAAATGTAAACTCTCAAACTCTCAAACTGCTACGGATGTAAAGTCATGACCTCAGTGTCCTCAAGTCATCAGGACTGATATTTGATTTGCTTACCATGTATTATATTTCATTTTAATCATGCTTGATTTATTTATTTTTCTTCTTCCTGTCTTGTTTGGTCATAAAAGGTGCATTGTGTTTGGTTAATGTGCGTGCGCTGCCATTTTACACTAAACTGAGAGAAATAAACATTAACACGTGAATAAATAAATGCTAGTTAAGCAAAAATTAGTATGAGTTTTTTTTTTTATGAAGTTGCAGTCATTCATTTCTGTGTATGATTACTACTGATAGTCAACATAAACAGGAGGTTTGTGGTCTATGCACTGTTTTTGTTCATCACCACATCACAGGTGAGTCATACACATACAGCTGGTTTGGCACAAGATAAAACCAAAATCTTTCACCCTGAAAAAGCTGTCAGACAGGCACCCAAGGGTACTGCATCATTCACTCTCCACACTGCTCAGTACATCATCTGAAGTCTGTTAGAGGAGCCAGTGGCAGAGATTTTGTGTTTAGTATGACATCTTGTGGTAGAAATTTGCATTTTAGCTACAGAAACAGTCCACCTTTTCCTCACTGTTATGATGACATTTTATGACGGCATTAAAGTAATGGCGTTGAACACTTTTTGTGGTTATTTTTTATAATATGTCAAATGGTTGGGCATAACTTTCACAAATTATCCAAATAACTTTGACTTAACAGCCAATCAAATAACACATAATTCACCAATTGAGTTATAAAGATTGCTGAAACACGTGCAGCATACTAAAAAAAAAGAACCAATGTTAACACCTAAATAACATCTTTCCTTGTGCATTTGTATTGTAAATCTCACTCTGAATCTTTAATAATCCATATATTCTGACCATATGTATGGACTAACACGGTTGTCATTAAAACAAACATAAGCCAGCAATTGGTTTAAAATGTGTTAGAATTTATTTAATATTTTTCCAATAAAGATATCAAATACATGCATTGGGGGTATCCAGTTGAATTATACATAAAGAATAAACTGTCCGTGTGAAAGGAATGTAATTTAAACCTAAATACTGTCTAAGAAGCTCTGTCTTTGTATTTATAATAGCTTTGAATAATTTGCTGTAAAAAGCCTCTAGCTCTGTCTGTGACTGTAATTATTATTACCTGGTGTTACGAAAGAAATATGTAGCAGTCACTGACTGAGGGGGAAAATATGCACTTTTCTATGGTGAATGATGGGAAATGTAGTTTTGAGGCTTTCTTAGCTTCACTTTGTCATAAACTTACAACAAACAGAACAAAATGTTAGTAATTTTAATATCAAGCTGATCAAAACGTATAAAATAGAAGACTGTGTGGAGGTCATTATATTTGGTTGGGCCTATTAGCGGTGGCGCTGGTTCAAAAAGAAGTGGGAAAGCTGACTTCAAAGCCCAGAGTGCTTTGCGGGCTCCGAGCGCCCTCTGGTAGTTGTAGTCAACAAACGGTCGTTTCCGTGTATCTAGCCGACGTTAGGTGGTGGAATCTGCTCTGCAAAGACAAACACATGTGAAATTATTGATCAGGTAGGGCAAACAGTTTATTCTGCCGGCTCCCGCCTATTGAACATGTCGATCGCATTAAAAATCTGAATTAATTTCTCATGGTCAGTCCTTTATTTTAACGTTAATGTAGAAGCCACTAAGCAGTGTGCAAAATCAGCGCTTACATGGCGATGCATTTCCTTTTGTTCAGCTAGCTTATGTGAAGAAATACAGAAGCCAACATTCAGAGAAATGTTGCTCATTAAAAATAAACAGTGACCCGGAGGATTCATTAACGTTGGCTACCTAACTGTTTCCAATTTTAGACACACTTAGCCACACATTTCCGACGACACTCGACACGTCGGCATTTATTCAGCTAGTCTCCGTGAAGTTACACATTTATCAGCCCTATGCTCAGCTGTGCAAATATATAGCTGACCTGTAGGTTTTATTAGCTGCGTTACTTAGCGTTAGCTGTAGGCTTGTCGCGGTTAAGTTGTTTACATCCGGTAATGCGGGTCTGACGGCTAATTTGCATGGCTGTGGTCGACTGAGTTCAGGTCAGCAGCGGACCTGCTGGGTAACCAGAGTCTGTCTGCTGCACACAAACTATTAAATATGTTTTTAAATTAATATGAATTAAGTTGTTAGGTCACAGTGAAGGACGTGGGCGTCAGCTGGTCCTGTCATGTTCACTAACTGGTTTGTCTTGTGTCTCACAGGGTCGTGTGAATTTATGGAAACATGTCAAAGAAACGGGGCAGGTAGGATCCAAACTCATGATCATGGTGTATCACAGTGTATAACAGTATACTTATTAAATATTCTGAGATTATCTGTAAACAAATAACAACTTTATTCCCAGTGTTTCTAGTATTCCCCTTAAATGCAACTTGATCATGGCTTTAAACTTGAATAAAACATTATTCCAGAATGGTTTGACACATTTTATATTATGCACATGCTTGTTTCAGCTCTTCATTAAAGCTGTATCAAATAGTTTTTCACCACTAGTTCTCAAACTAAGGTAAGTGTAACAATGGTGGTACGTGAACTCCCTCCCAAAGGTTTTGCATTTCTTGTAACATTTTGCATCTGCTGGCTATGTAGTCATGATCAGATGTGTAGCAAGTACATGCATCCATGATTAGTTACGAACTAAAATGTGACAGTTTTAGACAGCAGGTGGAGGTCAAATGAACGTTTCAAAAAAACAACGTCATTTGGCTCCCTACAGGAAATATTAGGAAGACTAGTGTGGATCAGGAATTTCCCTTATGGTTCTTGAAGTGGTTCTGTTCAGGATTCAACAGTTAACAATAAATAATCTTCTAGAATAAACCTGCCTCCTGAATAAGATCTGCTACTGTATGATCTCTGTCATGATGGTGGTACGTGGAGAGGTCATACGTGACATAAAAAGTCTGAACACACTTAAAATGTGACTTTTAAACTCCCACATGCAGTTATTATTTGCTGTATTCTGTAAAATCTCTACGGTCCTCCTGGTACATATTTGATATACACAGACTGACCACTGCATTAGGTTCACATGTATGATCTGATATGATCCACTCTGCCATAAATTTGACTTTTCCGAAGCTTCTAATGTTTCAGGTTTTGTGTTTACACTGTCAGAACGGTAATAATAATTCTACTTTATGTTTATTATTGAAATCTGTTGTTGTACAGGTGAGCCTTGTATTAAAAGTTGTTTGTAATGTTGTGGCCCTCTTGTGTATGTAAATATTAGAAACATTTCTCAGTATAATGCAGTCCAGTTTAACACTGCTACACTAATAGTTAAATTATGCCCTCTCTGACAGTGTTAAAATAAACGAATGTGGCTGGTCGGTGTATGTCCGTCTTATTGCAGTGTTACACACCGTGTGTGTACAGCGTGGGATCATTAAAGTCTATCTTATCTTATCGTAGTTCATAATGAGTTTTTGTCATGCATTATTTATTTTTATGATCAGTTCTTTGTAATTCAGTCTGGCATATGTGGCTTTTGCTCTTGGATGTTGTTTAAAAATAATGTTATGTTTTAATTGGGCTGCCAAGCATCTGTGTGCTCTTAAGGCACTGGCACATCATTAGCACTACACATACTATTAATTAATAAAGTCTTTACACTGATTATATATGCCCATACTGTCACGTTCATATTGGTGACAACGTTTTTAAAGGTGCTAAAGCAAGTTTTCATCAGTGGGAAGACAACTAAACATGACAGAAACTACTCAAGCTGCAGCACTTTGAAGTGGAATTCATACATGCATAGACATAAAATTACTTGAAAATGTAAAATTAAACTTGAAAATAAACATAGACGGACAGTATTAACATACAATACCACAATATATAGAAAGGCCTGTGATAAATTAACATTTTTGAAACAACCTCATGTGTACATATTTAAACATCTCTGTGGAACAGAGTCCTCATTGTTCGGACCAACATTTAGCGCCCTGGATGTTTGCTAAAGGCAGAGCACCAGTTCATCTCATACCTTAAAGACCTCTTCAGTCAAAACAGATAACCCAACACCAATACTGATCGAGTGGCTCACATAGTACCGCAAAAAGTTCATCCAGCAGATATATTAATACTAGCGTGGATCTCATTCCCTTCATGCTCACAGGAAGCGTAGCAGTGAAGAGCTGAGTGAGAGCTCGGCGTCGACCCTGAGCCCGGACCCGGACAATCTGCTGGGCCGCAGGATTCAGCACACCTGGAGGGAGAAAGGCAACGTAACCAAGTGGAAAGGCACCGTTCTGGAGCGTCTAACTGTTAACAGCTCGCTCTACATGGTCAAATATGACGGCTTCGATTGCGTGTACGGCATCGAGCTCTTCAAAGATAGCCGGGTGTCCAACCTGCAGGTGCTGTCGGAGAAAGTCGGTGAGTGCGACGACATCTCTCTCCAGATTTGCTTTGCTCGGTGTGTGCAAGACTTTTTACTGTGCTAACTACTTTGGTCACACTTCATCATTTATTTATTGCTGTGTGTTTCTTTGCCCCTCAGGGATCATTTTGCAGTCAAACAGCACTATTGTGCCCCCTTTTTAAGGATTTTCTGTTTAAAGCTCGAGTTTGCTTGTATGGTGAATATTGTTGACTAACCAGTTCTTGTTTATTCTAAATATACCTCTATTGTGGCTGAGAGAAACTTGAAACTTATCCCTTATTTTGTGCCAAAGAACAAACGAATATCTTGTAGAGAACTGAAACAATTCACTGAGTTAATATAAAGCTGAAATTAAGCAAAACAGAGAGTCTGTAAAGGGTTTTAGGGGTTATATTTGTGCTTTGTCAGTATTGTAAGATAATATAATAATATTTTAGCGTCCTACTTTAATGTGTCATGTGGGATCTATAAAGTTTTCCGGTTAACAGGCTTATCAAAGTGTCTTCTTCCCGCAGTGAACAATAAGATTAAGGTGCCTCCTGGGGCAGAGGAGCTGGTGGGCCGAGCTGTGGAGCATCTGTTCGAGAAGGAGGACGGTGAGAAAAACGAGTGGCGGGGCATGGTGCTTTCCCGAGCCCCCATCATGACCCACTGGTACTACATCACGTACGAGAAGGACCCGGTGCTGTACATGTACCAGCTGTGGGACGACTATAAGGACGGAGATCTACGCGTCCTACCTGAATCAGGTACAGTAAGGACAGCTTTACTGTTTGTGTGCATAAAACTGTCAGTGTTTTATATTTCAGATGCTCCCAGAAATGTGGGAGGAAGGGAACAGGACAAATTTACATAGTCAGCATTATAAAACAGTCTAATCCCTATGCTCCATTTTACTGAACGTTTTGTGCAGAGTTTCTGCTTGATTCAATAATAAGAGAGTGTGTTTGGTTTGGTTATGGGCACACATGTCTTATCATGAAAAGACAATACTATCTACAGGTAATAAGAGGAGACTAGAAGAGGTGAATAAATTAACTCGTGTCGTCGGGGGTTGAGGTTCATCTTCATGCTGTAGATAATTTACTATCTTAATCTTGGAGTTGTTTGACAAACATTTAAACTCTGCCTGCTCAAAAACGATAAAAGAATTGCTCCTGTTCTTATTTTTGGCTGTTGTTTATCTGTCATCCAGAGAACAAACACCTGCTGCCAGCAGACAGGAAGCCGGGAGAGGAGCCAGAGAGCCTTGTGGGTAAACAGGTGGAGTACGTCACAGATAATGGTCTAAAGAGGACGGGCTTGGTCATCTACCAGGTGCCAGCCAAGCCCACGGTGTACTACATCAAATATGACGATGATGTCCACATCCACGTCTACGACCTGGTGAAGACCACCTAGTACTGACTGTCCGGTTTCATCTTCAGCTGGTGGCTCATCTCTGACCCCACCGGTCGTTACCTGTTAAAAGTGTTTTCCTCCAGTGGGAGGCGATGTGCCGAAGATCACAAGTCCTCTTTTTTTAAAAAACAAAACAAAAAAAAATCTTCTTTCATTCTCGCATTACAACAGGTTTTTGATTCTCAATTTTAACCTGACCTTAATGTATGACTATTAGGTCGTCTTCAGTGTAAATAAAGCAGGTCTGAGGCCAGTTGTATAGCCAGCAGATGGAATGAAACTAGACATTTGTTTTGGTTAAATCACACTTGTATAATGCAACTTTCAAACTCCAAATTCATACTTTTTGTAAGCTACACATCAAACTAAAAGAATCCAGCTTTCTTACCTACTGAGTACTTAGTATATTTCATCTCACTTTTATATTGCTGTGCTATTTATTTCATCTGGAATATCTGGCTGTGCTCCTGGTAACATTTTGGCAAAACTCGTCTGCTGTGCTATATGTGTGTGTCACGGGTAGGCCTCAGTTTTTTGAGTATAGAAGTCATATTCATTTGACCAGTGTGCTCATTTTACCATCACAGTGAACTCTGATTTCCGTTGATTTCAGTTCGAGTGTTTAAGCATTGATGAGACTTGAGCGTCTCATATCACGGATAAAAAAAAAGAAAAAAGAAAAAAACCCACACAGATTATTCATGTATCATATTTCTTTTCTGATTCTTATGTAAACTGCAAGTTTTCTACATTATAATATATGAAAAAGACTGATGTTGATGTCAAGTTGTTTCATCAGTGTTTGTGCTACACACTATTTATGTAGTTCAAATTGGCCACCGACATTGTTTAGTACTTTGGACTTAAGTCTTTATTATTTACCAAAAAAATGAATGATCTGATATGATATGTTCAGGCCTCAAAATCTTGTCCGTTGTGACCCTAAATATGTTTTGTTCTGTAAATATAATCTGAGACATTTTTATGAACGTAAAACAAAGCTGCTTGAAAAAAACAAAAAAAAAACAAAATGATTTTCTTGTCCAGTTCTTGTGAAATGCTGTTTGTGGATATTTTCTTTGTTCGCGTGAGTGGGCTCCATTATGGTCGTGAGAAATACAATACATGAATTTAATCAAATAGTAAACACATTTTTATCAGATTAGGCACATGAGCGACTCCCTATAAACTGATTAATGAAGCACTTCAAGTGATAAATTAAATGATATAACGCCGGCTCCTGTTTCCCCAGTAAAACAAACAATTGATTAGCCGATTGAAAAGTTTGAACACTTTCATTCATAATCCAAAGTCTGACTTCATGACCTCCAGTTCTGGGTCTTTCTTTTTAAGTTGCTGATATAATTGACCTAAAGTTCAGAATTAAATACAGGTCCCATGAATGTGCAAGTGCTGAGAGACATCTCACCTTGATGTCTCTGTTAATGCACTCTGATTCAAAAGCATTAGGTCAACTCTGTGTAAAATGCACAAGGACCTATCTACAGCTGTTGTTTCGTTTTTTTATTGAGGAGGACCCACAGTGTCTGTAGATATAAAACGCCCATTCTGAGGTAATAAAAACATAAAAGATTCATATTTCCAGCTAATTATACACAAATGCAAACATAGATCTACATATTTCATTTCTGCCATATTCAGTAAATCAAGCACCCCAAATCTTACACACTGGACCTTTAAGTTTGAATTTGAGAGGTGAACAGACCATGACATGTTGCAGAGATGATTCTTGTGTCTCAGGTGTTTTAGTTTTTATTGAGATTACTGAGGTTGCTGCTCACCTGTAAACTCACCTGTCTTTCTTATTTAGCTCATTTACCAGCCAGATTCTGACATCGACACATGAGCCTTCCATGTTTATCAGTGAAGCAAAAGCGCTACACACTTTGAGGAGCTCAACAACACAATAGCCAAGATAATATTGGGCTATTTACATTAACATTAACTAAGAACTACAGCCAGGCTAGCAGCTGTGTGAGGTTATATTGACACATTGGCAAATGTTAGCATGCTAACATGCTGGTGTTTAGCAGGTATAATGTTTACCATGTTCACCATCTTAGTTTAGCATGTTAGCATGCTGATATATGCTATTTAGCAGTAAACAACGTACAGCTGAAGATGATGGAAAATTTTGTAGTTTTGAAGAGATTTTGTCATAAATGTCTTGATGGCGCTGCTAGACATGAATGTGTATACCAAATTTCAATCATCAGATTGATTTGACTAAAAACCTCATGGCAGCACTCGTGGAAAAGTCAGAGGATCACTGAGACTCTTAAGGCTTAATTCTTCTGGGGAACGTTTGTCGATCCAATAGTTAGCTCGGACCAAAGTGGTGTTTTGTAAAACGATTATCCCTATAGAGCTGACAACCATTTGTTACAGCCAATCTTAAAGCTTAACAAAATGAAAAGTAAATCATGCTTTAAAAAGATAAGTAACTAACAGGATAAAGTTTGTCACCACATTTATTTTTATGGTTCTGCTTCTTCACTTTTTGTAGCTTATTTTAATCAGATTCCTGATTAGCTTCTGTATTTAAAGGTCAATGAAATCAGAGGAACAGAAGCCGTTAACTTACACGGTAGATCATTCCAGATTCATCCAAATGTGTACATGAGGACGCTCTGTATGAGCTGAACATTATCGTAATCCTTATTGATTATTTTATAATTCTGAACCTTAAGTGGGCTATTACAGACGGTGTGTGTGTTGGCCTCTATAGCTTTCTCCAGCCTGCTATAAATATATTGATGGCAGCAGCAGTTATTTCCTCTACTGTAAATTATTTATCATAAACAAAATGATATTAGCAATGACCCTGCTTAGATATTTGTAATTATTTAATAGCAAGCACAATCTGTGATGAGGTGGAACTTATGTCTGATAACAGGGTTGATGTGTGTCTGTTCATCAAATGTCAGCCCTGCTTCTTTGATGACGAGCAGACATGTTCTCTCCCGATTCCCGCTCTTACACATGTAGCCACATGCTGACTGCTGACGGACTCTCCCTCCCCCAGAGTCCCTCCGAGGTGCCAGGGTGCTGGTGACGGGTGCCAGTACAGACAGCGGGGGAACAGTTGGCATACCATCACGCCAGGCTGGGTGCCCAGATAGTAATAACAACGAGGAGGGAGTACATGCATTACACAAGGTCTGTGCTCTTGACAATGTGTCTGATACAATTTGTCACCTGTTGTGCACTTCCGTTTACACATCCATCACTATTTTCTACCATTTTCTTTCTTCGTGAAACCATCTGCCTGGACTCAGGCAACAGACATATTGACGAGAAGCTCTTTGACTAATACATCCCTTCTCACAAGGTCATAGTAGCTTTGGTTTTTTGAATCCAGGACAAATAAAGGACCATATGTGCCTGGTTAAGGCTATAATGTGTGATTCTGTCCTGGTCCTGTGGGTGGCATAAGTGCTCGGGGGGCCCTTTTTTTTTAATTAATAGAACAAAATGTACAAACAAAACTGATCATACTAGGAATACAGCCAGGGGCCAAGCTCTTTAGTTTTGAATTTATAGAGCCTTTTCACACAAGAGAAAGCAGTATTTCATGTTAAAACCAACAGTAAATCAGCCATCTTTTTTACTTAACAGACTGAGAGCTGTTCATGAGCTCTGTGTGAGAAGGGAGACGTCTTTATGCCGAACACTATTTATACACTCACTCAAATATGTGCAAGGTTGTTGTTAGAGGATCCTCGGCTCCATTTTATTTTATTTTTTTTCTGAGTTACATTATTACAGGACCTTCCTCTAAAACCTTGAAACTTTGTCTGCGTTCTTATTGGCCAATAAACAAATGCACTTGACTCTTTTGTGTTGCTTAGCAACGCCAGCCAGTCCCTGGTTTTTATATATGAAAAACCAGCATGCTGCCAATCTGGAGACTTACAGGGAGAGCAGTGTGAATGAGACCAGCCTCCGATGCATTTTTAATTAAAACGTTGCAAGCTTTTTCGGAGTGAAAGGGGCTGTAAGCATTGTCTGGGATCATTATTAACCAGAGATGGTGACATGATTGATTTTTCTTTTTTTTTTTTTTATGGTCAGTGTCAGCGTAGGTAAAGATGATTCATCATTCAAAATGTAACTTACATGTTGGTTTTTATGTCAGCTTTGGCTTCCAATGATGATAAATCAAATAATCCTTACTTTGCATTGATCCGGTAACATTATATGTAAATAAAGTGACTTAATTTGAGGAGGGGAGGTTTGACTTTTTTGTTCGGAGCGCTCTGTTTTTCAGTGTGGATCCTGTCAGGTCACTCATGCAGGTATCCTGGTAACAACAGAAAAGATCTATATGTGTGATGTGGTGTCAGATGTAATATCTGAAGCCTCACGTCTCGTCCGTTATTTTAATCCAACTCTTTTAAAAATTCCCTTTTCAAAAATATATATATATGTGCTCACACCCACTGGTTTTTATACATTCAAGTGCAGCTGGTAGAATTATAGATAATACTGAAACATCATGATGATGTGGTGTGATTTGAAGTCTATTAATTGTTTTATTGTTGTGTCTGTTTCTATATTTTTTCTTTGTGTTTTGTCTCTTTTATGGCAAATTAATTACAGTCAAACTGCAAGTGCTGGGCGGTGGAGAGAGTGTCTGTAGCCACAGATGTGCAAAAGTGTACACCGGACGATTACACCGAGTGTGTGCCACAAAGCAAAAACAGAAAGAAATGGGAAAGATTTAAGAGATGCACGATTATTTACATGATATTATCATATTTGTATTATTTAAACGACATCAATATTTCACTTTTTAATTTTCGTGGTTATTTATCATTATCCGCATATTGTGGCAACCCTCATGTGAATACTTCATGAGCTGTTATATCAGCACTGGAGCAAAGAGAGGGATCTATCGACTTCTTAGTGACTGTAGATGTCTTATATTTGCTCCGATCTGTTTACTGATATTAATCAAAGCTCAGAAAAGGCCTGGCTCATACACAGACCAAACACTGGCAGTGAAGTGTCATAAAAATAAAAAAAAACTTACAAAAAGGGGATGGATACTGTGTGTATCATGTGACTCATTCCCTAATTATTTCTTATCCTAATGGGCCACTAAGTTCACGGTGAATGCTTTCTTTGGCGCCATGAAACGCAGCAGTGTGTTAGTCACCGTACAGAAAATCACGTCAGCCGCCCAACACTAATTAGGATGATTGTCCTCATTGTTGGCTTTGTGAGATCTTCACAGTTCACCATCCTAAAACTGGGAATTCATCAAAACTGCATACTGAAGAAAACACCAAAATACTGCAGGAAACAAGTCACTGTCCATCACAGTGACTGAGGCAGTCACTAAAGTCCACAGAGGGATTTAGACCTCTCTTACTGATGAATGACATGTATTTAGCCTGCTAAGTACTCAAAGGGTTGCTCATAGATAAGCGGTAAAGTAAGGTTCTCAGGCCATCTCATCTAAGAGGCAGGATGGATATATATAGTTTAGTTGGACATGAGAGGAGCAGGGTAGTCCATCACTACAGTGTTTTTGTTTCTTCTTCTTTGGGATCTCCTCAGCACCTGGTGTGTGTTGAACAGCGTGTGTGGTGGTTTCTCTCGTACAACCCTGTCATGATGGTGCTGAGGTGAGAAAATGCAGAAATACACGTACGCAGTTTACATTCAGGTTTTATTTCACCAATATAAAAGGCTGGAGATGAGATGGATACATGAACAGTTAGATTAACGTTTACATTTGTGTAGCATCAATGTACAGATGTGAACAACAGGAGTTACTTCAGTGATTTTTTTTTTTTTGTAAGTGTACTGCTGTTTGAAATTATAACAGTATTTCCCAAATGTTTTGGAGCAGTTTTCATCGTATGATTCACTTCCATGAACATTTGAATGATGCTTTTGGTTGTAATTTTGCTAATGATTAACTTTACAGAACATCAAGGCTACAACCAGCCATATAGGAGCATGAGAGTAGGCATGAATCAGAACAAGAGGGCAGTTTACATGCTGGACATTCAGTTACGATGCCAACATTGAAATGTGAACAGGTCCTGATTTGAACAGCCGGTGCAGGTTTAAAGCTGACGTGGACTGAAGAGCACTGCTTGTGCTGAGAGGCAGACTGGGACTTGTTGTTCTTTGATCAGCGTCACAACAAAATCACTAGTCTTCCACTCAGCACTACCAACACTTTACCAATGCAACCTCACATCTGTTAGGAGCTCCACACCCGCCGCTTCAATCTGTAATAAAACAAAAAATATATATATATAATAATAGAGCTATGTAACACCACAGGGCCTTGAAACATTTCATAATCTTCCCTCCACTGTACTCGTGTCAAACATTTTGCATCGTCTCCTGTGCAAACTTCAGAGCTGTAGAGCGTTTCGGGATGTGCATGTGTCACAGGTGTTGCAGAGCATCCGACCACTAAGCTAAAGGTGTGTTGGTAGGTTGCGAACTTTAGATGTTGGAGATGGAGACACTACACGCAATTCCCATCTCTGTGTTTCCCCCAACCCATTTCTCTCTGAAGCCTGTTGACATTCCATCCTTCCTTTGTTGTTGTAATGCCAACCTTTCAGCTCCTCTCAAAAGAGGGAGACAGGAGGAGGAGGAGGAGGAGGAGGGGAGGAACAGACAGGATCACAGCACTTAGAATAAACGCCGTTCACCATATGCAACAGAAAATAATAAGAAGAAGCTGTGCACAATTTGCAATTACACCCTATTTAGATTGACAAAATGGAAATGCGAATGTGGAGCGTCAACTCACTGATTTGTATTTTCTTTCCAACAAGTCACATTTGCACTGAAAGAGAAAGAGAGAGAGAGAGAGAGAGAGAGGGGAGAGAGAAAAGAGACAGACAGATTGTCCTGCATCTCCAGTATGTTTCTGAGCTGGTAGCTATGCAACAGGACTGGGAGTCAGTGGAAGAGGGGGGATGGGAAGATGGGGACAGTTTAGTTGAGAGGAAGGAAGGGAGGAAGGAAGGAAGCAAGGAAGAAAGGATAGAGGAGGAGGAGGGGGGGGGGTCCTTGAGTGCAAACTGGAGAAAAGAGGAGTGCTGAGCAGAGACAGCACCAAGAGAGGACCCCAGAAGAGATAATCAATAACGTGCACTGAAGTCATTTTAATATAATATTGATTAAAATGAAATTACTTCATCTGCTGTTTCTCTTGCAGGCTGATAATCAAGCATCTGCCACTCAAACATCATCCAATCAGTTTCCAAACAGCAGGCACATTTGAATGCTGAGCATTAGGACGTGTTAATATTCACCACACATGTCAACATGATTAAAATATGATGATGGTGATAATAATAAAAGAAATAAAGCTGTTATTCCGTCCAGATCGCGGGTAAAGAGGAACGAGTAGCCCCTCGACAGTGGGAGCTGTCCAGTGTCTCGGTGCTGAATGACGCCCTACTTTTCCTCCACGTCCATCTCCTTCCTCAGCATCTCGCCTCGATTCCGGCCCGGGAAAAAAAAAAACATGCCACCTGTTGCTGCACCGAAGTTTTCTCTCAAGAGGTTATAAAGCCACAAAAAACGGACCTCTGATGTCTTAACATATAATAATCTGTAGCGACCCTGCTCCTGGTCTAAAGTCGGGTCAATTCTCCAGATTTTTTTTTCTCTCTTCTTCCTCAAATCACGGCAACATGACGACATGATAAACATTTTCCCCCCCAGGCGAGGCAGGAAGAGGAGGAAAAGGCGGATTGTCGTTTAAAGACGCAATTGTTGATTTGAACATCTTTCATACAGCTCGAAGGCTTTTTTTTTTTCTTCTTCTTTTTTGCTTCATCATATTTGTTTTTCTCAATCCTGAAGTGCTTGAAAAAATGAGGGGAAAAAAAAGGAAAGGAAACATTGCAAATACATTAATACCTTACAAATAAAGATCCTAACGCTGCTTAAAGGTTTTAAATGGTGAACTCACCGTGTGTCGACGGGAACAACAGGTGATGCCGACATAATGTTATGCAGCGTGTGCTGGATGAGTAGCCAAGGCTGCGTCTCTTTCACTGTTGGTTTTTGTTTTTTTTTTGTTTTTTTTTTTCTATTGAAATCAGCCACGATCGGAGCCTGTGCTCCCTCCCATCGGAGCTCCACGTAATGGTTATCATGATGTTACTGGGTAAGCTGGAGGAAGATGGATCAGCGTGTTTATATACGTCTGCTTGCTCCGGAGGAGACAAGGAGGAGGAGGCGGGACGATGTGGAGTGACGCCTGCGTGCAGGAGGCCAATTGACGCGCATTTTTTTTCAGACCTTGTTAAGGGTGCGGCCCAAACCAGCAGCCAAATTACATTATATGAAGACTAAGGATGCATATGAATAAAACATATAGAGGCTGTGGATGTATGGAAAATCTATTTATGGAAACAATGATTGCTCTGTGCCAGATTGCAGGATGAGGAAACACCTCACACACACGACAACAACAACAAAAACAACAAATTGAAATCATGAGTCTCCAGAGTGCAAAAGACTTCACCTGAGCACCTGTGTGCCGAGTGTGGTGAGGAGCTGAAATGTAATTGAATTACATGTGAACTGTGAGATCAAGATTATGCATCCAATTAACTGGGTAATGGAAACAACACATGGGAAATGTTACATAGGGGCTACCTGAGGGCTGTGGAAATTGCAAAATGGTAAAAATGAATTGCTCTGGAATACAACCTACACACTCACACGTACACAGATCAAATAAAAGCCCGGCTGATCTTTTGTCCAGGTTCAATACTTTATAGCCATTTCAACATTTGACTTTGCTTTTAGCTCACATCAAACATCACATACATTAACCACACTGGTAAAAATGACTGCAGTCAACAATAAAACCTAAAATGCATAAAAGAATAAAAAGCAAAAGTGTCCCTATGAGAATATTATCAACACCAAAAACCACGATGCAGTACAGCGGCCGCTTAAAAGAGGACACAAAGCTAAAAAAGATGTTTTGTAGGGTGAAGAGTCTTCTGTCTCTTCTCTTCCTGAAGCCGAATGGTGTAAATTTCAGCAGAGGATGGCTGTTAAAAACTGAAATCTAAGTGGGCTGGGAGGTCATTTCTCCATTAGTGCTATCTTCAAATGCCATAATAGTCAAATTATACTGTTACTCATAGTTTTTCACCTCCTTGACAGTTTAGCTGCAGTAGTAGGCTGGCAGGGCACAAGAGAGATTTAAATGTGCAGTTATGGTAGTAGACCGATGTTTAAAAGCTTAGCGTTTGGGTTTAATATCATGACTTTTTTTTTCTTTTTTTTTGTTCTGGTAGAGTAATGAAGTGAGCAGCATTATCACAGTCTGCAGAGGTGTCTGTGCTCTCATCTGACTCATGTGAAGCAGAGGGAAACCGCCTGTCAGTACTGTGTGCTTCCTTACAAAGAATTGAGAGAGAGGAACTCTCTCTTTGACTCTTCGACTTTTGGTCTGTGTAAGGAATGGTGTAAATTAAATTAGAATTCATAGATGTTATTAGTAAAATGTGTATTAAAAAGCTTCGTCAGCAACCTAGGTGGCGTGTGCCTCGTGTCATTTCTTAGCATGTAGAGCCTTGTAAGAAAAGAGAAGCTGTCTTTGTATTTGAAAATAAATGTGTGTGCAGAAACATAATTTCATGTTGACTAGTCTACATTTTTAGACTAGATTTTTGTCTTTGTCAAAAATTACTCTCTCAAGTCACCAAATCCCTCTGCGATGTTTTAAAATTGTGTTGTCAGTTTCAGTTACACGCAGAGAAAAAGAAACACTCTTTGTATTTGCAGAGCTGCACTGAGCATTTTTATATGCTCTGGACTAAAACCGGAGCCCACTTAGTTCATATAAATCACATGAAATCAATTCATTGGAGCATTCATCACAGCAGGGCTCAAATTAAAGACGGTATAACTGTCATTTCATTTCTGAGGAAGACACTAAATAACAAGGACAACACCGCAGAGACGTTTCGTGCTGCTCTCAGGGCCAATGTGTGACATTTTACCAAAAAATTCAAAAAGCTCCAAGACAATCAGCCACGAGTGAATCTTTATCTTTCGCATTTGTCCTTTTCTCTCTCTCTCTCTCTCTCTCTCTGTCTCTCTTTCCATGCTTGGCGTGCTATTTAAATCATAGCATCTTCTCTGGCACCTGCAGTTTGACAGCTCATCACAGTTTACAGGCTGTGGAAAAACACACCTACCAATGCTGCCATTTTATGAATGCAAAGGTGCTAATGGGGTGGGTGACTATAGTGTCTTTTTGTAAATAAGGCACACGAGTGACCCTCTCTATGCTCCGTTCCCTCTGACAAAATGACCAAAAAGAAGCTGCCTGGCTGCAGCTATTAGTCCTCACAAAAGCCATGTTCCTTTGATATATCCCTGCAGGCCAGTTATCAATGCAACTCAAGAGTCTGGCTTAGGGAGGAACCTGGGGGAAGATCCTGCTTGCTGTGTTGTGAGGATTTAGTTGTATAATGAACATCAGACTCTGCGCCTCTTGATATAAACATCAGGAGGTAGGATTACGCATATTAGCGGTCCCCCTCCGTTCTCCCCTCTGCTTTCAGGGCTTAATGTTAACATCTGCCCACTGAGAGCCACAGATGAGCTGGAAGACTGTTGAATGTCTTCCATTCAGATGATTTATCTGATCACTATAATGGACTATATGCATGTTATTTAGATGACATTATAATGGAGTCTGAATGGGGAGAAAGGCTCGGGCTCTCTGGAGTTGATAGAAGCTGAGTCACATAGGCCTACAGTACCTGATCTTCACACGCAGGCTCTAAATTAACGCTGGTGTTTTTCATGATTTCGTCCATCTTAGTAGTACCCAAATGCCAACAACATGTTCAGTGTCAGGCATTTTCTGATTTCTATCTGTAAATTATAACCAAACCACAGGAACAGAATAATTTAAGACCCTCCCCCCCCCCTTTCTTTTCTCCTACATGCATTCAGACCCTTCAGCTGTTTACGCTGATAAAAATCCATTTGCTGTTTAAACGTGTAAGAGTGAGTTTGGAAAGGCCACAGGGCACAAACAGAGGTGTGGGAGCTTTGGGAGGCGGTGAACATTCATTGTTTTTCATGCTCTGGGCCAAAACTATGCGTGTGTGGGCTGGACTGGTAATATGATAAACATTTGAAGACTTCCAGGGAATAAGGTGAGGCCACAGGGTGTTTTCTGGCCATTCAAAGCTCTTGTTCTGACAAATGTGGTGACTGAGGATAAAACTGAAAGCAGATGCAATGTTAGCTGGATGTTTAAACTTCCTGACAGCCCGGCGAGAAGACAAGTCAACATTACTAGCAGGATATTTTTCTAGTGAGTGTTAGATCTGATTCTCACCTTCAAGGTGGTTAAGGTTGATTGCATGGGTGTGGTAGCAGCAGTTTGGCACTGAATGAGGAGCCCTCTGGGATGGCGCCCTCTGGTGTTAAACTGTGAATTTATGAAGCCACACATGCTGAAGCATTCAGACAGGTGTCTCAAATGAATACAGATTATTATCAACCCAACTGGTCATCAGATTTTTGATAAGACAGCACAATTCACCACCATCATCAAATAATCGAATGGGAATATCTTTTGGAGTTCATCCCTCCTGTGAGGTTTAGACTTGGTGAATCGATGCAAAGAAGCGCTGAAGCTGATCATGTTGATTTTTTCCCCCCTTCCTTTACCAAACTGTAGTTATGTTCCTCAGAATGAACATATATAGGCAACTGTGAAAACAGGCGAAGATGATACACTGTATCTGACGAATGTCTATACTTCTGCTTTAAACACAAGTTTTAACTTAAAGGACCAGCGCGTGTGATCAGGATTTAGTGGCATCTAGTGATGTAGCTGCGGGCGGCAAACACTTGGCTACACCTTACCCTCTCCTTCATAGCATGAAGGAGGAGCTATGAAGGCAACAGAACCTGCAAAAAAAACAGTGGGCTACTGTAGAAACATGGCAGTTCAACATGGTGGACTCTGTGGAAGGGGACCTGTGATGTCTGTAGTTATAGATAGAAAAAAAAACATAACAACTCTCATTTTCAGGGGACTATCCACTAATAAAAACATAATTATGCATATTATATACAGTTTCCGCCATATCTAATACATCTTATATCTTACACATTGGATCGTTCATAAAATACTAGATAAATGATAAGTTCTTGAAAACTGAGACAATTTTGCAATCATGCACATTAGATCTTTGGGGATCTTCAACAGGAATTGAGAAATAAAGTTAAAGTGTGGCCATATTCTGTTTTTTTTTTTCTTTATCGTTAACAAATCCCATTAAAAGACCAAAACCAACAATCCACTCGTCTCTCTTCTTCTGTCATCATTAACTTGTGTGTGGCACGTAGCCCATAACCCATTGGGTCACAAAAATAGAAATAAATTATCGGCAGGCACTGTATAGTTTTTAGTTCTTTGGTCTCCACCTTGACCTTTTGTGTAAGTCCCTTTGGATAAAAGCTTCAGCTAAATGAATAAATGTAAATAATCACCTACACATGGACCATATTTAAGAAAGCCCGAGCTAGAAAGAGTGACAGAACATTACTGCCGCTTTTTCTTCACAGCAGCGGGCTGACTTAATGACGTCTATTCTCAAGTTATTGGACAATAAAACAGCAACGACATATGGTACAAGATATGATCATTTTAATTGTTGATTATCTCTCGGTACAGAAATACTTTTCTCTTTAACATTCTTTCTGTAATTCAAGTTGGCAGCATCGTCTTGATTTTTAAGTGGCATTAAAAGAACATTTCTATAGAGTTTAGCAGTAAAACTGCCCATCAGCTTCCCTCGGATAACATTAGTAAACAAAACATGCCATTTCTGTACATCAACCTTTGTACACAACACAAATAAATAGCATCGGTTTAAATGTGGCACGCTAGTTGACTCAAACATTCAAACGGGGAGGGGAAGAAAATCAAATGGGCGAAAATGTTGCAGATGATATGAAATAAGATTAAAAAAACGAAAACACAACAGCACGACTGCTCGAAACAGAAATGGTCTGAAGTAGCAAAAGACAAGTGCCCCGAGCTTGAATATCTTAGCAGACACGCAGCGCAAAGCACAGAACAGCATTTCACACTGATTTAATCCCAAATGTTTTTTTTACTGTGCTTTATGTGTTGTTACAAAATACACTGATAAACCATCATGTTTTACCTTTACTTGTCCAATTTTCTATGAAAGAAAACAAACAAACTGAGTGAAAGCTTCACATACCAATCTTTTCTTTTTAAGCAGTTGTTCTAATGTTCAGTGTTTAGTTATTGTCTTTTAAGATGTGCTGAATGCCATGACAATGTTTTTCTTGAGAGATTATGAAATAATGAGCCAATGCTGTTTAATATTAGTCAGCTGTTAGACTAAAATTAAGTAATCAGATGTCAGATTTTTTTTTAAAAGGGAGATCAGAATCATTTATCCAATCTGGCCGTTTTAAAGAGCTCTCTTACAGCACAGGATTATGTTATGTTATCAGTGTACATGAAACATTATTTCCTTTCTGTAAAATAAAAAAAACAAAAAAACAACAAGCTTGTCTTTTTTTTTCTTTAAACCCCGGCAAGGCTAAACATACTCCACAGATAAAACCAAAAGCCGCAGTTACACACATAAAGAAAATTTGAGCAACCTCCGAAACAAACACACGAGTAAGAATATGTTAAAAATGATGTAAAAACAAGACGGAGAAAAAAAAAAAAAAAAAAAAAGCAAAAACAAAATAAATAGACAATCAAAAAGACAAACTCAATATTTGGCAGGTAAGCACAACTCAGTCTGTAAACAGAACAATCACATGGGGCGAGAAATGCCTCCCAAAATCGTCTCCTCGTCACAGAGATCACTGGTCTGTTGGTGGAGGCAGTGGCTCCATCATTCAGGAGGAAGTGGAATACTGTATGTACTTTATGTTAGCATCTCCTCTGCTCTCGACACTCACAGCTGTGAACCTTTCCAGCTCCCTCCCGCCTCCAGCTACAATTGGCTAAAAAAAACTAAGGGCAATCCAGGGGGCCCTCTGTAGACTACTGAGGAGAATACTCAAAGAAGGGGGCCCGTTTACAGCCTGAAACATGCAAAGATACATTCCCTTCCTGGCCTCCCTCGTAGTACAGAGGTGGTCTTACTACCGGATCCTGGTGAATAGGTTCAGGACTGATACGGATTCCTAAAAGAGGGAGGGAGAAAGATAAGGGGACGTGACACAGACAGCAAAGCAGATCTCAAATATAAATACAAGTGAGAAATGTAGAGATTTAATAATACCTTAGTGGATCTCATCTTGCTAAAGACGTTCCAGAACCGGAGTGTTTCATCTCCGGCTCCTGTCACGATGGCTTCTCCGTCAGGGGACATGGCCTGCAAACAAACTCGTTATTATACACTGCATGTGAAGTATTATCACAGTACGTAATCAGAGCAATCGGCCATGCAAGAGTAGGTTTTTGTTTAGTTTTAGTTCCCTTCCAGTGTGGGTGGCTTTGTTGTCACTTTCTCAGTGAGCGGGAGGTGATCATGGATGCTGAATCATTTGCTCTACAGAGCAGCACTTCAGTAAAAACATGTTATGGTCAGAGCTCATTCTAATTTCCTAACCAGCACGCATAAATAAAAGCAGAAGAATTCAAAAACTTCCAAACACTAAATGCATCATTTTTGATTATTTGTTTTGCTTCATTTTTTGTTGCTGTCGTGACAATGAAAACTATTGCAATAACACAGACAGACCCGTAAAAGTAATATACTGACCAGGTAGAGTACTCTGTAGGAATGTCCAGTAAGTTTGGCCACTTGAGTGAGAGAGGGATACTTCCAGACCAGGATCTGGTTCTGAGAATAACCGTGTGTGCTGACCTGCAGAAAACACACATACATATATACATACATCTCAGTCACATTCAGTCTGTCTGCTTCCAGTACAGAGGGATGTTTAGCTCAAAGATCCTCGAGTCAAAAGTGAAAAAACACACCTTCCAACAGGTTTTATTATTTACACGTACACACTCGTTGGGTAGCCATGCACACAGATAAAACTTTACTTTACTGCTTTTAAAAAACAGAAACATGTAATCTGAATGAACTCACCAGTTCGTTAGTGTGCTTGGACCAGGCCAGGTTGCAGACCTGAGAGCCGGTGTCTGTGCACTGCAGGGGCTGGCCCGTCAGAGTGTTCCAGAAGCGGATGCAGCGGTCGGCGGTGCCCCCTCCTGAGGCGAGCAGGCCGTGTTGGTGTGGGGACCAGGCGATGGCCTTCACTGCAGCCAAGTGCTCTGTGTACTGCTGCACGGGGAGGACACTCGAGTGGTTCCACACAAGTAACTACAGGCGACAAGTTGAAACGACGGGAGAGGAGGTCAAGAAGTTAGTTGATTAGTTGAGTGACAAAAAGGGGTCCTGATGGCGATGTGTAGCTCACAGACAAACAGGTGAGATCTGTTGTCTACACACCTTGTTATCATTTCCACCCGAGGCTAGCAGCTGGTGGTCCGTGCTCCACTTGAGCCCACAGACTTCCTGTCTGTGTCCTTGGAGACGGCGCTCTGACTGGAGAGGCGGGGCTCTGATGTCACGTTGCAGGATCACCCGATCACGGCTCCCAGACGACAGCTGGTCTGCATTCCAGGCCAACGCACCTGGCAGCAGAGGATGAAAGGCAGATTGAAGGGAAGCAACATCTCTCATCCATGCCGACCATGGATGAGAGATGTTGCTTAACAACTGGATGAAAATGATATTTTACTCCCGCGACGGTCTCAACTCACCCACTCGGGCTGTGTGTCCTTCTAGTACAGAGAGCTTCTTCCCTGCAGCTGCATCCCAAATCTGTACATACCCTTTATGAGTCCCCACCGCTACCAGGTTACCCTAAAAATACCCAGCAAACTTTGAATGTCACACTGACTTACAAGAGTCAAACAGCACTTATGAAAACAACAAAGACAGAGCCTGCTGCGCACCAGAACTCCATTTGCACCTTCACTAACATCAAGTAACAGCCCTTTCCCATTAAGCATCGTTGTAAGGTCAAACTGACAATTACTTTGTGCTTGATCTGTGAAGAGTTTTGGTAATCAGGCTCTATGACAACTGAGGTGTTTTTCTATGTAATCTGAAAACAGTAGATAGTAGATGACAAAGAAACCTACCCTCTCCGACCAGCCCACTGATGTTACAGAATCTCCTTCTACAGAAAGGTCACACAGACGGGTCACCTAAAAAGGTTGGGGAGGAGAAAATAATACAGATCAACACGGACATTCAACAGGAGGCTACATTACATCAGATGTACATGTATGACACACAACCGGTGAAAATTGGCAGATCCGATGTGATCAGAAACATTATTTCAGAGAGAAAAGATTGTTTGTAATTCAGATCACACACACACACGCACCTGGCTGGTGCACGCACTCCACAGGTAGACACAGGTACCCAATCCAACACTGAGCACATTCAGAGAGGACCAGTCCACTAGGTTGAGGTAGAAGTCATCCTGAAGCTCAGGAGCGTCAAGGACTTTGAAGGGAATTTTGGATATTTTGCGCGTAGGTTTCCTTGGCGACCGCAACAGTTTCTGGCTACAATTCACGACACAACACGTTAAGGAATACAATGTCATTTTTCACAAACAGATAAAGTAACATTTGAGGAACGACAAGAAGAATGTATTACCTGTTGCTACTGACAGGTGATAAAGAATATGGAGAGACAGTATTTCCATCCTCTTCTGGCAGAGCCCTCTTAGCACTTACAGAATACTACAAAACACAAACAGATGATTAGTGATGCAGGAAAAACCCACCATGAAAAACAATTACGTTAAAAGTCGTGGCCGTGTTAATTGTCTTACACTAAAAAGGCTCCTCTTGGCAGGAGTGGACGGCTGCAGACGGCGGTCTTCTGACTGGGGGTCCTGGACTTTCTCGATGCCCGCTCCTAGCAGCTCGTTCTTCAGCAGAGCTGAATAAGCGAGGCCATCCGCTAAAGGCAGAGGAGGAGACAGAGGGGAAATCAAGGCCTGGCTAGTGAAATGATGAAGTTCAAACACTGTGCCCCCTTTGCAATTTCTAATCTCTCTCTCACATCTGTAAAGATCAGGGGGAATTTTTCACTAAGCTTTGTTTAGTCTTTATCTCCCGTTTCCATGAGCCTGCCAAGGCTTAGTAAACAAGAGAAGGTCAAATTATCCAGTTTGACTGGCTCGGACAGATAACTGTGGAAACGAGCTGAAAAAGGGATAAAGCTCACACTGAATGTACAGCTAGAACAGGGACTCATGACACGTCACTATCATGATTAGTTCTTTATGATAACTAAGGCGACTCTGTATATGCAACATATTGCAACACAAGCAGAGTATCTATGAAGCTGAGGCAGAAATCTACACGTAAAAGAAAAGAAGGAAAACAGTTCACATGTATATAAACCTGTGCATCTGGATCAGTAAAAATCTAATTCATATTTTATTGTGCATTTTTGCTTCTTTTTTTTTTTTTTTTTATAAATACACTCAAAATATAGTAAAGGTAGAGTAAAGGAAGATGATAGAGTGTCTTTCACCATGATTGTATAAATCACTGTGTGGGAACCATAAAACGGGAACATAAAGAAACGGTAATGATTGTGGTGCGATTATTTAGAAAATATCATGCGTAACACATCCCTATGCCAGTGTATTAATAATACACCTAGACAGCTCCAATGATTAGCAGAATTATCAAACTAAATTAAACAAACTAAAAGAAATATTTGTTGGATTAACTGATAATGAAAATAATCACTTGGTACAGACTTAAACATATCTGTCTCATGTATTTAAATATACATATTAGAAAATGTATTATTTCTCACACCTCCAGTCTCCCAGTAGAAAGGTGTATTACCTTTGTTGCTGTCTGTTGTGCCATCTTTGGTTTTCCTGTTTTGATTGTGCGACTTTTCAATTTCCTGTTAATGAAATAAATAAATGATCATTCTCAACTGAATCTTTAAACTTGTTGTGTACATGTTTTACAGAGCAGGGAAAAAATGCTAATAGATAATATGTTTCCATATTAGCCATAATCAACACTTTGATCTTGAGAACACTGTTCTTTTGACAGGACGGACAGTGAAGTCCTGGGTGTTTTACAGCAGACTCACATTGATGCGGTGGAAGTTGACACTCCAGTTGGCTCCAGCCCGGGAGGGAATAAAGCGATCACCATGCTTGCTAGGGGAGGACAGGGGGGAGCTGGTGGGTGTCAGAGCTCGCACTGCTCCTACAGCTTTCTGCACAAGAGAGGAGAGGAGACAGCATTTTCTGACTGGAGGCCAAACACATACAGGCCTTGGACAGTGATTTGAAAACTTGGTAACAAAACAGGAAGATAATTTATGAGGCAGATGGTGCGTTTGTTTGAGGTGTTAGCACCAGAAGGCTACATTCACAAAACCACAGTCATTTGGCCGGTGAGGTCTTGTTATCACTTGACACTAGTGACACCGTCAAATGAAAGAGACCGGCCTGTTAAACCGTTAATTCTTCCATTCACACATTGAGAGTAACACCTTCTCCGCCCATCTTAAGTCGTTTGCTAGTTAACACTCGCCTCTGGGGAGGGGCTCAGGGATCATCATGCAATGGACGAGATAATGATCCAATCATTGAAGTCATACTAGTCAACAGTGTAAGCCATGATGGCAGGACATGAGACAAAAACACAAGTACGTGTGTACTCATTACTTACTATGGGGCTGGCATTCTCATTTTGGATGTTGATCTGCCTGAGCAGCCTGCACTCATAGTCCTGATCCATGATGCCTGAAAACAGGATAAGGCTGATCAACACAGACATATACACAATTTTCTGATTCCACGTTTGCACAGGTTAGTAACATACGCTGGTACAGATATGACTTACTGACTTACAACTAACGCGCCTGAAAAGAGACAGATGTCCAACAGTAATGCAAATCTGTTATTAACAAACATATGTACTAATAAGATTGCCTTGTAGCACTGCACAGAGCTCTAATTATAATCAATGAATCTGATTTTTATTTTATTTTTAAATTCTCGGCTAGTTGTTCAATCTGTAAAATGTAATAAACTTATGAAATCACCCACCAGTTCACACTTCAGACACTTTTAAGAAGGTAACTCAGAGAAAAGCAGCAGCTGTTCACATTTACAAAGCTTAAACCTGCAAATGTTTTGCTCAATAAATTACTTTGCAACTAAATTCAATATCAGAGCATTGCTACTGATTTTCTGCAAATCAATTAACTGATTGATTGGTTGTTTCAGCAATACTGCAGTGTATGTTTTTACACCTTGTTAAATGCTATCACCGCTGACAGGCTGTGTTATTCGGACAATGAATATCACACTAATCACAAGACGTTCATGTGAGATCGACGTGTTGTATCTCATTATTGGTTATCAGGTGAACAACATATTTAACTTGGCGATGATAAAAAAAAAAAGCCAAAGTTTACTCTACAGTCATATTTAGGAGGAATTTCTAGTTTAGTTTGAGTTTTTTGGGGACAAATCTTGACATCGTAATTGTTTTGTGGGGATAAATTGGCTAAGCAATAAAATATCTTCCAGTTTATGCCATGAGACCCCATTACAAATACAAATCAAACACGAGTTAAGTCAATATTCTTACTTACACTAGCTGACTTGGGGAAAATCTGTTGATAATGACATTAGTTACGGTGCATACGATCAGCTGCGGGTGGGCTAACAACAACATTTACATTATCTTTGTGAAAACTCAAACTTATCACTGTAAAGCAACCTGACTGCACTTACAGTACTGAGTACTAATACTCTTAGTTGTGGTTGTTATCGTTGAGGTGTAATCGGAGCACTAAAACCATCAAAAAACAATTAATTCAATCAACCAGCGCACAGAGCCATGCTAACGCTAACGCTAGCTCAGCTGGCTGACCTAACGTAAGATACGCTAGCTGTCTAATGCTAACGCATTAGCAACATTGTTTGTTCACAATCTCCACTTGTATTAACACCTACCGTGCCCCGATAAACTCTTCCCGTTGCGCGCCGTTGAATTATTCGTCCCAGCGGCGTCAATTCCAGTTGGAGTGTTGTTGTTTTGTGCGTTTTATTATAAAGAAAAAACGGAGCATCTAAGACACAAAATGTTTTTCTTTCTACCGACCGTTCAATTTGGGCTCGCTAAGCATCACGGGTAAGATGTGACGTCACTGTTTTTGAATCACACATTTCGCGTTGCTAGGGAAACGTGTCACACAGATGCCTCCTCAGTCAGACGGCCTCCCACACAACTTCTGATGATACATGTGAAGAAGACACATTATTAATATGACAGCTGAAATGACAGTGACAGGAGTCTGAGTCACAGAAAACATCTGAAAAGAAAATATATATTTATAAATATATAAACTGGTCAGGAAGGACAGCTTGGTCCTGGACTGCCCCCTAGACTCCATAGTGGAAGTGGGGGAGAACAAGAACATCTATCCTATCCAATACATAATTTTTGTTTTTAATGTTAATTTGTGCTGTCACAACTGTGTTTCCACAGAAGGGAAATGGTGAATAAAATGTAGATCATATTTATATTTGTTTACCATATTTTGGTGTCAAACAGCAAACGCTTGATATATTATGATAAAGATGTTTAATATTATTGACTGACAACCTTATTCACGTTTTTGGAGTTGTATATAGTATAGCATTATGTTTTATTTATTTTTGTAAATATTTGCATTGTTTGCACCTTGGAAGGTTGGAAAATAAACCACAGCATCATAAATTTTTCTGACTAAGTAAATAGTAAATGTCAGTCTTCTGACCACACAAGGCGCTTTTTCACTACATATCTCATTCAGCCATTCACACACTTGTGGCATTGGCTGCTATGCAAGGTGCCAGGATTAGGAACTAATCATTCATATACATTCACACACAGATGGCACAGCCTTCAGAAGCAATTTGTGGTGTAGTATCTTGCCCAAGGACACTTGGACATGCAGACTGGAGGAGCTGGGGATCGAATTATGAACCATCTGATTAGTGAACAACCTGCTCTAACCCCTCAGCCACAGCCACCCCTAAGACTGCTTAATTTTCAAGGAGGTCATAGTTATTAGTCACCTCATTATGAATTGAAGACATATTTTCAAATTTTGTTACTTATGTTTTTTTTTTATTTACTAATTTTTTATTATTGTTTTACCAGATGTGTAAACTAGATACAGCTGAGATATTACTGTAGTATTAAATCTATTAGTTATAAGCATGTTAAGTTACAACATCATCGCCAGCCATTGTAAAGTATTACTGGACAGACCTTGATTAAATACACAACTTAAAACACATTACTAGTTAACAGACGACACACTTGAATTTACAGTATCTTCCAAATGTCTTTATTAGTAAAAAAAAAAAAAAAAAAAAATGAGAGAGAGAGATGCCAGTGAAACAAATATAATCTAACAAGAAGTAAAAACAGACTGAACACATTTCATGTGCAAAAGTTTAAAAACAAAGTCACATTCAATGACCTCATGTTTGCAGGTACAGACTCCCAACTGCTGAAATAAACATTTTAACAAATAGCAATGCCACATAGTGAAATGTGGTTAGAAGCAAACTTTCAACTAAATATCAGCCCCAACTCTGTTGTAGATAAACTGACGAAGAAGTTGGTGTGACAATTAAAAAGTCATGTCAAGAGCCGGGTATTCAAACATGGTCCAACAGCTTACCTAAAGGAATCTGATTCAAAGTGCCACAGAAAAGGTACAGTAGGTTCAAGTACATATTTGAAATTCTAATATAAACAACCCTCAACACCCAGTAATGTGCAAAAGTATAGTTTTTAAAACTAAAAAGTCTAAATAGGCTAGATGATGAATACATACTAAGATAACTAAACATTTACTTTCACATAAGCAAAAATGGAGTGGCTCAACTCAGCAGATCAAAAAGGGCCCATGCAGTTTAAATCAGGACAGCAAACGCTGCCAAAGTTTTTCTGAATTAGGCAGTGTATCTAATAATCACAAGCTTCTTTAAACTGTGTGATTAACATTAGTTTACATCAAATGTTCATATGGATTCATGGATTGATTCTAGTCCTAAAAGAAAGTCACAGCCACAGCTCTACAGCACGAGTACAGTCAGAGGCTCTAAAAATCACATTGTCTAACATAACAGTATGTCTAGCAGAGAACATAAAACATGTTTTGGACAAACAATTAACCAAGGCAAAGACGATAAATGATACAGAGAATTCCATGTAAAATCCCCGTAGCTGAAAACAATGTTGAGCTTCCCACAGCTCCATGTTACCTGCAATAACTGAGATTGAACTAATCAATTGTCACTTTGCATGACCTCAGACAACCCATTATAAAATCTACATCAGAACATCTCCATAAGTCTGGAGCTATGTCAGTACTTTCAAAGCAGTGAAGATCTAAAAAGCTTGTGTACTTTATGGTAATGCCATAGTTTTCAAGCTAGTGAGGAGTGAATGTTGGAATGGCAGGTTAACCTAAAACGAAGATAAAGTACATCTGGACACAGGACGCTGGTCTACAAGGAGGAGGTATCTCTAGTCATGAGTTGCAGGCCATTGTTGACCTGGAATCGAGTTTCATCTGATATACCGTACTGCTCCAAAGGGTCCTGTGGAGAGAGCAGATGATGAGTAAAAAAGCAAAACTGTAACAGTACATTCAGACTGGTTCCAGTGCTGCGGTGAAAACGCAGGTTTTTCCATACATTTGAGTGGGGCTAGTGTGTTTTGGCTGTGACCTGTGGCAAAGAAATTGAGCTGGATCCAAGGCACAGCCTGACGTTACGTTGCAGTCACAATCAGACTGACGCTCAGACTGGTCTCCCACAGTCAGCCTGCAGCTGAGTTTATCCAGGTGGAGTTCATAGACTAAACTCTGACACTCTACATGTTGTGTTCTAGCTTTGTTTATTTCATGTACCCAGATTCTAAATCTGTGTCTAGCTCACAATTTACACTGCAAAATAGGACGTTTTCTTTGGTTTGTGTCTGATGGTTTGAAAGAGAGAGAGGGAGGCAGAAAGCATTGGTTGAGAGACATAGACAGTGAATGAGAGTGAGGGAGCGCTGGCATCGAGAAAGCTGGTTAATCAGTGAAATAAAAAGTTATTTCCTGGCTGTCTAACAGCGGTTATGTTCAGCACGCACCCAGCAGCCTCCCCTCTCCCACCTCACCACCACACCATCGCCGCAGTGCCTGATCCTGTCTGAATGTACCGTAAGAAAACAAAAACTCAGTGTACAAATCCTCTGTTATTGAAGCAGAATCAATATTATATTAAATGGTAAGCTCACCAAAATCACAGAAAGACACAAACAAACAAAAAACACATTTTACGCCTTGAGATGTCTAATCGGGGAGATTGTTTGTGTTAGATTTAGTGAGACTTTGAGCTCTTTCAGACTTCTGCCTCCACTAACAGATTACATTACAAGCAATTACATTTGCTACATCAAAAAACATATTTTATTCACACTCTGGGCTATGAACAGTTTTCACTGAGAATTATTTTCAGGGTCCTTCCAACCAAATCTCTTACTACCTATTACTACCTATCTATTTTACGCTCATATTGATGGTACTGTGCATTTCAGGGCGTGGAACATGGCACAAATACACTTCACACTTAAATTCTTCTCAGTATATTTGATAGAAGCATCATCAGTGTATTATATAGTGTAAAATGTTGCTGTGAAGAGTCTCACCTTGCCAGTAAGCCTGTGGATTTCAGTTCGATAGAATATCAGATTCTTCCTCATGAACTCGTAACTGCAAGAGATGAGATGACAAATTCATTTTGATGATCGAGGGTAAACAGTGTTAAAACAATTACAGTAAGGATTGGGGCTGCAGCTCGGCTTGTATTGATGAACTCAGATCAGTACTTTAAACCAAATCATTCCAGCTTTATGGGTCTTGTACTATCTTAAAGGTTCGGAGTGTAGGATTTAGTCGCAGTAAGTTTGCAGACTGCAAACAACTGCCTCCACCTCCCAACTGCCTCCACCTCCCTTCTCCCTCCCTTTCCATATGTGTAGGAGAAACTATGGCTATCTACAGTGGAGCCAGTGTTGGTTTATCTGTGTTGGGCTATTGTAGAACATGGTGGTGCAACATGGCAGACTCCATGGAAGAGGACAGGCTCCTTCTGTAGATATAAAAGGCTCATTCTAAGGTCACAAAAACATCCATCCATGCCCTCATCAGGGTGGACACTGTAGACAAAGCCACCAGTTCATCACAGGGCACAAAGAGACAACCATCTACACATTCACAGGTAAGATCATCTTGCTGTGAGGTGACAGTGCTAATCAATGCACCACTGTGTCACCCCAAAAGCACAATTTTTTAGTTCTGGGTAATTATACAACAATGAAAACATAAATCTTATAAAATGGACCTTTAATACAGAACACCTTATCTAGAAAATAACGTTCAACCCAGCATGCTCACAAGCAGCTCTGGCTGTGTCTTGGCCTGTCAGCCACATCAGCCAAGCTCATATACTGTCAGTACAGTAGCATCATCAGAATAATGAACACAAATATGAAGCTGGAGCTCAAGATCATCCCCTGTTTGGGAGAGGGCATTACAGTTTTTCCAGTAAACTTTAACACGAGACACGGTCGAGCAGTGACGGCTCAGTTGGAAACTGTTCAACACGTGTCACAATGTCCACATTGTGTCTCTGAAAACAGCTCCATCATTCATTTGTGACGATTTCACCCATGTGAGTCTATTACTGGAAGCTAAAACACACTGAGGTGTGAGCTATTCAAATCTCACTGCACATTACGACCAGCTGAAACCACAACAAACACCAGAACAATGTGTATGGCTGCAGATAAGTAACAGTTAGTTCATTCATATGAACATAACTTTGTAATTACGTTGGAACAATACAGACATACTGCTCAATGACCATATGCATAAAGTGTTTGAATATTTAAAGGTTTACATAAAAATTATGCTTAGTTTAGCGTTTAGTTTCAGAGGTACAGTGTATACCAAATATATCGAAAACTGTGACCTCAAAGTTTTGAATGTATCACACTCTACATTTTTGTGTATCATTACACCTCAAGGTGCAACTAATGACTATTTTCTAGCTATATCACAAGCAATCAAAGCCTAAAGCGATGACCCAAACTGCACTGTGTTGTCAGTTCATTTTATTGTCAAATTGTTAGCAAAAAGTCTGCCAGGTCACCAAACATATGATGGTCGTGTCTGCTCCTAAGATGTTAAACAGTCGGTCCTACCTGGCCTTGATAATGGCGTCTATCCACTCTCCACACTGCTCTTCAGAGTCACACTCAAACAGATACTTCCTCTCTGCTTCATCCAGAAATGCTGCAAACAGAAACACAAACAATTATTCAGAAAACACATGATGCAAACGCAAAAAAGTCTTGCAAAAAGTTTTGCTGTCCAGTGACATATTAACAAAAGAAACCAGTCGGCAACATGTGACATGTGATAAAGTTAATGTGCAATATAACTGAGGGAACTGCAGCTCACCAATAGAGAAAGTCTGGCTGTCCTCCCTCTCCACCCTGCACTGCTCCAGCAGCAAAGCTCCAATTGGCTGACAGATAAATAATGACTTCATTAATTTCATTTGAACATGTGGTTGTCATTAACAGGACGTGGTTTCACTTCGTCAGGTAAAAGACAATGAATACATGACAATATAAAAGGTGTTCAAATGTTGACTCAACTGACCTCCTCCTCATCAGTCCGGAAGTAAAAGAGGAAGTTAACGACGAGTTTCACTAGCCTCTTCTTTACAACTGCATGGGAGCAAAGGGGAACTGAGATGAGACTTCACAGCACACAGACAGCTGATGTATGGTATTTCTAATGGCTGCTGATCCCACTCAAATAAAAGAAGCAGTAGGTGAAATAAACCGTGTTACCATCTCCTTTCTTTGGTCCTCTCATCCCCAGCTCGGCTGCCTTCTCTGAGGGCTGTCGGCTCAGGAAGACCAGCTCCTTCTCGTTGAAACGCATCACGGTCACTGACGCAGTAAAACACAGGTTAAAGACAGTCCGCAGGGATACTTTGGCTAAGGTCGAGCCATTCCCACGACCGAAGAAGACCTAATAACAGCAGACTGAGGTAACAACGAGTAAAAGGAAGCAGTGACGGACAGGTCTGGGCCGTCCACTAAACGCTGGCTAGCCGTCTGGTGTCGAAATGTGACGGGGTGTGTTTGGTCATTTCTGCGGTCAAGCTAATAACAGCGGTGTCAGACTTCTTCTCCTTCATGCCACACCACCGGACACAGACACACAAACACACACTCCTCTGGGTTGGCAGGCGGAGACACTCCTCACTAGTTATAGTACGGTAGTCGACGAGGGTAAAACTGAGCGGACAGTGAGTCATAAACCGGACATACTTTCACGATGCAGCCCGTGTGGGAGCAAGTGAGCTTCATATATTCATCTGTGTGTAATTCAAAATTGTAACAAAATAAAACATACGTCACATGTGGCATGGAAATTCTTATTAATTTGATGTGAAACTGAAAATAGTCTTTGAGCACTGACAGTATAAAGAATGGACAGTGTATGCATGACATCACCCATAAACACACAATATGCGGCATTGGCCGCTGCCATATTGGCACACCTTCTCGCCTAATCTAAAAATTGGATCATGAGACAGGCTGAATAAAACCTTTTTGGTCAAACAAGCCATCTGTAATGGCACCCACCTGTCAACCAAAGCAGCCACACTGTTAATTATGCATAACTTTAAGCCTTGATATCATTTAAACGGGTGACTTAAAAAAAAAAACGTCCTCAGTACAGTTGTCATGAACAGGGAAATTAGCGACCAACACTGTTTTTTGTATACCGGGCTGTAAACATGTTTATTTCTGCTGTGGAGTTGGACATTTTAACATGGAGGATGACTGGTTCTGTAGCCAGCCTCAAGTGGTCGCTCGAGGAATTGCAGTTTTTGGCACTTCTGCATTGACGGGCAGCAACCTCCCAGCCACAGAGGTTGCCACTTGTCTTTGGATTGTTTTGTTCTTGGCAAAAAAGGTCACACAGTCACACAGAGGGCACACAGTCGGGTGCAGAATGAGAGACAAAAGGTTACACATGAGTAAAGTATTTATCAGACAGTTGCCCAGTTGTTCATTGTCCGCAGTCTGCTTCTACAGGACACAGACTGGTTTATATATGATATGCCTGTTATCATAGTGCGAGGTCACCAGTAGTTGTCTGAAACATCCTGCAACACTAGTCACAAGGTGGAAAACCAGGAGGTCACTATGAGAGGAAAAAACAGCTTATATAGCAAGTTCAGCACTTCAGCTGTGCTTGTATATACTTTTGGGTAGTTTCATTGATAACAAAACATATCTTATAAGCTTCAGTTGTTTTGTATGGATACATTTTATTATTTAGAAAGTAATAACTAAAGCTGTAACATAGTGGGGCAGGGGTAGAAAGTGGCATGAAAAGTACCTGCAAGTAACTCAAATTTGTAAGTACCCTCTAGTAAATATACTTAGTTAGCACCTTATCTACCTAATTATCTTGTGTTTCCTTGTCCCATTCTGTTTTATTTTTATTTATTTCTACCTCAGTATTTTATTCTATCTATCTATCTATGATGTATTGTCCAAAACCACACTGGCGTATAAAAGTTTAGTAGAGTAGGAACAGGTAGTACCGTCAGGTAAACGTGTGTAGGTAAACGTAGTTCAGCTCCAGTCCAGGAGGTGGCGGAAACACACCGGAAGCTGTTTTCCTACCGCCAAAACGAAGAAGCCAACTGAGCATGCGCACTACAAACCTACGTTTGCGTGAGTCTAACGTTGTGGAGCAGGTGAGTGTTTTGAATGAAGAAAAAGTGTTTAGAATATCTCTCGTCGTGTATAGTTATCGTTTCTCTGGTAACTAACCACTCCGTTATAACACGTGCAGAGCTAATTATGTGTTATGTGTCGTTTGATCGTTCACATTTGTTAAAATCCGTCAACAACTAGCTGCTAACACCGTTAGCTTAGCATTAGCGTCGTCATAATGCATTCAGTAGCCGGCTTACGTTTGTAGAGAGCCTTATGTTGAGTGTATTTGTGTAGCCTGACAAAACTTTCCTCTCAACTGTGATGAGTTATTTTAAGCAAGTAAGAAATATTTCTGTAAAAAACTATTAGCAGGAACTGTTTTGCTTAATTTCCCAGTAGTAGTAGCAGTTGTACCCGAGTTAGTATAAACATGCTCAGTCAACAGAGGTCTGATGAGTTGTTTTTAAACCACATGACTAATATGGATGTAGTTGTTTTTAAATAAATGAGCAAATTATCAATACAACAGGTGGTAGTAAGCAGTCAGTAAGTAATAGTGTAGTTTGTGGTACTTTGTTGTACTAAATCCAGGAATACTTAGAATGGTAGTAACAGTAAATATTCAGCTTTATTCACATCTCTGACAACAATATGTGGTTTGTGTTCTGCAGATAATCAGGTAGCATCCACATTGAGTACCGGTGTCAAAGAGGTGTCTGTGTGACTGAGCTCTTCACGCTGCAAAGATGGATTTCCAGCATCGTGCTGGAGGCAAGACAGGGAGCGGCGGGGTGGCGTCTGCCTCTGAGAGTAACCGTGATCGACGGGAACGGTTACGTCAGCTGGCTCTGGAGACCATTGACATCAACAAAGACCCCTACTTTATGAAGAATCATTTAGGATCGTACGAGTGCAAACTTTGCTTGACACTTCATAACAATGAGGTGAGGAGGCAAATCGTGAAACCTGCCGACATTATGTTTTCTAAACTTGATGTTATTTGTCATCAGAGTCTCTGGTGTGAAATGAAAAATTACAAGCTGCGCTCCTCTGTCTTTGCAGGGCAGCTACTTGGCTCACACACAAGGAAAGAAACATCAGACCAACTTGTAAGTACCCATTTTCTCTGTAATCTGTACCCTATACACACCACACATGGAAATCCTGCTGTTGTGTTATCTCATGGAGTTTGGAGTTTATTTTGTGTTTACGTCACCTCTCCATGACTGATAAACTTTTCAAAGCACAGGTCCACTTTACACATACTCGTGTGGACTTGGGGATCATTAGTACATTCTCCAGATCTACTGTTAATTTTTGAGCCATAGTAAGGTGTTGAACAAGGAAAAAAAATGGGTTGTGGAAAATCTCTTGGATCCTTCGCAGACCTGTACAACTGACTAACATGCATATGTGAATAAAGCACCTTGTAGTTCAGCTCAGGTACTTTGATAATATGTCGAAACATTTTTTTCACAGTCTCCTGACTGTGTATAGCCAAATATCCACAGAGATAAACACTCCTCCTCCTTTGTCTTGTTCTATGAATTGATACATTCAGTCAATGCGGTCATCATGTTTCAAGTGTTTCCACAGACAAACCGAGTTGAACAATGTCTGCACAAATCTTGACGCAAATCTTGGTCGATTTTTGCTCTAACTAACTGGGAAATGCTCTTATATGTTGGACTTAATCCGCTTAGCTGACGTGCAACTGGTGCACTGGTGAACCGTTGCACCCTTAATCATCAGCTACTGTATTTCATGCTTCCTGTGAATTGACAGAGCAAAATTCCACTGTTAAACTACGTATTTTGTTTGTTTCAGGGCGCGGAGAGCAGCCAAGGAGGCCAAAGAAGCTCCAGCTCAGCCAGCTCCAGCAAAAGTTAAAGTTGAGGTCAAGAAGTTTGTCAAAATTGGGCGACCAGGATACAAAGGTAAGCTACATGTTAGCTACATGTTTATGAAGCAGCACCAGTCATTGCTTTGATAACACTGATAATGGTTTCATTGTAAATGTATTGTATTTTAATGTATAATCCACGTCTTTCTTATATAGTAACCAAACAGAGGGACCCAGAGACCGGACAGCAGTCTTTACTTTTCCAGGTTAGTGCGATTGGTTGGAATCCCTGCGTTGATTGTATTTTGTTTTTGTTGATTTGGGTAGATTCTTAAACAAGCAAATCAACATTAAAGCTCAGCTGAAGAGAGATGCTATAAAAACTAAGCAGTTTGATGAAATTATTACTTTTGTTTGGCTTTTGAGTGTCGGCTTGTCTCACCACTAACAGCTGAAACATCTGGGAAAAGATATTTTCCAGTTTCTGGTTGACAATATAATTCTAAGAGTTTTTCTCAGTTTTAAACAGCTGGTTAATACAGAACCATATGTTCAACTAAAAGCAGCTTGTTTATTAGCATCTCTTCTTTATGGAGCAGCCTCCAACATGACACTTTTTTTTCCACAGTATGGTGTGTCACTTTTGGTACCAGGTCCTCTTCCCAATTTTGTTTACCACTGCAGGTAGTGCTCCCTCAGTGTAGTGTAAGCTGATCTTCATAGTGACACTGTGTGAAACTGCTGTGACATGATCTTCAAAAACACAAACACAGGAACACATGAGGATATCAAAGGGATGGCGTTCTTGCTTCTTGTTCTGTGACAGCAAGGAGACAAACTTTGTTTCAGAAAAGGGTGAAGGCAGAAAGACACTGAATGCTGGAAAAAAAAGCAGGTTGAGAAATTCTACATTGGTTCAGCTTACTTGGAACCTCAACCACTTTGATACCAAAAAAAGGTACCAGATATTACCCACAACTTACACCAGTGGATAAACCAAAAAAGAACAGTTCCAAGGGAGCTGAACCAAGTTGAGCCGAGCCATACCATGCAGTGGAAATGAGGCAGAATTTGGTCCTTCTGGCCAAATGCCAAAAGCAGCTATATACTTAAATCACGACAGAAAGCATCACTCTGTGCTTTAACCTGTGAAATTGTTTGCAACAGCAGCAATAACTATGTTTTTTTTTAGCTGTAGAGGTCAAAGACAAATCTATAAGGTACCTCTTTTTCTTCTCTCTTTCCATCAGATTGATTACCCAGAGATCGCTGAAGGAATCGGACCCAGGCATCGTTTCATGTCTGCTTACGAACAGCGCATTGAACCCCCCGATCGTCGTTGGCAGTACCTGCTTTTGGCTGCAGAACCATATGAGACTATTGCCTTTAAGGTGAGCGGAAGCTGCACTTTTATTGTGCTCCTGACAATATTTTTCCTCTTGCAGCGACATAACATCAAGGTCTTTGATCTTTTAGGTGCCCAGTAGAGAGATTGACAAAGCCGAAAATCGATTCTGGACCCACTGGAACAGAGAAACAAAACAGGTACTGATGAGCATTTGTTACCACAAATCCAAGCTGGACTTTTAATTTGAAAACAGGAAACGTGGTTTAACCTTTTTGTTTTGTTTTGTGTTGTTTTTTTTTCCCCTCCCAGTTCTTCCTACAGTTCCACTTCAAAATGGAGAAAGCTATTCCCCAGTCCAGCGGTCCACCACCTCCTGCAGGAGTGAAGCGCCCCCCTCCCCTCATGAGCGGCGTTGGACCTCGCCCACCAAATGATTCTATGCCTCCTCCCCCACCAGGAGGGATGCCCGTTCCCCCTCTCCCACCTGGTGCTCCAGGCGCCCCCCATATGCCCCCTCAGATGCCCATGCCCCCCATGCCAATGAGGCCGCCTCCCCCTGATGGCCTCACAATGTCTAATAATTGATCCCCTACCAGCGTTTCATGATTGCTTTGTTTCATGGTGTGCAGTCACACTGCCCTGCGTGTCTACAGTGTCCATTTAGACACTGCAGGCACATCCACTTTCTGTATTCCTACAAATGATGTTTAAAGTCCACATTCAGAAGATTTTTTTATACAATTGTTTGGTTTATGTAAATGTGTAGGGCAGCCCACATGACCACACTGTTCCGTGTAAATGCTTAGATTCTGGATATGGATTTTAAGAAGCTGTTTTTGTAATTAAATTCTGTGGAGAAAAACATTTGTGTCTCAAAGTCTGTTTTTACAAAGACATTACCCTCAAACCTTTATCAGGCATATATGATTAGGATAAAAGCTTACTGTGGAGAAGACTTAACTGTCTTTACCTTCTGCATACTAGTGACAGTTAACTGAGGTTTCACAACTGATGAGCAATTTATTAAAGAAGTTTTATAACGTTCTAAAGGGAATTAAATGATTACATGGAGAAAATAAAGCCGCAGCATTAACTTCAATGAAACTGCAAGCATCTTTACAGGTCAAAGCTCCATTACACAAAATCATAGCAACACAACAAAAAGCTGACATCGATCGTGTCCGGCCATTTAAATGGAAGCACACGTTACATTTGAGACTCAGGATTTGACAGAAAATGTATTAACTGAATTCAGTATTACCACCTTTTAATAAATGTTATCGAATCGATTCAGATGAAAACTGATCAGCTCATCCCTTTTGAGATTTTTTCTTCTCTTTCTGTTCCTCCAACTTTTTGATCTTGTGCGCCGCCTCCTCGTTTACTTCATCCCCATCTTCATCATCTACTGCTTCTTCAGGTTCCTCTGTTTTGTCCCTTCTGTTCTTGTCTTTGATTTCTTCATCTCTTACTTTCTTGGCCCTCCTGTTCTTTAATTTTCCTCCTCTTTGCTTCATGAGGTTTCTGTCAGGTAGTGGCTTGTTTCTTAGACCTCTCGATGTTTGTACCGTCCCTCCTCTTTTTGGCTTCCTTCTTTTGACCTCTATGTCATCGTCTTCCGCCTCCTCCTCATCCTCTTCATCATCATCGAGGTCTGGCATCCACCAAAACACGACATCCCACAGACTTGTCTCAGGCTAGAGTGCGGAGAACACGTGAAGTAGTTGACATAGCACAAATTAAAAATGAAAAAATAAACCAATCACAAAGGCGTCTTTACCTCTGGTGGTTGTCTGTGTCGTAATACGCATGACCGTCTCACTGCCACTCCGACTTCTTCCTCCTCCTCCTCCTCCACTGTCCTCTGACCGCGCAGAGTTTCTGTGTTTTGAAAAGAGACCACTCAGCCACAGCAGGTATGTCATTTTCTAGCTCTGGTCCTACTTTTGTCTGCTAGTTTACTTGCCGTGAAGCCTCTGAAAGCCTGAGGTGAGCACCAGGATGGTAACAACCACAAACAGGCAGCGGTTGAGGGTGACATTCTCCCATGGTGTTTCAAGCTGGCTCGTGTTTTGCGTGGACACGGCTTTGTGCAAGGATGCTGAAGGAATTACAAGAAAGAGGACGGGTGGGGAGGCTTTTATTGTAATCTAAACATTAAAAGCTGAGTTGAGCAGAAAGATGAGGATTACTCACTTGTTCTGGGGTAGCTGGCTTCCCTGTGTAAAGCCCTGGGCTCTCCTCTTGGGTGCTGTGGAACTGGAGCCATTTCCTATTGGAGAACAACTCATAGCTTAGAGGAAAAGATGTATTAAGGATGTAAAAACTGTGAAAAACTGGTCATGTTGTTTTCTAACTAACCTCTCTGACTCTTCGTGTAGCGTACATTTCTGAAACAGACAGATGGAGATTTACTGAGGGGTGATATCAGAAACCATAAACAACAAATGGAAGCCCAAACAACCACTCACTCAATCTGGCATGTATTCATTTGATGTATACTTGTACATTATTGTTGGCTGACATATGCTTCATTTTATTAACCTCTCATTTACACAAAATACATAGCTACTGTGCCAAACTTTCGAATCTGTTGAGCCAAATACTAATATGTCCATTTATTTTGTAGTTTAATTTGACAGTAATAAAATAATAATCTTACATTTCAATGTGATTTTCATAGAGGAACACGCAATACTTGTTATAGTTCACTCAAAACCAGAGATGTCAACTTCATGGTGGAGCTAGAGAAAAAGTCCGGTGATCACTGAAGTCATTCAGGGTCATCATCCTCTGGGGTTATAAAAGACTGTACAAAATGATTTCAGTCTGGACCAAACTGCTTGGCAAATAAAAATACATTCTCCCTCATGGCGTTTTTTAGACTTTTAAGAGCTCTGTCTCACAAGGAGGTCTTTGTGAGTTTGGAGAGACTGAGGCGTATTACACCCACCATCCATTCACCACGGCAGAGGTGCACTGTGTTGCCTTTGACCAGGGGTCATATTTCAGTGGCTCCCTGCACTGCTGCTCCCAAGTATTTATAGAGTTGTACAATAGATGTACAATGGATGGAGGCTTTTATGTGCAGGCATTACAGTTTCTCTGTGTGTGTGTGTGTGTGTGTGTGTGTGCGTGTGTGTGTGTCGCCACCTGGTCTGCGGATCTGTCGAACAGGCTTCTGTGGAGGAGGAGGATCTGCTCTTGGTGGCCCTAACTCCTCTTCAAATGTCTCAAAGCTTTCTTCCATCCCTTCCCTGGGGGAGTAAGAGTGACAGCAATGAAGAAGAAGATGACTCAAACTGAGTTTGTTTAAATACATACATATTACACAAAGCTTTGCATATGAATGCGGCTGTATGACAGTTCAGCTTATGGATTGTTGGTACTTGTATAAACGCTTTTCTTGCAGCTGTCACCTTCTAGAAACAATACAGTGTGGATGCAGTTGTTCTTATTGGCATTCTTCTACCTTTTTACTTATAGAAGAAAAGTTATTTCCATTGTCTCATCAGCGTTTAATTCTGGCGTCACAAAAAGACACAAGTAAAAGGTCAACTTCTCCAGTTTATGAATAAAACTGAAGCAGTTTCCTGACCTTCACATTCACAGATGAATGCCGTGAGGCCCTTATGTCTTACATGACATTTCTACACGGACACTGTGCTAATGTCCCAGCAGCCCTATAAATAGCTGAAGCAATGCCCCAGGAGAGACAGATGGATACACACTGCGTATAAATACCCAAAAAAGAAAAGGGCTGATGTTACCATTATACTCCTAGCTAGCCTTTCCCACAATGAAGCCTAACCTTTGATCCTGATAGAAATAAGGACCTGACCTACCTGCCTTGACATTTGTGGGGCCCTCGGGCGGCGTCGTGGGAACTTTTGTCACAGAGCCTGTTGTTCCTGTGCAGAGATGGCGGCAGAGTCACACTCTGAACTGTCTGACAGCCAAGCACAGGTGCCAGAGAATGAAAAAACAAAAAGAATTGAGTGTCAGTCAGAGGTGTTGACTGAGGCAGGGCTGACATTAACATGCATCTTACAGCTGTCAAATCCAAAGAGAGGGCTCAGAGGGGACGGAGAAGGCAACAGGTCATGCCAGGTTTTGGAAAACCCTGATCAATGTTGGAAAAATCTTATTAAAATATTATATTTAGTATCAAAGGAGTTACAGGTCATCAATCACACAGATTTTGAGCAACTGGGACAATTTGTATAAAGAAAATTTGTAAAAAGAAAAGAAAATAAAACAACAGAAAATAAATATGTATAGTAGAGATTTTATTTTAAGATGGTTTCCCACCTTTTATCTAAATATTTGGACATTATAGAGAGGCACTTTTGTAATTCACCAGCAGAGAGTGCCACTGTACTTAAGAGACAGAGTCTGTTCTGCTCTGCTGATGATGTCTGTATAGGCTGTCAGACAGACGAGCGGTCACCATGATTAACAGATGGGCTGACAAATTTCTTTTTTTATGACCATCAACCACATTCTTTATATCAGACATTTTGGACACGCATGATCTTTTTGTCAGTCTTTTTCTTTTATTTCATTTTCATCAAATGATATTATTCCTGTTGTCTTAGTGCATTGTTCTGCAGCAATCTTGTCAAAGTGCATGAACCAAGAGTATATTCTCATACTGTGTGTACGTGCGTTGTGTAGCTGTCAGACAAATTCAGCTCTTTACACGATATGTAGGCCGCTAACAAAAAGCAGAGTAAATAGATGTAAAGATGATTAGGTTACATCAGGATGAGGTGGTTGCAGGCCACCTTTATGTGGGATGTGTTGGTAAACAGACTTGTGGCGATGTTGATGACTCATACCTTTGCTGGGACTCTGCCTAATTCCAGCTGAATCACACATTGCTATACACATCAGTAATCACTTTGAACTGGATATAAGCTCTGTAACCTTTGCCGCGGGCATACTAAACAAGAGAAGGCTGTGGAATGAAATGGCACCCAGAGATGCATCATGCAACATAATGTACAAAAACTGACACAGCCAATCTGTCAGTTGTGTTACTTTTTGATCAAAACAGGTCAAACGAGACTTCTCTTGCAAAAAAATAAAAAATGTTATTGGCTATTTCACAATGCAAATCATGTGATTTATAATTTACCACAGATACTAAGTATACAAGACATGCCCATCAACCAATAAGAACCTTTTTTGGCTTTGCTAAGTGCCTTGGCTCTGTGGATAATAATGTTGGTTGGCACACCACTTTGTAGAGTGAAATATCTCAACAACTGTTCAGATAGATTTCCATGAAATTTGGTTGACACTTTTATGTTCCCCTCGGGATCATTAGAACAACTGGTGATCCTCTCATTTTTCATCTGGGGCCATCATCGTTAAAATGTCAGTTTGTTCAGTATTTTGATTTAAAGGTCCAGTGTGTAGGGTTTTGTGGCATCTAGCAACGTAGCTGCCGCTTTCAAAACCCTTGCGACACCCTCTCCTTCCCAGCATGTATATACTAGCAAGAATAAACTACAGTGGCTGCCAAACTTACAAAAAAGATGTTACAAGCCCTGTCCAGAGCCCGTGTTTAGTTTGTTCTGAGCTATTGTAGAAACATGGTTCAACATGGTGGACTATCAAGGCACAAAAGCATAATGATTCTCATTTTCAGGTGATTATACACTAATAAAAACATAATTTCTGCAAAATTTTGCAAATAGAGGCCACACTGGACACACTGACACACTGGACCTTCAAATACAAGTAAAAACTGTAATTTGTGTAAGTGCAAATGATCGAATGTTTGCGAACACATTAAACTAAAGACATTTAGTTGAAAACTAAATGAAAAAAAAAATTAGTTGAACTGAAAGTATCAACAGAATGTGAAGAAATAACACTTTTGATGTTGATGTTATGTCTATGTATGTATTTGTTGTAGAGATATCTACTGAAGTTAGCATGCTAACTAGTTAGTGCCAATATCTCCTTGGACATTTTAATATGGGGGCTTATGGGAATTGGCATGTTCTGTAGCCAGCCTCAAGTGGCTGTTTGAGGAACTGCAATTTTTTGCATTTCCATATTGGTTTCATTTTTTCAGCCATGGAGGTCGCTGCTTGCTCGTGATACCACTTTGTACCCCATGAGAGCGACAGTGAGTCACTATAAAGTCCAGTCTACAATCAGTAGCACTGCCCCAAGGGCAAGAAACCATGTTAACAATGTTAATATGTTTGCTAAGTTAGCTGTTTGTTGAAAGAAAGGCCCATGGGAGGGACTGGGTATTTCCTCTTTATGACAGGGGTGGACAACTTAAGTTTCTGGGGATATGCTGCCCCCAGTTTGTGGAATATGAATTCGATAAATGGCCAGTTCCTACACGTTGGTCCTTTAACTAACTTCCAACTCAGTCTGCAGTTCATATTTTCCTGTCTAACTCTGTAAAAATGGCTTCAAGTGTCATATAGTGCCTGGTGAAATGCGGTGAACACACAAACAGTATCCAAAGTCTACCATGTGTTAAACACGTATGACGCGTATGATCTCGTACTCCAATATAGATGATTTATTTAATCTTATCCTTGCTTCTAATGAACTCGTCTGCAGACTTAATTGACCAAAGGCACGCTCTCACCCCACTGCTTTGTCAGTGCTCATAAGTCCCAAGGATACAGCTTCACCGCTTGTTAGAGTGCATCATCTGTTTGAACAATTCTGATTGAAAAGTGCATTTGATTTAGAGAAATTAATTCTTCCAAATCAAGTCCAATATCACACTGAGCCTTACGATTAACAGATTTAAAACTTAATGTCAGTCAGTAATCTAATCTATTTTAATCTCAGTAGACGTAAAAAGACAGTGACAAGTGAAACTCTGCAAAGTTTGGGCCAAAGTCTTAAAGAGTGTTTCAAGGGCAACACAAGCCCCCCCTGTGGACGATTTGTGCCCAATAAGGTGAGGAAACATTGCTCGCGGACATCTACGTTCCAAATTAAGGCACTGGAGAGATCCGAGCTGCGTGAAGCTTTCTGTCCCTGTTTGTCCTTACATAATGGGGACTGTGCTCAGAGGACACACTGGCTGCCTGGTACCTAGCGGAAGCTGCTCTACACCCTCCCTCACTGAGGAGTATGGAGGAGCGTGAAACAACATTAACGGCGTAGTCTGTCAGGAACTCACAGGCGTGAATGACTCATGAAGACTTGAATTAATATTGGATTTAATGATTGTGTTTTAATTTGCAAGGGAGAGCTGATGTGTCTTCATAAAGCTCATGCTGAAAGATGATGTGTCCAGATGTGTAGACCTGAGACTTGAGTCTTAAAGACAGGAGGCTTCAAACAACACTCAAACACCTCCTCCTCCTTTGACCTCTCCAGTGTCAGTATTATGGGGCTGCATCTAATAGCTTTTTATCTTCAAAAAAATATACAGTCCAGTAGTTTTGCCCACTTCATGCAACATTTGGTGATGTGTGCAGAGGCGATATGCAGGATTTGAACTTCTCTCCAAAGCTCTGTTGTTCCATTCTTCCCTACTTCTGTCACTTTTCATGTGTACAACCAATTGCAAAAGCTTTTGAGGAAAAACTGTGCACATTTTAACCAGTTCTATTTCTTTCTTCTTTCTTTCTTCCATTTGAAACAGCGATGCCTTTAGGGCTTGTGTCCACATGGCATTTTTTTCCCAATTGCTCCCAATGATGAGAAAGTGAGCAGCCCACATGTGGCTGGCTAGAGAAAAAGTGCAGCACCCAGGGTCTTTATTCAGAGTGCATTGCCTTTTTTGTGAAGCTCCCTCAAGGGTTTCTAGTTGAAAACTTTGGTGTCGTCACTGTCGCTTCTTTTCAGGCAACAAATCAAAAATGTATTAGATGGGGCTTGTCACCCTGGTAACCAAAAACATGGAGGAGAAGCTTGTTCTGCCTGTCTATCCCGAGCTTTATAATATGTCAGACAAAAACTATCATAACAGAGACAGAAAAAAAAACTATGCTGAGAAATCTCTACCAGGTTTTGCTGTCATTTATGGTCTCTCTAGCTTCTCTTTCTCTCTCCTCCTCCTTCTTGTTTGGCCGAGGGCTCAGCTCCTACACACACAGATAGAACAGCAGGCTGCGGCGGAGACAGTGAACTGGGTGAAGTGAAGGGAGTCGTTGACAACTCGAGTAAAACATTGGAAAAAGTAGAAAAGCAAAATTTCCACCTGCTACGTCTGCAGCTGTTTTTTTACAGCTCGCTTGTTAAACTACTAGTTGATTACTAGAAATTGTCAAGATGTCGGGGTGGTGTTTAGCTCAGTTGGTAGAGCAGCCGCCCCATGTGCGAAGGCTCAGTCCTTGTTGAACTAGCTTGAAGCCCAGGGTTTGAATCCGACCTGTGGCTCTTTCCTGCATGTCATTCTCTGTCTCTCTCTCCCTGCATTCCTGTCACTCTTCAGCCATCTCTATCAGAAATAAAGCTTGAAAAGGCCAAAAAAATATCTTTAAAAAAAAGAAATTGTCAAGTTGTTGTTGTCATAGAAACAAAACCCATGTTTGTTTTTTCTCTCACTGTACAAGTGCTACATCCCAGCACTCCCCAGAGCTCTGCCCCTGCCAGAGAAAAATACTCTACATGGACACGAACTGATATGCAGCAAACTGAAACCTTGAATCACAAAAGTCAGGATTTCATTTTTAGTTTTCTGTTCTGAGACGTGATTTGCTCGAGTTTTTACTCCCTAGAGACCTTGACTTGAGAAGAGAACACAAGCACATTCAGGTCTTAAGTTTTGATTTGATAAAATCATGAAAACATAAAAAAATGACAATCAATGAGTTAAACAGATCTTTTATAATTAACTATTAGGCCTTTTGCCTTGAAACGACTTGTTGTCAGTAGCTATGTAAGCTACACATCAGCAGTAGTTAAGTTTGACTAAACAATCACAGCTCAAGATCTCTGTTGTTGCCTTTCCAGGTCTCTCAACCATAAAACATGATCTTCATCAATGGATGGAGTTTTATTTCTCTCAATTTATTTTGTGGCATCCAGCCGTGGGGTTGCAGATTGCAATCAACTGAATACCCCTCACCTCACTGTGATCTTCAAAGCATATAGGTCTCCTCCTCCAAAGCATGTAGGAGGAGAAGCCATAGGTGGCCATGAAAAACATGATAGACAAGACTAAACACATGTCTAGATCAGGTGTTTAGTCTGTCCATTCTGGGCTACTGTAGAAACATGGCAGCTGTAGATATAGAGGGTTCAGTCTTAGATTCTTGTTTTCATGTGATTATACACCAATGAAAACATCATTTTGACCCAAGAAATATCAGTTCAGTGAAACATTTTCTGCTCAAAACAAGAAAGTAGTATTAACACAGAAAATCTAATTAAATGGTGAGTGTGCAGAGACTTCTTGCATCTTGTCTTGTAATACACACACACAACTCTACTTTTTTTAAAGATGGATGAATTTAGAAACAACTGGTTTGGCACAGTGGAAAATGGAGATGGAGATGATGCTGCCAAGCTGCCGAACAGAAGCAGAAAATTACTTATCCACTCTGGATCTTTCTGTATTTTCCAGAAGTCTTGTTCGTTAACGATACATCACAAACTCATCTGTTCAGCTCTTACCAGAGCGCCGTGCTTCATAGACTCAACCCTCTGCGGAGCGGTGTCAGCATTTCGAATTCCAATTATTCACATACATACATGCTGAATGTTCAAATGTGGAGTTTATCTACATTACAGAAAATTACAGTGTTTATGCATAATATATGTTTAAAAAAAAACAACACGGTTAGCATAAATGATGCCGTTGCCCTGTGTGTGTGTTGTTGAGGCTGAATCAGTCTCTTCACACACACCATCAAGTGCTTTTTTCTTTGCTGTGTTGCTGACCCAGCAGTACAGCTCCCCTTAGAGACATTATAATGTGTGTGTAGAATAAAGCGTACCCATATATATCTTTTTTATTTATCCTATAAAACAGACTTTAAACGATTTTACTCTTATTTATTCTGGCGTTTGCATTCCTCATTAACGTTGTCTCTTCATTAAAATTGCTTTAATGTGGAAAAAAAAAACAACCAGCTGCCGTCAGTGGGACTGAATTAGCAACCCTCATTTACCTTTCAGTCTCACAAGACAACCTTCCCACCTTCCGGCGTAGATATCTGCCTGTGTGTGTGAAACGTCCTCCTTCTGATGTGCCGACAGTGTAAAACTTGTATTTGAAGAGGAATGACACTGGATCCACAAGGATTCAGTCATATGTCTCAGAGCTGCTCGCCTTTCACTTTGAATCTCAAACCAAAGCCTTCATGTTCTTGTGGAGCCACTGCGGGATTGTGCGTGTTTCTCTGTATCTCTTCAGGCAGCTCGCTCTGCCTTTGATATTTTGTAGACCACAACATGTAACTGACCGGATCATGAGTTTGAGTCCTGCTGGGTTCGCCGGGAGAGCTTGCTGCTAGAAATCCGGACAGCGCCCTCAGGCAGATAAATGTTGAAAAATGTCCAAACAATGTGATAATCTGTCTCTCTTTATTCCATCTGTCGGATGGAGAAGACAGAGGTGTGACGTCCGGAGAGATTCGTCTGAGAAAGGAGCGAGGAGTGAGATGCTGACCCAGAGGAATGCTGGGACACGCTGGCATCTGAAAAGAAGATTAAGGTGAAGGATTTTCATCGTGTGCAGGCTATGCCGTTCCTCTCATTGATCTTATTCTTCAAATGTCTTGAAGCCTTGTTTCGTCATTATGGAACGGGAGCACAGGAGATCGAGGGGAGATGAGACAGTTGAGGAGCAAAGAAGAGTAATTGGTTAGAGATATTGGATTTCTTAAAAGGCAAGGGAAATCCAATCGGTGTTTGATCGTGAATATTAAGTTTAACTGTATGATATCCATGCTACAGAGCCCATTGTCTATGATACTTTGATCCTAAGGTGACTCTGATATCATTTGTTTCAACCTGCTGCACATAGTCTTTCCTCATTTCTGTTGTTGTCATCCTTGTTTCTTCAGGATGAGTGATGGAGCTTCACTTTCACAGTCAAACACCTGACTCCCTCTTTCTCCTCCTCCCTTCTCCTTCCCCTTCCCCCCCTGTCTCTCATTGTGTCTGTAGGCCATTTTATTGATAGGATAATTTGCCCTGAGATTGTACTGCAGTCTCCTGGGTGCTATGTGTATTAATTACCATCTATTCATCTGGGGCTGTTCAGCTCTTCAGCGTGCTCCCGAGCAGTGGTTCCAGGCCAGTGCTTCACAGCTTCTATCACAGCCCTAATGCCCCGGCAGAAGCACACGTGCCCATGGGAGACGAGTAATGTGAAACCTCATGCACAGAGAAGGGCTGTGATTTATTATTACGTTCATGAAAGTGTGTCAGTACACGTGTGAGTACTCAGAAGTCCATTTCATAATAATATACATTATATTATTGGATTATGGTTATTGGCGCTTTACTTTAATGGTGTAGCTGGTAAAGGTGAGGCTAACTCCAATTACTCTACATACTGCTGTGCAGCTTTTCAATTCCCCCCTGGGATCAATAAAACCTGATCTTAACCTGTAACCTAATATTTTTTTATTCAACATCTGAATTTGCAAAGTAACTGAAGTGATAAAGGTAGTGAAGTGAAAAGAATATTTCCCTGTAGTGACGGAGCAGAGGTATGAAGTCACAGCAAATGGAAATACCCAAGTAAAGTACAGTTACTTCAAAATTGTATTTGAAGTCCAGGACTTGAGTAACTGTATTTAATTACTTTCCACAATTGAGTTGGTGGAGCATGAGACTTAATAATCTCAGGCCTCACGTTGGGTGTTAAACTTTGGGGTGGTAGTAGTTCAGTCTGTAGGGATATAGCTTCAAGTACCAAAGTATGGAAGGTGAAGAGGTGCCAGCTGCTCCCAGGGCGCTGCTCTGTGTGGCTGCCCAACACTCCACCACATCTCTACATTTCCCCTTTGTTTGAGCATCCAGGCATCCTGCGGCCCGCCTCAAGTCCACCGATTCATTCACGTCTTTGCCCATTTTTAGATTAGCTCGAGGAAGAGGAAGCAAGAATTCCAACATCGCGATGACCAGAGCCACAAATTATGAGCATAAAAACGGTGGCGGTGACGTCACGCATACACTGTACACTGTTTATACTGTCAGTGGTCTGGACATGTGAAATTCAGAGTGTTGATCACGTGATATCATTAGTTAGTTGTACGCAGACGTCTATAATCAATAACTCATTCCAGAGTCTTAAACTCATAATGGATTTGTGAAACTGCTAATCAATCTCAGATGAAGCTCTCATTTGTACACAGTGAGAGTGAGACAGGAAGATGGAGAGAGAGGAGAGAAGAAGAGGAGGGGAGTGACTTTCATTCTGCAAAAACTGATACATAATTTAACACGTACACACGGAAGAAGAGGCGAAATGAAAAGCATACAGCTCTAATTATTCCAAGCAATCAACTTCTGTGCTTACTTTTTGTTCTCTCTTATCGTCTCTGACATTTCGACGAGATAAACAGTACCTTTAGTTGGGCGTCCAACAACAGCGCAGTTAAAATCTCTGTATTGCAGAATTTAAGCTCAGTTACATCACACTAGAAAAACGAGTTGCCTTCTCGTTGCTATCTTGCTCTTATATGATGGCTGTTGAGAGGAATTACTTCAGCATGACAGCATCCTAAACCTTCCTCTTAGTCATCCACCAGCCCTCTTCTTATCCTTATCAAGAAGCCTATGTGTGTTTCTCTCTGCCCGTCAGCTACCAGTGTTCAACCTGTGCATTATAGGAATATAATCCACTGAGGCTTTATGAGCAAGATAGGCCAAGTGTGACAAAATATCCTGCACAGGTGGCACCGCCTGTGCCACGACTTAAATGTTTTGCTAAAGTAGGGGGAGGTTATGAATACATAAAGTAAATGTGACAAATTTTGGAGTAAAATGCTGGTTCTCACGCTGCCATTTCCAGAAATCAAATCAGATACAAGACACATTTTTGAGATCAAATCTGAACTTGCAAATGTACAGTATATGAATTTGAAGTTCAAAGTCTATTTTTGAACTTGGAAATTGCCAGTTGGAAAATAATCTCACCACACACAAGATCCATTTCGCAGTTGTTCTGGAGCTTTTGATCGTATATATATATATAGTTTCTCGGTTGTCATGTAATTTTAGATGTCGAAATTCTCTTTATTCTTTTTTTTTTTTTTTAATGATCAAAAATTAAAAAAAATGTCATTTTGAACATTTCATGACAACTGGGAAAACTCTAACCGCTGATGAAAATCACGCAATATGATTGAAAGCTCCAGAGCAGCTGCAGTATATGAACTTGTTTCTCTAGAGAGGTTTGGCTGAGGGACGTTAACTTTTCATTACAAGCCTCACTTCAGAAGCCAAGGTCGCAGCGGCTCGATGTTCAGTCAGATAACAGCCAGGTATACGCAGAAGTTTGTAATATTAAGTTACTATTCTACAATAACCTGGTAATAATAATAATACTGTAGTCATGATGAAGTAGATCTACAACAAGTACAAGTACTGGCACACACACGTTAAAAACACAGCATGGAATGTCCTCCAAATACAGAAAATAATATTCATTACTTTTATATTGTCTCTCTATTTTATGACTTTTATTATGAAGTATGATGGGATGTCTGATCATCAAGATGCTATGAAAATAAAATTCACTTATTACTTTTTCATAACACATACTGAGACACAAAAGACATACTGTATATGCAGCTATGAAACGTGTATTATAGACAGACAGACAAGCCTACAGACACACGAGTCACTCCAGCTGTCATTTTCTCCTCTGATTAGTATTCACATCTGCAGCAGCTTTATTGGAGATCTCAATTATAATGTGTTGTTCACAACGACGCTGGCTGAAGCTAACATGGCTACCATTTCTCTTTTCTTTTCCTGAGATTACCCGCCGTGCCCCTCAGTGCCTCTCTCCCTCCGCCGTGTTTGTGTGTGAGCAGCCTTTCAGCCGGCCCCTGGTTGTCAACTGATTGTAGATAATTACAGCTATTTGACTGCAGCTTTCACAGCCAGTCCTTTCTGGAGGCACTTACAGAGGGAGAACATGCCAAGCAGAGGCCCTTAACTGCCTCTGTGGATAACTACAGACACAATGGCAGAGTGAATATAATAGAATATAAATCATATATCTGACCAGTGCTGGTGCTGTCAGGTATTCACACATACAGCTCTCCTGTATTAATTCTTGGAAAAACCTCAACATCAAATCGGCAGAAGTTTGCATTGATGTGTTCTATGACAAGCTGTAATTGAGCAAGAAATAGCAAATATGCAGTATTGTTATCAGTCTAAGCAGCAAATGCTGCTAAGAATAATGAATAATTTTCAAGATCCAAGTGCTTTTCTAGCAGAAATGTTACAAAATGTTGTTTGAAATTCAACAAAAAATATCTGCTCATAGAATGAATGTCTCAGTTGTGTACTGATTAATATAATAACTTAACCCTAGGCATAATTTGATGGCAGTTTCAGTGGAGACTGAGTTCTTGCCCTGTGTAGTTTTGCAGCGACTGGCCTGTTCTCTCACATATTATGAGACTAATCCTGGTTTGAAGGACTGTAATTGTTCTCGAGCTGTCGTACATTAGCTACATGCCTCTCAGCTCAGTGCTATATCCAGAACAGTAGGAATGAGTCAGGCTCTTTATGATGACAGCTCTCCCTGTCTTTCTCTGTCTCCCTCTTTTTCTTCCACTGCCTGCCTGACACTTTTTTTTCCTCTTCCCCTTCTTTCTCTTTTCTCTACTCATTGTCTTCTGCGCCTTCCCTCCCCTCCCTCCTTCCTCATCCCCTGCTTACATAAGCCGAACGGTGCGGTGACAGCAGAGACGTGAGGAATCGTCACAGCCCCTCACTCAACAGGAACCCCCCTTCTGTCTGTCTCCTTGTTTCATGGGGAGCTATGACAGCTGCACACTTGACCGCAGGCGAAAGCAGATAATAGCAAGAGAGATCAAAGTAGGAAAAGATAACACACATATACGCTCACATGCACTTTGTCTTTCCATCTTTCCCTCTCCCATATGCTCCTTCTCTTTGACTCTCATTTGACAGTTACTTTACTTTCAAAATGGACCCGAAAGTTCAAAGCAATAACTTTTTTTCTTAAATGTTTTTTGATGATATTCAGTGAATGATCAGACAATGTCCCCATGATAAAAGCAGATGCAGGGTTGACAGAAGTTGGAAACAAAACTTGGATAAGGACACAAAGAGAAACTAACAGGACCCACAATTCCTCTGCAAAGTTAAAGAAAAACTAAATGCTAAATGGATGGAAATACAAAATTTTACTGACACACAAGTGACATCTTCTCAGGAGACTCTCACAAATCTCACAGATTTATTTGACATGCTGTAACTCTGAACACTGCTGCACTTTTCTGCTGGCAGACTCAGGCTGTTTTGAGAGGCAACCTCTATAAAAAAAAGGGCACCACCTGAGGCAGCTCTGTGAAGAAAGTTGTGACGCATTTAAGGTGAAACAGTTCCAAAGATTAAAAATGTTTTATTATTGACTCAGATTTAAAGTAACTACTGTATAACAGAAACACACAGGGAACCACTGGAACTGCAAAATGGAGCTTTTCTTACGGGGAAAGGACGATACTTCCCCTCGTTGGTTTATTACCTCAGCAATACACCTGGTTGACAAAACACAGATCAAATAATATCAAACTTGAGGCTTTGAAACAGTTGTCCACAAACCACTGGGTGACATGATGGCAGGTTTACACTTTCCTGCAACCAACAAAACACCTACTCAATGCCAGTTGTCACGACATTTATCTAAAATTAAATTACATTTGTTGGCCAAATGCTTCAGTCTACGGCGACTTACAAAAGGTTCATTCAGACTTAATGAGGAAAAGAGATAGAGGACATCAAAAACTGGAAGTGTAGATTGTTTTCAAAAAGTTAAGCAGATCTTCTGGACTCAAGTGCAAGCTACCACCAAGAGGATTCTAAGATTTAATATTGGGTTTACTTGTCTCTCTTTCTACTTGGGAAACATATCAAAGGAACTGGATAACAGGGACAAATATTTACTAAAAAAATCTCATGGCAGCAAGCAAAAAGGCAATTATTAGATGCTGGCTTCTTAGAGAACCTCCCATGTTGAGCCAATGGAAAGTTATTATAAATAACATACACAGTATGGAACACATAATGTTTAGTTTAAGATTACAGAATTTAAAGGGATAAATGGCTAAATGGGATACATACTTAGCTGATGAAGTGTATCATCCTGTGACTGTCCTGTAACAATCTCTATGTGTATCATTGAATGTCGAGGTTTTTTAGGCATGTGCAATGACACTGCTATCCTGGCCTCAAAGGGGGAATGTATTCCCCCACTGCGAGCCCAGAATAGAGAAGAACCTCGACCGAGATGAGTGACCTCAGAGTGACATGGTGGCCAATTGTCCAGAGAAGAGCAGTGGCTTCACTGCTAGTCTATTTTATTGCAGTTCTTACATACCCATATGTACACTGAAGTTATAGTGGCTGTGAATCGCTTCCTAAGGCATAAAGAAAGATTTGTACAACCACAACTTTGTCAGTGTACACGAGGAAACAAGAACTAAAAAACTGATTTCTTTTTCACTAACAGTACAATACAACATTAAATGTAAGCAATCAAAAAACTTGCTAGTGCACTACCAGCCTGTCAGATATTTAGTTGTTAAGCAACAGTGCTCATGACGGGCTAACAAGAATACCAAGTAGGTGCTTTTGTGTGAGCCCTGATAGGTTGTTTTTTTTTCTTCTTCTTCTTCTTGTGGCTTCATCACTGGTCTCAGTTTGTATTTATGGGCTGTGAAATGAGGCGGTTGGAGGAATAGCAGGAGATAGAAGAAATATGGATGGAAAGATAGCAGCAAGTATATGGTTATTGAACTGAACTGTGCCCCTGGTCTCCTTCAGGCTTTGTTGTCCTGGGAGGCAGAGCACAGATTCACACACACACATACACACACGCACACATGCACACACACAGACAAATGGGCAAGTCTTTCTTTCTGTTTATCTCACCACTGCAGGCACTCAGACAAACCCCTCTGATTTCACATGCAGGCGCACATATGTGATTGTTATACCCACTGAGTGTTTGCTGGCACCTGACAGCAAATTTCTTATTGCCTATCTGTGGCGTGTACATGCACATTATACTACATGCCTGTGCATATTTGTGTGCAGTGATGAGTATAGCACCCAGCAGTAATTTTGGAACATTAAGGATGCTTTCAGCCAAATGTTCACCCCCTGTTCAGCTGAGTATATTCTTGTGCACGTGTGAATGGTTGCATAGATGAGAAGGATTTGCTGCCGCCTCCTTTGATCTCCCTCCTCCCTGTGGGCTATTTGCATGATTGTGACCCTGTAATGCCATCACGGATCATCTGGATCATCTTTTTTTTTTTTTTTTTTAGCTCTAGAGCTTTTATTTGAGTATATGACGCATTTACAGGAATCCAGGGAGCCAGATATACGGCCAAGTTCAACATAAAACCGGTGTAAAAAATAACAATCAATATGGGATCAATACAGGAGGTGACAGGCTGCTCGTATACTGTATGTGTAATGAAATGCCTGCTTGATTGTGTTTCTGTTTCTGTGGACCTGCAGCTGGCGATAAGAGTGTGATCAGCGTATGCTTCGTAATAATGTTCCACGACTGTTTCCATGGGAGTCCCACGCCAGGTGCCAAAATAGAAATAACATTAACATTTATTTTCTGAATGCAGTAAGAGCGCAGTAATTGATGCAAACCTGAGCCTCATTTATCAATGTTTTCTTTTTTTTTTTGTATGCGAGAAATGGCACGAAGCTTGACCAAGTGCTTGTTAATTTCTTAATATATCACAAGATAATTGGTGCCCACTCTGAAAGTAAACAGAGCTCAGACTAAGCACAACTTGTGCCAGAGCTATCAACCTTTCTGCAGATGTGATGCATTATAAAATAAACTGTGTTTTTTTTTTTTTTTGTGCCATTACTTTGGCTTGTGCCGAGACAATAATTCACTGTGTATGTGCTCTCTATAACAATGAGGCCCGTATCAGCTGTGGCTTGCTGTGCTGCCATGGCCTCATGGTCTCATGTGTTAGGTGGTCATGCCAGGCAAAGAGCAGTCCAGCCTGCATCAGCACACACATCATTTATCCCCCTCGGTCTCATTCTCTGCTGGGAGATGGAGCTCTCATCACTCAACCTTCTCCATCAGCCCTGGTGATTGGCTTATTATGCCCTGCACAGATGAAGAGTGGGCCATGCATCACTGCACACATTGTCGCTTCCACGTGCATAAACACTTATGAACCCCTGTACACGCAGACACACACACACACATGCTGACTACACAACCATACACATCAAGGAATCTAAAAGGATAACCTCTTTTTCTCTGTCAGTTGTAATAGCCTGGTGGGACACAGGCATTACTTGAATGTGAATGCACACACACACACACACACACACGTGAAGAAGACATCTCAATGACACTGGACAATGAAAACAGTGCTGCTGCTGCACCACAAAACCAGCTCGTCGTCATAGTTTCAGAAGTTAGCTTAATGGCAAATATAATGTTAAAGGTAAGGACACAAATTTTTAAATGTCAAATTCAGCATCCTCGTCAAGATAAGTGCTATTAAGCCTTTAAAACATGTCGCAGTGCGGCTCTGGAGAGAGCTTTGTTCATTTACCATTAACCTTTTATGCATCTGTCACTCATGTGTCCGCAGACATAAGAACTTATGAGTGTTATTAATGAACCGCAAATCTCCCCATACATGCTCCCATGGAAGCCGTGCACACCATATACTGCATGACTGCTCAATTAAAATCCATAGAAACTATAACGGCATATTACGTCACATCAGTGAGTTCATGATGCAGTCAAATGCACAGTGTACCAGCTGTTGATACCTGCCTTTGTTTATGGAAAGCTATGGTGGATCTTTACTTGCCTGAGGGTCCCCAGCCATATAGGATTACTCTTCCACCCCAAAATATTTATATAAACTCATTACAAAAAGGGGAAACAGCAATGAGAGCATGAGCGGCGTGTCGGCCAAGCTCTTCACTGGATATATCTGCAGCAGAGCGTGGTTACGGTGTAATAATCTGCAGTGTGCTGGAATAATCTCTCTTTCATGTTTCAGGCCTGATTTCACTTCAGTCATACAGCGAGCACAGAGAGCCAAAGACAGAGAGAGAAAGTGTAAGAGTCAAGATGCCCAGAGATCAGCATCCTACCTCGTGTGTGTGTGTGTGTATGTATGTATGTGCCTAAATGTCTGTGAAAGAGAACGAGAGAGATTATTCACGTGGGTGTGTTTTTTTTGCCTATAGCAGAGGATATATTTTTCAGTCTGAGGTGAACAGAGGTAAAAAGCCTCAAGAGTCTCCCACCTTCCCTTTCCCTTATCCTCTTTGCACAATCCTTTCATTTTCTGGCCTCCCCGCCATCGTGTCTCCAAATGCACTCTAATTCTGCAACCAATTTCATACTGTATTTCTGCCAAAGCCTCCATTTTCCCTTTACTTCTGCCCACTCACTTGTCAATCCTCCTCTACTTCACGCTTTATATATTCTCATTTAGATCTCCCTCTTTCAGGCCAGTTAATCTTTCCCTCTGCTGCTCCAATCCTCACCTTTCACTTCCCTCCTTTCCGGGATCTTTTTCTCTTTCTCTGCTCCATCCCTCTGTGCCCTTCTCCCTGACCTCTTCCAACCTGGCATTAAGCCTTCCTTCTTCAAACCCTGTGAGATGCCCCGGGTGTTTAAACAGCATGGAGCTGTGCTGATCTTCTGAGGACCCGGCAAGCTCGAGGGTGTGTGAGGTTTAGTATCTTTAATGTTTGTGTCTGTGTGTGTTTCAGAGTGTAACAGGGGAGTTGCGAGTAGTACCGGTGGTGATTAATGTGCCGTCTTTACTCCCCTCACGCAGATCGGACATCCTGGGAGGGCAAAGACAACACAAGGACAGGAAGTGGGGCAGCAGGAAAGAGGAAGCTAGTTAATGTTTCTACTTGTACGTGTGGCCTTTTTTAAGAGAGAAGGTTCTCCTTATGTTCTTAAAGTTAATTTGGGGCAGCAGTGGAGGTGTAAAGGTGAAGGAATCCTTGCACTGTCTGGAAAGTGTGGGTGGCAGAGTTGGATAAAGAAAACTTCTCACTTTTGCAGCAATTTCTGCTACAGTGCTCTAGCGAGGTTCTTGAAGGTCAGCACCAGTATTACATGCTTTTAGCCCGTCAACTATAAACTGTATATGCCTTCCTGTCCTTCCAAACAGCAATAAACATTTATCAACAGTCTGAAATTCACCTGGAAGACAACCGGTTAGAGACGGTGTAAATGATTCAGCTCAGTATCCTGTGCAATTACACACCATATTAGATGCACCTCTGGATTTAATCCAGAGCGATTGTTTGATACCAATGCAGGAAGTAATGTGCCCAGTAATACTGAGTGAGGCATTGAATGCAAATGCACACATCGTAATTCTTGGGGATACATCAGGCGGATGTTTTTTATTCCGAGCAAATTTTGGTGGTTCAGTATCACTGAATCATCTGCTGAATAACTCAAAAGGGGTCATTTCCAACCTTTCATAATTGTTTTAAATGCAAGAAACAACTTATCAAATTATCATCATTCTTGTTCTTTTCTTCTCACAACATCCATATTCATATATTTTGTCTCCCTCTCCTATAAAGAGATACACAGTGTAGAACTGTTATCCTGTTATTTAAAATGTTTTTATTTGTAGTCCTAATCAGATAAAATATGTATTTCAATCCCCATCTGAGCTGTGTGGTGGTAAATGGAGAATTGTGGCACGCTGGATAACATGGGCTGAGGCGTGAATATATGTACTTATGGAAGTTTAAGCTAAAACACTGATGGAAAAGAGTATCTTTGCTCAACCCCCAGTTTTCTGGATGAAGGCTTTAAAAGAGAGAACTTGGCTGGATGGATGTGGTTATGAGGTGTGATAAGGGCGTTGGAGAAATAATTGCAATTCTCCCGTCATGGAGGCTTGGGTTTGACTCCAGGTTACGTTCTGCCTGCTAGGACTGTAGAGCAGGTGGATGGAGGGAGATATAGAAGTGGAAATTAATTAAAATTCTCCCTCTCCTCCCCTTCTCGTTTTATGCATACATAACCACTCGCTGCTCACGACCACGAGGGTTAAGAGCTGCAGAACCAGGATGAGGGCAGAGAATGAAAGGTTAGAGTGGGTATATGCTAAAAGAGAGAGAGGGAGAAGAGTGTTGAAGGTGAAAGATTAATAGGCGCCTAGTCCTTCACTAACAGCCTACTAGATGTAGTTATATCCACAGCCATCAGTGTGTGTGTGTGTGTGTGTGTGTGTGTGTGTGTGTGTGTGTGTGTGTGTGTGTGTGTGTGTGTGTGTGTGTGTGCTGGCATTTGTTAAACCTCTATTCATCGAGGGAAGGCTTAATGAGACATCTGCTTCATCTTTACACCTAGAAACTGCCCAATATGTCCACTATCAGCCACCAGGCATTGTTTTGGGGAATATTAAATGCAGTTTTTAACAAAGGATACACTTTATTTTATTGGTCCCTAATTACCTTATAATTATTTCTTCAGAAAGAACAATGGCACCTACTGTAAAGTTCATTTTATTGAAAATTAGGTTTTATATGAACACTCAACTCAAAAGTCAACCTCTTTGGCTAATTAACACGAGAGTCGTGCTGTTCTGTTTTGTCTGTCTCACTGGCTTCGCTGAAACAACAGTCATACGTCACACATTTTTGCACCAATCAGAATTTAGCCATATTTAAATCTTGCAAATACGACTGTCAAAGAAACGGTGTGAACCTTTTTTTTTCTGTAACATCCATTTCCTTCTGCTTATCAAGGTGCCAGTGGCAGCAGGTTTAGCAGGGTGTTGCAGACGTCCCTCTCCCGAGCAACGTATTCCAGCTCCTCTTGGGCAATCCTGAAGCGTTCCAAGGCCAGATAGGCTATGCAGTCCTTCCAGCAGGTTCTGGGTCTGCCCGGGGATCTCCTACCAGTTGGACGTGCCCAGAACACCTCCAAAGGAAAGCACCCAGGAGCATCCTAATCAGGTGCCCAAACCACCTCAGTTAGCTCCTGGAGCAGCGGCTTTACTCTGAGCTCCCTCTGGATGTCAGAGCTCCTAACCTGAACTAATATCCGATTGGCAACCACGTTAAATTGCTAGTTGTCAGAAAGCTACAGAACAGAGCATGCTCATGGTTGGTTAGCATGTTAATGGTTTGCTCACTCAAGGTTCTCAGTTCAAACCTCAACTGAGGCCTTACTGTGTTCGCATGGGTTCACTCTGAGTAATTCAGCTTTCTCACACAGTCCAAAGATATGCTAATTGGTTAATTGGGGACTCTAAATTTCCCATAGGTGTCAATGTGAGTGTGAATGGTTGCATGTGTCAGCCCTGTAATGAACTGGCAACTTGTCCAAGGTGTGCCCCGCCTCTCACCCCATGTAGTCCCAGCTGGGATCAGCTTCAGCCTCTGTGACCCTGATAAAGAAAGGTGTTATAGAAAGTGGACTTTCTGATGTGAGTGGGTCTTTATATTGTTGTTTGCTTATGTTGCCAATGTCAATCAGATGACTGTTTTAACCCAGTCAAGTACTTATTCATTATTATTCATTGTTGCTGAACATTAATCATCACTATAACCATCACAAAGTCAGTTTGTACCTAAACCTAACCAAAGCTTAACCATAACTTTGTTTCATCATACAAGTGTAATATTCAACATATCCAGCAGGCACGGACAAACAATGTATTTTGTTTGATTTGTTGACTTGCTTGCTTGTTGAGAAATTTCACATTTTGGCATGATCAGCTAACGTGCTCAAAGACTCTCTGGGTTACGCTAGATATTAATTAGATATAATTAACGGGGAAGAGTAACAACTGAAAAGTGTCTCCCTTAGTGATTAATTAAAAATTACATACAGCCACATTTCTACAGCCACAAACATTTCTTTTTCCAGGAACCTTCCCATGAATTTTCAGTTCCTTTCTGTAGGAACGTTCAGGTATAAATTCCAAGTCAAGTTACAGCCACTCGTGATTTTACACAGGGTATACCTCCCCTCGACACGGTTCCTGTTATGAGAGATCCATTCTTTTTACCCAGCCGAACACACCCACACATATTGATTACGCTTTAATTTCTTTTGCGATGTAGCAGTGTCTTTTTCTGTGCTTTCATCCAAGTGTGTGAATGAACCAGAGAAGGAAGAGACTTGGTGTTGAAAGCAGACGTGGATTGAGAGAGAGAGAGTGTGTGTGTATGTGTGTGTATGTGTGTGTTTGTGTGTGAGTGCTTTCATTGGGTTTTTAATCAGAGCGTCATGCTCTCAGTTCCGATTAGGTACAGCAGGCAGGGCTCTCCAGCCGGCTGCTTCTGAACAACAACACCCTCTAAAAAGCAGATAATGCCTCCACACTCAGACTCAAAGAAAATCAACAGCTCTCCCCCTCTCTCTCTCTCTCTCTCTCTCTCTCTCTCTCTCTCTCTCTTTTTCTTCCTCCTCCACATCTGCGGTCCAAATCAGATCGATGCGCTGAGAAAATGAAACTCCACAATAGCAGCAAGGTGAGAGCAGCCTTCAGGTATGAGAATGTGTCTTGTCACGTGACAGAAAGAAAACAAGAGAATCTAATATGAGGAGCAACCAATATGAGTCAGTGTTGTGTCCTCTGGCCTTCCACATGTCACAAACCATTTTCAAAGATCATCAGACACAAGGCACAAACACACATACACATCAGCTACACTGCAGAGGATGTAACACACTGCAGAGATGCACAGCCACAATAATTGGGTTTTTGTGTTTGGGCGTCTGCAGTGACAATATGTGATCTTCACACTTCATTCCACATGTCAAAAGATATTATTCTTGTTGCTTCCCATTAATTGACTCATTTTTCTTTCATTTCATCTCTAGCGAGTGTGTACAAGGACGCATCTCCAGGCTCCGTTCTCATCTTTTGGAGACATTATGCAAAACAGCAATGGAAATGAATATGTGCATAAATGATTGTGCCTTATGTGTGTGTCTTTTTATGAATTGACAAATGAAGTTTTAAAGTGTGCGGCAAAAACCAAGAAGCAAAGATTATCTGTGCGCCAGCAGCTTTTAGTTGGTATCAGGGAAAAATATGAGAATAGCTCTCATAATAGAGGAGTGAGGGCGACTGTTCAACAACAATCGCTCCATTGTCTTCACAGCATGATGATATTCATAAATACAATTCACCACCAGACACAATGGATGCAACGCACACCTGGGCCCCCACACAGTCTCACACAATATAATCATACCTATTGTGAACTGCATAGAGAACACAGGTGTGTGACAATAGACTGTAATGACAAAGAAGTTAGTTAAAATGCACCGATAAACTTCTTTGTTTCAGTTTCTAGAAACAGCAACAGTTACACTGCACTGTACTATAATTTCTTTTCTGCAGATCATTATGGGGTTGTTAATCTGCCTCTGTGAATCTATGATAAATCTTCATTTCAACACTGTGGACAGCCATGCTAGCAGCCCTGTGAAGCTGTATTTAGGCACAGTGAACTAAATGCTAACACTGGCATGCTAACATCTGTTTGGCATGTTCATCGTCATCTTACTTGCTGATTAACACTCAACGTGAAGTTCAGAGGAGGCTGTCATTACTTTTGCAGGTATCGCAGCATGAACGGTATAAAGAACGGATGTCCTATCTGTGACGTCACCCACCGGGAGTGTGGTGGCTCTGGACGCTGCCATCTTGGCAGTCCTGCCTTTTTTGCTTCCCGGCTAATCTAAAAATTGGCAAAGACATGGATCATGAGTGGACCTGAGGTGGGCTGAATGACGCCTGGGTGCACAAACAAGCCATCTGTAATGGCACCCACCTGTCAATCAAAGCGGCCATGCTGTTAATTAGGCATAATTTTAAGCCTTACAGTTGTCATGTACGGGGAAATTAGCTATAGAGACCAAAACATTTTTTGTATCAGGCTGTAAACATGTTTATTTCTGCTGTGAAGTTGGCTGTTTTAATATGGGGGCTTATGGAGATTTGCTCGTACTGTAGCCAGCCTCAAGTCGATGTTTGAGAACAAAGACAAACAAAAAAACAAATCCATTAGAGGAGAAACAAATCCGCAAAGTAATTAATACAGAATTCAGGATATTTAGAGGCTTTTAGTTCCAGAGAAGAAAGTCTGGGCTGCTTCTTAACTTTTGTGTCGACTTTAATGGTCAAGACTCCTGTGGGGACCCGAGGGCCCTCTCACTAAAATAAGGAAATAGCAGCTTGAAAATGGAGTCAGCCAGCGGCTCCAGTGAGGCCTTTTATGTGATAATTAAAACTTCACTATCAAATCTGAAAATCACTGGAGGCCTCTGCAGAGATGAGAGCAGCAGATCGCTGCCTGATATGTGTTTATATTTCAACAGAAGGACACATGTGGAGCCAAAGGAGAATTAATCTAGTGTCCGTCTCACCTTTCACATCTCAGTTCTCCAGCTTTGAGGTCCAAAAAAAGTTGCCGTGCATGAAATTGAGTGTGCTGGTGGCTCGATGGTGGCGCTGTGGCTGATTGCCCACCTCTCCACATCATCTGCTGGTATAATATTGTTATCAAAAATGTGGCAAGATTAAACAGAAGGCAGAAGGCATCCACCCCATGAAGCAACAGTTTCCATTCAGAGCCAATAACAGGGCATCTGTCACAGTGGCTCATGCAATATTCCATCAAATAGTCGCTCCGGGCCATATGGGTTATAGGCAAATTCTTAGGATCTAACCAAGCATTTCATTACAGTATGTTGTCTTTCTGTGCTTGGATTGGACAACACGAGTAATGCTGAGGATGTGCAACAGAACTCGATACACTTTTCTGTATGATATCTCCATTTTTGATTGAGGCGTTATTCCTTAAAATGTGTTTTATGTTCGCCAAGGATTCGCAGACAGATTATTTATACTTGTTTATCCTGTGTCACAGGAGCCTGGAGCACATCCCAGCTCACAATGGGCGAGAGGCGGGGTCCACCCTGGACAGGTTGCCGTCTGTCACAACACATAAAGACAGATAGCCATTCACGCTCACATCCACAGCTTCAAGCAAATACTGAGATTTTTAGACTTTCTAGTGGATGCACTGTCATTGTTCATCCGCCTCTCTAGATCAGACTGAAATATCTCAACAACTATTGGATGGATCAGTTCTTCACGGTGATCCCAAAGTCACTTGTGGTTTGGAGTAAAATATCAACTGTTGGATGGATCGGTGTGAAATTCGGTTCACACATTCAGGTTTCCATCAGCATGAATAGCAATGAGTTTGTTAGGCTTGTGTTTCTATCTGTCTCGTCTGTGTGTGGCGTCCGATTTCCCCTCACCTGCAGCTCATCATCCAATTAACCAGTGCAGTATATAACTCCGGTTCATACTTCAAGACTGCCAGTTTGTTTTTGCAACCCTCGTCGTAACTATCCAACCAACCAGCTCTGGGTTTCGTCTTTTTGTATGCCTGCCTTGAAGTTCACTTTTTTCTTCGTCCTCCAACCCAGCTACGCTCATCTGCTGCACCTACCACGCTCTGCCTGCCCTTTGTTTATTCACCATTCATCTCCCTCACGCTGTGGATCACCTCCCTGGACCTCGCCATCACTCTTCCCCCCCCTAGCTGCTTTGTTTGTCGACTTTTTAATAATAAACCTTCAAACCCTATGAACCCTAAACCTTACAAGTTTGCTGATCCAATGATTTTACATCCTGCACCAAAGACTGATGTATGATGTGTTTACATTCAAGTTAAAGTAATTCCTTCAGTGATAATAACAAAACAATCATTTTTGGACCTGAACTACACAAAACGGAGAAACTCAGGAAACTGTGGACAAATCTACAGACATGTAATGAAACTGCAACAAAAAGTAAACTAGAGTCTGATGGTCTGTGGGGTCGAAGAGTAAAGACAGGTGGGGTAACTGGTATTTAGGCCATCCAAGGCCCAGTTTAGCCCTGTGTGAGGGTGAAACAGATGTAAATGAGCTTTTAAGCTGTGGATAGTGAAACGGCATTCTCTGGAGCTACCATTTATCCCCCTCATCCTCTCCTAAGCTGGGGATCCAGACAGCCGTTGGTTTTTGGAAGCGAGGAGTCATTTGGGACGGTGACCCAGATGTCCTGATCTTCTGTCCATCAAGCCTCTGTTTCAAGCCTGAAATACGCTCATCTCCCAGAAGCTATGCCCGTCACTGTCTGGGTTCCCGTCAGGAATTTTCTGACTAAGAGCCTTGTGGTCTGCGGTGGCACGATAACAAAAACGTCTCTTCCCTGTTAGCCTGCGAGCTCTTTCTCTTCTCGTGATTAAAAATAACATCAGGCGCGGATTATTTAAGACATTTCGATATCCGAAAAGATCTTTAGCATCTGTAATTGCGCTTGTCACACCTAATGTTGTGTGTTCCCTCTATATGTGTGAAGCTAGTGGCTGTTGTTGCCATGGTTTCTTCTGTTTTGATCATTCTTATATAATTTTATTGGTGGCTGGTTGCTGTGAAAAATGAACACACACACACATACAAGAGCGCGCTCACAGTTTGTGTCAGTAAATGTTGCTAACCACCCCCACATCCTTGTCCTTCCTCGAAGAGAGCAGCCTGAGGACAAACAACAGCTCCTCTCACATCATCTTGCTCTCTCTTATATTTATCACACCTTCTCTCTCTCTCTTTTTTTCTCCTTATCACCCTCTCATCCCCCCTCTCCCCCCCTCTCTCTCTCTCCCCCATTCCCCTGCCTCCTCCTTTACCCTTCCCTCAGCTTTATTGTCACCGTTCTCTCTCCTCCACTGCCCCAATTCACTTTATCTCTCACCAGTCAATGCTGTATTGATTTTCGCAAGGCCTCTCCTGTCATATCTCCATATCTCTTAATTCCCACACTCACTCCATCGCTCTCCGCCTTGCAGGGTTGTTTCCCTTCCACGCACGCACACACACAAACACACACGCACAATCTCTCCCTCCTTCTCCATCACTTTCTCTATCTCCGGCTATCTCTGTCAGGCACACACTGTCTTTCCCTTCCAGATATGATTATCATTCTTAATCTCCTTTTCTACCTTGCTATCATTCTCTTTTAAAATGTAACTGTATTTCCATCCCCTTTATGTGTCCCACTTACTTTTTACCTTCTTTTTTTTTTTTTTTTACACTCCTTTTCATCTCCACTCTCCTCACCTCTCTTTTTATGTCCCAGCTTTTCTGCTGAACTTCACACACATCGGCTCTGGCTGCCTGCTGTGGCTTCTGGGCGAGGCAATGTGTGTTTGTAGTGCCTTCAGGGCGCTGCATAGCTGCAGTCAGTGTTTGCCGGGCAAAACGCTGATAATGCCCTTTTCTCTCTGATGGTAGAAAAACACATTGCGAGTCTGTGCCATGCTGAAGATTTACATCCAGTTCACAGAGTTTTCGTTGCCCGTGGCTGCTGGTTGGTATGGCCAAGCTGTTGCTTTGGAGGTAAAGGGGAAGAAACAGCAATCTGTTTAAGCACTTGTATCAAGGCTGAAATGTTTCTACAAAGATACAAACACATTTTAGCACAGAGATAAAACATGCTTCAAAAACCGACAGTTATATGTCACATGCAGCAAAAGCACGCAGAAACTCTCTTCATTCTGTGATTTATTGCTATTTTATTATTTTTTCATGGTTGAAAACAGTTTTTATGCCTGCATTTCTTCTTTATATCCTGTAATAATAATGATTTACACAAGGAGAGAGCACTAAGGCTCCCAAACCACGTATACATCTATAGACCACTAGGCAACAAGGACACCAAAAGATAATGATAAAGTTTATTTGTATCACACTTTTCAGACACCATTTGCAGCATGTGTATTTATTATATCTGAGCTAACTTCATACGCTAATCAAGATGTGTGCTATGGTCAAAAGCTCCAGAACAATGATGTAAGTACACAGTGAGAGGACCTTGATTTAGTAAATGAGGCGGTGTATGCCAGTTAGTTCGCAGACAATTTGAGGTGTATTTTAGTTGTAAGTATCTTAAGTCAGGCCTGCATCAGTGCACTCATCTATCCGGCTGTAACACTCACGAGTGGGACTATTTTTGTCCTGACATACACTTGAATCTGTTTGTCAAGGCGTCAGTTTTTTCTCAAAACATCAGGCTATTCTTCAAGTAACGCAGAATACATTTAACTGGGAACAAATGACTGGGAGGCTGGGGCTGAATCACAAGTTACAGTTTTTTTTTGGACCTTTTGCACCTGCACAAGATGGATGTGCATGTGTTGTCACACGTTGGTTTGTCTTACAAACGTTTTCAGACTAGTTTGAGGCTTCAGGCTGTTTGATGATGGACCCGCTCAGTTGCACAGGACTGTAACATTTCGTGTTGTGGATAGAAATTGCACTGAGGGATAAGTTAATTATCTCCTCCTGAGGGATACAGCTTGTCACTAGTGTTGAATTATACATTAGAGGCTACATTTTTTTGTTGCATCATGAGACTCTGAAGGCACTTTTGAACACAGTTGGAACTTAAAATTTTGATACTTAAATAGAATGGCAGACATAGCTGCAAATAGCTTAATTTAGTGCAATTTCAAGCACTCAGATTGCAGTGAATGTCGTGTGTATTATAGCTTTCAGGCCAATCTTAACCAACATGGCAATACTCTGAGCCGAAAGTGAGAGATTAGTGGCAGCTGCCCACCCTCGGGGCACCTGCACGGAAGATCGGGCCATCAAAAACCTCATTTCTGAAGCCCATCTCCCATCACCGGCCCAGTCGTCCTTATCACCTTTTAGGCATCTTCTCCCTCACCCAACTTCTGTTCTTGTATCTCCCAGTCCTTCCCTTTGTTCCCACTTCCCACCCAGATCACGTCCCCTTTCCCTCCCACTCTCCTCCTTTTTTGTCTTTTATCTCGCGTTCTGCTCGTTCACAACGCTTTATACCTTTTTGATATCCTCCATGTGTCTATCGTCCATCTCCCCGTCTCTGCCAGCTTCCAGTCTCCTATTTCTTTTCTTATCCTTCAATTTCACTGTTGCTTTTCCACCACCACCACCACCACCACCACCTCCCGCTCCCTCCCCACATCCTCCTCCTGCTCGCCACCCTGCTCACGTCCAGGTCTGTTTCCACTGATAAGACTCTCAGTAACACCCACACGCACACGCAGGGGGAAGCGATAACGATGTTGCATTGCCAACACAGTTACCATCCCAGCTAACTGCTATTCCTCTCTTCCCTAATATCACTACTAATGAATGTGTCATCATCAGTGATCTTTCTCTCTGAGCCAAATGGGAAAAGAAAAAGATGGAGAGAGGGAGAAACTGAGAAAGAAAGGGCAAAAAGTTCTCTCTCTTTTTTTGGAAATCCATTTTGTTTGGGTCTGAATTGAAAACAAAGTTATTACCTGACATGTCATGGTCAGCTCAGGTAGAAGGAGCAGTGAATAAGCTCATTCCAAGACCACAGGCCGAAGCACAGGGCAGCCAGTTTATTATTGTCAGACACAGATAAAGTGTTGCTGTCTGTCCCACACAAATAGACACTTCTCTCAATCAAGCTGCAATAAACACAAGTCTCACTAAATATTTAATTTATCTGACCATAATGTAGGTATTATTGAGGACAAAACATGCATAAACACATATGCACGTGTCATTTTTGAACTCCTAAAGTATTTGTAATTCAAGGCAGAGATCTGTTTGTGAAGTTATAATATCTGCATTGCACGAAATTAACCTGTGACATTATCTATAATTGAAATAAACAGTGAGAGAAATTTTCATTCAGTGCATAATAAAAACAGAAGTGAGGCAGTGGGTCAACAGGATTAGCTATGTCCAAGTCTAGATACAATATATATTTTCTGATTTCCTCTCTGCTTAAATAAGAAACGCTTACTTTCTTTCGAACTGATTTGCTTCTATACAAACACGTGCCAAATGTGAATTAAAAGAGTTACTGGTAGCTGTATTCATCTGGCTGTGCAGAGACACAACTCCAGTGAAAGACATGTTGGACAAAATCCAGTGTCTTTTGTTCAGATGAAGCTGAATGAGGCTGGCGCAGGGAGCCCAACGAGCTGCAACCTAAACACATGCAAATTAGCTAAAACACGAGCAAATGAACAGACACGACATCTTCACCGCTTCGGTCAAATTTAGAAAAATAAATTAAGCAAATTAAGAAACACGTTCACAATTGTACAAATGCAGCATGAAGTCATTTACTGGAAATACAGACGCGCTACAATATCTGTTAACAGTGTTTATTTTAAAAATGTGATTGCATGATTATGATTATACAGTGATATGTTACTGAAGATTTTAACTAGTTAGCCTTCCACTAGTTATTGCCCTTTAGTATTTCAATGTTGCCACATGTCTAAGATCTCCTGCTATTCATGATTTTTTGCATCCAGCAAAACACAAATACACTTTAGCCTCAACTGAATTTTTGAAACATAATATTGCACTGAACAAGGACTGAGTGAGGATTTTGCTCCACATCTATGACAGTGTAGTCGAGTTAGAAAGAGATCTCTTGATTGCATAAATAAAGCAACAACCTCTGTAACTGAAGTAAATGAGTCCGTCTTCATAAGCCCCCATATTGAAATGTCCAACTTCACAGGAGAAATAATTAGTTTACAGCCTGGTACAAAAACAGGTTTTTGTACCAGGTTTTTGTACCAAAGCATGATTTTTTTGAACTCACCAGTTCAAATTATATTCAAAAATTAAGACTCTGACCACTTTGACATGTAGGTGCCATCACAGTTAGCTTGTGTGAGTAATCGGGCTTCAGTCATCGCACCTCAGCTCCCCACAATCCAGGTTTTTGGATTAGGGGGGACCTGGAAGAAGCAGGACTGCCAAGATGGCATCTGGTGGAGCCACCACACAGAAAACAGCTCTTCAGAAACCTGCGGGTGACGTCATGGATACTACATCCATGTTTTAGACAGTCTGTTGGACCGACCACCAACCAAAGAACAGAGCAATCTGTCGTGCTGCTGGCCGCAATTATGAGAAATTACTGAAGGTTTTTGAGTGAATCTTAAACATCACATTTATACATCTTTAACATATAACAGCTTTATGTTTTTGAGTTACGGCGTGCTACGTCCTCAGTATAGAGTTACTTGACGGGAAATAGCTCAGGTCATACGAGAAGCATGTGGTATTTTTGTTGTGAGTGTGGCCACGGTCAGAGATGTAATTCAACTTGGCTCTCGACTGTCTGCCTTTCAAACAGGCGGAAATGCAGAGAAGTTGCCAAACACAACAGTAATGAACAAGGCTGTGATTAGTTTCATGGCACAGCTGCTGAAAGGGGGTTTGTAAGAAAGATAACCATAATGTATGCATGTTTAAATCAAATTTCCTGTTTCAGAGGAGAGAAGTTGCTCTTATTATGGAATTGATTTGCATATATTGAGGTACTTAAGCATAAGGTGACGAGGGAAGGTAAATGTGAGTATGAATCATCCCCCTAATTGAAATAAAATCCTGTTGATAAAAAATAGACTCAGTCGCCTCGTTTATCATTTTCTTGTATATGGCTCTGTAATGAATAAATTGGATTCTTGATGCTAGTTTCTCCACATTCAGCTCCTTTAAGCAGGTATCATTTGTACCAGTTAGTCCCTGCTATATTCAATCCAAGCCATCTGATACATTTATGTCTGACCCACGTCCCACATACACTCACAACTAAAATGTCATCCTATTCTGTCCTAAATGTCAGTGCAAATGAAAGTCCCCCCAAAAGTGGAGCTTCAAGAAAGGAGGCTGTCACTTGGCTGCTGTGTGTGTGCGCGTGTGACCCACGCTTGTATCAAATTCTTACATTTGCAGCCATAATCTTCACACATCTGCATCCGCTGTGAAGACATCTTGTGTATGCAGCCACTGTGCACCCACTAGGATATATTTGCCATAGTTCAAGGTGGAGCCATGAAACAAATGCCAGAATTGTTAGTGGAGCTGAGCGGCGGAAATTATTTCATAACCTTGAAGCACAAGATGCACTTACGGAAAGGTCCAGAAGAATCTGTGGGAACAAACAAATGACTGTCTGAATGTCTGATTAAAGAGCTGAGACAGAAATGCATTTTTACAAATTGATAAATGTGGTTTACCAAGGAAGTTAGATGTTCTCCAGTACTCCACTTAATCATCCGTACAGTGGAATGGTTATTCATAAAGTATACAGCGGTGGAAAAACACCACCTGCTCCTCTGGTGTTTCAGTCAGATGGCATACCATCAATAACATGAAAATAATTCAGAAACATAAAAAAAAAAAAAAAAAAAAATATCTCGGCTAACAAATGTTGCAGCAAATAATGTCCCAGGTTCACAGGATGTCATCAATTTATCTGTTTAGGAGCACATAATAACTTAACCTACTTAATTTAACACCTACTTTCTTAAAATAGATCTGAAGTTGAGAGAGTTAAAAGTTGCCTCTTGAGCAGCGAGCAAGTCTGCTAGCATGCAGTGCTACTATAAAGCACAATGTCATCAAATAAGAGCAACTCTAATCCGACTGGGTCACGACAGTTGCTGCTGCAGTGGATTTATCCGTAGATAAAACACCTCTAATTGACAGGAATGTGACCGTGTGCCAGCGCACCATTTGTCTGTTTCACAATTTAAAGCAATGAGGCAAAACTGATCCTACTGAAAGCACTTAGTAATTCCTGCTGCTCATGAATCAAAATATCACAATTGATCAGCATAAACACAACCCTAAACAACCGAGTCAGTGGTCAGGATCAGCATCAAACAGGAGGACAGAGAATGGACCGGACTTGTCACAGCAGGACAAACACAGGTGGACTGAGTAACGATGGCTCTGTTCCATTAAGTGTCCCAGTAACGGGGACAGTGAACCAGCACACACAATAGCAGGACCTGTGTGAGTTTCCTGCTATGAGATGTCGAAATGACTGCTGTGCAACCAGGGCCATTACAATTGCAAATTCACTAATTACCTTGGAGTTAATGCTCCTTGACTTTAAACAAGCTGGCCCATTTTGGGAGGTCAGCTTGTTTGCTGTCTTCCCAGGATGGTTGGATGCGGTCAGTGAACAGACGAGGTGTGGAGAGGCAGCAAACCTCTTTCAAAAGAGTACAGGTACATCTTGTGGTAAGTCCAAAGTTGCCTTACTTACATGTTTGTCTTCATAGCTAAAATGCTAACATTAACCAGTGGCAGTCTTACACACACAGACACATGCTAAAGGCTTCAGAAGTCAGCTGGGTTTTGTTTAGACTTGGAGGAGTGAACTGTGTGGAGTGAGCCGTCACTGATGGTCAGTAACAGATGCTTGTTAAATACACACAATATTTGGTTTTCTATGTCTACATGTGTTACATACAGAATATGCAATGTGTGTGTGTGTGTGTGTGTGTGTGGTGGCTCCATGAAATTGAAATTTGTGGTCCCCAGATGATGTACAATGTAAAGCAACATTGCGTGACCTTGCTACCATAAAATAACAGGATTAAAATCATTTTGATGACACACTCACATATAATCCGGTGAATGGGTCCTGTGTCGCCTGTACGCCTGTTTCTAAACTACGTAACTTCGTGCTCCGGGAAAATCACCCGTGAGATGTATGTGTGCTTTATGCCACACACCACCAATTATTTCACTGATTTTGGTGGAACTGAGTCATATTTTATAAAAAAAAAAAAATTCTGCTTCCCCTCTGAAGTCCTCCACCTGCTCCACATCAACTCTTTGTGATTTAGAGTTTCCTGATAGTAAAATAATCTGCTGCAAACTGTAGCTGCCGTTAGCTAGTGCTAGCTCAGTTTATTAGCCTGGCTGCTGAGACTGTGAGCGCAGTGGTGGTGTCTAACGTTAACGTACCAGGTGTTTTGGACCACCAGGAAGCAGAGAATTTTTAAACCCGAGGCAAGGGTGAATGCTGACTGGAAGCGGAGCCAATGTTGTGACCAGAGACGGGCAATGTAACCGGGCTCTACAGCCTCTATGGACAAAATGCCAGAGGCAAAAGACTGAAGGGGTCGTTGACAGAGGAACCTAAGAGGAGATGAAGGGAGAATGACCAAGCAAGACGTCACTAGACAAGAATAAATGTGGGACTGACTTTTATTCTTTGGTGAGAGCTTCATGAAGTAGAAAAGGCTGAAAGACGCCGAGCTGGGCTTCTTGCTGTTGGACTAGTAAATAATATTAGCTGGCTTGTGTCTTGTGTTTTTTTAAGTAAGTAATATAATCATAACAAACGTGTACAGCTGTCCAGAGCACAAAAACACCAATTTCTACACAATGTTGTTTTACTGACTTTGGTGATCCCCTATTTTTTTGTCAGGTGTCACCATGATGTTGACAATTTGTAGTTTTGAGTCTCAAAAACATTTGGATGTATTAAGTATAGTATTAAATGTGTTACATGCACGTATATGTGAGGCTTGGGAATTATTCAAAGATATCTTTGACTTGGCTAGAAGTAAAGTACGACACTCTCCGACATACTCAGCCAGATCTAAGACTTCCAGATCTAAGTAACAGTTTTGCCCAAATGTTGTAAACCAAAATTTAACATACCAGTCCTCTCCAGGGAAGCTCTTGTTAACCTCGAGCCAAGTCTTCATGTTGTTACAAACTGTTTAAGAGGTTGTGGTGTGTGATTATGACAATTACATAGTAAACAGAAATTTTAAGTCAAAATGATTAAAAACAGAATTAGATCAAAATCATGTTTATTGCCAAGTAGGTTTTCACATACCAGGACTTTGTCTTGGTGTTATTGGTGCAGAGTATAAAGATTAAAAAAAGTAATAGATTTTAACTAAAAAAAATCTAAACAATTTAAATATATATAAAATATGTTTTAACATGAAAAGAGATGTACAGTTTGTGCAGGATTATACAAACTGTTCACTCACAGAGGTATGCATAATAATCATAATCAAAACGAGCTAGCCCAACAGATCTTGAATAAAAGGTGTGTGTTAATGTAATGCATAGTCTGTATATCCTATGTCAGTGTAACATGTTGGTCTAGGTGGGTGGGTGTTAAGATATATTATATTTCTTAACTATGTTACAATAATAAGTTTGTTTTTTTATCCATGATTTAAATACTTGCTCATACAGACTATGAAGTAGTTGCATTAACGTAGTGTTAGTCTGAGACCAGGATGTAATACAATATGAAAAATGTGACAATATCATTATGTGCATGTACACTTTTGCTGGATCTGATTAACCATTAGGACTTGATGAGTAATATAAGTTGACCCATTTGTAAAAATACTGTAAGTGGCTGCCTCGAGTCCAGTGTTTCCTTTAGAAAATGGAGGACGGTTTGACATGCCACAGTAGGGAAAGGACACACGTTAATAATAAAATCATAAACTGGTGTTGTTGTGCATGCTTTCTCGCGGCCACAATGTCATGACTTACTGGAACACTTGAATAAAACAGCGCCATCTTTAATGTCATTAGTAACACGTGCTCTGTGTACGTCAGGACTGAAATGATATCGGTGCATTTAGACATATTTAGCCAATGATATGAGTGTAGTGGAGGAGGAGGATTTCACAGGTTGATATGTCAAAACCTAAAAATAAATATAAACTAGCTGCATGAGTAGATACCGCTAGATGTTATAACATTCAAGCAGAGGAAAAACGTGATTTAGTATGTTTATGTGTGTGTGTGTGTGTGTGTGTGGGCGTGCGGCTCAGAGGGTGGTAGGTGTTTGTTGGACTTGGCCTCCACCAGCCATCATGACACACCTGACCCCTGGCCTCAGGGTCACAGGCCAGACTTCTCCTTTCCTGCAATGAGCTGTTAACTGACCTCAGGGGCAGTCAGTCAGGCTAGAAGAGTGTGTTTCTCCGTGTGCGTTTCTCCGTGTGTGTGTGTGTGTGTGTATGTTTGAACCTCAGCACTCTGTGATCTGATTTACCCTGACAAGGCAACAGGACCAAACAATAAAAATGTCTATTTTCTCTCTCTCTCTCTCTCTCTCTCTCTCTCTCTCTCTCCTCTCCTCTCATTCGCTCTCTTTCTCTGTACGCTTGAGGCGAAATGGGGGAGGTTACTAAATAGAACAAACCCACTGGAAGAATTACAGGGTAATTTTTGGAACCTAAATCCCTCTTTTGTGTGTTATACTTATAACACTACGTCAGGAAACTACATTTGGTGCCACTTGACTCAGAATGCTGCAGCAATATATGAATGCATATAACCACAATGTAAGCATCTCTACACTGATGGCCTAGTTCTTTGGATGATTTTAATTAACCTTTTAGGTACCTGTAGGATTAGCCAAATTTTTTTGACATGCTATCCCCATATGAGTGTTGAGGCTGGTGCCCTGAATTTCATTGTTTTTCTCTTTTTGTCCCAATTTGTCTCCCATGTGTTGAAGCTTTCAACAGTGATTCAGGAGAAGGAACACTCCTCAATTGCGCCTCTTCCGGGATTTCTATGAATATCCTCCTAACCTTTCCTCCTCTTTCAGTTGTCTGAGTATGGACTCCATCTCGTTGTCCGCATCGGACAAAGAATTATTCGAACGAATCAGGATGAATACCTTTAAAGTTTCTATCATTCAACTCCAACAGAGGCCGGAAACTTCTCCGCAACCTCCAGGGTATTAGAGGGTCTGTCGTGTCTGGGCGCTACACCGAATTCCCCACTGACGCCGCCCACAAAGCAGCAGTATCTCTCTGTGTGTCAGTTATCATTCAAACGCGTCTATAAATGGTCTGCTCGTTGCTAGGGAATCGTCAATAGATTTAAGTCTCTGAGCTAACATCCTGTTTCTTCTGACAGCTAAATCCTTACCGATCTCTGATGAGCCAAGAAGGTTTAAAGTTTAACAACACTTACTGCTGTACTGAAGGTATTCCCAGAATCTTCAAAGACTTTTACAGCCGTCTGGATGAGTCACAGTCTGCTGCATAAAAGATTTTGAACTTGTTTCTAAAAATACAAAATATAAACACATTATATAATAAGCAGTGTGTGATAATCACACCATAAAAATTTAGCGAGGACAAATGCCATGTCTGATGCTACTTGGGAAATGGGCTTAAAAAGCATTGATACTACACAGCAGACTAAATATTTTTAATGCCCTCAAACTGCTGCTGTTAAACCACATCCTGAGTTTTTAGCTGTGTTACACAAGCAAACATTGTTTCTACTGATATCAGCATGTTAGCTCTGACATTTTAAGCTGCTAGCATGACTGTAGACTTTTTGGCTCTGTCTCAATTTGCGTGCGTCCATACTTCGACTTTTTGAGTACATATGTGCGTTCACACTGTCAGTTGTGGCAAAAAGCAGTGTACTGTGAGGACGGTGCACTCGCTAATGCTCTGCACAGTTGCAATTTGGCATCTGCACCAGGAAATACATAGTGTACTACATAGAAGTGTACTAGCTAAATAATCACCTTTCAGAGATTGTATTTGATTTTCTTATTTATATTTATTCAACTGTAATCGTAACATTTATTGGTTTTGTCTTTTGTAAAATGCCACATAACTTGCTTTTTATTATTTTAGTATTTATTATTAATTGTGCTCTCTTCCAGGCTCAAAATACGAGCATATATGTCTCTCCTGTTATTTTTGCGTCCTAGATCTCTGCTCCTAGTCGCTTCGCTTTTCTTCCTGCCTGACTGTTTAGAGAGACTCCCTAAGCTGTACGCCCTGCAGCACACGAAATTGTGAATCCAAACAGCTGGAGCAGGAGCAGATAGACAGTGACTGAGTAAAGGGAGGGAGGGTGGAGAGCAGAGGGAGAGAGAGCGAGAGAGAGAGAGAGAGAGAGAGAGATGAAAAGCATGCCAAGCGAGAGAGAGGCGCTCATACTGAAGGAGGCAGAGGCAACAGCTACAGCAACAGCACACTCCCTTCCCCATCCTCCCTCTCTCCTTTCTCATAATCCCACGTCCACGCCGGGGGAGATGGAGGGCACCCTGACCCGCTGAGGAGCCCGGTCTGAAGGAGAGGAGAATCTCACATCAGCCTCCGTCCTGTGAATGCCTGGATCTTTTTTTTTTTTTTTTTTGGGACAATAACCAACAAGGAGTAAAAGGAGGTGTGTGTACACACGAGCCTGTCGGCGGGAGGGAGGGAGGGAGACGGAGAGAAAAGAGAGGGGATGAGTGACAGGTTTGGTACAGCTGCTGATGCCAGGGTCTCAGAGTGAGACAGACTGAAAGGGGGACCTGAGGAGTGGAGGGCTGGCACATGTGGAGCAACTCGTGGGCCAAGAGGACAGCAAAATAGATTCACCTACACACAGAGCTGGACAGATGAGGAGGCATCTGGGACCACACTTCAGTCCTGGGTATGTCCACTTACACTACGCACACTTATACACGCAGACATGTACATTGTATCCTCAATGGTTGCTGTGTTTTTAACCAATAGAGCGCAGACACAGTTGAAACGCAACAGTGCGCTCTTGCAGATCTTGAGGGTTGACGACTACCCGCTCTGACAAGTCTCCCGACTTGCCCTCAGATACTTGCAGCAAAGGAAACAAGACGAGGAGGACAGATTATGTGTGTTTGTTTTTGTGTGCGCCCGCTCATGCTTTCCTTACCATCCACGTCTTGTTATACCATTATTGTACACCACTGGCGGCATTTCATAATGGGCTTCGTAAGCTGTCAGAGTGATGCATGTAAATAAAGCTCCACCGCTGGAATGTTGTCATGTTTCACATCGTTGGACAAATTAAACATCCACGTCATTCCCTCAATTCAACACTTGTTTTTGTGGCTATGACACGGCTCAGTACATTAACTTTTACGGGATGGATAACTTGCAGGGAAGACTTGTTTGTGTCTCAGTCTAGTCTGAGACGCGTATAGCTCTGCTTACCCATGCTGCACTTCCATGTGTGGTAACATGACATGCGAGGCTGTTGTGTCACGCCGTGGCAGGGCGCATATGGTTTATGATGGCAGATTTGCATGAGGTGTATCAGCCAGCCACTCATCTTTCCCCCCATCTAATCCCCCCCATCTATCTCTCTCTATTCCCTACTATCACCATTTTCCCACTTTCTCCATTTCCAATTATAGGCTGTCACCTCTCTGCCTTACCTCCTGATCCTATCTCCTGTTTCATTCTCTTGTTAAGCAATTACCTCTACCTGACTCTGCCCCTCTGGACAACATGGCTCGCTAGTTTCCTGTCCGCCGTCTTAACCATCAAAGTGAGGGATGGGGCGAGGATTTCACTTTTACCGTGGTCCCATGAACCTGAGTGATCTCAGCGAAGCCTGAACACAGCGGCATATTATTGCTGCAGATCCAGAAAAGATATGTAAATATGAAACGGCTGCGGGGGCTTCTCAGTGTACTGAGGAATTGTGGCCTCTAATCATGCAATCAGCTCATTATTTCCCGCTCCTCATTAACTTGTTTGGGTTTCTAACTTCATCGCTGTTCCACAGTCTCGACTTCTCGAAAACAAAACAAAAAAACTTCACCCCACAGAGTTGGCGGGCAGATCGCTCCCAGCATATGGACGAACTTGCTGTTGGTGTCTGAGAGAGGAAACACTTGCCAGAAAGCTGACAGCCCCCCCAAATCACAACCTTTCTTCCCCGCTGAGTCCTTGCACTCCTTTATGTATCATAACCGCTGTCTTTCTCTGTATCTTCCTTCGCTAAACCTCAATGTAATGATCCAGCTATATAACCTCTCCGCTAGTCTCCTATAGAAAGACGTATATTTACATAAAAAAAAAAAACACCCTCCCATCACCAGTATAACCCTTTTAGCGCAGCAGTGTGACAGCTACCTGAAGCATAGCATCAATGTCCTTTCTGCTGCCAAGCTTGTAAAATAGTGTGAAGAGGCACAGATGGAGTCGGGGACTGGAAATGGAAGACATGGAAGGATCACTGAGGAGAAGGATCAGAGGAAGAGGACATAATTAACAGAGAGAGAGAGAGAGAAAGATGGGAATAGTGACATAAAATTAAACACTGGAGGCATAGATGGGACAGAGAGAGCAAGGGTGACAGAAAAATGGAAAGATCGAGGGTGAAAATGTTTGCCCTCTGTGTTGACAGCTGCTGATCGCCGATGTCTTTTTTTTCCAGTGAATGGACACAGCGGCAAAGTGATAGTTTTCAGCCACCCCTGAGGGAGAAGGTGGAGAAAGGAAGCGACACAGATCACACACACAGAAGCCGAAGGTGTTTGATATTTTTTTTTTTAAAAGCCTTCTGCACCTTTTCAAAAGAACATTTCAGTTTCTTTGTGTGGTTTTTACCATCCTTCCTGTCATTTCTGTTCTTACCAAGATAATGGCTGGCATCATTGCCCCAAAGAAGTCTGAAGAGGGAAGACACATGAGCAGACAGATTAAGTTACAGTAGCCAGATTTATTTTGAGGTAAACGTGAAAGTGAGCACAATCAGTCAGGACACGCTCATCAATATTTTAACCATTTATTATAATGATGCGCATTTAGATACAATAGTGTGACCAAGATGTTCAAACTCCGCTGTAGAGCCTGAGATGCATATCGTTTGATGTTTAAAGCTGCCCTAATCAACATTTTCATATTAACAATGTATCACATCACTGTGTGCAAGGCGACAATGACAAATTATAACCCAACTCTGCAGATTCTCTGGGGTCTAAGAAGCATTTTAGCAGCTTTCAGTTGATTGTTTTGGTTTTACAGCCCATAACTTTACTGTTTTGGTTCAGAGCTCTTGTTAACCTTGTTTACAGATGTAGCAGGCAGTGGTTCCTCAGAGAAAAAGGTAAAGTGACTGTAGCACCAAAGGGCAGATAAAGTTAGCAACTATAACGGAGCGTTTAGCAGATAAAGAGCCAGTTATTTTTCTGCAGAGCTGGTTGAGTGAAAAACATTGGATGTCAACATATGGCTGTAAAGTTAAGTGAGAGACTGGGCAGAAATGTTGCAGTTCGTTCACCTTGGTTTTCACTTCTAAGTAGGTTTTTCTCGCCTGTGAGTGAGATCTACAGTAACTAAGACTGCAGTCTTGCAGCAAAAAAAACATTTCCCCATTGTTCATTTAATTCAAAACATGTTTGATCACCTGAACGCTCATGATTTTTGCCCTGTCTGACTTCTTTTTTTAAATTGGTCAGTGCTGTCTTATTAAAAGGAATAATGGTGGAAATAAGACGCACGTTGTGTGAAGTCAGATTTTTCCTTTAAGGTTTAAAACCCTCAGCGGAGTGAGGAGTTCAGGAGACACGGGAGTTCATGAAACACAGACGGTTTAAGGCTTCTGGGAGAATAAATGTGAGCGTGATGTTTCTGCTGGAGGAGACAGCGTGAGAGGAGAAATAGAGCCATGATGGGCTGAGAGGATTTGATTGGGAAGGTGACCGGGGGTGTGTGGGCGTGTTGAAGGAGCTTTTGATCTCGGTGTGTACACGAGTGTGTGTGTATGTGTGTGTGTGTGTGTGTGTGTGTGTGTGTGTGTGTGTGTGAGGACAATGGTTGACCTTGAGAAATGCACCACTGGTTTTAAGAATGTCCTACATGGAGGATTGCTGCTATTGCCTTGCTGGATGGTGATTGAAGCGCATGCATGGACAAGGGCACAACGCCCACGGCCATCTCTGCACCGAGCACACACACACACGTGCACACACACACACACACACACATAATAAAACACCAGTCTTTATTAAGTGGAGTTACAGTACAGAGTCTTGTTGTTGCATCAGAGGCAGCTCACAAAACTGAATTTAATGGTCTTGCTTCCAGTATCGTTCAGCAAAACAGCACGAGCGAGTGTGTATTATGAGCTCTGACTGTGTGCATGAATGTGTGCCTCCCCAGAGGGGATCAGGCTTTTCAAGATGCTGGCCGCTGGTGTTGTCACACATTGTACGTTGTAAAATAAAGGGCACGATCTCGGTCAATAATGAACAAGTGGGCCTCTATCTCAGGGCAAATCATCAGCAGGTAACTGGAACTCCTCTGCAGGCTCAGCCGCCTTCATTGTGACCTCCTGACCTCCTCCCATACCTCCTCTTCCTCATCCCGTTTCTCGTTCTTTCGCTGCCTCCCTCACGATAAATTGTTCTCTCGCGTGCGCTTTGCCTGTTTTCCTCGTTCTGCCCTTTCACTTTCCATCTCGCTTACTTTAATTTACTTTCCCGGTCGCATTTTCTCAGACGTGACTCGCCGCGCCTTGAGAGTCTTTCGCTCGTGGTTACTGTCTGTCTGTCTCCCTCCTTCCCTTCCCCTCTCACTATCTGTCTCTCTCTGATAGAGCAAACACTCATGATAATCAAATAGCATTTAGCTTTGCTTCATTATTCAGCCTGGCACAACCATCCCTGCAGTCGTTCTCTCAATCGCTTAATAATAAACTTTCAGATTGAAAACTGCAAAAATCTTACACAAATTCCTTGAAGGTTTGTTTATCCCATTCTCCTGTTAAAGAGTTCATTTTCACTGTGACCGGAGACTGTTCAATCAGGCACCGATCCATTTAAAAGTCAGAAAATGGGGTTCTCATTTCAAGGGTTCAAGGACTTCAAGGATTTTCTCTGCAACTTTATTTGATTGTAACTATGGCTTCATTTGGAGGGAATGTTCTGACTACTTTGACACCTCACTCCTTCTTAATAAGGTTTCTTGTTCGACAGCAGAAAGCTGAAAAATAAACCGCTTTCCACCACAACATCACATAACAGCAGTTAATGTTACACTCTGTCAACAGCCATTATTATCAGACTGCTTTTACAAAGCGGAGTAAAAGGCGGCACACTGGCTTTGTGAAAAATATAGTTTGGTTCTTACAATGGACACATTAAAGCAGGTATTTTATTGACCTTCACGGTAGACCTTGAACAGACACTGCTACATTGTTGCTAGCTATGAAGATGTGGATTCTCTGTTCAGTCACTACATTTTTCCACTGGTTGTCGAGCAAGTATCGATGGGGCGGAAAATAATTTATCACCTCTCTTTACAAAAAAGAAGCATGTCATTATTATAATTTGCAGTTTACTGGTATTTCAACGTCTTAGCATGAGTCTTGATGTCAGAGGTCTGGCTACTTAACATGAAGTGACAACTACTTTTTTAAGCACCAAACTGCGCATCACGAGCTAGATGAATGAATGACCACGGAGAAGCTTAGAGGAAACTAAAGGTTGTCTTTACTTGACAAGCACACCGTTTTGGAAAAGCTGTGTTTACCCTGAACACACTGAAACACTGAGCTGGTGTTTTAAGATTTACACACTCAGAACAGCACAGTGGGCTGAACAGAGGAAAATGATCTGGCTTTACCTGGACGTACTTTGACGCAACTATGCTGTGAGTTAGTAAGTACTGTAGGTTGTTATGTCAATTTACCAAATCGAAGTCAACATTTTGATCAATGTGAAAAACAATGCATTCTAGCAAACGCTGCTGCTTCCGTGCGAGCAGGACGCACAGATCGCTCGCTATCGACTGCTTAGGGCAAAACAAAGCACACGATACTCCACCACAACCTTCTGCATGATTCTTTCAAAGCGAGCTAAATCGACGCCGAACCTTGAAAGATAAAAAGAAAGATAAAGATAAGGATAAAGATAAAAGATTTCTGTTGTGTTTTTGTTTTCATCTTTCAGCAGCATTTTATTGTCTGCTCAGGTTTCATTACTTTAACCATGTATGGAACTTCAGTCACGTGACACCAGGTTGTAAAAACAGGGGAGGTAATAACACCTGTTTTAGTTCAAGGATGATGATAAGCGACAGATGTCATCCATGATGAAGTCATGCTGGTGTTAAAGAGTCTGACAGCTGTTGGAACGAAGGACCTGTGGTAGAGCTCCTTCTTACATGGTGGGAGTAGCAGTCTGTTGCTGAAGGAGCTGTCCACAGTCTCATGCAGGCGGTGAGAGGAGTTGTTCATGATGGATGTCGTTCAATACCTTTTTAATATTATATGTGAGGATTGGTGTTAGCACGGTAAGCTGGATGGAAAATGTCAATAGAAAAGGCGAGAGTGTGTTAACTCTGTTATCACCTGTTGCAATAAGACGAATCAATCTGTGTGTTTGCGTGTGTGTGTGTCTGTCTGACAGACCTCTTATTACCTGCCCTGCTTGAATTAAGGACTCGTGTTTCTCAGACTTCATTAAATGTTGATGCGGGTGATGAAGTTTGTGGCTCTGCTCACCTGTGCTTCCAGTCCCTCCTCGGATGTTAATGCAGGTCAATGAGATTACCCTTTACGTGTGTGTGTGTGTGTGTTTGTGCGAGTGAATGTGCACGCCATGCCCATATCTTCTATTGTTAATTGAATGTTAATGCAGGTTAAATAGCATTACCATATGTTTTAATAATGCAACTGAATTAATGAGCACACGCAGGGTGAAGGAGCTCTACTTTTCCTTTTCTCTCTCTTTTTTTTTGATCATCTCCTCCTGCTGTGTGTGTGTGGCAGAGAAGAGTTATTTTAATGCTGCTTTGGTTTGAAATGATGTGATAACTACTGAAATATAAATAAACTTTCAAGTTTGAGTTAGTTATGCAAATGACTGTCCTGATGGCCTGTAGTGTGTGTGTGTGTGTGTGTGTGTGTGTGTGTTTATTACCATCTAATGCCATCTGTAGAACAGACCTTTGGGGCAGGGGGGTTCGTTATTCATTAACTTTAACCGCATGACTTCTAGGCAAGAGCACTATCGAATGGTATATTTGTGTGCGTGCGTGCGTGTGTGTGTGTGTGTGATTGCGGAGCATGCTCTTTGCACACATAAGGTCAATCAGTCTCACTGTACGGTTCACTTTTTTTCCTCTCATCTCTCTTCTCTTTCTCTCCTTCTCCCTCTTTCGCTCTTTCATCTGTGATTCTCAGTAGATGAGCGACTTTCTGATCCGTAAGGACTCTGTTAATGATTGCTGTATTGCTATTGATTTCTCCTCTGATCCCTCAGTTTGTTCAGGCACAGCACGAACAAACACATGTTTTCCTGCCATGTGGAGAGGAGGGCTCAGCTGATGGCTGTGATCGAGTGCTGTGCCCCGGTCCTGCAAATTGGATTTTAATGATTCAAGTATCATTTCTTGAACACTGCTCTCTGCCCCCCACTGAAATTAAAATGTGATGCCCTTTGTGAAATGCTGAAAGAGAGGGGTCAGGAAAGAAACGTTTTGGCATTTGAGCTGAAGTGGTGTTAAAATACCTCAAAGGCCATTTTACATCCTGTGAAAGTGCAAACATTATGTAGAATAGTGTTATGATTACATTACTTAAGTGCAACAACACAAGACAGAGCAGCCAGATAATATTACTTACTAGTCCAACAGCAAGACACCCAGCTTGGCATCTGTCTTTCAGCCTTTTATTTCACTGAGCTCTCGCCAACGACTAAAAGTCAGTCCGAGATGTACTCTCGTCTGGCAGCCTTTTGCTCCATCACTCATAGAGGCTGCTGAGCCCAGTGACATTGCCCGCAGATCCAGCTCTGGTTCTAGCACAACAGCCTAAAAACCTCCTCTTCACCAGTGGTCCAAACACTGGTACTAACACTCACAGTCTGAGCTCACTAGCTAACAAACTGAGCTAACATGAGCTAACAGCAGCTATAAATCACAGCAGTTTACTTTCAGTTTTACTGAGAGTTGATGAGGGGAACCAATCTTTTCCCCATAAGATAAGATCATAATGTCACTTAATATCTAATGATAATTAATTGTTAGCTGTTGATTCTTGCAGTTCCTGCTCTGTGATTTGAATACTCTCCATGTGACTCTGTTTGTTACGCTGTGTGGAGATTTATATCACAAAATGCTGAGTTTACAGGACATCCCATTGCTGTGAGTTTTGACTGTTGGGTCATTTGCCATCATCACATCTGGGCCTGTGAAAGCGAGCTAACATCCTTTCTGTAATGTGTAACAAACACATTACCAGAGTGTGTGGGAGCTTGACAATGACGCAGAAGTTTAAATTCAGTTTACTTTTTACGTTCCCAGTGAAAGCTAGTTAGCCTAGCTTAGCCTAAGCTGCTAATAGCACATAAGTAGCTATGTGGGCTTGGCAAAAAGAGGAAAAAAAACTTTATCAACATTCATAGTATACCATTCATACATGGCTAGCACATGCTACGATTTTAACATACCAGAAAGCATTCTACAGCAGCACCAGCTCTCAAATATCTGTCAGTCACTGCTGTGGGAAACACAGACCCACAGTTATGACGTCCACAGATATATGCCCGGGCCTTTTCTACACTAATATTACTATAGTTTTTATTTCTCCACATAAAGGATGGGAGATTTGAACTTTAGCACATCCTCAGATGCAATGATTTCTGTGATTTTAATCTGGTTGTGTATTGTACATCCTCCCCGCTGCTGTGGGAATGATTTGTTTGGGTGAATGTAGATGGACAGATTTTCTGTAATGTCCTTCAGCACTGACCCTCTATTCTGCACACACATGCACAACAAACATGTGCACACACACACACACACCTACACACACACACATACATTTCGCTCTGAGGGAGAACAGATTCAGACATTATTTCTGCCTCGCTGCTACACAAACAGGCTTGCAGAAGCCTGGGGACTGTTCACTATTGGTGTGTGTGTGTGTGTGTGTGTATACACGCGCTCGTACTGTAGACACACACGCACGTTCATCCAGGCACACGTGTGCGTCACCCTCCCTTCAGGACATAGGCATGTGGAAGTCACTTGGGGAAGCCAACACATATGTGTTGCTTTGTCCTTTAGATGTGTCACATAAAACACAGAGGCCAATAGTTGAGCCACAGTGTAAATGTATACAGTATCTGTTAAAGGTTCGCGTAGAGCTAAAGGTTAGCTGCCTTCCTTTAAATTAAATCACTCTTTGCTTGGCTTCTTCTCTCGCTTACACAACAAAACTCTCTCAAATCATGTGCTCCATTGCACGTTGACCTTTGTGATTTTCACCAGTTTTAAATTGAAGACTTGTTGCCCTTTAGCAAGGCAGCTGGGTTATTTTGGAGCATGTGAAAACAAACTCAAGAGAGGGGGGAGCGACGGAGAGCTTCCTGTGTCCCTCGAATGGTAAAGCAAAAGACATTCGTTAGCTCATGATGGAGCCGAGTGTCCCCTGACTCAGTGTGTGTTTCAGCGGCTTGTTAAAGTGACTGTTGTTTATTTATTTGGCAAGTCGCCTCTTTTCTTCTTTATCTTATTGTCTCTTCTTGTTCGGGTACCTTGTTTTCAGCAAACTACTGTATCGGCCCCATTAAAAGACGACCTCCCTTTTTCAAACAGCGGCTTTTGAAAAAAGACAAAACGCTTTATCAAACAAGTCTTGTTGGGAAGGTTTCCCAGAAATACTATTACCAGGGGAGAAGATCACTCTTGAAACCCTTTCTCCCGTAAAAGTGAAACATGAATTCCTCCATTAAAGTATAACGCAATCTTCTATCAGGCTCTTGAAGTGCTCATGCTGGTTTTCTTTTTGTCTTTTTGAGAATTTATTGGGGAACTCCTGTAGGTTCAAGAGGACTAATTACACACTCTGACTGACTCTATAAAAACACGCTATAAATGGACTTGAAGACGCTACGTCAACCTCTAATACAACGCTCTTTGCAGAAGCTGCATTCAAAAATAATATGTGAATACATTAACGTCTTGTATACAACATGACCCCCAAGCGTCATTTCCGGAATAAGATATCATCTTGTTTCTGGGCCAATACAGTATTCATCAACTTTAGATCCTCCTTTTTGGTTTTCCTCGCAGCCTGTCAGACTCACTCTCAGCTGATCCTGGCTTAATATGCTGTGTCAGCTGCGCCTTCATGCGTGTGGATTTTTACAGAGAAGCTACTTTAATGTATTTATCTCCAAACCCTCCACATCCTTTTCTCCATTTTCGGAGTCTTTATTCCTCGATCTCCTGTTTCCCTCCCTCTGCTCCTTCCTGTTTCATCCTTGTTTCACACTTTCAGGCACTCCCAGCCTGACCTGAGCCCTCGACCGCCCCCCCACTCTCATCACCCTTCTTCCATTTATTCCTCTCTCCTTTTAAGCAGCGAGTCATGAATTTATTATGCGAATCAAAATAGAGCAATGACTCTTTGTCCCCTTCCCTGCATGTCATTGGTCTAGAATGAATAATTCAGCCACTGTGGTTGAAGTTAGGATCAGGGGGGAAAGGAAATTATTTTGGAGCCGCACTATTCGGGCTATTTTCGAACGGCGAGCTGTCAGTACCTCTCCTGCAGCGCTCACTCTTTCTTCTCCGTCTCTTCTTGCTCGCTCTCGTTCCTCCCACCAGTTCATTCGCTATCACAAGAAGATAGAACAGATTCTTCTCTGTCTTCTCCGTCCTTGGGAAGGACTGCATACTAAGCAGATAGAGGATGGGATTGGCATCGGATGAAGTCAGCCTCGTTCTCTGTGCTCCTTTGCATCTATACGGCTGTGGTGTGTGTATATTTGTTGCGTTTTTTGCTGCATCTTCTAATCCTGAAGCTTGTTTGACTCTAAGTGGTGATTATGGGTGCTCTTTTGCAGATTTCTGCTGAATAGCTTTGATGGCATAACATGCAACAGACAGTTTATTTCATCAGCTTTCTTCCTCAAACACAGCCATTGATCTCATTACGGAGCGCTTGTTGTCTTGTTTTTCGGCGCCTGACTCGCATTTGGCGTTTTAGAGGTGGAACGACATTTATCGAATGCCCCCAAAACGAGTTCCCCAAGCTCTCGGTTTGCATTTTATGATACTTGACAAGGAGGAAATCACAGGGGAGAGGCTAAAGTGCTTATCGCACCGCATCACACGGCCTGTTTGGGATGCAGAGGGATGCAGCGATCAACCAACAGGGGATCTGATAACCCCAGTGAGGGTGCGACAGAGGCCACCGAGCGGTCAACCACCTACACGTCCATACATGATCCACGCATAGACAAAAACACAGACACACAGGCACTGTGCGCACATAAGGTCAATCATGTGCTTGGGTACACACACATAGATGCAGATGCACACTTGGATGATTATTCTCAGCCTCCCGGGGCATCATTGAAACTTTTCAGCCGTGACCTCGCTAAGAGGAAGAGAGGGAGCGAGATGAGCATTAGAGGGAGCGAAAATGAGAGACGGAGAGAGTCCTTGAATTTTAACCGGATGCTCCCTGGGGAGAACTCCCATCATCTCTGTGTGTCTTCAGTGCCAGAGTCCCACAGTTTCCTTTAGGAGCTCAAGGACCCTGACTGCTCTGATATTCTCTCGGGAAGCTCGTCTGTCATCACTCGCTCTATAGATGCTTTTTTGGGAGAAAAATCATTTGATGAATCCGAAGCAAAGGGTTTCTCTTATCCGGTTTTAGTGCTGGATAATGACATTCCTCCAGCAGTAGCCAATTCTTTCCAGCGCAGAGGATGTACCAGAGGATAAATGTCACTGTCAGTTATCAGTAATATGATCAGGGATCCAACTAAATCATCCCCATAGTGGTGTGTATTTTAAACGAAATTTCCGGCAACGGAGATCTTATTTTTGTAGTTTTTGCCTCCTTTTCAGTCAGTTACGATAACATTGCTCACCAAAGTAATTGCTGAGATCTGAGACCGCAGAAACATAGCTGTGACGATGACAGGTTGTCAATAAGCCAACAAATTATCTAAGAGAAAAGGACAGCAGAGATAGAACTGGAGAGATTTTTTGTTTTTATGTCTGGTAAAATCAAGACCGAGCTCGGCTTGAGGCTATATCATCTAATTTACAGGCCACAACATATATGATGCACCATTAGCTCCTGATATTAAAGATGTGGGCCTTGAGCCCCAGTGAGTCATTTTCCTTGAGCTGGATAGCGGCAGCTGGGCCTATCTCCTCTAGCATTTCGCCAACCATGCCATATGTTTCACCTCATTTGGGTTACACACAGACAGAAAGAAAACATAAAGCTACTTTACGGATACGGGCAAACAAAGAGAGTGTTTTTTTTTTTTTTCGTACCTTGCAGGACATAAACGTTGACTGCTTTTGAGATTGTAAGGTCATCCTTGACTGAGAAAATCTTGGTTGAGAAGTAACTTCATTTGTAGCGGTTTGAAGCTTTTCATTGCATTACCATGACCTTGGAAAAGGGTTTTGTCCCTTTTGTACTTCTTGTGCTTGGACACACAAGTACAAAAGGTCAAGAATGAAATTTAATTATCAGCTTCGATGACATCATGGATGAGAAGTCCAGAAAATGCTCCAGAAAACAGAAATTGGATCATCTACAACTGAACTGTTCAATCCATTTGTCAAGGAAGATGTGATACAACTGGAAGCTCAAAAACAGTTACTGGTGGACCTTGTGGTAACATTTTTTTTTGGCAATTTCAGTGTTTGTCTCCTTTGGTAATGTTCAGCAACCAATCAATAGGACACAATGCAAACATAAATCCTTAATAATCCCACAGTGTGACATGTTTACATCCAGGGAGCTCAATATCATCAATTACTTCCTACCTGGAAGACTTTTTGGGACCACGAGTCTTTGTTCCTTCACATTTCCCCCCCTGTGATTACTCCTTACTAGTGACTGACTATATGACATTTCAGGTTTCTATCACTGTGTTCCCAGATCATTTAATTTTTTGAGTAAAATGCCACTATTACCAATTCTAATAGTGCCGGTGTAATCTGTGAAAATAAGATCTAGATTCAGTCTCTGGGTGCAGACATGAGCGGGCTAATAGAAACTGTCACAGCGCTGTAGCTCCAGATAGTCTGCCGTCAATCAGCAAACAAACCCTGAACCCAAACCTGGCAACCCGTCCATCGAACCAGAACCTCCTTCTTCCCTTTAGTTCCTCCGCTTATATATTTTCCCATCCTGCATGCTCCCAACATGCCTTATTTCTTCCACCGCTCTGGTGACCTTTACAGAAACTTCCTCCCCTGTGATCCTCCTCATCCTCCTCCTCCTCCTCTCACTGATCTGTTTCCTTTCAGCACCTTGCTCTGCAGTGTTTACAAAGCCTTCACAGCCATATACTGTACATACACGTGTGTGTGTGTGTGTGGTGTGTGTGTGCGAATAGGGGGTGGTTTGTATATCCTCCACTGGGATCTTTGGTGAGAAGAGGATCCAGGAAGTGTGATGTCCTGTAAAGCACACCATCTTCTTTCATACACAATGTTGCACAGCATAAACACACACACACACACACACACATATGCTCTGTTGGTTGTTGTACAAGCACAAGCTGAGCAGTTTTATCAGCGCTCCAGGATTGTCGCCTTTGTTTCCTCAGTACAAAGCATTCAGCTCTCTCCTCCGCTTTCTTTTATTCCCCATCTCCATCCTTGTCACTCTCCATTTCTCCCCCCCTCCTCACGTCATTCGCCGTCACCTCCATTTCTCGCCCCTCTCTACCCCTTCATCCCCACATCTGAAACGGTAGCGACGGCTCCTATTGGTTCGACCGACTGAATCGGAGAAATGGGCAGCCAATAAGCGTTCAGGGCTAACAGGGTCACTATTATCCATGAAGCAGTGCAATTACTCTGCCGTCCAGATCCCTGCTATGTATGCATATGCAATGCTTTCCCTCATCCTTGTACCTATACTGCACATCTCTACTCTACATGAATATCCTTCTTGGATATATGGTTTATTTACAACAGCTTGATCGAGAGCAAAAGCCCATTTTATATGCTGATGGGTGATCTGATGTCAAATTTTCCGCCTTTCTTTTGTGCATCTTTGCAACAAAAAAAAAAAAAAAAAATAGAAGCAGTGTGCGATTTAATACACATTTACAATCAGTTTATGCATTCAGGTCAAAGCTATGTACATAATCACGCTATTATGCATTGCTGCTCTTCAAAGAGTGGGGAAGGAAATCTGTCAGCTCCTCCCCTCCCCCTTCATTCTCCTTTTCTCACTGTTTTCTTGCCGCACAGACAGTTATATATTTGTACCAGTCAGTCAGTCAGTCAGTCAGGGTGTGCAAATTACAAGTTTTCCTCTTTTCTTCTGTGGACAGACGTGGCCTTTTCACTCACAGAAAAATGCCACTGCCGCCTTGTGTTATAAACTGAGGATATTTAAAATACTAAATTTCAGCCTTGCAACAATCTCGCCGTGTGTTATCAAGCAGGATTCGGCGGCCTCTCTTCTGGCAACTGACTGAGCGTCAGGCCTAATTTGCATCATTAGATTCTCTCAACTGTGGAATGGCTTTGACCTTCCTCCATCATTAGTGACAAAGTGAGACAGTGTCTCCCCCTCCCCATCTCTTCCTCCCCTTTCATCCATTAAACTCATTTCTTGTCCATCATCCCTTCCCCCGGTACCCAAATCCATCCGTCGCTCACATGGTGGTCGTATGCGGCTCTAAAGCTTATCTGTTTTCAAGCTTCTCCCTTCAATTTCTTTTCATCGCACTTTTTCTTGCGCCCGTCTCATTTGTGGTGGTAAATCAAGGAGATGTCGGCTGTCTTGGTTTGAAATTCCCTGTTTGGCTTTCGCCTATCTAACGAGCTGGAGAATTGAATTAATTTCTGTTCTTCTTGATACCAAAGGGATATAAAAACACACTCCCACACCACATACATACTCACAAACACACACGCTAAGCTGTACAGGGAGAAAAAGGGGGCCGTTGCCTTTCAGGTGAGACGTCTCCAGGGAAACGTATTTTTTTCACAACAATCGCCCGGTTATCATCATAATCTGCGCCTGCTCCGCTGGCACTGAGACGGAGACGTGATTTCACTTCCCAATGACCAACCCTTTGGGATTACCCCACCATTTTGTTATCTGGAAGCTCATTAGCCTTTAGAAAGGAAATGACACCCGCAATGAACTCCCTTCATATCCCGTCTAGAGCCTCGTAATCGGAACTGAGGACAGAGTATCCTGTTTGTACGAAGGAGAGATCCGTCTTCTCAACGTGTGAGACTTCATTTATCAGCATGACCCACACAATACCGCACTGACATGCAAAAATAACACGCATAAATATGACACAAATATGAGGAAATACCGTCGAATGCAGCTCATGGTGGTTGACCAAGCTTTTTGGAAGCATGTGTGAGATAATTAATGAGTCATTTTAATCCACGCCAGTAATAAGGCCACAGATCCCCAAAGGGGCGAGACTAATTCAAGGCTGTTCATTCACTTGTCATAATGTGTGTCACTCAAAATGATTGGCGTCTTCGTGTGTTGTTTTTTTTTTTTTTTTCTCTCAGAGACAGGTCAAGTTTGATTAAATGATTTTTATCTCTCTGCTGTTCTTAACTCTTTCTCTCTAACTTGCACTTGCAATAATCTCCGCACTTGCTGGTTAATTACACCCCAGGATAAACAATTGCCACACTAAACACTTTTCCTCAATGCACTAATAAAAAGCCATGTAAACACAGGCTTAGTCGCGTGCGCACACAGCTACAATTTGTGCAGCTTTGTGTAGCTTCAGTAGTGCGCGTATGAGACTTAATGACTTGTAAGTCTTATATCTGCCTACCAGCTGGCGTGTGCCCAAACCTCAGATCCGCCTGCAAAGCGAGCTCCTCCGTCATTCCTGGAAAAACATTAGGGGGCACATATAGCACCGTATCACACATGCCGTTTCAGTACATCACAGCGGCTCTCCTCGGAGAGAAGAAAAAGGTGATTTTGTACATCTGTCAGTGTGAGGAAATGGGCGACGCAGCAACCTGCTCACTAATGAGGCAAAGTCCTGCCTGGGTAACAGGACTTGTGGTGACGCTGCCATAACTGCTGAGTGCAGATGAATAAGGTTCAGACGTGTAAATCTCTTAAATAGGGACCCATTATTACATTTCCATAGTCCCGTGATGGCCAATAAAGTTTTTGTGATTTACTCTTCAGGACTTGACCAAAAGCTTGTCCGTGTATGCAAGCTTTGAGTGTGCATGTGAGTCAGAGCTGCCTGTGACATAAGTGAAAATATGTTTAGAGTTTGAACTAAATTTAGTGATAATGTGTGGGTGACTTTTGCGGGGATGTAAGCCAACCTGTTCCCCTTTTAGCCGTGGCATTTCACTAACGTCTGCCAACTGAGATTTATGATAACAGAGTTAACCCTGAACCTCCAGATCACATGACCTCATTAGGTTTTGGAGGGGAAAGTGTGATGTCACATGGTAGAAATAGGGTATGCAGGTTCATTACGACTGAGTCTGAGTGAGTCGACTTAACACCTGAGCGGAGACCATATGGCTGCAGGGAAGGTTACCTATCTAATAAGCTAGATTCCTGGGCTGCTCTCCGTTGTTTGTTTACTACACTACATGTATCTGCCTGTGTGTGTGTGCTTGTGTGTGTAAGCATGCTGTGTGTGTTCCTGCCTGGCTTTTCATGTGTCTGTGCTCTCAGTATGTGTAGCCGTGTGCTCAGGTTTGAGCCAGAAAAAAGCAGGTCAAAACACTGCAGGGTGTGAGAATCATCAGAATAGCTACCGCTAATTAAATGTGCCAGGCCGGCGAGTAAAACAAAAGGATCCATGTTCGCTAAATGTGAGCGCTGACTGGAATGCTTTTTGTTTTCACAGTATTCCATATCTGACGAGTTTTAATGGCCAGAGTATCTATTAACCTCTTCAGACATCAAATAATTATTGTGGCGTTTAACTTCAGCTTTTTAACTTAAGGTTTCTCATCACTTTGGTTCAGGCGTAAATGTTTTAACAACTATTGAATGGACTGCCATGCAGACATTCATGTTCCCCAGACGAAGAATCCTCATGATTTTTGGTGATCTTTTCCTCCAGCACCACCATGAGGTTCACATTTGTGACTTTCACTGAAATGTTTCTTGTCCTTTAGCACCATCCCTAGGTGGAAATTTTAGTCTTCCCAAAACTCATGATAGTCATGATAGCTGTATTTTTTATTTACCATATTTACCAGTTTTTATTCTTTATACCACAGCATAAAGAATGGACAGAGCCTGAGTGAGGTTTCAGAAGCTCTTTTTTGAATCTGAAAATATGCAGCACAGGCCGCCGCCATGCTAGCTGTGCTGCGTCTTCCGCCTCCCAGCTAATCTAAAAATCAACAAACATGTTTGGTTCTGCTGTGAAGTTGGGCATTTTAATATGGGCTCTTCTGGAGGCTCACTTCTTGAGCCTATCTCAAGTGGCCGTTCGAGGCATTACAGTTTTTAGCAGTTTCAGCAGGAGGTTACCGCTTGGTATTTACCACCAATTAGCAAAGCTAGCATGCTAACAAAAATGGCGAACATGGAAAACATAACTGCTAAAGAACGGCACGTTAGAATTTTGTTCCGTAAGGGTCAGTAATACAAGGTAGTCACAGGTGGCATCACATAGGACACAACAGGGTTGCAGATAAATTTATAGAGGTTTGTTCCACTTCAGAAGAGAATGAACAGCGTTTCAAGTGATTTATTGGACGCCGCAGTGTTTTGTTTTTCCCTTTAATCCCGCCATCCCTCTGTGTATATTTATCACGACTGTCAAACACAGGACTCTCTTCAGCTGTCAGATTACACCCAGAATGAAAAAGAAAGTAAACGAAGACGGAGGGAGGAAGACGGAGCGTGTAGAGGTTTACATGCCCAGAAGATTTTATATAAAGGTTGAAATACCAATGCTGTGAGGCCCTGAGAACTAGTTTTGTGATTGGGAATACGTTCTATCAATTTTCATTTCTGACACTTGTCATTTATTACTGTAATCTGTAATCTGACTGACTAGACAGGAAGAACGAAAGAGATGCTCCGCTGTTTCCACAGGTGGACGGGTTAGCAAAGCGTTCACAGAGTTTCTCTGACTGATGTCGTTTGAAGCGAGCAAAGAGAAAATAATTACAGCAGAAAAATGGATATACAGATACAATCACTTCAGAGCACTGAAACACACACGCGCGCAAACACACACACACACACACACATTCCTCATTGATGTTTGTCATAGATTTGATGTTCTGGACTGCACAGCACTGTTGCTCATTATAACAGAGAAGAAAATAACAAAGCCAGTATTGAGTGGGAGCAAAATCAAGCGAGGGGCAAACTAACAGAAGACATCAAAGAAGTGTAGTAAAAATATTGTATCTTCCTCAATATGCATGTTCTCAGCCACACAACTGAAGCAACATCTTCGCCGCAGTAGTACAATACAGGAGCGGGGAGAACTTCTTGATCTTGATACCAGCTGAGTGTTCATTCGAAACTGAAAACAACAGAGTGAAACAGTCAACAGCTCAAAGGCATTTGACACCGATAAGTTAAACTCCTCTGTCTCTTAACTGATTCAGATTGTTCTTAAATTTGGCTCTTGTTTACAAGTATTGACTTCTCATTTGTGGATTTCCATTAATTGTCAGATAGTTTTCAGTATTTCACATGTAAAGTGTCATTTACCTGAGACCAGGTCCATTGACCTTAATATTACAGTGAGGTGAAGGTGAAAGGCGCACCAGCAATGCAAAGCTCATTCGAGGCAGGCTACTTATACAGTGTTTGTGTTAATATTCATGACATGACTGTTTACGAATAAACTGAATATGCCAAAGAGTTTACTGCAGAGAAAACACAAACTGAAAACAGGGTGTTTTTTACATTATCATAGATAGATAGATAGATAGATAGATAGATAGATAGATAGATAGATAGATAGATAGATAGATAGATAGATAGATAGATAGATAACACATGATAATATAACATTTTTGTTCATCATCTCATAACAGGCATTCATTAATTTTATGCCACTTATCCTGGACAAGGTCACATTAAGTTAATTAATACCATCATTAGGAGTGATTGTCATATACTGCTCGGAGGTACTGAGAGAATATATTCATACATAAGGTGTAATATCACTTCTGGTTTTGTCTCATACGCTCGTACATTAGAGGGTTCTTACAAGCCTGAACTCTGCAGAAACCCTGGATAGAGCTGACAATCTCTTTCACCATTTCTTTAGTGTTGTTGTAATAGACTCTGTATAGTTGAGTGAATATTCAATGATCTATGTTTTATGGATTAGCTGCTTGTGACTAATCACTTTGAGTAACTTCTGCTGCACTGAGTGAAACTGATACAGACCAAAGCTATCAGTGTCATGGGATTTTGCCAGTGAGACTCCCTGCTGTGCCCAGCGCCCCTCACCGAGTTCTCAGTGTTGGTGAAGTTCAAAGTGAAAACATGACACACACATACATACACACACACACACACACACACACACACACAGATGAAACGACCTTTTGGGTTCGTCTCTCTTCTAATCCACTTAGCGTTGTCTACCTCCAGCCCACACACCAACCCAGACAGCTCCTGTCTGAATACAGGGACTTTTATAGTGCGTGTGTGTGTGTTGTTCAACAAACAGTCACTCCAACCTTAAAATTATTTTCAGTATGATGAAAGCAAATTGTTTTTAGGGATGTGATGTTTGTTGAGGAAGTCATCTGAGGACTGGAAGAGATTCTTCTTCCACTAATGAGCAGCAGCACGTAGTTTTCATTTGTCTTGTGAGGTTTTTATCTTAGCTTGTTTTAGCTTTTATTTGTTGTGCTGTTCCTCCTCTGTGGCTGTCAGGAGTTGCTCTTGATACACTGTGCATCCTCTGCTCATGTTCAGTTCAATCTGATTTTGGCTCTGACTTTGATGCAGTTAGAGAACTGAGGCTGCAGCTTTCTTATCTTGTGCCACTTTTAGCTAACTAACTCTCACCACTGGCGGCATCTCGCTTTTCTCTGCTTCTTCTCAGGGAAGATGCCATAGATGACATAGATCCGCTCAGAGAAATCACAAGGATCTGTGAAGTATTTTGGGGGGGATCACCTGGTTAGAGGCGATATGGTACAGTAGGAGGCTGCGTGAGTCAGAAAGTGTCTCTGGTTTCGTGAAATATCATCCCCTGTACGAGGAGACAGTCATCGGCGGCGGGGTGATGCTTCCCAAAGGGATGATGGAGTGTGTTTTTGGTTCGGTGTGTGTGTGAGTCTCTGCTGCAGACTCAAGTTGTCAGGAGTTTATGAGAGGATTGAGAGTGACAGTGTAGATATGTTACCCTGCATCCTCAGCTCAGCAGCTGTCTATTCAGGGAACACGCACGCGGCGACGGTGTGTGAAAGTGTGCGTGATGTAATGATATAATTCATTCACTTAATGAGACTTCAGGATAAGTGATGGTGTGAGAAACTGTTGTTGGAATATTAGCTATACCAGTGAAGCACTGCCGCACAAGTGAAGTCAAAGGTTTGCGTTTTTTGGCTTTAATCAGCTAAAGGTCAAACGAGGCAGCTTGTCAGTCTCAATCAGTTCACAGTCTGAGCCTCAGTGACTCAGACTTCTTAGAGGGAGAGGACGCAGCTACAGTAGGATTGCGTGGCACCGAGCGTCGTCATGAGTATCGCCTCTCTTTGCAAACTCCAAACAACTGCAGTGTCCTTCACACCGAACAGTTTGCCTTTGCGAGCTGTGGTTTATGGTCACATTATCGCCCGTCACTGTGTGTCGTAACGATGAGGGCCGCGATGTGGACAAAACGATCGTGACTTTATGGATGTTGACCGAGCGTTTGTGTTCTGTTAATTCGTTCACAGAAACGTTCCAGTTTTATATTCATAATTTATCTTTGTGTTCCCACTGCAGGCATTGTACGCCTCGTCACTGTGGGGATCCCGCTCTGTGAGCCTCCACCCAGGGCCTCTTCCATTTCTGTTCCGCCTAATTATGTTGTGATGACAGTTTTTCCTTTGTTAACATCGTGACTCAAAGTCTGGGCGTTGGTGTTTTTGTTATTACAATGTGGGCACTGTGAATCCTTTGAGACTTAAACTTTGTTTAGAAGAGACACAAATGAACTTTCTTTCAGTAAGAAGAGTTAATATTTCTTGTAGATTAATGTGGCCAAACGGCGAGTTAATGAAATCATAAATCTCTGCTTTGAGCACAGCCATCTTCCCTCCTGATGTTTACATTTCGCTTCTCTCCATCTGTTCAATGCAGCTGTACCGGAGAGCTGCCGAGCTGAACTCCACACTTGACTCGGTCTTAAAATGGAGTGACTAAGCACAGATTTAATGTTGGGCTTATAGCTACTTAAAAACGGAAAGTACGAACTGTCAGCTTTCCTGTGAAAAGTAAAAATGTGTCAGGTTTGCACCTCGGTTTGTTTGCAAAAATAAAATGTAAAAAGCTTTCTCTAATAACCTGCTGACTGCTCGACTGCTCCTACATCACTGACGCTAAATCGTGTCTCTTTGAGAGGTTTTTATTGAGTGTGTGTGCGTGCGTGTGCGTGTGTGTGCGTGTGTGTGAGAGAGAGAGCAAAGGGATCCTATGGATGTGGAGATCCACGCTCTGCTGGCCAAATATAAAGGTCTATAAAAGCTACCAGTCAACATGGATGACCTATTTACAGTCAGACACACTGCCACACAAATACACAAATACACACCAGACAATGACTACAGCCTTATTTTTTCTCCACATATATTTAGGAAGCATCTTTTTTTTTTTTTTTTTTTTTTTTTTTGGCAACACTGTGTTTTTAATCAGACGACCCTGAAACAGTGGTAGAGACATCTGGCCATGGTCATCAGTGCAATGCCTGTGCAGGTGTGATTGGACAGGGATGTTGTTTCCCCAACATCTGCTCATTAGGTCAGTATCTAAAATGTTAGTTATTTTTAGCTCCTGGGCTGATTTTCCTCTCCTTCTTTTCTTTGTCCCTCTCTATCTTTCTCTGGACAGCTGGCCTGTGGCACAATCTGCCGTCCTCACTGTCTGGATAGTTGTTGGTTTTGCCACTGATGTTGCCTTAACATCTGGCAAATGTTAATTTATTTTGTAGTGTGGATCTGGGGACTCCCGGTGTGATTTTGTGTGCGTTGGCTGTCCAGGTGCAGGAACAAGCTGTACGACTGACTGACCCTGTGCTCTTTAATGTCGAAGCAGAATATGGAAGTAGTTAGATCTACAGGACACAAGCTGCTGATAAAAACACCTGCTGCAGCAGCAGTAGTACAGCGATCCTCGCTATTTCACACGAGAGTGAGAGTAAATGTGTATATTTATTTGCCTGCTCACTGGATAATGCGCAGACTCCTGTGGGTCTTTGTGTTTGATGAAGTGTGTGTCTGTGTGTTTTAAGGATCCCTGCCTGTCCTTGAGTCCAACAGCGAGGACCTTGTCTGCCTCCACGATGTCAGCTCATTGATTCATGCTGCAACTCCACCACTGACCCGTAGGATGACTCTCAGGGGGGGTGTGAAGACAGGTTACATACATCAGACTGCCTAAGAGCCGGGCAGATGTGCACTGACACACACAGACAGACACAATATACACTCTTAAGCACATGTAGCTCAAGCACGCTAAAGCCAGGATGCTAGCATGCTCACAATGATATCGTATGTTAATGTTAAGCAGCTACACTGTATGTTTAACATCTTAGCTTAGTGTGTTAGCATGCTAATATTTTTAAAGTCGCATGCAGGACAGAGACAGAGACGTGCCCAGTGGGGTTTCAGGGTCACCATCAGGACCATCAATGTCTGTACCACATTTCATCTGATAGCTGCAGGGATATTTCACTCTGAATATTAACTTTAATGGTGACGTTATAGGACAAATCTGGTAATCAGTAAAGTCAGTAAGAGTCATCATCTGGTCAGCATGAATGTCTCTGCAAAATTTTGTGTCTATCCATCCTGTAGATCTTGAGATATTTCACTGAATAAGTGATTGACCTCCTGATAGTGATCCTCAAAGTTATTAGGATTCATCCTCTGGGATCCTATTCCTATCCTATATCCTATTTCAGTCTTGACCAAAGTAGTGGACTGACTCACAGAAAACATTTAGAAAAAGGTGCACGAAGATCATCATGTCAGTGGCACAAAAATGATCTCGCCGGTACAGATTTTTTTTTTATTATTATTTCTTCCTATAAATAGCTCGTTATTTCAGAACATCTGTATACTCATGTTTGCTTAGCAGTTACTCTCCTGGGCTCTGTCCCACAGAGACACCAAGGTTTGCTGCTCTGTTGTTGTGGTCATGGTGAGCTGCTGCTGGTTGACAGTGCGAAGCTGAGTTGCTGCTGAGAACTGGGTCAGTTTGTGCATCAGTCTGCACAGCAGCCTGTCTGTGCCAGCGTTTTGTCTCCAAGCAAAAAGGAAAAATTGTGCCAGATTTAAACCAGATCCTTCAGATATGGGATCTGTAAACAGAGTGTTTTCCAGGCCTGTTTTGTGGGACTTATCCATCCTGAGGCTTAGTGGATGAGACACAGTCTCTGGGGGGTTTTACCGGAGTTTGTGTGTGTGATCATGTGAAAATATGTGAGCGTTTATGTGTGCAAAATGTGTGTCTGCCATCATTTAAGTTTAGCTTACATCGCATTTCATCCTATTTGATCCCATTGGCGCCAACACGTTTAAACGATAAGGCCGCTCAAGCAGCTGTTTTCAGAATCTAACTTTCTAGAACGAGACTTGAGGCAAAGCCAACAGCAAAGAGAGAAACTGGCAAGTTTTGGATTTTTTCTAACTGTGTGACTCGCCCTCTGAACACTGCCCATTAAAGCACAAACCAACCCATATATTATTAATCTGTTTGGCTCTCCACTGCCAGCATCAGAGTGCATTATAACATGATACTCCCCGGTGATGATGATATATTCTCTCTCATTTACACTTCATCCGAAAAACAAACAACTGAGCTAATAGTCAAGGGGCAACATCTGGGATTTCTGGTAGAGCATGGGATAAAAAAAAAAAATGTTCCTTTTTCCAGACTCTTTGAGTTTAGCAGCATTTTTCTCAAGTATAAAAGTGTTCATACCGCTTCCCTCTAACTAGATGGACACCGAGTTGTGTTCCAGATCTAACGCCAGGTGCTCTTTGACTGTCCCTGAGTTGAAAACAGTGTGTGGGAGAGATGACAGGTTGCCTGAAGGAATGTTAAAGCACAAGTGATTCATCTCATCTTTGTGCAAGGAGGACCAAAAGCGATTTTTAATTCATACGCAGAGAAATGCCACATCCTACGCGTACATGCATCAGCACATACCTGATCAAACACAGAATATGACTTGCGCACACAGTGATTCAAACGCCTCACATTTCATGGGCCCGCCGTGCAATGGCTTGCAGGTATGGCGTGATTGTCGAGGAGCCCAGTCTGTGTTTATGCATGGTGATAATAAATTCATTGTGTTTGAGAAATGGAGCAGACGGTCTCAGTGCTGTGAGGGAGAGCTGAGGAGATGCAACATGCATGAATTCAGCTGAAGGAAGAAGCTCCCTCACATGTCGCAGTTCCCCATCTGAAGACAGAGATGAATTAGTAAAAAGACAAATTATCTTAAATATCTTACGCCGATCCGTGTTCCTGTAATGGGGTCTCGTCGGTTGTATTTTAATGATATGTCTCAAATATCTTCAGCTTTTCATATTATAATCCTTAAACTGCAGGAAGCATAGATAATTTACAGCCGTGTGGATGTAATTTTTATGAGCTCGGGAGATGATAGATGGTAGATTCTCTGGTATCATGTCGTTATTCATTCTTATCATATTTTCTCTGTTTCCCCCCTCTCTCTTTGCTTCTATCTCGTTCCTGTCTTCCCTCTGTGTCGTCTTGCAGGTGTATGGTGCGCTGACCCTGCCTGCGACAGGCGAGGAGTCAGAGGACCAGGGCCATGATTGGCTCTCCTGGCCCTGGTGGGCGTGCCTTAGTGCCATGGCCGAGGGTGTGGCGATGGGTCCTGGGTGCTTCTCTGGTTGCTACAATAACACTGACGCTACCAGGAAGTAGCCAGGCCTGTCCGCCACGGTGCGAGTGCTCGGCTCAGCTGAGGTCAGTGTCGTGCCAGCGGCGGCGGCTCACTAATATCCCAGAGGGCATCCCCACAGAGACACAGCTTCTGGACCTCAGCAAGAACCGGCTTCGCTGGGTGCAAGCAGGCGACCTGGCACCGTATCCACGGCTTGAGGAAGTGGACCTCAGTGAGAACCTCATCGCCACATTAGAGCCCAATGCCTTCGCCACCCTCCAGAGTCTTAAAGTGCTGAAGTTAAGGGGGAACCAGCTGAAGCTAGTGCCCATGGGGGCCTTTGCCAAGCTGGGCAATCTGACCAGCCTGGATCTGAGTGAGAACAAGATGGTGATATTATTGGACTACACCTTCCAGGATCTGAGAAGTCTGAAACATTTGGAGGTTGGAGACAACGACCTGGTTTATATATCCCACAAGGTAAGCTCTCCAGCATCTTGTCTGTATCATAGCTGTTACTAATGAAAAACTGGATGGAAATTAGATCCCAGAGGAGCATACTTTCATACTGATAGTACAGGAATATATTCTGGTAGTTTTAAGTAGATGGTAGTGCCAAGCAGTTATCTGCCAGCCGTAGTGCCTGTAGCAGCGCCTGGTTTGGCTCAGAAATATGTTGTTCAACGCTTAAGGAAATAGGTTGATTTGCTTTCTTGCCAAGAGCTGAGATGAGAGAATAGACCATAGACCACCAGAATAGACAGACTTTCATGTCTGCACGCTAATTATGAAGTTAGAGCCAGAGGGCAGGTAGCTTAGCTTAGCACCTTGTTTTTACAGGGGGAAACAGGTTCGAAGGGGGAAGCTAGCCTGACTCTGTCCAAATGTACCAACACAACCACCCCACAAACTCCTAGAGTTAGAGAAACAATGTACAAAACATGTATTTACATTCACTGCTTGCCATCGTGCATGTGTCAAATAAAATGTACCTTATTTCAGGCTTTAAAAATCTTTATCTTCCTGATTTCCAGGCATTCTCAGGGCTGCTGGGACTTGAAGATCTCACAATAGAGCGCTGCAACCTGACATCCATCTCTGGCCAGACGCTGTCTTACCTTCGCAGCCTGGTCACCCTTCGCCTCCATCACCTCAGCATCATTGCCCTGGAGGACCAAAACTTCCGCAAGCTCTCCAGTCTGCGGGGTCTAGACATTGATCACTGGCCGTACCTGGAGTACATCTCCCCTCTTAGTTTTCAGGGCCTGGACCTCCACTGGCTTTCAATCACTAACACCAACATCACCTCTGTCCCTTCCGCTTCCTTCAAGAACCTGGTGCACCTCACCCACCTCAACCTGTCCTACAATCCCATCACTACACTTGAGCCCTGGGCCTTCAAGGACCTGCTGAGGCTGAAGGAGCTCATCATGGTAAGCACAGGGTTGATGACAGTGGAGCTCCATGCCCTTGGAGGCCTCCGACAGATCCGGGTCCTCAACTTCTCCTCCAATGACCTGCAGACTTTGGAAGAGGGCTCCTTCCACTCTGTCAACAGTCTGGAGACCCTCAGAGTGGATGGGAACCCCCTGATGTGTGACTGCCGTCTGTTGTGGATCCTGCAAAGACGCAAGACCCTCAACTTTGACGGCAGAGTGCCGGTGTGTGCGGGGCCGGTGGAGGTGCAAGGGGTCAGCCTCAGCGCCTTCACCGATTCTGCACTCTTCGATCACTTTACATGCCAGAAACCTAAGATACGCAACCGTAAGATGCAGCAGGTAATGAAGATTATTATATTTAGGTTTAATAAAATTGCTTCTACAAGCACAAAAAGTATTAATACTGTTTTCATTGTCACTGATTTTGTGTATATGGGCTGCTGTGTTTTTCTGACTCTCCTGCATTTATTCGTACATGCCACTTCTTTCCTCCACCTCCTGCAGGTGATTGCTCGTGAGGGCCAGCCGGTGAGTTTTCTGTGTCGAGCTGAAGGAGAACCAGTACCTGCTATTGTCTGGATTTCCCCACAGCGCAGACGGATCACAGCTAAGAGTTCAGGGCGCATTACTGTTCTCCCGAGTGGCACCCTGGAGATCCGCTACGCTCAGCTTACCGACAGCGGGACGTACATCTGCATCGCCAGTAACGCCGGAGGCAATGACACCTACTTCGCCACACTCACAGTGCGAGGCCAACCGCTAGATGCCGCCTCAGCCTTCTTTCTCAACCGCTCGCTGTACAGCGGCGACTTCTTCAACGACACAAATCTGAACAGCACACGTGTTTTTCTCAAGTTCACCTTGGACCTGACCACCATCTTGGTCTCCACGGCAATGGGCTGCATCACCTTTCTGGGAGTGGTCCTCTTCTGTTTCCTGCTGTTGTTCGTGTGGAGCCGAGGACGCGGCCAACGCAAGAACAACTTCACAGTGGAGTACTCTTTCCGGAAATCTGAACCAGCCACTGGAGGCTCCTCGGGAGGGACCAGGAAGTTCAACATGAAAATGATATGAAACAACGCAGCCAGGGGTCCCTCGGGGGAGGCATGAGCACGTCCCAAAAACGTGTTTGACACACGCAAACACACACAGCCACTGACTCGCAAAGAAGTTTGAAAGCACAATATAAGTCTATGGTTCTGTTCAAAATTGAGCGCCCCACATCAAAAACTGGAGCCATGACTCGATTCGGTTTGATTTGTAAATGAAAACAAAATGACCCTGATCTCTCTGCCTCTCAGTGGTTTAATTCAGCTTGTGGTGAAAAGCATGTTTGAAGGATGCTGTAACGAACTACAGTATTGATAGATAGATGAAAGAGCGACTGGTCATGCTTGATAAGACTAATAGTTAAGACTTCTAGGAGTTAAGTTTTGGAAATTGGCATGATTATTGAGCTGTAGAGTACTGGTAGTTCTGTCTCTTGGTTACATTAATGAGAAAATAAATTACATTTTCTTTTACCTTTTAAATTTCCAGTCTGGGATTTTTAAAAGAAATGTTTTACAGGGAGATCAGGCTACTATCCATTTATAGAGTTTGTAGCTATGCTCTTCTAAAGTCTGCCTTGTTAAGAATCGTGCATGTAGAAGTACAGCTGAGAGTTAAGTTGTAAGTTCAAACCACTGAATAAAACAAATTGTTTTGCAAGACAGTTTGAACATGTTTCTCTATACAACAGCCACCTTTATCCAGTCTGACCACAGCTGAACAGTGAGGAGGGTTCTGTAGGGTCAATGAACATTATCAAAGGCCACTTGTTTTAATGAGCTACAGCTGAATGCATGTAAAATATGGTCTGATAATAACATTTTGGATCATTCACATGAATAAGACAAAAGTGATTCGGCCTTTTCTTTTCTTCTTTGTGAGATTTTGCGACAACATTAGCTGTGTGAGTTTGGGACGAGCGCATTGGCCGAGATCTGCTGTGGCTGCCCGTGGGCCTGGAGGGTTTGGTTAGGAAGTCAAGCCCACCAGACACGGGCCGCCACAGTTACCATAGCAACCAACGCAAGAGAGAGGAAGGGGGACCGAGGGCTGGCGGCCACAGGAGAGTTGCTGGGTAGAAGAGGAGAGAGGGAGAATAAAATAAGTCAATGTGACCTCTTCTTCCTCTCCAAGCCTCGCTCAGCCTTTTTCCTGACCCTCTCCCTTTCCAGGAGAGGTTCGAGCTGCCGGGCCTCCAGCCTCCGTCCCTGCCCTCTGCTGTGCTGGTGGATGCCTGACCTTCTCAGCGCTGCCAGGGGGGAGCAGCCTGGAGAGTCGGGTGATAACTCAGAGGTAGACAGAGGACACACAGTTACACTGTAGGGGTCTTCAGCATAAACATAAACACACTCACTCATCCTAATAGTGGAAAACACACATAGCAACACATGTATAGCACCTTTTCTCAGGAAAAGTGAAATAACTAGCCAACAGAGCGAGTGTAACCACACACATACTTACTCTGTTAAAGTCTAACATTCCAGCAATACTATACGTAGAGCCATAAAGCTAAAATTCATTCTCTGATAGAGAACTGATGTAAATTTGTGAAGAAACAAAGCCATAGTATGTGTAGGTTGTTTTTTATACAGTAACATGTGCATGATTCAGTTATATAATAACAGTTATTGCTATTGCCATCTTACAAGCTGTCATGATGATCACAAGACCATCTGCTGTCACTGGGCTTGCATAAAATTGCACCACACACACACACACACACACACTCACACACACACACACACAAAAGATAAAACCACATTAAGGTTATGTGGCTTTAAACAATCACATGTAACTTAAATATAAAGCAGTGTGACGCTGATTGCCCTCTGTCTGTCTCTGAGACGGCCGGTGTGCGAATGTCTCTGCCCCCCTAGCCCAGTGCATCCCCCCCAACTCACCCCCTAACCCCCCCATACACCCCCACTGGGTCCTCCTTTTGGGAGGGGTCCCTGGCTGGAGACCGAGGATCAAATGTAAATGAAGTCGTGTTAACCCTACCCACGCCATGTGCATCGTATAGTGGAGAGTAGTACTGTGGTTTTAAAAAACGTGGAAAAAAAAAAACAACAACAAAAAACTTTATTTAAAGTGTTCTGTTGCTTCTTGTTTGTCCTCCATTTTTAATTTCCTCAGTTGTTGTTCTCCGTGACCTTTTGGCTGTTTACAGTTTTAAAGTTCCTCGTCCTCCGTGGGGGACCGTTCTGTTCTCAACACCTAATAACCTTCCCATGCGCTAGACAGTGTGTGCTCCCATTTCAACGTGCATGTCAACTGAAACCAGGCAGAGCAATATCATGGAGAAAAGAGACTTAATATAAAGTTGTTGAATTGGAGGTGTCATAAAATGGCCTGGTGAAGAAAAAACATTTCTTCTGACTTTCATCTAAATGTAAATTTAGCTACTGGATAGATTTTCCTTGAAGTTCAAACTTAGCCTTGTTAAAAGTATAACTAACTAGAGATTTATACACTAAATTAACAAACCACACACGCTCGTTCTCATGTAGAGATTAGTTGTTCACATACAGTATAGACACTTGATCAAAATGCTGTTCAATAATAATAATGTAATTTAGGAGTGTTTTTAAGCTAGCAATGTGCAAAACATTATGCTAAGCAACATAATCTGATATTAAATATTCTAAACTGCACGAATAGGTACTAACTAACTCTGAAACATGTTGTGTATGCATAACAATCATACCAACATTTACAAACTAAACTGACTAAACTGACTGTTCCTTTCATATTGTTTTGCTCCTAATGCTAGTCATTTCTGAAGCTATTTTGTGACGCTACATTGACTGTCTCTTTACGTAGCTCATTGCAGTTGATTGGACACAGATATTCTCTAGGACTCAACATATCACTAAGCAAAAAAGAGCTACCTGATGTAGTAAATCACTAGTTTGAAACTAGCTAGTTACTCAGAACTTAGTGCTACATTTACAAAAAGCTAGCATAGCATATGACCCAGCACATCACCTTATCTGACCCGACACTTAAATACTGTTAGTGCCTGTAATGTTAGGCTAAATATTTAAATAATGTTGGTTAGGTTAGCGTGATTGTATTTCACTCTAAATGAATAAAACTAAATCTTACACACATATTTAACTATGTTTGCAAACATAGCTGCAAACAGCTCATGATGCTACAATGACTTTCAGTGTATATGTGTTGATTATTGTACAGTGTCTCAGATATTTCTTGGCAACAGGTTTACACATTACTTAAGTCTTCATGAGCGAAGATATTTGGAGTTTTAATGGCATCCCTAATAAAAAAAATTGAAGGAAGTACTATACACAAACTTAGTGACTGATTTACGAATACCTGCTGCTGTTCAGTTCATTGACGTGTGCAATGTGTCAGGAGGGCTTGTAAGTACACATTGTATCATTTTAAGGTGTCATACTGTGAAAAAATTGGGCATCACTGCTTTAATGAATGAACATCTACAGCACGGGTTAAAGAAAAGTTTGTGGTCTGGAAATAATTTGCCCCAGGTAAAAAGAAACCTCAAACTCTCAAAACTTTTGCAAAATAAATCCTGCAAACTCAATTTTTGTCCCTTGTGAGGGATGATGAAACTGCGGCTTCTGTGTCAGGATGAATAACTGAACAGCTTTTAAAGATTCATGAGGCCGAATGAGAATAGATGAACAAATTGGCCTGGTTTCCACACCGCCTTGAACAGTGTCAGTGGCCATTTTTGTGTTGAGAACAGGACGACGCCTTCATGGACGTTTCCCCTCCCTGAGCCGTCCCTTTTGTTTTTCCACTTTCCCGTATTTCTCAGTGAAAACTAGGTTTAGAAGACAGCGAGAATGTCTGTAGTGACTGTCGATGGTGTTGTTCTGTAAACATCAATCACAAATGTAAGCGTAGATGAGGGTGTGTTTCGTTTTATTATTATCTTCCCCTCTTTACCTCCTCCTCCCTTTCCTCTTCCTGTACCCTGTCTTCTTAACATTTCCAACCTTCGTTGTCCCTGTTCACAGTATTAGGCTGGAATATGGTTGTGTGGTAGTAGACACGTGTACTGTGTGGTCGGTGAGTCAGTGTTGTCGTGTTATGATTTGTCGCTCCTCGTGATGCCATCAAACACGGAGCAGTGATTGGATCAGTGGAGACAAAAGATGATGAAAGGGGTGACCCAGGTTCCCTACAGAAAAAAAAACAAAAACAAAAACATTGGTTCCCATTTCATGCCCTACTCATTCCTGAAGAACCATTTCTGGAACTTTCCCGCTCTGCACAGTGCCACTCTGGGATCTTTCTCTGGATATGAAAACCCATGGACTGTACTGTATGTATTTTCTCTAATGATATCTTGTCACACTTTAACTTACACATGTAGAAAGGGGGGGCTGGTTGTTCTAATACCGTGACTGTGAGCCTACACTCACTTTCTGCCTACTGTGGTACACTGAGTCATTTCGACAAGGAGTAGCATTAAAGCGGTCCATTCACTGAAAACTGACATTTTCATGTTGGTCAGGGTTGAAAATAAGTGCTTGTACCTATTCAAGCCTCATAAGTCCTTGGAAGCTGGAAGAACTCATTTTGCTTCAAGCTAAATCCTCTTGAAAAAAAAAAATCCTGTCCCAACCAGATTAAATATCCTCCCATTATCAAAGGCTTTAGGAACAATTAAACATTTAAATGATTGAACTGACACTTTGCCAAACAATTGTTCAGCAGCCCTCGATTAAAAACAGTAAAAAAAAAGGTGCCAGTACAAACAGCTTTTGCAGCCAAGGCATCACCTCAGTCTGGCTGACAGACTCTCAGTGTTCGAGAAACCAGTGGAGCTGAGCTTGATTCATCTCCTCTGCCGAGATACTTGAGAAAAACTAGGCTGAGCAATCCCCCGCTCCCTCCTCCGGTTCGTCCTTGCCTGGGGTTGGTGTACTGTAGTCTAGACGCCCCATTTACAACAGCAGCAGCCTCACTATTAGGATACCTTCCACCGGGGAACTCTTCAAAGACACAGACCAAAATAAGACAAACCCTGAGCCACCAATAATCAAGGCGTCATCACCGGTCATGCCTGAATTCTGTTTGTTGTTTGAAGGAGGCTTTGCTTTCAGTCCTCTCAAAAGAACAATTTCAGTCTCACCTTTAGGCCTGCATTTCTACAGTCTTGAGTTATTTCAGACTCCATATTAGATCTAAATGAATCCGTCTCCTGCTTCAGATCATCTACGGCTGCTGTTGTGATTGGATTAGATATGAGTTGAATTATCAGAGCTGAGAGGAGCAGTAATGGGATGATGGAGAAGCGAGCTCAGCTGATTGGGTGAATACTTAGCCTTTTAGTCCCATTTCCATAACAGACCACTCAGAAGAGAGTACCATCTTAGTCATTTGATCTTAACTGTGGTGGTCTTCTCCAATTGGCCAAAGCGGCCATTGCTAACTGATATTCAGGAATAATTGGACACGCAGCACTGCTGATGGATTGTTCAAAGCACCTTGGGCAGGCTGCTTCATCTTAACCTTGACCACATGACAGCATGTGCCCCCCTTTCTATGTGACAACACTGACCCCAAGTGGTCAATGTGAGTAACAGCAACAAATGGGACCATACTGTTGATGCACCAGTATTGTATGTGGTGGGAAAATAAAAAAAATAAACAGCTTTAGGTCTCATACGGTGAAATACTGAAGAGTGCAAATTGACTGTTAGCTTCATGAGTCAGTGCTTTACTGATTCTCTTATAGCCATAGCTTGAACTCCTCTCAACTCTGGGTGTCTGAGACGCTGCTTGAATTATCAGGAGAGGCCCCCATCCGAACAAAAACCAACAGGTTTGACCTGGTTTGCTGGGACAAATACTTCCTGATGCCCCCTCCAGTCTCACCGCCATCACAACAAACAATAACAAACCGTAATAAAACGTCACAGTAACCATTCTTTCTCTGTATATGACTGAGAGCTGATCCACAAACGGACGGTTTCTCTCTAGAGGAAAAAAAAAACAAACTTTCTTTCTTGTGGTCTTAGCAGGTTTAATCTATGCATGCCTTTTGTATACAGTGATTGGTCTTACCAAACTCTCACCTACGCGTGTACGGAGAGCTATGGGTGCCATTGTTGCTGGCCATGGGACTGGTTGAAACAAACTTACTGTAAGAGCAAGTGAGACCGTTTAAGTGTTTTAAATCTGGTACAAATAAAAGCCTGGGGTAGATAATCATCTGCTCCCGTATTCCTGGATATTTAAAAGGAGTGTGCATCTTACAAAAGAAGCACTTGTTTACTTGGGATGATTGTACTTTTACACATATCTGTCCATGCACAGAGGATCTGCTCAGATGTGTAAGTTGTAGATAAAATGATTGATATTCCAAGCAGGACGGTGGGACTGATCAATGCTGTATGGGGATAGGATTATTAATGGCATACTTTCATTGATCTATGTTGAACCTTGTCACTCTCCCACAATCCCTCTGGAGTAGGAGGAGGCGTACAGAGCTCTTATAAGACCTGGTTGGCACTCATTCCTAGGTTTCCACATTACAAGATTATTTCACTTCTTTTAAGAACGAGAAGGTGCCACTGTTTTTTTTTTTTTCCCAGGTCTGAGCTGATGTAACGCTCTCTTACTTCTCCTACTCTTCAGAGTGGTATGTTGTTGGTATAGCTCTGTGTTTGTTGGAGCCCTCTAATGGAAAATATTGAAGTTTATGTCTCAAATTTGGCTGGAGTTAAAGTATTCTCTCTGCTCTCTCTTTTCTCTCTCTGTCTTTTCTCTCTGTCTCTCTATCAACCTGGCACCGACCTCGTTAAACATTTCCGAACGTTTTTCATCGATCACATTCGTTTTTGCTCTAATGCATATTTGTTCCTCGTCGACACGGCCATTACTGACTTCTGAAACCTAGGAATGGGTGCTGAGTGCTCCAATTAAATGCAGAGCTAACATAAAGGCAAGCTGTTGGGCTTGTCGAATTGAATGGTGAGATCTGATCAATCGTAATAATAAGAAACCGTTATGTAGTAAGTACCAAACTTTGACTCACGAACATTTCACTGTACCTGAATTATAAAAATGTATATTTTGCACCGTGATTTTGTGGATCCTTGGATGTGAAGAACAGAAACTGTACATATTAGATCTATTAGCCATATCATGTCATCTAATCTGTAGACCTTCTTGCCATGTCTGACAGAGGACAATGACTGTTGAACTGTAAATAGTGTAGGTATAGTAATATAGGATTTAACTGCTGCTTCTTTTCTCCAGGGATCGCCCATGTTTTGCTCAGTCCCATGGCTGCTTGGGAAGGATGAGACAATAATGTACTGTCAATAAAACACATATGAGTTACTTTTTTTATTTCAATGTATGTTTTATATACCGTCTGTCTTGTAAATGAACTCCTTTTCGTCATAAAAGCATGATGTGACTATGTCAAAAGTGTCCAGTGTCTCTTCTCCTTACCTCCTCAAGTCACCTGATGTTCAAATATTGGGTTGACATTCAGAAACACACACAAGCTACATTACATGACTAATATGATTGTTGAACACGGTATCTGTAGATACAAAAGAGTCATTCTGAGCTCTTGTATTGTTTTGGTTCATCGTCACCACATTTTAAACAGCAACGGGAAGCTGTTTTCAGCAGACAAATAGGATTAGTGAGTAGCTGATGAACACGATGGAGCATTAAGCAGGTAAAGAGGCAGATATTTCCCTCAGGGGGTTTAGTGGTGGTGATGACCAAAAATGGAGCTAAAAATAGAGTTAATATCAGACTTACATTTGTCATTTGGCGAGAAAAACAACTCCAAATGAATGATAACTGTGAAATAGGTAAATGTTTGCCATATTAGTATAAAATGTGATAATATAACAGTGTTGTGTGCACAGTTTAATTAAATGTTCCACTGTGATTTCAGTAAGAAATCACAGTGTGACAGTCAACCAGCATGAACAAAACTACACTGTAAATTTCGGCTGTGAAATCCACAGTAAAACAAAAAAAAATATGTATAAAATATTAATTTAATTTATTTAATTTAGTAATATTATTATTTGTTTTTTTCTGGAAATTCAGAGATTTTAGAAACTTGGGTTGAGTTAAGACTTAAGAAAACTAAAATACAGCGGCTACATTCAAAGTATTTACAGACTAAATACATTTGATTTCTAGATCAACAAACAAATAAATACATAGTACATAATAATTTTGTATTTCCCAAATTTCTTTCCCGTCAGTATGAGGAAGGGTTTGAAAGAAGTTCTTTCAATATAAGTAAATAAAACAAACATTTAATGCATCATGACAAAATGTACATGTGGATGTTTTATCAGAGACATCAGTGCTGACAACAATGTCGAGAAAATAGTTTTTTAGGGCCTTTAACAGAAAATGTAATAGGACAATTAATAACAAATAAAACACGATGAATCAAAATAAATATATATATATTTTTGGGTGTCTGATCAGAATTTATAGAAGGAAGGCATTGAATTCATGACTTCATTCTTCAAGTCTACAGCTCTGGATTTAGCAGCCTGCAGCGGATTTACAGTCTACAACTAAAAACACATACATGGAACAAAGTCCAGTATTTTTAAATATCTGATATCTTTAAATTTGATTTCTTTGAACACATAAATTACAGCAGTTCTTTTCCGAATGAAATTTACAGTAAGAAAAACTGAGCAGTTACCTGAGTAAATGAAACATGGATTCATTAAATGTTGAGCTCTTCTTACTGATTTCCGGTCAAATGTTTCTGAGGGTGGTGTGTGCTGTGGTGACTGTTTCTCAGATGCTTCTTTGACCCGAAGAGAAAAACATGCTCCGTCCACATGCTCTTAGTTTACACCACCAGATGGCAACAGAGCACCACAGTGAGAAAGCATCACACAGAAAATGAAAAGAAAAGCCAGTCAGCCAATTGCTTGTTTCTTTATTTGTTTTAGTCAAAACACACAATTTACCCACACTGGTTTTCGCTTGGTGTATTATTTGTTCCAGTTATTACTTGAGTCTCCCTCCACAGGCTGAAGGCAGACCAACATGACTGACAGGCTCACTGTGTTAACGGGGAGATTAGGATCAGAAGAGAGGCTCTCTGGGTGATGACTCTGTGTTTGTGTGTGTGTGTTCGTTCTGTGCAGGCATTTGATCAACATCTTCGATTGGATGTCCACTTAACAAGTCAGACCCCCCCGCCCCTCCTCACTTCACCTTCATCGTAGCCGGGGGAGGGTCCTGGGTGCCTCGGCCCCCATCGTAAAGGTCACTCTGTAGAGGTGAAAGGTGACCACACACACATACACTGACTTCTCTGAGAGCCGTCCTTCCTCCTTCCCTCCCATTCCTCCTGTCCAGTCAGTTTCTCTGCCCCCCTCCATCATTCTCTTTCTCTCTCCCTCCTTCTTCTTCTTTTTTTTCGTCTCTGCTCTATTTGAAATTGATTGTCTTCTACCATCACAAAGACACTTGGTTCTGATTGATTGATTGGTAAGGGAAGAGGGAGAGAACATCGACACTGGGGCTTCCAGAGCTCTGAGGTCTGTCTGAAGGAAAAAACAAAAAAACAAAAAAAAAACAAAACAAATGACGCCAGTTTTATGCACTGGAAGAAACCGTGTTTCAGCTGCCTGGCTGTCTGTTTGTTTATGCTTCTGCCGGCTCCTAAAGCAGACAAACACCCAGGCCGATCGAAATTTAGATTAAAAAACAGATGAGTTGGAATACAGGAAGAAAAAAAAACAAACAAAGAAACTCACGCACAAAGTCACGCTCACACCTGTGTGATGAGACAATGGGTAGATACAGATACAGACAACGTGGAGACTATTCCCACACAAAGGGGAAAGGATTACAACAAGAGGAAAGACACACTGATGAAGCTGATACACGTACAAATACACACATTTTTATACAAATACACAAACAGCGTGTGAGGGAGCTAAAAAAGAAAGGAAAGATTAGCTGAGTGGAAACCAAAACCCAGTTGTTATTTTCCCTGTTTCTCCCCCTCTCCTCCACCTGTAGAGGTACAGAGTTCATCCTGCAGTTTATATACACTTATATAGTATCCATGCATAAAAGAATCGCTCATCCCAACCCAAGGACAGAGGTGCTTTGGTTGGTTCTCTTTTTTTTTTTTTTTTAATATGGGAATCATTTTAACACACATAGGAGACAATTTCAAACCCAAAAAAAGCCCAAAAGAGATGCAAAAACAGAAATGAGCGTCCTTGATGTGTCATTTTAACCATGATCTCTAACAATTTTCTGAATTACTACATCTCTCTTTGCATTTAAAATCTTTCCTCGCTGATTTCTTCTTCCCCTTCTGCTGCTTCATCATATATTATGTCCTTTCTTTCTCCTTGCTTGCTCCTATTTTTAATCTTTCTCTTAACTACAAAAAAGACAACGTGCAAACCTACAAACAATAAATTAACCAGCTCAAAAGATGTCAAACAATAAGACGGTTTATACCGCACGCACTCTTTTAAAGAAATTGGTTTTAAAAAACGGAACAATCATTTTGCTGTGACTTTCATGTCACTCTCATTGCTAAACATTGTCATTATTGTTTCACTACATTAACCTTTACAATAAAGATTTGAGGTATATCAAGATGAATTGTCTACACATGCCTGCCTCGTTGTGATGCTACCCTGGACGGAGGGACCAGCGAAGAGGGTGTGGATGGGCAGGGGTCACCGGCGGGCATCATGTGTCTTTTGGAAAGGTCTCATCATTTCTGTACTGATTGATCATTGGTTGGTTGTTACGCAGGTTAGGTTTAGACGTGAGCCAATGAGAGAGCGCGGGGTCAGAGGGCTTTGTAAACAGTCAGATACACACACACACCTACACTCGGATTACAAATTACACAAAAATATCTCTGGTGGGAGTGTGTGTGCATGCGTGTATCGTGGAGAGGACTCGGTGAGACGACGTACTCTCACCGGCGTGTAAAAACATGCAAAAAACAAACAATATGGTGGCGGTAAACAATCTTTTTCCCTCTCATTGTGTGAAAAAAAGTGCTTTTTGAATTCAAACAAAAGTGGCTTTTTATATATATATATGTCTATGTATATAACGTCATGAGGACCCCTCCTGTGTTGCTCCCCCTTCACCCAGTGTGTGCCCCCCTTCACTTTAAACACAGTGTGTGTTTGTGTGTGTGTGTGTGTGTGTGTGTTTGTGTGTGTGTGTGTGTATGTGGATAGGTGTGTTTGTGCAGAGCAGTCCAACCCCCTGGTTGAAGGAAAAAGGCACTCAACTCTTCCCACATAACAAACACCTGCTCTGTGGAAGTGTGTGTGTGTGTGTGTGTGTGTGTGTGTGTTTTGTATGTGTGTGTGTGTGTGTGTGTGTGCATGTCCCAGGTCCAGCGTGAACACAGCAGGTTTAAAGTATCTTTGGTATTGATGGCTGTGTCACAGTCCACTCTATTCTGTGAGGTAGCCATACACACAACCATCCCTAATGCTCTGCTTTGGATCTGACCTTCAGACATCTGCAGTGGAAACCTACATATTTTTTCCCACTCTGGACTCGAGAAGAAGTCTTAAACGGCGCCTCCAGCAAGCAGGGAATCTGTTATAGTGCACTACGTAACAACCGGAACCCAAACTAACGGAGGAATGTCACTTCAATGTTTCCTTCCAGTCTCATATGACGGGCCTCTGATGCTCCTGCCTCCCCTGTTGCGCCCTTTTTACCTCCTGTCTGCGTCTCCTCTCTAATATGATTATCTCCCGCTAGAAGATGCTACACAACAAGTGGCTTTGCCCACAAAAATTCATGTTTTTTAAAACAAACAAACAAACAAACAAAAAGACACAAAAGAAATGAGGCGGTTCTCATGGTAACCAAAAAACACCATCAGCAGAGGAATGCAGTGACAAGTCCAGTTCAAAGGGCTCAAAGTTCAGAGATCAAGGAAGAGGTCCATCTACTCCATCACACAGGTATTCACAAATATGCACAGTACATCACTTGTGGTATTCCTTCCCGGTCTGTGCATAGGATCAGTCTATGACATGTTGATTCTTTTTTTTTTCCTTTTTCATCTTTAAGTTTTTACATTTTGTCAACAAGGTGCTTCTTTACATATAGTCTCAGCACAACATAGCACAATAGTCACGAGAGAGAAACCATGTGTCTATGGTACTAATTATTACCCGCATCAATAGTTAAGGAGAGGGAGGGGGGATGAAGACACAACAGTGGGGGAGTAGCAAGAGAGTAGATAAATAGAGAATAGATAAGACAGAGAGACAGAGAGAAAGAGAGAGAGAGAGATGAAATCAAAGATTATTTACAGTCATTTTCATTGTGTTTCACGATCACATCAATGTTTTTCTGAGGTATGGAATAGGCAACGTGCCCGTGTAGTGCTCGCAGGTTGACGGTTGTAATGACACAGGCCAGACACAGCGGGGGCCCATGGCGACGGAGCGGGCTGCACCTGTTCTCTGATTATCATAAAGAGGCAAACATCATTGGCACTCAGGATCCTACTATATATTGTGACATTTGACCTCAGCGTTTGGCCACTAGAACAGGGCAGACACACTCCACCCACCACCCTCCCCTTCCTCCCTCCCTACACTTGGGCATGACACTTTTTTTTTTTAAAACACGGAGAGTGTCATCCCTGTTTGATTGTTCTCCTTTTGTAACCTGAAAAATAACCTCTCAAGTGGCTACGCGGTCTATGGCCATGTCGCCATACAACGAGACAAGTCTTAAGAAACAAACATTCAAATATGTATCAAAGGGATCAGGGGGAAAAGGGGGAATATTGAGAGTAATCAGTTTGTCTCAGGGCTACACGTTTGTTTACATAGAGTATTGTTCTACTAGAAGTCTAAGCTGCAGGTTGCTGTAGGCCTGCTGGAGATAGGAGCTGCAACTGCATGTTCAGATGTGGTCTAAATGGACAGCAGGTGGCGCAGTTACACTGACGTGAAGCGGGCCAAATCACTGCAGAGGACAGTGCAACATTTACGCACATGCATGCACACACGCATGACGCGCGCACCCAGTGATGCAGAGGTGGTATGTGGTTAGCAGGTCAAAGGACCTGCCGAGAGCGTTTCACAGACACTTGACACACGCAAACGCACCTCTCAATCAGCCTCAGTGTCTGTTACTGGAATGAGGAGTGGGTTGATCACGGCCCAGCAGACACGTGTGCTGTCTGATTTCTGTCTGATTTGTGAAGACCAACGTGCGGCCGCTTAAAGCTTATCGGTTCCCTGTCATGAGTGATTCTTTGGTGTGTTTACATCCTTACAACAGGCAAACCAGTAGAGGTTCCTAAAGCAAAATCCCCCCTTTTCAAGGCTTTAACACAGACCCCACAGTGTGGTTTAGTGTAGATGGATTTTCTTTGGTTTTCAGGTGGGTTTACTAAGAGCCACGCGTGGTTGCTTGCGGGCAACCCCTCTTTAAAGCTACTGGATCTTTGGTTTGAAGAGTCACAATTTGAAATGCATGTTAACCCCTGTTAGAGTAGCATTCACATTAAAAAAGAAAACACACGGAGCATTGAGAAGATCTGATTCATCTGCACAAGTCGTCAACACTTTGAGCAGATGAATCAGATGTGGTCTGGGGGCTACACACCCTGTAGCCCTGCAGGATTTAGAGTTAGAGCCCGCTGCTTTAAACAATCCCCCTCCCCTCCCTCCATCCTCCATGCATCTGTCCAACCATCCGTCCTGCACCGTCAGGCCTTCGAGAAAGTGGTTGCAGAGGAGGTACCGGGTTGGATCGGTGAGGCGTTGTTGTTGTTGTTGTTGTTGTTGTTGCTGTTTCCATGAGGAGTGTGCATGTGGCCGTGACCGTGCACCCCGTGACTGTGATCCTCTGTGTCCCAGCGATCCGTACAGCGGCGGCGTGAGTTCATGAAGAAGTTGGAGACGGTGGAGAGCTCCAGGCCCAGCTGCTGGGAGATGGTGATCTGCATCTCCTTGGACGGGCGGCGGTTCTCTCTGAAGATGGCTACCAAGGTGCGACGCTGCAGGTCTGTGAAGACCAGTCGCTGCTTCTTTGGCACCTGGTTGCGCTCTCGTCCTCGGTCCTCCTCCTTGCGTTTACATGCTGGAGAGAGGAAGAGGGGAGAGGACAGAACAAAGGAGAGAAGGTTTATTGCCGTGAAAATATTCTTTACTGAAAACAAAATACAAGCTGTGGGTGGGAACTAATGGAACACATTACAGCTATACAGGATAATGGCGAGCTGCCTTTGAGGACAATAAAGGGAAGAATTTACGATAGATTAAAATGGCTCAAGGGCAAAAGATGTCAAACGGATGAATGCAGGTGTTTGCGCGCATGCATGATAAGACATGTGTTTTAGGTCAGTGTTAAAATGTAAATGTACACCACGACTGCATGACACACGTGAAACAAACAAATTAACCTGTGGCGGGGAGGTATTCAGGGTACCAAAGAGAGAATGGGAAAAGTGGAAAAGTGAAAAAGTAAATTAAAACAACTTTCTTAAAGTTAAAACAGAGAGATCTAATCACGGCACCACTTTGAAAAGATCAATCTCGACTAAACCAGAGCTTTCCAAGCCGAGTACAAGACCACTCCTGGGATCCTTTAACGCCCATCACTTTGGCTTTTGCCAGTTCCAGACCTCATATCTTATTTTCCAAAGCTTTGGAGTTTTTGAAAGTTTTAGATGCCTATTTCTTTATTTAGGTCATTGTAGTACAAAAATCAACAAGAGGAGATCTGAAATTTGCGCCACAGCTATAACAATTGTCTCCATTTTCAAATGTGATATAGCAAACAGGCACTGTTCTTAAAGACTTTCCCTGCTGGTGTGTTCATGGACATCCAGTCGTTTTAACAGCTGTTTTTTTGTGCAGAAGAAACAAACGAGCACGATAACTCTCACTACAAATGCTTCTTTATATTTCTAATATAGCTTGTGGGTAATACTTTTTCAGCAGGCTATTAAACTGTCCGTGAATGCTTCACACGGGATGTTTTTTTTCTAATGGTCCCTGCAGCAGAACATGACAATAACACAGAAAACAAACATTAAGGAGACTAAGTGTGATGGATTCAAGCATGTTTCGAATATCTACAAGTTGCAAAGTGCAGTGAAATGAAGTGAAACCGGTGGCTACCTGGAGGATAGGAAATCAATCTTAAAACGCAGCTATAGAAAGGTTGGAAAATGGTCATCGGCAGTGTAAAGTGGCCTGTAGCCTCCAGTTTGTGGAAAATGGACCACAGCGTGCCAAATCACCAGTGGTGGTCCTTTAATTGTTATGATTCTGTGTGAGGGTTTGGTTCTAATGATCTCTTAAAGAACACGGTGTTATGGTGAGTGAATGGTTTTCGTTGTGCGTCTGTGTGAAACTGGAGGAGCGTGATGTGAAATGCTGACATAGAAGCGGTCTGCCGTGCCTGGTCTGCCTGGATGCACCGTCAGTAGGCTCCTTGCTCTCGCTGTGGAGACTGAAGGGAGTCTGTTCTGTTCTGCTGCCCTAAAAAGCTGCAATGATCGATTTTCCGCGGTTTTCTCCCGAACACGTGGTCCAGTAATCAGGGCTCCCTTCCCCACCCGATCGATCCCCATCGATCCGCGAGAACCGAGGTGTGTGTGTGTGTGTGTGTGTGTGTGTGTGTGCGTGTGTGTATATGTGTATGTGTATGTGTGTGTAGAGAGAGAGAGAAAGAGAGAGGCCTATGTGTGTGTGAGTGCGTGTGCCTCGCGTCGGGGGTGTAGAGCTCGTGAACGCGCTTATGTGACAGACAGATGAAGAAGAAATTGTTTATCTGTGGAAGAACAAAGGAGATGTGGCGGAAAAGAGTGGCAGTCATCCAATCTGGGAGCTCTGGAGGAAAGCACAAAGGAATGTCTCTCATAACATGTCATTAATAAATAAATAATAATAATAATAATAATAAAAGTGTGGTCTGCTGGAAGGAAGTATATCTATCTATGTACATGTGTGGGTGAGGAGGGGAGGCAGAGGATGAGAGGAGGAGAAAGGTGGGAGATGTGGCTGCAGTGTGGAGGTGGTGTATGCAAATGATTGATGACTTTACAGCAGGTTTAGACAACAGCAGTAAACAGATTTGACTGTGAGGGGAGGAGATCAATAGAAATGTGCACATGTGTATGCATGCATGCCTGTGTGTGAGCGTGCATGTGTTTGAATTGCCATTGTTCATGCTTTGTTACTGCAAGCAAAGCATGATTAATAAACAAGATTTTTTTTTTCTTTCCCCTCAGCAGAATGGAGGTGGTGTGTGTTTGTCCCTACATTAGAGCTTCCACAGATACATCACTCCTGACCCCCCCCACAGACACACACACACACACACACACACACACACACACACACACACACACACACACACACACACACACACACACCTCCTTCACTTCTTCAACTGTTTTCCTCTTGTTGTTTTTCTCAATTGTTTTAATTTGCCCTCAGATTGATAGCCCCCATATTGATTGATCCGCACTTCAGAACCATTTCATGGAACGTTTATTCAATTGGTTCAGGCCCAGCCATGCCAGAATCTCCTCGCGGCTCTCTAAGTGCTGTCTCAAACCAAACTCAATACTCCCTAATGTAATGACTGAATGCTAGTGCTAATATAGTGATAATTTAATATGTAATGCCTGTTTTCGAACAACTCGTGCTACCGGCCATTTTACAATGCCAACACCACTCTGGTTCTCCTCCATCAGCTCCCATGCATGCAGCTCTGAGGCCTGCAGAGCAACACCATCAAGTGAAACCAAGGAGAGTTAGCACAAGGCCCGGGCCTGGTCAATACATATTTCAGATAATCAATAGATACATTTCAAATGAGACTCCTCTTGGCCCCTGAGAACACCCCCTCCCCTCCCTTCAACAGCAATGAATAGGACCACAGGGAAGCTAAAGAGGGAGCTGCTCATTAAAGTGACCTCTCTTGAGACAAGAACCACACCGTTTGTAGGCTATCTTTAGTTGCCTCATTACCAAATAGGCTTTTCTGAAGAGACAAGCGGTTGAAGCTCAGCGGTCTCAAGTGGCACTTGCTCGTGTCATCTCTTTCATATGTCCTGGTGTCAACGATGCAGCTACCACTTTGCTTAATCTCAACATCTTCACTGATCCGAAGATTAACTCAGTGGCTGCACAGCATGTTAACTTGCACTCATGCCTCCTTTAAGGGCAGCTCGGCTTTATCACTTGAGTGGCTGCTGTTTCTACTTTAGTCCACTTTCACCGTCTATGTACGTGCACTTAGCCTGCATGAAGATGAGAAGGGAAGGATGGTGGCTGACTTTGGTCTGTCCAGGCAAGAGCTGGCCAACAAAAATCACTTGGACTGCATGACAGTTCATCACAATCAGTCATTTTCTTTAAAGATCCACTTCAGTTGTACTTTAAGACATAAAAAAAAACTCTGCAGATATCTTCAACCATCCCATCAAAATTTTTCCATTTCAAAAGTTTAACTCCTACACTGAAACGTCCATGTCTAACTTTAGGCGCCACTGGAGGCTTCAAGTTTCCAAATCACACTTGCATAAGTTGCATACTGGCTCACGACTGGCTCAGGTGAACGCAGGGAAACTTTCTGAGTGAAGATGAGGCTTAAAACTCCCTCCTTAACCACTGCCAAATACCCACTGTAGATTATGTGTGTTGCATGTTGAACAGCACTGACTTCAGACTCCAGTTAACAGTGGGATTTTTTGTCTGAAGACACTCTGTCTGCTGTGTTTTGAAATGTTGAAGGTGCAGGGGGAAACATGAGATTCTCGGATGGCAGCTCTGTCCTCAAGGTATCACAGCTCGATTAAACAGAGATGAAAGCCAATAAGTGGATGTGAGCCACGCTTAAAAAGGCCATCTATCTATATCCTGTGATGTGGTCAAAATGAAAAAGCAAGTTGAATATGACAGTAATCCAGAAAAATGCAGAGAACCAACACTATATGTATATATACAAAAATCAGTGAGTTTATAGCTGTAGGAGTGAATTATGTGGTGTGTTTCTTTACCTAAAGATCTGCAAATTTACATCAGTGTGTGTGTGTGCATGTGCGTGTGTGTGTGTGTGTGTGTGTGTGTGTGTGTGTGTGTGTGTGTGTGCGTGTGTAGGTGTGTGTGTGTGAAGATGGGGCATGAGGGGCAGACGGTGAACTAACCGCACCGTGCTGCTGCTAGTCGACGCCTGGACGGACGGATGAGATCGGGCTTTGTGTCCGGTGAGACGGGCCCTCTCCCGCCCTGGACGGACTACTGCAGGCGAAAAACAGTTTGGCGTCAATCACTCTCTTTCACACCTCTCAGATGTACGGTTATTGATTATATTGATCATATTATAGGCCTATTCATTGCTGGGAAGTAAAAAAAGAAAAAGAAAAAGAAAAAAAAAAGAAAAACGCAAATCACCATCAACCCCAACCCGCAGAAACACACAGCAGCGGTGAAACCAAAGCGACCATTCATCCTAAAAATACTCTGGATTGATTCGGATCGGATTATTTGAAGGCTTTCGTTTATTTGTCGATGTTAAAGCCTGTGTTGTCTTGTTCAGACGAGTGATCGGCAGCTTTACAGCCCATCAGATATTGGCTTGTAGTCTATTAACCGTCTGCGCTACTTTTAAATGTTTTTTTTTTAAACCAAATTACGCAGAAACGACGCAAAATAAATCCGTTTATCTCCAGAGAGCACAGGCTTCTCCCAGATATTTGCTGCTGATTTTGAGCACCTGAACACGGTGAGAGTAGTGAGAGTAACCCGGTGAAACGCGACTGAAAGGGGGGGGGGGGGGAGTTACAGAGAGAAATGTGGCACAGAAACGTTTATTAAAAAATATAAGAACCATCTTAGTGATGATTTAAATATCGGACATAAAGAGTTTAATTCGGCGCTTTTATTTTTGAACGAGGTGTTTTATTAAAGCACCAAAGAAGGTCCCTTTAAAAGTTCTAAATATCTGGAAAGTGTATTACTTTTTTGAAATTTTATTATCGGCAAATGTTCAGATTTTAATTAGATCAAAACTAAATACTTACCTAAGAATATTCAAAAATGTGTTGATATATTATTCTAAGGATTCTTAGTGTGGATTAATAAATTATAAATAAATAAATGAACAATATAAATATTGTAGATATTATAGATTTTTTTTAAAAATAACCACGGTGCCGGGGGGTATAATTGAGTATTAACTTTATTTATAATATGAACGAAGTCTGTGTTGGCTTCTCCTGCAGGGCATTTTAAATTAAAAAAAAAATAGACAAAATGGGAATTAAGTAACTAAAACTGATGATAATGTCTCACTCTGCTTCTCTTTTTTTATTTGTTTTTTTACTTCACGCACACACACACACACACACACACACACACACACACACACAGGGAGAGGGAGAGAGAGAGAGAGAGCTATAAGGAGTCTGTGTGATAAATTTCCCCTCATGGACAATAAAATTGAAGTTGAAAAGTGAATCATTTGACCCAGAACTAATCTGACTTTAAAGGTTTTTATTTGCAGCTTTAACACAAGTGTGTGTGTGTGTGTGTGTGTGTGTGTGTGTGTGTGTGTGTGTGTGATCAGGAGGAAGTGTCCTCTCAGCATCAGGGAGGCCTTTTACAAACTGACACGAGCCAAATTAATGAAGCTTCACCTGAGCCAAGTGAGGCTGAGCTCCACATTAAAAAAAATGACTGGAGGAGCTGGGATCAAGAGATGCATCATCATTATTGTCCTGTTTACATATTTGTGTTAATATTCATCATGAGACCTTAAGGTGGAGGGGTGTAATCATTAATTTTGCACCACCCAGCCTCATTACAAACATCCATTTTTAAACTGAACGTTTCATCCTGTGCGCAGACGTATCATTTAAAATAATGACTGGCCAGAACGAGGGCACAAATATTTAATTTCATCAGCGTCTGTGTCATGAAAGGTCATTTCAAATATTAAGTGATATAAAGCTTTTCTACACTGTGCTACACTGTGACGTTTACGTTCTCCCAACACACACGCTCCCCTCTCATTCATACCGTGGAGTGTCACAACCGTTCACTCCAGTGTGCCAGTTGTGGCTATGCAAAATGACTTCTGTCTGTTACAGGGAGACGAAATAAGGGTAAAAAGGCAAACGATGTGCTTTGCTGATGCTGGTACAGAGCCAGGAGAGGAAGAAAGGGGGGAGGAAGGCAGGGAGGGAAGGAGAGAGAGAGAGGGAGAGAGAGAGAGGGAGAATGAGAGAGCCGAAGAGAGCAGAAGAGAGGAAATCAATACCGATTCAGAGTGAGTCAGATAAGCCTGAACAATGTATAGTGCAGACACACTCTATAACCCAGTCACACACACACGCGCACACACACGTGTGTGTGGTAGTGCTCACACAGGCACACACACATGCACGCACACTGGGTGAAATGTGCTCGCGTGCCTCCATAAAGACGCATTACAAACCCCATAAAGCATCGCAACCTTTAAAATCAAATGACATCACAACCTTGGATTGCTTTGAGGATTCGCTGACATGAGCAGAAAGCGCTCATTACTACGACTCGATAGGCAGCTGGATGCTCTGATGCTCTTTGTCTACTGTAAGATGCTCTTAAGCTCTGATCTTTCTGATGTTTTTTTTTTTTTTTTTTTTTTTTTTTGGCGTTCAGATATCGGCCCTCCTCGCTCCTCTTGCTCCTGCTGCTGCTGCTGCTGCTGCGCTCTTACAAATCATCAGAGAGGCCTCACAAAAAATGTGATCTGATCTGAGTTTTCAGCGCTTGCAAGTCTACACCGTCCTTGTTGGTGTCAGATCTGTGCTGTTGATATTTCACAGGATGTCTGAGGTGTAAACAGGGTTCTTCACAAAACCACTTACACACCCTCTGGCGTGGTGTTTTAGGCCGGGAGACTGGTGTGTGTGTGTGTGTGTGTGTGTGTGTGTGTGTGTGTGTGTGTGTGTGTGTGTGTGTGTGTGTGTGTGTGTGTGTGTGTGGTCCTCAGCTGTTAACCACAGATTTGACTTTGCTTACCTAGAAGATGCTGTTACAAGCTCTAACACCACCACTCTCTGCCTCTCTCTTATTTCCCCTCTACCCTCCGTCTCCCTTATACTTATCAATTATTAAGGTGAGGTATTGATCCCTTCACTACCCTGCCTCTATCTGGCTGTTCACACAAAGCCCAAACCTGCCTGCCCTCACTCAATCAATGACATCTCCCAGCTCTTCCACCTCTTTTTCCACATGTCAGTTTAGCTTTTCTCGCTTTTGCACTTAAGGCCGTGCCGACTTGAATTTGTTGTTGTACATCCCAATTTGCTCCATTTGGATTCTTCAGAAAATATGAGAAAACAGCAGACTGATATTAATCTTTCATGGCACGGGCAAGTTTTGATGGGCATTAAAGGATAGCTCTGGTAAGAGAGGGAGACAGAGAGAGAGAGTGGAAAATGGCTGTGTGCATTGTTTGACTTCATGAAGCAGCTCACATTTATCCTCCCCTCGTCCTCCAGTCAATGATTTTTTTGTTTGTTTTGTTTTGTTTTTGTGGCGCCGATCTCCTGAAGCCAAACAACATGTCTGCCTGTTGCCTGGTTAACCAGTGAAAGATTAGTGATATTATTGTCATATGCTTCAGAGAGAGAGAGAGAGAGAGAGAGAGAGAGAGAGAGAGAAATAGAGAGGGAGTGCGCCAGGGAGTGGGAGAGAAGGGGGTTGGGAAGGGGAAACGGCCTTATTGATCTCCTATGTGCAAAGCCAGGCAAACACTGAAAGGACAGAGCTACACTATTAATGACACTCACAGCCTCAGCTACTAATCCCCATCTATCTATCTATCTATCTATCTATCTATCTATCTATCTATCTATCTATCTATCTATCTATCTATCTGAAACATGAAAAGTACTCATGTTTTTCACATTAATAATGTCCATGTTTGAGACAATAAACCACAAAAACATCCAGTTTTATGTGAGCAGTGTGTCCTGATTCTGCTAAATCTACTGTAAACTATGATGGATTATGATATCCATGTGGAAAGATGGATGTCAGAGGGTATAACTGTGATGTGTTTTACTAAAACAGACTGACACAGCAGAGGTTTTGATAGAAAACACAACAGTGAACTCTCTCTCTGTCGTTTCCATTTTCTATATAAGACAACGTTTCCTTTACTTATATCCCCCGTGCCTTTCAGTATCAATCAAAACTCTATATTCTCGTCTATACTGGTCCCTGTTTCCAATCCCCACATCCCAGTTTCAATCAATATTTCATCACAACAGTTCATGCAGCTTAAGCTCGCCTTGAAATAGATCCGGGGATCATCTAGGCTTGGTTTGGGGTGGACTTTGAATAGTGTGAGACACGTTTTTTAAAAAATGTTTTACATCTGTGATTACGGGAATTGGTTAGGGAGCGGTGTGATCAGGTCTCACCTGCATGCTCGCTGTGGTTTGAGCGTCTGTCCTGCATCACTGCATTAAGGAGTTACAGCCATCATACCTGCCTGTGATCTAAATTTAGAGCTTTTACTACAGAGTGTTAAATGCAAAGCCGGGGGGACCGTGCGGTTATTGCGTCTTTCAGCTCCGATACGAGTATTGATCCGTGTGCCACATTTAAAAGGGAGAGTGGGAACTGGCGTATTGATCAGGCAGCCTGGGGTCACCCCGCTTCTCCCGCGCAACTAGTTGGCCCAGTATCCCCAACAACACCACCACCACCACCACTACTACTGTACTGCCGCTGCTGTGTGTTTATAGTCGGACACAGAGAGAGAGAAAGAGAGGGTGGGGAAAAAAAGGAGGCGTCGGTGGGAGGGCAACTATTTCGAGGTTTATTGTGAATCAATGGCGATTTGCTGTGTGCCGATCAAAAATATAGACCTACAAATTTAGTCTACAACAGCCCGCGTAAACGCAAATGTACACGCCCAAAGCGATCATTAACTTAAGCCTTTGTTTTCCGGAGCTTTAAATTCACTTTCATTTTCTCTTTCTATAAACTGTCTGTATTTGTATCAGGAAATAAATAAAGATTTAATTTTTTTGAACACGTCGAGGCTCTGCGCGCTGAACTGTCCGTGGTGCTGAATATTTCAGGCCTGCGCAAGTTTAATGTGAATGTTAATAATTTGGAGGGTATCGGTGGAAGATGGAGCGGGCTGTTACTCCAGATTGATCAGTTTTAATGTGAGATAATAAAAGTGAGAGGACAGTTTCTTACCGGCCAGTCGAAGAGCAGACATCCGCTGAAACTCGGGCTCCTGCAGCCACTTCCACATCCTCCTGAAGGTCTCCCGGCCTGACTTGAGCTTACTCCAGGGTTTGGGGTTCCGTAGCAGGTCTGAGAGGGTTCCCTGCGACCGACTCAAGATCCTCTGGGCAAATATGGCCTGTGGGATGGAGTACCGCTTTAACTCTGCCGTTATCCGCTGAGCCACTTCCTTTGTGTTGATTTCTTCCGCCTGGATGCCCGACCCTGCTACTCCCTGTCCGGCCCCGTGGCCGTGCCTCTCCCGGTCCCCCAGCATTACCGCACCGTTCGTCTGTGGGTGGAGGTGACTGTGCGGGTGGTGGTGCATGCCGTTGAGGTTGGAGATCATACCGTGGCCGTGGCCCCCTAAACTCCTGGCCAGGTGCTCTTGGTCGCTTCGGGACAGCATGGAGGCGTGGGACTCAAACCCTGACACCGGAGAGAGCATCTTGGCGTCGGTGGAGAGGTGCGCGCTCGGACCGTATGCTGAGAGCGGCTGCTGGGAGTTGTGCAAAGAGCCCAGCCCGCTGGACAGCGGGGAGAGCGAACCGTGACCCATACCGGACACGGACATCTCTTTGGGGTAGTGACTGTACAAGTTGCCCATGGAGGCGAGTCCCCGGTGGTCGTCCCGCATCAGCGTGAAGCTGCCGCTGACGTTCCCGGCGGAGAGTCGCTGATGGGCGGCAGCGTGGTGGTGTGAGTGCGGGTGGTGAAACTTATCCGAGACGGTGGATATCGGAGGTAGATGCTGCAGAGGGGTCAGGGTGGTGTACGTGTTGCTAAGGCTCATCCCGGTCTCGCACATGCTGATGGACGGGTGCAGGTGTCCGGACAGCGCGGACGGGTCTGTCCGGTAGTCCCCGCCGGAGCCCTCCAGGAGCGAGGCCATGCCGGAAACCATGGCAGACCTCGAGCCGGGGGTGTGCGAGACCAGATTCCGGGGAGTGGAGCTGGGGGACGGCGACGGCCGCGCGTGCGGGGTGCTCATAAGGTCTCCCGCCTGGGAGTGCGAGGAGACGCTGTGAAGGTTCTCCATGGTGAGCTCCATAGCTGAAAGGATATATGTTCCCCTGTCCCACCCTCCCCACCCTCTCCCCCTTGTCTCTCGCTCCTGTCTCTCACGCTCACTCAGGGACGCGCTCTCCTCTCTCTCTTACCCCCCTTTAGCCCTCCTGGAGCGATAAAATGACCAAAGCGTTTGAATACCAATCCATTGATTCAGATTGTCCGATCAATCCAGTGTGCTACAGAGGAAGTTCTGATGTTTCGAGGAAGGTACAGAACCGAGCGGCTCCGTGTAGCGCTTTTTGCCTTGATGTGGATGGGGAGCTCTCCAGGGCGATATCTCATCTCTGGTCCAACAGCGCTTCCACTAAGAGCAGGCTGCGCCGCGTGTCAGACAGACTGGGAGCGCGCATCCGTGTATTTAAAATGTGAGGCGGGCACGAGCACAGCTTTCTTAATAGTCTTCCTCTGTGGGATGAAAACGCGGCTGATCTCACACCGGATATCTCACACTCTTAAATCACCCTGCATATCATCTCATTTGGAGAGGTTTTTATTATTCTGTGCGTTTGTGTGCGTGCGTATGCGTGGAGCCGGAGCTGGCGCGCACCTGTCCACGTGTGACAATCAGACAGGTGACGACCTGACGTGAAAATGTGTGTACACTAAACTAAAAAAAAAAACAGTCACTATCAGTTTCCGGACGGACACAGGAGTTCTTTACAGATAAACTTTGTTTTCCCACGGACTGTATGGTTTTGCATTTATGCGCTTAGTGATAAACCTGATCGAAGTATTGATTGACAGAGATTAATGACGTGGCGCAGGCCGGCAGAGGAGGAGGAGAAGGAGGAGGAGGAGGAGGAGGAGGAGGAGGGGAGGTTAGGAGGGGGGTGAAGGAGGTCACAAAGTAAGTTAGGATCCCGAGACTGCAGACCAATGAGAGGAGAGCCCGCTGGTTTGGTTTGTGCGAAGTTCACAAAGTGCAGAGATGAAGTTCAGTTTGAAGTTTATTGTCTTCACATAACAGAAATAAATAATATCGTGTTGAAACGGCACAATAAAGCCGCAGCCAAGAGCACTAAATTAAATAGGCCTGCATATTTATAACAGTGGGCGTCTATTTTATGATAAAACATCATATTTAAGGGCGCCTTGTAGGCACTCAAACACACTTTATAGGGTAACATCATCAAAATATGAAAATAAGACAAAAGTTAAACATCAAAATCAGTTTGAAAAAAAAAATGTGTATTTTGTGCAGGTGGGCAGGTCAGTACAGTTATTATGTGAACGTAATTAAATAAGTAAATACATTGCACATATCTCGTTGACTTATCAGACAATTGGATCACGTGTGATTTTTATGTTAGATCAATCATTTGGATCACTGATACAAGTGTAAACAACTTTTTAACAATTCAGAATAAAACAGCAACAACAGATAACAGAAATAATAATTACAATAAAGTCCGTATCTATTTTATTTTATGTTGTATATGAAAGATATTTTTAGTGTATGTTCTCTCGACAGTCAGGTGTTCAGTGTGTGAGCTGTCTAATCACTCTGCTCACTAACTAACAGAAATAAATGAACAGTCGGTGAGCTGAAGGAAGCAGATCGGCACCGGGCTCGGTACCTGTGATTGATGCGTGTGTACCATCATCCGCTACTTCCTTCAAACTACAGCCGATATGCAGATGCTGCCCGTTTTATCTGACCATGTCAGTGTGTGTGTGTGTGTGTGTGTGTGTGTGTGTCTGTGTGTCTGTGTGTGTGTGTGTGTGTAAAAATGAGAAGCTTTAAAAACTGTTGTGTCAGTCTGTCTGTTTTTTTGTTTTTTTTTATTGCTGTCAGTGATTCAGGGCAAATTAAGAGATGATCAATGGGAAATAAAGATATTTATAGTTTATCCCTTTTGTATTGACTTTGATCATTAAACATTAAACAGAAAGAAGAGCAGATTCTGCCTTTAACTCAACTGTGCAAAAGTCCTAAATGAAGCTAAAAAAGAGCAGATTAAAAATAATGTGTTACAACTTATTGTCAATACTTTGAATTAAATTAAAGTTTAAACAAATCCATTGTTTGCTGTTGGATGTTTAAAATGTTGCTCTAATTCAATTCTTTGTTTAAATAAATTTTTAAAAAAATCTAAATAGAAATTATATTTCAAATATTTTTCTCAAGTGTCGTTTATTATTTAAGGCTTCTTCATTTTAAGAATTAAAGACCAGAAATGTACACACACACACACACACACACACACACACACACACACTGATAGTAAAAATGTCTGCTCTCTGTGAGCTCCAGGCCTCCTGTCCAACATCCCAAAATAAACCGAAGACATAAAAACTGAGCGGAGGAGATGTTTTTATGACTTTATTACTTTTATTAATTACAAATATACATTTTAAGGGAGCAGCACGGGGGTCAACGATAATTCAAACTGAGGACAGACTATAAATTAAACCGGAAAAATGCCTCCGTGCAAACTGATATTTCTGGATATCATGAAGCTCCACGGTTGAGCTGTCCCCCCCCCCCCCTTCCCTAAAGTTCAGTCATTGATCTCCGTGTTCGATATATTGATCATCGATCACTTCAATCTCACTCGACGCTGTTTGCTAAACACAGAAGCATTTGTGTGGGATCGTTTCAGTGGTTAGGCTGTGACCTGTAGCACATGAATGACTGTCTCCGGGAATATGTAGAAAAAAAATAAATGTCAGCTGAATTGTTTTATCATCTATTGAGAGCAGGGGGCCATTAAAAACGTGCGCTTCCTGCTCCTTTCAATAAGGTTAATAATCATATCGGTGACGGCCTCTAATTTGGCTTCTTACATTGATGATGGTTCATAGGCACACAGAGGTGATTTCGATGATTGGACAGAAAACAAAATTGGTTTATTCTATCGGGAAAAATGAGAAATGTCTGCAATAACAAACACATACCAGTGTGTTATTTTGTTTCTGTCCGTGCACCTCGTGGTTTCCTCTGAGTGTTTCTGATCAGTGCTGAGATTTATTACATAAAAGCAAAACAACACTGCATGCAACATTCTTAATTATTTATTTACTTAAATATCACCAGGATGACAAAGCAGGTTGTGTGCATCTCTCTTACAGTATATATCAAACATGTTTGTGATTGGTTCACTATTTTAGTTCATCTTACAGAGAGTCTGATGAGTTTTAATAATTTTCCCCATTTATTTGGGGGGCAAAGCAGCATTTCAAAAAAAAAAAAAAAAAAAAAAAATCAAGATGTTTCCTCTTGGTGGTGAACATGTGCTGAAGTGCACTGCATGCATCATTAGAGGACACTGCAGCTCATCTGTTTATCTGCTGTATGGACGAGCTAACATATTGAATTGATTGCATGATTTACAAAAAAAAAAAAGACAAAAAATATTGACTTTGTTTTCTTTCTGTGAGATGATCAAGCCACACCTCAAACAGAAAAAAAAGGTATTAATTTATAATTATTAAGACAAAAAATAAGTAGTATCTGTATAGTGCCTGAACATTGCTTTTCAGAGGAGTGAACAGACTTTTTATATTTTTCCATACTGGCTTCTGTCACCTCAGTATTTTTCTAGAATCAGGTCTTTGTCATCTGTAGAGCTAAGGAGTGATCCCTGTCATATTTCTTTTTGTTAGTCATTTTTTCTTTTTATCAAAACATGGCATAAATATTGGTTACACTACCGTCAGTCTGTGCACGATTGTGGGAAGTTTAAGTTATGTGACAGTTTGTGTGGTTAAATAGAGAGAAATGAAGTACTTCATTAAAAAAGAAATTTAACAAAATTTCTTTAACGAAATTTAATTTTGATATGTAAGATATTTCTGATTCATAAAAACAGAGCGTTGTATTGAACCTTTTAAATTGCTGTAGATATTTTCTCTTGTGTTGCAGCAGCAAACTGCACTGGCTTCACTGGCAGTGGAGGAACTACAGTCTGCGCCAACAAAGTGTATTTATGATTTTTTTATTGTTATTATTATTTTAAGGTGAAAGAATGCAAGACACCATTATTAAAATCTAACCCATCAGACCAAAAAGCAAATTCAAATATACAAATTACATCTCAACAGGGGGTGATTATGAATAAAAACACACGAGACAGTGATTCCAGTTAAAGATTGATACATTTGAATCTCTGTCAGTTTTTGCTGACGCAAAACATTGTTTTTTTTGTTTTGTTTTTACATTTTATGGCAAACAATAAAATTCATATTGATTAAAACAACTCAACTATATACTCGCTCAATTGCCACACTAAAATAGCAAGTTAAGATATTCTTGTCATTGATTATAACTCCCCTGCAGTTGTTAAATCGAGACTTTCCGCACAGTTTACAGTGAGATAACAACGCGATCCAAACATCATATTTCCTCTTTTATATCTGAGTCACTTTTCTTTTTTTTCCCCCCGCATTTCACCGTGTACTAATGGTGACGTTTTCATTAATCATATGTCTTTATCAACTGAAAATGCACAGGAGTACAACTTCTCCAGCATCCATATCCTCTCAGGCACCGGTTGCTAAGTAACAGAAGGAGAGATGTATTGAGACAGAATAGTCAATCAATTCTCCTGTGAGGTGTGTGTGTGTGTGTGTGTGTGTGTGTGTGTGTGTGTGTGTGTGCGTGTGTGTGTCTTACAGCCATATTGTTTCTGCAGTAGAGTCTGTAAATAAAGTCCGGGAGAACAGTACGGTATGTTTTCAAATTTATGAAGGCATTTAAAATATTTGAAATATTCCTTTATCTTCAGCAACAACATCTTCCTGGATGGTAGATTTTTTTTTAAAAATAAGTGGTTCACAAATTTCCCACGCTTGTCATTTCAAACACTTAATATTGAAAACAACATCACCCTCCATCATTTTATATCCAAAGGTCATTAAGTCACTCCACTCCTCCTCCAGGGATTATCTGCTTTACATCACATCACTTGGTTGCAGTTTGAGGCTTATAAGGGGAACTCTTATCTTCACCATACAGAGGCAAAGCAACAGATTATTAGTCAGTTGGACCAGTGGAAGACCTCATGCTGCCTGTACCCAAAAGGGACATCATTGGACATCATTCGCTTGGCCCCCCGGATTGAAAACAGCTCCAAAAAGTCTGACCTCTGCAGACTTTGTAGTTCTTCGAACAGCAAAGAACAAAGCAGCTTCCTGTTCTCAAACAACTGAATTGTACAACTGTGAAATTCAAACATAATTAATATATATTTAAAAAAAAAAAAAAAGGTGCTTTTGGCGTGTGTGTCGAGTTTCTTCCCTGCTCAAATCGTCATCTAAGGACAGAGAGTGTCGTCTGATGAGACAAATAGGTAATTTTAGGGCATCTAGATAAAATCGACTTGCGAAGTAAAATGAATTGTGTCATGTGTTGAGGCCATAGTTGAACTTGATGTGCAAATGGTAAAATATCCAGACAAGTCACCCTCTGCTCTGTGGGTTCAGCTTTTCGAACTCCTGCGTGAAAAATGTGGAAGACTTTTGTTTCCGTGTTTACAAACTGAGCTTCCAATACTTCAATCATTATATCCAAAAACAAGGTGTTCAAATAAGAAAGTAGAAATGTACAGATTTATTTTAAACCATGTTTACTTTAAATCGTCTGTTTCCCTCAGGTCTCCTACAGCAGGAGGCAGAGAAATATTCTGGTTTCATACACTCCATCGATTTTGCCCTCGAACAAAGACAGACAGAGAGAGAGAGAGAGAGAGAGAGAGAGAGAGAGAGAGAGAGAGAGAGAGACTGCGGCAGTGAGAGGAGGAGAGGAGGAGTGTGAGAAATGAGAGATAGATGAAGAGCCCTGGTCACAAATGTAAATTTCCTTGTATTATCTAACAGACAGCCGACGTGGATTCTGTCTGGCGTTGGGAAAGGAGGCTCAAGGATGAGCGTTTAAATGTTGGGATCATTTTAAAATTTGTGTGTAAGCATTTACCTCAGTGGGAAAAACACTTATCAAGCTGGCTTCGAGGTCCAAATGCGGAAAAAAAAAGGCTCTGTTTACTCTGTGAATGAGTGTGACACAGAGCGAGAGATGGAATCAGAGAGCAACAGGGAAGAAGAAGAAGAAGGAAGAGGAGAGAGAGAGAGGAGAGAGTTGGGCTGGTGTTAAGGTGATTAGTCTGGTGGGTTGGCGATAGAGAGAGTTGATCAATAACCTATTGATCTCCCATTGCGAGTGTCAGGGGGGTAGTGGGAAAGAGAGGGAGGGTGAGAGAAAGGATAGGGATGGAGTCGGTCCTGGCTTGACTTTTAAAAATCCTTTACTCTGCAGATGACAAATAACCCATTAGATTGCGGGAGAACTGGAAAATCTGGAAATCTTTCCTGCTGCACACACACACACGCACACACACAAACATACTTTCCCACACACACACACACCTGCGAATTTTCTAAATGTCCCACAAATGTATCACTTTTCGAATAAGCGCGATCCAGACGCTTTTTCAACCACGGCTGCATGCAAAAGAAAAATCATTTCTGTAAGTAGTGTGGAGGAACTATTGAACTCAATGCAGTGAAGTTACTTAGCAGACCATTACTTCAAAGAATTCCTCTAGGCTGAAATATTCACTGAAGCAAGTCTCGCTCGATGCTCACCCTGAAGCCTTTTAAAATGTTCTGCAATAAGTCTATTAGAAACAGGTGACACATTTGGATGCAAACAGGAGCAGGAAAAGAAGCAAACTGCCGCCAATCTCAGCGTACTTTTGTCGTGAATTTTTCTTTTGGGGGCGGGGGGACTTGCAAAAAGTGTGTTATAATGTGTTGCACCCAACATCCGATATATATCTGTTTGGAGCTTTAAGCAGTGAAATGATATAAGAGCTTGTGGAAATAATGAGATGATGACAAACATGACTATTAGCCATCCCCGTCCCTTAGGCCTCCTCATGGACAAGTTATTAGAGTATGACAAATGAACACAGAGAGAAAACTCTTTAAAAAAAACAACAACAACAAAGTGTGAGCTAATGAAATCAGTTGACACAAAAAGATGGCACTGTGTGTGTGTGTGTGTGTGTGTGTATATGTCTGTGTGCAGGTGTCTTTGTTATGTGTGTCACCAGGAAGGAAGGAGGTCACAGTGTTGCGAGGTTTGTTGCTCCCTGGTGTAATCTGGACCTGAGGGGTGAGAGGTCAAGGGTCACTTGGTCCTTGAAAATACCACAGAGCCCAAAGGACGGATGTCAGGGTAATAGAGAAGAGGATGGTTATTGAACAAGCCATCATTTTTATTGTCAGCTCCCATATACCAGAAATCTCGCACTGGTTCAAGGATCCGGTGCTGCATCGCAATAAAAACACGCAGATTTTCCTGCCATGTATCACCGTTTGTGCTCTCCGTTCTCTGAGATTTGAAGGCGGAGAATGATGGATTCTCCTCGCGCTGGGGGAATCAGCTCTCAAACAGCCATTATCATTACGCTTCCTGCTGACTTCAGGGCTCATTTGGACAAGCGGAGAGAGGCCTTTAGATATCTGAGGGAAGCCGTGTACAATCGGCAAACCTCTTTGTCCCGTCTACTCTTCCTCACCCACGCTCGGCTCTCCCATCTCTCGTCCCACTTCAATTTCCTCATTTTCCTCTCATTCCTCCTCCTCCTCCTCCTCCTCCCTCATGGCTCTCTCCTTCTTATGTCCTTGTCTCCTCATGTGCCACCGCTCCCCCACCCATGCTTCCCTCTACCTGCTTAGAGAGCATCTCCCCCACCGCCCCCATCCAGTGTCCCCGCTGCCACGCAGTCTCTCAAATTAATGTAGAGATATTGACAAGTGATGGGCCTGCGAGGCATAGATCATCAGCAGGGAGAAGAGAAAATGGACGGAGGGGGTTTCCCTATCATCCGCCCTACGGCAGCAGCTTACTTATCTAGCTTTCTCCACCAAAGTTGAACCTTTAAAGTCCTCCGACAATTGATGAACCTCCTCTGTGAATCAGAGGCGGAGGCACGGTGGAGCAAAGTGTTATATTCTCATCAACTTTACTGTACAAACGCACCTTCACAAAAAAAAAAAAAAATAAGCAAGCACATAAATACGCCAACCTCCAACACTACACTTTGTCCTATAAACTGGATAAGGTGATGCTAACAATGTACAAAGGGCCATTTGGTCAATACGCCAATTACATAGATGAGGGTATGGAAAGGGCAAATGATAGCCAATCAGTGAAGTGCTTTTACTGTCTTCCAGCAAGAGCTGACCCTCTGACCCTGTTTGGTGACCCTCAGGACCAAAGGTCGCCTCTCCTGGGGAGTCAGAGGGCATTGCCATGCTGCTGGTCAGAGAGAGGCGTTGCTATGGTAACAGAGCTGGCCCGAAGAATGGCAAGGTGTGGTGCTCGGGAGGAGAGAGGGGTCACCGTGGATGTACCGAGCAGGCGGCGTGACGTTACTCGGCTTGTTTAAAACAGCTGGTGGACATTTTTCCTGTGCAGGTCTGCAGCACGTCCAGCGAGATTCAGTCAGCATCGCAGAATGATTTTGCGCAAACTGCAAAGCTTCAGATGAATCAATCAAAAGCATTTTAACATGATCATTTCATTGGAATTCACAAGATTTCTAATCGCATTTTGAAATAATCTTTATTTTAATTACAGTTATCTTATATAGGCTACATATGAATTATTAATGATAGGTCATTTAAATGTTTTTAGGAGAGGGTAAAGAAAAAGATGAACTTAAAAGTCTCACAATAAAGTTTAATATAAGCACAGGTCAGTCTTTTTATGTTTTAATATGTGTTAATATTTACTCATTTAATCACTTCTACACTTTAATTCAATTTTAAGGTGTTTCCATTTCACCTTTATTTTACAACTATGATAAATGTAATTATGATTGCTAAAGATTAAGATTAACAGATCAACATTCATAATCTAATAATATTATTTGTATACTTTATATAGACCTACTTCAAGTACATTTTATTGGCGATGCTTCTTTACTTTTACATAAGGGACATTTTAAACAGTCAGTCATCAGCAGTCTAATAATGTTGTGTCTGTATATTATATATCATTCACAGGAGCCAGTTTGCTGCAGAATGAGTCATTTTACTGCTGATACTTGAAGTGACACTTAGTCGCATTTTAAATGCAGGATGTTTTGGCTTTTTTATTTATTTATTTATTTTTATTTTTACATTGCAGCATTTAATCACAACCTTTGAATATAAGAGACACCTGACCTCATTCCAGGGAAACATACTGTCTACTGAAACATATCTGGGGAGACGTTTTCCCTTTTGTATCCTCATACACTGACTATTTTGTGCTGTGTTGCACCATCTTGTGGTGGGTGTACACACAGCTACTGAAATTCTTTTTGGCCCCTTCTGTGCACTGTCAGTGATATTTGTAAATATTATTGTATGTATTTGTCTGTTTTAACTTGTGAACATCCGTTCTTCATTACTGGATTTACTTGACTGTTTTGATTTTGTAATACTTTCTAGAACATAAAAGTTTCAATCTAAAGTTTCACACAATCACAGGTCATGTCTTTAATATGTTTCATATGTTTAATATATATATACATTTTTATTTATTTATTTAAGTTCTGTCCTTTAGTTCAGTTTTACGGTGTTTCCATTTTATGTCTATTTCACCACATTTCAGAAAGAAATACTTTTACTTTTATACTTTATTTTACAGCTAAAATAAAAGTAAAATATTTAGATTACTTAAGATTATTTAAGATTAAAATGAATAGATTTATATTAACGATCTAATAATATTATTTATATTATATTTATTTATACTTTATACTTAATGTAAAAGGCCTGAGAACCTTTTACATTATTGTCCAATGTGAGTAGGCTATACAAACTACTTGTTTGACTGGTTTGACAGACTGGTGTCACAGGATGGTTTGACAGATGTCAGGAGGTATATATATATGTATATACACACTTTAGAAAGTAAACTTTACTCCTGGTCTGTCTCACGCAGATTTAATTTGCAGCCGTCATGCCAAGTGGAGAAATTAAAGACACTGAAGAAATTACGCCTTTTCTGGGAGGTTACAGAGTCTTTCATTTTTCCATGATTGAAGTACAGTTCCGTGCGGATATGGGGTAGTGTTCGGGATTTTCGTTTCGGGCACAGCCGAGCATCAGTGCAAAGTGCCGAGCCACTCCACGCGTACCGGCGCAGACGCGCAGACTCGCACAGCGGGATCGGACCGGACAGCTGTTAACGATACAAACTGGACGGAAGTTGGAACACTGAACCATGTTTGGATGAATGCGTGTGCAGCACTGACAGATTCACCTCCACTATTGTGTCTGAGGTCGGCCTCTCATTCAGTACATCGTGACAATGCATGGAAGGTCCCTTTTTCCACCTCCTTATTCTTTGTAGGAGTCCTGATTGGATCCTCTGGTTAGTGGTCACCTCTCTGACTGGTAAGCCGAGGTAGAAGAAGTATCAGATCCTTTACTTCAGCAAGACTGCACTGAAATGTAAGGTAAACTGTTTCTTTAGGTCAAAAGGTGGGAGTATTTTCTCAATTAAAGGTTACCTTAATCTTTTAATAACATGCTTTTCACTGGACAGGCAACGTATCAAAAATGCAATCTAACTAAAGTTGTGGTAGTAACTTTGTCTAGAGTTGAAGTAAACTGTATAAAATAGAAACTACTGAAGCACCTTGAATTTGTACTTGTATTTGCGTGTATCGACAAATCAGTAAATAATTCATGACATAACAAAAAGAGATATGCATGAGTAGGACGATAAAAATAATTGAATAAAACACAGACAGATACAGAAACTGGAACACAATTTTAGCCCCTTTTTTCAGGATGTAATGAAACTGTTTTTGTCAGAATGAACTGCCAAATGTGTTTCAGGTCTGTATCACACACGATACAACAGAAAGAGGTGATCTAAAATCAGATTTCTTGTGTAGTTTCAAGCATTTCTAAATACCCTGTATGTTTAAAGCAGTTCATACAGTATTTCATTATACTTAGATGATTTATATTATCAATTAATCTACTGATTGTTGAATAATGAATTGAATAATTTTGGCCATGAAGTGTTGAGAATTCATCTGTCATTCATCAAAGTAATTAAAACCCAAAGATATCCAATTATTGTAGATGTATGACAAGAAAAAACAGCATATGTTCTCATTGAGAAGCTGGAACTAGAGGATACTTGGCAAAAAAAAAAGACAACTGCTGAGAAATTTTCTTTCAATCATTAATTGACTTTTAGCTCTAATTATAATACATTTTACATGAATTGCTGTTTTTGTGGTTTTCACTGATGCCTGTGGTGTTAGCAGCAACAGTCAGAAAAAATGAGGAGAATACAGAAAGAGAAAGAAGAGAAGAACTACTACATTATCAAAGTTAAATACTCAGTGCAGCTTGCACATGCTCTGTTGATTTCATGTTACTGTGTTGTCTTACAGGTTAGGCAGAAAGCGGGTTTTTCACCATGATCCTACAAGGAGTCACTGCCTTGATCTAGGCCACCTCTGTCATTTGGGTCATGTTCTGTATGCTCAGCTGCCTTAGAGGACTTGGCCTGATATCCAACTACATATCACATCACTCCTACTGGGTGAGACCTGCAGACAAGAGTCCCTATCTCTAATGATGGGTGACAAGCTATGGCTGCAGACAGTTTTCTATATACAGTATTTTAGCCTCATCCTCTTCTAGGTCAGGGTCTGAGATGCTGGGAGTCTACCAGGGTGACCTGGAGTCTAGGTTTTGGCATTGAATACGCCTTGTTGCTGCTTTCTGCCTACTTTCTACCAAGTTGGAGGATGCTTTTGGTTGCTTGTGCCATCCCCAGCTTCCTATTGATCCCAATGTGGTGGTACGACATTGGTTAATGAATGCTAATGATCTGCCACGTTAGTGTTTTTTTATGCACACACCCTGTTCTATTTAAATTCATGTTTTACTGCGTACCCTGTCCCACCTGAACAAGAAAGGGAGCTATGTGAGATTTCTGTCCAATGACTACAGTTCAGCATTTAACACCATAGTTTCCCTCCCAGTTGGCCACGAAGCTCAAGGACCTGGAACTGAACACCTGATTGTAGATGTAGAGCCAGAACATCCCAGGACTGTGTGGACGCACATGACAGTGTAGCTACTTTGGGCTCCAACACCATCACCAAGTTTGCTGACGACAATGAAAACAGAAGTCCTGATGCTATGTTTAAAAGTCACAGTTTCTAAATATCATAACTAGCTTACTGTAACGCCCTCCTGGTGGGCCTCCCATCCTGCACAGTGAAACCCTTTCAGATGAGAGTACCTCCTCTCCTTGCCCTACCAACAACTGGGCATGCTACATCTACTCGCTGACATGGGTGCTTGAGGAAATGCTGGGTGTTGTCTCAAATTCTGTGGCATTTCTACTGCACCATCAGCAGCATTCTGACAGGGAACGTCACTGTCTGGTACAAAAACACCACCGAACAAGACCTCAAGGCCCTGCAAAGAGTGGTTCGCTTAGCTGAACATACAAGTGGTGCTCTTGAGAATAGAGAAAGAATAAGTCTAAGAGAATCATTCAGGATCCTTACCACACCAGGAGAGCAAGAAGAGGCTCAGGATCTAAATCAGGTCACTGCCCAAGACTGCATCCGCCAATCATATTTAAGTCGAATATAAGATATGCTGAAATAAACTCGATTGACTGAATTTAATGAGCCTGAGGTGAATGCACCTCTGTCAGTACCATGGCAACTAGATTAAGATCAGTTCTCAGTGCTGATGAGTGTCTGTCTTCATGCAGTCAGACCCTGTTTTAAATGTATCGTTAAACCTGTCTGTCTCCTCTCCTTCCTGTCTTCTTGGGTTTTTATGGTTCAGCGCCAAACCAGGTGTTACAGGTGTAAAATGTTTGTTTTTCTTTTTTTCATATGTTCTACAGATTTAACTCTTTCAGTTCAGAGTGATTCCAGATTCTCCACGTCGGCTTTTGCAGAAAGGTCGGGTGGAGGAGGCAGAACTTGGTATATGTAATGTTGCCAAAGTCCAGGCACCTGAGGTCATATTCAATGCTGCTGACAGCTTGGAGCTCATGGTATTTATTCCCTTTTTTTTTTTTTTTACCTCTCATGATGTGGAAGCTTTAATGCTCCAGTAATAATGCCAACACTGTGGTAACCCGGTGGTACTTTTGGCATCAGACATTACACAATGAGACTGTTCTGTTTCTTTTCATTTATGTCTAATTCAGCAAAAAAAAAAAGGTGAAGAGGAGCAGACATACACTTACATGGAGCTGATACACAGCCATTCCATGAGGATTGGTACCGTTATAGTTACAGCTTTTGCATGGTAATGTATCGTCTTTATTCATAAATATAGTAGTATCAAAATAATTTCCATAACTATTCTCTTATATTACAGTAAAACATGTATAATATAAAATATAATATATAATATAAGAACTCAGCACACTGATTACGACATTATGATTTCTAATATAAAAAATTAAAAATGAATACCCCCCATAGAGTAGATAGCTAGCTGATAATTTAGATGCTAAACAAGCTACAGCTAGCATTTCATTGAGCATTTATGAGGCTATCTTATCATGATGCTAGCTTACCCCAATTGCTAAATTACCCCTAATTTAATTCTCATTAATTACCATAAATATTCATAATTCCCATGGAAAGTTTCTAATTTGGAATATTTCTAACCCCAGGTTATCTTCCAATGGAAAGTTTCTAGGGAAGTTTCTCCACCCCTTTACAACCCTAGTGCTTACTGTTTCATCTGTTTGTTTTTCACTGAGCTGATCCCCACTGTGGTCAGGAACATGGGCTTAGGGGTCATCTCCACAGCTGCACACATAGGCAACATCATGTGTCCCTATGTGATCTACACTGGCGAGTGTTTATTTTGTTTTGTTTTATTGGTTCTTTCTGATTTTGTAGTTCTAGTGTACTTGTAACCACAGAGGGAACAAAGAGAGAAATGTCAGAAAAATAAGTAGCCACACTGTAGATCAGGGGTGTCAAGCTCATTTTAGTTCACAGGCCACATACAGCCCAACCTGACCTCAAGTGGGCCGGACCAGTAAAACCAGATTATGAACAACAGCAACAGCTTTTTTACAATTTAGTGTAAAAAAAAGTACATTCTGAAAAGGGTCACAATTAATGAATCAACCACTGACAAAACATAATACCAACTGAAATAACCGTTATATTACTTTATTTAGTGGTAAAAGTAATATATTACACGCACACTGGCTTCCTATTAACTTTTGAAAATTAAAAGTAACTGGTCCTTTTTTTTTTTTCTTTCTTTCTTTCTTTTTTTTTTTTTAAAAAAATCTGACAGTCTGTGTCAACTCTTATCCACCGGTGGCTCTTGCATGAACAGTAGCCGAAGCTTGACAAATTTTGTGTCATGTATAATTTATGCATCCAGCAGTCTGCTGTTATTATTATGATATGATATGAGTCAAACAGCGGATTGGATTCTATTAACTAATATTAATCACCTCAGTGAATATGGGATGCTCCAGCAATTCAATCTAATGATAAATTTTAAATGTTTGGGAACTTAAAACAATGAGCTATGTGAAGCAACTGGTACAGTAGAGGGCTGTTAAAAATGAAGCACAGAAATAACTTGACCCTTTTTATCTTGTTTTATCTTTTCTTATTCAAATGAACCACGTAAGATTTATAACTTAACGTTTTATATCGTGGCTACAGTTTGATGCTCTCCTCGGTCCTCCTAACCGGCCGGTAGGAGCCGCAAATTATCAACAACTGCTAGGCTAAAAACAGTGCTTACCTCCGTCTGTTGCGGCCACATTTTGGCCTCTGTCGTAGCTCAAAAGCTCACATCCAAAGGAAAGTTTGGCCTCAACTTGAACCGGACCATCTGCAGATCAATCCCATACCTGATATGTTATGATACACAAACGTCAGACACGATACGAGATGAATGAATCACCGTTTTCGTTAGCGTCGCCTCCATCTTGACTGGAAGGGAACTTGCTGCATGTCGCAGTTCTGCGCATGCGCGGCCATATTACAGGAGTGGAGCTCTACTAGTAAACAAATGTCATGTGATCATTTATCGGTTTTCACTACAGCATTATATATTCATATATTTTTACTGAACAGATCTAAGCACATCTAAATATAACACGTGATTATATTAGAGCCCTTGCCTTTGCTGTCACAGGGCCAGGCTCTTGTTATATTTAAGATTAATCAGGTCCAGGCTTGGCTTGTGGTCCATGTAACTGTAATACAGGATTCTGGACTGAAGTTTGCCTAAACCTCTTCTGTCATGGGACCACTTAGAAAGCCAACAAATGTAAAAACTAGTTGGCTTTTTGTCTGATAGTAGCACAAAAGTGACGCAAAGTTTTCTTACACACTGAAACACATGAAACAGGAAACTCGAGAAATAGGTTTCTTTACATTCTGCACTTACCTGTTGTGTTTGTTTGTTGTTCTTTCATGCATCGCACTTGACAGCATTTTCCTTTTAGAATATGTTGCTAACCTGCACCTTCATAGCCTTCTTAACGTCAGAGCACTCCTATTTCTTTCTTCAGCGGGCATTTTGGTATGTAGAAGCAGGAAAAGCACAGGTGCACAATAGCAACGGCAATTTAGTTTTTTTTTTACAAGTCTGACATGTTTCCCCTGATCTAAAACCTGTTTGACCTTATTTAGTCTGAACACTTTGGTTTTATTAGTGTTTTAAGTGACTGCATATTAACAAACCTTTTTCAAAGTAGATGATTTGACTTGTCAAAGCACACTAGTGTCTAATCACATTAAGAATGGCACTGTTCAAGCGTCCCAGTAAGCCATGACAGCGTGACAGGGAGCCTGCATGTACTATACCAGGACCCTGAAACATCTGAATGCAATTCAGCCATCATTCATTTTGCTATTTATAAATGTTCCTTTGCTGCTGTGACATGCCATCTGATCATTGACAGTTTTAATTCAAATGCCTTTTATTCTGTTTGCAGGTGTGTACAGTGAGATCCTACCATACATTATTTTTGGCACAATGGGCATTATAACTGCTAACACTTGCTGCCAAATGTTGTGACCTAAACAGGATTTTATATAAATTTACTATGATTATTAGTGCATCAAGCCAGTTGAATGACATCTTTATGTCTTTGTTTGTGATAATATGCATTCTAACTCTTCTTTTCTCTGCTCCTTCCATAAGGCTGCTGCTGTCTAAAAGAAACAACCACAGCTCAGTCAGACACAACTGAGGGATGTAAAGAAATGATCACGAGTGCCCTCTGCTGAAAGAAAATCACACAGCAAGAGTGATCAAAAGGCAAAAGCCTTTTAAGGAGCCTTCTTCTTCTTCTTCTTCTTCTTCTTCTTCTTCTTCTTCTTCTTCTTCTTCTTCTTCTTCTTCTTCTTCTTCTTGCCATCTTTTCTATGCATAAAGAAGTAGCTGAGTTACATTTTCTCAGTTTTCTTATCTTTGGTCCTGCTTATTTGTTTGTTAACAGAATATATGAAAAACAATTTTGGTTTCAGGTTTGTTTAAAGGATTTCTCAACATTGCAAGATGGGGCATTTTAACAATTCCACAGTTTTTTATCCACTGCTGCACTTTTCTGAATGAAAATTCATTCCCCAAGTGTCTATTACCTTTATACAGTTAAAGGATATGATAATGGACAGAAAGAATGACTTGTGATTCAATTGTTTCAGAATTGTTTCAGAATTATGGGGCTATATGTTTTGATGAAAAGCACGACAACTGTGGACTCTAAATCCAAAAATGCAACTTTAATAACTTTTACTCAACTACAACTACTACAACACAGTCACACTCCGAAACTGCTCTGCTCCTCTGGTTTACAAACCGAGAAGCAGAGCAGTTTTCTCTCACAGTGTTTAAAAAGTATAGCAGGTATAACAGGTACAGTTGCCTGCTTTAAACTGGATTACCAGGCTGGCATCTTCCCCCAGGGCTGCAGACGTGAGCAGGCACAAAAAGACCCAGGTTTGCTGGGACTGGGTTCATTCTGATTATTTGATTAATTCTAAATTTACTGGGGAATTTGCAAAATTAAAGTACATTACATCCTGCATATAGAGGAGCATATAGGATGGTCCTGTGTCAAAATGTTGTTGTAATATATTTATTTTAGTGAACGTTGTGCTCTCACCATGCATTTTCTTAAACGTTTTACAAGTGTTAAATTGCTAACTAATGGACACAGAGAAATTAATAAACTAGCACGACAACATAATCGAAAACAAACATAGATAGATAGATAGATAGATAGATAGATAGATAGATAGATAGATAAAATGTATAAATGTTAAAATAGGCTGTAGACAATGAATCAAGCAGAGGAAGGACAGATAACCCTTGTTGTCCAGGTTTTTAATATGTGAGCAGAACTGGGTCATTACATAATAAGTTTACATGTCGTTACTACTACACAGCTGACTGTCAACATCTGAAATTTCGCGAGATTTGCCGCACAGTTGGTCCGGGCAGTGTACGAGTGCTGCTGGGCCCCTGTGCTGCGCCGCGCCCCCACCTCTGCTGCTGATATACTGGGACCCGGTGTCTGACTGCAGCAACCACACACACCTGCCGTCGGGGAGACAAGGATAAACTAACGGACACTGCAGCCCCGTTTAGGCTGCTCGTTTCTAGTTTTAAACAACTGTGCGGGGGGGACCAGTACAGGCAGTATCAGCTAGCGTTAAAAGCGGTGCTATCACGCAACAGCAAGCAGATGAAGTTAGCCAGCCAGCTAACGTGAAGTGCAGCTAGTGATGGCTCTGGAAATATTCTGCTTGCCGTTGCGTTGTAGCTAGTTAGTTCAGCGTGTCTACGTTTTAAAAGCCAGCCAGTGTCCGTGATGCCAATGATTGTGCTAACAAAGTGCCGTCACGCCTCACCATTTTAAAAACAACTAATCGAGCTAACTTAACATTAGCCAACTAGCTAACGTTAGCGTTATAGTGCCCCACTCTCTGCGCTGTGAGAAGAGTCTGAGGCCATATTTAACCAGGTTAACTGGCCAATCTGATAACTGGCACTTAGTCCAGGTAACATCTACACCTTACCAGTCAGAAACGTCTGCGTGGAGAGTGTTTAAACTTAGTGTCAGCTCATATTTTATCTACAAGTGAGCATGGCTCCAAAGAAGAGACCAGTGCCCTTAAGCATTGCTCCTCCTGGTGATGGGTTATCCACCTCCACCAACTCTGATGTTACATCTGAGTGAGTTATCATTAACATCCTGTGAATACGTCAGTCATTTATGTCCTATGAAAGCTGCTTTACTCCTGTTCTGTGTCCATTCTCTCAGGGCCAATTTAGAAGCACTTAAAAAAATATTGGAAGAGTTGGACCTGGATGAACAACAGAAGAAAAGGTTAGAAGCTTTCCTCACCCAGAAGGCCAAGGTAGGTGAGATGAGAGACGATGACTTCCATCGTATCTGCGAGCTGGGCGCAGGCAACGGAGGGGTGGTCAATAAGGAGTGCCACAAACCTTCAGGAATAATCATGGCCAGAAAGGTGAGCTTACGGTGAGCAGCGCGTCGATCCGGTACCATTTAAAAACACAGCGCGTATAACGATTCTCTTTTCTGTTTTCAGCTCATTCACCTTGAAATCAAACCTGCTATCAGAAACCAGATCATCCGAGAGCTTCAGGTGCTGCATGAGTGTAACTCTCCCTACATCGTGGGCTTCTACGGAGCGTTTTACAGCGACGGAGAGATCAGCATCTGTATGGAGCACATGGTGAGTGAATTGGGAGGAACCGTGTGCGTGAGTGGGTGGCCGGTTAAGATATTACGAGTATTTATGTATTGATCAACTTATCCTTACAGGGAAATTATCTTGATGCCCCCTTTGCACCCGTGCTGAATATCATGCTGAGAAAACCTTTATCTGTCTCAGAGTACTAGTTTCCTTGCCTATTTCAGGGATCATTACAGTGAATAAAGGAAAAAGTAGCAGATCCTCCAGGGCCTTTAATATGTACATGTGTCAGCACCATATTTTTTTTTTTTTTCAAAAGTAAAAAATAATGTTATTAACCACCACTCATATAATAGTTCAAATGCTGAAATTCTCCTTGATCTACTGTGGCTTGGATAGTAGACAAAAGCATACACCAAATGATTGTTGTAATGGATAAAAAGTGATCCTTTAAATATCGTTATTTTACACAGGATGTGCTTTGAGAAATCTGTATCATGACCTGCCGTATTCTTTGTTGTCTCACTTCATTGTGCAGGATGGAGGATCTCTGGACCAGGTGCTGAAAGAAGCAAAGAGGATCCCTGAAGATATTCTTGGCAAAGTTAGCATTGCTGTAAGTGTGTGGTTATCTTTTTCATGGTAATATTATATGATATTATATCATTGGTATTAATGAAACAATGCTTAGCCCTGTTTAGATATTTTGTAGTCTTATCACCCAACTCTTTCTTTTCACTTTGTTGAGCTGAAAAGACAAAACAAGTGGACTTAATATACAGACATTTGTAATGGTCCTGGTTTCTTGTTTTTCTCATTTTTGTGCTCACCTTAAGGTTTTTTTTGTTTTGTTTTTGTTTTTTTTTGTTTTTTACAATAACTGACTTTTTGTAATTTCTCCTCTTTTTTGAAACAGGTTTTGAGAGGCCTTGCATACCTAAGAGAAAAACACCAAATCATGCATAGAGGTATTTGTTTTTTTCTTGTGTTACATAATGTGGTTTCATCTGTATGGCATAATGCACAATAGCAGGGTGGATTCATTACATATGTTAACCCATATCCAATATGTGTGGTGAACTGTCAGAGATCATGAAAATGTAGTCAGTACAATGGTTGGGTAAATATAGTCCCTTACAAGCTTTTTAAAACATCCTTTTTACTTCCAGATGTGAAGCCTTCAAACATACTAGTGAACTTGCGTGGGGAGATCAAGTTGTGTGACTTCGGCGTAAGCGGGCAGCTCATAGACTCAATGGCCAATTCCTTTGTTGGAACAAGATCCTACATGTCGGTATGTTGGTCCTCACATCACTCTGATCTGTTGTTTTTGTTTCTAACTTTGACTCGTTTGTTGTTAACCTGATTGTGCCACATGGTTTGTTACACAGAACCAATAGCAAGGTCATTGTTGGAAAGTGTGTGGAGAAGGGAAAACACTTTCAGAAATATACAACTAAATCAAAAAACCATAATCAAATTCTCATTGAAGACAGTTGGAAGAAGAAAAGAGAAAACATATTTTCCATTGGGGGGAAAAAAACTCCAGCGCTGTTCTGTGCTCTTTTTTCAATGAATAAATTACTTTAGCAGCAGTAAGTTCTCACACACATCACCAAACACACCTAGCTTTAAACCAGACCTCATACCTATAACAAACTACTGGCAGCTAGTCACTAGTTTCTCATAGGATGCTGATTGGTCCGTAGCTACTGTGCTCAGACACAACCGTATAACTTGAAGCCTGGATGGATGGATACTCGCATGATCTTGCGAGTCCAGCTGCCTCACAGTGTTAGTTTGTTGTGGCTATTCAAATGAAACGTTCCCGTCCTTCAGTGTATTCAAACATTAAAATATTATCAACCAATTAAATAAATAAAAAAAATTAAAAATCTCATATTTTTTGTAATGTAGAATTTTATAATTTTGCCAAATGTAACAGCAGAACTGTATCGTACTTGAGCCATTTGAGTTCACATTGTTGTTCCTTATACTTGTTGATGTAATGTTATTGTTGACTTTCTTATATGTGGTTTATGGCTGTGTAGCCGGAGAGATTGCAGGGAACCCACTATTCTGTGCAGTCGGATGTGTGGAGTATGGGTTTGTCCCTTGTGGAGCTGTCAATCGGACGCTTCCCCATCCCTCCTCCAGATGCTAAAGAACTAGAGGCCATATTTGGATGTCCCATCTTGGATGGTAGTGAGAGAGAGATGCACAGCACTTCACCCAGACCCAGACCACCAGGTAGACCTGTCAGCGGTGAGTAATGCACACACGTTAACAATTTTGCTAGATAGTTATTTTCAACTGCAAAAGGTAATTTGCATTCAGGCAGCGCTAGGTGGCAGCATGTAAATACGTAAATAGCACACTAAGGTATACCAGCCTGGCCAGTCTGTGACTGATGAATGCCACGAGGGAGAGTTTAATGTTTGTGATTCAAATTTTCTCTTAGTCCTCACCTGCTGCTGCTGTTGTGGAGATGGTTTGCGTTTCCTTTTAACGCTTTGATTCATCCTGCTAGTAGAAAACTATAAACCTGCTACGGGAATCTAATTTTTCAAATTCAATTAAACTTGGAACATGATTTTTAAAATAAAACATGTGGCTGATAAATTGGTGTGGTGTGTTTTGCTTGAAATGTTGTACATAAAACACATTTCTTATTTTTCCAGGTCATGGTCCTGCAATGGCCATATTTGAACTGCTAGACTACATAGTAAATGAGGTAAAAATCTGAGAATATGGTCAAAGACCAACCACAGATTGTCATTCTTGTAAAATCAGGAAGGTCTCTCTACTCTTGGTAACATAATTAATGTTAATTAACTTTTATGTATTTCAGCCCCCGCCGAAACTACCACATGGCGTCTTCACGTCTGATTTCCAGGACTTTGTGACAAAGTGGTGAGACAATAAAAGCATTACTCACTTGCCCTTTTCATAAACACATCTTTATTGAGTGTATTTAGCTATAAGAGGTTGTCATAAACATGTAATCCAATGTGCTGTGACCATAAGCTCTCTGTGTAAGATTACTCTCTCTTCTGTTATTTTTAGTCTCATCAAGAATCCAGCAGACAGGGCAGACTTGAAAATGTTGATGGTGAGTGTCCTCAGTTACAGCTGAAGTTTGAATTTAAGCTCCCACTTTTGTGTTAAGGCCCATTTGCACTCAGAACTTGTGGATTATCTGTGGATTATCTGACAGGTTGAAGGTCTCGAGTTAGAGTCAGCAGCAGAAAACTCTATTCCTTTTTAAATGATTGAGTTTTGAATGTCCCATTGTCTTATTAGTACGTGACTGTGTGATTTTTAATTTTTATTTTTTTGCAGAACCATATGTTTATCAAGCGGTCTGAGGCCGAGGAAGTCGACTTCGCAGGCTGGCTTTGTACAACGATGGGGTTGAACCAACCTAGAACTCCCACACGTACTGCAGACTGAACACACACTCTCTCATGCACTCTCTCTCATGCACACAGTATGTACATGTAAAAAAACATGGAGAAGCTGCTGCATAAACATACACACTTTGTTTGCCACATCCTCCCTCAGGTGAACCTCTGAAATCTCCATCTATCGAATGAACTCTGCTGACATGTAAGCCAGATGATCTCATGCTAGGAGAGATACTGTATCTACAGTTTGCACCTTTTGCAGAAAATCTGGACACAGGGATCCTTTAATCTATAAATATTTCCTCTTAAATCAATGACAACATAATTAACATAATAATATCCAGTTTCTCGGCAACATAGAGACCCGTGGTCATCACTAATTTGTGTTAAGTTCAGGTTTTTGGGCCATTTAATCTTTTATTTTGACTTAACAAACCCTATAGCTATTTGTTCAGCCTTCCCCCACCATCCTTCATTCATACAGACAGAACTGGAAAAGATATCCCTTATAAGCAAATTAAAATGCATTTAATAGCTGTGTGATTTTCTAACATGTTTATTTTTAAGTTCTGCTTTTCTGTTTTCTCGTCTGAATTCCTCAGAAGTGTTCGGAGGCGTACAGCACATATGTGTCAATCCCATTCATTACAATCATGGTTAAGCATCTGTACGTGTGCACACGTACAGGCAGATACATATATGAATTTATATGTGTCATGCGAGCACATTTGAGACATGTTAGAATAAGTTTATTTTACTAAACAGGTTGGGTTATGCGTGTCTGTGTTAGCAAGAGATGACTGAGTCTAAGAAGTCGTTGGGTTTTTTTTGTTTGGTTTTTGTTTGTTTTATTTTTTTTTGAGGGGGTTTTGCATTTCTCGATGTGACTGATTTCTACAAATTGTGAGATGTCTTGAGGTGAAGCACAATGTTTAAAACATTTTAGCATGACCCTCATGTCAGAGCCAAAAATAATAAAAAGTTACAACCCTAAATGCACCTTCTGCTCTCTCTTTGTATGTTGTTAATTTAAAGCATTGTCTTCAATGTATTCTAATTAGTTACGTTGGAGCAGAGGCTAGCTTTTGGAATCCCTGTACAGTACCTGATGTAACAAGACTACTTTTATCTCTTGAACATGCTACATCTGAGCAGTCTCAGCGGAAACAAATTATATCTTCTTTGTATTTGCTATAATGTAAGCGAAAGGAAATGGATTTGCCATTGAAGTGCATCCTATGTTGCGGCAGGATTAGGGCAATTTGCTCCTATATCTATTTGTGTACTTGTGTACTTGCTCCTTTAACGGTTTCAAGAAATAGATGTTTTATATTGTAAAATCATTAAACGCGTTATCTTTACAAAGTCATAATTGTCAATAAATGGTATGTATTGCAACATGCAGACATGTCTTACACTCATTTCACCAGAAGGGGGAAGCATATCAGGTGCAATGCACTGAGGACTTGTAATACAATTACTAACTAAAGTGTGCTACGAAACTAAGATATAAAAATATACATGGTACTGTGTGTGTGTGGTCTATTGTGTATACATGGCTGCAACTGCAGTTTAGTAATGCGTATACTGACTGAAAGCAAGAGCTTGACACTGAATTAAAGCCCTCCTGAAATACATGAGCACTCCATTCAAATTACAAGCACAATGATTCATCTGTTTGGCTCGTGTGTGGAGTGATAATGAAATGTCTTCCCTTGAATGTCTGTCAACTTCAGGCTTGAAAGTGTGAGGCCTTGAGCTCGGAGAAAAGACGTAGTGTTGCAGCATGTGGGGTGGCTAAGTCTGAGAAATGTTGATGGGAGGGAGGGAGGGGAGGGGGGGGGACTACTGCAGCAGAAAAACAGCAAAGTCTGCAGTCATTAATATGCAAATATGCAAATGAGAGGGTAATTAAGATTGGGCGTTTGTCAGTGGCTCTTTGATTGCTAATGAATTCAAATCTGCAAGAAAGGGGGAGGGGATGATGAGCTAAAAATGAGGAAAAAGAACAGGGTGGTATTGTGCTTTTAAAAACAAGAAAAGGAGTGAGTGAGTGCTCTGCAGAACGCGAAGGCCGTATTGAACAGAAGAAATGCTGATTTTACTGCCATCAAATATTTTTTTTTAAAAGAGATGACAACAGACACCCAAAACTGATAAAAAAAAAAGAGAGAACCACACGTGAAAAATGCACTTGACAAGTATGACAAAATTCTGTTCGAGCACCATCAAAATCCACAGCGTAAAAGAGAAGATGAGTTTGTGCCAAAGACAATTAACCGTGTACATCGTCACTGAGCATTCAGCATGGCAGGCTAGAGCCACCGCAGGAAGGTGGAGAGATTTCTGCTCATTAAGAGTGATGTGGCTGACCCCTGTTGAGAGAGACGCTCAGGTATCATAGCTGGGGGTATGTGTGTATGTGTGTGTGTGTGTGTGTGGTGGTGGAAGCATGCCGCGTGTCACAAACAGTGTTATTTTCATATTTTTGTCAAACGGGGGGCATAGAGTTCACACACGAGCACACACTGCTGTTATTGCTGTTTCAGTGGTCCCCTGACACTTGTACATCTTCCTCCCTGGCATGTGAAATGAGGATATGTACACAAGGAATAAAAACAAATGAAATGTTGTGAAGAATGGGGGTAAAACAGCTGTTCTTGTCACCATATAACATAATGACTTACTCACAATGCGGCGGTGTATTTCACAGGGCTGAACACTGACCACAACAGTGTCACTGTTTGTGATACCCAGTCAAAAATAGACTCAAATATTAGATCTAAAAAGAGAAAACACACCATCGTATCATTAAATGAATCCAAGTGGCAGTATGATATTTATATTGACAACATTCCCAAATGTTTGGAGCCAGGATTGTAAGTACAAACACTCACAAACTAATATATATTTGGATTGGAGTTTTAGCAGCTGATCCCAGGCCTGCTCTGTTTGGTGTGTGATGAGCTGTGGAGTACATGAGTGTGTTTGTGTGTGAGAGAGGGGGCTGTATTTTTTACAGGAAACAGGAAACCAGAAGTCATAACAGGATGCCCCAGGTTTTTATACTGTACCTGATGCGTGGGTGGCTGCATGGGGGTAACCCATTTACAAAGCTATAGAGCTTGTCTAGAAGAAGAACAAGAGACCAGAAAAGAGTGGGTGGAGGAGAGGGTACGCACTTGGGGTTTAGGAAAATGGAGTTCCACTCTAAATATAGATTTTTTTTTTTTTGTGCTTTACCGTACAACCTTGATGTTGTTTTGCCTCCATGTTGTTCGCCCTATTTTTTAAAAGGCAACAAACGAAACGTTGTTTGATGTTTTGTGTAGAGCTGCGATATGATCACTTCCATGGCAGATACATGCATCTTCTTTCCCCAGGTGTACTGTAGGAGCTTCACGAGCGAATCTGTGACATGAAACCAGTTTTGTCACAATGAGGTTGATCCGTTCACGCTGACTGATCACTCCTTAGCCTGTTGCAAAAGTACAGTCGAGCTGAGTTGTACCCTTACCACCTTAAACCTTGAAACCGTCTTCAACAGTGCAATTGTATGCATGCATTGTTTGATCGTGTGGTACATTTTTATACGTGTATTTAGTTCTAAAGGGATAACATGATTTAGTCCCACTGTTAATGACATACAGCTTTAGTTGCATGTGTGCAATGCATGCTGAGCATGTGTGTGTGTGTGTGTGTGTGTGTGTGTGTGTGTGTGTGTGTGTGTGTGTGTGTGTGTGTGTGTGTGTTTGTGAACCACAAAGTGGATGGCTGAGTTTTCTCGTAAAAGGCCAGCACAGATGTTATTTAGGTTGTTTCCCCTCAAACCAGTTGAGGTTTTCTTTAGAAAGTCTCAAAACAAACACTCACATTAACTGCAGCCATGTTTACATAACCACCAAGGTATAACTCATAAAAAACAGCAGCCCGGCCTTTTCTGTGAGTAAAGATGCTGCCTCATGCTGTAAAGTCAAATTTTTTGATTCTAGTTTGACAAAAGGAAGTCACCCCACCATTACTTTTTTTTTTCTCTCTCTATAAAAGCACACGTTCATTCATTCATTCATTCACAGCTGTTGGAGCATTTTCTAACTGCATTTGTTTTTTGTTTTTTTGTCCTGCTTAAACTAAAACTGAGCTCAAACTGTTGGACCAGTTCTAAATAGGTAATGATATACATACATATAGACCAATTTTCAGGAATGTATTTTTAAGAATTTGTAGCTACATATGTTTTTTCTCCTCAAACACAGGACTAAAGAGGTATGGTGAAAGCATTATGATAGTTAATACTGCAAGAATGAAGATAATATCATATAAACAAGGCGCTGTAATTATTATAATTATTTCTCAGAGTTATTTTCAGAGCATTTACAAACTACAGCTGTTTTCTTCTTCCTTAAAGGTCCAGTGTGTAGAATTTAGTTGCATCTAGTGGTGTAATCGCTGCATTGCAATCTCCTCGCATCACCCTCACCTTCGTAGTATAAAAGGGAAACAACACTCGAAAGGCCGTCAGTATTTAATTTGTCTGTTCTGGGCTACTGTAGAAACATGGTGTTTGAACGTGGCGGCCTCCATGAAAGAGGGCCCCCTTCCACTGTATATATAAAAGGATATTTTTTTAAGTAACAAAAAAAAAACCCCAAAACAAACAAACAAACAAACAAAAAAAATTCAGGTGATTATACATGCATGAAAACATAGTTATGAATACTATATTCATTGCACCTTTAACACTAGACTAAACTAACACTATTGCACTATGGGAACATGTTGTGTAATTTTGAATTACTGGACATTATTGTCACACATATCTTGGTTAGTAATATAAAATTCAACCCATACTCTGTATTTGACCATGGATTAGACAAAATTAAGAGAAACTTTCTTAAAATTTTAGCCATGTTTGGCACAACTGAGCATGGTGGGCTCTAATCTCTCTCTCACACACACACACACACACACACACACACACACACACACACACACACACACACACACACACACACACACAAACATTAATATTTTTTTGTAGCTCAAACACTGCTAGAGAGCAGTATTAAAGTGGAAGCAACCCGTAGGCTAAATGAGCCTGCCCTGAAGGTTGAGGATGAAACATATTTGGACGCTCCACTTGCCAATCAAAGGTTGGTCGCATCCAATTGGTCCTCCCTCCGATATTATCATTCCATCCTCTACTGGTGTAGTCTGTTGGGCTTTCCGCTGTCCTCATCCGCTCGTCAACATAGATCCTCGCGAACTGCTGTTCCGACCATTTTGTGTCATCTTTAACGGGCACAAAACAGTGACATTTTGCGGCGTTTAAAAAAAAAATCGCCCGTGCAGCACAAAAACTGTTGAGCGCTTCTTCGCTCCCTTGTTTCGTCTTCGTGGTGATTTGGTGGACTGCCGTTGATGTTTCAGCGTCCATGTCCTCCCGTAGGCTGCGCTGCGGAGTGATACTCGAAGTGAACCGACAATGTGGAGGCTGTTAAAATGTCTACTTGGAAAATGAAATGGTTACAATTCATCTAACAACGAGGAAACGGGGCTAAACACAAGAGTTATGGTTTGTGTTAGAGACGTGTTTTTACTTTGGTGACAAAGACAACAACCGAGACGAGGCGGCGGAGGAGTGTTTCATACTGCCTTTCCTCATTTTCATCAAGCCCACAGTCGTCCGGACCACGGGGGGAAGGATCCTATCCCTAACTTTGTTTTTCTCTCTACTCCAGCCGTTGATTTCTCCCTGTTGGATGCCACACAATTGAACCCAGGTAAATATGTCTGTTAATACACATTCATAGCAAGCGTGTGTATGTCAAACTGAAGTTGTCTGCCACGTTGTCGGCGGAGTAAAAGATCAAGTTTTAAAGCGCATCGTTCAAGTTGTACCGAGTGCCACAGCCGGGAAAAGCGGGGTCTCGGATTTTCGTCCTTTCGGCCTGAGCGAGCTTGCCGTGTAACTACGGGGTATTACTAGCTTATGTGTGGTGGAAAAGACTTCTTTGTTCACTTCAATGGGCTATAACGTTACAGCACATTAGCATATCACCAGACTGAGTTAGCTCCCCCCGGGATTTTGCTGTCTGTATAGTCTAGCATGTAGGTTTTCTAGGTACAAATGCATGATCGCTCGCCGTGAAAACGTTAACATAGACAGCCGTTGTTGATTTGTTTGAGCTAACTATCACATTCCTGCTCGTGGCTAACAAGTGCAATCTCTTCCACATGTTATTATCAGGATTTTAGACTTGCACTAAAGCAGCCTAGGTCACCGTGTTTATAGACGTAAACCGCAAAATTGTGCAGCGATATTAAAATCCGTGTTTAAAGTATAACTCTGTATTATTTTTACCCCCCTCCACCTCTACCAACAACAACCCACCGGCCGTAACGAGCAACAATAATGCACCTAAAGCTTCGTTTACTGCACCCTGCTTCGTGTAAAATACAACTCGCACCATTTGTTAAAGAAATGTTGACTTCTGGTCTCATTTTGTTGCTTTTTAACCACCACACTGAAACTTTAGTAGCCCGAGTCTTTGTGTTCATCAGTGTCCCATTCTCCTGCTCGCCGTGACGGCAGGCAACAGGTTTTTTTTTTTTTTTTTTAAGGTCCTTTTAAACATCCCGCAGGGTTTTTTAACCTACACACGAAGCCACGAAAACACGCAGGACATTCATATCAAAGTGTCTCTTATTTTGAAGCCAGGTATGATGAGGTGTTGTGCGGGCTATTTGTGCCGTAAAACTTTTTCTCCAAATGGTCAGGCCGAAGGTGGGGGTGCTCAAGACAAGCGTATGCAACTTCCATTTGTTAGGAGGGGCTAAAACACTTATCCCCCATTTTGACCTCAGCTCAATGAGAGACTGCAATTACAAGATTAGGTAGTGTAAGATTATTTTGGCTCGTTTTTTTTATGCGATATTACTCATTGTTAATTGTGTGATTATTGTTGTATTGCTTCTTAACATTGCCCTTTCCCCCTGTTAGGCTGCATCCTTTCAGTGATAGTTTGGTTTTATGACTTTTCACTGTAGGCAAATTGTTGATTTGTTTCGTGTTGTCTTTGTTACTGATCGTAAAAAAAAAAAGTAATAAGATTACTCACGATTGTAATGCACGCTGCATTGGTATAACATTTAGATTTTCAAGTGATGGATAATGCTTATGTATTTGAATAGCTCTAATAACTGAAACTAATCTGCTTTTCCTGTTTCTGGTGTATTATTTTAGCCTGAAAGCAAATCTTCAGTCATGCCCTGAAAATGATACTTAGTTATGCAAGTGGTAGGAGTGAAATCATCCCAGTAACATTTGTGTACTTGAGCTCATGAAAAACTCAGACCCCTCCTAATTGTTTAAATAGTTAAAGTTACTCAAATGGTTGTTGACTTTGGACAAAACAAAACCGAGTTATGGATTGTAGCATTGTTGAATATCACTTTATGTGTGTAAGTGGCATGTCTGTGCAGTCAGTGTCATTATTTGGTAACACGGTGTTTGTATATTTATGTCTTTGATTACATGTAATGTTGTAGCCTTAGTGTGATACTCCAACTATTCAGATGATATAAAATATCCTCAGGGAGTTTACAGAAGTAGGCAGGCTCTGCATCATTCCTGAACACTGCAAAATGATTTCAAGTTGCAAAGTCTCAAAAATAATGACAACATACTACAAACAAAGGATAGTGACATGAGGTCAGAGGAGTAAACCATCAGTGACGCTACATGAAGGACTCTTAATTGTATATTTGCTTGACAGCATCACAAACGCTGAATTTAATCAACACATCTGACTGCAAACAAAATCATAACATTGTGATTTCCCTCAGCTGGCATTTATGGTGCTGCTTTTATATTGCAAAGTGCAGTGAAAAACTTGTAGTTATTTAGATTTTTTTTTTTGCACACACACACATACATACAGTACACTGCCTATTTAAGAGTCCTGCATGCCGTGTTAGTACCCTCTAAGTTTTTCAAAAGAGCTGTGAGAACAGGTTGGTTTTTGAGGTAGAGGAAGCTGCCTGAGTCCAGGCCCCAACTAACAACGAGGGCAGTGTGGCCTGTGGCTGCACCATGGTCACCCATGTTAGATGTGGGCTACCATGGAAATTCCTGAAACTGGCTGGATTTTTTTCATTACTTGGTTAATACATTAATTCTCGTGAATGTGCTGCTAGGGTGGAAATTCTATCTATCGATGTAGGCCGTAGTTATTCAGGTGTAGCTGTATTATTGGTAGAAAGTTTTAATTGACTTCTCTCACTCTTTTATTGAGCAAAGTGTGTGTGTGTCATCTATCTGAATCATTATTGCAAGCAATTAGTATTGGTAGTCTCGAGTTGTGTTTATTCTAATTTATTCTGTAACACTTTATTTTTCAATAATCTCAGTCTTACTCATATTTCTTCATCATTTCTGTTAGTTGTGACCATGTTTTATTTTCCAGCCTCACTGTTGAGATATGGGGACACAACAACACCACTAGATGCAACTGTATGTAAGAGGCAACAACATGAGCACTCGAACAGGTTTAAACAAGTCTCCAGTTAACTACATTATCTGAACCACTGTTTTTACAGCCAAAGTGAAAAAGGACTCACCTCTAACGTCCGGTTGTCCGCTGCTTACCTCTACCATAAACACAACAGGTCAAGTTTGAACCATGAATCAGATCTGTTAAGTCCACTTAGTGGATGGTTTGCGTAATAACTTCAGTGTTCACCTTCATTTTAATTTACAGTGGCAGTGGTTTAGATAATATGGTTAGTGGTTAAGATAATATGTTAAACTGGACTTGGTTAAAACCTGTCTGGTTGCTTGTGTGGTTGCCCCACGTGTGCATAGCTGTTTCTGGCAGTGTTGTGTCCTTTTGTATCAGCGGCTGATGAGTAAAACGTTGCCATAACCAACAGCAGTGATAAACAAAACAATGAAAATAGGATGTAATTGGTCAAATTAAATTAAAAAAATACCACGCACAGTGAGCTGCTTCCACCGTATTGTTACACTTTGGGAATACGTAGCTCTACTCCTGTGTACGGTTGGTCAATGCTTGTCAGTAGTTAACCATCTTGCAAATTGGTAAAATATACTGATGCTCCCCATACCTCTGTTTGTAGCCACTTGCTGAGACTGAAAGGGCCAAGTGAACAGCAGCAGAGAATGGCTGCAGTGGAAACCGACAAGGAGCTCAACGACTTGCTGGATTTTAGCGCGGTAAGACATCTCTGGAGATTGTTTGAATTTATTACTTTCATAATTAGTCCTGAAAAGTTGTCACATCGATCGAAATGTGAATGAATATCAGGGAATTCACGAATGGGTCAGTCGGTCAAGGTTTGAAGGCTTGCAGCACGATTACATCAGCCCCCATTTCACGAGACTGTTGTCGTTGTGTCACTTTAATTTTAGCCGTCATGTGTAGATTGTTTCATGCCCATCGTAGGTGTTGGCTAAATAGGATGTTTTACATTACACCCTGATCAATCCTCGTACAAGTGAAGACAAGTCTTAATGTACTCGCACTGGTTCGTTTACGGTTTCATTTTTCTCATTTCAGATGTTTGAGCCTCCAGTTTCAAATGGCAAGAACCGGCCGACTACTCTGGCCAGCAGTCAGTTTGGAGGATCAGGTAAGACAGAAACTAATTATTTACTTTTTATGTTTTGTTTATTAATATCTTCTTTGTTTTTGACTTTCTCACGTAAAATATGTGCCCTGTTCTTCATCATCTTATTTTTTTTTAAAAAAGGAAACATTACGACAAAGAAAAGTAAAATTTTGTGTTTTCCTCCTTCTTCTCACCTAAAACTAGTGGTGAAAGGCCCTTATTGGTTTGTATTGCTCCCTAGTAAATCTCCTGACAGTAAAACATGGCAGTAATGGGCTCTTAGAGCCTCTCACTACCCCACCCCCGTTCATTCATGGTGTTTTGAATAAGTAATCGAAAAGGAAATTGTTCCTGTTCTCCACTTTTTCCTCATGAATTGTGTTTTAGATCGCAGATTATTGCAAAGAACCTTGGGAGAGATTGCCAGGCTATTTTATGTTATGTAGATCAACCGTCATCCCCTCTACACTTCCTCACCCTTGCCTTGCAGGTGTCCCTTCCCTCACCTTCTCAGCTGTTGCCATTCAATCACTTAAGGACAAAGGCAGAGGGTGGGGGTTATGGGTACAGCCCAATTAATCTCCTCTGCTTACCTTTTGACAAAGTGTATTCCCTTGTCCTGCAATCTCGCACCTTACTTTTCCACTTCACGTAACTCATTTTCACCTAGAGCTATTATCCATCCTCATCATCAACTTTATCAGCTCAGCCCTCACAGGCAGTTTCAAGACATGCTTAAACAAACGACCACAGAGATACTCGAGACCAGACTTTTTCCCTTTCTTTTGTGCTGTTTCTGGGGCCTTTTGTGTTGCTCTCAGACACAATAAGTAGCTGGGTTTTTAAAAACGTCTATTCCTAATGTAGCAGATCCTCTTGCCCTACATGAACCTTTTTCTGTCACCCTCGTCTCTATAGAAGTGCAGTAGGTCTTTTGGCTGGCAATAAAAATGAAACAGGATATTGAAGCTAAGATGAAAGACAAGGCAAGCGGTAGCAGGGTGGGGTGTAGGGGGCTCTATTTCTTCTATTCACTTGAGGGCCACTTACATGGTCTTTTGTCATGGCAAGGTGTGTGCTTACAAAAGACAGACACGTTGATGTTATCAATCCAACGGTTCCAACCTTGAAATTATACTCCCACCAAAATCTATCCTATATCAAATATTCACCCTTGTTGACTGTAAAAATGTTTGCTTCCTCATGAAGAACAGCTACTGTGGGCTGCTTGAAGATGTTATTTGCAGTGGATTTCCATAACGGTCTATGGAAACAGCACCAAGGTGAAACAGTGAGAATATGGATGGAATCAGTATCAGAAGTTTTTGTACTTTTTTCTCTCTGCAGTGTAAACTTATCACTGTGAAGAAATAGTTCAACCTGTCTGGGAAATACCCTTATTTGCGTCATACAACATCTGTGCTACTCTCCTGTGCCTCAAATCTAGACAGTGGGACATATATTTATAAATAAATACAAGCCCTTGCAAAGCGCATTCATACATAGCTAATTAAACCATCTCCGTCAGGTAAATTTCTTTGTAGTGTACCAGAATTTTTCTGGTATACATTCCTGCGCTAGCGCACCAGTAGTGTTGCGTTTTACACCAACTAGCAATGGTCGATTCGCCAAAGCTGACAGGGGCGAGCAACTACAGTGACAGATTAGACTACAGCAAACGAGTATGGCGGAGACAAACATTATTAGTGTTTGTGTAATTACTCACGCTGCCAGATGAGGGAGACAGAAGTTCCACACTGCAGGTCCAACTACGTAACTAAAGCCGAGAAGAAATCAGCATAGCTTCGCATGTAGACTGGAAGCAGACACAAATGGCTAGCGTGGCTTTTTCTGAAATTAAAATGTCCAAAAATACAACTACCACCATCTCTAAAGCTTTAAAACTTTGTTTAATCTGTGTACAACAGTGAACAACATTTTATGGTTTTAAGAGTAGTTACATGCTGTAGCTATTTCTTTGGTCAGACACAGGTTTGCCTCAGATATTTGGCAGCGGGGTAGATCAGAGCAGTACTGCTGGATATTCACGTAGCATATGTGGCTAAGAAACCTGACTTGGTCAAACTGTATTCCTGCTTTTTGTGGAGCAGCTGCCACGTGTTTTCCTTATAGAGTCAGCGAGATGCCTTCTTTTCTCCCGCAGTATGGTTAAGGTTTGGGATATGTGGAGGTTTAACATGTGTGGCTATGAGGGAGCCTCCCTTTTAGAGCCTTCGGTGATGATGATATCTCTGCTCTGGTCTTCGATCCCTTTCACTAGTCAGTTTAAAGTAATATTCAGCCCACTTTCATTTTTTGGTCTCTGGAAACTGAGAATCCTAAAGTGTATTTTTAAAGTTTGGTACGAGCTAAAATGCAGAAGAGAAGTTTCAAATTTGCATGACATGTTCCATTTTCACACAGATGTTTAAGCGTGTCACAAAGACCCAAGGATGTTAAACTCTCGTAGCTGTGCTGTTAGAAACTAGAAGTCCTGGCATGTATTTCTGTTGAAATGTATGTAATTTCACACAGTGCCAAAACTAGGTCACTCAAAGCTGTATTTGTTAGCAGGTCTCGAGCACACTTGTGTTTGAGAAGTCTCCGGTGACTCACAGGTTAAAACAGCCAAGCATGTGTTATTGTACATTGTTCAGTATTTCATTAACAGTGTTCACTCTCTTGAGATTTGATCTGACATCATGCTTTGTGTCTGTGTGACTCACTTTGCCAAGGGAAGGAAGAAGGTGTGTAGACAAAACGGCACACTCAGTTATAGGTGCCTGGGGCAGTGTTCCTGTAAAAAAAATCAAGACATGTCTGCAAGTTTGGTCAATGTATGTGCTGGAGTTTTGCTCATGAAGCCTATGACTCAGGCTGGCTGTCTGTTCCCAGTATCTCTTCCTGTGTAATTATAGACTAGCCATGCTTAAAGGGGCGTTGCATGCTGGGAGGAGAAGTGCATTGGGGTTCACCAGAGAATTTGTCTGATCTTACTCACCCTTTTCTTCATTTTTCTCTTTCCAGTCCTGGTAGTCTGTCTGAGTAGTGCACTATTCATGATTTCCTCATGGGTCTGGCACTTCTTGCAGTGCTAATAGAAATCGTTATAAAAATGACACAGGATTCTGCGTAATTTAGTGTTTCAGTGTGTGATTTAAGTTCATACCTCTGCAGAAATCTCATTTATACACAATAACGGTCCTTGCCGTGGCAGCAGAGCGTTCTGTTGTATCTGTCCAAGCGTTCCCAATTTCTCCCGAGAACTCCCGTGAAACACCGCATTATGAACTGAGCACAGGCCAAGGGGGCAGAGACAAAAACTATAACATGTGTGAATAAGAGCACATTTACTGTACAAGCTGAAAAGGCTTCAGAGGAACAACAAAAAACGAGACCAAAATTAGTCCGAATCAGGGACACCCTGCTCGAGATAGCGAGGACGAGGAAACAAACTTATCCAACCTGGTTTCTAACAGAAAAACATTGTGCTCGTTTGGATCATGAAAATCATGTGTTTCAAACATGTGTTTCATGTTTAAAACACATGATAATAATTTTATAATGCTTTCATTATAGCCCGGGGTATTGGGGCATACGGGGTAGGTGGGTACAGGCGTTTCTTTTGTTGTTTTCAAGATATTGTAAAAACCAAAGACGGAGAAGTTTAAACATCTTGTCTTCATTTTGGATCAGATTGTATGCAGGTATTTAATTAGTGTGTCTATGGTCGCTGTAAGAGTGCATTGTTTTGTGTTAAATGGGAAATTAAATTAAAATGTTGGTCACAGGAAAAAAAACAACATTGTACTCGTATTGGAAAAAAGGGGTCATATGCTGTGGTCTGTTTTATGTTTAAAGATGAGGATGCCTGTTTTAAAGTATGTACTTTTCAAGCAGAGTGAGGAGACATATTTGTCCAACCACAACAAGCAAAAGCTCAAGAAAACAACTTAAAGACACGTTGGAATTCAGAGGATTAAAGCAGGCATGTGTCGTTTTTCTGGACCACACTGTACTAAACCAAGTGAACTATGACATGTTCACATGAATACTTTGCATGCAGGTATCTGTTTCAATCCAGCTGATGTGCGGTCAATCGAAAGCGCCTCCTCTCCACCAATCAGTGTGAAATAAAGACATCAAAGAGGTCTTAAAAGTTACCAAAGCAACACTGTCGCTAAAGCTGGCAACGCTGACGTGCTGTCCCTTTTAAAACGGAAGCATATTGTTCATTTCAACAATGTGTCAGGCACTCACTCAGACAAAGTAACACCACTGTGGTCGCATGTAACATATAAACCCACAGAACACTGTGGTGTATCTAAAGGATTAAACTCAGTGTGTCCGGGTGATCAAGATCTATGTGTGTGTTTTTATTTCTATTGTTCTCTCTTTTTGACAGTCATTCATAAAAAATACACTCTACTGTGGCCAAGATAATAAAAACCCTAGTATAGATAAAATATTATTTTTTTTAATTACTCTTTACTGTGTTACGTCCACTCTCCCGTGTCTTAAACATTTATCCCATAATTACATTCTTTCAGGTGTGAATATCCACTTTAATCCTCCGTTATTTCCTCCACACGATCCATCGCTTCTATTAAATTTGTTTACGATTTCATACATAACACCTTTTTAACCCCACGGTTGATTCTAATGTGAAGAATGTGGAGTTAGTTTAGTGCTGTACACTGTACATCCTGCTGTTTGTGGAATGAATGGTTGTGTTTATTTTTCTGGTTCCTTACAATCCTCAGCGCTGACAAAAAGGGGGAAAAACACCACATGTTTGTGTCTTGCTAATTAGCTTTGAGTGTTTCTTTTTTCCTCTTAGACTGTTCTGATATGCTGCATGGGTCTGAATACATGGCAATAGGTAGATGCAATGTGCCACAAATTAAAAAAAAAAAAAAAAAAAGCATGTTCCACTTGTCTGTAAATTTTATACAGCTGTACTGTTTGCTTGACGCGGTGACTGGCTTATTTAAATTTAGTATGAATAACAGAGTGAGTAAAATGGACACCTTGAATATACAGCTTATAAACTTTTTCTGTTTAATCCACGTCTCAACAAAAGTGTAACGGCGCAGTCACAAACAAACACAAAATATTGAGCCTTTCCTCGTCTGGAGCTCTGCTACAGATGACTTACAGCGGAAACGAATGGTTCATGCATTTTCTTTATCGTCTTTGATTGACGTGCAGAGTGACAGTCAGCCATAGAGAGGGGACAAGACATTGTCTCCTTCATCTCTTATTCTGCTGGTGTCGTGCGTATAGATCACAATTGTCACGGCAATCTAGCAGCTCTCAGCGCTGTGGACCCATCATTCTGTTCTACTGCTGATCCTGTCATGATTCTAGCCCGCCTCTACCCCCCTCCCCTCTCCCCTCTCCGCTTTTTAATTAGACAACAAAACAAAAATATGAATATTCATAGAGCTGAGCTTCATTAATATGCACAATTATGCAAATCAGTACACAATTAAGCTTCAGCTTTCCCCCAGAGATGCTGTGTTGCAGTACGAGAGGAGATTGAGGGGAAGGGGACGGGCAGGAATTTCTGCTTCACCAATCTTTAAAATCACTCCTTTCAAACACGTTCACCTCAGCTGAAAGCTGGTGTGCTCTGGCCTCGGATAACGCGTGTCAACTGTGTTAGATTGAGATCGTGCGTCTGTGTTAAGGCGAAGGTGTAGGCCAAATGTGAGAGAATGGATGGGGGATGGATGACTGTTGCCATGGAAAATGTAAAGGAGTGGAGTGGGAGAATGAAGAATGTCGAGGATGATTCTGGGAGCCTCATACTGGGTGTTAATTATTCAAACTTCCTACAGCTCATATCCACTCTATGTGACAGCGCTGTCACTATGCTGTTTCTGTGTGAGCTGCGAAGTGAAGCTCGTCAATGGAGGTTACTTCAAGCAGCCTGAAAAACCTGTCTCAAAGCAGGTCAACTTCATCACTCTCTGAAGTTTGACTTAGTTTTGCAAAGCCTAAGCATAAATCCCTGTTAAGAGTGAGTGTGTATGTCTTTTATTGGTTAATAGGGCTAACCCAGTTCTTTGTCTTCCAGGTATAGATGAGCGGAGTGGGTCCAGTCCCTGGGGGTCAGGACAACAGAACAGTCCATCTTTCAACCAGGGAAGGGTACGATTTTATTATTTACTCCATCGATCCATGTAGATGTCAAGTTATTAAGCTTGAGTCAAAAAGAATATAAGATCAATCCATCGTGTAATTTATTCCTGCTTTCACACAATGTATCGCACATTATTCACACTGTCAAGTTCAGATTTTATGTACAAGAAAACAAGATGGACATACATTCATAAGGACATACACATGATCTGTGAACAGAAGCATAAACACATCCAAAACTAAGGATAAAATAATGGCTTATATTATGCTTATTATATTATGAAGACTGTCATTCCAGACAGAACTCTTCACCAGATCGAATATAAACCTCTAAATATCTCTAAATATCTTTGAGTCCACTGAGCACAAAAAGTCTTAGTTACAGTCCAGATTGTCACTCATATCAAATAAGGTTAAATCTACCATCAGTTTAGAGAACTTAAACCCACTCAAATGACTGGATATTTTGGTCTAAATGTCGTTACTGACAAGGCCAAACCAGACCATATTTCTTCCCATCTAGTTGTCTAGAAGAGAGTGGGTATTAGGGGTAACTAGATTAGGCATTGTGGATGGTGCAGAATGTCTACTGGAGTGATTTACCAATACTTATTTGCTTTATTTGTACACTTCATTCTCCCAAACCCACCCTTTGTGTGTTCATTTCTTTTTATTTCGTTATTTTTACATCCCTAAAGCCTCTGCTGTCTTTCCTTCAGGGTTATGGAGAAGAAGGCCTTTACAATGAGGAAGGGGGTATTGCCTCTGCCCCCATGTTTGGACCAGGGATTGTTGGTAAGAAGGTTCAAATTGAGCTGAGCCACTGAAGCATAGACACCACAACTTTCACATCGTCTTTTTAAAAAAAACAAAAAAAAACAAAGAAAACGGGGAACTTTGGGGGCAGTGTTTCTAATAAAAGAACTTTGTGACGGAAGAATGTACCAATTAAAATACACAAGTTTATATCAATGAACTGTGACTGAGCCAAAAGAATGAGCTGTTTGTTTCGCAGGTTTGACACTAATGTACCACTTTAGGGCTAAGCATATTTATGCTTAGGTGGCAATGGATGAAGGGAGTAGGGTAATCGGGGAGGATGTGGAGGAGGGGTTTGTTCGTGCATTGCAGTTTGTGTGTTCAGGGCAGGAGGGGGGTTGGGGGATGTAAAGGGCACCCATGCACAAACAAGGCTTTCCCCCGGGACTACTGTAGCCTATAGCTCTCCTCTGTTTAACTGTCAGGGGAGAGGACAGAGGTTGGGCACAATTGCCCCTGAACCATTTATAATGGGCCAATTTGTTGTTGTTTTGCTGTCCACAGCCATAAATACCACACATCATCATGTACACACACACCACACACACACACAACAGATGGGAGGCACCCAAATGGAGAAAGGGGAATGGCCAGATTGTGATTTAATATTGACATAAAAGCCCAATTTTCACAATCATGACCTGATTTTACACTCCTCTCTCCTAGCAGGGAAGGCTGAGCGAGGACCATACTCGTCATTTGCAACACAGGTAAATCAGTCAGAAAGGAAGGTGTTCTGCTGCAGTATCACGTCTTCTCTCCTCATAGTCTTTTGGAGATCAATCCATAAATCCATAATTGTACTTTCAGACAACATGAGCTTGTGCTTTCTTTCATGCTCTTTTTTAGCAGGGCTTTATGCCCAATGAGATGCCCATGTCCAATTCAAGTGCCCTCTCCCCGTCTGGCCTGAAGTCCAACCCTCAGTTCTACCCCTCTTATGAGGGAAACAACCCTCGCAGGAGACCCTCACAGGACCCCATCGGTAAGATTGTTTCAAGCACAGCGTTGAACACCGTCAGTCGTTGCAGAGTTTTCTTTGTTCTGATTTATATTTAGGTTAGTTTATATCATCACTTCTCCTGCTGAGGTTTTAAAAAGTGTTTGAGACATTTCACTTCTGCTTAGTTTAAGGGAGTGAAATCGCTGTGAGATCTCGGCGAGGAAACTCACTGAATAACATCAGACTAAAATACCTTTTGATTAGGCATTAATGAGTAGTCACAAGACAGATGGATAGATTGGTTTAGCAGGACTTCACAAGGAAGGGGGCTGCATAAATGAATCCCCTCATTGGTGGATGTATTCTGCTACAAGTTAACATCTTTGTGTGTGTGTGTCTTAAGTATGTTTATGTGAATTTACTCTGTCTTCCTTCCCGTAGAATCACAGCCAAAAAAGATCAGGAAGGTGCCCCCTGGCCTGCCCTCCTCGGTAAGCGTTAACATCCAGAAATGTCGTAGTGCTGAACTATATCTCAGCCCCTTGTATGAAGTCTACGGGAGCCCATGTTTTTGTGTTTTACGCCCCGTTTTCACATTCCATTTGGCATCTGAAGCCGCTCCTTGGCTCGCGAAGCAGTCGAATAGCTGCAATACAGGACATCCAGCTCGTACAGCTGTGTATCTGCACCACCGAAATAAAAAAAAAAGAAAGAAAGAAAGAAAGGAAAAGGGGGGGGGAAGCCACTCATTCACCCAGTCACTCATTTGCAGCATGTATTTATAGTGTGTTGTATTTGTAGGCCCTTTACTTTATGGCCACATTTCTTCCCCTCTGCCAAGTATACTCGTTAGATCACTGAAGGGAATTCATACTGGGGTTTGATGGTTCTTACTCCACCTCATTTTTTCCCTCCCACTCTCACTCTCTGGGCACCCTATTTCCTCCTCTTCTCTGTTTCTTCCTTTCCCCCTCCCCCCTCCTCTCTACCCGACACCCACCCGCCTCCTCCCTCTCCTTCCCGCCGCCTCCCTCCCCTTTCTCTCTCTCTCTCTCTCTCCCTCCCTCTCTCCCTCTCTCTCTCTCCCTCCCCCATCCCTCTATCCCAGCTGCCAGTGGAGTTGGCTGCCGTCCAGGATTCGGCAGATGGTTCAGTAATTAGGAGTGCATCTCTCCGTTCCCTCTTCTCCTCTCCCCTCTTTTTCCTCTCCTTTTTCTCTCTGTTTAATCAAATTACAGAAGAAAACTTCAGTCCATTTGGATTTGAGTTTTGCAGACACAGTTTGATACTTGCTTTTTCGTCTAGAATAGTCTTGATTGAGAACGATACGGTGGTTCAGAACATTGGTTCCTTTTATTCCCATTATACCATGCGCCAAATCTGACTAGATCTCCCATTGTGTGGCCACATCTCGCTGTGGTAAAGAGTGTGAATTATGTATCTGTAAACCATTCTCAGTGTGTTTCTGTTTAACAGGGTAATATGTAAAAGCCCTACAGAGATGGGAGACGGAACCCAATAAAATCACTGACACTGCACATTCAATACATAGTGCTCGGTGCTCCAGTCTGCAGAAATGTTGCAACAGCCTGTTTATTGGATTAAGTTGTAAAACCAGATAGTAAAAAATAGATTGTAGCCCAGGAAGGAACACATTAGGGCCTTTTTAGAGCGGTGTTAAGGTATTTAATGCATGGCTGTTTTTGTATGCATCTCATTGCATTAATTTGTGATCACATGGAAGCTCCCAGAGAACTTTTTTTTTTTTATGAGTATCTCCAAAGAAAAATGCCATACGTGTATGTCATTCATGCAACAAGTTACAACACCACATCGTTTGTTTAGAGTAATCTAGTGATTTAAAGTTTACGAGCACTAAAATAGAGTTTTGTTTTGTTTTTTTTCCCTCTGTAGGTTTATGCACCAGCCTCAGGAGAGGATTTCAACAGGGACAATGCTGGCTACGCGGCCTCGAAGGCAGGAAACGTCTACACACCACCGTTCTACATGCAAGGTCAGTGAGGCGAAACAAGATTTGCCTTCGCAACCTCCCTATGTTCACTGTGTTGGGTTGAAAAGTTCAGTCTGACCACGACACTACAAAGATGATAATGACCTGAAATATTCTTTAATAGCCAGTATTATTGTGAAATGAACTCAACATAATATCCTTATAGAAGCCCGGATGAATCTAGGTACTGTAGGCGTATGTCAGTAAACACCCCATGGTGCCCGGGTGCTGAATAGTGCATCACACTTGAATGAAGTCATCACAGTAATGTGACATGTCTCATATGTGGCCTTCATTGTCTTCTCATCTCCTGTGGATGGTTTTCCCTTGCCCTTCTTGCCCCCCCTCACCCCTCCTCCTCCGCTGGATGCCCCCTGACAGAAGGCCTCCACCCGCCCTCCGATCCATGGGGCTCTGCTAGGTCGATGGTTCAGCCTGGTTATCCTGCCATGCTGGGCAACTCCCCCCATCTGAGCCAGCATGGTCCCTTCTCTGCCATTAACCCCCAAGACAGACTGGTGAGCGCTGCCTTCACACTTTAGATTTGTTTTTCTATGAAGGCATAATGAGGTCTTTGACACTTTTTGGCTAATGCATCATTGAGGGCTTCTGTCTGGATGCGCATTTAAATCTTTGGGTGTCTTTGCTTTTTTAAAGAAACGGCAGCCACTGCCCCTCTCTCCACAAAACTACCCCCTGCATGGCAGCGAGGTGAACGGGGCTCATCCCGCTGGATTCCACTCTGGCTCCAGCAGCTTCGGAGTCCCCAGCCACACACCCCCTATCACCGGCACTGACACCATTATGGGTAAACCCTTTCATTGTGTGCTTTATGTTTTAATGCAGTATCATTACACAGAGGAATTGTTATTGAACAACGATCTAATTAAAATGCTTCTTTCTTGTCAAAAAGCCAATCGTGGCGCAGTACCTGGAAGTTCAGGTGATGAGATTGGAAAAGCCCTGGCATCTGTAAGTAGTAATAAATACACGACTTTACATGTTATGCTATATTTTTGTCATTTTTCATACATAAAAGATCATGTTGAATTTAATTAAAAACAACTTCTGTGTCCAGATCTATCCTTCAGACCCAAACAGTAACGCCTTCCCTCCGTCCCCCTCCACTCCCTCTGGCTCTCCGCAGGCTGTATCAGGTAAGAGAATAGCTCTAGTCATTTTTTCCTGAGGCCTCAAGGTCAGCTGGATGTTTTGTAGATTTGTTTGTTCAACACAGGGTCTTTCCTGTTGTGTGTGTGTGTGTGTGCGTGTGTGAGTGAGGGGATAATATTCTGACTAACCCTGAATGATTCTCAGTAACAGCATAGCTCCATCTATTGGGTTAAAAGTGGAAGTAAAACGTTACATAAAAATTCAGGGGTCTTGATTTTATGCGCAAATTCCATCACAATGTGTATCAATATAGTCAGCGAGACATATTACTGACAATACTTTACATGGATGTCTGTTTATGCCATCAGTTGAACTCTAAATTACCCATTTAAGTTCGAACTGATAATACAGGATCATCTTAGCTCACAAGCCTCATGGCACTCTTTTGCAAAATATTAAAGTTGTGTATAAGGCAGGTTTGCCTAGCATCATATTAAATAAGAGCATGGTTGAGCCTTGCACAGTTTAGGGTCACCCCTGATAAATCTGATTGGTTTGCAAAATTTAAATAACCCAGCTTCTTTTCCTCACCTGTGTCAGTGAGTTGGTTCAGACCCTTTTTTATGTGCTGGCACTGAACAAACATAGAACGGAGATAAGTTTGGCACACAAGACTATCTTGACATTTAGGTCATCTGATTTAGCAGTTAGCTCACTCGCCTATTCACTGGAGACTCAAAGGCTACTTGCCGTGGTATCTCTGCTGAAATTTCTTGAATTTAACTTAACCTTCGCTTGATCTTTCACACACTTGTTCACACACTCACCATCCAAATATAACTCATAAGAGGAAGGGAAAATACAGTAAAAATAAAAAGAGGGTGGGGTCACTTCTCCATTTGTCTTTGCGCAGTCCACGAATGAGCTCATCACACATTTCATACATCAAATACTGCTGATGGTACAATGTGAGAGAAGATTTAAAAAAAAAATGATGAACCCAATAAAAATCAAATAAAGAAATACTTTGAACTTCTGGATTTGATTCACATTTTCACATTTCATATCTCCTATCACGTCACATTATCACATTAATTTCACATCTTTAAAAATGTACAATCAGAAAGTCATTTCTTTGACCCAGTGTTTCACGTTCATGGTGTTTGACACATAACTATGTGAGCATCATTTTTAGAAACCATAAAAGCTTCCAGAGTGTTAAAGAACAGAAATATCTTCCACATGTGGTCGGTGTAAAACAGCTAAATGTGGGCGTACATTTTGTAGCATCTTTGATTGAGCGTGCATCACATATAGCATTTGACCAAAATTACTTAGAAAATACGACAGGAAAGGAGGCCAAAGCCAAAGCCTCAGTTGCATCAATCATTCACTCGGTAGTATGACTCGAAAAGCTCATTTCTAGGAGGACGAACACAGTACTCACACCTCCCTGTGAACACAATGGGGCAAGCATAAAATGAAATAAAGTGTGTCATCAAACATCGATCACTGAGTATAAGGCAATCACTGTGATCGTGTTTTTTTTAGGCTCTGCATCCCAGTGGACTCGGTCCTCTGGCCAGGCCACACCTTCACCCAACTTTGAGGGTGGACTTCAGTCCATGGTGAGTCAACATGTCTATTTTTATTGTTTTTCATGTCAGAGATGCACCAAAAGAATGTTGAAGTGCATTACAGAAGTAAACACGCAATGTTGCGGCCATTCATACATGCTTCTGCCGTCTCATCGTCCATTATTCTTCATTCTCTGTAGGCGAGTAAGATGGAGGACCATCTGGACGAAGCCATCAATGTTCTTCAGCGTCACGCCAGCGGACAAGGAGGACCAGGCCTGGCTGAAATGCACAATCTGCTCTCTTCTGGCTTAGGTTTACCTCCAGCCTTCACCAGTGCAGCACTTGGACTGGCCAGCCGCCTGCCAGGACTGGTGAGATGAATGAATATACAGCAGCACAGGAAATCTATCCACAAATGACTGAATGAAGTTTATATTATGATATTTGAAGTTAAAATAAAAGTAAACATTGAGAGTAATAAACCTGCTTTGTTTGTCTTATGCAGCTATTACAAATGTTTTACAAGATAATTGACACACCATGTTTAAATTGTTTTCCTCAAGATGTCCAGTCACCATGAGGAATCTGGTCTGCCCTCTAGTGGAGGACTTTTGCATAGTCACCATGGCAATGCATCTGTCCAGCCAGGATCTCAGCCTGCTGGTGAGACTTCATGTTGCTTTGTACTCCGCTCTGTCATAAATAGTGGCAATACTTCACCATAATTTTTTTTTAAACTTTTTTTTTGTAAAGTATTTTTGTTTCTGAATTCTTCGCGCAGGCCTCACCAGTAGCACAAATCGCTCCAGTGGTGCTGATATCAAACGAGAGGACAAGGAGGACGACGAGAACTGCTCCATTACTGACAGGTCAGAGGATGAGAAAAAAGACCTGAAGCCCCGCCTGGGAACAAGGTGTCTGAAACCTTTTTTTTTTTTTTTTCTTTTCAACTAACATTTATATTTGATGCAGAGATATTTTTTTTAGATTAATCCTGCAGTAATTTAAGTATAAAATGTGTTTTTTATAGTCTTTTTAAAAAATTTAATTAATAACCGTAGACTTATGGGCACCAGTCTATTAAGGTCTAAACACTTAAGTTTTTTTTTTGCATGGTAAGAGAGACTGACCAGTTATAAATATATAAAATGGAAATGGAGGTTTTAAGAGGAAACTACATTCTTCGAGTCCTAAAATCTGAATCCAAATTCAAAAACAGTTATCGCTGAGACCAACTCCTTTTCTAAATATCACATCCTTACTTACAGATGTAACAAAAAATGAATGTATTTAATAAAAATATACATGAGAAACATTTCATAGCCAATGACTGGAAGAAAATTTACAGATTTCAAAGAAACAAGATCAACACTCAATGAACTCGCACTTGTAAGTAATAAAGTCGTGATTACAAACACTGCTACAGGCGTCTGTCACGTTGTCTTACAGTTTCAGCTTCACTGCTGTAATTCCTGTTTCTGTTGCTGACTTTTATTTCCTGGAGCTCTATCAAACCTAGAAATATTTGGTCAGAAACCACCAGGGCCAACACCTAACGTGACCCACCTTTGTAGCAGTGTCTGTAATTGTCATCGAGTTACTCCATGTGGTGTTGACATCATGAAGAAAATTCATTGCACACAGTAATTGGCAAGTAATGTTTAGTGAACTGTACCCATACTGTTGTTTCCTTCCCTCCTCACCTGCTATTGGCTTTTCACTAGACTGGATGATGAGGAAGACGAAGAAGATGTGCCAGTGGAGATTAAGGTTGAGCGGGAGAAAGTACGGAGGTTGGCAAACAACACCCGTGAGCGGCTACGCGTGCGGGACATCAACGAGGCTTTTAAGGAGCTGGGCCGCATGTGTCAGCTCCATATGAGCAATGAGAAACCACAGACCAAATTGATCGTACTGCAACAGGCCGTTAACGTTATACTCAACCTGGAGCAGCAAGTTCGAGGTCAGTGGGTGTCCAGGGAGGAAGGAAGAGGAGGGGAAGGGCCTCTTTTACAAAATAAAACTCCCACACGGCTTCACTTTCCGGCTCCTGACAATGTCCTGCTAGCCATTTAAAACCTTTTTCACATCACTCGTTGCGGTAGAAAGAAAGAAAGACATGATGTCTGCTTAATATCAGTAAGTTCACGTACTGTAATCGTTGCAGTCGATCCTAAAAATGACCAACAAAGTGAGGACATGGGATAAGGAAATGAAGCTGTGTGACTGTTTTTATGACATGCCCATTCTCCAGTTCATCTTCTAAGGTTTTCGTCCTCTGGTAACACATACAGGACTGCTGTCTGTTCTGATGCAGTATGTGTTGCATTGTCTTACAGTTGGCTGAAAATGCTTACATGTCTCTCCGCCTCACTCTTTGACTGGATTAACACATCTTTTTGTGTACTCCCACTTGCTTTTTTTTCCCCCACTGTTGCCTCATTATGCTTTTATTAAAGTATGAATTCATTTCAGCTAAGTTATTCCAGCATCGCAGCGTCTTCTATACTCATACTTGAGGATAGCATGAGAGCAGGGCTGTCTGTCGTCATGCGTATTAACCTGTCTCCAGCTTTGTTGCAGTGTCTCTGTGCCGCATGCCCCAGCCTTTCAAGCATTAACCCTTTAATTTTGCCACCCCGTTTCCGAGACAACCCTCTCCATCTCTTCTCCGTTCACTCCCCCTCGTCCTCTGTCATTTTCTTTTTACAGATGGCAACAGTGACCTCCTCTTCCTCACATTCAGATAAATACATCTCCTTCTGCTGATGTATTTAACACGATGCCCTCAGTCTCTCTCCTCTTGGCTTTTTTTTTTTTTTAAATCTCTGTGGCTCTTTCCATGTCGGCAGAGGGTGTTGCTTCCTCTCTCTCCCTTTCTCTCTCCCTCCTCATTATTTTTCTCATTCTGCTGGACAGTCACCATATCCCCTACAACTTCCATCCTGGACCCCAATGACCAAAAAAAAAAAAAAAAACTTTGTTGGTTGGTTAGACTTCAGGACAGATTTATTAGACCTTGTCACTAAGGTCAATGGTTGTACCTCCAGTATATTTGTTCTTGGCTTGAAATCAATCTTTAGTGTCGCACTTGCTCACCTCACAACACTTAAAGTTGTGACTGATGGAGAATATAATACAAAGTGTACTATTTGTCATTTAAAAAACTTTAGATAGGAGAAAAGAAAACACCCCTCCGCTCACTCTCCTGCAACACAGCCCAACTCCACTGGGATCTTCTTCAGCAGTTTCACTGGTCTGGTTTTGGGCTAAGAGCTTGAAGTAACCATCATACATAGACATGCATAGTAGAAGCAGAAGCTAACAGAAGTTAAATGCAGTATTGTAGGTTTAAACCAGAACAACTGCAGCTTTAGTGAGAACATCTAGCCTAGGTTCAGCGAGGGTTGTGATTTGGGTTTGTTAACCAGCCCCTCCAACCCCCCCTTCTCCTCCTGGCTCTAGCGTTGTCTCGGTGACTGATGAAAACCTGACTGCCGAGGAGAAGGAGCAGAGGGAGCGTGAGCGCCGCCAGGCTAACAACGCTAGGGAGAGGGTGCGTGTGCGCGACATTAACGAAGCCTTCAGAGAGCTGGGCAGGATGTGTCAGGTCCACCTGCAGAGCGACAAGGCCCAGACCAAGCTTATCATCCTGCAACAGGCTGTCCAGGTCATACTGGGCCTGGAGAAGCAGGTGCGAGGTAGGTCAGCCAATACAGGAAGGTCTGATCCACATAGACAACCAACCATCTCTCATCACCGCTGGACAAAAGTTTCCAGTCATTCACCTTTAGGAAAATCTTTTGTTCTCACTTCTGTATAGCATCCACTTTGGCTTTCTCTGTGCTATTTGCCTGCATCACTTTGAAAAAATGAAGAAAGGGGAGAAGAAAGGAGGAGGAGGAAGTATACCCCTGCTTTTCTGCCAAACGCCTGCAGTTCTCATCCTACTTTTCATTTTCCTGCTTTCCTCGCTTTCCCACTCTGTCTATTATTGACCTTTTTGTATGTTCAACACTCTGCTTTGACTATTTCTGATGGTGGAACAGAATTCATATTTTGAGTTTTTAATCTATGTATGTGTCCTTTCGTTTCAAAGAGCGTAATTTGAACCCAAAGGCTGCCTGCCTCAAGAGGAGAGAGGAGGAAAAAGTTTCAGGCGTGGACCCCCAGATGCAGCTTGGTGGAGGTCACCCTGGTCTAGGAGGAGATGGACATATGTAATTCTCAGGTCAGTCTACAGAGCGTGTGCATTGAGGTTTAATAATATAATATGCCTTTTAAGTGTTTTGTGGACATATATTCATTCAATTTTTCTCCTTTCTCTTCACAGTTCCTGTTGATTGTACAGCCCTTAGAACACGTGGCCTTAATCTATCATTGTCATGCATCTCAGTGTGTGTTAATCAACTTTTGGAAAGCACACACGCATACACACCTCATTACTGACAAGGCAGGCGGCCACATTCCCGACAGTGAATACAAAAGTAACAAGCACACTCTCGCAGAAAGAGGAAACATTTATTAATCTTTACACGACAATACTTTTGAACCGAGGACACTGGTTTTGAAGACGGTGGGAATTAAGGACATAAGGACGTTCTTATGATCGTGTTTTTGTAAGACATTTTGGAGAAAAAAAAAATCGCTTTACACGTTGGGAGCAAAACTTGTTTGGATCAAATAAAACTTTTTGGATCAATTTGCTCATGTGAGCAGAGTTAGGATTTGTATTGTTGGATAATTATTGGCATTCCCATCTGAAAAGGAGGTCTTACATTCTTCACAAGCAAAGAGGGACAGCCGGGTTTCTATCTTACCATCCAGCAAAACCTGTTTAAGCACGTGCCTGAAAGAGGCTGAATGCTAATAGTGTTTGATTAAGATAAAAAAAATAACCATCTCTTTTAGCCTCTTATGTGATGACTGAATTACAGACATGACTTTGGAGACATCTAGCCACTGACTGGCCAATCAGAGAGCCGACTTCTCTTTCTGACATGCTGGTAACTGGCCGTATTTTTTGAATTTCTTGCTTTGGCTGTAATGGTGCCACAGTTCCAGACTCACACATGTTGTGGGTTAATTTTGTGTTTATTTTTAACTGTGGATCCCCGAGTCTTATCTCTTAAAGTCCTGTACTGTTATTGTCACGGCCATGCAAGCGGAATAGAAAAACCGCCAGAGAGAGAGAGAGAAAGCGAGAGAGACCCACCACTAACGCAAACACGAGCAGAGACTCGATACAAATCCAGGATCCACGCCGACGTCGAATCAAATCCCAACCTTCCCTCCATGAGGCTGCCCGACGGATTCGAGCACGCAGGTGTCGCCCTCCCTGCTCGCGTCCTTCACCATCATGAAGACAGTCGCGCTCGCAGCCCTGTCAAATCATACCTAAAGACACTGTTACAGCACGGTGAACTCACTTAACGCAAGTCTCAGAGCAATTCGTATTGTGGTAAAGGAGATTTGTTAGAAGACAGAAATAATTGAGTATTGAAAGGGATCATGAGTGTTACTGCTACCTTGTGGAGAATTTACTCAATCGCCATTGACTGACTTGTTGTGGTTGTTGCTCTGTGTTGAGCATTTTTGGTGTTTTTGTTTTGTCCCCACCCCCTTTGAACAATTTACAAAACCTGTTGTAAGGATCTTCCTTTTGTAGAATTGATTTATAATTTTTTTTTTAATTTTATTTTTTACTTTGTAAGATAGTTGTATGAGTTTTTGTTTTCATCATTTGGAATGCTCTTTCTTTCTTTTTCTTTTTTTTTTTTGTTTACATTGTTTAAATGTAATGACGACTCAATTTTAGATTCCAGGAACAAAGTGAGGTGTTTTTTCTTTCCTGCCAGGTGCTTAGAAATGTTAGAAATGACAAAATGATCTGGCTTTAACATCACATGTTGTGATATTGCCCTTTTGTTGTTGTTTTTTTTTTTTTTTCCCGGATGCCTGTTTCAACCCAAACCTGTCAGGCCAGTTGTAATTGGATTGTTCTGGTGTTTGCGACAGTTTTTCTTAAAATGAAACATGTTTTTCTTCAGCACACCCCCCCTCTCTCCTCTCCTTCGTGTCCAGCTCTCTGGTGAGAGTTTGTTGATTAGTTTATGGAAGGGGCAGCAGGGACGGTCTGCACAACATAATTCATTCAATTTCATTATTATTATTATTATTATTATTATTATTATTATTATGTAAAACGAATCAAAAAGGGTGGCCTTAGTCATTTCCCTGACTTTGGGAGTTTTGATAATGGTTACTCACCAGTGCCTGAATACTTCTCTGCTTCACGGTGGATGATGTTGTATTTGAGGATTTTTAGGTTGTACCTTTTTATAATACAGATGTATAAAAAACATACAGTATATACTTCAATAACATCTGACAACATCTAAATGAAAAGTTACACTTACTGAGACTGACAGCGTCTGCGTGTCATTAAATGTAAGATGACTAATAACCTGGTCTACAACTTTGACAGTGAAAACTGTACTTAGTTTCTCAACTTTTATGAACTGATTTTCTTAAATATAATTTTGTCCTTGACTGGCATGTGCATTGATATGTATGTACAGCTGTATATGGCCTCATCAGCTTTATCATTGTAAGCTGATACTGATATGTAACAGTATTTGGTTTACCTGTAATTTTGTCACAGATCCTGCCCTATGGACTAGCCCCAAACATTTTCTTTGTCAGTAACTTTAGCCTCTCTGCAGAAGAACCTGGTGTTGTTGTGACATGAAAAGTCACTACTGAACACTTTTATCTCTTAACACAAAAGATATGACTGCAGTATCCAAGTATCAAAACATGCACCTGATATTCTTTGTTAACAGATCTTTCTGTCCTCCACAAACAGATGACCTGCTTCAGATCTCTGTCTTCACTCATGTTTGGGGACAACATCTATGTAGGCTATGTCCTCAAAGTGCCTCCTGTTTCCTATTTTTTATATATAAAGTAGATATCGAGAACTGTTGTGTATATAACAGTAATGTAGCAATAAATGTGCCATTTTTAATAACAAAACCCTTGTTTATACCGTGTCTTTTTTTTAAAACCTGTAAATATGTAACTTGTGCTGTGCAGAATAGTGACTCAGGCTGTGGTTGAACTCAGTATTTTATTTTTGAAATTGAAATTACTGGGACAGATCAAACAGGAAGTGATGATTTTATGGACCAGACAACAGAAATGAGTCCACTTTAGGGCAGAAACGAGCTGCGCTAGCGCCTCTTACTGCCTGCAAAGTACACTGCACTGAGGTGAATACACATTATATTTTGTATAGAGCCCTGTACGTTCTCCTGTGGTGAAGCACTACTTGGCTACAGTTTTGCTGTTTAAATTGAGGTAGATTGAAAAATAAATATTTGTATATATAAATATTTGTGTATATATATATATATATATANGGCAGCTAAAGTCAGCAGCAATGACCTCGGCTAGGCTAACAGCTAATGTTAGCTAAGGACACCAGAGTCTGTTTGTTAAAACTCTAAATCTCTTTGTGCCTTCTTTAAATACTAATACGATATATAAAACACATCTTACCATGATTTGGCAATAGCCACATACTTCGGCCCGATGACTTTAGTGATCATTTTGGCTGGAATGTGTCCTCTAACACAGGACGTGCCAATTCAGCTCAAAGCTAAGAAGACTTCCGAGCTACGACTACGTCTAGTGCGCAAGCGCGGAGAGTACTTCCGGTTACTCAAGAAAATAAAAGTCGTTAACAATAAGAGATAGTAAACTGTATATGTGTATACATAGATACATACATATACATATATATATATATATATATATATATATATATATGTATGTATATGTATGTATGTATATGTATGTATCTATGTATACACATATACAGTTTACTATCTCTTATTGTTAACGACTTTTATTTTCTTGAGTAACCGGAAGTACTCTCCGCGCTTGCGCACTAGACGTAGTCGTAGCTCGGAAGTCTTCTTAGCTTTGAGCTGAATTGGCACGTCCTGTGTTAGAGGACACATTCCAGCCAAAATGATCACTAAAGTCATCGGGCCGAAGTATGTGGCTATTGCCAAATCATGGTAAGATGTGTTTTATATATCGTATTAGTATTTAAAGAAGGCACAAAGAGATTTAGAGTTTTAACAAACAGACTCTGGTGTCCTTAGCTAACATTAGCTGTTAGCCTAGCCGAGGTCATTGCTGCTGACTTTAGCTGCCTGTCGGCTAAACTCACTAAAGGTGACTAAAATGACCATTTGAGGTGATAAATAGAGCTTTCCCTCAATTCATGATGTTATTCTCTCTGACCACATGAAAAATGTGACTGTCTAACCTTTTAATTATCCAGTTTGAGGACGTTAAATGTAACCAATTGACCAACAGTAGCTTAGTTTTGTTGTAGATAAGTGTACAAGAGTCAAAGATAATGTCAAGTTAGTGTCTTTAAATGGTTACTTAGGCAACAAGATGTGACTGACGTGGTGGAGAGAAGCAATGAACTCATTCATAATTATGTTTGTGAAGCTGCAACCTGCAAATCTGTTGATCTTTACTATTTATTTATTGGCATGCATTACTCAGCTCAGCTCGATTATTTCAGCACAAACACCAGGACACTTCTAAGTTATGTTTGATTCCTTCACACTCAGACCTCAGTAAATCTTGACAATGTTCTCTACTTCACAGGATCCCAACTATGGCTGTGTGGGGCACAGCCGGAGGAGTAGCTCTGGTCCACTTCACAGACTGGCGATTGTTTTTAGATTATGTTCCCTACATCAACGGCAAATTCAAGAATGATGACCACTAGTGACACCAAGGTTAGTCCAACGAATGGCAAAGAGATGACTGAAGAAATAAGAGTGGAGGAGAGGTGTTGTGTTTTGCCCATAATAATCACAATCGGCATCATTAATTCTGTATCTGCCAGATTCATTACTGCCTGATTCAAAATACTACATATTTCATTCTAGACCATAAAATCTGATAATTACAAGGCAGCAAAATGTTAATACAGACCATGTTTATAGGGTGGTTTACATATATTGTAAGACTTTTTGCCCTTGGTTGTGCTTCTGTCTCACTTGGTTCTCCCATGTGGACAAATCTGATGAGTCTTTTCTCATATTACATGATTGTTGGGCATTTTCTGCTTACTGTGGTCGCAGCGCTGCAAGAGAACAGTTTCAAATTGACACCAAAGAGCTACACTGTCACACAGGTTGAAACCACAGGCAGCGCTGGACGGGGGTTTCTCAGATTAAGTTATTTTGTGTCTTTGTTAGCTTGTACCTCAGTCTGTTATAACTTTCCACACATCACAGCCTGACATATTTCTTCATTTTAATGAACACGTCTAGTGCAGAGTATTGTGAAATAACTCAGACTGTAAACATCACCACATGTCCAGGGATGCAGCTTCTTGTTCATTCATTTTGTTAGTTCACACGGTGAGACTGAAAGTCAACGAAACCATGTGCATGTTTGTGTTTGTTTTAAAAGACATTATGCAGATTAAATTCACCTGTGACTTTCTTTTATTATTTTTATTTAATATTTTTTTCCAAATTGTGTGTGATACCTTCAGTCTCTCTCCACATCTTGAGACAGACAAAACTGCACTACATTAATAACTCTCAATCAAGAGCGAAGTTTGTAATTAGTGTTACCTCTGGTAAAAATGCCTGGCTAACATCATTCCTTTGGTGAAACTGTGTGGTGGGGACAGCAACACATTTGTGGAATGCTTCTCATCAGCAGGAACTGGACAATATGCCCGGTAGTTTCGAGGTTTCAGGAGACCAGAATCTAGGACAGCTGCCTATTTTAAGACCTCCTAATAAGACAGGAATGCCTGAACAACCTTCGGCCAATTTGCAGCTTAGTTATTTGGCATGGAAATGAAAAAATCAATAGTGTTAGGCTTTTATTTAATCCTCAATTCTGAGAAAATTCACATTGGTAGGATGTTGAGTGACTTTTGGATGGCTTTTAAAAAAAAACAAAGTGTACATTATTTGTAATGCTCAGACTCCTGACTCACTTAAACGTACATTTTTTCCACCGAGCTCTCCATCTAGCTTTGATTTGTCTGTCACAGCAAAACCACATTTCTGTTGTACAACCTAATGACTTTGTTTTCCCCCCTCAGGTCGGTGCTGTTTTTTTCACACAAAGACTTAAATATTGAACAAGAACTGCTGCTGCAGCCAGTACGCTGCACTCCGGTCCAATTCCATGCCAGGCTACTGGAAGCTGTCATCTTCATCCAGCAGCCCAATTCAACATTGAACTGATCACCGTCAACACCCTGTTAAATGCACTGGAGTTTCAGCGTTCTCAACCAGTCAAAATGTGAATGAAAGGACCATGAAAACAGATGTTAAATGGACTTTTCTTTTCCGTCTTCATTTGGGATCAGATATTTATTTCAATCATCAGTCTCCCAGGGATCAACTCTGTCCTTTGCGTTATGCTGTAATTGTTTGGAAGAGAAGTAAAGTATGTGAGATTTATCCCATGTTGTCGTGTGTGATTATTTCACTTGCAGTGATTTAAGTTTGCTCGGACTCCACACTGGCTCAGATCATTGAAGCGCATAATTAAAAAATCCTGAATTGTGCTTTGTTGGTATATCCCTGAAGACAAAAACAAATCATAATTAAAAACTTCCCACAAAAGAATCAGAACACAGCGTGTGTATTAAAAGAGCAGACAAACAGTTTTGGAAGAGATCATTGTTACTGTCCAGAGCTTTAATTTTAGATCGGGCTACTGTATAAAAATACTTCTGTGTACAAGTCTTGGACATTTTCATGTAGTTAGATAGTTATTACAAATGTCATCCATGGTGCACTTTGTAATGGTAAATGGATTGTACTTATATAGTGCCTCACTAGTCTTCCAACCACTCAAAACACTGTTACTCTACATATCTCATTCACCCATTTACACACATTCATACACTGATGGCATTAGCCTGCCAAATGCTCATCAGTTTTAGGAGCTGTAAAAGTATTAGTGGAATAATGTGAAGTTACTTCATTGCCTGAACATAACAAAACAAATCTAAGTAAATATACTCATACATCATTGGTGGAATTGTACAAATACCTGGGGGTTCACCTCAACAATAAACTGCACTGGTCGGACAACACAGATGTCCTGTACAAGAAGGTCAAAGTCGTCTCCACTTGCTGAGGAGACTGAGGATCTTTGGACTGTAAATACAGTTGTCTGCAGGGGAGGGGAGCACATAGCCAGCTCTGTCCTGGACTGCCCCCTAGACTCTGTAGAGGAAGTGGGAGAGAGGAGGATGTTAGCAAGGCTGACCTCCATCGTGAACAACTCCTCTCACCTCCTGCATGAAACTGTGGACAGCTCCTTCAGCAACAGAGTGCTTTTAATCCCATCATGTAAGAAGGAGCTCTACCACAGGTCCTTCATTCCAACAGCTGTCAGACTCTTTAACACCAGCATGACTTCATGACTTTTTCTATATATTTCTTATTTATGAGTAATTTCTCATCTATCTTGTGTGTACGAGCTGCTGTGATGTGAATTCCTGCTGTGGGATCATTAAAGTCTATGTTATCTTATCTTACAGCATGCATTTGAGGGTGTCATGAGTTATCGACCAAACTGTAGCAAGCTAGTCCAGATATTGGCAAAGCTCCTGAATAGACCTGTACTCCTGTGCTGAGTTTAATGTACAGCTATGTGTCATCTGAGTTTATTATACTCAGAATCAGATTTATTGCCAAGAAAGTTTTTACATACAGGAAATTTGTCTTGGTGTTATTTGTGCATAACAAACATTAAGTAAAAATATAAAGAAGATGATAAAAAATATTAAAAGGTATAAACAACTTCTCTAAATGAGTAAAATTAATTGATTGATTTTTTTTCAAACATGTAAAATAAGAAAACAGGTCAGTGCAATACAACTTAAATCATACATGATCAAAAAATATAATTATTTCTACCCCTTCTCTAATTATCATTATTGTTGTTGTTATTTATAGACTGTTTCCTGTACATACATTTCTATATACATATACACAATTTCACATATTCATATATACATACATATTTGTAATCCTCATCCTAAATATGTGTTCAAGTATATTCGATTGTGTCAATAATTGATCAACACGGAAATATTAAATGTAGGTTACCTCAAAATTACCAAGTGTGGCACTTAAGTATACTTTATTTACTCGGATTACTATTTTAAGTTGAGTTGCTGCTTTCAACCTGTGCTGTGAGAGCATGAGAGACCCGGAGTTTTCGCACTACTTTACAGTCCTGTGGCGGATGTCTTGGCTCATTATGTTCAGAGGCTGTGGCGGAGTGATCTACGCTCGGTGACGGGAGACAGACAGACAGCGGGGGGATCGATAATAAACCAGACTCGGCGAAGATATTATGACTGCAATCATAGACAGCTAGCTGGCTTCTTATCTTTCTTTTTTTATTATTTTTTACAAGCCAGATTCACGGCAGAGCTGATCACAAACAACCGACACCATGGAGAGAAAGAGGTGGGACTTTTCAAACGTTTGGTCGGAGGAGTTGTTAAAATGAAAGTTTGTCTGCAGGAAATGCACGCATGCATACGGAGCGGTTAACGTCAACACTTAGCTAATGAGCAGCTCTTTTGTTGTTTAAACTTAAACTTCGGCTAAACGCGAGCTTTGCGCTGTCCTGCGACTTTATTGCGCCTGTAATAAATGTTGGAGCTTTGAACAATAGCGGCGCTAATTGAGACGCTGTTTGCTGCTACATAGACCGCTGCTAGCCTGATTAGCTAGCTAAGTTTCATTGTTTACACACGCTTGACTTGCGGTGAGTTGGGCCCCGGAACAGTTTACCACGCAGCACGGCGTGAAAACCTGACGATAACACGGACGTCTTGTTTAAAAAAAAAAACTTATACCTGAGTAACACGCTGCTTCATGCGTAGACTTTAAACACTGAACACCTTAATACACCTGGAAATGTGTTACAGCCGCAGAGTTCATCCTACAAGCCGCACAGGTGTTTTTACTTGATTACACTGTAAAGATGGCGTGGGCGTGTGAAGATGAGCTGGATTGTCATCCCCTCACTCCCTCGTCATGACACCTGTTAGGGCGGGACGAGCTACACCTTTTTAGGATGGAGCTTTTAAAAAAATATATGAAAATCTAGTTTAGCAGCTGTTCAGCACCGTGCAGCAGAGGTTACAGCTTTTGGAGAAAAGCTGTCTGTTCTACTAAAGGACAGACAGACTTACAGATATAGAACTTGGGACAATCACTTCAAGAGACAAGTACACAAGAAGCAGGTAATAAAGTATAGTATAGCGATTTAGTCAGTGCATCTGTCCATTATCTGTAACCGCTTATCCTCATCAGGGTCACGGTGGGGCTGGAGCCTATCCCAGCTGACTTAGGGCGAGAGGCGGGGTACACCCTGGACAATTCGCCAGCTCATCACAGGGCACATAAAAACAAGCAACCACTAACATTCACAGACACGCAGCAAGGGGCCGCAGGTTGGAGCTGAACCCTCCTGAGGGTCTGAGCCTCCTCGCATGGGGGACACACTCTACCTACTGAGCTAACCGGCACATCGCAAGTTATGCATTAATGTCCGAATCCAAGAACCAGCTGTCACGGAGCGAGTCCCTGCACAGAGAGGAGTCATTATAAAGTGTCATATCAGTGGGCAGGAATCTCTCTTCTTGTAGCAGTCCTTCTTCCAGTGGAGCTGCAGGAGGCTCCGACTGAATCTGTTCTGCTGCTTCATCAGGAGGTCATGTAGAGCGTGTGAGCTTTTGTCCAAGATGCTGAGAAGTAGTATCCACCCAATATGATACAGATGGCTTTCTTTTGTAGTCAGTCATTGTCTCGTTTGGACTACACTACCACCTCTGAAGGACATTTACTCTGAGCGACTGCTTTGATCAAGTGTTAGTTACATGCAGTCAGGTGACTCCAGAAGCCAAACTGCAGACTGTGAAGAGATCCTGTATGGGAGATAATAGAAGAGATAAGATAGACTTTATTGATGGGTAATGATAAATAGACTGTACTTATATAGCACCTCTTCTAGTCTTCAGCAGTTTTAGGAGCTAACCATTCATACACATTCACACACCGATGGCGCAGAATCAGGGTTCACTATCTTGCTCAAGGACACTTCGACATGCAGACCGGAGGATCCAGAGATCGAACCACCAATCATCTGATTAGTGGACGACCTGTTTATCTCCTAAGCCTCAGCCATCCCTCATCGCTTTAATATCAAAGACATAAATTGTGTAATGACCTTGACGAGTTTCCTGTTTTTCTTTCTAGTGTACCTGTTAAGCGCATCCTCAACAAGCCCCAGATAGTCCGAAGTCTGGGCAGCAACCTTCACACAAATGTGAATCCCAGCCAAGCCATGGCTGGACGGTCGCTCCTGACCAAAGTGCAGCGCAGCAGGCACAAGCATTACTATGACATCAGCCATCAAATCAAGGTGAGGCTGCGTTTAGCTTCTGGTATTTATGAGGCATGAATGACGGTGCAGTGTGACGTGAAGGAAGAAACCCAAGCAGAATGAACATGGTGCTGTTTGAGTGATTCAACCTGTTCACCCCCATTACATCATTAAATCACACTGGTTTTTATTCAACTTTTGGACCAGCAGAGCAAGAACAAGAGTCTTAAATGTTAAAGTGACCTAAAGGGATCATCAGAGGCACATAGATCGTGTAGAATAGATGTGTGTCTAATTTGTGTATATCTTGACATTGAGGTCTTTCATGTCAGGTTAGATGGAGACCTGCCACAAATTCTGGATTAATTAAGTTATGGACTGACTTAGGCACTGTGGGACACATCCACAGTGTTGTACTGAACACAAAAGCATTTAGTATAAGTAAGGCCAAAAAAACTCACTTTTGGTCTCATTAGACCATAAAACTTTCGTCCTCTTTGTCTCTGTCTTGGTCACGTGTCTTCCTCTTCATGTCATGAGACTTTTTTATTGGTGGCTTTCTTTGCCGCTCTGCCCTAAAGCTGCATGTTGTTGTTGTGTCTTAAATGACTCCTTTGTTAATGACCTACATTATAAACACTTAATAGTAAATTAAGATTTCTGACACTAGTACATGCAAAGATTTTACAGCTAGAACTGTGACACTAAACATGGAGTAATACCCTAAAAGTGATTTTAAACAACTTGACAGTGAAGCTCTGTAGCTACTAAAGAGCTGCTGTAGATTGCTTTGTTCTTGCTCCCTCAGACATTGTTTTATGACTGACTGTACTACGAGGAGATGTTTAGTGCCATTGTTACAGCCTTTTATCTCTGCTGTTCAACTCAAAGAAGATTTTAACTCCAAACTATTGTTGGATCATAATAATCATTACAGTTTATTGTAACATTTAGAATGTCCCTTCACACCCCATGGAGTTAAATAAGGCAACAGCACAGTAGTAACTTCTCACACGTTATTATATTATAAAATTAGTCAAAGCTGCTGATCTGAATTTTGTCCAATGAGTCATGTCGTTGTCTTTCTCAAAGGCCAAGCCTGATTTAAACACAACACTACCAGTTCGACAGACAGCGTCCATCTTCAAACAGCCAGTGACCAAGGTAACAAATCATCCCAACAACAAGGTGAAAACAGACCCACAGAAGGCCGTGGACCAACCGAAACAAGTAAGTCAGAGGCGAGAAGACGTGCGTTTTGTGTTCTTTGAACTTTATTTAGACTCTTCACCTGCCAGTGTTGTCAGGAAACACTAACTTCACCACTGACACTGTAGAAAGGCGAGTGAACGTGCTGTTAGTGCAGGTAGCAGTTGTGTTTTGTTTTGTTACGTCTCTTTCTGGCTGTAAAAACTGTTCAGTATCCCCATAAATTAGATAATGGGGCACATATTCAGTTTGAGAAAAAATGTATTTAAAACTTGTTTATTTTCAGCTGTTCTGGGAGAGGAAGTTGAGCGGGTTAAATGCATTTGACATCGCAGAGGAGCTGGTGAAGACTATGGATCTACCCAAAGGCTTACAGGGTGAGGGTAACTAAACAAAAACGACCATCTTATATGATTTTAAAGCTTCTTTTTTTTCTTCTTCATCTTCTTCTTGAAGCTTGACTTGTCCTTGTTGTTTAGGTGTTGGGCCTGCATGTTCAGATAAAACGCTGCTTTCAGCCATCGCCAGTGCCCTGCACACCAGCCCCGCGCCAGTCACCGGACAGCTCACCGCCGCTGTGGAGAAAAATCCTGGAGTCTGGCTCAACACGGCGCAGCCTCTCTGCAAAGCCTTTGTAGTGACTGATGATGACATTAGGTAAGACGTTCACCCAGCCGTAGTTTCCTCGCTAATACGTTAATACATACACAACCGTTCAGAAGTTTGGAATCGTTGTATCATTGTACAGGATTTTGTTCTATATGTACAAAACATTACTTTTTTGTAAGCTCTTGATACAAAATAAGATCTGTTTGTAAAGATAAACTTTATTGGTCCCACACCTGGGAAATTCTCTTGTTACAGCGGGTCACAACATACAGTACTCATAAATGGTGGCTCAGCTGGTACAGTGGGCTCAGTCCTTCCTGCAGCAGCCCAGTTCTGACTCCGTGTCGTTCCCCCTCTCTCTTCCTGCTTTCCTGTCTGTCTTCAGCTGTCCACTCTCCTTTGCTCTCCTGTCGGCTCTCACAAGTTGAAAGCCGTCCAGAGTTGCCAGCAAGTCCTCAGTGAGTTCATTCAGCCCCATCTCTGTGATGCTACACTCTCGATACTCTCTCTGTAGTCTGGTTAGCACAGTTAGCGCCTCCATCTTACTGGGGAGAGATCTTACGTTCCCCATGATAACAGTCGGTACTCACGGTTTGTACTGCTCCTGACTCCGCTTAGATCGACCTCTGCATCCTCGTCTCCTCCTCCTCACTTCAGCAGGGATCTCTGGTCTTTCCACAACCTAAACACATTAAAAACAACTTACAAATGTATAGCAGTCGTCTCAGCCATCGGACTGTACTGAATCAAGCGTTTGTGGCAGACGATTCCAAACTTTTGAAAGGTGATTTCTTGTAAGCAGATGTTTTTGTCAGTTGTAGGGCTCTTTTTTTTTTTTTTTTTTTAAGGAGGCCATTCAAGGTGTGAAGAGTGATTCCAGTTAACTGTAAAAGTGTAGTTCATTGTGGCACACAGACACCGCAACAAGATAGTGTAATGTTAGGCCTATTGTTAGTTAATGTCTGAGAAGCATCAACTTTAATAGCTACCAAGCTGATGTTATATTTCTGTCACAGCTTCTACTCAGAAGCAGCTTCTAGTGTTATGAAGAGGAAGTTGATGTTTTCTACATCTCAAAGCATCCTCATCCCTGCTCTGTTAATAAGTTTCTCAACACAGTTATTTATGATGCTTTAAAAAAATAAAGTTTCACCTAGATGTCAGCTGTTATATCCTGTAAATGAAACAAAAAAAACAAACAGTTGTAGGTTTTGAGACTTTGAATCTGTTTGTATGATTATGTATCCTTTGTTATGATGTGGAGATCAAGAGTTCTTGGGTAACAGCCAATCTGTGTTGCTCAGTCACAACATCTTACACTTTATAATCATCGTTAACTAACCTTCCATTGTGTACATAGTCTGACTAAATTGGTGGCTGTGGCAGATTCAAACATGTTGTACTGATTCTGTCCCGTGTTACTGCTAAGAACACACAAACACTGTTACGGCTAAATACCACCGAGCCCGGCTGCAACGCATTCTGGATGCAGCGTGGTCACCACAGTTGGTCATGACTGTTCTAGACAATGATTGTAACTCTAACAGAAGCTGCTCTCCACTCTGCAGCTGTAATAAGTAGCACAGAGCAGATTGAGTCGGCTGGAAGTCAGACTCACAAACATTATAGCGTAGTGTTTCTCAAACTTTTTATACCTTTGTACCACCTCAGAAAATATCAATTTCCATCATGACAGACAACAGCTACAGACAGTTCATCGGGAGGCAGGTGTACTTGTATGTAGTAAGAGGATTTTTTTGTGTATGTGTGTGTTGACTGCTGTTGAATCCTGAACAGAACCAGAGCTACTTGGGCTCCTGATCCACATCTCTCTTCCTAATATTTCCCATTTGCAGCCAGAGATTCCTCTGCGTAGCCCATGTGCCACCAGTAGTACTTGTACCACAGAGAGAGTCTGGTCCATTTTCATAATAAAACACCCTGTGCAAAGCTTCAATCATAAAAACAACCAACAGGGAAACAGTGTGACCACATCGCATATTTACTCATGGTAGAAGCACATAAACAAAGAAAAAAATGACCAGATCTGAGCAAGTTAACAAAGTCTAGCGTGGAAAATGCTCCACATCTGAAACGCTCCTGGTGGAGTGGACCAAGACATTGTCACAGCCGTGCCATAAAAGATGAGAGCAGTCAACCCTCACTCATACTAGAACTGTCCAGGCTGAAGTTGAACCTTTTGGTGGTCATCAGATGACAACGATTCAACATATTAAACTGCTATAAATGTTCAAGTCTTCACTGTGAATGGTTTGTTTTCATTGGTTTTATTGCGTTCTCGTCTGCGCCCCACAGGAAGCAGGAGGACCTGGTGCAGAATGTGAGGAGGCGTCTCGAGGAAGCCCTTACAGCCGACATGTTGGCTCATATAGAGGACACCGCTGCAGACGCCGCAGCCAACAATGTAGAGGAAAAAGCTGAGCAGGTGGACAAGGACGAATTATAGCCAAGGTACAGAAGACCACAGGACTGGCTCCAGCGTTGCCGCTCTGATTATCTCACATTGTTACGAACTGCAGTACACCCCCAACATTTTAACATCCGTCTTTTCTCATCTCTCCCACAGGCTTGTTTGACATGAAGTTTGCTGGTAAACTCCTTTCATCTTCAAATAATTGGCTCCATGAATATTTTGTTATACACTTTTAACTGTAACAGACCCTAAATGCAGACGTTCTGCAGATTTTTGTTAACCTAAACAAAGACTGTTTTCTTTATTTCTATTTTTTTACGTGTGACAATGTAATCCTTCAAGGGTGCTTTGAGTTTCAGTTCATGTTTACCTCTACTAATGTATGGCAGTTACAGATGACGGTCTACACAATGCAGTGTTACATTTAGTTAATAACTGTTCAAGCTGTTAAAAACACAAACCTGATGTGTGTATGTGTGTGTGTGTGTGTGTTTGGGTGTGGGTGTGCGTTTGAATGTATCAGTTCATGTTGAAGTGTATTTTTCTGTTGAACTGTTCCACAGGAACATGTTGCTCTTTTATATTTTACTCTGGCACTGTAGGTAGTGTGTTTATGTTTGGAAACATAGAAAGGTTGCAGTATGTTTACATGCACACAGCCTCCCTTCTGGCTGTGAATATTAAAATTTAGCTTGTTTAATTAAAAGTTGTTGTTTTTTTAATAGTTCAAAGTAGTGTTATTTTTAAAAAAAATAACCTGAGTTTACGTGGTTTTGAAGTTTAAGTCATGGTATTTGTATTGACAAAAGAATGATCAGTATTGTTTTGCCAACTACATTCGAGTTCAGACAGTAACAAGAAAAAGAGTGTGTACCCTCCAGAAAATACAACAACACTGATGTACCTCATAACAAGATGTACTGTACCTCATTACAAGATTCATTATTTGTCTCTGTACCACTGTCTCACTGTCCAATAAATGCAGCTCTTTTATGACTGTCGTACATTTATTTTGTCATTATCATGTATAAATTCACCACCTTGTGTTCCTTTTTATTCTTTAAAGCATGGCCCGTGTGTATACTACGGCCGCTGTAATCATTCCTCCTTTCCAAAATCCATCAGTCCTTATTGAGCCGAAGCCAGTAAGAGGCTTCAGCAGCCTGAGATGGTCCTTTTTTTTTTAAGCACTAAATTCCCTCTTTGTCTCTATGCCTTCACCACAGCTCAGCAAGGAAACACAAAGAGGGAATTTGGTACTAAAAACAATCGTTTTAGGAGGGAGATCTCTTCATGGACAGGAACAATTACAGCAAACATTAACTCTATAACACTATCTGTATGGGCGTGTTTTAAAATAAACTTGAAAAATTATGTAGATATCTGTTAATTTATGGTACAATAAATCAGAAATACTTATTGGCAGACACGAAGAATGAGTTTGGTTACGTGTTGCCCTCAATGTACGTGTAGAAAAAAACAGGTAAACAAAAAATACGTACAGATAGAAAAGCATATAAATAATTATGTATATCTATAGATAAATATAAACAACAGGAGCATTTGTAGACGGTGCAGAATGCAAAGGATGCTCAAATAAATATGATTTATGCAGCAGGTGATGCTTTGAATATTTCAAAATATTTATAGCTTTGTTCATATTTGTATTACCTAGAAAGCACACACACACACACACACACACACTGCATGAGGATCATTCACTGCTGTTGTTGGACCACCCAAAACACACCTCATTGGTGGCCATGATGAACACACCCAACCATGACCACATTTTTTTTTTTTTTTAATATATGTAAAAAATTAAAAATAAATAACGTGTGAATGCAGTCAACACATGGATGGTAATAAAAAATAAATAGTGTCCAGACACAATGGCAGTGACAGCAGCCGGAGCTTTGCGTGGATGCTCTCCTCTTGCTGCATGTGGCCTTTGAACCCATTGTTGTGTCGCGGGTGACGTCAGTGCCGTGTGCGGGAGACGGAGCGGCGTGCGCCTGGCGAGACAAAGGCGGCGGACCGACCGGGGTCAGGCAGCAGCAGCAGAGAGCCGAGAATCACTGTTTTTTTTTTTTTTTTTAACTAAAAGGTAACTGGCTAACCTTGGATTTTTCAGCTATTGTATCCCAGCCGATACGCAGAATGAAGATCCAGTGACACTCCCAGGGATTTACTTTGACTCTCCAGACACAGAGGAAACAACAGTGCCCTCCTCCTCCTCTCCGGTTTGAACGTTTTTCTCCTACGCCCCCCGTTTAGCGTGCTAGTTAGTTAGCTAGCCCGCTAGCTCTCCTACTAGCGTCGCACAGCGCACACACACAGGCACAGGTCTCCTCCTCCTTCTCCTTCTCCTCCTGGCTGCTGCTTCTCATCTTTCTCCCCGAGAACTGGGCGACACGCGAAGAGAGGCTCTCGTCGACAAAAGCCGGCATAAAGTAAGTTCGCTGTTGTTTTTGTGTTTGTTTAATTTTGAAAAAAACAAACGCGGGCGCCTTTGAGGAGGAGTACAAGTTCGACTGTCAGAGCGGAGCTAGCAGGCTAGCCGCGGTGCTCCCAAACAAAGGGGTCGACAACGTGACTGAGTGCCGACTGTGTGGGACTAGCCTGTTAGCTCGGCAGTTGGAGCTAAAAACAGCTTATTTATTTATTTTGTTTATATTTTTTTAATTCAGTCAGCACGTGTAGTTAGTGCTGAAGTTGGTGCCGGGAGGTTTTGCGTGTGTGTGCAGGGGAATAGTTTGTTTTCTTGTGTTTAAGCGGGCATGCTCTATCCTGACAAAACAACCAGCCTCCTGGATGGTTTCAGTTGTCAGACAAGGAGCAACAACAGACAAAGCAAGGCGCCTGCCTGGATCAACACTCCTGATGTGCGCCGTTGTTTATGAATGATCGGTGCTCGTCTCCTGCTTTTGTTTGCTGTCAACACTTTTTTTTACTTTTATTGTTATTTTTCTTCTTCCAGAAGAGGGTGAAGCTCACTCCCAACAAAGCAGGCATCCGTGATCTGATGTGAGATCCACGGAGAGAGACTATGCCTAGCCCTTTATTCCACCCCGAGATTATGGACCACGACGTGGTGATCACCAGCCAGCACAGCGGGGTCGGTCTGCCCCGTGAGACGGACCAGGAGTCCCGGGAAGAGGACCACCAAGAGGCGCTACGCTTCGCCTTGGACCAGCTGTCACTCATGGCCCTGGATAAGGTGGACTGTGGGGGCGGCGGTGGTAGCGGCAGCGGCGGCGTCGACACTCTAGATGGGTCCCAGGGTCCCGGCTCTGAGGGCTGCAACGGCGTGGGCGGAGGGGGCTACGTGGATCTACAGATGCTGGAGCATCCCAACGGGTCCCGAGACTCGCCGACTTCCTGCTCTCCATCCCCGGAGTACTACGGCTCAGGCGGGTACCACATGGCCGGCTCACACTCCATGCTCCACGGGGAACAAAGCTCCGTCCTCTGCAGCAGGAAAAGAAGTGTCAACATGACTGAATGTGTGCCTGTGCCCAGCTCTGAACATGTGGCTGAAATAGTGGGCAGACAAGGTAAGAGTGTTTCTGTGTGTGTGTGTGTGTGTGTTTGTGTGATGCTGTTAGTTAGAAATTATTTCCTGTTTATGGGCAGCTTGTTCAGGCAGCATGCAGCCAGGTTGTTCTTTGTTTGGGTGGCTGCCTGGTGAGAGGAGGGTCTCTGAACTTTTTTACAGGGGCTTGGTGAGCTCTGCTCAGGCTGTTGTGTTTGCGCCTTTTAATGCCCCCAAAATAATGCGGCTGCTCCGTTTAAAAAAAATAAATAAATACCTACTCTATTTACATGTGCTTTCTTATTTAGCAGTATTTAGACAATGCCTTGACAGAGTGAGGGTGGTTGATGAGTAGGATGGAGGGAGGGGGAGGGGGAGGGGTGGGAGAGGGTCAGACAAAGCGGCAGATTGTCGGGAGTCTGGACATGTCTAGCAGCCTGCACCAAACAAAGGAAGTACACCGACATGTGCTGCTTTTATATATCACAGCTCTTCAGTGCCGGTCTTAAACTCAGGGCTCTTATTTCTCCCATCATCTACACCTTTAAGGTGGATTATTATCGCCTTTGCGGGGCTGATTTTTTTTTTTTTTTTTAAGGTGGAAACGGGGCAGCAGGCGCACAAACACGGGACTGGGCGGTGTTACGCCCTGCACCCAGCTCCCGTCTGCCGATGCTGCCTGCTCGCCTCTCAGCCTCTGCCTGCTCTCACGTTTTATTTCTAATCCCCCCTTCCCTCCTCTTGTTTTATCATCATATGCGTCTCCTCTTATTTAAACACAGCGGTGCCGTGGGTTTGCTTGGCCCGTCGCAGCCTCGGCAGCGTTATGGCATTGTTCTCTTTGTTTGAAAAAGCCATGCTTTCTGCTTCCCACAATGACATCACACTCCGCACGTCCTATTGGCCGACGTGAGCACAGCGTCCATATTTAAAGAAACAGCGCACACGGCTGCTGCTGGAGGAGCATGAGTTGACACAAGCAGTGCAGCAGACATGGAGCTCATGCATACCCGCTGCTTCTCTGTGTGTGTTATGATTTAAAAAAAATAATGCTTCATAAAAAAATGAATGCATCATAATAAGAAAACAGTACACAAATCAACTATTTACATGTTTGTCTATGTATAACATTTTTCCAGTTAACTGTACTGTAGCTGTTTACTGCTATAAACTATAAACTTTGCTGAATTAAAGTAGTTTGGGGTTGTGGGTCAGGCAGGGACATCTTCTGTGTAACGTGGTCACTTTAATGTCCGCTTAAACAGACAACTCAACACTGACAACAAGTCAGGTCTGATTGTGTCACTCCACCAAACATAACGGTCTCTTACATCACAGACAAAGTGTCCCATAAAGTATAGTTCCTGTTAAAATATAAACAGTTACCATAAATTAAATTATGCCATTCTCTCACTGAACCTGAGAAAATACATCTTTACAAAAATAAATCTCATCTCACAGTTCTTTTAAATTGATGCCATATGATACAATAAATGCAATATATCAAACCTTCCTGAAGGTTATCGTGTTTAAAAGTCCTTTCCAAGCATGTAGGAGAAACTATGGTGGCTGAAAGGACTTATCTAGAGCCGGTATTTGGTTTGTCTGCTCTATACCAGAAGAAGAACATTACTTTATTAACCCCTCAGCGAGGAAATTATTTTTACACATATAGGCCGAAATACAGCCATACACACCTTAAAGTGCTTATAGACTCCTATACCCGACATCTCAGTGACTTGCTAAAGGGCATCTAAAGTGCCCAGGAGGTGACCTGGCACCTCTCCAGCTACCAGCCCTGGATCCATACTGCCCCTTAAAACAACAGCGCTACAAATTACAGCTAAAGTGGTGGATGAATAACAACAACAATAATAATAACAATATAACCATCATGATTGTAGGGCTGCTGTATCAGCTTAGTTTTAACAACCTGTACTTAAGCTGCTAACTGAACTGTCATAATTAGACTACTTGTTTGTGTCTGTAGCATAATCACACTATATTATAAATAAATGTCTCTATATATGCGTGCATGTATGTAAAGTGTGCATGGCCTTAAACTGCTGTTTATCTGCTTCCAGGCTGTAAGATCAAGGCCTTGCGTGCCAAAACGAATACTTACATAAAGACTCCAGTCCGAGGCGAGGAGCCGGTGTTCATCGTGACGGGACGCAGGGAGGATGTGGAGATGGCCAAACGCGAGATTGTCTCTGCAGCTGAGCACTTCTCTATGATCCGGGCGTCCCGCTGCAAAGCCGGAGCACCAGGTGGAGGGGGAGGCTCTCTACCTGGACCACCACACTTACCTGGACAGACCACCATACAGGTAAGGAGACCCGTGTGGCTCAGTCAGCATGCTGTGTTTACAACCGTGTTGCCTGTAGTGTGAAGATATTCAAACGTTTCTCTTCTCACTGATCCAGGTGAGGGTGCCCTACAGAGTAGTTGGTTTAGTAGTTGGACCAAAGGGAGCAACTATCAAGCGCATCCAGCAGCAGACTCACACCTACATCGTGACGCCCAGTCGAGAGAAAGACCCGGTGTTTGAGGTGACCGGCATGCCAGAGAACGTGGACCGAGCGAGGGAGGAGATCGAGACCCACATCACCCTGCGAACTGGAACCTTTGTAGACCTGCAGGGAGACAATGACTTCCACTCCAATGGCACTGATGTCAGTCTAGAAGGCTTGGGCTCCCTGAGCGGAGGGTTAGGGGCGTCTCTGTGGTCCAGGGCCACCGGCCACCATTCAGCCCCCCCTCCTCCTCCGCCCTCCCCACCTCCCCCCATTCCCATGTCCATGCACCACTCCTCCGGCCGGAAGATGTCCTCGTCAGTCGCCTACCACACTCACAACGGCGGGATGAGCTCAGACAGCTTCAACGCCACTCGCAAAGCCAACGAGGGAGGCAGCCCCACTAGCCCTTTTAGCACAGGCTCCAGCAGTGCTGGAGGAGGATTCACTTTCGGGGGCGACTCCACCCCCGGGCTGCCCTCCTCAGAGGAACTGGGCTTTGAGTTCAGCGCTTCCAACATCTGGGCACCTTTCGTCAACGGTGGAACAGGCAACAAGACGGCCGGCTCCTCCCAGCAGCAGCCTCTTCGTCGCAACAGCAGCGGCCTCAGCGGCGGAGCCATCACTCCAAGATTGTCTCCAACTCTGCCTCAGGACACAGGCGTGGGCCCACTGGATCATCCACTAGCCCGCCGTGCCCAGAGCGACCCCCTCAGCACTCTCTCCTGGCTACAGTCCGGCAGCACCGGAGGTGGCTCCTTCTCAGGAGCGTCCAGCTCGAGCTCCGGCGGCTCGTCGACCGGTTACTCCTCCTGCTCGGCCTCCTCCCTGCCCGGCGGTTCACCCACTGACTCCGAGGGAGGCAGCAGCGGCGTGGGCCTCAGCTCCGGGATGCTGAGCCGACTGAAAGGCGGCCCCGGCGTTGCCGGCCTGGTGGGCGTCAGCCCCGGGATCAACAGGGACTGCTTTGTGTGTTTCGAGAGCGAGGTGACCGCAGCCCTGGTGCCTTGCGGCCACAACCTGTTCTGCATGGAGTGCGCCGGGCAAATCTGCCAGTCAGCCGAGCCCGAGTGCCCCGTCTGCCACACTCCCACCACACAGTGCATCCGCATCTTCTCTTAATGCCCCGGCAGGGGGTTGGGGGGGGGAGGGGGTAAATATGAGGAGGGGGCAGGAAGAAGACTGGAGTGGGGCACCAACTGCGGAAGGATTCACACTAATAACCTTCACACACACGATGGACCATAATAAATGCATTACTAGAGATGATGATACTATACGGATGTTGATTTATTGCTGATAGCTGTCAAAGTTAATAATAACAATAATAATAATGACAATGACTTATTTTCAGAGTGAAGTTAATTCAAACTGGTCTGCAGACAGTCGGGGCTCAGACAGTCTCTCGGTGGTGAACTTATGGAAGGAAACTAGTGTCTTATCTCTCTTCAGGCCTTCATTTTGACCGGGCCGCCGGTCCGTCTCAACATTTCTTCATCCCGGCTTCTTCAGATCTCTGCCTGCTTTCTCTCTCACAGCCTTTCCTTTTGACACTTTTGTACTTAACAGATATTTTTCGATGAAGCTGTCAACGAGGCCTGCACTTTTCTACTCTACCCTTATTTTAATGTTCTTGACAGAACTGTTCCGACGAAAACCCCCCCTCGCCCCCTCTCCCCTCACTCATGCTGTTGTGTTGCGACACGAAGCGGCGGCAGCGGCAGCAGCAGCAGGGGGTGGGGGAGTTGCTATTTTTCTGTAAGCGTGGAACTTTTTTTAAAAAAGGAGGGAAAAAAAAGGTCGGCATATAGTCAGGCACCAAGCGGAACAGCACACCCAAAGGACCTCTTAAAGGATGAATTCCTGTTTTTCTCGTTGCCACACACAAATTAGCCATCAGTGATGCCAAATGAATGCTATTAATAGACGTCCTGATCAAATTCAGTAACGTGGAGGATGAATTTTGATGAGTCTGCGCCGCGTTGATTCAACGTTAATTTTCCTTGAGAAACCAGTGATCTGTAGGAATGTGTCTGAGGTCAGTCTTCTGTACGTTTGGGCTGCCTGACAATCCCTTTACATCTCTGTCTCTCTCTCTCTTTCATTTGTGTGTGTGTGTGTGTGTGTGTGAGTGTGAGTGAATAATGCCCACTCATGCTGTTTGTTACATCAGCATCATCGTGCATCCTCACCACGAGAAGGTCTGGTTTCTGTCCTGCTGCCCCCTCTCCTCCTTCACTTCACTCTCTTGTCTTATTTAAGGGAAGGCGACGCTCCGATCCATCCACACCAGGACGTTCCTCCCTCTCTCTCTGTCTCTCTCTCGTCTGTTACACTTAGATCGTTTAGCGTTTTCTACTAGTTTGTTTTGACTCTTGACTGTCAGTTGTGTGGCTAACAGACATATTTTGAAACTCCTAGGAAAAGATAGGGCTTTTCTGATGTCACACGTGAATGTCCGATAAGGTTAAGGAGAGACCGCCGCTCCTCCCATACAAACTCAACAATAACAAGGGGCTTGATTGAAACAATTTTTTTTTTTCTTTCATGCACTGTTAGTCCCGGCCCCTCCCTAAAAAGGAAAAAAAAAAGAAAGAAACAGCTCTTAACTGTTTTGGTAGTTTTTCGGTCTTCCACCCCACTCTCACAGCAAAGCTGTATGGCACTCTCTCAGATGACACACTGTCGTACCCCCATATACCGCTGTACTCGGCCGAAATGTCGTGCACTATATGGTCAGTCATTTGAGATTTGTCCTGTGTTTCCTAGCGTTACCGCGTGACTCCAGACGAGGCGGTTGCATCCTGTTTTTGTCTTTGTATTTTTATTAAATTGAGCGCGAGTTTGCAGTAACTGCCTCCTACAGTGTTAATACACTGTACGTATGATTTGGCCGATGTTGGTGCGATGGTACACGGTTGCCATTAGTGGCCCCCGCTTTGTTTTTTCATTTCTTTCTTTGCGTGAACATACATGGAAACAGCTCATAGAATGAGACAAGCCATGACTACAGAATTAAAACGACACAGCTGATTCTCAAAAAGGGCTTCCTCCGACTGCACAGACACACGATCAACATTTTCAGGCTCACACAGTAGGTCGAATCAAACTCTTTATCCTTTATGGCAGCTAGTAGCTAGGTCATCCAGGGCTTCCAGACACTCTGTGTTCAAATCCCAGCAGCTGCAGAATGTTTTGCTTGTTTTTAATCTTATTCTTTTCTAACTGTCCCTACACGGCCATCACATGCGGATCCCGTTAGTTCGAGTGTAGGGCGTGGCAGTCGCAGCGTGTGTGTGTCCTCCCCGGGCGTTTTTAAATAACATGGGAAAAAAAAGGGTAACTCTACTTGAGTAAATGCTCTTGTGGAAACGGGCAGATGCCGCTGTGCTTTGGTGCTCCAGCCAGTTTAATGTTACACTTATTTGCTGTCTGACTGTTCGTTTGCTACTTGGGTGACACGGGCAGTAGCTCCACAGAGGAATCTTTATAAGCCGCTGTCCTGGTTGAGCGCAGCAGTGCACTAATTCATGTGTCCACACGTGTAGGAAAAACATGCCCAGGAGCTGAACCGATAGTCTTCGACGTGAAGACTGTCCCATGGTGCTTAGGTGCAACTCCCTACTGAAACACGGTGACGAACAAACCCAATTGGCAGTGGGGAGGCTTTATTTTATTACTATTATTATTATTTTTTAAGTTCTCCAGCGCACTATATAGACCTGACGACCCTGTTCTCTCATTGTGGCTGAAACAGGCAGCCCACCCTCCTCGTTTAGGCGTTTGTCGAACGTCAACATTTCGTCTCAAAACACTCAGAACAGATTGCAGGGCTGCGAGTGTGCCTGAATGAACAGATGAGTCGTGGACGGTCGTGTGAGTCTGTCGTGGCCAATCTTTTAAAGTCCTTCTTCAAGCTGACGCGTTAAAGGAATAAAAACGTATTGTTGTATTCGCCAGAAGGGCCTGATGCAAATCCTGGACGTTGCACCGGGATGTTTCTGGCCAATGACATAATGTTAGGGTTTAATGTACAGTAGTTTAATTGTTAAAAAGGTACAACGTTTTTCAGATTGACTGCTGATTTTTATTTTATTTTATTTTATTTTATTTTTTTAGCCAAACTTATCCCCTCCCCCATTTCCTTCCTTAAAGGTTTGAAAACAGGGTTTCCTGAGGCATGCTAGCCAGTGACCTCTGACCTTTTTTGTGATTAGAGGGGAGGGGGGGGTGCGAAGAGAGCCACGCCAGTAAGGGGTGACAGACGCCCCTCAAGCCTCCGCTCTCCTATTTTTTGCTTTAAGTCTCTTTGTATGCAGAACCAAAATGTAAAACAAAGTCGGCAAACTAGGTTTCAGGCCTGACCTGTGTGTGTATATACCCTGAATACAATCATTGGGATCTTGTTTTCAAAAGCAAAATGACTTAATTGAAGATAAGTGTAGTTTCTAAAGAACATGTATCATTATTTGTAAGTTAACCATCTGCATGTCTTCAAGCCACCTGGCATTAGCTAATAATTTTTAAGATGAAAAAAAAAAAAAAAACTTTTTACACATTTTATTTTTTACAATTTATTTGCTTACCTAAATATCCCAGACAATAATGTGACCCTTTTTATTACTTCAAATTTATTTTTATTTTCCATTTTTTTATTTTCCTTATTTCCTGTGTACTACATATAGGCAATTTATAACAAAATGAGAAAAATTATTGAAGAAATTTTAAAATTGAAATATATTTTATTTGAAAGTTTATGGACCTTTTAACCGTGAGCCGGAAGAATTGTATAATCGTATAATTTGAGCTGACTTGACGGTTATGAGAAATGTATCAAGAGTTTTATTTTTTATGCTTCTTTAATAAAGTCTTGTTTTTGGTTTCATTTTTTTACTGTAAAATAAGAACTCGTGTGTCGTGTCTTTATTTCAGAGGAGAAATGTAGCAGCAGCAGCAGCAGCAGCAGGCTGGAACAACCGTGTCTCTGCCACATGGTGGCGGTATAGACACACCTGCTGCAGATAAAACCAGGAAAAATCTGCAGTTCAGACATGTTTGAATCTGAGACCAGACATCAGTTAACTCTTTAGAAGATCAGCAGAACGTTGGGATGGGCCGGGATTTAACATTTAAATAGATTTTGGTGCAATTTTAGAAGAAATGCATTATATTATCATGAGTAGGGCTGAAATGATGACGAGGAAATGATTTTAATTCACGTGTTTAAAGTCCTTTTTATTAAGCTGAAATTTTTTTCTGCTCAAGCTTTAAGAGGATTTGCTATTTTATCATTATAAATAAAAACCTTCAGGTTACAGGCTGCTGGTCTAACAAAATAGGCAAATTAAGGATGTCGCTTTGGATTCTAGGAAAAACTTGTTTTTTCATACTTAATATCCTGAAAGTGCTGAAGTGATTCATTAACTGACAGCAAATACATCGACAATCATTTCTCAAGCAAAAATGTCAAATGTCAGGAGGTTTCGGCTTCTCAAATGTTAGGTGTTGCTGTTTTTGCTTGTCTTATAGTTTTGAAGTTTTAGACTTCAAAAAGACATCAGTGTGGGATGTGGGAACATAAAGTGTGGAAAAAAGGAGCTACACCTTCAGCACATAATGATTACCGCAGTCTAATGTGTTAACGTCTACACTCACGAAGAGAAAATGTCTTAACTCAAACAGCCTTTTCCTCCCCTCCCCTCTGGAGTGTCGAGAAGTAGCTAAAACATCTGGTTCAACTTGTCTAAAAGTGGTGGTGTGTGTGTTGCTCCCCTCCCCTCCCCCCTCGTCCTCAGAGGGGTCAGAGGTCACCCGGCGAACAGACTGAGCGCTCACTGAAGTGGAAGCTGTTTGTTCCAGCTGAAGGTTTCGTGTCAATACAACAACCCTGTTGTCTCCATCTGAGCGGGAACGGTGTCTGTTGAATCACTCGTCTGGTTTAGACTTTTACGTGTACACTTTGTCGTAACTTTGAGGACTCTTGTGGAGTATTACAGATGTTTGTTTTGAGATGGTAACAAGTCAGAAGATGAAATCAAAGTGCAGAGGGGAATCATAAAGCAGGCGTTTAGATTGTGACACAAATGTCCTTTTAATAGGAAGCAGATCACAATCAGGCTGCATTCCAGTTCCACTTCATCCTCATTAAGGAACGATCGATAATGATAAGAAACAAATTAGAAACATCCTTAGTAGAAAATAATTCTCTCATGCGTGTTCTGTGTTCACACTACATTCATATTGGTTACAGATGACGTATTCACAAGCCTTTTTAAAAAAACAGAAAAACATTGATGACTCGTCATTACACAGCTTTAAAAAACAAACAAACAAACAAACAAACAAACAAACAAACAAACAAACAAAAACGAGGAAAAAACAAAACAAAAACATCAAAGAGACACGTGCTGGCACGATAAAGTTTCCCATCATGCAATTGTACGTTGATTCTATACACAGGGTGGGCATCATTGGTCTCCAAAGAGTTGTGTCGGCGTGCATGCATGCATGTGTGTCATCTTACATGTGCCCTTTTGTGCTTGAGCAGAGATCGGTGTGTAGACGTCTGTGTGTGTGTGTGTGTTGGTGTCGTCAGCGTGTATGTGTGTGTGTCTGTAGTAGGTGTCAATGTGCGTACATACAAGCAGGCAACCAACGAGCCCCAAACTGGATGATCCGTTATGTCATTTTATTCTTTTTTTTTTTTTTTTTGTTGCTTTTTCCAGCTACAACCTGACACGTCAAGTTTTGTCTTGAGCCCTGGGATTACTTACAAACAATGGAACTGCACTGTGTGTTAAATGTGGCGGGAAAAGCTCCTTTTAAATTGTTAGGTCACCCCCACCCCCCACAAAAAAAATAAATAAATCAAGCATGGCTGAACTCATGATCAGTTTATTTAAGTGAAATTTGGACCCCTAAATGAAAAAAAAAAAAAGGCATGAGTCGGGTTGGTTGGAGTTGGTTTTAGATTGAATCCCTTTGATCGTAGAAAGAAGGCTCTGCTGAGGCTAAATAACATTCAGAAGCTTTGTTTTTTTGTTGTTGTTGGTTTTGTTTTTTGTAAAATTCAACAGTTTTTCAGTAAAAGACAACATGTGACAGGCCAGCAGCGAAGTCTGGTTGTAGCTCCGCACAGCAACAGGGAAACCCACTGTCACCGACATCATTAAATTTCACAAAGAGACCACAAGACATGCCGGACTATGACCGTGAGTGTTCGCTCACCTTTTTTTGCAGTGAAAGTTACAGAGGTTTCATTTCACACCACATGACAGGACTCTGAAACTGAATAACTCTGAACAACATAAATGCTTGGCGGTGACTCTGATGGCTTCTTTCTTTGGACAAACTAAAACAAAAAACAAACAAACTTGAGATCTGGTTTGTGCAAATTTGGTCCTACTAAAGGCAAAACACTCTCCTTCTCTCTCTCTCATCTAAAATATGTGAGAAAAAGCTTACACGCTTCCAACAGGAATGGGGATTTTATGAGTCTGTTAATAAAATATCTTAGTGATTTACACACACACACACACACACACACACACACACACAAGAATCATAAGTTTCCCATTCCTTGGATCTGGATATTGCAGTTGGTTGCTGCTGTAGTTATATTGACAGCGCATACATTTTGGGTATGTAGGTACAATATATTGCTCACAATCTCAGAGCCCATTTCGCAGCAATCAGCCCATGCACACTTCACACACACACACACCTTCACACACACGCACGCACACACCTTCACGCACATGCACGCACACAATAACAAAAAGACACAGCAGTGTTCACAGAGTGTGTGTGTGCGGGGGGGGGGTTGTTCTTTGTAAAAACCACGAGGTTCAGTGAACACGCAAACAAACCACTATTGCCTTAAAGAGATGGGTTTTTAGAGGCGTGTTCCACCGAGCTGTCGTGTCGTGTGTGTATGTGTGTGTGTGTGTGTGTGTGTGTGTGTGTGTGTGCGTCCTTCAGGGTTCAAATTCCTCCATGGCGTCACTCGTGGGAGGCTGAACCGGAGTGTGGCGATGTGATGGGGGGAAACCTTGTGGGTCAATTTGCAGACAGAAGCGTGGACAGTATGTATTAGTGCGTAAACTGACATCCCGGTCCACTGATCCCGTAGCCCTTTTTGGAGTTAATGTGCACTCTAGGGGTGTGGATGTGTTAGACCACTTGGGGTATTGCTGTTTGTTGTGATGTGAAGCAAGAAAAAAACAACAAAACAAAAAAAAAACAAAAAAAAAAAAAACACACTGTGGCCACAACTTTCACTTCTATCAACACATCACACATCAGGCTCAGCGTTTCTCCACCGTCACTGTGTTTTTAGGTTAGTCAGGTCATGATTATAAAACATTATTGTACCAGGGTTATATATGCACCATGCTCACACAGGTAAAATATAGGCGGCGCCCATCTTTTATGTGGGAGGGGGGACAGCAAAGTGAATCACAGTGTTCCTGGGGTCAGCATGCAGGACGTTAGTACATTACAGGACTTAGACTAAGCAGTGATGTTGCCCCTGGACACTGATCTAAGGTCAGTTTGTTGTTGTGTGTCGCGTTTTCTCTTCTCTCATATTTGGATGCGTGGGGCAAAAAAACAGGGAGCTGATCTTAGATCTGTGCCTGAACTCCAACTTGCACAACACATCACACCGCGAGGGGAGGTGGGGGGGCTACGCAGAGCAAACAACAAGGGGTGAGGGGAAAAGAGAGAAGAGAGAAGGGAGGGAAAGGGGGGTTGGGAGGACGGTGGACTGGAAGAACGACACACAGTCAGGCAGGCAAGCGGACAGACGGACGAGACGGACGGACGGACAGAGCGTAGCTAGGCGAGGACTGCTCTCCTGAAGACGCAGAGAAGCAAAAGTGCAAAGTGGTCGTTCTCGATCTATTCACATGGTTTTGTTGCTGTTCTGCGTTGCATTTCATCACGTGTATAAAAGGTGTGATGTGTTATAGGAAAGGTCGAGTGAGGGATTGACAAGTGCTCGCTAACGTGAGGCTAACTCTAAACTGAGAGTCGGGCTGTTGAAATATTAAAAATGAAATATGACTTTTTTTTTTATAAACATATTCCTCCATGTTTGCATTGATAACATTGCTATGTAAATGTTGCATAATGTATGCAGATATATGTACAATAGAGCATTTTTTTCAGGTGTGTGCTTGTGTGTTGCACATGGTTGTCTATCTATGTATGTGTGAGTACTAATGTGTGTGCATAATACTATGTCTATCGGGTACGTCTCTGGTGTTTTTGTGCACACGCGTGTCCTCACTCCACCCCCACCACCCCCCCTCAACTGCGGCCCTCCTCGGCCGAGCGCTGGTCCGACTTGAGCTTGACGAACTCCTTCGCCACGTCGTCGTTGTTGCGCTGGGAGAGGATGCGCAGCACCGTCAGGCCCGTCTCGTCCATGTGGACGCGTCTGCCCAGCGGCATCCAGCAGGTGACGCTGCCCTTGCTGACTATGTCCTTCACCTGCAGCACGCCCATGCCCACCGTGCGGTCCTCTCTGGCGAAGCAGTAGTCCTTCACGCACACCTGAAGCTCGTAGCTCTCGGGGCCGACCTCAGTGCCCAAGGAGCTGAAACAGAAGATCACATCCGTGTTTCACTTCACATCTGTGTGTCCAGATAAACAGAGGAACTCTTTCAGCACATTTAAAGCTACATGGTGTAAAATTTCGAAGTTCTATGTAACTTCGTCACACGGCAGCGACTACTTCACTTATTTTGGTGAAATTGGATCATATTCTATAGAGAAAACGCTTTCTGGTTTTCCCTCTGATGTCCTCCGCCTGCTTCGCATCAACTCTGAGATTTACAGAGTTTCCTGATGGACAGTGAAGTAAACAGAGGCTACACACCTTTATCATCAAAATCGAGCTGGATTTAGTCATATTTTTAGTTTGACATTCTTTTCTGTCACAGAAAAAAGTAGCAAATGTTTGTTGTGTTCTCTTACGTCTAAGTCTTAACCATTTGTCAAAAACTGAAGTCTGTTGACTTGAACCGAATGCATCTTTCCTGTCAGCCCCCTGCTGCTCTCCTTTGACCAGCTGGATTTTGCTAGTATGCTGTGTTGCATGTTGTCCTGTCCGGCATATTACCAAATCGATACCAATAAATTAAACTCAGCTCAACACGTGGCTGGAACAGAGGGGAAAAAAGGCAGATACTCACTACTGGAAGCTTTCAGCGAATTTGGGCGACCAGGTGTTGTTCTTGGATTTGGTGGCAAATTTCCTCTTCTTGTCGCTGAGGTGAGGGCCAATGATGTAGACTTCCACAAAGGGCCTGAAGCCCTGCGCCTTCCACTTCAGGTCATTAGCAGCGACCACTGGAGGGAGGAAATGGGTTGAGTTAAAGAGGGAGGAGGAAGAGGAGAAGACGAGCTAGAGAATAATAAACAGAGGGACACTGGGACAGTCTGCGCTGCTTTCTCACCTTTCACACTGATCTTGTGTTCTCCATTGGGCTGAGGTAAGATGTCCACGCACATGACCACCTCGCCAACTGCGTCCACACCAGAGGCTGTGAAGACACACACAGTAAGTAGGTGATTGTGTGTGTGTGAGTTTGCTGTGGGCCTATTTGTCTGTGCATGGCCTTAACCAGTGTTTTTTGCAGTCCACAATGTAGCACGGCTGAGATGCATGACTTGAAGAATTAGGATGCATCAGCAGATTGTGAACTAAATTTAAACATGCAGAAACTGCACACACACACACACACACACACACACAGGTTTTCTGTGATAATCAGATGAGCAGGACTTGGCTGGGTAAAGAAGCTTCTGTGCCAGCTCTAATGCTAAGCAAATGGCAAACTGTAATGCAGCAATGGCTGGTAATTCGTTCTTAACACTCTCTTGACACTGAAGGAAAAAGAAAAAAAAGGAGATGTAAAAATCCAGACAGAAAAGTTTTCTGGAGGAAAGCTCTTTTTCATCAGCAGACGCGATGTGTGAACGGCTAGTTCTTTCATTCAACGCGTCCCGCACATCCTGCGCTCTCAGATCTCAAGTTGCTGCTGTTTTTTTAGACTCAAGCTCTCACCTGCACAGCTGTTCTTCTTTCTGCATCCACTCTACCTATATAAGAAGCTTCACCTACCATATATAGTTCTATATGACGCGTTCTCTTAAAGCGCTGATAGAAAAGGAGTTCAAACAAGAAAGTAAAAACAATCAGAAGCAGAGAGAGAGAGAGAGAAGTCGAGGCCTAATACATCGCTCGCTGTCTCAGGTTATCTTTGGTGGATTATGGTTTGATCACACAGATCTGAGCTGCTCTGGGTCGCTCTGGGGGGACATGCAGGTTTTACATAACACTGCTGACACCTACGTTTCTCAGGCGGTGTGTCTTCGTTCGCTGTGCACCTGATCCCTTTCCCTCCATGGACTGAGAGGAGACAGAAGAAAGTCGAGCGTGAGAAGATGAAGGCAAATATAAAGTATAAAGTTCATCAGTACAAGGAAAGCATGTGTGTGACTTTTAAACACTCCAAATGAAAGAGTGGTTTAAATATCTTGACAAATAAGATGTCTTGATATTTAAAAGTATTTAATATTCCCACTTTCTGCTCATCTCTGATACTGTTTGTAACTAAAACCAGCCAATAGTAGTTTTGTATTTGGTGTTGTTGCTACTGTAATTCACCGAAGCATTGAATTAAACATTTTCTTCCAACACTGTAAGCAAATTATTCTATTTAATCTCATAATCCCATTTAATTCCATAAGCCGTAGTAATGGAAAGAATTAGCGGTGCAGCTCTTTGAGAGTATCTGAAAGCATTTTTGTGTGAAATTGTTTGAACCTGCTGCGCGACAGTGTGTGTGTGTGTGCGTGTTTGAAGTCGTACCCTGAGCGTTCTGTGACAGGACAAACTTCCTGATGAGCTTGTCTGTGGCTTGGGTGTACAGAGACAAGGCGTAGCGCAGAGACTGCAGGTCCGGACTCTTTTCCAAGAATGTTTTCTTCAGGCCCACGCCGCCAGCGTGGAAGTATTGCTGCGTAACAGATATGACATGACACGTGCTTATTGTAGACGGGTAGATGGCAAACAGGCAAGGCAAGGAGAGACAGACAGCGGGAAGGACACAGAGAGCAGAAAAATGTACAAGTGTGACAAAACTGGTTAGTAGAGTGGAACAACCCTGTCAGCCTCGGAGCTGTAGAGTAATGGCGTGATGGTTTAAAGCTGGTTTGGTAACAGCTCTAAAAACCTGCACTAATGTACACAGCAGTGTGCAGTGCAATACACTACTGAAACTGTATTTATGATGTTTAAGTTAGTTTTAGAAATGATTATTAAAATTACTTGTACATGTCACCTTTAAATAAGACACACATGTACATAAATTAAAAACTAATAATTAGTTCAAACCACCCGCCTCTCCCTACGTCAGCTGACATAGACTCCAGCCACCCCGTGACCCTAGTGAGGGTAAGTTGTTACAGAAAATGGATGGATGGATCGTTTAAAAAGTTTACAGACTGCACTGCTGCAGCCTCAGCCTCCTGTGGTCGAAACTTGCTGGACAGTATTCTTCGGCTGAGTCGCGCCAACCTTTAGTTGCCGCTGCCACACCACTGTGGAGGACTGTGGAGACACTTTCTCAGTGTCTCATTTATCAACTAGAAAAACCTGAGAAATCTGTTCTGTAATTATACTTTCAGTTCATTTTGAATTCTGATTTTGCCAATAATATAGTAATTGCTTGTGAATCTCAGCCACCGTCCTAGCTTATTTACGTCATTCTTCAGCATTCTCACTCTTAATGAACAATCAGTTTAAATTAGTTTGGATGTTTCTCTACAATCCGCACATTTTATTCTCTTCCTCTGGATCTACAGTGATCTCAGAAATGGCCTCTGTAGACTCTGAATGATGGGAATCTGTCGTAGTGGCAGAGAACTTTAACCCATGTTTGAGCTTTAAAACGGCACTTCGGAAACCCGTGGGTGACGTCACTTAGTGTTTTAAACCCACAGACCCGCAGTCCTTCCCCAAAAGTCAGCTGCAGACTCTTCATCATCTACTCAAAATTTGAATTTTTGTTTTGTCCTGTTGTTATTTTTATAATTTGACTTTCTCGTGAACTTTGTGGCTTTAAAAAACTTTTTTATGCCACAAGTCTGATCTGTCTCTCTGTCTCTCAGTACCTTTTTATGGCATGCTGAAACTGTTTAAGCGTTTTCTTGTGTTAAGCATTTTGTTCTGCTTGTGTAACACATCATACGATACCTTAATAGTGTCCAGTGCCAGCTCTATTACTGCACACTGTTTAGGACTCAAAGCTTTGGCCTCCTCTCGTCCCATGTGCTCCTGCGGGACAGATCAAACAAAAGGAGTCGGTCTATACCACAGATACTGCTCATGCATGTGGAATATATTTGAGATATATTTCATTTGTCGGGGGATTTTTATTGCTGTTGCTGCCTTCCGTTTTCATCACCTTGAGTTTCGAAAGCTGACCCAGCTCCTTAGCAGCGTTGAAGATCATCTGAGTGCCCTGTGATGGAGAGACAAACAGACGAGTGAGATGAGTGTTTGAGAGGTGTGCAGTCGAGGAAGATTTGCAGAGTGAGGGGTGAGTTCAAAAGGTTCAGTGAGGACAGACAGCTGCAGGTACAGGAAATGAGTTTGAGAAGTGAAGGAGCAAAGAGTAAAACTACAGGTTTTATACTAATTTATTTATCTTTTAAATAAATAAACAAGCTTCATCTTGGGAGAGAAAGAAGGTTTAAGTGCTTTGGTGTACAGTCAGTCAGTAATGTTGTCTCTGGTGCACCGTGCTGCCGTTTAAATCAGGTTTTGATGCTCTGGTATTCACAGAGAAGAAGGAAGAAAAAGGCTACAGATGGTGGTGTTAAGGCTCCTGTTAAAAATAGAGTGTTTGAGTGTTTCTCCTGCATGCACACATTCACACACACATACACACACCCATACTTACAATAACCTAAGAAAGCAAGGGAGGCAGAGAAAACGGGGTAATGACAAGATAGATGGGTTAATGTACGATCACAATGGAAGCCAGCAATGAAAAGCACTGAAATTCAGAAGCAGAGATGAAAAAAGGGTGAAGAAAATAGGAGTGGAGATCTTTTTTTTTTATTATTGTTACATACTGTCTGGTCGGTAAGTGTTGGAAGCACAATTGTTTTTTCCATTGTGTTCATCACAAGTTTCCACAGCTCCTTCAGCACTCTCTTCAGGACTGTCTTCTCGCAGATCTTAGCAAACAGCGACAGGCTGAAACACAAAAACACACAACCTCTCAACATGATTTATTTATGGACTGTGTGTTCCTGTTAAGTCCATTGTAAGTTGTGCTTGCAATACTTGAGTTTCAATATCAAAACATTTTTTCCAGCTGCTGCTTAGTTTGAAGAAAATATTTTTTCTGCAAATAATTTGTTCATTTAACATAATATTAAATGTTTTCGTAGCAAAATCAGCTATTCAAGAACTTTAAAAGAGTGCAATATCAGACAACGTTCCTGATTTTATGATTTAAATACAAACATTTCTGATAAAAGAAACATTTCAATCCTTAAACAATATCAATGTACGATATCCAGCCGCTCTTACTTGCTGTCCAGGAAGTCCATGATTGGCTGCAGGACGTTGTCTGCCTCCTGGACCACGCTGCCATTGGCTGGGACGGTTTGACCTTTCACCTGGGCTAGGATGTCTCCCATTTGCCTCACGTTGTCCTCGATCTGGGGCTGGAAACTACATCACCACACAAAAGGAACCATATGAACAAAACAAACAAAACGCACTCTGAAATCAGCTGGAGGAACCGGTCCTAGCACTGCTTAGCACCGACCTGACAGCAAAGATGCGGCTGAGATCGTCCATGACGCTGTTGAGTTTGTTCTGCAGCTCCTTGAGGAAGTCACTGGCCTCCACGTTGAGCTGGAAGAGGGAAAAAAAGGGGATGAACACAGGAAACATCTTGCGTTTGCACAATCACAACAATAAAGGCATGTATGAGCGCTCACATCTTTGCCTCCCATGGCCTCAAACATCTTCTCCAGCTGAACTCTGAGCTGCTGGATGTTATTGATGATGATACATGGCTGAGGGGAGAAAGAGAGAAATCATTAGACACACTTCTTTCTTCCTTTCCTCCATCTGCTCCAAGCATTTTCTTGTAATCAATCAAGGTTATCCCTCCTAACTTTTTTTTTTATTGCTTCTTTGGCAAAAACACTCTTGGTGATGCCGGACAGGAGAAGCAGGAGTTCTCTGTAATTACTGCTCCTCTGGGGGCTCCTGGTCTCTCTGGGAGGGCAGCCCACTTTTCCCCGAGCCTACACCACATTCAGCTAATTACACAGCCCTAATTCATTTTGAAACACTGCAACCTGGGCACGGCTATTACGCTGAAGAGTGGTTTATTGTGCTCAAATGAATCAACCTGACCACATACACGAAACGGTGCACATCTTAAAACCAAGTCCTGATGGAGCTCGAATAAAACTATTGACTCAGTCACTGCTGTTTATTTCTGCTGACACAAATTTCCATCTGGCGCCTCGTTTGTGCCAAACATTTCTTTTATGTCTTCTATTTTAAAAACAAACGCTTACCACTTTCTCCTTCTTGACGTGATTTGGAAAGTCCTTTGCAATGATGTCAGCGTAAGACAGCAGGACATTGCCGATGGTCTAAGAGAAAGAAACAAAATCACGGAGTGAGCGGACGGTTACGGTGAGAAGAAGACGGTTTGCGAGAGGCGAAAGTCACCTTGGCGAATCTTTTCATATAGTTTCCGACGATCTGTGGGTCGGGACATTCCAGTTTGCGGATGATTTCAAAGCTCTGATTGAGCTGAGAGAACACGTCCACCACTGAGCAGGAGAACAATGCGTGCTCTGATGTGACCTGGAACTGGAGAGCGAGGAGAAAGAACGGGAGCGGAGGGGAAAAAAAGTATGAGAAGCTGTTCTGCAGTGGTGCTGATGCTGCAGCACGGTGATCTGACTAACATTGAAAGCGAGGGGTTTGATTCCCCCACCGGGGGCCAAAACATGGGGGAAGTTCACAGCGCTGTTACATATCACAGACAATAGAACTGACCCCTCTTCAGCTGCATGTGCAATCAAATGATAATGCTGAGTGATCCCTCTGAAAGCGTTTGGATGAGAGCGATGGAGGTGATCACAGGGTTGTAACGAGGAGCAGGGCCCTCATTAACAGGGCGGCCATTAGTGTCTTGTGTTATGGTATGTGACTGAGAGAAGGGACTGCTGTTTCGCTGACACAGGGAAGCAGAAGCTGCCTCTGGCGACAGTAATTGGACCCAAAGGATTCCTGACATATGAGCTGGGAGAATCTTCAGCTGCTTTGTATCGACCCTCTTGCTGTGTGGATGTTCAGGCGTGAGTGAGACTGAGACTATGAGTTGATGTGTGTATGTGTGTGTGTGTGTGTGTACATTGACTTGTGCTGTAGCATCTGCTCTTCTCTGCAGTGAAGTTATTTTTTTTTTTTGCCTTTGGTATTGAGTCGTTATTGATTGCCTTGAGGCCTTCAACTTGCTCTTCTCAGTCTGGAATGTGCTGAGTCAGGAGAGATGATGCGAATTGCCTGGATTTGCATGAGAAATGCATGAATACATTTTTCATGTAGGGTGAGGGGGGCTGTAGGTAGGAGGTCTGACTTAAGCTTTCAGACTGTATTTTATTACTATCTCAGCAGAATGTGATCATTGAATTGCACATGACTGCCTGTTTATTTTTTTCCATACTCTTCTTTTCCTCCACACTTTGTTTATCACCTGGGATTGCCATTGTTTGTTAAAGGACTAGTTTAACATGTTGGGAAATATGTTTGCTCTCTTTTGTTCTGAGAGTTAGACATGAGGATTGATTCCACTTTCATGTCTGTGCTGTAAATATGAAGCCACCGCCAGCAGCATGTTCACTTAGCTTAGCACAGAGACTGGAAACAGACACCAGAAGTATAAGTATTAATATATTTTTGTACAGATTTAACAAACAGGAAATAGCATTTGCATTTAGTTATTTAGCTGATGGTTTTATCCATTAGTAGGTAGTGCTAAGAGAGTGTATTCAAGTGAGTAAATAACATGTTAATTATTAGCTTTAGAGGTGCTGGTACTGAAATTGTGCCATGCTAGCTGTTCCCCCCTGATTCCAGTCTTTATGCTAAGCTAAGTTAGTCAGCTGCAGGTGGTACCTTCACATTTAAAGTAAAAACATGAGAGTGGTATCAATATTCTCAACTAGCTCTTGACCAGAAAGCAAATGAGCGTATTAACTAGTCTTTTAAATAAGAATTAGGACATTCTTTTTTTTAGAGATGGTGTTTTATAACACTTATAGAAATGCTAGTAATATTTCTATAAGTGCTATATTGTAACAACAGTTGTTAGTTTGCTTGTACGCTACCATTCTGCATGTGAATGAGATAGATGAGAGCAGTTACCCCGTCTTTTTTGTCCCTCTCTAGGGCTCCGTGAAGAAAATCTCTGGACACTTCTTCGTTCTCGTCCAACCACATGATGACAAATGGTTCAAACCAGCTGCAGAGCGAGAAACGGGCAGAGGCAACATGAGTCTTCACTGTTCCACGCTGGTGATGGTAAGAGGAAAAGTGCGGATGCTGTGTGTTCAATACTTACGCTGGATATTCAGGTACATGCTTCTGGAAAGTGGGGAGTTCCTTGCAGTACTCGTTATAGAGCCACTTCACCTTGAAGTGCAAGTTCATATAGTCTGCGCTCTTACACAGGCGGTTCTTCTCATGCTCTGAACATCAAAGAGAAAGAAAGATTGAAGAACGTCCCACATCACCACTCTCTCTTTCTAAAACTCTCATTTTCAGTCCCATGACACCCCCGTCCCAACAACACAGATAAAAACCTACCCTCCATGGCGTATTTCATATCCTGTGCAAACATGTTCCACATGACTTCTGCGCTGATCTTGCCCACATTCAGTTCCTGGGGAAACCTATAAGAGGCAGTACTCAGGCTTAGATCTATATCCAGTAATAGCACTCTATTATTTAACAAGATAACCCAGGCTCATTTTTATGTAACTCCATCAGTGTTTCCTCGGGATATTTTTAGCTGCCACAGAATGAAAAATGCACCAGAGAAGTATTAAATTGAAAAGTTCAAAAAAAGTATGCGTATTTACTTATATCATAAAAGAAGTCATTTAAAAAGTAGCATGGGAGCCAACTCCAAACTACCCACCCACTGAAGTGGAATGACTTGTCTGTATACAAACAGGCTAAAGGTTTACTCAACATAAACAGCATTATAATACAGAAATGATATCTTTTGTTTTTCCCAGGTAAATATTTTTACATCACAAGTTAAGTAAAGTAAATATTTTTTATCTTTTAGTTCATAACTGACAGGTCGCACCACACGTGACTTTAAGGCAAACGAAGGCTGTTTGTCTGTTTGCTCTGACACCACCCTCCTCATATTCTACTGCTTTGCTTTTTTTTTTTTTACTTTAAACGGGTCCCATATTGCTGATACCTTATATAGTTTCTCCTAAAGTGGCATTGAAACTTGACAGCTCTGCCTCTGCAGGCTAAAATTGAGGAATTGGATCAATCATTATGAGCACAGACTCACTGATTAAGGCAGGGGGTGTAGGAGTTTTTGTCCTCTTCTATGATGGAGACGATGAGGGTGATGAGTTTGGACCAGAAGTCCAGGTTTTTGATGCTGGGACCCTGCTCATCTGGAGGGACTGCCTTTGACTGGAGACAGAAAGAGATTATGCATTCATATTTTAGCAGCACCAAAGAGCAGGAATACTCTAATGGCATCAGCAAACACACAGACAGTACTTTTACTTCACACACACACACAGACTTACAGGGTCTGTCTGATATTCCCTGTTGTAGAGGTCATGGCAGTTGTTGAAAATGTATTCGTAGGTGGAGTTGAGACAGGCTTTTACACAGTCCTTCACCACCTGGCTCGCTCTGGGGGGACTCTGCAGCTCCTGGACCTGAACACGAAAGTCACAAAACATATGGCTGAATCCAATTCACCTCAAAGAGCTGTCAGATACACACACACACACACACAGCCTCAGCAGGAGGTTATCTCAGTGGGAATTTTCCTCCATAAAGTCATTGAGCTGCACAAATTGCACCGACATACATTAGCACCCAGACACACACACACACACACACACACACACACACACACACACACACACACACACACACAGAGGCACACTGTTTCATGATAATAGCTTCAAATTGGATAGGGTAATGTTAAGCTGATTCACAGTTTATGCCTGAGGCTACTTTACAGAAAGTACTGGAATGTTCTATCATGTTTATTTTGGAGAAAATAAAATAAAATAAAATAAAATAAAATAAAAGATCCATCTTTCACATCCTTTCAACATCCTTACCTTCATCCTGAAGAATGTGATGCTAGTCAAGAGGTCCACTGTAGACTTCAGGTCTTGAAGTCTTTCAGGACTGCTAGCTGGGAAATTATTCTGAAAGCACAAACAAAAGGACGATTACAGAATGTTCACCTCAGTTTAAATGTGTCTCTTTCTTAAGGCAGTAAGATGACAGAAATAAATATTAGCATTGATCGTGTCCACATCAACAACATTTTCATCTCAGAAAATATACATCCCCATACATATACACGCAGGATGTTTTGTATTTAGTAGTAGTAGTAGTTTTTGTAGTTTAGTGTAGTTATGACAGAAAGAAGCAGTCGGTACCCGGTACATGGAGAGATCGATCCTCAGGGAGTTGTGCAGCTGATCCAACAGTTTGACAAACCTCTCCTTCTACACGGGAAAAGACACAAAAACTGAACAAACCACTTGGAAAAACACCACAGATGAAGGTGATTTGTTACCATGTGAGTACACAAACCCGAGGCTGGGTCTGACAAGCCTCAGCTGATTGAATGTTTGGAGAAGAAGGCAGGGCTACATTAAATTGACTTTCATCTACAGCCCCAGAGGGGACAAGAGCTAGTCATTTCACAAAATACAATATAAGGCCTCTTGTAGTATATGGTGACATACAGAATATAAAGAAGGGACTAAATATTATATACAAAGTATTTCTCAAGGACTCACGCCAAAGTTTGATGCAGCAAATCTGTCTGAGGCAGAAACATTGTTGGATGACTGGGTGGTGTGGGCGTAGTAAGCGTTGATGTTGGCAAGCAGGGTGCTCATCACTGCTGGCACTCCGGGACACATGTACTTAGATGACAAGCAGGCAAAGTGGCTGTGGGGTGGAGGTGCAAAAAAGAACATTTAGTGCATTTACTTTCTCCCGATGCCCATGTATTAAAAAGAATCAAATTTCATCTTTCGTAACAACGACACTCAGAGTTATGGAAGGGGGACTGACGTCATGGCCTGGTAGATGGACTCTACTCCGTATCTCATGGCAAACTCGTCCACTATCTCCTGAGCCGTCTCCTCAAAATACACCTTCCAGGCATCATCCCCTTTAGCGTCAGGGATCTTTACCACGCCGCCATTCTGCTCCTCGGTGGTGTACTGGAACAGATGCTGAACGAAGACAAAGGACACGTATGTATGTTTTTGTGTCTTAAATGATTATTATTATTCTCAGTATTAACTTGAAGCAGTTTGAGGATTTAACAAGGCAAAACACAAATCCATCTAATCAGCAGTAAAAAGATTAATTTAAAAGGCCTTCAATCTACTCTAAGTGTTGAAGCTTAGACAGCCAGGAGCCTTAAAGTACTTGATCTAAGACACCTTGAGGTTTGAGATTTGACTGTGCAAATGTGACAGGAAGACTTTAAAATGATCTGTTTATCTAAGCAGGGGGAGGATAGGAAGTCAGCAGGTTTTTGACTAGTTGGAGCTGAATGGTTAAGACATGTAAAACAACAAAAGAAACATTTGCTGTTTGTGTCTGTGATAAGAAGAGTGTTAAAAACAATAGAAAACTAAACATATACCTAAATCCAGTTTCTCAGTGCTTCACTGATCAAGTTCATCTGGACTTTCTTTACAATCCTGCAGTCTAACAGGATTATATATAATAGTGTGAACTAGTCTATAGGAATTGATGAGAGTTTGACAGTGTCCATTGCTGTCCCATATGCAGGATTACTAATGATGTCAGCTGTTAAACCGTTACGATCTAACGTTGGTGATATTATTTTGCAAGTTTCGCAGGATATAAAAGCAGAAACTGAGAATTTACGAGGTGATTGATCGTGTTAATGTGACACACAGAATTCAACTGGCTGGAACTAATGAACACAGAGTGGCAGGTTGCTCTTGCATATTTAATGTTTTATTTCAAGTGCAAATAATCACAACAACATCTGGAAGATTTCCACCAGATGTCCACTCAGACTGACCTCATGTAGACAGGTGTACTGGACATGGTAAGGAGCAACCGTCTCCTCTCCTTTGATCTCCACACTTATGTGCATCCGGATGGCTCCTGACACAGCGGACTTATCGGTTCTCTTGTCTGCCAAATGAAAGTAAGATATACATGCCTCCTTAGTTGGCTGAAATCTGTTCCATCTACAGGAGACAAGCACTTCAATTATCTGGTGCTTGTTCTGTTATCTCTGTGCGACTTGCTGCTCCACTCATCCGTCTCTAATTCTCCATCGCCTTTTATCTTATCTCGAAAACTCACCCAGGTTGTACCAAACGTCCATCTCCCCGCTCAGAGTCCGGACTTCGATGATGGTTTGTCCCAGGAAGTCATCACTCTCACGTTTGAACCTCTGTTTGACGCGCGACTTGATGTCGTCGTCCTCGTCCCACACTCGAACCTTGATGCGGTCAGACGAGTTGTGGCATTCACTGGATGAAACAAGGAAACGATGGAAAATACACTCAAAAAATCTTAATCTAAAATCCTAAAATGATTTTTCTGAGATATAACCCTGAATTGCAGCACTACAACATAATTTAGAATGACATAAAATTACATATCAGCCTTTGAAAAGATGTGAAGATTATCATCATCCAGCTCATAGTATTGATTGAAGATCATTGTAGACAACTGGATGTGCTTAGATTGTTGAAGACACTCCCCTCATCCAAGAGGCTTCTTCATTTCTAACTGAGTGGTGGGAAGTCACAGGAATGTATCTCTGAGATACCTCTGAGATGAGTATCTGGGACTCACTGAAAGGTGAAATGTCTTCAAGAAATTAAGTAGGTCCAGTTGCTTACAATAACATTTAACTGTTACAGAAAAGCTTTCCACTGTACTCACAAGTGGAAGTTTTCTTCCCAGACCGGGTTGAGGTTGCCATAGATTGTCTTGGTTCTCTTCTTGGTTTTCCCAACTTGAACAGTTACATAAGGGTCACTGGAACCTGTTTTGTCTTTAGCCTGCAGGCCCTGAGCACATACGACTGAGGAAGAGACAAGAGACAACAAAAACATAAACAGCTATCTGACAAGATACATTTATTGTACATGTCAAGACTTAATGGACTTTACAGTCTTCAAAACAGATGACAGGAAACTTTGAACTCACCGGTGATGCTGATCTTGGCCGACCATTTGGAGGTCCCATCGAGCACGCTCTGCTTGATTTGTTTCATTTGTGTGCTGTGTGTTGTTTTGTCAAGGCCAAACACTTCCTGGATTTGCTCAAAGATTTCTGGTTTGTTCCTTTCTCTGATCTTCATGCGATCCTTAAGGACCATGATGATGTTCTGGGTTCGGTCCTCGGCCCCGTGCTTGGAGCTCTTCTCTGCTGCTCCTGATGAGACAGATGAATGAAGAGAGGGGTTTAGGAATAACAATTTATGGTGTAAAATACAGGTAAGGCGATGTGGCCTTTATGTTAGCAACTTATCTTCTGTTTCCTTCCAATACATGTCTTTAAAGCTGATGACCAAGTTAAGATAGCACCAGATCTATCTTGAATGTCTTTGACATTTCCTGGCCAGGTATCAAACCTCAAACCTCCTACATTATGGAAGAAATTGTATCACTTAGCCACTGATCTGGTCAGGAAAAAGGAGATAGCCTGAGAGTTAAAGACCAACAGATGTTTTTGGCATCAAGATCTTATGAGACTCTTTGGAGACAGCAGAGCGATGAATTATGCATTGAGTAGATTGACTCTGAAATCAGTATGGGAATTGGATAAGTCACCCCTTGCGGAGCTGAATTAGACAAAGCAGTATGGATGCAAAGGCTATGGGTAGGAGAGAGGGAGAGGAGAGAGGCGGGGGTATGACAGCACATTACTCAGGAGATAAATTGGAAAGGAAGAAGGGGGAGAATGTGAGAGTGGATAGAGGACAAGAATAATGGGATGTCAATCGGGCAGAAGGATACAGAGGAGAAGCTAAAATAGTTTTGGAGTTTTGTGTGGACAGGTGTTTGTATACCCAACTAAAAATAGATGCATATGTTTAAAAAGTGTGTTTTTGGTGCAATCCTTACTCTGCAGACAGTCAGCGTTGAGCAGATCCTGACACTTTTCGTGGCATTTGACGCCGCACTCAGAGCAACGCATGCCTTGACGGGCAATACCCCAAAGCAGCCCCTCGCATTCGTAGCAGTAGGTGGGCGTGGTGGCTGTCCACACCTCAAAGTTGTGTGGAGTAGTAGAGGAGATGGGGTAGATCAGGGCCTGCAGGGTCTTTTTATAAACGTGACTTTTCTGCAAAGGGAGCAGAGAAGAGAGGAGACATGTAAGTTTGATAGTAGCGGTGATGGTATGGCAGGGTAAAGATTGGAAGGTCCTGAACCGACGTAAGGACACCCACCAGCTCTTCATTGCCAAGAGTGGTGGAAGCCATGGCGGAGGTGATCCCAGCCTTACGAGAATTTTGCACTAGAGACTGGGAACAAGAAGGAAACAGACAAGTGTTTATGTCTGAATGTGAACTTGAATTCAGATTTACCGTTTGACTTCTGTAAGTGATAAACAAGTACTCACCATCGCCTGATGAGGCCCGGCAGTGATGAAACAGAGGAGGAAAGAGTGTAAATGTAAATTTATTTTAGGAATTTCAATCAACATGCTGTACAAGTCTTTATGATGCACTGTATGAGTGTGTGTTTGTGAGAGAGAAAGTCACACTGACAGGTATGCCCTAACCTCTAGAAGAGAACGATGTAACTACATTGATTAATGACTGCAATTACATGAACACCACAGATATGCAAGCATTTAATTCATCAACAAATCAAGCATGTAACACCACTGTGAACGAGGCAACAGTTAGAAATCTACATGAGTAAATTCACTTTGGATTATAGAAAAAAAGGAATGTCGGCAAGTAGAGAGGAAGTGAAATAATGTTTTGATGTTTTCAGAGTATGCATAACTGTAAGAAGCAGGAATACAGATGATTGTTTTAGAGTAAACTGAGATTCAGACAAACCAAAAATGATTCCACAGCATCCCAAAATATTGTTGTATATTAAGCTTGTATGTGTCCATGTTTGTTTCTCACCAGATCTCTGACGAGAGGAATGGCTTTCCTCTTGCGAAGGTCAGGCATGCTGTCAATACTGTAGAGAGCACCTCCCATTCTGAATAGAGAAAAGTATAAACCATTATACATTCATATGCTCAAAGATATTATGGGGCAAATATAACTCCTTCTATCATTGTTTCTAATGTTACGCCAGTCAAGGACTTTCCTGCCTCGCCTCAAACAATGGCAGTGACGCTCCACACGTGGGTATAATTTCTGGGTTTCTGTTTGGCTAACTTGAAGCTTCTTCAGTATGCAGCCTCAGTTTCACTCTGAGGTTTGCCTCATCTACAAATGACCTGCCAGCTAAGTCAGGGCAGCCCACCAACGTTCAATACTCACTGGCCAAATGCCATAAGCTGAATGAGCCCCGTGGATCAGAATGAAAAAGAACGGAGGATTCCCGGACTAAAGAAGGGCATTTTCAATCTAAAGCAGTGGTGGCAGGTTTCCACGATCTGAGGATAATTTAAAGTGAGTTTTGGAGTTATTGCATTAGCTTGACTTGTGACATATATATAATGTATCCCATGTAAGAGGAAGTACATTACTTGGGGAACTGACAGCAGACACTCACCCTCCTTTACCGAACCATAGTGAGCTGGAGGTTTCTCCTCGAGCCTGAGAAAGACAAAGAAGGAATGTCAGAAGAAAAAACACCCAATCTTAAGTTTATCCCTGCTGCGTTTGCTAGCATTCATATACTGTATGAATGCTGCATCACTGGAATTATGTAATCTGATCATGAATCAGGCTCTTCACGTCTAACGCCCCATCCCATTTATGGGTTATTGCATTAGTGATTCAAAGTGGGCTGGGTCAGTAAAACCTATTATAGTGCTCTTACTAAAATATCTTTAGGATGCTTCACACAATTTATATAACTAGGAAAGACATCAGATCCAAAGACGAGCATAATAACCAATTATTTGATAAATGTTACCCTTATCCATGGCTTTACAAGATACTTAATAACAATGCAAAACTCCAGTATGTTTTTAGAGAATCTAATGATGAGACTTGTGGACAGCTCTTACAACAGACAAGTTCACGCTGTTGTGAAGATGAATGAGTGGAGTGAAGGTGCCTGCTTACAGACAGTGAGGAGTTCAACAAGACATCTGTTGCACGCATTTCCGTCTTTCTTTCAAGCCACCAAACAGGTTGTACCTACCTGACAACATGCTCCAATGATGGCCGAGCAAAGTGCATGCGAGTGTCACTATGGCAATGACATGAAACTGGAAAGAAAACAAAGTGGGTCGGCACAAACAAACAAACAAAACCAAAAAAAAAAAGAAAAAGACAAACCAAGGGAAGCCAAATGTACAAAAAAAACGCAACGCGACATACATCAACATAAACATCGAAGCAAGTGATTAATTCTCTGCACAACTGAATTCAAACGTAATGAATTGCAACATAACGTGAATAAAATATGCAAGTGAAAACTGATCAAGCAAAACTTAACGTGCGCAATTAAATCAAGTAGTTTAATCAAGGAGTGGTGAAATAAAAGTTTGCAGTCTGTCAAGCCAACAGTGTTTTTATCTCAAGAAAATCAAAAGGAAACAATCATAAAAACATGAGACGCATTCGGTCTGCTTTCTGGTGTCTAGCAAAAAGCACCATTAAAATAGAACTCAAGGAATTGCTGCTTGTACCCTGTCTTTGCGCATAAATATTGTAATACACATACATATTTCAAAGACGTGGTAGACACTTTTAGTCTCTTGAACTCAGGTATATCTTTTAGATTACAGGGTGGAGCTGAAACAAGCCTACAACCCCGGGACTCGGACTGGGCTGGCATTTCAAACCAGACTTGGGATAAACTTGTGATCTTACCTCCCGAAGCTGTTCTAAGACTTTATTGTAGAGCCTTAGCCAGTTCTCTTTGGCTCTGACGGCTGGATCCACTGGCTCTTTGGGCTCCTCTATGACTGGAGGACTAAAATAGAAAACAAGTTTTTCATTCTTCAGCTGATACATTTCTAGGATTGGTGTTAAACGTGTTGTTTCTCTTCTAGCCTATTTTTGTGGTTTTGGTCATTGATCTGACTCCCTTTTACCCTTCACTCCTACCTCTCAGGCGGCATCTCTTTTTCCTCTTCTGGTGTCGGTGGCCTGCTCTCTTCATAACGCTCCTCTGTCTCCTCCATGGGCAGCTCCTCCTCTGGCTGAGCAGGGGGCGTCCTGGCCTCCTTCTCCAACATCATTTCCTCTTCTAGCCATGGCTCTTCCTCAGGATGAAGAGCCTGGTTCTCCGGGACAGTTGATTGTGCACTGGTGGGACCGTTGATTTGTGATTGAGGCTGCCCAGAGGACTGGGTCTGCTGGGAGGACGGGCCCATGGCAGTGGAGGGGGGCTGGGAGGCTGAGTTAGCCATGGTGGCTGGGTGGGATGGAGGAACAGCGCTGGCTGCAGCAGACTGGTGTTGCTGAGATGGGACCGAGGCTGGAGGATGAGACTGGGCGGGCTGGGCCGTGGGAACAGAAGACAGGAAAGTAGAGGCCAAGCCTGTGACTGCAGCTGTTAAAGGTTTGGCCATTGAGAAGAAGGAAGTGGCAGATGGGGCTGGCTGTGGCTGAGGCTGTGTTTGGGGCTGAGGCTGTTTAGGTGGTTGGGCTGTTGGTTGACCAGAAGGGGGCTGTGCTGATGGGGCCATGCCAGGAGGATGAGACTGGTTGGATGTTTGGTTAGGGGGTTGAGTCGGGGGCTGCTGTTGGTGTAAAGAGGGCTGCTTTTCTAGAGGAGGTCTGGAGTTGGGTACATCCAGAGTTTTGGGGGCTGTTGACGTTGGGGTGGGGGTAAATGGAGGCTCCATGTCCTCACTGAGGGTCCCATCTAAATTGTACAAATCCTCATCATCATACATCATCTCCTCATCCTCATAGAGGCCCTCCTCTTCCCCCTCATACAGTCCTCCATCATCCTCCTCATACAGGGCCGCCTCCTCTCCTCCATCTTTGCTGTAGCCGCCCTCATCGCTGTACGCCCCCTGCGTCTCATCTGGGTCCCAGTCTGGAGAGCCTTTACTGTAGCTAACCGAGGAGTGGCAGGAGTGGTAAGAGTCGTTCTCGTCGTAAGGGTCCCTCTCTCCATACTCTCCGCCATAGTCCTCCTCGCTCAGCTGACTGCTGCATCGACTCAACTCTGCAGACGAGGCGTAGCTCCCCGAGGGACTGGAGAGAAGAGAAGAGAAGAGAAGAGAAGAGAAGAGAAGAGAAGAGAAGAGAAGAGAAGAGAAGAGAAGAGAAGAGAAGAGAAAACTGTTAAGTTGCAAGTTCACAATGTCCCAGGGAAGACTTACTTAGACTTACGTGCTAAACTGGGATACAGTTTTATAATGCACATAGAGACACTTTCAGCCAGGTTATTGTTGCATGTACACATGTACACATGTATAATGACCCTGAGGTTTACCCTCCCTTTATGAATCATAATCTCAAAAATGCTTACAGAGCATTTTATTAGAGCACTTTATGGCCTGTACACTTTGTGCCCTATCAGGCAGCCCTACTAAAAACCTCTTCTACGTTCTACATTGGGGTGGCAAGGAATAATGCTGATGGCTAATCAATGAAAAGCACTGGGGATACAAGAGTACCAGACAAGTGGCAAGAAATAGAGCAGAACAGAAAGGTGAGAGGCCTCCAGAAAGCTGACAAAAGAAAAAGAACAAGCATCCAGAAATGCAACAAACAGGGAAAAAGTATTTATACTCCTTGATGAATGGGGCTATTAAAAACAGAATAGAGGCACAGAGAGGGAAGCAGGATGGATGGGGCAGAGAGGGAGATAGTGAAGACAGGAAGGGAGTGGTGAGCACAGAGGCCAAATAGAAAGAGGGAGTGACTGTAGAGCACCGAGAAGGAGGAGATGAAGAAGAATGGGCGGGGGTGCGGGGAGGTTGCCCTGTCCAATACACTCACACAGGCAGCTAATCTTATGTGCTGTATTGACCGTTAGATTGCTGGTTGAATAATTCATAAAGCGAGAGGTAAAGGATGCATGCTTTCATTCCCTGTCTGTGAGAAATCTGTCAATAAAAACAGAGTAATGTAACAGCAGTGTAAACTGAAATTCTGAAAGAGAAACAGGACGTGCATAAATCAACCATGTTCATTCACTAACGGGCCTTTTGCACTGAAGAAGCTTAGGCGTGTCACACAGAGGCAGCTGCTCCACTGTCACACTGACTAGAACAGAGGCATCGTTAATGGTATCGGCAACACTTTTCCAGCTGTGACAACTCAAAATGTCTAAAACCTCACCACTAATAGTGACAAAAATAGAAAGTCATTTAACTTTTAAGAATTAAAAATGTTGATAATGTAAAGCTCAACAGCAGCCACTGTGGCCACAAGCAGCAGTTACAGCAAAATGCTAAATCATAGTCTCAAGTAGCATAGATCTTTTTGACAACAGCCATTTTTACATGAAACAGTTGGTAAACACAGGTGTTACCAATGATACTAATTAAGGTCCTGTTCCATTTAGGTCAGACAGAGTCAGGGTGCTGCTGTGGTGCAAGTCTGAAAAAATGGAACTGAACCTCAATTAGAATAATTGGAAACACCTGAGTTGACCCTACTGTTTCACGTCAAAATGGCTGCGGTCAAAAAGGTCGATAATGCATGATACACAGTAATATCCATCAAAAGTTACCATACACCATAAGCTACTGATCATACCAAACCAAATAAGGCTAATGGCATTTTTCATTTAGCTATGGTACATTTAAATGTTATTAATTTAAGTCTTCATTAAAGAAAAAAACAAAACAAAACAATGAGTTATTTCTTCTTCTTTCAGCTCAAACATGAGAAGTTGCAGCATTTTTCTGTTTTAAATCATTATGAATAACTACTAGACTGTTGACAGGACAAAAAAAACAAAAAACAATATGAAGTCACCTTATATGCTGGGAGACTGACAGACCAAAAAATTGTATGAATTAACAACAAAAATAAAAGATAAATAATAATAATGAAACTGGCACACACCTGACAGTCCTCTGATGGTTGTACTCGAGGTCCTGGCTGTTGCCGGATCGTGGGTAGGAGAAGCTTCTGGAGCTGCGGTGCTGGTGGCTGATGGGATACTGGTGGACAGAGGCGTTGGGCTGCGATGTGCTGTAGTAAGGAGGGGGGATGCTATTACTGGTTTCACTGCGATAGTCGCTGTCCCTGTCGTCCACAGCGCTGTCTGGGTCCTCATCTTCATCACAGAGGCACAGAAAAAAATTAATTAGTCTTTTTTGATGGTGTCTTCATGGAGAACAGTAACAGGAGGGGAGAAAAGGTTATAGTTTTTTTAAAATATAAAATAAAGATAAAAAGAGCATCATGAAAGTGATGATCTGAATCTACGACATGTCATGTGCAATTAAGATAAGAGGCTCTAATCAGCACCGAGCCAATCTTTCAGTACCACGGTAATTACAGATAATAGATGAGATGGCAGCCTTCCACTACTGAACCCCTATCAGACCCATATAGGTCATTCAGAGTGCACCCACTCCATACATGAAGCACATGATGAACATCGTCAGCAGCGTCCTTCTCATTCTCATCATCATAACTGAACATAAATCCATTCCTGCTCACTGAGGAGATGCTTTATTTTTCGGTCGTGTCCATAGATCACAGATTAGCATCCCAGAGGGAAGTGATGAGAGACTTTAACAGTGCTGAATCAGTCAAAAGAGAAACCAGAATCCATTAATCATTCATCACTATCCATCATCATCTCTCGCACTGACGTAGGCGGCGGCAGCAGCACCGCTTACACCTTCATCTTCATCTGTCTGGGCGTGTAAACACTAATTAAAGGCATCCAACTTTGTTTCTCACTTCAACCACGTCCCCACAAGTCTCCCTCTCTCTCTCTCTCACGCTCACTCCATCGGCTCGCCATCTATCATTACCCCTCTGCTCTTTCCTCTTTCCTCTGAGTGAGCAGGGATGAGATGAATCGCTGCAGTTGTGTGGGTGAGTCTGACGGAGACTTATATAAGAGCATCTGCTAATCACAGCAAGAGAGACGCATATATTTCTATGTATGTATACCCCGTGGACTACATGTGGCAGTATGGGCAGTCCATAAATATTTAGACCGTGACATATTTCTCATTACTGTAACTACTGTACTGTGCAAAACATTGGATTTAATATGATACCATGACTGATGTTAAAAGGTTGGTTCAGGCGAAGTACTGGAACAAATTAAGCTATTGTCAGTATGGTTTGTTCATTATCTAGAGTAACAAGAGCACTGTTTCTGAAAAGTGGTGCTGCTGTTTTGTTTTTTTTTTGCGTTTGTGTGTGCACAACAAATGAGATTTAATTTACCTTCATTGTTTGCTGGAGGAAATCACAAAGAGAGATAAACCTTAGCAAATTAAACCAAAACTATCTGCATGATGAAATGCCACCAAAGATAAAGAGAAGGTGTCTTTGTGGTGATTTGGATGAACTGGCCCCTTTAAACTGACATTCACCTTTAAGGATATTTGAAGAGAGAGCAGTGGGACTCATAGCTAATTTCATACATATTCCCAAGTCATCATTGCGGCAGGACAAGAGTACACGTCCTACACTGGTCATCCAATATGCATGTAAACACCCTGCAATCTGCAAGTCAGCACTTTGTCCTGAAACGTCAGTTTCATTTCAAATCTAACGTGATGGATTGCAAAAATATCTGTACAGTATGTACTGTAGCGCGCTTACTTTGTTGGTCTCCCCATAGACTCCAGTTACCTGCAATAAAACAGAAGCGTGTCAGTGTTGATTATGAATTACATTGATGTCCAAACATAAACATGCATTCACGTCATTAACGCTTCAATGTTCCCAGATGGAGCTGGTGAATGGAAACGGAGTACAGAGGGAGTGCTGAGAGTCCAAGTCTTTCCACCTGCACCAGACAGCTGGCTCAGCAGGCTCGGCAGACTGGGCCAATATTCGAAGCACAGCAGCATCCTGGAGGAGCTCGCCCCCGGTTATCTGATACTGCTATCGATCCTTTACAGTGCAGCGATCCAGGCCCTTTCCCCCTCCTCTAACACACAGCAACCCATGTGTGGTTACACACATAATGCACACACTGAGCTAAAGCAATCTAATTACATCTCAACAGCTAAACACATTATTGTCTTGTTCAACACAAACAAATGACTGGTTTGTACAAACAGTGATCGGTCACTTACAGCACTGGGTTCCTGGTACACGGAGAGGGCGTTCCTGCTCCTCCTGGTAGGAATACTGGAGTCAGAAAAATTAATGAAAGAGGTTAAACTGGTAGCAGGGAGGATTTTAAATTTTATGCAGTAAGTGGAGAAAATGTGAAGTTGGATTTCGTCTTGTTATGTGTAACACAGTTATTCCTCCAATTAATCATGTTGGCATGTTCCTAAAATGTGAGGATATGCTGGGGTATTAAATCAAACGGGGTGACAGCTTACATCTTGGTCCCTCATGGCGTTGAGCTGCTCCAGTTTTTTGGCCCAGTATCGTGCCTCATCCTCTGGGATATCTGAAAACAACAAGCCAGACAAACTCAACATTAATGGAGCTCCACCTACGAAGGCTGTTGAAATAATTCACAAAACTTTTTGCTCTATGTTACAAAATCCACCAAGATGATGATAAAGTAACCATTACCAGCCTAGTTGCAAATATCATTTAACCCAAACCTGATTGCAGTTTTAGCAACATATATAAAACTTTAGATACTTAGTCCAGCTTAGAGCCAATGACATTGAACAGTGGCTTTTTCACTTACAGCCCTAAAGCTAAACTCCTATAAATAGGTCAGGTCCAGAAACTGAGGAGTCAGGTGTACATTATCGACTGGAGAATGGGGAAACAGTATGAAAACGACACCTAATCAATGTTAAGAGGAAGCTGAGAAGAAAAGAAGGAAAGGACACAAACCATTTCCCTGACACACAGAGACAGTCTTGAACACATGGAAAAATGTGTCAGGTTAATTAATCAGTCAGAGAGAGATTATTGGTGTTCATATATCACCGTTTGCTGTGAAAATATACACTCAGTCATCTTCTCCTTCCCTCGAGCGGTTGATGATTTCCTATAGTTTCATATTCTCATCTTCTCCCGCCCATTGACGGTGTCTGATTTTGACGTGAATATTGATTTCTCACCAAGAGGCAGTTCAAAGCGTGTGTCGAGCAGCACCAGGTGGAGCGTGGGGTCTTTGGTACCACAGATCTCATTGTCAGTCATGATGACCTGAGAATCCAGTGTGAGCCACTCCCCTGGACCCTCCTGCATACAGAAATATACACAAGATGAGCATGTAAGATGAGCATGATGAAAACAAGTCAAACCCTGAGTGAGTTAATCGCTGACATATAGCTGAGAACATGCTCAACTACAGTATTTCTCAATGGGTGGGGGTGGTGGTGGTTAGTGGCAAACCTCATTTGACTGTCGGATGCTCCGGAGGGGAATCCACACAGTGCCGACCATGGTGTCCCAGATTAACCCTTTGTTCCATACCTCTACTGTCAGACCCAGGTCCAGACGGTTAATTTCACTGGATAGAAAGAATAAGAGAGAGACAGGAAAGTCCAAAATCAAGAGAAAAAGTAACTGAGTAAATACATTTAGACTTTTTTTGTGGAATGTAACTAAGTACATACACTCAACTACAATACTTTTACATTTTTGAGGTACTTGTAGAGTACTTTACTTGATTATTTCCATTTCATCCTACTTTATTACTTCCACTCCACTACATTTATTTGACAGGTTTAATTAGATTTCGTATAAAAGTGCTTACCAGTTTTTTTAGATGTCTAAGTGTTAGCAGTTCCACCTAAGAGTAATTTAACCTCTCAACCTTTAATTAAATTAAGTGAATTAAAACCAAACAGTAAAGACAAGAGAAAAGTCACAAAAATGAACGTGAATTTTTGTAGCGTAACTTTTGTTTTTTGGAGGGAGCCTCACTCCTGTTTTTGGAACCACGGGGCTAAATTACCAAACTGTATATAAAGTAGTTATCTTCACCTCGAACAGTAACATGACCCTTACCCATTGTTGCATTGGCATTAACAAACTAAATCCTCTGCATTGTGAGTAATTCTATTTTAATACTTTATATTTTGCCGACTATTATTTAAGTAAGGAGTAAGGAGCTTGTATGAAGTAAAGCAGCTAAAGCGAGTACTTCCTCCACCACTGTTAAAATAAGATAGATAAGTGCTAAAACACACACAGGCACTCATTCACACACAAGATGCGCAGTAATTACTTGTGGGCTTCACTGTGACAAATATAAGACACGTCTCTGTGGGAGAAAGCCTGAGAGAATCTAACATAAAACATTTACAAGACAGCAGGAAGCAGGACAGAAAGAAAAGAGAAAGAGAGAGAGAGAGAGAGTGAGAAGGATGGATGACTAAGGGGAGGGAGGAGAAGCGTACGATGAAGGCAGTGGAGGAGGTGATTGTATCTCATGCCTGGAGGGAGAAAGTGGGAACTTTAATTAAGAAATAGGGGGACTGGATTTCCCATCTCAGTGGTGACTCCTTTTAAGAAACGTGCTTGTTTGATTCATGGCAGTGACTGAGGGGGCACAGTCATTTAACGGCAATTTGGAGGAGGGGATGAGGCACTCTCTGCAGCCCAAACATTACATAACACAGCTTTACTGATGCAACCCCAGTACAATGCTCAACGCCTCCGAACATCATACAAATGCACAGGGCTCTGCAGTCAGCCAGCCTGCTGCATCCCACATGATAAACGATTCTCACCATTCATCGCCCATATGCTGATACACTGTCAATACCACACCGGATCTCCCTGCATGTCAAATACTCAAATCTGTGTTATATAATGTTTTGTGATTGCGACGGGCTATTGATCTAATGAAACACAAGCTCAACAAACTAACTGAGTGAGAAATGCCGCTAATGATGCCAAGAGAGCAGCGATAGGAGGAGAAAGGCGAGGGAATATGGGGTGGGGTGGGGGGGGGTAAAGCGAGGTAGAAATGGGAAGAGGGGGAGGAGGAGCTGAGTAGATGAAGATCAAGGAACCACCTTTAGAAGAAGTGACAGAGTAGAAGAAGAAAGAGGGGTTGGGAGGGAGCCAGGGTTGAAAACGAGGATGAGAGGGGCAGAGGTGTCGAGGGAGAGCAGATGAAAAAGAGGATGAGGTAGTCGGATGTGCGGAAGAGCTGCGCGAAACAATACAGGGATAAAGGGCACTTGGGATGGAGGAGTGAAAAAAGAGGAGAAGGAGGAAGGTTGATAGAAAGCAAGAGATGAGAAAAAAAAACACACAAAAGCACTCAGGCAGCTCAGGCTGAAGTGCGGAATAGATGGAGAGTAGAGGAAAGAGTAAGGGAGAGGGAGGTGCAGAAAGAGAAAGTTTTGTCTGAAGATGATGAAGGACTCACAACATGAAGTCTTGCTCCCAGCTGGGCAGGTTGCCCCTGACAGCAATGGTTGTGCTCTTCACATTTTGTACTTTTAGAGTCACATAAGTGTTGAACTTCTCTGTTAAGGAGACAGGGGAGAACAAAGAGAAGCACCTTGGCATTAGAAAATAATACTGTAGTCCCTGAGATATAGGTGTTATGCTCTACAGAGTAACAGACTTCCCATCCCTTCATTTCCATTCACGGCTGCAGCATGTAATGTGTCCGCAGTCTGCTTAAAGATTTATGTCACATAACGGCGAGCCTCTCCCTCTGTGTGATCTACCTCTTTCTATTTCCAGGATGCCAGGTCCTTACCTTGGGGTCCATCCAGCTTGGCTTTCTTCACTGTGGAAACACAGAGAGGGACAAAGTCACACACAGGAACACCATCTGTTTTCACTTCTGAACGCTCCTACATTCTCTGTTCTGGCTTTTACACAGTGAGCAGGCACCAAGAGGATGCTCGTGATAGATTAAAACACAGTCTGTGGATTTGAATAAAATGCATACCACATGAAATTTGTGGATGTGTACTGTAAAAACTATGAATATGAATACATTTGAGACTCGTTTACTAATAAACACTAAGGAGCAGATATACAGTGCATATTTGCATACAACATGAGTGTTGACGCAGGAATCTGAAATTGCAGCTCTGCAGATTTGAACTAGGTGCTCGGCCTTTTTTTTTTGTTTTTGCCATAAGGTCCAGACAAGTTGGCACTGAGTGTGGTGGCAAAACACAGAAACACACAGCGCTTGAAAAACACGGGCGTCTTTCCCGCTGTGTTTCATCAGTGTGGGCTTCAGAAACAGAAAGTACAGTAAACCTACATGCAAATAACAAGAACCAAGATAGCACAGATTGAACAGATGGTGTAAGCAGTTGAAAACAAAGAATGAAACCATTTAATTTTCTAGAAATTTATGATTTAAACACATCAACATGCAAGGGCTGAATAATGTCTGTTAACCTGAGGAACGTCAGGAGCATTTAAAGGGAAAATTTCCACCTTAAATCATCAAACATGTGGGAGAATTTTTTCAATGTACAGTTAAAGCCTGAGCTCTCTCTCACTGCACCTCCTTTTTACCAGCTTTGACGTAACTCACACATGCATTTTTAATGCTCTTCTAACTGCTGCTCTCCACCAAGCGCACACATGCTCCAGATGATCCCCACACTACAATGCAGGTGTGTGCACATCTCACACACACACACACACACACAGGTTCATAACAATAAACCTGGACTTTTATCGCCCCTTGGGAAACACGACGTGAACGCCAATTCACGCCTTATCTCACAATATTCTCCGCAGACCATGCACACTGGAAGCAGTCGCCATAGTAACCAACACTATGTGAAAAGTTGGATGGAAAATCGCACTGAATCAGCAAGGTTTGTTTCTGTTTCTCACTACTTCATATTTGTGGTATGCAAAAAAAAAAAAAACACAAACTCGAGCTAAATCTGCAGCTTAAGTGCCGTGCTGTTACATCAGCACACGCACACACTCAACTGCAGTGACTCACTCACATACACCTGCAGCGATGATAAAAAATATTGGTCTCTGCTTCCATTCATACCTAAGCACATTTAATGTCAACTCGCTCAACATCTGCAACACACACGTGTGTGTTTGCATATTGACTTAAGGTCAGAATTCATCTCAACATCCGTGGTTGTAAAAAGAAACTGAAATTATTTACTACAATGCAGTGAAGACAAAGAAAGAAACCAAGCAGCCCTTTACGTTGTTTAAGCACCGCCATCATCAGAGCCAGCTCCTTGCTGTGTTTTAGTGTCAACACTAAAACAGCCCTGGAAATATATCAGTACATGAGGAGGATCGATAAAAAAGGAATTGGATTTTCGACAGTGGAAAGCTGAAGCTTAATAATAGCACACAATCATAAATCTCTCTGACAGGGTGAGTTATGGTGAGAAAGGTCCACAAGCCCCACAAACTATATTTCGTCACAATTGCATGTATCTAAGCAGACAGGACAACCCCCAACACACACATACATATACTGTAAGTGCCAATAACTCATACACAATAAGCCTGTGTGGGGCTGTAACATTAGATCAAATGGCTGAAATGTAGGTTATGGGTGAGTAGCCTAGATTCAGAAAATGAGGTCAAAGATATCACCCTCTGATTAAATGACTTAGAGGACGTAACAAATCAAAGTGTGTTTTAATCAGAGAATGCACAGCATAATCTGTAAGAACCAAACAGTAAATTTTGTGCAACCCCATTTTTTTCGGAGCAGACCCTTCATTCAGGAAGTACCTCTGACACAGCAGACTCTGACTTATGTGGACTAACCCGATTGCCAAGAAAACAGAGAGTCGACAGGGAATCAAGCAAACCCTTCAACTTGAACTGTCAGGGAATGTAAAATAGGGAGCTGGGTGAGCTGAGTTCAGCCATCCAATGACAAAATGAGGGCTGACATGATTCAGATAGACAGTGCCTTATTCCGAAGGACCGTATATACACGCGGATCTGCAGTCGTCCTTGCAACTGCTGACAGAGACATTGCGCTCCCAGATTTAGCGTCCACATTAAGACAGGGAGAAAACCGGACTTGAAAGTACGTGTAATATCTGCAAGAAAAGAAGCCAAGTTTTTCAGAGTTAATCTGTATCTGTGTCTGAATTCTGCTTTGTCGGCAGATGCGCCAAAGAAATGCTGCCTATTCAAGAGGCACAAAGTACTGTGGAGGCCAGAAATAGCTCCAGTCAGGTAAGCATGAATGATGTAACAGGAACAGAAAGAGGGCTTTCTGCCAAGTCTCGTAGTCTACGACACTGACAGCCGCAGCCAGTGTTTATGAATGAATAACGCTCAGGGTCTTAATGACACCTGGGACTGACTCAATGCAGGGACAGTCAGTGGGTGGACGTGGCGCCACAGGATGAGGTGGGGTAGCATCCATAATGGGCCTGACATATGAAAAGGTGACTTTGAAACCTCCATCATTTTCCTTTTTGTATGCGCGTTGCCATTATTCCATCTAGAGCTCAAACACGGTTTCACACTCATTTACTGACCAGTGCTTGGTCAGATCAGATAAAGCTTCAAGGAGTAATCAATCTGTTGATTTACAAAAAATAATCTGCTGTTTGGATAATCGATATAAGTCATTTTTTAAGCATATTCTGTGGTTTCACTGACTTCAATCTGAGGGATTGTTTTTGTCTTTTGTCATCAAAAATTAAACATCTTTGGCTTTTGAACTGAACAAAACAAGCACTTTCAAGACTGGAAGCGGACTGCAACTAATGATTATTATCATCACTGAATAATCTGCCCTTTTCTCTCCGAATTGATTAGTCGTTTGGTGTGCAAAATGTCAGAAAAAGGTTAAAAAAAACAAGATTTACAATATCAGAAAGAGCAAGGTGTCATCTTTAGATGTGTTGTTTTGTCCAACCAACACAAAGGCACAGCAGATCCTCAAAATCAAAAAGCTGGCATTTATGCTTGGAAAATAACATATCCATTACATATATCATATCAAAAATCAATCAATTATAAAACTAGATGCCAGTTAATTTTCCTCAGTTTGACTCATCGACTATTTAACCATTCGATTCAGCTCTAATTGAGAAAAAATGTCTAATTAAAACCATTAATTGCAGCTCTAATCAGATTTCTGAATGACTGAATGTTTCAGATGTAGTGATGGCACCATAAACACGCTCTTGTGGGTCGTCTTCTGCTCAAAATTAAGTCAAGTGAGGACAAACCGCACAGCAAACCTTGCTAATTGCCATTCCTGTTTGTTCCTATTCAAGTTAACTTCACACTATTACAATGTAAAGAAAGTAGTTTTGCAGTTATGCTGATTCAACCTTTATTTGTGCAACGACCACAACATGTGCTTCAGGGGGGTCCTCTCTCTCTCTCTCTCTCTCTCTCTCTCTCTCTCTCTCTCTTTCTCTTAGCTTGTATTCCCCTGATTATTTACTGCGCCCTGGATGTGAAGCTGGAAGTGGTGCTTCTTTATGAGCAATGGCAGCAGATGCTTATTCATCGCACTAAGAGGGAACAGTGTCAGCATCAGGTGCTTTCAGGAAGTCTGGTAGGAGGAGGTGACGCATCGTTTCAGAGAAGGGGGGAAAAAAACGCTGAGAAGTGACGAGCACCTCTCGACTGCGAGTATTCCCTCACGACTACAGCAGAGCGGCGGAGCGGCAGCGGTAGCGGTAGCCGTGCGGCAGCGACAGCGGCAGCGGTGCGGCAGCGGCAGGGGCTTTTCCTCGTCCTCCTCCGCCTCTGACTGCCCACGCATGAATGAACAGAGTGGATGACACACACACACACACACACACACACACACACACACACACACACACACACACACACACAAACCGCAACTCATCAGGGGAGGAAACAGCGGTTCTCCTCCACCTTGTAGACATTTATAGAAACTCACAGAGCTCATGAATGTTTGCTGGTCACGACCGGGCTAGCCTCCTTATACAATCTTTTAATTTCAAGCTGTCAGGTAACTCATTCATCTTTATTTAAGGTCAAACAGTAAATTAAACAAGCATGTCATTCAGCAACAGTGCAGTTAAAAGTATCCCGACACTAACTATAAACGTGTTGTGTTTCCCGTAAAGACAAGCGGAGCTGCTGTGTGATTTAATGACTGATCAGCACAAACCCACCGCCGCTCGGGCTACACGGACTTTTCTACGGAGCTGATAGCCCGCAGGCTCTGTCAGACAACTGCTGCAGTTAACACCGTGAGCAATAACATCAAACATACAGGGTTTTAATTGCCCCTTTAATGTCCTCTCTTACCTCCCACACATAGCAGGGACATCTCTGATAGCGGCGTGAGCGTCCCCGGCTGTCCTCTACTGAGTGCTCCGTGATTTGTTTGGTCAGTCCGTTTGTCTCTTGGTTACAAAAAAAAAAAAAAAAAAAAAACAGAACTCAAACCGCCAAACCGTTACCCGAAATGGTACCGGAAACAAGCCAGCATCATCTCAGAAGAGCTTCGTCTGTTTCTCAGCGGAGCTGTTGCTCTTTTGGCAGGACAAGACACACACACACGCGCGCACACACACACACACACAGGAGTGATTTCCTCGCCCCCCTCTTCTTCCTCCTCTGCATTGCCTCAGCTCTCCTCCGCTGCTGCTCCTCCTGCGCGCACAGCCATCTTGTTTCAGCAGCAGCACCCTCCGCGCGAGGACAGCTCCCCCGCGCCACGCCGCTCTGACGTCACGGTTGATGAGTAGCAGGCAGGCGAGGGGAGGTGGGGAGGGGTGGGGGGGATAGAAAGGGGAGGTAGAGATGGGATGGGGCTGAATTAATATCGTCCTGGTCAGTGTAATGCACTCAATGAGTCATTCATTGCGTTCAAAGTTACACAGCATTTTTATTTTTAAAAAAGTTTTCCAGGATTTTAAAGATGCAACTTACCAGAATACTGTGCAGACTAATAGTGGTCAGCACTGCTGCCTCACAGCAGCAAGGTTATTGAACCCCCCAGCTTGGGGCATTTTCTGTCATTTGGGAGTTTGTGGCAGGAGCTGGGACTTTTCTATGGTTGGGGTGTTTGTGGCCTGCAAGGATGTTTCTGTGGTTGGAGAGTATGTGGCTGGGGCCTTTCTTTGGTTGGGAAGTTTGTTGCTGGGGCTGGGCTCTTTTCTGTGGTTGGGGCTGAAACCATTCTGTGGTTGGAGAGTATGTGGCCGGTACCTTTCTTTGGTTGGGAGTTTGTTGCTGGGGCTTGGACCTTTCTTTTGTTGGGGAGTTTGTGGCTGGGGCTGGGGCCTTTTATGTGTTGAGGCTGGGAACATACTGTGGTTGGGGAGTTTGTGTCCCGGGCTGGGACCTTTCTTTGGTTGGGGAGTGTGTAGCTGGAGCCTTTTCTGTAGTTGAAGCTGGGACCATTTTGTGGTTAGTGAGTTTGTGGCTGTGGCTTGGACCTTCCTTTGGATTTGAAGTTTGTGGCTGGGGCCTTTTATGTGGTTGGGGCTGGGAACATTATGTGGTTGGGGAGTTTGTGTCCTGGGCTAGGACCTTTCTTTGGTTGGGGAGTGTGTAGCTGGGGGACTGGGGACTTTTCTGTGGTTGGAGAGTTTGTGGCTGGGGCCTTTTCTGTGGTTGGGGCTGGTACTATACTGTGATTGGGGAGTTTGGGGCTGGGGCTGGAGCCTTTTCTGTAGTTGAGGTTAGGACCATTTTGTGGTTGGGTAGTTTGTGGCTGGGGCTGGCTCTTTGGTTTGGCAGACTTTGATCAATTGATGGTCTATTTTAACTGCATTTCAAAACAGATGTTTGAAAGGAAGACCTAATAATAGCCATGGCAATAGACGAGATTTTCATTTTATAAAGGTCATGAGTGACGATCCCCCTAACTTTTCTAATTACATTTTTATTTCCCATATGACAGTCTACATGCACTTTCAAGGCCTGTGACTAACAGAAATAAAAAATATACTAAATCCTTTATTTATGTCTGATTGACCTGAAGGTTATTAAATTTAATTTAAAATACTACATACGAATCAGCTATGTGTAGTTTCATTGCACAAAGTATCCATTTGATTTGGTGCACGCTTTGTGTTGACTAATGTCAAATTAGATTTTGCAACAATTATGGAGCAAAAGTGAGTATTATTAGGATATTAATGTTTTTTTGTATCTTTTGTTTTCACCTTTTATTTTTACACATTTTTAAAAGCATTGTTGAAGGGAGCCAAGATGTTTTACTGTAACTATTGTCCACCGGACAAATAAACAACTTTATTTGAACTAAAGAAGTATTGACTTAAATTGCCCTCCATAGACAATTGCTGCCACAGCAAATCTTACTCTATAAAGTTGTCATTTTATTTAAAATTAGCAATAAACAGACGTCTAGCAGGGTGTTTACTATATATTAAGCACTGATGTGAGGGGGAAATGGAGCTAATGTGCAGATGGAGAGCATCGTGTAGTACCGATAACAAACACCAGGGGGCAGACAAGGCAGCTACGACTGTGAGACTACTAGAAATACATAAAGCGATGAAGTGCGTTGTTTACGCCTACACTAGGTTCAAGATGGCTGCTGGAGACAACAGCGGCAGGCCTCCTTGCCTTAATTTCTCCGGTCCGGGTCCTTTGGGAAACAGCCAGCCCAGCAACAGCGTTTTCTCAATGCCAGCATCCAACGGCGGAGCGGTCGGTGCGGGCGGTGGAGCACAGGGAGCAGCCAGGCGTCCCAACCCGCAGCTGGGGCCTGGCGGAGGAGACAGCAACGGTGTTTCGACCGGAGCTCAGCCGACTGCGCAGAACTCCCTGCAGCAGTCCGCTGCGGCAGGTGCTGCGGCAGCCGGAGCCATGGCCACCCCGGCGTCCAACATGGCAACCACCGCAGCGTCAAACGCGTCCCAGTCGGCGGCACCGACCGCCACTCCCGCAGCTGCGTCTGTGCTGGTGTACCGAGAACCAGTGTACAACTGGCAGGCGACGAAGAGCACCGTCAAGGAGAGATTTGCTTTCCTCTTCAACAACGAAGTGCTCAGTGACGTTCATTTTTTAGTGGGCAAGGGGATGGGGGTTCAGAGGATACCTGCGCACAGGTAAGTTAAGAGGATTAACTGCAACACGAGCACTCACAACATCAGCTTGCAAACTCTGGAAAAGACTTAACCTGCGTGTTGTTGTTTGTCGTGGCTGACTGTTGACACTGTCAGGTTTGTTCTGGCTGTGGGGAGCGCAGTGTTTGATGCCATGTTCAACGGTGGGATGGCGACGACCTCAACGGAAATCGAGCTTCCTGATGTGGAGCCAGCTGCTTTTCTGGCCCTGCTAAAGTAAGCAGTGTGAGAGAGACAAGAAGGAAGTCTTATTTAAACTGACTGTATGGCATAAAGTGGACGTGCATAATAATGATAAGAATAATAATAATACAAAAATAAATAATAATAATAGTTAAGACCAGTCATTGCAACTTAAAATAACATATCAATGCATGCATCATATAATAGTATTGAAATCTCTAAATTGGAGCATCTTGTGTAACTTATTGTCCTTCCTGCAGGTTCCTCTACTCGGATGAGGTCCAGATCGGGCCTGAGACGGTGATGACAACACTATATACTGCTAAGAAGTACGCAGTGCCAGCACTGGAGGCTCACTGTGTGGAATTCCTCAAGAAGAACCTGAGAGCAGACAATGCTTTCATGCTGCTCACACAGGTCTGCTTCCATCCAACTAATGTTGACTAGTTGCTTTCATGTCTAGCACTGATTGTACTGCATTTGTATCTAAATATGCCTTTCTCCAGATTCTTACATCTCATCACATCTAGCTTTGCGGCTCTAGAAGTTGATATTGTGTCAAACCGCCAGCGTGATGTGCAACAGAGAGTTTTAAACCCACAGACAGAGTTGGGTATCACTTAAAATTTTGATATGAGAGTAGAGTTTTGGTGTCATTACCAAAACAATAGAGAATTTTCCTCTATGAGCTAACAGTTATCTCTCTTCTGTAAAACACTGTAGTAGAAGGTAGTGAGGCTGACTCAAAAAAGATAACCCAGAAGCTAGTAAGGACATGCAAAGTAAGAATTATATATTTTAAATCAGAAACTGTCTTATCAAAGACTAGGTAAACAAGATTACTAGTCTGACTGGACATCTAATGCTAGCTTTCGATATTTGTCTGACATTTATACTTGGTGCTATGAACATATTTCACGTATTTCGGCCTGTCCCAAAAACAGTATTAAGGTTTGAGATCCAGTCCTACTTGTAGATTTAAGTGTGTATATGTAATACAGTAGTTCTTGAACTGTCATTGTTTTAAGTGCACGTTTGTTTTAAACGTGTTCTGTGATGTATTCCTTGTTTCAGGCACGGTTGTTTGATGAGCCTCAGCTTGCCAGCCTCTGTCTAGAAAACATTGATAAGAACACTGGAGATGCTCTCGCCGCTGAAGGCTTCACAGACATAGATCTGGGTAATGTCCCCTTGTGAATGTTGTCATCATCGCTGCATGTTGTTTTTCAGAATGACAGCCTAACTGACTATTGATTTTTCATCCCTCCCTCCCTCAGATACATTGGTGGCAGTGTTGGAGAGGGACACTCTAGGGGTGAGGGAGGTGCGTTTGTTTGGTGCTGCGGTGCGTTGGGCAGAGGCAGAGGCTCACAGGCAGCAGTTGCAGCCCACGCCCGAGAACAAGCGCAAAGTCCTGGGCAAAGCTCTCACACTCATCCGCTTCCCTCTCATGACCATTGAGGAGTTTGCTGCAGGTGCACAGACACACAGTAAAACCAGCGCTGTAGTTTCACTGTCAAGTTTTGTTTTCCTGTTTGTTTCTTTGTCGATTCTTCTCACACACACACACCCTGAACTTTGTCCTTGGGTCTTGTTTTTGTTCCTTCAGGTCCAGCCCAGTCCAGTATTTTGACTGATAGAGAGGTGGTGAGTCTCTTCCTCCACTTCACAGTAAACCCAAAGCCTCGTGTAGACTTCATCGACCGTCCTCGCTGCTGCCTCCGCGGGAAGGAGTGCAGCATCACGCGTTTTGGACAGGTGGAGAGCCGCTGGGGTTATAGCGGGACAAGTGACCGCATACGGTGAGTCAGGAGCGGAATTTAATAACAGCCTTACTCATTTTACAAAAATAGATGCGAGGCACATTAATTAAATGAAAAATTATTATATAGTGATTATTTATGAGCTAAAAATGGCCTATTATTTTAGTCAACTAAGAAAATTACATGAAAGCCAGTGAAAGCTGACTTCCAGAGTTTGACAATATGAGAAAATAACAGCCAGCATTTCCCAGATACGCTCAAACTTAATAACACTTTTTTATTAATGTAAAACCTCTGGAACTTTATTAAAGGCAAATAAACATAGAAAAACATCTGTTGTCCTGCTTTCATCACAGGACAGATTATTTACTCACCAGCGTCTTGTTTGTCAGAAGCCAGCATGGATTAGCACAGGTGTAACGAATAACATTAACGATGGCTCTGTTCCAGAGCCCCAGTTTTGCATGTTGGCTCACTGAGACTGAATCAATCTTGATAACCTTATCAATATATATAACACCTGTGCTTTTCCTGTTATGACAAGTCAAAATGTTTGTGACTAGAAAATGACACAATAAATAATAAACATTCTAAATATTAAACAAACATTGTTTTGTTGTATAAATGAATACAATAACACTTCATGTTGTACATAAACCCTCCTTGATATATTCCTGTTTTATTTTTCTTCCAGGTTCTCAGTAAACAGAAGGATATTTGTGGTTGGGTTCGGTCTCTACGGTTCTATACATGGACCCACAGACTACCAAGTTAACATACAGGTGTGGACTCTTCCAGAGATGTTCATGTTGTGTCCATGTGTGCATGTCTTAGGCATGTTGTATAACGTACTTTGTCTGTTCTCTCTCTCTCACTGCAGATTATTCACACAGACAGTAACACGGTGCTGGGTCAGAATGATACAGGCTTCAGCTGTGATGGTTCAGCCAACACCTTCAGAGTCATGTTCAAAGAACCAGTGGAGATATTACCCAATGTTAACTACACTGCCTGTGCTACACTGAAGGTCTGTGACATGTTACTTATAATACCAGATATACATGTGCTGTTCAGGAGTGCTTTCCAGTCCAAGAAAAGATGCTTTTCTTCTAGGACTGCCAATAATGATCATTGATGATATGCAGATTTAAGCTAAAGGCTAAAGATTTCCTCTGTAAAATGTCAAATGGTGATCACAGTTTTGCACAGCCTTTAGATTGCTTCATTGTTTGACCGACCAAATCAAAATAAATTCACTTTCCTCTCACAGAGCACTAAAAATATCTAATCTATCACTCTGCAGCAGTGTATTAACCCACTCTGTCTGTCTCGCAGGGTCCAGACTCTCATTATGGTACTAAAGGAATGCGAAAGGTAACACACGAATCATCATCCACTGGCACGAAGACGTGTTTCACATTCTGCTACGCAGCGGGCAACAACAACGGCACTTCTGTAGAGGACGGACAGATTCCTGAGGTCATCTTCTACACATAGTCACCTCCGACGCAGCAAAGATCTTCCATGAAATGTGACAACCTGAAACCAGCGCGGGGCCACACCTCAGCAGCCGTACTGGGGATTATTCTCTCAGACATCATACTATTCCCTCCATATAGTGCACTACTGTTGACCACATGGGAGGTCAAATAGCCGTAAAAGCGATGTAGGTCACTACATGGGGCGTAGCTTGTCATTTGAGATGCTGTCTCTCTCGTTTTCAGCAGCTTCCTTTTATCCCCTTGTGTTGTAGTGATGCCAGCCTCTGAATCAGACATGACTGTAACCGACTCCACATGGGAAGGATAGAGGGAGGGAGGAGCCTCTCAGATTTTTCACAGTATCGATGTCACTGCTGTGGATTGACGGCGTAAGGCTTGACACTGAATTCTACTTAAGCTGTACAATTCCCCTTCCTGTACTCCACAGCATTAATGCAAAGGAGAGCCGCAACTGTATGAATGTACAGTTTATCAGATTTGCCAAGACAAGTTCGTCATCACCAATCAGTGCAGACCAGCATTTCACTCAGTCCCACTTAAGGTGTAACTTCCATAGACCTCATAGGCTTTATGAACTCTTGGCGAATTTGAACTTCATATTAATCTTAACAACATGATTATGGTAAGCAATTTTCGGGTTTCTACATACAGTACAATCTGTGATATCTTGTGTCCTTGCTTGGTAGTTGCCTATACCCAAGATACCTTGCACTTCTCAGCCTTGCATATGTTCATTTGGTTGTTCTATGGATGCACACTAACTCTTCAGATATGTTTCTTTTTAGCTTTGTTTTAAAAAGTGTGGGCGGAAGAGCTTTCCCTCTTGGTGCGGAAGTTAAAGGGTTGTATATTAAAGTGGCATTTATTAACATTATCTATGTAACTTGAAATAACTATTGATTAAAGAGTGAGGAAAATGCATCGTGGTGCTTGTTTCTTTGGGAAAGAACCTAGTAGTGACACTCTGAAAGATAGTTTGAGATGAGAAGATCGATACCTCTCGTATAGCAGCTGGTAAGCTTAGCGTAAGATGCGAAAGGGGCATCGATTTATCTCATCTAGCCTCCTGCCTCAAAGCCAGTATTTCCTAAACTACTACCTTAAGCCGACCAAAGAAATAACAGAATTTCAGGAGTCACATTTTCATCATGAGTTGAATGTTTTTATTAATCCACTGAACAAAGGTCCAATCCAGTGAGTTTGACTTCTGTAACACTTTATGGTGGCTTTCATGGTTCTATTTGGCCATGATCCATTTAAATATGCATTATTGCAGCAGTATCACAGTGCACTGTACAGGCCCATCCTGGCAGATGAGAGGGATGGGAAGGGGGGGATGATGTGGAGGAATAAACGAGAGATACAACTGCTTTGATCCAATTGTTCCCCAAAACCCTCACCCTAGGCACTTGGTGTACTGTAGCTGTGAAATGAAAATAGCGTTGTTGCTTTCACTAGCCTACAACAAAAGCATAAACTTTGTTTCTGCTCCAGACTGAAAGTCAAAACAATTCGTGCGATGTATCTTTAAGAATGTGCAAAGATTTAAAGTGCCCACAGGGTAGGGTTTAGAGATTGATTTGGTATTTTTTAATAATCCGGGTTCAGTGTTTACAGTTTGTCCAAGTAGTTGTCGAGGGCAGGGATGCCCTCTTTCAGACCTTTGCGTTTCCTAATTTCAGCGACAACCTGGAAGGGTCGGGTGGTGGCGTCGCTGGGGTTTCCCTGGAGAATCTGCCAGTGGTCAAATACACACTGAGGGAAGGCCTGGCCTCCAGTGTTGCTGCGCAGGTCAGCTGTGAACCCTGGAGAGAATAAAGACATTAGGAAAAATATAAATGTATATTACAGTGAAACTAGTACACGTTTTTAGTGTCAAGTAGTTTTAGTGTCAAGTAGTTTAGTGCCCTCTGTAAAACCTTCCAGAGACATCCTCTAATTTTCAGCTGAGTTGTAGAGCTTCACATCAATTTCAGCATTTATAAATTTAAAATGGTTCAAAGACCTTTCTAGTATCGCTACTTAAGTCTTTCTATATGAGTGCTCCTCTAAAATTACCAAAGTGAATTATTAAAAAACTAAACATGTTGTTCTTTCGATAGAATTACACTGGGTGAATGTGTAAAATATCTAGAACGGTCATACACTATTTATCACACAAACCCACCAAAGGACTCGTTGACAGGGAGGTAGGCTTTCACCACAAACATGGGAGTGCCCATCACTTGGGATTCCTCGAACACGTGACCTCGTTTCCTGTTTAGCACACCATAGATCCCACCGACCACCTGCTCTGGGCACTGCACAGACAAAGAGGCACAGCAGTCGGACAATACAGTCATACAAAAGTCCAAAATGTAGATGTATGAAATGACATTTTCTTTTCATTTCATAGTTTAGGTGTGTAATCTGTAGATAATATTCCCCCCCACACACACACCTGTATCTCCACCAGGTATACAGGCTCCATGAGTCGTGGCTGAGCAGTGAGCTGGCAGGCGTACAGGACCCTACGAGCTGTGGGAATAATCTGTCCTCCACCGCGGTGGATGGCGTCTGCGTGCAGTGTCACATCATGAATTTCAAAGCGAATTGCACGCATATTTTCCTCACATAGAGCGCCCTGCAGGATGAAGGCAGAGACTGGAAGCTTATTATCAGAAATACACAAGCACACGCTATATACTGTATAACATCTGAACAGCATTCAGAGTTAACTACTACCCACCTCTTTAGTTGCCCACTGGAAACCGGCTACCACACTGTCCTTGATCTCGTTGAGGTACTGAACTCCCTTTGTCATGTCTATGAGCAGATTGGCCCCACTTCCGTCTGGACCGAAGCACCAGATCTTCCTGGCTTCTGTCACCTCCCACTCGTACTTGTCTGCAAGGTAACGTGCACGAGCCTTGAGCTCCTGACGAGCGGTGACCTCCCCCTTCTCGATATCTTCAGCCAAGCCATCGGGGAAGGGACGCGACTTCATGAAGAGACGATTGTGTTTGTTGGGGGACTTGGACAGACACATCTGGTCTGATTCTTCCATCACTGTCTCTCTGTAAGACACGACTGGATCTGATTTCTGGAAAGAGATGAAGAAAAAAGTGAGTATAATGAAGGAAAGGGATAATTATCCCCATCAATTCCATCCCCTTTAGGAAAGCTCTTGCAGCAAACATCCGTTGTTTTGTGCAACAGAGATTTGTCTGACAGCTAGCCAGCGTCCCATCCTCTGATTTCCTTGTCTGACCTTCAGTGGAATGCAGGCGTGGTCCTCCTCCAGGTCTTTCAGGCAGATCTCCAGATGCAGCTCTCCTGCTCCAGCGACGATGTGCTCCCCGGACTCCTCGATGATGCACTGCACCATGGGGTCAGACTTGGCCAGACGCTTCAGCCCCTCCACCAGTTTGGGCAGGTCAGCAGGGTTCTTGGCCTCCACGGCAACTCTGACCACAGGGCTTACACTGAATTTCATCACCCTCATGTTGTGGGCCTGCGGACAAAACCAGAGTCACCGAGCTAAAAGACTTGCAAACAGCAAGCAATAACTCAGTATGAATAACTCAGCATGCACTGGTATTTGAATAACAGAAAAGGCAATACGCTACTTGTTCAAAGGTGGTGATGGTCCCTGTCTTAACCAGGAACTGGTCTACCCCAACGAGACCCACGATGTTGCCACATGGGACATCTTCAATAGGCTCCACATACCGGCCCATCATCAGAATGGTCCTGGATGGATGGAAACAAGGAAATGGTTATAATAAAGTTATTAACAAATACATTTGTCCATAAACACACTCACCTCTGGATGGGTTTGATGTAAAGGTCCTCCTTCTTGCCAGGGGTGAAGTTTGGCCCCATGATGCGCACCTTCAGGCCAGTGGACACACAGCCAGAGAACACACGACCAAAAGCGTAGAATCGACCTTTGTCACTGGTCGGGACCATCTTGGAAATGTACATCATGAGAGGAGCCTTTGGATCACAGTTCTTAATACCTGAGGAGACAGCAGAGACAGTGAGCCCTCAACATAGTATAGCCAAAATAAAGCTTATGAATTATTATTACTATGAAACCACATCATCAAAATTCTCCATATCAGACGATATCTTCTCCAGAGGAAATGTTCCACTGACCCATGGCGGCCTCGTCATCTCCTGGCCCTTCATAAAGCAGCTCACAGCGGTATTTCTGTGCAGTGACGGGGGAGGGCAGGTGGATGGTGATCATTTGGAGCAGGGCCTCTCCGGCAGGCAGCCAGCGACGCATCACAGCCTTCAGCAGGGGCTTCCCCTCTTTCTCCTTGTCCTCTGCGTCAAGTTTGACGTCCAGCTTCTCAATTAGTTTGGCTGTCTCTTCTTTCTTGAAATTCATGATGGCATCAAACACCTTGGACAATGAGAGAGAAACAAACTCAAACTGGAGCTCTGAAAGTCAGTGTGACTTTTTAGAGCACGTACGTAAACAGTTTCTTTCAAATATCTTTCAAATTATTCTGCTGATTGAGACAGTACTGATGAAAATGGGTGCAGTCTCTTTCAGCCCATTTACAGTATTTTTAGTGTCCTCCAGGTTGTACGCAATTACTGTCAACCACAGAGTGTTTTTTGTTGCTACCACTAGGAGGTGCTACAGTCAGAAATGTTCAAATCCTACATGTAGGCACTTTAAATATATTTTAACAATACAGTGACGTATGATGGTCATCATAAAAATTAAGTCCTGACTTATTTAACAGATACATTGTAGGCTTATGTCACTTTTGTTCTCCATTCACCTTAAAGATGGGGTCCAGAACGAGCTGGCAGAAGGTGCGGGGAAGCTTCTGGCCATCAGGACCGGTGGCAGTCTTACTGAACTTGCCAGTCTTTGGGTCAAAATATCTGTGCATATAAATTATCGTAAAACATCATGGCACTCAAATAACTGACATCTAGCTCATAATCTTAGTTTCTAATCTAATTTAGTTTTAATTTAGCAACACATACCAGTTACAAATTATGAAGTGAGTGTGTTCAAGTCTTAAAGAGCAACATAACATTTGAAAATCTTCGATAAATTGTGGTTTTGATGCATTGATGTAGAAGTGTACGCCAGAGTGTGGTCTGTACACGGTGACATCACTGTCGTGCATGGTTGCAGCCTTGTGTTAAGTTACTCTTTTATATTATGTGATGCATATTTCTGTCCGTATACGCCATCGTGTTTACCTGTCTCCCCACAGTTTCTTCATCATGTCCTCCACTTTCTTACACCTCTCTGCTGGTCCCAGCTTAGATTCTCCTTTTGTGAACTTAGCCACATACATCTCTGCGAACTGCTTCAAGGTGAAAGCCCAGCCATGGAGGCCAGAGCCGAACCCGACTGTACCAATAACAGGGTCAATCTGAGGGGAGGAAAAGTTTTCTTTGTAATCACAGCTATATTAAATGCAACATTTCCCAGCCCTGTCTTTGTGTCTGAGCCTCTGCCTCACCATGATGTTCCCCACTGGTCCCCCCTCATCTTCTCCATAGGTGGAGATAATGACGTTGACGTTCTCCACGATACGCTGAAAGGTCTGGAAGAGCTCATCTGTCTCCAGCTGCAGCTCAAGTAGAGCCCGGTCCATCTTGTTCATCATCAGAACCGGCTTGATGCGCTCAGCGATGGCCTGTCGCAGTACGGTCTCAGTCTGCACACACACACCTTTAAGAGGAAACAAACAGCTGAGCCTGGGTGAAAAGTAAGAGTGTGTGTAGGATGTCGAGGTGAAGGTGTCAGCAATTATTTAATTACCTGAGACACAGTCCACCACCACAAGGGCTCCGTCGGTTACCCTGAGGGCAGCAGTGACCTCCGAGGAGAAGTCAACGTGACCCGGAGAATCAATCAGGTTGATGAGGAAGCCGTTTCCATCTTTACTCTGCTTGATAAATGCCAGGTCGTTTTCTCCAAGCTCATAGTACATGGAGATAGCCCTAAATAAGGAAACAAACAGGAAAATGCTGGAGACATGTTCTCTGTTCATCTATGACTACCATATTAAACCACCAACATTAAAATAAAATAAATGTAAAGTAATCTAAATTTATAAAATCATCACAATACTAAATTTCAAACTATAAACTTTCCTGACTGGAATGATTTCAGTAAATATTTAGTGATTTAGTCCTGAGTGGATTTTTGAAAATGCAGCACCTCCACTCCATAATTACATCTTTGAACATGATATTTAAATATAGGAACTAAAAAATCCAGAGGATACCAAAAGATGGGACTAACTAGAATAAGTCCAGGGATAAACAAGTTTTCTGTCTTTACAAGTGTATTTCTGAGATTATTGTTTAATTAAATAGAGATAAAATTCTATTAACAACCTGCAAACGAAGCAAATACTGTGATTATGACTAAGCCGAGTGCACGTCTTCCAAATTCGCTAACAGGAAAACAGCACAGCCAGTAGCTCTTAGAAAGAAATTTAGAAATTTTGGCTATGTTAATTTATCATATATAAATAACAGAAAAATATAAAATAACAATATCTAACATAAGTGTACTTTTATGCGAAACATATGGTGTCTTATAGTCTTATAGTCTGAGATAATGGCATAACTTGAACCAAATCACACATATTTAGATTTAATTGTTTCATTTAGTTGTTTTAATTGTTTCAATTGACTTCATGTACGTTTGAAATTTAAAGACCCTGAAAACTTTTTTTTTTCCTAAATTAGCATCTTATAATGAATGATGTGGTGCTGCCATTTCTGCCAAAGTTAGAACAGTTTTGGTGATTTCCATTGAGAGGTTTCTGCCTGTGCTGTTTTCTCTGAGCTCCTTGCACTAGTTTGACCTGGGCGGGGATCAGTTGGAAAAACTGATGTGATTCCTGTGCACCAATCAGAAACGTGGAAACCTTTAAGTCTAAATCTTATGTTGTCAGTCAATCTGATCAAACTATGATCCACACAGCCCTGATAAAGCAGATCAGTTGAGTTTTTGGGGGGGTTAAAATATGTGTCCTCCAGCTGCTTCTGTGATAGAGAAATACGCAAGTGTTCGCCACCTTTAATATGCTGCACAGAAGACACAGAGCTGCGTCTAAACCCTCTCCTCTGACCCACATACGTTGATTTGATGGTGATGCAGCGCTCCTGCTCGTCTTTGCGCGTGTCTGTGAAGCGGGTCTCTCCGGCACGCGATGAAGCAATGATCCCCGCTTTGGACACCAGGGAGTCAGTCAGAGTGGACTTCCCATGATCCACGTGGGCAATCACAGACATGTTCCTGATGTTGGACTTTTTGTCCATGATGGCACGGATCTGATCCACAGTGAAGTTCACCTGTTGGGGGGGGGGTTAAGGGTGAGGGGTGGGGGGTTACATTAATCCATTTTACAACCAGCAGAGCTTAATTTTATTCATTATATGTGTCTATTTATTTATGTCCACTACCAGAGAACTCTTTCCAAGTGGAGTTATAAAAAGAAAGACATGTTGGAAACTGAATCCATCGGCCTGACCAAGTGGAGGATGGGGTGTGGGCCCCCCACATGAAGACTTTACCTTCTGGTTTCTAACCAAGTGACAAATCAGAAATGACTGAGTCACCACTCATGCTGCAAGCTGAATGGGCCGAGCTGTGCCATTTCACAATCACAAGGGGACAAAATGCCTTCATTTCATACCTTCAATTCCCCTTAAACTCTTGACAGTAAGGTGAAATGAACTTTAACAAGCCACTCAGAAAGAAACACCCAGTCTGCCTTAATTTAAATGTTTGGTTAAAACCACTTAATTTAAGGAATGTTCCAGGCTCTTAACACAGACTGTGAAGAGTGTTAATATGGACACAAAACAAAGATCTGGCACTATTTAACTCAATTACTATCACGTTATGTGTTCAACCTACATAATAATTACAGATATTAAAATTAAGGATGTCCATGAGACAATTAAAGCCTCTTATATCACCCTTTTAATCCATTCTAAGCTGTAATTAATCACCATTCACCTTTCTAAGTATTACAATTACATATATCTGTGACGTAAAGCTTTAGGCCCGTATTTAATAACATGTTTTGTCGCCTACTGGAGTTATGGAGTTATGACGCAATCTGAACTGTACATCTGAAATCATTGTCATCATTTTATAACAAAATGATTCGCCACTTTTGTGTCATACATGTCGGGACCGTGTGTGCCTGTCTGTAAACACAGCTCACTGACACGATATTTCTGCAGTCATGCGACAGAAAGCAGCTTGATATTAGAGGCTTTCCTATGAACGTCACAGTGAGGCCGTGCAGTAAAGGCCACAGCCCTGCAGCTTTATCAGCCGGCTTGCTGCGCATGTTGTAACTGATCGCATACAGAGTCTTTATGTGATCACATAACACCAACACGCATCGGCATCCGTCTCACACACACCTGAAACTTTAGCTCGTCGCACCGACACCTTTATAATAACCATACATGACGGTTATTGAGGTGGAGCGACTGACAGCCCGCTTGTCACCTGCTCCACTTAGATTAAATGCAGTTGTATGAACATGTAAGCCCGTGTGTCCACTCACCATTTTGCCTGCAGAGAGTTGGCCTTTGCTTGTGTCGGTTTATTGCTGTAAACACTGCCTTTGAGGACAGGCAGTCCTGGCGGTGACAGGAGAGACGCTGCTTCTGCTGCTGCTGCTGCTGCGGCTGTGGCTGCCGTGTAAAGGTGCAGGGCGGAGGCGGAGGCAGCAGGGGGCGCTGCTGCTCAGCGGCGTGGTGTTATATCAGATTTCTATGGATGTTTGCCCACTGCTGTGCTGCTGGATTACTGGACACTGTTTATATCCCTATTCGAAGGACCAATGTGTAACACTAAGGGGGATCTATTTACGGAATAGAGCAGAATGAAATATAATATGCATATCTGTGTTTTCATTTGTGGATAATAAAAACTGTTACCTTACGTTATTGTTGTTTATGTTACCTCAGAATGAGTCTATATATTTACAGAGGGAGCGGGTCCTCCTCCATAAAGTCCACCATTTTGAACGACCATGTTTCTACGGCAGCCTAGAATGGACACACTTTGCCTTTTTCACCATTTCATTTCATAGACTACACTACAACTACACATCCGCAACTACGCTGCTAAATGCCACTGAATCCTACACACTGGTCTTTTAACCAATGCACAAACCAAAATGTGGTAAAAATTTCACTTTCGTGGAATTTAAATTTTGTTTAAACTGTAAAACAAAATATAAATGTAGCTAACCCTAACCCTCTCCACTTTTATATACTTGACACAAGCTTTTCACATTTATACAGTGTAAAGTATACTTCCATACTTCCAACAATAAACTCATACATATTTTATTCTATTTTGTTATATTTTATTCATAATGCTTGTATGTAGTATTGTATTTTATTTATTTTTTTAGCTTATTTTTATCCTTTATGTCTAGTGGTGTACTGTTCTGATTCTGTGTTAACCTACATCTATATCTATATAATATCTAATAGCAAACATCTTGTTTTTGTTCTTTTGTAAATCTATTTATTTCAGTACTTTTTGCCCTCTGCAGCATTGCACTATTATATATATATATATATATATATATATATATATATATATATATATATATATATATATATATATAATATATATATATACATAGTAGTTTGATATTTATATTTCGACCTGTTAACCTCCTTGTTTTATATATTGTAACCAAAGAATCAAAAAGACTTGATATTAATAATCCCATTTTAAATAAAGATAAAACACTGTGGTAATTTAAGACTATATTTCAAGCATGAAACCTCTAAAGTTCACAGGTTTGATTGATGAAATTTAATTAATTGCTCTCTTTCAAAGTGCAAATAAAAAAAAAAAAAAGCACCTTGTGGAAATATAACTTGTATAGTATTATTGTGATTTATTTATGATAGTGTTATACTGTGATATTTTGTGCAACATGATATTTTTATATCTGTGTAACATACAAATATAATATAAATATCTATAATACACATGAGTGGTGTGTGTGTGTGTGTGTGTGTGTGTGTGTGTGTGTGTGTGTATTTAAGTATTCGCAGAGATATATGAATGACCAAGATTCACTGTTGTCTGCAGCACTGTTCTAGCTATTGTAAACATGTAGAGGTTGATATGATGAAATTCAGCACGGCTGCCCTGTAACAAATGTACTGACATTTACATTAGATGTTGGTCCCATCCTGAAGACCTTCATTATTTCAGTGTTGTGCTGAAATGTTGCACATTTCTAAATTAATATTTCAGCAGTGATCTTCATCTTCAGGAAAAGTGTAAAGATACCCGAAGTCATATATCTTGGCCAAGCAGCTGGTAAATGTTCAAACACATACTGCGCAGTCATCTTCAGCAGATGGATATAAATCTAATAGGCCCACTTGCATGTGTCTCAGTTGTGTGGGAGACAAACATCACAGAGATAGCCAGATGGATCCATTCATACAACTACATCAAGTTTGTGTGATTAATCAGGAAGAAATGGGAAACAAACTTTGAATCACTTCTTGTACAGACAGCTGGAGCTTGAGGAAAGGCCACACTGTCATGTTAATTAAAATATTTTATTCCAGGTTGTCAGAAACTCATTTTTAGTTCAAGGGCCACGTACAGCCCAATGTGATCTCAGAGGACTGAACCAGTAAAATCATTGCATAATGACCTATGAATAGCAAGTACATGCTGAAAATGTTAACAATTAATGGACCAGACAATTTCAAAACAGATGAACAGCCTGAAAAAATAAGTGCAGTGTCTTATGTCTCAGTCTTCTACATTCAGCCAGTCTATAAACAATGTTCACAATTCATGAGTCACCATGTTCAACATCCTTAAAGGCTACAATGTCTAGGTTCAGTAAGGCTGAACCCAAATCCAGACACTGGACAGGCATAAGTGAAACAAAGGAAACCAGGCAGAGTCACAGAGAGAGAAACCAAGAGATGGGGAGCTGACTGATGGGCTCCAATAGCGGTGAAGCGGGAAAGTAGGTACAATTCTCCCAGACAATTGATCATACAGACAAACAAGCTGACCAGACTGTTACAAAACTAAATTCTAAGCAAGAAATTGTACACGAAAACAAACCCGCAGTAGAGCTCGATTCACTGAGGACTGGCATTTTGACCCAGAGCTCTTGTAGGTAAAGGTGAGGGCTTGATGGCAGGCAGGTGTGCTGATTGCAGATAATTGTAAGCGTCAAAGAGAGCGTAGAGCCAGGAAGCAGGAGCGATGAACACACTAAGTAGCGCAACCACAGACAGACAGAGACAGACAGTGGACAAAAACAGGAGACACAAAGGGAAAGAGGAAACAAGAAACACAGAGGCATGACTGTAGCCATGGCACACAAGTATTATTTTTCAGAGATCCTCGGGGTCAGGATGGTTTAGCCTCTGAGCAACATGCTGAAAGTCAGAGCTGAGAATAGATAAGGTTAGAAGGGAGTTGAGAATGACTCATCAACACCATGAATGAATACAGCCAGTTGAGAGCAACATCTGTAATGTCTGTGCTCAAAAAATGGAACGGATTACTCCAAGCCTCCAGCGAGCAAAATCTATCTTCCACAGAGTTACTTGTCAGGCTGAAAAGGTGCTGTGAACACCGAGCACACTGGCTTCATTTACCTCTGTGAATAAGAGAATTGCTCCATTTTCTTAGAAAACCTGACACTCGGTGTCAACTTTCTTGTGTTTGACAATGTTGGCACTTTGCCTGGAGCATGCGCTATTATTAGGAGCGGGACACCCACTTGACAAATTAGAAATGATATTTTCATGCATTTTACTGAAAAAATCGGACTGGAATGACTTCTTTGCAAATCTTTAAAGTCATCCTTGCAGGCTAGTTTGAGCCACTGCATGGTATGTTGACACCACCTAGTTTATCTTCTGTACCAGCGTCTATTTTAGTACATGTCAGATTCAGCTTTTTAGGTCAGGCTCGGCACAACTTTCATCGTTCTGTCAACCTGTTGACTTAAACATTAAATGTAAATTACACTACATGTCCTGAAATATATTGTTATAATTCCTTTGGAAGAATACTTGACTGTTAACTGTTAAGACGCGAACAGTTTTAATGCCATGCTTTATTTTGCTTCATGCGTTGCGCAAAAGATCCTTGTTTGGTCCTAAAACAGAGGCTGTACTGTCTCAGGATGTTATAGCATTTCCGCAGCTGAGGCAGAGCAGGACAAAACAACGCTGAGTGGCTGAGAGAAACTGAAATGGGACATTAAAATGAGAAAGGAAAGAGAAAAGGCAGAGTAAAAAAAGGTGTGATATCTCTGCTTTTGTGAGGGTGTTCATATAAACATGCGCACATGTGTCTGTGAAAGATAATTGGCTGTTGTTCTTTGCACATTACCCCAGTGGACCCCTCCACTGAAAATAAATCCTTCATGGATGTATTACAGGCTATAATGGGCCCTCGTGAGAGCAGATGTATACCTGACATGATACTTTACCGTAGAAGACAAATGCCTTTCTACAACAATAGACTATCTATAGAATATCTTGTGAAACCTAGAGGAGAAACTTGTTCTGGATTTATGGATTCAATCTTTTTCAGAAATGTTACTGTCAACTGTTACTGTTTGGATTTTCGTCCAGGCCTTCAGTTATTTTCACACGGCAAGAAAACCCAAAAAGGAAGATAAAAACCTTGATAAACAAGCTTTGCTGGAGGAGAATATATACAAGATGTATTTTTTCATAACCTTACAAATATGAAATTAACACTCAGTACTCTATAAAGCCTGGAAAACTACTTTTTAACTCCTGTATGAAAAACCTGTTGGTACAACCTTTTATAAAGTATACAGGTCTTATTAGAGAAAGTGGTGCTGTCTCCAAATCTCAGGTAAAACATACAAACTAAATTAAAATTTAGACCCACCTTTTTATAAACCTGCGAGAAGCCGCAGTATTAAAGTTTCAAGTGAGGCAAGTCAATCATTTCTCTGGTCATTTCACCTGATGGTTCGTTTTCATTTATTGCAGTAGCGCGGTGCACTGTGTCACGTTTCCACCACTGTGATGACCCACTAAAACAGTGATGCAGTCTAATTTCCAGGTGTCTGCAGTCACTCCAAATGAGCACTGATTACTTCACATCAAAAAATAATTGCACTCTTTTGTAACAACGCATTTCCTATGTTTTTGTGCAGCTGGTGTCTCCTTGAAGTAGGATGTTGACTGTCATGCTGCTGCTTCAAGTGAAACGAGCTTCTGTAAGCATGAAAGAGGAGAAATCTGCTCCTTCTCTCATCACAAAAGCTTTTAGAAATTTAATATAAGAAGAAGATAGAAATAGATTATTTTTAATGCTAATATGTTTCTAATACAATTATATGTGGGCATAATTTAAACATAGAGTTATTATGCTGTAACATATTTGTAAGTAATACAGATGGTACATTCTGCGTCTTCCTAGGGAACACAAGAAATGACCTGAATCTAAACTCAACTGAGTAACGAGGTCATTACAAGCCAAGCCCTTTAAGGAAATGCGCAAACCAAAAACCTGGGTGAATCCCCAGCTGTATTTTTACATTCCAGCCCAAGTCCTGCAGTCAGAAACCACTTATGTGAGGTTACAGGGAAAGCCTTCTGTACAGGAGTCGTTATCTCGTGTTTATGATGCAAAAGAATGACTGGAAATGAAAACAGTTGTTGAGCTGCCACCATTATTGAGCTGTCGTGTGTTTAATCTTCATTTCCTATAGCTTAGTTAAAGGTTTTGCCGGTTGAAAAAATGAGCAACCGTTACTCTTATTTGTGGGAATTTCTCGCAAGCCGCAGACATTGAATCATTCTGTGCACATCAGAGTTGCCATTGAGCTTCAGATAAGAGCCATCCATGCATGTCACAGCTGGTGGATGAAGACAGTATGCTTAGAGTCGCTCTTTGCTCCTTATCTGTCCTACTGATCTGAAAAACAGGTATCTACAGCTTCACCTCATTGGCTGTAACCTTCGTTACATGCATCGGGTCCCTTTCACTGCTCAACCTAGTATTTTCACCAAGTGCCTTTCAGTTTCATACCTCCTTGTCAGAAATCTTTGCAGAGCAAACTGTGTGAGCCTCATTTCTGCATGGACTAGAGTCACCCAAAATGCGATATATGTGCAGGTCTACTAAATTCATGAAGGAGAACTGAACAACAGCTGATTTCATGGTACATTTCATGTTGTTGGTGAATCACTTCCAGGTGTTGAATATATATACATGCATATATATAATAGGGAGGATGTACTCTTCCTGACCCACAGTCATGCATCCAAATGGGCTAGCGATAATATGGAGTTACAGTATGATATCACATGCAATAACAGTAATTATCTGTACTTAGCTGCAACCTATTTATGATATACACAGAAGTGCTTAAAATGTCCTCAGGATTATATCTGTGTGTACTTTGAAACTCTCTAATCTGAAGATAGAGCATCAATAAAGATTGCAATGCAATAAGCCTTATTACAGTACTGATAATACTGAGCTCACAACAGCAGTATTATGCCAGTTGATTTTAATGAAATAAATATGCCTAAGAGGAACGTGCTTGATATACTGAGGGATGATCAGGTAGGAGGTTCGTGCAGGAGCCACACCTATGGTATTTTCCTTCATAAAAGCAATGAGTTCATCAGGTCCAATACTCCATGAATCCAGTGAAAACATAACTCCTCCTCAAGGATTAATAACCTTAGGAACCTTTTCCTGACATACTATAACCTGATCTATGAGGGGATGTGATTTCTTGAATTATCTTTTTATTCTGTAAAGAGACTTTGAAAACCATGAGCTGTAAAATTAACGTCTGCTTTCACAAAGTGTGTGAGAAATCAGACCCTTCAAACCTAGCGAGAGTTTATTTATCCATCATGTGCCATGCCTCACACATAATCCAAAATATAAGAAACAAATGGAGATTTGCTCCGTCTTCATACTTACAAAATGACTCTCCAAGGTCTCAGCTGCGCACTGTATAACGTCAACTCTGAATCTAACAGGACATCTGTCGCCTTTTCTTTCTTCGCACACATTCATGTCCATCCCACTTTTAAACTTTTGAACAGTTTAGTAAAGGCAACAATATCCCAGAAAAGAAGAAAAAAAGAAATCAAAAGAAAATATATATCGCATCTCTGTCTACTTTGAACTGTCTGACAAAAAGGTAAAATGTCAAAAAAAATCATCTGAAGAGAAAGAAAATGACTTTCAATTATTTGAGCTACAGATTCACATATGAGGCTGAGTCTCTTTTCTCAGAGTGTAATAACACCCCCGAAGTCGAGGCAGTGATGGAGGGATTGTCTTTGATATTCATTCTAGAAAACGAAGACAGACTGTTGATTCTACTGTTTCTTTACTTACTGAAGAAGTATAATAGCTCTGCCACTGAAGAAGAATCTCTTCCCCACTGTGATAATAGTTAGATGGTGTTTGCAAGTGTGGCCTTATTTCTCTTGTGTAACTGCAGGACATATTACATAGTCCTTTGCTTTTATGGTGTGTGTATGCTAGAAATAGAATGAAACAGATGATCATAATTGTGGCAATAAAGATAACAAACAGTGAGGCACGGTGAAGTCATTCTGCTAGAAAAAAAAAAGAATGTTATTGTTCCTTCAGTAATAGATAAAAACTGCAAGGCAGAAAGTGTCTTATTGACAGACTCAAAAAAGCCGAGATTTTTTTTTTTTCTTTTTGGCCCATTCAAGTCCATTTTGACCAATTTAAAGAAAATCAATAGAGAGAGTAAGTTTTGTTGTTGTTGTTTGGTAGACTCACTAAGAAGTGAAAGGGCAGCTCTTCACAACTTTTGCTTGTGTACCTTTATACCAATATAATACGCGCAGCCCCATACTGGTGCATTCAACCAGCTGAACCACAAAGCTGTATTTTATTCTGAAGAGTTCTGAAGAGATAAAAATGACCAGTATTCCAGCAGGAAGACAGCAAAGAACAGAAAGAAGTCAAATGAGTAAGACTGAGCTGTGCTAGAAGTGAGCTTATACTTAGGCACAGCATTTCTTGCAGCTAAATACTAATATCAGTATGCTAACACTGTTGATTTTACACTTGTATGTTGATCGTGTACAGCATAAGTATGCTAACATTTGCTGATTAGATACATATAGATATGTATTTTTCTTTTTCAACCATATAGTCTTCATGTGTGGTGTCCCTGGCCGTGTCCATCTTGGCAATCCTACCTCCATCAGCACTATAGACAGTATACATTTGAATGTCGTATGTTAGACATGACCCAAAGGTTTCTAAAGCGCTGTATGTGAAGCTCAGAGTGTGGTGGTCACCGCCATCATGGCAGTCCTGCCGCATGCTGGCTAATCTAAAAATCATGGCAAAATCAAGGATTGATGGTTTACTTGAGGTGGGCTGAATGACCCCTGTGTGCCCTAACAAGCGGCCTGTAATGGTATCCACCTATCAGTCAAAGCGGCCACAATCATTACGGTCTGTACCCGGTTGGATAGCAGCAGGTCCTTCACCATGAGAGTCTGAGTGGATGACACATGCAATGAGGGGGGAGGTTTGGAGATGCAGAGGGTAGGTTTTGTTCGTAGTAAGGTAGTACGCGATGCCAAACTGCTCTTGCAGGCTAAATATCACTAAGTTGCCTTCAAACAAATTTTTTTTTTTAGCTTGAGCCTTAATATAATTTGAGTGAGTTATATAAATATTTGGTCCAGTACAGTTGTCATAAACTTTTTTTAAATACAGCTAATTTTTTTAAATTAGCTGTAGAGACCAAAACTTTTTTTTTCGTACCAGGATGCAAACATGTTTGTTTCTGCTATAAAGTTGGACTTTTTAACATGGGGGCGTATATATATATATATATATATATATATATATATATATAGAGAGAGAGAGAGAGAGAGAGAGAGAGAGAGAGAGCCAGCCTCAAGTGGCTGTTCAAGGAACTGCTGTTTTCTTTTGCAAAGGCATCACCTCACAGCCACGGAGGGCTTGGCAAAGACCTGGAGCATGGGTAGAAATAAGGCAGGTTGAAAGAAGCTTGGATTGCGCAAACAAACCCCATGTGATGCCCACCCACCCACCTGTCAATCAAAGTAGCCACACTCTTAATTATGCTTAACTTAAAGCCTTAAAGGGATAGTTTGGGTAAAGTGGGGTTATATGATGTTCTTATGCACAGTGTGTTGCCCACAGCAAAAAATGGTCATCCTGCCCTGTTGCTGCGGTCAGCACAAAAACTTGTTGTAGTCGAGATCAATATCCATTTAAGTGTACGCTATAATGAGTATATTCTCACTGCTTTACCTGATGTCTGATCTACAGCTTAATACACTGTGAACGGTTGGGCACAGCTTAGCCGTAGGAGGGAAAGGGCTGTCTGACAACAAGTGGTAAGAACATGCTCACCATAGTGTACACTTAAACGGATATTGATTTTTTCAGGTGGGCCTATTTTAGCCCATGAGGGTAAAAAACATTTTTCTGCTGACCCTGTCCAAACCAGGGCTTCAATCGACTACCAAAGCCAGGACTTCTGTCTGCTTCTCCAAACTGGGAGTATGCTGACCACTGTCTACTGTTGGTAACACACTATGAACTATGAATAGGTGCCTCATACAACCCATACATACAGTACAGTTGCCATGAATGGGACAATTAGCTATAGAAACCAAAGTTGCTTTTCATACCAGGCTGTAAACATGTTTTGTAGCCAGTCTCAAGTGGCTGTTTGAGAAACTGCAGTTTTTTGGTCCTTCCAAACTTGACAGTCGCTTGATGCTGACTCAAGTCCCACAACTCCCTCTGGAGAAAATCTTTATGCAGCTTTTGCAAAAATATTCAGTAATAGACCTGCAACCAGATTGGCTCTATTTACAGAATATGGCAGAAATGGAATATAATATTGATTTTATTAGTGTACAATCACCTGGAAATAAGAATCTTTATCTTTCATTACGTCATAATGAACCTGTAATATCTACAAAAGATGCAAATTACCCAGAATGGACAAACATTTTTTGCAGGTTTTGCTGCCACCATTGTTGATCCTTCACACCAGGAAGGAGTTGATGAGGCGACGGGGTTGCATTCAGCATCTTCACCGCTAGTTGCCACTAAATCCTACACACTGGAGCTTTAAAGGAAATTCATCATGAGGGGGGCATGAATATATACATATATACCAGATTTCATTGAAAAAAATCTGTTCAATAGTTGTCAAGACATTTCACTCAAAACCAGAAACGCGGGCTCATGGTGGAGCTAGAGGAAAAGCCAGGAGACCAGGGAAGTTATTATGATTGATCCTCTGAGGACCATGAATGTCTGTATCATAATTTAATCACAACCCATTTAATTGTGTTGAGATCCATACAAAAGCAGGTGGACCAAATAACTCACTGACAGACCAACAATACTCTAGAGATCCACGCTGCCATCACGTCAAGGATGAGTCAGAAACTAAACATGCTTAGTTATTTATAGTCATAGTAATCATAAAATATATGTAATTAGTTTGATATTAAACATAGCTGAACTGCTGAATGGAAGAAGGAGCGGTGAGGTTTGTATCACTAAAATCAATTCAAATACACTTTCTACTGACAGTGACAGATGAAGTTAATCGCCTGCCTGTAAAAACCATAAAAAGAAACTCTATAAATCTGCCCTGTCCAACAACAAATGAATGTGAAACCACACAGGGAATCAATCCAGACTTATCATGATCACATCAAAGGTCACTGTGGTCTATCTGTGAGCAACTTTGAGTAATTAATCCGTCAGCGACTCTTCCTTTTGTGCCGATTGGCTATCTCGGCTGTCTGTGAAACACTGGATTGGACGGTGATCAGCTGAGTTTGGGGAATGCAGTTGACTGATATGCCATTTCAACTTTGTCCCTTGCTAAAGACTCAGGCGGTCCTCCCAGACGTCAAAGCCGCATAGAGGAACGTATTGATCTGGTTGTCTGTGTGTGTGTGCGTGTGTTTGAATTCCTACCGGCTAGTTTCACTGTAATTTCATCAGCTGCTGCTTTAATGTTGGAATTATGACGCTGACTACAGACAAGGTAAGACACATTTGTAATGGGATCACAGGGTGCAACATTGGTTTATGTGCAAGAGAATGAGTCATACCGAGTGTGTTTAAAGAATGATAGCTGTTTTGAAGAAGATTAAAGCGTATTGATTTTAAGGAGTCTTTGTCAAGGGCAAGAGTGGGATTCAGCAACCTGAGTTCACAGCAGCACAACTGGAGATACATGTTGGTCATAAGCAGGTTTTTTTTCCTCTGGGAAGCCAAGGAGCACCTTGACTTGTAAAGCCATTGCTCAAAGTAGTTTGTTTCAGGTGCATGGTGGGATGGACCTCGCTGACCTCCTGCTCAGGAACACAGATGAAACCACCTGTTGCCAGGGCAACCAACCGTGGACTATCCCAATGCATGACGTGAGTACGGGGTCATTTGTGTGCGGTTTGCTCCTGAGCAGAGTCACTCTAGTGACAACCTTATCTCAAGAACAAATTCATTGAATGTCATTAAAAATAAAAAACGCGACTGCTCCATGTGATCTGTATTCTCAGCGAATGTCGTGTGTTATTGAAGCTCAGTCTGAAGAAATAGAGGAGCTCATTTACAGTTTTCCTGTATGTCTGCAACCGTGACCGACAATGACGAGGCCATGCGAAAATGAGCTAAAGGAATTGAGTGCCCGGTGTGTTTATGTTATTTTCTGCGCCTGTGTGTAGGAATATGATTATGTGATTAGAAGACAAGATTATGTACACATATCCTCCTCCTCCACAGACCCTGAGCCCTGAGGGAAGTACTGCTGATGACTTCCTGGACGCCCTGCTGGGTGGGAGCGACTCCTCCTCAGCTACTGCATCCCCCCTGTGGTCACCCTCCACCACAGACAGCGGTATCAACGAAGACCCTCCGACAGATCCCGCAGAGAGCCTTCACCCACCTTCCTGCATGCCTTTTCCATCCTTCGACACACTGCATTTCACTCAGCCTCCACCTCTGCAGAACGAGGCACCGCCAAACGAAAAAACATCTTATGTTTCCATAGACCTAGGTAAGGCTAGATTCACACTGGCAAGAAATGTGCAGCTACAGAGTGAGTTGTGAAAGAGTTTTGTTGTTTTAATAGTGAACACAGGTTTTCATTGAGGTAGAAGTGAGGTAAACCAGGGCACTGGGTGGCAAAATGAGGACCTTGGTGTGAAATTTATCCATTTGTGCTTTTTTGTAGCCAAATAATGAGAGCTTTTGACTGAGCCCTGTGACAGTTAGGGGCCTTTTCAAAGAACGGCTAATTTGGTTTTCCCTTTTCAGAGCATTTGTGAAGGATAAAAGGTTGTACAATTGTCATTCATCGCGTGAGGAAATTGTCTTTTGAGGGCAGCTTTTGAAAAACGGCCCCTTTTCACATTGCTGATTATTGACCCTCGATGATAAAAAAAATACTTTGAAGCTGACCGAGTAGAGAAGATATGCAACAACACAGAGACACACAGAGAGGAACGTGTGACATATATTTTGTAGTGTTTTCTGAAGGAAGGCACGGTGCAGAAGTCAGAAAGAACATTTCATGTTTTGTTTGAGGCATTTTTAAAAATATATTTTCCCATGTTAATCTCCAGGTTTAGAGTCCGGTGACCTCCAAGAGCAGTTTGGTATTGCGTACTACCTCACTGCGAACCAAACCTCCCCTCTGTTGTCCACTCAGACTCTCACGGTGAAGGGCCTACTGCTATCCAGCCAGGTACAGACAGTAAGGAGAGAAGAAATAAGAGTGTCAAACTTTCTAACCAGTGTGAGGTATTAAAACACAAGAATTCATTCTCAGTGTTCTGAATAAATGCAATATGAACTAACTGTACGGTCCACTGCTTCTCTATATAATTTATCCTTTTTATGCTGACCTCTCCCTCTCTGAGAGCAGAACAGAAGAGAAGAGAACAGCCTTTGCACTAATTAAACAGCATTTTATGAACAGGTCCACTCCAGTACCTTCTTTGGGTAAACTGCCCAGTGAGAAATATTCTGTCCATCTGGTTCACAGGCTCAGCAAATCCCCCACCATTCCCTGCAGGAGCTTGTACTTAATGAGGATGAGAAGAAGCTCCTGGCTAAAGAAGGAGTGAACTTACCCAGCAAACTGCCCCTGTCCAAGGTACATGACACACACCTACATGTAGGTAGGGCAGATGTCTTCACACACACACACACACACACACACACACACACACACACACAGTACACACACACACACACACCGTACACACTCATCGCCTCCTCTCTCTCTCTCTCTGTCAAGTACAAACATGCATCGAAATCTAAATCTGTATCCCCAGCTGCACCCCCGCCCGTCCCCTCCAACCCAGTTTCCCCTCACTTACCCTTTTCTCCTTCATTCTTTCTTGACCCTATCCTCAAATGTGTTTCATCTCCATGACAAGTTTGAAGAGAGGGTTTTGAAGAAGATCCGGCGGAAAATCCGGAACAAGCACTCAGCTCAGGAAAGTCGGAAGAAGAAGAGGGAATACGTTGATAATCTGGAGGGGAGGTAAGGGCTCAGCATCCTCACTCAACATGACAATATCTCTGCACACCTTGGCTTAGAAAATTAAACTTTTATCTGTAGTCATTTGTTGTGCTCTGAAGCGCTCTATAATGAGCCTGTTTTGTCATACACTTAATTAACTTTAATAAATTGTTTCAGGGTTGGAATAAGAACTTTTCCAAGTGCCCGTATTTCATATCACAGTTTGTTCTCGAGAGCTTCTTCACTTGCTGATAGGTCTTTTCCCGGAAATAAAAGCTCTTCAGGTTCTCAGGAAATTCACAGCAACAAAAGAAGTTTGTATGGAATAAAAAAAGACAAAGAGCTGAGTTGTGGGAGCTGTCATGGCTGACTAAACAAAGAAAGAGCAGACTCTAACAGAGGCTCAAACTTGTTCAAGAGAAAGGGGCTTCACAGAGCCAGACAGATAGCTAATTGATATCTGGGGGATTCAGCATCACACAACGGAGAAAACACAAGGACCTATACTTTTTTTTTTTTAACTTTTACCATTGATGTTGTTCAATATGATTCAGGAATGCTAAGAACGCATGGCTGAAAAAGTGTGGATTAGGGAATGCCCAGCTCCAAAATCCCATTTTCCAATCATAAACGATAACGAACGTCAGCCAAGATGATATGATACACTCATAAATGTGCAAGATATGTCCAAATGTTTGTAACAGCCAAGCTAGCTGCTCTGTGATGCTCTATTTAGACACAATGGTGCTTAGATTAGCACACTAAACACAAAGTACAGCCAAGGCTGATGGGAATGTCATTACTTTTGCAGTTAGGCCAAAAACTATAGACTCCTTCTAATGTGTGTGCAGCATAAAACAGATCAGGATATAAATATTACTGTCCACATCGCTGAAAACTCCAGAGGGAGGTGCTCTATGCACACAAACACATTATAATTAACCTGATCGTCCAGAACAGATTGTGGACTCTGACCTTTTTCGTACAAACAAATAGAGGAGGATGATCCAGAAGATGTCTAGCAGAAGAAACTGTATTTATGCTACGACTTATGAAAGATAGGCCGCTAAGGAAGGTGAAGGTTTACCAGCACAAGCAGCAACAGCACAGCTGATATCTTTCTTTGTCTGCTTGGAGGTCAGTCGGACAGAAAACACTGTATAGTGTGACACAAAGGAGCAGCCAACCTGCTCTATGTTGCAGCTGGCAGGGGGTAGGGTTAAGTGGAAGTTGAAGATGCTGTGAAGAGGCAGCGTCTCACAACAGAGGCTTCTGAGGTTTTTTTTTTTTTTTTTTTGGCCAAATGGAGCCCAGTTTAGTCTTCCTCCTCCTCCTCTTCCTCCTCCTCATCCTCTCTACCTCCAGGCTGTGCAGAACGAGCCCCACCACACAGCCAGCGCTTGTCGCCAAATTTGTTAATCCCGTGTGCCTCCTCCACGCCGGCTTTTATGCCTCATCACACCTCCGCAAACAATGCATTAGCAAAGCGTGTAGTTTGATTTATATATTGACTCCGAGGCCAGCAGTTCCCTTTACATGACTGTGTCAAACCCCTCCAGGCTTATTGGTGCCTGTGATATTTGTACGATTGCTTGAACTTATTGACGATGTCCTTCAGGTGGTTCTCCTTGCACCGCTGGACTCTAAAACTCCATCACTTATTTATCTCAGAATAAGGGAGTCACCTCTGACTGCGTGGAAGAGCCAAGAGAGACCAAAATTGAAATCTGAAATTTAGAGCGTGGGATAAAGTTCGAGAAGACAGTATGGGGTTCAAAAGTTCTGACCAGTGTGTGCTAATCCATAAACCATGAAAGCATGCTGTCTTCTACCTGAATCAATAAACACATATTTTAAATGTGAGAACAGTTTGTTTGGTCCTCCCTTCTGTCAAAAATGAATACAAGATTGACTGTATGCTTATAGCAGAGCTTTAAAGTCACCAAACAAACCTGTGTGCACATGCCCGTACTTTTCATAAATCCTTACTTATCGAATTGGACCGTTAAATTAACAGCATGCTGTCGACATCTCATTTGAGCTTGAGCCGTGTTGCCTCTGGACAACAAAAGTTTCATGATGCGGGTGAGATTATCGTCAGAGAGCAGAGTCAGCATTTGTTGGTAATTAAGTCAGCTACAAGCGGAGTGTATCAACAGGGTATCATTATCAGTTGTGGTTCAGCTCAGTCAGAGGGCCATAATGGAGGGTGACTCATACTGACTAAAAGAAACAAGAGAGACAGCAGAGGAAGAAGAAGAAGAAGGAGGAGAGGGGGTGGGGGAGGTGGAGACACCGGGTGACAGAATGGGGTGCGAGATAACACTCAGCAGACGGATATAGGCAAAGAGGGCAATGAAGATGACACAACGCAGCGTCATGACACGGTGTTATTTGATACCCTTGTTTTCCGAATTCTCTCTATATTCCCCCTCTTTTTCTCTCAATCTCCTCCTGTAGGATGTCTGCATGTAGCGCTAACAACGTTGAGCTGCAGAGAAAGATCCAGCAGCTGGAGGAAACCAACAAGTGAGTCCTCAAACGAGCCAGCGAGGGCTGCAACTAATGGTTATTTTAATTATTGATTCATCTGTTTATTACCTTCAATTGTTTTTTCTGCCAATCACATTTTCCCCACTCAAGGTGACTTCTTCAGATAGCTTGTCTTGCCTGCTGACTCCCTCTTTTCTAACTCAGCTTCTTACTGGTTTTAATAGACAACATTGCATCTTCCCAATCCTGGCTTCTCTCCTCTGGCTCCTTGTTCATTTTGCAATTGATTTTATGATTTTACTAATGAAACCGTATGAGCCACAGATCCTCAGGTGAGGCACTTCTAACTGTTGAAGTCGAGCCTAAAATCTAAACATTTTGGAACAACCCTGCAGAATCAATGACTTCCTTTAAATCAGGGGCAGTATCCTGCTTCTGCTTTGCACTTTGTAAACTCTTAACTTGAAACGCTTTTAAAGGTGCTATATAATAAGTTGACTGTTGTTGTTTAACAATGACTTAAATGATTAATGATGTGAATCGACTAATCAACAGATCGATCAATGACTTGACCATTTGCTAAGCCCTCCCTCAGTTACCAATGCTACATCAATCAAACTTTCCGTTCTTGCACATAAAGTTGTGAAGTTTACTATCACAGTAGCTGATTTACGCCTTGAATGCTCTATGAAATTGTTTTTTTCAATTCAAAAGTAGCAGGTTTAGGTTCAGCTCAAGACAGATTTTTCTGTCTGAAATGCATCCACTGGTAGATTGTATCTTCTGTGGCTATTAACAGTTTGTTTGCAAGAAGCCAAAGCTGAATATCCCAGACAAAAAGTTCACCAGTTAATGATCCATAAAGACGGACAGAGATAAACAAACCAATGTCCTTGCACTGTAGTGCAGAGTGAGTCCTAGTATTATTAGATTTGGTATGTAAAATGTAAGATTAGACTGTTATTGTACCACAGTCAGTGTTCCCCAATGACACCAAAATATCAACGCTATCGATTCAAAGTCTTGTTTTGAGTATCAGTGCTCGTCTCAGCACTATTGGTACTTTTGTGGTCTCGCTCACCTCGAATCCAGAGCTATAAAAAACAGAAGCAGCATCATCTCTTTCAGTCTCAGCAGTTCCTGTTAGGGGCTCAATTATAGGCATAATCTCAAAAACAGGAAATAAACCAGAAAAAGAATCAATTTTAAAGTGGTGCCTTGAATATTTTAATGTCCCAGTTTATCTTTTTATTTGCTGTTTCATCTCACACTCTTGGATTTGTTTACGCGTGGCAAATTTTTTTTGTATGAATCACATCCCGTTCTCTTTTTTGTGCCTTTGTTGTGTGTTGTCTGTCAGAGTTTTATTGATCTTGATTATTGATTTTGTCCCTGAGCCCCGTCCCTCACGGGGATTTTGACAACCTGGTTAAGAAAAATCTACTTGTTTAAAATGAGGACTGAGGCGTCTCGGTGTAAAATTACCCCCCCGAATACAAAGCCCATCCAATTTTAAAATCTCACACAGTGTTCTCTGACTTTGCTTCCTCTTCATCCCGCCATCTCATTATACTGCTTTCTCCCTGATGCTGGCAGAGTGCTGTGGTGGCTTGAAATAAAACGTGGGAAGATGGTTTTGCGTACATACACTTCCCTGCTGCGTAATGCTCCTTCTTTTTTGTTGTCTTTTAGTTGCCAGTGATCACAGCCGCAAAAAAAAAAAAAAAAAAAAAAAAAATGATGCCTGTGTTTCAAGGAATCAGTGGCCCCTTATGTGAGATTTTTACACAGTCTCTTTCATCCTCCTGTCTCTATTTGTATTGCAGTGCTCTGTTGGAGCAACTAAGCCGACTTCAGGCTCTCCTTCCTAACAGCTCCAGCAAAACAACAAACAGAGGGACCTGTATCCTGGTGAGACATATAACACATTACATGAACTGAGACCATTGAGAGTTCACTCTGACAGCATAATCTGCAACGACTAAATGATAGATGTAGGTCAGCGCTTGAGCACATCATTAAAAAAAAAAAAAAAAGCACTGCCTGTGCTCCACCACTGCTCTGTTTACCTTTAAGATTTTAATCGAGTCAGATGTTTGGATAGCACCTGTGCTGATCTTTTGTGCCCATTTCTATGTAGGTTATGGCTAATGACTGCCTTTCTTCTTTTCTTTCCGGCATCTCTGTTCGGTGCTTGTCCTCTTTTTGTCCTGCTGTCTGTATTTATGTCCAGGTTTTGCTCCTCTCCTTCTCTTTGCTCATTTCCTCGAATCTTCAGCCAGAGCCTTACAGCCAACTCAGCCGAGGAGAGTACACACAGACTAAAGGTCTGTAGACGTACGCACACCCACGCTTGTTTCTCCCTCAAGCGCGCGCACACACACGCACATGCACGCACTCATTCCTCTCCATCGTGTCTTCACACAGTGCCGTCCCGTTCCCTGCAGATGACGGATGAAGTGCAAGACGTCTCTCCTCTTCCTCTCATTGCCAGGGGATTTGAGGACCTGTGCAGCATGAGGGAGAAGCTCTGACCCTGGACAGATCTGCCCACATTAAACTTCCCATTCATTCACCACCAGAATGACAGGCACTGAGACAATCACTGATCTCCTCTAAGGTCCCCAAGAGGGAAGATGTAGTGAAGGGGAGCGGGCTTGCTTGCAAGCGCAGCATCCAAATGAGCAGTTTGATTGCTTTTCAGCAACTGTTTCTATCTGCAGAGACTGAGCGATGTGTTATGATGTGTTTGCCATCCTCTCCAACACAAATATCTAGTTAAAAGATTTTTTTCAAACTGAAATTCACTTACTCAGATGGAGGTCAGTGAGGAGGTCATCCAGACAGACATCTTTTTTTGCTTTGTAAAACAGAGCCTCGGGGACTTGGTGAACAATGTGTTTTATTGCTGGAGGATGTTGGCAGGTATAATCTGTAAAATGACACAAATGTATAGTCGCTGCTGTATTTTATTATTTACTTTTGATGCATGTGTGGAAAAACTATATCAGCGACGATCTGAGTTGCATTTTGTAACAGTTGAGTGCGATACTGAAGCGCAAGATAATTAAAAAGTTCACTCCAGTGGATTTTGGAAACACCTGAAGGGTTTTGTTTCTTTCAGTAATGCCATGTGTCCAATTTGGAAGAGATTTGCTGCGCAAAAATAATGAGGAAATATTTGAACTTACTTTATAAGCAAAAGTTGCTGGATGCCTTCTTGCATAAAAACTCATAATAAGCTTCACTTTCATGCCAGCTGTTAATATGGGAATATGGATTTAAGACTAAAAAAGAATAATGGGGATAATATCTCAGCAAACGTCTTTATTATTTATATAAAAGTTGTTATTGTTTTTGTGGAAATCTAATTAATGGCTGGTCATGTATCCATGTGGAGTGCTTTCTTTCAAGTGGGGTCAAGGAATGCATCCACTGTCACTTAATTTCAAGCATTTCAGGGATAATTATTGAAACGACCTTCTGTTACAGGGAATCCATCCATTAAACACCTAACTGGTAATCTTTGTCTCTGTCTCACATAATATTTTATCCCGAATAATAACATCCACTCATCACTCAGCAGTCTATAACAATAAGTTTTTATCTCTGTCCATATTTACCAACACGCACGCAGAACCTGGAGTGCACCATATTTTATGAGCTCAATGCAATCCCAGCAAAAGATTGAGGGCAACATCAGGGTCACGTGAGGATTTATTTTTGAGTGCTCTCCTAGCTGCAATAAACTGAATTCAACTGAGGACAGTCCCAAAGATGCGTGTTACATACTGCAGTTTGACTGGAGTACAGTCTGCAGACAGTGTTTTAGTCTGGCGTACATGCTAATGTTTGCTAATTAGCAATAAATACAAAACACAGGCGAGGCTGATCATTAATTTTGCAGGTATTAAAGCAGAAACCAAACTTGGTTATTAGACAAATTTCTGGACCGACTGAACAACCAGCATTGCCGTCCCTACAGCCAAGTTACTAGCAAGTCTAAAATAAATTTCAAATTAGAATTTATCACTCTCCACCAGGGTACTTGCACTGAAACATAATGTATGAAGATGAAAAAATATGAGTTGAAATATGAGAGAACTAAAATATTACATTCTGTCATTGCATGATCTTGTATAATAAACTGAAAAGTTTGGTCAGAAATGTTTGAGGTGGGTGAGCTTCTGTTGGGTAAACTTCAGCTCATGAGTCCGGTATTTCTGCGGCTCTGTTTGCAGTGTAGGTGTCATTTAACAATCCTCTCTGAGAGATGTTTGTTCAAGTTGTTACAGAGGAAGTGGACCAAACCTTACAATTTAAAAACCAAATGATTTCAGCAAACAAAAGCCCCGAAAGCACACTAGCCACAGAGGGAGTCAGAAATGAATTATTGATCAGGCTGCTTTAAGCAATGTGTTGTGGTTATACATGTAGGTATAAACCCTGAATATCAGAATATCAATCAGGTGAGAGTTGAGCAGATGGGCTGCTACCTGAAGGGAGAAAGAGATCGCAGGAGGGAAAAAAAAATCATTAATTCAGATATTCTTGCAAGCTGAGTTGGCCCATTTGTGATTTCATGAACTTTTGGTCAAAAAAAAAAAAAAGGTCAAAAAAAAATTTTTAATTTTGCAATCAGGAGCTGAGGCACTTTGCATGCATTCTCCTTGCCTTCTTCTGCCTTAATGAAGACAGAAAAACAGTGAGACACATATCTTTACACAAATGATTATTATAGCTGTTCAGTGGTGCCCTTGGGAGGATGTAATGGTCAAGGTTTTACTAACAAGAGAGAGGATAATAGTTATTTTCTTTCCCTTTTCTTAACATTTTGTTTGCGCACGCCTGAATTACTAATAAGAACATTGCTTGTGATGAGCTTTACTTCTCCTCTGCTATACAGATAGACCACTCAAGATGTGAATTCCAATCACTTTGTCTGCAAGCTGCTCTGATATCATCAATGTCAATATCTCCTCAGTGATCCCTTTTGTTTTCTAAGTGCTGCGAAAAACAAAGACGCACGTATGAAAAATGAAATTAGACATCCTTAAGTGTCTCGGAAAGCTTCAACAGAATGCGAATGAGCGGCTTCACAGAGAGCTCGAGGGTCAGGCTGCAGGCAGCCGCATCTGCATCTCCATCCATCTCAATGTTGGTTAAACACTGAAGGGGGGAAAAAGGAAAACTGTCAACATTCATTTGAAGTTGTTCCTCGCTGCGTATGAAAGCAGACAAAGAAAGGTGACAATAATGGGCCTCGACTGGACTTTGAATCAGAGGAGAGGGTCACTTTTAATGTCACTTGAAACAAATTGGTGAGGTGTCGCGGTTTACTGACAAGACAGGATGCCAGGCTGTCTACTGTTGGACAAATTCGACAAACCACAAATTCAGGCGAAAGATTTGTGCAAATTGTTTGATAGGTCAGGCATGTCAAAGAAAGTCCAGTCCAGACTGTTGAAACAACTTCAGGAAATTACCTTGACTGAATTTTCCATTTCAATGCATTGTGTGAATACCAACAGTGACCTATAAGAAATGCAAATCAAAAACACACACTCATCTCTCCCTCTCTCTCTCTCTCGCTCTCTCTGGCTCCCTCACAAACAGTGAAAGCTGTTTGAAATCTAATTTATCATTCCTCTGATGTGCATCATTTCAGATGCATGTGAACAAACCCTTGTAGGCTAAGGAAACCTTTCTGAAAATACCATCATGTATAATTTACCCTTATATCACACGCAGGAATATTAAAGGTGATATTTGGACCTGACATCAGAGCCTGTGATTAGCTGGCTCCATCAAAGAGAAAAATAAATACAATAATCTTTTTTTTTTCCCCAAAAAGGCTTGTAGCAAACAAATCCTGTATCCATTGGTTTTAAATGAACTAAGGCAGAAATACATGTTTACTGAGGCCCAACAATCCATTCACCAAAGACACTTCCTACCATACAACATAACACAAGCCTTTCCCTGTTTGTTTACACATGAATCACACGGGCAGATAAATAAAACCTTTAAAAATAGCTGATTGTATCTTTTAATTGAAAATAGGAAGTTTAAAATCAGAACTTTGGTCAGTGAGGCTTCATTCATGTCCTTTATCTGCTCATACTAACCCTGTACTGCATGTGCGCTTGGCCCGGCAGCGCGCCATCGAGAGGTGGAGAGTGTGAGCGAGTATAAAAGCCTCCCGTATCAGGATGCTGTCAGCATCACCGAAAGAAGAGGCGGCTGCATTACTACATTCTTCAGCAGGAACGCTCCTAAGTAAACCGACATGGATTAATCACCTTTTTTTTATTTTTTAAATGTGTTCTTTACATATTTCTTTCCGCTTATTCAAAACAGTAACATGCGAGCAGAGACGCGTTTAAGTTTACAAATCACTCGGATGATTTACGCAACTCCGGACCTCCAGCAGAGACTTTGAACGAGACTACACACAGGACGAGGACGATGGGGATTTTGGCATCCACATCTGCGCACCAGCACTCGGGAAGTTAGCCTTTAAAAAAAAGGAGGTGAAACACTGGGAAGTTCTTTTAAAAAAATAAAAATAAAAACAGAAAGTCGCCTTTTTTCCTCCCTCTGCAGTCATGCAGAGTAACAGCACCTCCTCTGGACCGCTGACCGCTGTGAGCGTGTGCGGAGGAGAGGAGGATGAACATGAAATCTTTAAACTTGTCAGCCCCACGGAGGCAGCTTCCAACCTCGCTGCGTTTAATCTTTCATTGAACTGCTGGCTTCACATCCTCTCCAAGGAGTCCTCACTGGACCTGCATGGAGACAGCGCTAACCTGGCAGTAAGCTTTATTTAAGGATATTTTTTTAAAAAAAAATCAAGATGGATAACATGAATAAATGTCATTCTCATCAGCATGTGGTGAAATAAAGTGTCTGGATGTGTACTTCAGTTTCCATGTGTGCACCTTTGTGACCATCTGGCAGCTCCAAGGTGAAGATTTAAATGTTGTTGCATGTGTTTGACAGGTGCGAGTTCTCATTGCCACGGTGTACCTGGTGGTGTGTGTTCTGGGGCTTGTGGGTAATCTCCTGGCGCTCTTCCTGCTCCACTCCCGCCGCCGAGGCCACCACCACTCTTCCATCGACTGCTTTGTGATGAGCCTGGCGCTGACGGACCTCCAGTTTGTCCTCACCTTGCCCTTCTGGGCCGTGGACACGGTGCTGGACTTTCGTTGGCCCTTTGGCCGGGTCATGTGCAAGATTGTGAGCTCTGTCACCACCCTGAACATGTATGCCAGCGTCTTCTTCCTCACCGCCATGAGTGTGACCCGCTACCGCTCCCTGGTCACCTCTTTGAAGATGGACTGCCCTAGAAACGACACTACTCGTGCCAAATGGGCCAGTTTAGCCATCTGGGTGGTGTCACTTGTGGCTACGCTGCCTCATGCTTTCTACTCCACCACAGTCCAGGTTTGTTGAACTGAGACTGAACTACCATCCCTGCTTTCATTTGCTCACAGTACACACTTCTTATGCAGTTGTTGTTGTGTTTACAGGTATCTGCAGACGACGAGCTGTGCTTAGTGCGGTTCTCTGACTCTGATTCAGACCACTGGGATCCTCAAGTCCTGCTTGGACTCTATCAAACACAGAAAGTCCTCCTGGGATTTGTAGTTCCACTGATTGTCATCTCTGTGTGCTACCTCCTCCTCCTGAGGTTCATCCTGAGCCGGCGCATCGTAGGCAGCATGGTCAGTGCAAATGTCACAGAGAGGTCAGAGTCTGAGAGAGGACGCCACCGCCGGCGCTCCAAAGTCACCCGCTCCGTCACCATCGTGGTTCTGTCCTTTTTCATCTGCTGGCTGCCCAACCAGGCTCTCACCCTTTGGGGGGTGCTAATCAAATTTGACTTGGTGCCCTTCAGCAAAGCCTTCTACAACGCCCAGGCCTACGCCTTCCCCCTGACTGTGTGTTTAGCTCATGCAAACAGCTGTCTTAACCCGGTGCTTTACTGCCTGATCCGAAAAGAGTACAGAGCTGGACTGAAGGCGCTTCTGCTGAGAGTGTCTCACTCCGTCCGAAATGTTCTTACTCTGGCTCTGAGAGGGAGAAGAGTGGAGGAAGCACCACCCAGCCTGGTCATGATACACAAAGACATCAATATGTGATTTACTCTGTAAATGGAAAAGTTTAACATTTGGGGAAATGCAATTATTTGCTTTCTTGCCAAGAGTTTGACGAGAACACAAGCTGCAGCCAGGTTAGCTTAGCACAACAACTATAAACAGGGGTAAACAGCTAGCTGGTTATGTCTAAAAGTAATGAAATCTGCCTACTATCACATGTAAAGCTCCCAATTAGCAGTTGTAAAATGACAAGGGACTATTTCTTGGATCTAAGTAGTAACTTCCTGGAGTAGGTTGGTTTTAGTACAACAGAGCCAGGCTTACTCTTTCCCCATTTCCAGTTTTTTGCTAAGCTAAGCTAAGCTAAGCTATGCTAAGTTAGCTAGCTATTGTCTCTAGCTTCACATTTACCTCAACTCTTGCAAGAAAGCACATAAGAGTATTTCACAAAATTTCAAATATTTTCTTTAATATTAAAGGAAATGCTCCTTTATGAGTCAACTGTGTGCCGTATTTTCTTTGGTGCCATTTTTTTTTTTTTTTTTTACCACTTTCCTCTGCGACACGGCCATCCCTCAAAATCTATTCCGTCTCCTTTTGGACACACAAACCCTAACAGCTATGTTTTAGCTTTATTATGCATTTTTGTGAAGAGCCCGACTGCCAAAAATATTCCACTGTGGAAATAATCTCCTGGGTGAATTACAAGTACGTTTCGGAAAATCAGTCAAACCCTTGAATACACTCTGGGCTGATTTTTTTCCCCCTCGCACAATCAAACAAAATACAGTGTGATGTTTAAACAGTCAAACCTGTAAAGTGATTTTTGTACTCTGTATCTGACACACCCACACAGGCAATCATGAGGACTATATGATTGTTACTCGTTAGGGTTGATATGTTATTGATGTGTTATTGTTGCTAACTCAATCAGGAGACTAGAAGTTCCTCCCTCCTCATATGCAGTAAAACAACCCAGATATCTATCATTAAATGTAGGCAGTGTTTGATGCTAGCATGAAACCATTTTCATGTCTCTCGGTGTCTGCCTTGCTGTACTGCTGTGAATTGTTTCGTGAATACACGTATGTAATGTGACATTAAATAAACGAGAGGACAAAAGAGTTTGGTGACGTCTCTGAAAAGTTAATCTCATCTGCGGGCACAGAATGGACGAAGACGACGAAAAATGAGTCAACCGCACAAAAGCCGCTCCACGTTTTTACCCTTTTGCAACCTTTAAAGTTTGAACACGGATAACCATCTTCAGCTGCGGACAGATAGGCCCGGGGGCTGACATGGAAATACCACACAGACACACACACACACACACACACACACAGCATCACAGTCCCTCCATTGTGTGCCACTCTGGTTGTAATTACCAATAAAAGAATCACGGCTTCATTCAGCAGGCGTCTGTGTGGAAACTCTGATGCTGCTAAAAACCCAGCAGGTCATCTTCCTGCTGTGAATGGGAAACAATCAAAAGTGTGATTTCAAAGTGCGGTTGGTCCAAAGATTCTGGTCAGTCTTCATGCTCAAATAGCTGCCCAACACTTTTCTGTTCACTGTGTTATCAAAAGAAGTTTTTCCATTGCTGACATCTGCTATGGTTTTCTCCGATTTAATCTTTCCCTTACATGAGCTTCATAATTCAACTGTTTTCTCATCAAGCTCTGAATGGACAGAGCATCTATGGCACATACACTACACTGTTTTTCCAGGATGAGATGAACACGAAGGATTTGAAAGGTGCAGAAATAAGTCAAAGTCAATCACACTATGTCAACACGCCGAGCACGCAGTAAAGTCGTGATGCATATTTAAATCTCAGCAAGCACAGCTGTGCAGAAAACATGAACGCAATCATGCACAAAAGAAAAGTCCATTCTTAAAATACAACAGAGTAAGTATTTTTATGTGCATGTATCCATAGTGTGTACTATAAATGCAAATGTATAGATGCAGCTCTTTGAGAGGACTCAAGTGGGACTTAAGACAGTGTCATTCCCAGAAGCGAGCCACAAGCACATTTGCAGACAGAAGGCTGGTTCACTTGACAAAGTGTTGCCAATTTATTCTCCACAATATATTAATGCGGTACAAGATGTAATGAGCAATATCATCTAACTCATGGGCCAATAACTGCCTCAGTTGGAGCACTCATCTTCATCTCACAGTCTCCAATATGAAAGGAGCTAACGATGACAATGACGCTTCCTTAACCCTAACGGTTGAGTCATTTTAACTTTAACGTTTCCCTAAAAACAAGTTTCTTTTTGTGACTAAACAAACCCTAACCACAGATTTGCATCAAGTGAAGCAAATTAAGTACCAAAAATTGCAGTTCCTCCAACAGCCACTTGAGGCTGGCTGCGGAACGAGTCAATCTCCATTAGCGCCCATGTTAAAATGTCCAACTTCACAGCAGAAATAAACACGTTTACAGCCTGGTACAAACACACTGAGCTTCACATTATGCTTTTCAGAAACCTACGGGTGACGTCATGAATGGGACAACCATATTTATACCATCTTTGATGATGCCATCCTGGAGTTTTCATATTAAACAGGGAAAATATGCCTGGGTCTAAAGGCCATGGACAAATAGATTTTGTCATTTAGGATTTAGATTTGTTAGGCACTCAACATGCACTCGAGATTCACTTAGCAGCTTTGAAGTGCATCTCACAAGCTTGAACTGTTTTCAACCATGGGAAATAAACCCTCAGTACAGTTGTCATTAATGGGGAAATTAGCTATAGAGACCAAAACTGTTGTTTGAACATGTTTATTTCTGGAAGTTGAACATTTTAACATGGGGATTTATGGAAACTTGTTGACTTGTTCTGTAGCCAGCCACTTGAGGCTGGCTACAACTACAGTTTTTGGCACTTCTGCACAGGCTTCACTTCACAGCCACAGAGGACGCCGCTAAAAGCCAAACATCTCACAGTCAGCCTTAAAGGTCCAGTATATAAGATTAAATGGCATTTAATGGTTTAGTTGCTGATTGTAATCACCTTGCCTCACCCTCTCCATCCTAGCCTGACGGAGAAACTATGGTGGTGAGGAGACATATGAAAAATGTGCAACATCCTATATGGATCCAAGGGCACCTCAGCTGTGGTAATAAGGAGCACTGCTTTTGAATTTAATCCACGCAGACTGATCTTGCTGGTCCAGAGACTGAACCAATGACCTTCCTGCCACGTTATCTTAGCTCCCATAATTTAACAATCTTCTTTCTCCCCAGTTTTGTGACTACAATTACCGCTTTATTCTTTTTGCATTATGAATCCGAGATAAGATAATTGTAATCCAAGTCTTGGTCGTTTTGTAATACAGGTGAATGTATGCAATGACCTTTGATATTACCATTAAGCTTCAGACAAAAACATTTACCGGCAGCAATTTAAGGTAAATGTTTTGATCCTTGACGCTGCGCTGTAATGCACATTGTCTTGCAGCACAATCAGGAAGAACAAAAACAAAAACATCCCTCTCTCTGGGGAATAATCTCCATAAAGTGCTGTGACGATGAATCTGAATGCAGTTGTTAGTCACTAAGGGCTTGTGAGACATTCAGCGTCTCTGACAGTCGTATTACAATTAAAAATGCAGGTGTCTTTAAAGAGCACAGACGAGGCCACGTTCCTCATCGATGAGGACAAAATTTCGGAGAATTTTCAAAATGATTGACATCGGCGTTAAACTTGTTCCCACATGAGGATTTAAAAGGTTCTTCCAGTCTTAAATGACTGCTGCCAATTTTACTCTATCATCAATCAGGACATGAACATTTTGTCTCCCATTTATGAGGAAATTGCAGCTAATTATTTTTCTTTTTTTTTTTTGCGTAACAACTCAAGTTTGGCAAAAGAAACTCATCTATTTCCTTCTTGGTTTTTAATCTGCCAAGTAAAGAAATATATGTGCATATATATATGTACTGTATATTTAAAGTTATACGGTGCTAAAATATATAGGATCAGGATAGGTTTGTTGAGAAAAAAGACAATCTTGAAGGAATAATGTGCTCGCAATATTGAGACATTCACTTTAAGTCAAACTGAATAGTGTTTTTAGATTTTTTCAGTCTCTTCCTCTCTCTGCTCTCAGACTTTATCACATTTGCAGCACCACACTTTTGACAGCGATTTCAACCTCAGCTTTCTTCCTCTGAGGCTTGCTTGAGTGTGGGGAGCATCTGTAAACAAACAACCATCATGTCATTCCACACATTTCTTTAATGTGATTCAAGGGCTTCCAATTCAGCGAATTTTGTACTGCTTTGGTGTGACAGCCACGGTGCAACATGTCTCGGAGGTCTTTGGCGCAATGTAACAGGTTGGTTTGACCTCATTAGCTCTGTTCATTGTTCTCAGTTTTCTTAAAAGTGTCCCAGTAACTGCCAGTGAAAATCTCTCACACAGCATGAAGCTGCCACCCCGGTACTTCACAGCAGGGCCCATGTTAAATGCTTAATGAGCTGCGCCTGCTTTCCTCCAGACGTAGCACTTTGAATTACAACTGAGGAGTTTGATTTTGGCTTCATCAGACCACAAATCTTTGATGCGCAGTCTTCTGCTCTCTCTGTGCTAACTCCCGGCATGCTGTCGCTGACTGGTTCCTTATGGCTATATTGCCATGTAGCACAGACGTAAGATGTGATGCACCGACTGTTGCCCTTCCAGAGAGATCTTCCTCCACGGCCAACAGGGCTCTGATGTAGATTCTCTGACCAAGGTCCTTCTTGCTGAGTTAAGGAGGATGAGCAGCTGCAGGAAGAGGCTGTCTGGAGCTATATAAAGTTTGCAGTGTCTAATGATGGAGCCTGTGAAACACTGACACATTGGAAATCGTTTGATGCTGTTCTTCAGTTCTGTGCCTCCGCACTATTCTCAATGTTACGCAGCTCCTCAGAGTATATTGCTCTGAACTGCACTGTCGCCTGTTAGACCTTTCAGGGAGGAACAATACACTTCATAATGCATTTCCTATTATTTGAACTCAGCTGGACATACAGTACGTCAAGTTTTCGAGGCAGTGCACTTACTTTTCTAATATAGGTTAGGAAGCTCTGCGGCTCCTATAGCAGTCTGAATTCTCTGAAGCACGGCTTCAATAAGGTACTGGAAACACTCCTTAGAGACTCTGGTAGCAGCAGATTTGTCAGCCGTGCATTCATGCTGCGACTCTACCGTTTCATCGCACTCCAAAGGGAGCAGACATTAGAAGATGGGAAGACTGTGGCCGTGAAAGGACAGGCACAGTCAGCAACAATGCTCAAGTATGCTATGTTTAAAGTCGGTGTAAAGCAAGAATAAATATGTTCTGAGTTTGTCAGACCAAAGAAGAAAGTGATATTAAGCACCCAGCCAAATTTGAATGATTAAAAACACGACAGGTTTATGAAATTAGGCGTCAAAATAGTGTAAAAATGAGCAGTAATATATCGTTCAAAGTCTTCCAACAAACTTAATGTATTTTGAAAGAAATCTTAGGTCTAATGTGTGGGTCTAATGTGCGCCACAAAATTATGCGCCTTCACACCACCCACCAGCAAACATTGTTAAAAACAAAGCGGGGTGGATTCATGGATTCCTACTCCCTTCACCCACCTGCATGTGGCAGCTGATATTCAGATCAGATCTGTCAGACCAGGCAACATTTTTCTAATCTTCTGTTGGTAAACCTGTGCCCTCTGTCGCCTCTGTTATCTGCTGTTAGCTGACAGGAGTGGAGCCCAGTGTGGTCGACGGCCCGCTTCAAGGTTTCGACGTGTTGTGCGTTCAGAATCGCTCTTTTGCATAGCACTGTCATAATGCGTGATTATTTGAGTGCCTGTAGCCTTCCTCAGGCCATTCTCTGACCTCTCTTATTAAAAGGACGTTTGAACTGCTGCTCATTTGATGTTTTTTTTTTTTTTTTTTGCACCACTTTCAGTAAACTCTAAAGTCTTGCATGAAAATCACAACTCAGCACTTTTTGAGATACTCAAATGACCCCCACCCGGCACCATAAAACATTTCACAGTCAAAGACAATTAGATCACATTTCTCCCTTGTTTGATCTGAACAACTGAACCTCTTGACCATGTCAGCATGCTTTTATGTACAGAGTTACTGCCATGTGATTAGATGATTACATATGTGCATTAACGAGCAGGTGGACACTCGACTGAAGTCAGGGTTATCTCGGACTGGGCTAAGCTACGTCACACAAGTTTCAAAGACATGGTCAGGCAGGAAGGCTCTAATGAAAGATGGTATCTGCTGCATTTGGAGCTTGACTCACACCAGAGACTACAAGTCAGGTTAGGTTATCTCTGCCTCTGTTACATTGCTCCGGACCATTTATAAAAACAACTGTCTCCTGCAACCGAAGTAACCCTTTGTGTTTGTAATTCTATATGGCAGTGTAGTAGCCTCTTTCAAAAACTCAGCTGAATGTTATTGATAGATAAAATAACTCAGAAAATGAAATACTCATAAATCTACTTTATTACAATAAAACAAAAACAAACTATTGGCAGAAAGCAAACAAAAGGTCATTGATTTAAAAAAATAAATCTATCACACTTTTGTTTTTCATTTTTGCTGCTGTAGTGAAATATTGGATATCTGAAAACCCCTCTTTAGATAACTCATGTCCATAACCTGTTGAAAGGTTGTAAAAGTATATTTTGATTCACTTTAAGGGGTCACAAGCCAAAAAGGTTGACAATCTCTTGCTTAAGAGATACTAAGGTATAAATCATATCCCCTGGCAGTAGGCAGTTACAACGCCACAAAATATTGGAAAAACAAAGTGGCCGAGTCTGTTCAAAGGGCAGAGTGAGAACATTTAGCACATTAGCACCGTTTGAAGTCCCATCAAGAGGTTAAATTGCCACACCGGAGGCAGGGAGCACAGCACAGGCACTCCTGTCGGGGAATAAAACAGAGATAAATAAACACGCCCCTTTGCTCTTTCTTTGACACTGACCATGTTGCGACCATCCTGTAAGTGAATTTTCAATTTAATTATCGCACACAATCTGGGCTGAAATTAAAAATAAAATCTGCCTATGCCTCGTTTATGAGTCAAACACACTTCAGCCTACGCTCTAGCCATTCGGCTTAGGCTGAAGCACTACAGAGCAGGAAGAGCAGTAATGGGGACTGTGTAATGACCCATTCGCAGAGCAGGCTGTTGGACTATCTGCATGTGTTTGAGCTGCAGGTGTTTGGTTTTCTAGCTGTTATATCTGCTGCTTATACATCTGAAGAGACACAAAGTGCCTTAATAGTCCCATTATGCTGTTGCACCTGATACAAATGTTCGACGAACATGACAGTGACTTCATGACGGTGCTGCATTTTGAGTTGTTTGTATTTAGGTTGAACAGAACTGACACATTTGAGGAGAAAACAGGTTTGATTATAACGTCTGTGTGTACAATGCAGTGAGACGTAATGAAATTTTAAGAACTACAGAAGCATATAGATGAGATGTTAATTATGTTGAATGCAAATAATCATACCTCTATTTCAAATGCACACACGCGCTCCTTTTTCCTTTGAAACGTTGGCTCACAATCGAACTAGGCCACAGCTGTTTGACACAACATACATCACATGTACACAGCAGGGTGTATGAGGAACATACTGTGTTTATTGCCAAAACATATGTATCTTTAAAAAAATTATGTATATTAAAAAAAAAAACAGGACAGTGACTTTTTACTTCAGAGTATAATGCAATTTTCCTGAGATAAAAACTTTCCTACAAAGGTACGGTGTGATTATGATCCTTTTATAACCAATTAGCAGCGGGTGCTCCTTTTATAAACAAAAAAAGGGTGAATTATAAACCTTGCCAGAGAAAGAAGAAATCTTTTGTACGAGGAGACATGCAGTTCGCTCATTTCGGAGAAAATCTGCATTTGTAATTGAGGGGGTTAAAAACCACACTGACCCCAGAGATAACTGTCTTGATAATAATAATAATAATAATAATATTAACAAACTAAAATTCTCCCCAGCAGCACAAGCCTACTTGTCAATCAGGCTCGGGATGCTCCTCTTCTTGTAAAGTATTGAACCAAGTCATCTTTAAAGGCTACATCTGTAGGGATGAGATCTGGAGCACTTGGTTATAAATAATGCTTTTAATAAGGTGCAGCAGCCTTACACACCTTATTAAAAGTTTTATTTATAACCGAGCGCTACCGACCTCATCTCGTCATCTTGTCTGTTAAACTGGATCTCAGATAAAAGTAAATAAACAGGTTGGGTAACACGCAAAGAAATTCAAAGAAAAATCCATCTAATTGTAGAGTTGTCCTCGTAGCCTGAACACAATCACATAGCTAATTTTCACTTTATAAGGTCAACTTTCAGCTTAGGAGTCACAATTGGGGAGTGTAAGAGTGTAATCTGGGACTAACAAAACCACTACAGTACTAGAAGAGTCTTTACCCCAGAGGGTGGAAGATGAGAAGAGCCTCTGTAAAATTGATCAAATCGAGCACCCTCAGTTATAGTTTGTTTCTGGACGGGGTTGTGTTTGTGAGAAAAAACACCTCAGGCTATTTCTCTTCATTTATCTCCACTGGGGAGTCTGCTCTCTCCCTCTTTACTGAAACCTTCTCCTCCTTATCGCTCCCATCGTCTGTTAGCGCCGTTGCTTCCCGTTTCCTCTCCTCCTTAATGAGGTCCTTTTTCACCTTGTTCTTTGCAGTGACTGCACGTGGTGGCTTGACATCGACGGCGGACTCTGAGGTGGCTGTGGAGCTCTCGCAGACGGTCGGCCCCTCCCACTTCGGCGTGTCCAATCCCAGCTTCTCCATCAGCTGTTTCATGACGTCATCCACGTAACCATAGATACGCAGGTGCGCATGCTTGTCCTATGAGACCGAAAATTACAACTGCGAAAATGATTAACCTGTGTGCATGAGCAGCATACTTTAAACACAATCACAGTGTTGGAAGCTCTGTTTCACGTTTCCATATGTGTCTCGTGTGCGAATGAGACTCACGTGTTTCGTGGGCTGCAGGTTGACAATGGCCACTTTCCCTCCTTTGCGCTTGGTGAGGAGTGGAAGGTCTCCACTGGGTTTGATCTGCAAGGAGGTGCCGAGCGTCAGCGCCAGGTCTGCTCGCCTGGGCGCAGACAGAGAAGAAATGCGTCACAGATATCAGTCACATGTGAGCTGCTGACACCGAGCTTCACCGAGTTTCCATTGCTGGTAGAGATTGTTGGTAATGAGGAAACATTAAGTTAAAAAAAAAAAAAAAAAGAGGCTCAAAGCTCGTCCACATTTTGTCCCAGTTTGTCATTTTCATGTATTAAGCATGCATGCATTTCAGTCACATTGCTATGCATCCGTTCCTCTGAAAAATAATCACCTGGTGAGATTTGAAACCCACAAGATCATTTAAACAGCACTTGTGGCGGTGCTGAGGGGACTCACAGACCTCTCATTCTAACCATCTGGATGCAAAAATATTCAGTATGAAAGTTTTTGAAATAGTTTTGAAGCAGATGGTTTTACCGGTTTAAGTTGAGACTGTATTTCTAACGCAAGTAGTCAGACATGATGTACAGCATATGATATAAAACATGAGAAATCATGTTTGTGATATAAATGATTAAATCTTTTACTCACTTTGTAAAGACAGTCATTTCCGGCTGTCATCTTTGGAAAAAGGTTAAAAATCTTTTCTTATCTCCACCAAACAGAACAATCTTTCATCCAGATGGTTAGAAAAGTCTTTTCTATTATGGAAATACCTTCAGAACAGCCAGAAGCTTTGTAAAATGACCTGCTACGTTTTACAAGGATTTCTGGGTAATTCTTTTTCAAAGAAATGCACGGCGCTGTCACTCAAATCTAACATTAATACATCAGAGGCACAAAGCGTTATCTGCTGCTTTTCAGTAACGCACACCATAGCAAAGCTTCCTCCAATTCAAACGTTCTGTACACCGCGTCCCCTCATAATTAATGAAAGAGCGTAAACACAGCGATTCCGCGGACATAGTCTGCTAATCATTACTGAGACACAATGAAACGGAAGTTATCTGGATGTAACTCCAGTTCTGCCAGTACGTGCACAGCTCCCCATCGCTCCTCATATCACAAAGTGAAGAAGCGAAAGAAGAGAAAAATCTAATTAAAGCACGATACAAGCATGCAGGAAAACAGTATAAACACAACTTTAATTAACTTTAACAAATAAACACGGTGGACACCAGACTGCCTTATAACAAATAACTCAAGAGTTAAATGGTTGGAGCGCCAGATCTCCTCTTTGTGATTGAAATGGTAACTATGCATCATTTATGGGTCACTGACAGTACATCAAGGTGAACCACAAACATCCTTTCTGTTGTGTAAGCACACAATGAAAGCTTTATGTGGCTGAGGGATCGGACGCAAACATTAACACACAAGAGGCAAATGGCATCATTAAAACAGACAGTGATGCACACAAAAACCCTAAAAAGGTTTTCAAACAAGGACATATTTGCATATCAGGACAGAGAAGGCCGCACGGAATGATAAATCAAATAGTTTTCAGTTCATAGGACGTGTTTGATCTGTGACTTGTGCTGTTTAGCCCCAGAGATAAAAGAAAGTCAGGATAGATAAAAGTACGTACTGTGTGCTACTCGGCTATCAAGACACACGCTGAATCAGAAACATCCAATATATAAAAATGTATAAAAAAAAAAAAAAAGAGGCAAACAAACTGCGTCTGTCTCACCTGCTGGCATCATCTGCTTTGTTCAGGTCTCTGTCAGGAAGAGCATCCTCCCAGTCTAGTATAGTGCTTATCAGCTTTCCTCTGTAAGAACACACGGTCATATTGATAAACGGATCGTGGCACATTATTACAAAACGCGGTGAAAGCACACGTTTTACCTGCAGGCTCGGAGCCCTCTGGATCGTACCACCTCACAGTGACGTCCTGTCGGTTTCAGCCCCATCACGCCGATCACCTTTTCTCTCACGTACTGCCTGGAAAACCAAAGACACCTTTCAGATTGCATCTCTGTCCGACCGCATCAGTTACAAGCAACAAACCGAGGTCCATTTTTTAACTCTGTGGCCACTTTGTTAGATAAACCAGACTTTTGCTTGACTTCTACAAGACATGCACTCAACAAGATTTGCGGAAATGGTCTTTAGGGATATCAGTGACTCATGTAGCTGCTGCAAAGTTTTTAAACATTTCTTCTTGGTCCCAAAGGTAACCGACTTGGAGATCTAAAGACTGTGCAGTTCACTGGAGTAAAATTAAGTCACTGTCATGTTCGTGGAGTAATTTTGAGATAATGAGCTCTCCCTGACATAGTGCATTATCCAGCTGGAAGAAAATAGTGCCCGTAATTAGAATTATCACGAGGTGTCTTACATGTGCAAAGAAAACACCTGACTTACAAATACACTGCCAGATTTGAGCTTTGACACAGGTCAGGATGCATCAGGGAGTCATACTGTTTTTTTTCTTTTTTTATCCGACGCAGACTGCTGTGAAGATCTTTCAAACGTTTCTTGAATTTAGTGATCACATGTCTAGCGCACCTTCATGTTCTTGTCCCTTTCCCAAATGTAGTGCAGCACAGCATGGATTTTCTCTGCTGCTGCAGGGCATCTCCTTCTGAGTTCGGCGTTCAGAGATGGGCTTCTGCACATCTGAGCCATTACTCATTACCTTCCTGTGAACTCTGTCAGGAAACAGGTCGGGCCTTTTCTTCTCCTAACCTCTTTTACTGATGGAGTGTTTCAATCACAGGACAACCACCAAATGCATATTTTTTACTCCCTGTAGAAGCTGCGGGGTGCGAAAATCCCTGGAGGACACCTGTTTCTGAGACGCAGGGAGAGGCATCTGGCATCTGATACTGTGAATGCTAATGTTAGTTGAACAGTAATTGAACCTGCTGTCTGCATGAATTACATATTGAGTTTGAACCCCTTGATTGGCTGTTTGTATTACCAAACAGGTGTACATAATAAAATGGCCTCAAAGCAAAAGATAGTAACTTGGATAAGAATTATCAAAGAGTTTCAAGATCAAAATGTGTGTGTGTGTGTGTGTGTGTGTGTGTCCATACCTGCCACACTTCTCACACTCCTCCACAAACATGTTTCCGTGAAGCTCGGATAACAGATCTCTAATAGAGCAAGAGAGAGAAAAGTCCACAAAAGACAGAAAAGATCACAACGTTGATATTCACTTAGATCATTGTCTCCGAAGTTAATGTCAGGACTCTTCACCATAACTTTTTCTCAGTCACGCTCTGATACATATTCAGAGGCCATATTCGCTTCTACATTCCACCTGCACAGGTAAGTGCCGACCAGTTTTCCTTACCAGTTCGTCTGATTTCATCAGAGAACTACCACTTTGCTGTCTAGCCTCATCTAAAGAAGAAGAAGAAGAAGAAGAAGAAGAAAAAAAACCTTGACTGATGGAGGGTGGAGAGAGAACCGAGAAATGGCTTCCAGGAAAAGCATGTCTCCCAATATGCGTAAAGACTGGATGTATGTACTGAATGAAAAATTGGATTCTTGGCCTTGGGTTAGTCCAATACGACTGGATAATCCAGAGTCAGCCCAAACATTTTCCATTACACTGAGCGTTATTTGAAGTTATTTGAGCCGTACTGAAAGGGCGACTCATTTCTAGCTCTGTTACAGCTGTTATGACAAAGCAGCAGCTTATTTCAAAACAACCAGCCACAACCCGACATGTAACAATCTGTGCGTTACATGGCTTACAATGCTGTATGTTATACAGTATTTATATTTGTAAAACAGAATAAGTTAATAAACAAAAACTATATTACGGTTGTTTAATCCTCAAAGAGGAATTCACTGCATTTTCTCCACAAGTTAACTTTTTCTCTAAGTAAGTATCTCACGTCCACGTCCTACTTACTTATTCTCTCTCCTCTCCACTCTTTGCTTCCAGCGTAGTGATGTCCCTAAAATGTTCTCTGCATTAGCATATCGAGAACATTTTCATCTACATTTTCTGAAAATGAATGAAAGAAATCAGCCGTAATCACTTATACGGTATCTGATAATACATCTTAAAACTATGCTAATTAATATTTAAAAAGGTCAACTGACTACATTCAGTGCAAAGATGGACACTTGTAGTGACGAAGCTCATTGTTTTGGTTTAATGGTTCTTTTAACCGATCATTATCGCTAAAGGAAAAGGGATTTGTTATGGGTGTTATGGATGATTTGCTTCCAATCTATCCAGTGGTCACCTGCGATATTGCAGCAGAAATTTCCCCAAAAAGCCTTTGCTCCATAGACCTCAATTATAAAAGAGCCTCTATAACTGGACACCTCAAACTACAACAACTGAATTTTATGAAACCTGTGGAGGTGACATTACAGCTAGAAAGCTGGAAGCTAGAAAACTTTTAGGCTTAATGTCCAGGCGAGTCTTTGGGTCTGGTATTTGGTTCTATAATAAATCTATCCCAACCCCCAGCAGAGGAATTAGACTCTTTACCCTCCACACCTGGCTGAGATTACCGAGGCCGCCTCTGGGGTCCCCTTCGGTAACAACTTTCCCTTGTTTTGGGGGAAGCCCATCCTTCTGAAATGTGATGGCCTCCACCCAAACAGTAGAGGATACAAGATGCTGTCTGAAAACATAGATCCTGCCCTCAGGCAATTACACAACGGTACGATAGAGAATGTTAAGTCGCCATCACTGTCCTCTACTTCTGCAACACACTCTGATCTCCGAAATGAGACTGGTATGCTTTAATTTCCGATTATAGACTCACTGCAGCACACTCAATATCACACCCCTCTGCTACTAATCATAACAATTTAATTCAAGTCCCTCAAGAACCTGCGGTATATCTAAGGTGATTTTAACACACGTCTGCTTCTCAGATCTTTATTGATTTTAGGGATACTTTGGAGTCTTTTCAGAACCCACACATTGGATGGGTCACACTCTTGACCTAGTTTTCTACAGTGGCCTCAGCCCTGACAACTGTTTTGTCTGACCATACAGCAGTTTTTATTCAGTGTGATTGTATCCCAACTACCTTTTAACCGCTGCTGGGTTGTTCAAGTTTTATGGGCTTTGACGACACTTTGACACAAAACAGCTGGTTTCTCTTTTTAATCACACTTGTCAGACTGCCCTGGACCCTGTCACCTCCTATAAAGACAGTCAAATAATACTGTATACCACTGCCCTGGATAAATGAATCCACTCAAGAATTATGAGATCTGGAAATACACAATGAAGAAGTTAAAATCTTTTTTCTAGCTTAATTCTAGCAAATAAATCCACCCCAGGTAACAGACTGAGTCATCACCTTCTCTCCTTGTTATTTTACAGATGCCTCAAAAGATGAGATAGGAGTTTATTTTAGATTAGGCCTTAGTGTTTCACATGCCTGCATCCTTTTTATCTGAACTCTGAACTATCCCACGTTGAATCCAACCACGTGCAGCCTTAATATTATTCCACTAATTTATGACGTAGTTGGGCAGAGTATTTTAATGATAATAAAGAGCTCGTTAGAGAAATGCGTCTTTCCAACTATTTTTAAACATGGTTATTAAAAAAAGATCCTTGTGTTCTTAACAATTTTAAGCCAATTTCTGAACTCATGTTTTCATTTATGTGTAATAAAAATATCTTTGAGAAATTGCAGTCAGGATGTAGAGGTGCACACAAACCTTTTATCAGCCAACATCGGAGAGAGAGTGTAATTTTAATGAATGTAGACCACTCATTCGATTATTTTAAAATCTGGTTGGAGATCAAGGGCAATGCACTTTGTGGGTTTTACTCTTAGCTTTTTTTTTTTTTAGATATTAGCTAGAAATAAGTTTTTTTGCCTTTTCAAGCTTTATTTTCGACAGAGACAGCTGAAGAGTGACAGGAATGTGACAACACCCTTTTACTCTTAGCTTAGAATGAACAAACACAGAGTATGCGCTTTATAAAAAGGTATTATCATAGATAATCAGTCATCCTCTTTAGATCACATTGCCTGTGGTGTACCACAAGGTTCAATTTTAGGTCCAATTTTATTCTATTCTATCTACATGTTTCTACTTGGCTATATAATCTAACATTATTACATTTCTTTTTATTGATTTATTTCTTTAGACTATCTCAGTGTTGTCAACATTTTCATGGCATCAAATATCCCTCAACACAAAATCAGAAACCACATTGTTCAGTCCCCTAAACCTCAAAATTGCCTTGGTCCTTTTTCAGCTAATGCGGAGCCTGCTGCAAGGCATTTAGGGATATATTTGACTCAGATCTCAGCTTTGAACCTCAGATTTAAAGAGTTGTCCAGTCTGGTTTCCTTCAGTTAAAAACTGTCTCAAGTAGTAAACCAATCCTGTCACAAATTCATTCATGCACTGATTTATCTCTAGACTCGACTCCATTCTCACTCTCTCTCCCCAACTAGTTAAAAATGCAGCAGTTCGGCTTCTTACTGGACTTTACAGATGTCATCCCGTCACCCCAATCCTGGCTCGTTTCCACTGGCTTCCTGATTTTAAAGATGTTACTGAACACCTTTGAAGCACGTCTGGGAATGACTCCAAGCTACATAAGCAGAGATGTTGAGTCTGTAGCCTTAGATCTTCTGCCTGTTGCAGTTGAGGCCTAAATCTAAAGGCGATCACGCTTTTGCCATCAGGCCTCCTCGACTTTGGGACGACCTGCCTGAGGAAATAAGGCTTGCAGAATCTTTCAAATCACTTCTTAAAACCAATTTTTATAGACTTGCTTTTATGTGATGTATTTTTAAAAATGTCTTTTTAAATGTTTTATTCAGTCTTATGTTTTAATTTATTTATCTTATTTCTTTTATGGCCTTTATTCTTCTGTAATTTTTTTTTATACTGTCATGTTCCTTCAGGGCTATTCCTCTTACTGTCCTCATCTTTCATTTCATGTTTGTCCTCAGTGCCTGGCTCTCTTGAGTATCCTGTTTGTGCTCGACTGTCAAAGTACTTTTTGAAAAGGTTGCTATACAAATAAAGGTATTCTATTATTATTTTCCGTGGGATTTTTTTCCATGTCTCAGCCTCGGTGGATCATAACATACTGAGTACAGAATTAACTGGCAGATGCTTCGGTTTATGTTGAGATCAGTCGTTTCTATGGACGTGAGTTTTTATGCCAAGGGCAAACCTTGTTTAAAATGTTGATAATTTGTGGCTCCATAACAGCCTCAACAAGGCGAGGAAGAAACGAGAGGGAAAGCCTGTGACGATGGGTCACAAGGAAGAGGCAGATGGCATCAGATTTCTTTTTAAAATATAAAAAGCTGAGTGATTTCTGACACCGAGTAATTTAATGCTCTTAACTTAGTTTTGTTCATCAAACTTATGTCAAAATATGAAAAAATATTCAACTGCAGTTGGACTCAGCGACAAAAAAAAAAAGGTTCACTGTCACTGCTCTAATCAACTTTGTTTCCAGCAGCAGGCAGCTGTTTTCAGAAGAAACAGAACTATAAGCTACCTGCCAACCACCTAAAGGCAGTATTTTAGCAACTTGCCGGAGAATGTAGGGAAACGTCTGGCTCCCTAGCTGCTCCGCTGAGGAGTTGTCAAATACCAAAACCAGAGCTTAAAAAGAATGAATACACAAACACGACTCCAGATTAATACTAATGTTGCTCTGCGTCTGCTGGCTGCATAAACTGTTAACGTGTCCACCTTTTAGAGCTGGTTATTGATTATTAGGTTACTGATTAGCAATTCCAAGAGAAAATTAATTGGCAGCCATTTTGAAAATCTATTTCAAACAAACGTGATGAAACTTGACGGTACTAGCTTCTGAAAAAAATAGAAATTGCTGCTTTTCCTTCTGTTTTAGAACATTTAAAAAAGTGTCTTTGGTTTTAGACGAGACATGACTTACATTCTAGTACACTGTGATGAGTATTTTCACTGTTTTCTGAAGTGTTAAAACACTAACGGTTAATCAATTAATTGATTTAAGTGCAATTAGACTTAATGTGGCCTAGCTGTGAGATAATGTACTGCTTGATGCCTATCAACAACTAAGATTTGAGTGAGCTACTCAGTATGTAAAACACCTGCTGTGTGTAAATCATCTGCAGGACAGAATTACCTGGGGAAACCTGATCGGACATGCAGGCCATCCACGTTCTGGCTGATGAGATACTTGAGGTATCCGGCCCTCTGCAGTCCCAGGAGGGCCATGTGAGTCAAACTGGGTCGGGCATCTTCGAATGTTGTGTCGAAGTGAGGTGACTCACCCTTTTCTTCTAACGTCCACACACCCTTTGGACCCCTGAAGGAGAATATAGCGATAAACAGACTGATGATAGATGTAATTAGGGTTGGACAGGTTGTTATGCAGTGGGTGGATTGGAGGTATTACGTGTTTAAAACCGGTGCGGGGGTTTTTGTGCTCAAGATTGCGTATAAACAATCTTATGGGAAGATTTCTGCAAAGTTTGTGAGCCAAACTGACAACAGGCTGTCAAATACTGCAAGTCTGCGCCCACTAAAAATATGGAGGACCAGTGAAAAACACTGTGCAAAGATTCTCCCACAAGTGAAATCATGAAGACAAACAGGAGAACATACATTTAGCAGAAATACAAGCATTTCACAAATATCTAAACATTCTAATCTGACAGAAATGTTTGCGTACAGTGACACCTTTTCACAGTAAAATGCAGGAATATTTGTTGTCCAATCTGAGATTATTCTTCTCTTGCTTCTTTCATTAACCAGTCACTTTGGGGGGTTTGAATGAAGGAAGAACGCAGCGGTACTGTCAGCACTTGTGCCGTCTAACATCCTCGCAGTTGCCAAGTTACTTCGAGGACACGCGACTTATCTTTATGCATCAGATGAGGGAAGGCATCCTGTGAATCCTCAAACGCAGGCACAACAGTCTCATCTTTCTATTTGAACTTGAACATCTCTCACCATCAATATGATTCATAGCCTGCTCAGCCAAGACCAGTTCAAAGACGCAGCAGCATTAACTGAGAGGCGTGTTTGTCACTTATTACATGCCTCTCGCCCTGAGAAAGATGCTGCAGGACTTGAAAGCCACAGAGGATCTGTAAAGCTGGTGTATTCACATGTGTTGGTGTCTTCAATAATATCAGAGGGGCTCAATTTCTTGCTCTCAGCTGAAGCACACGTACTTGTGCGCTGGAGGGAGCGGTGGGAATATAATTTATATTAGGGTGTAGTAATCGTCCAAGGTCGACTCTACCTGACTGACAGGCGAGCCAATCAAATATTAATTAGTCAGGTTTCCAGAGCTAAAGTCTCAAGGCATCTATATATGAATCCACACAGGCAAATACTCCGTCATTCACACCAGACTGAATTCTACGAAAGTATTAAATCGAATTTTCAAACTATTTGAGAAGAAACCAAAACGAGGTAGGATTTATTTAAGTGTGTTACAAAGAGCTGCATCTGACAGATAATGAGACAGTACTGCTCTCATCTGCTCATATGGTGGTACTGCAAGAGAAAGCATGAGGCTAAGCCAAGAGCTCAACATAAAAAAAAAAGAATAGAAAATATAAAAGGGTTTTAAAGATAATTCCTGGCCTGGATTTACTGATTATGTAGCTTACTAACAGTATTTGTATTGTGTGCTGTGGCATACAGTTGGTAGCTGTCCTCAAGTTTAATCCCTCAGAGTCGTAATGTTACTGTCTATAATCTATTTGCCTGCTAATTCAGTCACAAAACAGGAATAAACCCTGATGGGGAAGTCCTTAAAGAGCTAATTACAGCCTGTTCATTAAATTAACTCCTCTAATTGAAGCAAATCAAGACTCCCACTGTTATAATATACTGGGATTTATTGCAAGCCTGTTAACTAACTGCTTTTTATTAAATTATATATTTTCGGTTTTTATCTGAACTCAATGCTGCAACTGCTTTGGGACTATAAAGATATGAGCTCTCGGGATAAGACACGTACACATTTTATCACATTTTTGTTTATGCAATCTCTTGAAATGACATCAAAGGCTTTAAACAGTAGAGCCGAAATTCATTGATGAATCAATGAAAATGACAATAATGACAGTCTTAATGAATGAATAAAAATAAAAACATTTCAGAATTCCAGATTCTGAAATGTTTTATAGTGTTGTAATTTAGATACATTGAAGGTTTGACTAGTAAGTAATAATAATAGTAGTAGTAATAACAGCTGGGTGTTAGGTCTTGTGTTGCACTTGCTTGATGTTTGTTAGCAAAGTGGTCGACTCGCTAGTTTATTATCACCAAAACAAATACACATCTACAGCTGTCCATATGAGCGGTATTACACTCTGAATCTGTGCTGTGCCAAATCACAAAAATAACAATTTCTTTTTATCAATAGTAAAAACAGGAGATCACGATATGTACAAAGACATGCATGAAAAAGTGGAGAGGAAGTAACAGAAATTCACACAAATAAACAGGGGAAAAAAAAATCTCCATTATGTTATTTACATTTTCAAAATCCATCTTTTCAAGGCTGCCTGAAGTTGGCACTATGCAGTTACTTTTCTTCTCTCCTCCTTCTGGTTTCTGATCAATCTCCGGCCTGCATTTACAGCAACAGGACTATTTCCAAAACAGTTACTATAATCTACAATTGTCTGCACTGGAAATTGTCCTTTTTGTCAGACTGCTGTGTTGATTCACCATGACAATCAAACAACTTTGATTCACACAAAGAATTTGTGTTGAAGTTTTTGGGACATAAATAATACAATGCATGCCTGGAATATTACACTGTGTTATCCTGAAATCATTCATAACATCCTTGAATGAATATTATAGACGTGAACATACTGAACAAAGAATCTACACTGGCTGGCTTTCACAGTAAAAACATGGGAGGGAAATGCATACAAAAAAACTTGAGGACTGTAACAACAAGCTCAGTGTCCCAAAAATCAGACACAAAATAAATGGCTCACTAACACTAGATGGATATACATAAGAAAAGCACTTCTGCCATCCCAAACCATTCTTGTAAGTTAATTAGGATCATTTTTTGAAAGAAAAAGGAGAATATATTAGTTACAGACTGAGTACTAAATAATATTAAGTAGCTTTATTCAGTACAGATGTGTAAGTTTTCTAAATTGTCATTGAAACAAATATACTGTTAAAATTATACTGTAGATTCATATGTCTGATGTCTATTCAGCTCACCTTTAAACAGCTCTTACTTATGTGCTTAGCTCATATTTTCAACCTAACTATGTATACGCATCATCCCAGAAGTCTGGAGAACAGCTCATGTTGTGCCAGTCTACCTCACATAACTATTGGTCAATTTCAAAGATCTGCGTCTTGAATATGACTAAATCTTCGATTAACACCCGAATGTTATTTAACCAGATATTCTGAGTCCCTGTAAATCAGGATTTCTTGTCTGACCCTAACACAACATGGTGCTCTGCTGCTGCCCTCGCCTTAAACGATGTTGTGTCCACAATAACGAGGTACACCGTGCAGCTCTATTTGTCAACCTGTCAAAGGCTTTTCACTTCACGCTGCTCAACTATCAGAATGTTGGCATGGTCTCACTCTGATGTGGGTGGTGAGATCAGCACTTTTATCTATTCACCTATAAAGGACTATTTCAAATGCTTCTTTTTACTGATCATAGGAGTGACTGTTACATGTGCATAATATAACTGTATTTTTATACCTAAGCCAATGATATTTTAGATTCACCTTTGTTTATATTAATGTATATTTAAATATTTTTCATTTTGTGATTATATTTATTCATTTTATTAGGTTATTATGGGAGGATTATTATCTGTATGCAGGTCTTACTTGTAAATGAGATCTCGTTCTCAATGTGACTGATTAAAAAGTTTATGTAATTTCAAACTTAGGTCACTGTAGGAAGAGAAAAGAACACACTTAGTCAATTTCCTGTATACTGTGTAAAGTGTCAAAAATAGGATCCAGTCACTGCTCATTAGCTCCACTCTCAAGCTGTGTAGTGTAGCAGCTCAGATGTGTTGAAACAAGGTAACAAAAAGTGCAGTATGGCAGCTGTTCATGTTCACAGCTGTTTCATTTTGTGACTGTTGTACTTGGATTCATAATTGTTATTTAACCAACAACAAAAATAAAATTTAAATTTCAGTTTAATAAATATGTTTTTTTAATTGGTTATGATATATTGCTTCTTCCTCTCGAGTTTTAATAGTGTCTTTATTTTTGCATTCGACAGAATTTTTAAAACAATGCAGAAATCTGAGGTGGTCACTGTTTGACTTTCTCACCACGTTCATGACTGTGAAACATGGCTGAGATGGAAAAACAGAGTGTATTTGTGAAAATGGTTGATGAAAGAAAAAAGCTGTACTTGATTGTGTATCACCTGAAGTCTGGGATGCCTGCTGAGGTGCTGATTCCTGCTCCGGAGTGGACAACCAGGTACTCAGATTCTTTTATCAACTGAGCAAGCGTGTCCACCTTCGCCTTCAGCTCCTCGGGGCTATCAAACACCTGCCACAGAAGAGGAAACATCAGGTTTAAAAACAACAGGCCGGTCCAATTTGTCTCAGTAAAAAATAACAATAACCTAAATATTAAGAGTATTTGGACGTGACTAAGGATTGAGAAAGGGTGCTTTCATACTGCAAGGGGTGAGTGAAATGTCTCAGAGAAAAATATAAATGTAATGTGAGTATGATGGCTATGCAGGAAGAGAGATTGCCTGTTTATTTCACATAGCTTGAACAACTGGAGCAAAACAAAAAGACAAGAAAAAAAAAGAAAAGAAAATGTTCACAATGTTTAAATATTAAATCAATATCTTAGCTTATGTTGCAGTTTTAATATAGTGCCACTTGCTGTAAGCAAACAATATTAAAATTTAAAGTGTTTAAATTACAAATTGTACAGTCAAAGAAAATCTCGACCACTTGTAGGAGAATGTGAAAGACAATGAAATCTACTGCATGATCTCAGGTAAATGAGACACAGAGTGTGACATCATATCAAGTGTGTTCATTACATTAGGGTACAGTTTTTATAGACTTATACTTTTCCATTTTATGCATCTCTTTTATAATGAGATTATACATTTCATTGTTATAATCATATCATACATTATATGATATATAGTTATAATTATAAACCCATAATAATTACAACACAAAGCGGGGAAAGGAGCAGATAGCATTTAACACAAAGTACAGGCTCATATTAGCTTGCCTTTATACTGTTTACATAGTAGCCAGACGTTGCACCACCTGGATCACAACCTGAAACTCTGAATGGAGCTACTCACAACAAAGACTAACAACGTTACGTCGGCACTTTATGTTAACTGCTAACATTTTATTTCGATACATTTTGGAGAGCAGAACATTGACCTGTCACTGGGTGTTTTTAAATTGAGGTTTAAGCTCTTTTTTCCGACCCTACCATCATTTTTAGACCGAGCGTGAAGCAGCCATCCTCGGCTAACCTGCTAGCATTTAACCACACAGCTCATGTTAGCTATATTTTACCTCAGGAAGTCCGCAAACACCTTTATCTGCATACGGCGACAGCCCGGCTGCATAGTTGACAGACATGTCTGTTGTTGTATCGTGTGTTTATAGTTTTTATTTATAAATCTGCTCCGGTGTCATGAAGCAGACAGACAGAGAGCTGCTCCCAGGCGGGCTTAACTGTTGTTTGTCTGACGTCGTCTCCACGCGACTACGTATGCTGCGTTCAAATAAACGGGAAGATTGTAATTCACGACACGACAAGTTTGCCTGAATCCCAACTACTGTAAAAGTTAAGCTAGGGTGACCACGGGGGCTTCAGATGGATACAGGTAAAGATCCTCGGCAAACTTATCATTTATGATAAAATCTGGGAACTTCCTGAAACAGAGTCGTCCCACTCCTCGTGCAAAGTTTTGAGCTTTTGTAGCCTCTTGGTGAACTTTATTAAAGTCCATGAAGCTTTGTGGTCAGAGAGCACATTCATATTAGATAAAACAACCACTATCTGTAAAAGATTTTGGTCATGACGTTAAATCTTCACGCAGTAAAGGCTGTGGCTTTTAGCTCTGAATTCCCATATGACGTGAATGCAGCACAGTGTCGTGTATTGTAAACACAAAGCGGTCAGTCATGTTCATGGTGAAGAGAAAGAAATTAAAACATATTTGCTATTTGATTGGAGCTTAAAGGAAAACATCACTAACTTTACTCGGTGCAATATCTGTAAATCATAATTTATTATCACTGTTTAATTAGTTTTTGTTATTTGACTGTACTTTTGTCTACATCTGTATGTACATTGAGATCAATGTGTATTGTGCCAATGAAAGTGATTCTGTATAAAGTTTTTAGTATTTTTTTTTATTACTATATTAATAATAATGCATGGTGGTGTAGTGGTTAGCAATGTCACCTTTCAGCAAGAAGGTTCCTGGTTCAGACCTCAGCTGGGGCCTTTCAGTGTGGAGTCTGTATGTTTTCCTCCTGTCTGCATGGGCTTCCTCCCACAGTCCAAAAACATGCAGGTTAACTGGTGACTCTAAATTGGCCGTAGGTGTGAATGCAAGTGTGAATACTTGTGCTCTGTGATGAACTGGCGACTGGCGTCCAGGGTGTACCCTGCCTCTTGCCCCAAGGGAGCTGGGATAGGCTCCAGCTCCACCATGACCCTGATGAGGATAAGCGGTTAGAGGAAATGATCTTATATACACTTAAATGCGAATAAATATTTAAATAATTTCTAAATAGATCTCCTAACTATAAATATTTAAGTTGTTTAACACACCATAGCAAATAGGTAAATTAAGTGAAACTCAAAGCAGTTTTTTTCCCAATAAATCTTTATTTTTCAGTTTTAAATAGCCGAAAATAAAAATAATGACAGGTGAATAGAACAATAAGGTGATCATCCATACAGCTACATGTGCATATCAGTTATGGTTCCTGTTAAAGCTGTAAACCAACTCTGAAGACCACCTAAAAGAGGAAAATAGTTGCTTGTCTTAATTGTTTTGTCATATGTAATTCATTATCCTGAGAAATTCAGTATGAAGTGCCAATTTGAGTAAATGAAACAATCAATATTGCTGATGCAAAATTACACAAAGAGGACACCCATGCACTCTAGAAATTCTATCAAAATCCGTCCACACTCCGCTGACAGAAAGAATTGAAATTATAATAAAACGGCGGCCTTCTCCTGAAAATGATAATCCTGACTGATACTGCAACAACACCTTTTGACAGACACGTGTCCTACGGAAGCTTTTTTTGCCAATCAAACCTAATAATATCATCACATAAATCATTCTCAAGCAAAGATTGCAGGCATAATGTCTAACCAAAGAAAGAGACTAAAATAACAACGCTCGCAAGGGAGCAAACAAAGACAAGAATACAACAAACAGTAAAAATATTTTGGGCTTTCTTTTACACCATTTTAGATCTTTGGCTCCTCTTAAAGAGAAAACCTATGGAGAGATACAAATCAGATCTTTAATTAGTTCTGCCCCACCCCGCCCCTCACCAAAAAACTTGGTCATCCTACATGACTCTTAAATCTGAGCTACTTCAAATAACATAACCCCACACTCAAAATGACAGAGAAACACATCCAACAGTAACCAGAAGAAACACAGCAAAGATCAATTTCATGTTGCCAAAAATGTCCACACGTGTACCCACTGACTCAGCTTGCCAGCCGGTTCTCCAGATACAAAGTTCTCTGGAAAACTTCATCAACACAAGTCTTTCTCATCAGTGAGCTGGAAACAAATCATGATGTAGGTAAACAGTCCACCAGCAAAGAGAGAGACAAAAAGCTTCAGGTGATGTTCTGGCATGCACAAGAACTTTGAAATCATCGTCCTGTGACATCCCGTCCTCTTGAAGCAAAACAGGCTGTGACACTTGGAAATGTCTGATTCAATGCATTTGCACGCAAACAGGCTGCTTGAAGTCCTCAATCTTCAGTCAGTCACTGGGACCAACTACTGGTGGGCAACACCCAGTTGCAGAAAGAAAGATATGCAAGAGAGAGGCTGAGCAAAGTTTGGAAGTGTTTGCACTGGTGCAAATGTTGCTATTGTTAACAGTGGTATTAACCCCACAATACCATATACTGTACAGGGGACTGAACAACTCAGTAGAATTAAGTAATAGTTTAAGCTATTCACTCAAAGTAAGGTTTTGGGTGATAATGAAAACTGTTGAAGAAAACTGAAGAAACTGGTGACTTTTGTGCTGGTGCAAATCTTACCAGGTCTGACCCTTTCACAACGGTGCATCGATATTTGCCTCAGAGGCTCAGGAAAAAACATCTCTTTTCATTTGTTTAGAAGTGGGAAGCTTCAAACCTTTCCTGGTTGTTGAACCTAGAATTTCTGGCAACCCAGACAGAAAAAAGGGGGTAGCGTATGTCAGCTAGATTGGGGACGATGTCGGAAAGCACGTCAAGATTCCTCGTTGCCTGAATCATCCTCATCGTAGCAGCAGTCGCCGTCCTCGTCCTCCACGTCTTCATCGTCATAGTAGTAGTCATAAAAGAGGTCGGAGCCTTCGTCTGGGGCTGGGGCACGTGTGCGGACGCAGTACTCGGCCAGTGTGGTGGGCACCTTCACGCCGTCGCGTTCAGCTTCCGCCTTGGTGGCCAAAACCTGTTTCCTGAGGGATATTAAAGAATGAGTCAGACCAACACACAACAAAGAGGCTCTTCACCTTTGGTCTACTCGCGTTAAAAATTATTGTAAGAATAAACTGTGACCACGTACCTGATGATCTCTACATATTCACGGTCCTTGCCCTTGCTGTCCCTCCATTTGCGGTACATAACGGAGGCATCCACATTGGCAGGAGAGAAGGTGTTGGGTTCATTCAGCAGCGAGATCACACTCAGCAAAATAGTCCTGGAAGCAAACACAAAGGTGAGTGCCAAGGGTTAAACTCAATGTCACAAAATGTCCCCCAGATTTGTCACTTTTTAAACAGTATAATTAATGAGACAGAGCTTCTACTGTAGGTAAAACCAGCATTCTTTCACAGTATTGAGTCATATAAAAATGACCTACTTCTCACTTGATTTATTACTTCATTAAAAGGTTTTCTAATGAGTTTATGGTCTCTAGTTTCAAGTCTTCTTCCAAAAAGCATTCTGTTCATTTTGTACATTTAGTTCTCATTTAGAAAGATGTAGCAGTATAGTATGCTTTAGGGCGTGGCTACCTTGTGACTGACAAGTAATTCTCAAGTCCATCCAGCACAACACACCAGGCTCATAAAGAAGTACCACTCAAATAAGAATCAACTTGCAGCATTGCCTATTTATGGCCTCAAATGTTTCAGAAATGTACTGTAGTGTTTAGCTGCGATATGAGAAAGTCTGTGACCAGGCAGGCCGCCATTTTTTCTAAGCGCAGCCCAACTCACAGTACGTCACCAACCAGCTCCATGCTCTCAACCAAATATGGTCACAAAAGATGGCATCACCCATCACGCCAAACCTGAAGCTTTAATATGTTGTAATATGTTGTTAATATGTCCACAAACCAATGAGTAATATCAAAGTAGGTACACTTGTTTGTAAATAAATAACAGTTAGTTCTTATACACTCTCTAATGGGCTGTCTCAGACACCTCCCCACAGATACAGATGGCATCATAAGTTTCCTTTAATAGTTATAAATTCCCTTTAATAGAGCATTTCCCCAATCTAAATGTCGCCACTCTGACCTGTCCCCGACCCTTCTTCTAGACTTCAACTAATTACACATTAACCCAGACTTTACTTTACCTGACCTTAGCAACATAGTCATATTAGAGAAGTGAAAAACAGAACACGTGAGGAGTAGAAACTCACATACACATCTTATCATTTAAGACATTTGAAACAGTATGAAACTAATTATTATAACAGTGAACTACCAGCTCAGTAATAAACACGGAAATACCTCTCTAAGAGTGTCAATCGAAGGGGACATTATTACCTTCATAAAACAGTTACATTTATTGCTCAGCTGCTGTATCAGTTTACATTAGATTTCATCTTATGCAGTGGTCAGTGAATCTAGTGAATCAAAAAGTTGTCTGATAGACATAAGACATTTTCAATAGTGTTCTAATTATTATATTAAGCGTACAATTAACTGATATCACAGGCAACATCAAAACCTGTCGGTGTGAGTGGAGAGTGTAACTGCAATAGTGACAGACAGTTTGACTTGTAATAACAGGAAAAGCACAGGTGCAATTAATAACATACTGATTACGCATTCGTAACAGAAGAGCCCACTGAAACACACTGACTGCAGCCTTCGTTAATGTCATTAGTTACACCTGTGTGTGTGCAGTATAGGTAACACACACACACACACACACACACACACACACACAGATACTACAAATTATAAATTCCCACTTATTTGTAGACTCATTCATAAAAGAAACAACAGAGCCTTGATAACCTTTGTCATATCGTTCCTCACACCACAGGTTGCTCTATATGAGAATAGAACATACATTTAAAATAAATCTTTCTTACAACATCATTTATAAAGACTGGCCTCATTTTGTTCGGGATGGAGTATTAAGTGGGTTCACTTAAGGTGGAGAATTTATTTTTAGAAGTGATGAAGAATTTCCTGATGTGGTGCCCTTCAATAAATTATGGCTTAATAAATTATTTGGAAGAACTGGTGCTTTGACCTAAATCCACAATAAAGAATTTATGTTAAAAAGAAGCAGTTGTAAATATTTTATAGTTTACACTGAGTGCTAATGACGACACACTGTGTAGGTTTTCAAATATTGCCCAACAATCTACACACAAGGGGAGATACCTAATGTCAGAATTGTCTGGAAAAAAATGGATCATATTACAGATTTGGTGCAGACACGAATTCAAAGTTCGTTTCTGGAAACATCTAAAGAGAGAGGCCACTGAAGACAAACGTCATGTGATAAGGGTATGAGTCAGGTCATTTGTTGTGTAGGTAAAGAGACGACAAAGAAGGGAGGTACCCAGAAAGGAGAGACACATGAGACCAGATAGCGAGAGTGAGTGAGTGCTCACCGGACATTCTGGGTGGGATTCCATCTCTCCGATGGCAGCTCTCCACTCTGCGGGTCGTCCACCGGAGGGTGCAATATAGAAATACACACATCTCCATTCTGTGACAGAGGAAAACGTTTCACTGTGAGGTCTGAGACACAACCGCTGAAAGACATTTAATTAAATTAAATATAGTGACAAGGTAAGGACACGGCATTACATTTATTTTAAAGTTTACCTCATAGATATTGGGGTGCCACATCTTGGTGAGGAACCGGAAGGCAGGTGGGGAGTACGGGTAGTCTATAGGGAACTTGATCCGAGCCTGGAGCACAAAACAGGTCTTTACATGCGGCTGTGCACTTCATACACTACAATATACATTTAAACAGTGTAGTATATAAGTTAGTATAGTACATTTACTGACAGGCTTGAGTGTTACTGATTCCACATAGTGTGGTTATGAAAGCATTTGCGTAATATGTTTTTAAGAAAGTTGCTTCAGAGTAACCATGCAACCTTTACACATATCTCGCTCAATGTGTTCTGTCATGTAATATCACTGTATGGTGCATTTTATTTTATCATTTGAATAATTTACACTGTCAGTTCTGCCAAAGACAATAAAGTTTTATTCTATTCTTACCTTAAAATAGCCCCCTTCATAGTGAGTGTTTGGGGGTCCGAAAATGGCCACTTCCCAGTTGTACATATCAGCCTCGTCCACCAGTGTTATTTTGAATCCCTCGACAGGCTGCTCCTGAAGGCTCTTCATCTCCAACATGAGTGCTTTCTGTGAACTGGCTACATGAGAGTGGTCGTGTTGCGCCATAATGGACAAAGTAGCTTTCAAGATTACCTGGAGTCGACAGCTGACTACTAAGTTAGCCTAACAACCTAGTGACAGTGGGTAAAAAACCCAACTTGTATGTTTTCGATGTTCGGAGACAATGAAACAGGCCAAACCAGCCGGGCTGCGCACAAGTCAGACAAAGGTTGCGTTTATTCGTGCGTAAATTAGATGAATTATTTCCCTATGTCAACACTCAGATTTTGTTGAAATAACCAAATCATTGTGGCTGACCGGCGCCTCGAGCCTCAGATGACCTACCTGGCAGGGCAGCCACGGATATAAGCCGCAAATCTACTGGTAGCTGCTGGCTAAAATAGGCTAGCTAACAAGCTCGACCAGCTGAAGCCGTGTTAACGGCGGCGCGGATAGTTTTTACCTCCCTGCGAGAGCTAAACCAGACAAGAAACCTAAAGGGTCACTTTAAAATGCTATAAAACAAAAACTCTAACGATAATAGTCACAAAGGCGGCTGATATCGCCCCAACAGAGGACTGAGTAAAGAAGAATATTGCTGAAAAGAGTCCCCTCTCCCCCTCAACACGGGCAATGGCGCCTTGTGTTGTCTGGGATTTGTAGTCCAGTGTTCACCTGTAAACATCACTTTTAACCTCGAAAACAGCCACGACGGCACACGATAAAGTACATCATTACTTTTTAATAACGAGGAAACATAAATAAAATATATTGGCTGAGTTGCGACCGTTATTTGGCCAAACTATTTATATAAGACTGATTTCAGACGACTACATTTGCCGGTTACGTGACGTCACACAGACGCAAATGTTGTTTGTGTTTCTGAAAAGCAGCTCTGACCTATTTTCGTTATCAAATTATTTTAACACAATAACACGCCTCTGCTATGTTTATTTCATCAAGGGTGTTCTGCGTCGCATAAAAACAAAATTTAATCAAAACGTTTTTATTTGCACTTTTATTTTTAATTTATTCTCGTGACGTCTAAACTGTGCAAAAGCCCCAAGATGGCAGCCTGCTGCCTGAACCGTTAGTTAATTTAAAAACAAACAACTTAATTTATTGTTTTGATACAGGTAAGAGTTTAATAGTCATTAATATTTATCTTTTTCTTTAAATGTTACACATGTACAAATATACGTTAAACTCTGATGGTGCGGAGAGCAAACAGGTTTCTTTGTTACCTCTTATTTACGCGACAGACTTCACTCCGGACCCCGCATTGACACAAACTTCGTGATGGGTTCGAAATCACGACGTCGGTCCCGATCCAAGTCCACAAGTCGGAGCCGGGACCGGCGGAACCGGTCTAGAGTAAGCAGGTCTCGATCCCCGGAGGAGAGGAGAGGCCGCAGCCGGTCTGCAGACAAGAAAAGAGCCGCTCGTGGTCGCGGTAGGTCGGGCAGCAGCGATAGCAGCAACAGCTCTGCTGGCCGCCGACGGCCTCCACACAGAGACCGCACAGGCTCCAGGAGCGACTCCGAGAGCGACAGGAGGCGAGGACCACCGCGGCCACGGAGCAAGTCGAGGGGTCCATCATTAAGGTAAGTGTCTCTGGTGTCTGCTGCTAGCTGGCTGTTAAATGTGATAACAATGGTGGCTTAAGGTATTACTTAAAGGTCCAGTGTGTAAGATTTAGGAGGGTTAATGATACGGATGAAATTGGATATAATATCCAAGTTATGTTTCCATGAGTGTATAATCATCTGAAAATAAGAACTGTTTTGTTTTTGTCACCTTAAAGTTAGTCTTTTTATGAACAGAGGGAGCGGGTCCTCTTTCACGGAGTTGGCCATGTTTCTAAGCGTGGATTCACACAGGATCAGGCGCTTCAGGAAAAACTGAGTTTTTTCCATTCACTTAAGTGGGGGTAGTCCGTTTCTGCACCAGCAGTCTGCAACACAGGGGAGTCAGCAAAAAAAACCCCAAAAAAACGCACCAGCGTGCGGGAGAGAAGTTGATCCAGATCCAACCTTTGGAAAAATGCAGCCCAGCATCACGCTTCTCAGCCCAACACTGGCTCTTAAGAGTTCCTTTTGCCTTGTTCACGTGTTTTGCAGTGACCATAGTTTCTCCTACACACACTTGAATAGGGAGGGTGAGGCGGGCTGTTATTCATTTGGCTGTAGTCTGCAACTTCACCGCTAGAACCCAATATGTCCTACACACTGGACCTTTAAAATGAACCTGAGCCTGTGTGTCTCAAGATATCAACCCTCTTAACTGTCAAAGACTTGTGCATATGGATTTAGGTTTTAGAAGGTGTAGGGATAACCAACCAACTCTTATCCACAAGGCAGATCTTTTCATTTTCACCAGAGCAATAAAGAATAAATGTGGCAAAAATGTGCTAAATCACCTTTTCTGTCTCAGCTCTGATTCAGATGATCCCAAAGCCAGGAGGAGGAGGCAAAAGTCTCAAGAGGGGAGAAGGGGAAGATCCCAGCACAGCTCTAACTCCCGTGATGGAAGCAGTGACAGAGAAAGAAGGAGACAGAGAAGTCCTGACAGACGCAGTCCAGCCAGAGACAGACAGAGGAGGAACAGAGACCGAGATAGAAGGGAAAGCAACAGCAGAGACAGGGAAAGAAAAAGAGATGGAGACAAAAACCTGGAGAGAAATAAGAGGAGTGCAGACAGGGATGAAGGGAGGAGTGCGAGAAGCAGAGAGAGAGCCGCCAGAGACAGAAGGAGGCAGCGCTCTACTTCACCTGAGTCGTCTGATAGCTCAGGGTCAGATCGCGAGGTCCGTGCAGCCAAAGAAAAGGAAAGCAAGAAAAAACAGAAGGAGATGTTGAAAGCTCTGGAGACACCAGAGGAGAAGAGGGCCAGGAGGCTGGCAAAGAAGGAGGCAAAGGAGAAGAAAAGGAGAGAAAAGATGGGCTGGAGTGAGGAGTACATGGGGTACACCAACGCAGACAATCCCTTTGGGGACAACAACTTATTGGGCACATTCAAATGGCAGAAGGTGAGTAGGAGAGCAGTTCTCAGCAGCATTTGATGAGTTTTTAATTCTCAGTCGTATTTAAAATTTGTTTGCACTCCCAGGATTTTGGAAAGTTTCCTGCCATAATCTTGCCTTGAATATTGTAACTCATCCAACATTCTTATTCTGTGTGTATTGTTTCAGGCGTTGGATAAGAAAGGCATCGGCCATCTCGGAGAAAAAGAGCTCAAAGACAGGAACAAGTGTATTCAGGAGGAGAACCGCAGAGAGCTGCAGAAGGTATGCACCGTCGGATAGTTAGCGGCAGTATAATGATATAGGGTTATGAGTAACCGCCCTTTCATTAATCACACTACAACTTTGTGTGTAAAGGTTAAACAGCTGCGTCTGGAGAGGGAGCGAGAAAAGGCAATGAGAGAGACGGAGCTGGAGATGCTGCAGAGGGAGAAGGAGGCTGAGCATTTCAAGACCTGGGCTGAACAGGAAGACAACTTCCATTTGCATCAGGCCAAACTAAGGTGAGTGTCCATGTTCGGCCATGTGGTGTGATTTCATCATTAGTTCTGCTACAGCTGTTAATTTGTTAATCTGTATTTGCACTCTCTGACAATGTTGTGTCCGCGCTCTGTGTGCAGGTCTAAGATTAGAATCCGTGACGGTCGCGCCAAGCCCATTGACCTGTTGGCAAAGTACATCAGTGCAGAAGATGACGATCTTGCTGTGGAGATGCATGAGCCTTACACTTTTCTCAACGGGCTAACAGTCACCGACATGGATGACCTGCTGGAGGACATCAAGGTGCGGTTATGTTCCTTCCAAGAGTAAAACTAGTTTGACTAGCTTCACATAGTTCTGATGGAGCAGAGTTGCTCTTTATCTAATAATGAAGTAACTATAAAAAGAACTTAAATATTGCAACCTCTTTTTAAAAATAAACAGTAAATACAAACTCATATAAAACACGTCAAGTTCAAATTTTAAAAAAACTTGTGATTACTATTACATCACTTTCATAAGGATTGGGCCACCTGCTGAATTTGTATGTAAGTTCGGTAATCACCGGACTGTGAGATGAGACACTCACATTTATGAGAAACTCATGAATAAGTTTGATGTAGCTCAGATTTGGAAAAAAAACATTTCATCATGAATTGTCAAACCCATATATTGAATATTTATGTGATTATAGCAACATTCAAATTATTTCGATTGTTCTGATTTGTAGAAATAGACCAATACCACAGACAATCGGTGCAGTCTGTGTTTCTTTATACAGACTCGTCTTGGTTTACCTGAGTCAGTCTGTCTGCCATTGTCTTTTTCTGCCACTGGGGGCACCAAATCCCCATTTTTTAAGCTGTCACACTGACAGATTTAGGTTAAATTTCACTTGGACATGAAAACTGTGAACAGTGTGTGTCAGTACAATACAGTCTTACGCAGACACATCAGTCCTGAATAATCACCTGTTAGACAGCCCTTAACATGCCACAGGTTGTGTGTTAACGCTTGCTACACTCATAAAATGAGCATACGGTTTACTGTATGAGTGTTGTTGTGCTGGTAGGTGTACATGGAGTTGGAGCAAGGGAAGAATGTGGACTTCTGGAGAGACATGACGACAATCACAGAGGACGAGATCAGCAAACTGAGAAAACTGGAGGCCTCTGGGAAAGGACCAGGTACATGCATTTCCTGTTAAATGATGACGGCAGTTCTTCACTTGGGGGGTCTCTTCCTGTTTTTACAAGTCATATAATAACTCATCTTGTCACCTATCTGTGTGAATGCTAACTGTGTGCTTAAACTAATTTCCCCTCTTTATGTTCAATGTGATCTTTTTTCCTCAGGTGACCGTCGTGAGGGTATCAACACAGCTGTGAGCACTGACGTACAGACAGTGTTTAAAGGAAAGACATACAGCCAGTTGCAGGCGCTGCACCTGAACATCGAATCTAAGATTCGAGCCGGAGGCTCCAACCTTGATATTGGTTACTGGGAGAGTCTGCTGCAGCAAGTCAGAGTCTACATGGCCAGAGCAAGGTACGAATCTGTGAACCTTTTTATTGTGTTTCTGCTGTTGTAATAAATTAAATGCTGTCTTGGTGTGTAACTGATCTAAATACATGATTTATCTGGATAGAGAAAGCAGAAATGTGTGTGTAAAATTACAATTTATGTTGTAGGTTGAGAGAGCGACACCAGGATGTACTGCGTCAAAAGCTGTTCAAGCTGAAACAAGAACAAGGAGTGGAAAGCGAGCCTTTGTTCCCCATCATCAAAGAGGAGGCAAGAAGTGACGAAGAAGAGTAAGTTACCAGATCCTGAAACTGTGGCGACACGGTGGTTTAGAACGTTTCGGTGCCCTTAGGTTCAAATTTCATTTGACCCAGTTAATTCTTCTGCTTCTTTTCAGGTTGTGTACAGTAACCTCAGAAATATGTGACAAACTTGCAGAAAAATTCAACCTGTGTGTTTTTTGTACCATCAGGGAACGAGCAGATGAGCAAACAAGGACCGAAGAGCCTGGCCAGTCTTCATCCTCCTCCGCAAAATATAGGAGCAGAGAAACTGAAGAAGAGGAGGCAGGTCCATCAACATCTGCGGCAGGAAACCAGGATGAAGATGGAGGAGAAAAGGGTGACAAGAAGGATGAAGAGGAGAAAGGCGAGGTGGTGGAGGCCGTGTTAACGGAGGAGGACTTGATCCAGCAGAGCCAGGCGGAGTACGACTCCGGTCGTTACAGTCCCACGCTCCTCACATCCTCCGAGCTGCCGCTGGACTCGCACACGATCACACCGGAAGAGGACCTACACAGGCTGCAGTTAGCGCGCAGACAGTTGCAAGTCACCGGTATGAAACCACACACACACAAAAATCGGTTACAAAATAATGTGTAGCTCAAGAAGTACTGCATAGTGTCACAAAACAAAAAGGCCATGAATGCAAAAAAACAAAAAGACCTGATATATGCGGACTTCTTCAACAGTTGTCAGTTGACAAAATGTCTTTTTTGTAAATATGTAGTGTATTTCTCACACTCACTCTTGCTTCTTTGTCTTCTCTCATCAGGCGACGCCAGCGAGAGCGCAGAGGACGCCTTTGTACGCCGTGCCAGAGAGGGCATGGGCAACGACGAGGCTCAGTTCAGCGTCGAGTTTCCCGTCACGGGGAAGATGTACCTGTGGGCGGACAAATACCGTCCCAGGAAGCCCCGCTTCTTCAACAGGGTCCACACGGGCTTCGAGTGGAACAAATACAACCAGACACATTACGACTTCGACAACCCTCCGCCTAAGATCGTTCAAGGCTACAAGTTCAACATCTTCTACCCGGACCTGATCGACAAGCGCTCCACCCCGCAGTACTTCCTCGAGCCGAGCCCTGACAACAAGGACTTTGGGATTTTAAGGTTCCACGCAGGCCCTCCATACGAGGACATTGCCTTTAAGATTGTAAACAGGGAGTGGGAGTACTCGCACCGACACGGCTTCCGCTGTCAGTTCGCCAACGGCATCTTCCAGCTGTGGTTCCACTTCAAGAGATATCGCTACAGGAGATAGAGACTGCATACCAAGATGGACCAAAAGCCCAGTCACTGGGTATTAACCATACACAGTACATTATATAGGCTGTGCAGTCACTGTGCTTTGTTGTATTGTTTTTTAGGCTGCTCTTACAACAATAAAAGCCGTTTGTTAAAGCTACAAATCACCTGATTTGTAGCTGAAGTGAATTGTAATGCAGTTTGAAAATTACTCATTAAAGATTTTTTTTCCCACTTTTTACTCTTTGCAAGCTGTCACTGGTTTTCTGTTGTGACTCAGTTTACAACATGTAATTATAGAATTAAAGTTAAAACATTAAAAATCTGAAGCTTGGTCAGTCTGCAGACAGATACGTGTTTTCACACAATGAACTGTAATGCATAAGAAGTACAAAGACAGCTCATCACCGCACTCACTCAACTTCCACATCCCTCCTTCACATTCTTGGCAAGTCTGGTCTTGCTGAAACGTAGTAAAACCTGTTGACTGTGTCTGGTTACAATGAAACGACACAACAACCAGATAGAAAAGGTTTAATAAGATAAAACTAAATCTTTGCGTCTAGTGGTTAGAAGTGAAATGGCTCAATTTCAATTATTGTACATTCGTTGTGATAATCACACCAATCTTTGAGAGTTAATTCATTCTAAAAACAGGATTTACAACAATTTGTATGTAACTAAAATTGTACTAAAATACAAAAAGTGATGCAAAAATTCAAGTGTCTCTTGTAAAAAAGAAAAAAAAAAACTGTAGAAGCTTTTGGTGTGTTCATCTGTGCTCACATTTCATAGTCAAAAAACAGTTACAACTGTTGTAATTGCCTTATAAGTTGAGATTTCAACTCAAATATAACACCTGAACTGATGAATCCAATAGTTCTGTCTTAAACATCTCATTCAATAGTCAATATAGTAACATGCTCTTTCTCAAATTTCTGACTCGTCATTAAACTGCACAGATGGCAGATTAACTTTTGAGGCGTCATTCTCCTCCTCTGCAGCACTGAGCGCCGCCTCCTCTCCGGCGTGGTTGTTATTGCTGGTGCCGTTGTCTCTTTCCGACACCAGAGGCTTGTCCTCTGCCAGTGCGAGCCTTGGTGCACCTTGGTAGGTCACGCTGGAATTTTCACCCCCCTGCTCCATGGGTTGTTCTCTATTCTTTCTGCACTTCCAGGGGAGTGGTATGTGACCGTTGTAAAAGTTCCAGGCCAAAAGGGCAAGAAGAGAAACTGCGAGGAACACGATTGTGGCCTGCAGTCCTGCCACAGAGGGGCCATCGGTCCGAGCCTCGGGGAGAATCACGTTCCCATCGCCAGCGCCGACTGGACTTGTGCTAACCTGATACTCTGCCACAGTGGTGGTGTACTCGCCGGTTTTGGAGCGCTCCACGGAGAGGCAGCGGTACACACCAGTGTCGGAATCCGAGGCGTTGAGGATAAGCAGTCCATCGCGGAGAAGCTGAAGGCGAGGCGCAGAGGTCAGGCGCTTGCCGCCCCGCTCCCAGAAGGTTTCTGACAGGCTGGAAGGCGAAAGGCAACGGAGCTTCAGGTTTCCTCCGGGCCAGATGGATTGATTCAGGGGTTTAACAGGATCTGCAAACAAAAACAAAAAGGTCCCTCACAGATGCTTTTTCAACCCACAATCAGCTTCATTTATTGTTCTCTGAAGTTTAAGAAGTAGAAAATTCTTTATTTTGAATCACAAAAAAATAAATATGTGCTGATCAGACTGCTAACTCACTCACCAGCATGTGGGCAAAGAGAGGCATCTCCTTCTTTCACACTTTGGATTAGTTCACTAAAGCAGAAAATGCAATAATTAAAGTTTAGATGGAGCGGATATCAACATGACTCGCATTACATGTCGGGACAGCTGCCTACCTCTGGGAACTAGAAAGGAGAATGCATTTCCTAGTAACTTTGTCCCAGCCGCAGTATGGGTCTCTGGATAGCACACAGTCCATACAGGACAAAGACCTCCCACAGGTGGCCAGCGGTATCTGTACTGCTCCGTAGTCTGAGCCTGCGTAGAGCTGACCCTGTACACAATGGATCCATCCCACACAAACACAGAGCAATGACAATGATGTATGTGCTTTACCTTAACGCTTGAGTAGTGATTTAATAATCAGGCTACAATAGTTTTACCGTGACATTGGAGAATTTCAGGATCTTGATTGACTCTGGAGGCTGGAAGAGTTTGATTTCCTCTATGATGAACATCTCTCCATTGTAGTTCACTGCTTTCAGCAACGTGCCTTCCTCTTTAAATGTAAAAACGTAGAAACATGCTATATTTACACGCCGACACATAGAGACCAATGCTTACCATTGATGCTGTCAAGTAACCAGCAATGTAAATACATACAGGACGTGATAGGGTGCTGATACAACTCTGAACACACACACACACCTGTGCCTATGAACATCACTTCGTACTTCTCGCCATCTGCGGCCTTCGCTTGGTTCACTACGATGCGGGTGAATTTTGCTCCTCTTCGCACCATCAGAGGCTTCTCTCCTATTGGCTGGATAACATGGTCCATGAGGGGCCTGTCTTTGATAAATTGAAGAGTCCGGTCTGGGAGGTCCAGAGTCTGAGTTATGCCCGCGTTACGAGCCTCATTGTTTATACACTGGCGCGGGAAGAGGGGAAGGAAAGAGAAAAGAGAGAACAACGGAGTGAGAGGACAAAAGGAATCGGCTTCCTGCTGGGACACTCGTTAAAAAAGAGTTTGCCTTTTGAGTTTTGTCTTTGTTTCACACACACGCACACACACACACACGCTGAATAGTGGGCAGACTCACAGCTCCGGGCCGAGGGACGGGGACCTCTCCGCTATACATCACCCATTTAACAAAAGAGGTTTCTACGGGGACTGGGCTCTTGTACTTCCCCTCCGCAAACACTTTGCTGATGTCGGACACGCGGTACGCACACACTGCAGACAGGTCTGATGTGTCCCTGAAACACACAAACACACACACACACACACACACACACACACACACACACACAAAATGTGAGCCAAGTGGTGTGCCAAAGACTATTAAAAAGAAAGACACCCTCCTCCCTCTAAGCACAAACACATTTGTATATTCAAACGTACGACTGTGGTGTGAAGACGGCGTAGAACAAACAGTCCTTCCACGGCCGCTGGGGGTCACACCAGCGGAAAGTGTCCTGGATAATGTACGGCAGCTGAGACTCGAGCACTGGACAGTCCATTCTAGCCTTCAGGAAGGATGTCCATTTCTTCTGCAAGGTCCTCTGACCGCCACGGTCCCCCTTTGGGCACAGAAAGACACCATAATGCCACACGAAACGTGTAGAGAAACGGGATGCGCAATCAAGCAGCGGAAAGGGCAGACGTAACTGAGGAAGCACTGCTTATAGGTTATTGTCGTTTAGGGAAATGGAGCTGCAATAAATTAGTACGTGCGACAGTAAACTCTGTCACCTTGCAGACGCGGGCCACACGGGAAACCACCAGTTTGTTGTAGCAGTCACACTCCACAGCTGTCTCGCTGAAGAACAGGTAAACCTTGTCATCGTCTCCCTCCGTGCTCATCTCGCTCTCTGGCATCTCAGCCATGGAAACAAAGTTGGGCTCTGACATAGAAAGAAGAAGAAAAAAAAAACATGATTTTGACTCAGCCACTACTTGCACCTTGCAAAAAAAACACACCATCACATCTTACCATGAAGCCAGGAGCTCTTGAACTCAGTGCGTATGGAGACAGGAGAGCTGCGCATCAGGACGGGCTCAGAGCCCAGGAAGTTCATTGAAGTGGCTGAGTACAGGCTGTTTTCTGGCATCACATGACAGCAAACACAGAGATACACGTTCTTATCAACCGTTCTTCCTCAATGTCTTATCTCTTGTATAACTGATACTCACCAAACATGATGGAGGCATATCTCTGGAAGGGATCAAATGGACATTTTCCTTTGCCATCCTCACCTTTCTTCTCAAGAGTCAGCTTTCCGTCTGCATACAACTGCACAGACACACATCTTTAAATCTTATGTACTATGATTCTGATGTAAAAGCCTCAACACATACAGTATGTAGAAAAAAAATGAGATGAGAGAGCGTCTGAATTTATCTCACCATGTAATCACACTCAGGATCAAAGGCATTGGTTCCACACACATACATCCTGTTATCTTCTGTCTCATGCAGGATCCTGATGTAGTTCTTGCAGTCCAACTGTGAATGTGTGTGTTTTTTTTTTTTAAAAAGCAATGACTACATCTGCTCAACGTGCAACGTGTTTTAAATAGAAGAAGCGAGAAGGAACCAACCTCGGGATCTTTTCCTTTGTTTTTACACTCATCTTTTTGCTGTTGAGTCACTTCCCATTTGACCTAGGTGAAAAAGGGGCTTGTTACATGGATTTGAAATGTTTCTGCTTTTCAAGGTTTTTTGCTGTTGTAAGCTAGTTTAGCGTCTAGTTTTGATTTTTGTGAGTTGAGTGAATTTATGGTGACTGGTCTGTAAAGAATGCCTTTCGAGCTTGTAGCTGCTAGTGCTCCCTGTAAGGTTGTACTCAGGGCAGAGAGCCAGGTATGATACACAAATCTGCTCTTATAATTTTCTTAGCCCTGGGCCAAGAAAGCTCAGATAAGCTATTTCAAAAGTAGCCCAATGCTAACAATTAATGGGCGCTGATCCAAAGCAGGAACTGTGTTGTTAACAAAGGTGCTCTTACTGAAGCAAGTTTCTTGGAGATGTCGTTGAGGTCAAGAGCGTACACTGCCTCACTGGCACCCAGCATGAGCAGGCCCAGATCTTCTCTCAGCAGCATGGTGGAGTAGTTGAACACTCCCTCTTCGCGAAAGAGCAGAGCGTTGTCCCCTAAAGACGGAATATGAGTGATCAACTCAGTAACCATTAAACCCTGTTCCTCGTTGAGTCAGTCCAAAGCCAGACACTATGAGCCAACACAGGCTGACACATTGTACGCCAAGGTTACACAAGACAGAAAGCAACACTCACTATGATAGGGCACAGATCTACGGGGGACACAATCCAGTGGTGAGTCTTCTTCCAGCGTCAAGGCCAGGGGCAGCAGCCAAAAGACAGTGAGGGACAGCAGCGGATGCATGGCTCTTTTGTTGAAGCGGAGAGGAATTTAGGCTTTATTGTTTCCGTAACAGTCAGTCACACAGAGGAAAAGACAGCAAGTGGCATCTATGACGTGATGAAGTCTGTTCTGACTGAAGGGCACTGGCCCCTTTACTGGCCCCGCTCAGCAGGCTGTCCATGATGAGATGGATGGCACACACCGACGAAACAAAGCCGAGGAGGCCTGAAAGAGACAGTGTTGTATGGATATCACGATCAATATATCACCTGATGGAAAAGAAGCTTCAAATATGTACAGAAAAACGCCCAAACAACGACAAAAAGAAGATGTGTGAGGACTTAAACGTGTGTGACAGAAACAAAGCAAAAAAAAAAAAAAGAGTGCAGTGGAGGAACGACCAGAAAGGGTTAGAGCAAGCTAAAGTCAGCGCGGCAGTAATTCTGTCAGAGCCATAGTGATGTTAATGCAGGGCCATGAAAGGCATTCAGCGGGGTGCAGGGATGTCAACTTCAGCTCTCCTGCAGCACCAAACACAGGCACACAATGAGAGATTCACAGAGAGTGCCAAAGGCTGGTGCAGATGAGAGAGCTGTTTCACACACACTCACACACAAACAGGAAACATGCAGGTTTTACTCAACATTACCACATTCACCTATTTACAATCAGCCTGGCTTGCTTCTTCTCTTTTATTAACCTTGCAGTAACAGCAACAGATGTTTTTTTTTTTTGTTTGTGTGTGTGTGTGTGTGTGTGTGTGTGTGTGTGTGTGTGTGTGTGTGATTTTTCTGCAACCTGCAGAGTGGGTGTGCGCTGTGTTGTACAGATGGGCTCTGGCATGTCAGAGAATGAAGCCCTGATGACATGTTTAACATATTTGTCTTCAGGGCCACAAAGCCAGCCAGTCACTCAACACTTATCTGCACGTACATACAGACATATACTGCACCTTGGCTTTCATAAGTTATGCGCCATATGTCCCTCGGCAAGAACGAGCACGTCGGAAAGTTCAATTTGAAGCATTAAAGTTAGTTTGAAATCAGTTTACAGCCATTTAAGACAAAGCTAGTCAGTTGTTTTAGTTCATTTAGATTAGAGTTTGGTAGTTTAAGTTATTTTTGCTACACTTCATTCAGCTTAAGGCTCAGATTTAGCTTTAAATGTAGTAGCAAAGTGCACAATCTCGCTCCTTAAACACTCCTTAAAGTTAATCACTTACCTGCTCGCAGACACGCCCAAACCTCCGGACGCTTCCATTAAAAAAAAATACTCCAAACACCTGTTTAAGGTTATTTCTAAACTACTACTTCTTCGTTAAAAAAAACAGGTTGATAGTTTAACTAACTCATTGTGTTTATAAACTGTTAAATTAAATCCCACAGCTATCCTCCAAACGCGCGCTGAGATATTGAACTTGTCTTCGCGTTAGCTTCCAGCTTCCTTATGGTCCGTGTGGACGGTGTGTTCAGGTTCACTCGCGTCAAACAACCCAGAAAAAGGCGCTTCTCCAGCGGCTACCGTCTGTCTCTGTCTCCGTGTCGGTCCTCTCAAAGTCACAGCGGTCAACCGGTATTGTACAGAGCCCCTCTCAGCGCTCACATCCCGCGGTGAAAAGGATCTGAATAGCTGGCTGCTTCTTGCTCCGGTTGGCCCCGCAGGTCTGTGTTGTGTTGGGGTGTGTGTGTGTGTGTGTGTGTGTGTGTGTGTGTGTGTGTGTGTGTGTGTGTGTGTGTGTGTGTGTGTGTTTAACCACCTTCAAACTGCAGCCGAGACGCTGATCTCCAGTCAGATTAAAGTTTTATTGTTCTTCTATAGTTGTGTCTGCCCATGCAGGGCACAGCTGATTCAAGACAAGCGAGGTAAAGGATAAATGAGGCTGCAGGGTGTTTATGGGATGGCGCCTTTTTTATTATTATTTTTATTGTTGTTGTTATTATTATTTGAGCAACATGTTCAAACAGAAGTGATAGACCAACGATACCTAGTGGTGTGTTGTGGGAGTTGTCTGTCCTGCATGGGGTCTTATAATGGCTCATCATGTTGCTGAATAATGTTGCACCAAGACAGACATATAATGTCTAACTTTATAGTTATCCATGCATACTGTGTAAATAAATAAATAAATGGGTCGGAATCACTTTGCTAGGCACACATATGACATAAATACAGCTAAAGCAAAGACCACAAGCTTGACGGGTAAATAAAAATCATAAATATTAAACTACTATGTACAGATAAAAACATTCAGCAAAATATGTATCCCAAGGGTTCTGTGAAGGGTGTTTCTGTTATTCTAACCACAGCCAGTTTTAAATTTTAGGTGCAGCCAACTAAAATGACAACAAACTCTGCGTCATCCAAAACAAGTTATGGGCTCCACATAAGGTTTTATTACAAATAAATAGTACTGGATTAAATTGGATTAGACTTCAAGACATCATCAGTTCTTGATTGACACTGTTTTTTTTTATTATTATTTGTTTTTTCAGTTTTCAAATTTCACAAATTAAAAGAAGAAAGACAAAATAAATAAAAAATGACATTTACACACTCTAAAAAAAAAATGTAGTTTATCTTTGTAAACATATGAGAATAAAATATGAACTATAAAAGAGGAAAGTGTATTGATTTTTGTTTTGTTTTTTAAATTTGACCCAAGTTTCCACTGAGTGGTAGAGGAAAGGCCACCAAATTAAAAAAAATTCCTTGTTTCAAAAATGATCTGATCTAAACATGGAGAAACACTTGATTCTTAATAAATGCATTGAAGTGTTTGTAATGTAAGATGATGATGAATGAAGGACAAAGAGGAAACTAAACAAAAGTCAAAAACTTCTTTCCATCTTTCTGTGGTAAACATTAACAAGACTTGATTATGGGTCATATTAAAAAAAACAGGACAGATTGTCCAGCATCCTCTCTAATCATCCACTCGTAGTATTGATTAATTCCGACATTATCCAATAACTAATCATTATCTAATGTCCTCATTCAGTTTCATCAATCGTCATTCAATGACTGGGTCCTAACAGCCTGACACTTAGGAAACATACAAAAAAAAAAAATAGCGCACGATTAATTTACAACAAGGACACATCACATCCATGCAAAATGATTTAATGCCCTTGATATCTAACAAACACTATTCTTTGATAGTGATCAAGTAGACACAACACGTCATGTACAAACATACAGGAAACTGCTCATTGTAAGAAGATCACAGTTTGTCACTAGTACTCAGACACTTCAAATCTGCAAGGACTGGCAAAAGGTCCAAAAAGACGAGTTTCCCATGTAAAAATACTTGTTGTTGTTGAGACTTCAGATCTGTAATAATAAATCATGAGTTTGTTATTAAAGGTAGAGAGGTAGGGTGTGGTGTAATTCTGTGATAAAGCCAAAGGTATTCCAGGTTCAGTCTGCAACACAAACAGGTTTATGCCAAGCGTTTAGTCATTGTGTTAACACCCGAAGGCTTCACCTTCCTATTGTTTCTGTCACTTGAGTTGACAGCCATTCCACTAGAGGGCAGCCTCACGTGTGAATACAGCAGATTGGTTTTCTTGAAGAGGAACAGAAATCACCTGGAGTTTCCAGGCAGATCTGAGCACTGGTGAGTCATAGCACCAACACGTACACAGTAGCAGAGAAAAAAGGAAACACTTTTTTTTTAAATAACAAGCACCAACAGTACAGTTAAAGTTGAGTCATACATGAGCCACAACAGTGTCACTGAATCAGCGATACATTAATGGTTGCTTATCAATTACAAATAGCACTCAGAGAGCAGCAGGCAGAGATTGTGCAGTTTTCAGAGTTTTTTTTTTAGGTTTTTTTCACTCGTGTTTCATGTAATGAGGCCAAGGGAGAGAAATGCTGAGCAGCAACTTCAACTGCAATTTCACTTTCAGGACAGATAAAGTGTCTCAGGTCAGAGGCGGTCGCTCTGGTGTTGATCTTCAGAGTCTGTGGTCTGTTTGTTCTTTAGTCTGCAGTGTTGCAACAGTAACATTAGCAGCTCAGTCAGATGGGGTTGGGGGGAGGCTCAGACTGGAAAAGATCAGGCTCAGTTGGTGGTCCGGCACGTGTTTGTGCATCTCCAATAGATCTTAGCTGCCAGTTGTATTGATTCGTTGTTTTTGTGGACTTTATTCTAAAGGAAAATCATTTGGCATCTTTTTTTTTTTTTTGCTCAGAGTCAGTTTGTAAACAACTTTATGAAAGTGGACAAAGCACTAGTGAATTGTTACCCCAACCAAGGCAGCATTCAATGAGGTTTAATGAACCTAATCCAGTGTTTACCAGTCTCTCGTAAGGAGCTAATCAGAGTCCATTTAAGTCCACAACCATATAGCAAAGACCAAAAGAGTGAAAATCTGAATATTCGGTATCTCCCTATGAGAAAGTGGCGATATTTGTTGTCCCTTGTCTTCCACCTAGAAGGCACAGGATGAATACATAGCTGCGGTGAGACGGGGTTTGGCACTGAAGATTGAGTATGCTGTGACAGGAAGTTGTTCCTTTATGAGTAAGTCACTCCTGACTGGCTCGTCTCTTTTCCAGCTTCATTTTGAGCTCCTCATTGAGTGCTGTGGAAACAAAGAAGAACAAACACGCTGGGTCACTCCCAGTAACTAACACCTGCCATCTTCAGGACTTGTACATTCAAATGCCTTCGTGTAGTAGGCAAGCACACCCCATGTCCACTTAACCCGCACTTCAGAGCCAAGTGTATCCCACAATTCACTACTGCGCCACACCTGTTCAGCTGTTGAGAGTCATGCACCTATATGTTTATCTTACTGGAGCAGGTAAGATCTGTATTATCTACTCACTCTGTGTAAGAGGTGAAGGGGAGAGGATGAGTCGTCTCATTGGGTTGGTGGGCGAGGCCGGCACTGGTGAGGTCAGGATACGGCGGTCAGGCGCAGGAGACCTGGACAGAGGGCTGCTAGGCCAACGATCTGCACCAGAATGAAAGCGGGGATCATTGTCGGCGTCTGCCAGAGACTGTCTGCATGATGTTTGTGACGCTGAGACAAACCTTGTTTCGGAGGCAGGGCGGGAGCCCTTGGCAGGGGGCTAGAGGGGGCAGTGTGAAGGATCCTTTCTCCGTTCTCATCATTGGCTGAAACGTACGCTGATCGCACAAACAGAGTTTAGCCTCATCGCTCGAAAACACATAATTAGACAAAAAAAAAACAATCTGAGAACGTGCGTGATGCACAGTTGCCTCACTTATATTCTCTTCATAAGGCTCCTCCAGTAGGAACGGCTGTAGAGTTCCTGCTGTCTTCTCCACCAGAGCGTCGATGACCTCATGAAGGTCAGCACAGGGGATCTGGAAGAGGAAATCACAAACCATTTCTCATATTCGTCTTGCATACTTCTCCTTCTTCAAAACAGTTTTGGTTCTTCAAATTCAAAAATCTTTTAGAAATACATGAAGCTGTCACTAAAGAGACCCTTTAATCTGACAGCAAACAAGACATATTTCACTTCCATCTTAACAAATCTGTTATATGATTTCTATATTTTCAAATATTTAACCCCATAACCAGGAAGCACCCATCCAATATGCCTGTTTTTGTATTTTGTATACTATCATTAAACAGATCAGGCATTAGCCAATGATGTGACCTATCAGTATAAAAAACGGTGTCTTTAATAATATTATAAATGTACATAATATAAATGTTTTTGCAATCAGTTGCTCAAGTCTTAGTGCAACATTAATCCTATGTTACCTACATTTAAATGGATTCTGATGACACACTGTGTGGTATACAGATAATAAACCCGCTAACATATTATCAGCAGACACTTAGAATAATGTATCTGTATCATGAGAGAAAACCTGAATGGACGCATCCCTAACCTGAGCTTTCTCCTGTAAAAACATATTCATGATATAACATTAAACACAAGTTAATATATAAGTAAATCAGTTCTTATTCACTTACAGGATTTTCTACATCAATGACATAACCACCTTGGTCCCTCTGGGTCACACGATAATGTCTGAACACTGACCTGGAGGAAGAGAGACAAAGCTGGTAACGTTTGCAGTGAATGTTGTGTCTGTCAGTGAGATTTGCAGCTGTGGTGTGCAGATGTTCAGCAGGTGTTTACCCATTGAGGTCCTGCCGAGTAGTGACAGCCAGCGAGCAGCCGTCTCTCCCCGGTCGGAGCAACATGTTGCCACAGTCTGGGTGTCTCTCTAAAAGGACTTCAGCCTCTGTTCGAGACACCGGGCGAAAACACCTGCATGCAACACACCCACACACGTATTAATACAGGCATGCACACACTCTAAAAGTGCCACAGTACAGAGGAGGAGAACTCACGGCGGGATCTCTCCCACTAAAGGCACAGAGAGGGGCGACGGAGGAGCACGCGTGGGAGTGCGAGTTCTCCTCCTGGACCTCTCTTTGTCGACAACCTCCCTCAGCATCTGCAGCTGGCCAGGCAGCAACGTGAGACAGGACGGGACATTCAGCTGTGATTGAGACAGAGAGAATATTTAGTAAAAGAGAGAGAGAGACAGATTGGTCAAGGGATGCAGGCGTGCAAAAGATGAATATTTACATCTATAACGGAGTAGAGGAAACCTTTCCACAGCTCCCTTGATTCCAAGTTAGGTGCCTGGAAAAGACAACAGCCCCTTTACACCTTGCAAATGTGCTCATTTTAATTGCATGTGTGTGTGTTGAGGGGCATTACTGTGAGTTTGGTCTCTCCATCCTTCATGCGCAGGATGAGCCTGGCTGCCTCCAGGTTCCTGTCCCGACTGCAGTCGTCCTTCAGGGACACAAACCCACCGAGGTCCAGCCTCTCCACATACTGTAACACACACAAACATTCTTTGAGCACACTATGATGCACAAAAAAAAAAACAAAAAAACAAAAACAAACAGTCTGTAACTTACATGAGCGTCCTTGGCATTATTGAAGAAATACAAAGAATTCCCACACAGGCAGGTCCACAGTCGCCTGGATGCCTGTCACACACAGACGTAAACAGACATGTAAAATAATAAGGTCTGCTCTGGCAACGACAGTGCTGTTTTTCCGCATCTGTGCAATGGATATTTCCTCTTTATTTTATCACTCCCACATATCCTGTCCCAAGAGATGGATAGGGAGTGAGCCACAGCTGCTGTCAATCTGTGTCCATGGATCAGTGCAATACTCCACCTGAGCCAGGCTCACATTACACGTCTATATCCCATTAAAATGAGCCTAATGAGAGAGGAAGGGGCCAGGAGGGTGGGGTGGGGGTGTATATTATTCTTTGTCACCACACATATACAAATAAAAACAACATGAGAAATAACTATTGATGGATATGTCTTTTTTTTTTTTTTTTTTTACTGGATGCAACTTTGCATTTGAGATATTGGAAAAGCACTTCAGGGATCTGACTGTCAGAGCAATTCTGTCAAAATAAGAGTATTTCCCAGAGTCAGCATTGAATTCTAGGCGATGAAAAAGCTTAGCAGACATCCTGTATGTCACATAGATGTCTAGTTATTAAGATAAGACATACAGCCGCAAATCCCTCATGTGATGCGATTTGAATGACATGCAGTGTTTTGACAGCAATCGGGTTTCCACGATTTCACACGTCGCGATTTCCTTCATAAATTGTTGCACGTCAAAATCTTGCAAAATCAAACTAAACGGCTCAACTAGTCTATGATCCATAATGTGAAACAATCCGGCACCGGCTCCAGTGTTACAGCCTCGCCCATTCTAACACAATGAGGAAGTTGACAGCTCGCTGGGAATGGTGGGATCAGCCGGTGTGTATGCACACAGACTGACCACCGCTATCCACATGCATGCATCGGAGACAACATGGCACTTGAGCTGCATCGTGAAGAGCCTACCTTTTCTTTCGGTCCTCGCTTCTCCAGGTATCCTTCATAATAGCAGGGCGGGAGCTGCGCCCGGGGTCCCCCTGGCCCGGAGCGCTGCCTGATGGGTGCAGCCGCCATGAGTGTCGCTGGCTGGGCACCGACCGAGGACAAAGGGGCGCTGAGTAATTCGGGGGGGAGTGACACGCCTTCCCCGATGAGATAGTGCCGTGGCTATAATCCAACAGCTGGGTGGTGAAGCCTGCTGTGTCTGGGGATCATGCGAACGGGTGGCTGTGCAGATATAAATTTGATGGTTGTGGATTAATGTCCGAGAGATAGAGATGTTTGGGCAAAAAGGAGCAATTTGTGGATTTAAAGAAGAATCAGGTCACACTTCTGTGAAATTTTCTCATATCTAATCATTAAATTATACACATTTAAAAACACTAAATCAGTTACAGGCATGCGATTATTTGTATAAAGACACACTGGGAGCCAAATTACTTAATATTTATTTGAAGAAGCGAACGAACAGCATCCATTCCCCTTTACATAGTAACAAAAATATACAATACACAGAAGATTACATTTGGTATAGAGGTAATCCATATATCCTAAAGATAATCCAGGATAATCCCACTTTTAGTCTCCCCACAGTGTCACAGTTACAAAAATAAGGCATTGTGGAAGACACAGAAAGCTGTAATGAAGACACATGCAAGGCGGTTACATTTTTTACACAGAAAGTTCCTTTAACGTTGGGTATAATAAAGTAGAGCTTAAACATCTGATAATACTTCATTCATCAATATTTAAGTTGAGACACCTAAAAGGTTGGGAGCCATCACAGAATGTAGTGTTGCAATCAATGTCAGCTGCAGCATTCGGACAACTCTTTCAGCAGCACATAAAAATTGATCTCAGCCCTTTTGTTCCACATTATTCATCATCAATATTATACAAACTGCATTAATAGCCTGACCTCACCCCTTGACCCTCCTTTCTCAAACTCCAGGCTTTTGATTTAGTGTAATGAGGCATGCAAACCCACACCTGAACCACACAGTTACTGCTCAGAACAGCCAAAGCCCCCGGGCCTGATACATAACATGAATAAGATGCAGACAGAACATTTAAGACATACATACTACGATAAAAATGAGATTATTCCTCATATGGACCAGGAGACTGAGCTCCAGAGGCAGCATGGGATTGGGATGGGGCAGATAATGAGAAAAAAGGGGGTAAAAGGGGGCAGGTGGTGAATAAAGAGCAATGGGGGAGGGAGTGAGGGCATAATCCACTGCTGTGCACCCTTCTCTGCTGAAAAAGACCTGTCTGTTCCGCTCCCAGTTTAAACAGAGACGGGAGGGATGAGTGGGGCGGGGAGGCGGTCTAACAAGGGGATCATGACAAGGGGAGAAAGTTGGCATTTTAGTGAACAGCACAAACCCTCAGAGTTCATAGCCAGCTTGTAATAGGCTTAATTGAAACTGAAACCGGCTATTGTGAATTGCCCTTCCTCATTATCACTAAATTCTGTACACAATAGTTTGGAGATGGCATTTTCTGTCAGGTCTGGTGCACAGTTTCAGCCTGAAAACTGACGCAAGGCACAAACACGCCCAATCACACATCAGATTGATTTCCATGCTCCAAATTATAGGTTGGAGTACTAAAGCCAAGCTTACCCCAGCGCTATGGGGGGAAAACAAATCACAGACTGAAAACACATAGACAAACAGTTTGGGTAAAAGCCTACAAAACAATGTGAGTGACACTGCCAGCAGCATCAATAGAGCCTGAGAAAATAGAGGAACTGAGTGATGCTATGCTTCTTTGGCTTTGGTACGATGCTGCAAAATATCTGGGGTGGGGGCGGATAACATTACATCGTTGTGGGTTGCATTGTGATAGAAACAAATGTCCACTTTTCTTATTTAAACTATGAAGTAAATTGATGTAAAAAAAAAAAAAAAAGTGGAAAAACAACATGTCTGCATATAATCATCTCATCTAATTTGACAGCACTGTTTTTCCTTTTAAGGACAAACAGCATGCTCATTTAGTTCGGGAATTTGTGCAATGTTTCTTTGACATGAGCTCTAAGAGAAGAGGGTGGAGTGTAGTGAGAAAAACGTGAATTAAATCATTGACAACTTAACAATTAGTGTAATAAAGGTTATAGAACTTAGTAAATTTAGGTTGCCCTACAGCTCTTTGGAAATCATCTATTAAACAGCTTTTATTGTCTCAAATAAGTTTGTAAAACTGCCTCACAGATTCTCCATTAAAACATAAGACGAGCCACCGAACAGGAATTTGGTTAACAGATAATAGAGAGGCCATGTGACAGTGCCACTTTAGCAAATAGCTAGCAAAAAACTCAAGTGCCACCAGGTGGCAATAGAGGATAGTCTCAAACATCAACAAAAGGCAGCAAGTTCTCCATGTTGACTCTTAACGAGTCCATGATCACAACAGTACTTAAGCCCGAAGGCAGCGGAGTGAAAACTGGGAGTGTAGAAAACAGCCCTAAGAAGAGAGCATGCATATACATGCGAGTGTGTAGTACCAATATGAACAATACACAGAACAAGAAATGTCCTCTTGTGAATATAAAATAGGTTTAGAATAGTAGAATAAAGTACTTGCACTTTTTAGCATTTATAGATACTACTGGACACTCTCTGTTGGTCCTTCTTCATCATTCCCGGTGATGGAGGTGTAGTGTACAAAGTGCACAGGTGCATAGAGAATGAATACAAGGACTCAGGATATGTTAAATGCACCCACACATTACGCCATCATTTTTCTGATTTATCAACACTGTCCTGACTGTTAAAACTCTATCAAATCTTGGCATAGTAATAAAAAAAAGCTCTTTCCTCAAATAACTCAGATACAAAAAAAAGGTCCCTGTCTTGAGATGTTTACCCTTTAATTATAATAAAAAAAAAGATATCTTTTGATTACTGAGTCAATCATCCACCCCCCTTTTCATCCTCTCCATCCTGCTGCCCACTTCTTGCCTGGCTGTTTTCAGTGTGGCAGAGGCACCAGCACTTCAACGTAGTTATTGGGGAAGAATCCTGTTCTGCCCCGAAACGTTCCCTCGAACCAGTTCTCGTCGATTTGTCTGACCAAGGTGATGGTGTCACCCTCGTGGAAGCCCAGCTCTCCTTCGTTCTCTGGCTCAAAGTCATACATGGCTTTACAGCATGGCTCAGCTGGAGATAGAGACACAAAACAGTCGAGAGATGGAGGAGGGAGAAAGAACAAATACTGTCATTTTCAGTGAGAAGAATATTTGACAATTTCCCTTCAACAAGATTAGTAGGTTCTCCTTTAAAAAGGATTTCATTAGACACAGCTTGTCACCAGTATGTTTCCAGTAGGACTCTAGAATAGACCATAAAAGGAGAGTCAATAAAACAGGAAGTTTATAAGTTAGTCATCAGTGTGGTGAGGGAGGATGCTTCTGAAGCTCAAGATCAAAATCATTTTATTCCAACTATGATCAAATTTTAGTTTTTTTTAGACTTTTGACATTTCCTTTCTCTTGTGTTAGACTAAAGAGGCGAACATTACAACCATGAACCATGTGGCATGTTGCGATTTTTCTTGAGGTTCAGAAGCTTCACCAGTCAGTGAACAGGCTGTCGGATACATAGAAGTCAGCAAAACCATTTTTGTTTTTAAGATTTGATTGATTAAAACGACAAAGTCAGACAGAGCGCGGCTTGCTGAGGATTCTATACATCTGCAGCCTCTGTCAAAGAGAGTAATAGTCACACTGACAAGCCCCGTCTTGTTCTGGGAACCTGACAGACTGGACAAAGTGAACAAACACCATTCAGCAGTGTTAGTTGAATACTTTACCATCACACGAACATGCATATACCTCTCTGTCGCACAGACGTGCAACAGAGTGAGTCAAAGTAGTGAAACTTTCTAGTTCTGTGTAAGTGACACGTCATCTTCATCTGTCTGACTCACGTGGTCTGTTCTTGATGGAGGCTCTTTGGAAGGATGGAGCTGGATATTGTGCTGGGGCTAGTTAATGTCGCAGAAGGAAAGACACATCAGTCTTGAGAATGAGATTGACGTCCTCCCTGACACGTCCTCTTGGGAGTAGGCCACACACGATCGCACAAACATTCAAACACAGCTCTCGCGAAATATTAAAAAAAATAAGCTTACCCGGAGAGTAAGCTGGAGGGCTTGCTGCGGCTGGTGAGTATCCTCCATTAGTGTTTTCTACCTCTCCGTATTCGAAGGCTGGTCTGGGTTTGGGAGTGTATTTCTGCCTTGGACGCGAGTTAGCTTCATTCACTCTGTACACGATCAGAACAGAAAAATGTGACCTCTCCGAGCTCACAAGTAGGCGATGCAATAATACAGACAAGCTATAATCCAATTACTACACATAAAGGTTCAAAGCAAGACAAATCTACTTCATTTTATGTTATTCCAAAGGAAAATGTATTTATTCTTTCTGTTGTGGAGGACAGATATCACAATGAGCTGTTCTACAAAACTAAAGATATATAATTGGTGCGCAGCATCAGCTACTACTTGACATTCTTTACTTGTTATCAAATGAGTACAAGATAATATGGTACTGCTGAATCATCCCTCGTCACGAGCCAGAGGGCACAGCCTCAACACAAAAGGCATGCCGTTTTCCACAAATAGTCATAGCACTGACCTTTGGCTCAGTTTATCAGAAAGCTCCTCGAGGATCTGTGCAGCCTGTCTGTGGTACTGCAACATCGACTCCACAAAAGAAGACAGCTGACTCACCTGCTCCACCTACGTGCACAGAACACAAAACCTATTTTAAAACCATACATAGAAACAGAAGCAGTAACCCTTCACAGCATTCTTTACTGGTTCAACCATTTGAATTTCCTTATCATTACGCCAGTACTGGTAACAATAACTTCACTCAAACAGATCGGAAACATCTCTTCATGGCAGGTATGAAAACGGTAAATACTAAACAAACGGGTTTGACGAGCTCGCACTACTGCAAGTCACTGTAGAAAAAAACCAACAAAAAACAGGTATGTCACCTGACACAAAATGTCCTCAAAGACGTGGTTTCCTAGCTGGGAAACTTTCTCCAAAATGCATTAATACGCCATTACAGAATATGCCAACTCCATCTGCTTAAGCCACAAATAGTTTTAATAGAATCAGAATAATTGTATCAGGTTGTATTAAATGTATTTCTTCTATCAACTACAGTGAAAACTAATGTTGTTGGACCTGAATCAAACAGTCTTGGCACACAAATGATGTCTTGGCAAAAATTTGCTTTTCACAGCTCCCCCAAATTTTTTAGGATTTATGTATTCGTTCATCTTCGGTCTCTGAGGAAAACTACACAGGATTATAAAACTTCTGCTTTGTGTGAACTCTGCTAATGTATAAAACCACATATTCAGGTGACAGTATTTCCACAGACCAAAACAACAAACAACAACTTCACTGTCATTCTGATGCTACAATGACGTCCAAATGTGCCATTTGCAATGCAAAGTGAGTAAGTTTAGTCTACATGCTACTCACATCCGTTTCCAGCAGGTTGTGCATGGAGCTTTCAGCCATTTCTTTTGACTCGTGGAACTTCTCGAGGGCCTGTCTGATCTCTTCATCTGGGATTTTACCTTGACGTTTCTTTTTGTAATCGTAGTCCAGACGCCGGCCCTCAAGCTTCTTCAGGTGGTGCTAAAGGAGTGAAAGGAGTTGGGATTTGGGAGGATGGTGTTAGATGATAGATACTGTATAGATAGATGATATTACATGAAGTATTTTCATATCTGAATTGTAAATACAGACTGCAGAGCTATGAGTCACCGCCTGGCCTAAACATGCAGAAGCATACTACCTCTTTGACTCTACCTGAATGTCTTTGATGTCCTTCTCAGCGACTCCCTGCAGTGGATCAATAAAGTTCTGCTTCACGTCAATATCCAGAGAGTCCTTGATTTCAGCCATTCTCTTCATTGAGTCCCCAATGTCTATTAGAGCTCCACCTGTAGCACACAGGCAAAATACCAGCATTAGGGAGTGCGTGACAATGTGAGGCATGGTAACAACAATTATCATTGGCAAGACTAAAACATACAAAATACAACAACATAAAAATACAAGTAGATGCATTGCTCTCCTCTCTTGTCTACACTGTTCTTACCAAAGTTGGTGTCCTTGCCCATGTCACATCCATACTTAGTCATGCACTCTCCCAGGAGGCCCTCAGGCTGGGGGTAGCCCGGGCTGTTCACCTGCCCACGGATTTTGGACACTGTATTGAGCATGGAAAGCTTGGCTCTTGTTGCCGGGTTGGGCTGGAGGTACTCTGATGTTTTAGCGATGACTTCCACCACTGCTTTGCTGGTAACATCTGCTCTCTGGTGGTACAGTTTAGACAGAGACAATAATTAAAAATCTTTTTAATGTCTGATTATTTTAGTTAAACAGTAAGCCCTGTGTGTAAATGTAACACATTACAAAACTGTACAAAATGTACATACACCTACAGTATACAGTACATATATTAACCAAGGTGAAAAGCTGCTTTACATTGTGATTACTGACATCTCACATTAGGTATAACCTAGTTTTTATAGCAAAGAGTTAAGAGGATATGTATTGCTTAGTCTTTAGATAGTTAATGAAGGGTTACCACTTCTATTGAAATTTATCAATGGAACCTTGTAAAGTGTATCTAGTTTTTTTTGTAGTTTAGGTGTTGCATAAAATCGTTCATCAGTGTAGGGAAGTGGGAGTCTGTTCCTGTTTCCAGTTCAATAGAATTAATCTGTGTGCCAGAAGATGTTATTAAGCTAAAATGTTTGTAATGTTACCCGCTCGAGGTCCTTGAAGTCTTCATCCAGTTTGGTTCCCTCTGCACCCCCAACCTTCTCACTCACCAACTGTGAACATAGAGCAATCAGAGAAACAATTATGTTCACATATTCGACATTATTCTCAGGGATGATTAACTAACTTTACAATCTACTAGGGAAGTAATGGTTCAGAAACCAGAGACTGAAACCACGTCACAAATGTTTCTTGCAGTTCCGTGCTCCAGCGTTGTGGTACCAGCTGTATTTTGTGATGGAACAGAAACTGTTGAGTGATTCCCTCGAATGTTTTGGCAGTGCACCGTCAGCCATAAATATAGAATAAAAGCTAGATACCCAACACCAGGATGGCGCCTATTCAGTCTAATGAAAATGCTTGCCTGCCGCATACAGTCTTCTGGGTTCACTTCCTGGTTATGCAGCCCACTGAGGTGTATAGTAGCTAAGTAGTATTTTTACTGTTGGTCTGCAAGTTCCTGCTGGGCCCATAAACTTCACATTGTGATTTAAAAAAATAAAATCTTCTGACATTCAACCACCTCTTCCCTTTTTTTTTTTGTTTCTTTTTATGTGTGTAGGTATATATTGATGTAGATATCAAAGCGGCTGGAAATTTGTGAAGTGATGTATGAAAAAATGTGAAATTGTATTGTATGGATGTATGTATGGAATGGTAATGGAAATGAAAAGAAAATATGAGATCTAAAAAAAAAAAGTGAAATCTTCATGGATCAATAGAGTCATAATTGATCATGTTTACAAGTCAACAGAGGTCTCTTTTATAATGGCAACCAGACTGAGCGGTGCTGCCCTGTCTGTATGATGGTGTGTAACATGCTAGTCAGCTAAGCAAATTAAGTGCCACTGTTCCAGCACATCGGAGTGTTTACTGGCTGGTTACAGCAAAAATGAAACAAGAATAGTGTCAATCATCTGTCGACATTGTTCAACTGAAAACAGTTTGTATGTGGAAACACTTATGAACACAACAGCATAACCCGAATGTGTCAATTAGTGAAACAAGACAAAAACACAATCAACCTCTCACGGCAGATTCAGACCAGAGTAATCATGATATAGAATTGTTTATCTCTGTGTATATGTGGCCTTGTTGTCAAACAGGCTTAAACCAGACTATCACAACCACACTATTCTGTTTCCAAACTTTAATGGACATTTAATATCTTCCACCATTTTCTTTTTTTCCGGGCTCGGTTAACACAATTCTCAAATTCCAAGTCGTGCCCATGTTTTCCATTAGTGAAGGAACCTCCTGAATTCTGCAGAGGGGAGTGAACTCTAAAAACTGGACTCTCCTCTCTACCGAGCGTTTCTCTGTTCCATAAGGAATTATACTTTTTCACATTTTTCCATAAGGTCAGCGCACACAGTGCAGTTTCCTACTGTAGACCATGGATACTTTTACTAAACACACATGCTATCTTAATCTTGCTCTCACTCACTAATTCATATGCTCACACAAGCCACATTGACTACATTCAGCATTTCCCATCCAGAGAAACAAACTCTAAAACCCTGTACCCCATGGCTGGCAGGCCAAACAGAGACTCATTGTGCGTGTGAGTGTGTGCGTGTGTTTTCTCATTTGGTTCGACTCAGTGCAGCTGTCTGCACCAGACTGCACATAAAACTCTATGACCAGATGGATCAATCAATCTCTCTAGTTTATATAATACACAGGCCCGGCAAAGTTATTTTGTGTGAAACACTCACTGACTCTGAAAACGCCTTAAGCACTGATTGCCAACTGGGATACAACTCAGCCCCAAATGTTCCCTAATTATGAAGTCTAATAGACTCTGTTTTAATTGCAATTAATGAATCTTTTGGTACCAGGTGTTTAGTTGTGGTGAGTAGATGTGTGAAATTCACAAACAAAGGCTTTCAGCAACCCATCTGCTTGTCCTCTATGACTAATAACCCTTCCCATCCCAGTCCAAAGATGCCTTCTATCCAGAAAAACTTGACTTTTAGGTGTACTTTTCTGATATTTTGCTTTAAGTTACCTTTACCCTTTGGTACACAGAAGTGTTGAAAAAACAGGTTTCAGATTTGGCAAAGACTTGTTGTGGAATTGAGGGGTCCTGCCTGGACAAGAAGTGTGGTTGAGTGTGTTTGATCAATGTCAAAAGCAAGATGTGTAAAAAGATGTGGACTGAAATGAAGTGGGTGCACAGTAATAAATACCACATGCACAGTGTCAGTAACTTAGCTGATGTTTACTCTGTTAAATCACTGATCGATTCAAGTACATTTTTATGGCAGTATGGAATCCACCTTCCTCTAATTACCCTCCTCCACCCTGTTTTCTTTGTCTTCATAGCCTCAATGAAAAGGTGTAACACCTGTTAGCTGTGGTTTATACTGTCTTTTTACAGCTGTACAGTATGTCCCAACCGTTGAGGCTTTCGCAGTGGGAGCTATCACAATATGGTGACGTTAGCAATCCACCTGCACGGTTTATGTTTTGCATAAGCTCATACAGAATATAACATTCCTGCACACTCGCTCCTGGTTCATTATTATCAGTGTCTTGCCAACAAACTGACTAAATCTATGTCAACTGGGTTAATTAAGGAGCTGGTTAGGGCAGAGTGTTCACATTATTAGAATTCCTCACTGAGCAGGGAGTTGTCACTTACATATCGCACGTGTTATGGTAGGGTACGTTAGACCAAAGCAAGGGCCTGTAGCAGGACAGTTGTCATCAAAACACAGCCCACTGGTTTTGCAGGCTAGGTCTTGTTTTGCTTCGTGTTTGTGATGGTGGCTTCAACTTTTAACTTCTTAAAGAGCCAATAGTCATATTTATTAATCGAAGAAAGATGAGTGCTGTTTGGATTTTAATATCACAACACAAATTCAATGAATCCAAGATTTTTAAAAGCAACTAATGCCGGGCTGTGATACAGATATACAGACCACTGTCAATCTGGCAGACAAACATTTGACTGATTTTAACACTTAGTTTAAATATTTGACTTGCTTCTCTACGCGTCCAGACCCATCTGGTGTCACTATTAATTACTGCTTTAGTTTTACATGCTATGTCTCTCACACTGACTATAAATGTCACAAGAAAACTTATATTCTGAAATGAGATGTTCAGCAATGAAAACAGTATCACAAAAGATAAAAAGAGAGGGAATAATAATGATTTCGGTGCCTCTTCCTTTATATGTTAGATCTAAATAATTGATTTCAGATCACTGATGACCTTTCTTTAATAAATTGAAATCTTGAGGTGTGAAAATAAACTAATTTACTTAAATGTCTGGAAAGTGTAAGCCATGATATCATCCACAAAGATGTGATCAGTTCAGATGAGGTGAGTTCAGGTGTATATTTGAAAATACAGCAGATCCTTATAGCTGAGTGGTGACAGCAGTTTTTAATGAATCACTGAACAAACATGTCGTGTGATTTGAACTATGGTCTCACCACAACGCATTGGTCAATTTGTGTTGAGACATTGTGCAATCCAACATGTTAGAGATAACAACAACAACGTCAACTGAACACGAGGGTTTTTAAACCCATGATTGATGGATCTACCTTCTGTTTAACTTGACAACAACAAAAAAACAAAGAAAACTGAGCAACACCCACCACATACAGTACCTCCATCAAGCCAGACACTCGCTCTTTCAATGCTTGACTTCTTATAAACTTCGGCACATTGGCGCTAATCTTCTACTTTAATGTTATATTAGTGAAAATTCAGATATGCAATCTATGCAATCAGAAACTTGGCTGCAAACTCGGGACAAATAATCAACCGAAAGTGCTCCAGTAGCCATGTTTAACGTTTAAACGTTTTTAAATTGTCATTTAGCTATATACGTTAGAATAACGTTAGATTAACGTTATTCTAACGTTGACGTTACGGCTGAACATTGACGTTGTACCTGTGAGCCACAACGAAATTGACAGTTGTTGGTGAGTTTAATAACAGTATAGCTCGTCGTATACTTTTCAACACGTTCAAAACGTTTCACACACGACACAATGACGTTTTTTTTAATCGATACTCATAATGTTTCCCACTTTAATTAGCCGGTTAGCTTGAAGCTAGCGCAAACTCGCGATAAAAGTAACGATAGTGTTAGCTAAATTAGCTTGCTAAGCTACCGGCCAATGTTTAAAAAAAATGTCGCCCGTTTACCTGGCTCGCTTTGTAAAATTGCTTCTTAAATCCCGCGACGGACATCTTGCACCGTCAGTGTTTCCACCTGGACCTCGACGGGGAAACTAGTTTTCGAGTAGTTTCTGTGGGTTTCGTAGTTTACAGCACGGAGAGCAGCCGAACACGTCTTCAAACTTTGCACCGTAGATGTGAAACTTGCTAGGCAACCACAAGTTCCTGGCCGCAGTTACATGTGGGAGGCTTCATCCTGCTGGATAAAGTGGGTCAAAACACACACACACACACACACACACACACACACACACACACACACATTCTTCTTTCTCAGCGAAATGTCACAGTGAATAAACTGATGATTTTAGCTGACATCCATTGAACTTTTTATTTTATTTTAGATTTTAATTTTGTATGTTGCTGCTGCCTACTGTTGATTGATAGTAAACCAATTGCAATATATTATTGAAAATGTATAATTTTGTATATTGATCATTAACCTTCAGTCAAAATCTATCCTATCCTAATTTGGTTGAAAGCCAAATTACTGTTTCCTCTCCAGGGTGAAGAAAGTCCTTTTATATTCAACATTAAAGGACCAGTGTGTAAGTAGTATTTTTTTGCAGGAATAGAACACAATACTCATTAGTATGTTTTCATTCGTGTATAAGAACTGTATTTGTTGTCTTAAAATAAGCCCTTTATATCTACAACAACATGGAGTCTGCCATGTTCACAGACAAACCAAACACTGATCTAGATGTGGCCTTTTTGCTTTTTATGTGAATTCCAGAGTTTTTCCTACATGCTTAGAAGAAGAGGGTGAGCCGTATGAGAGCATTCATTTGGTTGCAATTTGCAACTTCACTGCTAGGTACCACTAAATCCTACACACTGGACCTTTAACTGTTAGACAAAACTATCCATCCATCCATTTTCTGTAACCGCTTCTCTTCATCAGGGTCACGTTGTTAGCTCGAGCCTATCCCAGCTGAGGTTGGATACACCCTGGTAGAGTCGCCAGTTCATCACAGAGGACACAGAGACAAACAACCATTCACACTCACATTCACATCTATGGTGAGTCCTATTAAGTGCATGTCTTTGGACTGTGGGAGGAAGCCAGGGTACCCGGTGACAACGTGCAAACACACAGAAAGGCTCCCAGCCAGGGTTCAAACCAGGAACCTTCTTGCTGTGAGGCTACAGCGCTAACCACTGCAAATATTTAATATATATCATTTTTTTATCATTTTTTATTTTTTTAACTGATAAAAGACCTAAAGCAGTAATCCTTTATCCAAATTGTTGACCATGATTTTTTTCTCACTTGACTAACGGACTATTTGTTGTAGCTCTAAGTTAACAACACAAAAGGAATACAGTATGTGTTCAACACAAATGCTAGTCTGTGATTCAAAACATCATGACCGTTTACATTTGTCGGATTATAATATATCATTGATTTTACAAACTTATTAGACATCAACAAGATCAATTATAAAAGTGTATCAACATGAAAGCCAACTTCAAGTTCGAATAAGACTCAGTGAAACACTTCAAAAGAAAAAGAAACCATTTATTACATTCTTAAACTCACATATAATGTATCCCATCGGACAACAATATATATCGCGCTGTGTGACTCAGTTACTCTTGGACTAGTAATATACCTGTTGTACATTTTGTCATATAGGGAAAGAGAAGGGAGACAAACTATTCTTTTTTTTTGTTTATATCTTTTCCTAATCTTTCTTGAATTAAAAAAAATAGATCACTGACTTTACAAGACAAAAGTGGAGACACTTAAAGAAAAAGGTGGATAAAAGACTGACAAATAAATGCAAATCACAGCAAAAGAAACATTAAAATCCCAATAACGAAATTCATCTTTAAGTCTAACTGATTATTATTATTATTATTTTTTAAATTCTTATGTTCTTGAAATTTCATGTTACAATATTAGGACAAACGGGAAGGGCTTTGACACTCTGTGAGTAACATTCACAAAAATAGAACTTACGTCCACAGTGATCATGGTTATGGGTCTCATCTTAGGTGCAAAGGTGTGAGGAGCACAAGGCTAAAAGACGACACTGGTAATAAAGGGACAGGAGATCACAGCTAGCTCCCTGAGTGGCAGGTAGCAGGTCCTCACAGACTCTGCTCAAAAACTTCACAGCACCCCAAGTAAGACATTATCATCATCATCACCACCATCATCATCGTCATTGATGTTATAACAACCTTCAGAAAGCGTGTTATGTATGTACATGAAAAATGTAAACAGTTATGGATGACCTTGTGTGACAGATAAAACAGAACAAAACAACAAAAATAATAAAACAGATTAAGTCTTACTGGCATTGAGGCCCAACTCAGGGGGGAAGCTGGTAGCTCTGTCTGGCCTTAGACTAGTGTCCAGTGAGAAAGAGGAAAGTATAAGTGCTTGGTATTCGGAAGTGTTGGGGTCTAAAGGAGAGAGGAACAGCAAATGTACAAAATAATACAATTGCTCCAACCAGCGAGGAGGATTTATGATACATATTGTGGATCATCGACGTTCCGGTCAACTGAAACATTATGAGTGAAAGACAGTTATACCACGACTACTGCACTGACTGCTGGTTAGAAACAGGCGAGGAGATCCTCTTTTATTATACAGTTTGCGAAGTCATATTTTGCCTTGCTTTCTCTTTTCCTTAGTGTCCTCTTGGGGGAGTTGGGTGGGTGGGGAGCAACAGCGCAGTCTGAAAGCTTTCAGTTTAAACGCAAAGGCAATGTCATTTCGCCTTAGTTCGGATACACTGCCTCCCCTGCTGTGTCACATTGGCAACAAGTGTCCACCCCATCGCTTGTGTGATGGCCGCACCTAACCACCCAGCTGGGTTAGTTCGCCGTCAGGACAAGAGAGGGATGTTGCCATGGAAACCTGAGAGTACTGTCAAGAGAGAAAATAGTCCAGAAAAAGCTCTGAGTCCAAATATCAGCCTTTGTCGAAGTATCCATCGCTCCTTCCTCTCTACATCTTACTTCTCTCTCCCTTTCTCTCACACATTCTAACTCTCTCCATATACTTATATAGTCATCTATTTACATTCTTATTTAAAATATTTGTTTATAAATGTGTATATAAATTAAAGATAATTTCATCTTATCCTGTCTCTAAGTGGCATTTACAAGGGAAGGGGTGTGTGGGACTGAGGTTTCTCATTGCATAAGAGCCTACAAAGAGGCAGCACCAAACACTGGCTAGATGTGTGTGTGTGCGTGTGTGTGTGTGTGAAATTGGTTCTCAGGTGATTAAAGAAATCAGCCTAAGCCGTGAGTCATATCTGTGTGTTTGTTGTGTGTTTTATAGCAGAGTAAATGACTCATGATCTTGGTCCCTAAGTGATGGTCAGTACAAAGGTATTGTCTGTATGAGTACGCATGCGTATCATACTGAGATGAGAGAAATATTGACCGGGAGCTGTATTAATAGTGAGACCGGTTGATCAACACAACTTGATTCTAATACTGTGTGTAAAACTCTGTCTCAGAGCGGCAGGGTTGTACATTCACTGTTAGGTTCTCTGGCTTGTGCACTGGTGCTTATCGATGAGGTACATTCATAACTGGTTGGGTGATCCACAGTGGATCTGATGTTCAACAAGTGTTAGAGCTTGGAGTCTCGTGCTTAGTGGGCTGCTGTGTTACGACGCCCGTTCGCTTGCTGTTAATGCTACAATATGCAGAGGACATGAGCATGTGTAGTGTAAGGTGCTTTTGGCTGCTGGGAAAGTGGAGGACTACTTTGGGATCATGGGAGACTGAGTTTTTAGTCCTGGATTGTCTCTTTAACTGCTGGTTGTTGAGCTTCAACATCTCTATCCTACTCTGTCTCTCCTTTCGCTTCCCTACCTCTTAATACACGCTCTCCATCTCTCTCTTGTTTGTCTATCTGTGCGTCTAACTGTCAGTGGAGTCCGGCAGGGACATCTCGCTGCCAAACACTTCCCGGTATAGTGGTGGGAAACTGTATGCGGTCTCTGGGTGGACCAAACGGAAAAACTCTAGTTTATCGATGTGGAGGTTACAGATAGACTTCATTATGGGCAGCTTGGACACCATCTGTGGGGACAGAAGATACACCAAAGTAAGTTTATATGTCTTTATTTGAGTATATGTGTCTAAGAAGAGTCATGACCGCTTGTCTTTACCTTGTCCAGTTTCTCGTCAGAAGCACCACTCTTATGTAGACTGTGCTGCAGAGCCAGGTAGACTTTCTCCTGGAGTTTCTGAACCTTTTGGCCTTCTGTTAGCCAGGGCCGATCTATAGGAAAGAAAAGATGAACCCCTTAACATAAAGTTTCATATCAGTATATATTCAAATCCAAGATGCTGTTTCTTTTGTGGTTGCAGCATTCAGTCAAATGAAATGTCTCACACATAATTTATATCATGTTCTTTCTTTGCAATTCTCAATGTATGAATGAGTCAAGCGTGCAGAGAAAAATACCCAGATTTATAATAGATCGTTTATCCTTACAAGTTAGATAAATGATCTGCAATAACAAACATACCAGCATTGAATATGACTATTTAACTATGCGCACTTGAACATGTTCATGTTTATTTCTGTGGCGAGAAACAGAAAGAGGAAAGAAAAATAATCACCAGGAGATAGAAGGACGGCAGCACTAAACAGAGCCATCTCTTCATCAGACAGCTGTAGACGACAGAGTCCTTTCCCGAGGTCAAACACAGCACTTACTAGGTCGTCACAACCTGCATAAACACAGCAAATTAATAAATCAGTTGTCAAAAATAATAGCTTGAAGACTTCAATGGTCCTGCTTAATTCAACAAGTCGCCCAGGAGATACCCTGGATGATTGAGTCTTTCTTTTTAATTCTTGTGTTATTGGCCAAGATGGAAAACTGTTTTTTTCATAGTGGGAAAATCCTATTGTAAAATTACTGTCATAGAAGCCAAGTGTTTAAAAAATTTAAAAACAGCTCACAGAAAAAAAAACACTGCATTTTCTGACATTTTTTTAATGACATAACTGATTGAATCTAGAGTCATTTTAGGAACAATTACCACAGTCAGGTCACTTAAAGTAATGAATTACTTTAGTCAAGGCAGAGGTGTCTCTGTAAGCTGTCATTAATGGATTCAGTACAGTAGGGCTGAAACATTTTCTTGGGCATTACAGGTAATTACCGCACCGTGCGTGTAAAAAAGGCTTTCAGACTTACATAAAGAAGGAGAAACATAAGAAGCTTTCACATGTCTCCGTCAATTATCCGAATGCTTTCGAGCATTACATAACTACATTCCCATCTGATCCTCACCAAGCGCTTTGAAGAACTGTGCCGGGGCAAATTTCCCATTGAAGAAAATGGTGCTGTTGTTGATGTTGAAAGCTCGGCACATACGTATCAGCAGGACTTCCAGACAACCTGAAAGGATAGCCACAGACAGAGGCAAAGAGATGGAGAGATGGAGAGGAAGATAGAGTGGGTGACAGAGAGGGGCCAAGATACTCCAACATGCACAAAAACAACACAAACAAAATGTAAATAATTTTGACCCAGATTGGCGCACAGCACATGACATTTTTGAACAGTTTAAAAATCAACAGGATAACATGGATATCCATAAAGATTTTTTTAAGGTTCAAAAGATGTACAGAGAGTTAGAGAGAGAGAGAGAGAGAGTGTCAAATATATGCAGTTTATGTCACAGAAGTAATTGAAAATTTTTGTTCAAACCAGGTGTGTGCCATTTTTTTCAAACGCATGAATGGATAGTAAATAAGGCAAAGGTAGAGAGATGGAGACAAAAAAAACAGGAAGGAACTGGAGTTAGCAAGTTTCAGACGTTGGAAGATTTAACACTGCACATCAAGCATTTCAGAAGTGAGCATTTTTAGACTGTGCACTGACCTGCTTTCAGCAATATAATCTGATCATTCTGGCACAGGTCCATGAAGCCTGCAATGCGTTTGGCAAACTCCACCACATACTGAATGGCATTGGTGATGTGGTGTGCACACTGCTGCCACATCCACTCGGCTGACTGAAAAAGGAAACGTAGAACGTGTGTGTGAATCATTTCAGCTTAAATACCCTCAGGTTTTATATTTCTATCTGATATTGTGATGGTGAGCTGTTGTTGTGATCCGGTGCTGATTGCACATTTCAATGCTATAAATGTATCGGACAACACAAGACTTTACACACATGGGGTTTAAAGTGTGCATTATGTACCTTGTTTTGAAAAGCACGCGTTTCCTCCGGTGTGTATTGTGCCCAGGTGAATCTCTTCATGTCTTCAGCGCTGTACTGACACGTCTCCAAGTGAGACTTAACAATACTCTGAGTGATGCGCTCTGTAAAAACAAAAAAACAGATATGCCTAAATATGAGTGTTTTTCACACTCTGGGGTGGTAATAGCTTTGGGCGTTAAAGAGACACAGAGAGTGTCGCAGAGTGTAACGGTGGTCTTGTTTACATATCCATAGATCATAGCAGTGTCACCTTGAACAAACAGATGCTCCGCACCACTCGGCTGTCACATTTGCCACTGATCTGATCACCTGATGTGATTTAGGCTCATCACCTTATTTTTTTCTCTGCAGCTGTGAGGATCTTTTCAGCCTCCTGCACTTATAATATCCTCCAGTCACAATATTTACTCATTGTTTCCTCTAAAAGTCCCCAGAGCCCTATTCTTCAGCCTCCCTGCAGTTTATTGCTACCAGTAAGCATGAAGATGTAAAATAAAATAGAAATACATTCTTCCTCAGCGTCTCTGGAGACACTAAAAAAATGCTCATGCTTCCTTATCACTATAAATACCACTTCACCATCAGCTGTCCTTGTTTTTTCGAGCTTGTTTCCCGCTTGTTTTGCCCATTTAATCTTACATTTGTGTCCTTGTGTCCACTTTATCCTGTTGTGCTATTCTCTCTTCTGTGTATCATTCTGGTTCTTGTCCTTGTGATTCATCTTCATTTTTTTCTTGAATCGCTTTTGCTTTTTAAATTACATTTGTGCTTATTTCATTTAGTTTTATTTCATTCATTATTCAACCTTTTTTTTTACCCTTTCCAGGGCAACACTGCTAATAGTTCTCTCTAAATTCTAAAAGGACAGTAACCCTAAGCATTATATCCAACAATACAACATACTCACCCCTTTTTTTATTTCTTTTTTTTTTAAAGAAATGTTTTGGGCTTTTCAAGCTCATAAAGCGCATAAAGACAGCTAAAGAGTAACAGGAGAGTGGTGAGAGAGCGACAGGGAATGGCATACAGCAAAGGGCCACAGGTTGGATTCCAACCCTTGGCCTCTGCATCTTCAAATATTAAGGACAGGAATAATGGACTGTGTGATTTAATGTGAAACAGTGCAAAGAAGTGTTCATTTTGCAGTACGATCACGCAGCGGGAAATTATCATAACAAAAGGGAGCAATGTGACAACATCTAAAAAGATGAAAATCCTTTTTTATATTAGATAATTATCTGTTATATAATATCCTGCCTCGTAGAGGTCTTCATTTAAGTTGGCACTATTTGAGAGTTTAAGTTTTCTTGTGCATAAAAATGAAATTATTTGTTATTTAAATACTCACCGAGGTCTGTTATTGAGCAGTCATCAGGCAGATGGTCCAGCAGTGCATGTGTGTGTTCCAGCAGCGCATGTGTGTGAGAGTGTGTATGCAGGAGCTGGATCCCATTGCCGTCTGCGCCGTCCAGCATCGTCTGCTGTGGGGAATTCTGATTGGACAAGGATGAGGAAGAGGAAGAAGAGGACGATGAGTTGGAGGTGTTCCCGGTGCTGGCTCCTCCACCGAGCAGCTCCAGGCTGCAGTACTCGCTCGCCTCCTCGGGGGTCAGCGGCAGGTCAAATAGGTCAGGCAGCGCCGCGATGTCATCCAGGTCGCTGAGAGTGGAGCTGGACCCCCCGGTGCTGTAGGACCGGCTCAGTCCCTCTTCGCCGTCCTCCCTGCCAGTGCCACAGACACCGTCCTCCTTGGGTAAGGACAGAGCTGTAGAGCCCCCACCTCCAGAGCCCACACACTCCTGGGACTTTTGGTGTTTCTGCACCTCAGCGTAGAGGCTGTCACGCTGCTTCTTAGACATACGACCAAACTTAACCGCTGCAGAGAGAAAAGACAGTTCATTAAAGTCAACCAACGGACAAATAAAACAATCCACAGACATCTTACATGTGACTATAAATACTTAAAGTGAATATTGATGACAATAAATCAAGGATTTGATTCATATATTTTAGTGTAGAGACATTCACACATGTTCTCTAAACCTGTCACCAGTTTAATTGTAATATTTTTCACACTTGGAACACTTCTGCCATCTTTTCCTTAAAAACTGTATGTTTCAGTCCCTATAACCAGTTTGTATGATGGCATTTTGTCAACTCTTCAGTCTATACACTGAATTTGTTTTCTCTCTGCGACCTACTATAGAGGGCAATAAATGGTGAGCTCTCTTATGCCAGCTGATGTGAAACATTACAACAGAGGGCTTCGGATTTCCTAATATCAATTTTAAATGAAAGGAAAACATGGGGAATCACCAAACACAGACATCTACTGACGTTAAATTTACAAGGATCAGTTCTGGTGAATCTTTAAGTCTAGCACTCAATTTCATGGTTAAAGGTATCGTGTATAGAGAGTACAGTGCTTTCTTTGTCTGTGCTTACCATCTCTACTCATGCCCAAGGCCAGACATTTCTGTAGACGGCAGTGCTGGCAGCGGTTCCGGTTAGTTCGGTCGATCAGGCAGTTCCTCTGGCGGGAACAAGAGTACATGGCATTGTTCTGCTGACTGCGACGGAAGAAACCCTAGACATACACAAACAAAAACACACACACACATACAAGCACTGTAAATGACACACTCATCCGAGATAAAAAACAGGTTGGTTGAAGTTATGTTTGATAAACTTGTTTTTTATTCTGTGTTTCTTCCTTACCTTGCAGCCTTCGCAGGTGATGACTCCATAGTGGATTCCTGAGGACTTGTCCCCACAGATCTTACAGGGGATGACCTCGATCTGAGCTGTAAGGACAAAAGACAACATTGATGACAGAGGTCAGGATGCTGCTGTATGAAACCGCCTCGAATTTACTTAGTGAACTTGAGATCTGTTTAGTGAGGTGCAGCTGTTACATTTTTGGCTTGTTTGACACTGTTGAGTCACTCTGTGGACTGCTGCCAAAAACTAAACTATCTAAACACGAACACAACATTAGGTAACAAGATAAATCCGTTCAAACATTACACATACTTTCACAAGAGCCCATATTTGGCATATGATATTCAGTGCCAGTCAGCATAAAAAGGCCGTTTTACACTGACTGAGAACAAAGACTACATCCAGTTTTGTATAGCACTACAACTGCTGATCGATTTAAACTCTTTGTTACAGTTTTTATAATACATTTGAAAGGACTTCTTCCTCTTTGTCCCCTGTTACCAAGTAGTTATGTGTCTCCATTTATTTTTAGCCCTTTGGGAATATTGTCAATAAACACTAATCATTCATTTCCAATAATAGCCTAATGATACACAGCTGGACAGTTAGTCCCACTTAAACCTGACAAGATGGCCAAATTATCCCATGCATATTTTCTCTCTTCTTAAGTGGAGGATGTAACAGAACATCCTTCTGCTTAATGACACAAAATGTGTTATTTTAATTCTCGGGAGCTTCTCCATCACTGTAATACACGCCAGCCATATGCCGGACACGATTCGTGTCTCTCTCTCTGGCGGGTCATTTATGTTATGCTCATGATGTTTTCTCCATCTATAAACCTTGGCCAAAATTAGGTCCTTTGTATCTTCTGTAGGCCTTGAAAAGGTCGGCCATGCTTTTATCTTGAGGTGGTTAGACTGCTGTAACTCAGTGTGCTCTGAGCTCGATTAGAAGGATATCTCCCATCTGACACAAAACGCAGCTGCAAGGATTTTAACAATTTCTATTTCATCAAGTTATTGTACTACACCTTTCATTACTCTTGCCTCGCCTCTCCCAGGAGACCTTGAATTTCAGATTTGAATTTCAGATTTTACTGACAGTGTTTTGGTTAGACAGAGTTGCATTTGAGTCAGTGCAGTCTTTAATCCTGAATTATTCCGGTTAAAACACACCTCATTATCAGGGGTGAACGTGTCTTTGAGGCTGCCAAACTGTAAATGAATGAAAGATCATAACTTACTTTCATATTTATCGGAATAGCTTTTATGTTTTTTTTATGACCTCTGGACTTTCCTTTGTAGATTAATATTTGAAAAGCACCATATAAATCATTTATGATTATTATTACTAGGAAATCCTTAACACATTTCAGAAACTGAAACAAAAGACTCAAATAATCAAAGATGAAAACACGTCTTGTAATGGGTCCAGTAAGAGAGACATAAGAGACGCTGTCCCAAAAAAAGCACATACAGTACAAGAGAAGATAACTTGCCATGAACTGTGTTTGCTTGCACTCTGCATGTGGCCCCCATGAGGGAACAGAGTACACAAACAGGGAATCACATGACACTTGCACATATGACACATGCACAAAGACTTCTTTCTTGACCAAGGAGGAAAAACAACAGCAGCTATATCATTAGATAGTTGTTTCTCAGGCATGCTATCTGTACAGTCTTCAACTGATTTACAAAACGGTGTACAGAAAACTACATGCGTTTATGGGACTGAGGAGGAATTGTTGCACTCTTCGATACTGGAAAACTTCACTTTCCACTTCTTTTCTCCTTTAATGACACAGTCTGCTGTCCCTGCTCTAAAACGGTTGACTAAAATACTCCAACTGATCAGGGCAGCTGCAGGCATGCAATGGAAAAATATCTCCCCTTCCCTCCCTCCCTCTCTTTCTCTCAGGTTCCCCTCCACCCCTCCCTCATCTCACAGTTATATAACTCTCATCTGTGAGCATTCTTCACAACACTCATTCAGCAGGCTCACTCTAGCAACACCGACGCCCCACCCCCTTCAGACTCCCTCCTTCCCACTGGCTGTGCTGCGCTCACAGCCTCCTTGGTATTGGCTTAGTCATCTGTCTCTCTGGCGCTGTAGCCTGTCAGCCCATGTGGACATTCTGTCCTACTGACACACTTTCCCACTGCAGGGGGAGAGGGAGGAGGGAGGCAGGCTCGATCCCGGCTCCACAGACCAGTTTTAAGGTGGAGCTGAACAATGCTCAGACTTCCCCATAAAACATTTCCCTGAAGGCTTGTAGCATGTATCAGAAAACTGGTTATGTTACATAACAGCAAAATTAACCGAGACAGGCAGTTAGCCTACAAAAAAAACATTTAATACCCGACCCAGATTCTCACTGACTTTTTCTGTAGGGACTGATTTATAGGCAACAATCAAACTCTGTGCTGTCTTATTAATGAGAAACCGCATTTGATTTGACTGTAATAACCCACACTGTACCTGGCCACAGTCCACTCAAAGCAGAAACGCTCTGAACTTGAATGTCAGCTATTCATCAGCGCCCACCCCCTCCACGGTGTTTGACATTGAGCTTCTGCTTCAACCCGTTCTATTCTTGTCCTGTGCTGAGAGCCAGAATTACACAGATGCCCAGACACCCACTCTTGTTGCTACAGCCCCACACATACATGCCTTTTCACTCCTCACTGTCTCTATGCAGATATTCAGGCATTACCCACGTACTGTAACATATCCATCGACTTATTGTTCCCTTATTTAATGTGACTGTTTTGTCTTAAGCTTGTACATGACAGTACAGAAAACTAACAGCAGCATGTCTTGAAGACTTATCAACAGATGGACCTAACAATTATTTTAGCTATTAATTACTCTTATCCATTTCTTGATGAATTGTTTCCTTTTTTGCTCTGAAAAGCATCAGAAAATACAATATTGTACAAATAATTTTGTCTACCTACTTATTGATTAATTCATTAATTGTTTATTCAGTGACACTTATTTCAGATAGTCCTCCCACAGATAATATTTGTAACATTAACGTTGAATTTCAACATGTCAGCTGCACAAAAAACATCTTGGTTAAGGCATCAATTGTCATATTTACCCTATAGATAATCATTCAAACATCTACAGACACAGTGAAACTGTTGAAATGTTCATGTTATTCTTTACTATATCTAACTATCTGTAGGTGGACTATCTAAATAAAGTGTTTCCATTTCTTCTAACATACTTCTAAACACAGCAAATGTTGGTTAAACCCCGCTAGCGAAAATTAGCTTACTTGACAGATATGACAAATTGAACTGTCCAACAATGCTGACAGAGACAGCAGCACACAGCAGCAGCCACAATAATGCTAAAGCAACATTTACCTTTAACCCTGAATATCATTGTTGACCTGTGCTAAAATGGCAGTCTTAGGCATTTGACCTTTAACTCTCCAGAGAGAGGCGGCATTCCAAGAAGATCGATACCAATCCTGCTTTCATGAACATGATGCATGAAGGCTGCATGCAGCTCTTTAGAAAATATATCTATTGTCATTGCACAAACAATGAGATTAAAGACCCTGTGTGTGCTATTGGCAGAATATTGCAGAAATTGAATATAATAGAAAAAAGTATGTTTACATTATTGTTTTTCTCAAGTTTTGCAGTCACCGCAGTTTCTCTTACTAGCTTGGAACAGGAGGGTTAAAGGAATGGTATTCAGTTGGTTGCAATCAGCAACCTCGCCACTAGATGTCGCTAAATCTTACACACTATGCTTACAGCTTCTGTCCTTGACTGTATTAAAGCACTAAATAGGTTGAAAAAGTAAAACAATGAATAAAATAAAATAAGTTAACAGTTCTCACCCACTAACTTATTGAATAATAAGTCAATAAATCAAGTGAAATCATACAAAAAGTCAAACAAAGTCTGTTGTTTGAGCAGTAGGATGGGTCATTTGTGTGGCACACCCAAGCCCTTTTCACAGAACAAACTCAGAACAGACACTTAACAGTTCATCTACAAACACATTGGTCCCCAGTGTGTTTATCAGCCAGCTAAATGTGTAACTGTGTTATCTCTACAAAAGGCCTATTCAGTAGGGGTTGGGTGGAGAGAGGTAGAGAAAAATCACTGACTTTGTGCTTCTAACAGTTCACTCCGTCGTATCTAATGTGGAACAAATGGTCAGTAATTCTGCAACAGGAGCGTCTAACAGTCAGTATGTCAGTGTGTAACGTGACAAAGGCAGAGAAGATGAATTTTGACCTTCCACATGTTCAACGCCATGCATGTACACAAACACGTACACACACGCGCGCACTCACATCACTTCAAAGTTTTATAGACTTACAACCTCTTTTTACACAAGGACAGGTTGTTCTTGTGATGAAACTCACAATAAAATTCACACTACCAAACATCCTTGAGCAACAGATTGACAGAAGGCTCAATGGAGGCTGGTGATATTTTTGCATATATTTTCATGACCGTTTCAGAACAATGACAAAATGAGAAGACACACACACGCAATGTGCTCGAGCTCTATACATATTAGCGTAAAAGCCGTAGCTCTTGTTGTGTCATGCCTCACTTAGCTGGGTGCAAGCTGGCAGTACAGCACAGAGCTGTATCACAACAATCCACTGTTGTCGTCCTTGCTGCCTCCTCTGAAATCATGTTACAGAGTACGGGAGTGTTTCCGTAAGATGAGGAGCTTGCTGTGCGCAAAGATAAACCCAAGGAGATCAGATATATTCTCAGATATAACCTATTGTTTTCACACCTTCTGCTTGGATCCTAAAAAAAATACAAACAGCTCTCACAAAATAAATTGGACTATACTATTTGAAAAACAAATATTAGGCTTAACTCTAAATACATATTTATGTACAGTCTGGCAGCCGTTGCAGTCAAATCAAGGTATTGAACAGATGCAAATACCAGTGGAGGCCAAGCTGAGGCCCATAAAGGGGGGGGATTATTAGGCTAAGAATTCTGCAGGCCTCTTCTACCAGGTGTCAGTCTTATGAATCTTTCACTATGTCTGCATGTAATAAATACTAACGCATTTAGCAGAAGTGCACTCCAAGTGCCATCCAGTACAGTAAACTAGAGGAAGTGTCAAGAGGTCAAGACTTCACAACCTGGCCTCTAAGTGTTTGTCAGCATGCCAGTTGATCCAGGATGACTCAAACCATTATGATTGCAGATAATGTTCAAACTGGGATGAAACTGCTGACATGCTTTTCTGGTGAGGAAACTAGCCTACATTTTCTGCGCGGTGAGCTAAGAATGGGCAGTGGTTTGTTTACATTTGGATATCCTGCAAGAAATGGTACCTCCCTCTACCAGAGGCCCCCTCTACCTCCCGCCCCCCATTTTTTTTCAGTGCAAAAATTCATCTCTTTCCTCCCATGCTGAAAGAAAAAAAAAAAAAAAAACTCCTCACGGCTTATCTCCTGTCCTGCACAACAAACGATTGTAACAGTCCTCAGAGCCAAAAACAATGACAATCAACACAAGAACAGGACCAAACACGAGTAAACGTTATGAAAATTATGATTTACATTATAATCTGCATGAAGATGAGTTTGAATTCAAATCTTGAGAAGTTACAGTATGCTGTGCGTGTGATGTGTACACAGCAAGAAATACAAAAAACAAAAAATATATTTCAAGTTAACATGATCAACATGTTGCTAATAGACATATACTTTTAAATTATATTAATTATATATAATTAAACTTTTGGATGCTACATATATATATATACAAAAAAAAACATGCTCAGACTGTAAATAAACAAAATCTTCTTTGATGAAAACAATTATCTGCTGCTCCCACTGCCCAAGTTCAAGCTCAGCCTTTGGCATGGAGCGACACATTGAAGGCCGCCCGTCACTGCGCGCGTGTAACCGCACATGGTGCTACACTGCCGGCGGCACGGCGCTTCCCACAGCCGCTCCCCCTCCCTCCGCTGCGTGCTGTATAATGTTGGGTGACATAACTAGGTCAGTGGAACAGCCAAGTCCTTCTTCCTCTATACGCTCACACTGTCGGCCATGCTGGCAGAGCCACCACATCACAACAACATCACAACCACAGCCAACAGCCTCAGAGTTATCTTGTAAAGTAAAAGATACAGAAGATAAAAGTTTGCACGGATCATCAGGACTGCTTTATTTTTCAAAAATTATAATGTCACAAAAAAAACCAAAACAAAAAAACAACAACAAATGGTTATATAACAATAAATTCCAGAAAAATAGATTGTTCCATTAGCTATGTTTTGAAGAAATGTACTATATGCACTATCTAAGTTTTTAACCTGATCCGAAACCTGATAATCTCGATTACATAATTTTAGTTTTGGTTAACAACAACCCCCTCTCACGCCCCTCCCTCTGCTCGTTGCATAACTCAAACATGGATCCCCAGACAAAATTTACAGAAGCACTCCCAGGTGAGATGTGCCAAAAAAGAAGACACATTTCGCACAAACACGAATCATAAAGCAAAAAAAAAAAAAAAAAAAAAAAAAAATCACGCATGTGTACAAGTGAAGTGTTGGACTAATTTCACCATAAACCCAAAATAGATAAAAAAACAAAAAAAAACAAAAACTATTTTTTTTTTCTTTTTGGTTGAACAAACACTCATGATTGAACAGCATGTCTCCAGATCTTACACGCTGCATGCTGAACTTCGGTGTGTAGCATGCAGCCTTGGGCTTTGTGCAGAGATAATCCAGTCATGAGGGATTAATGCGCACTGGGAGGAAAACAGGCGCACTAAAGTCTCCCCGTGCGCACGCATGTGCTCGTACAAAAAAAAAATCCCAACACTGTGATCCTTGAAGTTCAAACTAAACATGCGCAGATTTATTATGACATAAAATGAACTTACCTCTCATTTTGATGTTTTCTTTTTCTATGCCGGACGATAAAAACTCGGCTGCATGTGGTTGAATGTAGGTGACAGGACAGAGGAGAATTACGCGCTGGAGCCAGAGTGAGCTGGCTCTGTAAATATTAACTTCGTCCCGGCTGCAGACAGCTCTCGTAAAGCACGACCCAACAGAAAAGGACGGGGAAAAAACTACCCGAAACTCCTCTATCGCTCGGTCAAGTCCGAACGAAATGTAAGAGTGCAGAAAGTCGCTTTGATTCGCATCGTACCAGCCTCGGCGAATGGATCTGGCTCAACTTTGTTTTTTTCTGACAGAATAGTCCCACGGTGGACAAGAGGTGTTCTGTACCCCCCCTCTGCGATCTGACTCTCCGCTTGCTTTCCTCTCAGTCTACCCTGCTAACCTACTTTCTCCAAGCGTGGACTCTCCCATGATCTCACTGCCGACAGCTCCTCTCGCAGCAGTCGCGGGGGCGCGCAGTCGGGAGCGAGTTTAAGGTGGTTGAGCAAATGATTGACGAGCACAAGGTTCTTTAACTCACAGCGGGTGTAGTGAGAAATAGAAAATAGCTTATCCAGGAGATAATAGGAAGGTAATTAGCCCTACAATCAGTTCTGCCTGAAAACAATGCTGCCCCCACACTCCACTGTCACGTCCTCTTCCCTCAGTTCATAGAAATGAACCTGCATCAGTTACAGTAACAGTGCAGGATGTAGCTTACACATGCAGCCAGAGAGATTCATACTTGTATAATTAGGTGCTAAAAACAAGCAGGGAGAAGTTATCAAACAGGTTCTTTGTTTGCCAGAGAGAATGCACCTTATTATTTACTGTATTTGCATTAATGGTGTTGATCTAGATGACTTTTAGCAAACATTTGCCTTCAAGAAATGGGAGCCTGAAAAATAACTGTTGTAGAGACCTCACAAAAGCAGCAGCAAAATGTCGAGCCGATAATCGATCAACTTTTTCTTTTTTTGTAAGAAAAACTGCCAAAACAACAACAACAACAACAGCTCAACTAGCTTCTCAAGGCCTGGTTTTTGTAGTCCTAAGTTACAGTAATCACTATTTTTCTTGGGCTTTGGACTGTTTTTTGTCCAAAACAAAACATTTAAAGGTCAAGTGTACATGATGTAATGCTATCTAGCTGTGTAGTTGGTCATTGCAACCGCCTCACCTCATCCTCCCATTCTGAGCATGATGGAGAAACTATGGTGGTTGCAACTCTTGCTTGAACGGTACTGTGCATGTGCAGGGGACGCAAGATGGCTCCCTTGTTAGCTAAAAACCATGTGTTAGGATGCTTTTTTCCCCAATGCAAATACTGCTTACTTCTCAGTATTAGCTAAGGTAGCATTAATAACTTTAAATTAAACTTTGGTGCTACTGTTGCTAACATTAGAGGCTCAGTATTAAGTCAAAGAAATACGATTATTGTCATTTTCATGTGATTATACACTAATGAAAACACACGTATGCATATTATATTATATTATATTATATTACAGCTATATATACAGCTATTGCTGCAGTGACTTAAGCTTTGTTTATACATGTGCAACGCGCGTGGCCACAAACAACACTCGGGTTACGAGCATGCAAAGAGGTGTTTACTCTCAGCACGTTGCGTCCTCCAAAACACCATACAAACAAAATATTATGAGAATAAGGAAGAACGTTATTATCTGATATGGCTACAAGCTCTGCCTTGGAGCTCAGGAAGAATTTGTCTGCATTTGGTTATTAAATCAATGAATGCAACAAAAGAGGAGACAGTCCACCAGTCCCTTACATGCAGAGAGACGTCTCAATGAGGTATATGGCCGTGTAGTGAGGCCGATGTTAATCAATCCCAACCCTGAGTCTCCTCTAAATACCTCATCTTTTGCCAGTGAGGTTATGATCTCTCTCCAGTAGTCACGCAGTAGTCTCCTAGTAAAACCTAAAAATTCAGAGGTGCATGACCAAGTGCCAAAACAACTTTGTGCATGACCCGAATGATGTGAGGGGGCCCTCTCTAGAACCAGTGTTTGTCTTTGTCTGCTCTGGGCTACGGGAGAGGAGCTTCTCCCTCTGTAGATATAAAAGCTCATTCAATGATTCTTATTTTCAGGTGATTATACACTAATAAAAACATAGTTATGAATATTATATTCCATTTCTGTTCTCTCAATAGGTCCTCTGAAACACTTGGGTTTAGTTTTGTGGACCTTTGAAATGTTAATACGAGCTGTTATTTTCATGAGTTTTGTTGCTTAGTAGCGTTCTTAATAGAGTATCATAAAAAATAATCCTGGCTGCTCTCCCGATCATTGCTCACCACCATTCAGTTTGTTCTCTGTGGAGTTAACTCCCAGTAACTTTGCAAAAGTTTGATTCACAGCAGGATGTGTTCCTGTCTCATACATCACACGAACGCCGCTGTAACATTTGCATTTTTCATTTGCTTCCCACTATTCATACGATATCCACAGCGGTAGACATTTTGCAGCAGTATGTTACTTTTTAGCTTGTACCGATCTTTTTTTTTTTTTTTTCTTTTGACAATTTGAGAGTACAAACTGTACAAAGGAAGGATAAATGATGTAAATGTGTGCTTAGGAAGGCGTGTGTGACTCTGATGAGGAGGTGGGTTGAGGGGGTAGGGGCAGGGCTTCTGTAGCGGGTGGCCTTATGATGCAATGTTCTGGCAGCAGTGTTATGAAACAGCATGAAGGCTGAGATTACTCAAACTAGGTTAGTGGAGCAGCCGAGCTCAGAGCACCTACACTTACAGATTCTTTTTCTGTTTTCTCACACATTCACCCACACATAACGACACAGCCTTGTTTTGTTGTTTTTTTTCCTCGTACCTTTTTCCTGTTCGTGCTATTCACACGTAATTGCACATCTTTTTTTTTTTTTTTTTGTTATTTATAGACTTCCTCATCTCCTTTGTCGCGGCCCACATGAACTGCTCAATGTTTTTATTCATGCACACATGTTCAGATCCTTATTCTTCTTGCCTTTTCTGGTCGGCCTTTCCTCTCAGCCATTAGTGTATGTGCTGTTTTTCCCTCTCTCTCGCCCCATGCACAATCTCCTCTAAAGCCCCTCTGTTCTATGTCTCCCTTGACAACGGCAGTGACACTTTGACCTTAGTTCTTACGTAACCGCTGTGCAGCTCGGTTAGACAGCCAGGGAAGGAGAGCGAGAGGAGAGGGAGTGGGAGTAGCAGGAGGAGGAGGAGGAGGAGGAGGAGGGCTTCAGCATGGCTTGTATATGGCAGACATTTTGTTGCCTGATGATAAAGTAAGAGGTGATAGAAGAGGCAAGGAAGAAGAAGAAGAAGAGCTGGGAGCAGCGGGAGGATTCTGAGAGGATGCCAGCAGCAGCATAACAGGATGAGGCAGCAGATGGGGGAGGCCAGCAGAAATAATACATAAATGGACGGATATTTACATCATAGATAGACTGACAACAGGCACACACAGCTGAAATAGCCCATGTCCGCTTTGCCTTGAATCTCTCAAGGCCAAAGCAACAATCACGTAAACTTGACAGCCCTGTGGCGACAGAAATGATCTCTCAGCAGACTAACATTATGATGTGTTTCCACTTCACACCTGTCAGGCTTATTTTAGCCTCTCTGCACTGCAAACGAGTGAAACTTAATAAAATCTTACTGTGCATAAGAAATAATAAGGATGGAAAGCACATCCGCAGCAGGTGAAGAGTGATGCTTGTTTCTGTTACCTTGACCAGTTACACTGTACAGACACATGTAGACATCGTGGCAAGTGCTTTCAATGTCATGCCATTGTGTTGTTGTGCAGAAGTTCTTGTTGTTAGGAACAGCATAAGGTTTCTCCTCCTGACTCAGATCAAAGCCAGTGTAGCCTTGTGACTCCCCAGGGTTGAATTTAAAGGCCTCGCTCACATCAAAGAGTCTTTGTGGGGATGAGGGACCAACTGTAACTGATTGGCTGCACATGGTTTCAGTGGGGCCCCATGGCCAATCTCTCTGCCTTAGCAGCATCAGCTCCTTACATTCCAGTCTATCTTCTCACACGCCATATTGTAAATCGTTCACATGCAATTATAAGCGAGCAGGGGTAATTTGAGCTACATCTTCTCTAGGTAACATTCACCAACATTCCTAATTTGTACTCATTTGTACATCACACGCACAAAGAGCCAGCAGCACACACATGCGCATACACATGTACTAGACTGTGCCAGTGAGTTTGCTTGGATTATTTCTGGCTCCCGCCATCCGCCGAGCTGTAATCCCTCACTCCCTCTTCCCTCATTCAGTTAATCTCCCTGTTTTCTCCTCTCTGGAGGCACCATTAATCCCTCTTCCCCCTCCTCTCCCCACAACCGTGGCTCTGTAATCTGTGAGCTGTGAGCTTTGCTGCGTCACTGGGTCAGTGTGTCAGAATGAGTACAAACACGGCTCCCTCCTGTCACAAACTACTCATCCTCCTCCATTCGAATCCACTTTACATCCTTGTCCCATCTCTATCTCTTCCATTTTTCATCCCCCTCTCTCTTTATCTTCCCAGCTCCCGTTACCACTCCACACTCCAGCACATCTGTTTCTTTTTTTCACTCTCAGCTTCTCTTTATCAGTTTCATTTTTCTTACATTGTAAAAACTCCGGAGTTTGATATGGGCTGCAGAATAAATAATGTGAGTTCAATCACAGGCCATTAGTTACAGATTCATCTCACATTCCTCCCAACTCACATACGTTACAGGAAGAGCACGGAGATATATTCCTGCGGTGTCCCTGGCCTGCCTTACACTCAATTACACTTCTGAAAATGAGCTATTGTGAAGTGTCTAGAAACAGTTCTTATGCCATTTATCAAAGAACATCCGAACATCACCAGCACCTGTTCAGGAGGTTGAGCTCACCTGCACTGAAGTAAATGTAACTTAATATAGAGAAAAGGGTATTTTGAGTAAAAACCTGACGAGGGACTAAAAATGCACTTTCAGTGATAATATATTCAACCATTTTCAGGTATATTTTTGAACGTAATTAAAAAAAAATCGAATTCTGAGTACTGCACAGCAGTTGAGGATTTTCTGAATATGAAAAGTCATAAAAACGTACTTTCTTTTTTACTAACTCGGTTTCTTGTTGAGTGTTTGGGTTATTTCACAGGAGAAATGTCTGTATTTCTGTTTTCTGACCAATCAGAATTTAGGTGGTTTGGTTACTGTCTGTCAAACATGATCAAACTCAGAATATGAGTTTAGTTTAATACTTCATAAATAATGCCTGAACTTATCTTATGTGTCATGTTTAATAGAAATATGTAATAGATTTGAAACCACGTTTTCAGGCGCTCTGAGTTCAAGTTTGAATCTGTATAAACAAATCAACACAGGCTGCATTAATCCAGACTGTTTTCACACCATCTTAGGTTAATTGAATGTATTAAATATTTATGTCAGCAAGTTCCTACTTTCTGCAAACACAATTATCGACATTGAGATTTGCACAGTGGAACCACATTTTACTATTAATGCACCTGAGTGTTCAGTGCCTGTTCAAGGACGCTGTACAGTAAGTGCTGAACAGAGGAAGATTGGTTCTTCTCTATTTTCTCTGTACAAATAGTCACATGAACCAAACCAGCCTCTAACTAGGAGACCACTTCTCTAAACCTCACACCACTATCCAACGTGTCTTCTAAACAGGATATATCCCTCCAACATGTTGCTAAATTCAGCCTGGAAATGTTCTCTGTGGTTGGTAGAGCGTACAAGAGGCATGCTCACACACACACATGCGCCCACAGAGTTACACCTGTGTTTAAATCTCTACAGTGTGTCCAGACTTGTCTTGACAAACATAATCAGCGGCAGCTCTCTCGCTCTGTCATTCACCGTCTCCCTTCCACAATCGCTCCCCCTTTTGTTCATGGCAAAGCAGGTTCAACACCCACACCCACAGATGCTTGAATAGAGGCAGAGCCTCTGTGGTGTTGACACATTCACTGTACTGCACGTCAGGTAATATATTATCAAAACAAAAGATGGTTATGACTAATTAAAGTGTGGACCCGGTCGTAATCTATCAATGATAGGAGTGGGCTTTAACGTACATGTTTGCCTCTGCGTGGAAAGAAACTGTGCGGCTTTTGTCTGTGTCAACATTAACTAATGCACATACAAATATGTACCATGTAAGGATGTGGTAAGAGTGACATGAGGTTGCCACAGCAACTGGGCTGTGTTTATCTCCAGTGTGAATCGACGTGCTTTGCCATGTGAACCTGACCCAGTTATACCCAAGCGCAGTTGCACGCACACACATGAATGCACACATGCACATGCGATCACACATGGGCACAGACAATACTGTGATATCCCTGCAGTGAATACAGCAAGCGAGCATATTGAGCTGGAAAAAGTTATTCCAGTGTCCTGCACATTTTCCTCAACTGTGGCTATGCTCACTTCCGCCTCGCATCATCTTGCTTCCTCCTGATGATCTACAGTACATCTGCCATCCGCAGGGCTCTGCTGGACACCCATACACCCCTTATCCCACCTATGTTCTTTTATCCCCCGACATTCACTCAGATCCTCTATTGCGTTTCATTTTTATACAAGACCAGAGCTCATTTTTATGTTTAATCCTCTAACTTCCCCAAATTATCTAATCAGGGAGGAATGTCGTCTTCCCATGTACATTTGTCTTTTACTGTGCAGCTCTTGTCTGGTTTCTGAACAGGTTTATCATCTCATATCATAACAGACTTTTGGCCTCTTGTTTTAAGACCATCTGTTCAACACATACAATCCAGAGCGTGTCTACATGTCTCACCTAAGATCGTTGTTTACCGAGATAACACTGCATTTGAATATCTGGCATGAGGTGAGACTTAGTAATTCAGTTCATATATAACAGGCCAGATGACTCATCGCAGCACAGCCAGCGGAAACAGAGACATCTAGTGTTGGGATTGTGATGTAACATGCTGGGCTTATGTAATACTTGGAGTTTGCACTTTTACATGCATATTTTCATGATTTTTAGTCCATACTGTCGGCAGACTGCACAAACACACGATAAGCCACAAGTTAACCGTTTTATCGGGTTCAGAAACTGCAGACAAGTGCTGTGACTGTTGTCTGTCGTCTCTGACGCTCACACGCAGCTTTTATAAGAGTGTGTTTCCTAAGCGCTGTAACACTGACACACTTTCTGACGGCTACACTTGACTGCCCCTCCATGTGTCACAAGTACCCCGATCACAGATTGGCAACCCCTGACAAACATTATGCAATTCCCGAGAATTATGTAATCCGTCATCACAACAAAAAGTTGGACCAAATCATTGAAACACTGGCTGATGAACAGATCCATATGGTGCAGCTGATTCATCTGACTGGACTGGACTGGCATCTATTAAAGTGTAAGCTGTCTTTGCTCAGCTGATATGTGCTTGCTGGATAGTGGATTTGGAGGATGTATCATAGTGATCAATGATGTTGAAGACGGTGCTGCTGGGTGTTTTTTTCAGGCTCAGGAGGTATTAAAAGAAAGAGGAGGACTGTGCAGAAAGTCTGCATTGCGTCACACCAGGGCAGGAAAAGGGAGAGAAAGGAGACGGGGGGGAGCAGGGGCACAGGGAGGGGAGAGAGGGGTGTGTCTTCACTGACCTAGTTAGAGGGATGGAAACCCCCCCACCCACCACCCTGCTTCACTACTGACGTGTAAAGGGCACTTTCAAACAGTACCAGACAGACAGGAATGAACGCAGGGAGGCAGGAAAGAGAGATAGCCGTGCAGAGAGCGGAGGGACGAGGCAGGGGAGCAGACGAGAGTCAAGAAAAATGAGATCGACTGAGACTACCAGACAAATATATCCACAATGATAATCCAGATCAGGCTAGATCTGGGAAATATCTCTGTGAAAACAGGAAAAGCCTTAAGGGATTTAAAACAAATTAATGATAACAACAGACAGCATCCCATATATGAAACCCCTTCATATCCTGTGCAATATTAGATTTCTGCCTTTATTTTCAGAGAATAACGTCTTTGAAGCACGAAGCAGCTTTTAATGAAATCAGTACATCGCTAAGAAATGCAATAACTGCAAAAATACAAGAGGTAATCCCCAATAAACGGGATGAAATCCAACATTTCCTGTGCTTTTCAGCATTCTTGTTGTCGAAATATGAATTTTCAAGACCATTATGATGTAAGATGTGTGTCTAGGATTAACAGGTAAACATACTGCATTAATTACTGGCATTTCTCATAATGAAACCGCTGAACCTCCAAGCCACTTTCACACTATTGGCTCGTTTACACAGCTATGCCTAACCTTCAGACTTTACTCTAATAGGATGATTGTTTCCCCCTCTGGCTTCAAATAGTCCACATTTCAGTTTGGAGGCTGCAGTCTAATGGAGCACGCTGACTATTTCGGCATGAAAAGGCACGCCAAAGCTTTCCTGAAACCAAACTGTATCAACTAAAAATAGATTTAGCTACTTAAAACAACAATTAAAAGGGCAACTTCACACTCCAAACCTTTCTGCTCTGTCATCTGTTTTTGTGTCATGTATTCTCAACCGTTCCGTTAGGCCCGTCCAAAACTTTTTCCACATCACATTTTCAGATTTCCATTCCATCACATTTTTTTTTTTTAAAAGGCCCTCAGCTGTTCAGAGTTTGTTTCTTTCCATCAACCTTTTCTTTCTCTTGTTTCAGGAGCTTTCAGCTCTGTGTTTTGTTGCTGAGGTCCTCATCATCAGTGAAAAGAGAACTAACGTCTTATCTCTGCACTGTGCTCATCTGGATAACGTCACAACATTTTATGCCACTTGATTCCTGTTTTAACTTTGATGATTACTAAAGAAACATAGATAGAAAGAAAGAAAGAAAGAAAGAAAGAAAGAAAGAAAGAAAGAAAGAAAGAAAGAAAGAAAGAAAGAAAGAAAGGATGAACCTCTATTATGAACCTGTGTCCTCCCTCACCAAAACAGTCCTTCTTTTACTCTCTAAAGCTGTCCTTCTCTCCTCGACACAATCAGTAATACTTTTATAATGCTCTTTTTTTCTTTTTTCAACAACTCATCTCATTTTTTCTCTTTTCCTTTTTTTGCAACCATGACCTAACCCAAGTTGAAGGCCTGAGTCCTGCAAACTAGCACCCCTTTGGCCATTATTATCTGTACTTGAGTACCGGGCACCGCGTTGGAGCCTTGGACGATGCAGACACTGAATCATCTGTGTGACCTTGTTCAAATCTGATTATTGAGGACAAGCAATTTCTGTAAGCACATTTTCTTCCTTCTGATTTATTAATTTGTTTATTCAAAAGTTGTCGATGACAGAAACCCCACTGTATGCGATACAAACTAAATATTACAGTGTACTGACTCTGACATTGTGTTCATTTAGTGTCACAGACACTCTTGGCAGCTTAGTCACACATACCCTCCACCACAAACCAGTGAATCATACCACAGAAGACAAATAAGCATATAGAGATATAGTTACTGTAAGAAAAATACAAAACAAACCAAAGCATAAAAACAAGGGCAATGCACACGACACACAAGCACACGCTACAGAGCACTGTGTGGCTCAATTTTTCCATTTCCTTAATGCTAATCTTCTAATTAAACGTCTATTAAGCGGGCCGTCATTGTGGCGTGTCTGGCTTGTGTATGCAGCAGCCAGACCAGCTTGAGTCCAAGTCAGTCCGATTGGATAGAAATATTTTGATGAGGCAAAATAACTAAATAACAGGTTGGCCCGAGCTGCATGAATGTAGAGAAAGGTCTGCAGATGTGTTGATGATTTTGCAGTCAGTTTGAATTATCTGTGCACTACAAAGGTTCTGTGACAAACAGAGGTCTAAGTCATGGCCCTGGGGCTGTTGTTGTTGTTGTTGTCACTGTCAGTTGTTGATGAGATCAAGAGGAATTAGAGGCTATTTTTGCTCATCAATTGATGTCGGACATCTTGGAAATAATATGTGACAGACAAAAGCACTAACACACGTTTTCCAAGAGAAGGCTCCATGACTTTCAAGTCAAGTTGATTTTTTATTTTTTTTTGGCCTTTTCGAGCTTTTTAGAGACAGCTGAAGAGTGACAGGAATGTGGGGAGAGAGAGATGGGGAATGACACGCGGGAAAGAGCCACAGATCGGATTCAAACCCTGGGCCACTGCGGCAAGGAGCCTTTGTACATGGGTCGGTTGCACTGCCAAATGAGCTAAACGACACCCCAAGTCAAGTTGGTTTTGCGCTGCAATTTGTTGTTTTCTCTTTTTGGCTGACAGAGGAAAAAGAAAATATCGATTCTAGCTGTTGAAGAGTGGGGTGATTTTAGTTGCTCAACAGGCACACCAAGACTATTTCACTTCCTTTTCCACTTCATGTTTGGCTTTGTCTGTCGCACACTTGCACACACGTCTCTCTCAGTCTCACTCTCACCTCCATGATAGTGTGACCTTGTTTTTTTTCCTTTTCACCACAGAAAATGTCACTTCTTGTGTAGCAAGTTTTAGTTTCAAAAGACAAAAGGCAGCAACAGCACTGATGGAAAAAAGGCAAACGAATAAAGTGAGATAAGGAGGCCTACTACAGAGCAATAACTTCAGTTTATAGCACTGCATCAGTTTCAGACGTGTATATATATAGATATATTCATCTAATTTGTGTGTAGTCAGCTCTCTTGTTAGTCTGTGCTGTACTTCGATTGCCCTTTTTCAGTGACCACAGAAGCTGATACAAAAACCAAGAAGAGGAAATGATGCAATGAACGACAAATTTCACACGGGAGGCTGCTGACACATTAGTGCAGCTGTCTTCAAAATCACTTCAATAAGGTGCACACAGAGGACAACGGCTCATTTGTAAGTTTGGTTTAAACTATATATATATATATATATATATGTTCATTTTATTTTTTTTTTATTTTTATTTATTTATTTTTTTTATTTAAAGAAAGGACACGTTATGTCATTATTACCGTGTCTGTTTTTTATTGTTGTTTTTAATAAATTGAGACGCTTGAGTTGTATGCTTGGAACGACATGTTCTGTTTTTTACATATGTAACGGCTTTTAATTTTAAAAAAATGAAATGTGATGATAAATTATTGTACGATGAGTAAACGCTGCAACAAGTGCTGTTCCGATAACATTTAGTAGAACATTGAACATGTTGTATTAACGTAAAATTAACAGATAGGTTCATATTTTTTTCAACTCTGTCTGTACTCTGTCTTAAAGCAGTACTCACATGCTCATATGTACTCTAAAACTAATTTTGGTTGCTTTAATCATTCATATTTCCTTTATGGGAAGTCAGTCCGCAGTCTTTTTCTGTAAAAATGCTAAGCTATATGAGGCCTCAGCAAGCTAACTTAACTTCTGTTTGACCTTCATGAGGCCAACAATGTTATAGTATTTTAAAGAATTTAAAGACTTGAAATGTGAACCTGTCCTATATCTATATGTGTGTAGTTTCTCCTTTGTCTAAGCTAACATAGTAATTCTTTTTCACAGTGACACATGGCGTTCACACTGATAAGCGTGTGCGGCAACATCACCAATATCACCAATATCCAATGCAAACCGGACTACCTCCAGTTTTTCTCTTATGGCCTTCTGTTTCTCGTGGGTTTCCTTGTCAATGCTGCTGCTCTGTATGCCTTCATTGGCCAACGGCACTCCTGGACAGACACCCATGTCTACATGTTCAACCTGTCAATAGCTGATACTCTGCTCATTCTCTTCCTTCCCGTTAGAGTCTATGATGCCATCTCCTGCCTGGATAAGACTTTCTTTTGTACTGTCCTTATTAACATACATTTCATCAACATGTATGCCAGCATCGCGACCACGGCGGCCATCAGTGTACATCGCTACCTGGCTATAAGGTTCCCGATGCAGACCAGATCATGGAGGAAGAAGAAAAGGGTTGCTTTTGCTGTGTGCTTGGTCATTTGGGGACTTCTCATAATAATAGCCATTATCTATCACGATGAAAACCATCCTGATAAGCTCTGGACTTGTTATGAAAGATGCAAAAATCTGCAACTTACTCCAACATTCATCGGCATTATGGTATCTCTCGGCTACTTCATTCCACTGTTGATTGTTGTGTTCTGTTCCAGTCAGATCATCAATATTCTGTTGAAGGTCAAGGACCAGTCAGAGGAAAGGAAAAGCACCATTGGCATAGTAACGGCAAACATGATTGTGTTCATCGTCTGCTACACACCAATCCATATTAGCTTTTTCGTTAATTACTACACCCCTGTGCTGCCAGACTGGAAGGATGCAGCATACTTACCTGCACACAGGTATTTACTTGTGTCTGAATGGATCGCTTCCACAAACTGCTGTTTTGATTCCATCAGCTATTATTTTTTATTGAAAAAGTTTTATTCATAAGTCAGCGGGAACACAATAATACCGCACAATTTTTAGTTCAGCTTACGTAAAGAGTGTCAGATGTCTTCTGTGTTTGTAAAAGAAGTCTAGTGTACCCTGATGACGTCATCAGGGTACACTTGGGCTTGAGTCTTCAAATGTTTAACATAAACCCATATTACAAACTAGACATTTCAAAGAATTGGGTATTAAGAATGCAGGAAGAATTAAGTGAAAGATGACATTGAGTGGCATTATGGGAAATGTAGGACGGATCTTGATACATTCTAGATACTAAAAGTCCTCTACTGGTTTGTTTTTATTATTGTTCTGTCTCCTCTTGTCAACTTTATGGAAGTAAAATACAAAACTGCTATGCTATTGCTATGAATGTTATTTGACATTTTTTGATTGCTTTTCCTCTGAATTAAATGTTATCTATATGTGGTGTTAATGTAAAAATGATCTTTTCAGTTGTTGTAACTGCACTGAACTTGATTTGTTACCATATGTATTTATTTCGACAATATTGTTCTGTCAGCATTTAGAGTGGCAGAACAAAATGTAACTTCCATTTAAACTGGCTTGACCTGAATTGTCAAGTTGCTGTATGAACTCTTCAGCTGCTTTAGGGATGTTCATGGGTACGTGTGTGTTTATGTTTTAGGCTATAAATAACTGTTCGCAACCTTTTGCTGACCTTACTGCTCTCTGTGTGGTGTTCAAAGCATTATATCAAAGCAGGAGAACAAGGGGTAATTCCCATCTCTGCCCTTAACTCCTCAACAAGACTGCAATCTGTATCGAGCCGAGCAGCACGGACAGATGATGTCCAGTCAATGCACGGGCACCCATGGGAGTTCAAGCCTTTCACTACCTCACAGAGGCTGATATATGAATGATGGCCAGTGTGCAGCTCCCTCTTGTGGCGAGGAAAGTGAATGTTGTGCTTTAGGGCTGCTTGTGAAGTTTCCAGCTGTCAATCTGATGACAAATATGTCTCATTTACAGAAAATAAACTGCAATAATGATACACACATTACACAGATCGCTGTGAAGCAATAGAGTTGCATTTGTAAATATGTGAATTGGTGTGTTTTTTTGCGTGGGCGCGTGTTATATGGATCTACATTTATTTCAATGAGTGCATTCAGAACCACACGCGACAACATTAGCAGTCAATTATATAATGCCATTTAATAGCAGTACTCCAAAGATTGATGGATATTATAACAGCAGTATCTTAGCAACTGCAAAAACTCAGCAGGCATCAGTCAAATGAGAAGGCTCAGTTCTGGCTGAGATCAGGCCTGCGATTCTACTCTAATAACAGGAAACAGCTGAACTCAGCAGTCAGCCAAAGTCACGTAAATACTGTACATACATCTTATTCACAGCATCGTCACCGAAAGAAAGAAAGAACCTCACACTTCAAACACAGTCCTGTCTCAGAAGAGCATGAATGATCCCCAAACTGATACACTATACCTTCAGGATGATTATTTACACTATTCACAAATGATACAGAACAGCTCCTTTTCAAAAATGCAAAACAAAAACAAAGTAAAGAAAAGAAACATTTTGTGCTTTTCCTTATTACTGCACAGTAGAATGACTATAAACAAAAAGAGAATGGGTACATTCATTCACTCAGGATGCTGAAGTATTTTCAAGATCCTCTAGTATGGCAGTTGGTTGGCAATGACAGACAGACAACCACTAGACTATAAAACAAGACAGGAAGTCCAGAATCAGGACATAAAATGAGATACACAGTGGCCCCTCGCAGCATTTCAGTCCATTTGAAAGGTTTGCTTATGAACTACTTACGAATCATTATTATTACATATCAGCTATTCTCGAATAAACACAGTACATGTCATGATATGAGTGAATACATTACAGTATAATCACAAAGGGCATGACAGAGTGTCTGTATTCATTCTTACATATTTACAGTATGGCATGAAGTAGTTCATAAACAGACTCTCAAATACTGTCAGGAGCTGAAAATAAAAGATTCCAACAGTACAAATAAAACATTCAGCATGTAAGGTCAAAGGCATACATATCACAAGTATACTGCAAGAAGTGAGTTCTCCGGCACCGCAGCGCATGAGGTGCACTCATCGACTGAAATGGTCTTCATGGCACTTTAAAACAAGTTTTCTCTCCATCTTATTTTTTATTTATTTTTTGCTTCAGTAATCAGGCATCAGTAAGTCATTCATAAGTTGGTTTTGGCACACAGATGTAACAAAAAGAAACAAAACAAACAAACACTGGTAATATTTAGTGTCCGGTTGGTTTCTCGGAGCAGGTTGATGTGAAACTTATATGAAAACAGATTTTCATACATTAATTATTATTAATAATGGCGTGATAAAATGTTTTTGTTTGCAAGCTAGTGCCTGATATTTTTATTTTATTTTTTTGTTTTGTTTTTTTGTGTGTTTTTTTTTTTTTAGTTACCGTTTGTCTTACATTATCATTTTAATCTAAATTAAAGTTTACTATGTACAGATAAACCGTATATTGCTGCTCACTACGAGGTCAGCGCAAACCAGCATTCATTTGTCGTCCACTGACTGCAACCAAAAGTGAAAATCGAGTCATCTGGTCAGTTATATAACACAAATTCTCACTGTTTTCCACAGGTGTTGTTGATGCACCTCGTTTCATTAAGCCTCACTTGCCTTCTGCTTCTGTCTTCTTTATCTTTGCCTCTGTTTTTATGACTTTCGCCTCCTCGCTAACACACTCAAACCATGTTGTGTTGATCTAAACGTGACAATTTCATGGCACTGGACACTTTGACGGGCTGAATATATAGTCCCATTTGCCTGCTGGGAACATTTCCATTAGCCCTATTGGCTGTGAGTTAAGCCAGGGGTTTCAATCATCACCACTGTATCTGTCACTTTGCTCTGTATCATGTCTGGGGGACCTTGACCTACTGTGGGCTTAAGAGGAAATTTTACCCATTAAAATCAGACTGTGTTCTATAATGCAGCATTAATGAATGTGTGTGTGTGTGTGTGCGTGTATGTGTGTGGGAAAACCCCTAAGGTGATAGTAAAGGACAAGGTTTTCATATATTGCAACGCATTTACTTGAAATTCTCCCTTTCTTTCTGTCCCGCAGTGTCAGTCCAGTGCTCTGGTGCAATCCCCTCAGACGTCCACATAAAATTATTGGTCATTAAAGAGTACATGGGGTGTGAGGAGGCAAACGAATAGAGCGATGGACGGCTGGGATGCCGTCATTACAGAGAGCATGCAGTTGGCAGAAATAGTGCTGACACTTCAGTCCTGCGCTCTGCTCTCCAAAGACGTGAGTTATAGTCCCATATCCATATGAGACAGGTTAGAAGCATTTGGCACACACGTCGTGCTTCTCGTACACACAGAATACTAATTACCCTCCGTCACCTGTACAGAGACATGTATGCATCAACTGCATGTGTGCAGCAAAGAGGAAGGGAGAGAAGGATGTTGTGTTTCCTCGTCATCCATTAGGTTTGTTTACAGTCAGAATGATTTGTCTGATGAGTCACCTACAGCGTCAGATACTTTTACGACATTCAGAATTTCACTTCAAGTACCTAGTTGGTAATTAGACCAACAGGTAATATAGCGGAGAACAGACGGGTGGCAGTCTTGCTAATGCTATCCAAGGGACAAAGCATCCCACTCCTGCAGCAGCATTTGACTGGCTCTGCAGCCTCAGTTAATCTGCACAGAGAAGGCAGCCTCTAAGTGCCATGTCCATCTTTGTCTCCGTCCACAACCTCTCTTTCTTTCTTTCTTTCTTTCTTTCTTTCTTTCTTTCTTTCTTTCTTTCTTTCTTTCTTTCTTTCTTTCTTTCCCCTTCGTCCTCTCTCCTCCCTCTTCCTGCTGCCGCTGAGTAGCAGGAGGGAGAGGCAACTCTGCAATGCAGACACAGCAACAACCTCAGTCCATCTGACCAATTAGTGTGAGCCAGGATATGACTGGCAGACCCAGCAGCCAGTCGTAAGGACAGACTCATCATGGGGTGAAAGTAGGGGTTGCCTGAGAGACTGACAGAGGAGATCAGAGGGGCTGAATGACAAATAAAGATGTAGGAAAAAGAGAAGGGAAGGGAGAAGGAGGGGGGGGATGAAGAGAATGAGGAGAAAAGGGAGAGCTATGTAAACAAAACAGAGAGCTCTGGACATGGAAAAGCTCCCTTCCCCTTCACTTCCTCAAGAGTCATTGGCCAGCCTGAGTCCTATCACTGCAGTTCTTCTTACTCATCAGCTGGCTGAGATCCACCAGCTCACCCAGCTCCCCTCGCTCCAGGGCACTTCTCAGGAGAGCTCTGGTCAGCCCGGGGGTGTGTTGCTGGGATACATAAGCTTGGCCACTGGGAGCGGGCATGGAGGGTGGAGGCAGGGGGACGGGGACCATGCCATGACTGCTGAGGATGTATCCTTCCGGGGCTGGCCAGCGCAAAGGCAGAGGCTCGCCATACTCCATGGGGGCGCTGGGTGCTGAGACAACCCTCCGGCGCTCAGGCGAGTCCTGTGGTGTCATGGGGTATACATATTCTCCTGCAGACTTTCTGAGTGGGGCTTTGGGCGTCCCCTTTACTCCTTTTTCTTGCTTGCTCAGGCAGACATAGTGCTGCCGTGGGGTGTCATTCCCCCTGCCCTCACCACTATGTCTCCCGCCTCCCCCCTGTTGGAAGAGTCTGGTGGTCAAGTAGACAGAAGGGGGCATGCGGCAGGGGGAACCCAGACCCACGGAGCCTCCCCCCAGGTATGTCTGGCTGGTGTCCCATCCTCCAGAGTTGGAGTCAGACAGTCGTAGGCCTCTGCGTTTCTGCTGGGGCGTGTGCTCCGGGGTTGGCAGGAAACCCGGGTCGAGCTCTCCGGACTTCACCCAACCATTTGGCATGACAAACAGGGTTTCCCCGCCCTGAGAGCAGGGGCGCTCCCCGCCTCCCTGCCGCGTCACACTGAGCACAGAGCCTCCCATCCCGCCACCGTTGCTCAGCAGGCCTCTTTCGCGCCGCTGGATGGAGGACTGGGTGGTGTTGCCATGCCGACGGTTGGCGGGCTTGTGGGCCATAATCCAGCAGACGGCAAGGCCGGAGAGTGCTGCCCCGATGGTGAACGCAGAGACTGCAGATGCCACAAGCAGGTTAAGGGAGACCAAGCTCTCTGGTTCAATCAGCAAACTCTGCTGCAGAATTCCTGAAGATTAAGAGAGACAATTAAGAAGATGACATTTAGTAGTACAGTACAGCGGACATCCTCCCTCAATGTCTGTCCACAGGGTGCAGTTTAAAATTATGATTATTATTACATATTGTGCTACTCTGCTACTTCTACTCAGTGCTTTTCCCCTCACAAGATATAATTTGTCATAATAAATCAATAACTACGATAATGCTCATAATTGGTGATTATCGTGGTCAGCTTTATACGATTATTTTCTGCGATTATTATCTTTAAATGGGGCTTCTCTCCAGTCTGGCCTTGAGGCTCTACAGGCTCCAAGTTCAGAGAGGCCTGCACTTGTCATCAGCACAGCTCCCACCACAGCAGCCGCCTCTCCTTTTCTCCTCTTCTCCCCTCACACTTTCCATCCTGCAGCCTGGTAAGAGAATCTCTCCTTCGCAGCATAACATTACCTCAGTGTTTCCACCCTGCTCTAATCACTCCCATCTGCAGACACAGCAGCACATGTCTGTCTCTGGCTCGGCCTCTGCTGCGCTTTCACCGTTCGGAGTCTGTCGGGTCTGCAGCCTGGCATCGCTGCTATCGGTTTCTAAGAGTAGGATAAAAACTAGAAGGCCGTACATCGGTTTCAAACAAACGATGAGGGCTCAGAGTGTGTTGTATGCTCTTTTTCTGTCATCTTTTAGAAATTCAGATCCAGCCTGATGGATTTTATGACTTTGAACTCGCCTAAAACAGGAGGAACGGTTCAGAAAGAATCTGCCGGAAAGGAATTTTTTCTTTTGGTTTCCAGTGACTTTGTAAATTTCAGAGCAAGGTTCAAAGAGGCCCTCTCTGGCACTGCTGCTGTGACATCTGAGCCGCTCAACAGAAGGGATGTCAGTACTTTATGCTAAGCTATTTCGAGCTCACTCACTGGCTACCCTTGGTCAATCCTCCCTCAGATGTTCAGCTTTGAGAGAACAAAGCCATGTAACCGGGAGGATGTTGCATTTCCCATCGTGCCGTCTAGTGGTATTGTCTACCAGACGCATCACATCCTCCCTAATTAAACTGTCTCACACTGGGAGCGTTTTGACCTGTAGGAAGTGAGGCTGAAACCGAAATCCCAGTTCCCCTCCCACCTGATTCAGCTCTGACAACAGCAACAAAACATTCAGCTGCTAATACCGAGGTTGAATTAATCTTTCTGGGCTGGGGAAGAAATCACATTACAGATAATTAAAAAGTGCTAAATTACAGAAATTGTCTCTCACTTTGTGGTATCATAGTTTTTTTTTTTTTTTTTTCAGAACAAAATGTTCAGTGATAAGTAGACGGGGTGTAATGAGGGATTGTGCCACTAGGAGGAGCCTGCCCTCAGTCCACCACACACAGCCAAAAGCATCCATGTCACAGTGCTGCAACCACCTACCATCACAGTCTCCTAGATGGGAGGTGGTGTTTCCATATTCCACGTCTTGCTGGAAAGGCAGCCTGCAGTCACACAGAGATCACAGCACATTAAAGGCTTGTATATGTATGTTTGTACCCAAACACCACGCAGCAGGAAACACGTTATCACCGCGGCCTTAATTCACTACATGCAGCTATGTGATCTCTCATGGTGTGAGACGGATATTTACAGCCCAACAAAACAGAAAAAAAAATGAAGTCATACATGATCGGAATAATTCATAAATGTAAAAATCTATTTTTTTTAATATGAACACTCTCACGTTTGCACAGAATATTTGTACATGAATAGGGACATTTGTTGATAGCAATCAATCAAAATGATATGGCACATATCGATGTGTCATCCGGTGTAATGGTATACACTATTGATCCCATTATTGATTTTCCCCTCAAGGAGGTCAAAGGTGAGGGTCACCGGCCTTACAGGTGGTGATGGGAGCTCGTAGAAGGGACTGAGATACTACGTACAATGTCAGTGATTATGATACAGATGCTATTACAGCAATTGCTCACATTAATACTTTATATCAATTTTGAGAATCTTAATGAATAAAGGTCTAGTCATTCTTTTTAAATTATTACCAATTCAAATGTGTTTAACACTGTAAATCATCAATCAAACACTATACACCCACACATTTCCACTGCCTTAGCTTCATCATATGAACTTTTATATATTCATGACGATTTTATTCTGCTACTTTTTTAAAAATTAGACCATTATTTTAGAGCTTTACTGTCTAATTAAAATCATTACAAAGAACACCCAGGCAGGGTAACGTGTGTCACTTCATTGATGTTTAATTGGTGAAGAGCACGTAGACCAGAAGTGCATTATGTGACTGTAAGAGCCTCAAACACATTAAAAAAAGAACAATTCATATTGTTAATATGTTTGGAGACCATATAAATCGTGGATTCAGTCCATTGCTCAAGGATACAGGGCGAATATTCAATACTAATATAACTTATCCAATATGGCCAGCTTTTAAAATAATAATGTCTAAGTGTGTAATACTTAGGGGACTATATTTACAGAATATAGCAAAAATGGAATATAGGACTCATAATTATGTTTCCATTATTGTATAATAAAAAAAAGTAATCTGCATGTCTTTGTTACCTTAAAATGAGACATATATAGATGCTTGAACCATGTTGTTTCTATAGTAGCCAAAATCCATCAAACTGAACACAAACTGAACACTAAATAGGGACTTTTACACCTGTATTGTGTATGTTGCGGTCCCTATAGTTTCCCCTTGACGTAAGGAAGGAGATGAGACAAGAAGGTTGCAATCAGCTACACTGCTAGATGCCACAAAATGAAACACACGTCCTTGAATATCTAAAATGTGCTTGTTTTTAACACTTCTATTTACTCAGCATTTTCTTCTTCATTGTATTATATTTGAATTTGAGTTCAGCTACAGAGCAACAAAAAGTGTCACTATCCACTTTATTTATGTTTCTTTTGTTTTCCCAAATGTGTAACTACCTCAATATGTCTCCTCGAGGGGGCATTGTGGATTAAATACAAGTCTACAGTCTTGCTTCCAGACACAGTTGCTTGCATCCATATCTGCCTTAACTTACAAGAACTACGCTAATTTATGCTAAAGTGATAACGTGAAATACAAATTCAACATTAGCTTAGTTACCAGTTCAACATACAGGAAGGTTTGCCAAATAAGACTCTCCCCACATACTGTACAGCAACTCATCCTGAGTTTGCAGAAAGCAGGTCTGCAGAGGAAGAAAACTATTCACAGGCTGGTGTGTACGAGATTGTGTGTGTGTGTGTGTATGGGTGTGTTGTCCTCACCGTGTGCCTGGTCTCAAGAAGGAGCAGGTGCTGCCTCTGGTCCAGCCACAGTATGGGTCCCTGGAGGCAAGACAACTCCTGCAGACACACACACAAACCAATGGAAATAAGAAATGCTGACCTGATTCTAGCAGCCATTTTGACCATTTTAGCAAGAAAACTTCTAGAAACTCACAAATCAAACCTGGAAACAACTGCAACAACTGTGAATTTAGCAGTCACGCTTGCAGTCTTGTTTGCTAACTAGGTACCTGCAGTGGTTAGATATAGGGGCCTGTTACAATCCTATAATATGAAATACTATATGTCCCCGTGGACTCAATTTGTTTCTAATCTGTTTTGAAATGTAATATGCGGAGAACTCGTGAAATGCTAAACCCTCATCTGGTATTCATCTTCAAGCACAGCAGTCACACACACTGTATCCAGTTGCTCCATGTTCTCAGCTTCCTGTATCTAAATGTGATATATGGCTGCAGTGGGAATCAGTTTTACTTCAAGAGATCCTCCCCATATGTGCAGTAATAAACAAAACGCCTTCTTGGTGTTCGTGAATGAATTATGAACTTCTTACGTCAAGTTATAATAATATTTCCTACGGATAACGAATTCTCTTAAAATATATATTAAACCAAACAAACTAGCTGTGGTTTAACAAACAGGCATGCCGAGCATCCCCTGCTGCTTGAAACAAAAACATAATTACAGTTTTTATTGTGATGACTGCAGTAACAGGGAGTGTGAAAGCAGAGACAAATCAAAAGCTGGGCACTGAGCTGTACTTTGGCTAATGGCCACAACTACATTTAAGTTGGCTTAATTATCAGCCAAAGGAAAGACTGAGGGGGAAAAAAAAACACTCTCCAGGTCAAACACAGGTGTTTGTATCTCACTTCATGCAGCGCGAGTGCAGGTGGCAGCGAGATGTGGGCACTCGGACCAGACAGGAAGGGAAGGCCAGCAGCAGAGTGTGGCTGGTTCGATCCAATGACAGGGACAAGAGCTGACGGGCCTGAGGAGAGTCCTCACCACACCTGGACACAACGAGACCGACATACGTGTGAAGACAGAGGAGGACAGAGGTTAAGGAGCCAGCAGGCGCAGGTCAACGCACTCTTTCTGGCCTCACATCAATCTGTGAGAGGGTCAGAGGCCTCATCTGTTGCCCTAACCCTCGTACGAATGGTCCCAACATCGGTTTTATTTACACCTGTGCAGAAGCTGCAGCGAAGAAAATGAAAGTCTCTTTTGTGTCCCTTTCTTTTGTGTCTGCTACCATTTGAAGTTCATTTTTTACAGTAATGACGCACAAGAACTAAATTTAAAGTTGCAAAGGTTTTCTGGTGTTACAAAAAGTTGGATGGCATCGAAACAGGAACAGTTTATACAAACAAGATGCTTATTTTCTCCATTAGGTCAAATAAGAGCTGGAACGTTTAGCTGACCAATCAATATGCCAGTCGACAGGCAACTATTTTGACCATTTTCCAAGCTTGAATGCCAAATATTCTCTTGTTCCAGCCAGAGCTTAAGTAGCTCGTTCTGTGTTTTCAAGTGTAGCTGACTCAATCTGTGTATTAGTCACATGCTCACACTCTCTCCTGTCAGACACTTGAAGTAGTTGGAATCTCTGACTCTGAGCGTTTTGCTTTGTTTAGCTCCTCTTCATGATGTTCTATGAGTAATAGTTGGCCTTTTCTTTTAGAGACAATGCAGTCCGCGGTCTGTTTCTGAGGTAGAGCTCTTTCCACAAAGTGGAAATCCTTTGATGATGCTTTTTTTTGTTGTTGATGCATTGCATAAAACATTATGCAAATTTGAATATTCCACCTTGGACTTGTGATGGCCGTTCTTTTTTTTGTTTGTTTGATTTAAAGAGAATAGAGAATAATTTTCACATTAATCAATCAAAAATGGCCATACGTGGCAACCCTAACATCCCTAACAAACTCTTTAATTATATATGCGATCATATCTGTAATGGATGTGGTCAAATACATATCTGAGTAGGCTTTTACTCTGGGCTGCACTTCCACAATGTTAAAATCAAATACTGAAGATATGAAGAAAGTGTAATTGAAGATGGAGGCAGTCAGCATGAGGCTTATTATACCCGGAGCAACATGCCAAAACGTATAATTTACTGGATAACAAGGACAAATATGTCTTTAACTCTTACTCACTTCTCCGGGTTGAATCCTTCCACCTCCTCCAGAAACACACTGCTGTGGGAGACAGAGTCTCCACCGGGAATCATTAGGAACTTTAGGATTGTTCCTCGAGTTGAGCCCAGGAACAAGACAGTACGGTTCTTATGGGGGCCGGCTTCTGTGTCCACTACCATGGCTGTCAGCTGATACCTGGATAGACGGATTGTGCATTAGCATGATAGGGACACATTTGGATCAATAAAATACTGATCTGCTATGCTAACTATGATGCACATCTCAGGTTTACACTTCCCCTTTTTCATGCCATAAAAAGTCCTGCATGGGCGTTATCAAACAACTTAGTCAGTGTATGTACCGTCCCATAGTCTTGACCACCCAGGGTCTGTGCCCCAGTAGTGGAACAGTCTCATCCATCAGCGGGTGGGTCTTCACAAAGTTCAGCACCTCATCTGGCAGTGTGGTGGAGGAGCTAAATCTGGATCCCTGCACTGCACATCCCCCTGGTCTGCAGACGGAGAAAGCAACAGAAAAAGTGAGGGTTGAAGAATAGATGGATAGGAAAGGGAGTCATAGAAGTCCAGAGAGAGCAAGAAGAAAAGAGTTCTTTTTGTGGCTGCTGGAAGCTGTATTAGAATATTTGCTGAATAGCAGTGAAGTAGCCGTGTGATTGACAGTTGGAGCTTATAGCGGGGTAGTAAGTACACTATATGTGAGACTGATGCTCTGGACAGAAGCACTGCAGCATTCTGTCCAAGTTCCCCTTACATAGATTTCGCATCACAATACCTCGGTTTAGGCACTGCTTCGTCCGGTACTGGAGTCCAAATAGACTCGGGCGATTTCTGCTCTTTAAACCGGCCCTCGAAGACATGAGCGAGCTGCTGCATGTCAAAAACACACACGGCAGAGCCAGGGATGCTAGAAAGACAGAGAAAAGATGACAGGTGATGAGAGATTCATCACACCCATTTCATTTCTCTGTGTGCATGTTGTGTGCAACTAAAAACCTGTTTGGGGGCGTGGAGAAGAGACCCAGGATGACATCTCGTCCCTGCATGTGGATGATGTTGCTTGTGGCGTGTAAGAGGTTAAAGTAAAAGTGTGAATCTCCCGGGACGGAGCAGTTGAGCCGTGCCTTCAGGAATGTGGTCCACTGTTTTTCAAGGACACGCTGAGAGCCACCCAGGTCTGCTTTGCACACGCGAGCCACGCGGGACACCATCACCTGGAACAAAACAAGCAAGGTTGAGGATTATGGAGGGATAATCAAAAGAAGAAGGAGGAAGAAGAGAGGGAGAGAGTAAGAAAGAAACAAACAAAGAAAGCACCTTCTCTAGATGATGAAACTCCATGGCCATCTCTCTGAAGAAGAAATAAATATGAGGCCCCCACTCCATGGAGCTCACAAAGTAAGGCTCTGAAAAATAATAAGAGAGAAACACTCTCAGACAAACATTCACACACACACACACACACACACACACACACACACAGACGCGCTCTCACATATTGAGCAGTGGTGGTGCAGTGCCCGGGGCCCAAGATAACACTCCACAGTCCCTGACATGGCGCTGTAATAACAGCCACATCAACATGGACCGCTGCTGTCCACCAGGCATGCTCATTAAATATTCATGTCTTGTTTAATTTATCATCACGGACAAAAGGGTTCACATAATTTATCATTTATTCATCCAGCACGGCTCCTGCTTTGACCTGCCCCGACTTGTTTTTTCTCCATGGAAAACAAGCTGAATTGTTCAATCGAAGGCTCGTTAAAGCCCCGCATCTGTGGAGTCCAACTAACCTCAATACATCACTCTGTCTGAGTGTGTTCCACTTATAATGAATCTATCTAATGTAGACCTAATCATGTTTGATTTCCCTGAATGCAGCTTATTATTTTGTACCTGAAAATCATCTTATTCACCTCGTAAGCCACTCAAGAAAAGACAACCACTACCATTTAATTTCCTTTTAGTGAACTACTGGAGATAATGGTGATGTTTTCAGCTATTTTCTTCCTGATTGTCTATTGAAGGTGTCTGTCTCTGGAGGGTCATTTATGTGTCTGTTTCTAAAAGTACCTCTGAACCATTTGGAGTCGTGTTTGACCGTGCGGAGGGCGGGGCTGTCGCCCAGGCTACGATAGATCACTGCGTCGATGGCCAGGAAGTCTGTCACGGTGCCGGTAAAGAGACTTCCATCTGAGAGCGAGAGAGACGCACAGAAAGAACAAAAGAGGAGATTAAGAAGAAGGCGAAGATACAGATGGAGCGATAGCACAAGGTCAGGAAGATTAAAACTAAACAAGCAATGCAGTGAGAGGTCTGACTACAGTATAAATCATTTGTAAAGGTAAACACAAGGACACAGATGTTTCAATGTCTGTAGCTGAGTCTGATGTATGCTCGATACCCTTAATCTTTCATCATTCTTCTGCCTCATTCTGCAAATACAACATACTACCTGCAAATAAAGCCACGTTAGCATGTCGAGGATCATATGGGCACCGTGCCATCCCGCTGACAGGCTCTCCCACCATTTCTAGAGTGTCTTTCTGCAACAGGAAAAGAAATATCCAGATGAATAAACTGGCAGATACACAGAGAATGACCGAGACTGACAGATAGATGAATACTAACAGTGTAGTTGGCACACAGCGGGTTGAAGGCATTTGTTCCACATACAAACAGGCCTCCGTGCTGGCTGAGCAAAACCTTGATGAAATTACGGCACTCTCCCTGCAGAAAAAAAAAATACAAAGGTAAAAGATTTAAGAGGAGTAGAAAATGGGCAGGGCAACACGGAAAAGACAGTTTTGAATCAAAGCTAAGCTCAAAACTGCCGGTCACAACGAGAAGACTGCCAGTGTGAAGTATGAAAAATGCAGCTAAACAATCCTTAGAGGAAATAACACCCTCAAGCACACTCCATCTGGAGGGAGGACAGGACGGGGACTTTATAGCTATCTTCAAAGTGGAGGCTGTTGATTGAGCTGAAATTTAAAGCTGCTACCACCGAATCTGAAACTTTACAACATTGATCAGCCCCTCAGTTTCTTTGAGAATGAACTTGAATAAACCTGAGTGGGCTGATGGCTAGGAGCTAAATTTAGTGCTATCAGTTTATTATTTGCCACATTTTTGCCAACAAAACAGTGCTCCTACCTGAGACTGAATTATATGTATGTATATATATATATATGTATGTTTGTACGCTAAATATGTTGTTGGGGCCAGGAGCTGGTTAGCTTAGCTTAGCACAAAAACTGGAAATGGAAGGGAAACCACTAGCCAGGTTCTTTCCAAAGGTTGCAAAATATGTCAAGCATCATCTCTAAAGGTCGCTACTTAACATATTATATGTCATTTGCTTAATCCATGCCACTGTTGCCAGGCAACCAGCCTTGACTCCATGAAGTCAATGCTCCCTGCCAAGAAATAGTCCAACATAACCAACCGTGTTTTTACACTTCTGTTTTTGTGTGGATCAAGCAAACGAGAAATTACGTGTTAATTCATCAGTTGTGTGTCCGTAGATGGAGCCAGGCTAGTCATTTTCAGTCTAAATGAAGCTAAGCTAAGCTAACCAGCTGCTGGCATCGGGTACGTGTGTGTGGTATCAATTTGCTCATCTAAGTCTCAGTAAAAAATCATGAGTGTATTTCCCAAAAACTATTCCTTTAACAATTTTAATAATGGACGCATTCCATCCAGGTATTTAATTGGATGATACTGCACACTTACTTATAGATGCTATGAGACTATAATAAGTTTATGCTAGATTCACAGTTGCATTAATAGTGATATTTACCCCGCTCTTCATGATTTGAGCGGGTTTTATCTCACATTTTTCACCTTTTTGTGTTTTGTCTTTCTATCCCCTCACCATCTCTCCACCTTGGTCCAGTTTTTCTCCTCCTGTCTTTGTTCGTCTTTTATCACAGCCTCAATCCCTTTTTGTGCGCCTACATCTTTTCTTCTTTCATCTGTGTTCTTTGAAGCAACTGCCTCTCTGCCTCTTTCTTACAACCTGGTGGCCGCCCTGTCCTCCTTATGTGTTCCTCCCCAGTTCTCCTCTGCCTCTACACACGTCCCATCCCTACCTATAACTCCCTTCCTCAACTGATTTCAATTACTGTTTTCTCCCTGAGGCTGTGTCACTCTCTCTGCTCAGTTTGCTCTATAATGTTTCCTGTTGCCTCTTTTTCTTTTTCCACGAGTTCCGCCCAGATTGGATTTTGCCGGAGGCACTGCCACATTTATACAATAAAGCCTATATTTTAGGGTGCACCCTGTCAACCAAGCTACCATCACATCGGATCTCTTTCTTTCTCGTAGATTTGATCACATTCCTGTCACATCTCAGGACATTGTCAACTATCACTTCATACACACACATAATTGTTCCACTTTTTAGTCTTCCCCACAGGCTACGAATGCAATGTATAAAGAAAAATGGCACAATGCAGGTGTGCAAGAAAGTGGCTTTCAAGCTTCATGGACATCTTTCGTCCTGGTAACGTTCCACCGAGCTGGCGCGATTAAGTGATGTGCTGATTTTGTATCAACAAGATCAAATTTGTGTAAATACCGTATGCAGGTGCACCCAAAGGAAATAAGGTTTCTCTAACAGCTGTTATGTCTGTCCATGCGTGTGATAGTGTAGATAGTGTCGATGCTCGTGAGAGTGGATCTCAAAGTCAGAGTGTTGCGTACGAGCACTGTACCTCATGTTTGCCCTTCATCCGGCACACTCGAATGTCGTTCTTATTGGATTCCCATGTCCGTTTCTGCAAAAGGAATGAACCACAGTTAAAATATGCCGTGTGTGTACGTTATCAGTTGTTGGTGCGTATTTGTTTTGTGTGTGCGCAGGAAAAAGTCTCACCTTGCTATAGAACATCTCATCACCTGCCATGTTATCCAACTCCACTCTGTACAAGTCATCTCTACCAAACACACAACACAACACATCAATGCCAATATAATACTAATGTGTTAACAGGATATGATATCTAATATACAGGATAATATGAAAAATGTGTAAGGAAGAAGTCAGCAATTAGCCATTTTTTTTAGTCACTGCACATTTCTTAATTCATTTCTGAATAAAACTGATTTAATAAACATAAACATCTTGTTTTAGGAATTTAACTGACAGCAGATGTAATTTTCTCATTACTAAGTGCAGGCTAACAGCAGCTTATGTTGCAGCTTAATATTCATCTGTCACAAAATTAGTATATGTGTGAGTTTATGTGAATGTATGGTCTGTGTTGTACAAAACAGTGGCCTGCTTCATTTATTGGGGAATGTAGGTACTGTCGTTGTTGTTGTCATAGCATTTCTGCCACCTGCTTGTGTTTTTTTTGTGACACAAATCTGTTTCAGTCCAACAGGAAAAAACTCATGGAACTAACAACGTTTGTAATATGAAATGTTTAATTTAAATTTAAATAGGTGGATTATATTATTCACTTCATTTCAGCACAAGGCACTGGGGTCTAAGTTTGCGTGCCTCTTTCTGGGATTTATATGTGCTTTGCTCCTACGTTGTTCTCTGCAATACATTTATGAAAAATCAGGGTTGGATATAAACTATGTAAGTGAACACTTCAGCTTTCATTAGAGGGACAAATATTTTTGCTGGAGCACCAGATTTGGCCCAGGGGAGCGTTATTTGCCTACTGCTGCTGTAAAGCAATTCTTATTTTCCATATATATGGATAAGAGTAATGTGAGCAAACAGTTTGACATTTAACGAAGAAAAAACTGAATGTCCTCTGCAGAGTGACAGCAGATGGAGGCTGTGGCATCAAATGAAAGCAAAGGGATATTAATGCGAGAGCGTCAGTAACACACAGTTGGAGGCGGTTGCCGTTGGTTACCTGGCTCCTATGTAGAGTGTGCGGTTGACTTGGAGGACCGTCTGGATGTGCAGCTCCTGTCTCTGAGCTGAACGATGAGCTCTGCCCAAGAACACTGGATACCTTCGCACAACTGACAGGAACACACACACACACAGACAGACAAATAGGATGAAGCGCACACTAAAACAAGCCAGAAATGAAGTGCCTTGCTCAAGGACAGTCGATGACAGAGAGAATACATTTTCATATACTAAAAAACTCATGCGGGCCGTAAAACAGATTCTGTAACCTTCACTGTAATAGTGTCTTCACGTATTCTTGATGTTTTTGTTTAAGAAAACAAAGATAATGGGCAGAAATAAATGGTGTAGCAGCTGCGGTACACCGAAACACTTTTATCCTCTTTTTTTTTTCTTGCTTTCGGTGATGCACGCAGCTCCATAATGAGAAAAACTGTGTGCAATCATTACTGTTTTTTCATTGTGTAAAAGAGCATCTCCTCCCTCCACTTTGTACATTGCAGATAAATGAGAGCGTACAGAGTATCAAACTCTGAGAAAGTTTCAAAGAGGAGGACAACGGTCTCCACAGGGAGCCCTCATCATCAAGAGACAGATTGGGAAAACGTCTCATTGTCCTTGACTGCAGCGAAGGGAGGGAGGACGTAGCGATCCATCTCCACTTGTCTCCTCCCCTTCTCTCTTCCAACCCTCAGCCTTCTCTCCTGTCATCTATATCACCCCATCCAATCCAATTGTCTCCCACTTTTTCATCTTCCTGCACCTCTAAACATCCAAAGCAATCATTTCTCTCTCTTTCTTCTGTCTTTATATCTTCCTTTCTTCCTCACTCATATGTATTAATCTATTATACTGCCGCTGAGAGATGGAGTGAAGTCTCTTTATCTATCTGTATGCCTAGGTAGCTTCCAAGCAGCTCCACACCAAGGCTCTGACCCTTGACCCCTGATTTCCACATTCACCGTGGAGCTATTCATCAACACTGCGCATGCACGTACAGTCATGCACACACATACACAGCACACACAGCAGGAAGGAAACATACCCTCTACGGGGACGTAGCTGAGAGGACTGGGTTCCTCTGGGAATGAGCCATCAGCCAGTTGAAGCAGCAGGAGGAGAAATGTGAGGGGAGGAGCCATGGTCGCCATGGCAGCAACACACATACACTGTTAACAGAGAGAGAGAGAGAGAGAGAGAGAGAGGGGGAGAGAATATTTTCATTGTTGTCCACTCAATATTTTTGTGTGTGTGTGCATGTGCGAGAGTGCAAGTGAGTGAGTGTGTGTGTGAATTGACATTTTGACAAATTTCTTATTCAACAGGTGAGTGTGTGTGTATGTAGGTGTGTGTGCGTGTGTCAGGACAGGGTCAGAAGTGCAGCACGGTGACTGCTGCGACCAGCCTTTTTCCAGCAGGGAGCTAATGTGCTTCTATTGTCTGCACGGTGCTGTAATGGGTATCTATTGTCAGAAATGTCACTTTATTGTCAAACAGTTTGAATTGAAAGAAATTCTCTCAGCCATAAAACGCACAGAGAGACAAAACATTCACAGAATTACAAAGCCACTTTGGGTGGTAATGTTCCTTTTCACTAAATGTGCCTCATTGCAGACATATGGAGGCTATATTACCGGTAATTAGCGACAAAGAAGCGATAGCTGGTCTTTACAGATCAGAGTGGGAGAGTAGAAAAAGCAGGGATGAAGGGAGTGACCCGGGTAAGCTGGACAATGTCTTTCTAAAGGTCAGAAGTCAAGAATGCCCTAAATCATGAACAAGCCAAAGGGGAGAAAACATAGCTTGATCTTTAAAAAGTTTAGAGGCCATCATTTCTTGCACAGTGTGCAAGAAATGTGCACACAAACACACACACAGACAAGGGAAAAGCCTACAGTCATGCTCATGGCTCTGTGAAGCTGTGCTTAAGACACAGCGGTGCTTTGAGCTTAATGCTAGCACTAGGATGCTAACTAGCTCGTAACGACGATGCAAACAATGCTGATGTTTAGCGGGTATCATATTTACCATTAGCTCACTATGTATGTGTGCTAACATTTGCCATTCAGCATTAAAGTACAGCAGAAGCAGATGAAAAGGTTTTGCAGGTATTTAATCATGAAGCAAAGTACTGGACAAATAGATATTTTGACCTGATGGTAGCACTAAATAAAAAGTTATGGGCTGCCCAAAGTTTGCAGGGTTCATCCCCATGGGAACCATGAATGTCCTCATAAAATTTAATGGCAATCCATCCAATAGTTGTTGAGACATTTCAGTCAGGAACAAAGTGATGCAGCGGCCAACCTACACCATGTCTAAAAACCCATGTAAAGGGTTCAAACAGTCAAAAACAAGCCATCATACTGTACATCAGCATCTCTGTCACCTATAAAACCAAGACAGCAGAATAACACTGCCACACATAAGTTACTACCAGTCGTAAATTGTGGCAGCCACACCATCAAACACATGTTCAAATGCAGAAGCTTTTCTGTGCGTTTACCGAAAATGCCTGTGGCTCAGCTACACAGCTTGCTTGGCAGAGTGCACTGTCTTTGATGTGAGAATACTTTGAAAAAGAAGAGGAGATATATTGTAAAGAGAGAGGCAGAAAAGACGTGACAAATGAGGAGAATAAAAAAAGGGTGGAGTACAGGCTTTGTCTTGGTTTGCTGAGAGTGCTGCTAAAATCCTGGAAAATGTGCAGTTTGATGAAACGCAAATGAAAAGAAAGGTTGGAAATGAAAGAAAAAGATGTGAGCAATATGAATGCTGTTTTCATCAAATCGACCTGAATACCATGTTTCCCCCAACCCCCGCTTATTCCCTTTCATCCTCCGTCTCTCTCCCTTCATCACCCACCTCCTCCCTTCATTTCTCTGTCTTTATATCTCTCAGCTTGTCTGTTCCGGGATAAAAAAAAAAAAAACCCTAGGACTGTTTTCAAAGATATAACACCAGGTAGAGAGCGAGATGCATTAGTTGCTAAGGTGATGACAACTGCTATTTGAAGCACACAGATGCACACAGATGTAACACGCATATCCTCATATACATAGCACATTCACCTGTGTTGCCAACACTTTAGACGGAGCATGCTCTGGAGTGACAAGCTTTTTGAAGACATCAGTGAGGCGATGTGGGCTATACACTAGAGGCCACTTCAAATGAAATTCCAGTCCAGAGATTGCGAGTTTGACATCTCTAAGCCCTCTCCTCATCAGACACATTGGAGGAGCCCTGAAGGGGGTTGGAAGGTTTGTTTCGTCTGACTCTCCATTGGGATTCCCTGAACTAGAACTGATTGAGTCAGGTTTAGGGTCAGCCTCATTTCATTACGGCCATTTCATGAGAGGAATCCAAATTTAATGCTTAAACCTTAAAATTAAATCGTGTTTTCTTGTGTGGTCTACAAGGATGGATGGATGGAATTAAATTAAATGTTTTTTTTCTGGTGAGATTAGGCTGCAGTGATTATGGACCAGGTTTAAAAAAAAAAATCACACTGCATCTTCTCAGTCATAACTCAGTCAAATCTGAACCCACAGACACGATAATTTCAATGTGACCTTTACTTTCAGGAATATTCATTCAGGAATATCATTATTTCTGATGTCATCCACGTAATAGATGTTCATAAATACATTTAAAAATTGTAAAATAAAAGACGACCTTCCTGAAAGTCATCACATTAAGTTCTCTTCATTACCACAGTAATCAAGTGATAGTACCTCCATGAGTCTGACTGCAGACAAGAACTGCTAATAGCTAATTCTGCAAAGTTTTAATGGTGACTGTTTGCCATAATGTGCCAGTTTGCCATAATGTGAACAAATATAGACTGTGGAAAAGCTGTGGGAGTTGTAGTCCACGGCAGAAACATTAGACTTCCTGTTTATTTCCCACAAGCATGATGGAAATTGTAGTACAAAGTAATTACAAATAAAATCTATTAATGTTAACCTTTTGCATGTGAATTATCATGATCTAATTTTGGCTCAGCATGTTCCATCAACTTTTTTTGTGTGTCTGGAACAATGACACTCTCCCCCATCCATTATATGCAGATATTTGCTCTGTACTGAAAAACTGGAGACATACAGACAAAAATCTAAATTTTTATAAAATGTTTAAACTGAACAACAACAATTTTGCTTCATAAAACCCATCTTATTTTTAAAATAACAATAGCTGGGCATGTCTGGTTCGTACATGTAATAACTCTCGTAAAAGCCTGTGATTGAACAGAGACAAAATAAGCAAAAAAAAAGCGATGGGCATCCCTCCTTCCTTCCACACTCACAGCCTATACACACTACATACCAAAACCCTGCGGCCAATCACTGATGGTGCCTCCTCATTAGAGTGTGTATTGATTAAGGTTATTGATCCATAAGATAAACCTTCTGATCTGGGCCAAGGCCAACATAGCATAGCTCTGCTGCTAGCTAGAGCCATGACAAAGAGCAGCGTTTTTAATGCTCTGGGCTATAAAAAGAGGTTTGGGGGCAACGCTTTGACGATTGGTTATCAAGCCTTCTGGGGTTTTTTCTGCTGAGCCGAAAGACAGACGAGATGAAAGATGAAAGACAGAGACGGTTTGAGTAGCGGACAAAAATAAAAGAGCAAGAGAGACACCGCCTGCTACAGACTTCCAGCTCATCAAGCTATAAAAAAAAAAAAAAAAAACAGACCGTCAGTGACAGAGTGAGTATCAGGAAATCAAGGCGAGAGAGACAAGCGCGGAAAGAAGAAAGTGTGTTATGCTATTTGTGTCAGATCATGTTGGTGTGATAGGATTAAATGCTTTGACACTGACACGGTTATCATGGGATGCATGTAATGATGGCGACAGCCACACAGTGTAATCTACCCTCATCAGGCAACCCATTAGCAAATCACCTGCTAACACTCACATCATTAACCAATCAGCAGGTCATCTGAAGAAGCATAATCACCTGCTTTCACCTCTTATCAGTCTGTCCATATGTTTTGTCCTCATCAGCTGGGACTGAGATCCAGTTCATGAGTTCACCTGCCTCAGCTGAGCGGACAGAAACATCAGGGGGTAAGCAGCACGCTGGGAATGTCTATACAAACCAAGAGTATGTCAACAAGCTATATGAAAGGTATCTATTTAACTACTATCTATCTAATATTTACCCATGATCCCACCCTAAAATGCCTCAGTGGCCTTTAGTGTATATTGGGTATGCTCATATATGCACAAGACATCTCAAATATTAAAGCTGCTGTGCAAGATCAATACACTCTCATCCTGCTAAACAGAGATAGAATAAAGAGCAGCATCCCTATCAACACTGGGGAGCATTTACTGACCACAAGGAAACACTGAAAAACACAAAATAATAAACACCACAAAGGGCTCCAGCAGTCCGTCTGCAGGCGCCGATACACAGCTAACCAAATCCAACATCACTGATGCTGTGGGCAGTGTTGTCAGGATGCTGGAGCCTTGACCTTTTCTGCACCCAACTACTGTACAGCCATTAATTAATCCTTTGATATATATGTGTGTTGTGTGTGCGTGTGCATGTGTGTGACAGTAAAATCTAAACGCATCTTTCTGTGGCGTTGACATTTCACTCGTCACTGTATCTGAACTGTGTTTTCTGGTGCGTTGCGTTTCTGATCCGTTGTTGTGATTAGAAAAATCTTTCTCTCTCTCTCTCTCTCTCTCTTTCTGTTTTCTCCCTCCGTCTCTCGCTCTCTCTCTTCAGCTGCTGCAGCCACTCCACTCTTTGCCTTTGTTACCGTAGCAACCAATAGCAAAGCTAGGCAGAGATGTTCTATTGCAGTAGATGTAAAAGCGAGGAGGGCGGGTTCGCCCTCTAACACATACATGAGCGCATACGTGTGAGCATAAACACACACATATACACACACACACACACACACACACTGATGCATACACCTATAAGCATGAGCCCAAAATCCTCATACATTCATATGAGTGTGCACGAACACGTACATGGACACAGATATAGGGAGGTGGGGGTCCCCTCTCTCTCAGCAAGGAGGGGGATGGGGGAGCTGCAAGCATTTTTGTCTACACGTTACCCACACACACTGGCAAGACAGTACATAGCTCATTTGAAATCAAGTGGGTCAACAATGGAAAATATTGAAAACACAAACATGCATTCATTACACATTCACTTGGAAAAGATGCTTACTGCTAAGCCTTTTTCACGGGTTTCCCCTTAAAGATGTACTATTTCAGCTGAATCTCTGAGCCTGAATGAGCTATCACTGCTCTGTGTTTTTGAAAGCCATTCAGACTCATTGAAAAGAGCAGCTTTACTGGATGGAGGGTAAGCTGCGGCGGCACAGACTTGATTTGGGACAGAAAGAAGTATGTTGGAAGATAAACGCTTTTTATGAATGAAAGCTCTGGGACGTCCTCTGCCAGATATGACAGGTGGATGCAATAAAAAAAAGATGGATAAACACAGTTAAAGTTGGATTCAAAAGTCTAAACTTTTATGAGTGTAAGATATGATATATCAACATGAAGACCCAGGTGGAACAGAGCCCTTTGCACACTCGTTTAATTTGTAACACATTTGCTCCTTGAGGACAGTATGCAGGTTAAAGCCCGGAATAAAGTAAGATGGCTTGAGGGTGGAAACACAGACACGGGCTAAACTGGGAGAAGTGGGTCACCTTCACACTTCAGTACTCCACCCTACAAGCACTATAGCTTCATTAAAAGACATTTCCACTGAAAATGGAAAGGGCATGAACAAAATGTATCCGTGAGGAATCTCAGAAGTGTTTTCTTACTACGGTACAGTGAGGGATCCAGATAACATCGTAAAGTTCACTCATAAATCACTCATAGCTTGTCCATCAACAACGGCGGGAGGTGTGTTATTATTACGGATGTTACTCTCAGGTGCCTCGCCTCGAGCTTCAAGACAAAGTTGTTAAGAGTTCCCAAGTTAAAGGATCCGATCGCTGTGATACAACAACTGTTTCAATTTACTTCACACTCATGCTGTGAAACTCTACCATGAAGAGAAAACAGAGCACTACACAGCTATAGGCTTTTATAGCAAGATACATTTCACACAAAATAACTGTAAATAAGATAAGATTTTCACAGATTACACACTGAAAACAGAAGAAACATGGATGGAGAATCTGTAACATCACCTGTAGAGGTGTTTTTAAGCTTGGATTTATGTTATACCTGTTTTTATGGTTTGATTCTCTTTTAAAGATTTATTTTTTTCACCACAAAGATACAAAGACTGAAAATGTAACCACTAAATTTGCAATTGAAGATAGCAGTTGGATATTCTCGCTCACTTGAGTGAAGAGTTTTTGGAAACCAGTATTTAACAACTGTGAAGTTGAAATGTTAGCCCTTTCCCGCTGGTTTCAGCATTTAGCTGGTCAGATTGTCACTTGACTGAAAAATGTATGACCACCACATGGATCTAAAGCATGCAGAAAAAAAGCCCAGATTTTATGATCCATGTAATTGTCCCACCAGGCTACCAGTATTAAATACTAATAGTGTTGTTAGCTCATAAGTCTGAACTTCCTACAGCCAGCCGCTAGTTAGCTTAGCTTCATAGAAGAAACAGCTACCCAAGCTCTGTCAGAAGATAAAAAACATCCTACCAGCAACTCAGAAAAAATAGTGAAGTGTAAAAGTGACAACTCAGAGTTATGTGCCAGACTGTTTCTTGGCTGAAAGCAGTGACTTCCTGGAGACTTAGACATGAAACAGTCTAGCACATAACCCCCTTAAAACTGCGAATTCACATTCTCATTTTTACACTTCGGTACAGATTGAACAAATATCACCCGCTAATTAAAACGTGAGCTTCAGAGATACTGACAGGTGGATTCTTTAAAACTTATGGAAGAGCCAAGCTAGCTGTTTCCAGTCTTGTGCTAAGCTAAGCTAACTGGCTGTAACTTCATATTACTGTTCCAGACTTCAATCTTCTCATCTGACTCTCCACAAGCAAACAAATGAGCATATCAATGTCCCAATGTCAAAGTATTTCTTTAATTTCACATTCATATTGTTTTAAAGGTAAGTTATTGTGATTTTATGAAGTACTTGTATGCCAGTTTTGGGTCTTCGCAATTCAGACTTTCAAAATGGTTGCTGTGGGAATAATTATATGTGGTATTAGTAATTTCCCATAACAGGTGGCAGCTTTACTAGAACAACATGGTGTCACAGCAAAGAGTGAAGAGAAACAAACACCCGGATATTTATTCAGATAGACAGACCTGTTCACATGCGCTCATGTACAAACACAGAGACGGACACATACTCGCCAATGCACGCGCGCACACAAACACGCACACACTAACACACACACACACACACACACACACACACACAAACATGCTCTCTTCAGCAGTGGAATCACTGTGTCAAGTCTTTATCTTATCGAGGTGGAGGCGATATTCCCTCAAGTGGCTGCCTGTCTCCTCAAAGCAAGTCTAATCAGAGTTTAGGGAATCTGTCTTTTGCTGTTAAATATCCCCCCCAAAACTATTCAATCTACAGGGTCATTTATATGCTAATGCAAAAGGTTACCTCTGCATAGGCCGCTGTCGCAGCTACCTGTTTTAGGTTGTGCGTGCATGTAAAAAGGAGGGAAAAAAGGCAGAAGGAAGAGAGAGAGATGCGAGAGTGAATGAACAAAAGAAGGAGATGAAAAGAGAAGATGGCAGAAAAGGGAGATGAAGAAAGAGAGGAGAAAAGATACAGAGGCAGAGAGGAACGAAGATATTCCCCTGGGTGAGTGCCATAGGTAATTAAAATAGGATGGACAGAGCTGGAGTTTAGCCAAAGTGAGCTCCATCTCCCTTCAGACTTCTTTCCCAATCAGGCCTTCTGCCTAAAGCCAAATTGCTGCTAGTGACAGACACACAGTAGTCTATGGCTGTAGTGAGTTATCAGCTTACGTGTAATGGACATGTACATACAGTGGGACAAACACACAGGCTGAGAAATGCAGGTGCAAAGCATTCGGACAGTTACAAATGACAAAATTTGGGTGACTAAACAGGTTATGTGTGTACTTCTCATGCTGCACTGAGGCAGGAATGCACATGAGAGCAACACGCGCACACATTTATGGTGCTGTTCAAAGCTGCAGCAAGGGCAAACGTTACTAACCAGAGTTTGACTGCAGTAAGCACATATACATTCACTGCACAGCTCTGGGCTAGAGGCGAGCACATGAGTATGCAGTGCACGCACTCAGACACACACTATGAGCACAGAATCGAACGCACGCACACTCCGGTGCGTACGACGGCTATGAAGATAATTACACGACAGTGACATTGGTTTTTTCATCTATTAATTTGACCTGTTTTTAATGCTGCTATTATTCTGTTTTGTCACACAGTGTTAATGGTGCACTTTGTACTGTACAAGGTAGTCCATGACATCTGTCTCTAGGGAGCATCGTCTCCTCTGCTTAAGTGTGTCTTAAGCCAACCTTTGTGACTGTCTAATATACAGTTGTAAGCTTGAGAGTTTGTGATTTTTTTTTTCCACATGAATAACACATCACATTTACCAAAACTCCAGCCGAAAATCTCTTTTTTCTGTTACCTTGTTGGTTGGTTTGCTCTCTATGTTTTACTGACCCCAGTCCAACATCTCCCTGCCTTTCATTTTTCTACTTCAACAATGACTATGCTAAATAGGCTGTGCTAATGTCTCAACGTGGCAGCCATTACCATATATCTCATACCCTTTTAGTGGCTTCTCTTATCCTGGCGTAGAAGGTTTCACAGGCTGAAAGGTAGCTCATATTCTTGTCGTGTTGTTCTTTGTGTGCTGTGATCACCAGTAAGGGTAAATATAGCTCTTTTGGCAGAAGCCTGCTAAGAGGATCACAGCTCACAATAGGTGGTCTAAACACAACAGACATCAAAATGCCAAAGAACCTGCATGTGGATTGACGTGTGCACACATGCACCTGATACACGCGCGCACACACCTACAGCGTACACACCCATCAGCAGAGACAACACCTCCCCTGAGAGCTCTCTCTCTCTCTCTCTCCTCCTTGCAGGTATAATTGTGTTTCTGCTCCTCTCCTCTCAGTTGTGACTGGGCCCCAGATGAAAAGACATAATTAAAAGAGAAAAGTTGTGTTTGTTGCAAAGGAGGAATGGGTGTGAGAGAGGACAGGATGGAGGCAGGAGAAAGATTAGCCACAACAAAGCTTCATCAGGCTGCAAAACCATCTCAAGTAGCTGGGAGACAAAGGACTCGGATGCGCCTTTATCTCCCAATAAAAAAGTCCTCCAAATCCCTGTGGCTAAGCTGCCATAACTAAAGCCTGCCGTTGGCTTAGGTCTTCGCTGAATTTGTTGGACAACAAAAGCAGCAAAATATGAGAAGATAGACCTTGCAGAAAGAAATATATATACCTCCATGCAAAGGAGTAAACCGTCTCAGCTGTGGCATTTGAGAAAAGGTTACTTTGTTATTTGCTTATTTTGTTTGTGTGTGCACACTCAGTGGAAGCCTGAAGTGGCCGGTCATTTTCTCACTTTGCAATTTTGCGATGTAAATGAGATCACAGAAGGCAAGAGATTAGGCTACCTTTATCTTCCCGAGTTGAAACAGCTGCGATATCACTCAAATTTCTAGGCAGCTAAATGGGAGGACCAGCTGCATGGAAAGAGATTAATTCATTCAAAAGACAAACTAACTCACACTTTTAATGACTCTCACCCACACTATAACAAATGCACACATAAAATATGCATGTATCTACCATCAACATGCTGTTAAACATGCTATTAACTGCCTGACCCTTTGGTACGGGAGCTTCAGAGGTGTTGTTAAGGTGATACTATGGACAGAACAATACACTGCAAAACGAGCGCACATGTTAACACATTATAGCACGCACAGAGACCACACAGTGTGCACGGGGATTCATAAAAGCGCAGGCTGCACCTCAGGGGAGGAATCAGCGAAGACAGAGAGTCATAAAACGGAAGATGCATGGCCACTGTAAAGCATATGAAGGATTCTTACATTGAAAACAACTGCAAGGTATTATTACGTTGTATATGTGGCTGATACAGCAACCAAATCCACCTGGTGCAGCCACCTTAGCCAAGTGAACATCATTTATCTTGTGGAGTACCGTTTATGACACTATGGACAATTTACAGCAGAGTTAGCCATAGGTAAAACTCCTCGGCTTGTGTGGTACCGATTATCTTGCTCCTTTCCTTTTAAAACATCTGGAAGGACTTGTCCGAAAAGCCTAGTTAGGCTCCTGAAAGCCTCTCACATGAACACAGAGAATGTTTTGCATAAGAGAGTACCTGTCTCAGGATAAGAGCTAGCCTCTGACATGTAAAGAAAGTATGTCTGCGTGACTCCTGACCCTGTGGCCCTCATAATCCTGCACAATGACTCCCCGAGGTCCATAGTCTGAGGACCCTGCTGGAATAGGTCACAGAACAGATGCCTGCCCAGTCAGATTCATTCTGATCTTATTGCCCCGAGGTCTGCAGACTTCAACGCCGTTTTCAAGTGTTGATTTTTGTTCGAAAGAATCCCACCAAACCCTACCACCAGAAAAACACTCCGCTCCGTGTGAAACTGGAACTTCAACACATACGGTAACTGGCTGCTTTTGAGGAAAATAAACATGAATGTCTTGACACTGATCATAACTTTGCTTTACTCCATGATCAGATTAGACATTAATGCTGTCGACTTTCTTTCTTTACTTTAGGGCAGATGGGAGTTGACACAGCAAGTTCTGAAAGTTACTCAAAGTTCATCTAAACACTATGAGGGCATACATTAACATTCCTTCATATATAAGCAAAGCAAGCAAGTGGGAGGTATCTCCAGTGAAAACAAGGAAATCTACAGTGCTTATTGGTTAGAGAGAGTGACAAAAAGTCAAAGAAAAACATCAAGCTATCTCAGAAAAATCCTTTGGTAGCTTTAAAAACTGTCCTGGGTGAAGAAAGCAAATCAATCCCATTGTCTGAGATAATACAGATACAGAAACCAGAAGGTTTAGTGGCAGCTTAGAGCCCCACAATGTTAAAAACCAGGAGTGTTTGAGTCACTCAATGTTCCTCTCTGTGTACCAGAGGTAAAGAGAAGCAATTTGTCGCCGAATGCTTGACGTATTCTCTTGGCGATAGGAACAGAGAAGCTGTTAGGTAACATCTCTCTCCTTCCAACATCTTCTGTCTGTTTCTTCTCACTCTATTTAACACACACGAAGACGTACACACACACACACACACACATACACACACAACCTCAGACAGTCATTCTACACATTTCTACAAAACGTGCTACTTAGCAACCCCAACGCACTAATCTGCCGTTGATTTACTCTTTGTGGCTAGGCTGTATTATGCTGCAATCCAATCTAATTTTTTTCTCCGTGCTTGAGATGCCCTGTTTGCGGCTTAGCATGTGTGATTGAATAGGGTCCTATGTGATCAATAGAGCTCATTAAATGTCCCTGTGGGCAGTTGTCTCACCCTGAAGCTCTCTTAGATTGCTTTTACCTGCAGCATGCTCTGCCTTTTTTCCTTCAAGTGGTTCCAACTTTGTTTGCAGCATAATTAATTTTCTAATTGAATTACTCAAGCCTGGCCTTTGTGTGCTGTTTTCTTAAATGTAGATTGAAGTATCCATTCGGCTCCCTTCAGTATAGGCTGTGGGTGTTTTGGTGTGAGAAGGCTTTTTGGGATTGCTGTATGTTTGGGATGGGCGGGTGTTAGACTGCCTTCCAAAAGGAGGCTGAAGGAAACAGTGGCTGCACCTGTTGTTCCCTGCGGTTGCTGTGTGGTGGGGTTAGCACCTGCTCACACGGCTGCTGTGTGGCTGTCTGTGTGGGCAGCAGGGATAACAGGGAAACCATTCACACCCGCTCAGACTGCTGTCTGCAGCCCCTCTCCCTCAACGCCTGTTCACTCTGCAAGCTCTCCGCTCCATCATTTCTTTTTCTGTTTATACATCCTCTGCCTATCCGCCCTCTGTAGCCTATATGCCAGATTGTTATCTGCCACACTTTATCCTTTGTATCCCCAATGTGTCTGTCTGTGTTTCTGTCTCTCCCTCTCCTCCTCCCTCCCTTCTTTTTTTTTTTTTTTTTTATTGTGTCCAACCATCTCTTTTTTTTGCCTCTCAACTCACACAGAAAGACAAACGTAAACAGCAGCAGCTGGGAGCTGTTACAGTCCTTCCGTGGAACTCGATAGCCTTTAGTGTGAAGGATGAAGTTGTAAACAATAAATTACATATAACTACTAAATCACTTCAGTAAGAGCTGCGATGGCTCTGAGTGAGCATTTCACTTGAACCATGGAGGTCGAGAGTGTGCAGTGTGGTTGTGGGAAATTTAGGTGACAAGTTACTGGAAGACACATTTTGGACAAAGGATGTATACTTTAGAGCTCTCACAGGAATATTCTCTCATCTTTGGATCTGTATTTACATTAATAAAATGCTAAGAGATAAGATGGACATTGGTGCACTAATAATCACATTAAATTTAAACACCAGAAATACAACGTGGACAGTACATCTGCCAATGCCACTCCTGTTTCTCTCCTGTGAATGACATAATCAGTTGACTTTACGAGCCTCCAAATCATCACATGTGACCTTTAGCAGTAAACCTTAAGCAAACATTTATTAAAACAACATGCACTCACACAATCATATACAACATTTGAAAGCACTGAGCCTCATTTAAATCAGGACCTATGAACCGGGTCGTGATCTAAATAAGAATTTCAATCATGCTTTGTGCTCTGTCCTTGCAATGCAGCGTTATAAATGTGCAAGTATTGTGAGCTCTTTCTGCTGAGACATCACTTCAAACCTATACGCGGAAGAATAAGCACTGTTAAGATCCAATGCAACACGTGAAAGAACAATGATATGCAACGAGAGATATGTACATGATGTGCAAATAACAACAACAACAAAAAAAAAAAAAAAAAAAAAAAAAAAAGCAAACTTGAAGCAGCTAGACACAAAGAGCACTACGTGTCCACAAAGGTCCAGGCGATGCCAAACAGACATCTACAGGCTCACCCGGAGGAGCAATAATGCAGCATCGCGTTTGGTGGCAGTAATAAAATTGCGCACATGCTGTATATATACCTGTTCATCCCCATTCACCCCCCGTCTCCCCTCACACATATCCAGCTCTCAATCCCCACCATTTGGCACACTCACCGCACCAGATGGCCAGGTAGGGAGGCGGAGGAGGCAGGTGCCAGTCGCCAACTCGCCCTCTCCGGTCGCTCTTCTTCCTCTCTGTGGAGAAAAGGGTGATGGATACCACGGCTCTCGGTATCCAAAGCCTCTCTGAATAATAAGAGCAGCTCCTCAGCCGCACCTCACCTGTCTCTTCCCTCTACGGTTCCTGCGCGTCGCCGTAGCATCACCGTTTACCGAGCGCGTCCAAAACGCCCAGTCAACTACAAAACGTTTTTTTCTCTCCCTCTCTCTCTCTCTCTCTCTCTCTCTCTCTCTGTCTGTCTCTCTCTCTGTTCTCACCCCTTTGGAGAGAAAGAGTCCGTAATCTAAATGTGTAAAAGATAACCTCTTCAGGTTTTCTGTGGTCCAGAATACGTTTTCTTCCCTCGGTAGCCTTGTTCAAACCCTTGCAAAAATCCCAAATCCTGCAATTGCGGACTGTATTAAGTCTTCTGTCTGAGGGGGGGCGGCCAGTTGTCTGCACTTGGTCAAGCTATGAAATCAGTAGTCAGCAAAATGTAATCCCCTTTTTAAATTTACAGTGGCGAGGTGAAATGTCCAATGCAGAGCAGTCACAGTGACAGCAGGGGCCCATAATTCACACCCCCTGAAACACAGTCCTGCAGTGGATCAATGATGAATGGAGGATCTCTCTCTCTCTCTCTCTCTCTCTCTCTCTCTCTCTGTCTCTCTCTCTCTCCCTCTCTCTCTCTCTCTCTCACACACACACACACACACACACATTCTGTGTCTGTGTTAGACCATTATTGAAAAACGAGTTAGATGGCCAGGATAGAAAGTTAAACGTCCTAAAACAGCAACATTTTGTAATTAAAAAAAAAAAAATCTTCATTAGCACTCTTCTAGATATTCTGTGCAACCACTGGGTTTGAAATACTGGAGTAGATCCATCTTGGAAATGACGTGCAGAATATGAAAGGATCATTTGCAAAAGCAAATATCTCCATTTTGATTTGTTTTCCTAAATCATGTTTTTTGTGCCCTGCAGGGAATATCAGTCAAACTTGTGTTAGTTTAGTCATTTTAAGAATGTCTTTTAAATGAACTCTTCACATGCAGATACAGATATAGAGAACATCTGTCATTTATTGTGACATTATGTCATTTATTAGTACGAGTACGGATCTTGGTGCTTACACTAGAAATAGCATTTATTTTGATGATTTATGCTAATTAATACTTCCATGACTAAGTTTCAGGGTGAAATATTGTACCTCTCTGATACATTTATTCCACGGTTACAGTCATAAAGATAAGATTTTGCATTTAGATAACTAACAGCTTGTTAAATATCATGCATTAGTATTGAGTGGTATTGTAGAGACTGCCCAGTAGTACATGAAGTAATTAAAACTAACTCCCTCAGGACCAGCTATAACATTAAATGCTGTTTGGATGTTTATACATCAGTAGTGATAATCAAATAATGTAACCTTTAATAATGTAATACTCCATACATACAGCATAATGAGGACATTTACTACTTTTAATTAGCTTACATTTTGAATACAGGAATCATTAAAAATAAAGTATAAATGATTGAGTCATTTTCACATTTTTACTTGAGTAAAGGATCTGAATAATTGTTCCACCACTAATCCTGGATATGGTTACATTTAGACTGAAGTAAATATGAAACACAAACACCTTTTTAAAGATAAGATAAGATAAAATACACTTTCATGATCCCATAGCAACTCATAAATAAGAAATATATATATATATATATATATATATATATATATATATATATATATAAATCTAAGATATACTGGAAACAGAAAAAAATAACAACAACAACAACAACAACAACAACAACAACAATAATAATAATAATAATAATAATAATAATAATAACATATATACAGTATATACACCTTTCAAATATATGGATATTCATTTGTATCATGCACAAATATATCTCTATATAACAGTAAATATAAATCACAGGCAATTTTATTTTTAATTTACAGGGCTACATTAAGTCATGGTGTATAGTTTTATTTTTATTGATTTATTTATTTTTATCTTTCAGTTTCCCATGATAGATTAAATCTGTTTTTTTTTTTTTTTAAATGTTATATATTTTTAGTTTGTTGATAGGATATTTGAAGAAGTGCATTATGTTGTATGTATGATAAATAACAAATCAAATAACGTATAATAAAAGTAATGTTTTACATACCATAACTATTATGTTATTAGCTATAACAGAGCTGTGAAATGCTGTGGTGGCCTTCAAATAATTAAAATGAATATAATGAATAATAAATGTGATTTTGATGAATTATATCAGGACACTTTGTGATAAAGTTTTGAAATGGAATAGGCCCTTACGTCACTTCCGGGTTTAGTCGGACAGTAGTAGAAAAAAAAAAATCTGGTTGCCATGAATTTGAGCTAGCTAGCCACCGACAACTGTCAACAACACTCGAGTAAAATCATCCATGTCAAGACACAAGCGGGATTTTCGGAGTCGTGTGCTGCTTCTGCGTACATATAGCTGCACACCAGCCTGCCTGCCAACATACTGTGAATCGGTAAGTAGCTAGCTTTGAGGCTAGCTCGCTAGCCGCTGCCGCCGCCGCTGTCGCTAGCTGGTCGCCTTGCTAACGCTAAGTGATGATATTTTGCCTGCTAGCTGGTGTTAACCTCTTCGGTTGGTGTTGTCTAATAACAGCAGGGATGTGTCGCTTATCAATCCCCCCCCCCAGCTGTATGTATGCTGTGTCAGTGTACGGCTCCCGCTATGTGCACACATCACTGGCTAACGTTGGAGGTTAATATCGTTGTTAAGCGTGTAGCTACCATTAGCATATGAGTCGCTCCCTGTCGCTCTCTGTGTGTCTGTGTTGAGGGGGTGTTGTAATTAGTCACCAATGTCTATGATCACACCAGGGCATCTGAATCACTTAAACCCCGCGGTGACATTTCAGCAGCCTCAGTACATGGATAAATACATATGACTTCAGCTCTAATACACGCTGGTTAGTTACAGGGGCTGTGAAATGATGACAACAACAACTGAACCCGTGTACTGAGTCCGGCTTGTCTTTTGTCTTTGAATCATAGCTATCTCTTCCTCATAGCTGTGATGCCAGGTTACTGTTTGCCCTTTGGCCAGTGTCTGTAACTGCTATATTTTATAAAGCTTCTTAATGCTTGTCATATCACTTTATATCAGCACTTAAAAGATAAGAACTACATTAAAAGACCAGGACAGCTAAGTGGTCATGCTTTTGTTTTGCCATTTTAACGTGTTATTGTTTCCTCCTTTTTATCAAGATCCAGCTGGCTAAGTGACTAGACCGGAAAACCTTGGCACCGTCGTGTGCCACTTCATTGCAAGACCCAGGGATTTCTGAATCCAGGTACGTTCATGACAGGATGCCTGTGCAAGAAAAAAGGTTAGTGGAGGGAGGTGGTTAGTATTGTTTATCTTTACTACTCCAGGGTGGGAAATTATCTTCGTAAAATGTGAACATCTACGAGCCACTGACAGATGAATGTTCAAATTCAGCCACTCAGCAGTGAAACATTGCTTTGTGTTTGAAATCTACCATCCACTTTCAAATTCGACCACCGTTTGGCTGATGGGTAGTCTCAATTTCCGATCCCGTTCTCCTCTGATTAATAACTGGAAGCAAACATAGGATGTGGTGGAGCAATGAATCACCTGCTGGACCCGCAGGTGCCTCACATCTCGTAATCAATGTAGTTACTATATGATGATTTTTGCCCCGTTGATTAAACATGTGGCCCTTGCAGTGTGATGTAGTGCCACCGCTCATTTTCCCTCAAGCTTAATAAGTTTGATATTTCAGTAAAATGTAACGGTGGAGGCGCCGACCCGGTCCACTTTGACTCTTGCATGTTTTTCCTGTTATGTTTTTCTGCCACCTAATTACTCCGTCTATCATGTTTGTTTCCCCACCAGAAGATGAACGGTCTGTCCATACGAGAGCTATGCTGCCTGTTCTGCTGCCCCCCTTGCCCCAGTCGCATTGCAGCCAAACTGGCTTTCCTGCCTCCAGAGCCCACCTACGCCCTTCTTCCTGACCCAGATCCAGGTTCTGGAGCAGGAACTGCTCCTGGGTCCAGCTCCGGGGCTGCTGTGCCTTCTCTTGGAGCCCCAGGACTGCGTTCCCGGCTCAGTGCTGGTAGTGGAAGTGACAGAGGAGGCGGAGGTGGAGGCGGAGGTGGTGGTGGTGGTGGCGGAGGTGGGGGTGGTGGTGGAGGCGGAGGTGGGGGTGGAGGAGGTGGAGGTGGAGGTGGAGGAGGAGGAGGAGGTGGTGTTGGTGCCGGCAGTGGTGGCGGTAGCAGCAGCAGTGGAAGTGAAGGCAGGTGGAAGCTTCATCTGACAGAGAGAGCGGAGTTCCAGTATTCACAGAGAGAGCTGGATGTGACGGATGTATTCCTGACCAGATCTAGCCGAGGGAACAGGGTGGGATGCATGTACATTCGCTGTGCCCCCAATGCCAGGTGAGACACACGTGACCTCCTGAACACCTTGAAACCTGTCCTGTATCCCTGTGTTTTAGACAGGGCAGCTTTCCCATCTTTCATTGTATTTCATTGTTCATTCAGCCCCTGCTTAACCTCTGCCTGCTTCCTAACTTCCTTCTTCTTTGTCTTTTGTCTCAGGTTCACAGTGTTGTTTTCCCATGGCAACGCAGTAGACCTGGGCCAGATGAGCAGCTTCTACATCGGCTTAGGCACTCGCATCAATTGCAACATCTTTTCCTACGATTACTCAGGCTACGGTGTTAGCACTGGCAAGCCTTCTGAGAAGAACCTTTACGCTGACATTGATGCTGCCTGGCACGCCCTACGTTCCCGGTAAGCAGGCAGAAACTGTCCGATCCCATTCCCACAGAGTACGAAATGAACAGCCAACAAGGAGCAAATGCCAGTTAGTGTCTTCACAAATCAGCAAGAGTCACTCACATCTCCGGCCAGTAACTTTCTTTTGTGGAAATAATATTTGGTTGGCTCAGTTATACACAAACCGTGTCCCTGTTGATCACAATAGTCCCTCTGTGAATAGCCGGTCAAATCAATGGCTCTGTATCAAACAGGCTGGAGATTGTCTGTCACAAGTAGCAGCATCTAAAATTCAGAAAAATATTCCTCTTGTTTATCTGCTGCCAGTGTGGATAATGAGCCTAATGTTAGCAGAAACTTTCAATCCCAGTTGGCAACACAAATAAACTTTGTGAGGCCACTGAAACATTAAGACAACAAACATTTATGTTATGTTATATAAAAATTCTGAATTTACTCAGACAATCCCTGATTCTGTGCTGAAGGTAGTATTTAAACAGGTATGGTTATATCCTGTATTGGTGTAAAAAATGTCTGATAATCATCGTTACACTCTTCACTCATGTCCACATGAAATGCGGGGGTAGTTATTCTCATTTGTTTGACTGACAGGCTCACGGCACCGTGTTAATCTGCATGTGGAAATCTACACCGCATGCACATCAGTCCTTTTGCACTTTGCATCTCAGCAGAATAAATTTGACTCTTTATCCCTTCTGGTATCTGTGTGCGTTTGCTCAGGTATGGCATCAGCCCCGAGAACATCATCCTGTACGGACAAAGCATCGGCACAGTGCCCACGGTGGACTTGGCGTCACGGTTTGAGTGTGCTGCTGTGGTCCTCCACTCTCCTCTCACCTCTGGCATGAGAGTGGCCTTCCCTGACACCAAGAAAACGTACTGCTTTGATGCCTTCCCTAAGTAAGTTTCTCACCAGACGCCAGAAGTCACATTTCACTAAAATACCTTTTACATTGTAACATTGTAACCTTTAAAGGTATCTGTAAAAAGAGCAGAGCAGCTGTTGTGATAATGAATTTAGTTAATTACATGAAACTCAAATGGTGACAAATTATCACTGCTGGAAAAGTATGAAAATGTTAATTAGACTCCTGACTGTGGTATAATCTGCTTCTCTCTTGTTGGCCAATATGTTCCAAAGCCAAAATATTATATTTGTAAATACACAGCTTCCAAATTTTAAGTCGTATTGTGCATTATAGTACAACATGGAAGCAGGGTGACACATCCATCTGTTGTTGCTCTGGAGGCTGAATGCACTTATTATGAGTCACGACGAGACAAAAGTGTCAAGTAAGGTTGGGCAGTGTGAGAAACACTGCGAGACGATAGAAATGTGTCTACCAGGACAGAGATATTTTCATACCATTTATATCGATCTCTTTACCCCCTTGATATCTCTAGTTATATTAGACCACTGTGGGCAATGTTGCGTATCATTTAATTGGTTTACAAGAGTTTATTTTTTATCTGGATCCTCATTGATTGTTTCCTTGGCAACAGCCACAATTCCTGTGGTCCAGAGTTTTTTTTTTTCCTACAAATGTGATGAAGTACCTTAATTTGCCAGGTATTACATTTGCTTACATTTGTTTTTGGCTATTACAGTAGTGAAAAACGCATCTTTCAATCTTGTTATTTATTACTACATACATCACTCCGCTTTACATGTATTGTAATATTAATGTTATCATCGATCTTAGACTGTAACAGAGTTTGCACTGCAACGATGAACATATTTCTACAAGAAGTTTAAAAACACACACAAGGGACAACCATTTACTGCTTCCTGTTAGAAACTCGGCCACTGTCAGTAATGAATACACACATTTTGTGTTTTGTCGCCTCAACAATTCAGGAGCTCACCACCAGCCGCCTTTTGTTAGTTGTGCTATTTTAGTGGGAGACAGCCGTGGGCAATTAAACACTGACTCAAAACACTGTTAAATCGCCTTCTATCCGATGCGCGCGTGTGTGTGTGTGACGGTCTTTCTGGTTTTTTTAGGTCTGGTTTTCTGCTTCCTATTTGGTGCTGAAGAGAGCACACCTACCTCAGATAATATTAAACATGGTTTATCTAGAATTTTAAGACGTGAAACTGATGTTTCCACCAAACGACTGTCAGCATATATTGCATATATAATTACTTATAAAACTTATAAAAACTTTCCATTGGAATTAATGGCAATAACCGGTAATTTAAAGTTGAAGGATGGCTCTTAACAGGGGACTTAAATATAGTTAATGAATGTTAGCATTTTCTGGTGCATTAATACCCTCCATCATTTTTTCTTCCAGCATAGAGAAAGTGTCAAAGATCCCGTCTCCAGTACTCATCATCCACGGTACAGAGGACGAGGTGATCGACTTCTCTCACGGCCTCGCCCTGTTCGAGCGCTGTCCCAAGGCCGTAGAGCCCCTCTGGGTGGAGGGAGCCGGTCACAACGACATTGAGCTTTACAGTCAGTACCTGGAGAGGCTACGGCGCTTCATCAACCAGGACCTGGCTGCACAGCATGCCTGAGAAACAAACAACAAGCCTCTCTGCGTTTGTATGAATGAGACTGACGTGCGCGCGTGTGTGTGTTTGTGCATGTGTGTGAGGATGTCGGCATGTTATGGGTGAGAAATTGACTTGGGGATGTGTGATTTTCTTTGTCACATCTGTGTGTCTTTGAAGCAGCACACCTTTAGGTTACTTTTCAACACGGCATATGTTAAAATAATCCCCTCTTTTAAAGGTGAGAACGGTTTTTAATACATCATTAGCCGCCTCCGTCAGTGTGGTGGAGCGCGGTGAAACACTAGAAACAAGAACTGAGATTCAGCAGCTTCACAGATATGTTTTTTTTTTTTTTATTTTAAGGTGGGAAATGTTTTGAATTGACATGAATTAAGAAGTAACAACAATGTGGTTTGTCCCAAAAGGCACACAGATGTAGTTTTTAAGTAATGCCATGTTAGTGAATGTATGAGTCATGGATGTAAGTGTATATTCATATCTCCATGGACCTGTGACACCTGAATAATATGTGCGTAAGCTTGTGTGTGTGTGTGTGTGTGTGTGTGTGTGTGTGTGTGTGTGTGTGAGAGGCATTGCTGAAAGAAATGAAGGACATCCTGATGATTTGGACAGCTGCAAGTGGAGGAGGCTAATGGAGACTTATCAATATTGATGTTTTTTTTGTTTGTTTCTTTTTTTTTTTTGCATATGTATGTATGAAGAATACCTCCACAACTTGACCGGATCTCTCTACAGTGGACAAACACCGGTCAAGCACGTGCCGCTCCCACGCCCCTTCCTCCTTCACTCCCTGTTTACCTGTTAATGGACATCCATCTGACTGCCAGGGCATTTCCCAAGTTGTTGTCCAGCTAACACTAACCTACTTTATTTGTGTGGTTTTGGGGGTCCATCTCCTTCTCTTTTGGTGTCAGTTATGGTGGACACGCGAAGATTAGTCTGGAATACTGTCATAGCTTGAATGGCTGTTGGGTGTCTCATACTTTCCCTCGTTTTTTTTTTTTTTTTTTTGTGTTTTGACTCTGATAAGATCACAGAACGGCCAGCTTCCACTTCATTTCCTGGCTGTGCTGTAGCTCGAGTCTTTTAATGTCCGCAGAATTGCAGCAGAGACTTAGGGGGAATTATCTTAATTTCCCTGTATTGGTTTTTCCCATCCAGTCCTACATATTTGTCATGAAGAGTGATTGCATGGCTGAAATGGAGACAGATCTTTGAAAAGCCACACTGACAATATCTCCATTTATGTAGACATTTCTTTGGCATTAATAGAACAGCTATAGAAGTTCAGGTTTACTTAATAACTTTCATGTCACATTAGATCGGTTAGCTCGGTCATAGCCCTTTTAGTATTCACTGATGTGTGACGTTTAGTGGTTGGGCGCACCGCAGTCGGATTTAAAGGGATAGTTTGACATTCTGGGAAATGCGGTTTTTCGCTTTCTTGCTGAGTACTCGATGAGCTCTCATGTAGAAGTGACTGCACCCAGTTTTTACATTTAGTTTTTATATGGATTACACAAACAAGATGCAGCATGTTGATTTGTGAACTTAAGAGGTGCTGGCAGGTGAATTTTGTTACCTTTTATACAGAGCCAGCTTAGCTGTTCCCCCCCCTTTTTCCAGCCTCTGTGCTAAGTTAAGCTAACCAGCTGCTGGCTGTGGGTTCATATTTAGCGTACAAACATGAGAGCGCCGTCATTCTTCTCACTGAACCCTGAGCAAGAAAGCAAATAAGTGTGTTTTCAAAAATGTCTACCTGTACGTTTAAGTCTGAGCTGCATCTGTTGAGGGAGGTCTGTGAATAATTTGTCTTTTCTGGTGAACAAACTTGAGGTTCTGGCTGGATTTGGAGGTTCTAAAGGCGTAAGGAGACAACATAGCTGCTCTGTTCATCAAACTAGTAAGAATCATGTCTGTTTTGTTGGGTTTTTTTTTACTACAGAATAGCTTTCTGCTTCATCAGAATTTGTGTAATCTTGATTATCTGTTGTCTTACAGCACAGTTTGTTTTCCAAGTGTCCAAGTGTTGTTCCAGTAGCTCTCATTACCAGGGTTAGTCAGCCTCCTGTTCACCCTCAGCACATTTATTTTTGTCTCGTTGTAATTAATCCCAATGTGTTTGACGTGTAGTGTAGGGCCATTGATTGTTCGTCTCAGAACCATGCGTGTCGACGTTGTGACTAAACAATGTGATTCAGATCGGGTGCCAGGACGGGACATCATGCCTACAAGCTCTGTTTAACCTCTGTGGCCCTAAAATGTACAGGAGCTCTCTTATGGGTGGCAGCACACTTCATGTCTGACCCAAGCCATATTTGAGCCTCTCACTGTCGGTGTGGTGCAGGTTCCACCACACACACCTTTGCACATCATCATCATCACCACACACATGCACACACATTCAAACACAACATATACACACACACACGCATACACACGTAACACACGAGTACTGTAGTATACAGTATATTTACACATTTATATATATCAGATCAAGCATGACAAAAGCAGGTCTTAAGTTCAGCACTATTGTACAAAGCATCCAAAGTGTAATAAGGGTATAAAATGTAAGTTTGTGTGTGTTCATTATTATTGACTGTCTTCTACAGGCCAGCGTTAAGGATACTAACATCATGTTCGAATAACTAGTAATCAGCCTTGTGCGTAGACCTGAAAAAGTACAAGAAATGGTTTTACGGTCGCACCTCAATTCAGATCTCCACAAGGCGTCTACTCCAAAGGAGACCCGTCAGTTTCAGTGATAGTAGCTGCGTTTTTTTTTGGTTTTTTTTTAAAAGGAACATGTACTGAACTAGCACTGATCTGATTACTCCATTTTGGGAGTACAAGTGGGTCTTGTTAAGCAGTGGAAAGGTTACTGAACACCACACTTTCTTTCTCTCTCTCTCTCTCTCTCTCTCTCTCTCTCTGTCATCACTTCGAACAGGGAATCTACTTTGTGTCTCTGATACTTAAATAATGGAAATCTGTTACCATCATGAGCCAGGGGTCTGAGCAGTCAGAAGAATTAAGAGAGAATTATCACCTCTCTGAAAGCAGAAGTAGGCCTCAGTTTCTCCTGGACATGTCGTGTTATCAGGGAAACCACTGGATCCACCTTTCATTTATGGGGTTCAAGAAACGGGGGTGGAAAATTGCCGTTTTATTGATGCACCACTATGGTTGATGTATATTGTATCCTCTGGCCCTGAATGTTTATTGATGGGGGTAGGGTGGGAGGGAGGGAGGGAGGGAGGGTTGAACAGTGAAAACTGTATGCATGTCTATTGTGTTTTGCAGAGCAAGTGACGGGGTGGGACGTTATCTCTATTATGTATTCTATGTGAGGGTAAAGCTGAACTCATGGCATCGGAACATTGAAGCGCTTTTAAGAAGACGAAGAAAAAAAAATGGGACATTTATTTTAATTTTTTATCGCTGATACTAACTGATGTATTGTTATGAGTTTTGTGCTAGAGTTTGAGCGGGGCAGTGGTGGGTGGGTGGGGGGGTAGACGATATTAGTGGGCTGTTTATATGGTTACTGTACTTACCTATTCTATTCTTTGTATTATGATTTGTAATTTTATGTTGCTTTTTTGAACTGAGAATATGATGTAATGAAATTAATTCATGGGACTGAATCTTGACCTTTTTATGGACAACAAAATAATAAAAAAAAAAAAAGATCACTTATGTACAAAAATATGAAATTTACCGCATTGTTTTTATAAGTCATTGGATTTTTATACAGTGCATAATTTAACAAGAACGGGTACAAAATCTGGTAGTCAGTGAAGGAACTGCAATATTATCTATGTACATAATGATACATTTGATTACAATTTGGATCACATCACTTAGTATCATAATAATATGATAATGAAAGTCTCTTCTCATAGTATGTACAGATAATATACAAGGTTCATACAGTTAAAATAATCCTGGATAAATGCAGACATGGAAGAGTTATGAAAAAAACATCAATAGTTTAATGAATATTTATATTTTTCAACTTCATAATATTCACAATATTACAGCAGACATACAATCACTTTTGTGTCATCACAGATTTTTGATGATTGATGTGATAAACAGGCAGTAGCAAATATTTTAGCATTTTGTAATTTGAAGGCGTTGCAGTGCCTGAAAAGTGCAAGCGAGGTCCTGCCTCATGTTTAATGGATGTGACTGCCCTCTGCTGGCTGATTACTGCCATTAACAATCTCACTCCTTAAAATAAAATATCAGTAGTCCACTGTCTAGCAGTCAACTTATAACATGCTAATATGAATCCTCATTTCATAACATACATATTATTATTTCAAATCAAATAACAACAAAGTGATTCCTTCTGGTTAAGATCTGGTCCGGTGTGTTCTCGCTGTTCCAGGTTGTGTTGATCAAAGATGGCCAGCAACCTCTGCTAGCTGAGCTCAGCTGTTCACCGGCCAAGAAATAAACATGGCTTCAGCAGGCTGCCTCCATATGGCTCAGTGCAGGAGATCCTCACGTCACTTTTTGATCCGTCAGCAGAAAACGAGTGCACTCCTAACAGAAATATTGCCATGGTGCTTTGCTGCCAACACAGTTAGTCATCCATGTAGTTCACCACATGTGGCCTAGTTCAGACATTCCAAAATCATATTTTTGCTGACCTGCATCGACTGTAAACATGGCAGTATCACAGGAGTTTAATTTCTACTGTGAGACAACTCGTTTGTGCACAATATTCTAAATTTCTTAGGACAAAACCGTAAAAGATGTGCTGTATGTCAAACGGGCCGAGTCTCATGGTTAAGATGCTTTTGGGAGTCTGTCTAGACATGGATCAGTGTACAGCAGTGGTGCATTGCATGAGTTTCTAGAAGGATTTCTCACAGTCCGCTGCCACAGGCTACGTTTCTTCGTACCTGCAGAAGAAAAAGCAGCAGCATGAAGGGAGGACAGCGGTGGAGCCAGTGCTAATGCTTTGATTATGTAATAGTAGCACCATAATGTCCTAAAGTCCTGCCATTAAAAATGTACTTAAGTAAACTTGTCATAAGTATCAAAGTTTTCATTATGCAGAATTAATTTTAAATGCATTAATGTGTAAAAGCTTTTACTTTACGTGCTGCACGGCATTTCCTTTCTTTTAAAAATCATATTTTACATGTTAATTACATGATTTGTATGTAAAATAACTATCACTATTTTAAAACTGCTGGTGGTAAAAAGTACAACATTTTTCTCTAAAACGTTGTAAGATAAAAGTTAAAGAGCAACTTTTCATCACTGTACACAGCAAGGGGGATATTTTTTTAGTCAATTACATATTAAATTCACGAGAATATCTTTAAAAGCTTAATCTTTAAGAGGTTTAAGTAGTCAAACGCACCACCTCAACATCTGAACTTTTTACTGCATAGGTGTGACATAGGTGTGACATAGGTGTGGAATGTAATCACATATCTTTGGTCCACGTTGCTGTCCTGAACCTGCAGAACTACTCTGTTCATTTCTCATCTGATTTTCAAGGAGGCCTAATTGTTTTAAGTCAAAACCGGTTTGAGCCAACTTAACTTTCTTTCCGCCACCGTCCCTCAACAGACTTCCTCCTCCTGTCTTTCTCGTGACCTTTTTTTTCCCTTCCGTCTGTCTGTCTGTCTGTCTGTCTACTCACTCTCTGTTGTGTAAATACAAGTCAGTCAGGGCTCCCAAAGATTCCAGCTGCTCTTCCAGTGCTATGATCCTCAGCCCGATATACCCAGACACCACCAGGAGCAGCACCATCCTACAAACACACAACCACACAGAGTTGGTGCATTGCCATGGGTGACTGTAAGGTTGTATAGTCACTCATGACAATGCACATTTCACTCACCAACTTTACAAAGTGAAAGTACATTCTTCGGAAGGAATCAAAAGCTTAGAGGTCGGTCAAACATAGGTACATACCGTACAGTCCCAACAGAGAGATAACAGAGATAACAATAAATTGTATCCATGTTGAGCCTGAGAGAACATTGTGTGGTTTCTATTGCCGCATCTCAAGGATTAGATTATTTTCTTTCCTTGAGAGGTTCCAGTCAATCCAGAAAGTCAACATACCAAAATGTGCTTCCAGGTGTATGATTCAGGGGAGAATTAAACACATCATAAATACTTAATCACATAAAGTGAAAGTCCTTCAAGTTTTACTGAAGTAAAATTACAACAGTATTATCAGCTAAATACGAAGGATCAAAAGCAACACTGCTTACTATGCAGAATAAACGCACTATGAAAGCGTCATACTAAAATCAAGTCGGGACAGAGAGGAGCCACTGCGTCTGCACACGCCGCCGTCCTGGTTGTTAAGTGAGATATATTATTGCATTATTAATACTGAGGCATTAAAGTGTAAATAGATTTTTTTTAATGTTGTAGCTGTTTTATAAACTGTAATTATGTGTATATTATTTGAAGTGTGTAGGATTTAGCGATGTGATTGTAGGTTGCAACTAGCTCGCTTCACCCTACTTTTCCAAGTGTGTAGGAAAAACTACGGTGATCACAAAGCTGGCGAAAAACGTGAATGGTCCGTGTTTTGATTTGTAAGTTCTGGGCTACAGTAGAAACATGGCAGCCTCCGTGGAAGAGGACCTGCAGCCTCTGTAGATATAAAAGTCTCATAATTATGCCATATTCTGTAAATTAGGCCTGTAAATCTTACATACCGGACCTTTATGTCTTAATGCAAAGAAGGAAAAAGTACAAGACTGTATTTCCTGTAAAGCAGAAGTATAAAAAGATGACACTTAAATACCTCAAAATTTTACTCAAGTGCAGTGGGTAAATGTATTAAAGCTCCTGGAGATGGAGCTGTAAGGAATAATGATACTCACAGCATCATGTAGAAGTAGAAGAGAATGCTGAGATTCCTAATTTCTCTGAGGAGGAAGAACGGTGAGACACTCCCAATGATCCTCCAAACCCATGTTACACCTGGATGAGAGGAAAATCAGCTGATGACACTTTTCTCTATGCTGGGTGGGTAACTTGAGCACATATTACAGTATGTGTGTATGTGCGTGTCTGCTTAGAATCGATCACCTCCGTCGTCCTCATCTGTTAAGCTGTTTTGGCGGGTGGAGCTGCGTCTTGTGGGACCTGGAAAGTCACGCATGTACACAGCTGCACTCAGTGATATTAAGATTTTTCAGTTTAGCAATAAAAAATGTCGCGAATAGAAACTAGAAAAGCTCGGGAAAAAAAACTCATTATTGCCGGAGAGATAAGATATCTGAGATCTGCTGGTACAAGAGCCAAACAAAACAATAATAAGCAGTGATGATCACCTCATTACACACTTCCCTCCCTTTGTTTTCTCACCTTCACTGGACATCTGAGGAAAGTCATTATCAGAATGAATGCTGTTCTGTCTTCTCAATTCACGGTCTACACTGTCCTCCAAACTGGAATAACTGGAGGCCTGTAGACAAGGACAAGAACAAGGACAATCAAAGTCTGAAAAGTCTGACATGGTGCACTATGCGCTTATATTGGTTCGACTATAACAAGACAACAATGAGCAAACCCACCATGTCTTGATCACCTTCGTTCTCTGCAGAGGAGAGATGAGGGCTGCTGTTGGTACTCCTGCCCTGTTTCAGACAAACACAGAAACATGAGTTCGAACTGAAAACGTTCTTTTGTTTGAGGAATGATGCTGTAAGGTCGGTGGAGCAACTACCTGTGCTTGTGAACAGACAGTTTGCAGGAGTTGATAACACATCTCACGGTTCCTCAGAGACACAAATGAGTACTAAAAGAGAGAAAAAAAGAGGCAGAAGAAAGGGTTCATCTTGGAACAAAGCAAACTATGCGTACCCTCACTGTTAAGGAAGTTAATCGGATGTCTTGACTTGTCAGTTTGTTAATTATGTTTATTATTATTACCAATTAGAGAAACTACTGCTGGCCACTCGTAAATGTGATGTTTAATTTAATTGGGACAAATGCCAATGCCACATAGTACAGCATTCAGAGGCTTAGCCATCCCTAAATGAGCCATTGTACAAATACAAAATGCAGCAAAACACATACAAAACAGCACAAATAGTGATACAGTGTAAAATAATAAACAAGTTAAACTAAAAGGCGCCTGATCATCCAGGCATACAGTTCAACGACAGAGAAGTACATCTGTTTACAGGAGGTTTAACAATTTCAATCCTCCATAGATGTTACTGAGCCAGAAACCCCAAGAGCTTTAATCACATCACTGAGCACCTTTGGAGCCTGATTATGTAGGCATTCAAGTTTGATAAGTCTGTCTCAGAGGACATCACAATCTGTACAACAGAACCGAAGCACTCCACATAGAAAGTGAAGCACAATAGTGGAACTAAGATATGAAAGAAAAATAAACATAAAACAGTAAAATATATATATTTTTTAAAGTGTCTGACCTTGTCTCCATCGGCCGTTTGAACAGACAACATGGATAAAGCCGAGTTATTTTTCTTCACCTCCCTGACATTGGACACAGGAATCACCACCTGCAGTATGTGAATAATATATGTCGATATGATGCCTTTAAGAGGAAATTACACTCATGTTGCACATGTAGACCATTCTCAATGTGATGTGAAACACAGATAATCAAGGTAATGAGCCGACCTATTATTTTATCCATAAACAAATCCATCCCTGTTGAGTCGGCCCCTGATTTATTTTAAATTAGTGCCACAGCTGCAGTGAGAATTGGGTTTCACTTTAATGTGTGTGAGTGCGTTACCTTGGTTTCTTTGAGCAACACGGATGAGTGGAAACATACGTGGTTCTCCGAAACATACAGTTTTCCATGATACAGCACCTCCTTCTGCAAGGCACAGATGAACGCTACAACAGAGACACACGCACACACACGCACATAATTTGAAATTGAGTGTGTGTTTCTCTCGTAAAAGAAAACCCATAACTGTTTATGGGTTATGTCACCTTGACCACAGAGACGTGCCTGCTAAAACATTTATTAAAAGTGTTTCAGTTCCTCATTCACTGAAGACCACTTGGCAAACACTGTATTTACTGTAGGCAGAACTTAATCAAACAGGAAGTAAAAAGGGACACAATGTGATGTGTTTAAATAATCAATATCAATGAATAAGTAACAGACTCAACTCACACTGTGTCAGGTTCTCTCCCTCTGGAATCTCTTGAAACAGTTTGTGGAAGGTCTTGTTGTGTTTCAGGAAACTCTGAAGGGAAAAAAAATAGCGAAATATTAAAAGTACTCAACTGTGTGTTGAGCGATGCAACTGCGGCTTATGTTTGGAATACGAAAGCAGCAAGCGTCATGATTGTTGTCTGAAATATTTGACTTTAAACCTGCAATAACCGATTTTTCTTTGGCCACTTGGGGGCAACAAGAACAAGTTGTGAACACAATGTTGACATATCGTCGCCTCTTAAGGTGATACAGGGATCTTTTTAGCACACAGCTGCTTATTTACACATCCAGCAGTTACAGAGCAACGCTATCATTCATTTGGAGTCATATTGGTGTTCACCTGATGAACAAAAGTCCAATATTCATTCTCTTTCTGCTCTGTATTTGATCTCTACTATGAGAAATATCTGGCTCTTTAGCCTTTTGCCAAATAGTCCAACCAGCTAGTAAACCAAAAACAGCAGAGTGGTGGGCCACACAGCTGAACAATGAGCTGCACATTCAGGTGATAATTCTCTGTAGCCTCACACTGTTTTCGCATTGTCATTTGGTACATTGTTATTGTCAAAATATTGATTACAGTTGCTTTAATTTCTCCCAGTGCTGCAAAGAAAATGTGATAAAATATGCATGTGGCTGGGAACAGGAAGCCTGATGATGTGAAGAGGGCTTACGTTATTACTGATGAGCTCATCTAATCTTTCAAGGTTCTCCTCTGCTATGGTGTTCTTCCTGAGGACACAAACGAGACAAATGAACTAACAAAACTTATCTCATCACGTCTCTGTCTAGGCACAAGTTTACATTTTTAAGCCGTCTCCACCCCATTTACCTGAGTGTCATGTGCAGGTGGTTGTGATTCAGCTCTTGGATGTCCAGTTGAGCATCCTCCAGACTATGAGTCTGTCTTGATTTCTTACTACTAAACTTGCTGCTGCCTCTTCTTCCGACAAGGCGTCCATTTCCATCCAGAGAGCTGTCCCAAGAGGGCGGGAGATAAATGTCAGAGAGATGATCCAGCTTTTTATATGACACACACAGGAGGGACGGATATAGAACAACATGAAGTTAAGAAGTCACACAAAAACACGAATCAAAACCCAGTGGAAACATCAGTGAGCGTGTTTGGTTGTGGGTGGAAAAAAAAAAACTCCTCCTGTGTGCTGATGGTAGACATTTCATTATCTTCACTTTCATTGTTTTCATCGGGTGAAGTCAGATTTCCCAGAGAGATGAATGTGATTCATTCACAGACACAAAGAGTCTCTCACAGAAAGGATCAACAAAAGTATATTTAATGTGTAGCATTAACATCAGAAAGAGAATATGCTGCTGTTTGTTTGGGAGTCCAGTCTAATATTTTCGTCAGTTTGAATAGCTACGTTTTGTGAAAGCAAAAGTAAACCTTGCTCGCTCTCGACTCCTTGAGAAACCTGCTTGAGCACAGCTGGTACTTTCTCCCTGTGTTTGGGGTAACTGTCAGCCTATTAGACCTGCAGTTAGTCTGCAGTCTCTGGGCAACAGCAGGGCTCCCTGGAGAATGGTTTCACTTTTGTAAACCAGCAGCTACAAACACTGCCAACAGAACAAGAGTATTGTGCACACCTGGTGCTTAGAATGGCTTATTTATAGCGTTGGTCAGCTGTAAAAAATTAATATTGTTGTCTAATTTCAACAAAATATCATGAAGGATGTTAAAGGGACAGAGAAAGAAAAAAAAAGACCTTAACAGTAAAATATTAATACTCACACAGAGCTGTCCAGAGAGAATCTCCTGCCTTTCAGACTCATGATGGAAAATAAACACTCTCAAACACATGCACACGCCTGTGTAAGTGTAAGACTATAACTTAATGACTTCACATTTACAAACTCAGTGACACACCTCTTGTGTGATTCTTTGGCTTTTGTTTCCTGAAAGTAACTTTAAAGTAGTAAGAGGCAGGTGAGAGACTGCCTCCATTTAGGATTGGCTCCTGATTTCTGAGTCGACCAATCAGGCGCGAGAGGTCGGACTCTCACAATGTGCACAGCTTCTGCTCCTCATGGCAACAGTTGCTATGGGTGGTACTAACTGTCTTGCCTTTATGCCACACACTCTGCAGCCACACACAGGTATGCAGAGCTCCTCAGTCAGTCACCTCTGGACAACCTGCTCAGCCTGCACAGATAGACATCAGAGACTGACTGATGACCTACAGCAAAGATAGATAACACGGCAAAACAGCTTTAAAAAAAAGTGTTTTAATTTCTTTAAAAGTACACACAAAGTTCAAAAAAGAAATGCTTGTTATGTGCATGATGATCTGACATACGGACGTGCTCAATGAAAACAGTGTTACTGTGTTAGTTCTTTTTATCGTCACACTTATGATTTCTGTGCAAACACAGTATAGTGTGCTGTCACATGATCATCACGTTACTTGGCAAATATTTCAGCAAAGTGAGTGAGTGTCTCAGCATGACACAAGTTCAGACTTCTAATGTTGTAAACTGTGGCTGATTGGGTCAAAACTGATGTCTGAGCTGTTTGATTTTTAGTTTCTGTACAAGCTATGATGCAAGAGACCATTTCCACAACATGGCTCGACTTAACAGAGATGATCAAAAACAGGAATGGTTGTTTAAGTTGGATATAAATTAGCCTGAAATAGAAAGAAAGATGGTGAGATCAGTCCTCTCCAGTAAAGACAATGAAAGTCAGAAGATCTGAATGTAGAATCTGTTTCCCTAATATGCACATGGCTCTTGCTTATATGAATGTACGGTGTGTTGTAAGCCCATGTAGGCAAAGAATAGCTGCATGCATGACATCATAATGAAAAAACAATCATTATTATTTATCGCAGACTTGTCTTGTAGCCCACTGCATATATTACTGGATGATGTGTCAAATAAAACTTGTGAATACAATTGAGTTTGGCTGGAGGTCAACGGCTCACACTCCTATTATTATGTTGTCAGGAACTATGAGTACTACAGCAACATGTTGCAACAAGTGTCGCTGGAATGGAGCCACCAATGGTAATATTGGTAATGTTATAGCGTTTCCTACTATGACAAAAGGCCCATAGAAAATCAAATCTGCATTAGAAAGTTTGCTAATATCATAATTTTGGCGTTTGAGTCCAATAAAATAATAAATGACAGAAAATTTACCAAAAATTTACCCAATTTTCTATTAAATATGGGAGCTCCCTGTTTACAATACTATGGTTCACTTTCACAAATGCAATCACTGTATGTGTGTCTTGAGTAGCACTGTACTGTACTGTAATATACTGTATAATACAAAAGCACCAGTGTGTCAGAGGATTTTTCATTTTGAATTATGTGGAAGCCTCTCAGGTTGAGAAATGTTCTTTTCCAGCTACCCGCACCGTCACACCACAGGTGATCATATGACTGCATGGTGTCATTCCAGATGTTGGCTCTCTTCACTCTCCTTCTTCATCAGATTTCTGTGCAGCTCAGAGCGCTGTGCTAACCTTTAAGGGTTTAGTAACTGAGTCGTCATTGTTGGTGAAAGGCGCAGCATTTTGAATGTTGGTACTTTCCACAAAAACAGTAGTTTTAGTACACAGAGTTAAAAAAAAATGTCAGTTGTGTTTTGTTTTATCTATTTACATCTGTACTTTACAAGAAAAACAAGTGTGGTATATTTTCCACTTGCAACAGTGGGAAACTACTCAGAAAAATGTACAGGAGTCTTTGGGTTTTTCTCATTTTTCCTGTTTTTTGCAGTTTACTTTTCTGAACGTTTCACAGCTCCTATGGCCTTTCAAAACTCATAATCACTTTCCATGATTCATGTGTGTGAGTCTGTAAAATAGTTCAGGTTAGTGAGGAACCAGAAATAGACAAGAGCGGTATGTAAGGAACAACAAGAGATAAATATTAGATATTAGATTATTGATTTTTGCACTGTGTTTGGATGAATTTAACTTTACATAATGCACATACTGTGTCTCTTGCCAGCACTTCCAGATAAGCATTATCTATTGTGTTCAGTGGGTGTTTGTTTAGAGCAACAGCAGTTCAGGGTACCACTGACTCGTGACTTGTCTTTGTGCGTGGTATGAATAGTCACCATGCAAGGCTGAGGGAAAACAGTTACCTGCTACCCAGAAAAACAAATGCTTCCTTATACAAGTGAATTCATTCTGAATAATCCTCTAATTGCAGTTGAAGGTGTAAAGTTACCAGGCACGTCCTAACACGTCTCAAGAAGGAAATGCTGCAGGTTAGTGTCATGAAAACATTATTAACCACTCTGTGATGGACAGAACAATACATTCTTCACAACTTCCTTTTCTTCCTGTTCATTTTCCTGTTATTACTTGAAAAAAAATGAATTACTTAAAAAATGAATAAGCAGGTGACTTTCTAAGAAAATGATAATATGTGCGGCAGCTTTTATCGACAGACAGATCAGAAACAAGGATTGCTGTATTTGAACTCTACACAGACAAAACATGCGTCTTGCATGCAGTACTGAAAAGCCAAACACGTCTAGGACTGTGCTGAGATCAGGTGTATCCAGTGTGAGTTTCGTTATCAATGAACTGGGCGTGTGCTACTGTACTGAAAATATGCGATCAGTGATGCAAGTACTGTAACATTCCTCTTTGTCTCCTAATCACAGGCGTAACGTCCAAAAGTAACAAAACTCACCAACAAGCACTCCTAAAACTCACAAATAATACATTTTATCTTTTGTTTGTTGTTAAATATTATATATTTAATGTGATTAAACCCAGATTTGATGGATATGGTGTTTTATTCCTGGTGCACAGTATTTTAATCCTTAACCCTTTCCCATCTCTACCACTCATCCCACATGGCGTGAATGTGGCATAATCCTGCCTCTGACCTGTATTAGTGCAAAGCTACAGATGAACTAAATGTGATTTGATTTTGTGGCTCCAAACCGGCTGAAAAACTGGAAAACTTGAAGTTGAATCAAATGTCCAAACCGTGTTCTCAGTGACATTTTGTGTGCAGCGTATTTAGTAAAAGCCGGGTTCAGTGACAGGAGTTCAGAGAGTTACTTTGGTCCCATCTAGTGGACGAGGAGTGAACAACAAACAAACAAACAAAGAAACAAAAACAAAAAAAAAAACCCCACAGGAATCAAGCAGCTCATTGTGCTGTATATCCAATCATCCTGCTTTTAATACAAAGTCAAGATACAATATCTACATCCATGGTTTGAAAGGAAACGACAGGTACATAAGTGAGGGGGATGGCGTCATCAGAGCTGGCCCTCAACACATTTCATATTATGTTTCATGTGTGTGCCTTTTATATTTCTCTTGACACAATAATCATTAGAAATCCAAGGAATAACATATTTCATATATGTCACACACTGTCAAGACTTCTGGACCACACATAAATTTCATATCAGAATAATTTCAGATTTAAACAATAATCTTGGAGTGTGTGTGTGTGTGTACGTGTGTGTGTGTGCGTGTGCGTGTAGCTGGGCGATACGTCACCCTTTCTCTGTCAAAAATACACTTGCTACCATGTGCTTTCCAGCAAACTAAATACCAACAGCTTGCCTGAGGCTTTCACCCACAAGTCTGCTCTATATATCTAATTTTTTCTGATGCCCTTGAACCCATCACGGTGGGGCGGACCATACCTCTGTTACTATGATCACACCCACAGCTGTTACTTTGGAGGTCAAGTGAGCGAGGGCATCAAAAGGGCAATCACTGTAAACTTAAACTAGGTCTGCCTCTAATGTACATCTCTAGCTAACTAGTTGGACATCAGTAATCAGTATCAAATAGCACCCTACACAGAGGGTATACTTTATAATAATGAAGCAAATAAAAAAGCACCAAAACTGACTATTTAAAAATAAAAAACAAACAGTGACAATATCATACTTTAACATTGGCTCGCCAAAGAAACAAGTAAACAACATCTTATTGGTTATAGTTGCTAGATATCCCAAATAAATAAATGAAAAAACATACGTAAAAAATAACAAAATAGAATAATAAATATCTTAAAAAATCATGTGAAATAAATGACAAAGTGATCAATAACAATAAGGCTTCTTCTTTTTTTTTTTTTTTTTTGCGACGATAAGAACTACATCACATCCAATCCCACGTTATATCTTGTGCTCAGACGTATGTAACTGTACTGTATAGGACTCCAATGATAGACTGTATGTACAAAATCGGTGAAATCGCCCGAGATGTCTGGTACACTGGAACATCGCTGTGCTCTTCAATCACCACGTGGGACCAATTATGATTATATGTCAAATCAAGAAAAGATATATATCGATATCAAGGACTTGTGCGGTTGTACTGGAGAAGACAGAGGAGAGAGAGAGAGAGAGGACACGTCATTTGGTTAAGTCGGGGTGTTCTGTACAGTGTGATTTAGGAACAGAGAGCAGTTCAGCGGAGGTGGGACAGTTGGGTGAGGGGAGAGGACTGTTGAATGTGAGCAATTCACCACTCACACACTGAATGTTTTTGGGATCTCTCTCGTTGTCTTTCCGTAGCCTTAAATAGTAAAACATCAGAGTGATTTACCTGCAAAGCAGTGCAATTCAAGTAGGTAAGCTTCAGAAGAGGAAGATGATCGGGAGACAACTTTCATTCCTCGGTTTAAGATACTGTATGACAATAAAAGTTTAGCACACAATGCGTGAACAATAAGCAGCATGTTAGAACGCAAGAAATAAGTCGGCATAAGGCAAAGACGTACAGTAAAAAAAACACACAAAAATCATGTCGGCAGAAATGGGCTGCTTTAAAGTGAAGAAAGAAAGGCATCGAAGCTCAATTCTTTCATTAGCATTTCTTTCAATAAGCCACTGCTGAACTGACACAATGGGGCTGACATCAAGAGGAGCTGAGCTGGAAAATGAACAAGGACTACAGCAAATAGCAAGCAAGCTTTTGTCGAATGAAGAATGCGCTGGACTACAAATCTCAGCCCAGTTGAGGATACGATGGGCTCTAATCGCTGTTCTGAGGCCAGCTGTTAACTCAGTGAGGACGGGATAGGGGGAGTGTGAACTGATCCTTGGCCAGCGTGTTAGGAGTGGTCTCTAGTCTGCCTCTACGTTATGCTGTCTCTCCTCGTAGGCCACAGTTCACGTACACGCTGCATGGTTTCTCTTGGCACTGTGCGTCGGGTAAATGAGCATCCATATGCTTCTCCAACAGTCCTCGGGTGGTGAGTGTGCACTGTAGGCTTCTGCGGAGGCATAACCTAGTCATCTGCTTTAAACTATAATCAGAACTATCTCTGGCAGCAGTGGACACTTTTGAAATAGACTTACGGACACATAGAAATGTTCACCTTTGCACTTTGTAACCCCTTAGTACACCAAACCAATAGATACAAAGTTGAGGATAAAAAGCCCATTTAGGGTGCAGCAAATATCCAGGCTTGTTGTTTTTGTTTTGTATTTTTTTTGTCTGTTTTTTTTTTTTTTTATACACATATAGTATCATAATTCCTGTTCAGAAGCCATTTGTATTTCACTGGTTCATATTGGAGATAGCTGACCACAACACACATGTATTATACGTCCTTCACACTGGAACACTGAGGTAAGTATATGGATTACACATGGACAGTCTCCACACCCACCAGCTTCTCAGGGAAACTCCTGATGAGTATGGCTGCTGTTAGACACAGATTTCTTGTTGCTGTTTTTCATGTTTGTTGTTGCTTTTTTGTCCTTGTTGGCGTAGAATTCATCGCTGATGAGTCTCACTCCTGGAAAAGGGTTCAATGTTCACGTTCTTTCAAGCCGTCTTTCTCTTGTTTCACTTGTTGGTTTTGTTTGTGGACCTCGAAGCGGAAAGATGGATGGATGGTTGTCTCTTCACTTACGTTGCATAGTGGTCAAAGCTACCCAGGTACTCAAGGGCAGCCTGGTAGCAGAACTGGTACTCATCCTGGGAGAGAAACAGAAGACACAAATAGAAATAAATAAAAATGTATCATGGCTATGACAGACATAGATTTATGGATAGAGATTCACAACAATTGGATTTGAAAATTCTTATTATACTTTATTATATATTAAAAATACTTTAACTTAACTATGTTGGGATTAGGGTTGTCTGATATTGACAATAATTGTGATATTTTAATATGTAATATTGATATTGCCTTAATAATACACTATAATAATACATAATACACAATATCCTGTACATAGTCCAGCTTATATAAAATATAAATATATATTTTTTTATTATCCATTCCTGCTTTCACACTGTAAATAGTAAGTGGTGGGTGGTAAAGTAGGTGGTAATGCACAACACTGGTTAGAGAAACAAAGCATCCAATAAAAGTAAAAGATGATTTTAATTGATAGCATACTGTTTTCGTTTATCGTTATTATTAATTCTTTTGGCCATGATAATCATATAGTCAAAATCTGATATTTTAGATTAGGGTTACTGTAATTGTGACTGGCAGTTTATTAATCTTTATCTCCCAGTTTGATGATTTTGAATTGAATTAAGGATTAAATGTTCCATCGCGACTGGAGAAAATTCATTGTGTCACGTAGCTGAAAACAGAAAAGGAAATGGGGATTTGCATTTGCAGACTTGAATCACTCAGACTCGCACGTTTCTCACTCACTGATTTAAAAACTTGTGTTGTGAAGTCAAATATGAGCATATGAAGTACTTTGAAATAGGAGCGCACACAGTTCACACAGATGACCAAATTTATAAAAGCGCAATGAAGACAATTACCGGGATGTGCTACAATGGTTGTTTGTTCTCTTGCCTCTAAGGGTATATTAGAGATGGTACATTGTATTTCTTATCTTTTTAATTGACTCATAATAATATGCATATTATGTTTTTAGCATCATCATTATTAAAAAGTAGATATCTACAGACACTGCTGGCTTCATTCTAAGGTTTTTGTTTTGGCCTTTCCAGGCTTTATTTGACAGAGACAGCTGAAGAGTGACAGGAATGCGGGGAGAGAGAGACGGGGAATGACATGCGGGAAGGAGCCACAAGTCGGATTTGAACCCTGGGCTTCCACAACAAGGACTGAGCCTTCGCACATGGAGCGGCTGCTCTACCAACTGAGCTAAACGCCGCCCCGGCTTCATTCTAAGGTAACAAAAACGATTCTTATTCTCAGGTGATTATATGCTAATAAAAACGTAGTTATATTTAATTTCTGCCTTAATCTGTAAATATGGCTCCCTAATTGTCACACATAGCACCTTTAAAGCAAATAAAATAGTTATAACAATATAATATCCTTGATCAGCCAGACATATATTTATATATATATATTATAAATATATTATAATATATAAAATATACTGTGGCTTTAAGCAGTACCAGCAGAGCGCTGTATCATCGCTCTCCTTGCTTTTGTCGATGCCCTGCTTAATGAACCAGTGAGTCCCACATGCTGTTCAGTGTTTACCTCAGTCTGCACCATGGCTGGTCTCTGTGTGCGCAGCATTTTGACAGTCTGGAAGATGTCCACCGCCCCTTCGTAACGCATCCTCTCCAGGACAATACTCAGAGTGATGAAGACACCTGTCCGCCCCACGCCAGCACTACAGCAATAAATGATTAACCATAGTTTACATTGTGCCAGTGCTCAGTCAACAACATGCAACATACATCCTGATCAAGCAGTTTCATTTATTATGCAGTGAACGTACATTCAGATATTAGCATTGCTGCTTACCTGCAGTGAACGCTGATTGGTCCATCCTGGCCAAACTGCTCCTTGGTTTTGTGCACTTGGCCGATAAAGTCGATGAAGCCCTCTCCAGATTTGGGCACGCCTTGCTCTGGCCAATCAGTGAACTGGAACTGACGAACTGTCCGTGATTGGCCATCCTAAGGGAGTAAGGAAATCATATTTAAAAAAAAAAAATGTTTATCACTGAAATGTGTAGCTATTGTTTATGCATGGTGGTCATTTCAGAACAACTATTTAAAGAGCTCCTTCTTGCTGTATTGACCGAGGAGTGAGGCTCTGCCAGGCAATATCCTTTTTTCCATCTAATGATTACTGTTATCTGACCCTGGATCAGTGGCTGTGGTTAACTTCAAGCTGTAACGTCAGTGCATCGGCTATTGTCAGCCACTCAGTAGGCAATTACATCTTTTCTCTTCTGCTCAGCCTTTCTGACTCCCCTTTAATGGAGATCAATAGAGCATCTGTCAATGTGGCGTCAGTGCAGGACTGGCTTGACTGGAGTTATCTATAACTGGCCCATATGTGTACGAATGGACACACACACAGACACACACATGCTGTCAAGGTAATCTGGAGACAGCACGGTTGAATGAGTAATTTAGAGCGGCAGGTCGATAAATGCTAACCTGTTGTGTAACACACATTCACATGCAAAACACACGCTAACCAACACACACTACAGGTCGATAAGACATGTTTTGCACCGCCGCCTTCTGACAGCACTGATGGATCAGGAATAGAGCAGAAAAGTCAAAGAGTGTATTGTTACACTGCTGCTTGAATACAATATACAACACGAGAACAAGCCTTTAAACACACAGACACCATGAACCCACCCTGGCATCCGTAACTTTGAACTCCCGGAGGATGTACTGAGGCATGTTGTACTCAGCCATTGGGTCCACCACGAAGTATTGGTACCTGGCTGAGCGCTCAGCGGGCCAGTACTGGTGACACTTCTCCTGAGAGAGCAGAACAGAAAAAAAAGCGTTGAAGACAATGTGTACGATTTGCTGTTATTTGTAGCGTATTGTGTGTACACTTTATTTGTCCCTACCCGTCCCATTTCCCTCAGTTTAGTGAGCATGACCACTATAGTGGAGTTGTGTTCCCACAGCATCCTCCAGAAGTCCTCCGTAGTCTCAGCCAGTGGACCCTGGGTGGCAATGTAGCCTCTCTGCTGCCTACAAACACACACACACACACACACACACACACACACATTATGAAGCCACCTCTTCCCTGTATTTCTTCCTCTGTCAAGCATCAAACTGAAAAAAGGGTCAGGCTTCAGGCAAAGAAGAGGAACAGTCAAAACATGTGTGTACAACCACTCTGAATGCCTGAATCATCAGAAGCGCTTCAGCGTTCATCTCCTTCAATGGGAAACGAAGCGAGTGCCATGCAGCGAGACAAATAGCGGGAACATGTATACAGTAACGACAGATCTGACAGGAGGTGACAGGTGAGAGCACTGCAGTGAAAACCTATCCAGTCCGTTCACTCATCAAGCCATCATAAGAGGAAGACTGGGTCAGGTCATATTAGTGTTTTCAGGATGAAAGCATACCTGTATCCGTCTATGTAGCTGGCATTGATGTAGTCTGAACCCTCCAGTCCTCTGATTGGCTGAAGGCAGACGCGGGTGGTTTCGTAGGGCATGATGTTGACCAGTCGGTTCTTGAATTTGTTGCAAGGCAGGTTGGCTGTGACAAACCGGGATGTGTGGGCTTTGGTATTAGCCAGTCGCTGGATGGAGAGAGAAAACGTGAATGTGTTGTTGTACAGTGTCCAACTTCAAAGTGTATTAATAAATTGAATATCTAAAAAACAAAACAAAAATGACTTTCTATGTAATGGAGCAGGACTATTCATGATAATTTGCCTGGTTCACTAACGTACAAGGCTACTTGGAAGGGGCTGGCAAATAAATCTGAGGGGTTTTGAGATAATGAGAACAAAGATTTATTATTCTGCTAAACAAAATATTGTTAATGTTTTAACATTCTTCCTCCTGCAAGTAAGTACACTTGGCTTTGTTTCAAGCAATCACAAACCAAAAAACTTCTAGGAACCACTTGTGTACACTAGAGAGTGTGCATATTTGCCAGCCTTTTTAATATTAAAGGCTTGCCTGCCCACTCTCCTACCTTGAACTCCAGCTCCATTCCGGTGACGTGCTCCCCGCTCTCCACCTTGGACAGCTTCTGCATGTAGGAGTACAGACTCCTGGCGGCCACCTCAGTGTTCCCGCAGGCCACGGCCTCCAGCAGGGCCTCGTGGATGAAGCTGTATTGGTCCTCCGTCTGCACCATGTAATTCCTCTGTGAACGCATCAGGGTCACATGACCGTAGATGTCCACGGTGCGCTCGTGTCGAATGCGCTCCAGCATGGCGTCGATGACGATAAAACAGCCGGTGCGACCAACGCCAGCACTAACAGGTACAGGTAAAAGCAGGATGTTAGGATTTCATTTCAAGGAGCAGTTCAACATTTTAGGAAACAGACTTATTTCCTTTCTTGCCCTGAATTAGATGAAAATATTGATACTACTCTTGTATCTGTACGTCAAATATGAAGCTAAAGCCAGCAGCAGTTAGCTTAGCTTAGCATAAATACTAGAAACTAAAGATAAACACTCCTCTACAGCTCACTAATTAACACATATGTTAAGGTTATGGTATGTGCTCAACTATTTCTTGATTTCTTGGACAGGCTCAGAGTCTTGTTGCCACGGTGAGGTTTCTTGGCAACACAGACTCCAGGAAGTCAATGCACGCAGCCAAGAAGAGACCCCTGCTGTAAAACCACTTTGGCCTTATACTTTTTTTTTTTGTGCAAATCAAAGAAGCAAATCATTTTGTGAGCTTTAGCGGTACTGATATTATCGGTCACCTCTCTGTATCTTCATATTTGCAAAAAAAACAAAAACAAAAAAACAGACATAACTCTCAGCATATTTCTCAAAGTGTCAAACAATACTTGGCTGTGTGTACTGTACCTGCAGTGAGCGATGATAGGTCCGGCATCAGGAGGGTTGCAGGCTTTGACCCTGCGGAGGAAGTTGAGGAAGGGGGTGGGATACTCTGGCACGCCATGATCTGGCCAGGCTGTAAACTGAAACTGACGCACTTCTCTCCGTTCACTGCTGCCACTCTGATACGACAAGACAGGAGATGATTTGATCATTTATTGTACATGTGCATGTGTAAGCTGTATCCCCTTTTCCATTACTGAATGTTACAGCACAAAACCAATTAAGTGGTTAAAGGGAACTGACACATTTGACAGTTTGTTTGACTAGAGTGCCTAGTGTGTTGCATTTCTCAGATCTTTCTACATTAACTCCATACAATTAATGCCAGTCATGCCATGCCATGACATCTACATAATGTGTAAGAAAAAAACTTATTCATGAAAATATAAAAACTGTGTATATTATTGGAATATTTTAAAGTCTTTTTAGGAAAAGAAATAAAATATATATATATATATATATTCCTCGACTGTACACAAAGGACACTAAGAATACTAGTGTTGCTGAATATTTCATGGGCATTATTCTCTACTCTATGACAGATTTTCTAACTTGATGTTTTCACAACACATCAACAAAAATTTAGAGGAGCGGTGCTACATTTGGAAGCTACAGTTGGCCTAGTTTCTGTGTTTGTAAGTAGGCCACAGAGACACGCTAGTCTGGCGGTCTTAGATTAGCCCTTGTGCTATAAGAAAGTGCTCTGCTTCCAACAGTGATCAAATCTCAGAGCCTGACACAGGGAGGCTGGCCTGGTTTGAACACTCCGTGAAGCCCAGACTAATCTATTCTCCTCCGTACGTCTACACACACACACTACTCATTCACCAACAGTGGGATTTCATAATTACTCCAATTGCTCCTGGTTCCTAGCTGTAAACTCGGGAGATCGAAGCAGGGTTTTTGGTGGTTGTGACAGTTATTAATAGAGGAAAGGGCAGAGCGGTGAGTCAACGGGGTGGACAAAGGAGGAGAGGGAGGAGGAAAAGAGTGAAATAATTTACCTTATGCAGGGAAAGGGTGCGAACACAGAAAGTGGCCAGCTCCATTGTGTCCAGGAGGGTGACCTGGATCATCCCATATGTCTCTGTGCCACGACTTGGCCAGTACTGGTCACACTTTATCTACATGGACAAAGCAAGAAGACCATCATCATTACTATAACTACTGGATTTCAGTCTGATCTAAAGCAACTTCATCAAGCTTGTTCACCAAATAGCCCCTAGAATGTAATTGCATACGCGTAACAGTACTTTAGATAATGAAAATTGTAGGTCAGTGGGTGAAGAAGTGGTTTCCTACCCGTGACTTCTCCTCCAGGCGGGTCATCATGACGACAGAGGCGGCCCGCTGCTCCCACACCATCCTCCAGAAGTCCCCAAAGGTCTCTGCCAGTGGGCCCTGGGTAGCAATGTAGGCATTCTGCTTCCTGTAGCCATCAATGTAGTTGGCGTTGATGTAGTCGCTCCCCAGGATACCTGCTGGTGAGACACAAGTGAGGCATTTTGCTAAACTGCAATCTGCATAAGCGACATAATAAATTATCCTCCATGTATGACATCAAACAGCCTAACGAACTGTGGTGTTTCAACAGACGGGTGCTGGATGACTAGCGGACAACAGCAAACAAACAAGACTCTGTCGGTGTAAATTCATGAGCTCCAGATCAAATCCATTCTCCCCCTTCTTGTTCTGGAGGAGTGCTGGCTGCACTTGAATGCACCCGCTCTGTTTGTCAGTCTCATGCCGCTGCACACAGCCAGTCTTGAGCACTGTTTGCAATTTCAGATTTCATCCATCACGCGGCTCTCCTTCTCCTTTGTGTTCAACCCCCCTGAACACAAACAGACTTTCCCATTAGCCTAAACATCTTCTTCATCTTGCTGTTTCCAGCTAATCATTACCTTCTATAGGAGCCAGGATGACCCTGGTGTGGTCGTAAGCTATGACATTAGCGTAGCGGTTTTTGGGCTTGTTGACCTCCAGGTTTGAATGCTCCCAGGTGAACTGCTGGCTAGGGTCGATGGACTGGGAGAAAGCAGAAAATAAAAACACATTAACAGTGCGCGGAGGCATATTTAGTGGTGCATTTGAGGATAATGGAAAGAGAGTGCTCTGTAATGCAGACAAGTTACAGCAATAAATTGCAGCACTGAATAAATCATGAACATATATTCTGCACGCAGCGATACAAAGGTTAAATAAGATCTGCTTTATGAAGCGAAGGATTAACAGGCTTAACATCTCTAAACAATAAGAACATCATTTACTTACTGATATAGAATAATAATGTATTTCTCACCTCATACTCCTGGGAGAGTCTCAGGTTGTCGTTAGCCTTCAGCAGCTCGATGTGCTCTGCCAGCTCGCTGATGGGGATGGGAGGGTGGCTCATCATTCCTGGGTGACAACAAGGGAGGGGGGTCAGAGGTGACACAAGACTTCGGCGGAATGACCTAAATTACCGCGGGTCAACATCACTCATATGCAAAGATGCGAAGATAATTATACAATCAGAGTACATCACATATCATTAAGGAACACGCTGAGGCAGAAAATCAATTTTGATCCATGTGCGAGGACAAAGTGAGGCGAGTCTTGTTTGTTTGTAAATTGTTTTTCTTTGATAAATTGCTTTCTCTGTGATCAGAGAAGCAACGACTCAGAGAAAACAAACACAGACAGAACACTAATTAGGAGGGCTGCACACACATGCACACACGCGCACACAAAGAAAGCCACCTATGCCTCCTACAGCGGTTTTCTTTTCACAGCTGGAGCGATCCATTGTCCATTCAAAAAGGCAAAAATAGCTACAACTATAAATCAAAGCTCTGCATACAATAAACCCAGTCCATTTAACGCCATCGTCAGGCCGCATTCTGCACGTTTCTTGAATTGTAATATATGTCAGTGCGCTACGGAGAGCCTTCAAGTGATTCTGCTGCCACAGCTATGAAAAACAGGCTCACATCAACGCTTACAGTATTTTCGTCTTCAGCCTGGCACTGCCGCGCCCACAGGTAATCACGACAAAGCGTTCCTGTCACGACCAAAATGACCTCAGATAGCATCGGCTGGTTTTGTTGGAAACGAATTCCATCTCCGCCGAGCATCTCAAAAGCACAAATCTCATGGGGGAGAAGAAGTGGGTGAGGTGGGAGCTTCAAGGTTGCAGCCACGAGAGTGAAAAAAATGTTTTTATGATAGAAGAGAAGAGCTGAGGCACTTTATTCTGTGGGTTTGCTTTGCTTCCCAGGAACACGTACACAAAAAGACTCGAGACCTTCATCTATAGTTTTAATAAAATACGGCATTATTTGAGTTTATATATCCTGACGGGTAACAACGTTCTCCCTAGTGACACATCTTCCACAAGGAGTCCTGGAGGCTTCTATAAACTGCAGCCATGAAAATATAGTGAGAACGGTGATTAAATTCCTCCAGGCTGTGTGTTTTTTTGGATGTTGTTAATTTAATAGGAGAAGTGAAAGCGAAGCGGCGTTGGCCCGGTGCTATGACCAAAGCAGCTGTGTTGTTAGATCTCTCTCAGTCGGGGGTGCGGAGCGTCAGAATCCATGTAGTTACTTCACAGTGGGGTTTCAGTTGGTTTGTGCTGGCAAGGACAGAGTCGATTCCTTTACAAATGATCACGTTAACCCACAACTGACTTTTGATGTATAATTTTGACCATTAAACCCAACGTTTGAGAGAAGACAGACTTCTGCCTGTTCTGGTGTTCTATCTGCAGCCTGGCATGTGGAATGTGGGCGAGCGGAGATGATCAGATTTTGTCACACCGTTATGACTCATAAGTGTGACTAAGCATTGACTGTGCTACCTGGGCAGCGGCCATTTTGTTTTAAAACTGCCAGGTACATGATGGTTGTGATGCGGAGGAGTGCCTTCACAATCTTGTCTGCATAAGCTCACCAAAGTTATAATTAGCCGCATGAATATTTCATTATCAAATGATGAGCAATCGGAAGTATACTTTATTATGCAAATACAAAGTGTGTGTTTGGGTGCCTGCGTGGGTTCATGCTTCGTACCGGGAGTCTGGAAGTTGATGCGTCTCATCTCCACAGGGTCTGTTGGGTGATGGGCCATCATTTCTGCGTTGCTCAACAGGCTCTTGGTTCCAGGCTCAGAGTCCTTGCGCTTGCTGCTCAAACACCAATGAGTTAAAAGAGCAATTAGCACATGCAAACAACCTGAGAGAGAAAAGCAGACTCCAGTGCTGACACGTCATTAGCATGGCTACTTGAATCGAGTAAATTGTGTATTAACAGATATGGTGTTTTACGGCTTTGTACACGTTCTCTGAACAACATCCGGTATGGTGTAATTGCTGTGGGTTAAAATGAACAAAGAGCTTGACATTGGTTTAATCTTACCTGTCAGGTTTGCTGCTTCCAGTGAAACAAGAGCAAGCACGGAATAATTAGAGGAAGAAAAGGAAGGAAACAGACAGATTGTTAGAGAGGGAAATCAATATTTTGCATTAGTATTCAAAAGCTTGATGGCTTGCAGCAGATATCACAGGCCTACAATGGGGTCAGATTGTTTCATAGCTGTTTGAGAGGAGAGCAAACTCCTAAATTGGAACAAATTTGATAAATATCAGACTGAAAGTTGAGCATATGTGGGAGGACAGCTGAAGATTAAACAATTGTATATATAATAGAGGATGGAAAATATCAGTGGGAGCTGGTGGCAGAATCTAGCATACTAAAGAGAAACTTAATGTATCTATAAAGACCTGGCCCTGCCAAGACTTTTCAGTACTTCTTTTATTTTCAAAAAAAATCCCAAATAAAAACTAATTGTCTCTGACATAAATGCTCACTAAATGTACACGTGTATTAATCAATTATGAAAATAATCCTCAATAAATATTGTTACTCACATTTTAGCAACATTTGCTAAATAAAAATAAAAATGACTTTTAAGGGATTCACTGACATTAAGAATGACATACTAACCAAAGCTGACTGACTACTTTGTCTCACGGTGATGGTGTTTGTGTTATAGTGTTTATCTGTCCCACTCACTTTTTGTAAAGGAGGATAGCGATGACGATGCAGATGATGAAGACCACAGCCAGGACAGGTCCAACCACCCAGATCAGACCATCGCCGGCATCGAGGGGCTGGGGGTCTGAATCTGGTGCAATCACAGGGTCTGTGTAGGGGCTGGCCACATACATTTTCTGTATAGAAACATACAGGCATATTCATGAGACCTGCGCAGGACACTATAAGTGTATTATTTTTGTTTGTCTGCAAGATATAACTGATTAAATCATAGCCGCTTTAGCAGAATGACTACTTAATTTGAGAGGAAGGTGTGTTTTTTTTCCCAGTGTTTTGTTTCATCTCAGTAGACAAACTAGCATGAGCACATGACACTAAAAAGAAATCCATTACAAAAATTCACAATCTTAAGAAAAGCCACAGCTCTTAAATATACACGTGTGTATGGGATTATATTTGATCAGTTTTATTGTTTTAGATAACATATAAAGAATGGACTCAAGCTTACTGACATCATGTGTTTTTATCATCACAATAAACTGAATAAAGTGCCTTTTTATTAGTTCTTTTAAAGAGCATCCTCAGGGCTAAAAGTGTTCCCAGTAAAAAACATCTAATAAAAAATAAAATCTATCCTAATTCAAGTTATATATTTAAGTCTATTCCAATTCAAATGCACATATACAAGCAGTGCACAAGGCAATATCTCTTCTACTGCCACACTAGGTACACTCACTCTTTATTAGCAGTGGTGGTGGAAGTACGTGAAGGTTATTGCCTTTTGCTTACAACGCTTTGACTGACGTACATTTTATTGTTTTAGCAGCGAGGCCATATTGATTGCAATGTATGGTGACAGCCTGCAGGAGAGAGGCTCAGGCAGCGGGGAATGAGGGAGTGGTTATAAACACAGGACGATAAGAGATGTGACACGGCGGCTTTTTGTACCCCGGTTGTGGAGTTGAGCTCTGCCAGGATGAAGAAGACATACTCCTGCCCTGGGTCTAGAGCTCTGTTCTCAAACCCTCCATAGTCCAGCTGGTCCCCCAGGGTGAAGAAGGCCGGAAGGGTGGCAGGTGTGAAACGGGCTGTGATGTAAGCCCGGCGCAAGTCCACCTGCTTCTGCTGACGAGAATCCCTCTGCCTTTGACTGATATCTTTTAACAGCTGAGGGGTGGAGAGAGGAAAACAAGAAAAGGAACACAGAGAGGGAAGACTCAGACAAGAAAAACGAGGTGTTCCAATATCTATGACTAATGTTTAAACACTGATACTGCATTATAAAGGGTAAGCGTTGCCAGGAGTTCTTAGCAATGGGAGTGTGTGTGTTTATAGGTCCTTTCCTCCTTCCAGGCACAGACATCAGTGGGTGCTGTCATTGTTGTGGTTCTCACCTCCTCTAGGTCCATTTCATCTGGGCTCTTGAGGTGTCTGACGCTGCCGCGGGCTCTCCTCAGCGGAACCACAACAACATAAACATTTCTGTGGGAGAGGAAGAAGACAAACAACATAACACCAGTTGCACTGATAAAATAGCAAACATGTCTCAAACTATTTTCACATTTCTTTGCCGGTTTGTTGCACTTAAGATGTGTCTTCAGCATCTTGTCAGTCAGGTAGTGTTATCTTCATAGCCCACACCTTCAGAGATTGTTATCCACTGACCTGAGTCGCACTGTCTATGAAAGCCATGATGACTATTTCAAACACTGTGACGATATCTAAAACATTCATCTTTTTAATCTTACTTGACAGGAGTCCGAGTTTCCAGAGATGGCAGGATTATGGTGACTGTGGTCTCAGTATCACGGGCGTGGTCAATTTCAGGGCGGCGAATGGTGACTGGTGGGGAGGTCTTAGCAGAGAAGCGGTGGCGAAGGCCACCCATGTTGCCCTCCGGAGCAGTTATCTTAAAGTCGTAGCTGGTGTCTGGCTGAAGATTTGGGATGACTGCCTTTCTCAGACGAGCATCCACCTCCATCTTCTGTCGGTTATACTCCACCTGGAGGATGGGAAAGGGTTAGTGATAGTAGAATATATACTGTACGCTGATGATATCCTATTGTACTTTCAAACAATAGGTATCTTATTGTACTTGAACATGTTAATCCCCCTGCCCACGTTTGCCCACCCACAAATTTGTATCATTAGACACTGGAAATTAATTTGGGGATTAACTTTTCAAATGTTTATTACAATGTTGCCCCACTTTACACAATATTAGAAAGAAAAAGTGCTTATTCACTTTCTTGTTGAGAGTTAGATGAGAAATCTAATTCCACTCTCATGTCTGCGCCGTAAATATGAAGTTACCAACAGCAGCCGACTAACTTTGTTTAGCATAAAGTGACTGGCTCCATCAAAAAGTAACAAAGTCTGCATACCAGCACTGCTAAAGCTCACTAAGTAACACATTGTGTCACACTTTTTTGGTGGATTAAACTAACAAGATACAATTTGTGAGGTGTAAAGTCTGTCTATGACTTACTGTCTTCTGTGAAATTTTAACCAAAAACACCCAATAAACACTGTAACATAAGGTCATATTATGGTATAAATGACCACCAGTTGAAGGACATACGGTAAAGCGGTAGGGGTTGCTGCTCTCTGGAAACTCCCAGGTCAGAAGAACACTGGTTTTAGTGGCCAAATTGACTGAAAAATTCCTCGGCACATCTGGGAAGCAAACAAACAAACAGACAAAAAAAAAAACAGTCAGTTGCGATGATTTATTTATTTAAATCAGCGGCTCCTCTGCATTCCCACTGCAAACCCTGTAAAAATTGAGGACATGTCAGTCAGATCTGTTACCGGGGGAAGAATACATGATGGTTAGGAGGACCGGCAGGTGATGAGGAGAGTGGATGGCAAGAGAAATAAGTACAAATAACAGACAGAGCGGCTGCAGGAATGTGACATGCCACATTCTCAGAGTGTTCGCTTGTGGTTTTTATACTCAGAATTCAGCATGTCAGCACAGGTTTTGGAAAAGGTGGAAGTGGAGGTCTATGAGATTAAAAAAAAAGCTTACCTGCAGATACAGGGCCAGATGCTGGTTTGACTTGAATTCAGACTCAACACTTACCTTCTGTATTAGATACTGAATACTCAGGGCCTGTATTGACTTTTACCTGAAGGTTTGTGATAAGCAGTGCTCTTGAAGCAAACATCCATCAACATTCAGCTTACTTCCACTGGTGGTGAAGGAGGGTAGGTGATGAAGGTATAAGTGAGTGAGTGGAGGAGATTGGAGGGAGTAGTTGTGTTCCCTTTAGACTCTGCAGTTCTCAACCTCTCTGAGGTGCACAGGTGAAAGGCCAACCTGAAAGAACTGGCCCAGACTTCATTTAGTTCAATGTTTTGGAGTGAAATCCACATTAAGGGGAGCAGAGATGTGAAGCTGTACCAGTGCTTAGATGGTGAAGGGTTTTTCCTGAGGCCTGAGGCCAGCCCTACCTGTTTCAAAGGCCAAGGTTTGGCTCACTAGAGGTGGGCTGAAGGGGCCTGGCCCTGCTTTGTTGTGTGCTCTGAGCCACACCTCGTAGGCTGTGCTGTGATTGAGGCCCAGGATGGTGTAGCTGGACTCACTCGCTGGTAACGTGATCAGCCATGGGGGAGCAGTGGGGGCTGGTATGGCTGAAGGGCCAGGGTCTGCAGACGGTTTGGGGACTGCAGCCTCTTTGTAAGCTATGGTGTACGCAGTGATGTCACCGTTACACTCCTCTGGAGCAGGGGGCAGCCAGGAGAACTGCAGGGAGCAGCATGTGGCATTAACAAAGTCAGTTATTTTAGGGTATCCCAAGGGTGGAAACATGGGAACTGTTATTTCCTGCTGCACTACATCGCCATAGCCCACTCGGTTCTTCGCAGAGAGGACAAAGACGTAGGAGGAGCCTGGGGAGAGGTTTCCGACAGTGAAGTTTTTCTCCCGATTCGTGAAATCCACTGTGGTGTCTAAAGACGTATTCTTCAGGCCAAACTGTAGGCGGTATCCCTGGATTTCCACCGAGGCCCTCTGGCTATCAGATCCTGACTCAGAGCACTCCAGAGGAGGAGCCCACCGCACCATTACTGATGGACCCGATCCTGGACGCAACCAAAGGGAGGGGGGGCCAGGCACTGCAAACGACAGTGTAGGCAGCAGAAAATCAATCGGAATATATATAAAAACATATATCATGTAAATCTTGTACAAGAATTAGAATTGATTTGGCTGTTTATTTACTGCCGGCTCCTGGTGGAGCTTACTGTAAGATCAATTCTTGAGTATGTTACTAAATCCAGTGCACTGAACTGTATACTTGGCATATGCTTACCAATCCCTAGGGTCTGCACCAGCTTGGCTTTGCTGTGTGCTCCATCCCCTTTGGTGGTGTATGCTGCCACTGAGACAGAGTACAAAGTCTCTGCTTTCAGGCCTGCTAATATCAGCTCCTGTGCAGGAAAACGCATAACGACACCATCAAATACTGCTAACTCATTCCTTTAAATATGAGACAGTCTCTTCACTTCTTTTCTTTACAGCTACGCATCCGTAAGAAATGATCACAAAGTTACATATCAGCGAGGCCACTCAAATCTCAAACTTAATGAGGATTTCATGACTGTCTCTGCATATTGGGTGCATTGTGCTGTATGTATTAATAGCGAGTTCAATTGTAACGAGGAGAGGATGGGTAGTCTGCACTCACATATTGAGTCGAGTCATCCTCCTCCATCTTATTCCACAGAGCAGACACACCCCGCAGGCAGCCGAGACAGATGAGAGTGAGTCAAAGGACAAAAGGAGAGACAGGGAGGATGTTTAATGAAAAAAATAAATGGACATCATTTAATCATTTAAATATTCAGCTGTGATGTCACCTGGGACTCGTCCAATAAGAGGTCTTTGATCCGGGGAAGGTTTCGTGATTCACCACTCTCTGCACGGCTAAAATGCACCTGGTAGCCACGGATCTGGCCTTGCCGTAACCGTGGCAACACTGACCGCCAGGTGACTCGAAGTGCTGAGGAGTTGAGCGGCTGGACGTCCACGTGACGGGGAGCTGCACCAGGGACTACGCACAAATGCAGAATTAATTAAGTGACCAAGAGTCTAGCCAGTGAATAATCAGCTAAACAATCAATACTGATTAGGTCTGATCTACGGCTCTCAGTCTTACCATCCTCATCAGTTCTGCAAAGGGCAGCCGGGCTGCTGGGTCCAGTCCCCTCTGCAGTGGAGGCTGCCATGGTGATGTTGTACCAGCTCCATTTCTCCAGCCCCTCTAACACTGTCTGCCCCAGCTGGGCTGGGATAGGAAGCCCCTTCACCTCCTGGCCCTGACCCCCGCCTCCTGCCCCAGAAACTCTCTGGTATCTCAGGATATAACCTGCCAAATCGCCATTCTGGCCCTCCATTGGAGGCGGCTTCCAACTTACTCTCAGCGAGGTTGAGCTGGCACTCTCGCAGGACACACCCTCGGGTGAAGCTGAGGGCTCTGATTGGATAAGGGGCAAAGAGGGTGATTGGCAAAGAGTTTGGGAGAAACCCAAGAGAATGGAGGTTGAAAAAGCAAGAGAGGGGTAAAATACAAGCATAAGGATAAAAGATAAGGATAAAAAAGGAAACAATAAGAAACTAAGGTGAACTGAGATAACACAGGGACAGACATGACTCAGGCATAAAAGGAGGAGCGACCACATAATGTAAAATCATAATGTTAGGCTTAGAGCCTAATGAAATAAACCAGAGACAGGCGTATCGACCCTGAGTGGACAACTTAATTATACCCAAACAAAGAGAATGTGCATCTGATACCTAATGATTATATCTTAATCATTGACATTATATCCTTTGGCTGTAGCTGGTGACACAAAATGATCCAGATTTATGAATGAAAAACAGAGAAAGTATTTCTTTCTGAAGTAGGGATGCATAGCTCCGTACACAGGAGCACAGACAAATAATAACATTTTATAACACCAGCCCAGTTGGTGGCATAATCCTTGAGTCCTTGGGATAATAGAGTGGACTGAGACTTTCCACTGCTGACTAGATGAAGGTCTTGGGCTTCACAAAGGGAAGAAACAAACAAACTAAAACAGATTTCACAGTGCAGAGAGGATTTAGGAGGCAGGTAAAAAACAAAAAAAAAAACAAGGAGCCCGGGAAAGAAAGGCACTCAGACGGATATTGAAAGTCAGGCTAGAGTGATGAATTGTAGACAAGAACTGAATCAGAAGTAGACCGGGATATATACTGCAACAAACACAAGTTCAGAAAACCAAAAACTCACCATCATCACCACAGATTTCTGAACCGTAGGTGTCACTCACCCTATATAATGTTCCACGAAGAGCGCACATGCCATGGCGAACGTGGCCGAGGCGTCTGGGCTTATGGCATGTGTGTATGTGTGGGAGTGTAATAGTCATAGCTGACAGGTTCAAGTATCTATCCACTCAGCCGTACAGCCACTGTTCTGTTGGCCTCGGGGGACAATCTAGATGTGCACCAAAGCTTGGCGATAACAAAGCGCACATAACCTCCCTGGGAAATGAATTCTGCTGCATGAAATAGTCTGCTTATCTGGCACCTTCTCTTTCCTGAACCCCTCCCACCACCACCTCCACCACCACCACCATCCTATTCTGTCACCTCCTCCACTGTACCATCTTGGTCTCATTTTCTTTTTGACGGTAAAGAGTAAAAGGAGACAAGCCAGACACACATTTGTTTAGCGCATTTGTACTCGGCTAAAAATAATCTGATTTTGAATACACAGTATGAATCTTTTGTGTCTGTTGAGCCATTGTAAACACTTGACAAAAACTTACCAATGAAGTGATACAGCGCCAAGATCTGCAGGACTTCGAGCACGACTACTTCATTAATTCTTTTCCCTGTCCCATTTTATCCATTATCTCTGCTTATTCTTTTTGTCCTCCTTGACAGCAGATATGAAGCGACTTGACGTGTCAGTTAGCTTATTTGACTCTTGTCAACTATCAGTGATAGTGCAAGAAAAGAAGAGAGAAAATGGGACAAGGGAAAGAATCCAAGTTCAGTGTGGATAAAATACAGACCGACCTGCACTTACCTGTCAACATAGCACGCCAACCACCATTCTTTAACGCTCCTCACCACTGGCTGCTAGCCAATAAGTGGCAGACAGTTTCGCCCCCTTCAAAGACATTAGACACTGATAGAGTGGAAAAAGTGAAAGGAGGGTGAATAAAAGGAAGAGTGAAACATCAATCGGTGCTCCATCTCCATCTGTCATGATGTTTTGGCTGTATAAGAAAGCGAGAGGCTGAGCTGAGGAAGAAAGGCACAGTCAAACATAGACGGATTGATGGGAGGGGGTGCCGGACAGATGGGTTGATAAACGAGATAGATGGAGAGATGTGAAGACGGTTCCCAGGTTTTACTGGGTCAGGAACCAAGAGCTCATAAGCTGTGTGTGTAGAGGACAAACCTTTGCATGAGATATGTGTACAAGACTCAACTCATAATATAATTTACATTAATGGCATCTGTGTATGTGTGTGTGTGTGTGTCTGCAGGTACAGTATGTGAACTGTAGACGTACTGGCTTGTGACGTCCTCTGCACCAGTTCGTTGGTGAACGCTCCGATGCCTTTGCTTGAAATGGCGGCCAAGGAGAAGGAGTACTCTGTGTTTGCTTTCAGACCCTCGACTGTGTAAGAATTTCTGGGCCCGAAGGTCAGCTTCTCCTATGAAAGAGAAAAGAAAGAGGAGCAGAGGACAGGCCGAGATGTGTAACGAGAGGAGTGAGAAAGAAGACATTAAAGGAGAGTTGGGGGGAAAAAAAGATGAAGACTGTCACTGGACGTTGGGGTTAATCTTTTAAAGTTCTTCTTTTATCTTTCCGCTCATCCACATGTCTTGTTAGGAAATCTACTCAGACAGATTTATAAAAAATAAAAGTCTTACCAAGCTGCCAAACTTGACAGGTTTGTAGAGCAGCTCGTAGTTGACGATGCCTTCCTTGGTGTAAGCAGGTTCCCAGGTCAGCTCGATGCTGGTGTCTGTCACCCTACCGACTTTAAACTTCCCTGGTTGGCCTGGGACTGAAGGGGACGGGACAAAACAGTCAGTCAGGACTCTATATTAATATCTATACATATATATACTCATATACATATATATACTTATATATACTATATCTAAATATATGCTGTATATTTCTGTATATTTATAATAATCTTTTACAGTCTTGCTTATTTTTGTTTTGTAGTTAAGTTATGACATTATATTATATTATACTATACTAATTAAAACATTTTCTCATTTTACTGTGTTCACTTCATCTCTGTTACTATATCCTGTGTTTTTATTTTACTTTTTTATTTTTACTTACTTTTACTTTTTTTTTTTTCTTTTTACAATTAATTTAAATTAATTATTATTGTATTATTGTCTTGTATTATTATTTTAATCCTCTCTGGTTACCTCACTATTTTACTGGATTTTCTCTTTTCTTTCCGTTTTCCTTATTTTTTCTTTTGTGACGCACTTTGTAACTGTCTTTAGAAAAGTGCTCTATAACTGTGTGTATTGTTAATATAATTAATAAAAATCTATATATAAAGACGGGAATTACGTTGGCAGGGAAATGACCCTGCCAATCAAATCTGATTACATCACTCCCACACAGTCCTGATGAAGCAGAGTTTTATTTTTTGACTGTTTTTCTTCTAACTTTAGCTGTAACTGTTTTTTTTATTGTCAGAATTACTTCATGTTCAGGTGATTTGTAATGAAAAAAGACATGATAATCATAATGTACACCCGCTGACCCATAAATCTTCAAACCCTTTCATTTTTGTGCAGTTTTTCACATATTTTTACTCCTTTCATGTACTGGAAAATGGTAGACTTTTTAGGTTCATCTAATGAAGTTGCAGTAGCCCGAGCTACACGAGAGTTTAAACCACTAATACCATCAGAGTAATCGTCTCTTTGTCCCTCTCATCACATAAAAGCTGCGACAGCAGCTGTCGCAGTGACATGAACAGCACCGAGGTACGAGGGACGGTTTTGGCTGTTAATCCCTGTTTCCTTTTCATAAGTATCCTCAGTTCTCCCCCAACACGTGGAATTTATCCCTTTTGAAGAAGTCATATTTTCTGACAGGTGAAGCTTACTCGCAAAGAATTTCTCAGTAGATTGCGTCACAAACTCAACTCACTTTACTGCGTCACTACTTAAGCGTTTGTATACATGCATACACACGAATAATGACTCATTTGTGCTTGCTTGCACGCACACATCTGAATAACAACCACCACTCTCCTGCACATGAATAAATAAAGACCATCACTTAGTTGTTGTCTATGCACCAGCATAGACAACAGCATAAACATCTTGCACACTGACCTCCAGGCATGACTTTAACATGAACTGGGTCTGAGAAGGGTCCATCCCCTACGGAGGTAAAGGCCAGGACTTGGATGGTGTAGGTCTCAGAGGTCACCAGGTTCTGAATGGTGGTGATCACACTGTCCTGGACATTGTGGATCTGCCACTCATTCATTGGCCTGGATGGATCCATGGTGTAGTACACACGGTACCCTTTCACCTACGACAGAAAGAGAAGTGGACCGGATTTTAAGTTCATCAGTGACTGGGATGTATTTAGTAGTGAGTTGTCTAAGTCCACTGTCGCACGCCCATGCTAATCCATAATACCATCCTTCAACACAACTCTATCACAGCAAAGGTCATCATTTATGAATGAGTTTATTCTCTAGTCCAGATGGTCCTGTGGATTTGTTGGTTGAGTGTTTTGTTAGAGGTCATTGTCACAAGGTGATGCCCCGACATCTCTGAAGCTGTTATGCAGTTGACCCTGATAAATAAATCTCACCAAACCATTTCCAATCCAAGTTGTAGATGTACTCATATTGTAGAGAAGATTTAACTCCTGCTATGGGATTTATTTATGGGCAGTTCAGAGTGTAATCCTGTAGTCATGCCATTGCCCTGAAACTCCACCTCCATCACCTCTCCTGTTATTACTTTGTAATACCTATAATCCCCATATGCACTCAGCTCACTCTTGCACTTTTTTAGGCACCTACTATACAGTTTTGTAGGGTAGAAAGAGAAGTAGGCCTCAAGAGGGAGTGCTCTTAACTTAGAGTGGACAGTCCAATTACCTTTTCTTTCTTTAGGGGGTGGGGAAAGTAGCAAGGGAGTTACAGGAGGGAAATCTCTGGCAAGAAGACACAATCACTGCAAAGGACGTGAACCTGCACACTGGAATAAAGCTCCCAATGGTGAATTTTATTAAGGCTTCATCGTTTTAATCTCATGTGGGCTTTTGTGCAATTTTGAAATGTTGTCTGCCCATAGTAAGTGAGGATACAATGCAGTGTCAAATATAGGGAATATACAACTATGTCTAGTACTTACACTGTTATAGATGTACAGATTAACACATTTATTAGACCCCCTGTCAGAGACCATCCAGCATCATGAAGTGCTTTAATGTGGACTCTTTCAGGAACGAGGAATTTCAAACTGAATTCAGACTGAAAGAAGTCAGAAATTAATCAAGCATAACATTCAACCACTAAAACTAATTTTTCTGTTCAGGAATGTAAGTAAATAAAGTAAATTTACTTTCAATTTTGAAAGTAAATTTTCATTTTTTTTGTAAACCACTAAACAGTAAATTTTAAAATTCATGGATAACAATATTAATTATATTTCAGAATTAAAAACACCATTTTGGTTAAAGAGCTTCTACACACTGGTGTATTAACCATTACAGAAACATAAAAAAGGAGAACAGAATAGCTGTTTTTTTTTTTGTTTTTTTTTTTATCACCAAGATATTTAGAATGATTTGGCATTTGACAGAAAAGAAAGGCAAGAAAAGAATCTAAACCAAACACAAACAAAATGTTGTTACATTTCTACCTCTGACAACAGAAAAAGAGACATTCCCCACCTGTCCATTGGGTTCCTCCGGCTCCTCCCAGCGGACCATCACGGTGTTCTGTGAAATAATGTGCGCCTGGACGTTTCGAGGGGGGCTGGCCGGGGCCTGCTCTCCTGTACGGGCCTCCACGCGTGTAGAGGAAGGCCCCTGTCCGATGCTATTGAAAGCTGACACTCTGATTTCATACTCTGTGTTGGGGTACAGTCCCCCGATGCTGTAACGGGTGGTGGTGATGCTGTCCACTGTCTCGTACTTGCTGTCCGGCCCTTTGGCTCGGTACTGGATGATGTAGTAGGAGACAGGGTCTGGGTTGCCAGAGTCCCAAGTGATGGTCACACTGGTGGCGGTGGTTTCGGTGACTATGGGCGTGCCGGGAGGCTTTGGCAAAGCTGAGGATTTGAAGGGAAGAGAATTATATAATTTACTATGCAATGCTTATTTGGTTCTGTCCATTCTGCACCGATTACTGTTTAGATGACATATAACGACTGCACTGTTATATGCAAAGCAACTTCCCCAAAGTGAGGATATATTAATGACCTCCACACTGTCATGTATCAATGTGCCTTAATCATTCTTTAAATACATACCATACCATAAACATACAGATAAAATTTGCTGGACAGAAGTCAAATGGAAAATTACCATCCTGCAAAGGTATCCAATTATCCTGACATGCACACATTTGGAAATACAGTGGAAACCCAATCAAACTCGATTTGTCCGTCAGTAAAGCAACAACTGAGGCACTTTTCCCACAACGTTCTCTCTCTCTAAGAGACAAAATTATGTGATGAGAGCGTCCCTTACTCTTTACTAAGACCTGAGCGGTGGACTCAATGATACCCAGGCTGCTCATGGCCACACAAGTGTAGTTTGCAGACTCCCGGACGCCATTGAGCTCCAGCACGTTTCGTCCAATCGGCATTTCATCCTCGGGAGTGAGGTCCTCGCTGCCCAGCATCCACTTGACGTAAGGCATGGGCGAACCCACGGCCACGCAGGTGATATTGACGCTCCCTCCAGGCATGATCTCATGGTTGGAGGGGAGGATGGAGAAACGAGGGGGCACGCGGCGAACTGGGAAAGGAGGAGAGTCGGGGTAGAAAGGAGAGGGGGGTTTAGGGGTAAGGTGGGGAGTGGTTGGGGGGAGGGAGAAAAATGGGAGAGAGGAGAAAGAAAGGTGGAGAAAAAGAAGGAGGGGGGGTGAGGGAGAATCAGAGAGAAAGAGAGAGAGAAAGAGAGGAGGAGCGAGGCAGAAAGCAAGATGGAGAATAAGAGAGAAAGTGAGGGCAAGAAAGATAAAAAGAAAGAAAAAGAGAGAGAGAAAGAGAGGAGAGGTAACAGGAAGGGGGAGAATGAACTTCAGGGTTTTTACAGAAAATTACAAAGGGATATTTCAAGTTTAGTCCCAATTACTTTATGGTACTGATGATTCCAACAAAAAGACACAAATCTTGTGTTGAGCTCAACCAATCAGAGTGAGCTGCCTACTCAAAATAATATAGTGACAAACTCTTGAGTATCATTTCAACCAGGACATGACACCTATAGTCAGTTTCTCTTCTTAAAAAATTGGTTATCTTTTTTTTTTTTTAAGCAGGAAGTGATTCAGGGTTTTTTTTTTTTATTCTAGTTATATAATTATTTCATTGCCCCCTCTAAGCAATGACTAAACTTTACCAGAAACTACAGTTAGAAACTTTACTTCATTGAAATTTCTGTGCCTTAAGGTGCTTTTTGCATTAGATGGGCTCTTTTGAGAGAGAGTGTATGCATCATGGGGGCAGATCAATAAGCCCTGCCTGCTATTTGTGTCCCCATGCGAAGAACAAGTAACATGGCAAGTTATATCCAATACTGCATCTGTCAGAGGTTGGTTGACTATTTATTAGGGAGAGATGCATCGAGAGACTGAACTCATAGGTCACTTGCATGCCTGGGCGACTCAAGAGGGATAAAATGGAGGAACACAAAGAAGAGAACGAAGAACTGAAGACTGAGAGGGAGACAGAAAGAAGCGAGACAAGACAGATAGAGGGACAGAATAAGTGTCAGAGAGAGAAAGACAAAGACAGGAAGAGAGAAGGAGACAGAAAGAGAGAGAGAGAGAGAGGCAGCTCTGCTTCTCTTCCAGACAATGACAGGCAATGTAGCAAAGGACAGCCACATTGTACAACAAGATACTGTACAATACATAGGATTCATAACTGATACAGTGTGTAGTCAAATGAATTGGAAATGTGGACAGGAGTGGATCGAGGGTTCTAATAAGGTGTTGTGGCAATTACAGAGTGATCATTGGACACATTAAGTAAAGAACACCAAGACAGCATGAAAGAGGCAGAACGGGAAAGAACGAGTGCGAGCAAAAAGAGAGATATGTGAGGTAGTATGTGCATGTTTATAAGTTAATAAACTTATGTACATGTGTCTGTCGCTCCTACACATCAGGGTGCAGACAGAATGCAGAAGAAGAAGAGAAAAAAGGGGGGGGAGGGAGGGAGAGGAGGGGGAAAAGACAGGGAAGTGGAGATAAAGAGAGGATTAGAAGAGGGTTTAGGGGAAGGAGGGGAAAAAGGGGGAAGAAAAGAGGAGCGAGGAAGAAGAAAACACATGGATCTATTTAAAAACACGGCTATATACCAGAGTCAGGCCCATTCAGAAAGTAGGTGCTTCAAAAGTAAGAAAAAGAAAGACTAGTAGAGATCGGATGTTGAAGGAACAGAGAAGAAGAAGAAGAGGATACCCCAGGGTCACAAGACAGGAAACAGAAAGAGACAGAGAGAGTAACGGACAAACATCTCTGCATGGAAGGAGAGAATGAAAGGGAGGGCAAACAGAGAGCAGAACATTGTCGAAAAAACTCAGCTAAACTCAACACTGGGAAGCTTATACGTATAATAAAACATGAATGTGAGAAGCAAGAAATGTTCTAAAATAGAATAAAATAAAAAAAGTTACTGTAAAAACCTACATAATGAGTCTACATTTGCTTTAGATGACTTGGAAATCCTTTTTAATATATTGTATATATTTAATAAAGCAATAAAATCAAAGATAAATAAATAAATACGGGTAAATTTGCTGCACAACCTCCACTCCTTAATGTGTAACATCATTACTTGGAATCTTCACGGGCCACATCCCCCCTACTCAAAGAATCTAGAGACAATTGAATAGAAGTTAACATTTTTTCATGATTTCAACAAATGCAAATGCAAATGCAAAAAAAAAAAAAAAAAAGAGGTGCCGTGGCGTCACTATCATTTCATGAATAACAGATAAAGTGCAAAGCATTTGGAATACTTGTAGGGAGAAAAAAAAATCAAAAAAGCCGGAAGATACCCAGAATTGGATACAGAAGTTGAAGACACGAAAGAGACAAAGAGACAAAAACAGGTAGATCTGTTAGAAAACAGACATGATTAGGCAGGCATCTCCTCATCTGAGCATGCTGGAGACAAACAGACAAGACAGACTGCATCCATGACAGCTCCATGCACAAGACAGACACAGCCAGTGCAATGCAGCATGACACAACTCAGTTTCATTCAGTCAGTTATTTTATACCTATCAAAAAAAAAAAAAGAATTAAAAAAAAGAAAAAGACAATTAATTAAGCGTCATGGATTAGTTTTGGAATATGCAACAACAACACAATGAAGGTGAGTGATCAGACACATGAACTCAGCAATATTTCTTAAAAAGTAGAAGTGAGGCCCAGAGACAAAAAGGCTGAAAAATCCACTGCGGAGACACAGCCGAGTACTTTACAATAAAGTGAGCTCATAACAAGGGATAATCCTTCACATGCTCACAGAGCCTCTAGCTTAAAGTTAATCGAGCCGGGCTGCATGATTCCCCTCCATTTTCTATACAGTTTTGTGAGAGCCAGGAGCTTCAATCTTTATTAGCGGGAGCTATCATTAGTCCCGTCCTCTACAGGGAGTCTGGAGGCTACAGGCTGGGGAGACCTTGGCACAGCCATAAGGATTACCGCTGTATCTCAGTGCCGCTATATGCCCGTTCAGCACCGTCACCGAGCTGACATTTACGCAGCGCCATCCAGTCTGTCTCAAGGACATGGCTTTCATTAACCACTGTAGTAAGGGGGAATCATTAATATCCCCCCTGGATATCTAAAATTGTGAATGGATATGATTAATTTCAAATGTCATTCAGTAGAGGCGTATCTGAGTGTTTGGCAAAGATAGTGACAACCAGCGAGATACAGCACGGGCTATATTACAGTCAAGTTAACATATTGTTATATCTGGAAATAGACTGATGTTTTAGTGGCATTTACTAAAAATGCTCATTTACAAGTAAAGTGTCACTTATGTCAAAAAAAAAAATGTAATTATTATTAGCAAAATATGTCATTTATTGACAAGTGGCCAAAAGTGAAAGTTAAGGGATAACGCTAAATGTTAAAATATAGTGTAACAGCAGCACAAGCAGATTCAGTAATGTCATTTAGAGTTAGCTAAAGTTAGCTAACATTAGCCGCCATAAGCTACTGGACATACAGTCACCAGTAAAGAGTACTCAGTCAAGCAAGGATGGATTTTATTGTTTATTAATTCAACTTTAATTTGTAAGAGGAAGAAGTGTTATATAGTGTAACTGTAAAATATCAAAAGCAAAAGCACTCGAATGAAGAAAAATAGCCTTGTGCGTGTTACAGTATACTGTTTATATTATATTATTGTATAACTATTATTGATGTATTCATGTCACTGACAGGAGTAAGACTGGACGGCGTATGCATGATGTTCCCCATAGGTTTCTGAAGAGCTTTTTGAAGCTCAAAATCTGTGGTGCTGGTCACTGCCATGTTTGCAGTCTCTTCTTCACTCCTCCACCTCCCAGCTAATCAAATTTAATCAAAGACGTGGCTCATCGGCAGACCTGACGCCGGCCAAATGATGCCTGGGTGCTCAAATGAGACATCTGCAACTGCACCTACCTGTCAATCCAAGCAGCCATGCTTTTATTATTAATATAATTTGAACGGGTGAACGGGTTAAAAAATGAGCCTCTGTACAGTACAGTTGTTGAAAATTAGCTATAGAAACCAAAACTATTTTTTGTACCAGACTGTAAATATGTTTACTTCTGCTGTGAAACATTTTAATATGGGGGCTTATGAAGATTGACTTCTGTAGCCAGCCTCAAGTGGACATTTGAGGAACTGCAGTTTTTGGCACTTCCACATAGTCTTCACTTCACAGACATGGAGGCTGCCGCTTAATTCATTCTACTGCTGTTATTGGTTACTGGTAACTGTTAATACATCATTGTGTTGTCTAATCTATGACAATGCATCATCCAATATTTTGCAAACAAAATCTTATTTTTAAGTCGTAATAGCAGAGAAGTACAGTATATGTACAGAAGTAATCAAACAATATTTATCTCTGAATTGTAGTGGAGTATAAGCACTTAAATGAATATACTTAGTTACTTTCCTCCACAGGTGATGTAATGGCTCTCTCACCATCTTGAGTTCATGTCATGAATCTGGCAAAATAACTGATGCTTCTCTTACAAACCTGCACGACACATATAACTCAACAGAAGGGCATGTACAAGCGTGACCACAATAGCAAGATTTCCACTCAGTGCAACAAGTGCAGAACTGGGGAAGATGACATGAGAGCTGTCATGAAGGACACACAACGTTACACATGATGATACAAAAGGACAAAAGAGACAGCAGCAAGACATGACAAGACAGCAAGTTCAATAATATCAATCCGAGCATATCAATAGGCGTGAACACACACTGTGCCATGCTCTTGTGTCAGTCCGTCAGTCAACAGACATGCAAGCGGTGCTCCTTTCTCTTTCTCTCTCACTCCTTCCATGCAAACATCGCCTCTTTTTTAATCTTCCAATTCTTGGGTCTCCATGACAACAAGATCATACCATGCAGAAAACATTGATCGGGGAGTGAAGGCAATACCAAGGGTTCTGCACACAAGGCCTCACAATGCAGTCAATGCACTCTGCTGCGTAGGCAGACCACTTCATCATCGTAGCAGCTTTAGAGAAATCAACTCTCTACATTTTTTGGTGACAAAATCATTTCACTTCAAATCTACTTCGGTGTCCTTTGAATTGTTTTTTTTTTTTTTTTCTGTTTTGTTTCTCTCTGTTTCAATAAGTGAAGCTTTCTGAAACAAAGGAGTAACAAAAGAAAAGAAAGAGCACACCAACCTTCTCGAAGCTCTGAGGGATGGAAGGGGGTTGATGCAGAACACAATGACGTGAGGGGGGAGAGAGAGAACGGGGAAACACAGAGAGAATAAAAACGGCCAGCGCAAAGCCACTCGCTCCACCGCATCACTCACACACTCACACATACATACATACATACACCACTCACCACTCACCACCCAACACCCGTACCAACACTCACACATCGCATACACACTTCTCCGATATCGCACTTAACATAGAAACTAGAAATCTGAACATTGGTCGTGGGCTTTCAGCCATAAGCCGGTGATACACCAGCACCCCACAGTCCAGAGGCTAGAATCAGTTTAATCATGTGGGTGTCAAATTACTCCATTAACATATTTATGAATAACTTATTAAGTCCGTACTGTTTAATTTCCAATTTCATTCATATCTTTATATCAAATCTGTGCATCTTATGTGCAACATTTTCCTCTTAATCTGCCTCTTGTACAGAAACCATTTTAGTAGACAGATCAGTGATGTTTCCATGCAGTTAAACCAAGGTGTGTTCCCAACATCATGTTCAATTTGATTCTGCTGTAGGGGCTCGCACCGAGGCTTAAGGTGGACTTGTTAAGGGTGGTTGTGAGAAATACCAAACAACAGGGTCAACATATATTGTAGACAATGGATGGGTTAGTAATACTTGTTTAAGAGCACAGTTATGAAAAAATAAATAGCTTTTTTTTTTTTTTTTTTTTTTTAAATACCAAGAGCACCTTAATTGTAGTGTGTGTTTCTGCGTGTTTGTCTTTGCATGTGTGTGCATGTGCACGTGGCCGTGTGTTCTGTGTTCAGGTCCTACCTCGCACATATAGGTTGGCAGGAGAGGAGTAGCGCACGCCTTGAGAGTTGGTGGCCACACACTCGTACTTCCCCTGGTCTGTTTCCTCGCTGTTCTCAATCTGCAACGCTCCTGCAAGACAGAGAGAGAGAGAGAGGGAGAGAGAGGGAGAGAGAGAGAGAGAGAGAGAGGGAGAGAGAGAGGGATGAAGATGTTTAGTTGAGTTTGCATAAAATGTTTCTGCTGCTGTCTGCAATGCTTTGCATCCTTTTCATCCGGAGATGTTTGTCTGCTTGGTCTGTTTCTGTAATATTTTGACCCGAGGGTATCCTCTCTTGTGTTGCTTCAACATCTAATAAAGTCAGCTTTGCTGTTATATCTGTGAGGCATCATCTGAATGGGCCGCGCTCTCATAGATGTTTCTCTTTTTTTTTTCTTTTTCTTTTAAAGAAGCTTCTCTCCCCCCCCCCCCCCCCTCCTTTTAGGCGAACACAAACTGCACCACATTCAAAAATGTGAAATTTCTTCCAGAAAGTTTGGAGTATAAAAACAAGTCTGAAAATGACTTTTTACAAACTTCGATGACACTTAAAGGACCTTTTGTTGTATACTTCTTTACAAGCCAAGTGATTCCCCTCCTACAGCAGGCTCACTGCTGCCGTGAAGAAAGCTGGTTTCTATCTTGGCAGTTAACTGGCAGCAGCTACACAGCTTTACCCCACGGCAACAACCCGATGCTGCTCTTTGCGCTTGTTTCTTTTACTTCCTCAATTTTTATCCGTATAGCCTGATCCCACTGTGGTAAACAGTGTCTCACTAAATGTGCTATAATTACACACGCGCTTGTCAGGTATTCTTTTGTTACACGGGATGCTATTCTTACTGCTTTTTAATATTTTATTTTTTTGCTAACTGCTTTTTGAATTACCAGTAGGACCTTTTTTTTTCTTGCTCTTCCAGCCTGCTCTGTCACATTCAACTCATTTGAAACTGACTTTGACATGAAGCCTGAGGAGGAAGCACAACACCATGGATTACACTCTGCTGCTGCAGGAGGACAGAAAAGACACAACTCAAACGCACACGCACACAGGCATCTGGATAGGGATAAAAGAACTGGATAAAAGAACGATAAAAGGGATCTAGCATGTAAGGGATCTATGGAGATACATAGAGAAACACAATATATAGTATGCTCTGTGTTATACTGATTTCCCTTACACAAGCACACAGTGGTGCAAGAAGAGTTCAGATTCTTCCACTGTGGCAACGGTACAATGAAAAACAAGAACAAGTACAAGTTTTGCATTCAAGTACATAAGTACTATAGGTAAAATGTACTAAATTACCTAGATTGGAACCCTAAAGCTATTAAATGCATATTATGTAACTTCATGCATTAACATGGTTGTAGTATTTGTAGCTGGTTGAGCAAAGTGTCAAATTTACCCCAAATTTCACCACGTAAATTTTCATTCATATACATTGTATTAAGGTAGAAGTCTCAAAGATAAAAATCTTAAAACTTTAGTGCATAAAACTATAAATTTATCAGCATGCCTAGATAGTGCCAGAGACAATCTATGAGAATCTATGGTTTATTGGTTGTTTTTGTAATTTAGGTGAACTGACCATCTGACCATGAAGTATTAATGGATGGAGTATTATACACAAAAATATCATGTAAATATGTGTGTGTATATATATATATATATATACACACACACATTTATACATTTATACACATATATGAATCATTTAGTCATGTCAAACATTCTTTGACTCTCTCTATTTTATATTACTATAAAGATTAGATTATACTTTATTCATCCCACAGTGGGGAAAAGTGTAGTACACACTACACCATGATATAAATAATTCTTTGACTCTCTCTATTTTATATCACTATAAATTGATTATCTTTGGGTTTTGGACTGCTGCTCAGGGAGAATGAGACACTAAAACATCACCCTGGACTGGAGAAATCTGTTTAATGACATTTTACATACCTACATACATACATATTATGTCATCAGAAATGATAATAATCACTATAGTTGCAGCCCTATACTCAAGGAAAATGAAATCTAATACACGAGTTAATGTTCTGACACTGCAGATGCATACACATGGAACGTTATCCTAATGGAGAAAAAAGCTTCCAGTGATTAAATCTTTAAAAAATGGCCAGTTAAGCACTAAAAGGTTCACAGACAGTTTGTGTGTCTGTGTGTCATTCTCCAAAGCTGATCATCATGCAGAAGTTTAAACATGTTTCTGGAGGCTCAGAGGAGGGAAAGTTTCGCTCCTTCCTCTCACACAGCTAAAGCACAAGTGTGTTTAGTGAACTGAAGCCCCGCTAGCTGGAGCTGTCATCCATTTGCTTCTGTCTTCTGCATTACATGAAAGAAAAACAGCTCGTGCCCTCCTCTTTCTCACTATTTTTCCATCTCTCATTTCCCCGCAGTACGGGGCAGAGTTGGAGAGATAAACAGGAATAAATTATCTGCTCTACAAACCGTTCCTCCTCTCTAGAAAGCGATACAGGCAGAAGAAGCAGCGAGCGAAAGATGGAGTGGAGGAGAGATGTAGATGGACAGGTGGAGCTCTGCAAACAAGAACTCGTCCGACAGCTGGAGGCAGCTCATATGGCTAACCATCAGCGCAAATTTGAAATCAGCAATTGAAATCTTCTTTTATGCAAAACATGTCGTTACCATACATGGCGCTCACTATATAAGCAGTAGAAAGATCACCACATATATACACAAACACAGCATGGAACCATAACTAGCAACTTAATGACAGTCATGGTGCAAAAGCAGGATAAAAAAAAAATGTAAAAGAAGAAAGTGAAAGATAACAGATAGGAAGAGGCTGCGGGAGAGAGCAGTTTGTTAGTGAGTCTGGAAGCTGCTGACGGACCCAGAATGAGATGTGACTTCAGTAAATTGAGCTGCTGCGAAATCGCGGACGGTGTATTATGTCTGCTGGGCAGAGACTCGGCCGATCAGATGGCAACGGATACTGCTAACCCGATAGCTCTGCCAGAACATCTAGGTCAAACAGATCACCTGGACTCCAAGTCTCTCCCACGAGGTGAGACATTAACTTTTAACTGGGACCAGACAACAATAAAGACAGACGGTCTCTATTTCTTTACCGCAGAATTTTTAGTTAACAGGGTTTAAAAATAAATTGGTGGGATCAGAAAATTTCATTTGCACCCTAATTATTAATTAAATATGTTTTTCTACATTTTTCTGGGATGTGAGTACAAACATTACTATTGAGGATATTTAATATTTAATTTAGACCTGAAATTATTTGTCTGGTTTAAACTTCTCACGTGTCTGTCGTCTTAGTCTTATATAATAGAAAATTTATATATAATATATTTCAGTTTTAGGCTGGTGATTAGACAAAATAAGACATTATTTTCATTGTTAAAAGAATCAGCAGATTAATTGATAATTAAGATAATCATTAGTGGTGGCCCTGTATTTATTCTTTGCAGATGTATCTGTCCATTAATGCTACATCCATAAAAAGTGATATGAAGACTAGGTCAACAAACCTCAGAGAAATGATCTATAAAAGGGTTTGTCTATCTTGCCATTTTAAGAAAAAGAAAAAAAAATCCTGGCTCTTCACCAAAAACAAATCTCTCTCTTTTTTTCTGGCTATTGTCCTGATATCTGTTTTTGAGATATCCTGCTGGGAAACAGACAGGCAAACAAACAGGACCAAAGACACCCTCTGCCGCAGAGGTATTTAATGATGTACAGGCAACATTTTTAGTCCGCCCCGATCAGTGAACCTGCATTCAATAAAAAAAACTGTCACAACTAATTTTGAGGGATGTCTGTAACCTGCAACACTGCAGTAGAGTATTCAGTCAGCAGATGTATTGTGAAGAAACTAAACTGTGCTTTAGTTAAAAGTGACCCAAACCGTGACCGTTACCATAAACACAACCTTTGATCAGATCACAGTTCTTAGCCAAGACAGGTCCATCCATTACCCAGCAGTCAACCTCAGGGTCCATATTGCATGCCATCTGTTAGAGTGTAGGTCTACCAAGGCTGTTAAGTGCTTAGGTAAACTCTCCAGATCTTGGTCCCAAACGTTAGCGATAGACAGATAACTTGTCATGGTTCTCCTCCTGCACATCTAAACTGGTGCAGCAGATGGCATGGAAAAATAGATGGATGCCTTGGTTGAGGTATAAAGATGTCAGGAGAAGTTCAGCTATACTCCACCATATGTTTCCACCCTCAGGAAATGGATGCCGCGTGCATACTGGCTTTAGGTGTATCCACATGCTGCTCATAACTGTCAACAACCACCTTTTGGACAGTTATCTGCAGTAAGGAGGACGCCACAGATGATGGATACTTGTGGGCTGTGAAATGGCTGCGTGTCATCTTTTGTGGGATTTGAGTGCAGTCATTCTCTATATCATTTTTCATCCTGACCCATATGGGCCATAAAAATATTTCCAAGACCCAACAGAGAAAGGAAAGGAAAGACAGAAAGAAAACAATGCTTGTGGCCCAAAACAGATCCATGGCTGCGGTCCAACAAGAGCTGGCAGATGTCCACTAAATCAGAGTCATTGCTTGGAAGGTGCCCCCATTAAACAGATCTTAAAGGAGTGTTTCATCCATAACACATCTCTGCGCTGTTTTGTGCCTAGCTCATGTGTAATTGATTTCCTCCAAGTCATTTCACTGCAGTGTTTGGTTCATTATACAGTGTATTTTGTTGTTCGGCTTTGTGATGCTTTTGGTGATTTGAAATCCTATTAAACCCTGCGGTGAATCTCACCGAGCCATTTGTCTTGCTACTGTTCCATTGATGTGAAATGTGGCCTAACGTTCTGTACCGGTGAATCAGTGTCACGTCTCTGTGTGACACCCTACAGGGGACAAAATGAACCTCAGAGCAGACCAAAGGAAATTTATTATGATAGATAGTAAATCATTTACAATTTTAGGGCCACAGAATTAAGTAGTCACTATACTATATGCCAACGAAATATACTGTACTTACTAAACAACTAAAACGATTATTATCACAAAAACTATTTCAAGGTTTGAGGGAGATTCCTTGTTATTTTGTAGCTCCAAGGCCAATGCTTCCTCATAAACTACAAGCAGAAAATGGAAAATTATTTGCATAGTGTTTACCGTAATTAGGAAACTATAAAACAACCGCCACGCTGCTGCTTCTGGCATGTTTCTGGTGTTTTGATGGACTTTAAAAGTCTCTAAGGAGGAGTTTTCTGGTTTTTGTTTTCTCTGTGTTATCTATTGTCTCAGCTGTCATCATGCAGCACCCAGGCAGGTCCTACAACAAATTCCACCCACATGCACTGCAGAGGATTTTGCATAATTGCATTCACAATTTAGGTACCACCGTGTATATCCGTATATCAAACTGGTCTCCCCGATCCTTTCGTGTGTTTCCGGTTTTGACGGTCACGTGTAAGCAACAATCAGCTAGCTAACTATAGCTACAGTTCTAATTTCAGACGCTGCTTTTCTCAACATCCGTGTGAGAACAGAGATGAGGGGTTTTTTTTCAGACTCTCATGCGGTTTATGTGACACTGTTATCAGTGTAGACCTGTGTCATCGAGAGCAGAAAGCTTGACGGGTGTGGCAACAGTAACTAAAAATGTGAAAGTGTGAGACTCTTAAATTAGTTTAAACAGCGGCGGGGCGAAGTCTGCAAATGGAGACACAGACAGAAGGTTGACAGAGGGCACTAGCGATCATCAGTGAAGGATACCGGTTGACAGCAGGGAGATATCGGGGCTGGCAGGACGGAGGAGCACAGAGAATATGGATGAAGCAACAACAAAATGGTTTCGCCTCACCATCACTTTCATTCCCCCTGAGGACGACTGAGCGAGAATGGCTGAGAAAATACGTGTCTGCCTACTCTGGGAGACACTGTATCATCTATATAGAAGAGCATAAACAAAGCTGAACAAACTGTCTTAAACGGAAGATGTGATTCTTCTGTATTCACCGCTTTATCTGTCTGCAGAGACACACACGCACGCACTTTCTCCTCCTCTCCTCTGTCTAGCTGCACAAAGAGCTTCCCTCCCTTTTTTTTCCCTTATTACTGTCTCTGGCAAAGTGATATTACACTCAGATTTTTAAGAGTCTGAGCTCATCTCACACAATTTTAGGTTGGGCGGGTCAAAAGATACGAGGAACATCAGTTAAATACTAAATATGAAGAAACTCCCATCTCTGTATCTATTGATTTTTGAGATCTGTAAAAAAAAAAAAAAAAAGACTTATGGTTGTTTTGGGCTAGATTTATTATTCTATTAAGTTTATATTTCAAAGTGAGTTTATAATTATGTGAACTTTTCCATCCCACTTGTAGGAGGTGTATATGAGGCATTACTTTGCTGCCTTGTTTTTTGACCTTGACAAGATGTGCACCTTTTTAGTTTATAATCTTTTCTCCCAAATGTTAACAAAAACTGCATTTTTTTCATAGCTTAAGGATGGCACTATTATCCTTTTATGAAATTGGCTTTAAAAAGGTTTTACACCCTCACAGGATGTAGATAAACTCAGAGAGGAGCGTGTAATCCCTCAATCCTAATTAAAACACGATAATCACCAAATTTAGAGCAACAGGGGCTTTACCTGATAGCGATGTTAAGCTTTAGATGCACTGTTTGTTTACTTATTTTCAAATGAAGTAATCTGACAATAGCTCCTCGTCTATCTCACCTGATCGGAGCTGTTTGATGCGACCCTGGCTGGTGCTGGGGTCCACGGGCAGGAAGTCTTTGAACCAGGAGATCTCTGGATCGGGGATGCCGCTGGCGGCGCACAGCATGGTGGCAGTCCTCGTCCGCTCCACCACCTTCAGCTGAGGACCCATGTCTATACTGGGGAAGCCAAATGGCAACAGGTCCTCTGGAAGGATGCAGACAAAGAAAGGAAGTATTCAGAATTAACACATACGAGCAGCATTCAAAATTAATATAAAGCCATCAAAAATGGGCTTTTTAAACAAGATAATAGCCTCTGTGACAGTTGGGCTTACTCTGAGTTAAATGCTATAATACATACACATAATACATATAGAACAGCTGAAGCTGATGGGAACGGCATTAGTTTTGCATGTACTGGACAAATTAATATTTTATATTACAAATAAACGTGCCAGATTTCATGACATTCAATAGTCAACTCAAAACCACAAATGTCAACCTTATGGTCACTCTAGAGGAAAAGTCATCAGGATTCGTTGTCTGCACAAGATTTTCCTCTTCAGATTTATTCTGGACTAACATTATGGACCACTGACTGCCATCCCTATAGCCACCCTGCCAGAATGGCTACAAACAATGTGTGTACACCTTATTTTTTGGGACAGTTGATCTGCAGTTTAAACACAAACGCCTTGTTTTTATCTTTCTGCACAGAGCTAGAGTCAGCCCTGCCATGCATTCACTCAATGCATTCATTCCTCCTTTTTCTGTGTTGAAACACAAGACTCGCTCACACGCGCGCGAACACACACACACAGTGATGTGAGAGCCACCGTTCCCTCCGCCTTTAACATCTGCAGACCCTTGAAAGTAGAGATACTGGCGAGGACAGCGGAGCCACTATACCCTTCTTCATCAAAGCGGCGTGTTTGTTCCTACCGCGAGCTTGTCATTAGGTGATCCAGTAGGCAGAAACACAGCTCGGCCCCAGTGTGTGTGTGTGTGTGTGTGAATGTGTGTGACAGGCCGTTTCTACAAGAGTATAAACATACCGCCCAGTCAGCAGGAGTTACTTAAGTACCGACACATGCACACACAGACACACACACACACACACACACTGGTATAAACACAGCCAGACACACACATACACATGCAGTACACTCCTAACCTAGAAACACAGGTGTTTGGTGGCAGTGGCAGTGAACTATGAGTTTTCCATGGTGTGGCTCTGTGGTGGTAATGATTCCTGTCTAATAACTATGCAGAGAGCTGCTCAGAAACAGCAGCAGCAATTAGAAGCTGGGATCAAGAGGAGGGGCAGGGCACTGGGGGTAATAAGGACTTGTTAGCAGTAATTGTTAAAATGTACCAACGATTAGAGAGGCCGATCTGGGATGTGTCTGGATATGTCTGATTACGTTGGGGGGGGGGGGGGAAGTTGAGAAGTGTGTGTGTGTGTGTGTGTGTGTGTGTTGCCTGTGTGCGTGTGTACATATTTGTTCTTATTAGCATCTTCACAGCTTTGTGCAACGTGTGGAATAATGTACAGAGACACGTCCACACACAGCCAGGGAAATGTGAGTGTGCGCGCGTGCGCGCCGAAAAGCAGTTGCTTTCCGTTTCACATACACACAAACACATTCTCATACACTTTCTCTGGTGAATGGGATTAAGCAGCTCGGTGACAACAGTCCAGATGGCCAGACACGTAATCAAGCATCCATCAGGCTTCCTGCTTCCTCCTCTCCTTACCCTTTTAACCACTCTATCTCTCTCTCTCACATACACACAGACACCTCCCCCATACCTGCAACTATAATTATATATTCTCCTTTCCTACAGCAGCAAACTAATTACCAAGATGGCAATTTCCTCGGCTAATAAATCAAATCCACAGGAGCATCTTGATTGTCAAGCATAACAAAAAAAAACATATCTAAAAGTTAGCTAGCTCAAACTGGGCATCACTGACAAACCCCGAGCCAAACACAGTCCAAGATGCAGAGCGTGGCCATGTCAACTGTCTGTGTGTTTTTCCTCCGTTCCTCTCCTCCTCCGGGCCCCCTGCTACCTAACCACATGACAGACGTGTACCATCTGTTTCCACACACTCTGCGCTGGGGATGAGAGGCTGAGTGGAGATAGGATCTATCGCTCTCTTTCTCTCTTTCTACAGTCATCGGCTTTGGAGAGACTCTGTCAGATAGGAATGTCAAGCTGCTGCTGATGGCAGGGCTGAGGGGAGGAAGGAGAGCAGAAATGCCACAAAAAGACCAGAGAATAAATCAAAGCTCAGAGGAGAGTCTGATGACGGTGTGGTTAGAGCTCAGGTAGCGATCGGGCGATCATAGCAAATTTCTGATATCGGCCAAAGAAGACTTAAGTGGAAGGAGGGGATCACCTTAATCCCCCTCTGCTTCACCTACCTCTCCTTCCCACTGGCCCCAACTGATCAATGCTAATGATCCAACCAAGTGGAGGCCAGTGGTATGGCCACTGACAGGAAAAAAAAGGGAGGAAGAGAAAAGAAGGAGAGAGATGGAGGGGGGGTCGATAGGGAGGTCAGGAGGCAAGCTCTCTTGAGGCGAGGAATATGCGAGGCCTACATCTGCTCCCCCTCTGCCCTCCCCCAACCCCACCCCTCTCTTGAGAGGGTTCAGATGGTCTTTTTATCACCCCGCCGGCTACAACTACATGGACTCCCTGGCTGTTAATTAGAGCACGCCACTGCAGCGGGCTCGGGGCGTGTGCATGTACGTGTGTGTGTGCCTGTGTGTGTGTGTGTGTGTGTGTGTGTGTGTTTGTCAGGGGGTCTGGCTCTGTATTCATGTCAGGTCTTTATCAATGCTGCAAATATAGAGTGTAGGTGGACCTTGGACTGAATCGTTAGAGAGCGGACGGAGAAACAGAGAGAGAGATGAATGGATGGATGGATTTTCATGATGCTGCCGCACTGAATGAAAACAACGCATGATACAAATATGTTCTAAAGATTGTTTTTACTGTCTGTGGTTTGGGGCTAAAATTTCTTAATCATTTATAAATAATTGTGTTTCATTTTCATTTAATTGCTAAATTGTTTTTAAAATGGTAAAAATAAAAAATAAAAAATGCCCATCAAGACTCCCCAGAGCCTGAGGGTGTGTCAAAATGCTCTTTTGGTCTGACCAACTGTTCAAAACCCAAATATATTCAATGAACCACAGTATTAAGCATAAATTCTTCACATTTGTGAGGAAGAAACAGGCAAATGTTTGGCATTTTTTCCTAGAAAATGACAGCAAAATGAGTCATCATTATTAAGACTATTGCACTTTGTTTGGTTAATCATTTACTTTACAGACACAGACACAAAATAGTGACTATTATTCATCACAGTTTCACCGGGCTCAAGGTAACATCTCCAAATTGCTTGTCCAAGAGTTAAAAACTCATTTTGAAATAGCATTAAGCTCACATTTGTAAATGTTTGGTATTTCGCTATTTTGGTAGTAGTATGATTTTTGTTTCAGGAGCCTGGACTCCCATGACTTTACATCGAGGGACCACAATGGAAGTAAGTCTTAGACTTATCATTGTTTTATCCTTGACATTTCGTAGATGTGTGACCTGGTGTTCTCTCTCTCTCTATCACAGTTTCAAACAAAGTAAACGTCTTTCACATCCTCTTATAAACTCCACGTGCAGTTTCATTTTACCCTTAAGAAGGAATGGAAACATGAACAAAATTAAACCGTAATATAGTCTAGATATATAGATAGATGCACCCGGCAGCAGACTCACTTCCTGTTCTGCAGATACAGATAAACTAGCGAACAGATAGTTGTGCTGGACACAAAGGTACAGTTCACTGGAGAGGAGAATAGAGAGCTACAGGTATTCAGCCCAGCTCCTGGATGAGTCAGCGGCTGCTTGAAATAGATACTGCGGGCATGGCCTTGATCACACTTTTCACCAAATGAATCATTTATCAAACACAAACACTGCTGCGCAAAAGTAACGCTTATTTTTCATCTCCTGGTTAAATTGATAAGACAGCCTATGGAAAAAATGCACCATGCGAGTATAAACACTGTGTGTCAACAATATTTGGGGGGGGAACATTGGCAAGGACCAACCAGCATTGTTCCCTGGAGCTTTGTGTTTGTGTGTATTTGTGTATATCAAGAGGTTGAGAGCGTAAATTTTGGCCTGGTTCTGTTTGCAGAAGGGCAATCAGGCCCTGTGCCCAAAACCAGTCGGTTGAGCCAACCGAATCTGGGCAAATATGCAATTTATGCGTCCGCATCCAAACACACACACACGCACACGAATACTAGGACATACAGACGCAGAAAGTCAAACAAATAATGCATATGATGGAAACAAACAAACGGGAGTCCAGGTTTTTTTTTTTTTTTCCTGTCACTCTTTGTATTCACCCAAACACAGATACAAACGCACACTTCCCCGCAGAAAGTTATCATTTGTCCTCGTTAAGAAACAGGTTGCCTATTCATCTTTCAGTTCATTTCAGCGGGGGGAATGGCCGCGTGCATGAAAGAAGCCCGAATAAAAGCGATCTCGGGGAGCCTGATTTAGGATTAATCTGCCAGCGCTCAGCAGTCTACAGAGGCTGTAATGCTTTGACTCCTATAGACTGCAGGAGGGTTGAAGGGGAGCACTTTAAATGCTAATGGGCCTTTATGATAATAGATCACAATACAATGCAGAATCAGACTTAGCATCGTAGATCAATCCCACCAAAAGCCCACATGTGTTCCGACCAACCCAAGCCCTACTTTGGCTCTCCTCTCTGATCCAGCAGCCGGAGACTAAACACACAAAACATGATGATCCCACACATGACAGTCAATTACATACAAACATGCATGAAGAATAGACTGGACAAAAAAAGAAAAAAAAGAGGAAGAAGGGGATAAAAACAGTGAAGATGAGGGAGTATATATATGATGAAAGAGCTGGTTTTCCACTCATGGAGTGTAATCCTCTTGCAGGCTGAGTTGATACTCTCAGTTGTTTCCAGACTGAAATGCTTGAGCCGTCGGCCTGCCAATGCAGCAAACGCCTGGGGGGAATCACTGATCTGACTCTGTTGTTCATTTGAAGGGTGTTTGCCATGGTGGCAGAACATCTCTCCTCCCCTTTTTCTCCCTCACCCTCTTTCTCCCCCATCCCTCGCCTCCCTTTTCTCCTAAAATGGGACACTGGGAGGTGAGTATAATCAGGATTACTCTGCACAAACCAGGCGTACACACACAAATATATGCACACACACACACACACACCCAGAAACAAAGAAATCTATGTACATGCACCCACGTAGACAATCATGAAGCACACACACACACAGCTGCAGTGATGAGAATCTCTCGCCCACCAGAGGTTTTCAAACATGCAGAACTGCAGATATTCACATCTACTGAAGGCGGAACAACACAACTGCAGTGTCCATAGAAAAGAGCGGTTTGGGTGGAAAGGGGATGGGTTGGGTTGGTAGAGGTGAGGGTGGGGGGAGAGCAGCAGAGAGCTTGTAAAAATGCAAAGGGAGCAGGGAAGAGAAAGTGTCTGGATAGACAGCGAGGGTCAGGCAGGATAGATGGCAGAGAAAATGAAAGAATGAATAAAACAAGAGAGGAGAAATTAGAAACGGACATCGCTGTGGGCCAAAGAAGAGGCTGCTGGAGTCAAAGGCAGAAAGATGGAGTCGGGAAAAGAGAAAGGAAGAAGAGTAGGTAATGGGGATGGGGAGGGTGATATGTGATGATGATGTTAAAGGCACAAAAAGAATAACCTCGTCAACCATAACCTACCACATCTCCATCCATTAGGCAGCCTATAGAGCAACAGTCCATATCCTGTGGCCAACCACAAGCCCCTGACACTGTACAACACTGCTATTAGTGTCGGTCAACCATTATACAAAATGATGAGATGAAACACATCAGGAGATGAAAAGACTTTTCAGTGGTTTGGTCAGTAATGGAAAGACTCCTTTCTACCTCAGTGGTTTGCAGACATTTTCTCCAATGAACCGTGTTTTGAAAAGAGTGACCCAAACACAATTTTTTCAAATTTTTGTGCACTTAACAGCATCCTTGGGTGACACGCTCTATCATACAGTATAACACTCAGCAGACTGTCGATTGCAGGGGTGTATGGCTTTGAAGGCGTGCTGTCAAACAGTCCGACGCATTTTCTGGAATAAAGTTATGAAGTGAGAGGAGGTGTCTAGAAGTAAATGTCCCATTCTTTTTTTTTGTCAAGGCTTGGCTGGGCATGAAATCGGGAGAAAAGATAAGAAAATATCTGGTTCTTTTGATAAAAAGTCAAAGTCAGGCTTTTTACATAAGGAAAATATAAGGAGAGAAGTCAACTAAGCTTCTCGGTAATGAACAGGGGATCACAGAGCATCACATTTTGTTGCCTGAGCTGCTAACAGCAGACTAACAGGTGAAAGGTGTGGAGAGTTTACTTAAATAGTTTATTTTGAAATTCTGAATAAACTTTGGACACATTCAGTGACAATGGTGTGCCGGTGTGCCAATTGAAATGATTCTGAAATAATGAGTTCTGTATTTAGTAACGCTCTGATTCACACCTCTGACTGCCACCTTCTCTACGGCCATTACTGCTGAGCTATTTTAAAATTTTGAATCATTCGTCATCCTGTGTTGACAGGAAAAAAAACACAATTTCTTAGAAACAAAGCTGTAGCATTGCAAATTTATGGCTCTAGCATAAACCTACAGTGCCCTTAAAAGATCAAGGACACTCATGTGTCTCTGCGACAGCTGACATTGAGGATATCATTAAAGTTGAGGTAGGCAGATTTTTTTTTTTTTTTTGGAGTCACTGGGCAAAAAATTAAATGATAACCTTTCAGCGTATTGTAATTCAAGTTGTCTGAGCGGAAACTAGGCTGCAGGCAAATCAGATTTGTTTCTCAAATCAGATCTTTAAGACAGACTTTAATTTGCAAGTGATCAGATCAGATTTGTATATCCAGACATCATCAAACTATCTTCATGAGTTGCTATGGTAGCGATGCAGGCACCAGTAACTACGTACACTGGTGATGCGGCTTTCCAATGCCAATGCAGCTTTGTCTGTACAGAAGCTTCCCCCCAAAGTGCTAGCAGAGAGTTCGTTTCAGATTGTGTTTGTCCACCATAACACTATTCCCGTATTAGCACGATTCTTCTCAATTGCTCTGACGCACTTCGTCGTCGTTGTGTGTGGTGGTTCGAGTAACTGAAAAGGCACTTTAAAATCTGTTTTGAGCGTCCAGAGTGAGACGCATCATTTGGAATTTTAAAACACTTCCAAATGTGACTTGGTCCTATTTTGCAAAATTTGAATTTTATGTGTATTTTCTGCTGTCCTATATCTGAAACCTAAACAAGACTATAGACTTCTGCATCTCCATCTTAACTCTGTTTTAAGGGGAGATTTTGGCCAATCACAGGTAATTTCAGAGAGAGTTGGCATTCCTGCTGGCTGTTTTCACAAGGTGTCTGACTCGCTCTGCTTCAAATTTCGGGGGTTTGGTGAGAGGGGCTTTGCAGAGTGAGATGAGGCAGCAGAGAGAGGCAGAAGGTTTAAAACAGGGCCTGCCTACTGCTGCTTTAAACAGTGAAATAAGAATCTAGGGGTGGCGGGACGTGGACTAAATCCTGATATGAAATTGTGATATAGTATTTTCTTCCAGAGAATCAAATGAGAAGATAAATGTCTGTTGGAATCCAGTGAATAAAATGCCTAAAAAAATAACAATATTTTATCAAACTGATCCGAAAACCACGTGAAAATGTGCCTGAAACTGCTGCTCATTGATTTACAACATTCATCACAATACAGCCAGAGCTATTAAAAGGACACCAAACACAGTATGGCAAAATCTGTCAGTTGACAGATTAATATTGACTAACAGTATATATCGTATCACCCACCTTACACGGTGTAAACAAAATCGGTGTATGAAAAATATAATCATTATGGCTACTACCAGCTCTGAGTCTGGTTGGTGCTCTGGGTGTAATATTGCTTCGTTCATTGCAGCCGTGTATTCTATTTACTGCACAGCACATCAGCAGATTAGGACGAATCAAAGAAAGCTGATTCTATTGTCACAGAGGGGACTCAGGACGTCACGGTACACAGATCTCAGTAAGAGAAAAGTTTACACAAACAGGAACAGGCAGACACGACCACACACACACTGAGAGGCTCGCCCTCGAGGTGTAGTTTATGTGGTAATGTGCTTTAGATTGGGGCTGTGTGTGCGGAGATGATGGGCCGGGTAACAGATGGGCAGGAGTCTATTCCCTGGGCTACCAGCCTTCTGCTTACCACACAGTCCTGCCAACTCCACAATCCTCATCCATCTCCTGCATTTCTACACCCCCCCCACCCACCACCACCACCACCACTCCCCTGACACCCCATTTCATTTCTATTGTTTCACGCCAGGCTGTTGTGTTACTCAACTTTTCCCCTTCTGCTCGCCCTCCGTCATACTCCTTCTCACCTCTCTTCGACCTCTTCTCCCCACTTTCCTTCTCTTCCTCAGTGTCCTCCTGCAGAAATGGGTTGTCCGCCAAACCGAGGCCTAATCCCCTGTAGTAACAGCCTAAGCGGCCATCCCTCTATTTCTTCGTCCTTTCCTGCTGTGCTGGGAAAACTGCCAGAGTACAGATCCCAGGCTTGCAGCCACACGCTGCAACTTCAGTTCATAGCATGTTGTAGCACCACATTAGATAAGTTTCGCTCCAAGGAGGCAGTGTACATTAGATTAACACCCTCACTCTGGCCGGAAAGCTCAGTGATTACAGCAAACCGGGATGCTAGAGTAGCCTTTAGCTGGCATGCTCACTGGCCCTGTCTCTGGCCAGATCACGTTTGTTTGCTCTCAAGAGGGACTATAAAAAGAACAGTTGACTGCAGCCTGCTGTGATAGGCAGGGTGCGGCATGGCTTTATTGTCACATCTACAACTGACAGCCCAGGGAACCGGGGACGACGGTTGAAATCAGGTGTGTGCACGTGAAAGGAAAGCACCACTCAAGTGGAAACGGATGAAGATTGAATGTGCGTGCATGCAGGGGATGGGGAGGAGGATGGGCGTGTGTCTTACCTCTGATAATGGCCAGCTTCGCAGTGACAGACACTTCTCCTTCACTGTTGCGTGCCACACACTCGTAGATGTTCTCATCCCGGGGTGCCCTGAGCGGTTGGATCCTCAGCACGGCACCTGCACCCTCATCAAACTCTACAGTCTGAACAGCCACAGAACCACAGGAAAAGACACCTCAGCCGCGGCAAAGCAGACACATGGATTACTATCAGAACAGTTAACTGTGGCGATGTATACCATTAACTTAGCAACATTTTCTTTTATAGTAAAAATGTGATAATAATTAAAGTTTAACACTTCATTGATCTCCTAAAGGAAATTCCTTTTTTTTTTACTTGCCCTCCCTTCCACGAGGTCATTCTCAGCTCGAGTTCCTGGAGCTGGTAGAGATTCAGTGTCTTGCACAAAGACACTTCAGCAGGGTGGATACTTACCAACACTGGGGGCTGAATGTGGGTTCTCTGGTTGAAATACATTATCTCAAACCATACTGCTGCATTTATATACATCAGACCTCTAACATGAATAAACTGCAGTAATTAACAGCTCTGTGAAATAGCTTAGCTCTCTAATAGCCTGCTTGATAGTATACAGCTCAGTATACTGCAATATGTGCATTTGATAAAAAATAAAGTATTACGTAATGTGCTGGTTTTTACATGTCAGTCTATCTTTAGTCTTGTAACACACTGTTGCCCATAAAGTTAGAATAAAATATTTGTACCTTTTCATTGTAACAATGTGATTTATTCTTGATAGATAAAGTGTGTCTTCTCAAAACTTCAGCATCAATCTCCTCCAAACATATCACAGTGAAAATTAAACCACAATTAACCTGATATGTATACATAGGAATAAAAAGAGGAATGTGTCTGAAAACAAAACTATTCCCCTAAAGTTGTTAGGGGCAACAGTGTATTTTATGAAATGTGCAACAATGTTGTAAAGTTGTCAAATGAATATTTTTAAGAAATATTTATTTTGGGGAAATACACATCAGTTTTCTTTTTTTTTTTTTACTAGAATTAGCTGAACAGGCTGACACCACTCTCATGTCTTTACTTTAACACTTAAGTTAAAGCCACGAGCCAAATAGCTTAGCTTAGCATAAAGTCTGGAGGCATCCAGCTAGTCTGGCTCAATTCAAAGAATGAGTTTAAAGAATCCACCTACCAGCACCTCTTAAACTAACATATTGACACATAATATCTTGTTTGTTTCATCCTGACAACCTCAAGATGGCAAAAAGTCCCCATAAAACGACAACAAGTTCTACACTTTTTGTCCAGCTTCATATTTAGCATCATATTCCATATTTAGTGTAAAAAGTGGTATCAATCTTCTCATTTAATTCTCAGCAAGAAAGCAAATAAGTGAATTTCACAAAATGTTGAACAACTCCTTTGAGAAACAAAGTATATCATATGTATATGATATACATGTATGTATAAGTATAGCATATCTACCATCCAAAACATAATTATAGCTATTTAAATTCATAGCCATATCTCATCTGCAATAATAAATATGACATGATCTCTCTTTCTATAAATATAAATCATATAATATAGACATTGTAATTACTATACCATACATACATTAATATATTATTACATCTCTATTAATGGATATACTGTTCTATATTTCTCATGCTCATGCAGTTAAAGTTATCAGTTGTGCACTGTGACAACCACCTCGATACGCTGGGAGTTGACCTTCTTGCCCTTTTTGTTCCAGTAGACGACAGGCTTGGGATTGCCAGTGGCCTGGCACACAAATGATGCCACGCCTCCTGATACTCCAATCTGGTCTGTGGGAATCTTGGTGAACTTTGGGGGAGCTGAGCGAGAGAGAGAGAGAGAGAGAGAGAGAGAGAGCGAGAGGAAGAGAGGGAGGAATAAGAGAAGAAATAAATAAATAAAAGCACAAGCATGAAAACTGATACCCTTACACCCAGAGGACATCAAAATAACTCCACAACCGGCAACAACCCCCTGCCGACCACACCCCGTTTGACTGTCAGAAACTGGTCAGGCTGACTTGTGCACTGATGGCTGCGTGTTGTGCTTATTTCCTGTGTATCATCTAGAGGACACGCTGAAGGACTTCCTGTGGGTCATAAATAAAAGATGGGGTTGAGCTTCAGAGGAACATCTCTCTCTCTCTCTCTCTCTCTCTCTCTCTCTCTCTCTCTCTCTCTCTCTCTCTCTCTCTCTCTCTCTCTCTCTCTCTCTTCCAGGGCAGGCTATCTCATACTGCAGGCAGCACAGGCTGTCATGCCACATGAGTGTTTCCACAGGTGGAGAAGTGTTGGCTGCACCACAGCATATAATTGGTTTAAATGTATTAATACCAGAGGTGTCAGTTTGTGCCCGCACACTCCTATAGGCGATCTCCACTCGCAGATTCTCATGATCTTAACGAACACAATGAATATAACAAACATTAGTTGTGTTAATTCCCGTCGCCTCAGAGGAGAATTTGAGGAGAACAATTTCAGCTGTTATGATGCATCTGGGATGTGGGATGTAAGCACACCGGTTGCTCCTGTAAGAAAAATAGCAATTTCAAAGTCTGGATATTGAGCCAACAGTACTGAAACTCCATATTTTCCCACAGTGGCTGAGTCAGATCAATCAAACAATCATGCACCTCACCCTTGCTATCTGTCTGTGGCCTGTTGCCATGGCAGCCAGCTTAACCCTCCTCAGCTACAGAATCACTGCTATCCATCAGGTGAAGTCAGGATGACCCTACCATAGCAACCTGATCCTCCACCCACTCCCTGAGTCTGGGTGGGTGAAATCACTGTGTTGATTCACTGCCTGAAGACAGAACAGGAACAACAAAGCAGCCTATCAAATAATGGCTAGAAGATTCTAAAGCACGCCTTTCCCCACTCCTGTTCACTTCATCAAGCACAGGCTACACAGAGCACTTCCAGTTTACTCAATGCCTGCTTGACAGTAATAGAATAACGCCATGTCAAAAGACGGCTCCTGTGCTTGTTTTGGTGTGTTGCGCCACTGAAAGAAGCATTCTGAATGCCAGATATAAAGTCGTTTCATTTTATGCTTGCTATAATGCTCAAAGAGGAAGAAGCAAAAAGCTGGTTCATAGTCAATCCGAGTAAATTTACACCCCACCATCTTAGGACTCAAGAGCAGATATTTCCTGCCTGTTAGGACCCTTAGAAGGTACACAGAGCGCTGAGAAATTGCCCTTTACCCTGCCAACAATATGAGAATGATCCAGCAAAAGTCAAAATGTCATGGCTGAGAACTACCTTCCTGGCTGGGATTGCGAATGAATTTCATGCTTTTAGGCTTCTACACGGGTTTCAGTGGCTTCTTTTATATTGAGTCCAAAACTGTGTTCTTAAATGCGCTTCAACACCAATCCTCGCAAAACCAACCCACTGGCAATGTTACTACTTAAGCTCTTTCTGAAAGGCAGGGAAAAGCTCTGCAAGGCGCGCCCTGATGTGGATTTGCGCTCAACAGAGACTCAGTTATGACTGAACGGTTCTTAGAAACCTGCCTGAAAATGAGGGACTAATGAGGAGCTCTAAGCCCTTTAATAGTACGCTTCGCTTCATTGCACTGACCAGACAGGTCTACCACCGATCTACCACTGGCCTGTTTCTAATGAAACAATCTTATAACCTGTAACTTATCTGACTGATTGACTGGCTGACTGACTACTGCTGTGCTGAGATATGTCTGGAAACTGCAGGTATAGTATAAGAGTGTAGTGAAATATATCATGTGAACATAAAACTGTGTATTAATTTTAAACTCTGAGTTTGGCAAGTAGGTTTCATATATTTAGATTTTCTTTTGTGAGTTAAAGTTAAATTTGTCATCTTGGAAAAGTTATGTTGGGGAAATTAGCGTAACTCAAATTAGCAACAAGTAAGAAACATTACTTACAGCAAAGGTATTAAGTAACCAGCTGTGGTTCAATGCTTTTAAGCCACTTTCTTTAATAATGCATCTCTTCCTGTTTGTGTTCATTGCCAAGTCTGTTTGCATCTCAAAGACGAATGTGTGCAACAAAAACAAGTCTGTGATACAAAGAGGGAGTTTGTTGTGTAGATGCAGGAAGAAAACGGTTTTCAAAGTTGATTTATGGACTCATCTCAAAACAAGGATGTGAAATTTGACACATAATCAACAAAATGTGTTGCTGTTTTGCACAAGTTTACTATTGTTTGTGTTTGAAAGTTTCAAAAAGTAGATCATACAGAGGGGAACGTTGAGCTGCTTTGCATAAAATTAAAACAGTAGTGGAAGTGTCATTTCTGAAAATGAATTATTATTAATTTTCACAAAGGAGGAAGAGATTTGAGCTGAACCACTGAATCCACAGAGACACAGAGGGCTCCTTAAACAAATCTGACCTTTAGGAGCAGCTGTTGTCTGTTATAATCTCACCATAAACGACAAATTCATTTTTTCAAGCTTCACTAATAAAGTGAAGGAAAAGAAAGGTCTGACAGAAGAATTTACTATTGAACAAACATTTTAATTCTGTTAGTAGATCTTCACTGTGCACTTTATTCAGGCCAAATTTAGAAGAAATTTAGTATTAAGTATACAAGGCAATCATTAGGAAGTTGGTGGTTACTAAGACAACTATGTCGAAGTTATGATTTTCCTTGTCAGGCAGCCCTATGGTTAGGAGCCAGATATTCACAACAAGTAATTACCTCTGGGTAATTAGGAATGTTGTTTCTGTGTGCTTTACACTCAACTTCATTTCTATACAAACAGCCAGACACTGTATACCTGGAAATCTGGGACGTTCCCATTTGGTGTAAAAAAAAAAAAAAAAACATTAAAAACTGGATCAGCCGGCAGGAGAAACAATGAAGAATAGCTGCCTCTTGCCAATTAGTTTACACATTTGGTTGACTTTTGGAGAGAGATTAGATTTGAAACCTTCGTCCCATTTCTTTACTCTCTACTTACAGATTCTGCAATATATCCTGTTAATGGCACAGCAAAGAACAAGCAAGTTTGATGTTTTTCTTTTTTGTCTGGTTTCTGTACTGTGAAAGCCAGAGAGATACGAGAGATTGAGCCATTTCACAGCACTATCTGTTCTGCAGTGACACACTGTAGGTGGTCCAAAGGCTGAGAACTGCAATCCCACAGCATCTAACTTAAAGTTGTGTGTTGTGTAATTTACCTCTTCGGTGAATATTTCAGATGTGACGCTCTATCAAAGAAGGCTCGTGGCCTCAAAAAAATGGCAAATAAAAATACATTCAAATACATTATACATTGAGCGTCTCCGTCTTTAGTCTGTATCTGCTTTTCCAAAAATCAGCTTGGTTATATTTTCGAGCGCTGACAGCTGAGTTTGTCTGAGCATGTGTGCGCGTGGGTGGGATGGGAGTGTGGGGGAAGGCAGCGGTCGTATGTGTGTGGACTACTGAGGCAGGAAATCTGTGGAAATGTTGTAATCAGGGAGATGACATGAGGAACATGCTGATGGGACCTCCGCTTATCAAAACACATTAACAAACGGCACAGTCCAGAGATGATGTAGTGACAGGCCTGGTTTCACTCTGACACACACACACACACACACACACACACACGATATTCACGCAGACACATATATATAGATATATATATATATTCACATTTACTGCTGATAATATACTAACATTGTTATTCAAGTGACAAAGACAATAGCTTATCTATGTATAGCTAGCAAAAGATAGATAGATAGATAGATAGATAGATAGATAGATAGATAGATAGATAGATAGATAGATAGATAGATATGATAGATAGATAGATAGATAGATAGATAGATAGATAGATAGACATAGATAGGCAGGTAGGTAGGTAGGTAGGCAGGTAGGTAGTCCGTCATACCTAGTGGTCCACACACGCTGCTCAAAGGCTGGTTAGCAGGATAACTGGCGCAGCAGCAGACACAGGGGAGAAGAGCTAAGGCGGAGCCCCCGGACAGGCCTCCTGGACTGGGCTACGACTCCAACTGTCCTGGACAGAGGCATGGCACCACCGTAGGTTGGTCCGGAAACGACAAAGATTCGAGTAGGCTTCACTCAGCAGGGGTAGGCACTCTGCAGACAATGGAAGAAGAAGGTCAGTGAGACAAACGAAAGGCACATATCCTGATCTGATCTCTGTTTTAGGTCTACATTTAGAGCAAAGAAGCAGAAATGTGAAAAGTGAACCGTGAGGGAAGAGAAAATACATACAACACTTCATACAGAGAAAATTTCTAATTCATGCTAATGCAGAATTAGGTCTTTTGATTTTAGCCAGAACCCCTTTGACTTGGGATTAACAGTCACAGGCCAGCCTGACTGAACTACTTCAGAACAATAGAGCCACTGCTCAACAACAACAACTAAGACAAGAAACAGACCGAAACAGTTTTCTGCATTCTGCTCTGTATTAATAGGTTCTTTTCTAGTGAAGCTGAAATGAGCTGCAATGATACATTTTTAAGAGTTTTTTTTTTCCCTCAGATTCCTAATAATTTTATCACTTTTAGCTCTGGCCTAATTTCTTCTTAGCATTCAGTATTTTACTGTTCTGGTGGCACATGTGCTGTTAATGGAATAGTACACCCAGAGGTGCTTGCTAGTAATGGAAAACACTTAAACAAAGAGGGGATTGAAGGGTCATGGGAATGCAGCAGAATTCAATAACAGCAAAATGTATCAGAAACTGCTGCTTTAATAGATGCCCCCCTGTTAATCCTGAGCCTTCGGGGTCTCCATTAGTATTTTGCCTTTCTCACATAAACACATCTGGAAGTCTGACATAATTCAGCTCTGTCTGATTACAGAGATTTAGACAAGCTTCGTGCAGAAGCTCCCCTGTCTGAGAGTCAATAACTCCACAGTCCTATCAAGCTCCCCGACCCCATCCCCTCTGCCCGATGTCAGGAACGCAGGTAGAGGCTAAATGATAAAGGGAGCCTTTGTTAACCTGTCATATATCACACACATAAACATCAGCTTTCAAATACGAGTGGATAACGGCTATATATGCTGTAGAGACATAATATGTATTCACAGGTGACGGGCCACATTAGACGCACATAACATGTGCAAACACATCAGCAGACTTTCACCCTGACATATCCCCCCAGTCCACGGGCACAAACGAGTAGCAGAGATCAGGTCGACCCTTACTCGCTTCTTTACTAAACGAAAAGAGGCATTTCTGTGAGTTACATATTCAAAGACTCCTCCAACCGCTTATTGAGCTAATGACCTGCTCAAACACATTACTGTCTGCCAGTTCCTCCGCTAAAAATAGCTCATCTGAAAACATGGCTGTCTATCTGATAGGTTTCATTTCAGCTTTCATTGCTCCTCGTCTTATCTGGGGCCTCGACAGACGCTTAACAGAAAAGCCAGCGCCCCTTTTCAATTGAACAATGTGATAAGAGAAATCAGACCAGAGCTCATTCAAGCACCATTGGCAGCATGTTAAGTAAATTTTCTGCACGGAAACTCAATTTGCCACCATTAATCTAACTAGGAATACTGCTCATGTGGAGCCACGTGGTCCCTGAAACATTAGGTACTCCTCGGATGTTGCAGCGTCTGCTTCCTCTGTCCTGTGCGGTGGATTTGCTGGGGCCTTTATATCTCTCCATGACCTCAGTCTAACCCTGTCTATCACACTCAGTTTATCCACCCCTCCCTGCTGTCTTCACCTGCCGACAGGCCTCTCTGCTCTACCCGTAGTCGCACACCCTCTGCCTAATCCTTAATCTTACCCTCGGGTTCCCACGTCCTGTATTAATCGCCATATTTCTGAAGCCTCCCTCTCCTCCTTCTTTCATCCCCTCCCTCTCCTCTCCTCCTCTCCTCCCTTGTTAACCTCTCCTCTCTTGATGCAATCTCCGCCTTCGCACCCTGTCATTCATCTGCTTCTCTTTCTATGCACACTCTAACTCCCTGCTTGTATCCAAATCCTCTTCCTCTCCCCCAGCTGCCCTGCACCGGCTGCTCCAGCTGTTGTTGGTCCATTGACACAGTTCAAACAAAAGGGGCTTAGAGCATCCTACAGCTGTGAATGTTGTGGGAGCGAGCCAAAACAGATACACAGACAGCAGCAGTAACACCAGGCCGGTCTGGGCATGTCTGCACTTGTGCTGAATGCTCTCGAACACCCTCTTCCTCCCCGAGCGCGCTGATGGAGATTGTGTCGTGCACTTCGCTTGTCATGGGAGGCAAGAATTAAAAGGTGCGAGCATTGTGAGCATGAATATTCTCATGACTCAGGCCTACCTACAGCCTCTACAGCCCCCTCACTGATACAACAACCTGCTCTCCCTGATCATCTGGCTCAGCATCCAGAGAGAAGACAGCAGGGGTTGGTCTTATTACCTTTTCAGCGTGACAACACAGATGGTCAGCCGGGCGGATAGATTGATGGGGATACATGTGCTATTTATTGCGGGGAAGCAAATAATGACACCATAGCTCAGGTGGTGAAATGTACACCGGTTATTGTGCTCCATCAGGCTGATGAAATAACATTGTTTAGGTGGCATCCAACCTGCCCCTGCTCCGCTGGGGCCCTTGGAAGATGACATGTTTTGTTTTTCTCACCTCATACCCCCCCCCACCACCCTCTCCCTCAAACACCCGCCTCCCCCCCTCCTTACCCGTTACCCGTGATGCCTTGCACCACAAGTGGGTTGAGACGGTCTCACAAGGCCTGTCTCCATGACAACGAGCCACGAGCGCTCATAGAAAGACCAGATCTGTTTCCTGCGGCACCATGCTAGTTGTGAGATAGTACACCTGATAGGAAGCTCGTGTTCTCCGCGCTTCTTTTAGCATTTCATTTGGATGGAGCGCTGCGAGCAGAAAAGCTGGATGTGTGTTTGCGACGCTTCGGGGACCCGGTTCAGCCGGAAAAAAAAGTTTCTTTTTATTTATATTTTACGAGAACACGATGGGAGGAAGAAAAAGTCTATGGCTGCGCAATGCACCACAAAGCTTTTCAGGGCTGAATAACAATATTACACCCTCTGTCATTTGTCCTCTTTCACATTTTTACCAATGACTCTGCACTGTAGTGTGTGTATATTTTTTTCAGCATAAAAATAACCTTGTCTTAAATTATGCATTGTTTTGTGTGCCAGCTTGGAAAGGAAAAGTTTCGAGTCGGAACCGTGCACTAGTCAGAGACAAGGAGGGGCTGGGACTGATATTACCTCACGTTTCCTATGACCCAGGACCCCGTAGGCGCATAACACTCACAGGACTACACACACACACAAAGGCACAGACACACAAACATGGCAGATGGCAAAGCATCATGGGGGAGATTGGCACTCACTCTCTCACACTTCCCTTCCCTCTCTCTTTTAAACACACAGCCCACAGACACACGAATGTACACACACACACACACGCATGCATGAACACACACACACGTTGAGGATCAGAGACACAGGATGAAGCACGGCTTACTGCAGGCATGAGCTGCACCGCCCTGGTTACATTTTTAGCAGTGGAAATAAACTATCTGAGGCTCCTTTCTAACAAGAAAACACACCTGTCACTCAAACATTGCGATTCTTTGCCCTGAATATCAATGAATCTGGAGACTTGGGTGCCTCAACTAAAATATCCATCAGTCTTTCTTAATGCTGCAGGCTGCTGAAATCAGGAATATGGTTTACCCACGCTGCACACATCCAAAGCAGCATTATCACAGGGAGGACTGAAAATTAGGGATAACATTCCCATCCAGAAGCAACAATTTTCACTGGTCTGAAGCACTAAACAAGGTCGCCGCTTGAGTTAAAATCTGTGGGACTGCTGAGAGCGAATGTGACTCATGGAAACAGCAATCCCACACCGAACCTGTGGGTATGGAAGGAAGTCCATATATGCATTTTCCGATCATGTGTTGTTTTTTTGATGATCCAGCAATGTACGATCAGTCGATCAGAAAAAGTAACAAGTGACATCCTAGATTCTGGCTATTATCATTTATTCAGTCAAGTATTTATCCTGATGAATGTGACTTTTTAATCTGACTAATCGACTAGCGTGATTTCTTTTCACTTCATGTATTTTTAATTAATTTTTAATTTGGGCAGGTATTAAATTATTAAATTCTGAATTAAAACAACTAAATACCCACTAAATCGTTAATTAACCCCAAAACACTGGCAAAAATAACAGAATGAAGTTGACATGACAAGGTGCATTTTATCGAGAGAGCTTTATTATTTGACTATTATTACTTTTTAATTATGTTTTATCTGTTGGCTGGTTTTACATTGTTTTTTAAGGTATCATCTTGGCCAGGTCTCTATCGTGACAGAGAAGATTTTCCAACCTCAATGAGACTTTAAATTAAGGTTAAATGAATAAATAAAAATAATAAGGACATGTTCTGTTTATGTGTTAGGATTAGGTCAGTGTTTTATTTATTTGATTGTATGTTTTCATGTTCAAGCGTGGAATAGATGACTTGAAGTTGGCACATTTTCTGTCTTCCTTTCTGATGGAAACATATGTAGGTACTTAATCATGGAGTGAGTGTTTTCTGCGTGAGTCTTTTCAAATATCTCTCATCTGTCCGTGTGTTTCCAGTGGGAAGCTTCCTTTCATATTTTATTATGTGATCTTCAAAAAAAGCCAGCATGATTTTCTTATTATCATGAAGTAATGATATCCGAATCATAAAAATAGCTTCCTTGGGATCATGAGAAAAGAGAATTAAAAAATTGTATCCACCCACATCCTCTCTCTGGCTTTCTTTGGCAAGAAGCATGAGTATTGCTTGAGGCCACAATTTAATTAACTGATCACCTGCAGCTAACAGGGTAGAGGACATGTGCACGAAGCATTTAAAGACACTGGAATGACAAACTTATGCAAGAGTGTACAATTTTCTCAACTCGACACTTTAATTTCCTTCATTTTAACCATATTCACAGCAACGTCCTCGCTGTGACCCTTTGTTTAACCCTAACAAGTGAGAAAGCTATCAGCCTTTCACACTGCACAACATCAGCACATCACTAGAATGACATACCAGCTGTTAGATCTCTGCTCCCCATTACAAATATTCTGCTTGTACTTCCGTTTTTGTTCGGCAGAACTCCATTTCACAGCTAACAAAGACAACACACGCATTCGTGATTGAAGAACAAAAGGAAGGAGGGGGGTCGGGGGAAGCGTGACTGAAACCTTCTTCTTCCTCACTGCTCATATACTGAAGTAATCAAACAAAGTTTCCCTCAAATCTAAATCTCTGCATGTCTAGGTCACAGCAAAGCTGTTGCAACAACAATAGTGCAGCAAATGCACGCCCACGCATCTTTAAGGGGCTCCAAGGTCAGCCAAACTGACACAGAGGAATCCAGTAATGGATGCATCGGCCTCGGATGAGCCCAGCAACAGATGGACTGGCTCCCGCTAAGCAGGAAATGTATTACGAAATGGTATAAAAGTACATATAGGGCAGATTATCAGAGGAGATCAGAGCGGAGGGAACACAGTCAAAGTGTTTATAGGCTTAGTAGAAGTCAGTACTGCTGAGATGAAGAGGCTAATAAATTAACATATGTCTTAGAAATAAACATTTTATTAGAATATAATGTAATAATATTTGTTTCAATCACAGTCAACTATCAAGAATTAATCCCTAATGTAGTGCCACCTGTGTTCTGAGGTGCTACTTTCACCCACCAACTGCTTACGCTCACACAAAAGACTGTTATTCTATGTCCCAAAAAAAGAAGGATAAGAAAAGCAAAATGATTGCATAAAAAACGTATATAAGATATTAAGATATTGCTTTGAAAATGGATCTGATTCCCTCGTTGTGAGAGCAGCTGAATGTCGTGTATAATATTTCTATGTTTTTAACACAGGTAAGCAAGTCAAGGTATATGTGAGTCAGTGTGAACACGCTTTTGGTTTAAAAATGGAGCTATGCGTCACAAACCTCACAGCTTCGATTTCGACAATTTTCATGCTTTCAAATAAGTTGAGGGATTACTTGCTCCTCCATGAGTAGAGTCAATTGCTCAGCCCCTTAGGCTCATAAACCTCTTTCAAACCCCTTAGGGTAATGCCAAAAATGCAATGTCATCCAGCTAAAACACAGCTGGGGTTTGGGTTTTTTTTGTTTTTTTTCCATGCAAAGAAAAAAAAAATGGACATTTTGCACCTGACAGGTGAAAGTTTCCAAAACAACAAGATGCGTGCATGTCCAAATACAGACACCTAAGCAACGTTCACTCAACTGAAACAACAACAACACAGGGCTCGCAAACATCCAAACATATCTCGTAATTTCTCTCAGCAACCCCCCTCCTCCTTCTTTTCTCTCTCGCTCTCTCTCTCTCTCTCTGTTTCTTGCTCTTCAGAGGCAGCCGATCTCTTGTGCAGCGGCTCATTACGCAGGCTGATGGTTGAGTCCTTGTCAACTCACTGTCCAATTAGCATATCTAAGGCTGGCACAGACTCTTATCCTAGCGGGAGAGAGAACTGTATATACATACTGATGTCCACATAGTTATGCACTTGCATGTACATCCCTAATTGTTAAACAGCTCCGACATATGAGGGAAGAAGCATTGTGTAAATTATCCAATCACAGGGCGCAATCCATCATTCAAATGTGAGGCAAGCGGTCGCTCATTTACATAAATCCAAAACGCTGTTTTTTGGGGTTAATAAGTAATTTAGTTTGTAATAATTTAATAATGAGAATGCATCACTTATGACACTATGTGTGGATATAAGAGGAAGGAGAAGGGGTGAATATATTAATATAAAAGTGCAAATATATTTTCTTGTGATATACAATAAATATACAGTCCATCCATCCATCCATCCATCCATCTATCTATCCATCCATCCATCCATCCATCCATCCATCCATCCATCCAGACCAACATGTGGCTCTCATGCCCTGAAGCTTCACACCCTCATTTCTCAATAAAATAAATGATTAAAAGTCCATTGAGCAGCACACACACACACACGCACACATACATGCTGTAAAGTCCCTGTCAGCCAAGACACACCGCAGCCAATTAATGAGCTTCTCATGGTGCAGGACTAAGGCTCCCTGACAACAGAGAACACCTTCATCTTCCTGGACGTCGTTGTCATCACCATGGATATCATCATATTTCAATTGAGCTTCATTAATGAGACATGCCAGCCATTTTTCCCTCTCGCTGTTTCATCTGTTTAGCAAAACCTACACATCAGTCAGGGGACAAAGTCAGGATGTGTAAAGCAGATTTCAGGGCTTGTTGATAAGTGTGTCTCGAGAGTGATAACAGACGTCTTTAAAATCACAGTGCTCTGTTTTAATAACCTTATATTGACTGATCATTCATATAGAATTATCCCATGGGCATGTCATTAATGTGAGCACCGTAGACAGGCTTCGAATGGGCTAATCCTTTCACTGATTCATAGGATGAATATATCATCATCCTTTTGCAAGCACCTAACAGACATTTAACATATCATCACACACCTGCACCACACTGCTTCAGCAGCACTGATCTGCACTGCACGTTCACCGTTGCCCACTCGTGTGCTGCAATCTTGAAGCAACCCTTTATTCATTCTTTCCCAGCGTTAAAAGGTGCCTATTAATTTCCTGGAGACGCACTGTGTTTGCCCAGATCCCACTCTCTCCTGTGTATTTATGCTGCCATGGTATCACCTGTCTGGATTGGTCACATGATATATCCGTCCGCTGAGAGCTCATTATCTCACAACTCTTCTGCAGCAACACTCAGATCATCTAGAGAACATTAACATGCATTTCACACTCCTTATTGTTTATAGATATCGTTTTGCGGTCTATTCATAGCACAAAGACGAAGCACAAAAAGCTGATTACTACCAAACTTACATGGCCATCAACCTAAACTATTCACTACTGGGCAGAAATAGATTCCTGCGGCTGTGTATGCTGGTGAACAAATCCCATTTACGTGCTACACAGGCGACCAGCCTTAGCAGTTTTGTCACTAACCAGCCATTGCATGACTTCCTGATGGAGATGAGATTTGTGACGCCAAATGAATTTCTCCTTGAGGGACGATAAAGTTGTGAATGGAATTGAAAACCGGAGTAATGGCGTAGAAAAACTGCATTTGTCCTCCGTCTCATTGCTGAAATCAGACGGAAAGTGTGTGTGTGTGTGTGTGTGTGTGTGTGTGTGTGTGTTTCGGTAACTGAAGAGAAGAAATGCTTGTCAAAGGTAACAGACTCGCGCACGGATGCTTTCCACCAATGACTGGCCATTACTCTCACCCCCGTCAAACAAACACTAATACATTCAACCTGGCATCCTTCAGCGCTGCGGAGACAGAGTAATCATGAAATGCCACAAACAAATGTGGGGCTGTGTCAACCAGACCCTACTACCACCACCTCCACCTCCACACACAAAATGACATCAAAGACTGCAGAACCCCAGAGAGAGTGTCATTTTTTTTTCAGCTTTAAAGTTTTCCATGAGCTTTCAAGTCAGTGACTTGTGATGATGGAAGCTTCCTGGACGTTGTCCCTTTTCCTTCCTGCACTGTAAAGGTCTTTTAGTAGAGCGGAGCTGTTTCACTGATGCAATAAAGATGTTCTTTCACTAACTGGCATATGGAGGTATGCCAAAACCTTTTCCTTTCTTGGATTTGTAGCGCTGACTGCATCAGAGCACACTTGGTTTGTATTGGTGGAACAGACAGTGTATTTATTAGGAAATTTAAATTAGACACTTTTACAAGACTAAGAGTCTACAGGCACGCTAGAAGCTCTGTGAGACTGCACTTAGGCACAGCAGTGCTTTCTTTGAGGTAAATGCTAACATCAGCATGTTAACATGCTCATGAGGACAATGCCAACAAGCTGATGTTGTAATGTGCAATGATTACTACGTTCAGCATCTTAGTTTAGCTAGCTTATCTAAGATGTATTAATTAGAACAAAACACAGAGTACAGCTGAGGCTAATGAGAGCGGCATTGGTTTTGCACATATTGGAGAGGCTGAAATATATTATAGTTTCTCCTTACGGGGGACGTGAATGTCTGAACCAATTTTCATGGTAATTCATCCAACAGTCACTGAGATATTTAAGATTTTCAAACTGACTGACATTGCCATCCCTAGAGCCAGGCTGCAAGCATTGCTAAAGGGTAAAGACATATTCACACAAAGGGCCAAGAACCCTAAGCTAATCATATGCTGTCTTTTGCCACACACTATATAACAAAGTGATATAAGGGCCGTGGATTGAGAATAAAACTTGGTAAGATATACAGTACAGTTCTGCTTTTTTTTCCCCATTAGCATTCATATGACTTCATCCCACCAAATACAGCAAAGCTAAGTAAAAAAAAAATATTTTATTATTTCCTGTTTTGCAAGATCTCGAAAATATTTTTGGCACACATCCAGCCAAAATTAATTCATCCAAACTTCTTTGCATGCATTGAGGATTTTTTCACTCCGAGAGTTGAAAATACTCTTGAGGACTTGTCAGGCGCTTGAAGCAAGGTGCATAGAATATTCTGCCGTTTGAATTTATTGCTGGCTTACTGTACACTTCAAAGTGGATGGTGCCCACTCTTTTTTCCAAGTTCTGATTAGGCAGTTTGTCTCCTGCTTTGTCAGCCATCTTGTCAGTCAGCCCTACCCTCCTAATGACTCCTGTCAGTCAGGGATGTTACTGTCAAACCGAGTCAATGGCTGCACACCCTCTTCCCATGATTGGATAATGAGCTGTGTGCATCAAAACATTTAGCCATTTTCAGCGCGAAATGTCAGCAGAACAAAAAGAAAAGTTATTTCTTGTCGTGCCGCGTGCAGAAACTTCTACAAAGGAGACTGTATAAAACTTCAACTGAAAAAGACAACAGCGAAATCTCATTGCGGAGGAGAAGAATGAGTCGTTGAAGTGGAAAGAAGGGTTGACCAGAGGACAGCGAGGCAGAGGAGCAGCACCGGGGGAAATGATGCCCTCTTTTGCATACGGGGAGGAGAGGGAGAGGGGGGAGGGGTGAAGAGGAAGGTGAAGACGTCTTCAGATGTGGCAGCTGTGATGAAAAGAGAGGCGAACGACTAAAGACAAGAGGAGGAGAAGAGAGGAAGAGAAGGGAGGTAGTGGGTGTGTGTGTGTGTGTGTGTGTGTGTGTGTGTGTGTGTGTGTGCATTATTCATCCCTGCTGACACATCAGAATCTCTGATTCATCTCGAGAAGGGCATCAGTCAAGTCACAACCTATCTCTTAGCCTTCACTCATATGCACACACGATGAACACACATACACTGTCGCAAATGGTTGGAAAGGGGATAATTATGGGTCTGGCTCGCTACAGAGACCCTGAGCAACAGACTGAGAGGCGTCTTTACACATCAAGCGTGTAGCAGACTTTCTGTGAGGTCTGGTATTTTATTTAAATGTAAATATAAATTATCTGAAAACATAACTCATCTACAGCTAAGGAAGATGTCAAACCAGTCAAAACTACTTGAAACACACATTAGTGTTAGATCTGGGTGATAATTTAATGTGGTATTTCCACCATTATTATAATTTATTATTAGATAGTATTCTACTACCTTGAAATGAAATGTTTATTATTGTCTCCTGTTGAATTGAGCATCAACCAGATGATCTGTTCATACAGTGATCCGTTTCACTAGCTGTAATTGCCTTTGTGCAAATGTTTAATGGATATTTGATGATGGACACATTTATTATTTGTCATGGGTAGTTTCGTTTTAAATCATTAGATGTGATGATGACGATTAAATGTGTCGAGTTCAGAATGTGTGATTGTTGTTAATTGACTGACTCTATGAATCACAGAGATCATGACTCAGTATTGTAAGAGGGGTTTTTTCAAAATGATTACACTGTACATCATTATGCAGCTAATGTGTTTAAGTTAACGCATAAAGTGATCAGAGTGAAGTCAAGTGGAATGAACTCCACGTTACGTCAGACACTTCAACCCGAGGAAGATGACAACTCTAATACCTCATTTTTAACATTTAGAAATAAAATTTGCTCAGAATTATTCATTTAGGCGCCAGAAACTGTGTGATCATATATCATAGGATGATTCCAAAGAAGGTCCATAAACAGCGAGGCTGATTTATTGTCCTACCGGAGATAATGTATCTCAGGAGACTCTCTACTTCTGCAAAGTTTAAATTAATAAATAAACATTTAGAATATTATTCTGCATCCTGGATCCTCTGTTGCTCCTCTTTCTTTCTTTTGACTTTGACTTCACTTAATGTGGATTTGAATATCTGAAGAAGGATTTGCATTAAAGGGATATATTTTTTAATATCACAGGGTGTATTGTTCATAATTGTTTGAATCATTTCAACCATACTCCCCAGTCGTGATGGGTTTATTCTGTATGCTGTACGCTTTGTTTTCAGCAGCTCCTGAATAAACAAGAAGAGAAGTGAAGCAGACAAAAGCTTGCTGTTTAGAGAGCCTTTGAAAAGGTCAATTAATATCAATGCCTAGACAACAACAAAGTTTCTGTCTGCTTGTAATACAGGTGGCTACGCTGCTAGTATCAGAGTTGTATGCCTTGATGTTCTACCTTACTTCCAGCTGACTGAGGCAGCAAAGCTAATGGAGAGTGTTCAGTAGAGACTTTTGGCAAAACCCATGCATGGGCATAACATGTAACACCAGGGAGGAAAGTAGAGAACAGAGCAGTTAGGGTGAAGCAGCTGCGAGAATCTGGGAATAAGACTTCAGTGAGGCCTTTGACGTGAAACTAAAGCTGCTCTGCTGGGAGCGCACGTCATCCGGCATATTCAAGTCTGGATGGATCTTACAGTGGTATCTCCTTGGAAAGCGCAGGAAATCGCTGAGGCCTGTAGATGAACTCTGTGAAATGCTATTTAAGGGAGTACATGCCATCACTGATTTCATAAGCTACTGCTCCTCTAACAGTGCCTAGATGAATACCTGTGGGGCCAAGCATCTCTTTGTTCGGAGACAGACAGAGGAAATTTACTAGTTGAATTATTCGGTTTCCACATAATGACTTTTCCCTGTCAAAATAATGTAAATATCTACTTCTCTGCTGCTTTCAGGAAAGTATAGGCCCGGTGTAATTCTGTCAGGCGGGGAGTGGAGCTGAAATTTCAAAAGACGAAGAGGGAAGAAAAAAAAAAAAGAAATCTGGAAATCTACTAAAGAGAGGAATCCAAGTGTAAAAATGACTGATTAAAATAATTAGAGATGTGGAAATGGTCTGGAACAATAACCAGCAAACGCTTAGTGCCCCAGGGAAAATTTCCCATCTGTGTGTGAGGAGGAAGACCTCCCTCGGATTCGCCACGACAGTGCGATTTTCCAGTTTACGCAGGCTACACACAGCAGAAATACAGAAAACCTAAACAGGCATTTGGAGTGCACATGATTAAATCCCAAACAGGCAATAGCCCTCGGAAAATGTGTCAGGATGAATCGATGTATCATTAAATTACGCTCTGCCCGTACGCGTGAGTGGCTGTGTTAACAGCAAATCCTACTGCGTATAATTATAGACATATGAGAGGTCTATGGACTACAAAACACTGCCTATATGAGCAGATGGGCTTGTTTTAAGTAATGCTTGTGAGTAGCAGATGCAGCAGCCACTCTATTGTCTAGAAAACAGTCTTGCTACATAAGTCAATCAACCTTGCCACTTGGTGCCTTCCATACCACTCTAATATGAGTATAATAGTACTATGGATATATAATATCCCTGATAGCCCCTTCAAAAGTGTTGAGTATGACATTATCATGATGGGATTTTTACTCTGCTGTGGCATCACTGAAATATCAGTACAATAACAGGACCCTTTTCTTTGTAAATATCCTTGACAGATATATATGATGCAGGTGCTGTCTATTTTTTATGAGCTTGCTCTAAATTATATTATATATTATCATAAATTATATTTTCTTTTTTTTTTTTTTGTTTTGAGCCCCATTACACCTGGAGGATACCTTTAAAGAGCCATCAGGGAGGGGAAAAAAGCCACTTTAAATGACAGTGGATGAGGAGGAACAAAGGCTCTGCCAGTCTGCCCCGGTCCCTCATGCTGCCCAGCCAACAATAAGGAAGGAGGAGGGAGGGAGGAGGGAGGATGAGGGGGGGTGGGATGATGATGGGGGACGCGCACTCACAGCGCTGTTGCCAACCAGCCTGATCTGCACAACCCCGCGGACTGATTTTAACCAAAACGTTTGAAACAAAGTCTCAAGTGATGCTCAGGTGGAGGAGAGGGAGAGAGAGAGAGAGAGAAGCAAAGCAAACCCTCCGGTCCTTGTAGATAAAGACTGACCGATGAAAATTCACCCCGGGCAGAAGGTGAGATCTCATTAGTTCCCAATAAAAGCTATTCGACAAGTGCAAATAACCCGCCTGGGTGGGGTGCACGGCTGCAAACGTCAGCTGCATAAAGGTGTAGGATGTTAGTTACCTTGGTAGGAAGTGCTCCGTCTTCTTTACTGTCTGGTAGATTCATGTGGGTGGATTTGCAGCTGGAAGCTTCCTCGGAAACAGCGGAGATAAATGTAATCCAGTGGCAGCAGAGCTCCGCTCACAGAAAGGTCTGCCTTTGTGGAGGATGCATGCGCGCATCGCCGGCGTTTTCCTCCACCACCCTGCGCTGTCGACCGACCTCTCGGGAACGCAGCGGGTCACGGCTGCTCCTCAGCCCTTTTGTCGGGAGAGCATTGCTGGTCGGGCGGCCTCAGATACTGCTGGTTGATGTCATTGATACTCCCTGCCTTCTTCCTTAATGCCCTCCTTCTTCCCTCCCTCTCCTCTCCTCTCCTCCCCCTCCACCCTGCTCTCTCTCTTTCTCTCTCTCTCCTCCTCTCAGCACACACCGGTGCTCTCTCCCCCTCCCTCCCCCTCGGTCTTTACACATGACGTGATGCAGGCAAGATCTCCAATAGCAACCGTATCCCCCATCACCCCCTATTACCCCCATTACCCCCACCCCCACCCCCACACACATACCTCCTCCAGGTCCTGGCTGGATCGCTGACTGGTGCAAAGAGGTAGCTGCTGAGATAGATTGCTCTTGTGTATTGGTGGCTGATTTTTTTTCTCCCCCCAATTCTGCTCCTCAGGGGCTAAAATGAAGATAAGCACCTTGAAACCCTGTAGATTCCCATAATATAGTGTCTAATTATAGCTGTTGGCAGAAATAGAGTCAGAAGCTCCTGCAGCTCCTACAGAGAAGAACTCCCTCACTAAATTATAGCTGGACACTCCAAAAACACTGTGGGACATCGTGGCAATATATTAATAACACTATGAGGTAGATAATACAATAATAGAGGCTAGGGTAACGGTGCTTCTTGTTGAGGACAATAGATGTGAGGAGTTACCTCACTGTTGTGTTGGAGACACCCGGACTAACACAACAGACCTGCAGTTAATTCAACTGTCATGAAGGTTAGAACTGATTTAGAGAGGCGTTAATCTAACTTTATTGTTATTTACTGAAGTTTATTGCATTATCCTGAGAGATGTTTCTAATAGTTTGTCCTCCCTATTTAGGGTAGATTCACAGATGTAAATCAATCATTCATACCGGGGAGGTTAACTGAGTGTGTTGGCCCAAATACACTTTTATCTTTTAGATGTCCTTTTCCCTTCATAATGTGGACCACGCATATTTTCCAAGTGTTTCCTTTAATGTTTGTCATATTGGCAAGAGATCAGAAACACATTATGTACTGTATATGGACAAAATCCTTCAGCAAGAGAACATCACATTGGAAATGGCTGCAGGCAAACCCTCTGCACTGCTGCAGGCAACCAAGGACAGCTGGATTGCCATTGTCCCTGAACTAAATTGTAGTATCTGACCTTTACCTTCTGTTATGAACAATATGTAAAGTACTGGGAAAAATTGACTATATATATGCGCAGAAATAACCCATTATGAAAACGTACGTCACTGAAAGATCCCGTCCTGCAGTTCCGGTACAATTATTGTGTTTGTCCATGTTAAATGTCTAATTTAGCTTGTTATCACTTCAGTCAATTAAAATGAAACTGAAAAGAAAATCTGTGAAAATAACAGATCCATGCTTTTATTCCTAAAATGTGAATACTTACCCAAACATAGGCCTTTAGATTTGGTCTTAATTAGGTCACACAGCATGACCAAAATTTGAAAAAAAGGGGGGCAAGATTGTGAGGTGTTGGAGATCGGCATGACACTTCATGACTGTGTCAAGCAGGCTTTCTTCCAGCGTCTTTGCTGAAACCTGTGCTGTGCTCCGCAAAACAGCCCAAGCGTCAGCCACTCTGTGCCCCTGCCTGGATTTCTCTTCATCCAAATGCATATTCAGTGCTGCCTAATAGCTCGGTAAGAGTCATTCTGAACAACTCATTCTCTCATTCTCGCTCTCTGACACAAAGACTGCTTGACAGAGTGTGAGAAAGAGACAGAAAAATTAACCAACTGCCACCGCTTGTGATGATAATTGGAAGCTACATTTTTTTGAGCCTTTAACATGGTCTGATGGGGACAAAGGCGCCCCGTCTGATTGATTCTCTTTGTTGCTACTGACATCTAGTGGGAACTCACTATTATGATGCTGCATTTACTTGAGATTGGAAGCGTTGACACAAAAGCTTCGTGAATCTCAGATCTGATGTTCTGGCATTTCCCTGACAAGTCTCTCTTTGGCAAAAAACTTCTTAAATATGAGTTTAACTTTCTGTCATTAAAAAGATGAAAAGATTAAATGAAGTTAACTTGTTATAGACGGTCCACCTCTTTGTTTCCTCTTTGTCCCAACATCATCAATCCTAGCTGTCTTTGTCCTCTTTAATGTCCCGTATTTGAATTTATGTCTGAACGTAATTATTACCTCGATAACCTGACGCCCTTTACAGAAAGGTCAGAGGTCATGTCAGCTATAAGAGCGCTCTTAAATCATGGATGCATGTTGTCGCAGGGACTTGAATCCCTTTTTACCAGCTGTTGTTTCTCTGCTGACGATGCCAACATGACACCTGTCACACTCCCAGTAACAATAGCAGATAATTAATATTTCAGGTTCGGCTACCTTCAGCAGTCCTCATGTTCAAAATAAATGAGCTCATATTGTTTCTGTTTCCTGTCAGAATAATGCAGTCTCTGTTGTCTGTGTACTGTCTCTGCCAGTCACACTGTGACCTGCCTGACTGTATAGCGTTACAGTATTCCCATTTTCAGAGTTGAAGCTAGGGCAAAAGATCCCTAAAATTAGCAGGGTAAGTGCCCTGTCTCTACCACTGCCCTGCAGCAGTGACGTTAATTGCACTCTATTTATACTTTAAGAGTGCAGGACTCAGAAAGATCAAGTTTCTGTTATGCTTTATTTCAGTGTCCCCAGGTTTACGTGAGCAGAGCAGTGGAAAGCCTATGTTTGGTATAAAGAGCTACATTAAGTAGGCATGGATTACTTTTTAATATTCTACTAATGTAACATTTTTTATGCACCCTAAAATACTGCCTTCCACTTTCTAAATAAGATAATTTCATGGATCTGGCTGCCAAGATAGGGTTGCAGGGCTTTTACGTCCCGCTATCGCAACCATTTCAATCCATCTAAATATGTATAATGATGCTTTTAATGCAAATGCTGCAACAGCGCTCAAGCTAAAGTACTAGTGACATATCAGAGCACAGTAAGAGATACATTTTCAATTCTCAGATACTTTGCCATTCAAAAGCAATCCCGAGTAAGATCACTGACACACAAGCGCACACAGATTATGTTGCGACACTGAATTTTATTCAAGTATCTCCAACACGCTTTTGTTCTTGAGTTATCATCAGTTAAATGAATCAGTTGAGAAAGAGAAAGGCAGCGACTGTTCATAGCCTGAATGTAAGTTGTCTATTTAGGATTTAGAGCCCCTCAGTGTGCATTCAACTTGGTGGTGCTTAGCACAGACAGACAAATAAAACATTCATGATGACACGAGATAAACAAAAGAGAGAGACTAATAAAAATAAGACTAAAGATGCAGGAATGGCCAGAGAGCCATCTGTTCCATTTCTGTGAGCTGCATCTGAGGTTAAAGGGAAAATTCACTCCAAAACAGAATCGACACATGATCCATGTACTCTGGATATGAACAAGAGGGCTTAAGCTCTGCTGTTATCATCGCAAAAAGTCCCATTTTCTTATATTGCTTCGCTGGCAGTGAATTAAATATCTCTGCCGATGTTGACATTACCCAGGTGTCGAAAGATGTAGGCACACTTGAGGCTCTAGTTTGAAACTATTCATTCGGACATAGGCAGACATTTTAAGAAAACATTCTTAGTTCAGAAATTCAGAAGATGCCAATTCACTGTCAGTGAAGCAGCCCCAGGTTTGAGATATGCATGTAAGATGAAAGTATAGTCCCATGTAAAAACGGTTTATGACATGAATTTTTGCTCAGAAAACGTCGCTTCTGATTGGAATATCACAAACTGCATAGGTCATAAATGTCTTTGTGGAGACCGGGGAGTGTTAGCCAAACAATGGTACCTGCTTTTTTTTTTTTTTTTTTTTTTTAAACTCATCCTCAGTCTCATGAAAGTCTTTCAAAATGATGGCTCTGCAGGCGGTCGAATCATGTCACAGTCACAGTATCAAACATCTCCAGGGACCGGAGAATCGTGTGTCTCATCTCTCACTTTTAGGTTATTACTTCGGCTTGTAATTAAAAAGATAAGTTAGTTGCTTCTCTTTTCGCCACCAGTTTACGGTCTGTAACAGGGCATGTCTCCGTGGCTGACATTTGGCACAGTAAGTTCAACACCTTTGCATATCAAAGAAACATAGCAGATGTGTGAACAAACAACCAGGCAAAAACAAGCAGGTTTGGGTGGTTGAGTTTGTTCAAACACATCCTTTCTGAATTAATATGCAAAACAACAACTGACCTACCATATTTACTCTTCATTTCCATGCATGTAACCTGGCTAGTTTGTTCAGATGCTTCCTAGGAATAATACTAAAACCCATCTTTCATACAGTCCAGCCACGACCAAATACACACAAGCACCATCATATCGTAAGTCTCCTTTTTACTGAGGCAAAAGAAAGGGGGGAAATGCATTAAAGCCTATATCAAGCTGAAGTTTCACCCAGCTTTAAATAAACCAACGACCACTTTAAAAGTCTGCATGACTTTATGTTAGAATCAAGGGATAACTGACCAGATTTCAGCCAGAGATTTAAGCCCCAGAGGCTTGGATGTTTATTGCTATGGTTTGGTCTGACACAAGGTTGGTAGGGCTACAAGCAAAGCAGAAGTCAAAAGGAGACAAAGATGAAGGAGAATGGTGTTGAAGAAAATAAGTTTGTGGCAGATCACTGTCAGGTACAGGGGACAAAAGGAAGAGTAGTGCAGGGGTGCCTCATCACGGGGACAGTAGTGGAAGTCAGTGCAGCTCAATGAAAGCCTCCATCTCCTCGGAGATGAGTCCCCGATAGGGCAGTCTGTGCTTCTCAATTGCACGAGCCGCCAGGCACTGAAGGGTGACGTAGTTCAGTGGGTAGAGGGCCGGGTGCCCACTGCTCTGCTCATCCAGCAGCTCGTAGGCTGTCTTCCTCTGTGCATTTTTAGCGTCAAAGTGAGCCCCGGCCTTCATAAGTAGTGCCATAATCTCTGGACAGCCGTTGCTAGCGGCGATGTGCAGCGGCGTGTTGTTCTCACAGTCACGTGAATCGACGTCTGCGCCGCACTCCAGGAGGAGCGCCGCCACCGCCTGGGAAGGGAAGCGGCCAACAGGATAGCGGCCCACAGACGTGGTTTCCTTGTCTACGGCCATGTGCAGAGGGGTGAAGCCGCTCCGACCTCGCGGGTTGAGCTTAAGCAGACGGTACACTGTGTGCTTCTTCTGATGCTCCTGCTCTGGGCTGCACTCCAGCTTCTCCAGCAGGAAGATGAGGTGCAGGATGATGGAGAGAGCTTTGGTGAACTGAGGAGCTTCTGGTGGGTTGTCCCTCTGCGCCACAGCTCTTTCTACCTCCCTCACGCTTTTCCCCAGCACAGTCATCAGATCGTGGAAGGTGATACGCGTCGACAGGGTGCCTTTGGCCCGGTCTTGGAGAACAAAAGAGAAGAGCTCTGCAAAGGACAGGAAACTGGAGGCTGTCATGGGGCTGAGAGGGTCCAGGTTGCTCTGCTGCATGTCTAAAGCGTATTTCCAAAGGCTGATGCAGCGTTCAAAGTTGCCCGAGTCGGCATACACAGCTCCCCTGTAGCGGATGTAATAAGAGGTGTCCGGGTGCGATGGCCCAAGGATGCGCTCTCGTACCAACAAGGCCTGCATCCTCATTTCATCAGGGTCTGTGATCAAAGCTTCCAGTTCCTCTGCTGTGCTCACCTCCTGTGCACAGCCATAGGCGGGGATAGGGGGACCAGGTGGAGGCTTGGCCAGGGACGAAGTTTTGTCCCCTGGTTGCCTCAGCTCCATGGCTCTTCTCCAGTACCTCATCGCCCCCAAGAGATCCCGCTTTTTGTCCACAAAAGTCGCCCCGAGGAGTTCGAGCGCATCGATACGCTCCTCTCTGGAGGTGCGAGGCTGGTGGGCGAGGTACTCTACGATGTTGGTGTGACCTGTGACACTCGCAGCGAGGAGCGGGGTCATCCCATATCCATCTCTCTCCATCCGAGCATTGCACTTGAGCAGCATCTTCATGATGTCCAGGCTGCCTGACTCAGCACAGTCGTGGAGGGCGGTGTTTCCTTTTACACTCTTGCGGTTAACATCAGCACCGCGGTCCAGGAGGAACTTGGCTATCTCCTTGTGGCCCTTGTAACAGGAGATCATGAGGCAGGTATGGCCGTGTCGGTTTGCTACCTCCATGTCGGCTCTGTGCTCCACCAGGTAGCGTACGATTTCCAGGTGGCCATCAAAGCAGGCTGCTCGCAGCGGCGTTGAGTTAGTTAGTGTTGCGTTGTTGACTGAGGCACCGTGTTTTAGTAGCGTCTTTACCACGGGGAGGTGACCGGCTGCCGACGCCGCCCACAGCGGCGGAGCCCCCTCGATGGTCTCGCCGTCAAAGTTAACCGCCCCCCCGAGTTCAACATTTGCTTTACAATGTTCAAGGAGGTAATCTACAACCTCTAAATGTCCGTAACGAGAGGCTATCAACAGAGGAGTGCCTCCCTGTGTTTTCTCCTCGGCTAAAGCCTCCAGCTCCTCAGGAGTTTTGTTGCTCAGCAACTTCTGGATAAGTTTCAGCTTACCATCTCTGGCCGCGTTGAAAACCGCCGTCGTTATGTCCATTTTACAGGCTCTGAGCTGCCGTGCTGGACACCAACCCCATAACCACTCGTTTATGGAAAAACTGTCGCGTCTGTTTTTAAATACCAGAGGGCAGGAATCATAGTTAGGACTCGGTTTCTAGCTCACATCTTTCTGCCATTTTGAGGGTGCTGTCAAGATGGCGTTTGTGTTGTTTGACAGGTCTATGTTTACGACGGCAGCGAGGCATTCTGGGTGACGTAGTTTTGATGGAATTCACGCGTCCATGCGCGGGAGGCGTTTTACCGTTTGGAAAGAACTACATCCCCCACGATGCAGGGGAGTTAAATAACCCACCAGCTGATGGGTTCGTTTGTTATGATTGTTCGGACCAACAAGGACCACTAGCTCACATAGACGGAGGGTGCCAGCTGATGCCCGGCTCGCAAACCAAATACACCCTCAGTAGGAGTTCTCAGTTTAAATGGAATGGATGCATATAAACTGTGCGTCACATCAGAGAGATAATCATTTTTGGTCTCTTAGAAATTAATAAACAAATGTATTAAATGATGTATAAATGATTTAATTACATTAAAACACAACACAAACATTGTTAAATGATAGCAAACACATTCCTTATTCTACTTCTGGACAAACTGGGAAACAAAATCAGAAATTATTACTATATTATTAATAAATACCGTCAAATAGATTTTCACAAAGAAGTAATTTGGCTTGTTGTTTTGGTGCATAACAAATATTAAGTAAAATATGTAAGGAAGATAAAAAGCCAGTACTAGAAAATGTAAATATATGCAAAATATGTTTTTTTAATTAAAAGAGATTTAGATGTAGTTTTGTGTAGGTATGTGCATGATATATTACGTTGTAATCCAAAAGATTTCAAATAAAATAATAATAATAATAATAATTAATGTAGTGAATATAGACAGTAGACGTTAATGTAACATGTAGGGTCTGGAGTGGAGGGTGAGAGTCAGTGTCAGCCTTGTTGATGAGGCCAGTGGCAGTTGGGAAAAAGTTACAGACATATATGAAACAATGAAGTCTCCTCCTGTGAGTAATTATCACAAAACTACAAAACAAATGTGTGTTCATCCAGTGATATTCAACATTTATTGCCACCATGACCAGAAAATTGTGTGTTTTATAATTTCAGATAATCAGTTTCAGCCTAAATTATACAAGCTAAGGAAGGCTAAAGAAATCAACACAGTCAAATGACAGTAACTTGATCTCACAGACACTGAGGCCTCCCGCATTATGAGCAAACATCATCTGCTGCCAACAGCATCAGGCTTCTGCAGTCATGTCACATTAATAGGGTAGTGAATAACAAGGTGGTTAAGCCATACTGCGCCATTAAATCAGTGCTGTTAATATTGTTTGATAGCACCTATTGCAATGTGTTTGTTGCAGTAATTTTGCATCATCACTAGGGAAGTAATTCATTTTCCATGCTGGTACTGTGAAATTCCTGCATTAGCAATAGCATCTAGGTAATTATCACATATTTACAACCCTCATAAAAAAAAAAAAGGAAGGAACGATCAAATAAAATTATCTACATAGCAAGTAGCTGTGGAATCAAGACTGATCTGAACATCTTGAAGAATCTTGAGGAGATCACATTACTTTATTCTCCTTTGCACAGCAGAATATTGACTTGAATATTGACATGCATGAAACTGTGCGTGAACTTCGGGACCTTACATTCATGCAAATGTGGATATTGACTTTTTTCTTCTGTATCTCTCCACAGTATGAAAAATCATATGCCTACTTTCCTATGCATAAATGCAGTCTGGCATGCAGCATATTACAGCTGTTGATGAGAGCTGAGCCGTGAAGTAGGATTAGAATATGTTATAAAAATTCATAGAAGAAGTTCACTTCTTGGGATTTGAATACTGGTGTAATGACATGACACCTCGTCTTGCCGACAGCATCACAAAGCCCTTTTCAGACTTTTTCTTAAACTAAAGTAAGGAAACAAACAATAAAAACATTCTTGAACAAAACAAATCTACAGTAAGTATGTTCTTTTTATAGAATATATAATGTTTACAAATTAAAAGTTTGAGTAGGTCATGTAGAGAGGAAATTCAGGACACAATCCATGTCTTATTACCTTACTGGCAGTCAGATGGGGTTATATTCACCGCACACATTTCTTGCCAAAAAGTCGATGTAATCATTACTTAAAATGAATGATCACTGAATTTAGAAGAGCCTGGGAGGCATCTTAAGCTTAACCTTGACTCTCCATCACCTCTGCCAATATCACAAGGGAGCTGCAGTGACTGCTAAAATCTGTGAAAAACAGGTGTATAAAATGTCATAGTAATAAGCTCAAGGTATCCAATGAAGTACCACTGTTCTGAATCCATAACCAACCAACTGTCTTTAGAATCTGATTGTAAAATCCTCTGATTGTAAAAAAGATTCTGATTGGTGCACAGAAATGCTGTATGAACCATGTGTGTTGACTGTGCATATGACCATAAATCTTTTGAATCTCTAAAATACATTCAAATCACTAAGAAAAACAGAAGAGACAGAAATATTTCATGTGAAGTAACCAAAACTGTTCTAACTTTGGCAGAGAATGTTTCCATGATGAACCCCATTACTAATAGTGAGACGATGACCGAGAAAATACGTTTTCGGGGTTCTAAAATGCTCATTGGTTTACTTAATCCAGAGATTATTAGACAATCACAGTCTACAAAGGCAAAAATAATTACTTAATTTTCCTCACTAGTTTTATCTTTTTTCTTTCATGTCTGTGGGAAATTAGTGTTCTTGAAGCCCACAAATGAATGTGTCCCACTTGGGTGCCTGTGGGGACTTAATTCAGTACTTTATAAGCAAATGGAGCTGGCTGCAGATCACCCTACATCATGAGGCTGAGAGTGTTCTCAGAGCGTTTACATTTTTTAATAAAATGTATTTTTCTTTCCTTTTCAGGGTCACAGGAGCATCTGTCTTAGTGTATATATGGGCAGATGGCAGACAACAGCAGGTTATCAGGCAATTAAAAGTTGCTTTCAAAGTAATAATATTTTTGGGGGGGGCCTGTAAAGTGTCATTCTGATGTTTCTCCAGTAGAGGAGGCATAAGATCCACACTTGGATCATGCGCTTTAGTGCTTAATGGAACCACCGTGCATACCTGACAAATGTATGTGTGGACAGTTATGGTCATGTTTTACTCCCTCAGTACAAATACATTTTAATATATCAATCAAAACATCAAACATTGAACACTGAACACAGTACTGTACAGATAAATGATATCTAGAGTAGCAGAGTAATTCAGCCATGATTAAACCTCCTGTCGTCCTTAATAATAATTTGAAACTCGCTGGAGGGCAGCCTGAGTTGCAGGCATGATTTCAAAATTAAACAGGGAGTTTGGTTGCGCACAGAGACAATATTGCGTGCAAAGACCCAGGATTAAAAGCCTCACAAATGACACCCAGCCCGTGTCTGCCTCAGAGGACCCAGCCTCCAACTTGTTTGCAAAGGAGGGTTTGTAATCATTTCCTAGGGCTTGCTCCTGATCCTGAGGAATTAATAGAAGATAAAATCACAGAGACAAAGCTGCAGGCTGAAAACCGCATCAGTGAGAGTTTAGTATTTTTATTCATAAGTAGTTCAAAAGCATGTCACGACATGTAACAGTCATATTCATTTTACATCCAAGGTCAATTAAAATCTAATTTCCAAATATGCATTTTTCCAAGTACACAGAGGCATTGTTGATTTTCCACAGGAACGTGCATGTTATATTACTGCATTATTACAAAAAAATAAAGCTTCATATTAAACAAAGTCATCATTGCATCACAGCTAATATGATACTGAGCCACATCACAAAGCTCATTGGAGAAGGCAACACCTTTTGTAACTCAATACTTAGAGAGAAACAGACAATCAAGGACGACAGCTCCACTGTTCACATTGCTAATATACTGATAAGCATGTCAATAACGGTGGTTTCCATTTGTTTGACCTGGACCGAGCCCAAGTGATCTCAAGTGGAACTTTTAATTCTACAGAGGCCTAATTTTTTGTCCATTGATACAGTGTGCAAGATGCAGCTCCTTTGCCATCAGCATTATCAGTATGCTTTCACATTCCCAGTATCAGATCTGTGGAGTGGGATAAGAAGGGCCTTCGAGACGTGGAGCTGCTTGTTTTCACTGAAGTCTGACGGGGACTCCCTAGAGGCCCGCGAGCAGCTCACTGAGCAGCACCTCCCTTTCTCCTAGAAGCACGTCTCTCCTCAGACTGGTTCCTTTGTTCACTACTTTTATCTTCATGGCCAGACTCTTTACCTGCGACTGGGGCAGTGCGTCAAAGAAAAAGTCCTCATTAAATACTGGATTCCTGCTATTCTTGATGATGGTGCTCCTCTGTTTCTGCTGCTTGCCAGGATTCAGATAGAGTGCTACGCAGCAGTTAATGCTTTTAAGGTCCGTCTGCCTGTCGTAAAGGGCCTCAGCTGCAAGCACGCGCACCCTCAGGCGAGCTGCCTCTGGGTCGTAGTGAGTGCTCAGCCTCAGTGTCCCCCCCTTGTGGAGGTTTACAGTGTGCTCGCGCTGCAGGAGGTCTGAAGCTGCCCCTCTTAAGATACTGCTTTTACATCCACGAAAGGCAGGAGAGGGGGGGCAGCGCATGCGGCGGCGCTGCATGTTGGGGCTGTTGTCCGCTGAGCTGCAATCATCAGTGGAGAGAGAACTGTGGCGTGCCAAGGAGCGCTTGGCACGAGAAACCTTAAGGGAGAGAGAAAAAGCAGTGGGTAAACATACAGAATACAGCCTGATGCTACATCAAAAAAGGGAAACCCTTAAACACGCACAGACTCTTAGAGACACAATCCTCACCTTGGCTTGTGTCTCCTGGGTGATGGAGCGTAGGAGAGAGGCAGAGCGGGACAGGAGAGGGGAGTTAAAAGGGGATGACTCGGCTGAGGAGCAGGTGTCACTCTCTCCACCGCTGAAATAGCGGTAAGGGTTCGGGTCTGCTGGGGCCAGAAGAGTCCCCCCTTGGGATCGCCTCTGGGAGTTCGGGGAGGTGAGAGGGCTGCAGGGGTCGCTGTGGAATAGGCTCTCCTTACGTCGAGTATGAGGAGACTCCACCAGGGTGGAAAAGCCATAGGAGGTCTGAGCCTTGGGGACGTATGGTAGAGACATTGCAGTCTGTGACTGGGGGTCTGCATTAGTGTTAACTTCAACGCTGACCTTGTCTGCAGGTCCAGCACCAGGCTCGTCGGCGCTCTCTATTTGGATGATGTGACGGTTGGCTGACTTCTGGAGATTTCCAAGGCGGGAAAAGAGGCGAGGGCTGCAGGGGTTCTTGCTGCTCCTAGCTCTGGGGCTCTGGCTGCAGATGGCATGGTCAGAGGAGGAGGGTCGTAATGTGCAATGCTGTGGTTCTGGGGTGAGAGACTCCTCTGGTGGGCAGCAGATCAGTTTTGGGGGGATGAAGAAATCAGGGATCTTGTCTGGAGTAAGGACATTGGCATAAACAGAAACAGGAATGGCCTCTACTGTCTGTGGGGGCTGGGATTGTGTCCCACTGCTCTCCACAGAGCTACGGAGCTTCTCCAGTAGCCACATGCCCACTCAGATGCCTCAGCTAACAGTTTCTCTGTGAACAGAAAAGTGATGCATGAAGAGGAGGGAGGACATCAAACCACAACAAACACACTAAATCAACATTTTCCTCGAGGCTTTCTAAATATTATTCCCCAAATAAGACACATACCTCACACTAACTATATGTTGCATTTTACACCTCAGTAGAAAACCAATCTCTTGAACCATGCAGCTCACCAATTAGTCAAGGAGAGTAAACATATAACTTGCAGGCAAGAAGGACACATTTCTTTCACAATTCACGATTAAAAGAGTGTCTAAGCACCTGCAAACAGCACTTTAATTAAATGTGAAATCAGTGCGCAAACATAGTGAGATAAAAATAAACCTAAAAATTCACCCCCAAACGATTTAAACGAGCGCAGTTGGGTTCTATCATCTCAGCCAAATCCAGCATCTTTAACAAATCAAACCACTGCTGTTTCTTATTTCTGTATTATTTCTTTCTCCTCATTAAAATCACTTAAGTCACTGGAATTGGAATTACTCAATAAAATCATTGAAATAAATGAGCGAAGGCGCATCTAAAGAACTTTTCCCCCTTCCTCACACAAAACCAGATGAAGTAACATCGCTTTACAAATGTAACATCTAACATCAAACATAAACAAACCTGTTGGGTGTTGGAGTCTTTCTCCCGTTTCCTTCGAAAAACTGCGTGCGCTCCTCTGCAACCTCTCCAAGCGCTCTGCGCGTAAAAGGTGTTTTCCCGTCAGTCCAACTCCAAGTGTGATCCAAAACGCCTGCCAGCCGTGAAAGACCGCTATATGAGGCACTCCCGCTTTATACGGCGGGGTCTCTGACTTCTGAGCCAATGAGAAGGTTGTGAAACTCTCCCTTACCATTAAACTATTCTCGCCACGAGGTTGGGGGTGGGGGATCTAATCTAAAGGCTGTTGTTTCATCACCCACAAAGTGTTGCAAATGATGTATGTTTCATATCCCTCGCCTCATTGATTTGAAGAGAGCGTCACAGGGATTTCATTTAGCGTTCACGTGAGATCTATTCTCTCGTGTATTATTGTCAGATAGTGCCTCCCAGTAATGTAGACGCCTTAATTGGACTTCCTGGTGGTGATTATGTGGAGGGACAATATGTTGTGTTCACAGCCACCATCTCAACTCATTTACCTCCGATAATAGAAGAGGAAGCTTTAGTGATGATACTACAGAGGCTTTTTACACAGGTAGGGGGATAAACACTGAGTTTTATGCCTTTGTTTTAAAACTTTTCTGTCCTGCTGTGCACTCATGTCTCCCAAACTTAGCCTATAAATCATCACAGCTTGAAGTGACTGGAACAAAGAAAAGACCTCACCTTGTGCCTGTTGTCAAGTCCCTACACTTGCCTGCAGTTAGTTTTTGGATAGTTTCTTACATTGCAGTGTTTGTCCATAAATCTTCTCATGTATATGCCACTGACTTTGATGTATTGCTAAGGTAATGCCCTCAGTTTCACAGACTCTCCGCTGCTTGCTGTAGCTTACCCAAAAACTCTGACAAAGACCTGCGGCGAAGCTGCCTTCTGTAGTTTTGAACCCAGTCTCTGGAACAGTCTGAGGACAGCAGCATCAAATGAGGTGTTTAAGCCCCCCACTGAATACTCACTTTGCTTGATGTGATTTTTATCTAGAGCTGAAACAAGTCGATTCATAGATGAATACATAGTTGATACAGAGAATGAATAGTCCCAACAAGTCCTTGTTCAAGTTTCTTGACATTTTCTTCTTCTTGAGATTTGTTTTGTTTGTTTTTTCTTATGATAGTTAATTAAATATCTGGATTTGTCAGACACAAAATAAGTTAACTTTAATGACTTTAGAAAATTGCACTGAATATTTTTCAATATATTCTGTTTTTATAGACCAATTAATCGATTAATCAAGAAGAGACTCAGATAAAATGCAAATCAAAATCCTGTTAGTAGCAACTTGAGTGCCTGCTTTTAAAGCCAGCCCTTTTTTGACTGCATATGCATATGTGTGTGTATTTTAAAAAATACAATAGTTGTTTTACTTTACTTAAACCTCTCTTTCATAACATTATATAAATATGTCATGGAGTATTAATAACTTACTACCATGTAGTTGTAAGCAAATAAAAGTGTTATTAATGCATCTGTCAATGATGATAAACACCTTCAAATATCCTGATATCAGTTTACAACTACATTATAGTGTGCTATAAACATTTTATTACATGCTAAATAGAGTGATAAAATGTCACATTTTCAGTAGTTTGTCCTAATATTCATCACTTTCAGCTGTATCACTTGTGTGAAATGAGACATGATAGTCAGTATTTATTTGAGTAAATTTGGGCAGCCCAAATATGCAGTGCCAGGATAGCAGATTTAAAAACAAAAACTGTAAAATTACATAATGTAGTGACAGAGGAAGTTAAAAAAAAAATCATTTTTTTTTCCATTCACTTAAATTTAATGCCAGCTCACACAACACTTGAGTAAAGTAAAAAGTAATAAGGATTGATGAGTTGTCTTTGTTTTCTAAGGGAACCTGTTTCTGTTTGGAGAAAGTGAAAGAATGCAACCCACAGTGTCTTTTGCCAGGTGTTAAACATGGAGGTGGATCTGTCATGGTATGAGCAGCCATCTCGTAGGAGTCATTTGGACCAGTCAACGTTCTGCAGGGTTTATAAAAACGGCCAACAAATGTGAGGCCATTTTGCTGGAAGTTGCTGGAAATACAGTCCCTTCATCATATATTTCAGTCCCCCACACCATGCTGCATTACTAATATTTGTACAGCTTGTTTTGGCCAATATCAATAGCTTCACTAAACTAAACATATTCCATAAAGGTCAGGTAAGAAATAGCAGAAATAAACTATTTGTGTCTCCACACATTACTATATATGATCATAAGAATGCTATTGCACAGTTGAAGTTACATGAATTGGATACTTTTTCTTTGACTTTAAACTCTAATACTTTGGTATTTGCATGTTTATTTCTCCTTGTGATCAGTCGGACCTGCTTGGTTCAGTTGGAGGCACACAAACTCAAACTTGTGTACAATCCCTCCTACCCTACCCTACCCTGAACAGCATACTTAGCAAAGATATTATGCCTCTTGGTGTTAAAATGTTTTTGTCCCACTTTCGGTCTAATCAAAAACATTTCCTCTAACCTTATTTAATCAGGGTAGTTTCACTGAGTGATGTGATGTTTACATTATGCTATCCTGATAACATTTATCTATAGAACTGAAAAAGATGCTGCCATAAAAAACTGAAGAAGTGGACTACCTTCATTGCAAACAGACCTACTTTACAAATTAGATGCAAAAAATATGTCATAATATTGGAGAAACCTGAAAATACCAATCCACTACTGCGCTACAGCCAATCTAATTGAGTTTAAGTGACTCAAATGCAGGTGTGTGAACCTGGAAAATAAATACGTAAGAAGGCATTTAGCTGTAATTACTGCCAACGATGGCCCTACAAAGGCCCAAGTAAACATGCAAAAATACTTAAGCCAAATGAGATCCATTCATGCAATTTTTCTGAAAATAGATTGTAGTCAATTATAGATTAGTGATGAACCATTAGATTAGTGCACCAGGGGATATGATTCATCCATTGGACAAGGCATCCATTTAGACATCTGACCAGTCAACTATCTAGTGATTCCACAGAGAGTCCCTCAACCCTCCCCAACTACGTAAATGGACTGTAATAACTCTAAAGGTCTATCAGCGAGCAGAATGATGGGGTCATAGGGAAGAGAGAATAGGCACAAGAAATTACTCATACATTTATTGTATATCCATATTTATTTATTTTAGAACCCTGATTTAAATCAAATATCACATCCATTCTGAGTTAAATATATTAAATATTGTAAATATTTTACTGTGCTTTGCTTTTATTACGGAACAATTCATCTTGTGTTTCTCATGTCTCATTTCTCACTGTCAACCTTTTTACAGAAATAATCAGAAATAATAATCAGGTGTTGTGTCTTTAAAAATCTTAAAGCTGCACTGATCAATACATTTATTTTAACAGTGGATCAAATGCGAGTATAATGTGAAAGGGCATAATTCAAAGTGACACACCAAAATGCCGGTGGTCCTTCTCCTTCCGCTACGTAGCCAAAATGGTGACCACTGAAGTCGAGAAGTGTCAAGAGTTCTGTGCTCAACTTTCACTCACAGTACACTGCATTTTTGCTGTAAATGACGGTGTGAACGCTTTTATGTCCTCAAAATAGCAAGTGTAAGTATGGAAGTATGCAAATTGAGGCACGACATGAAAATAATATTACATATAGCAAGCTAAAGAGGTAGATGTTTCTCTCAGGATTTGGTAGAAAGCTAAAAGGAATGTAAAAGGAAACCTACCTACATTTATCTGGCTGCAGGCAGACAACTCAAAAATATGATTTTTATTCATTATTACTTTCCACATCAAACTGTCAGGTATAAAACTGTGTCATGTCTTAGGAATCTGTACATTTGATTATTATGGTAATAGTAGTGACGATGAAGATGATGTCTTACATCGTCATTATTTCATGCGTCAACGCCACATAAAAACATCCTTCACATAAACCTGCAACATATGAACGTGTCTGCGTGCACACACACAAACAGGATAATGTGACTCTGCCTGTTATAATTGGACCAAAGCTGGTGTGCTTCTATTTAATGAGGCCGTCCACATTTATCTGATTCTTCCCACAACCTCTCCAACCCAACCTACAACATGTAACACACCATTTCTTACTCCAATTAAGGCTTTACTGTAGGCTATCTACAGTATCTACAGTAACTAAACATGTGACACGAAGCCCTGCACATCACTTCAGCTGACCGCCAGCTGATCCAATTATCACCAGGCATGTTTGATATATGAAAAAATGTGAGCTATTTCTGCTACTAACTTTGATTGCCGCAGCCACATACCAGCCACATGTTGACTGGTTTTGCTCACTGTCTCATCCGTGGTTTTGACTGAGTATGTGTAAGGAGTTCAACAACTACTGGACAGATTGCTGTGGGATTTGTTACAGACATCCATGGTGCCCAGAGGATGAATCCTAATGACTCTGGTGATCTCTGACTTTTCCTCTAGCACCACCAAGACACTGTCATTTGTGGGTCTGAATTCAATACCTTAACCACTACTCTTATTTTCATGAAATCTGGTACACACATTCATGTTCCGCTCCTGTAATCATTTGATGATTTCTTTTTACTTTCCGTCTGGCGTCAAGTCCAAACTTCAATTTGTCTAATACTTATTCAACTGCAAAACTAATGACATTCTCAGCAGCCCCGGCTGCATTTTTTATTTGTATTTGTGGCATGCTAAAATGCTAAACTAAGATGATGAATACCTCGGGAAGCCCTAAGCAATCATGCATTCATACATTTTATTTCCTCCGTTTTCTTGTGAAAACAAGTTAATTTCATTTGTTTTCTTGACATAACGGAATAATCTTCTCAAGATAACAAGACTTTGTTTTCTCAAGATAATGGGATAATTTAGATCTTGTGATATTGGGATAACCAGACTTTGTTTGCCCAGTGTCAAAACTTTCCTTGATCCATGATCGGGCAGCATAGGGGAGATGCCGACTTTGGGATTAACCTCCTTTCACTTCCCACAGCAGTGAAAGTCAGGAGCTCTGGAGTTGACTTTGAGACACAGTAGCCTTTTATTTAATCGCGTACTGTAACATATACTGTATATTTCGTTCTAATCAAACTTCTAACACTACCCTGCTCTGTTGCTCTGCAGTTCGCACATTCACTCTGCTCCTCCCTACTGCTCACTCACTCTTGCTTGACCACTCACACCTTACACACACACCTTACACACTGCTCAGTTCCCCATGGGAACTACACTACTCTACACCGGGATAACAAAAAGGATAGTCTAGTATATTATATCATTGCAGGAAACATCATTCAATGTAGCAATGTCAGAGGAGCAGTATAAATAGTGAGAGTATATAGATCAATGCTTCAAATTCATCACGTGATGGAAGTCACTGGCCTATCATATTTGATTTGTTATATAAAGATCAAATTAATTGTGTCATTATATTGGAAAAAAAAAGTCGTTATATTGGAAAAAAAATTATCCCGTTATCTTGAGAGAACAAATTAAATGAAACTGTTATCACGAGAAAAGAGAGGAAATAAAATGTATGAATGCATGACCACTTAGTTCTTCCGTACACACCTGCTGCCATTAACGTGTAGCAACACCATGAACATGCTAATGTTAGCATTTAGCTCAAAGCACCACTGTGCTTAAGAGCAGCCTCACAGAGCTGCTTGTGTAGATGTAGAATTTATTGTTTAAATCTATTGTTAGAAATCTATGTATTCATGTTTTATTCACAGTTTCTCTGCTGCTGCTGCTGCAACCTATCAGCCTTTTGACTCTGAGGTTTCCTAATTGATCAAATTGATCCAAAGTCAAAAAGTCAGCCTTCATACCTAGAACCAATCAATATATTCCTTCTTAAAGAACTTAACATTCAACATATTTACGGCAGCAATCTGACAGCAATTAAAGTTGTTCCGGAGGCAAACGTGCACACTCCTCAGTATTGATATTATGACTATTAAGAACTGTTATGAAGTTTGCTCATTAACTACTTTGCTAGGCTGATTTAATATACTTTAACGTGTTTGTCATGTCTCCTTATATTTCTTCCACGTGGGTAGATCGAAATAATCTCCATGTTTTTTTTGTTTTTTTTCTGGTATTACATCTGACTTACAGACACACTGAGAGTGGTTGAACAGTGTTGCTATGATCTCTGATCCGTTCTATATCTAAAAATACTCACTGCCTCAATAAACAACATTGTGGCTGTATTTTTAAATTTCAATATGCTCACCTAGAATGACTGCACCTGTCATCCTCGAACATTACTGGCGGAAATATGAAATCCGAGACAAATAAAAGAGAATCAGGAGCTCACCATGTGACTGAAGTGTCGTCAATTTTATTGGTTATGTCATAAAGGTAGTCTATAAACAGGACACAGGGTACAATAGGCAGAAATGTTCCTACGCATTTCAGCAGCATTGCGTTCATTAGGGTGTACCCACCAATGAATGTTCTTTGGCTGTTGTTATAATGAGCCTTATAGGCAAGAATTTATTCTCCATCATAGAGAAAATAGCAGACCCGTCTGTTCATTTTAGCTTAATTTCTGTGAACAATATGTGCCTGAAATATATTGATTTCAGTGCTTCCATAGCCATTGTTGGTGGTTGAATTATTCTCAAAGAAAAAGTAATAAAAAGTTCAAATTAAATGTCAAAATGTCGAAATGCAGGCTTGTCAGTATGATTTCCCTTCCAGATTTTTATGTGCTATATATACACCAGACATGGTCTATCTGTAGCTCATTCATACACATATTCATACCCTGACTCCGGGCACACAGTGTTGGCAAAGGCTGCCGTACAAGATGCCAGCTTCTCATCAAAAGTTAACTAATCCCATTCATACACTTCCACACAATTGGGGAGCAATTTGGGGTTTAGCATCATGCCCAAGGACACTACGAGGAGCCAGGGATTGAACTGCTAATATTCTGATTAGTGAACGACCCATCAAATGGACCAAATGACTTGGTCGTGGTCTCAAGTCTCAAGCAAGTCCTTTCAGAATATCAACAAGGAGCATGTTTACATTTAATATCCTCTTTAATATTTAAACTGAAAACATAAATAGGACAGAGGTTAAGCATGTCTCCAGCTTCAAGTTTCTGGGTGTCCACATCTCTGAGGACCTCCCACACTTGAACCCTGGTCAAGCAGGCTCACCAGCATCCGTTCTTTTTGAAGAGTCTCAAGAAGGTCCATCTGTCTCCTGAACTTCTACACCAATGCGAGCGTTCTTACCAGCTGCACCACAGTATGGTATGACAACTGCTCTGTCTCAGACTGAAAAGCACTGCAGAGGGTGGTGAAGACTGCCCAGCATATTACCAGTTCTCGCTGTGCAACTTTTCTTTCCCCTTCACTAATGACCCCCTCTTCACACCACATACTAATACATATTTATACCTCTGTATATATCTATAGCATATTTATACCCCACTGTCTATACTGTACATATCTGATCTATAGCGTATTCATATTTAGCTGTTTATTCTGTATGTAATATCTACCAATGTAATATCTACCAATTATGTTATGCTTGTCACAGGTTTTGACAAGAAAGAAGACGATGTTGCATAATTTAACTTTGAAACTGTCCATCACAAGTTCAACAATGTTAGAGGAGGGCAACGCTAAATCTGTGGAGCATTCTTTTTAACATTATCTTCATGTTTCTTAGTTGTAGATGGCTATTCTGTCAGTGTCAGTGGTGATTTTTGCACCTTGTCTGTTGCATTTGTATTAACCGCTTTGCTTTATCTCATTTCCTTCTTATATCAAACAGTTATTTTCCAATGTATCCAGTCGATTTGTAAAAAAAAAAAAATCTGTGTTGTAGAAGTTTCTACAAATTCAAACCAACATGTTCCTCCTCTTTTGTTGCCTCATTCTTCATTTGTCATCTACGGCACTCATTTGATCTATTCTGAAATGCAGAATGTCTTTTATAAACTAAGAGCAGATAAGATAGTAGCCTGTAATAAAGTCAAAAGCTTTCTGTGTGAGTCATGGCCTCCAGTAAGGCTGAGATGAGAGGATGGTAGTGAGTTGAGTCATGTTGATACAGGAGGATCAGATTAACATTGGACTGAATCCAAACACTTCCCATTCCAGCAGTACAATATTTAGCATATTAGTCGAAATGAAGAATATTATTTTACACTGAATATAACCAGACTGTGCTGCACAGAAGAAATGAATTATGCTTAAGATATGAGCTTATTTAAGACTCAATAAAACAAATAAAATAAATAAAAACCTTTGTTTGGCTGCAGTACCACTAGACTGGACCTGCCATAGACACCTGTAACATATTAATGGTACTAAATTGATGTGTAATGTGCTTTTCATTATTTCTGCTTCAGTTAAGGTGATACCACTTGTTGGTGCACATGGAGGATCCTGCTTGTAAACCTCGTAAGTGTCTCGTTGAGCAGAGAGCACACACACTGTTGGATAACAGTGTTTTGGTTGGCACAAGGCTCATTCTGCTGCCATACTGATATCCTCTTTATGGCTCGAAGACAAGCGACCCATCTGGTTTGGGGCCACTGGGCACCAAGGTAAACAAACAGCAAACATACACAGCTAATGAGAGTAGATTATGTGTCGCTTAGTGTCTTCTCAGAGTTATGATGATGAATTTGTTTGAAGATTGTCACATATACAGACGAGAAGCCATGAGTGTACATCGCACAAGTAAACACGGCAAAGAGAGAGAGAGAAAAAAAAGAGGAGCCAGATGGAGAGGGGGTGAAGACGGTACAAGATGGAGTATGTACAAAGTGAAGAGTGGACCTGTACCATCTGTAAAACAGTTGGGAAAAATAGCCTGAAGGAGAAGGGAACAAGAACATCAAAAATAAACACAAAAAGGAGCAAGTCATTTCATTTTATGTGCCACTCAGCACAGTCGACGCATAAAGCAGATGTTCTCAGTTCAGTTAAAATCATTAAAAACCTCTGAAGGCACAGCTTCCAGCAACAGCTGAGTGTCCTAAATTTAATGAAATCATAAACTGGAGAAAGAACTGGAGAAAACCTGTCTGAGATGTGGATTGTGAGCCTTTAAAAGTTATTTAAGGCTTTACACAAACTGACAAAACTTCACTGAATGATACAGCAGAAATACATACTGTAGGTAAAATTATGCAAGGAAATAAAGGTCAAACCTACATACATAGCAGACAAACATCCCTTTAAAAGGTTAAAACTAGTTTCATATGATGGTTTAAAATGCCTTTTTATAACTCACAACCTAACCTACACACACACACACACACACACACACACACACACACACACACACAGAAACTCAAAGCTGTTTAAAACTCTGAATTTAATGCATCAATTGTCATCAATTTTCCAGATGAGGGGGTTGGCTGCTCAAATAAACTTTCATATTAATTAAAAGATTCATGTGGGAGCCGACCGAGGAACATTATTCAACATTTACAGTCTTTAATCTTTTGTGAGTTCAGTTTTGTAGCCTTTCCAAGGTACATTTTACCTACCTTACTCTGCGCAGGAAGTAACCAAACACACCAGCAAATATATCACACCTGTTCTCTATTTATACAATATCATATTGCCTATAGCTTATATTAGATCACTCACATAGCACAGTCAAGTGTGCCACATGCTGAATGACATTTCAGGAGTCATGTGCAATAGACCTGTGATATTTTATCTGACACACAAGAATTCATTACATTCAGATCTTAAACGAATACAGCAACTGATGCTCTCGTGTTTCATAGTCCAAATAAAAAATCTAACAAAATACAATGAAGGTTACTGTTACTCTAGTCTAGAATCAATTTTTAAATTACAACAACTAGTCAGTAAACTACACTACACATTTATCACCACCAACAGAACATTTATCCACCAGCTGTTATAAATACTTTAGATGTGTGTACAAATAAAATCTCGCATTGTTCAGTGATGTTAAAATGCATAATATACATGTAAAATCAACTTATTAGGAAAGGAGTTAATTTGTGGAATAGATCAGTATAACTTGCTTTGGTTTGGTTTGGTTTATGTTTATTTAAACCGTATGAATTGAAATGACTAAACTAATATTACTTTCTCACATAGAAACTTCTTATATTTTATACAGTCTAAAGTCTAAAGAATATGTGGCATACATTAGTAGTATTTTCTGATTTTAGGTTCAGGTTGTGATGTCTCATCAATTCATAACAGCAGAAGTTATTTCTTCAAGAAAGATCATTGTATCAACTAACTAGCTTTCAGAAACTGAGCACTCTGCTGGTGTCTATTTTGATTTATCAAACCAAGTGTCCCAAAACAGTTGCAGAGATGAGGTTTTGGCTCACGAAATATTCTTTTTGGAACATTTTTGTGTTTTTATTGGACTGCTAAAAGTAGAGGGATGACAGAAATTCAGGGTAGTGAGAGAGAGAGAGAGAGAGAGAGGAAGGACATGCAACGAGTCCTCCGCCAACTTAGGCTATTGTGGTATGTCTGACAGTATAAAGAAGGGATGGTGTATGCGTGACATCACCCGGTTTCCAAATCTGTGGCTCTGGCTGCCGCCATGTTGGCAGTCCTGCGTCCTCCGCCTCCGGGCTAATCTAAAAATCAGCAAAGACGTGGATCATCTGCGGACCTGAGGCGGGCCAAATGATCCCTAAGTGCTTAAACAAGCCATCTGCAATGGCACCCACCTGTCAGTCAAAGCAGCCATGTTGTTGGACATTTTACATGGGGACTTATGTAGTCTGACTGCAAGGTAAAGTGATGAGATTATGCTCACTATAACGGACGTTGATTTTTTTTTTTTTTTTAGGTGGGCCTTTTTAATGTGGCTAAATCTAAATCTGTGGCTAAAGCTAATTATTAATATTGTTCACAGAAATTATTAATTAATAAGTACTAAGGTCAAATCAAGCCGATCAAATTTGAGAAGCATTGTTGTAAACAATTGTGTTAAAGTATCTTATTTCTTGTCTTTAAGTCACCTGTTTTACACAAAATAACAATGTATCTTTTAAATGAGTTGCTATATTCTTACTGATTTTCTTCCCCTGTCACTTAATTATCTCATAATGTACTTTTCATTTGACTTGTGCCCCTTTTTCCATCAAGACTTTGTATTTGACAGACAAGACAAAGTCCTTCAGTTACTTGGCTACTTAAGATCTCCTCCGCCTGCATTCCTATTTGCACTCGTGTGTGCGTTTCGCGAGCGTGTTCCCTCCATCACTTGTGACTGCTTGGCATCTTGACAAGTGTGTGACAGTCAAGTCTGTCAACAACGGCAGCGTGATGAATCCTTACACAATATGCTGGCAATGAACAGCGTCTCTCCAGCAGACAGAGAGAAAAGAAGGGAGGACAAACTGGAACACTGTATATTTTTGACAGGAAGATAAACAGAACAGCCTGGGTTCATCACCAAAACAAATAAATCGATGAATGAATCATGGCAGACTCTGATTGGCTCTGGGACAAGAAAGCTTGATTAGTTCTACAATCAACAGATGTCAATAATTCTTGAAACTATTGAGCGTTGCTGGCTCTCTATTCTTGAAGTAATACCATGTCCTTAAAGCAACAAAAAGACAAGGACAGTTCGACCTCTCCTTCTATTGAGTTCCGACATTACATAAAAGTGAAAACACGTTTGTCATCACACAAAGTTCAGCCTGGACGTCAAAGAGACAAATAAAAATAGTGGTACTTTTGGATACCATGATTCTAAAACCATTTGTGACACTGTACCATTGAACATGAGGCGGTAGAGGGTCGCCCGTGGAGCTGCACAGTTTCATTGCTGTTGTTTTTCACAGGAAAAGTCAGATACATAGCCTATTTTTAATTCTTCCTCTGCTGCACAAAAAACATCCTGCTGTCTATGAATTGGTTTCTCAGTGTCAACACAGAGCCTTAGGGGAGAAGAAGGAAATGGCGGGAGTGAAGTACTCTGCTAATAGGAAGAATTAAATGAAACGAGGACCCTTTAGGGCTCCTTTACGTAGTCTCTCCCGACTCAGTACCTTAACAATGCTTCCCCTGGCCTTTTATAAAGGCAACATGTGGGTGACTCATTGCCCTGCTTCACCATGAAAATGTGAATGATTGCTGGTTTGTGTGGCACAGACGGAGGCGATTCTAGAGTCTGCTGGGGCCCTAAGTAAAAATTCCCAGGGGGCCCTTCAGACCAGTGTTCATCACCATTATGTTATAAATAATCTGACACCAACAAAAAATGTATGAAATCAAAACTTTTTTTTTTTATTCCAAATGTTCACATATCGTACCATACATATTAGAATTAAATAACATGAAAAAACTTGTAATTTTGAAAATATAAATGTAAAGAACAATAAAAAACAAAATAAATAACTGAATAACAACAAGGTTGTTAGATTGTAAATAACTCACATTATAAGGCTAGTGCTTATCAGCACTTCTTAAGCACTGGTTCAAATTCTGCCTGACAAAAAAACAAAATTGTGTATATTGTAAGAATCTTTACAGGGCATGGCATATGTTATCAGTTAAAGTGGAACACTGGACTTACGTTTTCACCGTCAGCATTTGTTAGGGGCACTTTATCAGTCTGTTTTGTGGTCATAAATTTAAGTAATGATCCTGAGGAGAGATAAGACAGAGATTTTTAATTGTTCTCCTTGGGCATAGCTTTCATAGCATTCATAGCTTAATGCTAGCTATTAACTCTTACAAAACTTTAATAGTTATAGAAAAAGCAAACACCCATGTCCACACAGCATACAGGCACAGCAAGCATGGTACAACAAGTAAACCTTTCAATAAATACTGTATAAAAAGTTACGAAAAACTTTAGCATATAAATAGCTGTTAAGGGGGCTTCAATGCTGATATTATACTCTGATATTATACTTATACTGAATACTCCATTTCAATACTGTAACATTATAAGTTAGCTCATTTACTTTCTGTTACCCTGATAGCTAGCAAGTTAATAGAGTGCTGCTGCTAGCTGTCAAGGAGCACAGCAGCTAACTTAACCTGCATTTTTTTTTTTTTTTTTTTTTTTTTGTAACTTGCTGGCCATAACCGCGTCCAGCGCCAGAGCCGCACGCGTCGCACTCTAGTCGGTCACGGCCAATGGAGAGCGGGTCCAGCTCCGCTTGCTAACTAACTAACCAAAACATGAAGTAATAAAGTTAACAATGAACTCGTATCTACGTTTCAAACTTAACGTTAGATTAACGTACCGCGGAGACACTTGAAAAGCAGCTAACATCTGCGTGAGCTAGCGTTAGCGTAAGCTAGCGTTAGCGCCAGTTTAACGCAGTGGTCACCATCGACACATATACGTCTTTCTCCCCATTAGTTAGACAAAGTAACAGCATTTGTTCAATAACTGCAGTCATTTGCCGTTAATGTCATGTTTATATCAATATCTGCTCCACTTACCACCGTCTTTCTTTCTTTTTTTTTTTTTCCTTCCTCTTCTCACTGCCAGATGGACAGCTCCTCTTCATTTTCCTTCAGTTTTATTTCCACCTAGCATCACACAGGTCAACGTCAGGTGGGATCATGGGATTGACCTGGGCCCCTTTCTGGAGGTTTCCTGAGATGTCATTGCAACTCGCCCGTTGTTGTTTAAGGTGAGGGCGATGCGGTCACTGCGGCTTATACATTTTTGAGACATTTCGGTAAAAACAGCCCTCGGGCACCGAATCTCGGGGCCCCCCTAACGACTCGAGGCCCTGAGCAGTTACCTGCCTTGCCTGATCACAAACTGCGCGCGCAGCCTGCTCGGATGACACTGACAGCAGTGCTACTACTGGCAAGAGTTGACACCTTTTGTAGTTTTGATAAAAACTGTTTACTTTCCTCTCGCCTTCTCCTCTTCTCCGCTACACTGGGATTTTTCTCAACTCAAAACCGCGCCGACAAGTTTGTTTTGGTACCGTCTTCCGGAATCAAGCATGCACATGCGCATTGATATGGAACAGTCCATTGAATGAGAAGGGAGGGGGGAGCATTCAAAACGATAGATGATAGATTAAGCATTTTTATGTATTTTTAAGAGCGAGAATTAAGACTAAAACAATATGACTTGCTTTAAATCGAAACCTTTATTAATCAGTTTTTATGAGACGTTTGGGGGCCCCTGGAAATCTCGGGGCCCTGGGCAATTGCCTGTGTTTACCTAATGGTAAGTCCGCCCCTGACTGAGCGTGCACCACGTGACATAACAACAGTAACGAAGGAGGAGGGAAAGGGGCGGGGCTACTGGCTCTGAAAATTCCTTTGATGTTCAGAATGTTATTTATATAAGTAAATAAGTGTGTAAGTTGAGTAAGTGTTTGAGTTCATCTCACTGAAGACCATCCAAGTTTTGAAATATCACTGTGATCCAATCCAGCAATATACAATGAATTCAAATCTGCCCCATACCCCCTACAACAGGAGGAGGCGTGCGATGAGATCCCAACAAAGCTCAGAGGAGAGTGAATCCTTTGAGGTGAATAGGATGACTCTCAGGGACCAGGTTAAATATTTAACCAGTCAACTTGAGCAAGAGAAGAAATTGAGGCGTGAGGACCATCTCCAACAAGAAGAGGAATTGGAGAGACTTCGTAGGGAGTTCAGGCAAAAATATGACACAGCTGTTAATGTGAGACAAGAAATGATTGTCACACTTGAAAGACAACTGGACATGAACCAAAAGGACTATGCCATCAAACTCAATGAGTTGAAACTCCAAAAAGCAGAGGATAAGACTTCTTCTGCTAAGGAAGAAGTAACTGAATTCTGTAAAAAACAAGAGAGCGCTGAGATATTACTACGTATCCAGCTTCATAACATCAGCAAGGAATATAATGACCTGTGCGGTGAGTATGATAAGCTCTCTGTGGAAAATGCAGATCTCAGAGAAAAATATAATCAGGATGTGAGCGCCAAAGAGCAGAGTATTTCCCTGCTTAAAGAAGAATTTAAGATCATGGAAGAGGGAAAAAATGCTAAGATATCACAACATGAAAAGCAGGTTGCAAATATGTCATCGGTGCTTCAAAAAATAGCACATGATGTCAATTTGATGAAACAACAGGCATCTGAGCGACACATGGAGTTGGAACGCCTAAAAGTCCAGCTCCATGAGCAGAATTCCAAAAACATTCAGCTTGTTGCCCAGTTCCAGGCTGAGAAGGAGCTTAATAGGCTCCTTAACTCAGAACTGGAAAAGTTCAACAACCAGGTCCACCAGACAGAGGAGCCCCTCTGTCTTTCACAGGACCTGGAATGCCTGAAAAAATCAACCTCTTATGATTTGCAGAATTCAGTATATGAGGAGTCCTCCTGTGTTGAGCAGAACCCTGAACCACTGGGTGAAGACTCTCCCACTGTCTGCCCTCCGGGCATAGATCTAAATGCAGGGGCTACAGGTGGCGAGGAGAATGCTGCTGTAGCAACCAAGCAGCATTCTGTCTGGAAAAAAACGCGGCACTTCCTCGGTTTGAGGAAGAGGAACAAGGTGAAAAAGGTACACAAACCGTCAAACCATCAAACCGAGTCCCCCTCAGTGGTTGCAGAGTCTGGGTGTGATTCACACGACTCAGTGGTTGCAGAGTCTGGGTGTGATTCACGCAACTCAGTGGTTGCAGAGTCTGGGTGTGGTTCACAGGATGCAGGACCACTGGTTCCAGACTCTCCCTCTGGTTCTGAGGACACAGAGATGAATGCTGGGGCTACAGGTGGCGAGGAGAATGCTGTTGTGAAGACCAAAAAGCATTCTTTCTGGAAAAGAACGCGTCACTTCCTCGGTTTGACGAAGAACAAGCCCAGGCAAGAGGACTCCCAATCCAACTCTAACGATCTGACAAGGACAAATGTCAGATAAAAGTCCTTCCCCACGTCTGTGTGGGTTTCCTCCGAGTACTTCGGTTTCCCCCACATAGTCCGTGACGAATAATATAAAAAAAAATAACATCTGAGTGGACTTCTCCATTCTGAGTGACTATTAAAGTCACAGGATGGCACAGGATGGCACAGGATGTCCCTCCCCATGTCTGTGTGGGTTTCCTCCGAGTGCTTCGGTTTCCCCCACACGGTCAGTGACGAATAATATTAAAAAAAAATAATATGTGAGTGGACTGCAGCTGTAAATTAGAAGCAAACATACAATTCAATCTGGAGAATAAAGTGAACAACAATTAACATGACTCTGAGCTATGTAATTTACAGTATTTGATTCTTTCTTCAAAAAACAAATTAAGTACTTATTACCTTCAGGAAAAGTCCTTGGATTAAAAAAAAACAGAAAAAATAAAATAAAGACTGGATAACTTAATGTTATGGTTTTGAGCAAATATTTTGATAGTTTTTCTTCCTTCATTATGAAATGAGGCATCCTCTTAAGAGATATGTAGTTTATTGTGTTTGTGTGTGTATCTGTTTTTAACTGTGCATGTTTTGCATGATCATAGTACTTCTTTCATTACATGCATCTGACTGTATATCTAGATGGAGCTATTACAGCAGATGTATCATAACTTTCACTTTATCCATACAGAATGTAAGTTTTCTAACAGAGAACAAACAATGGCTTTTACTGTAAATCCATTCCTGCTGCTCTGTAGTCAGTCAGGTCAGATCGACTGAGCAGCAGGCCTTTGATCGCTGTTCATTGCTGGGCACAGAAAGCCATACTATGGTATACTCCATAGAATGACACTGTCCCTCTTAAAAGTGATGATCTCGAGGCGGCGTTTAGCTCAGTCGGTAAAGCAGCCGCCCCATATGCGAAGGCTCGCTGCAGCCGGCCCGGGTTCGAGTCCTGACCTGTGGCCCCTTTGCCGCATGTCATTCCCCACCTCTCTCCCCACATTTCCTGTCACTCTTCAGCTGTCTCTACCAATAAAAAAAAAAAAAAAAAAAGTGATGAGCTCATAGTTGTGGTCAAATGTGATCCCTAGCACAGAAGTAGTGAGGTATAAAAGGTAACAGCAGGGCTGGAGACGTACAGTGCTGCTCTCATGAAAGACTCATGACCATGGATGCTGTTCGAGACATTATAATGGCATGCTGTTATTTATATACCAAATTTAAATGTCCAGCTGTTTCTATTTTCAGTCTGATACTTTAAACACAATGTAATCACCCGCACACACTCACAATGACTTCAGTGAGAATTTACAGGTTTTAAAGCAAACAAAACAATCATCAAAAATGTTACTGCAGAGAAAAAACACTTCTGCAACTGGTATATTATTATATGTGGTATTATTTGATTGTTGATACTGATTCATAAGTATGTAAGTAGCATTTTATCATTGTAGCTGATAAATGGAGCTGGTTTAGCTACTGTATGTACAGTTAAAGTGTCAGTGTGTAGTACATTTAAATTTATTTGTATTTCTATATATTTGCCCTATACTGTATACAGTATACAGTCGGTCTGTTGTCCGTTCTGGGTTCCTGTACAAACACGGCAGCTGAACAGACTCATGTCTATAGTTATTAAGGGCTCATTCTATGTTAACAAAAACATAACAATTCTTATTTTCAGGTGATTATAGCACAAAACCAGAAAATATGTTGATATTTTTTAAGGAAAGGAAGGATGGTGAGGGTGGAAGATAAGACGGAAAAATAAATCAAAAAAATATTAATTTTGAATATTGAGCATAGTTTTTATATTCTCTTTTAGTCTGTTTTTATATTTTGTATTTTTACTCTGTATTTCTATGTTGTTATTTTTTACCTAAAATTTTTATAGTATTGTATTCTACTCTTTAGCTTATTTTTACTTTTACATGTAGTGCTGTTACACTGTTTTAGTGCTCTTAATGCTGAGCTGACCAATTCTTCACATTTCATTGTATTGTTGAACTAGTACTTGACATTGGACATGTACATATGGATGTAAAAAAAAGTTCAGATTCACTTGTCTCACCTCATCTGACTGTCCGGGCATGAATTAATGTATTTTTGCATACTGGAACATTTATAGAAACACTGAGAGTTTGACAAGCTTTTTTCTTTCTTTTTTTTCTTCTAATTTCTTTAAGGTGAATTTTTTTTTTATCAAATTGACTGAAAGGGAAGGAGCAGGCAGTGAAGAGGCATCTAGCTGTGGCCCTGAAGGGTTGCTTTTAGTCTCTGTACCTCTGCATTTCCAGTAGATAAGAGCCGTGGAGTTAGCTGCCCAGGCATAGTGTTTACTCAAATATAATCACTTATTTTGCCTGGGAGCCGCTTTGGCAAAATGACAGGAGGCTGAGGACCAGTTAATAAACAAACATTAAAAAGATTTGTCACATAAAATGAATCTTGAGAGTCATAATCTTCTTGTGGTGCTACCAGGCGGAAGAGGTGCACTGAAGTTTGTTTTGATTCGTGATGGTGCCTGATATTAGCAACCTTGCATACAGCAACTGTCATTTGGCAAATTAAACACAGTCATTTGAGTGATTGGTATGAGGTGGAAAGATAAAGACATATTCATCTGTCCTTTCTTCACTGAATGGCCTGTTTTCATTGTATACCTTTCAACATTTGCTGTCATCACTCATCTTTGCAAAGAGGCAAACCCAGTCGCAGCAGCTCTGCACAGCACAGGACAGAAGCCACAAGTGTTGCTTGTTCTCACTTTCCATGTCGCTGCAAGTTCCTCAGTGACAGCCAAGGGACACTATTGAACATTTACTAATTGGTATAAACAAACAAAGAAACTCCTAGTGTGAATCAATTTATTTTAATTGTGAATTAGAAAATGGTCGGCGGGCCACATTTGGCAGGATTCTCACTTTGAAACAAGCTGGAAACATTCAAAAGTCAGCTGGAAACAACATTTTCAACCAATTAATGGAACTGATGTAAGCTTAATCAGCCAGCTAGAGCTGACAAATCCTGCACCAGTAGAAAGTGGAGACTGCTTTTGTCTTCCTCCGTGTGAAAACAAGAACTCATTGTTTCAAAAATGAATATGGAGTGGTAAATCAGCATTAATTGCATAATGTGTGAGGTGCAAGTAAGAAAGGAAAAAGCTTGACAGGCAGGCATGGCGACAGTCAGTTCAGTTCTTGAAGTTGAAACATTTCATCTTTTCACCTTTGGGAGAGAATGTATCGAAAGTTAGAGTTTTGTCATGATGTAAAAAAACCCTAACAACTGTCTCACCTGACATACGTGTCAAAACTCGTATGGGGGTTGTTTTGTTGCAGTACGTGTAACTGTGAGCAATGTGACCACTGCCCCGTTATAAGCTCAACGCGTAAACAGAAGAAAGAAAGACTGAAAGACTTTGGAGAACGATGTCAAGAAAAACCTACACATACAACTTTCTGACTTTGATTGTTCGATTGTATTTCTGTCTCTGTGACTTGTTATGTGCACTGACTCATTCACATTAAACGTGTTCTTTATACATGAATCACATTTTGCAAAACTATTATTTGTGACTTAAAAACAAGCCTACGCACTTGGTAAATGTGATCAATATGGCTCCTGCTATCTTGTTAATTCTTTCATATTAAAGTTCAGTGTCCTTGCTGTTGTTTTCGCCCAGCTTTATTTCTTGGCCCACCCAAAGGTGCTCATAACGGCAGCCTAGTAGTGAGGGTGTTTGAAATGGAGGAGTACCTAAGGTGGTGAGACAATAACAGGCCACACTTTGCACCACATGGCCCGGGTTTATTTATATTGTTAACACTCCCACGGACTACAGTTTGAGACTTACAAGCCTGGATACAGGTGCCAGCAAAAGTTGGGTGTCACTGGAAAGCCATTGTTATGATGGATTATGTTAATGGATTATTAAATGCTCAGCCAAAATAATCTACCACCGGGAAACCTACACATTGTATGCTTTTCTACAGGTTATTTAAAATAACAATGAATTCTTTATTACAGTTTGAGAGCTCGAGCGTGTGAGTCAAAGGACCTGTAATTGTATCTTTCTTGTTGTCATGCAAATGATCAGTGTTATGAGCCAATAAAGGATGGACTTAAATGCTGACAACCACCCACATAACTCCCTCAGTATTATTTATCACAAAAAGATATTTCATCAAATACATGTGTATGTTTTATTTACTATATATATGTATATGTGTTTGTGTGTGTGTGTATATATATATATATAGAGAGAGAGCGATAGAAATACATACACACATACATACACATATATAAATACTGTACATATAAAGAGAGAGATAGAGAGATAGATATATATAGAAATAGACATGCATATAGATATATAAGTATAGTATATATATAGATAGATATAAATATAGATATGTATTAGTACATGCTGTTTTTCTGCACATGTTTACATATAAAGTGCAATCAAAAAGTGAATATAAGGATATTTACCCCCCGATAAGAAGGGTGGGAGCCGCTTTCCTTCTCTGTTGCTAAAGCAACAAGGAAATGTCATGGCCACATACAGCCCACTGAATTGAAACTGAGGGGAAAAGAGAGGAAGATCACATTTTCATCCACCGTATCCACCGTGTCTGTGCGACACCTGACATCTCCACCTGTCAAATAGCTCCACACTATATAGTCTAAACTGTCTCAACTGTGGACACTTACAGAAAGAGAAGAGGGGTGAAATGTATTTGATTGAAGCGCTTCTAAATCTTAAAACACAGTGGAGGGCCTGCTTCAATGTATTTCCATCTGTGTTCACTGTGATGAGATTCCCTGTCAAATAATTATCCCTTCAATCAAATTTTATTTATAGCACAGCAGATATATTCCTCCGTACTTGGTTAAGCTTCGTAGAAACAGGAGTGTGTAATTACTCACGTCTCATGGTGGTATGAGTCCAACAGCTTCCGCAGGTTGTCATCATTTCAGTCAAACCTGAACAGATGACAAGTCTGAGGAACATCTTTTTAATTAATTACAATAAAGGTGTGAGGACAACAGGAGATAATCTCTCGCATATCAGTCTTTATGATGACGGCAAAAGTGGAAGAGAGATACTTTTAACTCAAGAGGAGGTACAGTGTGCGCACTGCACTTTTTTTTTTAAATATTTTTATCTTTAAATGTGGCCAGAATGTATAAAACGACCCCCTGGCCACTTCAACTTAACACACATATAAAATGCTAAATATGTTTAAATAATGCAACGTCTACTGCAGTGTTTCTATCAAGTTTCTAGCCTTTCCCTGCCTTTATCTTCCCGTTATAGTGAGCACATGAAAATCATTTCAATATAGAAGAGTCTGAGGACCTCAAAAACCACAAAATGACAAAAGTCACACAAGGTTGTGTGCTGAAAAGGCCTCAAGGGTCTTTTTGATATTTACCAAGTTAATTCCTGTAGGAATATCTAGAAAGGTCTTCGAAGATTGCAAAGAGGAGGAGTAGAGGTGGAATTTACTGAGATTACTTCACCCCACTATTCCAATGTGTCAATATCTGCTCATCTAAGTCTATGTGGAGAGGTGTCAGACTATATTAAGGAGAAAAGGAAAGTTAGATATCTTCTGTACCTATATTGAATATGTACATATTCATCAGCCATTTTTCAATCTGAAGTGTGTATTAATGCTTTGTCATTGTGTGTCTGGAGGCACAGGGGAGGCAGGCAACAGAAAATATTCTCATATGACATCCAAGTTGTTGTTGTTTTTTTTTAAATACATTAAAGAGATGGAAACATGAGGAAATCACAGTGTTATAGCACATTTACAGGGTGATATGAGCTGATGAAACACACGGATACACTCACATGGGGTGGCAGTTCCTTGCACAAAGGCTAATTAAGCCTTTCTTTATGCAGGTGTTTTTGCCTTTGTGCATGCGACTTGTGTGCAGGTGAGGAGCAACCATCACTGAGAAAAATCAACTAATTTGCTTGACGGAAAGGCGGGAAACACAGCAGGGTGTGGACAACAAAGAGAAAATGTGGGAGGGGGAGGGAAAAGAAAAGATAAATGCAAAAAAAAAGAGATAATAAAAAAGAAACAAGGGGCAATATGGGAAGCCGAATAAAAATAATGGACATGACAGAGAAATGCGTCTTTTTAAAAACAGCTGCGGCGCTTGGTCTTGCTGTGAGGCTTGCAGGTGAACATAAGGTCTTCTGCTCTCCCCTTTGTGATATTGCCGGTACACTCATCCCCCCTTTTGAAAAGCACATCTAGAGCACAGTTGCAGTGTTGCCAGCAGCACATCACGAGTTTTAATAGTCTAAAATGACGTGAACAAGTTGTGACGACCCACACCACATTTCCAACTGAGGCATTTTAGGCATTGTTTATAAGGCGTGATTCATGTCAAACCAGTAAAACTAAATCTCTACAGACCTTTGTTGAGCAGTTACATCCATCTGTAACATATATTGATCTATTGATCTGTTTCTTGGAGTAAATTTTATTTAACAAGCTGTAGCAGAGCTACTATTCCGCTGCAGCTCAGTCCAGCAATACTAATGTAATTTTGTGAGTAATGGAGCCTGTAGACTGATCTGTCAGTCAGATGATAACCAAAATGATCGGGCTTATTAGTTTGTTGCATAACAGTGCAGTTACTGCCGGCTTGAATTTAGTCAAAAACCTCCCAAGGACCACAGAGCAGTTTTTACACTCAGCTGAAGCAGAACGTTTTGAAAAAGAAATCACACTGAAAGCAAAACACTTTGTTAAAATCTTAGAAAGGCCTCCATTTGACATTTTACTGCACTGTCAAACGGCTCTGTTATATTACATAACAGTTAACAAGTGGCTACAGAAATTGTGAAATGCTATCTGTTACGATGGCCTCCAGAAATGCCACACCTGTCGTTCAGGTGCAAGTCGAAGTCCTCCAGAAGCACTCCAGCCCACTTGACTTTTCTGCTTGTCATGAACATTTTCTCAAATTAAAATAAATTACCAAAGATTTTTGTCAACATCATACCACGTACCCCATTTGCAAATGAACTGATATAAAAAAAAAAATGCAAATACCACATTTGACAGTTTGCTTTTCCATATTTAGTAATTGGTTTTCTCTTATTCTTTATACCTCGTTTGTCTCCACACACTTTCATAGCCATGTCAAAATTTACACCTCCTCATAACTGATACTCTGTTTTCACTTAATTACACGTCCTTTCGCAGGATTCAAAGACACGCTTCAACATTTAGGAAAATAAGCTTAGTCACTGCCTTCCTGAGAGTTAGGTGAGAGAACTGATACCACTTTCTGTGCAGAGCTGGTTGGTCTAGCTTAACATAAAGAGTGGAAGCATTGCAAACAGCTACCCTGGCACTTTCAAAAGTTCAATAATACATCTATCGATGCCCATGAAGCTTGCTAATTAACGTGTTGCATCTTTTTTGTTTAATCCGTACTCAAATCTGGAACTAATACCTGGCTGGGTGCACTGAAGTCCTTATGTTTTGTTGTCACTGTGACGATAAAAATGTGCCATTTTTTACATTTTTGTTTATGTATGGATTAAACAAACGAGATGCAACATAATTTTGGTTTTGGTAATAGACAGATTTTCAAACTTTTTCAAACTTTTTCTGTCTCCAGCTTTTATGCTAAGCTAAGATAATCAGCGGGCTCCATAATTAGCACACAAATATGAGAGCAGTGTTGATTTTCTCATCTAATACGCTGCAAGAAAGCAAATATGTTATTTTTGTCTTTTGAAAGCCCATCGCCTGCTGCTCGACACCAGCTCCTTTCGAGGATCGTGTTAAATGGGTAATGAGCTGTGCCTGCTTTCTTCCAGACATACTGTAACATTTTCAATTACAGTCGAAGAGCTCAGTTTGTGTTTCATCAAATCACAAAATCTTTTGTCTGACGTCTGAGAGTTTTTACTGTCTTTATGCCAAAGTCTAGGCATGGTGCTGTTCTGTCTTTTTTTATTGCCATTCTGCCATGTAGCAGAGATTTATACAGTTCTGACTTTATAAATCTGACTTTTGTTCTTCCACAAAGATCTGCCATCACAGCAAGTGAATCTGTGGAATATTTCGTAACTTTCTAACCTTGAAAAGCTGGTTTCCCTTTAGTTATTTATCAGTTTAGTCCAATAGTTACCCCAGGAAACACATCGTTTTTTTCATCCTTCTGCAGGTGGAATAAACATGGATGATTTGGGGTGAACAAATCACCTGTTGCCAATGAAGTGTGCAGTCATATACGCTTCCCCCTGTTGATAACTGCCATTTGGTATTTCCTCCCATGATACAAACAAATTATATGTCATAGAATTGAAAGACTGAATTTGCATTTTAATTTCTATGACAACAACGCACATTGGCACACTCCGGTGAAAGCCATAAAAATTATTACCCTTTAGCAAACTGATGAAAACAGCCCTGGCTTCAGCTTCATCACATTACAGTTTTTGAGAAAATGCACTGGGATTTTTAATTAACTGTTCAGCTTAAGAAGTAGGAGAATTTTCCAAACCCATAAAGGAACATTTAATCCTTTGGTTTATCTGCAAAATTCAAAATCACCAGAGCAATGACTCAGTATGAAGTATCACATTTAAACATTGTTTGTGTAACAATGATTATTTCAAGTTAGGAAAACAACATCTTTGGAAATGTAATGTAATAAGGAACATAACAATTTGAAGTCAGGTTGAGGGTTCTAGCTGATGCCCCAAATGCATTTGATTTACTTAAGGCTCCGATGGATACAGGCAGGTCAGACAGATAAAACTGTAGGTATTGAACTGATCCTGGGATATGGATATGAACATAGGATGTAGTGAGCGGGTTGCTACTTCCTTAACATCATAACACTATAGCTTTGAACCTGTGTTCACTCAAGAAAGATGTAGGGATAAGGAGGCTGATCTGGACTATTCAAATGCAGTCATGGGAAACAGACTGCAGAATCTGTTGCCTTGCCAACCAAGCCCCTCAGAGTGTGAGGGTTAAATGTAAAAGACTCTCTGCCAATGCAAATATAGGTTGCCATCTGTTTCCATTACACTCCCTTTGTTACATATTGTAAAACATTCCAGAAAATGGTGTAGGTGTTCAGATCAGTGGTCCTAATTTAAGCGATGTGAGAGAGAAATTTGCATACCTGAAGGTAAAAAAGACCGCCATAAGCCTTTCAACATGCAGGAATATGATTGGGCTCCTTACCTTTTATCTGTCATCACTGAAAATTAAAATATATCATTGTAGAAATGTGTTGACAATTTGTTCAACAATTTTTTTTTTTTGATGTTGGAACATTAGCTTGCATTCATTACTGTTGCACAGTCAACATCTCTACAGTAAAAACCTGAATATTTAATGTAAAATGGAGAATTTCTCTTGTATATAAATGATCTGCACTTCAGATCCTATCTAACTGCAATCATCAGGATGCATTGTACGTGTCGCAAAGCAAAGTTATCCTCAAACGAAAGAATCTTTTTTTAACTGCCAGTCGTCCAAACCAGCTGATGCCAATTTTAGCCCGGCTTTGAAATACAAAGCAAACTTCTGAGGAATTGCTAAAGTTTTGTGGCCGATTTAATTTCTGTCTCTGACTATTAATCTCCAGTGGAGCCGACAGGGATATCGAGAAGGCAAGAAAACAGCAAACTTGTTGCTTAGGAACAGTGAGAAATAACCCTAACTTTTCTTGAAGCATCTGATCTTATCTCCCATGGTGCGCACAGCTCTGTACGCGTGTGTGTGTGTGTGTGAGTGCGTGTCGTGGGGGGTGGGGGTGGTAGTTGGGGGAGTCAGGTTCAGCAGAGGTTGTTTCTAGGCAACTGTTAAAAAAAAAAAAAAAAAAAAAAAAAAAAAAACATGTTTGTCTTTTCTGTGTTTTCTGTGTCTTTCTATTCATTACAGCCCATTTTTTCACAAATGCAATTTCTCATCATTTGGACAGGGTTAACTGGCGCTCTGTGGTGTATGAGCGTATGAGCTTTGATGGAAAAACAAACAAACATGACAAATGATAAAGCTTTCTGCTGTTTGGAAAATGTCCCAACATTCATTACTACATAACATTTGTGCAGCAATTATAGTTGCAGTTAACAGTTATATAGAAATATACATGCTCTCTGATAAATTTGTTTTTCATCAAGACAGGTCTTTTGCGGTTTTGTCCTCTCATATTTTGTCTTAAACCAAGCTGAGTGTTTGCAGTCATTCTAGTTATCACATGCTCTAAATTTGTTCAGTTGCATCCAGCTCAAAGATGCCAGCGTGCATGAAGTGATGCTCGAATATTTGACCTATAACAGCTGTTGGCCCGCTGCCCAGTTAAGCCTCAGATGGGAGCAGTTCATTAAATTACAACCAGCGAGCTGCGGTAGAGTAAACAAACAAACAAGTGGTTTTTCAAGTGATATTGAGCCCATTGCACAGTTGTTAGGATGACATACGTGTGTCATGCAGCAGTTTGAAATGTCATCCCGTGACCTTATTATCCTCATCGTTTTAATCAAAGCTGCATTTGCGCAATTATGTGTGTGTGCATGTGGGTGTGTTCGCAAGAGGTGCAGAATTTCACATGATGCATTTTACATACATTTTCTGGCTTTGATAATGTATTAGAAATAAGAGCCGTTTTAGGTCTGTTCATTTGAAGTAATTAAACACAAATTTTTATCAGTACAGCTAAGTGGGGGGAAAAAAAACATGCACAGCAAAAACCTACTGTTATAATTTCATATTCACAAATTGACAGTACAAGCAGAGCAGCAACTAATTAGAGTGCCTACCCCCTACTCCTCCACACATACACACACACACACACACACATGCAGAGTGCGAGAGAGACACACACGCGCGCACACACACATCGTGATTGTACTGATGTCTTTTACAGTAGATCATCTCCTTTGATATAAGTTTTAATTGGCTATATGTTAGGTGTTTAATTGGGGGCCTTGAGCTGATGTTTCAGGTAGAACCTGTGGCACACTCTGTGTTTTGTCAAAATATAATTAAAATCCTCTTCCTCGGAAGACATGACCTCCACATCACACAAACACACCTACTGTGCATTCCAGTCTGCATGTGTGCGAGTGAGAGGGCAGGCAACCCACTGCTTCTACTAACAGCGAATTCGCAGGCAGCATCCCTTTAATTATCCCAGGTGATCATTTGCCCTCGTGATCCAGACAGTACAGTGCGGGACGGCAAGTCAGTTTGGTCAAATAGTTTCTTACTAACCTCAGCGATGATGGGGTAAAGCTGTATTAGTCCATAATATCATCTTGTTGCACATTAGGGTCACTAATGGTAACTCATTGGAAATGTATCTTGACGTCCTCCACTCATGTGCACTTTATGTAACAGCGATAGACGACACGTCACCAAACCGACCTGAATGTTTGATTCCTAACAAAGGATAAACAATAGCTGATAGATAGTATTTCCTAATAGACAATGGGTGTGTTAATATGTTTTTTATGTTGTATTTTTAAATACATACTATTAATTTTGAAGTACAGTACAAGCATTGTCTTTTATGATCTGCTTTTCTGATGTTTTCTGCCTTATCAATTGATCCAGTTTTTAATGTGATGTAATAATGTCTGTTTAACTGTGTAAAAATAAGACTTTAAAGTTTGATCCTTGACTAAATCTGATATGTTGTATTCTCAATAATTTAGAATGCTGTCAAGAAAGCTGTAATAAGTATGGAAGTAAACGTACATTTAGTTTCCATGAAATGTAATGTGACTTTTTTCTGTTATTTATCTCCTCTGGACACTTGAGCCTGACTTAATATGAAATGTACAAGTTATGCACAAATAATACCACCAATAAATAAACAATTAACCTCTCTCTGAATGATAACCTGTTGGTTTGCATATTTAAGCGATTCCTTTGTGTGCTATGTCCCTCTCCGATATCCACTTTCACCTGGGAATACATCCAATTAAAGAACCAAAATGCTGTTTCATGGGGACTTTAATTGTGGCACTCGTCTGACGTCAGACCGCTGGAGTCTATTTCTAAGCAATTTCCCAGGACAAGGACATGAAAAGGAATAAGTCCTTGGCCTAATTTAAGTGCAGTTAAAAGACAAAAGATGCTATGTTTCTGAATAAACTTGTGTGGGCTGTGTACATGATAATAAAACTGCCTTCAGTTTTTACAGAACCTTTCATCTGTGTTTTATCCTTTCCTCAACATAAGTTTCATGTTGCATCCAAAGACATGGATGTTATGAACTCTGCACTGCAATCTTTCCTACAGTTAGATAGTGCCATCTGTTGCAAGAAGAATACAACTACAGCTTTGATTTCCAGCTTATCATAACATAAACCAGAAACATTCATACCATTCAATTCTGTCAAAGTAACTGGAAATGGCTGATTTGGAGTACAATAGTCTACAGTACCATTATTGTTTCTTAACTTTCACATTTGCACAGCTGTCCTGCAAATACCAATTATCTTGAAACTTCAGGCATAAGTGAACTAAAAAAGTGTATAAAGAAAAGATTATGGAGAGACATAGCATTAGCACAAGAACAAAAGTATTTTGCACTGGTTTATAAAACCAACTACTGTATGTGTATATGTTTCAAACTAAGTCTGTAGATATCCAGTGGTCCATAAGATCTTCACTTCTTGTTACAAGAGATACGAGTTGATCTTATTTTAAAGTGTTTCTGCTACTGTAAACTATAGATTTATTAAAGTCAGTGGACTGGCTGCACTGTGGACATTTTGACATGTCAAAGCAGGAAACTCATATCTGTATTAAAAATTGCTGCTCCATTACTGTTTTTAGGTTCACCTGTGTTTTTCCTGCTGTGGCGTCAAAAGTCAAAGCCATTCACTGTGTATCGTTCTCAGGCTTATTTCTGTGTTCAGGGTCGTTAGCCTAGCCAGGGTCGGTGGCACCTGTTAGAATACTTGGCTTGTCTCCCTTCTTTGTCACACACTTTTAGCAGGTTTGTGACAAATCGGTGTCAAAGAAGTGTGCATCATTAGCTTCATTAAATATAAGTGTGTATGCGCCTGCTCTCTGTTGGTGCCCAGTGTTTCCATGGCATCTAACTCTTTGCCATTACACAAACATGTTTAGGCAGGAAGTCAAATGTCACATTGCCCAAGAGACCGTATCACATGGTTCTTTCCCTGTGTATGGGTCAGCACAAACCTCCCACTCAGGCTGCTATAAGAAGGAAGAAAGTCAGTCATTGTGTTCTTTCATTGTCCTACTGTTTAAACCTCTAAAAAAAACACTGTGCACCACCTGCTCAGCACCAAATGGCAGACAGACAACTAGCTGGTGAATAAAATGGAGCATTTAGCAGCTAAAGAGCCAAATAAAAGAGTGAATAATTCTTACCATACTTACCATAGACATAGACTTACCATAAAGACAGTGGGTGGTGCTAATAGATTGTGTCACAGCAGTAACGCTAGCTTTGTGTAAAACTCTGAGGCTTGGTAAGTTTACTCGCCCAGCTGACCTCAGCTGCCAACTCACACGAATTGGACTAAAATTTCTCTGTTTTATGTTATAAAAGCGTGACTGATGTTATTAGCTGGCTGTGCTGTAGACTAACGTTAGCATTGACGTAACAGGAAGGGATAAAGGTACTATTACAATGTTAATGTTGTAATTCACATTCATGACTAATGATGATTAGCTGTTGGATTTTGAGTCTAGACTTGTTGTGTATGAACTCATCAATAACACATGAATGATGACACGAATGGGCCAAAGTGCACGGAGTATTAAGAGCAAAGGTAACTTCATTGCCTTTCCTGCCATTCATCTGATTCATGTTTCCTGTATTTCTTAGGCGTGAGTTTACTTTTGCCCTACTTCACCGCTGAAAAAAACTCTACAGTCAGATGTCTCACCAGCCTACAGTTTTCAGCCTACATGTTTTTAATGAAAAATTCAGGGCATAGTGTACCCACCACTATATCACTGAATAACGGTACAGGTTATAGGCAAAGGAACATACGATCTAAAACATCCATGGAGGTTTTCTCTGTAGTGCCAGTGTCTTGTATGTGCCAAGTCAAATCCAACACTCAATCCAGAGCCTGACAGCTACACTAAATCACTCAATGAGACTGAATCAACTGTTCACTCGAACTGGCCCAGGAAGAATAAAAAATCGATGCAGTCAAATCACATTTCTGTAATGTGGTGCGTTAGGCCTACAGAGCCCAATTAGATACAAGCGGGATGCATTGGAAGTCATGAGTGTAAATCTTAGTGGGATCTATCTATCTATCCATGGTGATGCATTGGGAGCACTAATTGTCGAACATACATGGACTATAACAAAGTGTCATGTAGAAACTCACTCAGTATTGATACAATTACACAGATCAACTCCACCTGCCCAAAACTGCTGAGTCATGGTAGTTCAGCGGGCGGGGTTAGACAGATCACGTGACCTCGGCTGTCACCGCCATGCGGCTGTGGAGACCGGCAGTGTTATTGGGTTTAGTGGGGAGCAGAGGTGTACTGAGAAGTATGGTAAGTGTACCGACTATTAATACTCGTCTGTTTCTGTGTATGTGCCGCGGTGACAAAGAATTATGTATTCAGCGCTACTTACATGCTGAACGGCACGTAGGTCACAGTCAGGATTTCTATTTTTTTTAAACGCGGTGTCACAGACAAATGGGTCCGGCGTTGAAGTAGCCACTGATGCTAGCTCTGTGTACGAGCTTGGTGTAATGGTAACGTTTGGACATGATTTAAACTGTGGACTTTAATAAATGTTAACGGTTTACACTTTGGGCTGGACACAGTTAAACTCAACTGTCTGTGTTTTCTGTTATAAAACCGAGACGTGCGCAATTAGCTTGCTGTGCTATGATTAGCGCTGACATAATAGGAAGAGATTAAGTCAGCGTTAAAGTCGCTACTTTGCCGCAATGACACAATTAAAACCAGGTGATTTGAATTAAAATCAGACGAGGAAGCGGTTTATGTGTCATTCGTTTTATCCCCTCGTTTTTACGTCGTGCGGTCAAAGCGGCAGTATTGAACAGACCATTTTATGTTTTTTGACCGTTATCTTTCCTACTCATGAGTAGACATGCGCACAGGAGACTGGCTGTGCTTCAGCCTAACCTCTTCTCTATGTAAATGCATTATGTGTAAATGAATGTTAAGACAAATAGTCCAGAGTGCACCAAAGTGGTCTAATGGTTAGTAAGTGGTAACATTTTACCAGCCACTCAATAGATTACCATTGTTTTTTTTGTTTTTGGCTGGTGAGTAAAGTGAATTTAGCAGCCAATTGCACATTTTACTAGCATTTAAGTTAATATAAGATAATAAATTCACTATGCATTTGGCTGTTTATTACCGGGTGCTGAGTATTAAGATCAGTGGTTAACTTCCTTGCCATTTCTCCTTCTATCCAGCTCACTTTTGCACTTTGTTCGCTTTCATGGACTTTGACTCTGGCAATCCTCTAAGGCTACATCTTACTCAATCACGCACACACCTTTATGCAATTTCCTTTCTTCACCTGTATGCAGTGTGCTCAAGTGGCAGACTGGCAGAGCGCCAAGTCAATATACGAATTCTCTGCCAAGGATATTGATGGCAATGAGGTGTCCCTTGAGAAATACAGGTAAGACACATACATATTGTTTACACGTACATATGTACATGTTGACATTGTTTCCGTGTATAGACTTCACAAACAGTAGTTTGCATAGCTGTTTTCTCAGTTTAACAACTTGTTTGTTTCTGTTTTTTTTTTTCTGCCAGAGGGGACGTGTGCATCATAGTAAATGTAGCCTCCAAATGAGGAAAGACCAGGGTAAACTACACTCAGCTAGCAGGAATGCACGCCTCCTATGCTGAGAAAGGTTTACGCATCCTGGGCTTCCCCTGCAACCAGTTTGGAGGACAGGTAACAGGTTTTGTCAGTGTTGTATCAGTGTCAGTGTTGTATTTTGTCAGTGTTGCCATTAATACAACACATACCCCTTGAACCGTTTAACTATTGGCTGTTTATTAAATCTTTTCCCCAATTTCATTTTGAATGTTGTGATTTGGATCACTGGATTCTTGCATTTTATATATATATTTATATTTATATTTTTATATATATATATATTTATTTATTATTTATTTATTAGCTTGTCTTCCTAAGATGTTATTAAATATATTTATTCATACTATGTAAAGATTTATTATCTCATTTGAAAAGCTTTTCTGTTTTTCTAATTTGGGTTTTTTGCTTGTATGATCCAGGAGCCAGGTACTGATGCAGAAATTAAAGAGTTTGCCAAAGGTTACAACGCCGAGTTTGACCTCTTCAGTAAGATTGATGTGAATGGGGACAATGCTCACCCTTTGTGGAAGTGGATGAAGGCACAGCCTAAAGGGAAAGGAACCCTGGGGAAGTGAGTTATTTGCCTATTGCCTATTACCTGTTTACTCATCAAAAAGAGTCATGACATTGTGTACACAAAATGAGTAACAATACTGGGACAGAGTTGATTAGAATGAATGCTTAGACCCTGTGCACTATGTCACGAACGCATTAAGTGTTGGGTCCTTTGTTTAAAAAACATGCTTCCTCATTGTAACAGTCATGTGTGACAAGTGTGGGCTGTGTATTTATATTCATGTCACCCTGCAAGAGAAGCAGCATATTTAATAAGGGGAAAAAGATTCTGGACTTGGTTTTATTCACACTTTCCTATAATTCTTGTTCTATTTTACTCACCAATTGAATCTCGAATCTGTTGATTATAACAGTTCTAATATTCAAATCTTAGCCATAACTGACGGGAATGGTGAACAAAACTACAAGAATTGGACACATAAATCCTGGAGTGTGCACATTACGTCATACACATCCTTTTCGGTTTCTATTACTTCATCCCGCTACTTACTTCTTTGTTCCTCATTTGATTTGTGTCTCATTGTAAAATGTTTCACAGTTGTGTTGATGCGGTAATGATCATCTTTACCTCAGCTGGGCAGGTGTTTTGGTGAAAATATGAGTGTTCATATAATAAGCATACAAATGGAAAGCAGAGAAGAAGAGTGCTGCAGGAGTGTGTTGTTACTGGAAAGTGGTCTCTATTGTAATCTCCCAGTTTGAATGAAGGCTGAAACGACAGTCTTGGTAGTTATGCCTGCAGGTTGTGTTGTAATACGTTTTATTTTTCCTCTCTTCACAGTAACATCAAATGGAACTTCACAAAGGTAATTTGATAATATAGTTGGCATTCTCTCTTATTAAAAAGCATCTTGAGTAAAATTTAGTTTAATTATTGTGTCTCAACCTAATGAAAAATGACACATTGTTCTAATATTGTGGTGTCTTATCCCTCATCAGTTTCTAATTAATAGAGAAGGACTAGTGGTGAAGCGATATGGCCCAACAGATGATCCCAGCGTAAGTCTCATTCCCTGTGCAGTTAATAATATTTCTGTTCTGTTCCTTCTGTTTTTATTTAGTTGAAATGTATTCATCTCAACCTGTGAGAGTTTAAGTAAACAGTTCATCTCTAAAATTTGTTCTTATTCCTCTTTGCAGGTTGTGGAGAAGGACCTACCTACGTACCTGTAATACATCTGTCTCCTATGTGTTTGTTTGAGTCCTGACCTCTTACATGGACTTCAGGGCATTGGTGTGAGTGTGTCTGGACCAGTGACGGCCTGTCTGTAAACCCAGCATTGGGGAGGGCAGGCCTGATGATCCATAGCGTGCAAACTAATCTCCAGAACTCACCCATACCAAACCCATCAGACCATGTGAGAGGTACCAAAGTAGAGGCACTTCACATCTTACTTCAAACTCAAAGCAGCCATTCCTTCACATCACATACAAATACAATTGAATCCTTTATGAATGTTAAGTGACAAGTTAGAGCGTGTGTCAATGTCATTTTTACTAAGGACATAAGATGCCATAAACATCAGAGTTCTGAAAAGCTACTGATTATGCTATTTTGTTAGAAACTTACCTTGTTGAAGAGCTTGTTATTGTGTCTGAAACTCATGTCTTGTGTGATGAAATGAGGAAATAACTGCTGTCCTGGACGTTCATTTGTCAATTTACATGCACCTATTAAATCAAATTTAATTGATAGACTTGTTGGCTCTGTTAATGGATACAATAGTCTGTTTCATTTCATTTTTGAATTTAAAAAATGGTTTATCATAATTCAAAACAAACATTACAAAATGTAAGTTATTGGTAAGACACAGTTGTTTCCTTCCTTGTGATTTATATATTTATCACACTACCTCTCAGTGTGTCAAAATTATGCGATACAAGTGTGATACGTTAATTTAGTTTTCCTTCCATTTTTTTCCTTTCCCGGCTGTAATGTTTGGTGTAGCAGTAGGATGAAGTAATACTTTATTTTACATCTATTATTTTCCTGTCAAGTTGATACACAAATGATTAATTAAATACTATTAATTTTATTGATCATTACACACTACAGCTGAACACAAAAACACATTTGTTTACAGGCAAGAATGATTCAATATATATAAGTACATGAATAAATTATTTACTTTGGTTTTTGTTTATCAATTCTCTTAAAGAAGAAGAATTTCCCATTTACTGCATTGCTATTTTGAGGAAATTTACTGAGAAATAGATTTTAAATAAACTTAATGTAATGCAATATATGACTTGGTGATAATTGGGCCCAAGTACTCCTAAGTTATCATTTCCATTCATCTCATAACTTGGTGTAAGATAGTGCACTGAAAATAATATTGTGTGGGCTGTTACCTGGGTTGCTTGGTGTAGTTAAGTAAGTGAAAAGGGTAAAAAAAAAAAACAGTAGAGCCGTGAGGAGCAGCGTTAATGCTGTGGCCAGGCTGACACGTGTGTAAGTTGAGAAGAGGTTACATAAAGTATCATAAAACCTTTAATATACTGTGTATATATATATATATTTCATTGTGACTTTTCTCGGCTATGTTCTTTCTCAGTTTGCATGCAGAGCTTTATGAAATATAACATTAAAAAAGTCAAAAATGGCTTCTCCCATCCCGGAGGTATCATTTCACGGCTCCTCTGAGCTCAGTAACATGATGCTGTAGCGGCACGCGCACCAGCCGTTGCTCGCAGATGATGACGCACAGTAGCGGCAGAGATGATCCTCACCGCTGGCTCTGTGCGCGTCGCCGCGTTTTCCGTATTTACAGCGACAAATGTACATGAAAATTGAGTTATGTAGTCTGTGGTTGCAGCAGCGAATATCGACGAAGGTGAAATGACGGCATTTCTAGATTGTTTCGCAGCGCATAGCGTCTCATCTTGCTCTCGTTGAGGAAGGATACGGCTGCGCGTCGTCGTCGGGAACTGTCCGGGAGATGGACGGGAGGACTGCGGAAACCGGGAATGACTGGAGGACGAGCGAGGAAGCTGGCGCCGGCTTCTGCCTCCAGCTTGACCCGGGGGACACCGGTATGTCTTATGTCAGTTAGCGACAAATTGCCCCATCATTTTGGGCTTATTCAAACCTAGCTACCGGCCACTGCAGGTACACTGGGGATAGAAGTTGGACCTAAGAGGACAGCATCCTACCATTAAATCATATGTGAATGTGGCTAGGGACATTGACTTAAAGATAAAACACAGGGAAAAATATATACACGCAGTATTTTTGCAGCTAAAGCAGAGACAGAAAAAGGTAGTTAGAGGAGCCTAAGCTGTGGAAATGAATAATAAATTGCTTGGTTGAATAACAGTGTCAAGATTCAAGTCACTGCTGCTCTGGTGTAAATGGCTCATGGTGTCAGTGGCTCACTGCAGGCTGGCACCAAACACCAGGTGCACATTAGGGATGTGTACACACCGTCCAACGAGACCTGATGGAGATGTGCTGCTGTGCAATGAATGAGTGTAATTGTACGCACACACAGAGTAATCACAAATATGTACAGCAGTGAACATATATTGTGGTAATTTTGCTCCTCTCCTCTCCTCAACCTTTATCTGTTTTCATAATTCTTCCCATCTATCTCTCTTTCTCTCTCCTAGCTAAATCTGAAGAGTGCTTTACATAATCTGATATGGAATTATAACATATAACCACACACTAATCCCTCGGGAGTATCAATTCCCAGCATCCATGCTTATGTCCTTGCAACAAATACGACAGGTTTACGATATTTATGTGCAAATGCGAAAGTAGGAAGCACATGTCGTCCTAATCAGTTTAGCAGGTCCAACAAGTTGTTTTTGCATGTGCATATTCACACATTTATGTTGGGTGTTTGTGCACAAATGATTATTATTAAATCCATCAGATTATGTGCAGAGATCCTCGGAGCATAAAATCTATTCCTGTGTTTAGTGTCACATTAATGTCACAGCAACAGGCCGCCACTTTCTCAGCAAACGGAGAGATCTAATCCTCTTTACTAAACACACACACACACACACACACACACAGGCCTTAAGGCATACTTCTCTCATCACGGACACAAAATGTTTAATTACAAGAATGTCTAAGCTTTCATTAAATGTGCATTTCCTTAGTGCTTTAACATTCAAAAGAAACCTTCTTACAGGAAGACTGCCTCTCACATATTAACACTATAATGACTTTGTCCCGTTTGTTGCTTGCAGCTCAGTGGCACATTATTCTAGCCTGACCTTAATCCCACAGAGACTCTTTGTGTGTGCGGATACTCCTTCTCATTGTTCTGCCTGACAGGCTTTGATGCAGTGTTACTTTGCATGTTACAGGTGTGGCCTGCCGTGTGTGCCCTGTCACTGCACAAAAGGGCCCAAAAGAAGCACTCAATGAAATTAGGAGGACTTTCTTATTTTTGTTTATGTAATTGCATATTCATTTTTAAAATTATTATTATTTTTATTTCACAATTTATTCAACTTGTCTGCCGCCTTTCTCAACATTATTTCATGCACCAAAAACATCAGCTTCAGCATTTTCCCTTTCACCTTTTGATTTTACTGCACCACTTTGGTTCAGACTGAAATATCATTATATTTATTACAGACATTCAAGGTGTCCAGAAAATAATTCCACTGACTTTGGTAACCCCCTGACTTTTCCTCTAGCGCTACCACAAGGTTCACATTTCCGGTTTTGTATGAAATAACATGTATTGGAAGGATTGCAGTCAAATACAGGCATTCATGTCCTTCTCATGATGAATTGTAACAACTTTAGTAATTCTCTGACTTTCATGTAGTGCTGTCATCGGGTCAAAATATATTTAGTATTTGTCTAATACTTTTATATAGTTTGTACCTGAAATGTACCTTGAGGTACGGAGCCCCTAAAAGGACATGGAAAAAAAAAAAAAAGTGAAACGTTTCTAGTGAGCACAAGATACTTTCTCGTGCTCACCAGATGGTATCTCGTGCTCACGAAAAAGTTTCCCGTGCTCACGAGATACTTTTCTGGTGTGCTCGAGAAAGTATCTCGTGCTCACGAGAAACCTTGCACAGCACAGGCAGTTGTGCTTCCTGTGCATATGCCTCTAGGCTCAGATCTTTAAAAGAATGGCAGCAGAAATGGACTTATTCTCTTTCCTGAAAACGCGAAATATACCTGATAGTGTCATCAGTCAACTAAAAGATGATAAGGTAAAGATAAATGTTAACTTTAGTGATATAAAGTAAGCAATACATGTCTAGCCTAATGATGTTAGCTTTCTCTACCTGCTATGTTAATGTAACTTTTCAAACGTTTTTGAAGTGTGCCTTATTACAGATCGACATCGACGTCATACGTAGATGTTATGACAGATGAGGAGTTAGGACAATATATCAAACAATATGGGGACAGACTTGCACTCAGAGCATTTTGTCGTCAAAGAACTGTGACAAACGAAAAGTCAGGAGGAGTGGAGACAGTGAAGTCCGCTCTCATGCAGAGAGTAAGAGACAGGCTCAGGGAACATCGGAAAACTCCTGTCAACAGAGACACAGAAGGCTCTGGTATTGTTGGCAATAAACATGCACTCAAAGCCACCCGGCGGGTTGAAATGGGATGGCTCCACTTTGATAACGGCACTTATCACCAGATCAAAACAAGAAATGGAGGTGGAACACGGCACCTGTCAGTCCAGAAATCAGTAACTATGGGTGAACTGCTGGAGACGGGCAAGGGCTTGTTTTTTTCCAAATGGATATTCACTAAAAGGACCGGTGGAAGACTTCGATATTCGACTTTGATATTCAGACAGAACTGAATTAGACTTCTGTCCAAATATGCACCATCGAACAAGCCACGGTCCTTCAGATCATTAAACAGAGTAGAATTCCATTGATTCCCTTCTGAGGAAGCCCCACCAACTCTCTATTCGCTGATTTGCTGTGCTTGCCCCTTCAATGTAGCTGTCAATGCCGGAGCCGTCGTGAATGTTGCGACGGCGAAAACGCTGAAAGTCTCTGACTTTAACATTCTCTGTGCCCCGGTCGCCTCTGACAATCCTTGGACAACCACCAAATCTCTGGACTGCCTCCATGTAGTAGCCTCCGATGATTTTTGGGTCACTGCTGGTGGTAAATGCATTCATCCAGATAATTTTCTGGGAAAAGCTGTCAATGCAGCCATTGATAGAGATGCCAAATGGCTTTAGTTTGTCATAAGAGTCCAAGTGCCAAATATAATTAGGCCCTTTTGCAAAATAGCTTCGGCAATGGAGCCATGTCCTTCCTCTGAGTTCAGCACCCCTTGGGTCAAGTTCTTTTAGAATTACACGCGAAAGTATCTTGTGCTCACTAGAAACATTTCACTTTTTTTTTTTCCCCCGTGTCCCTTTAGGGGCTCCGTATTGAGGCCTTCATGTCATTGTGAGCATTTTTGCATGCTGTACAGCCTCACATAGGGTTAGGTTAGGGTACTACAACTACCAGTTGTTACCTGGAAGGCTCTGGCTCAGGTTCTTCTCACTGACTACCATAAGGAGGAGATCTAAAATAGGAAGTAAAAAAGGAAGGAAGCAAGTAGGGTTAGGATTAGCCTCTGTAGCATCTAAATCCTGTTATTAATGTAGCACTAAGAAGTGCTATAGGAGATCTTTTCTGCCTGCAGTCTATTTTTTTTTAATATGTTGCGTGTCAGTTTGATCTTTAAGAATTGAATGATTATTCCATTTTGTTTGCATCTACTGACGGATGAGAAGTCACTGGTGTTATGTTGTAGATCAGCTGTTATTGTCCTGCCTTAGGGAGGGGATACTCTGCTACTGTGTAGGCTGTACTTAAACATGGCTTAAAGATTCATTATCTGTGCTGTCAGCTGCACTTCCTTAATCTTTACCCTCACATGACCTGAAATTTAGCACGATGATGTAAACCAAGCAGCTTGTAGTATGAACACATGTTTCCCATTCACTTCATCTCTTTCTGCTCTCTCCTCTTCTTTTATACACAAACACATCCGGACACAGACCAGTTGTGTCCTTAAAGTCAGAGGCAAAGATTCTTCCTAATCCCCACGTGTGATTGGTTGGTGATGCGATCTGCAGACCTCAGCCAATGGCAGCATCAGATTAGGGAGGAAGTCAATCCAATAGAGTTTTTTTACGTTCTCGGTACAAATCTCATTGATCCAGGAATAGAAAACATTGACTGCAGTCTGTGGTGGTCTGAGTACTGGATGTGAGGTTTTCTGGATTATCAAACAATTGGTGACCTGTAGGCACTGAACTCCTGTTGGTGAGTTGACCACCAATTTATTTGGAACAAGCTTGATGATGTTAAATAAATGTGGTTGCAGAATTAGCCTAAAATAATCTCACTACAAGGTCCATTAGTAACTGTTCTGGAGCTTTTGATCATATTGTACAATCTTACTCAGCAGATTAAGTTTTTTTGGCGTTGTCATGAGGATGTACATGGTCTAATTTCCACTTTTCTGAGCACTAAAAGATACTTGGATTATCATACACATGACTTGTAAAAATGGTTGTAAAACTTGTTTAAATAAATGTAAAGTAGATTCAGAATAAAAATGTATGCAATGATGAAAACTTTAGTTTATTGTGATGTGTCATGTACTCCTGATGATTTATCCAGGTAACGGTCATCAACCTCAGTGTTAGTCTGATGCCGCAGTCCTGCTAAATCATTAATTGCTAAATCATGCTAAATAATGTACCGATGTGGGCACCTTTCAACCTGTTTTCTCCTGGATCTTCTCCCTCTCTCTCTCTGTCTCTGTCCACAGATTCAGCCAAGAAGATTCCGATAACAGAGGTGAGAGGCCACTTCACACTATACACCTGTCTGTCTCACCTGTCTTTGTTGTTTTCTTCTTCTCTTTCCATTCTTTCGTCTGTATTGGTTTGCAGCATAGTTCAATTATAATATACAATATTTTCAGTGCCTATTTCACTGATTTGCATTTCCCTTTTCTTCTTTCCTTGTGACAGATGCCGTCCCCATTCGGAGTGGGCCTTGCTCATGAGAAAAAAATTGGTCACAGGAGGGTTGATGCCTCTGGAGAGACAACGTACAAGAAAGTAGGTCTAAATACTATTCGTAGGTTGACTTGGCGTCACGATTTCACCAACTACTTTCCACCCGTGCCTTACTTTGTTGTTCCTTTCTCCGTTTTCCGCCTCCAGACTACTTCCTCTGCCTTGCAAGGGGCCATCCAGTTGGGTATTGGATATACTGTTGGCAACCTCAGCTCCAAGCCCGAGAGAGATGTGCTGATGCAAGACTTCTATGTGGTGGAAAGCATCTTCTTCCCCAGGTGCGTTTGTATGAGCGTGTTGTGTTTTTATGTGCACCCGTGTGTCACAATTATCTTAACATAATGTTTTCTCTCCTGTCATGCTTCCTGCCGATCCCACCTTGCGCTGTACAGTGAAGGCTCTAACCTCACTCCAGCCCACCACTACCCAGACTTTAGGTTTAAAACCTACGCCCCTGTGGCCTTCCGCTACTTCCGAGAGCTGTTTGGAATCCGACCAGATGACTATCTGGTGAGATATTTATGTTCTCTCATGACTGGAGATGCACTGACAGTATAAAATGAAATGTTTACTGTTACATACAGCATCAGCAGAGACATAGAAATCTACACATCGCGTATAATTATTTGCTTCAGAGCACACAGTGAACTGCCTTACTCTTTAGTTGTTATATTATAGAACTGATAAACACCTGCCAATTCATAATACTGAGGTTGTGTGTGTGGGTATGAAAATTTTCCAACAGCTATTAGCAACAGATAAAAGTAATTTCTGTTACAATTTTGTAGTCTATGACCACAAAATAACATTTTAATAATTTGTAATTAGCATTATTATTATAACTGCAAAGAGCAAATTAATTTACATTTATTTATCTTGTCACTGATCTAAAAAAAAAAAAATCTGTGTTTGATTTTCTTGGATATTCCCATGTGTGAAGTTCCCTCTGAATGCGTTTGACTGATGATCAGTGGAGTTATCAAAGAAAACATGTTCTCTGCCACAGCAGACCTCTGCTGCTCTGAGGATGAATATTAAATACCCATACACACACACATTAAAAACACAAACTGACTACACGCAAACACACACACACACAAACACACGCCCTCACATATTTTGCATGTGAGGCTGCACACATGTGCATACACACAGACACACATGTGATGACATACAGTGTACTCAGTTGCATGTTTAAGCTCACATTCCACCTGTGCCACGGGGAGATTAGCAGACTAAAGCTTTCTTTTTTAAACTCTTGAGTAGTGGCGGTAGGCAGACAGCAAGTAGTTTTGGTTTGTTTCTGCATGTGTTTGTGTTGGTAGTAGAGTAACAAAAGTATGTGCTGATTAAATTTCTTTTTTAGACAAAGTAACTACTTCCTCCATTTCTCTTACTTTTAAGTTTAAGTTTCCACATTCTAGCCATCTTCATTAGAACTGATTTGATTATTTAAAAACATCTTCAAGGGGTATTTGCTGGAAAGGTTCATAAAACTGAATTGTCTGTACAGTAGAAAGGCACATATATTTTTAGTATATTTTATATTTATAGTGCACAAAGTAATCAGCATCAGTGGGTGAAAGTGACATTTCCTGTTAAGTAGTTAGTAACTTCACAGTAGTTGCTAATACGACATTAAGGTGTAAATGTCATCCCACCCACCCATACCCTTCCGTTTTGTACTCTGGTAGTGTATACACACTTAAAAACAAAGTTCTTTTTTTTGCTGTTGATGAGCAACGCCATGTGAGTGGGTAGATACATTAGTATTTTGAATCCAACATGCTCGGCAGCCCTGCAGTACCCACAAAGTGTTAAAGTCAGGATGAAATTACAAAATTACAACAAGCGTTTCCATGAAATTGTATTTTCAAAGACCATTAGCAGAGGGACAGACTGTTCCCTTAAAACAGGCCGAGTACGCTTAATTCTTGATAAGATTGTTTAATGTTGAAACAGTCTTTTCAGAGATGGGGTGTCAGATTGTCAGACTTTGTGGTGAGACACTGGCTTAAATTTGAATCTATGTTTTTTCCTCTGTATCTCTGCCCTGTCTAGTACTCTCTGTGTAATGAGCCGCTGATCGAGCTGACAAATCCAGGAGCTAGTGGCTCCATTTTCTACGTAACCCGCGATGATGAGTTCATCATCAAAACTGTTCAGCACAAAGAGGCAGAGTTTCTACAGAAACTCCTTCCTGGATATTATATGGTAAGTTAAACCAAGCCCCTCCCTCAAAAGAATCAGTACATTGTCCATTTTGAATATATATCATATTATAATATATTACATACAGCATTAACTTCTACTATATTATATCCATGGCGGTAATTGTAAAATTAAGATATTTCCATATGCTTTGTAATAGTATCTGTTCAGAGATTTGGGTGTTTGAGAGCATACTAAAGAGCAGCACGGCAGCTGAACTTCTAGTCATCTTTATCCCCTTTATCCTACTCCCTGGTGTTGGCCCCGCTGAGCAGTGACGTTACCAGTCACTGAGACCAAGACCCAGGCTAAATACTCCTTAAAAGGTTAAGCATGTACACAGCACAGACATACAAGACACAAGAATCAGCGGAGGCCTGTGGATGGGTCACGCTGTCTGACAGGTGCATGGTAGACTGCATACCTTACTATTACTGTAAATAATGTACAATATATCTTTCTCCTTGTCTCTTTCCCTATATCTGCTGCATAAACAACCCACTCCAGAACTTGAACCAGAACCCCCGGACTTTGCTGCCAAAGTTTTTTGGCCTCTACTGCGTCCAGTGTGGGGGAAAGAACATCCGAGTTGTTGTGATGAACAATATCTTACCACGCTCTGTGCGCATGCACCTCAAGTTTGATCTAAAGGGCTCCACATACAAGAGGCGTGCGTCCAAGAAGGAAAGGGAAAAGTCTAAACCCACTTTTAAAGACCTGGACTTTCTGAGTGACGTTCCTGAAGGCCTCACTCTGGACCAGGACACGTACAGCGCTTTGGTGAAAACTCTGCAGAGAGACTGTCTGGTAAGACAGAGAAGAGGGAACCAACAGTAGTTTGTAAAAGTAGAGTAACACTGTGTGTTTTATTTTAATATAACAAACCAGCACAGCCAGCTGCACATTTAACAATTTAACTATTTGCTCAGTACAGTAGTTGTCTCTAACTCTGTTAAACGTTTTGAAATGCCGTGTATGTACTTCACGTACTTCAGGTTCTGGAAAGTTTTAAGATTATGGACTACAGTTTGCTGCTGGGGATCCACAACAAGACCCAAGCAGAGCGAGAGCGTCAGTCTCAGGGCTCACCTGCAGGAGGCGGGGATGAAAAAAGGCGTGCAGCTCAGAGAGCCTTGTACTCCACTGCCATGGAGTCTATACAGGGCAGCTCCACATGCAGGGACACACTGGACCACGATGACACGTAAGTCACAATTTATATAGTGTTTGCTCTTATTATTTTTTATTGCATATACGTTATTTACGTTGGTACTGTTTTTTTCGTTTTTTGTGTGTAGTATGGGTGGTATTCCAGCTGTGAGTAGTAAAGGAGAGCACCTACTGCTGTTCATTGGAATCATTGACATCCTGCAGTCCTACAGGTAGGCAACAATGAGTTCAATGTTCCATGAAATGAAATCTTTAGGTATTGCTCTTTAATCTATTTGTCAGTAGATCAGACGTCTAGCAAATATGCAGTGTTTTATGAAAAAACTGAAAAATGTTGCTGTTCTTCCGGCATAAACAGAGCTTTCAGTGTTTCTCGCAATGTCAGATGTCTTCCACACACTTCACACTTTTTTATATTCTTACATAGATCTAAAGAAAAAAACAAGGACTGTGTAGGAGCACAAGTTGCAGCATCCTCCATATCACTCCAACACTAACAAGAACACTAAAAAAAGCATGTAAACCACTAAAGTTTGACTGATTAGCTGCCACCTGTCTTGACCTGAGCATCATATTTGTTATGTTAATGAATTAAGTTAATTTAATACAGATATATTGTATTTTATTGTGTTGCCTTAAACATCCACTACCCATGACTAAATACTAATACAACACACATTAAATAATAAAGTTGTCAAAGTGAGATTTTCCTTTTTCTTCAGTCAGGAAATTATTCATTTTAGGCTTATAGTAATCTGTGAATTATGTCTCTGTGAGGAATATTAAAAGATGCAGAGAGATCACAGGGAAAATAAATACAAATGGAAGAGCCACAGGAGCCATTGCCAGGACAAGAACTGTGTGTGGTGTGTAGCATAAAATCTAGTTAGTTGAGCCAGTGGCTGCTGGTTCAGTTGCCAGGTAACCACAGTAAGTCGCTGAATGAGTTTAACTAAATAATTTAATTGTCTTGTTGGACAGAATGATCAAGAAACTGGAGCACTCCTGGAAGTCCCTCATCCATGACGGGGTGAGTACCCTTCACATAACTGTTATGTAAGTAAAACAAACCATAAACCATATCAAATTTTATCCTGTGCCTTCGTCTACCTCCCACAGGACACGGTGTCAGTTCACAGACCTGGTTTCTATGCTGAGAGGTTCTACAAATTCTGTAGCAACATTGTCTTCAAGAAGAGCTGCTGTGAGTCTACAGCTGTACCAGTAATGCTGTATTAATTAATGGGACAGGTTTGGTATGTTTTGTAAACAATCCTCTGCTTTCACAGCATTGCGATCATCTCCATCTAAGAGAGGACGAGGTGGGGCTCTGTCCATGTCCAAGTCCAGCGCTGGAACGGGTTCTACTGGGCAGCGTCCTTCACTGACTGATGAGAGGCAAGAAAACCAAGACAACATGGAGAACCTTCAAGGAGCTCGCAGCTTCCCTGTGCTGGAGAACAACGGTAGCTTAGTTCAGTTGTAATCTCCATCCGTCCACAATGATAAACAGTCATGACCTGTTCACAGAGTTCATCAGAGGTTGTTTTTAATTTCATTTGGAAATGGGATGCTTAATACCAAACACTTAAACCCAGTAGCGTGGGATTGCCGGACCAGTAGCCTTCATCAGCAGCCCTCATCAAAGCTAGCGAGAAAATGTCTACACAACAGACTAATACTGCTCGATATAAAGATTGAACTGGTGAGCGCTGGTTTTCTCTCGTTATACCCCGTCTCCCTGAACTCGGCACACTATTAGCTTCAATTGTGTGCAGCCGAGGGCTCCATTTTCTCTTTAATTGAAATGAAGTGAGCCTTTATTGATCCCAGTGCAGCATCATTTTAGCAGCGATAGAAACAGAATCAAAGTTAAAGTATAGCCCATCAAGACGGGATATTCATGAATGACTGCTAAGAAAAGCGTAAGGTTATTTACTGTGCACATTAACACTCACAAATGAGGAAAGAAATAAACAAGAGTGTAATTATATGAAGAAAAGGTCGTGCAGTTTGCATGAATGAACATTTGACTGACATATTTATTTATGATTGTACCTGACTAAAGCATTTTAATTCTCTTTCATGTTTGCATAGGCTATTTCTATCTCTTGCATATATATCATTATGTCCTTTTTATATTTCTTGGTTCATTATGCACACTAGTGAGAGAGCCACCCTGCACTCCTCCTTCCTTTGAAGATGCTACCACAGCTTCTATCGCTACCACGCTCTCCTCTAACAACTCCCTACCAACCACCCCCTTCGACACACCAGAGCACCCACGCTACAGGAGACAAATGCATTCCCCGAGTCTGACCAGGTGAGAGTAATACCATGAATATTCAATGATGTCTCTATAATGACAATATTCTGTCAAAAACAACATGTGTGCTCTGCCTTCCCCGCTGATATCGCACCCTGCATTTTTCTGTGCGCTTTCAGGTCACAGAAGGTTGAGATTCATGGGGAAAAGCAGGACACCATAACAGTGGAGGTGGAGCTCAGGTACGCATACAGTAATACCATACAAGGAGAATGTCCACAGCTGCCTGTGTATCAGTATTTCAACCGTGTTCTTTGTCTTGTTTCATACAGTAAAATCCCAAAGAGCACGGAGCTCACACAGTTGACAGAAATGACCTCCCTGAGCCAGCCGTCACCTGATCACCAGCCCCATGTCGTCGCTTCATCCACCCCTCCCGCTATTAACCCATCTTTGGCACATCCCTCTTCCACTCTTCCTCCTTCCTTTGTGTCTTCTTCCTCCTCCTCTGTTCAGTCGGCCGGCCAGTCCTCCCCCGCACTCACTTCATCCATCCGTCCGTCCACCAAACCTCTCACCTCGCCTACAGCAGCTCAGTCTTCCCCTCCTTCTTCTCCAGTCTGTCGTCCAGCTCGAAACATCTCCACCCTCCCTCCCGCCTCAGCATTCACTCCCATCTGCTCTGCATCTCCTCAGTCCTCCTCCTCTCACCACCTCCCCTCGACCCCTCCCTCGTCCCAACCTCCAAGCCCCCAGGTGCCTCAGCAGGCGCCACGTGCGTCTTGCAATCAGCTGTCTGTGTCCAGCAGTCACAACTCATTGGACGGGGAGGTGGCGGTGTCTGACATCTACTTTGTAAGTCTCCGTGTCGGTGCTTTGGTTTTTGTGTGAACCGATTTTAACTGCTTCATTCAAGGATCTAAAGTATGTGTATCCTGCAGGGAGCTCTCTTCAGTGTTGTTTTGCTGTCAGTCCTCTTCCAGAGAGTAAAGATCATTTTTCCTCTTCTGTTTTTTTCTTTGATCCACTGGGTCTTTTGCAGTGGCCCAGTCAGGACAGCGTGGTAGAGTTGTGATGGTGAGGGGGGTGGAAGGGTGTGTGTCTGTGTTGCAGTGTGCACGTACCGCGGGGTTGCTCTCGCTGTCCGAAAATGCTATTTCTGAAGCACGAGGCTGCTACCGGTCATAGTTCATGCTTTTGAATGCATCAGCAAGACACTGGGGTTGTCTTTCCTGCACAGCATGATGTATTTATATCTGTCAATCTGCATTCATGCACTCTGTCACTGTCATGCTCCCAGCTCTCCATAATTTCCCCCCCTTTTTATATGACTTTTTTGTTACGTTCATTCTCCATTTTCTATTTTCTTTCCCTTCTCTCCTCTATCATAACTACGTCTCTCATCTTTCTCCTCAATCATATAATCATTCAACTCATTTCATTTTCCTGTGCATACCTTATATGCATTTGTGTGTTCATCTGTGTGTATGTGTCCATCCATCAGTATGCAGATGGCAGATATTGGGTGTACTCTCCAGTTCTTGGCCGTCGTAAGCTAAACTCTAGCTCAAGTTACAATGTAAGTCACCACCGAAGTAGTTAGAGTCATTTGTTCCACGTACCATCGCACTGCTGGTAGCCGTTCCATATGGAGTATCACAAGCACAGCTGCTTATGGATCTTCAGAAGTACTTCAAAATAAAGCCTCAGTGCATTTTACATGACTTATTTAGTGTTAAATTGTGCAAAAAAAAAAAAAAAAGACATTTCATATGAATAATTGCCGCTTCTGAAGGACCATCATGTGCATTTAAATGGAGCATGCATCGTTATGTAACATGTTACCAGTAAATGCTAGTTTAAATGTTGAAGGATCGTGGACCTGCAGTTAACTGCAGCTTGTGTTGGCTGTGTGCTTTTAGTGATCCTTCAAGCCCTCTGCCCTGTAGCACTCAGGTAGCTCGGAGGACAAACCGATTAGTGTTGTCAGTGTTCGGCTAGAATAAAATCCTCCCTTTTTGACATCGGAAATCAGCTGTTTATTAAAGCTGCACTTAGAACATTTTAAAGCCCCTGAAAACAAGTTCCAAATATTAAAGAGTTATCTACAACATGAAATATTTATGACCAAGAAAGCAGCAATGATGTTAAAGTTAGGAAAGAAACTTTATCAGGAATTATTTATCAGGAGTTTATAACTGTCAAAAAAACTCTAATCTGCTTCAGCGGGACTGTGTGGGTGTGGTTTGATCAGATGGGACTGACAGCGCTGCCAACGTAAAGCACACACACTCCCAGCTGTCATCAGATTTGAATTCATATGTTTGTAAACTCTGATTAGCGCACAAAAGTATGTGACATCTCCTATTTCCAACTCAGTCCTGCCCACTTCAAACGATACAGAAGTCTCTGAAGTGTGCAGAAAAATGTGTGTTTATTGACGATGCCATCTGCCAGAGCGAGATGCTGACTGGGAAAATCTGATTTCAGGATCTTAAAAAGTGAAAATGCACCAACCTCAGTCAAAATATTTAGAATATGTCATTGGTTCTAACTGAGAATATGTTGATTTTCTTTTTCTTCAAATTAAGCTGTGATTTCATGTATAGATTAGACACACAGGCAGTGATAAGTTAAAACATAATAAACAGAAACTTAATAGTAATGAGGTTTTACAGACTGACCATGAGAAAAATTCATCTTGATGCTGTTTGGAGCTCCCAACATGAAAAGTTTCAGCAGGCAGATTTGAACTTTTCAGCCTCTGAGCAGTGTCTTTTCTTACTATCTTTCCTCAAACCTGACGACTTCTTCTTCTTGTCTCCCTTCTTGTGCTGCTGCCCTCTGCTGGCTGTATTCAATAACAGCAGAATCAAGAGGATCGGAGCTGGGTGTATTCTCCTCTGCACTACGGCTCAGAGTCCAGAAGGGGCTCAGACGGGGAGAGTGAGACAGTGAGTGTACATTTCATTCATTATTTATCATCAATTCATAGAGCAGAGATGAGTGAATGTGTCTCCTTTGTGTTTTTCTTACTTATCCCTTTTCATCTGTCTCTGTTCTTTCAGTAACTCACAGTGGAGACAGCAGTGACGGGTGGAGCCAGAAGCTGTCTCCATATACAGAAGCTGTGTGTTTTCATAATAAAGCCTCCAGGACATTATGAGAATTCTTGCCGGTTGCCCAAACTGCATGTGGAAGCTTGCTTTGCCAACGGAGACTAAAAGAATGAACTTATAGAAGCATTTAAATATACAACGATACAATCATGCATAAGGTAACATGCATTCAAATGAACTCATAGATATACAACCACCAAAATATTATGCAAAAAAAAAAAAAAATCCTAAAGCATTGTTTCCTGGACAATCTGACTGACGTCACGCAGAGAAATAAACTCAAATCAACAATCAGCTGAGTGGCACTGTGAAGGATTTTGGTGGCTGTTAAGTCAGGTATTATTGCAGTGCTGCTGCTGCCTGCTGTGTTTAGGTTTCAGTGTTCATGAGTCACGCTGCACTGTGTCAGCTCTGGCTATGCAATATGGACATAAACATTATTGATTCCTCTTTTTGACTAATGCTCCTACTTCAGAGTTTATTCATGCATTTATTTTTCACTAGTGGCACATCAAAGCTGTATATAATTTGATTTCTAGCACTTTATCAATGTACATGTGGCTGCAGTCTCACGAGATCGTCTACGTTTTGTTATTTTGTCATCAGTTAATGTTTTTGCGTGCTGTGTATGCACAGTGTTCGGCTTTTCCAGCAGTGTGTGTCGGCCCACTTAAGAAACGTTGATCTGACAGTGAATGGTTGTGTTCTAAATGCCTTATTGACAAATTCATTTTCATAACTGTTTTTGATATTTCAGTCACATGTAATCATTTCACACACACACACACAAAAAAAAAAAAATCAAAAATATAAACATTAAAGAGCATTTATTGTGAGTAAATACCAAATATTTGAAGCAGTTAAAATGACATTGTAACCGTGCATTTGCACCGTTTCAGGATTCAGAACCAAGACATGAAGAGAAAACACGAATCTTTTGTAAAGTGTAGATAAGTCTGTCTCTGTCTGTGCATGTGTTTTGCATGCGTATCGGCGTGTGACTGGGAGACGTGTAAGTGTAAGATGTTTCTGTCCTGCCTATTTGTCGAATCGTCAGAAGATGTAACTTCCATTTGTGGTGATAGGCGATGAAAGTCTGAACCAGCTGTAAGCATGTGGGCTGTGCGAGAAAAAGTCTGTAATGACATTGGATTCATTAAAAACCAACTGAGCTAAAGTTAAACTGAAATAACCTCAATTTTCTATCCAGTTCAGTAAGAAAATACATTTCCCGTCGCCACAGACAGTACTTCCCTTCTTCTTCCACACGTGATGATACTTGTTCCAACAAGGTGGACCATAATGAGACTTCCTGACTGTGTCGATAAGCACTGCTGTAACAAGTTACTGTATTATCTCTGCTGAAGCTAACCTGCCTGTTTGTAGGCAACAGTGTTTGTAGCTGATCACTGTGTAAAAGGAAATAAAGATTATATTGTGTAAAAAAAATGGTGGGTTTTTAATAGTTTAAAGAATAAAAACAGATTCACTAAAGTCTTTTAGTTGTAAAAGATTATTTGTGTAAACCTCCCACTAGATGGCACCATGAGGTCTCAGAAAGTCCAGTCCTCAATCGTCATGCTCATACAGTACACTGTGCTGCCTAAATTTCAGCACTCTTAGTGGCACTGTAAAATGAAATTGCACAGAGACGTATGCCAGTTTATGAGCTGTCTATAGGCCATGATTCATTTTATGGTGTTGTTGATAGACCATAAAAGGGAGGCTCATATTTATGTCACTCTTACTTTTTAACACACACACACACACATAAACATAATGATCTGAAATCTTGATTGCTTTACTGGAGCTGGTATTTTATTTCTCTGCACAGTGCTAAAAATACGCCGGAATAAAACAGACAACAATCAATACGGCTTCAATCAGAACAGCCCATTGGGACCTAAACTGGTTATCTGCAGTACAGACTCTGTACACTGTGTGTATACACAGACTGAACGAGGAAAACAGAAGTAAAAACTGTACATCACAAAGTGCAATCAAAAACACACGCAGTGTGTGTGTGTGTGTGTGTGTGTGTGTGTGTGTGTGTTCATTGTTTTCCTCTGTGTGTATTTGTGTATGTGTGTGCTTTAAGGTGTAAGTCAGAGTTGTGAATGTCACTCAGGGTGACAAGTCAGCCATGTCGGGCCATGATGGAATGTGTGATGGACAAGGATCAGCGGCCACCTTCCCAATTGTCCTGAAATGAAATTGTCCCTCACTCTTGGTTTCCCCTCTCTTTTTGTCCTCTCTCCTACCTCTGATCACACACACACACACACACACACACACACACACACACACACACCTAATCCCTTTGCTCCTTCTCCTGCCTCCTCAATTCCCTCTGAAATTCAGCCAGGAGTGGTACGACTTTTTTTTAGGGGGCTCTATTTACAGAATATAGGAGAAATTAAATATAATATGCACCACTATGTTTTCATTAGTGTATAATCACCTGAAAATAAAAAATTGTCCGAGGTCCTCTTCAACTGAGTGCACTATGCTGAACCTCCATGTTTCAGTGGCTTTAGATGGGGCCTTTCGCATTCTCCACAAGTTTTGCAGTCACCGTAGTTTCTCCTTCACACTTCACTGCCTGTTTTCATTCCCAGGTTTGTCAAACACTTGGGTCAGTTGGTTGCAATACGTCACCTCACCACTAGATGGCACTGACTCCTACACACTGCTCCTTTAAATAATATCATTTAAGGATATTGCCAATGATATCCTAACATTGTTCTTATTGTCAACAAATCCCATGTAAAGATCGGCGTACCCAAAGTGTGATATACAGGAGCTTATTCCTCTGTGCCACACCTCCACTGCCGCCAAAAACTATTAAAAGCTCATGAATGGGCCGCACTGTTGTCGGCGGGTTGACATGTTACTTTATCCTTATGAACATGCGCACTGTAGTTTATTTTTGAGTCTCAATCACACTTACACCTCTTTGCTGCCATAAACACCCACTAAAGAGCTGCACGTGGATTAGTATGTCGCTGAAAATAGTCCCCCAACAAATGCACTATCAGCTACCATTGGAGAGAAACATCTGCTGAAAACTACAGTGCCCAGCTGTTTGCCTTTTTCCGAACCAAAAATAGATCCTTTTTTTTTTTTTTTTTTAAAGATTTACATCTTCATTAGAGGCGAACGGGCACACACAGTACAGGAAAGTAAATAGTGATAAATGGTGTGACATGTTGTTGGGTTTTTTGGAATCTATTTGCAACAAAGATCTAAAGTATCACCACCGTTATCCTCTAAAACACTGAGAGTGCCATGGCGGCGTCAGACCTGCATGGTCTGCATGGCATTTGAATCCACTTGAGGATGCTCTGGTTTCCTCCCGCCGTCCAAACTCATGCATGTCAGAGGGACTGAAGACTATAATAGATAAAGAGTGTCTTTTTCATGTCAGTCTGCTTCTGTTCCTCCCTTTGCTTTCAGCCAAGTGCATGCTGGGATAGGCATCAGACACCTGTGACTTTGAATAGAAACAGTACTGTTGTGGATTTTATGATGAAAAAAACAAAACAACACACACACACACACACACACACACACACTCACACACGAAAGGATTAACATAAATTAGAGGAGAAGTGAATACAAACAAACAAAGACAGAGTTCTTATGTTCTCGTTTAAAAAAAAAAAAGATTTCATGAACTTAAAGACAAATTATGGAGCGGCGGCATGTGTACCTGGGGTGAAGTGGGCTGTCGCAAAAGCTGAGCTTTCATCTGCAGGAAACATAAACAAATGTCTTTTGTTCTTTCAAAGGACAGAGGGGCGAAAGCCACAACAAACAGGGCCAGCGTGTGTGTGTGTGTGTGTGTGTGTGTGCGCACGTGAAAAGAAAAGAGAGAGAGAGAGAGTGAGGGAGAGATCAAAGTAAGTGTGTGTGTGTGTGTGTGTGTGTGTGTTTGAATCTCTGTGTGGGAGGTGAAGCCTCACCTACCCAGAATGCCTTGCCTCCTCACTCCTCACAGCCCACTCAGGGTTTTTTTAGGAGCATCACTTCTCTTAACAGCGAGCGTGTTTACGACGCGACCTCCTTCATCAGTCATCTCGAGATGTTCTCAGACACTCTTGAAACTGCGACTTGGTGTGACCCAGCAGCCGACCTCTGATCTGCCGTACATAAACTACATCTCCCACGCACGGCTCAACACAACGTGTGTATTTTAACCGCTCTGGCATTGCAATGTACAGAGCCAAGAGATACCTACAAAATATGAACAGAGGCTCGGTTGTATATCACAGCAGAAGATGACTACGGAGTTGGAGCCCACCTCCTCCCCCACTTTCTCCCAGTCTCATGAAGGGATCGAGGCTAGTCTCTTTTTAACTCGGCGTGAGAAGCGGCAAACAGATGTCTGTCCACACGGAGGGAACGGTGGTGCCCTCTCAAACACAAGATGAAAAGCCATGAAAGTCTGGGTGTTGCGTTGTCAGTGTCTTAAGGCAGTGTTTATCTTTGGCAGGCTGAAGAAAACAAAGCCATCGATTTCTAATCCTAATCCCCCTCTACTGCTTCTCTCCTATTGATCATCTATCCGTCCTTAATGAGATGGAGGGATAGAGGAATGGAGGGCTGATGAAGGACAAAACCTTCACCCATCTCTTTTCAATCTATCTCTCTCGCTTGTGTGTGTGTGTGGGGGGGTGGGGGCGTGGGGGGGCTTTCACTAACTTGACGTTCTTTATGGTGGAATGGAAAATAAATGCAGCCCGGTGATTCTGCAGAGCTTTATCAAACGGTGGAGGCCCGCAGAGCTGTGGAGGCTCGCCTTGAGTTTGAAACTGGATGACATGGATGAATGCACTGAACAGTGCATACGCAGTGAGAGTGGATTGAGTTGCAGTCCAAACATCAGTAATGGAATTTTGGCCTGTGCAGTACGATGTCTCATGAGTCAGTGATATTTTCTGAGCCGTTACTCCCTCATCCACCTGATCTTAACGTTACTGAAGCTGTGGAGGTAACGATTCCCTCTTGCTGGAACTAGTTCGTTATCTTCGTCTCTGCTAACTTTCACTGACTTCTCAGTACGTCCTATTGGCCTGTTATGTTTGTCTATGGGGTGTACATTTCACAGCAGATTCTATGGGTTAAGCAGATGCTCCACTGTGTGGTTTCTCTAATCTATGGTTCAGTTGGTTGAGACTAATCACTGAAAGATCTATTCATACAGAAGTGAAAGTGTAAGTCATCATGTGATCTTTACGTCCCCAAAGTAAAGATTGGATGTTGGACGCTAATGTGAGTGTTTGAGTCTAGAAATGTAACCAAAACAAAACAAAAAATGCTTAAAGCTGCATGATTATTATTATTTTATCTGTCGAATGACTACCTATAATAAAAAGGTGTCCCTTTTGTGAAAACTTCTATTGATAGGAGTGAAATAAAACACAAGATGACTCTTGCCTTTGGGTGTTTTACTTAATCTTTGCAAAGAGGATAGACAATGCAGAGTATCAAAGCTGCCTAATCACTACCTAACACCCAACTCAGCTCCCCTCGGCTACATGAAGCCTTTTAGCTCCTTTCAGCTCATTGTTTTGTTTTGGGGTTTTTTTATGACCCACAACTTGTTTCAGTTTGTTCTCATCAATCTAGCTTCCAGCTAACGCAGGCAGCTGTTTCTTTCATAGAAGTTCTGACAAACCTCACTGTACGCCACCTGCTCAGCACCAGACACACTGTAAAAAAGAAACAGCTACTTTTATGATAGAAAAGGGAGAGATATCTGTGAGAGATACAGAACAATCTTTTTTAATATTACAGTAAAAGGATGTTAGTACTTGGTGTTTTATGTAGATTTTATGGTGAAATGTGACAGTAAAATAAGTAAAGTACAGTAAATTAAATATTACGGTGTTTTACTGTATAATCCGTAATATAAAATACTACTTTAATCTGTATTAATCTCCTTAAAATGCTGTATAAATAAATGTTTTGAAATATGATATTTACGGCATATTTTACAGTCTTCTACTGTTATGGTTTGACAGTTTTTCACTGTAAAATCTACAGACATTACAGACAGTGCAGCAGGCAGAAAAAAGTGGATATAGAGGAGCTTTTAGCAGCCAGCTCAGGAGTTGGTGGACACCAAAACAGAGCTAAAAGGGGGGTGAAATGTATCAGATCGACATAAACAATCCTATAACGCTATGTAAATATATGAAATGTAAATGTTGTGTTTACAGCTTGAAATAGAAATAAAAGAAAAAAACACCACTCTAGGTTCATTATGTTGTATGCAAATAAGTCACATTTATGTTATGTAGCCTCTGCTGAGAGCCATTGTTTTGTTATGGTGGTGTCGTATATGTGTTCTGTGCATTCGAACCAAGGACTGAAATAAAAACAAAAAATATTCAGCTATTAATTAGGAGTTTGGGATTCAGTGTCTGTAAGGGCACCTTGGCTGCACACACTTCCTGGCACAGAGACCACTACAGCAGGCCAAATATGACATTTCCCTCCAAACTCTGGAGGGCAGGGTTCAGTGAAAAAAAATGTCGAACTGAACGGGTCACATAAATTTCCTCTAAGACTTGTTTACGTGGCTCTGGAAGAGCAGATTCATATCCTAATCTGTATCTGAGTTACTAACCAGAACAACCTGTTCAGTAAAATAACTCACTGGCTCATTTTATTCGAGACATGAAAGAACAGATTCCTGGGCACGCACAGATTTTCATGGGAGTGGCACACGGATGCTTCATTATCTTTCTTTGTTCGGATGCCGCAATCATAGCGAGGAGGGGAAAATAAGAGGGAAGCTGTCGACTGACCACGATCGTTCAAAGCAGTATTCTTCTATCATGGACCTGCTTGACTCTAAACATGGACAGACAAAAATATCAAAGACTTAGCCAGATTGTAAGAGGAGAGGTGTGGAACACCTGCTGTTAATGTTAGACGTCCTGAGACGTTATTTGATGTTGTTGCACAGACTTGTAGGATTAATGTTAATCACAGCGGCATTCACGTTGGGATCATGGATAAACAATGACTCTGAGGTGGGAGGTCCACTAACCACACCCCGCATTCCTCTGAGAGAAACACACAGACATCCTGGACTTAACCTAAGGTCAGACACACATCACGAACAAGAACGGGCGACGAGCTTTTAAAATGACACCAAGTCTTGTTTTTATTAAAAAAAAAAAAAAAAAAAAAAAAAAAAAAGCATCGCCTCGCTTGCAGAACTTTTGGAGAAAATTGGATGGTTTTTGGATATATAACGCATGTCGATGCAAAAATGGCACCCTGGGGATGTTTTTCCCTAAGTGTGTGATAATGGCTGCAGCAGAAGTCATTAATAGCAGGCTAATGTGTGTCAGATGGTACCTGTCCAGCAGCAGCAGCAGCAGCAGGGGAGAGAGATCCAGGACACGAGTGACTGGCCAGCATAATGAGAGGGACATGGCCTGCCAACTTGGGCAGCTGCTTCTCTAGTGGGACTGAGTGGTGCGTGTGTGTGTCCTTACAGTTTCCTGTGCTCTTTCTGCTTCTTTTCTCAATGTATTTCTCATGAGCAGCATCTAGAAACACACGCCACACACCCTCACACACACACACACACACACACACACAGGCAGACAACCTCATCAGGGTTACCGTGGGAATGCCCGTGGCATTACGTTAGTCATTGAGGTGATGCCTTTAATCCTGAAACAAATCTAGACTTTGTGTTGTGTGCGTCTCGGGGCTGTGTGTGAGTGAGCGTGCCCGTGTGTGTAAAGCCCAATCTCACACCCATTACATCACGGCTGGCCGCACAGCAAAGACACCCCGCTGCCACTCCCACATGGAAGAGCAGGCAGGATTAGCCAGCTCTATACACGCCCTAATCTGGGGGACAAAAACCCACAATCTCCCTCCCACTGAGATACGGAGACAGAAAGATTCAATTTGATCTGCCCTTCTCAATATAACAAGAGTGTCTTTTAAGGTTAAAATTACTACTGCTCACTCTACCATCAGTCAATGTGGATTCAGCCCTAAACGCTGTCCTCTTTATCCCCTATCATCGATTCCTTTTATTCCAGTTTGGGACACCAAAGGCCATGCTATGTGGCAGCGAATGCAGATGGGGGAGCGTGCAGCCGTGCTTAGGCACACTGTGCTTTGAACTAAATGCTGAAGTCCTGATACCATGGTGACGTAAACATTACATCCGCTCAGTTTTTCCTCCACAGATTAAACCTCCCGCAGACGACGACAGTCTGTACCTACTAAACGTGTCATCTCAGAGCTGCTTCAGTTTGGCCCCAAGTGGTGGACAGACCGACATGCACGGAGCCAGGCCGCTCTGTCTCTTACCCAGCGTTATTTTCTCCAAGAACAGATGCCATTCTATCACTTTTCAAGTAGAGCTCAGCGTGTGATGCATCATCACAAAAGGCTACCTGCTAAATGTGTTGTCAGTGTCTCATTATTTGACAGAAGCTGCCTGTTTCATTGCCCCGAGCCAAGACGACTCTCTCTCTGTCTCCCTTCCTCTTGCTGTCTCTTACTCAGAGGCATCTGCCTCATTAACCACCATCAGCATTTTGTTTGCTGTGTGTGATTTGGATGTACTGGTAGTGAGGCAGGGGGTAGTATGCATGCACGCGTGTGTGTGTGTGTGTGTGTGTGTGTGTGTGTGTGTGCAGGCAGCTCTCATTAGGCTGGAAAAACATTGATATATATTTTTTTTTGCCAGAATCCAGATCACATCTTCCCTTCATTTATATATCAAAAGGTTCCTCCAATCAACTCCCTGGTGTGTGTTTCGGTGTGTATGTGTGTGTGTGTGTGGTAGTGTAGTGGCAGACAGATGTTTGCTGATTCGACAAGTTTGCACTGCAAACTCAGCCCAATTTAACCGACAAAAAACATGATGCCACACAGACGCTCATGGTGACAGCCCACTCTTAATTTTCTCTCCTTTTAATTCAAGCTCTCAGTTTTTCTCCACTTTTCTTTCTTCTTCTTCTTCTTCTTCTCTCTCTCTCTCTCTCTCTCTGTCCTTTCACGCACACAGACCCAGCACTGTGTGTGTGATTACACTTCTGCAGTTATTTTCCTTGTCACAGGCACCTCTGACTAAGTCTCAGCTTTCACAGAGGACACTCTCTTCTTCTGCCAAACTGCTAAAATGATGAACATAAAGCACTTAAGGCTTCACAGGATACTACATTACAATGTATACTGTACAGTAAATACATTACAATACAGAAGTTCTGCTTAAACAAGATTAAAGCCAACATAAATCGGGTTTTGGGATTTATTGCAATGCAATATGGCAATCATTACAATATTTCCTCAGTGTTTCTATTTTACAATGTACAAACTAGATAAAAAAAAGAGCATAAATAAAAAAAAAAAATGCTTCATGTAGCTAATTCTCAGCATCAAACAAGAGACACATACAAGCGACACAGATGGATGACATTCTAATCTAAATGTCTAATCGACAGAAACAATAATTCATACAGTTTCGGGAAAAAAATAAAAAATAAAAAAACACAAACAAATCATACAGTTTGTTAGTATGATCTTCCAGTATGAAACAGGTAAGAGCTCGTAATGATACATTCTGTCCGGCTCCTCTTACTCTCTTTCTCTCAGGTCACTTTGCATATTCTGAATACTCAAAGATAGCTGACGTCTTGACGAGCGGGGGGTTCCATGTCGCGCGTGCATTCCAGCACACGGCGCCGTACGCACGCACGCACGCACGCACACACGCACGCGCGCATACACATGAGGCGAATGCAAAACATATTTTATTCAAGTCAAGCCCAAAGCAGCGGGAAGAAAAAAAAAAAAAAGAAGTTGGAAGCCATTCTGCTTATGCACAGCCTTACATATCAGCCTTCACAAAACAGATAATAAAATAATGAAAAATAGAACTGGATAAGAGGATGAGGCTTCAGTCTGAGCTCGCAGTAGCTTAATGCTATCTGTGGCCACGTCCAGATCATGTTTTTTTTGTTTTTTTTTTGTTTAGAAAACTCCACAGGATGGAAGTTCACAAAAGTGCTGCTTTCTCTCTCTCTCTCTCTCTTCTCTTTTCACGCCATACTTTTAACTTCACTCCGCTCTCCTTGGATTTCCACTGGTGAAAAGTCCCTCTAAAGTGCATGGATGAGGTAAATGAAAAGATTCTTCTCCCAAACAGGTTTGTATCCGTTCTCCGGCTCAGACTGGAACCATTGTGTGTTGCATGTGCTGCATTTGAGACAACATTTCTTGCTGCACACTAGCAATTAGTATGTCCTGGTGTGACGGTGTGATTATTCCAAGTCTGTCCATCTCCCTGTGGGTGCAGAGACAAAAAAATATAGGTTCAAACACACAAATCTACAACGTGAGATATTCACAGGATAAAAACTGGGCCGGATTTTTTTTTTTTTTTTTTTTTTTTTTTATCGTCACCAACTTCCAGAAAATTGGCACTTGCTCCCTCAGAGCACACACCTATTTGAGATTCAGTGTCTCCTCAAAGACACATGAATGACTGTTTAGCCACCAACCCCATAATTAATAGACAAATGTCTACCAATTGAGCTATAAGCATCATGATCAAGCTGTCTGTGTCGCCGAAGGCTGATCTACTTTGTGCCTTCATTGTCAGTCAGAACTATTAAAACACATAAAAGAGAAACCACACCCCAGAACCTGTTTGGTGACATGAGAATGCAGTTACAGTGATTTAACATTAAATTTCAAGCACCACGTATAGTTAAGTGATATGTCGCTCACGCACTGGAGTGATCATCGTGTGGTTTTAATAGATTTTGGCGGATAACGCAGCTCTGCAACACGGAGCAACACGCTACATCAAAGAAAACCATTTAGCTGCATAGGCTCGGTGTTGGTTTTGGGGTCTTCAGGGGAATTTGTACAAAGGAATTAAAAAGATGAAACAACTCTCGAGTTATCCTTTAATTAAAGGAGCATTTCCCCCGTTTGACAAAACAGAAACCAGCTCGCATTACTCACTAAATGGCAAACCAACATGTTTGTGTAATTACATGGTACAAGTGCTGTAAGGCATCTTCTGACATCTTGACAAAGTGTAAAAGTTTCAGTGTGCTTATTACCTCCACCGCCATTGGAGGTTTCGTTTTCGGTATTGTTTGTTTGTCTGTCAGCAGGAATACGGTAAAAACTGTTGGCCAGATTTTCCTGAAACTTGGCGGGAGGGTGAGGCATTAGCAAAGGAGGAACCCATTAAAGTTTGGAATGGATACACACATACACAGTGTTTGCACTGGTGGATTTGCATATTAGAGAAGACTATTGACTGGACAACTGGTCTTGGGAGAGGTCTGCCTTCTCTGACTAACTGGATCATTGAACAGTGTCTAAAACCTCCTCCCTCCACACGCAGCGATTACCCAGGTATGCAGAGGTGAGAACAGATGCAGAAGTTGTCTTCCGAGCTTCATTTTTAATTTAGATGAACTACTTTGTTTAAGGATACTGAACCTTTAAAGGTCCAGTGTGTAGGATGCACCTAGTGGTGAAGTTGCAGATTGCATCCAAATGAATACTCTCCAAAGAAAAACTATTCTGGGCTACGATTCTTATATTCAGGTGATTATATACTAATGAAACATACTAATGGATATTATATTCAGTTCCTGTTGATGAATACAGGTGGTTGTAATATGAAGGAGAGTTAATCTATGTGATTGTTGAGTGAAAGCTAAGATGTGATTCTGTTTGTGCAGCTTGTGTTTTTGCGCCAAAGAGCTGTGATCTGTGAACGACTCTCACTTCCATCCATTTCCAAATGAAGGTGCACTTACTGGTGTGTGAGAGCCAGGAGCCTGTCAAGGCTGGTGTATCCTGCTGCTGCCAGGGTGTCTCTGTACCTCTCCAAGCCGACGGACTGCAGCCACACACACATCGACCACTCTGGCACGCACACCTCCGGTACGACGGATACACACACCTCTGAACCCACCCCTGACTCCAGCATGGTGGCCGTGGGTCTTTAAAAACATGACAGACAGTTAAGAGCAAGCGAGGTCGGTGGTGGCAGGATACTAAAATAGGAGTGTGAAATCATAATTGAAGGAGCATTGTGCATGGAAGTCTAATAATCTGGGTGAAAGAATGTAGGAGTGGGTGTGAGTACAGTAGGAATGCATGTGTCTGGCCAATAAATAGCTATGTATCCATGTCTATGCATTTGTCTATGGTAATTTATGCTTGTATATACATGTACAGTATGTACCTGTCCCCTGCTGTGCGGCGCAGAGTCCCGGGGTTACGGATGAGTTTATCCAGCATGTTAAGTATCTGGCTGAAGGTGGGTCTCTCTGCTCGCTCTCTCTCCCAGCAATCCAGCATTAACTGGTGCAGCACCACAGGACAGTCCATCGGAGCAGGCAGGCGGTAACCCTCCTCGATTGCTTTAATCACCTGAAGGTAGGACGTATACGTTTAGACGTGCAGGTTCATGTTTTTCAAGGCATCTCTGAGAATTTGTCCAAATCATAACTGTATACTAATATTACACTAGTATACTTATTGTCACGGTACATTGCGTCTGCAGTTAGTATAAAATAAATCAATGTAGGATACAGTCTTGTACATGAAATGATGAAATACGCGCGGCAACAGACATCAATCACGCTGCCACTTTGAAGCACGACTGCCAATTAAATTTCACAAAAAGAAGCAAAACCTTTTGCCGAAGATTTATTACTTTTTTGTTGTCTTCCAAGAGCTTTCCAGAGCTGTCTCAACACCATCTGCACTTTTTTTTTCATTTTTTGCAGCTGTGAGCAGCTCCTCGATTTCCTATGTATATATTATGCAGTGGGACAATATTGTTCATCAGGGATTTTCAAAGTCTGACACCCAGCCCTCACGCTCCCAGCTCAGACACAACTGTGCCTGAGTCCTGTCAGAAAAAATATTATAGCGCAAGAAGAAAAAAAGATTTAACAGATTTTGTCCTCCTCCTATTTGGGAGGAAATCATGCACTAAGTTTTGGAACTACAGTTCCCATAAACAAGTCTAAAATTGAAAATAAAATCAGTTAGTTAGCTGTTGGCTAGCCCATTTTTAGCCTATATTCGTTTAGATTTGTTAGCAAATGAACAGCATGCTGACTTAGCTATAAGCAGTTCAGATTTGTAATGTACCAACACAAACCATCAGTGGGTATATTTGAACATTCATTTATGGATGTTTATTCACAATGGTCATGACTCAGTATGCAAACAGTCACAGTCGGGCGCTGAAGGTTTTTAAATATCTTAATTGCCTCGGTGTCACAGCCTCTGCTGCAGAAAGTGTTCCACAAATCTTGCACCAAACTTTTCTAATATGAAAATACAACATAATCAAAACCTGCCTCAGTATACACGTCGTATGGAATTGGGTCACAGCTCAGGAGTTATACTAAAGAAGCTGGTTTAAAGATGCTTAAATTGTATTTGGATGTGAGACGAGTCACTCGAGCCACAAAACAAATAAGCTAAAAAAAACAAGAAGAGCAGCTAAGCGTGTACTAATTTGCTCTGAAAAAAAAAAAAAAAAGAATGTAAATAAGATGAGGTGTCTGGAGAGTGGCTCATCAGGAACATTTTCTTAGTCTACATCAGTGGTTCTGCAGATGAAATCAATCATGTTTGAAAATTTCCATATGCCAGAATGGCTCTTTGACCTACTCAGACTTAACAAGCTTTAATAGCAAAGTGATTGCAAATTTGCTCTGAAATAAGATTTCTGTCTCACGTCTCAAAAACTGTTCAGAACAACTAAAACACCTCAATTCTTGGCAGAGGGATGCAACTAAGCTGCAATTTCTATTCATTTTTGACGAAGTCTAAATATTTATCTTCAATAAAATGCGACCGCTGAACAAAACCTTGACTTGTTGTCTGTGGATGATACAACAGCAAAATTTACTTATGAATGTTTACTTAAAATGTCGTATAGAAAGTGATGCCTTTTATGTTTATCCTTCATCTATATATGCATCTACTGAAGTCACTCCACAGGAATAAAACTTTAATGTGAATTTAATTTGCTCACACGTTATTATTAAGAAAAACTGTGGCTGGTGTTAATGTTTCGTGATTAACAGTTGTTTAGACAGAAAACTTGACAAGAAGCTTGAGCGCTAATATTTTTGGCCATCTTCCCGTTCACTTATAATGACGTTTTACTCACTAACTTCATTACGAGGATGTGATAGACATTGTTTCACAACATGGGGGCGACCACAGACAGCTTATAAGCAAACCCTCACTTTGAGTACATTATATAAAACACCACTTTGGAAATGAAAATGAAGGAGAATCTTTGAGTTATTACTTAAACCGTAACCATTCATTAGATCTCAAAGAGCTACTTCCTAATTCAACTTTGACCGAGCCTACCTACAAAACACACAGTTTTACAAAGCAGCTGAAAACATTTTGGATGAAGTCACTCTTGTTTTCACTTCCAAACAATAGTTGAAGATAAAATGGTTTGAGGAGGAGGTTGGAGGTTTGTCTGAATCAGCCTCTGAAGTTTAAGACTCATGTTGCCCGTCAGTGTTAAAGTAATCCATATTCTGGATCTAAATAATTAATTCCTTGAATTTGACATTTAGCTTTAAATATGCAAAGGGTACGAGTAATGAGCTTTTGTCTTTGAGGCAACTCATAGGTTAGACGATATAAAAATGACTCACGTCCTGGTTGTTCATGTCCCAGTAGGGTCTCTCTCCGTATGAGACCACCTCCCACATGACGATACCGTAACTCCACACGTCGCTGGCCGTCGTGAACTTCCTGTAGGCTATGGCCTCTGGGGCTGTCCATCTGATGGGGATCTTCCCTCCAGGGGACAGATAAGTCCCAGTGGCCTCCTAAGACATAAAACAGTCACACTGGGTCAGTGAATGGAGAAGCTGTTTAGTTTAGAAGAAGATTTATTCTTTGATTGACCTCTTTAATACATTTTCAACAATTAAATGTTCAAAGGCAGCTTTACACAAAAAAAAAACAGGCTGTGAATGTTTAACTGTAAAGTAATGAACAAAAATGAATTCAGAATCAGAAGACAAACAAACAGCAGACTGTATTTTCACATCCAGTCTGTGTGTATGCGTCTATACATCTATCACATCTGTGAGTGTCTTACCCTCGTGGTGTAGGCAGCCTCCGGGTCGTCCTCCAGAACCCGACTCAGGCCGAAGTCGGACACCTTACACACCAGGTTGCTGTTGACCAGGATGTTTCGAGCTGCCAGGTCTCGGTGAACGTAGCTCATGTCTGACAGGTACTTCATACCCGAGGCGATGCCGCGCAGCATGCCAACCAGCTGGATCACTGTGAACTGGCCATCGTGTTTCTGGAACACAGAGAGACAGCAGAGTGGGTTAATGTGGACACACATGAATAGCTGATTAGTCATGAATGAAAGCGATTTTTTTTTTTTTCTGTGATTTGGCACACGTTCAGTCGCTGGAAGAATTCTGAAGAATGTTTTTCTCAGAACAAAATAAGATGATAAGATGCATGTACCCGAAGAAAAGCATCCAGGGATCCATTTTCCATGTATTCAGTGATGATCATCAACGGCTTGCCTAAACAGGTAGAAATATTAGGCTGAATTAGAACACAAACAAATACTGCTACTGCTAAGAGTTTGTAGATTCTGTGAACAACTCACATCTTGTGACGACGCCCTCGAGCCTGATGATGTTCGGATGGTCGAACTGTCCCATGATGGAGGCCTCAGACAGGAAGTCCCTCCTCTGTTTGTCGGAGTATCCCGCCTTCAGACTCTTGATGGCCACGTAGATCTCTCTCTTTCCATGCACGCGCAGCCGACCACTGCACACCTCCCCGAACTCTCCTACACACACAGATAAATCAGCGGTGTCAGCGCCAAGTAAGCATGGGTGTGTGTGTGTGTGTGTGTGTGTGTGTGTGTGTAATGCAAGACTCACCCATGCCAATAACCCTCTCAATGTGAATACTGCTAACATCAATCTCCTTGGCAAACTCGTGGATGGCCTGATCGGGGTCTTCGTAGGTGAACGGGTCCACGTAGATTTTGACTCCTGTCACGGAGGAGAGGCGGTGAGCGGACAGGAAACGAGGGAGGAGAAGACGCGTGAGAAATACCGGTTGTATAACAGCTGCATATGTTATGTAAATGTCTCTGGCACTATGTGTATAAGATGTGTGCAGGTGGATCGGAGAGAAGAGAAGAAAACAGAACATCCATCTGTTCCTCTGTCGTTTTCTGTGTGTGTGTGTGTAGTACCTGGGTTAAGATGTTTCTCCTCCTCCGAGTCCTGCTTTGTTTTACTGTACTTGCTTCTCCTAATGGCACAAAAGAAATGATGGACATTGAACGCACAGACATAATAATGACATGTGTCAGAGCATATCTTTTCATTCCTCGTGTTTTTGTTGGGATATTTTTTTCACACTTAGGAGAACTGACAAAGGAACATATGTGTCACATTGTTTTTAACTTCTCCGAGCGTCGCTGCGCATTCATCGGGGGTTTTTTTTTTCAGGATTTGCCGCAATAGAAAGTGATGACAATGAGAACAGAGAGAGCAACGGGCTGCAGGAAAGACACGGAGCGAGCAGATGAAAGCGTTTACGGGAGAGAGAGAGAGAGAGAGAGAGAGAGAGGGAGGGAGAGAAGGAGGGAGGGAGGGAGGGAGGGGCGATGCCTCAGGTAGGGAAAGATAAAAGGTGTTTTCCATTAAACAAAGAAACTGTCAAAAACACCTTTGTGAGCGAGCAGCTGTGTGTGTGCGCGTGTGTTTTTGTTGGGCACCTGCGCGTGCTCGTGCGAACGTGTGTGAGTGCGCACGCTGGCGGAAGCCGACACACAAGCTGTGCTGCTGAAGAGACAGTAATGACAAGTCAGGGACAAAGGGATTATCACTGTCTCCACTCTAATCCCCTTTAAAAGCTCCAGGTAACACACACACACACACACACACACACACACACACACACACACACACACATATTATTTGGCCACACAATAGCAGGGGAGTTGTGTGTGTTGTTTGTGTGGATTGGAGCAGTTTAAACACAGTAGTTAAGGTAGAGGCAGTACATATTCTGATGTCAGTGATGTACCGATGGGAAACAAATCTATAGGTGTCCATGCCTGCCTGTATGGATGCACATATATATGTTTGTTTATTTGTATGTGTGGGTGTGTGTTTACCTGCGGCTAATGATGAAGACAGCTGCAGATATCAGCAGTAAAACTCCAACCCCGCTGACAGACAGCAGCAGGAATGCTGAGTTTACTCCTTCTCCAATCAGAGGGAAGGGATCTAAAAGGGAAGGACATAAAAGTCACCAACCACAAAGTTTGAATCTGCGTCAAAACAAACTTTAATACGCGCTCGAAAACTGTTGAACACATCAGCGTCCCGATACCTGAATTGGTGGAGAACTCAAACGGGGCGCTGAACTCTCCGTATCCAGCCGCCGTGCGAGCACGCACATGAAACACGTACACGGTGAGAGGGTTGAGACCCGTGACATCGACGCTCCGAGAGAAGGTCCTCATTATGCGGTAAGACCTCTCCTTCTGATCCTGATTAGACAAAAACACGGGGCTCTTTTATGTGCCTGACTGCAAATCCATCACCGCCATCAGTAAAATACAAACAGCGTGCCAGCGTATTGACATTCGAGACAGAAGCCTGAGCTGCATTAACCTGTGGGCGCCTCACCTTTTCATAGAACTTGACCTCGTATTCCAGGATGACCCCGTTGGGTCGATCTGGCTGTTGCCACGCCAACGACAGGCTGTGCCTGGTGACATCGGTGGCTTGGATGGACGACACCGGAGAGGGAGCTGAGAGGGAAACAGTGATGATAGTTTAACTTTGGAGTCACCGTGTATTCTATGACGCTGCTAATAAGATAACATCTGTAATAGCTTCACAGCCGGCTCTAAAAGCATCTACGGTGTCTATTTGTCAACAATCCCATTGACCCAGTGCACCTGAGAACTGACCCAAATCTCATTCCTTCCTATCCCACAGAGACACGCCTCATTCTCCTCTCCCTCTCTCTCCTCTTACATTGCCTCATTTTCCTCCCCTTTATGGTGTTTGTCCTCCTTTTGTGGCTGTTCACATGATATCGGGCCATATGGCGGTGCAGGCTGGACTTGACACATCCCAGACAGCTCTCATGCTGTGCACACACTAAGCTAAGTTATTTCCCCGGGGCACCTGGAACTAAGCAGGTGTGCCGTTTTCTAAATGCCACTGTAAAGACTTAAAGCAACGACGGCTGGGATGTAACAGCGTGCAGAAAACGCTAAAAAGAAAGAAAGGAAGAAAGAAAAAAAACAACAAATGGACTGCATGTGCGAGGAGCGCCACACACTAACCGACACCTTCGCAGCTAAAATGAAACACGCCATAAAATCCGGGTGATTTTTCGAACACTTATGTGGTCAAGAGCCGAAGGAAAATCCCACCCTTAGACACACTTGCGCTGTTATGTGTCAACAATTTTGCTATGTAGTGTTGTAATTTACGACGGCGAATCGACTTCCAACTGGCTCTGTCTGTTTGCATTTAAGTCAAAGTGATTTACATTTTCCCAGAATGCTTTCTGACATCCTCTTGAGAACGCCCCTATAATTAATTCAGCTGTTGTTAGGTGTAGGAGGACAGAGTAATAACTATGGCAACTATGACAGTGATAGTAAGTCGTTGAGAGAAAGCAAGAAATTGTCTTGTAGCTGGGTTTCAGTGTGTTAATGCTTTTGTTAGTGACGTTGATGGATGTGTTACATAATTGGTCAACATCAGTTTTCTTCTGTTGCGTTACGCGAGAGATACAAGACACGTGAAGGGCTTTGACAATATACGGTCTTGCTATACGTTATGCTATTATAATGGGTTAATCTCTTCTCAGAAAGTTGTGCTATGCACTCTTCACATCTAATTTATTATTATTTTATTTCATGAAATATATTAAGATCCTCTGGACTATCGTTCATAAACAAACACGTGCATCACGTGCATTTTCAGAAAATATTCTTAAAGGTCCAGTGTGTAACATTTAAGGTGACATTTACTGACATAAATAGAATATCATATTCATGACTATGTTTTCATTAGTGTATAATCACCTGTAAATAAGAATTGTTATGGCCATGCTACCTTATAATGAGCCTTTAATATCCACAGATACATTTTCTTAATCATTTTGAATGTATACATCATCACTGGTAGCGTTTTCAGCACTGGAGTGTTTAGGGCGGATGCTAGCATCAGCATGTAAGTGCGTAGAGGGAGCACACAGAGCTTGTTCATAGCATGCTTCCACAGTTTCGAACATGACTCGAGGGGCCTTGCTTCCCTGTGGGCTCACATGCAGCGTGAGCAGCAGTTTGCATTATGCTGACCTACTTACTGGTGACACCTATAAGCAGATTTTGTGTTGCTGCAATAGTCAACAATCTGACAAACACATTAATCACACTCTTCTCACCGGCTTGGTTGGTGGTGACCGTGACAGACACACTCTGGGTTGCCCCTGCACCGCTGGCCTGGGAGACCCCGTTGCGTGCGTGGACGATGAAGGTGTAGTGCGTGTGAGCTCTGAGCTCGCTCACCACTACCCTGGTGGTCTTCAGGCCTGTTTGGCCAGGAGAGAAGAGCACGTCGGAGCCACAGGGTAGGCAGAGCTCAGAGCCTGAACCTGAGCCAAGTCTCAGGTAATCTCCGGGTACTGCTCTGCTCTGGAAGACGCCTCTCCCTGACTGGACCTCAGATCCCACAATCCCCTGGTCTGACTGCATCCCCAGGCCGTTGTGTTGAGCCTCAGGCTGGGCGATGCTGCGATTCCTCGGGGGGGCTTTACCGCCACTCTGACTGTGGCTTCCTGTTTGACAGATGAGACACTCCAGGCTGTAGCTGGTGTCACTTCGACCTCCAAGCCGGCGAGGGGGGGCCCACTCCAAGACCACCGAGGTCTCATTCACCACAGAGATGAGCTGCTGTGGCGCTGACGGTGGCTCTGGAGAAAAAACAGGGATAACCAGCTTACATTATACAGTATAGAGCACACAAAGGAAGTGGAATTATACGGGATGTATAGCGGGGCTGCTGTGAGCTGTTGACTGAAATGTAGACATCTGGCATCAGACTGAAAACCATACTGTTCAGAGATGTTTTTGATGGGCTGCATGTTTTCCTCTGTGGTATTTCTGTGTGTGTGTGTGTGTGTGTGAGAGAGAGAGAGAGAGAGACAAGGGTGTGTGTGTATATGTGTGTTTTCATTTTTCCCAGGCCAAGGAAACCATGTGCCGTATATAGGCATAATTAAGTTTATGACACACAGACCGAGGTCTCCAAGTCTGTCACACAGGACGTACTCACTTAGAGCAGAGAGGGAGAGAGAGAGAGAGAGACAGAGCAAGAAAGAGAGAGGGAGAGAGAGAGAGAGGGAGAGAGAGAGAGCATTTATTCACTTCTCAATGTCTTTAGTTATCACTTCCAGACAGGATGTAGATGGTGGCTTAGTCATAAGTAATGGGATCATGAAACAGGGGTGGCATTCAGACAAGTTTGTGTCTCCCTCTGTTTGCTAGAGATAGAGAAGTTTGGAGACAATGACCGTGTTTTTTTGCCTTTTTTGCAAGCAATGCACAAACATATTGTCTGTTTTTTCACTAATGTATTGTTTTACTACCGTGTGTGTGTGTGTGTGTGTGTGTGTGTGTGTGTGTGTGTTCTTACGTGTGCAGGACATGGATGGAGGGTCACTGTCAGCGCGGTAGTATCCAGAGTGGCAGTCACACACAGTCGCCCCGTCTCTGAGCGAGTGGCTATGTGGAGGACACTTGGAGCATCCGGCATCTGAAGACTTGGCCTTGTAAAAACCAACCGAGCAGGCTGAGGAGGGACAGAGGCAAAGATTTAAAACTCCGCTTTAACGACAGTAACATGTACACGTGTCACACCGACACAAGCTATATGCAAGATAGTAAAAAAGCAATTCTAAGATTTCATGCTCAACTATCACGTGCACATGGACAAACATATACTGTATGTCCAGTTAACTGACAGTAAATAATAAGAAGAAGCAATTTAGGTAATTGGTTTATTGTCTGAATCAATCAATGAACCTCTCATAGAGTATTTTCAGATTTTCTTTGTCTCACGTGACAGTAAATTGAATATCTTTGGACTGTTGGTTGGACAAAATAAGCAATTTAAATGATTGATTGATGATGCTGCAGCTGCTACAGGTACAGACAATAATCATATGATTATTAAAAAATAAAATAAATCATTTGTTGCAGCTCTAATGTGCACAATCACGCAAGTTGCAGAATGATAAAACACTGGTTTCAAAATCTTGCCTTATTTATGGCAACACAAACGATGTTGTTAGTCAGTTTATGGGAGTTAAAGTCCACCCCGGTGTGGGCAGCAAGCATTGCAGTCAGCATTGACTTCAGGCCAGCTGACCCCCCTGACCCCTGATACAGTCTTTGTTGTCTTCCGTATTGACAGCCCAGACAACAAGTTAATGAACACGTGGACTGCATTTCAATCTGGAGATAAACAACTGCGAGGAAAAATCTAGAGCGAGAAATAGATCTAGCGTGAAAGGGGAGGGGCACTATGACTTCTTTTATCTTTGATTTTGATGAGCAAAGAAAAGAAACACCTAAAAGAACACTTAGCGATGAGCTCCCACTCGCGCACACAGAAACCACAGACACTCGAGCTGAACACATCAAAACTCCACAGTGCAGGCAGCCCACACAAATATAATTGACATTTAAATATATGAAAGAGGAGAAACAGAGAAAGGGAGAGGGTGAGAGAGAGACGGAGGGGGGGAGTGGAGGGAGAGAAATCGTCTCTCTGTATACCAAGGAATTCATGCATTGACAGAGCAACAATACAATAAATGAGTGCATAATTATACTGCTTGACATCCACTGGTGAAGCAAAAGAGATGGCAGAGCGTGGCTGCTTGGAGCCATTTTTTTTCCCTCTCTTTAATTTCAGAAGGAAATCCTTCATTTGTTTCTAGTGCAATCATATTTTCAACACCTTCTTTTTCATCATCACACCCTATTCATTCCCCTTCCTCAATCCCACCATCTTTCCCGGTTCTATCCTTTTTTTTTTTTTCTCCAACTCTTTCACATTTCCAAGGGAGATGAAGACATCCCAGTGGGAGTGGATAGGAATGTGGGAATGATGTGTGTCTGTGTGTGTGTGTGTGTGTGTTTGAGTGTGTCAGGGTGCTTTATGACACTCTCATCAGTAGATGAGAGGGAGGAAGTCTCCTCTGTAATCTACTCACACCGACCATCCTGCCCCATCTGCATGAGCCTCCGTAGATGTGCTCTTTCACACAGTCATTTGCCCTCCCTTTCACATTTTTCACAACCTCCCTCATTCGCTCCCTGCGAACTTCCTCCTCGACCTCTACTTATCTGGCTTTGTGTCACTGATAACTCTCTCAGTCTTGCTGCATCACTCTATATCCCTCTTTTCTCCGAGTGTCAAACTGCCAGAGAGAGCTTTGAAGCCGACTAGCGGCATTTATGGCTCCATATCGATACCAATTCAAATGGAACCGCACACAAACACAGCAGAGAGCGTTGGAAACCAGTAAATCCATAAAGACATATACAGCTGATAAGGTCGGCTTTCATCTGGTCAATGAGTCATCATAATACGTCAGCTGATGTTACGAAATGCAAGATAAAATACAGTATTATCGCTCTCCTGCTTGTTGGGCACATTCTTTTGTTTTAATCATCAATGTGGCTCTGTAAGCCATGGATGGGAAAGAGATGGAATTAAACGGAGGAAGATAGAGAGAAGTGGTTGACCTGCTAACGACTTAAGGGACTGAACAAGGCTCTGCCAGGGGGTAGCACAGTCCCTTTGTCCCACCCAACCCTCTATCCTTAAGAATCCAACACAGAGGACAGAATGAAGGAGGAAGAGAAAGAAAGGAGCAAGTATTTGAAGCTATAAACTTCCTTCAGCGCCCTCTCATGTCTCTATTCTCTCTGTTGTTTGTAGCCTTTTGTGTCTTTTTTAGCGCCGCTTTCGTCAAGGGTGGGGTGGGGTGGGGGGGTGCTGCTGACCTGGAATAAGAGCTCATGAGGGTGTCATTAACCCGACATTAACCCTACGCTACCGAGGCCTGCGCGGAGCCTGAGATCGCCCAGTAAACTGCGAGGCAATAGAAACATACACACGATGATGAGATAAGGTAAAAGCTTGTTCAGATGCGTGTCTGCACGAGCGTTTTTTCACATTTTGCCTGTTGGCGGCGAAGAGAGTCGCCTGTAATCAGCTGTTTGTCTGCTTGAGACAAGGCCAGAAAGTGACAGAGAGCGTAAAGGATGAGGAAGGTTGACTGGGAGAGACGGCGAGAGGAAAAAGACCGACGAGGACGAGGAGCGAGAGATAAAAGTGGTAGAGAGCGGAAAAAAAAGAGCGCGAGCGAAGGGGAGGGAGAAGAAGAGGAGGGGAAGGTGCCCTTTGATTACTATCAGCATTGTCGGCATTTGCATATGCATTCTTCTGCTACCTAAAATGCAAATGCAGCTCACTGCGAATCCAACTAAGAGCCTCGTCGGCACACTGTATGTGTGTGTGTGTGCGTTTCGGTGTGTTTGTGTATTCTCCTTGACCCCGTGTTATCTGTCATCATCCCTTGTTCCTTCCCAGCAGAGGGGTGTGGATGGAGGAAGTACCCCCGACCGTTCCAGTCTGACACCTGTCTCTGTGATGGATGGAGGGAGGGAGGGACAGATTGACGGATGGATAGACGGATTGATAGACTGTCACACGAGGAGGCGGGACACTATTAATCACAGGGGTCGTGCACTGTTAATTAAAACCCACAGAAATGCTGGAGATAAGACGCGATGCTTATCTTTCTCCTACTGTAAGTCTCCAAGATTGAGAGGACAGCTGAGAGAGCTTGGTATCAAATTCATCTTGTATCTTACATGGGCGCGAGTGTCCCGCGTCAGTTTGCATTTAAAGCCTTAGGAATGTGCCCAGTGGAAGCTGCAGCTTAAAGTTTGTCTAAATTTAAATGTTCACGGAGTATTGGTGGTTTGAAGAGAAATGTGTGTGGATTCGTGTGTGTGTGTGTGTGTGTGAGCTTGCCCGAACCGATTAGCATGTGAAAGGGACACTACAACAATAACCCTCCTCCCCATCACACTCAGATCACCCCCTGCCACCAGCAGCAGCAACCCCCACCCCTGACCGTGGATCAGGGAGAAGAGTTGGGGAAGAGAAAGGAGGGATAATGAGAGCAAGACAGAAAGACAGAGAGGGAGAGCGGAGCTTGTTCCGATGCCAGAGAGCTACAGACGGACTGGTGGGGCTGGCAATCCTCTTCTACATTAAGAACAACCTGGGAGAAGGAGACAGTAGCACACACACACACGCACACACACTTGGAAAAAACACACTTTGATTGTGATGGAGGAATGCAAACCATTCCCCCCACCTGAGTTTGGCTTGCTTCAAACAATCACTTGTGCCATTCTTTTTGCCTGCTTTGTCACCTGACATACGTGCACACACACACACATGCACACACAGACACACACACACACACACACACTCCTCCTCCCTTTCTGTTTGCACCACAACACTCTTCTCTCGGCATTCCCGGGCAGTCCTCCAAACTGTGTATATGGGAGGGAGGGCTTTGTCAGGCAGAAAATCAGGGATACAGTACACACACATGCATGCACACACACACACACACACACACACACACCAAATCAGCAATCCAACATGTCCAGAGTCCAGAAATGCGATGCAATAATTAGAGGGACTGAATACAGCGATTACGCACTCTTTCTACCATCCGCTCACTCTTTCTTTCTGTCATCTCTCTTTCAGCGCGGCCGTCTTTCTCTCTTCTGCCTCTTTTCATCGCTCTCGTCCAAAATGCTTTTTGCTGTTGACGAGACACTGCAGGTGCGTTGGAAAAGAAGCACAAGCATGAAATCTCTGTGGACGCAGGGGAACACAGAAACATTCCAACCCTCCCAGGCAGTGAGCAGAATTGAGCAGAATCAGACGACAGAGAATACGGAGGCCAGAGGAGAAGACGGCGAAACAAAAAGTGGAGGGCTCCTCTTTCATTCCCTCTGTCCGTTCACATTTCAGATTCTCTCTGTTGTTTCTCCTCTTTCTGCCTCTTGTCTCTCCCTCCTCGTTTCCGCTCCTCCCAGACGGATCGCAGCTGTCAAACTTTTGACGTCTTCATCTACCTCGGTCATGACCCTGCACTCCGCAGTTAAACTCTCTGTGTGTGTGTGTGTGCGTGGCTGTCACTCAGAGTTTTTGACGTCTTCATCAGGATCAGTCATGACCTCGGTCTTAACCACGGGTTCAGAAAAGAGGGGGAGTTCCCACTCTCTTGTGTGTGTTTCTCTTTGCACCCGATGACGAACCCCCAGCGGGGGGAGGGGCAGCTCTGTATTGATGCCTTCTGCTGTCAGTGGCCTTCTTTCAACCCCCCCCCCCTCACACCATTCAACATCTAATCCCTTCTTCCTCTTCAGAGCTTCTCCTCTCATCCTCTCCATCCTCATTACTCTGTGTCAGGACTGAAAATGAACTTTTCACATTTCAGCGCTTTGGCTAAGTCCACTCTTCTTTAAGTTCAACTCAATGGGAGTTTTGGGGAATACTAAACTGCTTTTAGCACAACGTTTTGGGGAACAGCTAGCAGCTACGAACACCTCAGAAACTCACTAATAAAAAAAGATTTTGTTGCTAACAAGTTACTGTTATACGGGTGATGATGGACTACTTTCTGGCCCAGGCGCTGTGGCTTTCCTAATCTTTGGTGCATAAAGTGAGAATGGACAAATCCTCCTGTAATTACAGGTGTCTCATCCAAGCAAAATCATCTGCCCACCTGTCTTTGCCTGTGTCTGTTATTCTGACTGACTGACGGCACGCGAGTCTAGAAGATCTAGTGACAGGTCGTCTAAATCTCCTCTCCAATCTGTCTCCCCCCCCTCCTTCTCTCTCTTTCTCTCTGCGGATTTCAAACTTAAAATGGGAGACGGGTAAAGGTGTCCGTCCAATACTGCAGGGTCAGAGTGTTCACTGAGCAGCATTCAGTATTCATCCAGACTTTGATGGATTTCCACAGAGGCAGCTGAGCCCGGCCAACAACGAAGTCAGGCAGTGAGAGCGGGGTGTTGGAGAAGAGAGGAGCAGATAGATAGATGGCACTTCACATCTGCTGGAGGTTCAGCAGAGTCAAGGGTCTCTCCTAAATCTAGTTGAGGAGGAACATCTTTCAGGCCTCAGGGACCACCCCGAAAACCTCCTCCTCTTTTCAGGACGAACAAACGGCCCGAACAGGGTGAAGGTTTCAGGGAACATTTGTCACATAGAAATTTTGGCTACTGCTTTTCTTATTGCAAAGAGAAAAAAAAGGTCAGTTTTTTCTCTCTCTTTATGGCCAACTGGCACCAACTGCATCCCTCTCTTTATGTCCATCTCTCCGTCTTTCTCTCTCTCAGCGTCTCCTCTCTTCTCTTTGAATTATGAGTCTGTTTGTTATACAATTAGCCTGCTGGGATAGGCTTCATAAATAAAACTGAGGGAGCAGATCAGTGAGTCGCTTTCTCTTTTCTCCATTGGTCGCCGTCCATCTGTGTGTGTGCGTGTGTGCTCGCACATGTGTGTGTGTGTGTGTGTGTGTGTACGTGCGTGAACAAACATGTTGTGTGTCTGTTGCATATGGGACTGAATAGGGGGAGTGAGGCTATGTTGTAAAAGTGTCTCCACCATGTCTGTTGTCCCCCGTTCACCCCACTTTCTCACACAAGCGCGCACATTTAGAAGTCTTCACTATCACAACAGTCACTTCCAAACATTCCACGTCATCCACGCCACATGTATGTTGGGCAGAGAGGTGTGAACAGCTTGCATATTTGTTACCGTAAAGTTCAGACCAGATTTGTAAGTGATAGAAAGACATCTTTGTCCAGATGGCTGTTGTTATGTCAGCACACCTCACACTGAGACCTATAAGCTCCTACTGGTGTTCAGTGAAGCACTTAAAAACTGTTTACATGTTGGATTTATTAAAAGATATCACATAAACTGAAGTTTAATGACTTGATGGTACACTTAAACTCTCTAATATAACGTGATTCGTGTCCATTTTGGGGGTTTACTTGTCAAAAGAAGCTGAAAGTACAGACTCGACAAAAAAAAAAACACAGAACAAAAATGTAATGATTGTTTCTGCTATCTCCTGCGGCCAACACGGATGAATATTTTAAAGCCATAGTTTGACATCTTGGGAAATATGCTTATTTGCTTTCTTGAGAGAGAGTTAGATGAGAAGATCGATACCATTCTCGCGACTGTCAAAAAATAAGACTGCAGTCGAAAGACAGTTAGTGTAGCTTAGCACAAAGACTGGAAACTGGGGGTAACAATTAGCCTGGCTCTGTCCAAAGGTAACAAAACCCACGACAGGCACCTTAATTACCACACTGCTTCTTTTTGTTCAGTCCATACTAACACACAGTGTAAAAACGACACATGGTTTTGCGGAGGTGTGTCGAACGCTTTCCTGACCGGGCGCAGTAACTCTCTAGAGTCTTGTCATCACCGTGAGGTTGCCAAGCAACCCTAGAAGCACCCATAAGGTATAACCTATTAATTAAGGGGCTTTTGAGATGCTGGTAGGTGGATTTTGTTACCTTTGGACAGAACCAGGCTAACTATTTCTCTGTTTTCAGTCTTGTCTTGCTAACCAGCTCTCTTGGCTCCTTGGCTGCAACCAAAATGCTGATGCCCAAATCTCAGAAAACCTAATATGCAGCTAATTTTAGCCATTAGAAGGGTTCATCTTAACTGCGACTCTAATGGACTTCAATTTGTAACATAGTTCTGTTGCTCCACATTTGCACAAAAGACATTTCTGATAAAAGTGTGTGAAAAGTGGTTAAAAAACGTCCACGCGCACATTAATTCATTTCTTTTGATGTTGTGTCAAATGCTAACGTGTGTATAGCCTTTATGATGACAGCACTTCTAAACATTATCCTTAAAAATGATAAAATAATCAAACAGGTGTTAATTACTACACAAACCGAACCTTAGTCACTGTTTTCCGTCATTAACAAATAGATTGTTAACTGGAGCGCTAATGACTGTTACTCATAGAGACATGGGACTGAAGTGGCAACACGAGGGGGGCCGAGAGCTTATAGCCTGAGTCCAATACGGATGAGTCAGACCATCACAAAAACAAACAACAACTCATTACGAAACAGTAGCTCTGCTGCACCCAGCATGGCTTACCTTTGCACGTGCCACTCTTCTCTTGATATCCTGGGTTACAGAGACATCCACCAATAGGAACCAACCATTCCCCATCAGCACCGCAGTACATTTTAGGCTCCTCTCTCTCTTCCGATTGGTTGACACAAGACCCCCTGACCTCCACCAAGGAAGACGTATCAGCCCCGGTGACCGTGTCAGGAAAGGTTGCCAGGTTGCGGATGGTGAGGGGGCAGGTTTTGTAGAAAACTCTGACAGAAACCAAAGCAATGCAGGCGCCAACATCCTGAAAGGCCAGGTAGAAACCCTTCCGGGTCGTGACCTTTACGTCTCGCACCTCAGTGTTCAGTTTCATGATGCGGTCACCAACGTCCACCTGGATGAAAGGACAATGCAGTTACTTTAATGAAATGTGCAGTAAAGTGTGTCAGCCCTTATTAATTCAATTTGCTTGTTCAAACTAAAGTGGAAGTTGCTATTGAACCATGGCTGATCTTCACTTTTTCAGCATCTGGCTCTTATCCAGATTGACTTCTATTGATTGCAAAGGTAAAATAAGCTGTAATGCCTACAATGCTAAAATCACAGGTAATTTTAGAAGAGACTAAGCAAAAGTACCCTGGCAACATTCCTGAGATGGCAGAATGGACATCCAAGATAAAAGTGCTTGTAAAACAAATAAAAAAATCACAGCTAAGTGCCGCTTGGGGGTTATTTTCAAGATAAGAACAAATTAAAGTGAGCGGAGGAGGAAGGATGAAGAACTCAAAGTCTGACTCAGTTGTTTAGTGTTACCTGGGTGAAGCTCTCGTCTGCTGCCACAGTGTCCACCTTAATGAAGCTGCTCTCTTTGATGTAGCTCTCCCTGTCTTCGTTTGATTCGTGGTAGTACAGATTGAATGTCTCCTACGAGACAAAGGAGACGGGAAAAAAAAAGTCAGACTGAGGCGTCTCTATTTATCATCATCAGCACTCATCTTTTCTCTTAATATGATAATGAGTCAAAGGGGGGTTTGTGCTTGAATAACCAGCAGCTGTAATATATAATAAAGCTCCATTAGCGGCAGCCTGTCCATTAACTAATTAGCATAAACGTTGACATGTTAAAGAAGTCGTGCTTTTATCGCATATCCTTGTAGTCATCTAACTTTCTTCTGCACCCAACCCCATACAATGACCATTATCAAAACAGAGAAGTGTGTGTTCTTGTACCTTGCAGGTGCCGGTGACCCCCGGCAGGCTATTACAGTCTCTCAGGGTGAACTTGACTTCAACGTAGACTCGCTGAGCGCCAGACCGAGGGATCCAGTCCGTCCTCAACCAGTTGTTTTGATTGGGTTCTAAGACATTGCACACCTGGTATGTTCTGATGGGGATGTTCTTCTCATCCATGATACTCACCTCTTCCCACTGCAAACAGACAGACATGCACTTGTATTAGTAAACCTGAGAGAGTGAACCATGACTATTTTCAGGTAGCCTCTGGTTTTAATTCATGCCAACAGTATAAAAATCGATTTGTAGACACTTAAAAAGTCTTTAAAATAGATATCCCATCAAGGTGATCATTGAACAGTGAACCTTCCCTGACAAAGTTATGAAATTGTCATACAGTATAGCAGTTATGATAAAGTCAAAACTTTTTCTAATTCAATAAACTTTTGATGTTTAATATTTATATAATTAGCTGCCAAGCAGCAATGCTTTTTGAGGGATGTTGAGGATTGTGTGAATGTGAGTTTAAGACTCAAGAAGTTGAATGCAATCAAGGGTTTTCAAAACAGCTCAAACTGATGACATAACTCAAAAATAAATGCAGCTAAATGTTTACACGATGATAACAGCAAGATTAAAGTCTCCAAGAGCTGGCTATATAATATTGTACTGGCATGGACTGAAACCAATTGTAAAATGCAAAACTAAACTCTAAACTTTAGCTCTAGTAGCTTCCAGCTTTGACAGAAGTAATGACCACAAGAACACTATCACTGTGGGGAACTGATCTTGTTTTTCTATCCACTTGAGGAAATATTTGTCCTCATAAATACAGAAAAAATCAAGATCAAAAACATTTTAGATGCCGGGGGCGTCTCTCCGCTAATTCACCACTGTCGTTTGAAAGCTCACCGGCTAACATTCGTTCTTGCATCAATATTCTGCGGTGGACAGCGGTTTAGATTTGTTGTGACTCCAAGGTTTTTACAGGCACATTTCCATACAAGTGAAGTAGCCTCAACCTTCACTGCACCATCCATCTCAATAGAGCAGACTATTTGCCTTGTACTGTGACCCTTCAAATGACCGCTGAGCCTCCCAACTCCAAATTGGCTTTTTATTGCCACTGAATAATAATCTGCTCTAGTGAGAGCTGTATACACACTAAATGCGCCGTGTCGAAGGAGAAAAAAAGAGAGGGAGAGTCACGGTGTCAGAATGTGTGTGTGTGTGTTGGAGGGGTCTGTGTGTGTCTAATTGAGCCTGATCGATATGTCATCAGAGTCGATCTTATTGGTTGATGCTGGCTTATTACAGATATATTGATAAGTGAATATTGGCATATGTGTTGTATATCTGGAAAAAGAAACTGCAGTGCAGTAAATGTTTAAATGGCTCCATTTTTATGTAAATCTGACCCATTTTTTTTCCTAATTCAAGTTTTTATATGATTTTTTATAATTCTTTTTCAATATATATTTTTAAATGTTCTGTCGTACTGTCAATTTGACAATAATCTTTAACATTTAAACCTTGGATGACAGATGTTTTATTATTCTCAAACATCAATATCGGTATCAGCCTCAAAAATCCAGCATCGGTCCAACTCCTCACTCTTTTATGTACAGTATGTGAACATAAGAGAGGGTGCGCATGAGCGAGGGCATGAGCACATGGTCACATCTTTGTGTGTGTTTGTGTGTTGTTGTTGTATGTTATATACGTGTGTGTCTTTGCAGGGTATGTGTGCATCGAGGGAGAGAGTTGTAAAAGAAAAAAAAGCTGTCATGGGGTATGATGCCTCCTTGTCTAGTCTCTTTTGAAATCTTTGTCAGCAGACAGAAATCACAGCTGTCAGAGGGGGGGGGGGGGGAAAAAGCTTTTGCTCTTGCCCCAACCACACAGAGTTGGTGTTTGTGTATGTGTGTGTGCGTGTGTGTGTGTGTGTATAGCTGATGCAGAAGGTGGGGGGTGCCTGTAATCAAAAGCTCAGTGCGTGCAGACCAGGACCCCGTCAATCAAGCAGCATGTGAGAGAATGAGAGCATGGTGACTGAAGAAATAAGAGTCAAGTTCACCAATAACTCTTAAACCAACAAAGAGGTGAGAGAAAGAGATATTGAGCAAAAAAGAGAGGGAGAGGAAGAGGAAGGGCATATAGATGGCAAATCGCAATGTTCCAACAACAAAAAGTACAAAAAGATGAGATGATATTTAATAGACATTTCCAGGATTCATTCTGGCAACTGCACGGTAGTAAAAATCCCTTAAAAATGACACCCACCACCAAGCTGGTTTATGCCTTCTCGTGTGCCAAACACGACGCCAGCAATCTCATATTAGCACTTAGACTCAGTGAACAACAGCACATTTCAAAATCTGTGGGACGATTCTTTACAGTTTCCAGGCCCGAGACAAGTGTGTGCAAGTGTGTGTGAGTTAGAGATGAAGTGTGTTTACCAGAGAGAGAGAACAGGTTGTAAACAGTGTATCTGTAAAAAAATAAATAAATAAATAAATAAAAAAAATAAATAAAAAAAATTAGAGCTCCCACTCACCCCTCCCTCTGAAGGACTGGCTGCCCATTTCAGCTCTCCTGGCACTGTCCTGGTATCCAGCAGGGTCACTAAAATGCACACATACACATGCAGGTGGTTTTAGGGCAAAAAGCCTAAATAAATAAAATAAATAAATGAAATATCTGGGAGTGAGAAATGTCTTCCATTTCTGCACTTGGAAGAGTATCCACACCACAAGATCACCTCTAAATATATGACTACTGAGCTCATGACGAATATGGAATTATCAGGATGTTTACCTCACCTGATTCGCTCTAGTATGTAACTACTTTTAGTAGTGATGATTATTGTTATTTCCATTACAACCTATCAGATAGACTGTTTCTATAATGTCAAATTCTAGCACTGATTTACAGACGTCAAACCTTATTTATGGATTTTAAAAAACAACCATAAAGTCTCAAGGTTTAGCAGTTTATGAATGAAAGATCTCCCACAGTAAACTGTACACTACAGTGTGCGCTACAGTGGAAATATCCAAGAAACAAAAGATTTTCGTCACAGCACTGGAAAGAGAGAACACGCAGCTGAACTCCTCAGGGGGGGGGGCACAACTCCACGAGAGAGCAGGAAAAATAATAAGTGTGCAATTTCTCCAAAAATCCAACTTTTTTTGTTCAAGTTTCATATATATATATATATTTTATATTCGCCATGCTCTTTGCCACTAGGACGCGCACGGAGCGGAGCGCACGGAGCGGAGTCTCCCAGCGTGCAGGAGCGGATAACCCGGAATGTGTCGCGCTGCTCGGAGCGATTCCCTCCCGTACGTACTCACCTTCGTTGGGTGGATAAATCCTCGTCCTCGAACTTGAAACTAGTGTAATTATCCAGACGAACGTGGAGAATATTCGCCGTAAATTTGCAGCCATGTGTGCCCCGTGAAAGCGTGTGTGTTCCCCGTTGGCTCTGCGCGCTGGCTGAAGCGGCTCCATCCCGGTGGGAAAAGTGTGTGTGAATGAACCCAAGTGTGAAAGCGAGTTGGATGCAGCGGCGGATACTGGGGCGGTCTCTTACACTCAGATGCTTCCCTTAATGGTAATTCAAATGACATGAGCCAAATGACATACAGCGCTGTGGTCCATGTGAGCATCAATGTTTCATGTCTACTGTCTATTTATCTAAAAAAAAAAAAAAAAAAAAACAAGACAAGACAAGAACTTAGATCAGACTGAAATTTTGGAAATGGTGGATCATAATTTGTAGACTTCTTTTTAGGCTCTAAGGATTAAAAACAGGGGACAATGAGGTAGTAGGTGAAGTAATAGAGCATTTCCCTGCTTATTAACCGACTGTGATAGTTTAAAAAAAATAAAATAATGCTGACATTTCCCTTCAATCACTCACTGATCTCTCAGAACAATAGCAGATATGGCCCAGTCTCCACTGTGAGACCACTAATCTAAAGAGACATAAAGTTAACAAACGCACAACTCCTTTGGACGGTCGCTGTCACGCGTCAGAAGTGACATTTAGGAGTGATAACCCTGAAGGGTACCAGCAGACATGGAGTCATTAAACGTCACATCATCACGTTATGCTGATTTAAAAAAAAAAAAAAAAAAATCACAGCCTGTCACATGAATACCAAAACATGAATGTGTCACAATTTCCTGAGGAAGGGCTGAACTGCCTGAATTTGGTTGCTTTCATGGCAACTGAGGTTGTTGGAGGCCTCTTTGTCCTACAGAAGAGTGTGACTACAGCGCCACCTGTTGATGGCTACTGAGAAAAGGAGGAGAAACCCAGTGACTGCTTGGGGTGTCTTTTTTGTGGGTTGTTGGTTGTTTTAAAGCTAAGATGAGGGTAATCATTCCTCCCCTGTTAGCTACAGTTTTATCGTTTTCATTGATAAGTATGGACATAATACAGAAATAGGAGCAGATTCAGTCCTGAATGAGGTGGTTATAAAGAAAAAGGAGCAGGTCTTTGGCCTCGTGTAGAAGCGTGATGGAGCGAACAAAGAGCAGGCTCATGACCCGTCCTCCTACACTCTCCCTTCTCTCAAAGACTCTGGTGAACAATCACTCTTGATGGAGGCACAGCTTGAAGAAGTAAACAGAGGAAGTAAATACTTTCATTTACATTGATCCGGTGGAGTTTTACCCGATCTGTTGTACATTTCAAGCACAAAAGATGAAACAGAGACGAGCTCCACGAAAGGTCTCATAACCTCGGTGGAAATCGACCAACAAAGAGACACGGATAGCAAGTGATCCATTGATTTCAAGTCTTTAAACAGAGAACTGTATGTGTGAGCCTGCATTTGCATGTATGTGCTTGTGTGTGTCTCCATCTTGGGCCGGTCTCCATCTCGCTTTGTGTCTTCGCAGTTGCTACGCCGAAACCATCTCGATCCCCTGTAAGGCATCATAATGGACCCAGGAAGAGCATCTGGCACATTGAGACGCCAAAAACGATCTCCCCGCTTCGACCTGCCACTCTTCCCCCATCCACCATAATACGGTTTTCACGTTTCATTCTCCCCAAGCGCCACGACAGACTGCGCAATCACAAAGACCCAATTAGCCGAGAGGGGATCACGATTTCGCCCGGGGAGCGACGGTCCAATCGCATTGGCCGACGTACGGCGAGGGCCTATGGGGCAGCGGCGCAGGTGGGTGGGACATGCCTTTGGGGCGGAGGTGACACAGTGACATGGATGAAGAACGTTCCGTTGTTTCTGGTCATTTGTGTCACCAAAGTTTTGATTGATGACCGTCGGGATGTTTTTCCCACTCTCCCCTGAGATTCCCAGCTCTCTGGAGGGGGTTTCCACAACAGGCCCCCAGCTTCAAACCCCTACTTGAAGTTTGCCCCTTACCCTATAGGCCGCACAAACACACACCTACATACACGCACACAAACACACACTTACTTTGTGTTCTGTTTGGGGCCCCAGATGGCTGCTACCCACACATCTGTATTGTAAAACACTAAATATAGACCGTGCCTGTTGTTGTTTGCATGTGTGCACGTGTAAACTTGCCGTACACTTATGTATGTGTCTAATAATGATAAAGAGAATGGAAGGGACAGGAAGAAATAAAGCAAAGTACATACAAAGTAGCCAAATGTAAATGCGTGCATGTGTGCGAGAGTGTAAAGAGAAAAGCCCGGGGGACGGTAGGTGTGTGGGCGGCAGAGAGAGATGAACAAAAGAAGCAGAGAAGAGAGATGAGGAGCAGCGCACTGCCAGTGAGGATTTGATTGGGTGGGTGGGTGGCGGTGGTAAGAGAGAGAGAGAGAGAAAAAAGGGGGGCTGGTGTTGGGTGTTGAAAAAGGATCTTCCCTCAAAGCCTTGCTAAGATATTCCTGGAGCGAGGTTTCATTTGGCTTGCAGTCCAACACAGAGTGCTTACATCGTACTGGGAGCTGAAACCATTTAGTATTCAAATGACTGGTATTCTCTGGTTATATGACAGATAATAGTCAAATTTTCTAAATCTGTGGGGTGTGAGTACGTGTGGTTGAACTCCTCGGGTCGACAAAGCGTCATTAGCATGTCAGAGGCGTTTCGTTAGTACCCAGTTCTCTCCATAACAGCTGCTAGTCTGGCAAATTACTCAATTCATGTGTGTGGATGTGTGTCCGTGTTTCTGCGCGCGTGTTCAGTATAAACAAAGGAAGAAGCGAACAGAAGGTTTCATCAAAACCATCAAAACACCAAAAGTCTGTGTGTGTGTCTGTGTGTGCCATGCATCGTGCACTCACTTTGATGATTGAGGAAATCTCCATCAGCATCTTGCTTTCAGAGCGTATATGTGTGTGTTTGTGTGGCGTGTTTGTGTGCGATTGCATAAACACGGTGTCAGAGTGATGAGATGTTCTCTCCATCCATCTGTTCTGCTGGCATTTACATCTTCAGAGGGCGACAATAGAGGAGAGATAGAAAGCGAGAGAGAGAGAGAGAGAGACAGGGAGAGTACAAGAAGGACAGAGATAAACAGTTGAGTGAGGAGATATTAGGATAACGTTGGTTTTGTCTGTCAGTCAAAAGGGCAAAAACACACTCTCAGGTCACCTGCGGAGCACCGAGGCTCCATTCTGATGTGATCTTTTAACATGTCTGAGGGGTTTCTGAGTATCTGTGAGAAGAAGTGTGAGCGCGAAGCTGCAGTGTGTCTTCCTGTGGATGTGGTTACAACGGTGTGCATGTGTGCCTTCCTGGCCATGCACGGTGTCTGTGTGAGAAACAGAGAGAAATCACATTGTTCTGATCCTCCTTATCTGCCGTCTCGGCGGAGAGCCTGTGCTGTTTCCCCCCTCAGCGATGTGACCCGGCTGTGATACCACATGCCCTCGTCTCTGCAGATAACAGACCACCCTAAAAATACTCCTCTTTCTACCACTCTAACACTCTTCCCCTCTGTTCTCCTCACCTCCTCTGGCTCACTGTATCCTCCGGAGTCTCCCTGGCCGGGAGTAAGTTCTGCCAGACTGAAATACCTCTGGGCGCTTCCTAATGTCACAGAGGTCCTATAATTCTGTATTTTCCCCTCTTTTCATCTTCTACTACTCATTGTGTTGGAGGCCGTGGATGTTACAGAGTCGGCTTGAACAGCAGAAGTGCAACTCAGACTGTTACATCACAAGTTTTCTTATAATTTTCCACAATAATTCCTCATCCCCCCTGCAGCTACTTCAGTCACCCACACTCTGGACACACAGGGCAGATGGGATGTAGGAGGAGACGGTGAGGACAGAATCTGCCGGGCTCACATAATTATACATCAAGTAATTTACCACAATCCTCAGTAAAATATCGAAGAGTGCATTGTTTTCCGTTCCTCACGGGTGTGACAGTCTGGAACAATGCTAATTATGATAAACTAGGCCTTTTTTTTTTCCTTTTTTTTTTTGAAGATCATGTCACAGCCAAGTGCTTTTGCATCTCTCTGCTGCCTCCCTCGCTGCCTAAACTCTCCTCTTTTGTGAAGTGCTTTTAAGGATACTGACAATGACCCTTTCTGTGGTTTTGAGGAAGTTTCTTGCTAATCTAAAACGTTTTTCATTCCAAGCTCCTTTTGCCACGTTTGACGTTTGGGGTTAGAGCGCTGTCGTCTTTTTGTTCTTTTTCGTGTGTGTGTGTGCCCATGTGTGTGCATGCATCCTTGCCTTTCTTTTAGCCCGAACCCACGCAGGTGACCAGAGGGGGCCATGTGTGGGTGGACAACTCAATGGTGACCCCCTCTCTTTACCCTCACTCACCCTCCTCTCTCCTCCCATTCCCTCTTTTCTTGCGCTCGGTTCACCAGTGTGAGTCCAAAAAAAGGGGGAGGAGGAGGAGAAGGAGGAGGAGGAGGAGAGGGGGGCCCAGGAAGAGAAAAAGTCTGTTTCACACCCACCCTCAAGCAAACACACTGGCCAAAATTTTGCAATCGCCAAAATAACAGCATAATAAGAAAATGTCTGCATGTTCGCCTTTGATCATGAAATAGTAGCTTCTGCAAACATGAAACACAAAGCAGGAGAGGCTGCAAGGAGTTTCTTGTGAAGTAGTACTGAGACGATTACTTGATTAACGGATTAATCTGTAAACAGAGCATAAGCCAATTAATATTTAAAATAAGACTAACTATATGAACGAACGGTACTAATGATTGTTCACAAATTAACAATGAAATGGCTGTCTGATGTCAAAGCGGTCGCTCGTAGTGACGAACCAACAGAGAATTATCACTAACTCTGCGTTTCCTCACAGCTCGAGGGAGCGTTTTGAAGGAATGTTAATGAGGCTGGATGTGTAACAGGAAAGTGTTTGCTCACACATGAACCAATCAGAATGATAGGGCGATAATTTGTCAATGTTGTGTTTACGGCGTGTTACAACACACACACAAAAATCAATCAATTATTTTTGTGACTTGAAATGCATTTTTAAAGTATGAATTCTTTTCAGCCATCTTTTTTGGACTGAATGTCAATAATACATTTTATTTATTTAAGTACTTAAAGAAACTTTACAGGATAAAAGCATCAAAACAATGAATGATTTATGGCTGCAGCTAATGATTATTTTTACCATGTTCATCATGTTTGGACCAAGAGTACAAGAAATATTCTGTGTTCAGTGTGAGATTATCAGAATGATTTCTGAATTTGAAATGAATACTCGATCAACCGACTAACTGTTTCAGCTCTAAGTTGATGAATTGTACGATCAAAAAACGGTAAATGAATCAATAATGAGAATAATCATCTGAAACAGGGCTTTAGCCTCACAGGAAAGTGTGTGTCTGTGTTTGTGTGTGTGTTTCACCAAGGAAGATGATAAGAGGCTGTGTTTTATGGAGGATTAGCAGGGATTAGGCTGTCAAACAGACGATTGTCCAGTTTATCACATTACCTTTCCCTTTATCAGTACTAGCAATAGGTCATACAGACATATGCACAAACACGGAGGACGAACGAGAAGCCAGGATATAAACTGTTCCTGAATGTGTGGAAACTTCTTCACACACTGTGTTTATGACATGATTTGTCATGAAACGTATTCACTGTGTGGGAGAACGTTTAGGTGCGTCTCATCGCTTTTGCACTGTTACATTTACTGCTTCTCTGTCGCTGAATGACTTTACTATATAGCAGTTTTGGAACAATCTACAGTTTGTGATGTAAAAAAAAAAAAAAAGCCTGATTTGCATTTCACATATGAAAAGCTTTTGTTCTTATGACACATATTCAGGTTGTGTGGGACTTTCACTACACATTCATTTATCATGTCTCGCTTGACATCCATCAGCGGCCCATACCAACACTGCCCCCCTATGGGTGTAGGTAGAAAAAAACTGCTGGTGGACACCATCAAATAAATGTGGCATGAGTGTGTGATGTGGTGTGCTAAATTGAGACGTGTAGGCCGGACTGTTAAGTGGGAGGAGAGAGGAGGTTTCAAGGAGGGCACAAGTCGGGCAAGTCATCACGGGAACATAATGAGTCATGATCTCTGAAACTGTCACGAAATGACAGTCAAAAGTAATTTCAGCCTTCTAGATCAGACAAGGTGATGTCCAAGATATAACGGACAAAGTGTAACTATAAAAGTTTAATATCTGTATGAACTTGACATAAATACTCTGATCTGACTAAAATATATCTGCACAGAAAACGTATGACACGTACCAAAGTGTGCTCCCTTATGACACTCGTTCCCATAGAAAGACATACATTATAAACATAAACACAACAGCAGCTCATCTCTTTCTTGTCTAATTAATTCTAGTGGATTCCTCAAAGATGCATTCATTTATAAGGGAGAAAAGTTAACTGTGAAGATGAGTCATTTCAGCTATTATCTGGAGGAGATGAAAATTCAACAAATTCCTGGCATATACACGCTTATTAATCACAGCAACATTTCATTTACTTGGGAGGCTCATTCGACTGGCAACAAGGCCTTCGCACTCTGACAGCCATCACCTGTGTTTCTGCAGCGCCCTTGAGCAAAAGACAGTGAATCTCCAGCAGCAGCTATACTGGCCCCGGTCTTTTGTTAGATTTCCTTGTGAAAGAAGGTTGAAAAAAATTTGTCATTCAAGGATCTGTTGAGTATCACTATGAAGATGCAATCGCTCACTGTACCGTATGTAGTGTAAATGGCGTAACAGCAAAGTCATGGTGACTTCATGAATTCATTCATGAATGTTGCTTTCACAGTATTTTACTGTGCAGGCAGTGTGGATATTTACAATTAATCATTTACAGCGTGTACATGTATTTTTTTGAGACGTACAGTACACTATGAAATGTTTACAAGTGGAAGATGTTGTGCCTATCTAGGTCAGCTGAGCTAGATTTGGAGTTGTCAGCTTTCTGCAGACTAAATAGGTCATGCTAACGAGGAGGGGGGAATTTGACAAGCCTTTCATACTCGATCAGTTCTCACCACAAAACAATCTCAAGATTGCTGATTATGTAAAACACCCAGAACCCAGCCTTAAGTTACAATGTCGATTTATGACAATGGATATTACAGTCACTTCGGTCAACACTACAATATATATGAAGCAAGATAAGGCAATATACTGTCTAACAAATTCCTTTGTAAGTGTAATTATGCATGCATATGCACTGAGAGCTATATATGTAGCAATATATTGGAGAAATCTAAATGAAGCGAGGAATGCGCGACGATTAAAATCCGCCGTTCGGTATATGATGAGCTTCACAGCATGATTATTAAGCCAGAAAGTATAAATATAGATGAGGGCCCAAGGAGACAATATGAACCTAACGCATCCGTTCCATAGTAGTACTCTCACAGGCCCACATTCCCACACAACACACAGCAGAGGCTTAATTTGTGATCAAAGCGCAATGTCTGCAACTTTCACTGTCATGATGCAATAGCGGGTTTCCTGTCCTCAATTTAAGAGCCACAGGTTAAAAAAAAAAAAAAAAAAATCAAAGTGCATATATATATCTATGCCAGGGTTATGTATTTTGTAACTTCTCTGCTGGTTCTTCACACCGTCAACATGGCTCCCAGAGGTATGCTCACCGTGACAACCGTTCTCCTGTGCCTCCTACTCGGCCTGCTCACTCCGGCTCCAGCTGCCCGTAAGTTTATCACATTTGACACTTCATGAATTAGATTAAAATACAGTAAAAAATTATATTAGTACTCTAAAATTAACTGATTAATCATGTGTTGTGTGTCCAGTAGGTTCCCCGTGGAGCAAATCCTGTTGTACCAGATACCAGAGGAAGCCGATACGCTTCCAGAACATAAAGGGCTACAGAGAACAAACTGCCTGGGAAAACTGTCGCATCGAGGCGATCGTGTAAGACTCTCTCCTATGAAATCATGAAAAGCCCAATCTGAACCACTGCCTACGATATTTAAATACCATTGTGATAGCATTTCAAAGGGTTCACGAAGACTAACAGAGCTTTTTTGTTGGATTTATTTTAAAATCTTCAAAAGAAATTTATTTCTGCACAAGCTGTCAAAAATCAATCCAATTACAAAACTGGCTATCAAAGCTCAATTCTACTTTTTGATTACTGACTGAAACCTGGAACTGAATACTTCATAAATGTTTATTTTTTTATCAAATATTTTAGACTATGTTGTGTTACTACAAAACAACACAAAACATTTATTTGGTAAATTTATTTTGTTAAAAAGAAAATAACGTTTTTGTATAAAAACCTCTTACATTCCTCAAAATAAGTAATAATCATAAAAATTGTTTTGGTATTCCAACTGGAACTCGGCTATCAAATATTCACTATTATCAAAACATTATACATATACTATACAATCATACACTGTAGTACAATATAGTATTCTATATATCTTTGTATGTGTGTCTGATAACGTGCCTCACTATTGCAGTTTCCTCACGGTCCGGAAGCAAGAGATATGTGTGAATCCGAACGACAAGTGGGTGAAGAATATTCTGAAATCACTCAGGTATGAGACTCCTACTCACTTTTAAATACCAGTCACTTTCTGTTTACGGATCTTAAAATCAGGAGGAGCTCTGTGTGTTAACAGGGTTTTATTTTGGGGGCACTGTGGGTAAAAACTCCTCTCTTCTTTATAGTTCAAAACTGTCCAAGATGTCCAAGGACGGCTCTGCTGCAGGTGAAACTCACACGAAGAAAGGTGTGACGCATGCATTTAATGATGGAAGTGGATCTTTCCTCAGTACCACAGAGACCTACCCAAACAGCACTGAAAGTTTCGATTAGCAAAAACCAGGTTGTTGCCTCAGAGTAAAATGATTTGTGTTACAGGAATGACAATTTGAGGGAGCGTTTCGAAGAAACTGAACTTACTGCAATCCTGCCATGGTTGGGATATTATCTCTGAAAAAGCAAAGAAATGCTAATTACTTTTATTTGGTTAAACATATGCAGCTTCAGCTCTAATACTCCATTTAATCACGACTTAAGGGGAACCTGAAAAGAACAGCTTTTAGATCACTGATTAATCAGATTATGCGCTTAGCCGCTTAGCAAATGTTTAGGTGAACGTCTCTGTTTTTAAATCATGCTGTGACTATACTGTCTTATATCCTGCATTTAATCTCTTGTTTAATCAAGTTAATGTGCTAAAATATGAAAATAGCAATTCTTATAAACCAATAAACTTACTTCATAATACCCCAACACTGTTGTCCACATTTATTTAATCAAACTATGTCTCTTCACATCATTAAAAGGAGTACTTTCCAAACAATAGATGAGAGAAGTCCCACAACCTGTGTAAACTAGAGACTGCTGCTGTGCATGGTGTATGTTCAAGTAGTGTGACATGTGTGCCGGGTGTATTGAGAAAAGGATGCTCCCAGCACATCTGCTGGAAGGTGTCTGAAAACTTTTCAGTGAGCTGTCCTGCCCACCCCAGGCTCATGCAAATGCATGACATGACTGGCAGGGAGGCAGTCTCTTGTGCTATTTCAGATCAACACCCCAAGGGGTTGGTGCTCCAGTCAGACAAGGTGACTCCCTCAATGACACGCTCTTCTCAGCCTCAACTGTCCTGAAGTAATTTCACGTTGCCACTAGATGGCAGAGTCGATCTGTACAATCCTGTGCCTCTGTCAGCTTCATCATGATGTCTGGATGGTAATTTGATAAACGTAGCTACTTTTAATTTCCAATATCAGGAAATCACAAAGACACATGTGGATAGAGGACAAGAATATTTATTTCTCTTTCCAAACAGACATTATATAAGCCTTATGTTAACTGAACACACAGACACGGAATGAAAAATGGAAAGACATAAATATAAAAGACAATAAATATTAAATATTACAGTAGAAAGCATTTAAAGCATTTTAAATATTTTAAATTAATCCAAGATAACTGGCTATAGATATTCGTGCCGGTCAGGAATGCTTTCTAAGCGCTGGTGGTTTTAGTGGTAGGAGCAGAAGTAGTGCTCTTCTTTGCTCTGCGTGCCTGCCTGTAAAAGACACAAAGAAGAGATAACAGTTAAAATAAGTTTGTGTTGCACCTGAACATTCACGATACATCAAACAAGCAAAAATGAATAATTAATACTGGCTGAGATGACAAAGGCCTACTCACTCGAGCTCCTTGATCTTTTCAAACACCCAGTCCTGTTTCCAGTGGCTGCAAACTTCTCCCTCTGTGGTCTCAAATCTGGTTAGAAAAAAAAAAAAGATCAGCCACAATCACCAAACCAATTTTTTTTAATCAATAATTTCAACATATTCTGCTGCTTGTCACTCTGTCTAATACAATAGAGATGTAATTCTTACATGACAGCACGGACACATGGGAGGTTCTTCCTCTGGATCCTGTAGCCCAAGATGGGAGCAGTGACATTCACGACACTGACCTCAGTGCAGCATCTCACAATCTTCATTTCTGTTCAGAGAAACAAACAAATGTTAGGCACGTACAACCTTTTGATTTGCAACATCAAATCTGAATAAGTACGCATGGTGCGGTCCTACATGTGCATAGAAGGATACAAGTTCTTATGTGCCTGGATTCTAGCTGTCTTGGAGCAGACTAGTGTAACATGGTGCAGGATCTCTGAGAGATGACTTACCAGTAGCTGTTGCTGCCAAAGCCAGAACCCCGACGAGGAGAGCCAGGCATGCCAGTCTTCTGATGCACAGCTGCATGGTTACTGCGTGAGATGTTTCAGAGGTTCTTTGCAGAAGCTGAACGTTGGCTCTGGGAGCTGCAGACTACTGATCTCCTTGGACCAGACCTCTAGGTTTTATACCACAAAAAGAGGAACTATGGCAAAACTGACCGAATGGATCGCCCCTCAGCAACGGAAAGGACGCACTTGGGTGTCACTAGTTTACTGGTTCCCTTTTTTGTGATTTCATCATGACATTGCTGAGCTGACAAAGAAATTCATTGATATTGCAGCTACTGTACAGTAATTCTGTCTGTAGGACTCATATTTTATTTCTTTTTCTAGTACTTCTTTTCTGTTAGGAATGACTAACTTAAAAGTTAATTAAATATATTAATGTACAAATAAATCAATAAACCTGCTTTAATCCAGCAGTGTAGCCAATTTTCAGCAGGTTCATCCTTCATCTTTAATATTCTTAGATGGAGTTTGAGACAGAAAAGTTTTTCCTCTTGTTTGAGGTGGAAGAGCTGTTTTATCTATAAAACAAAATGCAACAATGAAGTACAATGAAAACAAACGTAGCAAATAAATCATGACGTCCACAGCTCCACCAGAGAGATGGAAAATAGCGCCATTGTGGGGAGCAATAAGGAAATTAATGCGTAAAACAAACATCATTTTGTTTCACACTCTTCTTCTGCGACGGTTTAATGGCACCTGACTGGGAAATTAGTGCCTTCAGCTTAGTTTATCATACATAACATACATTAATTGGCATTTTCTTTAGCTGATTTTCCTTAAAGTTCACTTTGGACTACATTTGGATAGAAACCTAACTTATATGTATGAATCTGTTGCTCTGTGATAAACTGGCATCCTGTCCATGCAGTCACCAGCTTCTCACACAATGCATACTGGGATACACTCCAACCCCCAGGGCCCTGAAAAAGGTAAGCGAGAATAGGGAACAGATAGACGGGCATGCATATTATTCTGTATTAACAGTAATTTTCTCTATTTTCTCGTTAATGATGATCTCGGCATGAGGACTAATAATTGTATTTAGGTATAAATTCTGCTGATTTCAGTGATAATGTAAAAGCAAAGTCATGTGCCTGCCTCTGTTGCCACTGTGGCATCTGTTTCTCTTTCTCTGCTGTTACTCGTCATGGCCGGTGCAAGTCCAAGAAAAGGGGAAGGAAGGAGATCCTAAGGCCACCGCAAATGTCCGAGCATCCTCAACCCAAATTTAGTCATCCTTCCGTCATTTTAGTTACAAGCCTGAACTTGTCTCAGGAGGCCTCAAAATGGTTCAGACAATCTAAACAGTATAAAAGATCAAAATTACTTTGCAAGTACAAATGTGTTCCTTGATATGCTGAATGTCTGATTTAGCACAAACTAAATGAGGGGAGTTTATTTTCACTTCAGTTTACTTGCAGATTTATAAAAAGCTGCCAAAAGCCAAAGAGCTGCCAGAAAGAGAAAGAAGAATCGAGTTTGTTGTTGCCAGTAAAACAAAGCTGCCAGTTACGTCCCACAAGACTCGAGTTGGTTCAAAAAGCAAATTAATTTGCTCTGTCTGGCTTATACAGGATTTGCTTTAAATAACCATTCATGCATTTTTATTATATAGTATATTACAAATATATATATATTAAAAATCACTTAATATAGACTTAGACTATGCCACATCACATCAGATTGGTGATTGGTGCCATTGGTGATTGAGTTTCTGTGTATTCTATGAATGTTTAAAAAGTTTTGCACCAAAATACTAAGGATGTGGGAATTAATGTGGTGTGAGTTTCAAGGTCAAGTCTCTTCACAGAAAAAAAAAAAAAAACATTCAAAAAAGCAGAACTTGTGATCTCAGACTTTTTAATGATTTGATGATAAATCCAAAAGCTTAATTTCTCAGTAAAGTCATGACCAATGCCCCTGTGCTCTCTAAGGAAGTTACAGTATTTTTGCTTCATTTTGCAGAAGCGTGCACGGTTGAAAGGGATGTCCGTTATGCCAAAGAATAAGATCTGCTGATAACTGAGAAAAGAAAGAAAATCGCTGCATAGTTCAGTCTCGGTGGAGTAATGTTGTGCATGTTACAACAGAGAGAACTGAGATAGTTACTCATGCAAAGATTCATGGGCGTAAACAGCCTTATTAAGAAATTGCATAGGCCTATTCTGATGTAAAACAGTTCATAAATCTCAGCACCGGGTGAGAAAATATTATCTGTTGCCATCAATCAACAACCCTTATCAACTACTCGAATATAAAGTGTTAGGATCATTAAACAAGTCAGCTTCAGAAAATTGGCACTGACCCCTGCTCTGCACTTTCCCACCTTTGTAGTTGTGTCACTTTTAAAGTTTTTATCTCATCAAACTGCCCTTTCAGACAACAACATAGTGACACTGGGGATACAATCCACCGTAAAAATATCAGTAACATGCGCTTCCACTTATCAGAAAATCATCAGTGATTTAATATTTACTTGTTCTAAAAATCTGAAATGTAAATAATCTGTATTAATGCATCATGCTCATAGTCAACATAGTCTTGTCAGTAGACTGTTAGCTGTGTCAGCTGATATTGGAGGCAGACTTTACTGGATGTGGTGTTTGACCGAAACAGTAAAATTCCTTGTCAATGAAAAGCAGAAGTGATGCTTGGAATGAGGAAGGAAGCGTGGACAGTGTGATTGGTTACAATAAAATGAAGATAAAATTGTGAAACACGCCATGCAATTTCTGAATGGAGGGTTGAAGAAAGTTCTCCTTTTTTTCGCAACTCATACATGAGTTTTCTATCTTATGTCAAAGGCCGTTAATCGGACACATTAAGTCAGATCAAGACTGTGTGACCTGTGTGATCATTTATCAAATTTAACAATCCAGGCACATTGCCACACCGGGTTATGACTTCTCTTATATCATCATCTCCACCTCACTGCCAAATGGCAATGAAACAATACATTGCAATACTTGGTAGAACAATCTTAGCCCTCAGCACTCTGGACATATTAGTAAGTCATAACAACAGACTGTCATTGCGGAGGGACCGGATAGAGTCAGCTAAACATAATGAGTCCATTAACAACATTCCCCGTACATTGTCATTTTTAAAAGCAATGGAGCGACGGCTCCATCAGTGCTTATTGACGATGGGATAATTCCTACAGAGACGTGGAGGCTGCAGGAGAGATGAGTTCCTCATTTTAGTTGTGTATGTGTCCGCCAGATGAATGAAAGTCCAATGTTCACTCATTTCACTCTCTTTAGCTCTCTACCAACTCCTGAGGGAAATATCTGGCTTTTTATCTGCCAAATACTCCAAACGTTCACCAGATAGGCACCAACTTTGCTAAACTGGTTGTTAACTGTTGTAAAACTATGATTACAGCTGCCTTAAGTACGGGAAATGGTCACAGTAATGGTAAAAAGAAAACAAAGTTTGCAGAGATTTAGTGGTTTTGTAGCGACATTGCACTACCACCACTTTGTTCTTGACAGACAAGGGTCATAAACCTCACGGCCGCTGGTGGCACTTGTCAAATGAACATAAACGTATGTTGTTTTAGGCATTTGGATACATGACAAATACACTCATTTTCAAGTACCTCAACTGAAATCACCCTACACGGCCTCACTTTAGACTCTCTTCAATAAAATAAAAATAAAATAAGTGCAGAGGCCTTAAAATGACATGACATCAACAGTCCCTGATCGAGTCCCTGAATGTTATTAACATCCACTTATTAACATCCTTTTTAGTTTACCACATATTTTAGGGGTCACATACAGTTTTTAAAGCTTACCTGGAGGCCAAATGAAGAATCCATCGAGTCCAAATCCTGTGATGGTCTGTGTGTTCATCCTTCATGTAGTGTTGTAGCATCTCTTGCTCAGAGTTTGACCATGAACAAACAACCTACATAACAGACAATATTAGGTACAGCCATTGTCCATTTTTACTGGTATGAATATTTAATGACAAAGAAAATGTAGCAGCATTCAGACTATGACTATGACTAAACTAACATGCCATAAACTGAAGCATTAATCACATTTTAGTCTCTAACAACGCATGCTACGCCTCTTGGATAGCTAACACTGTGGTGAGCTAACATTAGCATAGAAAACATACTCACCAGATTTTCACTAAAAAAAAAAAAAAAAAAAAACTTGATAAATTTGAATCTTCCTAAAAATGTTTTATTGAACCACAGCATCCCAAGACACAACACACTTGGTCCTGGTTAACCTTGACATGAAATATCAAACAAAAATAGCAACTTTTACCTCTTGTAGCTAACTCGCCTCCATCTTTAATGTTACCTGCCCAAATGACAGACAACACAAGCTAACGCCCTCTGTTGCGCATTCAGGAAAACTGCAACCATTTCATGTAAACTATTCGCTGTAAAAATGTATGTAGGTTACATAATATTGTATAAATTATATCATATTCATATATATGACAGGGTTACAGGGGATGGTCTACTGTGAAGGTCTTCCTTAAGGCCATTATTTTACTGGTGGTAAGTAATGAGTTAATGGTATGAGGTCTTTCTTTGAATAGTTCTCATGTTTGTACGATAACTCTAATCTAAATAGCTGAAATGCACACCTGTCTAGTAGCTATCTGGAGATAAACCAAGTCAAAACTTTCAAATGAGGATAGTGTCTCTGCTGTTATGTTTTTCCAGCCATGCATGAAAGAACAGGTGAGCACATATCACGCGGTTCTCTGTGAAACAAAACAACCTGGTTTGGTCCATCCTCTATGTAAGTGCGTCTGTTTGTGCCTGCAAATGCAATGAGACAGACACAAAGGATGTGTTTTGTCTCCTACTGCATGTACTGTGGTTGGCAGAAATGAGTGTGCCAGCGTCTCAGCTCACCTCAAAAACCTTAAAAACAGAAGAAAGCTACTATGTAAGAGATAAAAGGGAGTCACCTGACCCGTGGAAATGAACCTTTGCAGTTACACAAAAAGGTTTCCCTTTGTGTGTATCCTGTTTAAAAAGATGTAGATCTATTTTTATTTATACCAAACCTAAAAAACAAAGAATGAACCTGTCATTCATATGATGCTAATAACAAATAAAAAACAGGTCTGCGTGTAGAAAAGTGCTTTGATCCCTTTATAATGAATGTAGTGAAGCAGAAAGTTTCACTCACTGATTTCATCATTTTGACTGACCATAATCATCAAGATCATTCGTTGGACATCCCGTTACAGCTATTACACATAATTTCCATATACTCATTTGAATTGTAAATATTATAATACTACATGCAAAGACCACATCCTGCCGTGGAAAACGTTTTGACACCCTCAGACCACCAGTAATGAGTGAGTGGAGGGTCCAGGACCACTTTGGCAAGCTACTGTAGGTGGTTATATTTATATATAGTACTTTCCAGTCGTGTGGGTGCAGCTCAACTTGCAACTGCCTTAAATGAATGGGCTGACTGAGCGGGTGGGTTTATAAGTGTTGCACAGTGCAGACTACACATCAGATTGGTTTAAGCCACAGACACAATGACAGGTCCTATCTTAGTCTCACTCTTCCTTCTAGCCAGCATGCTGTCCACAGCTTCTGCTCACGGTAAGATAAAGATTTTTATGTATGTGTTGTTTATTTAATATTTCACATATGATATGTCCTATTTCATGTTATACTGTGAAAAAAGTTGACAATGATAACAATGGACTCTTGTGTCTTTATTCAAAGGTGGTCTAGCCAGCTGTTGTCGATCGCATTCAACCACTCAAGTCCACCGTGAGAACCTGAAGGGTTACTACAAACAAAATCAAACACCATGCCCGATACCCGCAGTGGTGTAAGTCATCCAATCTGTTCAGATGTGTTGTTTGATTTTTGTACATTGTTGTCACTGCATGTCTTTGCATGTCCTTGGAACTTTTGAGTTTAGTACAGTTTAGTCTATGTGCACTGTGATGCATTATATTTCAAGAAAAATATTATTATATATTAATAATTTATATAAAGTTTGGATCAATTATCTTCTCTACAGAAAAGTTGCAACATGTTACTAAATGTATACTTTCTGTTATGATTTTCAATAGATTTACCACGATGAAAGGCAAGAGAATCTGCTCCGACCCCGCCAGTGTGTGGGCAATGACCAGCATGGCATTCCTAGATGGAAAGGAATTTGGAAAGAAACGTGCTAACTTATACTGACGCTGACACAATATGGACATGCAGACAAAAAGACAGCACTATTGAAACAAAACTTAAAAGCTCTGGACTTCTCTTCTACTTCTGCTGATTTACACTGACTGTGAATGTTTTTATATTTTCTGCAAATTCCTTACCTCGTTCCACTCAATTAAATATATTACATTTGCATTTACATTTTTATATAATTTTCAATTATATGATGTTTATTTTCTATTCTGTATGGATGTAAATATTTTAATAATGCCTTTTTGAATTTTTCTATACTGAATGAATAAAAATGGTCACATGTAATGGCTACATTGTGGTGATTATGCGTTGCAGAATACATTACTGTCAAAGTGCATGCATAGAGAAGATGCAGTCTGTACTGTAGAATCTTTAAATAGCTGCTGCTCTTATGCTTTATCAGATCTTTTTGTGTTTGATTTTCACAAAACATCATAAAAATGCAGATGTAAGATATTCACCTTGGTTACATAGTTGAGTCTACAAGCACTGCCTTACTTAGTAAAGTGAAAGATGGGAGAGATTCTTGAGTTAGAGGGGGGCCTAAGAAATTCCAGCAGGATTATAAAAATGTGAGGACAGAGCCAGTGGTGCAGAAAGTATTTAGAGCTTTACTAGAGCGATAGCAGACTCTAAGAATAGTAAAAAAAAAATATCCCTCTTTGAAAATAATACCAAAAGTATGTGAGTGTAATCAGCAATATGCACCTAAAGTATCAATAGTGAAAGTAGTAGTAGTGAAATGCACTCACATTATTACATCTTGCATCATTAGATAATCAATATTGACACATTCATGTGTAGTTGACAATTTACTTGGTATTGAGGTGGCGCTTATTTGAACTATTTTATTTTATACCATTGCAAAAATCCATCATGTGCTTTTTATGTAAAATCTTAAAAGTTTGTAAAGTAACAGGTAAACACAGTTGTGAAATTACTGTAATAGAATGAAAAGTGTAATATTTCCCTCTGATATAGACACATAAAGTGGCAGGGAATGGATATACTCACCTAACATGTGAACTTTAGTACAGTTCTTACTTACTATGTAAAGGTTATATCCCAACCCAAAGCAATATAGATACATATTAAGTTAGTTAGTGGATTAGTGGAAGTATTTTCATCAATAAAATTCAATGAACATCACTCTTACATATCAAATATTGATGATATATAATATATTAAGTACTTTTACCTCAAATTTCCAAAAGAAAAAGTTTATAGTGTATTTTTAGTTTTATTTTATTTTAATTTTATAGTGGATTTTTTATTTTCTTTTGTCAACCCAAGTACAGATGATGTGCAGCACATAGTAAATGATGATGGATATAGTTTATCTATACTGAGATCTGAGAAACATTTTTTATAAGACAAAACACTCTCACTTGTTATGTGTCACTCTGTGCGCTCAGAGCTGCTCTCTAACCACACACAACCTTTAAACGGCACGCTCATGAAGCATACTTTAAAGCCACTAAATGAAACACCGAGTCCAACAACACAATATTTGCTTAAACCAAACTCTAAGTTCATGTCCATGACCATGGGTGGTGTGTCATTGACAGCGTTTCATCATTTTCACTTTTTCTGTTAGGCGCCATTTTCCATCTCACTGTGATGATGTGACATGGTGGGCTTCGGGGCTGACCAGGTGGAAGACATGGGGGGCTTCCTGTTAACGTGTTTCCATCATTTGGTGGAGTTAACACAATGATGTGTGATAAAAAAAAAAGGCATGAAACCAAGTGGTGTTTACAATGGTGTAGGCGGAAAGAGAAAGTACAGCTCGGCTTCATCATGCTACAGCTGCGGGAAGTTTGAGGGGCTGAGAGTGGAGCTTGTTTGAGGTCGGTGCAATGTTGCTCGAACCACAGTGTAATGGGTTTTCCCCACCCCTCACCTAATGTATAGTGGCCCACCATTGCTGTCATTATGATTGAGCGATTGAGTGCATGAATGCAAAAGTCATTTATAACTTACGCTGTGTACACTATAAGTGAAACAACACGTGTGAATGAGTTGTAAGTACGATATAAATCTACACATATAGCAATGTGCTGTGCTCTGGTCTCAACACTTGGTGTTAATATAGTGTCACTGGGCATGTGGGTCTTCTTTGAATTGTATTTCTGCCATTTTCTGCCATTTTTTACATGGCTGCAGTCAAAACAGCTATGTATTATTATTCATACTTACACATGGGAATTGTGGGGTGTGTGTGTGTGTGTGTGTGTGTGTGTGTGTGTGTGCGTGTGTGTAGTAGTAGTAGTAGTAGGAAGATGACAGCATCTTCCCATGCTGCAGTCCGTTAGGTTAGGTGTGGAACTGAGAGAAGCGGTGTGGTATCATATTTTCCACCTGCTGGGTGAACCACACACTTGTCACAAAATTCAAATAAGATGGAAATCCAGGAGCATCTTGGTTGTTGAAGGGTTACAGTGCAGGCCACATAGCCACATGGTGTTTCGACTCCAGCGGGCGACCTTTACTGCAAGTCATACCCCTCCCTCTCTCCATTTCCTGTGTGCTTCTTTGTCTTTTGCTGTTCAGCGAAGGCAAAAAAAAAATGTCAGAGAAAAAGGTAAAGGACAAAAATAGATCTTGCCCTTGACTTTATAAATAGCTCTTCCTTGTGTGTTGTGGATGCCTACATATAGTACAAGTAAGCAATTTTTCCCCCCAATTTTCTATTTTATTTATTATCTTCTTTCGTTTTTAGTCATCAGATGAAATGATAATACAGAAATATTTGCTACAGGAGTCAGTTTTAACGTTAAAACCCACAAATCTCTCACAGGTGAGTCTTTAATCTTATATTAATTGGGGCAATTAATAACATGGAGCAGCGCAGGGGCCTGGTAGCTCACCTGGTAAGGTTGAATCCTTACCCAGATCCGGTTTCAGTTACACCCATGCAGTGTATATAAAATATATCACTTTTTACTCACTAAAAGTAGTGAGCAAAAAGTGATATATTTTCAAACATTATATATAATAATTCATCTTGCAGTTCTTAATTTGTATTAGCCCAGCTTGTCTCAGCCAGCATTAGTGCTCTGTGTGCTTTGGTGTTCTCAAATGAAAAGTTTGAGGTTTGGCATTTTGTTTATGCGTCACAGTTGTGACACAGATGTTGGCCCAGATTAGATTCTAAATTTGATAATGCATTTCTAGGCCAGCATAGTTTCTGGAACTGAAGGGAAGAGGTCTGCAGACCACAACTATACTGCTAGATGTCACTAAATCCAACATACTGATCATTTAAAGCAGGGGTGGCCAACCAGCCAGGAACCAAATTTTTTACTGTGGTATTGCACACAGTCTCTTGGAGAGCCGCATTCTTATTGGCCATGAGCCGCACACGGCTCCCGAGCCGCGGGTTGGCCATTCCTGCTTTATAGGACCAGGTGAAGAGCCATCGTTTAGTTTGTCCATTCTGAGCTACTGTTGAAACATGGCAGGCACAATGGAAGAGGACCCATATGTTCTCCTCATGTCTGCATGGCTTCTCTCCGTGTACTACGCAGTCCAAAGGCATGCAGGTTAATAGGTTAATTGGTGATGCTAAAATTGCCTCTGAAAGGTCAACCATTCTCTCTCTCTATGTGTCAGCCCTGTGATAAACTGGTGACATACATTTACTTTTAGTCATTTAGCTGACGCTTTTATCCAAAGCGACTTACAGAGAAGGGAACAATCAAGGTACAGTGCAATTAGAAAATGTTAGTGCTGCAGTAAATGATGTGACAGTCCTAAAGGGGTAGATACAGCATGTCCAGTTGTTGGTAGCGCTAGGAGAGGAAGTACTCTCTGAAGAGCTGGTTCTTCAGGAGTATTTTAACGGTAGAGAGGGACGCCCCTGATCTGGTATGAACTGGTAGTGTGTTCCACCAACGGGGAACAACAGACGAGAAGAGTCTGGATTCCCTTGAACGAACATCGTTCACTGAAGGGGTGCAATGGTCGTGAGGTAACATATGTCTGTATAAGGGCGTTCAAGTAGGTAGGTGCAGTACCAAGACTACTTTGTAGGCGAGCATTAGTGATTTAAATTGAATGCAGGCTGCAACAGGTAGCCAGTGGAGCTTGATGAGCAGCAGGGTAACGTGACCTTTTGGGTTGGTTGTAGTCCAGGCGAGTCACTGCGCTCTGGATCATCTGAAGGGGTTTCACTGTGCCGGCTGGGAGGCCCGTCAGGAGGAGCATTACAGTAATCTTGTCTTGAGATGACTACAGCTTGTGTCAGGAGTTGAGTAGCATGTTCAATTAGGTAAGGCCTGATTTTTCTGATGATGTAAAGTGCAACGTGGCATGACCGTGCAACTGAGGCGGCATGATTGGAGAAGGTTAGCTGGTCAGATCCATACATATCCAGGGTGTACACTGCCTCTCGCCCAATGCCAGCTTGGATAGGCTCCAAGTGACCTTGATGAGGACAAGTGGTTATGGAAAACGGATGGATGGGGGCAACATAACGAGCTATATACACTACAATGACATATTATTACTATGCCAAGCATGTTAGCAAAGAGTTTATTATTTAAACAGCCAACAGATAGAGACAGAGCAACATTCCTATTCATTTGGAGTCATGTTTATGACCACCTGATGAATATAGATGTAATATTCAGTCTAGCTTTTTTATGCTGGTAACAGCTGCCTGATGTGACTGAAAACAGGGTAGATAAGAGAGGGAGCCAGGGTGTTGTTTAGCTCAGTTGGTAGAGCAGTTGCCCCATGTATGAAGGCTCGGTCCTTGCCGCAGCGGCCCAGGGTTTGAATCCGACCTACGGCCCTTTGCTGCATGCCATTCCCCGTCTCTCTCTCCCCACATTCCTGTCGCTCTTCAGCTGTCTCTATACAATAAAGGTTGAAAAAGCCAAAAAATACAAGAGGGAGCCAAACCAAGTTGTGGTCAGACTGAACAATTTAGCAAACCATTTTACCAACATCTGGCTTTGTTGTACAATTGTGTCATACATGTTCTGTGTTACATGACTGCTTGAATGTCACATTGTCTTTAATTTTCTTAGAAGAGAGGAAACAGTGTAGCTAATACCGCTCTGCAGAATTGGGCAACCACAAACATTCACACATACACGCATGCTCAACTGAGCATTCAGGATGTGGTGATTGTGGTGCCATGGCCCCTCTGCATTTTCAAGTAAAACCAAACACAAACCTGTAACAGGAAGGCAATAATATCAGACGTACCATCTGTACTACTCTGCCACAATTGGTTACAATTATACAGGTCTTTTCTACTTTCTAATTGTTTATGAACTTGAAATATTATCTTAAAATATTTTCTCCTTTTGGCTAAAAAGAGGAAAAAAGTCACCACCAGGTCTGTTGCCTCACAGCAAGAAGGTCAAATGTGCTTTTGCAAGACACCTATAGGCACTGTGGCATTATGTCACAAACACTCTTCTGACATTCATAAACAAGAATATTTGTGCCGGATGTGCAAATCATTGCGATGATGATCTTTCCATTTGTAAATAAAAGTAGTGAGTAAAAAGTGATATATTTTCAAACATTATATGTAATAATTCATCTTGCAGTTCTTGATTTGTATTAGCCCAGCTTGTCTCAACCAGCATTAGTGCTCTGTGTGCTTTGGTGTTAGGGTTAGGGTTAGGAGCTGAGGTTTGGCATTTTGTTTATGCGTCACAGTTGTGACACTGATGTTGGCACAGATTAGATTCTAAATTTGATAATACATTTCTAGGCCACCAAAGTTTCTGGAACTGAAGGGGAGAGGTTTGCAGGCCACAACTACACTGCTAGACAAACAACAAAAACATAACAATTCTTATTTTCAGCTGATCATACACCAATGAAAACATAGCTATGTGTATTTTATTCAAATGCTGGCATATTCTGAAAATAGAGGCCTCTAAATCGTCACCACAGATGTTTATGGCCATTGGTATTAATTCTCTTTGTTTGTTAATTCAAAAATGTCTCTCGTAGCTTGAAGTTGCTGTTGCGGAAGAAGTCATTTTGCACCCTGATCATAGTTAAGTGCAGTCTTAGTAGCAACCTTCAGAGACGCGGTGTGTGTGTTTTCTCTGTTGCTAATAAACAGCATTTCCTGGGGTTGTGTGGTAAAGGGACACAGGAATTGCTATGAAAACCACAGTTATGTATTTGTCTCTGTTGTTACCGCACAACCCCTCAGCTACAAAATTATGTACTGTAATAGTAGCATTTCAGCTGTGCATTAGCATATTTTACCTGTATGTGTGTTTCAGTAGTGTGTAAAAGGTTTCACTAGGACATTTCACTGTGTGTGGTTGTCAGTATAGTGAGTATGATGAGTTTGGTCTCATACATGTATGTGTGCTATAATTCTGAATAATGTCCCAGCTACCACTCAGAAAAAAAAGTCTGTTCTCTACTCATCCATCAGAGTCTGGTTCAGATATGGCACTGAAGAAGACGAAGGCAGGCAGTCAAGGTTTCAACAATCATCGATGTTGACCCACTCAGTTTCAGGACAGAACAGTTTTTGACCCCATGCCATCACAGTCCCAAACAATGAGACCAGCCATGTGATATCCCAAAACAGTTTCTGTAAAATAACCCTGCAATGACCGACATGAAAATAACACAGTGTTAATGTAAAAAAAACAAAAAAAAAAAACATCATGTATTGTGCAATAGATGTACACATCATTTAATTTTATGTTTATCTGATGGGGACACATGCAATATACATAGAGGAATGCATAATAATTATCCAATGCACTGTATCACAGCATTTATAGCTTCACTTAACTCTCAGTGTCTGTTTCTGGAAAGGCCTTTAAAATAGCAGACATAAAACCTTCACAGACAAGTTAAACTATGTAGATTTTGTTGACCTTCCACACCGACCCCACACCCCCTGCACAGCTGTGGCTCGAGGAGGTGGAGTGAATCGTCCACTAATCAAAAGCTCTGTGATTCGATCCCCGGCTCCTCCAGTCTGCATGTTGAAGCGTCCTTAGGCAAGATACCAAAAGAACCCCAAATTGCTCCTGATGTGCCATCGACGTGTGGATGACACCTTTCATGGCAGTCAGTGCTGTCAGTGTATGAAAGTGTGTATGAATGGGTGAATAGGATATATAGTGTAAAATCACCTTGAGTGGTCAGAAGACTAGAAAGGTGCTGTGTAAGTACTGTCGACTATTTGACTTTTAAAAATCCTTCCTAAACCCTCAGTTTAATTTTAAAATGTCGACAAAGTTTTAGCTTCAGTAATCAGCACATCTTGCATGTCAGCTCCATTTATAGAAAAGGATGTCTGCATTACTAGAGTAAAGCTACATGACAGCTGTATCTATGATGTTCACTCGCTAGATTTGCTTTCTATGTTTAGCTGTATGTCTTGGTTGGTTTCCTTTCTACATTTGTTATTTGCACTGACAACACACGACAACAAACTAATGTTTCAGAGTTTGTTTAAAAATACAAATACTTTATTGGCAACAGAATAAGAAAGGTAACAGTTTGTGCTCTTTTGATCGACATACACATATTTATAACAACAAGATATGGTTCCATATATTAAAATACATATTGCATATTAAATCATAGCTCCAATAATATAGGGCTTGTTTCAGTTTCAGGTTAGTTTACTGTTGAAATATACCAGGACAAGTCCAATTGGAATGAGTAATGTTTGCTGACTGTGGTAACTTTTATTTGTCTTGTGATTCCTCAGACACGTTTGTTCTGCCTCTTCTTCCCTCTCCCGCATCTTTGCCTCTGTCGTTTCCTTCCCTTTCTGCCTTTCGGTGGTCCGTTTTTTGACGTGGTGGACGCTGCTGGTGTGATGTCGCTTGTCGATTCCTCTTCATTCTGTCCCTCTAGTTGGAGTTTTTTTTTTTCCTCGTCCACCTTCTTCATGGCTCTCTTTGCCCAGCCGTCGTCAGGGTCGGAGCAAATTGTCATTCCACGTGTTGTGTGAAATCTGCAATTGATTGTGACTTGTTAATGGCACTGCAAATGATATTTTAACGTTGTTTTTGATTAAGTTCTGACAAATAATTTCTTAAAGGGGTACTCCATCCATGTTAGAATAAAAACATGTTTTCTCATTTAGTTTTAAATGCATTGAAAGTTGGTATTTAAAGTTCAACAGCAGCATCTCTTTGCAGAAAGGGTCCCTGTTTTTCCAAATAACCCACAGTTGTAACTGTGAACTGCTTTCAAGGGGACTTTTTTGTTGTTTCCAGAATGACAGGGACACTTTCTGAGGAGGAGGAGGAGGATGTTGCTGTTGAGTTTTTTAAATATATTTTTCCCCTGCTCTGAAGAGCAAAGATTAAATTTTATTCACCCTTACTGTATTGTTGTGGTCACGCGTGGACAAAAATGAAACCAAACCCGTCTGCACTAGTACATACCGCTAAAGGTAAATGTGGAAGGAAATGTGTTTGTTTTGGTGTTTTTGTGTATTGGGTGAACCCACCCTTTAAAAATATAAAGTCATTTATTTTGGAGTACGTGTCGATATTTGCTCTTTAAGTTAAAATATGATTTAATTCAATACAGTGTGAAATTCCAGGACCACTTACATTATGGCTGAGAGTGGACAGACTCCTTCAGGCTGAATTGTGTAGTTCACAATTCGTCTAACTGGGACTTTGGTGGTCGACCACTGGATACAACACCGTTGTCCACCCATTCCATGGTCTAAGCAAGACAGACACAGACAAAGAAAGATTAAACACCCTTTGTTTTATCCTGCCAAACACAGACCATACATTCAATCAAAAAATCTGCTTCTGTTTTTCTTTTTCTTATGGTACTCACTTGCATTGGCCATGCTCATCCATGTGGTGAAGCAGAGAAGAGCGGCTAACAACAGGCTGGATCTCATCTTCAAAATTACACCTTGAGTTTGTCCTTTAATAATTGAGTGTAATATCTCTCAGCACAAACTGATATTAGTCGTAGTATCAGTAGTAGTAGTAGTAGTTCAGAGTGCTGAATCAAAGCAGTCTTTCTTACACACCAAATGCGGCGTCTACATTCATGCCTTTTCAATTAGCGACGTTCTCTGTGTCTTTGTGATCATTGCAGTTTTCATTTCAGCTCTTATAGAAAAAGAGCCCTTCCGCCTCAAGCCCCTTCACACCCCTAACCCGTCACTATGGAGAGTATAGTCACTGTGGCCCCACAATGGGGAGAGGAAAGTGTGAGTTTACCTTTCGCAAGCTAAAGATGACAAACAGACCATTCACCACAGAGTTGCCCACAATATACCACGTACAATTGTAGCATCACTCAAAAGCACAAACGCTCACAAATACTCAACGCTTTCCTTTACACTCACTCTGAAAGCCACAAGTTGCCTCTTCTTTTAGAGCCCCCGATAGTATGAGACATTTGTCAGCTGGATGGAACTTTGAACTATAATAAATGTTAGATTAGGTCTGGGGAAAGTTTTTTGCGGTTAATCATTTGAGACGGGTGGTATATAAATGATATATTTTCATAAGAAATGCTTGCTCGAAGTGCACACTAATAGCACACCCACGCAGGTGGTGGAAATTATTTTTGGTTTTCTTTTCAGAAGCATGAATTTGTAGAGACTGTTTGAATGACACCTTTCTGACTTCTAGGCTTGTTCCACTTCCACTCCAGTGTTTAATATGAAATTTCTAAACCAAAATAAATGTGTTGAAATTGCTCTATTGATTTGCTTGCGGAGTTGAAGTCATTCTGAAACTAGACTTTGGTGAATGTTGACGTGGGAATTTGGGTCGTTTGATGACTGTAAACCCTCTTGACAGAGCTGACCTTTGACTGTTTCAAAATGGAGGAATTTTATTCACATCATGCTGCTCCACAAAAGTCACTTAGCCAAGCTAGCTAATTGAGCTGCTGGATGGCTAGCACTCAAATCCTATCAGCTAGCTTGCTAGCATGTTTTCATTTGCTCTGCAGTGACGGCCACTCACCAACCATCGTTAATCTGTTGTTATGAATATGAAATGTAAAAAAAAATCAGCCAGTCTGCTTATTTAAACCCTCTAAATTCACTATCAGTCCTAATAAGTGAACAGATGAACTTCTGTGATCTAGCCTCATAGCTCTGTTGAGTTGTTAGTTTTGAATGGAGACAAGTCAGTCTGTATTATTTTTAAACCCCACTTTAAAAGAAAAGTATTGAAGAGTGTATTTATATAACGGACACAGTGAAGAGGGGGCATGAATAGTATATTCAGAAGGAGTCATTTGTCAATCGCCAAGTTTTAACACAGCATTTAACCAGCCGTAAAGCCAGGCAAACTGACAATATAATGGACTCAATTTAAACCTGAAAATGAAAGAGAGGATGAATGAAGTAAGAGACTGAAATGGAGAAAGTGAAAGAGACATATAGAAGAAGGTGAGAAAGACGGACATACAAAGAGGCAGAGAGATAAACAACAACACAAAGAGGATCCATTGAAATGCATTCAAGAAAAGAGCTGAGGAAAAAAGGGAGACAAAGAGGGGGAAAAAATGAAATGGAGAATGGGGAAATCTACAGTATGTAACAGGGCCCTGTGGTATATCTCAGTCAGCACATCATTATACCAGCTCAACAATGACAGCAAAATAAACCCCTGATTGGCCGTCCACCTGCTGTCAGGTTGGAAAGCAAATGTTAGCTTCCTGCCCTTGACTCTTTTAGTCGACAGCAGCAAATCCCAAGGCACACAAATGCCCGTCGTCCCAAGTGTCCGGTCATTAAATCCAGCGAAAACTTGGCTGGTGTACGCCTTCACTGAGCACAAAATGCATACAAATAAACCCACTTGAGAACATACTACATACAGCAATCCACCAAAGGCGCACAAAGCAAGCGCCCACATAGTGACCTGCCTGCAGTGATGTACACATACATACACACACGTATACACATTTCTCCACACCCAACATCCCAGCCTCATCATTATCATCCCTGTGTCAACCTGTTTGTCAGAGGAGAAATGCCTCGCTGGATTATTCGTTTCTCTCGTATTCATTAGTTGTTGTCCTGGGCAGCAGCCTGGGCTGTTGGTTGGCCGACAGCGTAGCTGATAGGAATTAGTCTCCTGATAAAGCAAGAGAGTGGAACGTGGCATCGCAGGAAATTACAATCAATACTGACTCTCATATCCTCATCCGATATTGACCGACAATGGGAGCGAGAAGCACATGGTCGAGGCCCTGAACATGGGCACGAGGGCGCGCTACGAAACATATTTACATGCAGGTGCGTGTAAACACACACGGACACACAAACACACATTTTGCAGGCTGCACTGAATGTGGTTATACAAAAGTTCTGTTTCTCACTTACACTCTGTGCACGAGAAACAGGATAATGAAACCAACCTCCACCTTAAACCACAACTTACTGATCACACTGTATGTATTCACAACCCACTCATGCATGATTCTTATCTGAAATCATGGTTGTTCCTCTTTGTTCCCTCTTCTCTGTCATTATAGTAGATTTGTGGGTTCAGGCACAGAGGAACATTTCCTGATATGAAACACATCATCACACCAGTTGGTGCGCGGCTCAAAGCAAACACACACACACGCACGCACCTACAGTACAGGCGAAGACACAATGTGAGTGGCATGTCGCAAATGAGACAATTAAAGGAGGTTGTCATTTGGCTTTGTCTGCTCTCCCTGTTTAATAAAGAATCCAGACAGATCAAAGTTTCATTTTATCCTTTATCCAGCAACGAGGGATTTTATTGGTTATTCAGTGAAATTAAGATATGTGTCTTCTTTTTTTTTATGGAATTAAAACGATCAGACAACCTGATTAGCTTCCACTCCTCTCTGTCTGAGTCAGCATACTGATAAGTTCATCTTGAGTAAGAAAAACAGCAAGAAAACTTCTACAAAGGCCAGGTATGCTGTAACAAAGAGCTATGTGTCTAGGTTTGAGTCTGAAAGACGCTGTAGCCTCAGCGTGACAGGCCGGACGGCTGTCTGGGGATGGACTGCAGTAAAGAGCAGTGCACTTCAGGTCATTTTTAGAGCTAGAGAAGCGTTGGGAAGAGCAGAGATGTTTTTGATATGTAACAGTGGAGCCATACACACCGATCAATATGCCGACCTTTCCCAGACTGATTGCATGATGTTCTGCTTTGCCCCCAGCACCAGCACCCACCAGAGGTCCATCAGCCATCAAGCATTGTTATTCTGTTTCAGCAGGAAAGGGCTAGGGCTAGTTCTCTTCTTGGGCTTTGCTCTTTTATTTTACCTCGGGACTTTTATTGTGTTATGTTCTGTATCTCTCTCTATCTCTTTCTGTTCACGCACACACATCCACACACACACACCCACACACCCACATAGCTTGTGCAAACATATAGAGAAAAATGTCTAAATGAAACCAGTGACAGGCTGATCCTCAACAAATGAGGGTCTCTGACCCATTCCCCAGGGCGTCTATAGATGGATCTTGTATATTTCTGTTCAATACCAGGGGGATGAACAGAAATCCCACTTGGAGTTGAGAAATGCCATTTACTTTCCAATTAATATTTCAATTAACAAAGTCATTCCCAATTCATTCCCTGAAACCGGTGGAGTTGAAATGAAACTGACCTCCTGCCCCGGTATCAATCTGGTTCCTATTGACCCCTCCATATAAAGCTTCAATTGTGGATCAACCGTCCATTTAGGGAGCACGTCAATAATCGACTTAAACCGCCGGGATATATTACCATAGACATTAGCATAGTAAGAGTGACTAAACCGCCCTGCGCCTCCGGCTCACGGTCCAGAGGACGCAGGAGTGCGTAAAGTCTAATCAATAAGTGCTTTAATTATTGCAGCACTCGCCCCGCAGTTCTTCACGGTTGGGAGACGCGCAATGCCACAGCTGATCCAGCACTATCATTTCAGACAGAGTGGGTTTTCACCGCCTCAGTAACTTGTCTCTTTCGGCCGGTGCTATTATAGACAGCGAAATTGTCCACTCCTCTCCTTAGATTTGGTAAAATGGGCCGATTAGTTGGGAGGTGATGGCCACTTTTTTTTAGATTGTGTTGCTGCTTTGTGCGTGTTTCTTTTGTTAACAGAAGTACTGCAGCCTACAGCGCTCACTCTGATATGCAGTTAATTTCATTTATAGTCTGAGGTGTAACAGAGGAGATTAGGGTTGTCTGTTGTTCCCTACTGCAGAAATGTTAGTGTTTTTATTAAATATGTATGATCTTTTATAGGTGCTTTAAAACAAAAGGCATTTAAATATAATGCCAAATGTTTTGTTATGACACCAAATGGGCAAAACAGGCAACCACCCCAGGCCCACACGCCACCAAGGGCCTCAAATAGATCGCAGCACTTGTGAGACTGTGAGAGTGTATGTGAGTTGGCTGAGTTTCCTGTCAAACACCTATTACTCTCTGAGTACTGCCAAAGTCAATTGTAGTAGAGTTAATTACTTAAAAGTGATGAATGAAGCAGCTTTATTCCACTTTGCCCCTCTGTTCCAGGGTTACTAAAATACAGATAATAGAAGCACGGACGTAAAAGGAGGTTCTCATCCTCTTTGAAGGATTACATTTCGGGAAATGTGCGTATTCACACACTCGCAGACACAGAGGTGAGATTGACACCTCTGTCATATCTGTCCTTCAAGCATCAAACTGAAACCTGAAGACAATTAGTTTAGCATAAAGACTGAAAGCAGAGGGAAACAGTAAAGTCTCTCCAAAGTTTTGGTTGCATGGAGCAATTTCTAGGACAGCTTCATACCTGAGATACAGATACAGGTGATTTTGATCCTCTGATCATCCAGGAAGTAAATAAGGATATGTCCCAAACTGTCAAACTAGTCCTTTAAGCCTTTGTTCTTTACAGTCAGGACTCTGACAGAGCCCCCCATTTTCTTTGAGTCTGACAGTGCAGTGTTTCTTCAGCTGCTGGATGACGGTTTGACACGTAGTTGAGATATAATTTGTGGTGCTGTGGAATTATATTGTATTTTATCCACCCTGTTTATAGTAACACGGTGGTCTGGTTAATGAGGTACCCTCATTACTGCATTGCAATGAAGAGCATAATAATGAGGTACTGTCATTAACAGAACCACTTCCCAGTGTAGTGCAATATAGATATAGCTGAACAACACCACAAACTACATGCTCTAAAATGACTATAAAGTTGAATAAATGCCCCTCTAAAAGTGTTTCAGCAAAAAACTGCATTATGAACTTAGGATGTATTCCATTAGTCTTAGCTAGGTGTACCTAATAAACTGGCAACTGGGAGTATGTAAAGACTCGCATGTCTATCATTCTTCTTTTTCTCTTTATTCCATGTGGAAAAGACTGATCTGCGAAGAATATATTTGTTGATAAACCTCGCTCCAAATTCCCTCCCCTTCCAAAGATGAGAAAGAAAATTAAGACAACATTATGGATCGTCAACAACAGAGACTTTATACAGCTGCTCTGCCAAATCTGAATGGGAATTAAAATGTGTATGAGACAGCATGGTGCTTCCTGGCAGAGTCCACAACGATAATCTTTTTTCATTTTAGTGATGCATCCCTTCTTCGCTCTGAATGTCTGATGCACACAGTGATCTGATCTGTTTTTTTTTTCAGTTTCATTTGTCAGCACGCGTACTGGTGCACTAGATGGCGTACTTCCCCTGCAATGGATGAAACAGGGCGCTTGACAGACTCTGAGAGAGTCATCCAAATTTAGCCCAGCAGTCTAGAGTGTGCAAAAATACAACTACTGCAACCCCAAGGCTATAGCTGACATTATTCTGCTCTTCATGGCAATACAGTCAGTTGTGAGGCTAAAGAGATAAAGGGTCAGCTGGCCTTGAATAATTCACACTTCCCATTCTAGACACACACTTAAATGCAGACGACTAGCTTGATATTGTCCTCAGAAAAAAAGTGTTGAAAAACCTGATGTGTGTCTTTTCCCGGACGGGTGATGAATCCACTGATTGATTTTTCTGCCTGGTTGTCAGTCATTTGTCTCCCCGTGGTGGTGGCATTTGAGATGAGCCTGTGCTTGAGAAACGTTATTAGAGGAGGATCAAAGAGCACACGTCCCTTTTAGACCACCAGGCTCATTCATGACTCAACTGCAGCCAGGTCTCCCTCTCTCTTCATGTCCCTCTTTATTTGTCTGCTTTGATCATACAGTCCATTCACATCTTGTTTCTTGTATCTGTCTTTCAGCAGGCATGCACCAGCTCTCTTCTGTCAAGCACATGTCCCATGATTGCCCTTTTCATCCGCACAACCACAACCACCACTTTTTTGTCTTTCTACCCACGTAGACCCCCCCTCCCTCCCACTCTTTCGAAACTTTCTGCCTACAGCTCCTCCCCCTGTGACACCCCGCCAATCTTTCCTCTGTTGGGTTAAGCAGGGTCATATCAAAGCCTTGATGCCTAAATGCTAAATGTGTGTGTGTCTGTGTGTGTGTGTGCTTGAGAAAGCAGGGTCCCTCCTGCTTGAGCTAGATTATTCTAAGTTCCTGACCTCTGGGTGGTGAGAGGGGCCCATGTTTGGAAACACAGGCACTTGTCTTTGTCCCTCAAGCCCAGTGGGGGAGCTCGACCAGGGGCCTCTCTTGTCAGGCGAGTCCATGGACACACTCGGACTGTCACGGGCCTGCCGGTCTGTCCTCTGATCCTCACCACCACCACCACCATCTTTATATTAATACACCGTGAATAAGCAGACAGCTGGTTGGGCAGGCAAACACTCCTTGGACGCACACACACAACAACAGGATGTGTTTGGCTTGCAAGCAAAAACATTGATCCTCAGTCCCCTGACTGTGAGTCAATCTGGCCCCAATAGCTATTCAAGTGTATCTGCTTGATCTGATGTTTCCCGATAAGAGAGATTCCTTCCAGGGTGTGTGTGCATGTGAGAGTGTGTGTGTGTGTGAGAAAGGTATTGATTGCTGAGTGACATGGCACTATAGATCCCAAGCAGCTGTTAAGAGCTTAAATGAGGCCTATAACATATCATTAAAGCCCTATGATAATGTCAAAGGAAACTCTGGTAAAGTGCTTTCCTTTGTCAACCGTGTAAAGCCTGTATGTGCAGTGGAGGTTATATTCTCTTGAGTCTCTCACACTGTAAATACATCCACACAAAGGTTAGAGGTTGGTGGGCCAGAGGTAAGGAAGCCCTGCTCTAATTGAGGACCATCGGATCGATCACCTTCTATCTGATTGGGGTACAGTGGCCTCGACCTTAGAGGGGCAGAGCACCCAGCTCACTCTAAACTCCATATTACTTTTTCGCTTTGCTACATTCGGCTGAAGGTTAGTACACATAAACAAGGAAAAAAGTCGGCTTCAAACTCTTTCCTCAGTACTTCCTGACAAGCTCTGTGTTGATACGGAGGGCATTACATTGTACAAGATCAATGTGGTCATCTTCCAGTTCACTCTTTGCTGCTGATGTTTTTCCTCTACCATAATTTTCCACTCCAGAGATTTTAGACGAAGGCTCTGTGTCTAACAAACAACTCTGATTGGTTGCATGCTGTAAGATCCAGAGTATTTAGAGCTCAATCCATAGTAGGGACAAAAAGTCAGGATTTCTCTTTTATGGGGCTGGTACAATTAAATGTTAGCATCAGAATGCTAACATAGTTCATAGTGACAATGCTAACATGCTTATGTTTAGCATGTATAGTGTTTACCATGTTCACAATCTTAGTTTAGCATGTTTAGTATGCTAACATTTCCTAATTAGCACTAAATTAAGTACAACTGAGGCTGAATGCCATTAGTTTAGTAAGAATTAAGTAATAAACAACATTTTTAAAAACAACTTTCATGGCAATCTATGGCAATAGTTGCAAAATTCCTCTAAAAACCACAAACCTCTAGTCTGATGGTGGCACTAGAGGAAAGGTAAAGTGACCACCAAAGACACGGGGATTCATCCTCTGGGTACCATGAATGTGTGTACAAATTGTCATGGCAATCCAATTAATAATGGTTGAGACGTTTCAGTCTGGATTGAAATGACCGACAGACCAACATTAGTTGGATAATGCTATTCTTATACCCATACTGCTAGCAAAAAGCTAAAACATGCAGATTAGGTGACATGGCATTTTTAGTCTTGAGCACAGTCTCTAAACACTGGCAGAAAATAAGTGGAGGATGACATGCAACAAATCCATTCAGCCAAAGACACTCCTGGGTGGATTATTTTTCACACACTTTCAAATGTAACATTTTCCCAAATCTTTTGAATAAATGGTGTCTTTGATTCATCTTTTGTTTCAAGAGCGTGAAGAATAACCACGTATGCATGCAGGTCTTTTAAAAAGCCAGAAATGTTTCCATGTGAACATTTATATAAAACCGTGCTTAAGATTTCATCTTCGCTGGGTGGTCTAGATAGTAATCTCATGATTAATACAAGTTGTCAACACTGAAAAGCATCAACCTTCCACTTCACACAACTCTGGTTGACTGTTGTAACTCCAGAGGACACATCCAAGGCCACTACAGTGCCACCACCAGTGAGAGGAAAGTCTTACTGCTTTTGTTTCCATACACAGTATGTTTTTATACATATTTGTATAGAGAAACGTATGCACACACACACAGAGACATACTTCCAGATGGTGGAGATGCTGTGGTTATGAGCGGTGTTACCACAGGTAATGCGATCACGGCGCAGACAGAATGATGTGTTTATATCATCAAGGGTGAGACAGGATGGAGAGGAGCAAGAGGAGGATAAACTTAGAGGCTGGAAGGATTGAAAGGAGGCGGGGGGTGAAAGGAACAGAGGAATGCATACAGCAGGAGGGAGGGATAATGAGAAAGAATGAAAATGGATGATAAACGATGAGAAAGTGAGGAGAAGACAGTGAGGAGGAGGGAGTCAGCCTGTCAATCAAATTACAAACCAATCATTTGACAGAGGATTGCTTTGACCTGAAACCAGGCGGATCACATTCGCCACATACACACATTCGCAGATGCACTCAGCATCGTTTCCACACAGTTGCATGGAGATAAATGTGTCTCACTCACATCCAGTCTGGTGTTAAGTGCACGTATTAGAGAGTATCAGCATTCATGTATGTGCTGCGTGTGTGTGTATGTGTGTGTCTGGGTGTAAGTAAGTGAATGAGTAATGAGTGAGTGATGGATGGACGATAATGCACATTTACCCTCTCTCACGAGGGCTCGAAGCGCTTAGATGTCTAGCCGGGCTCACGCATACACACTCGCACAGAAGTGTGTTTGATAAGACGGCTTCCCTCTCATTCATTGTACAACGGGCATAAATCTCTTCCCTGCTCTTCGTCCTTTTTATGCTTATTTCTCACCACATTTATCTCCCTCTATATCTCTTATTTTGGACCTCTCTCTCTTTATCTGCCTCCCTCACCCTTGCTGTCTGTCTCCTCGTAATGGAGCTAATTTGTTTAGCACACAAAGAGTGTCTGTCCATTAGTGCAGGCCTGCCCGGTGCCAAGAGAGATGGTGACAAATCACACCAACATGTGTATCTGCTCTGTGTACATAATTGTGTTTGTGTGTGTGAAGGAAAGCTGAAAGAGGAATCCACGCGTCCACTGGAAAGGGGTTTATTTATAGTTAGGAAATATTTTGGGATTTTTAACTTTGACTCAAACTATGGAGGAATGTGAAAGGGTTTCAGCGGCCATCATCCACTCTGAGCTCATTGTTTTGCTTTGCCAGACTCAAGCAGTTATTTGCCAATAGACCGACTTTTCTCCACACCTGCACTTCACTTTATTGAATTAAGTAACTACAGCAGGAAATTCGGCTGCCTTTGTGCTACCTGTAAATGCAATTACTTCCTACTACTACTTCTTCCTGCCCTTTAGCAGACAGAAGTGACTTAATGCAGCTTTAATAACTAAAAGGCACCATATTGTTAGTTAGTCTTTTTCTCTTAAATCTTAAGCCTGTATCTTACGTTTATCTTTATTCAGATTATTGAATATTTTAGCTTAATTTGGTCTATGTGTAGGTATGAGAGAGAGAGAGAGAGAGAGAGAGAGAGAGAGAGAGAGAGAGAGAGAGAGAGAGAGAGAGAGAGAGAGAGAGAGAGGGAATATTATTATCAACGTAACCAACTTTCTTCTGAAATGGGGAATCCAAAGAAAATGTGGAACATTTACTGAAAATCAGTTGGACACAGATTTAACACAAATCATCTGTTTAACCCCAAGTGTGTATTTTATATCAATATTGACGTCTATGAAGCAGCTGTACATGTCTTCGCCTATTGAGAATGCAGTTTTTAGCCAACCATTATCATTTTTAATGTCTAAATGATCTAAATTACGGGTCCTGTGTAATTTAGTCTTGATGACATCAACAATAAAGCACGAATTTTCTCAAGCTGTGTCCAAAATAACAGCCTCTTTCACTCATGCTCTCGTCCCTGTAGACACTCAGTATTAAGCTGTAAACTGATGTTGGGCAGTCTTACAACAGTAGTATTCACATTTACAAAATCCAAAGCATCGCATTGAAAGAAAGTGGGGTACATGCCACAGACTCTATGGTTTTGTTCCAGCCTGAATTTCAGGGCTTTACTGGACAATGCACCAAGCCTGGAGAAATAAATAAATGAGTAAATAGAGAGAGAGAGAGTCTTTTTCACAGCAGACATTTTGACTTGTCACAAAGCGCGTCTTACTGGTTAACATTAACAAAGGCTCTGTTCTATTCAAGGGTGCCAGTAAGCCATGACAGTGTGACAGTGAGCCAGCATGCACAATACAGCACCTAAATGGAATTCAGCCATTTTTAACTTTATTATTTACACCTGTTCTTACTGTGACATGTCAACATGCCTTCTATAAAATACGTCTTTTGTGTATGAATCTAAATCTACCCAATGAAAGAGAAATAATAACCATTTAAGGTGGGATTTTCCCTCAGCAGCTGTCTCGCTCCTCTATCCAGGTCCTGTATAGTTTCAGACACTATTGGACCAAGGATTAACTGTCACGGAGGCATCAGCAACTGCAAATCCTAATAAGACTCCTGACCTGATGACAGCAGCTCTCTGTGATCCATATGTATGACAGTGAAGCCTAAAGCCCTATTCATATTCTCCTTGATCTCAGCCAGCCTATCGATATAAGGCACTGAGCAAGCAGGAAGTGATTGAGCTCTGAGTTGGGCACCTTACCCTCCTCTTTCTGCCAACAGACTGTCACTCTTTGGGCAAACTCCAATTCATCATGATGACTCCATCCTCCTCCTTTTATCCACCCATCCCTCTCTCTGTTAGCACTTACATTTGATGTGACGCTGACTTAAGAAAATAACACAAACATCCTGACATGCTCCCGTTTCTTTTATTACATTTGCGCAGGATATAAAGATGCATACCTTGTTGCTCAATTCAGTGTTTTGTTGTTCAAATTGTTGCTCACCTCGCCTCGCTCGCTGAATCTGCATGTTTTCTCCTCATTAGATATTAGATCAGCTCAGACAGGAATGTGATACAGGAAGGCAAGGTCAGTTTTCATTGATTGTTAAATCATTCCTCTGTTTGAGAAGGACGCGACTGAAACGGTAAGACACTGACTGCTCTTCCCCTCCAGACTTACGGTAAATATCCTTCCTCTGGGCTCAGCTGTGAGCCAGACAACACTCACTTTGCCTTCGAGTCAGCAGTTAGTCTAAGTGTGTGTGTGTGTGTGAGTGAGTGTATGTGTGTGTCTGTTTGTGTGTATACCCCCAATATTTGGTCCCTAGCAACCAAAGAAAACATGGCCCACATAAAAAGACACTTGGAACAGTGTGCACATCCTCCTCTCTCAACCTTTTTTTATCTGTCTGTCTGTCTGTCCGGTTGTATGTTTTTTTTTTTTTGCTCCGTCTGCATAGCTGGTGTCATTCTCAAGGAGATCCAACTTCTCCTTCCCGCTCTCTTCTTAAGGGTAGAGCTGGCAGAGGCTGGCAGAATTTCCTCTCTGAATAGCTGTTTTTATCTCTTTCTCCCTCCCTCTGTCTCTCAGTCTCTTCCTCCCTCTATCTTTCTGGCTGGATGACTGTCTGGACTAAGCGTTCTTTTTCCTTTGGAAGCTCCAAAGTCCTGATGTCGAGATATTTTGTGCACACTATCTGTGAAGTCAAACGTTTTAAGATTGGTGGCCACGGTAAAAATCATAACCTCACTCCTGCCGTTGTTAGTGCCTCGAGCTATGGTGTACTTGCGCAGCAAAATGACCAAGTAAGCTAGGGATGTGGATGCATAGATTTAGGGAGATCGTTTGGGTTTTTGCAGATGAGGGCCTTGATGACTACGGGGTTGGGGGATGCTGAAGGGCTGCGTATGCAACGGAGACAGGGAGACAGACGGGGGCAGGGAGGGCTTTGTGCACCAGCCCTTTCCCACACTCCCTTTCACCTTTTGTTGTATGGCAGCACCAGGGCTCTCTGACATGACGAATTGCTCTGCCTGCTTAACTGAGACAGTGGCGGTAGGAAAGTAAGAGTGAGTAAGAGAGAGAAAAGAGAGAGAAAGTAAGAGGCGTGAAGTAGAATGATGCGTGTGTATATATATATATATATATATGTGTGTATGTGTGTATGTGTGTAGTCTTGTCCTTTAATCTTCATGCCTGAGACTACCTCTGCTTCCCATCTTCTGTCCTGCAATTCTCTGCTCGTCTGTCACCGGTCTGGAGCAGAGGAGTCGAGGTCTCAATACTTCCAGCAGATTCCACAGAGGATGAGCCAGAAACAGCCACACACACATACACAAACACACACACACACACACGCTCACACTAATGCCTCTGCCCAAATGCCAGCACCAAGCTGTTGCCCATAAAGCGTTCAGGCTGTCACAATAGAGACATTACCACATGAGTGAGTGGCTTTGAATAGGGCTAAGGGTGTGTGTGTATATAGAGTGTGGTGGCTATGGGGGAAGATTCTGGCAAGGCAGACGACCCTGTCATCACCTCTGCCCCTTGTCAAACAAGCAATCGCCGTCAATGGCACATGCATGCAACACACACACTTGCACACACTGCCTGTTGCGCTTATCCAAGTTTCATCTCTACTTTGTTACAGTCCTTTATTTTCTTAGACAGCAGCTCTGGGCGAAATGTAGAGGGAGACAGAGAGAGAAAAGTCGGATGGCTGCTTAGCTGACCAAGACAGATAAAATGAATGGCTGACCTATCCGGGCCGAGCAGGGTGAAGGGTGAGAATCCAGAGGTCGAAAGAGGAGGGAAAACGAATGAAAGAAAACTCCTTTCAAAATGAAACGGATGGGTTAGGAACAGATCAGAACTTCCTTGTGGAAATAAATTCTGTCAAGAGGGTGAACGCTGCACAGCGACAAAGGCAGATAGAGTTATGTGTAGAAAGGCGTAAGGAAACACATGACACGAGTGTCAGTGTCAGTGGATTGTCACTGTATGTGTGTGTGTGCAGCCCTGAAATGTCATTATGTAAAAGTGCTGCTTTATGCTGGCGAGATCACTCTTCCACAGGGCACGCAGGGTGTGTGTGTGTTTTTGGGTGCATTCTTGTGTGCATGTGTGTGTGTGTGTGTGTGTGTGTGTGTGTGTGTGTGTGTTTGAGTGTGGTAGAGGGAGTGACAAGGGTTTAAGGGGCCGTGTCACGCTGTCACTGTTGGAATGCATGACAGCAATGTTTTGTCACCCTACGGATGAATGCAGCGTCATGGCAGCAGAAGAAGAAGAAGGAGGAGAAGAAGAAAGGAAAAGGGGAGGAAGGAGGAGAAGAAAAAAGGACTAGTATTTTTTTTTCTCTCCTCCCCGCACTCAATGAGGAAATTAGGTCATCCAAGTAAAGCCATTGCAGAGAACAAATCATCATCATAATTGGACCCTTAACAAATCTGTGGAGGTGGCTGCTTCATACACGCAGGAGAAAAACTACAAAAGGCGATACACACTTCTATAGCTACACACATTGCCAAGAGGGGGTAACACAGAATTTCAGCATAAATCAGTGTATGTTTGACAGTTTTATAGCTCTTTCAGGAGCCTCATTTGGGACAGAAGCGTGATAGAAGAACGTTGCTCGTGGTAAATATAATTGTGGTCATGATCCTTCCATAAATCACGGCGTGGTAACCTCACATTTGCCTGCAGGCTGCAGGGAAAAAAATCCCAGAGCATCAGGTGACCTATGGGATCTCTTTACCCCATTCTTTCAGCTGTCCTCAGCATTCACAGCGAGAGAAATGCCCAATTAGATATGAAAATAGGTTTTAATTTCAAGCGATTTGTATTAAGCCCCACACACCAAAATGAGTACTCAAATGTTAGAATTAAAGGAACAGTTTGAAACACACTAATTTCCGCTGTTGCTTAGGGTTTGATGAGAAAATTCATAGCTTAGTTAGCGCAAAGACTGGAGACAGGGAATCTGTATAATTAACTAAATCTGCCCGCACCTCTAAATCTCACTAATTAACATGTTATAGCGCACACATTATATGGGCAGCCATCTACTGTTGTTAATTTACAGAACTGAATCACGTTAATTAATTGTCAGCACATTCTACTTTTTTGTATCTAATGTCTCCATGGACTGTTTCTGTCATGTTTTGTTTTGACCTCAGGTGATAAAATTGGTCAAAACAGTTGGAGAGGCTGACACCGAAGGGATGAGAGGTACAATTATTATTTTTTTTTTTCATATGAACACAAACACACATGCACACACCCGAGCAGTTAAGCGAGAGCGGTAACATGTCCCTCTCAAAGGCATCTTCTCCCGGCAGGGGCACGGGGTTGCGCCACATGAGCTCTGTCAGTAGGCCGTGTTAAAGAAGAGGAAGATTTAAAAGGTTGACCTTGCGCACTCTCAGCTCTTCCTTGCACATTTCACATGACAGGGTGCACACGTTATTTATTCATGTTTAAAGACAGACTGCTCAAGCACACACACACAAACACACACACATCCAAACCGCAGTCAAATACATGTAATATAGGCAGAATAAATCTCCATGAAGTGTTTGATTGCACTCTGCTGTGCATGTCAGTGTTGTCTAGTGTTGGTAACATCTGCACGAACCATATCAACATCTGGGCAAAGACAGAGAGATGCGAGACTGAGCTGACACTAATCCAGTAATTGCCATGTGCCCGTGTCACTTATCACAATAATTGACAGTATTTTCTACAGTGAGATGGAAGTGTTTTTCCCGGTGCTTCTCTGTAGATCCCAACAACCCCGGATCAGTAATGAGATGGCTGTCTTTGTTGTGGTTTGTTCTTGCCAAGAATGTGGCTCTAGGTAAATAAATATGAACTCTGTTTTCACTGCGCGCATAGTTTCCTTTCCCCGGTCTCAACTAAATGTTCTAACAGAGGGTAATTTCACCTCATCCTGATGTGTATTAGGTCTTTTAGGTTCATAGGTGATGGTTTCCCTTATGGTCGCAGAGGTCATGTTTAAATTTGCTTCTAATTTTCAGTGAATGGATCCATTTCAATGCTCCTGAAAGGGTTGGATGGGATACACAGCTGTCACCTTTTGATCTCAAATCAAGTGGCTATTCATTTGTTATAAAATACAGCTGAGTGAGACAATGAACCTGGATGTTTTTTAACAGCCCTCCCTGCGTATCCTGAAAAATGAAAATTAAAATAAATATGCTTTTATCAATGTGCTTAGTGGATGATCTAATCCAATGAAAAGATTTGGTTTGCCGTGACATGTGATCTATTATCACATTTGAAGCTCCATTGTGCGTGGCTTTCAGTTGAGGATGGCCTTGGAAGAGATTACAAAATTTTGATCATGTCCTTGAAACGTTCAGTTGAATGTGTCCTTGTTAATATGTTTGGCTCCAGAGTGGAAAAGCTGTTTTTTTTTCTCCCTTTATAAGCACCAGTTTCTTCTTTTAAAATTAAAAAAATATATATTATATAACATCGAGTTAAATCACTTATTTCTATGGGTACTTTTTACAGTGTAACCTACTGTGAGGCGACTCCAAAGGCCTATATATACCACCCCAGAGCCATGCAGCTGATTGACAGGACTTGGCTGACTGTGGACCCTCCTTCCCAGCGTCTCCTCCTCTTTCTCTCTTTCTCCTGTCCTCTCCCCTTCTCCCTCTCTCTCTCTCCCTCTCTCTCTCTCTCCTCAATCGCAGGGCTGCGCTCAACGACTCGACACCGCCAACAGGGATGCAGCGAGGGCGCAGCGCAGCCTGAAAATGGCACCACCACGCGTCCTGTGGATCTATCCATCCCTTTTCCTCCTGTCCACCCTGCTTCTTTTTCACACGCTGTCGCCGTGCCGAGCTTTACGGAATTACCCGGAGAATGAAGGTGGGTGTCCTGGTCGGATCGTGTGAACCTTGAGCGGACTGTGAGGTAGATGACTTGGTTGTGCGCTGTGGTTGGCGGATGGGGAGCCCCATGCCGCGGTTCCACTCGCCGGGGAAGGAGCGGAGCGGAGCGGCGGAGACTCCCGTTAAGTGCTCGGCTCTGTTATGAATCATGCATAAAGAAATGCGAGGGTGAGAGAGCGAGAGAGAGAGGCAGAGAGAGAGAGACACGGGGAGAAAACTGTTGGTCACGTTTTTCTTTTCCGGGCATATTGACATTAAATTTGTATGACATATACACACAGGCAGCTGTGCCATGCTGAAGATAGAGGAGGCTGATGTGGACATTTCACTTTGTGACATCCCCACATTTTATTAATCTGTGTAACTGTTTTTCTTGCATTTAAAGTAGCCTAACTTATAAAGATTATGCCAATATTGACATCTCTGTCAAAATCTCTCTTAATTATAGATATCTCTATTATAACACACTGATGAATGTTGTGTCTCCTGCTGTGGACTATATAGTCTACTGCTTCAGTCTGCAAATGAGGAGCAGCAATTACATTAAATTTGTCACACGCTGCTGCTGAGCCTCTCTCAGTTATTGTATTAACATCGATGCTCGGCCTGAAATTAGCCAATACATTTACTTACTAACTACTCCTGACTACTTGGTGGGCTGAAACATTGGAGCTGGCTTGTTTAATGGGAAAGTTGTACTAAATGGAGACAAGAGCAGAGCACTGTGCACAAGTTGCATTCACGATCAATAAAGCAGGTTATCTGGATTAAAAAAAAAAAAAAAAAAAAAAAAAAAAATATATATATATATATATATATATATATATATATATATATATATATGGATGAAGTGTCTGTGGTGTTGTTTTGGCTGGCTGGCTGTCACACAGACAGTCTGACTGGAGATGATACAGCACTGACTTGATAGTCATTCTGTGAATCATTTCATTCACTATTCCCAAAAGCTACAGTCAGTTCTGATCTGTTCTGTAGCTCAACAAAGCTCTCCATCTCTGCGTGATTTGCCTTTCATTGACATTTTCTCTCATTTCTCTCTCTCTCCCTCTCTCTCTCTCTCTCTCTCTCTCTCTCTCTCACTCCAAAACCAAAACTCCAGGGTTACCTGGCATGAATCAAACAGTCAAATCATTCACATTCACACAGTGACAGGGTTTGATGGTTTTGATGGGATCTCCCATCCCGGGCGGACTTAACAGTATATATAGGCTGTGTGTACTATCCATCGCGCTGAATGTATGTCACAGCCCCGAGGAGTTCACACAGAACAAAGGCTCCTGAGGATAGATGGGGAGCGAGCGCGAGCGAGAGAGAGTGGAAGGAGCAGGAGGGAGGAGGAGTGTTCTAACAGCGGGAGACAATGCATATGAGGGAAACACTAACACGCTGTTGAAATATTTATTGAAGTGAGCATGAATGATGAAACCAACTGGAAGCCAAAGGAAATTCCTGTTGATTTAGATAAACGCACAGGGGCATCTGTGAGCTGCCGTGTGTGTTTGTGTGGATCCATGTTCAACTTGAGGATTTCGGAGGTGACTGACAGGTCAAAGGAGTTTTTCATTACTAATACACAAATAATCTGCCAGGCACTGAGTGTGTGCCTATGGGCTACGTCTGTGTGTGTGACTCACTTGGTCTTTCATCGTCTGCTGTGTCAGACTAACGGCCTAATTGGCACCTTTAAGCCTATTGCCTGACTTGTTTGTGTGTGTGTGTGTGTGGAGAGTGTGTGTGTGTGCACATGCCCCTGTGGGACAATACTCCAGTGAAGCCATTTTGGGTCAGCGACTCTACATTTACCTTTCGGCCTTTTTTACTCTGTTGGGGGACTGCTCTTTTTTGTGCCAGTGTGTGTATGTATGTGTGTGTGTGTGTGTGTGTACATTGAGTTTGTCTGTGAGTGTGCATATTCTCCACCCACGCATCTCGATCGTCGTGTTATTCCAGGAAATCCTCCCTCTGAGTATGTCTAGTAGCAGACGCGAAGCTGTCATAAAAGGAGAGATACAGCTCTCAAGGCTCAATTAAGCACAGAGTCCCTTTGATAGAGCTGATAGCGTTGGAAGGGAAACAGTGTTAAGCTGTCAACAAGCTTAGTTTACTACCACGGCTATTGATCTGCTCCAAAATTGTTGCCATTTTACAAGAAACGCAGTTTGCGAGGGTGGAGTGGCAAAACAAGGTGGTTTTCGGGAGAACTGACAGAGTGGCTTGAAAGAGCTGCTCACTGCAGACCGAGGGACATAAGATGAAGTGGAAATAGGTTCATTCATAAGCTGTTGTGATGGAGATCCATCTTCTTTGAAGGTCTTGGTTATCGACAGATAAAAAGAAGGAAGAGCAGTGGAGGAGGTTTCTGTGCACCAGCAGAGGGAGCTCATCGCACCGCCTGTCTGAACCCTGAGGGCACACTGATGTAACAGCAGGGTGGATGCTCACAGGTCTCCCATAGTTACCTTTTCGCCCTGCTGTCCTCGTCCGTGCTTTACTCTCCTTCTGAATCCCTTCCAACACGCTGGAACAACATGTGTCATCTCTCTCTCTCTTTTTTTTTTTGTTGTTGTTGCACCTACTCCTCCTTTTTTTTTTGCATCCTCCGTGTGCAGATTCCTGGTGGGGAAAGGAACAGACTCTCACTCCTTTCTATTTTTGTGTCTTCCCTCTGACTCTAAATATACCAGCTCAATCCTAGAAAACACACTAGTGTGGAAGCATGACTGGAGGCCTGCGCCTTCCTCTCCACTGCAAGTGTATGTTGATGTTGAACAGAGGTAAATTAATGATTTAACTCCAAATTCTGCCTGAAAGCTGTGGAAATGGATATATAATTGAACTAATAACCATGACCGGGCAGGGAGGGAGAGGAAAAACATGGGGAAAAAAACATGACTCAACTGTGGTTTACGGTATAGTCTTGAGGTTTACTGTAATCTGTAATCGGTCTTGGAAATACAGTACACTTGAAGCTTTTCATCGGATTGGCCTCGGGGCGCCGAGGGGTGAATTGCTGTATTGCTTTGTAAGGTTAACATGAGGGTGAGCAGTTAGTGCAGAGGCAAGCATATGTAAAGCATGCCCTCTCCTAACACACACTTCTTATGATTCACACAAGATCCTGACTGTGGTATAATGTTGGGTCAAAGGTCTCCTCTGGTTTAATTGCTTTAATCCATAATGGCTGCTTGTAGTTATCGGCAGAGCCATATCTCATTATACGTGTGTCCGTGTGTGCATGTGCGAGTCCGAGAGATTGCTGTGCTCCCATGTAACAACCATGACCTTGGACAGAAGAGGATATAGATCTCAGCCCTCATCAGAGAGCAGCGGAGAGAGACAGCAAGCACCCTCCTGTTTCTTTTTTCCACCTCCTCCACTCTGATCTATCTCTAATCCCCTTCTTTCATATCTGCCCTTCTCTGTTTTCTGCCTGCCTCCCCGATGGCCTCCATCTTCTCTCTCCTTGGTTGTTTTCCCCCCTTTCTCTTCTTCTTTTCCCTCTCTCTCTCTCTCTCTCTCTGTGTCTTTCTCTGACCTCCAGTAGTAGCTGGACAGGAGCTGCGAGCCGATGTATGTTTTCTGTAATGTGCTCCTATATCTGCTTAACACAGGCCCATACACAAGCCCACATGGATGCACACACACACACACACACACACTCACTCTCACACACACACTATCGTAATGTATGGCTGGGGGGTAGTTTGGTGGTCTTGGTCCAGAGAACAGTGTCATGTATTCCCGAGGCTGGCTGATAGATGGGGTTATAAATACAGCTCAGTGACAGAGAATGATTCTGCTGTGCAGGCTTCACCTCATGGATTCATTGTGTGTGTGTGTGTGTGTGTGTGTGTGAAAGAGAGAGAGAGAGAGAGAGAGAGAGAGAGAGAGAGAGAGAGAAGGTGAGAGAGACTGAAATTAAACGACAAATCCACAGTAGAGAATCTGTGAGACAAAAAAAGTGATAAGGAAAAAAAAAGACAAAACAAACCGAATAACCGTCACGTTTCTCCACGGTCTATTGAGCAGAGCGCCCATAGCAGCACTCACACTGCCTTTGTGTCGTATACGATGGTTGTCCGTGGGTGCTAAATATGGTTTTGTTATTCAGCCCCGTCAATTCACACTCAAATAATTTCCCCGCATCGCCTTTGTCCGTGTTTAATGGAACAGTTCGACATTATACGTGTATTCACTTTTTCTCTCCACCACTCTCGTGTCTGTACGATAAATATGAAGCTATAGCCAGCAGCTGGTTAGGTTATCTTAGCAGTGGACAGACTGGAAACAGGAGAAACTCTCAAAAAGAATCCAGATACCAGAACCTATAAAGCTCGCTCAGTAACATGTTATATCGTTTATTGACTGCAAGTGGTGACTTCCTGGAGTCTCGTCATCAGTGTGAGGTTTCTAGGAAGTCACTTTGCAGGGCCAAGAAGCATGACCCGCCATAAATCCACATATAGTATATATTCAGTATATTTAAAGTGTGTTTTAAGGTTAATAATCTAAACAAACATTGGGGTGATTAGTGAGATTTAGAGGCGAACATGTAAGTTTACTTTCTTTTTTGTGCAAATTCAAACAAAACCCGAGCTAAACACAGTACAGCCACAAATGACAGATTTTTGACGAACTGAACTTGAAGTTTTTTAAGCCTGAATGATTTCCATCGGATGCGGGGTTCATTAATGTCAAAGAAAGCCTTCCCTCAGTGTGTGATGAAGGGCCCCCATCACGTCTGCTGACCCCTTCCCCCCCTGAACAGGCCCTTAACCGCTGGTCAAATCACTGATCGCTCGGCCTTGACCACTTTCCACCCACCACTCCAACACACACACCCTAGTTCTTCTTCTTTTCCTTCTTTAAATCTCACTGCCACTCCTCACACACACACACACTCACACACACACACAGGGGGTGTGCACTGCACCCCCCGTCCTGACCTTTAATATGGCTAAATTGAATTTGGTTGTTTCCTTACCTCTCCCTCTCTCTGATTTGCTCTTGCTGTTTGCTCCGCGGGCTTGGCTCGTGCCGAGCCAGTGAAAGGCTGCATTAAACAGCTTTACAAACAAACAGCCGGGGATTTGGGTCAGTGTTAGGTATAGTATGTTTGCTCACCAGTGCTCCAATCTTTTCATCGCTAATAAATGTCTGTTAAGGTATTATGTGAGAAAAAAATACCTGAGAGTGGTCTTCCTGAGCATCTCCTTGATATTGATTTGCAGAAAATATTCATAAATGTGAAATCAGGTATACATGTTTATTCAGTGCATACTTGTAATTGGTCAAATGGATTGGTATATCCAAGTATAGCTGTGAAATACTACTGTCGTCACCTGAAAAACACGTTTTCCTGATAAGCAACGTCTTCTGGCAGTCCACTGACTGTTTTCTTATAGATGAACAGGTAGAGGTAGTCTGAGGATGTACTGTAAAAGTGGATGGCTGGTTGTACAAAGTGTTCAAATTTGGAACTGGAGACAGCTGTTTCCATCCCATTCCCTGCCAACAGTCAATGTTGGTATCTTTTAGCAATGACCAAGATCTTTCCCCTAACCTAACCAAAAGGTTTTATTTGCCTAAACATAGCCAAATAGATCATAAAACACTAAAATCATTTTTTACAAGCCATTTTTAACAATTTGCTGATGGTGACTACAAATGGCATATTTTGGTCGAAGGACCTTTTGTTGTGGCTTTATACTGTGTGTATATTTACAACTTTTCCCTTTATTGCAATCACGAACGCTGATCTTTGTGTCCCCTGTGTCTTCTACATTTCTGTCTCGAGACAGAAGGCGAGCATAATCTATCGATGTTTGGATATATATTGGAGCCCTGTCGTGGTTTGCCAGATGAAACCGACACAGTTTCTCTGTTTGTTTGGGGTGTTTTTCTGGCATAATTCCCAAATGAATTTTCTTGCAGCACACCCACGCCCCGTATCCTTCTAGCTTCAATGTTTTGCTAGTTATCCTTGTTCTGTCTCTCTGTTTACTATTTAATGGTGTCCACTTCAGTACAAATTGGGTTAAGTTTGATTTGATAGAGGCAGCAGGGCAGACAGACAAGTTGCTAGACAGACAATTACCGTAGGCATGTGTGTATACATGTTACACGTGTGTCTATCAACAGTAACAACCTGTCTAAGCACACTTTTATCTGACACGTGATTTCCTAACTGTCTTACACTGCTGGGCCTCACTCCTGAGGCCAATTTACCCTCCTGTGACTAACCACTATGTGACAGGCCTCTGTATGTGTGTGTGTGTGTGTGTGTGAGCGAGAGAGAGAGAGAGAGAGAGAGCTCCTGTCCCATCAGGAGGAATGTCATAAGAGCACAAAAAAGGTCAAGAAAAAGCCAAAAAAGAGAAACACACACACTTGAAGAATGAGGATTTAGACAGAGACACTCATGCATAATTAGCCGTCCTGTCTTATTAAAGTAAAAAAAAGCTTTATCTATCCCTGCTCATTCACTCTATTCACTCCTCGCTCGCTATTTTAATTCACCTCTTTAAATGAATGGCGGGATGCGTCACAGTCTGAGACCAAGTGAAGGTACATGTGTGGAGGCGTGTGTGTATCTGTGGTTTGTACTGCAACGTGTTTCCGAATCCTCAAGGTCTCCGGTTTGTGCGTGTGTGTTGTTACATTCGTGTGCATGTGTTTGTTGCTCTTTGCCCTTGATGAGTCGTTGGCATACTAGCGGAAGAAGCTTATTAAAAAAACAAGTGTCTGGATCTGACTGGGTGTCACAGTTCAAAACTGTAAGCGTTCAAGCAGCACGCACAGACGAAGCCACACGCGCACGCACACACTTCAGAGTCTCTTCAAGCGACAAACTAGGGCAGTGCTCCTGTCATAGTCTGTCAGAATGGCATCTTTTCTGTTCTGCTAGTGCTGCCAGTGTATATGAAATAGCAGAGTAGGCTAATGTACTTTCCGCCACAGCAGAAAAGGGGTGGGGGGGGGTCCAAAAAAATGCAAGCTCAACGAGGTACAGTACATCACATACATGAATATTTTCATAAACATTTTTAGCTTTGCGCACCATCTGCCCTTTTTGGTTACCAGAGTTTTTTTTTTTTTTTTCTTTTCTCAAGGCTTTAGAGAACAAGGTTTTCAATAAACCATGCGCGTCCCTTTTAAAATCACTACACTAAGGCAGCTGCCTTGAAAAAGAGCTTCTTAACAATTGTCACGTTTTTTTTTTTTTTTACCCATCTGTGACGGCAGTGTAGAGAACATATTATGGCTGTTATCTTGACTTATTTTTACCTGAAACTGGGTTAGCTTCTTCCATTTCCGCTGGCTTATTCGGGGGAAAAAAAATTCAACCTCACGGTTTAGACATACAGTGAGAGCTTTTTTCCAAAAAGATGTAGATGCATTTTGCCGTTTGTCTTCTTCAGTTTTTTTTAATCAGATACAAGATGAAAACACAGTGAAGTGACCGTTGGCCTCAAATTTCTGCTAGTTTTGAACAAGACGTGAAGGATTTGATTAAAGCCGACTTGATTTGATAAATGTCTTTTCTCATTTACCACAGCTCTCTCACCAATGTGTCATTTGCAGTGATGTATTTATTATTTAACATCTGCGCTGCGTGGCCAATGTGTCAATTAATCATCACAGTTTATCTTTTGTTGTAACGCAGTGTCCAGATTTATTAGCACTGATTAAAGATCTTGTGAAATATGCAGAATAGTATCCCGATGAAAGGATAAATATATAGAACATATATATAGATTAAACTGGTCATATCTCTATATACACGATTCATACATGAACGTTACCCGGGTTTACGATCATCTGTGTTTTCTTCTCACTTTAACTCAGCTAGTATATCTGGGTTTCAAATAGAATGTTTATAACAAATAATGTGACAGCAAATGAATCAACCAGGTCAAACTTTAATCAGCTTTGCTATTTAAGTGTAAATTATATGTACTTAATTATGCTTCAATCAATTTCTTTATCAACGCTTGATCCAGACACTCAGCTACCTTTTAGCCATGCATGCAGCAGCTAATTGAATTTTACCATGTGTTTCACAGCTTTCACCTCCAGTGATCTGTCACTCATTAGCAAAGCTATTGGCTCCCGTGGTTTCTATACAGTTCAGTCGCAGAGAGGCATTTAATATTATGTTTGTCGAAGTGTGGAAGATCAGCGTTACATGTCTTTGAACGGGAAGTTAGAAAGCCGCTGCAACTGAACTGAATCAAAGAAGAATTAGCATTAGAATTCTAATAATTTAAATCATGTGAAGTATTCATAGACACGTTGAGTTTGCAGACCGCTATCACGTTCAAAAAAAGATTAACATTCTTCCTGTGAAATCATGCTAGATCCCACATTATTCTGTAAAAAAACGAAAAATGAAATAAAAAATTGAAAAATTCAATTAAAAATATTGCAGACTGGGATAAGCCCGCATTAGAGGAGGCATCCCACGCACACAAACAAGACTTACTGGAATCTAAAAACCTGAAATCTTTGTTGTTTATGCTTGTGAGAATAACTGCACAGAACACTTAAAAATGAGTTCAAAATAAAACTTCAAAATCCAGGGTGTGAAAGTGTGGAGACATTATAATTTACCAGGTGCGGTGGATTCATGTATCATTTCAGTATTTCCTCCATGTACTGTAGAAGTATGTCACAATGGACAAAGTCCACTAAAAGTATCTCAGAGAAAAGTGGTAAAGATAGGAAGGCTATACAGTAACACACAGCTTTGATAAAAATAGTACAAACAGAGGATGAGAGCGCAGAAGGAGAGCCAAGACTTGGAGAGGAAAGACTGATTGAGAGCCTCTAGTGGTTTGTGGATGAGTGGAGAGACGACTGGTGAAAAGACAGCAAGAAAGAAAGACTTGGTATGACGCCAGTTTGTCCCTAAAGTTCAGAGCTCAACTCTTCCCACTCCTTCATCTGCTCTCCGTTGGCCCGTTTGTTGCCCTGACAACACTCTCAGCCGTTGAACTGCACTCTTAGTGGAGTGGAAGCGGGGGAAGGCCTGTGTGTGTGTGTGTGTGGCGGTACTAATACTGAGATATTGGGTGTATGAGTGTGTGTGTGTACTCTACAGCTGTTTTATTTATTGCATCTGGGTGTATTTCAGTGCAGGAAGTTATCTCGGTATAGAACAAGCTGTTTTTACTAGAGCATGGACTTGAATTGTATCGTATTTTCTCTTTTCTAGTTTATTAGCCTTTCGAGTTGTTGTCTTAAAGAGGAAATTGAAATCATAGTGGCATTATCTTTCTGATAAAATTAAAGGAAAGGTTCTGTATTTGGGGAAATACGTTTATTAGCTTTCTGCCTGAGAGTTGGGTGAGAAGATCCATACCACTGTTATCTTTGAAGCTATTGCATGCAGATGCTAAGCTGAGTATAAAGACTGGAAACAGGAACAAATACACCTAGCCTAGATCTGTTCAAAGGTAACAAAATCTACATACAGCCAACTCTGAAGCTCATCTTTCGTATTTGTACGCAAACCGACAGAGAGGCAGGCTAGTGGTTTCCCCCTGTTTCCAGCCTTTATGCTAAGCTAAGCAGCTACTGGCTATTAGCTTCACGTTTAGCGCACAAACTCTCGACGAAAAAGCAAATAAGTCTATTGACTGATTTGTGAATGGTTTATGGATATGTTCTCTACTCTTTTTTACGACCAAAATGATCATATAATAAGTAAGTGTAACATATAATTTGGATTATTTTGCACTATTATGTCCTACTGAATGTGAAGGTCTTAAGTTATTCTGTAGAAAATAGATCAGGGTGTTTATTTTAAATAATAAGTAGAAGGTGAAAATCCGAGTAAAAACTCAGAAGTACAGAAATATGGGGAAAATACCATCTGCCACACAATCACTGCAGCACAGTAGCATATCTTTTTAGATAATTTTGTACTTAAAATGAATGATCAGCATCTTATTTGCATTTTCTCCCCATTTTCCTGTCTACTTTCTATTACCGGAAGATTTTCTGCCACAAGAGGACCTTGATTACCGCAAACTGTGGCTGTCAGCGTTTTCTTGCAGCAGGAAACGTAACAATTTTTTGGTTGTGTGGGGACATGAATACTGGATGAAAATCTGTTTAAGCTGATATGGCCGCTTTGAAACAAACAAAAAAAAGAAATCTGGGTTTTATGTCTAAAGGCAGTGAAAAACGAAAACAATGAGGTTTGTACATGTAACATCAGCATGATGAATGTAGTGTCAGCAAGCCCCTTTATTATATATCCCCAATTCCAATGTAATATTTCATGTTCTGAGCTAAAGAGACCTTGAACACATCATGCAGTCACAAGTTGTACTCTATATTGAGTCAGTGTGGTGGTCTTATTGAGCAGTCTTCCTCTTTGTGGCACTGGCACCATCCTAAGGTGTGTGTGTGAGTCTGTGTGTGTATGTAAGCATCCTGGTCTTTTTGTGTGCCAGTCTGGCTGTTGGCAGCGCCGTTTGATTCTTGGCAGGTGGATCACAGCTTCTTGCAGCCCAGCTGAAGCAGTGGATACCGACCAGAGAGAGCGAGAGAGAGAGAGAGAGCAGCAGAGAGACTTAAACAAACAGAGAGAAGAGAGAGGAGCAAGAAAACGAGAGGAAAGAGAGACACCCTGGAGGGAGGAAACGGGAGTGAGAAGAAAAATAAGACAGACACAGACGGAGATAAAGAGACAAAGAGATTGAAAATGTTTTGTATTTCCTGCACGTGGATCTATGCGGACTGTAGCTGCGGTTTCAGCGTTTTATTGCTTTTGTACAGAAAGTTCTGATCAACAAATTCACAGCTCATCCTCCTCATATTTCACTATCAGAATGTAAACCTCACAGTTTGCTGCTGAAAATCAATAAGACAGCATGTCTCTCTGTAACCGAACAACTCTCCACAGTAATCGGGTCACATGCGCATGTGTATGGATCTTCACGTTTGTGTCCCGTGAAGAAAAGCTTGGGTAAAATTAGATATGTGCGCGGGTGTCTCCATGAGTGAACATGTTTGTGTGTAAGTGGTATTTTCAGGTATAAAAGCCTGGGGGAAAGCCATGACAGTCGATAGATTTTTGTTTTTTTTGTTCCTGTGTTGTCAATTTGAGTGCTCAAATTTGAAAGGTGCCCCTCTGTGGGTATGACATGTCATGTTTAGCAGCTCATCAACCTGGAGATTGTGTATGTGTGTGTGTGAGAGAGAAAGAGGCTGGTCATTAGACCGAACATGAGCCTGGCCAGAGTGAGTGAGTGATGAGCTTGGTGTTTTTATTCCAGGCCAAAGCAGGCCTGGCCCAGGCTTAGATTTCACACACACAATTTAGCCAATTCCCTCGTGAAAGAGACGAGAGAGCGAGAGAGGGTGAGAGCATTCAGAGATGGATGCACAGATAGATGGAGGTGTGGCATCATTTTGTTTGTGGAAGAAAACTATTTTCACAAGTTTTATTCTCATCTTTATACACACGGGTACACACACACACACACACATACGTATATATGCATATCGGCTGTGTCAGCAGACAGGAAGCTATAGCTTATACATAATTGATGAGCCCAGTCATTGATTACAGGTGATAAGTGGTATTGACAGGAGGTGTGAGAGGAAGAGAAAAGGGGTCATTGTGTAGGTTTATGTATGTGTGTGTTTTCCCATTGGGCTGAGAAATGGATTTAGAATATGTAATGACCTCTGTAACACATTAGCTTAGTAGACAGTATTTTAGTTTCTACACGATGAGCAACTCCAGACACAAAGAGGATGGATTTTCTTACTTTTTGAGATATTAGTCTCTGAGTTATAGTTAAAATAATAAACATTTTAGAAAAATGCACTTATCTCTTTTCTCTCTGAGGGTAAAGATCGATATCGCTGCTCTGCCTGTGCTTGAAGTTTTTAGCTAGAGCCAGCAGAAGATTAGCCTAGCCAAAGAATAAATAACTAACCTTGAAAATAAAAAGCAATCAAGGGGGGAAATCGACCAGTGTTTTAGTTTAACGAGCAATCCTGTTAACTGGCGACTGTCAGCCGAATGTATCCATGGTTGACGTTGTTACAAGTGCTGAAACAGGAAGAGAATATTTAGCCGTCAAATAAGACTGCAAAGACGAATGTGGTATGTGCTACGACGGTTACCGGTTAACAGGTTGCAGATGTGGTTTCAAAGGCTGGTGACGTGAATCACAAACACTGTTGCATCTAGGGCTGCAGCTATCGAATATTCCATCGATTAATCGAGTAATCGGATAAAATTATTACCGTAATTTTCAGACTGTTGAGCGCACTTGAATATAAGCCGCAGGTTTTCATGTTGTAACATGAGGTATTTACACAGAAAGACGGTACACAGGAGATTATTTTTTAGTTTTAATTTAAGACAAGCTTTTTTCCAAACTGTGCCTGAAAATCGGCAGTACGGAACAAACACGCCATCAACACGGGATGCAAAGATTACGTGCAGTAGCTCTATTTCCTTCTTTGATGACATGATGACAAAAATGACAAAATGACACATCTGTCTCACTTTTGCGTTTACTGCTAGAGAGTGCCCCCTGGTGGCCGTTGGCCAGTAAAAATCAATAAATTAGCAGTACCGCTGTATAGGCCGCAGGGTTCAAAGCGCATGAAAAAAGTAGCGTCTTATAGTCCAAAAATTACGGTATTCTTATTACTTTTGCTGTTGTGCGAAACGTGAACTTTACATTTAATTAAACGAGGCTCGAGGCAGAGGAAATTCCTTGATCATTTTTTGTAATCAAGTTACTCAAGGTACTCGAGGAATTGTTGCACCCCTAGTTGCATCCCTACTTAGTTGCGGAGAATTAGGGCTTCCGCGCTTTGTTGTACACTCTGGAGCCGAGTTACAACATACCATCTTGTCATTTTTGACACCTCACGATTATCGTTTTAGAATCGAAACGCCTCTTGATTCGAATCGAATCGTGAGGTGCCTCGAAATTCCCGCCTTCAGTCACAAGTCAGTTATAACCTCGGTGAAACACATGAAACGATATTACAGTAAGTGAGTCACAGAGAATATCATCGATGTAACTGGCTGTATGTGAGACGGACAATTTTACTAAATTCCATGAACCTTGTTGATAGGTAGTTTTTATCTGTGAGCAGAAATGTGTGTGTTTGTGTGCGTGTGTGTGTGCGTGTACGCCTTTCCTGAAATCACATATTATTATGCTATTACGTCCAATTTCTGTATGCCACTCAAATGGCCATGAACTGAGGAAAGCAGTCTAAACGGTCTTTAGTCTCTCTGAACACACACACACACACGGGCTAGAGGCTGCCTCTGACCTTTTCGCTGCTCGGCACCTCTCCTCCATTCCTTCTTGTCTCATCCCTCTCATTTAATCGACCCCACTTTCTCTCTCGCTGCTTCATTATGCCGTGTGCACTATTTTCTCTGTAGCCGTTCTCCCATGCAGACGCATGCAGATATGTGTGCCGTTACGCGCGCGCACGTACACTCGCTAATACAGCATGACATGCCTCCCTGCTGTCATGGTGTGCTGAGCTGAGGAGAAAGGCTGGGATTCAGTAAGGGCTGATGAACAGCATGAGTGCGAGAGGAGGAGAAAGAGAGGGAAAGATAGGAAAAGAGGAGGTTGGACCAATTTTACAGTCCCTTTGTAATACCTACAGGCTGTATGGATACACGGAGGGGCTTGTAAACAGGCACTTTAAATTGAGTGATTAGTCTCATTTGCATTCAGGAAGGCAAACTCTGTTTTCTTTTTACTTTGGAATAGTTTTTTTTTTTTTCCAGGTCACTGCTTATAAAAATGAAAGGAAATATGAAACTGTGCTGCTTTTAAGCGACGCAGTCAGTTTAAATTGCGTTGGGTCAGCTGCTCACTCGTCTGATCTGAGATCTGTGGAACGAAAGTATAGGTTCAAAGATTTCCATACAGGGAGGACGACCTGAGAGAGCCACAATGTGTGTGATAGAGAGGGAGAAGAAAGAGAGAGGCAGCAGTCTCTGCAGATGGATACTGATTAAATATTGATGGTCAGTGGTGTTGAGGGCTTGATTAGGACCTGACTGAGCCAAGCCCATAACAAGCACATGCACACACACACATGCACACACACACACACACACACACACACACACACACACACACACACACACACACACACAGTCACACAGTCACAAATGACACACACAGGTGGAGAACATTGCTCCAGAATCTGAGCAGGTTTTCATTACGCCTCCCGCCGGTCAACCTGCCACCTTCCTCTCTTCACTTTTCATTCTCACCTTCCTGCATGCTCCCTCCACTTCCTCCTGCCACACAGGGATCACCCACAGGAAATAACACATGCAACTCTGAGGCAAATGCTTGATCCTACTGTTGCATGACACATTTCTATTAGCTCTCTGGGGTCCTAGCAGTCACTCCCAATTGCAAAAGCAATTGACTAGAGGGTTAAAGTGACACTCTTTTCAGAATAAACCCTTTTTAGTATTGAAAGTTACTCTTTGAGAAGCTGAATTCCATTTGCCCCCGTTGCAGTTGGGTGTCAGAAATCTCAAAAAATTCGGTTGGAGGAAAATCTGAACTGTCGACAGAAATCTCTCCCCCTGTATATTTCTATTCTAGCCAATGACTGAGGTTGGATAACGTGATTTAGACCATTACAACAGCTGGAGCCTCCAGCTCTAATTTGTACAAACCAACACATGTGCCTACTTGTGGGCTTGGCAGAGTGATGAGTAATAGGACAATATTTAGCCATATATTGGCAAAAAGATAAACAAGTTTTTAACACACTGAGCACGCAGATGAACAGCGAAGTAGATGATCATGCTGAAAAACACTGGAAACATCTTATGTGGCACCAAAAACGTCATCAAATGTTTAACAGCCATTTTTCCTCTGGTTGATACTCAGAGAAAGAGAGGTTTTGGGTGGAGTGTCACTTTAATGTCGAAAATGTAAATGTTTCAGTAAAATATGCCGTTGCATCTTGATGCTGTTTCACTGACTGACTTTGTGTCCCCCTTGAACCATAACAGCTGCCGCACAACCACAGTAATCTTAAAGCTCAAATTATAGGTTTATGTTGCTTGTGATTCCACTGCTGTTATACTCCGACACAACAAAAGGCGCCGTTGTATAAGTATACAAGTTTTTTTTTATATAGGTGGTTTAGGGTAAAATATGAGGTTATGTAATGCTTTCAAGACAGCAATATCTCCAGACTGTATATAGCGATATTGTATGTTATTATTTTAAAGAGATGATGACTGAATAATGAAATGCCACTTACTTACTTTTTTTTTTTTTTAATATGTGTGTGTTAACATGGATGTTCTCTCTTCTCTGTGTGCTTGCAGTTACGTTGCTGGACTCCATGTCAGCCTTGGCCGACCTGGGCTGGGAGGCTTACCCTAATGAGGGGGTGAGTATATGTAGCACAACACACACACACACACAAACAAAAATCACCATCTCTTTATATTGAAGCTGGCACTAAAAAGAATAAATCTGATATTAGGATAGGGTTGTGTTGACATGTTTTATTTTCAGGGAAAGAGCTGGGGCTCAGATCTAGCAGCAGCAGCACTGGAGTGTGTGTTTTAGAGAGCACTGGGTTCTTGAGCGCTCCTTGCTAAATCGGGAGTCTGCAGGGGGAATTTACAAATTATTTCCACTGCGCTGCAAACGCTGTGGCACTAGAGCCTCCATTTAATACGGGTTGCGATTTTTGGGATGGAGTGACGGGACGGGGTGAAGGAGAAAATATTCTTACGTAAGAGGAGGATGTTGTGTACATGTTGGTGTTATTTGCACGTGTGTATGTGTACAAGGGGGGGGGTTCAGAGACTTAAGGGAGTCTGGAGTGCAGCCACCCCGCATCAGAAAATGACAACAGAGGAGTAAGAGGAGAGGAAGAGGGTGAGAGCGCCGAGTGCAGGAACATCGAAGTGCATTCAATAAAGAAATAAGAGTGGGTTCTGTATGTCACTCTAGCACATGAGCCGCTGAATGGCATTGAATTAATTCTATTTCCCCTTGAGTCACACTTCCTCTCCGCTATTCAGCATCGGTGTGTTAAATTGCAGGATGCCACACACGGTTTCATGGTTGCGCGCAGCAGAGAGGCAGCTGAAGTGAGCAGAGCTAAGCGAGGTTGTTTTCTCAAGCAAGCAAGGGTATCAAGTTCACTTTATTGAAATGTGCTGATTGTGTGGCCATATTGTGGGTGTTTGTTCGTGTGTTTTTTGGGGTTTTTTTTTCCAATGAGGTCCTTATAGAAGAAAAAGAATGCGTCTCATCTGCGGCTAAGCCAAAAGGTTGAATCTAATCTTGAAAACCAGAGTACACAAGTTATTTTTATTGGAAATATGGTTCAGTTTGGGGTGGCTTAATCATGGCCCGCTAAAACACGTGTTGTTAGTTTACGCTCAAAGAAATGTGATGGCTGGGAAGTAAAATATATATAATGAACTCCATCCTGTATATCTTGTGAGCTGTCAACATAGCGAGGGATCTGGCATCTCTTCCCCGAGTGTGTACAGAAACTGTGGGCATCCACACGACTCCTCTGTCAAATAAATAGCACAAACAGATCCTCGATAGCGCAGTATGAACAGAGACATTGTTTAAAAAGTGTTGTCTTTGAGTTCCTTTACTTTCGGGGTCAGCCACAAGCTTTATCAGCTGCTTCATCTCACCAAGGAAATGATTAAATTGGTTAAAGCTGGTTGTTCTTATTTTGTCTTGCGGTACATGGAGGAGATGTTATCGTCCTCTTAGATAAACATGAACCTCATCGCTCTTTTTCAGTCGAGTCAGTGTCAGTCAAAGAGACGAAATGCAGAAGGCTAAATGGTCTTGAAACAAACAGCTGCGTGTGCTCCTCAAAATAGGCACAGTTTCGTGAAGTTGGCTGTGACTTTGCCAGAAAACACAAATCTTGTTTCTCTTAAACAGCTAAAGGGCAAACGAGCACGGAGCAAAGCAAGACAAGCGCAGCCGAAGCGACACAAACAAACAAGAGCAGACAAACTAGAGAGGAAGAAAAGTCTCCATGAATGGTTCCTCAAGTTCCCCTTTTTCTCGCACCAACCCCAGTGTGCACCTTTTCCTTTCAAACATTTAAATCTGCTGATTGTGATGCTAGAAAGTTACATCATCCGCTCTCGTTCCTGCCTGCTGATAGGTCTGACACATATATTTACACGATCACAATTTTGTCTGCTTCAATAACAGAGCCGACCCTTTGCCCTTTAGACAGATTTCGCATGCTTTTATTCTGAAGCACCTATAGGACATGTAATGTATTTGCCACTGAGCAAAACCAGGCCTCTGCAACAAGATTCGGTCAGCGGATCAGTCTGAAATACTGCTGGGTGGAATAAGCAGAAATGGTGAGCTGTGAGTTGAAGAGCTGAAGATGACAAGCTCTTACTGCGGTCTGTGGAAACTAGCACATCTCCAACACGTCTTCTTTTTTTTTTTTTTTTTTTTTTTACTTTACTGCACTATCCTGAGGAAATCTGTCGTGCCAACGCAGCTTAAATTTCCGCAGTACCCCATGTATCCCGACCTGTATCGAAAAAAAAAAAAAAACCCAACAACAAAACACTTGTTTCTCCTTTTCTGCCATAAAACAATCCAGCAGGTTTCTAGTTAAGTCTGATCTCATACCACACATCATAAAAAGCGGTATAGAGACTAGCAGAGGCTGCCAGTCCTGTTGTATGTTTAGCACAAATTTACATATGTCTCAGTATTTATGTGGTGATGATTTATTTATAGAAATGGATCTAATGTAAAGGAGGAGGGAGAGAGAGTGATAGCAGAGTGACAGATTGAGAGGAGAAAGGTGCCGGGACTGTGAGAAGGTCTTATGTTTCATATCAGGGGGATTATCTAGTTGACCTTTGAACTGTAAACCTGAGGACTGGTCTCAGCGAGAGGCAATTCCCACCAATCTGAGGCCACTGTCTACCTGAATTAGTCCAAAACCACACTTGACCCCCGCAGGTCAAACTTAATCCAAGCCGTGCAGGGCCGGATGTGCCAGAGACAGCATGGAGCGACCCACTTCTGTCACCAGGAGGGGGGTGTTCCTTGTGAGGGACACAAAACAGATACGTCTTAATGATGTTTAAAAATGGGAGGCCCCACGGCATCTCTACTCCCCCAGAGGCTCCTCAGCCCTCACTGCTTCACCCCCTTCAGTTCCTTCTTCATCTCTTCATCTCTGTTTCTCCCTCCCTTCTCTCCTTCTCTACACCCCGCCACCTCCCCTCCACCCTCCTCACGGAGCCAGAGCTTGTTCCAGAGTTTGGAGGCCAATTATGTCCTCGTAGGTGTACCCATCAGATGATTGCAGAAGCAGGGATATTATGTTAAGCTTGTGAATGGTTGAACTTAAACCCTGATCCGACGTCTCTGCTTCACTTCAAAGCAATCAAGCAGGCTCGGCGCTGATTGGCCGAGGTGATTGAGGGTTCAGGGAGGAGGGTCTCATCCTGAATGTTAATTAGCGTTCGGACTGAACCAACACAGATTTGCAGCGGTTTTTCACTTTATGTGCGTTTGCATGTGTGAGTCAGCCTATCCAAACATTTTCCCAGTTGTGTTTTTGATAGATTTTCTCTCTTCTCAGCGAGCGGCTGGTGTATCGTTAGCAAATATGCAGGCGAGCAGGTTGTTTCCATGTTCATAAGCACACCTGTGCTTTACGGCAGGCAAAAGTGACAATGAGCAGACCCACCAACTGGGGAAATAAGTCGCTCACTAGGAGAGGCAGTAATCCAGCCACTCCAAACTCTGCCTACAAAGAAATAAACAAAGACATCATAAAGCCCTCTTTATCCCTCAATGACTATTCCCATAAATGCTTTAATCACCGCTCCCTGGGGACTCAGCTTTGTGTGTTTGTGTGCGTGTGTGGGTGGGTGTGCGCGACCGTCCTGTGATGTCCGACTGGTCTCAGCTCTGCACAGATGGGTCTATTTAGCTGCCAGGCGCGCCTGTAATTTAGCAACATTCATTCCTCTCTCTCTCTCTCTCTCTCTCCTCTCGTCTCTCTCTTCCTCCCTCCGTCTCATGTTTTGCTCTTTTAATTGAATCAAGTGCGGTTGATCACAGTGACTCTCAGTTTGTTGTGTGCGAACAATCTCCCTACGTGCTTTATATGTAAAAATCTGAACTTGTTCGCAGGGACGACGTTTGCCGACTAAAACGGCCCAAACAATCTTTCTCCTTCCGTTTCTTCTCAGTTTCTGTAGTTGAAGGACTGTTGGGTCACGATCAAGAGAGAGCTGTTTTTCTGTTCCAGCTCCAGTTCATACACAGTAGACAGTTTCTCTGTGGGGATTAAAAGCATCTGAGTGTGCGAGTCTATGTGAGAATGTGTTTTTTATGTGGATCTGTTTTAGTGCTCAGGACTCTGAGGTGAAATGCGTCAAGCTTTTGCCGGGTTGTTGGGCCGTCGCTTCAGATTAACCTCAAGAATCCAACCTCAGCTTGGATTCAGCTCGCCTGAAAGTTTCTCTTTGCTTTTTTTTTTTTCTCTCTCTCTCTTTTCTTTCAGTTCATCTACAATTTGACTTTCATTTGAATTTCAGGACACGTTCGGGGTGAAGGGTAGTAGTTCCTCCTGTGGGTCAGGTGTGTATGCACATGTGGGTGTGTGTGTGTATACAGTGTGTGCTCACGCTTGTACTTATGTATCCGGGTCCATGTAAATACATGGTTGGACTACTGGTAATGTGATATGTGCTTCTCACTCAGAGCTTACGGCTTCAGTCTTAAGATGATGACAGGAGCTCAGAACAAAGATGGTGGTCCTCTCATCCCTCACCACGAACTAGGACTCATCCAGTTTGTGTGTGTGCGTGTGTGTGTGTGTCTTTGCATAAGAGTGAGTCCAAGAAAATCCAGTTAGTGTCCCAGTGAATGGATCAGATATCTTGAGACACTGAAACCACATTGGTTTACTTTCTTTTTCTTTAAGGAATAGAAATGTTCTTTCTCTTTGTGCGCGTTTGATAGTACACGCATGTGTGTGTGTGTGTGTGTGTGTGCCTGTCTATGTGTGTGTGTGATAGAAATGTTTTCCTGCTCATGCGAGAAGTGTTCTCAATTACTGCCTTAGTCAGAAGTGGAAACAGATGGTAGCAGATGACGGGAGACAAAGTAGCTCTGTCCTACCTACTCCTTCTCACTCTGTGTCTCTCTCGTGCGCACACTTCTACCTCTTAAGCGCTAAATCACGCATTCACTTTAGAAAAACATGCTCGCTCTGTGCACACGTGCAGCATAGACAAAGACAGTCCTTCAGTCATCTTGACACAGATCATCACTCATATTCACCCAGACATGAAAACAGAACGTGTAAGCTTATGAAACCACAGTTCATTGAACTCGGGCCCAGTTTCCCCCACGTAAGCAATATCAGGACTGAGATCGCCTTTGTCCATTGACTAGTGATGAAACAAAATAATCTTACAGCTGAGTGGTGCTGCTAAATGTCACTCTGGCCTGATCACAGGTCCACTTAATCTTTGATTTGAAGTGTATGTATTCATTAGGAGGATTTCCCTCATCAATGCAACAACGCTCATCTGCAGCCCTCACCTCCTCTTTTTTGCGCTCTCCCTTCCCGTCTACCTCTCTTCATCCCGCTCACGCGTTTTTCCTTCACCTCTTTTTTTTTTCACATTCCTCTCAGTATTTCGCTATTTATCTTCCTACGTCCTTCACCCACCCTCTCCCCCTTCCTCTCTTCCTTCCCTTTCTCCCGCTTTTCTTTCCTAAATGCGAGAGATCCTACATGCAAACAGAAGTTTCATGTTTAAGGCAGTAAAATAAACAGCTGTCTTCTTCATCTAGGAGACCCACTTTGCTCTTTCCTTCCTCTCTAATCCTCCTCTTTCTTATCCTCAGTGGGAGGAGATCAGTGTGATGGATGAGAGGAACACCCCGATGAGGACCTACCAGGTGTGTAACGTCATGGAGGCCAACCAGAACAACTGGCTGAGGACGCGTCACATCAGCCGAGAGGGAGCGCAGCGCGTCTACATTGAGATCAAGTTCACCCTCAGGGACTGTAACAGCCTGCCCGGGGTCCCTGGTACCTGCAAAGAGGTCTGCATCACTTGACACAATCTTTTGAACACACACAAACACACACGCACACAGTGTAGTGGCAGATAAAAAAATGTGTATGTGTGTGTGTATTTAAGCCCACCCATTGTATTTGTGCTTCTTGTTTTGTTCACTCTTGGCGAGCGAGACAGTGAGTTTTGTCCAGGTCCATGGGTGCTGCTGTGCAGCTGTGTGCACTATAAATTTCTTTTGGAGTGAAGCAAGTAAAAAAAAAAAGACACATTTCTGTTTTTCTGAGATCAGCAGCACAGGAGTAAGTTTAATTTGAAACATGGTGGAGTCTGGGGTCTGCCTCAGAAAAATCACTTCTGCAAAGCTATGAAATACTCTCCAAATACACACTGCGCCTAGCCTTTTAAAATGTATCTAACTGCAATGTAATTACTATCTTTCACTTCTCAAATGTATGACTAACTTGGTAGATGAATACTATATTTGTCGCGAAAACAGTAGATTAATTAAGAACACAAATCAGTTTACAAATTGGAACAAATTAACCTTAAAGCACACACAGTCGCCACTTTTCTTTTTTTTTTTAAGTGCGCCTTGCTAATGAACTAAATCAACAAATTAACTTTAATAACACTCCTCTGCATTTTCAATTGAACCTGTCTGATCTTTATATGTTATCTGATACAATTATGCAGTGTTGTTTGCTTTTGATGACCTTCTTTTACTGCAGCAGAAAATCTAGACACTCGAGACAACAAAAAACATTGAATTACGAGTAAAGAGAAGCAGTACCACTGCAAATATATATTATTTACTGTTAGAGGCTGAAAGTAAATTTAAAAATAATTTATTGTTTATGTACACAAAGCCAGTTTATTGCAGCAATCTGCCGGTTGTCATATACAGTATATTAACATACATATTCCTGTAGGGAAAAGATGTGAAAAGGTTTTTGTTTGTAGCTTTATCAGTGCTTATTCTGTGAACTACACTGCAGAGCAGAAAAAGGACAAAGCGCATTTTGAATGATCTTTTGTAGTGATGCACGATATGAAAAATTTCAACTGATACCGATAACCGATAATTTCCTCCTTCTCATGGCCGATACCGTAACCGATAACTTCATATTTCAACCCGAAAGTCCCCCACGTCTAAAAATAAATGATTGAAATGGTGGAACAAATGCTATTTCAGACTCTACATTCCCTCTCTGATGACATCAGACATGACATTTTTAAAAAAACAACCCCCTCAATCCTCTCAGCTCTGGAAAGTGGCTGCAGCCTGGAGCTCTGGTGATTTGGTGTGAGTAATTTTGATCAAAAGTAAAATACTAGAACAGTAGTGTGCCCAGAAATGATTTAAAAACGCAATCAGACTCTGTTTGCCACCTGTAGTGAAGTCACTTCACTAGAAGCTAGTTTAGCAGCACTAGGTAGCTAGCTGGTGATATTTTAAAGGTAGCAGTTGCTAGCTAGCTTTGGCTGACTTGCCCTTCAAACTGGAAATTCAAAAAATGCCTTGATTATGGGCGGGGCTCCAGGAGCAGTTAAGATACATACCAGTCACCCCTAAAATACACAGCATACGGAACGGCTCTGCTCCGGAACGACAGCATACTCCACCGTCCGCCAACTCACACATAATCCGCTTGTGATGCGCACTGGTGCGGCTCCGCCGGCATGAGATCTCGCGAATTCAATTCATAATCACGCGATGTTACCGGTTGTAGTCTCTTTGACTCCTGCAATGGCATTCCACACTTCATCTTTTTTTGCTAGTGTCCTTATATAAAGGATGTGAGGTGTCATAAATGATAGGTTTATTTTGGACCTCCAGAATCTCCTCATCCATGGTGTCGACCATGGGGTTAAAAGACACCTGAAAACCTCTGACCTGTTGACTTCAGGTCGTCCCCGCCCATTATGACGTGTTCTTGTAATGAAACTCGATCCGCGGTGAAGACAGAGTATTTTATTTTGAAAATCAACCGGGGTTTTATTTTGTATTTTGTAGCTGATTGCCTTCCCTGCACAATCTGCTCTGTGCTGAATTTATGCACCATGCTCCGGTGTCCGGGGAAAATAGAAGCTCTGTGTATGCGTTGCGGAGGGCTGTCGGACGCAGTCGTTCCGGAGCCGCGTTGCAGCGGATCCGGAGACTGTGTGAGCTGACACATTGACTAAAGTTGAAATGAATCTGCTCCGCTGCCGTGGCTGTTCCGGAGTCGTTCTGCATGCTGTGTATTTTAGGGGTCACTAATTCACCCTGTACTTTTTGAAACAACTCATGTGTTGTTTTAGCCTTAGCAGCACCGCTAGCTGCTACCGTGACTGCTTCATATTCTTTTAACACCGCCTGTTTCAAACATTGCATCGTATTAAAACTTGAAGTCTTCTTTGCTTTTTTTTTTTAAATATTATTTTTTTGGCAATTTTGGATAGACAGCTGAAGAATGACAGGAAATGCGGGGAGAGAGATGGGGAATGACATGCGGGAAAGGCCTGCACAGGTCAGGATTCGAACCTGGGCCCCCGCGATATGCCCCGCGATATGCATATCACTTCGCATATGGGGCGGCTGCTCTATCGACTGAGCTAAACGCCGCCCCTAAAGTTCCTCACTGAACAACTTTTGCAGAACAACTACTTGGCCTGCAAACAATTTCCCCAACTTCATTAATTTATCAGATCTTTTTATTGATTAATATGAACCTATCGGATCGATAAAAAATGATGTAATTTCTCCACATATCGGCCGATATTTTATCGGTCCGATAAATATCATGCATCCCTAATCTTTTGTATTATTTTATTTTTTAGTCTTTTCCATTCAATACACACTCAACAGCACAGACAGATGGAAGTTCACTTTGATGCCTGATGAATAGATAAATAGACAAGGGCTGGAAGAGAATGACATGAGAGAATAGCTGCTGCCGAATGAAACAGACGATACTCTGGAGGCTTCTTTTGTGGCTCCTTGAATATTTCAACTTCTGATATATATATATATATATTTCTTTTTTACAGTCCCCCATTCTCTCATATCAGCCTGATATCGTTACTCCTCTGTATTCATTCCTCTCTACTTTGTCTGCCCTCTGCACCCTTTTCACTCTCATTACATCTCCGGAATGAGTAGCGGAGATAATACAGTATGAGACAGTGCAGAGCACTGCAAACTACAGACTGTGTTGCTGACTGGCCATCGAGACAGATGGACTGAGATTTGAAGAGAAGCAGCAGAATAGCTGGAGAGCTATGGGGGCCTTGTTAAAATTTCACATTGGATGGACTTTCTCACTTTTATCCGTCTCTAGCTTTACCGCGCGTTATTCTTTTCTAACTTCCATTTCTGCGGTCCGAACGGTGATGGACTTTGTTTGTTTTGCAGACGTTCAACATGTACTACTATGAGTCCAACAATGCCAACCTGTGGTTCATCAAGGAAAGTCAGTATGTCAAGATCGATACTATTGCTGCAGACGAGAGTTTTACACAGGTATGGACACACACAAAAAACACAGTACATATATATAAATAATGCAACAAATACATTTCTAAATGACGAAGTCTTTGCCATTGCAGCTGTATGCTGGTTATCTCTTATACTGTGTTTTCTATACTGATTTAATGTTGATTTTAGCATGAAGCTAGAAGATTGTGCATCCCAAAATTTGGCAGTCACCATATGCCACCAACTTTTGGGAAATTAATCTGGATTTTAATATGGGTTATATTTAAACTTAGTTATTCCATTTGTTGCAGAATTGTCAGTAGGACATAATTATTTCTGTCTTGGAAACAGTTTGAGTTTTAGAGTGAGTCATGAGTTTCAGGCAGCGACATTTTACCAAAATAGATTTCTACATTTTGGGACTGAAAAAAAAAATGCTCTGATTGAATTTAAATGCTCCCTTTAAAAAGAAATAAAACATGTAAAATGTCCTCTGTCCTCAGGTGGACGTTGGCGACCGTGTGATGAAGCTGAACACGGAGGTGCGGGACATCAGCAACCTGAGCAAAAAGGGTTTCTACCTGGCCTTCCAGGACCTGGGCGCCTGTATCGCTCTGGTCTCAGTCAGGGTCTTCTACAAAAAGTGTCCCGTCACGGTACTCAACTTGGCCCAGTTCCCCGACACAATAACGGGCGGAGACACGGCCCTGGTAGAGGTCCACGGCATGTGCGTTAATGCCTCTGAGGAGTTTGAGGCTCCCAAGATGTACTGCAGTGCAGACGGAGGCTGGCTGGTTCCCATCGGGAGGTGTGTGTGCAAACCAGGCTTCGAAGAGAACAAGGACGTCTGCCAACGTGAGTGGGGTGGGGGTCCCGGGGGAGCATGTGTGGGATGTATTTGTAAGTGTGGGAATGGGTGTGTGAGAGACAGACCAGGCCAAATTTAGAAAGCTAGAAAGAGAAACGCGCACGGTGGTGTCATGGCTTTTCTTTATTGGCGGTGCGTGTGTGGAAGGTGACTTTATTATTGCACAATTTACACCCAAGGGCACGTTGTATAGTGTGCATCGCTGATTTACACAGGTCTCATAAAGGCTGGCCTTCAGAAAAGAAACAGACCCGTGCGAGATTCCTGTACAGCGAACAAAAGTGCTCTTATAAACAAAACACAGCCATCATATCCAGTTTTCACCCGCTGTGACGCGTGTGTGTGCAGCTGTGCATGCCTGCGTGTGCAGGAGCATGTCAGCACTCCATGAATTCTGCTACGAAACGGAGGAGGGGACGACAAAGCAGTGACTCTGTGTATTTAGTTAATGATGCACTTTGTGTATGTGTGTCAGCATGGAGCGTTATCACCCCGAGTAACTTTTATGCAGCTCCCAACACTGTGAGGACAGTTCTCGCAGAGGAAAGGGTAGGAGTTGCTTTGAGGCATTTCCTCCTCCTTTTTTTTGAGTGTGTGTGTTTGCCAGAGTTGAATATCTCTTTTTCCCTACTGAGTAGGGAAGAGCGGTATGAGTGTGTGTGTGTGTGTGAGAAAATTCTTATTGATGTGTGCTTGTGTCGTAGGTATGCCTTAGGAAACAGATTATTGAATCGTAAAACTCTACAGATGGTGTGTGCAGTACGTGTGTGTACATACTGCGCGCGCGTGCATCTGAGTGCGCGTGCCGCATTAGGCTCACGCCGTCACCTGTCCCCACGGGCTCACTTCCCTCCACCGAAAAAGAAAATGGAATCATAGATAGTCATCGCCGCAAACTTGGAAATCGGTGCACATAATGCAATTTCAGTTGTTTTGGAGGAGGCAGCAGCCAAGACGCTCAGAAAACTTGGCAGTTGGGGCCTTAGAGACAAGTGAATAAGAACAGAAGCTGCACTCTGCAGTTTGCAGGCTGGTAATGTGCACAGATTGTGGCAGAACTCTGGCTGCATCTCAATCACGAGCCACCGACTGTTGAGCGTGTCTGTCTCATAAAATAACACGCTGCGGTTATTTGACAGGTGATCTCACCGACAGGCTTTCAAATGATTTCACTGCCTACGGCGCGTAGGCCTGTGTCACACTCCCTGTATCGAACTTTATTTAAAGTCGGTCTGACGCAGCAAAGCGGTTGACCTCACTGATCTCCATGACCTCATCAGTCTGCTCCCTGAGTCTTATCGCTCCGGAGAGAATAAATAGGGCGATGTAAGCGCGTTTAACAAGCCAGCGTTAACTCGGTGTGCTTGTGTGTGTGTGTGTGTGTGTGTGTGTGTTAGAGCATGTGTGCTTTAGTCGTGTGTTGTGGTAATGATGGACTTTTATTGACAGTCTGTGGTCAGAGGTCAGGAAATATATGTTTCCCTCGTCTAATAAGTTAAATTAGGGAAGCTGCGCCAATTCGTGCACTATTTTTGTGCGCGTGTGCAAAGACAAAACAGGTGTCCTGTGTCTGCACCACAGGAAGGAAAGCCAGGTTTTTGGATTCAGTTCAATTCAAGGCGTATTTTCTGGTGTAGCAATTATTCTGGAAACAATCAACTAGCATTTTCCAATAAATTTTAATTCTTTTGTGATGAATTGAAGCTTCTCCGCCGCAGGGTTGTCTGCGCCACCTACTCAGTATTAGGGAAAACATTTTTGTGGGATCTTGGGAGGGATTTGCATAGCAATGAAATTCCCTCCTCATACAGCAGGAGAATTTGCTGTCCCACGTATCTCAGCCTGGCATATCTCAAACATGTTTGCCGCTTGTGAAATAATGCCAGATTCACACCCTGGAAACCGGCTCTCGTTTTGTTCAAACGACGCCGGCACTATTTTTCTCACACGTGCCTCCGCGCTGATATTGTTCCCTTCCCTCGTCAAAATTTCACTTAGCCAACTAATGCAACTGCATCTGTAATCAGCCTGCTTTTAACAAAGACATGAGAGGGACACGGAGAAGTACAACAACCCAGCGCGTTGCGCTTTAATGTGTCCCTGAGAGAACAAGGGCCAGGCTTTTAAAGAGTCCTCTCAGCACTCGCCGTCAGCTCCAAACAAAAGGTTCCTGCCCTGACACAGTCTGCAGGTCTTCCATAGGGAAAACACACTCCGCTAATGCATTTAAATCACCCTCTCTTGTTTGCTGTCGCACAAAGAGATGAAGAGGTGAGGTGGGGGAGAGAGAGCTGGGGAAAAGGACTGGAGGGGCATTTGTAATTATCACCACCGTGCAGGTGAACAAGCCTTTTAATGGACGACTTGAATTCCCCTTCTCTTGTTCTTTTCGCGTGTGGTTGTTTTCTTTCTCTTTGTGCCATTTAGCTGCTGTGATGCTCATTGTTTTCTTGTTCTCATAGTCCGTGTGAATCTTCTCGCAGTGTTTTGGCCTTTCCAACCTTCTCTTTTTGTCTCCGTGTCACTCCTTCTCTCCCTCTGACTCTCATTCTCTATCTCTCTGTGTCCCTCTCTCTCTCTCTCTCTCTCTCTCTCTCTCTCACTCTCTCTCGGTGTGAGGCGCTAATGGAATCATTACTAGCCTCTCTGTGTTAGACAAACACCAGACACCTCCAATTACAGCCTTTTTTTCCCTCAATCTCTGGCTCTCTCCCTTCCTCTCTGCTATTTTCTAACCTTGCTCTGGTGTCTGCTACTATAATGGGACCGTTCTCCACCTCCTCTTTCTACAAGCCCCCCATTTTGCTCCTCACCCATCTTTTCTGATATTGTCTCCTTTTTCCACCTCACCATTTTTCTTTCTGTCTCCCTCCTCCTCCTCCTCCTCTTGCGGCCCTCATCTCCTCTGTCTGCACTTGTTAAACATTTATAGATCACGGGTTCATCTTTCTCTATTTCTATTTTCCCACCCAATGCTCAGCTCTTATTCCCTAAAGTGAGGCGCAATGTGTGTGTGTGTATATGTTTTGATATTTAGGTTACATTAAATCTCGTGAATTGTTTTATGACAAAAGGTGATGTTTCTCACACTGTTCTTCCAGTACAAACAGAGTAAATAGTAACGGACTACAGAAGAAGAGATAAATTGAAACACAAGCACTAAAAAGCCATCAGCTTGTGACAGAAGCCACCATTCATCTTGACATTTATCATAATTGGTAAAGGCTAAGATGAGGATAAAGTTTTTCTTCGTGGCAACACATCTCAAGTAAAGAGCAAAACCAGTTAACCGTTCACAGTTCATTTACTGAATTTCCCAACTTGCCTGTGGCACTCATTCACAGCTAATGAATTAAATCTGTAAAAACGGGTCACAAATATATAATTTAATTAAGTAAGTCATTTAGGTAAGGCTTTATTTTACAGATTTTAATAAGATATTTATTGTGTTTTGTAGAAAGAATCAAGAATATATCTATCTATCTATCTATATATATATATATAGTTGTGCAGAATCATGATAATTATTGTTAACACTGTTGTTTTCCAGATTGAATTGTATGTTTGCCGCTAATTTACAGCTACAGCTGCATGTTCAGCTGACCTGCTGTGTAGAGGTTTTTTAGGTTACAATGGGAAATAATTACAATGAACTAATTAGTGTACCGTATGAACAAAGTCCCCTTTTTAAGTGAACAGGCACCAAATTACATGGTCTTTTCCACGCACCTTTCTCAGACATATAATTACATATCAGTGTCAGAAGTCATAAGTAAACTATGAGACCTATAAATTAAAGGTACAATAATTTACTAGACGGCGTGATGGGAACTGTAGTTTTTTAGCATATTATTCAAGTCACAGTGCATTTGTTGGGGACTATTTTTAGCAGTGGATTAATACACGCTTTGTGCTCTGGTGAGTGTTTAACACAGCAGGATGTTGTAGGTGGGAGTGATTCATGGCTCATGTTTATTGTAAGTGAGGAAAACTAGCAACCGGTGCAATGATGACTTTCTCACCATGGATCAAGTCAAGTATTGGTTATGGATTGGTTTTTATTTCATTGGCACGGTTTTGTGCTGCTAACTGCTAACTCCAGTGGCCGTGGCTCTGCTGCTCAATCACATAAACTCATACTCATCTGCTTTGTCACCACTGGAGTTACATAATCTCTTCCTCTTATTCAAACACATACTTTCTCTCCCTCTCCCTCTCCCTCCCTCCCTCCCTCTCCCTGCCTCTCTGTCACATACATTTGCACAGCCCCGTCAATTCTCCATCTCTCTCCACCCCATGTGGAGGCCTCTGTCTGTGTAGCCGAAGCCCCCTGCCTCGTTCGCTCTCTTGCTTTCTTGTCTCTCCCTCTCTGTTTCTGTCTGCCACTGTTTCCTCTACCCCCACCATTTCCACCTCCTACTCCCTCTCTCTGCTCTCTCTTTCTGTCTCACAGCTGGTAGGGAATGTAGTGAATTCTCCTCTCAAAACTCTCCCTGTCTTAAGCCCTAGGGGTACATACTGAAGGGCAGGAGTGTGTGTGTGTCTGTGTGTGTGTGCAGCTGTGACTAGGTCTGTGTGTGTGTTCTGTCCTTCTCTGTGTGTCTGACAGCACCAATTACTGCCTCAGATGCTTGAGAGATGGAGGAGATGGAGTGGAGAAGGACAGACACCTGTCACCTCGACACAAGTTCTCTTGCTCTCATCTCCTCTCTCTCTTTCTCAGCGGGCAAAAGTAATATAGGTCAGCATGACATGTCTGTCCGTCAGCTTTACCTGTCCACTGTTCGGCTCCTTGCCTTTTCTCCTTATTCATTTATCTGTTTGATGCTGCAAATATGAGAGAAAGAACGAAGTAGTTTACAAGAGGAACTTTTTAAAGTCACACCAGACTTACTGCGTATATCTTACTGATTTCACTTCAGCTGTCCTGCTTGTCTTTTCACCTCACAAATTGGACAGAAACCAAGTGTGAATCACTGAGGAACAGGCCCAATCCGATCCAGTGTGAATTGTCTTGTCAACTATGTGTTCAGTTGGAACGCTGTGAAGGCTGACACACTGGGTTATCCGACAGTGATAGGAGAGAAAATGTAGTTTTTGAAAGGCTAAGGCTGACCAACAAACAAAAACATGTTGTTGTTTTTCGATACATTGGCACATGCATCCTCCATTAGCTCTGCAGGGAGTTGCTGACATGGGGCTACTAGCTTAAAAATACACGTAGTTCACGGACATAGTAGCTAAATCTGTATTTTATTTATTTATTTATTTATTTTTTAAACAGATATCTTAGTTACTACTAGACTCAGCTAGCAAGACAGTTTTGTGTTTTTATGTGTGGTCAGCTTGGGGAAATGCCACAATCTCTAGAAAACTTTAACGTTAGTTGGCTGGGACTAGAAATCGTCTCTGGTGCTAGGTTGTAACTAAGGCTCAGACTACTTGCTGGAGTAGTAAACTGGGTTTCATTAGGAGTCTACTGATTGTTTTCCGGTCAGACCCTGTGTATCTCCATGGAAACGGATATAACGCACACAAACAGATGTTTATTTTGAGAGTAGATATGAATACATTTGATGATATGTTTTATCTAAGTTGCCAATTTTTGTATAATTGCAATATTACATTGAAGGGTGAGCTTTACCTTATTATTAGCACTTCAGTAAAACTTGTGGTCTCTCGTGCCAATAATGACAGTAAAACACACCCTCTCATGTAATATTGCTTGTTTAACATGTTAGTGTTAGTGTTACACACTGCAGCGTTATGGAGTGTTATGTGCTGTGATATTTCTTGGCCGACCACAGTAGCTCGCTGACGTCTTGTCACAATTAGGTTGCCATGTTTGGTATAATAACTTTAGAGAGATCAGAAACCTTCTCACTGACTTTCTCTGGCAACTTTCACCAAGAGACACTACACAGAAGTGTCAGATGGATGATGTGTGCTCATGTGTGAATGTTTTCAGTGTGAAATAACTCCAGTGTTGAACTATTCCTTTAAGGCATAGCCATGTAACCTTTAAAGCTAGGAAAACATCACACTGCTTTAACTCCTTACACACTAGAGATCACATTTGACCACAACTAGGAGATCATCACTTTTAAGAGGGACAGTGTCATTCTATGGAGGAAAAAAAATGTATTTAATATTTTTGGAAAACATTGCACAACGTGCCCAGCGATGAACAGCGATCAAAGGCCTGCTGCTCAGTCGATCAGACCTGGCTCTGACTATAGAGCAGCAGGAATGGATTTACAGTAAAAGCCGTTTGTTCTCTGTTAGAAAACTTACATTCTGTATGGATAAAGTTATGATACATCTGCTGTAAGGGCTCCATCTAGATATGCAGTCAGATGCATGTAACAAAAGAAGTACTAAATATCAAAATATTTGCTCAAAACCATAACATTAAGTTATCCAGTCTTTATTTTATTTTTTCTGTTCCAAGGACTTTTCCTGAAGGTAATAAGTACTTAATTTGTTTTTTGAAGAAAGAATCAAATACTGTAATTTACATAGCTCAGAGTCATGTTAATTGTTGTTCACTTTATTCTGCAGATTGAATTGTATGTTTGCTTCTAATTTACAGCTGCAGTCCACTCAGGTGTTATTTTTTTTATTTTATTTTTTTTATTCGTCACTGACTGTGTGGGGGAAACCGAAGCACTTGGAGGAACGCCACACAGACATAGGGAGGGACATCCTGTGCCATCCTGTGACTTAAATAGTCACTCAGAATGGAGAAGTCCACTCAGATGTTAATTTTTTATTTATATTATTTGTCACTGACTGTGTGGGGAAAACCGAAACACTCGGAGGAAACCCACACAGACATGGCGAAGGACTTTTATCTGACATTTGTACTTGTAAGATCGTGAGAGTTGGATTGGGAATCCTCTTGCCTGGGCTTGTCCTTCCTCAAACCGAGGAAGTGGCGAGTTCTTTTCCAGACAGAATGCTTTTTGGTCTTCACAACAGCATTCTCCTTGCCACCTGTAGCCCCAGCATTCATCTCTGTGTCCTCAGAACCAGAGGGAGAGTCTGGAACCAGTGGTCCTGCATCCTGTGAAACACACCCAGACTCTGCAACCGCTGAGGGGGACTCGGTTTGATGGTGCACCTTTTTCACCTTGTTTCTCTTCCTCAAACCGAGGAAGTGACGCGTTCTTTTCCAGACAGAATGCTTTTCGGTTGTTACAGCAGCATTCTCCTCGCCACCTGTAGCCCCAGCATTCAGATCTACGCCCTGAGAAACAGAGGGAGAGTCTTCACCCACTGGTTCAGGGTTCTGAGGAACACAGGAGGACTCTCCATACACTGAATCCTGTGAATCACAAGAGGATGACTTTTTCAGACCTTCCAGGTCCTGTGAAAGACAGAGGGGCTCCTCTGTCTGGTGGACCTAGTTCTTGAACTTTTCCAGTTCTGAGTTAAGGAGCCTATTAAGCTCCTTCTCAGCCTGGAACTGGGCAACAAGCTGAACGTTTCTGGAGTTCTGCTCATGGAGTTGGATTTTCAGGCGTTCCAACTCCATGTGCCACTCAGATGCCTGTTGCTTCATCAAATTGATGTCATGCACTATTTTCTGAAGCACCAATGACATATTTTCAACCTGTTTTTCAAGCACTTATATCTTACTCTTCCATCATCTTGAATTCTTCCTTAAGCAGGGCAATACTTTGCTCTTTGGCGTTCATATCCTTATTATATTTTTCTCTGAGATCACTGTTTTCGACAGAGAGCTTATCATACTCACTGCACAGGTCATTATATTCTTTGCTGATGTTCTGAAGTTGGATATGGAGTAACATCTCAGTGCTTTCTTGTTGCCCTTTTTTACTGAATTCAGTTACCATTTCTTCCTTAGCAAAATAACTCCTCTGATTTTTGGAGTTTCAACTCATTCAGTTTGATGGCATAGTCCTTTTGATTCATGTCCAGTTGTCAGTTGTGACAATCATTTCTTGTCTCACATTAATATCCATGTCATATTTTTGACTTAACTCTCTACGAAGTCTCTCCAATTCCTCTTCGTGTTGGAGAAGGTCCTGACGTCTCAATTCCCTCTCTTGCTCAAGTTCAGAGGATAAATATTCAACCTGGTCCCTGAGAGTTCTGTTTTCAGTCCTCTCAAGTTCCAGGTTTTCAGAGAGTTTACTTATCTTATTGTGCAGAAAGGATATTTCATTCTCCTCTGCGCTTTGTTGGGGTCTCATGTCTTCCAACTGTCTGGCACGGTCCTCCATTTTCTCCCAGCCGAGAACGCTGGAAATCGCATACCTACTCCAGTTGTAGGCGGTTACAGTGACATAAGACAGCCTTGAAAGCATGGTGTATCACTGTATTGTCTCACAATTATATATCAAAACGAGGATGGTCTTCAGTGAAATAATGGGATGAACTCAAACACTTACTAAAGTTATAGGGACTTGCTGAACGTCGAGGAATTTTCAGGGCTATGACATCACTCTCAGTCATGACCTTATATGGCTTATGACTATTAGTATATGGTTACTACCTATACTGTACCTTTCATAACATGAATGAAGGGCTAGATAGGGCCTTTAAGTTTTTTTGTTTTTTTTTTCACACATTTCACAGCCACAGTAGTTTCCCTGATAGTTTAAGTTGAATATATTTATAAAAGATAAATATAGTGAATTAAAAATAGTGGAATAATCATTAAAAGGACGTGGGACAGGCACAGAAAATATAGATATATAATAAATATAAAAATATAGAAAATATAATAAAAATAGGATATAGGATTAAAAGAGTAAAAATAAACCACAGCATAAAAAAAGGTAGCAATAATAATAAAGTACACAGTTATCACAGTGGTGTAATTACACAGTCATGCAATTTCCATAAGCTAATTTAGGCCTGTGATATGTATTTAATTACCCTAATAAAGCAACGTCTTACATTTTTTTTTTTTTTAAATTAAACGTTTTGAATTTCTTCTACGACTTTTTATAATTCTGTGCAGGACATGATTTCTGTAACAACAACTGAGATGCAAGCCTTAGGGCAGTATCTTAATAATGCTTATCAAAAATATAACTCTGTGGGCATTTTATCTGAAAATACAAAATCAAATAAATATTAGTAAATATTTATTCATCATGAAATGTTTAATTTGGGGAAAGTATTTTTCCGTCCCTCATTCCTACAACACATAGCCAATAAAAAGAACAGAACAGATGTAGAAAAAGGCTAATCTTCACACCTGTGAAAGAGATTGAGCTCATTTACAGAGGCCTGTGTGTGTGTGTGTTGTAAGCTCAGTAGGGATCCTGCCTTTCTTTATTGCCTCTCCAACACAGAGCTCGATCTCTGCCTCTATCCTTACAGCAAAAGTGTGTGTGTGTGTGTGGTGTGATGTGGACAAAAGTCAACATTTTTATGTTGATCACATACAGACTTTTGAAGGTCAAGGGCTCCCTCCTGCATGTACTATGTTCACACACACACCCACATACACCCCCACATACAACCCCCCCCTCCACAGACACACACACACACACACACACACACCTAGACACACACGTGGGTCTCTCATTCCTTTGCTCTTCTCTTAGTGGCAGCTCAGGGAGCTTGAGAGCATGAAGCTGTGGGTAGAAAGGGAGTGGGCGGCTAACAGAAGGATTTAGACAGCAAGTCAAGAGATTTTTGTGTGTATATAGTCCATGCAATGTGTGTATGTATGTGTGTACACTGCTGCAGGCATTAGGGCATTAAGCTGTTGAAGTGCCAGGCAGCAAGGTGTTATTACTAGCCAGATGTTCTTAAAGGACAAACGGATATATGGGCCGAGTAAAGGCTTGTCATCTGTCCTTCTACCTGTCTGCGTGTGTCTTTCTGCTACTCGACTTGTCTGTCTGTCTGTCTGTCTGTCTGTCTGACTTCACTTTTCATTTATTTGGATAATGACAGCCACCTTTTCCCTCATTTTCCCCTTTATTCGCCTTTATCTCGTGTCTCTCACATGTTCCTCCCAAACTCCATCCCTTTTCCCTCTCCCCTTTTCTCATCTCCTCTCTTTTGTGTTTGAATAAATGACACACAAAATCACAAAGGCTTAGGCGCTGGCTATATCCTCTACACACCATAGTCCCTGTCTACATACCCACACAGCACTGACCCAGATAATGTCTATTCACACAGAGCCTCCGAGCACAGCTACTCTATCGCCATGGCACATGATCACTCGCCAGACATAAGCTAAGTTGCCAAAACGTGTTTACATCGCTGGAGTGTAAGCCACAACGAAACCGGAGGACATAGAGGTGGCTTTTGGGGGACGGGACCTCATATAACTCAGCTGAGTCTGGTGCAGTGGGTTGAGCTGTGTGTACAAACCCATAGAGACAAAGGGAAAAAGCAGGCCAAGGACTGAGAAACTGTTAACGCATGTTTCAACTCCTCACGTCCTTATATAGCACTATTCCCTACAGACGGAGGCAAAGAGAGAGAGGAGAGGTGTAGATGGGAGAATTTGTCTCCTTTGGGTACAGTTGCCATTAATTGGTTGCGCTATATGCTGCCGAGTTCCAATGAGGGATAAACATGTGCGCACTCATGGGAAAGTTAATAATTTTCACATTTCTATAGTGTGTGAATCAGTGTTGAGTCTGCTCCACTTAAGATCTAAAGGTTTCGAGAAAGGTGCGTGTGTGTGTGTGCGCAAGAGAGAGCAGAGGAGGCATGCAGGCAGCCAGCGGGTCTGCTGAACAGGAAACACAGGAACAGGAAGTTAGCCATTGACCCCTTCCCCTTATCCCCTCCCTCGCTTTTTAGTTTATGGATAGCTTCCAGATGTACGATCAGCCTGTCAGGCTGATTGGGCCAGCATTGCACAGGCATTATTGCTCAGTTCCAAACATGACGTGCAGATGTAGCCGTGGTCTAAGTCCAATTTGTTGCTGCTTTCGTATGCGGTACAGCTGCACTATTGTTCTATAGCCAAGAGGTACCATTCAGAAAATTCAAATAGGCTTTTCAGCTCCAGTGTCGGCCAGAACAAAGAATGGTTACAGAGAACCTGATAAGAGATGTGACAGATTATGTTTCATTTCTAAATGACCATTTAGACCAACTGCTGCAAATATTACAATTACAGGAATTTCTACAAAGGCTACAGGCTTGAATTGACACTTTGTATAGGTAGCTAAATACACCAAGCAAGCAGGAGCATTTTCACGGATAATGATTTGGTCCAGAGAGAGACGTGAGGCGAAGATACTGTGTGAGCTGAAAGGGATAGGTGCATGCAAGTGTTCTGAAAACAAGGGGATGTTAGGCCAGCTTATTAAACATTAGTCTTTCTTAAAACATTTAAAAATAGATTTAATAATTCTACTCATATTCGTGGATGTGTGATGGGTTATAACGCATTATTAAGAGGATAACAGATAACGTCTGTCAGTTACAAATCAATAAATTTCAAATATGTTTTAGGACATAAAGTCATATTTAAGACGCCTCATGCAAACAGATTTGATCATTTTACAGTCCAAACAACAGCAGCATAAAAAATAAACTTCTGTCAGGTGCCATAAGCTCCTCACTCTCCATAGTGACTTGCCACCTGGCTTCATCCATCGCCATGCTGAAAGGACATCATTGAGGTCAGCGAGCATTATTACCTTTCAAGGCTGCTTCTTAAGCAGATCAGCCCATAGATCTAATTGGTTTGTCAATATTTATTTGTCAGATGAAAAGCTCCCGTGCTCGTGAATTGTGCAGGTTTTATTACAGAGAGCACAAAAGGGACACGCAGTGGCAATTTCCCCAAGAGGGGACTCTTTTGTGTGTAACACCCTTGACTTCGAACTGAATGGGCACTGGGGTGTCAAGAAGATGGAATAGTTCATTCATAACAAGCTAATGCTGTATCTGTCAGGCAGAGGATGGCACTTAGGGACACACACACACATACATACATACATATATATATATATACACATACCTAAATACATTAATTCACAGAGATGTGTACTCAGCACTGTGGACACGCTCACAAACCAGCCAGGCGCCAACCTTAAGCATTCTCTTTCTTGGCATTTCCTTTGCCTTTGTGTTGGCTAGCTTTTCATAAACTGCCGACAATGAAGTCTCTGTGATCTCCTGCGAATAGGAGTAAAACACACAAGTGCAGATTTTTCCCGCTACCGTCAATTTGCTCTGCAGTTCGGCTGACAAAGTTGACCAGTGTCCACCCACGGATGAAAGTCAGCGAGAATGTGGCCCCCACTCGATGGGTACATCTGCGTGAGTGTATGTGTTTGTGAGTGTGACTGACACAGAGAAAAAGGCACAGGGCTCTCCTTTCCTCCTCCGCCTGAGAGAATGAATTATTGAGAGTGATGAACTGAAAATAACGCGGATGAAGAAAGGAGGTGCACTCGTCCTACGCACACACTCAGCCGGTCACGGGGCCGGCCCAACACGGGCACGTTTACTGCTGTGGTGTATGCGTCTTAAGTGTATCTAGGGAAATAAGATGTGTGTGTGTGTGTGTGTGTGTGTTTATAGTGTGTTAACGCTCTGTGGGTTTGGTTTTATTGAAGATGTTTAAGCAAAGCGTGTGTGCCTAGGGAGAGAGGGAGAGAGAGTGTGAAAGTTTGAATCTGTATGTAGATTCAGGCTTTGTGTGAGTGTGTGTGTGTGTACTGGCCGGTTTGGCTGTATTAAGAGGAGAAGGTGAATCTTTGTGTTCTTCTGGCCTTTTATCTTGATCGCAAAACAGACAGACAGAAGAATAAGTTATTCAGACAGTGAACCAAACTCCCTACAGACTCCTTCTATAGGCCTGTCATGCTCTCGCTCTCTTTCTCTCGCTCTCTGTCTCTCTGTCCCTCGCCCATGACCCCTTTCACACAGAAACACACACGCACCTGGTATCTATTTAATCTGTTTTTAGACTGCGGGATAATCATCCCGGCTGAAAATTAGTGAGCCATCAACTTGGGTTACCACTGGAAAAGTGTGTGTGTAGATGTGTGTTTTAATTGCACTGAAATTGAGCTTGCTCTCTTCCCCTCAGATTTTTCCTCAGATTTTTTTTTATTTATTTATTTTATTTTTTTTGGTGGGATTCGTGTGTGTGTGTGTGTGTGTGTGTGTGTGTGTGTGCGCCTGTCAGCGAGTGAGTAAATATTTGTGCAGGAGCTCTGGAGAAGGTCAGGGTCAATGTATGACAGACAGCCCACTGGGAAATAAGGCACACATACAAAACACACACACACACACACACACACACACACACACACACACACACACTGAACACGTTTGCGCGCGCGCACACACACACACACACGAATAGAGAGAATAAAGTAGACACGGTCAGAAAAGGAGCAAGACAAACAGAGAGGACAGAGACTGGAAAACAGAAATAGAAAGCCAGGAGGGCAAACAGATAGACGGAGGGACAGAGAAATAGAGAAAGACAGAGAAAAGACAGAGATGGACAGAATGAGGAAGAGGGAGAGCTTCATCCCGTAGTTCCCCTTGGCCGCTCTCAGTAATTGGCTGGTATCCAGAGGACAGAGTGTAGATCAGAAAGAAGCCTGAGTGTACTCATGTGCTTCATGTACTGGACATCACAAACCATTTCATATCCGATCTGACTGTGTGTGTGTCTGTGTATGTGTGTGTGTATGTGCATGTGTATGTTTGGGTCAGAGAAGTAATAAGATGCTGTAAACACAGCTTGGGTCTGTCCTGAGGTGTCAATCATGAAGCCCTTCGTCTCCTGTCTGGCCACAGCTCATATCTCGAGCCCATCTGCAACCATCTGATCCTGTCTCATCTTTGTTGCTGCTTCAGGAATACACACAAAGTCTCAAAGACATTGCTCTATTTCATACCTCTAATGTGATGTAGTAGCTGTTGAAGTCGCCTTATATCTGTTAGTGTTTTTTTAAGAACCAGTAACCCATATAAGGCCACACATACCACATGATCTGACATAAGCCTACATTTGAAAATAAATGTATTCACTCACAATTAGCCTGGCAAGATATTTTAAACATGTGTTCTATGGTCAGATTACAGTTTTTTTCCCATGACAAACATCTAAAGAGTGTCTATACAGATTTTTATGTTTAATGTTATGTTAGTTAATTAACTACAATTATGCAGTCAAAAGCCTGTAAATGCCTGTTTTTTTTCAGGCACCAATATGTTCCATAGTTGCCTTACCAGATATAAATGTATCTCAGAGCATTTCCCTTCCTGCCAGTGATACAATTCTGGTGGGAAAATATTATAATTGTCATAAAAGACACTCAAACATAACAATATTTAGTCTCAAACAGTGGAATCACTCGTAAAATTAGTTCAGGTGAATTTACCTTTCACTGCATCCCAGTATGCTGGCAGGCAAATGTCCAAAGTGTCAGTACCAATGAGCACAAACCCAATTCAAGCACTAAAGGCTGTGCAAATGGCCCCAGTCGATTGCTTTCCATTATAAACTTATTGCATTGCAAACCTGCATAGCTACACAGCCATGGCAAATAGCTCTGTAATGCAAATTATGTTTACAGTTGAATGTTTTGGGGAATCATTTTAGCATCTCACTTGACTTTCTCACGACTTGATAATTGGGTTAAAGTGGACCAGCAATTATAGTCACTAATGGGCGATTATGTGCATTCCTTATACCCACAGCTATAGTTCTTTATAGTTGTTCAAAATACTGTTTACATATTTTTAACAAGCTCTTGGCAAGAAAAATCCAGATTTTGCCTAATATATTTTAAGATGACTTACTTATCTTTCTGACTGCTGAGATAATAATAATAATGTCTCTTAGTGTTATTCTGGAGCAAATACTGTAACTGAGAAAATTTATGATTTCCTGTTCCTGTCATAATCGTGGGTCATCCTCTCAAAAAATGTGTTTATCAAGAAAACATTTATATTTATGTGTATTTTTTCAGTGTTTTTCTGGATTGTTGCCAGTAACTAATGGTCAGAAGAAGGTTGTTTGTCCCTGTGAGTTACTGTAAATATGAACTCACATTTCTGCAATGATGACGATGCCATTTAAGGCAATGACATTTTGTAATGCAGTTGTTGTTCCCACAGAAAGAAAGAAAGAAAGAAAGAAAGAAAGAAAGAAAGAAATAGCAGATGTAAAAATAAAAAATAGGCAAATGTGGCTCAGAAATGTGTGTGTGTGAGAGAGAGTGTGTGTGTCTAAGTGTGTGTGTGTGTCTCACAGGATTAGTAGTAATGGTGAATATTATGGTGTTAAAGGTTGTTATGAACTCCGATTAGGGATTAGAGGTTCTCAACAGGGGGCTGAACAGTGATGCTGACATCTCTATTCCCCACAAACCTCCTCATTACCACACGTACATAGCCATGTGCACACACAAAAACACACAACACACACTAACACACTTTGCTCTGCTCTCTACCATATACACAGAACCACACAAAAGAAAACTCACTCATATTACTTCCACTTACCAACAAGGGAAATTGTTGACTACATAGGGCACACTCTTCGTTAATAAAGTCACGTGTCATCTTCTTCTGCTGCGTTCAGATCATGCTCCTGGCTCTGCTTGCACACCAGTGTTTACATTAAATGAAATGACACGTTTCGTTAACACAAATCTCGTAACATTGTGGATCATCAGTAAGCGTTAAATGATTTCTTCACGTGTAATGTTTTATGTTTTGTTTTTTTTTTTACATATAACAGGGCAAAGTTATTCTTTAACTTTTTAACCCCAAGTTTGTTTAGCATGAAAACATGTCAATTCCACCGAAAGCGTGTTTCACGGGCATGTATTCACGAGGCCAAACACACACAAACACACACATACAGATGCGACCCCGGTGGCCGTAAAGGACGTCAGATTCAATCTTGTCAGATTTCTCCACTGACGCTTGATGTATCAATTTTTAAGTAGCTGGCCTCAACTAAAGCCTGGGTAGCCTGCAAACACATGCACACACACACACACACACACACACACACACACTCATACACAGAGACAGACAGACAGGCTGCTCTGTGCTCCAGGAGCTGCGGCACTCGAGGGGTACTAGAAGGGTTCCATCTTGAAAGCCTGTTGCCATGGTGACCATTATGGAGCTCATCTCCCGTGGGCCAGCAAGCTTTACACAACTTCCCTCTGAAAAGAACACACACACACACACACACACACACACCCTCCACAAACACCACATACACGCACAGATTTCTCCTCTTTCTGCCCTTTATGGTAAAGCCGACAGGGAGCCGATGTTTGACTTGAAGCAAATGTGACAGAAAGCAGGAGAACAGAGCAATTAACAGTTAAACTAGCAAGAAGATTTGAAAGGGAAGTGGAGGAGAGCAAAAGGCTTCCAGCCAGGCAGAGGAAGTGTTTGATTCAAAAAAGTGCAGCTGATGTGATTTTGCATACGTACAGAGCCGCCTGGTTGAATGTAATTAAAATGTAATGACTCTGACTATGAGATATCGGATTTGTGTTTCTCTGTGTGTGAAACTGTTCTGCTCCTTTCCACCATTAACTTAACGCAACTCTTCCGGTACAGTCAGCAACTTCTGATATTCACAAAGTAACTCCTAAAGCTCATTTTAGCACGATGGAACCATTCACACAGAAAATACAGCAAAAGTCTGAAGGCGTCATTTATCAATTAACTTAAGCATAAATACGTTGCTAGTTTCTACCTTTAGCGAGCGGCTTAAATAGTCATACAGCTCCATATTTACGCATGACCCCATAACAGCATAATTTAAATATACTGTAACGGCTGTGTGTGTAAAAGTACCATATGTCTGTGTATCTGTGTGTGTGTGTGTGTGTGTAAGAGGTTTTCTACCCCTGCAGGTGCCATTGGCTTCCTCTAATAGATCACATTAATTTCATGCTATAGAATGAATGAGAACAAAAGTGCACAGATTAGAATTGATCAGCCATCAGAAAGTTATTTAGATGATTGTTTTTTTTGTTTTTTGTTTTTTTGAGTCATTCATGATTTAACATTCACAAGTTCAAACTTTGTTTTATGTGAATAATGCACATTTGTACAGTTTCTTTTCTTTTGGAAGAGTTGAGTTTTAAAGACAACACTGACATGTTAGCAGATGGTTGTCGGCTTCCATATGCAACAGACATTTGGTCACCTCTTGAACGTAAGTCAAATATGTACTTTCTTTCACATGTTTTTGTTCTCCACCAACTCCTGAGGGCAAAATGTTTAGCTGCTAACTTTGTTTGTTGTTTGGTGGTGGGCAGGTAGTGTACAGTTGGTTTTATAAGAACTTTCTTTTTTTTTTTTTAGCTGAAAACAGTTGCTTATATATATATAAAAAAAAAAACTCTAAAGCTGTGAGCCATAAACCAAAACAACGAGCTAACAGAGGCTTAAAAGCTTTGTAGAGCTGGAGAGTCTGCTGAAAATTCTCTCCAGGTTCTACTAATTAGTGCAGCAGCTTATTAAAGACATACTATATCACTGTAGTTTAGGAAACTGTAATATGCTTACTGACATTTCACAGTCAATTCAAGTTGTTGCAGCCCCAAAACATTAGCATACGACAGAATAAAACAGAGCTCAATGAGCTCAAACAGCGTTTTCCCAAAAGAAACTGCTGGGCTGTTCCCTTCTCAATCAGTGCGTGGTGACTGAGGGTGTGTCTTGAGTAGCAGTACTATATCATATCTAAGAGCTATCGATTGGCATAAATACACTAAGTCTCTCTGGTGACCGGATGAATATTTAATAAGACACTGGATCTGAGGCCACTCTTTGTCTTCAGTAGAAACACACACACACGCACACACACACATCCTATATACTGCTGCACGGCACTGTCAACTATTACTCTTGAGTTAGCTCATAGTTGTACAACATAGTTTTCCTGACTAAACTTTACTCCTCCTCTGTGCCTGTTTTGTGTGTGTATGTTTATTTGAGCACTGTCGTACTGGCTCAGCCTTCTTGTCCCTTTTTCATATCTATGGTAAATCATTAATCATAAGGGAACCAAGTCAAGTAACACATTTCCCATGGGGCAGACACAGGGAGTAGCTTGAGAAAAAAAGAAAAAGAAGAAGCAAGAAAAGTGGGAGAGAGGGGAAAGGGGGACTCTGAGAGAGAGAGAGAGAGAGAGAGAGAGAGAGAGAGAGAGAGAACTGGAGTGAGAAGGAGGTGGTAAAGCAGAGCAGAAAACAGCAGATCAGGAGAAGGAAGCTCCACTCGAAGGAGCCAAGCTGCCATTCTTGCAGAAAGTTTTTGATTAGGCAGTTGTTTGGAGGCCAGGCCTGGCATGGGGCGCCCTGTCTGTCCTCTAGCGCCGGGGTCCTTTGTGCCTGTGTGGCTGGCCAGTGCCCGGAGCCAGGACTCTCCGGATGAAACGTCCCCGGAGAAAAGCTGCTTTTCCATCCCGCTCCTACAGCCCAGCCAACAGGAACACACACACACACACACACAGTCAGTAGCACAGCACATAGGCACCCATTACCTTGGAAGCTGACAGGAAAGAGGAAAGAGAGCAGAAACCCTTTGAGAATTATCACTCCCTTTCTTTTCCTTTCTTTCTTTCCTTCGTTCTCTCTTTCATACCTACACACACACACACACACACACACACACCTTTTCCAGTGTTCTCTCGGGTCTTTTGGGGATTGTGCTAGTGGACTTTGCTCCCCTATGATGAATGATTTGCCTAAAAATACTGTCTGTATGCGAGCGAGCACAGCGTCCAGGTGGAAGAACTTACCTCCACAGTGAGAAATCACACTACTTTTAGGCCACTTTTCCATTCCTCTATCTGCAGGTTAACCACGGCGTTGAACATACCTGTGAATGTGTGTGTGTGTGTGTGTGTGTGTGTGTGTGTGTGATAATTTACAACCTTTCTGGGACGAGTGACGTGTAAGCTTGATTAAATTCGTGACCTTCACCGCCAGCACAAGCAATCAGCGAGCTCACACACACACACACACACACACACACGCGCCGCATACTTAACACCTTCTCGCACACAGGCGCCCGGCACACGAACATGCAATCAGCACCTGGCGGATTCTGTCGCATCATTGATCCAACCTACTCACGCACACATGCATACACACAGGGCGTCTATCGAATTGCATTTGAAACACCCTCATTTTCGTTACATGGGGTTTTGTACACCCGTAATACTATTTACCGCCGGGGCAGAAAAGGCTTGCGAGGATGGGAATACCAGGCCTATGAATGTATAAATAAATACATGCGTAATCTATATTCAGATTACCAAAGGGAAAGTCAGGAATTCCATTTTACTGCCCAGGATGCAAAAGGGAAATCATTCAAGTCCCCAATCCATTTCAGCAGGCTGCTCCTGTTGAGCGGCACCACGGTTTTCCCTCCCCAGTTTTATGACTCCACATAATGACTAATATGCAGCCACTGTAACAGCCGTAGCAATAGTCATATTATGTTATTGTGATTATTGCTGTGACTGCGACTGCTGTGTATTTTTGTTCCCCCGGTTGCCTGAAGATCTAAAGCTTATATAACAGGAATGACAGTTGATCTGCCGCTGCGCTGTGTTATTGTACTGTACGGCCCTGTGGTTATACAGGCCTTCAGCCTGATGTAAAAGGATCTCACGTAGACCTAATGTCACAATATATTAAATCAAACTTTGTTTTCTTGTTCTTTGCCATGGGTGCTGCACAGCACATCTTATGACCTATCTGTATATATCGGTAGTAGCTCGGTTGTAGCATAATCCCTCATGTCATTTTATGTTTTTTGAACGTTTTCTGCCTTTTTGAGTGTCTGGTCTCCCTTAGACTCATCTGATTTATTTTTAAACAGGCTTAAAGGATAAATCTGCGATAAATTACTATATAACCTCGGTTTCATCATGGTAGTTTCGGCCATCTATTTCTATCAGTTATGAGAGTGTACTCACCGCGTCGAGTTCTGGGAAGTACACAAGCCAACAAATTAGCTCAATTATTCAAACCACTTCATTTAGAGGTGAAGCTGAAAGCGAATGCACCTGAAAGGTCTGTAAAAACGCCTCATTGCCCAGGAAAGGTGTGCGCTTGGATCAAACGGCAGGCCGTTTGGGAAATATTTTGCCGTTTGCCTTGTTCCAATTAAGTTTGGCTACTCTAGAGGTTCGTTTAAAACCTGACTGATCATCTGACTGCACATATTTGTTTCCCCGTGAAAACTTGTTAGCTATGTTGCTTGTGTTCCCGGAGCTCAGCAGTTACTTTGGCAAGTGTAGTGTTATGGTAACTGACAGAAAAGATATACAAAAATAAGACCCAAGATGTAATAAACTGGAATTATCCTATAAAAGCATCTCTGGCAAGTCATATACTTCCATGAAGTGAAATAGTCTTAGAAGGTCAAACTCCAGCAGCACTTCATCATACAACAAGAAAATATGTGCGATTAGTATTGGGAGAGTTTCGAAAACATTTCACAACACTCTTGTCTTCATGTTAAACAATCGTCGATCGTGATGTGGTTGCACGGCTTCTAACCCTGTGTTTATCTGTCTCCTCACTCCAGCATGCAGACCTGGTACCTACAAAGCTTCGGCCACGGATGCCTACTGCACCAAATGTCCTCCCCACAGCTCGTCCCCGCAGGAACAAGCCGTCGAGTGCGTTTGCGAGAAAGGTTTCTACCGCGCCGAGACCGACCCGCGCTCCATGGCCTGCACACGTGAGTGAAACAAACACTGGCAAAAAAATAAAAATAAAAAATGCAAACACGTGCACATGATGTTATTAGCTACAAACACAGTCATACAACTGGAAGCATATTTCATCCCATATTGTGCATTCAGTGTAGTCAAATATTTGCATTCGGCGCTTTATATTTTTGGTCACAAGGGGTGTGAATGATTGGGTTACATTGCATTTAATTAGTTTGCAATGTGTTTCTGTGAGTATTAACATTGCATGGCTGCTTTATATGTATTTTTTTTCTATCTATAATCTCTTCATGCATTTTCGTCTTCCTCAGCTGCTATTGGTTTACACAACACTAGAGATACATACATAAAACACACACACACACACACACACACACACACACACACACACACACACATCCATGTCTGTCAGCTGTGTGGTTACAGTCCACGGATATCTCGGATGAGAACACTGATATGGGTGATACTCATATTTGAAATTTGATGATGTTTCTTATTCTTTGTCCGCTTCTCACACACACACACACACACATGCCGGGGGGTTAGACCACATCCTTATGAGCAGAGATGGAGGAGAATAGAAAGGATGAGGAGGGAAGATTGAGGGAAAGAGGGGGACAGGCAGAGATGGATTGAGATAGACAGCGGGATGTGGGGGTGGGAAAGGACAGTGACATGGTGGGAGAGACTGAACTAAAGAAATATGGAGGGACACACACACACACACGTGCATGCACACATATACCGAAACCCATTATCGGGTTATGGTAGATTACGCTCATTAATCGTGGTAGCAGGTGAGATGTGTAACGGTTGGCGTTATCAGCGGGAAATGAGTAACGGTTCGTTCAAATATGTATGGGCGCACACGTGCACACCCCGGCCGGTGAGGAGCGCTGAGGAGGGCGGAGAGGGTGAGAATGAGAAAATAAGGAGAAAGGTGAGAGAATTAGTAATGGAGAGACAGAGAATGACACTTAATACCCAGGCAAAGAATAGAACAGCGGGGGAAACCGCGGACAATCAGAAGCATATAATCTAAATGTCATAAAAGGCCGATCAGTAGAAACGATCATGATGGACAGTTAAGTGTGGCCTAGGGAAGAGGGGGAGGTGGAGAAAAGAAAAAGACAGAATTAGCAGGATCAGTCAGCACACCCTTTCAGGAGATTTATGACCGACAGCCTCAATTATCCCCAGCATGGCCTCCATCCCCCGCGCCCAACACCCCCCTCCCCATCCCTCCTGCGTTTCAGAGAGGCTAGCCACTGGGAAGGTTAATCAGGAAAGTCCCAGGCTCTGCCAGCGGCCCCCTGGGGGCTCACCGCTCAGCCAGGGCCTGATGAGATGTCAGGCTGAATGGGCGTCTGCTGCCAAATTTCCATATGGTTAAGATACCTGCACCGTGCTGTGCTGTGGGGAACAATAATCAGTGGTCCCTGTACAACAGGAATGGCGAAGGCTTACCTTAACGGAGGTTTGTGGTTGGCTTAAACTGTCGATCCTGGTGATATTTAAGCCCGATCCGCCAATGAAACACCACAAAAAAGGCCAAAATTTAGATACACTAAATCATTTCACAAGTAGTTTGAAGATTCTGTATTTGCTTAATATTAAGGCAGTGTTCAGACAGACAATACGCAGCCCCCTCATTCAGCTGAATTAGACCACCATGTTGACACACTGAGGTTTCCAATGCAGAAGGGTCCAGCAAAAACACAGGGTTATCCACCAAAAATGTTCAACCTGGCTCCACTTTTCCTACAATGCAATGTCACTTGGCAAGATGCTGCTGTGGCCAGTTAAATACATAAAAGGGCACATTTCTGTAGTTTATTTGTAATCACAACGCCCTGTTTCTACTTTTCTGTGCAGGGTTGTGGTGTCTAGTAATCCTTCACACTCATGAATCTGTTACTCAGACTGGATTTTTATCTTTCCCCCTTTCTTTTCTGGTTTAATAGGAATTGCTCAGTCCATGAGAACAATAGTTTTAAAAAGCAACAGACTTCATTAAAAGTCAGAGGAAAGCAAAGCAGCAAAGCAGGGTGTACATGAGACAGCGAGGCTGATTTGTGCTGGCTTTCCACTCCAAGGATAGCGAGGAGTGTGTAAGAACCATCCAAGCTGGGTATCTGCTGTCCAACACAAATGTGGCTCTAAACAGGATTTTAAACTTGAATATATTATAGTGGCTAAATTTGTTATTCATTCAGGAAATATTCATTTTCATGCCCCTAAGCTGCTGTTATGCCTGGCTTGTCTCAGCTTCTTGATACCTCTTTGATCCATGTACACACACACGTATACACACGCTAGTGAACACGCAGTGTCATATTTCATTTTGTCTGGCATATTTCATCAAGAGTGCACATAATAAAATAACGCATACATGCATTCACATCAATGGGGATGAGAGTCACGTGACCACATAAAAGAGACAAAGTCAGATGTGACCTCTCTGGTTTATTTAGAGACAGTTCACATGTACTGAACTCAAGACATTTTAATTTATGTGTCAACACGGAACACACGTCATCTAAAAGTACAATAAGGAGCATTTGTGTGTTGCCGTGTCTCTAAGAATGATCACTGACACACTTTTTGGAGTCTTACTCCGGGAGACACTAATCACCTCAGCTGAAGTTCAAAGTAATATTAACTGCTCTAAATCATAAAATGTACCTGACTCATGAGAAAATTACTGTGGGCACTTTCCATAGATCATTGTCCACTCACTGCGGTGCGGCCCCAAAGAGTATCTGTTAACTTCACATAGTTAAAATCCTCCTGCAGTCGAGCATCAACTATTAAACATTGCGGGGAATTCTCTTTAAAGATGGATTTAAACTTCAGAAGTGTAATTTAATCTCATATAGCCGTATTTACAATCAGGCCAAAGTCTTTTAATCTCTGTCCGCTCCATAGCTATTCATTAATAGAGCTTAGTGTCCACCCTCTGGCTACAGTCAGTTCATTCATTTTTAATTTAATCAATGTGAATTCTGTTCCTAATAAAAACCGCAACAAGTTTGGCAGTGAACGTGAAGACGACGCACGTTGAGAATGTACATTTGAGAAAGAAGAAAAAAAGTTAGTATTTCATGATCACTGATAAAAGTACTACAACTAGACTGTGGTTTGTGTACCATGCAGCTTATGCTGGGCTAGCATAGTTTTAGTGTGTACAGTGTGCCGTATGTTGAATTTTTACTTTTCACATGAATATTTATTTATTTTTTTTTGTATTACATCATTAAAGGAACTGTGGAGTTTTCAAACACCAGTAAAGCGATGAAGTACATTAAAGTTTTTCAACAGAAAACTGCTAGCAAGTAATCGTCAGTGTTGACAATGCAGATTTCAGATTCCTCCAAAAAAGCAGCTCTGCAAATTCTTTTTGAGGATGGAAAAGCATCAGTGGTACAGATCAGGGCTGTTTCTAGGTCTTGAGGAGAACTACTGCATCTTTGAAAAAAGTTGTAGAAAATCTTTTGTGGCCACAGAGGGAGCAACAACAGTTGTCTGTAGCCTCTGTAACTATCTGAGGCTAGTGGGTCGAGGCTATATTAGCCATTGTTGGCATAACACACCCGAATGAAAACTGATTAGCGGTGGAGTTGGATTGTGGGTAATCTAGGAGGTGGGTCTTGACAAAGGAAGACGAATGCATGGGATAAAAAAATAAATATCTCTAAATTGGTTAGGCGTTTTTTCTTAAACCATCCATAGTGAGTCCATCAGTGTTGTGAAGTGTTGTGGACTTATCAGGGCTCAAGGATACACACAATACCTTTGTGAGAAAAGGCAACATTACTCCAAAGGGTACCTTTAAACTCCACATATTCACTTCTAGTCATTTCCCAGTAGGTCAGGAAAGACTTGTTCACAGAAATAACTCTATGCCTGTATCTGCCCTCAGGTCCACCATCTGCTCCAGAGAACCCCATCTCCACAGTGAACGAGACCTGTGTCACCTTGGAATGGTCCCCACCCAGAGACACAGGAGGCCGAGGAGATATCACCTACAGCCTCCACTGCAGGAAGTGTTCCGGCGATAGCAAGAAGTGCGCGCCGTGCGGTAGCAGCGTCCATTTTGTTCCGAGACAGTTTGGCCTCTCATCCGCCACCGTGCTGGTCACCGACCTGCAGCCGGACTCCAACTACAGCTTCACCGTTGAGAGCCAGAACGGGGTGTCAGACTTGAGCCCCACACCCAGGGGAACGGTAGTCATCAACGTCACTACATCACAGACAGGTGAGAGGAGCAGTGTTTGCTGACAGAGAAGGCTCGATTGTAGTATGATGTTCATCTGTGTCGGCGGGTTTTAGGATTTAAATTGCAGTAAAAACTGGAGGATTCTGCAGGATTTCACTGATATTCACTTTTAAAGGCTGATAAGAAAACAAAATCCTTTGGGGAAGAGATAGCGAGCTGAGTATTGTCCCTGATTGCAGTGTGCTCACAAATACATCAGGCTTCTGCATGACAAGTGTAAAAATCACCCCTGTGCTGCAGCCCTCTGATACCACAAGATGACACCTCTGCGTCTCTGCCCCCACATATATAATCATGCGTGCATCTTTCACAGCATGGGGACGGTGGGAAATTCATGTAAGTGAAGCAGCGTATGACAGGGCGGTGGTGACTTATAGCCCTCATCCTATGAATGTGTGAGCAATAACAGGGAGGAGGGAAGGTGAAAGAGGTGTAGGAGGTTGTTAACCTCATTAAGATCCCCACACGTCACACGTGCTACCCTCGACTGTATGTCACGCGCATTTATACGCGCACGGCACACACTTTCGACCCACGCTCGCATGTGCCTGGATGTAGTGAGAGCATGAGAGTCTGGGAAGGAAGTCGCAGGGTTTTGGGTTTACACGTTACTAACACAGAAGAAGAACACGCGTCACACAGACACACATCGCAGAATGCTGTGATCACACATGTATAAAACACCTTGTAAGCTCTCTCATTAGCAAAATTACATGAAGCGCGCTTCAAATATGGCTCCGCTCATTATAGCACAGCGGGTATCCAAATGTAACGTCTCTCCTCGCCCCCACAGTCCGCTCTCTTCGCCTCTTTTCGTTTCGCTTTTTTTTTTTGTTTTGTTTTGTTTTGTCTTGTTTTGTTGCTCGCTGAACTTTACTCTCTCTTTGTCGCTCATGCTTTCCCCTCTTGTTCTTTGTTTGCTGCAGTGAGCGTTGTGCTGAAGGAGAGGCGGAGCAAGGACAGTGTGACTTTGGCCTGGCAGGGTCCAGAGAGACCCAACGGAGCGATAGTGGAGTATGAGGTCATCTACTATGAGAAGGTGAGAGACGCGCGCACAGACACACACACACCCGACCACATACTAACTCATTTTTTAAAGGGGCGCAACACCGGTTTTACTCATGAAGATCAGTTTACTTGTTATGGAGCCCGTGTTACAAACTGGAGGTCTGGAAAGGCTTTTAGGGAATAGTTTGCGGAGGTACTCGCTTTTTTGCAGAGAGTCGATGAGAACATTGATACCACTCATGTGCAGTAAACATGAAGCATTTCTGAAACAAATTAACACATTACATCCAGTTTGTTCGACCCGTACAAAAACCAGAGAGTAAAACGGTCAATCTGACTGTTTCATGAGGTGTTATTTTGCAGATTATTTCTTGACCAGAACCAGTTGCCAGGCAACCAGCAGAGTTACTGTCCCAGGCAAGAAATATTCTGGCATATAACCTCCTGTAACACAGCAAATTGTTGTTTTTGCAGCCCAGTTCATGCATGGATTAACAAACTATATATAACATGTTAATTAATGAGCTTTACATGGGCTGGTAGGCAGGTTTTGATCCCTTTGGACAGAGCCATGCCAGCGGATTTCAGTCTTTGTACGAGCCCTAACGCTGTAGCTTCACGTTTAGGGTACAACTATGAGAACAATGTCAATCTTCTCAGCAAGAAAGCAAATAAGCATATTAAAAAAAGTCAAACTATACCTTTAAGTGCCATGCTAAATTTCTAGAGCGACTCTTCAACATGTTTAACACAACATGTTTCTTTCCTCCTCTTGTTCTCTCCATCTACATGTTGTTGAGGCTCATAGGACATGAGTTTAGCCCGAGGGCATGTCTGTAATGACTTGTTCATCACAAACATCTCTCTCTCTCTCTCTCTCTCTCTCTCTCTCTCTCTTTCTTCCAATCTCACTATCTCCATCGCTTGTATCCCCTCACATCTCCCCTACTGCTCACACCAAGCCAATTAACCACACATCTGTCGAACAAACCTCGTAAAACACGGTCAAGGTGATGAAATTAAGCCTCTGTACATGTGTATGTGTGCGTGTGTGTGTGTGTTGGCAGGCATTAGCAGTAAAATAGTGTTAATCCGTGTTGTAGAGTGTCTTCCATTAGGTAGAGTATCAGCCTCTCTGCAGGGAATCAGCTTACTGACAGACACACTTATTCTTTATTCATCCTCCTGCATGCATATTTGTAAGTGCACGCACACACACACACACACACACACACACACACACACACACGCACACCTACAAGGTAGTCGAGGAACGAAGTGAAGCAGGACTTGAGTAACCACATATTGCCCCCGAGTGTAAAGAGGATAAGATTTTAGACTTGACAGATGCTCATGTATAAATGCGACCAAATGGTCCAGTGATGAACAAATGAAAACTTAGTGAGGTGTATGTGGCCCCTGGAGACATTTAAATTTAACAATTTGAGCTTTCTATTATTTCCAGACTTTCATGTTTTTTTTTTTTTTTTAATGTCTCTTTTATATCACAGTCCATTGCTCTTTTTATGCCTTTAGAGTATCTGCATAATTTCAGCCCTTTTTCATCCGGGATCACTTTGTTTCTCGGACACTTCGTATTATCCACTGGACTCAGTATTTAACCCTTTCCTCTTGCTCTTTACTTTATTTCAGAACCAGCGGGAGCAGAACTACACAGTCTTGAAGACTCGCTCCAACATGATGACAGTAGACGGGCTGAAGCCAGGGACCACTTACGTGTTCAGGGTCAGGGCTCGAACCGACGGGGGGTACGGGAGCTACGGTGGAGAGATCGAATTGGAAACCAGCCACGAAGGTAAGAAATACATGATAAATATTTGTTTCCTCATAATGAATGAATAATTTCACTTCTATTTATTTTTTTTTTCCTTTTCATTCTATGTAATTGGATTTCTGACTTTTTCATCTATTTTGCTTTTTTTTGACGTGTCCTCATGGTTTTCAGATGAAAATTGGAATAGCAGGCAGCAGCTGCACTGAAAAGGCAAATCCACAGTGTTAAGACAACAAATTAGAGGTGAATGGCGCAGGTGAACAAGACGCACAAAGATTAACTGCAGAGCAAAGAGCGCTGATGTATTACGCCACAGTATAGTAAGAGTCTGATTCATCCTTCCTGCAGTTTAAATCAATCCAGCGGATGGTTATAAAATAGCTCACTTTTCATCCGAATGGCTCCTTCAGTTCTCGTCAGACAGAAAAACCTCGGCAGCCTCACAGGTTGTCATCTTCTGTACGTATCTGAACCAGTGGCTTGAAAGTATCCTGGAATACATATCAGGTAAAAAAGGAGACAACCCAATTTCACGATTGAGGAAAAAGAATGTGCAAACTTGCATTCCCGGATTGTCAGGTTTTGATTCACACCACCGACTGAAGCGAAAGGGGAGGGTAGGTTCATGAACTCAAAAGACAGAGAGTGAAACCACAGATGATCCTCTGCTCATCCGGTGAATTAATTTAAACCTGACTGGACATCTTATTACCAGGATTACTTCTCTTTTCAGGCTTGTTTTTATCCTCCCTACCGGTAATCTATGGAGAGCAGGATTTTGTTTTCCTTTTCTGCTTAAAGGAGATTGAGCACTTACATTTAAAAATGAATCCCACACTTACAGTTTGGGGGGAAAAAAAAAAGAGGAGGAGACACAAAGGAGAAATCTATGCCTGGTTCGATCTGGGCCAGTGGGTCCTGGCCCCACAAACTCTCTGTGCTCTGGGCATACCACGCTGTAACTCTCTCATGACGGTTTGAGGCTCCCATCTCGTCCTTTTCTCCTTTGTTTGCTGTCATCCACTTTCATTATCGCTTCATTATGCGCTCCAGGATTTTCTGCTTTAGAGGCCCCGTAATGTGCTCTTCAAAGTGAACATTGATTCCCAGACAGGCAGGCTGGGAGGGGGGGGATAAATCAGTTAATGTATAGCACTGCGCTATAGACTGTCTTTCTAGCATACAAACAGGCACACATTAGCCTACTAATCATTCGATAATCAATAAAAGTAATTCAAAGTTGGATTTCTGTTCCTGTCCTGCAACAAATATACATTATGAGAGTGTAAAAAAAAGATGAGGTGACTGCGTCTGCAGCTACTGGTTGCCACTTAGCTTTCATAAAGCTGGTTCATGTTCAAGTCCAGTGCTGTTAAAAAAAAAAAAATAAATAAAACAGATTCAGCTGACCCCGTAGCAATCATATCAAGGTTATCTAATCAGATCGATTCAATTGATTGTTAAAGAAGGCTCTATATGTGTCCGTCAGTAAATGTAATAGCAGATCAATGCGTATCTGTGCCTGCCTATGGGCATTCATTTGCCCCTTCAGCACACACACTCACACATTTACTGTATGTATACATGCACACACCGACACACGTGTCCACTCATGCTTAGCTAAGCCAGATAAATGGGGTATTTGTTTTGAGTAATGGCTCGATTGGTGTGGCGTAAAAATCGATGCGTCTTTGCAGAAAGTTCTCGGCGGTAGCCTTGTTATATGCGATGTTAACATATCCATTTGGACAGCGCAGCCGAATGGGAATGGCTTTCACGTCCACTCTCATAGCCTCATAGGCGATGCAGAGAGGGAGAGCGCTTTTCATCAAGGACCTTACTTACTATTCCATCCACCTCCCTCACTCTTTTTTACTCGTTCGCCGCGCTCTCTCTTCTTCCCTCTCCTTCAACCTCTGTCTTTTATCTCCCTTTCTATTGCCATCATATTTCATTCTCTCTCCCTCTTTCCCTACGCTGCGCTCACCTTGCTTGTCTTTTTTACTCCCGGCCTCCCTTCATCTCGTCTCCCCTTTCCTGCAGAAAACATCCCCAGCTTCTTTCCATCTTCCTTTATGCTTCTGTTTATTAATCTGCTGTGCTCCCTTTGCCTCCCGTGTAGATGTTTTTGCCATCGGGGACCCTAACCAGTCCACCATCCTGGCCGTGTCCATTGCTGGGGGAATCGTTCTCCTCATCTTCCTGGTGACTTGCTTCGTTGTCAGTGGAAGGTAAGACACCAAGGTCCTCTGCACATGATTAGTGTGAGCTTGAGGCTCAAGGCTGGGCAGAGGTAAAGTGTAGCATAGGTTTATGTACCATACACGTGTACATTCACGTATATGCAGTGGTTAACACACACACACACACCCACACACGAGCAGAATCTCCCACTTGGTCTCACTTCATGTCTCTGGTGCCTTTCTCTAAGGGATTACATGTGGGTGTGCTGAGGCAGGGCCTCCATCTTTGACATTTACACACTGCTGCCAAAGCCTAACTAAAGGCTGTGTTATTCTGTATGTGAAGAGCACGGACTCTCTATGATCACTCTCTTTGAAGGTAATGCTCCGTCTCAAAGAAGGCCAAAGAGGAGAAGGAGATGAGAGGGAGAAAGGAAAATAAAAGAATGCCGATTGGTGAGAGGCGAGAAGATGAAAGGATCGGAGTTAGGAGAGGGCTCTTTGGACGAAGAAGAAAGAGACAACGGAGAGGAGAGGAGAGGAGAGGAGAGGAGAGGAGAGGAGAGGAGAAAAAGGGATGACAGCCTGTGATTTACCATGCCCGTAACTAAATGTTTATCCTCTATGAGCTCCGACTAGATTAGCCACATGTTAAGAACTACACACACGGACGCAAACATGCACACACTAATGTACACACACTAAAAACATTAGTATTGATTCAGGTGATTGCTTATCAGGCTGAGTGCTCTATTCACTATTGACTAGGAGGGATGTAATCAGTGGAGACTGTCCTGCGTGGTGCACACACACAAACACACACACACACAGCTCGTGGATAGGAACACATCAACATTTTTTTAATCAGAGGGGAATTATGAGGTTGTGTCTGTAAGAAGCAAAACAACCTGTTAAACATAGTGTGCTACAAGCACACACGATGACACGAACACACACACTCAACTAATCAGGTTTCACAGGCTGGGGAGGTGTTAACTAGGTTTTACAGAAGGGTCGATGCACCGCCATCAATTTCAGGTCTCTCTCTCTTCCTCTTTCTCTCACTCCGTCTCTATCTATCTTTCCTCCATTTAGAGGCGGGGACGCCCGCGAGGAAGTGGGCTTGATTACTGCTTTCTATTAAACAACATCTGCGCTTCTGTCAAAATGCATGTGTGTCCGTGCGCGTAGGTGGAAGTGTGTACCGTGTTTGTGACTGGGGAGGTGGGGATCAAAGAGACAAGAGCAGAGGAGAGAGAGAGAGAGAGACAGAGAGAGTTTGGGGTTGGACAGAAGCAAGGCGAAGGAGAGACACGAGTGGAGGATGAAATGAGAGCGTATTACAGCAGATAGGCAGCGTGAATGACAGACTGCAGCGAGGAGGGGGGGGGGGAAGTACATCTGAAATATGTTTGCGCCACTAGAGAGCTACATTTTGAGATGGTGTGAAAGATAGAGAGAAAGGAGGAGGAGGAGGAGGAGGAGGAGGAGGCTTGAGAGAGATGGAGAGAAAAGGAGATTGATGGAGGGAGAAGGACAGCTAGCGGCACAATGGGGAGAAGGAGCAGAGGAAGATGAAAAGGTAGATTACAAGTGTGTTTGAGAGGGGAGGAGGTAGGATAGGAGAGATGATGGGTGGGCGATTGCATGCTTAGGTGCAATAGGAGTGTCATACTTCAGGTTCTGGAAGAACTGGGAGACATCTATAAATAAGGATCGGCCTCTCTCCTCTCGTGATGTCCATACATCCCAGTTTTTCATCTTCTTTACCTCCTGTCTTATCTGTCAATCAGTCCGTTTCTCCATTCACTCCCTCCTCCCTTTTCACTCATGTTCGGCGCTCCCTCCGCTTCTGCTTTTCTCTTCATTTTGCACCGTCTATCCGGCTTTTATTTCCTGTTCCGTTCTCGAAATCTACATTTGGATGAAACCCCACCCCCCGCCCCCCCTCCCCGTCCATCCGTAATGTATCGAGAATCTGATGTATTTGCCACGACCCATTCAGTGTGGACAGTGATTAAATTGGAATTGAAATTGACACTGAGAGTCAGCTAGGGTTGAAATGATTTCCCACCAGACATTTGCAAGGCCCTTTTTCTCCCTAAATGCCAGCTGTTTAAATCATTTCCACAATAATCACTAGACTAGAGAGAAGTGCTGGAGAGCTTTTTTGTTCTTGCTGTACACCTAGTTCACCTATTGAATCCACAATCCCGGCCACATTTTCAACACCCTCACAGACGTTTTTTTTTTTTTTTTTTAATCACTCAACCATAAAATAACTATGCCCATACAGTCTATCTGTCTTTCTCATTCACACACATACCCGCACGGGCGCATACACACTCCCTGCAGCCTTTGCTGGCAGGGTACTGAAAAGCCATGCCTCATAAACGGGCTGATTTGCAGGCCATTCTGTTCTGTCCTGTTCTCGTTTAATAAAGTGCTGTTATGCTATTGTTACCGCAGGAGGGAAAACATGGAAAAATGTCGAAAGCTCCTCAGACGCAGCACGGCGCTGACAAATCACACCGGTTATTGCCGCGTGCGTGCCATTACCGCGCCGCGAGTACACGCGCGCAAGTGTGTCTCCGCGTGTGAAGTTGGTGCTTTTGTCCTCCTGAGGGTGCTTTGGCAGGCTGGCAGGTGCGAGCAACGGGAAGCTAGCAAGTGACTGGCATAGCCATGGATTCAGCAGATGGCCTTTCACTTTCACAAAAAAAAAAAAAGTGCTCTCCCCTTCGGCCGTCACTTTCTCTCACTCCTTGTTAAACACGTTACAGCTTCGGCCTCCCGGCATCTGTGTGTGCGTTCTTTTGTTTTGTCTGCAGTCTAATGATTATCCAGCCTTACAACCGTCTTCTTTTTTGAATAGCCCGAGGCTTTGATTATGTGCAAGATTCCCGTGTTCGTGTTTTTAATGTGGGAGTTTTGGTGAGAAGTCAGCATGTTCCAGCGATGTGATTTTTTTTGTGGGGTGGGGTGGGGGGGGGGTTTAAGCAGCTCATCTGCTATGTGTCTCAAAGTCTGCCTTTATGGAGTACATCTGTTGTCAGAGCTGGAGATTTTCAGCAGGGAGTCAAGGGCCGCAATCTGTTCAAGGAAGTGTCTGAAGATCTTGAAGTAATAATGAGTGATCAATTGGATGCAAAATAAGATGTAGTCATTTGCTGAAATCTACTGATCGCCATCTTGCAGGGTGTAGCGTAGTTTTCATAGCAAAAACAACCTTATCCAAGGAGAGTTCTGAATCATAAAGAGGGAGAGGGAATAGAGAGAAAGCCACACAAGGAAATGTCATTATAGGTGTCGTCGTAACGCGGCTGATTCGAGCAGAAGGACCTCTCAGTCTCACTAATAGAAAGCGGTAACAGCTCTACCTTTTTAACACAATAGCATGTCGTGTTCATGTGAACGTTTGCGCGCGTAAGCTCTTTTACCTCCGCAGCATCTGTTGTGCAGCCCAGGGTTATTCTTAAAAACTTAATGACACAAAAGAGGAGAGGAAGGATGGGGGAAAAAAAAAAAAGTGGGTGCGCTGATGAAAACATGCTGCGGAGAGAGAAAGAGAGAAAGAGAGAGAGAGCAGAGTTAAGCGGGGCGTGAGAGGAGGAGGCTTGTAAGAAAGCGAAGAGCACTAATTTAGTGTAAAGCAGCTGAAAAACGGTTGTGTGTGTGTTTGCTTGTTTAGAATTCAAAGGAAATGTGAGAAATTGAAATTAAAAACACCAAAGTCGGTGAGGTTTTTCTTTGTTTTGTTTTTTTTAAAGTTTGGATGTGGGATGGGATTAAAAAAAGAAAATCAACAGCTTGGTTTTGAACCACGAAATAACAAAAACAGGAAAAAAAAAAAATGGAACAAAGGCACAGATAATAGACTCATGTTTGCCAAATGGCACTTACGGTGAGTTTGAAGGTAGAAATCAGCCAATGCACTTCCTTCTCTGTGGGTGGTGTTGGTCCGTTTGCTCGATAATAGCGCTAATCATTTGGCAGCCCTGTGATTGTGTGTGAAGTAAAACAGACCAGTATATGGAGGTGTGTGTGTGTACATAGATGCTGCGATGATGATGATGATGTGTGTGTGTGTGTGTGTGTGTGTGTAATGTCATTAGACAGATTTGCATGTGTTGCTTGGATGCCGGTGCTTTCAATTAATGCAGCTAAGCTGTAGGGTGCAGTTGAATACAGCTTTGTCTGCAGAATGCCTAGAAAGTAGCGTACAAACAGTGCAATAATAGCAGCTAGTTGCCGCAGGTGCAAAACTATTTCACACGAGCTTTATGCAAATGAGCAGATGTTGCAGTGGGATTGATCAAATGTCCTATAAACATCGGACAAATTCAAAACAGTTTTTGGCTGCAGTTTTAAAGTTTATAGACCATTTGAATAGATTCGACGGATCCGCGCGCACACACACGCGCACGCAGGCAGGCGCGCACAAGAGTACATGTTATGATCATGACCTAATCAAGGCGTGTTGGCGTGGTAACATCATTAGGGGAATTAGTTTCGCGCTGATCTGTTAGCAAATATAAAGATACACTTCACTTAATGATACAGATGACATGCTCCTCCGCTTCGTCTCCCCCCTCTTTCCATCCTCTCTCATTTGACCTTTTCACCGGGTTGTTAAAAATTCTACTACATTACACCAATTACCGCAGCCCAACTCCAAACCTCGCCGCCTCTCCTACGCTCCTTTCCTTTCCCCCTTTCCTCTCCTTTCTTTTTCCTTTCCTTCCCTTTCCTTTCATTACCACTCTCTTTAATGAGCAGGAGCTAAATGAAATGTTTCCAAACAGGGTGTTAATGAAACATAGGCAGATTTATTAGTCATAACTCTTCAGCTAATCATTTCCCCTTCCTAATAATTAGCCCGAGCTGAGTAAATCTTTTCACACTGTGGTCAAAGAATGCTGAGCCGGGGCCAGACACGACCAAGATGGAGAGAGAGAGAGAGAGAGAGAGAGAGAGAGAGAGAGAGCGAGCGAGAGAGGGGCAGAAGAAGAAATCTTATTCACTCACTACATCATCCAGACTTTTAGTCAGAGTTTGTTATTTTGTCATGCTGTTTTGACTCTTAATTAATTATCCACAATCAGCTTTTATTATATTCATAGTTTATTAGCACCCGAGCAGTGAATGAGTTCTGTTTTTCAGCTCGGTGAAAACAAACTTAATTTTGCTGTGAAATAATGAGAGTGAATTTAATCCATTGATTTCATTCCCGGTAATTATTTTTTATTTAATAGCTTGATATGAAATGGAATCACCATTATCATGAGTAATGATGAGAGCAGATATCCACAGCAGGGTGTGTGTGTGTGTGTGTGTGAGGTGGGGTAGAAGGGGGTGGTGGAGAAAGGAGGATAGATGTGTCATTTCATTGTGTCATGCCGGAGGGGTGACTAATGATTTACTGATTTCATTTTTCTAGTCATTCTGATTAGCAGTGGGAAAATAATGTGGAGAGACAGGAAATGAAAGAGGAGAGGAGAGGAAAGAAAACGAGTACAAATGAAAGGAAAGGAAAGGAAAGGAAATGAAGGAAAGGAATCGAAAGGAAAAGAAAGGAAGGCAACGTAGTATATTTCTGTATGAGTGATCCCCTCTGACTCTTCCTTGTCTTTGCAGTGTATCAATTTCGCCTCTCATCTTCCAGACAGCAGCCGGGCCTCTAATCCTATAAAAGGTAGCCAGTCATATAAAACAAACTGGGCGATACCACGCAGCTCAGATCTCATGCTTTATTAGCTCTCTTCACGTCTCAGGTTAACGTTAGACCAAGGTTATTCACTCAAACAGTCTTTTATCTCGTCTCTCCTGTCACCGGCGCATCATCGTCCACACAGAACTTTGTAGTGTTTGGTCCGTCTCTTTTGTCAAACTTTGTTTCAAGGTTATACCACAATCCATATTTACCCTTTCTGCTCTCTTCTTTCTCTCTCTCTCCACTTTTAGTGCATAATCATGTTTTTTATTCTGTCCTACCAAAGTTTCCCCTTGTTTGATCTCCGCTTTGCATCCCTTCTCTGTTCTGTCACTTTGTACTCTCTCTATTTTCACGCTTTTTTTTTTTTTTACTCATCCGAACTCACTTCAGTTTCTCTGCTTCACACCCTCCTACCTCCAAACTTTTTTCTTTCTTTGTCCTTTCCTTCTCCAGTTCAGATAGAAACTCTAGTGGATGAGTAGGCCATATAATTTATGGAAGTTGTGGACTGCAGGCTCTAAATGCATCATGTCGGAGAATACAGTAGCATTTGTGTGATGTGATAACCCAATCTGTATCTGACAGGGGTCAACCTCCTTCACACTGCACTGTCAGGCTTTGGCAGCCCCAGCAAACTAAAGCGACAGCAAAATCACTGAGTACTGGTTTTAATTATCAGAGGAAGCACAAATCAGCGCAACCGGACGCAGTAGATGTTGTCTCTCACTCTTTTATAGCCTGCAGTTAGACTGAGGGGGAAATGGAAGCAGCAACAGAGCTCGAGGCTAATAGACCAATAAATGAAGACTTGGCATAATAGTGACAATATCTGGAAAAGGAGGCGGCCTGCTTTGTGGCACATGTTGTAAACCTTTAAGAAGATTATACAGTCAGGCTGATTCACAGTGTTTCATACAGTATACAACGCGGGCCACCTGTGCTTTGGCTCACCACACAACTATGTTTAAGTCTCAAGATTTAAAATTCAAAGTGGCTAGAGTACGTTCATTAGCAATGATAGTAAAATATATATTTTTATATTAAAAGGCTAAAAAAAAAATTAAAAATTGGCCAGGTGAAGGCGGGCTGTTCGTTTTTTTTCCACGTATATAGAACTGTAACAATGTGGCGCACACGCCACGTTATTTTTGGAAATGCACACGGCAGTGCAGAGGATTCACAGAGGACAATGTGCAAGACAAGGCAGAGGATATACAGAGGACAGAAGACACCATCCTGATGGCCCGAGGCAAGATATAATAAAGTTTGCACCACATTCATGGTCAGCAATGTCACCTGACAAAGAGACGAGTCTGAAGTTCAGTTTTCACCGCATCGGTTCATCTCCATGTCTAAAACACCTGAAAATAGCCTGAATGCTCCAGACTGTCTTGTTGAGTGAGTTTAAGTTTGCTTGTGTTTATTCATGTTGATAACGGCATGCACTTTATGTTGCTGAGGTTTCCGCACGCTGTGATAGAATCCGTCCTCCTTTACCAGGTCTAAATGAGTAAAACACGGGAAAATAACGTGATGAGCGTTAAGTTTTTAAGTTTGTTTAAACCCCTTCCTCACATTCACACTACACTGAATGGCTAACCTACTGTTACATGAGTTTTCTCTACACGTCCTGCAGCCACACTGTTGTCTGACACTCTTCTCTTTGTCATTTGCTTTTAATCTGTCCATCACCTCTCTTCCCCTTTCCTTTACTCTCCCTCGCAGGGAGCTATGTTCTCATAGTGCTGTACTCTGTTGTTGCGCTGTCCACCCATGCTGCCGTTATTCTCCATCCTTCCTTGCCTTTTCTCTCCTGCGCATGTAGTCACTGTCCCTATTGTAGAGGTTTGACATCTCCTCCTTGTTGCTTTCCCTTCTTAGACGTTCCAATTCTATTAGGCGCTCTTTCTTCTCGTAACATGTCTTCTTTATCTTCAGCTCCTGTTGTTGCAGCACAACTCTGCCGCCCCACCCCTCCTCCTTTCTACCCACTTCCCTTATGTTAACCTTCAAGTTTCTATTCCTATGGCTGCCTCCCCTTCTCCCATCGCTCTTCCCCTCCATCTGATTGCTTGTTAGTTGGTATGCAGGCTTGGACCCCTATTGTGCGTTCTTGCCTGTCAGCACTCTCCCTCCATCTCCCTCTCCACCTCTCCCTCTATTTTTTTTTCTCTTTGCTTTTCAGCTCCTTGTGTCCAGTCTTTCTATTAAAAAAAAACAAACAAAAAAAAAAAACAAAAAAAAAAACAGAACATACATAGAAAAAGTAGCGGGGCTGTTGGGGAGGGGGGGTGAATAAATGGATGGAAACCGGAGAAAGAAAAAGAGGATATGGGTTATTGGACAGGGGAATGTTTTTACTTAAAGGAAGAATTAAAGAATATAACACCCCAGAGAGATAAAGGGCAGCGAGTGAGAGGAAGGGAGAGAGAGAGGGAAACGGGGGGAGGGGCTACAGCGACGATAATATATGGATGGAGCTCTATGAAGGTGGGAGCTTGCTAGCAGGATGACAAATGGGTCTCGAGTGACAGAGTATTATATTAAAAAGTAAATTGATATGCAAATGTGGAGTGTGTGGCTTTGGAGGACGGGGATAGCCTGTTGTCCTCACTGAAGTGGAACAGAGAGAGGCAGAGAGAAAGGTGAGAGCCTGCGTGCGATAGTGATATCGCAGTCCATTAAAGTGTGTGTTTTTTTGCGCGATTGTTGCAGGTGTGTGTACTTTGAATCCGCGTGAATATGCTGCTGTGTGTGTGTGTGTGTGTGTGGTGGTGGTGGTGGTGGTGGTGGTGGTGGTGGGGGCACGGCAGAATATAGTGCAATTGGATGGCAGCTAAATGGAACAATGATTCCTCCCACAGTGACAGATAATGCTAACTTCACACTGCAGTACAGCAGCATAAAGGAAGAAGCTCGTGGCAATGCAGGAGGACTACTGTGTCTCATTATGAAGTCTGTTCCAGCTCAAGAGTCTATGAGTGCTCATAGTGAGGCATCCAAATCAACTAGCCGCTAAGTAAGGCTACACAGTGACCATAACTATGTTTTCTACATTTTCGGGTCCATTTTGGGTAAATACAATCAATTCCACCATATCGCCTATGAAATTTACTCGTACACTATATACAGCAAACACAATTTGCCTGATGCATTACAGAGGAAACATGCATGTAGTTGCCTGACAATGTTTTTTTTTTTTTCCCCAATCCATGAAGTGTGACAGTCCTGCACAGTTAGAGGACTTTGATACCAGAGACCGTGTCCCACATGTTGTCAGGTCGAGGCTTACAAACTTAAGCTACTTAAACGGACCAAGCCCCAAAGCTACTCAGGTGTATAAAAAAAAAAAAAAAAAAAATCCTGATGTGCTTTCCTGACTCTGCGTATTGGCTCCTAAACCTGGAGGCCAAACCACATCAGCACCACCAGCAGCAGGCAGAGGGAGAGAGACATCACTCTATGAACACATTTGGTTATGGTTAAAGAATCACGTTCAGGTCAAACAGCAAGTCAGGGTTGACTTTTTGAGTATATGAATAAGACTGCAATCTTTTTCTAACTTTGACTGAGAGCTTAAGGCGCCAGTGATGTTGAATATTATAGTCACACTGAGTATTTTAACAATGAACATATTTTCCCATTATGTAATATATCTTAGAAACACTGATGACCTTATACTAAGAAGGGGCAAATCCCTGATGAAAATATGACTATTATAAAATTAATATTAAAATATATTATTATAGTGTTGAAGTGATTTTAAAATACTGTGAGCTAAAGAGAATGTTTTGAACATAAAGTGAGAAAAGTGGACCGGCTACAGAAAAGAAAAATACTCAACAAAAACCCTACTTGTTTAAAGTTCACTGCAGAATGAGAACAATGCATAGAAATGTGTGATTAACATACAAAAGCTATTTGTTCGGTTATGTTGTTTTTGTACTGTTGCCACGTTGCCGCTTTCAAATGTAAAATATGCAGTAAAATATTAAAGTATATTTAAAAAAAAAAAGATACCCATGACACTGGGAAAATGGCTTCTACATTGTCCTCCTGAGTCCAGTTCCAGAGCCTATAATAGATGAATTACAGGTCAGTTGCATTTAGTCGAAGGTATTAAATAAAATATCTATCTCAAACACACACACACACACTCACACACACACACACACACACACACACACAGACACAGCTGTTGGGGGGGGAAACAAAAGCCACAGCCATGTCAGGTTTTGTGCCATGTTTAAGACTGCAGCGCTAATGATTCATGACACTTCTAACTGAAGAGGAGAAATGAGTCGCTCTGTAATTACTATGGAAATGTGTTCATTTCCCATCAGACACACACACACACACACACACACACGCAGCCATGCACCCGTGGAGACACACACACACACACACTAATGCAGATACCCATCCAGCAATGATGGGGTAGTGTTTTAAATGTTGGTTTTGGTGTTTTGCATGCATGTGTGTGTGTGTGTGTGTGTGTGTGTGTCTGTGTGTGTGTGTCCCCATAGGATTATCACAGTTGAAGCAGAGGTGTGACCCATGTCCCCATTCCCCATATGTTCTAAACACATGCCCCAAAGCACTGTGTGTGTGTGTTTGAGCGTGTGTCAAGGGGGTAATGATAGTCCCTTGGTGTTTGACTGGCTTGAGCCCAGCTGATAACCAGGTGGGGCCCCGGCTCCCCGTTCATAAGAACATTATGCCCCCTCCCTCTTTATCCCCAAATACCAGCAACCGGTCTCTACCCTTATGTGTGTGTGTGTCTGTATATTCCCAAGACAGCCTATTGATGTCTGGGTTATACCATGCGTTCAGCTGTGTAAAATCAACACAAGGATTAAACACCAAATGAGTGAGATTTACTGAGCCTAGCGAGACTCCACTCACATTCTTAGTCACAACGCTTGACTCTGTCCTGTTTTCCTCTGTTTGCTTATTTTTGTCTAACTTCTCCTCTCTCTTGTCTTTATTAAATCTCCGCTCGCTGTTTCTTTCAGTCTCCCCTTCTCCCGCCTTCGTCCTTCCTCCACCCCGCTTCCTTAAATCACATACTGTCTGTGCTGCTGATTCCCAGTTACTCTTGGCCCTGAGCCCAAATCAATGTATCTTCGTGATGGACAGACATACTGACGGGTCTCTGCTCTACCTGTACAACACTCAAGGAGGATGGGGTTGAAAGAGAGAGAAAAAAGGGGAGACGAGAAGAGACCGTGTAGTATTTATGTCGCGCTTAGTACCTCGTTATATGAAACCGCTTTTTACGTTTTATGTCCTAAAAAAATGTTTGTGCTGAATTTAAAAGAGCAGTAAATCTCAAAGACAACTGTATGGGTTATTAGGGCTGTTAAACACAGTACCCAACACAATACCCCCCCCCCACAAAAAAAAACAAAAAACACACACACTAACAGCATCCCCCTGTGAGGTCTGCGAAACAGAATAAGTTTAACACTTCCTCACAGCTGGCTGGCAGGATGGAGTTGATCAATTTGTCAATACTCTGTCTTGATCGTTGGACTGACCCACGCCGCGGGGTGCATCCATGTGTGCACGGGTTTGGGTGGAAAAAAGAAAGGGCATCGTGTGTGTGTTTGTGTGTGTGTGTGTTTGTGTGTGGCCCATGATAATATCGAAGGCGGTGGTTTACGGCCAGAGGGATCCGTAGAGAGATGTATGGATGTGCCTCTATAGGGACATTTATGACACACTCATTCACTAAACCTCTGGCATAACAGCTTAGAGGGTGGTGTGAAATTGACGGGTAGAAGGTGAGAGAAGGAGGAAGAGAAATATTATTTTTCCTTCCAGGCTTGTCTTATACAGTGGAGCTGGGTGTGTAGAGACAAAGGGGACTATCTGGTTGTTTGCGCACACAGCTATTGGCCGTGCACACTGTAACACAGGAAATTCCTTGAAATATCACAGCTCTAATATACCAAACACTTGAGTGCAATTGCACATACACTCAAGGGTATGTAATCTTCCATAGACATGCTACAAAAGTATATATAACAGTGCATATAATGGTTTATATACGTGATCATAGAGTTGTGCATTTCTTTTTCAGGCACTGTGGGTATATCAAAGCCAAGCAGGACCCCGATGAAGAGAAGATGCAGTTCCAACACGGCCGAGGTAAAGACACAAACATGTACAAATGTCTGTTTGTTTGTTGCTATCAAAAATGAGTAAGTTCCATGCACGGTGCACACGAATGCATCTTGTTTTGTTTGTCAAACGCAATGATTTAATGTTAATCATTGCGTTTGACAACTCCCCCCATACACACACACACACACACACACACACACACACACACACAACATGTCTTCAAACCAAACTTCACACCCACCTGCAATGAATTACATAATGGAATTTACGGCTACAAACAAAAGTGAGAATATTTAATCATTTGGAACACAGTTGAACACTCCAAGAGAACCAGCAAGACCCTGAAAAGTTTGTTTATTCACATAAAGTCATATTTAGTCTACATACCTTCAAATGTACCATAAGAGCTGTTAGAGCTGCGGAGCATCGTGCAGCTACACAGTGTCCAACTCAGTAGCATCCTCGGCTGAATAAGCCACATTGTTTCGCACTTTTCTAGCACAAATGTTTGCTGGCAGCTGAAGCTCCGTATGGGTTCCTGTTAAAATGACTCATTTTAACACCATTGCTAACAAAGTAGTTATGTGTTTAATTATGTAATCATTTGTAATGTCACTCAAACAGAGCACCCACACTCGAGCTCCCATTTCAACACGTGTTCACGCTGGTGATATGAGTAGGAATGAGGGTCAGCTGCTGGAGGAGACCATTTCCAGAGAGGGATTAAAAAAAAACAAAAAAAAAAACTACTAATGCTGTTAACTTTTTAAAATAAATGTAATACCATACACCCTCCAAAAGCTGGCTATATTTCAGTACATTTAGCGTTTATCGTTTTTATTTATTGTCTCAGTCAAGCTTCCAGGCAGCAGGACCTACATCCATCCTCACACCTACGAAGACCCCAACCAGGCTGTCAGGGACTTTGCCAAAGAGATCGATGCTTCCAATATTCGCATAGAGAGAGTCATTGGAGCTGGTGAGTTGGCAGTAGTAGATTATATTAATAACTCAAAAAGTACATCAAACTAATTCTCTAATTGAATTCAAATGGCTAAAACTAGGGTTGATTTTTATGGATTCTTTTGAGCTATGTTTGCACGCATGATTAATTTTTCCTTGTTTTTTGGCACTGCGACGCCTGTAAGATTAAATACTTTTGGTTACATAAAACAATCTGGAGTCAATATTAGGTATTATCAGATACAGATAAGAGCGCTCAGATATTCATCAGTTGTTCTAGCTGCCAGCAAGCCTGTCTTTTTGACTCTGTGCGTGTAGGAGAGTTCGGGGAGGTGTGCAGTGGTCGGCTACGTGTCCAGGGAAAAAGGGAGATCTACGTGGCCATCAAGAGTCTGAAGGCGGGATACTCCGACAAACAGAGGCGGGACTTCCTGTCTGAGGCCTCCATCATGGGACAGTTCGACCATCCGAACATCATCAGGCTCGAGGGCGTCGTCACGAGATGTGAGTCGCTGAGTAACAGCTTCACTTGGTCCTGCGCGTGTGTGGGTGGATGACATGTTTCTGTGATCGCGCACTCCTCTCTCCTGTGTCACATACCTGTGTGAGACAGCGGAGCTGTTTGGTGATGTAAATAGGAGTTGACCCTGGAACAGATAAAAGCTCCGTTACCATGGCAACGCATTGATGACGTGCATGTGAGCGGCGACTGTCCACCTCTCAAGCGACCACTTGTTTACTTCGCATGATTGTGTTAGGCAATTAGAGCGAGACTGTGTGTTCATAGACACGGGTCTGGTTCAACAAGATGGCTGATTTGTTATCGCCGGGCCTCGCTCTCACTGTCTCTCTCTCTATCTCTCTCTCTCTGTCCACGTATCCCTCTCTTGTCTCATATCCCCATCTCACACTCCTCCTGCTTTCTCTCTCAGCCAGTGTCCATCTAATCTTCTCATTCGATCGCTCCCCCATTCCTCTCTCTCTCTCCTCTCTGAGTCAATCCTAGTCTCCTCTCCTGTCTCTCTAGTGCTCTGTTTGTCTCCCTCAGTCAACACAAAACCAGACAACATACCCTTTTCTCTCAGTTTTAGCCCTTTGATCGCATTAGTCACAGGCACAATTTGCTCTGTAGTTTCTTCTGATGATGCATTAGCTCTTTATAAGAAACCGCCAGAACAACAACAACAACAACAACAACATGGAGGAAAGTCTAGTTTTTGCTCTATCTGGGTATTTCTGCCTTTATGACCAAGACAAATGGCGCTGAAATGGTCCAACAGTGACAAATGTGTAAGTATTTTCTTTTGCCATTTCTGGTTGGCAGCAAAGCAGATATCATAATCATCATTAATATCACAAGTATAAAAATCTCTTCCTGCTTTCCGGTGTAATGACAGATGGTTTGGTTTTATTCAGTCTCCAGTTGAAATAAATGAGACTGAATGAAAATAAAAGCCTTTGTCATTCAGAGTGAAAAGTTTGCTTTTTGATATCCTAAGCGAGAAAAAAAAATCAAAACTTTTGAAAAACTATGATGCAAGCCTAGTCAGGGGCTGTGTGAGCAGTCGGTTTAAAGGAGGCAATTTTCTGTCACACCTCACCAGTTCTGTGTTTTATTATTTTAAATGTGAAAACAAGTGATCACTCACTGCAGGTGTTGTCATTATTGCTGTATCTCTGTTAAATTTGCAGTGCAGCAGGCCATGATGAACAGGTAGCGTTTATGATGATCAAATCCCAATTTTCGGCTAATTTATTTGGCAGATGACAGAAACGGGAGGGGAAAAAAAAAAAAAGTCAGTGATAACAACTAAATGGCGAGTTTGCCTGCACGATAACACGGGAAAGTTGAATAGAGAAAGCAGAGGAGGACAGGCTTTAGCCTTCTGCCTTCGGTTCAGGAGCTCAAGTGGGGAAATCTTTATGAAATCGACCTGAAAACACCAGTGTGGACGCGCGTACTTTGAGCCTAAACTGAGTTTTCAAAAAGAGCCGGTTTAATGTCTCTTTCCCCTCTTGCTGATGTTTCTCTGTGCCACTGCTCTGCTCCTTTTCTGATCTTGTTTGTCGGAGATCCACAGACAAGCAAAAGGAAGAGGGAGACGATCGCTACATGTACGTAAAAAAAACAGAATTGTAAACACGGCAGGGAGACAAATAAACCTCCGCTTTACGCCCCATCTCACTCCCCCTCTCTCCGTCACGCACGGATCTTCAGTCCATCGCACACACCGGTGCTCAGTGGCACTTAGGCCAACAATAAAAGAGCAAATGCATATGCATAGGCTTTTATCATGAATATTAATAATTCATAAAGTTAATTGGATGTGTTTTTTAGCCTCATGAATATTCAGCAGCTTGCATATTAAGAACGAGACCCCGCTGCATTTCTTATTCATTTCCTCTTACTCTGTCATTCTTTCCCTCTCTCTCTCTCTCGCTGTCTAAACAACGCTTGATGGTTGGCTGTGACCTTTGGTTAGCAGGATTGAAGCAGTTTGTGGAAGCACGGCAACAAACTAAATCAAATGTTTTTTTTTTTTGTTCTGACAGGCAGCCGTGTAATTACAGCACTTTTCTTCCTGATGGCACACATACTATTCTGATTTAAAATAGAATAAATTCATGAATTACTGCCAAATCCTTGAAATAATTTGTGAGGAGGGGACAATAGCGGAGTTGACAGTAAAACAGCCACTGTAAGTTAGTAGCGGAGCGTTGGCTCGACAAGCATCTCACTTAAAACGTAATCAGGTGCTCTCAACTTTTGCCGTGCTCGATGAATCTTCAGAGTGCGCCTCTGCTTGTTGTTTTTGCGGTGGATGCGCGTAAATGAGTGTCTGCTTTTACATGCGTTTTTTCTTTGTGCCTCGCTTCTCACCTGTCTTCACGGCACATTGGGAAGCTGATAGAGCCCCTCAGAAACAAATCTCACTAGCGGAGCAGTAATTTCACAGGTCACAGCCCAGGGTGTGTATGTGCGAGTGACGGGGTGAGAGTTGAGATGGGTCAATAATTCCTTCAGGCCTTTTTCTCAAGCACCAGCTGGTCCCTTCACACTGCCCTCAGTCTAATCAGGCAGGCTGACCCTGACTGCTCCGGGCTCAGGTGTTTTGGATTGGTTTGTGTAGGTGTAGGAGCAGTAGAATCAGCAGCTGCAGGAGTACTATTGGTCGGAGTAGTACTAGGGGTAATTGCTGTTGTTGCAGTACCACTTCTGTAGAGGCAGTCACGGTGTTAACAGTAGCAGAAGTAACTGTGATGGTATAAAGCAGCAGTAACAATATGAATGGCAGCACTACTGACACTCTGACAACAGCAACACGTCGTCTTCAGAGCTTAAAAGAGTAAAATGATAGTGTTGTATTCATTGCTCCCAGCACTCCCAGATGTAGACAGACAAAATATATGTATTTATAAAGAAAAATACACAATGAGATTAAAGCATAAATGCACTTGAACCTGTAAATTTACACCACGATATTCTGTGTGTTTTCATAATGATCCTGTTAGTCTCCAAGCCGACTGTTAAAGTAGGAGGGGAAATTAAATGTATGGCTGCCACTACCTCTTCTCCCTCAGTACCATTATTTCAGATGCTACTATTCATTGTGCAGCCTCTACGCTCAAACCTAAGAGACTCTGCTGCACAACACTTTCTCACATAAGACGATGTAATAGGACTGCAACTGCAATTTTTTTTTTAAATCAGTGATTTGTTTAGTGGGAAAAATGCCTCTTGCAATTTCCTAAAGCTTAAAGTTACGTTTGCTTTGTCTGGCCAATAGTCCAAAAGCCCAAAAGTATTCAGTTTTCTGCCTGTTAGTCAAAGAAAATATGTGGATCTCACATATCAGAGGCTGGAACTGGAGAAATGTATCGTTTGGGCATGAAAGATTACTTAAACCGGACCATTTCAGCTCTACAATGTAACATTCTAGGGGCGCACACATGAAAAAGGTGCCCATTTAAGTATGTGGCTGTATACAGATCAGTAAAATGTAAAGTGCTGCTTCTTTGTCCAGGGTTGATTCTCCTGCAGCGCTATTATCAAAATACCAAATAATGGACTTTCAGATGTAGAGTGTGGCAGTACAGGAAGCATTGTACCACTGTAGAAAATATTAGGCTCTCCAAGTACCGCCATTATGACCAATGATAAAACACAGTTCAGTTATAATTTAAGATCATTTATTGTTGACTGAACAGAATGAGTTCAAAAACCAGAAGCTCATTTGGTGGGAAAAGGGTTTTAACTGATGTGGACTTCCTAATATTTCCAAATTGGGGCCACGATTGCAGTGTTTTCGAACCACTCACTTTACATCCACTTAGTAACGTGCAATCATATTTTAGCTTGTAACTAATTATAGATGTTTGTGTGTGCTAAACGCTCTGTGCATGAGTGTGACCACGAAGCGGGCTGATATTAAAACATCACTCAAACTCTTGTCGTATTTGGATAGCATAATATGAATTTTAATAATTTGGTTCATTTTAAAAAAGCGTTTTAGGGATTCCTCCAAGTACCACAGTTTGAGAAGCAGTTCACTAGTGGGACAAATGTTCTTGTTCTTGATGTTGAGGGAAAAAGTGCAATTGTAGATTTTGTTGTAGCATTTATTAACATAGATAGTCTTACAAGTAACAATATCAGTAAAAGTCTGATTATTTGAAGTAGTGATGGAGGCAGTTGTGATATTACCAGTACTTGTAGTGGTGTTTCTTTTTATTTTGCACAGTTTTATTTTGTATTGGGAATGTGCATGAGTGCCTATTTTGGCTGTGTGCAATTTCCCCTTTCATTCATTTCTGTGTGTGTGTGTGTGTGTGTGTGTGTGCGTGTGTGTGCGTGTGTGTTCTCCCCGCTCCAAACCTCATAAGCCTTCAGCCCCTGCTGTATGCCACTCTAATAACCTACTCTGCTGTCTGTCACCTGATTGTTGCTATTGTCATGCTAATTAGAGCACCACATGCAGAAAAAGAGAGAGAGAGAGAAAATAGATCTTTCTTTTCTCTATCTGCCTCTCTACACATCAGGAAAGTGCAGCAATCTGCCCCTCCAACCCCCCCCCCACCTCCTTATCCTCCCTTCATCTCCCCCGTCCCTCATTTTATCCATCCGTCCTTTATGTGTTTTACAATCGCTGCAACAATCGGCTCATTTGGAAAACCCTCAATTACCGAGCTCCATCTCATCTGCCCACATCGTACACACACACACACACACACACACACACACACACACACACACACTCACAAAAAAAAAAAAAACCCTGCTCTACAAAGGTGCTGTTAAAACTGGCAAAACCGCATGTCTTTTCCGCCAGTCGTCTGTTTGAAGAAACTAGTGATTAGTTTTAACTGTGTGTCTTTGTGCTCTGAACAATAAGTGTTTGAATGTTTCCTGTGAGACTGTTTGAAATTATTCATGTTTTGAATGTGTGTGTGTGTGTGTGTGTGTGTCTGTGTGGATCTGGAGATTGGACCGCGGAGACAAACGAGGAAGAGGGGGGAAAAACACGAGGGGCAACGTAGCGAAAAAGGTGACGGTGATGGGAATGCGGGACAGAGTGAAGGGGGAAGGAGGGGACGGATGGATATGAGGTAGGATACAAGAGTGAGGAAATGAGAGAAGATGGGGCTTGAGAACAAATGAGGGCAAAGAGGAGGGGAGTAGATGTGCAAAGAGATTCGAGGTAAAAGGGGGGGAGAGAGAGAGAGAGATGGCGAGGAGACAAACGTGAGGAAATGAGAGAAGATGAGAAAGCGAGGAGAGGGGAGGAGAGGTGAAGAGCAGGCATGGAGATAAGGTTATTGAGTTTCTGTCTCTCAGTTTCTCTGCACCCCCTCACGCACACATGGAGCTTCCCAGAACAGAGATCTGTCCTGTGTTAAAAGCATTGTATCACTTAGTTCGGACCCTTAACATTAATCAATACAGCAGTTATTTCATTTTCTCGTTTGTACCTTGGGCCGTCTCGTTCAATAATGCGGTAATGCGGCCCGCTGGTGCGCACACAAAGATAGCCACTCATAATGTAATTGTCCAGATGTATACAGACTCGATCACTTTCATTTACACTCACGCCGACACACACAGAAACAGCCTCTCATAATGAAATTGACCAGCTGTATTGCATATATACGTTGTCTTTATCACGCACACACACACACACACACACACACACATTCACGTGTGAGGCCTAAATGACTTTGTCCTGGGGAGAGCAGAGACAACATTTTCTACTTTCACTTAATGAAGAGCTGTAAAAAAAAAAAAAAAAAAAAAGAGCAAACTCCTCTCTGATCCATTCCATAACACACTCCACCTGGCAGAACATCAATACCCAATCTGCACACACACACACACACACACTGGCGGGTGTTTTTAGCTCCACAAACGACTGTGTTATTTCTGAAGACGATGAAAGGCAATAAATTGGAATGAATATGGACGTGATTAGTTAATTATGTGCTTTCAGGAGGAAATTGAGGAGCGCTCGTGAATGTTTGGAGGAGTGCAGCTCCACGACGAGCTGGAGAGGCGTCGTCCTGCTCGTGTGTGCGCGTTTGAAATGTGGACGGCATGTGATGAAGTCGCAACAAGGAGTGAAAGGGACTCATTGAATGGTTGAGAGTGTGTGGGGTGTGTGCGTGGTGTGTGTGTGTTTGCGCTGGCACCCAACAAAAAGAGACAGAATGAGCTAATGTACAGTGTGAGTGCATGTGGTCGGTTTTATTAGAAACCTCTGTTATCTTTCAGAGTTGCAGGGAGATAATTCTGTGTGGCAGGTGTCCAGATGATAGCGAATGATAGCAGAGAGTGTGCGTATGTGTGTGTGTGTGTGTGTGTGTGTGTGTGTGTGTGTGTGTGCGCGCAAGTGCGTTTGTGTGTGTAAGAATACATGCCAGGCTCACATGGTCCTCAAAGTCAAGACAGCAGTTTCATTGTGCTTCTCTCTTGACCGCATCTAACTCCGTGGGCCTGAAAATAATATTCTCCTTCACTGGTAACATACATGGGCTTACACACAAACACACACTCAAACACATAATTGGTTTTCAGCGGTAGGTTTTTCAGCTCTTTTCCATTTTATGGCTGTCTATTTTGTAGAATGTGACATTCAGATGTGTGTATATCTGTCTGCTCTGTATGGGTGCACACAGAATAACACACATACGTTCAAATTCACAGGGTACTATAATCTGAGACCCAGTTTTCATTGGTTACTTATCTGAAAACTATCGTCTTCATTAATAAATTGGTTAGAAAACGATGTCTCTCACGATTTCCTAATGTCTAAAGTCACGGGTCTGACCAACAGTCCAAAGATATTAAGTTTACTACCATGTTATAAAAAGAAAAGATGGAAATTCTCACATTTGAGAAGCTAGACCTGAGAATTGAAAAATGACTTTTTTGACCATTTCAGCTCTACAACAGTACGGGAACACACACAGGAAATAGGATACCTATCATGAGTCTATCATCTGAGACGCAATTAAGCACACACTGACACGCACGTCCCAGGCGGAGGCTGTGCAGAGTCAGGCCTCCTTTTTCAGTCAGCATCAATCGCATCAACTGTTTTATCTGTCGCTGTGAAAAAACACACACGCACAAAAGCAGACACCTCTGATCAGAGCTGAAATCAGGCGGTCATCATTGCGCCGTCGCTCCCCACTTGCCATGCCCTGAAACCAGCTCTCTCTTTCACACACACACACACACACACACACAGAGAGTGACACACCACACACAACACAGGCCCCATGTGGAGATAAATGTGACCAGCAGTCCTCACCCCCAGCAGAAGAAAATCCAATTCTCTTTCACTTTTATCCCTGAGACTAATGTTACTGTCAAAGAAGACACCACCACCAGAGACCAGGCAACTCTGTTTGTGTGTGTGTGTGTGTGTTTGCTGCAGTGAGATAGTGAATTCATTTAAGGTGATGTATTGCTGTCTTTACCTACAATCTCACTGTAGGCCTCGGTGGTGTTGTTCCTGCCTTTCCATGACAAGCTCTTGACCCCTCCTCCTCCTCCTTCTCCTTTCCTTTCCTTCCCTGCTCCTCTTCTCTCCTTTCCTCCTCCGATCCATCTTTCTTTTCCTTCTTATATATCTTTTAACCTTTTGCTTCACATGTCCACTTTAGGTTTTCCTTTCCACGTCAATGTTTTATATTTGTCTTCCATTCATTTCTTCCCCTTTTGAGCTTTTTCTTGTCAATTCCAACTTTTAACTCAATAAAACTTTATTGCCTTGATGTTTGATTTAAAAAAAAAAATGTTGTGTTGATGTCAGAGTTGGTAAATAATTTGTAAAAAGAAAAAGACAGATGGAAAAGAAAGACTTGGATTTTTGTGGGTAAATTTTGGGAATATGTCATGTCTACTTTCTCGTTCATTCTGTATGAAGCCTCTCTGTCTCCTCTCCTTCAGTTTTTCTCCCCCTCCCTCGTGCTGTCTTTATCTCTCCCCCAGGTTTTTTCCCAGCATCTCTGAGGTCTGATTTGGGAAATGTGACCTATTCATCACAACTGACATCGTTTGTGTGTTTACAAGCCACACTCACAAACACGCACTATCATTTCTACTGCACATTGCGTGTTTTTGTGTGTGTGTGTGTGTGTGTGTGTGTGTGTGTGTGTGTGTGTGATTTGCAATGCTCGGCTATAGGAGGAGGTGCTTAAAGAACGAGCCCTGTAAAACAGGGACAACTGCTGTTTTTGCTGTGTGCTAGTGTGTGTGTGTGTGTGTGTGTGATTGCAGGTACTTTGTTTATCATTTGTAAAGCCCCACCAGATGCCATGCAGGGGGCCACACTGCGCAGGGCCTGTCAGTCAACCACCCCTTCATCACACAAACACGCACAGAAACACACTCATTCAGGTGCAGGTGCATTGGGATCCAACCACAACCCCCTTCCCCTTGAGGCTGATTAGTATTCATGAGATCTCAGGAGGCCCCCCCATACACACACACACACACACACACACACAGACACACACATTCTGGTGGATTGGTCCATTCTAATTATCTCTTGGCGTTTATGGAGAGGGCTGATTAGAAGCTGTCAGTGTGACTGATGACGACATGCCATGTTATCCCCTAGAGAGAGACAGAGAGGAGGGCTGGTCACAGCTGTGGACTCCACTTCTCTGTCCCCCTCTCTTTATAGTTGGTCTTCCTTGCTCGTAACTCTGCTCCACTAACAGCTGCCTTGTTATGTGCCTCCACAGGTAAACCAGTGATGATCATAACGGAGTTCATGGAGAACGGATCTCTGGACACTTTCCTCAAGGTGAGTCACGGCTCATCTGGGAGAAACGTGCTGCTCACACTTTGTCCAAGGTCAGGGCCACCAGTTTTTTACAAAAGCCATGTGGAAAATGATGTCCCAGCTGTAAAGTCTTTTAAATTGCAGAGTTCATTCCTCCAAATTGCCGTGCTTGAGGGAAGATTCTTTTATAAATTTATAAAAGGCACCTGATTGAAGTTGTCTTTCATCTCTCCAAGTTGGTGAATTTGCTCCATAAAACTTTACAAAGTCCACCAAGGGCTCAAGTTGAAGTCGATAAAGGACTTAAGTTAAGACATATCCTTTAAAATCAACCGAGTAGAGTCTCTAAACTGGTTCTGAAGCATACGTACTCACCACATTAAGAGTGTGAAAGACACAGTTTAACACAATCTAAACAAACCATAACTGTCACAGCTGTCACACATTATTTCTTAAGAGATAAATTTGCGCAGCTTGGAGGCACAGCTGACAATTTTCAGTACATACAAGGCAACACATCTTCATTAAATGGTAGAGTGAACGTAGGAGAATAATTGGCATCTGTGATTATGCATAGTGAGAGTGTTTTATGGGTTGAAATATTGAGTATAAATGAGTGAAAATCGGAAAGCAACATGCCATCAGTGTACAGCAGATACATGGAGGCAGCGATGGTAGGTGTGATATATTCAGTACACGTACACAGACACTGAAGTTTTTCTTAAGTATGGACAGCGAAGTGGATGAAAACAGAAACATATAGATGGATGTGTGGCCTCCCTACACTTTCATCACATGATGTCTGATACGGGGTTTATGAAATGCACTTAGCGTTCATATCCCAGAGCAGAAAACAGCAGCAGACTGCTGACAAATGGGTAATAAAAAAAATAAAAAATAAAGTGTATTGCTTTGTGGGCAACATTTGCTCCGTCAAGGGATACAAAAATGAACAGTTCATTTCAAGTGTAATGTGATACCACAAAAGTCATACGGTTGTGTCAAGATGGTAACTGAGGAAAACATGGAAAATTGCCTTCAAAATGCCCCCCCCCCCAAAAAAGAGATTTAGAGGAAATCATCTTTATCATGAATGAACAGATAAAGTTATTATGGTGAGAGGCTGGTTTAAAAAAAAAAAAAAAAAAATTGTAGAGCAAGTGAACACCGAGTTTGATCCCATGGCAGAGAATTACAAAAGTAAGCTCTGAAAAGCGGATACTGCTGAACATCTTATCAGTGATTTGAAAATCAAAGGGAAAGCTGTGAAAGTTTTGCTTTGTTATTAAAATTGACATTATGACAAAAGTTGAAAGAGCCTGTCACTCAATATGTCATTGCACAAATTGATGTTTTTGAAAGATCCTTCAAGCCGTCCTCTGAAACATATTACAAACCTGCAGACGGGTTCCTTTAGGAAAAAGTAGAATTTCTTAAATGTGACAGACGGTTTTGAAGCGTTTCTTTAAATGTCAATTACATACACAAACCTATGGATCTTTGCTTAATTACAGATGCGTTAAACAAGCATACGTATGAATGTGTGATTCCCATTTCCTGTTCATACAAAACATGTGCAAAAAAGTACGAAACGTGCAGTATTGATTTAACCGAGGAGCCCTGAATTGGGTTTTGTGAACACCCTGATGAAAAGCATGATGCAGCATTGCCGTGCCTCACATTCAGAGTCCCCCTGATTCATATTCAGAGTTGTTTGTCAGCCAGTAAAATCACTGCAGAGCTCCAAAGCCATTAACCCCGTGATGACACACACACACACACATGCATGCACACACATAGAAACACGCATGTTGTGTGTTACAGTATGTATTGTAATGAGGGTCATAAAGGGTGTCCACAGTGGCTCAATATAATTATGGAATCAGTTTTATGGGTTTTACAGCTCATCCGTGCTCCCGGCATCCATATGTGTCTTTAATTATGCTGACCATTTATTAAGGAGCTGTCCCTCAGAAATAAGGAAACCACTTTTCCTCTCTTGGTCACGCTGTTTCTACCTACAGCAGCCTCTCTGTCCTTGCCTTTATTACATTTCCCCTTTTAGTTTTCGAGTAAAAACTTAAGTAATATGCTAGAATTTGCCAAAAAAAAAAAAAAAAAAAGTCTCATTTTCCATCTGTACCTTTCTCATCTGTCTCCTTCATCTCCTTGTCTAACCTCTCTGCCCTGCATTTGTCTCCTCTCTCTTTCCCTGCCCTGCCCACCCATCCCTCCTCCTTCCTGGCAATGCAATGTGGTGGGCAGATTGATAGAGGAAGTCTGTAGGTTTGTTAGACAGTCCAATCAATCAGCATCTCACAAAACCACCGGCTAATTAACTTACTCCACAGCTGCCGAGGGAGAGAGAGAGAGAGGGAGAGAAAGAGAAAGATGGAGGGAGGGTAGGGGGGGGGTGCACAGATGCAGAAAGATGAAGGAAGATAGATAGATAGATGGAGACTGATACTAAGTAATGCAGAGTTCTCTTTCCCTGAGACAGAGACTGAGGAGAGACAGAGATGGATAGAGAGGACAGGGAGACAGAGGGAAGGAGAGATGATATAAAGGAGAGAGGGTGACTGATAACATGGATGGCTTTTTAACGGGGACCGTTGGCCCAGGGCAGAAATAATTGGCAGAGGAAGGTGAGCTGGACCGTCATCGATCAACAGGCTCTGCTCTCTCTGCCAAAGACAGCTCAAATCTGAAATCCAGTGAGCTCTGCCTGGGCACATGGTCAGTGTTAGAGAGGAAAGTTTTGTCTGCTCTGTCAGATCCAATCCTTTGCGAGTAGGATTTTTTTTTGTGATCTTCAATTGATACCTGGGAGGAGAAATTCATCTTTTGCTTGCCACCCTTCAGAGTGAGGTCAAAATGCAAGTTTAGCAAGAGCCGGAAGGGATTCTCACCCAGGGACACTTCAGAAAAGCAGATTGCTGCTGTTACAAGTGCTTGACTTCTTGCTTGAGCCGTCACTTCCAGCTGAGGTTGTTGAATGACCCCGCCCTAATCACTACACCACCCTGCAGCAGCAGCATTTACACTCTATCTCGTCTCCTTGTCTTCCCCTCCAGAAACACGATGGCCAGTTCACAGTGATCCAGCTAGTTGGCATGCTTCGTGGCATCGCCTCGGGTATGAAGTACCTGTCAGACATGAGCTACGTTCACCGAGACCTGGCAGCTCGAAACATCCTGGTCAACAGCAACCTGGTGTGTAAGGTGTCCGACTTCGGCCTGAGTCGGGTTCTGGAGGACGACCCGGAGGCTGCCTACACTACGAAGGTAAGACAAACATCCAGGCTTCAGCTGCCTTACATAAATCTTATCTGCAGTTAGAGTTTATCGACCCACTGACCTCTACAGTTAGAATCAATCCAAATTCGAACCTGACGTGCATGAAATCTCATTTAAAAGACGGCTGATCTGAAAAGCACCAGCGGGCACATCGAGCCATGTATTAGTCCTGTTCACACATACAGACTCAACAAACATTAGAGGCTCAACAGGTTGCTATTAATTGCAACGGGAATCTTCAAATAAAATTCCGGCGCAGCCTCTGTGATTCAAAACACAAGTTGGCCAAAAGCACTTCAAACAAATGTGGGACAGGCTGATCATTGCAGCAGACACCTTTTTAATTTTATATGATATAACTATATAGCAAGCTGCCGGGACTTGAGAATGATGAAAACACATCACTCAGGAAAGAAACTTCTTTGTTGTTTTTTCCAAGTAGAAATAGGACAAAATGTCCAAACTGAATATGTAAATGAAGCTAAACACACCTGGAAGCTGCAGTCGGAGCCTGCTGTTTTGAATCTATATGTCACAACAACGCGTCAGATAGACGTACTGATACACAGATCTGACACCCGTGCCCATAGCCAGAATATAATACGTAAAATGTTTCTGTTATGATAAGGCTCTGACACGGTGCAGCTGGTTTTCTAAACACTTCAAGTTTTGCATGAGGTCATGATGTTCTAAACATGCATCGTTCGCAAAAATTAAACGCACAGACTCCTCCTCCCCCCTCATGTTTTTGCCTATATATAGTCAAATCAAAGAAGTCTTTCACCATCCACTCACAGAGCGCAGAGAGAATAAAGAAACTCAAACGTCAGTGAGTTAAACCACTGCGGAGTAACTCATCTAAAATGCCCACAAGGAGATGGCATTATTCATATTCATAGGAAGTGTTGGGGATGTTATTTTTAATATGGCATTAGCATTGCCCTGGGAGGAGTGTATCAGCCGCTGACTGCTCTATTGCAATCACACACACACACACACACACACACACACACACACACACACACACTTCCAATGATGTCAGGAGACCTAGATGGAGAGCTGCAGGCATGGAGGGGTGGGGATGGGTGGGAGAGGCCGAGGCAGAGATGGGAAAGAGACACAGAGAAGGATGATATCAAATAAGACTGAGATCGAGGGAAGCTGTGAGGGAGAGAAAATAAGGGAAGGCAGGAGAAGGATCCAGCGAGAGCAGTTAAGAGAGAGAGAGAGAAAAAAAAAGAGGATGGGGTAGGGGTGGACAGGGGGTGGTGGAAACAAAAGTACAGTGCCGAGTGACTTGGCAGCTTTGTCTTTTATTTGACTTTGACCGAGCAGAGATGGGGAATGCTAGGTGGTGCAGAGGCATCTGCCGCATGTTAAGAAGCTGAAGCGAGCCCTATAGAGGTACGGCGTGTGTTAGACAAAGTGGGAGAGAGAGAGAGAGAGAGGAGGCGGGGGTATCTTACTGCCTATTGTGTCTATACAGTGTGCTTTATGCAATCCTTTTGATCTGTGCGTCAACAACAAAGGCAGGAGTAGTGCGAAAGAAGATGGAAAATAGAAATCGACAGCAAAAGAAAGGTCAAGAATAAACAGTGGCGCAAAATAAATAATGTTGATAAAGCGTATTAAAGAGGAGGGCTGTTTTGTTAAGTCGGTGTGTAATCTCACCTGCTGTGTCCTTAAAGGCAACGGGCTTCTCTGCAGCCACCATCTTCCAATTTGTTTTGTCAGCTCCGCTCTTGATTTATTAAAGCGCTCAGCCACAAACGTATTAATAAAAACAGCCTCTAAATATTTACACCATTACAGACGAGGTAAAACATCAGAGTCCAGGGTGACATGTCGAGTATGCCAAGAATGTGTTGACTGTGTTGTGAACCTTCTCCAGGGAGGGAAGATCCCCATCAGATGGACGGCTCCAGAGGCCATAGCCTACAGGAAGTTTACCTCAGCCAGCGATGTGTGGAGTTACGGTATCGTCATGTGGGAGGTGATTTCATATGGAGAGAGACCCTACTGGGAGATGTCCAATCAGGATGTGAGTCACGAACACACACATCATGTCTTACCAGTGACTAACTTTTTCCTTCAATCTACAGCTCAGTTCTAAACTATGAAACTGAATTTATCTGGATGGTTTTATTTACCACTCTTGTGTTCATAGGCAACTTGATATTTTACACTCTCTCTCATCGGCAGGTGATCAAAGCAATAGACGAGGGCTATCGTCTTCCCGCTCCGATGGATTGCCCTGTGGTGTTGCACCAGCTCATGTTGGACTGCTGGGAGAAGGGGCGTAGCGATAGGCCGAAGTTTGGACAGATTGTCACAATCCTGGACAAGCTCATCAGAAACCCAGCCAGCCTAAGAGAGCTGGCCAACAGCTCGGCATGGTCAGTGGGAGAAAGCTATCAATTAAAGCTGTGAATTCAACACTTTCCACTCACACGCACATGCAGTCCTGAGATACTTGGACTAGATATTAGACAGATAGGACGGTACATGCACTGAGGACATAATGACAGCCGCAGATAAACACGTGAATCGACTTTGTCACTTTAGAAAATTGTGCAAAGTAGGAAATGTCATTCCAGTAAAATCACATTCTTATCTCTTCTCCTCAAAGTTATATTTGTCAATGGGATGGTATGAAAATAAGGTTGTGGGTTGGCATATCCACAGTCATTCAGTTTAACAGACTCTCTGCCTCCCCACCCTGCACACATCTGCAGAATATCATTATTTTTACATTTACATTCTTACACTCCAGGCATTCATGATGTGTTTAGAACCAGATCAGCATACAGAGTATGTTTCAGCCTCTCTCAAAGCAGACAGAAGACACTATAAACAGATCTAAAAAAAAAACAAAAACAGATTTCCAAAAGAAGAGTCTTCCACACGAGTCGGATTGACTACGACAGCACAGCACTGTATGCAAGTGCGGTTGTAATTAGCCTCACGTATGCAAGATGTTTAGTGAGTTTGAGCGTGAAAATTAATAAACCCACAAATCCTTTATAACAATTTAGAACAGTCGGAAGAAAGCAAACGAGTCAAAAGGTACCGCAAGTAAAGCTGCGTGCACTTGTACTGGGGGGGGAGGAGCAGCGATGGGGCCAATCATTAATCATACTTACCCACTAATGGCTAGGTTTAAAGTTTAGGGTTTATGTTTTCTTTTCACGGCAGATTTGAGTCTGTCATGCTGCGGTTGGCGCAGAGTTCAAGCTATTCTGTGAAAAAAAAGCAGGATTCAGCACCATGAACAAGCATTACTACAGACAGTTTTTATTATTATGGATGAAAGAGTTAGATTAAATAATCTGTCCTGGAGAACAAATAATTGACCTAAGGACCAATCGGAAACTGTTATTTAGCCACTCAACGGGACAAAATGTCATTGAGTTGTGAGTGTGCTTTGTATCCCAGCAGGGAGGACCCGTCCACCCCAGAGTTCAGTGTGAACACAGTGGATGAGTGGTTGGAGGCCATCAAGATGGGCCAGTATAAGGAGAACTTTTCCAGTGCTGGATATGTCAGCTTGGATTCAGTCCTCTACATCAGTGTCAGGTACAGAAGGCTGGGGATTCATCCCGGTTAAATAAAACACTCAAAAGGTCAACATTGTCAGTAAAAGACACATCGCATTCCACTTGAGTTGTCAAGTCATTTGACAAATTAAAGAAAGGGATTTGCACAAGTCTCTTGGACATGAAACCTCAGCAGCTGTTTGGCATTTGAAGGGCAATGTAGATTTTTTTTTTCCCTCTAAATGTGCCATTAATAATTCAGATTTGTGTCTGCATGTTTTTCTGTCTTCCTTGTAGTGAACTGGCTAAGATGGGTGTGTCTTTGGCCGGCCACCAGAAGAAGATTTTGTCCAGCGCGCAGAGCCTGCAGACCCAGGGGACGCACGTCCAAGTATAACAGTTTCCACATAAACACACAGTGAGACAGAGCCAAAATGGATGCTCCCGTGAAGAGTTTCCCCCCACTGAAATGGAGTTGTAATGGATACTCTGTGCTCGAGCCTCCATTGATTTTGAGACACACTGAGATGGAGACAACATGGACGCTTGACTCCTTCACCCTCTCGCAGTTTCACCATTATTCCCATACTTGATGGGCACTACCGGCTTTAGTCCCAGCAACACAACCACCATTATGGAGCAACAGAGAGACACATGTCCAACAACAAGGCCACATTTAGAGCATCCCAGACCATTTCACATCATATCAGCTCAACAAAAGAAGAAAAAAAAAAAAGATTTTTAACAAAAGAGATTACAAAAAAACAAAAACAAAACAAATTAGAATATAATTATCATCACTGTTTGTGAGGTGTACAGTTGGTTTTTACCGTCATTTTGTTTCTGTTTTGAGTTCTCACCTTAAAGAGTTTGAAATGGGTCAGAAGATATGTATATGTGTAGATATATGTTTATATGGGCTGTGTGTCCCAAAACTGTAGAGATGGACCTAACGTTTGTATTGGTGGTGAGGTTTATATCGGTCAACCTTAATAGGAGTTATTACCTAGTACGTGTATGGCCCCTTCCATTGCTCTCTGCATACAGAAAGCCAATGAATGAGCCGGGAATTCTGAATGACATGAATGTGTGGGGCGAGGGGAACAGAAAACCTGGACCTTTAGAGATAGAGAGGGATGTAGATTTTGCTAGCTCATGTAGGATGGAAGTATGATTCATTTAAATAGTGTATTTGACCAGGACAAGGGCTTCCCTAGCGACTGCTCTCAGACACACTTCCATAGCAACTAGACCCAGTGCACATGTGCTAGTCTGCCTGCACTTAAGATGTAAGCGAGTGCAAAGAGATAGCAGAAACTGCTTAAGATGCAGTTAGAGACATTTTTATTCTTCCATAACTGACTGTGTATTCCAAACACTGTCTCTTCAGCTCTTTACGGTAGGATGTTGTTGGGAATATTTCAGCCCAAGAGTTTGCCTTCCCATGTTTCAGGTGTGTTAAGAAAGTTATAGTGTTTTGTGTAGAGCAAAGGCGATGCCAAGGTCATGATAGAGTTGACACTGTTAAGAACGTGTAACTTGTTTTTCCAGTGTTGTGCCATGTACAGTAACCTTGAAATGTTCATCTGGGCAACATACCACCATTCTTACTATACACTTTCCTTCAACTGGTTCTCATGGCTGGATGGTAACACAAGGCCTGTCACAATATAGACTGCCCGTCCAAAAAAAAAGTTACTACCTGGATTTAACTAAGGAAATCGGTAAAAGCCTTCCATTGGATAATTACTGCAGTGATAAATATGTTTCAGCTAGCAATAAGTTATTTAACCCTAGCTGATGCTGTGAGTAGCATCTTCTTTCTTAAACAACCAATGTCAGAAGACATATCCTGTGGTCATGGAAAGGATGTTCATCAGTTTCAGAAGGGTGAAATTATTGGCCTGCATCAAGCAAAGAAAACAACGCTGAAAGTTCGGGCATATTCCAAGATGTCAATGCCAGGATTCGTCTGGCTCACATTGTTAATGAGCGGTTCAGGGAGTATGAGACTCCCTTTGAACATATGGATTGGCCACCACAGAGTCCAGACCTGACCTCAGCCCCATTGAGAATCTTTGGGATGTGCTGGAGAAGACTTTGCTCAGCGCTGCAACTCTCCCATCATTAATATAAGATCTTGGCAGAAAATGAATGCAACTGTGGATGGAAATAAATGTTATGACTTTGCAGAAGCTTATCAAAACAATGCCACAGTCAAAGCTAAAGGCGATCCAGCGAAATATCAAAGTGCGACTGTTTTTTTTGGACGGGCAGTGTAGTTGAAAGAAGTCAGCTCGATGAAAAGGAGCATCGGAACGGACCCTTTTTCCAGCAAGATTAAATGTACGCAGTGTTGATTTTCAGCCATGCTACCACAAGAGGTTAGATTTCACTTAAAAAAAAAAAAAGATTTGTGTGTCTTGTACCGTCTCACTTTCTTGTTATCAGTCATGCCAACCTATTTCAAGCACCCCTAGTTTCAAATCAGTACCCATAAGGTCAATTTATGGTCAACAACGTTTACAGCAAAAAGCAAATAAATAATTGGTTTGTTGGTTTTTACCAAGGAATGAAACTGCTGCTTATCACATTAATTACAAGGTTAAATATGATGGGACCCTCTTTGTGTGCACTGCATTAACTGAACCTGCTTTAGTGTATTCCCACACCCAGTTTTAATATATGTGGTACTCTATAGGACCAACAGTGGCAAAAAGTTCAGTATATATGATTGTATCATAGTGTAATATATGTACAGTGTTGATTTCCAATGTTAGAATGTTTGTAATGATAACGATGATGACGACTATGATGTACTTTTATTGTGAAAAAGAGATTTCTGAAGTACTCGTTCAGGAGCGGGTCATACGGGAGAAAAGTGAAGGGAGGTGATTTGTTGGTCCGAACAAAGGAATGTAGCATGGTGCGAAGCTTCAGCTTTGATTGACAGGTGACAGTGACTGCAGTTTCTACCATAGTGTTAGAATGAGTAGAATGGACTTTCCTTATTGATACACTGGCTTAATTTGAGTAATCAGTAACGGTAATTACAGTACATGCACTTTTTAAGCCTGTGTTGGCCTGCAACACAACTTGTAAAAACGCTTGTTTGGGTGAGGAAGGGATGGATCAGACTGCTATCCACTGACATCACAAACTGAACATTCGCTAAACCCCCTTTTTAAGTCCCCCCCAAGCAGAAATTGTCCAACCATAGCTTAGCAACCGTAACTAGGCACGGCAGACCTGTCAAGCTTCACATTCACATCCACGTGCTGAAGCCATTCGCATGTCGTAAGATTGTTACTCTGCATTTTAAGAGTTTGGATGGTGGTGGCTTTGTTTAGCCTTTCAAAAATACAAGAGCAAATGTGTAAGGAAATAATTAAACAGTGCGTTTGTCTGTTCTAATATAAGCTGCATTATTAGCATGTCGGGCTAACTAGCTAGCCACCTACAGTAGTAGCCAAGCATTACTTCCAAGGTCAAGGTGTGCATCATTGATTAACTAGCTTACATTTGTTTGTGGGGTTACAGATTATGAAAATGAAAGCCCTATTCACAACTAGCTCATCCACTGTGTTGTGTCTCTCCGGCGTGGTGAATCTGGTCTTGCCATCAGAGTTTAGGGTTAGCAGCTTCATCCTGCTCCAAAACAACACTCTAAAAGCTCCAGCAACAGTGTTACATTTGCTACATTGGTTAATCCTCACCCTTAAAGCATTTTCTGAAGCAAACGTTTTACCTGGGACTTTCAGCTTTAGCCTTTTTTAGTGCTACATCATGTAGCCATTCATATTCAAGACCCTTTTTACAGGGTTTTCCCTTTTCAAACAAGCTGCTGGAAACATTGAAAAATCAGCCAGCGACAACGTTTTTCGACCAATTAACTAACTAGCTTAGTTAGGGAGCTACAGCTACTAAAATATAAACCAGAAAAAAGGTTGTTCTGTGGCTACAAATGAGAAGTTGACCTCTGTCTGAAATCAAGGACCCACTGTTAGCCCAGTGAATAACTCTGATGTTAAAATACATTTACAGCTTACTCCAGAAATAAATACTCTTTGCCAAACCACTGCTGTTTTATCAAATATGACCCAGACAAAAGTACAACACAATTCGAGGCAGTCTCAAATTGTTGGTACATTCTACTCTTGCTAACTCTATGATTTCACTCTAGCGGACTACCCTTAACCGCTGGCCTTTTAGATGCCTTATTTACCGAGCTATTGTTCTTTTCTGTTGCCCTATAGAGGCGATATTAAGAGTAAAGTGTATGTACAGGTAGTATTTATCTGTGTTCTTAAGATGACCTCACATCAACACCCTGGTTTTGTAACATCCCAGAGACCCTGTCCTTTACAGAACAAAGTCATTTTGATCTGCGAATATTACAATAACTCTTAAAGCGGATGACCTGTAAAAGTTGACGGTGAAACTGATAGAATCGTTCTTATTTATTTGAGTCGTAAGATATCCGTTGATCAAAAAGTAACGTAGGTTATGGATGTGGTTAGCCTTCAATTTGATAGGCTATATTTGGTTGCAAAATGATTTCTGTGTGCAAAATTCCTCATGTAACGTCGGGATTAGAAAAAGGACACCCAGACAATATGGTCATCTTGCAACAATGTCCTTCCTTTTACAAGCTTATTCAACACAGAAGTTATACCCACACTTCGGTTTCAATGCTCTAAATCCCAGGTTTGTGTCACTATTCACCCTATCAAGGTTACTTGTGGGTTGTTCTGCTTGATCTCGAATACAGTGTTTGTCCTCCATTTCCCACCAGGTCTGTATTGTAAATGTTAATGAGTGATTCTCATTCAAGGCTTTCAGCTTTCTCTCTCTCTCTCTCTCTCTCTCTCTCTCTCTCTCTCTCTCTCTCTCTCTCTCTCTCTCTCCCTCTTTCTCTCTCTTTCTTTGGCCACCATACAATGCTTATTTGTCCCCATGCCAGTTCCTCAGCATTGCTTGTTGTAAAGGGTGTAGGCATTCTAATGTCTTTCATGTTGCTGTAATAAATATGCTAATATTTCTAATTTCTCACCTGAAGCCTGCAGTGTCTTTTTCTTTCACACATTTTCTGCCTTTTTTCTTTCAAGACACACACGAATATGTGCCCACACACACACACACACACAGATATATTACAAATTCGCTTATTCACTTGCACAATTTCACAGTAAAATTACACTGTGTAGAGTGCCTTTACATGAAAGTGTTATGAAGCCCTTGCTTAATTATTTTTTTTTGCTGTGTAACAAAGCCTGAAGGTATCAAATTTTGTTTTGGTGAGCCTCTGATCAGTCTTGCAGAAAATCAGTACATGGCTTTGGAAATTTAAGGGTAGTCTCATTTGTCCCCAGCTCTGCTCTAATGGTGATAGCAGTGGCGAAATTTCCATCATAACATAACTTGAATGGCAAAATATGGCCATCCCGCAACCACATCTTCATTATCATTGTGTGTGTGCGTGTGTGTGTGTGTGTTCCTTACTGAGATAATTCTGTCTCGGGGGAGGAGGAAGGTCAGTGACTCCTGGCCTTGGTTAACCCCTTAATGCACTGACCCAGTTGCTGTCACTCTATGTTACCGCCATTACACCTCATTTAGCCCATCATATTAGGCTCCATATTCCCCTATCGCTCGCTCCCTCTGTCTCTCTTTCTCTCTCTCACACACACACACACACACACAAAATATTCAGGGTCCTGTTCTCCATTTCCTCAGTATCTATCTTCTTCTACTGCCCTCCTCTTAATCTTTTTGCTGGCCTCGTGCATCCCCAATTTTTCCTCCCTTTTCCTATCCATCCTGTGCAGACAGACAGAAAGGTTGTGGCTAGTTCTCTGACCTCGACTAGCCCATTATCTCCCCTCTCCTTGCCTCTTCCTCTTTTCATAGCTTTCTAATTTCCTCTACGTCCTTCCATCCATCCATCCATCCATCCAAAAGTTTTCTCCACATGCAGCTCTCTCTTTGAGGTTCATTGCCTCTTTGGATCTGTCTCGCTGCTATCACCACTGGGTTTCTCTTCACTATTAAAGGCCAATCCATAACTTTGGGCTTTTGTCTCCAGGTGTCTCAACAGGGAGAATGTCATCTCACGTATTTACTTTGGATAACATGGAGGCTACTGGGAGCCAAAGGCTTAGGCGATTGATTCATCATGCAGCTGCTATTGGCATCATGTGAAAAGGTCAGGTGTCCCTATGGAGAACACTTTAAAAGGCCATTGGTGACTGATGAGCCTGTCATGTTTGTATCACATACATGGACAAGCACTCTGTCTCTCACTCCGTATCTCTGCCTTTCTCACTCTGTTCCTCCTCCCTGCACTATCTCTCTATGACACACACACACACACACACACACACACACACACACACACACGGCCCCTCTCTCTCCCCCATGGGAATGGTAATTGGGGCCCTCTGTCATGCTGTCAGGTGTGGGTTTGAGTGTCCCCTCATGTGCAACAGCAGACATTAAAATAACACAAGAGACCCAAACAGCCATAGATCCACCATGACCTCGCCAGGGTCAGCCATATGTGTACGTGTAAGAGTGTGTGTGTGTGTGTGTGTGTGTGTGTGTGTGTGTGTGTGTGTGTCGATAAATGTGTGAATGTGTGTGTGCTCATAACGCTTGTGAGACGAAAACAGATGTTCATGTGTGAGCAGTGTGAGTATCAAAAGGGGAGGCAAAAAAGAAAGGAGCAGATAAAATCTGAACCAGAGGAAAGATTTCATCAGTCATTGGTTAAATTTGCTGAAGTTCCTGCTTTGTCGCTCTTGATTGCATTGCGTGTGTCCTCTCTAATCAAATATGGCCGAGTTCAGACAGGCTCAGTGTTTCGCGGTCCACGCACACACACACGCGCTCATACACACATCAGTGCTCTTCTGTCTCATGAGGTTTTAGTTTGCTATCAAAGCGATTTCCTGTCTCAAATTTTCATCAGTAATCAAAGTTCCTGATTGAATTTGAAAAGTGAGCCCAGCTCTATAAATCACATTACATGCCTCACTCCCATCATGCCTGGTCTCATCAGCCACAGGAATGAGACGCCACCCTGGTGTATGTCTGCGTCATGGTCTCTGTGTATGTGTGTGTTCTTGTGCATGCGGTGGAACGGGAAAATGGATGTTGACAGAGCTGTGATTTGATCCACGCAATTTTTAAGTCGGGACAGATAAAACAAAGAGGAGAGGAGAATGGTGAAACAACAATAAAGATAACACACCTGGGTCTGATCGTGGGTGGAAACAATCCCTGGCTTTTGTGTGAGTGTCAATTTGATACCAGATAGATGGAGTTTATTGCATAATTGCAGCTCAAATCAGTCATAAATTTAAGTTAAGTTAATTCTGTGAAAAAGACCCCCAAGGGATCAGGGAGCCCCACGCAAATCCAATCCACTGTTTCTGCTCTTGGATTTTTTTTGAGTAATACAGAGGCTATTTTATTAAAATACAGTAAAATCAGTAAAGCAATCTTAAATTTAAGGTATGATCGCAGGATTGCTACTTTAAGAAAATACTACCCTGCATCTGCAGCTTTCTTTAACAGCTTCCTGTGATTGTTTTTATAGTTTTTAGTTAGTTGGGAAGTTGTGTATTTCTGCTGTGGCAAGAAGCTTTGGAAAGGAGTCAAATAGTCTCCCTTCATCTCAAGTGTGAACAAATACTGTAAAGTTCAGATGCAGTTTTTGAACCAACGGCATCATCTGACAGACAAAAACAAGAGGAGTGCACTTAGTAGAGTACAGATTTTGGCCAGGTTTGTCTGGGGGCATGTGTGTGGGTGAGTAACAGAGAGTGCAGGGCAGGTTGTGGATCCAGTGTGCATGAAAGTAGCGGAATGAGGGGAAAACGATACACAGGTTATATTATCAAAGTGCAAATCTGGACAGAAACAATTCCAGAACAGCAGCGATGTAAAATGTCAATTCTAAATTGAAAATGCCAGTGAAAGAATCCGCCACTGACTGACGTGTCTGTGTCCAAAATGGTTGTCTGTACCAGGCTGTAAACATGTTTATTTCTGCTGTGAAGTTGGGCATTTTAATACGGGCACTTATGGAGATTGACTCACTTCTGCAACCTGTCTCAAGTGGCCGCTCAAGGAATTACAGTTGTTTGCACTTCTGCATTGGTTTCATTTCCCAGCACTGGAGGTTGCCACTTGTCCTATAGTATTGTGCATCAGCAGATTGGCCCTCCTACGGGCCGGTTAAGAGGAGTGAGGATTCAGCAGTCAATGGCAGTATAAAAGAGCAGTCAATAAAATAGGTTTTTGAAGAAATGTGCATCAACAAAAACATGAGCAGTCACTGAACGTACAATAATGGCTTGCAAGATTAACTGTGGACGGATACATGCATGGACACACACGCACATACACAACCAAACGGGTCATGCAGAGAAACTACAAAGAGACTCAAAATGTGGGGAAAAAAAGATGCAAAACAACTACACATGCTGCAAAAACTACTACAAAGAGAAAGAACTAAAAAGACATAATATGACAAAGAGATACAAAACGACTGCACATTGTCAGATTGTCTCATAACCCCCCCACCCATTGTTGGCTCCAAATATGCTAAAAACTGTAGTATTTCCAAATACTGTTTGACCCAAGTAAAATAGGTAACCAGAAAAAAAAAAAAAGAGTCAGCAAGAATACTGCCTGTATTGGACAGCTGTCACCGCCTAAAATCAGTAACACATTTGGAAATTGGAGCAGGAGCGAGATAAACAGAATAAGAAGAGAGGAGAAGAAATAGTGTTTGAGTTTGAAAAAAGGTGAAGAAAAACTTAGAGGGGGTTTGGAGGGACTGAGACAATATTGACCACATAATCCTTCACAGATGTGGAAATCGCTCTTAATGCCTGGCAGACATGACATGCTGAACTGCTATTGGATGACTCAAGAGGGACTCTGACCAAAAGCAAACTCACTCTTGCTGAAATCGTGCTCTCTGTGGACGGAGAAAAAGTTGATGAAGATCTACATTTAGAGCAAACGTACTGCAGCAGGATCACATCTGTTGGTCTATAAATTACAATAACAGATATACACACACACACTGCATATCTTTTCAGACCTTAGTAACTCATATGGGGTGACAGTGTCTATAGAAGCTTTATTTATTTAAATGTAAACACACTGTTAATGTCTTCCTACTCCGATATGTACAGTCCCAGCTTTGCCCTTCTGTGAAATCTCATTATGAACCCTGCGTGTGACAGCTGATTGCAGTATGTTGCATGATTTGCTGCGTCTGCTGCATCTTTGTGTGTGTGTGTGTGTGTGTGTGTGTGTGTGTGTGTGAGTGTGGAGAGACATGAGTGTTCTTCTGTACACACCACGTGTTCACGTGTGTTTCCTATCCCGTATAATCAAACACAGCTCTTCAAGTGCCATCAATCAAGCTTTGATGTTAGGGGGAAGAGCCTAGAAACCGCAAGCAACCTCCCTCGATGAGCTGAGGCTGAAGCTGTTTTAATGTTGGTGGATCCATAGGAAATGTTTTCTAAACCAAATAGAGGTGTGGAAGCCTCAGGAGGCCTGCAGCTAACTATCTACATTACTGTATGTAGCCCATCAGAAATGCGGTCATCTCAGAGTACTATGTAATGTCTTGGCTGGTGAAAATACAGACCTCCGTGGTTAACATCTACACTGTTTTTTGTAACATCAAAGCAACAAAACAATATGGTTCTGCTCTGCGCATCAGCCCGTATACTCACGCCCCTTTCATCATCATCATCTGCTACTTTTCTCTTGTTTCGTTCTTGTATCTCAAGAGGATATGAAGCAATGAGTTTGCATTCGCAAAATCTTTTGCAGTAGCACAGTTGTTGTAGACACACCCCATATGGTTTTGTCAGATAGTAGAATAACTGTCCCATTTGTTATATATAAAACAAAATACTTGGAATCCATTTCTATAGTGTTTTAATGGACTATACAATTGATTGAAAATGTAAATTTGAATATCATACCCATAAAACTTTCCTCGATCATTATCTTTGGGAGAAAGCCCTGTTTTCTTTTTTTTTTTTTAAGCACAGCTTTGATGCCTACAAAAAAGATTTGGTAGGCCACCATGTTCAGATATTCCAAAGATATGGGGTGGTCTCTTAATTTTTTCCAGAGTTGTGAATGGAAAGCACAGGACATTTTAGCGGTTGGAATGACTTTAAACTGAAGGTCTCACGAGAACATCATTAGACTTAGAAAAACTCACTGTCACTGACATTTTTTTAATGAAATCGTAGAAAGGTCTCCATGTTGTGGTATTATTCTGGATGTCTAGAGTGAGGATTGCTACTAAAAAAAAAAACACAGGCACATCTCCTGGTTTTCATCTCTGGCTTCTTTTGTTATATGCCCACCTTTTCTATACTTTGCTGCCTTCCCTCCTGCATTTACCTCTACTCTTCCTCCAGGCTGTTTGTCATCTACATAATGGTTGCCATTGACAAGTGGGCATGTCTATGTGGCATTGATTTGTGGTGGCCTCTGGGGATTTGACAAGTGGCATAAGAAACAACAGCATGGGTGAGAGGTGCTGTTGGTAGTGTATCTGTGCGTAGGTGTGTTATTACAGGGTAAATTACAGGGCTTGGAAGGTTCACATTGTGCAAAGAAACGGGAAAAAAATCATGTGTATCAAAATGATGCAACAGTGGACTTATAGTGGAAAAATATAACGCCATTGACTTTCCTCTGAAAACAAAAAAAATGGAGGACAACATGAGGGATCGACCAGCTTATGTGACAGGCTGGTCAATGAGTTGAAGTTGATGATGAAGGTTTTTGGTGGTCAAGGGTCAATAAAAGACATTTGGCTCTTCAAATGCATTTCTACTGCTGGCATCAACCTGAAGTACACACCTCAAGACCTTTTTTTTTTTTTTTACAGATATCTGCAAATGAATGCAGAATCTGTAGGCAAGGAACAAAGACTTTGGGACCACGTTTCCGTTTTTGTAGTCCGAGCAATACTGGTGATTCCTTTTTTTTTATTATTTAAAGTTATCCTGTATTCATATGCAGATAGGTGTTTCAAGAGATTGCCTGAAACGTGTCGTTCTTGTCGTTACCACGTATCATGTTGCCAATCAGACTGCAGCGGAAGTTTTGGCCTGGATATCTGTTATCCGTTTGCCTGGATATCCGCTGGCTATACCGGAAGCCCAGAAACACTGGCCATGGCCACAGAGGCTACATCAGTGTCAGATGATAGCTGATAGCTTCCGAGATTGCCTCAGGACGTTTGCATATAAAATGATTACATCTGTCATTAGCTGAAAACCATTTAAATATTGGACCAGTAAGAAGACAAACAGGCATGATGGAGTACATTGATGAACTCCACCACTTTGGTCAAGACTGAATTATCTCAAGTTTACCAGACACTTCCTCTAGCACCACCATGAGGACATTACCAACCTCAGCTGTACTTTGTGTTTACCACTTATTGGCAAATGTGATGAAGATGGTAAACTTATATAGTACCTTCTAAATATCAGCACATTTTAGTACAGTCAGGTTGCCTTTGGCTGGTAGCACAAAGTAACACTGCGAATATAGGTTCAGACTCACAGATCTGCTAACGTGGTTGTAGTCTTGTTTTCATATAGTGCACTGCTTTACTGCATACCTGACCATGCTATCCAGTATCTAAAGGTTTTTAGACATATTGTCATCTAATTTTCAGCCAATAAACTTCTCTAAACTTCACAGATCGTTGGAACGGAATCAAATGAAACTGAATTAAACCTCTCATGTAGAAACCGTGCGCGCATACACAGCAGTTAAGCATGCTTGGGGGAGACGTGAAGAAAATAAACATTGGAAGTATACAAAGAAAACCAGCAGGACACCCAAATTACAAGTTTAAGAGAAAAAGCAGTTGCTGGGTTTTTGTAGTGTAAAACCACAATCACATGGTTTGTAAAATGTCATGGAAAACTAACAGCAACTTTGGAGGCCCACCATTTGCACACAGACACACGGAGTATCCATAACCACATGCAGTACGCACACATACTGTGATAGTTGATGTTTGACCACACAAGAGGGGTGACTAAAATAGTGTGCAACTGCTGACTCAAACTCTACTTGTGGTCTATTCACAAAAACTAAAAAACCGTCAAGCTTTTCTCTCCGTCTGTATCCCTTGTCAGACTCTGTGTGATATGAATGATTGTTTATTGTTTAAACCGTTACAACAGAGCATTTGTTTGTGCGTGTGTGTGTGTGGTTACGTGCGCACACACACAAGTATAAAGCACAAATACAGAGCTAAGGGAAGGCAGTCGAGGCTCTAAATCAGCCACGTGCTTACTAACAGAGGTTTGACCCAAATAACAGTGTAATTTATGAAGGCTTTTAGGCTCCCAGGCAGCCATGGAAATAGAACAGAGAATAATGTGAGTCTGACCGTAGCTACATCACTTCAGTTTATGTCCTAGTCTTTTTACTAGGACACACGTCTGTGGTTCTTAATGATACAGAGACAGTAAACACAATGTTAATGGACACTGGGTTTACAAAGATGTGCTTAGCCGCAAATGCACAGCCGTGCAAACAATTATGGACATGCTCAAGAACACTAAACAGGTGCGGGGTACTGAGGGGCGCGATTCTAAACAGAGAAGCAATCAAAAGCGGAGACAGTACGGTAAATGAGGGAGATATAGTGGCAGAAGCAATGAGAGACATGTGAGAGGCAGACGGACAGAGAAGGAGAGACAGACTGAAGCAGGGAGATCATTAGTACTCCACTGTAAGGCTCTGGCCCCAGGCAGGGTTAGAGGCTGAAATGGACTGTTAGCAGCTGCTGAAGGAGATGACATCTCAGGCAGACCCAAAGGACAAGTTAAGACATCCCAACCGCTCATATAGCTCTGTCTGTAGGTGTGTGCGCTTGTACGCGTGTGTGTTTCTACATGCATATACCCTCCCCGCGCTGCAGTGGGTCATTTGCCTCAGTGTTTGAAGTGCCGATGCAGCTCTGAGGAACGGGCTCCTGTCACGGCTCCACAGATCAGAGCACAAGAGCGACAGGACGCCATGAGAGAGGAGGAGAGGGCAAAACCAGACAAATGAGATGACATGAGACCTTTTCCACATAAGCTTTTCTTTTTCTTTTCACAGACCGAGCGCACACCCTATCCAAAAAACACAGTTGAAGAGTAAAAACTTCACATACACACGTTCAAGTCTTTTTGCTAGTCATCTTGGTCTATATAAAAATGCCAAAACAAAGCAAAACATAAACGGTGGACAGCAAAACAAGAGGACAACAGCTAAGCCCTTCCTTTGGCAAAGCACAGTGCGCATCGCAGCCAACATCTGCTGAGGAGTGGTTCAGACACAGCTGTTACTTTGCCAAATCTCAGCTAGTTAAACCCCCATTCTGCCCCCTCCTGATACCCATGAACAATGTCTTAAAGGAATAGTTCTGTTTTATTTCGACGTGTGGCTGTATGAGGTAGTCAGTGTGTTACCAACAGCAGTCACCGCATTCCCAGTTTGGAAAAGCAGACAAACAGTCCTGGCATGAATGAAGAGCGAAGCACTGTTGTGGACAGGGTCAGCATAAAAATGTATTTCAGCCACATAAATAAAGGCCCATCTAAAAAGATCAATATCCATTTAAGTGCCCGCTATAGTGAGCATATTCTCACCACATTACCTTACTGTCAGATTTGTGGCGTAATACGCCGCACACCGCACATTTAGGCTTCAGCATAGGAATATGTGAATTCTATGGTTTAGACAATATAGCCCCTGACAGCAAGTTAAAGCAGTGAGAATATGCTCACTATAGCATACATTTAAACGGATATTGATTTTTATTTTTTTTTTTGGTGGGCTTTTTATATTGCTGAAATACATTTATACATTTACATTTTTCTGCTGACCATACCCACAGCAGCGCTTTGTCCTACTTCCAATTATGAGGGGCGTCACCTCTGTGCGTGGCGTGATGTCCGCTGTCAACCTCAGGCAACACACTGACTACATAGAAATACCTTATACAGTAAAACCACACAAAAAACACACTTTTATTGCACTCACATATGTTTTTGTTTTCTGTTGTCTGACAACCTAACAAGCATAAAATACTGATTTGGTAGAGATTTGATTGATGTCTCATTAAAGCAGCACATGAATTACACTAATGGTTAATAGGCAGCATTCGGGAGCCTTAACCAAATCATTATTTTATGTCTGCTCTCTATTTAATAGACCACAAATCAATTCTGATTTCGGTTCAGCTGCTGACTTATAATGACATTTAATATGAGTCAGGTAGAAGTCACGTCATCATTCCCCAAAAGTTAAATCTTCTTCATCCACACTAAAGTGCAAGATGTTTTTTAAAATGTATCCAGTTCATTCCGAAGGCCAAAACAGAGAGAACGAATGCTCAGAGAGGCAAACCAAGGCAGAGTTGGTCTTTCCTTTGCCTTTCTCACACACTCAGAGAACTAAGAGCCCCTTGATAGAGAGCCGTGAGAATCTTGGAAGCGAGCAGTACATCGGTAATGACATTACACTGTTCTCTTTTGATTCGATACACAGTCAGATGATTTACTTAATGCCGTCCACAGACTCATGACAGACAGAGAGAGGAGGAAGAACTGAAAGCAAAAGAGATGGCTAGAGAGAGAGAGAAAGAGAGAGAGAGGAGGCAATTTGTGCATTCACATGTTTTTCTCAGACTTATCATCACGCAAATTAGGTCCTGGTTTCTGCTGATAAGGTCAGCTGTCAGTCCAGACTTATTTAAAAGTGTGGATATGCACGAACTGACACATTTGCCGCCGTTACCACATACTAATATTTCAGCTCAAACACATTTCTGTGCTACTTACACACATTTTTATTTCATTTAACATCACAGAGCATTACTCCCACTCTCTGCAAGGCTCTGCATAAAAACAACTTCATAAGACACACTTCTCTCTTGCTCTTCTTTGGATTTCATTTCATAGGCGTGTATTCTAAACCTCCCCGTCTTGTAATCCTGTAAGCCATAAGATCATGAGTCATAAACTGTAAATTCAATTGTACATCGCAATCCATCCCTATAGACTTACCGGTCTGGATTGTGCGGTGCAACAATGCCGCTAACACTTAAGTGTCTTCTGTAGAGAAATGTTCCCATATGCAGGTGCCAGGCGCTGTCATCCTGACATATTCATTCTGACTATGGCAAAGAGGGTGCATAAAAGGTATTGCCAAAAGCTGAGCGTTTGTTAAATGAAGATGAATGGGATGGTTTGGATTGAAGGTGATATTTTATTTAGGATCAGACGTTCTCTGTTTGGTAATGCAACAGCCACTCTCGCAACAACATGACAGCCCCGGGAAATGGATATTGATTAGAAAAGGTTGATGCTTTTTTTTTTTTCTCTCATACTCCCTCCACCTCCCTCGTCCCTCTCTCTTCCCCGTTGTTCTCCGCTTTTTAATACTCCCCCTCCCCTCTATAGCTGCCTCACAATTTCCCTCCTTCTCTCTGTCTGTTGTTGAGCCCTAATGTGTGATGTGCTATAAAGCATGATGGATGGTTAGAGCTGATTTTAGGGCCCCGCGGTTGAAGCTGGGGTTTGAGGACACCTGATCAAATTTCAGTCATGTACCGTGCTATTTTGTGTATATGCATGTGCATGTGCGTGTCTGTGTCTGTGTGCGTGTGCATGTGCGTATGTGTGGGTATGAGCGAACAAGAACAGAGCGAACAGAGAGAGATTTGTCTGTATATATGAGAAGAGAGCTTTGAACCACCAAAAGCCTGAAAATGAAATCGTTCTCAAGACAATTAATTCAGTAAAATGACAGAACTGTATGAATATCAGCTGTGGCTCAACCTCTGGATCATCTAACAGCTAAAACTACAAAAATACCAGCAATTTTCTCTTACACAAAGGAGGCAATTACATATTTTTTTAGCTTCTAAGACCTCTTTCATTTAAAAGCAGCTTGATATGTACTATCAATCTATAACAGCAATTGAAAAGGAAAATAACTGTGTCTGTTGATGTTTCTCCCGGTCTATACTGCACTGTGTGTGTCAGTATAGCCCCCTGCTGATGCCATTGGCTCACACCATCCACACTCCACTTGTTCAGCAGATGTATAGCGGTGTACTATTATACAGCATTGTCCTACACACTCACATAGACACAAACACGCGCTTGTTTTTGACACTTGGGACATTGCATTGACTCACATTAATTCCCTGGAGTCTTACCCAGCTTTAACCATTTCATCCATACCTAACCTCAACCTCTAGCGTTATATGGAAAACTGTAAAAACACGGTGCTTAAAATTGCAATAATGGATCTGCCACATGGGGGTAAAAAAAAAGAAAAAAAAGCCTGATGCTACAAACCACACTGATAAGAGCAGTGAGAATGTATCAAAACAGCAAAGTTGCGGGACAGCAAACCAAAACAAAGAGCTGAAAGATGCTAAAACGTTCCACAGAGCTGAAGGTAACAGCCGAACTGGTTTCATCTCTGGTACCCAGAGGGTAAAGTAAAATAGTGCAAGAACAGGCTAGTTGCATCAAAATATTTTTTCGAAGGTAGAAAAGTTACATAATGTTGGTTTAATGCGACTGCATGAACATATTACTGTCTCCACAAGGAGATTAATATAAGTACTTGCAAGCACACACACACACACACACACACACACACACACACACACACACACTCAAAGACGAGTAAACAGATAAAGGGAAATGGTGAGGAGGATATATTGTGTTTGTGAACAATAGTGTAATCCGCAGTACGTGGTGACATCATTAAAATTCCACACAGACTTCTCCCAGTGTACCTCCACACCACACATGCACAAAGAGACGACACGACATTATTTATAACATATACACACTCTCATATGCGTGCACGCACACTCACGCACTTCTCTGGTATTATCTCCTGTGCCCACACACCCTCATTACCATTCAGCTCTGATCCCTGATGATAACCTCTCCTGGGCAGACGCAGCCACAAAGTGACCAGGATTATGCCTTTTGACAAGTCCAATTAATACAGACCTAATGACAGCGATCGATAGCATTGATTAAACATGGCAGGGAAATTCATAATTGCCTAGAGGTGAAAGGTTAATATGCCATTAAACACACATAGACCTCACCCTTTGTCATTTTTTCTTCATGTTCGCTATTCAAGCAATAATTGACGCTCAGTGGCACCTGCAATTATTGCATTCTTTCTTTCTATCCTTTCATAGCTGAGGGCAACATATTCTGAAATAGTCATCACTGCTAATGATGACAATTTGGGTGTTATTGTCGGAGATACAACACAATATTGGACACACAGGAAGGCCAACAGCAGAATACAAAGAGTCTAAAAACAAACACTATTGATTTTTATATTATTATTGTGAACTCATCAATGTATCATACTAAATAAAATCATGTATTTATTTATAGCCAAAGACAGGGGTTATATAACTGGGGCAATAACAGGTACAACAAAAGCTACATTATTGCTATTTTTTATGTTTGTGTCCATTTTATTTTTTGTATTTGCTCAGCTGTTCTGGTGGGGTGTGTCTTTATGAATGGGCTTAGTCAATGTCTGTTAATGAAATGTCTATTTTTCTTTTTTTTTAAAATAAAGATTTGTGTACAGTGTTAGTGGTGGCAGTTACATCGTGCAGGCAGGACTAAGTAAAGACTGGTTGCCCATAACAGCAACATAATTCAACTATCTTCTAATTGTATCAATACTTAAATTCACATTAATTGATTTTTGTTTTACCACTTGGGATCCCGGCTCTTTATCTGTTAAATACTCCACTGTGTTCACAAGCTAATCGCTAGTGGAGTCTGTCTGCTAATTGGTACTGTGCAGGTAGTGTACAGTGGGTTTAGAGTTTTTTTTCACAGATTGGTGAGAGCAGTGAGATTGAAATATCAAAGTTCTGGCCTTAAAACAACAAAAATGAGCTGAAAGATGATAAAACGCTGTGGAGTTGCAGTTTATTGTGGATCACTGTGGGTGTCCCCTCTCATCTTAGATCTTGTCATTTGAACTATTGTTAACATAAAAATTACAATTCGTGCAACTTTGAGGTATAAAGACTAAAGCTTAAAATGATATGTTATATTTTCTATTAATCACCTGTACAATACAGCTATATCACATGAGAGGGGGTGGTGTTAAATTTTAGCACGGCTGTGATTTGCTCATAGGCACATCAATCAAACTGATTAACTTGATTCTTGATTATTGACTCTTGTCCAATCAAATTACTTGGCCAGAACTAACTGGTGTATAATAAGCACTAACGAACTAGAGGCTGCCACACAATCACATCCAATGAGAAGGAAGACTGTTTATCTTCTAAATGTCGTGGCTAAGTCAACATATAAATTCTTTTAGTGTTACCACCTCACCGTTTTCAAAAAGATCACACTTCCATCTAATTACCAAGAAGAATGAGGCATACAGAATGAATCCAATTGTTTCTTTTTCAGCCTCATTTCATGTCTCTGAACTATTCTAAAGAAGATATCTAAATCTTCACTCCAGCTGAACTACAGTCTGCCGCAACTCCAGGCAAGGTTTCCCCCCACGGCTCTCTTGTCTTCTGTACTCTGCTCTGAGCAGCTGCTTTACTGCTGAGATGAACAAGATGGAAGGCAAGAACCAGACTACTGCAAGGGCATGCTGCCCAGCAGCCAGGCTTTGATCAACTATCTGAGTCAAACACACTTGAATCCCCTTAGCAACAAGTGGGGGTGGACCCAGGTGTATCTCCTCCTCTGCTTACTCTCAGCAGCAAAAGACTGCTGCAATATGAACAATGCTAAAGGGTATACGGAAAATAATGTGATAAAATAATAAAAAATTCTACTATCAAATCTATCAGTGCCAACTACTAACTACATATATTGTTTCTCCTGCACCTTTTATGAATGTGTCACAATAAGAACAGTCCTCTCGTCCTTCCCTCTCATATTAAAATCAGAGAGTAGGATGTGTTTCCTATAAAGGTTGTCGTGGGAGTTTTTTCCGTGCTGTCATTGCCGGTCAGTAGTGCCATTTTCATTTGCCGTTATCAGATGGTGGGCGTTGTTATTAAGCTGTTGAAGCCTATAAGTGTAGTAAAGAGCTATACAAATAAACATGACAAAGAACAAACAAAGAAAGCAGAGGGTGAGGAAAGTTAACTGTATCTGCATTTTCCAGGCATATAACACATAACTGCTCATTCTTCTTGCTGTACGTTTAGGGTTGTTTACAGATAGGATTCTGTCTTCCATCCCTTACTCTATGCCTAATTACATGCTTCAGCTAAAAATCATGCCTCCAGAATAACCCTGCGTTTTCACTTACATCCAAACAAACTACTAGAGCAGTATGATCATTACGGCAACTCTGGCATCGACTTGTGCACACCACCACATGACTGAATGTTTTTTTTGTCCTATCTATGCCCATACATCCTTTATCCAGCTTAAAAGGCATCTAACTGATTACCATGCTAGATGCAAATGGTGTGCTCAACATTGTTCAGCAGAAGGCTATCAAAGGGGCATGTAGAGCATCTAAATCAAACTGCAGGTCTGTACTGTGTAGCTAATGGAGCTCATATAGCTACTCTGGTGACACCATGCCTTAAATTCATCTGTAAGCCCAGGAAACAGCATCTGTGTTTTCGTACTTAAGGTCATAACGATGTCAGTGATAGTGTAATGCAGAGTTTAGATTTAAAATAGCTGCGGAGGGGGCGTGGTGCATCGCCTGCAGGGGAGAGGTGTGGAGAGGGCTGAAAGGAGAGCAACGCCAGGTGAGAGTGACTGGCACGCCTGCATTCAGTGAGCTAATCGCGCTTCCTTTTTTTAACACAGTAGCGTGCTGGACCTGGGAGAGGAGTCAGAGCAGAGAAAGACAGGGGACGGCAAGAAGTGTAACAGAGGACCGGAGGTCTCATACACCAGGAAAGCCGCTGAATGTTTCTCTCTACGCTGTGTCTGTACTAATAAAAAAGGATAAACCAAAGTCATCCGTCTGTATGTCGTCTGTGCCGAAGGAACCCGCGGTGGCAACAGCAAATGCCACAATAGCTCATTGTCGTCTATGTATTATTATTATTATTATCTTTATTATCTGTTTTCACACAGTAGGGAATGTACAGCGGTTTGTACAGTGTATGACCAGAAGAACAATATGCTACATCTTATAATATAGCTGTCATCTATTATGGTAATGTGTACCATTTTGTCTGTTTTTTTTTTCTGTGTTTCTGTATGCACATGTGCAACCGAACGTCTGTGTGTGTGTGTGTGTGTGTGTGTGTGTGTGTGTGTGTGTGTGTGTGTGTGTACGCAATGTGTGTGTTTGAATGTAATCACCAGGGTTCCTTGTCAGAGAAAGGGCAGGCAGGGTCTCGGAGGTGTCAGGGGGGACAGCAGGGAGCAGACAGAGGTGACACAGGGAGAGGACTCTGGTGACATTTGCACAGTGGGAACCGGCCATCACAGCATAATGACGAACAAGGTCTGCTTTTACTAATGAGAAAAACAATGAGGACGATGTGAGCAGAGAGAGAGCCTGACATGAACATGCTCACAGTCAGTGATACGTGCATAAACTCAAAGATGCACACTTCTTTGTCCCTGAAATAAAGGCTCAAATGAATCTAATTTAATCAAACGAAAGGGGCTTTATTGGCATTGGAAATATTTATACTGCCAAAGGAATATGAAACATGAACAAAGAAATTGTAATTGTGTATGGAAAATCTGTACAGATATATAAACAATGAGTTCAAATAGAAAAATGTATACGGGCTATACGAGCATTATATTCATACACAGACTTGTATTTATGCTAATGCACACACCACGTGAAATTCAAAGGCCCTATGATCAACCAAAGCTCTACATAGAATTATGCTCATATTGACACACACTTGACCAGAGGCTGCTGTGAAGCAGTGGAGCACAGTCTCAGTTTAGACCACCCATTGGCAGTCTCTCTGCATCTCAATAACAGCATGTCCCTGGGCTGTTGAGGACTCACAGGAGCTGGTCAGGAATGGATGAAAGTGTGTGTGTGTCTATGTGTCTATACATAAATGCATAAGTATTACTCGTGGTTTAGTTAATTTCCTCTCTCTGCATCATAGCACTTGTTCATAATTAGCTTGTAGCAATTCTTCTGGCCTCTCGTGTCTTTTGTCTCTTGTGGTGTTGAGGTCATCCTGCAATTAGTCTTTTGAATACAGTGATGTCTTTTTCCTTCAATTTTCTTTTGATAAATGAATAAAAATGTTGGAAATGGTTGGTAATATGTAACTGTTCACCTTCTCTTTATGCAGAGCTACAAGGCATTTAGCTTAGCAGACTAGCTAACTTGCTAGCCTGGCTCTCTAAAAAGTCAAATATCTGCCTACCAACACCTTAAAGGTTACCTATTAACACATGACTCGTGTGTTTATCCATCCATCCATCTAATTTTCCTAATCACTTACCTTTATGAGGGTCACTGGGGGCTGGAGGTGACCCCAGCTGGCAATGGGCGCTAGGAGGAGTACACCTTAGACAAGTCATCAGCAGCCATTCCCAGTCACATTCACACCTATGGGCAATTTATAGTTTAGAGTCACCAATTAACCTGCACCTCTTTGGACTGTGGGAGGAAGCCGAAGCCGAAGCCGAAGTACCGAACGCCACACAGAGCTCATTTGTTTATTCCATACATAAACAAAACTGTAAAACTGGCAATTTGTGATTTCTTGCCATGCAGTCGTTGTGCTAAGCTAGCTAATGATCTCCAGGCTCCAGCTCTGTATGCATAGATATAAGAGTAGTGTTCTCATCTCTAACTCTTGCAAAGAAAGTACGCAGGGCGATTCCTTCAGAGTCCCACAACTGGTATGTTGTCGAGTTCAGTTCAGTTCAGTGTTATTGCAGTCAGAAATATATTTAAAAAAAAAAAAACAGACTAAAGAATTCTTCCAGGAAAAGTCCTACGCAGTATTAAATGTTTAAAACAACAAATGTGAAATGTTTCTTAAATTGGGTAAAGGCTGAATCCCTATGTGCATTGCTATTGTTATATCAGATTGCAAAAAGAGAGCAGCAGAACTGGCATTTACCTAAATGGAAATGAAAATATAGCAGATTATTACTTGCCGGTAATTTGGAGGATAGCTACCTCATTGGGGAAATGGATAAACAAACAGATATTCAGCAGGGGTGGTGTAGGTTTTGAGCAGGCCAGGGACTGTGGGGATGAAAAAGACTATTGAAAGGCCGTTTGAGTGGGTTTCAAGTGCTGTGAACAGAGACAAACAGACACACACAGACAGTGCCATACAAGAGGAGCCACTGCCTACAGGGCTGTACAGGACACGGGCCAGAGAGGCGAGCTGGGTATTGATCTGTAGAGTTTGAGTTTCTTTGTGAAACAGGATCTGAGGACACAAGCGAGAGCCTTATTTAAAAGTCTCCCTATTCACATCCATATCTATTGATCCATGCACACTTTCATCCAGCTTTAAGTAACTCTCTGGTTGCTGTTTTTTTCTTTTTCTGCATCTCTTCTTCTCAGTCTTTATTTTCTCATCATTCTGCTGTGGCTGTCGAGGCTTAAAGTATCCCTTATTTTCTTTCTCTCACTCTCATATTTCTTTCTTTCTGCATCTCCCCTGGCCCCTCTTTAGGACTGAGGTGAACTTTGAAGAGCATACAATATTTCCTGATCACGTTTCCACGCTATTCATCTCCGAGTGATTGAAACAGGCTCTTTTATGGGTTTTTATTTTTCTAATGTGCTTCCCATAAAACTTCATCTCACCATCCTCAGAATCCCTTATCTATGTCAGCGATAAATCGAGCGGATCAACTCGATGTAGCACAATCGCATTCAGCGATGACAAGCAGTTTTCAACGCACAAACACAGCCGCGTGAGATAACAACTTTGTTCTGCGGTAGATTTGATTGGCTGCGGATTCTGTTGTCAGACTGCGGGAGTAAAATATGGCTGTTGTTATTGTGTGCTGTCATAACTTGGCCTGTAAATCTCTCCCTGAGTGGAAGAGGAGAGGAGGGAGGAAAGAATTGATTCTCTTGTTGCACTTCATCTTTAGCCTCTCTCTTCTTGGTGCGGAGCCAAAGGCCTTGGAAGCTTTCTTCATTATGTGCCCATCTACGGACGGAGACGACGTTAGTGGCCCCTCCATCTGATGTCATCTTAATTACTCTGCACCCATATCTAGCATGCCATGGCCCTCCTTCCTCTTCTTCATTCCTCACTTTATGTCCCCACCTTCTGCCGTCATGTTTTTACCCTCCGCAGATTCCCTTGTGCCTTTTCTACTTCCATCAATTCACTCCTTGCCTCCATCTTCTCCGTCCCCCCTCCCTTGTCTCTGACTCCGACTACCCAGCAGCAGGCCTCCACTGTTAAGCGGGGGTACGACTGATAACGTCAACCATGCTGTCTGTGACTGACAGCTGAGCAAAATGGCTGTGGCAGCACACAGAGGCATGGAGAATCCGTTTTCAGGCTGCACCAGAGTCGGTCCCCGTGCCCATCTGTCAGCCGAAAACAGGAGCACCAGCTATCAGTCACAGCTGACCCCCAGTCAGCCGCGCGAGAGACTAGTTGGGAGGGGAAAGGCTCAAAGCAACACAAATAAGCATGAAGATCAACAGATGGCTCTCTGTCAATCATCATCTCTTTCTTTCTTTTTTTTTTTTTAATCGCACCACGCCTCTCTCTGTTCTCCATCTTCATTTACTCACTCTAATCTTATCCTGACAACCCACATTTTTTTTTTTATTATTTCCTTCATCTTTCTTTCTATATCCTTCTTTCCCCCCCCCCCATTGGTTTCCTGTATCCCTCCATTTGTCCACAGTTGGTTCGGCATTGAATGTGACGTGAGCTCAGTCAGGTGTCCTTCTCTTCTCCTCCACACAGTTTAGATCGCTGTCATTACGCTCACTCCATGCTATCTCACTCCCACTGTAATTGGAGGTGCTGTGAATGAAAGCATGGTCCTTGATTTCATACAACTGACTACTGATAGCTAGCCATGTGCTTGCCAAAGGAAGGTGTGTGTGTGTGTGTGTGTGTGTGTGGAATCTGGAAAAATTTTACAGAAAAAGAGAGTGAAGAGAGGCGAACATGCAGATTTAAGTGTTGAAAATGTTTGCGTAATTACACCAGGCAAATGTCATTCACAGCGACACTTCCTGCCTTGTTTTAAGGAGCTACGGCGAGGGGTGTGTTACAGGTTCACTGCACGGACTCTCTTTTCACAGCCCCTTATTATAGAGCACACAGTATAATGTCAAACACCTTGTTAATGATCTGCAAAAAAAAAAAAAAAAAAACCCAGAGGTATGACTGGATACAAGAACTGCAGGACATACAGAGACAATCCTCTCTTTTATGCTCACAGATATATTCATTTACATTTAAAAACCATAATTCTGCTGAAAAGGGACAAAAATGTACCCTAAGTGAGGAGAGAAAAAAATCAATGTGGCAATTTAATTTAGTGTAGAGTGAACACTTTTACATATTACTGTACAAGATGCAAATGAGATTTCTCCCCTTGAATAATCATCTGTCTAAAAGGCTGAACCTCACTGGGAGGTAATTACACTGCTCTGATCATTAAATAACCCCTGTTCTCTCTCACACTCCTTCTCTCGCATGCCTCCATCTCTGGGTGCAACCCCGCCTCCCCCTTCCCTCCCTCCCTCCCTCCCTCCCTCCTCCTCTCTCTCCCTCCCACCCCCCCACACTTCTATCACACACAGAAAAAAAATATGCCACCGGTTCACACACACACAAGTTTACACAAGTATCAGTTTGCTCACACAAACTTTTGCTCGCACAGACTCGCACACCTCCACACCTTCTGAAAAATTTAACAGGCTCAGTATCAGCCACACTTCGTTTTATAATGTGATTTTTTTTTTTTTTTTACACATACACTCTTCCCCCACCTTGTGCATTACCATCTTCCCATAGCTAATAATGAGTTTTGGTGAAGCAGTGAGGCGCTGCAGTAACGAATATTATTCTTTACTATTTGAGATGCTAGATTTATTTCAGCAAATACTTAAAAACGACATTATCTTCACTTATTCTAGGGTTAAAATGTAGTCAAGAACTCCATATACTCATCTGAATACATGACAAAAGCATATTTTCATTCACGTTCTGCTAAATGTTACTGAGTACTTTTACAGGACATGTAATGTAGTTTTACTGAATGACCTTCATGCAGCTGCTAGGTCATCCTGATTGGTAAAACAAAATACTGCACTCTTTAGCTCCAATATATGAGGCATTAATGAGCAGCACCTTGCAGTTCAGTGACATTTTGTTGTCTCTGTTCATAATGTTACTTAAAGTTACTGGTTCTTGGAAGGAAAAAAGAAATAGGTTCCATTTGAATTAAATTAAGCGACAATTTCTCCAAAAATTAGACAGAAAGCAGCAATAAAACAGCTGGAAATCATAAAACGTGCAAGCCAGCAACATTATGAAATGCTGCAGATATTTAGTGCCTTTAAGTGACACATTTCAACGGATATTATCTTATTCTTTTTCCTTAAGAGTTAATGTTACCATGACTTTATTTGTGGCACTATTCCAGCTGGTGGCTGTTTGGCTGTCATCACCTGTCTCACAGTTGTAAGACGACTAAAACACCTCAACCTGGCACAGCTGACAGTTTGCTTCACTCAGATCAAAGAATTGCCAAACTGCAGGCCTTTTTTCTTCACTGGGGAAATACTGTAACACGTCAAAGCACAGCTGTTTAATGGGACTACAGCTGGTTTCAGAATAAGTGGCACGAAAACTATTTATTGCTCCCTTTACAACTTGAGGGGTGGATTGGCACTCATTCTGATACAATAACTAGATCAGAGCAAAGTGGGATGTATTGCTTTGTCATCTGGCTGCCGCCGCCGCCACCGCCGCCTTTTGTTTATGTGTCACCAGCAGGAATCAGTGAGGGATCAAAAACTGTTGCGCACAAAGTGCTTGATCTCTCCAATTTCTGACTCTGGACCACAGCAGCTGCACAGTGTCAATATTTCCTGGAAGTGTCGTTGGTTGAAATCCCAGCTTTTAGATGTACAGACATCAAAAGTAAGACTTAAACAGCATGCAAACTTGATCATTCATGGAAGACGTTGCTATTCCAAAACTCATTATGCTAGTTGTCAGGGGAAGGTCAGCCCTATGACACAGAGCTCTAAGCCGCCTGGAGGAATTTAGTATGGATCACCTTCTGCAACATGCAGAGCTCAATTCCAGCTGTCATCAAGCTGGAGGAGGCAGAAATGCATTACCAGCTAGGATAATATGCTTTATTATATGGCTTATATGCCAGCTCACGCTGCCTCCAGGCTATGAGAGGAGCAATTACAAGGACGCGTGTGTGTGTGTCCGCATGGGTGTGTATGTATATGGACACAAACACACCTGCCAGCATTTACCTCTCAAAGCCAATAAACTCCTAATGCGTTATTTTCAAAGTCGCATCAATGTTTAAAATGTTATCAGCCAGTGGACATGCACCACTGCTTACTGATGATCTCCAGTACAAGGACATAATCCTTATCCAGCCAATGTAATCCAAACACTATAACACACACACACAGACACACACACACAGTGCTATGCATTCCTTACAGTCATTTGTTAGTTTATTTTGTGAATTTCTGAATACTTCTCACATTGACACAAGTGATTTATAACGCGGTTTAGAAGGTTCAGCACAAAGTGACTCAAACACCCGAAAGGCTTTCTTTCATTCAAAAGGGAACAAAAGCACTAACAGATATCTCTGTTAGATGAAATGCAATTTCACCATGATACCACCGACGCAGCCTCTCCCGTGGCACAGTAACGCTGAGAATTGCTGGCTTTTACGTTCCGTACAACAATAAGCCTTTGCACCTGCGTTGAACCCCGGTCCTGCGTGTTCTTAATGCATCAATATAACACCATTATGTGTTTTCAGATAAGAAAACAGCACAAAAGGCTGAATCAAATATTCATCCTGCGTTACCCGTTGATCAGTAATCTCCTGTTTTCATTTGGGCGCCGTCGTTCTCTCCATCCCCGATTCCCCCCTGCTCTCTTGCTCCCCCCAGTTTCGCTCTTTCCGATGTTATCTTTGAGTGGATACGGAACGAGACAGAGAGAGAGAGAGAGAGAAATGATGATACCTTAAAAACGACACAAAGCTATTTGCTGTGCCGCTGGAGTTACTGATGATGTTCATCTTTCAATGTTTGCAGGTGAATAAGTGTGTGTGATTGTGTATGCGTGTCCATGTGTGTGCCAGAGCGGGGCGACTATATTTATGTGTCCATGCCTGGAATGAACAGCAGCCCTTTGCATGAAACATTGAATCAATTCTTTTCTTTCTCTATCAGATTTCAATGTTGCGCTGAAAAGGACAAAGAAATAACAATGACCATAAACGATTTTCCAAAGGCTGCGGCTCTGCTGGGAGCTCGCGGCAGCCCTGTACTTGTTAGCACTGATAACTCTGAAGCGTGGCTGTTTGTGTCTGGCCTCTGCTCTCCACGACATGTCTCCTGTTGGTCGGCTCACACACACACACACACACACAAACACGCCGCCAGGGTAGCTCTACTGCTAACAGCTTATGGGAGAGAGAGTGGAGATCATTAAATTGACTTGACTCCAGCTTCTGTGGCTCTGACAGAATGACAAGCTGCAACATATGGCCACTTTATAGCAGACAGACCACTCGTACACTTTTAGTATTACACAATATTTTGATTTCCTTGTTTAAGTGAAAAAATCCAACAGGAATAAAAACAATAAAACCTTGCTGGGGATAAGATTTTTCAAAATAACCGTGGAGTGGTTGTTCAACCACTTATCATTTTGTTTTCTTGTGTTTTACTTAATTTGAGTGACTCCGGTAATTGGCCTTTTCTCAGCTTGTTTCTCTTCACTCTAAATACCAGAAAAACACTTTTCTTGTCAGGCAGGGATGTTGTTCTTGTTGAACTGGTGGTGATCAGCGTATCCTTTTGGCAGAAAACACACAAAAAAATAAGCCTAAAATTAAAAATAAAATCTGGGCAAAAGTCTGTTTAAACCCATCTGCTCTTTTTAAAATCTGCACAATTTCTTCACGCCAAGCAATGAGCCTTGCACATGTTATTGCTATATCTCTATCATTTTCATTTTTTCCCTCCATCTATCACTTTCTCTCTCTCTCTCTCTCGCTCTCACACACACGCTCATTCCCTCCCTCCCTTCATCATTGCCAGTGGTCTCAGAGGTAATTACGAGGAGTTTCAGACAGTGGTTCTGGAGACCTGGGACACTCTACCAACCATTATTCTCCAGATCAATTGCTGTGGACTAAACTGAACACACACTCTCAAAAGCACAGAACAATTAAAAGTCAACACAGGGGAAAATTCGGCGCACGCACACACGCGCACGCACTTACGTGGACACGTGCGCCTGTGCACCCACACACCTGAATTAACCGAGGCACACAAACAGGAACGCGGGCACACAAATGAACGTATTCGGCAAATGTGCATGCGCGTACGAGGGGGACGATCAGGGGGAAAGACTGAGACAACACAGTCCCACACGCGACCACGAAGCCTGCGAACATAATAACGCGGAAGGAGGCTTCATCGGAGCTTAAAGCCAATCTGGTGCTAAAGGAAAGCGGCAGATTAGAAATCTTATTTGATAACTGCTTCAAAACAGAATACTACTGTGAGGGCCCCATGGAGCCCAGTCGAGCAACAGAACCAAACAAACCTTTGCTCCAAGCACAACAAACGTTTTCATGTTTTCTCTTCAAAGGATCACACGCTAATACACTCCACACTCTGCCTTATCAAAGCTCTCAAACTGTGTGTGTGTGTGTGTGTGTGTGTGTGTGTGTGTGTGTGTGTGCGACTGAGTCACTGCGTGTTTGCCTGTGCATATGTGTGTCTATATGTGTGTTTTCCCCCGAGCCCCACATACGCACACACGCGTTCTTGAACATGAGATGCAAGGGGATTCAAGTGTGATACAAAAGAACGCTGTAGATGCTAATTGGCTTGAACACAGCAAAGTAGAATCACTTCATGCTCCGAAAGCTTCACAAGGAGGAATGTTTTACTGACCCACAAAGTCAAACGGAGGACATTTTGCAACCACACTTAGCATAACTTTCATTAGAAATAAACAAAGCCGATGGGATCAATAGTTCAAGGGAATTAAAACAGCAAAGCCTTGTGTAAAAGCTGCTCTTCTTTAGTACATATGGAAGTATGTGCACACACAGAGCCATGCAGTCGGCGATTGAACGCCTGAGAGACTGTAATGTATTGCTGAGCCTTGTGTATGCACAGTTGGATGCTGGGAACAGTCTCTTATATGGATCTAAATATAGAAACCTTCCTCTTGCTGTGTGTGGACTCTCACTTAGTCTCCTCTCTTTCTGTCTCACTGACTTGAACACACACATACACACATATCTCAATAAACACTCAGGGTTATCACAACTTTTGTCTCACACATACACACACACACACACACACACACTCGCACACAGAAGCTTGTGCATTTGTGTGTGTGTGTGTGTGTGTGTGTCTCGTGAGGGCTCCGGTGAAGTAGGGCAGGCTGGAGGAAAGTGGGGCGACAGGGGGGCGGGAAGCAAGCCCAGTCAGAATATCAATAATAGATAAACATGTTGCCATCAGGAGGGTCTGAAGGAGAGAGAGATGTGGAAAGAGAGAGAGAGAGAGGGAGAGAGAGGACCTGGGAGAAAGGTTAAAGAGTGAGGACAAAGGACAAGAGGAGAGAGTGAAGCCGGTGGAAACAGGGGGAGGAGAAAGACAGCGACAGTCAGACGGAAAAGTGAGAGGAGATGCATTTTGAGTCAAGGGCATTTGCTTTTAAAGAATCAGTTTACCCAATTTAAGAAAACATATTTTCTTACTTATGTCAAGTAAGACTTATGATACCAACCATGCAAAGAGTTTTGGTTTGGTTTTATTTACAGAGGATATATCTGTCTTTGATATTTGTGCACAATATGTGTACAAAAATAGTACACATATGTTTTTTTAGTTTTTGTTAGTGGGAGTATTGAGTGTGTTTGTACGCAAACATATATTCAGTATGAGCGTGTATTCATATATGGCTTACTATAACTGTGACCAGGGAATGTCAAGGTATGTGTGAGGAGAGAAAAGTAAATAAATAACAATGATATTATTATTGATAAACAAATTCAACATAAACGTACATACATACAAGTCGTATATGCATGTGTGTGGGATTTCTGCTCAGGCCGCATTCAGACTGACTTTAACCCTACTTGAAAAAAGCAGCACCCATGTTCGTTTGAAATGGGACAGTCCGTCGATGCTGCAGAGGGCTCATCCCGCAAACAATGCAACCGGGCTTAACTTACAATAGGCAAGGCGCCGTGGTGGCCAATCAAAACCAATCAAACTTGCATGTAGCACGTGCACATTCACACGTAAGGTGAACGCTGTGTTTCCACTGTTTACCTCACCATTGATGCAACAAAAAATAAAATGATTGCCGTCATGATCTTTTTTGCAGAAAAACCCATCGTAAAATCACTGTGTAGTGTTTGGCCTTTCGACAATAGAGGTTTGCAGGTTTGTTACTCAAACTGGACTTCCTGGATCGTTATTTCATGTCTCACTGGAATCTGAAGCAACACCAATGCAGTCCTTTGTCTTGCTTTAAAATGACGCCGTTCATGCCTGCGAATACAATGGGGGTGAACGGTATTTGTGCTGCTTAAAGCAATAAGAAATTACATTTAAAAAATGCTGTCAAAAAAACAGACAAACAGAACACACTGTGCAAAGTCTGGATATGGACTTCAGTAGAAAGTAGCAGCAGTGAAAACTGATCACAGTAAAGTGACTAACAGGGAAACCCAGACCCCGACTCTAGGGAGCACTGGTACGGTTGACTTTTTTTAAATGACATCTTTCAATGCTGTGGGCACCACAGAATTAAATTGCGTTCACCTCCATCGCACTGGGGTGAAGGGATAAATCTCAGAGAGAGATATTTCAAAAATCTCGGCAAATAAAGCCAAAACAATCTGTGTGGCTAGAAAGCACTCGGAAGTAAGTGAGGGAATATGTCTTTAGTAATTTGAGTGAACCAACACTTTCACACAGCGCGACTCTGCGAATACAATTTTTCTTCCGGTTAACCTTTTTCTTCGCCATTTTTTGTCACATACCACTGAAACTTTCAAATGAAAATGAAATCAATCAAAACCCTTGTAGGTGGACAAACACCTCGCGAATACGAATAATTCTGAAATGAACAAAGACAAAAACATTTAACCTCTTACTATCTGTAGTTGCAGTTGATGTTGCTGCTAGTATGCGCCTAACAACCACCTCTATCAGAGTGAATGCTTATTATTGTAGTGATAATACCAGTGCAATTTTTTGAGAGGCGTGTGAGAGAATGGCAGGAGGAAAAAAAAAGTGAAAGAACGCAAGGTAGAGGTTGGAAACATACCATTTTTCACGTTTAAGTAGGCAAACCAGTGTGAGATGTGAGCCATCCAACGGTGTTCCAAATCCATTTAGCCTAAGGTAAATGATGAAAATAGGATGCACAGGGCTCCACTCTGCACACCATTGTCACCCCTGATTCATATTTATGCAGCCTCTAGCATAAAATCAGGTGTGTGTGAGTGTGTGTGTGTGTGTGTGTGTGTGTGTGTGCGTGTGTGTGTGCGATTCAGTTTTTTTTCTGTGCCTGTGCCTGTGTGAAAGGGAGTACGAGTGGAAAGGAAAAAGAGAGGAGGGTGTTCAGAGGTTTTCTGCTACAGGGCATCCCGGCACTTACATTCTTAGAAATTTTGGCTCTTATAACTCCAGCCAGAACGTGAGTGTGTGTGTGTGTTTTTTTTTTTACTGCGTGTTTGTGTCTGTGTGTATTTAAACCAATTACTGATTGGCTCCTTGGCTCCTGTGTTCAACAGTCCACCTGAAGGCATTTTTTGGCGTTTGAGTAACTCCAGGTTACCATGAGGGCTTGTTGCTCATGGCAACTCAGCTGTGTCCACTTTTGTCTGCTCCTTTCTTACATGAAAAAACATAATCGCACACAAAGAACAAAAAGGAGGCATACAGTGAGATATTGATTGAACACCATTTAAACCTCCCAAACAAATTGATACACTATTGTTTCTTAAGGACACTGATGACCGCCTAGACCAGCTCGGGGAGAGAGGGGGATGTATGCATGTGTGTGTGTGTAAACACAATGACAGCTGGCCTCAGTTCTTGTCCCTATGTACAAGGCTTTCTATTATTCCTTCCTTAATGACACTAATTAGACTGTTCCCTTTAATTAATCCGTTCTTGATTGAGCGTGTGTTTGTCTGTGTATGTGAGTGCACCAGGGCTTATGTGTGTGTGTGTGTGCGTGCACACTGCCGCCAATGAGGCATGATAATCAGACTGCTAATCCCACTGATCCTGATGCTCTGTGAGTGACTGATAGAAAACAAAATGTCTGAGTGGCTGAGTTTGATGGCGCATGTGGAGTTCCGCCGTCTTCTCGTCACTGACCTCCAAGCACAGCGCGGGGCAAAACCAGACATCTACAATTATCAAGGTGGAGGGAGTACAAGTGGAATCCATTACAGTCTCCTAATTACTTGCAAAGGTCGCAATTAGTGAAGTAGTGCGTTGGGTTTGCATGAGGAAATATGAGAGGGGGGGAATCACAAGAGGATTTGGAGTTGCACCAGCTTCCTGGTCTTTCTTTCTCTCTCTCTCTCTCTCTCTCTCGCTCTTTAATAAATATGATCAGGCATATTCTCCCTCTTTTCTTTGTTTCCTCTTGACTGTTTCTTATTTTGGGTTTGCTTCAGGCTCTGTGCAAAACACAGTCCACCTCAGCAGAGAAAATGAGACAACGTTACTGCCTATTGACTTTCTGTTTTCATTCTATAATTGTTGCCATAAAGCATAATTAAACTTCATTGTTCATTCCTTCATCCTCGCTCTGTCTCTTTGCCATTCGCTCTCTCTGCTCTTCGTGTGTTAGAAAGTAATTATATCTCAGTGTGCCTGCGAGACGGCACACTTCTGATCCACTGATGAGAGCAGGCTGGGAGGTTGAATATAATGGAATGGAATACATTACAGGATGCCGGCGCGCCATAGGCCTGGCCTTCCAGAGACCTGCTGCTCCTACGTAACACACCACAAGCTTCACACCAAATACTGCTGCCATTACAGGCCTGAATTTTTATAAATGTCTCTTTCAGGCCAAAGTTACCAGCTCACGCAAGTACATGATGTTGATGTTGTGCTTGGAGTAGTCATATTGCAAATATTATTATTCTACTCCCAGGAATAACTGGTGAGGGAAAAAAAAAAATCAACATTTTGCATGTTTGTCTCCACTATTGACAGCTCATCCAACACCCTAGATAATTAAAAGCAATGCATCTTGTTAGAGTTTGAGGTAAAGTGACATTCTCTGCTAAATTTGCATTTAGCTCCTTGGAATTTCTTTTCATGTAAGCAAAACAAATAAAGTGGGAGATCCTTCAAACCACAACAAAAATGACAGAACCTCACCACACTTCAGTATTTTCAAGTGCAGAAATCTCCAGAGTGGATGCTTTGTGAGTTGTTTACTTTGTTTGCCTGACTAACGCGCAGCAGTTCCTGCTGATGCTCAGCAGCCACATTATTAAAAACAGAAATGACACACATGAAACATGGCTACCTCTGCAAACTCGAATAGTTTATTGTAAATAAAAACCCAGACTGAAACCAGATTCTTGAGGCCGTTACTGATCAATATTTGAGAGTTACAAAATAATAATAATGATATTTTGGCTGATATTTGTCTTGAATTTCTCATTTGCACCATTAAAACCACTGGAATTAAGGACACAGGTTTCAAAACGGTGATTAAAACCAAGCGACACACTCCGGTGCTGGGAAATGAAGCCAAAGTGGGAGTGCTAAAAACTGTAATTCCTCGAGTGGCCGCTTGAGACAGGCTGCAGAAGTGAGTCAACCTCCATATGCGGCCGTATTAAAATGCCAAACTTCACAGCAGAAATAAACATGTTTACAGCCTGGTTCAGACAACGGTTTTGGTCTCTTAGTTGACAGATAGGTACCATTACATATTCGAGCACCCAGGTGTCATTCAGTCTGCCTCAGGTCCACTGATGATCCATGTCTTTGCCAATATTTAGATTAGCAGGGAGGTGGAGTCCATTGTTGCATATTTTCGGCTTCAAACCAGCACTTTGAAAACCTACAGGTGACGTTGCTCTGCTCTGTCCATTCTTTATACTGTCACTGGTAAAATCTGAGTTTAATTTGAAGCCAAAAGATAACATAAAATAACACGTTTTATGCCCTTACAACTCAATTGTATTTACAATAAGTCACCCAAAGAAGAGCTATGTGAAGTAATTCATCCAATAGCATAGTCATCTTGTTGGCTGCTCACTGTATTGATTTGTTCACCTAGCGTGGATCCATTTAATGAGTTTATGTGAAGTTTGGAAACAGAAGCAAAAGGACATTAAATAGCTCTACGAGTCACCTGGAAAGTAGACGCTTTAAATCACAACCTTGATCTAAAATCATCAGATTGCCCACCCCTGCTGTCAGTGATGTAAAGACAGATGGCGGAGTACTTTTCTGCATCACTGCTGTAAGAAGTTAAACTACAAGACTTTCAGCTGGTTTCAAGTTGCCCTTTAAATTATGTAGTGAGCTGAACATTTTCTACTTGAAGAATAAACTTGCTTGCACTCTCTGGGAGGCTGATTCAACACCACAAGATAATTAAAAGCAATGCATCTTGTGATCAGAGTTCGGGGTATAGTGACATTCTCACGTAAATTTGCATTTAACTCCTGAAGTAAGGTTCTTCAAACCACCACCGCAACGACAGAACAATAATATCATTATATCAATAATATTAATAATATTTCAGATCAACTAATTTTGTAGACAACTTTCACAAGTGAACCTACAAGTCACAAAGTCAGCATGCAGAACAATTCAATCAAAAGATGTAAGCCCAGAATAAACATCACCATCCACTTGTTATCAGGCTTCTATAATAGAAATGATTATAATGAGCAGAGATCACAGTTAATATGACAGCTGTAAGACAGACACAGCAGTGTGGGTCAAAGGTCAGCGCAGGATTTGTCTCTCGTCTGAGAGATTTTCCCTTTTGTAAACTGGCTCTGTGAGAAGCTTGCTGTAAGCGTGTGCTTTGCCCGCAAAGAAAAGGGAGGCTTAAATACCATTTGCCTTTGTGCTTTGCTATCTTAACACAGGAGAGATGACTCACACACACACACAAAGAAAGATAGGAGGAAAGGGTGCGTTGGGGGTTGAAGCATTAAAATGTACAGAAGAAGGAAGAGGGAGAAAGGGGTTTTAAAGAGAAAATGAGTGACAAAATATGAGATAGCGTAGGGAGGTGGCACCTCTGCAGCCACTCACAGAGCGAGGGAGCCGGCATCACAGCATCAGCATACAAACACCTCAGTAATGAAGCGCCAGCAGTCCTGGGCTCTAACCACGCAGACCTATCCATCTCCCCCATGCATTATTCACTGCACACAGCCATTTTACCGCCCAGCGCACCCGGCAAAGATTGGTTCCACTTTTTATTTATCTGTTTTTCATCCCCTCCCTCCTTTCCCTCCTCCTTCCTTTCTGCAGCTTTTCAATTAAATTAAGGCAAGTGCGACACTAAATCCATGCGGCAGAGGCTGCCCACATGACAATTAGACTGTCAGCCAGACAGAGAAAGAGGGAGAGACGAGATAGTGAACACGGCTCAGGTAAGCTGGCAGTGCTGAAATGCTCATTTAGGACGGTGAACCAAAGCCCACACAATATCCCCAAGTTAGCACATTGTAGTCCTGCTCAGTCTAACAGCAGCTCTCATTTAAGGTCAGATTTCAATATTTAGACATTCAGTCAAACAACAAAAACTGATGACTAATTAAAGCCGCAATGTATTAATAGAATAACATTAATTGCACAGATTTCAGCCAAGAGAGTAAGTCGTGCTAATGAATTACGCTAATAAAACACTGCTGATAAAACGAGATTGCATTTTTTGGCAGGAACTCCATCTGTGATTAACATCCATAATCTCAGATGAACCTCATAATCAGCCATCAACATAACACCCCATCTTGGATGTGCCAGAAGGTACAAGCAGTCTGCTACAGGTGCAGCTAATAGGGTTAATAAAGAGAGAGCTGATGGGCTAAGAGAGAGGAGTGGTAGTTTTAGGATCACTTTATTAGGAGGATGGGACCAAGGATGCGGTTGCCTCTTGAATTTGAAACCAATAGGATGATAGAAGGAAGCAAGAAGCGATGAGAGCGCGTGGGAGCCAAAAGGCATGGAATAATGAATGAAGGGAGCAGAGGAGAAACAATTAAGTAATCTCATTTTTCCCCTCCTCGTGCAGCTGTTTGAACTGACCGATCATCGTGATCTCTTCCACTAGCCCGCTGATTTGCTTCTAGTACAGTATACGAACACACTCTCTAGCAGTATCAGAGCAGCTGACGAGGAGATTACCACTGGCTCCTTCGAGCAACATTCGGAAAATGTTTCCCCTAATTCTCTTCAACAAAAGGCAAGATTCAGCAGAACACCAACCCAAATATTTCAGGAACATGAATAATGGAAAAACTGCACACTGTTAATCACCTCCAGATAAACTCTCTGTCTGTTTGGTCCACACTGCCCATTCACTACACCAGGTTTTTATGTACCCATGTTATGATAAATGACTCATTTAAGCACATTTATAGTCGTGATTGATTGTTAAATTGTCTTTCTGAGGAAAATAAGGACTTGAAATGATACAAATTGACGGTTCACTAAGCCGTGCCTTCTTTAGTTACTGCTGCTTTGTCTGTTATGCTTCGGATTTTAGCACTGTACAGATGCCAGTTAAAATCCGTGGCAGCCTCAGCATGATAATAGATGCAGGCGTTTCATTTTTATATTTGTTTCTCATTTTTTAAATTCATTTTTGTTGTCTGAAAAAAAACAGCTGTAGCCAGCTAGCGCTAAGTGAAATGGTGGGACATAACCTACATACGTATGATCCATTACAGTATGTCCACTTTGTTTTTGCATTGTGCCTTTTCACGTTGTTGACAACACTTAGAAGAGAAGGTGGATACCGCTCTCAAGTTTGTACAGTAAGCAGCCTGTTAGCTTAGCTTCTCTTGCAGGTCTAACTGCAGAGAAGTCCATGTGCAACGAGGCAACACTGAGACGATGAGTGTGTGACGTACCAACGAGACAATCAGCACCTAACAGGAGGATACCGCATTAGAATTTCTATATTTTACCACTTTTTTATATGACCTTCGGTGACATTGACAACCAAAATGCGTTATTTTCTGGTTTCCCTGGCAACAGCTGATGCATGTCTTGACACCTCTGCTTAAATGGGTGCGATTTCAAATGTGGGTCTGAGGGTTGTCAGCTGCCACAGGTAAAGTGAGGTTTTGCCAGAGACAATTGGGAGTCAGCAGTCATTTCAGGGAGACCGCTGTTCCTGAAATGAGCCGAGACACAACCCAAACCAACCAATTAAGGGAAAGGTCAGACTGGATAGATAGTCTCCCATTTCATGACGGAGGGGAAGCACACACACACACACATATACGCACGTAGTAAGTGGTATTACTATGCTGAATGCATTAGCTCCACTACATGTTTAACTTTAACCCCTGGTTTTAACTTAATGCCTCAACCACCATCCTAACCATTAAATAAGAACATAATTGTTTCCCTTATTTTTTACATTCCCTTATTTTTATATTCTTTAACTGTATAAGGTTTATGCAGACAGGCAGACAGAGCAATAAAAAATGTGGCAGTGTAGATTTAGCGACACAAATGAGGGCATTCCCACGCACAAAGACGCACATCACTTTTCTACATTTCAAAGTCAGTGTCCCGTGTCGAAGGGTAGTTAAGATGGTGACATTTCACCAGAGGGCTCTTTAATGAGACGTGAATGGTGTAACTGAAGCAGAGAGGGGGATCCTGCTGCACACTGTGGCATCAGTTAACAACAAAGGAAGAGGTTGGGATGGGCTGGCGGGCCGCACGAGGTGAGACGTTCTACGAGGATCATAGCGCATACATGGGAGAAAAACATACAGGAAGCAGGGAGAAGAATGTGGGTTAGTTAGAGATACAGGGAGAATGAGAAAATGAGAGTCACAGAGGGGAAAAGGGAGGGAGGGAGAAAGACAGAGAGGGAAAGCGGTAGACACTCAGTTGAGCGAGAACACAGAAAAGTCATAACCCAGATTCAATTAACGTCTGATTGCTGTTCTATTGCTGTAATATTATACAGCTGAGAGCGGTTTCATATTTCAAACAAAGGCCAAGCATCAGCCTCATTTATGATCTCCTTCACACATACCCACACACATATATAGACACTCTCACTCCAGAGGAAGGAAGCAGGAAGGAAAAGGAGAATGGCACTGGAATAATAATAAAAAAAAAAACTAAAGAAATGATGACATCAGCAGAAAGTGTGTGTGTATGTGTAACAAACAGAAGACACAGAGAGAGAAAGAGGAGAAATGGCACTCAGTCAACAGGAGCTATGGAGGGCTGAGTGACATCCTATTTGTTTGGGATGATGAAGATATTTCCATCCAGGCAGCCATTTGTAGCGTTAGTGCCTGGGACAGCCTGTCAAATCTGCTTTAGCTCTCCGTCCTCTCGGCACACTGCTGCCGTCACACACACACATCAACACACACTGTCTGTCTCCCAACAGACCACAACAGGTGTGCATCTGTGTGACTACGGTGATGTGTGTGTGTGTGTGTTTTTTTTCCCCCCCTGAAAGACACAGAAAGGCAGCTCGAATTTGGGGCGCCATTACCAGCATTACCTCCGGGCTGAATTATTTAAGCATAGTACACACACACACACACATGTTGACACAGAGAAAAAGCATCATCCTCAACTTTTCTATGTCACTCAGGCATTAAGTATTGTCATCTTTATCCCTCTGTCACACGTACCTGGTAGCAAAGCATTACATGAACGGTAGAAGAGAAGGCGGGTGATTTCGATGTAGTTAGCACGTTGAATGCTGTTGTGGTACTGTAGAAAGAAGGTAATGTAGTTTGTCAAACACCACACATCCCTCAACTGTGTAATAGCAGGAAATAGAGCTGAAACCATAATGTCACAGCGGGCTATAAAACAGACGCTCAGGGGCAACAACATCACAGAACCCCAAGTCATCAGAGACCGGACATCTGTCACAAATGCACACACCCACACTTGGATGAGACATAAATACACATGCGAACACACACACACACACATACACACACACACTAATTGTCTCTCTCCACACAGTCATAACTTTGTGAGCACATAAGTGGCTTTTGGGGAGACTCCAGGCAGAGAACTGAAGACACACACACACACACACACACTTCAACCAGACTATGAACTCTGGTTGAACTCAGGGTAAAATAGAGGTGAGAGGCAGTGCCACTCACATGCACGGGTGAATACACACACACACGCACACACACACACACACACCAACTAGTAAGAGGACAGACATAGTATGACCCACTGCAAAGGTATATAGTGTGCTTGGAAACAAACAGCAGGTGATGTGTGACAAATCAGATCTTGAATGATGTGATCTTAATTTAAACATACAGCCAGTGAGCCCAGAGGACACACACCCAGTTTGACCCCGCGTGTGTGTTTGCACACATGTGACGTCAGCGCTCGCAGCCAGAATCCCATTAACCTTTTCAGACCTCCCCTCCTTAAATACTGTTTGACTGATCGTTTATGAAAACCCTATTAATTATTGAGCAGAACGAGGCACTGCCGTACATTCTCCTTACATCAGACACGTGACGCTCGAACCAAGAATATGGCAGCAAAAGAATCAAATGTCGTCACAAAAAATGTTTTTTATTATTATTAATGTATTGTATATATAATTCTGGCCTTAAATATGTGATGCTTTGAGACACTGTTGGAAATTCTGGTGGTGGTGGTGGTGACAGGGTCCCCTCTAAAAGATGAATGTGTAACTTTGAGTGACCCTGGTTCACTACCTCACTAAGTCTTATTGCCGACCTACAGTAGGCCTGGAGTGTTCACCAGGAGCTGTTAGCCATGGCTCATCACACACGTGCACCCGCATGCATGAACACACACACACAAAGGACCAGACATCCATGCAGCAATACACGAGCATAAATGGACACACAAAAGTGCACGTATTGAAACACACACACACACACACACACCACAGACAAGCACACACACACAGGCATGTGCATTCACATGTGCACTTTTATAGATGCCTACACACACACACGCACACATATTGGCTAACTGGTGGTTGATCAAGCCAATCTAAATGCTAAACAAGAATGTGTCCCAGGAGTAAACTACTGGCTGGCTGCAGACTGTCTCTTCTCTAGAGGCACTCAACAAGGGGACATAAAATTGATGTGCATGTGTGTGCGTGTACTTGTGTGTGCGTGTGTGTATGTGTGTGTGGAGCAGAGCATTTTCAAGAACCCAAGCTTGCCGTCACACTGAGAAGATTTTGTGGCACTTGTTAAGAAATGATTTTTTTTCTCTCTCTCCGTCAGTAATTGCTAGTCAGAGAAGAGAAAAATAATGCCAGCATCAAACAAACACACAAAGGCTGAGAGGGACGCACAAAAACACACCGCACAACACACACACACACACACACACTCGGGTATAAAGACTTCACTTCACTTCAGGTAACTCAACCGCAGAGAGATGTGTGCACGATAATACAGCCTTTGAAATCAGCTCCCTGATTCAACAATAAGCCCATGTGATGATGCAAGCAGAGAGAAGGGATGAAGTGTACACATGCGTGGGTTCTTACTTGATATTCTGTGTGGCACTTTTACCTTCCCACAGGCCCACAGCAACAATAAACAGGGCTGCAGATAAGTAAACCTACAACTGCAACTTAACAGTTGAAAAGAAACACGTTCCACATTAGAATATTATCTACTATATTATCTACTGACGCCTCACAGCGTACACATTTACAAAGCTCACTCTTTCTCAAGGTGTGTAAATTGTGATACCTGACATTCTGGCTGCTGCCACCTAGGCACCTAATCAAAAGGTAAAATATTGCCATTAACATACAGTGTATACATATCTGCCTTTGTGTTAAGTACAGGGGGATGCAGGTGGCATTCACCTGTATATATGGGTGTATGGCTATGTGTGTTTGAGCCAACGAGAGCACACAGAGGACGCCGTGATGAAGATTGACTTGTTGAGTAATGAAAACCCACTGCAGCCCTCCTTTGAGAGACGGAGCGAGGGAGAGGAACGAGAGAGTGAAGTAATGAAGTAATGAAGGAGCAAACGGCTCAGAGGCTCACACTTTGGAAAAAGGGGGCGTTCTCTGGGGGACAGAGAGCAAAGCAGGGGCAGAGAAAGGGAGCTTAAGAAAGAGAGGAGAAACTGAAGTGAGCAGGGGGGGGGGGCAGCATGGGTTAGAGAGCAATGGGGGCAGGGAGGATATAGCAGTAAGACAGGAGCCGTGATGGATGTAAAGACATTTGCATGCGTTACACATTTAGGAAGCAAGAGAGCAGGGTACCTGAGGAGTCGGAGGAAAGTAACACCATGTTTGGGAGCCAAGGCATGTGGTCATCTGAACTCTTTGTTATGGAACAGGTTGTTTCAAAGTTGTTTTTTTGCTTGCTTCAAAATAGAGGAGAGGGCTCAGGTGTGTGACTCAGAGACTCTCCCGCCTTTATCATAAATCCCATGGCCACCCTGATCTATAATTCATACCGACAAATGGAGGAGACACCAGCAGGAACACGGGATCACATCTACACACAGACAGACACACACACACACACACACATTTTCAAAGTCTCAAAATCCACTGTCACACACACACACACACACACACACACACACACACACACAGACAGAATCGCCTTCTTTCAGGCAATCTGTGGAATGACTATGTCTCTTGGGGTGCAGGCTAAACACCCATTGCTATGGTGATGGAGCTTGGGCCCTATCCAAAGAGACAGAGATGATATATGGAGAGGTTCATCCTTCATGGATGGCCATGAGGGGGAAACAGCAGCCAAATAACACCAGTGCCTAAAGGGCCTCGGGGCCTTTCAATTTGGGGGAAATTGTTGCTTGCGGCCGCCTACAAGGATATTTGTCACGTCACTGGGCGACGCAAGGCAACAGATCACTATCGATTGGACTGTTCGGGTTTTACGTGACACGTCGCGCAGGAAGGTGTTGCTGTGTGGAGCAGGGATGTGAATGTGAGAGGAGAAACTAGAGTATATTAACCTGCATGCTGATGACGATGCATTTTCATTACTGTCAATATTGTCAGATCCCATTCCCTGAAGCTGATATACAAGGCCAGAAGGTGCACCAATCCTGTCTATACAATAACTGTGTGTATGTGGATGTGTGGCTTTCTGTGCATACATGCTATATATGTACATCTAAGCAGGTTGGAGTACACCATTTGATGCTGTACGTTAGATCAGAACAACACAAGTGTCAGTAGGTATTAGGTTCTCTAAATAGTCTCAGGATTACTATCCAACATCTTTTATTCCATCCTTCTCTTCAGGGTGAGAGAGAAGAGAGGGATGGGGAGGAGGGGTACAGGAGGGGAGGGGAGGAATATGATTTATCCCTCACGCTACTTGATGAATCTGCTCTGGGTGGCTAAACTATTTATGAGCCTCATAGCTAAATTCCTCCATGCGTCTCTTCCCTTTCTCGCCTCGGAACCCAAATCTAATTCGGCCCGGCGAGACACACACACATACACGTGCATACCCATACGCATACACATACTTAACACAAAGTCACTGTAACTTACACACACAGATACACACATTGCTTTGCACGATGATTAGCATTTGTGCCCGCCTGTACACAAATCCATATTTCATGAGGAGAAGGCGAGAAGTGTTTAGTGCGGCAGGTTTGATTCTTGTGTAGACCAAAGACCAGACGAGCTGAGATCCTATTATCTTAGCATGCCAGGGCCTCTCCTCTGGGTGATTTCCATCTCTTTTTTAACAGATAAAAGAGGACTTGGAGCTGCTTTGTTTACTGAAGAAAGCAAGTCTTAAAATCAATGACAGCGTGGAATATTTATGAGCCTACTGCTTCAAAATTTGGGTATATTAATCATCATAAAGCTTGATACAGAAGATTTTTGGGAACGGTACTGTAGGTAGCTACGTAGGAACTCTGGAAGAAATCGAGCTGAAGACAAGAATTTGAAGTTTGTCTACTACATAGATAAGTTAGAAAAGTTTAGCAGCTACTTGAGTTTTTACTTTCGAAAAACAATTAAAAGTGGCACACACACACACACACACACAGACTCTGTATGTTCAGTTGCCCAGATAAATCATACAGTAAGGCTGAAGACGGTGCAAGGGGAAACTCTAATTCAAGTCAGTACACTTAAATCCAGGTTAGTATGACGGTGTTAAGAGACTACTGAGTTGTATAACAACCTGAGCACCACTGTACTGTGGTATTTTGAGACCTCTCGACTCCAACTGTAAGTCAGCTGGAGGTTGAGTTAACAGATTTTCCCATGCCCTTGGCTTTGTAGATAAGCAGCGGCTCTAATGCAGCATGCAGCCAGTACTACAGATCAATGTGCAACTATAATACATACCAAAGAGCTTCAACATCCATTTCATAATCTCCTAATCAGCTCAAAATCAAAAGCATGCTGTGAAAATCTAGCGGGAGTATCGCAATACGCTTGTGATCAAGATTATTTTGCTTATCTTGTACAAAATAAATTTACAAAGCTGTTTTATTGTAAAAGGAGATCTGAGAGCTGAGGTTCAGTCACAGTTATGCGACCCAGAACTGTAATCGTTTAAACAATGGGGGCTGAGCAGTTGGTTCCTGGCTAAACACTTGTTGAACAGTGTTGCTTTGTCCCAGAATCATTTGAAGCAACTCAAAATAAACGCAGTGTTTCATGTAACTGAAGGGAGCGTGCTGTGCTACAAGAAAAAAAACAAATCCTTAAGGAAGACCGCAATGGATGTAGCTTTCCCTGGTCACATTTCTGACTGCACAACATGAGTTATTTGTTTGTCATAAGCTTTAATACAGTCTCTACAGGACTTGCAGTTGAGGTGGCACCATGTGAAGATGTGTGCAAGGCCATATAACAGTAATCATAATATGCCTAACACATGTAGCAAATCATACAATGTCAGTGCAACAACATTTAGGATTGATACTACTGAAAAACAAGCTTGCAGAGACCCGCAAAGGGGGTATTGTCCACGACATGAGAAGACTGAAACTTGGAAGAGAAAAGCGAGGTCCCATCTGATGTAACCTGCACATAATCAAGATGGAAGGACGGAAAAAAAAATCTCCCAGAATAGGTGACACAGTCAGTTAAACCGTCGCTGGTATCAGCCCGTCTGAGCTTTTGTGTTGAAATGCCACTACTTCCAAGAACAAAAACTGCTGATGAAAAAGGCTCTACCAAAGAAAGATATTGTCTCTCCTGACAGAGGCAAGATTCACATCTAACCTGGCTTCACCCAGAAGGTCAGCTGGAAGCAGGCTGCGTTTAACGAGGCGGAAGAGATACTGAGAATCTGTGAGCGGATAAGATACAGACTTTCAACAGAAGGTTGACTGGACTCACTTCTGTGGTTCTAAACCTTTCCTTTGGTCTATATGGTAAAGTTCTGGTGGGAGGTTCCACATTTCAGATCTCTTAATTATCATCTTTATACATTTTGAGTTCAAAAGGGGTGCTAACTATTCATGAGCTGCTCATTTTTTATTTTTTATTTTTATTAAGATTCATTTTTTTCATTTAAGAAGATGTATTTCCTTAAAATTGTGGTTGCATGTTCTGGCTGAAACTCTAGCCGGTTTTGAATTGTTCTGTAAGTCATGTTCGAGACTGGAGGCACTAGCAAGCCCTAATTTAGAGGCCAGCACGGTGTAATTTAAGCTCTGAGCAGCACACAACAAAGCTTGTGCAATCATGTTTTTATCATCTTAGAAATACTTCAAAAAGTATGATTTGTCTTGACTGTCCAGAATTCAGATGCCAGGTTTTTAATCAGTGTAAAGAGGATGAAACAGGGGTGATGTGGTCACGTTTCTTGGTTCTGACTCCCAGATTACTTTTAGAGCACTAATGGCCTCTCTCCCTGCTATATCTCTGACCTCTTAGTACTATATGCACGTACTTTGAGATCCTCAGGCAGAGGTCTTTTGTCTGTTCCATTGGCCTGGCTGAAAAAAGGTTTGCAGTCAGGGCCCGGAGGCTCTGGGACGGTCTGCTTGAGGAAATCGGCTTGGCTGAGTCAGTTATCTCCTTTAATTCCATTCTTGAAACATACTTTTATCACAGAGCCTTGGGTGATTTTACTTCATTTTGATTTTATTTAAACTCTTTCATTTCCTTCCTTCCTTTTTTTAAACCTAATGATTTAATGATTTTGTCTGATTTATTTTGCTGCCTTTGTGAATCACTAAAAATAAAGTCTATTAAATAAATAAAATCTATTTGTGCATTGGGCTGAGTGTATTATATCTTGCTGAGTTGTTGATTGTTGTTATTTGTGTCATGTTGTGACATATTTTTGAAAATATTCAATATAATAACAGTCCATGCACACTAACACACACAGATCAACAACACACACACAAACTAAAGGAACAGGTATGTGCTGGCCAATCCTTTCAGGGTGCAGTGATTTCCCGGTGACTGCATAGCAACCACACAGTGACAACAAGAGTCCAGGAAGCCAATGCCACCAGCCTAGACATTATAATTAGGTGTGTAACACCTCGTAAATGATGTGTCATTTTTACACATTTGCACAGATGAGACAAAGAGCATGTGATGTAAGTTTTAGACGTGTTGGTAGGTGGATTTTTTTAACCTTTGAACAGAGCAAGGCTAGCGGTTTCAGTCTGCATGCTACTGTAAGCTGAGCTAATCGCCTGCTGCCTTTGGCCTTATGTTTAATGTACAGATTTGTGAATGGTAGCAATCTCCTTATCCGACTCTCAGCCATAAACTGAATAGGCGTTATTTCCCCAAATTTTGAAGTATTCCTTAATAGTTTTGGAACATTTCCAAGAAACACTTAAAAGTCTATTTTGCAAGGTGGCAGGGGGCGAGCTGGCAGAGATGTGAGCCAAAATTAAAGAAACAGGCTGAGATGGATAAAAATTACAGGGATACTCAGATGCAATGTAGCCTACTGAGTAATAGAGGGGCATGGGGCTCAGTGAAGGACAGGACAGAAAATTATAGATACAGAAAGGGAGAGAGTGATGGAATGGTTGCAGAGTGACAACCGAAAAAAGGGAGTGACTTAGAAGTGGTAGACACAAAGAAAATGACAGTGTCAGGAGAAGGTGAGTGGCTACTCTCTGAGGCGATTGATCATATGGAGAGGTCATTACAGCCAAAAAGTAGACAGACAGGAGGACAGAGGAACAGACAGGCAGACATACCGGCTGGTGTCTCTCTTCATTTTCTCTGTTTCCCTTATCTCTCTCTCTTTGTGTCTTCATCTGCACTCCGTTCTGAACAAGGTTTTCAGGGACACTTGGCAGGTTGCAAGACATGGGCCTGAATTTCAATCAGCCCGAGTCTTAGTTAATACGAACTGAGGGTAAAGACAGAGCGAATCATTCAACCAGAATTCAATTTCCACCGCTCGTGCCTTCTCTGTACATAATCGCAGCTTTGTAGCTAAAAAACAAAAAGCAAGGAACGATAAATAAACAGGTGAGCGATGAAAAGAGAGTGAAAGCAGCCACGACGGGCACAGAGAATGGATTGAGACAGGGCGAGTGAGATAGAAAGAAGAAAATGATGGAGGAAGATAGAGTAATGATTTGTCGAAGTAGTGGGCTTGAGAATGAAAGATGAAAGAGCAGTAAGAGAAGAAGAAGGGGGAGCCGTGGAAGAATGAGGAGGGGGCGAAATGCAGAGGTATATATAGTGTAGTGTCGCACGTTGGCCTTTCCTTTCCTTTAAAACGGCGACCATCAAACAATTATCTGATACCGAGGGATGCGCTCTATGCTTCCTATTCTTCACTCACTACTTCCCTGCCACCCCCACCCCTCCTCATCATCACACCATCTCGAGGCCTGTTTGTTTCTCTCTCTCTTCTCTCGCCCATCTCCGTTTTTCTCTTTCCATCTTTTTCTTTTGCTTTCTGGCCGTCTGTCTCTCTCCCAGCGGAGCATTTGTTTGTTTGCATCTCAAATATTCTAAAACGAAAGGGTGTTGTTTTATTCGATAGGTCGGGATTGCTTGCAGGCATGCTGCGTGTGTAAATTATGTGTGTGTGTATGTGTGTGTGTGAGAGAGACACAGCAGTGCATGGCAAAGAGGTAATGAATTCCTCAGCGAAGCAGCGACACACAACAGCTTGCAGATCAATTTTTAATAAGAACTCTGCAGTTCACAAGCAGCGCAAAAACTATGCGTGCATGTGTGTGTGCGTTTGATAAGCGCTCAGCAGTTGGCTTAGAGAGTAATAAACATATTGTAATCACTGGCTTCTGACCCAAAACCTAATCCCTGTCTCTGTGTACTGGTATGTGCACCTTTTGGGAATGGGATCAGTTAGCCTCTTCATGTATTTCTGCAATATGACTAAAATTTAGAAAAACAGACGTAGTTCCTGAACAAAAAGCAGAGATATGGCATCAGTACAATCATCAAACAGAGAGCACAAAAAAATAGCCGAATCATCTCAGTAGTGATTTGGTTTTTTTTTAGACTAATATTTAATTAGTTAATCGACAGAAGATTAATCAGCAAACAGCATGTTACTGTTCTTTGTCATATGGTTTAATTCAATTCAATCTGAAGACAACCCCTTGGTTGGCAAAACTGGCAAAGCAAAACTATTCATCGATTAACTGATTAATAAGCAGATTCATCATTATTTAAAATAATGGTTAGTTGCAGCTCGATATCTCAGGCTATTTGGGTCACTCGCAGTCAGCTAAATAAGGTCAATGGACCCTCTGCAAGTCTTAAAAAATCAGCAGACTGTATTTCAGACACATACCAGTAAAATGATCATCATATCTGGGATTGTGTATAATTAATTCTGTTTTTTATATTTCACAAAATTAAATGTGTCATTTTGTGTTGTTTGTTTGCATTTATACAAAAGGGGGGAGACAGCAATCACCACAAAAGATTTGCATTTTTGAAATGATTTTGTATATTAAAATATGAGTAAAATCATTCATTTTGACCTAGTGTATCTCTTTTCCTCATTTCCCTCGTCGCAGAGCTCTCACCACAAAAAAAATATATTATTCAATGCAAAGTGTGAATTGTGTCCCAGTGTAACTGGAAACATAACTTCTTTTGGATATGTGGAAAACATAAACTGAAGATGAAAATCAGCTTCTAGTGATCTGCTCCTTTTCAAACACGACTTTCATCTGGGACTGCAACTAGCAGGTATATACTGATTAATCTGTTGATCATTTTCCCAATTAATCAATACAATGATAAAATGTCAATCAAAAAAAAAAACCAAAAAAAAAAAAAACAGGACAGGATCAAATGCCCTGTTTTGAAAATAATAATAACAGAGTAACAGAGTTGGTAATAACAGAGAAAAGCTGCAAATCAGCACATTTGAGTACATTTGGGAACCAGAGACTGAAACAATATGTTGATTCTCAAACTAATTTCATTTGTTTTGTGACTACTTCATCTCAGCTGTAGTTTTAACACAGGAGTGGTCTCGGGTATTTTCTGGCTTTCCCCCTCAGACAGGCTGTTAATATGGATATTCTGATGTTACCTGCAGCATTGTGGACCTGACTTACCAGTGCTTAATGTCATTAGCGTATGTGTGACATTTGTGTCTGAATAGGAGCCTAGACTTCTATCAGAAAAGCTACATTCTCATACTTCATATTGAATCTTGAATAGACAGATTTTTTTTTTAAAGATTATTTTTTTTTGGCTTTTTCAAGCTTTTGTTTGATAGAGACAGCTGAAGAGTGACAGGAATGCAGGGAGAGACATGCAGGAAAGAGCCACAGGTCGCATTTGAACCCTGGGCTTCCGCAGCAAGGACTGAACCTTCGCACATGGGGCGGCTGCTCTACCAACAGAGCTAAACGCCGCTCCCTGAACAGATTTTTTTCATTCGGTTATTAAAGCACTTTGTGTATAGAAATGTCACGTCGTATCACATTTTTTAATATCTCGTAGAATAGCGAATAGGTAACTGTCTGTCTGTCTCTAGCAGTGAGCTGTTTAAATTTGTGACAGGCCTAATTAAAATTCCCTGGTGTACATAACATACTGCTAGACCAAATATATATGATTCAGTGAACACTGGAGTTTGTAAAACTCTACTTACTCATACGTGAAAATACAACCACACACAAAAGGCTTATAGACATGCACACATGGAGAAATGGTGCAGTGATGTTGCTGCCATGTGACGGCATTCTAGGAGCAGTTAGGGGTTCAGTACCTTGCTCAAGGGCGTTGCAATAGTGCCCTGGTGGTGAACCGGCACCTCTCCAGCTTCCAGCCCACACTGCATACTGAGGTCCATGTTGGACTTAAACTGGCAATCCTCCCAAGCAAAGTCTCTGTGGACCAGCCACTGCCACCAAATATGACACGAAATACCAAAGAAAACAAGAAAGTGTTCATTTAGTTGAATTCTTTTCATGGTTTCTACACTTTTTATAACTTGTGCAGACTTAGTATATATGTTTGTTAGATTGATACTGACCAGTATTGCCAAAAACAACAAAAGAGCCTTGTCCAGGAAATATACAGCAATTATACACCATTTTTAATTTAACATTAACTCTTTGGACATATTTCTGAGGTGGACATCTGAATCACCCACATGTTCTCTACAACACATTGTTGGAGGGCTTGTTCTCTCTGCAGGTCCCCCTCGCCTCTCTGCCTAGCCTCTGTCTATATTCATGCTCCTGCCCACAACATGGGTTTGTTTGGTTGCACAGTACAAGACATACAGCAGTTGATGTATTTCAGACAAAATAGCTGCTCATGGTGTGTTTGCTGTAGTTTAACACCACATTGACACAACTTTAAGGCTCCATTATTACCCATGACAGCAAGAAGGTTCTTGGTTCAAACCTTGGCTGTGGCCTTTCTGTTTGGAGTTTGCATGTTCTCCCCTTGTCCGCGTGGGTTCTCTCCGGGTACTCCGGCCTCACAGTCTAACATGCACTTAATAGGTTATCACACAATTTTGTTTTTCGCTCTTTCCTACTCTACTCCATTAATCATCTCACATCACCCTAAGGGAGTACTAAACCAACTTCATATGATAGTTTAAACCAGATCCACCTCGGTCAGCTACACCAGCAAAAGACTGATTATTGGAACATCAGGATTAAGAATCTAATCTTCTGTGCAGTAGCGTATCAGTCACTGGGGCCTCTTTTCAGCAGAACAACTAAAAGTAACTCGAGGTAGTCTTCCTCAGCAAGTGACCTGTAATAAGTTAGAGTCACTTCAATGGCTTCCTACTAGAAAGAGAGAGTTAACATTCAGAGCACACTCTCTGAGGTCTAAGTATGAGCCCAGATCAAGCCAGGTGACTGCAGGGGAGGCCATTCATATTCAAGCCTAACACGGCCCCTCTGTTCTCATCTATTATTCATGAGAGTCCTCCTCCTGCATGCCTCATCCCCGTGGCCTCCTGGTCCTCTCCGCCTCCTACACTGTATCGCACCTGAACTAGCCTTAAAAGCGGTTATTCACTGGACATTAGAGGGATTGGATGCGGGATAATGCAGGAGGGGGAGGGAGAAAAGAAGAGGAGGTGTTCAAGGGTATATGGAGCCCCGATTTGAGGTGTACGACTCATGAATCACCCCGAGCGAAGAGCGCAAAAGAGGAATGACCCTGATTCATTTATTTTTGTTTGCTTCCTATTCTTTCTTTTTCTCTCTCGAGCAACAGCTGCAAAACAATTCTTGCAGGTTGCACACACATACACTTTTAAACACCCCTCAGCACTAACACAAAAAACTTTAACTTGCCTTCCTGCAGACAGTGAGCACTGCTGACCTCCCATTACACTTGGGTCCTCTAACAGCTAGGTTCTTGTACTAAACCACCAAACAACTTTGCTACGAGTCCTCTGATCTCTGCTATAAAAGTACAAAAAAGTGCAAACGGCTACCTGCTCTTGAAAAATCAGAATGACAAAGGCTTTTTCTACACACAGCCAGAGCATTCAGCACTGATATGTCCACATCAGAAGACTCATTACTCTGATTGCTTGTCAGCATATAAGCATTATCACCACAACCACAGCTATTTCATCAAGCAGGCAGAGAAACACACAGAGGCTCCTTCATCAAGTCCCGGTGGTGCATGAGGAACACTGACGGTCACTTTATGCAGACATAGTTCAGTACAAAGCTATCAGAAGAGCACATCTCATAAACAAGCGCAGAGAGGGGCACGCAGATGCGCAGCTAATCACTTAGAGCAGCAAGAATAATTGACCGACATTGATTGTGCTTATCTGGCCCTCCATAAACTCAGCTACAAAGTGTATTGTTTGTGTGCGTGTTATTTCCCCCGAGTTTTCAGGTCTATTTGCATGATTAATCTGTTTGTCATTGCATGGTGAGGAAAAAGGTCAGAACAAAAGAAAGACATTTCAATTTCATTCCAAATTTGCCTGCCCCTTCCAACACTTAATAAAGAATGGTATTAAACTTAAAGAATAAATCTTCTTTATTAGTTTATAAGTTTTCCTATTGGTAATAACAACATTGTACTCACAAAGTTAAGTGCCGAGAACTGATAATACAAAAAAAAAAAGACAGAGCATGAAACATGAGCAGTCAGATTGTAATAAACTTTAATTATCCTTTTAATACTTAATAGTAGTTTTTATTGTTAGTGGCAGAGCCATCATTCTCACACTGGATTCAAATTGCCTTCACGCACAGACACAAAGAATTCATAGGAAACAAAGCCGCATGTTATTGTTTGTCATTTCGTCTCACTGATATCATGCTCACTGTTTGCTATTCACTCCCCTTCAGCCGAATCAAGTTACTGCTGCCCCTTCGCAATAAAATCACTCAACTTGCAAAACACAGGACGACTTTCATCATGAGGCATTCACAGTACACGCAACGTGTTTGTCACTGAATTAGAATTTAGAAGGACTGAAATCTTAAAAAGGACTGCATGTGTTACATCAGGATTGTGGTTCACGAAAACATTCAAAAAAATGACCTAACATCATCAACAAAACATGAAGAAGTAATGCCTATGATTGTATGCCAAAGATGTCTATGTATTGTGTTACAGAGATCACTCAACTCTACTGACATTAGCATCATTTGGAGCTTACCCTAGCTGGACAAGTCGCCAGTTTATCGCAGGGCACAAAGAGAGAAACAACCACTCACAATCACATTCCTATGGGCAATAAACATTAACTTTAAGCACACTTTGATTAAAGGCAGTACTGTTCACCTCTTCTTACCACAAAGCCCACTTATTTCTCTCCTTACTTTTTATTTTTTTGTTGTTGTTGCCCAGAAAATGAGCCATCAGTCCGCATTAACAACAACCTCTGCATAAGTCTGCGTACAATCTCTGCATGACATGCTCAAAACAGCATTTCCTGACCATGTGTACTTAGCAATGTGCCTACAAGTATACCGGTGTCAAACACAATTGTGCTCGGCATAATCTGCGAAAGCCAATTTCATACTGAGTTGTATTTTAGATTGCCCTGGAGCCAGGCAATGCTCACAAGGCTTGTGGGAAACGCAGGTTTTTCAATCCAAGCAGGTGAACTTTTAATATCCAACAAATGGCTGCAGACTTGCGTACGTTCCCTGCATTTTGATATTATCTGATGGCCTTTATTTATTCACATACATCGAAAACACAGAAATGCTCGCAGAACTCATGGGAGTTTGTGGCTTGTGTCCACTCCAAAAAATGATGAGAGACATTTTTAGAAATAGTGTAGTAGGTTGTGGTTAAGAGTGGGGGTTGAAGTGGGTTTGGCAGCAGTGTGTTTATTGAGTTGGCAAAAGAGCAGCAGAGCCTCATGACTTAAACATGAAGTAAAGAGTGTAATAAGTGTGAGTGCATTTTGTGTGTGTGTGTGTGTGTGTGTGTGTGTGTGTTTCGGCACTTTTTGAGCCGAGAAAGAAACCATGCTAAACCCATTACAACAAACAGTGTCTCTCTCTCTTTCCGTCTCTGTTTCTAACTGGGTCAGTAGTAGACTTCACTTTTCACAATTGTTAGGTCCAAGTGTAAACACAGAGACAACAAGCACACAGCTCCCTGCGTGTTACGTGCACAACCTAACAACCACCTGTGTAATTCCCTCTGTCTCAGTACAGTGGTAATAGCGGGGAAATGCTCCGGGGCAACCTATCAGCAGAGCCAACTCTGCACCAGTCCAACAAGGCCCCTGCTGTGTCTGACCAAAATAGCAGAGCTTTAAAAAAACACAGCGGGAGGCCGCGTTGGTGTGGGTGAGTTGCTACTGATCTGGGAAGTCCAGTTTTAGTGCATGTTCATCCTACTCTGAAGCAGGATTCTGCAATTCTGCAAAGTTAATATGGTGACAGTCATTTTAAGCTCAGTCTCTCTGATTGTGTGGTAGAAAGTATTCTATCAGCAATATACACCTGTACATATTTGATTGGCTGACGTAATGTGCTGTCAAATATTAGTTTTATTGCATTGCAGCAAAAAAAGAAGAAGAAGAACCAAGCTAGACTTTTTGCCAGTTGACTGTTGCTGTTTGGTTATGGGGAACATGAAAGAGGAGACAGAAGTGAAAATATTTAAATAAAACAAGGTCAATTAACGGGCTTATAGTTCAGCAAAGGGTGGACAGCCATTACAGACAGACAAGCCCAGAAGGGCAGTGGCAGATACAGATCTAGGTCACAGACAAGCAGCATGCAGGTCACAATGTGGCTAAAGGATCACTGACATGATTTCATTAATAGGAAGAGGGAGCAGTTAAGGCTGTTGATGCTCATTTGCAGTTTAATGCAGTCCACAGTAATAAACAGTGTTTATCACTGCATTGCATTATACAAAGGTGTATTTGGCGGTACACATTTGGTGGACAAAATGCCTTCATAAAGGGAGGACTGTTGTCTTGGACTGCATTTGTTCAAGCCAGGTGTTAAAGGCAGAAAACTCTGAAGGCATCAGGTGGACAGGTAAGCAAATCGAAGGATCCGAAAAGTTTCAAAACCCAAGGGAAAGAGAGCAATTTTGAGGTTGACAGAGAACGAGATGAGGCCTCACCATGAAAGTGACCTTGTGTTTTTTCCCCAGAGCCCTCTGTCTGGGACCCACAGTGGTCACATTGAAACTAATGTGGAGGCTGTTTTTTGACACGCTGCTGTTTTTCTTCAGATATGCTGGTGGTCTTACTATAAATGGATCAAATTTATGACTTTCACATTGCGGACAGAAAGGTTGTCAGTCAGTGAAAACTGAATTTTAATGTTGTAATGTTCATGAATCAAAGATTGGTTTAAACTCTTACATACTACTCCAATCATGTTCAACAGAACCCTGGTGGTTTTGTTTGTTAAGCTCAAGTCCATGAAACTCAAGTCAAAGAGATGTAGACGGTAACAAATGAATTGCTGTATGATTGATATACGGTTGCTGTATCTATTGTGCTCTAGAAATCTAGAAAAGTGGTCATAGAAGGAATCAAACAGGTTGATTAACTCTAATATAGAGGGTGAAGGGATCATGAATCATCATGTACTTTACATCCACTGTGCAGATACCGTACATGATGATTCAGGATGTAAAGTACCATGAATGCTAAGCACCTACTTTAACCTCTGACTGCCACCCTGAGCTCGACAACAAGGTGAGTGTTATAATTACACCAGCCTGCGCTGTCTAAGATGTATCTAATATAAGTGCCTAGAGACAGCAGGTTAAGAGCCCTCAGTGGGACTGCTTAATGTAGATGTGGTCAGGTGGGTTAGTTGCTGCCCGCAGTGAATGTGCAATGTGGCTATATGGACATACATAATGTTGTACATGCGCGCATCAATACTCGACATCTCTTACCGACTTACACATATGCACACAGCCAGTTTACACACACACACACACACACACAAACCCTGAGGCAATCAGCCAGAGGTTAGCTTGTTGATTTAGCAGAAACCAGCCACGAATGAATAAATAATGGCAGAGGAAGACAGGATTCTTGATTTGCAGCTGATCTAAACTTTGCACATTTGCAATATGTTCTGAATTATTACGGTGCATTCAAAGGACAGGAACGGGAAGGTCTGAGAGAGAGAGGACATATGTTCACGCGCTCACATATAGACATGGATGCATATGTATTGAGTCATTTTTCACTTTGCAATTTGTGTTGTGACAGCTCCTCTGCAGATGGTTATGAACTGAATTAAATGAACGTGTACACCCACCGGCACACACATCGACCACATCCACACAGACACACATGAGATGTTGTCTGTCACCGGAAGTCTGTGACCGTGAGTTGACCCACAGCACTATGGGACTCTTTGGCACCACAGTGAAAGGACATGGACAATCTATCCGCTGAACACAGACAAACAGTGACAGACACAAACTACACTCTAAACATTGCAGTCATTCTTTCTTCCGTCTTTCAGACACATACCGCGCTGCACCCCTCCCCGCCAAGAAGACACATCAAGATATGGTTTCATATGTGGGGAGCCATTTGCAAAATCCTTCATACTACATGTGCATTTCTAATGCATTGAAGATAAGAGCTGAATAGCTTAGCAGGGCCTCTGCCCACACTGTGTTCATCTTGGTACAATTATCATCTAATGTGACAGGTGACATTTTCTACCACACTGGGCCAGCCTCTTGTTGAGGATTCAAATGCATGATAACAGAGTGTCTCTGGAAAAAGACCATTTACTTCTGCCTGCACTCAAAAACACATTACTTTTTTTTTTTGTCAATGCCTCGGTGAATGCCATGTATATTTGTATGTAAAAAGAGAGAGTAAAAGAGGGGGTAATGCAAGGCAGGGTTCTTATACAAAATTACACACACAGGTTTGAATGACGTGATCGAAGAGGAGAAAAGTAGCTTTCTGTAAGTGGTCCTTCTGTTGGATACGAGACCAAAGCCTCTGTGGGGAACATTTTCTGCTAAAACAAAATAGGAAGACTGTTTAAACCAACAAATTCACTTACTCGCTGGAAAGGCAAGCAATTAACACCCAATGGATGTTTTTGTATCACGTCCAGCAGCTTGTCATCTTCCACAAGAAGTGCCAGGATTATTAGCATAAACAACTATTTAATTCTGAATATTCATATCTATGTATGTTTCCATTATGGCTGAATTATCTTTCCCACTTTATTCTACAAAGCATTCTGTCTGCCTGTCAACTCCATATAAATTGCAGCCGACATTGACTGTCAGTCACAGCGGCCTGTATGCTGTCCACTGCACATTGAGCCATGCAAAAAGTGCACAGTGGCTTAAAAAGACACTTGACAAGGCAAAGCAGCCACCAGTTTCATGGAGTCCCCTGTTCACATTAACACACAGGTCATCTCTGGCTCACACACACTCCTAATTAATGTAACAAGAAGTAGAAAGAGGGAGGAGACATCATGAGAGAGTGACAACACGAGAGCAAGAGAACGCAAATGTGAGCGCAAAAGAAAAGGGAGGTTATGAAGGTCTCGCCGTACAAGCAAGACACCCTCATTACCACATAATCTCTGAAAGGGAGCGAAAAGAGGAAGAAATGAGAGAGGGAGACGGAGAGAGGTGGAGGAGATTCAATTTGCATTGACAAAGTGTCAGCAGAGCACAAAGCCGGTTGTTTAAACCTGCATCTGGGGTTGGGAGGCAGGAGGAGGAGAAGAGAGAAAGGGAGTGGTGGGAGAAACAGGAGGCTGAGGTACAAGATTAGAGGTGAGAGGGGCAGAAAAGAGGGAGATGGACAAGAGTAGAGAGGAAGAGGGCAAGAGGTCTCGAAAACAGTGGTCATTAGCAGGCAGAACACAAGCCCCAAGAAAGACACCTATGCACACACACACACTGCTCCTCAGCAGGCTAAGCACATCGTCTAGATAGTGCATCGTAATTAATATTTCATAGGCTGTCTCCTGCAGGTAAAGGGAAATGAAGACTAGATAAGGAGATGAAAAAAGATAGAAAAGCACATAAAGAGAGACAAATAAGCACAGATTTTTTTATGTGTAATTTTTTTTTTTGCTCACATGTATTGCTCGCGTTCAGCCTTTTGTACAGCTGTGTTCTGCATCTGCAGGCTAGACTGGTGAACCATCCTAAAACACCCTCTACATTTTTTATAAAGATGACTTGTCCCAAGACTGCTGAGACGAGCCAGATAAAAAAGTTAAACACGTTAGTGTCTGTTTGGGTCAAATCTTCACAGCGGAGTATGAACATTTATGAAAATGGATTAATATTTACAGCCAATTACTCACTGATGAGGACTGCAACACAACCCAAACATTTTTTTTTTCCACCTAGCTTATTCTGCAACATGTTTGGCTGCAGGCGTTTTGTGTCAGTCAGTCATCTAAGTGGAAAACAGCAGAGTAAATAAGCGTATAATGAAATACAAGTTGGCCACACGTGGGCCTGGCCATTCCACTGATGGCTCTGCTATGTTTTCCAGCCCTTTGTTTTGAACATATTGTCTGTAGCTGTTCCCCAACGGCCACTTTCCTCCAGCAGCATTCATGAAAGATTGACACGGTAGAAACCGGCTGAGTGGCACGGGGGCCCCTTGAGCTGCTTAGATCAATGGGTGTCCTTTGAGTTTTGCTCCCATTGGAGAGGCACGGGGAGCAAAGAAGGAGGAGAAAACAGATTACCATAGCATTAATAAAACAAACCATAATCTGAAACAAGAACAATAACAAAAGGCTGCATCCGTGTTTTCCCCCAGGAAGAGTCTGTGCCCGCAGTCGCTGCGTGTCACATACACACACACAAGCACAAGCACATGCATCCATGCTTGTAATGGCATTGTTCCTCAGAAAAGGTTCATTCATTCCAGTTCAGCATGCTAGGATGGAGGGAGGTAGAGAAGCAGGTGAAAGAGAGATGAGCCACAGAAGAGGGAAGAAAATGCCAGGAGAAAGATGTGAAACAATACATGGGGGTGGTAAGCTGGTACATAAAGTGTAAGATGTTAAGGAGACATGGAGGGATACAGGAGGAGGTTAGGAATCAATAGAGACACAGCAATAAATACGGAGAATGAGACGAGACACACGGGAGGCCTTATTTTTTCGACATCCAGGGCACACAGTGCAAAGCAAATACAGTAGCACAAAGATCAGAACACATGGGATGCGATTTTTGCCATTTTCATAGCTGCTGTACATGACACTTACAGAGCAGGTGGGTACGTTATCAGTAACAAGTAATGTTCTCCATTTAAAGTATTACATTTTATATTATGCTGTACTGACAGATCCATAATAGAGGGGTGGATAATAATGCATTAGCTTAGTGCAAACACTGCGTTGATACCTGACGAATCCTACAACTTCCTATAGTTTATAGATACCTCATGTACTTTAGTGACAATCCATAACATTTCAGTCCAGTTTGATTTAGTGACACTTTGTTACTGCTAACAGCAAACATGGTTTAATACTACGCAGGTAAAACATTTTCATAAAGACGGGCAATGATTGGACTTTTTCTACCATTCTGTGACCAACTGTGCTATGATTTTCTGCGGCACATGACTACGAACAGTGAAAGGGAAAGGGAGCTGGATACCTCACTGAGAATTTGGAGGTGTGCAGCCTGTCGCCCGCAGCGCTCCGTCTAACAGCTTACTGTGGCTGCTCCTTCTTGTTCCATTACTCCCTGCAATATTTCAAACTGATGCGTTGTCAAAAAAATGCCAAAAATGAATTGTCTTTTATATTGAATATTGAATATATCCCCAACTGTTATTAGGGAGTGTGTCTCTCTTACAATCTTGAAGGAATCTTGAGGGATTCAAGTACCTATTGTGCAGGAAATTGGCAATGTTATTTGGGTTTTGCTCAGGTTTAGCGACACGTGTTCACATACCCCCACACCCTAATTATCCCTACCCATTATCCAGAGAGTCAAGGTAGTCTGTGTAGGATAGTATTCAGGGACAGGAGGGTTATATTCAAGAACATAACTCAATGCCAACAGTTACTGAATATGGTTTCACAAACACATTTCTCTCACATTCCAAGGTTGCACACATCAGCAATTTCTAGCCACAAATCTCTGATAAACACAAATCAAAACTTTGCTCAACTCCATGACAATTTCATAAAACATGAATGTACTTTTGTGTTTGTGCCCTGCTGACTTGCTCCAAGCAGGCATGCAATAGTTAGCACAAATGTTGGTCCACTTTAACAACACAAAAAATTGCAGCCAGCCTCTAGCAAACTCCCTATGGACCTAGAGTTTCACATCTGAGTTTGGTACACAACAGATGAGTCACCAAAATATGAAAACAACACAGATAAAGACAAACATTGCCCCAGCCTCAGGAAAATGTTACTTTGACCTCACAAAGCTACATCTTGCGCTGCATGCCAGTATAAAAATAGAGCCCACATATAGTGAAAAACAGAACATGAGCTTGTGAGGTCCGGTCCAGGCTCTGCGAGAAGACAGCGAGTGAGTGAATCTTCATTGTGATTCAAGGCTATTGTTGTTGTGGTTTGTTGGAGTTTTTGGGTCCTCTGCCATGACTTGAGTTAATGGCCAAGCTTAATCAAGCCAACGATTCCCTTTGCCCTTCTCTTTAAACAGTACCACATGGAGTGTTACTTCCCACGACCATACTGGCGAATACAACCATATCAATATTCAGGCGTTCATTCCGAGCGCAAACCGGGGGGTCTGTGGCATTTACTTAACTAACTTGGCTGGTATTTACTCGTACCTCATAGGGGAATGGTGGAAAATGAGGCAGATGGTGCATCTAATTGTCTGAGCTGGATTCCATTTCTCTGCCGCCACTGACTTAATTTTTAGTTAAGAATCACACGTGTAACAGTCATAAGTGGGTTTTCCAGTGGAACAGGCATGTGACAGAAATGAAACGCTATTCCAAAGAAACCCTGAAAACATGTAAATTATAGAAACTCCAGCAAATGTGTGGCCACCATGCATGTCTTTGTCTACCGCTTTTTAATGGAAATGATGTGCAAATGGGCTTCCACAAAGCCAGTACAACCAAATGGTTTCCAAACAATCACAGCCTCCTTTCCAATCTTTCGCTCTATTTTTCTACTTTTTTTTTTTTTTTTTTTTGCTCCGTTCGTCTCTGGTTGACGAGCGTGTCCAGCAGCTACTGTTAGACTCTGGATACAGACACGTCTCAGTAAGGCATAGCAACCTCTTTGGAGGTATAAACGGGGGGAAAAAATGGAGTGGAAAACTGGCATTTCCCCAGACACAGAGGAAAAGGAGGAACAAAGAAAGGCGGAAAGAAGACGAGGACAAATACCAGAGAAATGCGTTGGTTCGGGTGGTGACGGCAGGAGGGAGAGATTTGAGGGAGGGGGGCCAAACACTTGGAACGAGGGGGAAATTAATTTAGCTGGGAGTGGGCTGTCAGAAGTGGTGATAATAGCAGGGGGGTGAGATGATGATAGCCTTGACATGGAAGTGCTTACTGTGGGTTGCTACGGCATGCTCCTGTGCACACATGCACGCGCGTATAGACAGACGCTCACGCTCGTGCAAACGTAGGCAAGTTGGGTTGTCCTCATATGAATATTATAACACCCCCGCAGAGTCACCCAGACACACTAACACGGTCACATGAACACGCGCACTTCTTTGCTGTATCAGTCTTCACAGATAAGTGAGCCCTCGCTGTGATGTCTTTTTGAAAATGGGATTTTCCACCATTTCCCCTATTTCACAGATGTTGCATCTAGTGGCAGGGAGGAGCAACATTAAAGACAGATCTAGCAGACAGCGGGCTAACTCTTTGGAGCTCACAGAGCCTCTATGGGAGGCTACCTGTGTCTGATGTACTATGACTGAGGACGATGGAGGACAAGATAGCGAAATACGAGCTTAGACCAAACATACAGCAAGATGAAAACACTGCAAACTGAAACCTGGTTTCTGCTTTTCTTTCATGTCTTGTATGTGTTTTGTGCACTTATGTGGACGCACGTAAATGCGCAAACCTGGGAACATCTGTAGAGAGACAAACTTCTTCTGTCCTTTCTTTTCCTGCCAGGTTGCCACAGAATTCAGTGAGTGAAGGATGACAAGTGAAGAGATGGTATCTAGTTTTCCAGGACATTAACACCCTGCATGCTGCGGTGTAATGTTGCGTCTCTAATGCCCACAGCCAGTCATGTTCACTAATGATGTTGAATCACCACCGCAGGGTTCCTGCTAGTCACTGGTGATGGTGGTGTCAGTGGTGATGATGTTTGTCATGGGCACATTTAAGCAAAAACACTTAGACGGTAATTATTGCACCGGCACAGCAAAACCATTGAGGGGTTACACCAGCCAAGGAGACCACATTGTCGCCCAGCACCCTGTAAAGTCTGTGTTTTTTCTCAGATTCAGCTGCCTGGTTTCGCTGCTTTATGAATGTCTCTTCTTTTTGAAGGTTGAGATGTTTTTTTTTTTGTTGTTGTTGTAGATGTTTTGATCTCAGCCTCAACCCTCTTACCTTTCTCTCATCATTCACTGAGCCTTAACACATTCATTATTACTGTGCCTGCTCCTCTCAGTGTATTTTTTCACCTGTCTCCATTTTTTTCGATTTTTTTTTTAGAATGTTTTTCAGGCTGCTCTGTTTTGTCTGTTTCCTCTAAGACACTCTGGTCTTCAACAGTTCAGGTGCCCCCGAGGCCTCGGACTTATGTCATTAATTTCTCCGTCTACCCCCGCCCCCTCCCCCTCTCTATCCCTTTGGTCTTTCTCCTCTTGTCTTCTGGTTTCAGGCCATTATCATCCCTGGTTCCAGTCTGATATCATTCCATTTTTATTCCTCTTTTACAAGGAACCATTTCTAAGGCTTGGAGAGTCAAAGTGGAACTCGGGCGGCTTTGAAGCGACAATGGTCTCAGTGAAAGCAATCTATATTCCAAAATACTGCTGTTCAAAGTCGGACTTTCATGCCAGCTGAATAGAGGGCACCTTTTAACTCAGAGCCAGTAAAGCTGTCATAAAGTTTTTACTTAAATCTTCCATTCCCTTTTTAGCAGACAGAAAAATTGGATATTAGGCTTTGAAGAAGATGTCGATTTAACACGGTGGAAGGTATTTGAAGGGTTAACTTTTACAAAATGCAGCAGCCTCTGCTATTAATAAGAACAGTGCACATTACAGCATACTGGTGGTTGGGTTTATATGATTGAAATATTTAAGAGCTAAAGGTAAGGGAACTCAGGGGGGAATAAAAAAAAAAAATCTGAAGTTTTCACTTTGATTTCATTTAAGAGCCATTTCCCAATAACTTGCTCCATGTTTTTATGGAGAAACATACCTTTATTATTTGGGCTTATTGTTTCCAGTAAAATGGGTCTGGCTTCCTTTCAGCTTCTCTGAGTCTTTATTAGTTTTTAAAAGTGGCAATTACCCTTTAAAGGTCAAACAGCCAATCAGGCCACTTCCCTTCACTGGCACCTTTTAATGACCTTGCTGTGGCAAACATTAATGGCCTGGGTAGTTGCTGGATCCCTCTGAGAGATACTTACTGCTGCATTTACATTCAACCTTTGTACTTCCATATGCTGTACACTCTATACATTCCATTGCACCCATTTCTTTACTAATAAGTCATATTTACACGGGTACATTAGTTTTTCTATAATATTTACCTTATGTTGTCTCTATATTACACTGCATTTCTGGCTAAGTGTTAAATGAAACAATTATGACACTTAGCAGTGGTAATCTGTCAAATTCAGCATGCCACTAGCGGTACGAACAACACATGTACAGTAATTAAACAGCAAAGCAGATAATTTATAATTCATGCCGCAATACCCATGTGAAAGACTTGTATAAACAGGAAAACTAGACACTGCAATTGTTCAGTCACACTGCTACTCTCAAAGGTCGTTCTTCTGAGAACAAAAGCTTCACTTCACTCTTCTCTCACGTCCTCTAGCAGAGCACCAACACTCAGTCACACTGCAATCATAATCACAGAAAGGAATAGGTGCGCACATGCACTGCCACGCATGCGCAGGTGCCCACACAGATGGTTAAAGACATGTGCATTTAAATCAAGAAAGTGGGCATGCAACATGAAGGGCATAACACATGGGCATGAGCAAACACATGAGCGCACACACACATATATACATACACACACATACACACTCGAGCCAATCAGCAAGCTTGTCAGATACAAGGAATGACAGCTCTGTAATCAGCAGGTAATGATGGGACCCCCATAGAGAGGAGAGGAGAGGAGAGGAGAGGAGAGGAGAGGAGAAGAGAAGAGAGGAGAGGAAAGGAAAGGAAAGGAGAGGAAAGGAAAGGAAAGGAAAGGAGAGGAAAGGAGAGGAAAGGAGAGGAGAGGAGAGAGCTGTCACGAGGCCCTTCAAAGCAGCATAGGGGGGCTGAATCTGAATTGAATTGCAGAGTTTCAATGAAAGCCTGTCAGCACCAGGTGCCTCCTGAATGCCGCCTCCACCCAACCTCACCACACACACACACACACACACACACACACACACACACACACACACACCCTTTCGACTCCTCTCACACCACCTGGCCCATGTCGTCTAAGCACAGTGGGGCATCTCCCTCTCAATTTCTCTCTTCCTTAGGATAAGGAAGATTTACAGTTCATCAGGCTCTTTTTCACTTACATGTGATGAAGATCTGTCTGCACTGAAATCATAGACTGATTGGAGCGAGGGCCCACGCTGAGCGCACTCACAGACCAATATAGATATGCAAAGACATAGTCTACAATTATGGGCAGGAAACATGAAATGTGGTAATCACAAAATCAGAGGCGAGATGCTGCAGCTGCCTCGCCGCATACACTCACACAGTCACATGGACGAACACGCAAAGCAAATGTTATCTGTGGAATTCAGTCAGTGTATGCTGAATCTTAACTGTGTATCTAACCTCTCTTTTCTGACACTCTGTGACTTTCAATACATGAATGCATTTAAAGTTAAGTAAGGTGTCAGAGAGCCAAATTAAAGCACAGAGATGAGATTAAATCTAATGTGTTTAAGTTGTGTTGGAGCCTTGTTAAAATGACACTGATATGATATGTCTTAGATTAAGCTGCTTTAATCCTTTAACACCACAGTTTTTTGGGTTTTTTTTTTTTTTAAAAGACTATTAAATGCCTTTGGATATAAAGTTTTCAAAAATGTATTACAAAGTTGGAATGTAAGAAAGTCTGTTGACAGAAAGGACAGAATAGTCTCAAGGTTACACACATATTTTGAAGCTTTTTACCATCACACGGTGTGCAGTTGTCGTGGAACTGTAGATGCTCAAGCTCTCCATTATTCCGAGCATGGTGGTTTACATTTTCTGTGAATATATTTATATTTTTAGCTTCATTTACATTACTGTGTAAATTATCTGTGTAAAAGACAAGATTCTAATAAATATATTACAAGTTCATATTGGTGGCAATGGCTGTCTGTGGAAGATGTCTGTGCTAGTGCAACAGTAGGTAGTGAAATATTAACCAGGTGAAGACTATTCATCACAGACTTGTAATCTGCTGTCGCTTAAATAGATTGGCAGGGCTCTAAATACACAGAATAACACAAGCCAGTGAAGAAATCTAAGCGATTAAAAGATGCTATTAAATGTTTGCTTACGTCAGTAACGTAAAATATGTATAGTGTATTACATATCAACTGGGCCTTTCATATATATTTCATAACAGGTTGCAAGTAACCAGTGTCTCTCACAAAAGGTAATTCTAATTTTAAGGAGGACAACCTTCAATGAAATTGGATAAAATCAATTGTAGGCATTTATTAAACTGAGTGAAAGACTAAAGCTAAAACTGAATCACTTAGTTTAATTGTGTGCAATTCATGCTAGATTACTATAAAACAACTGTCTATCTCTGTAGGTGCATCTATACACATTTGAGTCTGTACACACAGTGTATGTGTGTGTGTGTGTGTGTGTGTGTGTGTGCGCGCACATGTGTGTGTGTGTGTGTGTGTGTGTGTGGGACTGTGAAATTGATTGTGGCTGGACAGGAGGCAGGCAGGCAGGCGTGCGGTAGTGCCCAAGGGGCAGGACAGTGCTGAGTGAGCAATACTTCACCTGCACCAGAGACGCACGTACACACACATACATGCACACACAAACATCTCAACTTTGTCGCACACACCGTGACCATTAAGATTTACTCTAGTCATCCAGCTCATTGATCTGAGGCAGCAACAGAGAGGAAGGGGCAGAGGAGAGAGAAAGGGAGAGAGAGAGCCCTGAGAGGAAAATAGAAAGGCAGAGGCAAACAGAGAGATCTTGACATAAAGATTAACCTTGAAGCAACAGTGCCAATGTGAGCTGCAGAGGGTGAAGTCACCTCAGGCTTTACTGGACACATATCTATTTGTATCTCCTGCTCAGACACTGGGACAATATTTAATCTCCAGCCAACATGATAATTAATACCTGCATTGTGAAGCTGGACCACTCTCAGGTAAAAACACAATTCACAGGTACTATGAGCCCTTTTGAAGATAATAGACAGATATAATAACTTCCATCTTCTATAACATATGAGCCTTAAGCTGAGACAAAGACTTCCCTGGAGATCTTCATAGTGTAACGTCATCTCTACATCAGACAGACACGGTTTTACCCGTGCACCTTTCAGACTGCACACATCAGGTTTGACTCTGTGTGTGTTTGCTGGAGAGGCTTATTCTTTTAATAATCTCAATTCTTTCATGCTGTCCAGCTGCACTGAATCAACTCAGGTTCTTTTGTGTCACCTTTCTAAAAATATCAATTCTGTAGCTACAGTGACATCAACTCTTTGTTTGGGGGGTTATCAATTCGCTTCAACAAAATAATCCATTTGAAAAGGCTGCTTTTAGCGTAAGCCGAGTAAAGCTACACCGACTTCCTGCTGCTTCACTTCACTTTTACAAAAAATGATGAATCTTGACTACAATGAATCTGTCTACTCACCGGCTTATTGTAGCAATTGCACAACTATCTGAGAAATGTGGACTATTGTGGCATCTTTTCATGACTGTAATGATGACCATGAGCACAAGTTCGAGTTTTAACGCAGTCATAAACTAAACTACTGCGATAAGCTTTGTAGATTAAGCCTTTCTTTAGTGTGCAACTTTTATTTTATTATTATTTTATTTCTTTTTTTTTTCAATTTTTCTTGATCTTTATAGTCTTAACATGATAAATCATACAGATAGAGAGGTGGGGAGTAGTTGTATGAAGAGTGAAAAAGCTTTAAAGATCCTGCCAACTTTCTCACCGCCCAGACCTGGACAATCGCTGCATGGAATGGGCACGCTTGTCAGATTGTCATCTGACAAAGCCCAAGTCTGACGTCGGTAAAGGTGTCGGGGGAGTGGATGTCAGATGCTGTTAGACAATCCGACAAGCACTTTGTCTGATATAGTCTGTAGCCCTAACAGTTCAGCACAGTCTCAAAAAAAAATGTGTAAAATGAGCAAAAACTCAAAAAAATACATCAGCTTGTCATTATGGTAACTCATATAAAACAATTTGGCCGAGGTTTGTGAAGGATTTGCTTTGCAGTTAAATAAGGACAGCACAAAGTTTAAACTTCTCCCAGAGTTGTAAAACTTCTTGGCTTGAGTTTAGATTAAAACTCAGGTAGCCAAAGTTGAAAGCAAATATTTGTGACCATCCACTATTTCAACCCAAACTTCCCCCAGCATTATTTCAATGTCAAACCGTAACCTGTTTATAGATATGTCTCCTTCATGTAATTCTAAAAAGGAGGGCAAAATGTATTTCTCACACTTTTTGTGCATGAAGTACACATTTGCATTTTAGGACATTGTGCTCGTTTCACAAAATCTCAAGAGGCCGGCCTGTAAAGTAGAGTGACAGATTGTCCTTTTCTGCTGCGTGGATTGCTTTGGCAAAGGTAGCCTGCTGACGAGAAACACTCTGTGCAATAATAATTCCGATGAACAGAAGTATTGATAGTTATTTATGAGACAGGTCTCACATTAAACAGTCTCATAGATTAGGCGTAAATGTATCAAGTCTAAATGGTGTAATATAGCGTTTCCGCAATATTGCCTTTTCACAGACTTACTTCAGCCCATAAGGTATAATAATTCATGTGGAGCAAGAGAGAGTGTCTGAGTGCAGCTCCTTGTTAAGTAGTTGAGCTCTTTATAAATGTCACATGTATCCTCTTTTAATGAACAACGGGGGTGAAATCCAGAGCATCTGTACATGTACACACTAACAAACAATCACAGACATGTTGGCACAGAGATGCTCTCATAAAAATCAGCCAGGCGCAGACAGTCGATCAATATCCAAATACCAGAACAAAGGAAATGTGCAGAAAAGTGTCATTTTATGCAACTCTGTCGGAGCTTTGAGCGAGGAAAAGACCCAACAAGTGCTCTATTGTTGCTTTTGTTTGTTCCCAGGAAGGCTTAACAAGAGAGTCTAACACTCTCTTATTGTTCTCTCCAAACGCCACACAGCATGATGAACTTCAAAGCACTCCTGACAGTTCTGCACTGAGTCACACTACAGCTTGCACGCCCACACACATAGACCCAAGTCGCCTGACCCAGTCACAGAGGAAATTGCCTACACGTTAAAAAAAAAAAAAACACCACCAAAACATCAACCTGCTAAGTGAACAGTGGTTTCCCAATAAAGCTTGAGGAAGCGTTTTAATGTGAGACTGTGCTGATGCATATATAAATAAACAACATATTGGTCTCGCAAACACGTGTAACGGGAGAGAACGAAGCAGTGAGTTTATTAGGGCGATTAAAGCTCCAGACGCCGCGGCCACACCTTGTGAATATTGACGGATCTGCAATAACAATCACAAAATGGAGAGGAAACACACAAAGAAGAGGGAGGAAGAGGGAGGAAATATGATGCAATGAGGTAATAAAGATGAAAACCCAAGGACGCAAGACGTCTGCAAACCTGAGAGAGGAGTCAAAAGAGACAAATGAGACATGAATGGATGCAGATGAGATGCATGACAAGAAGCATGACATCAGGGAAGGCGACGCCGCTGAGATATGGAGAGACGACAGCATCAAAGGATGAATAATGCTAAATTTATGCCTGTCTTCCATCTACTCCGTCTGAATTCTCTCCATTCTCCCAGAGTGCAAACAGCTCTCCATCAACACGAGATGAGATTTTTGCATTTCCCCTGGTCACTTAAAACAGATATACTGTTATGGCTTTGTCAATGGTAAAATGTATTTAGATCAAACAAAACCACAGTCCGATTCATCTTCCTCTATCTGACACATGCACACTCTAAGGGTCACCCAGATGTCTCTCTTTCTCAGTTTCATAATACAAGAGTAGCTGTCTTTGTTCAGCTCTGGGCTCATTGACACCAATATGAATTCTTTATTTTACAATATTCCTGCCTTCCCATCAGTCTAACCATAGCAGCAGCAGACAGAACACCCACTCGGTTTCTTCCTCACCCAGACAAAAATGTCTTCCCATAGTTGTTCTTCCTCTATCCAATCTGCTGCCCACATTTTTGCCTCCACATCCAGACATCATGTGTGACAGAAAACATTGTAAAGCGTTGTGCATGAATGAGCTTTGCGCTACTTCCAGCTCAAGTGTTGTTCTTCTCATTAACAACACGATGACATGTCTATTGTGTTTTTGTGTCACAGGTGCATTCGTCAAACCAGCTCACACTTCACAAACGCAACTATTACGATGATAAAAGGGATCGGTTTGAAATCCTGCCTCTCTCTCTCTCTGCCTCAGCTGTTTCTCCTCCGCTCTTTATAGTTTGCAGTACCGTACACATCACTCTTCCTGTTGAATTAAGTGTCGAGTACACTGTCCCCATCTCCTTCCAAAACCAAGATCTGCAGAGATGAGAAAAAACCAAGAGAGAGAAATAGCAAGAAAAGACAAATATGTGTGTGTGGGAAAAGAATTGGGAGAATTAGGAAGAAAAATGGGTAGGAGAAGAAAAGGACAGATGAACGTGGCGCGTCCCGAAAAAATGGGAAATAAATGCAGGTACGTTATGGAGGTGCATGATAATTTGGTTTATGGATCACAGGAGAATTACAAATAGAGCCACAGTGCTTGTGCTGTGTCTGGCACCTGGCAAGCAAAAGTGTTTCAGAGTAAAATCTGACATTTCAAAATAATTTTTAAAAATGAGCCACAGAATTTACAATGAAACATCACCGATTTATCTTATATAAAACGAGTATGCAGCCATGCTAGTTGCCATGTGAGGCTATACTTGGAAAAAACAGTGCTTTAAGCTAAATGCTAACATACTTGCAAAGATGCTGATGGGAATGTATTGGGCCAATTACAGAGGGGCAGAGTCACCAGAGTCATTAGGATACATCCTGGGGACCATTAATATCTGTATCACAATTAAGTGCCTTAAAATAAATTATTGTCAATATTGTTGATATATTTCAGTCTGGAATGAGGTGGATTGACTGACCAAAGCAACAGACCCACATCGCCCTGTAGCCACACAGCTAGTGGCAAAAACATCAGTCATGAAGTTTGTTAAGAGTATTGTAATCTTGCACATATCTTTGCAGTCTTCTCCTGCTCTCACTTGAGCTGTGTAGGAAATGTTACAGGCATGTTAATAGGACCAAAGTAGACATACTGGCAGAGCGACTCTTACATAAAAATGACTCAGGGGATCCTCGTCAAACTTGGCACCAGCATATTAACTCGACAGAGCAGTTGTGAATTGCATACAGTACTAAAAGACACTCAAGATACAGAGACAGACTAATGTAAAGAGGAGGTGGGGTCTCAGAGAGAGAGAGAGAGAGAGAGAGAGAGAGAGAGAGAGAGAGAGTACCATGCTCCTACAGTAAATCAGGCCTGACGGAGTGACCTTTGATAGCCCCAGACAGAAAAGGTTACATGAACGGTGGAGAAAATGGGTCTATCTGTCACTTACCAGCTAGCTATAAATTACGTGTCTGTGCGTCTGTGTGTGTGTGTTTGAGGTCAAACAAACAAAGAAAACTAGGTGTATTGTTCTTTCATCCAAAGAATATTAACAATAAATTGTTCTCTGTAAAAATCACATCCTATACTTTCTTGCTGAACATTAGCTCAGGTAGATCTGTTACATAGACTGGAGTGTATAGGTCATTATATATAAAAAACTTCTTTTTTTTTTTTACCACGGTTGTGAAATAAACATACACCATATAAGTAGGCTGGAATAGCAAGATATGCATCACTTTCAAATAAATAAATATCCACTTTGCTTCTGCGCTTCTCTGAACAGCACACCGCAACATTGGCACAACCTCTACCCAATTCATCAACGCCTTTGTTGCCTTCGCTGTTTTAAACATCCAGTGTCAGGTAGGTCTTTCCCTGGGAGCACTACACTGGGACTAAGCAAGTGAATAATTCTACACATTTGCACCGGCAGCCCCCGTGGATTGTTTATAAAAGGTTACCACCTACACAAAGTCTGCTCCACTAATAGAATATGCAAGAAAAATGCATCTCCATGTTATGACCCTGTTTGATTGTAAAGTGATCTCTGACCACAGCCAAGATTTTTTCTTTTTTTTTTTTTTTAAATAACGGCTGATTACTGCCTTTAAAGCAGCAGCCAAAAATTAAGTAGCACTTGTTATGCGGTTCAAATTCCAGTTATACATAATTATATTCACAGTCATCAGCACCTCTAAGGCAGTTTAATAAGTAAATGCTTTGTTGAAAAGCATGATGGCTGTGCTCAACATCTCACCTATTATTGCTGGCAACTCTAATTTAGATCCCAAGCTATGCCAATTGTCCATGCCCTTGATACTCCCTTAAGTCGCCTCTGCTCCTGTAGTGCCAAATGTGCTAAATTAAGCTTACTGTATTTTACAAACCTCAGCGACCCATGCTATCTAATAAACTACTAATGGAGGGAAACACAGGCATCTCATTAGGAGGTTGCCAAAAGACACACACAAACATACACACATATACACATATACAAGCACACACGACTTGAAGCAACTTTCCTCTGGCTCAGAGCCGGACATTAATGATGTTCCAGCTGGTTTTAACAACTATTTATTTATTGAGGGAGTAATTTTGCAGTGTAGGGAACCTGATGAAGGTGTTTGGGGAATTCTCGTGTATTAATCAACCTACAGTGTTTGTCTTCTTCTGGTGAAGAGAGGAGAGGAGCAAGGGCAGGGCTTTTACATTATTCACTCACACAGGCACGCACACACACATATTCCTTGAGTAAACAGAGAAAAAAGGGGGCTATTTAAATGGCGACTTGGTGACAATGGTGTTGTGATTGACAGCAGAAGGAGGGGGGTTGATGGCAGGATTCTGTCAGCGACTGATAACAGCTGTCTGCTTCACTCACGAGAGAGAGAGAGACATACAGAAAGTGAGAAACAGAGAGAGAGAGAGAGAGCAACACACACACACACAGCTAAACAGATGCACAGTAATGCACCCTCGCATATATTTCCAATTAAAGTTGTTGCTTGCGTCATTCTTAAGTTACGTAATGCATGTGGAGAAAGGCAGATTACAGAGTCCATCATGTGAATTTCCATCAGGACAAACAATCCATCGTAGCCTGACACTGCTCTGTACCTCAGATGATAAACAGAGATGCAAAGTCACACATACTCACACACACACACACACACACACACACACACACACAGACTTATTAAACATTCATCAGAGTGACTTTTGGGTAATGAACGGGAGTCAACAATGAATTATGGATCATATTCTAATGGTTGACTTACCCCTCTCATTACTGGCATGCTAATGTGATTGGGAAACAAATGATTATCAGCTTTATTAGAAAGGGGAAAAGAGCAGGAGAGAACAGGGGCACAAGATCCCCAAGACAACCCCACACCACAAATATTTCACATGGAGGAATGAACGAGATGGAGGAAAGAGAAAAAATCAGATATATGAAGGGAAAGGGTGATCAAGTTTGGATGCTATCCAAGGTCTTGAAATGATTTTTATATATTATTTGTGTTAACATTATTCTCACATATCTTCTGAATCTGGCTCAGAACATAAAGTACAACATCCCACCAATTACGGCACACAGGTCATCACTGGTTAAAATGTTCAGCTGTTTTGTATGCAGTTAGGGTTTGTTCTAAAAGGCAGATATTTCATCTTGGAAATGTGTTAAAAATGGCAAGTATCACATAATGAATTCCTCTTAATAACAGTAGTTCTGCACCAATCTGCACGGACCCACAGCTTCCAACTGATGTAATACGTTGGAGTGCATGCATACACACCCTCAGGCATTTATCACAGCACTGGTCAAGGTGGAGACATCTCCCGCAATCCATCTCTCAGTTTATTGGCACCAAAAGACTTGCTTTTATGCTTTGCCCAGAGATTTATGATCGACTAAAGCCGTGTGTGGGTGCGTGCATGAATGCATACATTAGCAGCATGTGCGCACCTCGCAGTCGGAAAGGATCAGGTTGATGTGCTTATTGACGCCTCACCTCCCTCTCACTTCTTCCCCTCCCTGTATCCCTTCTCCCCTCCCACCATCCATCTATCCCTCAATCCATCACCTTCCTTTAAAAGCCTGTTAGGAAACCCAATACCTTTCATTAGCACAGAAAGATTAGCTTTTTAGCAGGAGGGGTGTGTGTTTGAGTGAGAGACTGAGCAGGGAAACAGTGGGTGGGAAGGATAAATAAAGATAATCAAAGATGCCTGTGCCAGACAGCCACTTAGTTTAACCTACAGTTAGCTGAGCGCGTTCAAACACGATCACACAGTCACACACATGCTTACAGGACATTACACACCTGACAACACTGAGATTAAAGGTTCTGGAACAGTTAGAAGACTTTCATTCCAAAATAAGATACTCACCACTAAAGAGAACTGACACTGACTCCAACAACACATTGATTGCTGGCATGAAAGTAAAGCTGATTATGGATTATAATTGAAATTATGAGTCATTTTAATCCGTCTGCTTGCAAAACACTTTTGATGATACGATCATTTGGGTGGTTGAAATGTTAACTGATGAATTATAGATAGCTTCAAATTGAGATGAAATAGCATGAAATTCATCATAAAGTCATTGATCGAGATGGAAATCATATTGTACTTTACATACTCCTAGCAATATTTTGGGTGGATTACACACACTATGGGAAAAGACAGCCGATCTTTATTGTTCCAACAGAAGCTCTTTGAGGCTCATTATTGACCCTCAGCTGCACTGGGTAGTTTGTCTGGATGTCAGTAAACAGAAAAAAGAGACAGCTATGCCCTATTCCTTTAATAAAGGCAGCCAGATATTGCTGTACAAATTCTCACATGTTCAATTGAGATCCGTTTTTATTACATCATCTGTATCTGATTGTTGGACCCCGAGGAACCCCTATGTGTTTTAATCATATAGCCCAACAATAAAGACTTTTTAAAAACTGTAGTAAGTGATCTTTCTGGCCCTTTGGGAGCAGTACAGCATGCTGTAAACACAACATTGACATATAATCACCCTGTACAGTAAATATGGTGAATATGATAGCAAACAGCTGCCCAATTACTGTACACATCAAGCACACACATTTGTCATTCATTTTGAGTCTCTTACATTATTCCCTCTCCTCATACGTCTGTTTTTGGTCTCTGCCGTCTCCTGAGAGAAACATCTCTTTAGCTGCTGAATGTTCCACTATGTTCTTTAGCTGGCTGCTGTTTGAAGATGGGCATGTAGCATACGTTGGGTTACCAGAGCTTTTTTGCTGAAAACTAGAATCAAGATTAATGAGCGTAGTAAGACTGAAACAAAGCAGCTAAAGCCAAAACAATGAGCTGAAACAGGCTAAAACAACTACTCTTCCTGCTTTTGAGTATTAGCATCACAACTTCATAAGACATTACCTTATAAGTTTCTGCTAGAATAGAATAAATACTTTAATGATCCCTTGATGGACATTTTTTTTTCACTCAAGCTTTTACATATATAGGCCTGAAATACAACCACACACACACATATAGTACACAGGGCTCCAAGACATGCAAAGGTGGCAAGATGGTGGAGTAATGGGCAGCTACATAGTGGCACCCTGGGAGCAGTTCGGGGTTCAGTACCTTGCTCAAGGGCACCTCTGCAGTTTCCAGAAGATGAACTGACACCCCTCCAGCTACCAGTCCACCCTCCATACTTTAGTTCCCAAGCCAAGTCCCTGTGGACTGAGCTACTGCCCCCTTATAGCTACTGCTATACGATGCACTTTTTTAAAAATATAATCAAAGCTGACTTTTTTTATATATATAAATGTCAATATACAATCTGTCTGGTTCAGTGTGCATATGCAATGATTTAAGGGCCCCTTGTGTTTTATTCATTCATAGATAAGCATGACGTAGAAGCACACACACACTCATTAGGCACATTTTGAGTAATCTTGAAGGACTTGCCATCAGTAAAAACAATACCAGTGCATTTCCCCTGGGATAACAGAGCAGTCCTGTTAATCCATCAGACAAACACACCTTACAGCACACACTCACACACACACACACACAGACACACACACACACATAAACAGAAAACAGAGTTATTTAACCCACTATTTCCCTGGAGAGACGGTCTTTAACAGTAACAAAGCAGTGTCCAATCACTTACATGCTTTCCCCCCGGTGCCTCCTCTTACCATAGAAAATAATCTGGAGAACAAGATTACGCACACACACACACACACAAATACACACACACACATACACCTTCACCTAATACCCATCAGCTTTTGGGACAGAGGAAAATCTATATTTCATCTGAGGAGCTGAGGTGTTTGTGCACACGCTGAGTTTGTTTGTCATTAGGCCTAACCCCTGTGGCTCACCTAATCAGGTTGCTGTGTATGTGTGTGTGTTTAATTCTGTCTGTGTGGGTTTGAGAAAAGGGGGAATATGACTGTGTGTGTATGTGTGTGTGCGCGCGTGGTCGAAAAGTGTCAAGGAGTAAGAGGCGTGGGAGACAGATTCGTGAAAACACACACTTGAGGCTGAATTAAAGTTATCGATCGGCCATGGCATGCTCTCACACAGAGATCAAAGCTTAACCCTGATCGATGACATTTGTTTGTTTGTTTGTGTGTGCGTGTGTTTTTATGCATCATCTCAATTTCAATATTTCTAGAAAGCTGCATTAATTTTCTTAGACTTCACATGCTTTATAATCATGCGTTATTTTCTCTATTAGCCTTTGATGTAACAAGACTAGAAGTCTACAGCCTGCTAGGGGCTGTATGAGGTGCTTTGGGCTAAATGTTATCAGCGTGTTGAAATCATCGCAATGACAATGTTAACACGCTGATAGTTAGCAGGGACAATGTGGGGGCGGCTGTGGTTCAGGTGGTAGATTCGGTTGTCTCATAATCGGAAGGTTGTGGCTTACCTAGTCAATACTGAACCCCAAATTGCTCCCAATGGCTGTGATTGTGTGTGTATGGGTGAGCTTAGTACCAGTGTAGGCATTTTGAACAGTATCCAGTCCTTGCATGGCATCCTGCATTTGGTATATGAATGTGTGTGTGAATGGGTAACAGAAGATAACAGCAGAATTTGACCAGCTGGTGGTGTGAAGGGATCCCCAACGTTATTAGGATTCAGCCTCTGAGGACCATGAATACCTGGCCCAAAGTAGTGGTAAATCTTACAACATACATGTGGTCCCTAAAGCAGACTGCACGTGCCACATAATAACTGTTGAATAACACAGCTTGAAGCCTTATTCTCCTGACCAGCCAACCTTGTCTGTGGCCTAACTATGTACTCTGCTAACTACTACTCAGAGTTTCCCAAAGCATTTCGGTGCAAAGCTGTCCACTTCCCATACAATAACACTAGAACAAATGTCTTTTTGCTAATAAGGACATCGGACAGTGGCACAGTTAACCTATATGCAACATTAAACTAATTGCTGGCCACTGCAATAATTGCGAATGAATGGCACCAAAATGACAGATAATCAAACTCTGTGCCCTACAATCTTATTCACCAGAGTGAAACCTCGGTCTATCATTTCCCCTCTGTCTACCTTCATTAGCGTGTCTTCACATGTAATGGCCAAGCACTGTGGCAGCCAATCAGATAAAGCAGTGTAGTTATTTGAAAAGGGGTTGGTGGTACAGTTAGTGTGACAGTGTGTCTAATTCCCTGCTTTGTTCTTGGACATATTTTATAATGGAACCATGGAAATGTCCAGCTCCTTTCACCTCACTTGGCTAAACCACTGACCATGTAAAAGATATAGGGTACAGTATGGTATTACTCCTTATCTAATCGCATCATGGGGCGGTCCTAGTCCTCTCCAGCTCCACCACTGGAGAGGACCAGATATGTGTAATTTGTATTTGTTCAGAGGCTACCCCGGAGTATTTCAGTCCTCTTTTATCGTTTTATGGTCTTAATATCTCTGAGGTGAGCAGATGATGATAAATCAATAGAAACAGTACTTTCTCTCTATGTCAAAGACCAAGGAAACACACTGTGTGTGTCTGAGCCTGAATCTGCAAATACACTTCTACTGGTTTGTGTGTACTAGCAGCAGTATCTGTGTGAATACCTATAGCAATATGCTTACTATATGCCCACAGTGGAGTTATGCCTAATCCAATTCAGCTATTGATGAGGAATACACATAATGCACATCTCCCCTGAGCTTATATGGGTATTCATAAGCAACAAGAGGATGAGGCATGGGAGAAATTTTGATTTAGACCTTCTAGGGGACATACTCTGGAGCCCGACAGAGAAACAGCCCCATCTACAGGCTTTAAGCGTGACTGGAGACTAACACAAAACCTCCCCACTCACACGGGGAAGGTTTTGTACCTAACTTTAAATTCCAGTGCATCTCTTTGTCTCAGCAAACCTTAATGAGCCTCCTGAGAGCACGCCCAGGTGAACTTGCTGTAAGAGGAAACTACCTGTGTCTAACACAGCACAGAACAATGCTGTCTTCTTTTTTTTTTTTTTTTTTTTTCCTTTAAAGAAAATACTGTATCTGCAGATTTTGGAGGGGACGCTGCAGTACTTTGCCAGTGAAACAAGGGTGTTCTCTTACACAAAGTGTTGACTTATTGAACAACATCCTGGTCGTGGTCAGCATGGACTCAGCGTTTCTGAACACAAGTTGCTGGGGTCCCCTCGACTAGAAAGCACGAACACACTTGATATACTCAGAGGATGGCAAGCTCAGGACTTAAATACACAAACACACACATCCTGGGAGATTGGACATGCTCTCTAACCCCTTCCTGTGTACACGGACCTGCCTCTCAAATATCACTGAGTCCAGACAGAGGAGGAAGACCTTTCCAGAACAAAGGAGAGGTCTGATAAAGAAGAGCTTGCTGGTGACACTCCGCCTTTTCTCCTAACTACAAAGAGAACGTCTGCCCCTGGTGGCTCGTCCGATTTGTCGCCCCCCCCTCTCCACTCTCCCGACTCATTTCTGGTTGGGGAAAAACACCAAAGACGTAGAAACAGGAAAAATGACAGGACAAGAGAGGGGGCATTTTGAAGTGGGTCAGATTGGAGTGATGAAAGGGAGAAGTGGAGAGTTGCAGAGTGGACAGGAGATGAAGGTACAGAAAATGGAATAGTAACAGGGGCTTTTTGAATAAAAAAACTGAGATTAAACAGAGTCACCTTGACAACAGGCGTCATATTTCATCCAGGTTGACACTCGTTGTAAAGGTACCTGAGGTGTCAACTAGCATTTTCACATGTTTACTCCCTACAGCAAAATAGAAAACTGTAAAATTGTGCAATACATTAGCATCAGATAAAATGCACATTATGATGGAACTTGCTTGCTCCAACCAACTCTACAGATCTTGCCGATAGTGCACGTATGTGTGTGTGTGTGTTTCCCTAAAAGAGCTGGCAGCCATGCAGAGGTATGAGACAGATGTGTGTGTTGGTCATTACTGTAATCGCTCCATTTAGTTCATCTACCCTTGGAGGGATGGCTGGTCAGCACCATCTGGACACACGCACACATGCACATACATGGCAATCACCAGCCATGGTTGGGTCTCATGGGTAGTCAGCCAGCAACAGGAGGGAAGCTCTGAAATGATCATTACATGTGTGCGCGCTTGTGTGCCTCTGACAGTGTGTATGCATTTGCCATCTTTGTCAGTGTCTCAATTTCTCTCTCCCCCTCTCTTTCCCTGGTGACATTTTTCTTTCTTCGTGCTTTTTTTGCCCCCCCCTTCCTCGTCTTTATCCTCCTTTTTCATCCATTTCCCTCCCCTGAGTCCAACTGCTTCAAAAAAAAACAGGAATCTGTCGTCTTTCCCTGGAGACTACAAGACAAAATGAAAAAGGCCATGGTGAGTAGTACCAAAGTGCGGACTTGTTCGAGACACCCAATGCCTGAGGAGATGATGGCCGCTATGGTGTGTGTGCGTGCGTGCGTGCGCCCGTGTGCGATTGAAAAATACAGAGACCTCAAGCTCATCTACATGTAATTTTCCTCCCCTGACTGAGGACAAGGAAAGGGTGATGAAGAGAGAGTAGTAGAGGAGCGGTTGAGGGGAGAGACAGACAGAGTGTGAGCTCCGGATTCAAGAGCGGCAGTCTGATCGTCAAGCAACACGTCGTCATGACAACGGCAAATGGAGAGAGCGGGGAGGAGAGGTGGAGAAACAGGAGGAGGAGAGAAGAATTGAGGGAGACGCTTCAGGTTAAAACTACATTGCATTGAGAGATAAAGTAAGAGTTTATCTGGTGCTTTGCTATGCTACATTGGAGCAGAATATTACATCCACTTACAGGTGATATTTCAGTTACAGTCAAGAGCTGGGAGTTTAAATACTGCCTGAGGATACTATTTACATTACTCAGCAATGACTCTGTTGTACTCTTGAATATTTATCACCAATAGCTGGCCAAGTGCATATCTCTATTCTGCTGTTGCTCTTCTGCTCCTTCATCACTTTATTCTCCGTCTCATTTGTATTCTGTAAGCTCGCTGCCCCTCCTAATTCTCCACCCCAGTATACACCCCTCTCCTTTTTCCCCTTTGTCTCTCCATTGGCTCCCTCTCCTGCTCCTCTTGTCCCCCACCCGTTGTCCTAAGATCTTTTTTTTCTGGCCTCCGTCCCTCCATCCCTACAGAGTAGAGCTGACATTGGGCATGAGGTCAGAGAGATGGGCAGTCATGCTCCTGCTGTCAGCAGGCTCAAATGGGCTTAGATACAGTGCGTGGAGACACCCGAGGGACACCCTGACTTGCCTTGGGCTCTGGACAGGCATTCACACATACACACATACACACATACACACATACACACAAGCCTCACACATTCAATCACACACTTTTGTAAGCATATAATAGTAGAAGCGCATGCGTACATTAAAAAAAAAAATCAAGAAAAAAACAGCACCTTGAGTATCATATAAAGGACATTCATTCAAACTGTATGACGCATGCACAAACGCTAAATGAATGTGTGGAAAGAACATTCAAGCAATCACACACACACACACACAACATACACAAATACACACATGCTTATGAAAACAGATTGAGGCATGGAATTACAGATTTCAGAAAGGACAAATTCCCTTGGAGAACTGCCATGGATTATTGGCTGGTATAGCCAGTGCTGCGAACAATGGAAATATTCACAGCCGATGAATGCTAAACACTTATCATAGGCATATGCATCCATTAAGCATGTATACGTTGTGCGAAGTGGGGAAAAAAACACTTCCATCTAATGTATCTTATGTTTAGAAAAGGAAAATTAAATGGCTGTATGAACAAGAAAATCTAACAGGGAATAAACTGCATTTTACACTATGCAGGAAGACTAGAGATGAGGACACTTTACAGCTGTTAAATAATAATCTATTAGAAGGACCCTCATGTATTTGTAGGCGTTGCATAGCCCTATGTTAAGATCAAATGTCTGACCATAAGGTTAGGAATACACTCAAATGTCAAACATCTCAGAAACGCTCTGCCTTCTCCAGTAAGCCCATTTAAAAATTAGGAAATGATTACATTCATGTATTAAGGTTAAACTCAGAAAGTGGAGGATCTTTAAAAGGGTAATCATTGTGGTGGTATTTTAAGTAACACAGTTAGAGAAATGTCCCATTTTTCCACATTTTTATATAAATGGCATAACGTGTGTAATAGGATGTCATGGCTGGGGTCACTTTGGATTACAGTTGAAGGATGCTGCCAGAAACATTGTACCACACTGCCCCCATGTGGTGACCATACACACATAGGCTACACTGAAGACCTCTTCCACTTTGGATGGAATTGGATGAAAGTGACTAGAAAGCTTCTCTGTTTGTGTAGTAGTTGTCACATATTCTTTCAGATATGATCCTAAGAACTCAAAATTAATGCAGCTTTCCAAATTTAAATACCTTCTGGCACACACGGCAAGACAGTTATTAAAATCACAAATTATAGTACTTACTACGCTAGTACTATTTGTTGCCAAGTGAAAGTTTCTGTCCTGTTATATCACAGAAAACTTTACAGGTTCATCATAAGTGTAATGTCATTACCTGTCCTGGAGGTGTCACTGTCATTAGGTCTCCTCTGAAGGCTCTGGTTACAGGATTGGGTTGCAGGCCATACAGCTACATAAACAGCCTCCACCATGCAGGATAATGAAGCCAGCCCCTGCTGCGTTGTCACAGTGACAAGTTAACCTATCCACCATGGTGTGTATCACTTTTCCAGCCGGTGTCCCTCGGAGCTGGAGAAGAGAGAAGAAACATAGTTTGGAAGGTAGAAAGGGTGCATCATTGTTATGATTGGGGAATCATCCACTTGTAGTTTCTTCATCTTGAAAGGAAGGATTTAGGTAAGTCTGTACCTTTTATCTCACTCTTTCACATCCACTACACTCTGAATTAAAAGGTAGTAGCCTTTACTTACTTCTTCTTGTTGCCAGTTGAGTCTTCATGGCTGAGGCCACCGGCACAAGCAGTAACAGAGGAGGTTTGGGCAGTGGAGGAGTGCGTGTCCCCCAGGAGCCTTCTCTGAAAACTGGGGTAGTGTTGTCAGATGAGAGGGTGGACTTCCTTCGGGAGCAGGCCTTCTGTGTGCTGCGAGTGAAGACAGATAAGTGGAACCGCTTCATTGGAGCAGAGGAGAACCAGAAGATTATACTGGATTTCTTGGACCACATCTGGACCAACAGACTGCTACTCTTCACTGGGCCTGGAGGGACATTGCATGCAGGGGATGCTCAGGTAAGAGACACACACAGACATGAAGTGAGTTCCTGAAAAGTTCAGCAACTGCTTTCATTGCATGTCATTTTCTTTTTCATTTTCATCTTCCCATCTTGGCTAAAGTCAATTTCATAGGTAAATTCAATTATGGTTATAGCCTTGAGTGAATACTAATGCATTGTATGTTAGAAATGCTATATGCTAATATCCTTGAGGTGAAAATACTGTGACGATGATGTGCACAGGTACAGAGAGTATATGATACTGAGGCACATTACATTATTGGTTTGCCTGCATGGTATGAAGACACAATTCATTAAAAAAAAACAGATTGCAGCAAAATTCCTCACATCCTGAGAGAAGAACGAAAAACACCCTCGCGTACATACAATTGCAAACTGAATTTAGCTTCGATGCATTATATGTTACGAATTCTGTATCCTGAGATCCCTGGAGAAACACGGAAAACACTGTCATGCACACGCTGAATTTAGCTCTTCCACAAGACGATAAGCTGACATGGCGACGTTTAAAAAAATCTCCTTGGCTTGCTATCTACACTCCATCTAACATACACATTCTTTGAAATAAGTCACTACTTATTTCTGGTGCTTTCAATGCCGTTGAAAGCATTCCCACTGTTTTTGCATCTGTGAAGACGTCCCCGCCATGGAAGACAAAGCTGCTGTGTGTGCTAAAGAGAGGCGTCAAGAGAATCGCCCGTCAAGGATTCAGGCACCAACTTCGGCTGGGAGAAGTGCCTGGATACCCCATGGAGCACCTGCCTGTTGTCATCTCTGAGGTGGGCTAGTGTGGGTGTGTCTGAGGATAAAAAGTCTAATGCATACACCAATGCAGGTAACATACACTCACTCACTTTGTTACAGACACTTGTACAATCCAATGTGATCCAAATCAAAAACTTTGCTATAAATTCAACCTTTACAAAACTTAACATTTTTCAGTTTTTGTTGACACTGTCAGATTAGTGTTAATTTGTTTACTAATGAGGTTGTATGTGGCACTGCTCTTAAACTAGACTGCATTATATTGAGAGGTGTTTCTAAAATTGCACACACGAGAGGACCATAATATTAGAAACACTTCTCAATATAATGCAGTCAAGTTCAACACCGCTGCAAACTACAACCTCAATATTAAAATACAGCATGAGTTGTTATATTGGATCACACTGGATTGAAGTAACTAATGAAGTGGCCAGCTGGTGTATGTGATATATGTGAAGATTTCCAGCTCAGAGTATTGCTGGCAGATGGGCAAAGAAAAGATGCATGGTGTGTTTGTAATACAATATGTGTCAATTTAAAACAGCTTGTGCATACTGAATAGGTGCTGGTGTGTGTGCTGTCCAACGGGCTGAACCATGAGGACTGGCCGCGGGTGGTGTCTGATGACATCCACAGGCACCTGGAGAAGCTGAGGAACAAGGTGGTGACCCTGCGAGGCCGCGCCGAGGGACGAACACTACTGCCCTTACCGCTGTGTGTGGAGAGGACACGGCCTCAAGACATTATCCTCAGGTCAGTGCGGCGCTTGTAGCCTACCTTAGTTTGTTAGCGCCACTTACTTGTGTATAAATCGTCAAAGGTAACTAAGACAGCTTATATTCGAGTTTATCCCGGGTCAAAACGACACATGATGGCTTCCCCGACTGACTTCCAACCGCCCGGTCTAATTGCCGGAAGTGACATGCCTTCAAAATAAAACATTAACTAATAATAAGTAAAATATCACGAAATTAAATATTGTACTATCAGGTTCATTCGTCTACATAAGCCTTATTTGTATGTCTCCATATTGAATTAGATTTTGAGAGTTGTACAGCACAAGCAAATATTCAGAAAGAAAAAAAATAAAAAAGCAAAGTCCATTTCCGGTCGCCATCTTTGTTTACTTTAATTCACAGTTACAAATTGCGAATTTAGCTCATTAAACTTATTTATTGTGTGGAACATTTTCGTCTACAGTTAGCCAGAGACTATAAAGACTCCATGAGGAGGTTTCTTTAAAACAGTGGTAAGCAGTAGTCAGTTGAAGTGCAGAGTTCAGTTTGGCTTAACCAATGCGCTAAACATTAGCTCTGCTAATGTCAATGATACGTATCAAGTTCATACGTTTCTTATGTAGCTTTTATGAAGGTAACATGTACCTTGTGGAGAGGCATAAAGCCGACTATTGCCATGTGTTCATGCATAATATAGAGAGTATGATGTCTGGCAGCGTATTTGTCACTTAGGTTAAAGGTTCGGTGTGTGATATTTAGGGGGCTCTATTTACAGAATATAATATTCATGGCTCTGTTTTCATTAGTGTTTAATCACTAAATAAGAAACATTATGTTTTTGTTACCTTACAATGAGCTTTTTATATCCTAGTATATATCCTCATCCACAGAATCTGCCACATTGAAGCACCATGTTTCTACAGTAGCCTAGAATGGATAAACTAAAGACTGGATCTAGACAGGGCGTTTTGCATTATTCACTTATTTTGCAGCTTCTGTAGTTTCACTTTTACACTTGGAAGGAGAGGGTGAACAACTAGATGCCAATAAATCCTACACACTGGTCTTTTAAAGGGAATTTCACTTGTGTGCTTTAGAAGCTGATTGTGATGGCATTTACAACTTACTAGAATATTTGAGCCCTATTTATAGTTTGTCTGCCGTACTTTCATCTTCCACACCCATATTCCCACTTTTATCCACAATGACTGTCCCACTCTCTGTCTCCCTCAGCCCCACTGGTTGGCCACTGGACCGTGGCTTGTTATACTCTATAGAAACTCTGATAGTTCAGTGGTCCGGACAGATATGGAATGTCCTGAAGAAGGACTCTGGTATGGTGCTGCTCCAGGGAGACCATCCAGGCCCCAATGTAGAGCTCCAGTTCTGGACCACTCAGAGGGAAAACCTGCTGGGCATCCAGTCACAAGTATGACATTGTTTTGTGGAAGTTGACTGGGTTGGAACATTATGAACATTGTTGCAATAGATTGTACAGGACAGGAGCCCCTAACAAAGTGGCCACTGGGTATTTGTTCTTCTTTTTAGATCCAGAGCCCCAAAGTGGAGCACATCATGGAGATCCTGAGAAGAGTCAAAAGCAGTTACTACTCCTCCTTCAAGGACATCTGCCTCAAAGTCAATGAAGGTAGATAAGTATTACTCATCATTTAGAAGTGCTAATTAATTCATTTCATCATTCTTTCATCTAGTTTCTCACAACCTGACTCCCCATTTAGTTGTACTTAAGAAACATATTAAGCAGTGTCCTCCAGCAAAGTTTCTTTGTTCTTCAAATACTCACTCATTTCTTCCCAATTACATACACATATTCTAGCTTTGCAATGTATGGCAACAAGGCAGTCACATTAAACCACTACATGTTTTTAATTCTGTTTGATTTATCTACCTATTAGGGTTATGTTATCCATTGGTATTTCTATATCTGATTGTCATAGCGGTGCTGGAAGCAGAGGACATAGACCTGTATCTACGCCCTCTGAGGAGACTGATCAGCAGCTTAGAGGAGATGAGTTTCCCACAGGTGGACACTCTACTGCCTCCTCTTTTCCACACGCTCTGTCTCATTTGGAGCCGTTCCCAATACTACTGCACTCCAAAGCGTATGGTGGTCCTCCTGCAGGAGTTCTGCAACATGATTATTGAAAAGGTACACTTTGAAAGATGGAGACAGAATAAGAGATATTAAGTAACTTAAACAACTGATCTCCTTAATGATTATATGTTTGGGTCCAGGCCTTTGCCTACCTTCTCCCTGAAGAACTGTTTAAAATGGAGCTTGAGGAGGGGGTGGAGAGAGTCCAGATAACCATCTCAGTCCTGCGCACCTTCAAGCAATTGTTTCACACCCACCGCCAGCGGATCCCCAAATACTACAAAGACACCGAGACCATCAAGCTGTGGGACTTTCCAGCTACACTTGTGTTCCTGCGTTCAGACCGCATCATGGAAAGGCTCCTTATGATCGAGGTTACCAGAGTTATCAAGCATATCTCTGCGTGTGTTGAAGAAGAAGATTAGAAATGTGCAACCTGGCTGTCATTCCTCAAAAAGGATGCCAGAACAGAAGCTGTTATTTTCTAAATATTTACATCAGTTAAACTACTGTATATTAGTGAAATTTAGCATGGAGGTCAAATGTTTGTGAGGTTGTGTGGGCGTGTGATTGCATGAACGTATTGGTGCATGAGTGTACATGGTCACAGTGATTTCAGATTTGCAGTTGCTACATTTTTATTGTCTCCAACTTATCCCCCTGACTCATAGGTGCCTTTTCTCCTTTCATCTACAGGAACTTTTTGCAACAGCACTGGATTTTCTGAAACTGGAGAAGGTTGAACTGGGCGGATCAAGAGGGAAAATCCTCAGTGAGATGGTTTTCAGCATGAGCGAGGAGTTTCATGATCACTGGCGGGCCCTCAGAGAGAGCAAATATGACCCCCTGGACTATACTGATGATGTGAGGCCTAGTTAGATTGTGACAGTTGTCTTTGATATCACACTGATCTATAATTAATAAGCCCCAAGGCCTATGATTCACAGCAGCTTATTAGTGGCATTGACTGACACAGTCGAATAATAAAAAATAATAATTAGATGTTATTTTTCTGCCCAGCAGTACAGTAATTGAAAAGTAGCAAAGCAAAGTAGTTGCTAAGCAACATGCAAGAATCAGTGACAGCAGGCTTTATTAGTCAGTGCATCAATATTTAATTTACTAGATATTTTACAGTTATTTTACCACAGCTTCCAGTGTGAACTCAATCAGAAATTGATCTGTTTTATAGTGTTTGTTATTCCAACCAATACTGATCAACTCAGCTATCTGAGAACTTAAAGTACTGCAATAAAAATGTAATGCATTGAAAACTGCCTAATAGGTGAACTCAAAGCTTGTTGTAGGACTGAAATTATCCATAATTTCCTGTACGTAATGCCATTTTGTGTCCAGGATTTTGTCCATCAGTACAGGCGTTTCATGGAGCAGAGCAGAGATTTTGACCAGAGGCTAGGAACTGTCCTAAATCTGGCCTTCCATCACTCCAAAAACCTGAAGTCAACCTTTAAGGTATGTGTGTTACACCCACAGTCATATACTTCCAGGTCATTCAGAGGCAAGGTGTTGATCAGTTACACTTTTTCAATATCTGTATAAAAAGAGCAAGCAAAGAACTTGTAGTATATTAGCGCTATATACTAGATTATTAGACTATATTGTTATATACTATATTATCAGTAGCTCACTTGGTTGAGCATGCACCTCATGTACCAAGGCTGTCCTTATTGCACCGGCCCAGGTTTGATTCCAACTTGCAGCCCGTCGTGTGTCATCCCCTCTCCTGTCCAGCTGCACTATCAAATAACCACAAAAAAATAAGCTATGGAATCTCTAAAGTAAATCAGAAACTATAATATTGGACATTACTGAATATGCCTGCTGAACAATGTCTTAATGTGCACTGTCCTAAAACTGCACTGTTGTTGTGTCCCATGTAGTTGTTGAAGATTTTCAGTACCCTGCTTGAGAGACCCAGGATCCACCAGCTATTCTCTCCTAACTACAGTGTGTTGTTGACCATGTTCAACCAGGAAATAGACCACTGTCAGTTTATACTTGATCAACACAGAGATGGGGTAAGAGAGGTTAAAAATAACTAAGAGAGAGAAGAATGTGACTCTTATGGTACTATAATTTACACACATAACGCACAATGTGCTTCAGTTGTATAAAAGTATTAACTTATCTCATCAGCCAAATGAATTCAGCCTGTGTGTTTCAGTTGCAGTCAGGCTGTGCTGTCCTGGGGAAAAATATGCCACCAGTGGCCGGCAACCTCAAATGGTCACAGGAGCTTCGGAATCGCATCCTCACTGACAGGAGCAACCTCTGCCAGCTGGCCCATATGTATGGACTAGTCATATTCATCACACTCAGACACAATTATCTCATGTAATAAGTGTCAGATCTGTTGTTGAGTTGACCTATTATACACACTGATAAAACAAAATGTTGCTGTTGCTGTTCTAAGAATACAGCTTTCCCCGATGGTGTCAGCTAAGCTAAAACTCTGAACATCATAATTAAAAGAGTAATTATTAGGAGTACTAATTTAACATTGTCAGATTCATGATGGACAGAATTTTAAAGTATTAAATCTAATGTGGCAGAAACCTGACATTGTTATTCCTTGTGAAACCTGGCGACCTTTTTAAAAATGATGCATCATCAGAATACAGTTTACTTGTCAGCCATGTACAAAATACAGGTAGCATTTATATTTTACTCATTATTTCCAATTTTCTTTGGTCTCCCAATCTCCCTTGCAGGCCTCTTGGGTGTGCTGAAGCAGACGATGTCCTCCTGAAGTGTGAGGGCGTTCTGGAGGTTCTGGACCAGCATGATCAGGAGCTGTTCTCAGAGTGGACTCAGGGCCTTGAGGAAATCTGTGAAACCCACCTGAAGGAACCTCTGCTCACACTGGACACTGACACGGGCCTGTTCCAGGTCAACTTCAGTCCTGCGGTAAGCACAGAAAAGATGCAATCACAAAGCTAAATGTATTAATTTGTTCAAAAATGTACATACTAGTTTACATGGTTTTGTCTGGTGTGAAGTTCATGAAGCTATATTGTGGAAAATGTGTGACAGGCCTTTGATTATGTAAATTATTAATTAAACTTAATCAACATAATTAAACTTTTAAAAAGTTAATTAAAGTTAAAAAAAGGTTAAGTCATATAGTCAATATAATATCGCAGCAGCAATAAATATGTATAATCAGCTATGGAAAGTTCAGACACTATAACCCAAGGATAAACAACTTATCTGATGTACTTGTGCATTTCTTCTAATATACTGTATATGTGTATGAGCACTTCATTCTAGTGTACTTAATAGCAATGACTGGCCTTCTTATAACTACCACTCAGTTATTCATATCTTAATGAGATCTCCACTTTAAGATGCTGTTCTTTTCTGTTCACATCTTTTCCATCAAGGTACAGTAAAAGGAAACAAGAAATGAACTACAACTTTGGATTCATCAAATAGTTTGTTATGGTTTCTCTCTCTCTCTCTCTCTCTCTGTCTCTCTCTCTGTCACTCTCCAGCTGACATCAGTACTAAGGGAGGTGAAGTATCTGAGCATAATGAAGAACCAAAACATTCCTGAAGCAGCTCTTCATCTCTATTCCAAACGGGAGAGACTCTACATGGTGGGTAATTAAGTGTCAGACCGCTATGTTTGTGAACTTTGTGGCTGTAAATGGTTTTTAGACCTGCATGAGCATTAAAGTGTTAACGCTGTATTGTATTCTGTAGTACACACAGACACTGACCTTGGTGACACAATGGTACAACCAGCTCCACAGCACCATACTGGCTGTAGAGCTGGGATTAGTGAAAGGTGAGATGGATAAGACAAGACACCAGTTGGATCCAGCCCTCCGCGAGCTGACCTGGGCTCAGGATGACCTCTGGGATTACATTCAGAGCACACGAGACCTGGTCAAGGTGTGTGAACATTTCCGGGAATCTTTTGACCGCATTGTCAACAAACAATCAGTGTTACTTACTTACAGTGTTTCTTTTCAGTACTCATCTTGACACTATTTTGCAGCATATTCACACTTTTCTGCTATATTTAGAGAAATGCATTTTGTGCTGAACTACTTGTGTAAAAAGTGAGATAAAAGTTGGTGGTTTATTTTCGAATTTGTATAAAGGCAATATCAAAAACTGCTGTGAAACTGTTGCCTGCCAATGTAGCTTGAAACCTGGCACTCTCCTCATGTAAACCAAGCCAGCTTCCCTCAATTATAGCAAACACTCCTGAAACAAAAAGCAACATGCAGCTGTCTTCCAAAAGGGATGTAATTAGCGGTTGTAATAGTTTTTCTTTTTTGCTACGGCCAGAGCATTTCTACTCGTGTCCAGAAGAGTAAAGCTAACGTGGAAGCCATCCAAGCCCTTATGGGGAAATTCAGCCACCGTGCCTTCATCACTAGAAAAAGCCGTGGCTCTACTCTCCTCATCTTCTCTGACATTGAAGAGAGTGTTTCCAAGCAGCACGCTCTCATAAGCAGTACAGGAGAGCAAGTACACCAACTGCTGCAGGTATATTCACTCACCTTACTCTTGATGATGCAGTGAAGGACACTGCTCTGTAGATGTTATTACTGACATCAGTTTTCCATTGTGCTCCAGGAGAACCAGTCTCTGCTCGGTGTTTCAGACCTGGACAGCAGCGAGTGGCAGGCCTACACAGACTACGTGGACCGTATGATCCTGACAGGTTTCTCCAGCGCAGTACGCTGCTCCCTGCAGTACTTCTTGGACAACACAGATGCAGCCCAACGCATTACACCGCTGTTTGAGGTCCAGCTGGTACTCAACAGCAATGAGATGACCTTTGACCCCCCGCTGGACTATAGCCACAGTGGTAACTTTTACGATATTGTGGATAAGATGGTGGCCAACATCACCAACATGGCATTGTTCATTCCCAGAGTGGCAAAGCATAAAAAGCGGGATAACTATCAGGTGCTGTACAGATTAGGTTCTCGGTTTCTACACAGTGTGCATATACACTATATATCTATTACAGAATTACACACACCCTTGTCATATGCTATTTTGTTCCTCCATCTTGTAGTGCGACATAAATGAAATGGAAGATTTGTCAGAGATGTGCCATGTGATACGCTCACGGGCACGTGCAGCTGTTGGTAAAGTAAGTGGTAAGGTAAACATTTTCTGTCTACACGTGGAGGCACATTCATGATTTTTGCAGTAAATATTGTGTTAATTTTCAGGTCAGAGAATATCAGGGATCATTTGCCAGCTACCGTTACCTCTGGACTGATGACAGGTCAGGAGTGTATGAAGTGTCTGGCTCTCCTGCACATGATTTTGTTCTCAACACTTGAACAATGATAAATAACCATTAAAAGTGAAACAAGGAAGTTAGTGAAGTGTCTTTTTTTTCCCTCAACTTTCACAGGTCTGAATTTATGAGGCAGTTCTTGCTCTATGGCCATGTGCTAAGTACAGAGGAAGCTGAGCTGTATGCTGACTATGAGCTGAAAAAGAACCCACCCACCCTGGACAACTTCAAAGAACAGGTGTGCTTCACATTTGACTTCACCATAGTTTAGTATATGTAGTATATGATATATGAAGCTCTGGTCTTCTGCTCTTTGGTCATTGTGATTGAGTCACTGCATCATTCTTCCCACTAGATCAACCTGTTTGAGTCTCTGTATGTACGAGTGAGCAAAATGGAGGACAAGAGGGTGTTTTGTGGTTGGCTGCAACTAGATATCAGACCCTTCAAGCTCACATTGATGAATGTCATCAAGCGATGGAGCTGGATGTTCAAGGAGCACCTGCTCAACCACGTGAACCAGAGGTTAGACACACACATCCATGCATGCATGGAAACGCAGGTATTTCCTCTAGACTCTGAAACCTTACATCATCCTCGTTCCTCTCTATCCCGCAGCGTGAGAGAGCTATCCTCTTTTGTCCAGGACACGGCCCATGGCCTTTCTAAAAAGGTGTCAGATGGCGACTATGCGGGCCTCGTGGACATTATGGGACACCTCATGGCTATACGAGACAGACAGATCAGCAACGAACAGCACTTCAAACCTCTCAAGTCTACAGCTGAACTCCTCAAGACCTACGGACAGCAGCTGCCTGAGAGCGTGTACACGCAGCTAGAAGTGTGTACTATTGCACAAGCACCTACATTTCCAAATATGTACATTTGTCATTACATTACATATTTAACTTTTTTGCCACAAAACACAGGAACTGCCGGAGAAGTGGAAAAATCTGAGGAAAATTGCCTTCACAGTTAAACATGAAGTGGCACCACTACAGTCAAATGAAGTTTCAGTTATACGCAGGAAGTGTGTCCGGTTTGAGGTGAGGCTGCGTGTGAGCGGGATAAGATATCAGTGTCACAACCTCTGACAAAGAGCTCAATATCTGACATATAAACCTTCTCACTTTCTTTCCTGCATTATATATGACTGACAGCACACAGTCCAGTGTATACAGTTAGAGATTGAGAGACTGAAGCAGATATCCATAGGAATCCTTAATGTGCAGTTTTTCTTTGTATTTTTCCAACATTTTAGGTCAAGCAGCACGAGTTCAGAGAACAGTTTCGCACTGAATCGATCTTTAGGATCAATGTGGAGGAGCCATATAAACTAATTGATAAGGTGAGAACTGGGCAACATACTTTATAGCCTATTCCTTGCAAAGAAGCACCTTACACTGCATGATTAAATAGAATGTAGTAAAAAAAAAAAGCAATACAATTTTAATCCACGGCTTTTCAAAATGTCTCCAGTCTAATCAAACAGTGGCAGTGATGGAGGCCGAAATGCGGAAGCTGCAGGACACAGCTGATCTGTTTGAAGTCAGTTTTCCAGACTACAAGCAGCTGCGTCAGTGTCGCTCTGACATCATACTGGTCAAGGCAGTCTGGGACATGGTCATCTTTGTGAAGGTACATATTTATCAGAGCAAAACAAACATGCTGGCATCTCTTATCTATGTTTGAGCTCTATAGATAAACCATTAACACATGGCAGACAAGCCTGCGTAGTGTGGCTCAGCATTTGATTGTGAATTTTCACAAGCTATGATTTCCGTACCATACATGACATGACCTTTTAGACCGTGACGGGTAATTTCTTCTGTAAATTTCATTTGAGAATCGTTAAATGTTTTCCGTTCTCCTCTGCATGTCAGACCAGTATAGAGGACTGGACCAAGACTCCTTGGAAAGAGATCAATGTTGAGCAGATGGACATGGAACTCAGGCGATTTGCCAAAGTATGACAAGTTTCCATGGACGAACATTATAATCTTACATTTCTGCCGGGGTTTAGAAAATAGGACATTTCTCTCATCATTTATTTGTGTTGCGTGTTAAAGGAAATGAAGATGCTGGATAAGGAGGTGCGGGTGTGGGACGTCTACATGGGTCTGGAGTCGACCGTGAAGAACCTGTTGACTTCCCTGAGAGCCGTCAACGAGCTGCAAAACTCGGCTGTCAGAGAAAGACACTGGCAACAGCTTATGAACACCACCAGGGTACAGTACTATCTCTGCTGCTTCACAATGTCCCACATCATGTGATTCAGTAATGTTTTCATCAATGAGCACATTCTGCGCTCTATATAATACACGCCACTCTATTGATTTTAGTTCTCTTCTTCCTTAATCTCTACCTTCATTCAGCTGTCTGTCCAACTCACTTGACTGACTGTCTGGGCCTGTAATTGCCAGCACAGTTCAGTGAACCCAATTATCCTGATCTGAAATCTGATCACACTCATGGTTGTTGTGTGTTACTTTTGATTATCAGGTCAGGTTTGTGATGGGAGAAGGCACCACCTTGGGAGACCTTTTGGAACTACAGCTTCACCGTGTCGAGGATGAGGTCAAAAATATTGTGGACAAGGCTGTGAAAGAAATGGCCATAGAGAAAGTAAGAATAAGCAATAATAGTATATTATGATGATGAGTCTGTCACAATACCTGAGAATACTTAGAGACAAATAATCATGCATAAATATATATATAACATGTGTTTTCCTCATTTTAAAATGGCAGATCTCACAAGAAACATTTCCTACACTTACTTAGGTTTTGGCTGAGATAACCCAGACATGGAGCGTTATGTCGTTGTCATATGAGACTCATACCAGCACAGGGATGCCATTGCTCAAAGCAGATGAGAATCTGATAGAAACTCTGGAGGACAATCAGGTGTGTGTGAAAACCGTGCCGATTCTCTAAAGCATGAGACATCTAGTTTATTCCAGTAGTTTAACGCTGAATACTCATCAGTATAGAATGTCACACTCGGGGTTAGATTAAATATTTCAGTTTCTATCGTTTGTTTTTATGCCTTTATGTGTAGAGCTCTCAGTCAGTCTGACACCCTGACATTAACGAGGTAACTGACTAGAAAAAAGTATAAAAAAAACATGAAGAATTTCAAGATGAATGATTTAATAATTTACCTTTTATTTTCCATACTGTAAGACACATTAACGGTTACAAATCTTCAAGTAGAACTACTTCCTTTATTTCTCTTCAGGTGCAGCTGCAAAACATCCTGATGAGTAAGTATGTGGAGTATTTCCAAGCAGAGGTGAGTGGATGGCAGAGGAAGCTGATGGTGGCTGACCTGGTCATCTCCTCCTGGATGTCTGTCCAGAGGACCTGGGCCCACCTCAACAGCATCTTCACCAACAGCCATGATATCCGCTGCCAGCTGGCCAAAGATGCAGAGCGCTTCCAGGGAATCCACACAGACTTCCAGGTAACACATAAGAGCACTAGCCTACAATGCCTCCATCTCACATGTCATTGTGTTGTTGAACATTTTCTATATTTTTCACCGATTTCACTCCGTCCTCTCTCACCCAGAGCTTAATGACTGAAGTGGTGCAAAACAGTAATGTGGTAGAGGTGACCAACCAGCCTGGCTTCCTGGAAAACCTGGAAACATTGCAGCAGAGGCTGTCTGTGTGCGAGAAGGCCCTGGCCGAGTACTTGGAGACAAAGAGGCTCACATTTCCCAGATTTTACTTTGTCTCTGCCTCAGACCTGCTGGAGATTGTCTCCAAGGGAACACAGCCCAAACAGGTGACAGATTATAATTTAATTATGTTTTCCAAGGAAAAACATTTGAAGGGATAGTCAGCACACTGTAGTTATGTGAGCAATATATTCTTCACTGTGTCTTGGCTTTATGGAGTGGAAAATGTGAAAGATAAGAATGAAAGACAGGGTGGAAATTTGACATTGATTTATTGTTTTTGTTTTTCATGGTCTTAAATTCCAGTTAAGAGATTACAGTACGTAACATAACCTTTAAAATAAAAATAGAACAGTAATCTATGTGTGTGTGTGTGTGTGTGTGTGTGTGTGTGTGTGTGTGTGTGTGTTTTCCAGGTGACCAGACACTTGCTGAAGCTGTTTGACAACATAGCAGATCTTCGCTTCAAGGACTCAGACGGACGTGGAAAAGAGGAAGAGGATGGGGAGGCAGTTGCTATAGGGATGTACAGCCGAGAGGGAGAATATGTTCCATTCTCTGAGCCATGTGTCTGTGAAGGACAGGTATAGAAAACTGCATTTGATTTCTGTGCATGCAAATACAAGTAGAGTTACACACTTACAGACACTATATTAATTAATCACATTACTACATCACAGCTATAATAAATAACTTGTCTGTATTGTGTTTTATAGTATGTACTGTATGTATAACATTGTATGTGTGTACTTGTTTCAGGCAGAGTGTTGGTTGAGTTCCTTAGAGAACACCATGCGCTGTACAGTCCGAAAGGAGATCCAGGAGGCCGTGGCTGCCTATGAGGACAAACCACGAGACCAGTGGCTATTTGATTACCCTGCACAGGTCTGATCATGTACAGTCTATAAAACAACCACTTTAACTTTAGAAAACACACAAATTGTCTTTTGTCTGCTCTGTTTTTGTTTCCATTCATAGGTAGGGTTGACTGGTAGTCAAGTGTGGTGGGCCACAGATGTGGGCATTGCCTTCGAGAGGGTGGAGGAGGGATTTGAGACAGCTCTCAAAGACTACAACAGAAAACAGGTAATGCTATAAACCCTGAGTGAGATATCGTTAGAATGGTGGGTGACCACGCATGGTTCTTAATTTTGTTTTTGTAGATCACACAGCTGAACTCACTGATCCACATGCTGCTCGGAGACCTAACCCCTGGAGACAGACAGAAAATTATGACCGTGTGCACTATTGATGTCCACGCTCGAGACGTGGTCGCCAGTCTCATAACTCAAAAGGTAAGTAAGACATGCGTGTGTTGAATGCTGCATTATACAAGCAAAAATGCCCGTTGGTGTTAATGTGTGTACCTCATAGGTGACAACAGGTCAGGCCTTTGCATGGCTGTCTCAGTTACGCCATCGCTGGGATGATGAAAACAGACACTGTTACGTCAACATCTGTGACGCCCAGTTCCAGTTCAGCTATGAATACCTCGGGAACACTAACAGACTGGTCATTACCCCACTCACTGACAGGTACACACACACGTATGCTACACTAGTACACACACACAGATTGTACTTCCACACGAACAGGTATAAATGTCAGTCTGAAGAAGGAAGTGTGTTTTGTCCATGTCCTATGATCAAATAAGGGTATATTATTATATTCTACATCATACACCAATACATGCATACACTGTTTTATGGCACGTTTGTAACAAACACACAGACCAGTTCAGTCAAAGTTGTTATTATTACTGATGTTTATTTATATCTCTAACCCTGCCTCTGTTAGGTGTTACATAACTCTGACCCAGTCCCTCCATCTGACTATGAGTGGTGCCCCCTCCGGCCCAGCTGGCACCGGTAAGACAGAGACTACCAAAGACCTTGGACGCTCCCTGGGCATCATGGTATATGTGTTCAACTGCTCAGAACAGATGGACTACAAGGTAGCACACAGACTGCACAGATGTTCTCCATGGTGTCTATTTATGTCATATTTACACTCTTCATAATGTAATTTATCTTCATTCCATCCTTCAACTTACCCCTCTGTCTCCGTCATATATAAGTCCATAGGCAACATTTATAAGGGCCTGGCTCAGACAGGAGTGTGGGGATGCTTTGATGAGTTCAACAGGATCTCAGTGGAGGTACTGTCTGTGGTAGCTGTACAGGTCAAGACTATACAGGATGCTGTACGCAACAAGAAACAAAGGTAGGTGTGAAAATAATGACATGCATCGTAAGCATCCATATTCATTAATTTGTCTGCTAACCCGGTCTGTGATTTCTCTACGGATCTAATTAGTAAACTTTAATTTGTACTCTGTATGTAGATTCCATTTCCTTGGAGAGGAGATTGAGCTGAAGCCAACAGTGGGGATCTTCATCACTCTGAACCCAGGTTATGCTGGCAGGGCTGAGCTCCCAGAGAACCTCAAGGCTCTGTTCAGGTGTGGTATAAACAGAGAGGGAAAGAGCAGATTTTGAGTGCAAGAGTTAATAAATGTCAATGATGACTAATTAATAGAGTGTTTGCTAACTGTTCAGGCCCTGTGCCATGGTGATCCCAGACTTTGAGCTCATTTGTGAGATCATGTTGGTGGCAGAAGGCTTCATAGATGCTCGTCTGCTGGCGCGCAAGTTCATTAGCCTGTACACTCTGTGTAAGGAGCTGCTGTCCAAACAGGTACATAAAACCATGTTCAACTTAATTTACACAACACTGAATATGCACTAACTGTTTGCCTTGATTTTAATGGAAATGATTTTTGATTTTTTTCATGATTTTTTTTTTTATGAAATTACCTTTATTTGTTAGGATCATTATGACTGGGGTTTAAGGGCTATCAAATCAGTCCTGGTTGTGGCTGGATCTCTGAAGAGAGAGGACCGGAACAGACCCGAGGAACAGGTATGCATCGAGCACTGTTTTCACTGGTGAGTGCTGTCATTCACACTAAGGCATCTCACATCTAGTGGATATGCCATTCATGTCATTTACTGCCTAGGTGCTAATGCGGGCGCTGAGGGACTTCAACCTGCCAAAAATAGTGACCAGCGACGTGCCGATATTCCTCGGACTGATCAGTGACCTGTTTCCTCTGCTGGACGTTCCCCGGAAGAGAGACCCTGAGCTGGAGAACGCAGTTCGTCAGTCAGTCAGTGAACTGCGCCTGCAGCCTGAGGAGAACTTCATACTTAAGGTGCTTCATTTTAACATTATGTTAAGTGTTCTTCTTGTGAAAAAGAAATGCACATGTATAATTAATAGAAACCCGGTAAGATGTGATATTTGTGTGTCTTTAGGTAACCCAGCTGGAGGAGCTGCTGGCTGTCAGACACTCTGTGTTTGTAGTAGGTGGACCAGGAACTGGAAAGAGCCAGGTGAACACATACATTTTCAAGATTCTACTACTTAAGTTAAATTTCGAGTTTTTGTTTTTTACACGATGGAAGACGCATCGGACATCTCATATCTGCGGACTATCTAGACTAATATGGATTTTGTGAGAAGGCAGGTGCACTGTGTGTCATAAATTTATAATGTTTATTCATCAGATCTTGAAGACTCTCCACAGAACCTACGCCAACATGAAGATGAAGCCTGTATGGAGCGATATCAACCCTAAAGCCGTGACTACAGACGAGTTGTTTGGATATCTACACCCTGCTACCAGAGAGTGGAAAGATGGTGAGGAGCTGGAGGATTATACAAGGAATTTAATAAGCTGTAAATGATGATCAAGGGAACCAGTGTTTTTGGGTCGCTGTCAAGCAGGAGTTATTTTGGTGCCAAGTCCATAATTTTATTCCCAAGCCTCTTCTCAGAATTAATTAGAATTTGTTAAAGTACTTTTTCTGGTTTGGAGTTAACTCTTGTTTTAGTTTTGATATGGAACAATTTGGTTTCATTACATGACTTTGTGTCAGTATAATATTAAATGATAGTACATGATATTTTTGTCCCAGTGATCTGGTTTGGTACTGGAACAAACTATAAAAAATATTGTTTTTTTTATAGTTTGTTGGTTTATATAAAAAATTGATTTACTTTTTTGTTTTTACTGTAGGGCTATTCTCATCCACCATGAGAGAACTAACCTCAGTGGGCCATGATGGACCCAAGTGGATTGTTCTGGATGGGGATATTGATCCCATGTGGATTGAGTCACTCAACACAGTTATGGATGACAACAAGGTCAAAGTGCATCTTTGCTCTCTGTCTTGTGTGTCCATTCTTTAAATGTTGGTTTCTGTCTTTTTTCTAAGGGGTTCACTCTGCCTTCATCTTCACATGAACTCACTCAAAGCCCACTCAGTGTTTTTAATACATTTTGTCATGTGTGCCAGTATATTTGAACAAATGCTTAACCTCCACAAAACCTGATATTTCCTCTCTTCTGTCCAGGTTCTGACTCTTGCCAGTAACGAAAGGATCAGTTTGTCCTCCTCCATGCGTCTACTCTTTGAGATCTCTCATCTGAAGGCCGCTACTCCAGCTACTGTGTCCAGGGCAGGAATACTCTTCGTCAACCCACAGGACCTTGGCTGGAGCTCGTATGATACACACACAAGCACAAACATGTAAAATCGTCCTTGGCTTTTCTGAAATTGTACTTTACCTTAGCACTGCTGTCTTTGCTGTATTCCCAGTTATGTGACAAGTTGGATTGACACCCGACAGGCCCAATCAGAGCGAGCCAACCTCACCATTCTGTTTGATAAGTATGTGCCGTACTGCCTGGAACAAGTCCGCTGCAACCTGAAAACCATCACTCCTATACCAGAAAACAGCATGGTGCAGGTGAGGACACACACAACATGCTCATTATGTGGCCACCTTTACATCTTGTCCTTTGTGTAATTCAGATGTTGAATTTCTGTGCTGTGTTCTTGCATATTATCAAAAAGAACAATGTGTTACTTTGTATTGCCCAATTAAATGTTACATTTATATGTTTTGGCCAATCAGACACTCTGTTCCTTGTTGGACTGCCTGCTGACAGAGGACAACACTCCTGCTGACTCTCCCCGAGAACTTTATGAGATCTACTTTGTCTTCGCCTGCGTCTGGGCCTTTGGAGGTGCCCTCTTCCAGGACCATGTGTGTGGTGATTTAATGTTTACTTCAACTTCTTTTTATTGTCTTATTGTCGTATTTTACATTGAAGACAACTCAGATTATTACATCACATATGTTACATATGTCTGTGTTTTCCCAACACCTGGTCCAGCTGAACGACTACCGTGCTGAATTCAGCCGCTGGTGGTCTAAAGAGATGAGAGCGGTGAAGTTTCCTTCCCAGGGCACCGTCTTTGACTATTTTATTGACTCTGAGACTAAAAAGTTTACTCCCTGGAGCGAGAAGATGGAGCCATTTGAGCTGGAGCCTGATGTACCATTACAGGTGTGTACTAATGATGCGTGTACACAGAACAGAATCACTGCATATTATGGTCACATATTATTGGCCACATGCTGTTTCAGTCAGGTCATGCAATGTGCGTTTCAGACTGTGTTGGTCCACACTCCAGAAACCATTTGTCTGACATACTTCATGGACCTGCTGCTCCAGAGAGGCAAGCCTATCATGTTAGTGGGCAACGCAGGAGTGGGCAAGACCATCCTGGTATCTGATAAAGTGGCCAAACTGAAGGAGGACTACATGGTGGCCAAAGTCCCCTTCAACTACTACACCACATCAGCCATGCTGCAACGTAAGAAGCACAGGAGTGAGAGTAAATTATTTGACAGGGGGTTAGTGATGAAAATAAATACAGACTCTAGTACTCACTGATGGATAGCAGCGCTAGCTATCATTCGTAACAGATTTTTAGAATTAGAATTGGAGATTGTTTAATATATTTCTGAATACGCTGTGTGAGTGGAGAAAATCCCAGCAACAAATCAGATTCTGACCTGTCCTGTCACACAGTGGAATACTGCGCTGCTTGAATTACATTCATTTCAATACAAGCTTTGGCTCTTTGAAATGTATTATTTTCCCACTGCAGACTGAATTTGAAATTCATAACTGAGAACCTCTCTTCTGTTATCCACACACTACACTACTGTAATTGAGTCGTTTGCTGTGCACACTTGCCCACAAGCGTATTTTCATCACCTCAGGTGTCTTGGAGAAACCCCTGGAGAAGAAAGCTGGTCGTAAATTTGCTCCTCCTACCGCTAAGTCACTCATCTACTTCATAGACGATCTCAACATGCCCGAGGTGGACGTTTATGGGACCGTCCAGCCGCACACACTCATACGCCAGCACCTTGACTACAACCACTGGTAATGCACAAACACTTCACTCATTTTTGCATAAATGTACAGTATGCCCACATCTGTGTGTAAATACATGTACTGTGCAGTGAATTCTGGTTATTTAGTTTGAATCTAAACAGGCAAAACCTTTGTAGGTATGACAGACAACGGCTGGTGCTGAAGGAAATACATAACTGCCAATATATTACCTGTATGAATCCAACAGCTGGAAGCTTCTCCATTAACCCCCGACTACAGGTATAGATGTTCATGCTTACAGGCACACACACACACACATCACCATTGCTTTTTCAGCTACAATTACTTTACTTAATTAGTTCATTAAGTATTTTTACGAAGTAATCACGAAGGTGCAAATTAACACAGGATGGATTTAATCAGCAGTAAAAGCGAGAAGCAATTACATGTTTAAGAAATGACAAACAAGGGGGGAAAAAAACTGAAGTCAAATTAAAGTTAGAATGTCCTAGAAAGCCAATAACTAATGATAACAAGAATCTACTGAATAATTACATTTCAATCAGGTTCTTCCACCAGAGTTTTAATGGAAAGTCATTGTCACATCTCATTACTGTTTCAGAGACATTTCTCGGTGTTTGCGGTGCATTTCCCCAGTGCCGACGCATTAGCTACCATCTTCTCCAGCATCCTGTCAGCTCACTTCCTTCAGGGGGGATTCAGCTACGGGGTCTCCCGCTCAGTTGGAACTCTCATACAGGTACAGAGTATCAGCACAGCATAAATCTGCAGTACAACCTGATTTCAGTCTACGACTATCAATTTATCAGCCATTCTGTCCATAATAACATCCATATGATTTTCTTCTACCCATCCATCTCTACATTTATCCATCTTTGTTCTGCTCATCCAGGCAGCTATCTGTCTGCATCAAAAAGTCAGCCAGAACTTTCTCCCCACAGCGATACGCTTCCACTACATCTTCAACCTGCGAGACCTGTCTAATATTTTCCAGGTAATACACACGCAGCCAAAACTAGATTATGTTAAATGACTGCTGTCTCCTTGATAAGGCACTTGAATTAAATACTTTGAGTTCATTGATCGAGATGTACGCTAACAGAAAGCTAACAGAGGTTTTATCTGTGGAATAATAAGTGGATGACTTAATATCCATTTCAGCTGTCGCACCACAAATATCTGATTATATCTGTCACCTGTTTTGTGGGGGTGGAGATGTATCAAACCTGTCAAGCATGTGCGACTGAATGAATAACACAGTTATTTACTCCATGTATCTTTGTGTGTAGGGTATCCTGTTTGCCCTGCCGGAGAGCATCCGTTACCCCATGGACCTGGTTCATCTGTGGCTACATGAGAGCTCCAGGGTCTACTCCGACAAACTGATGGAAGAAAAAGATGTTGAACTCTTTAACAAAATCCTACTGGACACTGGCAAGAGATATTTTGAGGTATGGAACATACAGTCCCGTATTTATCTTTAAAATGTTTATAAATGTATGATATGAGGTGGCAGGCGCCTCTTTTCAATCAAAACAGCAACTTCTTGTGGCAGATCAACTAATGTAAAAAACACAGATGGTCTAGGCCTTCTCATAGTTTTGTATGTTGTACTGATTTGCCGAAAATAATTAGTCTATTTCCAGCCATGGACACAGTTGTACATTCAGTGTTTTCTTGCTTTTTTCATATCTCCATTTCTGCCTTTGTTCTCCAGGGAATAGATGAGTCTATCTTTATCCACCAGCCTTTGGTGTACTGTCACTTTGCCCAGGGAGTGGGAGAGCCTCGCTATCATCAGGTTCTACACATTCACAGACACACACACACACACACACACACACACAACATGGATGCCAGCTCTGTTGATGAATAGCTAACAGAGCTATTCCAGTCTGGCGTCCATGTTGCTCCTTTCAAGCATCCATTTATTCTTTATTAACTGTAGTAATAAAACGGGTGAATTTAATTGTTTTGGACTTGACTCAAATTAGCATGTGGATTTCTGTAGCTCACATATTCAAAGACCGTATGGTATAAATTCTGCTGTCATGTTTAATCTGTCTGAAAACAAATGAGAAAGAATGCGCTGTCATTAGCAAACTAATTACCTTTCTTTTTTATATGGGTTTTGAATGGAAAGTTAATCGACTCAAGTCTTGATAAGAACTTAATTTTATTATGCATCTGGAAGTTACCACGTAGTTACTTGGATGCTGTTGCCCGTCTTGTCAGGCTTCAGACTGGGAGAAACTCCAGAAGACACTGGCTGATGCTCTGGAGCATTATAATGAGCTGCATGCTGTCATGGACCTGGTACTGTTTGAAGAGGCTATACAGCATGTGTAAGTACTCACAATATGCAGTCAAACGTACACCATCTGCTAACATGCACAATTGGGGATTTGCACAGATGAGCCACATATGCAAACTACAGACCATACACACACTGTCTACACTGGTGTTTGTGTTCAGATGTCGTATCAGTCGTATCCTGGAGGCCCCCTATGGTAACGCCCTGCTGGTGGGTGTTGGTGGCAGTGGGAAGCAGAGCCTGTGTCGGCTGGCTGCCTTCCTCAGCATGCTGGAAGTTTTCCAGATCACTTTGCGCAAAGGCTACGGCATCAGTGATCTCAAAGTAAGCCTGCACAAGAGATATAAACTGCCATTCCAACTGGAGCATGCCATATTTTTATGCATTTGTTGTCCCTTTTTTGCAATCTCTCATCTGCAGAGTGATATAGCAGCATTGTACATTAAAGTGGGAGTGAAGAACATTGGGACGGTGTTCCTTCATACTGACGCTCAGATTCCTGATGAACGCTTCCTGGTGCTCATCAACGATATGCTGGCCTCAGGTTTGGCTCTACTGACCTAGAATGAGATGAGCAAAACGTGTGTGAAAGGCTACTGAAAGCATACTTTCTTCTTGGGAATATCAAAAACCTTCAGAGCATAAATTTAACAGTCTACAGATTTTCAATAATTTCACAGCAGAATTTTTTGGTTGGATACAAGTGAGAGTAAGTAGTGAAACCACCGGCGTACCCTAAATGTATTCATGAATTATATTTTTTATGAATGTGGTGGGGCATGGATGATGATTCAATTCAATGATGATTACACTGGCTGGTAGAAGGATGCCACAAAAATGAGATTTTATATCTTTAAAAAAAAATAATTTTGCCAAATAGAACCAAAAGTATTTTGTAGTATGATATTTTGAGTATTAGCAGCTGTGTAGCATTCTGTATTTACATCAGCTGTATACGAAGAAATGTGCATTTTGAGCTAGCATTGTTTGTGCTATTTAGGAGATATTCCAGACCTGTTCAGTGATGAAGAAGTGGATATGATAGTGACGTCGATCCGGATGGAGCTGAGAGGATTAGGACTCATAGATACCAGAGACAACTGCTGGAGCTTCTTTATTGAGAGGATACGAAGACAGCTCAAGGTCTGAAACATTCTTTATGCAACATTTAGCCACACATGATCAAAGTGTAACATGATAGCTGCTTTATTTAAACTCATCATTGATTTTAAAATATGTCTGCCGTCCTCTTTGTCCACCAGGTCGTCTTGTGTTTCTCCCCAGTCGGGTTCACATTGCGGACACGCGCACGGAAGTTTCCGGCTCTGGTGAATTGTACAGCCATAGACTGGTTCCACCCCTGGCCTCAGCTCGCCCTGCAATCTGTCAGCTCCAGTTTCATAGAGAAAATACCTGGACTGGAGGTGACAGCACATTCACCAACCAGATAGCTTCATTTTCTTTTCCATATTTATAAACTTCCTCTGCTCTTTGGGAGTTTAAGAATAGAAACTTCTTAAATCTTAAATAGAGGAAACATAATGTGGGAAAATAGGAGTCCATAAATATGAACAACTAAATAACAGCTGAATTTAGTTTATTGGGGAAAACGTACTTGCTACTCTAAGTGTTGCCTGCTAATGTAACAAATTCCCTAAATATCTATCTATGTGTATCCCATGCAGCCAAATGTGCGGGCATCTATCAGTGAGTTTATCTCCTACGCACACACAAGCGTCAATGAGGTGAGCTATTGTAAAGCACCATGGGTGATAACCACTCCTGACACCTTCTCTGACATCATCCCTCTGCTTTCTTGTTTATCCACACCGCACAGGTGAACATTAAGTACCAGCAGAATGAGAAACACTTCAACTACACCACCCCAAAGAGTTTCCTGGAGTTTATGAAACTGTACGGCAACCTGCTGGGGAAAAAACGCACAGAGCTGACCCAAAAGATGGAACGACTAGAGAACGGCCTGCAGAAACTGCAGACGACTGCCTCACAGGTCAGAGAGTATACAGTATACCGTAGAAATATGGACTCTCTACTCTGTCGGTCTGCATACTATATACTCCCAATCTGTTTTTATATCCCGCTCTCTTCCTGTCTGGCTCACTCAGGTAGAAGATCTGAAAGCCAAGCTAGCCGTGCAGGAGGTGGAGCTGTGGCAGAGGAATACAGATATAGAGGCTCTCTTAGATAAAATAGGACAACAGACAGACAAGCTTAACCAAGAGAGAGCTGTGGCGGATGAAGAGGAGCAAAAGGTAAACTTGTGGCTTTTGGGCAACATTAAAATAGATGTGAAGTTCTGGATCACAAAGTTTGCGGTGCATTTAAGATGAAGGAGCAGCGATCCATTTAAAGTACAAAGTAGATATCACACCTCTTCTTTTTTTGTTTTTTTTTTCCTTCAGGTGGCAGCAATCCAAGCTGAAGTCACCAAACAGCAGCAGGAGACTGAGGAGGATCTTGCCAAGGCCGAACCTGCCCTGCAGGCAGCCAACGCAGCCCTCAATACACTGAACAGGGTAAATCACTCATGTGTGCATAAATAGACCCGAATCCTCTCACCACAATTGATTTCTTTTATTTGTTCTATTTTATTTCCTCCAGTTTGTTTTATATGTAACAAACGCTAACGGTGCAAATATACAAAAAGAGTATGTGTTGCCAGGTTGGCTCCATCTCAACTCACACACATGAAAATTTTATGTGTGTCTTTGTGTGCTCATCCAGTTGAACTTGACAGAGCTGAGGACGTTCCCCAACCCTCCAGCTATTGTCACCAACGTCTCAGCAGCTGTTCTGGTGCTGCTCTCTCCCCAGGGCCGAATCCCCAAAGATCGCAGCTGGAAAGCTTCCAAGATGGTCATGAGCAAGGTGATATTTTACAGTGATGTGAAGCGTTTCTTAGATTAATGGCTGGCTAGCGCACAGCCAAAAAGTCCATCATTAATAAACCCCCCAAACTGCTGAAATAACATTGTGTCACGTTTAAAATGACTTACTGGCATTTTATTCTTTGTCCCTTGTCTCAGCTGCCAACACAACTGAGAATTCAACATTTATATTTACTGTGTATGTTTTCATATTTGTTACAATGATATATGGACTGCTGTTATTTTATCATTGTTGAATATGATTTGCTGAATCTTTATGTTCGAGTTTTATGTTCATATCTGATCTATTTTACTAAAAGTTATTTTATAACCTCAATATTTCTTATACTGTGTGCTGCTGCTGTCTCAGCCTCTTGTAAAAGAGATTTTAAATCTCAGCGAGGCACTCCTGGTTTAAAAAAAAAAAAAAAAAAAAAAAGTCTACTTTATTTCATTTCCAGGTGGATGACTTTCTGCAGGCTCTGGTGAACTTTGACAAAGAGCACATCCCCGAGGCCACGGTGAGGTGTGTGAGAGACGAACACCTCAGTGACCCGGAGTTCAACCCGGAATTCGTACGGCAGAAATCCTCGGCTGCTGCGGGGCTCTGTGCCTGGGTGATCAACATCATACGCTTCCACGAGGTACCAATATACCGGCTGTCATATATATTTAGTGTCACCCGAGCTGAGCTGGTGTGTGATGTTTTTCAGCGTACTGTGGTCTTGTTGTTTGGTTGATCGATTTTTCTGTCTCACCAACTATTATGCTGCCCTGGATAGATATTTGTAAGTACAACTCTGATTTGTTGCCTTATAGCGTGTGCACAATATTCTGTGTGATCATGCAGATTAAGTCACTTTGAATCATTTTTTAGGACAGAGATATGAATGATGATGAAACGGTTGTGGCAAGTCATGGTTTTGTCTGCATGTCTGAAAGAACTACACAATGTTTTACTGATTCAAATATACGTACACATCTGAATGTAGCTAATTGTACTGCATTTGCAATGAATCATTTTATGTGTTATCTGTGTGTGTGTGTGTGTGTGTGTGTGTGTGTGTGTGTGTGTGTGTGTGTGTGTGTGTGTGTGTGTGTGTGTGTGTGTGTTTGTTTTGTCTACAGGTGTTCTGTGAGGTAGAGATGAAGAGGATGTGTCTAGCTCAGGCCAATGCTGATCTTGCTGAGGCTGCTGAGAAACTGGAGGTCATCAGGAAGAAACTGGCTGTAAGTCTGTTTAGATCATTGTTCCTTTTCTTTTTATTGATTTCTTTCACTCTTTATTTGCATTTGTATTGCATTTTAATAATGTGACTGTCATAAAGGACTGCAGCTTTTTTTATAGATCGTACTGGCTCTGCATCTTTTTATTGTTTTTCTTTTATTGCGTTATTTATCTGGTCATTTACAGCTTGCACATGGCATTAAAATAACATTTATATGAGGTATTTTACTCAAGGAACATGCACAGCCACAACTCATCAAATTTTTTGGCCGTTCCCCTTCCCCTGTCTCTGTTAGGAGTTGGATAGCAGCCTGGAAACTCTGACAACAGCATTTGAGAAAGCCACTTCAGAGAAACTGCGCTTTCAGGAAGAGGTCAACCACACCAACAAGACAATAGAACTGGCCAATCGGCTGGTCAAAGGGCTGGAGGTGGGCACAGCAGCGACCCATGCAACATTATTGTGTATTAATGCAGAATACTGTACAGTCTTAATTGTTATACATTATGTACAGTATTGGATTGATGAGTGTGTGAATGTTTCAGAGTGAGAATGTGCGCTGGGCCCACTCAGTGGCTCAGTACCATGAACAGGAGGAAACTCTCAGCGGAGACGTCCTCCTAACGGCAGCCTTCATCTCCTATGCCGGCTCCTTTTCCAAGAAGTACAGGAAAGAGCTGCTGGACAACCTCTGGATGCCCTTCCTGCGCAGCCAGAAGGTCACAATACTGAAACACTTATGTATAACACATATTTATAAGTTATAAGGTTATATTTGTATTTAATGTGAACCTCTTGTGTCACTCTTTTTTCCCTTTATGAGTCCCAAAGCTGCTTGTCTATATAACAGGAGATTATGTTTAGATTTCCATGTTAACACCTCTTCTCATTTGTCCGTGTCATCTCTCCATCAGATTCCCATCTTAATGACAGAAGGCTTAGATCCAGTGTTGATGCTGACAGATGATGCAATGGTGGCCCAGTGGAACAATGAAGGCTTACCGGGAGACAAAATGTCAACCCAGAATGCGACCATCCTCACTAACTGTACGTAGTGGCATTAAATACTATATCACACCATCACAGGGATGATAGCAGGCAGTATATAATGTGCCATGACATGCTTGCTCAATAATATGGTGAAATCTCCCTGTGTGGGTCTTGTGTGTGTTGCTTCAGGTGAGCGCTGGCCTCTCCTCATTGACCCTCAGCTGCAAGGCATCAAGTGGATCAAGAGTCGCTATGGCAACAACCTCAAGGTTATCAGTCTAGGGCAGAGAGGGTGAGCGTTATTTTTTATCTGGCACCATTGTAACAGCATACATCTGTGGTCTAGTAATCTTTAACAGCGCTGTTTTATTTTCTCTATTTGTGGGAGATTTTATACTTTTTGTGTAAATGTTCTTTTTTTAATTCTCATTTTTTTGCTCCAGTTATGTAGATGTGATAGAACAGGCTGTTGTAGCAGGGGACACGGTCCTCATAGAAAACCTCGAGGAGACCATCGACCCCGTTATTGACCCTCTGCTGGGACGACACACCATCAAGAAGGGCAGGTAACACGAGAGGCGCACACACGAGCGAGTGTTCCTCTGAGTTTTCTGCCTTCTCCTCTCACACTTTTTTTACCGCTCCCTCACAGTTGTATCAAAGTTGGAGACAAGGAGTGTTTCTTCCACCCGGGCTTCAGACTCATCCTCCACACCAAGTTGGCCAATCCTCACTACAAGCCCGAGATTCAAGCCCAGACCACCCTCATTAATTTTACTGTGACCAGGGATGGTCTGGAGGACCAGCTCCTGGCCCAGGTGGTGAATCAGGAAAGACCTGACCTCGAGCACCTCAAGGTGGGCTAAATCAGCTATTAGGATCTTCTTTTCCTCCATCATGTCTGTTCCTATTACAATATACATTATTATAATAGTAACATTGTCAAAAGGTATTTTAGATTAGATAACTTTACCACTTTTGCCGGTTTTGTTTCATTATAATGTAATCATTTTTTCATTCTAATGTTCAATCAAATCTGCGCTGATGTTTTTGCACCTCCCTGCAGAGTGAACTGACCAAACAGCAGAACATGTTCAAGATTGAGCTGAAGCTCCTGGAGGACGAGCTGCTGACCAGGCTGTCTGCTGCAGACAGTAACTTCCTGGGTGACAACGTGCTGGTGGAGAAGCTTGAAACCACCAAGCACACAGCTGCTGAGATTGAGATGAAGGTAACGGGGCGAATGTGTGCACTTAGTTTTGCATCCCAACAAAATCCCTCTGTATTTCCTTCACCTTTACTCAATCCATCTCTTCTTCTCTGTTAGGTCCTGGAAGCTAAAGTTAATGAAGTGATGATAAACGAAGCCAGAGAACACTATCGCCCTGTTGCTGTCAGAGCTTCTCTTCTCTACTTTATAATGAACGACCTCAACAAGATCAACCCCATGTACCAGTTCAGCCTCAAGGTAAAGGAGTACAGAACAGACTGACAGCCTGGGAATGGACAAATTGAATTCGAAAGAAGCAGACGCTTATATTGACTCTGTGTTCTAACTTGTGTGAATGAATCCCTCCTGATAAATCTATAATACAAGATCATGCGGTAAACTCTGAATAACATAAAATGAAAAATACATTCCCATTCTGCCTCTTGTCCTCAGGCCTTTAACGTGGTTTTCCACAAGGCGGTGGCGATGGCGGAGGCCTCTGAGGACGTGAAGAGCAGAGTAAACACGCTCATAGACTGCGTTACCTACTCCACCTTCAACTACATCAGCAGGGGACTATTTGAGAGAGACAAGCTCACCTTTACTGCACAGCTAGCCTTCCAGGTGTGTGTGTGTACGTGTTGAAAAGAGAGAGAGTGCGCGTTTAGTCCCTGACATTGTTCTCTCTCTCTCTTTTAGTTGCTCCTGATGAGTAAGGAGATAAATGTGCGAGAGCTGGACTTCCTGCTACGTTTTAACATCGAACACAACTATGTCAGCCCCCTTGAATTTCTTTCCAACTCTGCGTGGAGTGCCATCAAGGTGCATGCACTCACACTCACACACATCCACACAGGATCCACACAAGTTTATTTTTGCTCTCTCACATCCATAATTCATATAATCAATATTGCTGTCCCGTGTCTTTGCCCAGGTGATGAGTTTCACTGATGAGTTTCGTGGTCTGGATCGAGACATTGAAGGCTCTCCTAAGCGCTGGAAGAAGATGGTGGAGTCTGAGTGTCCAGAGAAAGAGAAGTTTCCTCAGGAGTGGAAAGGGAAAAGCTCCCTGCAGAAACTCATCATGATGAGAGCCCTGAGACCTGACCGCATGACCTATGCTCTCAGGTGAGGAGAGTTTATTTCCCTCTCATCAGTGATTCCTATTTTCCTGTCTGCTGGTTCCGCTGGATTTTGCATTTCTTCTTATTTCACACTGTAGGAACTTTGTGGAGGAGAAGCTTGGGGTGAAGTACACAGAGGGCAGAAAGACTGAATTTGCAAAGTCCTTCAGAGAAAGTGGTCCTGCATCACCCGTGTTCTTCATCCTCTCCCCCGGAGTGGACCCACTTAAAGACGTGGAATCACTGGGTACTGTAAACATGCACAGGCTGAATGCATGAATGCAGAGAAAATAAGAAAAAGGCTCGTGGAGAGTCTTTGGAACTGTACAAATGATTAGTAACGATAAAGAATGTATTTCAGTGTCATGAGTATGACGACATAAAGATTTTGATTTTGCTCACATGGAGTTTTGTCTACATCAGCATATAGAAAGACTTAAAATTAAACCTTGTGTGTTCCCAGGAGGGAAGCTGGGTTTCACCATCGACCTTGGGAAGCTTCACAATGTGTCCCTGGGCCAGGGCCAGGAAGCTGTGGCTGAGATTGCCATGGAAAAGGCTGCTAAGGAAGGTCACTGGGTTATACTGCAGGTCTGTTTGGAAGAGAGCGATCGGTTTACTCTAAATGTTTGGATAGACAGAAATAATATTTTTTTCACAGGAGAGAAATATTTGTCTGAATGATAACTGAGAATCATTTAAATGTTAGAAAGTTTAGAATGTAAGGGAGTTTGTTACCGAAACTCTAAGTAATCTATTTACTACACTAGATTTTGATTGTGTGTTTTCGTTCACGTTCCCTGCAGAACATCCACCTGGTTGGTCGCTGGCTGGGTTCGCTTGAGAAGCTCCTGGAGCGCTGCTGCGAAGGCAGTCATCCAGACTACAGAGTGTTTATGAGCGCTGAGCCGGCACCAACACCCCAAGAACACATTATCCCACAGGTAGAGACTGCATGCACATGCAGGAAGATCATCTCTATGCATCAAGCACACAAGTGTAATAAATGTAGACTCCCGTTCATTGCAGAGCTACTGCAGTGTACACTGCAGTTCTTCACTTAAATACATGTAAGAATCTTTTGATCTTGCATGTTTTCCTCAGGGTATCCTGGAAAACGCTATCAAGATCACCAACGAACCTCCTACAGGCATGCTCGCCAATTTGCATGCAGCTCTTGATAACTTTGACCAGGTGGGTTTCCACTGTCTGCTTTGCGCTAGCCGTGCTTATTTGTTTGTTTATGTATTCATTCATCGGCCTCTTTCTAGGACATCCTGGACCAGTGCAGCCGCGAGCAGGAGTTTAAGACCATCCTCTTCTCCCTGTGTTATTTCCACGCCTGTGTGGCAGAGAGGAGGAAGTTTGGACCCCAGGGTTGGAATAGAAAGTACCCATTCAACACGGGAGACCTGACAATATCGGTTAACGTCCTCTACAACTACCTGGAGGCTAACGCACAGGTGGGGTGTGTTAGTGGTGTTAGGAGTGGACGAGATGGTGCATGACAGCATGACAGGAATGATTTAAGGTGATGATTGCATTGGCAGTGATTTTCATAATGATTGTGATGATGAAGGTGCCATGGGAGGACCTGAGGTATCTGTTTGGGGAGATCATGTATGGAGGACACATCACTGATGACTGGGACAGACGGCTGTGCAGAACGTACCTGGAAGAGTACATGCAGCCCAACCAGGTTTGTTCACGAGGGAGAAAGACAAAGCGAGGAAACGTGAATGTAATCCTCCCTAGTGTGGCTGACTGTCTGAAAACTCGGCTGTGTTCTAGCGGAAGAGGACTGAACGTGAACTGGCTTTGGTGCAGACAGTGTGTGGCTGCCAGATTGTGTGTGTTTTTGGATTGCAGAGCTGGGCCATTTTGTGCTGAGAATGAGCTCCAGTTAGAAGCAATTTGGCTACCTTTGGGCCAGACTGCACATCCAAGTGTCTGGTGTCTGGCAACCAGACGCGTTAGATTAAGGCCAGGAAATGTTGGCTACCTGGTTTGGGATAATTGCGTTTTGTATTGTGTTGAAGATCTGGATTTAAAAAAAATTGTTTTGTTTCCCAGTTTGACCGGAAGCTTGCTTTGGCTCCCGGGTTTGTCGTCCCCTCCAACCTGGACTACCAGGTAACTAGAGATGGGAAACATTTCATTAAAACTTTCATAATTTGTGAGATCTCCCTCATGGAGAACTTTTAACCACTCTGAAAAGAAACTTCATCCTGATGTGTCTTTTTGCTGATGTAAATCACTTTTTATAAAGATTAAAAGTTCAATTCTCGCAAGGACGGTCCATAAACTAAAATGTCTGACAGTAAAACACTTAAAATAAAAGTACCAAATGTCTTATAGTCTGTTTTGTTATGAATAAATAACACTAATCATTCATCATTTTCTCTCCCTACATCTCCAGGGCTACCATGATTTCATAGATGAAATGCTCCCCCACGAGAGCCCAGTGCATTATGGGTTGCACCCCAACGCAGAAATTGAGTTCTTGACAGTAACATCCGATAACCTTTTCCACACTCTGCTGGAGCTGCAGTCTCCTGATGCCGTGATGGGGGAGGGAGCCTCACAGACCCTGGAGGAGAAGGTAGTTATCCACGTTCAGTTCTTTTTTTTCTTTGAATCTGAATTACTCACAATGGCAGCAATTTTAGATCGCTATAATTCTCTAATTCTAATAATGACTCACCCCACCCTCCCATCAGGTGAAAACAATTTTAGACGAGGTGCTGGAGAAGCTTCCAGAGGAGTACAATATGTCCGACATCACCTCCAAGACAGCTGAACGCTCTCCGTACATCCTGGTCTGCTTCCAGGAGTGTGAGCGCATGAACACGCTCATCTTCGAGATACGGCGCTCTCTCAAGGAGCTTGACTTGGGACTCAAGGTGTGCTTTGACCTGTGTGTTTAGCCCTCAACATTAATTATTAAAATTGCTCCTTTGAGTTTGTGTATTCATAGTGATAGTTAAATATGTCTGTCAAAGGGTGAACTGGCCATCTCCTCTGAGATGGAGAAGCTGCAGACAGCCTTGTTCTTTGACAACGTCCCTGATACCTGGACCAAGCTGGCCTACCCGTCCACCTACAGCCTGGCTATATGGTGTGTGTGTGTGTGTCTGAATGTGAAAGTGTGGAAATACATTTTATAAATCATGTTTTTGTTTGTTTGTGTATGATATACTGTATTACATATGGATGAATCCATCGGCAGCAGCTGTAAGAAATATATGTGTGTATATATATCTCTCTCTCTTTGTGTGTGTGTGCGTGTGTTAGGTATAATGATGTACTGCAGCGTTGTAAAGAGTTAGACAGCTGGACTCAGGACCTGTCTCTGCCTAGTGTTGTCTGGCTGTCTGGACTTTTCAACCCACAGTCCTTCCTCACTGGTAACTCACATTTATTCATACTACCTTGGTTTGACTAAAATCTCTTCATGACTCTCTCCTCAACTATTTTTTTCTCTTGCATCACCTCGTCTGCTCTGGCCTTTCAGCGGTGATGCAGTCTCTGGCACGTAAGAACGAGTGGCCCCTGGATAAAGTGAACCTGACAGTGGATGTGACCAAGAAGTTTAAGGAAGAGTTCAACCAACCGGCCAGGGAGGGTGCATACGTCTATGGACTTTACATGGAAGGTAGTCGAATGCTGTCTTTCATTCCCCGTCTGTCGGGAGGTCCTTTTTCTGTTACTGATCAAGATACTTAGATCCTTTCCTAAGCTTTCCTGCCTTTCCAATCTTTCTCCTCTTCACCTGTGTCCCTCCACAGGTGCAAGGTGGGACACTCAGGCCGGTGTGATCACCGAGGCCCGTCTAAAGGAGCTGACCCCATCCATGCCGGTCATCTCAGTTCGGGCTGTGCCCAATGACCGCCAGGAGACGAGGAACATCTACGAGTGCCCGCTCTACAAGACCAAGATCAGAGGACCCACATATGTTTGGACTTTCAGCCTCAAAACTAGGGAGAGACCCGCCAAGTGGGTGCTGGCAGGAGTGGCTCTGCTGCTCAGTGTGTGAGAGGGAGATTTAGAGCGATTTTATTTTATTGGAAAAGGTAGGTGTGTTACTATTTTGGGGGGGGAAAGCAGCATCCTCTGCTTACTTGTCATTTATGAAAGTTTACATATACTGCAATATATAGATGTAGCGGAGGATGGAGGCTTACTCTAATGGTGCAAAATCACAGGAATGAAATCAGACTTTCTTTTCTTTTTATTGAAAAATGATAAAATATACAGAAAGAAATGCCAAAAATTCACACACTAGGTCACAGAACTGATAAAGTCAAAGCTCGTTTTGAACAAATCAAATCTATAAACTACAAGATTCTTTATAAGCAGGGAGAGAAGAAAAAAAAGGTGCTGCTTCATTAGAGCGGCATTCAAGTGTGTTCTTTTGTAACACTTGTACCTCTTACAGTATGTTATGCAGCAGTTTTAATAGCACATTAAATTACACAGGTGAAGTCATTCTAACAACATGACGAGACAACCTCTCGTTGTCTTTTTTGCTCCTTCCTACTTCACAGTACACATGGGTGTAGTATTCATCCATTCAATAAAAAAAAAAATTAACAAAAGAAATGTGTGTATTACCAGCTCATTTTCAACTGGAGATCCTAATGCACATACTGTAGCTCAGATACTGTATGTGCCAACAAAATCTGTCTAGTTTGGCCTCTGTGTGTGTTTCCTATGTGTGTTTTCTGTGCATGTGTGTATGCTCGTGTGTTTCCTAGTCACTGTCAGACCAATCAAGCTCCATCATGTCCATGGCGGCGGTCGCCATGTTGATCTTGGTTCCGTGTCGCACGCTGCAGCTCTTCACAGAGTTCTGATTGGACGAGGACCGCATGCTCACCTGCACCCCCGAGTGACCGATGACCCCTACTTCACCTCTAATCTTTTGGCTGATGGCCTCGCTGACGTCACCTCTCACTCCCTGGACCACAACTCCCATGTCACTCCTGCGACCCCTGACCCCCACCTCACTCCTGAGGCCGTGACCTACAACCTTCATCACTCCCATGTCGCCCATGTCCATGTCCATGTCACCCAGTCTCTCCATCTCCCCGATGTCATTCATGTCTAAGGACAGCATGCCCCCCAAACTCCCGTGGAGACCCTTGAACATGGTCGGCAGCCTCCCTCCTTCTAGCCCTCCCTCCATCCCCCTCTCGTCTAGCCTGTCTCCCATCTTTTCGATCTCCCATCCTCCTCCCTCCTTCTCCCTCTCCCCTTCCGCCTCTCCAAACCCGCCGGAGTATCCTCGGACTATGGTGGTCACCCTGCTCCTCTGCCTCCCTCCTCTCTCCCTGTCCCCCTCCTCCCACGTCCTCTCCTCCCTCTCCACCACACCGCCCGGGAAGCTCCTGAGTGTCACCTGCACCCTTCCTCCCTCCATGCTCCCACTGTCATCCCTCTCCCTCTGCCCCCAGCTTTTCTCCTCCAGGGTTCCTTCCTCTTCCTCGTCCTCCTCTCCGAACCTGCCCTGCAACCCCCGGAGCATGGCGTGCAGCCTCCCGCTGTCGAGCGAACCCATCCCCCTCTCCAACACCGCGCTGCTCCCCCTCTCCGTGTCTCCGTTGCTGAGGGTGCGCAGGAGACAGCTGACGCCAGCACTGCTGACCCCAGCGCTGCTGACCCCTGTGCTGTTGGAGTCCTGAGAGTGCGAGCGGAAGAAAGAGCCGGAGGAACCGATGGACATCGGTGTGAAGAACTGATAAAGAGAAGGGAAGGAAAGGAGGAGGGTCAAGATGATGATTTTCTTTTCAGCTGTCCAAACAGAATTTACTCCTCTCCTACTTACCGGTGAGATGTTTGATCGCTCCATGAGTAGGGAGGTCGGACTGGGAGTCATGTTGGACCTCTCCATGAGCCTCTCTTCCCACAGTCTGAGCCTCCTCTCCCTTTCCTCCAGCTCCTTCTCTTTGGAGTAAAGCTCCCTCTCCAGCTTCCGAAGGCGCTCCAGGGTCGACTCGATTTCACACCTGTGGTATGCGCGCACGCAGACAGAATATCCATCATGTGTGTTGTGACTTTGTTTACACATGCAGATGTGGCCTAGTTTTAGAACAAATGGCAGGTTCACTTCCAAAAAGGTACTCAGGAGAAGGACACTGAAGCTGAGAAATATTTCAGGAGCAGACACGTTTGCTGTTGGAAAAAATATTCTGCTCACAAACTCATTTAAAAGTCAAAGCTCTCAGGATCACTGCATTTTATTTTGGCTGTTTTGAAAACTGCTCGTCTAAAAGATCTTAGCACAGGTTTAATTTAAATGCATGATCCAGCTCATGGGTTAACTTTAGCGTATGTTTACTGTGTGTTTTGTCTGCGTGTCTTCTGTTGCTATCTATCTGTCTATTTCTGCAGAAGACAACACGTAGACAACACGTAGCTGCAGTACCGCGTGCTCCCACAAGAGGTCGCTGTCAGCGTTGGTGAGCGACTGTCTAGAAACCTGCATTCACAAACACAATCAACTCTCACAGCAACTAAATATAGACACATCTGACGCACAACCATACCTCCTCCTGTGTTCCTTCCATACCTCCCTGTTCATTCATCCCCGCCCCTTCACCTCCCTCACTCTTCCTCCCCCCTCCTCCTCCTCCCCTTCCTCCCTTGTCCAAGTTTTTCCACCCGTACCCAAAACTTCACTCAGAATTGATTGCCTCGCTGTACTCATGTTAAATATGCACAGAATCTCGCACCTTCTCTCCTCTGCTCCCTCCCTTCCTCCCTCCCTCTCTCTCTCCCTCTCCCTCTCTCCCTCTCTCTCTCTCTCTCTCTCTCCCCCATCATGTGTCCACCCTCGCTTTCCAATATCCTCGCTGTTTCTCTCTAGTTCAGTGTTTTAAATTTCACATGCACCCAACAGATTTCTGTTCCTCCCCGTGCTCCTCTTCTTCAGCTCGTGCTCAATTTCTGCTCTACCTCTCTGCTCTCCCCCCACCCACCCCCACCCCTCTGTCGTTCTCCCTGTGGTGCAGCGAGGGCAGAGTGGAGGAGTAGAGGAATCTCTTCCATGGACACTTTCCAGAGAGCTTATTATAGACCGAAGTGGAGCACAGGGTCACACATTCAGCTTCTCTCCTGAGCTTTAGAGTCCACAGAGCTGTGTATGTATGTGTGTGTGTGTGTGTGTGTGTGTGTGTGTGTGTGTGTGTGTACATGCTGGCACGTGTGTGACCATGTTGAATTATAGTACAGTAAATCACACACACACATTTGTCTCTCTGACAGGAGACCGAGACTTTACTGTTTACACTTGGAAAATGCCTCATGCTCAGACACAGTGCAGATACAGGCTTTTTTCTACAAGACTGTGTGTGTGTGTGTGTGTGTGTGTGTGTGTGTGTGTGTGTGTGTTTGTGTGTGTACCTCCACTGGTCCTTGTTATGTAAGAAGGAGTTACACTGGTCCGGTAGCCTGCTGTCGTTGGCCATGGTCTCCAGGGTTACCAGCACCTGTTTGAACTGTGGACGCTCCTGTAGGTACACGCATGCGCACAAGATAAAATAGTCAGCTGACACACACCTATTTGTAATGTCTTTAAGAGTATACATAAGAAATATTTTAAGGAGATTAACCACTGGATCTCTCTCTGACCCTTTAGCTTACCTTTGGGTCTGCTTGCCAACATTTCCTCATCAGCTCTGCAAAACTTGCTGGACAGCTGGTGGGGATGGTCAGCCTCTAGATACCAAAACACACAAACACACATGAATACAAGAAGCAGAAAGCGTTTGCTTTCAACAGAAAAATCACATCAGGCCACATTTTTAAAAATAATCAAACATGCTAACGACCATTTAAAGCCCCAGAGACCTTTTTTTTTTTTTTCCAAAGCACAAAGTGATCATGATTATATTATAATAACACGATCTGATGCAGCCACGCATACAGTCGAACACTGAGCTAAATGTGTGCTCATCATAACAGTGCTAGCATGCTAGTGTTTAGCATGTATGAAATTTACCGTGTCGTTGCAAGTATTGGACAAATTACGTTGTTGTTTTAACAGTTATAATTCAACTTAATGGGAACATGAATGCCTGTGCCAAACCTTCAAATAGTTCTCAAGACATTATCATTTATTTAAAAGTTTCAAACACTAAACTAAGCTCGGCTGTGCTTCAACTGTGTGGACTGTGTGGGTGTGGATTTGACTGACAGTGGCCTGGAAACTGAGACGAGCACACAGAAGAAAAGATGGAAAGAAACCTTTAATGCGAAACCTTTGGTAGAAAACTTGTGTGAGAAAATGTGTGTTGAACCAATGTGATTGCATCACTATAATTGAGAAAACAGATTCCCATGGCCTTTCGAAGCAGCGGTATTCCAGGAAAAAAAATTAGACCAATAAATTCTTAATCAGCTAATCATTTGTTAAACGTACACTCAGTCTGTTTATGCGACAAAATGGCTACATGCCGTGGTGCCTGGGTACAACGTTCATCTTCCTGTAATGTCTAAACTGCAGCAACGACACTAAATCACGCCATGCCGCCCGGATAATGTCTCTGCATGAAAGACCCCCTGGCATCATCAAAGGTCTGAATGAGCCCAAACAGCTCCATAGTACAGCGCAGTAAATGGAAACAGTTTTCTCTGGGGATTAATCCTAAAATATCACAGACTCTGAGTGGAGAGAGGGCAAGTAAGAGGGTCAGGAAGAGAGGTATAGCAATGGAGGGGAAAATCAGAGGGAGACTGGGAAAGGGAGAGAAAGAGAGAGAGAGAGAGAGTTATTTAGGGAGAGTATTTGGAGATTAGCCAACAGCTACGCAGGAATCATGTTCTCTGAGTTGTTTGTTGGCCCCCAGTGTGTGCGTTTGTTGAAGGGGGTTCAGACACGTCAATAACTGAAACACATACACCGTGTAACCGTCACCCCCCCACCACCAATCTCCCGTAAACCCCCTATCACTGTAATCTTTCCTCTTCTCTTTTCTCCCCCGTTTCTCCGTGTCTCTCTTTCTCTCTCTCGTAAAGGCTTTAGCCGGGGGGTGGAGGGGAGTCTGGCCGGGCTCCACTGCTGTGTATCCAGGCCTTACAAGAGCAGAGAACTGACATCAGGCCTAAAAATACCCAGCCTCAGCCTCACCAGCTCGCAGTGGAAACCATGAGAGCATCGCATTGTTCCTCGGGGCTTCTCAAACTCTGGTGGGTCTCTACATGCTGACAGCGTGTTTAGAAAGGTGCGCTCACGTGTGTGTGAGAGAGTGGGTTACCTCTTGTTTTTCCACCACCAGCCATGCAACCTGCAGCCCCTCGAAACCTTTGAAAGGAACCTCCCGAGTCAGCATCTCCCACAACACCTGGACACAGAGCAGACCGTGTTGGTTCATTCAGACAGACGTGATTTCTTTGAAATTCTTTAGAGCGCGTTATACGTAACCCTCCGTAACAGTCGTGAAGGCATCTCAACCTCTAAATCTAATCAGAATATCCAATACGTATGTCAGGGAATGAATTATTAATGATTAGATTAAGTCAGACTAGTGTTGATGCACTAGCTGATAACAAACAGTACTTTTCTGATGCTGCGTAGAAGAATATACTTTTTAAAAGTCCGGCAAAATGATTTAGTGTGAGTACAGTTAGGGTGTAACTGGATTCTGGCACTTACAGACAAATATCTTCTTTTTTATTGGCAAAAAACAAACATCATAAACCATCTGCAGCAGAAATGCATTTATAATAATATTAGAGAGATAAAGAATAAGTAAACGCTACAAATCTGTACGGGTAATTCCAGGCGTTGACACTTATACTCAGCATTTTTTTCAGTACCAAAAAAAGTTTTGAAAAGTATTAAATCACTTATTACTTTACAGTACTGCTAACTCACCACACCATAGGAGTAAGTATCACAGGTCTCTGAGACAGGCAGGCTCTGAATGACTTCAGGAGCCATCCAGGGAAAAGTGCCCACCACCGTCATATGGGTGGTGTGGGACAGGAACTTAGACGCCCCGAAGTCACAAATCTGAAACCCAAACAGACAGACAGACAGACAGACAGACAGACAGAGGAGTGAGGAAAACACAGAATATCTCGTGCATGTGGGTTGTCTGAACGTCACAAGACCACCGCTACAAACCTTCAGCACTTTGTCTGCTGTCATTACCACTGAAACAGAGAGAGCAGAGAAACCAGTCAACGCTCATGGTTAGACGTCAAAGAGAGAAAGAAGCAAAGACTTCAAAAATGAAAATGTTTTTAAGGTCATGTGTTACCGTTCCTTGACTTCAGGTCTCTGTGAATGACTTTGACTGGAGCTTCTGCGTGGAGGTAATGCATCCCTGTGAGAAGATCAAGCATTAATAACTAAAAGTACCGAACTGATTAACTAAAAAAAACAAACAAAAAAAAAAAACACAAATCTTTGATGTTTATTCTGGAGTTTTACTGTAAAATATTTTGGTTTGAGCTCACTTTCAGGTTAACCCAGAAACCCACTTAATGAACTGGAGTTTACAAATGTAGGCTAAAGGCCGCATTTAAAGTAACGGCACACAAAAAAAGGAGAGCAAATTAAATTAGTATATAATATGATCAGTTTCATCTAAGTGGTTGAGTCACCTTAAAACCAAGCACAGAGGACATTAAAACATGTAACCTGTATCCGAAGTCATAAGTTTTGCTCTTCTGTATAATTCACAGATTTTATTTATTCTTTTATTTTGCTGCAGTAGTAATTGCAACAGGCAACAGGAATGGAAAAGCTTGTTGGCATTGAACACAGACAGGCTAGAGACGGTGATTAAGAGGCAAATAAAAAACTGTGTAAACTATTAACTCATTTAAGAGTATTACAAGACACCGGCGATCAGTGCTCTGACCTCTGAGCTGCTTGGTAACAGCAATGAAATAATTCAGTCCTGACACAGACATGTTTGTTTTTTTTTTTATTAATATCGTTATCATAATTTCTTCTTCGGGTGTACCTTTGGCTATCTGTATGGCCCACGTCATGATCTGCTCCATGTCCATCTCCTCACTCTGCTCACTGGAAAGGTACTCATACAGAGAGCCTTCACTAGCATATTCTGTGAGAACACACACACGCGGGCACATACACACACACACAGAAGCAATGGTCATTACAGGAGTACAAGTTGTGCGCGGCTACTCTCATTCATCAACACAGATGTTATGGCTACACTGGCATCAATGTGAGGTTCATTTTTAAAAGCGTTTTAGAATGTAGTTACAACATATAGATTTCCATATGTTCCATATGTAACCTCTCCATCAATACATTATAATATATATTTTATATACAGACGTACAGTTGAGCACTACACACCACACAGAGAAGTTAGCTCACATGAGTGGAAACGCTCTCAACCTTCACAGCATGACAGTCTAATCCAGATTATCTCTGAACTTTTAACCTTTCCCGTTCTCCTGTTAAGTCTGACAATTTAAAGAGACCAGTAAAAGATCAGGATCATGTCCAATCAAAGGAGTCGTATGTAAGCCCGGCCAGCAAAGCAAGAATAAATCTGTCCTTGTAAAACGGCTGAAAAATGCATTTTACTGGGACAAAACTCCATCCCCTGAACCAGCTCTTCTTTTTGCCTACTGTAATTTTTTTATTTTTAGCAAGCGTTGGTCTCTGTTAGACTCAGAGCCGCAGTGCAAATTGTTGCTGGACAAGTGTGTAGCGGTGTGTCGGTGCTTTATCTTAACCATATGACCCCATCCAGGATTACAACCACATCCAAACATGCCGGTCTCAGTTACAAATGTCCTGCCAGGAAACACAGCAAGAACCGACACTCCGGAGTATACACCGATACTTCAAAACACACACATAAACACTTGTCTGCCATTGGAGCATGTGCTAACGTGTCTGTAAGTGGCACGTCTTGGATCAAATACACATTAATAAAGATATAACACACACACACACGCACACTTGTGTAGTTTTATATCTGCCGTGACCCTAACCCCTTCATGCTTCACCTTAACCCTTGTCCTGACCTGAACCTTAACCTCACGTTACTTATATCCATTAGGTTGCAACCCCAGAGATAATAATACACACATTACTTCTTCAAAATGTAACTGTCATCTGAATAAAATTAGGAATTAAAATCTTTATACAACACACACAGATGCACACGCACACACACGCAGACACACACACACACACACACACACACACACACGGTCTGACCTGTGACAATGCCATAGTTGGGAGATTCCAGCACAGCTCCATAAAACTGAATGATGTTCTTATGACTCAGGACACTAAGAATCTCAGCCTGGACGAGGAGACATGAAAAAGAGACACAGAGGGATATGAAGAACAATTCTCCTTCAGTTCCTTAATATCTGACACTGGCAAGGAAACACGATGTTTAAGAAAATAAAGCGTAAATCATCCCTGATAGACTGTAAATCTAAAAGTTCTGGGCCTTTTAACTCATTATCCAGTCGTACAGTTATTTCTGACAGTGTCTCTCGGACGCCTGAGCTGAGCTGAGGTCTGAACCTCTTTTCAGACCACAGGTCGAGCTCTCTGAACCTTTCACACCGAGTGACAAACATGCCATTAATCTGGACTGATATATAGGTCCTAGTTCTCTGCATATGTGGAATACGCAACTGTTGCCTAGGAACATAATAAGCAGACATCAATTATATGAACGACACTTTAAAAAGAACAAAACTCACTCAGATTTTCTCCATAAATAGTTTTTGTCTTCCAGCAGAGCGATTTATGCGATCGCTGTTATTCTCATCAGTTCTTATACCTGTGAGATTATCAGTGTGTGCAGACATCGGTTTGTGTGCATGCATTTGCACAGGAAGTTTTACACACTTAAGTAGTGCAGTAAAGTATAGTTTTGAAGTACTTGTACTTTGTATTTCCATTTTATGCTACTTAATATTTTCACTATATTTCAGAGGGAAGTACTTTCATCTAACAGCTAATTCTGCATGAATACCTTTAATACATAAAATACATAGTGTGTGTCGCCAGTACATCTGTATTTTTACTTGAGCACCACTTTGAGTGCACGTGTAATCGATGTTGCTATTTCTGCTGAAGTAAATGATTTGTGTACTTCTTCCACCACTGTGTGAATGTAGCGTACGTGCAAAGATCCAAGGTGAATTATGATTTTAATGTTCGCAGGCAGCTCCGTTTCTCATGGACCGTCGCAGAAAAAAAAAAAAAAAAGATTCACGGAGGATCCGCTAGGCTGCGGCTCTCCCGTGATCCATCAATTTGTATTTACACGTGAACTGTACACACACTTTCACGCATGTCTTGCCCACCCTGCATGTGTTTGCGCGTGGGTGTGAGAAAGTGAGTGCGAAAGATGAAGTCAAACAGCAAATCAAATCCGGCTCCCTTTGTAGTCCTGTGCAGTCGGCCCATGCGCATACTTTACATTACATTGTTTAAGCTCGCTGCCACAACAATAACACTGCACCCAATTCATCCGTGGGTCACCCTAACTTCTGACGGCTTCCTGACACTGGGCTGTACCAACCCAGTATTGATAACGTGGAAGGAAATTCTGTTCTGTTGGGAACATAGCGGTGGAGAACCACCCGGGCCTAAAGTACAAGTGCATAAAGCCCCAGATGACCACACACCTCGCCCTCACACACAATGGGAGGAACAGGGGAGTGCTGGCATAAATGAAACTGCTCCATCCACAATGACTGGGAGGAGGAGGGGGGGACAAAGAGAGGTATGTTTAAGATAAACATCTTCAGCGGCAGACAACAGGGGAAGGAGGGAGGGAGGGAGGGAGAGAGGGAAAGAGGGAGGGGGCTCCGGGTGTATGAGTCCAAAGAGAGTCTAGGAAATTAGTGGAAACTGATTCATGTTGAAGTTAGGAGCAGCAATGTGACACAGATGAGTCCATGACTTATAAATACTTTGGATCTTAAAACGATGCATCTCGTCTGCAGAAGTGTATGATTGCTCTGTGTGTGTCTGCGTGTATGTGTGTGTGTTTGTGTGTCTTCTCCTTACCTCTTTGTCAATCTTCAGAAGCTTCTTCACAGCCACTTCCTTGTCCTGGGAAATCCAGAGAGCTCTGTAGACGCTCCCAAAGCTGCCTCCTCCACAGTTCTCATAAAAGAGCAGGTCCTCATGCTTTATCTGCACAAACGACGAGCCAGGGGACGACATGGCATACTGACTCACGCGCGCACAAACATACACTCATACACACACACACACACACGCACACACAGAGCTCAAAAAAAAAAAAAAGAAGCGCGCACACTCCAACCACCAGCGCTGCCCCGAAAGTATACAAGTAGACGAGAATCAGCACAGGGCGAGTGGTGAAGGGAAAGAAATAAAGAGAGGCGGAGTGGTTTCCTCCAGCGTGGATGTTGTCAGTCAGCAGAACAGATTGTCAGAGAGAAGAAACTAGAAAGTGCTGGAAAGAGAGAGAGAGAAGTTTGCTCCCTGTGAGTCAGGAAAAGTCGAAGCCCCCTCTGTCACTAATAGACAAGGTATTACATTGCCTGATAGTGGTGATCTGATGTAACTACAACACAGAGCAGAGACACACACACACACACACACACACACACACACACGCACAGAGTGTGAAGATGAAGGGGAGGTGAGCGTTTGAGTGTGTACGGTTTGCAGTCTGCAGTCTGCCTGTAGCAGACACACTGTTCAAATATGGTCACTGGCATCCAGGGCATTCCTTCTTCCTGGATAACTGTGGCTATATAAAGCACTCCATAGACTACACACACTCCACACACACACACACACACACACACACAGACAGACAGAGATATATAGCTCTGGCCTATAGTGTGTCAGACATAATAAATCAGTTAGCAATGAGGATGACTGCCACAAATACTTAAATCCATCTCTCACACACTCTGCAACTAAATAAAACACATGCAAACTCGCAGCAGAGCAGCCAGGCAGTGACTGTGTGTTACTCTACCCGACAGGAATGACCCAGTGACATCATTAAGCAAGATAGCCGTAATGACATCACTGAGCGGGGACAGGTGAGATCAGCTCGGGGAAGTTAGTACACTTCTCAGTTGTTGACAGTAATCAAGTGCAAGAGGAGACTTAACAGTGATTCACAGGACAAATAAAAACACGGGCAAAAGTCTGAATTTCCCACTCGCAGCTTCCAGAAGCTGCAGTGAATCATCGCACCCCCACAGTACAGGAGTGTTGGACAAAATAAACAACACTAAGAATTATAAATGTGTGAATCCATAGAGGGACTTCCTCAGGGGAGCAGGCATGAGCCCACCAATCAGTCACCAGTGACAAAATAAAAAAGTCTTCTCTATAAGTGGAAAGTTAGTCACATTAGGTGACGGTTCAAAAAAAGGGTTTCCCTTCCAGGAAACATGAGTATCTGTGTCAGATTTTGGAATTATCCATGAACAAGTTTTTTTTTTTTTGTAGGCAAAGTTACAGCGGTGTCGCCAGAAGAAAAATCATGTACATTTCTCAAATGAACAGAAATCATCAAGGGGTATCATTGAGTACACAGACTTCAGCGACATATTCATGGATATTTCATATTATATATACCCATTTATATTTGTCATATTGTAAGCAAAGTTTAATGTCTTTTATATTTTATATTTACAGTCATGAATAGATGGCAGAAGGGCAGATTACGTCAGAATACCACATCAAGATTAGTCAAAAAAAACCCTTATTAAGGGTGTCGGTTAGCTCACTTGGTAGAGCATCGGCCCTGTGTACAAATCTATAAAAGCTTGACAAAAAGGCAAAAAATTATCTTTAAAAAAAATTTACTTGATCAAAAAGCAACATGGAAGAGACAGATTAAAAGAAAAATGGTAAAAAATACTGACGCAGCAGAGCAGACATCAGGTCAAGTTTCAAAAATGTTGGACGCTCCTAGATTTTGTCCCATAATATCTCAGTAGCATCTTTTGTTAGACCCTTCCTACCACTTCTCATGCACCACTTGTAAAGCAGGCTTTCTCGGCACAGCTACTTCCAAAGCCACAGAAGACATTTTACTGCTGTTCTCACATGCTCAGTGGTATTCCTTGGAGCTAGTAAAGTGAATTAGAAATTACAAGTTAATACATGATTTTACTGCCATCACCGTTCACGGCCTCCGTGCCACTCGTGCCATATTTTGAAGAACATCATCAAAGCGTGAGCACTGTTAAATTAAGCTTTTTTTTTTATTTACAGGGCAGACCACACATACAGTACAGTTACAGGCTGCTCCTGGGAAAGCCAGCCTCACAGCAGTTCTCGACACACACCGTCACATCAAAAGCTCCTGAGATCAAAAGGAAAATTAATGACACTTGTCAAGAACACACTCAAAATCTACACCCACATATATAAAAATAAAATTACACGGACTGATCACGACTGGTAGAGATGAGAAGATGTCCCCTCGAGTCGACGTTGCCTCTAGACTCCACATCTAGGATCAGCGCTTCCAAATCAAAAAGGAGGACGGTTTGATTATACAGCTGATCTCAGAGCGGATCGTACCGAGCAACATCAACTGGAATTATTCATATTCTTCAGGAGTTGTACTCCAATGCAAAAATAAAATGCAATACTGCAGTGATAAATTTGAACACTTTTTGCAATACCATTAGGGCTTTAATCCAACTAATACTCGGTTTAGTAGTTTTGTATCATCTGACTAGTTAAGGGACACTGATATTTACCTAAAGGACATCAAATCCTAAAGATTTTCATAGACTTGGATATATTCATTATGAAGTAAATAAGTACTTTCAGATTTCATATTTATCTGTATATTCAACAGGGAAAATGATGAGTCTAGGTTACTACAGTTTATGGGGTTTTCTGTGTTTTCCGTCTATGAGTAGGACCATCAGGAAAGTAAGGTTTTCTTTACAGGCAGGTACAGTAATATATTGTAAACTAGGGCTCATTTAGGGTAGCACAACATTACAGGACACTCCGATAGAAATCCACTGTATAGAACACAAAGCCTATGAAGTTCAGTCATGCAGGATATTGATTCCAGTTCTATACATTACAGTTCTATCTAACAGGTCCCAAACAGTTACAACTAGTACAGTTAAAACCCTCGGAGACACAGCGACAAGAGAGCAGCTGAACACTTTCTGTCCAGGAAGAAGAGGCTTTTAATGGCACAGTATAAGTCCTTGATCCATAATAGTCCATAGTAGTGCTAAAGTCAGTGACTGTTGTGATTCGCTACTGAGTTGAGTGTGGAGTTATTTTTATCCAGGTAATTTGTGGGTGTGTGTGTGTGAGTATTTTTTTTCAGGCTAACGTCACAGAGAAGGCGATGGTGGTGGAAGATCTGGAGCTCATGTCCGCCGAGGCTCCATCCTGTAGGACAGCTGTGTCAGTGCCCTCTGGTTGTCGATCACACAGAGCTTCCTCACGTAACCCCGTACCTCCGCTTGATTTTTGTTGGGTTGGCATATGTCGGGATCTAATGCGGCAAGACGCGAAACAGAAAAGAAATGGGATTTGGAAAGACGCGTGTAAAGACAGCATGTAAATGTGATACAAGTGTGCTGATAAATGAAGAGCGGACTTACTGAAGGGTTGGCTTCTACAGTGCCTCACTTGCCGAATTGTGTTAGCTATAATACGCTGAAGAGATGGAGATAAGAGACTCTTTAGATGTTACACCAACCTTGAGTGAAAAAAAGTATGACACATGAAATATATCCCTGAAGTTAATAATTCAATGTGTGCACACTAACTCACCATTTTCTCAAAATTGACCATACTGTCAATGAAGGTCTTGTTGCCCTCGTGTGTAAATGTCATATCTGTAAAGAAAAGAATTCAATTTAACAACGGCAAGGTTCCTCCCAGGGTTCATTCATATGTGATACAGAGACTGAGGTATGACTGAGGTGAGACACACGTGTTGTACCTTTGAGAAGGAGGGGCATGAAGGGGATGATTGGTGGTTCCAGTTTGGTGACAGTGAGTCGGTAGGACCGGTGGTTTCTCGATGGGTCCTGTCACCAAACAAATAAACAGTGTTAATTCCAGTGTTAATTTAATTTCTAATTAATTTTAGATTTGGAACTCGGGGACTAGTGGGATTATCCATAGTGCTAAAGCTCCTGTAGGCATGTAGGTTTGTTCCACAACTGTGCTGAGCATTGTCTACACTGACTGAATATAAAATATGAGGAATATAAAATTTCATGCAACTCACCATCATACTTTCAAACTCAGCATAGAACTTCTTAAACTTGGTGGGAAGTTTCTGCCGGAAAAGAAAACCCAGAACATTTCATTGTTGTACTTCAGCAGCAGGGGAATATACACAAGGTTCACTGAAGACCTCGATGTAGCTTAGACAAAGTTTACCTCCCATGTCTGGCTCAGTCTGCTTACTGCAGGGTTGCTCATCCCCATAATGATGGCAAAGAATGAATTCAGGTTCTTAAACTCCCGGCAGCTACAGACAAATACACAGAGCGAGTCAATGCAAGTGAAAAATCAAGCATGTACATGATAAACTCTTCATCTAAGTGCAGTTTGTGACAGCGGCCAGCAGGTCCGACTCACTGTGCAGCTATCTTAATGAACTTCTTGAGGAGCTGGACTCTCTTGCTCAGCTGCCCGCAGAGGCAGACCTCAGTGACCACCCACAGCTGAACCTGGTTGAACCTGCGCAGAAACAGGTCCAGATTGGCCGTGGTTCTCCTGAAGCTCTGTCGGCCAAACGTGTGGTAGAGGAGCTCATGCTGCGGAGAGGAGAGAAGAGACATTAGGGGGAGCCGGTTTTAAGTTAATCCAGTGGACAGGTCCTGCCGCCTTGCATCTATCAAACATTACTCCTGCAGTCTCTTCATTTTAAAGACTCTGTGCAGCACTCGATACACTTGGAACAGATCACAGTCTTCTGCTACTGGCCTGAAGGTGTTTCGAGCATGCGTGTATGTGCGTGATACCTCATGCACACAGCTGAAGAGCTCCCAGTCGAACAAGGTCATTTGGTAAGCCAGGTCCTTGGAGCTCATCAGCTCAAACGTTGACATGGAACCCGCGGTGGGACCCTCCTGGTCTGGAAGAGGAGTCTGAGACACACGGACACAAATTCACACATTTGTACAAATTCAAATTCAAAGTACATATAAAACACACACCCACAAGTACAGGTTCAACATATTTAAGAATAAATATATTCCAATCAAAACATTTCCACACACTGTATTGTAACAATGCAGATAATTCCCACAGTTTCCAGTAAACGGGAAGCACTCATCTCTTACCAGACTGTTGAGCTGGTCTCGAGGACAAGCAAATAATCTCCCGTTGATGCTCAGAGAAGAAAACACTGACACATCATTTGGCTTCAGGATTATTTTTTCTGTAGGAAAAATGATAGTTGAGTTTGACACAGATATGTCCCAATGGTTATACTGAAGACCACAAAGTAACAATGGGTATACCATGCAGAACACATGGTATACCCAAATGAATGATAACCTGTCCGTATGTGGTGTTGCTGGGAACTGTTTAAATCTAAAATCAGTCTGTATTCGTACCACTAGCGGAGGTGAGGTGGACCAACAGGAGCTCATCAGTCGTGCCAAGTTTGTCGGCCACAGCGCTGATCACTTCCCTTCCTGTCGCCGCCACAGCTACCCGGATAGTCGTGTATGTGTGATCACTGCAGTACACCTTCAACAGAACTAGATGCACATAGAGAGGATTTTCAAAATGCGATGGTGGTACTGGAGCAAAGGTCAGGGATTCACAAACTATCACATTCACTGTTGGGGCAAAGTAAACATGGCAACCTTCACACCAACTTACTGTCATCTTGATTCCTAATGGGCTGTTTCTTCTGCAGCCGTTCCTCTCCATTGCTGAACTGTCGGATTAGGGTTTTCTGTTGAATTACACGAGACAGTGTGTAGTCAGTGTCCCCATCATCATGATACAGGTAATATAAAATAATTAATATAGATTTTTAGTGGTTCAAACTTACCTTTTTTGTTGATTTGGCTTCTTCAGTACTAGAAAATATAGAAAAAAAAAAGCAATGAATGTGGCTGGTACGTGAAACATCACAGTGGAAGATTAACATGCAGAAACTGGGAAACATACTGTAACTTGACGACTTTCTCCAGGTCAGGAACCAAGTCTTTCAAAGCTCTCAACATCCGAGAATCATTTGATAAGCTCCCATACAACTCCTACAGAGACAGAGAGGAAGAACGTCACTCAAACCAAATGCATATCATCAAGGCATTCATTTACTGTCATTTATTATCATTTGAAAGTTTGGTCACCTCAAGGAATGAGATGGGAGCAGGCTCCTCCTGTAGCATGTATGTGTGTGTGTTAGCCCAGCGCAGGGCCAGAATGAGGGCCCTCCTCTTACTGTTGAGTGCATACTCCAGCCTCTCCTGTTCAGAGCCGGGCGGAGATGCCGCATGGTAGGTGCACACAAGGTTAAAGATGAATACAAATATGCAAGTCTTGCACTCGCATACACAGACGGACAGCGATATCTCAAAACCCGTATGACCACAACATGAAACTAAATGGATCATCACAGAGGCTAAATCCATATTTATATGCAGTCAAAAACAGTTTGATTTGCACAATACTTCCAAGCGTAAAGGCAAAATGCTCAACTGAAAACTGATATTTCATCCTTCTCAAGGCCGCAGTTAACCTTCGTCACTGTATCCTAGATACCAAATAAGGCTAAAATCATGAGCGCAGCAGTGGCTAAAGCACAAGGAGCTGACCACTTGCGCTACAATGACTAAGACAATAAGAAAAGACCTTCTTGGCCAGGAATACAACTTGTTAGCGTGGTGTGAAAAGAGGTGTGCAGTCGGTGAGCAGTTCATTAGTGCTGGATGGTCAACTGCTGCTTCAGCGCTTCCATAAGCAGAACCGGTGAATTGCACAATCCAAGATGCTGTCAGTACAGTAGCGCTGTTATAACATGCAGCAAACAACGGACGTGTCTGTCCATTTCAGAGTGGGCCTGTCAACATGATATCCTGGCTGGAATTCTAAATTTGTACATGTATATACCTGATAAATGGATACACAAACAAATGTTGTATATAAAAAGGCAAAAAGGATATTGTGCCATGAGTAGAGGGCACAGCTGGCTGGTGGGCATGAAGACACAGTGCATGAGGACAAAATCATCCACTGCTGGGTCTGACAAGCAAAGAAAAAACAGACAGCAAAACAGAAGAGAGTGAGACGGGAATGAAAGGAAATCAAGAGGTTCAAAAGGCAGTGAAAATATCGTTCATCGTGAATCCATGCTTCTTTCATTACAATGCATCTGGACTATCTGGTAATCATCTATTCAAAATTCATTTAGGCCTAATAGCATATTCATTTTTTTTTCTATTCAGCTACCTGGTTCACTGTGATGTATGTCCATCCTCATTGTCTCCAGGAAGTGGTCAAGAATCTTCTCTGGTGTTCCTGATATCACAGTGTACCTGAGAAGACGTGCGTCGACAGTTTCATTTAAAAGTACACAAAACAGGGCCATTTTTTTGAGAGTCAGACACAGAGAGAGATGCACTTTAATGTACACGGGATTGTATGCAAGACTCCTCAAACATACTTGATGCTTCCCAGGGTGGAGGCGCGAGGACTCTTTTCTAACACCAGCACAACTTGTTCGTGCTCTTTCAAACGCACTGTGTTGGCTTCCACGTCCTAAAAATACACAAACAAAATCAAAACGCGGAAATGTGGAAAGTGTGTTTAAATGTAATACAGCTCCTCTGCCAGAGGAGGGAGACAAACATCATAGTAAGGTACAGAGTGCACCATGACACCGCCATAAGTGAATTCTGAGAGATTTCATATAACCGTTGACTCGGCTGTGATTTTCGGAATGTAGATTGCTAATAACAGTAACAGTTTTCACCAAAGACAGTAATTTGGTGCTGGTGTGGCTCCGCTTGTATCCCCTCAGAGGACAAACGTCCATCTCTCGTCAACCTACCCTGAGTATTCTGTTGAAGTCTTCCTTGTCCACGCGGAGGAAGTGGCAGTTGTCCTCTCTCAGGACAATGGAGGCAGCACGGGGTGAATCTGTAACCAGGGCCAACTTCCCAAAGTCATCACCCTCGTGGAGCGTACACACCACACCCTAAGACACACACACACACACACATGCATGCATGCATGAATGCGCACGTAAACAAACACACTCAAAAAACATGCAAATAAACACACACAGTTTATTAGTCATCTCAAGCCCTGAAGAAAAATAAGAGAGGAGCAAGGAGCAGCAGGACTGTGATGAATCATCTGTACTTGTCTGTATGTGTTTGTGTGTTTATGTGCATGTGTGATCAGCGTGTGTGCAAGCATATAAGTGACTGTAGTGACTGTCACTGTATAGTGACTGAAAATCACTGTCTGGTGTGAAATTTTGTTTGCGTACAATCCCCTTAAGCTATTTAATCATCGTGATGAGTCATGATGAGCTGAGCAGAGTTTGCCAAACTCCACTGTCGGTATTTCCCAGCCCCACGGGGCAGATACTGCTGGTCTGCTCCATACAGGCATGATCAGATACACATAATCCATTACTTACAGATGAAATGTCATCCAATGAAGCAGAAAACTACAATAATGGTTGCGTGTCAAAGGGAGAAACACACCTTGCCGTAGATAACCACATTGACGGAGCCCTTCTGAATGATGTACCATGATGTGCCCTCCTCTCCTTGGTTGAACACTGAGAGATAAAGAAGACAAACATATATTACCCCCCACATGCATGATTAACACACACATATTCTGTACACCAGAGGTCTTCAAACTGTGAGATGTGACACCACCAGGAGGGCACGGAGAGAGAGACGTGAGGCATAAGCTGTGTAGGAGCATCAAAACTGATACTCCTACTCCTACTTGGTTATAACTCAAATCAAATCTGAACACCCATGGATAATATACTTCCTGAGGATATTATTATATCCAGTGTCACAGATAAAAATCCATAAAACTGCTTAGAAATCAATAAGTTCCTTATTATACTCCAGGATTTGCCTGAGAATCATTATTCAAACTCTAGTTCCCAAACTTTTATGATTATGCCACAAATCAAAGTGAGACAAAGAATAATAACGCCAGTACAAATCCATTAATATGAACTTTTTTCCACATATTTTTTTGACAGTAAGAAGGCTCAGAATGACCCACTGACATATTCCTGGAACTCTCCTCTGTCATTTATATGCAGGTATTTGCCCCGCGTGGAAAACCGGGGAGTGAAAAAGGGGGGTGTTGGGGAGGTGTACAAAGTGAAAACTCACACACGGTTCCAGCTTTTGCATGCGACTCGAAGATCACAACGCTCGCCAGTTCCCTCTTCACCTACAAACCAGAGTACACTGCTCAAGTCATATTGGATTTAGCTGCACTGCAGAAACATGTGAGAGGACAGTAAAAATGCACAAGTCAGGATTTTTGAGGATTAGTTAAATCGACCTGGGAGTTATTACAGTCAGTCATGACAGCTCACAGAGAGTTTAGCTTCGTAAGACTTTTAGCTCGCTGAAATTTATATTTACCAGCATGAAATGTAAAAGGAGGAAAACAGGAATAAAAAACAATTAAATGAAAAACTTTAAGTTTTAAGATTTAAGTACATGGATTGTGAACCACTCCAGGAATTCCAGGAATATATGGAGCAAAAAAAAAACAACAACAAAAACACTTCTGGAGCTGTTACAGACTTAAGGACTCCTCCACATGGTGAATGCTCACCAATATATGGCAGACAGTGACAACCTTCTACCTCTAACAAACACAAAGAGAGTGTAGCAAGAGGCTCTAAAGACTTAACAGCCTTCTTGGAAACCTGTACTGTCCCTTTAAAAGAAAAGCGGACCGGCTGACTCACAGTGTTGGAGAGGTGAGCTAAGGCCTTGATGTGAAGCAGCTCATCATAGATGATCTCTAGGTCATCCCCTGTCCTCTGTCCAGGTCTGCAGACACACGCAGAGGTTACTCAGAATAAACACACCATGAAGATTTCCTGCGCGCACTTCACGTCTTATTGCACTGCACTAAAATAAGTAATGACACATGCTCATGCTAAAATAAGGTGGCCGTTTTGAAAGTAGTAGCTACAGATGATGCTAACTCACGAGCATAACTGAAATATGAAAACTGATTGTAGGACAGTAACAGGACAGTGTAAGGGTTTTTTTTTATTATTTATTTATTATTATTGATTTTTACTGACGATTTCCTTAGGATCATGCGCAGCAGTGCGTCTGGGCCGATCTGAGCGAGGAAGAGGATGGTCTCTGGCAGCTCCTCCTCACTCTCCCTCTTCTCCTCCTCACTAGGCAACGGCGTATCCTCCTCCTCATCATCAAGAAATCGGTAGAACAGGTACTTATCCTGGAAACCCAGCTCCTGGTCCACTGAGGAGCAAACAGGCACACATGGTCAAGAGACACAAGTGTATCTAAAAACATCATTTCAGACAGATATGTATGATTTCAGCCGAGATTTTAGATATTTTATATTTCATTTCCACACTGGTGTTCAGACCAACACTTACGTAAAACCACTACTTCAACTCAGAGTCAGAGAGGCTTTGCTTTGCTTAAAAATTAAACTCAAAGTCCGAAGTGCACTTAACTCTAATGCATGCATTCAGGAATACACACAGTAAGACACAGATAACGAAGAAATTAACTCTCTCGTCTTTTTTTTGTTTGGGGAACTGACTATTGTTATGTTATGTTAACTGTGCATGTAATGAGACTAAACTGCTTACATTATGTGATGAAAAGGCAATAGAGAAAGATTACATTACCATGGTTGAGCACCCCTTCTTCTAGTAGTGCCTGCCACATCCCGACGGCATGGGACCGTGTGAGAACACAGGCACTCTGCAGCACCAACCAGTCCACCAGCTCTGTGCCTACACAGCACTGTCTGCAATACACGCATACCAATAACATTTCTGAAGCCGTTGCATGCACAGTCAAAGCTGGAATTGTGTACAAACATACTCTTACCTGTATGTCTTGAGGTGGTACTTCCTGTCTCTGATCATGTGTGGGGCTCGGGACAGGATGGCGTTGCGGAGAACCTTCCCCGCTCTCTGCAGCTTCTCTGAAGGAATCTACAGAACACATGAACACCGGGGTAGTTTGCAAACTATAATCTGTAACAGTCAGTATTTGTAATACACATAATAAGGCAAAAAATACCAATCTGAGACACCATCCTGAAGAAAAGAAAATGACACATTATCAGTCGACCCTGAACATGGGCAAACTGACTAGAATAATGTCACAGCTCTCAGCTGCCCAGTAAGCTAATGCTACCAGGTTAAAGAGCTTATTCTGAAGGGCAATTCAAATCAATGAATTCTTCTGCAAAATGGTGGGAAAATTTCAATTAATCCACAATAAAGTTGATATTTTTGACCTTGATTTTATTTGACATGCTGCAAGGGATGTATGTGGATGCAAGTAACCTACAGGACAGCACTATACAGTACTCATACAGGTAAAAAAAGACCCATTGATACAAGCAGACACACCCTATACAGATCACACCTGCACCTTAGAAACAGAGAAAAAAGGGCAGATGTGTATAAACACACACAGCTGCTGTAAAAAAAACAAAAAAAAAAAAACAAAGCAAAGTATGCTAATTGGGCAGATGGGATCTTTCTTCTATGTGCATGCATTAGCTAGCATTAGCATAACTACAGAGGATCACAGCTGTGAGTCATCACTTGTCTCTTCTCAGAGGACAAACGCCTCTAAAATTCATTCTGGCATTCAGGTTCATTCACAAACATGAAAGTATGTGGCACTGCGCAATTTTTCAAAAGAATTAAGTGCCTTTTGATTTCCAATCATAGTTACAGCATTTTTTCAAACTCATCACTCATCTATAGGCCAGCTATGAAAAATATGAACATTTTTCTTTTGCTCTGCCCTGTACACACGTACACACACACACACACACACACACACACACACACACACACACACACACACACACACACACACATCTTGACCCAAGTGCTGAGGCCTCCAAGACAAACTGGGACTGCCTGGGCCACACAGTATATTGGTTGTGAGTTTGGTTCATTCATGCTTTGTGCACCGCAAGGAAGGGCACAGCTCTCTGAAATGTGTTGGCAAAGTTCACTGAAGGAGCAAGGTGCCATGCTTTTACTTCCTGTAATGACCCATGAGGGACTTTTTCCAAGCAGCAAGCTGGACTTTACCTTGTTGTGAGCTTTGTTTGCAGAGTCTGAGTTCATGTTGTCCTTATCTGTGAGTCCTGAAGAGGAAAAGTATAGGAGAGGATAAGTATAATATCTTGACAATATGATTATTCCCAATTAATAGTACTTATTATACAACATTATAGTTTATACCACATTATACTTACTGCCTAATGTTTATCCAAATGCAATCTAATTATTTTCTATCTTCTGTTTCGCAATGCTATGTTAATGTTTTTAATATTTTATATACAATTAAACACACTTAGGTCCAGTACTTATTACCACCATTATACCATATTACCAACATTTACAGTGTTCCTTTTATTCGTGTGTGTGTGTGTGTGTGTGTGTGTGTGTGTGTGTGTGTGTGTGTGCCTACTCACTGTCATTGTTGGATCCACTCTCCATAGCTCCATAAGGAGGGGCCAACAGTCCAGCCAAGCTCTGACGATACTTCTACAAGATAAAACACACACACACACACACACACACACACGCATCAGAATTTATGTCAGTCTTGAAAACATTCACACCTCTGTTATTATGATGGATCATTTATAAGACACTGTCATTAAACATCAAAACCCATCTCTCTTACACACACACACACACACACACACACACACACACAGCATTACTTTCAAAACACTCACACACACACTGCAAGAGCCTCTCAAAACAAAGCCCTTTGTACAACCAAGATCATTTACATGCAGAACAACTAACATTATATAACACACACACACACACACACACACACACACACACACACACACACACGCTCGCAGCAGCATTCATACCAGGGTTAATCAGTGTACAGATGCTGCTCTTGCAGCTGTTAAGAACAATAAATTGTGTTTGCATTTCTATAGGAGAGACACTGAAATATACATAGCAGGTCATTTTCTGCCTTTGCTCTTCTGCAAGGTTATTATCAAGCAACCTATGCCCTCTGAGGACGGACACACACACACACGCACAGAGGAGAGAGACAGAGACAGCATCTGTTTGACCTAAGCACACAAGCACCCCCCTGTTAATGTCTTTTTTGCACATAAACACACAGAAGCATGAAAAACATTGCAAAACCATTTCTGGAATTTTTTTCATTTTGTGAGACAAAAAAAAAGAAAGAAAAAAAAAACAAGTAAACATGACAGTGAACACGCTCTAGCTGATGTGCACAACACAAACTACACAGTGTTACAGTCGCGGAGTCAGACTCACCTGCGGTAACACACTCGGCTGCCTAATACTGGAGGGACTGAAACCCTAGAGAGGTGCCCTCTGCTCCTTTACAACTCACACACTGGCCACCGGATAGCATCCTGCTCAAAACAAGCTGTTCTCCTCCTTTCTTTCTTCCTCTCCTTCCCTCTCTCTCTCTCTCTCTCTCTCTCTCTCTCTCACACACACACACAGTCACCCTAGTGTTTTCTCAGTCTCTCACTCCCCGTCTCTCGCCACGATCAAGCCAAGAACCAAACCACTTTCTCTAACAGGTTACCACGGTGATCTGAGTCTCCCTACAACTGAGCTACTCTAGTGGAGGAGGAGAGCGGGGGGGGGGGGGCGAGAAAGGAAGCAGAGGAGAGAAAGAAAGGAGTAGTGAGGGTGCGGATGGCGAGAGGGAGGGCAGGAGGAAAGGCAAGGAAGGAGGCTGGCCAAAGACACAACATGGCCAACAGAGGAGAGAGGAAATGGGCAAGAGAAATGTAGCAGGTGAAAAGGACAGAGGAGTAAATGAGGGTGTGTGAGTAAGACTTAGTCCAGGCCAACCAACCATCTGCTGTTTGATAAACTGTATGTTAACACATATCTGTCACAAACAACAAGCTGTTTTGTACATTTACACCCCATTTATTCATCTCACTTTCATTTGGTGTTGTGAATTATGGAGCAGCGCTTTTTTTCCCCCCCTTTCATCCTTTCATCAAACACATGACTGCATTCATCCTGTAGCTTTCTAGTCTTCACCACAAACAAGCACATGCACACAAATGAATCCATGCACGCACGCGTGCGCGCGCACACACACACACACACACACACACACACACACACACACACACACACCACACACACACACACACACACACACACACACACACACACACACACACACACACACACACACAGATCCTTTTTACTATCAGCTGAATAAGATTCAAAAGAGAACCACCTTGGGCTACGTTTTCTGCTTTACGTCTACTGTCCTAAAATAGACGGCAGAGAGCGAGACTGAGTGCACTTAGACGACAAACAAACACACTACAAGCCAGATAAGATGGCACACGCGCTTTAATAACCAATTATTGTCTTGTTGTATCTCGCTTTTACATGTTCCTGTGCCGTAACATGGAGATATCAATGCTTCAGCAAATCTAATTTACCCAGCAATAATAATATTTCAGGAGGTCATCATACTTTTCATAATGGCAACAATGGAGAGATAAATACAGTTTTATACTGATGTCGCGAGCAGAGCAAGCTACAAGCTGTCAGTGTTCAAAAGTCTTGTCTATTTTTTTTTTTATTCATACCAAGGCTGTTTGTTCAATTTTTTACCCATGCATAACACAGAAAAACACCGTCTAAATAACCAACATTTTTATAACCAAAACCTTTATTATGTGAAAATGTTCCATGTTTCAATCAATATTTAATACACAGAAAATCTGAGTGAATACTTTTTTACTCTTTTTTTCCCTTTTTAGAGCAGTAAAGAAAGCCTGAAAAGCTTTATTTAATCGGCGAAGTAAAAACCTAGCAGCAGAATCTGATGTATCATCTTTGTCTAGTCTGGTGACTTCACTTCTCCCAACTCTGCACCCCCAGATTTTCATTTTCCCCTTTTTCAAACTTGCAGTAGCCCTAAACGACGCTGACTCAAGTGACATCAGTTGAGGACTTTTGTCAGACATCATGTAGCTCCCTCTGGAACTGCAAATAATATATGTAGTCTTAAGCCCCAAAGACTGGTAAACAGACTGTGACGTGTCCCCTGTAAGTCGCTACATTTGAAGTCAGTGGAAAATTAAAAGGCCCAGTGTGTAAGGTTTTTACATAGTCGGCAGAAATTCAAGATCATAATTATATTAGTGTACAGTCACCGAAAAATAGGAATGGTTTTGTTATCTGAGACCGGTCCTCTTCCACAGAGACTGCCATGTTATATAGATCGAGAGAACGGACAGACACTGGCTCTAGATAGACAGTTTGTTGTCGCCACCATAGTTTCTCTTTCATATTTGGAATGAGAGGGTGAGGTGAGGGGTTGCAATGAGCTACACCACTGGATACTACTAAATACAGCCAGCTAACACTGGTCCTTTAAGGAAGCAGTAGTGTCAGAATTATAAGCATCAAAGCATAAATTCATATAAGAAAAAAATCAAAAGCAAAACTAAATCAATTCAGAAGATCAAAGAGAAGAGCAGAGGCAGAATATGAGATTAGAGCTCGACTGGAAGAGGCAGACACTTGGGTGCCAACTGCAGAAGCTACAGTAAACCAATCCACTCTGCCAGACTTCCTCCTGAGAGCGACTCCCCAGGGAATGCTCCAGGTAACCTCAACAAGGAGGCCCACAGAGAGGCCACTACAATGCTAACTCTCAAAGGAGATGCCAGGGCCTGGCTATTGAGTGCTGCCAGTTGCTTCCACTTCTTCCAGTTTAGCGACTAGTATCTTTGCAACATCTGATGCTGCTGACTGTGAGTTTTTATATTCTAGACGTGACTCATCAATACTTTTTCCACTCTCATGTGGTACACACTGACTTGTTTTATTGATGGGAGTTATATCTGCGATGTACCAGTGTTAGCCAGGAATATCAATACTCTTACCCATTTCAACGCCCTCCATCTATGACCTTTTCATGCTCATCTGTACTGTACTTTGCATTTTTATTGGTTTAATATCTACTGCCTGTTAATATCACAGATTTCCTACTGTTTGAAGATGTGTACTGAGTGGACAATAGCTGTTCTCATTCTTTATATGAAGGGGCCATTTTGATTTGTCATTTTAAGTGAGGTGTAAGTAATGATGTTAATTACAGGAATGGAAAGTTACATGAATGGAGCCGTTCATGTTATTAATTACACCTATGGTTTTCCTGTGGTGACCTGCCAAAATCTCTCCTGTGAAAGAGGCAGAGTTTAACTATGTTTTAACTACACCATTCTGCCTGTATATAGAGAAAAATAGTAATTGTTCAAGCAGATTAAGCCATGATCACAAGCTTATTGATGACACAATTACTCTGATCACCTTGGGATATAATATCTCACCTCTTCTTTACCATTCAGAAAATATTGATAGCCCACAGGTACCTGAGCGCAGGAGTGAAATCTCAGCATTCAGCTTGTTTTATTTAGAAAGGTAAGGAAGAATATAACGTATCACTTTTAAATTTGACCATTACCCAGCGCTAAACATGTAACACATACTGTATATATATATATATATATATATATATATATATAGCTCTTGGTGCACTGGTTTGGTTTGTGCTGTGAATGTCATCAAGCAACAGCAAGGTCTGAAAACAATATGACATCTAATACCACACACAAGCACACAGGTACTGGTGATACACATTCATCTCTCCCTCTCTAATGCCTTTATCAGCTCACTGTTGAGTGTCACCTGAGGTCTCGCAGGTGAAACAGAGGGCACCGTTATGGTGGACAGCCCTCTTGTGGCTGAAGGCACAATTACAATGGAAGATTATCTGAAAATGTGAGGGAAACTTTTTTTTTTCAAGCCTGAAACCTTTAGGTAAGTTAAAAAAGACAGAGTTCTTGCTGAATCATGAGGTTCCAGCTCATACAGTACAGCAGCCCGTGCTTTTAAAACACTCTGTTAATCTCTCACCCCAGAGGCTCTGAACTCCCTCTGTCGAGCAGCTCGCTCGTCTCTCTGCTAACAATGGTAGCGTGGCGTGGTGTGTTATCCAGGATGGACTCCCCAAACGCCGTCCCAATCCCCAGTGTACAGATAGTGACTGCATCCTGCACACAAACACAACACATTTGTTTAAACTGCTGCTTGTTTTAGAAGAAAGTAAAGTTGTCATGTGTTATTCTCTCCCACACAGAGACAATAACTTGTCTCCCACACAGAGACAATAACTTACATGAACATGGATAAAAAGAGGCCCCTAGAAAACTGAATAATAAGGAATCATACTGGTCCTGCTTGTGGCTAAATACACTACTAGGGCTGCAAAAAAAACAATTATTTCAATATCAAAATTATCATCTTTATCGCCATCACAATTTTCTAGAGCCCAAGGTGATGTCATCAAACATCTTGTTGTCCAAGTCTAAAACCAAACACAATCACTACCTCCCTACGTTAAGACACGAAAAGCAGGATATATTCACAATTTATAAGCTGCAACAATCTTTCTAACTGATTGATGATTTGATTATCTAAGTGAATCAATTATCATAATCCATTAATTGCTGTATTGGAGACACTACACAGCAACAGCAAAAAAGATATAATCACTCAGGAAAGTTTTATAGATATCTGACAGACTAGGAGCAGACAGATTAACATGGTAATTATTGCAAATAAAATCTGGTGAGGGACTAGTAAACGGAGTCTCCTTGTAAGGAAAATATCTCTGGGTGCTAGATATACTGACAGGCTAGGAGGCAAGCACACACACACATACACACATGCTATCCACTGATTTGGACAAATATTCTGCATGCTATGGAAACCTTTTCAACTGTCCACACTGACATATCAAATATAGCCACTGAAACTAGGTCACCAATGGCACTTTAGGGCTACATACATAAAAAGGATGTTTCACAATGGAGGGGCTTCTTATCTCTTTAACAATCCTCTCCTCACTCTCTCCCTCATGTCATCTTTCTTCCTCTGTATGGCTGCCATAACGCCTGTCCACACTCCATAAAGGCATACCATGGCAGAGCACAGTTCTCAGGATCTTGTTTTCTGTGCCGCAGCAGTTTGGCGCTGGCATATTTAAGCAGGAGACATGAGCTAATGGCTGTAGTAATGTCATCATTGAAGAGAGTTGTGCAGACCAGCCTCTCGAACATGAAGAGCGCCCCGTCGACAGAGAAGGTTATGATAAAAATAGTACAAAAAGGGAGTAGGAAAATGGTAGCCATGAATAATCACGATCTTCACAAAAATAGAAAGCAAATTATAGAATGAACCCCATAGTGTTCAAGACTCATTATTCATTCATTCATCTGTGATTCAAAGGATTTACGGGAAACAGAGGAGACACACACGGCAGCAGCACAGGTAAAAATAAGCAGTGTGTGCATGTAGCTGTGATCTGACTTATATGGCTTACTCTTACCTGGTGGTTGGCAGTTTCTGACACTTTGACATCCAGAGAGCCAGACAGGACAGCGTACCAACTGGTGCCTATGTCTCCCTGTCGAAACACTGCAAACAGTACAACATTCAACAGTGTAGAGTGCTGTGATTTTTTTTTCCTAAATCGCTGTGTAGAGATAGATTCATGAACACAACAGATTCATTTACTCATAAAAATAAAAGCATATGCCATCACTACCTAATATCATCACAATGTAAAAAAACAAAACGTCATTCACAGGTTCCAGCTTCTCTCATGTCATTTGCAGAGTTCTCTTTTACATGAGCGTAAATATCTATTGAATATCTAAATGTAACAATTTTAAGTTTCTCTTTGAGCTAACTATCACTAGTTATACATTTTATAGACAAAACAATTATTTTTAGTAAAAAGTAACTGGACGATGAATCAGTGATGAAATACTTGAAGAAAGTGATCAAATGTGCTTACATCCATTTCCCATAAATGCATCATCATTTGCATGCAGAAAAAACATCGCCTGCAGCACGACTGTCATATACACTGAATGTAATGCATATGTGATGCCTTTTCCAGACATTCATAGAAGGCATTAGCGCAGATCTGCAATAAGAGCGAGGTGGGGAACCTGTGGAAGGCTTTGACCTCTCTCAGTCTGGTCAATATAATGTCCACATCCTCCTGAGTGCTCAGAAGGCCTGTGAACAAAAGAACCATTCATTAGATCAAACCTGAGCTGTTAAAAAGAAACATATCAGTGGTTTGTCATGTTTTGGCCTATTAGCTCCAAAACAAAATGATTAACTGGAGGATGTAACTTGTTCACTGTTATGATTATCCATCTTAAGCTTGAGTCACTGCACAGAGGGTACAAAATCAATCAAAACCTACTGTATGCTTAAGAAAGAGGTTGAAGCAATGTTAATATTTGGTAATTAGTAACTAATGGACAAAACATGAAAAAAATCAGTGGTATTGTCCAAGATAAAAGGCAGTCTATTGTTTTAGTGTTATGTATACGTTTGGATTGTGTGTGTGTGTGAGCATGCGGCTTTATTGTACGGCCTGGTGTCTTAGCGATAACAGTGTCGAGCTGCAGGCGATACTTCTCTCGGCTCAGACCCCCCGCAGGGTGTTGATGCAACTACATTTGTACTAAGCATTTCTAATACGCTTAAATCTGAACGCAGCACGCACACACACACACAATAATAACACACACAGCATCTTATTGTCAAAGCAATACAATTGCTGGATATCTACGGGTGCAGACACGAACACACAGAAGTTTGATCTGAGCTTACTTCTGTTCTGAGATGTGTGGTGGTGAAAAACTACAAAGCCAGAAGATCTCAGAGTAACACACACTGCAGTTATCCCCATTCATTCACTTATTTTGCTTTGCCAGTGACTCATCCTTGCATTTGTCTGTGTCTGTGTGTGTTCATAGAGAATAGCTACTGCTGTATGGCTTCTTCCTTCACAGACGAGAGGTTGTCTATGCCCTCTCCTCCTTCAGCTCCTTCCCTTGCTGCCAGCTCTCTCTTCTTTGTCTGCCTCCACAAGAATTTCCTGTTTCTCTCAGGAACATGATAGGCAAGCTGGGAAAGAACACCCCCCACCCCTCCCTTCTTCTTTAGGCTACCCATTTTCTCCTCCATCCATTAAGTCCCACCACTAACACACCCGACTCACTATCCTCCCATTGTCCCTTTAGTTTCAGCTTAAGCTCACAGGCAGCGATGACTGCCTCTATTAGCCACACACACATGTACATACAGGGATAAACACACATATATTTGTGTCCTGGAGCTCTAGTACATTTTTCCTCCATGTCGGACGGTATCTCAGATAAAACAGACTTAGCCTCAAGGGCTGCGCTGCACAACACATCTCTCCAACCTACAACATCTGCCACGCACTGTGGGCCATTACAGATGGGTCTTCTTCTCTTCTGTCTTTATATCCTTTTTTTTTTCGGATCTCTGACTCATCCTCCCATCATCCGCCCACTGGCGGCGTATTAGTGCTCCAACATAGCATCATATCCCAAAGTGTAGGCCAGGTTATTTAGACAGGGACTTCACACTGCAACAGGAGAGACAGTGAGGTTAACTCTGCAGGTTGAATCGGTATCACCAACATCACCCTTCACTCTATCTGTTCTACAGTGAAACTGTTAAGATGCATCAGTTATAATCCCCTGGTTAAATCCTTGTTCGCTTCTGTCTTTCTCTTTTCCAGCGCATGTCATTTCTCCCGTCTTGTCCAGGAGGAATCTTCCTCCTGAAGCGCTGGTGTGAGACGGATGTGACCTGAGCTGTTCACCTGATATCTCCCTTCACACCCCTTTTTCTCTCTTCCTGATTCCCTACTCAGCTTACTCCTCTACTGTTCATGTTAGCAGAGATCTCAGCTTTCAACCACAAATTATAGCCACACAAACACACACACACACACGACCAGCATGACACACTGAAGAGAAAATTCAAGAGACACCAGAAGGTTCAGCAGATTGTTTTAGGAAACATCCATCTGGAAAAATACACTGTTTCCAGACAAAATAAATCATAGGTTGATTTGTGGCAGCCAACCAAAATGTCAGAAGCGTCAACACAAACAGATTTCCCGGGTTGCCAGATAATGAATGCGTTACACTAGCAGAGAGAAACTCTTGAATTATTATGTATCAGCTCTTTTCCACTCTGATCTACCGCTAACAACCTGAGATCTTGTTAAAACACTGAATAATAATCAACATAAAGTTTACAATGCATTAACTGAAAAAAAAAATCTAATGAAATTGCTCATCCAACGTGGACATAATTGAAAAATAACCAGATTTGTTTTGAATGTGTGTGTGTGTGTGTGTGTGTGTGAACTGATGACAATGCTCAATGCTTTTAGTTCCCTGCAGCAGCAGCAGGACATCAAACTGCAACCAAGCATCTGGACCTGGTGCTGTGTGTGTGTGTTGAGTGGGACGGACCGGAAACACTGCACACAACAAATCTGATCTTATCTCACACACTTCACACTCACTAGCAATAAATGTCTCCGGACAGATATATTAGAGACAGTCGATCTAACCTCTGTCTTCTTTACATTCTCCTCTGCCTCTCCTCGCCAATTTGCTCACATCAACAGTTAATGAGATGAAAGCTACCAAACACACGCTGCACACACACACACACACACACATATACTGCTGATATTGATTGAATAAGGAGGTGCATAGCTGGGTGAGCACTGAGTGCTCTCCAGTAAGATCCTGTCCTGTTTAATATTACTACCCAGGCTGCCTACTGACACTAATCTACTACTGCATATGAGCCTAGAATAGTTTATTTAACACCAGATTGGACAATGATTGTAATATGTTTTCGCACGCATAAGAAACCTACACTCACTGCTAAATGAATTTATATCATATTTTACCCAATTTGACAAAAGATTACACTCCAACTAACTTGAAAGAATTGGGTAATACAAAAATCAACAGAAAATGAATAACAAATATTTTAATTCATTTCTTTAAACAAAATATAGTGGTTCAAGCTTCCAAAATGTGAGTATTTTATAACAGAAACTAAATATATTTGGGTTTTGACTGTCTGCCGGACAAAACGCAATGAATTACTTAATTCTTGGGTTGGTGCTGCGACAGGCATTTTTCACCATTTTCTGACACGTCATAGAGCAACCATATCAACTAATGAATCAAGAAGATAATCAGATGATAGCCAAATAATGAAAATAACACTTCAGTTGCAGCACTGCGCTAATTCCGCTTATCAGTGACAAATTACAGTGGCACATTGTATTTACATGCATCCAATCGTATTACAGGTGAGAATGAGAAGACAAGATGGTAGCTTCACGTTGCCAATAGTAACGTGGGGATGTGTCATAGTGAGGTGTGTACAGTATGTGTGGGTGTATAAGCTATGGGGTGCATGTCTCATATCTCACTGTTTGATTTAGGTGTGAGGTAAATCATCTAAAGTAATTAGCGTAGAGGCTGCCATTTCATCTTGTTTACTTATTTAAGCCCGCTCCCTTGGATACTATGCCTTTTCTGAGACAGACCTCGGATGTTAACTGGGCAGATACAGCATGGAAACACTGCAGCTTCTAGATTGTGGAATAAGACTTGTGAATAGACATGCTGTAAATTGTCTGTTGAGTTATTCTGACCTGTTCAGTCAGACCATGACATATTGGGGCAAAAAAATGGACATAAAAAAATCATCATTGAGGAAATCATTGTACAAGCTATGGTAGTATTTTAAAATGTATGGCTACTTGATTTTAAGCAGGTAGACATAAACCATGCGTCTAATCGGCCACCTATCACAGCTCATGCAGTGCAGAGACATCCCAGTGAACCTCGAAGCCACCAACGCCTTTTTGACCCATCACACACAAAAACAGCATTTTCCAATAAAGACAATATTGTTACACACTGCAGCCCTTACTATCGCTGGATGTGTGCGGAGATTGAATGAAAACGCTACAGCCTGTAGTGTGAGCAAAACAAGGCGTTTCGTGCTATTACCGCACACTCGCACACTGCACACGCAGCGATCGCCGGTTGCGATTAATCACGTTGAATTGAAAGAGGGTCGGGAAAACGCAATCATCGCCGTGTGCTTAATGCGCGGCGTGGAAGTGTCTCGCGCAGTGTGTGCGTTCACCCACCTTTTATCCAGGCAGCAGATCCACTCGCCGACGGAGTTTAGGGGACGTCTGCACCGCGACTATCTTACCCGGTCGTGTGACGGTAAAAACGCTGCGATGCTACCGAGTGAAGCCCCGGTTGTCGGTGGTCGTTACCATCGTGAGCTCCGGCTGCGCCCCTCCCGCCCTACGAGCTGCTCACGACAACCAGAGACCGCTGCTGATGCCGTTGCTGCTGCCGCCTATCATGGCATGCAGATGACTTGTGTCAGACTGCCTTAATGGGCTCTCTTTGTAGAGATCGGAGGGCTCACAACAGCATGATACACACTGCAAAGAAATGGACATAATTAAACATCAGGTTATAATATATTAAGTCAGTTGTTAGGCTACTATAGCATATATAATGTGTACAGTACACCAGCCTGTGTGCAAGCACATTTGAAGTAGGCAATATCAACAAACACATTCAAATACTTCAGTATCACTACTTGTGTGCTCCCACCAGTGGTGTGCACAGGGGTGAGCAGTGAAGGGCAAGGTTTCTGTTGATTTGTTCTGTACACGTGACATCTATTGCACGTCTGTCCGTCCTGGGAGAGCGATCCCTCCTCTGTGGCTCCTGAGGTTTCTTCCACCTTTTTTCCCCTGTTAAAAGGGTTTTTCCTCACTCGAACAAACCAAGGGTCTAAGGACAGAGGGTGTCACTCCCTGTACAGACTGTAAAGCCTCAGAGGCAAAATGTGTTTTGTGTCTTTGGGATATACAAATAAAATTTGATTTGACGGAAAGGGGTGTCGTTTGTCATTCTGGTCAGCAGAAATGCCTCTGGTTACGCTAGTGCTGCTCCAGTGTGACATTAGGGGAAACAACGCAACAAAGCAGCTAACTGGTGCACACTGGAATGTAAAATACCGCATTGTTCATTTTCCAACGTTTAATTGATCGCAAATGAGCTAGCATCTTGTTACACAAATGACTGTCACTCACAGATACATTTGCAGGTATAGCCTACAGGGCTGTCACATGTTTGCACCTAAAGTTTTTGATTTGATTGGTGAAACATGTCAAAATTAACAGGCAGAGAAATTATCTAATGTTGCTGTTATCAAGTTTTGGATGTTGTTAATTTGTTGCAATGTCCTAAACCTTATATCATATATGACCTACATAAACAAATGAGACCATCAATGAATAAGGCTATTCTATATATTTTAATTATTCGTGAATGCTTGCCACCAGGTTGACTCCCTTCAATCACTTTTGTCCAGGGGCTGCCAGACTAATACAGAATGAGAGTTCCTTGTAGCTACTTAACTGTAGAAGAAATGACTTCCCTTCACATTCACCGACTTATTTCTATCCTTGTTCAAAGTATCATAATACAATGGGATCTGTAAGAGCAAAATCTGATGAGAAAGGAGGAGAGAAGCCAAATCTGGAGCATTTTCAGTATAAGGTCCATATATGCAACATTACATAAACAAGCTGTTTATAATCATTGCTTGTATATATAGAGGTTTTGATGTGCCTAAATTAAGATCAATGCAAGATGTCGTGGCCCTGAAGGATGCCTCTTGTGAAATGGTGTCTGAACACTATATAAGAAAGCAGCGCATTTGCACTTGCTTTGTTTCAAGTCAAGTCATGAGAGACAGAGGCAGAGCGGCAGCAGCAGCAGAGATGCAGCCTGTCACCAGGATGACCGCAGCCACCGCAGCAAATGGAGGAAGGGAGTGAGGGAGGGAGGATGAGGAGGAACAGGGAGGTTTTGAGCATTCAGCACAACCTAAAACCATAACTTACGTCCCACCCATACTCTATATGAAACAGAAGAGGAGGAAACAGAAGATGCAAGAGGAATTTAGGGATTTATTCTGTGTTTGGTGTCCGCTCTGGAAAAGTATGGCAGGTCAGATAGAAAGAGGAGAAAGCAAGGAACAAGGAAAATGAGACACTGAGGGAATACTGCTCGATGTCGTAACCTCTTTTTCCCCCATTTCATCTTGCATACTGACATCGTTAAAGCCATTAGTTCTACCGCATCAGGTGAATTACAGTTCGAATGAGTGCACTGTGGCAGCTGGATGTTTGTGCCTGTCTGACTGCATCTGTTGAGATTCAGCACTTCAGCGTGCTTGACTGTAACACTTGAGGGCAATTAAGCAAGTTTTCACCATATTGTTAAAATGAAGTGTGTGTCAGTCCAGCTGTCTCTTAGTAACGTTCTATTTTTAAGATGTTCTTTCTGAAAAATGTGAAGAGGAGAAAGCAAAGCTAGAAACTATAGGGGGTTTAACTTTATGACGTTATAATAAAAAAATACAATACAAATACAAATTGGAGATCAGTATGTGTCTTGCAAAGAAGTTATTTATACATTTATATATGAAATATAAACCTCAGATATTGATTTTTATCAGTGAATCGTTATCAGTTTGTCTTTCTGGAACTGAAGTTGTCTTTTCGACTTAGTCTTGCAATAAATATTATTGATTATTGACCATTTTAATTTCATCCTTTCAGGGTTTGACTAGGTTCACAATCACAGATATTTTCTACTGCACTAAATACAAAAGCATTAATCTTATATACACCTAAGGGTTCAAGACATATACACGCAAAGCACGCCACAGTACATTTAAAGACCACTCTATATCATGTTTGACCCTGGTGAGAATTAAATCCATAACTCAGTCAGTGTTAGTGCCAAGCTCTACATATTCATCCACACAGAATTACAGCATTATTACTCATGTTGTTAAAATAATATGTGTGCAGTACACACATCTAGACACAAAGTGGCAGTATCATTGTTTATGGATTCATAGATGCACCAACACTTGAGCTTATAAAACTAGTAGTTTAAGGGGCCACAGACTGATTCACAGCACTGTATAAACCAACTGTGCAGAGCTGCAGAACTGCTACATTATGCTGACCTGTGTGTTCATCCCAGCCACAGATCGGGTACAGAGAGAGTGAGTGTGTGTGTGTGCGCGTCTACACTTAAATGTTCAGAGGATTGAGTGCAATTCCCTCATGAAGCTGGGAAACTAAACATGGCTGACTGAACGGATAACCATATGGGGCATGACTGTCTGCAAAATGCAGCTTACATGACACACACACACACACACAGAGCTGATATGATCAGCTGTCAGACAATATCTCGCTGTCAAGAAAGCATCTGTCCTTTCCCTTGACTTTTTATATTAACAGTGCTCATGTGGTGAAGCACCATTAAGGCGGACTGAAAATTATACTAGTACCAGCCACACATGCTGGATTTTTTTTAAAGGTGAATACTAAGATTTGTTGTAACAATAAATTGCAACATACTACCATGCAAAACTATGGCTTAAAAAGGTCAAATCTGTCAACACTGAGATAATTATTTATATAGCATATGTATTTTTTTTCATTTATTGTTCTTAATTGTTGTTTTTAGTCATTTTTATTTTTTCAGCTATTGTTCATAGTGATTGTTTGTCTAGATATGTTTTATTGTTAGTCTCTGTGGCTTATTTTTTTAAAAGCCTAACCATGGACAAGGACCACAAATTAACTATAGCTAGAGTCCTAATATACCTGCATTGCCTGCATTCTATTTGACTGGAAAATCTTACATGTATTGTCCCTATCAATAAATAAATTTAAAAAATGAGAGATGGATTTGATGATTGGCACTGTTGCCTGTTCTAGTCTAGTAGCTAGAACCAGGTTCTGGAACCCCGGCTAGGACTGTTTGAGTTTGTACATACCCCCGTGTCTGCATGGGTCTCTCTGCAGGTACTCCGGCTTCCTCCAACAGTCCAAAGACATGCAGGTTAATGGTTAGTAACTCTGAATTACCCGTAGGTGTGAATGGTTGTTTTCCTCTATGTGTCAGCTCCAGAAGGAAATAGTTTGTCCAGGATGACTTTTGCCCAATGCCAGCTAGGATTAGCTCCAGCCCTCCGTGACCCTGATGAGGATAAGTGGTTATGGAAAATGGATGGATGGAGTTTAAAAAAAAGAAAAGAAAAGAAAGAAATTAAAGCAAGCTTCTCTCAGGACAAACTATGTAATGGCAACAACATATGTTTGGAATTTCTGTACCAAGTATTTCGCACTTCCTACAGCATGTGTGATAAGGTGAAATCAGCCAATTTATTAATGACGTTTTAATAAAATCAAGAGCGACAGCGAAGAAAATGAGCTGGTGTTGCTGTGTCATAAATCTAGCTTTGTGTACAAGCCACTGACACCACCCACAGCAACCTCCCATTATCATCCCCTTCACCTGGGCGTAATCATCATCATCCAGCTCAACATTATGACTGTCCATAAACCAGAATGGCAGTGTTATGAATACAGGCTGTGTTTGTATGTGAGTGCGTGTATACATGAATGGTCATCATTCTTTTTTTGTTTGTTTTTTTTAAATCCTCATGTGAGCCTGAGGAGGCAAGCACTAACTTAGAGAAGTCAGGTGACCTGCTGCTGTGAGAGAAATGGAGTTGAGGACATATCACCATTGATCCCCATTACTCCTCTTACCCACCATCATTTATAAATATCACTGCTCTTGATACTCAGCAGCCATCATACATGTAATTTACTGTTCCTGTTATCCACATGTATCACTCAATTCACATGATTGGCGCTGCCTGCATCTTTCACATTTCACTCCTACCAATGCAGGTTAAACGCTTGCTCATCCTTTGTCTCCATCTTCTCCTCACTCACTTTCTGCAGCCATACCTTCTAAATTTACTTTGGCACCCACCCCTACATCACCCTCATTTTTCCATCTCCACTTCACCCACTTCTCCCCTCCTCCTCCTTTGGTTAGCCTCATTTCAGAATAAGGCTTTGTGATTGGCTAGTATTTTATATCAACTAGGTCCCAGTGCCACCTGGGACAATGGTCTCCAGTCAGATCCAGGTCACAGCAGGCAGAACCATTCTTCGGCTCTGCGCGGATCAGTCCAGTCCAGTTCAGTCCAGTCCATCTGCCACGCAAGCCAACTTCACAGACAGCCATAGCCACTGCACCGACTCACCCACTGGCATCACACACACGCACACAGGTAGGTAGGTAGGCGCACGCACGTACATCAGCAGCTGCATCACTGCTCATTTGCCCCCACAAACACAACATGCACACACAACACGCCAAGACGCGACAGGTGATAGTTGAAGATCTGGCTGAATGCACTAACCTGCATCATGACAGGTGAATATCCACTACTAAAGCTTACATCTTGGAGCCCAGGAGAAGCTCTGTTACAGTGATATTGCTTTTCACAGATGACAGCAGTGGCAGTGATGCTGGGAAAGACAGGTAAAGGTAAGTGAATGTAGCAGTTACCTGCATGTTTAGTAGGATAAGATACAACTGCAGTAGATTATGTGTGCAGCACGGAAGTGAAATAAAAAGCAAAGAGTTGGCATCAGTGGCATTATAATTACCTCCAAGCTTAACCTCAAATGTCCATTTAACACAATGGCAATTTCTTTAACAGGCTGAGCAAAATGTTATGACTTCTACTCTAAGCAATCAACTTATACAGTATAGATGTAACACTTGGCCTCAAAATAGAGGCTAACTTGCCCTCAATGTTGGTACCCACTCACCATCAGTGTTTCTCAGTTACAGAGAAGTTTGCCACAGGATTACAGGAGATAATCCATTTTACAGTATTGAGATTACGAGTCGCCATCTGTCTGCGTTTACCATGAGGGAGCCGTCGGCACCGGCTGACTACATACAGACAGCACTTATATAGCGTAAGGCGAAGCTAAAGAAGGACTGTGTGTAAACTGTTGGCTAATTGGTGGCTAATTGGCTAATTGTTCCGTTGAGTTAGCCGTTGCTTGTCGCTCAACGTCTGGTTACGACCTTTAAACTGCGCGCGCACTCCAGTCAGCTTGTTGAGATTTGCTGCCTTCAAATGCTGTCGTAAACTCCCATTTCGGCCACAGCGCGTTTCACTGTGTCAGTTTTCTTCGCTGTTAACGAGGCTAAGGGCACTTTCAGTGGCACTTTATTTTAGAAACCAAACACACACAAACGCAGCGTTGTGGTGTATTCATGGCTGCAGCGAGGAGAGGACAGAAACACCTGGTGTCAAACAGGGTCAGCAAGCTGACTAAACAAACACTAAAGATATAACTATGCAATTCTAAGACATAACGCCGAGATATTAAGAGTAAAAAGTAGCAATCACACTCTCATTATTATTAATTACCGAAATGTTTCCCGACATATTTACTGGCAACTCCTGTGCACTTGGTCCGCTGTATTCCGGACAGCACATGAAAGCAGTATTGTCCAGAGGTCTCTATTGTTCTGCAAACAAGCACTGTACCTAGCTGTGTACCAGAAACGCCCTTTGGCTACATTATTCACTTTGACGGTGCTGACAATCGCTAATCCTTCAAAATTTGCAGTGAGTGTGAGTACTCAGCTCTGAAAATTGTTGATCTTCATTCTGCATTGATAGCTGCAAGTAATGAGTGAGATATTTGATAGTTTGTCTGTGCAGTAATTACATTAATGACACGCAGGGTTGTGCCAGTTCATTTTAATGAATGTATTCTCATTCCACCTTCCATCAGGCTCTTGCTGTGGTGATGGTGCATTAATATCTGAAGACTACCTACTGACAATGAAGTTTCCAGACCAAGAGCCTGCATTTGTCACCTGCTGCCATCAAACAAATGCAGTAACCTCTTAAAACACCAGCCCTGTTTTCCAGCATATTTATTGCCTTATTTCTACCATTCCACTGTACCAGCAACTCCTTGGATATTATCTACTTGCTCAACACTTTGCCCAGGTGCTTTTATTAGCTGTGAAAAGCCTCTTCCTCGCTCCTAATAAGTCGCCACTTTGGAGAACCTCTATTCCCAAATGATGCGAAGTGATTAGTAGCGTCGAAGTGCTCCTCACAGGATGTCTGACTTCCACGCAAATCAAATGTTCATTTGACACTGGGACTAGTTTACAACCAGGACCAAAGCTGCTGTTATGTTGCTGTTGCCCAGTGTTTCCGTCAGGCACTCATCCAGGCTACCATCCAGCCTGTCCGATCCCATGACGTCTCACACCAGCACGGGCAGGAGAGGCAGGGTTCAGAGCACCAGGGGAACAAAGATAAGAGACACATCTTCCTGCAAATGGACAGCCAGCAGCTCAAACAAGATGGTGGCCCAGTGCTGAGTTCTGGCTCCACACCTCTCCTTTCTCCCAGTAATCCTACCCTGCAGCCCCAAACTTCACTTTTCTCTGGATCCAGGCGTTCAGTGGCTAGTTCCTCGTCTCTCCTGAGCACTGTGGCCAATGCTTCTACTCTAGAATCGTTCCTGCAAGATAACCATCAAGATCAGAGGAGATATCGAGATACCCACAGAGCTGCCTGGCTCAGAAGTTTCTGTAACTGAGGCTGTTTGAGACTCAAGGTGATGGAGGTTGAAGGCAGTGTTTCGAAAGGTGGCAGGGGAAGCAAAGGGGTGGCAGATGGGAAAGGAGATGAGGAAGAGGAGAGAGGAGGTGTCAGCCAGAAAAAGAGGAAGAGGCAAATGGGGAAAGCACCCAGGAGGTTAGTTGAAAAGACAAACCCATAAATCTACCCATCATAAATATTTCCCCGCCAAAGCCTCCTGCACAGGCCTCACTGACAAAGCACCCTAAATCTCCTGTGTCGGATGGCCCTAGTGAAGCATCGAACACATCTCCTCCCTGTCTTGGACAAACATGGTCAGCCACAGGATTAAGCAAACAGAGAGAAGGGAAGAAACTGTGTCTTGACTCTGTTTGACTCCAGGAGACAGTGAGGCAGAATTAAGGATAAAAACGGCCATCAGAAAGTGATAAATACAGCAAAAAGGAGCGAGAGTGAGGCAACAACAGGTTAAAGATGAGAGAGAAGTATACAGAACAGTGCTGCAGGAGAAAGGTGCAACTTAGTGGATGATGTTTTCGAGGAGCCGACGGAAAACAATTACATGCAGAAAAAACTGATGGACCTAAGACAGGAGACGAGGGCCAGTCGTTCCTCAGAGGAACACCGAAGGAGTTCTCACCAGCATGTCAAGGAAAGACAGACCATGGAGGACAGGGAAGGTGAAGGAGACAAGTATCGGCAGGTGAACGAACAATGGGAGGGGCAGAGCAGGCATTTCATTGCACAGGCTGAGGCGTTGACAGAAAAGGGGTTCTGCATGGAGAAAAAGACAGATGCAGGAGTTGAAGAAATTTCTGAAAGGAAAGAGAGAGGCGTGATGCAAGAGGAGGGTATTGACAAGGAAGTTGAGTCCTACAGTGTGGGGAAGAGGAAAAGTGAAGAAGTAGAATGCAAACAGACTCAACAGATGGAAAGAACTGACAAAGAAGAGAAAACAGAGAAAGAGGACACAGCGGTGATGTCAACATGAGGCCAGCTGCACGGAAAGATAATGTAGAGGAGGCCAAGACGACCAGACAGGTCCTGCAGGGATTGAGAACGAGGCTTTGTGTACGAAAGAGGAATCTCAGTCTCATTCAACGCCACCAAGACAGGAAAATCAGAAAATCCCACAGCTTATCGGAATATGATGAAATTCCTGGTGTGCCTGAGGTGTCCGATCAGGAGGATGAGGATGCAGCGGAAGTTGTGAAGAGAAAGGTCAGGTTCTCCTCAGCACCAATCAAGGTAACGAAACCTTTAAATTAATAATGATATAATACAAATTCAGGCTTCGGCATGTTATTCGCTTATTGACAGCTGCAGGGTCACTTATATCCCAACATCACCATGAGCATCAAAGATATACAGCACTAACACCAACGATATAGAAGCTTTTTATTTCAGATTTGCATAATTATTGGGTTAAAAGTTGTGTTTAACTATTAGAGCAGTGTTTGCCCAAAGCCATGTTTCTAATCCATTAGACGAGGAGGAGGAAAGGCAAGACCCCACATGCTTTCTTCTGTCAGCTCAGAGTTGCATTCATATAAAAGCACAGAAAACATTCCTGTGTATGTGTATGGCATTAATCCAGCTCAGTTACATAACAAACAATTGTATTGGTCAGTGTATTATCAGTAATTGACACATGGAAATTGTGTGTATACATTGATTTTTTTGCAATCCTCTACTCATGTCTGTACAGTTTGCTCTCACACTGACAGATTTACCAACATAATCAGTGTTTTCTTGTTCTGTCAATAGCTAAGTCAATGGGCCTACATTTGACATCTGTGTTGTCGTAAGCTGAGCTCAGTGATACAAACTGGGGTGCAATACAAAGAATGTTAATTTTCAGGTGTACTGCACCTATTCCAACAGAGCACGCACAGGACACAATGAGATATTGACCGTGTCCGCCGGCTGAGTATGAGCTTATAAAAGGAGTGGACAGGATGGATGTCTTTCCAGTGGAGATAGAAAAGGGTGTGTGTTCCCAACAGAACCCAGGAGGAAAAGAAATCATGCAAATGGCCATATCCGGTGGTATAGTTCTGAGAGTTTTATTCATAGGAATTCTGTTACTAAACTATTCAGCTGTATGTCAAAAATATTCAAATAAGGTTTTCCCTCTTCATTATGGCTGTTTCTTCTCATGGTGCAGCCTTCCCCCACTAATGTTGGTAATTTGAGCATGTGATTCTTTAATGTGTTTTCCTTGTAGGAGATGATGGTCTCTGCATCAGCATCATAGAATGGGGAGCATGACCAGGGCTGAAAACGAAATCTTTCTGGCCAAGACAGTCACTGAAGGAAACACAAAGGATGGAAGGCACATTTCTCACATCTGTATTGTTTATTGATTGATCCTTTGTTTATATGTCTGTATATACATATGTATATGTATATGTGTGTGTGTGTGTGTGTGTGTGTGTGTGTGTGTGTGTGTGTGTGTGCTTGTTAGATTCGTGAATGACCAGATAGTGGATGTGATGGGTGAGCTTGGTTGGAGGTCTCCCAGCTGCTTTGCAGCCACTGCACTCAAGAACACGTCAGGCCTCGCCAAGTGTTGTCCCAGCCAGTGCAGGTGGTGTGCTGCTGTATTTTTTTTTTTTTTTTCCCACCATTTGTATGCCTTGCTGCCTCTTTTGGGAGAGAGTGTAAAGTCTTTCCTGGTCAGTGACTCACAGGCTACACATCAGTGTATTTTGGGGCTGATGTCAGTTTTAGAGCTGTCCATCTGATCAGTGACTCCAGAAGTGTTTGCTACATTAGTGGTGTTATTTAAAGATGGAGCAGTGGTAGCAAGATAACTATGTATATGTACTATTAATATAGGATATATTATTATATACTTTCTGCAAACCATTTTCCTGCTTTGTGATGTAGCCCAGTGACAAACTTATTAATTCAATGTTTGTTTTCAGCAACACCTCCAAATTTCTCTAGATACCTAATTGTCGGCAATGCCAACTATACTTAAACTAATGACGACACAAATCGATCACATGAATCATTAATGCAATTGGTGGCACCTAGCGGCCAGGTCTGGTGAAACAAGCTGGCATTTGCTCCCAGCTTGACAGAGTTCTTCTCTGTTTGGCTGCAGGTTTTGATTGGTCGAGAGAAGGCGGAGAGCGAGGTAAGTACCTAATTGATCAATGAGCCTGGAAATGGAAAAAACATCCAGAAAGGTGAGTTTTCCAAAAGAGAAGCGGAGTGTTGGTCGTGTTTGATTTCTTTTGGTGATTTGATCGGATTTCTTTCTCTGTGTGTGTCTTTTTTAAAAATATGAAGAGAGGAAGCACGGGTGGAGATGAATATAACGATAGTAGCATGTCAGAGAGGTGCTCAGTGGCCGAGGAAGAGGAGGAAGATGATGATGATGATGAAGAAGAGGATGATGTGTCTGTTCTTTCCAGCCAGGACAACTACCAGCTCTGCCTCAAATACCAGCAGGTACTTCACATTCAACATTAACTCATTGACATCCATAAACAAGGTAAAATATTCAGTATGCACCAAACGTACTGGATATCAACTGGTGAGGTAACCCTAAACCCATTTCACTTTAGTTTTATCATTCAATGATAAGTATAGTAAATAAATATAGTATAGTTGTCAGTACTACACTTTGCATGGAATATAAAAGTTGTCTTTCCACCCTGTCTAATTAGGGGCTTCAGTCAAAACTACGGGCGAGCAGCCCAACTTCACCATGTTAGAGAAAAGGTAGGTCACTCAGCTGAGACTGAGATATCTCTCTCTTCTCACACACACAAACACACTCTCACTAATAACTGTACGCACTTTAATACACTACCTTTGCATCCACATTTGGAACAGTCTGACCCATTTAACTGTGGATGAGATGGCTGGGTGTGGAGTTACTAGGACATGGGCTGCGTTCCAACACTTGTCCACGTCAGCCCTGCTTTTCTGCCTTTGCCTTGAAGTAATCACCACTGTGACATAACTGGGTTGAAGAAGAAAATCTGGCTTTCTGTCCGACTGCATGAGATCAAAAACACGCTATTTGTTTTATCAAAACTCTTGCAGTAAGAGAACTGAAGAAATGTCCCTAACTCTAAGAATAGTTTGACACATGACGTGACGACAAAATGGCCTTTTCTTTTTCCTTTTGCTTTGTGTATATGATTATCACAGACATGCATTCATAAACTATACATAATGTAATCTTACCGTATGTCTGCCAAGTTAAAGGCATTGGAGGAGCAGCAGGCCTGTTGGGAGAGCCAGAAGGATGAGTTGGAGCAAAGAGTGGAGGATGGAGAGGAGAAAGCTGACAAACTAGAGAAGTATGATGCTATGGACTGCATACTGCATATATCTTAGAAATGCATTATGCCATGGTAGACAGGATAGATCTGTAAGTATATGCAGAATTAGGTCACAGACGGAGTGGGAGTCTAAAGCCTGTGAGAGGATAATCTTGTTAAGAAAAGAAACATTATGATAATGATGAGTTTGGGAGGGTTTTAACGCCTCACTCTTTATCAGGTACTGGCAAGAGGCCCAGACCCTGTGCAGGGTTGCAGCCAGCGACTGGCTGATGCCCAGAGCCAGTCAGAAAGCTTGGAGATCAAATACAGCAAGGCTAAGAGACTGGTCAGAGAATACCAGAGCAGGTATTTATCTAATTCATCCAATCCAGTTATTTCTCTGGCAATATGGAACATTATTTTTAAATTACTGGGTGTGTTTGGTGAGATGGTGAATCATGTGAACCTCCTCCCATCATAGATTTGGAATTAAAGAACTTTTCAAATGTTTTTTTTTTTTTTTTTTTTTTTTTTTTTTTTTTTTTTTTCAGAGAGGAGGAGAGGGAAAAAAGAGAAGCCGAGTTGAGGAGAGAAATGGAGGAGAGAGATAAGCTGCACAGAGAGGCAGTTGAAAGACTTCAGAACCAGGTGAGAGGAGGCTCCTCAACTTCGTATGGATTTATTTTTGTGGAGCCCGGCTGTTTTCTGCAGTCATTGTTTCACACACTGTTTATCACAGATAACACAGTTGAGGAGAGGAAAGAGACTGACAGAAAGAACCACTCTGGACTCTTCAGTCACGGGTAGGATTTCTGTCGTGTCTTTTGACTTTGAGTCACAAGGAATGTTCAAACCACTTTAAGTTTCAAATTTTAAACTTTTTCACTGTTTGTGTCTCAGGCCCAGACTGGGTATATTCTGTCCCGGATACAGATCGCCAGACTGCAGTGCTCACATAGCCAGAGCTCAGCTCGCCCAGAAATCAAAGCGCCACCCGCCCTCTCGAGACAAACTTAGAGAGAGCTTTAGAAAACAGGTAGGGGCCACTGCTGGAAAACTGACAATTTGCTGTTTCTGACTGTAGCTTGACACACACACACACACACATATGTCCTCATGTTGCTTTTAGGAAGATGAATCTCAGAAACAACAGGAGAGCCAAGTGCTGACTGCTTCCACGGTGGTACAGAGGAGCTGCAGAAGTGACCTGTCCAGCACGCCGTCTTCTCACCTCAGTCCTCAACCTAACACTGGCTCTTGTCTTCAATTCTCCCATCTACATAAATGACAGTGTCACACCTTCACCTGCAAATCCTCCCAGATCGAGGGAAGTCCAAAAGGAAATTTCTGACTTCAGGCAGGGTCGCTTGTCTTTCTTTGTCTTAGATCAAACTATCATGATTTAAAAGCCATAGTATTTTATAGATTACTCGTACGGTGTCTCTGTTATTTGTCAAGACCAGCTATTTTGGTGGTGATATACTTTTCCTGATGCTTTTTTTTAATTTATTGACTGTTTCTTTTCAGTGGCCTTCGCAAGTCTCTCAGCAAAAGGAGAAGTGATAAACAACGTAAAAGATCCATAAACAGGTGTCATATCACATAAAATACAAAAATGTTAATATTACATATTAAATTAAAAATTATGTGACCTGATAGGCCAATTGTATCTCACACATGACTTGTTTTTGTGCCAGATATTGAAAAAGGGGTGAAAAATGCGAAAAAAGTGTCCAACGTTTTATTGAAATGTGTTTTGTACCAGAGCTGCAGGGTGATTTCCAGTGGATGAGCCCGCCGAGTCTGGTCAGGCCTGTCACCTCCATGCCTTCTGCCTGCCTTTCCCTGGTTCGGAGACGCAGGAGAGAAAAGAAGAGGAGGGTGAGCGTAGGCAGGGAGAGGTATTCGATCTGTGTCCAGCAGCAGAGCTAATCGCACCTGACCACCACAGGCAGAAGAGACCAGGTAAGCAAAAAATGGACTCGTGGATAAAATGTGCACACGGCTCACTGGAGGCTAAACAGGCTAATGAGAATATGAATTCTGCTCACAGTCTTCTCTGCATGCCGTCCTTCTCCCCTGGGTGAATTTTGTGATGTAGATAACAGACAACAGAAATCCTATGACAGTATGTAGACTACTGTGGGGCAGCCTTTTTTCTTACTTCCAGAGTATTGGCTCACCAGTGTGCAGCTCCAGCATGGTGGGTCAGTGTCTCTGATCTCCTCTGACACTCACACTTTCACCTTTTCCTCCACTGAGGTGAGTCTGTCCTCCCTCTCCTTTATCTTTCCTTTTCTCTTACTACCTACCCCCACGCGCACTCTTTGTCCAATCTTTCTTTCCCAAGTCTACTCTCTTAGTTACAGTTTCCTCCTCAGTTCTGTCTTTCCCAGGTCACTCACTCTCTGTCTGTCTTGCATTTTGTCTCTGGTGTCCTGTCAGACGTTGGACGATGACCCAGTTCCCACCAATAATAACAACCAGTGGCAAAGTCGACCCGTGTTGGAGTGGACTAACCAGCAGGTGTGTCTGTGGTTAATCGCCATGAACATGGACCAGTACGCGTCTGAGTTCGCTGCCAAAGGTGTGGATGGGACACAGCTGCTCAACATGGACAGTGAGAAACTCAAAGTGAGTGGTAGATTCTGTACTTTATAAAATAAATAATAACTGGAATCTGGAATACTGTATTCTAATATAAAACAATATTTTAAACTATTCAAACATCCATTATTACTAACCTAAAGTTCTACAGAATCCATGCTTCTTCTGTTTACATTCACATGCGTCTTCTTTCATTTCTCTTTCAGGCTCTGGGAGTGTGCAGCCATAGCGACCGCTCTGTGCTCAAGAAGAAGCTGAAGGAGATGAAGAAAGGCGAGGAAAAGGGACAAAAGAAAGGAGAGAAGAGGCCGAAAGAGGAAAAGGAGAAAGAAGAACATGGTTTGGAAAAGGAGAGCGAAGAAAAGGAGAAGTCGAGGATGATGACGATGGTGATTGGCGAGAAGCCCGTAAAAGACAGCAGACGCAGTGGCAAAACTGTAAGAAGCGAGTCGCTCTTATAACAGCGACGTCTGAGATGCACCACCAGCATGAGGCTGTGTTTGCAGTCAAACAAATACACTTGAATCAGACTCTGTTTAGTCAATAGAAACCGTTAGATCTACTGCCCATACCCTCTGTTGCTCACATCTTAATAGTTACCATTTAAGATACAGAACACTGTTTGTTTTAACTGATTTAAAAAGATCTTTGGACCTGAGCAGAGGTTGACTCCAGCACCAAAGTAAACACTCACTGCAGATGAGCATCTCTCAGCATTTGTCAGGTGTTGAAATATGGATAATTTGCTATTGTTTTACAGCTTTTTTTATAAAATCATGAACTTTAAATTATCCTTAGAATGATTTTAATATTTAACAATGTGCTGATTAAGCACGCGGGTATTTGCTTGTAAATGCTTTTTTTATGTATTAATAAATAATGCTTCAAAACCTTTTAAACTCACTTATTCATCCTTGAACAATCAAGACGCCAGAACACTTGAATATGACAACATTCAAACATTTTTATTCAAGAAAATCTTTGTTCGCTCTCACTCTTCTTTCTATTTTACAGCCAATGGAAAAAAAAGGTGGATTCTGCAGAGTGTTTCATTGTATATTTTACAAAGCAAGTGCTGTGACAACTGAATAAGTGGCAGTTCCTCTCTTAATATACAACCTGGAGGCACCTTGAGTTTGAAAAATGCTGATTAATCAACAAAGATGCACAGTAGAAATGCTCAAAAATGGGGGAAATGAACACATTTTAGTTTAAAAAAAAAAAAAGTAATCTGTGGTTGCATTGCATGACTTCTTGGCATGGTGGGCACATAACATAAAGTACTCACGAAGAATAAATACAAACAACTCTGCAAAACATTTTAAAAATGTACAGGCCACCTAGAAACACGCCCCTCCTACCCCAGTCAACACTGTGAATGTAGCAAATGTACAAAACATGCTCAGTCAGACAGTAGTCGTGCAGGATCATCTCCCGCACTGCAACTCTCCTCCTCCAGTGATTCATACAGATTTTCACGGAAGATCAGTTCTGAAGAATATCTGATCTGAGAAGTATTTAGTCTTACAAAAGATTTCTTTTTCCTTTCAGCACATTATTTTGTTTCTTGATATTTACAGTCCACACTGCGTACAGACAAGACAAGAAAAAAAAGGTGAAATTGGGAGTTTTTCAGTAAGCGGCAGGAATCTGTGTTGAGTCAGATCTCATTGGCTGTTAAGAATACTGTTCTTTGTCACAGGTTGTCATCCAGGGCTTTCTCCAGGTTTTCCAGAGTTACCATTCCCAGGAGTTATTGTTCTCCCCGCTTGATCCGGAACATGCTAACTGGGAACCCTGTCTTCATATTTTGCCTCGCTAAAAGCCACACTGCAGTGAAGAAAGGGAAAACAAAACTGCGTTTTGCTTGCTTTGGGAAAGGCTACGAAAGAGATTCAGAGAAAGTGAAGGGAGGAGATGAGACATTTAATGTCATCAGCCTGTTTAAGAAAAGGAAGAACCAAGATGCAGTGAATCCGTTAAGAGGCGCAGACAAGCCACCCGCACGCCTCTTAAAGACAGGAAACATGTCGTGATGCCCCTGTTTTTAAATGTACAGAGAGCGAAACCTGCAGACCAAGTGAGTGCATGTGCAACAGCAACAAAAGAAACGGGAGAAAAAAGTAATCAAAGAGGTGCAGAACAGCCCCCATGGTGATCCTTAGAGCATTAAATAACACAGTCGTTGTCATATCAGCCATCACCTCCCTAGCCATGCAGGTAACTGAATCATACACACATAATCATGTGTGGAAATCTTTTGGGCATGAGCTCCTTGCAGAAATAATCAGTCAGCTTTTGTAGTAGCATTCATGTCACAGTATGAGAATTGCCCACGTCTGCCTATCACCAGAAAGCAGCGCTTTTTCTTTTTAGCAAAAGTAGCAAGAGAAACGCTTCAAACCATTCATGACACGGTAATTTTACCCATTCTCTTTTTATGTATTTGATGTCAGTCTCTCTTTTCTGTCGGATCTTCTTTGTCCTTTTTTCCAAAGACTCCACACTAAGGAAAGGCAAAATTGTTAGAAAACGTGTGTAACTGCTGTTACAAATACCTTACAGTTGTTCTGTTAAACATTCTTTACAGACAGAAAGATAAATCCATTTAAAACGATGTGCTTTTCGTATGTTTTTATTGAGGCAGAGTGTCTCCCAGCAGTCCCTTGTCCTACCTTCCAGAGAAGGAAAGCCAACAGGGCCAACAACAGTAGCCCGAACAGGATAGACAACAGGATGATCCACCACGGCACTCCTCCATAACGGGCTTCACGCCTCTCTGGGAATACTGTCAGTTTCACCTGACAAATACACAGTGGCTGAGCATCAGAACTAAGAGATCTCAAAACAAAGTGTCAACTACATTTTAAACATCTTTAATTCTCTCTTTATGTCGTTCCCAGGCTCAGATTTTTCATTTTCACACACTACATTGACATCAACATTTTGAAATAAACATGTAATGTAATAAATAATCATCAGGTATCAAGTATTGTCACATATAAATTACCTCTGTCTCAGACTTTTCCAGCACAGTGTTCTTGTTGAGCTGTCAACATGTAGAGAAGCTCTCACTATCACTCTCTCCACATGATGTGACTTGAAGATCCTGCATAAAGACAAAAGGAGTAAGCATCAAGTTTAGATGCCGCTGCCCCAAAAATAAAACAAATTCTTTGAACAGGTTGATCATTTGTGGAAGTAAGATGTCTGGTTAAAACGTCATACTTTTTAATTGACATACAAGTTATAAGCTAATAAGTTAATAATTAATTATAGATTTATTTACTTCTAGTCTTTAATTATAGCTTTGTAATATTACAAAGATATAACTGTAATATTGTAATAATACAAAGATATAACTAAAGACTAAAAAGTAATACTAAAATACACACATAAGGAAATGTGTATATTTATTTATTTTATTTTTCAGCCTGTAAAAAAAGCATTCAGAATTTCCTGTAATGTTCCTTCCTGGGACAGTGAAGCTGATTCACATCATATATAAATTAGGTGAGAGAAAACATGTAATATTGAGCAGTCGTAATGTTACCTCATGAAGGTGCTATTCCAGAGACGAGAGTGGAGAGTGATGACTGCATTACTGTCTATGCCCCGCAGGGGGCACTTTATCGTCACACAATTTGCCCCATGGCCACAGGACTGTCAACAAAGAAGGGAGCACAAGGTTACTACTGCATTCACCTGTTACTTCTGTAGCAGAAGAACATAATAATAATAATAATACACACACACACACACACAATAGTGGTAGTGTGTTACCAGAGTTTTGTAATTCTTCTGTCCGTAACGTGAAACCTTTCCCCTCGCTAGTTCCCCTATGTTATCTATGGCTCGCCTGCCCCTGGTGTTACTAGCTTCCAGGTTCTTCAGGCAGAGAAGTAGAAGAAGTAAATCATCTATTAAATTAACCTAAATGTCTTTGTCTATATAAATATTCATCTATCAATGAAAAAATTGTACATTTTTTCCAAAACATACCTAAACAGCTATTTGAAACAGTATACATGCAGGCAGAGTGACCACGCTTACTTAATGTAATGTGTGTGTGACTGACCTTTTTAAACGGTTGATCTCTAGCTTTCTGAGTAATTTGTATGTGTCCACTCCAGGAGCTGATCCTCAGGCAAAGCAGCACCTTTGCCCTGTTCCACTTCCTTTGGCCACTCGATGTTGAGGGTGGCGTTGGCAAAGTTTGTCAAGCTCCTTCCCAGATTGATGATCTGTAAACCAAGACAGTGTAAAAGTCAAAGTAAAATATATGATATATACATATATGATCGGACACATTTTAAGGGTGTTGAAGAGAAAGGAAATGACTTCTGGGCTTTTTTTGTACTCACTCGGAACTGGTGTGTGATGGCACTGCCAATTTCACTTTCAGACTTGATGGCCGCTTCACCTTTGACTGCTCCTGAAAAGTAGACCTGAGATGGCTGGGCTTGCCTGGAAAGACAGAGGAGCAGTTAGTAGCATGAACCTGTGTATTCTTCAGGTTTTTGGGCCACTAACTGTAAACTGTATGTGTGTGTGTGTGTGTGTGTGTGTGTTTACCCTGATACAAACAGCTGCAATTTGATGGCCACCTTGCCTTGCTTGACAGAGGCTGTTTTCGGGTTGTTCATTGTCCCACGGATCAGAGTTATACAGAAGGTAGTGAACCACAAATGTGAATACATAATGAAATTGGAGCAGGTTCAGCAGCTTATCTGTAGTTTTCTTTATTTGTGTGACTCAAGACAAAATGAGAAGCGTCAACCTCATATGACCAAAACCAAATATCAAACCTCATGTAAAAATCAATCATCTAACTATTTAAAAAGTGGAAATCAATGTTGTTAGTTATTGGATATACTCACGTTTCTAACTTAAGATCAATCTCCATTTCATTAGTGTTGCGAAAGATGCCTGTTGTACTCAGAATAATGTAGAACGTCGTCTATATGCACAAACATGGAGAGATCAAATAAGCATTAACGGTGAAACGTAAGGAGGAGGTAGATGGTGCAAAAATCGTGATTTTCTCTCACCTCTTCACGCTCAAGGTTTCAATTCACAATCAGTCACAACCGCTTGTATTGTTTACATGAAGCTACCTGTTGAAATCATATAATAAGTTCCAATCAGGTCATGCAAATTGGTATGGGCGGTGTACAGGTATGTGTAACGTGAGAGAGGGAATAGAGATTCACCTTAGCCACATTAGTGGGGGTGTTGCAGAGTAGGTAAGGGAGGGGGGGAAGGAGGCCATCACAGAGGCTTCATATGCATCATCTCCATTGTGATTGGTCACAGTGACCTCCAAGGCGATGGTCTTCAATGCTGAACATGAACAGTGGCACACCTTTCTCCCTTCAGACAGATAGAAGAAGTGATGAGCCTGTGTGGCATTATATGGAAGAGAAGCCATGTTAAAAATGATACTCCTATCACACACTTACAGAGGCAGAGGACTGTCCGGTTCTTTCCGTTGTTTTTAGCTGTCATGTAGCGACATTTCACCTGCAAGTTGCTCTGACAAATATTGTCCTTGCCACAATTCTCCTCGAAATGTGCACTATTAAAAGCGCAAGATAACATATGTACAGTGGAAACTTTCAAATACATCTATTGCATGTCATCTCACCCTATGTCCCTATGTTAACTTGCTTGCGTACACACCTCTGATCTAACTGTCGCCTCATTGGCATCCAGACAGGTGACAGCTGAGAACTTATTCTGTCTCCGCGCTATGCTTGGCATTGTCACTCACAGACACATCAATGGGGATCCCCCGCAGCTTGTCTTTGATATTTTCCTGTAGAATGACGGCATCACACAACATTACACGCCAACCACAATGTACCCTGATCAAGAGAAAAGATTTCAAGAGAGAGTCACTACCTGTATTTTGAGTTTACGGCTAATGCACTGTTCCTTTCCTTTGCTGTTCAAGGTGATGGTCCCTAGGATTCCCATAGCTTTGTTCAGTGGCATCAGAGAAAGTCACCCTGGGGGAGAGATGGTTCTTCCTGCGGTCAGCATCAGCCTCCAGGGAGTACGCCAGCGCTAGATGGGAGGGAGACGAGGACGTAAAGAGAAAGAATTTAACTTGTGCAAGTGCTCTTAATCCACCCTATTACTGCGTGCTAACAAGATAAAGATACAAACATGATAAAGATTACATTTTGCTTTAATAATGAAAAAGAAAGCTCGGCTTACTCAGACTGGGAGTGTAGCTCATGGGCTTTGCCGTGTAGGTGAAGCATGCCTCAACCTGCATGCTAGGGACACAAGGCAGACACACGCAGTGTTAGATAGTTTGATAAATGTCAAGAAATTTATAGAAGCATCTAATGAAATGAATAAATTTATGATGACACACGTACCAGAAGGTGTTGCCACAGTTCTAGTTGTGAGGTCAATTTCGGTGTGATTCCTGATTTCTCTGATGTTAATAACTGGACGGGCTCTGGGGGGACAGAACTCAGTGAGCAACTCTACACCCATCAGAGTAATCAGAGACGTGTAGTGAGAAAAAAAAAAAAAACAGTTCTCACTTACTTGTAGACAAAGACAGAGTCAGAGAGGGATCCGACAGCCAGGTCAGGGTAGGAGTTCTTATCCAGGTCCATGTTGCCCGCCAAAGAGTAGCCAAAATTCTTGACTCCTAAGCAGCCTCTCCGACAGAACTCAAAGAAAGCACTTTATTTCACTACTTCTATGTTACAAAGCTTTTAGGGCGGTCAAACTGATTTTCCTACAATAAGAACACTGCTGTTTATTGGATTTGCCATATCTGCAGCTGCAGCAGACAGTTGAAAGTTAGTTTTTTCACCGCTTTATTACATACCTGTGAAGCTTTCTTAGAGCTGAGACCAGTCGCGATCCGTGGTAACAAACAGCTCCTCGCACCGCTTATCCTCATAAGGGATTCCCACTGCAAAATCTGACAGCAAGAAAGACAGCAGTGAGTGATGTGCATTTCATTCAAGGAGGGACATCAAGAAGAACCAGCTGACAGTACTATACACATGCACAAGCACAAACATCACCGACTCACCATGGAAACCATCCTGATTTATGTCTCCCAGGTTTTCCACGGCCAGGCCAAACATGGAGTCCTGAGGTCCATCTATTCTGTCGGGCTTGACTTCATTCCACTTTCCGTTTTTGTTCACGTAGACGTAGACAGCTCCTCCAATTTCTCCCTCCTTCTCAAAAATACTGAGGTGCTCCTACTCACTAAGTGTCCACAACTAAAAAAAAAAACACCAGCACAACTTGTTTGTGAGTATAGTAATAGTAATAGTAATAAGTAATAGTGATAGCATTTGTCAAAGCAGAAGTTACAGCTCATGTATATCACTCACCCGTCCCGATTGAGATCCAGCAAGGCCAGATCGTAGCCGAAAGAAGAGGCTAGTCCTTCCCCTTCCAGGGTGTACTCTTCTAGCAAGACGTGGCTTGTCTCATCGCCTTTCTTCAGTAGCACCACCGCTCCACTATGGTTTGCTCTGGGAGCTCCCGCCACTACCGTCAGTTGGTTCATATGAGTCACACCCTCCCTGAGTCCAGAGAGAAGCCTGGGAGACGAGACAAAGTAAGGTTCTTACATAGTCAGAGGCAATCAGGTACTTGAATGCGTCGTGACAGTGGAGCTACTGAAAAGACTGTGCACGACTGGTAATGAGTGGATGAAGAGGGCTGTTATTTACCCAGATAACTGTTGGCAGGAACAGGGACGAGGTCAGGGTTCTTTTCACTTTCATCTCCAACCTCAAAAGGACCGTCGTCAAAGATTCCCATGTTTATGAATGTTTCGTTCTTTTGTTCCAAGCGTACTATACCTGGAGGGGAGGGGAAGGGAGGGGAGAGGAGTTAAGATGGGGGAGATCTAGCATCTAGCTTACAATAAAATGATGCAAAACCTATAACACAATATTCATAACAGGCAAAAATGTTGAACACATGACTGAAAAAGTATCACTTGTAAAATTCTTCTGTGATGAAATGCTCAAGCATCACAAATCAGGAAAATTGATAATGAAGAACACGTCCATAGCTAACTATAGATCTATATACATCTATGTTTACAGATGAAGACACACACACACACACACACACACACACACACACACACACTAGACTACCTTTCCAGCTGTATCACTCTGGCAGGAGCCCCAAAGATGAGGTAGTGATATTCCTTGTCAAATGTGGCAGAGAGGCCCTGCTGGCAGGAGCCAAACATCTCATGACCTCTGGGCCGGCTATCGCAGAAATGCCAGGTGCCTCCATAGCTGCTGCTACTCAAGTCCTGACTCAGCACATAGCAGCCGCCAATAATGTCACGATTCGAGGGTGGGTCTGTTCACGTTGGCACGCCACAGAAGGAGTGGCACAGGTTCAAGTTAGGGACACAAAACACGGTGAATTGAGTTGACGGATGTTTGTTAAGATCAAAGCTAATGATGTTTTTCGCCACAGATTTCACCTTGAGTAGCATCAAAACTGGACGAGCCAATTACTCATGTATTTTACATGATTACATTAAATGATTAATCGATCATTATACAGACACTGATTACATTTCTGCTGATGAGTTAACCAATCAAATAACTGCAGATGCTCTACTGTAATATCAAATTGAAGGTTGTGTTAAGATAGAAAGACACACAGTCTTACCACACAAACCATGCCCTGGGCCCTGACTGTTGACTGCTCACTCCCATCCATTGGTTCTCTGCTTTCTTTCGTTGTATCCCCTCTAGACAGAGACACAAATAGACACAAAAGGGGATACTCAAATACTGGAAAAACAAAAATATATGAGAGAAATGCACATGTGTCTGTAGATATCTCACTGGTGTCATCACAACTCTGGAGCAAGGTCTGAGGTGTGCTCATGTCACAGTTGTACAGTCCTCCTGTGACTTTAGACTCTTTGGACCCCTCAAGGCTTTTGCTCTCGGGGCACCAACCAGCAGTCTGTAACACACATAAGACATATGCAGCTCAGTCAGATGCACTTTGTGAATACAGGCTCTAAATATGAACATATTCTAATATGAAGACTCATCTGCAATCTAATATTCTGGCATCTCTTCCAGTCTTGCACATTATATTATCACACATTCCAGTCTACTGTGTCACACAGCAGCCATATTCACACACACAAACACGCACACACACACACACATCCGCCACCAAACTGATGTTCCATGTCCTCACGGTCCAACTGCGCTAAAGACCCCTTTTGAAACGCCTGAAGCTGTGGTTGATTGAACCAGGCTTCATATCTCTTCACACACACAAGGGCTGCCTTTGTGGAGCTAGGACAAGGGCAAATGCCACACCCAGGTCTTGGTGATTGGCATCTCGTTTGCAAGATTTCCTACAGAGTAAATCAAACAAGTCAAGGATGTCATCCTCTGACCAGATGCTTTGTGGAGGTTCGCAAGCAGAGTGCAGGGCACATAGACACTGTCAACACACCCAATCTCTGTTTGTTCCAGGACCTCCTTCTGGCTTGCTTTGTCTGTCCGGACACCCTCCAGAGTTAATGCTGCACAGCACTGTCTACCAGATGAGATTACAAAGCCATTTTTAGCTGAGCACAAAGCACTTCAGATACACACACACATCTGGGAGGATCACAGAGACATATGTTAGAGTGAAGAGCTGAGGCCTAATGTGATCAGCATGTCTGCAGTGTAGACCTCACTAGTCAACGTTAACTGCATGTGGGAGAAAGATTTCAAACTATACAGCGAACTTTTTCAGACAGTGTAAATCATTGCGGGCGTGATGGGGATTAGCAAGGACAATAAATCTATTTATATGACACAGGAAAAATATGGCTTCTTAAAAAGTCTTATAACACCGCTGTTGTGAGATGAGATAAATGGGTTTTACAGGGAATTTTGTAAAAAAAAAACAGATGAATATATTTCTCTAAAATATAATGCATGAAGACAAGCTGCACAACAGAAACACAATCTGTCTGCAGTGACAGAAGGGTACACTGTTTATCCGGTTTTAACTGGCTGGATTGGTTTATTTTGTTTCAAAAAACCAGAAGGCTATAATTTGTGCAGTTATCCCACCCATCAAGTGTCCAATCCAGCCTTTTTTAAACTGTGTGACACTTGACATTTGATTCCACACAGTCTGAAGTCAACACTCCGCCTCTCCTCCGCCGCACACTAACGTACCCAACAGAAAACATATTTTCATGCCGAGTGAAACTTGATAGTGTACGTGCTCATCGATCAAAGATGAGTCTGACTTAAATGAGTCATCACTTTCAAAGAGAGGCTTCGTGTGAATCCCAGGTGGGCACATCTCCACTTTCTTCACATCTCAGAGACACAGGTGCTTCTGTGAGAATGGACGAAAGAGCTCTGCCACACACACTGGGTCTCTAAATGGGGTCACCAGGTCTGGGGTCTCTGCATTAATGGAGAATGGATACCGTGCAGCCCTACTCCTACATCATCATCTCACAGATGCTCATTCAGGTCTCGTTAAGCTGTTCTCCTTTGGTGTCAAAATCTTGTTACTGATTATTGAATAGTTAACTAATTTAGACAACAGTGAGTAAGAGTGTTTGCTTACATGTGATCCAAATGATAAAAATCAAGGATCTAAATTGGAGACTCATCTTTGCAGACATGTAATCTTATTGCTACACATCAGCTATTTTTGTCACTGAAGAGTAAAGTGCTGACATGATGTGTCAGGGAGGTATGTGATAAGGCTGACCCACTAAATTCTGTTGGACAGCTTAATCTGTGCTGTTTATCTAATCGCTCACCACCAGCAGAGGAAGCTCCCCAACATGTAGGCTTGTTTCACAGGAAGGACAAAGACAGAAGTAGCACGCATGTTAAAACAGACTCACACACAGTGGGTTAGATAGCGACACTCCAGATTCTCCTCAAGCAAGAGGACAACAGAGGTCCAGTGCGATTGACCATTAGGAAGTTGAGGACGGTGTCGTTGTCTTGCAGTAGCAAATCTGTCCCAGCTAGCGCAGCCCGTTTAGCGGCAGCAAGCAGCACTCTATCAACTAGAAGCGTTCACCTCCAAATAGTTTGCAGATCCAGAGGTTCATGTCATGTGTTACCCAACTTCTTCCCCCATCTGTCTGCCAAGATGGAGCCCGCTGACTCTGTCTGGTTGAATAATAGCTTGTATTTGGTGCCCAGATGTAAAACTGATTTACGTTCCCCTCCGCATTCTTTCAGCTATCACCTCTTTCTCTCTTTACAAGTGCTGGATAACTCAAGTAACCTGAAGGGAAGAGAGGAGAAATTCCGGACTCTCATACACATAAAAATGTACACTCTCATTTAATAAATTTAAATGCTAAACTCTACAGTCCTCCTGTCTCATTTCTGGAATCTAGACACAGCATGACATTGACATTACTATTTAACATGCCAGCATGTCTTGTTTTCCTCTTTCTCACAGCATGTCTCTATATTCTTGCTACAGCTATCCATTTCTCCTGAGCCAGTTTATTTCTCAGACACACACACACATGCATTTTCTTTCTCCCACACATTTCTCACACACTTGATCCAAGCTCTTAAACTTTCTTAACTCTCACTGCTCCCTCCTCGCTTCTTCTCTTCATGTATTTGTGCTCTCTGATTTTATTATACAGACAGCTCCATCTGGCAATTATGAGCAACCATGGAATGCTATATATGGCTAATAATACACACACACACACACACTCATGCACTCACACTGAAACACATGAATATACATGATCCCATCAGCTCCTGCCCTCTCCTGCAGGTACATGTAAAACTCATCCCTATAGGGCATGGAAGACTAGACAAAAGTTGGCATACATGAATGGGCTGTGATTCACTGTGCACACCCAGCAGTAAGGAGACACACATGGGGATGGGCACACACACGCCATAATGTTGATGCAATGCACGCTAGTGAACACTTACAGGAAAAGAAAATCACTGTCAGCATTAAAAAAAAAAAAAAAAACATCTATCTCTCTTTTTGCCTCAGGCAGAAATGTATCAGCAGCACACTGAGCTCCCTGACGCCCTTCCAAGGATCGACAACGAGGCAACGCCTAAGTGCTCAGCCACAGCATGCATCAGTACCATTAAAACGCACCAACCAGGCACACACATGCATCCACAGGCAGCACGTGAGACATGTGCACGCACAAACACAAAGTCCACAGGAGAGAACATTCCACCTCTGTAACAGCAACAGGAGTCAGTCACTCACAAAACAAACATGGCTTCCTGCACGAACATGCACACACACATTCAGACTTGTGTTGTAATGTGACACGAACAAGCTGCTGATGGTTCAAGCTCATCTCTTTCTATACAGATTAAGGACAAGACATTGTGACTAAAGACTAAAAGACTAAAATCATTTTTTCCCCAATATTGATTAATCTGACTCTATCCATCAATCATTTAATAGTTTTGTCAATAAAATGTCAGACAATCATGAAAAATGTCCCAGAGCCACAATTGACATGTTAACTGCAGTCAAAACAGTTCAGAGACATTCACATTTAAAAAGCTATATATATAAAAGCTAAATAATCATATTATTAACTAATGGATGATGAAAACTGTAGATTAATTTTCTGTTAATCTACTCATGATAAATAGCCTTACTGTTTCAGACATAGGATTGTAATGGCCTGTTAACTTGTGTATAATGGTATACAATGATATTACACAATTGCAGTATTATTATAATGATCCCAAGGAGTGGTTCAAATAATATATTATTGAGTATTCATAAGTAATAAGAATTATGTCCTAGATTTGTACTTAACTTTTTGTGTGTTTGTGTTGTCTTCAATTCCACAGATAACCAAATGTACACAAACAAATTGTGCCATATGATAACTGTCAATTTTCGCATCAGGTATGAATAGCAATTTTCGATAGCACAGCAACGCTACAGCTCAGTCCACATTATCTACACTGGTATCTGTTGTTTTCCAGCCCACACAATCCAACTGTGTCCTGTTTTCTTTAACTTTACAACCTGAAGCAGGGGGACTTTGTAGTGGCTCTGAACCTGTGTGTGATCACCATGTCTTTCATTAGACACAGCCTAAAACTAGGACACCAACTGCCACTGTGTGTGTGTGTGTGTGTGTGTGTGTGAATGTGCAGAAGTAGTAGAAGTGTGTAAATAAGTTAAAGAACAGTGTTTAACCTCTGTAGATAAGGTTAAAGACTTGTGGATGCTAAGAGCTCTGAGCTGTAATACAGTAGTTCAGGATAAGGTGCAGTGGGTAAACACACGTGCACCCCCAAAGCATACAAATACAAACCACTACCCAGCGACAGTTTCCCACTACCTGCTGAGAAATGCCTTTGTATTGACTGCCCTGGTGTAAAGACAGATAATGGCAAATACGTTGTTTGATCCCCACTAGAGGCACTGATACTGTAACTGTAACATACTTTAAATGACATAATCTACTAAAAATGACACATCATGTGCTATATCAGGGATAGTAGCGGTTTATCTAATCTATCACTGTGGTATTTGCACTTTAACATAATATTTCTATTACATGCTACTTTACTTCATATAATATATATTGATACTCCACTACAGTTGAAATATAAGATATTCTTTTAATTCTACCTTACTCTGTTTAATTCTAATCAAGATGTCATATACAAAACATGAGCTCAGAAACATGATGCTTATGCTTGTTATGAAATCATTTATAAAGCAGTTAAAATTAGCTTCACCTCAACCAACTATATCACTAACATGCATACTTTTTATTAGTACTGTATTAGTGACAGTAAAGTACTGCATTAGTGACAGTAATCTAATATATATAACAGACAATAACTTTTCTGCATTGAGGGCCTTTAACTTTAATAGTTTGATTTTAAAAGTTACTTGCTTTTACTTATGTTACACTGTCAATGCAAGATATATATCCATGTAACTACTTTTGCGCTGTGGCATTGCTACCTTTAAAGGACCACAGAGTCGAATTTAGTGACTTCTAGAGGTGTAGTTGCTGATTGCAACCTCCTTGCTTCAATTCCTTCTGTCCTATGATGGAGATGATCATAAAGGCCCAAACAGTCAGTGTTTAGTTTGTCCATTCTGAGCTACTGTAGAAACATGGCAGTTCAACATGGCGACTCTGTGGAAGAGGACCCGGCCCTCTGTAGATATAAAAGGCTCATTCTAACGAAAAAAAAACATAACGAAATATTATTTTAAGGTGATTATACGCTAATAACAACATATTTATGAATATTACTGTATATTACATTTCTGCTATAGTGTAGACACAGCCTGGTACACACCTTTAAACCTTTAAAGGATGTGGATACTCTCTGCACCACTGAATATGAACCAACACAACCATTTTAAATTTATTCAAAAAACATTTCTGGTTGAGCCATTCTAAAACAGATCCCCAGATTAAAGAATTTGACTGCTCTGGTCTCAGCTCAGTTAATATTCAGGCTATTCAAACCAGTGACCACTTGATGGCAGTTAGCCTTTATGCACAGTGACAAATCCCTCTGAATCAGTGCCCATAAAAATGCCAACAATGATTCAATGAGATGTTTTGCTCCTAACAGCCACGGCTTGGTCTCACCTCACCAAAAAAAAAAAAAAAAAAACTTGGGGAGATAGTCAGCCAAAAAATGTGGGCACGCGGCTTTGAGTGCACGTGAACAGAAATCTGGCTTGGAGATCCAATAAAAACTCACAAATAAGTAACCTGGAAGGAAAGACTGAGCAAGATTAAATACAGCAGGCCCGGGTGGTTTAACTTACAACAGGTGGATAAGGCATTGCGGACAGATCTCAGTTTTGCTGAGATTTAGTGAGAAACTTGAGCTCACTGGTGTGAAACTACGCGACGTACCTGAAGCTCAAATGATCATAGTTTGGCACCATAGTCACATTTCCTGCGTGAATTTACATGGTGTCTGTAGGTCTAAAAGAAGTTTACGAAGGACCCAGCAGCTCCTACGGTCCAAATTAAACTATAGTCGTCTGCATTGCTGTGACAATTTAATTGCATGGTTACAGAAGTTATTTAAATGGCATGGTGAAGTGAGTTTCCGAGGCAGAGTCTCCAAACGTTTTTTTTTTTTTTTAAAAAAGAAAAGAGTAAATTTACATTCTTTTATCCACCGGTTCAAGCTGCCGGTGCATGGCGAGAGAGAAGCCGAACAGGCTGCCTGGATCCCCGTTCTTCCGCTGAGCATTCTCGGCGTCCAGATTGAAAGCCGACAGTCGTCCACATCCCAAGAGAAAGACGACCACAGGCCACAGTCCAAGGTGGGTGATCCTGCCCTCCATGGGATAATAATAATAATAATACAAAAATACAAAAAACTCTGAACTGGTGGAAGGTGAGTCCTCATCAGCTGAGGTGCAGAGGCAAACTAACTGGCTGGGGGGTGTGTGTTGACGGTTGTCCACTTTACTTGGAGCTGCCCCTCCCACATGGCCTCTCCTGGCACACGCACACCTCAAATTGCTTTAAAATCTACCTCATATTGTAACTGGGACAGATCAATGCCTTGTTAGACTTTTTTGTTGGTGTGCAGCAGATCAATTCTTTAATCCGAGCAGATTAGTGACGCCCGAGGCTTTGTTGAAACACATTTTGCAGCAATAAGATGGTGCTTTGGGCTACGCTGGCAGCTTCTGACAGTAGATCTCCAAGTAAAACACTATAATAAAGACGTCAGCTGCCTTGGAAACAGGCATAAACAAAACATATCCTAAAATATTGGCATAAAAAAACGCAGTGACACGAGTGCACCGCACACACTGGGACAGTAAATGTGTCATCAATATCCTTCCAGTTAACAAGGAGAAGATAGTAGGCTGGGAGTATCAGAAGAGAAAGTATCTCATGGCACAGTTGTTATCGATACAGGCAGAAAATACAAATACGTTTTGGTGTAAGATCACTCATCTCAACAATAGCAATACAAAGACCGGTGAGGCAGACAGAACATAGAGAAATAAATATCATACTTCAGATAACGACATGATTTTGAACCAAAAGAATAGAAACATAAAGAGTTTATCACAGCAACTGGTGTGTTTGCAATACAGTAGCAGGCCTCTGCAAACCACAGCCCAGAAAAACCCCAAAGCTTGAAATTAGTTAGAATTTAGGAGTTACAATGCCTCTCAGATCATTACATGTTATCACTACAGGGCCTGTGTCTTCTGTAATGACTCATTAGATGAGTCACAGAAGGAGCCCAGACACCAGACATTAACCCACTCCTTCAGCACAAGGTTTTCAAGGCATTCCATGAGACGCTGACCCAAAGCCTGTCCTCGCAACACAGCATTTCAGCAGACAACGCAGGCATTGTCTGCACACAAGAGTTAGCAGCATGAAAGGGAGAGGGAGAAAGAAACTGCCCACATACAGTATAAAAGGCACAAATAATGGTGGAAGAGGGGAGTGGAGAAAGGGAAAAGGGCAAGGGAAGAATGTGGCTTCTAAACAGGTCTGTTATCTACTTAAGACTTGAAGCTGGACAAGATGATTCTTGATTTTTTTATATTAGATTTTTTTTAAATGAACAGATGACAAAATAAAGTGCATTTGATGTGTACAGATTTTGCATAGCAGAGCAGTTATTGAATTAGAGTTTCAAAACCTTCTTGTTGTCCCGCTCAGTCACATGTTTGGCAGATGTCTTGATAATATTACTCTATCTTATAAAAATCTCCCTTCTTGAAAGTCAAGCAATCCCTTCAAAAATCATGTGACCATGCTGTTCCCATTCCAGGTAAGAGTATCAGCCAGCTGGACGGTCACCAGTGATTTGTGGAGTTGTCTTGCAGAGGGTCAGCAATGTGGAGTTGGCCTTATCGCTGATAAGCAGTGTGTAAAAGTGAGGTGAGTTCCAGTCTGCTGTCTCTGGCTCCTGGAGTTCTTTCACAATAAACGTCCAGTGTACAGTGACAACAGGAGGACAATTAATTAACAGACATATGACACTTCCTCTTTCTTCACCTTTTTGAGCCTCACCAGCTCCTATTCATCCTCCATGGCTACTCACATACCACAGCTAATCCACAACATTATCCTCTCTCCTTTCCTCTTCCTCCTCTAATACCCTCCCCGGGAAATAAAGGTCACACTTCTTTGCTCCACACATAAACAAAAGCCGTAGCGCTTAATCGCAAGAGCTACAGCGATTATAGATTTATTGACATTCAGTGATGATTTAAGAGTGACACGTATGGATAAAGGCGTGAATAATGAAAAGTAAACAAATCAGTTCCTAGCTCTGAATAAACAGAGAAATAATAAACATATAACATACTTGAGAGTAGACTGTTAAATGAATCACCATCACTGATAAGATACATATCGCTGAAATGTCTTCCTGATCACTTTATTAATGAATCATTGCTGATTAGCTCTGAGTCAGAGACGAAATGGCTCAAATCTATAATCATTAGCTACTTGTTTTTTAAAGAGTCAACCATTTTAATTATTTTAGTAAATATTGAAACAGAAACTTCAAAATTGGGTAACTTGTTATGTGCGCATACACACTGCAATTATCTGTGTGCAGAGCTAAAAGCTGAGTCATGTGTATGGGCGCAGTGAAGAGCATATTCAGTATTGCGACAGCAGAGGAGGAAAAAACTCGCCTTGGGTGCTAAAGGCGCAGAGGAATGAGGCAAAGTTAATGTTCTCTGACACACACACACACATACACACACGCCAAAGATTCAACGCTTAGACTCATTCGGCCACAGCCCTGTATTTGCTGAAGCTCCAGGTACACTAAGGGAGAACAAGCGCACACATACACACACTCATCTGAGGGTGTGGCGCAGTGGTTGAGTGGAAGGGTGTGTGTGTGTCTTTATGACACTGTAGAAACACGTAGTCTTGGGATACTGATAAAGACACTCACGCACAATCAGTTTCACAATCAGGTTGAATTCATCGCGGTCAACTGAGATATTTCATAGCACACACGTTTTCTTGACCACTATTGGTTATGTGAGCCTGTTAATGTGTTGACAGCAGATTATCTCAGAAATTCATTTATGGCTGTTTATTCTCATTCAGATCAGAGAATTGTGTGAAATATTTGTCAGCTGAAAGTTCACAGGTCAACAAAACAGAGAGGACAGACAGAAGATTGGGAAGAGAGCGACACGTTCAGATAACAGCCAGCTTGCTTGAATGTACACGGTGTATAGTAACATGCCTTAAAGGAATAGTTAGGGAAATACGCACATTTGCGTTCTTGCCAAGGATTATACCACTAACATGTCTATGTAATATGAAGCTACAGCTAGCAGGAGGTTAGCTTAGCTTATCATAAAGGCCGTAAACAGCTAACCTGGCTCCAACTACCAGAATATTTTTACAGTTTAGGATTGTTATGGATCAAACAGATGAGTTACAACATGGTAGGCAGATTAGACAGAGCCAGACCAGCCAGACCAGCTCCCCAGTTCCTCTTGGTTTTATGCTACAGTCAGCTAAATTGCTAAGCTAACTCCATATTTACTGTACAGATATCAGAGTGGGATCAATTTAGTGGTTTTGCTCTCGTCAAGAAAGGGAACGAGATTCCAAAAATGTCAAACTATTCCTTTAAGAGGGAGGCGAGAGGTCACTAACAGCTGAAAGAATATTGTACTTTTCACAGCTTTTGTAGACAAAGTGCCCATGACAAGTATATGACTAAAATTGTTGAAATATTACAAAAACAAAGAAATGTCCTGACTACCGCATTTCAATGCATTCTTAACATCACGAAAGACCAACACCCATAATCATGATTTTAATGCTTTACTCCAGAGGAGCTGTCCTGTCCTGTGAGATACTACAGGGCCTGCAGTCTGTGGATGTTGCTGATAACATACAAGTGTATCAGACACTGTGTGTAGAATGTAGTGCCGAACAGAAAGAGAGGAAAGCTATCAGTTAACAATCAAGTGACATTGTGGGGACAAACGTCTAATTTACATTCCCCTATGTGGTATCTCTTATTCAGTATTGATCCTATTTCTTCGTATAACTTATACTCATGGTTAAAACATAAAGACACACACACACAAACACACACACACACACACACACAGTGCAGGCGGTAACAGATCCTTTATCCTCGTTGATGAGCGTATTGATTACAGTCAATAAGAAGCAATTGATGTCCTCTCTTGTCCAGCAGGGTAGCACAATTGCAACCCCCCTTTGTACATTTACCTCCTGAGTGAGTAGTGGGTGTGTGTCTGTGTGTATGTGTGTGTATGTGTCCCAGCTCCCACAGAGGATGTAATATGAGACAGCAGTAGATGTGGGAGGGGTCCCAGTGCTGGTGTGTGCAGGTGTGCAGGTGTGCTTCAAAAAGATTAGCTAACCTGAGGGAGGTGCAAAAACAGAAAAAAGTTTTCCGACAGATTTAGTTGGTGGTAGATTACAACCACACATACTTGTTATTTTTCTGTCACAATAGTGAAATTATAAAGTATATAAAATGTGCAATGTTGACCAGGCAATAAAAACTAAAGTTGAGGGTACAATCCCTTGACAGGCCGGGAAAACATGGGCAGGGTTAAATAACACTCTCCCCACTCTTTCAGACATTTAGTAGTCCGTTGCTCCAGTAAAGTGGCTCAAAGGCAAACAGTAAAAGACAGACTGTACTGTGGGTGTATCAGCTGGAAAATAAAACAAGGAGTTGGTGAAACAACCTGAGTTCACCACTTAATCCAGTAGATTGAAAAAATCTCAACAACTATTGACAACTATTGAATGGATTTTCATTGAATTTTGTACAAACAGTCATGGTCTCCAGAGGATAAACCCTGCTGACTTTTGTCCAAAAACTATTGGATAGATAGAAATATGATATTCATGACTCCCTCAGGATGAAATATAATGACTGCAAGGATCCAACTAGCACCACTACCAGGTCAAAAATGTTAACTCAAAAAATGTTTATTAACAAGTAGGCCTACCTAGAACTAATGACATTCTCCTCAGCTGTACTTACTGTGTTCAATCCCAATTTGCAAATAGAAGCATACTAACATGTGAATCTAAGAAGGTAAACACCTGCAAAGCATCATTTGTTGTTGTTAGCATGCTGACCATGATATTTAAGCTCAAAGCACCAGTGTAATACCACTGAGTCAAAATGGCTGTCATTTACAAGGGTAATACAATATTGTATTTATATATATATATATATATATATATATATATATATATATATATATATATATATATATATATATATTAAAAGTAAAATAAAGTAAAATATTTAAGTACATATCATATAGTCAAATAAAATTACATAATATATAATACACTGTTAATTCATCCAATCTAACTAAAATATTGTACTAATACAGCAAAACTTAACATCATGTCTATGGTAAGGGGGTAAAAGTTCTGCAGTAAACATTCCTCTTCAACACACACACATGCCAGTACACACAAACTGTCCATAACTCAAAGCTGTCAGCACAAAAAAAAAAGAATGAATGGCTTGCTCTGGAAACTAGAGAGCGATACATTGTTGGGGAGAACTAATTGTTAATTCAGACACACAAACATGTTTGTGCGCACAAACACATAAATACTGAGCTGTTCTCAGCTGTTTTAATGGCACTTTGATGATTCTGACAGGGACCTTTGAACTGAGAATTGTTGTTTCACAAATTCCACTATTCCTTTTGGCACTACAGAGACAACTTCCTTCCCTCTGTTTTTGTCCACTGCACTATCACACACACACACACACACACACACACACACACACACACACACACACACACACACTCATATACACATAGAGCTCAGTTTCTATTGTTAAAAGCGTCTATAGACTGTAGGAAGGAGTGGAGTCAAAGCAGGAAAGCTAAATTAGATGTCTGTCGCTCATCTGCTTCTCCGTCCTCTCATCAAGGCAGTACACTGCGATATAAATATCACTTATATCATATGATAGCATTGTATGACAATTGTCTATCAATGACACAGATGTCAATATTATTGTGGGCTCTGTCTCTGTCAGGGTGAGTCTGTCTTGGTGAAACAGATCAAAGAAAACCAGAGGAAATTTTTCCAGGAAATAAAGAAATAAAACACTTGTTCTCCTTTCAAGCTTATCTGATACTGCCTCAAAGTCTCCACACCTCCCAGTGAAGCCCATGCTCACACACACAGCTAAAAGGGTATTGCTTGGAGCTGCATANCACACACACACACACACACACACACACACACACACACACACACACACACACACACACACACACACACACACACACACACACACACACACACACACACAGATCCTTTTACTATCAGCTGAATAAGATTCAAAAGAGAACCACCTTGGGCTACGTTTTCTGCTTTACGTCTACTGTCCTAAAATAGACGGCAGAGAGCGAGACTGAGTGCACTTAGACGACAAACAAACACACTACAAGCCAGATAATAAGATGGCACACGCGCTTTAATAACCAATTATTGTCTTGTTGTATCTCGCTTTTACATGTTCCTGTGCCGTAACATGGAGATATCACGTTTCAGCAAATCTAATTTCACCCAGCAATAATAATACTCAGGAGGTCATCATGTTTTTCATAAATGGCAACAATGGAGAGATAAATACAGTTTTATACTGATGTCGCGAGCAGAAAAGCTGTCAAAGCTGTCATGTTCAAAGTCTTGTTCATTTTTTTTTTTATTCATAACAAGGCTGTTTGTTCAATTTTTACCCATGTATAACACAGAAATGATCGGTCTAAATAACCAACATTTTTATAACCAAAACCTTTATTATGTGAAAATGTTCCATGTTTCAATCAATATTTAATACACAGAAAATCTGAGTGAATACTTTTTTACTCTTTTTTTCCCTTTTTAGAGCAGTAAAGAAAGCCTGAAAAGCTTTATTTAATCGGCGAAGTAAAAACCTAGCAGCAGAATCTGATGTATCATCTTTGTCTAGTCTGGTGACTTCACTTCTCCCAACTCTGCACCCCCAGATTTTCATTTTCCCCTTTTTCAAACTTGCAGTAGCCCTAAACGACGCTGACTCAAGTGACATCAGTTGAGGACTTTTGTCAGACATCATGTAGCTCCCTCTGGAACTGCAAATAATATATGTAGTCTTAAGCCCCAAAGACTGGTAAACAGACTGTGACGTGTCCCCTGTAAGTCGCTACATTTGAAGTCAGTGGTGCACCAAAAGGCCCAGTGTGTAAGGTTTTACATAGTTTGGCAGAAATTCAATATCATAATTATATTTTCTTTAGTGTACAGTCACCAGAAAATAGGAATGGTTTTGTTATCTGAGACCGCCGGTCCTCTTCCACAGAGACTGCCATGTTATATAGATCGATAGAACGGACAGACACTGGCTCTAGATAGACAGTTTGTTGCCGCCACCATAGTTTCTCTTTCATATTTGGAATGAGAGGGTGAGGTGAGGGGTTGCAATGAGCTACACCACTGGATACTACTAAATACTACACACTGGTCCTTTTAAGGAAGCAGTAGTGTCAGAATTATAAGCATCAAAGCATAAATTCATATAAGAAAAAAATCAAAAGCAAAACTAAATCAATTCAGAAGATCAAAGAGAAGAGCAGAGGCAGAATATGAGATTAGAGCCTGACTAAAGAGGCAGACACTTTGGGTGCCAACTGTGAAGCTACAGTAAACCAATCCACTCTGCCAGGACTTCCTCCCTGAGAGCGACCCTGTGAATGTCGAGGGTAACCTCAACAAGGAGGCCCACAGAGAGGCCACTACTACAATGCCAACTCTCAAAGGAGATGCCAGGCCTGGTTATTGAGTGCTGCCAGTTGCTTCCACTTCTTCCAGTTTGTGCGATCTAGTATCTCTTTGCAACATCTGATGCTGCTGACTGTGAGTTTTTATATTCTAGACGTGACTCATCAATACTTTTTCCACTCTCATGTGGTACACACTGACTTGTTTTATTGATGGGAGTTATATCTGCGATGTACCAGTGTTAGCCAGGAATATCAATACTCTTACCCATTTCAACGCCCTCCATCTATGACCTTTTCATGCTCATCTGTACTGTACTTTGCATTTTTATTGGTTTAATATCTACTGCCTGTTAATATCACAGATTTCCTACTGTTTGAAGATGTGTACTGAGTGGACAATAGCTGTTCTCATTCTTTATATGAAGGGGCCATTTTGATTTGTCATTTTAAGTGAGGTGTAAGTAATGATGTTAATTACAGGAATGGAAAGTTACATGAATGGAGCCGTTCATGTTATTAATTACACCTATGGTTTTCCTGTGGTGACCTGCCAAAATCTCTCCTGTGAAAGAGGCAGAGTTTAACTATGTTTTAACTACACCATTCTGCCTGTATATAGAGAAAAATAGTATTTGTTCAAGCAGATTAAGCCATGATCACAAGCTTATTGATGACACAATTACTCTGATCACCTTGGGATATAATATCTCACCTCTTCTTTACCATTCAGAAAATATTGATAGCCCACAGGTACCTGAGCGCAGGAGGAAATCTCAGCATTCAGCGGTTTTATTTATGGTGTTGCAAGGAAGAATATGCACGTATCACTTTTAAATTCCCACCACACTTGCAGCGCTAAACATGTAACACATACTGTATATATATATATATAGCTCTTGGTGCACTGGTTTGGTTTGTGCTGTGAATGCTCACTAAGCAACAGCAAGGTCTGAAAACAACAGACATCTAATACCACACACAAGCACACAGGTACTGTAGATACACATTCATCTCTCCCTCTCTAATGCCTTTATCAGCTCACTGTTGAGTGTCACCTGAGGTCTCGCAGGTGAAACAGAGGGCACCGTTATGGTGGACAGCCCTCTTGTGGCTGAAGGCACAATTACAATGGAAGATTATCTGAAAATGTGAGGGAAACTTTTTTTTTTCAAGCCTGAAACCTTTAGGTAAGTTAAAAAAGACAGAGTTCTTGCTGAATCATGAGGTTCCAGCTCATACAGTACAGCAGCCCGTACAGTTTTTAAAACACTCGTTGTCTCTCACCTCCCAGAGGCTCTTGAACTCCCTCTGCTCGATACGGAGCAGCTCGCTCGTCTCTCTGCTAACAATGGTAGCGTGGCGTGGTGTGTTATCCAGGATGGACTCCCCAAACGCCGTCCCAATCCCCAGTGTACAGATAGTGACTGCATCCTGCACACAAACACAACACATTTGTTTAAACTGCTGCTTGTTTTAGAAGAAAAGTGAGCTGTCATGTAAGTTATTCTCTCCCACACAGAGACAATAACTTGTCTCCCACACAGAGACAATAACTTACATGAACATGGATAAAAAGAGGCCCCTAGAAAACTGAATAATAAGGAATCATACTGGTCCTGCTTGTGGCTAAATACACTACTAGGGCTGCAAAAAAAACAATTATTTCAATATCAAAATTATCATCTTTATCGCCATCACAATTTTCTAGAGCCCAAGGTGATGTCATCAAACATCTTGTTTTGCCCGATAAGTCTAAAACCAAAACAATAATCAATTACCCCCAATGTTAAGACAATGAAAAGCAGGATATATTCATAATTTATAAGCTTACAACAATCTTTCTAACTGATTGATGATTTGATTATCGAAGTGAATCAATTATCATAATCCATTAATTGCTGTAGGCTGAGACACCACACAGCAACAGCAAAAAGATATAATCACTGGGGTGTTTTTATAGATATTGACAGACTAGAGCAGACAGATTAATATATGGTAATTATTGCAAATAAATTCAAGTATGAGGGACTAGTAAACGGAGTCTCCTGTAAGGAAAATATCTCTGGGTGCTAGATATAATTGGACAGGCTAGAGGCAAGCACACACACACATACACACACATGCCATCCACTGATTTGGACAAATATTCTGCATGCTATGGAAACCTTTTCAACTGTCCACACTGACATATCAAATATAGCCACTGAAACTAGGTCACCAATGGCACTTTAGGGCTACATACATAAAAAGGATGTTTCACAATGGAGGGGCTTCTTATCTCTTTAAGGGGAACAAATCCTCTCTCTCTCCCTCACTCTCTCCCTCATGTCATTCTTTTCCTCTGTATGTATGCCATAACGCTCTGTCCACACTCTGGCATAAAGGGCATACCAAGTGGCAGAAAGCACAGTTCTCAGTGGACTTGTTTTCTGTGCCGTGGCAGCTTTGCGCTGGCATATTTAAGCAGGGAGACATGAGCTAATGGGCTAGAACAATGTCATCATTGAAGAGAGTTGTGCAGGACCAGCTCTCGAACATGAAGAGCGCCCCGTCGACAGAGAAGGTTATGATAAAAATAGTACAAAAAGGGAGTAGGAAAATGGTAGCCATGAATAATCACGCATCTTCACAAAAATAGAAAGCAAATTATAGAATGAACCCCATAGTGTTCAAGACTCATTATTCATTCATTCATCTGTGATTCAAAGGATTTACGGGAAACAGAGGAGACACACACGGCAGCAGCACAGGTAAAAATAAGCAGTGTGTGCATGTAGCTGTGATCTGACTTATATGGCTTACTCTTACCTGGTGGTTGGCAGTTTCTGACACTTTGACATCCAGAGAGCCAGACAGGACAGCGTACCAACTGGTGCCTATGTCTCCCTGTCGAAACACTGCAAACAGTACAACACATTCAACAGTGTAGAGTGCTGGGTGATTTTTTTTTTTCCTAAATCGCTGTGTAGAGATAGATTCATGAACACAACAGATTCATGCATTCATAAAAAAATAAAAGCATATGCCATCACTACCTAATATCATATCACAATGTAAAAAAAAACAAAACGTCATTCACAGGTTCCAGCTTCTCTCATGTCATTTGCAGAGTTCTCTTTTACATGAGCGTAAATATCTATTGAATATCTAAATGTAACAATTTTAAGTTTCTCTTTGAGCTAACTATCACTAGTTATACATTTTATAGACAAAACAATTATTTTTAGTAAAAAGTAACTGGACGATGAATCAGTGATGAAATACTTGAAGAAAGTGATCAAATGTGCTTACATCCATTTCCCATAAATGCATCATCATTTGCATGCAGAGGTGTGCAAACATCGCCTGCAGCACGACTGTCATATACACTGAATGTACGTACATGTGATGCCTTTTTCCAGACATTCATAGAAGGCACAGGCGCAGATCTGCAATAAGAGCGGAGGTGGGAACCTGTGGAAGGCTTTGACCTCTCTCAGTCTGGTCAATATAATGTCCACATCCTCTCCTGAGCGCTCAGAAGGCCTGTGAACAAAAGAACCATTCATTAGATCAAACCTGAGCTGTTAAAAAGAAACATATCAGTGGTTTGTCATGTTTTGGCCTATTAGCTCCAAAACAAAATGATTAACTGGAGGATGTAACTTGTTCACTGCTATGGATTATCCATCTTAAGCGAGTCAATTTCTGCACAGAGGGTACAAAAATCAATCAAAAACCTACTGTATGCTTAAGAAAGAGGTTGGAAGCAATGTTAATATTTGCAATTAGCAACTAATGGACTAAAACATGAAAAAAATCAGTGGTATTGTCCTTTAAGATAAAAGGCAGTCTATTGTTTTAGTGTTATGTATACGTTTGGATTGTGTGTGTGTGTGTGAGCATGCGGCTTTATTGTACGGCCTGGTGTCTTAGCGATAACAGTGTCGAGCTGCAGGCGATACTTCTCTCGGCTCAGACCCCCCGCAGGGTGTTGATGTAAAATCTCATTTGTACTGCTGCTATTTCTAATACGCTTAAATCTGAACGTGCACGCACACACACACACACACACACACACAGACGTACACAAGCACATAATTGTTGGATATCTACATGGGTGCAAAGACACGAGAACACACAGAAGTTTGATCTGAGAGCTTAGGCATTCTGTTCTGAGATGTGGTGGTGAAAAACTACAAAGCCAGAAGATCTCAGAGTAACACACACTGCAGTTATCCCCATTCATTCACTTATTTTGCTTTGCCAGTGACTCATCCTTGCATTTGTCTGTGTGTCTGTGTGTGTGTTCATAGAGAATAGCTAATGCTGTATGGCTTCTTCCTTCACAGACGAGAGGTTGTCTATGCCCTCTCCTCCTTCAGCTCCTTCCCTTGCTGCCAGCTCTCTCTTCTTTGTCTGCCTCCACAAGAATTTCCTGTTTCTCTCAGGAACATGATAGGCAAGCTGGGAAAGAACACCCCCCACCCCTCCCTTCTTCTTTAGGCTACCCATTTTCTCCTCCATCCATTAAGTCCCACCACTAACACACCCGCACTCACTATCCTCCCATTATTATCCCTTTATTTCAGCTTTGCAAGCTCACAGGCAGCGATGACTGCCTCTATTAGCCACACACACATGTACATACAGGGATAAACACACATATATTTGTGTCCTGGAGCTCTAGTACATTTTTCCTCCATGCCCAGGACGGTACTCCCAGATAAACACAGACTTAGCCTTAAGGGCTGCGCTGCACAACACATCTTCCAGTCCCACAACATCTGCCACGCACTGTGGGCCATTACAGATGGGTCTTTTCTTTCTCTTTCTGTCTTTATATCCTTTTTTTTTTCGGATCTCTGACTCATCCTCCCATCATCCGCCCACTGGCGGCGTATTAGTGCTCCAACATAGCATCATATCCCAGTGTAGGCCAGGTTAATGGTTTAGACAGGTGGACTCCCACACACTGCAACAGGGAGAGACAGTGAGGTTAACTCTGCAGGGTTGAATCGGTAATACCAACATCACCCTTCACCTATCTGTCTACAGTGAAACTGTTAAGATGCATCAGTTATAATCCCCTGGTTAAATCCTTGTTCGCTCTGTCTTTCTCTTTTCCGTTGTGCATGCTCGCTCCCTGTCTTGTCCAGAGGAATCTTCCTCCTGGCGTTGGTGTGAGACGGATGTGACCTGAGAGCTGTTCACCTGATCTTACTCTCCCTTCACACCCCCTTTTTCTCTCTTCCTTGACTTCTCCCTACCTCAGCGCCTCTACTTCCCCTCTACTGTTCATGTTAGCAGAGATCTCAGCTTTCAACCACAAATTATAGCCACACAAACACACACACACACACGACCAGCATGACACACTGAAGAGAAAATTCAAGAGACACCAGAAGGTTCAGCAGATTGTTTTAGGAAACATCCATCTGGAAAAATACACTGTTTCCAGACAAAATAAATCATAGGTTGATTTGTGGCAGCCAACCAAAATGTCAGAAGCGTCAACACAAACAGATTTCCCGGGTTGCCAGATAATGAATGCGTTACAGTAGCAGAGAGAAACTCTTGAATTATTATGTACGCAGCTCTTTCCACCCTCATCTGATTCACCGCTAACAACCTGAGATCTTGTTAAAACACTGAATAATAATCAACATAAAGTTTACAATGCATTAACTGAAAAAAAAAATCTAATGAAATTGCTCATCCAACGTGGACATAATTGAAAAATAACCAGATTTGTTTTGAATGTGTGTGTGTGTGTGTGTGTGTGTGAACTGATGACAATGCTCAATGCTTTTAGTTCCCTGCAGCAGCAGCAGGACATCAAACTGCAACTGCCATCTGGACCTGGTGCTGTGTGTGTGTGTGTTGAGTGGACGGACCGGGAAACACTGCACACAACAAATCTGATCTTATCTCACACACTTCACACTCACTAGCAATAAATGTCTCCGGACAGATATATTAGAGACAGTCGTATCTTAACCTCTGTCTTTCTTTTACATTCCTCCCTCTGCCTCCTCCCTCGCTCTTCACTTGCTCACATCAACAGTTACTTTAGATGAAAGCTACCAAACACACGCGCACACACACACACACACACATATACTGCTGGATATTGATTGAATAAGGAGGTGCATAGCTGAGGAGCACTGAGTGCTCTCCAGTAAGATCCTGTCCTGTTTAATATTACTACCCAGGCTGCTCTTACTGACACTAATCTACTACTGCATATGAGCTGTATTTAGTTTATTTAACACCAGATTGGACAATGATTGTAAATATGTCAGTACGACAAGGAACCCACACCTGTCACAATGAATTTATATCATATTTTACCCAATTTGACAAAAGATTACACTCAACTAACTCTGAAAGAATTGGGCAATACAAAAATCAACAGAAAATGAATGGGCAAATATTTTAATTCATTTCTTTAAACAAAATATAGTGGTTCAAGCTTCAAAATGTGAGTATTTTATAACAGAAAACTAAATATATTTGGGTTTTGGACTGTCGGTCGGACAAAACGGGCAATGTGAATTACGACTCCTTGGGTTCTGGAAAGCTATGACAGGCATTTTTCACCATTTTCTGACACGTCATAGAGCAAACTATCAACTAATGAATCAAGAAGATAATCAGATGATTAGCCAAATATGAAAATAACACTCAGTTGCAGCACTGCGCTTAATTCCGTCTATCAGTGACAAATTACAGTGGCACATTGTATTTACATGCATCCAATCGTATTACAGGTGAGAATGAGAAGACAAGATGGTAGCTTCACGTTGCCAATAGTAACGTGGGGATGTGTCATAGTGAGGTGTGTACAGTATGTGTGGGTGTATAAGCTATGGGGTGCATGTCTCATATCTCACTGTTTGATTTAGGTGTGAGGTAAATCATCTAAAGTAATTAGCGTAGAGGCTGCCATTTCATCTTGTTTACTTATTTAAGCCCGCTCCCTTGGATACTATGCCTTTTCTGAGACAGACCTTGGATGTTAACTGGGCAGATACAGCATGGAAACACTGCAGCTTCTAGATTGTGGAATAAGACTTGTGAATAGACATGCTGTAAATTGGCTGTTGAGTTATTCTGACCTGTTCAGTCAGACCAGACATATTGGGGCAAAAAAAAAAAATGGACATAAAAAAAAATCATCATTTCGAGGAAATCATTAAAATACAAGCCATGGTAGTATTTTAAAAATGTATGGCTATTTGATTTAAGCAGGCAGACATAAACCATGTGCGTCTAATCGGCCACCTATCACAGCTCATGCAGTGCAGAGACATCCCAGTGAACCTCGAAGCCACCAACGCCTTTTTGACCCATCACACACAAAAACAGCATTTTCCAATAAAGACAATATTGTTACACACTGCAGCCCTTACTATCGCTGGATGTGTGCGGTAGAGATTGAATGAAAACGCCAGCAGCCTGTAGTGTGAGCAAAACAAGGCGTTTCGTGCTATTACCGCACACTCGCACACTGCACACGCAGCGATCGCCGGTTGCGATTAATCACGTTGAATTGAAAGAGGGTCGGGAAAACGCAATCATCGCCGTGTGCTTAATGCGCGGCGTGGAAGTGTCTCGCGCAGTGTGTGCGTTCACCCACCTTTTATCCAGGCAGCAGATCCACTCCGCCGACGGAGACGAGTTGGGGGACGTCTGCACCGCGACCATCTTACCCGGTCGTGTGACGGTAAAAACGCTGCGATGCTACCGGAGGAGGCTTCCCGGTTGTCGGTGGTCGTTAATGAATGTGAGCTCCGGCTGCGCCCCCTCCCCGCCCCGCTGCTACGAGCTGCCTCACACAACTAGAGACTGCTGCTGATGCTGCTGCTGCTGCTGCCTTCATCATGGCATGCAGATGACTTGTGTCAGACTGCCTTAATGGGCTCTTTGTAGGGAGACTGGAGGGCTCACAACAGCATGATACACACTGCAAAGAAATGGACATAATTAAACATCAGGTTATAATATATTAAGTCAGTTGTTAGGCTACTATAGCATATATAATGTGTACAAGTACAATGTAGGCCTGTGTGTGCAAGCACATTTGAAGTAGGCAATATCAACAAACACATTCAAATACTTCAGTATCACTACTTGTGTGCTCCCACCAGTGGTGTGCACAGGGGTGAGCAGTGAAGGGCAAGGTTTCTGTTGATTTGTTCTGTACACGTGACATCTATTGCACGTCTGTCCGTCCTGGGAGAGCGATCCCTCCTCTGTGGCTCTTCCTGAGGTTTCTTCCACCTTTTTTTTCCCCTGTTAAAAGGGTTTTTCCTCACTCGAACAAACCAAGGGTCTAAGGACAGAGGGTGTCACTCCCTGTACAGACTGTAAAGCCCTCAGAGGCAAAATGTGTTTTGTGAATTTGGGATATACAAATAAAATTTGATTTGATTTGAAAGGGGGTGTCAAGCCTTGTCATTCTGGTCAGCAGAAATGCCTCTGGTTAGCGCTAGTGCTGCTCCAGTGTGACATTAGGGGGAAACACCCAACAAAGCAGCTAACTACAGTGCACAACTGGAATGTAAACAATGCTAATGTTCATTTTCCAACAAGCGCACTGATCGCAAATGAGCTAGCATCTTGTTACACAAATGACTGTCACTCACAGATACATTTGCAGGTATAGCCTACAGGGCTGTCACATGTTTGCACCTAAAGTTTTTGATTTGATTGGTGAAACATGTCAAAATTAACAGGCAGAGAAATTATCTAATGTTGCTGTTATCAAAGTTTGGATGTTGTTAATTTGCTGCAATGGGTCTCCAGTGTCCCCATTTTCTTATATCATATATGACCTGCATAAACAAATGAGACCATCAATGTGAATATTGGCTATTCTATATATTTTAATTATTCGTAATGCTTGCCACCAGGTTGGATTCCCCTTCAATCACTTTTGTCCACAGGGGCTGCCAGACTCAATACAGAATGAGAGTTCCTTGTAGCTGCTTTAACTGTAGAAGAATGACTCTTCACATTCAACACTGACTTATTTCTATCCTTGTTCAAAGTATCATAATGATAAATGGGATCTGGTAAGAGCAAAATCTTGATGAGAAAGGAGGAGAGAAGCCAAATCTGAGCATTTTCAGTATAAGGCCAGTCCATATAAGGCAACATTACATAAACAAGCTGTTTATAACCATTGCTTGTATATATAGAGGCTTTGATGTGCCTAAATTAAGATCAATGCAAGATGCCGTGGCCTTGAAGGATGCCTCTTGTGAAATGGTGTCTGAACACGCAAGAAAGCAGCGTTACTTGCACTTGTTTTGTTTCAAGTCAAGTCATGAGAGACAGAGGCAGCAGCGGCAGCAGCAGCAGAGATGCAGCCTGTCACCAGGATGACCGCAGCCACCGCAGCAAATGGAGGAAGGGAGTGAGGGAGGGAGGATGAGGAGGAACAGGGAGGTTTTGAGCATTCAGCACAACCTAAAACCATAACTTACGTCCCACCCATACTCTATATGAAAACAGGAAGAGGAGGGAAAACAGAAGATGCAAGAGGAATTTAGGGATTTATTCTGTGTTTGGTGTCCGCTCTGGAAAAGCATGGCAGGTCAGATAGAAAGAGGAGAGCAAGGAACATGAAAAATGAGACACGAGGGAATAAGTAGAATTGCTGTCGCATGTCGAACCCTCTTTTTCCCCCCATTTCATCTTGCATACTGACATCGTTAAAGCCATTAGTTCTACCGCATCAGGTGAATTACAATGTCTGAATGAGTGCACCTGTAGCAGCTGGATGTTTGTGCCTGTCTGACTGCATCTGTTGAGATTCAGCACTTCAGCGTGCTTGACTGTAACACTTGAGGGCAATTAAGCAAGTTTTCACCATATTGTTAAAATGAAGTGTGTGTCAGTCCAGCTGTCTCTTAGTAACGTTCTATTTTTAAGATGTTCTTTCTGAAAAATGTGAAGAGGAGAAAGCAAAGCTAGAAACTATAGGGGGTTTAACTTGCGGACGCAATAAAAAATACAATACAAATACAAATTGAGATCAGTATGTGTCTTGCAAAAGAAGTTCATTTATACATTTATATATGAAATATAAACCTCAGATATTGATTTTTATCAGTGAATCGTTATCAGTTTGTCTTTCTGGAACTGAAGTTGTCTTTTCGACTTAGTCTTGCAATAAATATTATTGATTATTGACCATTTTAATTTCATCCTTTCAGGGTTTGACTAGGTTCCACAATCACAACATATTTTCTACTGCACTAAATACAAAAAAGCACAATCTTTATATACACCTAAGGGTTCTGCATGACATATATTAATGCAAAGCACGTCACAGTATGATGAAGACCACTCTATATCATGTTTGACCCTGGTGAGAATTAAATCCATAACTCAGTCAGTGTTAGTGCCAAGCTCTACATATTCATCCACACAGAATTACAGCATTATTACTCATGTTGTTAAAATAATATGTGTGCAGTACACACATCTAGACACAAAGTGGCAGTATCATTGTTTATGGATTCATAGATGCACCAACACTTGAGCTATAAAAACTGCAGTTTAAGGGGCCCGTCAGACTGATTCACAGCACTGTATAAACCAACTGTGCAGAGCTGCAGAACTGCTACATTATGCTGACCTGTGTGTTCATCCCAGCCACAGATCGGGTACAGAGAGAGTGAGTGTGTGTGTGTGCGCGTCTACACTTAAATGTTCAGAGGATTGAGTGCAATTCCCTCATGAAGCTGGGAAACTAAACATGGCTGACTGAACGGATAACCATATGGGGCATGACTGTCTGCAAAATGCAGCTTACATGACACACACACACACACACAGAGCTGATATGATCAGCTGTCAGACAATATCTCGCTGTCAAGAAAGCATCTGTCCTTTCCCCTTTGACTCTTTATATTAACAGTGCTCATGTGGTAGCTGTTCATTAAGGCGGGACTGAAAATTATAATTAGTACTACAGCCACACATGCTGGATTTTTTTTAAAGGTGAATACTAAGATTTGTTGTAACAATAAATTGCAACATACTACCATGCAAAACTATGGCTTAAAAAGGTCAAATCTGTCAACACTGAGATAATTGGTTTATATAGCATATGTACTTTTTTTTCATTTATTGTTCTTAATTGTTGTTTTTAGTCATTTTTATTTTTTCAGCTATTGTTCATAGTGATTGTTTGTCTAGATATGTTTTATTGTTAGTCTCTGTGGCTTATTTTTCTCTTTAAAAGCCTAACCATGGACAAGGACCACAAATTAACTATAGCTAGGAGTCCTAATATACTCTGCATTGCCTGCATTCTATTTGACTGAAAAAAAATCTTACATGTATTGTCCCTATCAATAAATAAATTTAAAAAATGAGAGATGGATTTGATGATTGGCACTGTTGCCTGTTCTAGTCTAGTAGCTAGAAGGTTCCAGGTTCGAACCCCGGCTAGGGACTGTTTGGAGTTTGCATATACTCCTCATGTCTGCATGGGTTCTCTGCAGGTACTCCGGCTTCCTCCAACAGTCCAAAGACATGCAGGTTAATGGTTAGTAACTCTGAATTACCCGTAGGTGTGAATGGTTGTTTTCCCTCTATGTGTCAGCTCTGTGATGAAATAGTTTGTCCAGGATGACTTTTGCCCAATGCCAGCTAGGATTAGCTCCAGCCCTCCGTGACCCTGATGAGGATAAGTGGTTATGGAAAATGGATGGATGGAGTTTAAAAAAAAGAAAAGAAAAGAAAGAAATTAAAGCAAGCTCTCTCTGGTGGACAAACTATGTAATGGCAACAACATATGTTTGGAATTTCTGTACCGTTATTTCCGTACCTCCTACATAGCATGTGTGATAAGGTGAAATCAGCCAATTTATTAATGACGTTTTAATAAAATCAAGAGCGACAGCGAAGAAAATGAGCTGGTGTTGCTGTGTCATAAATCTAGCTTTGTGTACAAGCCACTGACACCAATTCATTAGCAACCCCCTCCCCCCATTATCATCCCTTCACCTGCGTAATCATCATCATCCAGCTCAACATTATGACTGTCCATAAACCAGAATGGCAGTGTTATGAATACAGGCTGTGTTTGTATGTGAGTGCGTGTATACATGAATGTCATCGCGTCCGTTTTTTTTTTGTTTGTTTTTTTTTTAAATCCTCATGTGAGCCTGAGGAGGCAAGAACACTAACTTCTAGAGAAGTCAAGGTGACCTGCTGCTGGTGAGAGAAATGGGAGTTGAGGATTATATCAGCACGCACAGATCCCTCATTTATTTCTCCTCTTACCCACCATCATTTATAAATATCACTGCTCTTATTACTCAGCAGCCATCATACATGTAATTTACTGTTCCTGTTATCCACATGTATCACTCAATTCACATGATTGGCGCTGCCTGCATCTTTCACATTTCACTCCTACCAATGCAGGTTAAACGTTTGCCTCCATCCTTTGTCTCCATCTTCTCTCCCTCACTCACTTTCTTGCAGCCAATACCTCTCTAAATTTACTTTGCCACCCACCCCGACATCACTCCCTCATTTTTTCCATCTCCACTTCAATTCACTTCCCCTCCCCTCCCCTCCCTCCTTTTGGTTAGCCTCATTCAGAATAAGGCTTTTGTGATTGGCTAGTATTTATATCAACTAGGTCCCAGTGCCACCTGGGACAATGGTCTCCAGTCAGATCCAGGTCACAGCAGGCAGAACCATTCTTCGGCTCTGCGCGGATCAGTCCAGTCCAGTTCAGTCCAGTCCATCTGCCACGCAAGCCAACTTCACAGACAGCCATAGCCACTGCACCGACTCACCCACTGGCATCACACACACGCACACAGGTAGGTAGGTAGGCGCACGCACGTACATCAGCAGGTGCTGCATCACTGCTCTCATTTGCCTCACAAACACAAACATGCACACACAACACGCGCACGCACAGGTGGATAGTTGAAGATCTGGCTGAATGCACTAACCTGCATCATGCAGACAGGTGAATATCCACACAAAGCTTACATCTGAGCCCAGGAGAAGCTCTGTTACAGTGATATTGCTTTTCACAGCAGATGACAGCAGTGGCAGTGATGCTGAAAGACAGGTAAAGGTAAGTGAATGTAGCAGTTACCTGCATGTTTAGTAGGATAAGATACAACTGCAGTAGATTATGTGTGCAGCACGGAAGTGAAATAAAAAGCAAAGAGTTGGCATCAGTGGCATTATAATTACCTCCAAGCTTAACCTCAAATGTCCATTTAACACAATGGCAATACTTTAACAGGCTGAGCAAAATGTTATGACTTTCTACTCTAAGTTAATCAACTTATACAGTATAGATGTAACACTTGGCCCTCCAAATAGAGGCTAACTTGCCTCAATGTTGGTACCCACTCACCATCAGTGTTTCTCAGTTACTAGAGTAGTTTACACAGGATTACAGGAGGATAATCCATTTACAGTATTTAGAGACATGAGTCGCCATCTGTCTGCGTTTATCACAGCGAGGGAGCCGTCGGCACCGGCTGACTACATACAGACAGCACTTATATAGGGTAAGGCGAAGCTAAAGAAGGACTGTGTGTAAACTGTTGGCTAATTGGTGGCTAATTGGCTAATTGTTCCGTTGAGTTAGCCGTTAGTTGTCGCTCAACGTCTGGTCACGACCTTTAAACTGCGCGCGCACTCCAGTCAGCTTGTTGAGATTTGCTGCCTTCATATGCTGTCGTAAACTCCCATTTCGGCCACAGCGCGTTTCACTGTGTCAGTTTTCTTCGCTGTTAGCATCGAGGCTAAGGGCACTAATTTTATTTTTAGAAACCAAACACACACAGTCTAGCGTTGTGGTGTATTTTAAGGGCTGCAGCGAGGAGAGGACAGAAAACACCTGGCGTCAAACAGGTCAGCAAGCTGACTAAACAAAACACTAAAGATATAACTATGCAATTTAAGACATAACGCCGAGATATTAAGAGCAAAAAAAAAGGCTAAATCACACTCATTATTATTAATAATTGAAATGTTTCCCCCTGACATATTTACCGCGTCCCTGTGCACTTGGTCCGCTGTATTCCGACAGCACATGAAAGCAGCAGTTGTCCAGAGGTCTTCATTGCTCCTGCAAACAAGTTAATTGTACCTAGCTGTGTACCAGAAACGCCCTTTGGCTACATTATTCACTTTGACGGTGCTGACAATCGCTAATCCTTCAAAATTTGCAGTGAGTGTGAGTACTCAGCTCTGAAAATTGTTGATCTTCATTCCAGCACTGATAGCTGCAAGTAATGAGTGAGATACTTGATAGTTTGTCTGTGCAGTAATTTACATTAATGACACGCAGGGTTGTGCCAGTTCATTTTAATGAATGTGTATTCTCATTCCACTCTTCCATCAGGCTCTTGCTGTGGTGATGGTGCATTAATATCTGAAGACTACCTACTGACAATGAAGTTTCCAGACCAAGAGCCTGCATTTGTCACCTGCTGCCATCAAACAAATGCAGTAACCTCTTAAAACACCAGCCCTGTTTTCCAGCATATTTATTGCCTTATTTCTACCATTCCACTGTACCAGCAACTCCTTGGATATTATCTACTTGCTCAACACTTTGCCCAGGTGCTTTTATTAGCTGTGAAAAGCCTCTTCCTCAGCTCTCCCACAGTTTTTTTCTTTCACTTTGGAGAACCTCTATTCCCAAATGATGCGGGCGGACAGTAAAGGCCGAAGTGCCTCCCCTCACAGGATAACCTATAAGTCTGACTTCCACGCAATCAAATGTTCATTTGACACTGGGACTAGTTTACAACCAGGGACCAAAGCTGCTGTTGCTGCTGCTGTTGCCCAGTGCTCTGCCGTGCACTCATCCAGGCTACCATCCAGCCTGTCCGATCCCATGACGTCTCACACCAGCACGGGCAGGAGAGGCAGGGTTCAGAGCACCAGGGGAACAAAGATAAGAGACAATATCTTCCTGCAAATGGACAGCCAGCAGCTCAAACAAGATGGTGGCCCAGTGCTGAGTTCTGGCTCCACACCTCTCCTTTCTCCCAGTAATCCTACCCTGCAGCCCCAAACTTCACTTTTCTCTGGATCCAGGCGTTCAGTGGCTAGTTCCTCGTCTCTCCTGAGCACTGTGGCCAATGCTTCTACTCTAGAATCGTCTTTGCAAGATAAACTATCAAGATCAGAGGAGATATCGTATATCGACAGAGCTGCTCTGGCTCAGAAGTTCTCTGTAACCCGGAGGTTGTTTGAGACCAAGGTGATGGAGGTTGAAGGCAGTGTTTCGAAAGGTGGCAGGGGAAGCAAAGGGGTGGCAGATGGGAAAGGAGATGAGGAAGAGGAGAGAGGAGGTGTCAGCCAGGTGGAAAAAGAGGAAGAGGCAAATGGGGAAAGCAAGCACGCCCAGGAGGTTAGTTTTGAAAAAGACAAATCTATAAATCTACCCATCATAAATATTTCCCCGCCAAAGCCTCCTGCACAGGCCTCACTGACAAAGCACCCTAAATCTCCTGTGTCGGATGGCCCTAGTGAAGCATCGAACACATCTCCTCCCTGTCTTGACAAACATGGTCAAGCCACAGGATTACAAACAGAGAGAGAAGGGGAAGAAACTGCAAGTCTTGACCTCTGTTTGACTCCAGAGGAGCCAGTGAGGGCAGAATTGGTTGACATAAAAAACGAGTCATCAGAAAGTGATGAAAATGAAGAAGAAAAGGAGCGGAGAGAGGCCAACAACAGGGTTAAGGATGAGAGAGAGAAGCATATGAACAGTGCTGCAGGAGAAAGTGTGCAGAACTTAGTGGATGATGTTTTCGAGGAGCCGAGCGTGGAAAAAACACCATATGCGGTAGAAAACGGAGTGGACCTAAGAGCAGGAGACGATGGGCCAGTCGTTCCCTCAGAGGAACACCAGAAGGAGTTCTCAGCCAGCATGTCAAGTGAAAGACAGACTATGGAGGACAGGGAAGGTGAAGGAGACAAGTATCGGCAGGTGAACGAACAATGGGAGGGGCAGAGCAGGCATTTCATTGCACAGGCTGAGGCGTTGACAGAAAAGGGGTTCTGCATGGAGAAAAAGACAGATGCAGGAGTTGAAGAAATTTCTGAAAGGAAAGAGAGAGGCGTGATGCAAGAGGAGGGTATTGACAAGGAAGTTGAGTCCTACAGTGTGGGGAAGAGGAAAAGTGAAGAAGTAGAATGCAAACAGACTCAACAGATGGAAAGAACTGACAAAGAAGAGAAAACAGAGAAAGAGGAGCGCGTCAGCGAGGAGGTCAAGCATGAGGCCAGCGACGGGAAAGATAATGTAGGAGGAGGCCAAGACGACCAGACAGGTCCTGCAGTAATCTGTGGGATTGAGAACGAGGCTTTTGTGTACGAGCAGGAATCTCAGTCTCATTCAACGTCACCAAGACAGGAATGTGAAAACTCTGCACAGCTTTTATCGGAATATGATGAAATTCCTGGTGTGCCTGAGGTGTCCGATCAGGAGGATGAGGATGCAGCGGAAGTTGCGAAGAGAAAGGTCAGGTTCTCCTCAGCACCAATCAAGGTAACGAAACCTTTAAATTTAATAATGATATAATACAAATTCAGGCTTTCGGCATGTTATTCGCTTTATTGACAGCTGCAGGGTCACTTTATGCATTTACAGAAGCTCTTTATTCTAGATTTGCATGACTGTCAGTTAAAAGCTGGTGTTTGAATCCATATTAGAGCAGTGTTTGCCCAAAGCCATGTTTCTAATCCATTAGACGAGGAGGAGGAAAGGCAAGACCCCACATGCTTTCTTCTGTCAGCTCAGAGTTGCATTCATATAAAAGCACAGAAAACATTCCTGTGTATGTGTATGGCATTAATCCGGCTCAGTTACATAACAAACAATTGTATTGGTCAGTGTATTATCAGTAATTGACACATGGAAATTGTGTGTATACATTGATTTTTTTGCAATCCTCTACTCATGTCTGTACAGTTTGCTCTCACACTGACAGATTTACCAACATAATCAGTGTTTTCTTGTTCTGTCAATAGCTAAGTCAATGGGCCTACATTTGACATCTGTGTTGTCGTAAGCTGAGCCCAGTGACATAAACTGTGCAATATTGAAAGAATGCTGTCTTTCAGGTGTACTGCACTTATTCCAACGCAGAGTACGACAGACACAATGAGGATATTGACCCGGTGTCCGCCTCGGCTGAGTATGAGCTTGAGAAGAGAGTGGACAGGATGGATGTCTTTCCAGTGGAGATAGAAAAGGGTGTGTGTTCCCAACAGAACCCAGGAGGAAAAGAAATCATGCAAATGGCCATATCCGGTGGTATAGTTCTGAGAGTTTTATTCATAGGAATTCTGTTGGGTTAGTTAAACTATTCAGCTGTATGTCAAAAATATCTCAAATAAGGTTTTCCCTCTTCATTACATGCCTTTTGCTTCTTCATGGTGCAGCAGCCTTCCCCCGACTAATGTTGGTAATTTGAGGACAGATTCTTAATGTGTTTTCCTTGTAGGAGATGATGGTCTCGGCATCAGCATCATAGGAATGGGGGTAGGAGCAGACCAGGGGCTGGAAAAACTAGGAATCTTCGTCAAGACAGTCACTGAAGGAGGAGCAACACAAAAGGATGGAAGGTACATTTCTACATCTGTATTGTTTATTGATTGATCCTTTTGTTTGTATATGTCTGTATATACATATGTATATGTATATGTGTGTGTGTGTGTGTGTGTGTGTGTGTGTGTGTGTGTGTGTGTGTGCTTGTTAGGATTCGGGTGAATGACCAGATAGTGGATGTGGACGGGGTGAGCTTGGTTGGAGTCTCCCAGCTGTTTGCAGCCACGGTACTCAAGAACACGTCAGGCCTCGTCAAGTAAGTTGTCCTGTTTCAGTGCAGTGTGGGTGTGCTGCTGTATTTTTTTTTTTTTTTTTTTCCCCACCATTTGTATGCCTTGCTGCCTCTTTGGGAGAGTAGTGGAGTGTAAAGTCTTTCCTATTAGTGACTCACAGGCTACACATCAGTGTATTTTGGGGCTGATGTCAGTTTTAGAGCTGTCCATCTGATCAGTGACTCCAGAAGTGTTTGCTACATTAGTGGTGTTATTTAAAGATGGAGCAGTGGTAGCAAGATAAATATGTATATGTACTATTATTATAGGATATAATATTATATACTTTCTGCAAACCATTTTCCTGCTTTGTGATGTAGTTTCTCCAGTGACAAAACTTATTAATTCAATGTTTGTTTTCAGCAACACCTCCAAATTTCTAGATACCTAATTGTCGGTAAATGTGCCAACTATACTTGCAACTGCATGACGACACAACGACTACATGAATCATTAATGCAATTGGTGGCACCTGTGCGGCCAGGTCTGGTGTGAAACAAGCTGTGGTGATTTGCTCCCAGCTTTGACAGAGTTCTTCTCTGTTTGGCTGCAGGTTTTTGATTGGTCGAGAGAAGGAAGGCGTGGAGAGCGAGGTGGCACGACTGATCAATGAAAGCCTGGAAATGGAAAAAACATCCAGAAAGGTGAGTTTTCCAAAAGAGAAGCGGAGTGTTGGTCGTGTTTGATTTCTTTTGGTGATTTGATCGGATTTCTTTCTCTGTGTGTGTCTTTTTTAAAAATATGAAGAGAGGAAGCACGGGTGGAGATGAATATAACGATAGTAGCATGTCAGAGAGGTGCTCAGTGGCCGAGGAAGAGGAGGAAGATGATGATGATGATGAAGAAGAGGATGATGTGTCTGTTCTTTCCAGCCAGGACAACTACCAGCTCTGCCTCAAATACCAGCAGGTACTTCACATTCAACATTAACTCATTGACATCCATAAACAAGGTAAAATATACAGTATGCACCAAACGTACTGGATATCAACTGGTGAGGTAACCCTAAACCCATTTCACTTTAGTTTTATCATTCAATGATAAGTATAGTAAATAAATATAGTATAGTTGTCAGTACTACACTTTGCATGGAATATAAAAGTTGTCTTTCCACCCTGTCTATCTTCGTAGCTTCAGTCAAAACTACGAAGCAGAGCAGCCCAACTTCACCATGCTAGAGAAAAGGTAGGTCACTCAGCTGAGACTGAGATATCTCTCTCTTCTCACACACACAAACACACTCTCACTAATAACTGTACGCACTTTAATACACTACCTTTGCATCCACATTTGGAACAGTCTGACCCATTTAACTGTGGATGAGATGGCTGGGTGTGGAGTTACTAGGACATGGGCTGCGTTCCAACACTTGTCCACGTCAGCCCTGCTTTTCTGCCTTTGCCTTGAAGTAATCACCACTGTGACATAACTGGGTTGGCGAAAGAAAATCTGGCTTTCTTCTGTCCGACTGCATGAGATCAGTGAACACGTCATTTGTTTTATCAAAACTCTTGCAGTAAGAGAACTGAAGAAATGTCCCTAACTCTAAGAATAGTTTGACACATGACGTGACGACAAAATGGCCTTTTCTTTTTCCTTTTGCTTTGTGTATATGATTATCACAGACATGCATTCATAAACCATACATAATGTAATCTTTTACTGTATGTCTGCCAAGTTAAAGGCATTGGAGGAGCAGCAGGCCTGTTGGGAGAGCCAGAAGGATGAGTTGGAGCAAAGAGTGGAGGATGGAGAGGAGAAAGCTGACAAACTAGAGAAGTATGATGCTATGGACTGCATACTGCATATATCTTAGAAATGCATTATGCCATGGTAGACAGGATAGATCTGTAAGTATATGCAGAATTAGGTCACAGACGGAGTGGGAGCCTAAAGCCTGTGAGAGGATAATCTTGTTAAGAAAAGAAACATTATGGAGATAATGATGAGTTTTGGAGGGTTTTAACGCCCCTCACTCTTTTATCAGGTACTGGCAAGAGGCCCAGACCCTGTGCAGGGTTGTGAGCCAGCGACTGGCTGATGCCCAGAGCCAGTCAGAAAGCTTGGAGATCAAATACAGCAAGGCTAAGAGACTGGTCAGAGAATACCAGAGCAGGTATTTATCTAATTCATCCAATCCAGTTATTTCTCTGGCAATATGGAACATTATTTTTAAATTACTGGGTGTGTTTGGTGAGATGGTGAATCATGTGAACCTCCTCCCATCATAGATTTGGAATTAAAGAACTTTTCAAATGTTTTTTTTTTTTTTTTTTTTTTTTTTTTCAGAGAGGAGGAGAGGGAAAAAAGAGAAGCCGAGTTGAGGAGAGAAATGGAGGAGAGAGATAAGCTGCACAGAGAGGCAGTTGAAAGACTTCAGAACCAGGTGAGAGGAGGCTCCTCAATCCTGTATGGATTTACTTTGTGGAGCCCGCTGTTTTTCTGCAGTCATTGTTTCACACTGTTTATCACAGATAACACAGCTGGAGAGGAAAGAGACTGACAGAAAGAACCACTCTTTGGACTCTTCAGTCACGGGTAGGATTTCTGTCACCGCGTGTCTTTTTGACTTTGAGCCGCTGCTGGGAATGTTCAAAACCACTTTAAGTTTCAAATTTAAACTTCTTTTTCACTGTTTGTGTCTCAGGCCCAGACTGGTATATTCCAGTCCCGGATACAGGACGTCTAGACTGCAGTGCTCACATAGCCAGAGCTCAGCTCGCCCAGAAATCAAAGCGCCACCCGCCCTCTCGAGACAAACTTAGAGAGAGCTTTAGAAAACAGGTAGGGGCCACTGCTGGAAAACTGACAATTTGCTGTTTCTGACTGTGAAGCTGACACACACACACACACACACATATGTCCTCATGTTGCTTTTAGGAAGATGAATCTCAGAAACAACAGGAGAGCCAAGTGCTGACTGCTTCCACGGTGGTACAGAGGAGCTGCAGAAGTGACCTGTCCAGCACGTCGTCTTTCTCAGCCCTCAGTCCTCAACCTAACACTGGCTCTGTCTTCACCCCTCCCATCTACATAAATGACAGTGTCACACCTTCACCTTGCAAATCCTCCGCATCGAGGAAGTCCAAAAGGAAATTTCCTGACTTCAGGTGCAGGGTCGCTTGTCTCTTTCTTTTGTCTTAGATCAAACTATCATGATTTAAAAGCCATAGTAGTTTTATAGATTACCTTTCGGTAATGGCAAGTCTCTGGTTATTTGCCGAAGACCAGCTATTTTGGTGGTGATATACTTTTCCTGATGCTTTTTTTTAATTTATTGACTGTTTCTTTTCAGTGGCCTTCGCAAGTCTCTCAGCAAAAGGAGAAGTGATAAACAACGTAAAAGATCCATAAACAGGTGTCATATCACATAAAATACAAAAATGATGGTTAATATTACATATTAAATTAAAAATTATGTGACCTGATAGGCTAATTGTATTCACACATGACTTGTTTTTGTGCCAGATATTGAAAAAGGGGTGAAAAATGCGAAAAAAGTGTCCAACGTTTTATTGAAATGTGTTTTGTACCAGAGCGTCGTGTGGTGACCTAGTGGATGAGCCCGCCGGAGTTTCTCCGTCAGGCTCGGTCACCTCCATGCCTTCTTGCCTGCCTTTCCCCTGGTTCGGAGAGCGAGGGAGAGAAAAAGAAGAGGAGGGTGAGCGAGGCAGGGAGAGACTTCGATCTGTGTCCAGCAGCAGCTTACCGTACCTGACCACCACAGGCAGAAGAGACCAGGTAAGAAAAAAATGGACTCGTGGATAAAATGTGCACACGGCTCACTGGAGGCTAAACAGGCTAATGAGAATATGAATTCTGCTCACAGTCTTCTCTGCATGCCGTCCTTCTCCCCTGGGTGAATTTTGTGATGTAGATAACAGACAACAGAAATCCTGTGACAGTATGTAGACTACTGTATGTAGGCAGCCTTTTTTTCTTACTTCCAGAGTATTGGCTCACCAGTGTGCAGCTCCAGCATGGTGGGTCATGTCTCTGATCTCTCCCTCTCTGGACACTCTCACACTTTCACCTTTTCCTCCACTGAGGTGAGTCTGTCCTTCCCTTCCTTTTTATCTTTCCTTTTTCTCTTACTACTCCACCCCCACGGCGCACTCTTTTGTCCAATCTTTTCTTTTCCCAAGTCTACTCTCTTCTTTAGTTACAGTTTCCCTCTCAGTTCTGTCTTTCTCCTTTAGGTCACTCACTCTCTGTCTGTCTTGCATTTTGTCTCTGGTGTCCTGTCAGACGTTGGACGATGACCCAGTTCCCACCAATAATAACAACCAGTGGCAAAGTCGACCCGTGTTGGAGTGGACTAACCAGCAGGTGTGTCTGTGGTTAATCGCCATGAACATGGACCAGTACGCGTCTGAGTTCGCTGCCAAAGGTGTGGATGGGACACAGCTGCTCAACATGGACAGTGAGAAACTCAAAGTGAGTGGTAGATTCTGTACTTTATAAAATAAATAATAACTGGAATCTGGAATACTGTATTCTAATATAAACACATTTTAAACTATTCAAACATCCATTATTACTAACCTAAAGTTCTACAGAATCCATGCTTCTTCTGTTTACATTCACATGCGTCTTCTTTCATTTCTCTTTCAGGCTCTGGGAGTGTGCAGCCATAGCGACCGCTCTGTGCTCAAGAAGAAGCTGAAGGAGATGAAGAAAGGCGAGGAAAAGGGACAAAAGAAAGGAGAGAAGAGGCCGAAAGAGGAAAAGGAGAAAGAGAAGAATGCGGTTTTGGAAAAGGAGAGCGAAGAAAAGGAGAAGGCGAGGATGATGATGATGGTGATTGGCGAGAAGCCCGTAAAAGACAGCAGACGCAGTGGCAAAACTGTAAGAAGCGAGTCGCTCTTATAACAGCGACGTCTGAGATGCACCACCAGCATGAGGCTGTGTTTGCAGTCAAACAAATACACTTGAATCAGACTCTGTTTAGTCAATAGAAACCGTTAGATCTACTGCCCATACCCTCTGTTGCTCACATCTTAATAGTTACCATTTAAGATACAGAACACTGTTTGTTTTAACTGATTTAAAAAGATCTTTGGACCTGAGCAGAGGTTGACTCCAGCACCAAAGTAAACACTCACTGCAGATGAGCATCTCTCAGCATTTGTCAGGTGTTGAAATATGGATAATTTGCTATTGTTTTACAGCTTTTTTTTTAAAATCATGAACTTTAAATTATCCTTAGAATGATTTTAATATTTAACAATGTGCTGATTAAGCACGCGGGTATTTGCTTGTAAATGCTTTTTTTATGTATTAATAAATAATGCTTCAAAACCTTTTTTAAACTCACTTATTCATCCTTGAACAATCAAGACGCCAGAACACTTGAATATGACAACATTCAAACATTTTTATTCAAGAAAATCTTTGTTCGCTCTCACTCTCTTTTCTATTTTACAGCCAATGGAAAAAAAAAAAGGTGGATTCTGCAGAGGTTTGGCTGTATATTTACAAAGCAAGTGCCAGACAACTGAATAAGTGGCAGTTCCTCTCTTAACATACAACCTGAGGCACCTTGAGTTTGAAAAATGCTGATTAATCAACAAAGATGCACAGTAGAAATGCTCAAAAATGGGGGAAATGAACACATTTTAGTTTAAAAAAAAAAAAAAAAAAGTAATCTGTGGTTGCATTGCATGACTCTTTGGCATATAGGGCACATAACATAAAGTACTCCTCACGAAGAATAAATACAAACAACTCTGCAAAACATTTTTTTAAAAAATGTACAAAATACCTAGAAACACGTCCTCCCTACCCCAGTCAACACTGTGAATGTAGCAAATGTACAAAACATGCTCAGTCAGACAGTAGTCGTGCAGGATCATCTCCCGCACTGCAACTCTCCTCCTCCAGTGATTCATACAGACTTTCATACGGAAGATCAGTTCTGAAGAATATCTGATCTGAGAAGTATTTAGTCTTACAAAAGATTTCTTTTTCCTTTCAGCACATTATTTTGTTTCTTGATATTTACAGTCCACACTGCGTACAGACAAGACAAGAAAAAAAAGGTGAAATTGGGAGTTTTTCAGTAAGCGGCAGGAATCTGTGTTGAGTCAGATCTCATTGGCTGTTAAGAATAATGTTCTTTGTCATGCCAGGTTGTCATCCAGGGCTTCTTCTCCAGGTTTTCCCAGTTACCATTCCCAGGAGTTATTGCTCTCTCCCCCCGTTTGATCCGAACAGCGTTGTAACTGGGAACCCTGTCTTCATATTTTGCTCGCTTAAAAAAGCCACACTGCAGTGAAGAAAGGGAAAACAAAATCAGTGTTTTGCTTGCTTTGGGGAAAAGGCTATTTAAAGAGATTCAGAGAAAGTGAAGGAGGATGATGAGACATTTAATGTCATCAGCCTGTTTAAGAAAAGGAAGAACCAAGATGCAGTGAATCCGTTAAGAGGCGCAGACAAGCCACCCGCACGCCTCTTAAAGACAGGAAACATGTCGTGATGCCCCTGTTTTTAAATGTACAGAGAGCGAAACCTGCAGACCAAGTGAGTGCATGTGCAACAGCAACAAAAGAAACGGGAGAAAAAAGTAATCAAAGAGGTGCAGAACAGCCCCCATGGTGATCCTTAGAGCATTAAATAACACAGTCGTTGTCATATCAGCCATCACCTCCCCTAGCCATGCAGGTAAACTGGAATCATACACACATAATCATGTGTGGAAATCTTTTGGGCATGAGCTCCTTGCAGAAATAATCAGTCAGCTTTTGTAGTAGCATTCATGTCACAGTATGAGAATTGCCCACTGCCCGTCTAATACCAGAAAGCAGCGCTTTTTTTTTCTTTTTTAGCAAAAAGTAGCAAGAGAAAACGTTTCAACCATTCATGACACGCCGGGTAATTTTACCCATTCTCTTTTTTTATGCATTTGATGTCAGTCTCTCTTTTTCTGTCGGATCTTCTTTGTCCTTTTTTCCAAAGACTCCACACTAAGGAAAGGCAAAATTGTTAGAAAACGTGTGTAACTGCTGTTACAAATACCTTACAGTTGTTCTGTTAAACATTCTTTACAGACAGAAAGATAAATCCATTAAAACGTAGATGTGCTGCATGTGTTTTTATTGAGGCAGGGTGTCTCCCAGCAGTCCCTTGTCCTACCTTCCAGAGAAGGAAAGCCAACAGGGCCAACAACAGTAGCCCGAACAGGATAGACAACAGGATGATCCACCACGGCACTCCTCCATAACGGGCTTCACGCCTCTCTGGGAATACTGTCAGTTTCACCTGGACAACACACAGTGGCTGAGCATCAGAACTAAGATCTCCGAAACAAAGTGTCAACTACATTTTAAACATCTTTAATTCTCTTTATGTCGTTCCCAGGCTCAGATTTTTCATTTTCACACACTACATTGACATCAACATTTTGAAATAAACATGTAATGTAATAAATAATCATCAGGTATCAAGTATTGTCACATATAAATTACCTCTGTCTCAGACTTTTCCAGCACAGTGTTCTTTGTTGAGCTGTCAACATGTAGAGAAGCCTTCACTATCACTTCCACATGATGTGACTTGGAATGATCCTGTATAAAGACAAAAGGAGGCGATCAAGTTTAGATGCCGCTGCCCCAAAAATAAAACAAATTCTTTGAACAGGTTGATCATTTGTGGAAGTAAGATGTCTGGTTAAAACGTCATACTTTTTAATTGACATACAAGTTATAAGCTAATAATAAGTTAATAATTCAATTCATGTGTGTATTTTAGTATTTACTTTTAGTCTTTAATTATAGCTTTGTAATATTACAAAGATATAACTGTAATATTGTAATATTACAAAGATATAACTAAAGACTAAAAGTAAATACTAAAATACACACATATGAAATGTGTGTATATTTATTTATTTTATTTTTTCAGCCTGTAAAAAAGCATTCGTAAATTTCCTGTACTGTTCCTTCCTGGGACAGTGAAGCTGATTCACATCATATATAAATTAGGTGAGAGAAAACATGTAATATTGGAGCAGTCGTAATGTGTTACCTCTATGAAGGTGCTATTCCAGAGACGAGAGTGGAGAGTGATGACTGCATTACTGTCTATGCCCCGCAGGGGGCACTTTATCGTCACACAATTTGCCCCATGGCCACAGGACTGTCAACAAAGAAGGGAGCACAAGGTTACTACTGCATTCACCTGTTACTTGTAGCAGAAGAACATAATAATAATAATAATAATAATAATAATAATAATAATAATAATAGTGGTAGTGTGGTGTTACCAGAGTTTTGTAATTCTTCTTGTCCGTGTAACGTGAAACCTTTCCCTCGCTAGTTCCCCCTATGTTATCTGCGGCTCGTCTCGTCCTGGTGTTACCAGCTTCCAGGTTCTTCAGGCAGAGAAGTAGAAGAAGTAAATCATCTATTAAATTAACCTAAATGTCTTTGTCTATATAAATATTCATCTATCAATGAAAAAATTGTACATTTTTTCCAAAACATACCTAAACAGCTATTTGAAACAGTATACATGCAGGCAGAGTGACCACGCTTACTTAATGTAATGTGTGTGTGACTGACCTTTTTAAAACGGTTGATCTCATTTGCAGGAGTGCACTCTAGGCGGTCCACTCCAGTGGAGCTGATCCTCGTCAGGTAAAGCAGCACCTTGCCCTGTTCCACTTCCTTTGGCCACTCGATGTTGAGGGTGGCGTTGGCAAAGTTTGTCAAGCTCCTTCCCAGATTGATGATCTGTAAACCAAGACAGTGTAAAAGTCAAAGTAAAATATATGATATATACATATATGATCGGACACATTTTAAGGGTGTTGAAGAGAAAGGAAATGACTTCTGGGCTTTTTTTGTACTCACTCGGAACTGGTGTGTGATGGCACTGCCAATTTCACTTTCAGACTTGATGGCCGCTTCACCTTTGACTGCTCCTGAAAAGTAGACCTGAGATGGCTGGGCTTGCCTGGAAAGACAGAGGAGCACAGTTAGTAGCATGAACCTGTGTATTCTTCTGTGTTTCTTGGGCCACTAACTGTAAACTGTATGTGTGTGTGTGTGTGTGTGTGTGTGTTTCTTACCCTGATACAAACAGCTGCAATTTGATGGCCACCTTTGCCTTTGCTTTGACAGAGGCTGTTTTCGGCTGTTCGCTTGTCCTGTTGGATCAGAAGTTATACAGAAGGTAGTGAACTACAAATGTGAATACATAATGAAATTGAGCATATTATGGTTCAGCAGCGTATCTGTAGTTTTCTTTATTTGTGTGACTCAAGACAAAATGAGAAGCGTCAACCTCATATGACCAAAACCAAATATCAAACCTCATGTAAAAATCAATCATCTAACTATTTAAAAAGTGGAAATCAATGTTGTTAGTTATTGGATATACTCACGTTTCTAACTTAAGATCAATCTCCATTTCATTAGTGTTGCGAAAGATGCCTGTTGTACTCAGAATAATGTAGAACGTCGTCTATATGCACAAACATGGAGAGATCAAATAAGCATTAACGGTGAAACGTGCGGAGGAGGTAGATGGTGCAAAAATGTGATTTTCTCTCACCTCTGTGTCACGTTCGAAGGGGTTTCCAATCTCACAATCAGCCGCGGAACCGTTTGTATTGCCTACACAGTTTACCTGTTGAAATCATATAATAAGTTCCAATCAGGGCCGCAAATTGGTATGCGTGTGTACAGTATGTGTGTGTGAGAGAGGGAATAGAGACTCACCTTAGCCACATTAGGTGGGGGGTAAGTTGCAGAGTAGGTAAGGGAGGGGGGGAAGGAGGCCATCACAGAGGCTTCATATGCATCATCTCCATTGTGATTGGTCACAGTGACCTCCAAGGCGATGGTCTTCTGGTTGCTGAACATGAACAGTGGCACACCTTTCTCCCTTCAGACAGATAGAAGAAATGATGAGCCTGTGTGGCATTATATGGAAGAGAAGCCATGTTAAAAATGATACTCCTATCACACACTTACAGAGGCAGAGGACTGTCCGGTTCTTTTCCGTTGTTTTTAGTTGTCATGTAGCGATATTTCACCTGCAAGTTGCTCTGACAAATATTGTCCTTGCCACAATTCTCCTTCCGGAAATGCACCTACAACAGCGCAAGATAACATATGTACAGTGGAAACTTTCAAATACATCTATTGCATGTCATCTCACCCTATGTCCCTATGTTAACTTGCTTGCGTACACACCTCTGATCGAACTGTCGCTTCCTCATTGGCATCCAGGACAGGTGACAGCTGAGAACTTGAGCTCTGTCTGCGTTTGCGCTTGGCATTGTCAATTTTCACAGACACATCAATGGGGATCCCCCGCAGCTTGTCTTTGATATTTTCCTGTAGAATGACGGCATCACACAACATTACACGCCAACCACAATGTACCCTGATCAAGAGAAAAGATTTCAAGAGAGAGTCACTACCTGTATTTTGAGTTTACGGCTAATGCACTGTTCCTTTCCTTTGCTGTTCAAGGTGATGGTCCCTTTAGATTCATAGCTTTGCTCAGTGGCATCAGAGAAAGTCACCCTGGGGGAGAGATGGTTCTTCCTGCGGTCAGCATCAGCCTCCAGGGAGTACGCCAGCGCTAGATGGGAGGGAGACGAGGACGTTAAAGAGAGAAGAATTTAACTTTGTGCAAGGCTTTAACCACCCTATTACTGCGTGCTAACAAGATAAAGATACAAACATGATAAAGATTACATTTTGCTTTAATAATGAAAAAGAAAGCTCGGCTTACTCAGACTGGGAGTGTAGCTCATGGGCTTTGCCGTGTAGGTGAAGCATGCCTCAACCTGCATGCTAGGGACACAAGGCAGACACACGCAGTGTTAGATAGTTTGATAAATGTCAAGAAATTTATAGAAGCATCTAATGAAATGAATAAATTTATGATGACACACGTACCAGAAGGTGTTGCCACAGTTCTTAGTTGTGAGGTCAATTTCTTTCGGTGTGATCTTGATTTCCTTCTTGATGTTAATAACTGGACGGGCTCTGGGGGGACAGAACTCAGTGAGCAACTCTACACCCATCAGAGTAATCAGAGACGTGTAGTGAGAAAAAAAAAAAAAACAGTTCTCACTTACTTGTAGACAAAGACAGAGTCAGAGAGGGATCCGACAGCCAGGTCAGGGTAGGAGTTCTTATCCAGGTCCATGTTGCCCGCCAAAGAGTAGCCAAAATTCTTGACTCCTACAGCCTTTCCGGACAGAACCTAAAGAAAGAATTTTATTTTACTTACTTTTATGTTACAAAGCTTTTAGGGCGGTCAAACTGATTTTCCTACAATAAGAACACTGCTGTTTATTGGATTTGCCATATCTGCAGCTGCAGCAGACAGTTGAAAGTTAGTTTTTTCACCGCTTTATTACATACCTGTGAAGCTTTCTTAGAGCTGAGACCAGTCGCTGATCCGTGGTAAATGTAAACAGCTCCTGCACCGCTATCCTCATAAGGAGCTCCCACTGCAAAATCTGACAGCAAGAAAGACAGCAGTGAGTGATGTGCATTTCATTCAAGGAGGGACATCAAGAAGAACCAGCTGACAGTACTATACACATGCACAAGCACAAACATCACCGACTCACCATGGAAACCATCCTGATTTATGTCTCCCAGGTTTTCCACGGCCAGGCCAAACATGGAGTCCTGAGGTCCATCTATTCTGTCGGGCTTGACTTCATTCCACTTTCCGTTTTTGTTCACGTAGACGTAGACAGCTCCTCCAATTTCTCCCTCCTTCTCAAAATACTGAGGTGCTCCTACCACTATGTCCAGCCAACTAAAAAAAAAAAACACCAGCACAACTTGTTTGTGAGTATAGTAATAGTAATAGTAATAAGTAATAGTGATAGCATTTGTCAAAGCAGAAGTTACAGCTCATGTATATCACTCACCCGTCCCGATTGAGATCCAGCAAGGCCAGATCGTAGCCGAAAGAAGAGGCCAGTCCTTCCCCTTCCAGGGTGTACTCTTCTAGCAAGACGTGGCTTGTCTCATCGCCTTTCTTCAGTAGCACCACCGCTCCACTATGGTTTGCTCTGGGAGCTCCCGCCACTACCGTCAGTTGGTTCATATGAGTCACACCCCTCCCTGAGTCCAGAGAGAAGCCTGGGAGACGAGACAAAGTAAGGTTCTTACATAGTCAGAGGCAATCAGGTACTTGAATGCGTCGTGACAGTGGAGCTACTGAAAAGACTGTGCACGACTGGTAATGAGTGGATGAAGAGGGCTGTTATTTACCCAGATAACTGTTGGCAGGAACAGGGACGAGGTCAGGGTTCTTTTCACTTTCATCTCCCACCTCAAAAGGACCGTCGTCAAAGATTCCCATGTCTATGAATGTTTCGTTCTTTTGTTCCAAGCGTACTATACCTGGAGGGGAGGGGAAGGGAGGGGAGAGGAGTTAAGATGGGGGAGATCTAGCATCTAGCTTACAATAAAATGATGCAAAACCTATAACACAATATTCATAACAGGCAAAAATGTTGAACACATGACTGAAAAAAAGCATCACTTGCAAATTCTTCTGTGATGAAATGTCACAAGCATCACAAATCATATAGAGTAAATTGATAATGAAGAACACGTCCATAGCTAACTATAGATCTATATACATCTATGTTTACAGATGAAGACACACACACACACACACACACACACACACACACACACACACACACTAGACTACCTTTCCAGTTGTACGCCCCAGGAGCCCCAAAGATGAGGTAGTGATATTCCTTGTCAAATGTGGCAGAGAGGCCCTGCTGGCAGGAGCCAAACATCTCATGACCTCTGGGCCGGCTATCGCAGAAATGCCAGGTGCCTCCATAGCTGCTGCTACTCAAGTCCTGACTCAGCACATAGCAGCGGCCAATAATGTCACGAGATTCGAGGGTGGGTCTGTTCACGTTGGCACGCCGCTGGTAGCGATGGGCACAGGTCTGCCAGGGACACAAACACGTAATTGAGTTGACGTGATGTTTGTTAAGATCAAAGCTAATGAGATGTTTTTCGCTTTTCACAGATTTCACCTTGAGTAGCATCAAAACTGGACGAGCCAATTACTCATGTATTTTACATGATTACATTAAATGATTAATCGATCATTATACAGACACTGATTACATTTCTGCTGATGAGTTAACCAATCAAATAACTGCAGATGCTCTTACTTTGTAATATCAAATTGAAGGTTGTGTTAAGATAGAAAGACACACAGTCTTACCACAACCATGCCTCCTGGGCCCTGACTGTTGACTGTCACTCCCATCCATTGGTTCTCTTTGCTTTCTTTCGTTGTATCCTCTAGACAGAGACACAAATAGACACAAAAGGGGATACTCAAATACTGGAAAAACAAAAATATATGAGAGAAATGCACATGTGTCTGTAGATATCTCACCGGTGTCATCAAATACAACTCTGGAGCAAGCGTTCGAGGTGGTGCTCATGTCACAGTTGTACAGTCCTCCTGTGACTTTAGACTTTTGACCCCTCAAGGCTTTTGCTCTCGGGGCACCAACCAGCAGTCTGTAACACACATAAGACATATGCAGCTCAGTCAGATGCACTTTGTGAATACAGGCTCTAAATATGAACATATTCTAATATGAAGACTCATCTGCAATCTAATATTCTGGCATCTCTTCCAGTCTTGCACATTATATTATCACACATTCCAGTCTACTGTGTCACACAGCAGCCATATTCACACACACAAACACGCACACACACACACACATCCGCCACCAAACTGATGTTCCATGTCCTCACGGTCCAACTGCGTCAAAGACCCCTTTGAAACGCCTGCTGTGGTTGATTGAACCAGGCTTTCTATATCTCTCTCCACACACACACAAGGGCTGCCTTTGTGGAGCTAGGACAAGGGCAAATGCCACACCCAGGTCTTGGTGATTGGCATCTCGTTTGCAAGATTTCCTACAGAGTAAATCAAACAAGTCAAGGATGTCATCCTCTGACCAGATGCTTTGTGGAGGTTCGCAAGCAGAGTGCAGGGCACATAGACACTGTCAACACACCCAATCTCTGTTTGTTCCAGGACCTCCTTCTGGCTTGCTTTGTCTGCCCGACGACCTCCAGAGTTAATGTTGCACAGCGCACTGGGTTCACCAGATGAGATTAAGCAAAGCCATTTTTAGCTGGAGCACAAAGCATTCTCAGATACACACACAACATCTGGGAGGGGATCTACAGAGATATATAGTTAGAGTGAAGAGCTGAGGCCTAATGTGATCAGCATGTCTGCAGTGTAGACCTCACTAGTCAACGTTAACTGCATGTGGGAGAAAGATTTCAAACTATACAGCGAACTTTTTCAGACAGTGTAAATCATTGCGGGCGTGATGGGGATTAGCAAGGACAATAAATCTATTTATATGACACAGGAAAAATATGGCTTCTTAAAAAGTCTTATAACACCGCTGTTGTGAGATGAGATAAATGGGTTTTACAGGGAATTTTGTAAAAAAAAAACAGATGAATATATTTCTCTAAAATATAATGCATGAAGACAAGTCAGCACAACAGAAACACAATCTGTCTGCAGTGATGAAGAAGTGTACACTGTTTATCCGGTTTTAACCGCTGGATTGGTTTGGCCTTGTTTCAAAAACCAGAAGGCTATAATTTGTGCAGTTATCCCACCCATCAAGTGTCCAATCCAGCCTTTTTTAAACTGTGTGACACTTGACATTTGATTCCACACAGTCTGAAGTCAACACTCCGCCTCTCCTCCGCCGCACACTAACGTACCCAACAGAAAACATATTTTCATGCCGAGTGAAACTTGATAGTGTACGTGCTCATCGATCAAAGATGAGTCTGACTTAAATGAGTCATCACTTTCAAAGAGAGGCTTCGTGTGAATCCCAGGTGGGCACATCTCCACTTTCATTATCCTCAGAGACACAGGAAGTCAGGAGAATGGACGGAAAGAGCTCTGCCAAGACACACTGGGTCTCTGGGAAATGGGGTCACCAGGTCTGGGGTCTCTGCATTAATGGAGAATGGATACCGCAGTTCCTACTCCTACATCATCTCATTGTGATGCTCATTCAGGGTCTCGTTAAGCTGTTCTCCTTTGGTGTCAAAATCTTGTTACTGATTATTGAATAGTTAACTAATTTAGACAACAGTGAGTAAGAGTGTTTGCTTACATGTGATCCAAATGATAAAAATCAAGGATCTAAATTGGAGACTCATCTTTGCAGACACATGTAATCTTTATTGCTACACATCAGTTATTTTTTTGTCACTGAAGAGTAAAGTGCTGACATGATGTGTCAGGGAGTAAAAGTGTGATAAGGCTGACCCACTACCCTGTTGACAGCGACCCAGCTGTTTATCTAATCGTTCACCACCAGCAGAGGAAGCCCCAACATGTAGGCTTAGCCTACAGGAAGGACAAAGACAGATAGTACGTGCGCAAAACAGACTCACACACAGTGGGTTAGGATAGTGACACTCAGACTCTCCCTGCGCAGGACAACAGAGTGTCCAGTGCGGATTGACCATTAGAAGTTGAGAGACGTGTGTCGTTGTCTTGCAGTAGCAAATCTGGCCGCCCAGCTAGGGCGCAGCCCGTTGCTTAGCGGCAGCAAGCAGCACCCTATCAACTAGAAGCGTTCACCTCCAAATAGTTTGCAGATCCAGAGGTTCATGTCATGTGTTACCCAACTTCTTCCCCCATCTGTCTGCCAAGATGGAGCCCGCTGACTCTGTCTGGTTGAATAATAGCTTGTATTTGGTGCCCAGATGTAAAACTGATTTACGTTCCCCTCCGCATTCTTTCAGCTATCACCTCTTTCTCTCTCTTTGATGTTGGATAACCTCAAGTAACCTGAAGGGAAGAGAGGAGGGAAATCTGACTCTCATACACATAAAATGTACACTTACGCACAAATTTAAATGCTAAACTCTACAGTCCTCCTGTCTCATTTCTGGAATCTAGACACAGCATGACATTGACATTACTATTTAACATGCCAGCATGTCTTGTTTTCCTCTTTCTCACAGCATGTCTCTATATTCTTGCTACAGCTATCCATTTCTCCTGAGCCAGTTTATTTCTCAGACACACACACACATGCATTTTCTTTCTCCCACACATTTCTCCCACACTTGATCCAAGCTCTTAAACTTTCTTTAACTCTCACTCGGTCTCCTCCTCGCTCTTCTCTTCATGTATTTTGTGCTTTCCCTCTTGATTTTATTATACAGACAGCTCCATCTGGCAATTATGAGCAACCATGGAATGCTATATATACACACACACACACACACACACACTCATGCACTCACACTGAAACACATGAATATACATGATCCCATCAGCTCCTGCCCTCTCCTGCAGGTACATGTAAAACTCATCCCTATAGGGCATGGAAGACTAGACAAAAGTTGGCATACATGAATGGGCTGTGATTCACTGTGCACACCCAGCAGTAAGGAGACACACATGGGGATGGGCACACACACGCCATAATGTTGATGCAATGCACGCTAGTGAACACTTACAGGAAAAGAAAATCACTGTCAGCATTAAAAAAAAAAAAAAAAAAACATCTATCTCTTCTTTTTTTGCCTCAGGTTAGGAATGTATCAAGCAGCACACTGAGCCCTCTGACGCCCTTCCAAGTGACTGACAACGAGGCAACGCCTAAGTGCTCAGCCACAGCATGCATCAGTACCATTAAAACGCACCAACCAGGCACACACATGCATCCACAGGCAGCACGTGGATACATGTGCATACACACAAACACAAAAGTCCACAGTGAGAGAACATTCCACCTCTGTAACAGCAACAGGAGTCAGTCACTCACAAAACAAACATGGCTTCCTGCACGAACATGCACACACACATTCAGACTTGTGTTGTAATGTGACACGAACAAGCTGCTGATGGTTCAAGCTCATCTCTTTCTATACAGATTAAGGACAAGACATTGTGACTAAAGACTAAAAGACTAAAATCATTTTTTCCCCAATATTGATTAATCTGACTCTCTATCCATCAATCATTTAATAGTTTTGTCAATAAAATGTCAGACAATCATGAAAAATGTCCCAGAGCCACAATTGACATGTTAACTGCAGTCAAAACAGTTCAGAGACATTCACATTTAAAAAGCTATATATATAAAAGCTAAATAATCATATTATTAACTAATGGATGATGAAAACTGTAGATTAATTTTCTGTTAATCTACTCATGATAAATAGCCTTACTGTTTCAGACATAGGATTGTAATGGCCTGTTAACTTGTGTATAATGGTATACAATGATATTACACAATTGCAGTATTATTATAATGATCCTTAAAGGGAGGGTTCAAATAATATATTATTGAGTATTCATAAGTAATAAGAATTATGTCCTAGATTTGTACTTAACTTTTTGTGTGTTTGTGTTGTCTTCAATTCCACAGATAACCAAATGTACACAAACAAATTGTGCCATATGATAACTGTCAATTTTCGTACCAGGGTATGAATAGCAATTTTCGATAGCACAGCAACGCTACAGCTCAGTCCACATTATCTACACTGGTATCTGTTGTTTTCCAGCCCACACAATCCAACTGTGTCCTGTTTTCTTTAACTTTACAACCTGAAGCAGGGGGACTTTGTAGTGGCTCTGGTCCCGTGTGTGATCACCATGTGTCTTTCATTTAGACACAGCCTAAAACTAGGACACCAACTGCCACTGTGTGTGTGTGTGTGTGTGTGTGTGTGAATGTGCAGAAGTAGTAGAAGTGTGTAAATAAGTTAAAGAACAGTGTTTAACCTCTGTAGATAAGGTTAAAGACTTGTGGATGCTAAGAGCTCTGAGCTGTAATACAGTAGTTCAGGATAAGGTGCAGTGGGTAAACACACTGCGGTGACCCCTGTGCTATACAAATACAAACCACTACCTGAAGCACAGTTTCCCACTACCTGCTGAGAGAAATGCCTTTGTATTGATCAGTTCTGTGTAAAAAGACAGATAATGGCAACACAAGTTGTTTGATCCCCACTAGAGGCACTGATACTGTAACTGTAACATACTTTAAATGACATAATCTACAAAATGACATCATGTGCTATATCAGGGATAGTAGCGGTTTATCTAATCTATCACTGTGGTATTTGCACTTTAACATAATATTTCTATTACATGCTACTTTACTTCATATAATATATATTGATACTCCACTACAGTTGAAATATAAGATATTCTTTTTACTCCTACCTTACTCTGTTTAATTTAATCAAGATGTCATATACAAAACATGTGATGAGCTCAGAAACATGATGCTTATGCTTGTTATGAAATCATTTATAAAGCAGTTAAAATTAGCTTCACCTCAACCAACTATATCACTAACATGCATACTTTTTATTAGTACTGTATTAGTGACAGTAAAGTACTGCATTAGTGACAGTAATCTAATATATATAACAGACAATAACTTTTCTGCATTGAGGGCCTTTAACTTTAATAGTTTGATTTTAAAAGTTACTTGCTTTTACTTATGTTACACTGTCAATGCAAGATATATATCCATGTAACTACTTTTGCGCTGTGGCATTGCTACCTTTAAAGGACCACAGAGTCGAATTTAGTGACTTCTAGAGGTGTAGTTGCTGATTGCAACCTCCTTGATTCACCCTTTCTGTCCTATGATGGAGATGACTGCGAAAGGTCCGGGCTAGAGTCAGTGTTTAGTTTGTCCATTTTGAGCTACTGTAGAAACATGGCAGTTCAACATGGCGGACTCTGTGGAAGAGGACCCGCTCCCTCTGTAGATATAAAAGGCTGAGTCTAACGTAAGAAAAAACATAACCGTTATTATTTTAAGGTGATTATACGCTAATAACAACATATTTATGAATATTACTGTATATTACATTTCTGCTATAGTGTAGACACAGCCTGGTACACACCTTTAAACCTTTAAAGGATGTGGATACTCTCTGCACCACTGAATATGAACCAACACAACCATTTTAAATCTCTTATTCAAAAACATTTCTGGTTGAGCCATTCTAAAACAGATCCCCAGATTAAAGAATTTGACTGCTCTGGTCTCAGCTCAGTTAATATTCAGGCTATTCAAACCAGTGACCACTTGATGGCAGTTAGCCTTTATGCACAGTGACAAATCCCTCTGAATCAGTGCCCATAAAAATGCCAACAATGATTCAATGAGATGTTTTGCTCCTAACAGCCACGGCTTGGTCTCTCCTCACCAAAAAAAAAAAAAAAAAAACTTGGGGAGATAGTCAGCCAAAAAATGTGGGCACGCGGCTTTGAGTGCACGTGAACAGAAATCTGGCTTGGAGATCCAATAAAAACTCACAAATAAGTAACCTGGAAGGAAAGACTGAGCAAAGATTAACAAGCAGCAGGCCCGTGGTTTAACTTACAACAGGTGGATAAGGCACAGGACAGATCTCAGTTTTGCTGAGATTTAGTGAGAAACTTTGAGCCTACTGGTGTGAAACTACATGCGACGTACCTGAGCTCAAATGACTGCGTAGCTTTAAGCACCATAGTCACATTTCTGCGTGAATTTACATGGTGTCTGTAGGTCTAAAAGCAGCTTTACGAAGGACCTGCAGCAGCTCCTACGGTCCAAATTAAACTTACAGTCGTCTGCATTGCTGTGACAATTTAATTGCATGGTTACAGAAGTTATTTAAATGGCATGTATAGCGAGTTTCCGAGGCAGAAAGTCTCCAAACGTTTTTTTTTTTTTTAAAAAAAGAAAAGAAAGTGTGGCTCTTACATTCTTTTATCCACCGGTTCAAGCTGCCGGTGCATGGCGAGAGAGAAGCCGAACAGGCTGCCTGGATCCCCGTTCTTCCGCTGAGCATTCTCGGCGTCCAGATTGAAAGCCGACAGTCGTCCACATCCCAAGAGAAAGACGACCACAGGCCACAGTCCACAGGTGATCCTGCCCTCCATGGGATAATAATAATAATAATACAAAAATACAAAAAACTCCCTTGAACTGGTGGAAGGTGAGTCCTCACTGAAGGAGGTGCAGAGTGCAACTAACTGCTGGGGGGTGTGTGTTGACGGTTGTCCACTTTACTTGGAGCTGCCCCTCCCACATGGCCTCTCCTGGCACACGCACACCTCAAATTGCTTTAAAATCTACCTCATATTGTAACTGGGACAGATCAATGCCTTGTTAGACTTTTTTGTTGGTGTGCAGCAGATCAATTCTTTAATCCGAGCAGATTAGTGACGCCCGAGGCTTTGTTGAAACACATTTTGCAGCAATAAGATGGTGCTTTGGGCTACGCTGGCAGCTTCTGACAGTAGATCTCCAAGTAAAACACTATAATAAAGACGTCAGCTGCCTTGGAAACAGGCATAAACAAAACATATCCTAAAATATTGGCATAAAAAAACGCAGTGACACGAGAGTGCAATCTGCACACTGACAGTAAATTGTGTTTACTGACATCCTTCCAGTTAACAAGGAGAAGATAGTAGGCTGGGAGACAGAAGAGAAAGTATCCTCATGGCACAGTTGTTAGTCGATACAGTAATTTTGCCAGAAATACAAATATTACGTTTTGGTGTGGGGTGATCAGTTCACTCAACAATAGCAATACAAAGACCGGGTGAGGCAGACAGAAACAGAGAAACAAATACTGCGACCGAGATAAGACATGATTTTGAACCAAAAGAATAGAACATAAAGAGCTATTCAGCAACTGGTGTGTTTGCAATACAGTAGCAGGCCTCTGCAAACCACAGCCCAGAAACCCCAAAGCTTGAAATTAGTTAGAATTTAGAGTTACAATGCCCTCAGATCATTACATGTTATCACTACAGGGCCTGTGTCTTCTGTAATGACTCATTAGATGAGTCACAGAAGGAGCCCAGACACCAGACATTAACCCACTCCTTCAGCACAAGGTTTTCAAGGCATTCCATGAGACGCTGACCCAAAGCCTGTCCTCGCAACACAGCATTTCAGCAGACAACGCAGGCATTGTCTGCACATTAAGAAAGAAGGCAGACAGAAAGGGAGAGGGAGAAAGAAACTGCCCACATACAGTATAAAAGGCACAAATAATGGTGGAAGAGGGGAGTGGAGAAAGGGAAAAGGGCAAGGGAAGAATGTGGCTTCTAAACAGGTCTGTTATCTACTTAAGACTTGAAGCTGGACAAGATGATTCTTGATTTTTTTATATTAGATTTTTTTTAAATGAACAGATGACAAAATAAAGTGCATTTGATGTGTACAGATTTTGCATAGCAGAGCAGTTATTGAATTAGAGTTTCAAAACCTTCTTGTTGTCCCGCTCAGTCACATGTTTGGCAGATGTCTTGATAATATTACTCTATCTTATAAAAATCTCCCTTCTTGAAAGTCAAGCAATCCCTTCAAAAATCATGTGACCATGCTGTTCCCATTCCAGGTAAGAGTATCAGCCAGCTGGACGGTCACCAGTGATTTGTGGAGTTGTCTTGCAGAGGGTCAGCAACAGGAGTTGGCCTTATCGCTGATAAGCAGTGTGTAAAGTGAGGTGAGTTCAGTTCAGTTGCCCTTGGCTCCTGGAGTTCTTTCACAATAAACGTCCAGTGTACAGTGACAACAGGAGGACAATTAATTAACAGACATATGACACTTCCTCTTTCTTCACCTTTTTGAGCCTCACCAGCTCTCATTCATCCCTCCATGGCTACTCACATACCACAGGCTATCGACAACATTATCCCCCTCTCCTTTTCCTCTTCTCCTCTAATACCCTCCTGGGAAATAAAGGTCACACTTTTTGTCTACACATAAACAGGCCGTAAGGCGCACCGCAGCTACAGTTGGACATAGATTTATTGACATCTAGTGATGATTTAAGAGTGACACGTATGGATAAAGGCAAGTGTGAATAATGAAAAAGTAAACAACCAGTTCCTAGCTCTGAATAAACAGAGAAATAATAAACATAGATAACATACTTGAGAGTAGACTGTTAAATGAATCACCATCACTGATAAGATACATATCGCTGAAATGGCTTCCTGATCACTTTATTAATGAATCATTGCTGATTAGCTCTGAGTCAGAGACGAAATGGCTCAAATCTATAATCATTAGCTACTTGTTTTTTAAAGAGTCAACCATTTTAATTATTTTAGTAAATATTGAACAGGAAACTTCAAATTAAAAATCCTGTTATGTGCGCATACACACTGCAATTATCTGTGTGCAGAGCTAAAAGCTGAGTCATGTGTATGGGCGCAGTGAAGAGCATATTCAGTATTGCGACAGCAGAGGAGGAAAAAACTCGCCTTGGGTGCTAAAGTAGAGGAATGACAGTAAAAGCAATGTTCTCTGACACACACACACACATACACACACGTCAAAGATTCAACGCCTAGACTCGCCCGGGCCACAGCCCTGTATTTGCTGAAGCTCCAGGTACACTAAGGGAGAACAAGCGCACACATACACACACTCATCTGAGGGTGTGGCGCAGTGGTTGAGTGGAAGGGTGTGTGTGTGTCTTTATGACACTGTAGAAACACGTAGCCTTGGGATACTGATAAAGACACACTCACGCACAATCAGTTTCACAATCAGGTTGAATTCACGCACAATCCGAGATATTTCATAGCACATTAATGCGCTCTTCTTGACCACTATTGGTTATGTGAGCCTGTTAATGTGTTGACAGCAGATTATCTCAGAAATTCATTTATGGCTGTTTATTCTCATTCAGATCAGAGAATTGTGTGAAATATTTGTCAGCTGAAAGTTCACAGTCAACAAAAACAGAGGACAGACAGAAGATTAAAGAGAGCCGACACGGTTCAGATAACAGTCAGCTGCTTGGGTTTGAATGTACACGGTGTATAGTAACATGCCTTAAAGGAATAGTTAGGGAAATACGCACATTTGCGTTCTTGCCAAGGATTATACCACTAACATGTCTATGTAATATGAAGCTACAGCTAGCAGGAGGTTAGCTTAGCTTATCATAAAGGCCGTAAACAGCTAACCTGGCTCCAACTACCAGAATATTTTTACAGTTTAGGATTGTTATGGATCAAACAGATGAGTTACAACATGGTAGGCAGATTAGACAGAGCCAGACCAGCCAGACCAGCTCCCCAGTTCCTCTTGGTTTTATGCTACAGTCAGCTAAATTGCTAAGCTAACTCCATATTTACTGTACAGATATCAGAGTGGGATCAATTTAGTGGTTTTGCTCTCGTCAAGAAAGGGAACGAGATTCCAAAAATGTCAAACTATTCCTTTAAGAGGGAGGTGAGAGGTCACTAACAGCTGAAAGAATATTGTACTTTTCACAGTTTTTGTAGACAAAGTGCCCATGACAAGTATATGACTAAATTGTGTTGAAATATTACTAATAAAACAAAGAAATGTCCTGGACTAATGCATTTCAATGCATTCTTAACATCACGTGAAAGACTAACACCCATAGAAATCATGATTTTAATGCTTTTACTCCAGAGGAGCTGTCCTGTCCTGTGAGATACAGGGTTCGCAGCTCATAGGATGTTGCTGATAACATACAAGTGTGGTCAGGACACTGTGTGTAGAATGTAGTGCCGAACAGAAAGAGAGGAAAGCTATCAGTTAACAATCAAGTGACATTGTGGGGACAAACGTCTAATTTACATTCCCCTATGTGGTATCTCTTATTCACAGTATTGATCCTATTTCTTCGTATAACTTATACTCATGGTTAAAACATAAAGACACACACACACAAACACACACACACACACACACACAGTGCAGGCGGTAACAGATCCTTTATCCTCGTTGATGAGCGTATTGATTACAGTCAATAAGAAGCAATTGATGTCCTCTCTTGTCCAGCAGGGTAGCACAATTGCAACCCCCCTTTGTACATTTACCTCCTGAGTGAGTAGTGGGTGTGTGTCTGTGTGTATGTGTGTGTATGTGTGTCCCAGCCCTGGCCAGAGGATGTAATATGAGACAGCAGTAGATGTGGGAGGGGTCCCAGTGCTGGTGTGTGCAGGTGTGCAGGTGTGCTTCAAAAAGATTAGCTAACCTGAGGGAGGTGCAAAAACAGAAAAGTTTTCTCCTGACAGATTTGGGTTGGTGGTAGATTACAACCACACATACTTGTTATTTTTCTGTCACAATAGTGAAATTATAAAGTATATAAAATGTGCAATGTTGACCAGGCAATAAAAACTAAAGTTGAGGGTACAATCCCTTGACAGGCCGGGAAAACATGGGCAGGGTTGTAAATAACACTCTCCCCACTCTTTCAGACATTTAGGTCCAAGCTGCTCCAGTAAAGTGGCTCAAAGGCAAACAGTAAAAGACAGACTGTACTGTGGGTGTATCAGCTGGAAAATAAAACAAGGAGTTGGTGAAACAACCTGAGTTCACCACTTAATCCAGATTGAAAAATCTCAACAACTATTGACAACTATTGAATGGATTTTCATTGAATTTTGTACAAACAGTCATGGTCTCCAGAGGATAAACCCTGCTGACTTTTGTCCAAAAACTATTGGATAGATAGAAATATGATATTCATGACTCCCTCAGGATGAAATATAATGACTGCAAGGATCCAACTAGCACCACTACCAGGTCAAAAATGTTAACTCAAAAAATGTTTATTAACAAGTAGGCCTACCTAGAACTAATGACATTCTCCTCAGCTGTACTTACTGTGTTCAATCCCAATTTGCAAATAGAAGCATACTAACATGTGAATCTAAGAAGGTAAACACCTGCAAAGCATCATTTGTTGTTGTTAGCATGCTGACCATGACATTAAGCTCAAAGCACCAGTGTACGGCCTCACTGAGCTGCATGGCTGTCATTTAAGTTAAGGGTAATACAAATATTGTATTTTATATATATATATATATATATATATATATATATATATATATTAAAGTAAAAGTAAAAGTAAAATATTTAAGTACATATCATATAGTCAAATAAAATTACATAATATATAATATACTGTTAATTCATCCAATCTAACGCAAAATATTGTAATTGAATACAGCAAAACGAACATCATGTCTATGGTAAGTGGGGTAAAAAGTTCCCTGCAGTAAAATATTCCTCTTCAACACACACACATGCCAGTACACACAAACTGTCCATAACTCAAAGCTGTCAGCACAAAAAAAAAAGAATGAATGGCTTGCTCTGGAAACTAGAGAGCGATACATTGTTGGGGAGAACTAATTGTTAATTCAGACACACAAACATGTTTGTGCGCACAAACACATAAATACTGAGCTGTTCTCAGCTGTTTTAATGGCACTTTGATGATTCTGACAGGGACCTTTGAACTGAGAATTGTTGTTTCACAAATTCCACTATTCCTTTTGGCACTACAGAGACAACTTCCTTCCCTCTGTTTTTGTCCACTGCACTATGCTGCACGTTCACACACACACACACACACACACACACACACACACACACACACACTCATATACACATAGAGCTCAGTTTCTATTGTTAAAAGCGTCTATAGACTGTAGGAAGGAGTGGAGTCAAAGCAGGAAAGCTAAATTAGATGTCTGTCGCTCATCTGCTTCTCCGTCCTCTCATCAAGGCAGTACACTGCGATATAAATATCACTTATATCATATGATAGCATTGTATGACAATTGTCTATCAATGACACAGATGTCAATATTATTGTGGGCTCTGTCTCTGTCAGGGTGAGTCTGTCTTGGTGAAACAGATCAAAGAAAACCAGAGGAAATTTTTCCAGGAAATAAAGAAATAAAACACTTGTTCTCCTTTCAAGCTTATCTGATACTGCCTCAAAGTCTCCACACCTCCCAGTGAAGCCCATGCTCACACACACAGCTAAAAGGGTATTGCTTGGAGCTGCATAACCGGTTTTTCTCTGGTCCAAACACAGTAAGAGAGGCCATTGTGCAGGGCAGCGAGCTCCAGTGTGTGTTTATGTGCATATGTATGTGTGAGACAGCAGACAGTTACCATTTATCAGAGACCTCTCAGAGCTGCCTAAGGCGATGCATACCATCTACACACACACAAAATTGCACCCCTGTTCTTATTTTGGCAGTCTGCTTTGGTTGTTTAGACACAGGAAGAGAGTAAAGGGAACAAAGAGGTACACAGAAGCCAAACAAACACCCAGGAATCAAGGCTACACACTGGGATAACGTGGATAGCTCGGTTTCCTTATCTGTGGTGCGGGAGCGCACGATCACTCCCCCCAAAATATTTCCACTGTGTTAAAAACACAAAAAGCATTCCTTGCAATGAAAGAGTCAAGAGGTCAAAAGAGAAAGTTTTCCAGCTTGTAAGTGTCAATCTAGAGGGAATCCTCACCACGCCAATATGGTGACTTTCCGAGTTTTCTGAGTTTCTAACTGTCTTCTTCTGCCACAGACACACACACACACACACACACACACACACACAAATGCATTCCTGCAGATTAACTGTAACTTGTGACACACATATATGTGATGTGGCCTAAATTAACATGAAGACGTTCCTCATACAAATGTGCTTAGCCTCAGAGACTAAGATAGTAAACTCTACGAGTTTACTCGTATTGAGGAATTAGTTCCAGTTTCGTCATCTAGGTAATTAATTTTAGGTAATTCTTGCTTATTTGAAAGAATAAATAAGTCTGTAAGTCTGTAAGTGGACAGACTGGCAACACTGTGCAGTCTAGTCCTGCACTTCAGTCCACACTGAAATAGGCTAACATGCTAACATGTTAGCGTGCTGATATTAGCATTTAGCTTAAAGTACTCCTGATCCTACGTACTACTTCTGAGGACTGCTCGCATGTTTGCAGTCTTGTTACACTCACAGTTTGGCAAATAAAAAGAGGGAAAAGGATGAAACAACACACATCATAAAAAGGTGAAATTATGGCACATAAGTCAGAACAAATAAAGGCAATGAAACTAAAAGCAGACAATTAAGATGTCAAATAACAGCCTGAATAGAAGTAGAGAGTAAGCAACACTCGCTTTCATGCTCACAAGGAGAGGGTGTGGCTCTATGGATTTACCGCCTCCATGCTGGGTTCAGATCCTGTCTGAACCTAAAGGGTGAAGAGTGTATTAAACTTAAGTAACTTTTGGGTTGTTTCCCTCATATCCACTTTCCTACAGTGTAATGATGAAGAAATCCCGTCACCGTAGCGACACCAAAGGTGTTTACTCAGTCAACATCATCATCCAGTACCTACATGCCCTGGCACAGAACATGTTCAATTCAAGTAACACACTCAGCTGTTTTTCTTTGGCCTTCAGGTGCTTTGACTAAGTCTCCACAGAGATGGTTACTCAGTCACATTCAGTACATGCCATCCGTGGATGTGTCAGCAAGATCTGCTTCCACAAGTCAGACAATGACAAGTCACTTCGTCAATGCCACAGTCATACAGGTAACCAAGGAAACCAGGAATTCCTGTGGTGCTCCTCAGTGAGATCCCAGGTAAGTGTGATATATCACAGCCTGAGTCTCTCAGGCATACAGCGATGGAGGTATGCACACCTGGAATGTGAGAACGTGGGAGAAACACAACTCATTAATCTGCTCATCCAGGAGTTACAGAACAATTTAACACAGCGGACTGTAAATATGTTACCAGAGAGAGAGAGAGGTGTCCTCGCACATGGTGGAATGAATGATAGCAGATATGAACAACACATCGCGCGTGTTCTACAGCATCTGTGTTTTACGGATTGATGGCTGAGCAGCATGAATGAAAGAATGAAACATGGGAAAGAACACTCAGAGAGCATACACCTCTATCAAGGCAACAGTAACAAACCAGATAACTGTACTGAACAACATTTAAAGGAGCCAAAGCAGAAAATGAATTCAAAACTAATCCAAAATATATGAAGATTTGATTTAGTTCATATGCATTGAAAATACTCTGATGGATTTTTAGAGAACGGAAATTGTACAAGGATGAACTTGAGGACCATCCATTTTATCCATTATTTAATAAGAAAATAAATATGAATGTATGTTGCGGTACACAATTATTTGTGTCTTCAGATTTTTAGACCTAAAACATAGGTCTAAAAATATTCACCATGTCATATTAACCATGCATACAAAAAGAGGTTACTTGTTTGGGCTCATCTAAACCAAATCTGGTAAGAATAAATGGTGAAAAATAGTTCTGAAATAGAAATGTTGAAAAATAAAAAAAATTTGTTCATGTTTTTTTCCATGGCTCATTGCCTAACCTTTCACAAGACTTCACTGGAACAGTTTTTAAGATAAGAAACAAGAAGTCTAATATGAAGAAATCATAACTCAGATTAAATCTGTGTTTTAAAAAAAAGGATCCCATAACAACAGGCGAGGATTCACAGGAGATCTGCAGAGCAGGAGGAGAGCACAGGAATGAGTCCCAACATGCAGGAGAAGAATGAAAGGCAGGAGAGAGAATTCATGATCACAATCCAACACCTCACCCTGCCACTCCCTGCTCCTCCCTAAAGCCTTCCCTCTCACTGTTTGCTCTTTGCCTTCACTTTCTCTCATACTTACTGTCAGACCTCTTCATATCTTTTTAGATGTTTTATATTTAATGAATCATAGGCTGGTGGGAGGACATGAAGAATTGTTTGTATGACTCCTATCCTGATTCACAGGAAGTTTACACTCCTTCAGCCACACACACACACACACACACGCACACCACAATAAAATCAAATATTTGAGCATATTGCTTCACCAAATAACCCGGGCCACAATAAAGAAAGCGCACTTCACCACAAGGACGTCTTTCTCTGTGAGTTGAAATATAAGTAATAATATAAGTTTCATAAGTTTAATAAAAGCTAAATTAATGTAGATTGTATCCTTATCATCAAATGTCTTGCATCAAATAAAATTATATATATGAATCATTTCCTGGCTATATATGACCAGACTTCTGAACCACCTTTATTTGTCTAATCCTTCCTGCCCCACCCACAAACTGGCACTGGCAGGAGCACAGAAACACACACACACACACACACACACACACACACACACAGTCAAGAGTACATTGGCAGGAAGTGTAAACACACCCAGTGGGCTGTAATCCAATTTCTCCTTCTATGTTTTTGTCTGAAGCATCTTCATTTCACCTCAGTTACAGCAAGAATTGGCATTATAAAAGCATACAAATATAAATTATAATTATAAATTATCCACACAGCATTAAGGACACACTCTGTGAGAAGCTGTTATAGTTGCAGACACTTTTAATCGTCACTCACATGCTTCACACTGCAATCCAATGTCTATGTGAATGAACAAACCTGTAATTTGTGCTTTGTCCATAGTGAGAAATGTCAGAGATGTCTTGGAAGAGTGCTTCCGTAAAAAGCTTAAATAGATGAAGTAAAGACAGAAAGGGCCTTGTGAGACATTTGATCCCAGCTCTTTTCTTTATTGAACCCACCTGTACACAAAAGATAGAAATAGCAGGAACTGGAAAAATATCACAAAAGGATGTTGCTATGCCTGGAATTCACAAAACCCCCCCAAGCAGCATTTTTGCCCAGATTTTTTCCTTCAGCACGTTCAATCAATCTTTCATTGAAACATTGAAGTCTGTTGATACTCTACTCTCTACTGAAAAAAAAAAAAACCTTTGTTATGTCAGACAGTTCATAAACAAGTTAGTCTGGAAATAGATTTTAAACACTGCTTGATTATTTACACCTGATTTAGACTAATCTAACAGTGCTGACCTTAAGACATGCTTAAACATACTGAGATTTTGTGCTTTCCCCTGCCACAAACAAATTAGAGTTAACAGAGGGAAGATAAGATGCCAGCATGCTCCAAGTACAGTTTATTACAGTGTGGGCTGCCATCTACTGGCTGTACTTGGTGAGACAGTATGTCGCTTACCAAGAGGCAGATTTTCACTGGTTATGCATGAGGTTATGTCCTCTGTATTAATGGGAATTTGATTTGGAAAAAAGGATTTAGTTGTTTCTACAACACATTTACATGCTTTGCTTTATATGTATAATCCCTGTTTAAAAGCAATATTGTGTAACTTTCCTACCATAAAATAACAGATTTTAAATCATTTTCATGCTGTATAATCAGGTGAATGGTATCTGTCATTCCCACTCTGCGTCCCATAGACGTGATCTTGCTCTGTGTGACTGTGCTCCAGGCGTAATCACCAGCGAGAAGTACATAATGCTTTATGTCACACACCACCAACTATTATATTAATTTTGCTGAAACTGGATTATATTTTATGGAGAAAATGTTTTGTGGTTTCTTGATCTTTGGCTTTGGCATGAGTAATATAATCATAACTAATACACCCATACAAGTGTCCATATTTATGACAGTGGTAATGTGGGTTTAATAACTAAAAGCAAAATAAAGTGAAGTGTCCTTTATTTCTTTTCATACACTTTACAGGTCAAAACAGCAGGCTTAAATAAATCTAGGTGAATTACCATTCAAGTCCTTTAACAGTGTTTTATTATCGCAAAAGATATTTTAGATCCTGATTTCTAACTGTTGATGTGCAGGTCAGCAGTTTGATGCCTTCAAGTCACAGATCGCTCTCCTCCGGCAGTTTGGTGAGAACATCCACTCCGTCAGACGTAACGACAACCGTGTGTTCAAACTGAGCCGACCTGCATGAATGTCAATCAAAAACGACACAGTGCACATAGCTGTGAGAGTGGGATAAAAAAAAAAACGGATACTATGCTTTGGTCTGTGTGTAAGTATGAAGTCGAAGGTAGGTGGGGATTAGCTTAGCTTAGCATAAAGACTGGCAGCAGGGGGAAACAGCTAGCCTAGTTCTCCGAAGTTTAAAAATAGGCCTACTAGCGCATCTAGAGTTCACTTACACACACAAACAGTTATCTGAAAAGCAACAATTTATGTTTTTATGGGCTTATATGTATATATTTAATGCCATAATGATGTCAGCTGGAAGAATTGTTTTGCTTTGTCTACCACCTACCTTTTGTCATCTGCAGACACTGCGGTCCACTTGTCCTTCAGTATTCTAAACTCTACGGACCCCTCCATCAATATGGGCTCTACAAATGAAACAGTATCAGCCTCACACTCAAACACAGTGGCATCTTCATGTGCGTGTGCAAAAACGGTTAAAGGTAACTCGCCTATTGTGAAAGCCATCCCTTCGTCCATCGTCATGTCATTGTCATTCGCTGAAGATAAAGAGGAAAAAGAAGATTCTCTGTCAATCAGAAAGGCATTTGGCAGCATGGTCGAGGAAAAGACAAGGAGCTTAAAACGTCGTCCGACCACAGATCCAAACTCACCATGGTGCCAGATTTCAGGATAGCAATGAAAGTGGGAGCCTATTCCATGTCCAATAAAATAAGGACACACTTGGAAGCCATTGGCATGGGCTATTTCACTGCCAGCAGTATAAAAAATATTAGTAGGCATATTAGAAAAAAATTAATGTGACTCTACGATGCATAGATATTCACTATGTGTATATGTTGTACGTGTGTACCTGATAGTGTTTCCTATAACGCAGAGTTGTTCACCCGGCCTGCAGGCAGCGATGGCCTCATCTCGGCAACGCCTGGCGGTTTCCACCAAACGCCGCCCAACCTCATCCACCTCGCCAATCAAGAAGGTTTCTGAGGTGTCGCCATGGTAACCATCTAAATAAACCTTGAGGGAGAAGTCAAGAATGTTCGAGCCGATCGATCGTGTTTGCAATACTATCTTTGAGTTTGTGTGTGCGTTTATCAACTTACAGTGACATCAATGTTGATAATATCTCCGTCTTGAAGTTGCCGACTGAAGGGGACAGGACGAGTGGTGAATGAAACGAGTGGTGCATACAGAGAATCCCTTACATTTTTAATAATGTACAACTTTTAGATAGATTAGATTTAGATAGATTCAACTTGGTGGTGGTTAAATGTGGTTAAATGTGTTTTACTTTTGAAATAAAAATGTTTTTTCCCAATGGCTGATGTCATTATTTCATTGGAGGCATCTAATTCTGGATGGAAATTATTTAGATTATATTAAACACAACTCTTTCGTGTATCTAAATTAGAGCCGTCAGTAAGACACCTTAATTCATTTGGCTGGTAAGTTATTTTGAAATTAGATATTAAAATGCAGTTCCTGTTGTGGACACTAGATGTTGCTATATGTATAGATTTCTTAAACACTCCTTCTATGACAAGGCCCAGGATCACTGTTCCTATTTGGGGTGGAAGTCTCTAAATCTGACCTAAGTGCTGTGAGTGAATGTCCTGCCCATTTACCTGTCAGGTATGCCATGGCACACCACGTTGTTCACAGACGTACAGACTGATTTGGGGAATCCCCCGTATCTGAGAGGCGATGGATATGCGTTGTGCTTGATTGTCTCCTGATGCACGATGAAGTCGATTTCATCCGTTGTCATACCAACCTGGAAGCCACAGGTCATAACTGTCGAGCTGTTTTGTTGTTTGTCATTACACAGAAATACACACACACACACGCACACAGATTAATTGCAGTGAACAGACGCTTACCTTCAGACTGCGTCCGGCTAGTAGGAGTACATGTCTGGCTAGCTCACATGCTCTGGCAAGACCTTCGATCTGCTCTTGGCCTTTGATCTCTATGTAGTCTGGCCATTCTGGGATCAGGTTAGTGCCGACATAGCCAGGCTGCACAATGTGCTACAGTCAGGGGGGAAAGGAAAGACAGTTCCACATAAAAATAGAGTAATTAATTATAGATGGAGTCCAAACTACAACACAGAATCATGTTAGATATTAGTCATTTTCAACTTAAGTAAAGTATTAATAATTATAAATTATATGAGCCTTAAGAAACAGAGGCCCTTTCTATCACATTAGGGTTCAGTTATAGTAATAAATTCAATGAATCAATAAAAAACTGCAGCATTGTGGGACCTTGAGTTACTGTACCTTGGGTACTGCATAGGCAGGCTTAACAGTAGCTGGACGAACTACATTATGAGAACTTATCCACTTTCTCCAGAAGAAGCGTCGATGTTGCTGACACAGCAGTGCTGTAGGGGGACCACAGCTTCTTGGACAACAAACTCGCCGCAGGAAACCAACTAGTCCTGGAGAAAAAGAAAGCAGCACGATGAAGAAGAGAGCACCCTGACGACGCTTTTCAACAAACAGTGAATTCAGCACAGTGCTCTCTTCTGAGTCGGTTGTGCAACAATGACTGACAACAAAGTGTGTGTGAGTCTTGTGCGAGCCAAAACGAAGACCACTGATGAATACAATCATGCCCAAATCGCCACTAAGAAGAAGAATTTGGCTGCTGTGCATCTTCATGTGGAGGCTGAATAGTTAGACCACAGGTGTGTACACTTGATCAAATATGTAAGTCCATGGGGTGTCCTGCTGGACTACAGGTTTAATCCACTGATCATGTTTTCACAGTGTTACCAGTGCACTTCTTTCACTATCCAATGAAGGCAAGACAGATAGATAGATAAACTTATGACACAGTAACCGTATGTTAAAATTAACCTGGGATAAATCTAAATTCAAATATGTACAGAGAAATTAACCATTTGCAGAAGGATCAAACTCTAAAAGTTAAAAAATGTGCAGGGGAATTAAACATTTGCATAGAAGATAAATGTGAAAAAGAACTACAAATGGGGATAAAGGACTGTGTACAATTTAATTAGGCTGTAAATACTTTTGGTAGATATAGTAGACGTTTTGTAATATATTAAGCTATCATTATCAAGTGAAGTTCATCTGAACTTGTTGGGAAGCTGTCACTGATGCTGACTCTGTGTGTGTGTGTTATGGGAGTGGACTGAAATGTGCTACTCCTCCTGTTTCTGTCCGTGCATCACCACCTTGTCCACTCTCATGTAATAAAGCCACAAACTCGCCACTGTCGCGTGCGAAGTCCGTACAATAACTTAGCCGCAGCTAAAAAGCTAACAGCAGTTAGCAAACACCGGTTCCTTGCTTACAAACTATCAGAGCTGCTGTCGTGTTTTCATGTGCTTCAAATACATAATGTGTTGTTACGTTAAGACGGGTGATGCCCGCTGTCTACAGAGTCTGGGTACCTGATGTTGTTGCTGTAAGTCGTGCAGAACAGTGCGCCGCCATTTTTGTTTCTAATGGTCACGTGGTTCGGGAGTCACATGATGCATTAATACTACAAGAAGCGTTTTGCCGCTGTGTGGATATTCAAGACGATGTAAACCTGTTTAATGCATGTATTTATGTATTTATAATGTTAAATATGATTTTTTTGCTCATCTCTATGATGTTGTGCTATCAAATGTTCAGATGAAAGCAAACAAAAAAACAAGAAAGAAGATGTAAGATGTTTTGCATCACTAAAAAGTCCTGCATTAAATATTTTACAATATAAAATGAAAAATTATATACGTATTTGAAAGTAGTTGTAGTACTTGTTGTGCAGAAAGGCATCATTTACTGAAATATTACAGTTCTTTAAAAGAGTGTTGTAATAATGATGATAATCCCACAGACAATCAGACACATTGCACATGTATCCATGTGCATTTTATCTCTGCTGCTACTTGATCTTCAATTCAAAATGTACCTCTCTGCTGTATACACTCATTATAACCATACTGTATATATATCCACATGTGGCATATACATACACCTCCAAGTCTGTTACGTCCTGTCTGTCTTGTCCTTGGGGAAACGCTGTCTCACTGTGTGCTGTGCATATGGTTAAAAAAATCCACTTGACTTGACTACTTTTCATAAATACATTAGCTCATTAAGGAGGCAAATAAAAAGTTTAAATATTGGGGAAATCCTAAATGTTTTTCTGGCTCCTGTTGTCCCAAATGCAATATACATCTCTAAGGCCTTGGTGTTTATCAGTACCACTTAAAAGTTAAACACCAATTAGTGCCATGAAAAAATAATAAAAACAAAAAATTAATTTGGAAGATCCCAGCTATTTAATCAACCAACTGTATTTATTATCCTAATTATATAAAATGTCAAAATTGTTGATAAAAAACTTTGCTGTGCTGCTGTGTTGTTTATTTAGAATCCATTGGTTTGGTAATTTGACCTATTTCAAATGATTTTGGAATATACATCCCCACAGCTAGAGTAAAAATGGGCCATCAGGTAGATTCTGCATTATTGTCTGTATTATAATCTTGGCTTCCTGTGCTAAAATTGACATGGTGGATATTAGACCTAATTGAAATATGATAAGACGTTTCTATGTGGATCTTGCACCGATGGGATTATGCAATAGTACTCAAAGGCATTGATAGTAATATATCACTAACTATAACACTCTGAATGGTGCTGTTCTGCATATGATAACTATATTTTGTTGGTAATACTTGTACACCCTTCAATACTCGCCAATTCATTCCCTGTCCTGCTGTTCAACATCCTTTATTTTATCATTCATTCAATTTTAGACATGAGTTAATGTAGTCAACGATCTTTATCAATATATTAATATATTAATATTAAGTATATAAATAAAGATTAAAAAACAAATAAATAATAGGCTGATATGGAAACTAATGAAAACCAGACTAGTGAAGAAAAAAGAAAATAATTAGATGAGATACAACAGTAATGTCAGTCATATGAAATTCAATGTTTTTTTAATTGTTTTTTTTAAACTTTAGTTTTCATGTGGGGGAACCGGAGCAACCCGGAGAAAACCCACAGAAATATAAGCATACAGGTCAATGGATAACGTCCCCGTCAGACACTGGCTGGTGTTGCGCGTTGTAGTTGATGTGGCAGAGCTGTCATTAAAACTAAAGGATTAGACTCCTGTTGACTCTATCCACATCTTTTCATAAATGTAGATTTGCGCTTTGTCATATATGTCATCCGGCATGCATGCTAATGTTGATATTTGAGTACCATCTGCTTTGATGATTACATTATGGCGAAATAAGTACGCCAAAATATGTCCGCTTTCAGGGCAACCCGTGTGGCAGATGACAGAGGATAGTTTGTAGGGCTGTTTACTGTTTTCACCCACAGGGATTTCTACAAATTCAGATGGAATCACAGCCTGTCTAAGGACTACTCCAGACTCGACTGGTCGGGACAAAGATATGCTGAAAATGTCAGGGGGGTTATAAATGTTTTTCCTCTTTATGACACCACATGTGCATTTTTCTGAGTCTTGACTTTCACCCAAGGTAGTCTGAAGTAAAGAGTAAACTGTGTCATATCCGGCAGATGGTGTTAAAAAAAGAATCCTACCTAGGTCCAAAATCCTAGGTGTAGTGAAACATAGATCACACATTTCTTCCGTTACCTCAATAGATGTTTTCACACCACAATCTTCTAACCATTGCAGTAAAGGATCCAGTAAATCCAATGCATCATTTGTCCGGAAGAGACGCAGTGATGGTAGTTTACTTAAGTCTTTCATCACCATTATCATTTCATCTTGTGTGAATGTCTTTCCTGGATTTTTTAGGGCTGTTAGAAACAGGTCTGCAAATACTGGTGTGCTTGACGTCTTTTCCAAGAACTCAGAGTGTTGGAACCTCAAACTGTCCTGCAAAACTTCCAGGTTTAGCACAGCATGTGAAGTCCCGTTCAGCCAGCAGTTATAATATACATTTGGAAATTTGCAAATGTTCTGGCAGGGATTGATGAAATAATCAGGGATTTGTCTTTTGCTGTTTTCCAAACCTTCTGTTATTGCGGTAGTTTCTTCTGTTCCTGTTAAAGAACTTGTGCTTTCTCTAACAGGAGCAGAGGGCGAGGTGTTGCTTGGTGAATCAACCTCACGAGACCCCTGACACTGTTCTTTGTGATCAACAGGTTCTGGCTTGTCCTCTGGTGCTGGGGTCTTATTGGTTGAATCATTCTCACAAGAACACCCAGAATCATCAGAGAAATAAACAGAGCCTGATGAGTTGCCCTCTGATGATGAGGTGCAAAGGGCATTAATTGTTAAATGAACCTCTGGAGACCTCTGAAATGGGTCATTTAGAGCAACAGTAAGTAAGTCTAAGTTGGTGGCTGATGCAGAGGTGTCCTTTGTTAAATCAACCTCACAAGACCCCTGACACTGTTCTTTGTGATCAACAGGTTCTGGCTTAACCTCTGGTGCTGGGGTCTTATTGGTTGAATCATTCTCACAAGAACACTCAAAATCATCAGAGAAATAAACAGAGTCTGATGACTTGTCCTCTGATGCAGAGGTGTTCTTCGTTAAATCAACCTCACAAGATAACTGACCCGGTTCATTTTGACCAACGGATTCGGGTTGATCCTCGGATGTGGAGGTATTAATTGTTAATTTAACCTCTTCACACCTCTGAAACTGATCAGTTAGAACAACAGGTTCTGGGTTGTTCTCGGATGCTGAGGTATTAATTGTTAATTTAACCTCACAAGACCCCTGACACTGTTCATTGAGAACAACAGGCTCTGGCTTAACCTCTGGTGCTGGGGTCCTGTTGGTTGAATCATTCTCACAAGAACACTCAAAATCATCAGAGAAATAAACAGAGTCTGATGACTTGTCCTCTGATGCAGAGGTGTTCTTCGTTAAATCAACCTCACAAGATAACTGACCCGGTTCATTTTGACCAACGGATTCGGGTTGATCCTCGGATGTGGAGGTATTAATTGTTAATTTAACCTCTTCACACCTCTGAAACTGATCAATTCGAACAACAGGTTCTGGGTTGTTCTCTGATGTGGAGGTGTTCTTTGTTAAATTAACCTCTCGAGACAACTCACACTGTTCACTGAGACCAGCAGGTTCTGGAGTGGTTTCATTATTTTCATCATCTTCCCCCTCTACATGCCCAAAATATGAGTTGACAACTCGCTTTACATTTACAGTAACAAAAGCACCCACAAGAAAACCTATTGTGAACATTACTGTGTCAAAATCGGTCTAAATTTGAAGTGAAAATATCTTAAAATATCACTGTGAAGTCAGATATGAGTGAATATGCAAAAGTGAATTGACCCTCTCTTATACTGGCAATTAACGGTCAAAATGCTATGACGTGCCTTTGGTGTGATGACGTCACATCACGCGAAGGTGGAATGTGCCTTTGATCTGCCCGCCCTCTCCATGCCCCGCTCCCTTCTCTGCCCCGCCCCTCTCTACTCAACATGTCGGCTCGGTTCTGCTCGAGGTTTCTGCCTGTCAAAGGAAGAATTGTTGAGTCTCTGAAGGATGATATTATAAAGAGTAAAAGAGCACAGTCTAGACCTGTTCTATATGGAAAGTGTCAAGATATGATTTGGCGCTAAATAAATACAGTTGAATTGAATTGAATCTTTTTTTATATAATTTATTATGGTTATGTTGTGATAATAATGGTTTGTAGCATTTTTTAAAAATCTGAATATATATATATGTATATATAAATTAAAAACATAAATTGCAAAAAAAAAAAACCCAAACAAACAAATAAACAAACAAAAACAATATAACCCTTTATTATTAAAAATATGAATCCCTGCATCCAAAAAAAAGTAGTGCAACCTAACACATTACCAAATACTACCACTTATATTGAATACTTCTGATGTACAGTGACCAAACTGAAGCAATCAGTGGCCACTGGAGGGCAGTAAACACTCAATTATGAATACATTAGACTGCATGACTACAGTATTTACTAGGAAATGTGATATCTTACGAGCAATTATAAAATACATACATCATATAATTTTAATTACATTAGTACTGAATACTTTTAAAGCTTTAGCTGCCACAACACAGCATTGTTGTATTTTGAATGAAAATACAACAATTGACCCAGAGAAGGCTGCAAAACTGGATGACTTATGCACATCCATTACCCCACAACAATGGAAGTAAATCTATATTGCCAACAAATGACATGCTTCTTGACAAAGACGGAGAGATTGCTCTCCACAATCTCTCTCTCACCAGTTTCCATTCCTGCAAAGTGTTTTATCTGGACCTTTCCCATCTCTTGGTTGTTGTTAATCCATTCTACCACAGCACTGGGATTTCCAGTAGTTATATTTTAGGCTTGGACGACTTGGACCTCCCCTTTCCTTTAAGGGGCACAGCATTTTAACTTAATCTACATAATATTTTCATACAAATTTGAGTATTAGTTTATCTCACAGAGTAAAAATCGGCATCGACATGATTTTCACTGTTTCTGTTTTACCAAATGGAGAAAGTGGAAGGACGTCCTATCTTGTTAAGTTAAGTCGAATAGCTGTGTGGAGCAAAATTGGGCTGATACAAAAGTGGGCTTGGACTGGAGAGGGCTTCATCTGCAAATTATACTGAATCGATTATGTATCTGTGGATAAGTTAAGATGCAACAACATAAGGCTTTAAAACTTGAGCTGCCACACAAAGTGACTGGTGGCTGTTCTTCACACTGTAAATGTAGAGTATGAAGAAATGCAGAGGTGCATAACTTAAACCTCGCCCTCTATAACCAAACATAACCTTGAACACCTTATAGGGCACTACTCTTACACCAATGACATTACTGCGACGGTTATACAAAGTTACATAACACAAGGTATGCCACTGCTGTAGTGCAGATAGAGTGGAGATATAGAAACAGGTTACTGGGTTGAACTGCCTTATCAGTGACAACAAACACAGTCGATCTCATATAGACACCTCACCAAGGTCGGCTGCTATAAAAATAGATTACAAGTGTAAACATTTTGCAGCACAAAAACAAACAATTGCTACATCTGCTGGATGCTGGAGCAAAGTCAGTGTGGACTGAGGGACAGAGGGAAGTCAGTGTAAAAGAAGAAGAAGAGTCATTTGGCACAATATTTTCCACAGCAGACATTTTTAGTGACACTGAGCAGTCATGAACAATAAAACAGCAAATTAAATTCAGCCATTTTATTATTTTTCTGTGCTTTTCTTACCATGTCAAAATATGTGTCATTCACATTATTAGTGATTCTAACTACAGTTTGTCCATTTGTCCTCTAAAGTTAAATTTCAGTAAGGAGTTTATAAATAACACCATGAATGTCAATGGGTATATTTACATTTTTTTAAGGCAGAATGTCATTTAAACTGCATATTTTATAAATTCCTTAAATTCCTGACCATTTTGCTCCCTTTTGTTGTTTTGACTCGTGTCACCTTTTTATTTATTTAACAGTTTAACCTTAATTCAAGCAAATCATGTTGAGATTAAAAATGTTTCAATGAAAACCCCGGCCAACACAATTAAATTAAAACAGATACAAAACAAAAGACAGTATTACAACACATAACATCCCCAAAAAATAAAAGTGCAGAGTAAACCATAAATCCAACATGGATTTAAAACCATTCAAATAAATCAGATCTTGGAGTTTTATAACTTTCTATGTCTGCATCTTCCCCACCATGATATGCTTGTGCAAGACAACCATGTCTTGCATGTGGGTGGGTTTTTTTCTTTCACACATCCTTCATGGGACATATCATGTCTGTCACATAGAGCAGGACTTATAGCAGTGTTACTGCACAGTCCAGATTGAATGGGCCACCCTCACTGCTCGGAAGGAATCTTGCGAAAGTAAACATGTCCTGTGTGCTCGCTTGTGTTTGTGTATGCAGATGCAAGAGTGGTAGCAGCTGAAGCGGTGCTGTACTGTAGTACCAGGCGTGTGCGTGTGAGAGAGAGAGTGTGTACGCGCACGTTTACGTATGCGGTATATATGATACAGTTCCTTTATCACAACAAAACCTTCATTGTTGTTACTCTGGAGTAACTTGGTGAATGAAATGAGTTCATTTAATAACTGATGGTTGCATCCGTCAGCTGACTCGTTTATCCGTCGGTCGGCTGCGCAGTTTCGTTTTCACGCTCCGACTTCTACACGACACGTCGGATGGCGTGCGCCGCGCGCTGCTCGCTGCTCGCTCACTGTACTGACGTCAAACCAGCATGGCGGTCAAGGTGACTTCGGCATCGCTCTCTTGGCGATTTTCAAACCTCTATTTCATCCTGTTTGCATGCCTTCTGCTCGTTTTTATGTGTAGGAAGTACCAAAGCTAGTCTTTCCGCTCCTGCCCGGGTAGGGTGTCCCGGGATGCGGTGTGCTGAGAGGCTGTAGCATCACTCGGCTAGCCGCCGCCCGGCTGGCCTTGATGAGACATCCACAACCTCGAAGTTAGCGAGATAATGCTAAACAGCTACCGGGGCTTGCTAACGCCGCTAACCCTGGCTCAAGTAGCACCTTTTCACAGCGTCTTTTGTCGATTTGCTCTCGCTGTTTTTTTTTTTCGTTCTGGTTTAAATCTTTACATGTCATTGCAACGGTTTGTGTCCTCTTCCTGAATGTGTAGTCTGTGCTCTGCTAGCCGGCTACCCAGCTGTAATGTTAGGTTGAGTTTATCATAGAGGATTGCGTGATTGCTAGTCGATTGGTTATCTAGCTGTCAGACTTGCTAAACGGGATGCTGCTCGGGTTGTTGTGTGTGTGTGTTTTTTTTTTTTTTTTTTTTTTTTTTAGCTTCGTGTGTGTCATGTCTGTCGCAACGGCTTGTGTTTCTCCTTCACAGCAGTGGACGTTTCAAGGAGACACAAGCTCATAGTAGCTTGTTTTCCTTCATGTTAACTACACTGCCTGTAAAACACAGCCTTACTCAGCACGGTATTGTAAAAATGGCGTGATGTCATAATGTTGTTTTACTGTGTGTGTGTTTTTTTTTTTTTAGGTGCAATCTACCAAACGTGGGGACCCAACTGAGCTGAAAGCAATCTTCCAGAAGGTAATGTCTGCACATGCAAATGTGTTATAGGTTAGTGTCACATTACACAGAGTATCAGCAGCAGTAGTAGTAGTATTTGTGCTCATCTTGTACATAAACATCAGTTATATTTGGGAGGGGGGAGACGGCTCACCCAGCTGTGTGCACAGCTTGTTTGTGAATGAGCCTGTAGGTTTGTCATGGGGTTTAAATTACAGCATTAGCCACAGTAAAAGGTCCAGCACAGACTTCTGTTGTGACCCGACCTGATAAGCTTGTCTGTGATCATATCCATCAGTTAGCATAACATTATGGACGGACAGACTATCGCCAGACATTTTTTTTTTTTTTTTTTTGACAGAAGCTGAAGTGTAAACATAACTGTGGTTTATATTTGTCCAGTCAGCAGCAGTGGTTATGAGAGGAGAAGCTGCTTCTTTTTGGCTCTGCTGTAGAAATGTGTAATATCCTGGTCTGTCTTTGCTTTGATCATTATGCCCTGTTCAGGCATCGTGTTGCACTATTCACAAAATGTTTGAGGATGTTGTCATCTCTAAACCCGGGTAGCTCAGTCAGTTGAGCGTTAGATGCCTAATCTGACTGTCCAGGGTTCAAGTTCCTGTTTAGGCAGTTTGTGTTTCACTGTCTCCAGTACGGAACAAGCAAGGACTTGCTTGTCATTGTACTCGACGGATCAGAGAGCGCTGCCGCTTCATGCTATGTATTAAAACAACCTGTGAGTCAGAGAAAAACCTATACACACACATACAGGATACACACACTGAGTATGACTGTGAGATGTGCTTGAATGACTACAGTAAGAGTGGATTTGTGTTCTGCTGTGTGTGCAGCGAGTGTGTGACCAAGTGTGTGACCGTCGTGTGGGCCGGCAGTGATCGGCACGCCGATAGGCATAGGTCAAATAGTTTGACACGGCTCCAGCCAAAGAGATCAGTGCATGCTCATGCATGCTGGTGTCATTCTGACTTGTCATAACATAACTGCAAGACCAGTGACCTTGTTCAGTTGCAGCTGCACAGCATGAATCACCAGGAAGGGTCAGCTCAAAGACTGATTAGAGAGTTCATTTGTAAGTTTAAACAGCGCTGGAATAAGTCAGCGTAGTAGTGTAGCAGTGTAATGCATTCCCCTTATATACACTAGCTAGCAACACTAGATTTTAACACTAGATTGAGTAACAAAGAGCCTACAGTAAACAGCGCAGTCCTGCTGACCTGTACTTGTCATGCTCCACACTCATTCCTCTGACCACTCACAAAACACCAAACAGGCTGTTAGCTACGGCACAGGGAGGGCTAACAAAGCTGTTGTTGTTGTTGTTGCTGATGTTACTTTTTTTTTTGCTACCCCCCCCGCCCGCCCTTCAGTATGCCAGTGTAGTGGACAAGGATGGAGAGAGGTTCATGACCCCAGGAGACTTTGTCCAGAGGTATCTAGGACTACAGACGCAGATCCACCACAACCCCAAAACTGTACAGCTCATTGCTGCTGTGGCCGACACCACAAAGGACGGGTACGTGCTCACACACGAACACACAGGCACACACATTGCACACAGCTTATCATTACTAATTGACAGTTTATTGAGTCATGTCTGATCAGTAGTTGCCATTATAGCCACCCGCAGATAAGATAAAACTCTGAATGACTCCAATTTGCCAAACTGTTTGTGTATGTGGTCATACACATACGCTCTCCTGAACATGTGACCCTGTGGTTAGCTCTGTTCAGAAAATCTTGGTGACAGATGCGTTTTTACCCAAAAACAAAAGACTGTTTATCTGACAGCTGTGAGCAATGTCAATGTCATTTGAGGTCATTTTTAATTAATACAGCATGATCTGACCTTGGCTTCTTTCCAAAGTCGTCGATGTGTTTAACAACATCTCTTTTTTTTTCTCCCTCTTATACTACGTGTACGCACAACAGGCTGATTTCGTTCCAGGAGTTTCTTGCATTTGAATCTGTGTTGTGTGCACCCGACGCTCTCTTCATAGTCGCCTTCCAGCTGTTTGACAAGACTGGAACTGGAGCCATTTCCTTCGGTATGTGCAAATGTGTTTTTTTTTTATATCTTCGCATGAGCTTTGAATTCAGTTCAGATGTTTCCAATGAATACAGAAAAAGGAAACAAATGTAGCACTGCAAACCATTTCTACTGTAGGAAGGAAGTCCATAAAAGCAATTCATACACCGCCCTGTGGTTCACTGTGGCTAATGTGAAATTGTTAACCAGATTACTGCACAACTATGTTATTACACATGGATGGTCTTACATAATCGCTCTCATGTACTGCTCCTTCCTATGACTGCTTTCTCAGCAAGATTGATTGCTTTGTTTTTTCTTGGATGTGTATTTGTGCTGCAGAGAATGTGCGGGACATCTTCAGCCAGACCACGGTGCACCACCACATTCCCTTCAACTGGGACTGTGAGTTCATCCGTCTGCACTTTGGGCACGACAACAAGAAACACCTCAGCTACCTCGAATTCACCCAGTTCCTGCAGGTACGACTATTATACACACACACTGATCCGAGGAGGTTTTTTTTTTTTTTGTTTTCGTTCTTTTCACTTTGACCTTTACTTGACTATATTTACACTCAGCCCTGTGGTGTCATGTTTTTAGGAGCTGCAGTTGGAGCATGCACGCCAGGCATTCGCCCAGAAGGACAAAGGGAAGAACGGCGTCATCTCCGCTATGGACTTCAGTGACATTATGGCCACCATCAGACACCACATGCTCACACCCTTTGTGGAGGAGAACCTTGTCTCAGTGAGTGTTTGTGGGCACTCATAGAGGGCTTAGTGACACTGATTTCTATAATTTGTCGGCGTGGCCACAGAGAATATTCAGTTCTGATTGACAAGATGATGAGTGTTATTTTCAGCTAACCACATTTCTGAATGCTCTAAATTAGTCTTCATAGCTGGAAGCTCACTCATTTTGGTTCTTATTAGGCTACGGCGTCTCTCACTTTTTGGAGTAGCAAGCTGCTAATATTTGAAGTCTAACTGAGACAAAAAAGTTTTTTTATTTGCCTCAAAATATGAAAAACAATTCTTATGTGTTGATGGCTTGTTAGTGGTGATATAATCCACTCAGATCTATGAGGTACACACTGTACACACTCAGCAGAGGTAAATCCTCATCTGGGGTTATTGGCCTTAAAGGACAATACCAGTCATTTTCAACTTAGGCCTGGTGTGTTTGTAATTTTAATAATCCTTTAAGCTTTGCTCACGCACCTTCGTACTTTCTTGTGATAGGCCTCTCCGCATATAGCCACTGTAATCTCCAACACGTTTTGATAAGGCCATATGTGGTGCTTATTAATGGGGTGTTGTCCCAATTTACTGACATTCGTATCACTAACAGTTAGATATCCTGTTATCATCCTCCTCCTGTTTGCATTGTAGGACTAAGTTTTGTTGTTCAGTTGACATTTTAGACCAGTCAAGAGCTGAATTATTAATTCACGCTGTGATAAAAATATGACAGTATGGTATGACAGTTAAAGCAAAGGAGTAAAGTTACTCTTTAGCTGTTTACATAAGACAGTACTGAGTCATATTTGCAACTGTACGTCTTTCTGCAAAAACGTACTCCTACTTGACGTCCGCCGCCTTTCTCCCTCCAGGCTGCGGGCGGCAGCACCTCTCACATGGTCAGCTTCTCGTACTTCAATGCCTTCAACTCCCTCCTGAACAACATGGAGCTGATACGCAAGATCTACAGCACACTGGCCGGCACGCGGAAGGACACACTCGTGACCAAAGGTGCACTGATTGTTACATTACCGGGACGTTGTGTCTTTGCCTTTCAGCCAAGATGTTGCACAGGTGTTATTATGAAAAAAAATATAATTTTCCTCTTGCATCTCTCTCTCTGCAGAAGAGTTTGTTCATGCTGCTAACAAGTTTGGTCAGATCACTCCCATGGAAATTGACATCCTGTACCAGCTGTCAGGCCTGCACTCCCCCTCTGGGTAAACACTCACTCTGCTACGAAGATATTTACCTCAAACATCTTTGCTGAAAAATATTATAATATGTGTGACAGTGATGTAAATAACAGGGAAATAAACATCTGTGTATCAGGCGCCTGAATCTTACTGACATTGAGAGGATAGCTCCATTAGAGGAAGGATGTCTGCCCCACCACCTGGTTGAAAGCCAAAAACAGGTAGGACGTTGAAGTAAATCTACAGTTTCAGGCATTCTGTGTTCACAATATCAAAGTAGAATTTTATCTTGCATGAGAAATCAGAACAATTTACAGTGATGGCAGCAAATTACATCATCATAAGCAATTGTCTTCATATGTGATTTTTCCATCAGGCCCATGGAGACAGTTCCAGGCCCGTGTGGCTCCAAGTTGCAGAGTCAGCCTACAGGTTCACTCTGGGCTCCATTGCTGGAGGTGAGTTATCCCGTGGCCAATGACAGGCAGCAACATCAGATGGATAGTATTTAACCTGAGGTTTGTGTGTACGTTTGCATTCACGTAGCTACCGGAGCGACGGCCGTGTATCCCATCGACTTGGTGAAGACTCGTATGCAGAACCAGAGGTCCACTGGATCGTTTGTTGGAGAGCTGATGTACAAGAACAGCTTTGACTGTGCTAAGAAGGTGCTTCGTTACGAGGGCTTCTTCGGCTTCTATAGAGGTAGGTCTGAAAGTCACGACCCCAGCGATTTGTTCATTCATCGTATCTGTGTATTTTCTTTCTTCACTTTTCTCACATTCATTTCTCGAACACACGTCTGTTATAAAATTGAAGATAGCTTGCTGAAAAAGCCTTCATTAAATGTCAAATATACATTTTATCTTATGTCTTGTTATAGACTTTAAATATGAGTCAAATTAAATATTCACAGAGCATTTCATAGTGATCTCAACAAGTTTTGCTAAAACAATTTAAATGTTTTGTCATTTTTCTTGTTAAAGTGATGCAGCGTCCCTCTTTGTCTTGTAACAGCAGTATTTGTATTGCTGGCATCCCAGTTATGATGAACACGTGTTCTTCCTCTCTTCTTCTCTCAAGCTTCTTCATCTTTTATAGAATTTATTCAAAGCTCTGTTTGTTTCTGCTGGTTTCCCAACTTCATGCGTTTTGACCTCATGCCTTATTTTCCATCTTCTCATTTCCTTTTGATTCCTCCTCTCTTGCTCCTGTTTGCCCAGTAATACTAATGAAATGAGATTCCACTGTCACTCAATCCCCCATGATGCCCCACAGGTCTGGTTCCTCAGCTTATAGGTGTGGCACCTGAGAAGGCGATCAAACTGACAGTGAGTACCACCCCTCACATACACAGCGCACGATCTTCCACCAATCTGTGCAGACACACTTGGTGATAACGATCATTTTATTGGAGCACGTTGATAAAATCATACATACAACACCTGGAAATGAATTTAAACAGGAAAGGTTCCTCTGAATTGTCGCTGGTCTCATGTGTGCGTTGTGTTTGTGTCTTGCAGGTGAATGACTTTGTAAGGGACAAGTTCACCACTAAAGACGACACAATTCCTTTATTTGCCGAGATTATCGCCGGTGGCTGCGTAAGTGCAAGGTCCCAAACACTTCTGCATCCCGCTCCGAATGCTTAAACACACACTTAATAAGAAAAACAGCAGATGCAGTCAGTTACCCACCACTGTGTCCCTCCTTTAGTTGTAAAGGCCATTAAACAGTAACTCTTGCATGCAGTCTGTTTTTATTTTTTTATTAACCTGCTCGCAGAGTTAACGATGACCTTACTAACAGCGGACTGCAGTGCTAAATTGCATGCAGAGTTAAATTGTCATTGTCCAATGCAACATGTTGTTTTTCTGTTTTTGTTTTTGATAGCGTTGTTCATCCTTACACACATTGGCCCAGCACACCTTACCGTCCAAGGAAATGGCAAAGTAAATGACTGATCAGGATTTAATTTTTTACATTGACTTTTTGATTCGTATCAAGACTTGGCTCCCATCCCTGAGCTGCGTATATGTGAGATGCAGGAGCAGTGTTTTGTTTAGTTTGTTTGTTTGTTTTTTTTCATATAAGTGTGTGATTAAGCTTCTCTTCTCCTCGTTTATCCAGGCTGGAGGCTCTCAGGTGATCTTTACTAACCCTCTGGAGATTGTGAAGATTCGTCTGCAGGTGGCAGGCGAGATTACCACCGGACCTCGAGTCAGTGCACTCAGCGTGGTCCGTGACCTGGGCTTCTTTGGCCTCTACAAGGTAACCTGAATGCGCCACAGTGTTCGCTCCTGCTGCCCAGAGATGGTTGGATAGTATTAATGCACTCTTTGTCTTTACCTCACCTCCTCGTGGTCTTGTTCTTTGTCCGTCTAGGGTGCTAAAGCGTGTTTCCTCAGAGACATCCCCTTCTCAGCCATCTATTTCCCTGCATATGCCCACCTTAAATCCCAGATGGCTGATGAACAAGGCAGGCTGGGAGCTCTGCAGCTTCTCACTGCTGGAGCGATTGCAGGTGACCTCAGATTATGACCTAGAACAGCAGAAACAGTCCGTCAGTACACCATGTACTGTGTTTCTATGAAATACTGCTTTAATCCGAACAGGCTATTGGTTGCTATTAATCATTATTTAAGTCCCCTTAATAACCATCATCTGACTTGTTTGTAACTCTGTTTCATAGGTATCCCTGCAGCCTCCCTTGTGACGCCTGCCGACGTCATCAAAACGCGTCTGCAGGTTGCAGCAAGGGCAGGGCAGACCACTTACTCGGGAGTCATTGATTGCTTCAGGAAGATTATGAGAGAGGAAGGGTTCAGAGCTTTGTGGAAGGGAGCTGGAGGTGTGTGCTTTTGTCGACTCCTGCAGCGTAGACACTGTGTCTCAGTGTCTCAGACAGTTTTTGCACATACACTATATTAAACTGTGTGTCTCTTCTCTCCAGCTCGTATGTGCCGGTCTTCTCCTCAGTTTGGTGTCACTCTGGTGACTTATGAGCTCTTACAGCGGTGGTTCTACATTGACTTTGGCGGACAGTAAGTTCATCTTTTCTCTATTGCTGAAAAGTAGACAGGAAGAGACATCGGGGAAGCGATAGAAGTAAAAAATACAATAATTATTCCAGTCACTGCTGTGTAGATATATATGAATGTGAACTAAAAAAATATTTTGCTTGAATTTTCTTCGTTTTGTCATGAGATTAATCACATTCCACCTGAGATGGTACATGATTAAATGATGTAGCAGTGTCTTAACTTGTGACTTCATGTATCAAAAATGTCATTATGTTTGTGAAATAATCGCTCCTGTCCTCTCTCCTCTCTGCAGTCGTCCGTCAGGATCCGAGCCCACCCCCAAGTCCCGCATCTCGGAGCTTCCTCCCATTAACGCAGACCACGTTGGAGGCTACCGCCTGGCCGCGGCCACCTTTGCCGGAGTGGAGAACAAATTTGGCCTCCACCTTCCCAAATTCAAGTCTTCCGGCGTGGTTTCCATACATCACCCAGAGCCAGTCACTGCCACGCCGGCTCAGGCCCCATAGAGATCTGAATCTCCATATCACTTTGCCATCCCTCTCCTCCTCCTCCTACCAGGAGCCAGACACTTAGATAGATACACAAACGAAACACGCACAGTTTAAAACACACTCCACAAATAGGGGCCGTTAACTTAGGAACAAACAGCAGTCCATTACACTTCCCAGGGTGATGGTGTGCTTCGCTGGTCCCCAGCCAGTGGTGGAGGTGTAGAGCTGGCTGCAACTGCGGATGTAACCGAGCAGACAGCGGTGGGACCAGAGCGCTGACTGTGTTGTATCTTCAGTGGCTGTACGCTCCTGTCATCTCCATCTTTTGTGTTCTTCTCTCCAGCATTTGTATGAAAATGGAGCTTGGGGCACTCCTCTCTCTCTTTCTCATGAGTAGCCGATATGATTTTTATTTTGTTTTCTGTCTGATACTCAGTATGAGTAGGACTTCTCTTATTGGATGGCGGGCATAGAAAATATTAGATCGGACAGCACGGTGTGTGGGGCTTCACTTTCGATTGGTCCTCACAGAGGGCGCTACATACTGTACATATTGTAAAACTGTACTGAGACAGCACATTGACAGGAAGCAGTGAAGAAAATGTTACAAGACAAAGCTCCAGTAACATTCAGTCATTGTCATACAGCAACTGTAATGTTATGGCAACGTAGGGCCTTTGGTCCTGGTCTCTGAGAATCTCTCTTACTGATGTACAGAACTTTTCAATTAAGTGTTTTCTTGATGAAACAAGAAGAATCATGAGAATTAGGTATTAATAAATTAAATGTATCCGAATTCAGTCATTGTATTTTATTGAAATAAATCATCCATATGGTTTTAATTTTAACAATATGTCTCGAGTTTTATTCCAATGGGGGGAAAAAAAGTGCAACCATCAACTGTAAGAACAGTAACAGGAAAGAATACAGTACAATTAACCTATGCAGAATACTGATCTTGTTCATATCAAATATGGTTGCTACAGTGCATTTTTAGCTCTTTTTTGAAACATTTAAAGAGAGAAAGCGATTGAAGCTCGTAGGTTGGACTGCTGCATCCTGGAGGGAATGGACTATCGGATGGAAATGGAAACAAATGGAAAACTAGTTTTCAACCTCAGCTTTACATCTCCGTTTAAAACTTCATGTAGTTTAATTAAATCCATCCTCTTAAAGAGGACGAAGTCAGGAAACTGTTTTTTTACTACTCGTTACAGTTTCAGAGTAAAAAAACAACCTTTGGTACAGAAAAAAAACACTTTTTAACTGTACTAGTGTCAATAAATTCAAGGCAAGTGTAGTAACAGATTTTGCCTGGTTAAAAAGCTTGTAGTGCTGATTTTAGGAATGTACTACTCAAGCTCTTAGTACAAGCAGCATTTCTTTTAAAACAATACACAAAATATTTAAATAAGTGCAACCACCAGAATAAATATTAAATATTGTAGTGGTTAAAATGTAAAGAAAGGCACACTTCTGCACAGGCCAGAGTGCGCATGTGTAAGCACATTAGCAGTTTTTAGTGATGGAGTGCTGCCGAGGATAAAGAGGATCCGATACTGATATGTCAGCTTGTCTCTCTTTTTTTTTTTTTCACTCTGCTGACACGTGCTTTCGCCAGCCATGTGCACAAGCGTGCCGGGAAAATATTGAAACATGTAAAAACACTCGAATGGTAATAAAAAGGTGCAAGTACAAAGGTTTGCATATTTAAAAAAGAACTGAGTAGGTTGAGGCCTCAGGAGAAGAGCAGTTTCTTGGAGCCCTGAGGATGTTATCAAAGCTAGAAGTTTAGAGTGGACAGCCATGTCTATTCTGACAATCACATCCCTGTAATTCCTCTGACAACTTTCAAACACTTAACTGTGGCTTCTGTACTACTGCTGCTACACCTGACGTTCATTGTTCCTACACATGTACTCTAAAACTCTTCAAGACACTTTTTAAAAACACATCTAAAACTCGTCTACAACTGTCCTTCTATCCCTTCTAGCTCTGCACATCTCCTCAGGCCAAATTCATGTTGTAGTAGGTGGAAAAGCTGGAAGCCAGTGTTGTGTAGTGTGCCATAGGTGTGCTGGAGAGAAATTTATGAGCATTTGTCAGTGTGGGCTTTGTAACATCAGACGTTGGCCAGTTCCTCGGCTTCGTCTCGGTTCTCGTTGATCTCCGCCAGCGTCCTGACGAAGCGTGTCCACTCATCAGCCTTGGGCACGCAGATTTGCTGCGGAGAGACAAGGGACGACACATCCAACAGCACTTAATGCAGGAGTTGTAGAGAATGATGTCAAAAACCCCGCACTGAAATAACCCGAGCATCGTAGTAATACGTGGTTTGACATCTCACCTCGCCTACATCGTAGACCTGCACCTGTCCCTCTGAGTCTCCAGTAGCAATCTCTTTGCCAGAGTGAGCCCATCTCACACGGTTCAGTGCTGGAGCGCCCTCCACACTCACACTGGCGGTGGGAACCTCAAAAAACAAAGACCAGGTTAATAAGATGGTGTTCTCATTCAAGACAGTCACATGTATATGCAGCTCATAGAATGATATTAGGAAATTTAGCGTGACGTATCTGTATTTGCAGGACATTTTGAGGGGCACTTTTCCGCTTTCTTACCTGGAATTGTTCAGAAGATTGATTTGGTTCCATTAAATATGTATTTTCACAAATTAAACCAATAAAATATGCATTACTTTTTCCAGCCTTCATGCTAAGCCATCCAGCTGCTGGCTCCAACACTTATTTACCGTACAGACATGAGAGTGATATCGACCCTCTCATCTAATGCTCAGTAAGTGTATAAGAGCATATCCCAAAAATGTCCAAGTATTCCTTTAAAAGCTGTAACTGAGTTCTCTTCTTTAGTGCATTGTGTGTGTGTGTTCATACTTCTGTATCATTGTTGAGGTTCCACAGGTCCAGGCGTCCAGCCAAGTCCACACAAGCAAACAGAGCGGGGTGTGTTGGAGACCACATTGCATCGTAGACATAGTCACAGCTGTCCTCGAATGAGTACAACGGGCGGGTACTCTGTGCAGAAGAGCAGATGGAGAATTGGATTCATTTAAGAAACACGACTAACAGTGTTATTATTATCGTGGCTGTAAATGTCTCACCTTGGTGCTCCAGAGTTTGACGGTCCAGTCAAAAGAGGCGGAGATGAAGAGATGAGAGAAGTCAACAGGTCCTCCAGCACTGTGACAGCTCAGCCCAGTCACCGGACCGTGATGGCCCTCGAACACCTCAGTTATACCCGCCTTACTGTAGCACACACACATGAAAATGACTGTGAGATTTCTGCTAATACTACTATCTTTCCCCCAAAGGCTTTTCCAGCACTTGCTTTCACATCCTGGATGTGAAGCAAACAACAATCTGTCCTTAGGAAATCATTTGGCACTAATGAGATCAGAGGTCAAAGAGCGCTCACCTCCCGTGGCGACAGGCCGTGTAGACCGAGCCATCCTCGCTCCCCACCACAAAGTTGTTCACGTCACCCAGAGGGAAGGCCATGGAGGTGACTGCCACCGCTTTGTTCTGTTTACCATATACCAGCTCCAAACTGTCCTGCAGGGAAAACGCACGCAGCCTCAGTCTCTCTGACAAACCAGCTCATATGTATGACAGCATATCCGTACGTCGACTATACAAATTCAATGTACCTGTGGCTGGGAGAGCATGTCGAGGCTCCAGGAGCACATTTTGCCGTCAGTGGAAATGCTGATCAGGTTGTTAGCATTTTGGGTCCCTACCACGTTCACGCAGTAGACTGGGTGCTGAGCACAGAGAGACAGCACAGTCAGAGGAGTCAGACAACGTACAGTTGCCAAGGAAACCAAGGACAGATGTAAAGACACTGAACACTGTGTTAGACATAAAGGTGTGTGAGCTCCAGTGCCTTACTGTGTGTGCAGCTGCAGACAGGGGAGTTCTCTGAACAGGGGTGCGCTTGTTGCTCCTGTTATCCCACAAGACAATCTGTCCAGAGTACGTCCCACCCACCACCAGGTTGGGGTGAAACTTTGCAAACCCGGCTGACATCACCTCTGACTGGAGGATGAAAATAATACAATTTAAATACATCTGCCTATGCCTGAATGAATATTTAGTTGTAGTGAGCTTAAATCTATTTATTTTGCTATCTAAATTCCTTAAATAAAATGTGTTTATGCCAGTGGTGCAGGTAAATTCTTCCCTTACCTGGCAGTGGAAGATGTACTCAGGTGTGCTCTTCTTGTACTTCATGTTCCAGACCAGTGCCACTCCATCAGGCTCATGGGGAGCATCCTCGTTGTTGTTATATGAAGCCACCAGCAGCTCTGGATACTGAAAGGAAGATGCGCAGCCATTTTCAGATGCAGAGAAGAAGTAGTGAAGTAAGGCAAGAGTCACTTGAGAGTCACAAATGAACCAACGTACTATTCACAGTTGATTTTCAGTCAGTCCAATTGTGCTCACACAGACTCTCTCTGTCTCTTTAGAATCACTTATTTCACTTAGAGTAAATGTACAGGGAAGAATATGACAGGAAAGGTTTAAGCCCCTGTGTCAGTGTTCTGACCCACCTGAGGAGACCAGTCGAGACAGGTGACCACTCTGTTTTTAGTCCAGCGCTCCTCTGCAAACTGTCTGTTCAGAACCAGCTTTGCACCAGCCTGCAAGTCACTGAGACGGTGCGGAGAAAAAAATGGAATATCAATCAACCGTGCCTGTCCATCTTCAACATTTACAACGTTAACGTTTTTTTTTTTTTTTTCCATGTGCCTCACCCCTCCTTATCCTCTAGATCTCTGCCGCTGTAGTCAAAGCAGACGTCCACATGCTCAGCCAGAGCTCTCTCCACAAATTTGCTGCCTCGCTCGAAAAACGATAAGAACTCCTCGGTGTGCATGATCTGCAGCTTCTGCTCTTCTGTCAGCTCTTTGGGAGTGTCTATACACAGAGAATTCAACACGAGACAAGGAGAAAATATGAAAGATCTTGTTTACTAGTCAGAACTAGTCAGTATTATCCTCTCATAGTGGATTTCTTGCCACAGTTATTTGTAACCACAGGTGAACAGCTAGGCCACTAACAGCCATCGCACACAAGTTACAAACCATTATCCTTACCCGGCTCCTGCTCTTCACCTTGTTCATCCTTCTCCTCTTGGGTTTCCTCTGCTGCTGGGGGAGCAGTTATCTCCTCATCCTCTTCCTCATCTTGAGCACACAGATTTGATTTAGTTTTTATATAGTTGTAACTCAGCCAATGTAAAAGATTGGGCAAACATCTAATTTTTTCATTGTTTTACCTGTTTTTTGATCGGCGTGTGTCAGTGTCTCGGTGGGTGTCTGTGTTTCTTTGGAGTAGGACACCATTTCCTTCGGCACAATGTCCACCTGAGTCACTTTGGACATGCCCAGCCTCACAGTTCCACGTCTACACAAACACATTCACCATTGCGGAAATAAGCACGCGCATTACAAAGTTGAACTGAATGTAATTTTTCCACGTGGAGACATAAATAATGACATAAATACAGACATAATATTAACACATCTAGACAAATCTAAGATGAAACCACAAAAACTGATTAAAGCTGGAAGACAAGCTAAAGGAGAGAGGAGGAGCAGTACCCCATGAGCTCAGAGTCGGAGTGGAGTTGCAGAGTAGAGGGGTCAGGATCCCAATGCAATGTCCTTATACAGCCAAACCACCAGACGGTGTTAGTAAGAGAAAGACAGCACAGACAGACAGAAAGAAAGAGGGAAATCGAGAGGATGAAACCGAACGCAGAAGACGGACAACAGGTGAGCCACATAAGAGACATTAAAGATGGGAAAGGCAGCAAACAGAGAGGAAGAAAGACAGAGAGAGAAGAAGAACGGAGTGCGTGTTAATTGAGAATCGTCAGCGTGCCGGCGAAAAGGCAAAGAGGAGACATGTCAGAATTCATCAAGTATATTTACAATGTTAAGACACACACACACATATTTGGCATGCAGGTACAACCCAATATTCCATAAGTGACCTAAAACCAATCTCACTCTTTCTCTTTCAAGCGCACACACACACACACACACACACAGACCTTGGTCCTGCGTTTCCATCGCCAGAATCTTGGCTTCCTGCATCGCTGCCCACTGATTTGTTGGAGGGAGACATGGGGGCAGGGACTAGGTAGTGAAACAGACATGTATCTTCTGTTACTATCCTCAGGGGCTGAGCTGTGGGTGCATGTGTGTGTGTGTGTGTGTGTGTGTGAGTGTGTCGGTCGATGAAAGGGTGAGTGAGTGAGGGAGAGAGTCAGTGCGAACGTGAGGGAGGAAGTGAAGAATGATAGTGTGTCGATGATTGAGTGAGTGAATGAGTTTGCATGCAGTAAGGGGGACAAAACATAAAAGGACAGACAAAGGGGAGAGAAGAGAGAATGAAAATAAATGGCAGGCAGGTTTTTTAGGAGTCATGCACAACAGTTATATAAAATGTTCAGATATTATGTTTGATGGGAGAGGGAGGGGTGGCAGTGACAGCAACCAGGGCAGGCAGCAGTTAGAGATGACATTTATAAACACAGAAAATCCCTCAAGCAAATGAGCAGCAAGTGACGGGAGATAAGTGAGGGTGTAAAAACAGAAGCATGCTGGCGTTTTGTACGTGTGTGTGTGTGTGTGTTTACCGTGGGATAAGTCAGGGGTGATGCCAACACTCTGCAGCAGAGCCTCTGCCTCCCTCCTCTTCCTCTCCAGGTCCGAGTCTTCATGGCCGCCAGAAGAGCCGCCCACTTCGGCCCCGCGCTTCGAGTCTCCCTGCAGAGTACAGGACAAGCTTAAAACAAAACAGCGGCCCGTGATCGTCAGTGGCACGTGAAATAAGAGAGGAGGAACTTACGTCCTTCTTTTTCTTCTCCTCTTCTTTTCTCTTCTTCTCCTCACGAATTTGGGCGATCCGTTGTTTCTTCCTCTCCAGCTCAGCCTTCAGCTCACTCTTGTCGGACATCCTGTAGGAGGACGATGTTACAGTGCAACGAGGAGAGTCATCAAGAAATGATGCTTATCTTTTTTTGTTGTTCACAGGGTGTAGTTAGGGCTAGGGCAACATAAAAGTGTGAAAAATTACAGGAGATGGTCATTCAAGTGGAGGACCAGCTTTAAAGCTCAGTGTTAGTAACAGATATGTCCTTGTATAAGCATAGCCTTCCTGATTAAACATGAAGAGAGAGCAAGGGAAAAAACATAGTATGGCATTATGGTAATTAGATTATGATAATGTTATCACCCTAACTGTCCTGTGAGTCCATGTGAGCATTGAGGACTATCTAAAATTAATTATGTGGGCGAGAAGATTGTTTGGGCTGAAGTGGTGAAGCATCTATTTTAGAGCTGAAATAATTAGTTGATAATTAGTTGATCAATGTATCAATCATGTCAATTACCAGAAATTAAACCGTAGTGTTTTGATAACTGATTAACTTATCTGATCATTTTCCCAGCAAAAATACCACACATTTCTTCTTGCTTTTCTCTGTCATACACTGTAGTAAACTACATCTCTTTAAGATTGTTGGTTGGATAAAAACAAAAGACAAAATGGATCAACAGAATAAAAAAAAGAATCAGACAATTAATCGATAAAGAAATTCATAATTGGTCGCAGCCCGTCTCTGTTATATTGTCTCTTCGACACATAAACACTTTAATTGCTTTGGCATTTTAATCATGTAAGTAGAGCAAAGCTTTTTCTGGCTTTCTTTATCCAGAATGAGGTCAAGCTTGTCAAAAACATTTCAATAAAAGTGGGTGAGAAAGATCTATCCAACAACCGCAAGGTCATTCTACTTCTTTTCATTCATTTTTTTAGGAGGTTATTATGCTTTGTCTTGTGATTTTTTTTTTCCTGTATGCAAACTACACCTATCAATGTTGCATAATCCAGCTTGTGATGTTTGGAGCAGTGTCTGTGCAGCAGTATTACACGGTAGCCCTGGGCCTGTCATCCTGGTAACATGTGAACACCAATCAGCTGTTCACTACAATGTCCTCTTTATCTGTTTACTCCATAATAACACGGCTAACCACGATTGACTAAGAGGGTGCTTTATTTACAAAGGTATACAAACTAAATATAAGCCAATAGGCCATGCAGTTATGACTCTTTCAGTAAAAACAAGTATTATATGTTTATTAACCTGACTCAGTGCTACATATATAGCTATTAAGAGCTAGCATTGTTTTAAATAATGGTGTAGTCTATCATATCAGCATATATCTCCACACAGAAGTTACAAATGGTTCATATGGAGGTCCTAATCCTATTAAATATGAGTCGTGAGAGCCTATAACAGATGGACAGCCGAGATGCTCCATCACCCGTCCACCCACTGTCATAATACCTGCAGATAAAAATAAAAACTACATATTTTATCTATTTAACCGTGAGTTTCTTCGGTATAAGTCGGTAATTTAGTGAACCCTTCACGTTATTAAGGCTTCATACCGGGTTGAAGATATGTCAAACATTTATTTAATCCCATTAACGGCTCCGCTGTCAGATAGCTTAGCTGTGTTAGCATGCTAATCTCCATGGCAGCCGGCGGGCCTGCCGTTGTGAGGAGCGACTAACGGTAACCAACGCCCGAGCCTCTCTGCCTCAACCGTCCCGCTCAACCGACACGCTTACAGACAACACAGCCGCGAAGGCACGGTAAAATACCTGATGACAGACGATAGACTTAAGTGGACGGATGACAATAGAGCCCGGTGTCGTGTGCGTTATGTCTGAATAGAAGTGATGGTGGTGGAGGCTGATGATGCTGGAAGAAACACTTCACTTCGCTGCGTCCTTCTTCCTCGGGTTCGGCCGCACAACCGTTACCGCGGAATGTTAGCGCCCCCTGGAGAACACACATGTGGATTACACCAGGGGGTGTCCAGACTTTTTATAAGGAGGGTCAGATTTGACTATGTGAACATGTCCGGGGGCCAATACTAAAAAAAAAAAATAATAATAATAATCATTTTAAAACTATGCAATATAACCAAATCTAAGCCAATCAGGCATGAACAAATCTAAAAACCAAAGCTCTTAAGTCAGATAACAAAGAATAAATTGTATGGAATACGTTACACTTGCATGAAGTTGATACAAATCTTAACCTCGTGTTCATTTTAAGTATGACTTATTATGAGTAATGTAAAGTCTGTCATTCATGATTCATCAAGTAATATTTTGTGTCACATCTACAGGTACATAACACCAGCAGTTATGTCCTTGGAGGTTAACGTTAAGGGCATCCAAATGCTTCATTGTGTCTACAAAAAAAAGGGGTGGCAGGGGTGGTGGAAGACATGTTCAGATCTTTTATTTAAGTAAAACTAGTAATAATACTAAAATAAAGTAGAAATACATGTTTAATGTAGGCTACTTAAGGAGATACACTGCAGGTTAATAGTTAATACTTAAAGTCTGTGTAAAGTAATAATAAATATGTGTTCTGAGTTTGTCAGAAAATGTGTTATTAACCATCCAGCCAAATTTGAGTGATTAAAAATATCAACAAGTTTATGAAATTAGGTGTCAAAATCATGTATATGGTTGATATCACCATGAAACTTCCCCTGTTGTTTACTTCCATTTAAAAAAGTATTCTTTGTATGACAAAATTTATGAAATTTTATGTTTAAATATTTAAAGGACACATGATCTCATTAGGAATGCACATTTGCATTAATTTCCAAGGTATTTACAGAGAGAATGTCTCTTTTTATCACTTCAAAAATCAGAAAATAGTGTCAACAGCCATTAAAAAATTATATATTTTTAAGAACAAAATCATATATAAATCACACTATGAATGATGAATAAGACACACTTCCTGTTTTGTTGTCAAGCCTATGTAAAAACTGCAAAGGTGCCCTCTTGTGCCTCTGTAGTACATAAAGTCCTATATAGGCTGCATTATGTACAAGAAAATCAATTAGGCTCTATGTACCTCTAAATTATTAAACAGTTAATAGTTCCCTGTGTGGTTTTATTAAGAGATGGAGTCCTCTGCTGCTGAAATGACTTTCTGAACTGAACAAACTTTCAGGTGCCCCACCACCTTTTTATTTATTTATTTTTTGCTGTGCAAAGAATACATACAACACAAAACAAAAGAAATAGAAAATGACACATATTTATTACTATTTATCAATCATTTTTATTCTTTGTTGTTTTTTATTCCATATTCCATCCATAAAACTTTATTGTGCATTGGTTATGACCATACAAACATACAGAAAAGTCATAGTGTCGTTCGTCATGTGGAGAAACTATGAGCAGAAGAGAATAGTTTTTAATGTCTATCACATAAAACATCTGATGATGCGCATGATTTGATTTTTCCTCTTTCTCTTCCCTCACTATCCTGCCTTGGTTTGTTTGATTTAATCTTGTAGTCTCATGCTGCACAGGAGACTATCACGTCTAACGTGCTTTGTTTTTACTCTTCGGGAGCTGTATTGGCATAATGAAAGGGATCATAAAGGTCACTCTTGGAATTGTAAGGGTCAAAGTAAGGGTTGGGGGGTTTCTCGGTGGCTGGTGCTGCAGGGACACTTTCCTTGACTTTTGGTACTTCCTCTTTCACCACTTTCTCTTCAGCAGGTGCCTCTGGTGCGGTTGTTTCCTGGATAGGGCGGGGAGGGTGATCAATGAGGCAGTCGGGGTCCCAGTATGGGTCACAGTCATACTCCATACCTTTGGGAGTGTGAGCAGGAGGGGGAGGAGGTGGGGCAGACTTTTTGGGAGCAGGAGGAGCTGGAGGAGCTGGGGGTGGTTGGGGAGGAGCAGCAGCTTTTATCTCCTCCTCTGTTTTGGGCCTGCAGGCGGGGTTGCCTCGTGGGTCGCACAGCACTGGAACAGCACCCGTTGGCAGGTAGACAATCTGAGGTTTGCACAGTGGATCTTTGGGGTGACACAGATAGATCCTCTGAGCATTCTCCAGAGGATCTGGTGTAGGAGCAGGGGTGGTGGGAGGTGGAGGAGGCTGAGTGGTAGTAGTTGGTGCTGCCGTGGTAGTCAGTACACCCAAGACACTCTGGTAACTGGAGGCATCTGGGCCATAGGTCAGCTCCAAGTGACGCATCTGGTGATACAACATCCTGATCCTGTCGATCTCATAGAGCTGAGACAAACGTATCAGAGAGAGAAAAGAGAGTTTAGTTGAATAGTGACAGCCAGGTTGAACCAAATATGTACAAATCTCTAATACAACCACAACTTACCCCTTCAATGTGTCCAATACTGTTGTAGAAGCGGTAGTAGGACTGAAAATCAGGATTGCCTCTGTACCACTTTGGGTCAATGTTCCTCTTGGGTCGAGAATTAGTCAAGAAATCATGTGCCTGAGCAGAGTCGATGCTAACCTTACTCCCTGTAGAAGAACGTGAAACAGGAATTATAAATGGAGAAGTGTTTCATTTAAATCAACTTTAAAATTAATTGAAAAAGTATTTTCTACTTTTTTTTATCTTTAACATTAACAGTGGCAAGTAGAAATATAACTGTATAATATTCACGACAAATATATTACTGTGATGCTGATAATATAATCAAACACAAATACAAACATACGTACATTTTTAAACAGTTTAGAGAGTAACTACTATTTATAGAAAAGTTAGTGGCAATTATAATAATAACAAAATTGTCTTTCCAGAAATAGTTACACTTTAACTTACTACTTCTGTGTCTTTGAATATATTCACTTACACATTAACTTTATTAAAGGTACTATTCAGCCCTTAACACTAACACTACTCTGTTTTTATTACTATCTTTTTCCGCCTCTTTAGATCAACAAAGACTTGTAGATTATATTCTGCAAGAAGGTGACACATACCTCCGGGATTCTTTACTTTTGCCAGAGATGTTGCTTCTAGCAAACCTGGAAGGAGGCAGAGAATATATTAGACATTCATCCCAGACATTGTGATGCATTTTACTCTCCAGAGCATAACACAGCAACTCAAGAAGATATTCAGCTCATGTGAACATATGCTGCTGAAATCTTCCATAAAATCATCGCTCAACTTTTTATTGTCAAGGTTTGAACTCCTAAACAAAGGTTTTACAAACCTGACATCAGCAGCAGGTAGCATAACGCCCTCAACAAGGACACCTGGGATATCATCCTCGACATCTGCAAATGTAACATCATGTAAAACCCTGATCATTGCTGTTATTCATGAGCACATTTTCATAACGCATGTTGAAAGCACAAAACAAACCAAACTACCTCTATGAATGAAAAACCAACTGCCTTAATCTATTTGCAGATAGGTAAACTGATGCATAATACAAACAATTCAAAGCAAAGCTTTCCATATCTGAGCAGTTAAACTCTTCGTGGCTACTAAAGTGCAGAAGAACACCTGCTCACCTGCTGTTGCATCTCTCCAGTCCTTGTCTAATCTGCCGCACAACATAACTGTTCATAAATACTGCTGTTAATACTGGGGTCTTGCCATTGGCTACTGAACTGTAAGTGGGCCTAACCCCACCCCTCATGCATTTTCTGTTGAGACGTGGAAGAGCTCATTAGCACACTGGGCATGAACCAGCAGTAAAAGACCAACTTCAAACAAAATGTGACTCCTTGTAAAGCCACAAGAAGCAGCTTTGTAACAGCGGGGCACCTACTGGGTGCACAGACAGGCCAGGGGACTTGTCTGTAGGGGTCATAATTCTCAATGAAGGCATCAGTGGAATATACATACCTTCATATGTTCAAAAAGGTTATGTTCTCCGAGATGCCATACATGGGTTTCTCTGTTTGTTTTATGCACCAAATATGCAAATATATGGTGACATGCGCCATGCCACTGTCGACTAATTCTTGACAAAACATGCCTGCCGGGTAAAAATTAACCCTCTGTCCCAAAACAGCTGGATATGTCCTTTTAACTTTGGTCTTGGCCAGTCAAAAAATAGAGGGGGAGCCGAGTCAACTGCTGTTTAAGTCCCCAAGAAATATGCAGGAATTATGGGCTAGCTTGTCTAAACACCAAGTCGATGTAACACAGCCTGGGAATTCTTTATTAAAGACTTCAAAACACCACGTTTATTAGTTTCTATATGATACACATATACACAAAATACATGGAAATGCACACAATACTGAGTTATAAAGTTACTATTTGGATAAATGTTTAGAACTGTTTGGTTATTTCCCACCAGAACCACTTCTCTCTTGTTTTATATGCATCCTTCCTGTGTCAAGATTATAATGTGGCAGGTTAGTGTGAGCAGGCTGCATTAAGAGTTAGCGATGACAGCAAATGATAACAGCATGACAACCACAGAGCTTTTTGTCATAGGATGACGGCACCGCTGGAATCCTTCAGGCATCTGTCAAATAGCCATGAATGTAATGTTTGTTCTTGTTTCAGCTGCCTCACTGACTAGAACATGCAATGGAAACCTAATCCGACCGAGCTCAGCTCAGTGAGGTAAACAGATCTCTGCTTGAACACATTTTTTTTGTGACTGTCTTCGTTGCCCACCTGCTTAGTATTTCAACAGTGAAGCAAATTCTATCCTTCAAACCAGCAGGTAAGGCTGCGATCAAAGAGTGCAAGAAGGAGCCGGGGAGTCTATAGTGCTCCTACCAGGTGGCTAATGGTAAACATCATACTGTAATTGCTCTGTGCACATGACAAAAATGGAAGGGTAAGGGTACCTGTTACTCTTAAATGATATACATTTATTTCACCTTCTTGTTTTACAGAAGATGTAAGTAGGGCAAAAATGTAATGCCCTCAAGAATCTGATACTCTTCTTCTTCTTTTTCTTCTTCTTCTTTTGTTTCCAGATGTGTCAGAGTAACACTTTGAACCATCAAGTCAGTACTTGCAATGGATGAAATAAATCTGAATGAGACTCGTGTCAGTAAATTGAAGAGATAAACTCTCTGAAGAATCAAATATCATGCTGTAATATCTTTAAAACTTACAAAACAATAAATCTTCTAAATTATATCATTTGTTTGTGTTGTACAAATGAAAAACATCACAATGATCTTTCATCCAGGTTGTTAATTACACTATATTAGATACTTCAAAAAACGCTGATTATCTGTGACCTGAAGTCATTCTATGTGGTGGTATTAAATATGTTTTAATAGCATTGACCAACCTTTTGCTCTCTGTTCTTTATTTCAAGTCAAACCAATAATGAAGAAGACCATGGAATGGCTGCATTACTGTAATGTACAGCAACATTTGTTGCACAACTTACGACCACCTCCAGGGTATCAATTATCATAGCTTGTGCCCCTCTGATCTTCAAGTGAAATTACACCTTGTCCTGGAGCTCTCTGCAGGACACAAGAGGATCAGTAGAGAGTAAAAAGTTATGTATGTCTGCAGCTCTAAAACTGCAGTGCTATAAATATGGTGCCTCTGTGCTGTGCATCAACACAGCAACTTTGCCTGACTCTGATCATAATGCAAAAAATATCATCCAGACCATCACCCAAGTTAAAGGCTGGTGCTGTTTCCTATTGATCATGTAAGTTTGCAAATATCTGAAAGGTATGTAACTTCTCTCTTGCTTGCTGCATAAGGAAACTTGCAGCTCTTGGGTCAAATGGACTGAAAAGCTCGCACAAAGCAAACCCAGTGCCGGCCTACGCAGTCCACTTTGACTCAGCCCACATAAGAATGACGGTCTGTGGGTGGTCAAGATCTGGCTGTCAGAGCACCATGATGTAGCCTTCTCTAAAAGAATTGTATAAATCATATATATCAGCCTTAGCTAAACCTCAGCCAAGAACTGCACTTTGCAGTCTCGGCCCAGATTGAAGTTGTCGATGTGTTTTTTAAACAAATATTATAAAATAAAACATAGTAATATATTTAATAAAAATATATAAATAATTCAGAATTTATGTCTTAGTGGATGCTGTTGTTGTCCAGGAGTGCATTATATTTAATGCTGTTTTTAATATTTTGGCCCTCTCATGTCTGTAAATAGGGTTGCCAAAATATTAGAAACACCTCTCAGTATAATACAGTCCAGTGTAACACTCCAACACGCAAACTACAACCTCAACAGTAAACACAGCAGTTTAAATGAATACCTCCCCGACAGTATCAACAAAAAACAAAACTTTTTAAGCTTCAAAAAAGTAGAATTTATGGCAGAGCTATTGTATTTGATCGCACTGGATTGTACAAGTGTACGTAATGAAGTGGCCAGTCGGTGTATATTGCGTATAATTCATATAATATAGGAAATAATGTATGTATGTGGATGTATATGCAGTTTTTAATTTTTATCTGTTTTATTTATGTTTCATACTATGTTTTTTGTACTTCTGCACTGAAGATGGCACTTAAATTTCATTATGCATTACAAAATGACAATAAAGATATTCTATATATGATTTGAATATGATAATTTGACCTTAGTGCAATAGTTATAGACTAAAACGGGCTAGAATCAGCATTGAAATGCTGTAAAATATGAATATAAAAACTATGGGAGTAGCAGGCTCGTGTTGTGGGTACTCTGCTACTCTGCACTAATTATACTACAGACCTATCATGTCACAGGTGTAAATAATAAAATAATAAAATAAATTTATAGCTGAAGTCAGCTCTGCATTGTTCATGTTGGCTCACTGTCTTGACTAGCCATGTCACTTGTACAGCATGTCCTCAAATGTAGGACATCTTACTGACGTGTCCTTCTGCCACGTGTCCTCTGGGTGGCAGCAGCACGCAGCACCGGAAATGTCTGAATTGTTGTGTCAGTTCCTTTAAGGCTGTCGAAGTTTTGTAGTTCCTGTGTAGTTGACCTGTCAGCGTTGTAGTACAAGCTGTCACTGCTCATAATTTGTTTGTCCTTCTGGTTGTTGCGGTTTTTAGCCAGCGGCACAGCAGGCGCCGGGTCGTCGGACACAAGGGATTATTCGTACTCAACCATTGTTGCTGGTGTCAGCTAACCGCCGAGCTAACGGCTAAGGTTAGCTTGACAGCTAGCTCGTTAGCTAGCACTCGACGGTAGCTAGCAGCGTTAGCAGTTAGCTGAGCTACCCTGCTGTACGGAGGTACGAGGCTCGGAAGCCGCCCACTCCTGCAGAGCAGCATTCCGGACAAAAGAGTGAACGGTGAGTGAGCAAAAAAACTTGAAACAGCTGTCTAACATCAGCTAACGTCGCTGCCCGGCTTGTGCAGCATGTTGATTTTCAGGGTTTTTTTTGCCAGAGGCGTCCAGTCAGCCTGAGTTTGACAGCTGAGCTGCACAACCAGAACCAGTGTCACCACTCCTCTGTCAGCTGGTCTGCTCACAGGTTACTCCTGTCAGTACTTTTGACAACTTTTGTCGCATTTGCGTCCGTTTCTGTGACGTTAAAGATAACTAGGTGACCTATAAAGGAGAAAGCAGACATTGTGGTTCTTAAAGTGTGGTCCGGGATCCAAAAGGAGGCCAGGTATGGACTGCAGTGGCCCTACAACAAAATGGACACTTGCCTTCAAGTGTTTTAACTTTATTGCGAGAACAATAACAGTGATAAAAGATCTCCACGTCCACGCTTATAGCCAAAATTACACTTTGAGTTAAGAGTTGAAACATTTAAGTCGTTGATTAGTTAATATAAAGTTAACTGGGAACTATTTCGATCATCATTTATCATGCAAAATATCAAATTGTCTTGTTTTAACATCTCAAACATGCAGATTTGCTGCTGTCTTTGTTTAACATGCTTGCAAACAGAATATCTCTGGATGGTTTGTTGGAGAAAATGGTTAACATATTAGTCAGTAATGTAACTATTTGTTAATTGGAGCCTTAAATATAAATCTGAAAGTCTCTCAGATGTATTATGACGTATTGTCTCACTAAATAAGGTTGAATATGTCCATCATGAATCTCAGTCGAGAAGCATCTGGTTCAACAAGACTTGGCACTGTCCCTTTGTTGCTTTCTTATTATAGCAGCGCCTGTTTTCAGATCTGATGACATGTGCTGTTCATGTAAATCTTCTCTGTCAGTGTGTCAGAGCCCTACAGGGTTTCTCACTCTCTGTGCTCAGCTGTTGCCAAGAGAAAAGAGGCAGGGGGGGCTCGCTTGTGTAAGTGCCCAGCGTTGGATCAGGTAGCTGTCACCACCGGGGGATCGCGTACTGTGCCATGTCCATCACGCATTGTCCCGAGTCACACTTAATAACGAACACAGCTGCAGAAGTCCAGCCAAGTGTCGTTACCAGCTGAAATGCAAGTTTAGGAAGTGACAAGGCAATTTCAATGTAATCGCTTTAATGAGCTGTGGTGCAATTTTTGAAGGTGTGATGGAATGTGGGCCTCAGCCCATAACACCTTGTAATACAATATTAGCAGTAGTTTCTATTGTTACTCTAAACTGATGTTACATCATCTCTGAAGGTGTGTTTTGTTCAGTGAATGTAAAGTGATGAAAGACTTATTTTAGTCCTGTTCTACCAGGATACAGTTATTCTGAGCATTGAACTTTGACACTCGAGTTTATTTGGTTCTGCAGAGTAGATTAACTGAACAATTATCGAAAAAAAGAGTCTATTTTAAAGGTCCAGTGTGTAAGATTTTGGAGTATTCTTTGCAGAAATAGAATACAATATTCATTAGTATGTTTTCATTAGTGTATAATAACCTGAGTATAAGAATCATTGTGTATTTGTTGTCTTAAAATGAGTCTTTTATATCCACAGTGAGAGCGGGTCCTCTTCCATGGAGTCTGCCATGTTGAACCGCCATTTTTCTACAGTAGCCCAGATCGGACAAACCAAACACTGATCTAGATGTGGCCTTTTTGCTGTTAATGTGAATTTCACAGCCATAGTTTTTTTTCTAAATGACGCGGGAGAGCATTCATTTAGTTGCGACTTCACTGCAACTTGCTAGATGCCACTAAATGGACCTTTGTTAGATTAATACATTCATTGATTATGTAAGTCATTGTTCAAAGTTAGTTTGATTTTATTGGTTCCAGTTTCTACAATGCACTGCTTTCCTCTGTTTTATATCATTTTGGAGTGTTGGTTGAACAAAACAAGATATTTGAAGATATCACCTTGGGGCTATGGGAAAATTATGATATTTTATAGAGCAAAAGACAATCAGCAGATTAATCAGTGATCAAACTCAGTATTTTTGGCCCCACTTTGCAGTATCTACTACAGATATCTAGGATGTTGAGCTTGTTGTAAACCCATACAATTGTTTTCCCTCCAAATCTTAAATCATTTTTAACTTTTGTTTTTGACACACTTGTAATAGAGTTTTGTATTCATTAAAGTCAGACTAATCATACTGGTGTGTCTGGTCACAAGAAAGTCATCAGCTGGCTGTTATGTACAAAACAAAGTGGGCTGAAGCCTGGAGAAACAGGGCTGGATCTCCTGATGCCAAAATGTGGCGTTCACTTGATCTTTGGAAATGACAGCGGGCCAGATGAGGATCCTGAAGTGAAATCTCAACATGGTTCATTGTCTGCGTGTTTAGGAATAAGATGTTTGATGTTGAAACAGGTGGTGTTTGCTTCATGTTCAGTTGACCTTTATATATGGGCCGGTTTTTCAGTTCATTGGGCTACATTGAGGCACAGACTTCTCTAATTCTCCCTCTGTTACTGGGTCAAAGTTAACTGAGGATATTTCATCTGCTATAACCTCGCTGCCGTCTAGATTTACAGTCTGCCTGCGCTGTATGCTATAATAATTATGTAGCTTAGAGTTCATGTCTAGATGTCTTCTGTGCGTCTGTTTTTATAATCAGTCTGAAGTATTGCGTGAAGTATTCTGTGTTTTAATTGCTTTTCTTTTGGCCTTTGACACAGATGGAGGCTCAAAGCTCCAGCGGGCTGCTGCTGTCCAGAAAGAGGAGAAGAGAGGGCTCCAATGGGGAGACGGAGGAGGGAGAGAGGCTTGGGAAAATCCCCAGATGTACTGTGGTGAGTCAGCTGTGTGTTCGGCCATCATTGAGCAGTTTCTATACGCTCTGTGCACGTGGAAGACATGCAGTCTATGTAGTTTTTATCTGCCCCGTGCATCATGATGTGTACCATCAGCTGTTTAACCACAACAGCAGCGTACTTGATTTCCACATCAGATTGTTCCGGGAGGAAATATTACATAATTACAGTGTCCAAATTTTACTTGCACAGCACTGATTCTTGTGTGAATAAATAGAAAACTTCCTTGATTCCTTGAAATTTTCCTCTTCTGTTGGCGTGTGCCTTGTAGGGATTGAAGCACCCTGCACCTTTCGCTGATGAGCTGGAGCCGGCGGCTACACCTTATGAGAGAGTCAACATGGAGGAGGCCAAGAGGGGAACACCACGTGAGTCTGAGCCTGTTAATCTCTCAGTTATGAGACCTTTCATGTTTGACTTTCACCGCGTGTTTCTCATTCACGTTCTCATTTATTTTATTTTTTTTACAAATTCAGTACATTCCCTCTCACGGGCACACACGAACAAACAAGTCAAATTTCAGATTCAGACTAAGTCTTTAATCCCTGCATGTCTTGTCTCGTCTCTGTTCGTCCAGCTGACAGACCGGTTCGGGTGTATGCAGATGGCATCTTTGACGTTTTCCATTCAGGTCACGCCAGAGCACTCATGCAGGCTAAATGCCTCTTCCCAAATACACACCTCATTGTTGGAGGTAAGTGTGAGTCTGTGTCTGTGTCCCTACAGGCGTCCACAGCAGCAGACGTCTCATCAACTGCTTCTTTTCTAAGTGTGAAACTCAGAAAAACAGGCAGACTATTGAGAATTCTGTCGAGAGTTGAGACATCTGGGAAAAGTTAGATAACAGATAATTGTGCGAGACAAGCAGAGTTACTTGTGGGATACTGTGAGTCATTGCTGGGTATTCTTAGGTCTGTTTTATACACGGAAAAGATAAATAGTGCATTTTTTTCCCATTACAATACAGGAAAAAAAAAGCTGAAGTAACGGTAACATCACAGTGTTATCAGTGTGCTGTTTTTTGTACCGTTAAAAAACATTTCTATGTTGATTTTCTTTTTAAAATTGAAATTCTGGTTAAAGTATTTTTTTTTTAACTATTCAAAGTGTGCAGCGATGACCTGACCCACAAATACAAGGGCTTCACAGTGATGAACGAGGATGAGCGCTACGATGCCATCAGACATTGCCGCTACGTGGATGAAGTGGTGCGAAACGCTCCCTGGACGTTAACGCCAGAGTTTCTCGCGAGACATCGCGTGAGTGGATGAAACACACACACAAAAAACGGGGACAACTCACTCTGTTTATTATCTTCACATGAGAGACAAAGACACCTTCTGTAATTTAATGAATCACCATTCCGGATCCGCTGTAACCTTTTCCCTGCTGTTTTTTCTGTGTATTTTTTTTTTTTGTTTTGTTTTTGTACAATTTGTAGATCTGAATCTTCTGTGTTGATGTGTGTTGTAATGACCTCTCCAGATTGACTTTGTGGCCCATGACGACATCCCATACTCCTCAGCGGGCAGCGATGACGTGTACAAGCACATCAAAGAAGCCGGTGAGTGCCAAACTAACCAAGAGTGGTCGTGTGGTACACAACTAATTAAAGGGATACAGTTCAGTTATTTACTACTGCTGTCATTGCACATATGGCACTGTAGAATACTTTTACTATTTTCTTTTACTATTAATACTTATACTAATTACTATTTTCACCCACTTTTTATTGTTGTGTAACTTCAAATAAAATAGAACCTGGGTCAGTCCAATACAGTACAGTGTATATAGTCATACCAGTGATGTTGTTTATGTGTAATAGTTTGCACAAATGTTGTGCAGGAGAGTATTAAGGACATAAATAAATTCCTAAATAAAATCTAACAGATTGCTTCAAGAAGAAGGTCTTGTTGTAATACAAATTGAGCTGCAAAGAAATCCTCAGGATTTGACGTACACTAACAGGAATGAATGTTACATGGCTGATTACCAAGAAGTCCTCACCGTGATGTAGAATTATAAAATCATTTTTCTTATGCGTCGTTAACTTTTATTATCTCAGCCGAGTCCCTATTTTCTATTTTATGTTTTTCTGTCGAAGTGACTAATGAGGCCACAATTTGAAATTGGTCCAGTGTGCAGAGCACTGCAGCCATCAGCCTCAAAGCTGTAGTAATCCTCATGGGCAGTTGTGCACCGTCAGTGTATGTCCACTAAAAGTGTTTTATTCTGGCTGCCGCTGCCTCCTGACATCTTGTGATATTTTCACATCTAACTCAGAGAATCAGAGGTTTATTTTGACCAAACCAGAGCTGGTGATTGTTGAAATGGTGGAAAGACAAACCAAGGTTTTGGTGAATTTTGATTTGTTTCTGTCGAGTAATGAAGGTGGTGGTGGTGTCTGGTGATGCGACTACTGTTAAACATAAAAGAATCTTACTCTTTCACAAAAAGGTCTATTTGTGAATCTCAAAAATTGTTTGTTTGTATCTACTCTTACCTGTTTTTTATGCCCTCTACAGGTATGTTTGCTCCCACCCAGAGGACAGAGGGCATCTCCACCTCTGACATCATCACACGCATAGTCCGTGACTACGATGTGTACGTCAGACGCAACCTGCAGCGAGGATACACAGCGAAGGAGCTCAACGTCAGCTTCATTAATGTAAGTCATCTGCGATCTAAGCTTTGGTTGAACTGTTTTACTGTTTAAGAGCATTTCTCAGACCTCGTGTTATGTTTGTAACCTCTGCCGCCTGCCCGCTCTTTTCAGGAGAAGAAGTACCACCTGCAGGAGCGCGTGGACAAGGTGAAGAGGAAGGTGCGTGACGTGGAGGAGAAGAGCAAAGAGTTTGTCCAGAAAGTGGAGGAGAAGAGCATCGACCTGATCCAGAAATGGGAGGAGAAGTCCAGGGAGTTCATTGGCAACTTCCTGCAGATGTTTGGCCCCGAGGGAGCTCTGGTGAGGATGTTGGTTTTGTTCTCATCTTTCATCACTGTGTAATCAGGCAGTGTTACTTAAGAACACATCCTTGTTTGCACTGAAGATGGCCTGAGAGACGTGTTTCGAAAGGAAGGAAGGAAGGCTTTATAGTCTATGAAACACGAAACCATTCGGCTTAGTGACACATATGTAATAACACATCAAGGCACCACTGATCATTTTGCTGTACGGAATGTGAAAAGTATTAATTTCAGTAAATTTGCCATTCTCTTTAACAATAGCATAATATTTACTGAGGTGCCTGGAATGAGTTGTGTAGGTCTTGAAAAATGAAGTCGAGGACTTAGCCAAGACTTGACTTAGGCATAACTTGCAAAACATTGACAGCTCCACCGCTCTGCTGATCTGAACTAACCACTCACTTCCTGGAATATATGAAAAACATTCAGTGACTTTCATATGGATGCCTACAGAGTATGCAAAGCACTGTGCGACTGCAGACGTCTATTTAGATCTGCGTTCGGTCGAAGTTGATCGAAGATTTCATACCAGTGATCCAGCATTTGAGAAGATTTATTTTGATCTGATGTTAACAGTGAAAACAAAACATAAAGGCATAATTTGACATTTTGGGAATTAAGCTTGAGAAGTTGCATGAGAATTTTTTTTTTTTTTTTTACTCTCATATGTGTCTCATGTTTAAGTATAAAGCTGCAGGCAGCAGACAGAGGGAAGCAAGCAAGCTCTCTCCAAAGATAACAAAATCTGCACTTCAAGAATCTCATTAATGATCATGTTATGTATGTTTTGTGTAACTGTATAAAAACTGAAGGGTAAAAATGACAGCCTGTGATTTTCCCGGGGGTTATCTGCTGGACTGTTTCTTTGCCGGATGAAGCGACTTCTTCCTTGACATCACCATGATGATGCCAGGAAAGCAGCTTAGACTCCAGGAAGTTACTGCTGGAACCAGGACAGCTGTTTCCAGTCTTCTTGCTAAGCTAAGCTTATCAGCTGTTGGCATTAGCTTTATTTTTACCACGCAGACATGAGACTGGTACCGACCTCGTCTCACTCTCTGGAGTGGAGAATCGGACATAAAACATTCGCCTTCAGACAGTTTGAAGCAGAGTTTTTAACTGTGTTTCGTGAAACTGATTGTTTCATCCGTCAATGTAACACACGATGTCTTCACGTTCACTTCTCCCCTCCACAGAAGCACATGCTGAAGGAGGGTAAGGGCCGCATGCTGCAGGCCATCAGCCCCAGACAGAGCCCCAACAGCAGCCCCACCCGCGAGGAGCGCTCCCCGTCTCCCACCTTCCGTCTCCCCTTCTTCACCAAGACCTCCCCGCCTCCCTCGCCGCCACCCCATCACAGCGGGGCCCGCGGATACCTCATCAGTGACGACGACGACGACGAAGACGACGAAAACTAGAGCGTGTTCGAAACGTTCGCTTTTGTCGGGGGGGGGGGAGTGGGCAGCAGTCAGTGCTACCGGTTAAACTGCGCTGTCGAGTAATGTGTTTTTCATCGAGCTCCTGCTTCCATATTTGTGTTTTGTTTTTTTTTTTGTTTGTTTGTTTATGATTTTATTTTCACAGTTAGCACTTCAGTGTCACGTTAACTTGAACAGCCAGTTTCTCCACCGATCTCTTGTTTTTAACAGTCACTCATGTCATGTTCATTCTTGTGCAACAGTCAGTAAAAAAAAAAAAGTCACCACTAGTCACCTGAGTTCTATGAAAAATAATCTCATTTATCTCTGTCACTTTTGATGTTGAGTTTATTAGTCACTCACTGTCACTTAGGAATATTTGCAGGGCTTACACTCAGCGCACTCTCCCATTTATGATGGCATTCTTATGGATGGCATTGTAGTGAGGCAGTTTGTTTTTTTTGTCATGGCTTTTAGCGGGAGGGAGCAGGTTTCTGGTCACTTGTCGGAGCAGCACATCTAGTTCGGTGTGGGAGAGCTGAGACCTCACGGAGACACTGTTTGAATATCTCAGAGGGGGAGGTTTTTCAGAGCAGGTCAGAAAACTGGACATTTAAATGATCTGCTCGCGTGGGGCAGTTTATATTCTGCTCAGACTAAAAAAAGAAAACAAACCTTCTTTTTTTGTGTGTGTGTGTTCCAGTAACGGCGAAACCCAGATTACATCAGATCTGAGAGTCGAGTGTTAAACGTCTACTGAGAGCAACGCCTCACGTTTGTCTGCCTGGGGGGGGGGGGCTATGCGTGTCCGTGTGTATGTGCATGTGATGTCTGTGCGTGCAAACTCTTGTGTCGGCATGTTTGAAATGTCTTCTGTCAACATTCTCCACCTCGTTGGCAGGTCTGGGTTCAGCTATGCCTTTGCTGCATATAGTAATAAATTTTGCTTTTTGTCTGCTGACAAGATTCAGTCTTTGGAAGACTAGTTTCAAACAGGATGCCTTTCTGGTGGCGTAAAAGAAAGTCACATGAGGATGATCCGTTGAAATGATGTAGAAATACTTATTTTTGTAGATTTCCTCTTTTTCCTTTCCGTGTCCTCTGTACAGATAATGATTTTAATCATCCCTGTTTAGACGCGCTTTCACGGGCTGAGTCGTCGCAGTTGCATATTTGTTTTGTAACTGCATCACCCGAGCCTGCAGGGGAGTAATCATTTTCATCTGACACACATGTAGTGACCATATAAAGTTTTTTTTTTTCAAGGAAGGAACCTGAGAACTGTTTAAATACCCTACTCTCTATAAGAAACTACATTTTTTTTTTGGTTAGCTGGAGTCACAAGCACAAAATGGGATTCTATTTTTGAGTAAGGCCTCCTCATTGGTAGGACACATACATAAAATAGACTGCCTGTCCCAGGCCTTGGGGGTCTGCACCAATCTACAGGTGAACTGTGTGCACAGTGTGAATCGGTTTAAAGGTGTATTTTCGCAGACTGGACTGCACCGCGTCACATAGCGGTGTGAGCGATTCAGATTTATGCATCAGTGAAACTCCAGATCAAACTTTATGTAGCTACCTCCTTCTTCCCTGAACTGATTCTGTTTCCTAAGACGAGCACAAAGTACGAGCATAGTTTTTTTCCTTTTCTGAACAGAGCCATTGTTGCAGCACTGAAACGATGCGACTTGGGTCAAATATTTGAGATTTTCCGGCCTCGGTGTGTGTGTCATGCATCTCAAGTGATAAAAGCATGTCTCGTGTCTCCTATATAACCGAAAAATGAAACATCACAGGTGTGATCTGAAGATGTAATGCAATACTGTTAGACTCTAATATAAATGTTGACAGATGTCGGATTGATCTGTTCAAGGCTTGGTTTCCCAAAAGCACTTATGGTTTCAAATCAATCTTTGCTGCAGCGACAAACACAGCCTTGGGTCTCTTGTAGATGTCAATCAAATTTTAAAGGCTGGGAAATTACTTTTAAAAAAAAAGATTCCCAGAGTTATAAAATCCAAGTTTTAGTGTTAAAAGTACAGAAGAAGTATAATTAGCAGAAGATATCTAGCCTAGATTTTTGGTGCTAAGCTACTTTTGGGAAGCCTCGCCTCGATTCTTGTAGAATCTCTCTTTTTAAAATCAGTGTGAACTTCTCAGTAAGAGCATGTCCACGTTACGAGTTCACGGTGGCAAAGACTCAAGTGGCAGGCCAATAACAGCCACTCCTACTAGATATAAATGTAAATGTTTTTAACATCAAGTGTTTTAATTGTGTTATTTTACTGTTTGGGGTTATTTTTGTTCATTGTCCTGGATGTAGAGGAAGAGCAAGACAAGAAAAATGTATTAAAAATGTTGGCCAAAGCATTTCTGGACTGCTGCTATTTATTTAGTCTCCTGTGGTTTAATATAACTGCTGAGGGGGTTTCTGTAATTAGCATTTTTCACGATCAGGATCAGGGCGTTTATTCTTTCACAACCGATTCAAAACCTGTAAAGTTTGCAGGTCAAGTTTGGGCACAATTCAGCTTTGTTTTGGGACAGTACGTTTGTGAAATGAATCGACAGGATGAAAACTGGACTGTCCAAAGCCATTCTGCATCCAATATCACCCAGAATCCATTGTTCCTACGCCAACCCCTACCTCGAGTCAGACAATGTCAAGAGGAAACGGTTACACAATAGAGTTAAGACAACCTAAGATAATCAGTTAAATGAAAACACACACACAAACACAGAGGGTAGGTAGGGTTGGTTACATAGTTGGATTTTATTGGACAGAACGGTCACCAGGGCTACAAACATGAAGAAGCAGACAGTGACGAGGCGGACACCAGGGGGAGACCTCACCTCACTGCAAACACACTCCCAGTGCTACATTTCCCCAGAGCGCCATAAGAATCCCCACAGTGTGACCATGTTGATTAATCTTGGCGCTTAAGAAACAGGAAATTTGAGTCACGTACTAGCTTAACAGGGGCGATGGTCAAACCTCAAAACCTGTCTGGAATGTTTCCCCTATGTCTTAACTTTACTTTGACCTCACTCACTAAAAATGTTGGTTAAACTAATAGTGGAGCAATCGCAAGGGAGAGAAATCCAGAAAGCAGGAAAAGAAAAAAAAAAAGCTTGTCACTATCAATTCCTTCTCTTTCCTAACTACCTGTAAGAGACGTTGAAATGACACGTTTGATCTAAATGACCATTCCCCCCCCAAAAAAACACAGATCAAATCAGTCCACGATACAGAATCATCTCGATTTTGAAGGGTGGGTTCATACACGGGAACTATATCAGGATTTTAAACCACGACAGTTACAGGTCATCTTACCGGTAATTAACTCTAGGACTTGCGGGGCTTCTAAAGTAACTGGAGAGAAGATAGTGGAACAATAACACTGAATAAACACAACAGGACACCCTATAAAAGACACCTAAAAGGTGCCTCCAGTCCTCTCCCCCTGGTCCCCACCTGCATCGCCTGTCTTTTATTTTTTTTTTCTCTCTTTCGGACACCAGTTGTTTTACAGGTTTACTCATCACTACGAGATATATACGATACAATGGTTCACATTTTGCATATATCTGTGCATTATATCATATTTACTTTTTTTCTTTATTTTTTTTTTTTTAAACGATGTAAATTCAATCTCCAACACCTAGTTAGGAAGGGTTGAGGGTGGTGGAGGAGGACGGGGGTGGAGAGGGGTGGGTGGGGTTGGTAGATGAGAGGAGCTATAAGGAGAGACAAAGAAGGAAAGGGCAGAAGAAAAAAATCTTAACAAGATAGATTGAGGGGAGGAAAAGTGGTCAGTTCGCTGCCCGGTGGGGGTTGAACTTTAGCAGCGCGTTTCGTAGATGCCGGAGCGGCCGATGTACCGCACCCATTTGATGACGTCGTGGTCACTGTAGTTGAGCTTGGACTCAAACACCTTCAAGTAGCGCACCTTGAGACCGGAAGGAGCAAAAGGAACCTGCGGACACGAGAGGAGGCAGGTTAAGCACGTGTCGGAGCATGCTGGGAGCTCTAGGCCACACTGGGCGTGAAGGTCAAGTGTGCTCTGAGCAGGAAGTGTGTGTGTGATAGACAGGAAGGCGCACTGTAAACTATTAATGCGTTCTGACCTCAAAGTTCATAGAGATGGGAGGTCTGGCCCATTTCTTCTTATCGTTGGTCGGCAGCAGCTCGATCTCAGCGCTAATCTGAGACTCCTTCATCCCAGCCATGCGTTTGATCCTGCGCACACACACACACACACACACACACACACAGACAAGTTTTCAGTAACATGGAGCCTCGTTTTAAGTTCACTAAAAGGTTCACAAAGAGAGACGAGGTCTGTGTGTCTGAGGTTAAACAAACAAAGACACCAAAGAGAAGACGTTAAGCATTAACTTGACAGAGTTCGGCTGTACATGAAAACGTGCAGAGCTGCTACTCACTTCCAAACAATGGCGTTCTCACTGGCCTTGTACTTGGCTTTTCCCTTCATACAAATCACCTGGACGCCGCTGGTGTTGAGGGGCGTTGGGATGCGCACCTGAGGAGAAGCAATGTTTTTTTTTTTTGTAAACTAGTATGTGTGTGTGCTGTTATTGCATTTATCACCATCTTGACTCTGGTAGGCGCTCACCTCGATCTTTTGGGCCAGCAGCGAGGGTTTGAAGTTGGACTTGATGACCACCTTCACCTCCAGTTTAGTGCGACCGACCTCCCTCACCAGAGGAATAACTCGGAACGGCAGGATGATGTCTTTAGTGGTGCGATACCTGCGAAAAGATAGAGAAGGGGGAAAAAAAATGTTCAAAACAAAATCTAAATAATCAAATCAACAAAATATAAATCCTTTATTTTCATCTGTGCCTCTCATTCATTTTTCAAAACAAAATATTTAAATGACAAAATGCACATGCGCTACATTGTGTGCTGACTCATGCCCTGTGATCTCCCACGCTTTTCTGTCACATTCTGCTCTTGTCTCGACAGTTTAATAATAAATAAAAGCTTTATAAAGATTTAAAAAAAAAACATCTACTGACCTCATGAGCTCATATTCTCCATCAGGGGGGATGAAGCTGATGCTACGCTCTGAGTCAAACTTACTGAGGCGCACACACTGGTGGAAAGTGCAGTCATCGATGGCTATGGACTGCTTCCCACTGCCGGGAGAGAGAAACACATCAGACACACACACACACAGACAGAAGATTATTAGTTTACTTGTTTACTGTTAAGTAATTACTAATAATTATGACAATCATTCCAAAGTTACAACTACTACTCTCCCTCAACTAATGTCCACAGTTAAAAAGGAAACATTCAGATATGAGTACACATAGGGACACGACTGCAAGTATCAAGACAAAACTAAAACATAAAAATGACACTATTGTGCAAGAAACACAAATCACAATCCCTGTTAGGTGTTTGGGTAAAGAGTTCAAACTCAAGCAGGTAGGTGTGGGGTAATAAAACAAACCAACCATTCCACAAAATAGGCAAACAACCACTGGGCAGTACACTGAGGTGTTAACAAGGCGTGTTTGATTTGTTTTGAGTGTGTGCGGCGCAACAGTGCATGAGATGTACAGATTCTTGATGTGCTAAAGGGCTTAGACAAGACAGGTGTGTGTGTGTGTGTGTGTGTGTGTGTGTGTGTGTGCGTGTTGGGGTGGCAGAGGGTGAGGACACTTGTCAGTACAGTACCTTCCTCCCCCTAAATCACTGAGGTACAGCACATAGAAAAGAAAGAGAGGGAAAGAAAGGAGAGATGCATCCAAAGGAAAGAAAAATTAAAAATAAATTGTAAAGCCTGTCTTGTTGTAAACAGCAAGACAACACTCATAACACAGACACGGGGCTAACAGACAAGGTGGTCTCTTAAAAAATTGGTTCAACAATAAAATTTCCTTGTCAGGGTTTTCAGGTTGGAAATGATATAAAAGCACCGCTCTCGACAAAGAAACTGAATTGCAAATGATCTAAAAGAATATCATCAGCCTTGTTATTACAATCTGCTTCATTTCAGACCCTCCTTGCGGTGTCGCTCACCTCTTCCCTGCTTCATCGGACGCTCCTCCCTTGCCCTGCTTGTCGATGACAATCTTGTCGTTCATGCCGAATTTGCACTCGGGCATTCCGCTCAGGTAGCTCTTCATCACTACTCGGCCCGACACGTGGGCGCTCAGAACCTGGCCTGGACAGGAGAGAGGGGGGGGGAAGAAGTGTGAGAGTCTGAAGTGGCTCATACTCATAGACTCATAGTTGTCTTCACTTTGTTGTTTTGGGGTGCTAATTCTGTGTGTGCGCCCCATGTACAAAGACTCCTTGCCAAAGCAGCCCAGGGTTCAAATATGACCTGCGGCCCTTTGATGCTCGTCATTCCCTGGCTACTTTCCTTTAGTTAGAATCAAAGATCAAAACACTGGTTATGATTGGAATTTGTCACTTTCAAAATGAGTGACGTCTTCTCATAAAAGTAGTAAAAACACTTTAAAACACAGTTTTTAAAAGGACAAATCCCTCGAAAAAAAAGGCCTGCGTTCTGAATTTTTATTAACTGAGAAGCACATCGTTTTCTCCACCTGTAGCTCCAACTACATCTTCTGAGGAAGATAAAGGTGTATGCTCCAGAATAACAGCTACGAAATGGACTTTGTTGTAGAACTGTTGTTTTTATAACTAGTTATTAAAACATAAATTGCTACTACAGGTGTGGGAGTGTTTGACCCAAGTGTTGAGACTCCATCTCCAATGAGAAACAACTGTTAAAAATCTGTAAATAACAACAAGGGGACACACAAAATACAAAACCCTGAAGAGGTGAACTACTGTCACTAGTTGTACTGAATGCTGCAATTTCAATAAATCATTCATGTCAGCAGTCCCCACCCAGTTTGGGGGAGAGGCCATATAGACAGACCTTGTGGTGACATGAGCAGGTTGACACTCTCCAGTACGTCCAGGAAAAGCTCATTGCGGCGATACTTGATGCCCTCGCGACGCCAACCGATCTGCCCCGTCACCTGGCTGGTGATCTGAGACTGCTCCTCTTTTGTCTGCGAGAGAGGGAGAGAGAAACCGTATCACTGACTGACAAAACAACGAGGCTGACAGACTGACAAAAGCAGGACTGCGACAAAGAGGGATTAGCAGGGGACGGAATAAACTCACACACACGAATAAACTTTATTTTACTGAGCTGGAAGCTGTGTTGTTTATTACCTGGTGCTGAAGTGTGAAGTGTCCGAGACCACACGGTGGAGAAACAGAGAGAGAGAAATATAAGAAATAATGTTAGAGCATTTTTTAGTTAAATCACGCAATAAACATACATTTCATACAGTAACCAGGAAGGTGTCAATCACGCTTTGGCTCCTTTTTTCCTGCACACTATCAGACTCATCTGTAATTTTAGTATTTACAGTTCTGTACAATACAAAGGGGAGGACATTAAAGTGTCTGCATCACAGCTCCCCTCTGATGCTTTCCTTTAATGCTCTGGTTGCACAGTTACATTAAGTATAAATTCCATAAAGACACCAGTGTCGCTCTTAACTGTGTGTTAATCATTGTTATCAATGGATATCATTGTTTCACTCGCAGCGTATGAAGGGTTACTACAGCTTCCTGTGCACAGTGAAAAGTGCATCTGACAGCTGCTACTCATCAGTCTAATGGATTATAATAAACAAAAGGACTGGATATAGATCAGACTTTATATCACTGACATCAGTTTATTAAAAATGTCCCGATCTGCCAAATCCAGATCGAGAAAACTGATTCATGGCATCCATAGATCCATAAAACAATGTGTTTGTTACCCATGTTATAATATTTAGCGTGCCCTCTCTGATGTAAAAGAGGAATATGAATGTATAGCCATGAAAACAAAATGGCCTCTAAAATGACCATGAAGCTGAATCAACACCTCTCTCACGCTGCCAACACATTAACTGAACATTACAATCTTTATAATACTAAGTCATGAGGACACTAAGTGTATCCAATAAACTGGAAAATGAGTGTATATACTTGTTATCTCGACACAGCAAAATGTAATCCCTGAAAAGACAATAAAAACCGGTCGTCCTGACCTGTCCCTTAATGCCCTGCTGGGTGATGAAGGTCTTCAGAGCTCCGGTCTCTGAGTTCTGGGGGTAGCCAAAGTCCAGGATCTCTGCATGAGCAAACACGGACAGATAAGTGTTGGTAAGAGATAAGATGGGTAAGAGGAAAAATTAGGACAGACAGCAGTGGAAATAACTAGTGCTGACTGAGGGAGAAATTAAATAAATACAACTTTGTGTTTGACGCAGCGTCATGAACTTTTTTGGGCCCCTTAAGATATACACGCACAAACTAATTCTGAATTATTACCATCCAGCAGTTCATAGATGAGCACAAAGTTGTTCTTGATGTTCTCCTCGCTGATCTTGCCAAAGTAGGCCGTCATGACGTCGCACATCTTGTAGAGGAACTCGAACACCATGGCGGCGTTGACATTCTGCTTGGTGACGGCCGCCAACCAGATGTTGGAGCGCTTGACATGGAAGAAGCTGGTGCGGGCGATGTTGGTCACCGGGGATCGAACCTGCTGCCGAGCGTGAATCACGTTCACGCGGAAGGCATCCACAGCGTTACGCCTGCGATGGGACGGAGGCGGAGGAGAAAAAAAAAAAAGAGAAAGAGACAGACAGAGACGTTTGTTTGGAGTTGAGAGAATTGTTTTAGGCTTTTGTATAACAGTGAGACTGTTGTTAACACTATCCCACCCTGTGACATCCTGTGGAAACGTTAAAAATAGCATATGCAGATATCCAGTTCTGCACTGGACTCAGAATAATAAAAACCCCTTCAGACCATGACACGTCCACCCATTTCAAGGAATGAGCAATTATCAAAACATTTTCCTGGAAGAGGACACCTCGGGTTGGTGCATTTAGACGGAGAAAAGAAGTGTTGTTTTGTGTAAATGGTGATAATTACCAGGAGGGAGAGGGAAGGCTGTGGGAGTGTAGGTCGACACCCAGGAACAAAAAAAAAGAAGAAATTAATCATGTACGGCCCAAATCTGATCTTAACTTGGACTATTTGTTTATTTTTAAGTTTACCTTAAAGTATACCGTGGTGCTGGGATATTTTGGGGGAGACGCAGGCCTGATTAATGTGGATTTATAAATAACAGGGCTTAGTGCCGAGGCTGCAGCACGTTCTGACAAGAATAGCCAATCCTACTGAGAAATGCCAGAGAACATCTAGGAGGCACAAGCTGTTGACCTTACTGATATTCATGAATACTATTATCCACATTATTTTAAAATATATAATATCTGACGTGGCGAATCAGGACAAAGATACCATATGTCATAATGTCTGCATTATCCAAGCTTCTATATACTTCTAATAAATATTAACCTTATCAAACAAAAAAAAAATGTTAAGCTTTGAATTAAAATAAAACTCCCATTACAACATTTTAAAACCAAGATTTCAGTTTATAGAATTATAATTCAAAAGGCCCAACTCTACAAGTCAGACCCCATAAAGTGAACACAAAGTGACCTACCCCACCTCTCAGTTTCTTTGTGAAAAATCAGGGCAGAATCAAAGAATGAGAGAGCTAAATTAACCGTCAATTAACCTCATGCTCAGACTACATGCTTAGGCACTGGTAGAGCTGTTCGTGAGCGCCGATACTCCGGCAGTGGCTGAATTTGTTGGCTTCGATCGATCGGCTGTTGGATCTCAGTATCTGGTGGTTCATTTACCACCGTAATGTCATGACAGGTGACTCATGCTCGGAGGAAGTATCAGGAAGTTGACTGTGGCATCAATGGGCATGCAGTTAAGGGTTTCAGGGTGGGCATTGATTTGGTGGCCATGAGAGGGGGATGGAGGGGGGGGGTCATGCTTGATAGGCTCGAGCATCTCTTACCTATTCCTACAGGGGCCAAGATGGACAGATGGAGGAAAATGGTGATACAGAGGATAGAGAGGAAACAAGGATGAAGTATAAAGGAGGAGAGAGACAAAAATGCACAAGAGACATTTTCGTGCATCATGTACACAGACAAGGTGAGTAACATGGTGTTTATTATGACGCCACTGCTGAAACCGAATGTCAGCGGCATTATATTGCTCTTTAAGCTAAGCTCTCTCATAACAGCTGACTTATTTCAAGTGCATTCATTTGTTTTAACATGTATGACCACAGAGGTCAACTTACACTGCAGGCATGAGAGCAACGTAATGTGTTTAGTTTACGCCGCGCTGTTGCAGCAACAGGGCGGACCACCAAAAGTAACTGATGTCAGGACCACAGTGGAAATGTGTGAACAAATCTTATGGATTTTATGGATTTCTACTGAACCTAATATGAAAACTGTGCAGCTGTTAATGAAGGTGTCTTTTTAAAAATCGAACTGAAGTCATGAGGGCCTGAATTCAATCTCTGTTTCCTTTTATACATCCAGTACGCGCTGTGTTGTGTCTTAGGAGGCAGAGGTGAGCAGCTGTACTGGATTTGTGCTGCTGCTACACAAGGAAGGAACAATGATTAAAAAAAAATAAAGCAACCACAATTACATTACTGACTGCTGCCTAGACACTGGGCAAAAGATGGAAGGGATCTTGGTACACACAAGTCTGTAAGTCATTTAAACAAACCTTCATCTAATTCAAACAGTCTATTTATTCCTGTTTCAATGGCTCAGCCCGCTAATGCAACATGTTTCACTGCACAGCTCTGGAAAGAAGCATGGACTATTATATTTCTGCACTTTTCTGTTGCCTTCTCTGCAATTCTACCCCTACAGCGTCAACAAAAACTGTTCATGGGATGAAATGTTAACTAAAGTCTGCACAAAATAAAAAAAATAACCTCACCCCAGCACTGCTGCTGTGACAATATAATTGACACTGGGAAATCCATTTCTACCCCTGTGTCCTCTATGCACCCTGCCAACCCTCACTGTATAAATCTACAAGGCACTGTGTGTGTGTGTGTGTGTGTGTGTTCTGGAAAGATGCCTGCCCTCAACTCGCTGAATGACAGCTAGGTTTACACGACACAGAAAGTGATCGTGGAGACGTGGCATCTACGGTACAAATGAATCACGTCAACGGTCTGTCACAAACAAACAAGGAGGAGAAATGAAAGGAGGAGAGACAGTAAACAAGTCAGGTCTTCACAGGGTTTAACAACACACTCTTCAAGCTACACAGCTTAGTTTCTGTCCATATCTATGTGGATGTAGCCTTTAACCTGACACACACGCGACGTACTAAACCTTGACCCACGTTTTTTTTTTTTTACAATGTGGAGAGGCATTACTCAGTGAACACTGGATATGACTCAGCCAGGTTTTCACTCATCCATCTTGCAATGGGATTTTTTTTTTTTTCACCAATACTTGATCTTCAGCAGCTTTGTACAGAGTCTGTTCACTTAGTTTAAAGTGAGCCATTACCGCCTACTAACTGTTCTTTTTTAATCCATCTTAAGTTTCTTTCATTCAACCAGACAGTTATTAAACCACTAAGAAAATGCTCTTCTTTGACACGACTTTTTCATGACTGTAAAAAAGGTCAAAACTTTCAGCTGCAGAACAGTGTTTCACTGTGACACACACATACTGATATGAAGTCTAAGTATGGAGGGGAAAAAACATGCTGGCTGTCACCATCTCATTTCCATATATTGCGATGCCTTATAACTTGTGTTTGTATGAACACTGAGGTCATTGTGTTACAGCTTTTCACACAGCTGCGGCTAATCTTTTAAATAATAGGTGTGGTTTATATAAACACGAGTACCAAATCATTCATTGAGAGACATGGGAAACTGAACGAGGACATGATTTTTTTTCCTGTCAGTGCATAATTGTACTTCTGTTTTTTTTTTTATTAGAGACAGTTGCGAAAATCGTTGCATTTCACTGCAAAATACATTTTTATGGTGATTTTATTCTCACTATACGGAATTGTGAAGGAGTTGTCGTGTAATGTAATCCTGGCTTATTTTTCCAAACACAGTGGAGAGGAGATTACAAAACAGACACATGTAAACGTCTTAGCTGTGGAGGAGGGATATAATCCTCTCCCATCCCTTCAGAGTCAAACCCAACCTGTCCACCTGCCCTGACATGAAGTCCCCCAAAATTTAGCAACGTTGCAGCAGCTTTACTCCCTGCGAAACGTACCCAATGTCATCTCGGTAGACCCGGGAGATAAGGACCTCCCCCTTGTGGTTGTAGATGAACAATCCTCCAATCATTGTGGCTGCTTCTCAGTCCCAACTGGCCATGGTGAGTCCAAACCCCGCCTGAGAAGAGATAGAAATGAAGCAGGAAGGAAGTGGGGGGGAAAAAGGGGAAAAAGGGGTGATGGAGAAGTGAAAGCAGAGAAAAGTGAGGGAGTGACCAACAGTACAGGGAGGCGCTTGTCCCTCACATCCGCTTTCTCTGTCTCTCCCACCGTGTGTGTGTCTCTCTCTCTCACACTCTCCGTTGCCAATTGAATATACCCTGCAGCTGCCCTAGTGTGGTGACTCATTTTTGATTCGTGCATGTGCATAGACATGCATGCATCACATCCACCACCATCCTCACCACAGTCAATTCCCGTTGTTTTCTTCCAAAGAAAGAGATTAACAGATTAGCAGCCGACCAGTTTGAATCAGGATGTCACCAGGTAGCCAGCCACAAATCTGTTGCTCTTACTGGGTTGCATTTTACTACCAGATGCAGCCTGGATCTGATTAGACTAAACATTAAGTCAAACATAAGATTAAATCCTATAGACGGCTAATTTCATGTAGAGGCAGTGCAGCTGCTGGACAAATATCTGAAGTGGCTCGGACAAACAAATCATAAGAGTTTTTTCTCATTCAAGAATGAAGCTTCTGGAAACCATTGGATGAAGGACATGCTTGAAATTCCTCGAAGACAGAGGCCAGACAACTTAAACACACGATGCTGAGAGGGAGTATATAACACGAATGTATGCCCAAGATTAGTAAAATAATTGTCCCAGGCGGACATTGCCAAGTCGTGACCGAATAAACCGTGCGTAAGACCTGAGCGGGTTTAATCGCCCTTTTATATGCGAAGTCAAGATGTCTGCTCACTCGGGCCATTTCCCTAACGTTCATACATTTTTCATATTTTCTTATTTGTTTCTCGACCCCCCGAGCGACAGGTTTGCTTGATACGCTTTGTTTCAAACATTTCTAAGTGGCTACAGCATCGATGGAGGCTTGACCTTCAGCTAAGATCGAAGTGATGGAGAATAGACCGAGTAAGAGGGAGCTAGCTAATTTAGCTTGCGATAGCAGGCTAGCTCGGCGGTGTTCGGTGAAGCGGCGTCAAGCCGTGCGGAATTTTAAAAATGGACTTCCGGTGAAAAGAAAATCTGACTTTTCGACCACCATGTAGCATGCAAGCTTATTACTTATCACTAACCTATGAATAACAATTTAAAATATAACCACCGACTCTCCTGGAATACGTAACATCATTAATACATGGCAGAAATTGCATACGACTGTGCTTTTATTTTGAAGGAGAAAACACCCCCGTTTCCGTTATCACAGCAACTGCCGCTGGCAACTTGACGTTAGCTAACAGAGCGGCAGCTAACGTGGCTAACGTTAGCATCGCCACCGAATGAAACAGTCACCGGTTTGTGCGAAACGGTTACCGGGCTATAAACGATAAAACTGACGACAAACATGTAACCATCTCGACTGTGGTGAACTTACCCTAGTTCTCTAACGAACGCCACCCGACTTTCGCTCCCCGTTCGCCCTGGATATAGCCTGTGTCAGGATCCAGTGGGTTCCCAGTTCACACACCCGCTAATTCCGCTTCTTCCCCCCCCGGTCCTCTGAAAGCTGTCAGCTGACCCGCCGTCCTTACGCACAACCGTTCCGCTGTGACAGGAAAAGGCGCGGCTGGAGCGATGTGTAAACCGCACCCAGGCCTTGTTATGATAAGCTACGCTGGCTACTGGTCAATTATTATGCGCTTCATAGTAGTAGTTCATTAATAGTTATGTTTGTGATACTATAACGGAGGAGGCGGTGGAGCCGTTTTCCTTTTAAAATGGACTTGGGACCATCATGGCGTCCGTCCAACCTGTTTAATGTTCTTGTGTAACAGTGTATTCCTCTCAAGCTCCAGAGGCGGAGAGCTGCTTTTTAAAACTCTCACATTCAGGGACTGAGCGCAAGAGCGAAAGTTTCCCTGTGGTGGAAAACAGGAAATATGTTTGCCCTTTAAATGAATGCTTGTGGGTGGGTGGTCTTATTTTATTTTGTCCTGCAGAGTCCAGCTGATTCAACTTTTTTTTGTGTGTGTCCAAGTTTAATCAAATCGCCTCTCTACAGGAGCTTTCCCTCCTCTCTCCCTTAACCACAGGGAACATTTTGCAGAGGGTCATTCAGTTCTGAGGCAAATCTAAATGTACACAGGCTGATCTTTTGCACACACACACACACACACACACTCCCCACAGCCCTCACACACACATCTGTGCACCAGATTGCCTAACCTTCACATTCCTGATCCTGGACAGTCTGGAATCCACTGCCTTTAAATGCAAATATGACCTCAGGTACTGAAGAAAAAAAAAACACAAACACCAACCAGGCTGCAAGTTTCCACTTCAGAAACACAACCATTCAAATAAAAACACAACACAAAGCAGTGTTAAGTCATAAAACTATATTTATAAATAAAAAGACATTTTTTTCCTTGATAAAAGAGTAGTGTGAAAGACATGGTAAGAAACTTTTTTTTTCCACTATACATTATCACAACAGAGTCTGAAAAATGCTCTGGTTAACAGATGAAAATGCAGTTGTGTAGTGTAAAAATGACTCTCAAAGCTGGATGCTCATGTTTAGCATTGAAAAATGTAACTAGTTGAGACCAACTACGTATATAATAAAACAAATGCATTCTTACAGTAAAGAAGGACTGCGATTCTCTTGCACTACATACAAATTTTTCCATTTCTTTCTCTCTTAAGTCAAGCAAACATTTAAAAAGTCTGAATAAGGTTAACAGTTAGTGTTCATTTCAGCTTTCTTTTGGGGTTTTTCTCTTCTTTTTCTTTTTTCTTGTTGGAGGTCACGGGGAATTGAAGAAAGAACAGAAGGAGGGAACAGGCTTCTTTCTCTCGCTTTTGATGAGAACTGGGGGTGGGGGAGGACAGAGAATGTTAGATAAGGAAGGCAAGAGAGGAGGGAAGAGTGAAGAGAAGAACAAATGAAAAACATCCATGTAGAAAAGCGCTGAGTCATCTTCCCCAGCTGTCCGTTTCCACTGCCTCCCTCCCTCTTTTGCTCTTTCTTTGTCCTCACGCAAACTCTTCCCCACTGCGAGGCGGGAACTGAGAGAGGCGCTTTGGTTCCATCTTGAGTGAGGGGAGTTTCTTCACTGAAGAAAGTATGGCCACTACTACTAGGAGGAAAAGCACAAGTGAGGAGGAGCGTTTCCTCTCAGCATACACAACAGGATTGGTTCCACTTCTGCTTGTAGAAGTGTGGAATCGAGATCTTGGGTAACAGCTTTTGCAATCTTCCCTCCCTCTTGTCCTGTCACGCTGCCATTCTCATCCTTATAAACGACATGAGAAAGCCCAATCTGCTACTTCGTTATCGGCCTCCAAACCTGCGTTACATCACGTCAACAAAGAACTCTCCGGCATTGCCCACCGCGAGGCGCAGAGACTGGCGCGAGGCGGTGAGCTCAGGGGGTACAGAGGCGAGCTCTCTGCCTGGAGGGGCTCCAGGTGCAGCTGTAGACAGATGTGGGGGTTGTGGGGGCAGGCCAGGTGGGCCATAGACAAGGCCAGGCCCATAGGCTATTGAGTGAGAGTTGGCACTGCGGTGGCTGACGGAGCTACGGACGCTTCGCTCGCTAGGGGGAGCCACCGAGCGCTCGCTTGGAGCTCGGTGGCTCCTGATCTCGGTTTCGCTGCCACTGCCACCAGACTTCCGACCCTCGTTCTTGCTGCAGTTTGAACCACTGCTTCCTGTAAACGGATTAGAAAAAACTATAGTTATTATCAAAGTGTAACGTGTAATCACATTGCTTTGTTAAATTAAATCATCTACGTGACGAGCCACTCACTCCCATCTGCGTGTCAGTGAAGTGACGCAGGCAGTACTGACCCAGTTTTGTGGGAGACTCTCAGGAGGGCTGCATGACTAATGCAGACATGGTCACTGAGCATTCGCTGCCTTTCACAGGCAAGACAGCCTAGCCATTACTGAAGGCAATTACATGTTTTCATTTTATTACCACAAACAGCCTGCTTCCTTCTGAGGCAAATTCTTCAGACTGATGAATTGAAGACCATGAAAGTTTCTACGCTTAGAGGAACATTATGAAATTAAGCAAAGCATGCTAGTTACCGTCAAACACACAGAGAGATGAAAAGACACACTTTACCTCTGTGCATCTTTCAGACAGGCAGATCTGAGACTAACTCAGCACTAACTATAAAATAAATAAAATACACCTTATAACAGCCCCAAAAGCCTTTCTGTATGTATGATACATTCAATGGTAGTGAGCGACCACAAAATGAGGACAGGACATCTGAGATGTTTTGTGCAGTCAGTGGGCCCAGCTGTTGTTGGTCAGTAAACATCTCCATTGCGTAAGCAAACTGCTCTTAAAACCACAATGTCTGGTTTTCTATTCCTACACGTTAAGTACACAAAATAAAACATGTAAATACTGCAGGTCTGGAGCTGCTGGAAGGAATATTTTTCACCTTTGACAGAGCACGACTGTTTCCTTCAAATCTTTGAAGTAAGCTTATTTAAACATGCAGTGGCCCTATGACTTTGTAGAAAGTGTAGAGATACTAGAGGAAAGGAAATTAATATATATTAATTGCCTTTATGTCTGTCTATGCAAAGTGAAGGTAAAGCTAAAGGTTTGTAGTTTTCTCCTTCATAAAAAAAAAAAAAAAAAAAAGTAGCTGTAGTTAGCATGAATTCTGTGCCCTCCCGTAACTCTGGAGCTCTGCCTGAAGTATCATATTTTAAGATATGTTTTGGAAAAACTATGATTGCTTGCAGCACACTGTGCAGCATACAAATGGATAACAGGGAAAAGGAATCTGCAGCTGTTGCAGAGGTTATTTTGTCCCATTAACTGTGAAAACACATGATCATCAGAATCTGTTGAAACATGAAACATCTGAAACATGAAATCAACCTCACTACTGCTGCTACTGTTCTTTGTGAGCGAGCTAACTATAAACTTTACACCCTGAAGGAGTGCGTGTTCGATAACCAAAACACTATATTAATACATCATTTCTACTAACTACTACTGTTGTCGATGGTGTTCTAATTGCACTCACCACTGTGCTGACTTCCTGCACTGCCAGCACCGGGTCCACCATGGAAGGGCTGCGACAGGTCGTATGGGTGTGGAATGGGGAACTGGTAGGGCAGGGCCATGGGCCACGGGGCCGCCCCGGGATGGGGCAGAGGGGGGAGAGTGTCCTGATCTGAGGCACCACCACTGGATCCATCATGGTCATGGAGAGACAGGTGGGTCATGTCTGAGGGAGATTAGAAGAAAAAACTTGAATTAGACTTCATCTCTTAACACCTCATGTAGAGTTTGCTTTTACTGCTAAAGCTCAAAGCAGATCTTCCCTAACTTAAGAGTCCACTTACTGCCGCAGAGGTCTCCAAAGATATAGTAACACTGTTCAGAGAAGGTGATCTTGTTGACAGTGTGTCGGATGTAGCCGGCCTTCAGCAGGTTGCTGGCGTATTTACGGGCTTCTCTGCGATCTGAGAATCCTTCTACATGATGGAAGAGCCAGTCCACCACATCCGAACCTGGGAACACAAACACACACACATTTTAGGTACTGGACACATTGTGAATTTAGCTCATCATGTCCTATGACTACTGAATGATATATAATAATATCTAAGATATATTTGTGCAATAAAGTAAACCTATGTTATTTTATTAAACCAAATGATTCAAAAGCATTTTAAGGCTTCACTTCAGACAGAGCAAATAGAGCAGAGATGTGCGTGCACACTGATGAAGAAAATAATGAATGCTGTATCATGCCCTCTGCGGTCACAGACATACCGATAAAGGCGTTGGCGATGGTTATCTTCAGCCACATCCTGTCCCGCACCTCCAGACCCGACTCCGGGCAGGCCATGGCCTTAGCAACCGTTGCCATGTCGCTGTGGATGGAGAGGTGGAAGTCATCGAATCCTGTGAAAAGATCAGAGGGCACACGTACAAGTTACCACAAGAACAGAACCACGTGCTCTGTTCAGGAGTCAAAGTAGTTTGAGTCGGATTAGTGTCAGCTCTTGTCTGAGATATTTGTGTTTGGCACCACTGAACCAGTTTTAAATGGACAGAGAAATTAATCTACCACAAATATCAAAAAATGTTGAAGCGCATTTTGTTTCCAAAAGATTTAATGAAACAGCTGAGTGCTGTTGCCTCAAATAATACTTGGTTTCCTGTGGTCGGGACTGTAATTTGACCCTTGTTCTCTCTTGATGATGACTCAGACTGGATTAGGCTGGATCTTTGTTTGAATTGGACTACAACTGCACTGGTCTTGACAAAACCCCAACAAAAGCTTGGTCATGATGAATTAAATGTCCTCCCTCAAAGTCTATTATATTGTTACATGTCATCTGAGGTTCACAGCATTCCAAGATGAAATATTTTGATAAAGTGTTTGTAATATACCTCCCGGTGTTCAAACCTCTTTCAACCTGTTTAATGTACCTCAGCTTCCACCAGTGATTTCCTTTAATCGTGAGGACGCCCTGTGACCATCCTAGATAAGAGGGTGTGACCGTCTTCTCTTGGGAGGAGTGTGCACGACAGTTTAATATTATTTTTTCAGTTTTCAATAACTTAAGTAAAAAAGGTTGGAAATAAATCGTCGGCGAGGTGATTCAGAAAAGAGGAGGGCGAAATTAAAACTTAATTAGTATTTGATAAATCCTTTTTTTTGGTCTGCTAGTTTAAATGGTTGCAGCTGTGCACGTTGAAAACAGTCACACCCTTTATGCAAAACTCAACCTTTTTGCATTATGTACTGCTGAGGTCATTATCAGTGGAAAGACTGATGAACCCATCTTGTCCACGGCAGATTTCTCTCTGTATGATTGTTAAACACTGGTGCTGAGAAGTCATTGCTCTGATATTTTAGCTGGTAGGTATTTTTCCTCCTTTGAAACTTCACTGTTGTTAAACTTGATATGCCTTCTGGCAACAGTACAGTTGGCCGGTTATCCAAAGTATATAAAAATGCACCATTAAATGAAATTGTAGCCAGACTTGCAAGGTGCAACCGTATTGGTTTTTTTAACAGTGTCGGAAAGATTTTGAATTTTCTTTCTAGGCCTTTAAAACACGTGATCATGTGAATTTTATGTTCTATCTGAGAGGGAAATGTAAATCATAACAATTTGGTTACAAAAGTGTGTCGGGTGAGGACAGATTTTTCTCCAGGATGAGAGAGAGGGGAAAAAAAAAAAACTGCTGTCCTTCCAAAGATTACAGGGAAGATGAGAGCTGTGAGTTATGGCTTAGTTTTGACAAGAGTTATTGAGCAGATGGAAGCAGTGAGGCTGAACACAGTAAAAAAAAAAAAAAAGCTGGAACAGAGAGAAGTCGTAGGAATGCAGGGAGAGGGCAGGGCCACACTTAACACTGAGAAGATACTGATATTACTGCATTTTTGGAGGTCGAAGGGTGGAGGGTGGAGGGCGGGGTGCTCCAAAATAAGGGTTGAATGTTCAGAAAGTGAAATACTGGAACAACAGTCCTTGAGGACTTTACGGCTCACATCAGAATAGTTTAAACAGTCAAGTTTATCTAAGTGCTTTAACAAGCTGGTTATCAAAACAAACAACAAAAAAACAGAGTGCACTGTAAAACTGACAAAAGCAGGAAGGACAGTGAGAGAAGAAAGAGCAAGAGTTGTGCATGGAGACAAAAGGAAACTGAATGGAAAACTGTGACTAAGAGTTAAGGTTCGTCCTAAGTAGTTTTGTATAAAGTGTCATCACGGGCCGCTTCAGGGATGTGACTCACGTTCAGTCTCTGGGATAGAGCTGCTGATCGAGGAGCTGGTGGAGGTGACAGTGCTCATGGAAGGGCTCATGCCATATGCAGGGTACACCCCCGTCATAGCCGCCGTGTGGGACACCCACGCAGCTGGGTCAATGGGCCGGATTGGCTCACCTGTTTAAATAAAAGTAGGGTACGCAGTTAGACTTCTATTCTACTACATCATTCATTTTAATCAAATAAAACAAGAACAGGAGAGACAAACACTCACTCCTGGGCAGAGCGAAGCAGCTCCGAGGGTTCGGGTCCCAGCACTTGGCCACAGTCAGAGTAATGGGGCTGGTAACACACAAAGACAGATTCAACTTCACTGTAATTCAGTTAGGTCCTTGTTTTGCACATGGTTCATGCAAGAACAGTTTGAATTATTGTTATTAAAATGCATGCATGTATTAATGTGCCTGTTTGATGCTTACCCGGGCTTGTGCACTATGTCCCTCAGTACTCGGACTGCATCGTCATTGCTCATGTTCTCAAAGTTTATGTCGTTCACCTACAGGGATAAAAATGAAAGAAAGAAAAGTCAGACAAAACTCTACAAAACAGAAATATGATGACAAAGGATGGCTCGTTATATTGCAATATAATGAAATATTAAACTTTCCAGTTATTCCAATAAATTACTGAGACTGTTGCAGATAAATTGTAATGAAAGTTGTCATTAGAGCCATTAACACATGATACAACGTGAGACTTACATTATACATTATATTAAAATGTGCAGAGGGGATAAGAATAAGGAGAAGAGAGGAGCATATTGCAAAACAATACTCTCTAATCTTAATTACTCCCACTGCCACGTGCATTTATTGCACTGATCACAGTTCAGAAATGTTTTTTTTTTTTTTAAATCCTTCGTACTGGCCATCGGAATGAAAAACTTTTGATTGGCCTCACATGACTGAATCCTTTCACTTCACTGCATGTGCTGGCACTAAACCCAAACGCAACACATACACACACTTTCCTGGTCCAAGTCCAAGGTATGCACAGACACATTTTTTTTTTTTCATCCTTTGTGTGCGTGTCTCTCTCTCTCCCTTTGTCTTACACACACACACACACACACACACACACACACACCTGCAGCAACATGTCCCCAGGCTCTATGCGTCCATCTGCTGCCACAGCTCCTCCTTTCATGATAGAGCCGATGTAGATTCCTCCATCTCCCCTCTCATTACTCTGGCCCACAATACTGATGCCCAAGAAGTTGTACTTCTCTGTGAAGAGGAGAGGAACAGACAATGCGTGAGTGAACTGAAGCAGCCGTGAAGTAATTAAAGACAGAAAAGATCACGACCTGCATCAATATGGAACAAATTGGTTACACTTACACGCATATTTTTCCCTCTTGTGAATGGAATTTTTGAAACTTAGGCTCGGTGTGCAGCGGTATAAGGAGACTTTATTCAGAAAGAAGCAGGCTTTTATTTATCCCACTAAATCTAATTGCTTAGATATCTGCGCGCCGCATCTACATGGCCAAGTCACTTACCCATGTTGAGTGTGACAGTGATGATGTTCAGAGACATGGTGGAGTCTGTGATGCTGCTGAATGACGAAGACTGAAAGAAAGGAAATGTGAGAAGAAGAATCAAGAGCCACAAACTAGAATTCGATTCAACCTCCTCCACTCCACCTTTGCCTATAATAAACATATTTATTTGACAGGGCAGAAGCTCTTTAGTAGGGGTAGCAGGTCAACAGAATATATATGTCACATAAAAGTAGAATACATTCACGTGGGAACCTGAACAATAACTTGCAGCTCAGAGCTGTGTGCAGAGTTTCTCTAGTCAGAAAATGTGTAAAAAACAGAGGATGGCTATTCAAATATAGAAAACTTCAGTGTATAAGGGCTTATTATGAATGATGAATATAATGGTCCTTGCCTTGCTCTAATTCTCATAGGTTTTTGCGACATTTGTTACAAAATGCAACATTTTATTACCATTTGAAAATGGATAAAAATGGTCAAAAATCCCTCCAAAATTGAAACCACTGCTCTTCTGGAAATTGTTCAGAAACCCACGTTTTGTCAGTATACTGAAGAAGGCCATGCATCTTCATGCCGTCTAGTTTGTGGTTGTTTGATTTCATGAGGCTGTGTATATCCTGGAGGTCATTTTATACAGTGAGGTCGAGAGTCTCAGGTTTCCAGTCATACCCAAATTATGCAATTCCAAATTTCACAGTTTTTCCCCAACACTGCATGAGATTCTGATAAAGTGATAAACTTTTCATTCATCTGGAGGTGAGAGGATAAGAGGCCCTTTTGAAAACGGTTTGCCAGATGCCAGTTTTCACATTTAAAGAAATTAAGGCTAACTTTGGAGTGTTGGAGAAACTTTTAGTTTCATATGATACCAATATCTTCTCCAGACACCACAACAGCTTTAATACTGATCCTGCAGTTTGCAATCCTGTGCATCTAAAGTGTATGTGTGTGTGTGTTCTCACCCTGTCCATATTGGAGGCCTTAGGTTTCCGCCGGCGACGGCGGTGTCGTCTCATAAGACGAGAGGAGCTCTGCTCGGTGGAGCTGCTAAATCTGAATACAAGAAGAAAAAACACATTTTCAGAAACATTACACACACACATGGAAGGACTGTCCTTATCTGAGCTACTAACCAACCCCAGATTTATTGCTAAACAATTGCAAACTAAAAAAATGATTCCATATAAAAAGGTATCAGATAAAATATTCACCTGAATTAATCTTAAAACCCACACAGATCATGAAGTGAATAAAAACCTGGACAGGACCTGGACAGAAACTTTTCCACATGTAAGTTGTCTAAACATCAAATTAAAGCCTTTCTACTAACTACATAATAAGAGGCCCCTGTTAACACTGTTTCCGTGATGAATGTGGTGCATGCCAGGCTTCAGGACAAACTTCAACTGTTTGTAAAACCTCCAGCTCACTCCATTTACAATTCATGACCTGACTGACAAATCATTAGTTGGCACCAAGATCCAGAACTTTTGTTGAAGCAAAGATCTGTCTTTCTGTGGTGGAAAGATACTCATACCGATGAAGCTTTTGTCCAGATCTATTAGGAGCTGTATCAACAGGAAAAAACATCCTGAGAGATGCCTGAAGGTTGAGATCAGCAGGGCTTCTAAAGTGGGCTGCAGATATTTCTACGACTCCTGGAGGAGAACCCAGGAGGTAACCACAAGAACCACCAGACTGTTAGATTGTGCAAATCTCTGCCAAGACCTATCAACTGCAAAACCAGATGCATTCCGCGGACCATAATGCCTGTTATCACTGGGAACTGCGCTTATGAAGGAGAAGCTGAAGAGAGGACATCTGACCTGCTGGTTGCATCATCATCCTCCGAATCAAAGCAGGAAGTAGACTCCAGCTCGCTGCTCATGAAGGACGAGCAGCTGTCGTACTCGGCGCCCCCACGTCCCATTCCCCGCGATGTGTAGCCGTTCTGCCTTCCTCCTGCGGTGGGACAGCGTCGCAATCAGGATGACACATGTTTACACACGAGAATATAGGTGCTTCGTTAGAAAAGGTAAAAGGTCGGAGAAAAATAAAACCGTGAAAATGACTCACACACATCAGAGATTGGAGCTAAAGAAGCTAGAGACATTGGTGAGTTGACCAAAAAAAAAAAAACTGCAAATAAAAACTGATGCATGCGGTAAAATGAGAAAAACAAATCTTTCTGACCGTGGTCATTAGCGTGTTTCCTTCGCGGCCTGTCCCTCTCTCTCCTTTGCGACACCATGGAGCCGGTCTCTGTGTCGTTGTCCAAACTGTCCCGACCGCTCGCTGCTTTCCCACTTCAAACGGAGACGGTGGACAGAAGCCAGAGTTAGTGTTAAAAAAGAGATAGAATTACATAGCGGCGTTATGAAGGCAGTTAAGTTCATTTCACAGCCACTAAAATAAATGCTTGTATTAAATGCTTCTTGTTATAATCCCATTAGAAACTGTGTTGACCATAAAACCTTCTCTGGCTCAGTGGAGTTGAGGTTGCACTCGAAGATGAATATTTGGCAGGGCCTGCAATTGTTCTCTTGGTTGACTTCTTTAAGTGTTTCTTTTTCTTTTACTTCTATAAACTTTGCACGCTGCTTCACATGCAGATGAAACAGACTGCGCTTTCATATGTGAAATCCTGCAATGGCCGTACATACGAAAACAAAGATGTTAAAGTAGTAAAAGGCTGGCATCAGCAGGTATGAGTCAGAGAAATCAGTGCTCTCCATTACAACTCAAATGTCTGATTAATTTTGCAGAATGAAGGTAACCTAATGATGCAGGGGTAGAGGGGAAAAAAATGTAGATTTTGTTTTCCTCCTGGGCAGTCACAAGGTGTCATACTTTTTCCATTCAATTTGCTGTTTCCTCTGTTACTGTGCTTATTAGGAAACACAGAAGGACTCATTCAAGAGCCAAACACAAAGTACACATGGCATCTCTCTCTTTCTGTCACACACACACATACACACACAACAAAAATCGTTCTGTTCCATACTAAAAGAAACACGCTACAGTGTCTTTTCTGAGTATACTGACTGATAAGAAGGTGGTCTCGAGTCTCCGATGCCTCCAGTCCTCTCCAGAGGGGGTGCCGCCTCTAAACTATCTGCCACTGAGCCTGCGTCTGTGTGGGCCCCGTCTCCAGAGACCAACTGTCAACAGACGGAGAATCAGGACAGTCAGAGAGGTGAGACAAACATTGAAGACAGAGGAATACACTGAAAGACACAGAGCAAGTGGGCAGCAGACCCACGTCAGAGCACTACTGTGTTTATGCTACACCATGATGGAGGGCTGGGTGGTATGTCCCAATTTAAGGGCCCAGCATTAAAGGACTACAATGTCTCACAAATGTAAAAATGAATTTCTCTTCTACTATTTTCCTCTAGAGAGAGCAAAGCTTCATGAAGGCAGCTGTGGATTCAAAGAGTTGTGAAACATGGGGCATGTGTCAACACTTGTGAGTCTTCTACCTGACAGTGTTGCCTAAGTTAAGAAAGTGTGGGAAAAAGTAGCATCCAATGAGCCGTGACTGTATTTTCAAATTATATGACTGGTACATTTTAACATCAGAATATACTGGGCTGTTTTTATTTCCATCTGCCCCCCCCCGTCACTTTGACCACATTCCAGTGAACGTTAGTCCTGCTCACTCAAGATCTTTTCTTTCCATGGTTGGATTTTTTTCTGCCATGGATCTTGATGGATCTGTGGCATCTTGGATGTTCTCCATATTAGATATGAAGCATGTACTCGCATGATTTTCATGCAAAAACAAGTTTAAAAGTTAACATGAGATCAGTGGAAAACGGCCTCTAATTTTGTAGCCTACCGCTAGTTAAGAAGCTAACGTCTGCTGGCTTTTTTCGTCATAGCCGGGCTATTTATGAGTATAATTCATCACCTTTTCAACAACTATACTGTATCTGTTGCGTAATGAGACAGCTGTTTGAGGCCAGTGCACAGAATCTGGTTCAGTTTCACACACAGCAGGCACAGGCTTATATTTCTCGAATCACATTTCATGCCAGCGTCACACATCCATCAACTTAATCGCCTATTGTTTTGGCGTTCGATTGTACCATACGCTTCATTACCGATTCATCATTTGGAAAATAAAAAGTCAGATCAATGTGGGAAAATGCCTTCAAATGTCTTTTTTTTTTTCATACAACTAAAAGTCCAAAACACAAAGCTGTAGCTGTAGTGTACACAAAGTTTAGACTGAAAGACTGAACATTGAGGAGAATATCTGAGACATTAAATAGACACTTGTTGTGCTGCAAGAAGGGAAAAAAAAAACACTTGTACAGACAAATGAGAGGTAGACATTCAAAAGAATAATGAACCACTAATCATTTTGTTTACCTTTTGATCTAGTTATCCAATGTTCTGTGTTTGTACTGTTTTAATTTTGTAGTTTTCAGGGAGGCGACTTTGGTGAGAAAAAAAAAAGGGGGGCGGTTTAGGTGTACTAAGGTAAGTCGTAAAAAAATAACAATAATAATGTGATAGACAAAATCTGTTTGTCGGGAGACAATTAAGTACAACAGGCCAGATTGAGTGTGCTGGCCCTGTTGTGATGATAGCAAGCCAGGCCCTCAGTCCCCCAAGAGGACAATCAATCAGATCATTGAAACAACAGATGAACGGTGGAGACAAACAAATGGACGTACTGTAACAGAGATAACATTTCATTGTACATGGAACGTTTCAGCAACCCCTGAGAGATAACAAACAGATTCACACACGCAAAGAGAGGAACTGGCTTTGAACCACGGCCAACCAAACCCTCCAGATAGTCTAATGAAAATGACCACAACAGAGGGACACATCAGGACGAGCGCACTGGATTATGCATGCATCTAGAGATAACACTGTTTTGATTAAATAAAAACCTATAATTATAACCACACTGTGCAAAATTAACCAAACGCATCAGCCTTTCCCATCCAGACGCACACAACACTCTCTCTCTCTACTTTATTCTCCCCACCCTGTGAGATTCAATCTTCTTGTTAGATGACATGCAGTGAGGCTCTTTGTTATCAGGTATTTTCCTCCTATCCTGTGATTTCACTTGCTCTTAATTTAATTTCAATGTCTAGAAGAGAGGAAGGGAGGCTGTGCACTGGCACCAGATGTCTCTTGTGTTGTGGAGACAGGAGAGTTATAGCTCAGAGCCTCTAAATGAGATACTACATGCAAGTACATGTATGTATGTGTTGCGTGAGTTGACTAGCATGTGTGAGGGCTTATGGTAAATGACTTAAAACCGCCGCAGCTCTTCTTCTTAAAACGGCGCTTAAAGAAAAACACAAAAGCAGGGAGTTCGCATGTGCGTTTTGCACCGAGGATCATTATGTGATAATGACATTATCACGCAGATGCAGAGGGCCTCTCCCTAGAGACGGAGTATGTTTGTGGTCACTACTCAACAGATGGGAATCATTGTTATACATGCACGCACGCTGTTGCAACACAGACACTTGACGGCACAAATACAGTGAACACACACACACACACACACACACACACAAAAAGGCACAACAACAAAAAAAAATTAAGCAAATCAGTGAATTATTCCAGGGTGCATTTTCGAACTTACCCATGACACCACACGTCCATTAAAACAGGGCAGCTTGGCGTTGTCATCAGATATTTCCTCCTTTACCACCCTGTGAAGAGAACAAAGCTCTGTTTCAGTAAACCTTTACCGACACAAAAGCACTCTCAGGGCAATAAAACACGAGGCTGCATTTAGAGGCAATGAAAGTGGTGCAATACTTCCATCAGCAAGGACGTACACGGACAACCGGGACAACCGACGCTGATTTAATAGTGCACTTAATACACTATTTTTTTACCCGCTGCCAGTTCAAAATTCCCCATAATAAATGTTGATGTTAGGTCCTCTAAACTTGTCTGCAAAACCGCTCCTTGGGTGCTTTCACCGACGTTTTTAAAGGAGCCCAAGAAAGTTTAAGAGCACCGCTCCACGCTAATTTGGCTCAACATGCAAGATGTGTCAATCAGGATTTTACAGTTAAAACTCTGGTGAACAAAATCCTAAAATAGCAGGGCGGTAGCGATCATCACTGCATGTCAGGAGCTACCGGCACATATATGGAAAACCTGTCAAGAGAGTGCACGATTGAGATAAATTTGTTCAGGCATTAAAGACATGAAATCCTATGTGTGTCTATCCATCAAAAGGCTGTAGGAAAGGACAGCCCCGAAACAACAGGCATGGGAAGATTTCCTGCGCAACACACAGTTTCGCTCGATTGTTTTTTAACAAATTCAAACCCCCTCTGTCAACCCTCAACAGGCTGCGGATCGACCTCAGACTGCTGGTGATGACGAGATTAGCCGTGATGGTCGGAGAGACTTTCTTTAAGAGAGTCCTGGTAAATATTTGGCACCGGTGTCACTATTCCAGTCTGACAGGTTGCTCAATCTGTGTACCACATCTTGAGGAGTAAAAGGTTTCAATAGTTTATTTACAGGATATACCTTCACTCTCCCCAACATGAATAGCTGTGGGTCCTTTCAAAACACACGTCTTTCCCACTTGCAAATGTTAAGAAGTTGTTGCCGCACCCTTGTTTGAGTTTAGCCAAAAACAACTTTGGAAACCTTGGCTGAAATGTTTTTTTTTTTTTCTTCTTTCTTTTTAATTCCCCCTCTCTCACTTCTCTGTAGAGGGCACTGCCTTGAGAAACATAAAAACGTCTACTTTTCTAGCCATGTTTAACACAAAAGGACACGCTCATAAAGCTGCCAGAGTGATGAACAGGGCATTCCTGTGTCCAACCCTGCATTCCTCGGACTAATAGACAACAACAGCAGCAGCAGCAGGGCCCTGAAGCTGGCTGCTTACAGTCTGACATTAGCATGTTAGCAGAAACATACCATACATTACCCACACACAAACTGACAGTAGTAACGTTTGTAACTGCTTATTATCAGGTTGTTGTCAGCTGCCCCGGTTCATACTTCACCTAAAATAAGTTAAATAGTCATTCAGGACTCTGCCTGCTGTTGGCGAAACTGACAAATACCAAACTTGGTCAGACGAAGTCAAGGCACAAGACGCGTAAGCTAGCCACACGAGCAATGTAAACAAACGGGGTCGGGACGCTGAACAGACCTGCTAACGCCGCTAGCAGCTAACAAAGGAACTGCAATGGAAGTAGCTAGCTAATGATCGACAGCCAGGTACCGATAAAACTGATGACAAGCCAGCTGGAGGAGGTAACAACTAAGTTAACGTTAATCCAGCCGCATTAACCCACGACTGCAACGCCAATTCAGTGTTAAACACAATAAACCCTGTGAGAGTTACCCGAAGTCATCGTCCATAGATTTGAAGAAGAATTTGTAATTTGGTTTCTTGAGGACATTTTTGAAGTCTGCCAGAGTGACTTTGTCCGCCGGCACCGACAGTTTCACCAGATACGGTGTCTCCTGGTCGTCGAGGTGGTAGATAATTTTGGTCTCCCCCATCTCGGACTGCGGCTAAGGCGAGGCAGGCAGGGTGCATCAAGCCGAGGGCCTGGCAGGCTCCCTCTCGGGCCCCGACTCCCCGTGGCGCTGGCGGCGGCTGTGCCGTGGTCCTCCCGGCTCTCCCTGGCTGACCGACACGCTGCGTAGTCCTGGTACTCTCTTTTCTACGCCAGCTCGCTAATGTGACGCCTGCCTTTCTATTTAAAAAAAAAAGCACCTTGCTCCTCCACGAAGCGTCCTAACACCGGCCGAAGATTAAACTGCGTTGGTTCCCGTTTCTATTCAACTCCCAGTGTGTCGCAGGAAGCGTAGAAATATCTGGAAAACAGTTTGAAAAGGCAGGAAAGATAAACAATCTCAGAAGGGTCGGTTTTCTCTTCTCGCTGGCTGCCAAGCTCGGTACTTTGTTGCACACGAAACTGCACAAAATCGTCCAGGCCTGTCTCGGAGGGGCGCCACCCACAGGAGAGGAGGAGACTGACAGCCTTCCTGCTGCAGTGCACGCATGAGTCAACAGAGGCGGTCATACACTCGAGCCCCCTGCAGCCAGCGGGGCCACCCGATCATATGATGTGGGATTAATGAGATTTGCTAATTTGAAAATAGAAACTTTGAGGAAAAGTCCCTGAGTAACTTAAATCATCCCTTCTTCTTCTATGAACTACTCTAGTCACAGGAGGACTACAGCTGATTTCAATATGCAATAATAAAACGAAAAATCAACAAGTTTATACCATGTGGAATTTTCTTTTGCAGCAGTACTGTCGCCTCACTGCATGCAGGTTCCTGATTCGAATCTCAGTTTGGGCCTTTCTTTGTGGAGTCCCACTCCAAAAAGCACACACTTTATAGGTTCATTGGTGACTCTGAATTGACTGTAGGTGTCATTGTCCCTATGTGCCCTGTGATGAGCTGGCGACTTGTCCAGGGTGTACCCTGCCTCTCACCCAAAGTCAGCTGGGATAGGCTCCAGCCCCACCATGAAGTGGTCACAGATAATGTATGGATACTTTGTATACACATATTTATTCATTGATCTATTCCCTACATACATCTACTCCATGTTTGTCCATCCATACAACACTTTTCTGGGAGGGAGCTTTACCTCATCTGAATGGAGGGTGTTGTATGTATGGATATTTGAGGTTAAATCTGTGATAACAGGCTATATAAGGAAAATTTACTTGACTATTAACTATTTAAACCAGCAACATAGAGGCCAACTCAATTTCTAGCATGAAGGGCAGCCTATTTGGCACTGCATTACATTTTCTCCACTGGAAGAGCGTGTTATCACGTATTCTTGCACATTGGCCCGTTGTAGAGAACACTTTATCGTGTTTTAATCTAACATGAGGCATCCAAGAGCCACACCCAACCTCAACAGGTCTAATCAGACCAAGTGAAAACACCGATGTTGGTGATTTTTGTCATCAAGCTTGTTTTTTTTTTTTCCCCTTTGTGCAAGTCAACGCACATCATGAGTTATCTTTCAGTATAAGCATACCGTAGCTTATTTTGACAGTTAGGCAATACTAACTAATGAATCACCCCCAATCACCATTTGGAGGTTTACAGTCAATGAGCAAGTATCAAATGTAATCAAATGTAACTTTGATTGCGCTTCAATTAAATGCTTCTCTCACTGGGTTACATGTTGAAACTATAAAATGATCACTCGTTTAGTGTTTGGTATGAAATAGTCCGAAGTCAAATGTGAATATGTACAGCGAATGCAGTTTATTGAACTGAATTAAGTGTGATTTCCCATTACAGACACACAGAGTAAATATAACATATTGCTCAATGGACAGTTAGTGAAAGTTTCTCAGACAATCAATCAATGGTGTACAAAATGGAGAGTCTGAAATAGACATGAACTGTCTACTTTATTTCAGAGAATAAAACATTACTGATATCATCATCATCATCTTCATCATCATCTACTTAAATCCTGTCACTCCAGTAGACGGACGTGACAATATAATATTTTTACGTACAAATACAAAAAACAAGGAAAAGGGGGTTTGGTCTCTTTCTTTGTCTCTCTCTCTTTTTTTTTTTTTTTAAATAAGCTCTGATGAGCGCTGTGGAGCAGAGTGGTCAGGCACGTCTCAATCATCTAGAAAGTCATCATCGAGGTTAACGTCTGTGGTGTCGATGTCATCCAGCTCCATGTTGTCCAGGTCTACTTCCAGCTCGTCCAGAGTCTGCATACAAGCAACACGGAGGAGAATTAGTTTTTACAAGTATTATTTTCTTAAATCATCCAATTATCCAATATCTCACTGTATATTTGGCAACATGTCTAACCTTGTCTTTTTCTGAGAATGCAGGGATTTCCTCCTCTTCGTCCTCTACTGCAGGAGCAGCAGCAGCAGGTTCAGCAGCGACAGGAGCTACAGCCACTGACTCCTCGCTATCTTGTGTCTGCCGGAAAAAGTGAGTGAAATGAGGATTATATTACCTAATACAGATTACTGAAGGTACTGCAGGTGATCAAAGCATGCAGAGTGAGGCACGACTAGCTGCAAATGTTACACAGATCGGGTTAATATTAGATCAAAGTTGGCTCGACAGAAAATGTTCGAAACTGCAGACAAACCTTGGCGACAGAGGGAATGAAGGTCCCTTTGGGCTCGTATCCCTGAGCCTCCTCAAGAATATTCCTGTCTTCGTTGAGCTGAAAGATGTTGGAGTTTGTTAAAATACAACAGAGAGAAATACAGAGATAAAATACAAATATTGCCTACAGACAACACAAGTAAAAAACTCACCGTGACAAGAGGATAGTCTGTGGCAGGCCTAGTGGTGCCCAAGCAAGACTCTCGCAGGTAATGCTCGGCTGCAAAGGCTTCTTTCAGCCCTGGGAACAGATTCTCGTATTCTGTAGGGTCTGCTAGGGACTCAGCCGCCTGTAATGAAGATTGAGTGCAATGTGTCATAGAAGATATATCCAGATTTTCAAACTTTTTTTTAAAGAGGCAACTTCTTTCCCCAGCTCTATTGATGGTGTTTTTTTCCCTTCAATCTTAGCTTTTACAGAAATTCCCTGACCTTCTGGTTGACCTTAGCCAAGTTCTCCCTCCACAACTTGACCACACGGGACACCTGACTGGGCAGGTAGGTGCGAGCCAGGAAGGCAGCTTCAGGTAGTCTGTTTGTCCTGATCAGGAGCTCCAAACACTGATCAAGTCTGTGGAGGAAAGTCGATATATAGAACAGTTACACGGGAGATCAATACATGTCTATTTTCTATTTTGTTCATCGCGGTCGGTACTCACTTCCCCTGCAGGAAGTAGGTCATGAAGGCCACGTTGTTCTTGCCGTCCCTTTCTGCCCCTTCAGCCAGCTTGCCCACCATAGTGGCGTTACCAGAGGCTGTGGCAAGGAGGAGCAGGCCACCGTAATCCTGCGCGTGGTGCAGGCACTCCTGGGCCAGGCCGAATTGGCACTTACTGATAGCCAGTTCTGCTAGCTGCTTCCACTTCTGCTCCGACTGCAGACAAATATATAGAGATACACTGTGAGGCTCTGAATACTCTGGCAGTGTTACAAGGGGAAAACATGTGATATGATATAGAGTTTGTCTCAAAAGCAAACTATTATGCTCTCACCTCTGCCTCCACAGCCAGCTGGTATGCTATCTTCAACTCTCCCAGCTGCAACGCCAGCTCGAACCTGTGCTCTGGGTCTGTGGACACGGCCAGAGCCTGCTGTTTGAAACCCTGGAGAGACAAAGAAACAAAACCCGTCAGCACAAAGTTGAAGTTTAAACGAACTGACAGGTTTCAGTTAAATGAAAGGAAATCCCACGGTATCTCCTCACCTGTTTCTCCAAGAAATGTGCCACTCTGGTTCGCTGCTCTTTAGGAATTGTCGGTAGGACCTTGTCAGCCATTCCAAAGTCCCTCCTCATTACGGCAGTCTGGTACTCCAGTACGGAGACCAGCAGGGAGTAGCTGACAATGTTGAGCTCCTTGTCTCCCAGGTACAGACGATCATCTTTCGGTATGTAACCCAGCAGGTACATGGTTCTACAGAGAGAGAAAGCAAGATTCAAATAAACTTTCAGAGCTGCTGTTTTTCTAACTTTGAATGAAACTGTAGAGTTTACAGTATTATTGTTTAAACATCAAGTTTAGAAGCTGCTTGAGAGATATGCAGTGTTCAGTCTTTAAATATACCATGTATCCATTTAATTTGGATTTGTACCTGTCCAGGTGAGCGATAGTGACGATCTCTCCTCCTACATAGTAGTTGAGTCTGTTCACAGAGCTGGTGTAGATAAAGCAGTCTCCAACCCACAGTCCAGTCTTCACAATCTCCTGGATCTCTCCCTGGACCTGGACATAAAAAACAACACAAAGATGAATGTAAAGTTTAATGTAAGTTATGGTTTTAAAGTGAAGAAACACTCCTCCATTCTAAATAAAAAAAATAAGTATGCACTCCTAATAATGTGTCCACATTCACACACCCACCTCGAAGGCATCTTCAATACCATCCTCGGTCACTCCTTCATTATTCTCCTGAGAGGCGGCTACTTTATCTGCCATGTAACGCAGAATGAAGAAGGACTCCTCCGTAGCAATGCAGACCAGTTCACCAGAGTCTGACCAGAAGATCTGGACAAATTGTGAATAAGAGGGACAGAGGGTGAAGGAGAGAATGAGATAAAAACAAAGAATTAGTAAAATGATTGGACAACAGCCTCTGATAAGCTTATAATAAAAGTATTTATTCAAGATCAAGATATAGACGCACAACTACATTTCTATCATTTGAAAAACAGTACCTAAAATAAAAAGTAAGTCAGTCTTACGTGTTTGGGCTGGATCTCGATGCGGCGGATCAGCTCTGTGTTTTCCCAGTCATAAAATGCCAGGCCATTCACAGACCTCACCCCAAGCAGGAAACCTCCATAGATCCCTGTAGGAAGGAACAGGTACACACACAGTGAGAAAAACAGTGGGAACTATCCACTTCCAAAACCACAGGTCTACTATACAACAATGTTCACAGTACCTTCAGCTCCAAAGTCAGGCTTGAAAGATTTCTTTTCTTTGAAGTTTTTGAAGATTTTGACTATACTGTTGCTTTCTCTGATGGCATATCTGTTAAAAAAAGGAGAGCAACAGGTAAATCGCTGATACAAAAGGTACAGAGCAGGGAATTATCTCACCTATATCGATCCTCTGTTCAAACATCAGACTTACTCAGATGAGTCGTGTGCCCAGACAAACTCCTGCGCTGAGCCGAAGCTCTTGTTCCTCAAAGCCATCGCGGTGTAGATGATATACTCTCCGTCTCCACACACCACAACAAACCTGTGAGTGACAGAGATCTTATTGTAAAATCACCAATAATTTTTCTACTGAAGACAAAAAACATGTGGCGCTCATGTCTGCCATTTTCTGACAAAATCAGAACCGGTCAAAGTGTCTGGGATGAGAGGACGAAGCATACCTTCCGTTGGGGTTATGCTGGATGGTTTGGGGATAAATCTCACAGCTGCCCATGTCTTTGACAGCCAATGGCAGCCTCTCTCCGTCCTTGATCTCAGCATCACCCATGGCCTTCAGATTGGCTTGCTGTATTTCACTGTGTTTGGCCCAGATGATTTTTCCATTAGTGTCCATAGACATGGCCGGCTCCTCTCGGCCCACCTACACAGCAGAGGCAGACAAAGAGACGTAGTTAGTTTTAGTTTTGGATATTTCTTCAAATATTTCAGCATCTTTTGTTTTACAAAGTTACAAATGTCACAACAGCAGTTTCTTTATAACTCAATGTCATTTTCCTTCTTCCGCTCACCTTGATAATGATGCTGCCTTCGTCGTATCCAAGTGCCACATTGTTGGAGCCCCTGAGGCCACACACACACCACACTCTCTCCATGCCATAGTTCAGAGTGCTCTCCAGGCGGTAAGTGCTTGAGTGCCAGATGCGAACCGTACCTACAGAGAGAGGAGGTAATGTCCCATTAAGCAATGATCGATGAGTGAAGTGTCTGTTTGTAAAGGCAAGGATGAGTAGGATTCCTGCTCACCATCCTCTGATCCAGTGATGATAATTGGCAGCTCTGGGTGGAAACTGACACAAGAGACGTTCTGAGCGTGGCCCTCCAGAGTCTGAACGCAGGTTTTGTTCTACAACACATAAAGCAAAGACAACTGAAACATTTCTCTACACAGTGCTGATGCTGATGTACAGATGCTCACATAAAATATGACAAAAGACTATCTTTTGGCAGGAGATTCGCCTGCTTTAGTGTTTGTTAGTGCTTATTTTCACCTTCCTATGAAGTTGACCAAGTGAATGAAAGGTTTTCTAACCTGGTAGTCCCAGATCTTGACTTGGCGATCATCAGCCCCTGAGATGAGGTAGGGCTTGTCTCCTCCACTGTAGTAGTCAATGCAATTGACTCCTTTCTCGTGACCCTCCAAAGTGAAATTGGGAGACGAAGAGCCAAGCTGCCAAACCTAAAAAAACACCCCAGAGGACATAACAGAGATTCACTGAATGCACTTCAGAGACCTTTTTTATAGCAGCCGATGACAAGATAAAATTAGCAGCAGTAAAAGTGACAACAGCAACAGCAAGCTGTCTCTACCTTAATCGTTCTGTCCAGGGAGGCACTGGCAAACTGGTTGTTGTCCTTGGGGTTGATGACAATCTGCATGACATAGTGAGTGTGACCCTCAAACACCTGGCTGCACGACCACTTCTTCTCCCAGTCCCATAGTTTGATCAACATGTCATCTGCGCAGAAACGGAAATGCACGTGTGAATGCAAAAATACATGCGCATTTGGGGACACTGGTTTTAAGACGTGTTAGAAGTTTGTGATTAATAAATAAATAAAAGAGTATGCTAGTATGCTACCAATCAAAGCATCATGTTTTTACTAGCGTACCACTGCTGGTGAGGATGTAGGGCTGGGTCGGGTGGACTGCAATGCAACGGATGTAGTCAGAGTGGGCCTCAAACATGTGGACCCGCTCCAAGGTGTTGTAGTTGAAGACACGGATCTGCATGTCATCCTGCGCAGGGAGGAAGGAAGGAAGGAAGGGAGAAAATGATCAGCTGAATGCTCAACAGGTAAATAAACACACACACTTACATAACAATCAAAACCACACCAAATTAAACACCGTTAAACTCTTCATGCTACGAGTTTGCAAAGCTGCTAGTGCTACGGATGACAGACAACTGTCAGAGTCATGATCCCAACACAAACAGGATGTGACGTACCGCTCCTGTGATGACCCAGTTCTTCCTTGCCACAAACTTAGATGCTCTGACAGGGAGGTCGCACACTTCAAAGGTCTTGACGAGAGTCTGGGGAAAAAAAATACCATTGTTGACTTGTTTGAGGTTTGCTGCATCATTACTGCTTATGTGTGTTTATCAATCCATTACTTGGTTATAAAGGAACATTGACGCTTAGCTCTTTCACTCTTTCAATGTTGTGTAGTGTAACTTTGTATTTGTGATCATGCCTGTGTTTCGTGGTTCCACACACAGACGCTGCCATTGTACAGACTGGCCAGCATCCACGGCTCAGTCGGGTGAAGGTCCACACTCTTCACACGGTCTGACCTGGCTGTCAGCCTCCGCTTAATGTCCAGCCTCAGAGGCTGAAAAGACAGAGGACATCAGTGTCTTTTCCTGCGCTGTTCAATCTCTCATCATCAGTTACTTTACACAGACATTTAACGGCTTGTTAAAACACCGGAGCGTCATTGTAAAAACCCGGAATAGTAAGACAGGTAGCATGCTAACATTGAGCCCAACACAGTTCAGTGGTTTCCATAATCACACACGTATTCTTCCTGTAATAACTCATACGATAACTTACTCAAAACAGCTGTAAGCACATACAAAGACCGTGAGCAGCCACGGTTAGAAATGTTTAAAGCCGTTAGCTCTCATGCTAACTCAAGCTAGCTCGCCGCTAAGCTATTCATAAGGATGATGCATTATTGACACTGCTTAACTGTCCATTAAAAAGATGAATCGCCTGACATGTACGGAAACAAAAACGCACCGTGAACTATTTTAAATGTCTCTTACCATGTTTAATCCCTGTGTTGTCGCAATAAAAACAGATAAATGTGTTGTGGACAGTGGCAATCCGGATGCTAATGCTGCGACTTCAGTGAACGGAGCACTGGTTACTGACGTGGAAGTTCCTGAAACACAATCTCGCGAGAATTGCGCTCAGGGAGTGGTGACGTGACATGAAGGTCGGTCAGCAGTGAGTCTGCCACGGTGACAGGAAAAGACAACCTGCTCAGTCTGTTGTTAACTGTGGTTAGAAGACAAGTTGAGATATCATTACACCCAGATATTCACTAATTTGATATAGTTCATCGGGGATGTAGTGAGCAGTGAATAAAGTTGGAGGTTTACAACCCATCATAAGATGACTGTTCACCATTTTGTCATTATAGTTAACTGAATCTATTTTAAATTTTTATGACACTGGTGGCATCTGCTATATTCTATGCAGTCATCTGCTGGGGAGGGGGGAGACCAGAGAGAGAGAGACTTAAACTGGTCTAGAGGTCCAGCCCTGTCCTGGACTGCCCCCTAGACTCCACACAGGAAGTGGGGGAGATGAGTACATCCATCATGAACAACTCCCCTCACCCCCTGCATAGCTCCTCCACTGTGTGTGTGTGTGTGTGTGTGTGTGTGTGTGTGTGTGTGTGTGTGTGTGTGTGTATAATACAAATGATTCAATGTGCATATCTGTACACTTGAAAGCTGTATATAGTGTTTGTACAGTTGTGTTATGTGAGCTACTGTAACAAGTGAATTCCCCCAATGTGGGATCATGAAAGTCTATTTTATCTAATCTCATCGTATCTTATCTTATTAGGCAAAATTACACTCTGAGTCTGTTTAAATACATCTAATCCAAGATTTTAAATTGTCTTTTGTCCTTCTTATCTTATCTTATATTACCAGCATATCTTGTTATGCTGAGTGAAGTTTAATGCCATTAATGTTATTATGGTATTATTATCTCCAGTGTGCTACCATATTTTTCCAGCAGATGGCGATGTTTATGTGTGCCTGATAAAACAATGTGAAAAATTTAAAAAAAAAAAATCACTGTCACTTTTTCTTATGTTAGGCCCTCTGTAAACACCCAAACTTACAGCTGATTTCATAATATTAACAGGTTTGTCTCACAACACAGTATGTTACAAAGCACCTTTATTCATTTTGTTCATAAGTTTGAGAAAAACACGTCATTGAGGAGCAAACAAATTAAATGAAAACAAAACCCGACATTTTGCCGTTTATTCTTTTTTCTTGAACACCTGAAGACAAACTACATCTTCACACGTCAGCTCCTGTGAGAGAAAATGAAATCTGTCAACATCGTTCAGCAGAGTGATAATTCTGAAGAAATTAAGGGCAATGATTGTGTTAAAATTGTCCTTACCATACTTTACAATCACATCAGCACATCACGTTCACAAAAATCTAATTATCATGACAGATACTGTCAACCCACCAGGTACAGTTTATCTCCTTCGATCCAGTGTTTCCAGCCACGGTTGGCCTTCTCTCCTTTCTGAGTGCACACCAGCTTGTCCCCCTCCCAGATCACCAGACCCTACAATACAACATTTAGTGTGTTCATGAAACTAATTACATTGTGTTAAGGAGTTTCCTCTACTGACATGCCTCTCACTAAAACTGCCTGCCTCTACTCCCTTACACCACTCACAGGCTCAAGTTTATAACCTGAAGGTTACTGCTGCCATGAAGATGTCAGTTTAAAATTTCCATCATGTGCAATTACACTTAATGAAACCAGCTTTTAGTGTGAGTTAATTGTATTTGCTCTTATTTTGGCGTAAAAATGTAATATCATGTATATCAGTCGGTGTGCCTCTGACTGTTGTCACTAATACATTATGATCTCTCAGAATTATACAGTAATTAAGCACTATAAATAAATAAAAAAACATTTTGATATATTGTATGAGATTCCACAAAACTTAAAAAAAGCAAAAAAAGCACTTTAATTTTTTTTCCTCACCTCAAGTTCTATCATAAATTCAATTAGGAAATGAATCTAATTTACTTTCAAAACACTTCCTATTTCCTGTTTTCCCCTTGGCTTGTCATTTTGTGTAGCAAAAACTGGAAATCAGTGATACTATGAGAGGCTGAATAGACTTATTTTACTCATTGTTGTTGCTGTTATTTTAATTTTTGCTGTGATTATTGAATCTGTATCCCTGGACCTTTTTTTTTGAGTCTTCCTTCCATTGACAGTGCATCACTGCTTATCTCTCGCTCTCTCTCTCTAAACCACAGACCAATCTTTGCCCTGGACTCACTTAGATAACGCCAACCTCATCATCATAAAAGCAATGAGGAAAATGGGAAATATCGACTCGTGTCACATCAACCCATTTATAGGTCAACCCACCTTGATATTTCTGTTGTCTAGTCCCTTGGTGTACTCATCAAACTCAACCCCTACAGTGAAGGAGTGCTCATAATTCCTTAACGTGCTCAATGTTTTGAAGTTGAACTTGTCTCCATCTTGGGATACCACTTTGGTTTGAGACAGGGAGATGGCAATTTTCCTTGTAGCAAAATCAATATCTAGGGCCAGAATAAAGAGATGATTACACACACATTCAGCAACCAAACTACATGAATTATATTTTTACAGGAATAGATGAGGTTATGCTTAACTCAGTTCTATGTGAGGTCTCAAAGTCTACTTTTTTCTGTCAAATATCAGGTCTTGATCTCTATCCATGACCCCCACCAAAAAGTGCTTGATTTTTAAATAAGAATAACTTATTTGACATCATAGTTAAATCTGTGGTGCATTGCATTACCTTTATCTTATAGTGAATGGTAACACAAGGACAGAAACACAGAGAAAGATTGAGAGAGCGTGAAATTGGATGATTTTGTTACTTTACAACCTGCCACATCAGCCTATAACATGACTTTAACACACAAAACAAGACATCTCAGACAAAAAAGGTAAACCCACCCAAATGAAAAGTTTCTTACTCAGCACTTTCAAATAATCTTCAAATTTCTCACTGGTTTCCAGTATCCATTTCCCATTGAAGTCTGCAGGCATGGTGGCAGCTGGTGATACTGTTGTGTGTAGACTTTAGACAGTGGAAGGAGGGGGAAGGTGCAGGGAGCTCGCAACCTCCTGCTTTTATTTAAGTCAGGGGCCATGAGGGCAGAAAACTATTGATAAGTGAGTTTATAGCTTGAAGGTGATTGGCAGGGGCAGTTGTTTTGGACGGGGAGGGGGGAAGATTCACCCTTTTCTTTCGGCCTTTAAACGGTCATTGGGGGAGGTTGTGAAGAACATATGTTAGGGTATACACACACACACACACACACACACACACACACACACACACACACACACACACACACACAAACATACATACATACATACAACCAAGCTTTCCTATATGTACTTTTACATACATTCAGTTCAGTGTACAATGTACAGACAGGAAAAAGTATTTTGTAACATCTGCGAACAGTATGTGCTCTTTATCTCTTGCTGTGGCAAGTTCAAATACTAAAACAGAATACCTGAACTTTGAGCATGAGGGTTAATAAAGTTCAACTGGTCTAGCAGTAAAAAAATAAAAAATAAATCAGCATTTATGACTAATTTCAAATTTCTGAATAATTTCTGTCTGTAATGTTGTTTCCTCAAAAAAGTCCAATCAGCTAGTTGAATTGAAAAAATCTCATATTTCAAAAGTACAATGTTTTACTCCTCATGTTTTTCACCATATCAAATCCATTTTTGATGCTATTTATGGCTGGCATTTACTCTGTTATAGCCAATAAGTGTATTTACGCTCAGCGCATTACATTTCTACATGGTAGTTTTCACTGTCAGTGGCAGAGTCCGCCACTTCCACATTCAGTTGAAGTAGGCTTCACAGTGCTCCCAGCAATCAATAAACCGGTCTTTTTTAATGGAAGTCTGGGACTCTGGGCATTATAGAAATATTCTTAGCATTTCCAACCACTTTACCACAAGTGTCGCAAAATCAACCCAGACTAAATTCTTATAGATACTAGATGCTACTACTACTAATAACTATCAGACATAAGATGTCACCTACTTTACTCAAAAGTCCATGCTCAATGGTTTCAAGTTTCCTTATCTTGCATATGAGTTGCGTTTTGAACCCTGATTGGCTTGCAAATTAGTTGTGATGTCACAAAGCCATGCTCTTACTTATATGTCTTACACTCACATGTAAGGTGAGCAAAGAGAAGCTTTCCGCCTTCAGCAGATGAGAGTAAAAACAGTCTCCAAACTCTGCACATCCAGCATTCTGCACAGTTAAGGTCAAACACCTGAGGTAAGTAACAATAACAGCAGGGGGGAGGGACTTTAAAATGAAGCCATGTCTGAGAATCCTACCTTGTATCGAGCTGTCGTCTGTTGATCAAATGGGAGTTGAGTAACAGACTCTCAGTCAGACAACTCATGCATTTAGTGGAATCGTTTTTTATTGAGAATAAATGCAAATTCAAAATTCACCCTGGCGCCAGACTCTGTTTCGACCCCTCCCTGGGAGCATATATTTTTTAACCAGCCAAAGCAAGAGCAGGGAAAGATCAATAAGAACCCCCTGGGGAACCATAAATAAAGAGTACCTGCAGGTAGATGCAGGGGTGATGGTGGGGTGTGAATGCACAACAAGCAGCAAGAGACAGAGCAGCAGGGCGAGCAGCGACAGCAGCTTATATAGACTGCCCAATTGGTAACGGCGCTGCACAAAGTGAGCTGACAGATGAGCTGATTCAGAGCACTGTGTGCCCCGAGTTGTCTAGCTGAAGCTCTGCAAGCGTCACTTCACTCACTGGAATTCTCAAGTAGAGGCTTTCACATCCCAGCGCTTTCAGATAAAAGCAGCTTCCAGCACCTGATCTGTTGTCCTGTGAAGCTTCAGTAAATAACAATCCATTCAAAGTTTGTCAGTCGAGCTGCCATTTCCAACAAGAAGAAAAACGAAAACGACAGGTCAGTCACTCAGAAAAAGACAAATAACATTATCGAGCACTGTTTGCTTTATTGATTCATTCATTTTGCTATCAATGGCTCAGTCCCAAAAGAACTGGGAGGGATAAATACAGACATCATAACTTATATCCATTATGGAGACTAAACATCAGTAGTTTACAGCCCTCAAACACTCTCAGATTTTCATCGTCTTCCGTCCACAGCAATAACTCAGAGAACTAAAATGAGATTAAACATTTTAATTTCTTATATGACTGTTCTCTCCTCTTCACTGCGTCCACTGTCTCACCCATCAGATCAGCTATACCTACATTAGCAGTATGCATGTGTCCATCACATCTAAACCTGTTAATCAAAAGGGTACCCACACTGAGACAGATATACAGTATTACATCGTGTGATGTTACATGGTACACACACTGACCTGCGCCTCACTGTACAGACTTATAATATATATATGTATATAACTTGAATTTGCTTCAGTGAATGCCAAAATGTGATGGTTGGCAAAAAAATTGTATTTGTAATAGATAAATACATAAAAGATTGGCAGATGGACCCAAATAGAGATGGATGCACGGACCAAAGGGAAGTTGGATGGCATGTCCGAAGCATCGGATGTGTCTGGTGTGTCTCTGTGAGCCAGTGTCAGCTGGAGGCACCATCTTGTTCAATTAGAGCCATCTTAGGTCTTCTTGAACACCTGCTGGCAAACAACTCCTCCAGCTCTCAGCTCCTGCAGGGGACAAAAGACAATTTAAAGCCTTAGATCAGATTGACCTAAACAGACTAAGAATGTAATGTTGCCTAATATGAAGAGGAGGGTGACATGATCACGAAACCCTGCTCTCTTCCCTAAATTGTACAACCACAGAAAAAAAGTCGTCTGATTTAGCAACAGCATATTCTTGTAGCGTCCACTTTGAAAACTATTTTCTGCCACCAGAGGCCACTGTTGCTTTACATTTAAACCCCGCTTGCAGTTCTCTGGAACTTCCAACTTAATAACTAATTTCATGGCTGCTGATTGAAAACATCTGTTGGCATCACTTAAACCAAATCATTTGGCAGATTATTTTTGCTTAGCTTTGATAGCAGTAATCATAGAGAGGGAAATCTGATAATGCTGAGCTAATGAAAATGGTAATGTGCTAGTCATTACTTTAAAGCCTTTTCAGATGCTAATGCTTTCATTACAGGCCACAGTGGGCCACACCGTGAATTTCACAGAGGGGATGTTAAAAAAAAAAAAAAAAAAGTTAATGAAGTCCTTCAAACAGACGTTAGATTGGAAAAGCCGAGATAATAAAAGGCAGAGGCTGGTACTGATATGATGAGATAAATGAGAATCTGTTTGGCTTTTAATTTCAAAATATATACAAAGTTTAAATTTTCTGTTTGAGGGAACACTTGAGAATCAAAATATATAAGTCTTTATTGTTTCCCGTAAAAAACAGTAACTTTGCTTCCATATGCAGAAATACTTTGGCAAAAACCCCCACACATGTAATAACCATAAAAACTCATAAGCTGTTTTCCCAGTGTGTATGCACCTCACACAGCAATACATGTAAATGAAACTTCTGTTGGAGGTAGTGGACCGATTCATGAGTTACACATAAAAATATATGCACCACACATACAGCGCTGAGAGGCATTTGGGGTTTGGATGAAAGTGTCCAAATTGCATAGATTAATATTCCTAGCAGGAGCTGATGTTTTCTCACCAGATGAAGCTCATCTCCGTTCACCCAGTGGGTCCAGCCTCTTCCTTCAATCTCCCCCTTCTGCACGCACACCAGCTTGTCTCCCTCCCAGGTGATAGTGGTCTGCATGAGGTCACAGGTCAGGGGAAAAATGTAGTCATAAATAAATAGAACTTTAAACACACAAATGCTGAATAAGAGGCCCACCACGTCTTACAGATAATTATTCCGATCAAATCTGCACATAGAGGCGCACGGGGCACTTTCTCTGAGCCACCTTTCAAACAGCTTATAGCTTATCTATAATCAACAGACAAAAAAGGGTTTTCAAGGGGGACCACAGATAATCTTTGATCCTATTTAGTATTCACGGACGCAATCTGATTATATAAATGTGAGTCTCGACTCCTGCCTCTCCCAGTCTTTTTCCGCAGTATCTCATATCAGGCTTCATTACATTAATGCATTGACAAGAGTGAAAAGTTTGAGAAAAAGTTTTGGAAGTACGTGGAAAGTTTTGTGTAAAATGAACTGAAGTCTCACTACTTCATATGCTCGTTATAATCTGGAGGGGTGCCACCAAGAAAAGTCAGTTTATACATTTCACAAGTTTTGCACCAATGGGAGTTGGTTTAACGCCACAGCTTCCCTCTACCTGCAGCAATGTACTTTAACTATAGCCTCTAAAAAAAAGTGTTTTAGCAGTGGCTTCTCAAATGTTTAATGCAAAATGTATTAAATCTCCAAATACTCGCCATGCATTTCCTATCATCCACACCAGACAGGTCCTCCTCGAACTCTTTGCCTACATAGAAGTCCATGTTGTAGTTTTTGAAGGTGCTGAGGGTTTTGATGATTATGTGGTCCCCGTCGTGGGTGATGTCCTTGTCAGGCTTCAGCAAGGTGGCGATTTTCCTGATGGCAACATTTACATCTGCAACAGGACCATGAGAAGCAGGGAATTTAAGCGGATTTATACAGTTTCAGACACATACATATATGTTATTATTGTACTGATACAGTGTGAGATCTGAATCAAAATACTAGATGGCTGCAATCTCACTTTATTACGGTTAAAACATTAGGATTTCTATGAATAGTGGAGCATTATTTATGGTTAACAATGTCAACTTTAATATCAAAGCTCGATATTTCTGATCTGATGATGATATGTTTGCTCCCATGCCTCTACCAGGCCGTTATCCCCTGCTACTCTCAACTCACCAAGGGCCTTCAGGTACTCCTCGAAGTTGTCATTGGAAATCATTTTCCAATATCCATTCAAATCAACTGGCATGTTGGCTCTTTCTCTGCTGGTTTCCTTACTTCCAGTGAACGAGGAGGTCTGCCGTGGACGGCTACTTGTGACAGAGTGCAGAACCTGCTGTCAAAAAGCCTCAATTTGAAGCAAACGCGCTTTAATCCGATAATCTGCGTGGTTCCTTTCTTTTTGTTTTTTTTCTGGAAAATGTATGCACCTCCCACTTCCCTCCCCTCAATCCCCACCACACTTTCCTTACATGTTGTATGAAAGTGCGGCATGCATACATAATGTAGGAAACACTTGTGTGCTTTATGCTGGAGTGCTTACTCCGCCGAGGTGGGATTAGGATAAATACACTTCCTTTATTAATCGACACTTATTAATCGGCTCACTCACTATGGCATTCCACGTGTAGCAGATTTGGCCTGGATGTGTTGTATAAGACGAAGCTGCTCATAATCATCAGAGTTCTGATCACAATGCAGGGCCATCAACAATCAGCTTAATGGAGTAAAATCACACGAAAATCTATTAAAACATTGATCAGTGTGTGAATGTGGCTGAATGGAACGCGCAGTGTGGATAATATTCACAGTACAAAAGCAGAATCACCTGAGCTTCAAATGATCCAAATGGAACAATTAAACGTGGCACAATAGGACTGTCACATCTTTTGTCTCGCTTAAATAACTCAATTAATTTGATAATCTCTTCTTTTTTCGGCTGCAGCTAACCCGCTGTCTAAATCCTTTACTGACTGGAACACAGACAAAGACACACACACACACACACATCATCTTTCAAAGGATGCCAGTTAGTATCATTCACAGTGGCGCTTTCAGCCATTGGCCTCAGTGAGAAAATACCTCCTGTAGCTGAGCAACTGTCAGGATTACTTTAAATCCTTTGGTGGAAAAAAAAAAAAAATACAAGCCTCCCAGACACTGAGTGCGGATGATAAATAGGAAACTGAACAGATCCACAATAAATTGCAGTTGGGACGCCGCTGCTGAGGAGAAACACCAAAATAATCTGAGAAGAAATTAAAAACAGGATCCGGCTTATATTAAAAACATACACATGGGGCGATGCTGGTAGCCTATAGAGGTCCAGTTGCACATTATCTAATATAAACAATATATATAGACTTTTAAACATCATTTCATAAATAAAATGTACAGGAAGTAACTGAGCAGGTTACTTTTTTAAAAATAAAAAAATCTGAAAACATTTTAATGGTGATTTGCACCTTAAACTTTTTCACCGCCGTCTTTAATGACATAATTTTGTTTGGGTGTCTTGTCTACTTTCTGAAAAGATTGTATCAGTTTAATATGATTACTTTTTCAGTCTCTTTTGGTCTCATTTTTAAATTTTATTTTAATGGCAGACACCGAATGCCTGATGGGTAGACTATGAAAGGAGGAGGATAATGCAATAACAGTCTTTATAATTGTATCCCTGACAAAGTCTGATATGTTGTATTTTCATAAATACACTGGAATGTCAATAAATTAAAGTCTATTGATGTAGCCTATTGAACAAACTTTCCTTTCGTGGGTGTGATTTGAGTTGCTGGGCGATCTTGTTGGTTTATATAACTAGATGGAAAAAACATCAGGCAGATAAAAAATACTTTAAACATAAAGGTTTTTATTTCAATTTATCCAACTCTCCAAAACTACATGGGATGAAAACAAACAAATGTACATTCACATTATGGCACAAAGATGAGGCTCAGTATTTGCAACAGTTCATGTGTATGATTCAAAAGACACTGCAGCACTGTGTACATGCTTCTGACTGAAAATAAGTGGAAACATTTTGGCCAAGCGGTGTCTCCTTGCAGACATCTGCAGGTTGTGCGATCCTCTATCTCACTGCAGTCCAGTGAAAGCTAACAGAGCTTCCAGTCCCAGAAGAGAAGCACTGATCTGTGAGTGTATTCACACTTCAAGGGCTCCCATGTTCAGCTCAATGCTGCCGCCTTCCATCTATCAGTCGTCCAGACTCTTCACAGGCTGTTGTGCCTGTTTGGTAAGCGGCCTCAGAACCGTGCCCTCATTTCTCCTCTCGCTGTCCTCCGTGTAGAGGTTGTGCTGGTGAATATATTCTATCACAGAGTCTGGGATCAGGTATTTCACGCTCAGTCCCCGTCTCAGAGCCCGGCGGACCTCGGTGGCGCTCATCTCATTCTTTACCCATTCCCTCACCAGGAAAATGTTTTGACTGTGGCGGGAGAGCGTGTCCGACTCGTGCACGGCTCGCTCGGGCTCAAGCCCCCCTCGGCTGACGCAGACGAAGCCAAAACGCCCGGCCACTTCCTCCACGTGGTCGTCCCGCCACAGGCCAGGGATCTTGAAGGTGTCGAGGAAATCAGCTCCACACAGGAGCTTCAGCTGGGGACTGGGACCTGAGGGGAGATAGTGAAGAGAAAGACTTTTACTTCTTTACTAACCAAACTATCTCTGAATATTTACCATAAAAACAACAAAATGTGGTATGGCAAATATGAACATTCACATTGGCTACATATAAACAGGTTGTGATGTCTTTCATTTTGAAGCTTCCTAAAGATGAGAGAAGAGTTGATATGCAGTGAGGAGGCAGATATGATTCACTCTGAGTCTAAAAAATATCCATGATTAATAATTCTGATTTAAGACAGTTTATGATGCTTTTTTATGTGAAAAGTGCCTCATAAAATGAGCTTGCCTCAACTCAGACCTCTAAAACCGTTTAATCTTCAAAATATATTCACTCATCAGTCACCGGTACAATTTTGATTTTCTCCTGTCTCGACTCCGGCATCGGTAGATTCCCTCAAATGATTTTAGAAATAGATATTCAGCGATTCGTCTGTTCACTATATCAGTAACATTTCAGCTCAGTGTTGTTTTCTGTACAATTCTGATGGAGATAGAGTAACATAATCCTTAAGTGTTGCTAGTTTTGAATACATGGAAACAGTCCAGTGGGTGTTTGCCAGCTGGCTAGTCCACAATCAAGCTTAAAAACTGGCTGAGCGCCACAGAGTGCCCTTACTGTTGAGAAGCAAGAATCAAAAACAGGAGGCACTGATGATCAGAATATCCAAGAATAAGTAAGTGAGTAACATTTTGAAAATCTGACCATGACCAAAACTGACTTACCACTTCTATAAATCACATAACTTAGATATTTATAGGGCTGGAGGCTTAAGTAAATCAAAACAACACCAAAAAACTCAAACTGAATTTGTGAGCGGTTTTGAGAAGACTAAATAAAGTTAAAAGTGAAAAGGGGAAGCAAACAGAGCAAACGAGTGTAAGACTTTTTTCCCCAAAAAATATGCAAAAAAATATGTAATTTATTCTCTTCATCTCTGATGAACATAAGGGCTATTTTGTTTTTCATGAAAACTGTAATCTTTGTGGAGTGCTGTGAAAAAAATCAAATGTACTGATTGGCTAGCTTCTAGTTATACAACAACCATGATGTTCACATGTTAAAGCTGTGTATTTGTGATTTAGTTTCTCCACGCAACACACACACACGCACGCGCACACACAAAATCCCATTAAAACTATCCCTAATACTCTTTAACCACTGCTAGTCTGAAGCACAGAGCACCATTAGGCTTCTACTTTACACATGTTAAGCACAGGCACATTATGTGGGACTGATCCAAATCCTTGGCCCCCGGCTCTGTTAGAGGGCTTGTTAAAGATAACGAGATAAAGTAATTCGCTGAAAAAATATTTTATCAAGCACTGCATGTTTTGTTCAAGGAGAATACAGAATGCATTCTTATGTAGGCTCTAATCCCAAAAAGAGTATGTGAGTGTGTGCTTAGGCAGAGTAACGCTAATATTAGCATGCCAACGTGGTCACAATCACACTGTTGAGGTTGAGCAGGTATATTTACCTCGTGCACCAGCGAAATTTCGTGCTAATTTTCAATAAATATAGGAATGTCATTAGGATAGCAGTTATCTGGTCATAACCTGCTGGTAGGGCCAAGATTCATTCTCTGGGGACCACGAAGGTAGGAAAATTATATATTTAGCTTATCCAACATTTCTGTCTCAAAATGAGAAGAATTCACTGCCAGTGCCAAGAATTACAACCAATTATAAAATGCCTGGAAACAGCTGGTGGTCAAGAGGTTTCTGAGCTGACCCCAAGTTCACAACAATAAGAGGTTCTTACTTGAGAGGGGTGTGGTGGAGTCCACGTGCATTCCCCTTCTCTGCTCAAACTCCTCCAGAATACGCCCGTAATGATACCTGCCCAACAACCAAAGTCATGAGATACAACGTGTTTCATTATGTTTATATGCATACATTCATCATTTAACTTACTTTCTTTCTTTATGCACATGCTTACGCAACATGTTTCTCAATCTCAAGTGTTTTTCTAACACAGTTCAATTATCAAACTGAACTGTGTTAGAAAAAAGACAAACGTCTATGAGTCACAGAGGAACTTGTAAAACTTCACTGTTTGCAAGTAAAGCCTCTTAAAGACAAGTACATTTGCGTGTGTGTGCTGGAGTGATGTGATGCATGACGTGGCCTGCTCCGGACAACAGGCCACTTCATTCCTCGATCAGCAGCCGTGTTGCGCAAAACGCTGCTTAGAGACGACCAGCTCGGGAGGGGGGGTGGAGGGTGGCGTTAACTCATGAGGGGATTTGTGAGAAATGCAGAGTGCCGGAGATGGAGAGTGAATAAACCGGAGGACGTTCAATGAAGCAAGTGGAAAAGACATTTTTAAAATCAGCCTAAATGTCATACATGACATACAGTAGGTGTGTGCACTAATTCACTGTGAGGTACTTTTTTTTTTTCATTAGATTATGAATTCCCTTCAGCCAAACTGCAGAAATAAATTTTATATTTCGGGCACAGTAAACTTCTGTGGCCCATTACACAGACATCCTTTATTCACATCGCCTCTGCTCGCCTCTCTTCACACATATTCATGTCCCAGACAGGCTTTTGGAACTACAGAGTTTCCTCTCAACCAGTGAATTTAATAGCCCATGCCCCTTATTTCACCTCATGAAAAACCCAGAACTGACATGAGTCCAACCTAGTCTGGCAGCTCCCAAGAGACCACAACCTGTAATTTAGGCTCAGGGAACCTGGCAACACTTTGTTACATAAGCAGTTGAAGCTGGCATGCAGCACGGCGGCTGGAGGAGTAGCAGAGGAGACTACATCCCTGTAAACTGCTGCAGTAAAACTAGGACGTGTCAGAAAAGAGAAACTATCTCTCTTATGTCCCATCAAGGATGAAGGAGGATGTAACAGGAGACAGTAAAAGCTAATGGAAACAGAGAGCACACTCGAAAAAGGATATTTTATTTTTTATCTTATTCAAGGGGAAAGTTCAGGGTGTAATAATTAAAGTTTCAAGTGCTCTATAACAGATATAAAACTGAAGAAATGTTGATATTAACATTCCACTTCTTTGACTAGCAGCACACAAAAGGTACTTTTACAGTGTCTGGTCACACAAAGCCGTCGCCTTTTCTCTGTACTCTGCACAAATGACATTTTGTGGAGTAAATCTCCTCTCTGATAAACCACTGGAGCGACGATGGATGGACAGGGAATTACTTACTGTACTATAAATATCTATCCATGTCACCATGGATGTAATCAGTGATGTACTTTGACAACAGGCAGCACAGAGGGACGTTATCCTACACTTTCTCCTGCTTGGACCATCTCTCCTCTAAACTCTGCTGTTGCTGTGAACGTGTTTTATACCTCATGGTGACCACAGTCTCTGTCCAGTCTGGCTGCTGGCTCTCCCATTCATCAACCGTGACCCAGTCAGAGCTCTGGAGCGCCAGCTTTGCCATAGCAATGCGATGCTTTGCCAGTACGAGGCCTTGCTTTCCATAGCCGTCACTCACTGGAGACACGATGCCACCCACCACCTGGTACTGGCCTGGAGGGAGACAAGATTAATACAGTTTTTCTGGGTCATGACAGCCGATACAGAAATGGAATATAAATGAGTAGTAATCTCTGCGAGATACCGAGGCTAATATTATTACTGCTTTGTCAGATCGCACAGTTGAGAACAAATGCTTCAACTGATCTTTTTAAAACAGGGTGAAGACGACGTCTGATCGTGACATCAAGTATCAAACTATACCATAATTTATGATGAGTAATCAGTTTGAAGGGTTTAGATCTGCCTTACGCTCATTTTGATAGCAAATTCTATTTTTTAAAAAACATGGATTTGCACAAACATTCAGCAAAAACAGCTCATGTGTGCTGCGTTAAGTCATTTTCTAGTTACCCTCAAATTAGTCACCTGATGTCTTTTAGGTAAGGGGTCAAAGGGAAACTATAAGAGCATTATTTAGGTCCCTGCCCACTTACAGGCTGCACATAAAGCATCTTAGAGAGCGCTGACTCAGAACCAGTGTAACTTTAGGTATAATGATGTCGTTATGACCATGTGACCAGGCCAATATTCTTATTAAGAGCAGCTTTAGGGGTAAATGGGCCTGGGTTTACATAAGGAGATGTTCGCAGGGCTGTGTGGCAGCACATGTTAAGACACACAAGCTAAGGTTCTCATGCACACATTAATGACAAGGAATGCAACTTAGGTCTCTGCAGCCTCAGAAATACTTACTGATGTAACTGTTCCTCTTTGTTGATTCTTCCTGTTGTCTATAGTTCAACAAATACACAAGAATTTGGGGATGCTTTCAGCAGCACTAATCGATATTTGGGCCGCTTGGGGGGCTAGGACTCTACAACAAGCTGGAAACAAAGCCCTGTTATTGTCGTATAAAGATTCCACAGATAGCATATTAGCAAAGAGCCTGTGTTCACATCAGGATGACAGAAGCAGCAGCATTAGCATTCATTTGGAGTTGTGTTTATAGCAACCTGATATCTGAGTCCAATATTCATTCTCCTTTGAACTCCTGGATTCAACCAACTCCCGAGACAAATATCTGCATGTTTAGCTTGCTAGTTGTTAAACTTTGTATGTCTGCTGTTTGGTGCTGGACAGATAAGAAGTAGTACGTTTATCAGGGTTTGTCTGCTGGAAACAGCTGCCTGCTGCTGCTACTGGAACGAGGCTGATGAGAGAGCTGGAAGCAAATTCTGTAGACCATAAAAGAAAAACAATGACCTAAAGTTTAAAAAGCGCCACAGAGCTGGGTCATAATTCTCTATGACTTCTTATGACTTAATCACTGTGAGCAACCTCTCTCTCAATATACACAGTCAGTTGATTCATCGTTCATAATAATAATAAAAAAAATAAGAATATTAATTGGAACCATTATCCAGGAGCTTTTACAGCAACTGCTTTGACCCCTAAGGGTAATCCAGAAAGTCAAATAAAACACACAAACGATTAGCAGACACAGTGTCTGTGATGAGGTGCTGACCTGTGCTGTGCATGTGGTCTCTGGCCAGCTCAAACAGCCTCATGTGCTGGTTGGTGATGGGATTAAAGGACCCGCAAGCGAGCAAAACTAGTGGAACGCGGCGGGTAGCCATCTTGGTTTACCCGCTCCCACCACTGTCAAATGAACCTTGGAGGAAAGCAGAGGAAAGAGTTACTAAACACTCTAGGATTCACATGACGGGTGTCAGAAGAGGGAGAATCCTCTTCTAGAGCATTACAGGATGCTGTACAGAAAGACTAAGATTGTATATGTCCAAAAGTCAGCACCTGTCAAGTTCTAACATTATGCAGAGTTTCGCCTTAGTTGCATTAACCTTAACAAACAATTTATAATTTATTGGGAGTTTGTACTTGCAATGTATGAGTACAGTGTTAGTATAGGTGGCCCCACTGAGAGGTAACCTGTAGAAATAGAAACTCTCTGTCCATTTGTCATTGGGACACCCAAAGCAGTTAGAAACACAGAATAGAATAGATGTGGCGGCATTTTGCTGGAGTCAGACACCGGAGGAGGGGGTGAACAACTGCAGTGGCATTTTGTTTTAATGTGTACATGCGTGTGTAGAGTGCCTAGAGGGAAATTAACAGCAGCCTCTGTGCATTATTTGGAACGATGGTTTCTTTCAAGCACCCTCTCTGGCAGGAATCCAACATAGTTTGAGCTTATTTCTCTTTAAAAATGACTTTTCTTACTTAATGTATGCTGTGTAATACCTGAATCACGCCTTTAAGACAATGTTTTAAAGCGTCGGGTTCCTGTTTGACCACTTGTTATTTGTTCACATAATAAAGCTGCCACCAGAATGTGTTTTCTCGGCCTCGTTCTTAATAAACACACACATATACCTCCAATGTGATCCAATACAACAACTCTGCCATAGATTCTATGGTTACACACTCTGTTAGAGAGGTACTCATTTAACTATTGTAACGCTGACTACTCTTAGTGTTAACTATGAACTCGAAATTTATTAAATTAAATTAGTGTCGGGCTGTGGGTGAAGCAAACACAAGAGGACAGCTTCTTCAGTCTAACTTGAATACTTTAATGTCCGCTTCAGTCACTTATATTACAGACAAGGTGTACCATAAAATATAGTTTCTGCTCTGAAGTAAGGAATAGAGTAGAAATACTATAGAAATATTATTCATTCAATAATGCCAATTATTTTGTAATCTTGACACAAATAAATCTCACTGTATATTCTTCCCTCTATTCAGATGAAATGTCCTTTCAACAGTTATGAAAAAAATATTTTCATCTTACACTATTATGTTTACTATTGAGGCTGTAGTTTGCTGTCGTGTTAAACTGGACTGCATTATATCGACAGGTGTTTCTAATATTTGGACTAGCCCATTTACTTACAAGAGAGAGGCAAAATATTAAAAACACCTCACAATATAATGGACTCCTGTACAACAACAGCACCCACTAAGAAAGAAAGAAAGAATGAAAGAAAGAAAACATAAATTAAAATGAACCTATAACACAGTAAACACAGATAACCTGTAAGATAAATCTGGACTTAAACCTGTGTAAAGAAACTGTGACAGTGTCACAAAAAAAAATGAAATATTGTAAAAGTAGAATTGATTGCAGAGTTCTTGTATTAGATCACACTGGATTGTACAAGTATTCACATAACAAAAACATTTACATTTTATTATTTCGGTTGCATTTTATTTCTCACTTACTGCTCCTTGCTTAACCATTTCTCATGCATTTTACATTAGGGGCATTGTTTTTTTGTTTTTTTACTCTATGTAACTCAGGAAATAAACAAACGACGTTCACGACTATAAATAATCAAATAAACTTCTTCCTGAAGGAAATATTTGATGCAGTACTGCTCAGACAGGTGCAGACAGGTTCAACAGACCAGACACTGTCGACTTTCTCACTTCAGCTATAAACTAATATGATTATTAGACACAGAAACTATCAGCTACAGCACATTGACAGTATTATTTAATTGAAGAGGAGAGCACATATTTTGCAACAGCTTTGACTTTGAACGAGCGGCTAACATTAGTTAGCTTAGCGGACAGAGCTACACACACAGCGACAAACACGCGTTAGAGGGGATGTACAAGTGACACTGAGCAGTAGTGTATTTACACTGTCCTGTTATAAAATTCACATTACACAAGAGTAAAAATAATAATCTGTTTACCTTCTTCTCACATTGTTGCTATGCGGTGACTGTGTCACACTCTTTCCACTCCCCCAGTCTGAGCAGCCCTTCGCTCGATGGTTCCGCACAGGAAAAACAGGCTCAACAGCGACCCCTGCTGGAAGAAGCAGTGCCGGAGCTCTCCATGGTACTGACATACACGGGCCAAGCGGTTGGTAAGTTTTTGTAATTACACACAGTTAAGATGGTCAACAGTTTTATAATAGCTACTTGTGTGAGACCAGTGTTACACTGGCTTTCAGTTTAACACGTTTTGGGTCCTCCGTTGCTGAAGACAACACTTTCCCAGAAATAAAACCTGCTATAATAATCAGCTGACCTTTACAGCAGCACATCATCAAATATCTACCTGCTCCTGGTAACCTTTCATTGTTGTTAACTGCTTGTCAGATAAAAAGGAGAAGCTTTGTCGGACACTAATTGAATGTCTGTAGTGCAACCTACAACTGATTATAAAATGGCTGTACCGCAAATGGCTTTTCCAATAACAGTGCTTTGTCGCAGAGGGACAAGAATAACTTAAAAATAATGTGAGGGTTCATATAAGTGCAGTGGCATTTCACAGACACAGATTTCACTGGCATATACAAAAAATTGAGTAAAATCCCAAATGAGGACAACTATGCCTCCAGGAATTGAACATGCTTGCATACTGTATGTGCATGAACAAACATGTAGCTAATTTCATGAACCGTGGGTTACACAGGCCTTTTGTGTTTCAAGTCTAGGTTCATTAGTGACCTCTTTTTTTGCCACTGCTTAGTGCGTATTCATTAAAGTGCCTGCACACCAGCAGAGAGGAGTTTGTTTTATCCAATAATCAACACGAGGGTTAGTGCAGATACACAGAAAAAGAGCTCCCAGGGTTATTTTCTGTGTGGAGGAACATTTTTTGGTCTGATTGTTTTGCCGGTAATACTATTGTAACATGAAGATAAATTAGATAATAGTTTTGAGTTGGCAACCAGGCATAGATAGTGTTTCCTGATAGCTCACATATACTGATCACAGAGTTAACATTTGTGCTTCCCCAGGAAGGCAAATTCTTAATAAAAATAAAGCTTTTATCACAGTGAGGATTCAGTACCTTAATGAATGAATCTCTTTATTAATAATATTAATAATTTAGCAGTCATAAACTGTTGAATTATATATTAGTCATAAACTGTTTGGGCTTGCAAGAGATGCTGGAAAAAGTTGATAGTAAAAAAACAAACAAACAAACAAACAAACAAAACAATCAGCCTTCCAGCAATACTTTCAGTGATGTCACATAAATTGCTCCTTCTGTCCCCGATCTTGAGTGATTTCTGAGCTGATGGTGTGACCACGAGTAGAAGGGCAATCTGTTCATTGCACCATCTTTCCCATGTCACTGCTCTGCTGTAACTTAGCTGCCACTACCCATGGAAACAGCCAATTGGGAGCATGTGTGTGTGTAAGTGACTGTGTGCATGTAAATGTGGTCCTCAGTGTGTGTGTATGTGTGTATGTGTGTGTGTGTGTACGTGTGTGTGTCTGTTCTATCTTTGTTATCCTCTTAACTCACTTGAGGTTTGCCCTCTCTCTCTCACTAATCCCCCAGAACACACACCCACACCCAACAGAAGACCAAACATGGGGGAATAATTGAAGAACATACGGCCGTTAGAGAAAACCAGTGATTCTGCCACAGGGTGAAAACTGAAAGACTCAAATCTGTGAGGGGGAGTATAGCTGTGCTGTTTGGGCTCTTGTTAGGAGGATACGGCTGGAAAAACATCACATATAGCAGCTGCTTCATTTGATTATGAAAGGAGTACTGCTGTAAAAAAAAAAAAAAAAAAAATCCACAGTTCATGCTACTTCTTAATTAAAGTGATATATTTTGTTTTACATTTCCCAAACGTAACGTACACAGGCACTGCATGGAGGGTAACAGCTAATATGCTGGCTTGAGGATGCACATGGGTTACCAACTAATCTGCAAACCAGAACATCCAGCAGGTGGGTATCAGCGATGTTTGGCCCCTCATCTAAGATTAAATCTGATCTTGTATGCTAATGTCAACCAAATGTTAGTTAGTGTTAGTGTTAGTTAGTGTTTTTTTTTGGTTTTAATGGGTAATTTCACCTTTTCGGGCCTCTAAAATGTAAAACAAAAACAAATTTTTTGCTTAAACAATTAGTAGCTAGATGTTACTTTGTTAGCAAACACTGATTTAGAAGTTTCATCATGTTGTGGTCCTCTAGCTCTCATTGCTCCATTTTTCAGGGATGTGGTATAAATCTTCTACCTTGCCATAGCTTGGGGTTTATTGAATTGATTGAATGACTGTACCTGTACTCCTGTAGAGGAATGCAATCACTGTCAGTTAACTTACTATTACAGCAGCCCTTTCCTGGAGTGTCAAAATCAATCTTTTCACTACACCAACACACGCACACTCACTCCTTCCCTTCATCCCTTGCTCCTTCTCTTTATCAAACTTGCCAGTTAAAGCAAGATTTTGCCCCCAAATGAGACTATTATTCTTCAACATAAAAGTGGCCAATGTGTCATGTCCGTCATTTTGGAGCACCCACAATCAATGGAGTGTGAAATACGTTTTTAAATGGATTTACTGTTCACCCCGTACAAACGCAGCCCTGTTTTAGGAACCTTTATTTGACATTATTAAACATTAAAGAGTCGATTATGTTTTATTTTGAAAACTATTAACCGGAAATGTTGTTTTATTGATGCTATCCAAACGTCAGTCTCGCGCTCTCTCTCTTCGCTCACAGCACACAGTGACTGTCTCTCTACCCGCCGACTGCCCCCCCCGCGCGCGCCAGACCGGCTGAAAACATCCTCGCGCTTGGGAGGTGATCCAGGATTTGAGAAGAGGAGAGGACGAGGAGACATCACCTACACACCCGGACACACCATGCAGATACTCGGGGTCCCTTTTTTGCTGTTTTGGCTCATGTGGGGCCACTCCTGCGCACTCGGCGGAAAAGGTAGGAAGATGAAAAAGAAAAGGAAAAAGAAAAAAGAAGGAGGGAATGGTTTGGAAATGTTTGGCTGGCTTTTGTTTTTTTCGCGTTTGAGTTGCACAAGTTGGCAAGGAGAGCGACAACCGTCCGTCCAACAACTTCCTCGCCGTTTAGGCATCTTTTTTTTGGCTGTGTGTCGTTAAGTTAATTAGCTTAATGTGTGCTTTTTTTCCTGAGGATTTATTGACTTTTAAATTAAAGTACACTTAATGTCAGACAAGGCAATTAGCAGGACGTGTTCACAGTGGTGGGAAATTACAGCTTTGTTGTTAGATAGTCTTACTGTGAGACGTTGATGTCGGTGGGATAAATGAGAAACGATATCCGCAGTTATACATTAAGGGTACATTATTGATTAAGTTTTTATTTGAATATATACAGTTACAGGTAAAGAGTAGAAAAAAACATTTAAAATGCGACATTTCGAAATCTAAAGAATTGTATATTACATAAAACAACAAAAAGCAGAAGCTCCTCACAAAGAAACGGGTTATCTTGAAAAATGACTGAAATGATTAGTTCATCATCAGACATCCGCTAATCAGTTGACATTAATTGACTAACTGTCTCAGCCCTGATCACTATTCCACTTCACATATTGGCACACAAGCATTTATGTCACCCTTAAAGGTTACTGGGAAACTCTTTTTTCCACATGATGCTATGTCTTGAGGCGTCCCCTGCATGCCCCAGTTGCTTTTGAAATGATTAAGACCATAAACACAACATTTATTGAGGAAATCAGCGGGTGCGTTGTTGGTCATGACTGGCTGGATGTCCAGTGATCTGGAGATGATTTCTGTCCACGGTAATCGATTATTGCTCGGGGAGGGCAGCCACGGTCAGGGCGTTGCATTCAATCACATCCTCAGCCTGTGATACTCTCCATCTCTCACTCATACACTCACACACACACAGAGCGTCGACTGGTGTTGCTTGTGAAGGACAGCGTCGGTTTACAGTGGGATTAATTGGGTCTCTGGAGTGAGACTGCTGGGCTGCCTGGCTGTCTGCGCTCAACCAAACATTATCATTATTTTCCCTGTTTATAAAAGAACTCCATGTGGCCGTGAGCCGTAGGGAAGGCTAACTAGGTTTAGGCTAAGTTTAGAGTCTTCACTGACTCATGTGACCATATTCACACTTGACGTTGACTGTGTAATGCACTGGAGGACAAACATCATAATGTTACCAAACATGTCTGAATTTGCTTTGACTCAGTCAGATTTTTTTTTACCCCTGACTGCTTGATGTGCGAGAGGGACACACAGAGTGAGTTTGCAAGTAGGTTTGGTGTTTACAAGCTCAGCAGAATATAGTACATACATGAGACAATGCTGCTGAATACCTTGACATGTCAGGAAAGAGACCACAGCAGATGAATGCCAAAGAACGCAGACAGAGAGGATTAGATGGGTGCTGAAAGAGAAAGAAAGGGAGGGAGGGGAGAAAAAAAAATCGAAAACAAGATCAGATTTATGAGTGTCTTTTCAACAGAGCCGTCGAGCTGCATTATCCTCGCCCGAACATAAATCGTGAAAGCGACGTGGAACGCAGGAGCATAACTCAGGTTTTCCTCTTCTGTGCAATGACTGGTGAAACAATGTCTGATGGAAACTGCTCTGCCCGTCCTGACGCTCTTTTCCTCTTTACTGTCATTCATGCCCTTTGTGTTTTCTTTCTTTCCTCTGATTTCTCACTTGTTTTGCTCTGTCCCTCACTCTCTCTCTCTCTCTCTCTCTCTCTCTCTCTCTCTCTTTTGCCTTTTGACTTCACGTCACTGTTTGGTTGCTCCGCTCCGTCGAGCTGATGCCATTCAGAGGGCAAATGTCACAGAGAGAGAGAAGTGTTTCGTCATTCTCCTCCCTGCTTCTTTTTCCAAGCCCCAACCGTCTTCGTTCTGATTTCCAAAGCTGCTTCTCTCTCTCTCTTTCTCTCCCTCTCTCTCTACAGCCATGGATTCAATTTCAAAGTTTTATGGGCTTAAGTGAGATGTATAAATGGCGAGGCAGTCTTCTTTCTGTCTTACTTTGCCTTCTCTCATCTGGAGAGTGTCACATTCTCACTCTATCCCAGGTACCTCTATTACCGCCCCCCTCCTCAGTCCCATTTGTATGCTCTCCCTTTCCTAGCCCATCCAGATTTTCTGTGTTTTACTCTGTTTGTACCTTCTCTCAGCCTCCCTCCAACTCAAACCCTCTGTCTTCTTTACTGTCCGCCGTTATGATTTTGTTTGGATTCCTAATTACTCGCAAAGGAGGAAGAAAAAAAAGTTTGCTATGCATAAAAAGGTGCGTGCACGACAGGCAGCCGTGTTTAAAAAAGACTGAGTACCCTTGTGCTTTGTACTGGCATTTATAAGTGTGTGGAGGATTGTCAGGTCTGTGCTGCTGCTGGAAGTATATTCAAATTAAGGCAGATATGTAAATGAATGTCCTAATTTGGATGTTAATTACTCAGCACGGCTAATTATAATATGTCTGATGAGGCGTAAGGTGGAGGAGAGGAGCAATGGAAGGTCTGCCATTGGATGATATATGTGTGGTGATGAGAGAGAGAGAGAGAGAGAGAGAGAGAGAGAGAGAGAGAGAGAGAGAGAGAGAGAGAGAGAGAGAGAGAGAGATGTTTGTGTACAGGGCTGTGTGTATATGGCAGTATTACACCAGCTGGTCCAATGGCCCCGGTGGGGCTTTCTGGTCAGCACTGCTCAATATGTGTTGGATAAACATTGCATGCGGCGCTGACTTCTGAGAGGCACCCTCACACACTGTTCCCCCATTCTGTCACTAATGCATGGACACACACTCCCAAACTTTGAAACTATCTGAGCAAAGACTTTTTTTATTTCTTAATAAAGACACACCTATTTTCCCCTTGGAGCTTCACCAGGTGGCTGATTGTCAGTAAATGACTGTAGAGTGTGGCACTGTAGAGGAGACAGTGAGTCAGGAGGACACAGTAGTGGGAGAGGAAGCATTTTTTTATCATGTATTTATTGATTTAAACCTTTATATAATGTGCATGGTGATTCTAATTATTTCATCATAACCTTTTTTATTATTTAATAACTTTCCTCTGTATGCTTTGGGAACACAAATGTAGGTGACATCAAGAGATTTAGACGCACAGAGGAAGAAGGCATTGGATAGATACCAACTATGACCCTACCACATGAAAAGACAGAGGGGTACGGGGTTTAGCTGCTTGATTCCACCGGGAATGGTTGCAATGCCAGAGGTGATTGCGCCCATTTTAGACAATGCTTGTGATTCCTTGCGTTTCAGAACCATCCCAGAAGCGCCTGGTCAATTTTTGATGGAAGCTGCGACAGCCACATCAAGCAGCATAGGACAGATTGAGCTGGCCAGAGAATCGGGTAAATTTTCAAAATAAAACACCCTGTACAGCCGATCATAAAACCAGATATGGGAAACAATTTAAGGTTGTAGCCTCCTTACTCATGAACCAAGGAGAAGTAACCAAATCTGAGCCAGTTAACCAAATCTTGCGGGCTTTATTTACTTCTGAAACGCTCCTGGTGGGGTTTGAAGCTGTGTGGAGAATGGACCAAAACAGTGTCGAGGCTGCAAGATCACCGTACCGTGCCCAGTGAAATCAAGACATGAGATGGGGACACATTAGACCTGTTTATGAAACTGATTTTGGGTGTCTTGATTGATCAGACCAAGTTGGTCAAGCTGATCTATGGGATTGTCTACCAGTTGTTCAGTGTGTTGTGTGTTGTCTAGTGTATTCTCTCACTGACTCCAGCTCATCATCAATTTTGCCCCAAGCTTTAGTCAGTCCCACTTAAGAATATATTAGGGTGTCAGTGGGAAGCATGAATTAATTCGGTGTAATGTAAGGGCTCAAGAAAGAAACCGTCATATCAGCTGGATGCAGTTGCGTCACAATGTGTTTGCCCTGCAGCTCAATCGTGTCTCTGTTGCAATTAAAATAAGGTTTCACAAGTGGAGTGTCTTGAAGCAGCGCTTTCTTCAGAAGCCATGTGTTGTAGTACTGAGCACATTTGAAGCTTATTTGTGATCGATGTGCTCACAGAAACTTTGATTGTGCTTTCCTTTTTACTCACTTTAGACGTTGCTTAATAAGTCCATAACAAAATTAACTATATAGTTAATTTCAAGTTCATGCTAATTGACACTAAGTATAGACATTTATACACATTTCCAAGTGACTTTCGTGCTTCAGAGATGCTAGCCGCTTCTTCAAAAATAGAGCTGTGTGTGAGCCACGAGTGAGACTCTCACAGAGCTGAGGGAAATTGGTGCAGAGGACCAGAATGAAAACTGTGAAAAGTAGTTATTTGACACAAATTATTTGGCTGGATTGTGTTTGAAGACAGGTCTGCATGGTTATTCTCCTTAACGCAGACGTGAGTTTAGCAGTTTTTAAATTCTTCAAAGCTGGATTAAAATGATCTGTATCTGTTGAGTGAGCAAAACTTAAACTTGCAAAAGTGTATGTTTATTAACATTTGAGGCGTTTTAGGGTGAACCTCTTACACAAAGTTATTTTCAGATATAAACTGATTGGTATTTTGATTTTAGATTAGAAGATAATTATGCATGTATTGATTATGACATTATTTCTAGAATTTTATACGCAGAGTTAAATACATATATAAAAAAATATACAACTAAATAGAAAAGTACCCTCAAAAAGAGCCATCCCTAAAAAGAAACTCTGAAAAAAATTTAACATTTACATTTTACATTTTAGCTACTTGTAAATTACTGCTCGTGATCCTTCACTTATCATAAATTATATTACTACTGAAGTGTGCAAATGGTGGAAACGATGTGGAGCGCAAAATAACACCAGTAACACAAATGCAGGGACGCACATGAGAAGTATGTACATGTACATGACTGTATTGCCCCAGTGTATGCTGGGAGGCTTCTCAACACACTTGCTTTGCGTAACTGCAATCGCATGATCAGCACAGCCCGTCAAATGAAATTTTGAACACTTAATATATGGGCAAATAAGAAGACCTCTGGATGTTGTGGTTTTGTCTTAAAATAATAAAATATGCTCTTAAAGGTCCAGTATGTAAGATTTAAGGAGCTCTAATTATAGAATGGGATTTGATATGCAGCATTATGTTTTCATTAGTGTACAATCAACTGAAAATAAGAATCATGTTTCTTTTATATGTACAGATGTCACAGGTCCTCTTCTACGGAGTCTGCCATGTTGAACTGCCATGTTTCTACAGTAACCCAGACGGGACAAACTAAACACTTAGTCGATATAGAGCCTCTCATGTTTTTCGTATGTTGCTACATAGTTAGAAGAAGAAGGTGACGTTTCAGGTGGTTTGTAATCAGCAACTATACCATCCTACACATTGGTCCTATATGGTGAGATATATATTTTTTTGTTTTGTGTAACCTAAACATGCAAAACTACCAACTGTGAGAAAAGGCTGGTCCTCAGAGTGTGGCTGAATAGAGCAATACTGAGCAGCAACTCGCAGACTGCACAGTGCTTCTGCTGTGTCCCATGAGCGGGTGTCATTGAAATGTTTTCTATTGTCTCTATGTACACAGGCGTAGCAATCCTTTATTAAACAATAGGCCGTGGTCTGTTGTGGCTCATGATAAAGCCTGAAGTTATGAAGACATGCACCACTGCACGCTATTTTAATTATAATCCCAATACAAACTTATTAGCCCGCTCTGTGTTTGTATACCTAATAAAATGTGTTAACATTGGAGTGCGTGTTCATGTCCAACCAAATATACGAAACGCGCACAGAAACACACACACAAACGCACCCACTCACACATCGATTGAGTCATCTTCTTCATCTCCCTTTCAAGTTGTCGTGTGTGTGTGTGGGAGCCTCGTATAGTCGGCCCAAACCCTCATTTTACGCTTTGAAATGGCTTTACGTTTGATTTTTTTTTTTTATTGCTTTTGATTTCCCTCTGTAGTAATCATGAAAGAGCCATGTATTTTCCATCATGAAATGTGATTCTAGAGATGTTTTTACAACCACAGGTTTTTGTGAGTGTTGGCGAAGTAGGCCACAAAGTGAAACTACATAGTGTAACATCACAGGTGCTACTGCAAGTCATGCCAAAGGGAATTCTTTTAAGTCTTCTAATACTTTACCTACAAGGCAACTCAGTGTGTGACTGAAAAACAAATCACTTTTTTAAAGAACAAAGGAATATTTTGAGAGGACACCGAACATTACTCTCTCTCTCTCTCTGTGTGTGTGTGTGTGTGTGTGTGTGTGAAAACATTCAGAAAGCAGAGGGTTTGTGTGGTTTTACTCACGCCTTCAGTCACGTCTTCATGCGTGCACACTCGTGCACCTGGTGTACCTGGAGCTACAGTCGCTGCTCAGGAAGAAAGGAATCACAGCAGGGAGGGAAAATGAAAGCATGTCCTCAAGAAGAAAGGTTTTAATTTTCATGAGTCATCAGTCAGATTTGTTATCTGTTTCTCTCTGTCTGTCTTCTTGTTTTTTTTTCTCTGTCTCTGTCTCTGTCGTTGCCTCTCTTTTCCTCTCCCTACCTGATTTTTGTGTGTCAGTGCCAATATTCCCGTTTCTCCTCTCAGATCACTTCTTATATTTTCATCTTCTCCTTCCTTTGTAAGGCTGCCAGTCTCGAGCCTCACCTCACAACGTAGAGTGTGTCCTCACCTCTGCCACTGCCCTTCATGTCTCCTTTTTTTTGTACTCTTCCTCGTCTGGACTCGCCTTCGTTATTCAGTCTCTTCTAGCATTGCTTTTATAAATCATTTAGACAATGTTGTTATGAACTGTGTTTTCAGGTGACATTGCTGCGTCCAAATCTGTTGTTGTGTGAGCGCAACACATTCGTATATCATGTCTCTTGTGCGTGTGTAATGGATTGTGCAAAATCCATCATAGGGACTTAGCATGTACCAATATGGCTACCTGAGACACCTGCTAATTAGATGCTTCATGCCCCTCTGGTTTAGATTACTTTTATAATGTGATGTTATGTTGCAGGGAAAGGAATGAAAATTTGTATTACAGGCAGTTTGAAAAATACTTCTGTGTATCATCTTGTCATACAACTTAGTATTTCATTCTGTTTTCCTAATTACATTTTCTCCTGAAAAATGATTGATGGGGAAAAAAAAACACTGATTCAAGTCTCACTTTCCTTAATTATTCCACACTGAAGTGGGAAAAGTTTTGATGTTCTAAAATAAATATTCATATACTGTAATGTGAAATGGGCAGTTCATTTCTTTTGAAATATTCTTATGTGGAGATGTTTGTTGTTTAATTAAAAATTATGCTGAGAGACCAGTGGGAATAAGAGAAACTCCTTCATTTTCTGTTCTTTCTAGGTTTTTTTTTTTTTTTAAGAAAAAAAATTCCTTTTTCTTCTTTTTTCTTGTGCGTTTCTCTTTTTTTCTGCTCACCTTGCCCATACTCGGTTGCAGAAGTTATTATGTGTTTTTGGCAGGAAATAAATATGTTAAATATAAAAGAGACATAAAAAGACACTTTCTAATTTCGTAAAATATAATCTTTATTTTGTTTTGTTGTTGCAAAAGCCTAAAAGAAGACTAAATACAAATAATCTGAATACAGAAATTGGCATGTCCTCCTCATGTATTAGCTGCAATGGTTTACTACCTGCTCAAATATTGACTTTTGTGAGTCACTGCTCCTGTAACAGGAAGTGTTCTCCATGGAGTTAATGACCTTATTTGTGGTCAGAATTTTTTTGTTGTGTGTGTGTGTGTGTCCACATGAAAGATAAACTGTGTGCTTAGGGCTTATGAGGCCATTTACACAATATTCCCATGAAACAAGAAGTGTGATTGTGTGTCACCCACTGCATGTTTCCCCGATCCATAAATTTGGACGTGTCAGAACACAGCCTCAATTTCCGATTTGTAATTTACTCTCCGTCTTTGCCTTTGGTTTTTCCATTTGCAGTGTTTTTGATGTATAGTCTGTCATTACCCTCTGAGTCATTTGGTCCTCCTCTTCCGGACACACTTCCTATATGATCACCTGACCTTTCAACCAGACTGCTGAGTTCATCCTGTTGTTGATTCACACATCCTCCATGCTTTCCACCTCTCTCTTTCTCTCTACCTCTCTGCCTCCCTGCCTTCCCCTAAGGAACAAGCAGTATTTCACCACCCACCACTCTTGTGTCAGTATAGCAACATTTCCCATCAAGTCCATGTCACAACAGATGAGTTTTAATTTTTACTTACTCTGTTGTAATGACATTTTCTGTTTATTTTATCCACGGTCCACAGCTTTTGCTATTACAACTCTGTTCTATGTCAGCAAAAAATCCTATTAATCTTTCTGCAATTTCAGCATTGTTTTTGCACAGTCTGATAACGGTGCTTACCCAGGTTTTTTTCAAACTCATTATTGTTAATCGATTGACATTCGTAATCACAGATGCGAAATGAAACATCCCCTTTATCAGCGAGAGCTTGGCCGGGCCTTTAGGCACTCTTATGTACAAAAACTCACACCAGCTTACACTCATATACGACAATGATATCTTTGTCTGAGGAGATATTTTCATGTGTTGCGTCAGTGTGTTATAATTGATTTGATTTGTCTGGCTTGAAACCATTTGTCATTCATCATTGACTTTGTTGTTGTGAAAAGATAGATGGTCTACGCTGGCAGTCCTGTCCTGTAATGTTCGTCTCTCATTCTGAGGAATGTTACAGGTAAAATACATGGGACACGGAAGATCAGCACTATTTTTGCAGAGTAGGTCTACGTCTTTTTTTCTGTCTGTTAGCCCTCACACGGGTAAAAACTACATAGAACTGTGATGTCATCGGACAGTACTCCGTAAAAATGTGATCGAAGATTCGGAAAGCGATAGATGACTCACATCGTATTTATTTACCAGCTGATATGGCGATATATTGTGACACATAATATCGACATGTAGCAGGCTGTCTTTTAGTTAAGATGACTATGTTCAAGGTATATTGCAGTACTTGATATTTTTTTTAGTTTTACACAACTATCAGCAGTTACAGTGACCCTTAAAGGAATGAAAAAGGTAAGGTTGGTTTTTGGTTGATCAGATGCTTTATTTTAGCTATACAGAATATTATGTCTCAAAAATATCAAGTATATTTCTTTAATAACATCAATGCAGCAAGATTCAATACTGTAGATAAGCTGATGTACATGGTACAATAACCAGGTCAATAATGTCAATACCGTCAATACTTGTATGTCAATACTTGATAGTTTTGTTGAAGGAAAAGTTAAAAAAACAAACAACAACAATAAATAAATTCAAAAACAAATCCTTCCTCCTTTATCTCGTCTGTGCTGTCTGATTAGACAGATACAGCAGACAAAAAAAAAATTGTATTATGTTTTTTTTTGTGAAACAACAGAATGACTCCTTTGTTTTAAATAAACTTTAATGCATTGTTTTTCGAGAGACAAAGGCAGTCAGATGAAAGAAATGACGGTCTTCCAAACAAAAAGGAGAAGTAAGAACTCTTCAGACTACCTGTCATGATTAACCCACGGCTGAACTGTTAAGTTTCTATTAAAATGCCAAGGCTTTGTATGTGGATTGCTCACCCCCATATCTCTGTGGCACTTTTCCTCTGTAATTATAGTCAATTTTCCTCACAAGCAGACAATAACTTTATTGTATTGAGTTGAAAAGACAGCGCCACCATACTAGCACATCAGAGTGTGAAAGAGTGCAAAAATTACTTTTGAAGTTCAAAGCGAGGCAATACTCGAAACAGTCAGCCTCTTCGCTATGGCAACATGCACTTAATATCCTCTAGGGACCAAATATTTTCACCAGAACACTGTTGTCAGAAATATGCTTTTCTCTTCCAGATTATTGGATGAGTAAATTCAACCTTACAGGCAATAAAAATTTTACAGCTTTCATTTTACCATTTATGCGATCCACTGGCAGCATTGACTATGTCACTGAAATATGTTGTACATTTATAAAGCAATAGGTCGAAGTGGAGCGCATTGCCATGACAAATGTGTCATTAACAAGCCAGTTACATTGTGTTGAATATCTGTTATCGCTCACCTTTTTAAAGCTTGGATTGGTGTTTTGAACCTGGGATTACACTTTATGACATATCACAGGCGATAGATATTTAGTGAGAGAAAACTGAGTGTTTTTTTTTTTTTGTGTGAAGGAAATCCAGTGCCCCAGAGGCGTTTCTGTGCGGAGAGAGGAGGAGTAGAGGGTTGGAGAGGGTCACAGATGAAATAACCAGAATGAAAGTGAATGGACTGATCACACCGCTTGATGTATTGGTTTGGGACGTACTAACATTAAAGCACATCAGTCCTCCCTCCTCCTTTCCTTTCCTCTCCTCTCCTTTCTGTCTGTCTGACCACTCACCCATTTTTAAAGGTAATTGGCCAAAAAATGGTCCTGACTTGTCATGGGAAAAGAAAGCACTCCTTTTAGCAGCTGTGGTAGCTCCTCCTGCAACTTACAGATATAATGACTGTTCGTATTGGCCATAACCATGTTGTTTTTCTGCCTACCTCCTTCGTACTCTCTCTCCCAGAGCTTCCCTTTTCCCCAAAGGCCCCTGCTCTGACATCCTCCCTCCTTCCCTCATGCACAATTAGACGCACAAACACACACACGCACACACAGACACACTCACTCACTTAGCAACTCTTCAGCCTCTGTAATAAGGCTCCTGTCCTCTCCAGTAATAGGGATCAGCTGTGAGTGGAGTGGTCCAAGATGGCAGCTCCACAAAGGATCAGACAGATGCATGTGGATGAGACAAATCAGGGAGAAGATGGCCAGCGTACTCCTCTTGTTAACCCTGTGACCTTTGCCACTCTTCCTTCTTGCCCCCCCTTGGATGACCGATTCTGTAAGACTGCTCACACTGGTAGAAGCCAGGCTGACACGTCATATAATATTAAAGAGCTACTCTGTTTACCTCTCAAGGTGCTGTTTGCCTCTCAAGCATCATTTCTTTATTTAGACAGTAGCCTGGAGAAGCAAAGTGAAGGGAAACACTGGTAATTGCTTTGGGAGTCATGACAGAAATTCACCATTTTAGATTTTACCGGCTCTTACAGGCATTCTGCTGACTAGCATCATTATAATCAGAAGACTCTCTTCTCTTAGTTGCGTGTTATTTCGACTGCCTTTGAGAAATGAGGACGATTTTGTAGTCATGGTGCGATGTGAAAAAAGTATGAGGCAGTGATGCTACCCTCTTTGTTATTGAAGAATATGTAATTCATCCCTGTTGTCAAGATATTGATTTTGGAAGAAAAGTGATGATAAACAGTGTTTTCTTTCCCATACTGATGCTCGTGGTAGATTAAAACAAACTGCTGAGGAGTAATGTGGCTTGGCTTATTATTAAATTCAGAAAATGCCCTCCACAGTCTTCTTATGGTGCAATGGGAGTAAAATACTTCAAATATATCACATTTCCCCCTGTAGCGACCTCACCACCCATATTTCTTTTGCCGAGAGATGACATAGAAAACAAATGCCATGGAGAAAATATTGGCAGCGCTATGAATTTTCACATAAATGTCTTTCCTGAATTACAGTTCATTCGGCAAACCACTGAAATCTGAAGCACCGAGTTGTGTCTTATTACCGGATACGCGAAGCCAAATAAGGATGGTTTGACATATGTTGACATGGCTTTCATGTTGCAGCAGACTGACATCATGCATCATGCACTTGTCTATCCACATGCACTGTCAACTCAGTTTCTTCAATATCATTAGGTTAACTATTATTATACTGTCTGTGCAAATGCAGGCGCTAGTCACCTCCAGTGCCCTTCTGGGTATTGAACCTTCAGATTTCTTGTTGATATTTTTTTTAAAAACTGACGGCGGACAGTGGTGCAGTAGAAAATGCAAAAAAAAAAAGCCAAGGACAGAAGAGAAGAGATACGTAGAGAGGAAGAGAGAGGCAAAGATAAGGAAAAGAACGGGGGAAAATGACAAAAAAGGGAAGATAAAGGGAGAGAGGCTGCACGGTGTGGCGATGTTTGCCATTGCCACTCATTGTTTGGCGGTGTGAGCAGTCGGTGGCAAGCCCCAGAGTGATTCATCATGATTATGTGGTGGTAGGCAGGTAATGTCACAGCAGGCAGGGCTGGGCACACCAGAGGCGGAGGCTGCCGCTATTTCTGGGCATCTGTTTTTGCCAGCCAGGATCTAGATGGTCACATCAGCCTGCGTTGTTTCTCTTCTTTGCCCTTTGGATTTCTCCTTTGCCTTTTTTTTCTGTTTGACTCTTGAATATATCTGGTATGTGGATATTGTTATTTGCTGTGCAGGCCCACATAATGTGTTGCATTCACATTTACAAATGTATGGTATGTTTTAGCTTTACTATGTCAGTGTTTTGGGTTATTTTTACTTCCAGCTCCTGTCTGTCGTGTCAAATCTTCAGTAACTCATTAAAGATGTTTTAAATGTCAAATGTCACTTTCTGTTTCCGTCTGTTTGGCTCTCACCTCCTTTCTCTCTCCTCCCTTCTCAACCTTTTTTCTCTGATTTTCTATCTTTACCCTTCTCGCGTCTCTGACTTCTTCTGTGGCATTTGTTGTCATTTCTTACCTTGATCAGTTACATCTCTTTCATGTTTCCCTCTTTACCGATCCCAGTCAGCCACCTTTCGCGTCTTTCAAAAAAAACAGCTCGCAGTGCAATGATGAACCCTTGTGCTTGTTTGTCCAAATGTCAGCAGTTTTGTACATAAACCTGATGTTGTCGTGTGTGTGTGTGTGTGCGTGCGTGCGTGTGTGTGTGAAAAAATGGTACTTTTTATGTGTATACTTTTCGTGTTCATCACATAGTTGTGGGTGTTTTTTGGCGCACTCAAACAGAAAACACACGCACGCGCGCGCACACACACACACAGACAGTGTAATGTCATGTGCACTTCCTGTATACTAAGTCTCTAATGCACAGTGTGGTGGTAGGGAAGTCTGAATGATTAATGATCACCTCTGTGGTGTGTCTGCCAAGGCTGCAGCTAAAACCAGTGTCATTCTCTCTTACTGCTGTCACTCCATGAATATTGTATAGGTTATGGACTTCCTTGCCTCAAAAATAAGTCCAGTTCTTGTATGTCTACCACGTCTCATGTTTTAATCCATCTCATTGTCCTGCCAATTATTTACTTATGTAATGTAGAGTATATGGAATAAAAGGATCTAAAACATTCCCGTTGCCAGTTTATGTACTGCAACATGAGCTCAAGCTATAGCCAGTTCATGAAAGCCTTTTTAGATTTGCTGCTCTTAAAAATCTTTTCTGAGAAAAATGCCTTAGTGGACAGGAAGTGTTGCATTTTAGATTTCCAGCAGCAGCAACAACAACAACAATGAGAATAACTGTTTGGAAAATAGGAAGTGCACAGTTAGCACAAGCAGTGAAAACCATCATGGCCCAACAGACAAAGTTAAAGGATGAGGCTGGTGATATTCAGTATTTTTCTTATGGTCAACAGATCCAATGAAAAGCCCTACTAACAAGTGAAGATACAGGCTGGAGGTGTACTTTGTGGACCGGTCTGAGCGTCTGCTTTTGGCGGAGACCCCTGAAGCTTGCACTGCTGCAGCCAAAAAGCACTACCAGCGCTCAAAAGAATGTGAAAACCTGCGTTTTTGACACAGTGCCGGGGTCCGTTCTGAATGCGGCCTAACAGCTGCATTGTATTTTGACTTCAGGTAATATTTGCCTAAACTTGCAGTGTTCAGTTATTCCAGAAAAAAAAAAAAAGCCGTTTTAAAACACAAAGCAATAATAGTTAGTTTGAAAATGTGCATCTTCGGTATGAACAAATGGGCCTGGGGCTCAGTGTCACAGACAAAGGAGGAGAGCTGGATGGTATTAAAAGACACATTGTTGGTTTTGGTGGATGTCTGGGATTGGTGTACAATGGAGAAACAAAGAATCACAAGGAAAAACAAAAGCCTTATCCGTTTAAAAGGATACTCTAACCGCTCCATGAAGTCCCTATTATGTAACTGCACTGGTGCTTTCATTAGACTTTGTCTGCCTTCTTGTTTCAAAACCCACACCTCCAGTTTCTAATGTAAGTTTCAAGCATAAACTGAAATATTGATATTAATGCTTTTTTTTCAGACACTGAAAAGCTTCTCAGAAGACATTATAAAAGTGTTCTCCCAGCCTTGAGTTGTACTCTGCACGATGACTGAACTGAGCTCCATGTACAAAATAGATGGAATGCCCCTTTTTAAGACATAAAGTAAGTTACATATAAAGATGTCACAGTGCCGGACGTATTGTTAATACATAAAGCTGCAGTGCAGCAGTGAGCGTTTGGCACCAAATATGCCAAAGATAAAAAAGAGATGCAAATTACTGCCTCATGTTGACAATATCTATTAAACTGTGTGCCTAAACTGTGGAGGTATTGTCAAAGTCATCATCTACTATAATCACGTAGTTGACAGTCTATATTACTGAAAAGTATTAGCGAGTTAGCGTGCTGCTATGTGCCCTTTGGTGCTCTGGAATATGATTACCCGTCTGCGGTGTTGCACTGTCAGCACAATCTTGGAGCCAAACAGAGCAGAACGTCATTTAGATTTATTTTTTTTTTCCAATCCTGACATCGTTTGCTTGGACAGCTGTTTAGGAGAGTGTGTGCTGCCCATTGTGTGTGTCTGTGTTGTGTGCTTCTGTGCTTTCTGTGTTTTGCAAAATGTTCTCCTCCCTTGTTTTTCTTCCTCTTTCAAGCTAACGTCGTTCACTTTCATTTGATTTTGTTAATCGCGTTACTGACATGAGCAACCGCAATCAACACCTTCTCATCCAGCACTATGCTGTCATCAACACCTACAGTGAGCTCACACGCATACAACTCTGGATAGCACTCGAGATCAACTCTGGACAGCATCCACCTTTCAAGTCACCGTTCAAGACACCGAACTGAGAGCGATCTGTGACAAATTGTTCACTTGAACAGTGATGCAGCTGGGGTTTAGGTTGTTCCCTTAAATTTTCTTTTGAAAATGATTAAATGGCCTAGTTACAGCCTACATTATATGCAGCTTGTGAAAACTTTTATTTATTTCTGTAACTAGGTTGTCTGTGATGTTATTTATACTATCTAAATTTCCATAGAGTGCTTCCAACAGTGTTTCTAGTGTCTCTCAGTTCTAAATAGGATTCGTCCTTGTGTTGTGTGTGGGTAGTGCTTTGTAGTTTCATGGAGGGCCAGAGCAGTACTGTATTAATGAGAATGATAATGATCGTACATTACATTACCTATCAAAAGTTTGGAATCCCCTGCTATCAAAGCTTGAATTGGTGAGGTGACTGACAGGAATACTACATATTTTTGAATGGGCTATTTATGCTTCTTAGGTGTAGAAAGTCCCCTTATAAACGGATGTCATTTTGAAAGAATTTGCAGAATTAATTGAAATGAACAATATAGACATAAATTGAATCTCCAGTCAAAACAGAAATAGAAGTCAAGGATTAGAACTATTGGAGTTGAATCACAGATAGTCAGCTGAACATATGGACTGACAAATCAGTTCAATTGAAGCACTGGGTAGACTGCAGAGGGTTTGTTATACTGTATAAAAATATATTGAGAACCCAATACCACAGTTGCAGTTCAGTTATCTGGGTTCACTCAGGCTTTTCTGGACTGAAAACAAATTCAAAATCGAAAAGCTCTTTGGTTGGGGAAAAAAACTGAGAACTCTCCTCTGTCATCAAACACAGTAGGGACATCGACTAAATAGACCTTTTTAATCATTTAATAATTCTTATTTTGGTGCCAAAACAATTTCAGATGTAAATAATGCATTTAGTATTTGGTCAATTATACTGTTCTTTTCTATATTTTGCTTTGGTTTTTGTGTTTTAGATATTGATTTTGGTAAGCTAATGTAAATGCTCTAGTTTAAAACAGCATTTCTGACTTGATGTGCTGGGCACTGCAGTAAGGCCAAAGCTAACAGATAGTGTTTAAAAACATGTCACAATTATGACATGTTTGTCATGTCCCACACACACACACACGCACATTTCCAGTTCACCACTCTAGTATTTAGAAATCTGTCTCTTTAAGGTCCGACCATGAAACGTCGAAGATTAACAGAGTTTTTAATAGATGAGACACATTTGCCTTAAGTGTCTAAAAACTGATTAGCCATTCATCGCACTTCACCCGTGTTTAGGCTTCAAACACCAAGCTGCATTTCAATGATGCAAAACAGTGTGAGAGAAAGCTGCTGTGGCAAAAAAAAAAACAAAACAGGAAAACACGGAAACAGTTTTCAAGTCTTAATTTGAGCAGATGCTGAATTAAAGACAGTGTCACTCCAATCACTCCAATACTATTATTTCTATTTCTATTTCTATTATTTCTCAAACCTTTCTTTCTTTCTTTCGCTGATAATGGCATGATTTCATCTCAAATGGGTAATGGGCTGTTTGGACATGGGAGTTGTTGTGGTGCATTAAAAAGAAGGCACTATGATTATCTTGATCACAGTTATTTGACTGAACAATGTCAGATTGTTTTTCCTAAGAGTGTCTGGTCAATGAAAGACATTAATGGAACCTGTTTCCACTAATGGCCAAGTGAAGGGGTGGCAGCTTTTAGATAAATAGCTCTTAATCACTTCAATATTGTTCTCTTTTGTGGCTCTCTCTTCAAATGCTGCTATTCTATTCAAGTTATGACCTGGGTGATCCACAAAGTGACTCTGTGTATTTCAACCATAACTGCTCACCAACAAAAATAAATGGAGTCACAAATGATTTACTTTGTCCTCTGTCATTGACTACTGGCCAAAGGAGGATGGGCAGTTTTTTTTTTTTTTTCCAGTGTCAAATGATTAGAAAATACAAGAAAATATGCTACTGCACTCAACAAAAATATAAATGCAACACTATTTTTCATGAGTTGACAATAAATTAGTTTTGTCTATGTATGCAAAAGGTTAATTTCTCTCAAATTTTGATCACAAATTCATTAAAACCTGCCTTAGTGAGTGTTTCTCCTTTGCCAAGATGATCCATCTGATGGATGACAGGTGTAGCAAATCAAGATGCTGATTGAACAGCATGACTCTACCCCTTGATTGACAAGTACTTCTTGCCTTCGTTGGAATATCAGGGTAAGCCAATCTGTGGCAGAGAAGGACGGGTCATGACTTTTCCCTCCTGGGAAAAAGAAATTGGTATCTGTCGCTGTAGCTTCATATGAAGAAGCCATAGCTCAGAGCCTAATAAATCTCTTTTTTCACGTTTAAAAACTGCAAATTTTAGAGTAGGCTTTTGTTGTGACCAGCAGCTATTAAAGTTTATACTAATAAACAATGATTAAAGGTGCTTTCACACCAGAGCTGTTTGGTCCGTTTTTAAATGGACCAGAGTTTGTTTCCTCGGATAGTCCTCTTCTTTTGTGCAGGTGTGAAAGCTCATCCAGACTCTGGTGGAAAAAGTTGTGTTTCGTCTCTTCCTGTCTTTGCTACTGTCTTTTTTCGGTATCTCGGCTGTTGTTGGCCCAAAATGTGGCTGCTAGGCTTTTAACCAACACATGTTGTTGGTCACACATTGTACAGGTGTTGGCCAATCTACATGTAAAATTCATTTTAAAATTCTTTTAATTACCTGTATAGTACTAAATGTATTGGCCCCACTCTATATTTCTAAATTATTATGTCATGTCCCCTGACTCTGACTAAGTTCTCTGACGTCTACTGACCAAGCTCTTCTCTGAAATGTAGGCTTAATACAGAAGATTATGGGTCTTTGGAGTTGTGCGTCCCACCCTCTGGAGCTGCATTCCCCAAACTATTAAAAACACAGTTAGTTGAATTGGCCTTTTAAGAAGCTGTTAAAAACTGTTTTATTAACACATTGGCCTGTTATGCATTTTTGCATCCAGTGTAGTTTTAACATTTTTGTGGTTTTGAAAGATTTAGAGAGAAGAGAGCGAGATACTCGTCTGTCTCTTTCAAACTCTCATTCAGTCTCGCAAGGCCATTTGTTGATTGATACTTTCCAGACGGCTGCACATCATATTAATCTGAAAGGTAAAACCTAAACTCATAAACTCAAGAACAATGTGTTCCATCAGTCAACACGCCGCTTTATAAGCAGCACTACAGCACTGAGGACTGGACTCTCGTACATTTTGAAATGAAAGCCAGCCTTCGCAGTCAAAAAGCTTATCTTTAAGACATTACAGTCTCTCTGTAATCAGTTGTGTGTAAGTAGAGTGTAAAGTAATCACTGAAAACGGTATGATTTGCTTTTTTGTTTGTGTTGTCCTGAGCTTGTTCTTAATGTCAGATTTAATAACCTGAACAATTTCGAGCACGATTTACCAAAGCTCACGGTTGTTCATTTTTCCAGCCTTCCTGTGGGATTTCACTGCTGTCCTGTAGTATTAAACTAAATGTGGATAGGTAGCAGCAGATGAATGGCGGAAAACTGACATTGAGCTTTCAGAAATCCTCCCCTGAGCGATTCTGTTTGGTGACAATATTGGATGAGATTGAAGGTTTCGCACTCCGTATCACCATAAACCACGCACGCCGCACACATGTGCACGTACGCTTAGGGTACACACAAAACCAGCCAACAATTACTGTAGTGTGACGACAGACTGAGTGAGACTCAGGTGGGCCAGCAGGTGGTGGGAAGACAGACAGCACAAACTCTGAGGGAGGGAAGGGCAGCCAATGTTTGACTTTCAAACTGTTAAGGACGGAGGAACAAGCAGATGAAAAATTGCTCACAAGCTCAAGCACACAAACAGACTGGCAATCTTCAAGGATAAGCATTCCCATTAGAGTTATTTTTGGGCAGTAATTGCTCTCCAATACCAAATCTTTGATTTTTTTTTTTTGTGCCCAAACATACTGTATTTTGAGTAATTGAAACTTTCCAGGATGTTTATTCAATTTCTATACCCAACATAACAGGCTTTACATATATATGTATATATATTACATTACATATATATGTTACATTGTCTGATAAATCATCATTTTCTTATAGATTTTTGGTCCTCCAGCCAAACTGGATGTGGTCTTGGCCTGCCGCCTGGTTTGGGGTTGCCCTTGTCAGCCTGCGATATCATCGTTGATGAATGGGACCGCTGGTTTTTCTGGGGCTCGTGTTGTCGTTTTATCGAAAATAAGAATTTCTCTCTAGCTCGCCTAGGGCTCATCACTCCCTGTACTTCTGTATCACACATTTGCAGGTTCACTTTGTGTGCTGGAGAACGCCGACTGCAGGACTAGGACTAACAAGCCTAAACCTGTTAGTCTGGCAATTATCACTTTGTATTGAAGACTTTCTTAAATGAAAACACAGGTAGTTAATTTGGTGCAGTATTCTAGCAAACGCGACCAGGGTGGATTTATAATAGGTAAATTTTCGGGTACAGGCGCCTCTGGTTGGGGAAACACTGATTGGTGTTCTCTTCTTTTACTTTTGTTTAAACCGAACAAAGCACATTTACATGTGCAACTGGACTATCTCTACAATACACAGAAAAATATGATTTGTACATGATCGTACTAAGATAAAATGTGACAACAAAAAGTCTGAGTCATTTTGTGTGTCTGTTCTTCTGTCTTTTTGTCTTTTTCTGCCATGTGTTCTTTCTCTGCTCTGAAACAAGATAAGAGTAAAATACATTATTGAACAACCGGATGATTTCTGATTTGATTTCACTTCCTGGAAGAATGGATCAGCCAGACCAAAACAGCCTGGGAGAGGAAAAATAAATAATCCTTCACTTCCTCTCTATATTTTGCTCTCTCTCTCTCTCTCTCTCTCTCTCTCTTTTTTTTTTTTCCTGAACTCCCCTTTTCCTCCCCTTTGTCTCTCTTTGTTCCTTCACCCTGAATAACTTTGTGTGGCTGTGTGGTGCAGTGGGGGTGGGTTGTCAGATTTAGTATTTCTGTGATGAATGTCTTTCTGTTGTAGAATTTGCAGATGCTCTGTTTTATTCCACTCATCATTCAAGTTAAATATTCTGAAAAGTAAAACAGAAAGCTTCCTTTTCTTGTCTCAGCAGGCTTCTACTGCCAACGTGCTATGTAAACTTAGCCTTTAACTAGTGTATTATTAGTCTCTTTTATCATATTTTGTAATGAGCTGTCTTCTGTGTTTGTTTGTTTTGGGGAACTCGAAAGAAGGGATTGTGTAAGTAGTGAATTAATTATTATTTTGTGTTGCGCTAACTTTAAATAAGCCTCATGACATTAGAGTTCAGCTGAACTTGAATCAGTAGATGAATAAATAAATACCCCGTTACTGTACTTACCCATGCTGCGTGACAGCATGTTTCTATTCTTGGTCAAGAGGTGATTGCGAATTGCTTTTGTGGTTTCAACCCACTACCATATCTACATGTTTAGCTTCATGGTAGTTGGCATTTGTTTAGCTTTTTTCCAGACATATGAAGGTGAGGAAAGGCAGGAATATTGTAACTGAAAGAGGTCCAGCCTAAAGATTTAAAGAATTATGTCTTTAAACCACTAAGCCACCTCTGTATTTCGTACTTATGCTGCATTGTTACACTTATGTTGCTTATGTTGTCAGCGCAGCCTTGGATTTCTGCTACACTTCTTGTCTGTTTTGTGTCTCCAATATACATTTTCTTCTCATTAGTCTGGAAATTCTTGCGAACGACATGCAGTTTAGATGTAGCATGTGTGTGAACATCTGTGAGTGACGATCTGTGCCCTTGTTAAAATGGTTGGTTGGAATTGTGAAAGGCTGAAATTGAAAAATCCGTGCCTCTTTGTGTGTGAAAGTGGACATAGCTGTCCAAACAGTCACACTCCGCTACCATTGTATTGTGTTGATGCACTGTCGCAGTCCACTTACCGAAGACACATTTCAATATGACGAAACATGAAGGAGTGTGGAGGGAATTTCATTAGGTCCTTCTGTGGACACGTTTTTAGTCTGTCATTGTTTTATAGTTCTAGTTAATTCAATAAATCCAAGCACGAATGCGCACTTGCACAAGTCAAACTGCATCTTTCTTGCATGCATACACAGTATTTAGTTTAAATATGAATGTCATAATTTAACTATAATAATTCAGTTTGAGGATTGCTGTTAAGATTGCATTACAGAATTCATTACTGCCTCTAATAACACATTTTTCTTACTCAAATTAATCTTTTTTTTTTTTAAAATACTAAAACGTCTTTCTGGAAATTTGCACAAAAAGCTTAAGCAGTGCTGCAGCAGGAATTTCGCACTTATGCTCTACCTATTCATTCACAGCGCTCATTTCCTTTCTCTGAATTCAACTTATCGATTGGGAGATAATGACCGTGTCAATACAGCTTTGAGCTGAAGTGGTTTAAGTGTTCCACAAGGCTTTGAACTATTATTGTTAAAAAAAAAAAAAAAAAAAAAAAAAAAAAGCCTGACAAAATGTACAATGCTGAAGTCTCTGCATCTTCTCTTCAGGCTGCATGAAAGTAGCTGCTGACTCTTCATCACCATTCTCAGACACTGGAATCAAAAAATCTCTCTAAAAAATCCTTCAGTTTTACATCTGGACAGTGTTAAGGACAGAGCAGATTCCAGCACTGCTAAATGACCTTTATTTTCTTAATAAACATTCAGAATGATTTTTGCCCAATGTGCTGCAAGAACTGTTACCACACGCAGTACAACATGTTATTTTTTTTTTGTTTGTGTTGCTTCATACCCTTTATTCAGGCTTTCACTGTCTAATATGACACACTGACGCTCACATTTTCTACATATCTTAGCATAAGAAAGGCTTGGACTGACCACAGCTCAAAGTAAACAACATTACATTTACATTTTAGTCATTAGCTGATGCTTTTATCCAAAGGGACTTAGAAAAAAGGGAAACAAACAAACAAAGGTACAGTGCGACAAGGACATGTTAGTACTGTGACAGTCCTAAAGGGGGATGGATTTAGCATGTCCAGTTTTGTTAGTGTTAGGAGAGGGGGTATTATTTATGTTTTTATTTTATTTTATTTTATTTTATTTTATTTTATCTTATCTTATTTTATTTTATTTTATTTATGTACGCCTCTGCTCTGGTAGGAACTGGTAGTACTGTACTACTACCTACTGTACATAGGTCTCTATGGACAATTTTCTGTGACATTAGTATGCAACTAAGTGTTAGATCCAATTATTTAATTAAATCCATTTATTCCCTTTGGCTTCAAGTGGGCAGGGGTTGCACATCAGACAATTATTGATAGTTAGTTTGATCCTTTCATATAATCTATTTAGCGTTGTGATTCTCCCCAGGTGTTTGAATGGTCCTGATAAAATCCCCTCTCATCCTGTCTTGAGGACAATCCACACACCTCTCCGGCTCAGATTTCATGTTTAAAATGCCAGGATTGTCTAATTGAGATCCTTCCAAAATCAGATGAGAAGAGAACTTGAGGAGAGACGGGCAAGTGGAAAAACACAATCTGCAAAAGTGTTCAGCGGGGGCCATTGATCATTTCAGACAGTTTACAGAAACACCAGTCGCCTTATGCATGAATAAATGATTGGCGATGAAAAATACAACATTTACAAAGATAATGCAATTACCTACCTTGAGATATGGATAGAGCTTCTCTTTTTTGAGTGATTGCAGATTATCTCATGTCGACTCGCTTTCTTTATTTTCGCTTTCTTTTATTCCGCTCTGTCAGTCGCCCCTCTCTCTTCGAAAAGGTCTTTTACTGTTCTTTCAATGTTATGATTATATTTTCCTTGTTAAACAGAGTTACAAGGCCTTCTGTTATATTACCCATCATCTAAAACTAAGTTTTGTGATATTCACCGATAAATCAAAATGAATAGCTTTCTTCCTTTACACATGATTTGACACGTTAATGCAGCATTTCTGAATTCCTCCCACTCCAATTCTTCGCTCCTTCACTTCCTTCTCACTATCAGTCCACATTTTTTACCCAGATAATAATTTGGAGCATGAAAGCAGTTCTGGCATGGAGCTAGAGTATCTCAAGTACTTTATCTATAATTGTAATTAGTACTTTTATTACTACAATCTGAAATCAGTTTGAAGGTCCTCAACTACTTTTATAAAGGCAATAATTATAGAGAGACGGTTCTGCTCGTATGGCACAACAAGGAGGAGTTGCTTTGAAAATCTTTTGTCTCATAATGCACGAGCATCGCTGAATGAAGTGGAACTGGTTTGCAGGGTATAATGTTTCAGAATAATCACAGTCAGGAAGCCACCTTTCACTGTAGGCACTCTGCAGCTCTAACCTTCAGTTATCTTCAAAAGTTTCTATTCCACCTTTACCCGTGCTGGTGAAGAATATAACCTTGCAGTAATTTAAGTACTATTTCTTCAATGTTCTGGTTCCTTTTCCACTCCTGCAAGTGAGTAGATTAGATGCAATGCAACCCATAGACACGTGGTTCTGATATCCATGAATGCCTGTGAACCTTGACTGAACTTAAGGGGTATTATGGACTTAAGACATGAGTGTCCCTGGAAGCCCTGGAGGACTATCTGACAATCTGTCAGCATTACCTTACATCACCCCTTCACCTCTCCTCTCTTTGCCTCTGTCCTTACCTCTCCATCGTTATCTGTAGTGATAATACTGTCGCCCAGCACTTTACTAGTCTCACAGCTTTGTGCCAATCACAGTGACACATGACCAAAATGGTCCTTCAAACAGAAAGCAAGTAGCAGTAACAGTATTCAGATAATACGGGTGTTGAGGAGTTTCAGAGTGGCAACATGCAAACATGTTGCATCACAAGTACAAGTTCATAAGTTCATGTACACAAAACATCTGTTTGTCGTGTTTCTCCTCCCACGACCGCACCAAAATACCAAAGGGACAAATCAGCTCACTACAACGTACTGTTAGATTAATGTCATCCATGCCTGTCACTACTTTTCACAGATATAGTCATTCTTTGGCTTTACTACAAAGATCCACATGGTTAATGTTTCTCCAACAAAGAAAAACAGGCTATAAACTTGACACGTTTTCTGTTGTTGTTGTTGTTTTTTTTTGTTCTTCAGGACATTGCATTTAAAATAAAATATTTATTTAGAGTTTCACCATTAATTTGAGTGTGTTTGCATCTGCGTCAGTGTAGGAATTTTAACCCTTATTATGCATAAGTCTGCCTTTTTATTCATTATTAAGCAGTACCAGCAGAAAGATGACATGAAAAAAGGGAGAAAGATGTAACAAGGTCCCCAGTCGGACTTGAACTGAGGATGTTGCATTTCATGGTTGGCATTTTAACATGTAAGCCACGGGGGACACCCCGTTTATTCGGAGTCTCATAATTGTCTGGTTTATTGACATCGACACCTCTGCACTGTAATATCAACAACCTTTAATTTGCATCCCTTCATGCCTGCTTTTCATACTTTCTCTTCCAAAAATAATGAGACAATCCCTGGTGCTGCTCCACAGACACCTTTTTATAATAGATGCAGATGAATGTTTATTTGAACTTTCCCACCCAAATCATGTCTTCGCTCCAAAAATAAGCCTGCATGTGCCCCAACTAATAATGTATCTGATTTTCCTTCTTAAAAAAGCATTTTTATGCGTATCACTGAGCTCAAAGATATATTTTCCAAAGAATATTATTTTGCTTGTACATGCATGTACAGCAACTTAACTGATGCGAGGGCTTTGCTTTTTTTTTTTTTTTTTCAAATGTAATAACAGAAATTAATATTCCCTCAAACTAAACTGGGGCGCATGGAAAAGGTTTCATTTGGTTTACTACTTCCCTTTTATCTTGCTCTTAAACCTTCCTCTTTACATCCAGGTTCATTAAAACTCTGTTGCTCCTCCTATGTTGGAAACACAGTTTTATAAATCTGTGACTGGGCTGAGTATTGAAGAGGTAGGTTGAACGTGTTTTGCAAGTGCATGGAGTCACTGCTCATTAGAGTGTTACGTTTCTGTCTTCATTAAAATTTAAATTATTTCCCTGCAGAAACCAGTGCTCCATTTTTACTTTTCACTGAGCTACGCATCTTAGGCTGCACACACCTTCACTATCTAGGACAGTGCACCCCCCGGCCATGGAGTTACTGTAGGTGCCATATAACAAGGAAACAAAAGCTCAAATGCATACGTACAGTAGATACCCACGTGCGTGCACAGACGTACAGGTATGTGCTATATTTGTGAGATCCCTCATTCACTTATTGCGTTTCCTAGCCTCTAATCCGATCAAAACATAACTCTAACCTTAATCCTGAAATCAAGTCTCAAGCCTCAAGGAAACTTTTGAAGAAATGAGGGCTAAAGGAAACTTCTTGGATGGGTATCTGATTTCCCCCAGGCGAGCTGTTGCATCATGATCCTTGTGCAAGATTCACAATATTTTTGGGTTGAAAGCTGCATTTGGACTATATTTTGCTCATGTTAGAGAGGCTGTTTGAATCCAGTCCAAAGCTTCCTTCCACAACAGATCAATAGACCTACATCCAAGACAGGACACCATACAAAATATTATAGGCAACCATCTGGAAAGAAACACTCAAGGAGATTAAAACAAAACATATTGTGGGTGACAAGGAGTGTGTGAAATGGGATATAATGTGACAGAAAACAGATGACAAAAAAAAAAAAAAAAAAGCACACCTGGAAGTAGTGCCCCCCTCCCCTTGACAACGAGCCCATTCATTTTCCAAAGCTGCCTTCACTCTCAAGGCCTAAAACTCAAACTGGTCCTCACAGATATAGACATACAAGAACACACGCACAGATAGACAACCTGCAGTGTCAGCTGGTAGTGCCAGTGCCAGCCAGACACGACCAATCCCTCTGTCTGGCTGCGTGTCCAGGAATAGTTTATGTGTGTATGTTTGTGTGTGTTTGTGTGTGTGTGTGTGTGTGTGTTTGTAAAGGTGTGTGCATTGTCCCAGCAGAAATGGAGTGTGTTCCTATCCAGGAATAGATCACTGCTGGATACAGGAGCTTTATCATCTGCAGGATGTTTACTCAGAGTCGCCCATACACTCCATTAGTCTACCCAAACCCCCAATACATTACACCGGACTATAACAACACGCAGGGTAGTCCAATAAAAATGAATATAGTGCAGCTTGTATGGCACACCAATATTTTAATACCAAGGCACAGGCTGTGTGATATATTCCTGTGTACGCTGTACTTTATTGAGATAGTTTTATTTACTCTTTATAATATTGTTCCACTAACGGCGGACTATTTTGCCAATCTCAACATGTCCATATAACAACATGTTTATATATGACATGACATAAACAAGTTCACCAAACCTTTACCAAAACTGTGGCTTTGAAACCTGGACATGCTGTTGGTCAGCTCTTTGCTTGAGTGGTAATCTGGATGAATCAGAGGAAATCCTGATGGGCCAGTATCATTTCAGACTGGTCACTGTGGGTTAACTAATAACATAGTGCCATGTTGTAGTGCCATGAGTTACAGGACTCACAATGAATATGTTTAGAATGTTAAATTTAAAATGGACATTGTATGCGATGTAGCTGAATTTTTTATCAAGTGAGCAGGGCAGGAAGTGCAGCCAAGTGTGCTGAGGAAGTGAAAGTGTGTGAGGGACAGTGCCAAAAGGTGTTAATCTTTGATCATCAGAGGAGCGGTATGCACCTAGACTTTAAAATGACACCCCCCCCATATGCTGCGATCTCGGCACTCACCGGAACCCATCGGCTATCATCTGAAGATGCCTCTAGGAGCAGCGGCCAATGTTTTGGTGTATACGGATAACATTGGGGAAACGTGCAAATGATGAGAAAGACATATTTTAGCTAATGTCTACGAACAGATATTTGCATATAAAAGCTAAAAAAAGACAAAACAGAACTGTTGTGGGGCGATCGGTTAAGAAATTTCATCTTGACCAATACATTTAGCCTCTTCTGCTCTGCACATGGACCTGCATGCAACCAAACCCCCTCAAATGTGTTTGATGAACCACAAATGGAAATCAGAGCACTTCTGTTACCAAAACCTTGGTTCCCTTGCCAACAGATTTTGCATTCATGTACGGAAACTGTTTATAATTCAAAATACCAAACAGATGCAGATAAGTGGAAAAAACGCTGAAGTTAAGGGTGTTTTTGTCGGATTGGATACGAAGTGACATTGTTCAGTGGTTTCACCTCACCAGTTAGTCAGCTCATGACTGACTGGTTGCAGACTTACATTATTTATTGTAATCTTCAAGCTTTTTTTTTTTTTTTGAATGTGCTCTGTGCTGCCGTGTCAGTGCCAGAATGGGTTCTTAAACAAAGATTCAGTGCATTACCAAATGTCACACACAACCAATGATTTGGCTTGTTTGAATGCATTTTCTCTAGTTCAAAGATTGGGAGAAAAGACCGAAATATGTCAAAGCAGCTGAACAGCAGATTGTACCAATGAAAGTAAACAACTAAATGTAATGTTTATACACTTTATTCAAACTCAGCTTCATTCAACAAAACTTTTTATTTGACAAATAACTGCAGTTAGCTTTCCGGAGTATGCATAGTAGATATTTATGCATGGAGGTGCACAAATGTTTTCCCTCCCGCAGCTGTTAGATTACAGTTACCGAACTGCTGTTTCATAATGAAAGTGTCCACTGTCCTACTGATACTGACATTAAATTTACTCTAGTATACTTGGAGATTTCTTTCTGCCTTCAGGAATACAGGTGTACTCACAAGCAAACACACACACTCTCGTTGCAGAACATGGCGCATTATTTCCTCACCCCGTCCCTTCAATGTATTTTATCTATAACACTGTCACATTCTGTAAAATTTTGCCCTGACAATAGCGGGTATGCTGTTTGACAAGACGGACTGAGTCAGGCGGCGGTGCAAGGATGATAAAGACTATCAGCATGTGCAGTATATGCACAGGATGTTTACCAATGTTGAAGAGTGTGGTTAGTCCTGCTTGGTGTGTGCGTAAGTCTTTGCTTGCTTTTATGGTACATGCCTGCACATACAGTAGCGTTTCTCATTCAATGTTTTTTCTTTATTTGTAGTACTTCCTACTTTGTAGATTAACACTGGAGACATCAAAAACTATGAAATTATACATATGGAATTAAGTGGTAAACAAAAAAAAAGCATAAACAAACCAAGCTTTATATTTTATATTCTTTGAAGTAGCTACTGTATCTTTTGCTTTGATGATAGCTTCACACACTGGCATTTTCTCAATCAGCTTCATGTACGATGAGTAATTGTTGGCTGCTTATCACTTTTCCGCCCAGGCGAGGACTGGAGGAGGAAATAGTCCATACACAGTCCTCCTCCATGCTTCACAGTGGGAACAACACATGCGGATGCCATCCAGTCGCCTTCTGTGTCTCACAAAAACATGCTGTTTGGAACCAAACATCCCAAATTTGGACTCTCAAAATGCTCAAAAGTGTACATGCATCTTCTACTTAAGCTCTAATCTGAGGTTCCATTAATTGCTGTTTTGTGGGGCTGGTAATTGTAATGAACTTATCCTCTGCAGCAGATGTAGGTCTTGGTCTTTCTTTTCATGGGTGGTCCTCTTGAAAGCCACTGATTTTTGTGATCACCTAAAGACACATGCAAAGTTCTTGATATTTTCTGGATTGACTAAAGTTATGATGGAATGGTTTCTCTATATTTAGTATGGTAGTTCTCGCCACAATATGGATTGCTACAGTTGTCAAATGAGACTAATTACCGTATGCCAACTGATGGTCTCAAACACATTAAAAAGACAAGCAATTCCACTAATTAACTTTTGAAAAGGCACAACTGTTAATTGAAAACCATTGCATGAAGCCGTTTGAGAGAAAGCCAAGAGTGTGCCAAGCTGTCATCAAAATGTAAATGTAAAAAGCAAAATGTGGCTATACTTTGAAGAATTAAAAATATAAAACATGTTTTGCTTTGTTTACACTTTCTGTTAATTACATTATTCCAAATGTGGTATTTCATTTTTTTTTGCTTTTGATGTCTCCAGTCTTAATCAATCAATGTACAAAATAATAAAAAAAGAAAATGCAAATGCCAACATGTGCACCTGTGTCGTGTTGGCAAGCATATTTTTTATATTTTATATACAGTATATAATATAAAAATATGCTATTATAGTCAGTGTTATATTAGTCACTGTGTTGTCTGTCTTTAACTGTATGTCTGGTCTAGCTGGTATGCACCTGGAGCTGTTTATTTTTACATTATCTTGATGTCATCATTATTGATGGGGTGCAGCAGAGGAAAGGCATGTACACCAATGGAAATTTGCATTCTTGCTATTGGGGGTTGTTCTGCCCTGTCAGGGTAGCATTTATTATAAGTGCAGTTTGATTACAGGTTTACAGGATTACAAGAGTTTTTTTTTTAAAGATTGCCAATATCATGACACAGTGCAGTTATTTTGGACTATCTTTTGCACAGTGTTTTATTGAAAACACATCATTGACTGTGAAATGACCTGCCCTCTCCCAAGCAGTGTTCTTTATGTACTACGCCTTGCTGGAAAACCGAAATAAAGTTGAAAGTTGAAAGCTGAAAAGAAGAAAAAACAAAAAAAACACTCAAAAGTAATTATATTTTATACAAAGGTAACCAGCTTCAGTCTGTCAAGTTGAAAGTCTTTGTCATCAATAACCAAGTTCTTGGTAAATGTTAAATATTCTGTTAAGTCAGACATCTGCACAGCTTTGCCTAAATAAAGTAGTTTGAAATAGCAGAAATTTAATTTTAAATAATAAAATATGAAAGCTGAATTATAAATTTGACCAGACAGCTTTTCAATACTTGACAGTTTTCTGCTCATCAGTGCTATGAACACATTGGTAAAGTGTTGAGGGTAGAAGCAATAGGCAGTAAATCATTTTCATCTCCACATATATCATCATCATATATATATTATACTCATTTCATTCAATTCTTTTTACCCTTAAATAAATCAGAAAACTTAAACGCTAAAAGCATTTGGAAATATATGTTTTTTCTTGGACAGCAATGGTTCACATGCGTTTTACGATGACAAAACCTGAATCACACACACACACACACACACACACACACACACACACACACACACACACACACATCGTTGGCCACAGTTAGCCCCTCAGGCAGCTATAGACTACAATTTGATATGGCAGCTTTTAAGATAATGTCTTGGACATTAGCCTTTTATAAGTAACATCAGTGCATGAAAGAAGAGCTACAAAGGCAGGTAGAGAGATACGGCACGAGAATCATCGTATTCCATGAAAACTGTGCTGCTGGAGTTTAATAACATTTTCTTTTCTCCAGTTTTTATGCCAAAAGGGAATTGGAGAAACTCCACCGCTCTGCAGCATAAAATGTAAATTAAGCACGATATCATCTTGATGCTCTTCCTACTACTTTATCCACAAATAATATAACTAAAATATAAGAAGTGTCTGTCTGTCTGTATGTCTGTTCTTTGATTTTCTGGACATCAGTTCTGATTGCCGTCACACTTGGTGGGTCTATTGCCGATGACCCAAGGAAGCACAGTGTCAAGTGTGAAGTTGTTTGGTCGAGAGATTCTTAAGAAAGCTGGAAGCAGCAATACCAGAGGCCAAACAACTGGCCTATTCCGAACAGTCACGTTCTGAATGGATACTGCACTAGAAATAATAATGAGAAAAAAGAACATCAAGGCATATTAATTAACCCTGTTACACCACTTGTAAATCCTAGATAACTCTTGGTGCGGCAGTTTTATCTTTACTGCACTTACAACAGTATACTGACAGCCCAAGCAGATTGTTTGAAAAATTTTGTGCTATTATTAGTATTAAATTCTATTTTTTATATGATAATCCAAGTCCAGCTAGTCAGTGCAAACTTTAACTCGGTGATTATCATTAGCCAAAGTGCTCTTTAAATCAGTCGAGGAGGGATGCCTACACAATAAAACGCTGCAGGAATCTGTGATCCATCCATCTATTGCTATTGTTATCTGGGACCGCATGGCTATGGCAGCAAGTTAAGCAAGGTAGCACTTTTTGGGGGAACCCTTTGAGACCCACCTTGTTGTGGTTGAGGGGTTTAGATGCCCTTGATGTAGGGAGCAACACCTCCCATATGATCTCCGGAGGCATATTGGTCTCAGGATGGGGTCAGACTAAGAGGAATTTTAAGACCCCTGATAGCTTTATAACAACCAATCACACTTTTATGAAGGAGAATGGGGCTCTCTGCTGGAATCCGATTCAAAAAGGAGGCTTGAATGAGTGTGAGTGCATGAGACTATATCACAACCGAAGGTGCTGCATAGAGCTACTGCCATATGGGCACACCACCTGCATGGCAAGGTGCTGGGATCTGTTACATTGCCAATCAGGCCGCAGTGAAGTCTTGCATGCTGACCCATATCTCTGTTTGACTACAAACAGACGCATCATGCTGAAAATTGCTGCTTGAGATGCAGACGCTCACTACAGCTAACTTCCAACATCGATGACTTGAATTAAGATGGAGTCGGGGTCCAAATGTCATTCAACTAACTGAGGATAAGTTAGTCTGAAGATGTGTAATGAAATAAAATGCCTGAAATGAATAATGATCAACAGGGGAGGTGAATCTTATTTCAATTTGTATGTCTAGCTGTGCAAGCATCCACCTGCACTCGAGCTTGCCATTATGTTTGAAATGAAAGAGTTTAGGGTGGTTTGTCTTCTTTTGATCCTGCATCATTGCTTTCTCCCTGTGGCCGTTGAAGTCTATGAGGGACAGTGGCAGCCTGAACGCATCAATAATGCTGAACTCTGCTGAAGTGTGACTCACCCAGCTACAAAACTTTAAAGCGACTTTAAACTGTTGATGAGAGGAAAGAAAGCATGAGCATAATAATCTTTTGACAAACACCACATTTGAAACGCTTTTATTATATTTGGCATTTAAGGCGGTCCCGCCGGATTACTTTATTCATTTAAAGAAACCAAACTAAGTAAATGCAAAATTAGGGTGAGAGCTAAAGCTTAAAAAACAAAATACATTTTTATGTATGCATGATTCCCTGCTCGTTATTTTATTTTTTTTCTTTTGGCTAAGAAGATGTAGTTTCGTAATTCAGCCTGGATGAAACCATACAGAGCTTCAGCGTCTGCCTGCAGCTTAAATGTAGATCTATAAAAAAAAAAAGAAACATATATTTTCTTTGACATGTCTGCTGATTTAAATGTCACTGCGATGAAAGGAATGAGTTTGATGAAGCAAAACATTGTGAGACTTGTGAGAATGTTGTTTCTTTTTTAGCTGCGACCGAGATTACTAAAACAAATTTACATATAGAGACGGAGGAACAGATCCAACATCTGTCCTTTCTGTCTCCAATCTGGGAGAACCATGTGAGCTGGTGATAAGACTGTGCATGAATTTTCAGCCGTGTGGCAGATCTGCTTACAGTCACACACCAAACACAGCCTTGAAAAAAAAACAAAAAAAACAAAATGCACTGTAAAAAAAAAAAAAAAAAAAAAAAAAAAAAATCCCAAAAAATGAAATCAGACCGAGGACACTGAAAAGCTTGAAGAAATTGGAGAAATTGAATACTGTTAAACAAACCATTGCTCATGGCTATGAGGGATGGAGTCATCACAACAGATACTGTAAAGAACAGTCAATTGGACCGATTTCAGTTTTTAGTGAATGCACCAAGGCAACAAGAAACTCTTTATTGTTGCGTTTTGTACAAAATCGAAAGAACAGACTTGACATTGTGATGTAATATTCAGTGGTCATCTAAAAAGTAAACACTAAGCTTTTCACCAAGATTCTTTTAAGCTGATTTGAAATGTCTTATTGAAGGAAGGAGCCAGTGGCGTGCTGCCAGGATGTAAGGGGATTTTAATTTGCTTTTACTGGTGAAAAGTGGATGAACATTTCTGTTCTGCTCAGCATAGTGAAATACCACCTACAACATCTGTCCAGTTGAATTGACGCATGTGTCAGTTGTGGTTGTTTATGTGTATTTTAAGCAACAATGATAGTTACAGTAAAGGAAAAACATCTAGTCACGTCTAATATCTAATGTAAAGAGGTTAAGGCTAATGTACGGCCTCTGCCCCTGGTTAGGCTTTTATACAGGTTGAAACTACGACATAGACAAACATATTAAACAGATGCAGGATTAAAAACTGCCGACTGCGTGCATGTGAATCTAGGTTTTTATGTACTGATAATTACCGTGTATGCATTCCCATACATGTACATTCAGCTGACAAATGCCAAGGGCATTTATGCACTAGAATAAGCTCTTATGAATGAGAACTGAATGAAACTGTGAAAACATTTTTATGCAAGGTGACAGTAGTACCATTTAACTGGTCTCATTGGTCAAATACATGACTATTTTCTTTAGTCATAACATCTTTAAATAACATCTTTATTTTGTACCATATACTGTCATGAGTTTTTTGGGGATATTTATGTCTTTTGTACTGCGTTTTCTGAATGACCTTAGGAGCTTAACATTAAACACATTAAAGGCAGATGCTGTCAATACTTGTGATTTAACATCTCAGCATGAAGTATGCATGTATTTGCATGTAAATGCATTCAACCAGAACAATTGCATTAAAAACTGAACCTTATCATCTCCATAGTATTATTGTTGTGGAGAAATTGCTGAAGTCAAAGTTCAATGGTGAGGTCAGGAAGAAAGACCTCGTGTGTTCAGGAGCCTCTGATGTCTTATGCTGTATTATTTATTGACGCTCGGCCAAGGATAATTAGAGACACTCTCAAAGTACATCAGAAGCACCTGAGTCGGTCTCACATTCTGCCCAACTCATCCTGGTGGATAGACTTTAAACCCCAAGATGACACCACAAATACTATACACCCAGAATTACGTAAAAAGAGAATGCTTTTACCAAGGACGGTGTCATTGTCAACATATTCTAGTCTGGAGACACAGATGTCTGTTTATGCAGATTGGATCGTCAATGGCAAGCTATCTATTATGTCTAAGCATGCAGCAGTAGATTTCTCCGACCCTGGTCACCACAGTGTTCAGATAGACTGGCACCCACTGTTGCCAGTCAAAGACAAACAATTAATACTGCAGAGGACCTCAAGGCCCACACGTGACCTTGTGTAACCTTGTGTAATGTGTCTGTATGTTTGTGCTTTTATTATATTCCATTTAAAAGTATATATGTGTCACTCAGAACACCACAAGAATAGAAAATTCCATAACAATTATCTTATCGACTATACTGTACCCACTACTGTTCTAAAAAGCCTGAAATAATTTAGGTATGTGAGTGTGGAGGTCTTTCCACATAGTAAATTTATGTGGCGTGCACATGAAAGAGCCAGATGTATCTTGAGGTTGTCCTAATTGTACGCACTGGTCAGCAGAGGAAATAGACAAAACTAATGAATCCAGATTTTATTAACTGAATTGCCAGTACGAAAGTCCTTTTATTTAAATCTTTCGTTTTTATTTTGAAATTGAAAGCTAACGAAATCACATTAACTCTCTATCCATGTATGACAAGACACAATCTATGGTTTCTCTGTAAGCGAACTGCTCTGCTCATGTGTTCACTGAGGACCTCTCTGCTTGGCTTTTATAAAAATACAAAAGTCTATATATGTGACTGAGGGTGACAATAATTTATCCCACAAGGGAACATTTCCTCACATAGAATGAGATCCTCTTTCTCTCTGTATCTGAAAGGTCAGACGATGGGAGTCATTTTTTTTTTTTTTTCAGAGCAATGAGCTTTGCAGCTCTATGCTTCTTGCTATTTCCATCCAGACTTATGAATCCATTCTTTATCATCTCTAATAAAATTTGCCCGCTCTCCCTATTGCATTACTTTCCATCCCTGTTCACTCTGTAAGACGACTCCAGGCTGATAGGGTGTTATCAGACCACAGCTAAGCCTGGGACAATTATTCAGCCATTAGACCAAGCAGGAAGTCTGATTAGCTCCATCGTCAGACATCTGCCGTCCCACCTGCAACCCAAGGTCTAAATAACCTCAGCTACGGTGCAGAAATGTGGTTTGTATTCTTACAACAGGACTTTGAAATTCTGTTTATTTATTTTAAAATTAGCATTAAAATAGCATTACTGGTATATTTTAGTTTGTTTGGGTGAATTTCTAGTTATTGCATTGCCAAATCTTCAATGTAGTTTCATTTTGTTTCTGGGTGCTATAGTTTTGCCTGTTGGACAGAATTTATATGATTTTGTTGACCAAAATATTAGTGTAGGCAATAGATTGCAGCATTCCTAACTTTGGATTATTTCCCCCCTCCCCCAAGTGTACATTTTACGTCTTTTTCATTTGACACATGACAAAAATAGAAATCCTTGTTTAGTCTAACTTGAATGATTTATTCGGGCGTGCAGCTGGCATTGTCAGGCGGTTGGGCAAAATTGCAACTCATTTACTGACTTGATTAGTGAAACGTTTGATTTTTCTTTCTTTTCTTTTTACACAGCACACTTTAATGAAAAACATTCAAAAGTATCACTAAATTTAAAGCTGGTATGATGCAGGAAACAGAGTATTGAGACCTGCTGCTGCTACTGCTGCTGTTGAAGTAAAGAAAAATATGATGATGAGGAATGTAAGACAGAAACCCCAAAGAGGATGAATCTCATTGTCATTGAAACCGGTCCAGTTGTAATAAACCTTCAAATTCAGAGAGCATACTCTGCAAAAGAGTACACACACACTGTATTACTACAGTACATGTTTTGGGGCCATCTGTAGGACTTTGCAGATGTGCTAACTAGGTGCACAAGACCAATTTGGAATTCAGCTGCCCCAGCAATTTCACTGAAGCTACTCATCTTCTCCTGAAATGGCCCGCATGGCTGAGAGGAAAGAATTTGCACTGTAGGTACTTACGAATGTGTGTGTGTGTATATGTATATATATATATATATATATATATATATATATATATATATATATATTCCCTGACTATCTGGCTGGCTTAAAAGCCAAATGTTTGATAAGTTCATTAGAATCAGCTTTTACCAAACACAATGAACAGCCCATTTTATGAAGAGACCGCACTGATCCCCTGCATTTCTATAATTAACCAGCAAATTAGCAAGCAGCAAACAGGGAAGGAGGGTGAAGAGGACAGATGGCGGGGTTGCCACCCATGCTGATGCTACACGAGTGTGTGAGTGAGCAAAAAACTGAAAATAGATAGATCAATAAATAGACTGAAGGAGGCAGAGGACAAAAACACATGATAGGAGAATGAAAGGAAACTAATGCCGTGGACAGAGCAGATGTGCAGTGTGAACCAGGAGAGTCTGTATGGGACATTATCAGAGCGGTGCAGACACACCGGCGGTGTACTGCAGAGTAAACACAAGTATGCACAGTAGAGCCACCTTTTTTTCAGTGAAGATTCACTTCATTTAATTTTTAATTAAATTGATATCATACAATTATTATACCACCCTCCAAAAGAAATGAAGTAACAGCAGTGTCTGTCACATGATCCATCAAATCAGTACTCATGTATTAATCAACAGCAACTGTTTTCACTCATGTCGGTTAACATGAGCGCCAAAGAGAAGCATTCCTGGAGTGTCCCATGTCCGGTCTGTTTCAGGCCTGGAGGAATGTAACGTGACAAAGATGGACTGCTAATGGTCCTACCCCTCAGCAACATCCTTCCTCGTGTTTCAGAACAGCTTGGATCAGATCACTTTATCTGGGCGCCACTGACGGCCGAAAAAATAATGTTTCAGTTGAGGAATTAATGTGTAAATGATGTAGAGAGAAATGTAGGTGTGTAAATTAACCTTTACATCGAAAAGCTACATCATGCATCGCGTTCAAATATAGATATTAATGTGTCCACATTTTGATGTTAACACTAAAACACAGACACACACACACACACACACATTAGCATTATCGCTGTGACCTTTACTGATAACGGTTTGATGACTATCTGCTGACCTTGCTGTGTTAACAGTTTGTCCGCTAGCTGCTTTTTCTCTCCCGTTAGTTCTCACCTAATGGATCCTCTAATGTGAACGTTTTTTAAGTGAGTGAGAGAGGGAGAAATAAAACAAGAGTGGATATACAGAGAGAGACAGAGAGAGAGAGAAAGTGAAATGAAGGGAAGGGAAGGAGGGAGGGTGAAAATATGCAGAATGAGAGGAGCTCTGACTGAGAGATGACACTTTTGACTGCATCTTGAAAGTTAATGCTATTTTAAAGTATGCTTAAAAAAAGCCCCTAAAAATAAAACATGAAGCTGTCTCCAATCCACCGGCTGATATAACAACACAAATAACTGAACCAGCTCTGCAGTTGTCACTAATGTAAGGTCATGACTCAAGTCCTTTGTCCTATAGCTTAGTGCCTAATAAGAGTCAAGGCCTTGCATGCCTGCACACACACACACACACACACACACACACACACACACACACACACACTAGGTTGCAACCTTGCAGCTGTATTATAAAGCTTATGACCTCAGTGACCTGTAATCACTCAGCTATACAAACAATATAGGGTAAGATCCTAAGCTCTGATTGGATGAGATTTTATTAATGTCAGGACCTATTGATGGTGAAGCACAAAGAAAATATGGAAGGAGAGCAGGGGAAAATTGGTAGGTACCTTTGTTGCTTTGTAGTCAGGCTTTTGTTGTCATGTAAATGTTGAAAATAAAAGAATAAAAAGAAGCTAATGTACATATCGAACCAAACTATTGTTTGGTGTATCACAGCACTTAAGTTTAAATCATTGCTACACCCAACAGGCCACAATCTGAGTCCTCCAAAAATACTGCTACCGTTTTTGGAGTCTGTCAGGGGCCAACAAGGAGAGGATGATGAAAACATGAGAAAGATAGGAAGTATGTTAAAAAAGAAAAAAAAAAGCAACCACAAGAGGTGGGTAGCATTTTTAGGCAGCCATCTCAAGGGAAATCTAAGAGTTTAGCTTTCTACCTTGGGAAATTACCTGCAGATGATTAGCGTTGTATTATTGTATTCATGAACGCTCATGCTGCAAAAGCATATGAATCCACCCATCTAAAAAAATAAAAATGTCAGAAGAAACAAAAAAAGCTTTGGGCTTCTCCGTATGGGCTGATGGAAATGACGGACTTCCCTAACTGATGCCTTGTAATATCAAAGCAAACACAGCAGCGGACGGTGGTTTGTGTACAAGTGGATGAAGGAAAAAGGCAACTTGGGAGACAGGGAGTAGGAAATTCAATTTGATTGTAATCTGATGTACACATTCTACTGTTTGTGAGTTAAATTAGATTTTAGATTTGTTTTCTCTGTCCCTCCCATCTACCCCTTACAGTATTAAAGAGGGGGATTTATCTGGAAAGATCTATGGTTGTGTCTGATTGAAGAATCATGCTGTGGGAATAGTGGGCAGATGGTAATCTATCAAACAGACAACAAAATATTTTATTTCTTTTCTGTCGCCAAGGCACTGAAGAACAAACATCTTATTTTACCCTCAATTATAAAACCTTTCACTGATGGACAGACTGTTCTCCCTAAGACTGCCTTAAGACGCCTCAGCAACTGTTACTTCCAAACATAGTTTTTTATTTTCCTCAGTGCGGTTTCTAATGGTTGGTTTCAGTATTTCTGCCTGCGTAACGTTTCCTGTCTTCTTATCTCGACCAAAACAGTATTCTAAACCTACATTTCCCCAATGCCATTTTTATTTGCACAATATACAGTTTCTTCTAGAAATAAAAAGTCTCATTATTCCAATTAACTTTTGAAGCATAGTCCATACTGTGCAGTGGGGTCACTATCACACTTGTTCTGCTACTGTCCTGTACTAAGTAATAGTGTAATAGTCAACTATCTTTTCAAAAACTGTAAAATAACTGTTCAGCCAGATTGTACCTTGGCAATTTCTGGCTGCTCTGACAGTACAGGCTCCATCCCTTCCCATCAGAAGCCGATTCATAAAGCTTAAATTGGAAGTCTCCACTGTTCCCATGTTTCAAGAGGTGGCTCAATGACTGAATTCTTCCTATAGCTAGGATTGAACAGATTCATTTTAACAAGGGGAATTCACAAAACCACTTTCAGGAAATGTGAAAACCATTTTTTGTGTTGTTTGATCAGACTGACTGTGTGTTTTGCTGTTATGCCGTGTCCTACATCTGAACATTCTCTGATCTTGTACTCCAGCTGGGCTGTTTCTGGTGTGCAACTTGAACGGGTGATGTTATGATTACATGGTTAGTCTTAAACATCTAGGCCAGGGCTTCATGGGTTACATATGGCCCAATTTAAGCGGGACCAATAAAGTATTGCAATAACATCATCTCCAAATTGTTCTCTTCATTTTAATGTAAAGAAATAAAAGCATGTTGTGAAAGCACTCAAAATTAATGATCCCTCAAAACAGATGATGAGCAGGCTGATATGTCCTAAGAAGAAACACGTATACTACATGTGTTTACTTCTTCCTTTGTTCAGTGGACAGATCAGGAATAGCAGTGCATTTTACTGAAAAATTGGAATTAATGGCTTCTCTGCATTTGTCACACTTTCACACAAAGTCATCCAGTGAGCCGGGCTGGACCCTCTTGGTGGGTTGGTTCTGGCCCGCAGACTGTATCTATGAGACCCCTGCTCTAGGCCACTAGACTAAACCTCTACATTACTTTCTGTTTCTGGTCTGCCTGCTGCTGAAAAAAAAAAACTGAATTCTGTCCCTCCAACTGACTCCAAGGGTAGTGAGGACAAATCACCCGCTGTAAACCTCAGCCGTGCACTCTGCTCACTGTTCCCTGTCTAAATTCAAATCAAGAGCCAAAAGCCAGGGAAAATGTGATGGGGAGGAGTGCAGGTGGAGAAGGGAGGAGGATGGCAGTAAGAGCAGGGCGAGAGGAATTTTGTGTGGAAAAATGAAAATGACCTGTTTCATCTTTTCGCACACTGCCTTTCTTCTTCTCCTTATTCCTCGCGTCTTCCTATTTTTGTGTTTCTGCCTTTCTCTCTCTCTTTGACAAAAACACACAGACACGCACACATTTTACAGCCTAAATGGTTAGTCTATTAAGCAGTTTCCTTCTGTTCTCCGACCTTGGCTGGTCGAATTCTCCCTTCTCTCTCTACCTCATGTTTTCTCTGCCCCTTCTCATATGTGTCAGATGGTTTCGTCACACTGTTGGACTCATTTTTATCCACCATGGTTGAAGGCTTCATTTCAGAGGAAATTCTTGTGCGTAATTTGCCCCGGAGTCACACTGCCACACATTCAGCTTCATGGCATAGCAATCATTTTTTTAATCACAGCTTTTTTTTTTTTAACCGAAAGGGATATTGCCACCCTGTTAATAGCCATGAATTAGGTGTTTTTGGCAATGACAACTTGATACCAAAAGCTTTTATCTTTATTGCCTTTTCATAAAATCATCTATTTACTTGTAAAGGTGGAGTGATGGAGCACCTCTGAATCTTTTTTTTTCTCCCCCTTTTTAAAATTCTTTTCCAAAGCGAAGTCAAACATAAATGCAGATTGTTTTATCTGACTTTAGCCCTTCAGTTAGTATAAACTGAAGCCAGCCAGAGATGGATTTAGACCTCTGTGCTGTGAGACTAAAACAAACACAGATGTCAGACTTCAAAGCTTGATGCACAGGCACAGTATTGGAATAAGTGAGCAGGTTTTGAATGACTACGTTTCTGTTTGAGATGCAGTTCCCCAATGAGGGAATCATCTTATTTAAGAGGCCGGAACTGACCTCATATCTCTGCAGCAGACACCATCCACATATTCATGCTCTGCAACTTTCAAACCATAGTTATGGCTATAAAACAGGCTGGCCTCCCCTCATTAGACTTTGTGAGTCATCTGTTCAGTTTTGCAGCTTGAGTGGACTACGGGTACATACAGAATTAGTGTCTACAGCTCCACATAAAATTTAGTTCAAGAAAATTCCAGCTCTGTTTATAGCAATTTTGCATTCTGGCCCTGACGTCTTCATCAAGTGGCTGTGAAGCGGTTGCAGTGCAGAGATGCTGTGTAGTTTTTAGCAGCACAAAGACCTAATAACTACAGCGCAACCACTGTGTCACTGCATCATGAGTACAGATTGTACCAAGCATAATCCTAAACTAATTTTATCTTGACAATATTTTATATATTTTTTTAACATCGAAGTTGGTTATTGAGTAAACCTGTCTATTTTTCTATTGAAACAACAAATCAGTTCAGCCCACAGTTATTTGATTATTGCATTACACTATTAAATAATTCAGCTATAATCATTTAAACATCTGCTTCAAAATTCCATCGTTGAGGGCAAGAAGTTAAAATATTTTAACTTTGGACAGCCATCAACTTGTTCACTGAGGACCTCATCTAATTTTACCATCCTGCTCTGGTCCACTAAAATGTGAACTTGTATAAATGTTTAGCCAATGGCATGTGAGAGCAGATAACAGCCAAAATTTAGTTTTTCTTGTTTTGCCAGCTTACAAAATTGCATTAATTAGCTACAGCCCAGCAAATAGCCATAGTCGTCATTATAGCTGGTGAAATCAACAGTCGCTGCTTTAAACTTTCACTTGGCCCCTGCAAACATTGCACTCTTCCAGTGGTCGTTTGATGAAAATCTAAGTTTGCATTCCCCCTGTCGCACCAGTCGCACATCTGTAAGTGTAATGCCAATTTTTGTGAGTCATTTGTGAGAGGTGTGAAAGGAGGATCTGGGTTCAGCGAATCTAAAACTATAAGCCTGATTGATTCTCTTCCGGGGTGTCTGGAGAGGAATTGAATAGAATTTGACAGGAAAGATTTGGAGAGCGATTCAGTGACTAGCAGCTGTGAGCTGGCTGATGCCACATTGTGAGCATAATGTCTGCTGCACCAAAGAGAAATACAGTGACTTCAAAACACTTCTGTTCCCCTCATTGCCGAAGCTCCTCTGGATAAAGCACTCTGTGGTGATGAGCAGCTCCTCTGTGTGACCAGCTCACTCGTCACCGACTTTGTCTCGTCTGTCCTTCTGCTTATCGGATTATTGACTGGTCTTCAGACTGTGCCGTGGCCCCTTTTTGCTCTCATATATTGTACCAAGGCTGAAACTACCACTAAGGACATCAAGGTCATATCCATGGTCTTTTATTGCGCGTGCATTTCCATTTTTCAGTCAATAATGAAATCCTTTTTTAAAGTCTTATCTTGTACAAAGAAATACAGTTTCCCAGCTTAACCCATTAGGTGCCAGTCTATCTCAACACTGTGGTGGCCAGGGTTGAGGAGACCTATTGCTGCCTTCGTCTGCTGCTGAACGTCTTTTTTTTGTTTGTTTGTTTAATGAGACAGGAGAGAAAGCGAAAAAGGAGACCACAGAGGAGAGACATGTGGGAGGAAGTCTTGGCCAAAACTGCAGCTGGACCATTTCCAAGAGTTAAACCAAACACATAATCAAAAATCTATCAGCAAATTAGCAAGCCTTTCTTTTTATATGGATAACTTCATTTGCAGCTTCAGACAGTTTTGATTCAAAGATAAACAGTAATGTAAGTTTAGTATCTGCGTCTTTTATTTATCGCACAGTTGAAGGATAACTCAGTAAGCAGTGATGGTTTCCTCAGTAGACCAGAATGTAACATTTTTAGTAAAGGGTGCAGCAGTCACTGCTTGTTAACCAGCTGTCCTGCACTTCATTAATGATCATATTCTGAATGCTGAAAGTTAAGACATTCTCCATGAGGGATGTTGAAAGTCTGAGAAATGTAGTAAAGTAAAGCTGAGGTAGTCAAGGCATCGATCAGTGTACTGTAACTGTATCTGGATGGATTATTCCTTTAAACACGACACAGTCTCCAGGCACAGTTGTGCTGAGAGCTTCTGTGGAGACAAAGACGAGGGGCGGAGGGGGAGTGGAAGAGGATGGTTGAAGGGTGTGGAGTTGTTAGAAAAGTAGGTGAGAGGGGGAGAACAGGCCAGGGTGTTGATTGAGAAGAGGGGGAGAGAAGAGGGAGAAAAGATTTAGTGTGGTGCAATCGCATAACCATGAAATTGAATGTGTGATTTGTAAGGATTTGTTATTTTCTGAATGTGACAGTTTTGTGGTTAGGTGTGAGGCCTGAAGCAGATAAAAGAACACACAATGTATGCAGAACTGAGCAAGTGAAGTGCTTAAACCGGTACAAGCTTTTGGTGATGTCTACAGTGTTAAGCATTTTTTGCTGTGGTGTTTTGCCCTGTTCCGTTAGGGCACTGTGATTTATTGGCAGTCACTTACACACTTAGTTACTTACACTGGGCTTGGTTTGTTTTCTGTTTGTTATTTAAGTTTGAATAATAAGTTAGAAAAAAAAAACGATGCTGCCCGGTTCTTCCGCTTTTTCTATTTACTTGTTTTTGTTGTTCTGCTGCAGGAAATACATATCAAAAATATTATTACCGTCAAGGAACTATTTAATGGACCCAATGACCAAACGTTAACAAGAAATAACTATCACTACGGTGGAAAGTAAAAACAGCAGCCTGCATTTTTAGGCTCTTTAAGCCCATTGTTTTGTTTATTTATTCAAGAAATATCTTATTACAGCTCACTTATGCAGTTTTCACAAAAATTCTGACATTCACGAATATTTTCTTATTTGCGATGATCTTATTTGTTCTAGTAAGAACAGAATCTGTGCACACTCAAGAACACATGGTCTATTAGGTGAGCTACTCTACTCAGGCATGCCAAATTGCATTCATTCTATAACACCAGGTTACCTTTTTGGTTTGTTGTTGTTTTTTTTTAATATTCACTACTGATGCTGTGTGTGTGTGTGTGTGTGTGTGTGTGTGTGTGTGTGTGTGTGTGTGTGTGTGTGTGTGTGTGTGCATATGTCCTTTTAACTTAAGAAGACAGTGGGACACGTCTTTAGTAGGACACAGATGTGGACAATTCTTCGTCGAAGAAAACTTTGAACAAACAACAGTAATATAGTGCCCGTTAAACGCGTTAAACCCATGAATATTGGATATTCATTCGTAATGTGGACAGAAACACAACACAAACTCGAATGCTAATGTTGCTTCCCGCCCGCTGGATGTACAAGAAGGCGATTATTAAAAACTAGTTTTGAACTGATGTAGCTTTAACAACACCAAAGGCTTTCATGAATTGGTTAATGGTTGACAAATTATTTCATACACCAAAACACACATTTTCATAACAACAGGAGTATTTAACGGGATTTGAAACAAGGTCATAGCAGACTCCGATCAATGAAGTCGAATAAATAATTTGACCTTTAAGTGCCTGTCTCTTATCTTATCGTGAAAAACATCTTTGGAGCTCCTTTGTGGTAAATGTCAAGGTCTCGCAGTTATACCTTGTCTACTGCTGATGAATTGATGTTCTTTATCTGGCTGTAATGTAATTGGCTGGCTGGAGTACAGCTACAGGTGCATCCAGGTCCGTCAGCTTTATGTCAAAACGCAATGAAACACAATGTTTTTTTTTTTTTTATTTTATTTCTTCCAGGAAAACATCACGTCCCCCGCCTTTGAGGACACATAGTTGCGGTAAAACAAGGCTGTTTGTGCCTGAAGGGAGGAGTTTCAAAATGCTGCTCTTACTAAAATATTTATAGGAGCATGGATGTGTGTGTTTTTGTCTGTGTTGACATGAGAATGAAAGAGAGAGATATTTTACAAATCCATAATGTAAAATATGGGTTTGTAAAAATGTAGTACCTCAGCATTGTGTGTGTTTGTGTGTTTAATTTTGCAAATGTCCCACTGTTTCTCACTTGGAGTGAGTGCTGTTGGATTTGCCATTTTTGCAGTAAGTCATCTGATCAGTATTTTGTATCTGTTTGCTGTAGTGCTGCCAGGAATGGGGAACAATAAAACATTGTCTGCGTGACAGGAAACTAGAGGAAAACATTTAATTTAAATTTAGTATTCATCAATATTATATCTTGTTGTGGACAGTACAAGATACAAGTATCACCTCAGTCTTCTGATTCTGCTCCTCTCCTGACTCCTCTGTACCACATTTGGACTATAACACATTGACAAGAAACAGTAAAGAAAAGACAGTACTTTTATTTTTAGATCTGCTCCCTTGCTCACATGCAGCCATCTGCAGGCCTACCTTAAGCAGTAGCTGTACAGAGCAAAGCCAGGAAAGCATTTTTATACATATGACAATTTTCACATAGCAATGCTTTGAAGCCAGCGAAATAATTTCATGGCCAGAGTTTAATTTCCAATTCTGACCCGGGCGTTTCTGTGGCACGACGGAAACCTTCGCATTCAAGCCTAGAGGGAAACATGATGTAACATTGCATAAATGTTTCTCACTGTTACTGCAGGTTGTTTTCAGTATATGACATTAGTGCAGTTGAGTGTTATTCAGCATTTCAATACTTATTATGTGAACCTCATGCTTCCTCCAAGTAGAGGCTCCCTAATTAACTCTCCCTATTTATCCCTTTTCTCTTTGTCTGTATTTTCTTTTGACTTTTTCGCCTCCCCCTCTCTCTGTTGTTGTCTCAAAGTTTCTTGCTGTTGGCAATTGTTACCTCTCTCCCCAGCTCCCAAGGCTTTTTGAGCAACTAAACAACTTCTGAAAAACGCCAGGAGAGTGAAATCACACTGGGAGGTGTCTGCCCATGTCAAAAAGAGCTGCTGTTTATAACCAGTGTTATACAAGCCATGGCAAATAATGTACGTCAGCAATGGTCTTTGGCATTGCTCATGAGAGTTGAAAAATCACAGTAATTGTTAAGTATGCTTAACAGACCTGTGAGGACTACTAGTTAGGGTTAGTTAATGTTTATCTATGATTTTAGGGGTAACTATTGGCAGAAATGGAAGTCATAATTGTTCATTAGTGTATCATTAGTGTATCAACTGAAAATAAGACTCATCATGTTTTCATTACATTACAGCTCACAGCAATTTCACTGGGCACAGATGCATCGTGTTCCTGTTGCGCCACGGCCGCTTGAGCTGATTGCACCTGTTCCACCTAGACAATGTTTGTAAGTCCACCAGAGGCGCAGTGGTGTGTTTACGAAGCGGCTCTCCGCATTGCTCTGCCAAGAAATATACTGCTATTTTTGACAGACGTCAATCAGCACAGAGCAGATCGAGCTGGCTGTAAGTCAGACACACAAACAACAGCATATAGAATCCGGCTCATCCTCAAGATCAAACACCCTGTGTAAACTTCTGATTGTAAAAACAGCCAGAAGGGAAATAATTTAACTATGTAGCATGTTTACCCATGGTAGAAGCACATAAATCAGGGGGAAAAAACATAGGCTTTACAATGAGCTTTTTATATCTACAGATGCCACGGGGTCCTCTTCCACAGAGTCCGACGTGTTTCCGCAGTAGCCCAGAACTGACAAACCAAAGTTCCTTTAGGGAGCAGTGCCCTCAACATTTACATTCGCAAGTTTCAGTGGATAATGCACAATTTTCATTTTTCATGTCAGTAAAACAACTGGACTGTCATGTGCAAGCTGTTTGGAGCAACATCATGATCTTGATTTTAGCTGTGAGTCCAGGACTCTTTCTGTTGTTTTGGAAGGAGCTGAAATAAAGCTGCACATCTTACAGTGTGTCATAACTACCTTGTTGTTTTAGCTGTGCATTTGAACAAACATATTGTGACAGAGCTGTCACAACAGGCTGCTTTTCACTCTCTGATATGATATTTCTTCAATACATAACTGTTCCTGTGGAGTGGAAGCCTTGAGGCAGTGAAGTGTTTTGTTGTTCCCTCGCTCTTCTCCCTCAGTTGGTCAACTCCCCCCCCCACTCATATGCTGATGTGCTCCCTAGCCTTAGATGCTGTGGTATGTAGCCTGAGGCAGAGATAACTGGCACCTGTAAAGCCACCACAGTTGTTGAAGGAGGCAGTGTCTTGCCTGCTGTTGTTCGTCTTCACTTTTTTTTTTTTTTTTTTTTTTACAGAAAACCCCTTTGTTCCCCTTCTGTGTCTCCGAATTTGCCTTTACTGTATTAGCGCTGCTAGCCTCATCTTCACACACAACACCTACAGCAAATGGCACGCATGCAAAAAAATCAATAATATCAAAGTGTGAGGCAAGTACTGGAGTGTAGGCATGTTCACAACAGAGTCACCGTCGATGTATGTGACCTTGGTCGAGCCATAGGCTGCTGTTGTTGGCTTACAGTGCTTTTGTTTCACACTTCTTTCATAACATGTTTTCATATGAGCTCCCAATGTTTAAAGATTATTTGAAACAATGGTAAGATGGTAAGCAGGGGGAAGATTTTTCTCTTCCTTTCCGCCTAACTGGATCCAGTATTAGAGGGCTGCCATTGGATTGCAGTCATTTATCTTTCCTATGTGTATATGGCATTATGAGTAATGGTACTTTCACGCTTTTCAGCTCCCTTGATTACTTTGGCCCCCACTCCTCCTCCCACTTGCCTTTTTATTCCAATGACATATTCTTTCAAATGTAATGCAGACAACTTTGACAAAGTCAGATGCAATCTGCAGAGGATTGAAAGTGAACATAAGGCTGGCAGCGAGAGGCAGCAGTTTTGGAAATGGCACAACAGTAGAGCAGCAAGAATGAAAAGACGCTATTAGCTTGGCAATGCTGAGAGAGTGTTGACTGTGTTCTCTTGATTTTATTTTTTTTTTCCCTCCCTTGAAGTCAATCAGCAGACACATTTCACATAGCTTACATAGTGTTCTGTCTAGGCTGAATGAGTATAAAGAATGGACATCATATGTCTGACGTCACCCATAATTTTATGAAAAGCCGCTTTGAATCTCAGAATATGTGGCTCTTTTATGCCTCTTCTGCCTCCCAGCTAATCTAAAACTTGTGATTTGTCAGTAGACCTTAGGTGGGCCGACACTTAAAGAAGCCTAAAGCGAGACTAAAACTAATTTTTGTACCAGGCTGTAAACATGATTTTTTCTGCTGTGAAGTTGGGCATTTTAATATGGGAGCTTATGGAGACTGACTCATTCTGTAGCCAGTCTCAAGTGGCCATTTGAGGAACTGCAGTTTTTGGCACTTCCACATTGGCTTCATTTCAGTCATGGAGGTTGCCTTTGGTCAAAATGCGACTTGAATCTCTACCACAACTTTTCTGACTATACTAGCTGGCTAGCAACCTCGCTAACATAGCAAACAGATGTGATAAGCATGAGTCATCTGATGGTTGTCACAGAGAGGGTTATATTAGAGTTATACTGAGAAGGGAATATGATGGGGGTCAATATTTATGAACTTTTCAGCCATGTATTTCACAAACTAGTTAACTGGTAAGATACCACTAACTGCACCACCATCTGCTCAGCTGTGATGCGTAATGCAGCGCTACATGTGCTGCAGACAGAGCTGAGAGCATTGCAGTGACCACCCACTAACTAAAGCGTTGACATCGAGCGGCGACATTGAGTGTTTGTTTTTAATTTGCCAGAATATCTCATAGTTTGCTGGTTCGGTCAGTTTGCAGAAAATCAAACTGGTTTAAGCTTGTATTGACTAGACTGGCAAAACCAACCCAACCCCAGTTCTGTCACATTCTCACAATATTGTCTCATTCTCCATTTATCATGTTATTGTCGAATAAAATATATGGTACACCCTTACACTTTTGCTCACACTGCTCTTATTTCTCAGTCAAAGTCTTAGCAAATAATTCACCGGGCAGCTTGTCAAAGTAGAAGGCAAGAAGCCTCCTCGGGCAGACAAAGCATAACAGAGCAGCTAACAGAGATAACAATCAAAGTTCAAGCCGTTGCTTCTCAATATGACAGGTCATTCTTTTAAAAGAATCTGCCTTCCCATCATTATCACTAGGCAGTTGAAGCAATGCTGCAGCCGTGGCAGCCCGTGGTTAGTTGGCTGGCTGGCTGCTGGTCAGTGCCCAGTTCATGGTGCTGCTCCAGAGATGAATGCTGTTGGGGAAAACCTGATTAGTGTAACTGACAGCCCATAGATCTCAGCTGGCTCGTCCTTATCCCAGCCTCCCTTCCTCTCCTTTGTCTCTCTAACTATCTCTCACACACATGCACACAGTGGGCTGCTGTATCTGAAATCTCTTCAAGAATTTTGATTCACATTAATAAATATTAGGCATTTAAAGTCATTCATCTGTGTTGCATTTAAATTCATGAGATATTTTTTTTAACAAATCCTAACTGGAGTTCCAGCTCTGCCACCTTTTTCTGGAGCTTTTCAACACATCTCATGGCGTTCCTCTGTGGACAGAATTTGAAGTGGCGAATGATACGGAGCGATAAGGTTTGAAGCCAAAACAAAAAGTGGAAGTTAAATAAAAGGTAAAATGATCTTTCATGCTCCATCATCAGGTGTTGTTTTGAACATTTCACACATAATATGTTGGGTGTGGTTCATTCGAACTCAAAGATTTAGGTAGATACATCCAGGAGATAAAGAGGATTTGTGTTTTGAATATTTAACCAACAATATAATCTATTAATGTATATAGTTACATGTTTGACTTGTCTGATAACCGTTTATTACATTGTATCAGTGTCTGGGTTCTGTAGGCATCTTCAAGTTACTTATTTTGTCCAATGAGCAGTGTAAAAACCCTAAAACTCTCCCTAAAACCCCTTAGGATTACACCGGATCTTAGGGTTCCCCATCTTAACCCGTGTGCACCTGTCTACTCACATTTCAAAAACATGCAGCTAGGTTGGACAGAAACTTTCATTAATCAAACTAATTCTTGATATAATTTTAAACAAAGTATTATATATATATTTTTTTTTACAATGGAGAATGGGACTTGTCAAAGAAGTTTTGCCTCAGCTGGAACACACTTGTGCTGGGACCTGCCTCACTGGGCATCGCTCTATGAGAAAACCTTGTGTTAAAAGATGAAGCACAGACACAGATACAAGACATTAAGGATCTGAGAAAGCACTTCCTTTGACTCACTGTGATTTGTGAGATCCAACATAGGGTTCTGCACCAGGGAGGCTATAAATAACTTAGCTAACTTGAACTAATAATATAACAACTGCAGTGGCATATTCTTCTTTTACAATGCTTCCATTTGCAGAATATGACATACTCAATATGAAAAAGGTTGATGTTACAGACAGTACGAACTGGTATGAACTATTAAATTTGCTAGTAGACTTGGTTCGATCACCTCAGGGGCTAATTGAACCATCAGTTCACAAGATTAACCAGACATCAAGGGCCAAACTTGCAGCGAGAGGAAAAATTGAACATGTACGCCTCACACAAAAACACATACCACACACAGACATGCACATACACACACACACACACACTGCACTCTTTCACTACTGACAAAGCTTGGTGCATTCATCAATCAGGATTGTCTTGTGGTTGTGCTTGTGTGTGTGTTGTACTCTGTTGCAGGAAAGGCCCTAATGGGTTCTGCTCTTATCTGTGTAGGTACTTAAGGGTAAAGGAAGAGGTGGCAGAGGAGCACCATGCAGTAGTATGGATTAAATGTATCAGTGTGTCTACTTAAGATAGTGTAAAAGATGAAAGTCTCTTACCACCATGGCACTTCACACACAGCTTAAGGCGAGGCAGCCTTTTTTTATAATCCTACCCTTTTCTCTTCTTCCATGCAGCAATGTGACATTGAATGATAACCGGATGAGTTGCGGTTTCAGGTTAGGATGTCATTTGTGTCAATATAATCTAGATGTCTGTTGTTTTGTCACTGGGATGTCCATTTTATACTGGGAATTTAATTCAACCATATCTTCTGGACCAAATCATGAGGGATACCTTTAGCACTCCACCTTTCTTGCTGCCCTGAGGTGGTGGTGATTTATCTACTGCTCTATCTCTTGGTCTGTAACTAAGCCCTGATATATTCCCCCGTCTTTCTGTCTCATTGCAATTGCATTCACTTTCATTTTTCTCCCTCTTTCCTTCCTCTTTGTCTCTCTTGCACTCCCTGAGCTCCCATCTAGTCACATTTACACTTGAACACACACATTTTTCTAACTTATACACACCTCTGCAGCCTCTCTGTGTTTTGTCAACCCCATCACAGACAAAAAAAAAAAAGAAAATGCAGCATCCTACCCTCCTAAATCCCAAACAACTTTTATGCAGAGTAGACAATGTGTTTTGTTTGGTATGTTGTTCTTATAAAGCCCACTGCCTCCACGCTGTTGGCTGTTGGTCCAGTTTATCTTCACCTGTCAGACATCCTCCCAGTCACTCTCACGGGCTTCTGGGAATTCCATGAGTTCACAGCAAAAACACAAACACACAAATCCTGATACACACACACACACACACACACAAATACACAAAGTGAATAGCAGCAGGTTGCCCAAGGCTGTTGCTGAAATGACTGGGTAACCACCGAGAGTTACATGGACTGCTTGAACTCTATCAGTCAATAGTCCATCAACCCTGGTCGTCTCTACCATGGTGGTTTGGATATAGCCTCGGGCTGTGTGTGTGTGTGTGTGTCTGTCTGTGTTTGTGATTCTGGAGGCAGAGAATGAACAGGTATAAAAGAGAGACAGACAAACACACACACACACACACACACACATAGGAATGCAGAGTGATGGAAATCCTTAAATATTTATTAACAGATTAAGAAAATAGTTTTTCAATAGTAAGAGCCTCATTTCAGTCCTAATGGCTCCACATAGGCCAAGTATCAACAATGTTTATCTTCAGACCATAATGAAATGGGCCATTTGAAAACCAAGTGGAATTGGTAGTGACTGTGAAACATGTTGATACATAACAAGCTCTCTCTTGGTTACTGATTATTGGACTAAAAATAACATCATGGAATATGATTAATGTCTTTTGCTCTACAGAGACCTTTGAATGAAAAATGCGTAGCCGCGCCAGCACAAAGGCATGACCGACCATCTGTACATACAATACCAAATGATGCCTGTTTGTTTTCCAGCACAGACACTCCGTGCTCAGTAAGGCCAGGCGAGCCAGGCAAATGAGTGTTGTGATGCAAAAATTGAAACAAAAAAAAGTTACACATACATATAAATATTTATCAATCAGATGGTGTAGTATTGGTGTGTTACATGGACTGCACCAGTTGGGTTTTCTGTGTACTGCAATTGGACAATACTGACTAATGCACAACAGTCGATTGAGAATTTCAGTGAAATTCAATATCATACTGTGAGCCTACAAAGAGACCCTCTTCCATTCACAAACTCAAAGCACTTTCTCTTGCACCCCCCACCTTCTGTTCCTGCTTTACAAAAGTATAGTCCAACCTACTATCCTCTATTGCTCTTCTGTTTTTCAACATTTTAACTGCCTCCAATAAGAAAAAACTCACACGCATTACACACCATGCCTCCAAAATCATTGGTCTCCAGACCCCCAACCTCTCAGACCTGAACAGTAAAGCCATTACATGCAAAGCACACAGCATAGCACATAACCCGAGCTCCTGCCTCAACTCATCCTTCACACTGTTCCCATCCGGTCGCAGATATAGGTCCCTGGCCTGGAAACGGGCATGTTACGGCAGGGGCCTTTTTATCCCGTCTGCCAAAGCATCTCTTAACAAAACACCTCAGTAACTGCTATGCGTTGGGAGCTATATGTAGGAAATATGGGTTGAAAAAAAAGTGCTGTATTGGTGTCTAATGTATCTATGTATTTATGTTTATTTATGTGAGGCTTTCTATAGACTGTGGCAACAAATTTCCTCGTAAGAACAATAAAGTATCTATCTAGCTATTTAAAAAAAAATGTTACAACATACAACAAACATGCTTGTTTGTGTGTGTTTATGGTGAAAGAAAATAAAGGAAAGACAAATTCTCAATTTATTAGTGGGACAGGATAATTATGGACATGAATTGTAGACGTAAAGATTACTGTAAGATGTACTGACTTTCCACACTGCACCGATTGTGTTGAGGAAAAGGTAAAAGTATTGTTAATTTTAACAGTGAGCTGCAGTCTCACTTTTAGTGTTATGGCAGGGCTTCAGTTTTTGGGCTAATTAAGAGCTAAATAATTAGTGCATTCACACATAAAATAGGTTGCTGAAGTGACGTGAATTCTACATTATACTGTAGAGACACGCGTATACACAGAGCTCTCATTTAAAATCGCAGTTACTTTTGGCTGCATCCTTTTCAGCACCGACTTCCTAACTCAAGAATTGGACAATGGGATTTTCCATTTTTACGCTCATTCAGTTTCCTTTTACCTTTTTCAGTCCTGGAGTGTCAAATATGACACACACCACTATGGACATCGCTATGACCAAAAGAGCACTAATATAGCACTTAAAACCTCTCAACCCTCATTACCAACGGTGCAGCACTTACTAATTCTGTCGGGTTAGAGTGTGTTGATGTGTTTGCATATATTTTTGTGTGCAATTGAAAGTAACTATTCTCATACTTTTCTAGAGGGGCTTATAGGCCCCCTCAGCCATGACTAACGCTTTTCTCCTACTTTAAAAAATGCCTCTGCCAGCAAGTTTAACGTCCCCGGTGTGATTTCTCTCTCTTTATCCACAGTACCATACATGGATTTGCAACTATTTTACAGTCGTATGGTATACCTTTCTATTGCAAGTTCTCTAAGGCTTTGGATTAAATCCATGGAGCATTTCTATACATCAGTTTAATCAGAATATATACTTCTCATGATAGATAAATGTCACATAAGAGCTGATAATTGGAACTGTGAAACAGCACTTTCTCAGCGACTGTTTCTCAAGTTCAGCTGAAGAACTTGCGAACAGAATTGAGTTTGTTGTTAAGGGCATTTTGTGGACAGAAGTAGTTCTAATATAGCGATAACAGCACCCATATGACCTGTGACAGCATGTTTAATTGTGATTACGATGGTAAGTTTGTTAGAGGCATAGTTGAGTACAGTCAGCAGCTCTGAACAACAATATCCATATTTACACAGGAGGTTTAATGTATTGTGAGGACAGCAGTTTTTTTTTTAATTAAATGAAAATAGCTTGCAGTCCATGTGCATTATATTGATATCCTTAAAATGATATCACAAAGAGGGGAAAGTGGTGGCTTCAGGATGTATTTTTGTGACATTTTCTTCACGAAGGTAACAGACTGGCCATTTTTAGACCTTACTGTCTCACTCTGCTACAAGCTGTGTGTTTTGAGGACACAGCAGTGGAAGTAATTTCCTGCTCCTTTCTTGTTAGGGCAGTATTGGAACAGATTTCGTGTTGTAATTGAATCAGGCATCTCGCAGTTTGGATAGATATAGCAGACTTCATTCTCCTTACAATCAGTTATTGCTCTGGCGGATTTGTAGATGCTGTCCATAGAAAACTGAACTGAGGGAAGGACAGCAGCAGTCTGAATGCTAATTTAGTAGAGGATTACAATGTTATTTTAAACCACAGTGCAAAGTTAACAGCAATCCACATTTTGATATCTGCTAATCCTCATGAGAAAACCCACATCTTTGTCATTATTATCATCCATGTCTGTCCAGTATGTTTTAAATACCATTTTGTGACTGTGTTACTGACACTGAACTGTCACTCTAAATTCTTTCCAGCTTGCTTGTTCAAGGGACATTTAATAGAAGTCTTCACCGGGAACCCAGGGAAAAGTCTCAGGAAATTATCAGACTGACAGCGAACACCTGTTACCTGATACCCCTGACAGGTAGAAAGAGAGGAAAAGAAAGACATGGTTAAGTGGATTTAGATGACAGATTTACCGTGGCAGACAGTGACAGACAGAAGATCTGAGAAGAAAAGTTAGAGATAGTCAGACTCACAGCTGACACAGCTGAGATATAAGTCAGCAAGAAAAAGGAGAAGAAGTGGAGCAACCAAACAGATGTCTGCCAAAGTACAACTTTCGTGTCTGGAGTGGATCTAGTGATCTGTCTTTCACCCAGTGCGGTTTCTTGAATGTCAAACTAACCAACCTGGCAGAGCAGAGAGACATGTGAGCTGATGTAACAAAATAGAAACAGAAGACAAGACAAACAGTAAAGAATTAAGTTAAGTTAATTAGTCATGTAGTGTTACTCATTATACCAATATTTAGACACCTTTTCAGATACTTTTTAATGAAAAACACGTGGGTGAAAATTCCTAATGTTCGGTACTTTGTGTAGGTCAATAATAATGTGTTGACATAGAAGATCAAGCATATTTTTGGCTTGTATATATGCACAAGTTTGACTGCCTGGCATCATTTGTATTTATTTGCACAGAATACAGCCAGTGCACAGCGACAGGCACCAAGCTTGTGTGTGCCTTTTGTCAGCACCTCCGCTGCTTGCTGCAGACAGGTTAAAAAGTGAGTGAAGTTTAACTTCCACTTTTTCCACTTTTTCTTTGAGCTCCCCTCCCGCCAGATCAGAGTAAACTCTGACGTGATTCTGTGACCCTATTCATCCCGAAGCTCAGACTCTGCCCTCAGCTTTCTCCCCAGCGTTCAGCAGCTATCTATTGGTGAGCAGTGGTTCTGTACCTGGGCTCTGCCTGGTCCCCCTCTCCACACAACATTCTGCAAAGCCAAGTGACATTGTATTATGTTACAGCTATTTGGGGGTCTCATTTTGGTGCATAAAAAATGGCTCTATAGTGTCATAAAGAACAGCCAGTAAAAAAGGCACACTGAGCATTTAGCAAATATTACCTGACATAAAGCTCTTGGCTAGAAAGATGTAATTGGTTTGCTGGAGTAACATTTAAGTGGAAATAGCCTGTTGGTATCAGGGCTTGTTGTTTTGAAACTACAAATACATGGAGGGCAAGTCTATAGTATAATAACATTTGGTCCAATAAAACAGGAGTTAACCTTTGTAGATGTTCTGCTTCTGATCTTGTAATGTTTTGGTATCGAGTACTGTGATACTAAACTTGGTATTGATTTCAAATTGATTTCATATTGTGACAGTAATATCCAAATACTTAAAATTGAAGTTGAAATATTGATAAATGAGTCTCCTAAAATTGATCTACCATGATGAGATAGATCATTTCTAGTGATGCTACAAAGTTAAGGTAGTGTTCCTTCACAACAGATCTCTGGCTGAGCAGGGACACTAGCTCTTTCAGGCACTGCATTAGCCAGACAATGTTATTAATTTACCATTGTTTATCTGATATTATCTTCTGCCGTGATGATCAGCTGCTGTGATATTCATTGTTTTAACCAAAGCAAGCTGTCCTAGCTGCCTAACATTAATGTTTTGTTCGTTACTCTTTGCTAATGACATAGAGAAAAGAGAGATAAAAGGTTTGATGAGAGAGTATTTTGCCAACTGGCACCGTGATCCAAAACTGAACTGCTTATTGAAACTCATCCCCAGCCACAAAGAGAATTGTGTGTGACAGCTCAGTTTATTCATAATACTGATAAAAATGAGTGTACACTCATAGGCTACATAAGTAAAAAGTAAATTACATTTCCATTAATTCTGTAATTCGGTCACATTCATATATGTATATATTTGCATAACAGTAGTTTCAGCAAACACACTAATTTGCATTTTCTTTTCTCAGCTCTTTAGATATTCTTCTTTTAGCAGCACAGCATTTGGATAAAAAAATAAATACTGACAGTCAGAAAATTAACAGGATAGTCCAGATCCCTGCTGGTGTCAATGCACATTCAGTATACTTGGAGATATCAGGGCCTTCTTTCACCACCTCGGAAAAACAATCTGGCACAAATCAACCTGTTTTTTTGTGTAAGAATAAATATGCGTTCTGAGTTTGTGAGACCAAAGAAGAGGGTGTTACTAACCACCCAGCCAACATTTAATGATCACCAAGTTTATGAAATTAGGAAATTAGGTGTCAGAATCAGGTAAAAAATGAGCAGTATTCTCAGCTCCAGGACTGTGAATGTGCTGAAGCCACGCCCACTTGTGGGAGCAGTCAAGCAGCAATTTTGAAGCGAGTGAAATGTGTCAGATGAGTTCAGAAAATGACATGACTAACTTTGAAACACTCTTGAGTGAGAACTGTCTCTCTGCTAGGGGTGCAGGGGTACGCTCAGGGTGGCCTCAGCGTGTCATCGAGCCACCCTTTAGCACCGCCCACAAAATTCTGGACTGAAAACTGGTGAAAAACTGTTTTAACCTCTCCACATTTCAGTAATATATCGTTCAAAGTCTTTTCACATGTTTTCAGCAACTATTTTCCAACACATTTAATGTATTTTGAAAGAAATCTCAGAATTTACTTTAAAGTAATGTTAAAAGTACATGCATGTATTAATAATAATTATTTTGGTAATGTAAGCAAGATAGAGACAGCAGTAAATAGATTTATACTTGTAGGATGCTGGCATCACCTTCAACTGTTCATGTTGATTTGCAGTAGTGTCACGTATGTTTTCCTTGTTGAGGAATGTCCACACAATATCATTGTGTTCCAACTGTTAAAACTTATTCTCACATATCACACACTTCAAAGTCTGCGTTGCACTGAGGGTATAGAAAAGTGTCAGTGAATATGTGATGCAAAACTAGACACAAACAGATGGAGGAATCACTCGCTTCTGCCATTCAGGGTGTGGAATTTCCATTTAAAGTTTTTCGACATGTAGCAGATTGTTGTATTTAAAGTGAGTTGAAATAAGTGCAAATGGTGTGGAGTGTTTACGTTGCTTGATCATCACAAGGCCCAAGTCTGCAGAGTGGAACTCTTTTTCTTATTCAATCCAGTCAGTCACACTGCCATCCATTTCTCTGCGCCATAGCTCCTCTCGCTGCCTGCTGCTTTCTGTTAATGGAGATATCACCTCCTCCCTCCTCCTTCCTCCCATCCCTTTCTCTGTTCTCTCTTTGTTGTCCTTCTCCCTCCACTCCACATTCACTTCACTCCGTTCAAATCCTTCTGTTGTGCCTCTTCATTGGCCCACTCAGTGAAACTAATCGACAGCAAGCCATCACTGTGCACTCTGCATCTCTTTTCCTGCAGAAACTAATCAGAGCCATTGTTAGTTATCTAAGACATGCTCCCACCCCCTCTCATTGTGCTATGAATCAACAAATGATTCATAACAAGTAGAAGAGACAGTCAGGGGAGAAAAACAAATGTGGTTTATTATTAAGTGCCTTTCTAAAAGGCAGGCAGACTGAGTCTTATTTTAGCAAGGGTCAATATTTCCTTATAGTGAATGCCAAATGTTCTAATGGCAAACAATTGACATTTTGAGTCTCCCCGGGTATCTCTTTAGCTGTGGCGTGAGGAAATGCCACATTGTAATCACAGAGTTAAACAAATTGAAATGTTTGCCTAAAAGTGTAATGACACTGATTATTTCTTCAGAGAATTGGTGCAAATGCAAATAGTGTTTCTGATGAGTTACACAAAGGAGCAGACGTGTCATCTGCATTAAAAGATGTCAAAGCTCCCGTACCGCTTTCATCAGAAGGAGGTTACTCACGCTGATGTTTGAATGATGGTTATATCTAGTCTGTTATGTGTTGCGGCTGTTTATGATTATTTTATGCCTTGTGTCTTGGGCCTGAAGTTTAAACATCAGTCTGTGATGTACTATTTCTTCGGTTTAGTCCAATAAATTCTGTGTATCATATCGTCATATGAGTAGACATACAAGCATCGACAGTATAAAGAATGGACGTTAGATCTGTGATGTCACCCACAGGTTTCTGAAGAGCTATTCTGAAGCTCAGAGCGTGCTGGCTCTGGTTGGCGTCATGTTGGCAGTCCTGCCTTTTCCACCTCCCGACTAATCTAAAAATTGGCAAAAGATGTCGAACATCAGTGAACCTGAGGCGGGCTGAATGAAACCTGGATGCTTGAACAAAGCATCTGTAACAGCATCTAACTGTCAGTCAAAGCAGCCTTGCTGTTAATTATGCATAAATTTAAACCTTGATATAAGGGTTAAAAAAATTCATACTCATGTATAGTTGTCATGAATGGGGAAATTAGCTATAGAGAGACGAAAACTGTTTTTTGTACCAGGCTGTAAACATGTTTATGCTGTGAAGTTGGACATTTTAATATGGGGGCTTATGAAGACTGGCTTCTTCTGTGGTCATCAAAGGAACTGCAGTTTTTGGCACTTCCTCACAGGCTTCACTTCAGTCACAGCCACAGAGAATGCATACAATAGACAACAGATTTTTTTTTTTTTTCAGATCATAATTGTTGTCATTTTGTGTAACAACTCCATTCATTCAGCCTCCACAGTCTCTATAGGATTCTACTGACTCATCAGATCCACTAGAATTACAAAACCTGCTGAGCCTCATCTCACGCTCACGAGGAGATACAATACCAGCACAGACCATTAACTCCCTACCCTACATCCTTTATTTCTACTTTCCTCTCTCTGTGATTATGTGTACTGTATTTCTTTCTCTCTTTTTTCAGCAGTAGGTAAATATTTTTTTTCTCCACCTCTGACTCTCAATTTACCATCTGTATCTTTATTTGTTCTCAATAGGTTTCCACAGCCATCTATTCTGCAAACACACTCATGCACGTGCACACTCAGACATACCCAAATAGCTCTGCGGTTGTTTTTCTTACATGCTAATAGACATTGCACTGCCACGTGCAAAATGTGTGATGCCAATTAAACACAGTGGCTTTGTTTTCCCTCTTAGTTTGTTTAGATGCAGCCAGCACCAGGCTGGGGAAAGGAAAAAGAGGGAGCTGTGTGTCGCAGAGCAATTATGGCACATCTGTATCTCACGTGTTGTTTGGATGGGAAAGCAACCTCTGAATTGTCTTGATGGGATTGTGGGCAAAGCCAAATTAAATCAAGATCTCCACAAACTAATTGTATTCACAACTGGGGGGGGGGTTATGTCTCGTACTAGGTGGAGATCAGAGTTTATGGCCCCTATAATGAGTTGTTAAGAAAGAGAGGGGAAGAAAGACAACATTATGAAACAACAGTGCTGACTGCAAATCTAACACGTACAAGGACTAAGGATCCTGAGAGAGTGAGTGGGAAGAACTAACTGGCCAGCTCCAACCTAGTTCTGCATAAAGTGCAGGACTTATATGCAGCAGTCAATATGCCTAATTACCCTGTTCTTGCTAACTGCGTCTTACACTTAAGCAGTGGGGCTGTTAAAGTCAGAGTGGATGCTCATAGTACTTATGGACATAATATAATGATTTCGACCCCCTCCTCTCTTGGACGTAGGAGTTTCTAATGCCTAATCTACTGCTGTTGCAGTTGGTTCCCTTATTGGCCATTTCTTTAAATGTATTTTTTAACTGTTGTGTTACTGTATGCATGAGTGTTTCTCAGTGCTGGTCCCTGAAACCCATTTATGAGTGGTGTCTGAATTGTTTTAATGTACATATGGACTAATGACTGTATTGAGTAAGCAGGTCGCCCCCCTTGGTAGGAATATTTTGTACTCCCTGAAACAAAAGAAAAATTAATCGCGGTGTCCTGGATGAATACTTGTTGGGAAAAGGAAAATAAAGTTAACATAAAGAAGTGGGAAAACTTGTCTGTACACTGACCCAAGATGACTCTGTAAAGTTGCTATGCCAAGCGCCCATTAATACATCAGTCAGACACAGAGCAACATTAGCATTCATTTAGAGTCATGTTTATCACCATCTGACGAACGTGAGACAAATATCTAGCTCTTTAGCTGCTAAATGGTCCTCTGCTCCTTAGGTAGTTGCTAACTTTTGTTTATCGGAGCTCTTCTCTTTGCTGAAAACATCTTCCTACTGTGGTGAGTTGAAGAGTGCGGTTAAAGTGAACCAAACCAATAAAGTTCAGAACAACAATTTGGCTAAAACGTTCACTAGAGCTGAGAGGAACTGCAGATTTGGCAGCTTTGGGTGATCATTTTCTGTGGCTTTGGTCATAAATTATTGATCAGTGCAGCTTTAAAGAGAGTAACTAATTCCCCTCCAATGTCCCCTTGGACATTGGTCCCACTTGGCAAGTTATTCCAGTGTTCTTTTCATTAATAATGTTAAATCAGAAACATTAGTATTATTGCATATTGTTTTCTTTATCATTAATAAGGTACAGCTGTGTAATTGCTATGAGTGATAGCTAATATTGACATGTTAAGTTAGTTGTGTAATGATCTGTACCCTCATGCCGTAAAACGTCTTGTCGTCTGCATAGAGGGGTGTTCACATACTTGCCTCTCCAGAGTAGTGAGTTTTGCTGAGGACTTTGAAACACACTACTGACTTGGAATGAATTTGTCCGTCATGTCTGTTCATGTGTGTTATAACCACTCGACATGATTAACACCTTCATAGCTTAGATATTAAGTTGCCATTAATTAGTAGTGGAGTTGTGATATAATGAGATCCACTGTTCATCACTGAAGCAATTATCACCTCCTAACTGAGCTAGATGGCTCTGAAAATGCAGTTTTAATTCTCTGACCATGTTTACTGTTAAACAAACAGTATCATAAACACTTCCCCACACGAGCACGTCACTATAAGAGACAAGTTATGGATGAGGTGATTTGCTTTAACTGCCTCCTATAGAAAAACCACAACAATATTGTGGTGCCAGGAAAGAGTATGATGATGAATGATGTATGTATGATTAAAGTATAATAAATATACATTAATATTTTTTCTTTTTTCTTATCTTATTCCTATTCTTGTACTGATAATGAAGCTAAAAACAAAGAGATCTTATTTGCTAGCTGCTTGTTTTGACACCAGTCTTCTCTGGATGAAAATTAGATTGTGTGCAGATGACACCAGAAAGAGATTAACATGTAGTAGTAGTAATAATAATAATAATAATAATAATAATAATAATAATAATAATAATAATAATAATAAATGATAATAATAAGTAATAATAATAATGTGCAATTAATAGCAGACATGTTGAAAACCTTTTTTTTTAATATTAATAAGAAGAGCGTATAAGTTTAAATCAATCTCTAATATCTATAATAATAATATAATCTATTTGGACCTCTTTTTTAAATTAATGGGTAGCATGTTTCCTGCAGTTTGATTGTCAACAGTAAAGAGTGTTAGAAGGAAAAGAAGAAAGGCTGATGACGTGTGACAAATGGCCTGCGACCTTGTCATTCTTCTTGATTTCTTTGTGACCTTTTGCACATATTGGATGATTTTGACAAAACAAGAAGGGAAAGTAATAGGAAACACATGGCAAATGAGAAAAATGACACATGACAAACATCCCCAGCCAGATTCCAATTAGCCAGATTACATCACATTTACATGGTACTCATCTGTGGTATACGCCTCCTTACACAGTCCTTACACAAAGCTTGCACTGGAAAGTTAACAAGGACAGATTTTATTTATGTGGCGTTGATTGTGTATCAAAACCAGATCCTGAGTCATCATTTTTTGGATGCCTCTGTAAGATCTTGCATCAGCATTTGGTGGTGTATGATGTCAGGCATGTAATGTATCCAAGAATTCAGTTTAAATATTTTAAGAGGAACATAAATGGAAGGATTTGTGTATTTTTCATACACAAAGTGCTAGCTATGCCTCTTCTACGCTCAATTGCCCCATTTTTTCACTGTCTCCCCTCGCTTATTATCTCTCCTGATGCCATGCAACCTACTCACCCCTTCGCCACCCTTTTTGTCTTTTATTCACTTCATGTTCTTTTGCATTTGGACATTATGTCCTCTGTTTCCACATTCTAATAATACAGTATATCCATCTTTATGATCTACTTTTGTCCCTGGTGTTGAATGATGACAGCTTACGGGTCCACAGCTACACAAACTGTGTCAACAAGTCACTCATTAAGGCAGAGCTGTATCTTTCCGAGGACACTGCATAATAATAATGTGCATGTACTCTCAGTTTAATTACTGTTCATTCTACCATGGCACTGGGAGGTCACTGTAGATCTGCACATGCTTCCCTCACCTTTCGATAGCACTGAGGTTTCATCGTTATTCTTATTATTTATGTTACTGAAATGTTTATGCAGCCTTAGGGATCCTTTTCCCCTTATTTTCTATTCTTAGCTCCCTGATCCACTCCACTTCTTTCATCCTCCTCTCTAATATGTTGGTTATGTGTGTAAAGTACATTATCTCACTTTCTCCTCCTGGTGCCTAGTGGTGCTATATTCCTGGTGGAGGATATTTATGATTTACACAGAAATAAAGAACCTTTAAATTCTGTATAGATTTTCAAGTGCATCATGAAATTTGCATTAAAAGCAGAGATTTTCTACTATGATGTACAGGTTTCTCTGTGCAGGTTAGCAAGTATTTCAGGCCAGCCTTGTGTACAGATGTAATATCCACAATTTGCTACTCATTGCTGGTTGTTCCAAAGTGTAGTCTTAAATATAAAAGAGGCCATTCAGCGAAGGCTGTCGTGATAACCAACCGCAGTAACGAAACACTGCGTCAATGACACGCCCATCACAGCTGATGACAAGTAACCACAGATGATGTCACAGCACATCCCATCATGTTCAGTCTTTGTATTTTAAAACTGAAAAGTGCCCCGAGCTGAAAAAGACACTGGGCTCAGCAGAAGGATTGTGTTTCTGCTTGTAAATATCCCTCAATTCACGAAATCACAAAAGTGTCTGGTCTGCTAATAGGTAATTATTCCAATTCGCTACAGCTGTGCGCCTCGCACCATGCTGGTGTTTCGGTTTAATGGGTGACCCTATTAACTGGTGACTTTTAGCCAAATGCATTGCCACCATATTGTTATTAGGCTGAACGTCACCAGTTAACAGGGTCACATGGCATACTACCGACAGACCCAGGAGGCAGGAGGAGAGAGAGAGTGTAGGTGATTAGGACAAGCAGGTACTGAAATGAAATACATGCATGTGTTTAATTGGCATCACACATTTTGCACGTGGCAGTGCAAACATGCTAAGATGAAACATTATTTTGCTGCATCCCTTCAATCAAAAGAACAAAACAATGGCATAAATACAATATACTACACTGTCACCATGAGGGAAATTCCATCACCCAACATTTAAGAAAAGTCACTTAGCCACTTTTCTTTTGAAATCTTTTGAATTTCTTCTCTCTTTTTACCTGTTTTTACTATTATTATTATTATTATTATGTATTGTTCTCTTCTTCTTCTTCTTCTTTTCCTTGTTTTTATTAGTTGTTGTTGTGTTGTTGTTACTTACTTGGCTTGGGATTTTATTTTACCCAAAGTCTAAGGGAGGGTGACTCTATTCCACCACAGCATTATTGTGTTCAAATAAATGCTAACAAGAAATGCATTTGCCATGACTTAAATTGATCAATACATAGCACAATAATGCTGTATCTCTTAGAATTTGAGCTTGGACCCAAATTAAATATAGATTATCAACCGGCTGTGTCCCTGCAGTAATATGTTTTCATGAGTCTCCGTCTTGGGGGAAGACACTAACAGTTATTTTTGATTTCGATACCAGGATAGACAAGTTGACAATCCCCTGCAGTAATGTTATTTACAGGAAAGCACTATCTTGTTTCTGGATTTCTGTCTTCATATTACTGTCATATCAGATTTTATCCAGTGCTGTACGAGATCCACTTTTAGACTGTTTCTCCGACTAAGTGAATTAGTCCTCCATAATGTGCAGTCTGATGCTGTAATGCTGTAATGGCTGCAGATGTTCCTTCGGAAATGGCCAAAGACGCCATCCATATTGCAATCAATGACACTTGTAACCTTGTTAAAGAGGGAACCACATGTTATAATATTTTTTATTAGCCATGCTAGCTTGTAGATGACTATCATACAGTCCACCACTCTGCTCAGGAGTAGAATAATAAATATCACTTGGATTTCCATGATCTTTTTTTAGACATTCATGGTCCCGAGAGTTTGAATCCAAATGACTTTGGTGACCCTTGAGTGACACCAGCAGATTTTTTGCGTTTTGGTGTAACACCTCAACAAGTAATAGATGGGTTGCCATGACATTTGGTACAGATATTGGTTCCCTCAAGATTAATCCTGACAACTTTTCTCAGTTCACAAGTCTGTTTAAAAATAAGTTTTCACATATACTGCAAAGTATGTCACAATCTAACGGATTGATGGACACAAAGTTTTGTACAGATATACATGACTCACAACTGTCATCTTGAGTATTAATTAGTATGCTGACTTTAGCATTTAGCTCAAGGCACTGCAGTGCTTCAGTACAGCCTCACAGCATGGCTGTTGAGTCTTAGTTGAGTTTCAAGATGTTCTTACGGAAAAGTGCTGAATGGTATATTTTGCAGCGGTGCCTACTTTGTCTCGGCAGCTGCTCCTGGCACAGTTTTTTCTCTTTGAATGCAAGCTTGCCTCGATTTTTGTTTCAATGCTGTGGCTCAGTACAACAGTGTCATGGATGAATACCTTAAACGCATCACTAATGGCTTTACAGTACTACATGTCATGAAAGCCATTTTGGAAATAGCCCATTTCCATGGTCTGATGTGTGCTCTTTCTACAAAACAGGTCCTATATTAGACTCCCTTTTAAGAGTCACAGCTCTGCTGCCTCAACCACCACCCAATTTGTTTGGGATAAATGTAAGACCTTGAGCTAGAAATTGAACCTGCCATCCATGAGTAAACGGCGCTAGCTGTGGGCTGCTATTAGACTTAGTGAAGACATCTTTAAATGTAAATGAAATGCTATGCAAGCATGATGGATTAATATGTATTTACGGGTGCAAGACTCACTTGAATAATGCCCATTTTTATAGTCTGTTTTATAGTCACCTCAGCGCCTCAGTCTAATGTGGTCTTTGTTTTGAGGAGTCTCTGTGTAAGATTGTTTCAGCTCATTTCTCATTGCTTTTATAGCAAGTTGAATTTTTACTAACATAGAAGAGTAAATCCAAAGAAAGCTGTAAGTACAGTATAAGTACACTTTAAAGGACCAGTGTGTAGTGCTTAATGACATCTAGACGCGTAGTTGCCTCATCCTCTCCTTCCCAGCGTGAAGGAGGAAACTTGGTGGTGAAGAAACCACACAAACACACGAGTACTCGTGGTGTTTCTAGATATAAAAGGCTCATTCTGACAACATTCTTTTTTCAGGTAATTATACACGAATGAAAACACACTTATGCACATTATATTCCATTTCCACCATATTCTGTAAATAGAGCCCCCTAAATCGTACACACTGGACCCTTTAATGCCCTTATTTTCCACCATTACGTGTAAAATATTCCAGGTGCAAAGATGCCTAAACAGCATTCAAAGACAGGTCTCCACTCTCTTCTCTCCACTATCCAGCAGAGCAGAGTCATGCTGTCTGCTGCAGTGCTTTCTGTCTCCTGCATGAGCATGAGATGAGACTCCTAGTATGAATAATGTCCTCCCTCGTGGTTCTCTTTCACTCTCTATAATCCACTTTCAACTTTAGTCTCAGCAGGAGGAGTGTCCTCAGTGAATTGAAGGAGGAGAAGGCGAGTGTGATTGAGAAGTAATACACAGGGGCTATAATTGCGTTTTGTTAATGATATTTCATCTCATCAATACATTGTGTTTTATGTCATTAAAGGCCAATAGAAACGATGTGTGGTCTAAGACAGCACAGATAACCTGTTTTCCCCTTAATAATAAGCTGCCATGTTTTGATTTATTTATATTTATTATACAAACGTGTTTCCTTTGTAAAGAAATAACATGTGTTTCCTACTTTTTTTCTTTTTTTCCTTTCACTCTGACCCTGTTCTCTAAACTCAGTTAACTCAGTGCGGCAGAAAATGGAATAGTAGGACAAAACTACTGAAATTGATCCAAACAGATGAAAAGCTGCAAGAAGGTTTTAGGAACAGTTTGATGCATTTTAAAGCACTGCCAGCTGGACATGTCATCTGCTCATTGGCATGAGACAAAGCATTCCTCTTCAGTGGATTGAAAGGTCAAGTTGACATCCGGGCAGAGATATTTGCGTAAATGTGTTTATGTGTGTGTACACAGAAGTGGATTTGCACATATGGTTGTTCTTGTGGCTTGTACACTGATGGTCTGCCGACTTGTGAGATCCCACTGCGAGAGAGTGGGAGGAAGTTTAATTTACACTGTCAGTAACTATGTGTGATGGTGATCTGCGTTAATCTCCAGCTCATCCCTCTGACCTTTCAATCATGTGTGCGGTATGGTGATTGAGTTCTCCATTTTGTACAACACTGGCCGAGAATCAGAAACAAAGACGGGTATAAAAAGAAACAATGACAAATGCATGGACAACGGTGATGGTGTCGGTGGAAAGCTAAAGATGTAGAGGTCAACACAGAGCTTGGCATAGACCCAACTACACTGACATTTTTAGTCATTTAACTGACACTTTTATCCAAAGCGACTTACAGGGAGCAATTTGGGGTTCAGTATCTTGCCCAAGGACACTTCAACATGCAGACTGGAGGAGCCAGGGATCGAATTAGTGATTAGTGAACAACCAGTGCTACAAAGACCTGGTTTGACCTGGTTAGCACTTGATCTGCAGAGCCCCATGGAGCACAGTTGGCAGTGTAGCCATTGGTGAGGAGACACACTGCTGTCCAGAACCTCCCTAGGCAAGAGAGAGTTATTAAAGACAAGGAGGGTATATAGTGTATACAAACTGGGAGGGAAATGGAAAACAATTGTTTACTTCTCTTCTCTTGTAAAAGTGAGGAATTGTGTTGTCTGTGGCTCTCAGTTGTGCTTTGTTTGAGAACATAGAGCCCTTATCAAAGCAAGACAATCACAGTTATAAAGCTGTACAACAACCGTCAGGTTTTTTTTTTATTTATTTGTTTTCCACAGTGTTCACCCTTGGACTTCTAGTAGTTCTCCTGTCATCTGTAAAAACTTAAATCACAAACCACAGGCATGATTTAAGAAGTGGAGGTTTCCTTGCTTTCTGGTTAGTCATTCTCATTCCACATGAAATGACTCAGGACAGTTGTGTACAGAAACAGAGCATGCTAATTTCAGCAACGATCCTTTCTGTAATGCCATAAACGGAAACGTGTAAAAGAAATTACACAATTATAAAAACAGACAGTCACATTTATGCTGTTTTTTTTTTTCTCTTTTTCTCTTAACAGTCAACAAGCACAAGCCGTGGATAGAGACATCTTACCATGGTGTGATCACAGAGAACATGGACACGGTGCTGCTGGACCCTCCGCTGGTAGCTCTAGACAAGGATGCCCCTGTCCCCTATGCTGGTAGGAAAAACAAAGGCACACTCAGACTCACACAGAAAAAACATCTGCTGCACAGGACACTGCACTGTGCACACTCGAGTATCCACGCTCATTTATAAAGTAGAACACACATACAGTGTACACACCCCCCACTCACGTGCACATTGTCTCACACGCACACACACACAATACAGTAGGGGTCGAGATGCTACAGTGCTGTGTGTGCAGGCAACTGTGGCACCACAAGACAAAAACAGATGATCCAACAGTTTTCTGTACTCACTGTTCACTGTTACGGAGACTGAGTTCCATTTATCGCCCTCAGCAGATGGTTTTCTTTTTTTTTTTTTAAGCGCACTTCCTTTTCATTATCGTCTAAAATTATTCAAAAAGACAGAGTTTACAAATAACTAGAAATATTTTGGTTTGTTCTTTCTGTAAATGGATACACTGTTGTTAATGTACGGAGCTGCTGCAGCACCGGTATATGATCACCTTGTTAAAACTGTTTGTTTGTCAGGTTTGATGTGGCTTAAAATCACAACGGTGGCGATTTTGATTTGGATGGAGGAAAGCAACTTACTGAGCTTTATGAAAACGCATTTATTTTCATCTTGTCAGGTTTCAGGTTTGGAGTTACATCTTCACTCCTCCCTGACAGGAATCTATTCATGGCTTCTGCTAATCGAAGCCATGCGTCATCCCTGCTGCAGAACTGCCTCATTTCACTTGACCGAGAGATTATTCTCGAAAGTGGAAGAACATAAGATCTTTTTCTGAGCTGTGCCAGCTTTCTGTAATGTCAGTGTTAATTTTCTAGCTGTCAATTAAAAAGCTAAGTTTTAATTTACAAACTGACATCTCTCTAGAAGTAAGACTGCCTGAATATATATTTCTATGATGTGGCAGTTGGTTCTTCTTTTGGTCCTAACCACATTGCCATTCATTTATTAATGTTCTGGTTTCATAAAATAAACTCAGTCTTTATCACTCTTTCAAAATGTATAGTGGGTTGCCATGCATAACAACAGTGGGCCTTCACCCGGAGAAGTCCTCTTTGGCAGCATTCAGTGGTAGTGCTAGATTTATAGATGCTCTGCATTCCTTGAATGGTTCGTTACTGTAGCTCAAGTTGGAGAAAAGGTTTCCACAGCCTTGTAGGCCAGTAAAAATTCCTCACAAGTCCATGAAAAACAACTCCAAAACAACTTGCTCTTTTCAACTTTTGATTGCTTCTCATGTTTGAGGCAAGTATGCCACACAGACCGCAATTCTATTAAACTCTGGGAATGCAGTGCTTACCGAAAGCTGTCTGTCACAGAGCAGGATACGTGTGTAATAATGACAGTACGACATCATAATAAACCTCATCTCCGGATGATTGTTTCAGGTGCTAATTGCGTTGTCGAACATGAACTGAAATCAGCCATCATGCAGGTACAGCAGTGCTGACAGTGAGTAAGAAGAAAGACAGAGAGAGCTGTTATAATTGAACAAAGTATTCAGAGACTCAAAGGCAAACGAAGAGACTTTTTGGCAGCTAACGCTTAACAGCTCATTATGGTGAAATGGCTCCTATTAATCCCAGGGCTGACAACCATGGAAAACTGATATTCAGCTATTTTTCTCCCTGTGTTTTCCTTTTTGTGTGTGTTTTTCTTCTAACGGCACAGCCATAATTTTGTATTTTCAGTGTTACGTGTGAGCTGTTCTGTAAATAATGGGTAAATATAGCTGACCTTGAGGAGTGTGAAACAGCCTGGATCCATGTTAAAGGCTCTTTTGTTCTGCTTTTCCTCACAAAGCTTTTAATACATGTAGCCCAATATCATAACCCACATACTTTGGCATAGGTAGATGTAGCTTATATGAAGATTTAATGATCTTTTGGGCGGATTTAGGTTTAGATTTAGCCAAGCAAAATGTAAAACAAGATACAGAATATACAAGTATTATGCAATACTGATTTAAACTTTACTCCTTTTCTCAAAAGTGGAGATGCTGAGGATATTCCCCACAGACATTGTTCCTCTCCCCCCCAAGCAGTACGGACTTAAAGAAATTTACAGCCTGTAGCTTTCCCTAGCAACCAAATCCGTGACACAGTGAAGGTTTAATGACACCGCATCGAGCAACCAGACAAAAGAGGAAATTAATTTTGATTGTTTTTCTCCATGATTAACACTTTGGTTTGTTGACTTGAGAAGGTCAAGCTGGGTGAAATATTGCTCCAGAGAATAAAGCAGAGCCGTGCACTGGCTGCTGACTGGTGATATTTCTCCCCTTGTTTTTCATTGCATGCGGTCTAATGAATGAAACTCACACAATCGCTACCAAGGAGACTCTGGAAAAAAAAAATGGCCATCAAAAGAGCAGCTCTGTCCCAATTTATCTTCCTTTGCAATTGTGTGCTGTTACAGATCTCCCCGTGTTTTGCACAAACTCACACAGACTCCTCAAATCTTTATCTCGGCTCCTCCGTCCGCTTGTGCCTTTCTCTCCACCTAGTGCCACATTCCTCCTCTCTCAATCCAACTGTCCCTTCTCCTCTTCTCCTTCTCGACACTTTGCTCCTAGTGAGCCCATTTACAGGCAGTCACTTATGCACTACAGACACTCTCATCAATCCCGGTTTTGTTTTACTGCAGAAAGGAGTAGGCTGTCCTTCTGGCTCCACATTAATTGCAGTGTGGGAACACAGACCAGGATTGTTAAGCACTTGCCTGTTTTCTCCTCTCTTGTATTTTTCTCTCGTCATCCTTTATTCCCTCTCCCTAATCCACTGGCCATCCATCACTCGTGCCCCTCTTCTGAATACCTCATACTGTACATCCCTCAGCTCATCTTCAACTATTTCCCCTCCTCACTTTTTTTTTTTTTTTAATCCAGATATTCTTTTCCTTCCTGTCTCTCCTTCTCTCCTGCCCTCTCCTGCGGTACCACATTTCACTTTGATGCAAACTACCCACAGTGGGCCTAACTTGAACATTATACGCTGAGACAGGCATCCTGGAGATAAATTGTTATTACTGCATGGCATGATGGCATCCTCTATCCTCTGTGCCCCCCCCCCTCCCTCCCCATTCGCTCAACACCTCCCTTGGAGCAAAGGTGTGTGGGTCGAGGAGTATGTGCTGATCGAGCGTTCTCAATCAAATTAGCATGAGGAACGGTGGCAGTGGACTCAAGGGTGCTGCGAGGCAGGCATGCAGGCAGGCATGCAGGCAGGCAGGCAGGCAGGCAGGCAGTTTCATTTACTTATTCTTTATCTCAAGACCACAGTCAACAGGCACGGATTCTCCCCATTCATCATGGTACCAGAATAATGTGCTGTGGTACATTGTTTCCACTGCCGAACTCACACAGGGTAAAGGAACAAAAGTAGTTGGAGAATTGGAGGGAAAAGGAGAATGGATAGCCGAGAGAAAAAAATGGAGGGGACAGATGGACAATGAAAATGAGAGAGGGTAATATTATGAGCAGCTGCGACGAGAAACATCTATGATTATTCCCATTGGTTGTGTGTATGTGTGCTTACTGTTGTGCATGTGAATGTATTTGTGTAAATGATATTTCTCATCATTCTCAGCATTTATTACAGTACGTACAGAGTTACAGTCTGTAATGATCTCAGCTCAAATGTTTTGTTGTACTTTCTGCCTCATCGCCGTGATCAGCAACATTTGATCATCACTCATTTGATCTACTAATAATTAATGAATTCTCTCTCTGCTGTAGCTGTGTTGTGTATAAAGTCCGCCTCAAGTCTGTTGTTTGCACTGGCTGAAAAGCTAAAGCAGCACTTCAGTCCTTAGTCAGTGTCCACGTTGGATACGTTCACCCTCAGCACTGCTGTCTGCTCAGACCTGTAGCCTCAGTCACAGTCACTGCAGATATACGCGCAAGACACAGGAAAATAGATTTGTGTAGATTTATGTGGCAAGTGTAGACAGCTGTATCGATTCAGATTTACCTGCATCTGTTGTATCAGACACTCGTGAGATGGCTGCAATGCCAGTGCTGAGACAGCTTGTAAGTTCATCACTCTGATGGACAGTTAAATCAGTCATACAGTGTCAGTAACCCTCTAAAACCAAAACATCCACTTACTTCTATTATAGCTTATATTTTTACAGTTTGAAATGAACCATTATTAACATACATAATCATCCTGCACTGCCACTGTTAATATAAATCTTGCATGCTGTACAGTATATACCAGTGGCATGAATACATGCATATACTGTACATAATCATCCACTCCATGTGTTTCAAGTAATATTTATTTCCTTTGCATTATTTCTGTTGTTTACAACTTACATAAACACTTGACTTGTATATAGATTTTTTATTTGCACTGTAGGTTAATTATGCTTTTTTTATACTGTATATTTATATACTTCATATTTACACCTTTTTTTTGTTTTAATATTTGTATACATAACAGTCCTGTCTATTCTTTATCTTTGCCTGTTTGATCTGTTGTGTGTACTGTGCACTGATTCTGATGCTGTTCAAGTTACATTTACAAACATTTATACATGTAATCACTTACATATGGGGCTGTAGCTCTTCAGCTTGTATATAACTAAGGAATAGCGTGGAAAATGTGCCATACTGTTTATAAAAGGGTGTATTTATTATGAATAAAACCTTCAGGCTGACTTTATCATCCATTGGCAGGATCATCCAACAAAAAAAGTTGAATCAGGCTCTCAGACGTCATCCAGCGATGTGCCGTGTTGGTGCATGCCAGCACACATTCCTGGTGGATAAATTTTATGATCAAAGGTCTATTTTTGCTGTTTATTGTGACTGTCACAATGAATGATAAAATGCCTGCAGCCATGACAAGTGAGTTGTAAAAAAAAAAATGTGTTACAGACTACTGTGCAATGTTTTTGTGTCTGATCAAATTCAGGGATTTGATACTCAAGCTGGATTGTGTTTCATTCATATCCTGCCAGTACCTGAATTTTAATACAGCACTCTAGCTGGACATATCTGATGGCGAAAAACACTAAAGTAGTAACAGATCCATTTGTGAACATTTCTTAGTAGCTACATTATTCCACAAATTTCCTGTATTAAAAAAAAATCCAGTCCAGTAGCCTATCTAATGTCAGCATCAGGCCTGTTTAGCGTTGAGATTTTTGGCTTGATCAAATAAGGTAAACCGTATTTATTTGTCCACAAAAGTTGATCCACTATGTCAAAAATGCTAACATACATTACTACTAATAATATAATAATAATAATTCTACAGTTTTCCTCTGTGAAACATTTCTTTCAATTTCACAGTTACTTTGTTGAGAAAACAAAGAAAAAATAAAAATAATGTACATGTCATGTCATTGCCAATCATCCTATTTTTACCACACACAGTCAAAATACATTTATTGCTTATAGTATGACATGGAAAACAGACATATTATCATAACTTCAAAGCTGGTGGTGAGCATGATTTTTGTAATGAAAAGCAGTTTGAATGATGCGGGCATGCATTATTTACAATACCTGACTTGTTAATGAGCCAGAATGATGGATGGTTGAATAATTGTGCGTGAAAAGTTTTTTAATATTTCTGCTTTTCTGTCGGGAATGATCACGTCAATTTTTGTCAGTTGCTGCAATGAAGACACAAACAGGAAGTGGTCCACAGCTCTCCGTTGCTTTCTCCAGTCATAATTAAAACTGCTAGGTGGATTGACAAGTGCTCATCGCCGCCTAATGCTCTTTCACTTACAGCTGTATTGACTTTTTGCTCTCCGCAGAAGCAATTCTACCGTAACAGCTCGCTTTTTGATACACTGTACATGTGTACTTTCCAAAACATTTTCCATCTGCTCAGAAACAGCAGGATGGCATATTGTTACAATCCAAACACAGAGACAGATTATTATGAGGAGAATCGAAGTTGGGAGTAAACAAAGAAGAGAAGCTAACTGCATGATTGCATTAAAGTACACTTTTACTGCAGATCATGGATATAGTTTTGAGTGTGTTGCTGCTAAGCATCTTCACATGACAACGATAGTTTGCCAGTCCCCATCTGACTACAGCGACTACCTGAAAGTGAAACTGCACCAAGGTGACAAAAGCAGAGGTGCTAATTAAACTGTAGACTCCGACAAAGCAGGAGCTATGACACACTTCAAAGGTGGTGAGGTGGTTAGGTGCTGAGCGTAAGCGGAACAAGGAGGAAGAGAGAGGGAAAGAGCTGGGGAGATGAAAGAAAGAGAGCAACAAAGGTAGTTCCAGGAAATAGCAGATAGGGATATGCAGTGTGTATATGTGTGTGTGTGTGTGTGTGTCTGTGAGAGAGAGAAAGAGAGAGACAGACAGGGGGAATTGAAAAAACTGATGTGATGGATCATCAAAGGATAAGTGAGAGTATTGAAGGGACAGTCTGATCAAACCATGCAGGTGTCTTTCTGTCTGCCCCGAGGAGAAAAGGAACACATCACTTTGCCCACCTCTCTCTTTCTTTCACTTTTTCTCTACCTCGCCCTGTCCTCTTTGCCTTTGTGTAACTGTTAAATTTCTGTAGCGGGTGCTTAGTCATGAGGTAACAGCGAGGCAGGGCTGAAACATGAAACAGACGCAAAACATCAAAGATTTGGTGTGGTTGTTGGAGGGCTCGCACCTACCTGCAGGCTCGATTTCTCTCTGCTGCAGCCAGCATTGGCAGACCTGCATGACAACATCTTATTTCCCCCTAAATAAATTAATAACATCACATTAATTGATGACTGTGTAAAGGAATGTACAGAGAATCACCTCCATGACTCTGTAGGTTCCCTCAGCTCTTAAGACCCTTTTTAGCATCTTTCAGCTCCTTCTTTTGGTTTTCTGGCACACAAATGTATTGTTTTTAGTTTAGTCAATTGTATTTTACCTGCCCTGCACCAAATGGCATACAGACAAATTTAATGTCCGGCTGATGAACGGAGCAGAGCATGGAGGTGCTCGAGGGCTTCTCAGAATGAAAGCTGCTGCATGTGTAAATGGGTAAGTATGCTGACAATGTTTGCAGCAACAACTTTATGGTGATATTATATCAAAACATGGCCGTTCAACTCTGAGAAAGAGGATCCATTCCTTCTGTGAATATAAAGATTTCATTCTAAGGTAATGAAAACACAACAATTATTTTCAGGTGATTACACACCAATGAAAAAATAGCTGTGAATACTATATTCAATTTCTGCTAAAAAAGTATCCTCCAAAATCATATAAACTTGACCTTTTAAGTCAGGCTTTACTATTAATAAAGCAGTACCAGTTTGTACAGCATTTGGTTTGCTTAGTATTAGTAATACAGTACACCTCTTACACAGACTGGAATAACACTACAGTACCTTACGGTATAATATGCTTTATGCCTCTACATGCCTTTACTCTGCGTGTTTACATGTGTGTATGTAATACCTCCTACAATGGTGTGGACACAAAAAGTGGATATGTTTAGAAAAAGGGATACAGGGATAAGGCCCAGACACAAGTCCACTGTGGTTTTAGAGTTGTAGTGCTGTTTTGTCTGTGCAAGCTGTTCTCCTCGTACTGTATCTACATCTGTTTTTTTTTTTTTCAGAGCAGGAGTCTCTCAGTGAGCTGTCAGAATGTGTGTATTGATATCTCCACCTTGCCTTAGGATATGACGTTCAGTGCTACGCCTCCACGCCCATCTCTCTGTGTTTGCTCCCAGCTGGAGCTACATTCCCCTTTTTTCTCCCTCTCAGTCCTCTCAATCCTTTTTTTGTTTCCCCTCGCTGCCTCTCCTGCTCTTTTTTTCTCGCTCCCCTGTTGTCACAGTAGATCTTCATTTGAACTAACCCACAGTCATATTTTGAGTGAGAGCCTGAGACGGTGTCATCCTATTATGAGCATGACAGATATCATGTTTGTCACATTTTATTCGTTCTCACTTGACCTCATATCTGACCTGCACATTTGCCCCCAGGATGGTTGGCTTGCCAGTCACTCTCCCCGCAGGGTCTGTTGTTTGTCCACAAAGAGCTTTGAAAGTTTTCAAATTTTAATTTTGCTCAGATCATTGTAGAGATGGAGAGACAGTAACATTTTTAAACTTTTTAAAATGTTAATTCTATTAATATATTCAATTTCCTGAAATTAAATGTCAAAGCAAAATATCAAAGATTCTCAGAACTGAATATAATTAAAGGAAGAAGTTGCTCTTCATCAATGATTTTTGCTTCATTAGTTTCTTCTGTGGATTAGCATTTGGTCTCGATATTTGTTCGTTTTAAGGTTGATGTTGACAAAAATGATCCAGTTATAAGAGATGAAGTTTAAAAGTTTAACCAAGATGGGATAGTGCACTAAAAATCAAGGAAGACTGGGGAGCATGCGTTGAGTAATACCCAGAGTTTCTGCTGCTTGCTGAGATTTACTCTTGTCTGACGCCTTCTTGCTTGGTCACCCTCTTGTCTTGTTTTCTTGTTGGCTTCCTCATCATCCTTTAAAGTTTCTTCAGGCTGGTTAGAATTTACATTTTCTTCCTGTGCTCACGGTGTAAACACAAACATCCCACAACTGCTAACTGCAGCAGTCAGCAGCAAGCTGTTAACTTACTTTAGCAAAAAGTAAAGCTGCTTTGAGCTGGTGCAGCGTGAGGACACCAGAAAGAAAACCAGGAATAGCTTTCTTGCCATAAAACATGATCCCATTTCACCTAAATCATTGAAATAGTTTGTGGTGTGCGACTTATAGCTATAGCAAAGTGCTGTCATCACATCACTGGGCTTTATGACCGGGGGGGGGGGGGGGGTAAATATGTCGGACTGGTAAAACCAGCTAATGCCTTTGTTTCAGCGCTGCAGTTGTTAGTTAATGTAATGAGTTCAGGTAAATGGAAGTCCATTTAGGATGCGGTTGTGGTTGTTCGACTGGAGCCAGGGTTAACAGTTAATTGTTTATGCTTTTTGGTAAGGACAGCTATAGTCAGAATGGAAACAAGGGATGTTATAGCTGTAACTAAAAGCAGAATAATACATCCAATCTTTAAAATCATAAAAAATAAAGTAAAAATGTCAAATCATATTAAATCTAATCTGAAATAACATTAAAAACACAAAAAACATGTGAATCTAATTGTATTGACCAAGCTCTGAATTGATCTGAATTTGCACTTTATCTTTGCAGATTTATCTTAATTTTTGTACTGGATCATGGACCATTGTATCCAGATATGTATCTAATTATCAGAAGAGATACACACACACACCCCTAGAAAGAAAGCAGCAATCAAGTTCATTATGCCTTCATTGGCTCAGTTTGTTTTTTTACTCAGTATTTTCAAGAGTGGTTACATCATGTTATGAAAAGTCCTAATTAAAAAGCCACTTGAGTGAGAGATAAAGGAAATTGAAAGACACTTTTTATTACTGATTAAGCAATTTGTGGTCTCCACAACACACTTGTCACTTGGCCTGCAGGTGATGTGTGTTCGCGTTTGAGTATGTAGACTGCCTCTATAAATGTTTACAGCCTTCTGTTGTCAACATGATATAATGGATTACACTTGCTCCATCCGCTTCAGAACCCATCTGTGTTTGACTGTACTATTAGTCTCACACAGGGTTATTTAAGGTTTTATTCCTTTGCATTAAATTTATAAGACAGATAGAGTGTACGACCCTAACTGAATATTGTTACTGTGCTATCTTGTATTATGCATTATTGAGTTGAGCTACTCTCAAGTGAGGTCGATTGCATCCACGTCTTGTTTCACTGAATCCACAGTGCAAGTAACAAGGTAATATGAATACAGGATGGATTTTCACGCCGTCACATACTTTTTTTTTACTGTGATGATTAAAGGTATTCTATTAGACAGATTGTTTCAGCATCAAACAATCTGTATTGACCTAAAAAATGTCACGTTTTAGTTTCTGAAAATATACGCTAACAGTATGATGTGACATGTTTCTGGAACATGCCAACAAATGCGGGGAATGCTGGGGATCACTATGCCTCTGTACTGTTTGGGCGAGCTAATTGGATCCACATAAGATGTTCATAGTAATTACATGTCCAGTAATGCTCCACTGGAGCTCTGTCATGAATGCATAGTCGAGTTTCTCACAGCAGCAAACAACCTCTTAGCCTCTGATTGATTTTCTGGAGGACCCAGTCCCTTCCCTTATTACCCTTTTGCACCCCTTTTTTCCATTCTGCACTGGATCTGTCTCTCAAGTTTTTTTTTGACACCATGTGATTATTTTCCAATTTCTCAAATGCTCTCTATTTCATTTTTGTATGTCTTCACTTGTAATAAATTTAGGCTTTGCATATTTATGTGTGTTTGTGTTTCCATCTATGAGGTTATGGTTATTTATTAAATGGAAAAAGTGTCTTCTCATGCACATGAAGCACATTTTGCAACTGATGCTCCTACTTTTATACTATGTATGTGGCAGAACAGAACAATAGATCAGTGCGTAAAGATCATTCTAATTTCAATTTCACGTCTGCTTTGTTAGCTACAGTTCTCGCCATCAAAAAAGACACATTAACTAATACATTAGTTTGTGAGATTGCTTATGAAAAGTTGCCCCGTGCATTATTTAACAGTGTTTGGAAGTTTGTCCCAGATGCTGTCAAGAATTTAGGATAAATTTGTCTTTAGATTTGGGAAATACACTTCATCAACTGCCAACCTGAGATAATGTTAGATTCTACATCAGTTAGCTCTAATACTAAACTAACTTTTCTCTTGTAAATGTTAAATATGAAAATATTATGAAATATGAAAAAGGAACCTGTATGTATACAAAACATTTAAACAGGGTTATTTAAAAATGAAAACAGTCTGAACTTACATTTTTCCTTAGATAACACCGTAAGTAAGTAGTTCTACACTGCATTACAAAAATAAAGTGTGTATTTTCTACTATGCATGGATCACCAACTGGGTAACATGCTGACTTTTTGCTGGGTAATGCAGCTTTAGTCAATATTTTGCACGACCCACCCTGCATCATCCTGTCAATCCTGTTATTTTGAAAAAATGACCCTCTCGCTCACACTACATTATCCCGCTTTTTATACAGCAAATTACTAAAAAAATCAATGATTTCACACAAAATATTAATTAAATAAGTATCGGCCAATACATTTTGCCACCAAAAAATAATCGGCTGATATATTTGTCCAGTTGCCCAACTCTAATATAATAATATAACATACACATAATATAAAAGTCTGAAAATAGTTCTGCTAGCTTTATCTAGTAGTGTTATTACAAGTAATATAAAATATTCTTTGACTTTTTATGAACGCTAGTTAAAATCTAAAGAGAAGACGACTGTTTGACTTTGACTTTTTGTAAACAGAATTATTCCAGTTTGAGTTTTTTGGTTCATAGTAGTTTCTTGTAACCTCCTCTGCAGTCAAATCTGTCTTCATTGTGCCATCTGCAGAGGAGGGGAGCCAGTAAGAACTTGTTTACTGGCATCGCCTGTGTCTTTGGTTGTGGGAGACAGACGGGATGTGGAAGGTAGAGCGGTGATGAGAAGTGCTGCGTCTCTTTTCTCGAAATGACGGCTGAAAGAACCTGCTCTTCAAGGATAGAGCACTGACCCATGGTTGCGATGTGAGCTGAAATTACTTAATGAAATGTGCAGTGAATGGCAGCTGAAACTAATCCAGTAATTCTCTATATTCTCTCACTCTTGCTCTCTCCGTCTCTGACAGTGGTTTGACAGGGCTTCACTATCCTGACAGGCCAATTAGACAGCAATTTGCATATCTTCCTCGCTCCATTTGCCTTGTTCATGTGAGCATAAAATAGGATAATCTGGCTTTTGGACCTGTGTACGACATCAGAGTCACACAGACTAACTTTATCCTCCATCATCCATGACCCCTCCACCCTCGTAACTCCACCCCATCTCTCTTTTATTGTAACTGACTGGAAGTGCTGTTGTTCTATCACCATTGTCTCATCCTTTCCCATTCCTGTTTATCTCCAGCCCTACTCTACCCTTTCAACTTCCCTCTCCTCTCTCATCATTGTCATTATCCTAATTACAAAAAGTAAACAGGAGGACAGCACTCCTTCTTGATTGACATTAATTGAATATGTTTTTTTTTTTTTCCTAGGAACAATTCTCTTACAATTGCCCACAATTCCCCACAGTACAATATTTGCTAAACTAACTAAGATCATACAAACATTGTCTAGGACCGGGACTTTGAAAACAGACATCATCATTTCAAACATTTTTCCCAAAATTGCTGTAAACTAGAGAAATATGTAATTAATAAAACACAACAAATTAGTATTATAATTATTAGTTCTAAAGCTAGAGTCTGTATATAGTCTGTGTTAATGTGTCATGTGGCTATAGAGTTTCTTTCACTTAGGCTCAGTCTTTGCATTAGGCTAATCAGAGTCATTTTTTGGCAACATATCTGGATCTTGTTAAAATTACACAATCCTAATTGCATATTATAATATGGTAATATGAAATTACAAAGTGAAAACTACAAAGTGCCTACTGCTAAGTTAGGTGCAGCACTTTAACATTCATCTGTTAGAGAGAAAGAAATTAATGTTAATTAAGGCCTACTGTATGATCCAGTCATTCAAAAAAAGATCAACAGAGAATCTGTGGCTACAATAGGCAGATATATGTGTTTAATATCATGATCGATTCACATGAATCATGTCCTGGATCGTTTAAAAACTGCCTGCACGGCACAAAACTGTGCTGAACTTTGATTTGAGCTTTAATAAGTTAATTGCAAAAAACAAACACATCAAACCACGGTATGATGCGTAAAGATTGTAGTGGGCCAAGAACCACAAATGCAGAAGTAACAACATTGTTTTCATCATCTATGTTCATTGCAAGTAAAAAGAAATGCATTATTTCCTCTGCTGTGCCACAAAATTGCCCCACTGTATTATCCAGTATACAGTAGCTCTGAATACAGAATTATTAATACTTACTGTAAGTTGGATTCTTTTAAGATGTGATTTATTTTTAGTTGTGTTTTCTGACTGTATAAAACAGATTTGGTTTATCTTTTCATTGCTTATGATGGAAATTAAAAAGTCAGCGGTAGACAGCTGATGAACCCTGAGCATCGAGTCGTAGATTTGAAAAATGTGGTTTAAATCTGATGGATGTCTTGCGGTTTTCCGTCAAGGTGAAAGACACAAGCAGCCCTTTTATTCAGTGATACTTTAGCCTGAGAAACCTTGAGTTTAACACCAGCGTTGTATAAGAGAGAAAGAGACACAGACAGATAGAGAGAGAGAGAGAGAGAGAGAGAGAGAGAGAGAGAGAGAGAGAGAGAGGTTAAATAAGAACTAATAGTACACTACTAAAAGAACAAAAGAGACAAAGTGATTTGATCTCTGTTATTATGTTCTTTCTCACGATTCACATTGTCATAAAATAAAAATATTTCCAAAGCAACACTTGTGTTTCTGGGAACACCACTGTAAAATTTAACCCGAACAGGCCCTGTCAAATCATGCTGCTGTCACAGCCACAATTGAATTTGAATGAATACATGAATGAATGAATTAAAGAGTAACTGCACCCCCAAATTCTGCTAGCGCCCTCTCTGCTGTATTTAAAAACGTCTGCACAGGACAAGCACCATAGGGGACGTGGCCTTGGCGCTGCGCGGTACCTGTCTGTGGGGGGATTGTCCGTGTGTGGGACCGTCATTAAGGGAAAGGATGGTGTTCAGTGGTGGTTTTACAGCCGTCGAAAGCACAAATCCAAACCACCAACCAAAATACTAAGTAGAGGTTTTAGTGTAAACTCCTGTAAATGATGCGACAGGATCCGTTTACATTTGCAAACCAGTGAGGTTTCAGGTTTTCAAGGTTCAGGGTGATTTAGATGGCACAGTACATATGATTTAGTTTATTGCCCAAAACATATTTTTAAGTGTGCAGTACCACTTTCATTAATTGTAACCCCTGATTAGAGTTAGTTTAGTGTGGAGACACTGGGTGAGGCCTGGCAGGAAAGGACAGTCTGGCTGGAGTTTTACTGTAAGTGGAAATAAAAGTTTTAATTGATCTGATTTTCCATGGCATTCATGACATGTGTCAACAGTTTTCATTACATCTGCCTCCAGTGCTGTAGACTTACGTAACGCTGTTTGATGTGCACATCGAGCGCGAAGGTTTCTATGGTTATTAACAGCCTTTTTTTTATGCACGAAATTCACCACTCCAATTAGAGACGGCAGTTGAAACAGATACCTGCTGTCTTCAGATGGCTATAGAGAAGTCGACCACCAAGGCTGTCAGTATGGGCTGCTAACTGTGGTGGATTACAGAGCTACGATCCCTCATTAATCTTTATTTTGCCTTGATGCCATCATACAAGTACAACTTCTTCTATTTTTTTTTTTCCTGCACACTCACATGTCAGTGGGTTGGAAAATGTAGAATGAAGATGGAAAACAAGCAGAGCATAAAACAAAGTGTTTGTATGATTTCAGATTTCAGGTTGATATTGTGCCCTCACCAAATAAAGTGAACGGAACAAAGAAATCTCATTATTTTAATCCGGGCAAAAATCGAAGTGTTATTATATTGCATTTTATTGCAGAGACAAAATGATCTAGACTCTAACTGCTTGTGAACTACTGTAACATTATTCAGTTAATATTTAATGAGATCAGTTTTGGAAGCTGACATCCATTGGCCTTGCTCTGACCCAATTTTGGTTACTTTTTTTTTTATTTTTCCTTTCCTCCTGTGGATAAAATACATTCCTCCCCTCCCGCATCATCATTTTTTTCTCCTGCTATTCTATTGTTTTTTTTTTTGTTTGTTTGTTTTCTTTTTTTGTCTCTTCTACTCTCTGTTATGAGCATCTCATCTATTCACCTCTCGAAAATGCTCCCTGTTTACTGGCAGTCAACTGTTAGATTGCCGCTGTTCAATAAATTAGATTTCATCCTCATGGTCCAATCTACTTCTAATTAAGTGCCTCAAACACACAAACACACACATAACCTTAAGGCAGAGTGTGTACTGCTGGACATGGGTCTCCAGGGTCAATTATGGCAGTGTAATGATTGTAATTGGCTAATTTTCAGCCCATTACCCTATTTTATGTCTCATGCAGCCAGCTGTAATTTAGTGAAGGAGTGATGACCGGTCTGGCTGTTGGTGATAGATGATAGTCAGTGCGAGAAAAGGGGAGCCTCATCATTAATAGTGTCTAGAAATGAGCTGTCATGTCACGCAGGGACAGAATGGAGGTCAAGAAAGACAGGAAAGACTGCCCTTGATGCAATGTGAGTTCAAGATTACAGATTACATGTAAATAACATATTTGGGTGCTAAATGTCCACATGGATGGATTCAAAAGTCACTCAGATACAGCCAGAATTTTATAAATATAGTTCTCTGGATACATCCATTGCTCAGTGTCTGCTTGCACCATGTCAGTGTCATTCTGACATTCAAAAGGAGCAAGTATAATGAGACCTTGCCTTGTGTACACATTTCTCCTTGATGTGCATTTATTCTTTCCACTGTCCTTACTAATTCACATTTTGGCACACCAATCACAGTGCAGGGCTAGACCACCTCCGAAATGGTCCCATGGGACATGAAGGCTGCGCGAGCAAAATGAAGATTTTTTTTTTTTTTTGTACGTATTCACCTGCCACCGTGCCTTTTATTTTTTTCAGCTACCCGGACAAAAAGGAGTGCTCACTTTTTTACCGAAGTGTCAGAATGTGTGAAAGGCAATTCCAGACGAGTGACAGAGTAATGGATGAGGGCAGCAAGGGCCATCAGTCAAGCGCTGAACAGAACTAAGTCAGAGTTCTAGCTAACGTATACTTACAACCACTCATGCGTCTGCACTATAGCTACAAATGACTCACTTTCCCTCACAGGCAACACTGTAGCAGGAAATTACTTTGAAAAGTTCACAATACAGATGTATTGGATGAAGAAGATGTCCATTATGTACTGCGATGTTGAACTAGTTTGACAAACGTTTCTCAAAGGTGACTGTCTATGACGTGACTGGTCATTTCAAGAGAAATGTGGCAGAATGAAGACAAGCCAGTACCCAGTGACGAGTATCTAAGTAATCAAACCAGTTAAAATTCTAAAGAGCCATTTTCGCTCTGTTCACCACCCAGATTGGGCGCTGAAAAACAACGGTAATGATATTAGGTCAAAGTGAATATAGATCAGATGCCCTCTGAGAGCTTTGCTTCCAGTAAGCAAACAGACCAACAGGTATTGAATGCACGAAAGACAGATTTGTCAGGTTTATGGTAATCTGATTTGATAATTAGAGAGATCGGTTCAATGCAGTCTTGCAAATGTCCATAAATGGTTTAAAAGCAAAAATAGAAGATCAAGATCTATTGGTGAAGCCATGCTAGACAGAGCGTGGCATCTTGAGCTCTACAGTGCTGCGGCTGCATAACAAATTTATGATTTCCTGTTGTGTTATTAGTATTCTGCCGCTGTTTTTTTATCTAGTGTCACTCCACTGAGGATTTCTTTGTCTCTGCTAATTGTGCGAGAGTGAGAATAAAAGCAAAGAAAAAAAAAATGGGGGCGTTGGGGATGGGGGTGATGATGAGCAAAACCATTATCTATGTTATCTCCGGCCTCCCATGGCTCAGACAGATGAAGACAGTCTAATACCAACCCCGTCCTGCCCTTCTAAGACCTTTTGGTGACCTTTTTGTGTCATTTAACTCTATCACAAGCGTGTCTGTCAGAACGAAGTGAGGATTTTGTCAGCTCACAGTTCATATGGGTGCGGTATTATGTGGTGACAGATTCTGATGTGGTGGATAGCATAAAAAAAAACAAAAACTAATCCGTTCCTTTCTAAAGAATTAGTCTGTCTTGTAGCATTATTTGATGGTTGAAATAGCCTCTGACCGTTTTGCTGTTTCAGTCTGGCACATTTAATTGCATTGCAAATCACTGATACTCTGTTTTTTCACTTCTCTTAAACAGATTCTTATTTTAAGACAGATTTCGTGCTAGCCTACCTGGTAGATGTTGTTATGGTACAAAGAAACACAAAGTAGATATGACAGCTTAATGTGTTCCAGGACTGAAATTCATTGGTACAAACAAAATCTGGCTTTTCTTTTCCAGTCTCACACTGCGATTCATGCTAGAAAATCTGTATAATGAATGGAGCTGTTCTCTCTGGGGGGAAAAAAAAGACACCTTCTCGTTTACCTCGGCTGACAATTATCAAACATGACAGTGATGCATGCATGAGCTATTGCCTGCTGTATGTTATGACAAACATAACTAGCATGCAGTGATCAATGAAAGATGACAGATTAGGTTATCTTAACCTCCACAGCATATCAAAACTACACTGCTCATTACCTCCTCTCAAGATGTTTTTTACTGAATTTACCTTCCTGATGAATGCTGCACACGGCCTCACAGCCCACACCCCTGCCGGCCTGCCTGACTGACGGTTTAGTTTTGTCATTTTAATAAGCCTACATTAGCATGCAAAAGGCCTCCTGGGGTTCTCAAATGCCACCTGTCAGATTCCATTGATGTTGTGTTTGCTTTAACTAATGCTATAGTTAAACATATATAAGAGATAATGTGGCAATTATTCTGTACCCAAGTGTTCATAACAAGTGTAGGGAAAAACGGAGGACCTGGTGGGTGAGGTGAGAGAGAGGAGACACGGAGGGTGATACAAAAGACACAAATTCATTTATTTATGCTGAGTTTCTCATGCTGCTGTCTGTTCACTCATTTAAAGAGGAAATAAGTGATGCCTCTTTCTGTTCGTATAAGTGTTGTTATGGTGTTGACCCTGATGAAACCTAACATGTTAGCCTTCGCTTCATAGTGATTGGTTTGCCAGACCCAGGTGAAGCATAGAACCCCTGGCAGACAGCAAACAAGCACACACCTGTCTAATGTGAAGTAAAGATGTAACTAAATGTCAAATATTTAGCAAGCTAAATAGGTGGTGGTGACCAAAATGGAGCTAAAAGGCCAGTTAATATTGGACTTGAACATGAAAGGTAAAAAAAAAAAATGCAGACAGAAGGCAAATGTTTGCCAACAATTGATAATGTGATGTAGTATTAACATGAACACTGCTTACTGTGTGTTTGTAATGGAGTCTTACTGCAAATGGAAATGCTCTGTCACATTTAGGACTTTATATTGTTATGGGCCTATTAGAGAGCTATTTAGCTAGTTAGACTTGATCGCTTGCCTATGGAGCTGTAGTCTGGCATCCATTGGATTTGTATGCTATTTACAGTTACCAGCTTATTATGGGAATTATGTCGGGTCTCTGGGAATAATCTTGTAAAGAGTACATTCTAGACATTATATGAAAAGTGTCACTACTGTCCTATCAGCACACCTACCTAATCTCCTGTAGCCTCACAGAACTGTCCTGAAAAAACTGTGAGACATAACCCTTTATGTGTTGATGTAACCGTACAGTCACTTTGGAGGTTGCAGGCTTGAATTACATCATACCAACAATTTCTATTATTCTGTACACCCCATTTATATAATCAAAGGTAGGCTGAGTAACAGAACACCTCTCCACAGTTCAATGACACCACAAACTGCGTGTTCCAAAACGCTCATGAAGTTGAATCATCACCTCTCTCGAACTAAACATCATAATCTTCATGAAGGGAGGACAGAGCTGTATTATACTACTAGCTAGGCTTACTTAATAAACTGACCACTGCGTGTATATTTATATGCGCTGTGCGTAACTTAAGGCAAAACCACAGCCTGGGTACATTATGCTGTGGTTTTACAGTGAGTCCTCATCTTTTTAATGCTTGATGTGGTTTCATGATTAAAGTCTTGCAAACTACAAAGGTCTCACCTCAGGGACACTGATGACATAAGCAATAGCCTTTGCTTTTGTGTGACCTCTTCAGGTCGTTTGTATTGCCAACATGGTTTCGTCAAAAGTGCTCACATCAAGAAACCATTCTATAGAAACTATTGTGAATAGTTATACAGTTAGATTTGGCTGTTTAAGGAAGCTCTCCATGAATCCTAACAGTGAGCAGGATTCTGCTGAGGCTGGGCTAATCCGCTGAATAAATACGAACATGAACGTTAAATGTTAGTCAAAGCAACAACACAAAATACTGAACAACACAATCAAGACATTACGGAGGTGGAAGGAGCTGCTGTAGCAAACAGCATTGGTATGAGCGAGTGAATTTCCCCTGATGTGGGAACAATAGTCTATCTTATGTTATCTCATCAGTGTATTTAGTGGAGTAACAGTGGTAGTGCCAGATTACAACGTCTGCTTTAAAATGATGTGTATGATTATGATTTGCCATTACTAGTCACACAGCTGTAAATGAGCCAGTTATTGAAAAGCATATTGCAAACAGCTAACGCTAATAAGCCAATAAAAGTGCACTTCAAGTGAAGTTTTGTGACCTGTGCACACAGCGAATACCCGCTTCATCACTGCTTTATAGTAGTGGTAGTGTGCAAATGTGTGTGTCCATGAGTGTGCATGTGTGTTTGCACATTTGTGTGCAGTGAAGCATATACATGAGGAAGAAAATGTGTGCGTGCCTGTGAGAGTGTGTGTCTTCTATAAACCACTGGGCCATGTCCTTCTCTTCTCAGTGAGCCGCTGAGCTGACAGAGGTCGTAGTCAGAGACGCTGTGACATTTACAGCTCAGAGGCTTATGGAGACTCCCTGCTGTACCTGGCAGTCCGTGATTATCTACATTTGCAGCCCGCTGCAAATTTAGAAAGAAAAGAATCACAATGATATGAATGTCTCTTTGGAGAGGAGTAATTTGGTTTGAAAAGACAGTGGACAGATGATGTTAACTATGAAAAGGTTTACGAGGAGAGCAGATTGACTTTAGAGAATGGTCAAAGTGAGGTTAATGATTATGAGATGTACAGCGATTATCTGTCTCCTGTGGAGTTTCAAAAATGATCATTACAAAAAGTTGCTGCTGGCAAAAAAAGACCTAACTCAAACAAAATCTTGGTTTTATTTCTTGTGAAATATTGTCCAAATGTTCACTGCATGCAGAGAGACAAAGATAAACTAGCCAATGTTTAGCCAGGAACAGTGGGAAAAAAATCTGAATCTTGTGAAAAGCAAATTGTTGCAGACAGCACACATTTGGTGGCCATGATACTCATGAATTAGTGCGGTATATAAGGAAATACAGAAGAGCAACTTCTCCTCAGGTGGTTAGCGCAGGATGTGATCGGGCTGTCAGCAAGAACAGTCTGTTGACAATTACAGAGAGGATATTCTAGTCGCGCTGCAGTGCATGAACGCCTCATTATGAAGATGGATGCACTTTTGAGAGTTCAGTGGTGCAAAAAGCATCGGCACTGGTCCACAGAGGTGTGGACAAAAGCGATACGGTCAGGTGAGTCACCACATTCTCAACGAATGGGCGTCATCCACCAAGAGAACAATACACGGCTGAAGAGGGAAGGGTCACTGGATATCAATACAAAGCTGTTCTGAGTGATCACCTTCATCCAGTGATGAGATATTTCTATGCTGATGGGAGTGGTCTCTTCCAGGATGATAATACCCCCATCCATAGAGCACACAGGGTCACTGAATGGTTTGATGAGTACGAAAATGATGTGACTTACGTGCTATGGCCTTCACAGTCACTACGTCTCAACCCAGTTGAACATTTATGGGCAGCAAGTGGAGGTCCAAAACCTTACTAAGACACTTAATGTTGTTTTTTATCTTTAATTTATCACCAGATATGTTTATATACGAGTGTGTGTGTTTGTGAGAGAGTACCTAAACACACAGGCATCCCGAAACCATAAAATTCTCCTTGTTCAAGAAGCCATTTTACTGTCAACCGGTGACCCTCGGAGAGCGGTGAAGTGCCAGCCACGGCGAACAGCAGGCGACGGAGGTAAAGAAGAGGAGGGGAGGAAGGTGAGGGTGAGGCGTGTCCGAGTTAGAGGAGGGCAGTGCATCTTAGTGCTGGTGTTAAGAGCTGAATAATTGCTTACCGCTGTGAAATGTGCTGCAGAGGAAGGGGGAAGGAACATGGGGAGGAGAAGAGGAGGAAGAGGAGGTGGGGAAGCACACTGAGATACTCAAGAGGTTGATAGCACTATTTATACCTGAATTAGTTATCTCACACGCTGAAGTTATCTCTCTATATCCTTCCTCCTCCCCCTCCTCCTCCTTTCTCTCTCTCCCGCAGCTTCTCCTCTTCTCTCAGTCACCTTTAATCCTCTTTGTATCTCTTTGACCTCCTCTGTACTACAGTTGTACATGTCACTGGTATCCTCCTCCGGGCTCGTGTGCTTCGTGTTCTTTTTGAGTTTTTTTTTTTTTTTTTTTTTTTTTTTTCTTTTTTTACTGTTGTCATACTCATGCCCTGGCTCTGAATTTTATTGAACACTGTGAACCTGCTGATGTGAAAACCACCTTTGTGGTCCAGCTTTTGATGCGCTCTGCAAGACCCACGCAGGCAAATTTCACAGTTTCCTGCTTAACTTGATAAACATCAACCGCCTGCTTCATTTACCTTTTTTCTGTTTACATACTTTCACTGGAGTAGAAATCTGCGGTGAAGCACCTAACTCAAAGTAAGTTAATTCCCGGTCTATCATGGCACTCAAACCCATGATCCTTAAGTCCCTAGTCACAACTTAAACTGTTCATAGCTGTGTCTTAGCACTCCACTTCGTATCGGCTTGAAACACTTTAGCCAAAATGCTCCAGAGCTCTCCTCGTCAGGATTTAAGTCACACAACCGCAACTTCATGCCGTTCAATTAACAGGCAACACCGACAGTCACAGTTCATCTGATGAATTCTAATCCCACAACTTCAGAAGTTGCAATTAACACTAATTGCATTTCAGACCACCAAAGCCCCCAGCAGAATGAATGTGTATTGTCTGCAATATTGAATTCTCCCCATTCCTATATTGTGTTGTCCAAGGCATCGGAGGTCCTGGGTGAATAGATAACGTGAAAGTGTGTGTTTGTGTATGTGGATGTGTTTGCATGTGTGTACTTGCTTGTGCTTTGCGTGAGCTGTTGAGTTGTCACCCTGAGGTCAAGTGGATGGTGTGACAATCTCCCAAATGCAATTAGGAAGTGGCCGGCTATCTGAAGGAGCCCAGCGAGACTCTGATGAATTGCTTCAGCATGTTTCTCTTAAACTGACTGAGATCCCCTCCGTGTCTGCACAGGTCACCAAATGCATGCGCACTGTATTACAAACTGTTAGCGTGGCACAAAATTTGCACCGTCCACCAGCGTGTGCAAGTGGCTCGTAGATCTGTTTCACTCACCAGCCAAAAAAAAACTAATGCTGAGTGGTTGGTAAAATCTGAACATTCATTAGCCATTTGGCCAGGAGACAAAAAAAGACGGCCTGCTACGCTGTGTGCCAAGCAGACTCTAAAGAAGTTAATGGAGATTATTGTTTCTTTACAGCGAGACATTTCATTACAGAATTTTCTGGAGGGAAAAAAGCTGACGGCCTTTTTGCATTAGAACACATTTCAGTAGATGCTTTTGAAGAACTTGAATTACTTGAATACGGTCTATAAACCGTTTTAAATGTTATTTTCATTTGTGTGCGTGGGGTGCTATGTTAGAGGTGGAAATATTCTCTGGCCTCATGATTATTATTGGAGGCAAAATTGGCTTGGTTGATTAGTCTGGCTCAATGTTAGCTCAGGGTGAAAACGATTAAAAAAAAAGTTCCTCAAGTTTGTTGTGTTACCAAGTTATTTCATTTTTGTGAGGCATAATTTACACAAATGTGTATCTTTTCCAGTTCATGCCTCCCAGAAAATTCAAAATATGCTCAGATGTTTGCTTTCAAACTGCTATTGCCAACAAATAAAAGTTGGGCCCATCATTCAGTGTAGGAGACAGCTATAATTTTGTCAGGGCGAATAATCCCACCGCCTCTTGAGATTTGAGAAATTTTCACACCTCGACAGTATAAAGAGATGTTTTCAATCAGTTCTGTATTTGTAAGTATTAGAATAAGATGGAGTGACTATGAAGGTGCACGTACAGAACCTTAAAGAGATCATCCTATGAAGTCATGTAACAAATGAATACTTTTCATTGTGACAGGATATTAACTTCTAATTCTTATGTCATTCTTTCCAAGCGATGAACTTTGCTTTTTGCACTGTGCCTTCTTCATAAGCTCCTCTTGTGTGAAGTAGTGGAGGAGTAAGGCTTTGAGTGTAGATTTAAAAAGCAATATGTCAGACAGTGACAAATCTACCATTGATATTTGACAACGTATCCTCCAGTTAACTGCCTGCTGCTCAGTGTCCTCATAGTGTCCTCACTAAAAACCTTGAGACAGTACAGAGAAAATCCCATTAAAGCCAACAGGATGAAAGCTTACTTGAAGGCTCTGAACCCTCATTTGTTTTCAGCCTTATCCTCCTGTTCAATCCTCTCGGTAACAAAGCTGTAACTATAAAAGTAAAGAGACTGGTGTTCATTCATAAGAACATTTAAAACGATCTAGATACATTTAATAAATCAAATACTTGAAATGTCCAACCTTGATACAAAAAAGGACTCATACATAACATATATAGAGCAAGACATGCACAACTGAGACTGAAAAGACTACAGCCTCATGAACAAATCATTGATCTTTATTGAGGTAATTTAAGCTAAAACCTACAGGTAAAATCTGAGTAATGTAAGAGTGCAATACGTAAGAGTGTATGTTTTTTAGATTTATTTAAAAAGATGACTGTTTAAATAAAAAAACAAAATCACAGTTACATAAAATGACGCCTACATCCAACCTGACAAACAAACAAAGCACGGCACTCCAACTGACGAGAAGAGAGACTGACAGAGTCGAAAAGTTGGATTTCTGATATCTTGACAGATTTTTTTTTTCTATTTAAAAATAAAAAAAAAAACTATTAATTGGTTTTGACTGCAAAAAGAATGATTGGATATGATTTCAATGTAAGTATGGATTACCATAAGATTGCACAGGTGTACATTATAAAACAGGTAACTCAACATCAGCAGGGGTCTAACATAATTTACATAATAGCGCAGTTGGAGGCTGCCAGACAGTGAAACAGGCTGGAGAAAAAAATGTTGGTTCACCAGTCTAAATTTTCTCCTAAGAAGTAAGCGCGGACAGATGGAGTGACTGAAGCTCCAGAGCGGGAAAGGACTTAAAACACACACCCTTGTTTGTTTAGTCACACACAGCCATGTGCTCCATATGCCAGTAAAGTATTTAGGGCAAGGTGTTTGCTGGTGGTGGAAATCTCTGAAAAATGCAAATGCAAACCAATGATCTGGTGATAATTTAGACAGCAAATTTCCAAATTCAGTTTTGAAAAGATTTTGAAAAATAAAGACTACTTTCATATAATTGTAATACTTTTAATATACTACGTGCAACCTCAGATAAAAAGAGCTACAGTCTTTCTGTCATTAATTTTGTATGCAAGACAGAGCAAAGCAAAATCTGAGTCAATACGGTTTTATTAAAATCTGAGGCATTGTAATGAAGCTCTTTACCCTCAAAATATTTCTCATTTTCATCATTTTTGTGTTTTTGGAGCTCGCTGCATAATGTACAGCGTGCGCTTGTATTGTGCACATGTGCGAGTGCTGTTAGGGCGTGTGTCTGTAGGTCAGTAGTAGGATGAAGTGTAATCCAGTCCTTAATGAAACGAGAGGAACGGGAGCGACTGTCGGCTCAGTATTGAAGGCAGCAGAGTGAAGGAATCAGCGCTTAAAACCTCCTGACATATTGTCTGCTTAGAAACTCACTTTAATCAAGGTCTTACAGCCATCCCAACCCTCATCCCTCACCCCACCCCACAACACAACACCACAGCACACACGCAGTCAGATCTTGATACTGAATCTTTTATGTCTAATGCTCTATGCAGAGACAGACAAGCAGCCACAGACAGACCAGATGGAGTCACAACAGTATTTGATTAAGAAGAGGAATTAACATGATTGAATTTTCTGTTTTTTCTGTTGAGGTTTGACTGAGAAACAGAAACAGGGTTCACTTGAGGCTTTCAGCACTTTGGAAGTCACTCCTTGAATTTTACTGTTCATCACATTATTATCTGCTAGTATCTTAAAAAAAAAAAAAAAAAAAAAAAAAGAAAAAAAGAGGGAGAAGAGGGATGTTCCCTTTTGTAGAGCACTAATTGCTAAAATATTAGCTTGCCACTCCAGATATAAATTCAAGGCTTCATTCCTGAGCCTAATTTGTTTCCAGTCATGTTACCCTTGGGTCACATTATTGGACAGTGTGACGTATTCCTTCATTTTCATGTTGATGATACACAATTGTTCCTCTCCTTTAACCCGAGAACATAACCAGCTTGTCTGTTTTGCATAATTGTTTTCTTGACATCAGGGGGCGAATCACCCAAAACCTCTAGCTGAAGGCTGATATTTAAATCGCAGGTCCTGACCCCAGTTTGTCTCTTCATACAGTACTCTGTTGCTTGCTTCCATGTTAACAAGCATATATTGTGAGTACTTTATTTTTTATCATGCCGGTAAGGTCAGCCCTTTAATTTCAAGACCCAGTTTTCATGCATTTGTCACATCCTGTTTGTTACAACATGCAGATTAGTCTTTTCTCAGTATCTCATCCACATCATGACCAAATTGTCTGCTGCCAGCTTTTTTTCCCCACCACTTCTTTTCTTTTGTACATTGGTTCACATTTTGGTACTGATTGTACAATTCATTAAATTACTAATAAGGCTCACATGACAGTGCTCCAACATCTTAACTTGTCATAGTCACAGGTCTAAAAAAAAAAAAATACCCATATCAAAGTACTGGTTCATGCATGCTGGTGCACTGAGGTGTTTTATTGTATCTTCATTAACACTTTTCCTGTTGTTGTGTTTGAATGTCTGCTAGTGTTGTTAAGTCACTTTTTCATCTTCTTAATCTGCTTTTTATTATTCTGTTTAATTAGAATTGTTTATAGTCCATTTCACTTTTTCTTTCTGTTAAATTTGTTGGCACCTTTTTTTTTAAATAAACAGAAACAAATCAGTGATAAGAAGATGATTTCTTTAATCTAATTTTGTACTTAATCTTAAATGTGATTAGATGCTATGAACAATATAGTACACAACAAACTAGTAATACACATAAACAAAAAGGGAGAGAACACTTCAATCAGTATAGAAGTCATATTTTTATGTGGAGCAATATGTGGACTTTTAAGTCACAGATCCATATTTTATTAAAGTATTTCTTTAAAAGAAACAACTGTAAGTCTGATTTGCTTTCATATAGCACCTTTCTATGAAGTTTGTCAGTGTTCATTAGTCATGTGTTCTTTAGTATTATTGTTATAAATTAGTTTGGTTTTCATTTTGCAAATTTTGGATGTACTATATTCATTTTTATTAACTTTAAAATGAGTTCAAGCGAACCAAATTGTAAGCAAGTAAATTGGCATCAATACAAAAAGGGAAAGAAACTCTAAATTACAAACTTTTTAAAACCCACAAAGTGGAAAGGAAAGAGTAATCACAACAAGCAAGAAATACAAATTAAAATGTACCAAGAGGCATATAGAAATGTCTATAAAAATTGGATGTAGGAAAATATGTCAAGCCAGTTGGACGAAGTTTTGAGATTAAATGTTTTAAACACGATATTTGTTGGCAATTTTTCTACACTTAAAAAAAACAGCCAAGGATATTAAAAATGTAGTAGTATAAGCAATTGTTAAATCCAACAAATAGGAAAAAAAAAAAAACTTGTCACATGGAGTGTGCGTTGTCACACTCCATGTGACAACACATGCGTTTGTGGAGAATCATTTTCTCATTAATGATATCCATCTTGTCTGTTTACATTATACTGCCGATTTAACATCCCGTGAAATACATGTTCCCTGACAGCTTGGCATTTTCTGTCGATGCAGTTTATGCCGCTCGAGCTTTCTGTGGAGTGCTATCTATTTTATATGAATGTTCTTATCGAAGTTTTTTTTTTTTTTTTTTTTTTTTTTGCTGACTCTTCCACTTTACTCACAATTTGCCATGGCAACAGGCCAACTCCCCAGAGCAAAAATCTATGATATTTACTCTGAAAAGCAACCTCTTTCCCTCATGACGTATAGGCCAAAAGATTAGACTTCATTTCATCCATACACCACAAAGCGGTGAAATTTTAGTGTTCCCTCTGGTGGGGCTGGTGTGAAGTAAAGTGGCAGGAAAGGACACGTGTGTGTGTGTGTGTGTGTGTGTGTGTGTCAACATTTGCTGATACAGTAGGAATCTCTGAAATTTCTGTCATTACCATTTACATATACATTGGCACATCCCTCCTCATCCTCATCTCTCTCTCTCTCGCTCTCTCTCTCTCTCCCTCTCTCTCTCTCTCTCTTCTTCTAATGCTCTCTATCTTTCCTTCACCCTGTTACGTTTTCCTTTAAAATGTAATCCAGAAGAAATGAATTTGCCACAACAGATGGAGCGGAAAATGAATTTGCATCCAACCCCAAACTGTTAAGTGGAAGTACCTTTTCCTGCTTTCCGCCACTAAGTCAAGGTTTTTGCATAAAAAGTATGTTATAATAACTCGTATTTTCAAACCTGATTCTTCTATTTTTGGACCTAGATTTTGTTTTCTCACTTTGTGTTTATGTGTAATGTGTATGCGCAGGCAGGATCAAGACTGTGCTTATCGCTCTTTTTCCATACCACCTACCGTGTTTATTATTTTTCTATATGTACAAACCACATGCCATACTGGAAACCTTTTCATTTTGATAACACTTCAAAGGGGCAAATACGAGGGCCAGGCATCTTGGAAATTGGTTAGGGATCAAATCTAGAAGCCCACTGTGTTTGGCAGCATCATTATTTCACCAAGAAGGGGATTTGAAAAAGTTGAATCAGGTTAAAAGGAAATCAGAGAGAGAATATAAGTGGCTATACGACTGTGCACATGTCAGTGGGAAACGAAAGCGAGAGGAACAGAAGTGGAAAGAAGCCAGTGGCAAGAGGGAACTTTGTCTTTGTGTTTGTCAGTGGGATTTGGGCATGCAAGCAGAATTCCCATAGCTAGGTAACATTTTTTCCGCTGCGTCCCATTATGTTCTGAGAGATATCAGCCAACAGGGTCAGAGCGCTGCAGCTTTTTGTTCCATGTGCAGGGAGATTTCCCAAATCCCTGAAATGAACACTTGTTCAGGGGATGAACTCCACAGATGATTCAAGACTCACAATCCAGTCTACACACACACACACACACACACTTCAGGCAACACAATAAGCTGGAGTGCGAATGGTTCTCGCTCTGTGAGCACAACAAATTTCATCTTTTGTTGAGCTGACACATATCAGAAATTATTTTTTCTCTTAACTACACCCCAGGAGCTGTACACTGTGTTTTTTTTTGTGAACAGCTCATACCGACAAAGATCACTGTGTCCAGAAATGGGACTCAGACTGAAATTTGAAGTGATAGCCAATGCTAAAAAGAAAATGTCAGCAATGTGTATTGTTAGTTTTCACTTCATTACCCACACTTTGATTCATCCTCAACTATCTGAGCCATTTGGTAGCTGCTGCTGGGTTCGGGAAAGTGACGGGGAGTGGGGGCTACAAAATAATACGATTTTACCAGCAGTGTCATGAAAGAAAAATGAGCGAATGGGGAAAAAACGTCCAGTTATTGGAAATGTTTTCCCGTGCCTGTGTTTTGTTTGCTCCCACTGTGTCGACCTGAAATTAAGTGCAGTGCCAGACTTTGTTTCTCACTCTAATTCTGAAAGTAGTGTCGACTTCTTTCTTATTAGGCATCAAGAGTCCTCATTGTCTGTCCGTTCACTGATGAGCCACACGCTGAACCCTCTGTTGGGAAACAGACACGATGAAGCCCATTATATTTCTCTGGTTTCTCTTTTTCTAGTTTCTTTTCTTGACGCAGTTCACTAAGATGTCCAACTACACAAACCTCCTCAAAACTGTGTTCAAAAGCGCTGCTTCATTTAATTCTCACTTGATGTGTGTCTCTATCCGACTGTCTCCGACCATCGTCACACTGTTTTTGTTTGTCTGTCATCGTTTTAAGTTGCTCCTGACTCACTAAATGAAATTGCCATTTATAGTAGATTGAAAGTTCTTCCATCATTTGTGGTACAGAGAGTTTTGATGTCACTGCAGTTCTAATTGTTCACCTTGTAACTGTAAAAGTAAAACACATCATTTACGTTCTTTGCTTCTCTTTTCAGGGGAGATTTGTGCTTTTAAGATCTACGGTCAGGATGCTCCATTCGAGGCTGTGGTGTTGAATCGCACATCAGGTGAAGGAGTCCTGAGGGCCAGTAGCCCTGTGGACTGTGAGAACCAGAAAGAGTACACCTTTATAATCCAGGCCTATGACTGTGGGGCTGGACCCAGTGGAGCTGACTGGAAGAAATCCCACAAGTAAGTCAACCAATTTCTGTGTCTGTTCATGTGCTGTGAGTGTGATTTAGTTTCAACAGGCATGTCTAATCAAACATGGGTTAGCTGACAGAGACAGACATGAGACATCAGTAGTTCTGTTTTTTTTTTTTTTTTTTTTTTTAATATTTTGATTCTTTGTGTTATTTCATCAATTTAATTAATTTATTTGTGTCCTAAAATTAGAGGAATGTCTTTGATATATGTCCTCATTCTCAATGTACGTGGTGTAGAATACTGTGTGTGCAAATTTCATTCCATGTGTACCAAACCTGTGTTTTATTATTATTTTGAAAGGTTTATAATTGTAATTTTTTTTTTTTTTTTTTGCAACAAACCAATTGGGATCTTGCCTGAGGGAAGTTAGACTGACAAGAAAATGAAGTCTGAAGGAAAAGAAAAATTTAGCATGTTTTTGTGGGTTAACAAAATAACAGGAACATGTCATATAATTTAATACACTTGCCTTGCAGCAAATTCTTCTTTGTCTTTTCAAAAGGTTCAATTTGTATTGCAACAATATCTTAAAAGCATTCTTTTAACTCTCTTATAACATCGTAGTTTGCTGTAAGCAAATAGTCCATATCTGTCTGACAGTCAGTTTCGTGATGAAGTTTTTCTGGGTTTGTACACGTTCACACCTCTCCTACACTTCACCCACCAACTATCTGACATGTTTTTATCTCTGAAACCTTTTGTTTATACTGCCTGGAAACTCATTTCTGAAAATTGTGATTGTCAGATCCTGAATTAATGCTGTCACATACTAATAATTATTATTTATCTTAGAATGACGCAGTTGTTGAGCTGTCTGAGAAATCTGGATTTAAAGTGGGTGGATGACATGACATATAAACAAATATTAACATGAAAAGTATTTACATCAAAATTACTAAAGCAGCTGCACAAGTGAGTCATATTAAGTTTTCAAAAAATCTGTGAAAAACAGAGGAAAAACAAAGAGGAGCAGTGATCATACAACGAGCCCCAGACAGCACGATTTATACTGAACAATATGAGAATATACAGCCTTAAAATGAGCAGAGTTGAATTAGCACTTGTCTGACAGTGTTGGTCTAATCTAATTTACAAAAATGTGATGTGATGTTTGCACATGTTTTTGTGTAATTTTCAAACACAAGAGAAGAAGGTCACTTGTGTCTACTTGCGGTTTCAAGAACCTGCAAGATAAAAGACTGGGATGGAGCGTGCATTTGAAAATTGTGCCGTGTTTGTTTGTTTCTTTACACTTTTATGTATTCAAGGACATTTCGCTGAAAATGCTCCAGATGCCTGGATCACATTCACACAGTTACACAGTCTTAAGTGGAAGCTGCCCAGTACAACCACCGTCTGATCTGCTGGTCACTGAGCTGCTCCACTGGAACAGTTGAGGTTAAAGGCATTACTTAAGGGCACCTCAGTGGTGGTAATGAAGGAAGGACAACACGCTGCTTGTTTGTTTGTGTGTGATTCAGCATCCCTATTACTATTACCACTGAAGCACTTGAGCCACTTTCCTTGGTGCCTATAAAAAGACAGAAGATTAGAACTAATGTAATGTAATAAGTGCTTACAACAAAAATAAAAAAAAAAGTATACACTTACAGCTCCAAGTCATATGAAAAAACTCTAAACTATAATTAGATCTTGCCTTCGCTGTTTCTATCGTCTTTCTTTTTTTTTTTTTAAAAATTCTCTTTTCTCCAAGATCTCTTCTCTTGGTATGGCAGCAGTGACAGCTGAGACTTGCAGTTCTGTTCTCAGGATATGTCCCCCTAATGGCCCATCAATATCATGTGTGGCCCTGTGTGTGCGTGTGTGTGTGTGTGTGTGTGTGTGTGTGTGTGGCAGTGCTATGTGAATAAGATTGACAGGCAGGCAGACTGGCATGGACAGCGGCAAATCAAACCCTCTGGTCCTTCAGTCAGAGACAAGGAGCTGCTAAAATAAGATGCTGCAAGCCCGGGACTAAAAGAAAAAATTATCAGCTCAGGAATCTCTAATGAATTTCACCAGTAGATGATGAATGACACACAGTGTGTGCGTGCGCGCCTGTGTTTGTGCGTAAGTGTGTGTGTGTGACATTATCACTGCATGACATTCTAAATAGGCCTCATTAAGCTAATGTCATTAATTAGCCAGATGTGCTTCTTCAGATACACCGTGAGTTGTTGTCAGAGAAGGTCACCGGTGAAGAAAAGTGAATTCATTGCTTCATTTATGTACTTTAGTGCACAAATGTTATCGGAGTACCTAGTTAAAATCTTCAGCCGTCCCCTTGCAGCAGATGAGATTGTGTTTTGATGTGTATCAGACTAAGAGGGAGAAGAAGAAGAGAATGGCAAGAAAGGTGGAGAGATAAATTGGAACCTTGAACAACACTCTGGCTTTGCAAAATCTGCTCTGCATGAGTCTGTCAGTACACAAACCTGTTAAATCAAACTTTGATGGGCATTAGATAGTAATGGGACCCCATTTTGCAAAGAAATAAACATAAACCATAAACAAGAGCTTACCTGTATGTGTGGTACCTTTTTAATCAACTCTTCTCAAGCCTGTACCTCTAAATCTATAAATGAATATATGAGCATCGACACTGTTTTCTTCTCACTCTCCTCTGCCTTTAACTAACCACTGTTCTTAAGATAAACAGTGGAATACTTCGGGCCTTAATTAATTTCAATCATCTCTAATGACTTAAAGCGATTTGTCTTTCCCTCCTCTCTCCCTTCCTCAATCCATCTCTTTTTTCCCTGCGTCATTTCTTTTCCTCTTCTCCATCAATCATTTCCACTCCACTTTCTTTGCATGCTTCTCTCTGTGCTCCCTCACTCCCTGCTCCCTCCCTCTTTCTTTCTTTCTTTCTTTCTTTCTTTCTTTCTTTCTTTCTTTCTTTCTTTCTTTCTTTCTTTCTTTCTTTCTTTCTTTCTTTCTTTCCTTCCTTCCTCCATTCAGGGCGGTAGTTCACATCCAGGTGGATGACGTCAATGAGTTCTGCCCTGTGTTTCGGGAGCCACTCTACAAGGCATCAGTAACAGAAGGCAAGATCTACGACAGCATTTTGCAGGTATTTTTAGTATTATATATTTATTTTATATTGTTGATTACTTAGTTTTTAGTTCAAATTAACCTGAGAGATGAGTATGCTGGGTAAGATGGTAGATGATGAGTGTTGTTGCCAGTAGTTGTTAAACAACCGGAAGGAAACTGTTCTTTTGTAATATTGCAGGTGGAAGCTTGGGACCAAGACTGTTCACCACAGTACAGCCAGATCTGCAACTATGAAATTGTCACTGCAGGGACGCCATTTGCCATAGACCGCAATGGTAAGTTTGTGCGTGCATTTTTGTGTGCGCTTGAATCTAGCTGAATGAGAGACAGGGCCGTAGTTATAATTGCTGATGTGATTAGGAGTGATTTATGTGTCTGAGAGAGAAGGAGAAACTAGGATAGCACAGCGAGGGACAGTTTGCATGCCTGGAGGCTTTTATCCTCGGAAATCTGAATTTCATTTAATCATTCGTTTTAAGTGTGGCCAATTAGTGAGGAAATTGTACAGTAGGTCATAAACGCATGAGCAGAAAGTTACATACAGTAGACGGTGGTCTGGAGAAGCAAACAGGGATCCCGGCGCAGAAACACAGCTATGCACTGCTGTGGACATCATTTGGGTTAAAACTCATTTAAACCTTAATGGCACATGGAAAATTTTGATTAAACTAATGGTAGTGTTGTTCGTTCTTGCCTTACTCGAACACAAACAGCATGGTAAATGTCTTAAATCTACGTGTAAACATGAACAAGTCTCTACGAAGGACAGACAGACAGCCTGACTGAACCTAGAGATGTATTGTGTGTGCAGAGTGAACTTAAACGTTGTGTAAAGAAATAATACCATTGAAGGTGATTTTGAAGCGATAAAAGTCACATTTGCTTGTTTGCAAGAGGTGGAAAAACAGCTTTACATCTTTAGTTTTTGTCTGTATGTACAATAAACACTGCACCAGTCATCTTTTTGTGGATGCACACCAAACAGACAAACACCATACTTATTGAAAATGAAAAGGGAAGCTCGAACAGACAACTGTGGCTGATTCCACTTTTTATTGCAATAATGTTGTAATCCACGAAGTAGATTTTTCATTGGTGCATAGCTCAAAAGTTACTTGACAAAGATTCACCTTTCTCTGACAGCCTGTTATTTTTTTTATTTTGTTCAAATGTGGCTTTACACCAGTCCTAGTTCACTGCTGAAAAGTATTTTATTTCTGATATTTCCCTGAGCTTCCACATCCACGCTGTGCAGCATAATCCAGACTCTCTCTCTCTCTCTCTCTCTCTCTCTCTCTCTCTCTCTCTCTCTCTCTCTCTATATATATATATATATATATATATATATATATATATATATAGAACAAGGTAATTTTGTGCAATGAGGGAAGATCAAATGTAGAAGTAAATGGACTGTACTGTGGCATAAATCCAGTAAATGGATCATCTTAAAACCAAATTAAGAATAAATAAGTTCAGAAACACTACTTTACATGTGGTTGTTTTGGAGTTTGCTATGATCTGAAAAGTGTTAACTTGCCTGCACCTAATATAATTTAAAATCAGCTCGGTGCAAAATTCTCTTTATTTTCTGTGAGCAGGGCTGATTGTATTTTGTAAAAATAAATAAATAAATAAATAAATAAATGATCATTTAGCTTTCTATTCTCTTCAATTGCTGACATTAGGGTCATTTCCATAGAGTGTAGACAGACCTGCAATTAAGGATGTGTGGGAGATTTGTTCTCACCCATACTCTGCATATTTATCACAAGAATGATGCTGTGAGGAGTTCACAGACTTTATTAATGACAGTTCTGTAAATATTTTTCTGTTTTTACCTTCTTGCGATGCGAGGGAATGTTTGTATGTCAAGTATAGAACTTACTGAAGTAAACTGAACCTTATGAGTAAAACATCTTGGTAAATTGATATATCACCTTGCCTGTTGTTGGAAAAAGTGGCACATGATTGATATCCAGAGCCTTAGCAGTTACTGTTGTTCTCACCAGCCGCGAATCAAATCGTCACTGTAGGAGATTTCTGTAGGAACTGTCTGACCTCCTCACATTTCTTCCTCTGACATTTCAAGCACAGCACTTTTCTTCTCTGTACTGCTGTGCTCTGAACTGATTTCTCCTGTGCTCACTGCACCTCCTCTCCTCTGATCTCCCCTTTTTCCTCCCGTCTTCTCTTCTTCCCCTTCTTCTCCTCATCTCCTCTCTCCTCTTCTCTTCAACAGCAATCACAGTGACAGCCTTTCATACAGCCAAGCCTCCGGATGCAAACAACAAAAATAGCTTCAGTTGTCCTCAGGTCTGGAGGCAGGCTGTGATGGCATTGACTGATGCAAATTGACAAAAAAGGGAATATGGCATTGTTTTGAAGTGTGTTGTTTATCTTGAGGAACATCTGTATTCAAGTCTTACATATAAATAATGTGTTTAATCATCAGCTGGAAAAGATTTCAGCCCTTTGTCTCTCTGCTTTGATGTTCTTCAAGATGTACAGTGATCTCACTGCTGCATTGTTAACATCCGGCTCAGTCGGTAAAGCATACTGCAGGATTGGTGCACCGCTCTTCCTGAGGTGTAATCCCTAGTGACTCAATGTAGCTCTAATATATTTTTTTTTTGTGCTTGCTGGCCTCCTATAAACTTGTGGATCTACACACTTGTACAGTTTTCTCAATCGCTTCAATGCATTTACTGTAGTAATACTGCAATTTTCCATCACTTTACACTTCAAACCCACACACATCCAGCCAGCCAGCCCTCAGATTTGTAAAACAACATGATGCAGAGTCTGAAATGATCTTTTATATCAATCCATCTTTATCAACCTTTACCAACATAAAGTATACAGTAGACAAGTATAGGAAAGTAAACCAGAACAGACTGCAGAGAGAAATACAAAATATTCCCCTTCACGATATCAGATTTTTACTACAACATTATTGTAGCCAAAAGAATGTTCAGTTATTTTTCTTAACTTTTATTGTGTTTGGTCTCTTGAATGAGGTACAGAGTGAGTCTGTAACTGTAACCATAAATGTACAAAAAGAACAAAGTGTAAACCACATACACAATGTCAGATGCAGTAACATGATTTCAATATTTCATTTTTTTAAATATACACTCTATTTAGTCTAGTCTCTCTTTCAGTATGTGTATGTGATTATTTGTGTATGTTGTCTACTAACCATAAGTTTGGAGACTACAGTTGAGTAGACCTCCCCCTCCACCTGGGGCTGTTCTCATGAAACACGATTAGAGGGTTACTGCACTTTATCTTAAACTCACACACCCACAGTATTCTGTGCTGCAAGCCTAACCTGCTCCAGCTGTGTTATTGTTTTAAATGAACCTACAAACTAGCCGCCATATCCTGGTAAACCCCTCCAGGATCCCAATGTGGACAAAAGTTTGTCTTTTGTAGTGGTCAAATGGTCAAATCCCTCTTTTCTTCTGGCCATGTATATGTGAATTTATGGTATTTTGTTGTTGGTTTCAGCATCAGAAATAGCATTTCTTAAACAGTTATAATGCTCTATTGCTCATATTGACTTTGTTCATTTTAACATTTTTTTTATGACGCCAAAAGAATGACTGTCTTTAACATGAGGTATCGCTGTGTGCTACTTACCATGACAAAAACTTCTCAAAATAACACAGCCAGCCTGTTGATACAGTATATAACACCTGCTCTCGATAGAGCCTTTAGCCACAAGAGGAAAGTGAGGCGAAGCGTTTGCAATCAGCAGTTGCACCATTAGATGCCACTAAATCCCACACGCTGGATCTTGACAATAACTCACACCATGAAGGATCATCATGTCAAAGGGGCACTTTTTCAGTGTCATCACGATAAATAATTCAACACTATTAAACATCCGTTGAAGATGGCCAACAGTGAGCTGCATCCTTAGACAAACAATAAACTCAGTATGTAACATTGTATAGTGCGGTAAACAAGGCATGTTTATGGAAATCCAGAGGCTGCATCTCCTATATGTCGCTGTATTCTTACAGTGTTACCCTGGTGACAAGTGAAAATAACCCATCATTGTTGTTTACATTGACTGTGTACAGAAAGGATATCCACATGCAATACAAGGTTATTGGACCTTGAATAAGGCACAAAGAATGATTTTTGTTCTCAAGGAGCTGTTTCTTTAATGCAAAGTCAGTTTCAATTTGTGCACAGTGGAAAGTGTTTATTGCTTTATTACTGTCAAATAGGCACAAATAAGCAACCGTTTATTTTTCTCTATCTTTGAATAAGCCTAATTATGTTTCCTGTCTATTTTTGTTTCCTTTAGGTAACATCAGAAACACAGAGCGGCTCAGCTATGACAAGCAGCAGAGCTACAAGATTATGGTGACGGCCTTTGACTGTGGTCAGAAGAAAGCCAAGGAGGACGTGGCCGTGCATATTGATGTCAAGCCTGTCTGCAAACCTGGATGGCAAGGTTAGAGATAAAAGAGGAGCCGGTGAAATGCTTTCAAAACACATTAATTTACCTTGCGATAGTTGACGTATTACTATGCTGGTATATCGTGCACTGACATTTTGTTAAAACATACTTAAACGTAAAGCAACGCCATCAGAGTCGAAGCAGGTAGTTCAGTGCAGCTTCTGAGAGTATCCTTTCCCTTTTCGAGGAAATTCTATCTCATTTTAGAATGAACATCTCTCGAGGAAATCAGAAGACCTGACAAAACCTCCAGAGGGAAGTTGACTGGAGTGTGTGCAGGCTTTCTTTCTTTTTTTTTCTCCTTTAACATGCTAGCAGCTTGGCATTCGAGCCAGCCCGTCTCCCCAGCTGCTTCACCTGTCAACACTGACAGCATCTCAGGAGTCAAACTCACACTGGAATGAAAGAGGAAGACAGAGGGAAGATAAGAGAGGAGAGGGGGAAAGGAGGAAGGACGGAAGAGACCCGTGACTCAAGGGAGGAAAGAGAAAAACAAAGTTACAGTGAAGGAAAGTGGTGATAGTTTTTCTGCAGCCTGTGTGGAGATAAATGACGTAACCAGGATATTACTAACTCCTAGATAAGCCAAGGATGGATGATAGAAAACAACCAGTTTCTTCATGAACCAAATTGTTCTTTGCCATTTTCTACATACACTGAAAACCATGTGGATATCTGGACATTTTAAGCCTTTATTACAGGTAGAGATGTCAGGAAACAAAAGAGAGAAAGATGCAACAGAGATTTCCGGCTGGAAATCGAAGACCTTGTGGTTTAACCTATAAAGCTACTAATGCGCCCCATGTGGAGGTACATAAAAGTCCTCTACAGAGTTAGTATATGTGATGAACTCAGACCTGGGAATAACCTCGGCTTCAGCTGAATCTTACATGGACACGTTTCCAAATGAGGCTTTGTCACATCAATTTTAGGCGAGTATTTGCATGACCATGCTGTAAATGTCCCTGATGGTTTGGTGGATGTTTTTCTGCTTTCCTACTCGCTCACTCACGCTGGCCATCTTGCTCCATGTCTAATGGTATCACATTATTCTGTGCTATGAAAAGAGGAGATAATTTTAAAATCACATGTGACCAAGCCTAATGTTTACGACAAGACCCATTTGTGCAACAAGAGCACATACTGAGAATGACGTGAATGCCAGGATTTAGGATTTAGGGACCCTCGCTGAGGGAAATGTCAGTGCATATCACAGAGGGTTGGAGGTACAGAGAGAGAAAATCAGTACAAACAAGTCTGAAATGGCAAAAGAACTTTATGCAAATGTCATCTTCATGTGCAGAAGAGCTCTACACTGATTTTAACACTGTAGGCCTAAAGAAAGAAATAATAATAAATAATAAAGAAGAGAAGGACATGTGTTATTTTTGATCCAAAACAAACATTGCAGATCATAAAATCAACAAAATATCAGCTGGACCATTGATAATTTTTTGAGATCCTGTTGGGCACACAGTATTACCGACACGCTGCATTGGCATCACAAAGAAACACTTACTATCATACCCTGCTAACATCCTCATCAATGTTGCATGATTCCTTGGCTCATAAAAGAGGCTGTATTGCATAATCCTGATTTAAAACCATTAACCCATAGTAGCTTAAAATCCATGAATAAAGCATAATGCATTGATGCATTCAAACACATCAAGTCATTTGTCCATGTCAGCAGTCCTTGCAGCTCGTTTTTTTGAAAAAGGCCCCTTGGCATAAACAGAGGCTAAATATGTCTTCCTCCACCTCACCTCTCACTCCTCCTCGCTCCTACCTGATCACAGCCTGTTTCTGTCTTTGTGAATGTTTGTCTCCAGAGACTTGATATCATATTCTGTAAGCTTGGCAAGAGCTGCCAGGTGTCCACCTACACACACACACACACACACACACACACACACAGGCATGTTCACACACTGTACACAAACATGCTTGTGATTCCCTACTTCATCTCGATTCAGGGATTCTCGTACATGGAGGATTGTTATAACGCCTGGGTAATGAAAATATATCACCTGGCAACAGGACTGACAGTTACAAGGAGTTCAGCACCCCTTTTCTACCATGTCTGTCATGTTGCAGCGCCATTGCAGTCTCATTTTGACTTAACGCAGGGCGAGAGTCAAGAAAATTTAAAGCTCCAAAGTTGCCAACCTGTGTAATTTCCTGTCTTCCTTTCAAGACCCACATGCTCATTATGAAACCACCTACATTAGAACATAAAATTTTATTTCCAACATTTCTGTGGATTGCTCTAATGATGCTTGAAATGTCAGGGAACAAGAAATAAATATGCTAAAATAGATGTGTGCGTCACTTAAAATGCACACAAGAGCACATATACGTACTTATTAACTTTAGTAATTAACTGATTGATTGTACATCGTTTCAACAGTTTCCTTGTTCTCTCAGTTTTAAGACCTTACAGATCTTGTGTGAAAAATCTGACTAATCCTAATCTAAATATTTAACAAAGGCCAAACACAGCTCCACACAGTCTCTCAGAACGGCTGATCTAAATTAAATTATTGTTATCACAAAGTTAGTGGTTAGTTCTCACCATTAATTGCTGTTTCTTAAAATACGTGAGGTGTTCGGAGTGTAGTGTACAGTTTGTCAGAACTATCGCATGATGGGTTTTATTGTCACAGCACAGTGAAACAGATGCTTAGATTTCTCAGTGTGTGTGTGTGTGTGTGTGTGGACAATCAAGTTAGAGTGAGTACTACCCTGAAATAAGGTCATTAAAATGTTCAAGAATAGTGACAATAACATAACGCATTTTCTTTCTTGTGCAACATCAAAAGATTACTTTAAAACTGCTGACTCTATACAAACTACTAAACAAAGTTTGACCCTTAAAGGTTGGAACAAGCGGGTCGACTATGAGCCAGGGACTGGAAGCAGGCAGTTATTTCCCAAGATGCACTTGGAAACGTGTGGGGGTCCCCTGTCTGGCGTGAAAGCCATGGTGGAGCTGCAGACCAATCACATCGGGAAGGGCTGTGACCGGGAAACATACTCTGAGAAGTCTCTGCAAAAACTGTGTGGTAAGTAGAGAGAAAGGGAAAAAAAGAGAGAAAAAGTGAGGAGTGTGGGGAAAGTGATGGATTGAAATACCTTGTTGAAATAGTGAGGTGCCAGTTAACAGTCGAGGACTACGAGAGAGAGCAAAGGGTAGGAATAATAATGAGGCAAGGAAAAATTTAATTCAACGAAGAAATTACCTCTTGACATCTTACCCTCTGCAGCTTATTAATATGGCAATTTTCATAGCATTTTAATCCTGCAGACTATTTTGAAATAAGGTTTATTTAAATTAAATTTCCAAATGCTATTCCTAAATGTGACATCTGACGTGTTCATGGCTTTGCACTCTCATATACAGTATGTGTAAAACAGACAAAAAGAAAATTCATGTTTGCAATTTGGAATACATTTTTCCTACACCTCCATCATTATTAAAACTTCTCTAAAAAAATGGACATGGATTTAAGTTATTATAAATTTTATTTTGTGAATTAGCAAATCTCAAAACGTGCATTAGAGTTGCCATATTGCTTTCCATATGTTTCATGTAAGTAGATTATTATCATGTAAGTATTAGCAAATGGGCACTTTTATCGAATTACAACAAAAATATTACCATTCCTAATTATCATTTCATTCAGAGTTATATTTGAACAGACATTAGGGCATAAACTGTTTTTGCAGGCTTGTGGTACTCGGAGAGAAAATCACATAGAGATATAGAAAGTTCTGTAGAAGTGGTTTGTCTCCAGGTTGATCCCCTGTGCAGCCGTCTTGACAGCCTCGTGTCTTGTGATTGGCACATCCAGGTGCAGCATCAGGCAGCACCGACCTCCTTCCTGCCCCCAGCCCTTCAACAAACTGGACGGCGTCTCTGCTGACAGACAGTGGCCGAGACAGCGACCTCATCTACAGGTTTGACGGGCACCAGGCTGCTAATGTTCCAGATCACGTGGTACCCCAAAACCTGACAGACCAGTTCACCATCGCAACATGGATGAAACACGGGCCCAGTCCAGGACTCAGAGCTGAGAAGGAAACCTTACTGTGTAACTCTGATAAGACTGGTGAGGAAACGATTTCACACATGCTCACTGTTACAAAGTTCTTCAGTCAAACACATGAGAGGGTGAATTTAACCAACTTGAACAAAATGTTGAGTTTATATTTGACCTTTAAGTTTCTTACATTCATCAACATGCGTGGAAACATACTATGAAGATAACATGATCAAAAACATCCTTTCAAAGTAACAAGATAATTAAACCAAGACTGAAGTCCACAATAGCAAATGCCCTTTGAAACTTTTTTTCCCGCTGCATGTCTGAACTGAGCTGACTGAATTGTGTAATTAAGCAAGCCATCTGCACATTTAACGCTCTCGCAATAGTCTCACAGATGGCTTATTAGCTTAGGAAATGTGTAGTCTGATCTTGTAATGCAAAACTGCAGAGTAGTTCATGTTAGACCATCAGAGTCTTTTTCATTTGCAACCTTTTGCTTAAGTATGCGAATGGTTCAGTGTGAAGGCCAGGTTAGCAATACTGTGCAGAAAGATGGCTGTGTATTGTATTCCATAATTCCTCTGGCTGAGCATGGTGATACCAAAGATGGGAGAAAAATCACAAAATAACTAGTTATGATAATTATCACAATATTATCTTGATAGCAACATTTAAGAAGAATTCCTAATTGCCTGTTCAAAACCTACACATCAGAGCCTGTGTACTGATGTGTGTCCTACTAATTCAAATGTTTTTTAGTATTTCACCAAAAAAAACTTTTTTTGGTTTTTTGATTTTGGTACAATTTAACATGTTATGATCGTGAGTATTAACTCTGATATCCTGATATGAAAGTTTTTTGGTTTGTCAAAGTTTTGATTTGCACCTACACAAGTGACAAACATCTGTGTTTCCATTTCAGACATTTTAACACCAAATTACTCATAAAAGCAACTCAGAAATTGTTCATCACTGTGGAGTTGTGTGTTAGTCAGAAAATCTGTTGCACACCTCATCCCACCTCAAGCTTATTTAGTGTATTATAAAACCCCAGCAAGTGGGACTTTGCCTTGCTTTTCACTGCCATCTTATACAGACACCATCTATAATGAAAATATAGACATACTTCCAGCGTGCACTCTGTGACCACACTTACTGGACCCTTTCTGTCATGCTGACAGCTGTGTTTTGATGTGGAAAACCCATTTAACAGAGTTTCACACAGCAGTACTTTATGACGTTTCCTAGATGGTCCCAGAAGAAACTCAAACTGCCTCCATCAGAAAACCCAAGGAGCAGGAGCATCAGTTATTGTCCTTGAAGCAGAGGGCATAATTTTGTTGATTGATACACTGCATACTGTAGAATTATGTTTTGTGTTATTGTGTGCATGCGTTTGTGTGATCATGTCTCTCTGTGATTCCTTCCTATTGCAGAGATGAACCGCCACCATTATTCTCTGTATGTTCACAACTGCCGCCTGGTGTTCTTGCTCAGAAGAGATTTCACTCAGGTCGACATTTTCAGACCCGCCGAGTTCCACTGGAAACTGGAGCAGGTGAGGAGCGTGTGTGTGTGTGTGTGTGTGTGTGTGTGTCTGTGTGTGCATACGTGTGTGAGCTTGTCTGTGTCCTATTTGAGTGCAAGCATAGATTCAGGGTGATTTTCTACAGCAGGTGAAGGGCTATCATTATTTGTGTAGTGAAAGGAGAGGCTCTCCATTCTAATTACCAGCGGCCCTCCATCACTTTCTTCTGCTTGCTGCAGGAGATAAGAGGGTAGAAGACACCGTTATCCTACATACACACACACATAAGCATAGACCCAAATTGGAAACTCTGTTTAGTTATGGATAATAGCCCACCTAGCAGCAGATCTGTATTATCTGTCATGCTTCTGGAGAGTTGTCGAACTAATTTGCAATGAAGCTCCTGCAGAAAGCCTTTGAAAAAACAGAAAACATTGCACCATATAAAGTTGCTTCAGCTGGAAAAATGCATATAGATAAGATTTTCTTTTTCTTTTTCTCACTCACTGTTGCACAGTGCTTTTCCTGCTGGAATTAATCTGCAGATGTACACAATAACTCAGTATATAACCTCCAGATTACATTTTTATCAAAATATATAAAACAAAAATTTGAAGGTTTAGTCTAAGAAGTGACATCTTATCCCCCCCCCCCTGCTTTGAAGACATTACAATGCAGGATCGGACCAGTGACTGTGGAACAGGAAGGATTAAAGGTCTTGCTCAAGGACACCTCAGGAAGGTGGACGCATGAATGAGAATCATCCAGCTGAAGGCTGTCTAGTCACTCCAGCTCAGCAGGCAGTCAGTGAACAAGAAAATCCTACTGTAAAAAAAATAAAATAAAATCCCTGGAGTAAAAATGATATTCATGATAAGCCAATGAACTCTCTTGCACAGGAATCTCCTCCTTTGGCAAATCCTCCCCAGCTCACTAATAACGGGTGGTAGATGTAAATCTAATCCATTTTTTTTTTTTACCCTTGGGAGGCAGCATATATCCACCTCATACTGAAATTATTAGAAAATGCTTCATAATTACAGCGAGCTCTCAGGAGTTTTTGCTCACTAAGCAGATTATCAAAGATTTGCATATGGGTCTTTCAGTGTGAGTGCGCTCATGGCTGTTACCAATCGTACAGGTTTGCACAGAAAATCACATACTTTGGCCTAGTCATTTCTTGTGTGTGTGTGCAAACGGCGCCACAGTGTGTTGTCTTGACACTATCTCTGCCGATGCTGTGTATACCTTCCATCCAGGTGGTTGTTTGTTCTAGGTCAAAGGTAGATTGAAAAGTTTTTCTCAGCCTAGTGTTCGTTTCTCCTGAGACCTACCGAGGTAGATGTGACAAAGAGAAGGGCAGCCAAGTCGAAGACTGCTGAGTTTTCTCAGCAAACAATCTCAATATTCAGTTCTATTTCAGTCACGTTCCTTCTCACTCTCTTTCAGTCTCTTATTATCTTTCCCTTATATTGTCTCTCTCTATCCCTCTATCTACCATTCGCTCACACACACACACACAAATACAGTACATAGATAGCAGGGATCCCATTTGCTCCTCTGGTTGGATTTTGACAAGGAGCACTCAGGAAGCATGCAGTTCAATCAAAGAGAATATATGATGAGGTACTCACCAGGACAAATCACTTGTGCAGAGACATTCATTAAACATAAATGGAACTGGTCTGATCTACCTGAGGTTAACAATAGAAATGCCGTCACAGGAGCACAAATGGACAAAAAAAAAAAAAAAATAAGCTGTTATTTTATTGATCTGTCATGTACAGTGCAGTTTTGTGCACCTGCCTCAGCCTAACCATGGAGTATGTCTGCTTATGGTAGTAAATACATACATTTATTAAAATATGCATTTAACCATTGGTTTTACATGCAGGTGAAAAGAGCACAGATACAAGTCTTGTAGCTGGGTTGCATTACTGACTTTGGCTTCTGCCAAAAGAGAAACTGGCGTCCGCTTTCCCAGCTGATTTTAGGTCTGTGTTATTGTTCAATTTCGGTGTAAAATGGTGAGTGGAGAAAGAAACCATTTCTCTTTGAATGTGAAGAATTGACATGAAAACCTAATGTGTGCCCCGAGGCAGCACACAGTATTTTACGTCAAAGAGAAGTAAGCCTGCAAATACAGTAGTCTGTCTGGATTTTTTGGTTTAGTGGACTCGATGACCATCAATAAACCAGCGATGTGGTTATGGTTTCTCAGTGCTAATTCATAAAATCCAAAAAGGATTGCCAAAGAAAGACAAATGTACAATTGAATTGATAAATGTGTAGCACCTGTAGCTGCTAACATGTTATAAGCAACAGACATGAGAAACTAATCAAATCAGTCAGTAAAGAGACTTTTTCTCTGCAGACGTTTTGACATGGCATAGCAGAAAAAGCAGGTGTAATTAATAACATTAATTGCAACTGTATTCTAGATGACCTAGTTCCAGGTTCAGATTTTCTTGGCTAGGAGGAGAGTTGCTGGAACAGAGCCATCGTCAATGTTCCAGCTGTTACCCGCTATGGCGAGTCGAAGGCTGAGAAATAACTCCCTTGTTCACTCAATCATTACTACTGTACAATAGACATGCAATAGTTACTCTATAGTGAGCTGTAGTGTCACAGGATTGTAACTTTTACATCTATAAAGGGCATTGCATTGGGGAATCTGCAGTGCCTTGTTTGATGGGACTGTGTATTTACACTAAATATTCTGACAATCACATGAAAAGGTGAATATAGTGTATTTCATTTTATTTAACTTCATTCATAAAAAGAAAAGGACTCAGTACAAAACAGTACAGTACAGTACAGAACATTACCCTGTTGCATACAGCATAAATTCATATAATTTTGATTTAAAAACATATTGTAGCACATCAGACTTGCAGACACATAGTCAGATTATAATGCAATGTAATGTTGACTATGTTAATTAGTTTCAAGGTAAAAGACATCTTGACTTCCTGAATAAATAAAACTTAACTAACCAGAGTCACCAGAAAATAAGTGAGTGAATGTATCTAACCTCAGTGACATTCTGTATCTTCCATGCATTTCGTACTTCCTCATTACTTTTGGGATTTTTTTATTTTTTATTTTTTTTGTACTTTTTCCCTTTTTTATGCACATGAGCTGCTTTGAGGTGAACAATGAGGACAAGCTGCTCAGAGAGTAGAAGAGAAAAAGAAGTGCGGGGGATTGAGGCAAGAAGGAGAAGAGGTGACTATGGGGTGTCACAGCTGCTTCTTACTGTCCTTGTTCCTCCAGCACTTAGAAAGGACACTCAATGGCTTCCGCGGCAACTCCATTTAGCTCTATTGATTTTGCAATTCTCACCCCAAGAGAGGAAGGGCAGAGAGGGATGAAAGGAAGCTGGCAAAGAGAGAGTAAAGAGAGAAAGAGGCTTCCATTTTCCATGTCGATCGAACACACTGAAGGCATGTCACATCTGACAGGAACCTTTACACACGCATCTACAAGCACTGACTTATTTGTGAGTGTGTATGTGAACACAACTATGTGTGCACAGAAATACACACACACACACACACACACACACAAGATGCCTATTTTCCTTCCCCTTTTTCTGCCTTGGTAATGGACTAGAGGATGGATCACTCCTCTCTATGCACATTATTCACTCTACCTGAATGTAGAAGGCCTATCAGTTGAATCCAGGTGTTCAAAAGGTATTCACTCACAATCAAAAGGCCCAAAATGAATCAAGATTCATTCTTCTGTAAGCCAAAGATGGTTGGGAATGTGTCAAACATACAAACAAAGCCACACAAAGCAGAGGGGAGAGGGAAACTTACAAAGTCACAAAACCTATAGAAGGAGATAAAGAAGTCATTTTTTCCTGTCTGGGCCTTTTTATGCTATACCTGCAGTCCAAGTTTGCCCAGCTTAGATAAAGCGCAAGTGTGTGTGTGTGTGTGTGATGTGGCATTGATTTAAATCCTTACAAATGAGGTGTTATTTACTCACAGCAGGATCATTAGAGTAGGGAAAATCTATGCTGATATGGAGAGGTGAGAGATGACACAAATACACTGTATTTCTCCCAGCTGAGACCTGAGATCTGAGAAAGATCAAGTCAAGAGCCAAAGATTTATTTGTGTCGACCGTGTTGCATTAATCCAAGATAACTGTACATCACAGATAAGCTTTCCAATATTTCCAATTACACCGCTTGAACCAGCTGCAGACCCCCTGCTATTCATCATTTATGTCGGAGTTCGATTATGCAGCCTGAATGCTGTCGAGGTGCAAAATCGCGCTCATTGCTTGTCTGTGCAGCATCTGCAATTATCTGCCTTATCTGCCTGCTATTACCATGCTTGTTGTGCCATGGCTTGTTCTGTGTCCTGTGTTGATTAGAAGCCTCGCTTTGTTTCTGTGGAGATTAATTGGGTGTTGGTGGTGGTGGGGTTGTGCGTCAGAGTGCTGCCTCTCTGCATGTTTGCTGTAGATACCAGGAGATACCAGGAGTCGATCTCAAACACGAACCATCCACGGAAAAGCGCTCCAGTGCAGTTGCTTGAATGATTGCAACGCTTGTCATGTTTAGTGTGCAGTTAAAGCAAAAATGTCAAGAATGAGAGTGCAAAAAGGGTGAAGGTGAAAAGTGATCTTGTAAGAGTGAAAAAAAAAAAATCTTCTTGAAGTAATGTGCTTTTTGTTGTATGCAAAACTCAATCTATACTTTATAGTCAGCGTCATGTGTCCTCTGGCATTCCTCTGTTTATTCATATTAAGATTGTTTGCTATGAATCACTCTGATTTTGCAAGTCATCCCATTACAAGGACTCAGTGTGCAGCATACTTCAGTATAAAAGAACACAAGCTGTGAATGATGAAACCCACATTTTTCTCTTTTCCATAAGAACAAAACAAAAAAAAGACAGAAAGCAACAGAAAAGATATTGAGCATTGCCTCTAGCGTATACATTTTCTCTGTGTGTGTGTGTGTGTGTGTGTGTTTATTTTATTTCTGGCTTCTATTTTGCAAATGAACTTATTTGAGAGCTCAGCTGTACTTTGTCTCCTTTAGGCATTTCCTGTGTTATTCCTACAATCTGTGAAGCTGCTGCATCTCACGAAATACGTGTGTGCGCGTGCTAGGTTAGAGTGTGAGGGATAGCAGGAGTGACTGCATGTTCGTGGGTGTAAGAGGCGGGGTACTTAATTCCACTATCTGCTACTTATAGACCACTCATAAGACATGCTGAGTGCACTAAAAGCAGCACTACATAAGCATTCAGTTCATGTATTGACAGCTTGTTTCTTCCATCTCTCCGTTTTCTGTTTTCTCTCACTTTGTCTCGACCTCGCCTTCTCTCGCTTTCATCGCTTATCTGTTCCCCTTCCTCTCTAACTCCTTTACTTTAAGTAAAACAAGGCTTTTCAGACTGATCCTAAATGTACAACAAATAATTCACTGACATGATATCACTGCATTAACCAAGTAAGAGCTGGTGAGACTGCAGAACAGACAGAGACAGACAGACGAGAAGAGATTTTTTAAAAATCCTGTAGCATAACATAATTTCAAAGTGGACCTTTGGCTTGAAGTGGCAGACATGTTTTGCGTTCTTATTTAATCTTGCGCCTCACATCTTTCTTTGTTTGGCTTTTTCAGCTGTGTCACTGATATGAATGAGATTCTGTAGAAAGCTTCCCTTTATCAAGATACTTTAGAGAGACTTCTGAAAGTAGACCTTGATGCAATCTTTAGATAACTATATTTTGCTTTTCAACTAGGACAAAACTTTTCTCATTGGAACATCATTTATTACACTTGTGTAGTAGCTGCACGGTTTGCAGTGCAAAGCATCCTACATCAGGAATAAGCTGCGTTTGTATCAAAAGGTGTGTTTTATGCACGTACCTTTGATCATGTTAGCAAAGCTCATTTCCTTCCTTGATTTCTTTCAGTGTTTTTTTCCTCTTATGTTTGTCTTTCTCTCGCTACCCTTGTGATTCCCTACCGCCACACTGACACATAATAGGCTGGCATCAATAATGCAGTGCCACAACAGTGGCAGGAGAGAAGGAGAGCAGGGGAATGTGAATAGGAACAAAGGAGATGAAAAGCGAAGGAGCAGAGGGGTGCGGGTTAGGAAGGAGTGATGAGGTGAAGAAAGTAGTTCAGACAAAGGAGTATGGAACAGGACATATGAGTAGAGAGGAGGAGGATAGTGGTGCCTAAAGGCGAAGTTTCAGATGTGAATGCTAAATTCACAGAAAATAAGCAATCAGTGTGTTTGGAGAGGGCAAAGGCAAAAGAATACTGTAAGCACGCAAGGCAAATTCATGCACCAGTCATTACCAATTGTTCTCTTCACATCTGCAAAAAGCCTAATAGTCTTGACCCGCGGTTCTAATGCCAAAGCAAAGATCAGTGGTCTAATGGGACATCTATTCCAGGCACTGTTCGTTACATAAAACAGATCTGAACACCATTATATATGGTTGGTAACCGTACAAAGGCGCCTCCTCCTCTCTCCAATGCATCAAAATAAACTTGACCCTATTAAAGGGCGTTTCAGCAGCCAGCAGTGTCCTCATTATTCTGCTTATGTCAGCAGATTTAAAATGCCCCTTGCTATCTTTGAATAAGGGATTATGTATAGTTTTCCCCCTAGCAAGATGCACAATAAGACAATTTGGTTTATTACCTGAATCTTGTAACCTATATTTGCCGCCGCCGCCCCCCCCCCCCAAAAAAAAAAAACATAAGATCTGGGACTGCGCTATCTTTGTTAGTAGTTGGTCTAATGCAAAGCAGACAGAGTCTAATTGTTTTGGCAGACAAGCTGATTTGAGCCTTCAGACTGTATAGTATTTTCAAGGTCCACTTGGCTCCTAAGAACTTCCTTCTCTCGTGCCCAATGTATAAGATGTAATAGCTTCTCGTAAATACGGCGTAGCAGATTTCCACAAGATAGACGGGCTTATCTCGAGTGTTTTATTCTCAGCAATAAAACACTGCCACTGCATGGTAATATACTCAACAAAGGGAATCGGGCTCAGGCTGACTTGGACGGGAGATGGTTACAGTAATAGAGGAATGATCAGAGGAGTGTTTGGATATCATATGTGTGGTCCTTGATCCTGTCCAATACAGTTCTGAAAACAAGGAGTAATCTATTTTAGAGAAGACCTGAAGAGAAGAAATTAGTTGTAGGATGAGTAAAACACCTCCCCTGACCATCTCCTTCCTAATAGACCTTTTCATGACACACAATAATTTATCATAGACAGGAAAAGTAATTAAATGAATTTAAAAAAAGTGTTAAAAATGGCTGGGTTCCATTTAGTGTCCCATTGAGCCACTAATAATACAAGTGCCCTGGAACTTGCTCACCTACATTGGTATGCAATCATTTTTATTATCATCAATTTACATCTGTGCCTTTCCTGATGTGACACGCCAAATTGTCTGCAGTAAAAGAGTTCTATTTAAAAATCCAGCACGCTCACACCTGTTATTTCACATATCCCTGCTGATCACACTTAATGATGCGTGTCAACGGGTCTTTTTCACAGAAGACATTTGACTATGACTGTGATTATGACAAATCAAAACGTCTGCTGTGAAAAACACTTAAAATGTGCAACAAAAGTACAGTAAGAGCCCTAAGAGGAGGTTTAATCAGCCGAAATAATAGAAAGCACTTGTGTCGATGTGTCAAAAGGGTCCCCTAGACGCAACATATCCCATCACAACTCATGCAACACAAAAGTGTGTTCCTTGAACCTCTATGATCTTCAAATAACCTTTCTTGATTCAGCGTATTTATTTATTTAAAGCTTGACTTCTCATCTTCCCTGTGTACCTTCTTCTTGTACGATTCCTAGCATCTTTTACTGTCCTCACCTTGTTCAATTAAAATTTTAATCTTTGAGTTCAGTGATCCTGCACACCAAAGCAGGTTGTATATTCACCGGCTAAAATGAGTCATTTCATTTCAGCAATCCTTTTGGCGATGTCTGAAAAGCAACTGTTCATTCCGTCGAGAGTACTCAGGAGCCAGCCGAACCTCTGCTCCATTAAGGCAGAAGTCCTCACTGTACTTTCACATTTAGAGCAATAAAAGGGAGTAAAGATAAAGCGTCTAATCTGAGCAAACGTTGCTGCCGTTTTCCACACTTTTCTCCAAGCAGGCCAGGTTTACCATTCTTTTGAAAGGTAAGGTAAACATGGCCTTTCCCTGGAGTTTCTCGTGAATTATTGTCTCCCTCCATTATTCAAGTAAAGTAGTTTAATCCATCAAAAAGGTAGAAATGTCAGCTTTGGAAATGGAAGTGCAGAAATAATCACTATCCACTCACTGTGACCCCCGTGGAAAGCACTTTTCTAAATATTATGTGTTTGGTGTTAGAAAACAGGTATTTAATTTAAAAGGAGGTCCAAAATGGTGCAAGAACCATGTATTTTAAAGTGCATCTACATTATCAGGGACATGGCCTCAGTGTCTCTGTGCTCTGCCACTGTCTGTCTGTCTGTCTGTCTGTCTGTCTCTGTTGTGGGATTCCTCTGTTCATCCTAAGCAGGCCTGCAACCTGCTTGGGGACCAGCTCATTACAGTGATTCGGCGTTCATTGTCTTGTTACACTGCTACAGAGCAGAAATACTTTCAAGCTTCCACTGACTAATGTGCCTTCAGACGAGCAATGTGTATACAAACCTCAGCGGCAAAAAGGGTGCAGCTGACGGTATCTACTAATGATGTGTGTGTGTGCCAGCATGCATGTACATTTATAAGTGTGTGGGTTTGATTTCTCAAGTTAAGACAGTCAGCAACATAAACAAATTAAGTGCTGGATTGGATTCAGGGCTTTAACTTTTCTTAATTAGAGAAGTCACAAGCAGTGTGTGCACATAAATGATTGCACTACAAGAAGCTCAGTTAATCTGTAACAAGATGACTTGCGTTCTTTCCAACAATGTTTTATTATTTACACGTTATTGGCTATTAAGTGAAAGTATACACTGTATTTCTTGTCACTGTCTGGCCCTTTGTGCTTCAATATTAATGCACTTAAGTCTGATTACTCCTGTACTGAGTACTGAGGTGGATTTTCATACATCCAGTCAAGGGGCATGCTTTTCTAACCAAGCACAGACATAGGAGACATTATTTGTTGCCCTTTATTTTGCTATTCAGTCCAGCATCAGTTATCAGTCATTACACTCAAAGACACAGACAAGACAGAGAGGAAGAATGAGGGAGCAAGAAATTGAGAGAAACAATCAGTCTCCCTGTGTGAGACAAATAATGTAACATTAACTCCATATATGCAAAACATTTCTTGTAGTTTATCTGAAAGTGGAGCTATTGTTTTGTTTTGTTTTTGTCATTTCCCAATGTTGTTTTTTTCGCAGTGTGGTCTGTGGCTTGTCTGTTCATCGGCCAGTTCACTAATTTGGTCAGACTCAAATACCTTAACAACTATCAGATGAAATCTGCTTCAGACATTCATGCTCCCGAGAGGATGAATCCTAATGAACTCTGATTATTTTAAGATTTTTGGTTAAGACTGAAATGTCTCTGACATTGGAGTTCCATGAAATTTAGTACACGAGTTCATGACCTCAGAAATAGTTGTTTTTAATTTTGATTTTACTTAATTTGGTAATCCACTCGCTAACATCAGGTCAAAATTTAGTCGGTTAGCTCAGTTGGAGGGCATCCACCCCATGTATGAAGGCTCAGTCCTTGCTGCAGCAGTCTAAGGTTTGAATCCGACCTGTGGCCATTTGCTGCATGTCATTCCCCGTCTCTCTCTCCCCACGTTCCTCTTACTCTTCAGCTGTCTCTATACAATAAAAGCTTGAAAAGGCCAAAAAAATATCTTAAAAAAGAATAAAAAATGTACCTGCCAAACTAATGGCATTCCCTTCACAGCATTGTACTTTGTGTTCAGTGCTAGTTAGACAATGTTATCATGCTAACACACTTAATTAAATAAAGTTGTCACTGTAAGCATGTTAGCATGCTAGTGTTAGTGTTTAGCTAACAAGTACAGCCCCAACACAGTTGTTAGCTCTTGTCTTGTTTCACACATGATGGTGTGAATTTTTATCAGATTGTATTATGTATATTGTACCCCAAAAGATAGCAGGAAAGACATCACACTCAATCAAGAGCTCCATAATATTATTAAATATTACAGAAAAAAAACATCAGATGTCTCTTGTAATTCTACTATTTTAGTGTATATCTTTTTCAGTGACCTCCACAGGCAGTCAGCCAGCCAGCAGCTAAACAAAAGTGGCAATTCATTATGCCTGTCTCATCCAGTACAAATACAAACCCTGAATGTGAGCTGATGAAACTAAAACACGCTGTCATTGTTGATAACAGACGCTTGGAATCATGGGATATCTCAATCTGTGCACAGCAAAGGACTCTAAAAGACAGAGCGAGTTAAACTTGAACTTTCTTCACATTGTTTTTGTTTATTCTGCTCTTTGTTTTCATACTTATCATCTTCAGGTCGACCCAAAACTGTAGCAAAAAACTGTGATTTTTCAGATTAATTGGTATCGCATGTAGTGATAGTTTTGCTGAGCACCAAAGCATTACAGACACAGCCAGATGGTACTGTCCTCATGAGTCATGAGGTTCAGGTCTACTTGTGGTCATATAAGGAAGCAATCCATAGAAAAGCATATTAAGTAGTTATCCCGCTATCTGCACAGAGATGTGATATTGTGTGGGAAGGGAGTCTGAGACATCCTGTGGGAATTTCTGTCTCTTCACACTGTAAAGAGTGAGACTACATTCTAAATCAAACATCTCTAGGGATTTCTGGTTGCTCCAACACAGGTCTCAACCTCATTAGTTAATATTACAGCTTGGATAAACTACCGATATGTGTGTGTGTGTGTGTGTGTGTGTGTGTGTGTGTGTGTGTGTCTGTGTGTGTCTGTGTGTGTGTCTGTGTGGCCACTGAGCCTTAGAAAACCTAACAAAATGAAAATCTATCTGAGTGCTGTTCCTCTCTGTGCATCACAAATTAGCAGATATTCTCCTCTTCGGTGCAAATAAATTGTTGCTGTTAATTCAACTGGATCCTTCACACCAGACTGATTACAGAAAAACAGATGCTGTGGCCATGAGGGGAGGAACAATAACGTGAGGACTTTTAAATCCGCCACCAGGTTGCTAGAAACATTAAAACTGTTAATATTACTCTAAAGGGAAGCAGACTTACAGTTTAAATGGTTTGTATTGCACATTGGTTTAAATTTGCACATTTCCCTGTGACTCAGATAACAGGCACAAATGGTGTAAATGTATGTGAGGCATTCACAACTTCATGCAATGTGGTAAGGAAGTTTTTCCTCGCCACCATTGCCAAGTGCTTGCTCAAGGTGGAATTGTTCGGTTTCTGTAAAAAAATATTATAAAGAGTACTGACCTGCTCTGTATGGAAAGTGTCATGAGATAACTTTTGTTATGATTTGGCGCTATACTGTATAAATAAAACTGAATTGAATTGGTATGCCATTCATCCTTTGGATCAGTAAAACAGGAGCATTTCTTTCTGTTATCTCACCGCATACAGCATCCAAAATGGAATATGTCCACCCAGGTTGGACTAAAGCAAAAGTTTATATATAAAAGTAATAAAAGTTTATATCTTAGTCTAATCTCGTCTCTATGTAACTCATATCTTAATATCTTATATTCATCTATTTTCTAAAGCTAGCTCCTGTGCAGGATGTTAGTGGACTAGAGCCAAGCAAGTTACATCTCGGGCCGCTCACCAGTCAATCACAAGGCAAATGCTGCATTCATGTCATATCGAAGTCACCATGATTACCAGGTTTATGATTTAAAATCTGTTGTTTTATGAGGAGTTACACAATGGGGCTTTACATCAGATGTAGGAATCATTTGCATCTTTACCTTCCATCCCACATGAAAAGAGTGCAGAGTGACACATCTAGAATATGCAAAGAAAAGCCACACAGGCTCCAGCCAGCCAGGTCAGGGTCACTGCAAGCTGACAGTCCAAATCACTGAACCCCAGTTTCTATTGAATTCAAAACTCAAGTTATTGCTCAGTTATGCTATGTAAAGATGCTGCTTTTTGTCTTACATGATAGTAAACTTATTATCTTTGGGTTTTGGACTGTTGTTTGGACAATACAAATAATGTGTCATCTCAGGTTCTGGGTTTTTTTCCCCTGAAAAATTATTGACAATTAATTATGAATATAATGTGCAGGTTAGTCGGTAATGAAAATAATCTGTAGTTGTAGCTCTAAGGCCAAGTAAGCAAAATAGCAAATCTGTTCATACATAATGTTTCGGCCTGTGTAAGAGGAAACTGTGTGTATGGGTGAGAGAGGGGGAGAGAGAGAGAGAGAGAGAGAGAGAGAACAGGATGTGTCTTCCAAATAACCAAAGAAGCTGGGGTCTTCCACAGCCGTGTTTGTCACTCATCCTGTGCTTTTAATGAACAGCTCATTAGACGGAAACCTCATTAGCTATCTGACGGCAGCGAGCAAATGATCCAGAGATGAGGAAAAGAATTTGTTGCGTCGCACTCATTGAAAGTAGAAAGGCAGGGAACGTTCAAGGATTCGCCTTCGGTCTCGGCTGCATGATTGGAGTAAACATTATCGTCATCTTCATAACAGCATCCCTATAAACATAATCCTCCACGGAAAAATGCTCCCAACCTAAATAAGACCCCCAAAAAAAGAGAGAAGTAGTTGCTGGAGTAATGTATTTTTAAAGCGGCCCCATTTTCAAGTATGTGCACACCAAGATTATTTTCTTATTTGCATGCATAATAAGTGGACACATAAGAGAAAGTACTGCTGCCTAATAACATGATAACCTCTCTCTCGCCTTTACAGATCTGTGACAAGGAGTGGCATTATTATGTGATCAATGTGGAATTTCCTGCAGTGACACTATTTGTGGACGGTGTGACTTATGAACCCTACCTGGTGACGGATGACTGGCCAATCCACACCTCAAAGATTGATACACAGCTGTCTGTGGGCGCCTGCTGGCAAGGTCAGTGTTTGTATCTATCTAAAAATATACAGTAGCTTTAGAGTAATGCACACATTTGTCCGTGCTATTAAAGAACCTGAAGTCAGACAGGAATGGGACACAAGTGCTATTACACTGTGTTGTTGGGGTTGTTTACAGCCCTACTATAATCTGACAGTTGTTTTATATGCAGCAGCCTTTTCTGCTTGAGGTTATGGTTTTTATTTGCTCCACATAAAATGAAAAAATCAGTTATTTATAGGTCTATTTCTACAAAAAGGAGCCATTTCTGTACAGGGGGAAACATCTTTATCACTCATTTGAAAGCAGGGTGGTTTGTTCTGTTACATGGTTGGTTTATGATCACAGACTGCTAGTTAGTACTGCTTTAGTACTGCCAGTGCTTTTTTTGGTGGAAGCAAATAAATGACTTGTTACTTTTCAGAAGAATGTTCCAGCAACTTAGAGAACATTGAAGCTGTTCTGGTGGATTTACAAAGACAGCACCCATATGTAATAATAATAATATACACGCACAGCAAGGCAGTAAATCTACTTTTGTACAGACGGACTAATTTGTTCCCCACGTATCTGTTTTTAAATGTGTTCTTACTCACATTTATATTTTGTTTAAATATAAAACAGTTCTATTGTATTGAATCATATCTAAATATGCTACATTTGTACCAGTACAGAAAAGGAAAAAGAAAACATTAAATGAAAGTTTTTTAATTGGAAACTCTAAAATTCATGTAAAATAATCACTTGGCAAAGAAACAAATCAGGCAATTAATCTGTAGTTAAGTTAATAAAAGTGTCATGAAATACTAATAGAATTTTTTTCTAATTATTCAAAGAAAACGGATGGCAACGTGGGCAACATAGAGAAACTGCATCAGCAGCCAAAAGATGTTGAAAATTACAGAGGCAAAAAACAGAGAGGGAGAGAGAACGCAGGAGTCTTCCTCTTAAGATAAATAAAGAGATTAAGTTTTATGCCACGGGCCTGATAGCCGAGTGGGTATCAGACAGGAAATACTGCGTGTCAGTTCCAACACCACGGAACAAGAGCGGGTAGCGAACAGGCTGGAATGAACAGGAGATACCCTGCTGCCATGTTTATGACTTGAATAATTATACAAAAGTGCTTTACAGGAGGGCCGAATGAGACAGTAGTGATCCGTTATGCAGCTTGCCTAAATCACGCTCATAACACTCGCCAGCATCATCCAAAGCTTCAATCCTGATGGCGTTTTGGTTGCCGTTTAAATTTCTTTTCATGCTGTGCCTGATTGCAATTTTCTTTTTTGTCGTCATCATTTTCTTCTTTTCCTCGCTTCACACAGCCCTCTCTTTCTGCCTCTTTCCATGAATCTCTGATTGTGAGAGAAAGCCCTGAAGGAAGGATTAGCTAGAGTGAATGGAGGACAACTTTGCCAGCTATTACATCCCAATGAAGCCGCTTTAAGCTTCACTAAGCCGCAACTGATAACTTTGCAGGCCATTAGCGAGCAAGATTGCCTTTCAGCCTCTCATTTCTCCATCCCCTTTTCCCCACAATCAACAACATAATGATGAGACATGTGGAATGAAAGGCATCCAGACTGTACTTTCACTGCCCTGAAAGCAAAAAGGAAGACGTGTGTTGTCGCCATACAAGGTTAACAAGAGAACGGTTTGGTTGTCGTTGAGGGTTTGTAAGCAGTTTTCTGTAGCAATAAGCTGTTTTTTTTAGTTTGGATGGGAAATATGTCTTTGCCGTCTCATTTCATGTGCAACGGGAAAGTGGGTGTGCAATTTCAAAGCATCCCTCACAGTACAGTATACAAATACTTAACTAACAAAGCACAGTGTAGGCATCGAGAGCCTGGGGGGATTTTATGTTTCTAATGTAAGGCGTCAGTCAACATATATTAGTAAGTTTTAAATCATTTTCAGTTGAAGAAGGAGCACAATGTGATACTTGTTAGACTTCCTTTAGCTTACAATGCAATGAAAATAACACTCACGTTTAATATCCCAATGCAATACTACAAGCATAAACAAAATTATATTTTCAAACTGAACGTTATCCACTAAGGCCCCTCTCATTTTGACTCGTTAAAGCAGGAAAAGCACAGGTGTAGCTACAGTAATAATGTTAATTAGGCTCTGTTCCATTAAACTAGCACGTACAACACAAGAGCCAATGAACTGGAATGAAATGCAGCGGTTATCAATGTCACTGATTACACCTGTCCATGATAAGTCAAGTCAAACCTGTAGAATATTAATATACTGACTTTAAATACGCTGGTGTTAGAAAATAGCTATATGAAGCTCTTGGATCAATTGAAGGAAAACATAAATCAAAGTAACGATTACAACTGTTGTGTTTTAATTAAATGCGTATTTATTTCATTTTAATGTAAATTGGCAGTGACTGCTTACTTACTAACGATTATACTTCATGCTCCATAATGTTGATGTGTATGCAAGATCTGCTGCACAGCATGTTACATGTCGTTGATCAAAACCTTCCAACAATGTATTTGTCAACAGGCCTAGTTTCAGGACAGAATCACTTAACGGCGCATCAAAAAATGACACTGGTAGCTACAGCACATGCCAGCAACAGTAACAGAAAAAAGTGGATGTTATACGGATCCTGAGCGTGGTCCCTGATGAACAGATTATGCTGGACAAAGTTGTAACAGTAGTAAGTGAATACAGCATGTCGTTCCTTTTCAGCAACAGTTCACTAAGACACAACACAAACAGGAAGTAACTTATTATTATTATTATTATTATTATTATTTATTTGGCCTTTTTTGAGCTTTATTTGATAGAGACAGCTGAAGAGTGACAGGAATGTGGGGAAAGAGAGGTGGGGAATGACATGCGGGAAAGAGCCACAGGTCGATTTTTACCCTGGGCTGCCGCAGCAAGGACTGAGCCTTTGTACATGGGGCGGATGCTCCACCAACTGAGCTAAACGTCAGCCCGGAAGTAACTTATTTATATATTGATTATTTTGTTCAAAACAATCCATGTGATTTTGTGAGCATCACATGTTTGCTAACTACGCTGCAACATTGGAATTAATGCTTAAAATATAAAATAATTTATTTCAATCAGACACTCACGTGGTGTAAGCAGTTAAAGCATGAAAGTCAGGAAATCGGTCTGCATTGATCTATGAATGGAGATGATCAGCTTTTCCTTCTGCTCATGAAATCCTGCAGCGTCTGAGAATGGTCATGTGACTGGTTGGGTGGCTAGTAATCACCACACCTGCTGACTACATTAACTTTGACCCAGCCTTTTTCCGTGTGGCGCTCTGCACATACATGAACCAAAATAAAAGGTAGACACCCACACAGTACGTCTAAGACCTACTGCCTTGTGCTTTATTATTCAAATTCCAGATTGTTAGTTTTGTTGTTTTAAATAAAACCAAAGATGTTTCAAAGCCACAGTCCAAACACAGAAATAGTCTCAGTCAAAAGCATCTTTTGCTTCATCTGGAAAAAACAATATCATGGAACATTTTTTCATCTTTCTTTTTTAATTAAGGTATAGAGTCACTTTCTGAGGCTGCCATATCATCTTATATGTATGTGATGTTGTACTATATTAAAGCGATATGTGAAATGTCACGTTATTGACCTCCACAACCTCGACAATACACTCTGTGAAATTTATATAATGACAAAAGCCAGGATCACCTCTAGTTGTAAAATCAGAACATACACTTTTTTTGATTATCTGAACTGATTCAAATTTCTGCTGTTTTGCTGTTTGTTGTAGCATTGTTTTCTTGCAAATGGTATGCTGTTGGTCCCTGTGGTTCTTGGAGAGTGTGGACTGCATCTCAAAATTACACCATTGTTCATCAGCATCATCAGTGTCCACCGTCTGCACCTCAGAGGGGTGGAGTGGACTGGAGAAGGAGGAGGATCTAAGACACAGACACACAAATACCAATAATCTGCATGATAGAAAAATACCAAAGTTCGTTAATAGTTAACATGTTAAAATCATGGCATAGACAGCCTTATTCTTTATTCATTCATGAGGTCTACAGACAACACATTATATAAAATAAGATATACATGCATTTGAAGTCTGGACTGGCATCCACTTGTAAAATGTGCAGTAAAAGTCTCCTGTCGCCTAGCAGGCTGAAGGGAGTTGTTTGGTGTCTCTGTGACAGGAAATTCTCTCTCAGCTCTAAATGTATATACTCCTGTGTGATTCACATTGACAGAGCTGAGAGAGAAGATGCCTCCAGACCCATGCTGGCAGGCTGGTAGCTGCTGTTCAGAATAATATCTGCTGTTACTGTCTAGCATTCCCCCGAGCCTCGCTGTACAGAATGCTTCAGTACAATGGAGGAAAGCCAGCCTGTGTTACAGTAAGTGGGTTAGTAACCTCCAACAACAAATATTTAGTCAACATTCACGCACTTTGGAGAATATATATTTAATATAACACCAGAGCTGGCGCACAGTGGTGCTGATAGAAATGACCTGGAATGAACACACAATCAAATAAGCATACCTGCTTATTAGTGATGAATGGGAAATATAAAAAGTGAATCAAAACTACAATATACTGATTGTTCCCTGCCTGATTTTAAAATGATGTATTGCATCGGTAAAAATGACCACGTTGTTCTTGTTTGTTTTAAGAAACTTAGTTTGTTATTTATTTATTTGTTTTTGCTTGATTCGATTATGAATCAATACCAAAAGTTGTGTTTTTTTCCCAAAATCAAATATTGCAGTTTAAAACAGAAAAGCACAATGCAGTACACTGTTTAGATTTCAAAAATGAATCCTAAATCTGTCCAAACAACATGTATATGTGTAATTTCAAGAACGTGGCTACTTTCTAGGAGCTCATATCATACTTCTGTGACATATTTGTATTTTCTAATTTACTAATATAAAGTATAAATATAGGCTGACATACATTCAGTTCCAGTGTTCTTTGAGTGAAGGAAGTTACTTTGTAAAAATGCACAAGCCATAGCTGACCTAAAAGACACACCGAAAGTTCATGTGTTGAGTGGACTAGACCTATATGATTTGGTTGAAACGGCACACTTCATCAGGACAGAGCTGGCCAGCTCTACAGGAAAAATATACTTTTTCTACCGCACAAGATGTGAGGGCTTGACAGAATTTGTGATGGAGCTGACCCCGCAGACAGCAGTGCTGCGATACCTCGCACACACAGGCTGTGCCAATGTGTTGGCTTGCACCGGAGGTTCCATTTATTTTGCATGAAAAGATGTATTCCCCACTCGCTCCGCTCTCTGTGGCAGTTGCAGAACATTTCAGGTCAAGCACACATTACATCTGTCAAACTCAAACTCTACATCAAATTCAATGTAGGAACCTGACAGGAAATGTCAAAATATTTGCTGTTGTGCCAGGTGTTTCAAGTGTATCATGTCATATTTGTTTTGAGTATGTGCTGCAGACTAACTTACTGTATATATTTGTGTCATGCAGCCTTGTGTCAGGTAGTTTCTCAGTTGTTGCCCCAGCTCCTACAATATGTTTAGTGTGGATGAAGCTATACAAAATCAAAAAGTTACACAGACTGTATGTAGATGTTCATTGTCATCTGTTTATTTGAACATGTTTTTGACATTTGTTCTAAGCAGTTTAGCATCCCATCTAAACTATGTTAAATAAACATTGCGTAGAATTTGTATTTGGCGCACCCAGAGTGCAATACCACTGCTGTTCTACACATGTTTGTGTTCTGATTATATTTCTTATGATCAAATACTAGCAAGTCGACAACTTTGCTAAACATCAAGCAAGTGCAACAACACACGACATGGCAGCCAGCTAATATTACTTACTATTCTGCTCACGTCAATGACTAAAGGTCAGTGCGAGATTTACTCTTGTCCGGCAGCTTCTTGTTTGGTCTCTCTTTTTCTCTTCTCAGCTTCCTCTATCAAAGTCTTTTTGCCTCTGCCATTATGTCCATAGAGGCTGCTGAGACCGGTTATATTGCCCAGCTCTGGTTCTAGCACGCACCGACTCTGCTCCCTGTCAGAATTCCCCCATGTTTAGGGCCTGAAGACAAGACCTCCTCTTCCTGGTGGTCCAAAAAGCCTGTGGTACAAACACTAAGACTCCTCCTGTGCTTTGAGATCACACTCCAGGCACCCCAGCTAACATGCTCAGCTAACATTAGCTAACAGCAGCTATGGTTTGCAGCAGTTTACACCATCAAGAAACTCTGTAAATCACAGAGCAACATAGAGCCACGAACCTGAAAACATTTTCTCCATAAAATATGATCCAGTTTCACCAAAATAAGTGAAATATTTGGTGCTGCATTACGTACTTCTCACAGGAGTTAGAGACAGACACCATTCACCTGATTATACATCAGTGTAGCATCAAAATGATTTAAAATCTCTTATTTATGGTAGAAGAGTTGCGCAGTATTTGTTCCTTTTAATGAAAACTCCCTTAGACATTAGAGAACTGCAAAAACACAATCTGTGTCAGTGTGATTCACTTATATTTCTTTCGTATGATTGTTTCCTGGAGTTCTTTGAGTTCTTTTGCGAGCTTCTTCTCTTCTTACCTTCATTGTAAACCTGGGGGAAAAGTAACCTCTAAATTCTTCATAGCTTGCTATCCTCTGGGTCTTGTAAGCTTTTTCTGAAGCAGATTCACAGATGTTATTTTCGGCAAACTGTGTGTGTTTTTCCCTTGGAAACATACATAATACATGTTGTTGTCTCTTTTACCCTGCAAAAGCTCAGTAAAAACTGGTTTGAACCCAAAAGCACGACTCTGAGACCAAGCCAGTAAAATAAAAAGTTAAAGTTTACTTGAGGTCGAAAACAGGCAGGCAGGGCAGATGAGGCGTTTGTATCCAATAGGAGATCAAACTAGAAAATATAAGTCCAAAAGACAAGCAGGGGGCCTAAACAAGCAAGGAAAATGACTGGACTGCTAAGGCTAAAGCACAATAGACTGTCTGGCGGGGAGTGAATGGAAGTGGGTCGGTATATATGGGGCTGGGTTGATGGGAAAGTGCAGGTGGGCAGGAGAGGTCAGGTGACGGGTACTGGCAGAAACACAGGGGTGACTGCAGGGCGGGTGAGAGCGGCAGGGTTTGAAATGACAGGAGAGTTAGTACATTGCAGGGGAAAGGGCAGAAAAGGAAAATGTGAGTGTAGGAATTGGCTGACATTGTGACAATGGTCCTGTTTCAACCCATTTTCCACTTCTGCCCTTAACCCCCTCTCATAATCTTACTTGTTCACTTTTCCTGCCTGTGGTTTTCTTGTCTCCTCTCCTATTAGGTGGTGAAGTTGCGACCCCAAGGTTCACCCAGTATTTCCATGGCAGCCTATCAGGTCTGACAATCCGACCAGGCCGCATTGAAACCCAAAAGGTTATCTCCTGTTTGCAGGCCTGCAAAGAAGGCCTTGATATTAACTCCCTTGAAAGCCTCGCTAAGGACATCAAGGTGTGTGGGGGGGAAAAAATAGAGACAGTGTGTTCCCGATACACAAAACACACACATATGGCACATTTTCAGACATTGCTGGTAGTGTAGCAACTGCATACTACCTAGAGATAAGGACTGATGTTTTTCATCTGAAAGTATTGTTTGCTAAGATCTTCTTCCAGAGCTCATGTCCTGTGATATTAAACATAGTGCAGTAAAACTGTAACAATATAAATACAATTGCTTGAATCTGGATTCTGGAAGTTTCACGGAGGCCAAACAGTGTTTCTTTGTGTGTCCAGTTCCATTTTAACCCCGCCCAGTCTGTGCTGGTGGTGGAAGGAGAGGATGTGGACAGCATCAACACAGCCATGACCAAGGTCTCCTACATCAACTCTCGCCAGTTCCCTACGGCAGGCCTCCGCAGGCTACATATCACCACCACAGTACAGTAAGTGCACATACACCTGGATACATTTTCATGTTGCACTTTGGCTGTTTTAAACATGCAGCTTTACATTCATTTAGTTTCACATTCACTGCAGAAGCCGCACAGTTCAGTTGAGGTCACCGAGCAGCTCTGCTGGATGTGTTTATGGCCTCTCAAATCTTTCTTTTAGATGTTTACCACCTCACAACTCTGTTTGAGGGAGGTATCTGGTTGTAGAATAAAGTGCAAGGTCTATAAGTATCCCTCGAACACTAAAGTGAAATGATGCATACATAATAGATAAAACAAGTTGGTCAACTTAAATCCAGTAGATGGTCACATAAGCTACGAACAGCCAGAGGAGTGGTGGTTAAAGCATTAAAGGAAGGCTCTGTCAGATGTGTTGTGTCTGTCTTTGTCTTTAAGCCACAGAACTCCCAGTGAGATGAAGCAAGGATAGATCATTAGTGTAAAAACTATTAAATCACTGAACAGACCAGCTGGCCATTAAGGACATTAAGCCTTCTGGTGAATTGCAAGACCATCTTGCTAGTGTCTATTTTCCTTTCTTTTTGTTTATTTCCCTTTTATTTGTTCCTTTCTTTCATTTTCTGTCCGTTTTTTTTTCTCTGAATGCCCTTCTGTGTATCTATTTCTGGATGGAATTTGATTTGAATTGACTTTCTCCAGTTTGTCCAATAGCCGCAGATCTCCAAGATGGCGATGGTCAGTCAGTCTGTTTGTCCAACATTTGTCCAAAGCAAATATAGCTTGACTGCTATTCTCATTGCTATTAAAAAACAAATTCCAAACACTGTAGTCCACACCAACAACATGTCTTGGTGTTGACTGGATGTCTGCTATGGCTATTCCAAGGATTAATAATAATCTTTCTGATGACACCCCTCACATTTTCTTTGATGCCAACATCAGGCCAAAATCTCCATTTACACACAGGAAATATGACATGTGATGAAGTATTAACATTTCAGCTGGCAAAGGTGGATTCTTTTTTTAATTTTTTTTTTCCTCCCATTGCATAATCAGAAACATATGGTTTAACTATGTATGTGGACTGGATTTTTATTGTAAACTTTAAATCATAAAACAACACAATGGCTAGTGTACCTTTAAAGTAAATGTAGGAGGAGGAAATGGTATTTTTGCGAATACCCCCAGTTTCAGAGTGCAACACCATGGTCTTAAATATGGACCGCTGTAAATGTGTTATGACTGCATTACTTATGATCAAAAACTAGACAGTCAAGAACTATGCCAACACAGCCAATAGTGCTTTACTATCCATCAGGAAACTCAAACAAACAGCCAGCGGACATCAGAGGGAAAACCAGAAAATATTTTCTCCATAAAATGTGATCCAGTTTAAACTAAATAGTTGGTGTTGTGAGACTTAGTGCATATATAGTGCAAGAACTCAGAGAGGGGGTTATTTCATGGTAGGAAAGTTGTATAATAGAATGACAGAGAAAAATAATAGTCGATAAAGTGAAGCGAGCTCGAGTTAGACAGCAGTCGGGGCTGTCTAACTCTGAACACTTCGCAGCTCCCCTCGAGATAAAGACAGATATACACACAGCAGATATGTCGAATCTTCAGTGTGCAACTAAACAAAAGACAAAAGTGATAAAATGGAGTCCTATTACACATTGATATTATTTTAATTCTTGTGTCTTGACTCTGTGTTAAAAGTCCTGACTCTTCAGGATTCAGAGGGTCAGTGGATTTGCTAACATCCTTCTTTGTGTTTTATGCTTATTTTAAAATGGATTATTTTTCCTTTTGGAGATTTATTCTTGGATGGCTGAAAGCAGAGGTCAGGGCTAATAGCTCTGGCCTCAAACTTTTAAGTGATTTTTTTTCAAGTGATACTTTAAGCGATTCTTATTTGTTTTTTTTTTTGCTGTCTGAGATTGTTAATACTTGTCTCCCATGGTAGAGATGCTTAAGATTAAAATTAGACTTTTCTGACTTACACGGGAAAAAAGTTGAAGTTTCAGAAAAGATGGGTATTTTATTACTGTTGGGCATAATTTTCAGACAGCAGAGAAAAGAATATTGAAATAGCTCAGGACAATAAAACTGACTGCCAGGACATAGAAGAGACTATCACTAACAATCACCGTACATGCAATAGATTCTTAAGAATAAATTGAAAATAACTGTAAAAGAAGCAAGACAATCACGTATATAACTTTGAAAACGATATTGTCAAATTAAAGGATGATTTCTCTCATGTTTGCGGTACTATTTCTTGTTTGTAACCGACCCTCATCATAACATGGAGAGTAAAAAGGGGAACAATAGGGAATGTTTCAGTCCTGCCCTTGTAAGCGTTTATCACCAGCTTGTTCTGGTATTATCAACAACCTGAGAAGTGGTGATCAGTTATCACCCCTTACTGAAAAAGAAACTCACCTCAATTGCATGCAACTTAAAAGCCCTGAAAACTTATTTTCTGTATCAGGTTAAGAATAATGGAGTCCATCATGTTTCTAACATACATCTAGATAAGATATTTTGTGCTGTTTGTAGTTCCTGTAGCTTCTTCTTCACACTTGGAACAAGATGTCAGGTGGAGGGGAATGAAGTCTACAGCTATACTGCTATATACTACTAAATCCCACACAGTGGACCTTTTTAAAAGTTAAAACTCTTAAAAGTTAAAACTAACTTTTATTATGGTACACCAGAGATGTGTATATTTGTATTTTTGTTCTTGCTCTTATTACTGTACAGGTTGGAAAATGGGCACCAACCAGAACTGAGCAACATTTGAATCAAAATATAATAACCGTGGGTGGTTGTTCACTAATTGTTGCCAAGACACTGTCAATCACATCTGATCTGGTCAAACCACACCCACACAGTCCTGATGAAGCAGTTCAAAACTTTAACTTTGTTTGATGTTTATTTTGTCATAAATATTTAATCTTGTAAAGAAATACATTTGTTTTCAACACAATTTTTGTCGGTCCATGTTGTTATCTCGACAGCATTTCTCCATCCAGAGTACTAAAAAGCTGTTTTTGCCTAACAAGAAGAGCATTTTTGTATTATTTTGATCATAATTTGTGAAAACTACATCAAAAAACTAAAATGACACTAACACAATTACATCAAACAAATCCGCAATGAATCTGTCCTGTCCTGTAACGTCTCCCTCCTCTCCCTCTCTTCTTCTGTGTGTGTGTGTCAGGTGTTTCGGAGAGGACACGTGTCTCTCCATCCCAGACATCAAGGCTGTAGTGATGGTCCTGCCGCCCAGTGAACCGAGAATCACCATTACAGGATCTAATCGACTCGTCAGGCCTGCCAGTGACCTGAGGGGGCCACTGGGTGTGGCACCCTTCAAAGAGCTTCACATCACCAGCACAGTAATGAAGGGAGACAGCTTCGGTGGATGTGAGTGGAAAGGCTGCCTGCATTGTTAGGATGTTCTCGTGTCATACCAGCCTTGTAGTAATGTTTCAGTTAATGTGACAGAAAGTGTTTTGTTTTTTTTAGATCCCTGTTAAGGAACACATTTTTTGTCTTCCTACAGCCCGCAGACCAGGTGTGATGGAGGTGATGCATAACCTGGACTATTGTGATGTGCTGGTAATTGGAGAGGAGCTGAATCCCGAGAGAGAGAGTCTGGAGATTCATCACAGTGCTTTGTTAGGAAAACATCTGGATGCCACCAACTCCACCTCTGGAATATCAATATACGGTAGGCAGGGCTGAAGTGAGGAAAGACATTATGAAATGCACCACCTGTCCACCTTTAATATCTTAAAGAATATCTCTAAAATGTCTTGCCCTTTATACAGAAATAAGATGAACATTCACTCGCTATACAGTTCGACAGCTGTAAAGGTCCCTGTAATAGACTCCTGTCATAACATATTACAGTTACAAACTGACACACAGAGTGCTAACATGTGTTTTCTGTGTGTTACAAGGTGTGGACTCCATGGCCCACTACGAGCAGGCACTGAGACAGGTGCGCTACAGGAACTGGCGACCTGCCACTCTGAGCGAGAGAAGGTTCAGACTCACCTGCTCCGAACTCAACGGACGTTACACCAGCAATGAGTTCAATTTAGAGGTCAGTGCGATGTCTTCGTTTTTCCAACTCGTTTGCACTCTTCTCTTCATGTGCTGCAGTTTCTCTTGCTCTCCGCTTTTATCTTTTAATCATTCATACCGCGTCCCCTCATGTTGACTTTTTATTTTCGTGTAGTTGTTTGTTTCTGGTTGCAGAAATGATCTTCCTACCTCTTTTTCCCCCCGAGGATAATGGTGTTTGTCCCGCCTCTGTAGGTCAGTGTTCTCCACCACTCGGCACCTGTGGAACATGTCAATCATATGGCTGCCCAACCTCAGTACATGAGACCCGTCCATCACCCGCTCATGATACACACTCTCAACTCACACATGTCAGGTAAGGCACAAATTCTGTAGATGTAGTCTGTGGTGAATATTTGGTGCTGTGAAGATCATGTACTTGACAGTGCTTTTGTTCATCAGACCATTATTTGGAAATGAAAACAAGGACATGCACTGACTTCCTACAGGCTCAGTTCAGTCTGTTCTCTTCTTACGGTGCTGTTGGTGGACTCAGATCCACTTTCACACTGCAATGGATGATTATAATGGACATCTAGATTTGTGCTGCTTTGATTTCTGCCTGGTATACGCAGTTTAGACAAGATGATTAAACTGGAGATTACTCAGTTGTAGAGCTTGCTGCATGCCCAGATCTCTGCAATCAAATTTAAGAGTATAATTTTGTCAGAACTGAAAAGAACGATGGGAAAGAATGACAAATAAGACAAGGGCCGTAAGGAGAGGATCTTTTATTTCGGATTGTAGATTAAACAGACACAGAGAGGAAACAGTGTATATTATATCTGAAGCTAGAGCTACAACAACAGTAAGGGATCTACACTGATACAATACTATTTATTTAATATTTTGCCTCTGTACTTCTTCTTTAGGACCAGCCCCTCCAGCAGCCACAGTAGTTATTGTGGTTTGTATCGCCGCCCTGGTGGTGATTGTGGTGATTGGCGTGTACAGGATCCACGCCACACACCAGGAAGGGTCCAGAGAAGACGAGGATGAGGTGAAAGACCCTGAGGAAGAAGACTGGGACAACTCTGCACTCACCATCACGGTCAACCCCATGGAGGTTGAATGACGTTTTCATTTAAATCTTTGGGTGTTTTATTTACTTTTCCTTCGTTGTGCTGGAAGTCTAGAAGGGATGATTGGATGATAGAAGATGATTTATTATTCAAATAATTCTGTTGTATTTGTTGCCTCTGGATCGGGGATCTGTGGTGACCTTTACTAAATCACGTTTTGTTTTCTAGAACATAAAAGGAGCCCAGGCGCTTGATGAAGAGGTAAAAGAAGAAGGACGTGAGGAGGAGGAGGAAGAAGAGGAGGAGGAACAAGTGGGAGGAATGACAAGTGCTGAGTCAGACAACAGTGATGACGATGAAGAGGAGGAAGATGAGGACGAGAGAGAAGAGGTGAAAGAGAGGAAGCAGAAGGGCAAACTCGAGTGGGACAGTTCCTCCATAACATACTGACCACACACATTAACATAAACATGCACAGACAAACACTCCTTACGTGTTCATCTCTCTCTTTGTCAACACACACATGCAAACATACAAACACACACACACGCACACACACACACACACACACACACACACACACACACGTCATCCTTCCTGCTCACTACATGCACACGTACGAACACAGAAACAAAATCTCTGATAAAATTATTTACAATCTGTTGCTGGAAAAAAAAACAAAAAAAAAAAACACTTTGAATCTCCCCATGTTGTCATTTTTAATGAAACATTTCCCTCTGCTGGACAAAGTCAGAACTACAGAATCAGCTGCAGTCCCACAGTGCTGGAAAACATTTTATGTGCGTTATTATTCACATCACAGTCAACAAAGAAGCTAAATATATGATGAATATCAAACAGGCACAGTCTTCTCATTGTATGTGTACAATTATCTGGAGTTTTGCTGATAAAGTTGAATCCAAACTCTGCAACAAACATGAGTCAGATCTTAAGAATAGTGACACAAATTCTCACAAAGACAAAAAAAAAAAAAAAAATGTGGGCTTTTATCCCAGCATTTAATATTTGCAATTACATGTGATTTTTGTGTTTTGTTTTTTTTTTTAAACTGATTGTCTGCAATATGATGGATTGTTAACAGATTTAGCAAGCTGTATCCATATACATATCCATTATTTAACGTATCCATAAACCAACTCAATATAGTTCCTTTGGCCTATGTAGTAGGTATAACATAGTTGTACTGTCACTCAGTGTATATCATCTGTTCTCATGTTTAACTCTATGTTCTGTCCTTGAAGTCTGTGTGATCAGTGCTGGGTTTCTCTAAATACATCACAGTGCTGTGGTTCTGTGGCCTGGACACTAAAGAGAAACAAGATCCTGTTATCATGTTAAGTCTTACCATAAACATTCCACATTTTGTCCTCATTTCTATACAAAGTAGAATTATGAACTGTTTAATATCTCAAATGTATTTTAAAGTCCTTCTGTGGCCTACTGTAGCGTTTGATGTTTGGGGTTAGATCAGTTATCTTTTTCAACAGATGTTGCTGTAATCCCGTCTTTGTTTTGTTTTTTTCCATAGTAATGGGAGCCCTCTATGCAATTATGGGCCCAGTGTAAACAACCAGTACACAGAAACTGGGGTACTCCAGCAATTTAGCTTTGCACAACTTATGAGAGACAGAGTTGAAAATGGGTCAAAATGGCAGCTTTGAGAGACTGCGACATCCTGATTGTAGTGCCTAATATGGGGCAAACTGCAAAACACAGGACACTACACTTCCTATAATGCAACTCAGTAGCGTCTCTTCTGCCTGGAGAATACCCATGGGCTGATTTCTGACACGTCAGACTTCAGATAGACGTCTAAATTCACCCTTTGTATTAAGCAAGTTATTTTTATTTCTAAACCAAAAACCTGACTGACGGAGCACTAACAGTTCAGCTTTGTTCGCTCCAGATGGAAATGTTTTCCTTCGACAGTTACAGTGACATTATACTGGGAAAATTCAGCAAAAGGTGTAACGAAACAGCAAAAACAAAAATCCACACAGTACAGTACAGATCTGTAGCTGAGAGCTGACAGGACTCTGCAGTACTCCTGCTAACTCGTGTGTCAGACGGCTGATGAAGTCCTCTCAGCTGTTTATCTCTAACAGGTTACTTTGCCCTCTAAAAACTCTTCTCATTTCTCAGTCCACAACATTATTAGCAAACCAATAATTATGAGTCGCATTCTCATTGCGCTGCTGATTAGCCAAGTGACACTGATTGTTGCCATGGAAACATGGCTGTAGTTGTGAGTTTTTAGGACAAAACAATTGAAATCGTCATTGTGCATTAAACTAATCTGAGAGCAAAGTTAAGACTGGTCTAACACTACAGACTAGTCTAAAATATCTGGCCCAGGGAGATGTTTAACTCCATACCTCCGGTTTGTAATGTAGGCTTTTTGTTAAACCCTGACTGCATCATCGCTTATTCCGTCTGACAGAGCCACAGACAGTACATAATTATACAACTGTTCTCTTAGAGTAAACTGGATGCAATGTTTAAAATTGGTGGAGTGCCCCTTTTAAAGTCAGGTGAAGTCACAGAACTAAATGCTGGAGAAAAGAAACAGTGATATTTTTATCATTATTTTACTAAGTCTGCACAGTTTCACCAGAGTTACAAGCAGAAGTGGAAACATCATTGATGTTAATTCCATCTTGTACCATCGATTTAGCCGATTAGGTAAACTTTCTGAGACGAAATTAATTCCATGAGTTTGTCTACATCAAATGATCAAACTCCAAATCTCTTTAACATTCCCATTTCTCCTCAGAGAAGTCACCTCTCATCTGTTCATGTCCAGACAGTATCAGTGACTATTACTCCCTCTGAGCTCTTTAACTGATGCGTCTCCTCCTCACCTCCCTTCCCCTCTGTTGGCCTTTAAGCACCTGTGATTGTGATGTCATCATTGTGAAACAACTGCCTTGTTTCCCCGTCCTCCCCCTTTTTGTCATATTGTGCTTCTGAAAGATTATTGAGAAAAAGATTCTTTTACATATAAAAACAAACCCTGTAAAAATGTTCAAGACAGTTATTTTATATATCCGTTTCTTTTTCTTTTTGTAAACAAAATGGTTGGGATTTCTCTCTCTTTAGTGGTCATCCCACTGCTTTCTGTATATTGACCAATAAAGACTTGTTTTAGACTCTACACAGCTCTCTTTGTTTGTGCACTCGACATCTGACGTTTGTGTGTGTGTGAATGTGCGCGGGTGTGTGTGTTGGCACACTGAGACTTAATAATTAATAAACGGTCATTGTAGATGTTGGAAAGCTGCCTGAATCCATCACATGTTGGAGCAAGCTGACTGGGTGTTTCTTTTGTTTACATACGCTTACATGGAGAGAGAGAGGGTGATGATTAAACATCATGAATTTGTTCACGGTATTTGTATTAATGAGCCAACAAAATGCCATGTAATGTGTGTACAAGCTGTGTTTTAGTCTATTTTCTGAGCTCAGCATCAGTTTTCTTCTAAACTACTGAAAAGCTTCTGAAGAAAATTATTGCCATTGATTCATAACCTTTATTAGGGCAACAAAACAGCACAACTAGACAAGACAACATCTGCAACACAATATGTGAACGAAATGAGCAGTTCGAACACCAGGAGGTAGGGACACCCCAAGCAGGTTTTCGCATACAAGTCTTTTGCCTCGGTGAACTGGAGTGAGAAACTATAAATAAAGATAAAAGCAAGTGCTGCAAGTCAAGAGGCGTAACATGAAAAAATATGAAGAATAACATCATGAAGAACAATATGACTGTAAAATAAATGAAAGAGCTGCATAGCTTAAATACACAGTAAGAACATAATCTGTGTAAAACCAAAGAGTAAAAACAATTAGTGGTTTCATGGGGGATTATGTGCTGGATTATTTCTTGGCCAAGGCCTGGAGTCTTGTCATTGCTGTGAGGTTGCTAGGTGACCAGTGGGGACTCCATGAAGTGACAGCTGGTCACATGACCCCACAAAGAATCATAAATTGATGTGTTTACACTTTTTTTGTACAGATTAAACAAACAGATTTTGGGTTTTGTTACCTTTACAAAGCCGGGCAAGCTGCTTCCAGTCTTTGTGCTAAGCTAAGGTAAGTTAACTACCTGGTGGCTTCATATTTTCCCGTCTGACTGCAAGCCAGAAAACAAATAACCATGTTTTTACTTGTTAAATTTATGTGTCCAGTGATAACTTTTGTTCTCAAGTTCCAGCCAAAACTTTAGAGACTGCAATTTCTCTATTGAGTTAAGTCTCTGGGGAAGAATGATGAACACAAGCCAAAAACCAAAATGATGAAGATGACAGCGACCGACCCATAGTGAAGACCAACTGAAAAATATGTTAATAAAACCTCATGTAATATTGGCTTAGAGAGCGCTGGATGTGGCGGTGAAGATGCGCACTGACACATTTCATGATGTAACATTTTGCAACGATGTGGTGAACGGGACCATAAAGAAAACAATTCATAATCCACAGTGGGTGTCTGGATCATTTAACAGGGCGATGTGGCTGCTGTGACGGAGAATAACAAATGAGGTGAGGGTGACAGAAACAAAAGCAATATTATGAATATAATGCAAGGGTTATTTGGGGGAGGACGACAAGAGAAAATGTTGGATAACAAGTCTCATTTTTAATTCATAAATGCTTTTTAAAAAATGGATTGCTTTCTTATTTCAACATGGGTGATAATTATACCATTCATATAATTTTAATCTCTGTGTGAGAGAGAGTAGATCCAACAGCACAGTAGAGTATTACTGTCCCCTGCTGGTGGAAGGATTAACAGTGGTGTTAAACTGAATAAGTTTAGACATAAACAACACTCAAAAAAACCCCCAAAGCCATAAATATGACATTGATGATGAATTAAAATCATGTACAGGAACATTTTCTGGACGAGGTCACAATGTTTGAGTTCTTGTTTTGAAGGCCGAGCGTGTTCAGGCACGCGTGAAGAAAAATCACAAATCAAACTCGCTGACCTGACAAAGCAGAACATGGGTTTTATTTCAGAGAACATACAGTTCAACACTTCTCATACTGACACGTCGTATTTGTTTCACATGGTACGAGACATTTCCTGACAAATATTTTGTGTCTGCCAAACATCAAAAATCAATATTTAAGTCAGAAAAGCTGGATGATTTATAAACCTCTGTACATAGATTTTAAATCAATCCCACAAAGCTTTTAATTGGCTGGCTTTCATTTGAGTTCATAAAAGTCCACAGCTTGTGTAGATGAAGTGTTGCAGCCCTGCTTTGGCTCTCTGCTCACAGCAGTGCTGACTATTCATTCTTCCCTCAGCAGATCCCCAAGGATGAAGAAATACAATCGACTAATTAGTGCTTTAATGTGCCCTTTTAACTGATGAGTACCACATGTTCAATATCCCTCTAATGGACCCATGCTACAGAAAACTACAAGAGTGCCTTAGACTGGCAAGAATGTGATTAATTACTATTGAGTTAGTTCACATTTTTAGTTTGCAATAAGCAAATGCAGAGTGGTGTTTTTTTTTTTTAGGTTTCTTCTCTAACTTTCTTTCGTTCTTTCCTTCCTGTTACAATCTCTTGATTGGATCTTACTCCTCCTTACTCTTGTTTTCTTCTTCTTCACTGTCTTCTTCATTTTCATTTTAATTCTGTCAAAGATGCACCATAATAGAATTAATTTATTCGCATAATCAGTTTATACTTTTCATGCTATGTTGGTGCAGCATATACAGATTTATGTCATACAGCTGTTTTTATGTTGTGTGCAGAATGAAATATTCTGTCTTTTAACTATAAATTCACTGATGTTCCCTTTAATCCCTCTTCCCTGTGTTTCAATGTGGATTTTCCCCCTTTTGAATATTTGTTTTCCAAGTTTGACCTGATCCAGAATCAGCTCCAGAATTCAGAAAATTATTACCTATAGTCAAATATTGTACATTATATACTGTATTTGATTTTATATTACATACAGTAAGCTCAAACCGTATAGGTAAGCATAAGTAGAAATAGCATAAATGTTGACATCTTTCTTCTTTGTTTTGCCATAGTTATAGGCTAATGATACACAAGCTCCATGATGTAATGACTGATGTCTCCTCACAGTGTTATGAATATTTTAATGTTTTAACGTCACTGCACAGTTAACTGGTTTTATTGAATCTGCAAACAGTTTTTCTTTCAGTAGGTTAGTCTTAAAAAGATCTAACATCTGTATCAGCTGTCTGGACCAGAAATTCTGGCTAGTTTCAAATACCAAAAGCCTACTATAGGCCAGAGATGCAGACAACACACACTGCAAGAAGAAGAACTGAAGAGTAATTTCTACTATAGTTGACATTTTTTTTTGTGAATATTTTTTTGGCTAGATTCTGAAGAAGACGTGTTGTAACTTTTGTAAGCTGTTGACAGCAAAACGACTCGTCGAATCTGTCTCAAATACAGGTCATAGGATCGGAGTGGAGACAAAATGAAAATAGCTGTTGAGAGCTAAGAGATTACCGATTTGTGTAGAACAAGTATATAAAATATATTTATTTATCAGCACAACGTGAAGTGCATTTATTAACTTGACTTAACGGTATGATAGCTACCCATTAAACCCATGACATATTTTGACAAATTTTGATAAATTGAATAATAAAACCATTGGAATAAATTGATTATTATTATCTCAAAATAGAGGCAATAGAAAATGTCTGAAAAACGGATTTGGTGGGTGTCATTAATGAACCAATAATATCCTAATATTAATCCACTTTTTAATCATTAAAATAACTTTTACTGATAATACTTGCACACTTTTACATAACTGAAGTAGAAAGGTAAAAATTAAGAGAGCAGAGGTCAAGATGATTATTATATGATTATAATATCATCTTTCATGACTCTGTCTGGCTGGTAAATGAAGTGTCATCCAAAAAAAAATTATAACCAAAGAATAAAAGCCAAGCCCTTCTCCTTTTATGACTGGAGGATGGAGGATCATGAAGGACTTTGTTTCCTTGCCCTTCTTCCTTGTTTCAACTCATGCCCCTTTTCTCTGGAAACCATTAGCGAAGCTCCTCACTACTACAGGCGTGGGAGCTGTGTTTTGTCACTGTGTTGATTAATTGTAGGAGCTGAGACAATGTAGATGTCGTACATGTGAGTGAGCGTGCGTGGAGGTTAAAAACGACTTAGTCTTGAACTCTGCATTGTGTGCTTTGCTTTGTACTAGTACAGTACTATACCATACATGTGGCAGCAGAGCTTGAGCCATAGCAGCACATAGAGTCCCAGAGGGTCGCGGTCATAACAGCTTCATCTGAGAAGTGCATTTGCACACTCAACCCCCTTTGTAACTCATACTGTAGTGTTTGTTTCTCACAGCTCACACATCACACATTCACAACTGACGATGGAAAAGAAAACTATTGAACTATTATCTCTGCTGTTTATTCAGCTGTTTCTCTAAATCATTTCTTAGTCAGAAATATCTGGAAGGGCTCCTGGTTTTTCATTGTCTTCATCCTCCACTCTGAAGGCAGACTGACCTCCCTGGGATTAAAATGTGTTGTGGACCCTTTTCACACCTAAACTTCCCAGAAATCCCAGAATAGCACCTAAGTGCAGCTCTGTTGCCTTTGTCCTGCTTTAGAGCATCAGGGTTAAATGTCTGAAATGAATGCAGCAGCGGTGTGTCATCTACTGCAGAGACACCGTAGATGGTGTTTTCATCAGAGGTTGTGTTCAAATGTTCTATTCTTCTATTCTTTTGCTCTTTTTCTGATTCTGATTTTGTTCTTTCAAAGGTGCCTTTAGAGACTGAATACTGTCTGATGACGCAGGTACATTTACACGCGGTTTGACCTTCTGCTCTGCTACATTTCAGAGGGAAATACTGTTTTTTTTTTTTACTCCACTGTATTTATCTAACAGCTACAGCTACAGTTACTTTATACTTGATTTTATATATAAAAATATGATATGATGTGAATGTGAAAATGAATAGGAGTACACAAAGTAGTTCAGATGATTTCCACCCCAACAAACATTAAAATACTGCATATAAATATATTGTTATCATAATTCAACAATATTATTATCCATAATAACACAAAAGTCTAAAATGGGTTATTATCCATAATGAGTCATGGGTAAGTGTACAATAAATATGTAACTCTGATGACGTATAAATGTATGTATTTGGCTGATAATATAATATACAATGTACTGTAATAATTTAGTGTTGAAAAACCACTGTGGGTGTAAATTTATTTTATTTGGTGGCAATATAGTTTTACAGTTTTTATAGTTTTTAGAGACCACAACCTATTTGTATTTTAGGCACTGAGACATTATTTGATGTACGAGGTCATTTTGTTAGGATACTGTGAAAAATTATGCAAACGATGAAAATTTTAAAACCGTTAGGGGGCCTATGCTTTTGTTGGATGACCTGATTTGGCCCACTAGCCACTACTTGGCTACCGCTGCTGTATATTTGACAACGTTGTGGACCGCTGATGTTAGGCTCCTTCAGTTTTTGTTTACAACCCCGCCCACACTATTTCCCATCTGCTTTTTGTCACGCTACATAAGTAAATTTCACCTGCCAGAATCTGGTCTGCCCACACCTTTAGAGTGAAGTGACAGATGGAAATGAACCTGCGTTGGTCCATTTCCATCCGTCGTCAGACCTTAAAATCACACGCTGCTCTGTCATGTAGCCTCATTAAAGTCTAGCTCCTAATGCCTGCACCACATACAGTATTCATGTCAGTGTTTGAGAAAATAGATAAAACTGTGTGTGTGTGTGTGTGTGTAAGGAGACTCTCTGGTCCTGTTAAATTGTGAGTGTTAGATCCATCCCTGCCAGGATCGCGGATGACGCAGAAGGCATCATTACACTGTCTGTGTGCTATTGATTTCTCAAACATCAGTCTCCTGTGTGTTTAGATATGGTGAGCTGGACCTGATGAGACTTATCCCTCGTTGTGCAGTGGAAATATAAAGCCTGTAACCATATCAGGCCTCACTAATGTCTTGCTTTTTCACTCTGTGGTGCCCTGCCGTTTTTACTCTGAGACTCTGAGCGCATCGATATCTCCATGGCAGAATGTGAGCTGTATTTACAGCTGCGGGAGGTGATGAGCAGTGCATGAGCTGTTTACTTTCTAAAGTGGAAACTGCACACTTGACAATTGGGAGAACTTACAGCCAAATACTTTATGGCCCAATTTTCCTCGCCAAGGCCTCCCTCGACAGATTAAACGCTCCCTCACACACAATTAAAGACACTAAAAATGTGTCAGCTCCATCAGGCTCTTTTGCATCTTACTGCTGACTGTTTTTTGTTTGTTTGTTTGTTTGTTTTTTACAGGAAATCCCATGTTTATATTAGAAAACATTCCTAAAAACCAAGAAAAGGGTGAAGGGACAGAAACACAAGGAATGTTTTACAGACATTTTTCAAATTCACTTGGCTTTTATTCACATTTCGTATCTGTTGACATCTCAACTGCACCGCCCATACATTCAACTACTTTTCTGAATGCTCCTTTTCTCCCCATCCTAACTGATGAAAACAGGAGTTAGAACACCACCATCACAAATAATAATAATAATAATAATAATAATAATAAAAGCAGCATTGAAAAAAACAACTTTTGATTTCTCTCTCCCTTCATCACCAGCATCTTTGTATTAATTTACCTGAATGTAACCATCGACGATCAGTTTAAAAAAACAAACAAACACTAGCTTGTGATAAATAATCATCAGCATCATCTTCATCATTATCACCATTATCATCATTACCCTACCATCGTCAGAATCAGACTCCACACTCACAATAATATTAATAATAATAATAATGATAATAATGTAGGATACAAACTCAGAAGTAAAAAAAAAAAAAAGTGACTCAAGCTTTTTTTAGGAAAGAAAACATGATTGGTCTACAGTGTGTGTGTGTGTGTGCATGAGTGAGTGTGTGTGTGTGCGTGTGTTTGTCATCTGCATCCTATTCTGAACCAGAAACACATCCGCCCTGCTGCTTACAGAAGCAGTTCCTCCATCCTGCTCCAGCCTGTAAAGATCCAGTGAGACTAGATCTGGTCCTGTTTGTTTGTTTGCTTGTTTGTGGTCATTAAGACAGTTGTGCGGAGAGCAGACAGATACTGTCTGGTACCAGTGAGCTACAGCAGGGTGCTACAACAGCAGGTGAGGCTCTTCATACTGCCAACAGCATATTAGCACTAGTTATACTGCGACGGGCCACAACCTACAGCTCCTGCAGACACATTCACACACTCCATGGCTTTGTATGAAATACTTTGGTCGTGATTGACATCATAACACATGATTTAGTGTCCTGTGAGGAATGACTCTCAGTGCAGCTTAACACTTCTTTAAATAGTGAGCAGTTTCCTTAATAAAGCCCCTTTCAGACATGCAGCTCATTACGTTAAAGTCTTGACGGCAATCTAAATAAGTCGGATCTCATAACATTCCCATAACACTTCCAACACGGCGCAGTTTTTAATTTAATATCATCGCATTAACATTAAGGCGGCAGCAGCACAAAGTGTGCACAGTAAAGGATTAAATGCAAACACCGTCAATGTGCCAATTTGAAGTTGTTGATGAGACTGTTCTCGTGTCAGATCAGACTATAAAAAGGACTGTGCATTAAAAATAATCACGGTAATGATAAAACTGATGACTGGTGGGCCTGGTGGCGAGCTCCTCTCAAGCTGACAGTGGCCATTAATTAAGACTTGAACTAAAAACATTTTAAACTCTATCCATCCTGATCCACTTTTCTTCTTTCAGATCGTTAATTTTCAGCTCGGCCGCTCCTTCTCACGCACCAGCTGCTAAATACTGTACAAGCATTGTGAACCAAGCCATAACAAACTTTTACGTAACCAACTCTGAATGAGCCAGAACGGTTGACGTTACTTATTTCACGTCTGCAAAGGGCTCAGCTCTCACCTGAATCCGGGAGATACGTTTGCCATGCTTTATTTCTTTTAAATGAACTCTGCATACTCCTTTCAGCCATGTTTTGATCTGCTCTTTGATTTGAGCTTTTGGTCGGGCCCCGAGTCGGTCAGATAAAAATAACATTAGTGCTAAAATCCTAATGGGCATCTGGGCTCTGCAGCCTGCCACCTGCGCTAGTGGAGACCATGAATACACACTGCGGTATCCAACAGCAATGATATGGTCACTGACTGTGTGTCAGAAAGGCCTCCAGGGATAGGATTAGTGTGCTTTCTCAGGCGCAGCTATTTATTCTCATCACTAGGTGGCAGTGGTCGTCCTAACACTGTCACCTCTTAACAATGCCATCAGAGGATGGGTTTTCTTTCTGGATGAGAGAGAGAGACGCTGATGGGATACCATCATTAATAATTTATTTCAAGTCAAAAAAAAAAAAGAAAAAGAAACGAATGAAAAAGCAGCTGGGAATCCAAAAGAAGCTGGTGCTGTCCCGTTCTTTGTTTAAAAGTCAGTTCATCCACCATCTTTCTCTCCATCCTTTTAGAAATCCATCTCTAGTGGCGCTATGGCGCTCTCAGTGTGGAGACATTCTTCCATCCCCTCTTTGTATTCTTTAATTAAATTATTTAATCCATCTTTTGGACTCTCTGGTGGTCTGGTTTGTGTCCTTGTACTCCCAGTTGGCTCTGCTGGTTTCAGTCACTGGTATTGGAGGTAACTTTTCAGGGACTGGGGCAGAGGGAGGCTATCAATCTCCTGAAGACGCTCCCTGCCCAGCGCCAGGCGCGCCGCGCGGCGACACAGATCCATCAGAGGAAGAGGTTCAGCTGAAAGAGAGGGAAAGAGAGAGAGTAAGATAAAGTTAACGTGACGCTCAAAAAAAAAAAGACTTGTGCATTGCTCAAAAGTGTGATTCAAGAATCGGTTTATGTTTTGCACGTCGGCCTTTCATACATTCATAATACATCTAAATATTTGTTATGCATGAATGAATGAGAAACAGAAGAAGAGGGCTAGAGAGAGTGATGATGCACACCTTTTAAATATTTAAACCTCCTCCTCTCTCTCTCTCTCACACACACACACACACATCAGCAATGACACCTGTTTGTATTTTCACATTACTCTGAGATCATTTTAGCACAAACACCATCTGTCATGCTGACTTTGTGTCTACGCTCTAAACAGTATTTGGGATCTGGAAAACTGGTATAAACATGTATATTTGTGTGACGTGTTCATGATGCCCTGTATACAGCGAATTCCTGGGCAGCCTTTTCTTTGACCTTCATCTTCACATCAGGGTCAAGGAGGAAACAGATACAAGAGGCTGCGGTCTGAGCTGCAGGACACACAGACTGCAGGCAGAGAGGAGGTGGAAAGATGGCACAGGGGAAATCTGTCTGAATTGTTGTCTAATCATCCATCCAATTGTTCATGTGACTTTATTCCGCTAATTAATCAGCTAATTTTAGATTTTAAACCACTCTATAACACCACCATATGTCTGTAGTTTGTAGTTCAAGAAATACCAACAGAGTGGTGAGCCTTCCTAAGAGAAAGGATTATTTCACGTCAATCTCAGTGAAAATCTTTCATGATATCTGCGTTTTAAACTCATCAGCTTTACACTCCTGCATCATGGCCTCCATCACCGGGAGCTAAGGGGAAATTTAAAATGTCAAAGCTGCAAAAAAGTGTGTACGCTACAGCTGTTATTTCGGTGTGTCACATTTAATTAACTTTTCATATCTATCTGCTGCTCGTCTCATTTTCAGGTGAGATGAGTTGTGAGCGGTGATTACGCTGCCACTCAGAGTCGTAGTTCCAGCCTTCTCAGGCAACAGAACGTGATTACTGATCAGTTACAAACGCTGACAGCTGAGGCATTTCATAGTTTATCCACCAGAGAACACTGACATCTTCATTTTTACACTCTAAAATGTCTCTGTACATCTTTCATGAGAGCGAGAAGTGATAGTGAAATGATGACGTTGACTATCACCGATTTCTTGGCTCGGCCCTTGTGAACAGCTCCCTCAGATTATTCCCGCTATCGTTAATGTGTCATCTGGCAACAAAGTTAAGATAATAAGCTTTGCTTGCGGAGAAGTCGTGAAGATAGGAGGAAAATATGGCTGGAATCTGGTGGGAAAATGCCCTGAGGGTTAGTTAATTCAATTTTGGTGATGCTCTAGATAGCTTGTGTGTATCTGGTATGATTTGTTCATGCATGTGCTGGAGGAAAGTCGGACATCTAGTTTTCTACAATCAAACCCAGTAAACAAATTGCAAACGTGAACTTTGCAATTTAAAGCCAATTATCTACTCTTTGTCCTTCTCCCTTCACTGAGTGCTAAGCACTTCCTCCACATGGGTTTTATGGTATCATCAGTTTCAATTAATAGTAATGACCATGTCTGATTGACCTAATTACGCAGCGCAGCAGTGTGGGAGAGAGGAGAGAGACATGTTACCAAAATGAACTCTGTGATCCAACAACCCGCCCCACCCTTCCTCGAACTCTTCCACCTGAGGAAACATCCACACAGTCAGGCACAAACTGCACAATATGCACACACGGCTCACTGCAATGTATATGGGAAAGCCTTAGAGCTGACCCACACCAACACAATGGCACCCAATCATCGGTACACCAACTGAGAGGAAATGCAGGGAAATGGGGCAGAACAGCAACGAAGGTAGTCATTCAGATGGAAAAACAGGGGAGAGAAAAAAAAAAAGTGAAAGGTAAAGAGGAAGAGATGGGGAAAAAAAAAAACAAGGTCAAACTGGAGCAGAAATTCAGGTTATAGTGGGGGGAAAAAAAAAATCGCCAATCACTTGATGCGTAAATGTGTGAAGTTGCAGAAGGTCGGCTCCTGTAAGTGGAGCTATCCTTCAAGGTAAGGTCTTTATCTCGTAACAGGCTTTAATTAGTGGCGCAGATCTTATTTTGGAGGTGTGAAGTGCTTTGCGAGGATTCTGAATGACATTAGAGCACAGCTAGTCTATCAGCCCGTCCCTCCCTGCTGTTCTTGTTTAGGAAAAACTACACATTGCCATCGCCCGTTGTAATTCTGGACGTCCTCTACCACCTGCTTCTGTAGCTGCACCGCTGTGTGTGTGTGTGTGTGTGTGTGTGCGCGTGTTCAAGGTTAAACCACTGGGATAAAAGACAACCCAACCTCTACACATGCACACTACATCTACTTCAGCTCTACATGTGTGTGTCCTTGCTGTCCCATCACTCATCCATTCTCACAGAGACCGGTCCTTCACTTGTGCGCAGTCATGATGATGCATCGGCATCTTTGATTTTTAGTTTGACCTGAGTTTGACTCTCAATTACACCGTCATTAGGAGAGCTGCTCTCATCACATTAATATACAGTAGAGATACAGATACAGACAAGTGATTTAAACAAGCGACCAAGCGCGCATATTACCGCTGCAAGTAATGAATGTTTTCATTATAAATACATCTGCTGGAGATCTTTTCACAATTTCATTACGTGTTTAGTGTATTTGAGTCTAGAAAATAGTGAAAATGTTAATTATAATTTCTCAGAGTGCGAGGTCGTGTCTTCAAATTGCCTGTTTTGTCAAAACAGAAGATGATAGAAGACATTCAATTTACAATGACAAGAAAATCTCAGAAGCTGGAACTAGTGACATTAACATAACAGCACACATGAATCAGTTAGAATATACTTAAGTCCAAATGAGAATTATACAGGCACAATCCAGATAACACTGCACAGTTCACTTGTTTTAGTTCGGTGATGTGGGACCTCCCTGAACGGTTGGTTCACTCCTTCAATTTTACTCAGTAGATGAGTTAAGGCTGGTTGCATGGTATCATAAAATAAAATAAAGTGGCAGTAAAACCTTGGGAAAACATTGCATATTTTTCTTGACTACTGCACTATACATCCATCCATCCATCCCAGCCGAGGTTTGAAACAGCAACCTTTTCTTTAATCCGCATTTTTGATACATGACTTCCACGATTCATCAGTTGTCAGAACTGCTGTTGTTTTTTCCAGAGACTGGCTGATCAATTAATTTTATTAATTGTTTCAGCTCTGAGGTACATCATCATATACAAAATGTCTCATAAAGAGCATCTCACAATGGTTTAGATTATTATTGGACTGAAATGCAGCTACAGTGTTGAGCAGCCGCTTATTCACAGCTCTAAATATAACACACCAATGCTAAGCTGGCTTTACTGCCACCCTGGCTGATGACCAGAGATACAGAAATTATTTACTGACACCTGCTTTTGACTGGCTGAAGTCTTCTTTTTGTCACAAGAACGAGAATATATAAGCAAAATCTGCTCTGGCCGAAAGTATTTGTTTATCTTGAATCAGTTGTACGCAGAATCAAAACTTGCACAGAGGTCATGGAAAAGTCATGACATGATATATGTCCGTTACACATGATTATCTACCCTGTGTGACAATACACAAACACATGATGTTTACACAGGCACACAAACCTAACAAGCCTCACTTTCCTACACACACACACACACACACACACACACACACACACACACACACACACACACTTGGCTCATTAGCTACTCTGCAGAAAAATGCTCATTTGTTCTGCCAACTTCCAGAGAAAAGCAGCTATTTGAGTGGAAGGGTCAGCTGAACCCACAGCAGACTGCATCTGGACATGTCAATTTGAGATTATTGTGGCTAAAAAAAATGTTTTGAATCTCATCAAGTTTCCTCGGTGTGTGTGTGTGTATGTGTGTGTGGTTCTGCGTGCATATCAAGTAGGGCAATTTTACACCAAATCAAATGAATCTGAGCACATTCAGAGGCTCTTTAGTGCTTTAGTCCAGCTTTTTCTTTCTTTCTTAGAGAACTTAAAATAATAAAAGGAGAAAAGTAGACTGAAAAGTAACACAAAGTCAAAATAGCGACTTAATGAGCCTGTGTGAGTTTAATAATGAAAGAAATCAAAATACACTCCAGGAGAAGTCCTTTCTATCCAACACAAACCTTTGTTTGCCAGATAAAATCAGGAATACCTTCTAGGGAGCCCATGTCTATAATGCATTATTAATACCTTCATGATGAACTACCTAATGCATTAGAAGATTCTTCTACAGGCTTTTATCATAATATATTAAAATATCTTATAACAACTCCACCAGCATGATGTTTATATGATTTCTGAAAGCTGCGTCAACTGATTTTTTGGGACACTTAGCTAACTAATTAGCCATGTTAAATTTTACATAGCTAATTAGTTAGTGTTAGTGTTTCTGGCTATGTGATGAATGTGAATCCAATATTCTCGTTTTAACCTTTTAGTTTTGGATTCAACCAGCACTTGAGGGAAATATCTGGCTCTTTTAGCCGCTAAATGCTCCACTTTGTTCACCAGCGAGTCGCTAACTGTGTCTATCTGCTGGGCAGGTAATGTTCAATGGGTTTTTCGAGCTGTTTTTTTTTTTCTTTTGCCCAAAACAGCTGCCTATGCTTTGGCTGGAAATGATGCTAACAGGAATAATAAGACTCCTCCGTAAAATTGAAAACAATGAGCTGAAAGATGCTGAAAGAGGAGCTGCTGAGAGGAACAGCAGAGTCAAGTGAAAACATCTTGCAGGTTTGTCATGGAGAGACTCCTTTCACATACAACTAGTAATCTGATCCACAGTCTGATCCAGTGGATGCGAAACTACTGAGCTAGCGTTAATGTTTTAAAGCTTAAACTTCTAAAAAATGGACAGATGTATCATGAATGATTTGAACCAAGTTTGTTTATAAGACATCATAAGGCATTACAACAACTTATACCGTCTTTAATATGTGTGAAACGCAGCGTGTTATTATGCTCCAGAAGACTTCAGGTTACCTCAAGCTGGAATCATCTACCACATGAATCATGTGCTGCCCTCCAGATGTGTATAATGGCCTTGTGTTGCATTATAGAAGCAATTAGCTGGGCTTAATAACTTCTATTACAATACACAGAGCATTAGCGATGAGATGTATTCTAAACGACACATTTTTTATCATGTTTAATCCTATCAGCATCTCCTCAAGTGGAGGCAGGCTAATGAGGAGGGAAACTGAGGGTGAACTGATCAGGTCATTTACCCCTGCATCATTACACATTCGGTGCATTAAGAAGAATCACACTTCAAAATGCTGCAGGACTGAATGTCATCACTGTGGATAAATCTCCTGACCTGTAGTTCACCACTGAGACGCAGAGGAACAGACTGAAGCTGTGATTATTTTGTTATTTCCACTAAAAGCACCAGCCTTCCTAGGTCAGATAATATCTGTTTATACAGCGCTGCCCTTTGGTGATCTCCGCTGAGCTGAATTCAAATTGTTTGCTAAAAAGCAAAATGAATCCTGAACGAGCTCTGCGGGGAATCTGGCCCATTAGTACAAATCATGTTAAGTGCTTTCTTTCCTCTTTGCTTTGGAGCCCTTGTTGGCTGCACTGGGAATCAAACCAGCAAATAGTTGCTGTGTCAACAAACTGCTGCAGGTGATTTATCTATATACAAAGGTGGCAGGCCTCTATGAATTTTCTGAGGAGATTTTACTGATGAGGACTACTGGACAATATCAGATTGATACCACATGTGATGTGATTCCAGCTAGTGGCGGACGTCTTACTTGATGAGACGTTTTATATGGATAGGAATTGTGACCCCGGGTCTACTGCGACAGGAACAAGAAGTAATGGGGGCACACAATGTGACATGACGGCTGTAATGAGATGCAGTGCATGCCAGGGGAGAGCTGGATTTATTGTCTGTGGACAATGATAATGGGGGAGAGGGTGAAAACGGCAACGGCAGCATCACTTTTATGATAGATGTAAAAATTGACCCGAGAGGAGGTCCTGGAGCTAAAAGAAAAAAAAAAAAAGTCTGGCAGATGATGAGTGAGTTTAAAAGAAATACTAGAGAAAAAGTCAGTGGATGAGAGGAAATGCTTAAAGTCAAACTGGAAACTGTGTAAGGAAATGACAGCAGCTCGTGTCCATTTTTCAAAAGCGGAATTTTTCTAAAACAAATACGACTAAACTTTGGCCGACTGACATTCAAAAGCAAACACGCCATCAGCATCCATGGTGCGCTGCAGACTGAAGCACATCACAGCACTGTTAAGCATACAAACACTGATACACTTTTTCACCCTTTTTCAATAAGCCCACACAGTTTTGTACTGTTAATTAATGATTTTAGACATCTGTTCAACATTTGGGAGGACCTGTCACACTGCTGTAGCTTTAGCCTGGCTGCTAGCATCAACCGCTTGCATTCACGGTCCAGTTGCGGTGACGGAAAATGTAATCAGACAATCAAAACCAGACTGTAACAGCACTCTGTACGTTACTCTGTGTGACTGTGAATTCTGACCTGGAGTAACTAAATATACAGAGCACGGAAAAACATGGCGCAGAAGTCACAGGTGGGGCTGAGCCACAGATAACAGTCGGCACCTCAGTTACCACTCACCGGCTGGTGGGATATGACAAACTATTGTTAACAGATATTACAGTCCTAACTGTCATGGGGGCCGCTGTCACTGCAGAGAAATAAGTAAAACTTACAGTTCTTTGTTTAATTAGAATTTTGATCAAATAAGAAAGAGAGTTGTGAGTGCATTATCCAAAGAAGACAAACAAACAGGTTACATAGAGGAGATAGCTCAGGAAAACATGATCCTCTCATCTTTCTCTCTATCAAGTCTTCCTCCCTCCTTTGGCCACAGCTCCATCTCATCTGTAACAATACACCTCTCTCCTCTTTCCTCCTGCAACACCACTTCACCAACAAAGAAAAAAGGAAAAAAAACTCTCTCTGCCTCCTTTCTTCTCTACTCTCCATCACTTTTCTTCCGTGCCCTTCTTTCACACTCTTCTATTTCTTTTTTATCTTTTCCCCTCTTTATGCTCTCCAAGGCCAGAGTGTTTCATCTTGTCTGGGACAGTAGAAATGATTGCTGTCGGGGTAAAAGCTGCATTATCTTCGAAATGTCAACACGAGACAGAAAACAGGTGTGTGTTTAGCTTGATGACAAAGCAGTTTCTGTCGTTATCCGTTTGGTTTTGGATGTGCGTCTATGCCCAAGAGGTTGAAGAATTTAGAGGAGCATGTAATCCTATAATCCTTTAATTAAAGTCAATAAATATGAAAATGAACAAAACTATAATTACAAGGCTTTCACACAACAACAGTGGTAAAATCTGGACTAATGCACAACCCCCCTGTGCACACATACACAGAGTAATCAGTTAAAATTACCGACAGCTCAATAACGTGACCTCTGGCGTGTTTCACAAGTTTTATGCCGGGCTATCGACCCACTGCAGTGTGTTTTCCTGTTAACATGAGGCTAACAAAAGAACAAACATTTACACAAAGGAAATCCACAAACCTGTCTCACAAACAAGTTGACAGGTAAAGAAAGAAAAAAAAAAAAAAACACCATCACAACCTAAACACCAGCACCAGAGGAAAAGAGCATATACATGCAAGGTCACGAATACAGGAAATCAAACTGACAAACACACGCGTCTCTAAATCAAGAAAAAGATCAGGAAAAAAAAAAAAAGCTCAAACAGTGTGAAGTAAACAACATACAGAGAGGCTTTGAGCTCAGTCAAGGACAAATAAGCCCAGTGGAATCACATGTAGGGCTGAGTATTGAACGTCACTGCTGACAGAAAAGTTGTTCTTTGTACTTAGACAGCAACTGCAGGAATTCCTTTGCTAGGAAAAACATGCTTACAATCTTCAAAGGGTTGAAATTAAAAAAAAAAAAAAAAAAGTATCTAAAAATGTAAAATGATATTCAGCTGTAGTCGCATGGATTTGGTATGATCAGTGTTTCTAACAGCAAACATTTGTTCGTGCAGCTCACATCATGGCAGTCTCGTGAAAACTAATGTTCGCAGCTGTGTGGCAGATGTCGAAGTAAGAGATTTAGAGGAGAGTCTCAGGATCTGCATGTCTTGCCCGAGCGTCACCATCAGAGCAGCTCCGAGCTGTGCACAGGCTACCAGTATTTCAGCTACTGTAGCATGCAAGCTACTAATAATATCCATTTGCTGGCTTACGAGAGTAAAGAAACAAGAGTTCATTGTGATTCAACAGCGTAATTCTACAATTGCCACACTAGACAACAGATGTTTTATGGCTTTCTAATAGTGAGCCAAGTTTTTATCATCGCCAAGGCAGCAGATGAAGTGAAGTAGACATTTAAACATCTTGTCCTTGGCAATTCTTGGTGGCCTGTGCTTGACATAAATAAAAAACCTTTCACAAGAAAGACGGATAAGTTGGCTAATTAGGCAGCAACGCCGCTTTAATTGTCATACTGACTTCAGAATTGGGCCTTTTAGCCTCTGCAGAGGCTGCTTGCTCACTTATGAGTGAAGTGTGAATCTGTGCAGGCCTTTTTGTGCGAAGCAACACAAAGAACGAGTTTGTGAAGCCTTGAATCTTTATCCGTATTAGAATGAAGGAGCTGGCAGATCAGAGACACATTTGTGCTAGTTATACCTAAATTTATTTTACACTACCTCTGGTAGGTGCACTGCACGCTGACCAGTGACTAATCTCAGCTTCAGTTATTGGCCCTTAGTGCAGGTCACCCTGTGTGACTCTAACATTGTGTGTGGAACAACACAATGCAGTGTCGTACACATGAAGCCTGAGAGAGGACAGCGGTGCAGCAGCTACGTAACTTTTCTAATGACAATAAAGCCAATTCTGAACATAAACAGACGTACCGAGAAAGAGAGGAATTCAACAAAGCAGCCGCATTTAAAGCACCAAAACTGCACGACAAAAGGAAAAGATTAGCAGGAGGTGTAGCTTTACTCTCGCACACAGTGTCCTCCTTTTCAAACACACGAGACGCTGAACTCTGCCAAACACCAACGTCCTTCAGAGCCACTGAAGGAAGTTGGCGTTATCCATAACTAATGTACCTCCGGTGGTGTCCTGTATCCTCTTCCCCAGCACATTGTGTAACAACACCACTTTTTTAGCACAATCACACTTGAAGACATGTTGAAGCAGCATGTTGTGCAGAACTAATGCAGTAATGTTGCTACAATCCATGGAGGATTTGTTAGAAAAGCCCCTTTTGTACAAAAAAAAAGGATGCAGCCACAGGGTGGGAGGACTAATGGCTACAAACATAGTTGTACTAAGTCAGTCCCACACAGATTTAGGAGAGGAGGGTGTGAAAATCCTATTTTCTGAAGTCCACCCCGAGCAAACTCTCAAAGAGTCTTGAGATATTTGTCGAGAGCTAACTTTGGTGATTTGATTGTTTGTGCAGATCCTGTGGTATGAGTCATATCTTACCAGCCACATTAGTGTCATGCAGAAAGATGGGCACTGTGGGAAGAACTGGCTTCTAGAGAGGAGTTGGTGGTAATACAAGCCATGCCGGTGTTTCTTTTTAAAGCCCTGTTCTCTCTTTACCATCCTGCATTACTGTAAATCCACTGTTCACTGTCTCCTCTGGGATGAGAGGCAAAGTGATAAGAGAAACAGGAGGAGGAAAGATGTGAAGGAGAGGTAGGAAAATAAAGGGAGCGGCAGAGGAGGAGGAGGAAGAGGAGGAGGAGGACTGAGGAGAGGAAGAGGAGAAAAGCGCAAAGCAGATGAAGCAGAGTACGGTGGAAAGAGGTCATGAGATGAGAGAGGAGGATGAAGACAAAGAGAAAAGAGAGCGATAAATAGAAAAAGGGTAGAGCACAGTCAGCCTGTCTGACCCTCGGTTATCCTTGACAGTGTCAAACTGCAGGGAGGAGGACCTTATTCATAAAAATGTCAATATTAGAGGAAATCTGTTGCTATAATTTACTAAGCACTCCTTCAATTAATATTCCTGCTGACGTGCGATTTTTTCAACCATCCTTCACCCCCGTGTAATCTGCAGAGAAACTGCTGATGTTGATCCACTGTGGCATTTTGTTAGCGTGCATTTTCTTACAGAAACACCAACATGAGTGAACTTGTTTACAGTCTCGCAGAGAATGAGCGCAAGCAGTCAACTGGCACACGATGAGCTGAGGAACCCAAGCAAATGTAACTGCTTACAGCTGCGCTAATCAATATTTTTACACAAGCAACAGAGAAAAGATGACAATGTGAAATATCAAATGCGCTACTTGTACAGAGAACTGTCACCGAGCTCTACAGTTCCCCTCAGCTTGATTTAGCATCTTTCAGCTCAGTGTTTTGGTTTTACAGCTTTACTATTCTGGTTCACTCAGCTCAGCACTCACATACTTAATTATTATACAGAAACTAATAATGAAAATGTAATTAGGGTAAGAAAACAGTGAATAATCTGTAAGAATTACTGGAGTTGTGTATACTGCACGTGCAGAAATTCTCTTTTTATATTAAACATTAATACCTCTTTTGTCCTTGTGTGTGTAGACAACATATACATTCCTGTACATTAGACCAACATGTTGAGAAGTGATGGGCAGCCTCATTAGACAAGGTCACTTAATTATATGGACAATTAGGAAAGCTTACAGTACATTTACGTGCGTGTCAGGTAAGCCAGGATGTCAGAAATAAGATGGAGGTAAAGACAAAGCAGGTGTAGTTGTGACAGAGAAGAGATCAAATGGAAAAAAAAGTGAAAAATATGCAGAGGGAGGAAAGACAATTTAAAGGTGAAAAAGAGGAGAAACCCGGGGGAAACTTTGCTGCTGCTGCTGCTGCTGTAGCTGCAGTTAGTTATGAAAGTGAGAAAACCACACACACACAAACACACGTGCAACACAAGCATGAGCCCTCACGTGCGCACACACACTCTCACACGTGCGCACGCGGGATCTCATCGCCAACCTGACTGAGGCCAACTGAGATTAAAAAAACCTGGCTGATCTTTCGCCGGCTTTACCTGTCAGGTCAGAGTGTGTGTTGATCTGAGTGCATGTTTGAGATCAGAGAAAAAAAGACGTGAGAGAGGCAGGAGGGAGACGGAAAGGTGTAATACTTTACCTTCCAAGGTTTTAAATTAGAAATCAGCTGATTTATGGGAAGTGGAACATCTTCATTTTAGAGTGGAATACAACTGTACATTATGTGTCATTATCACTAACACGCACCTCCACTTCCACCTGAACTACAACTTGAAGCTGAATGCAAGTTTATACCTGTTGTCCAGAAGTTTCCCAAAGTCAGTCTGAGTAATCACTAACTGAAGTAAGTTGATGAGGCAGGCGGATACAGAGAGGTAAATTACAGCATTTCATCACAAATTAATGTACTTTACTCTTAAATATGACTTTTCTTAAAGAGGTACTGCTGCAATTTACGACCGCACTTCCATGAAGTTACACTTGAAGATTGCAAAAAAACAAACAAAAAAAAAAAAAACACATAGCACGTGCACAAACACACACGCTCAGAGAAAGAGTAAACTATAATCTGTGAGGCGCACAAGCTCAGGCGGACTGAACATGAGCACTGAGAGAGAGAGAGAGAGAGAGAGAGAGAGAGAGAGAGAGAGAGAGAGCAGATCATGTGGACGAGTCTTGAGACGTGTAAAATGTGAGAGGCCTACTGCCCAGAAGCTATGCTGTCGTGACAGTCGTAAAAATGATGGTGGAAGTAATTAAGTAGCATCAGTGATGATTAGTGTGCTTATATAGATTCCATAATTTGTGAATATTCGTTGCAGGACTTGGACGATTTTGTTAAAATTCAGGTCAAACATTTCAGCCTTCCTGAAACAGAGAGCTTAATGGTTTTCTAGAAACCATAAAGGTGAAGCAATAAAAACTGGGAGGCGCCTCAGTCCATGTGTTTATAAGACGATGGTGCATCTCGGGTGACAGCCATCAGACGTTAAAGTAGGTGACAAAGACAGTGCAGTACTGCGTTAAAGAATGCTTTGTGTTTTGGGTTGTTGATCCTGCAGGGCTGGTATCCCTGATGTGGTGCCGCCATTAATGTGGAGGGATATTACACCTACAACCTCCAGGACCATCACAATGGGAAGCTGCAAACCACCAGGAAATGTTGGTATGTTCATTTTTAAACCAGAGATAGAAATGTAAGAGCAGGATTACTTTTTTTGCCAAGCACATCTTGCACATGCTCCAAATTTATACTATGCATTTTGATCCATGTTCACGATCAGGAGCAGTAATGGCTGTTTAGCATCGGCTCCAGATCAACGACTCGTTCTGCAGTCTAATACAACAGAAAGCAGAAATGTGTTAAATTCTCATTAAAGTATCTCTGCGAGATAATGAGATGGAAAAAAGCAAAAATCTATAACGAACATACTAGAAAACTTTAAAAGCCATCAGCTACAGATTAAAAGTGTCTTCTCCTCTTGTCCTTCTCTTTCCAGCCTCGCAAGAACTTAATATTTTGCTTGTTGGTCCCAGGCGGACAGGCAAAAGCTCAACGGGTAACACCCTGCTTGGCCGAGGTCAGGTTTTTGCAACCAGAGGAGGCGGAGCCAGCACAGCTGCCAGTGCCATCACTGCGGGACGTCATGTGAGTGTGGTGGACGCACAGGGTTGGGGTTTATCTGAGGAGTTTGTCCCCCGGGAAGAGAAAGCTGAACTGTTGAGAGCACTGTATCTCTGTGGACCCAGAGGACCTCATGTTGTTCTGTTAGTGATCCCTCTGCTGGACTTCACGGAGCCTGAGGGGAGAGCGGTGGAGAGGAGGATGGAGGTCCTGACCTCTACAGTCTGGAGGCACACGATGGTGTTGTTCACATGTGGAGACCGGCTGAGGGCAAGAGGCTGCAGCGTGGAGGAGCACATCCAATCGGGAGGCCCAGCCTTGAACAGACTGATGAAGAAGTGTCGCTATCGATACCATGTGTTTGATAACAAGACAGTTGTCATTGGAAAGCGAGAGAGAGGAAAACAGGAGGTGAAGGGAGGTGGGAAGAAACAGGAGAGGACTTGGCACCAGAAAACTGATAAGGGAGTGGGAAGGAAGAGCACAGGAGGTGAGGCAGATGGGAGAAAGGAAGGAGAGCAGAAGCAGGTGAGAGAGCTGCTGAGTAAAGTGGAAAACATGTTGCAGGAGAACGGGGGATGGCACTTCTCCCTTCACATGTACCAAAGACTGGGGGAGGAGTGGAGCCGCAGAGAGCAGGAACTGAGAGTGCGACTGGACGCAGAGACGAGTGTGGGAAGTGTGAGGAGAAAACAAAAGACTGCGGAGACGAAGATGGAGCCAGAGCAAGAGGAGAGGTTTGAAAGAGAAGAAGAGCAGGAAGATAGCCTGAAGAAAGAGTGAGAGAACAAGGAGGACTGTGTGGAAAGGGAGACGAAGAGAGGAAAAGATCAAGGGAGAGGAGCAAAGATAGGGCTTAAGAATCTGTGCAGTGAGAAGGACGGGTGGGAGACAAGCTCTGACTGTGGAGGAGAGCTGGAGGACAGCACTGGAGCGAACAGTGGAATGACGGCCCCGTATTGCCCTAATGGGGGGCATCGTGAGCGTGTAACCATGCTCACAATGACTGTTTTTAGTCAAGCTGATGGTGCCACAGTGACTCCACCTGTGACATCTACAGTCATGAGTGACACACTTATTCTTTCATGCCGTGACACCGAATCCTTGAAAGCTCTCGTCATGTGATGACCCGCCAGCAATAAACCTAAGAATAACTGCAGATCCTCACATATTTTTTATGTTATGGCTGTTTCCTGCTCCACAGAGACAACCGCGCTTTGTCTGAAAATGTGAAATGTTAAAGGAATAGTTTGACTTTGTACTGTAGACATGATTCTACAGTCAGCAGCTGGTTAGCTAAGCTTTGGAGGAGGAAACGGCTAGTCTGGCTCTATATGTAACTGCTGTTAAGCATGATCTAATGAAAAAAAATATGCATCTACACTGCAAAATATTGTTAATCATGTGTTCAAGACACAGACAGGTTTGTAATTATAAAACCTTTCATAGCAGGACTTCTTTAATTGTATTAGTTTTGCTTCTAAAATCACCAGGAATGTGAGAGAATTATGTTGAGCACATTCCCAAACACTGGGAACGCTTATTCTGTTATACTAGAGTAATTAAAATAAAATTTGTCACTTGCAAAAAGCAGATGTTGAGGAATAAACGGTGATAAAGCAGTAGGGTTGCTGAACACTGAGGCTGTCGTTCTTTTATATTTCAATTTGCAGAAATGAGGCAATCACTGTCACGGCATGCAGGTTTTTCTCTGGCAGAACGTGTGGTCTACCACCCATTTCATTACATCTGAACAAATTGTCAACTGGCTTCAGGGAATTGCTGTCTCTTCTCGGCTGACGCAGACTGTTAATCCTCCTCTATGGCTTGCAGTCATGATGCCATGCAAGGTCAGCTGTGTTGTAACCAACCAGGTCAGTCTCTGCCCAGGACATCAGGCAGCGCCAGAAAAGCCCAAAATGCACAAAATCAGATTAAAAAATACCTTTATCCCTCACGCTGGGTTCAGTTTGTTCAAACTGTGAAGCAAATATTAAACGCTAACTGAGCTTGTGGGTCGGTAGTTTCTAACTTTTTGAAGCAAAAAAAAAAAAAAAAAAAAAAACAGATTTTCACCACAGTATTAATTTGTGAGGTAGAGCAGAGCAGAGGATCAGAGTGAACAAAAAAGTACTGATTTCTTTTTTTTTCTCAGCAGCTTCCTTTAATTAGACATGGAAAGCTGCTGTGACACTAATTTAGTTCTTCTGTGTGTCTCCACGCACGAGCTGCTGAGATATACAGTATGTTTGCAGGGTTTCACTGCAACCAAACACCACACCAGATGCTTTCACCAGTCAGTTGCACTGCGTAAGCTATCAGTGAATTTATTTGTGTGTTTGGTTGGGATCAAAGCCTACATGCTCATCTCTGGATGACGCAAGTAATTTAAAAAAAGGTATTTTTGTTGTTATGGAGCTGGACCCTTCTTAGATATTTTATGCTTTAGGCCCTAACAACTTGTGTTCTCAGTGAACTTCATTATACGAGCAATTGAGCCTACGTCACATAATTATCTGCCAAAGTCACAAAAGTTTTAGTTATTTCACATGACAGATTTCTCTATCAGTGCTCTGTGTGTACATATTCATCACCAATTTGCTTTGATGAAGCAGATTAACTTTAGTTTTAGAGCATTAAAAAGAAACCCATACTACTAGGCTTTCAGGATCTTTAATATTTCTGAGATTTCTATGAAATATCATTTCTAACTAGACAAACTTAATGAGTTGACCTTGTATCTATAGCTTCGACTCAACAGAGCAACACTCTTTGCCATTTAACTACTGCCTTTAAATATATGTTTATACAACACAAGAGAACAGTTCATTTTCTCCCTCAAGGCCTCTGTATTTACACCTCTGACGTAACTATGAATCACCTTGATATGATGTGATTTTTATTGGGCCAAGTAATACCATGGCTCATCTTTATAACCTTTATATCTACCAGGAAATACCTGTGCAAGCTCATGACACACACTGGGAGCAGACGGTTTTATCCATTACACAATATCTGTAGCTGTCATCTAGGCTCATATGTTGGCCAGGAATCCACTTTTCCCAGTATGAGACAGAATTGTGAGGGAGTAACTTAAAATTAAATTATAAACAGGGAATACCGATCTTACGCTGTGATGGATTTCCCCTTCAAACAGCGAGCTAATAGTTACAGAGTGCTCTCCAAAAAAAATCATGACATGGAGCTAAAAACAACTTTGGCTCTTGGATCCAAGCACCTTTTATCTACCGTGCAATACAACAGCTGTCTGGGGGAAGCACTTGTCATAGTTACTGCTGTTGCTATGAGACAACAGAGCGCTGTTTTAATGTGCAGAGGACTTCAGCTAAAACCTGAAAGATTTCAACTTTCGGGGCGCCAAGTGTTTACCGAGTGCGAGAGACGTTCTGCTGATCAGAGCAGCAACAGGAGGCATGTCTTTACATCTGAAAGCACAAGGTGAAGTCTCACGATCCAGTGAGTCCCACTTTAGGTAACCTAGCAACGAACATTCATCCACAGGTTTCTGCATATCTGTACAATATCAACACTCATCTCAAGGTGAATTTAGATGCTGTGGTACAGCGTGTAACGGTTGAAAAAATGTTATTTCGCTGTAAAATCATCCAAGTGTCAGTTCAAGGCTGGAGTCTTGACACACATTACTTTATGATATTGCACAACATCAATACTTGTAGTTGCTGCCATCAGGCCAAAGGTTTGAGGAAACAACTTAACGCATCACATGCACAATAAAAGAACAAAAAAAACAAACTAACTAAACTACACTGAATTCTCATGATCACACAAACACTTTTAAACATGAAACTGTGCAGGTGATGACCCCATATACTCACCACAGTTGTTAGGAAACACAGTTTTACATGACCTAGTGACCCAGTAAACCACATCTGTGGCCCAGCAACACAAACCTAACTAGATAAAACGAGATACAAAGGTTGGAATCTCTCTGGTCTCTACACGAAACTGTGGCTAAAACAATCATTGATCATCAACGGGAGGCAAGGAAGAAAATTGTTTGTGCCGGACGATGAGATCGATTTCAATTTCTTCAGTGTTTGTGCAGAGCAAAGGTGGCTCCAGGGCACGCTTAGCCTAGCTTAGCACAAAGACTGGCAGCAGGAAAAAACTGCGAGGCTAAACAAAATTGAAAAACAGAATCCTGAAAAATGCTCCTTAACACGTCCAAATCTGTCTTATTTAGACTTTATCTTGTCTCCTTTGCTCAACTGCTTTTTATTGATTCGTCTGAGAGGACGTTGAACATGCAAATTAAACAATTAACACATTTTGGAAACTCGCTTATAATCAATACTAGTATGTTGAAAAGTGCAGGGGATGCATATCATATCTGTGTGAATCAGATGTATGCATGACTACTGCCTAGTGTGTTTTTTGTCAATTCAGTTTCATTGCAGTGAAAAATAATTGTTGTTGTTTCTTTATGTGAGGCTAGAAAGACTCATTGAGAAAGAATTGCTGCAACATGCCTCCATATATTCACTCACCACTCCACCTTTAGGCTCATAAACAAGTCGCACACTATTCAACATTAAACCGGTGAGGTGAAACGACCTGCAATGCAGCTACAAAGTCTGCCTATAATGAGTCACTGCAAGGTGACTTCCTCTACTCTTTTGAATCTGGCACACTCCTCAATGGATGTCCTTACTACATAACCGTCATACACACACACACACACGCATACGCTGCATTGAAGTGATTGATCGGGTTTTGTCACAATTAAGTCTTTGTGAAAAGTCAACATAAAGTTCAAGCCTCATCGTATCAATTCACAAACCACATGAGGTAGTAGCAAGTACGACCTTCACTTGTATAAAACCCAGTAACCATGTCTAAACAACACTGTAATAAAGATTAAACCGGGATTACAAATCTTGAACAGTCTAAACATTTCTTTTGCTCGTAGTAACTTCAGCAGTCAGTGTATGGCATGAGGACAGGGCAGCAGTGTGAGGTTGGACTGGATTGCTGCAGTGCCGGCCAACAGAGTGAGCTACAGTAGCTGCCCGGGCACAGAGCCCATCATTGGGTTGAGGGGACGAAGGGGAAATCTGAATTAGATAGAGAGGGAGTTGGAGATAAAGTGATGGATAATTAGGACCAGAATTAATTTTTTTAAAAAGAGGGCATACAGTAGAAAAAAACAGGCAAAGATAGATTCTGTTCTATTCATAAACAATACACTGAGGGAGGTACAAAAGGGAACTGGTGCCAGACAGTAAAACAATATCTTAAAAGAAATGATTTACCTTCAGCCCTGCTCATTTTACTGTGTGGGGGGTTGTGAATCTCCTGTGTTGCAGGCATTGCATGCATTTTCATATTTGTGTCGATATAAAGAGTCACAGCTTTGAAACTACGAAAACAAGCAATTATTTCTGGTTGTAATCTATAAACTATATTTATTTATCTTCTCCTTGCTCAAAAAGGTGTCCAGCAGCATGGAAATTTTCCATGTCAACATTACTTTTCTGTCAAAAGGTGCTCCACTGATGTGCCTGCTTTGGACTCGCGGGATTCCAACAACATTCCTGGGGAAATCACACAAAACGGTGCGAGATTATTACTGCAGATGTGCCAGTCTCACACAGCCACTTAGACACCACTCTCCTGTTTCAGTGGAAAGTCACGTCTAGCAAATAAAAAGTTGATCTTTGAGATGCTTCCAGATGCAGAGCACACACACACACACACCTACTGTGTGATCAGTTGCAGGGCAGACAGGACAGAAACATTAAACAATTCAGATTGAAATTAAAATCATTTCTGTTTCTAAATTTGAATTAACGACATGCAGATTACACCACTATGATACCTGTAAACTGTGGTTTAAACAGTCAGTCGACTTCAAAATGAGTTTTGAAATCCGTCATTTGGTCAGCCACAAATGTCATGCCACAAGGGAGCAGACGCCACATAAAGCGTTCAGCATGAAAGACTTGTGTGATGCCAGAAAGTACTAGTAGAACTTGGATAGTTGAAGCCAGTCGTGCAGGTGTCAGTCAAAGTAGAAAAAAGATGCCCTCTGCTGTTCAATACTCACTTTAACATCCTTCGAAAGTACAGATTTAATGTACAACCACATGTCAGAGCGTGTTTAAAAAGTAAGTAGTAAAGTAAGTAGTTTCTGTGACCTCATATATTTCCTTTACTTCTCACTGAAGTAAGTGGGATCATTTTATTTATGGACATTTAACAAGAAACGAAACAAGTCTGAATTTAGACCGCGACCTTTAGGCTGTGTCTGACGTCCCAGTATGCGTGGGTTGAGGGCGCATTTCAAAATGAAAGAAAGTTCAGACCTAAAAACACTCAATTACTCAATATTTCACACGTTGTGAAAGAGCTGAAAGGACAAAGAAAAAAACAAAAAAAAAAACAAAAACGGTGTCACGTCTTATTCTGAAACTATTCATTTGCTGTTTCGCCGTCTTGTTTTGAAAGAGAGCAAAAGGCCAGAAAAGGCACTTTGTGCTCCTAAACAGAAAATGTGACAGAGGCCAGATTCAGCCACTTTAAGGCTGCTGGTCTCCAAGGTTACGACGCACAAAACAGTTGCTAGAATATTCAAAGCCATACAGACACTAATTGTAGACATTAGTAAAGAGAATCCTGTGCACACAATGCGTGTTCACTGAGCTTTGAAACATAGGAGAAAAAAACAAAAACAAAACAATGTCAGTGTAAAGTGGTGGCCAGCTGCACACTGAGTCACAGATGGTTCGCCTGTATTTACCTTTCGTGATCCACTTAAACATTACAAGCAAAGCATTGAAGTGAACACCGGCTTCATTAGGCTTACAACAACATGGCTACAACAGAATCTGTGAATCATCGCAGATAAAATAAACATGATGTGGGCAGAAATAATAACCTCTCCAATATTTTATGTAGTTCACAGAGACTCGGGCTTACAGTCTGAACCCACTGTCACTGTGTTTACTTGCAGCTAACCAGTTTTCTGTAATCGTGGAGAGGATTGAGAAAACTGATATTTCCCCAGCCCTGATTTCTTGGTCATGTATAGACGTACCCGCGTTTGTAATCAGCTTTTTCCTGTGCATGTGCACATGTGCATACCAAACACTTGCTACGGGAAGAAGGGAGAGCTTATTTTCTATTGCTACAACTTAAAATAAATAAGTAATGCATTTAAGGTAAGGTCAAGTAGGAGGAAAATCTGATTACAGTGCATGTTAACCTGCAAAACCTGATTTCTTTCAGCAACCTGGTTTGTTGTGTTTATATAAAGGTACTGGATGAGTGAACAAGTAATGCCACTTACTAAGGAGAGAAGAGAGTGTTACGATGCCTTTGAGCAAGTCACTCAGCTGCTCAGTGGCAAACAGGTAGAGGACTACCCAAGTGTGAAGGCAAGAAACAGTGTGTGAATTGGGAAAAAGCTGGAAAAGAGCAAGCGTGCTCTGTCAACTTTCCACAAAAGGTTGTCAAGGACATAAACAAAATCCATTACATCATGTCTCTGCTCTTTGTTGCAAAGGACAGGATTCCTGAGCGCTAAGGCAAACCCCTTTCACCTGACTGAAGTCATGACATCATCCTCACAAGATGTGCAAACAGGAAACATTAAAGAGGCGTTGTCATGGAAACGCTGCAACTTGTCTTCAACAGCGACAGATGGATACAATTCAGACCGAGTTCACAGACCGACTTTAGTTCCTCCTTTATGTGTCGCAAGAGGGGAACAACAGTCGGAAAGCAGAGACACGCTAACAGACTACGGGCTCTGTATCTGCTCGTAGTGCAGCAATACCGTGTTCACTGACGTAACCGAAAACACACATCTAATCCTGCAGGGCCACAAAAAGGGAAGAAGCGAAGCGAACAAAGCGACAGTTGAATAAATTGGAACAGTTTCATTCACCTGGCAGAAGAATGCCAAAGAGAGAGAGAGAGAGAGAGAGAGAGAGGGCCAGGAGAGCTTTAAATAGAAGTGAATCCATGAGAGCACACAAAGGAGTCAAGGCTGTCAGTAAATTGGGAATGTCAAGAGGCCAAATTGAAGTGTTGATTAGAGGCCGAACCTACAGCTTCCTGAACAAAGAGCGAAGGAGATGAAGATTGGGGAGGATTATCTTGCTCTCATTCATTACAGAGGCGGTGAGAGATTGGATTGTCCCGTTAATGTGTGTGTGTGTGTGTGTGTGTGTGTGTGTGTGTTGGTGTAGGATTCAATAAATGAAAATGAATGACGAACGGGCGACAAACAAACAAATCAGCTGCACCAAACGCTTTGGTATTCACTCTGGTTTTAGTGTCTTATTCTACGTTATAAAAAACATGACGTGCCACCATTTTTATCGCTGCACATCCAACAGATAGAATGCAATACGTCTTTTCCCTCTTCTATCTTTATATATATAAAAAAACAAAAAACAAATAAAGAGGGCACTTGTGTCTGGGAAAAGTGTGTCTCACAATCATAGTCTAGTCCGTGGCAGCGTTAAACGTGGGATTTATGGGTATATAAAAAGCGACTGCTGAGCTTTCAAAATGGATTTCAGCTCCTTGGCATTCCTCGCTCGCATAAATTTCTTTGAAACTCAGTTGCTGGTGTTGTGGTGCATACTGTAACTGACTGCAAAGCAAAACTGGTCAGTCAAAATGTTTCGCTGCTGTTCAGAGTGTATTTTTGGAAAACTAATTACATTCTAACAGATGGACCAACTCCTAAAAATGACACGGTGGTAAAGTCCTAATACAGTAAATGCAATATCTTTCCACTAGCACTTGTGTCTGGATAGATTCTCCCCTCCCCACATACGCACACTTGGTGTGGTGGTGGAACAGATGAGGGGAAATGGATCAGCCCTGACAGAGAACAGGGATAAATGGGGAGATAATCAGGTGTGAAATCACTGAATTTCTTCCTGTAGTAATTCAGTCGGTCTCTTAGTGCCTCTCAACGCACAAGGCCATTCCTGTTTCGCACAAAACTAATGGTACTAGTCGCAGAGCTGCTGCTGGTACGGCAGGGCAATGTTAACAAGTCAGCTCCCACAGGTTTGCAGCTACTCCCAGAGACGCACCAGCATTCAGGATTTCGTGCTTTATCTCTCTTTTCCACAGAAGTCCATTTTTACACCTTCATCCTTTCCCCCTGAGCTTCATATTACTCCCACCTCTTGTTGATCAGTCATCATAGATCTGTCCTTAGGTCTGATTCCACCTCTCTATCCATCTCCATCCCTCCGTTTCAGCTGTTATCAGGTTTTAAATGCATTAAGTATGTTATCCGAATTATAATGTGCTCAAATAATTATGCAATAAATGGTAATGTCAGCTAAAACACGATGCAATGTAGAACTACTTTTTTTTGTTTTTGCTGTGGCTGAAGTTTTTTCTCAACAATCCAAAATTTGTGGTAAAAATATTCACTTGACAGTTGGTAACTAAGCTAGCGTGGCTGGTTGTTAGCTGGCAGCAGACTGGCAGGAAGCAAACAGTAGATTTGGTGTTGCACATGGACTCCTTGGAGAGTTAGAGTGGGCTTGCATGGGGAAACAAATGCGCATGCTACAGACACACAAAGTCCAACTTTTGAGCTCTGCTGAGAGAATACATTAATGTTGCCTGAAATTAATTAATATGTTCAATATTCCATATCCCACACTGCATACTGTCTAAGGGAAAGTGCTTATTTTAATGGATAACAAAGACCAGAATTGTCTAATTTTCAGATTAAGATGACCCAAACTACAAACTCTGACAAAATAAAGATAATGACATACACTCATTTAGCAAAGGTCAGTGGGATTGCAGAATTAATTGAATCATCTGCATGTACAAGACAAATTCATTCAAATTTAAATGTGTTATAGCACTAAAAGAACCAAAGGTAACCAAAGAATTACACTTTTTTACATGTATTGTCCTTCAAAAGCTTTCACCATCCAGCTTTTTATATCTGTGGGGGACTCGGGTGAAGGTGTTTGCAGTCAGGTTGCTATAGAGACCACTATATATGTGAATATATGTGAGGCAACGTCATAACAATACCACTGGTTTCCTGGTCAGGGTACGAATCAAACCAGGAGTTAATCTGTAATGACAATCCTAACCCTTTTTCATAATGTCACCCATTACTTGCGTTGAACAGGATTAATGTCAAACACCTGTGTTAGTGCTCATTAGTGAGAGCAGGTCGACATCGCTCTGCCCTCAAGGTGCTCATAAAAACAGGAATGGATCAATAAAAGCCGTAAATGTGGTGGAATCAATGAGTGGAAACAGAGGCAAAAATACAGAAAAAAAACAGTAGTGTCTAGTCACCAAATAATTGAGGATAATCAGCTTTTTTTGGAGTCCTGGAGTGACTGTAATCTTACTTTAGGAAAATGGTTTATTTAATCCAAGACTGAATCATTAATTAATGATTAACAGAGAAAACCAATTTCAGTTAATCTGGTTTTACAAGCATACAAGTGTCCTGTGCTGCAGTTGATCTGGTTAAAAAAAAGAAATTAGTCTAGCTTAATCAGAGGCTGGGAATTAGTCTTAAAGACGGACAACTGAAGTTAATCAGTTGTCTAATGATTTCATATATTCCTGTATAAAAAAAAAAGATGCTTCCTCGCTTGGATCAGTGCTTTCTATAAGTTCCACAGTGTTACATTGTGGTGGGCATTACACTGACTCCAAGTATGTGAATATTTGTCCAAAATACTAACTCATATTCTTGCACTCTTGACTTTACCGCAGTCCGTCAGAAACACTCGGTTATGCCTCCCACCACTGTGAGCAGCCCTTCGTTCCTCCATTACTAATCAGTTTGTGTGTCCTCCACAGAAATTACAGCAGTTAACATGACTTTCAATTTGCCCCTCGCTCACTCGTCCTCTTCATCTCTAATACCCCTCCGTTTTCTCTTTGTCTTTTATCATCTTGTCTCTTTCACTCTCCATTCAGGCTGCCACGCTTTGATCTGTGATCACTCGCACATTTCACAGCTGCCTTCATCTCATTGTTTTTTTTTTGTTTTTTTTTGGCTTTTCACATTCTCCCCATTTTGGGCCCTTTTCTCTTTACTCACTCTTGCTTTCTTTATTCAGACTCTCATTTTGTCTTTGTCACTACACAGCATGCAAAAATCACTATCTTCTTCTTTTTAGGCTTCCTGTTTTATACATGTTTCTCTATTTGTTCCTTCACATGCCACCCAGTTTCCCAACTCCTGCTCTTTTCTTTCTCTGTCTTGTTGCATTTTTTATGTTTTTTTTTTCATTGCCTCTTCCCCCCACCGCTCTCCCCTATTCATCTCTACTGTTAAATATTTGATTATGAGTGCACTGACATGACACCACTGTTCCCTGCTGGAGCTGAGGGTGTTTAGATCTCAAAGCGGAGGATGAAGAAGGAAACATGCAGCACTTTCAAACATACAACTGAGCCTCTTCTGTCACAGTGTTGTAGTGCCGTTTTTTAGAAGAGCCAGTCATAGACATTTTTGTTACATTATGTCAAGTAGAGTGAGGTCGCAAAACATAGTTGCAAAAACAGAAGCATCCCTCCAACAGGGATATTAAATCTGGGAAGATGTAGTTGATGTACCTATTTTGCAGAAGATATTAAGTACTGTGTCAGGCAGTGTAAATTAGCCACTATAAAAATGAGCACGATTAGCATCTGTAATGTGTTTTGTGCAGTTTATTGTGCAGGTGCAACCACAAACTGCTTTCTACATTTTAGGGAAAATTGGCCAGAGTTTAAGTCATCGATCAAACCTGAACTCAGCTGCATTAAAAGCATGTTAACATAAACAACAAACAGAGGCACCAAGAGCCAACACATCAGGGGAAAACCAGAGTCAAGAATGCACATGTGACCGTAAAGAAACAGGAAAACAAATCAGGGATGCATCGTAAGCACAGTGCAAGCCTTCATGCCTGCAGCTAGCAGCTAAGTTAAGCTAAAGCACTAACCCACTGACCCACATATCACACACACGCAGCCGTTAGTATGAAACTCTAGGGCTAGCTTGCTAACAACTGGGTTGCCAGTAGAAAAAAGGAGTCACTGTGTTCAGCAGGAAGATTTATAATTCACAACACTGATGAACATACCTGTAATGGAACAGGGTGAAACTGAAGTGCACCAAACCGTGCAGAGCTGAGGTAAACCCAGGACCAGTTCGACCAAATCAAAACATTTTCTTACTTACTGTAAGTGGCGTCCAAACATTTACATAGTTCAGATTTGTGCTGCAATGTGAGGCTGACTTGAATTTCACAAAATTACGACAGCGAAGTGGTTTTTCCAGAAGCGGTTTCCCCCACAGCTACACAGCATCATGTGCAGACCTCCCTGTGGATGGTTTTATTTGGGACTATTTCTTTAGCAGAATGTAGCAACACAGTTGTTTATGGAAGGACTCATTGCTGTTGAGATCTCCTGATGTAATTTTTCGGGGCTCTGAGCAGCGCAAATTGAACTTTTTTTCATCTCCATTGTATCATGGCAGAAATCTGAGAGAAGAATATCTTTAAAAAAAAAACAAAAAAAAACTCAGATAAAACCAAGACCATGTGTGTGACTTATACCACAAGGAGCAACTGAGATTGTTTGTTGTGTGGGTGAAGCAACATTTTTACTGGAGATTTCTATCTAAAACACAAGATACAATCATCATTATAGAAATGACTGAAGAGATGAATATTTGGTCTGCAGCGGGAAGCTGAGTTATTGCGAGAGCAACAAACTGAGACAGAACTCATTTTAGAGTATTTAATTTCAGATGACTCAAAGAGACAATGAAGACATCAACTAACCCTTTAAGCTTTTATATAGACAATTCTGTAAGTAGGCAACCAAAATCTGGCCAATTGATCCATTCAGAGTAGCCTGATTCCTCTATTTATTTGTACCTGACTGTACTGACAAAATAGCCATAATTTCATCAGGTAAGTTCTGACAAAATGAGGACACCAGCATGGTACTGCTGGACCTTCATGAAAACTAACTGGCCATGAATGGATGTCAGTTTTCTCTAGTTTTGATGCATGGAGCAGCAGCAGCAGCAGCAGCAGCAGCAGCAGCAGCAGCTGGTTTAGGTCTGACCTGGAGTTTATAGTCTTGTGTGTTGCAGACTAAATAGACGGGAAGAGGGAGGGAGGTCAGAGTGTCAGACTGGCTTACAGGGGGGTCACTTCTCGTTGACAGATCTGCTGGAATGTGATGCCAGAATAAGCCTGCGATTGTGATTTTAACTATTAAGTATGAATTAATCCCGGCCAACAAAAACCTGGTGTTAGTATTTTTTGTCTATGTGCTGCAAATGCCACATCTGGAAGTCCAGCATCTTTATGTGTTTTTGTCATTTTTCACACGGCACAGGTAAAACAGACAAAGTGTCAGTGCGGGGATGTGGGTATGCTGCAATGCAGTTCTGAAACTTCTATGAAAATATGACAATTTTCCATCTTAAGTCAGCTCAGGAAGCCGATCAGCTGAGAGTCAGCATCACACTGCCTCATTCATTTTATCCCACACAACTGCACAGCTCCACTAGCTCTCCATTTTTTGTCCTTATTGTTTACATCCTCCCTCTCCCCTCGGCCTTTGCATTCACCATCCATCTTTGGCCTGACAGAACTTCAGCATGGTGTATTGCTACTCTGAGATCTTGATTGACCTGATTTTACTTACTTCTCGCTGATGCAACTCTCTCTGCCTCTCTGTCACCTCCTCCCTCATCTTCTTTCAACCCAACTTCCCTGTCCCTAATGTTTTCTCCTCTCTTTGCTTCTCTCCCAGTTTCGAGACAGTAAAGACAGTCTCAGGCTGAAACTGCTTTGTGCTGGTGAATCATATCACAGCCGCTGGGTAAAGAACCTTTAATGTCAGAAAAGACTATGCATGTATTAAAACCAGTCTCCTTAAAATTGGATTTACAAAATCTTCACCAGATAACACATATGCACCCAACAGTGGCCCCTAATAGCTTAAAACATGTCTGAAATTATATTCTGGGTGGTTTGTGTATTAGCTGATAAGGACGGCAACATAAAGCTGCCAGATTTTGCAGTGGAGTTCAGTGTGATGTGTGGTTCAGTACAAAGCGAAGAGAGGAAGGAAAAGAGAAAGAGGCACATATCAGGGCTGAAGCTAAGACAGCTCCCATTGTACCGAATCAAAGCGCTGCTAATTGGTACAATTATAGAGACGGGACAAGAGAGACAGACATGCACACACACACATACACACACACACATCAGACAGAAGCAGACTGAGAGCGCGCTTTAAAGGTAACAAAATAAATTAGTTGTACATGTTTATGTAATGTATGTAGCAACAATTAAATGAAATATATGCTATCTGGGAAACAGATCTGTTCACTTCTCGATGGAAGAGGAGAAATTCTTTGAAGTCGGAGCGCTGGAAGGATGAATAATTTACATCACATTTACAGGATAATGCAGTTTGAACCTCGCTCAGCATTTCTTTGCATTAGCGCTTATTACGCATACTTATCTGACCCGGACTGCCTCGTGTGATTGGGACTACCACGAGCCTGGGGTGCCGTCGGTTATATGTCTCACTGGTTATGTGCGGTGTTACTGCAGGAATGGGAGCAATGATCTAAAGGTGGAGCAAAGTGATGATCAAGTGCTCGTGGTGCAACGGGGCCTGAGCTGGTTGATGAGAAAAACAAACAGTTTGTGGTGAGGAGACGGGGTGTCTATAAATCTCTTTTTAATACCCTGCCGTCGTGTTGTTTCCCCCTCACAACAATAATTCACAAACAATCCAATCGTCACTTCTCGTGGGAAGGCCTGTTAGATTAAGTCATTACTGAACTACCATGAGGATTTTTCATGACCAGATACACATGCTCATAAAAACACAGAATAGATTTATCGTTTTGCTTATTGGGGTTTAAACTGTCTCACAAATACACGTCTCTCATGTGAGGCAATAAGCAATTAGGCAGGGAAGAAAGCGGCAAAAGACAGCTACGCAATACAATATCCGCCGTTCAGGCTGACTACGTACTGCTGCTTTGCCATTCACAAACACTCCTACACTCACTCCTACAACAGTAATTATGACTTCATTCTCACTATCCGAGTCATCTGAGTCGAGTGGGCCAGACAAGCTGATTCAATTCAAAACTGATAATGAACAAAGTTTCTACACAGATACCCTGTTTGCCCCCTCTACTCTGCTACAAAGGGAGCACCCTGAGGCTGTTTACTTTACCTCTGAATGAAATCTTGAGATATTACACTCATCACAGTTTTTGTTTCAGATTCAGAGTGACAACTGGAGCACTAATAATACACAAAAAGACCTCTCAGCCATGAATGTGGTTGAGTGTGAATGGAATGAGAAACCAAAAGCATTTCAGATTCGGTGGTCAAAGTGGATTTCCCCTACCTGAGGCCCGTCTCTCAAGTGAGCCTTTGTCCTGTCTGTGCAGGCACACATAAACACACACACACAGACGATTTCATTTATTTTGTTTCTGTGTTTTGGAATGCATAGTTGAATAATTTAGTATATTTTAGATTTCCAACAGGAGACAACACTTTTATAGACTGGTCACACTGGTTATTAAACAAGAACAAGAAGTTCTGCGGTGAAATCGTGCAAAGTTAGCTGAACTTGATGTGCAAATTTGTACTGTTGACCAACAGCAAGCCATCTGGACAATGCTGAACTTTTAGAGCAGCAGAGAGCTGGAAAATCCAAAACAGAGGAAGGAATTTAACAGACAGGATTCAATAGTACATGTATGTCTTCTGAATAAACTGTGACTTGTATATCACACTTCAATATAAGTCTTTCATACAAATTACATACAATCCAAAAAAACATGGGAGTCTCCATGGGAGTCAGTGACCCAGTACAGAGAAAGTAGAAATAAGATTGGGAAGCCCTGTCTACTGCTCGCATAGCAACCACGGACAGTATAAAGAATGGACAGTGTATGCGTGATGTCACCCACAGGTTTCAAAAGAGCATTTTTAAAGCCTGGGTGCTCAAACAAGCCACCTGTAACAGCTCCCACCAGTCAATCAAAGCAGACACGCTGTTAATGTGCATAATTTTAAGCCTTAATATAATTTGAATAGGTGACTTTAATAAATATTCAGACTCAGTACAGCTCTCAAATGGCAGAATTGTATATCAGAGACCAAAACTGTTTTTTGTACCAGGTTGTAAATATGTTTAATTCTGCTGTGAAGTTGGACATTTTAACATGGGGACTCATGGAGATTGACTTGTTCCGTAGCCAGCCTCAAGTGGCTGTTTGAGGAACTGCAGTTTTTGGCACTTCCACCTTGGCTTCACAGGGATTCACTCCACAGACACAGAAGCTGCTGCTTGGTAGCAACCTCCAAGAATCAAATATTTAGTGAAGACACGCTGCATTCACTGTGCCTTTTTCTTGTGTAACCTTTAATCTTTTTAAATGTTTTGTACTCTGATCTGAAATGTGTATTTTTAAATTTCTTGCTGCCTGTGCCTCATTCTTCCAGCTTTCTCCACCTCCACCCTTGTTTCCTATTCCTTAGGATACACCTGTCAGGATGAGCCTTTCAGCCTCCACTCCGCTGTGCACATTTTCAACAGTCAAAGCTCATTTCATAGCATGAAGTCTATACGCTTGTAGAAGTGAAAGCTTTGAACAGACTCAATATTCTCCATATTCTCCAAGGTGGCCCATCACATAAACCTGCCGTGAAATCCAGCAGATGGCTCCATAAATGGAAAATGGCTGAAGTGAGGTGCTTTCAACAGCCAAAGCGTGTACTTTGAACTAAGTCTGAGTGTAGATTACCAGACATCACACAAACAGTCGGGCAGGACTTAAACCAAAGGTTAAGAAATTCAAGTCTGAAGATTGAGCCAAGTGTTTTGTGTGTCATTCTGATTCATATTCTGGTTGGCCAGCTGCTGTTTTAGGACCAAAACATTCAATTTGAAGCTACGATGAGGCTCTTGGCCTCTTTTTAAGGGTAGAAAACAGGCTCTTGATGTGGTGGTGGTCCCTGAGAGCTGCGAACTTCTAAGAAAAAAATCGGAAGAATTTGAGACGATTGGACAAAGACAAATCAGACGTAACAAACTACAGAGAGAGAGAGATGGGTTTCCTTTCAGCTTTCTACTGATTAACAGACAAAAACACCCTGTTGTGATATCAAATAAGACCATGAGGTTCTGCAAACATGGGGGAAGGGAGGACGGCCAGAGTCAAATCATGAGCATGTTTTTATAAAACACTTTCCCTTCCTGGAAGGTGTGTGTCCCTGTGTGTGTGTGTGTGTGTGTGTGTGTGTGTGTGTGTGTAGGTGTCCATGATGTGTGTCTAAGAGCTCTTCTAACAAGCTGTTCAAAGAGTAACTCTGTTTAGACTGCGATGGGAGGAAAGGGCTGCCTCTTCTCTCATAACACACACATGTGGACAGACAGTGGGAGTCAAACAGAATGCAGTCTCCTGAGAACAAAACACACCATATTTGAGCACCTAGACCCAAAGAAGACAGAATAACTGCTCTTTCTGAACTCGTCTACCTCTCATACCTGCTGAAAGGCCCAGCTGTTTTACACTCAGACGGACAGCTGCGAGACATAGTGTTGTTACTATCACAAACTATTTAGTGCAGAACAAACCTTTCTAACTGATAATGATAGTGACCCAAACACAGCCAATGAAACAGTCAAATTAACAGCAATATGGTGCAAACATCTGCAGGTGCTATTTTTAAGACGACATGTGAGTAATTTATCTGTTAGTGCTTCCTAGGCCTGTAGATCTGAAGACATGAGTCTGAGAAAAGCTCCAACGGGGACAGGAGAAAATTAACTTCACATCCAGGTCAGTTCCTGTAGGACTAAAACATATTAAAATGTACTTAATCCAAAAACAGAGGTCAGCCATACGGTAACAGTCATCCTATCCTCCTAATTGTCCACAACATGTCTGCAAATGTCCATCATCAATACTTAACTGTTCAGTAGAAAACAAATTCCTGTCCGTCTCTAAAGACTGAACAGAAAACCCACATTCACAGGGATAAATAACTTTTGTCACATATTTGCAGTTCAGCTTGAACCAAAGCAACGGCATAGAGAAGTTTTCTACAGAACGAAACAAGACACTGTAAGATGATGACACAAGATGAGACAGTTAAAATTCCGCCGCAACTTTTCCTTTAAAGAAACTGCTGCTGCTCTTGAGGATTGCAGTACGTGTGGATTACCCACTATTACCAAACTCACTTTCACCCTGTTTGCCGCCAAAGAAATGTACAATCACCGAGTTTACAGAGTTACATAACAAACTGAAGTGTGATGACATGTGGTGACATGACACAACTCAACTGGGCTACCATCACTGCTTTCTAATTCTTGTATTAACAGCCATCTAACTAGGATTTGTTGAAAGGGTCATTCAGCTGGGTTAAAAGAAGAAATGAATTCTTGTATATACAGATATCATGAAATATCACCACTGAGTACTCTCCTTCAGTACTCAACCAAGCTCGTAATGTGTCATTAGTGTAGTATATGATACTTACGATCCAAGCCGTTGATGTACTTCATGGATATCTCACAATGTCCCCACACGGCACTGACGACAGGATACAGCTTCTTGCCTTTCAGTCCTCTAAATGCGACTCCTAGATACTGTCCATCCACCATGAAGCTCAGTGTCCCTTCGTCCATGTCTAGAATCACTAGCAGAGAGTCCGGCAGGGTGAACGACTCCTCCGGCTCCAGGAAACAAGGGTAAGTGGGCATTGAGTTGTGGGCCCTGTTCTTACTGTCATGGTAGAGCCTGTTGCGTCCCAGATCCCAGCCCCAGGATTCACAGTCCGACCCCACCAATGCCGTGTACCCAACAGAATGTAAAGGAGCATCTAAGGTCGCCACCCCAACCACAGCGTGGGTGCCACGCTGGCGGGAGGGCCAGTGGATCTTCCACACGTGGAGACCCCGTGTGTATCCAACCCGACCCCGGATACAGTCCGTGCTCTGAGCAACCGGGTGGCGGTGAAATGTCAGTTTGTCCTCCTCTTTGATAAAGATGTTTAGCGAGCGGTCGTCAGGGTTCCATGCATGACGGAGCTGGGTCTCCAGTCCAGCACATGGCATGTCCAGCAGGAGATCCAGTCTGGGAGGTTTGGAGAAATCTGGATCCCTCAGTTCCGGGTGCTGCCGGCGGTGAGCCGAGGGCCGGTAGGATGGGGAGCCACCGCTTTCCCCGCGACCATCTACCGATTTAATGCCGCCAGAGATCTTCTGTCCCATGACTACGACGGATGGGTTGACAGAAGGAAGGGGGGGAGGGCGGTGTTTGTGCAGATGGGTGCTGCGCTGCGTAGAGCTTGACGTTACCTCATCAATGCGGTGGAGCTGAGGTGAGAGTTCCTAACAGGAGAGTGGTGGAGGGAGATGAAGGAGGTGGTGATGAATGAAAGACGTGTGCGATCTGGTTTCATGCCACAAATGTCTTCAGAAAGACAGATCTGCTGCCACTCCTAAAGGGAGAAGGACAAGAGGGAGAAAGAGATTTAAAAATAGGTCTTAACCCTTGAAATGATTCATTGTTCTTGCAAACCATAGTCTCAGGACTGAGCTAGAAAAAGAGATACAAAGAGAGATGGTGACTGAAAGAGAAAAGAGTAACTGGAGGAGAAAGAGAATGCTGAGCGTTGGCAAAACTCCTTGTTTCACAGATTTCATGTGGCTTTGTTTCGATCGGAATAAACAATGAAAAGGATGCACGAGTATATACGTACACACACACACACACACTGGCACGCACGCATTTCCTCTGACTCATCCTGCATCCTCCCAACAAAGTCATATGCCAATACCAATACATGCATGCAGCCCTGCAAACATTCCCCAGTTGTGCAACAATTCCCAGTTTTGATGCCTCCGCACTTTCATTTAGGTAATGTCATTTTAATGAGCATTGCCTGAGTCTGCAAAACTATCAACACGCAGCAGAAGGAACAACAAAACACCAGGTGATAATTTATCACCATTCCTCAGTGAAACAAAGTTGGAGAAGTCAGCTTGGAGAAAAGCCCTGGAAGCAGTTCATGCAGCCTCAATCTGTGCAACTGCCTGTTTGTTAATATGCCCGCGCATGTTTTTCTTTTTCTTCATTCTTTTCTTTTTATATGGCTGTGTGGCTCTTACAAATAAAAATATGTTAAAGAAAAAGTCTTACATCACACGTTATAAATAGATATGTGATACATGGTGATATGTAACAGTAGCAGGCAGGTTGTGTTCTGTCGTCTACATAAATTCTGGTGAGCAACAACCACTGTTAATATTGTAGTTTCATTTTTACAATGTAATTTCCTATTTTATGTCATTTCAACACAGTGTGATGTTTTCCAGTGTGGGTGAAGCAGCTTTAGTTTTGTTTTTACTCAGTTTCAGTTGAATTCATATTTTGGTTTATTTGGTATTGGTGACACTGTGTTAAAAACATCAGATCAGAAACCGTTTAAAAATGTCTGTGTTCACACCTCTTGATTTTTTTTTCGTGTCAAGTTTACACGTATGTAAAGAAAACACTGTTTCTAGATTAGTGTGGTTTAATTTCTTTACATCATCTAATATTTATTGTTATTTCAGTTATCAATCACTACTTATGAACACCATATTTTAGCTCATAAAGCCCACAGAGATGATCGCTCTCTCTCACGCACACACGCACACACACTCATAGAGACAGATCTGTGTGGTAAAACTGACGTAGTGATCTCTTCCAGGAACAGCAGCTGGTGCTTCCTGTTCACAGGAAAAGAGTCAGTCGCACCTCGGGCAAACAGGGAAGTGGATGACACAACGCTCTGCATGTCTCATCTATCTGCTGCTTGTCTTTACCACAAGCCTCAAAGCGCTCATTTATGTGAACACTGAACTGACGCTTCTTCTGGTAAGAGTGTCTCGCACCTACGTTTATTTATGTGTCAACACTGCGGGTGTCTTAAGATAGATAAAGAAGGTTAAACTCGGGTTGCTCTGTCGCTGACTGTACGGTATTATTATGTCAAATCCTGGTTAATGCTTTGTTGGTGTAGCTCTATTTAGTTCATTATCTCAATCTGTACATGAACCAACATGAACTGGAAAGCCAGTACTACACACAAAGGCCGCTGTTTGTATTCCTCTAAAAGCCTAAGCACAGCAACGTTAATAAAAATGCATACAGTGTTTTTAACTGAAGTCTGATGACACAGACACAAATATACCCACCAAACCAGTCATCCACGACACCACAGAGTGAGGTCATGGTGTAATTCGGTGTGAAATTTCTATGCCCTGCACACACACACACACACACACACACACACACACACACACACACACACCTCCGTCTCATTTTGGCCACTTGCATTTTCCCATTCTCTGTCTCCCTCATTCTGTCTCTCGCTGTGAATGAGGTCATGGCAGCTGGCAGCCAATGTGTGCCACCGCTCAGTTCACTCCTCGACGAGAGGGTTCAGCGCTCGGACACACACACACACACACTCAGACAGCTGCCTCAGTGTGTGTCATCACGGCTGGCAGGTGGGTTAAGGGTGGACACTGCATGGAAGATTCCAGATACTTTGCTTCCAAACTTCAGCCAAAGAAAACACTATTTAACACTGTACAAACTCTGCGTGTGTGTGTGTGTGACTCAGCTGGCTCAGTCGGGCACAGCATGCGGATGACAATCTGGCATTATGGGCTGTCATCAAAGGAGGCACTTGATCTCTGACCCTGTGTCGTCACGGTCGCCGTTGCGTAGTAACCTCTCAAGAGGCTGGCGGTGGTCTGGCGCGGCGTCTGCTGCTGCGAATTGCGGCAACATGTTTCAGCCATCTGTTGTTTACTTTGCCTCCATCTCTCTTTTCTTGTGCAGCCAACTCATTTAAGACCGACCACGCTCGCCCCCCCCCCTCCTTCCTCTCCCTTTCACTGTACTTTCAGCTGGATTAGACAGGTACGGAGGGGACGGAGGATCCAGATAGTGCCACACATATGCAGGTGATGCTAGGATTCACACATTCAGGGTTGCAGCTGACGAATATTTATCTATGAAAATGTTGATTTTTTTTAATATATTAAATAAATGATGAATCTTTTGGACTGGAAGATGAAATAATGAAATAAATCCAAAGATATTTAGATAAAAAAAATGGCAATCATCATTTTTTCCTCACTTATAGAAGCTGAAACTAGAAAATGTTTGCCATTTTTACTTGATGACTTTTCAAAACTGAATAATTTGTTGACTGACTCATTTTTTTCAGTTCTACTATGATTTTGAGCTTGGTCACCACTCTGTCAATGTCAAATAAGTCAACGGATGCTACAGGGGATGGATACTAAAGCAAAAAAAATTGTATTAGAATCTGTAAGAATGAGAAACAGGGAGGGAAGGGAGAGAGACAGCGAACAACTTGAAAAAAATAGAAATTATTTTAATTGAGAGAAGCGCAGCAAAAAGTTCAGTGAATCCGAAACAAAAATGAGCCGGCAAATGACATTAAAATAGAGTATTTTAAAAGCCTTGTCAAAAAGGTGGGGAAGGATGAGACGGGGGACACAAGTGTGCACCTGGTGTGTGGGCTGGCTTCATCTGGCTTCTGCTGCTGTACTACTAACAAGCTCCAGTCACTAAAAAGTATGTGAGGGCAGTGTGTGTGTGTGAGGGCAGTGTGTGTGTGTGTGTGTGTGTGTGTGTGTGTGTGTAATACTGTAGGATACAAGGACACAGTGTATGTGTGTGTGCGTGTGTGTCACAACTGTCCAAAAAGCTCTTACTGGGCACACACGCACACACACACCAGGGATAGGAAACTGTTGAGGAACCTCTCACTCATTCTGCACCACCCTCTGAGAACAGGCCAGATATGTCTGTGGGCTTTTCCACAGAAATCATGTCAGCCTCCCAGAGGATCCAAAGCGCTATGTTTAAATATGAAGCTATGACTAACAGAAACCAAATAATGTTGAATACAGTGTTGCTCTTTTTTGGATAGTGTCAGTGAACAGGCAGACAGGCGATGGGGAGAGAGGATAATGACATGCAACAAAGGTCGGCGGCTGGAATCTAAATGAGCAGCGGTTGCGATCATGCTGCATGCATTGTAACCAGTCGGCGCTCTGAAGAGTATTTACGGTATGTGATTGCTCATTTGTGTCTGAGATAGTCAATCAAGGACAACCAGTGACCAACAAGGCCACGGAGGATTAGAATTAATAGCCAGACAGTCATTCAGCTTTCCTGTTGCTGTGTTCATGCATCAGTGTCTGGTCTGAATGTGATGAACACACTTGTGTGTGTGTGTGTATGCTTTATCCTAGATCAGCTGGTCCACAAGTTATCCTCCAAGCCACCTGCACTACAGCACTGTAATAGCAGCAGAAACAGCTGTTGTCTCGCAACACTAATACGTCCATACAGACAATAGGCTCCACATAGCTGAGTCATACGTAGTCAGACATGAATATTTTATATGTGCCTTTAGGAATAGTTTGACATTTTGGGAACTCTATTGCTTAGATGAGAAGATCAATAGCACCGTCATGTCTGTCTGTTCAATATAAGCCTGCAGCCGGATAGCTTAGCTTAGCATGAAGACTGGAAACAAGGGAAACAGCTAGTCTGGCTCTGTCTGAAGACGGTATTGATCTTTTTATCTAACTCTCGGCGAGAACAGAGAACAAAATGCCAAACTATTCCTTTAAGAAATGTTCTTTCTCCTTCGAGCGACAAAGCTGAACTCCATTTCAAAGTTAATACACATGACTTGCCCCCAAGACCACTGCGACACCGGGGACATTCATTTGGAACGACAGTCCATGCAATGAAACATTTAATAAACTGTAACTAAAACCTGTCATGTGTTGGTTTCTGTTGTCGGTTATCACATGAGAAATTCAGCAGCTTCCTCCTGAAATATTGAGGAGTCTTGTCTTTTTCTGAGGCTGTGAGTCCGCATTAAAGTCTGTCAGCGGGGTGCGAAATGCACTTTGCGGCTCACCTTTCAAAGGTCAGTGAACTTGAATTAAACCAATTGTGCTGAATTCTGATTTAAGTGCAGAATTAAGTAGTTTGTTCATGTTCTGTTTTGAGAACAGGCAAAGGCCAAACTAATTTCATTTGTCTCATTAGAACAGATGCATTGTTGTCTTTGCTCACTCTTGTGTTCTTGTTTTGCCTTTTCACTCAAAGACTTTTATTCACCGGATAAACTAAGACCCTATCACTTTTCTACCACCATTACATAACAGATTTTAAACCACTCCGACCTTACTTGACCCTCGGCAAAATTACAGAGACTTTGCCTCATTCCTGTGACGTCTGAAAAATGAATCACGAAGTGGTCACTTCTTCCACTTTCCACTCCTGGGGGGGGGACATTTGGGCACCACAGTGTATAAAAACAGAGCACACATGAAAACACAAACACACGCAGGAAAACAGACACGCACATTTATATTATAACGCTTCATAGCAACAGCTGTACCCACTAGATTAAACAAACTACCATCCTTTCTACATTGCTGACATTCATTCCTACTGAGGGAATCCCTGGGTAGCTGAAGATGCCAGAGCTAGACATAAACTGTATCGTCTGGCTCCTAACAGGATGTCAAAATACAGACTCCAGGCTGGGACTTTAAACTTATCTCGCAGCTGATGAGAAGAAGTGGTGCGCTCACACAGACATCTTTGTACTTATTAGGCAGTTGTAGGAAATATCGCAACGTTTTTATGACTATGTCTTGTTTGTAGGCGTGGCTTTTTTTTATCTTTCCTGTTTCCTCACACGTCTATCTTCTCTGTTTTCAACAACTTTCTCTCATTTTTTTTCCCCACCTCTCCTCCATTTTTTCCTCACACATTTATTCCTATTCTTCTGTGCATTTGTCTCTCTCTCTCTGTCTGCCTTTGTCTTTCTCTTGGCCCCTCTGCCATACTATGCCAGTAAATCCATGGAGACTACAGCAAGAGCTGACACCCTCTCAATTGGTACAAATTATCTCAGGCCTGCCACCAAACGCCCAGGCAATCACCATGCGGAAATCAATGCGAGCTCAGCATGCAGGAAAAGCAGGGTCCGCAAAACACACAACACAAGCAAATTCACGCACAGCTGCATAGCGCGCGCACACACACACACACACACACACTGGCAGGCGCAAATCCCTCAGACAAAGATGAAATTGACTATGCACATATTGTTGGAAAAAAACTGACTTTTATACATGAGCCGTTGGTCGCCTTTGGTGAAATTTCCCTGATGCATCGCTTTTCGCTATTCCCATTCCCGTCAGAGGAGCAGAAGCGCTCTCTTTATTTCTTCCATCACAGTCTGAACTCTTTACAAAGTAACTCCAGTCATCGTCTCCCTAATGAATCATGTTCCCTCTCCCACATCTTCCTCCTCTGCTCACATTAATCTGCTCCTCTCCTGAAATGAAATATTCACTTCATAAACTCCCTCGCACTTTTTCTTAAATACTGAACTTGCCTCATGGTGATGAACTAAAGACTGAAACCAAACAGTTGCCAAAAAATAAAAATAAAATGTATATAGACGGGAAATGTGGAAGATGGGTGAACACACACACACACACACACACACACACACACACACACACACACACACAGAGTCGGCTACTAAGTTCTTATATTTCCTCACGTCTGCTGTGACACCTTAAAATCCATGGTGCCCTAAGGGAAGACTATTAGTGCTACAGTGATTGAGCACTCCTTTACGGACACCTACGCAAAACCAATTCATCTCTTTCTCTCTCACAGACACACACACACACACATGGACACACACACACACGCACATACACGAAGGCCTTGGCGATGCCATCCATAAAGCTCTCTGGAGTTGCAGTAGATTCAGGTGGCAGATTCACAACCCCAGCAGTAATGAAACTGAATCAAAAGTCTGCCTGAATGTGATGCACTGCTGCTGCCTCGCTCATTTAACATCCAAGCCGCACACACACAAGAGTGTGATGAAATGAGTCACACCCACAAACAGTCAAACAAGCCTCTTTTTTCTTTTCTTTCAGACTCTGTTGTGATGGAGTGACGTCTGGAATAGCATTTGGCTAATTTTGGTCGGTTTCACTGGGTGGTTTTAAACACTTACGGGAGGGAGACGGAGGAGCTGGGAGTTCTTTGTGGCGCTGAAATTAAAAGTCTGTTTATTTATGAGTCAACCAGCAGGAAATTCGAACAAGTCTTATAATTGATTCATTCGGTTATTTATTAAGCAACAAGACTAGAGTCTGTAGCCATGCTAGCCGCTCTGTGAGGCCATTAAATGCTGATGTCAGCATTCTCTGATGTTTAGCAGGTGATGTTATCATGTTGACCATCCTGGCTTACTGTGCTAACATGCTGACATTTGCTAATTAGCACAAAGCACAGAAATATAATTGTTTTCCAGACCAGCCAACATTGCCATCACTCGTGTCACACTGCAAAACACCAATTTTTTTGCAGTTTCTAGCTCTCAAATGTGAGATTTTCTGCTTTTTTCTGTTTTATATTGTTGTAAATTGAATATATTTGGGTTTTGGACTGTTGGTCAAACAAACTGAGCAATCTAAAGATGTCACTCTGGTAACTTGAGAAGAGCGTTTTCTGTTTTCTGACATTTTATATGACATGTTTTTCATAATGGACTGATAATGGAAATAATTGCAGACTTCTGTGACACACACACACACACACACACACACACACACACACACACACGATGATTGGGCCACTTGTCTCTCTCACCACGGTGTTCTCCCAAATTGCTCTGTACAAAGTGGAACAAAGGGTGCCTTGCCTGCCAGGACATTTGACAGGGAAAAGTACATTCACTCAAGCATGGACACACGCGCCATACACTCACAGTGATGATACTCAGAAACATCCTCACCGAGAGAGAGACAGAAAATGAATAGAAGGAGGGGATGGACATTTAAAAAAAAAAAAAAAATCGTTGCGGAAAAACAGCTAAATTTAAAGCTTATTTAAAATTGAGGGACTGACTATAAAAAGCAGGCAGAGGCTGCGGTGGAGGAAAGTCGTATGGATTTGGCAGAAATAAAGAGAACACAAACAATGGTAGAGATGCAGAGAGAGAGAGAGAGAGACGGAGGTCAGCAGCTGACAAAACAAAAGGATAAAGTCAAAAAGGAGGGCTGCTATCTCTCTATCCCAGGACGGACCACACAAATACACCTTCCCACCCCAATCCATAGACTAAACACAACACTGTGAGAGAAAGCTACTGCAGGCAGTGCGGAGCAAGGCGTCAGATTAGGGGTGTTTGTTACATATAGACAACCAGTGTGTATAAAAATAGAAAGCGGGATCTATCCTATTATTGTATGTGAGCGGGGGGAAATCCTAGGGTAGCTTATCCCAGAGCTCTCAACTCTATCTCTCCCCAACAAAAGCAGACACACACACACACACATTGATATACACACACACACACTGGGGTATCCCAGCTGGCCAGCTGGGGCCTCGAGACCATTAAGAGAATTAAAGGCGACAGAAGATAAGCAAAGAGAGGGGGAGAGAGAGTGAGGGGAGGAGGTGAAGCTGAGTTAACGGTAGCATCCATGAGAGAAGAAAATGTTGAGTATATATCGTCAAAAGGTTAACAGCAGCAGCAGCAGTGTGTGGGCTCATCTTGTTTAATGAAACTGATCTTACTTACAGCTTCTAATAACCCCCAGGCACACGTTGTATATCACTGCATAAATTGTCATCACATACAACTGTAGCGGCTACTCTATTTCTGCCACACACACTCACACACACTCCTGAAATAGCAACAATCTCTTTCAGTGAGGCATATTTCAGCAATGACACACTACACCTTGTAGACAGCACAACAGATCAAGCCGCTTACAGTGAATCTCCAGTGGCTCTTCTCATGTCTCGCTGCGTGTAGCCGTTCAGTCCATGTTCAAATCCAGACGGGCAGCCAAAACACAGCTAAACTCCTCCAGTCAGCCGCCGGCAGAGAGAAACCCCAAGTAGACAGGAGGAAGGAGAGACCAGTAGCCGGCAAGTCTGACTGAGAGAGAAAGAGAGAGAGAGAGAGAGCTGCCCACCTCTCCCTCCTCCTTCCTCCCTCCCTTGTTCCCTCCCTCTTTTCCTTCCCTGGAGCTTATCTGTCCCGAGGCTATCACTTCTACCCTGCACCCCCCCCACCACCACCACCACCACCACCCCCCCTCCCACCAACACCTTCCCCCAACACACTTGCGCTCCAACTCTTAAAGAGTGTTTCCAAGGCAGCGCCGTCAAGACGTTCTCCGCTGACAACTACAGTGCCTCACGGACTTCAGACTCCAGTTTCAGTTCCACTTCAGTCTTTCCGAGAGAGAGACGGAGGGAGAGAGAAAGAGAGAGAGAGAGAGAGAGAGAGAGAGAGAGGAAGAGAGAGACATGAAGAGCTGAAAGCCAATCCCCTCTGATCTCATCAAGCAAAGTTACCAACAGCAACCAGACCGGCAGCTAAGAGAAACACCCGGTTCACCTCCCTCTCTCTCTCCCTCCCTCCCTCCCTCCCTCCCTCCCACCTTCTTACAAAGAGCTCACCCCGAGCCAACCAACCAAACCAACCCCCCCACCCGCCCCTCCTCCCCCTAAGCTGGAGGCACACACCAACACACATGATCACACACACACACAGACACACACCTACTGTACATGTGCGTCACACATCGCACGAGTGGAGCTTGTGCAAGTTTTAGGCATCAAGGTGAAAAATGCCAGTCATGTCATGTTCAAGTGTAAGTAAGCTTAAAGTAAAAACTGCACTGAAGAATCAACGCATGCAGCGTAATGTAGAGACCGTCTGTCAGGAGAAGAAGTACGAACGATGAGAAGAATGGCTCATTCAACAATGTTTCATTATTGTTGCAAAGTGCTTCTTCTCTCCTCATTTCTGCAGTTAACACATCACATCCAGTGCTGTCTGAGTGAGGACCTGCTCTGCTTTGTTCTGCTCTATCTCTCCCTCTTCTTTCCTGTCATCATGTTGTGTGCCTGCCCACATTACTGCATAACTGTGCTCTGAGGTGATGCGATGACTAAGTCCATTTATCAGTCTGTACTCAGTCATTCACAAAGTCGGGAAGTGAAGAATAGCACATGAGGAAAAAAAAAAAAGAAAAAAAAATCACAAACAAACTGCTCACACACTGCGCGTACATGCGGTCATCTTTTTCCTTCCACTACGAGAACTTTTCAACTCCGTGTGGCATTCAAAAACAAATCAACGTGCAGGAGTATTTGTTTGTATGAGCATGTGTGCTATACATGTATAGTGGTGAGGCAGACAACAGTGTTCACAGTCATGCAGGACTGAGGTCCAGCCAGCTCACTTCCTGTATAGACTTCCTTTTCCCAGGGCTGCATGGACCACCGGGGAACCAAACTCTCCACGACACCGCTGCTCCCACTATATCATTACCATATCATTACATCACATGTCTGCAGAGGAATACAAATGTAACATGCAGGAAGAGAGAGTTGCGGGACAGTTAATCACAGTTTTGTCTGAGTTTTATTGTCAGACATCTGCAATTAGCAAAGTGGATGCGTTTAATTAAGAGCAATCAAAGGAGAAACCACTGCCTATCCAGCACACACACACACACACATATACACAAATGTACATCACACACACATACACACAGACACACAAATAGTTTGACATTTTAGGAATTTTGCTTTAGATAGTTGGGGATTCATACCACTCTCATATCTATCCTTTAAATGTGATGCTACAGCCAGGTTAGCTTAGCTTAACTAACCAGCTGCTGGTTAGCAGTGTTTTTTTTGTCATTGGACAGAACCGGGCTAGCTGTTTCAAGACTTTGTGCTAAGCTAAGCTAACCAGCTAATGGCTGTGGTTTTAAAGAGCGTTCAGGCCTAAATCAGTTCTGTGCTGAAACAGCACAAGGGGCTTCATTGTTGGGGCTCGGTGCAGACGTGTTGCTTCAGGTACCAGGTAGACATGACATACAATTCAGGAAGTCCTGGCTTGTGGCGACCTTATAGTTAACAAAGAAACATATGAGTGCTTTAAACTTTTGTTATAAATGAATTTGTGCACTGGGCCTACAGCTCGTTAAGATGTTAAAAGGGTAAAACAGCCATATGAAAAAGTTTGAAAAATGTTTTGGAATTATTCAGCACAAATGTTCACCTACACACACACGCGCGCGCATAGTAACACGCACACACAGTGTGTACAAAGCCAGTCAATTGGCTTCATTCAGACCGAGGTGGAAAAGAGGAAATGTGCAGATCTGTACAAACACACTGGCGGCTATGGATCACCCGAAGCAGACATACAGGTTAGACACATTACCTTTGCCCCACACACACTCGTGCACACGGACTTCATACATGCACATACACCAACCCCAACCTCCTAAATGACTCGCCGTTATTCTAGACACCAGCCGATGTAGGTCAATGGTTTTGAATGTAAGCAGTCACTGTAGGCTTAACATAACACACACACAGGTAGGGAGGAGGGAGCTTTGACGCAACGCTTGAAATCTGGCAAAGAATCTGAGGCTCCGTTTCCACAAAAGTCATGTTGCTGTGAGGCCAAGTTCAGGTTTTACGGTTTGAGGAAATATTTCTCTGATGATTTTCCTAGTAAAGTAAACTTTTTTTTAAGGTATTTTGTGAAAGTTGTACACACAGGAAATAAGTTTCAGGTTGTTGGCTGTTTATATACACACTAGCTTAATTACTTGAATTTGGGGACACTAATTATTTTACTGTTGCTAATTTACAGTTTAATTTGCATGTAAAATACAAACCTACAAAGTCAGCCGCATATTTCGCTGGATTAGAGGCTTTTCCGGGTCTTAGTTTTGGAAGGCTTTGCTTCAGACCAGTGATCACCAAAATTGATTGTGTTGTCCAGCATCACAGCAATAACATACCGCACGTTTTAAACACATTTGTGGGCACACGTTACCTGATAATGACAAAATATGACAGAAATGTGCCTACTTTATTGTTTTTTTTAGGTTTTCTCCATCACGTTGTGTCAGTGTCCATCTAACACCGTGTGAATTTTAAGAACACTAATGAATAAATCCACCAAATCAAAGTCCTGTAGTTTTAGGTCATCATAGTGTCTAACAAAGCCATTCAGACTCACTTCTATCATCCTGAATAAGGGACCAAAGATAAAGTTTGACATTAAAGCTTCAAACGAAGGACTGAACCTGCGGTACATCCCCCATCTTCTCCTGATGGTCCCTGCTGTAAATTGCCCCCTGATTTTCTGCCTCAGGGCACATTCACACTTAAGGGACCCCATGGGGTCTGGGGAGAGTGTGTGTATGTGTGTGTGAGTTAATCTGGAGGACAATAGGGGCCCTGTCCTCACCCCACACACACACACACACACACACACACACACACACACACACAAACACACACACACATACTCTGAATTAGGAATAGGGGCCTAACAGCTGAGCAGTTTACTGACAATAGAAACTGGAAGTGTGTGTGCGGGTGTGTATGTGTGTGTGTGTTCATTGCCTCCTGCCAACACACGTGTCAAACACAAAGCCATCCAACTGTCCACACAGCCCAGGGGAGAAGGGTCGACAGAGAGGGAGGGATGGATAGATGGACAGAATGGATGGCAGGGGAGAACAGGGGCAAAGAAGAAAAGAAGGGGGAGGTACCAGGGATCTGAAATGTGCAGCCTCGGGGTGAAGGGGCAGGACAGTTAGAGGGAGAGAAAGAGTTAAAAAAAAAAGAAACAGTATACGGTCGAATTACGTGTACAGATGGCAGAAAGAAAGAGCGAGTTTGAACAAGGTAACAGTGAAAGAGGGAAAGATGAAAGACACATTGGCTGATTTTGTGCCCAAACGATCAGCTGTTGTTTCCATGCGTGGACTCAAACACACTCAAACAGAGCACCCAAATTATCTAACCTGACCCAAAACTGTTTTTTTTCTACAAATTTAAAGGAATAGTTTGATATTTTGGAGACATGCTTTGATGAGTGCATCAGGCAAAGAGAAAGTCCCTCACATAACCCCTTGGAAAACCACAACATGTCCTTTTTACACAAGATATATAACATATTAGTTAGTGAGCATGAGTGAGTGTTTGGTATGTGTTGGTAGGCAGGAGTTGGCACAGTTGCTGATTGCAACCACCTTGCCTCACCCTCTCCTTCCTAGTGTGAAGGAGAAACCACAAAAAAGGAAAAAGGCACTTTTTAATCTAAGGCCAGTGTTTAGTTTGTCAGTTTTGGGCTACGGTACAGTAGAACTGTAGAGTAACAAAGCATGATACGTCTTATTTTCAAGTGATTATACACAAATGTAAACATAGTTATTAATATCATATTCTATTCCTGACATATTCTGTATACAGAGGCCCTTAAATCTTACACATTGGATGTTTAAAGCTATTTATCTTACAAAGACTACTCTTGTGGTTCCCTGACTTTCCTTTTTAGCACTTTTTTAGTGTGCCGACCAATTAGCAACTTGTCTTCTTTTTGGAATGTGCTGTTGATGTATCAGGACGGTAGCATGTAGAGATTTTGTTATCGTCAGAGAACTCATGTTAAAACCTAATCCTACCATAAATCGTAATGCTAAACCGTTCTTAAACTCAAATTAGCCTTCATTTAACCATATCGAACCAAAATCTAATCCTAATTCTAAAACCCAGTCCTCACCTGTTGAGAGCCTCTTAAAGTAGCAATGACTGGTTAAAAAAAAAAAACCCTCATCATTCTCTGCCTGTGAGGACATTCATAAAAAGATGAGAACACCAACATTTATCTGTCGTACTGTGTGAACACAAAAGAAAGGCTCACTGAAACACACAGGCACTCCACTCCGTACCCCCCTTATACACACATCGATACAGACGCTGGCCATCTGAGTACAGCAGGTAGGCATTAATTCAGCCTGGCTGCACAATCAATGATGGTAAATGGAGGCAGCAGGAGGGACAGACAGCGATCTGCTGCTTTCATTTCTTTCTCTCCCTCTCTCCCTCTCTCCCTCTCTCTCTCCATTAAAACACAACCTTTCCATGTCTTGTTTCATTATAGGAAAGCTCTTTAAGTGAGTCACGGTCTCACTTTGTACAGCACACATGCAGTTTTCTCTCTCTCTCTTTCTCTCTTTCTCTCTCTCAGACTTCAATTACACTGTCACTGGATATCATGTTTGTCCCTCACTCTTTGCACAGTATACAGCTTTATAAAGGCCATGTCTTCATTATTGCACTCACATCTGAAATCTTGTTTACATGTGAAAAGTTTTCCATCTGCACTTTGACACTTTCACACTCTTATTGAGCTTCTGTGACCCACTTTAAGCCAGCAGCAGTTCCACCAAATTTCCGCCATATTTCACATTTTTTTTGAAGGGTTGTTTGTTATTTCAAAGTCTGAAGATTGGAGCGTGTCAGCAAGTCAGAGTTCTCAAAAAATATGCCACATGACAATAAGTGGCCTGAGATCACACGACAATCATATGTCAGTGTTTCCTGTTTACACGAGATGAACAAAATTATTTATTTTTTAATCACTGGTCTGGGTTTGGTCTGTGTACGGAGATTTGAACTTATCTCTGATGACTTCATGTCTCGCCTTCAATCTTTTCTTTTTATAGTTGCCTTATGGCCTCTTTCTCACCTTCCTCCCCTCTTCCTCGTCTCTGACACTATCTCCCTCCCTCCAGCTCTTCTCCTATCCTCCCTCTCACTGGGCTCCACGTCTTCTCTATCTCTGCTCATCCATCAATCAGTCCAGCACCTCCCTTGCCACTCCTCTCCACCCACAATTTTTCCCACTGCCAATCTCCTTCCTCTTGTCTCCCCTTTCTCCTCTCCTCCCGTCTCCACCCCTCCTCCCCCCGTCCCTTTCCAACAACATCTGTTGGTCTGCGTCTGTCACTGCTGACCTCTCGTTGCCACGTGCCAAGTCCTCCTCTCAGTGTCCCACAGAGACCCTAAATCATTAACACACACACACACACATATAGGTGGCCGTCTCCCACCCACAGAGAGCGAGAAAAGCACACAAATTCGACCCCTGATTGCAGACTCTCATTACATCGCTGTATCATTTGTCAATTAAATGTCTTATAAAGGCCAAATCCTTCAATTAAAGAGGCCTGGACAACATTTGCAGAGAAATCTCAAGAGATTTAAGATCATCGCTCTGAAGCACTGATTGCATTACAGCTGCACACACGCATCAGTGCTGACGCTGGCATTTGGGTTTGGGGTTAACACTGCGCTGAAACACGCTAGCTTAAAGTCATCCCGGCTAATGAGAAAGTTTGTGCTGTTCCACAGAACAAATGGATCACAAGGACTCAGTAGCAGTAAAGTAATATTGGGAAATCTGCTTTACTGGCCAGCCTGCAAGGCCAGAAGTCATAAGTGCCACCTAAAAGCTGCATTGTAAATTTAACTTGTGCTCAGGCTGTAACAATAAGAACATTACTGCCATATATTGCAATATACAGTAGCTTACCACAGGGACGAAAAAAAAAAAACAGCGTGGCCACAATATCAAATTGCTCCTAGCGCACTGCCGTCTCTCCTATATATACTGACTTTAACTTGTTTTTTTTATGGCTCGTGGAACTCTAGACCTTTTATTGTTTAACACAATACACATTATATGAACATGTCACACTGTGAAATCAGCTTTCATTTCACTTTAAGGTCCGATAACTCTGAAGACACTACAGGAAATGGAATCTTAATGCTACCAGGGTGACACACTCACACCAGTCAAGTGCAGACACATCAGCTAGCCTTTGTGTCTGCACGTCATTCATTAGGTGTGTGCCTCACGCCCGCATTGCGAACGGATGCGGCTATTGTAAAAATCTGTTGAGATTATTTGCACTTTTTTGGGGGGGGGGGCGGCATTTTTCTAGTGAATCAACCTTTGTTTCAAGTCTGCGTCATGACTTCAAAACAAAGAAACCAGGTCAGAGTCAGGCAGACATATGATCAGATAGAAAAATAGAGACGGAGGTAATCAGTGGAGACACAGATATATTATATCAACCCACACACACGCAGGAACAAGCTGCTGGACAGACAAGCAAGGGCAAGAAAGCTTCAGAGTGTTTCCTCCAGTATCACATAGAAATAGAATAGATTTACTTTTATCTCTAGTCAAAGATTGTTAAATCTTGTCAAAAACTGTCACTACGCAGTTCTGACTATAAAAATCAAGACTAGGCCACTAAGATAAACCGGAATTAACCTGAGCAGTATTACTTTGAAGTTTTTGAAATTATGTTTAGGATTGAAATCTTGCAGAAATCCTGTTCACAGTGCATCTTACCCAGTGTTCAGTCTACATGGACATGGACCTGCACGCGTCTGTCCAGGCCAGGGCCAAAGGTGAAAGATCAGTAGACCACAGGGTTGCCTGTCATCAATAAACCAGACACACAGATACTGAGTCATCAGGACTGCGCTCAGCAAGTTTACACATAAACTTAAACAGCGCGTTTAGTTTTCTTACTGCCTTTTCCTTCATCTCTGTGGTATTATGCATTCAGAAGCCCTGTCACAGCAGGACTGCTAGAGCAGCATAAAGTTCCCATCAACCCCGAGGTTCATATTTTCCATTTACCACATGTCATGCTGTGTAGAGAGACCCATTTACAAAATGTGATATTAGCCTTGTCACAAGGGGTGACATGCAGTCTGTCGTGTTGTTATAGTGTGTAGTGACGCCACCGCCGCCCACAGAGAAGTCCCCCACCCTTCCACCAACGCCCTAAGCTTGATGTGTGTGTTGTGTTCATCCGTCTCACTCGCCAAGTCATCGAGTCAGATTGTTTATGTGAAACTCAAAACAGCGGTGTTATCCTGAAACATCATTTGTGCCTACGATTCAAGCACCTGCAGCATCTCTCATCATGTCAGGCTGAACAGCTGAAGGCTGACAGCTATCGTTCATGGCCACGCAGTATTCAAAGGACCAAAACGTTTTATTGTCACGTGAAGAGAACACATTCAAGAGGCAAAAAATAAAAAAATCTAAAAGTTAGAATGATTCATTTTTATTAAACAAATGACTGTTCACGCTTTTACAAGGATCAAAGGCGCAGCGCAGCACAAGCGTCCTTACCGGTTGTCATTTTCACACCCACGTTGCGTAAGTAGCAAATGTACTTGCACCCATCTGTGCAAGTGCATCGGGCGAATTGTTGCCACATTGCTGTCTTGAGGCCACAGAAATGAAGTGTGCCATTGACAAACCATAGCCTAAAGTCAATGGCACAGTACATAGGCAGGTTTACAGTGCATCTACACTCACACTCTCATCCTCAGTTAAATGTCAGTGCATAGATAAATGTACAGGAAATAGGACATGAGAAAGAAAATGAGTCTACTGTTTCAAAAGTTAGGAGATATTTGCGTTGTTCAGGGACATTTAAATATTATAAAAAATACAGAGATGACGTATGTGTTTGGAAAAAGAAGAGTACTAAAGATAGTATTGTTGTTGTTGTTGTTGTCATCACAAAAACAGACCAGAATGTACAACAGCGGGACTCAGTGACTCAGGTTAGTGACACATCAGAGGTGACAGACAGGTCAAAGAAGAGTCGAGGAGTTCAGAGCAGAGCTGAGCGATATCGAGCCGCATTCTGGTCAACACAACAGCACAGGCAGCAGTTCCTCATCCCACAGCGACTTAGCAGCTTATAGCACCTCCATTTCCTCCAGGCAGACTGAGGAGGAAGCACCGGGCTGCTACAGTAATCTACTTTAGTTTTGGATTAGCCCTCTGCAAGTGTCACTCTCTGTCAATCTGTCTGGCCAGCTCTGTCTTGACCTCTCCAGCACCCTCCCTCGCGCTACAACTCATTCACAGAGACCTGAGACCTGCTCGTAGGTGCTCCACATACATTTACAGACACACTGGAGCCTCCTGGATAATTTAACAGAACTGTAGATCAGAAATGTTTTTTTCTGTAAGTGTGCATACATGATTTCAGGCACTGGTACTTACTGGTTTCATCTTTTTTTCCCAGTTGTGAACAAAACACCACGCTGTAGTCTCCGAATTCATCTGACACTGACCCAGACACTGAAAGTCAACTAATTTCAGATGCTGAATTTTGGTGTTGTTAGTGGCATATGCAGCATAAATTTAAGGTCCATAATTGAATGCTTTGTTATCTCCTGTCCTTTCATTTTTATGGGCACAGACTTTTTTTTTTTTTGAATCAAAGGACCAGATTATCATTTTGCATTCACCTGAGAAAATCCTATTCCCATGCCAGCCTTGAAGTTCCTTCATCTGCCAGTCTGAATATTGTGTATATAAAGATGTGTAGTATGTGTGTGTATGTGTAGGATTTTAGCAGCAGTGTGAATGGAGATTGCAAATCAACTGGAACCCTCTGAGTCAACTAAGCATGGAAAAGATGGCAGTGAAGTCATAAAATGCAAAAAGCCCTATCTAGTGCCGGTGTTTAGTTAGTTTAGTAGAACTATAAGAACTATAAGGATTCTTATTTTCAGGTGATTATACACTAATGAAACACAGTTATGCATATTATACTCAATTTGACCTTTAAAGAGATTTTTGGTTTTGGAAACCTGGTTCACAGCTCTTGAGGTTTTATTATTTTGTCTGTCTTAACCTTATTTATGATGGTTTAGGCTTGGTTATAATAACATTTTAGTGTCATGTGATGTCAATGCTGAAGCAGAGCAGCTCGGCAGTGTAACAGACGTGAGCAGCCGACGGTCTGGGTAATAATTTTGAAGTTCACCTTTATTTACATTTGCAAAATAAGTGGCTTAGATGAGCAGGTTAACTGTATGACTGTGTCAAACCTCGTCTGGCTGCTCATGCTTTGTGATGTCTCTGTCCAGCAGTGTTTGTGTCAATATTCTCATCTTCCCATCTCAAACAGTCATTTGCCAACATCCTCTTAAAGTCTGAAAACCAGTTCTGGACGCTTTTCTTCATTTTCTTACATTTTATAGACTCAATGTTTGATCGAGAACATTTCTGACAGAGTAATCCATTACTTTATTGTGTGTAAATATTTTTTTTTTTTGTCTCATTGGAATCTGGATTAAGTTATCAGATTACAGTGTCCATGTAACTGCTTCTCTCCTCCGGGCAAAGAAAAAGACAACACTAGTGGTGGCAAATGAGAGCGTCAGTAAACATTCAAAACACTACAAGTGCCAAGTGATGCGTTTCTGTTTTGTGCTGGCACGTCAGATGAAGCCAGATCTCTCTGCAATGATGCGAGGGTCGCTACAAACAAGAGAGTGGAGCCAAACTCACTGCAGCAAAGGAACGAGCCTCATACAGGTCAAACCGCTGGGGAGGGGAAAGGTCAACTTGATGAACATCTCCTTCTGAAAACAAAAGATCTTGGCTCATTATACATCAACCCCAGTGAAAACACCCTCATATGCCTCAGATGATCTAATGTTGCCATGACAACTATAGAAGTATTGAGGAGGCGCACACACACACATGCAGAGACAGTGAGGCGCGCAGGCGACAGATATCAGTAGGATATAGGTCTACACAGAGGATGTCTACACTGTAAGCATGAGAGTAAGCGAGCAGGATATAGAGAGCCAAATATAGGAACAGAATAATGAGCTTCTTATCATCTGCTCCATCGTTTCCATATCTCGTCTGCCTTCCTCGTCGCTCCATCTCCCTGTCGTTTTTCCTTTCCTCCTTCCCCCTTGAATGGACCAAATATTTCCCTAGAGCCACTCTCCTGTATAAAAGAGATATATTACACCAGGAATTTTCGATTATGTGACGGCAGCAAGCTTTTGCTGGAAAAAAAAAAAAAGGAAAATAAATGGTAGGATGCTGAACAATTTCCTAACCTCAGGCACTGAATACTTCTGTCTGCAGATCGTGGATCCAGATGAAATCAGCACAGCTGTCAAACATCAATAAACAACTATATTTTAAACTATCCTTGTACTTTTGGCTAACCACAAATAAACAACACAAACGTGTCTTGTTTTATTTAGTGTTTGGCTTGTTTAAGCAAAAATGAAAAAGTCTTGAGGATCTTTGATGTCAACGACAACACAAGAGTAAGTAGCAACAGCAAGTATGCAGGAGCTCATCTGGACACCCGCTCGTGAACTCGTGAACACCCGCAGAGACAACATTCACTTTTCAACATTACATGGTGCAAAACAAAATTATGTAAATGTTTTGGGTAACGCTGTCGGAAGCATAAAGGCACTACTGTAGGAAATATTGGACTGTTGCAGTCGACGATGCCAAGCAGTCCTGTAGCGTGATATGTTTGTCTGACAGTCCCATGAAGTTTGTTTCTTTCTGAATGCATGAACAGAAGTGTCTCAAACACATCCCCAACCAAAGACAGACAGAAACCTGCCCACATGTCCATAACAGTTTATCAAAGCCCAGAGCATTGTCTTTGTCCAAGCAACAATCTAGTTTACTGTCACATAAAACAGATAAATGCAGCAAATCCTCCAATTTGAGACGCTGGAGCCAAAAATATTTGGCATATCTGCTTGAATATTGGCTCAAACAAGTAAACGGTCAAACTAATATGGGCAGAAAATGTATTTACGGTCTGTCTTTATCTTTCTGTCTCTCTTTCCCACGCACACACACACACACACACACACACACGCTGTAAGTTGGACGTACAGACTCTCCAGTTTCACAGCCACCTCCTGTTTCTTTGACTAATTCAAGGCGATCGGTCAGATCTGTTACAGGCACAGATAAACCAGCTCGAAGGCTGAAACCCTGAAGCAAACTGATGCTTTTCTTATCATGCTTCAACACAACATGTTGCCACAAATTGTCCACGTCTGTCATTTAAATACAAACACCTGTTGGTCTCTGACCAAAGGGCTGTGGAGAGGGAAGATGACAAACAGCTGGCTCACATATGTGTGTCTCTCTGAATGCCAGTCTGTCTTCATGTCTGTGGGTCTGTCTCATATCCTGCATCTGTCCACATATCTGCCAACAGCCTCATCTGTCAGTGTAAACTGGCAGATTTCAGCCTTTATTGTACAGAAACATCTGTCCTGGCCTTTATTTCTTCCTCTCACTCGCTCTCTCTCTCACACACACACGCACACACTCAATGAAAAACAAAAATGAATGAATACATAAATGCTCGTCACCTACTGTAATCCTGCTCAAGAGCTAGTGTTTTTCTCTCTTCTCACTTTCTCCATCCTCCTCTCTTTCTCTTGCACACACAAGCACAGGGTTTCACACAGAATAATTTTGGTAGTAAAGCATAAAGTGCTGACTGTACGACATAGTGCTTCTGTTCCGAGTGTTCTCTAAGAGCTGCGGTACACTCGTTTTGAAATTGAGTTTGGTGCGTGCTCAAAGCCTGTCGAATTCGTAGCTGGATGCAAATGCCACAGTGGAGATCTTTCCTATGCGCCGGGAGGTGACTGAAGATGAGTTGATGCTGGAAATAATTCTGCCGGAGAATTCCAAAACAATGACACCACACAAAGACTCCGGCTGTGCTGAAAGGCACAGCTAATAATACAGGAGGAAGAAGATCAGAATAAATTCTGGTACAATTTTTACCACAGCAAAAAGGGCAGACAGGAATTTGAATGTTCATTCCCCGTGACAAGCAATGAGATATAATAGAGAGAGCAACAGTTATTTCAAATGTTACATTATGGATCCTGTATTCTAAATATTGGTCATGATTCAGACCTAAACACATTTCTGCATGCCAGACAACTACCTGATGGATAAATCAACCAGCCAAACTATTGCCCAATACTAGCTTATCACAGATAATGTATATCTAAACTGGCGCAAATGTCCACCAACAACTACAGTAACAAGATTTAGTGCAGTACAATTATATTGTTTGTCCTGCTCAATTTAGTCCCAGTTATTAAATTATAATACGCACTATATTTAAGGGTCCTTTTTTAAAATACATTTTATGTCTCTGAGATTATCTCAAATATTGATTTCAGTATCGGCCTCAGAAATCTAGCATAAGCCGGGATCTACGTTAAACTACCAGTAGCATGCCAAACAGGTACTGTTTTCTTCTTTTAAGAGTCTACATTGATTATAAGAGTCTATAATCAATGTGTTTGTACTAAAATTCCTCCACGTTATATGAAATAGGGACAAAACGACAGAGAATTATCATCCAACTCTGCAGTTCCCTCCAAATCTACAAATGTTTTGGCTTCTTTCAGCTCATTGTTTTGTTTTTTATCTGCAACCAGCAGCTGGACATAGTGGAGCATTTACAGACATTTTCTTCAGGAGTTGGTGAAGAAAAACTGAATGAAAAGAGAGTGAATATTGGATATACATTCATTAGGTGGACACAAATATACACGATGATTCCACATAAATGATATTGCTGCTGGATGTATTAAAATAAAAAGCAACCGTTTGCTATCAAGTTCCCTCAGTGATGGCCCCCCAGACGCCAAAACACAGCTATTGCAGGTTTAATGAGTCAACAGATGAGTCACCATGACAAATCAGACCAATACATTTCATAACGATCCTCCCAGATTTAGAAGTACAGGCAACATTATCTGCGTTTAAGTTTAGCATGGCTTCTGAAAGAAAATAAAGCTCTGTGATGTACAAAACAACAGCAGTCTTAATGGATTTGTGTGCATTCGGGGGGGGGGGGGGGGGGGGGCTAGTTAAGAGGATGAGTCATATTAAAATTCATAAATCTTAGTCTCACAATAGGTCATTCTAATTAATTAGGGGAAAAAATCTAAACTGCAGGTAAAAAGAGAAACTAATCACACACTTTCCACATAATTCACATGAAGTTGTGACTGGAGTCCTGCACATACTGTGCCAATCAAAGCCCAGCACAGGGCTTGTTTTCCCACTACATTTATTACCTGTGAGAACATGCCAATTTCCATTTCCTTTCAACTCTACTGCCAGCTTTTTTCTTGTGTGTGTGTCACAGAGAGAGAGAGAGAGGGGGGGGGGGGGGAGCTGGGGGTGGATATTTGACAAGTATTGGTTGACATTTTCATTATAACTACTACTTTTACCTCCCACAAATACCCTCCAATAACAGTTCTTAAAAATTGGAAAATCGTGTCAAAAGTCATCCATCACAATCGAAATAACAAAACCAAATCAGGAACCTCCGTGAGACAGAGCATTGAGGACACTGTCTGACACTTAAAAGGCTTTCTGACAGACTTCAGGCTCCACTTGAATGGTTTATTAAAATCAATTCGCAGCTAATACACTGCATACATAAATAAACATTAGGTATTACGTATAAATAAATACATTCCTGCCTTCCACTGGCAGCACAACATACATAAATATTCATAAACACACAGCTGCTGAATGACATTATAAGGCGGTCCAGTGCAGTGACTGTTTGGAGTTGGCTGATGAACACTGATTGCTATTATTATGATTAAGTGATTACTAACTTCTAACCTCTCTCTAACACACACACACACACATATGTACATGTCAGACTGGTGACACACCTCATCAAACAGTGGTCTGTTATAAGTGGTGCTGACACGTGTGTTTGTGTGTCTGCGTGTGCGCCTGCATTCATAATCATACCCGCGTGTGTGTGTGTCACTGCCTTCACAGCATGTGGCGGTGGTCTGGTTTCCGCTCAGAGGGCTGTGAAGTGGCCTGATGAAAGCTCACACATGGCAGTGGAGAGACGAGCCTGATCTCTTGTCGTGACCGCAACACTCAAAACAGCTTGACGGCAGAACTTCCCGGTCTACCGCAGATTTTTAACAGTGACGAGATAGTTAGCAAAGTGTTTGGTCACAGTGTCATGGTAATTAGCTTGTTTTTATTAATGTCTGGACACTGCCAAGAGCGAGAGGAAGAACACAGCAAAAACAAGGCCTTATTCACACTTTATTTTCATACCCACCTGCCAATTAAAGTGGCCGTGCTCTTAATTATGCATAACTTTATTAGCTATTAGCTAAAAATTAGCTATAGAGACCAAAAATGTTTTTTGTACCAGGCTGTAAACATGATTATTTCTGCTGTGAAGTCTAACATTAGCGAGATTTGTTCTGTAGCCAGCCCCAAGTGGCTGGTAGAGGAACTGCAGTTTTTGGTACTTTGTGTTGGATTTATTTCAAAGCCACAGTGGGCTGCCGATATCCTGACCTTTAGTCCATCGTATGGATCAGGTGCCAAAACTACTGGACTCTTAATTTCTCATAATGCAATGTATCATGAGAAGAATAAATATTATAAGAATTATAATATAATGCTACATTAAATCTGGGTTTAGTTACCTTTAATAACTATCTTTGATTAATGTGAGCCGTACATATCTTCTTATTTTCCAGATCTTTTTCAGATATATCAGAGCTTTCAGAAAAGTCCAAGTTTCTCTGTCATAATAACAACCTATATTTTGATGTGAACGATGTTTACACGTTGGAATATCATAATTACGAAAACTCCAATATGACCAATGATGAACACAGTATTCAACCCCTGACAGGCAAACACGTCTGTCTTTCACATCCAGTTTGTGATGCAGGCTCTCTGCAATAATGTCAAAGCCCAACCCGAAATAACCCTGATGACATCATGGAGGTGTAAATATTGTATTCTTTTGATGCTATCAAAAGTTGACATTTTCCCACCTGACACACAGTGACTGTAATATTGTATCTCATACCCCAGATGAAAATATTTCCATACGGTGCAAGGGGTCACCGAATGCTTTGATGAGTATGAAAATGACATGAATCATGTGCTGTGACCTTCACAGTCACCAGATCTCAATTCCATTCATTACCTAAGGGAGATCCTATGGAAGCGCTCTCCACCACCGTTATCAAAACACCAAATGAGAGACACTTTTGGGAAAAAATGGTGTAGAACGGCCACAACTAGTCAGTCAACTATTAATTTAATTGCCAACAATTTTGATAATTGAATAATTGGTTTAAGTAATTAAGTCAAAGAAAACCCTCAAATGTTTTCTGGCTTCTTTTCTTCTCTGTGACAGTAACTGAATATCTTTGGTTTGTGGACAAAGTAAGACATTCCCCTTTACTGTGATCAACATTTGTCACCATTTTCTGACATTTAACGGCCCAAACAACGAATCAATTACTCGAGAAAATGATCGACGGATTCATTGATAATGAAAATAACCATTAGTTGCAGCTCTAGAATGGTGTTCATCCCTCCACTAGAGCTGAATCTACGACAAGGAGCTCTGAAGGTGTTGTTCTGGACTCTCATGGGCACGTAACGCATTACTATGACACAGTATGTTGGTTTGTCCTCTGATTTGTCTCCCATCTGTGCGTTTATGTGATTTAGTGCTCCAGTATCTGAGGCTAGCGCAGTGATAAATGCTAATGTGAATGTTAGCCTGAGGGATAATTTTTAACTCTTGATCTCAGTTCAGTGATAGTATGAATTGATAAAACACAGTATGCACACCTAACTAATTGTACCAATGAATCATTCATATTATCATGCTGCTTTCTATTCTGGGACTAGGAACATGCGTCTGTTGTGTTTAAATTCACCACCCTCGCTTCTCACCTTTACAGAGACATCACCATCTGCAGTGACACACACTCCACTGTACTCCCTCTTCTCTTATCCTCCTCTTGTGCTGCTCAGATCTCCAATTCTTTTCTCCCACATTTCCTTACACCTCTCTTCTCACCACTCACCTCCATCCTTCACCAGCATCCGTGTCTGACTCATTACAATACAAGCCCCCCTTCAAAATACAAAACTCTCACCTCCCTGTCTCTCTCGTTTGCTTCATTCTCACCTTATTTTCACTCGTCTCTCTCTCTCTCTCTCTCTCTCTCTCACACATACACACACACACAAGCACACATCCCCCTCTTGACCTGCCCTTTCCTCTCTCAGTCCACCCACCCTCTCGTGCACTCGCTCCATCCGTTTTTCCCTTCCACAATATCTGTCTCATCCGCCTTTTATTCCTACCCCCAACTTCCCGTATTCCTCCTTTCTCACCCGTTCCCTTCTTTTAGCTCTACAGTAATTCATTCATCCGATTTGTGCTTCTGTGGAGTGTTCTGTTCATGCACAGTCTCCTTCCTTCCTCTCCAGATCCCCCCCCCCCCCCCCAAAAAAAAAACACAACTCCCCCCTCTTGTCTCTCCTTAATTCAATGATGTCCATCAATGAGTTACACTTCTCACACTCTTGATCCCTGCCATGACTTAGCATGACCCATCCCCATCCCAGGTCTCACAGACACACACACACACACAGAGTCCCCCTTGACTAATTTGCCAGGCTCATGTCCATCATTAGCTATATCACTATTAAACAACAGTGAGCACAAAGAACCATCTGCAGGGCACAACCAGCTGTGCTATTATTATCTCCCTGCTCTGTGTGTGTATGTGTGCACAGATGCCAGTATTTCAGTGCTTATACCTTTGTTTAAGCCTTATTAACTTTTTCCCAAATTGGAAGCTTTTGATGATTTTCTGGCCTTCCTCCTTCATTTTAAATCTGTGTGTGGGGGAGAGGGTGTGGAGGCCCATATCCATAATTAGGGCAGGCCAGCCACACATGGGTCTCCCCTGACACTTCCCCTCCAAGACCTAAATATTCATGAGACTCTAAACGCTTTCATGAGCTCTGTAATTATGGCCAGAAAATAGACGGAGAGAGACAAAGAGAGAAAGCGGGACCGAGTGGGAGGCAGAGAAGGAAATGCCCTCACACTTTTTAAACACAGGCTGTCCCACAGTATTAGCAGATAATATCAACAGTGTCGTGCAGCTCTGCCATCCAAGCCAGAGAAGCTAGAGACCATTTAGAGTGAAATGATCTGCTGACAAGGCATTTCATTGTTTTGTGTTGACAGATTTGCATTATGTAAAATTTGCACTGGAGCAACATCATTTCAATATGAACAAAAACTTTCCCATCATTTTTGCCGCACTGAGAGCGGCTCGGTTTGGTACGGAGTGCTCACTTCAAGCGTGAATGATCCTATATGATAATGTGCTAATAGGTGGGTGGATATGTGGAGGTGTAGTGTCACAGCGGCAATTCTTTTTGACAGCTGCTGGCAGAAATCACTTCAGTCCACAGTCCAAGGAGTCAAAATCAATAATCAGTTATGGCAGGAGCTGTTGTTTTCTGTGTCTTCAAAAAAAAAAAAAAAAAAAAAAAAAAAAAAAAACAGATTTGCTCAGTTTATTCCCATTCGGCTTAGACTATCTGCCAAGTAGAGCTGGGCGAAAAACCAAAAATGTACCAAGACCGGCATCGTGAGTCGACCTACAAGTGATTTATCTAATTTGGCTGATGGCTGCAGGTACGTTCAGTGAAAGATTTCCCCCAAATGACTTAGTGAGTGGTTTGCTAAAAAATTACAACACCTCGACATCTTCCATTCATAAGTTACTAACTCATCCTGCTTTTATACTACATACATACAAAACAAATCAACATGCTCATGGTTACTACTCATGCTAAAGGTCTCTGAATGCTCCAAACAAACTATACTTTGTATAATGTGTCAGAAAAGGAGTTTCAGACACTATTTGACAATCTAATGACCACCTCACTTGACATACACTGGGGCCTTAACAGGAATGGTTTATTTTTGACACTGAGTATTGCCATCTACATCTACTGTTGAAGTTCCAACTAAATATCACTCTCCTCATCCTGCAAAAAAACAAACAAACAAACAAACAAAAAAATGTGAAAGATCATCTAGATCAGTGTTTGGTTTGTCCATTCTGGGCTCCTGTGGAAACATGGCAGACTCTGCGGAAGAGGACCCACTGTCTCTGTAGATATAGGGGTCTTATTCTAAGGTAACAAAAACACAATGATTCTTATTTTTTAGGTGATTATACACTAATGAACAGATTTCTGAATATTAGATTCCATTTCTGTTTGTTTTAAACTGGACCTGCACCTGCCTCTGTCCAAAGGCAACAAATCTGCAGACCAGCACCACTAGAGCTCAATAATTTTCAGATTTACTTGTGTAACCTTTGGAGAGTGCCAGGCTAGCTGTCTCCCCCTGTTTCCAGTCGTTATGCTAAGCTAACCGTCTGCTGGCTGTAGTTTCAAATACGGTACAGATATGAGAGTGGTATTGATTTTCTCCTCTGACTCTCAGCAAGAAGATAAATGAGTCTTTTTCACAAAATGTAAAACTGTGTCTATGTTAACATTTTACATTATTGTGGTCATATTTCCCAGCCCAGAGGCTATGTTACAGTTAAAAAAAAAATGGAATTGGTTAGGGTTCCCACAAGCATCGCAGCACTGGGTTCATCCCATTCCTTTTAAAGCCTGAGGACAAATCTAATATCACAGCTAATATTAGTGCGAATATGATGTGTGCTAACCAGGCCTCAGAGCGCTGTCTGATCTATTTTGGGGTTTATAAGTAAATAGTTGGAGAAGACAGTCAGGATTCCTGTTACAAAAACACTCTGAGATGATATGTGAGAGAGACAAGGCTTTTAAAGAGCGTTTCTCTGGCAGGAAACTCACAAAGACTGAAGCAACATCCAACCAGACATTTGTTGTTCACCAGCAGTCTTTTATAGCTGGGAAAACACCCTGTTAGTTTTCATTCCATCGCATTTTCCCAACAATTATCCCACAAGTGTTTCACCCTAGCCAAAACGATCACATGCCTGCGTTACATGATGAGTCAAATGATTTTATCCAACTGGAAAAGCCATCATATCTCTTGGAAGCCATGAAATCACAGGCGGTGTGAGGCAGCTGATTCAGAGATGATTTTCCCGACACTGACACGTAATGATGCTGTGCTGACACACACAGAAAAGAGTAAAGAAACATTTCAATATTGAGGAAGAACACACACACACACACACTCACTCACTCAGGAAAATGGGCACGCAAACAAAAACACGGACACTGAATCACAGCAAACTGACAAATGAGCAAGAGCCCAGCACCTCAGACCCTGCTGTCATTTATATGTAAATGAGGACACCGCTACTCCCTCCTCGCAGCCCTCTTTACTCAGAAACCCAAAAGATGGAGCAAACTTCCGATCAGATTAGACAAGATGTCAGACGAGATGATTGGGAGCGACGGGAAGCCAAACGATTTGTGACAAGACGGGACGCGGCAAGGTGAAATGAGCCAAGATGACTGGGTTTACAAGGAGCGGACATTAGCTGCAAATAAGGTCAGTTTGTCACAATATTAATGATTTCATGCTCCCTGTTGTCTCCCCCAAGGGCTTCAAGTCCTCTGCTGCATTGTCAGGGCTGTGAGGAGGACTTTGGTTAGCGACCCGCCGCTGCAACCCTTCCCAAACTAACTGACGCGTGTCACGCAGGATGACAACGCGGTGACAAGCAGCAGTCAAGTTCGCCCTGATAAAGTGATGAGCAAGCTGAAACACAAGGAGATTTACCAGTAAGAGACTGAACTTATGACATTCTGTATTTATCTCTGCCACTCACTGTATTGGCAGGCACCGAGAGGAAATCTGCCTATTTTACTGTAAAGAGCACTATTGCTTGAGCTATCCTGTCATTTTAATGGCCTCTGTGAGTCACCAATACATCAGCAGGCACAAAACACTGCCTACACACATAAACACACACACACACACACGCGTTATACACTGCATTTAGACACTAAGCACCTGTCAAGGGCAGGAGGAACACGTCGTCTTCCTGTTTGTTTCTCTCTGCAGCACTTGATGTCATTGACTTTAGAGCGCAGCAGTGCATGAGAGTGCTCTTTTCCTTGAGTGACAGCTGTGTATTTGTGTATATGAGTGTGTCTGTGTGTGCATTTTTGTAGGCTCAGCAGTCTCAGCAATCACTGACTTAACAAAAGGATGCTGAATTTAAATTCATTCCCACTCCATCTGCCGGTGCAACACGCATACATTTACATGGTTGTCCAAGGACAGAGGGATATAGATGACTATGTCGATAGTGAGCTAGACGGCTAGACAGACAGATGGACAGAAAGACGGACATGCATCTATTATTTATCTATTATATATAAAGCTGAAGCAATTAGTCGACTGACAGAAAATTAGTCTAGTCATGCTAGAAGCTCTGTGAGGCTGCACTTAGGCATGGCGGTGCATTGAGCCCGATGCTAACATGCTAACAATGATCTATGTTTACCATCTTAGTTTAGCATGTTAGCATAGCCTGATAACATTTGCTAATTAGTATTATACATGATGTACAGCTGCAGAGTAGCAATCTGGTAGTAATTATAGAGAAAATAAAGTCAGTGTTCAATTGGTACATTTCCAATAGCAGGTCAGCTGAACAAGCAAAAAAGTTTTAGGGACATTCCTATTTACATACAGTACATGTGTACCACCAAATGACATAGTTCATGACACTGTTGGTAAATTATAGACTCATAAAAAAGCCTCACAGCTAGATGAAAAGTTCAGAGATTTCCAAAACAGTCATATGTGAGTGTATGTGTACTAAATTTCATGGAAAATCCATCCACAAGTTTCAGTCTGGACCAAAAATGGTGGACCGACTGACTGGCTGACTGACATTGGCATAAAGCTGCCAGCAAAGCTTAAAATACCAAACATTCAGTGGTTCCAGCTTCACAAATGTGAGGAATTTGCAGCTTGTTCTTTTGGTTTGAGACAAAAAAGAAATCTGTGATTGACTCATTTCATAAAACAACAAAATCATCAACGATTAATCAGTCCTGGAAATAACGGCTAGTCGCAAATCTAGTTAGATGCATTGATAGAATTAGACTTTGCAAAGGCAAGATATGACTCTCACCATCAAACATACAGCACTCTGATCTATTTTGTGCCCTGATTTAGTCTAATTTGAGGCTTCGCAGATTCAGATCTTTGAGCCTGCTTCCTGTAAGAGCCTGCTTCCTGTGGTTCTCTGCTGTGACACACAAACACAGCGGGGGAGGTGGAGAAATAAAGTAATTAAAAATAATGATGGCTGATAGAAAGCAGCTCATAGCGACAACGAAAATGCTGTCTGTCTTGTCACCAAATCACCTTGTGTGTCGCTGACTGATGAGCACGGTGACACACTGGGCACTGAGCAGAATTCAGATGAGCAATACATCCGGCAACCGGCAAGAAATGGATCTAAAATCCAATTTAAAATTTTGTGACTTTGTGACTAAGATGTTGATTAATTGATGTGCAATAACACTGAGTCAACTCCTGAGCGGCTGTTGCCTTTGTGAACTACCCAGAAAAGTCACCCATCACTGCATTTAAATTAGTACACTGACATCACTGCCACCTTTCTGTACAGGGGGGGTTACTCCAACAGGCTTCAGGCTGAACTTCCTCTTTCTCAGTGTGAGGGTTTTTACCAGTCTATACATAATGCCAGGCAGTATCTGTTTAAGTAGCAGTGACAGTGTGTGATAAGACACAGCCAAGTTAAAAAGCCTTATCTGGCCCTACGAGCTGAATCCCATCTGCCTTTCTCCTCACACTGACTCATAATGCTGCTTATTAATCCCTCCGGAGGGATAAAGGAGACAAGGGGAGATTTTTAAAAAGGGGAGGGAAAAAGCAGGAAGTAAGGACAGAAAGAAAAAAGATTAAAAGTGAGAGAAAGAGAGCTAACAAAGGAAGGGAGAGAAAAATGCAAAGAATGTACAACAAAACTAGAAACAGCTTTATTTTATGGGGTGAAAATTAAGTGTGCTTGCCAGCGCTGACAACTGCAGGTGTTAAACAGGTTAAAAAATAAATAAATAAATGCTTGAGGTGTAAGAGCTGAAAGAAGCTGAAATCAGTGAAAGTGTATTTGCTGAATGCATTTGAAGTGTAATGCCTGCAGCAAGTTGTGTGTGTCAGCGCTGAGGGTGATGGGACAAAGATTTGATGATTAAATACTGAAAGCTCTCAGCTGAAGTGTAAAAAATGAAAGCATTGAAACTGTAATTTAACTGGTGAAAGCAGGTGAAACGTGACTTGAACTGAAATTCAGTCAAAGTTGAAGCGGCAGAGATAGTTTAGAAGAAGTGCACTGTAAATACTGTAGTTGAAGTGGAAGTGTCAGTTAGCAGGCGAGGTTTCCGCAGTTGAAATGTCAGTATTTGACCTGTCTTTTGAAAATATAAAAATCTGTGTACAAAATCTAAGTTGAGGCATCAGATATAGCCGAGAACAGTTGAAGCGTCCATAAGGAAAGGAAGGAACATGCACGCACAGCGAGGGGGGAGAACAGGAGACAGTTGAGAAATATGGGGGGAGTATGAAAAAAAGTGAAAAGTTGCTCTGAATTCAGAGGAAGAGAGAAGAGTTGGGAAACAGGAAGGCTGAGGTAGACAATGAAATATAACAAAAATGAGACACAGCCGGTGAAGGGAGTCACTGGTGAGCGGTCCAATCTCCCATAGTGACTGGCTGGTCGGATGGAGCAGACAGATAAATGAGCCTCTGTCACCATTACAATGCACCATACTCTCCCCCTCCGTCTCTCCCTTCCTCCACCCCCCCCCTTCCCATATCTCGACAGGTCATCCATCAACCGGCAGACTCCACCCACCCACATGCACACTCACTTTTTTTTTTGTCTGTTACTTGTTAGTAAACCAAATGAAGCAATGCTGCACCTGCTACATGTGAGGAGGGAGGAGTGGCCCCTGTTTTGTAGCTCCTATTTCAACTGTATTTTCTGTTCCCTGGCCTCCTCTTCTTACAACCCCATCCTCCTCCTCCTCCTCTCTCCTCATCCTCTGCTCTTCTTTTACACCCAATCTCTCTCTACTCTGCTTTCCTCTCCACCCCTCCCAGCTCTTACCACCTGCTCTCCATTTTCCACGTCCTTGTCACCTTACCCATCTCGGCTGAGTAAAGGTCAAGGTGTAGTCACAAAGGGAACTGATCACACATAGAGTACTGTAATAACGGTTACTGACAAAAATGTAATCTAGTTGGTATTTGAGTATTAGAGTAACACTTCCTGTGGCACTTAATTAAGCATCTCAGGCTTCCACAAGCAGCCAATACTCATTCACCCCTTTATTAGACAGTGTTTGATGGTGCAACTCATTCACAGCTCAGTGGTTTCCGACCTGAATGTCACAAAATGAATCAGAGAGAGTTATGAGATATCTTTGTTTTGACTTTTTTCTAATCTTTGCTCTTTTATTGTGAAATATTACAGAGTTATCCAAGTGGGCAACACCAGTTCTTTTGGTTGAACTACAACTACAACATAGAAAAGGGATAACAAGTAGAGATGCTTCATTTTAAAACAGACATATAAGCATTACAGGTTGAAAAACACTTGTAGTTTCTGTATATTCCTGAGATGCTGAGTGCATGCTTCTCCTGACACCACACATTGAGTCAACCTCTGAATCCCAATACATGGGATGGAAAACGACAGATGAGGTGACACCAGTATGACCACCAGGTGTAACCATGTGAACATGCAGACAAACGCACGTACAGGTACGCTGCGTGAGCATTTCTAACGTTAAGTTGGGAGAACTTAACACAGCAGGACAAACTGAAAGTAACCCTCGATATTATAAGATGATTTAAATTCATGTGATCAGTCAACATGGACTGAAGATACTTCTTCAAAGGGAAACATTCTGCTCGCTTGCCTACAACTAACACATAACCTCCTGCTCCAAACCCTATGGTCAGCCCATCCGGTGTAAACAGAGAAACACTCACCGAGCACAAACTCTCCAAACGGCACTTTTCTGTGAAGATTTCAGCGTGAAGCCAAATGAACCGAGGCCTCTCGTCTTCTCCGCCGATGACAACAACGTTATTCCGGCGTTGTTACATGTGTTTCGGCGATGTAGTGACGGTTTCTTTGTTGCAGTAAACAGCAGCTCGATACATCCAGGCAGCCGGAGTCCCGATGCTGAGTGTCCATTTACTCCGCACAGCGAGCGCTGATTGGTCGCTTCCACCACAACACTACATTCGGCTCTGTCTCTATTGGCTCAGGATCGGATGGTGCGTTCAGGGGCTCCTCGTAAACTTGGGGTGCCTTTGTACCAATTTAATACCAAAATAATACCACTACTACTACTACAGCTGTTACTACTACTACTACAAATACTACTACTACTACAGTAGCTACTATTGATGACAATGATAAAAATAATAACAATTTTAAAAAATCCAGCTGACTTGGAGGCAGTGTTTCTGAACTATCACGTTCCACTATATTGTGATCATCTGCTTTATTATTTTATGTCATCATTTTATGATAATGTAATGTCTGTTTTCATATTCCCACTGCTATTATTTTATCAAATTGTATTATTTCCCTTGATTGTCAGCACTGACGGGTCAACATCAGTCCCACTGCTTTAATTTCTTAATTTCTTACTCTCCAGTGTCCAGTGTGTTGAGATTTAGGAGTTTATCTACAGTGATAATATCCACAGTGAGAGCGGGTCCTCTTCCATGGAGTCTGCCATACTGAACTGCCATTTTTCTACAGTAGCCCAGAACCGACAAACCAAACACTGATCTCGCAGCCAGAGTTTTTCTTACACGATTGAAAGGAGAGGGTGAGGCTTGGGAGAATATTCAATTGGTTGCAATCTGCAACTTTGCTGCTAGGTGCCAACTGAATCCTACACACTGGACCTCTAACTGAGAGTTTATCAGTCTATAGTATATTACTCTAAAACTGTCATTGACACAACTCACTTTATCACTTCCTACACTTTGACAATTTCAGTTACTTCGTCAGCTCTTCCACTTAAACTGACACTTCAGTTTTATTCACAGCTCACTGCTGTGCCTGTGCTGAAGCTGAACTGCTGAACTCCCTTTTAACTGTAATAATACATGTTTTCAAATGTTCAAATGTTTTAATCAGAAAGGATCAGCACCAGACATGTTTCTTTTCTTTATAAAATGCTGCATTTTTTTCAGCTATGTTTGATGTGCTGCTGCTATCTTGAACCACGCAGTCCTGTGAAACACTTTGACCATATAAAGTATATTATATTTCAAGAACCATTATTATTACAGTAATGGTTAATAATGATTATTACTACCCCTTATATTCCGACAGCACCTGAAGGTATCATTATCCCCATGCTTTATTTCTCTCTTGTGAACATCTCAGAGTGATTTCCAACAAATTCAGGATCACAAAACAAATCTGCGGGCTGTATAGTCAGTTCAGATAAATAACCACAAGATTAATGGACTGATATGCTGAAACATGTGAAATTCAGGCTATTATCAGATTAAAGCTGGCTGATTTTCATCGAGTTGTAACGCGGCAGTATGTGCGCTGTGCTGTTTGTGCAGCTGCGCCACAAAATCAATAGAAACTAATGCCTTATAGAAATTTTTAATACAAGTCAAAGCCACGACATGTATGATGATGGATTATTTTAATTCCCACGTTCATCGATCACTTCTGCTGTAGGTATTACACGTGCATTAGAGAGAGCTAATTACTAATCAATGCCTTTATTAGCCCAATGTTTAAGCATGGAAATGATCATGGAGGTATGTACAAGGTATGACTATGTATGTGTGTGTGTAACTGTGACTGAAAATTTAATCATGACGTTTCTAATTGCAATTTGGAGAGAAATTAAATCAATCAATGTAACTGTGGTCATTTCTATCAGTAGCTATTTGGCTCCTCCTGGCGGTGACAGTATGTACATACAGTTCTTGGTCTCTTTCTCCATTCATACACTTCATACATTCATTTGTACGTTTGTAATTTGTTAAACATCTCTAAAATCATAACACTAATGCATATTTCTCTAAAGTTTTTTTCATCGCTTGTACTTTATTAAATAGAAACTTGAGTTTCACCTTTGTGTCTTCTTTTATTCTACGTGTTCACGATACATTTTTATGTTCCATCCGTTTCATTTAACAAGTGTTTCCTCTTTCTAATAAAGAATATACATACATATCTAAATAAATAAATGAAGTAAAAAGCTGACATAATTTTAGTTGCAAGTGGATTTTTATTTACTTTTGTGTTTAAAAAAACAAACAAACAAACAAACAAATACACCAATGATTGAGCAAAAACCAACGTTCCAGGTTTCATTCAGCTCCACTTTAGGCTGCATTCTGTCCAAGTATACAAGTCAAAAATATTAAATTGCATACAGACACTGAAATGAGAGGTAAAAAATAAGTGAAAGTGTTTGTCCAGTTGTCTGTTCATGTCATATTTTGGTAATCTGACCTCAAGTATTACTGCAATGGAGCCAAAAAAAAAAAAAAGCTATTAGTGTTCTACAGGAAAACATGGACGTTAAAAAATGAGTCAGCAATTTTTCTTTTCAAGCACTGACGGCAACTATGAGCTAGCAACATGTCAATGGAGACTGAAAATCGATAACTATTACAAGGTACAACACAGGCCTCAGTTTGACTCGGTTTGAAATGATACAGCAACAAGGAGGGGAAAAAAATGAAAGTGTCCAAGAACAACAGCATGCGTGAATGCACCGGATTTTCTGTAATTGGTGAAATAAACAATACTTTTAAACATGGAAACTGTGCAGACTTAATCACATCCATATGGAGAAGTGTGTGCAGAGACCACAGCAGCTGGACTAGAGAGGTTATGGAGGGAGGGCTTTTCTCTGTTCAACAGGAAAGTTATAAAAGGTCATGTTAAAGGACGTTAACAAAAGAAAATTAACAAAAGGTGCTTGGACAGAATTTGAAAAAGGTGTGTGCCAATTTCCCTAAAAGATCATTCTTTACGTATTCTATATGAACTTTGTTGAATGGATCATTTACTTTAACCACCAAACCCTCTTCAGTAACAGATTAGTTTAGCAACTTCTCTCAAATTCAGTTTTTAAACAGTCCCAACTCGCTGTGGTACTCTGCACACTGTTGTACAAAGACAAATCCAGTTCTTGAACTCTCACATTAAAATACTTCCATCTTGATATTTAAAACACGTTTTGCGAGAAACCCCCCCCAAAATAAACTGAAAGTAAGGAACAATGTAAACATTACCAATGACAGAAACATCCACATTTCACAACAAGATGGAACACTTTTTTTTTATGAACGTGGTAAAATAACTAACCAGCGCTCCAGCACAAATCCTTACACGAAAGTATTTGTCCTGCAGCGTTTGTCGACTTTCATGTATGCACACAAATATTTGCATGACGGCAACATACAAACACAAAAAGAACTGTAAGAAAAAAAAAAAAAAAACAGCAAAGCAATATCAATATTCATGTCAACAATCCATGTCAAAACAAGGTTAAATTGCACAAAAATAAAAGCAATAATTTGCAAATGCAAACTACAGCATGATCATACATAGGCCTCAAACAACAAATGATATGCATATAGTATGTACATTATATACACACACATTTGGACATCCTTCACAACTACTGAGAACTCTAAACTGTACAATATATCTGCTATAAGAACAGTTGCGCAAAATACCATTTTGATATACAGTAATACTTTTTTTTCTTTTACAATGTACAAGTTCAAACTGTCCACACGAGAAAATGCAAAGCACAAGCCCCAAAAGGCCACAAAAGTGCATGTTATCAGGTCAGTTGGAAGCCACTAGAAGAAAGGGACTGGCATGAGAGTGCGAATGAAAGCTGCCACTATCATACGGGAGCTTCTCCACACTCCCAACCGCAGTGTCTTGCGAGATTAACAGTTAGTGGAGGGAAATCTGGAGTAGATATTAATTATACATGCAGGCACGCATGCCTGCTGATGCACAAACACACACACACACACACACATTCGTGAACATAGTTCGATCATCACGGTGAAAGTGACCGACATGTTAGACACGCACACGCGCACACAAACAGGTTGTGGGGTGATGATGAAATTCCATCAACGTTCTCCACTCCAACATTTCCCCACACCGTCACATTATATTCAAGTAGTGGCACTCCAATAGTACTTAGTCTTGGTACCTTTTGGACAATCACACACTTCACATATGAAAAAAGGACGTTGGTCTTGTGTTTTCACACAAGATTTCACAGACCTGAGCAGTGACGGTGCAGGCTGACGCTGGCCTTGTCGAGCCATTTTATTTCAGCTCGACAATGACAACTGTCAGTGAGAACTGTCAACACTGAAGGCCAACTCCAGCTGAAGCACTGTCACCACCAGGCACTGAGTTATAGAGGAATAAAACAACCCACAGCCCACTGTATGAACACAAGCTAGTCTGTGAGGCATGTGTTTGAGTGACAGCCCATTACAAGCTCATCACTGTGTTGGCTCACTGCTGTGTATGAACTTCAGGCCATCGAGGAGGTGTGGGGGGTGGGGGTGGGGGGGTGGGGGGGTTGACTGCAGTGTTCAGAGGGGAATGCTTAAAGCCACGCTTTCTGTAGTGCAAAGATGGGTGGGTTAGGTGACTTGAAAACAAACTGACTGACGTCTGAAACGCTAACTTCCTTCTGACATTCCGCTTTGAATGAACATTCGTTAACCGCCAGCCGTCTAATCGTACAGTAGTCTAACAGCACCGAAGCAAGTGCAGTCAAATAGTGCCAAGTAGAGATTCTTGGATTATTGAGATTGACCTACATTTAGTTATGATCCTGTCAAATTCATTTGGCTGCAAGCATTCCCCTTTCACAATATTATCTCTATCTGAGGGTGAAAAAGGCCGCTTTTCACTCTTCAGTCAAAGAAAAGGACCCAAACTAAAACCCTTTCTTTTAAGGCCACTGAATTGTGCTTAAAATCTTTTCCTTCCTTTGTTTAACAGGTGCCAAACTCTTTCTTTGTCTTTCCTGTCAGTGCCTCCTGTCTTGTCCAAACCGTTTTACCTGTTCTGTGACCTGCAGCACCGTCTATCTGTTCCACGAGTCTGATAAGGGGAACTGTAGGTGATGCTGCTGATATGGTAACAAAGGCTTTTCCTCCTTCGTTTATCTTCATCTCTTGTCCATCTGTCCTCTTCTGGTCCACTAGAGTATGTTCTTTTTTTTTTTCCTTTGGTCTTCATTTTGTCATGTTGTCCTCTCTCTTTCTCGCCAAAGGACCCCCCTTCTCAGTCATTTGGTGACGTACCTGGTTGAGCTAACGGCCGAGCAGGTAGACCACCACTTCATAGGTGCACATCATGATGGCGGTGTTGGGGATCTGTCTGACGAGGTGGGTGGTGAGGCCGCGGTACAGCGCCCGGTATCCCTCCTCCCTGGGTACTGTCAGCAGAGTCTGGAAGAAGGAACGATACTTGCTGCCTTCCTCTCGTAGCCGTGTACGGATCACTTCTACAATTTGAGAACAGAGGAAGAAGACTGTTAAATACTCTATTGGTCACTAGTTGCTCTTGTGTGCTTATAAATGTTGTGTACTCTGCGTAAAGCTCTTTTTGTATACCACCTGTCGGCCAACCTACCTATTTGTAACCTTTTTTAAATAAGCTAGAGCTACAGACAGTCTATTTCCCAGAAAGACTTCAGACAACCCTAACAGGGGGCATTTGAACTGTTGCATTCAGCTGTGGGCTGTACGTAGGTGGAGAATGATAGTGATATTTATAGCCATCGCAGATCATGTTTTCAAACGAGAAAAAGTGAGTCACTGCCTCACTCAAAATGCAACATGTCTCGATGTTTCCTCCCCCGTAAAACTACTAATTCTTGTTTTCACATTTGTGTTTGTGTACAAATTAAACGAGATACACCAGGAGCTTTAAAAGGTGCGGGTGGGTGCTCCCTGTTTCCAGTCTTTATCCTAACCTAAGCTAATCGCTTCCTGGCTCCAGCTCACGCTATTGATTTTCGCCTCCAACTCTGCAACAAGGCAAACTCACGGACTTCTAAAAAGTGTCCTTTTAAACTCTAGTGCAAAATGGTTTGACAAGTTATACAAAGAATGATGTATAAAGTAAAACACAGGGGTGAGCAAAATGGGCAGAAATTACATACTATTTTCTGACATCTTGACAGCGTTCAAAGTTTGTTTTTTACAAAACGCATGAAAACCAACATGCATTTATTCCATTTTTAAAACTAATGCTAAATTATTGAGAGGTGGACTAACACATGGAGAAAGAAAAATATGGAATATCATTAGCTTTATACTTGGGAGGGGGGGTGTATGAGGCTGAAGGTTACCATGAGGGTAGGCGATGGAGGTTGCGCAAGTCTTGGAAGTGGCTGCTGCGAGCATCATGCCCACAAAGTCTGAGGCATCTTTGACAGACTCGTCCTCTTCGTCCATGCTGGCGTGGGACTTGGACTCCTGCAGTTTACGCTTGATGCTCTCATAGATGACAAAATGGATAACAGTCTCTGAGATGCCAGCGTATGAGGCCGACATGCCCCTGTAGAAACCTCGTAGCCCGTCCATCTGGTATACCCGCCGCACGCACTCGTATGCATTCATTCGCCGCTCGCCCCGGTTTCTGTAATCATTATCGAGATTTTCAATTTAAGTCCAATGACGATATGATTTAATTCTTATTATTTGCACAGGAAAATGGGTGAGTCTAGATTTCCTCACCTGGTTTCCAGCTGCAGACGGGTCTTGATCAGCCAGATGGGATTGGTGGCTGTGATGGCGGTGAACCCTGGGAAATTCAGAGGAGGTCAGAGGTTCAGACAGACGCAGAGACATTTGGAAGAACACAACCTAAACAACTACATGAAATACTCTATACTGTACAAGGACAGTGAGAAAGCACTTCACTAAACAGGATCAGAGAATTATTGTATAGACAGTTTGAAACTCAGTCTACATAATTTCATTTTTTGATTTATTTATTTTCATTTGTGTTCCAGACAAAAAAAAAAGCATGCTTTTCCATATTCACATCCTCTTCATGTGAAATGCTACACAGGTGTGTATCTCTCTACATGAAGTAAAAAAAAAAAAAAATCTTAACTAACAACAGTGCATGAAGGCAGCAGCTGTGCTTTCTTTTTACCATCTATTGTCGTAAAAATATACATCTATCTACAAACACTGAAGAAATGAGGCCAAGCAGCAAATTCCTTTTAGGCCATTTAGTGTGGCAGATTATCATTACACTGCCACCCATTTGAAATTCTAATGAGAGCGCTTTTGAATCTAATAAAAATCATTTGCAATTAAAACATAACATAATCTTAAAGAGCTCACAGAGACTGTTTTATTTAAAACTATCATTACACCTTTAATGTGCTTTGTAATACACCTATTAGTCTTTTTACAAGCAAGTCTGTCATTCCACAACCTCAGTAACAACACAGTGGGTTTTATTCTTAGTATTCCCTCACTGTTGGTTCAGCGACATAAATGTATCCCCTTTATTAGTCAATTTATGAACATCTTTATGTTATTTAGTGACATTTAACAAACCAGTAGTTAACTGGTTGGGCGCTACATACAGGCTGTAGGCCTGATACTCGCCCAACTAGCACGACTACAACAGCAGAGAGAAACAAAATGGAGTCTTACAAAGATTCTTCAATTATTGAGCAGGACTAAAGTGGAAAATCTCTTCCTAATAGAGGAGGGTAACCCTGTTCTATATGTTCCTCTTGCCTTCACCGCTTAATGTTAGTTTAGCTCGCTGGGGTCCGTCGATAATGGACTCCCTCGGAATGCATTAATGCACTTGTGTGCACAGGGTGCGTGAGTGCGCTTGTTTTGAGTTATTTACAGGGGATGATACTTTGTGTTTTTGTTAGGTCTGCACTCTATGTAAATATAGAGTGTATCATTATGAAATGACACAAAGTCTCTAAAAGTTTCTGATACAAATGACATGACGTAGAGGAATAAAGCATGGCCATTTGCAGAAAACAGCTAAGATGAAGGCGAGTCTACAGAGACCTCAGTCACATCTAGTGTATCAATGCAACACAGCCCTACGTTAAGGCAACTGCGTGAAGAAGAGAGGATGACACAGGTCTGTTGAAGAGAAAAAGAGAAGAACAAAGAAGAAATAAAGAGGGAAGTAGAAGGAAGTAGCGTCTATGGCGTGTACTCACGAGGGAGGGGCAAAGCTCCTCCAGCTCCTCCCCGCTGCAGCTAGTAGCCTGCAGATATGGGGGGCTCAGATGGCGGGGGTGTCCCACCCAATCACGCAGGGGTGAAAGCTTTACAGTAAAGCCCTAAAATAGACACAGGCTTTTCTGTACCACAGTCACACACAAGCAGCAGTCACAACCTCCCCCAACCCCAGCAACCACCCACCCCAACCCACTGGTACTGTACAGGTAGTAAGAGAAGAGATGGGAGGTCCTTCCATCTTTCCCCAAACTCTAATCCCAACTCTAAGCCCCATCCACTTTAATTCATATTAGTTGACTTATACTGTTTTACATTTCTTTGACTTTACAATTCATGTCTCCCTTTACTCCTTTTATTAAGTGGAATAAAGAACATGTTGACTGAATGGAACAACCCAATCCAAAACTCCAGCTCCATCTCACAAGAGTGAGGTACAGTACAAATACAAAAGGCAGAAAATATATTTGAAGATGTATTCAAATCATTGTGCCATTATCAATTTATAATCTACATATTAGAGAAAGAACGAAATCAAATGCTTACTGAAATAAGATCAAATTAAGAGAGGCAGGTGGAAATGCTAACCTTGTCCTTGTGTATAACAGACTAAGCGGTGGACAATGGTGATGAAAGGAGTGAGGAGATCGTTTTATGACTATGTGATGACATGAGGATGAAGTGACTGATCATAGTGAAGTGAATCAATGAGGTTGAACAATGGATGCAACTCAGCCAGCCCCGAATACTCCGGGGACCAAACCGGATTCTGGAAAAACGGGAATAAATTCAAAGATAGCATTAAAATGTCCTCATGCAGAGAAAAATGTGTCTCCAGAGAGCCAGCCTGTTTCTCACAAAAGAGATGAAATAACTCGTGAAGGAGTTATTAGTCCTTGTCAATGTCGCACAAAAGGACACTGAAAACCTCAAAAGAAAGATATTTTTTCTCTTTTGTTACAGTCTCAATATTTAATGTTTATAATTATGCAAAAGAATAACTGAGAGCGCTGTTTAAGAACGGTTTTAGTTAAATTTGTCGATTGCTTTAGTTTATTTTTTTCTTCTTGAATGTTTATTATTGATGTTTTTTGTCCAAATATAAGATATTCCATATTCATAATCAGCTTAATAGGACAACATGAGCCCACTGATAACTGATATGTGATAAGTGATCTGCACATGAAAGATTTATCACCATTTTTTCCTCTGAATTAATAATGTATACACAAAAAGGGACTTTAGCTATATCTTTAGTAATGAAAGTGAAGACTAATACGCAGGCCGTGGAGGCTAACTAGTCACTGGGATGAACCTCTGAAGAGCTGCGTCTGCATGGGCACGCTGCTGCATGTTGTGCATTATGATCCTTCAATAGAAACATAATCCCTGTACAATTTTTCCAGAGGAGTTTGACCTACATTCAGAGAGAACAAACATGCTTTAGATTAACTGCTGGAACATGTCAAAGTGAAGTAGTGAGACTCGCCTTCCGAGAGTAAGGAAGCCCACAGTTCACAGCAGGGAGGCCGTGAGAGCGGGCGATCCCACAACGCTATTTTACCAAACTGGAAGCAATTATCCAGGCATCAGAGAGAAATTTAGCTTTTCGCTCACAAAGGCTTTCTTTATCTCAGCGCTGAAAAGCTTGAATTTGCAATACGTGCAGATGAAAGACAGAGACAATATGTTGGTCTGTCCAGCTACACAGATATTTTCTTGGCGTTTCATTCAAGGTACTACAAATAAATTAAAATAAATTAATGCAACTCCCAAGCTGTTGAAGTAAAAAGCCCAATGGGGTTTGATTTGTTGTTTTAACATTTACCCAGTTACATCAGTGGCATGTCTATGCCTGCACTGCTTCTTGTCCTCATACAATATTAATTTGTGTTTTTTAAACTGGTGTCAGTACAGTCGGGGTTAAACTTCCAGGGCAAACTCTACTCTTTAGGAGTACCAACTAATTTAAAAAGAGGAAGTCATGTGGGAATAGTGCCAGCCTTTTGAATGATGGACTGATACAGATTCTCCTTGAAAAGAAATGACTGAGGCACTAATGGTGTTGATGGATGGTGACAAAAGAGAAAATGGAGCACATCCATTTCAACTTTCTGGAGCAGTGACAAGGTTAGCATTTCTTTTGTGCTGACAACATGAAATCCACAGAAGTATGTGTCATTACTTTACCTTTACTATGTTGATGGAACAAGACAACAGGCTAAGGGGAAGGAGGTGTGTGTCAAGACTAAGCAATAACAAAACCTAAAACTACAAACCAGCAGCAAACACATTGCCGTGAGCAATGGTAATATCATTACAAATGAATAACCATCATGAACTTTCTAATATTCATAAAAATCACCATGGTTTTCATCATACCAGTGTAAAGAAATGGGGTGCTACCTGACGTGTCCGCCCGAGTGCCAGGGGCCCCGGTTGACCTTTCGGGGCCGTGCTCTCTCCTCTATACACACAGAGCAAAGAAGGGGGCCCACACCACACTGTTTAAGTAACAACTGGGATGTTAAACCATTTACAGAGTCCTCTGGAGAGGCCTCATGAAATAATATATATAGAGGAAAAAAAGGGCGAGGAGGGGGAAAAAAAATGGATGACAAAGGGGACAAAGGGGCGAGGAGAGGAGGAAAGCACAACCTAAACTTTGAGGACCACGTGGTTTTCTTGTTTTTGTCAAACAGCTAAAGCACAATCATAACAAATGCTAGCAGTGGCACATTATCGCCTACAATTGCCTGGATGCTGTGTATTATTTGGTTTTAGTGCCTTAAAGTCTGACACTACTGATATTAGGATTCATCTCCTTAAGTGTAAGTAGACCGGCAAGGCCACCATGAAGAGACAAGATACTCTGTTATCTGGATAGTTGGGTGCATATTCATAAAAAAAAGCTGGTGGAGGTAAGTAGTAAAGATCTGCTATGTGACTGTGTGACTGGCATTTTATTTTTTTCTTAAATTGCAGTTTGGAGATTAAATCTTTACTTTGAAATAATTGGACTGTACAGTGTTTGCAACATGGTTAAATGAATCTTGTCTTTGTTATCACAGTAAACAAAGTGAGGTTGTTTTAACCACAATCAAGGACGAGGTCAGTTTGATCCTGAGAGTCTCAAATTGTGCTTTCTGATAAACCCCCTATTGTATATATTTAATATTTCTATACATGAAATAGCTATGAAACGACTACTTAAAAACAGATGTTAGCCTTAGCATGCTTTAGATATTCACAAGCTTTAAAATTTGTGAAGATCCCACCATCCCACACATGTATATGGAAAGGGGAGGGGAAAGGGGGAAAGAAAATGAAGTGAAACTTCAAACTGTGACAAAAAAAAAATGATAAAAGAAAAATTAAAATCTCTCTGATGAAGACATACTGAATAATGTTTTTTTATGTATATATAAACCCCATCAGTGATTTACACCGTCCAGACAGACAAACAGGCAGATAAAACACTCAGCGACAGACAAGTGACACACAGACAGAAGGGAGGGGGAGAAGGAGCCGTCATTACCTGCCATCCCAGCCGACACCATGTGCACCGGGGTAGAGTCTGGCTCCAGCACCCCATTCAGCTTCTCCTTGGCTGTTGAATAGGCCGCAAAGTAGATCGCCCTGTGGCAAGTAAGACGGTAAGAAGTTACACACAGGTCAAACTGACTAGGAACTAAAAATGAAAATGAGCATTTAGGAATTAATTTGCACTATTACCAGTTACTAAGTGCAACTAAAAAGACAATTTGTATAATCAGAAGAATAGCACTGAGTTAACTGGATCAATTTGGAGAACGTTATTTAAATTTCCTGAAATAAAATGCTGTCTAAAGTGTACTTGAGGGCGTGCAGAGAAAAGCTATGTTAACATGTAGCCAAACATCAAGTTTATCTGTGCCTGAATGTGTGGCTCAGTCGCAGAGCACGCTTTAGTAGCAGATTTATCTCGTAGGATTTAGTCAACATTTCTAGTCGGTGGAATTAAACCCAGTGATCGCCCCTCCCTCGCTGCCCTCGTTCTGCATTGAGAGCATGCATGTACGACATAATCATACTGCACTGCAGATGAGAGATGAAGTATGTGAGTGGATCTGAAAGTCTGTATGTGCATCTCTCAAACGTGATGACTGATGCTGCCACTGCAAGTTGTTTTGCATGCACATGTGTTATGTGTGTTGCTAATGAACGCCAGCAGCATGCCAAGTGGGCCGCACGCTCATTAGCCTCTGAATTTTATTTATTTTATTTTTTATTTTAAGCTTTCCAGCATTCAGAGTGCTGTTTCCTAATTATAACAGGAGAGAATAACTCTGTAGCTCAGCAACCCAGAGCTCTCCTTGTAGATAAATAAACTAATAAATGTGTTGTTTGATTCAATTATATTACATCAGAAGCTTAAACTTTATCTAAATTAAGACTGTGGATTAAATGGAGTGGAAATGCTGCATCTTACGTGCCACACATTTTCAAACTTTTAGCATACACTGATGGTAAATTGGACATTTGTTCTTCCATTATCTTAAGATTGAACTGATGAATTTGGCTGGTCTGAATTATGGATTAAGATTTTAAAATGTTGCACATGAGGATCAAAATTTTAGTGGAGTTTCTGCCAATTACTGCATGTCATTTCACACATGTCTAATCCTCAAACCCATCCAATACAGAAATTGTCCATCTGTAGATGTGTGTGGATACAAAGATTGTTATGCCACTGGCAAAAAACATGTGAGTGTCTGATGAATGTATTTTGTATTCTATTCAAGATCCATATGATACACAGACAACAAAGAAACCATCATGAATTTAAATTGAATCTGAATAACACTATATGTTTTATTTTATCTGGCAGTGCAGCCATAAAAAATGTATATTTTATATTTCAGTATGATAATATTGTATCTCTAATATCACCCTTTAGCTAAATTTGTTGCTATAAAAAAACAATCAGGTTCAAGTCATTCAAAACTGCACGTAAGGCCGCAGCTCACATGAAGCCAATGAGTTCAGGCTCGCTTCTTATGTAACTATATCTTCCTATAGCACAGTTTGTTATAGCGGCCCTGATCAGGAAACGAGCCAGCATTTTCACAGCTGGACAACTAGCCCACGGGACTGGCACACGCATATACACAAGGGCATTGAGCCAGACAGAGTGAGACAGTGAAGCACCCAGGGGACAGAAGAGCTCTGAATTAATAGAAGCAAAGAATGACAAACATGAACAGAGAGACAGAGGACAACAGTATGGAAAGGATGAGACAGACCACAGCGAACCAACAGGAAGAGGATGACAATGGCCATGTGATGCAGTGGTAACTAGGGAGAATTAGACAGGTCAGGGAGGAGGGGGGTATAGACACAAACACAACTGTCTCCAATGTGATAATACACAACAACAACAGCAGTCACATGATGTCGGTGTCACGACCACACCAGCTGTCGCTGCTGTTTCATTCAGTCCTTGATTGACTGAGTTCAGGCTGTTATGTAACCCCAACAGCCAAGCTAGGAAACAGGGAACTGGCTCGTTTCCTGTAGGATTTGAAACAGACTTCTATTGCACTTATGTGAGTTTAACTCCATTTATTTCTGTATTTGTGGCCTGTGAACATGCTGCCAGCACAAGCTCACAATAAGCCGAACCCTTGAAAAAACAAAAGCTACAAGCTACTCTCTGGCAAAAGAAAATACATTCCTCAACAAAAGTCTGTGCCCAAGAGAATGACGCAGAAAGGCCTCTATTGGCCAAAGCCATGCTTGTGCTGATAACAGTGGTGATTGTGGTGACCTACTCTGCTGTGGTGGCTATCAGATATGCAAGTACGCATTATTTTCTGTTCTCTCGGGGCCATTTTCACCGTACTGCTTGAGAGATCATGAAGGTTATGGTAGGCAGGAGAAGACATGAGTACTGTAGTTAATGCTGTACAAACCTGGAAGGTGCCACACCCACTAGGTTGGGTCCCAGTCCTCTGAAGAGTGAACGGGGTCCCTCTCTCTCGAGAATTAACCTGCACAGAGGCAGATTGAGATTAAAGGTTTTCTTTTTCATCATAACAGAGAGCAGGTATACAGTATAATAACATCCATGTGATATCAGTTCTTTATCTCACTTTTGTATGTTTAAAAATTCTCAGACGTGCTGTATGATGACAGGAGAAAACAGAGCTAATACTTAAACGCTGATGTTTAGGGGGCTTCATTTCATTTGGCAAATCATCTCTGTTTGTAGCTAAATTTATATCCACTGTGGGTACCCTGATGGTTTGGTAAATTACACTTTTTGGGCAATCTGCCAGGATCTGACACTCAATACAGCCTGACATTAAACACAGGGGTCACCATCAACATAATGGAAGACCCAAATAAATGAAACGACAGGTGTCCTTGCTCTGGTAGTCTTTATGGCGGTGTTATGACGCTTCACGTGTCACCTGAGTTCAAAGGTGGTCTCCAATCTCACCTAGTAACCTCATTCATTACTACAGCTGCGATTTGTTGATAAGTTGTTAACTATTAAATGAGATAGACAGCTACTCTGCTAATCGATTATTGACAGTAATTTAATGAGAAAAAAATCTCTGATTTCAGCTCCCCAAATGTTAATATTTTCTGATTTCTCTGGTCGTCTATGACCCTGTTAGTTTCAGGCCTATTCATTACATGTTTTCACATGAAGCGATGCAGTACATTCAAAGAAGATAACAATAAAGAAAGAGACGGAAAAGTCAAGAAAACAGTCCTTCGGGGGAAGATTAAATTCTTATCATAGTGGCTCGACTTGAGCTATCCCACAAAAATGACAAACATAGCCCTGATCTTTTTTGGAGCAGCCATGTAGCTGTATTTTGTTCAGCTTGTGGGTTTGTGGGCTGCGCCTTCCTATCCTGGCTGGGAGACGTTGCCAACTTCTGCTTAAAGCTAAATACTTCGGCTCAGAAGTGATTTACAATATACTACATCTCCTCAACAACACAGAGTAATTTCCTAAACTTACATAACATGCAGAGCTTGGAGTGACAGTGTCCCCCACATTCACAAAACTTAGGTATTGGAACAATGCCTGCACCTCACTGTATGCTGACCCACTTTCCTTTCCTTTGCCATAACCCTCTTCCCTCTTCTGCCCCGCTCCACTTTTTTGTATTGTGCAATAGTAGCACACAGTTTTTCAAGTGGCTGTTTATGTCAAGGACAACACAAGGAGTTGGTTTATGTCGGCACAAGACCAATGTTGACCCAGAAACAATACCCTGATTTAGGGCAATTGAAAGACGGCCTTCGTAAAATTACTAAACAAAATCCTAAGTAAGCATTGTTAACAAAGCTTTATTAATGCAGGCAAACTGACCAAGAAAACATCCCCAAGTTTTCTATTTTACTCTGCAAGTGCAAGATAAGCATTCTGCCAACATGCCTCTGCAAATCTCATGTTAAAATGTTTTTCCTGAGATATTAAGTAAAATATAAGGTCTTTCCCAAGACTGCTAATTTGCAATATAATTAACGCAATTAATTAATTCATTTTGCTATGGAAAATTCCACGCAGAGCAGCTTGTGCATTATGCAATATGTTTGACCATTTGTGACATGTGTGGGAGCAGAGCACTGTAGCCATGTACTTTAACACTGGTAATCCCTCAGTGACCAACGTTAATAATGAGTATCCTGGCTTCAGTAGGTTCCAAAGAAACACCTAACCAAGTTTGGATTCCCCTACACTTTCACTTCCCATCTTCCTGGGAACTTTCCACTGTCTAATGAGAACAGGAATTATAAATAATGTTACAAAAAAAGGGAAGAATCTATTATGCATTTCTTACAATGGTTTCGTAGTATCTGTTTAGAGAAAGTACCCAAAACTTTATGGTCACAATGAAGCTCAAAATGATCTATTTTGCTACTAATAGAATATACTTTGGGCTGCACTTTTTTGGGCATTATTACTGTGGATTAACTTTAGTGTGTCAGTGTCTCTTGGTCTTTAACTGTCAATGAACAAGTTCACCAACTGACATGGACATTTGCTGTGACAACAAACACAGACTTTGTGTGTCACAGCTCCAACGAGACTGACGGCTCAGTGAAATTAATTTGTACCTTTCAGACTCATGAAGTGTAATGCAACTACATACAACTTCAAATTTTCTCATAGGATGATACATTTTCATATTGGTCAGGTGTGCTTTTGCCTAAATTTGTGCAGCAGGTTTCCATCTTGCCATAACATTTTAAGTATTCAAACTGCATTAAGTCTATTGTACTAACTCATGAGCTGACCTTAAGATATACTAAGAAGTTGGCTCACATAATTATTCTACCCACACATGCTCTAAATAATTAAAACTAACCTTGGTCAGGTTCCATTTTGAAATGAATCCTAATAAAGTTTGGTTATTACACTTGACATTGAGCGTCATTCTCCTTACTTGAGGCAGTGCAGAGGCCCTGGTGGAGCGACACGGGCCACACTGGCTCCGTTGACGGTGCTGAGCTGGACTTCAGAGATGTAGAGAGTGATGGAAGAGGACTGCAGTCTGGTCTTCACAACCTCCAGAGGACAAGTCAAAATAGCACCTACTGTACCACCACATCTAGAAGGAGGTGGGGAAGGGGTTGAGAATGGAAGGGCAAAGAAACAAAGGGGGATGGTGGAAGAAAGGGACAGAAAAGGAGGAAACATCATGAGAAAAACAAACACACAGGGGTCAGGGGTCACACAAAGGGACAGATAGAAACCATGATGAATATGAATACCTACATAACACATATACATGGTGCTTGTATTGTCTTTTGATTTTAGTTTGTCATATTAGGTGACTACAATTTCCTCTGCCAGGTTTCTTTTTAGACCATCTTATAACACTAATCTTCCCAGTCACCGGTAACACAATCTGCTATTCATTTTAGATCTAAAATTATCAAGGAGCAGCTTACATTCGCGAGCCATGACCTGGCATTTTGATATGCTAGACACTGCCATGTATGTAAGCTGAAAACTGGTTTCATCATGCAGTTCAGAGGAAGTTGGCCACAGCTCAGTGCTAAGTTTTGACAATCCAAGAAGGCAAGCATGAGGTGTCATGAAAATTAAACTGCTGTTTAGCTGGATCACGCCGCAAAATAAAACATGGCTGCATACAAATGAACCGAAGAAACTCGTGATCAGGATGCTGAGACTTTGACCTCGATTCTGACTAAAGCTCTCAGTATGTAAACAAACTAAAGCAATCAATTTAACCATCATTGTTGATAATGCAGTGACACTTAACGGTTACATTAACACATAGGCATAGATTCTACTTTAGTACTTTATGTTTATAGGCTACCAGACGTCAAAACAACGCTCTGTCTCTATGCCACACGTGCAGTTTCGTTAATCCTCTCTGTTTTCAACAAAAGCTTCGTGCTTTCCACAATAGGACTTGTATAAACAGCTTCACAACAACAAACCACCGCAAAGCTAGAAAGTGCTTGTTGACTACTGCAGTGATAAACCACATGAATGCTCTACAAGGTCAGGTTAAGTGAAGTGACTTAGTGTGACTAGTCATAACCCCGTTTGGTGTATTCTAACATCTTGGCTGTGAGCCGTGAATTCCTCTAGCTGCAGCCTCTTTTGAGTAGCACCAGCTATATTTACCTTTCAAAAGACCGACACACACTCATGCTTACAGGCAGCGGTGACCCTTGGCCTACTTTCAGAGCTATGCTGTCTGCTGCATGCTGCATGAGTGTCTTACACTGTGGCAGTAAGAGGAAGCACTGTGCTCCAGCTCAGGTTTTTAAAGGAAAGAAATTCAGATTTTGCTTATTGGAGACAGCAATGCCTCTTGCATTCTCCGATTTTAAAACCCTCACAAGAGATATAACAGAAGAGTTGTGGTGTGATGAGATTACCATATTTAAATGTCAATGGCTCGGCGCAGAGATGAAAGCAGAGGTAACAGACACGCAGAAACTGAGGACAATGGATCAAAAACAAGACAGACATACTCCCTCAATAAACGGTCAAGTTTTCAATCTGTGTTTACATTTTCTTTGATGAAAAAGTTGTTGGACCTGTCCCTCACCCATGGTGTAGGGCTGCCAGTTTAATACGCAGTGACCTCATTTATTGACTTAGCAAAGTTCTGCAGAAAAAGCAGAGCACCTGTATTTTAACAGTATTTTACACTCAGTGGACCTGATTCTACAATTTGCAGTTGTGAAATACATAAAAAAAAAAAAAATCTATGATATTTTTGGTAGCAAACATTATCGGATGGTTTGCAGGGTAATGCTCATCTGCTGTATCTGGGAGATCCTTAACATGAAAAGGAGTGGAAACCCGACATAACATAAGGGAGACATACACAGCCCAGTCACTGACATTTCGTTTCATTCGTATAATTGATCTCTCAGGTAGTTTAAATGCAAAATCTCTGGAGAAAATAAGTAGCACTGCTGCTGCTGGTGCTGCTGCAGAACTTCATCAAGCCATCGAGAGCAGCGACGGGCCCGGAAATTAACTGAGTGTGTGCTTTTCGAAATAAAAGCGGAAAATTTTCCCATTTGCAATGAGGAAGTTAGTATTTACAGCCAAACAACGATTTTTTAAAAAGCTAAAATACTTCGTTATATCTCTGGAGCCACGTCCACGCTCTCTGTCACGGCTGTGCTAATATTTAACGGGATAAAATGTCATATTTTGTTAAGTGTCGACAGGAAGTTTGAATCTCTAACTGACGTGACTGCGTGCACACAGCTGCCAGGGTTGTAAGCACATGCACGCGCTACGTAGAAAAACAGGCCCTGGTTAAGCTAGCTGGATAAACCAGACGACGGGTCATGCTTCACTGGTGTTCATTAAGAAAAAAAACAAACACAGTATCTAAATGAAATTCGTTGTTTGACTTACCCTCCCGCGAACAAATGAACCAGTGTGTCCCTTTGGCTCATTATTTAGCATGCTCTGCCAAACAGCACACCTCGGGGCTGCGGCAGAGGGTCAAACGCGGGCTGGGGTACCGTCCCTTCCCGTTGTTTTCTTCTTCCTCCGAGAGGGATGCGCACGTAGATTTGATCAAACGACGACGTCGATGATGAACCAGCGGTGGGGCGAGTCTCCGGTGATTCAGACTGCAGTGGGCCGACAAACCCCCCCGTCTGTCGCTATCGGCTTGCTCGGGTTCACAAAGACAGCTTCTTATCTTCGGCTAAAGCACCAGAGAGCTGCGGCTTTCAGCAGGCTTGCTACTGACAGGAGGGTATTTCAGCTCCAACAAACCGTTTTATGGCACATCCACGGGTTTGTCAAGGTTCACCCCTCTGCTTTCATCGCTGCAGCGGCAGGGAAGGAGGCAGAGCTCATAGTATTTACTGTACAATCATAGGCTGGGAAACACGCGCTGCTATTGGTCAGCCTGGGCCGTGACGTCAGGATAGCGCCGCCCTGATCATGCAGTGTTCACATGCTCAGTGCTGAATGAATCAGAGCTGGGAACTGGAAACTTACCTCTTATCTGCCAAGGCCAAAGAAAACCGTCTTTTTCTGCCATGTGCCACACAGTTTTCTGTTGATGTTGTTGTCTCATTGAAATCAAGATGTGACAAGAAAAAGACACACAAAAACGACACAGAGATTGTACAAGGAATATCAATGTAATCTGCATCAGTGTAATCAAGCACCTCGCTCTATCTATCTATCTATCTATCTATCTATCTATCTATCTATCTATCTATCTATCTATCTATCTATCTATCTATCTATCTATCTACTATTACTAAGTTCCGATGTCTGGTAGTCATCATCAGTAAATGTAACTTTAATGACTTGAAAGAGATGCAAATTGTTTCTTTCTAAATAAGAGATTATTTGTAGATGTACTTTAAATAAAATATTTAATTTTTATTTCTGATATCTGCTACACAATCAGCTGACTACACTCAGAAGAACCAGTTAATGATTCAATAATGGAGTTGAATGAATCCACACAGTTTTGTAATTTGGAGCACCAACAATGTTGTGTCCTGCATTAGCAAGGTTATGTAGACAAGGTCTCATGACTCAAGATTTAGAGTGGATGCTGAAAGAGTGATTTGCTGTCAGATGAAAGGAGATGGTGTGCCTCTTATTACACAATACACAAACTAAATTAAAAGTAATGGGTTTGCCACTGAATAAAGAGTAAGTAAAAGTAGTAAGTAAAAAAAAAATAGTGCAAAAATATCAAACTAACTAACCAACATCTTTTTTGTTTAAAATGTGCATATGATATTTTACCTTCATGTGAGAAACAGAGAGTCAGAGAATGGCCTCATGTGGATTACTACTGTAGCAATTTGGATTTAGAAAAGATTAAAGCAGTTTCATGTTTTGGTGCTGCAGGACCATTCGTATCTTTAAATCAATACGGTCAGCACCAGGTGAAAGTCCAAAACATCAAAAATAAACACTCGGATGAACACAAGCTAATACGCAGAATGGTCCTGGGTGAAATTCTAAGAAATTCCAATGCAGTTTTGATTTGGCTTTATGTAAATGTGAAGTAAGAGATTAAATAAGTCAACACTACCCTCAGCAATACTGAATATTGAATATATTGAAATTAAGTGATCCCAAGACATGTCAATGCTGCTGAAGGTGATAAAATATTTCCAAGACACTCTCATACTGAATGACATTAAGTAACCAAAGGGTTATAAAAGGTCACCACAGTGGACAGTTGGGCTTTGAATATAGATGTGAAGTGTGAGAAAGGCAGCACGGTCAGGTCAGTGTCCTTCTCACAAGGACAAGAGGACATCAGAAAATGAGAGAAACTGGATTATTGCCTTTCACTGCTGCTAATGAGTACGCCTGATGACAGTTTAAAGGATCACGAGATGGAACAGCAGCACCCGAATTATACAGTTATTGAAAGCCAAACGCTGTGAATAAGTTTTACTGTCTGTCTGTCTGTCTGTCTATCTCCATCTGTCTGCATCTCCAGCAGTCTTGAAGAAGTTCCCATGTACAGTATGCTGAGAACTTCCGCAGTCCAACTCCTACTAAACCATCTCAATTGGGTTTAGGTTGGACTGTAGAGGCCCAGTCATCTGATGCAGCACTCCATCACTGTCCTTATTGGTCAAGTAGCCCTTACAGGTGCGTTTTGGGTCATTTTCCTGTTAAAAAATAAATTATGGTCCCACTAAGAACATACCAGATGAGATGGCACATTGCAGCACAATGTTATGGTAGCCACGCTGGTGGCTGATAAATTCTGAATATGTCACCAAAAGAGTCACCATCTTAGCTCCCCCTTACCATCACACATCCTCTTCCATGCTGCATGGTGGGAACCACAAATGCAGATATAATCTGTTCACCGCCTGTGCGACACACAAAGACATAGTGGCAGAAACCAAAAAATCTCAAATTCGCATCAGACCACTGGTCTAATGTCCATCGCTTGTGTTTCTTGGCCAATGCAGTTCTCTTCCTCTTTGTCTCCCTCAGTTGTGGTTGCTTACAACAATTCGACCATGAAGGCCTGATTCACACTTCACTGTCTCTTCTGAACAGTGAAACACTGATGTGGGCTCCATTCTGAGGGGCCGTTAATTGGTTGGACTGGCTCTGCAGCAGAGGTAACTCTTGGACTTCATTTCCTGAAATGGTTCTCAGGAGAGGCACTTTCATTAAAGTGTTTGATGGTTTTTCTGCACTTGAAGACACATTCAAAGTTCTGACCTTTATATGTTGTAAAGTAATGATGGACTATTGTTTCTCGTTGAGCAGTTCTTGCCATAACATGGATTGCTAAAATGGTCTAATGGGAATATTTACTATATTCCAACACTACCTCTGAACAATTCAACTGATCATATGTGTCATTGCATAGTTTTAATGTTTTCAGTGTTAATATACAATCAGTGCCGCTAAAGGCATTTTGTGGCCCTAAGCAAGATTTCGTTTGTGGCCCCAAAAAACTCCTAGAGCGGTCAACAAATCGCACACACCCTAAGTGAATGAACACACACACACACAATAGAGATGGACAAATCATTCAACATCAGATCTCTTGCTGTATTTGACGGTTGGCAAGTAGCTACAAACAGAACCATAATGTGGAAAGCAAATGGCGGAGAAAACAAACCAAACTGTTCAAAGACCATGGAGAATCATTTTGTCCAGAAAACAAAGAAACTAGCTATTATTAAACTTGACTTGAAGTTATTAAAAGACTACACAGGCACTTCATCTTCTGACATGTTTACAGCCAAATGAAGATATTAACCATGATTACTTGTACACAGGATAATTTATCATACATAATATTGAGGGAGGGGCTTTGAGGCTTCCCTTTTTATTTGGCTTTAGATTTGTCACATACACTTATGTTATAGTACAAGATTTAAGCTAAGACGAACAATCAGGCTACATTCATGATTAATTTTTACTGAGAATGATTATAAAGTTTCAGGGTGTTCCCGTAACCATAGTAACTCACGGTGCCAGAGGGGAAGTAAAGATGCTGTGCTGCTGCCAGAAGAGCCACAGAATGAAGCAGGTTTGTCAGATGTGCTTTCACAAAATTAGACAAACCACATCCCAGTAGTTGTGGCCCTAAGCATGCACCTTGTCTACTTATGCCAGCGGCTGGCCCTGTATACAATGTATAAAGTAACATAATAAAAAACATTGAATGAGAAGGTGTGTCCCAACATTTCACTGGTACTTCACTACTGTTGCTATTGTGTATGTGTGTGCTAATCAAATTCTTCACAAAGCCCAGTTCAAAATTTCCAGTTGAGACCTATGCATCTAATTTAAATGCAACACTAATTTAAATTTGATAGCTACTATTACTATTTCTAAATTTTTATAACATTGTCACAACTTGTTGAATCACTGCTCTGTCATTAAACAATTTCAAACCTTATCTACCAGCCACAAAAAACGTAATGATAGCAAAAAGTGATTATGAATATAGTAAACCAGCACACAAATACACATTTCAGAAATATTCCTATATTTTCAAATGGCGGTGAACTGCTGCTCAAACATCCAGAATGTGTGATGTGTAATTGCATGCACATTTGTGTCTGTCAGTGTTAAAGTCCACAAATGCATGTCTCATGATATCCCACACATGCAGACAGGTCGTGTCTCATGATTTCTGTTGGACTTTGACCAAATAGATGGGTGGGATAATGAGAAACACGCTCTGTGTGTGTGTGTGTGTGTGTGTGTGTGTGTGTGTGTGTGTGTGTGTGTGTGTGTGTGTGTGTGTGTGTGATGATGATGATGTTTGGGTTCAAAGGGAATGGAAGAGAAGAGGCAGGGGGATTGGGTAAGGAAGGCCAATATGACAAAAATAGATATTGGGTAACCAATGGTTAAAAATTACATGTGGAAGTCACTATTTTGGGTCACACTGAGGGAAATTTTGGAATCAACAAGGGGGTACATTTGAAAACTCTGAAAAGTAGCATGGTGTCAAATATTTCTGCATAATGCAGAATTAAATTCAATTAAAATGTTTGAATTAAAATTGTGTTTATCTAGTGACAAAATACTACAAAATAGTGGCAGAACAAAAGTGTGGCAACGGGCTGACCGAAATAGTGCTGGATCTGTTTGCTTTTGGGGGGGCTGATGCTAAAAAGAGAAACGTTAAAAAAGTCATTGACCTGGCTCATCAATGTGTTTCATAAACTCAACAAACTTCAACTCACTCAGCAAGTCAGTGAGAAGCAAGTCTTTTATTTTTGAATCTGTGACCTTTATAATAATTTGTTGCTTGTACCTCTATAAATAAATGCCAGCCAGGCAAGTAGTCACACATGTAACCCAGTTGTTAGATTGATGTATTCAGATCAACTTCAAAACTAAAAGTAGCAATATTGCAATGCCAAATAAATAAACTGTTATAACAAATTCAAAAATGTCCCTAAGTTAAAGTATTCTCAACAAAATGTACTTACAATATCAAAAGTTAAAGTAGTCATTATGCAGGGGAATGATGCCTGTGCTATATTATATATCATGTATCATCATATCATATGATATCAGTGGATTATCATCATTAATATATTAACATGTAAGCAGCATTTTAATGTAATCAAATGGGGTCATTTTACAGATTTGATATAGGCTACTACTGAGTGATGTAATTTATTATACAGGAATGCATCATATTTTATATGCTCAATAAAAGGTTTTCAAAATTTGAATTTCAAAAGTACAACGGTTCCATCTGAAATGTGGTGGTGCGGAAGTAAAAAGCATATACAGAATATATAGAATAACATGGAAACACTCTAGTGCAGTATAAGTACCTCCAAACTGTAGGTCCAGGAGTACATGAGTTAGTATACTTAGTTTCCATCACTGATATCGTTTAAAGCAGAGTTCCTAAGAATTGTACTAACGTCTAGTTACAGTAATTAATGACAGTGAGTGTAATTAATAGCAGACTTAGCCCCTAAACAGCTGCCTCGCACCCTAAGGGTCCTTGAACCTCACCTGTGGAACATCTGTCCCTTCTCTGCGATACATTGAGGGTTGACTAAATGCTGCCACTTAGCGGTTTTATTTTGATATAACTCACTAGGCTACAGATGTATTCTCGATGGAGGATAATGGTCGTCTCTGTGTCCTTGCTGAAATCAACACCATACTGACAGGAAAAAGAGAGAAACATCTGAGCCACAGTTTCCCCAAACAGACACGATAACACGTTTTGTTGGTATTGTTTGTACCTTGCGTTGCATTCAGCATCCTCGTAAACGGCGGTTGTGACGGTCAGAAATGGTTTTTGTGAGTCTCATTATAGACATCAAAATGCCACGGGTGAATAAAAATGAACGAATAACAGCTGGTGTTTTTGGTGGCTGCTCTGTTTTCGGTTACACTATACTCTTGAGTTAACTGAAGCTTGAATTAAATAATTGGGCAAACTAACCGGTTACATTCGTCACTTTCATCTTTAGTTTTTACTGGACTTCCATGTTAACAGACGGCCTTAACAGCAATGTTATAAATAGGAATGTACCAGTAGTTTCTCATAAGCGTACTAGTCATGTTTCCCACTTAGATGACCGATGTATGTGTAAAGTATCCGTTATTACAACATCACTAATGACTCCGAAGGCAGCATTGTGTCACATGACCAGAGCACAGCTGAGGGATGCTGAGGTAGGCTTGCCCGTTGCTAGCCCGTTAGCCACACTAGCTGTGTCTAGTAATCCTGGCAGAAGCAGCCGTCTCTTCCCACCTTCCCAAACAAAACCACCCGGGGGAGATTTACTACACGCCATGGAGAGGGTGCAGCGCATGTGGTCGTCTTCGGTATCCCTCCATGTCACCAGCTTTTTGTTAGATGTCAATGTCATAGTTTGTAGCTAGGGCTGTCCAGTTAGCTCCGCTAGCCTGTGTCTGGTTAACGCACGGCCAAGGCCAAGGCCAAGCGAGAAAAGGGAGGCCGCCGTCGGGTGAGTAAATTTGGCTCTAACGTCCGTTTTTCCACCTCGTTTAGCAGCTTTGTTACACACTAACATCGCATATCGGCTCGCTGGTTGGCAGCTGTTCAACTACTTCACATGGCTTTCTTGTATTGAGATGCGTTTTGCCTTTGTTGGCGGCTGTACATTAACGACACTATCAATCATGTATCTACACAACGGCCAAAATGAGCAGTGACATTTTAACTGCTAATCTTCGAGTTAAAGTAGACGGTGTAGATTTACAGTCTGACAGTCGAGGTGTTATTTTCTTGGCGTGTAATGTGACGATAACAATGCTACGATAGCTGATGTGAAAACATGCGTTCAATCGTAATGACATGAGTTTGGGTTAATTTTTTTCGCTCTGTCGCTCGATTAATGCGTGAATATGTTTCCATACTTGTGTGTTGTCATAATGCCTTTTCTTCAGGGAAGTTGTCAAGAGAGCATAGGTGACAGGCACAGCGTGCGGGGCAGGTTGCAGGGGCTGGTGGAGGTGCACAGCTTGTGCCTCTGTTCTCAAGGTTTACCTTAAATTTCAACTTAAAACTATGTTTTTCCTCTGCACAGTGATGCTATACATTGTGTATTTGCTCGCCAACACAGTCTCTTGAAGCCATGTCACCCTGATTTGCTTAACGACATTAATTATACTATAACTATATTAAGTAAAGGTCTTAAAACATATTTTTTATGGCTCCACCATCACTCTAATTTTAAAAGTTTAAGAGTTTTTACACATTTCTCCGCAGCAGGACATATTTGGCATTTTTATCAAGATGTGATGTCTTGATTTTGCAGTTTTCTGTGTTGCTCAAGCATAACTTAACTTCACCACATGTCTTTGTACTAACTACATTTGGTACATTTGGTAAATTTTTTGTGCAATCTCATCCTCCACTGAGACCTTTTGAAACTCTTCACTTGTTTACAATGTTGCGTTCTTGTCTATCAACGTGGCATCAGTGAAACCTGTAAAGACTTACGAGGAGCTTGTAAGAATAACTTCATTTTGTACTTGAGTTGTCATTTCAAGTCACCCATAGTTTGTCTCCTGTTCATAATCCTCCAGGCATTTGCTCCGTGGGTGGCCAGAGGAGAGGTGTGGGACATCAGGTTTTGGATCAGACCTTCATCTGAAGTCGCCTCCACCAACATCTTAGTCATTGTCACCCTCTGCTGAGCCATGTCCTCATCAGGGTGCTGCCACCTACCCGGCTCGCTTTGTGATTACTCCGGGAATGCCGAATCTGATGCCTCCAAAGATTCGGAGGAGTCTGATTCTACCGCGCAGGCCCAGTACATTGCCAAGGTTACGGCTAAAGATGGCCGCCCACTCTCCACCGTTGTCAAAGCGGTGAGCTTGCAGAGGTAAGAGAGGGAGGAACTCACATGGGGCCCTAATGAACACACTGTAATTACTGTTCTTTGGTTAATCATCATCATCATCATCATCATCATCATCATCATCATTCATTGTTGTCTTCTCGACTTGGCTCCACAGTGACGTGGGCATGTGCCGGATTTGTCATGAGGGAGCTGGAGGGGAGACGCTGCTCTCACCGTGTGACTGCACTGGTACGCTGGGTAAAGTGCACAAGAGCTGCTTGGAGAAGTGGCTGTCCTCCTCTAACACCAGCTACTGTGAGCTCTGTCACACAGAATTCACTATTGAACGACGACCACAGCCACTCACACAGGTTAGAGAACTTTTATTGCAAGGATAAATCCCTTTAATTGGTTTATTTGTCATTTGTTTGTACAAATAGAGGTGGAAATGAGCAAGGGTGACAGATAGTATCTTCACAATATGAGATGATTTTCACTTACTGAGATGTTTGCTCAACTTTGTAATAAGAGCTTTGTGTTCAGAGGGTTAGTTTTCAATAATATCAATGCATTCACATTAGTTATTCAGGGAAGTTGTACCTTTTTAATTCTCTTGTTCTTGGCAGAAATTTTGTGAATGTTGACGCCCAGAGAGGGAATCTGGGCGTCAGTCAATAAGAACAAAATAAGAACAGATAAATAGAGAAACTGAAATACAATAAATAATTAAACGTGTATAAAATAGAGATAATACAAGAGCAATTGGACACAAAATGCTGTATAACAGGCAGTAGTGGTACACATACAGTTCCCAGAACTAGTGTTGTACTAATGTCCTAAGCAAAGTGACATAGTGCTGTGATTAGTAGCAGGAAAGTATTGTATGTAAGAGTAATGTGGCACAGTCAGCTATAACATTATATACCACCTCATATGTTTTATGTAATCAGTCAACCCCATTTCACTCTTGCTCAGTGGTTGAAGGACCCGGGCCCTCGCAGCGAGAAGCGCACGCTGTTATGCGACATGGCCTGCTTCCTTCTCATCACGCCCCTGGCAGCCATCTCTGGCTGGCTGTGTCTGAGGGGAGCCCAGGACCACCTGCAGCTGAAGAGCAGACTCGAGGCTGTCGGCCTCATCGCCCTCACCATCGCCCTCTTCACCATCTACATCCTCTGGACACTGGTAAGTCTTGCATTGCTTAAGCTGTGTTTCTGTACACAAGAAAAATATGTTTTTTGTACTTCTGTTAAGGTGCTGGCACTGAGTGAATGTTTTTGTTTACACCCACAAGTTCTTCTTAAAGTCCCACATAGATTTGGAAAACAATCGTGAACTGGCACAGAAACAATAGAAAGAAAGAAACCCACAGATTCATGCTCTGCTTTTGATTATCATAAAAATTGTCACTGTTTTCTGGTTCCAGTATGACCTTGAGTAGCACTTGAACAAAGTCAAATGGTAGAGAGACGTGAGGGCATGTGGAACTTGATAATCTCGGGCACAGAGCACTCATTTTTTTCAATGTTGGCCAGACGGATTATGCATATACATACATGCACAGCTCATTGAGAATACTAAAAATAAGCTGGCTTTTACTTTTAAGTAAGAATAAGCTGCTTAACCGGATCATATTCTTAAAAAAATAGGATGTATTGTGAATCCGAAACCTTCTTCGGGAAGCTAATCTTTTAATCTTCAGCAACAGAATCATTAAAAATGTGAAATTGTGAAAGATTAGCTTGTGAACGCCTGCCGCGCAGCCGTTCAGTCAGCATTTTGTTGCTCCTCCTGTATCCGTACTACTCCGTCTCAAATATCTTGCTGTCAGTTGTATTGATGTCTCTTTTTTTTTTTCTCCGTTGTCACCTCCTGTCTTCACCCCTCCCCTCCCACCAATCTCAGGTGTCATTTCGGTATCACTGTCAGTTGTACTCGGAGTGGAGGAGGACCAATCAGAAAGTGCGCCTGCTCATGCCCGACATGAAAGGGGCGCACACCACCCAACGTTCTGTGCCGACCAAGTCGACCAAGAAAATGACTGATGAGACCATCGTATGAGTGCAGAGTGGTGCCGAGAGGAATATTTAAAACGACGCCCACTGAAGCACTCTCTAAAAAAAAACAACAACAACAAAATTAATCATATTAATGAACCTTTGCACTTCATATGGACCATTCTGAGAGGAGAGAGCTACTTTCTCCTTCTGTTTTTTTTTTTTTTCTTTTATTGAAGCACTTGATGTAAACTACTACGGTATTGGCCGACCACCAAAAGTGGTTTTGGGAAGAACTCATTCCGGAGTCATTGTTGATGTTGAAACACAGAGGTGTCACTGGACAGCCAGTGCTGGGGTGTGAACTACATGAACACTTGGACAATGGACTAACCAGCCCAACTGTATGTCTGTGACACAAACTTATGAAATACTAAGACACAAGCTAATGTAGCAGGATATAACTGATTCAGCATGCTACTACAGTATAATATGAAACATATTCACTACCTATAATTCCCCCCCATGCCCCTTCACAATGTATTTAGCTGTTTTTGAACAACGGGCCGCCAGTAGCCCGGCAGAGGATAATAATCTAAAACCATGATTGACGAAGACTATCTGTGAATATTCATTCTTGACGAGCAAACTTCATACTTCTCTATAATCGGAACCCTTTTAAAGTGTCCTGGTAAAGCTTTATCATTGCTGTCTGAACAGTGAAAATCAAATCCTTCTCCTGTTTAGACAACAGGCATCACATATTTATCACACTTGTCACGGGGTCAGTGAAGACGGTAGTGTACGGGATAACGCTACCTGCAGCCGTTAAACGTGCAGTGCAGGTACTGTTATTGTGTAATGTGATCTACAAGGAAATAGTATTGAAGGTGTGGAAAAGTGTTTACATTCTAATTGGACGACGTCTCTACTATTGTCATAAAAGTGCATTAGCAAACAACCTTGTTCCACTTGTAAATGCACCATTCATTAATTGAGCTGCCTAGCAACGACCAAGTAGTTGTGTCCTACATCACAAGAGATGCAATTTTAAATAGAGGAGATACCAGTGTTCTGAATAGTGAGATTACACACTTTTGTCCTATATAAAAACAGATGTACCAGAGCAGGCTGGTACTCAGTAAAGGTGCAAAAGAGAAAATGTGTTCTGAGATGTCAATCAATGTATGCAGCATATGCTAAACAAAGTATTTTGTGTTATTGTAGTCTTCCTGCTGCATTCCCTGAAAGTTGGGTTATTGTGCAATAAAACATGAGGGACTCCTGGACTAAATCGATGTGGAATGTGACTTGTCGGCTGGTTTTAGGCGTTTCAGCTCCTAATGATGTTCATGTGGTCTTTGGAAATAATATCAGTCACTGTGGAGGTCACGCCCTGAGATTTCAGAATTTTGTTGTGTCAGTTATTTAAAATTGTGTGTAACATTCATTTCCAAGATGCAGTGAATAATAGGATTATGACATTTACTCAAGTGTTCCAAGTACAATTCCAGGTACTTTAAAACGGAAATATTCATCTACTACTTATTTTTACAACAATAGGTACTAGTTACTTTTCAGATTAAGATTTTACATGAAAACGCACATGTTCATAAAATACAATACATTCCTGGTTCCCTTTCTGTTTTGGCTCATGATGCGCTACAAAAAAGCAGTGTGTGTTTGGGGACATTGAATAGGAGTCGCACCAGCTCCACCAAAGAAAAAGTGTCCCCTTTTAAATTTCTCTGATCACATTAAGTTTAATTAGTTTATTTGAGACTTAAAGAGACAAAATAATCCAATAGTTCACAAAAAAAAGTAAAGATTCTGTTCAATATCCAAAAAAGGAATACAAATGTGAATACAATGTGTAGCAAGTTCTCTTTTTTTTCTCTTTTTTTCATGGCCCCTGTAATCACCTCAGCTCAGCTAAGGATGCAAGTCTACATTTTAATGGTATTATTATACAGTAGTTTGAGTGAAATTCAGTTTTCCATTTCACCTTAATAATGTACTCATTTATTTCAACACTACACTACACGTGAGCATTTTTGTTTGTTTTTTGCAGTTTTAGTAAAAATGAAAGGACACAGAGAACATCTCTAATGCAGGTGTTGTGCCGTTGAGCCGATTACATGGTGAGTGTTACATTTATAAACGGTACAATGCTCTTTTTCCTGCTTTGTTGCTTTTAGTTTAAGTTGCACTGAAAGCCTAACTCTTAACTCACTGCTAATTGATTTGCGCGTAACCGAAACAATAGTGTAGCTGAGCCTTTAAGGCTACAAAATCATGACGTTTTAAACCATGGTTAACAGTGAGATTGAGTATCACTATTCACAGCTCCTTGCAAGTTATCATTCGAACCTTTGGAGGCCTCGGTTGGGAACCACTGGACCTAAAGAGATAAGATTATTTGCGTATAAAGTAGATAAAACTAGCTCCACCTTGACCTGAAACGACACTAGAGTACCACAAGCTAATAATGTAACTGGTATCTAGAACACATACGTGTGTTACAAGGTGATCCATGGATAAGGTCACTGTGTAGTTGCAGTATGTCATTCCGTGTATGTGCAAAAAGACCACGAGGACGCAGCAACGTAATATTGTAAAATTTAATTTCATGGCATTAATATAATGTATGTGAGCAGACAAGCTATCAAAATCAAAACGAACAAAAAAAGAATATATTTTACACAAAATGAAATAAGCATCAGCAGCGTCACAACCACTTTTGAGATGAGGACTGAATGAGGAGGAGGAAAAGCCCAAAAACAGGACTGCTGGTACAACTGAAACAAGCAGGATTCAAAACCCAGCCCTCCAACATGTGGCAATAACTGTTTACCAGGGAGATGTCTAGGCTTTTAAGGTCTCAGGCAAAGCTATTCACTTACACTATCATGGATAACTGTGGTAGCTACTTAAGCGGTACCATCAGTCCTGTTTTTGCACTGGGATGTAGCAGATTGTACCTGGGTCCGATTAGAATTTGAAATCAAGTCAAACACCTCTTTTCTGAGACTGATCGTTTGTGGCATAACGGAACTGACCCCACCAATCTAAAAAAAGTGCAGACAATATTGCACCCCAGGCGGATGGAAGCACACCAACTATGTGGATTTCAATTAATAATCAACCCAGGTGAGGAGGGACGGTTGCCTTAGGTTACAGGTTCTGACAGCACTGCAGTTTGCTCCCCCTCTGGCCGTCTGTGGTGGGTGGCACGCTGATGTCCACCACGTTGTTTCCTGGGGACTCGTCATGGGCAGACCGCTCAGCAATCTGTTTCTGCGAGACGATGCGGTAGATTTCTGTTTTGTTTTTTTTTTTGGAAAAGATGAAATAAGTTATTTTGTTGTTTTTTGATACTTGACAGACAAAGCAGAACTTTCCACTGTAAGAGGAAGTTACACAAGTACAGTTCAATTTAGTTGCCAGATATAACACATTTCCTGCAGTTGCAAATAAATTCTCTCTGTTAATATCAGTAGCCAATATGTTTATGCTCTCAGTTCTCATGTCACATCGAGGTTTAGCACCTGAACACACGTTTTAAAGCTTCTAAGGTAAAATGTTATGTATCTATCTTAGTCTTATGTATGTTATTAGACCAAGGTTTGAGAATGATTTAAATAAAAATGGCTTTCATTTGGGATTATTCAAGAAGAATATCAACAGTTCTGACATCCGACCTCTGTTCACAAGCATACCTGTAAGGATATTCTTGAAGGCTTCTTCAACATTTGTTGAGTCCAAGGCTGAAGTTTCTATGAATGACAGATTGTTCTTCTCTGAGGAGTACAGAAAGAAAACATACAAGTTTACCATTTATAATAACACCCAGTGACAAAGGTGAATATATAATAAGAGGAAAGTAGGAGAATCACGTATTGTTATGTTTTTTTTAAAATACCACCTTCAGAAAAACTGGTCTAGCTTCTATGATCGCGTACTGAAGCAGTACTGTAACAAATATCAAATATCTTTAAAAACTACACACACATTAAACAAATATGACATCTATAAATGTCAGAAAATTCTATAAAATCCTTCCTCTTGCTACAATGTTTTGCCTTTTACCGTGTCTTTTTGTAAGTTCCAGTACCTGCGAAGGCCCGGGCCTCGTCTGTGGGCACGGCCCTGAGGTGGCGCAGGTCGCTCTTGTTGCCAACCAGCATGATGACGATGTTGTTGTCGGCGTGGTCCCTCAGCTCTTTCAGCCAGCGCTCCACATTCTCATAGGTCAAGTGTTTGGCTATGTCATACACTAAAAGCGCCCCCACCGCTCCTCTGTAGTATCTGTAACAGGAACAAAGATGACAGGAAACGTGAGGGTGTCTGAAAGGCGTAATATGTTGCATGTACACGGACTAATCCAGAATATACAGGAGTTGGTACAATAAACAGCCTGTCTACTGTACTAAATATTGTTGGATGTCATGTTAGCGTGTTACAATCAGATTCCCAGTGTCTCATTCAGCAAATATACCAGCTGTTATGAGATTAAAGTGGATCTTATTTTGTTTTTTCTTAAATGTACCTCTTTGTGAGATATAAAGTTCTAATGTGTGCTTGCAGATACTCTGAATTTACATTTACACTGAACATGTTTGACATTTATCAGATGCACTCAAGTATCTCGGGCATTGAGAGGGCTGCCTGGTGTTCTGCGTCTAACTCGCCTCACTGTGTTTTTTGAGCAGTATGCATGCTAATCATTGATCAAAAGTGACAACTATCTCTCTAACTTAATGTTGTGGAACATATCTAAAGATCTTCCTCATTTGAAGTGATCTTGTCTTGAGGATAAAGTGTCAATTGTAACTGAACTATTTCCCCACTCTGAGGGGTTTCAGGTGACAGGCAGGACTATCTGCACCGCACAGAAGTGGACTCACGCCGAGGTGATGGCTCTGTAGCGCTCCTGTCCTGCTGTGTCCCAGATCTGAGCCTTTATCGTCTTGCCGTCCACCTGAATGCTGCGTGTGGCAAACTCCACCCCGATGGTGCTCTTACTCTCTAGGTTGAACTCATTCCGCGTGAATCGAGAGAGCAGATTGCTCTTCCCCACGCCCGAGTCTCCAATTAACACAACTGTGGAGGATAAGAGAGGGAGGGAAGGAAAAGATGAGACAAGAGATTGTATACTCAGTGTGTGATGGGAGAGGTAGGGGAAGGGCTACATATATTAATAGAGCCCAGAAATGTTGATATTGCATAAAACAGTACCTGAAAACTTTAACAGAACCCAGGGGCTTTGTGTTTTGTGATTTATGGGATATGAAAAACACACATTTCTACTGTAAAGTAGGCGTGCAGAAAAGTACAAAACACAAGGCTTGAGCCAGTACGTAATCCTTGTCTTACAACCCATTAGTGCCTGAGAATCTGCCTTTTAAATTCATTACAGCTTTAAACTTAGCAAAAAGAATAATCTTGGAAAGTTTCTGACCTATTTCAAACAGTTTCTGTTAAATATGATAATTCATTTTGTATTTTTTGTATTGAACAATCTGTGTGTCTGTATCTTTCCTCACTCGTAAAAAGTCAAATTAAAAGCCATTCTTTTTGTTGTTTGTCATATCCAGCCGTGTGTCGCTGTAGAGAGCCACTCACATAAAGAAAGAGGGTAAACCAGCTAAAAACAACACGTGTCCATTAGTAACCAACCACCTAAGACCATGAAGAGGTGCGCTTATTTAATTAATGCCATCATCCTCCCATCAAATAACCCAAACAAGAATTAAAGTCTGAAGGATTATCCACTAAATAAAGAGGGAGGTGATTTAGTTGGCGATGGCGGAAGCACAAAAAAAGGTATCTAAATAATGGAGTGACAAGGGAAGAGCAGAATATGCTCAACTGAATAAATGAAGGGTTTTGCTTTTCACGCTGCATCTTTAATAAACTTTATATGCTAACGTTTGATCTTTCAAATCAAGAGTTTAGCCCGGCTAAAACACCCTGATGGCGGTAATAAAAGAAGGAGTAGGAAGGCTTCACATTTATTTACCAACTCTCATTAAAATCTTTCTTTCAGATTCAAAAGCCATCTGCAAAAAGAACCACAAAACATCTACAAGCACAAGTTCACTACAAAGTCACAGTGGAGTTCTGCAGCTCTGCATCCACAGCACAAATCAAACCACATGGGTTGATTATTAACAGCCCTTCCCTTACACTGCATTGTTTTCAGCTGTATTAAATGAGACAGCAGAGTGAGGAGATTGATTAGGCTCATGGATCAGGGGCTGATCTGGTATCAGGACCAGGGCTGGAGGTGGCTTGCTGTTCACAGCTGCAGCAGCAGCAGCAGAGGTGGAGCCCTTTTGTTTTCTCTCCCTTCGACAAAAGGAAATAGAGCCGAACTTTGTCCCTGTCGACATCGTGCTGGTCCGGGCTGCAGGAAGCTGATAACAGGGCTTCATCAAAACCTGAATCGACAGTTTCAGGCCGCCTTGCCCTTCCTGTTTCGGCCGGGTACACAGACGATGGCTCGGGCAGAGAGACATAGACAGAGAGGGAGGGAGGAGAGGGAGAGAGAGCCCTCGCCTCCGGCAGATGCCCTATTCATCCCACAGAGGATACTTTGTTACAGCTAAATGGCCCTTTGGCTTATACAGGCCCAGGATGTTAATGTGCCACAGGAGCTGATAGCACGATCAAAGGGAGGCATTCTGGATCCAACTGAGCTCTGAAGATAAACATGGACCTGAGTCTGGTACCGCTTCAATCTGTCGGTGTCAAAGTGATCGGACCTATTGATTATCGCAATAACAACACCGATACATATAAAGTTATGAGCATTTTCAGCGAGAGCTGGCTGAGTAACAATCATCTGCACGAAGCTTATTGATCACTAGAGGCTAATAAGGCCTTTAATCAATCTCCTGAGGTGGAGTGAGTAAGAAAACATCCAATTCCATTCAATAAATGAAAGAAAAGTGCTCAGAGAAATGACCACCAGCTCTCTATGAGTTGATGAAAGTTTAATACAAAGGCTGAGCACGGATAGGGTGTTGCATCCTATACCTATAAATATAGCTGCAGGCGTTGTAGTGTTACAATGACAGCATTATGTTGAAATAACAGCAACCGATCATCATCCGGGCAGTTTCTGAGAAAAATACATGAGCTCAGAGAAAATGCAGATATATAATCAGCCAACATGACAACACAATATGAGATTTATAAGCATTTATAAAGCTTAGCTTCGTCGGTGAGAGCCTGTGTAAAAGGGGGGAATGCAGTCATCTTTTTTTTCTTTCTTTCTTTCTTTCTTTCTTTTTTTTTTTTTTTTTTACCTTTGAACAAGAAATCGTATTCATCGTCTCGGTTCCCCATTCTAGACGAGGCCGCTCCAACGCTTGTCTCCGGAAGAGGATGTGTGAAAAGTATGGGTATGAATTGTCGTTATATGCCAGAAAAATATGGGAAAGGTTTGTGCTGGAGACTCTGCGCCAGTTTTGGCTGTCAAGGCGAGCTGGCCGCAGAAGGAGAGAGCTCCCAACTCTGCAGAGGGAGGGGAGGAGTCCATGCACTTCAAATACCTTCCTCACGGGGGCGCTCTTTACTGGCATGCCAGCAGATAGACTGTTCAGTTTACAGACACATTCATTCTGAATGAAAAGAATAACAAGGTCAGGCCACAAAGGATGTCACTTTAGGTCATTAGAAATAATAATAAAAAATGTTATCTGTTAATTTGTTACGGGCAGTTTTAGCTACTCTGAACTGATTTAAGAAACCACATGTGAAAGGTAAATAATACACAATTTTAATACAGACAAAAAAGTAAGGAAAGAAATTAGAGTAAAAATCTATATCAAGGAGCATTTTAAGTGAAGATGAAACAAGTAAAAACAAATATGTATGCCTGTGTATGTAGCTTGTTTATATAATAGATAAACTAGTTAAAACTAGTTCTAAGAAGTGTGAGAATTTTGTCATTCTCTCAGTCAGTCTTTGTTTTTTATGTCATATTTTATGTCTTTTTGTTTATTCTCCTATTTATTTTTTGTATGTATTTGTTGTTATAAAATGTAGTTTTTTTTAGCCTGCCTAACTATTTGGATTGTCTTAAATATTGTATTTTAAACACTGTTCTTTCAGAAAAAAACTGGCAGCCAGAGTTTTACCGTAATAAATACAGTATAATACAGTAAATCAGTATGTTGATTTTATGGTTAAGGTTTATGTTTTATTCCATATTTTACAGTATACATTTTTTAAAAAATCATATAATTCAACATATGATTGATATGATATGATATGATATGATTACCATATGAATGCCATATAAAATAAAGATTTTGGCATTAAATATGTTTTACTGTCAGTCTGTCATTTAAAGTGTTTCTTTATTCTGTATAAATTCCCTTAAAATGCTGTATAAATAAAGGTTTTGCCATCAATTATGAATGTGTTTTAAGACGACAAAAAAGAAAGGGCTATTTGAAAAAAGAAAGCAAAACAATCAATCAAGCAATCCTCTCAGACAGGCCACACTACACATTTAGATTTCTCTGTTGGTTGCAGTTACTTTAATAACTTACTTTCATACTTTCATATTACACAATTAGAGCAATAGTTATCTTCAGTGTGTAAGAGAAGGTATAATAAGGTCTTGTAACAGTAAGTAAAGGACTCCATATGCACCAGTAGTGAGTCCTTGTGATACATTTTCTGACTCAAAACTGTACATTCATATTAAACCTAGATGTAATATCCTAAATTAAAATATTAATAGCTTATTGAGTAAGACAACTTAGTGTTAGCTTTAGCTTAAAAAGAGTGCTCCTGAGTTTGTGTGCACAGTGCAGATTCATTTTTGGGTGGATTGTCCCTTTAAAGTCGTGCTGACAGCTGACCCCGCCCCCACCCCACCAGCTCTGCTCCGATTGGTCGAGCTGAAGGTCAGCTGCTGCACCAAGGATGCACGTGCATCTCCGCGTATTTCAAGATCAAGATGGCAGCCTCCGTGTGTCGGTGCTACGAGGTTAGACGATCATACATGTCCTTTACCGCAGCTCTTAAGTGTCCAGAAGATATTTCGGTGAAGGCAAGAGCCACACACGGCTTTGTAAATTGCCTCTTCGCCTCTGGTTATGTGGAGGAGATTTCACAGGGTGGTTTTTGTTCAGCTAGAGAGCGAGATGTCCGTTAGAAAAGGCCTCGTTGCATCGGATGTACGGCAGGGTTCTCAATGTTCTTGTTGACATAGCAACGGCTAAAAAGAACATTTAGTTTTAGGTTCGTAGGTTTAGAGATGTGTGTTTGAGCGGGCTTAAAACGAGCGACCTTTGGTTAAAAAGTGAGCCTTTAGACACCGTCATGTAACGTCATGTGCACTGACTCATCATTTCACTGACTACTTGTTATAAAACCAGCAGACATAATAACAGTGTGTGATATATACACAGGTGTTATTAACACCGCTGTGACCCCACATTCTGTGACTCAGTGCTTATGTTATTTTCATACATATTGTGATAAGTGTTACCAAACATGGTGTCCTTATAGTGTTTAGATAAGGTCTCTAATTTTCAATGTGTGTAACATTGAAGTCAACTTTTGCCATATTAATGACCCTAAAGTTTATCATTGTAGATATATGGCAAATATTCTAAATGTTTGTGGCACCATATTTGAAAAGGACTAAATATCATCTGGTTAGATATTAGTGCTTTATTAGTGGATACTGTTTTGCAGTCAGTGCTATATACTAAGAACATCAGCAGTGACAATACAGGTCAGATTTCTACATGGGTCACAGTGTAGCAGCACCATAGCCACATAAATGTCATCACTTAATAATAAATCTGCCACCCATAGAGGTCAGACAGACAATAAAATAAAGGAACACATGAATATATATAATGAGATGCAAATACAGATTCTACTACAAAGATGTACTGCCTGAAATAACTAAACATCCTATCAGCTGGGCCAATTTAAATTGTTTTTTAATTTTTTTTATTTTTTTATCAATATTGAATAATATGATTGGAACTTCAGTGCTGCTCAGGTGACTGTGACTGTGTTTTACTAAGAACAGTGACTAAAGTGACTAATGTTACAGATCCAGTAGCTCTGTTATGCCATGGGTGGCATGTTTCTCGCATGTATTAGTTCCTCTTGTCCCCTTGGAGGGAAGGATCGCTGGATGAAATTGTCCGTATCCACAGGGCGTGAATCAGGAATAGTGGGGTCACTGAATGGTTTGATGTCAACCCAGCTGAACACTTACCAATGTGTTAGACAGCACTCTCAAACATAATCATCACAACTCAAAGTCAGGGAACGTCTTTTGAAAGAATGGTGTTAATCCCTCTAACATTACTAACTTTACCTAGATGCAAACTATGCCCTGCAAGCACCCAAAACATTTGGTAAATGGAGTTTTTACAAGTAGCATCACATCAACATGACAACTGTTTTGCCTGCATTTTCCTATTTTAAATCCTTGCTCATTATTTTGTTGGCACGACTCATTAATATCCCATTAACCACCTGTCACTCCTCTATCCACTGCAGTGTTGGCACAGTTGATGTTTGTTACTGACCATTCCTCCCTCTATCTCCCTCTCCCTCTATTCTAGCTGGTTGGCAGACGTGCCTTGGCCCTCTGCTCCCGGCCTTTGGTCTCCTCGGTGTTGAGAGGAGATGCCTACAGGATACATGGGAGCCCAGCTGCAGCTGTGCAGGTACACACTGACAAGCTCACGTTCACCTTTAAATACTACACATACTCAATGTCAGTTACGTCAAAGAAAAGTCAGTTGTTTGTGTAACTTTAAAGTGTTAATTTAAGTTAGGAAGGTGAAAGATGGTTTTACTTATCTGATTGCATTGCCCCATTTTTAGAAATTTCCTTCGTTCTTACTAAATGTCACAGATAAAGACTTCCCAGTGGAAATATGTGAATCTCTTCACTCTATCTATGCGTCTGTCCTGTCTAACTGAAGTCCTACTTTCTGTTTGCCTCATTAGGTGCGATATGCCTCGGGGCGTAAAGGTTTTCTGGGAGAGTTTGTGGAAAACCTGCGTCAGGAATTCAGTAAGAATCAGGAGATGAAAGACAACATAAAGAAGTTCAGAGAAGAGGCCAAGAGGCTCGAGGAGTCTGACGCTCTCCAACAAGCCCGCAGGAAATATGTAAGAACATTATTTGGTTTGGTCTGTGATTTTATACTAGAAAGTGTCTCTTTGTGTCTTTGAATAAAAAAAACATATCTGGATCAACCTGGATTTGCTTTACACCATTATTATTTCTTTCATTAGAAATCTATAGAGGCTGAGACAGTGAAGACTTCAGAGGTGTTTAAGAAGACCTTTGGCTCTCTGTCAGACACCGTCAAGGAGGTACAGTATCAGCACTTCTTCTTGTTTACCAATAAAACGGTCTGCTTCTACACTGTGGGCACAGATTGGCCTAATTAAAACTGTCTGAGCATACCGACTCAATTATCAGTGCATATAGACATGTCATACGTCTGTTCATTAATGGTCAGTTCAGTCAGTGGAGAGAAAGTGCACAGGAGTCCAAGATGTCTTATATACTAATGCATACTAATGCATCTACAGTGTAAGGTATTTACTAGTTGGTCTACAAATATGTAAATATGTTCACCGTTAGCGGTCCAGCATTGTTATCTGACTCTGTAGAGGCTTCTATGTTATGTACCTATCTGTTGTGTCTTGGGAGTGAGACAGTCCTATCCTTTGACCTCGGTTACCATAGTAATGATCGGAATGGTGCCTACTTTCCTAAACACAAACATACAGCTGCTCTGTGTCTCAAGAAGAAGAAGTCAGTCAGTCCCCATAATATTTAACTCTGTCCCTACAGTGATCTCAAGACATGTGCTTGACCCTGTGTATCCCCATATGCGGCATGCTAGAATAGAAAATTCCCTCATAATACTGAAGTCATCATATTACTATGTTATACGGTCAAATATTTGATATTCTAGCATAAAATGTCAAAAAACACATGACCTCAAATGTGAAAATAAAATTAAGCCTGGAAAAGTACATTTAACTGCAGTCTTTACATGTTTGTGTATGTGTTGGTGTTCTATAGGGTCTTGAGGAGGTGAGTCGTACTGAGATTGGGAAGAAGATCAGGGAAGGTGTGGAGGAGGCGGCCAAGACAGCCAAGCACTCTGCTGAGTCTATGTCCAAAGGAGGAGAAAAACTGGGCAAAACTGGCGCATTCAGAGCCATCTCACAGGTAGAGGAAACATAATATCTATAAGTTTCCGAGGTTTTCATCCTCAAAATGACAGCATCTCTGGAGGAACATCCCATAAAATCGTCTTCATCTTTACATTGTTGTTAGCACCAGCTACCGACCTCCTGTACTGAGTGTTTTTGTACAAATACATGTTCTGTTACACCCCAGTTAGAATAAAATTGTGTCATCTCTGTAGGGTGTAGAGACCATGAAGAAGGAGATAGATGCTGGTGATGCCGGCCCTTACAGAGCTCCATCGCAGCTGAGGAAGAGAAGTGATTTCTCCTCCAAAGGAGCCGACAGCGACTCCAGAGTCTTCGAAGCCAATGAGTGAGTAACTCTGCAAACTGAAACCTGTTTCTCCCTGTTTTGTAAAGACATGTCTTCTTTTGAAAAGTGTACGTTCCTGCACATCTCTGATGACTGAAGTGGTTTTCTTGTGTTTTGTGATGCAGAGAGGCTATGGGTGTTGTTCTTCACAAGGATTCAAAGTGGTTCCAGCAGTGGAAGGACTTCAAGGACAATAACGTAGTTTTTAACAGTAAGACAATCCTCCTCTAGTGTTAAATAATGGATCACCTACAGTATGTACATGTGTAATTCCCTTTAAAGGCAGCAGGTGGCAGCAGATTCTTTGCAGTGGCTTGCATGATAAATTAATACATTTCAGTTTTTTAAGTGTTCTTGACAGAGGCCACGTGCCCTCACTGCTTATCGTTGTACTTTTTGTCAAAAAAAGTCTTCTGTTGTTTCCAACAGGGTTCTTTGAGATGAAGATGAAGTATGATGAAAGTGACAATGCCCTCATTAGAGCGTCCAGAGCTGTGACTGACAAAGTCACTGACTTCCTAGGTAAGGCTCCACCATAGCTGGTACTGTCGCCTCATCGAGTGGCAGACAATAAAAGACACACACAGATAAATGTGTTTCTGCTGTTGATGTTTCTGCCCTCTGTTTTTTTTCCAGGTGGTCTTTTCTCTAAGACAGAAATGTCTGAGGTGCTGACAGAGATCGTGAAGGCAGACCCCACCTTTGACAAAGACTCTTTTCTCAAACAGTGTGAGAAAGACATCATTCCTAATATACTGGAGGTAAAACAGACTTCTTCTTCCACTCTCTCTCTCTCTCTGGCCGCTTCATTTATACTGTTGTCTTTGCTCAATACCTGAGGATATTTCACTAAGGAGGCTGGGTGAATACTAATTAATGAAGGTCTCGCTTCATTAAATGTGAATCTTTACTCCAGCTTAGATCAGATTCAATAAACAGATTTGTGACTTCTCCTGTTTAAAAGTAAGGCCGAAGTTGCCAGTTTTCAAAGCAAGCAGAGAGCAAAAGACATCATTCAAATTATTGAAATTATTCAAATTATTGAAGGCAGGAAGGTCCTACACAGTTACGACAAATATCGATATACAGAAAAAGAATGGCACTGAGTGTGGTTTCAAGAAATGAGGATGTTAACAAGACACTAACATATAGTTTTTTTAAACCTATGCCTAAGGGAACATTGTAATGTCATTGGACTTCCTTCCCTCTGTTGTAAGTAATCTTCACTAACACTGTGTCACTGTTCTTTCTGCAGGCTATGATCCGTGGAGAGCTGGAAGTGTTAAAAGACTGGTGCTATGAAGCTGTAAGTTCAGTGTTGTTAATCAGCTCAAAATAAATGCACCAAATAGGGTGAACATATTTGCATCTATATCCTTAAACATCATAAAGCAAACGTGGTGTAGCACTCTCTGTGTCTGTTTGACAACATTTTCATGTTTAAAAACATATTCCTACATATTACTTTGTCTGAAATGTGTTTTCTTGTATCTATCCTCAGACGTACAGTCAGCTGGCTCACCCAATCCAGCAGGCCAGAGCATTGGGGCTGCTCTTCCAGTCCAAAATCCTTGACATTGATAACATAGATGTAAGTGTTTCACATGCGTACACGAGCCAACACGCACAAAGTGTTATATTCTACTGTGTTCGCAAATTTCCAAAGTAATATTTGCTATGGTTTCTCCGGTTTCAGAAGTCATGTTGAAAATGACAATAACAATAAGTGTGCTGTTCTCATTTCATTTGTTTGTTCATTGTAGCTAGCGATGGGTAAGATGATGGACCAGGGCCCAGTGCTGATCATCACCTTCCAGGCTCAGGTCGTCATGGTGATTCGCAGCCCCAAAGGAGACATTGTGGAAGGGGATCCGGTTAGTAAACTCATAATTACTGCACCAGCGTAGTGAATCTGATATAATCATTTCATAGTCATTTCAAGGAAGTAAACAACTGACATGGCTGAAATTGGATCAGCACTTTCGCAGGTTTGATGTAGCAGTGGGTCTCTGGCTTGTTTTACAAATGCACTAGGATTTAACCTGCTGACGCTAATATATTATCATTGTTAACATGTTGTTGCCTCATGCATCCCAGGCCAAATCATAATTGAGTCATGGCTGTTCACCGCTCTAGTTCCGAAGTTTAAAAAAAGTGTAGAAGGGCCCTCTACCCTCTCCATACTGTCTCTCTGACCCTTTGTTCCTCTCCCTCCCTCAACAGGGGAAGGTGATGAGGATGATGTATGTTTGGGCATTGTGTCGTGACCAAGAGGAGCTGAACCCCAACGCAGCATGGAGACTCCTGGACATCTCCGCATCCAGCACTGAGCAGGTCCTCTAGGAGGAGGAGGAGGAGAAGGAGGAGGAGGAGGGGGGGGGGGGGACGCAGGTGAAAAGGTTGATATGGGACACACAAACTGTGAAGAAGAGCAGAGGATACGAGGATGTGCCTGGAAGACCTGCGCCGACAGACTCACACATACGTTGACATCTGAGTGCGCCCATGCTCCTGTGTTATGCCAGAGACTGTTTTTGCACACTCACATTTACAATCGCTACCCAGAGGATTCATGTGCACATGTATATATTCATCTACTCTAAGGTACAGGAATATTCATGAAGATAGAGATAAACTACCAACATATGATGTATACATAGACAACTGCATCCACCAATTTGTGTGTTTAGTCACTGGTAAGTTCAGTGTTTCCAGGTGGAGTGTGAATATAGGACATTTACATTAATTTATGAATGGACTTTTTTACCGACCGGCTAAAAGAAGAGCCTGTGCCATTCGCCTCATTGTATTCATGCAGTGGTACAGTCCATCAATACCAACCTGATGGCTTCATCCGAGAAGATTGGTGGAAAAAAAACGTGACGTTACACACGTGACTTTAACTGTTGACCTCGAGCTCACCACTGTCTTTTTGTCTTCGTCAAATACTGTAAACAGGAAATAAAAATTTGGGCAGTGGCATGGAGCCTTGTCGCAGCAACCAACATAGCTGAGTAGGACAGCACGAGAGGCGTTGTTAATCAAAGCTAACAGGTCCTATACTTAAAGTTAAGGAAGCCCTCCGCCAATTTTATACATGTAGATGAGTTTACTTGTCATGTTGAGTCTACTCGGCTTGAGAAAACAGCTGCATAATGTCGTCTGTGGCTCTGGACGGAGCTTTCTTCAATTTTACTAAATAACCCTGATGATGTCATCAGGATTACCTCGCTCTGGGAGACTTGAAACAAAATTCAGCTGTGGTGGTTCCTGCTGGTTTTCTTTTCAGGAAACGTAAACTTAAATACTTCTACAAAAAGTAACATCAAGTTTGTACCATATGTTATGATCTATGTGATCGGGGTCCACGCTGTCATATGTGCCGTAGGTCAGAGTGCCCAAAGCACTACAACCTGAGAACACATCTCTGTTTGTATTTGCAGTAAGTGCACGTTTTCTCATGTTGCATTGTGTACTGTACACCCTTAATAAGAAGAGAAGTATGGTAACTACAGCTCTTTGTAAATATATTAAATGTCGAGTACTGCTTCTTTGTAAGCTTGGGTGGGACCACATTTAAATATGTCATCATGGCAGCTTTATTGTTTGAGGATCATTTGCCATCTCATGTTGCACGTTGTTCAGCTGTACGTCCTGTTTACTTTTATGAATGTGTTTTTTCAAGCGTTTAGTGCTGCAGATGGAATGAATCATGACTGGTCTGTTGTGTTAACTGTATTTAACATTTATTCTGTTTGTGTGTGTGTGGGTTTCTACTCACGTCACTTAAAATTGAACACGTTATGATTGTACCATAAGAAACGTCCATACTTATGAAGAGAAGCTCCTGATGGATTTCTTTAATGCCCAGATTATACAATGAGAATCTTAACATGTTTTGTACGTATCAAAGTTGTTATTCATTGGCCGGCGCATGTGATCTGAGGTAGGTTGTTAATAACTAGAGTTCATGACTATCCCTGATGGTCACACCATGCTCAGATAACATCTCTTTGTCACGAGTCCCCAGGTGGGTGTTGATAATACAACATCCATCACATGGTTGTTTTTCAGAAACACTTTTCAGTTTTTCAGAATCCCCTTTGCATCGTTTTTGTCACTCCTGAGGGTTAAAAAAAATAGAACTCACCAATTAAAGCAACGCTCAGCATAAATGTGAAATACAATTAGAAAACTCAAACAGTCGACGAGCGGACTCATTAATTAACAAATGCACAATAATTTGGGGGGGAGAGACTGTTACTGGCACTACTGCAGTAGCTTTTAGCTTTTCCCTGCGTCCAGCTTGTCCACAGCAAAATATCTGAATGGTATTGGTCATGAATTGTCATGAAATATGTTATAGATATTTTTGGGCCCCAGACAAAGAATCCAAATGAAGTCTCACCTTTCATGTTTGTTGGGTTTGATCACTGGGGCAATATCAACATTTTACTGAAAGATTGCATGAAATGTATCAACAAACCCTTTCCATGTTGGATGAGCTTTCCTCTGGTGCCACTACGAGCTAAAATGTCCTCATCGCACACCAAAAACTGTTCCTCATCATAAATATTAAGATAAATCATTTTGATTTAATGACTATATAACCTTTTCTCTAGCAATGCTACTTGTCTGGCTTAACAGATTACTTAACAGTTTTAGCCTTGGTGTGTTATTGTGTATATTAAGCAAAGTCACAAATATGATCCAACTGTCAAATGTATAAACATTTTTATATTTGATCAAAATAAATAATAATTATTAAAAAAAAAAAATAATTCAATAAGTGATAACAGACCCAGCTGTCTAAAAAATCTCTAGGTAATAATAAGGTTTACTTGAAAAATGACTAAGGACAAATTATTACCACATTTTACCATCATTATGATACATTTTACATTTTATATAGTGTGTATGATTTATGCATTACATCCATCCTACACCCATCCTCTACGTTCATTATTTCATCTTTGAGTTGACCAAAGAAAAATATATTCATGAGTTCTATTTTTATCCAGCAACATGTCTGTCTGCAGAATAAAGCGTGCTGCATTTTGATTTGCTTCGTCCAAGCTTTCTTAGGGTCAGCAGCTTTGTATGTACTGTGTGTGTGTTTGCGCTCGCAAGAGAAAATTAAACTCTGCACATTGTGTTGTGTGTGTGTGCGTGTGTGTGTGTGTGTGTGTGCGCGTCCTTTGTTTTCTCATTTCAAAACTGACATGCTTTGATAGATGTCCATAGATCTGCCCATTGACACTGGTTGATAAACCTATGGATTTGCTAGTATAGGGATGATAGATCAGGCTTTAAATAACACATGCCTGTAGATTCACACACGGGGCCGATATATAGAGGACCTCATTCCACAACTGTCGGTTGTGATGAATGACTGGGGGCGTCCTTATACTAACTAACCTCCTACTACAACCTCCTAAGTCTACTCGCTTCTCTTGACTGCGACTGAAACCTACTGTGAGTTGATGTGCAAACAAACACAAGCTCTTGAAGCTAAACTGTGAACATACAAACGTGAATCCTTGCCACATTTTCACGTGCATTTTAGTTTCTTTCAATGTGCGGCACAAGTAAAAGCATTTAAATCACAGGATATAATAAAAGAATCCTGGAATAAGTCGACATTTTGTTCCCTGAGAAATGAGCACTCTTATTGAATCTGAATTCATCTGGGTTGGATGCACCAACACAATAGTCTGGAAGGAGGCCTCGGAGGCAGTACAGTGCTTTCCTTTATCTACTTACTTAGTTATCACAGTATGTTCTCTGTGACACGCCAAGCTGTGCTGTAGCCTACATAATAACAAGGCTTTCAGGGTAACGTGTGCAGCAACAGCAGACCATTATGTAAGCAGATTTTTCCATAAATGTCATAAAACTCATATTGCTTATTTTGATACATTTACCTTTGTGGTTGATTCGATGTGATACGGTTTGGTTTGATGAGAAGCAACATACTTTTATTAAACAGTTTGTCATTTACCCGGAAAATCAAACAACACTGAGTCACCTGATTATGCTTGACAGTGGCTCGATGTACAGGAACGCCTGTATTTGTTGTTGATTTTAGGTATTCATAAAAAGTTATTATTCATCAGGGTGAGAATGCCAAGCAAATAGCAGAGACTCCAGGAAGTCACTGCACCTGGCCGTTAAATAGTCCAACACATTCACCGCCATAAAACCACTACTTCTTGTTTTTACACGTGGGTCTTTGTCTTTTAACCAAATGAGATATAAGCTCACTGAGTGCTGTTCAACATTTTTATTTACCTTTGGATAGAGCCTAATTTTCTCTTCCCAATTCCAGCTTCTATGCTAAGCTGACCAGCTGCTTGTTCCAGCTACATGTTTTTATCCCATCCTGAGCAGAGCCTGCCAAGCGTCACTTAGTCCCAAATTGTGGATTTATCCCACAGAACTGAACCGACCATGTTTACGTTTGTACTACAAAGGCGAGGTCCATGGAGAGCTGCTGCTCCTCCGACAAGTAGCTCTTGAAAACTTCCAGGATCAATGAAAACCGGCGACAAAGTTTTAAATGTGGATGGTCCAATGTTTATGAGTTGCTCTCTGGTGTATGTGACGAGAGAGGGAGAGCAGAAAACACAACAAAAAGAACAAAAACGCAAAAAGTACAAGAGAGCGCAGTACCAAAGCGACCATACGTGGCGCCATCTTGGTAGATTTCTTGTTAACAAAGGTGAAGTTAGTCCCTTTAAGTTAAGAGTCTGCTAATCACCATGAAGGAGGTTAGATATGCTTTAAAGGAAGAGCTGGCTAAAAGGACAGACTCAGGGCAAAAAAGGCTGAAGTGCCCCATAAGACAGTCTTCATGTGACTCAGGTTTTAGTTTCAGTGCCCAGACTCATCTGCTGTCACTGTGTCCACATATCCTGTAGCAACACAGTACATCACAGTACATCTGATGACCTCTCGGTGCACCGTCTGTAACAATAGGGATTACGGAAATGTTGAATTTCATAACCTTGCAGGTTGGAGACTCTTATCAATTATGACCCCAGTGGGCGGCCTGCTGGAGCACTGCTCAGTGTGATCTGATTATGAGCCCCGTCAGGACAGTGTTACAATCCACTGACTATTAATTAAATCTACAGGGAGATCCCATGCAGCCTCAGGCAGGGGAGATGTGGATGTGTACGGATGGCAATCTGTCCCAGTGTTTGTACAGTTTTAATTGTGTCAATTAATTACTTCTCACAGTGAGTGTCTGGAGCTTAGCCACAGGCTTACTTCACTTGTTTTGTTCTACATCTTGATCATTCGTTTTATTGCAGTTCAGCAAAACTTGCAATGCAGTCAGACATAAGATCAAGTCCTTGTCTAAATATATGCAATCTATATGGGCAAACTTAATTAAGTCATTAACTCTGAGCAACGTTAAAAAATAAAAAATAAAACAAAATCACAATATTATTTATTTGGTAAGTGCAGATTAGAAAAAGGGTGAAGAGGACAATTGGCCAAGGGCTACGTCTGGAGCCTCCTGAACCCATCAGTTTAGGGAAATCAAGATAAACTGAAATGAAAAGTGTTACCTCAGTTATTATCTGATAGTGAGCACTGTTTTGTGGATGGGCTGCGTTTCTGTTCTGTTACTTCGGTTGTTATTCCTTAATTACTGTTTGTTTGATAAGACGTCTACAAACTGCGTGCAGAACAGCAAACCTGAGATCACGAGTCAGTCCCCTCAACTCGACTCAAAGACACCAAAAAGGCTGTGAATTCTTTTCAATTAAAAATCACCATCTCTTTATTTACAACCCTATTGTTACTTCCATTTATGTAATTCTTTCAATGAAATTCAGGAGTAGGAAATTATAGACAGCTCAAAAGAAGAGTTACTGTTTTATTTCTACTGTTTCGAAGATATCACTGTAATTTTGTGATGAACTACTGAATCCTATTGAAAAAATATTGGGTCTATAAAGACTGCAATCAGCCTAAAAATGCAAAAACTTCCCCCAAAAATATTTCAATATAGATAAGCATAATTAAGCAAAGGTTTGACTGATAATATTAAAAATATTTATATATCTTTTTAAAACAATACAACACCATGTTTTCATTAGAGGTCACATACACACACAAAAAAACACAATTTAGGAAAATAAATGAAAACAGACCGTTCATATATGTATGGCCACACAGTCCTCTGTAATGCAGAGGAGGCCTTATCACATTTGTCTTTTAATATCTCTTACCACATAGTATATTGCAGTGGTTCTCCAACCTCCAACCTTTTCAGCCGCACTGCAAAAACAGTTCATAACCCCCACGCCACAACTTTTATCAATCGGTAACAATGATTATGACTCCACAGAGGAGGTGGGGGAGAGGAGGATGATAGCACAGCTGACATCCATCATGAACAGCTCCTCTCACCTCCTGCATGAGACTGTGGGGGCTTCTTATCTTACCTTAACTTATCCATCATAACTATTTATTTATTTAAAAAAAAAAAACACTTTTTGTTCATTTCCCTCCATCAGTCATTTAACTTTAAGAACTCACTTTATATTTTTCCCCTGGTCATCCATGCCCCACCTGCAGTGGCTTCATGCCAGCCACACAGTTTGAGAACCGCTGCTCTATTGTAGGAAGCATCACGGGGATGATAAAGTCAGTTTTATTTATATGACGCAGTCTTTCTCTGGAGCCTCGCTTCAGACAAGAATAGGTGAACAAAAAACTTGAACAGGAAAAGGAAGTGAATTTTTCTGCATACAACTAGTTTCTGCTTAACGTTTCTGTTCGTAAAAGCCGGTTTATTTTCATTATTTCTATAATTATTTTGGAGTAAACAACAATAAAAGCTCATGTCTGTGCCATATTGGCTGCATTGGCTACAAGAGGGCCCCTCCGTGCCCATGCCCCACGCAGTCCTCTTACATAATGCAAAAGCTACACATGGCTTTCGGCGCTTTACTCATCCAAACGAAAAGATTATGTGCGCAGCCCATACAGGGAGAGTCATAAGTGGACAGAGAGGGGAGGAGGGAGGTGGGGAGGTGGGGCGGATCCCTCAAACTGAGTGGACTTAAAGCTCCTGACAAAGCAGAGGAGGTGCTGCAGGACGCGACAGAGTTCAGACCTGAGGCGAGCCCGGAGCTGTCTGCGGTGCTGAACATCTGCTGCAGCTGCTGCAGGATCATCATCATCTTCATCTTCATCATCATCATCATCATCATCATCATCATCATCATCACACATGAGATTTACACGTCCTCACGCGTGACACCGGCTGCAAAGTAAGTTTCCCTAATCTGATCTTCCTCATGTTTGTCACTGTACTGACGCGACAGCGGTGAAGTTTTGCATGTGGAAGTCAGTGTGGAGCTGTGAATGTCATGTCATGCATGAACTCGGGTTACTTTATGAAGTTTCTGTGTGTGCTGTGTGCAGGCTGCAACTTGCGTGCGTACAGATGGTGCTATTGTTTTTAAAAGAAAGTTAAAAAGTTCACGTGATTGTGCTTTCTTTCACATATTGATAAGACACCAACATTTTAAACTGTACTCATGCTGTCAGGGCACAATATAAAGGCAGATTCACGTTATAACGTCCATATTGTGTCCTGTATTTATAGTGCAGTTGTAGTTATATAGAAGATAAATGAATAAAATAACCTGCTCTGCTTTCTTTGAGACAAAAGTTTATCATGCGTGTCTTTAAATCTTCCACTCATTTCTGTGATCAAGAAGTTTTACTGCTTTTTACCCGAAGAATAAACATCAATCTACAGAAATATGTTGTGGTGATATAATCAGAGATCACCACCAGCAGGGATAAAAGAAAAATGGAGACAGCAGTGTGCTGGGGAAAAAAAAAAAACAATTTTTAGATGTCATAAAATCAAAAAAAAGTTAGACGACAGAGGCTTTGTTTAGCCTGACAGCTCTGCTATTCAGGGTTTATTTTAGACAACATAATTTCACCCTTTTTATTTGGAGAAGTCCTTGACATTTTCAAAGCTGCTGTCATAATCCACAGGTAGAAATGGGAGGTATTACAGGTATTACAGCCACGAGGAACGCCATATGTCACAGCATGTGCTCTGTCGTCAGAATTCATCCGCATGGCTGCTTGAGGCTTTAATTTTTATCCTATGTTATCGCCCCTTTTGAATGAAAAGCTGTGATTCCGCTACATTTGCCCACATTTTACATCGAATCTGGGCTGTACGACAGTTAAAAGTCTGTTTTTTTTTATTGTGCAATGTGTAAATCATATGTAGTCAGGCACCACACTGTGATTTATCTGCTGCTTAGGAACCAAAGCAGGTCTATGAAAGAGGATCTATGAGCCATGAAATTGATGTTGCCCCTTCTTTTATATTCTTTAAAGCTGTATTTGTTTTTCTTTTCAATGTGCTTCCATCAGGTTTGTATGTATCAGTTTGACCTTGGGTAATTTGGCAATTTGGAGTTTCAGAGTAACCTGAAACCATACAGTCGGTTTGAAACCCTCCATCTTAAATGGGCCCACATGTGTGCTGAGTTTGCTTGTGAATCCTAACAACTAGACAACTTTGTTGTATATTCTGCCAATGTAGCATAAAGTAACACTGTCAAGTAGAGTTGCAGTGTCCAGCAATTATTTTGCTTGTGTTGTGTAACTCTATATTTTGACTGGGCAGATACTCAAATGATTTTTAATCTCAGTTAACTTTTAAATCCAGTCTTGTATCATTTGATTTAATGTTTTCTGGCAGCTTATAAAAATCAGTCACTTCCTAAAATCAATTAAAAAAAAAAAATTGTCTGTGCAGGAAAAGCAGTGTTATGCAGTTTTTAATGGAAAATGTGATATAATTATCGGTGGAAGTAATTAAACATCAAACATCATATTGTTCAGCTGCTATTCCCCAGCTTTCATTGGCATTGGCCTAAGAGGTTTGCACTTACTGACAGTGACTAATGTGTTATCCTGTTGTGTAAACTTCATGCGTACTTCATGGCTCTCTATTGACTTCTTCATTTAGCGTCCGTCTATACATGCAGCTGCCCGAGTTGTCCAGCCTGATGTAACCACAGGCCATTTGATAATTGATTCTGAGGCAGGCAGTTTCTTTCATTATGTCTTCAAGTCTCCTATTAAAGGTTCGCTTGGCCCCTCAGTCCCATCATCCGGAGAGCAGGGGAGCTATCAACGTGTCTTTGCGAGGATCGGCGGGGTGGTAAGGAGGGAGATGAAGCCTCCTGGAATAGAATCTGCTGACTTGGGAGTGCACCTACAGCAGGAAATGTCTCTCCACTCCACAGCCCATTAAAGAGGCTACGGAGAGTGTTTCTGTGCAAGAGTGCAGCAACTCTCCAAGGGTTTCTCCACATTTTTCTCTTCCCTCATCAGTGTCTGATTTATTTATCTTGTACTATGCTGTACCTGAGTTCAGGAAGGGGTAGTGTTCTGCCTTGTCTCAGTTATTTTTCACACGAGAAAGATTAGAAGACTGGACAGGGTATGTAATAACTGTTATAAAGTGAGACTGCTGGGTTTAGGCACAATGACAACAGCTCTCTTGGGGCCCTGAAACAAAAGTAAAAGCTGTGTTCTGTGAATGAATTGGATGTTTTACTCCATTCAGCATCTCCCCATGCTGGATACTCATCTTCCATCTTTGTTTTTTTTTTCTTTTAGGAATCTTGATGAGTGAATCCCGAAATGAAGATTTCCGCAGAGATGAAGATACAAACAGCTAACTGCAACACGGCCAAGCCATTCAAGTGATTCAATACAAAAACGTTCTCTGAAGTACTACGAGACAGATCATTAACAGCCTGCAAGCACTTTGACTGATCTATGGAACATCTTCGGCCACTCGATTGAGATTTATACATCACTTTGTAATAACAATAAATGCTCCTCTAGGGCTGCGACTGGATGACACTTCAAATATTGACAAATGAACTGAGGGCCGTGCAGATGATTTAAATCTGAAGCAGTGACCTCAGCATGTGCATTGTTAGCTTCTCTTGAGAACACATTAGTCTATGTGGGAGAAAGTGAGACACATGAACAGCAGCCAGTTAAATCTAATTAAACCTCACTGAGCATGCCTCGGCTTGCCGCTCTGCTCACCAGAGGGCTTATTAATTTGCACCGCTGATTTCTGCAGGAAAAATTTCTTTGGCCCGTGGATTGTGGGAAGCACTGTGGTTGAGTTCAATCGGTCGACATCTGCCAGATTTCACTATGTGATCTCCCTCTGGCTTTAGAAATCACACTCAGTAACAAAGATGACCCTGCAGATCGATGCCTTCCCTCATAGCATCTGACTGCATGTTAAAACTCACGTGGTGAACGACTTCTAACTTCAAAACATTCCCTCATTTCAAAGATGAGTGACACAAACTACTGGGTCGTGGACTATGATCTCTCCTCTTCTGCACCGCCTGGGTTCCCCAGAGGCCCAACGGGGCTGGAGCCCACAGCGGGGCACCCCGAGCAGGGAACAGCCCTGTGTTTCGTTGGCCTCCTTGTGCTCCTGCTGCTCTTCCTTGTTGTTCGCTGCGTGCGTATCTTGTTAGATCCGTACAGCAGCATGCCGGCATCATCATGGACAGACCATAAGGAGGGGCTGGACAGAGGACAGTTTGATTATGCCTTGGTGTAAAGATGAGGAGTAAGCAGGAGGTGAGGAGTAGACTTTTGACTGATGTTGTGTGATCTGCTGAAAGCTTCTAGTGTTACAAAGTTGCAGCTCTTGAAGATGACTGAAGCAGCAGTATGTTACAGTGTGTTTGCTGTGTGGTTGGAATAAGGCAAGCTGTCAAGATAACAGCATAAAAACCTCTAACAGTATCTGTATAAGGATTATATGCAGCAGTGCAGAGAGAAAAGGAGCGGATGCACCAAAAGTCCTGCATCCGTTTTCATTTACAGTAATTCATGAATTATCAGAGACTTATGGTGTGGATGATGTTACACTGCAGCTTTTAGAGTGACAAACACTGCAGGCAGATAACGAAACAGTATAGCAGCATTACATTTATCATGTCATTTTGTAATTCTATAATGTTTTTATAAATCCCAGAGCTGAATTATAAATAGAGAGCAGAGCTGCAGCAAGAGAGGTCCTGATTGAATAAAAGAGAAATTAAATGAGTTTAGGGCAGACATGGAAGTCATTTAGACAGAACTGATACGTGCTGTTAGTGCAAATTTAGAGATGAGACAGTCAACTTTAAACTACTGTTACATGTAAAAATGACATTCCCTCTGCTGCTTTTGTTACTGAGCTTTTTTTGCAGTTCAAGCTGAACCAAAAATGTAGAAGATGTCATAGTTTGTCCGGAACTGGAAACCTTTTTTGTAAAATTATTTTTAATGTGATCAGTGCTGGATATTGTGAGGCATTTGTAGCACCTCTAAGATAATCCTCAGGTAAAAATAAATAAATTAATAACTGATTAACCAAAGCCTCTATAATTTGAGGGAATCACTTAAATTGTCTGTGATTTGCATCACTCTATCTTCTTTCAAACTCACTGTGTCCTAAATTTCAATCTTATGCCACTCTGAAATCTAAAGTTTATAATACATAACAGTTAATACAGCGTATTTTATTTGGGGTTGTGCTGTTTCATGTCGCTCTCCCTTTAAGAGGCTTATGAGGCTCAGTGCAGGGGGTCACAGCGCTGACTCAATATGTGTCATATAAAGTTATGATTATGAAATGCATGTACACCAAGTCCTCCGCCTAATCCTTTTTGCCTTTAGGCCCCGTCCAGTGCACCAGCCAAATTTGTTCAACAGTGCCTGTAGAAATATGAGAAAAGCTAAAATCAATTTCTTACTAATGTTATTGCTCCTTTTGCTGCCACTTGTTTTGTAATATTGTTTCTGCCCTTATTATTATTATACCATAAACTCCTTGAAAACGTGGCTATGAAAGGCTCTTTATAAATAAAGTTTAGTATTGATATTATATGATGACCAAAAGTCTGTTTATTAATACCAAACTCTTGTATATGGTCCAACTTCCTGGATGTAGATTCTTGCTTGTAAGAAGTAAATATTTTCCTAATGTTTTTTTGAAGTGGCATTCAGTTTTTAATGAAATAAAACCTTTTGTCTTGTCTTGATTTTAGAAAGTTTCATTACTTTACAGACCTGCAGCGCGCACGCGCACACACACACACTCACAAACACAAACTTGTACTTGAGCAAAGGTTTTCCTCACTGCTGCCCTAAAATCAATGTCAGCAAGATTTAGAGCAAATGCAATCAATCGAATAATCAATTGGAGGCTCGTAAAGAGACACAGTCAGTTAATTTACGAAGATGGGCCCTCACAGAGTCAGATCCCCCCCCCCCCCCCCCCATTTTCCAAGATGAAATATATCCCTCCGCTCACTGACTTAGACCCTCATCACAGGAATCTGCCTGTTTGGATATGAATGACATAACACACATGAAAGCAAACTTCCAGGGTTTTTGAAAAAATCCATATCAGCTATCACAACAGCAAAAGTTACTCAACAATAGTTATATTTTAAATGACCTATGTAACAGTGATATAGGACTGTATCAGTTGTAGCTTTACAGTTTTAAACTGCATTTCCTGGTTTAGGTGTTCTGTGGGATTTCCCCACATTTCCCTTCTTACCTTCTTCTTTCCTGGTAGATCTCCCTCCCCAGTACTCTGGAAGTAGGCCGTCTGGTTAGCTGTGACCTCCTCTGGATACTTTGAGAACTACAAGTGCAGGTCCACTGACCACTGTGGGATCACTCAGTGCTCAAATGTGCTTCCACACCATGAGGAAATACATAATTATGCATATTGGATATGTGTATACAAACCCATTACTCAAAAGTCATTATGCTGAATACGTGATCAACAGTAATCTGTATGCAGAGTTCATTACAGTCCAGTACATCCATCTGAGAGATCTTACATTAGTAAACTGAAGAGTATTTTAATGTGCAAAGAAAAACATCAATACACATTTGTGTACGGCAAAGTCGATTTGTCAGTTGGTCCCATAGACAGTGTAAAACATGGACCTAGTCTCTGCGATGTCACCCACAGGTTTCTGAAGAGCTGTTGTGAAGCTCAAAAGTGTGGTGGTGGCTCTAGCTGCTGCCATCTTGGCAGTACTGTCTCCGTCACCTCCTAGTTAGTCCAAAAAAGGGGCGAAGTGGATTGTGGGTGCAGCTGAGGTGGGCAGAACTGCCTGTAATGTCACCTGTCAATCAAAGCAACTGGTAATTATGCATAACTTTAACCTTTAATATAATTTGAACATGCAAGTTCAATAAAAATTCAGCTTTAGTATAGTTGTCATGAACGGGGAGATTAGCTATAGAGACCAAAATGTTTTCTTGTACCAGGCTGTAAACATGTTTTTACAAACAAGATATTTTCAAGTGTTTTTTATTGTATAGAGATTTATGGAGACTTACTGCTTATGGAGATGGACTTGTTCTGTAGTCAGTCTCAAGTGGCTGTTGAAGGAACTGCAGTTTTAACACTCACTTCACAGCCATGGAGGTTGCCACTGAAATATTTCAACAACCTTTGAAAGGATTGTTGTGAAATTCTGCAGAGACATTCATGGTCCACACAGGAAGAATCCTAATATCTAGGCTGAGTTGTTTTCTGTAAAATGTCTCAACAACTAGTGAAGGAATGGTCACTAAATTTGGTTCAGACATTCTTGATCCCCTCCTGATGAATTCTAATAACTTTGGTGGCTTTTCACCCATCGGCTGGTCAAAATGTTACCTGGTAAAAAACTTGTGTGACAAAATATTTGCATAGGTAGAGACATTTCCATCAGCTTCAGATATACATGTGTTTCTTTCTAATCAGTCAATGCTAACATGCTAAACAAAGATGGCGAACACAGTAAACATTATAAAACTAAACATCAGCATGTCAGTATTGTCACTGTGAGCATGTTATCGTGCTAATGTTAGCATTTAGCTGAAATCACTGCAGGGCCTAAGTCCTGAGAAGAGTGTTAACAAACTCAGTTACACCATTCAATCTGCCTGCGCTGCTAAAAGCTTTCAACGCTGTATTAGATCAAATTTATTGCACGTAAATGGCTACATGTAGCATAGAGACCTTACTTATAATCTTAATGTTGTTCTTCACTGTCAGTAAGAAGGGTATCAGTGAGAAATAGTCAGGGCAAGTTATCTATGGTGACTGCACAAACAGTGCACAGCCCTGTAATAGCCCTCTGCAGTTTATCAGGCTCCAACAGATGGTTGGAAGAACAGTGTAACACCCCCCATCTCATTAGTCCAGCAATTAACTGGACAGATTTTGCTTCAGTGGGTTCTGACAATTTACTTCCGTGATAAAAAAACAACAACAAAGGCTCTCAGTTCCCATTCCTTTCACATGCTGGACACATACATGTGACAATAAAGCTGAATCACAGCAAAACATGACCTCAGGCTTGACATGCATGGCAGAAATTGTTCTGTGTGACACATATATGTGACACTTCTAACATGTGAGTTTCTGTGATGCCAGGTTCAGCTGATTAACTCTCTTATACGTACTGTGCAGAAACTAGACTTCTGCTATATGTTTGTCTTAGTTCACAGGCATACAGACTGAACAGGTGTACACAGTATGCAAATACCTTCCTGAATGTGCACTGGCTAATTTTCTGGTAATGTGACTCCATCCCACATCAACATAGACAGAAACACACTTGCCCATGCAGACACACAAAGCACAAACATATGCTGAAGACTGTCCCCACGTGCATGCAAATCATGTTTCTCTTTTGCAAAATGCACACAAAACACAAACTCCCCTATCGCACAATTTACAACTGAATAAAATACACCAGTGTTTGAGACAGAGCACAGCTGTGGCCCTGACTGACTGCATGACAAAAAGAAGAGATCATCTGCATAACAGTAGTGATGTTATCAGCAGACAGCCTGCTTATCTCCCTCCATGACAATACTATCAGCTTCAGTGTTGGCTGAAGAAGACAATGTTGTGGGGAACACGGGTGTGTGTGTGTGTGTGTGTGTGTGTGTGTTTGTGTGTGTTGGAAGGGATTAAGAAGCAGCATGTGTCTTTGTATGTTTTTTAAGTGGGTGTGTGTCATTAGGCTTTATATTATAATGGTCAAACAGAGCCACTGATGACAGCGCACGCACTTGACTTTAGTCTGAACGGACATGTTCAAAGTAAAGTTTGAGAGCTTGACAGCCTGGCTATGCACACCCGTGTTTACCTTCAAACTATGAGGTCCTGGAAGTCTCCGGGATAGTTGATGTGGATGTCTTCAGCTGCTTTCCTAGAGAGTGGTAGCCTGACATGACGTACAACCTAAAGTGGAGTTCATGCTAAACTAAATGATCAAAGTAGTATAAAAATAATAAAGACTGGCAGCTTTTCAGCTAAACAGTAGATAACTATGTATATAAATAAATAAATGTGCTATGCAAATTGTAAATGTAGCTGTAAAGCTGCTGGTGTCATGACTAGCATGCAAAATGCTGTAAGTAGCACAACAATAAAGTCTGTGTCATTAATTAAACTAATAAAGTTAGCTCTAACCTCAGCGACCAGATGAAGATACAGAGCAAAACCAGAGTGAGTGTGTTTTATTGTGCAAGTATAACTTACAATGGAGTATAAATGTGTCTTTTGCAGGTTACTAAATGTTTGTAGTTTTACAAAGGGTCATAAGGTCAGTGCCAGTTAAACAAGCATAAAGTTTGCTCACCTTACCTTAGCTAGAATTAGCTCCTGGGTGAGTGTGTTTTATTGCATATAAATTTAAATTAAGGAGAAATATGTTATTTCTTCTGTCTTCTTCCCAACTAGACTAAGTTTCATGGCCAGATATAGCCTGAACCGTGTCAGTTTTGTTATCAGACGTGTAATAGCCCACTAATGCCCTGTGTTTTCTTTGTTACCCCCGCTGAGTTAATGGGTCATGTGCAGGAGACGCCCCAGGTGTTTCATTGGCAACCATCAAGCTACATCATGTTAGAAAAACACCGGAAGCTTTCACAATAAAGGTGCGCCCGAGTTACCTTGTGCGAGCAATTATTGTAGGTTGACTGTTCACAGTGTGGAGCAACTCTGGAAAAAATGTATGCAAGTGATTTTTTTTTAAATTTAAAGAAGCATATACTGATTCTGTTTATTCGCAAATCATGCACGGGTGTAACGGTCGCTACAAGTGGTTTTATTATGAAACCAGCAGCCTCAGCTTCCGGTTGTCGTGCCTACCTTGACATATAAACCGCGGTGACTGAACGGATCACTTCATCTCTGCTGGAGTCGTCGGGATAAAGCGGCGCATCGTCGGCCAGACAAGGCTGAAACAAACTCAACAGTTTATTTATTTTTTTTCTTGTGATTTCCGGGTTTAATATTTCATCACCTCCACAGAGCTGCAACCAGGTGAGTCTCTGTCCTTCACCCATATTTATATCAACAGTTTAACTACAACTTGGTGTGTGTCCCCGTGTAAATTAATCTATTTCTGTTTGTTTTCAGTCTGCTGTTTTAACATAGACAAGATATTTAATATTCATATATTCCTCTATGGACGCATACAGCATGTGTTTGGCACTCTATGCTTTTTAATCTGGTATTTACAACAAGTATTATTTTATGGCCGTTTTTGTTTCACAGCTTTTGAACTGCATGTGTGTTTTATTGGCAGACTGAATAATACTCTTATAGGATGTCAAATAAATGTGATATATAAAATGTATAGTCCATAAGATCTAAGGATGTTTATGACATGCAAGCTTTTTTATGATTTTTATGTCTCTCTCTGTCACATGCCACCCCTCCTATTTAAGCTACTAACTAGGATTATCAAATGTATCGATACTTTTTCAACACTACGTTTATTATCTCCATTATTATATATATGAGAAAATATAATATATAAAAATATTTAAAAACAAACAGACCTGAGATCAGAATGATAGTGATGAGTGACTACCCCGTGCTCCTCCTCCCATGCTGACAATCACAGAGAGGCGTTATCACACAACACACAGTTTGTTTCACAGACACACAAGTGTTGTGTAGCAGTAAACAGGAAACTGTAAACACACCTGGTTCAACATCCGGTACCACATGGGTTTCCATAAACTACGTCATTAACAACAAGCCTCCTCCACAAGTGGCTCATCTGAGTCTGTTGTTGGGTGAAATCCAGGGAAGGCAATCCAAACTTTTTTCATTTGTTGTTCCCCGTTGGTGGAACACACTACCTGTTCCTGCCGGATCAGGGGCGTCCCTCTCTACCTCCTGAAACCTCCTGAAGACCCAGCTCTTCAGAGATTACCTTCTCTCCTTGCACTACCTACAACTGGGCATGAGACAGCTACCCCCTTAAAAATTGTCATAGCACATATTGTTGCATTAACGCTTTCTTATCGCACTGTACCTTGATTGCTCCCTTCTCTGTAAGTTGCTTTGAATAAAAGCGTCTGCTAAATAACTAAATGTAAATGTGAAATACAGGTGTATGATACAGAGATATGAGTGGTGTGCGTGTATGTATGTGTGTGTGTGTGGAATAATAGACAGAAATGTTGGTTAAGGTATGTAAAATAAGGTGGAAATTAAAATAGTGACATCCAAATAATAACCTACTAGAGATTCAAATAAAGTCAAATACCTACCCCACAGAATGGACCTGCTGCCTGACATATGGCGACACGACTACTGGCTTCCTCCAGGTGTTACCTGGAAAGACATGGAACAGCTAGCAGACTCTGATCGGCCACTACCCAAGGACCTTCTCATAAGTCTTCCTCTCGCACTGGGCTTTATCGCCCTGCGCTACCTGTTTGAGAGGTAAAACGCACACCTGGTTACTTTGTTCTGTAAAGATTCGGGTGACGTGTTTGGGCTAATGTATGCTGCTGTAACAAATAAACATATCTGACCTGACCTGAATAATACTTAGATACATTGTTGAATAGATAGATACATACATACATACCAATCAACTATAAATATATATTCTAAGCATATTTATTGAACTGTGGCTTGGGAATATCACTATTTTTTAATTGCACACTGGTTTAAAGTAACTTTATTCTTATTTCTCTGGCCTGATTCTTGTGCTTTAATGTTAAATTTCCCGCCTGTGAATCAATGAAATGACCTGTTATTTAAGCTTAGTGGTAATACCACACGTCCACACACACATACACTGCTTTGTTAACTGCTGTGAAACACACATTGTATGTATAGTACAGAAGCCTTTGTTTATCTTAGTCTGTTGCTTTTGACTGTCTTTTAAATGGCTTATTATGCACATTAAGTATGGCTAAACAGCCGCAGACTGCGTGTTATGATATCGTCTGTGTAAGCTGTCCTTTGTCTTCCTTGCCCTCAGGTTTATTGCCCCACCCATAGGCAGATGTTTGGGGGTGAAGAATAGATTGAATGTGAGAGCCGCTCCTTCCCCGACGCTGGAGTCATTTTACACCCAGAGGAGCAGGCAGCCGACACAGGTTGGTCTGAAAAGTGCTCAGTTCAGCTTGATTTATATTGCTGTTTTATTTCATCCAAAAGCAAGTTATCTGAGCACACTGTTTTATCTCAAATGTTCATTTAAGGCATTTACTTCCTTGATGGTGTTGGCCAGATAATGTTCTGAATGAAAAGCACAGAGGAACATGGAGGTTGTGATGGCGACACATCCTTGTTCCTGGAAACCCTGACCTGAGGGAAAACACAACCATATTTACAGACATTATAGACATACAGAAGCCTCATTACTGCCTCAGCATTTCTCAGTGTATATATAAATATAGAGATTTTGCATGTTATATATATATATATGATCTGATGGAAAGTATAACATCCACTGCCAGTTATCACTTTCTATCTTCGTCATTTCCATTGCCATTTTGGGTTATATTAAACTTATTTTACTCCATTTAATCAATTTCTCTCTTTCATTATTGTTGCAGAGTGAAATAGTTAGTTTGATGTCGCTGTGTGGCAAAACCCAGAGGCAGATTGAGACCTGGTTCAGACTTCGCAGGAACCAAGACAGACCCTGTCGAACCACAAAGTTTGGTGTGGCTGCGTAAGTACTTCCTCTGTACTCTTTAAAGTGTTCAGGTTACAAGTGACTTCCCTGAAGACTCTAACTACGCAGCAGTTACCACTGTGAAAAGAGCCACTCCCCCAGGTTAATGTACATTGATTCATTTGTCACTTGTTTACATTTTGAAGCATTCTGACATCAAGTGTTTTTATCCCGCAGTTGGAGGTTCTTTTTCTATTTCATAGCCTTCACGGCTGGACTGGCCAGTTTGATTGATGTGAGTTTCCAGAAGGACCAACACGGTGACAAAACTATATACATAATATTGATGTATTTTAAGTATGTATAAGTAAGAATAAGTATGCTGTGCATTTCTACTGTTACAGCTTTATTCTACATTCAGCCTTATTCTCTTTTCCCGACAGAAACCGTGGTTTTGGGACACCTATGAATGTTGGAGGGAATATCCAGTTCAGGTGAAAACATCACTTTACAATATGTTCTTCTACTACTTCTTTGGATAATTAGTGTGTCCTACTTAATTAATATTTTTTTTCGTCAATGGGGAAAGCCTTGTTTTATGTGTAACCTGATAGTAGGTATCAGATTTTAAAAGGAAGTCTGACTGAAAACAATCTGTTAGAAAGTAAACAGATCACATGTTTTAAAGAGGAAATGTAAAACAGGCATATGTTTCCTCATTTATACTCAGAGAACAATGAACAGTTTGTATCACTTTAATTTATCAGCCTTAAATGAATAAATGAGTTATGTATTGAGAGACGTGAGCAGAAATGCAGTTGCCTGCTGCCATTTCCAATGTGACTGATATCAAACATGCTATGAAAGCTATGGAAAAAAGTTATACTTCGCTATCATAATATTAGAGCTATTGCATTAGCTACCTTGGAGAGGACAAGTCTTTTGCTCCACATATTGATATTGAACTCAGCCTATTTCACTCACTAAATACTTGATTTTAAGTCACATTGCTTTTATATCACTGTTAAGTCTATTGAATGTCTATTTTTTTGTCTGACCAACTCTCCAAAACCCAAAGATGTTATTTTTTTTAAATATATATATATATCAATTAGCAGAGGATGGTTTCGATCCATCGACCTCTGGGTTATGGGCCCAGCACGCTTCCGCTGCGCCACTCTGCTGATGTAGAGTGATGCCCTGTATTTTCTGTGGTGTTCAGTAAAATTGTCTCCAGCTGTTTTTAATTCCATGTTTTATTTTTCACTGACTTTTAAATAATGTTTCTTTCACAGCCCATGGAGAGAGCTCAGTACTGGTACTACATGCTAGAGTTGGGTTTTTACATCTCTTTGCTCCTCCAGATCTCTGTGGACATCAAGAGGAAGGTGAGGATCCATTGATAAATATTGAGTTTCTAAACTATATTTCCTCACAACACATTTGCCCTTTAGGGAAGGACATAAGTGAATGTATTAGTCTCATGAATGCTTCGGCCTGGTTTTTATCTCAAACTTACTGGCTTTGCACTTCTGCTTTACTGAGAAACTTCACTTAACGCATGGTTAATAAGTGACTAGCAGGAAGAGCAGGAATTTAAATTCTTCTGTTGTATTGTATTTCCCTGAGTCAAGACTCTGCATGTGCTTTGCCAGGACTTTAAAGAACAGGTGATTCACCATTTGGCCACCATCTTCCTGCTCGTTTTCTCCTACTGTGGCAACTGGATCCGCATTGGCACCTTGATCATGGTGCTTCATGACTGCTCTGACGTCCTGCTGGAGGTAAACCTGTAATCTCACGCAATCTGGGATAAATTTCTCACATTTGTAGGCAATGTTGCTTTCTTGTATGCTGAAAGAACTTGCACACCGGGAGTCATATGTCTCTTGGGCCACAGCCAAACAGGCACACGGTGCCTCACAAATCACAAATCTCTTCAGGGCGCATCACATTAGATTAATCAGTTATAAGTTGGCCATTTTTCTGCGCCTGTCCGAACCAACAAAATGAGAAAAAACTGGCAGCGTCAGTGTTGTACAGTCAGATATTCTATACTGTGATGAAAATATGTAGTACGTCAACTTATTTCAGCAGGCAGATCCTGTGACCAAGTCCTGAAAGTAGTTTTGCAGCCTGTTTCTGACTGTACATGAAAAACACATTTTTAAATTATATTATATATATTTTTAAAAGTTGTGCTGAATGCACTCAGTAAGATAACAATAGAGACAACAGGAATGACGCTGATAACGTGTCAAACATACAGCACATCATTAACTGAGACACAGGCTCATGTTCATTCCCTGTTTATCTATTATCTTGATCCCTTGTCTCACCTCACCAACTCTTTTTGCATAACATTTGACTGATGTTTCATTCGCTGTGGTGAGCTCTCTTCTCATACAGCTTCATTTATGGTTTGCATTTGCTCAATCAATTCATGGGGATTTTCGCAGGCTGCCAAGATGTTCAACTACGGCACTGGCTGGAGGGGAATGTGCAACACACTGTTTGTTGTGTTTACTTTGGCCTTCTTTGTGACTCGACTGGTGATTTTCCCCAGCAAGTAAGTTTTACTTCTATTTTTGGTCACTAAAATGTTCAATTACTTAATGCAGCATGGGTGACTACTGTCAGAAACACCTTTTTCAACGTTGCTACAATTATTTGATTATTTACAGAATCATCCACAACACCCTGACACGGTCCATGGAAGTGTTTGAACCTTGTTTTATCTACTACCTTTTCAACACCCTGCTGATGGTGCTGCAGGCTCTTCACATCTTCTGGTTTGGCATTATCTTACGCATGGTCTATAAACTCCTGGAAGGCAAGGTGAGATTCAGCAGTAAAAGCAAAATAAACAAAAGAGCATCTCTGACTAACATTTGTAATCCCTGCATGGCAGCGTTCATATGTACCTAAATTAAGACGAGGTTGTCGCACATGTTCAATTCTGTACCTGCAGATGAATAAAGATGAACGCAGCGATGAAGAGAGTGCACCTGAAGAGGAAGAAGATGATAAAGGAGGAGAGGAAAATGTGGCTCAAGGAGACTGCTGGGAGAAAAGTAAAGACGCCCTGAACTCGAGGCTGTCCACGCACAGTTGTGTCCTAAACAACTTGACCAACCACAGGATGTCTGTAGCTGACAAAATGCGTAAAGCTCAGTAAAGTCTAGACGATATTTATTCCATGAAGTTCTGCGATCTCAAAACTAAAGCAGCCACGTTTTACATTCTGAGTGAGATATGATGGGTGTGAGCCACTGACCTCTTTCCTGCTTCACTCTTAAGTGGAATGAGACAAGTAAAGTGGTGAATCAATTTTAGTAAAATGCTGACATAGCAGAGGATAGTTTCAATCTATTGACCTCTGGGTTATGGGCGCCCAGCACACTTCTGCTGCGCCACTCTGCTAGACACCCCAGATGGGACTCAAACTTACAAATCCCTGGCGTAGGAAGCTGGTGTCTTTTCCATTAGGTCACTGGAGAGAGGGGGAGCACCCCTCTGCACAGGTGAACATTCACTGGGGGTCATGACATCAACTTTTAATTTTCTTTGGCTTTTCTATGGACGGGGACTTTAGTCTTTGTGTGAAGTAAAATTGGAGAATCATGAAAATGTTGAGTGCCTGACTGATGGATGTTTTTCTTCACTGTGGCCCACACTACAGACTGTTTACACTGTTTGTCATTCGGTAAGTTCACAAAGCACATTCTGTTTAAAAACAGAAAAGAGACTTAGAAATAGCACAACAGCAAAGCTTCAGATATACACTAGGTAGCTGCTCTAAGACCTAGTATAGACAGAAGTGTTTTATAATGAAAATGTTCCACAACATACAGTACATATTTAAATATAGGAAATAAAGTTACAGTTTTACTCTTTCTATGCCTGTGTCTTGTGATTATTTATGACATTGAAATCTTAGTGGTCTACTGGTGCCATAGAGAAGTCGGTTAACTTTTCATCTGTGCCCTCATTTTTTTTTAAGCATGTTAAGAAGACTACTCTTACATATTTAGTTTAGTACCCAAAAATGGGTTTGTAGTATTTGGACATTGTCACTTAACTCCTGCAACTTGATTTCATGGAGTAAGGATCATTATGAAATCAACATTAGCCACAGAAGAGGTGCAGAATTTGCAACGAACACTGACCTACAGATGAGTGATACAACTACATCATTATGTATCATTAAGTATTCATTGTTCGTTAGATTTTGTTCAGTGTTTTATATCTATATTTGTTGTAGTTGTATGAAGTAGAGTAGGGTTTGCATGTGTCAATGCATCTCAGAGTTATCAGTATTTGTTTTTACAGTGAGCATTTGGATTAAATGTGTCCAATCACACTGTGAGATCATGCTGCACATCTTCTCCTGTACTACAATGCCACCTGGTGACTGAGACCAGGATGACACTAACAAACGGCGCTGTCTTCAAATGTTCATGATTTACCTGAGTTAGATACATAACATAATATAGTTTCATAGATGATTATGGTAGGTTACATATATGCGCTATATGTTTAATGAGATATAACTAAATTACATGAATTACAATTAAACGTTATTCATTCATTCATTCGTCAACAAATATGTCCACCCATAAATCTGTTAATTCTAGTTTTACATGTGCAACAGTTTGTTAGTCAGTCTTAGTTCATTTTAATCTCTGTGTGGGATGCACTAAAGGTAGCTGTCGCTAATCTAGCTGGCGCTAAATACGTCATGACGCATAACTTCGGACAGGTGAGCGTCGACACCGTTCAATAGTCACATAAAGACACTTACCTTCGACCGCTCGCTTCTTGTTAGCTGCTGTCATTGAATGTCCGGCAAGCCTTTATCTTTTTTTAAAAAACATTTTTATATTTTTCTACTTCGCTGTTGATTAGCTACCTAACGGAGAAGAGGTTAACGCAAGTTACAAGTTGCCCCAAGGGGGCGCTATCGCAGCGTTTATAAATGCGACCCTGCACACATTACAATATCGTATAGCCTCAGGTAATACTCAGGATACTATATATCATAAATATACACAAATACATTTATGTCTGGTATTTATGTATGGTTGTCTCTGTGGCGCAATCGGTTAGCGCGTTCGGCTGTTAACCGAAAGGTTGGTGGTTCGAGCCCACCCAGGGACGATAAATGTTTATCGTTTTTTTTTCTATGGTTTTCCTCATTATATCGTGTTGATATATTTTGGGAGCAGTCGTCTGAACGTGCACGATCTAAACGCAACAGATCGTCCACGTTAATACATGTCAGCACCTGCGATCGACACACCAACCAACCAACCCTCCTCCATCTGTGCAGATGTGTGACAAACTGGATGAGCTTGTTTCCCTACCTAACCACGGGACTGGGCTCATCCAGTTCCTGTTTTGCCTACCTGTTGGTGAATGGTCTTGACGTAAGTGCACATTTTTTTGAGCTAGGCATAATAATATAACCAATAATATAAGTTAAAGTCGGTTAAACTGCATTATTTAGCGCGTTTGTGTGTTTGGCTGTGCACATTTGATATTTATAGCACTCGTTAATAAATGTTTTTTTTTTTTTTTTAACTCTTATTTGTTTTCTTATTTTTTAAGTATTTATAATGTCATGGATGTAATCTGACAAACTGAACTGGAAAACTGGTTGTAGGAAGAAAATGCTGAAAACAGTGAAATATAACAAACATAGTGTCCTGGATAGTTAGGTAAAAATATGAGGAAGTAATTTAAAAGTGCAGTAATAGTTCTAGCAGAACTTCTACTAACCTTTTAGTGTGATTTCCATGTGTTTGTTGGCTCATATTAGTCTGACAGTTTCTGGCTTCTTTTTAGGACCCAAAGATGCAGATTTTTGTGAAAACGCTGACGGGTAAAACCATCACCCTCGAGGTTGAGCCCAGTGACACTATAGACAATGTCAAAGCCAAAATCCAAGACAAAGAAGGTACTCTTTAGTGTGTGGACAGGTAAAAAAAAAGGTGTAATAATTTGTCCCATAGATCACTAACAGGGTGATGAGGTGTGTTACTTAATGTTCAGTGTATTGTGTAATCAGCTAGAGTGGCATATTCCTTCATGCACAAATTCCTGTGCAAAGGTGTGTTATGTGATTTTGTGTTTTGCTGCCTCTCATTGTACAGTAATATCTATAAAATAGAAAATCCTCTGAATGAGTCGGCCTTTATTGTCACTAACCAGTATCCTTAATTTTAGTGCTCTGTTTTTCTCCCATTTTCTTGCTTTTCTCTCTTTTCTTTATTGAAGACTTTTCTAATATATCAAAAGTTCAGTGCTGAAACACGAGGTAGACATGGGCACAGCAGTTAGCACCGATGTATCCAGATAGACATGAACTGAGTAGATATAGCTCAAAATAAGGTGTCAAAAAAGTGCAACATTATGCAGAAAAAAAAGAGTATAATAATACTTGGTGAAAAGGAAACAGTTTCAATGATTATATCAAAAACATTCAATCGTAATAGACACATCAATAAAAAAAAATTAACCTTCAAGTTAAGATCTTTGTTTTAGCAAAGAAAAAACACATTTTCCAGGGAGATATTCATACAGAAACTTAGTCAGATGCCAAAACCTTTAACTTATCACACCAAATATAATTAAGAATGTTGTTATTATAACTGTCTCATAGTAGCTACATAAAACTTACACAGAGCATGTGTAATGTAGCTGTACACAAACAAAGGGTCAGCTGATATCAGCAGTATTTAACTTTCCTCCACACTGAAAAACGTATTATATACTAAAAGTATGAGTTTGAATCCAATGATCAAAATCGATGCAATCTGAGTGTCAGCTGTAAATGTTGGATGACCTTCCATATCTGGAAGAAGCACCGACTCACAGTTGTGACTGTTTTGTTTCGAGGTATCCCTCCTGATCAGCAGCGTCTCATCTTTGCTGGAAAACAGCTCGAGGATGGCCGCACCTTGTCAGACTATAACATCCAGAAGGGTAGGTTAAACTCCCATTGCGCTGAGCTAAATCTGATGTTATAAGGTGGAGGTGTTGATGGTTATTTCTGTTCTTTTGCAGAGTCCACCCTCCACCTCGTCCTGCGCCTGAGAGGCGGCATCATTGAACCCTCCCTGAGACAGCCGGCTCAGAAGTACAACTGTGACAAGATGATCTGTCGCAAGTTTGTATACAAACTCAGTAGAGTGTCACATTGGTGAGATTGAACTAATTTTTGGAGACAGCAGGGAGGGGAGGACAGGCCAAAGCTTCCATCATAACAAAAGTGTATATATTTCATATCAAAATTTGTCGAATGTAAAATTATTTGTGAGATTCTGGAAAGCCTGCTTACTTTTCCTCTGGTGTAAAGCTGCCTAATTAATAGTGCAGAGTCAATTTGGGTCTATTTGTATTTTGGCCTGTGTGATGTCACACACTGCACGTCGACACCCCGGATTGCAAGATATGAAACAAATCTGATACAAACACAGCATGCTACAACCATGAAAACAAGCAAAGTTCAAAGTGGATCAGTGGATTGTTTCGCACTCAATTTGGCAACCTACGTGCACCTTGAGTCTTTGAGGAGATGTTTGGGGGAGACGTCTCTTCCATTTTTTTTAAAATTTGGACTGTAGTATCCATTTTAGCTGTCATTGTTACACATATTGTGACATATTGCCTCTTTAAGTAAAAGCAGTATTACCACAATATCGAAAAGTAGAAATGTATTGTTAAACCTAAAAGTACCAAAAGTAGCTCATTACACAATATGGCTTATCTTAGAAAAACATGTTTCATGGTACTGGATTATTAGTATTGATGCATCAGTGTGTTTGTCATGCTAATGTTAGCTCCACCTTCACCACTGTAACTAATTTATATACTGCAGGGTAGCTTAATCCATAATGTTAATAAATAACAATTTATTAGTTGATTATATTTTGTATGAATAATTTGAATCTGTAAAGTAACTAAAATGTCAGATAAATGTAGCGCCTCAAAACCACAATCAAACGATTGATTAACAAAATGAAAGATTGTGAGTGAAGCGTGAACTTCTTTGGTCTGCTGCTGCATTGTGGGGAAGCTTCAGCAGGGAATTCGCCGTAGTAGCCAGGCGGGATGAACCCAGCTCAGAATCCGATGGAGGGTAGGAAGGAGAGGGAGAAACAGGAGAAAGAAATGGGGTGGGCGGGAGGAGTGTGGAATTCGAGGACTGTCGGAAGTGGCATGATTGAAGTGTGGTCCTGAAACGCTTCTAAAAAGCTTAATATAGTAATGGAAATACTCAAGTACCACTTAAATAAAAATCTACTTAGGTACACTGCAAGGGAGCCTTGTGTCTTCTGTGTGTAAAAGTCTGTCAGTTTAACCAAAATGTAACTTGGATTTTATTTCTTTGCATAGTAATACATGCTAAACATGCAGCTGGTGTTCTTGATAATGTTATTACAACAAAATAACTGGCCTAACAATATAATCACATTGTAGATTTGTTGGGAGAGTTCAAGTAGCTTGCTTGGTTCCAGTTATTAGTGTTAATAAGGTTTTCACTAAACCAGTAAGTCAGTTAAACTGTAGCCCAATGAAACTCCACCACCTGTTGTCACTGATGATGACGAGAATGACAGGATGATTATAGTATTATTTATATTTTGACTGAACAGTTTGGTCCTCTCATGTCAGGTGTTACGCTCGCTTACATCCACGTGCCGTCAACTGCCGCAAGAAGAAGTGTGGACACACAAGCAACCTCAGACCCAAGAAGAAGCTGAAGTAGACAGCCGGGATCAATAATCAATACTGTCAATAAAACATTTTGACAAATAAGATTGATAGATGATCTTTACTTACAGTTCTCTTGGGATTTTTTCCCCCCCTGACGTTTGGACGTGTTACTACATATTCAGTAGGTTCATCTATAGCTAGCGGCTAATCTGTAGTCAGGATTATATTCTTTCACACTGTAAGAGGGATACACAGAATTCAACTCAACGTTATTGGTTGACGTGTTTAGCTGTAAGGCTGAAGGAGGTTAGAGGCTGGTGTCCATAGTGTGTCAAATCATGTTGAGTATTTAAGTAAGGCTATGTGGATTTTAAATATGATCATTAATCAATACTTGGATCACAATTTCAGTCCATCAGATGTAATGACAGGTGCACTGGCAGCTGTGTTGTATGCAAGGCTTTTTTGCAGAGCAGTTAATAGGACAATGTTGATTTCATTTGTAAAAGGCATGAAATGTAAAAGCCTGGAGGCCTCAGTCACAAAGACAGATGAAGGAAGACAATTAAAATCTTACAATTAAAACATATTTTCTACTGTCTACTTAAAAAAACAAACATATTTTTCTCATTTCTTCTGGGATATTTCACAAGCTCTCTTTGGTCAAATTCACTTATTCAATGGGGTAAGGGTCTTTAATTTAAGGGCATCTCAGCTGTAGTAATGGGAGAAGATGAAGGACCGTTGTTTGCCTTTCCCCACCCACATTTATCAGCCGATTCCAGGCAACGAGCCGCAAACCATCCGGTCACAAACCCTCTTCTCTAACCGCACAGTGCACGCTCTTTTCCTTGACAAATAATTGAACTTAATTAGTGTCACAGTTTCGCCTTGTGAATTTGGATTTTGTGTCTCAGGAAATCTTGATGCTAATGCTGAATATAAATCAGTTTCATTAACTTGCTGAAACCTCATGCATTAATACTACTGTAAAAAAAAAAGTGTAAACCAAATGGCCCGGTAGAAAACACATGAAAGAAACAAGTACATTAGAATGACTGAGTGACTACATTCTTTGCTTTTATTTCCAAACCGTCATGACAACAGCCCAAAGTCTGAGACGTAGATGACCACCCTTAAAATAGAACAATAAGGCTCAAGAAAAAAAAACAAAAAACATAGCATTACAGACTATGTTTAAACAATACAGTCTGTGAGATAAAAGACTCTGTGAAGGCGTATGGCATATTGTCCACAGCTAAAGGTAACGTGCTGAAAAATGACAGAAGGCAGAAAACGTCTCTTAGATTTCCTCGAATGCATCTATCATAAATAAGTTACTAAGTCAGAGGTTTGATAAGAGATGATGCACAGGACGATCGTTCAAACTTATCTGTTTATTCTACTGTAACTGATGACTTTTTTATTTCCCCTGTTCACGTAATAACTGTTGCATTATTGATTTATATCATGTGGGAAATACTTATCTGTCCTAAATGTAATTACTGCATCTTAATCTACTAAAAATGTACTTTTTTATCTTAGATTTAAAGGTTTCCTACAAGCTTAGAGTGAAGTAGTGCTGATCAATGACTCTGTATTTAACATTTGATCTTTGGTGTCAATATTCAGATCTAATGTTTAAATTGTGTTTCCATGCCTTACACAAATATTAAACACTATTAGCGTACTATTTAAGTGACTTTTAGTACACGGCATTGCGTATTTCTGTGGAAAAGGACCACTCAGTCTTTCATTTTACACGTTATAGCTGCTACATTATGCATGTGTAACTACAAGACCATACACATACAAGTTTATCTCTGCATGAATCGAAAATTCAGTGATGCTGATGTTGTACGCAGGCTGTTGAATATACAGGTCTCTTAAATGTACATTTTTGTTTGCATTCACTTTACACTTTCTCTATTTGCATGGATTTTGTTGTGATGTTGAAAAAAAACAAGGCCTCTTATAACTCATACTGACACTGCAATGCCATTTTGTGTACAAAAGTCATACTACAAAAACTAAAACTACAAGCACCACTTCTCAATATTAAATGTCTAGCACTGTGAAGCACTTACCTTAAAGTTGGTTTATTGCATTGAATGTTACCCTTGAAAGCAACATGAAGCGTTACATTAAACTGGACAAGCAAAACCATGTAAATGCTGCTGCTTAGGCCAACGACTACAGTATGTAGCTGAGTACAGCGCAGCCACTGCTGCAACACAGACATGGAGAAACCTTCCTGGAGCCGAGGTGGTTCTTGTGCTTGAAGAGGACATGGGACCAGCTCCATCTTTGTTTTGTTTACTCCGCTGAATTGGCCACGACAAAATATAACCCTGTCATCTGTTCCATCTCTCTCTCTCTCTCGGGTTGGGTTTTTTCCCCCCTCTTATTTGTCGATGAGTTTAACCAGGCTCTGGCGGAGGTCATTAAGGTCAAAGATCTTGATGTCCAGAATTTCGATGGCCCTCTGGATTTCAGAGTCCATGCGATCCCGTTCCTCCAGAGAGTTATTCAGGTTCTGCTCTGAGTTCTGGATGCGACGCTCCAAATCTGAATTTCGCATCTCCGTCTCCTACAGAGGCAAGAAGGCAAAGGAGGACGACAAGTAAGGCAAAAATGATTTCACTATTACTCAACAAATATGTGTATAATTAATGAAAGCATAACACATTATCATAATGATCTAACTCCTACCCGTAGTCTGTGGATGGCCTCGTCCCTCTCGTGTTCCATCTCGTGGTACTCTGCTTTTTTGCTTTGCAAAATGTGGATTTCCTGGGAAAGAATGAAAGTTACACTCGGCGTCCAAGTAGCTGAATCGTTCATCAACACCTGCGATGAACATCGCCGCTTTCCACCTCTGACACCAGCTTATGATAAAATGAAACATCAAGTACCGACCTCATCTTTGGCCTTCAGCAGAGCCTCCAGCTCCTCCAAGGACTGGGTCAGCTCATCCTTCAGCAGGTCACTGGGGCCTTGGCCTCCATGAGCCTCTAATTCAGCCACCTTACAACACACACACACACACACACACACACACACACACACACACACACACAGAGAATGAAATAGTTTTCAGCATGTGGGACATAACTTCACACAAAATTAAATTAAATTAAATTGGAAGTTCAGTCTTTCTTGCATCTCCACATAATTCAGTATTCTTAAAAATGAACATCTAAATGACATTTGAATTAAATATGTGCTCATATAGTAACTAAAAGTCTCTCAGATCAGTTATCTAGAGCTCTACTTAAAATTAGTGGGCGACAGAGTTCTCATCATTAGATCATCTAATTCAGCTGGTTTACGTCTCAAAACTCACTAATTTTCTCTGTTTTTTTAACCTATGTTTAAAGATTTATCGTATGTTATTTTATTGCTCTTTTGTTTGTTACAATCCTGAGTGTTTCATATTTTTAGATCCTTTTAATGTGAAACATTTGTGTCTTTTTTTTCAGTTAGTCTACATGTTTATGTAGCCTGTTGGTCGCCTATAGTCTGGAGATCTTTGCAGAAAAACCGTGGTTTGATTAATAGCATGTTATAAAAATAAATCACATAATTAAAAAAGAAAATGAATTAAAAATCCTTTACTAGACAGTATCTGATAAAACACGAAACACATATTGACTTCACTTTAGAGGCTTCAGTTTCTTTTATTATTATTATTTTTTATATTAAAATGAATCATTTTAAATGTAATAATTGAAGTTCAAATATGCTACATCTTGATCCCCAACTAAGAGGGAGAGATGAGCGATTTGTGTCACCATTATCAGGTAAACAGGAATCAAATCCTCATCTGGGCTTCATGATTTCGAAAAAAAATAGAAGGACACCTCTAAAAATGCCCCTGCGTCTGACAGAGACAGGTTGGATTATTTTAAACCATATATGGTTTAGACGAGGAGGAGCGGCGGAAAGAAGGGAAAAAAAAATAAAAAAAAAGGGAGGGAAACGAGTGGATGCCAGCTCCCTCTGGTGATTTTTCATTTTTTCCTAACTGGGGCATTGAAAGTAGGATATTGCTGTCCTACAAACCCTTCTCCCTCTCACACCACCCCAGAGACGTGGACCATTTTCTGCCACCTGGTCCCCTTCCTCAGATAGAGGGAACAAGCTTAGTCGAAAGGAGAGAAAGAAAGAGAGACGGGGTTCTCACTTGTACGAATTTGTTGATGGCCATAATGGCGAAGATTGTTTCTAAATACCAGGTAAGTGGTGGATAATTCAAAAGTAGTGATCGATAATGTTAAGGCAAGGCCATAATGGAAAGGGATCAAGGTATTAAAGCACTGAATCAGAGAGGTTTGTAATTGTCAGCCTGCGGCGAGGTCATCCCTAGAGGAATCGGCCACCAACAAAAGTGAAAACGCCTTTTATCGATGAGTAAGGATATGGAGGGCAGAGGCATCTGCATCCACTGGAACCTGAGAGGTAATTCAAGTGTGAAACTCTCCTGAGGCTTGACGTATTTAGACCAAACTCCCTTGTGGTGAAATGTGAACCGGTTCAACCAGCAGAGAACACCCTTGATTAAAGCCTTAGAGGGAAAATGCCTGCAGCACAAGTCACGTCAAGGATTGATGAAGTGTGTTACCAGCCTGAATGACTTGTCCTTTCTGTTTTTTTTTTTTTCTTTTTCTGAACAAGTACTTTCAAACCGAGGAAATGAAAAGTCAGCCAATCAAAAGCAGCATGACCTCCCCTCAGCAGAGAGAGAGAGAGAGAGAGAGAGAGAGAGAGAGAGAGAGTGTGTGTGTGACCAGTCCCGACAGCCTCACCTTGCTCTTGTTTGAGAAAGGCTTCACTTCAGCAATAACCCGAGTGTCTGCTCCTGTTACACAGATTCACAGCTCCAGCACTGATAATTAGGTGTGACCTTAACCATCAGCTCCTGCCCCGCAGGTTACTACAGAATGAACAAGGACGTGGCTGCGCATGAAGGCCAAAGGTCTTCAGAAGCCACAAGAGAGAACAACTACTTTTCAGCGTTTGACTCAATAATGCATGAAGGGTTTTTTGGCCTGATTTAACTGCTCATAAACCAGTGGCGTCTGATCTTTGAACAGATCTGTTTCAGCACTCACCTCAGGTGCTAGAAAAAAAACACAGTGAAGATGTCTCTGTAACACATGAAATATGAAGCTTTGAGGTCAACTTTCCCACTTAGCTTTTCATGTAACAGCTAATCCATCCAACCATTCATCTAAACCGCTTATCCTGTTCACTGGGCGAGAGGCGGGATACTTTTATTATATTTACCAGACAGGTTATATAGGATTGCCACATTAAAAACAAACAAAATTAAAAAAAACAAAATTATCATTTCTTTTAGTTATTGAATGTATGCAAAATTCTTATTAAATTCTTATTAATTCTGCCATTCCAACCAAACGCTGCTCTAAACCTTCCAGTTTCTAAAAATGACGCTCTAAATTAAACATGCATGTAGTCATTTCAAGTAAAGTTAATTTAATATGTGACAGGATACATTTAATTACTTTTAAATTTAGAAAGAGAAGAAGGATGTGCTGTAGTACAACCAGAGTAGGAATGTTACATACTGAACATCTGAACCTGCAATATGAAGAGGGTTAGATTCAAATCATTAAAACATGGTCATTGTTTGATAGATGGATAGTGAGGCTCACCTGGTCTCGGAGTCTCTCCGTCTCCTCCTGATACGCTGACAGCTGTTTCTTCCACTGCTCCACATTAGCATTAGCCTCATGCAAAGCTGCCACCAGTTTGGAGTTGCTGTCCTGCAGAGTGAAGAGCTCGGCCTCCAGGTTCATCTCACAGATAGAGCTGAAAGACACAAAAACAAAACCGTAAACCAGTGATACGTATTACAATATGTCTTATGTGGCACATGATTAGCATGCATATTTTAATTGTGAATGTGGATGAGACATCCTTAAAGTGCTTAGAAATTTGAACATTTACAAACCCCGGGATAACTAGAAAACTCCATCAGCTGATGAAGATCGTGTCATATGAAGGAAAGCTTCAGAACAGCTAACTTCACAAACTGTTTTTCAAGGGTCAAGAATTAAATTAATTACTAAACAATAACACACAGTACACAGCTGGTACTATACAGATTAAACTCAGTAATACGCTAACAACCGTAACTGTACTAAGGCAAGTGTTTTAATCAGAGTACAGTACTAAAACATTACAATATATGGCTGGCTGTGTAGTAACTACTGCTGCCAAGAGTTTGGAACATGATGAAACACCGCTGGCCTGGTTAAAACAAGCTGCGAGCCACTATAACAGCATTAAGAAGACTATATACCAAAGGACTGCAGCCTGCAGCAGCATACCTACTGCCCAGAATGAAGGTCATTTCACAGGTCTTATAACAAAGCAAAGAAACACTCATTAAAATGCCCAGAGAACAAACAACAAGACCAAAATGTCCCCACGGTAATCCTCTAATCCTGGAAGGGTTTTATTTAAAAATCATGTTCATCAAAAGACTGAATGTGACATTGAAAGACTACTTTTTTTTTTTTTATGGGAATTAGAGTACTGACATGACTCTGACTAAGCTGAATCATCAGATTTGTAATTTGTAAGCATCAAAAAAAGTAGAAAGTGGATATATTTTTTTTTAATAAGAACATTTGTCTGACAAGTAAACAGGCCTCTATACAGTTTATGACATATGAAATCATTAAATTAGATCAATTTCAATCCATCGAGACGCTCATTGCGATCTGCAGATCTCTCTTCAACACTGATCCCTCGCCTTCGCTCTGTCCCCCTACATCTAGAAAGCTTGAGGTTGTTCCATGGCAACAGTTTACCATGGCAACCATTCAGGAGCAGCTTTCTGTCATAATAATTGCACTGTGGGATATAAAAGCATTCTGGGGGGGCTCAAAGAGGAGATGTTTACGAGCCTTATTTGGGTTATTCTTTGTTATGTATGAATCAACACCTCAACAATGGCCTCTTCTGTTCCTAGAAAGCGTATCAAATCAGATGACGTCAAACTGTAATTAACCCGAGAAATGAAAACCATGTTAATGCTCAGTGAGCACAGCTGGGAAGGTGGGTGTTAAAGGTAATGGGTTACCTGTTTGAGTGCAATCAACAGTATTAATTAAATTAAATCTGTAGCAACCTCATTAGGTTTATCCGATGCTAGAGTTACTGTGCCCAAAATCACATATTAACCAAACTGCAATGTGAATGCAGCACCATCACAGGGATGATTTATTGTGTTATTAAGCTGGCAAAATTTCATGATTACTTGCAATAAATTGCAATAATGTAAATTTCTCAAAATGTCCTTCACACTCAGGGCACAGGATGACTTTTAGCAGAAAGACATTATTTTTCTTTCTCTTTTGGCCAAGACATAGAAGAGAAGATCGATACCACTCCCATATTTGCCCGTTCAATTTGAAGCTGGAGCCAGGAGACGCTTAGCTTAGTTTAGCATAAAGAGTAGTATAAAGGCTCTGTCCAGAGGGGACTGAATCCACAAAATGGTATTGTTGTAAAATAAATGAATGAACTAAAATAAACAAGATATAAAATATTAAATGCTGAGCTTTAGAGGTGCTGGGAGGTGGATTTTGATCTTTTGGACAGTCACGTTTCACACTGTTTCCAGTCTATATGCTAAGTAACCTGCGTGGCTGTGATGTAAAGCCAATGAAGAAGTGCCAAAAACTGCAGTTCCTCAAACGTCCACTTGAAGCTGGCTACAGAACGAGTCAGTCTCTATAAGCTACGTACTGAGTCTGAATATTTTTAACTCATCCATTCAATTTATATTAAACCTCAGAGTTATGCATAATTAACAACGTGGCTGCTTTGATTGACAGGTGGGTGTTGTCACATGGTTTTTAGATTAGCTGGGAACAGAAGGGGCAGGACTACCAACACAGCGGTGGCCAAAGGCACAGATTTTCAGCTTCAAAACAACTCTTCAGAAACCTGTGGGTGACTTCCATATTACAACAGAAAAAGAAATCTATGAATTTAACAAAACATTCTCAGCACATGGTCCAGTTGCTGAAAAATCTGAACGTTAACGTCTCACGTTAAAAACTGAATCATCAACACAACTCCAACCGCTGATGAAGGCCAAGGAAAATCTTTAGTGAACAAACTTTGTGCTTTTTTTTTGTATTTCTGCTGTCAATAATAAACCTGTAACCACAGTTCCACGAGTGTGTTTGTGAGCTGTGGATAAAGTGAGAGATTACTTTGGAGTTTTTCATCTTGTTTCAAATCAGACAAGTTTTTGAACTTTATGTGCAGCACAGCGGAACAGAGAAGAAAGTCTACAAGATTTTTAAAGAACAATAAGACACACAACCACCAAAGTGAAACCAGATTCTCAACACCTACACAAGACGAGCATCTCACAAAGAGATTCTCATCACAGTATTTAACTGTTTGAACAGAAGGTGAGATTGCACTCAGAAGACGAAAAAGAAGAAGAAGAAGAAGAAAGTGTTTATGAAGTTCTGTCGACGTGTGTGTGTGTGTGTGTGAGCGCATAACTCAGTTACCCTTCAGAGAGCATCTTTTTAATGCGCTCCTTCTCAGAAGACAGGGTGATGTCCGCGCTCTGGCTGCGAAACAGCTTGTCCTCCGGCCCGTTCACGCACATCACCGGTGGTGACTGGAGTTCATCGGAGAGGTCCTGAGAAACACATCAGTAAATGGACTCCAGTAATAACACACACACACACACACATACACACACAGCAGTGTTGCAGCACCGAATGGATTATTCAGAGAGGAGAGAGCGGCTTCTTTCATCAGATCTTAAAAACACCATTCACATCAAAGTCCAACAACGTGTGCTCAGTGTGTAAATTAGAAAAAGCAGAGAAGAAATAATAATCACCTTCTCTGCCGTCTCCACCTTGGTGCTGTACTTAAATACAAATCTTTTCATACCACTTCCTTCTCATCTTCTTATATTGGGAAATGTTGGGACATTTTACTCCACTACAACGATTTAACAGCTTTAGTTACTGGTTACTTAAGAGCTTATAAAATACAGTGTTTTGTTAAAGATGAAACTACCCAACAGTATCTAAGTAGAGCTGAAATGATTAGTCGATTAACTGATGAGTTGATTGTCAGTAAATTAATTGGTTCTTTCTTTTAATTATTTCAATAATTCTAATGTATTTGTCATGTTTTTGAGACTTGGACGAACAAAACAAAGCATTATAGTCATTCTGTGATCTGGGTAATTGTCATTTCTCGTATTTTCAAAATTTCTAAACCAAACACTCAAATCAGTTATTGGAGAAACTAATCAGCAGATTAGATCAGAAATAAAATATTCCAGTCCTTTACAAAATAGTTTAAATATGAGCTCCACCTCAACTAACAGCAACGGTAAAATCCTGCTTTTAGGTCAATGCATGAGTAACAATCTAATAATGAAATATATAATCACATAACAGTGACAGAGGTCATTTTACTGCATTGAGCACTTTTACTCAATGCAGCACGTTTACTTGAGTATTTTATGAAGTATTAGCATTTTTACTTATGTAAAGGATCTGAATACTTCATCACTGCTGAGTTGAGAATTATTGAGATAAGTTTGTGTCTGTTCTGGTCTAATAAAATAAAGAGCTATCAGCCAACCACAGCTAGTATTCAATCAATTCAATAGACAGGCAGACAGAAAAAACTGTGTTTCTGTACCCACATTTCTTGTGCTTAAAAATCATTTCCACAGACTTTTCCTGTTTTGTGATGTGCCCAATAATAAAACGACGACAGGCTCACCTGTGAGAACTACGGAGGAAATCCATCAGGTGGAGGGAAAAAATAAAAACAGACAAAGAAACATGTCATCACAAAACTCCACAGACATGATGACCTTTTCACAAACTTCACAACCACGAGCACACCCGGCCATGTGATCAGTTACGCAGCGCAGTGCTACTTAGCAGGAATCAAGTGCAATTAATTGACGCAGTTGGCAATTTTCTGGAGCTTTGGCTTCTCCAATGCGTTCATTAAATCAATAAAGACGTGGAGTGAGAGGCATCACTTGGAGTCTGTTCAGCCGTAGAATTAAAAAGGAAATAGGCATGTTCCTCATGACCAAGCAGATGTAACTGATTGGTAATTATTCTCTATTGATCAAAAAAAAAAAAAAAAGGCCCTGAGCTGACTACATTTTCATCATTACAGCGTTGGCGTCAGAGCAGTGGGTAGAAAATGCGGATGCAGTGCACTGCTGAGCGGCACGGGATAATTTTACCATCGCCCTAGTTTTCCTCACTTTCTCTTCCCTCCGAGAAGTGACCCAGCTCATTTTTCTTTTGCCTTTCTTTTCTCTCTCTCTCTCTCTCTCTCTCTCTCCTCCCATCCTTTGGTTTTTATCACAGCGGCCCCTGTCTAATAGCTGCAAAGTAACAGAGGTGCACTCATCTAACCTTGGCCTGTGCTCACAGTGTCATCCCAATCCTAAAATGCCAAAAAGAAAATGCATCACTGAGGATCATGATAGAGTTTTGTTTTTTTTTTTGTTTTTTTGCACGTCCTGGCTGATACCTGCAGAGGTTTGCTCTACTTTCATGTTCACATTTCTTTTCTTTTTTTTTTTTCTAAAAACGGGGAGAGCTCACCTGAGGAGCAGCGATGGTGAGCGCCGTGTTGGCCAGTTCTTTATCCTGAGACTTTTCTCGTGCCAGACGAGCTGCATCTTTCACCTCCTTAAACTTATCTGAGAACTTTGTTCAAACGAGGACAAGTGACAAACTGTTTCAGCCAATAGAACATTAATAATGCAGCACTGATAATGTATTTCGCAGAGCTTTATCCTCTCCTGACTTTGGGTTAGTTCACCTGATGCAGCTGTTGCTCTGTAGCAAAACCGAGACCGTACACAGTGTTGGCCCTGCTGTCCGCCCACTGTCCAAACTTCTGGGACGTCTTGGTAAATGTCATGCTGGGCGTAACGGTGCAGTTGATGATTGCCTGCAAATGCAGAGACAACAAAGATGATTCAGGTTGGTGTACATCATGTGAACAAAACAGACGGTTCAGCAGCAGATACAAAAATCCAGATAAATAATACTTAATTGAAATGATTAATTAGTATTTGAAGGAGTATTTTGGATGTTTTTTGCCTTGTCTATACTTTGCTTTGTCATTACAGCCCAGATAACACTATAGAATTATATCTTCTTTACGTACCGTCACTTTTATTGATTATTTTCTTTTTCTTGCGCAGTAAACAGTAAAAAACAGTAAATGCGCAAAAGCAAATGAACTATGATGAGTCAAATATTAAGAGTCGATTTTTTTTATTGAGTTTATAAAATGTACTTTAAAGGGTACCCCAGTGACCAAGTATTGTACTTCCATAAAGTTAGTGGACTCACAAGAGGGAGATTAAGAAAGAAATGCTGAATATCAGAGCAACAGGGGCCAAGATATTCAAATGTTCAGTCCTGTGTGCAACCAACCAGCATCTTTTAGTCGTACTCTTGCCTACATCACAAATGACCAGAACTTCCATTCCAGTTTGTAAAAAAAAAACACTTTATTTGTAATATTCCTCAAGTAAACTAATATTAATGTGTAAATTTGGTGAATTGTCTCCTCCCGTTTGCTTGTTTTTTTTTTTTTTACATTTTAGCATATGACAGGATATGAATTCAACCTTTCTCCTTAAATTTAAATACAAAACAAAATCAATTAGTAGATTGAATTACCTGAAATAGTTTTGAATGAATCTCGATTAGTAATTTTACGTCATTATTTAAATTTCACAGCACCAACATTAATCTTTTCAGCATTGGTATAATTTCAGGCTTCACATTCTGACTGGAAAAGCGAAGGACACAGAAAAAATATGCTTATTGTGACATTTAAGATGCATTAACTTTCTGCCGGGATTCCTGGCGACCAGCTATTTTTAAGCACTTTCTCCCGCGAGACATGTTTGTTTTGAACATGAGGAGAAAAAAAAAAACAAAAAAATCCCAAAGCTCAGCCGCATCACAAGCACTTATTGTTCAAAGTAAATTCAGAGCCGAGGCAGTAAAGACACACAAACACAGCACATTCGCCAGGTTCATGACTTCACTCTCAAAAAAGCAGCCACCTCTCTCCCCCAGAGCACATGAGAGAAAAAAAATATATTAGAGCATACCTATTTATAAACTATTTTACGTCATCTCCAGCCTTACAATGATGGAACTGATTTAAAATCCTCGGATTGCAGGGCAATGGCAGCTTAGGAGGAAGCTTTTTCCACCTTTCCCCCTCTCCGACAAACGGTTATATGAATCCTACAGTCTGCATTTCTGCGCTGGCATGTTTGACATAACATGTTGGACGGTGGCAGCAGAAGTGAAGATTATTCTGGAGCCGGTCACCAATGCTGGCAGGATTGGGCTGTTGACCAACCAACTGCCATCCCACACAGCCTTCTGGTAGGCAGAAATGTGGGTCAGACCAGAGGTGCTAAGTACAGATCAGATAGACTATTCGCCCCCCTCCCCAACCCCCAGTGACGGATGCGTCCTCTTCTTTTGTAATCTAAATCCACAAGCCACACAAGAAACACACACTCTGGCTGCAGAGTTGTTCACACCCACTATTGGTTTGTTCACGACGTATTTCTTAAACTTTCTCTTAAGATTTTCTGGTAGGAGGTGCTTTGTGAAGAGAAAAATCAATGTGAGAACTCCTCTCAGAAATAGGTGTTAAATGGTTCACGTTTTAGTTATACTGGAACTATATATTGTCTACATTGTCTACATTATCAACCTTATGACCATTTTCCTCCTCCTCACCTTGGTCCCGCCCACGCTAATGATGCGGTAGACGTTACGGTTGGCATCATAAAAGAAGGACACGGTGACGGCATGTTTGCTGGCGGGGATCCAGTTCCTCTTGGTGGTGGGGTCAATCTGGAAAACATGAGCCCGGGCGCTGAAGATCGGCTGCTCCCTGGAGGAGGAAACATAGGGATGATGTTTCTGTATGAAGGCGAACGTCTAGGCAAACCCTTTCACAGACTACAATGATTTAGAAGGCTTGAAGTTCAGGACGTTTTGAAAGCTTAAAAATGAGACAATAATGGAACAAAACAGGTTTTTACTCATTATCTGAGCTTTAACTTTTTAAAAACTCTTCCATTAAAAATTCATTATCATGTAACTGTTCCAATTGTGTCTCTTCTTTGTTTCAATATTTTCATAATGGTTCATCTCCATCTGTCTCTCTGCCATCTAGGGACAGATGTTGGAATCATCCTTTGGCTTTCTCCCACATATTTTCCTGCGTCATTCACCAGCCATACAGGGCTGTGACTTAGCTGGCAAATGATGTTGACTAAAAGTGCTCTGAACTCTCTCCTGAGTCGTTCACCCTCCACCCTCTGCTCTGCTCCTGCCAGTATTTGCAGAGATGTTTCCTGGATACGAGGTAAATATATCAAAGCAACAAAGTCAGTAGTGTTGGGAGGTGGTTCAGACGCTGTCATGTGGTATGAATAACAAAACTACTAAAGGTCTTTCTGTCTTTTTAACTCCAGTCGGGACATTTAAAGCACTGTGTATTCTCACACTTTGAGAGAAAATAAAGCAGAGTGTGACAGTCTAAATGTGCAAACAAATTTTACTCTGAAAGTCACAGTGGAGGCCATCAAACTCTTACTGTGACACAAATACGACTGAGTCCACAGCCATTCTAGCAACCCTATGAGGCTGTACTGGATGCTAATGTTAGCACGCTAACCTGCTCACATATTGACCGGGTAAACGTTTACCATGCTCACTTTGGTGTGTTAGCATGTTGGCATTTGCTAATTAGCACGTAACACAAAGTGCAGCTGTGGCTGATGGGAACTCATTAGTTTGCTGTAAATTTTGACTTCCTAGTAGCACTAGAGGAAAAGTCATGTGATCACCAACATCAGTAGGATTCGTCCTCTGGGGATCATGAATATGAACCAAATTTCACAGCATTCTATCTGACAGTTGTTGAGATATTTCAGTGTGGATCAAAGCAGTGGACAGACCAACTGACCGATATTGCCATCCCTAGAGACACGTCGCTAATGAAGCTAACAACATGAATAACTTGATACAGAATAAATTATTGACAGGGTCATAGATCAATGCCAAAGCAATGGCTGAATAATCTCAGCAACAGTAAATATAAAGATTATCTCACTGTCCCATCCTACCAAATGTGGCAATGCGTGTATTTACAGCAGACAGATTATGAACACTGATTTTTTGGGGTGCAGATAATATTGATGGTAATTAGACTCTCTGTAATAAAAGACATGCAAGATGCTTCTCTTCATCGTTCTTATCTCAGCAGCTCGTCTCCCTCTCCTCAAAAATCGAGGTGCCAAGTTAGAGTATGAAATGGTAAAAACCAGGACACTTCTTCTATGCAGTATTGTAAATTACACTGTCTGTTCCCAATAGAAATGTAGTATTTTGGCCAGTCATTGTACATTTATATCTGACCCCATTAGTGACACACAAATCCAGTAATGGTCTTTCTCACAGTAGGAGATCATGATAAAAAAAGAAACATTACATGGACCCATACATACACTGAGTTTCAAGTCCTGACTGTAAAGATCGTAATGACCATCCTCCCTGTTGTCAGCGGATCTGATCTGGTCTGACTGGGATAAGACACTGGGATGTGAGTTCTGTTAAAGTGGAAATTTGACTTTTATGTTTTCCAATCAATCATCTGATGTCAGTGACAAAGAGCGCAGGCTGCGGCACACTTCATTCTTTATGCCAAAACAAAAAGCTTAAAGGCAGCTAAACTGCTTAAAAGCAGCAATGCTTGTGTGAGACAGATTAAAACAATGATCTCATTTGAAGCCGCAGAAGGCAAGATATCCTGACTTCTACTCTATAGTTATACAGGAACCTACAATTCCCACAATGCAATTCAACAGCATCCTTTGTTAGATGTTTCCCTGACCCTCATCTTTCAAACTCCATGACCCCGGGTCATAATTACATATATTTTCAAGATAATCTTAATGTTTTATTCAGAAAAATTATTGTATATTTATGAAACTAACAGTTGTATAATGTCTTCTGTGGCTTTGGAGAGAGCTGTCTGAAATTAACCCCGATGACATCATTATGGTTATTTTCTCAGAGCTCTCTCCATAAGATTCTCTTCAAAATATGTGTTTTTATTTTAAAGACAAGGCAACAAAAAAAGTGTTATTGTATATATTTATATAATTTTGACTGTTAGAGACCTCTGGGAACATTATATGAGGGCTATTCATATTTGTATGAGGTCAGTTTATTCTGTTATCAGATGCTGGATTTACATGCTGGAACATTCGAATGACACAAAACTAAAACTTTTAGTGTATTAATTCATTGATTTGTGTAACATGTAATTTCGACTATCTTCACGGTAAATTGTTTAGGCCATAAAATGTCCAAATAGTGAAAAATGCTGATCACAATTTCCTAAAAAAACAAGGTGACATCTTTTTATTGCTTGTGTTGTCTGACCGTCCAAAACCTAATAAATTCTAATATATTTCATTTACTATCTTATAAAGTGAGAAGCTTAAACTACTTAATTCTACATTGAAAAATAAAAATAACTTGAAGTATGAATTAACTGACAAATGATCTATTTGTAATGATGCCATCCTTTGCCTTGGAAGTCATGGCTTCATATCTATGAGCACATCGCTGAACTTTGACCTTCCTTCACATTTATGAAGGCCACATAAGATGAACAGTAAAGCGTCAGTCACTTCATTGAGCACACTCAAAGGACAGTGGAGGATCAATTGTAAAGTTTTATCCCATTACTGACAAGCTTTGACCTTGCCTGAGGTTTGGTGTCTGCTCTCCAGGAATCAAACCTGCAACCTCCCATGGCGGAGTGAGATGTTACATAGTCCAGACTGCGTGTTTGAACAGAGACCAGATCGTTGGTTTCAAGTGGGTGTGTGTATCTGTCAACATTCACTCCTTCCTGTGTGTGAAAATCGCCGTTGGGACACACTCTGGTGGCGTAAAACAGTGTGTGTTCGCTCATGTTTGTGTGTGTGTGTGTGTGTGTATTCTTGTTAGCTGGTCAGCACTCACACCTCTCAAGGATGTTCAGCTACTCGACCTTCATCCTCAGCAGATGGATGTGGCCTACGGGGCTTAATGGGGGTCTCTAAGCATTACAAAGCCTGGTCGTGATTGCATGGAGGTCAGGGCTGCACCTCAGGATGAGTAACCCCACTAATTCCTACCACAATCTCACAGTATGCACAAGCTGCTTTACTGGATGTCTCCTGTCTCCTCTGGTCTGATCTATCTAAATCTGTTACGCACAGATGTTAAACATTAGAAAGATTTTCAGATTTCTGAATTTATGCACTGAAACTTTGGTTGATACTTTGATATAGTCTTTAAATAATCCATTAGAAAGACAGCAGCTCAACAATATTTGATATCCTTTTGATGTTACATGCATTATTAACAAATCAGACCAATGTTTTTACAATAATTGTAAAAAAAAAAAAAAAGCAACAGTTTCATGTCCCACAGCCTGCTATGATCTGCCGTACTGATCACTCCTGGGTCCTGTCTTAGTTACAACTGCTATAAAAGCATCCTAAGAAGAGTCATTACTAAGAATTATGGATCAAATAATCTGAAGACTCTGGGGCAGCGCAGAGAGAGAGCATTACAGGAGATGATCGTCTTAATTCAACAGATTCATCATGTCTGTATTTCTTAGTAAGGGGTGGAAAAAAAAAAAAAAAACACAATATTGCTCCAGATGTGCCATTTCATGATGAGAGCATTGCAACATTTACTTTCTTCAAGTTAAGTCTGACTTCAAGTCAATTCAAGAGCATTTAAAAAAAAATCATTTAATGTTTTTAGGCAAGGTGGACAAAAAAATAAATAAATAAAAATGTCATATAGGAAATGATCTTACCTTTCTCTGTGGTGAGGAAACATCTTACAAGGTGACTGAGACTTCTCTTCTATAAGACAAGAGTGCATCCATTAATCCAACAAGTATCTGCTCTCTGTCCACATTTGAACAGTTAAAAAAAACTAATTAAACCGAACTAATTAAAGCAATGCAATACAAGCCCAGACACACTTACCCCATGTCGGTGTAAACCTTTACTGAGTCAGACAATAATTCCGCTCTGGAGCTGCAGGTCCTGCTCCTGGTCTCCTCTTTCTTTCAGTCTGAGAGCTACCAGATGCTTTATTCTCCAGGGGGAGACGTTTCTCTGCAAGGCACCACACAGCCTGCTGCAGCCCGCACGGTGTCGGTACCGTCCTGTCCTGTCCTGTCCCGGATACCGGAGTCCACCGAGCACCGTCTGCGGAGCTCACAACCCGGCGGAGGCAGAGCAGCTGACCTCGGTGACAGAAGTGACCGCAGTCCCGTGTGTGTCCATCCCCGAGCAGAGAGGCAGCAGCAGCATCCGCTTTCTTCTCTTTGTTTGTCTTTCTAACCTGGTGGTGGTCAGCGCTCTCTGCTCTTCATCCAGCCGGCTGCTCGCGTTCAACAGCCGGACACAGCCGACAGTAGAGTACCACCTGCTGGCTCTACAGGCTCCGAGCACCCCGCTACAGCTGCATGAGGCAGGGAAACTGTGTCAACCCGCCTGCAGCCAATGAGCCTGCATGTATACTTTACTGCAAACTGGATCTTATAGGTCTGCCTGGCGCTGCCAGTTTTAAGGCTTAATGAAATATTGTCCCGGAGGAAAAGTCATGACCTAAAAAGACTTCTTCAGAGTCATACTACAAGACATTTAGGACAACAGCTGGAATAAAATGTTTTATATCATCCCTGTGTAGATTTTAGAACCTTACACATTAATCCATCTGCAAAATGAGTGAAGGAAAAAAAAAGAAACACTGAAGTCAAGTTGAAGGAGCAAAAAGAAGCAAACTTTAATTTTCCAAGATTATCAACAGGAGAATCTTTGTGATCCAAATTTTATAAGTACTGACACCGATCAGTGTGGGCAGAAAAACAAAATGTCTTCATCGTCTTCAGTTCTGTTTTAAACAGCAATAAGCCAAACAAAGATTATCATAGCAAAAGTATAGAAGACAACATCCAACTCAAAAAGTTAACCTCTAAGTCAGAAGACATGCAGAAACTACCGTGTATGTGTCGCTAAGGGACGAGGTGGGCATTTGTTTTTATAGTTAGACTCTAAATATGTCAATGAATGAGTGAATCTAGCTAGTTATCCAGATAGGATATCATATAAATGTATATTTAGCAAACAGATATTCTACTAATCTACAGATAATTCATATCAAAATGGGATATAAATATTAATTGAAGATGCGTACGGTGAGATGTAACACCTGCACAAAACTGACCCGGATGAGGTTGTGATTCATTTTTGTGGGAAAACGAACATAGAAGTCATTTATTACAGCGACACGTCTTTCAGTAATCCTTGTGCCTGTTTTTCTTTCAACCTGAGCGCTCTGTGCCACTGACAGGATATTAAACAGCTGTAGGTCAGAGATAAGGTTGCTAAGTTCATGATGTTTGACAATGACCAGATTTTTCAGTCGTGCATTTTGATGACATGAAAATTAAAATAGAGTTGATACACCTCAGAGGAAAATGACATGCTACAAGGAAACTTCACTTAAAGCATGTAATATCTAGAGCACCGAAACTAAGACACAAACTTCACTAATGGTCAACAAAGTTATAGAGTAAACTCACTGTTCAGTCTTTGACATGATGCACTACTAATTGTTTCACTCTTTTCTAGAAGTTCAAGACTTCAGGACAACAAAGCACAAACAAAACAAAACGTGGCATTCTCTAGACTCCTGTCCTGCCTTCATAAATTACATACTTGGGTCTTAATAATTTAAATATGTCATATTTCATACTGCACATACAACATAAATGTGTTCCAAAATGAAGAAATATCTTTCTCCACAGTCTAACATGGTCAACGTTTCTCTTCAACACGTTTGTTCTAAGATTGGGCCTCAGAAGTTTTCGTCATCCTTCGTGGTGGGTACACTCATCAGGTACTCCACAGGTATGAAAACTCCTCTTATGAAAGTGACTTCTTACTTCACTGTGATAATCAGGTGCTTAAATTGTACATATATACTCTCATAGTATGCATGTATGACTTTTGGTGAAGGGTCTTTGGGAATATTGCCCTCTTCATTTGGCTTATTTGATGCATTTAGCTTTATATGCTCAAGATCTATCTGCTAGCTTTAGTGGCGTCAGGGTTTCAGCAGACAAAGAATGACGGCTTCATTCAGTTATAAGCTGGTTATGGTGTTCACTTTCACTACTAAAAAGATATATTTAGAAGAACAAAAACAAAATTGTCTCCCTTTTATTCAGATCTTTGAAGATCTCTCACCTCCTCAGATCCGGAGACAAAGATGTTTTTCTTTCACGTTTATATTTTTAAGAGCTAATTCCACCACTTGTTCTTTGCAGACCACCTTGAGAAAGACGGCCAACTGTACTAACTTACGTCACTGAAAACCTCAATGAAAACAGCCTTTATTTAGAAAACTTTCCAACTCAAAGCTGAGAAAGAAAAGCGAATGATCCGTGGCTATGTAATCCTCAGATTTCATTTGAGCTCTTTGAGGCACAACACCACAAGCACTTTTTGAGTTCACTTGAATAAGCCAAACAGTGTTTGCACACTCGTCTCTCCTGGATGCTTAGATGTGATCAAATGCAGAGCCTCAGTTCAAGCTTTGAGTTTAAAAAAGTTGCCATATCAACTGCTTCAAGAGTTGTGTCCCCTTTTGTTTTCTCTCTCTCTCTCTCCAAGTCACAGAAGACGTCCTGTTGAGTTAGCTTGGAGAACATTTGTGTGAGACACCTCTTCTCCATCTTTCTCAGCTTTTGGAGCAAGATTCCCAACCATACCGCCTGGAGATCCCACGAGGGTTCAGGGGCACACGAGGGACAAGATGACACAGTCGCCCCCCTTTCCCCTCCCCCTCCAGAATCGTTCGGACCTTCCACCCTCCTGGACCTGTCCAAGGTCTCGCCTCTCCAACTGCGCTGCTCCGACAACGACAGCTTTTCTCCTCCGCCATGTCTTCGCGTGTGAGCGGCAGCGCCTTCTCTCCTCCACCAGCCTCCCGCTCTCGTCTCTTGCTCGCTTCCTGTCCAGCTCTACTCCCATTTTTGCTCTCACTCTTGTGATTGGTTGGTTTCTCACGGTCTCTCTCCTGTTACTTTCACACAGTGGTGCTTCGGTTGTAGCAGTGGAAAACGGGTATCCATGTTTGTTCTTTTTTGTTATTACCCAGATTAAAATACCGATGAACTAAGCTTCACACAGGCCTAGCTCCTTTCCAGCAACCTGTCAGACACACACAAATATGTACATCATATACGTTATTACTTGTTTGAGGACGTTCATTAGTCGATTTAACATATTAAAAGATTAACTTTTTATTTAAAGGAATAGTTCTGGCAAGTTTTGGCATATAACTTTAGTGATCAACACCACCCCCATGTCCGTATAGTAAATATGAAGCCGGAGCCAGTTAGCTTAGCACACAGACCGGGGAAACAGCTAGCTAGGTAACAAAATCTGCATACCAACACTCACTAATTAACATGTTATATTTGTTTTATCTGGACTATTTCTTGGTCAGGAGAAGTGACTTCCTGCAGTATTTTCATCAACATGAAGCTACCAAATGAAACTCCAGGAAATCACTGCTGTCAGCCAAGAAATAGTCTGGCACCTTACCCCACATGTGTAACTTGTTTTCACACAGGGAGTTTTAGACGGTGGGCAGATTTTGTTACTTTTAGACAGAGCCAGGCCAGCTATTTCCCTGTTTCCAGCCTTTATGTTAGGCTAAACAGACAAATAGATGGAGCAGCCACAGCTACAGCAAGTGGTATCAACGTTCTCTAGTTAACAACAAAAAATGTTGAACTACTCCTTTAATTTCAATGAGTCAGCTTAGTCCACAGTGGAATTACTTACAGTCTAGTACTGGGACAGTCCAGTCACACCACCGTGTTGGTACGCCCGCTCCCCCTGGTAGGTGGAGTCCTGGGACAAAGCCACATCAATCTGGGACTTGAACTCGTCTCCTAGGTAACTGTCCTATAATGGCACAAACAAAAAAGTGAAAGAGGCCAGTCAACAGTTATTCCTGCATTTCTTTCCAGGCAGAAAAGCAGTCGGTGGTTTTAGACAAGACAAAGTCTTTACTTGTAGAGGAAACCTGGACAAACACTCGGAATATATGCGCTAACAGCCCTGGCACTGAGTATTAATTTCTACGAATGAAACAGACTACAAACTTCTTGCTTCATAAAGTTCACCCACTTAGCACTTCATTAAATACTAAATGAATTATTAAGATTTATTCGTGGTGGATGACAGTTCACTGGACAAACCTGTGAGAGTTCAGGCTGGGAGAGCCCAGGCTGGCTCATCTGCGATGGCTGGCTCATGTTGATGTAGCCCTGCGTCAGAGGCCCCTGGGAGAAAGGCTGGGAGCCCAGGTCCTGGCTGGCCTGGCTGCCACTCATGTGGCGGTCTCCTCCTCCGCTGTGGTTCCCCATGTTGCCGCGGTTTCTTTGACGGCCCCCTCGAGTCCCGCCGCCTCCTCCGCTACCTGCCTTGCCTTTCATACCTCCACCACGACCTGAAGGGGAAATATGTCACAGTTTTATAGCAGCTTTAACTGAACAGCATTCAACAGATGTCTGACTCTACAGTTGTATGTCTAACTCACCTGATGTGGGTCCATTGACCTGTCCCATGTAACCGGGTGGAGGTATGGGGGGCATTACAAGGTTGAAGGGGATGGGGATGTTCATGGAGTTCATGGGATTTGTGCCTGCGCCAATCATACCGATCTGGTCGTGGGTCTGAAAATACATATTGGACGTACGTCCTGTTGTGGAAAGAAGCAGAGGTTAAAAGTTGTTTTTTTAATTATACAGTGACTGTAATATGGTTTGTCAGTAAGAAACAAACAACACACTCTTTTTTATTTCAAATGTTAGTTTAAGATTTCTCACCGTTGCTGCTGCGGTCATAAACAGATCCAGGAATGAGGGCCTCCCTGGCGTCATACATGGCTGTGCTCATAAATCGGCCGCCCTGCAGAACAAAAGGATACGAGAGCCTATTTGGAGTGTTTTTAGGACATGCCCCATTATTTCTTTGCATGTACATTGATTTATTACCCTGTTTTCCTCTGTACATGGGTAGATTTTACATTGCATCCTAAATCTTTCACATGCCACACCAGTAAATAACATATTTCATGACCCAGTTAAGAAAGCCTGATTTCGGTGTTGCTGTATCCTCTGTGTATAACATGCAGACACACACAAACTAAACTCACAGGGTTGATGGTGTTGACTAGCTTGCGAGGCTTGCTGAACTGCATGAGGCTCTCTCTCAGGTTGTTAAGGGGACCTTCGACCAGGACCTTCTGCTCCTTGTAGTAGTTCAGCAGGTGGTTCCACAAAGGCTGCTTGGACAGAGCCTTCGGGTTTCCCACGATGATCACACCGTACCTTCACGACATGAGCAGGAGATGATTAAAAATTATAGTTAAAGCTGCACAGAAATAACAAAAAAAGACTATATATAAAATATCTATAAAACCAGACACAGATGGCCCTCCACTCAAGTAAAGTGAACTGATGTTGCTGTGCTTCGTGTAGTCTTACCTTGCCCTGGTGAGCGCCACATTGAGACGTCTGGGATCATTGAGGAAGCCGATGCCCTGGTGCTCATTGGCCCTGACACAGGACAGGATGATGAAGTCCTTCTCTCTGCCCTGAAAGGCATCCACGCTGGCTATTTCCACCTCCTACAGAAAGAATGAAGTAGGAAATCAGAACAAAACCGACTCATCGTTTAGGATAATTTATTTACTGATCGTACGAATATAATCTGCTTTATTCATAAATGTGTTATTATTTAATGTAAAAGGCTACAGGCTACTTAAAGCTACTTCAGCCTCACTTTAGTCTAAATTTAACATTAGGGATGTCCAGATCAAGTGAACACTGAATACTGAAGGTTCTCTTTCAAAACTATTAAGTAGATTATCTTAAATTATTAAAATATGAATGGTCACGATGATGATTTGTGAGAAATTAGATATATCATTCTGTGCAAAAACACAGTGGACAGTGTACAGTGGTGCTGCAGAGACAAATGGAGAGAACACCCAAACCCAACAGCCTCCATTTCAACCTGTCATCACGTTGCTCAAAGAATTAACATAAACAAGCAACAGCTGATAACTTGCTGCATACAAGTTTTAGCATTTTAACCACTGAGCCAGCTACAAAATGAGAAGCTGTTGTCTGAATGTTTTGTACACAGCTCTTTGCTAATGAGAAACAGAGTTCTGGAGAGTCGGACCTTTGTGCATCTGTCTTTTGCAAAGCTCGGCCAGAATTCAGACTTGCATCGTTGCACCCAAATATTTTTCACATAGAGCCAAGCTTTCATTAAGGAGAACACCCGCAGGCTGAGGTTGACAAAACACATTAAAGTAAAGAAAGATCTGGACGATAAATCCTTTAAAATACACCTGGATCAGCTCGGGACAGCTCTACTTATCATTTCAGTTTAAATGGCTGTGATATATTTTTCTGATGAGGTGCACAATGCAACATTTAACCTGCTACAATATCTTTAACCATACCTGGTAGAGTTTGGTATGGAGGGAGCCACTGAACTGCATGTACTGGACCAGGTAGGACCTCTGCCCCTCGTAGGGTGTGATGATGCCAATCTGATCAGGTTTTGCTCCGGCCTTCAGCAACCTTGTGGTTATTTTCTCCACATTGGCAGCCTCCGTCCTGCAAAGACAAGTACGGTGATTACATCACAACGTTTGACATCATTTGACAAGGATGACGATGAGGAAAACATCAGCCATTTTCACATATACTGCTTAATATAAAAGGACAAATATTAATATAATGTACATATCAATATAATGATCAAGAAACCTGTTGAGATAGGATGTTCCAGAGCTGGCAATTTCCTCTTGGCCTTGGGTAACATAAAAGAACATCGGCTTGTCAGGCTGTGGCCACTGGAAGTCGAAGCCTTTTTTCACACGGTCCGCTGTAACAGAGGCAAGGCAAAACAAACAAACAGATATGACTTAGTGGTAGTGTAGCTGATGTACAGCAAAGTACACAGACTGAACTGGAATAAGCCAGATAGGATCAGCTTCATGTGCGTGAAAGGATTATTACAGATGACAAAGCTGAAATACAGATCAAATCTGTCGTAACCTGCACTGCTTTGAGAAATACGTTGTTTTCAAATGAGTGCCACGAGAGCAAAACAGTCAGGAAATGTAAGGAAGCAGCGTCATGTTACTTTAGAGCATCTAGCGGCACCAGGAATTTTGTGGCCAGTTTTAAAAGCTTTAAGTGGCTGAAAAGGGAAACACAAACAAGTAATTTCACATCACAAATTGAGGAAGGAATCTTAAAAGGATCTTACCGGCAGTGACTCCGTTCTGCAAAGAGCCCTCGTAGAAGATGTTGGAAGGGAAGGCGCTGAGTGCCGGGTGCATGCGGTACTGGACCTGCAGACGGATTGGCCGGATCCCCAAAACTACCAGACGCTCAAACAGAGACTGAGACAGACCTGCTTTAGCTGCCTTCTTACACATCACCACAGGGCCCAGCTGGCAGTGATCACCCACCAGAATCAACTACGGAGAAAAAAAGTGAATAACTGTGGACTGTAGACCAAACAAGGAATGAGGAATGATAAAAGGTAAAAGATAGCTGATGATGCAGTTCCACTCATGAAGCTCCTACCTGTTTAGCCCCGAGGACAACAGGCACCATGCACTCCGGTTCGGTGGCCTGGGTGCTTTCATCAATCAGGATTGAGCGGAACTGCATCTTGGCCAGACGTGGATCACCCGCCCCAACACAGGTACAGCAGATCACATCGGCATTCTGGGAGAGAGCGAATGTGCCAATGAAGTAAACATTAGACATTTTTGAAGAACCTAAAGCAGACACTTGAAAAGAACCATCAAATTGAAGTGTGTACAAAAAAAAAACAAAACATATTTAGCAGAACCTGGACTTCAGTAAAACCAGTTAACACACCATAAGCAGCTCCCTCTCAGCAGTGCGTCTCAGAGCTCTGTAGCGCTTCTCGTCCGAGGAGGACAGCTCTCCAGTCTCGTCCTTCAGCTGCTGGAGCTTCTGAAGTTCAGGCATACTGCAGGTAGGAATAATAAAAAAGGGTAAGTTTTTAAAATCACTAACTGACACCTTCTTGTTTTTCACATTGTTTAGGCGTGTATACAAGGAGAACTAATCGTGCTCACAGTTAACCATATATACAAGAAATGCCTTGCTTATAAAAACAATTATTTAAATCATAGCTGTTTATGTGTTACCTGTCCATGTTACGGGTCTGGTTGTGCAGAGCCAGGAAGGAAACCGGTGAGTCGATGGCCTCTCTGCTCTTGGCACACAGCCTCACCACCTTGAGGCCCGTCTGGTGGATCTTCTCTGTCAGCTGGTCGACAGCGATGTTACTGGGAGCGCACACCAGCACAGGCCTGGAGGCACAAACGTTACAATAGTCTTTGGGATCATGAAACAGAGCCAGGCCATTCTTTAAGAACATTATGGGCTGCTGAAGATATTCTTTTACATTTAATAAAATACCAATCAATGAAAAAAAAGAAAAAACCTGAACTTAATATTCTAAAGGACAGATGATCAGTTACATGTAGAGTGAACAAGAGTAAACAGCCACATTTGAAATACAGACATTTTCATGTGTCTTACCCGTTGCCCTGTCTAGCCAGGTGGTAGACGATGGTCGCCGAGGTTACAGTCTTCCCGGTGCCAGGAGGACCCTGGATCAGACTGAGGGGACGCTGCAGCACTGTCTTCACAGCATACACCTGCATGACAACAAACCACATTCATTTAAGCCCCATGAAATGCTTCATATAGTCACTATATATATATATATATATATGTGGGGTGGCAGTAGCTCGGTCCATAGAGACTTGGCTTGGGAACCGGAAGGTGGTCTGTTGAAGTCCAGCATGGACCAAAAGTATGGAACTGGTAGCTGGAGAGGTGCCAGCTCCTGGACACTGCTGAGGGTGCTCCTCTGGGTGGCCCTACAGCTTGTATGTGAGTGTGGTTGTATTTCGGGGTTAAAATGCATGCCAATAAAACTCAGTGAAAAAAGAATTTCCCCCCTTCTATATAAAAGAATTATACTCCTTTGTATCAAGACATCACTAAGGGTAAGTTTTCGAAGTGTGACTTATGAGTGAACTCTTAAAACTGTGTGTGATCTCAGTCATGTTGTCTGAGTGCTCTGTAACATAGGGTTGGTCACAGGTATAGCTGTTCTGCCTCTCTCGACATTACAGTTTGCTCTCTCTCTCTCTCTCTCTCTCTCTCTCTCACCTGTGAGTGGTTAAGGTCGGGCAGGCCTTGAGCGGTGAAGCGTTTGGGCAGCTGGCACTTGATGACCACATCCTCGACCTCATGTCCGAGCAGTTTGTGGTAGATGTAACCCGACACTGAAGTCTCATCCACAGCAAATGTCTTTAGGGCACTTTGCATCCTGGATGATGAAGACAAAAATATTGAGACTCAAGTTGCGAACTGGATCTGAAACCTTTCCTCTGATGAGGACCTTCACTGACAACATTAGGAATCGTTTTATTACCAATGGTCTTAAAATATTACATCAAATACAAAGATTCAAACCGACTGATTCAAATACAGAAAGCTCTTTCACGCTCACTGAATTTTCACAGACTATAGCAAACTTGAACAGGAAGTTGAGCTGCAGCCTTTCAGTTTAAGGTGGTGTATTACAAAAGTTGGGTTTCAGGCCACGTATCACAACAAGAGGAAAGAGTGGGAAGCTTTTCTTGTGAATACCTGTCAAAGGAAGTGGACTTCCACACAAAGTCAACCTGAAAGTTGTGTGGGATCTCCACTGGAGCGCCAGCACTGCTCCTCAGCTCTATGGCAATCTCATCACCATAGTCTGGTGCCGTAAGTTAAAGAAAAGCTTGAACCTTCGAACATATGGTGTAGTTATTATCACATTTGAGGTAACTGCTGTGAAAGTGTTTTATTATTCAATCCTGACTGATTTACTGGGCAAAGAGTCAGTTACTCACCTGTTACCATTTTAAAAACAGGTAAAGCCCCAGAGCAGAATGTGTAAGGAAGAACTTTTTCAGTGTTTTACTGCGAGCTCACACGGTGTGTTTGAGTTTGAGTCAGTTTGTACTTTATGGTGGAGTTACTTATTTTCAGAGTAAAACTTGTGTTGGGTAGACGGACCAACAATTGTTATGGTATAAAGCCTCAGGTCTCATTGCTGGAGTACAGTATCAGTTTACTAACAGGTGGTGAGCTGTGTAAGCAAATCTAAATATAGAGTTTGTTTTCAAAAACCACTGGGGAGGGAGTGAAGAGAAAGTTTGCAGATGTTGTTGTAGTTTCCTTCAGCTGCCACTAGATACTGCTAAAGACTAATTTTACTGATGGGTACAATGTGATCTCCTAGGAGATACAGTATGTTTATTATAACAGTCCAAAGGATACTATCAGGAACTTTGATGACATGTCCAATGCCTTTCCACGGAGGGGCCAGGTCTCCTTTGTACCTCAGGCAAATCTCATCTCCCTGCATCAGTCGCATGTCTAGGTGGACAAAAAAAAAAACTCTAAGTACATTTCAGTGCATGGAATTTTAAAAATATAATGTAAACATATAATCATGAAAACGATACATTAAAAAAATGACAAAAGACACACAGATAAATATTTAAATTCACACCATAATCTCTTTTTTTTTTCGGTCACATAATGACTCGACTTGAACATGATGACGATAACAAACTTGAAACTTCAAGAAAAATTACAAAGAAATACCTGAGTCTGTCTTGGGAAGAGTGAAATAAGCAATCCTCTTTTTATTCAGGCCCAAGTCCCATCTGACCGTGATGTTGTCTTGGGTCTGTTAGAAAACAACAATAGAGATAGATATACTGAATACAGAAACTGCTGTAAACTGCACAAAAGCATGAAAGGCCTTATCTCATGACAGTGTTAAATTTGACTGTTCTGGACTAAAGCAGAAAATGCTGAATATTAAACAATGTAATCATGCTTCTGAGTAGTACAACAAAAACATGCATGATTGTAACAGCTTTATACTCAGCATTAGAGAATAAACTAAATTCTGACAGTTTAATTTGTTACAACATAGATAAGACAAGAAAAAAAATGTTTTGTTTCTTTTACCTGAGACTCTTTGAGTTTCTTATCATAGTCAGCCTCCAGCTTCACGAGAGGACCAAAGATGTTCTGGTACTGGTAAGCATCCTCATAGCGGAGCAGCACATGTTGGGGCTCCTCATCTACACCAGGCTTCTCCAGATCCTCCAAAGTCGCAGTGGGATTTTCCTGACAGGAAGAAACACACACAGGTTAAATATGGACAGAAAAAAGCAAAACATCACACTCTCAGAGAGATGACGGCTTTCAATCAATATGCCTAAATTGGCATTTTTCACAAAAACAACACAAAAAGCTCGGGTCTCATCACTGTTAGCAGTAACACCTGGGGCTTCCTAATATTACCAGTCAACAAAAAGTATTCGCACATAGAAAAGAAATACACAAAAGAACTGCTGGTGAGCTTGTATACCACCGGACAACTGTGCAAATATTTGAAACACAGACATCAAACAGACAGTGAAACTGATACTAGAAACAAAAGCTCAGCAAGCAAGCACTTATTTGCATCACACCCAACTGTATGAATGTACTGGTTACCTATACAGATAAGCCCTACCTGCACACAATTTCAAGTTAGGTCGGTTTAGAATATTTACATACGTACAATGGTGCGCGTGTACAAGGACAGTTGCATTGACGGTACCTTCCAGAGTTCCTCCAGCTTGTTGATCTGCTGGGCGGTGATTTGACGAGCCCTCAGCTGCTCCTGCTCTGAAGGGATTTTGACGAGCCAGGACAGAAAGCAGCGGTCCTGGATGAGAGGCTGCCACTGTGAGCTGTCCCAGTTGATGTCCTTCAGGCTGCTCTGGCTCGCACATGGCTGCCTGTGTTACAACCAGAGCACAGATATCAAACAAAAAAGGGAAAATCTGTATTCTCTTTGGTTGTCCACATCAGCAGGAAGGTCAAAAATCATGGTACAGCTACATAAAAGCACCTTTACCTGCACAGTAACACCACTACTGAGTCAGCTTTGGCAGGGATGAAGCCCAGAAGGAAGACATTGCGACAGCCACAGTTGTAGCACTCCAATACAGTTTCCCCCAGGGGGCCATCTTTATGTAGGGTCACCTCTTTGGACTTTGCTCTCACCAGGTGGTTTACAATGTGGCTACAAGTGAAGACAATGATAATTAATGCAGCAGAAGGAGGACATGCAAAAAAAACTACAGTCCTGTATGAGGCAAGAGTGTAGTGTAGACTACTGATATGTTCCTTAGGATCAACTTGTCTGGACAATTTTTATTTTAATCAGACTCAAATAAATCACGGCAGCACAAGACACTTTTAAATACAGAGAACCAGCTGAGGCTCATCATAAAACAAGTGGAAGTACAAGTTAAAGTAGCTCTAAGTGGGTTCACATCTGTAACAAATGTGTTACTATCTTTTTATTATTTAATTATTGAGCCTACAGTATCAGAATAAAGTTGTCAAATTTTTTGCACCGGTGCTGGTACAAAAAGGTCACTGAACACATAACGATTACAAGTTGACTTCCTCATCATTTCATTTGTGCAGCTTTGATACACACTTCGATATTATCAAATGATAACATTGTCATCACTTTAAAACACATGGTATGTCATATACTGTCATATACTATAAATAAAACCTTTGAAGTAGAAAAAGCAGCATCAGTTGGACATTGAATGATTATGGATTGCCAATATCACCTCAGAGTTCAGTTACAGTACAAACTGTGTTACTGTGTGATTATAGACAACATTTGACGGAGTATCTTGCTGATGTTTTCAAGGCTGACACTGATTTAATTATATCTATTAAAGAAATATTGAATTAATTTAAATTAAGATTTCAGAGACAAATACTTCTTTGCTTTGGATAACTTGACCGAATAACTTAGTTAATTAGTGTACTATTAGTAAATTTTATTTTTAACTGCATAACCAAACATTAACCGTCCGTTTGTGACTGAAGCCTCTGAAAACAGTAAAGACTCATTATTACACTCACTGTGTACTGTACACCGGCAACTCTGATAGTGAACTTGTAAAATGATTCTCTCTGCAGCTCATTTAACTAAGCACACCAACAGGGAGTGTCAGTAAAAACCTGATAAGTTACTGAATCTTACCTTCCGGATGTGTTTCCACGGCCATTACAGAACCACTTCTTACTGGTGTTGCAGTAGACCACACAGGCTGGATCATGAATCCCACAGTAACTAAAATACAAGTGAGGGAAAATTAAAAAAGAACATAAAGTCGTATCGTTACGAGCGCTGACCTGTTTGATATTTAATATGTCACAACAAGAGAACTAAGCATAGAAGTTGATATAATACTGATTGTTTTAATATACTGATTATAAAGCTTCACTAATGCAGCTAAAACCGATGTGATGAAATAATCATCATCTTCATCTTTAGCTGTCGACAGCAATGAAACATGCACAATAAAGTGATTTCTTTTTTTCATTTTAAGCTTAAACAGCTCGCTGGTGGGACTTCTTATTAGAGATGATGAGATATCAGCTCATTGGAAAGATATCAGTATTGGTGAACATCCAAACAGTCAATAAGTGACAGGAAACTGAGAAGAAATACCGTTTTAAAACAGTATTATTTTTCGACTGTAAAATATCATGCCAAGTACATTTACTGGTTGCAATTGTTTCAAAAACAAATCTGAGCGAACATTGAGTGAGTAAAGAAAATTTATATTGGCCAAAATCTTATGATCAGAGTTCTAAACAAACTAAAGTATGTACCCAGACTGCATGCAGATTTTAATGAATATGACACTTGTTCAACAAAAGTCATACGTCACTGACAATCTTCAGCCAAAAGCATGAAAAACATTTGAGTTTGATTACTGATCTGCTGGTTAAAGATACGGCAATAGTTTAGTTAGATAGTTTTTGTAGAAACAAATCGAGTGTTTATCTCATTCAGCTAAGCAACTGAGAATGTCTGGGATGTCAGACATACTCAACCAGAGTGTTTTTGGCACAGCCGAGCTAACAGCTGATAGTCAACTTGTTGGTTGTGAGTGTAAGAAAAGCAGCACTGTTTAACCCGACGTAAATAACACGGATTACCCGTCGCTCACATGAGGCACGACACCAGATCATTTGGCTTATGTGACATCTCTAGGTGTGAGTGTGATGTGTCTGATGTATACTCAGCACACGGAGAATGATATGTTCAGTCGATTACTGTTTATATTTTTAAATACTTGATTTTTTTTTTAAATCTTCCTTATATTTTTACTTAATGTTTTTTTGCACCAATAACACCAAATTCCTAGATTGTGAAAGTGTACTGGGCAATAAATCTGATTTTAATTGTATACCATGTCATACAAAAGTGGCATTTAAGTTTAAAGTGAGATACATATTAGGAAATATTTTCATACGCTATGGTCAACAACAAATGCACATGAACAGGACGGCACAAGCGAATCCTGATCAAATGACAACAACCATCAAAACTCTGAGAGCTGTGTCACATTAGTCCAATCCTTTACCTGCAGGCATGTGAAGGTAGGTCCTTGGTGTAGTAGGTGTCCTCCTCATCCTCCTCAAAGTTCAACTCTGCCAGCAGCTGGCTGGCTTTCACCACAGGGTCGTCTCCATTCTGCAGCACGCCGTCAGGACCATTAACCTGAGGAGACAGGTACATTCAAACACAACTAAAACTCAGTGTCAACATTTAAGGCACGCTGATACTGAGTCAGGTGTCCATAAATTACACAGCCAACTAGATTTATAACGCTTTACAGAGTCAAATATTTAACTTGCAGCCATGGCTGCTGACTGTCACATCAATAAGCTGTTTGTTTACAGCAACATCAAACAGTTTCTATCTGCTGACCTCTGTGATTGCCATCAGTGCACACCTGAAGTGTAAGTATACTAATAAGTATAAATGCGGGCACCTGCCCCACCGACAGACCCCTGACACTCTTTATTTGTGTGACAATAAAGTCCAGCATTGACGTGCGCTAGCCGTGTCCGCGGCTAGCTGAGTGAGGACGCTAGTTAGCCGCCGTGCTAACAAATTAGCGGGATAAAAGCATGGTAACAGATGGGAGGCGTCATCATGCTAGCCGGGGGTAGCCTAGTGATGTTGTCAGCTAACGTTAGCCAGCTAATTCACGTTTTGTCAACACACAGCAGGAGACATATTTTGACCCCGAGCCGTCGTACACGCACCTGTCCGTCTAGCTGGCTCTGGGTCTGGCCTTGGGTCTGGGTCTGGCTCGGCAGGGTGAAATCGGTGAAGTCGTACTCGGAGCCCTGGGTGTCCGCTCCCAGCAGCTCGGTTTCCTCGGTGTCGAGGAACGTTAGAGTCTGCGAGCTCGGCCCGTACGCCTCGACACTCATGTTTTTTTTTTTTTTTTACCTTCTTATTAACGGTGTTCACCCGTTCAGACGAATATCCCACAAACTGTTGCTATTCCAGATGAAACGGAATAACGGAGACAGAGTACTGATGAGAAAATGACAAACACTGGTGCTGAGAGAGAGAGAGAGAGATAGAAAGAGCCTCGACTATGGCCGCATTCCGCTTGTCTTCTCACCCCGCTCGTTTCCTCTCCTCCCTCACTAGCGCTCGTCTCCTACAGGAAGTCACCTGCAGGGAGCAAGGGAAGGAAAGGAGACAAGGAGACATGTGTGAGCAGAATTTAATGTGGGACGATTGATTTCTTGCAAGACCCAGATGTCTATGATGCAACAAGGTCAAATATTGAAGGATTACTCAAATGATGTACCTTTTAAAACGTCATTTACAACGTCAACATTAAGAGATAAAGGCAACAAATGTGTTAGCAGAGTCAAAGAGGTATGTTTTATTTTATTTTACTTTTATTTGTTTATTCTGCAGCACCAGTGCTCAGTGATTAACATAAAAAAAACTGTAAATGACTCAGAGATAGACTTGTCTCTGCCCAGATGTTGAATAAGCATGCTAAAAATAGAATACAAGGACATACATTATTAATGCACAGCATAATGGACGTGCAAGATGTTCCACTACAAACAATCCCACTGTGTCGAAACATAAGTTAAAAACATAGCAACAAAAACAATAGCAGGCATCAAGATTACAGTATTAATTTCCCATTTTGGAAAAGTTAAATCAGTGTAAATATACAACTTTAAAGAGCTGTATGTGTTTATTGCCCTGACAGTATAAAGAATGGATGGCGTATGCATGACGTCACCCACAGGTTTCTGAAGAGCCATTTTGAAGCTCAGAATCTGTGGTGCTGGCTGTCACCATGTTGGTAGTCCTTCCTATTCCGCCTCCTGGCTAATCTAAAAGTCGGCAAAGACGTGGATCATCGGCAGGCCCGAATGACGCCTGGTTGCTCAAATAAGCAATCTGTAACGGCTGTAACACCTGTCAATCAAAGCATCCACAATGTTAATTATGCATAAGCCTTGATATAATTTGAACAGGTGAGTTTAAAGAAAAAATCAGACTCAGTACTGTTGTCAGGTATGGGGAAATTAGCTATAGAGACCAAAACTGTTGTTTGTACCAGGCTGTAAACATGTTTATTTCTGCTGTGAAGCATTTTAACATGGGGACTTATGGAGATTGACTCGTTCTATAGCCAGCCTCATGTGGACGTTCATGGAACTGCAGTTTTTGGCACTTCTGACAACTTTGTAATAAATCCAAATTCATCTATCAATCCAAAATAGTCTGTTTTAAATTTGGCAGACCGCCCAAAAACTGTGGCGTTAAAGGCTTGAGGCAGATTTGTGTAAGACATATCATATCAGTATCTTTTTAGACAACTAACACATTGGATTTAATCTCATTCTTTGCTTTAATCTGGCTCTCTTGGCACTTCCACATTGGCTTCACTTCACAGACACAGAGGTGTTAAGTTTTTATTTAAATAACTTATTTCTAAGAAGCAGATAGATCTTTAGATTTCAACTTGGGACAACATTACCTCGTTTTGTTTTTTGATGATTTAGTTGATGCAGCTCAGTAGTAACTCTGAGGAACATTTTATTCTAAGTAAAAGTTTTATGTCCTAGAACAGAGAGCTCATTTCCCGTCTGTTCAGAACTCCTTAACAGGTTAGGACAGCTCTGAGGCTCTGTTGAATCCTGGTGCTTTCCAAGGTAAAGAGAGGTAATAAAATGGTTTTACTCTTGTGCCAAAAAGTAGGTGCAAATATGCTTCAGTCTGAGAGTTTAGGACCGGTTAGGACCAATTTCCTATGTTGCGACATTAGATGAATACAATCCATGATCAATACTGAGTCAAGCAGACTTTAATACCTTTTTAATGCTCCAGTAGCACCATGATCCTTTAACTGTAACCTACATTGATCTGTCAGGTCAGAACAAGTTCAGCAGGTCTGATGATGTACTACACCCAGTCTTACGGTAACTCACCCTGCACCAAATTAACTTGAAAGTAAATAAACTGTTTAAGAATCGCTGCACATGACAACCCAGAGGATGATTTCCTAAACAAAAATTAAACTAAAATTATCTTAATCTTTGACTCTGCTTGCCTTGCCCAGCCTCACCTTTTCAAGTACATCCTGACAGCGGCACAGACTAGTCTTTATTCATCTACCAGGCCCTGACCTTAGCTTTTCAGGTGCTATTTGGTGAGAATACAAAGATTCTCACAATGTTCACAGATCATAAAATGTTTTGGCAGAAGAAAAGCTGACTCGTAGGATTTATTTTTGGGTGTGGTTCTCTGTGTAACACATGAAGTCAAATAACATTTGCATGTACAGTAGATGTCAGAAATGAACACTAGGGAGGTGTTAGAGAGGAAATAAAAGAGATAAGCCTGTGTGAAATGTTTTAATTAACACAGCTTTAAGCAGGCTTTGCCTCGCACAGCTGCACTACATAGATAGAACAGACAGATTAAATGTATCGCATTACTTAATATTGATTGCATGTGCAATATATTCCCTGAGATAAACAAATCATTGTAAGTGTTCAGGTTCCCATCATTATCACATTTCTCTGGTGCAAATACAAGCAAGGGAATGACATCATAATTACAAGAAATCATACCAAGAGGACTTCAAACAGTGAGAGGACAGACTCACAGGGTGGCAGGAAGAAGTATATGGCTTAAAAAGGTGAGGGTAATCTAAGTTAGTGTAACCATAACCGTTCCCACAGTGTGTCCCCCATACATCATTTGTAGTTTCAGCTACTACCTTGTTAGTACTACTGTTAATACACTTTTCACATGATACAATGTTAATATATAACGTTAAGCTGACATCTATTTTCACAGTCTCAGATCAGATTTAGGATTGTAGAGACATGGCTAACACTCACAGCAGATGCCCACTACTCTGCACACACACCCAAACACCCAGACCCAGTCTAGCAGTCAGAGTCAGAGATACAACACCATGGCCCTGATATTACAATCAAAAGCATCAAATTCATACGTGAGTTCCTGTTCTTCAAACTAATGGTCGACTATCTTAAGTCGTAGTCACATTTTTTAAGATCTTTTGTGCCACACAACTAAATTGATTATCACTTTATTTGCCTCAGAAGTCAGACGTGAGGCAAACCCTGTAGTAAAGCTAGTGGTCCATTTTGTTGAATTTATTCTAATCGAGCTATTCGAGTCTGCTCAGGTTTGTGAGTCAGTCGTCAGTGGTCATGCTGGTGTTGATGCTCGTGATCACAGTGCTTATTGTGTTTGGGATCCATTTCAAGCAGGTTCAGCATCTCTTGTATGGCAGCCTGAAGAGCTCTACCCAGGTCCTGGCTGCTGTAGGGTTTTCCAAGTGGAGGCACATGTATGAAAGCAGAGTGACCCCGCCCCAGGTACAGAGACGTATAATAGGTGTAGTCACACAGATACCTGCCAAGGAGGCAAACAATGAATGTTAGGCTGTGTAAAGTTTGTATGATCACATCTATACATATATACAGGATCAGAAAACAATGTCGTGAGAGGACAAAATAGTGGGTGTTAAGACATTTCAAGTCATAAAACAATCTACCTATTACTAGAGAACATTTATAAAGTGATTTTCTGAGCTCCTGGTGTCACATCAGGCCATGAAAGGCTTTTAATTTTAGGTAATTTAATATTCATTCTGCCTACAAATACATTGGCCCCTTAACTTCAACACATGTAAAGAATCATACTCTGGGTTTAGTCCTGTCCTTTGGTCTTTCGCTTAACCATTCATACCAAAACTGCCTGCCCACACCCAGGTTGTTTTCCAGTGCCAATTCCACAGTCTCTGTTATTAAATCCTCCTCCACCCATTTAAGCACATTGATTAATGATGAATTAATAGATCTTTTCCATCAGTCTTGTCTGTCTATCCTTGACTCCGGTGCTCCTTTTAAGATCAGACCAGACTAAGATATAGACCTCTGAACAATTCCACGCTCTCCATTAAAAAGGGACTACCAGAAAACAGAGCATAAGTGAATAAAAGACAGACTGTATGTCTCCAATAACATGTATAATGTGCTTTTAATCTAGTACCAATCCTCTGTGAAAGATGCAAAAGCAAAATACATCTCAGATATCATTATTAAGAAACCCGCCTGCTGCACAGCAAAATCCTCAGTGATCAGCTGTGAGGAATTTAAAGACTTCTTTCTAAACAAAATTGATTGCATCAGGTCAAACATTTTGTTCTCTTCCAAAGATTTCTCACTGGTTATTAAGGAACCTCCTGCCTTTAATCATTTCCACCCAGTCTCTTTACCACTACTTGGATGCATAATTGCAGGCATGAAGCCCACAAGCTGTCAGTTTGATATAATTCCAACTAAGCTCCCAAAACAGTCATTTGAAGTTCAGTTGGTTCTCCTATACTGACAATTTTAAACAGTTTTCTAGCCATCCGTCTTGTTTTAAGCATGCCACAGTTCAGCCACTTCTTCAGAAGCTTTGTTCTGACCCGGTTATTCCAGATAATTTCTATGCTTTCCTTTTTGCCTAAGACTTTACAAAAGGATGTTTCAAATCAGATTTTCTCCTTTTTAAACCAAAATCGCTGAGACATTCCAGTCATGGTTCTGTGAACACCACAGTGCCACTAACAACTATTACTATTGACTTACTCGCTTGACACTCTGGATTGGCATCTCTGGGTCCACCCTTGCCTGGTTTGAACAGACTTTTTACTGCTTCCTTTGGCAGCTCATCCTCCACATCCACATCCAACATCTCATGTGAGGTTCTCCAGGGTTCAATTTTAGGTCCACTTCTCCTTTATCTTTACATGTTCCCATTAGGAAGAATCTCTTTTCACTGCTATGCAGATGATATTCAGATCTATGCCCCCCCTCAATTCCCAAATTTAGACTCGATTACAAAACTATCTTCAAGATATCACACCACTAGTTGGCTCATAATTTCCCTCAGTTAATTGCAGACCAGACAGAGATCCTACTCCTATTACTCCTAACCCTTTTAACTTCAGGATCCATTTCAAAATCCTTCTAATTGTCTGTAAATCTCCCCACAGTCTTGCCCCTACATATTTCTCAAAACTTCTCACCCTTACACCTCCACCAGATCCCTCAGATTGTCCCACCGTGGCATGTTGGCTGTGCCCTGTTCAAAGAAGTAAAAGGCCAGGACAGGGCGTTGTCAGTAGCGCCTAATCGGCTCTGGAATAGCCTCCCGGAGGCCATTAAACAGGCCGAGTCTGTTGATGTTTATAAGACACACCTTACACCCACTTTTATTCTCTGGCTTTTAATCATGTTTAACCTGTGCCTGTCTGTGCAGCACAAGCCTGTTTGCTTTTAAAGTGCTACTGTGCATTATATCTTTGATATAAAATAAACATACTATGTGATGTTTAGTTTGCTGATTCTAGGGAATCATCATGTTATCTATCCTTCCTACAAACACCAATGGCAACGATTAATAAATGACATGTTTTAAGGACTGATCATGGGATCTCTCAAAGGTAACTACAGATATATCTCTTTACATTTTGACACATTGCAGTGTCATAGGTGTGAATAATAAAATAAACGATCACCCACCTTCCAGCATCTTTAGACACAGAAAGAGTGACCCCGAGGCCAGAGTCATTAACCCTTTTGCAGACTGCGTCCATGTCCAGGACTGATTGTATGCACTCAGGACCGTTCTCCATGCAGCACTGGGAGGCTGGACAAAAGCTGCAGTTGTCCAGGCGTTTGTAACCCTTGTTGTGGCCACACTGCTCCAGAGTGACAGTGGTGGCTAACCCAGAAACACCGACATGGACCACTAACTGCTCACAAGACCCCCAAAAAACAGAGGTGGCAGAGGTTAATTGAGACATTTTTTTGGATTGACTGATTGATTTCATGTACGGTATGTTGTTTTATGTTGTGTATTTCCTTGAATACCTGTGGCTGGGGGTCTTTCCACAGAGAGGGCAGTAGGCTCTGAACAGCCTGGTATTCAACAGGCACCTCACACACATGAAGGTCTACTTCTTCACCCAGTCCTAATCGCTCCAGTTCCTGTGAACACAGAAAGCAAATGCATATGCACCTTAAATGCAGTCTAATGCAACACCAAAACACAAGTCTGTTTCTGGCACCTTTTGTTAAAAATGCACAACCTGATTACTGATTACCTGTACTGCCACCCAGCTGGAATTCACTGTATGCTCACCAAAAGGCTCAAAACCTGCAAGCAAAATTATGTAAAATTTTACCAAGATGCTACCCAGTTCAGCAGAAAAAAGAAGCAATCTGTGATGTAATAGTCGAAGATGCTTATCTGTCGTGGACAGAAGTGATAAAAAAGGACTCTTGAATCAAAGTCTAAAGGTTGCATCAAGTTAAACATTAATTGTAGCAGTAAAACACGATACTCAGTAAAGACACAGAAAGATGTCCTCTTTGCAGTTGATCAGCTTGTGTTGCAAAAAAGGTTAAATTGAGTGTCATTCAGTCTCTTTCTGATGTGCATATTTGTTTCCTTACAGCAACATAACTCTGCATTATTTATGAAAGCTAAGTTATTACATATTTATGATAAATCACCACTATGAATCATTCTAACCAGATCAGCTGTGCAGCTCAGACACAAGAAGAAAACTCTGAGCTGTAACAACACTATAGAGACAACAATCATTTTAAATATCCAGTCCTCTGACTGTTAAAGGCCCCTCACCTGTTACTATTACTTTCTTCTTATTGGCCATTCTCCTTGATTGCTATGACAGGAGCTGTCATAGATGTATAATAAGGGGATCAAATATCCCAAACAAGAATCTCAGGATTGTCTACGCTTGCTTGCTGTCTTCTTCTGGCTCAGAGCTGAAAGGAAGTAACACACCAAGCCTGGATGGGTCATACTGCCATCTACTGTATGGGCATGCATCTCTTATAGCACAGCACTCTATCCTATAATAATACATTTGAACCGACACAAAGAAATGAGAAACAGAAGAGGACTCAGGAAGTTGTGTTTTTCACCTTGTGCCACGAGACACTTTTGGACAGTGGACAGGAGATAATGAAAATCGATGCTTTTAATCCAAGTATTTTAATGCAATACAATGTAATTCAAGCCATGTGTGCGCTGGAAATGAAAACCATGCATGAGCAATGCTTTCACAGATTAAATGTTAGGGGAGCTGTCTTATGAGGGGGCAGCTGAAGTGAATAAAAACAACCTCCCCTCCATCGATAAGAATTGTTGAGACAGCCCATTAATAAACACGTAAATCCCAAACCAGCTACTCCAGTGGAGCTGCTCTGTGGTTTTACTGGGCAGCTCCCAGGTGTGAATGTATGCACTGTACCAGCGTGAGTGTGACACAGGGCGTTGCTGAACATGCAAGCCCAGTTTACTTCTCCCAGGAGAGTTAAAATCAAAAGACACTTCTCCGGCTGAGCGAGGAGAAAATTAAAAGCTTACACAACCTCTGACACACTTCATTACCTGAGTTTAGAGGACAGCCCTTTTTTTCACCAGTTTGTTGTTGTTATGAAGGCAGAGCTAATCTAATATCGTCCTACGGGAGCTCCCTTTTTTTTTTTTCTTTTTTTTTTTTTTTTCATTCTCGGTGTACTCTGCGGTCCACACCCTTGGGTTGCGAAATGACTCACACATTCTGGACACTGCACCCAATGTGGCTCTGAGTTGGCACGGTGAAGATAATATGCTCTCCATAGGGTGGAGATCTCTCATTCATGCCCGTGCCTCTAACAGTTACAGAATCAACACTGATTTCTGCCTCTGAACCACATCACACGCACACACACACACGCCCACACCCACACAAACACGTGCGTGCACAAACCACACTCATACCATAACACCTCCTCCGACCTCCTACACAACCTGCACTGCACTCGCTAACAGCCTTGTCTTCTCCCTCAACCCATTCACCTTTCTTTCTCTATCTCGCCTGCGTCACTCGCTATGTCAGTGTTGCCATGGAAACTGACGATGCCCCCTCTGCTCTGTGGTGCTGATGCAGACAGTCTGCTGACGTCCTCTCTGTGTATGGGTGGAATAACAATATTCTGCTGTAGTTTCCACCACAGGGCCAGGTTCAATGTCTTTTATACTGTAAACTGGACGTATACTGTGTTTGTCTCTTTTACTTTCTAGTCTATAATATTCTAATGTTTACTCTGTTCTATTGTTTTATGTCCCTATTCTATAATATTCTATTGTATAAAGCTCTATTATGTTATACTATATTCTGTTATTTTTTATTCTATTATACGTAATAATGTTCTACTTTACTCTACTTCTACCTATTATTTTTTGTTCTTTTCTATAATGTTGTATTCTATAATTATCTATCATATTATGTAATGTTTTACTATATAATGCTTATATTCTATAATGTTCTTTTCTATAATGCACAATTATTTTTTGTTCTTTTCTATAGTTTTTATAATGTAATGTTATGTAATTGTTGTACTCTACTGTATTATTTTCTCTTTCTATAATGTTCTATTTTATTCTATCCTTTTTTGTATATTTTATACTGTTATATTGTAGTTATTATTCTTATCCATTCTATATATTGTTTTATTAAAATGAATAAATCTGCTGTTGTGATTGGCTCCTAAAACCTGTGCACCTGTTTTGGAACAAATTGTACAGACACTGAGGACATCTCCAGATCCACCAGACACAGCCATAAAAGCTATGAAAACATGTTTGTAGTCACTGATGGACGTGGTCAGTATGTTAACCTTTCCACAATCTACTTTCAGGCACAGAAAACACACGGTTTCCTCATTCTACTGTCACTCTTTCCTTCCCTTTTCTAGTCCTCGCTCAATTTCCCCAAAGACACTTTCAGAACACTTTGAGTGTTGTACCACTTCATTTCAAGTCTGTCTCTCTCTCTTGGGCTTGTGTGAGGGTTGAATGTGACCACCGAGCCTTAATGACCTACAGAAGGAGGTGTTGGCAGGTCTGATGAATTGGAATTACATTTGGTTTCAGTTTGAACTTGAACACATACTATAAGACCTGTTTCTGCTTCATCATTCTGTTCAGTTCTCAGTAATCTCAGATCATGGGATAGTACAAGATTACACCATAACTTGTTTGTTACTACTTGTAGAATCTCAGTCTTTTCAAACAGCTTCAGCCTGAGTTGATGGGATATTTTCTGTAAGGCCTGCTCCTCTGTTCTTCCTTTCCTTGGCCTTCGCCTCTTACACCTTCCCCGCCCAGTCTCTGCTCTCTTTTGGCGACCCTGAGCTTTTTTATGCTATGACATCAAACCACAATGCATTGCACTGTTTGTAGTTTACTTAAAGTCTCCATGGCAATAAAGGCCGGCTCGGCCCCTTATTCAAATTGAACCGGAAACCAACGTCATTTTGGGCCAATCTCCGCGCTCTGGAGTGACATAATGGAATTTTTAGGGCTAGAAAGCGAGCGAGGTCTGGCGCTGCGCATAGCAGTCGTGCCATCGGGAAAAGACAATATCATCCGTACGCAGGAGAGACACACCAGAGCCCCTCAAGGCACAACAAACTCAAGTGGTCGACTGATAGAGTGACTGATACGCGAGAGAAACGGGATTACACAGAAATAGGAATCAGCTGATTTCCTCATGTTTGGATGCGACTGTTCAACAATCGTTAATGCGTAACGCTCAACACTCCCTCATGTGAGGGTGTAGAATGGAAACAACCCTCTACTCAGGCACCGTGGTGAATACTCCGAGGGTCTCCAGCATCTATTCCCAGAGCACGATGATGAAGAAGGACATTAATCTGAACCTGGACGACCAGAACTCCGAGCTCAAATCCAACCCGCTCCGCGACACAGACGGGCTTCTCAACTCCCCAGACTTGGGACTCTTGAAACTCACCTCTCCGGACCTGGAGCGCCTTATTATCCAGTCGAACGGTCTGGTCACCACCACAAACCCGACCTCCCAGTTCCTCTACCCGAAGTCGGCCAGTGACGAGCAGGAGTTTGCGGAAGGTTTCGTCAAGGCACTGGAGGATCTTCACAAGCAGAATCAGCTGAGCGAAGCGGGGTGCGTCTCTGTGGATAGACTGGAGCTGCTCGGATCATCCAACGCGGTCGGATCCACCGGGCTCCAGACATCAGACCTCCCTGTATACACTACTTTAAACGGGTATGCGGCTAGCCCGCTCGGAGCCACCACCATCAACTACTCCACGGACACCATCCCCTTCCCGCCGCCTCCGTCTCATCTGGCCAGTGCGCAGCAACAGGCGGCCGCTGCGGCGGCGGCTCTGTCACGACTCCAGTCTGCCAATTTGGTGAAGGACGAACCACAGACGGTACCAGACATGCAGAGTTTCGGGGACAGCCCCCCTCTGTCTCCTATTGACATGGACAACCAGGAGCGCATCAAGGCGGAGAGAAAAAAGCTGAGGAACAGGATAGCCGCCTCCAAATGCCGCAAAAGAAAACTGGAGAGGATATCTCGGCTGGAGGACAAGGTTAAGAGCCTGAAAACGCAGAACACCGAGCTGGCATCCACGGCCAGCGTCCTCAGGGAGCAAGTGGCCCAGCTGAAGCAGAAGGTGATGAACCACGTCAGCAGCGGATGCCAGCTTTTGCCAAACCAGGTCCAGGCTTACTAAATCCCAGTAATGATGCTCTTTGTGGATGTTTTTACAGCTCCAATTATATTCTCTGAGGATATACAGGGCTGTATAATGTGGAACATTTGCCTTTTTTTATAACCTAAAGTCCTTATCAGAGACTTGAGATGAGGCCATTGTAAATGCACCCTCCAGATTAAAGGCTGTCACTGAGGAACAGAACAGACATGAGATGAGCAGGCCTTGATGAGAGCTGGACAATGACAGGTTAACCAGCAGCAGGTGAGGGCTGCTGCCTCTTCTGAGACATGAAAATCTGGCAGTGTTGTGCAGAAAACAACTTTTTTTTGTTTGTTTGTTTTTTTGGGAAACCATGTAGCAAAGTGCTATCCAGTGGACTGGTGAAGGATAGCATTTATCTGTGTGTGTAAGCTGGACAATCTCAACAAGAGTGCAACCAAACACCGGGGTGTCACCAAGTGCTGTCATCCACCGTGTAATATAATGCCTTACTTGTTTACAAGCACTTAATGACAAATATATATATTTTATTTACTGAAACATTTCTTATTTTACATATGGTCTTAATTCCCGTTCTCTTTATTTGGTTTTGCAAAACTGAACACTGCATGTCTTGTCGCTTTTTGTGTACAGTAACCATTGTTTCCTTTTTATTATGGTGGCTGCTGTGTACTTCTTCAGTCGCCACTTCCATGAATGTATGTGTACGTGCTGAGAAACCCTATGTATCCATGTGTAATGGACTTTCAAGTCTCTACCTGACATTTATTAAATTCACTACATTACTAACTGCTCATGTGGTTTGTTTCTCACTCAGCTCTGCTTTCTTTTATCATAGTCCGGAGGAGCTTTTGCAAGAATAATGTATACATTTACATTGATTTCCTCTTGTACACTTCACACTGTGGGTGTCGTATTAAGTGCAGTGGAGAAGCTGAACCAAACCATAGATGGTCAAACAACTCTGAGGGTAGAAAACAAGACATTATTGCAGTATTATGCCCTCTGCTGGGCATAGTAAAACTTGCCCAGCTAAACCATTTCTCAGACATCACATGTGCATTTCTTGTAAATCACTGACCAACACAAAGCTACAGCGTTTACATTTTTTTTGTTTATTGATTCCTCATTTTAGCAAATCTGGCATTACAGAATTACAGCACAATTCACACAACTAATACCCGACGGGCAGAAAAGTCCTATTTACAAGAGTTATTTATGACAGAGAGAGGGAGCGAGGAAGAAGAGCAGAGTTGAACAGGATCGATATGTGTTTCCTAAGTCACTGGTAAAGTTTACAGCTGTAGCAAACCACAATAAATAAAGTAACAAAAATCAACAAACAAGTCAAAAGTGAACCAATGCAGTAAGAGTCACTATTTTAATGAAGTGTTCAGAGTATTCAGTTTACTTCCCAAACATTTGAATCCCTTTTTGAAGCAACTGCACAGAGAAGGAAAACACTACCATTAAGTTTGTTAGTGCAAGTCTGACAAAGCGCTCTTTTTGGCTCTACATTTATTGTCAAGATCTCTTTGGAAAGAACAATTATTGAGACTGCCTTTATACAAACTGTACATTCACACGTCCACGTACAGCATGTACTTTACAAACCCTCAGCGGGGATTGTACGTCGCTGATATTTGGGTGTGGGTAGAAAGAACTGCTATTGCTCTGTGAGAACAGTCTGCTTTTACCACCGCCGAGTCTTAAAAGTTACACAACCGATATCAAAAGACAAACAAACTTCCCAGCAAAGCTGCGTAGACATGATAAGAGATTCTCGCACTGGAATGTTTAACTTTCCTCTTAAGGAAGCATCTTAAGCTTTATAATCACTGTAAACACAAACACATTTCCATTAAAAAGCTCGGATCGTTCAAGCAAGTGAATACTACTGAACATCTCTTTAAAAACGTTGAGTGCAGATCGCAATGCATCATCTAGGAAGAACATCATCTCAAAAATAAATAAGGTAATACAAAATAAATAAAGTTAGAATTTGAAATAGCTTAGGTGTTCAAAGTATTTTCGCATGCCTCAGCTCATCTGTGAATGCATGACATACAGAAGGTCTTGTACTGTGTACACGAGCAGACAAATCGCTAACCTTAGCATCCGAGGGAGAAACTCACAATTTGACATTTAACATGCTCCAAACATCATGTCCCCCCCCCCAAAAAAAAATAAAGATGAAAATATCATCCACCATGACATTAGAGATGGAAGTTGATGGAGATCTGCCGCATGCCAGTGCTCGCACTGCATCACATGCCTTTCCTGTGAGTGCATGTAGCACATTGTATGCAGTGAATGAAAGTTAATACAATGAGAAGGGGCCACATGTGAAACCATTAGCCCCCACTTAGTATCTCCAGACGGGTTTTCAGTTCAGACAACACCTCACACAAATCCAGTCAAAAACAAAACATCAACAACGTGCACCTCTCACTAAAGCACAAGTAGGAATCCAATATATTAAATCATTATTATTGTATAATATGTTAATTATATATGTATTTATATATTAAATATGCATTTTAAAATGCATATCTATTGACTTTTAAACTTTTATACACTCTTTATGCGGTGAAAGACATCCCTTATCCTTCTATTCTGTTGTATGTCTTTAAAAAAAAATAGTAACAAAAAAGTATAAAACAACCGTAACAAGGCAAGGAATCTAAATTCAAACAACCTCTAGAGGCTTTGCAGCTCCTTCCACTGAACCAACACAGTGACCAACATCACCATCTGATTTCACTTAACTGTTTTTTAAAAAATCTGGGAAGGGACCAAAAATGAATAATAACAATAAGAACTTGACTGGCTGATTGATATGCATGAATTTTTCTTTCCTTCATTCCTCAAATTAAAAGAAAAACAAACTTTCATACGACGGTTTGGACGTCAAACTATCTGTAGGAACTCAGTTACAACACTGGGAAGGACCGGTGTTTTTCAAATGCTCAAAACCACACCTTACCAACTCACACACGTAAAAAAAAACAAAAAAAAAACAACAACAATCTATCCACAGCAACAAACACATATTTTCAATGGGAGTAAAAGTAAAACAAGTGTATCCATTTAGGGTTGAGGCATTAGTGCTGAGTGGGAGCTGATGTTTCTCCTTCAGCCTTTTAGAGTAAAACCCAATTGCAGACACTTCAATAAGGAATGATGGAGTCTTGACTGGCCTTTGATAATCCTCTGAAGTTACAGTGTGTATGTTTGTGTATACGTGTACAAATAATAAAAGACAACTTGGGATTGTTCCTCTGTTAAACGTTCCACACCCCCCCCGGACTAAGTTAGCACAATCACATAATCTGCGTGTTACTGAAATAAACAAACTGAAAAATCTTTGGGGAGAGGCGCCTCATGTGGACGGAGCTCGTGGTGTAGTGAGAGGGGTGGATAATCTAAGCAGCCGGGTTGTGTGTCTCTGTATGGCAGTGTTTGTGTGCAATATATTCGTGTATGAGAAGGAAAAAGAAAGTGAGACAAACTCTGTGTGTGTGTGTGTGTGTGTGTGTGCGTGTGTGGTCACGTTTAGCAAGCACAATCCTGATGGGACCTCTGAGGCTGCTCGCTGAGCTGTGGCCCCTGTTTAGCTCCGGTGACAGTCGGGTCGTTGTTGTCCAGACTCTCTGTCATCCTCTCGCAGATGATGTCCACCAGCCGCTCGAAGGTCTGCTTCACATTAATGTTATCTTTAGCGCTCGCCTCGAAGTACTCGAAACCTGCCAGGAGGGATGACAGAGGCAGAGAGAGGCTATGGTTACACTTATTGTTCCAACGTGAAGCTTATCCTGTTAATCCACTTATCTTGTCATGTCAGAACATATCAAGGATACGGTCGGAGCGGCAGCTCAAACCTCATTAATTACTGCTCCACACGATGTGAGTGTTCCTGAAGGAAATGTATTCAAAAGTCTTAAATAAATTAAATAAATCTTTGCAGACACATAATCAAATGTCTTTAATAGGTGCTTTGAAATGAAGTCTAATTACAGTCAAATTACAAATAATACTCAGTCTGGTCACTCCCAAAACACGTTTTTGATGTTTCATGTTTCAACAGGACGAGCAGAAAATAACACCTTGCTTATCTTAAAAAGCAAATACCTGACTCTTTGTGCCAATGCAAGTTGTCTTAAGAAGACTGAAGGGCTGATTTTCAGACCCAACACATGATGCAGGTTTAGTCACATGATATTACGGCTCACTGGCATAGCTGATTTACAGTTATTTCAGCCTGAACTGTTGTAACATCGGTTCAAACATGGAGGAATAATGTAATAAAGGCAAGTCTAATCATGACGACCTACAGCAAGCCTACTACTGAAAAACAGAGTTGAATCCAAATGTCTGAATGACCCGAACATTATGAATTTTATACATTTTTACATAAGAGTTATTCACACATCATCACACCCTCTTTAAATTAACTTTATGGTTGATGAGTATATTTAATTTTGCTCCCAGGAGAAGACAATAAACACCAACAGTGTAAAAACACACACGTTTTTTTTTTCTCGTTGACTTACCCAGCTGTTCTGACAGCTGCCGGCCTCTCTCTGCAGCCACCACTCGTTCATCCTCCATATCACACTTGTTCCCCACCAAAAGGACCTGGGCATTGTCCCACGAGTATGTCTTGATCTGGGTCGACCTGTTAGCAGATACAGTACAGGGTGTTGAGCTTCATCGACTGGAGGACATCTTTTTATATCTGAGTAAGTACTCGGGTCATCTGCATTTTGCCCATGTGAAAAGATAAATTTGTCTTCTTTAACCATCATTCCCTTTGGTTTAGTGTCATCTTTTTATTTTCAGATACGGTAAAATGTTAAAAGTAAAAGCTTCATAAGAGTAAACAGGGTAACAAAGCACAAGCGGCTGGACAGGCTTCAAACAAAGTCAACTTGAGCATAACTGGATAACAAAACAAATCTGAATGTTGAAAGCTATCTGATGTAAACTTCTATTGTGCTTGCGTACTTAGTTTGATCTACAGCTGTTGTGCAAACATCCAATCTGACAAAGCAAAAGTGTGATTTCAACAGATATTATTAGTGCCTTCATCTGACTTTGCACTTGCAAACAAGTGCCACATGACTGGATTAAACTAATGATTCTCATGACCACTCTTGTGGTTTCTCTTTCCACTACGTGTCAGATCAGAAATCCCAGATCTCAGAGGTTCAGTTGGTGGGTACACTGTGGTGGCAAACAACATGAAAGCTGAATAAAATTACAGAAATAAAATTGTGCCACCTTCATACACAGTCATACACAGACAAATAGTCAGGTGTCCCTCACCAGTCTTGAACGGCGTTGAAAGAGTCCTCGTTGGTGATGTCATACATGAGGATGAAGCCCATGGCTCCCCTGTAGTAAGCTGTGGTGATTGTCCTGTAGCGCTCCTGGCCAGCAGTGTCCTGCACAAACACACACATCAACAGCATTGTTTTCAATTGAGAATAATATTTGAGCATTATTGTCAAAGCAGGTTAGATTTACATAGCCAAAAACAAAACACCTGCAGGCTCATCGTCTTCTGGGCATGACAAAGTTTCCACCCATCCATGGATGCTCTTCCTCCGGATTAAATTTCCATGTAGGATTAAATAAGCACTGGGAACCAGACAGCACTGTGCGAGTATTTCTTTGTCTTTTTGTGCAGATCATTGTCACCCAGCACCTGCAACCAATTTATGACATGTGCCTGCTGGTGATTGCCGAGGTTTAACATTCAGCTGAACTCCCATGCGCATTAGGTATTCCTCTGGTGTCGCATGTAATAAGCGGTTGGTCCCAGGGTCAGGTTTTATGGCTCACATTGAGCACACTTCAAGGGTATTGCCATTACACAGCAGATGAAGTGATTCTTGAGACTGGAGAGGCCAGTTCAACAGCTGGTAATCATTAGAGTTACATGATAATCAGTCTTTCCCCAACCATTATATCTGCCTTACCTATCAGGCCTGCTGCTCCGCTTGACCGACCAGGGATTATTGATTGCATTCATTTGTTTTTATGATAAATACACGTATAGATATTAAGAAATAAACTTGACATTTAAGGTTGAAATCATGTTCCTTCATCATGTACTGTACAATGTGTTATTTCTGTGTCAGATGAGCGTGAATAGCAGATTATTACTCCCTTCACCAAACCTCCTACATTTGCTTTATGCTTTAACGTGGCATAGTTATGTATGAACAATTATACGCACTGTCTGTGAACCTCCTTCGTCTTATGCTTGAGGACTCTACGTGCTGTTTTTAGCTCAGAGAATGAGTCCTCCAAGCGAGCAGCACAAAACATGAAGGCGGCCAAATCTGTGAAGTTTCTCAAAGTATTCAAGCATTGCACTCTTGGTAAGCAGAGTGAGGTACTAATGTTCAGATTATATGTTCTCTTATATGCTCTAGTGTCAGAAAAACTTGCTAAGTTGCACTTTATTCATTATTAAAGCCTTTTGTTAATAGCTCATTTAAATATGTACGGTGAAAGTGTCAAAGTGTGTGTCAGGTGAAAGGATGAAGGATCCTTGGAGGTCTATTTTTAGTTTTCACAGTGCCAGAAGTGATGTGAGTCATCATTTACTCCACTCTCACTAAAGATGATCTGCAGCCAGCGAGAAGATTTGCCTTAATTTTGATGAGTCAAATCATTTTACTTCACTGATAAACACACCTTTTACACAGCTTACACATCTTGATATGAATTAGTCAACACAGGTGTTTCCAATGATACTAATTAAGGTCTTGTTCCATTCACTGCAGCAGAGACATGCATCACAACAACACCCTGACTCTGTTAGTATCATTGGTAACACCTGTGTTTAGCGTACTATTTCACATCAAAATAGCTGCTGTAGAGCTGGAGCGATTAGTTTATTAATCATTAATGGATTGAAAAGAAATGAATCTGCACGTTTCTCATAAATGGTTTGAGGCACACAGCTTTCTGGCCGCGCCTTCTCCAATGTGAGGAAACTGAATAACTTTGAATTTTGAACTGCTGATCGGCTGCTGATGGGAACGTTTTCTGACGTTTTAAAGACTAAATAATTATTTGAGAAATGAATCAGCAGGATAGGTGCATGAATCTGGAATGTCAGTGTTGTTTGGAAATGAACAGACACTGTTTGAATCCTGTGCAAACCTTTCTGCCACACAGCAACTCTACTATTAAATAAACCATTAAAAGAAAATCAGTGGTGCAGCCTGCGATTTCTAAGTTTATAGTTATTCTTTTCTAATTATACTGTAAGTCTATTTCATGCTGAGGGTTCACTGCTGTATTATGGAGGGAAATATTGCACTGAAGGCAACATATGTGGAAGTTATGTCACATAAATAGGTGTGTGGTTATAGACCTGTCTACCCGTACTTCTTCAATGGTACCTGACTTTAGATAGCACCATTCAGGACAGCATTACAGAACACTGATAGAACAAAATGCAGCAATAAGCACAGCAATGCAAGTTTTCGACTTTTCACAACTCTTCAGGAGTTTTTTCACATTTTTCATGTTAGCCAAACTCACACCTCAGCCAGGACTGGGAACCACTAGTCCCAACCTTAGAATGTCTGCATGCACGTATGTGTTCACGCCCTCACCCATATCTGCAGCTTTATCCTCTTGTCGTTCCTGTAGATGGTCTTCACCTTGAAGTCGATGCCCACCGTGCTGACGAAGGCTGGCGTGAACGAGTCGTCTGCATAGCGGAAAAGGAAGGAAGTCTTTCCTACGCTGCTGTTGCCAATGATGAGGATTTTAAACATGTAATCAAAGTTCTGGTCCGAGGACTCCTTCTGTCCATATGTGGCATTTGCAGACGCCATCTATGCAAAGATGGAAATCACATATTAGGACCAAAAAATAGGAACATCTTACAAATAACCCAATACAACATTACCACTACAAATTGTAGTCACAAAAATCAGCATTGAATCTCTGACAGTGTCTGCAAAAACTAAACAGTATATAAATTTACAAAGGTGCAGTGGAGCTGGTATTGTACTCATGAAATAATGTGCACACTGTGTCATACACAAGTCCTCTGCCACTGGCTTAAGTATTTCATATTTGTTATTTTGAGGATGATGAATAAAATGTAAAATTATGCCTTGTTACCATTTTACAAAATCTTAGTTTAGTCAAAGTCTGTAATATTCATACTGAAACTTTTCCGATCGGTCTACAGATTGTAAAAAACAAACAAAAAAAATGATTAGGCCTAATAAATACACAAACCACAAGCATATCCGAGAAACACAAAAGTCTTTGAGACGGGAAACTAGTAACGTCGAGAGAAGCGAGATCAATCCTCTGATATCAGCTAGAGACATCCTCTGAAGCTACTTTTAGAGTGACGCAACAGATTCAGGTGTCTTCTGCCTGAGTTATTTAGTAATAAAATGTCAGCGCCTCTGAAGCATGGAGATCTTAAAATAACACAATGCAACAGTTCTAGCCATGTGTTAAAGGTTGAAAAGGTGTAAGACAAGCCTGAGGAAAGAAAGAAAGAAAGAAAGAAAGAAAGAACAGAAAGAAAGAACAGAAAATAAGGTAAACTATTTAGAAGAGTTTCACTGATGTAACAACGTGAGCAGACAGAATAAATCCACCTGAATCCATATGCCTACGTGAAACATTACAATACAAGTGCTGTATTTAACACGTACAGGACTTTAAAAAATGTCTGCTGTATGCAGTCAGGCTACATTTTACATGGTTCCCAGACAGTTTCACGACTTTATCAGGGGCTAAAATTAAATATAGAAACCGTTTCGCCAAGAGGCTATGTCAATACAACCAGCTACAAGCCACACACAGCCTCGAGTGTTTCCACTTCATGTCAATAATACTGGCCGTGCAAAGAATGCACACCTCCGCCCCACGCAAGATAAGAGGACGGAAGTACCAGGGCTTAGCAGGCTAAGCATCAGCTAAACTGACTATCCTTTCCATCCAGGAGGACGGGCAAACCTCCGAGGAGCGCTGGCCAGCCAATTATGAATGACCATATGGTTGGCCAGAATTGGCCTTATGATGAATTAAGAGAAAAACACACAGGATGTCAACGCCTGACTCTTTCTAAACACAGCATGCTCCCAATTTTAAACGGCCTGGACCACGTCCCCCCCCCCTCATCCAAAGCGGAGCTTATCCGGCGTTAGCCTGCTAACGTATGTGAATATGTAACATTAGCAGGCTGAATTTAACAGTCTGGTTCACGTTAGCTGGAGAAAACACCACAAAGTACAGTACAAGACGCTTTATATATATATATATTACTTACCACCGAAAATAAACACCAAATGATTGTCTGAGTACGCAATGCAGATAAAAATGCAGTTTTCAGCTTTTATATATATGTAATATGCAATTAGGCTAGCCTTAATGCTAACACAGCAGACCGTTACCAGCATTATAAGTGCCAGCAGGAGCTAGCTAAGCATCCCAGCTATGTCAAATGAAGGTTACTCTTTCTTATTTACGACTGGATTCTGAGTCTAAATCAAACATATGACAAGCGACAAATAATTCATATGCTGGCTGCCTGACTTATCACAGCCCCGCAGTGATAAATAAGTGCAGCGTTTACCCTGAAATGTGTTGTTTTATCCGCAGCTCCTCAGCGGCAGCGACTAGCCCAGTGCCCAGCTTTGCACCTGCAGTAGCCCGTGCGTCTCTTTGATTGACAGCCCCGACATAAGCGGGTACACACAGAGTGTAAGGATGATTGGCAGGAGGACCGACCAATCAGAGAGCAGGATTCGCTCACTCGCACATAGCCACGCCCCTACACATTTTATAAATTATGTAGCGGTTTTAATTCAGTTTTATAAACCAGTATCAAATGGTAAATTACTGCACGCACCACCAGACTTACTACCTGCAAAATATGCACCAGCAATGAGTGCTGTTAGTGAACCAGACTGGATATTTGTTCAATACTTTTGTAAAACACCTGTCACTTCACAGTGTCTGCAAAATGCAATCAACCACTCTGTGCAACATCCCTGTGTGCACACTTCACTTTACTCTTACTATCAATATTTAAAATAGTTGCCCATAAAGTTAGGATAAAATATGTTTACCTCTTCTCATGAAATGATTGTAACAATGTGATTTATTGTTGATAGATAAAGTGTGTCTTCTCAAAACTTTAGTGATCAATCTCTTCCAAACATATCACAGTGAAAATTTAACCACGATTAACCTGATGTGTCTAAATAGGAATAAAAGTAAAAGGAATGTGTCTGAAAACAAATTATTCCAACTTTATAGGCAACAGTGCATATCCTATTTATATAGTATGTTCATATCTAGTACAGTACAGTAATACTTCTTAATACTATACACCTGACACATCCTTGTCATTTGTCACTTGTACATTGTATATACTCTCCTACAGTATTATCTTTGTATTTCTTTTTATGTAGCTTTAAAGTTATTAAAAACTTCATCACCTTACACTGTTTGACTATCATTTTTACATTATACTATGCATTGTGTCTTGTTCCCACTGTTCACACTTGTGAACCACACGATTATATATGGTTGTATTTTGCATATTTTATACACGCTCCACATCCATTCATACAAAATTATAAACCTTTTTCACAGCAGCCATTTTGACATGAAATAGTGGTGTAAACACAGGTGTTACCAATGATACTGATTAAGGTTCAGTTCCATTTAGTGTAGCAGAGACTTTCCAGTGAGCCAACATGCAGCACAGCAGCACCCTGACTCTGTCTGACCTGAATGGAACAGGATCTTAATATCAATGGTAACACCTGTGTTTACACTACTATTTCATGTTGCTGTGAAAAAGGTATATTCAACCTGATATATGTGGTGTTTTGAAACCAGGATTTTGAAATAAAAATTTACCTCACCTCAGTGCATTTTTATTCATCATGAAAACCCAGTTTGTTTAGTATTTGCTTAGTATTGGATGCAATATATGTTTTGGTTCTCTCATGTTTTTATAATTTAGTTTACTCATGATAGCAAGGAACAAGACATCAAAGAGTGAAGACATTTTCCTTTATTGGCAAGGCATACAGTTCTAGTTGGAGAGAGGGCTAACACACCCACAGTTAAACAGCAGAGTTTGGATTGTCAAAGCTGCAGAGAGTCTGAATTCACGACCCATATTCATAAAATCTCTAGGAACAGAAAACACTGATCTAAGATGGCTGGAGGCCGTATGACTATTATCTTCACTATGACTCAAAGAAGAAGTCTCAGATCAGCACACTCACTGTAAGATCCATAATGAATACATGATCTGACCAGATCAGTGGAAACAGAGGAAGACAAGAGAGGAGAGATTTTTCAGAAAACCCTGACGTCTGAAAAAACATTGTGTCATCAGTCACTTAACTACATTTATACCAAGGAAAACATGAAAGTGAGTAATTTTTGCTTACGTATAATGTTGTTTGTAGAGATAAAGAAATGAAAAGGAGGAAGGAAGAAGGAAAAAAGCTGAGTAATAGTTGAAATCTGTCCTGTTTGTCTTTCTCACACGTCAAGCTACACATAAGTACTAAACCTCAGACTAAAATAAAGTCTACTGTTCCATCGTTTCTGACAGATAATATAGAAATAATAAATAAACTGTACATGAAGCACTGTGAGGAAAATGTACAAAATCAAACAATTAGTGACACACAGAGAGACAGACTGTATCTTTGCATGTTGTGCTGGTTAAGCTGTTGTTAAATAGTCCTTGAAGGCTTGAAGGCATCCTTAAGTGTTAGACTGTCTGGTGCTGTTTATGGCTACAGAAAGGATTGCACATGTTTTTACTCCAGCATGTCAGTGAACACATCTATGACCAGAAAAAAAAAATCCCAGGTTTGAAAATAAGGCATCAAAAAAAAAAAAAACCTCTAAAAACTTTCATCTCGTTCACACGTTAAAACATGATTTACTCTGTTCCATGGTAATAAAATATAGTTTCTCCACAGGCTAAGTTTTGTAAGTTCTCTACATACTCTTCATATCTGTTGAAATCCTGCAGCCAATATCATGCATTTCAACAAAACACTTTTTTTGTACAGTCAATTATAAAAAGAACAACAACAAAAAAAAACAACTTCAGTCCCTCCAACATCCAACCTTTAAGAGCTGTAGTGGTCCAGCCCGTGCAATCCAACTCCAACCACCAGGCCATTTGCCAACAGAAAAACAGTGAAACAGTCACGTTATACATGTTCAACTGTACTGGAAGTGCAGAACTGTAAAAGTACCATACAAAGTGCTTTGGTTTTTTTTTTTCTTAGCAAATACATCAAACAAGTCAACCCAGTCATTCTCTCTCTCTCTCGCTCTCTCTCTCTCTCACACACACACACACATACACATACAAAACACATCACTGTTTTAAGACAATATCAGTTTCAGTTACTGTTTGAACAGGAGTTAGAAAAAAAAGAAAAACAGAGACACTGGGGTCAGATTGGCACACAGAGTGCTACAATCAACCAACTTTATCATTCACTGATGGAAAGTAGCCAGTGGCAAAATGGAAATTACAGTACGGGTTGTGTCATGCTTGCTTGGCACTTGTTTTGTCATTGACTATGTCCTTGTGAAGAGCGAAATATTGATCAATGAGAGAAAAAAGATGAAAATAATTCTGGCACCTCCTGGATTTTTTTATATATAGTTACAATGCTGCTAACATCTTTCTTTGCAACCCTTCGAATACACTGCCCTTATCAGTCTAGCCATTTACGCAAGCGGATGTTGCCAAAAACAGAATTTCAGTGGGTGGATGCTGTGTGTGACACATTACGTAGTAAAGATAATGGATCTGAATGACAGTTTGATGAGTCTGTGACTGTAGTGTAGTGAGTTTGTTTTGTTTTGTTTTTGCATGATGTCTGTACTGGTTGCTTAACAGTGAATGACAAAACTGTTTTGCAGTCAACAGCCTCCAATGTGTTCATGTTTTGGCTCAAGCCCTTTGAAAAACACAATGAGGGCTAGCTATGAACAAAACTGTAAAGTGCTAAACTTGAAGGCAAACTGATAAAATGGGTGCCAAATATTAAGAATGCAAAAAAAAAAAAAACTAACAAAAAAGAACATTAGTGAATTGAAATAAAAGTTTTAAAAAATCCAACAAAAACAGCTACAAAACTGACACATAACTGATATTTTGGGTAGTCCTACAGTTACGTAGGATGTAAAGATTTGAATGTATTTTCCATACAGGCCGATGCAAAACCTTGCAAATCATTTGCCTCTGATGTCAGAACTTCAGTTCCACTTGTCAACACTGGGAGGCACCATGTGCACAGCCCATATTGCTTTGGATGTAACTCCATGACTGTATAACACTATACTGACCCTGGCTCAGTTTTGTCGCTGTCGCAATATCATAGTTTAGGATTATAAAAATGGAAATACTAAGCCTGAAACAAGTGAAAATCTCAAATAACATGTACTGCCAGCCACTTCATTATAATCATATCCTTCCAAGACAGCTGCTTGCTGAACACAACGAAACGTGCCGTGCAACAGCAGCTGAGAGGAGTGCTACGTATACAATAATAATGACAGAGTCACTCAAAATGTCTGCTACATTTAGTTTCTTAGCTCCTTCCCGCCATGACTTTGCTTGCACTGCTTTGAAGTTTAACGTTATTGTATCTTCATTTACTGTATTTCAGTCTGTGTGTGTGTGTGTGTGTGTGTGTGTGTGTGTGTGTGTGTGTGTGTGGAACTAAATAAAAGACAACAGAATGAACAAACAAACAAAAAAGAAGGCAGGCAAAACAGCATTGTCCCTGTAAATTGCAAGTTTGGCAAAGTATCTTACAAGACTTTGTTGTGTTTTCGCGGCCATTCATCACTTCCTCACTTTCTTCACAAATACTCCAAAAGAGGAAGACAGTTTCAGTCGTTTGTTGTAGTAGACCTTGGGTTGGCTGGTAAAAGGGAAGTTTTTCAAACTTCTCATTGTCTCCGTAGAACTTTATCCACCGTATGTCTGTGTGAAAGACACTGAACACAAAGGACCGGTCAGAACCTTGGTTTCCTGTTCTCTACTGGAACAGTCTCTCTGTCTCTCTCCAGTGCAAGTGACTGCTGTGTAAAACTGCAGACTTTCTTAACACCCTCCACACCCACCTGCACTCCCCTACTCTCCACCCCGAGGCTTGCTATCACCCTGTCCACGGAAACTAGAGGTGGTGGTGTTTGGTTGGAGTGGGAGGAGGGGAGTGACAGAGGATGAGGCACCGAAATCAAGAAAAAGAAACAAAAAAGGCCAAAAAAAAAATACAACTCTTGACTGGTGCTATGTACCAAGTCTGAAGCGTGGTACCTCAGAGGCGTCTTCCTGGTCTATTTCTCTGTCTTCTGCCATATCTTTCTCAGAGTCTAAAGAAAACGTCCTGCCTGAATCAGTAGTGAGCTTTCTGGTGAGCAGGCGAGTCGTAGCAGACACCGCATCAAATCCACGGCCAGAATCAGTTCTGGACATTTCGGGCCCCCTGCTGCTGCTGCTGTAACCCTCCTCTTCCTCAGGCGGGCTCTCAGTATCAGATTCTCCTTCTTCTTCCAAGGTTAGCTCAAACTGGAACTTGTCAGCCGAAATGGAGCCCCCGCTGAGCGCTGAAGCTTCACCAGCAAGGGCTCCCTCTTCCTGGCCCTCCGGGTTGGGTGAGGGGCTGTGGGGGATCATGCTCTGGTACCACTCTCTGTTATCCTCCAGTGTGTCCAGGATCTCCTGAGCATCTGGGTGGACAAGGTCGGCCCATGTCTCCCACAGAGGATGAACAATGTAGTCAATGAAACCCACCTGAAAGAGAGAGGCGAGAAGTGGTATATATCTACATGACAATGTCTTTTCTTTGATTCCGTTGTTTGTACAATTTTCTTCACTACTTCTAAATTTCAGCTGAACATTTTATAATGATTTACAGGTGCTTTCATGAATGATTCATGTTCTGTACCTGGTTCTTCTCTATTGAGGCATTTTGTTTGTCACACATGGGGCTGATCTCCATGCCTTTGTCTCTCTCCCTGTCCCCCTGGGTGAAAAACTCCACCATGATGCGGTCTGTCCACTGTCGGTAAAGCTCGAGAGGCTTGGTGGGGTTGCTCAGATCTGCACAGTGCACCATGTTCTGAAGGACCTGCGGTGACAAGAGAACACAACACTTTTAAACATAGTCATTATTAACTTGATAGTAAGAGGTGTCTAACTCGAAGCAGCATTCATTAATTTTGGTCACATGGGGACGATTAATTTGGAGTCGTGGTTCTGGCCACTTGATTGACGTGAGTCCAATATTCACTCTTCTTTTAGTGCTGTTCACATGCTAGTTCTTCAAACTTTTAAGCTAAAAACAGATGACTTCTGCAGCTAAGTCGAAACCGAAACAGTAGAGCCAAAATAATGAACTGAAAGATGCTAAAACTCTCTGTAGAGCTGAGGGGAATGGAACTGAGTTAACTGAACACTTTTTGCTCATTGTTAGTATAAAAATAATTCAATATTGATCAGTGCAGCTCTAATAATGAATAAATGGCCAAACTGTTCTTGCCTGTATGCGATCTGAGTAGTTGTCCAGCAGTAGGACTCCTAGACTGGTGACTTTCTTGGTCTCCACCATGGTTTTCAGGTCTGCCAGTAGGTTCATGTGTTTGGACATATCTGTGGCCAGCACCTGTAGGTAAAGTCGTTCATTGAAACACAGATTTCAAGAAAACACAGTGTTACACTGTTATATCGATAAGGCATTCCTAAGCTTACCATATCTATGACCATCTTGCGCAGCGACTGTCTCTGTTTTTTGCTGAGGTTCTGAAAGATGTCGCAGTTGTCTTCCTGCAGAAGCTTGAAGCCAACAGCCAGGTGGTGATTCTCCAGCACTGACGAGTCATTGTACATCAGGGCCAGCTCTGAATCTGAACGCGAAAAGGCAAAAGAAAAAAAAGGTTTACCGACAGCACTGTAAACCACCAATTCGCCATAGGCACATGTACACAGACACCTCATCCACATAATTAAATACAATCAGTACTAACACACATTCACATAATCCCTGCACAGCTACGCAAACTCACTGGTGTTGATGAGAAACTGATTGGAAACTCCAGGGTGATCCACGTCATGGATGGCGCTTGCAAAAAGGGCGGCGAGGATCTCCAGATCAGTAAACACAGCCTTGGACAACACAAGAAGGGGACAGTCAGTATTTATATATATATATATACTGTATATAATACATATGTGTGTGTGTATGCTCAGTAACAGGTCTCTGCTCTTTCTCTTGGATGACTTAGTGTGATCATTTACCTCCAGAGCAGGTGTGGACAGCAAGACGTGCGTGGACTGGACCACGTCTGCAGCATGGATGTTGTTGTGGTAGGCCACGTCCGCATGGTAATGATCCTCCAAAGTCATCATGAAGGTGATGAAAGTGTCCGCTGGAATCTTGAAGGACTTCAGCAGCTCACGTTCCTGCAGTCACAGGTGAACGCTGGGTCAGTCGAGCTAATGACTAATCACTTACTAAAGTTTGTTTGCTAAGGCGTCGTTTCATTCATTCATTTACCGCCTTGTCCATTCGTTTACTCTCTCGATGATTCATTTACCAAATCTCTGAGGTTAACTAGTATGTATGTTCTGAGAAAGTAATGGATGTTGGGATGTGTTACCTGGAAGATTGTGTACATGGTGACCGTCAGTGGGCGATTTCCAGAGTACTCAGAGACCTTAAAGATGTCAATACCCCATCTGTTTATGTCCTCCAACTCCTGCCAACGAGCACAAATATATATCATCACAACATACTCGACAGAATATATTTAATAAACAATACATAGAGATGAACAAGTGTCATACCCTGGCTAGGAGTCCTTCCTGGCTGGCGTTGACCCCAAAACGGGGGATGGTGGAGGGTGCAAGGCTGGGGCTGTGGGTGGCTTTCTTCACACCACTGATCTGGGACATGGGCCGCTTCTTCTTGTCCTTCTCCTTGCTGGGGGGAGACATGATGTCCATGTCATGTGGCTTCTCTGATAGATGGAGACAGACAAAATATTACTGCTGCAGTCTTCTGTTGCACTCTGCTGTTTCATCTTACATGTCTCACTAACATGCAACTACTAATATAGATCGAAAATGTGTAATCTGTTGATAAATCCTTTACTTTTATATATTTTACATGATATATATGTTCATGTACAGCTTGTGGATTATACAAAGTGAAGGTATTGTACCTAGGAAGGTGCTAGAGATGAACTCAGACACTTGGTTCCCTGAACGGCTGGTTTCTGACAGCTGGGTGAGCTCTCGGTTCAGCATCCTCTTGAACTATACATAAGCACACACACAAAAGCACCCGTGAGTTAAATCAAACATACTTTTTGCAAAAAGCGTGAAACTCATCTAAACACAGACAACCGTTAACCATCCATAAATATAGCCAGAACAGCTACACCAACAACAGCATCCCCATGTGCTCGTCCCACGTCACACACGGTGCAGGAGCTCATGATTGGACAGCAACGCATGGCTGATTTTAGTGGTAGTAACCTGCACACATGCTGCACACTACACACAGGGATTGTGTTTGTCAAGGCAAAAATCTACAAATCTAACTGAAGATGTCTCATAGGGATTTTCCACTGTCTCGTCTCAACCACCGGTTGTCCACTTCCTTCACACTCATTCACAAAACGAGCAACATGTGAGCCTCGAGCACTCTCGCCTCCTCCCACCCAGCGCATCCCTCGCCTCTACTCACCTGAATGAACATCCACGACACGGAGATGAAATAACTCACTTCTGGCATTTCAGCGCAAAGTCGAGCATGGGAGCAAAAAAATAAAAACTGAGCAAGAGAGCAGAGCTTTTCAGGTTGTCCTCAGACTCTGCCTGTTTCCACAGAGAAACAGACAGCAGGGACACTTTGTGCTCCTATACTGCTTGCCTGAGCAAAATCCACTGCAAGCAGACAGTCCACTGTCCAGTGCTGTGGAAGCTTTGATCAGTATGAGCTGAGCAGATGATTAAAAAAAAAAACAGTTTGGAGATCCGCGGCAGAACAAGGGAGTGGAAGCATAGCTGCGGGAATGCAAGGATGCAAGGCAGAGAAACCACACTCCATCACTCCCCCTGACTCTCCCTCATTCACTCAGTTAGTGCCTGCTCCCGTATGTGTGTAAACAGAGGGAGAACGAGGTACTCTAATCCCCGCCTCCTTCCAAAAATGCCTAAGAATAGCAGCAAATCAGGCGCCTGCTGCAGCAGAGGCTGGGAGATCCGGAGGGCGCTCATTGGGTGAGCCGTGTACAAAGTAGGCAGGGCTGAGCGTGTCAGAGGAGGAGGCAGCGAGACACACCATGTGCACCAAGTTTGAAGCAGATATGAAGGAAAAGCTTTGAATGGATGAGGGGGGGGGGGGGGGAATTCATTCATGTAGCCAAAAATAAAAACAGTACACCATGTACCACAAAGACGTGGGAACATCGACTATTATCATGTATATGATTAGAAACATGAGATAACTAAATATTTTGACACAGAAATACACTCAAAGCAGCATACATCCAAACTAAATTACACTTTGGTGACAAACCCATCTTTTTTTTCTTGAATACAGTGTAAGCATTGTTTTAAGCTGATATAAATATTTTAAGATCATTACAAAACTTTCGGTACAATAAGTTACAGAAATATACAGTTAATGTTTTTTATTCGTATTGGGATTAAATGAGCATTTCCTCAACTGATATATATCTAAATATAAATGTTTCAGTGGTCCAGAGAAGTCTGACTCTTCCTCAAAGACACTTTCCGGGTCGTTACAAATCTACTTTACACAAAAACTGTTCAATAAGTCCATAAGCAATGCGGAAACAGTGTTCCCTCCGGTCTCCCATGTGCCTGCTTTTGTTCCTAAGTGCCAGCATGGATATTTCTCCCCAAGTGACTGAAGCTGCTCATTGACTGATCTGTAGCAATGGGGGGTTTTCGTCTCCACCACGTGAGCGCGTGGCGTGTGTAATGGTATATGTATCTGAGCGGGCAATACAGTATGTGTGCGTTAGTATGAAGAGCATGTGTATGGTGTGTGGGCGGTCTAATCGTGAAATCACATGAGCGCTGGGCTCCAGTCTTAGAGAAGGAGGAGGAGAAACAAGGGATGTATGGAGGGAGAATGGATCACTGGGGGGTCGCCGTTTTATCTTCAGCTCCCACCACTTCCTCATTCACATTTTTCTGCACATGAGTGGGGGGAAGGGTGTGTCTGTGTGTCTAGTCTCCATTTGCATGTATGAAACTGTCCTGCTCATTCATGGAGTAAATGCCGCTCCCATCCGCTAAAGGATGGGAGATCCTGTTCATATAATCGTGATGGATTCTCCGTATCTGCAAGCTTTCAGATTTGTTTAGAGATCAACAAAGGTTAACTGCAGTTAAAGTACATCAAACATGATCCATAAACTTGGTGTTGGATTTGGAGCCTACTCTAAAAGACTAATACTAATATTAATGAAAATTATCAAGATATCTTACATATTGCTTTTGTTTTCTGCTCTTTTTCTACAAAAACTGAATTAATATTATTGCTGAATTTTGGCCATTAACTTCTCATTTGAAGCCACAGTTGCAGTGGCATTAGGGAACAACATTGGTGGAAAGATTTGCTTCATATTCAAACAATCAGAAGCAAAAACCGAGCTTTGGTTAAATGCTGTATCTGCTGTGTGCTGATGAACACATAAAAATATTTTCACATTATTTTCAATTTGAAATGCATTCTTGAAGATTTACTCGGTTTGATCTCGTTGAGTTCAGGGTCACCTATTGTACCGTGTTCATGGAGTTGAGTGGAGTCCAACTACCTTCAAAATGGCAACAAGATGCTCATGACTAATAAAATCCCTCAGGGGAGTGAATCACGGTACAGATTAGAGAGAGCGCGCTGCAACCTTGTGTTGAACCTGGCTGTGTTAACCTGGACAGTGTGGCAGCGTGTATCTACTGTGTACAGGTGTATGGTCAGTCTGTTAGTGTTAAAGTACCTTGTTGGAAGCCATCTCGCTGACAGAGTGACGAGTTTTCAGTGTCTCTAACTGTTCCAGACACCAGTCCAGCTCATCTAGAGTCTCTATGGCCAGCTGCTGGTGAGGCTCCTCTGTACCAGATAAACACAACAAGGCATTACGGGATAGATTCAACTCCTTGAGAGCACTGACATCCTGTTCAGAGGAGAACCGAACCTACTGTATTTATTGTTTGAGAAAAACTGGTCACTAATTGATGTTAGAAACTCCTACTATATATATTTCTGATGGATTTTTTTACATTTATAGCTACTTTACATACAAAACATCATGAGCTTATGAATTATGATGGTAGTGTTATAGACTGCACAGCAGTGTAAAATAGTTCAAATTAGCTCCACTTGAAGCAGCTACAACAGTAAAATGATGCCTACACATTAATGCATCAGTAATAATGATCTATTATATAACTGTAAATACTAACAGGGGCCATTTTTGCACTGAGCACTTTCACATTTATGTTCATATTTACATACTTTTATAGATTTTTACTTACTCCCAAACTGTGGGACTGAATACTTTGCCCCACCAATGGATTTTAAGTATTTCTGAATGACACGAAGTGTGACCACTAATCCAGATTTCACGATTCACATATTCAATCATGATTATGTCCTTGACGTTGCTTGGTCTTTCTGACCAGGGTCAGTGTTGATAATGGGACACTGATGAGTGAAAAGTCCTTTCTAATACCAGTACCAACCTGCGAGGCTGGACTTGCACATGGACGGTGGGTTGCTGCCTGAGGATCGTGTCCTGTGAAAAGATTACCATCCAGAGTCAGCATGCAAAACCCGTACTGTAACTGCAGCATGAGTGTGTTTGTGTCAGGCGTGATGCTGAGATCACTTAAAGATTCATTTTCCTAAAAAGTAAAAAAAAACCTACTTGCTGGCTGTGCGGTCTTGCTGGCCAGTTATGACAGCAAAGTTATTTCGGACTGTCCTCAGGCTGGCGAGGACCTATAAGACAAGAACAACAGACTAAATGTTTTTGCGATGCAATGAAATCACACATGTTGGTGTTAAATTCATGCACATGTCTCCACTTAATTCATCTTGGACTATATCAAGTGCTTCTTAATACGAATCGCCGTCAAGCCTTTGAAAGCAGACACTTTGGTTTTCATCCTGCGAGCTGAAGTGCTACACAGAGGCATTCCCCTATCCCTGTCTAATGTTTTGATGGCATCACTGACACTCCTCTATGTCATGTCTGTCACTCCATCTGCAGCCAAACACTGACTCAGTGCACAGAGAAAGCCCACAGAGTATCCGGTGTCCAGACCTGACCCATGTAGCGGGCTTATCATTCGCATGCGAATTTAAACAGCATGATCCAGCAGTATTGGATTCACCTCCTCTTTCACTGTGTAAAGTGAGCACAAGTGTGACGCATGACCCACGCAAGAACCAGGCAACGCCAGCGGGATGCCTGATCCTGTCGCAGGGCCAAACATAATGCTGAGGGGCTGTTCCGATGAGGCAGTAAAGCCCAGTCTTGTACCATCTGGAGTTTATTATAGCTTTTTTTTTTTTTTTTTTAGAGACCTGCTGTCTTTAGCTAACAAGTGAACGTGATTTTCTTTTTATTTGACCATCTGGCAAATTGTCAGAGAAGCACAAAAAGGAAAATTGCTTCCAAAAGAGGTTGGATGGAAAGGTTTCAGACGACTCACCTGTGCAAATGGCGTGACAATCATGTCTTCTGTATGTCTGCGACACGGAAGAGAATACACATGAAGAAAAAGCATGAAATAAGAATGTGAAACACTGATTAGAGGACCAATCTGCTCCTAAATCTTAATGATTCATCTGTCTTAAATAAAGTTAAAGATAAAAATAAACAGAAACCAAACTGCAGGTTTGTGAGGAAACGGTTTGGGGTAGGTGAAATAAGTATGTACTGGTAAATACTCACAAGTAAATAAAAAACACAAAGTTTGTTATTATACTTGGTTGTCTCTGATTAAGCATCACATGCAAAAAAGAAAACAGTACTGGGAGTTTTAGGAGGGGAGGGGGGGTCTAACGGGGATCAGGTGAAGTGTTTGATATTGTCACGTTGGTCAGGAGGAAGGTGGGAAACGGCCGTGAGGCCATCTAAAGGGAATGCAGGAGAGGGCTTCAAGGGGACAGAGTCAGTGTTTCTATCGTATTTTTGTTTTATCATGTTCTTCTCACCGAGATGACAACCAGTTGACTTCCCAGTGCTTCAAGCTTTCTTCCCTTCAAAAACAGATAGGCGAGAGTCGATGAGGAGACCTGTGACCTGTGCTTATTTTACAAACTTACATGAGTTTAGACATTATAAACTGTGGAGGGGACTGTTTTGGGGACATACTGGACACACAAACAGCAAAAAAAAAAAAAAAACAACATCCAATTTTCTTCCAATTTCTTGCAAAAAAGCAGATTTGACATGCAAGCATTTGTGATGGAAAACCAGCTGGTTGTGCTAATGTTTGGCTTTTTACGAATGAAAATTGGACTATGGATTTTTTTTTTTTTTTTTTTTTGAGATACACCCAACACTGCCTTTGAGCTTTAAAGCTTTAAAGATGGGGACAAAACATCCACCAAAGGTAGACCCCTCTTACCACTCTGTGTTGGATTTTTGTCCAGTACAAGCAAATATGTGCAGAAATAGCTTTGATACATCAAAATATGAAGCCATGAAAGACAAAGCACGCCACCTAAACAGTACAGTCTTTTGGCTTCAGAGGGCTCTCCAGGAATCCAATGAAAATGCCAGAAAGACTAGTTTCAAATTTGCAAATAAAGTTGAGACCGCAACTGTTTGCTGCAGCCAACCCATAAACCAATGCAGCATATGAATCTTCCCATGTGGGAACCTCTCAGCCCAAGGAAGACAAGACGAGAAAAACAGAGACAGGACCGGCCTTTTTTTCATTAACGGGTTATAGAACAGGAAACAAACTGTGTCTCAGCATCAGGACCAAAGTCTTTGTACTGAGATGTCTCATGCGATACGTTTGAATGATTCACAGTAAAGACTGAATATATACAGTATGCTCCTTCCTTTTTGTATATACAATGTATTTTGTAAGACATCAAATCTGAGATCATGTTCTTTAGTTTGTGTATTCAGATAACTACATAAACAAATCAAGAAAAACACATAGTCCCAAACAATACAAAACATTGTCCATCATGCAGTAGAGCGTCACAAAGAGGTACGACATCAACAGTACGAGGCGGGAGTGAACTTACAGGTCACTGGCAGTGGAGGAGTTTCTGGAAGGACCTTTGGGTGAAAGGTCAAAGTCAGAGTCGGAGCGGTAGAGGAAGGATTCCCGCCGCTGGCTGTGAGGAAAGTTGGCCTGTAGGACCAGACCAGAGCCAGGGCTGGCCTGCGGGTCCAGGGGGCTGCGCCCCACTGACAGTCCATTCTCCACGTCAAAACTGAGAAGACAGAGAGGATTTGTTAAGGTTAGATGACTCATTTTATGAATAACAAGTGCAGATTTATTTCATAGCATGGAAACAAAATGATAGAAGCATCCTGGACACCCACAGAATACATGGTGTCCTGTATAAACTTCCTGGACTCAACAAATATAGTCTGTCATCTGATGTTTCTTTGCATCAGGTAGGAATAATTGAAACAACAGTGTCAACAGTGATAACAGACAGACTGGCTAGTCACTGTTGTGTCCTCTTGAACAAATTGGTTTCAGAGAGAGCATTTGGTGATGAAAATGTTACGCCTGCGGACTTAGGCTAGTCTGATTAACACATGAACTCCCCTGAAAAAGCAGACAAAACAATGTAGAAATCCCAGTATCTACTTCGGTAGAATGACTGGTGCTGCACCAGGAACAATAACAGGGAGAAAATACAACACAATACTCCAAATTTAAAAATATCACAAGCTTTCATTGCTGGGTAACAACACTGAGCCGTTTTTATCTTTTGAACAGGAAATTGTGTAATTTAGAAGGAAGTGTAAGCCATTCTAAACCAGTGAGGACCAAAAAAAAAGAGCTGAAAGTGACAAATTTAGGAGGGTGACAAAAATGATACAGCAGTGTGAAATGTGTGGGAATGCAGTTATCACACCGGTCCGACAAAGTGGACTAAAATCAGCACTGTATTTACACAATGAGGGGGGGTGCTGAGAGCCACACACTGTGAACGGCTTCTAGTTTGGTTGGCTGCATGTCGATGCTCCTCCAGAAGAAGCGACTGACCATTAGGGATAACTGGCTCATGGAGCCATTCACATCAGTGCGATGAGATACAACGAGAAGGTGAAGGCCAAAGATCTCTCCACCTGCTGCCTGTGAAGACTTTCAACCAATCAAGCAGAGCAGAGACTTCCACCATACAACTTCCAGCCAGCCTGAATACACTGCAGCAGAAGAAAACAACTACATGATGTAGACTTCATTAAAGGTGTGAGGCCTGTGTGGCTAATGTCATGCACATGAGGCGCAAGTGTGTGTGTGCGAACATCCAGAGGCATGTGAGTGGGGTGAAGGACTGTGAGCGAACATCGGGAATAAAATTAGCATCAGCATATTGACGTTGGGATCATGTGAGAGTCTAAAAATAGTTCCGGGTTCTGCGTTCAGGTGAGGAGGAGTTCCCCTTGATCGAACGCGACCCGACAACAGAGAAAAACACCAAATAAAGGCACGACGGGCCCACCCTTTTTTTTCTTTCTTTTTTTTAACAGTCTGGGCACGTTTCTGCCTTGATCCACATCTCTAGTTTCCCACAGCCCCTCTGCTGACATGCGAACCCGCAGAGACTCTGTCAGCCTGGTGCTCCGTTTGGCAACACGTCAGCTTTTATAAACAGTCTGAGGAACTCCAGATTAGAAATCCACGCTTTAGCAAAACAACCATTAGCAGAACGTGGAGGATTTTGGACCGGCGCATTCTAGGACAGACATTCAGTCTTTTTCAAATAAATACAGGAGGGGAAACAGTGTTCAAAAATAAAAACTTCTGAAACCTGAGACGAATAGAAACTGTAGTTATGGGTGCAGGAGGGTGAGCTGGAGATGTCTGTTGATCATAAGTGTGAGAAATAATAAAACACAACACCCAAACTGTACAAATTGCTGGACAGAGTACTGAATATACAGCACTAAATACACTGTTGAGCCATTTAGAATGATGAGGGCGCTATATGAAATGTTAAAGTTGAGGGATCACCAAAATGATCACCCTGAGGGAGACGTGAATGTCAAATTTCATGGCAATCCTCCTGATAGTTGCAGAGATATTGGGTGGTACAAGATGATAAATCAGGGGATCACCAAAGTCAGTGAGATTCATCTTCTGGGGAGTGTCTGTTACAAATCCACCCAATCGTGACGATGGACCAACAGACTGCCATCCACAGAGTCGTGCCACCAGCACGGCTAAAAATAGGTGATTACAGCTTTAATAGCATCAATATAAACATTTGAATGCTCTGAAGGCCGCAGCCTTCTACAGTGCTCTAACGGTAGGTATGTGCCAACTGCAGCATGCAAGCATCCCATTCATTCCTCTTTCCACTCCTTCCTCCAGTGGCCCTCCTCCCACCCTGCTACCCCGCTAGGCTGCTGCATGAGGACAAGATGTTGGTGCGTTATTGGCTGTTACGTAACACCAGCCGAACAGAAGCCCCCATCCCTCCATTCATGTGACAGATACAGACACGCTGACTGTGCTATACATAGCCAAGGAGAAGACTCGCAGGGAGAGAGGGAGGGAAGGCAGGGTAAGGGGTAAAATAGGGCAAAGCGAGAGGTAGAGTAAATAAAAATTCAAAGGGGAAGAGAGTACAGCCTGTTCTGAGACACGTACATGAGGGTTTTTTTTAGGTTTTTATGCCGTGTGACTGGGCCAGTGAGACTTGAGCTGGTAGGGTGGATGCCTGCAAATGTACAATCTGACATGATCTGAGGTTTAAACGAAGCATTTGATGTTCGACAATGGGCCACTTTACACACCTGTAATGTGTATTGTTTTGATCTGTAAGAACACACAGCATGCATTTACTACAAGTGCACATGTAGCTCTCCATCTTCTCCCTCTCTCTTATGTTCCAAACCTCCCTAATGATGCTGCACCCCTGGCTGTTGTCCTGCGTGCTCTGACCATAAACCCATTTCTATTTTTGTTTCTGCATCACGCTTCTGCCTCTATGCAACTAAATTTAGCCTCCCCATGCATGGGGAATAGACCGAGAGAGGCAGCGATGTGGCTAAAAATAGACTTTCAGGTAGAGTACAGAGCCCTCCCTCTCCCACTCTCTCTTCTCCTTCTGCATCGCACAGCAGCAGATTCTTCCCTCCATTCATGAATATTTATGGAGAAGTTTCTATTTGAAGCCGCAGCCGAGCTAAAATTAGATCGCAGATCAAAATATCGCCCACGTTTTTCCCTCGCAGCCATTTCACTTCCAGTTTTCTTCTCTTTCTCAGGGGAGCGAGTGTAGAGCCCTGACTTACTATTTACCTTTTACTTAGACACACACTCACACACACACACACACACACACACACACACACACACACACACACACACACAATAATATTCCACCTTGCATGACTCCCAGTAGTACAACTACAGGTTTATAAAAAAGACTTCAGTATACACAGTAGCATGAACACCAGAAGGCTGTTGCCAAGGTAACAACAAATGGGGAGCCAAATAAACCAAAAATTAAAAAATGATGTGAAAATCATATCTATGTGAAGATACATACATACATTTTGTACGTGTTTATGTGCCGTATTGATTCCATTTTGAGGCCTTTTTTAACATTATATTTTATTTATAGTTAGTTATTCCTGTTACCGCTTGAAGAATCTGCAACTAACTGTTGAGATGAATATGCAAATTAAAATTAAAATAGCAGTTAAATTAAAATGGTTTTCATATGGATTGACGTATTTTTTGTTATCGTATATATATATAAAATACTATTAGATCATACTGAAAAAAACATAGCAGGTTTTATTTCTATGTGTCTAATGACGATGGAGCGAGTGTGCCACAAATATGAAACCACAAAACTTCCACTGTGCACGACCTTCAGGCGTACACTTTGCAAAACACTAAATATGTCAACTGAGGCATTTTGTGTTTTCAAGAGGTCAAAGGTCAGCGTTCAGTCTAATCGTGCACGCCGTCCGAACAGGAAGCTCCCACAGAAGCACACTGGCTGGTCTTCTAATACGACTCTATTGTCTTTGTGTCTTTCACATGCCAGCCAGTCGCACCCACCCACCCAGCCGCCCACCTCTTTTCTTTTTCTCTGACACCCTCCTCCTCCCTCCCTCTCCCTCTCTCTCTCTCTCTCTCTCCCCCCCTTTCTCAGTTACAGCCACAAGAGATAAAAATAAACAGAACAGAAAGAGATTTCTTTAAAATAATCCTGTTGAGTGGGAGGGTGTTGTTTTAATAATACAGCAGATAAATGTGTTGGTGAGTGATGGCTGGAGTGTTGTTTGGAGAACTGAAATAAATCTATGAAGTCACTCTGAGGACAGACTCCCTCTACTGGGCCTGCGGTGAGACTGCAAGAGCTGGCCAGTCTGGATGTTCCTCTGCAGACAATGGAAATATACAGTAGAGCCGAAGCAGTCGGTCAACTGATCGGTTGATTGACGAAAGAATTCATCAGCGATGAAGTTTTGATAATAACTGTTCAGGTGATTTTGAAAGTAAAACATCAAACAATTTGTTGGTTGCAGCCTCTCAAATGTCAAAATTTTCTGTTTTTCAGTGACTTACTTGATGGTAAACTAAATATCTTTGGGTTTTTGAGGAAAAAACAACAACAAATATTTCAAGTAATCAAACAATCATTCAGAAGTATCTGTGTGATTAAACAATGATGAAAATGGCTAGTCGCAGACCTGATATATTGTATATACAGCTGGGCGAAAATTAACATCACAACAGGACAGTCTCTGAAATGTGTACAAAATCACAAATAAAAAACCAACCAAATCAACAAAAACCGATTAACTTATTTAGTTTTTTTTGTTCCTTTGTTTGTTTGATTTGCTACAGATCATTCACTTAACATTTACATTGAAAATCACAAAGGCGCCCAGACACACACACACACACACACACACACACACACATATACACACACACCTGATTACTTTCTCTAGTCTAAAGACCTGACTGCAGCCATGAAGCCTTTTTTTTTTACAAAGAAAAAGTGCAAAAAGAGAGGTGTGTTACAGCGTTTGTTATTTAAGTGGCTGGCTGGTAAGAAGTGTGATTGATGGTAACCTGTCAGTGGCCCTGATACTCGACACTCCGCCTGCGTCACCGCCTGTCACGGCAACGTCAATCCCATCTGGGGAGCATTAAAATACAGGAGCTACGGGGCAGAGCGAGAGAAGGAGAGACAGAGAGATAGGCCTGTAAACCAGGGCAAGCTGTCATCTGAACCTTCATTCATCATTCCCAGGCCTTTGCTGTGACACAACCAGAGGTAGAATTTGTTACACCAGAGGAGACTTGCAGGATTGGCTCAGCCATTTATTCAAGAGCCGTTTATAAGAGGGCGGAGAGCATTTATTACATGTAACACAGATCTCGTCTAGTGACGCTTGAGAGTATTGTATTCCCTTCTATAATTTGAAATCATTTCTATTACGTGACAAAGCAGCTGAAAGTAAATGAAGAACAAGAGAGAACAAAATGCAACTAAAGTCTAAAACTTTGTTTCCCCGCCTTGGTGTTGAAGCATTATAATCCGGGCTGTGCGTATCTGCGCTGCACATGACACATGAAAGATGTTCTGGAGCAAACAAGGATTAGGATTGGCTTAATGAGACCACAAATTTCACACCAGCAGCTCAGCGTCCACACCCTGAAGCTCAATGCATAGAACAAAGTAAAGCAAATCCGCCCACATTAGAAAAGCAGACTTTAAAGTTTAGTATTCTCAGAGCAATTTCA